>CM077676.1:336558365-342043365 GCA_039707655.1 Elymus sibiricus | reverse complement strand
AGATTTGGACCACTGCCATTTCCTTAAACCATCAATCAACAAATTGAAATAGAGATATCGGTATCTTCCAATCTGCCACAAGGATCTAGTCGCCAGTATCTTTGCCTTCTTCCCAACTTATCCCAGCATTCCTTGTAAGCGTTGCTATCACTATTTCTCCCTCCGGTGGCCTTGAGGCGTCTCGATCAATCGGTGTATCCGCCACAGTACACACCTCCTTCTCTCAACCATCCGAACAAGAAGATTTTAGCACTAACCCTCCTCCAGCTTTCTTTCCGACCGAAGTACCGCTTTTCTTCGCACTACTTTCGAACCGTATCAGGAACAAGAGCTTATGCGTTGCTTTCTTTTCGCAGTACCCGCCCCCAGGGGTCATTACTTGATGAAGAGTGCTTCCCCTTTGAGCACCTTATCTTGGCCATCAATATAATTAATCCATCCTGCATGTCTAGATATTGCTGTTAATACACAGGTTGATTGTATGACTATGGCATAGTGAGTTCTGGCTCCTAGCTGACATACTGAATACAGCATCGAAGCGGGTCTATCTTATTCCGATGTAACGATTCCATTGAATATTGTGATAACATCCTTGATTTCAGCTAGCTATTCTCAGTGATATGCTTGCTCCTCTTGGATTTCATTCCATGATAAGTATGTATTGGAAGTTGGAATGCCTAAAGTATTGGTGCATTAGGGTCCTCTTAAGCCTTGTTTCCTTCTTGATCTTACCTTTCCGTTGCTATCACTCGCTCTAGCCTCTCCTGGCCAGAGCTCCCTCTATCAACAACACCCTCACGCGATTGATTCCCTGGATAAGTATGGCTCATATAAGGTATCCTGATCATAGTAATTGTATCATATCTCCTTCTCCTATTGATCTTACCATCCCTCGAGTCCAAGTCTCGGGATGGCACTTATTAAGGTCCTGTTTCCCCTTGACAGGATCTTCCCGTTCTGGTATCCCTGAAGAGCATTTCCTAGTATGTATTTACTAACCTTAAACGATAGGAGCCGTATTTAGATAGATATCCTATAAATCTATTTATTTTCATTAGCTTGTAAATTCCTTGTGTGAAATAACTCAGAAATTCATTGTGCTAAACTTGTATCTATGCAGTACTGTTTAATGTGGAAGAAGTGTTTTTGTTACTAACAACATAGAAACCATGATACCAGTGCATAAGCATGAAAAACTCACTTTGTGATCAGATTGATCAAGGTTGTAGTCATTCGAATTTACTACTTCGTTAAATGATGGCTGTTTAAAGGTGTCTACCATAGTTTGTTTGGACAATGTCCTTAGTAATCAGGTATGTGACCTTCTTATAACCCACGACATCGGCATGATAGGTGTTAAATACATCCAGTGATGGTGGAGCTAAATCAGCAGGTTTTATATATGGATCCCAAGGTATATACTTATACCAGACAGTACAAAATAACCCTGCGTATACTAGAAAAGCAAAATAACCGTACACATACGACTTAGAATTCTCATCAGAAAATGGTATTACTACTTCAACCAACTTGTTTATGATTTCACGTTTCAAAAGGGATTTCAAACCAAGACCGCTATGTGAGAATCGCTGAATAACGTCAAAAGTATCCCTTAAGTAAATATTATCGATAAAAAACAAACCTAGCGAATCATTTATTTCTTTAAACTTATCAAATATATACATACATTTATATTATCGCCAGCCTACCTGAGCGTGCAACAAATATTTTATATATACATATTCCATAACTAGAGTTCCATAATTGTGAAACGTGGTATATGGTCGTACGCTAACTCCTATTTGAAAGTCGTGTGGCTCTCTAACAAACATGGAAAACAAACCTATCCTCGGCATCCAACTGTTATAAAAGAATGGAAGCACAATTGTTGTTGGACCTATAAACCCCTATTATTTTGGCAATAAAACCATTTAGACCTCTTTGATCTAAATTGGTAAATGTTTTTCGATTTTTCACAAATCTATCAATAGGTGAATTAAAGTAGGAAGTCCAACCACTGTTGGAACTATCTCCACCGTTTGAACTACCACCACCCCATATAAAATGGTGGATTATACCATGATCGTCGTGCTTAGGTGCACTAGTTTTCACATTTGGATTTGTTCCATCATTAGTGGAACTAGAACCATCATTAGGGTTAGGGGAAGTAGAAGTAGATGCATCATTACTGCCACTAGATGCATCATTGTTGATAGGTTCTTTAGCTCCTTCCTCATCCGTTATATCTTTTTTCTTGGATTTCTTATTATTGTGGAGTTTTTTATCATCATCTTTTTCCCCGTCTCTATTGTATAACGAATTAAGTATCTTCTTAATGGATTGAAAGAATTTATTCATGATAACAGTATTTTCTATTACTCTCTTATTGGTGGATTTCCTCCGCTTAATTTCGAAATTTACCCAGCCTTTTGAGTACTAGGATCTCCCCCTTATCCTAGCAGATCGGTACCCAGACCATATCCTTGGGCAGCTCGGATGTATCTATCTTTTCGTTCAGATCACATCATCTCGAGCGCGGAATCTTATTAGTGGATCAGAAGACTATGGTGACCCGTAGATCTTCAGATGTTGATTTGCAGAGCAGGGCCGGAATGCGGGGATTGCATTCTTCGAAAAGTATCATATCTTCTTTCCCTAGGGAGAAAGCAGAAACCAGAAATGAGTGGAGGTTCGATCTCTCACCGAAAGCAATTGGGGCTGGTGGAATCTTCCCCTATAGACTCCGAAAAATCATCGTGTACCTTTCCCCTATAGACTCCGAAAAAGCAGCGTGTACCTTTCCCTAAATCCTTCTCCCATGCATGCTATTCTCGTGTTCCGTGATTAGAAAAGACCTGTTTCTTGTTTTCTTTGAGGTAATAAACGAGCTGTATCCCGCTTTTCCTATCTTGATGTGGAATCTATCGTTGAGCACCCATGAATGCAGGTAGAAGGTGTTTTTTCTTAACTCTTTCCAGGCCTCAGCTTGATTGGACTTCGTCAGCTCTTGTCGTTCAGCTTCCTCTCTCCTCTCTCATCTTGTCTCTCCGTAGACGGCGTTAAAAAGTAAACAGACTTAAAGCAAAGTAGGTTCGATCCTTGTGTTCTATTATATGAAGTAGAAGAAGAAAGAGCCGGGGGGATGGTCTTGGCACCCATGGGTTAATGGTGAAAGCGCTCAAGGAAATAGGGAATGGAATATTCAAATCGATCAGAAGTGCTATGCTTTATGTAATCAGGCTGAAGGCTAACATCTCGCGAGTAGGCCGAGCTAGGATAAGAATTCCAATAAAAAAAGAAGTATGAATTGGGCCCAAAATCACTACTTTACTACCTATGTCGCGTGTCGCGCCACCTAGTACGATAGACTTTTTTCGGGAAAAGAGCGGGTTTTGCCCCAACTTGGACCCAGGGAAACCAAAGAAGAGCTAGTTTCGCCCTGTTTAGTTAGCGGTGGATGAGCTGATTTCTTTTCACTCCTGTTTCAGAGATACAAAACAAAAGTAAAGTGTAGAACGCAATGTTTGAGCTCCAGGCTTTTACGATTCTTCCGATTGACTTCTCTTCTCTGCTCCTAGCTCCGAATGCCAGTATGTAGAGAAGTGATGGAAAGGGTTGTGCTCTTTCATTTGAGAAACTTCCAACCAAAATAGGAATGTTAGAACAGAATATTTAGATACAGGTCCCTTATGAATACTGTACTAAGTAAGATTCATTGAAGAAATGCTTCGGAGAAGCAATAAGTTTGTGGCACAAGCATAGTCTTCTGCTAACCTAGCCTTTCCCATCTTTCTATTAAAATGAATGTAGCTAACGTGAACTAAAAGCAAGCTCTTGTTCGAAGAAGTAGAAATTGTTAGTTGTTGCTAGCTTGAACTGAGTTGTTCCTGTTGGTGCTAGGGTTGCCAAGGGAGTTGTAGCGAGATGCTGCTAATGCAGCTATTTCTGATGTCCGGACGATGCAGCGGAAGTGAAAAGAAAAAGATATGATGCTTAGACCGTTCAGACAGGGATGATGGATTTCTAGATATAGGGTTTATTTGAATGTCTGGCCAAATGCTTACTTTCGTTATGCTTGTCCTGCAAAGCTGGATCTATGGTTCGGTTGCTTTTCTTCTCCTGATTTTCTGATCCAAATCCTATTTCATTGATTTTTTGACTGGAATTCAAGAAGGAAAACTAGGAGAAATTGACTTGAAATGATTATCCCATTTCTTGCTTTCCCAACCGGAACAGCAAACTAGTAGGAAAGGATCTGTTATTTTGGAGTTCTGTTCCAACCTTCATTCAATTATCTGGGCTCCCCTTCGGCTTGAAGAAGACCGCTTTCCCTTTCTTTTCTTCCCTGGCACCCAGCATAAGTTATAGGGCGCCCTGAGGGTAGACCCAGCAATTTGTCAATCTATACACATCATAAGTTATAGGTCAGCTAGGTCAATCAGTTGAGGGAAGGCCGAAGTAGTTCTGGTTTCGGAAATCAAGGCAGATAAGCTATGGTGTCCTATAATCCTCTCCCCTGAAGGGTTGTTAGATTACCAAGTCTGCAAGGAATGGGAAATAGGACCTTTAAATCAATGCAAGTAAGGGCTGATTAACCAAAAGAAAAGCTAAAGAAACCCACACTAAGTAGGTGATGCAGAGAATAAACAACTATTTCTATTTCTATTGCTCACAACATACAGCGCCCCTCAATAAAAGATACAGAGATGGTTATGATAGATTAATAGAAAGCATTCAACAACTTGATGTCAGAAGTTTTATGAATCATGAACTTCTCTTCACAGAACAGGTTGGATCCGGAAACCTGATTTTGATATGTTTAATATGAGAAGAGAGCCTTCTTCCGCCTTTGGTTACCAGGAGAACGGGATGCATCACCCGCGTGCGAGATAGGAGTGGTGGGTACTATCTCAATCGAAGGAAAATAGGTGTAGGTTGTGCTTTCGCAATAGTGTAGTACTTGAGGCAGAATCCACCACCTAAGAATTAGGCATGATTGATACAAAGCTTATCTGTAGACGGATAAGTGAGTCTCCAACCTTAGCTAGTTGTACAAGGCACACTGCCAAGGCGTATGTATTAGCCAGACCTAGAAATTAATTACCATGATTCCCCATCAAAGAAATCCGTTCCTTCTCTTCCTAAATTCTAAACCAAAGCAAGTGGTGAACTTCCACAATGGTCGGCACTCTCTACTCTTTTCCCTCTATTGACTAGAGTCAAGAATTAATCCACATCTGCTGAGCCCTATTCTCTGGTATCTGCTGACCCTTCGTTTGTTGAATGAATTATACTTAGCGTACCACCATGGCATGGCTAATAGCACGACCATTGTCTATCTCTACCCTTGCATGAAAAACACTGTCTTGAAAAAACTACTTGCTTTTTGAAACTATACATCAGACTATCAGGCATTCAGGCTATCAGGCAAGCAGTCAAGTAGGAGGGTGCCCATGAAGAGGTTGTCTTACACCGCACAGGTGCTGAATCATTACCATTAAAATATGGCAACGATGGCGGATGTTATCTTAATTAGAGGTTCACTTTCCTTGGATTGAATATGGGGGTCTCTGCATACATAACTTGACTTTCCCATGCCCACTGAATGCCTATCTGTGAATCCCTTTCCATGAATGCAACTCTTAGGCTATTGAAACCATATCTCGCCTATTTTTAGTAGCTTACTCGTTCATACCTAGCACCTGTTTCTCAACGTTACACATACCTTGAATGCCAACCAACAACTTGTTGACCTAACCAGATGCCTATACCGGTACGTGCTTCTTTGTTAAATACTATCCCTCTAAGTCCATGCCTTTCTGTGAAAGCCTATTCCTTACTTATACCATACATGCCTCCTTCTAGTCCTATTACATACACATATTACACCGCATCTCCTTCCTCTAACAAATAAAAAAATCCATCTCTTCTCCCACTCCGTCCGGGTTTTGCTTGACTTATCACGCATGCATACTTGAAATACTTTACTTAGCTTTCTAAACCGGTACTACTCAACCTATACCATTGCTTCTCCGTGAATACATACTTGCCTAGCTAACTACCTTAAGAAGTATTAATCACAAGCAAATGCCTAGCTAGCTAAAACAACCTATCCAGATGCATATCTCGATACCTGTTATTCCGGTCGGTGCTTCTTTCAAGGGACAACCTCTGCTCGTGGTTCATATCTTGCAAGCTCTGTCCCAAGCTCCTCTTTCTAAGCTAAGTTCCTATGCATTCATATGAATGAAAAAGCAAATGAATCAACCTTACCTTTCCCTTAATGTTTGTAACGTAGGCATATGTTAAGCAAATGGATTTCTGTTCTGTTTCAGTACTTGCTTACTACCTTTCTAGTTGACAGGGACAGGCCTTCGTGGGAGAGTAGAAATAAGAGAAGAATGAAGGCCAGAATAAGGAGTTATAGATAACCCTGTCGTGGGAGTTAATGAGTTAAGCCAAGGTAGGTAAGTAAAGATTGGAGTGATGGGAAAGACTATCTGTTTCCTGTAGATGAGCTAGGCAAAGAACGTTCTCAAGGATAGAGGGGGCCGTTGCTTGAATTCGTATTGGCGTGGAGGAGCCCGAGGAGAGAACCGTTCCCCCTTTCCTTTTGGGAGTACCGCTTACTGATCGGGAGTGGTCAAGGGAGGATCACCTTGCGAAGAAGAAGCACGAGGCTCGCCCACAAAGCGATAAACAGAAGGAGGATGGGCATGCACAACGGATTTCAATTAGAAGAGAAGGTGGGGCCGCCCCTTCCGCTCTGAACTACCACTTTGCCTTTTGGTCCCTGGTGCGATGGACACCGTGTTGCCTTGTGGGATCCATCATATTCTTATCTTTGGGATAGGAGCAGCCAAATCGCTACCCGCTAAATCCAAATGTGCTTAGCCGCTATTTAAGCCGTCAAAAGGGGAATCCAGGCTCTATATATCCATATCTCGTATTTATTTTCTCGTAGTTCGTAGGAATAGCTCGTCTCGTATTGATGGATAAAGATGCGAACCCTTTGCCGAGGAATAAGAGTTATTCCTGAGTAAAGATGGTGATGTTAGTGTCCGTCAAGTATGGGAGGGTGAGATTGACTATGATAATGATTAGAGATTAGAGATTGATTGATCTAGGGATTTGGATAGAACGTTTATGATTGAGTAAGGTTCAAAGAAATGCCTACTTTTGCTGCTATGCGGATGGAGGACTTTTGGGCCTGGCATTACGAGAAATCGGGACAGTTCTCTGTCCGTTCTGCTTACCGGATGTTGATAAAAACGAAGCAGCGACGGGGTACCCGTGGATCCACTATGCAATAGACCACTCGGGTAGTGTTGCCATAGGCGACACGCAGAGCCCGCACTGTCAGATGGGAGAGCGCCAACGGCCTTTGGACGATGTCAGGAACGGGGGACCTTGAAGGATCAGGAAGAGAAACATCTGAGCCACCGTCAGACTCATCACCGTCGGAGCCAGCGTTGTCAGGCGTCTGAATAGCATGGAATCAGTCCATCATCGCCCGCAGCTTCACTTCACTTCAGTTCAGCTCAGCATACTAGGGAGACCACGGGGAATGTGAGAGTACTGACATATGACCCAATCGCGACAAAGCCGTGTGCTGCAACAACTGTGGCTAGGGATAAGAGTTCCTCGGCTGATACTTCCAATAACTAAGCTCGCGTAAAAGTATTAGTTAGCGGGTCTTGGTTGAATAGTGGATCTTGGTTGAGAAACTCATAGATAGAGATTGATCTGTTTGCTCTCCGCTTAGTGGTTTCTTACTCGGTCTCCTCATCTGAATAGATGGTCGCGCGCTTCAACTAGAATCCAAACCATAGTAGAACGGGGGCTCAAAAGGAAACTTCAGAGCTGGAATATATAATCTCCAGTAGTACACTTAGCCCTTCGGCCTTATTTCAACTTGAACATGAATTTGCAGCACATTTTGGCGTTATTATATTAACATAAGCATTGAACACTGACGGCTAGCCCATACATGCAAACACAAGAAATCAAACCAAACAAAGACACTTAGCATAGGAGTAGATCGGAATCAAACTAAGACAAAGAACACCTGACATGAAAACAAATGTCTCCAGACACTTATTGAATTTAAACCAACCTTAGAAAACTAAAAAGAGTCTACGGACTCTTCTATTCTAGCGAGATGCTAGACAAATAAAGAGCACTTGCTGCTCCACCCGCAGCGCTTCCTGCCTCTCCTCCAAACCCTCTATGCGCTCTCTGGTAGCGCGAATGCGCGCTTCTTTCTTTGTAGGATCCATTGTTCTAACACTTCTCAACTGGTTGTTTAGCACTCTACGGTGCCCTTCAATCTCATTTTTCAGTTGCTCCGTTTCGGTAGCAATTGCAGAAAGCCTGTTTGCGGTTGCAGCATCCATAGCAATGCGTGCTAGTACTCAATTTCTTTGTGATGAAGTGAAGATATCTATATACCATTTATAGAGTGGTAGAGTAATATCGCCATGCAGTACGGATTGCATGGCTGCATGCAACCTTTATGAACAAACAAACTTTGCAGAGCCGTTTCACCTAATTGATTCCGTCGGCGGATCATCCACGTCACGAATTGAATGGCAGGCACAATTCTTACTAGTTCTCCGCCCTACTTTTTTCAGTTGAAGACTATCAGGCCTGGAAATGGAAACTTTGGACCCGGGAGACGGTTTGATGTCTCGTACATAGCCAGCCCAGGGCGCTGCCCATAAGGGTCACTGTATGTAGGTTTTAAGCTCTAAGGTCCCCACTCATCACAATCGTTGGCCCTCATCCCGCATTGGAGCATAGCGTTAGTATCTTTCGGTGTATCAACAACATAGGCACCTGATCTATTTGAACTGTAAACCACAAGGGAAGTTTTCACATAAGCTGCCTTTCTCCCGTTAAAAGGTGGGTACCTTTCCCTAAATCCTTCTCCCGTGCATGCTATTCTCTTGTTCCCCCGAAGGGCGGTATCAATACGGCAACCCGAAAGCTCGTTATCAAAGTGGTCTCTTCTCAAAATCTTATCTGCCAGATGAAAACAAGTTCGTAGTAACAGGTGGCCGTTGAGCTCCTAGTTTGACTGTTGGTGCCAGACTAGAATGGAAGAATGCCCATAATACTGAAATGAAGAAGAATACCTCACTAATAAGAAATAGAGCAACACCCATTGTGCTTCCTTTCTTTTACTAGAGAGAGTAGTCCAAGCCTCTAAATATCTTGAGGGCTTTGTGTTGGATCTGATGGTTGAGCCTTTGTTCTTTGCGAGCCTTGCCTTTCTCTTTTTTGCTCTGCTGTGGAGTTCTTTGATGGTCTATCTTCGCACCTGGCGCTTCTGGCGCTTTCTTCCTTCCACCTTCCTCTTGTACTCGACTCTTCCCCGATCACTCCCCGACAAAGGCTTGCTCGTCTTCGTCATAGTCCAAACTCTTTCTCGTGTGACTGTGGTGCTTTCTTGAGCGATGACTTGGGAGGGTTCCGGTCACCCCTACCCGGGCAGACAACCTCCCTCATTCACATCAGAAATGGCAAAGATTCCATTTTGGAAAGTAAATCTCTTTTTGTATAGAGGGACGTAAAATAGCAAAAGTATGGTTCGGAGTCTTTTTTTTTCTTGATTATTTGAAATCCAAATCGAAATGCCTCAACTTGATAAATTGACTTATTTCTCACAATTCTTCTGGTTATGTCTTCTCCTCTTTACTTTTTATATTCTCTTATTTAATACTAATAATGGAATACTTGGAATTAGTAGAATTCTCAAACTACGGAACCAACTGCTTTCGCACCGGGGGGGGCGAGATCTGGAGCAAGGACCCTAAGAATCTGGAAGATATCTCGATAAAAGGTTTTAGCACCGGTCTCTCATATATGTACTCCAGTTTATCCGAAGTATCCCAATGGTGTAAGACCGTCGACTATTTGGGAAAAAGGAGGAAAATCACTCTGATCTCTGATTTCGGAGAAATAAGTGGCTCACGAGGAATGGAGAGACAGATTCTCTATTTGATCTCGAAGTCCTCATATAACACTTCTTCCAGTCGGATCACTTGTTGGAAAAACATAATGCTCACGCATGTTCCACACGGGCAAGGAAGCATAATCTAATGAAAACCGTCTGATAATCTTTCTATAGGTTCCCCGAAGAGAATGGTCTCATCACAAAAACACTTTCTATATGTTATGTTATTTCGAGATTCGAAGAAGCAAGCAAGTTTGTTTTTCATATAGTTGTTTTTGTGTAGTGATCTCTGTTCATGGAGATCACGAGGCCACTGATACCTTATGTGGTACGGTGGGATAGAAGAGTGGGCATGTGGGCTTCTATCAAAAGATACCGCTATCGCCACGCTCATATCTCCCTTCCCTCCCCGAGGTGAAAAGCTGGTGTAGAGAAATGACATCCAATCTTTTGGTACCGATCATATATTATAGGTGGATAACTTTTGAATCCTCAGCAGAAATGGGCTGATCTTCTGTTTTTTAAATGACCTTCCCCGATCAGAGAAGGGCAAGAAGTCTGTTGAGTAGTGAGGAGCACAACGATTTGTGCTCTGAGCGATACAGCTTTTGTAAAGGAGTACAAGGTGCTGTGCTAATAAAAGGAGAAATGAGATAAGGAGCAGTAAGGAGGATAAAAGAAGTAGAGTTAGGTTCTTGTGTGTAATCGATATGTCTCCCGGGAGAAAACCCTCTATCAACACAACTATCCGAACACCTATAGCTAGCTTGCTTTAGCTCCAACTACTGCTAGCTTTACCTGCAACGCAACTATCTTCCGAAAAACGAGTTGTTCGTTGCCCGACGCGGCTCTGGCTCTGCCTGCCTGGCACTAAAGCATCTATAGATTGAGGATTTTCCTATGTACCATCATTCGTCCTCTAAGTAATATGTATTCTTCCTCTAGGGTTCCCCCTCTAAGGAGGGTTGTGTAGTATTTAGCTTACAAGGATTGACTCGACACCATCGATGCGTAGTCTATCAATCAATTTAATGGGACTTATTTATATGCCTGTTACGAGGGGAATCTGCCTGTTATTCAATCTATCTCTTCAATCTGCTTACTGGTTTCCTTCTCAGCCAATGGAACATCTATTGCTTCCTAATCTGGAACTGAACTAAACAGAAATCTTGGTCAAGTATTGGGAAAAGGAAAGAGGCCCTTTTCTTTTTCAAAACTAAGAAGGAGATGTGCATAGCGTTGTAAAGATCGGCAGAAGAGGAAGGGTGCAGTTAAGTTACAACATCTTCTGTTTCCAAGTCGAGAGGCTTCTTTTGATAAAGGAAACTATTCCTCTGCTCGCTATACTCAAACCCTTGCCATTTCCTCGATTCCCGTTGAGAAAACAATCGATTGACCATTTTAGGACCTATTCTTCAGAATATAGAGGTATCGAAGATCTAGAAACGATGCGATGACTCCTGTTCGATCCTGTTCCGATGAAATGAATGAATTACCACGCTTTCCGCCGGCTGATAAAGAACTTTTTGATGATCGATTGCTTCACCCATGATCTGATGATCTTGCTATAACATAACGATACTGCATTTCCCCTCTTCCTTGTCTTTACTTACTTGTTCATTGCTCGACTCGAGGGAGGGGCTCTATATAGCTGTTTTGCCTTCTTTCTTGGACTCTCAGGTGAGCGCTTAGGCCAAGCCACAATTACCAAGTCATGATTGAATCCGCCAAAGAGAAGGGAATAGATGATCTCACTGGAAAAAGTTGCGTAACCCCCCCGTTTTTTTGGCATGATTTCAAGATTTTGACCTGATTTATGAGAAAAGAACTTCGTTTTGCATTAACCCGAAAGAATCTCCTTATAATTGAGTGTGCAGTAAAGGGGGTTGTTACACCAAATCCCTCTGGTGAAGCTCTATCCAACTGCTTGTTAATAGCGGATTGGGTATTGGTCGATCGAAAGCTGTGATACGCAAAATCCTCAGCAGAATGAAATGCGGACTACAATTAAGTTAGTTGAAAAAGAGAGTAAGGAATGGGACCGTCAACAGGAACTCTTGAATTGAGGGTTTTTCACACTACCTATAGAGAGATTGAACCAACACGGTGCCCACGGTAACTCCTCCACCCGTACTGTTTGCTTTCGTGGGGCTTTGCTGCGCTTTGGATCTTCTCAGGTGGCAACCACCTTCGGTTCTAGACTCTTGCACTTCCCCTGGTTGTGGCACTTTCACTGCCGCCTACTCCTACTATTGGGTCGGTTGTGGTTGGTGTTTTGATTCAAAAGTGGAGAATAGATTGTTCATTGCGAAGGAAATCAGAAATCTACATACAAGGGTCAAGATGTAAGCTCAAGTTAAGTGGACGGGTCCAAAGATCAGGGAAAAGGGTAGACCGGGACATGGTTGCAAGGGCTATATATCTATATAGTTACAAATGAATGAAAACGCCATGCTTAAAGCCAAAAGAATAAGCTCTTGATACGGATCTCTTTCATCTTGTAAATAAAGTAGGGGCGTCCCTAACTATAGCTTCCTACCATAAGTCAGACATTCAGCTAATACTGAAGAAATCTTCTTCTGGGGACACCTCTCTAAAATAAGAATGATGGCGTTTTTGATCTTATTCGTTTTCTGATCGAGAAATGTGAGAATGTAGTTATTTTTATGAAACCGGATATTCAACATGCTTTCCTCGACCAGATCTATTTACGGGAGTCGTATTTCGAACTGACCCCGGGTCTGATCTAGAAATGGTAAATCCTATTTGATCTTCAAGGTAAAGTACTTCTGCGAGACTATCAGCATCTTATCTGGTTGATAGCACTCAACCCACTGACTATACGTTTTATATGGGAGCCCTAACTCCACCATGCAATTCAACAAGCTGAGGACGGAGAAGTCAACCGGTCTCATGTTTTCTTCTTTTCTTTTTAAAGAACCTGCCCCGAAGGAAAGCATATTATAGGGGAAGAGCTAGCTTCATTCGAGCTGGATGGGCTAAAAGCTTTCGTTGAGACAAAGCAGGCAAAAAAAAAAGTTCGAGAACAGGATAACTAACGTTTGGAACCAAGAGATCTCATAGTTCTTCAAGTGAGAAGCTGAGAAGGGATGACACCCATTTGACCTAGAAGACCGATGATCAAGTGTCAAATTCTAAGCCAAGAGATGGCAATGGGACTATAGGAGCACGGTACTAAACCATCATACCATACCGGTGACTTCACCAACCGAAACCAACTAAAATAAGTTCAGGGAGGAAAAGAAGACGGTCATGATAGATTGGTGAATGAGGAAGGAAAAGAAAGCCTAAACTATCCAAGCAAGATAGCGAAAGAGAAAGCTGTCTTTAATTCCATTTTGACCAAGCAAGCAAGCTGGAGCACCTTTCACGCTAGCTTCCCCATCGCTCGAAGTACACTTCCGGTGCACTTCTCACTGCTCAACCACTATCTCTAAATAACGAGTTATTAAAAAGAGAAAAAGGGAAAGGATTGAGTAGGCCGGTATTGAATTTCAAATAGGTTGCCTTCAGTAATCCGAGTAGGGTGTCAGTGATTATGCTTGAAGGGCCAAGTGGAGATGCTAGTGTTTCATCTCTTCCTATGCTTTTTTCCATACTTTTCTTGCAGTACTTCAGTAAAGCTACCCCATTTTAATAAGATAGGGATTCGAGATATCAGCATTTTCACAGGTCCTTGTCAAGCTGCAGCAGAATCAGATTCGAGTATAGCATCATTCAGTTGGAGTTCTGAAATAATCTGGATCCCCTTTGCTATTTTAGCAATCTCTGCTGCTCAGTTTCATCCCTTTCTGAGGTAGAAAACCCATCCATATATGTACGAGTGAGAGATGTCTTCCGTCCCGGAGAACCGTCTTCTCGCCCTCCTTAGGAAAAGGAGATCTAGGTAGAGGAGGTAGAAAATAATAGATACCGTCTATTCTATTAACTAGTCATCAAAAAGCAACCTATATCGAGGTCAAGTTTGATAGGGTGAAGTGGACTATTAGATCCCCGGCTTACCATTAGAAAGAAAGCTTAGCCGCCGACGTTAATGTGTTAAGCACATAGGATATATTCGGCGAAAGTCAGTAAGAAGTAGAGTGAATTCTGAAACTCCAGCATTTAGGCCTGGATAGAATGGGTCCTCAAGCTTAGAATCATTTGGCCTAACCTTTAAGAAAAGTTAGCATCTTTTCATCCGGGTCGTACTAAAGGCAGGTAGACCGAACACACGGCACCTGTCCCAATGACTGGTACACTGACGGTGGCTTATTGGTTCCTTCCTCCCTTCCATCCTCAAGTCTTACTTTCCTTGATGCCTTAGTTTACTTGATGCCCGATTCATTCCTCCCTATATTCAATCTCTCGAGCCATATTCTAGAGTCAGGTTTGACATTACTTGCCTTTCCTTACTTTCTTTACTTCACTAGCCTTACTGGACATACCATACATACTGGACTGACTGGGCTTAGCAACTAGTTATGTCCCTATTGGACAAATCTCCCCTACACCGTAACCGTAACCGGATTACATTCATTCAAGTTGGCAATCCCCTGATCTTTGCTTCCGGTGTGCGATCCGAATTGACATATAATGACCGTAGTTAGCAGGAAATGGCCAAGGTCAGTGCATCTCGAACTAGTGGGTCACTATATCTAAACTATCTAATACAACTATGGAATGCGCTTTGAATTGCGATAAATCGTATTTTGTATGAACCGAAACATCAACATTTCCCTTAGCCGTCAAAGGGCTATGCCGTAAAGATAGCTGCTAAATCTCCATTATGTTATGTGGGGATACACTTTGAAATTCGATTTCAGCAAGGAAGTAGCTGTTGAGCCGAATCCCGTACCTTGTTGGCTTTGCCGATGCCTAGGACTCTACTACCCAGATCCGAAACCGAAACAAGACATAGTTGGATAGGTGCCGTGCCCTGGTCCAGGGATATTGCTAGGACCAATAATAGGAATATCATTTCAATAGCGCTAGGAAGAAGCCCCGCGGGGCGTAGCAGTTGGTGGGGAGGTTGGTGTACCGCTAGCCCATATTCTGGCACCGATACGATGTCCTTTCGAGGAAGTGGTTCAATCAGAAATAAGGTGCGCGGATCAAAGCATTGAACGACAAAACCCCTTTTTAATGTGATTTGATAAAGAGCAAGTCAATCCACCGTTTACGGATTGGAAAACAGGGGCTATATACTAAACCTGGGACTCCACCACCCGTCAACCCTTTGCTTTGAACTTCTTTTCCAAGGAACCAAACTGGGCTAACTTGAATCTGTTTACTTGACTTCTATTTGAAACAACTCCTTTCCTCGGTGCATATTATCATATAGAAAGAAGCGAAGCGTAGCGATTCGTACTACCGGAAAAGTGTCGCTAACCGCTAGGCAATAGAGTCAGCTTACGGGGTGGGGCGCAAGCAAGCGTAGCGAATCACATAGAGTTGCCCCTACCTGCCAGCGCGCAAATAGATAGGGCGGGCGAGCGCAGGGATGGATGTCTGAGCGGTTGAAAGAGTCGGTCTTGAAAACCGAAGTATTGATAGGAATACCGGGGGTTCGAATCCCTCTCCATCCGCGAGGTCATAAGTTCTCTCTTGCCTTATCTATAGATAAGAACGAATCTCCTCGACTCGACTGATATGATGGATGGAATGGGTAGAAGGTTGAGGTTATTGTGTGTTGATTTAGTTAGGACTTTGTCTCCCTTTCGTTATCTTCCGCCCCGGGTGGATGACCTGTGGGAGCTAAGTCAAAGATCTCGGTGTCGTCGTGAGTGGTTGATAAACAACGATTGCAGTTTGATTTAGGGAGTCCCAACCCTGTTGTGTACGGCTCCCTGGGGTATATGCACCGAGAACTTGTCTGTTGATCGGATCTGAAGAGTTCGTTGGATTTGTTCAAGTTTTTCTGTCCCGGCGCTGCGTGTGGCAGCGATCGGTTTTCTGTCCCGGCGCTGCGTGTGGCAGCGATCGGTTTTCTGTCCCGGCGCTGGCTTTGGCAGCGATCGGTGTTCCTTCCTGCAGCACTGGCTGATTCGTCGGCGAGATTTTCGGTGATCGCCGGGCGCAATGAAAATTTTATGCTGGAATTGTCACGGTTTGGCCAGCACCACGACAGTGAGGTCGCTTCTGGATGTCCAGAAGCAGTTTGGGCCAGATGTGTTTTTCTTGTCTGAAACACATCTGAACAAAGCTAAGGCAGGTAAAATTAGAAAAAAGATTTGCATGGATCATATGGAGGTTGTAGAAAGCGTTGGAGCGAGTGGTGGGTTGATACTCTTTTGGAGAGACCCTGTCCAAATCGTAGTGCAAAATAAATCAAAAAACTTCATTGATGCGGTTGTTGGTGGCCCGGGAGATGAAAAGTGGAGGTTCTCAGGTTTCTATGGTGAACCCAGATGGGAGGACAAGCACTTGTCATGGGGTTACATTCGGGGTCTGTACCAGCAAGACCAAATCCCGTGGGCAAGAGGAGGTGATTTCAATGAGATTTTATATTCACATGAGAAGGAAGGAGGTGCACCACGGCCAACGAATATGATGCAGAATTTTAGGGATGCCTTGGTGGCTTGCGAGTTGGAGGATATGGGATATAGTGGAGATCAATTCACTTGGCGGAGGCGTAGGTTGCGAGAATGACTAGACCGAGTTGTTTGTAATGGGCAATTCCATGGCCTGTTCCCCAACGCCAAAGTGACGAACACTCCACATATAAAATCTGATCATCGACCGGTTCTACTCGATACCGAGGGTGACATTGTGGGCGACCAGCTTCAGGCGAGAATTAAACAGTTTGAGGCCCGTTGGTTAAAGGAGGAGGAGGTGACGCAGATAGTAACAGAAGCTTGGGAGAGGACCGACCCCCAGGCCTCTTTGGCAGCTCGAACAGCTGCTGTGCATGCTGAGATGCACATTTGGGACCGAGAGATCCTGAAGGCGCCTCACAAACGCCTAAAGGAGTTAAAGGCTGTGTTGGAAGGATTGCGGTTGGGCCCTCTCACTGATGAGTCGGCGGATCGGCAACGTGTCTTGCTTATTGAAATTGAAGAGAATCTGGAGAAGGAGGAGATATATTGGGTTCAGCGGAGCCGCGCAAATTGGCTGAAATTCGGAGATCGTAATACAAACTTCTTCAACAATTTTGCTACAGCACGGAAGAAAAGGAACCATATCAGGAAGCTCATGGATGAGAGCGGGACATGGCTGGAAGATAACGAATCCATGAGAGGTCTAATTTCTGAGCATTTTCAGCATCTTTTTTCCTCTGAAGTTGCTTTACCTGATGATAGGGTATTAAATAAAGTTAAACCTCGTGTGACTGATTATATGAATGAATCCCTGTTAGCGCCTTATACAGCGGAGGAAGTAAAGCGCGCGCTCTTTAGCATTGGAGACCTGAAGGCCCCAGGGCCGGATGGGCTGCATGCCATATTCTATAAGAAATTTTGGCCGATTGTAGGAGATGATCTGGTTAAGGAAGTGCTGCAAGCTGTAAACAGCGGCGTGATACCAGAGGGCTGGAACACAACCACGATAGTGCTTATTCCCAAGGTTGACAATCCGGAGAAAATTACTCAGTTCCGGCCCATAAGTCTGTGTAACGTTGTTTACAAGGTCATATCGAAAATGCTGGCAGCGAGATTGAAATTGTTTCTTCCTGACATAATCAGCGAGACCCAAAGTGCTTTTGTTCCGGGTCGAATCATAACGGATAATGTTATAGTGGCATACGAGTGTTTACATACGATGAAGAAGAGGAAAACAGGAAAGGTAGGCACATGTGCGGTAAAATTGGATATGCACAAGACGTATGACAGGGTCGAGTGGGTCTTTTTGGAAGCTATACTTGGGAAGCTCGGCTTTGATCAGAGATGGATCCATTTAGTTATGGCTTGTGTCACTTCTGTTGAATACAAGGTATGGTTCAATTCTAATGAAACATTACCATTTGCACCAACAAGAGGTCTCCGACAGGGGGATCCTCTTCCCCCCTACTTGTTTCTCCTCTGTGCTGAAGGTCTGTCTGCACTAATTAACCATGAGGAGGAGGTTGGTACATTGAAGGGGGTGCAGGTGTGTCGTGACTCCCCAAGGATCTCTCATCTTTTGTTCGCCGATGATTCACTCATTTTGATGAAAGCGGATCAGGTGAATGCTCATTCTCTTAGAACAATCCTTGATGAATACTGTGCGGCATCTGGACAGATGGTAAGTGAGGCAAAATGTTCAATTTTCTTCAGTCCCAACACTGAGGTGGAGGTGAAAGCAGAGATATGTCAAATTCTGAACATTATGACTGAATCGTTATCAGATAAATATTTGGGTCTTCCATCCATGATTGGGGTTGACAAGGTTAGTTGCTTCAAACATCTAATAGAAAGGATTCAGAAGTTGGTGAACGGATGGAAGGAAAGAACTCTCTCTTTTGGTGGGAAGGAGGTTTTACTGAAAGCGGTGGCCCAAGCCATCCCTACATATGCGATGAGTGTGTTTAAATTTCCGAAGAAAATTTGTAAGGGAATCACTGACACAATGTCGCAGTATTGGTGGGGTGATGAGGAAGACCAAAAAAGGATGCATTGGTTTGCTTGGTGGAAGTTGTGTGTTCCTAAGGAGCAAGGAGGGATGGGTTTTCGAGACATACATAGCTTTAACTTGGCTCTATTAGCAAAGCAGGCATGGAGATTGATTGTGCACAGTGATTCGCTATGTGCCAGAGTTTTGAGAGCTAGGTACTACTCTGATGGAGACATTCTGGGCTGTGAATTGAAGAAGGGGTCCTCGTATATTTGGAGAAGTATATGGGCAGGAGTTCAAACTTTTAATAAGGGTTGCATCTGGAGAGTTGGGGATGGAACAAAAATTGATATTTGGACAGATTGTTGGATTCCTAACAGCACGTCAGGAAAGGTTGTGACTGTAAGGGCTAACCAAGTTTTGACAAAGGTCCAAGATCTTATTGACCCAATCACGGGAGAGTGGGATGAGCTATTGATACGGAACAATTTTTGGCATATTGACGCTGAGCGTATATTACAGATTCCGCTCTATCACCAGATAACGGAGGATTATGTTGCATGGCACCTTACAAAAAACGGAATTTTTTCTGTACGCTCAGCTTACTATAAGCAATGGGAGGATACATATGTTAATGGCCAGAGTGCAGGTCGGCAAAGTAGTTCTCGACCACATCCGGTATGGAAAAAGTTATGGAACCTGAAGCTACCGGGGAAAATCAAAAATTTTATTTGGAGATGCTTACATAATGCTATACCATGTTTCTGTGTACTTGCAAATCGCCATGTGGGCAATATATCTCAATGTCCGATATGTGCAGCCGGAGCGGAGGACATCAAACATGCTCTCTTCACATGCACACGACCTAAGGCTATATGGGCAGAACTGGGTATTAATCAAACCATTGAAGACGCCAGTCTGTTGGATCGTTCTGGCTCTGGAATTCTTGATTTCCTCCTTTGTGATCAATCAACCCAGGTAGTGTATGATGATGTGATTGAGTTGCCGGAACTTATAGCAACTACTTGCTGGTATGTATGGTGGCAGCGAAGACAACATGTACGAGGAGAGGTGGTGCAAAACCCGCAGCGATCAGCGGTGGCCATACATGCACTAGTGTTGAACTTTACTAGAGCGGCTGGGAAGGGAACTCCTGTTCCCAGGAAGAACATATGGCCATTAGTCCTAGCCTCGCAACAACTGCTGAATGTGGACGCCTCTTTCATCGAGGGCTTACACTCAGGATCGTGCGGAGCAATCGTAAGGGATCATAGAGGTCAATTCATTGCTGGTTCCACCTCACGACTGGAACATGTGGCAGATGTTGTGTCAGCAGAAGCTGCGGCGCTTCATGAAGGATTGAAGCTACTCCAAACTCTGGGATGTAGCAATGTACAAGTGAGGATGGATAATATCATCGTGGTCGAATCCCTACGTCTCAATGAGGGTTACTCTATGGTGGCAGCTCCGCTACTTGACGATTGCAGAGAGTTAATACGAGAATTCGGGAAGGTTACTATCAAGCATTGTAATAGAGAATCAAATGTCGTGGCTCATGAGCTAGCTGAGTGGGGACGTGTAAACAATCCGTTTGTTTGGATTGATGCACCCCCGAGTTTTATTGTTAAATTTTTAGCAGACGATGTAAGTGTTATTTGATTTTAATAAAGCTAGCCATGAAGGCCTTCCCGTCAAAAAAAATTGTAAAGAAGGAGATGGTCCGGAGGCCCACATTGCTCGGTTTATTGAATGGAAACAGGGTGAAACCTTGAACGACATTAAGCCACACAGCTAAATCAGGTCTAAAGCATCGCAAGACATACAAAACGTCGGTATAACACATGACACACGGGAGGGCACACCAGCATCATGATCGTACATCGCCCATTGTGCACACCGGCAACTTCGGCTTCGCCACTGGAAAGTGCAGATCGAGAGGGGAAATGCAATTCGGCTCTCGGGTCCATTTGCTCCTGAAATCTGGACCACCAGTTCTCCTCGTGATCCGGGATTGGTTCTGTATTCTATGGTGTATTTGATTTTGGCAATGGGTTATTGTACAGTGCGATGGCCCACCACTGTCAGCCATTTAATACACCCCACGTCTGTCTCGTAGAGCTTGGTCTAGACGGAGAGATGATCAGACGGACACGTCCCGTTAGATTCATAACAAGTACAGCGGACGACAGCCATCTGAATAAATGAACAGGTCCCACCCACACATCCTGTCAATCTGAATAGTCCCCTCCTTCACGAGTGCTACTAAATCCATCCATGGCGTTTTCTTTCTCCAACTCACAACAGCTCAAGGCTCAGGAACTCCTCCCACTAATTCTGTGCCCACTGTATGGCGACAAGATAGTATTCTTTGTGTGCGGTGCTTGCGGATCCAGGCCCGGCGATTGATTCTACAAGAATGATGTAAGTAATGTGTTTACTCTCACGACCTTAGGAACTGTCAAAATCGCAAGCCGATGCTTACATCATTTTTTTCAGTATGGCAAGTGTAAAAATCGTACGCCTCGCCAAGAAAATCGAAGGTCAGGCCGAGTGACAGTTCAACCACGTTTGCACCCAACCTATGTGCATATCCTCTGCTCAAGCGCGCAAACACGCCCTGGACATGGCGCCCCATCTCGGGATGGCCACCAACTCTAACCCTGCAAGTACAGCAGACATGCCGAATTCGAATTACAGGGGCTTGTCAATGCAATATCGGCCCAGATTCTAAAATACAAAAGACACTTAGTCCTTCAATTGCATTATGTACGGGTTTCAGTTTAGCATCTGAACCCAATTTTTAGAACAACAACACTTCCAGCCCTGGTGCTCGTTTTCTACAGTTTAATTTTGGACGTCCTACCAAATCACCACTGGCCGTCTACACTAATGCTGATACCCATTTTCCAATGAATTTGTAGCGCATACCCATAGAATGTCACTTCTAATTCAGTTGCGTTGGTTCTATGGGGCCTTAGCACGACGACTTCCCGACTGTCTACTACAACAAGTTTTGCCCGGCTCCGGTGAAGGAGGGGCGATGACGGCGGCGCGCCTTCGGCTCGCTTCAGTGCTTGTAGTCGTCGCTAGGTGGTCTACGGATCTGAATGTAATTTTTATTATTTCTAGTGTTCGTTGTACTACCATGATTGAAGATGAATAGATCGGAAGTTTTTCCCGCAAAAAAAAATTCAGCTGCAATGCAGGGGGCACTGAAATTTCTAATCTAACAGTAAATTCCGCAGGGCTAACCTTCTAACAAGAACATATACCTTTTTGTCAAACCAGGTGCTTGTGGGTCAATTTTTCCCTGTTGATTGAGCCGACGCCGCATCGTCACTGTCTTCGCGCTCGCGAATCACGGCTAGCTGGTCGTCCTCCACTGCATATCTAGCTGCAACGTCAAAGGCGACTAATCCAGTGTTCCAATTTCACTTGCCGCAGATCTCCGCCCTCACACTCACCGCCTCCGCCCGCAAACCATGAGAGCCACCAGCTAGCTAGTCCCCGTGGGTCGTCCTCTCTGGTACCAAGCATAGAAGGTTGTGGCACAACACTCTCCGACTCGTAGGATCCACTCTCAAAGGGGCGGGGTACCTGTCACAGGTGTAATAGGGAAAAATTGGCAACCTGAAAGAACACAGGGGGAGCTTCAAAATCTTTCCTCAAATCCATGCACAACAACCATGCCCGAGCCATGTATCTGGTCGCCGGATCCACCTGAAAATCCATTCCTCCATGCGACGCCGCAGCACCGCTCCCACCTCTAGATCCTTCTTCTCCGGCGCTCCACCGCTTCAATCCGTTCCCATAGCGGCAGACTGGCAGTCCGTTCCTGTATAGTTGGTACATCTCATCACGTCCCGGCTCCGTTAGCGGACCTCGCACCCACCACTGCCGCCCGTCCTAGCTGACCCCACACGCGAGCTACGATTGTACGGTACGCGGCTGTATAACAGACCTTTCCCAGAACCGTATATGGAATTCAATATTCGCCAGCACAGATCTCAATGGTTAGGTGGATGTACAGGATATAGGGAGCATCTGCAACCCAGAGCCAAAACGCCCCTCCCCCAGATGGAGAGCTGTTATATTAATTTGGCTTTCCCTAGTTTGGTCTTCTTGCTACTGCCACTAAATTTTGGTAGGGACTAGGCAGTGCACACCGTACTTGGATTGGAAGTAACGCTTTCTCCATTTTGGTCTTCTTACTGCTGCCAGTAAACTTTGGCAAGGACTAGGCGTCGATTGGCAGATAGGATACTCCATCAGTGGGTTGAGAAGTTTATCTGGGCAATCACCACCATATCTCATGTATAATTTTTTTTTGAAGTTCACCCCCACTTTATTAAACTATATTAGGAATTTCGTCTGATACAATGCTAAGAATACAATCCGGGGAAACAACGTCCCAAAGCACCGAACCTCTACTGCTTATTCCTAAGCGCGCCAACGAATGAGCAGCACCATTTGCTGTCCTTCGGACCCAGGTGATCTTGACCTCACTCAAAGTTTTGATCATGGCTTTTACCTCCTCCACCACTTGTCCCACAGATGATAAGTTCCTATCCCGATCATTAAGCATCCCAGCGACCGCCTGACAGTCTGTTTCGAGATGCAGCTTGTGTACATCCCTCTGGACAGCCAGCTGAACTGCTGTCCTACATGCTAGAAGCTCTGCAACCTCCGGCTTGGAGATGTCTGGGAAGAAGTTTGACGCTGCACCCCTGAATGCACCATTTTCATCTCTGAATATGACGCCCCCGCCACCTCCCAGCCCTGCCCGAACCATAACTCCATCGACATTGGCCTTCAGCCAACCTTGCTCAGGTGGCTTCCATATTTCATGTTGTTAGCTTCTCACTCTTGTAGCTTGAACACCATGGACTCTCTGCCATTCTTCCATATGTGCAGCCACACCTCTCGCAATCTTCCCGGGTTCCTCGATCTTCTTGCCGTCGCGTGCGTCATTCCTAGCCAGCCACAATGCGTAGAGGCCCTGAATCATCATCGCCTTCTCATCTTCTGTCGCCTCTGTCAACCATTGCAGCATCCACGACGCGAGCGAGCTCTGGGTGCTCATCGATATAGGTGGGATCGCCACCCTTGCCCCCAATACCGAGCCCAACTCCTTCCAAAAAATTGCTGAGTGATGGCAAGACCAAAACCGATGATACATCGTCTCTTCTCTCCCACACGCTAGACAGAAAACGCCTTCCTTAATGTGTCGACGAAGAAGCTCAGAGCCCACCGCCAGTCCATTCTTGATTAATCTCCATGCATGAATTAACGCTTTGCCGGGAGCATTAGCTCCCCATAGCGCGAGCCAACCCTGATGTGTCGCCACTGACGACGAAGAGCCCGACTGTCCTGCTCTTGCCCTTTTCTTGTCCATGCATAGATAATATGCAGATTTGACCGTAAACTGTCCATTCTTAGTAAAATTCCATGCAAGGAAATCTTCAGACCCCTGTCCACCCACACAAATTTGGAGAATATCCAGGATATCTTTCGGTGTAAACATGGCCTCCAACTTGGCCCGATCCCATGCATCACCTTCCTCATTGAGCAGATCACAGACACGCGTCATTCCCTGCACAAATATCTGGCCCAGTGGCCGTAGGCTTCCTTTGCGCGGTATCCAGCTGTCGTGATGAATTCGAATGTTTGTGCCGTCACCCACTCTCCAAATCAGTCCATCAAGTAACAAATCACGGCCATACAAGATGCTTCGGAAAGTATACGAACCACCGCTCGGACATGTTGCATTAAGAATGGATCCATTCGTGAAATACCTAGCCTTTAGAACCCGGGCACAAAGAGAGGAAGGGACTTGCAAAATCCTCCACGCTTGCTTTGCCAATAATGCTTGATTGAAAGCCTCCATATCACGGAAACCCATTCCTCCATCTTGTTTACTAATACACATTTTCTTCCATGCTATCCAATGCACCTTTTTTTCACCATTTGCTTCACCCCACCAAAAGTTTGAAGAGATAGATGTCAGGTTCCCGCACAATTTCTTGGTGAGTTGGAAGCAGCTCATGGTAAAAGTTGGGGTAGATTGGAGCACGGACTTAACCAGCACCTCACGAGCCTTCTTAGACATACCTTGCCCTTTCCATCCAGTGACCTTCCCTTTAGCACTTTCTCGAGCATATTTAAAAGTCCCATCTTTAGATCTCCCCACCACCGTTGGTAGACCCAAGTATTTTTCACTCAACGCTTCGGACTGGATTCCAATGACCTCCTTGAGATGCACCTTGTTCTCCTCTGTACATCCCTTCCCAAAGAATATAGAGGATTTTTGCATGTTCACTTTCTGTCCAGAGGCCACTTCATAATCATGCAAGATGGTTTTGAGAGCTTCTAGATTGCTTTCGGAGCCCTCAAGAAACACAATGCTATCATCTGCAAAGAGAAGGTGGGTTACCGTGGGGCAAGTGCTCCCAAACGATACCCCCTTAATGTCACCAACCCGCTGCGCATTTTTTAGTAATGCTGAGAAGCCCTCCACACAAAACAAAAACAAGTACGACGACAAAGGGTCACCTTGCCGGAGGCCCCTTGAGGGCAGAAAAGTGTGTGAGATCCCTCCATTAAGCTTCACTGAAAACCTCGCGGACGTCACACATCTCATGATCATTTGTACCCAGGCAGCAGCAAAACCAAACCTCTCCATCATCCTCTGCAAAAACGACCACTCAACCCTGTCGTACGCCTTCATCATATCCAGCTTGACCGCGCAGAGTGGTTTCTTCCTATTCCTCTTCCTGATAGCATGGACACACTCATACGCCACCAGAATATTATCTATGATAAGCCTCCCCGGTACAAATGCACTTTGCTCTTCTGAAATCATCACCGGAAGGATCACTTTTAACCTGTTTGCAAGCACCTTCGCGGCAATCTTATACAACACATTACACAAGCTTATCGGTCGGAACTGTGACATCAACTCCGGCGAGTTGACTTTAGGGATCATCACAATGACCGTATCATTGAAACTCTCAGGTGCCGCAACTCCGTACAGAAAATTCTTCACCGCTACGCAAACATCGTGTTTTACCAACGACCAATGCTGTTGATAGAACATCGTCGGGAAACCATCCGGCCCCGGAGCCTTTGTTGGTCCCATTTGAAACAGAGCTGTCTCTATTTCCGCATCCGAAATCTCGGCAGTCAGTTTTGCATTCATCTCCTCAGAGACCACCGAGTCAATATGTTGCAGCAGTAGCTCCGCCGCCTCCGACCCCTCTGAGCTGAAAAGATTTGCGTAAAAGCTTGCTGCCACCTCCCGCATCTCCTCGTCCGACAAACATCTGGTCCCATCCTCCCTAATTAACGGCTTGACCGTATTCTTTCTTTCCCTATGAGAAGCACGGTTTTGGAAATATTTTGTATTTTGATCTCCCCACTATAGCCAATCTATTCTGGAGCGTTGCCGGTAATATATTTCTTCCTTTTCATACAGTTCATGAAGCTGGCTCTCAATATCTTTAACCTCCTGGAAGTAGCCGGTCTGTAACGAACGTTCTTTGGCGTCCTTCAGCTGCACCTTGAGCTTGGAGATTTGCCTACGTAAAGAGCCAAACACCTCCCTGCTCCACTTCTGCATGGCCTTGGTCATAGCGCCCAGTTTAATAGTCATGCTAGCTGTCGCCCCTAACTGCTGGTTGGTTTCCTCCCACGCCTTCATAATCATCTCGTCATAGCCCTCATGACGGGTCCATGTCTCCTCAAAACGAAAACCCCTCGGCTCCTTGCTTCTACATGCATCCAGTGACACGGCAGCTCTGATTACTATTGCGGCATGGTCCGACTCCTCAGTTATCACATGTTCCACCCCAATCTCTGGGAAAACTTGAAGAAAATCATCATTGCATGTCGCTCGATCGAGCCTGACTTGTATATTTCCTTCCGAGTCCTGCTTATTATCCCACGTAAAAGGGTATCCAGTGAAACCCAAATCCGCCAAGCCGCAGTCAGCTAGGCATTCTCTGAACCCCTCCATTTGATTGAAACTCCTCAAACTTCCACCTCGCTGCTCAGTTTGGAATAGTATCTCATTAAAATCGCCAGCGCAAAGCCAAGGTAAATTGTCCTGTCGCTTCAAGTAACGTAGTGCTTCCCATGTTTTATTCCGGTGCTCTGTACGAGGTTTCCCATAGATTCCAGTGAACCTAAAGGTTTTACCCTCACAGGAGATCTCGGCATCAATATAGTATTGGCACCACGGTCTGATCGTCACCTGAACATTATCCCTCCACCATAAAGCTAAGCCTCCACTTCTTCCCGCGCAGTCCACTGCCATGCCGTTCTTGAAGCCCAGACTCCATTTAACTTTTTCCATTGCTCTCGCCCTCTTTTTTGTCTCGCTCAAGAATACCACCGCTGGGTTGTAAGACCGTATCAGGTCTCTCAGTTCGCCAACCGTCGGGTCCAACCCCAGTCCCCGACAGTTCCAGGCAAGGAAATTCATTGGTACCGGCGGCCCCGGTTGCCAGGGTCCGCCGATGTAGCTCCATGATCGCCGATATGCTCAAAGACTGACGACACTTTCTGCCGTTTATCACCAGAGAACATATCTACCCCTTCCTTCCTGGCCCCATCACCTTTCGCCACCCATACCTGCCTAGAAGAACGTTTTTTCTCGCGTGGTACATACTGTTGGTAACTGTCCCGCTGTCGGGTCGCACCCTCATCCCTTCTTGGTTTACGAACATAATGCCCCGGCCGCCTCTGCTGCACCCTGCTCGATCTCTCTCCCTGAACATGCTGTTTTCCTTTGTAATCTTGATACTTCTTTGGGGAGATGATGCCCTCCCTAAACTTCTGGTGCGGCTCATTTCGCAAGACTTTCTCTCTTTTTTCTTCTAAGTTCTGGCGTAGATCCTTTTCCTTCACAGCCCCCGCACCAGTGTGCATTTTATGAGGGCTAAGAACCTCTTCTTGCTCCTTCCCATTATGCTTCATCCCACCAGTGTGGGAGTCAGCCGAGGGAGTGTCTTCCCTGTAAAGGGATCGGCGAGTTGGGAGGTCTCTGACATACCCATGCCCTTTCGAGCCATTTTCTCCTCCACTCGACATTGAGCTCTCTCTGCTAAAACTCTTGCTTGTAAAACTATGGGAAAACATATATTGACATAATATATTTGAAAAAACTATGGGAAAACATATGCAATCATAACTTCAAGAATGTAACTATCCATCAACGAAACATGGCTTGTAAAACAGGGTTGACAATCAAAGTGATGCACTGACGATGATTCACACGTGTCCCTCCAGTGGTGTAGCTGTAGGATGGACACGATGGTCCATGGACCATCCTGTAAATAAAACTAGGAAGGGTCCAAAGCCAACAAACTTTGTGTTTGTGGATGGAACCCCCCAAGATAGAATGGCAGTTCCTGCTCCTTGAGCGGTACCAATTTTGGGCACTGACATCCCTTCTGTAGCTCCACGACATGAAGCCGATGCTCGCATACTCACAAGCATGTGCGTGCCTACTGAGGGACTGAGGCAGGAACTCCACCGACTTGTCATCTCTCCAATTCAAACTATGATTTCCATCTTCAATTCAAAGTATGATTTTGCCTTCGAGGTTCGAATAAGTTTAATTGTGAGTGCAAATTGAAACTCAGAATTGATAAATTGAGTCGACTGATTAACGATTATTATGGCTTCATTCAAATTGACAATTGATAAATTAATTTTTTTTATTGTAGATTTGTTGCAAAATTAAAATTATTGATTTTTTTTTGATAAATTATATACTAGTATGTAGTGGCGGAGCAAGACGGTATCTCCCGGGACAGGTCCAAAGGCATAATATGAATGTTTGAGGAGGGGAAATGCTCATTCCCCCCCATAGAAGCCCTCCCTCATGTTAATAGATAGCTCCGCCTCTACTAGTATGTTGTGTTTTTTGTGTAAACATTATTTTAATATCAATTGGACCACCCTGACCAGAAATCCTGGCTACGACAGGTGCAGGCCTTCAACTCGACGACTTGAAGAAGGTTTTGGCACATTGGTATGTGTCCGCCGACTGGTAGACCGAGGCAGGAACTCCACCGACTTCTCATCTCTCCAATTCAAAATATGATTTCCATCTTCTTCAATTCAAAGTAAGATTTTGCCTTCAAAGTTTGAATATTTAATTGTGATTGCCAGTTGAAACTTAGAATTGATAAATTGAAATGACTGATTAATGATTATTATGGGTTCATTCGAACTGACAATTGATAAATTAAAATTTTGTTGTTGTTAGATTGTTGCAAAAATTAAACTTATTGATATGTTCTTTTGATAAATTCTATAATAGTAGGTGTTTGAGGTGGGAGAGGGAGGCTAATTTTTTCCCATACAAGCCCTCCCACAGAAATATCATAAATTGGTTCAAAACTGAGGGTGGGGGCAGTGGTCCCGTCAGGTCAACGCATAGCTCTGCCTCTGCTAGTATGTTGTGTTTCGGTGTAATTTTTTATTATCAATTGGGCCACCCTGACTAGAAATCCTACCTACGACACTGTGTCCCTCCATTGACTTTGGGATAAGAATAATAAACATAGCTTAAGGTAAATATCAACAACGTCATTCAGTCAATGTATAAGTAAAAACACAAGCATCAGGTGACTCCAAAAATCCATAGCTGACCACGAGCTCATCTGCTTCCGAGTGAGCAGTAAATTCAAACAAAATAGCAAAGCAAATAAAAAAAATCATTTTTTGTACATCAAAGACGAACAAGTTTGCTATGTGCGTGCAAAAATTCATGACAATATGACATTGGACCGGGGGAGCTCGGGGAAGAAAAAACAAAATCAATGCTCCAAGTTGAGACTTTCTCAAAACTCCTATTTTTTTTGTCGAAATTTTGCACACACCTAGAAAACTTGTTCATCTTTGGTAAAAAAAAATCAATTTTATTTGATTTTTTTTTGCTATTTTCTTGATTTTATTGTTCATCCGTGGGAGCATATGCTTGTGTGCACCGAAATGTTGTCCTCAACATATTTAGATGCTCCAGGTGATTCCATCAATATTCTTTAAATTATTGGTGAATATTTTGGTACACCCGAGCGTGTAGTGCACCCGGTGCGATTCGTCCCAATTGACATATTTAAATGTTCTGAAAAAGCTGAAGGAAAGAAAAAAACTTGGACTTAGTTTTCTATCTAGTACTCCATGTCATGGATTGATAACACATGTTCAGATACAAACTAGATGAATTCAATACTAAGTAGTGTCCGGTGCAAGTTAGTCTTTGAATAACACAGATTAAACTCGTCCCGGTGACATTAGATGTTCTGAAAAATCTGAAGAAAAAAAACCTTGGACTTATTCTTATATCCTTTTTTATGACAACAAGAAGATTTTTTTAGAAGAAACTTACTCTTATATCTAGTATCTTTCAAAGCCACCATCACTATTGATATTTTTTGTCCTTTTGTTTTGAGTTATGTTTCAAATGTGGACCTGAAATTTTGTGACACTGTTGATTATGTTAGGCCTACTCCATACCTTTCAGGTTGTTTGGCATGTCTTAAATTTCACTATTACCGAGGCTCTAATTAAGTGTTGGACCACATATTATTGCAGCATGCATGTTCACTCCATTTTTTTTACATCTCAAAGAGCTTTTAAAAAAGCGCTTTATATATTACTCAGTAGAGGTACAAGGTTGCTTCATACAATTATGGAGGAAAGATGGAATAGAGTTAATCCAAAGGTACCTCCACCTAGACTCACTAGCCTGCTTAGCACACCTACGAGCAGCTTCATTAGCTTCAGGTTCAACATAAGATAACACAAAGCTAGCAAAAACCCCACTTAGCTCCTTGATTTCATGGCAAATAGCAACAATGTCAGCTTTGTCATAGTTTGATGAGTTTCACATATTGACCACCCCAAGTGTGAGGGTGCCATATTATATGAAATTGCGGGTGCTTTACCGCATAAATAATGCATATTTACTCGCTATGTTTTATTAGTTGTTGTGTCACTATTTTGTGGAAACAAATCGACTCTAGATTGGAGCGATCAAGATTTTTTATCGTTAGCTACCTCTTAGAATATTCGAAGGTTCGATGTCGTTGTATTTGCAGTTTGATAGAAATTTCGTGGGGATTAAGAGCTACTCTAGCAGAGTCGTCATATGTCCATCCCTCTATAATAACCGCTAATATGGAGACTATGGAGGCAAAGGACACTCTAGTAGAGTCGTCATCCCTTCACACTTCACAATGTTTGGAGGACGCTCCAAAAAGAGGGGTTCAACCATATTCCTAGGTTGGGTGTGTGTGTGTGTGTTAAATTCAACCATTGTGGCGCCATTGAAGTTTGAGCGGCTTCTTCTCCTTGCTTCCTACTACGGTTTCCTTCATTTCAATGGTGATGCGGCCCGCATAATTCCCACGGGCAAAAAAATACCCACCGACGGCTTGACATATACAAAAAGGGAGAGAGAGTATGTCCCACTATTTCACATTTTTTAAAGAAGTTATAAAGGTCAACTGGGCTTGGTTCATTGTTTGCTCTACAAGCAGCTGGTGCACCAAATATTCTCCCTCTAAACTACTAAATTAATCTAGGCATATATGATCCGTCACTTTGTGTGATTCAGCGATGAAGTGTGATTTAATCCTCATCAAGAGTTGAAAGAGAAGGTCAGATGAGTAGCGTGTATATTTATTTACCGTTATATTACTATGAAGAAGACAATTGGCGGGAGTGATCCCACTACATTATCTTCTCCATAGTCCAAGAGGCTATACACTATTGACGTCTCTTAGTTTTTTCTTTTCAATTTTCTGTCTATCAAGGGCAAAAAACGAAGAACTGTTCAACGGACGGTGCAACTAATTTAATTACTCCCGTCGATTCATATTAATTGTTGATGATTTACTACTAATTTTCACGAGAGCTTACGTTAACTGCGTATGCGTACTCCAGGCTCTATAGTGTGATGTACAGTATTTCAGAGAATATTATACAAGTGGGACCGCCTAGAACTACCCGAGCTTGAGACTTTGCTGGGAATTCCTGAGAGGCTTCTCGTATAAAAACCGGGCGAGATGAAATGATACGCATTCTTGCGTATTCGCGAAAAAAAAAAAAACCGGGCGAGTGTACCTTCCGTCGGAAAGAACTAGTAGAATGCAACGCAACTCTTCCCAATAGATTATTGTGTGTGAGATTCGTAGACAATGCATGCAGAGCCAAGGCGAGATCGCAGTTGGCAATCCGGGCATAGATCATGCCGCCCACAACGACCGTCCGGCGGCACGGCCACGGGCGCGGGCGCGTCGCTCGCCATAGTGTCGACATCGTCGTACCTCCACGTCCACTTGCCCGCGTCCACCGTAACGAAACGCCGGCCCACGCGAGCCACTGATAACGGCCCCCACGCCCGCCAGCCCGCACGCCTGACCGAGCCCCTCCGCGGCGACCCACTGACGGCTGGGCCCGCGGGACCCACTCGCCCGCACGCCTGACCGGGCCCACCCGCGGCGCTGGCCCGCCGGGGCCCGTAAGATCTCCCAACCGACGGCGGCGGCGTGGGGATGACGACACCCTCTCCCATGGTGGAGGGCCCCGCACGCCGATGTGGCGACGCATGTGTCTGCTCCCCGCCGCATGCAGGTGCGCCGCGCGGTGCGGCCGCGCATAAATTGGTTTAATTTCATTCCTCGAATCGGATCGAATAATCCGTCGACTGTTCTGGAGAGTGGAGACCTGCGGAGCAGGATCGGATTGTTATTCTATTGTCCGCGCCAGCCATGGCGTTCTTCGAGGTGAGCGCCTTCCCCCGCCGTCCTCTCCTCCTTCTTCTTCTTCTTCTTCACAGCGGCAGCCATGGCGTTCGGAATTCCCTGCTTGTTTTTCTTGCTGCCGCGTTGGTCTACACAGCGCCGAATTGCGAGGCGAAATTCGTTAATTGTTCGGTTCTTCCCTTCCTCTAATGGCAGGAGACGGAGTCGCACTACGTCCCCTACCTCCGCACCTACCTACACCAGTTCGCAGGTACACAGGCTAATTAAGGGGCCATTTATAGTTATTTTTCGCTAAACCCATCATGGGAGCTCGTAATTCTGACGCGGCTTGGTCGTCGGGGATGGCAGCGTCGGTCTCCGCGGCGAGCTGCGAGGAGGGGGCGGGCGACGAGGAGTGCCGCGACGTGGCGGCCGCGTTGAGGCTCAAGATGGTGGCCGTCGCCGCCATCCTCATCGCCGGCGCGGTCGGCGTCGCCATCCCGCTCGTCGGCCGGAGACGGCGCGGCGGCGGCGTCGGCGAGGGCGCGTCCTCCGGCGGCGGGACGTTCGTGCTCGCCAAGGCCTTCGCGGCTGGGGTGATCCTCGCCACGGGGTTCGTGCACATGATGCACGACGCCGAGGAGAAGTTCGCCGACCCGTGCCTCCCGGCCACGCCGTGGCGCCGGTTCCCCTTCCCGGGCTTCATCGCCATGCTCGCCGCGCTGGGCACGCTCGTCATGGAGTTCGTCGGCACCCGCTTCTACGAGCGCAGGCACGGCGAGGAGGCCGCTGCCACCGCGGCCACCGCCGCGCGTGACGACACCACGGCGCTGCTCGAGGACGGCGCGCTCGCAGGGGTAGCTGCCGCCGCAATGAGCGGCGACGACGAGAAGCAGGACGCCATGCACATCGTGGGCATGCGCGCGCACGCGGCGGCGCACCAGCATAGCCATGCGCATGGCCATGACGCGTGCGATGGAGGAGCCGTGTATGACGCCCGCGCCCACGGCCACGGCCATGACCATGGGCATGGGAGCGACGAGAGGCCGTCCCAAGCTCATCATGTGGTTGTCTCGCAGGTACGGGCAATTTAATATTGTTGCCAGTTCTTAAGGCAACAAACTTTTAGTTAAACACAAGTCACATCTTTTATGCATTGAATCAAAAATTCAGAATCGAATAATATTGCAAGTCAATCTCCCAACGAAATCCAGTCATCCAAAGATCAGACAACTTGAAATTCACAAAACCCTAGAATTATTACTACCTTTCTATGCAGGTTAGCTATGTAAACACATACTACATGCTTAGGGTCTTACATGTTTGAGTTCAGGCCAGTGAAATTTCCTTTGCTAAGTTATATCTGAAAAATGTTAGTACAAGTGCATATATATATGGGCAAAACTATTTGAAATGTGCTATCGTGATAGATGTTTTGAGTTTGGAAATCTGCAAAGTATGCTAAATAGTGATTTTCTGTATTGTTGACAAGATTCTGGAAATGGGGATTGTATCACATTCGGTGATCATCGGGCTATCCTTGGGCGTTTCGCAGAGCCCATGTACCATTAAACCTCTTGTTGCTGCCCTCTCCTTCCACCAGTTCTTCGAGGGTTTTGCCTTAGGTGGCTGCATTTCCGAGGTTAATGTCCACTTGATTTCTGCTCTATGGTCAACAGTTCCTCACTTGAAGTTAGCACTCATGTGCATTCATGTTCATTGCATAAATTCATCACATTCTGTATGAACAAACGCAGGCTCAGTTCAAGAATCTTTCTGCACTCCTGATGGCTTTCTTCTTTGCTATCACAACACCTGTTGGGATCACCGTCGGGGCGGGGATCGCATCGTTCTACAACGCCAACAGCCCCAGGGCATTGGTGGTGGAAGGCATTCTGGATTCAATGTCATCTGGTATACTGATCTATATGGCATTAGTGGATCTCATTGCTGCTGATTTCCTTAGCCGGAGGATGAGCTGCAATCCGAGGCTGCAAGTGTGCTCATACATTGCCTTGTTTGTCGGGGCTATTGCCATGTCATCACTTGCTATATGGGCTTAGTGCCAGTGAGTATTCTTGAATATTGGAACAAGCTGCCTGGCGTTCAACGCACTACGACTTGTTGCCTAGCTACCAGTAACTGAGTAAGATGGGAGGCCTTTTCTTTCTCTGTCCATTCTTTTGTTTGTTCTTCTCATGGTGCTGGGCCGTGTAATGTCCAAAAAAAAGGAAGTCCCTCTTTGGGGTACACTGTGGTGGTAAAGAATTGGGACAAGTTAGTTAGGGAATAAAGAGTTTTTGAGTCCCAACAGTCTTTGCAGATGTACAGTTCATCCTCGGTGTTAGATAAGAGGACTTGTCTGTTCTCAAGTATAATCTTGCACATACATCAACATGGATCTCCTGAAAGTCGCTTCAACTGTTCGAATACAATGGCAGGTGCTGTTTGAAATGAGGATGGTTACCAACTCACGGCCGTCTCTTTTGCCGCACCTGTTAGCACTATTTTGGTTGTATATATGGAATGAAGGATACTGATCTTTTTTAACTTAAATACCAATCACATGAACAGCGATATGATGCAGCAGGAATTCTTTATCCTTCATCCTTTTTGTAATTGAAGCAGTTCGTTGATACTGTTGTTCCTGGACTGCAGATTCATTTGTACACCACGATTAATTTTGTCGAAATACAGTTCATTCATCTATGTCTCTACTTATAATAATTTTGTTGACATTTGTCCAAAACAGGACTGCACCATTGCCGAGCTTGTTGCTGGGAACTTTCATATTCCCTTTCGACGTAGGCTGGTGGATTACTTAGCTGAGCAATGAATAACATTGTTGCTGATGTTCAAAGTATCATCTTAATTCCTCATCTGATAAAGTGACTTGGGCCTTTACTAAGAAGGACGAATTCACTACAAAATCTGTTTATAATTGGCTCTTTTTTCCGATCAAAGGGGCCACATGGCCCCCATTTTCATTAAGAAAATGGAGTGATTAAAACAGAGTATTACAGCATTTACAGAGAGACCCAGCATCGATGCACACACACGCATCAGTGAAAGTTTATAATTGGCAAAAGATATTGCTGGCGCCATCAATAAATGGATCTGGAGCTGATATTCCTTTGAAAACTAAGATTTTTATGTGGCAGTTGGGTCGCAATTCGATTCTTACCCGAGACAACTTGAAAAAGCGTAACTGGCTTGGTAATCCTACATGCTCTTTTTGTAATAGCATGGAAACAGCTCAACACTTGTTCTTCTGGTGTAGTATGGCCAAAGCTGTTTGGGGTATTGTTGAACATGTGATTGGTACTGCTTGTTGTTCTTCATCCCTTTGGCAAAGTTTAACTTGGCTCTATTCCTTCCTTTCCGGGGGTCATAAATTTTGTATGAATTGCATTGCTGCTATATGCTGGGGGATTTGGACGGAGAGAAACAAGATAACTTTTGAGAAACATGTATGTGGTCAGATCCCCTATAATTGTTGTTTTTAAAATCTGCTATTTCTTGATGTATTGGCCAGGCCTCTTGAAAGTTGCAGACAGGGAGGTTCTTTGCAATGGAGTGCAGGCTCTTATGACTGAAGCTTCGAAGCTGGCAGCGCTCATGTCTCCAGCTACTTCCCCGAATGATCTACTGCGTGCTAGTTGAAGTTGTCGCTGGAGCTTTTGGTCCAAGCTACGTATCTTTTATGTTTGTATACGGTGCTTATCTGCTTTTGGTAGTGCTCTATCTGTTCAGTTGGTTGTCTAACTGTTTAGCATGAGACTGTTTGTTGGTGGACTTGGTGCTAGCAGGTTTTCACCCAGTAGATTGAACTCGATGGCGAGTTCTAGTCAGCAGGTTTCCTGCTAGTGCCCCAGCTCGCTCTCCCCTTTCTCTCTTCTTTTTTATTGTCTTTTCATGTTTGTTGAGTACTGTGATGTAGTCGAACAAATGTATTTCTGTTAAGCAATTAATGGAAAGGGGTGATGCCGGGTTGGAAAAAATAATAATGTAGTAGATTTTTTCTGATGACTTGAGCTGAACGACTTTGGTAGATTCTACTGCAGTATGTCTTATACTCCATCTGTTCACTTTTATAAGACATTTTAGATAGTTCAGACAGCTCCAGAAACAATTCAAAATCAGCTGTCTAAAACGTCTTATAAAAAAGAACGGAGGGAGTACCGTATTTGGTTACGTATTTATCAAGTCCCAGTAACCCATGCTTGTACTGAACAACACATGTGTATTGTATCATTTATTTGTTTTCCCTCTCAAACAAAAATCTGTATTGTATCATTGGTGCTGTTTGCTGTATATAATATAATATCCGGATGTTCTCTGTTGCTGTCGACAAATGTAAGATTTATGATCTGAGGGTTTTACCTAGAGTGCACCTGTATGGTTTTCCAGCAGAGACCTGTGAGCAAACATATGACTGAGGCAGCTTGTGCACGAAGGTAACCCAGCTACATATAAATCCTTATAGGACATTGTTCCTGGACATATAAGATGCCTATTTTTTTAAAATTTAAAATTGCTGCATTCTTTCAGCCTTTACCATCCTCTGTTGCTTTTACCCACCGACAAATATGGTTGAAGTTATCACTATTACTTTATAGGGGGCTGGTTATCCAGGCTTTCTTTTTCTCTTAATTTCTGGTACAGTAGTGACTAGAAAATACTAAGAATCTAAGATGAACCTTTGATTAGTGTGCTCAAATTCAGTGAAAATTATCTTCTTCTTTTTTCATTCTTCTAATATGATGGTTTCTGTAAAAATTCCAACAACGTGCATAATCCTTGTTAGGGTAGTGCTTGTGCCATCAATATGCTGGTAACGAAACTTCTTTAAACTGTGGAAGACAGATAACAGATGTGGAACCAAACACCCACTACAATTAATTTCTGATGCCAAAGTTAAATTGTCGACAATTCGATGCATGTACTGATGTTTCTGTATGCACCATGCTATGATATAAACAGGTCTTGCCAACTACTTGTAGAAGAAAAGGGGTACTTGACGCGAAGGCGAGAGCAGTCCTATGGATAGATGATGATGAGTCTCAAGGTGGAGCCAACCCTTTGCTCCCTGGCAAATCTCACTGCTAGAGCCTAGAGATATTGATCATGTCACACTCGAGTCGACTGAAAGGCTACGGATAATGCATCTGAAGCTCGTTCATCATCAGAAATCCAAGAGGCTGTTGTGATACCGACTCTGTCTCAGCAATCTCTCATTGTCATATCCTTTTGACGCCGGATCCTGCAAAGGCTGGAGGGCACCTCGTATGTTGAGATAGAAAGGGCCCAGGTCCGTGTGTTGTTTATCAGCTTTGCTCCTGCTGCTCACCCGGTGCCACGGCTAAGTGAGGGAACTGTTTCTGCTTTGAACGGCTCAATGCAGAGTATTTTCTTGTGTGTTTCAGTTCAGTCAGGGGACATGCCATGCCATAGTGATCACCTGTGTATTAATGTTTTGCTGAAAAGGGGGTAAATCAGTCTGGTCATGTTATGTGGAGAGCAATCAAAACTAGAGGAATATCATTGCAGCGAGGATTAAAGTTAAACACTCTTGCTGACTGTCGCCTCACCATCAGGTTCAGTCATCAATCAATCAAAGAAGCTAAGAGCTAGTGCCCTTGCAGGAGATACTGCTAGCGGAGATAGGATCTCTTCAGAAAGGTTAACTTTCCCCCCAGGTTCATCAACTGCCAAGTTAAAAGAGACTTGCTAGCTGGAGTAATTCAGATGACAGCTATCAGAATCATTCGGAACAAAATTGAGCTACTATCAGATAACGGAATCTCCGAGGACCGGGACAAAACAGATGGTGCGAAGAAACTATTGGTCGTCGAGCGCATCCACTGTCCGGGAGCGACACCATGATTCGACTGCCACTGAGGTCAAGTGACTCTGCCACGGCGTGGTGGCCTACCGGTTCTGGCAACCCGCCGGGACATGTTCCGAGGCCCAAAATGGTCGCCCGTGGAGGAATTTTTGAGCACGGAGCACCCAGACCCAGCGGTGTGCGTGTCAGAAGAAGGAAATGTGGCAGCCTGCCTGCCTGCCTGCCATCATGGACCTCCAGGACTTCCACGGACGGCGCTCGGAGCCTCAAAGACTTCAGAGAGATGGACAGATAGATAGATACATAGATTCTGCGTCTGAAGTCTGAAATCTCTCTTGGCGCTTTCGAGTAGGACAGTATACAAAGGAGAAGCTCGGATCAATCAGGGTTCCGTCGACGAGTGCGCCTGCATGGATTTGATGAGATGGCGGCGAGGGGTGTGGCATCTGATGAGGTGACGCGGTGGTGCCAGAGGCGCGCTGGGTTGGCGTCTTCCGTCAGCCGCAGGTGCTCCGTGATGCTCCACAGAGCTTCCCGCGCTAGTAGCCTAGTGGATGAATGAATAATGACCAAACAAAAAAATAATAATGACCAAACAAAACCTGGCTTCCGAACGGAACTACTCTGCAGCCGACGCTTAGTGCCCGATTTTCAGCCGACCGATTTTCAGCCGACGCTTAATCCAGCGGGTGTGCTACACTTGCTCATGTCCACTAGATCGGAAACGAGGGTGCCCATCCCAACGACATGGCCAAGCACGTAAAGATCAAACGACATCCACTAGATCGGAAACGCGCCTTGGCGCGAGGGTGCCCATCCCAACGACATGGCCAAGCACGTAAAGATCAAACGACATGATGCGTTAAGACAACGGAGATGGTAAAACTACGAAGACCAGGAGCGTACCATGGCGCACATTGCCTACGACAATGAGTTCAGTCCAGACGAAGCATGAATGTATCTGTCTCAACACTAACCATGCATTGGTGGTCTAGTTTGTTCGTCAGATAACTATTTATTAAAATGGTGCAACTTGAAAGGAGCACATATATCAGACAACTTAACCGAGTATGAGAGATTCTAATTAATGGTGATATGTTGTTTAAAAAATCATTGGTAGTCTCGTTTGTTCATTCGATAACTATTTAATGGCACACACACCACAACTTCCTTCCTATATTAATGGTAGACCTTAGATTCAACTCTAAACAGTTCAACATTCCTAAATGATTCATCGCCGGCATTGACAGCGGTAAGAAAAATCAGTCAATTCGCCACAACGAACAAATACAACCTAAGGATAAGCTATACAAAATAGACATGTTCTCCGTTTTCCTGATTCACTCTTCTTGCTCCACTTCACCTTTGCATGTAAGAGTTTCTGCAGGTTGATTCCATTGGTGTAATTAACATTAATAAATAAAAATATACTCATATTGCTAGTTTAACTGAAAATTCTACGAAGGACGATACCTTTCATGGCTGTGGTACCCACTTCAGCTTTGTATACAACGGTGCGGGAGGCCATTTATAGCAAAACAGGTTGAATTTTAAACCTGTTGGAACATGAGATCTATGGTTGTAAGCCATTTTTTATGCCAGGAGATAGACCAACGTCAATATCATTTACGGGTAGTTATAAACAAAATGGTTGTAAGCCATGTTTACAGCTCAAAATGCATGAATTTCGCTCTCTATGATTTAGAGAGAAACATTCAACATTTTAACTTACCTGAACATGGATCAGGTATCTAAAACTATTTATTTTTCAAGGGAAGTATCTAAACTATTTATTTTTTTCAAGGGAAGCATCTACAACCGTCACTCAGGTGAGGAAATAATCCACGCAAACTACGGGGAAATAAAGAAAGTCATATTCTAAAAGTAGTGGTACACAACAAGACAAAGATTATATATTGAACATATATAGAAGATTTTTCTGGTAGCAAGGGTAGAGGAGAATATTAGACATATTTGATTAAGCTTTAGAGAGGGTGTGGACCATAAATTCTTCAATCAGAAATTGCCAATATATCAAATACAGTTTGGAGGCTTTCCCAAGACATTGGTTATCTTGCTGTGAACACTGGAACAGAGCAAGCACAAACTAAGGTAGAGAAAAAAGAAGAATAGAGATGCTACCTGCAGGCTGTGACAGCTGTAGCATGGAGGTGGCTGTCCGCATGGATGGGTTCACAGCAGCGGTGCAGGGCAGAAGAGATTCTGGCTGAGGCAGAAGGACCCCCGACGGCGGTGTTGAAAGGATCACATTGGCTGTATGTAGCATCTCTATTCTTCTTTTGTTTTGCTCTGTTTCGCCCTGTTTTTGCTGTTTCGATCCTTGTGTGCTCTTTTGTATGCGAGCATTGATTGCGTCGTTATCACAAATATTGGGATTAGCAGCACGAAGTCATAAGAATGCGTAAAGTCATATGTAAAGCACATGGTTCTAATTCTGTCAAAATACCTCTGCACATAATCTGCCATGGGTAACCTTAGAAACATTTGGTGTCGTACTTGCCGCACCAACCTGCCATGGATTAAGTAGTTTTTTTTATTAAAGATGCAAATCATTGAACTATGCAGACAATACTAAATAGCTAGTCACCAATTTAACCGAACAGACGGTGAGCAAATGCCCATAGAAAAAGAAGGCACAAATGCATTGCTTGCTTCACGCACACAATGCATCTGTTTCACCTCCCCACTTTATGCTCTCTCCCTCTCCTCTCCATGTTCATCCCAATTTCATGCCCGAACGGGAAAAAACAAGATCAACCGACCATGAGGCACCCCCTGCAGAGCATAGTGCCTGAACAGGAAGAAAGCGAGGCCAACCATAAAATTGACGGTCTAAACCACCACCGGAGCCAGATTAATTTTTGTAGTTTTATTCATTTAAATTGCTTTGCTGCCTGGGCTGATCATGTCTTGGCCACCGGCGTCATATGCAATTTGTAACAACATTCTATTCCTCTTAATATATGGGCGGTCAACTGCCAATTCCTCAAAAAAAAAAAAGATTTAAGCCAACAACTAACCTAATGCCAGCTGGCCATTTCTGTCATTAACTCGACATGGTAGGGAATACGCTACCGAGACTTTCAAAACAACAGGGAGGGTTGGGGGTATACTGGGCTGACCTTGCATCTACATTTACTAATGTAGAAACAAAGGTACGCACATCGACTATTGCACAAATTAAACCATAAATCAACAAAGATCTACTCCTAGAAACTAAATCAAGATAGACATACACATTGCATATCCAAATAGAATGCATCTCCTAGGGCCTGATTACCCAAACCCAACCAGAGATCCTCATAGCAGAGGGGTAGAAGAGCAAGAGGTGCTTACTTGCAAGCAAAAGCCCGAGTGCAGGGTACACCAACAACAGGGTACACAAACTGAAAGCACACATATATACCAAAATATAAGTATCCATATGAGATGGAGGTAAAGTAACCGGCTGCTTTTCATTATCTTCTATTTGACAAAGAGATGGTAATCATTACAACAGCTATAACTGCATCTATATTACTGAACATGAACAAAGAAGTGGGCAAGTGTATTTATTCTCACACGTAGTAGTACATGTACACTAAGCACATTGATTTTTCCTAGCACCTGACCTTGGTTTGCTCCTGCCTGAGTGAGCACCTCCTGCTTAGCCATATAATTGCACTAGATGTAGTAGTGCATCTAGTGGCATTATATGGCTACACTACATCTATCAGACATTAAACAATCGATTTCAACTATAACCACAAGCATTGAATATATACTTATGCATTCATTGGTAACATGTTTCAGGATGGACATTTACATAGGGCAAGATTTAGTACAAAATGACGACTTGCAGGAGCTGAAACTACTGAAACTCTTATACCTATGAAAATAGCGCTGCACGAAGGCGAGTCGGCGGCAGCAAGGAGAAACAGGGCAGCAATGTAGCGATGCACTCTTCCGGCCTCCCTTGCTCTTCCACAATTTCAAGGCGATCTCCTCTTTTGTCCCTCCCAAGCCGTGGCACACACACATGCTGATCTGTATGTCGAGGTGTAGAAAATGGAATAAGGTCATTCATAGATAAAAACATTGGTCATGCAAGGCAGATTCAATTTCTTCTGTACTTGGAATAAAACAACTCCATACTCATAATGTATAATACCATCGAAGAAAATAGGTTACACCTACCATAATAATAATCTAATATCACCTCCTCCTTTAAATCATGAAAAAGGAAATCAAATGGCATAAAACGGCCTTCTCCGAAGCTCAGTTATATAAGTGAAATAAAGGAGACCACATCCACCCAACAAAAGATATATTTGCACTTGCATTAGATATTAGCTCACATATATGTATAGTGGTAGATCCAACTTCCAAAGCTCAATGAAAAATTGATAACATATCATTTGATGTTGCGGTCAAAGGTTAGTAAGTTTTTATTTCCACAATCACAAGATACGTATGCATTAAAATTGGAACATGCTAAAGTTTCTAGTTACTCACTCCGTTGCAAAACTGAAAATAATCACATACTGGTTCATGGAAGAACCACATCAATTATAATATCATGGACCAAAACATCATCCTCTTCTTCACCAGAATATAAAGTAGCAGCCCTATCTATAAAATCAAATTAAGTAATACTTAACAATGCAGAGTATCACATTGTGTCAAGGAACTGCAGAAATGAGGCTCCAACGCTATACAAATGTGTCCAAAGAAGTAATCACATACATGAGAAGTAACATATATGTATCCTGCACATGCAGTATTCTTATTATAGATAGGTATAATATATTTGGAAACAGAATGTGCCAGGCCAGGCTCATAAATAAGAGTGACACGATAAGTAAAAAAAAACAACGCTGGCACAAGCTAATCTGTGAATCGGTGGTATTTAGATCGTTTAATAGATTCATTAGGTGAGTATTCATACTAAATAAAAATCAATACCACAACTAAATCATAGTCAATAGATCTGGAGTATTCTCTCTGAAAAGGGCATTCTACTGGACCATGAGACTCTCACAACAATAGAACTACAACTACTACTGACAACCGTGGAGCATTTTTATACACGGCCCAAAGAACAGTAAGATTCACTCACATGAACCCTAGATCGACACAACAGAAGTACGAAATTTATAAGCGACCGACAGCTCGTGTTTACCTTGTTCATTGGTGGCACCGTGGGCTGGATTTTCCCTGTTGCTGTCGCCGGCGCGGCGGAGAAGAGCTCCCTCCATGCGCTCTTGGTCCAGTGCACCAAATACAAAACAATACAGTATGGAGCCAAATGCTCAAAGAAGCGGACAATTTGATAGTGAAAGCAATGCATCAAATAACTTAACCCATGAGCATCTGGCCAAATAAGTATTGCCCAGTACAACTGAGACATCAAGTTCAGAAAGACAATTCTATAGATCAGGATTAGGAATACATTCCACAGGCCGAAAAACCATTCATAATACACATTAGGGAAGAAGGACCATACAAAATTAGAGCAAGGCCTTTATACAAAAGACCAACGATAACCAGGTAGAAGTATACATAAGTAAGTGTGCAATGCCCCATTGCTCCTCACGGCGAACAAATACAGAAAGCTTACTGGCATGACTCGTTAACAATAAAATAATATCAGAAATCCTCCTTGAACTCCTCATGAAGAACCAATAGCATTGCCAAACCATCGTTTATCCCAGAATAACAAAGAGCAACTTACTCTTAACCAGATTAAATCAAGGACCAACAACAAACAATAAAAGATCAAGAACAGCATATATGCAATAAAGGTATGAGAGTGAAGAAATCTTTACACGAGACAGCTATAAACACTGGAGCATAAATAAGCAACACCTTTAAATACAAATAAAAAGGGTTCAGGGTTCATTGCATAGTGGTCTTAGATTTGCCTTTCCTCGATCATATAACCTACCCCCGTCATCTCTTATCACCAGATCAATCTGTTTATACAGTGGATCTGCCCTGGTTATCACTCAACAAGAATGACCATCCAATGACAGAACAATAAGTATCACATGATCAAAAAGGATTATAGAGACAAGAGGGAGGATCCAACTTGATACCCACAGGTGCCTCAATTTCAGCCACGGCTAATCATCATCACCCTAGCACAAAGCCACTGATCAATTTAGCAAATCCAGGAGCACAACTATAGGACCAGGGCATCCACATGTAAACCAGAGCATCACAGGAGCTCCTATGATAGCAACTGAACATGAATAGTAGCCTGCAAACCCTAGAATAGCATGGATCCACAACTACAGAGCTCAAGTAGGAACCGATGCATGAGTAGGGCATAGAGCATCATCCAGAAGAGCACCACATCAATATAGCCACGGCCATGTCCCATACAGTAGTCGAAGCAGAGGAGCAGGAGGAAGATGGAGCTCACCGAGGGAGGTTGTAGCCGAGGAGAGAGGCGACTAGGGTTTCACCACAGGCGCGCCGTTCTTTTATACGCCTATATGCGAAATGACGAAAATGCCCTCGGTGGGGCACTGCAATTACATGCGGTGGCACGGTGGAGAGTGAAACTGTTCATTCCTACAGTGTCACCGCTTCGATCTGACGACTGAGATCGTCCAAGGCTTGATCCGACGGTCCAGATCGCATCAAGAAAACGAAATGGACGGCCGGATGTTCCAAATCGCTGAGAGCACGCGGGGCTTGCCTAGGTTCTTGTTTTAGGATATCTGTTTATACAGTGGAGCTGCCCTGGTTATCACTCAACAAGAATGACCATCCAAGGACATAACAACAATTATCACAGGATCAAAAAGGATTCTAGAGACAAGAGGGAGGATCCAACTTGATACCCACAGGTGCCTCGATTGCTCAAAGGCACACTTATTTCAGCTACGATTGATCATCATCGCCCTAGCACGAACGCCACTGATCAATTTAGCAATTCCAGGAGCATAGCTATAGGACCAGGGCGTCCACATGTAAACCACATAAGACGGCTATAAACACTGGAACATAAATAAGCAACACCTTTAAATACAAATAAAAAGGGTTCAGGGTTCATTGCATAGTGGGCTCAGATTCGCCTTTCCTCGGTCATATAACCTACCCCTGTCATCTCTTATCACCAAATCAATCTGTTTATACAATGGAGCTGCCATGGTTATCACTCAACAAGAATGACCATCCAAGGACAGAACAATAAGTATCACAGGATCAAAAAGGATTCTAGAGACAAGAGGGAGGATCCAACTTGATACCCACAGGTGCCTCGATTGCTCAAAGGCACTCTTATTTCAGCCACGGTTAATCATCATCGCCCTAGCACGAACGCCACTGATCAATCCAGCAAATCCAGGAGCATAGCTATAGGACCAGGGCATCCACATGTAAACCAGAGCATCACAGGAGCTCCTATGACAACAACTAAACATGAACAGCAGCCTGCAAACCCTAGAATAGCATGGATCCACAACTATAGAGCTCAAGTAGGAACCGATGCATGAGTAGGGCATAGAGCATCAACCAGACGAGCACCACATCAATATAGCACTAGTACAGCGACCTGCTATACAAACGATTTTTGCCCCCTTTCAGCGACAGAGTTTTAAACCGTCGCCTTGCCTGTGTGTGCGATAGGGGGGGTCCTTTCACACGACCTAGAAACCGTCCGCGATAGGGCCTCCGGTCACACACGCGGGGTAAAAAGAGCTCGTGTGCGATCGGGAGAGCCATCGCAGACAATTATACTGGCCCAATCGTTTCCGTTCGTATGTACATTCCACACAGTGAATCCAAGACAAATGTTCTATTCGTATATACATCCCACACAGTGAATCCCAGACAAACGTTTCCGTTCGTATGTACATCCCACACAGTTTTCCGCATCACATCGTGTGTGATAGCGTTGCCATTGCAGACGATAGTAATAATTTTATCGTTTGTGTTATTGAATGCATCATCCACGGTGTCTAGAAGAAACTGTGTGGCAAAGGCTGTCCATCACACACACTTTTTATGTTGAAAACGTTTGTGCAAGGTGGCCTAACGCAAACAGTTGTCCAGAGGAAGTCGTGTGTGATTGTTCATTGATCCAACACGTTTACTTCCTAGAAAATGTGTGGGTTGTCTGAGATCATCGCCCACGGTGTTGTCTCAATAACCGTTTGCACTAGAAAAACCCAATAAGCAGGCTAATTGGTCTATTATTATTAATCCATTTAGTAATCAAATTTATATTTCATATTAAACACACAATATATTTCATTTTCGTATTACGGAACCCGGATTTCATAATTGAAATACATCAGAGTACAACATCATATAGCTTCAGCACTCACTCACACCATATAGGCTAGCTACCCCATTACACAACATCACCAAGTTTCACATGCAACATCTAAAACCTTTGGAAATTAGCATCATAGACGGTAGATAGACAGATGAATCTCATCTGGAAAACTGCTGAAGCGGAAGGCGAATATTGAGCCTTCAATGATGTTGAAGGTCCTTGCAACTTTAGGCCAGTGCCTGTGGATGATTGACCACCCATCCTTCGTCCTCTTGAGAAAGACTTCAATATTGTACCATGGGTGTTGTATGAACACCTTCCTCGCCTCTTGACATACAGGTGGTTTGAGAGGTAATCATCCGTGAACTGCTTTGGAAAGGCCTGAAAACAAAGATATGCATAAATATCTTCTCTGAATTTTGAAATGGCGCAAAGGAATAAAAAAACAAGGTACTCCCTCCGGTCCTTTTTACTCCGCGTATTAGATTTGTATCAAGTCAAACTTCGTAAAGTTTCACCAAATTTATTTTAAAAAATATCAACATCCACGATACCAAATATGTATACTATAAAATTGTATTTCATAATGCATCTAAAAATAATGATTTGGCAATTTGAATGTTGCTACTTTTTTTCTATAACTTTGGTCAAAGTAGAGATACTTTGACTTCGGACAAAACTTATATGCAGACTAAAAAGGACCAGAGGGAGTATAAGAGTTAGTACCATCCTGTAGTTCACTGATGTCTTCTTCATTGTGCAGACAAAGATCTTGTTGTTTTTCGTCGCTAGTTTCTTTATCCTAACAATCTTTCTGAGTTTCTTGACTTGACTGATATTCATGGACATCTCATTTTCCCATATGCAAAATGGGTCGAACAGTGGGTCAAAACCTCTGACAGCAGGACCTACATGTGCAATACCAAATTGTTAAAAACCTAAATACTAGAATGGTTCCTACAATTGCACAATAATGTGCTATTAGACAAAGGACCATGCATGTGCGAACCTCGATGGTAAACCTCAGTGCCTCCCATTGTTTCCCTGCAACACATATAAGGTAGTTATTGATCATGTTAACTGAGGGTTGGCATACTATCAGTAAAATATGTTGATGAAAAATAAACACATTGCAGATTCAGCAGATTAATTCGAGCCACATGGAAAAGCCATTTATCCAAACCAAGCATGCTTAAGAACTAGGAAATATAGCAATTGTATATGTTTCTCATGTATTTAGTACAGCCAAATTCGATTTATTTCTCACATGCATAACAATACAAAATTGTACCCACAACAATTGAACATCGCATTGCAGAATTGAACCAAATAGTTAACTAAGCACCACAACAAATGAACCAAACAGTTAACTGAGCAATACATTGCACAATAGAACATACTAGAAGATCAGACAGTTAACCAAACCTAGTATTCTTAACAACTTGGAAATATAGCAATTGTATTTGTTTCTCATGTATTTTGTACAGCCAAATTCGATTTATTTCTCACATGCAAGAGAATACAAAATTGCACCCACAAGAATTGAGCATCACATTGCAGAATTGAACCGAACAGTTAACTGAACATGACAACAAATTAACCAAACAGTTAACTGAGCACCACATTGCACAATATATAGAACATATATACTAGAGGATCAGATTGCATAGTAACAGTACATAGGACAATTCACTAGAATTTGTAAAGAAAGGCAGGAGCAGCACATGCAACAGGTAAACCGAACATGCTTCACCGGCGTAGCTAGCTAGCTGAACATAGGTCCTTGTAGTGAGCTAAAAAGACAAGCTACTCCTTGCTACTTGTAGACTGCGTTGGTATTTCCCCGAAGAGGAGAGGATGATGCAGTATAGTAGAGATAAGTATTTCCCTCAGTTAAGAACCAAGGTTATCAATCCAGTAGGAGAACCAGTCAAAATCCTTTAGCAGCACCTACACACACAAAAGCAAACACTTGCACCCAACGCAAATAAGAGGGTTGTCAATCCTCTTAGCGGTTATTTGCAAGGATTAATTCTGATAGTGATAGATAGATAAACTAAAATACTGAATAAAATAAAAGTAAATAAATTGCAGCACGGTATTTTTAGGTTTTTTATATATGATAAAGTAGACCCGGGGGCCATAGTTTTCACTAGAGGCTTCTCTCTCGAACACATAGCATACGGTGGGTAAACAAATTACTATTGGGCAATTGATAGAAAAGCGAATAATTATGACGGATCCATGGCAATGATCATGTATATAGGCATCACGTCCGAGACAAGTAGACCGACTCCTGCTTGCATCTACTACTATTACTCCACCCATCGACCGCTATCCAGCATGCATCTAGGGTATTAAGTATGAAACAGAGTAACGCCTTAAGCAAGATGACATGATGTAGACAAAGTAAACTCAAGCAATATGATTAAACCCCATCTTTTTATCCTTAATGGCAATAATACAAATATGTGTCATGTCCCTTTCTGTCACTAGGATTGAGCACCGCAAGATTGAACCCATCACAAAGCACCTCTCCCATTACAAGATAAACCAATCTAGTTGGCCAAACCAAATCGATAGATCAGAGAGAAATACAAAGCTATAACAATCATGCATAAAAGGAGAAGACTCAAATATTTCTCATGAATAATCTGATCATAAACTCACAATTCATCGGATCCCAACAAACACACCGCAAAAGAAGATTACATCGGATAGAACTCCAAGAACATCGAGGAGAACATGGTATTGAAGATCAAAGAGAGAGAAAAAGCCATCTAGCTACTAGCTATGGACCCATAGGTACTTGGTAAACTACTCACACATCATCGGAAGGGCAGCAAGGTTGATGTAGAAGCCCTCTGTGATCGATTCCCCCTCCGGCAGAGTACCGGAAAAGGCCTCCAGATGGGATAGCGGAAGAACAGAGGCTTGAGGCGGCGTAAAAGTTATTCGGGGTGGCTCTCTGTTGGTTTCCGAATATTTGAGAATTTATAGAAGTGGAATTAGGTCAAAACGAGCCACGAGGGGCCCACAAGGCATTAGGGCGCGCCCCCTGGGGCCGCACCCTGTTGCCTTGTGGAGGCCTCGTGAAGCTTCTGGCCTCCTCCCCAAGTCTCCAGGGTCTCTTTTGTTCAGAAAAAAATCTCCCAAAAGTTTCATGGCATTTGGACTTCATTTGGTACTGATTTCCTGAAAAACCAAAAACAAGCAGAAAACAGCAACTGGCATTGGGCACTAGGTTAATAGGTTAGTCCCAAAAAATGATGTATAAATTCATATAATTGCATATAAAAACATCCAAGATTGATACTATAATAGCATGGAACAATCAAAAATTATAGATACGTTGGAGACGTATCAAGCATCCCCAAGCTTAGTTCCTGCTCGTCCTCGAGTAGGTAAATGATAAAAACATAATTTTTGATGTGGAATGCTATCTAACATGTTTCATCATGTAATCTCTCTTACGGTATGAATAATAAGATCCGAATGATTCAAAGCAATAGTCTATAATTTGATATAAAGACATCAATACTCAGGCATACTAACAAACAATCATGCCTTTCAAAATAAAAATGCTAAAGAAAGTTATCCCTACAAAATCATATAATCCTGTCATGCTCCATCTTCTTAACACAAAGTATTTATCATGCACAACCCCGGTTTTAGCCAAGCAATTGGTTCATACTTTTTAACGCGCTTCAGCTTTTTCAACCCCCACGCAATACATGAGCGCAAGCCATGGATATATCACTATGGGTGGAATAGAGTGTGGTGGTAGAGATTAATAAGGGGAAGTCAAAAATAAGAAGATAGTCTCACATCAACGAGGCTAATCAACGGGCTATGGAGATGCCCATCAATTGATGTCAATGCGAGGAGTAGGGATTGTCATGCAACAGATGCACTAAGAGCTATAAGTGTATGAAAGCTCAACATGAAAACTAAGTGGGTGTGCATCCAACTTGCTTGATCATGAAGACCTCGGGCATTTGAGGAAGCCCATCATTGGAATATACAAACCAAGTTCTATAATGAAAAATTCTCACTAGTATATGAAAGTGACAAAATAGGAGACTCTCTATATGAAAAACATGGTGCTACTTTGAAGCACAAGTATGGAAAAGGATAGTAACACTGCCCCTTCTCTCTTTTTCTCTCATTTTTTCTTTCTTTTTTTTCTTTTTTTTTCGTGGGCTCTTTTTGGCCTCTTTTTTTTTATTTATTTCCTCACTGGGACAATGCTCTAATAATGATGATCATCATACTTCTATTTACTTACAACTCAAAAGAAAATTACAACTCGAAACTAGAACAAAAATATGACTCTATATGGATGCCTCTAGCGGTGTACCAGGATGTGCAATGATACTAGCGTAACATGTATAAAAAATGATGAACGGTGGCTGAGCCACAAATACTATGTCAGCTATATGATCATGTAAAGCAATATGACAATGACGATGTGTGTCATAAAAAACGAAACGGTGGAAGTTGCATGTTAATATATCTCGGAATGGCTATGGAAATGCCATGATAGGTAGGTATGGTGGTTGTTTTGAGGAAGATATAAGGAGGCTTATGTGTGATAGAGCGTATCATATCACGGGATTTGGATGCACCGGCAAAGTTTGCACCAACTCTCGATGTGAGAAAGGGCAATGCATGGTACCGAAGAGGCTAGCAAATTGCGGAAAGGTGAGAGTTCATATAATCCATGGACTCACATTAGTCATAAAGAACTCACATACTTATTGCAAAAGTTTATTAGCCCTCGAAGCAAAGTACTACTACGCATGCCCCTAGGGGGGAGGTTGGTAGGAGTTAACCATCGCGCACCCCCGACCGCCACACAAAGGAAGACAATCAATTATAAATCATGCTCCAACTTCTTAGCATAACGACAGACCATACGTGCATGCTTCGGGAATCACAAACCTTAACACCAATATTCTTACTAAACCACAATTATCTACTAGCACCTCCCACATATTACTATCTTAATATCACAAAACTATTGCAAGGAATCAAACTTATCATATTCAGTGATCTACATGAAAGTTTTTATTATATCCCTCTTGAATACCCATCATATTAGGACCAAATTCATAACCCGTGCATATTACCATTGCTATTCATTAGACTCTCAAAAAGATATAAGTGAAGCATGAGAGTGCAACTATTTCTTTAAAATATAACCACCGTTGTGCTCTAAAAGATACAAGTGAAGCACTAGAGCAACTGCCTAGCTCAAAAGATATAAATGAAGCACATAGAGTATTCTAACAAATCACGATTAATGTGTGTCCCTCTCAAAAAGGTGTGTTAAGCAAAGATGATTGTGACAAACTAAAAAGCAAACAAAAACAAACAAACTATAGCACAAGACGCTCCAAGTAAAACACATATAATGTGATGAATAAAAATATAGCTCCAAGTGAGTTACCGATAGATTGTAGACGAAAGAGGGGATGCCTTCCGGGGCATCCCCAAGCTTAGACGCTTGAGTCTTCCTTGAATATTACCTTGAGGTGCCTTGCTTAGGCTCTTGCCGCTCCTTATTCCTTTATCCGTCGTAGTCTCACCCAAAACTTGAAAACTTCAGCACACAAAACTCAACAGAAACCTCGTGAGATCCGTTAGTATAACAAATAAATCTTAAACTTTAGGTGCTGTTGTAAATTGATTCATATTTAATATTGGAATAATTCTACTATACTCCAACTTCTCCATGACTCATACCCCCCGATACAATCCATAGATTCATCAAAATAAGCAAACTATGCAACAAAAACAGAATCTGTCTAAAACAGAACAGTCTGTAAAGATCTGAATTAAAGTCATACTTCTGTAACTCCAAAAATTCTGAAAAATTAGGATAACGTGCGAAATTCATATATAAATATTGTGTAAAAAAATTCTGAAGGTGCTGATGCTCCAGCAAAAAAAATCAAAATTCCAGCACTAGACGCAAAAGTTTCTGTTTTCAAACAACATCAATTATACTATCTTCCAAATAATCCAAAGGCATTACTTGGCACAAACACTAATTAAAAGATAAAAACACAATCATAACATAGGCTATAATTGTGCAAATATACAAAAATAGAAGGTAAAACAAAAAATTATTTTATTCATTGGGTTGCCTCCCAACAAGCGCTATTGTTTTATGCCCCTAGCTAGGCATAATGCATAGTTTCAAGTGTTGTCACCCTTCAAATTAATTCCATAGGTGGCCCTCATAATTTATTCATAAGGTGGCTTAATCCTCTTTCTAGGGAAGTGTTCCATCCCTTTCTTTAATGGAAATTGAAATCTTATATTACCTTCTTTCATATCAATAATAGCACCTATGGTTCGTAGGAAAGGCCTACCAAGTATTATAGGACAAGAAGGATTGCATTCAATATCAAGAACAATAAAATCCACGGGCACATAATTTCTATTAGCAATAATAAGCACATTATTTATTCTACCCAATGGTTTTTTAATAGTGGAATCTGTAAGATGCAAATTAAGGGAACACGGATCCATATCGGTGAGACCTAGCACATCACACAAAGATTTTGGTATAGTGGAGACGCTAGCACCAAGATCACATAAAGCATTACATTCATAATCTTTAATTTTGAATTTAATAGTAGGTTCCCATTCATCTTGTAATTTTCTAGGAATTGAAACTTCCAACTCAAGTTTTTCTTCATGAGCTTTCATCATAGCTTCTACAATATGTTTAGTAAAAGCTTTATTTTGTTCATATGGATTGGGTGAATTAATCATGGATTGCAACAAGGAAATACACTCAATTAAAGAACAATTATCATAATTAAAGTCCTTGTAATCCAAAGTAGTGGGTGCATTACTATTTAAAGTTTTGACCTCTCCAAACCCACATTTTTTTTATTTTTATCATTACGATCATCACCCTCCAAATGATTGGGATGCCTTCTAGCTAAAGTTGACTCATCTTCAGTCCCTTTTTCATCAAGTTTTATATTACTAAATAGGGATTCAATAGGTGAGACACCAATCATTTTAATATCTTCATCATTATTAGATTGTGACTCAGGTTTAGCAGCCATCTTATTCACTAGAGTTGTTTGTTTATCTGAAATCTTTCCTAGCAATTTTTCAGTATTAGCAAGTTGAGCCTGAAGGTTGGATACTTCTAGATTGACATCTTCAAGTTGTTTATTAATAGCATCCAACAAGATAGAGTGCTCCTTAAGCTCTTCGGAGAAGAATTTATTTTGCTCATATTGTGAAGACATAAAACTCTTAGTGACATTTTCAATTTGAGACAATCTTTTGTTATAGAAGTGGGGGAGATGAAAAAGAGAGGCAAATGCAAATAAAAAGGCAAATAAAATAAATGCAAGTGGATGATAGTTTGTGCGAAGGTATTTGATAATTTTGGTGATGTCTCCCCGGCAACGGCGCCAGAAATCCTTCCTGCTACTTGTAGACTGCGTTGGTATTTCCCCGAAGAGGAGAGGATGATGCAGTATAGTAGAGATAAGTATTTCCCTTAGTTAAGAACCATGGTTATCAACCCAGCAGGAGAACCAGTCAAAATCCTTTAGCAGCACCTACACACACAAAAGCAAACACTTGCACCCAACGCAAATAAGAGGGTTGTCAATCCTCTTAGCGATTAATCCTCTTAGATAGAAATGTAAATTGCAAAATAAAATAAAAGTAAATAAATTACAGCAAAGTATTTTTGGGTTTTAATATATGATAAAGATAGACCCGGGGGCCATAGTTTTCACTAGAGGCTTCTCTCTCCAACACAAAGCATACGGTGGGTAAACAAATTACTGTTAGACAATTGATAGAAAAGAAAATAATTATGACGAATTCATGGCAATGATCATGTATATAGGCATTATGTCCGAGACAAGTAGACCGACTCCTGCCTACTTCTACTACTATTACTCCACCCATCGACCGCTATCCAGCATGCATCTAGGGTATTAAGTATGAAACAGAGTAACGCCTTAAGCAAGATGACATGATGTAGGCAAAGTAAACGCAAGCAATATGATTAAACCCCATCCTTTTATCCTTAATGGCAACAATACAAATATGTGTCATGTCCCTTTCTGTCACTGGGATTGAGCACCACAAGATTGAACCCATCACAAAGCACCTCTCCCATTGCAAGATAAACCAATCTAGTTGGCCAAACCAAATCGATAGATCAGAGAGAAATACAAAGCTATAACAATCATGCATAAAAGAGTTCAGAGAAGACTCAAATATTTCTCATGACTAATTTGATCATAAACTCACAATTAATCGGATCCCAACAAACACACCGCAAAAGAAGATTACATCAAATAGAACTCCAAGAACATCGAGGAGAACATGGTATTGAAGATCAAAGAGAGAGAAGAAGCCATCTAGCTACTAGCTATGGACCCGTAGGTCTGTGGTAAACTACTCACACATCATCGGAAGGGCAGCAAGGTTGATGTAGAAGCCCTCCATGATTGATTCCCACTCCGACAGAGTACCGGAAAAGGCCTCCAGATGGGATCACGGAAGAACAGAGGCTTGCGGCAGCGTAAAAGTTATTCGGGGTGGCTCTCTGTTGGTTTTTGAATATTTGAGAATTTATAGAAGTGGAATTAGGTCAAAACAAGCCACGAGGGGCCCACAAGGACGTGAAGCTTCTGGCCTCCTCTCCGAGTCTCCAGGGTCTCTTTTGTCCAGAAAAAAATCTCCAAAAAGTTTCATGGCATTTGGACTTCGTTTGGTACTGATTTCCAGAAAAACCAAAAACAAGCAGAAAATAGCAACTGGCACTGGGCACTAGGTTAATAGGTTAGTCCCAAAAAATGATGTATAAATGCATATAATTGCATATAAAAACATCCAAGATTGATATTATAATAGTATGGAACAATAAAAAGTTATAGATACGTTGGAGACGTATCACTCCTCATCGTCGAAGATATCGATGACGATGGGCTCCTTGGACTTGGAAGAGGGCGAGGCCTCCACATCGTGGGTGACCTCCTCATGGTGGTGAGTCGCCTGAGCTGCTCCGGGCACCAACCTACTGGCTCTGGAGTTGAGGTAAGCACGGGCACGCTGAGAAAACACCTCGTAGTCTTCGTCGAAGGCACCGACGGTGGCCTCGAGAAAACGCCATGAACTGTCGTTTAAAGTAGACAACCACATGGCGGCGTCCGCGCGTGAGGCATCGAGGGTGGCCTCGATGGAGAGGTGCTCCTCCAAGATCTGGGGGTCGGCACGCATGGCAGCCATCGCGACCTCATTCGCGCGTGCGACCGCGATTTGCTTCTCTGCTGCCAAATGCTCCTTGAGCTCCTGGCTATACTGCGTGCACCATGGCTTAGGGCGATGCTTATTTGGAGGATGGGTCGGTGATTTGGGTGGAAGGTGTCGCGCCGGCGGTCGGGGCATGTGGGATGTAGAAGGAGGTGGACGATGGGGGTCGGGTGTGGATTACCTGACTGGATCGACGAGGCCGAGCAGCAGGATGGAGCGTCGCCGGCGAGGCGGTGGCGCTGCAAGCAAGCAGTGACGGTTTTAACTTGAAATGGAAGGTGGAAACAGGGGAAATGTGACTTTTGGTAAGGAGGAGGGGGCATGGGAGGTAGATATTTCCGCGGATGCCAAAAAATTTCGCTCTGTGCAGCGAAAAACTGGCGCGCAAAGTGTCATGAGACGCGGTCCCTTATTCAGCACTGTGTACGATATCTGAACATCACAAACGATTCATATGGCTTACTCTGTGTGTGATGAGTTTGAACATGCAAATTTTGGTTCGAATTTCCGTGGTTACAGTGGTCATCCGCGTCATTGCATAATTTGGGTACACAAAAGAGCCTACAGCACACCCACACTTCTTAATCGAGCAAGTTTAGCAATTAAACAGAGCTTAGCTGACCTAAACATTACTCTAACAAATGACCGGCGCTCTAAACAAAGACTACTACTCCGCCCGGCGCTCGTCGATCTCCGCCACCTCCTCCATGTCCATCTCGCGCCCGACGATCTCCTGGGGAAGGGGCTCCATGGCATCCATTGCACCATACTCGGCAAGCATCTCGCCATCCGCGTCCGCCATCTCTTTGGAAAAGGCCGCCACGAGCTGGGCGTGGGCGGCCGCGGTCTGGGCTTGGACGGGCTCCATCGCGGCAAGGTATGCCATGAACGAACGGACGGCTGCTCGAACTCTCTCGGTGATTGCCAACTCTTCGGCCGTGGGTTGCCGACCGTTGTCGGAGAAGATTCGTGCGATTTGTGCTGTGACCGCTAGGAGCTGGGCGTAGGCAGCCTCGACATGGGCGCGGGCGGCCTCCATCAGGGCTAAGGCGGCCGCCGCGGAACGGACAGCTGCTGTCCCGCTCTCACCATTTGCTATCCCCGTCGCGGATATTGCTGCCGCCATCTGAGCTGCAGTAGCGGCCGTTTTGGCTACCGCAGCCGCCTAGTCGCAGATTGCGGCCGCGCTTGTCATGGTTACTAGTCTGACAGTGAGTACGGGGGGTACGTAAGAGGAGTAGTGCCTAGCTACAGCGCAGGTGTAACACTCGGATTTAGCGAGTTCAGGCCCCTCTCGGAGGAGGTAATATCCCTATGTCTCATGCCCTGAGGCTTGTTTTCTCTGGGGGTATCTGATTACAATGAGTGCTTAACCCTAGCGATGGAGGGAGAGGGCGGCTTATATAGGTGTCCACCGCAGCCTCTCAGCCACCATGTCGCGGGGTAATAATGACATTAACTACAGCAGTTACAGGTGCTTAACGTGGCTATGACTACAGCAGTTACAGGTAACGGTAGACATAACATCACTTTAAGCCTAATTGAAGACTACTTGACCGTTGCAGTTCCCATGCTATCCCAGCGCCTCCATTGTCCGAGTGATAACTACTGGCCGACTGGAGGGTGGACGTCCGAGTGTTATCCCTGCAAGGTCTGAGTGGATCTCCCACGGTATGTATCCGGCTATAATCGTGACCCTGGGGTCTCTGAATAATGATGTGGGCCTTAGGTGGGCCCTAGATGTCAGGTCTTTGTCCCTACCAGGGGTAGGTGACCCCATCATTAGCCCCCGAATCGGTTGAGGCTTCACCGGATGAGTTGGTCGAGCCTTCGGAGCAATTCGAGTGTCCCGGGGGCACTCGGTGTCTGCTCTCCCATGATTGTCCTTAGGTGAAGCCGCAATGGATTCTGGACTTGAGGTTTCCTGAGTGATCAGGTAGTGGTGATCGCTAGGCAAAATTCGGTGGCATTCGCATGTCTCTCGAGGGAGATGGACTTGAGGCCCGAGTGAGGCATGCCATAAAACTCGAGTGGCGACGCCGACGCGTGGGCTGACTCTTTGGAGAGATGCCACTCCATATCCCTGGGGAACACCAGCGCGGGCTAGCTCCAAGTCTGAATTTACGAGACACGCGCCTTGGAGCCTAGTGGAAGGGCCAAGTTAATCCACAGGGGAGCGTCGAGCTCGCCCTTTCGCGATCCTGGAGCGGGCTCCAGTCGGGTGTTTAACATGTCCGAGTGCACGGGGGCCTGCGGAAGGCGGTCGGTAGGACCGACGGGTGTTTCTTAGGAAACAACGCGGGCGCAATCTGTCAGGCCGATTCGTCGCGGGATTTCCGGGATTCGAAATCAGGCGTGCGCGCGCAGAAGCGGTTACGCCGTGGCTAGTGGGGAAAGTGGGGCGTGGCGCCTTGATTTTCGCCCTAACTGCCGACACGTGCCTCGTCTTATCTGTTGAGATCACGCCTGACGAGTTTTTACCCGTGGTATAAAGCCGACGCGGGCTAGGTTAAATCATAGATCCCCTTTTTTTCCCCGCATCCACAGCTCTCTTCTCCCTCTCGCTTCTCCACTCCGAGTTCCCGAGCACTCGCGGCCGTGGTGAAGGAGACGACCGCCAGGTTGGAGAGGGCGAAGAAGGCCGGGAAGGTCGCGTCCTCGAGCGGCAGCGCGGCAGCCGGCCGCACCCAGGGAGACTGGGTCCCGTCGCGCGTGACGAAGGCGCGGCTGAGGGAGCTGGAGGGTGAGGGATTGATCCCCGCAGGCGGCTAGAGGCTGGCCGGGGAGGGAGAAATTGAGACCGCCCCGCACGCCAACGAGCGAGTCCTCCTCGTCACCCACGTCGAGCGACGTTTCTCGATGCCCCCACACCCCTTCTTCCGTGCATTCTTGGACTTCTTCGGGGCGCAGCTCCACCATCTTCCGCCGAATGCGGTGGTTTACTTGGCAGCATTTGTTTCGCTGTGCGAAAACTTCATCGGTTGTTACCCCCATTGGGGGCTGTTCAAGCACATTTTCACTTGCCGGTCGATGACGGTGAAGAAGGACTCGCCCAGGGGTGCGAAGACCAGCGTGACGCAGTAGTGCGGCGGGTTGGGGATCCAGCTCAGAGGGCACTCAGCCTTCCCCAAAATGAGCTTCCCCGACTCTGTCAAAGGCTGGCAGGACAGCTGGTTCTATTGCAAAGACGTCCCGAGTGAAGGGAGCCCCATTGGGTTGCCACCGTACATGGCCACGTGGGTCGCCGCTCTGCCTTCTCTCACAGTTGCCAGGAGGAGAAGGTGGATGTGGGCATCTTGGTGGATGCTCTGGTGGGAGTGGTGCAAGCCGGAATCGACGGGATGGATCTGCTGGAGGCGTTCCTCAGTCGGTGGATCCAGCCGCTGCAGGACAGGGTGCACCCCATGTGGATGTACCAGGGGCCGAGTGATCCCACTCGGCGTCTTGTCGGCGAAGGCCCTCAAGGGCAAAATCAAGGCGATCACCTCCGCGCGCGACAATCCACGTGGGGCCAGGAGGGTTCCCCCCTATGATCTTGACAACCAGCCCATTGACGTAAGTTCGTACTCCATCCGAGTGTTTCATATAGCAAATCTTTCGCGTGTGTTTATGTCTTGATGAGTGATGTCGTCTTGCAGAGTTTCCAGAAGACACTTTCGCAGGTGCCGGCCGTCGACCATGACCCAGAGGACGTGAAGAGTGATACGGAGCACCAGCACCCGGAGGACAGCGACGAGGAGGAAGAGGACAGCGACGAGGACGAGGAAGAGAGTGGCGAAGACGCGAGTGACACGAAGGAGGGCGAGGAGGCCGAGTCTTCCCCATCTGAGAACGTTCCTCGGGAGCGCCGCACCAAGGAGAAGAACGACCCAAGCCCCAAAGCGAAGAGCACTCGGGTGCCGAGTGATTCGAGGCCGACTGCTTCGGCCTCTTCACGCGGAGCGAAGCGTCTGAGGGGGGAGGCTGCTAACTCGGTAGAGAAATAGCCCAAACAGCCGAAGCAAGTCACTGCCAAGCCCCGGAAAGCGGCGGTACCGAAGATCAAAGTGGCGGTGCCACTGGCTTCAACGTAAGCACTTGGGACTAGCTCTCTCTCCTGTGTAATTTCCATCTGTTTGAGTTACCGAGCGATTTCTTATCTTGTAGCAATGAGACTTCGACGACTTCTCCAGACCCGGATGCTCCGAAGCGGGGCCAGACTGAAGGCGATGCTGCCGATGCTGCTACTTCCAAGGGTAAGGTTTCCCCAATTGTCGTTCGACTTGAGCTTCGACCGAGTGGTCTATAACTTGACATCATCTTACGAATGTTCTCACAACCCCGACCGAAGCCATCCATCTGGACGAGGACGACAAGGCCGAACCACCAAACCCAGAGGTCGACAAGGTGGTGCCGACAGGTACGGACATCATGATGCGGGAGGCTTCGCCCGGGAAGAGGACTCTAGTTTCTCCTGCTAAGGCCACTAGGGGGCCCGCTGGTCCGAGTCCTCCGACGCAGGCCATCTCTTCGTTGATGCTTACGGTACCGCCTCCTGAACCTACACCCGTGCAGCACTCGGCTCCTGCCACCGTTTTCGTCCTCCAGAGGGTTCCGGAGGACCAGGTGGGGGCGAGCAAGGAGGCCTTGGTCCAAGTGGAGGTGATGAATAGCCGGCTGAAGGAGGCGTACGATGCCAGCGAGGCCCTGAGGACCAACGTCCGAGGTAGTACCTTTGTAAGTCTTGTTCGAAGTTTTTGTTTTGGATTTGAAACTGAACTTCCGTTAGTGGGTTTGCGTGGGGCACACCCACTGGGTGTTCGTTTTTCTCCAGTGGGGGCACGCTGAGTGCACCCACTGGGTGTAGTCCCCGAGGTTCCCGTTGACTGTAGACAGCCGACGGGAGTCTTTAGAACTCTGTACCGTCATTATGTCCACTCGGGTTGACCGGAGTCTGTGCCGAGTGTGTTTTCTCCGGTGGGGGCACGCTGAGTGCACCCACTGGGTGTAGTCCCCGAGACTGCCATCGATTGCGGGCAATCGGTGGGAGTCTGATAGAACTCACACACAAGCTTTTTTTTAGCTCAACACAAGTCACTTTCCAGTGGGGGCACGCTGAGTGCACCCACTGGGTGTAGTCCTCGAGAGTGCCATCGACTGGAAGCAGTCGGCGGAAGTCTTAGAGTTGTTTATTCGATTGCACTCGGAGTGCGACCTCCCACTCGGCTGGCCGAGTGGAAGGTTTGGTAGACTAGGAAGCTTCGAACTGGTCGAGCTTTGTCTGCCTTGAGGTCGACTATGAAGGTCAGAATATTGTTGTCTTTGATCTTCTTCATTGCCGACTCAGTTGTAAGAGGGTATTTCAGGATCTGGTACTGATCGAGCTTGTTCCTCCTTGAAGGAGGTAGCTTGTTATTCCGACCGACTGACCATGCTCTTTGTTTTGCCATAGAGGGCTTGCGAGCTGGGCTCTCACTATGCTACCCTGGAGAAGGAAGTGCTGCAACTCCGAGTGGACTTGGATGTGGAGAAGCACAAGAGTGGCCGTCTGGAGAAGGAGAAGAACACCCTGGGAGGTACGTTCCACCGCTCTATCATTCGCCGAGTCGTATTTTCTTTTGATCCGAGTCAATTCACTTCAACAAATGTCCGTGGCGAGAACGCCCAACTCGTAATGAGGCTGAGGACTTCTATTTCTTTAGACACCATGAAGCAGGCCTTGGAGAACAAGGACAAGGAGCTGGCGCTGGCGCAGAAGGAGGCTAGGAGCAAGACCAAGGCTGCCGAAGAGAAGCTGGCTTCAGTCGGTAAGCTTGAGAAGGAGATCGAGACCCTGAAAGCCGCTGCCGAGACTGCCAAGAACGAGGTTTCCGAGCTTAAGAAGTCCAACGCCGAGTGGGAGGTGAAGCACAACACTCAGGCAAACGTCTTCGAAGAGGAGAAGAAGAAGCTGAATGACCTGATTGCCAAGCTCCTTGAGAAGAAAGGTGGGCTCGAGGAGTACATCCAAGAGTTCAGCGAGGGCATGGGCAAGAAGCTTGAAGGTAAGCCGTCTTGCCAACTAAATTTTGTCTGCTTTGCTCAGGAGTTTTATATCTCTGATCCCGAGTCATTCTTCACAACAGAGTTCTGCTATGACTTTGAGCTGGAGACCGACAGGGTCGAGAAAGACTTGGACCCCTCCAGGCTGATTCTCAACGACCGCGCTGCCTTGTCCATTCTCTGATTGGAGGTGCGTCTCGAGAGTGCAGTGGGTTATATCGTCCGACTGCGGTCTGCCCTGTCAAAGATCGATCAAGAGCTACTCCCCGGTGAAGAGCTTCAGAATGACGTGGAGTCCATGATGACTCGGCTGAAGGACATCCCAGCCCGTGTGCATGCCTGGAAGAAGTCCGTCGCCCACTGCGGTGCTGACATGGCTCTTGCACTCGTCCTCGTCCACTGCAAGGATGTGGACGAGGAGAAGCTGAAGTCATTGAAGGTCGCCAACAGGAAGAAGCTCAAGTTTGAGGATCTCATGGAGACGTTCATCGAGGCCGTGACTCGGATCGCAGACGGCATCGATCTGGACACCTTCGTCGAGCCGGCCAATCCTACCGCAGCGGAGTGAAAAACATTTAAGTCTTGATTTGCCTCGGAATGCCGAGTGGTTGCTGTAACCGTTAAATTTTAATGAGCCTTGGGCTCGCGTACTTTCCTTTTGCTAGGAGAACTCAAACGGATCGGAGTTTACTCAAACGCTTGAATGCTTACGCCGTTTGCCAGTGTTATTATTTTTCTAACTTAGGCGAAGGCTGGTTCGCGGCTAAGCCCCCGAGTGTGGAGCGTGTCCGCACTCGGATAGTTTTTAACTTAGGCGAAATCTGGTTCACAGCTAAGTCCTTGAGTGTGGAGTGTGTCCGCACTCGGATAGTTTTTAACTTAGGCGAAATCTCATTCGCAGCTAAGTCCCCGAGTGTGGAGCGTATCTGCACTCGGATAGTTTTTAACTTAGGCAAAATCTGGTTCGCAGCTAAGTCCCCGAGTGTGGAGCGTGTCCGCACTCGGATAGTTTTTAACTTAGGCGAAATCTGGTTCGCAGCTAAGCCCCCGAGTGTGGAGCATGTCCGCACTCGGATAGTTTTTTAACTCAGGCGAAATCTGGTTCGCAGCTAAGCCCCCGAGTGTGGAGCGTGTCCGCACTCGGATAGTTTTTAACTTAGGCGAAATCTGGTTCGCAGCTAAGCTCCCGAGTGTGGAGCGTGTCCGCACTCGGATAGTTTTTTAACTTAGGCGAAATCTGGTTCGCAGCTAAGCCCCCGAGTGTGGAGCGTGTCCGCACTCGGATAGGTTTTAACTTAGGCGAAATCTGGTTCGCAGCTAAGTCCCTGAGTGTGGAGCGTGTTCGCACTCGGATAGTTTTTTAACTTAGGCGAAATCTGGTTCGCAGCTAAGCCCCCCGAGTGTGGAGCGTGTCCGCACTCGGATAGTTTTTTAACTTAGGCGAAATTTAGTTCGCAGCTAAGTCCGTGCACCCACTGGGGGCGTATTGTTAGATTCTGAATGCTGTTAGTCACCGGAGTGAAAACATGGTGTTTGATCCAAATTGGATGAAATACAGGAAAAGTAAGACTTTTATTCATCTAATTTCATTCGGAATACTATTACAATGGGGAGAAATTTATTCTAAGTAAAGAATTTGCGGAGCAGATCCGCGTTCCAAGCTCGGGGCTCTTCCTCACTCTTGGTGAAGTTGTAGAGCCGATAGGCTCCATTATTCAACACTTTTGATATCGCGTAGGGTCCCTGCCATGGAGGGGCCAGCTTGTGAGGCTTCTGCTGATCCAGTCAGAGGACTAGGTCGCCTTCCTGGAAGGCGTGTCCCCTGACGTGTCTATCGTGATAGCGGCACAGGTCTTGCTGATATGCAGTCGTCCTTATCAGAGCCAACTCGCGCTCTTCCTCCAGCAGGTCGAGGGCATCTTGACGCGCTTCTTCTGCCTCCGCCTCTGAGTAGAGATCCACACAGGGGGAGTTGTGGAGCAGACCACTCGGCAGAACGGCCTCCGAGCCATACACCAAGAAGAATGGAGTGCGCTTCGTGGACAGGTTTGGGGTCGTCCGCAAGCCCCAGAGGACCGACGGCAGTTCGGTGACCCAGGCTCCTGCTGCATGCTTTAGGTCACGCATGAGACGCGGCTTGAGCCCCTGGAGTATCAGTCCATTCGCCCACTCTGCTTGTCCATTCGACTGCGAGTGAGCCACGGAGGCGTAATTGACCCGAGTGCCCTTTGAATAACAGAACTCGCGGAATTCGTCCGAGTCGAAGTTTGACCCATTATCCGTGATGATGCTGTGGGGGACTCCAAACCTAAAGATTATTTCCTTGATGAACTTGATCGCAGTCGAGGAGTCTAGCTTCTTGATGGGCTTCGCTTCGATCCACTTGGTGAACTTATCCACCGCGACCAACAGATGCATGAACCCGCTGGCCCCGGTCCGGAGTGGACCGACCATATCAAGTCCCCAGACTGCGAATGACCACGTGAGTGGGATCGTCTTCAGCGCGGACGCTGGCTTGTGCGACTAATTTGCATAAATTGACACCCGATGCAGTGGTCAACGATATCACGTGCAGCTTCGTTGGCTCTGGGCCAATAGAAACCCTCCCGGAATGCTTTGGCGACCAAGGTCCGAGAAGAAGCATGGTGACCACAAGTTCCTGAATGAATCTCCTGCAGGATCTGCCGTCCTTCCTCCGGCGTGACGCAATGCTGAGTGACTCCAATGATGCTCTTCTTGTAAAGTTGACCCCCCATGACGGTAAAGGCTTTAGATCGGCGGACGATCTGACGGGCCTCTTCTTCGTCTTCTAGGAGCTCCTGCCTGATCAGATACATGAGGTATGGCTCGGTCCACTCGGGAGTGATGACGAGCACCTCTTGGACAAGATCTACCACCGCTGGGATGTCAACTTCAATTGGATTCGATGATCCGACTGGTTGTGGGGGCTCCTCCACAAAAGGGTCTTCCTTGATTGTGGGCGAGTGCGAGTGCTCCAGGAACACATTCTTCGGGACCGGCTTCCGAGTGGAACCGATCTTGGCTAAGTCATCAGCTGCTTGATTCTTGATATGGGGGATATGGTGGAGCTCCAGACCTTCAAAGTTCTTTTCCAGTTTTCGGACGGCGTTGCAGTAGCTTGTCATAGCTGGGCTCCGGATATCCCACTCCTTCATCACCTAGTTCACCACTAGGTCTGAGTCACCGAGACCATCAGTCGGCGGATTCCCAGGGAGATCGCCATACGCAACCCGTGCATGAGGGCTTCATACTCTGCCTCATTGTTTGAGGAGTCGAAGTGAATCTGAAGAACATAGCTGAGCCTGTCGCCTTTAGGGGACACTAGGACAACACCAGCCCCCGAACCATTCAGCATCTTGGAACTGTCGGTACCAAAATCGGCAGATCTCGGGTAGGGGATCCGAACTATGGATCTAGGAATCAATGGGTAACAGAGAACGTAGAGACGGTGATTTACCCAGGTTTGGGCCCTCTCGAAGAGGTAATACCCTACGTCCCGCTAGATTGTATTGATGTGATTGTATGAAGGTTACAGAGTTGATCTACCTCGAGATCGGATGGGCTAAACCCTAGGCAATAGATATGATGATCCTCTACAGACTAAACCTTCTGGTTTATATAGACACCAGAGGGTTCTAGGGTTACATATGGTCGGTTACCATCAGGGGATAAACATGCCGGCCACGCCAATTATTCCTTGGAGGAGACGCCAAGTCTTCAGAGGTTTCCTTCTGATACACGGGGTCGCCCACAATCCGGCCTTCCATCGACGAGTAGAGAGCGGCCCACCAGCCCGGCCTACGAGAGATAGGCCGGCAGCCCGAGTACCCCCTAATCCGGGACACCCTCAGTAGCCCCCGAACTAGTCTTCGAAGCCGAGGTAGACGCTGAACACCATCGGCTTTGTGGACCAGTTCCCTTCCTTCTGTGGTATCAATGACCGGCCTGCATCTCCTCTGAGTCGAGTCTTTATGTGTTGCCTGGCCGCACACACCCCGAAATACACTTCGGTCGCCAAGGGGTATCGATAACTTAGCCTCGAAGGCTAGTTACCTCAGTATGAACAGTACCCCCATCTGACAACTTTTTACCGAAGGGTCACAATGCGCCATGACCACAAGTTGTTTTATGAAAAACTCGATCCGCGGTTCGAGGCGGGTTTTTCATTGGCATGTCCCATCGATATGGAGATCGTGCCCTGGTTTTAAGGGATATGATCAATAATCTGCCCCACCCCACGCGCGCATGATGGCACGGTTACATGGGGAAATGGCGAGGACTACGGCGCAGTAAAGGGGCCGTGGGTTTTATAGCCCATAAAAGGGGAACGGTCTCCATTTCCTTCGCACGCTCCCATCTCTACCTTTGCCATTGCCTTCCCCATTCTTTGAGCTCCAGCGCCCAGATCCACTTTCCTATCCAAGAACCTTTCCGGCCGCCAGTTTCAATCCAGCAATGGCGGGCTCTGGGTCCAAAGGCAAATGGGAGGCGTCCGTCGTCACTGAGAGCGCCATCTTGGAGCTAAAGGACGCGGGCTATCTCCCTGCCAACGTCGCCCACCGTGCCCCAGAGGCCGGCCAGGTCGTCCCCACACCGCGGCAGGGCGAGAGGGTGGTATTCCTGCCCCACTTCATTCGAGGTCTGGGCTTTCCCCTCCATCCCTTCATCAGGGGCCTTATGTTCTTCTACGGGCTTGACTTCCATGACCTCGCGCCGAACTCCTTCCTCCACATCTCGTCCTTCATCATCATCTGCGAGGCCTTTCTTCGGATCCGGCCACACTTCGGCCTGTGGCTGAAGATCTTCAATATCAAGCCGAAGATCGTCGATGGCCAGCAGGCGGACTGTGGGGGCGCGATGGTCAGCAGTCTCCCCCGAGTGGAGTGGCCAGAGGGCACCTTCATCGAGACCGTCAAGGTCTGGCAGATGGAATGGTTCTACATCATCGAGCCAAGGAGCGCGGATTGGGGGGCGATTCCGGCCTTCCGATCCAGACCCCCTACGAGGCTGGTCTCATGGACCAAGAAAGGCCTCGACTGGGGGGTGAACAAGGAGGTGGCGCAGCTGCAGAGCCGGATCGCCAAGATGATAGAGGAGGGCGTCGAGCTGCCCAACGTGATCCAGATCATGCTCGGCCGCCGAATCCTCCCATGCCAGGACAGGGCCTCCCCCATGTGGGCCTACAAGCCCGAAGAGCCGGCCACCATGCGCAACTTCTTCCGCACCTCCCATGCTCAGCTGTGGAGGGCGCTGTTCAAGCCACAGAAGGACTGGCCGGCCGAGGAGGAAGACATCGGACTCGACGCCGCAAATCCCCCACGGGAGGTATGACTAATTTTGTTCTTATACCCGAACTATTCCCTTTTGATAAGGTACTTAGCTTTTTTACTTCCCCTCCGCAGAACTGGCTGAAGAAGGCCGAGCGGATCAACAGTCCGGTGCCACTGCCAGAGGGGCCCAGGACACCCCTACTGATGGCCATGTTGGCCGTGGAGCCATACGAGGCGCCGGAGAGGAAGGAGAAGAAGAAGGACCAGAAGAGGGAGGCCAGAGAGGGCCTCCGCTCCCGAGGACCCCCGGACACTGGATCCGGGGACACCCACGCTCCCTCCGCACAAGAGGAGGAAAAAGAGAAGGGAGGAGAAGGGGAGGAAGACAATTCCTCCCGAACAGGAAAAAGGGCGGCGTCCGAAGACGTCGAGGAGGAGCCGCTTCGCCCCTCCCTCAAGAGAGCATGCAGGGCCAAGGTGGCCCTGTCCGACAATAGCTCGGCTTCTGTCGAGGACTCCGAGGCCTCCGAAGAGGTTCCTCGGAGGATCCCCAGGGCCAAACCGCAGGCCCAAAGGTACGCATTCCAGTATCCTCGTAAGTGTTTTTGGCCGAACTAAGCTCAATATCGATCACTTTTTGCTTTTGACATCGCAGCCCGCTGCGCGACCTCCCCACCGACCGAGTCTCGGAGGGGGACTCTCCACCGGCCGCGCTGGCGGAGAGCGGGACCGAATCGCGCGCCTCGCCTCCCCCAATCGTCGAGGAGGCCGAGGAGGTCCTGTCGAGGAGGACCCCTCCCGTGCCGCACGCAGGGGGAGGGGGCGACGTCATCATGGCCGAGGCGAACACCTCGGTCGCCGAAGACCAGGAGGGGAGGGCCCCTCTGGTTAACGAAGAGGAGGAGCCCGGACAATCCGAGCTCTCTCCGAGAGCGGCTCCGGAGTCGTCAAGGCGTCCGGAGTCGGGCACTCCGGTCCTCGAGAGGGAAGAAACCGAAGTGCCCCCGCCACCCCCGCCCGCCCCAGAGCGGGCGTCGACTGGGTGGCCGAATGAGATGGAGGATCCTCTAACCAGCTCCTCTATCTCCGAAGAGCACCGTGCCCTTATGGGCACCGTCTTGCAAAGTCTTCGGTCCGTGGATAGTGGACTGAAGGGGGCTTTCAATGGCCTTCTCACAGGCTTCAAGGTGAGCCAAGTAATGTTTTCCCTTAAAGAATTTCTTTTGTGTAAATGTATAGCCTCATACACAGTAGCCCCCGAGACTCTGACTGGCTTGATCAAAGCCGGGCAGAGGATCAAAAATCAATATCTCGGATACTAATGTGCGTAGAGTGATGCGCAGGCGTCGTCATCGACAGCAGCCGTCAACGTCGAGGAGTTGGCCGAGCTGAATCGGAAGCTCAAACGCTCCGAGGACGACCTCAGCCTGGTGAACAAGAGGTTCAACGAGGCGCAAGGTAAGTCTGAACTGCAGTATTTACGACAGCTGTTGCATTTTTGTTAAGTAAGGTTTAAAGTAGCCTAAACGGAATCAGTGGATATGACTACAACTACCGCCGTAGAGGTCGAGAACCTCAAGGCCGCGCTGAGGACGGCTCAGCTAGAAGCGGCGGAGCAGAGGTCGGCAGCCGAACAATTAGCTGCCGAACTAACAACGGTGAAAACCGCTAGTCAGAAGCACGAAGCCAGAGTGGCGGAAGTGCAACAAGAGCTCGCGGATGCCGTCACAAAGTGTGAGGCTCTCGAGCAGAAGAATAAAGAGCAGGCCGCCGAGCTAACCTCACTCGGGTCGGTGGCCAAGGAAGCGCGGACAGAGGCGCGCGGCTACCAGGAGGAACTCCACCAAGTGAAGCTTATTGCGGATGGTAAGCCATATTTGCTGCAAAGTGTCTTTGGAGGTAACAGGTTCGCTTTGCTCATGTGGGTGTGGCGTTCCGCAGGCGCCTTTGCGGACCTCCCGAGGAGTGCGGCTGATGCGGCGAGCTTCTTTGTCGCCCAAGAGGGTCGGGCCGAACAAAGGCTGTTTTGGGCGCAATTTCAAGCGCCCGAACACCCTCCCCTCCTTAACAACCAGATGAAGCAGCTGATGGAGCTGCATCGGATGGCGGAGCCCGTGATGAAGGACCTCTGTGTCAAGCTGTGGCCTTCAGAGCCGCTGCCGAGCAGCTATTTTGGGTTGGTGCAGAGGCTGTACGACGCCGTGCCCCGAATTGATGCTTGGAAGCGCTCCACGTGCATTGAAGGAGCTCGGATGGCCTTCGGCAAGACCATGGTGCACTGGCCGAAGATCAAACCAGCCGAGATGGCCACCGGACCTCCACCCCCTGGGAAAGAGCATAGGCGCCCCTGTAGGATCGAAAGTATGTCTAGAGGGGGGTGATTAGACTACTTGACCAATTAAAACCTAAGCTTTTCCCAATTTTAGTTGTAGGCAGATTTTAGCAATAGTACATGTCAAGCATCACCCTACACATGCAATTCTAAGAGTATAGCAGCGGAATATAAGCAATTGCATATGTATGTAAAGGAGGGATTGGAGATTTCAAACGCAATGAAGACACGGTGGTTTTTGGCGTGGTTCGATAGGTGGTGCTATCGTACGTCCACGTTGATGGAGACTTCAACCCACGAAGGGTAACGGCTGCGCGAGTCCACGGAGGGCTCCACCCACGAAGGGTCCACGAAGAAGCAACCTTGCCTATTCCACCATGGCTTACGTCCACGAAGGACTAGCCTCACTCGGGGTAGATCTTCACGAAGTAGGCGATCTCCTTGCCCTTACAAACTTCTTGGTTCAACTCCACATCTGGTTGGAGGCTCCCAAGCGACACCTAACCAATCTAGGAGACACCACTCTCCAAAAGGTAATAGACGGTGTGTTGTTGATGAACTCCTTGCTCTTGTGCTTCAAATGATAGTCTTCCCAGCACTCAAACAACTCCTCACAGATTTGGCTATGGTGGAAGAAGGATTTGAGTGGAAAGCAACTTGGGAAAGGCTAGAAATCAAGATTCAAATGGTAGGAATGGAATATCTTGATCTCAACACATGAGTAGGTGGTTCTCTCTCAGAAAATGTATGGTGGAAGTGTAGGCACGTTCTGATGGCTCTCCTTACTTAGAAGGATGTGGTGGAGGGGTATATATAGCCTCCACACAAAATCCAACCGTTACACACTTTTGACCCAACTCGGTGGCACCGAAACAATCATCTCGGTAGCACCGAACTGTGTAAAAGATATGAATGTTAGGAATCTCGGTGGGACCGATATGAACAACTCGAATGGATCGAAATGCAATGGCTTAGGGCAATCCTCATCTCGGTGGCACCGATTGCATCAACTCGGTAGGACCGAAGTGAAGCAATAAGGCAACAGAGACTTGGCAAGCCATCTCGGTGAGACCGATTTGCAAACTCGGTGAGACCGAAGTAAATGCAAACGATTACAGAGAGTTGGCAAGGCCATCTCGGTTGGACCGAGATCCATTTCGGTGGATCCGATTTGTTAGGGTTTGGCAGTGGCTAAGTCTTGGATGAACTCGGTGGGGCCGGGTAGGAAATATCGGTGGGGCCGAGTTGGACTTTAGGTTTAGGACATATTTGGGTAGAGAGAGTGGTTGAGGGTTTAGGAATACTGTCACTAAGCACTTGAGCAAAACGATCATTAAGCACCCCTTTTAATAGTATTGGCTTTCCTATGGACTCAATGTGATCTTGGATCACTAAACCAAAAAATGTAGAGTCTTGCTCTTTGCCAATCCTTGTCCTTAGCATTTTGGGGGGTCCACGTCTCTAGTCCATGCCATGCCAATCATTGAACATCCTGAAATCTTAATCTTGAATGAACATTAGTTCAGTGAGATATATGTTGTTATGAATTACCAAAACCACCAAGGGAGCAAATGTGCTTTCAATCTCCCCCTTTTTGGTAATTGATGACAACATATAGATCAAAGCTTCGACAAATGATTAAATGAATGAAATACATCGTCGCTTTGAGAAGTATGTGATAAGCAAGAGCTCCCCCTAAATTTGTGCATTATTAAAATTTGCGTTTGGATGCAAATGCACAATCGATTAGGCTCATGGGTTACTCTTCCATGTCACATACATCTTGGTGGAGCGCGCAAAATGATAAGATCGGAAAAATAGGCATGCATCACCAATACAAGTAATTGATCATACAAGATAATGAGAAAGATAAACATGAATCATCACAATGAGCATAGTATGATCAATCATCATGATAAGCGTAAACAGAATATCTCACAGACACTGTAGCAAACACACACATAACAAAGTATCAACGAACAAGCAAACAAGTAGCAAAAGAACCTCGAAGCAAATCAAAAACAAGAAACTCTCTCTCTCGAAGCCTATGATCTATACAAATTCTCCCCTTTTGGCAACAAGTACCAAAATGTTCAAATGAGTATAGCACTAAGCGACTCTCTAGGCACGGTCCTCCGAAGCTCCTGAAGGCGACCTTCTGCTGGCTGCTCCGGTGTGCGTAGACGGCGTTAAGATAAGAGCGTCCGCGAATGCTTCTGCTGATGACTGCTGGACTGGAGGAGTGGAGACCTGCTATGGCACTATGGCCGTGGCGGCTGGTGCAGATACTGTGGTCCGTGGATCCACAACTGGTATCGCAGCTGACCTGGCAGCCCTAGGCACTTGCTGAAACTGCTCTGTAGTCGGTCTTTCATCTTCACTGTCATCTGATCTGGCTTGTTTGACAGCATCTACATCTCCTTGCAGCTGTTCCACTGTGGTCTGAAACTCAGTCACCTTGACATCCGAATTATGAAATTTGGTCTCAATGATCCGCTCAAAACTAGCCTGGGTCTGGGTGAGGTTGGCCAGAGTTCGCTCAATCCTCAGAGTGGCTTCAAGCAGATACTGCATTTGATCCTTTGGTGTCTTGAGATTCGCAATTGGAGCATTGGGAGCTGCTGCTTCCTGAGCTGCTTGAGCTTCTTGAGCTTTGCGGATTTTCTCTTGAGCTTGTGCAGAAGTGGGATGCGAAGGATCCATCACTATAACGTTGTCCTCAAAATCTGGACGGAGTGGCAAATGCTCTCTATCAAGAAGATACGTGTTGGTTCCAACCTTGGAATTGATTAACAACTGAATATGTGGAGCATAACCACACGATCTCTTCTGATCTGCTGCTGTCCTCTTGATAGTCTCAACTATCAGGCTCATCACCTTGAATTTTTGAGGAGTGTCAAATAAATGCAGCAAGTTGATGGAGTGGCCACGAATCATCTTATCATCGCCTGATTTGGGTAACAAGGTGTACCGCAAGATTGTGTTTGAGGTGGCCAGACCTGGTAGCAAATGCTTCACTGATCCAAGTTTATGAGTTTCAAGATCCTTCTGAGGAATTGCAGTGTAAATGTTGGCCATGGAGTTGTGATCCATCTTGAGCTTGGCATAGATATCAATGTTATCGTCCTCTTCCTTGGGTGCACCAAGAAGACTTGCCCATTCAGAGATGGTAGACTGGTATCTAATACCCTCAGTCATCCACACAATGCGACCATCTGGATAGAAGTGTGCTGTGGAGTAAAATTGCATGATCATCTCGTCATTCCACTTGGTCAATTTCTTTCCAATGAATTCGTCAACTCCTGCAATTCTGAAGCTTTCATGGACGTGGGGGAAATAATCTTCGTTCTCATCAATATATTTCCAGTCCACCCACTTCATGTCACTGACTATGGGCTTCTTGTCAAGCAATACTGTCTCATAAAAGTCCTGTTGTTCACGGGTGTGAAAACGATAATCACAAGCAGTCCTTCTTCTGATAGCATAAGGATCTGACAATCTCCATTGACGCAGTCCTTTGTCCTTTCTCAACATCATGTTCTCAGCTACGGGGTGTGCATTGTCATGGTCTGGTATCTTTGGCTTCAACTTTCTGAGCACTAGAGGCTCTTCATCAACATTTGATTCAGGCACTGGGGCCTTGTTCTTCTCGGCAGCAGATATGTTCCTGGTTGATCTCTTGTGTGCTGGTGCCTTAGGCTTTGACTTGGGAGGTGCAGCAGTCTTGATTGTATCAGACATGAGCTTATGTGCTTTTGCAGGGGGTGCAGCAGCTGGCTCATCCTCCTCTTCTTCCTCCTCATCAATCATCATGGAGGGTCTGCCAATCACTCGGGCAGTAGTTTTCCTTATCCTCTTCTTCTTAGCACCTGCAGCTGCCTCACTAGGCTCTTCAAGAGTGAATTGTATGGATTGTTTTGGCACTTTCCTCACTGTAGTTCTTTCTTTGACAGATGTAGGCTTGGAGCTGTACTTTTTAGCTAGCACAACTCTCTTCTTCTTGGTTGCTGTCTCACTGGCAACAAAATCCTCATCCTCACTGTCTGAGGTTTTCTTCTTCCTTGTTTTGGTTGCGGCTTTAGGAAGATCTGGAGAGCTCCTCTCTCCCTCATAGAAACTCTCATTATGGCTTGATCCTTCACTCATCTCTGCCTGCTGTTCAGACCTGTTCTGACTGTCACTGCCACTAGACATCTTGCTGAGCTGACCCTGTGAATAGATGGGTATGGGTAGAGTAGATGAGTCATCACAAAAAGCAGATAGTTTTTCATAAAAATGAGTTCAAACTTTAGTTCTAGGTTTTCACAGAATGCAGTTCGGATAGACCGAGTTGGTAATCTCGGTGACACCGAAGCACACTACAGAGACATGGCACGCCATTTCGGTCAGACCGAGATGGGTTTCGGTGGCTCCGAGATGCTAGGGTTTCACTGAGACGTTACTTTCGGTCTTACCGATTCGCACAACTCGGTGGCACCGAGATGTACTAGTGCTATGGCCAAGGCCAAACCGGTGGGACCGAAAATTCCTATTCGGTCGGTCCGAGATGCATTCGGCAGAAACCTAACCCTAAATTTTTTGCTCGAATCTCGTTCAAACGAACTAATCTGGTGGAAAGAGGATTGCATTCGTGGCAAGATTACATGGCAATCCAATCATGCATTGAATCGAAAAAGGAAGCACGAAGGGGATTGAAACTCACCCTAACTCGGTGGAGTTCCTCTACGGCGGCAACGGCAGTGGAGATTACCGTTGACGGCGACGGAATCCTGCGGCGAGGGCGCACAGAAGACGACGGCGACGATCCGAAGACCAAAGGGGCGGCAGCAATGGGGCGCGGGCGCGTGACGTTTGAAGAAATTTTCAACCGCACGGTTCGCTGGGAATATATACCCATTCGCTGTCGGTGGCACCGAGTGGAACAAATTGGTAGCACCGAGACGTGCAACTGCTTACAGTTACATCAACTCGGTCCAACCGAGTTGGTCTAATCGGTAGCACTGAGATGAAAACCTAGATCAGTCTAAATGCTTTCGGTTTGACCGAGTTTGAGTATGTTGGTCTGACCGAAATCAATTAGAAGGTTTTGGAGGTTCAGCCCTTTCAGATCGGTGGCTTCGAGTGCTCCTCACCCGGAGGGTCCGAAAATGACTTGTTCAATTTTTGTGATGCAACAAGAATAGAATTTGAGACAAGAAAGCATAGATAGCTAGAGAAGGTTCTTAGGCATTCTTGTACATCCACTTGGCCAGAAAAACCAAGACAATCAAAACAACAAATGGATGTCCTCGAATGATGAAATCATGCAAAACAACATGCTCACACAATAAGATTGCAAATGAAATATGTGTCAAACATGCACAACCAATTCTAGCATCTATCAAGCAATGTCGATGACTAGGTCATCTATATATGAGTATATTGACTTAGGAGCCAAATGAGAACATTTGATCATAGGTCATACTCATCGTTTAAGCACAAGTGGGGTTACCACTTTTACATAAAGCATTAATGTGTTCACACCATTAGAGTTGCTTTTAGCTCAATTGATTAGAGCAAAGCTCCCCCTAGATGTGATATCCCCCCTAAGAGGGATGAACTAACCTTGGATTTTGTTGATGATGACTTCATGTAGATGTTGAAGATGTGGATGCTCAATATTGATGTAGACCATCAAGAGTTGGGAGCAATCCTTTGGAGTTTTGTGCTTTCAATACCTACATGGGTTAGTCCCACACAAGGAACATACAATGATATCCATAGACATAGAGTGAAATACACATATGATGATGTCCATGAATGCATTGATTACCTTGTCCATTGCCTTACCAACAAGAGGGTTTGTGACTCCATGAACTAGTGCAAAATGTGGAAGTTGGTTGCACAAGTCCTTGCCATAAAGAATATGAGTGAAGTTTGTTGGCGGAGTCACCCTCAAGAACTCTCTAGTTCTTCTTCTTTTGGACCCACATCAACTTGATGGGAATCCTTGGAGTTGTAGTAGCACTTGATGAAGTGGAACTTGATGAAGTCTTGGGAACCCACTTGACCATGGCTTGAGGAGCTTCTTCAAATGAATCAATCTCTTCTTGAAGCTTGTCCTTGCCTTTTAGCTTGTGGTCTTGTGGTGGAAGATCTTCTTGAGCTTGTGTTCCCTTGAAGGAAGTAGGATCATACTTCTCTTGTTGAGGAACAAACTTCGTCTTGGGGTATTGACCTTCTTCCCACTCAACTCCATCGGTATTGAACTTTCGTTCAAAACCAACACCTTGGTTCTTCCGGTGCCTTCCTTGCTTGCGTACAATTTCCTCAAATTGTTTACTCCCGGCAAGGCTCTTGTAGACACCTTTTTCTATCATTCCTTTCAATAGCATATTTTCTTGCTCAAGTGTAACTTGGCTAAGAGAATCGTTAGTGGAATCAATAGAACTACTAGAAGCAACAACATTGGATCTAGCATTGTTATTGTTACTACTAGAGGTAGAACCATTTTTACCCTTGTTGCTAGTTTGCTTAGGTTTAACTTGTGGCATAAAGGTAGACAAGAGTAAATGTTTGGCAAGATATGAAGAACTCTTCTTTCGAAGATCGTCATTGATAGCTTTAAGAAACTCATGCTCTTGCTCTAAATTTAGCTTCTCGAAGCGTAGCTTCTCATGAGTTCTTAGAATTTCTCACTACTAGAAAAAAACACATTAGTGGCGCACCACATTTGGGTATTAATGGCGCACCATAGGTGCGCCACTATTACCACGCCACTAATAACAAATACTAATGGCGCACCCCTGGTGCGCCATTAGTATTCAATATAACAGTGGCGCACCTTGTAGTGCGCCATTACTATGGCTACTGGTGCGCCACTACTAATGCAGATGAGGGGGCCCTGGTAGCCAACAGGTGCGCCACTGATGTCTCTATAGGTGCGCCACTGATATTTTGCAAGGTGCGCCACTAATGTGCTGGCAGGTGCGCCACTACTATGAATTATAGGATTTTTTTTATTTTTTGCTTTTCTGATATTTGCACAACACAGAATATATTAATTATACAACACAGAATATACAATACAATACAACACCACAATTAGTCAAGTATAAACAGGACATAATACAATTCATCACATTAGTTTCCGAATTCGAAATAGCGAACAAAGTTCAAATATTAGACAAGTTTAGGTCTCGAGACCGAGTAGCGAGTTTGTCGTCACATTACAAAGTCAATATCATCTAAACTACCATCACATAGAAGAGAGCTGCGGTCACGATGAGCATCATCGCGATGAAACTGGTCTTCATCCGGTTCCTCCTCCGCTCCCTCCTCTCTCCCGCTAGATAGCGCGCATATCTAGCTTCCGCCTCCGCCCTAGTGGTGTACCCTTTGTAACTGTTACCGCTGAAACGGTGAACCTGTTTCCGACACTCCTCCCAGTCGTCGTAGACTCCGGGAACCTCACCCTTGTACACGACATACGACGGCATCTCTATGCACTAGACAAACAAAACGTTAGTAGCAATTCACAGATAATATACAAGCAATATATAAGTATGCAACAAAAGGATCAGAAGAGAAAAGCAACACATTAATAGCACAGTTCATGGTCCTACTAATAAATAGCATCGATTACATATAAGTTGAACGACTGTCCAAACTAAAGAGACATACAAGTTCATTAAAGTTTAATTACAACATGAGCTAATCGATATTTCAGAACTACATAGCATCAATACTTTCGACTCGACTCAGGGACCGGAGCATGGATGAAGCCGCCGTCTTTCGTGATGGTCATGAATGTGCGGTCGTTGTCAGCCTGCATTTGTAGCGTTGTTTCTATTTCACTGTTGGACGGTTGATAGTTGAGGTAGAACTGCCCCGAGGTACGAAGGACATCTTGATAGATGATGTCCGCTAACTCCGACTGGATGCGAAAGAATTCTTGTCTGATGTCCTCGTCCTGGATTGCCGACAAGCGTGCGGCCCATTCTTTGAGATCATTTGGTAGCATACGCTGATGATGGTTCCGTACGATCGCCCGCATGTGATGGAGGGCGTAGTAGGCATCCTTCTGACTGCCAGGCGGCTGCTTGACACAGGGGAACGTCGTTACGTGGGTGAACACGTGCTTGCCGTACCTACAAATTGGCCTCCTGAAGGTGCCTCCAGATTTGGCGTAGCCGGGGAGAGCATCATCAAGAACTTTCTTGATATCTGTGTAGTTTTTCTTCGACTGACGGTCCGAGTCGAAATACGTGGCCATGGAATATTTCGGGCTTAAGAGGATGAGTGTGCAATGTGTGTCACTGCACAAAACATGGAATGTTAGAAAAAAAAAGAACGATCGAAATCTAAGAAATCATATGTTACGGGGCGGTGAGGGGATGACTTACTCGGAAAAGTAAGGCACGAGGAAGTTATCCTTATCTGGGTTCGCCAGAATGACGCCTTCGAGGTATGAATTCGCGACTTGCCGGTCCCCAACGCTGCCCAAGATCTTGGCACGCATGTAGAAGGGGTCGACTATCACGATGTCCGGGGTCTTGTCTCTAATAATCCGCATCTCCATACTAAGCGAAAATAGCCGAATGAAGGTGTAGTGCAGCGGATAAAGGTTAAACATAGCGAAGATGTCATCAAACCGCAGGACGATCATACGCCCGATGGGGCTATCGACAAAGCCCTTGCCCTCTGACACCTTGGCCACGAAAACCGGGTATGCCACATCATTCTCGGAGAGACGCCGCTTCTCCATAGAAAGAACACCGTCATGCAGACTCCGCATAGCACCGGTTGCAGCATTGAGCAGATTAGTCGGTAGCATCGGCCTACCCGCCACATGCACCCTCCTCAAGATATCCTTAGGTATTGGTGGCCCGTCCTGAGCACGGATCGTACTCGGTGCCGGCTGGCTCGCACCCTTGTTATTTTTTCTTTTCCGTTCGTTCTGCTTCTTCTGCTGTAATGGGATCGAGTTCTGCTCAGAGACCACCTTCTTGAGTGTGTTGGGGCTGATAATAATTCGCACCTCGGCTGTTTGAGTCTCGGTGAAGGCGGCATCTGGAGGCGTCTCCTGAGAACTGAACAGACGACGCCTGTTGCAATTGGGTTTCTCCGCGGTACCAGCTAGATCGCGATCGTCTTTTGCAGGGTTGGGTTCTTGAGAAGGAGGCCCCAAGAATTCATCACCGTACCCATGTTCGTTGATGTACTTATCGACGTTGGAAAATGTACCGTCGTCGTCGTCCGGATCCTGTGCCATATGCATGTCCGGATCAGCTAACGGCGGTAGCGTTGCGGCGGTCTTGCCATGGCTTGGCGCCGGCACGACTGGCGGTGTTGTCTGTGGGGTGGTGTCCCCCGCCCCCAAACGAATCTGGCTCTTCGGCCAAGGCATGGACCAGTTTAAGCAGGCGCTGAGGGTCATCACATCATCTTCGTCGGCCCCAGGGGGTCGATACGGAGGTAACAAGTCGTCGCAGCCCCGCAGCACCCGAACCAGTTGAACCCTATACACGGTGGGTGGCATCGGATTACCGTGGAACACGCGGTTGTCCGGTTCAACGATTTTGGCCTTGGCGACATCGATCAACTCGCCGTCCACGAAGTGCAGGAGAGTGCATGGAACGTTGGCGGCGCCCTGCGAAAACATGTAGGGCGTCAGGGATGCCCAGTCAAAGGCAAGGAGATGAAGTCATCGGCCGAGGCTTAGTTACCGTGATGGCGTCGAGCTCAGTTAATGTCGAGGCACCGCCAACGGCGGGCGAGCAAGTGACGGAGGGGCCGCTTGCTGCCGAGGTGCCGGCCGGCGTATTCTTCCCACAACCGGGTGCATTAAGCTCCAATACCGGCGCCGTCGCCGGAGACACCAATGCCGCCTCCGCCGGAGACACCAATGCCGGCGCGTTGTTCGAGTTGCTGCCCATGAAGCTGGGAATCGGGGGCGGCCCCTGTTGGCCGCCCACAATCCACCCCCGTAGCCCCTCAAGCAAGGTAGGCATAATGGCGGTGATCGTCGCTCCCAGTTGGTCTCGCACTTGCTCTTGGACTATCTCCGGAATCCGCGCCACTTGTGCCTTGAGTTCTTTAACCTCGCGCTCCTGGCTTTCCGAGCTGGTCTTTCTCTCCTTTCGCCCAGCCTTATAGTATTCCGACCATTTCATGGACAAGCCTTCGCCGGCCACACGACCAGCTGACGACGGCTTACTGAACTTATCCTTGTGTTTCATTACGTTCAACGCCCTATTTAAAGTGGTGTCCCAAGGGGGAGACGGGGAGCTCTGAGACCCCGCGCTACTGCTTTCAGTTTCCCGTGGAAGGAACGTGAACCATTTAGAAATTTGGCTTCATTAATTAGAATGCAACCATATGGAGCTAATTATGCGGGGGTGTATTCCTTACCAGAACACGCTCAAGATCCTTCACCTTCGGATCCGTGGTAAGCTCCTTTGTTACCGGGTCCACCTTGTACCGGGCCCTGACATAGTTCCTGGTCTGCTTTTCATGGTATTTATCGAAGAGGGGCGGTAGGCCTTGCGCGGCACGCTCCGCGTCCTCCTTGTCCCATTTAGGTTCCGCCACTCTGTAACCGCCGGGACCGAGTTTGTGGACCCCTAAGTTCAAGTCCCGCATATCTTTCCCCCACTGACTTGATTCCGTGGATGCGTTGCTCTCGCACTTGATCTTGAACTCCAGGTAGTCAGCTTCGCTGATCGAAGGATTTTTCTCCTTGATCTTCTCATAACTATCACCTCTTAGAATCATTCTCTTCACCGCGGCTCTCCAAGTAGCCAGGGCTGTGCTCATCTTCGTGAGGGCGGCACTGTTCACTTTATTCCCTGAGAGGCGTGTGTTTGCGAAGTCACCGGGGAACTTGTATCGTTCGTGCAGCTTCGTGAAGAGGAGGTTGCGCAAATTCCCTCGGTCACGATGCCTTAGGTTCTCGGTGTTGATCGAGACGGTGCTCCGGAGAATGCACCCGAGTTGTCCCGCGTACCCACCGACTAATTCTTTGGGCGCCGTTGGATGCCCACTGGAGGACACTTCAGTAAATTCCTCCTTGACGGTGCCGAGCACGTTCGGGCTCCGGTCCTTCCGTTGCCTCTTCGGTTGGCTGCCATCTGTGCGTTCGCTGCCATCATCAGTGGTGGCATCCCCGGCGGCACCATCAGTGGTGTCATCCCCGACGCCACTAGGGGTTGTGTAGTCAGGATCGGTGTCTTCCGCGGCGTCCTCATAGCGGTGAGGTTCTTCCTCCATCTCCTGGGACAGCTCCCAGAATGGCTTGCCCGAACCGCCGGCCTCATCGTTGTTGGCCATGTTCGCTCTAAATAGGAAAAAATGGCTAATAATTAGTGCCATGGTGATCTTAAGCACATTGCTCCTGCTTTGTTGGGACCTGATAATGCTCGGGTATTTTCTTTCTAAAAAAACATTCTTATTTTAATTTGACTTCACAAAAAAAGAACCTCTTGTTTTACTTTAATTTGTATCTATCCTCGGAACAACATTCCAAGATATCTGAAGTACACTCAAAATAAGTGTCATGACAAGAAAGAATAGTGTCCTAAAACTATTAATAGAGCATGACAGGGGTAATTTCATTGACATAAATTCTAGGAAAAATTCGGCATGACCTTTGCTAAAAAAGGTCATGCCGGAGTGCCAGAAATTTGCCGGACGGAAATTAATCAACGTTCCGGCAAAACATTGGCAACTCAATGTACCTGCACATAAACCCCAAACCAAAAGGATACAGCCCAGCAAGGGAGCCCAATCCAGTGGATATGCACTACACAGCCGTAGGAGCAGGGGTGAAGAACCCAGCGAGCTGTCATCACCACAGCAACCAGAACAACAGTATTGGTTCACGGGAGCACATGAACAAGCACCCACGTGTGTGACAGACGAGAGTGCCAACTCATGTCTTCATATACAGACTTGAGCTTTTATGGTTGGTTGGTGTTTTTACCTTGGTGGAATTACTGGCGGAGTGCTTTCTTTCGGACCGATGTTTCTGCTCCTTCTCTAGCAAGCACAGCAGCCTCTTGTCCGCTTCGTGCCACTGGAGCAGCCAAGATACCAAGAGAAATGAACAACACACTTGTCAGACCACTAGAACAAGAAATTCAGTTAACTGTTAATGACTAGCAGATATAGGATGCTGTAGTCCTATAAATGCAGTTAAAAACTTTTATGGTTTCATCCCACCAGAACATAGTGTCTACAATCACTGAACTGTTATGGTTTCATCCCATAGGAGTACTGTACTACACTAGTTATGTGCTGCTCTCAGTACTGTACTACAGGTTTCCAGTTTCAGGAGTACAAGACTTTCAGGAAAAAAGATCTGTCAAGTTAGTGCAGAAACTTGTGATTAGTTGATGGCTAAATTAACATCAACACTCCACACTGTATCAGTACTCCACACATACAGAAATACAGTTAATTACCGTAAGGTATACTCCATCGCCTAAGCTCAACTCAACTCCATCTGCTTAATTGGTTTACGACTTTCTCTAAATTCTAACCCCTCTAAATTATGAGCCTGAATGCACAGCAAGGAGTAGTATTAAAAAGTACAGTAAGGAGTCATCTCAAAATTCTAACAGTTGATACAAGAGAGCCATTTCTACTGTGACAAAAGACTGTTATTGACTCTTGGACAAAAACTGTCTCAGTTAATCTCACTTCTGAACATAACAATATTATTGTTTCAGCTCTAAATATTTACACGCACCTAGCTATCTGTAAATTAGAATTCTACTCCAGTAGTATATACCAGCTAGCTTTGAGGCAAATACAGTATGCAGATTTGAGGCAACAGTTCATATGCATCTTCATATCAATCTGCCAGCTAACTATAAGATTTGAGGCAAATACCAGTTCATATGCATCCATCCACACTAGCAAAAAAATTATCCAGCAATCCATCCATCCATTCACATACGGCAGAGGATACAGAGAGGGAAAGAGAGGAGACAGAGAGCTCACCGGCGGCCAGGAGGGGCCGTCCGGGGGACGGGCGGGGTCGGGGCGGTGACGGAGCGAGGTCGAGCGGCGAGGTGGCCGCCGTCCTGCGGCGAGGCGGGGCGGGGTCGGGCGGCGTGCGGCGGTGATGCTGCGTCGTCTGGCGGCGCAGACGGGAGGGGGCGTCCGGGCGGGGTCGAGCGGCGACCGGCAACGGAGCGGGGTCGGGCGGCGACAGTGTTCGATGGGCAGGAGAGGGGAGGGAGGGGGTGGAGTCCGGCGGCGAGCTGGGAGGCGACAAGGTGGATGGCGGCACGATGTGGGAGGACGAGGGGAGGAAAGGGATCGGGGTGGGAGACGAGGCAGGGGAGAGGGGAAGCTGTGTAGTGGGGGGAGGGTTAGCAATGGCGCACCTCGGAGGGGTGCGCCATAAAAAAGGATAGCAATGGCGCACCTTTTAGGGGTGCGCCATAAAAATTGGTATATCAATGGCGCACCTTTTAGGGGTGCGCCATAAACACTGTGATAGCAATGGCGCACCTTCTCCTGGTGCGCCATTACTAACTTTTTTTTATTTTTTTGAATTTTTAGTTGCATGTAATAATTTAAGATTTGAGATAAAAGAAAAGGAAAATGCAAATGGAGTGATAAAACCATTGTGCAAAGATTTAGAATTAGATGACATGGTTGAAATCAAGTGACATGAAATAATTAACAGTCATCAAAGATTGAGCTTGCCACTGACACACACACGCGGCCGACACGTCGTGATTCGATCTTAGCTATCTTTTCACAATCTTCTTGCCCTTCTTTCTCGCGGTTGAATAATTTAGCCCCGGAACCCCTTGAATTCTTCTCTTGAACGGACGTCCTTTAGGTAGGGTGGTCCTGCTTCTTCTTGTGGTGTATGGTACTTCATCGTCGTCGTCATCTTCCATCTTCGGGTCGCCGTACTTGTCGAAGTCTTGCTCATTGGCGACTCCATCCATTCCGATGATGTTCCTTTTGCCTCTCCTCACGACAACACGACTGGGCTTTGACGGGTCGGTAATGAAGAAGCATTGGTCCACTTGGCAAGCCAGTACCCATGGCTCATTTTTCGCGGTGACGTTTGCGCCCGCGGTCTTGGATTTGGCTTCGGGAATAACCATGGTGGTGAAGTACCGGTCTTCTTTTAGGACGCTCTTGGCCCATCTGACACGGAACATCGGGACCTTCTCTCCAGCGTAGCTCAGCTCCCAGATCTCCTCGATCCTTCCGTAGTATCTGTCCTTGTCGTTACCGGTGTAGGATTCCATCGTTACCCCGGAGTTCTGATAATCGCTCTTCATATCCTTTTCCTCGTTGTAGAATGTGTAGCCGTTGATATCGTACGCCTGATAGGTCATCAGGTTGCGCTCGGCGCCCTGTGACAAGGCGAATATGAGTTTTTCTTCCGCGGAAGAATCCTCATGTAAAGGGTACGACAGAAGCTTGTCCTTGAACCAACGCGTGAAACATGAGTTGTGCTCTTTGATTATATCTCCGTCCGTCCTCTGTTGGCCTCGGTCATTGTACGTCTTCTCAATAAAGGTTTTGTGCTCTACCACCCAAGGATCGACCACGTCTATGTGTTGTAGCGCGACTAGGTTTGCTCTTTCAAAGTCGGTGAGTCGACCCTTGAAGTCGACATGCATTTCGCGGCGACCCTCGCGGTGACCCCATCCAGCGAGCCTGCCGAGGTGCCTGTTGACGGGCAGACCAACGGGGTTCTCGATGCCTAGAGAATGAAGTGGGGAAAGTGAGTGTGGTAGGTGGCTGTCAAAAATATCTAGCTGCTCTCAGGCTAGTAATGGCGCACCTCCTAAGAATGTGCCATTGGTAACCAGGGTTACTAATGGCGCACCTGGTTCGGGTGCGCCATTACTAGTTTTGAAAAAAAAAATTGAAAAAAAATTGTTAGTAATGGCGCACCGGGGTGTGGTGCGCCATTACTAGTTAAAACTAGTAATGGCGCACCACACCCCGGTGCGCCATTACTAGTTTTGAAAAAAAAATGAAAAAAAAATTGTTAGTAATGGCGCACCGGGGTGTGGTGCGCCATTACTAGTTAAAACTAGTAATGGCGCACCACACCCCGGTGCGCCATTACTAGTTTTGAAAAAAAAATTGAAAAAAAAATTGTTAGTAGTGGCGCACCGGGGTGTGGTGCGCCATTACTAGTTTTAACTAGTAATGGCGCACCACACCCCGGTGCGCCACTGGTAAGTCTGGGGAGGGGGGTGTGCCCAGGAGAAACTTAGCAGTGGCGCACCACACACCAGGTGCGCCATTAGTAATATGGACATTAATGGCGCACCCATATCTGGTGTGCCACTGCTATATAGCAGTGGCGCACCACATACATGGCGCGCCATTAATGTCCATATTAGCTATAGCCGTTTTTCTAGTAGTGTCTCTATGATCCTCTTGAGTTGTTTCATGAGCTAACTTAAGAGCATTTAGTTCTTTAGTTAGGCGCTCAATCTCCTTCATAGCATTGTCACTCGTTTCCTCTTGGCTATCATGATTACTAGCATTTTCATCATAGCTCACATTGCTATCTCTATCAACAAGTAAATCATCATCACCAAGTAAATCATCTTCATCACTATTAAAATCAAGATACTCAGGGTGTGATACCTTAGGGCCTTTTGCCATGAAGCATCTTCCAATTCCTTCATTTGGTGAGTCAAATAGATCATAGGAGTTGGATGACACAAGTGCAAGTCCTGCAACACCTTCATCTTGACTGTAGTCGGAGTTGGAGTGATAACTTCTCTCAGAGTGGTTGTCGGAGTCGGAGCCGGAAACCCATTCACCAACATGAGCTTGATGTCTTCTTCTTGTGTAGCTCCTTGATGACTTGTCCTTCCTCTCCGAGTCCTTGCTTCTTCGAGAGTGTCTTCGTTCATAATGATCATCTCTACTCCTTCTTTCCTTATGAGGTGATTCGTCTCTTTTCTTGTAGGGAGACGTGCACTCATTGGAGTAGTGTCCGGGCTTCCCACAATTGTAACAATTACGATCACGACTTGATGATCTTTTCTCATAATGTCTTGAGCTAGAGCTTCTTTCTTTTCCTTTGTTCTTGTAGAACTTGTTGAACCTTTTCACCATTAGGCTAATCTCTTCATTGGATACTAGCTGGTCACTTGAAGTTGTTGGAGCATCGGTTGAGGCTTTGTAAGCACCACTTGACTTGTTGTGCAGCTCCTCTTTGTCCTTGAGTGACATTTCATGAGCGACAATCCTTCCAATGACTTCCGTGGGCTTGAGATCTTTGTAATTTGGCATCATTTGGATCAATGTGCAGACGGTATCATATTTTCCATCCAAAGCTCTAAGTATCTTCTTGATGATGAATTTGTCGGTCATCTCTTCACTTCCTAAGCCGGCAATCTCATTTGTGATGAGAGCAAGCCTAGAGTACATCTCAGCGACTCCTTCACCATCCTTCATCTTGAACTTGTCAAGTTGACTTTGGAGCACATCCAACTTAGATTCCTTGACGGATTCGGTACCCTCATGCATATCAACCAGAGTATCCCAAATTTCCTTTGCATTCTCAAGGCGGCTGATTTTGTTGAATTCTTCGGGACATAGACCGTTGAATAGAATGTCACAAGCTTGAGCGTTGTATTGCAACATCTTCAATTCTTCCGGGGTTGCCTCACGATCCGGTTCCTTGCCATCCTCAAAGAAGTCACCTTGCAAGCCAACACGAACAACAGCCCAAACGGCGGGGTTATGACCAAGAATATGCATTTTCATCTTATGTTTCCAACTAGCAAAGTTTGTACCATCAAAATATGGACCTCTACGGTGATAGTTACCCTCACTAGACGCCATACTCTCCTAGGTTGTGAAACCAAGGCTATGATCACCAAAGCTATGGAAATCAAGGCTTACGGAGACCAAAGCTCTAATACCACTTGTAGGATCGAAAGTATGTCTAGAGGGGGGTGATTAGACTACTTGACCAATTAAAACCTAACCTTCTCCCAATTTTAGTTGTAGGCAGATTTTAGCAATAGTACATGTCAAGCATCACCCTACACATGCAATTCTAAGAGTATAGCAGTGGAATATAAGCAATTGCATATGTATGTAAAGGAGGGATTGGAGATTTCAAACGCAATGAAGACACGATGGTTTTTGGCGTGGTTCCGATAGGTGGTGCTATCGTACGTCCACGTTGATGGAGACTTCAACCCACGAAGGGTAACGGCTACGCGAGTCCACGGAGGGCTCCACCCACGAAGGGTCCACGAAGAAGCAACCTTGCCTATTCCACCATGGCTTACGTCCACGAAGGACTAGCCTCAATCGGGGTAGATCTTCACGAAGTAGGCGATCTCCTTGCCCTTACAAACTTCTTGGTTCAACTCCACATCTGGTTGGAGGCTCCCAAGCGACACCTAACCAATCTAAGAGACACCACTCTCCAAAAGGTAATAGACGGTGTGTTGTTGATGAACTCCTTGCTCTTGTGCTTCAAATGATAGTCTTCCCAGCACTCAAACAACTCCTCACAGATTTGGCTATGGTGGAAGAAGGATTTGAGTGGAAAGCAACTTGGGAAAGGCTAGAAATCAAGATTCAAATGGTAGGAATGGAATATCTTGATCTCAACACATGAGTAGGTGGTTCTCTCTCAGAAAATGTATGGTGGAAGTGTAGGCACGTTCTGATGGCTCTCCTTACTTAGAAGGATGTGGTGGAGGGGTATATATAGCCTCCACACAAAATCCAACCGTTACACACTTTTGACCCAACTCGGTGGCACCGAAACAATCATCTCGGTAGCACCGAACTGTGTAAAAGATATGAACATTAAGAATCTCGGTGGGACCGATATGAACAACTCGGATGGACCGAAGTGCAATGGCTTAGGGAAATCCTCATCTCGGTGGCACCGATTGCATCAACTCGGTAGGACCGAAGTGAAGCAATAAGGCAACAGAGACTTGGCAAGCCATCTCGGTGAGACCGATTTGCAAACTCGGTGAGACCGAAGTAAATGCAAACGATTACAGAGAGTTGGCAGGGCCATCTCGGTGAGACTGAGATCCATTTCGGTGGATCCGATTTGTTAGGGTTTGGCAGTGGCTAAGTCTTGGATGAACTCGGTGGGGCCGGGTAGGAAATATCGGTGGGGCCGAGTTGGACTTTAGGTTTAGGACATATTTGGGTAGAGAGAGTGGTTGAGGGTTTAGGAATATTGTCACTAAGCACTTGAGCAAAACGATCATTAAGCAACACCTCATCCCCTTTTAATAGCATTGGCTTTCCTATGGACTCAATGTGATCTTGGATCACTAAACCAAAAAATGTAGAGTCTTGATCTTTGCCAATCCTTGTCCTTAGCATTTTGGGGGGTCCACGTCTCTAGTCCATGCCATGCCAATCACTGAACATCCTCAAATCTTAATCTTGAATGAACATTAGTTCAATGAGATATATGTTGTTATGAATTACCAAAACCACCAAGGGAGCAAATGTGCTTTCAGTCCTGAGCAATATTTTCCCGTCGTGATGGATGGTGCTCGGGCAATAGAGGCCTAGTGCTCGAAAGATGTAATTTATGAGTAGATTTAGTTTCCTTGTAGCCAAGGAGTTGAAAATTTTGGTTTATTCTTATGCAAGCTGTTGGCTGTGAATATAGTGCCTGCTTATGTTAATTTTGACTCCTGTGCGGCCATTTTCAAACTGAAAGTTACCAGTCGTCAGCTTCAGCCCCCTTGCAGATACTGCATGGGGTGTTTTCTCGTAATACTTGAACCCTTAGCCGACGTCTCGGTGCCCGGAGGCGGTCGTATGTACGGAAAACCAGGTAATCAGACTATGCGGTTTTAGTGCTTTCACTTAGCCATAGGAGCTTGACTGCGGGGGCTGGTGACTAGCCCCCAGTGTTTGTGATATTCGGACGAGCCGCGGTTGATACCATCATCACATGGTTTCTGTAATAGAGAACCCTTCGTTTAACACGGACTAACCTCCAACGATTTTTGGTTTGACACGAGTCATCGGATCGCCGACCAGTTCTCGCTTTATTGTGACAGTCAGTTTTCGGCTTTCTCCACTGAGGTACTTAACCAGGCTAGCTAGAAATACAATCGCAGTGGTTCTCCCTTTACCCTCTTAGCCGAACAGTGCAGAACGTAAGAGGGTAAACACAGGAGCCGGGCAACCCAACTATTGACCAAAGACGCAATTCGGAACTGATTCATATAGTGCAATATCCATGACGCCGAGCACATAAAATAAAAGTAGGTGCCGGGATAAAGTTTGAGGCAAGATTTATGCTCGAGCCCCCGGTCTATTAGCCAGTTACTAAAAAAGGGACATATCGTAATAGTTTACTTCGGCCTGAAAAAGCAGAAAGGAATATGCAACGCGAATGACTGCACAATTACCAGAGAAAAATTGGTCTTTATTTCCTTTGAATATGTGACGTCCAACCGTACAATCCGGATTGCCGAAGTAACTTTGATAGATACTTTTGAAGAAATAAATACGTTAGAGTAAAGGTTTACACAGGGCCTTCATGAGTGGTTTGACGTCCCTACTATGTCCTGCTGCACGTCTGCACCTTTGCTCTTTAAGAAGCTTCCGTGTGAGCGAAGCTGTCGACTGTATGTTCGGCGGAAGTAGTAATGTTCGGTAGACGAGCCCTTGGGGAAGGGTTTTGAGAAGTCGCCGTGGTATATCAGTTTGATGCTGATCAGGCCCTAGATGGTGCCCATTGTCGATGTTGATTCGAAGACATCTGTTGGCCATTGCTCGGTCGAACCGAGCTCTCAGCCTTTGTTTCATGTGTCCCCACAACTGCCCATGGAATTTTGAGCACGAAATTGTGCACTCAAGGTACGTATTTCGTGACTAGGTGGGCCATGCTGTGGAGCGCGTACCCCTATTTGGGGTGAGCATGGGAGTGCTCCGGGACCGAGGCTACAGCTCGGGAGCGCTTGCGTGCGTCCAGTGTCTTGGCAGTACACTGGGCTTGCGACGCCTCTTCGGCGGCTAGAGCTGCCGTGTGTTCCTCTGTTCGGAGCGAGTGCTCGGTATTACCGTTGATGGTAATAATGCCCTTTGGTCCTGACATCTTGAGCTTCAGGTATGCATAGTGCGGGACGGCGTTGAAGCGGGCAAACACAGTCCAGTCGAGGAGTGCGTGGTAACCGCTGCGGAAGGGGACAATATCGAAGATCAAGTCCTCGCTGCGGAAGTTATCGGGCGAGCCGAATACAACTTCCAATGTCACGGATCCCGAGCAGCGTGCCTTGACACCTGGGATTACACCTTTAAAGGTGATGTTGCTGGGTTTGATCCTTGACGGGTCGATCCCCATTTTCCTCACTGTATCTGAGTAAATCAGGTTGAGGCTGCTACCTCCGTCCATAAGGACTCCGGTGAGGTGAAATCCGTCCACGATTGGGTCGAGCACCAGAGCCGCCGTTCCTCCATGGCGTATACTGGTCGGATGGTCTCGACGGTCGAAAGTGATCGGGCAAGCCGACCACGGGTTGAATTTCGGGGCTACCGGCTCTAAGGCGTAGACATCCCGAAGAGTGCGTTTCCGCTCCTTCTTCGGTATATGCGTGATGTAGATCATGTTCACGGTTTTGACCTCTGAAGGGAACTGCTTTTGGCCTCCATTGTTCAGTCCGCGAGGTTCATCGTCATCCTCGCTGCGGGGGCCCTTGCCCTGTTCTTCGGTTGTGACCTTGCCGGCCTGTTTGATTACCCAACAGTTACGGTTGGTATGGTTGGCGGGCTTATCCGGGGTGCCGTGAATCTGACAGGGCCTATCTAATATTCTATCCAGCGCAGACGGGCCGTCCCGGTTCCCTTTAGAGGGTTTTCTCCGCGGTCCCGATTTCGAGCCGCTGAATCCGGCGTTTACTGCTGCGTCATCGGCTTCACAGCCGTTGTTTGAGTGCCGGCGCTTATTGTTTTTGTTACGCTGGGGTTTCCCGTTTCCGTCCCGGGCCTCTGAAGTGCCGGGGTCTTCGGGGTGGTTGCTTCGACGAGCTAACCAGCTATCCTCACCCGCGCAAAAGCGGGTCATTAGGGAGGTAAGGGCCGACATTGTTCTCGGCTTGTCCTGGCCGAGCTGGCGGGTGAGCCACTCGTCCCGGATACTGTGTTTGAATGCCGCAATCGCTTCGGCATCCGGACAGTCGACGATCTGGTTCTTCTTGGTCAAGAACCGGTTCCAAAATTGCCGGGCTGACTCCCCGGGCTGCTGAATGACATGGCTTAGGTCATCGGCGTCCGGTGGCCGAACATAGGTGCCTTGAAAGTTAGCTCGGATTGCATCCTCGAGCTCCTCCCAGCTCCCGATGGAGTTTTCGGGTAGGCTGTTCAGCCAATGCCTTGTTGGTCCCTTGAGTTTCAACGTTAAGTACTTAATGGCGTGGAGATCATCTCCTCGGGCCATATGAATGTGGAGAAGGAAATCTTCAATCCACACGGCTGGGTCGGTTGTCCCATCGTAGGATTCTATATTGACGGGTTTGAACCCCTCAGGGAACTGATGCTGCATCACCTCATCGATGAAACACATTGGGTGTGCGGCGCCCCTGGCCCGGGCCACATCACGCCGAAGATCGGTTGTCATCCGGGCACGGTGCTGCTCCCGAGCTCTGTCGTTCCTATCGCGCCAGGCTTGGTATCCATCCCGCCCAGTGGGTGCGTATCCTGTGGATCCATAGATGGATCTGGACTGGATCCCTCGGGCGTTCAAGTCACGGCACAGATCGTATCGGTCGTCCGGTTGAACCGGGTCTTTGCCTGCTCGGCGAGGAGGCGCGGGTGGGTATTCGGCTTCCCCGAACGCCCTATCCCGTCCTCGAGGGGGGACAGGTGGGAGTTTGGTTTCCACAACCGTCCTATCCCGTCCTCGAGGGGGGCGGTCAGGCTGGCTTGCGTAAGTTCGTCTAGGAGGCATGGGCTCAAGGGCCTCATCCTCAAATTCTGGGAGTAGGCGCCGCCGTGGGTAACTCTTGTATTGACCCTGACGTTGATCGTCAAGGCCCTCTTCAGCAGCTAAGACCATCGTCCATCTGTCGTTGAGCGTATTTTGTTCCGCTTTTAACTGTTGTTGCTTCCTCTTCAAGCTTCGGGTGGTGGCAATGAGTTGCCGTTTGAATTTCTCTTGCTCCAGGGGGTCCTCTGGGACGATGAAGTCTTCGGGTCCGAGGCTATCCTCCTCTTCGGACGGAGGGAGGTAATTGCTATCCTCAGAATCCTCGAGGTCCTCGGGGTCACCCTGGTCTTCATGCCCTTCAGGGGCATCGTGGTGCTGCTTGGGGGTGTTGTCGCCGAGCTCCCCCATGTTATCCGGAGTGTCGTTCTTTCCGGTGCCATTTGTGTCTGTGTTGTTTTCCTTGCCCTTTCCTCGCCCTCTGGCTCGCCATCGTCGGCGTTTGGGCGGTTCCTCGGCGGGGCCGTCGCCGTCCTTCATAGTCCTGTCGCCGTCCTTCATAGTCCTGTCGCCGTCCTTCTTGGGGGTATCGACCATGTAAACGTCGTAGGTGGAGGTGGCGGTCCACTTTCCGGTGTTGGAAGTGGCAAGGGAAGGAGCCGTATAGGGCGGGACGTCGATATCTTCGTCCATGTCATCAGCCTCCTCGGAGGCGTAGTCCAGCATGTCGGTTAAGTCTTCGACAGTGGCTACCAAGTGGGTGGTGGGTGGGACGCAAAATTCCCCACGGCTGGCCTCCTTTCCGACCTACTCCTGGTCCGAGGACGGGCCATCCGCGATATTCATCCTCTGGATCCGATCTAACATGTCGCTTAAAAACGAGGGGTCAACCGGATTCACGTTCGGGTATCCGTCGGAGTTGAGCTCCGGCGCGCCAATACTGTGAATGTGTTCGGCCAAGGGAGACCCTTGGTTTTCTGGCGCTGGGGTTGGATCTGAACTCAAGGCCAGATCCGAACTAAGGCCCAGCCCGGGGACAGGGACGGGGAGGGAATCCGTGGTCGAGGCCTCGGGATTGGTAGGCTCCTCGGGTAAAGCCGAGAACCCAGTAAAGACCAGATCACCTCGAGCATCGGCAACGTACTCAAGGCTGCCGAACTTGATTTCCTGCTCAGGGGTGAAGCTGCCGACCCGGTCAAGGTGACCGGTCGGATCGGCGTGCATCACAATGCTGCCGAACGCGAAGAGTTGTCCAGGGACGAAGATGTCCCCGTTGCGGATTCCATCGCTGATGAGAAGGCGAGCCATCGATCCTTGGCGACCCACGGCGGAACTCTCAATGAAAGCACCAATGTCGGTACCAAAACCGGCAGATCTCGGGTAGGGGATCCGAACTGTGGGTCTAGGAATCAATGGGTAACAGAGAACGTAGAGACGGTGATTTACCCAGGTTCGGGCCCTCTCGAAGAGGTAATACCCTACGTCCTGCTAGATTGTATTGATGTGATTGTATGAAGGTTACAGAGTTGATCTACCTCGAGATCGGATGGGCTAAACCCTAGGCAATAGATATGATGATCCTCTACGGACTAAACCTTCTGGTTTATATAGACACCAGAGGGTCCTTGGGTTACATATGGTCGGTTACCATCAGGGGATAAACATGCCGGCCACGCCAATTATTCCTTGGAGGAGACGCCAAGTCTTCGGAGGTTTCCTTCTAACACACGGGGTCGCCCACAATCCGGCCTTCCATCGACGAGTAGAGAGCGGCCCACCAGCCCGGCCTATGAGAGATAGGCCGGCAGCCCGAGTACCCCCTAATCCGGGACACCCTCAGGAACCATTGAAGAACATAGTCCAGTGTTCGGGAACACTCGGGGCTGGCTATTCCTGTTCAATCCACTCGGCCAGGAAATCTACCAGAGCTTGTGACTTGATGGCTTTCTTTGCTTCAAACTTGATGTCCAAGGGAAGGAGTTCGATGGCCCACTTGGCCACTCGGCCCGTGGCATCTCTGTTGTTCAGGATCTCCGACAGGGGAGCATCGCCTATCACCGTGACCGAGTGCTCTTGGAAGTAATGAGCCACCTTCTTCACAGTCAGGTAAATCCCGTATACCAACTTCTGGTAGTGTGAATATCTTTGCTTGGAAGGAGTCAGAACTTCAGAGATGTAGTAAACTGGCCTCTGAACGTTGTAGGCTTTGCCTTGTTCTTCCCGTTCCCCGGTGAGCACAGTGCTAACAACTTGGCCTGTAGCCGCGATGTACAAGAGCAAGGGCTCTTGGCTGCCCGGAGCAGCAAGCACCGGCTGGGTGGAAGGCAGGGCTTTGAGTTCCTGGAACGCAGCCTGCGCTTCTGTCGCCCACTCGAACTTTTCTGATTTCTTCATGAGTCGGTAGAGTGGCAAGGACTTCTCTACGAGTCATGAGATGAATCTACTCAGCGCTGCCAGACAGCCCGTGAGCTTCTGAACATCGTGTAAACGTTGCGGCTGCTTCATTCAGACTATCGCGCTGATCTTTTCGGGGTTAGCATTGATTCCTCATTCGGAAACAAGGAAGCCGAGTAACTTGCCGGCGGGCACCCCGAAAGTACACTTAGCCGGATTGAGCTTCATGCCGTACTGGCATAAGTTCGCAAAGGTTTCGGCAAGGTCAGTCAGGAGGTCGGAACTCTTCTGTGACTTGACCACGATGTCATCCATATAAGCCTCCACGTTCCGACTAATTTGTTTTTGCAAGCATTTTTGGATCATGCGCATGAAAGTTGCACCAGCATTCTTCAACCCGAATGGCATCGTGGTGTAACAGAAACACCCAAACAGGGTGATGAATGCAGTCTTTATTTCATCCGGACCATACATTCGAATCTGGTGGTACCCGGAGTACGCATCTAGAAATGATAAGCGCTCGCACCCTGCAGTAGAGTTTACGATCTGATCTATGCGGGGAAGAGAGAAGTGGTCCTTCGGGCAGGCCCGATTGATGTGTTTGATGTCAATACACATTCGGAGAGACTTATCTTTTTTGGGGACTAACACGGCGTTGGCGAGCCACTCGGAGTGGTATATTTCACAGATGAACTCGGCGGCCAAGAGCCACACGATCTCCTCGCCAATCACCTTGCGTTTCTCCGTAGTGGAGCGTCAGAGATGCTCTTTGACAGGCTTCGCTTTCGGGTCAACTTTGAGACGATGCTTGGCCAGTCCCCTGGGAACACCCGGCATGTCAGAGGGTTTCCATGCAAAGATGTCCCAGTTCTCACGGAGGAACTGGATGAGCTCGCTTTCCTATTTGCCATCGAGCATCATTGATATGTTGGTCGGAGCAGCGTTTGGGTCTTCCGGGTGAATGTGAACCTGCTTCGAGTCTCCAGCCGACTGGAAAGCGGATTCCACAGTCGGCTTCTTGCTCTTGAGCAGATCACTCGAATCAACCGTCTTCTTGTACTCGTCTAATTCCGCCAATGCCATCTGCTCGTCAGCGATCTGAGAGCCTTTCTGCAAGCACTCTTCAGCTATCTTCCGATTCCATGTGATGGTGATCATGCCTTTCTGGCCTGGCATCTTGAGCTTAAGATACACGTAACATGGTCGGGCCATGAACCGTGCGTAGGCAGGCCTACCCAGGATGGCGTGATAAGCATTCTTGAAGTCCACCACCTCAAAGGTTAACCTCTCCTTTCTGAAGTTCTTTTCTCCGCCGAATACAACGTCGAGGGCAATTTGCCGGAGTGACTTTGCTTTCTTCCCGGGAATGACCCCGTGGAACCGCATGTTGCTCTTACTCAGTCAGGACATCGGAATGCCCATTGCCTCCAGAGTATCGGTGTAAATGATGTTAAGCCCGCTGCCACCGTCCATGAGGACTTTACGTAGTCGGACTCCTCCGATAGCAGGATCGACCACCAGCGCTTGCCGCTCGGGAGTCGGTATGTGAGCTGGCTGATCTGACTGATCGAAGGTGACAGGGGTCTGGGCCCAATCCAAGAGCTTGGTGACAGTCGAAACTGCCATGTTGACCTCTTAGTTTATCACTGAGGCGACTCTTGCTTTCTACGTCAGCAAAAATCATGAGAACCTTCTCGACATGGGGGTACCCGGAGGCGCCTTTGTCCCCATCGTCGTCCTCGTCTTCATCCTTCCCCTCGGAGGGGTCTTGACGCATCTCTTGCTTGAGTAGTCGGCATTCCCGAGTGGTATGCTTCGACAGGATCAAGTTGCCCTCTTCATCTTTCTTCGTGTGAATCTGACAGGGTTGATCAAGGATGTCATTTTTTGGGGTGGCTTTCTTTTTGCCAGCATACTCCTTCTTCTACTTCGATGGGCCCTTGCCTTTGCTTTGGCTGGCCAGAGCTGCAGCCTCCGCATTGCTGGCCGCCTCGGCTTTGCGCTTCTGCTTCTTGTTCTTGTTGTGGTCCGACTGATTCGCATCTCCAGCGCGGCCCTTGCCACTTCTCAGCCGGTCTTCCTCTTCGCCATTGGCATACCGGGTGGCTATTTCCATCGCTCGACTGAGAGTCGGGATCTCAGTACGGCCGAACTTTAGGGCCAACTCACGGTACCTGACGCCGGCCTTGAAGGCGCATATCGCCTGGTGCTCAGTGACGTTTTCCACCATGTTATGAAGGGTGGTCCATCGCTGGATGTACTCTCGGAGAGTTTCATTCTGCTTCTGGACACAATGCTGTAGCTTTGACAATCCACCCGGGCGCTTGTACGTGCCCTTGAAAGTCTTGATGAAGACCCGGGCCAAATCATCCCAACAGTAAATACTATCGGGTGCCAACTGGTTGAGCCATGCCCTGGCGGACCCTTCGAGCATTAGTGGCAGATGTTTCATAGCCACACTGTCATTGCCACCACCGATCTGAACGGCCACTCGGTAATCCTCCAACCAAATCTCTGGCTTCGACTCGCCAGTGAACTTTCTGATGCCGGCAGCTAGCCTGAAGTTATGCGGGATATCTACTGCCCGAATGTAATGACTGAAACACTCGGGTCCGGAGGGTGCGGAATCACTCGGAACGTCGGCATCAAGGCCTTCTCTCAGGGCCCATCCTCTGTCGACCAAGTTCTGAGCGAGGACAGACCTCGCGTTGAACTGGGGGTCCCGGAGGTTACCCGGACGATACGAGGGACTCGGCTTGCGATCATTCCCGGGTGAATGCCTGTCACCATAGGGCGGGCGCCCGTATGGGACGTCCCGTGGAGGGGGCATCCGGGTCCGATCGTAATCATCATATCGCCGGGGCGAAACGACTCGGTCGCGCCTCCACTCCCCATGAAGGTCTCGGGAAGAGGACGAGGCTCGACGTCTTCCTGAGCCTAGCGGGCTATGAGCCAACTGGACGGTCTCGGCATGCACTGACGCGCTGTGGATGCGGTCGCGAGACTGTGACACCGCCGCATTTGCGACAAGGCCGTCTTCAGGAGCGCTTGGATCTGCCGGATCCCTTCCCCGGCCACAGAATCGGAGGGCTGAATGGAATCAGCGATCCTGGTAGCTGCCGCCAGGTTCTGCAGGGGAGTGTTTAGCACCTGGTACTTACGAGGTTGATCACTCAGGAACAGCCGGCGCTTGTGCCGACTGGAACTAGGTTGCTGGCGAGCGCGGTCGTCCAACTCCCTCTGCAGCCACTCTAAGCGGTTTCATTCGGCCAGAGTGGCCAAACGCGCCGACTCCATGGCCAGGGCCTCGGGAGTCATCCCGGTGACGGGAGTGTGTAGAGCTTGCTCTTTTATCCGCCGGAGCTCGCCACTCTGCTCCCGAGGGAGAGCCTGCGGGATGTAAGGATCGTCGTGAGGTGAACGGTCGTTCCCATGATCGTCGTTGTTGTTCCCGCGCGAAGTGCCCACGTGCCCGTCGCGAGCACCGGAATAACTCGGAGGGCCGCGCGGCTCTGTGCCGGCCATGAGAACCTCAGCAGTGGACTCAACGCTTTCACACTCGGACTCGCTGACAGAGTCCTCGTGGAGCTGAGCGGAGAGGTATAGGGCGGGCTCGGCGGGGTCAAAAGCCGCCACATGCTGCACTGCGGCCTGGGTGGCCACCGCGTGCTTGATCCAGCGCTGGAGCCGTAAGCGTCCGGAGCGCTTACGACGGCGTCCAGTGGGAAGGACCGAAACCACTCGGTATGGAACCAATGGCTGTCGGAGGAGAACTCCGAATGAAGATGCGCAAAAGTGCGCCGCGCCCCGGAGGGGCAGCGACTCCACGTCTAGTGAGGCTTCTGGGAGCCACACCGAGTCATCAGCGATGAAGCTAAGAGCTCCGAAACGGATCTCGCCGCCGACTAACATGGCGATGATGAAATTTCACCTGAACTGCCAAAGTCGCTAGACGCTCTGCCCCACGGTGGGCGTTAACTGTCGTGGTTACTAGTCTGACAGTGAGTACGGGGGGTACGTAAGTGGAGCAGTGCCTAGCTACAGCGCAGGTGTAACACTCGGATTTAGCGAGTTCAGGCCCCTCTCGGAGGAGGTAATAGCCCTACGTCTCGTGCCCTGAGGCTTGTTTTCTCTGGGGGTATCTGATTACAATGAGTGCTTAACCCCAGTGACGGAGGGAGAGGGCGGCTTATATAGGTGTCCACCGCAGCCACTCAGCCACCACGTCGCGGGGTAATAATGACATTAACTACAACAGTTACAGGTGCTTAACGTGGCTATGACTACAGCAGTTACAGGTAACGGTAGACATAACAGCACTTTAAGCCTAATTGAAGACTACTTGACCGTTGTAGTTCCCATGCTGTCCCCGCGCCTCCATTGTCCGAGTGATAACTACCGGCCGACTGGAGGGTGGACGTCCGAGTGTTATCCCTGCAAGGTCCGAGTGGATCTCCCACGGTATGTATCCGGCTGTAATCGTGACCCTGGGGTCTCTGAATAATGATGTGGGCCTTAGGTGGGCCCTAGATGTCAGGTCTTTGTCCCTACCAGGGGTAGGTGACCCCATCAGCGCTCACGCAGGTTGTGAGCACGCTCATGGCGGCTGCGGCCGCACTCTCGCTGGACTGGGCCGTCGAAGTTGCCCTCACGACGCGTCCACGTCCCCATCTTTGACCGGCGACGATTGAACAATGAAATGATATTTGGGGAGCAATTTTGCTTGACGCGCCGGCTGTGGGCTGTAGCCGATGAACCTTCTCGCGTAAGCCATATATGATGGTGCTCGAAGATATTTTGTGCTGCATCTTACACGGTTGGTGATAATAAACTGTGTGTGATGTACTTGATTTTTTGTCTTGATTTGAAATACGGAATGGGGTAACAGCGGCAAAGGACGGTATTTGAATTGCTAGAACATTTATCTGCAGTGAACATACAACTATAGGAGTGTCGTGTTAAAATTTGGAATTATTCAGGGTTCGTTTGGACATTTTTATACATTAACTGACTTTTCTAGGCATTTTATGTGCATAATTCAAATTTGAACTACAGGCACATGCTCCGGTGCACCAAAATGGGTTGAAAAATCATATATGTGTCCTTGGGTGCATGCTTAGGTCCCATTGAAGAAATGGGAATGAATTTCAAACACTTCAGCATCGTGGCTCCACCGCAAACGTTGAGATACTTGGTTTTTAAATTCTAGTAAATCCAAAACTCGTCTGAAATTCATGAAACTTGGCATGCTATCATGGAATGGCACCAACATGCTGTGGTAAAAAATTTGTCCCCATTTGGGGCAGGTTTTGGTATAAGTTTCTCACAAACGAGAGCTTCCCACAAGAAGCCTCATGGTTCCGGTAGGGAACATGTCACCTTTGTGGATGAAACGACATTCGTTGCCTCTTCTTGCCTTCAATTCTTTTTTCTAGAGGCAACATGGACAAATAGGAGTGTCGCGTGAAAATTTGGAATTATTCGAGGTTCGTTTGGACATTTTTATACATTAACTGAGTTTTCTAGGCATTATATGTGCATAATTCAAAATTGAACTACAGGCACATGCTCCGGTGCACCAAAATGGGTTGAAAAATCATATGTGTGTCCTTGGGTGCATGCTTAGGTCCCATGCAAAAAATGGGGATGAATTTCAAACACCACGGTGCTACTTGTAGAATGCGTTGGTATTTCCCCGAAGAGGAGAGGATGATGCAGTATAGTATAGATAAGTATTTCCCTCACTTAAGAACCAAGGTTATCAATCCAGTAGGAGAACCAAGCAAATTTCCATTAAGCGCACCTGCACACACAAAAGCAAACACTTGCACCCAACGCAAATAAGAGGGTTGTCAATCCTCTTAGCGGTTATTTGCATGGATTAATTCTGATAGTGGTAGATGGATAAACTAAAATACTAAATAAAATAAAAGTAAATAAATTGGAGCAAGGTATTTTTAGGTTTTTTATATATGATAAAGTAGACCCGGGGGCCATAGTTTTCACTAGAGGCTTCTCTCTCGAAGACATAGCATACAGTGGGTAAACAAATTACAGTTGGGCAATTGATAGAAAAACGAATAATTATGACAGATTCATGGCAATGATCATGTATATAGGCATCACGTCCGAGACAAGTAGACCGACTCCTGCCTGCATCTACTACTATTACTCCACCCATCGACCGCTATCCAGCATGCATCTAGGGTATTAAGTATGAAACAGAGTAACGCCTTAAGAAAGATGACATGATGTAGACAAAGTAAACTCAAGCAATATGATTAAACCCCATCTTTTTATCCTTAATGGAAACAATACAAATACGTGTCATGTCCCTTTCTGTCACTGGGATTGAGCACCGCAAGATTGAACCCATCACAAAGCACCTCTCCCATTGCAAGATAAATCAATCTAGTAGGCCAAACCAAATCGATAGATCAGAGAGAAATACAAAGCTATAATAATCATGCATAAAAGGAGAAGACTCAAATATTTCTCATGAATAATCTGATCATAAACTCACAATTCATCGGATCCCAACAAACACACCGCAAAAGAAGATTACATCGGATAGAACTCCAAGAACATCGAGGAGAACATGGTATTGAAGATCAAAGAGAGAGAAGAAGCCATCAACCTACTAGCTATGGACCCATAGGTCTGTGGTAAACTACTCACACATCATCGGAAGGGCAGCAAGGTTGATGTAGAAGCCCTCCGTGATCGATTACCCCTCCGGCAGAGTACCGGAAAAGGCCTCCAGATGGGATCGCAGAAGAACAGAGGCTTGCGGCAGCGTAAAAGTTATTCGGAGTGGCTCTCTGTTGGTTTCCCAATATTTGAGAATTTATAGAAGTGGAATTAGGTCAAACGGAGCCACGAGGGCCCCACAAGGCAACACGGCGCCCCCCTGGGCCGCGCCCCGTTGCCTTGTGAAGCCTTCGTGAGGCTTCTGGCCTGCTCCCGAAGCTTCCAAGGTCTCTTTTGTCCAGAAAAAAATCTCCAAAAAGTTTCGTGGCATTTGGACTTCATTTGGTACTGATTTCCTGAAAAACCAAAAACAAGTAGAAAATAGCAACTGGCACTGGGCACTAGGTTAATAGGTTAGTCCCAAAAAATGATATATAATTGCATATAAAAACATTCAAGATTGATACTATATTAGCATGGAACAATAAAAAATTATAGATACGTTGGATACCTATCAAGCATCCCCAAGCTTAAATCCTGCTCGTCCTCGAGTAGGTAATTGATAAAAACAGAATTTTTGAAGTGGAATGCTACCTAACATGTTTCATCATGTAATCTTTCTCTTACGGTATGAATAATAAGATCCGAATGATTCAAAGCAGTAGTCTATAGTTTGACATAAAGACATCAATACCCAGGCATACTAATAAACAATCATGTCTTTCAAAATAAAAATGCTAAAGAACGTTATCCCTAAAAATATCATATAATCCTGTCATGCACCATCTTCTTAACACAAAATACTTATCATGGACTACCCCGATGACAAGCCGAGCAATTGGTTCATACTTTTTAACACGCTTCAGCTTTTTCAACCCCCACGCAATACATGAGCGCAAGCCATGGATATAGCACTATGGGTGGAATAGAGTGTGGTGGTAGAGATCAATAAGGGGAAGTCAAAAAATAAGAAGATAGTCTCACATCAACGAGGCTAATCAACGGGCTATGGAGATGCCCATCAATTGATGTTAATGCGAGGAGTAGGGATTGCCATGCAACGGATGCACTAAGAGCTATAAGTGTATGAAAGCTCAACATGAAAAACTAAGTGGGTGTGCATCCAACTTGCTTGCTCATGAAGACCTCGGGCATTTGAGGAAGCCCATCATCGGAATATACAAGCCAAGTTCTATAATGAAAAATTCCCACTAGTATAAGAAAGTGACAAAATAGGAGACTCTCTATATGAAAAACATGGTGCTACTCTGAAGCACAAGTGTGGAAAAAGGATAGTAACATTGCCCCTTCTCTCTTTTTCTCTCATTTTTTTGTGGGCTCTTTTTGGCCTCTTTTTTTATTTATTTAGAATGGTCTCATGGACCTCATCCCCACTTTTTCGAGGACTCATTAGTCTCCACCATTCTTTCCTCACTGGGACAATGCTCTAATAATGATGATCATCACACTTTTATTTACTTACAACTCAATACTAGAACAATATGACTCTATATGAATGCCTCTGGCAGTGTACCAGGATGTGAAATGATACTAGCGTAACATGTATAAAAATGATGAGCAGTGGTTGAGCCACAAATACTATGTCAGCTATATGATCATGCAAAGCAATATGACAATGATGATGTGTGTCATAAAAACGGAACGGTGGAAGTTGCATGGCAATATATCTCGGAATGGCTATGGAAATCCCATGATAGGTAGGTATGGTGGCTGTTTTGAGGAAGATATACGGAGGCTTATGTGTGATAGGGCGTATCATATCACGGGGTTTGGATGCACCGGCGAAGTTTGCACCGACTCTCGATGTGAGAAAGGGCAATGCACGGTACCGAAGAGGCTAGCAAATTGCGGAAGGGTGAGAGTGCGTATAATCCATGGACTCACATTAGTCATAAAGAACTCACATACTTATTGTGAAAGTTTATTAGCCCTCGAAGCAAAGTACTACTACGCATGCCCCTAGGGGGATAGATTGGTAGGACAAGTCCATCGCTCGTCCCCGACCGCCACTCATAAGGTAGACAATCAAGAATAAATCATGCTCCAACTTCTTAGCATAATGATAGATCATACTTGCATGCTTCGGGAATCACAAACCTTAACACCAATATTCTTAATAAACCACAATTATCTACTAGCACCTCCCACATATTACCATCTTAATATCGCAAAACTATTGCAAGGAATCAAACTTATCATATTCAGTGATCTACATGAAAGTTTTTATTATATCCCTCTTGAATACCTATCATATCAGGACCAAATTCATAACCCATGCATATTACCATTGCTATTCATTAGACTCTCAAAAATATATAAGTGAATCATGAGAGTGCAACTATTTCTTTAAAATATAACCATCGCCATGCTCTAAAAGATATAAGTGAAGCACTAGAGCAACTGCCTAGCTCAAAAGATATAAGTGAAGCACATAGAGTATTCTAACAAATCGCGAATAATGTGTGTCCCTCTCAAAAATGTGTTTTCAGCAAAGATGATTGTGACAAACTAAAAATCAAACAAAAGCAAAGAAACTATATCACAAGACGCTCCAAGTAAAACACATATCATGTGATGAATAAAAATATAGCTCCAAGTGAGTTACCGATAGATTGTAGACGAAAGAGGGGATGCCTTCCGGGGCATCCCCAAGCTTAGACGCTTGAGTCTTCCTTGAATATTACCTTGGGGTGCCTTGGGCATCCCCAAGCTTAGGCTCTTGCTGCTCCTTATTCCTTTATCCATCGTAGTCTCACCCAAAACTTGAAAACTTCAGCACACAAAACTCAACAGAAACCTCGTGAGATCCGTTAGTATAACAAACAAACCTTAAACTTTAGGTACTGTTGTAAATTGATTCATATTTAATATTGGCATAATGACACTGTACTCCAAATTCTCCATCACTCATACCCCCCGATACGATCCATAGATTCATCAAAATAAGCAAACTTTGCAACGAAAATAGAATCTGTCTAAAACAGAACAGTCTGTAAAGATCTATTTAAAATCCATACTTATGTAACTCCAAAAATTCTGAAAAAATTGGACAACGTAAAAAATTCATATACCAATACTGTGTAAATTTTTTAGATTTTTCTGACGCTCCAGTACAGAACTAAAATTCCAGCACTGGACGCAAAACTTTCTGTTTTCCAAACAGCATCAATTATACTATCATCAACATCATCCCAAAGGTATTACTTGGCACAAACACTAATTAAAAGATAAAAACACAATCATAACAGAGGCTATAATTGTGTAAACACACAAGAAGAAAATATTGGGTTGTCTCCCAACAAGCTCTTTCTTTATAGCCATTAAGATAGGCTTCTAGATTTTAATGATGCTCACATAAAAGATAAGAATTGAAGCACAAAGAGAGCATCATATAGCATGTAAGAAACATATTTAAGTCTAACATACTTCCTATGCATAGGAATTTTATAAGCAAAAAATTATCAAGACAAGAAGTATCTAGCATATGCAAGGAAGAAGAACGAAGCATTAACAATTTGAACTTGAAGAGAGGTAGTTGAGTAACATGAAAATTTGTACAACCATATTTTCCTCTCTCATAATAATTACATGTACGATCATAGTCAAATTCAATAATATAGCTATCATATAAAATATTATTTTCACGATCCGCATGCATAAAAGTTTTATAATGTTCCAAGATAGTGGGATTAACATCAACTAAAGTCATGACCTCTCCAAACCCACTCTTATCCAAAAATTCATGAGATTGATAATTCTCCAAAGTACTGGGATCATTATTACCTTAAGTTGACGCTCTTCCAAACCCACTTTTAATAGTATTGCAAATATTATTATCAATAACATATTCATCATGAGGCTTAAATAAATTTTCAAGATCATAAGAAGCATTATCACCCCAATCGTGATCATTGCAATAAGTAGTAGACATAACAAAATTATCATCCCCAAGCTTGTAGCTTGGCATATAATTAGCACAATTATCATTAACATAATTTATAGTAATATCATTGCAATCATGCTTTTCATTCAAGGAGCTATCAAGTATGGGTGCTATAGCAATAATTTCATTTTTAACATAAGGAACTATAGCAAGTTCATCTCTATAAGCATCATTAATATTGGCATCATGGCCATAGCAAGCATCACATTCATCAAGAGGGGATATTTCAATCGAATCAACGGAATCATAATTATCTATATATTCATGCACATCATTATTCTCTTCCAAAGAAGCAGACATTCTCCCAATGAATTCACTAACATAGGTATTGGAAGCATAGTTTTCATCGCAATATTCAAGTATGGCAAAATTTTCTGATTTGTAGAGAGTAATATCATACTTTTCAATCAAAGAAGGAACTTCATGGGCACCCTTAAAAGCAACAAATTCTTCAATTTGTTCGATATCATAATAGCTATAAACACCCTTGGCATAAGAAGATAAGGTTTCATTATCATTAAACTCACATAGGTAGGGAAGGTGTTTTTAGGGTTCTCAGAGCAACAAGTAAAATCATGAATTTCACATAGATTCCAAGAATAGCATAGCAAACAATTTATTTGATTCCATAAGAGTCTCCCCTTTTTAGACAAATGGTGATGCACAAAATGAACATGCTCATCTAATGATTTTCCCTCAACTAAACTAGTTGGGGTTTCAGCACGAGCACAAATGGATCGAAGATGATCCAAGTAGAAAACTTTAAGGTGATCCATAGTATCTTAAATTTTTGTTTTGTTTTCTGTTCTTGTGTGTTTGAAAAGAAGGCTATAAAAGCAAGCAATCAAGCAAATAAAATATTTTTGTGTTTTTTGTAAAATTGTATTAGAAGTGGGGGAGATGAAAATGAGAGGCAAATGCAAATAAAAAGCAAATAAAGTAAATGCAAGTGGATGATAGTTTGTGCGAAGGTACTTGGTAATTTTGATGATGTCTCCCCGGCAACGGCGCCAGAAATCCTTCCTGCTACTTGTAGACTACGTTGGTATTTCCCCAAAGAGGAGAGGATGATGCAGTATAGTAGAGATAAGTATTTCCCTCAGTTAAGAACCAAGGTTATCAATCCAGTAGGAGAACGAAGCAAAATTCTGTTAAGCGTACCTACACACACAAAAGCAAACACTTGCACCCAACACAAATAAGAGGGTTGTCAATCCTCTTAGCGGTTATTTGCAAGGATTAATTCTGATAGTGGTAGATAGATAAACTAAAATACTAAATAAAATAAAAGTAAATAAATTGCAGCAATGTATTTTTAGGTTTTTTATATATGATAAAGTAGACCCGGGGGCCATAGTTTTCACTAGAGGCTTCTCTCTCGAACACATAGCATACGGTGGGTAAACAAATTACTGTTGGGCAATTGATACAAAAGCGAATAATTATGATAGATTCATGGCAATGATCATGTATATAGGCATCATGTCCGAGACAAGTAGACCGACTCCTGCCTGCATCTACTACTATTACTCCATCCATCGACCGCTATCCAGCATGCATCTAGGGTATTAAGTATGAAATAGAGTAACGCCTTAAGCAAGATGACATGAAGTAGACAAAGTAAACTCAAGCAATATGATTAAACCCCATCTTTTTATCCTTAATGGCAACAATACAAATACGTGTCATGTCCTTTATGTCACTGGGATTGAGCACCGCAAGATTGAACCCATCACAAAGCACCTCTCCCATTGCAAGATAAATCAATCTAGTAGGCCAAACCAAATCGATAGATCGGAGAGAAATACAAAGCTATAATAATCATGCATAAAAGAGTTCAGAGAAGACTCAAATATTTCTCATGAATAATCTGATCATAAACTCACAATTCATCGGATCCCAACAAACACACCGCAAAAGAAGATTACATCGGATAGAACTCCAAGAACATCGAGGAGAACATTGTATTGAAGATCAAAGAGAGAGAAGAAGCCATCAACCTACTAGCTATGGACCCATAGGTCTGTGGTAAACTACTCACACATCATCGGAAGGGCAGCAAGGTTGATGTAGAAGCCCTCCGTGATCGATTACCCCTCCGGCAGAGTACCGGAAAAGGCCTCCAGATGGGATCGCAGAAGAACAGAGGCTTGCGGCAGCATAAAAGTTATTCGGGGTGGCTCTCTATTGGTTTCCCAATATTTGAGAATTTATAGAAGTGGAATTAGGTCAAACGGAGCCACGAGGGCCCCACAAGGCAACATGGCGCGCCCCCTGGGCCGCGCCCTGTTGCCTTGTGAAGCCTTCGTGAGGCTTCTGGCCTCCTCCCGAAGCTTCCAAGGTCTCTTTTGTCTAGAAAAAAATCTCCAAAAAGTTTCGTGGCATTTGGACTTCATTTGGTACTGATTTCCTGAAAAACCAAACAAGCAGAAAACAACAACTGGCATTGGGCACTAGGTTAATAGGTTAGTCCCAAAAAATGATATATAATTGCATATAATTGCATATAAAAACATTCAAGATTGATACTATATTAGCATGGAACAATAAAAAATTATAGATACGTTGGAGACGTATCACAGGGCATCGTGGCTCCACCGCAAACGTTGAGATACTTGGTTTTGAAATTCTAGTAAATCCAAAACTCGTCTGAAATTCATGAAACTTGGCATGCTATCATGGAATGGCACCAACATGGTGTGGTAAATTTTTTGTCCCATTTCGGGCAGGTTTTGGTATAAGCTTCTCACAAACCAGAGCTTCCCACAAGAAGCCTCATGGTTCCAGTAGGGAACATGTGTCACCTTTGTGGACGAAACGACAATCGTTGCCTCTTCCCACCTTGATTTTTTGGGGTTAAAATTTGGAATTATTCGGGGTTCGTTTGGACATTTTTATACATTAACTGAGTTTTCTAGGCATTTTATATGCACAATTCAAATTTGAACTACAGGCACATGCTCCGGTGCACCAAAATGTGTTAAAAAATCATATGTGTGTCCTTGGGTGCATGCTTAGGTCCCATGCAAGAAATGGGAATGAATTTTAAACACCTCGACATCGTGGCTCCACCGCAAACGTTGTGATACTTGGTTTTGAAATTCTAGTAAATCCAAAACTCGTCTGAAATTCATGAAACTTGGCATGCTATCATGAAGTGGCACCAACATGTCGCGGTAAATTTTTTGTCCCATTTGGGGCAGGTTTTGGTATAAGCTTCTCACAAACCAGAGCTTCTCACAAGAAGCCTCCTGGTTCCGGTAGGGAACGTGTCACCTTTGTGGATGAAGCGACATTCGTTGCCTCCTCTTGCCTTGATTTTTTTTGTAGAGGCAACATAGACCAATTGGAGTGTCGTGTTAAATTTTGGAATTATTCGGGGCTCGTTTGGACATTTTATAAATTAACTGAGTTTTTTGGGCATTTTATGTGCATAATTCAAATTTGAACTACATGCACATGCTCCGATGCACCAAAATGGGTTGAAAAATCATATATGTGTCCTTGGGTGCATGTTTAGGTCCCATGCAGGAAATGGGAACGAAATTCAAACACCCAGGCTTCGTGGCTCGGCCGCAAACATTGAGAAACTTGGTTTTTAAATTCCTGTAAATCCAAAACTCGTCTGAAATTCATGAGACTTGGCATGGTGTCATGAAATGGCACCAACATGCTGTGGAAAAAAATTGTCCAATATGACTGAGGGCGCACACACTAACAGCCAAAGCCAACATAGCCATTTTGGAACAAATAGCTGTCACGTTATCATCACAAACGGTTGTACAGTATTATTTAAATCGTGGGCGTTCTACTGACCATTTATGTGCCACCATGCATCCCACTTTTTTATTGGCAAGGAGGTGCCATGCGGGCAGCTATTTGAGTAGACGGGAGGCATGCGAGCGAAGTCCGCGGCACAGGCTGACCGGGAGGCATGCGACCAGTCCTGCACTGCGCAGGCTGACCGGGAGGCGTGCGACCAGTCCTCCGCCGCGCAGGCTCACCGGGAGGCATGCGACCAATATGCTGCACATGCTCACTGGGAGGTGTGCGAGCAGTACGCTGCGCAGGCTCATCGGGAAGCGAGCCCTTTGACCTCCGTCGCCGCCCGCCTCGCTCTAAACCTCTCCATTAATGGCGCCCGAGCCGCTGTTTAATAGGAAGACTTACTGGTCTCTCTTCGCCTCCCATTCCCCTCTCGCCCGAATCCTATTTTTGAGAGCTCCACCTATGCCATGGCGCACAAGGATCATCTGCCACTAGTCTTCGGTTTGGTGAAGTCGACTCCGAGCCGGAGGAGATAGAAAATAAGGAGGAATGTGACCTCAAGGACATGGCCCTGAACGAGCTGCCACGGAGGATGCTGCCCCCGCGCCCGTCCCAGCTCCCATCCTCACGCCCGCGCCAGCGACCATCCCCGTGGCATTGATGGGCTGGTCGCCGAGCACCATCACAGCGGGGGGCGTCAGCGAGGTCCCCGCGGACCCGCGCGAGCTCGTGTACGTGCCAGCACCAGCGCCCCATCCTGTGCTCGTGCGCGCCCCAGCACCCACCGCGGCGCCGGTCCCCGTGCGCTTGCCTGCACCCGCTGCGCCCGTGCCCATGCGCGCGCCTGCACCCGCCGCCCCCCCTCAGCGTCATGGGATGCCGCCATCGACCACTACCTCGCAGCGCCGCGAGTCGCCGTCCCCCCACCCCCCGCCCGTCGATCGGGCGACGAACGGCTCTTGGATTTGCAAGTCTAGAACATTCTGGGATGGCTTGAACACTTGAACAACGGCGTCCCGGAGGACGACAACGCCGGCGCAGCACACCGCCGCCGCCGCCGTTGCCGCCACCGCCGCAATTAGTTTTTTAGTTTAATATTGTATCTCAATCGTATGAATGTAAAATCACAGTGTCACTGAATGAAATATATGGTTTTGATCAACTTATTGTTTTTTCTCTGAATGTACAGACTTATCAAAGTATTAAAAAACATCAATGTTTTTCTCTGAATAAAACACTCATCGCAAACGTTTCAGACTGAACACCCATATGCAAAGCGAGAGCTAGGTTCCTTCGCAGCTAAGCCAAGGGAAAAATATGGCGCGCAGGTTTTGTGCATCTCTTCATTGCAAACGTTTCAGAATGAACACCCATATGCAAAGCGAGAGCTGGGTTCCTTCACAGCGAAGCCAAGGGAAAATGTCGCGCACAGGTTTTGTGCATCTCTTCATCGCAAACGATTTTGCATGATGATCCATGTGCAATGACGTACAGACAATGTATTAAGATTTGCATCTGTCATATTGGGTATATTTGCCATTTGTCAAATTGGAAAAAATGGCATTTGTCAATCTAGTAACATTGCCATTTGTCAACCTTGTAACACTGCCATTTGTGATCCTCAGATGAAAAAAACACCGCCATTTGTCAAATTTTGCAGCTAAAAATCACTAGTACTGTAATTTTTGCAAATGAAATTCAATAAGCATAGATTTCATTCATAGATTAAGCAGTCATTCTTTATACAAACAGTTCAACTCGATAGCTGAACCGAACAAACTTTTACACAATTGTTGCCAACCACGTACTGAAATAGCTAGTTCTACTATATATACTAGCTAAATTTAAGTACGTAGTACAGTTCAACCATATCTATAGTTAGATGAACTGAACAAAATAGCCCCTAAATACTACTACTACGGAGGGGTTTTGTACTACTTCCAGCAGCCTCTCCTCTGCCGAGCGCGCTCAGTAAGAGGCTGAGGAGGAGGAGCCTACCAACGAGCTAGAGAAGTGGAATCCGGCACCTGCCGCTGCTGCACCTTTAGCGACGCCCAGCTCGAACGCCCTCTGCCTCTCCAGACGATCCCTCTCGAAGAGGTGGGACTCCTCGTATATCTCCGCATTCCGCACCACTGTGGCGGCTTCTGCTGCGGCCACGGCGGTGGTAAGACGCTTTGTGTGCTTGACCAGGCGCTCCTCCTCCTCCCGCAAGAACTCGATGTAGCGCGCGGCAAGGTCGCTGATGCTCGTGCGGGCCTCCACATCCCACCTTCGGGCCGCGGTGGCGGAGCGGGTGATGACCCCGGCGGTTAACGGTGGGGTGGCGGCCACGGCGGTCGACGGTAGGGTGGCGGCCACCTCCCACCTTCGGGCCGCGGTGGCGGAGCGGGTGATGGCCACGGCGGCCAACAGTGGGGTGGCGGCCAAGACGGCCACCACCCGCCTTCGGGCCGCGGTGGCGGTGCGGGCGATGGCCCTGGCGGCCGATGGTGGTGTGGCAGCCACGACGGCCGGCGGTGGGTGGTGGCAACGGCGGCGGAGCATGTGGTGGGTGTTGTGTGCACTCCCAACAGGGACGCCACGAGCAGTACACACCACCGGGGACTGTGCTGCCGCCGCGCTGTAGCCTCCCAACTGGAGCTGTCCTCAGATGACAGTGGAGTGGCTGAGCGACGACGACGGACCGGTGCCATTGGCGATGGCGGGAGAAGCAGACGAGATAAGCTACGGGGAGGAAGGGGAAAATGCGATGCCGACTCGTCGGCCGCGACTGTTTATATAGCAGGCCGGTAAGCACTGGGGTTGTGGGGGGATTTCACAGAGTCGGGCGGGAAGCTTGCACGGTTGTGCGTGGGAACCTGTGCGGTTGCGCGGGAACGGGCTCACCGACGATTCATTGGCGCCTCTTCGAGCTAACGTTTGGCCAAAAGAACGCCTGTGTGGTACTCAAGCTTGCGCTCGAAGCCTTCTGTGGCAGCGCGGTGACAAGATGTGCGAGAGGAGGATGAAATGACACGTACACAAACGGTCAATAAAAAAAACATTTGCGATTTAATTACCTAGCACACGGCCGCTCTCTACGCAGTGTCGCGAATGATTGTTCGCCCACTGTGTGATGTGGAACGCGACGTAGTTTCACATCATGCCGCCGGCTTGCAACTGCCGGCCGGCTTGTAGACGGCCATTCCCTGCGTGTTCAACTGCTCTATGCATGTGGTTGCTCGCGGTTGAGGCGGTCGCGGCGCGCTCTGCTCGCGTCCCGCCGCGCACGCTCTGCTCGCGTCCCTCCGCGCGCTCTACCAGCGTCCCTCTGCGCGCGCTGCAAGCGTTTCGGGCAGGCACACGATCACGTACGTTCAGGGTGCCATATGCATGCGGTTACGCCGGACGCTGCACCATGATGCAGTTACGTGCGACAAAAAGTGCCATGCGGACGTGCCGAGAATCCCAGCCGCCCGGCCCTAATTTATTCCCGCGGCCATTTACCTTCATCTCTCCCGCCCCACGACACAATAAGCACACCCACGACGACACATACAGAGAGGATATCCAACGGCTCCAATGGCGCTCCCGGCTCCAATGGCGCTCCCAGCGGCTGACGACGACGACAGACGGTAGTTCCGCATGCCTCACGTAGTGGACACCCATGTGAGGGTGAAGGACCTCTCGGTGGTGTACACCAACGAGCCGGTCTCGGTGGATGTCTTTGTTGAACAAGTTGCAACCAAGGTACGTGAACTTGATGATGAAAGGAAAAAGTTATTCAGTAAGTTACCGGCTAAGCAAGAAGATGCTTTTGAACCTACTATAGAGATTGAGATAGGATTTAATAAGTTCGGTGCTTTATGTGATCTAGGGGCAAGTGTTTCCACTATCCCCAAATCTGTTTATGATAGTCTCAATCTTGGTCCTTTTGCTAATACTGAGATTATATTGAATATGGCTAACTCTACCTTTACTCAGGCAGTAGGCATTAAGCATGGAGTTATAGTTCAAATTAATGATTGCCCTGTCATGATTGATCTTGTTATAGTAGATATGCCTGAAGATCCAATTGCTCCTATAATTCTCGGTAGACCTTTTCTAAGGACCATCAAAGCTGTGATAAATGTGTTTGAGGGAACTGTTTGTTTTGATTTACCATCTAAAGATCCCTTTATAAGGCATTTCCCCAGGAAAAAGAAATTGAAGACCTACACAGGAGGTGGCATCATTTTGAATGCCAAAAGTTATGGTCTCAGTGTTCTAGCACCACCTTGATCACCACTATGGTCGAGCTATCCGATCGAAAACAAGCGCTTCGTGGGAGGCAACCCACGCGAATAAAGTAGACAAGTAAGTTTTATTTTTGTTTTTAATAAAAGAGTGATTGAAGTTCCATATGAAGAAGTGAGTTTGGAAGAGTTGTTCTAATGATGGCCCAGCCTTGTGCAAGATGATTTATAAGCTAGGTTGATGTTTGAATGCCTGGAAATATGTCTATATATTGCTATGGAACTAACACCGCAGGAAAGCGAAGAAAAATACAAATTTCGGAAGAAACAGACCAAAAGACGGCCCTTCCTGTGACCGCAGCGGTCGTACGGGCGGTCATTTGACCTGCAGGAGGTTCCAGCGCAAAACAACCGGAGACTACAGAGAGAAAGACGGTGTATCAAACGAGCGCACACGCTTGTTTTTGCGGTCATTTTAATTCTCTGCAGAAACCATCGAGCAGCCCAGAGTGTTCGACGGCGTTCCAAACGGGCGCATGCGCCCGTTCGAGCGGTCGTTTGACATCTTCGACCAGGAGCACAAAAAGAACAGAATGAACGACGGCATTCAAAAAGGACGCCGGTGTCCATTTCAGCGGTCGTTTCATCTGCACACAGGCAAAGGTGAGTTAAACCGGGGTGAAGACGGCATTCCATACGGGCGCTCGCGCCCGTAGCAGCGGCCGTTTTGCGCGCCGGCAGCTCCAATAAGCCCGAGGAAGGAGTTAGAATCCTTCTGTGTGATCGATCTATGATGTTTACACGGAGGTCTTCTTGAGTACGCGGTGGTTCGAGTTCATCCACCGCACAATCGCAACAAGTTTTCACTCAGGGGATCGTCTTCACCGACCGTGGAGCAAGGAAGAAGTTCCAGAAGCTCACCACAAGGAAGATCAAAGCAACCAAATGGGCTTGTTCGAATACTCTCACCAAGCTAGGTATCACTCATGATTTTAATTTGCTTTGTCATAATGCCGGGTTGCATCATTTTGTTTATCAGGGATGTGAGACTTATGAACGATTGATGCTTGAGTTTCTTAGTACTCTCTTGCACAATGTTGGTTTAATGCCAAATGCATATGAGGAGGAGAGGATCACTTTTCGTCTCCTTGATCAAGACTTTAACAACACTTTTGTTGAGTGGTGTAACTACTTTGGCTTCCCCAACAATGATGATGATATTAGATATGTTTATGATTTCACTGACCCGCACCAAAGGCAATCCTTTTACCAGATGAGTCACCATGGCTCTAAGCAAAGAGCCAATTGCATTGAAACTCTTGCTATACGTTATTTCTACTATGTTATCACTAACTCGTTGCAGGCACGAGGAGAAGTTTCTAAGGTGAATGATGAGAACATGCTAGTTCTCAGGAAAGCAGCAAACCTGGACGTCAGTTATTCGCCCAACCTAGGGGCAATACTTTTGCTACACCTCACGCATCAAGCAAATCATGCACAAGGAGATATCATGTGTGGAGGAGTGATCACCATGTTGGTCAACTCCCTTGGTCTCAACTACAATCATCTCCGCCCCATTGTCGATAACACCCTTGTTAACATTCGTGTTCTTACTAGTGCTGGTATGGTAGTAGTTCGTAATGGCCGTCATTGCATCAAAATTCTTGGAGTGGCGTACTTGTTACCCACACCTATGCCTAACCGTTTCTCCATCGAGAATGGACAATTGCATTATGTTGCACAGGAAGGAGATGTAGCTTTTGACCAAGAAGGGCCAGAACCTGAATAAGTAGATGAAGAAGAACTTGCCACCGACGACGAGGAGGTGCAGCCCCAGCAAGACTACACCACCTACGCGGACCTCAATAACCTTCAGGGCTCTATCCATGATATGAGCAACCTTGCATCGTCGCTGAGAGGCACGGCCACCAACATGAACATGGGCTTCTCCAACTGGAGGCAGGAGTGGGCTCCTGACCAACTACCACAATGATCTCGCCGGTTTGGGCTTGCAAGAGCCTAAGCTTGGGGGAGGTTATCACCACTTCTACATCAAGATGTGGCGGTATTTGAATAAGTTGTAATGAGGTTGCACTTAAGCTCGAGGAGCTTCAAAACACTCGTGTTGGTTTGTTCCAACACTTTGCTTTTTATTTGCTTTTGCTTTTTATTTTTGCCTTTGCGATTTTTCAGTTGCAAGTTGAAAGCGCAGGTTATCTCCCAGAGGGGGGGGGTGAATGGGAGATATTTAGAGATTCATCAAACTCCGAAGATTTTGACGAAAATCAGAGTGACGAAATAGAAACGGGAAAGAAACTAGATCGACACAGATGTAATTAGCATGCAAAAGAAATACATACAAGTGAAGAACAAGTAGTCATACAAGCAGACATACATGAGGAAGATGAAATGGAGAAATGAGATACAACATGATGAAGGTCTTCAGTTCAAATTCATCAGAAAAGTAGAGCACAAGTTCTTCAGCAGCGGAAATGCGTAAAGGGGTGAGGAATTTGAAACCGGTTGGGCTCGATGAAGACACATCGATTTGGTAGACCAGTTCCAGTTGATGTATCAACTGTACGTCTGGTTGAGGCAGCTGAGTCTTACCTCGGAGGACACTTAGTCCTCACCGTATTCCTCTTGAGCTAAGGTCACTTAGACCTCGCCCAATCACTCGTGGTAAGTCTTCAAGGTAGACTTTCAAAACCTTCACAGACTTGTTCCCCGGCACGCCACAATTACTCTTGGGTGCTCAGAACATGATGCCTTACCGTCTGGAAGAATGACAGTCTTCAAAGGTAATAAGCGTCGGATCGCACAGATTAACTTTTTCAGTGATGCACAGTCACCTAGGCTCTGGTTGGGTTTTTCCTCACTTGGGTTCTCACAAAGTCGTCAGAGGAAGGGTTGCTCTTAAATGACAAGTGTCAAGTTCTTTCTAGAGCAGCCAACCAACTAGTGGTTGTGGGGGGCGGCTATTTATAGCCAGGGGGCAACTCGACATGAAATGTCATAAATGCCCTTCTCAGACATGACCATTGTCAGGATAAGAATCCACTCGACAGCTGGCACGCGGCGTAGCAACGGTCGGAAATTAAGCTCTCAATTTCATCGGGGCATTCTATTTCCTCACGATAGGCAGATCGCACTGGCGAAATCCCAACTCCTCAGCCTGAACAAATTCGTCAGAGACCAGATGAACTTCGTTAGTGTCACTGTCAAATTCGTCAACTGTTCCGGAGGTTTCCAAAGGCTTCACTCGAAGCGGCTTAGGTTTGTATAGTTTTGAGCATCGCTTTGAAGTATGAAATATGTTTCACCTAGACCCCCTTTGACAGTACGGTTTTTCCTATGACTCAAATAAGAAGAAAAAGAAACTATGAAAACAAAGTCTTCAAGCTTCCAAGTCTTCACATCAATTTCCTGAAAGACCGCACCAAATTCTTCACTTGAAGAAATACATTTTTAGGGGTCGACTTCCGTGGTTAAACCAAGTCTTCAGGGACTATTTTCTCCTCTGTACACTCACAAACTTATTAGTCCCTTAACTTATTTGTCTTCAATACTCCAAAACCACTAAGGGGGCACTTGATTGACTTACAATCTCCCCCTTTTTGGTGACTGATGACAAATCAGTTAAGTTTTCAATGGGAATAAAAATAGTGGAAGTGTAAGTACAGAATATGAAGACATTGGTTACAAGATATTGAGGAACTCCCCCTGAAGATGTGCATATGAAGAATTTGCTCTGGATTGCAAATGCACATGGCAGGTTGAAATTGTGGAGATCTCCCCCTATGTCTTGGAATCCAATCATGCATGATCATTAGATATTGAAGAATTTGAATGCATGATGACAATTGGTGTCTGACGAATTATAACATGCATGCACAGATATATATTTTGAGGATCAGAGCATAAACACACATGTAAGTAAAACGTCGCAGAAGAATGTCAGACCACCAACATTATTTAAGTTACAACTCATCAAAGGAGTGAATCAAATGAAGAACCAAGAGTTGCAACTTATCAAAAGAAACAGCCCGATATAAGACCCGCTTGAAGACTAACTCAAATTTCTCCCCCTTTGTCATCAGATGACCAAAAGGAGACGAAACTGAGAACTAACGCCCCTGAAGAAATCACATCATGAAGCAGTCGAGGGAGCGCCAACGTCGTTGTTGGGGTCGCGAGTTGAAGAAGGGCCTGCTGCAGTGTCTTCAACATCTTCATTTTCATCAGTGGCGCGTGAAGAAGACACAGAGCTCGGGACCATCGGAGGAACTTGAACCTTCTTGAACTTCTTCTTGGGCGGATTGTCCCAATCGAAGTTCATTTGGAACTCCATTTCTTCAAGTTCGTCAGGGGTCTTCAGATGTGAAAGAATGGCCCAACTCCTGTCGAAGATCTCATGCAGATAATAATGATTTTTCTGGACTGAATTTTGCGTCACAGTCATATTGCCTAGAATTGCATGGAGTTGACGCTTAACCCAGTTGTGGTTCTTGTCAACTTTCTGATGAAGACTTATGAGGAGCTCACGATCAGTCATCACTCGAGGAGCTTCACCTTGAGGGGTTTGCCGAGTGGCATTTGCGTCAGTGTCATGGCTTGAAGAATCATATCCTATGGATTGTGAGACAGGCTGACGAAATTGGCCATCAAGGGGACGAACTACTTCATCAATAACAGCTTTCCCTTTGCCAGGAACTGAAGCAATTGTGCTTTGAAGAATTTCCACATCTTGCAGAAAGCTGAGATGATTTTGACAATCAGCTTTGTAGTTGATTGAAGATCTTGTTCGGATGAATCTCATGAGCCAAGGTGCATAAGGCTTCAAGTCAAATGGAGATTGTGCGACAGTGGCCAAAGTCCTCATGAAGAAATCATGTATATTGATAGGAATACCATGGATGATATTGAATAGCAAGTTCTTCATGATTCCCACAACTTCTTCGGTCTCTGAATTGTGGCCTTTGATAGGACTGAGGGTTTTGGCCAAAATGCGATATACTGTCCTTGGCACAAATAGCAAATCCTTCACTAAGAAGGTGGTTCTTGGAGCTTCTCCTCCAGCCAACGGCTTCATCAGCACTTGCATTGGATGATTGGGTAGCTCAGGTTCTTCATAGATCTTTCTGGCTTCAGTGGAGGGTAAATCAACAGGAAGAGCTCGAAGCAATTCATCAGCAGGAGCCTTGTAATGCGTGTTCTCACTCATCCAGTCGAGAGCCCATGAGTGAATATCATCAACATCACCAGATAGATGAAAGGTGGCATAAAATTGAAGAATGAGTTCTTCATTCCAATCACACACATCTATGACGAAGCTGAGTAGCCCGACATCGTGAAGAACAGCCAGAACTGGCCAAAAGCACGACAAGGATTTCATATCCACATGAGGAATATGGCGATGCGGGAACACTTTGTTCTTGTCAAACAACAGTGAGGAATAGAAGTTCATTTGAGCATTTGTCCAAAATCTCCGACGTCGGATTTTGGCAGAGTCATAAGGTGACTCGCCTATGAAGAAATTCTTCTCTTCGAAGAAGGTGGCATTGTCAAATTTTGGCCTTCTGACGCTAATGCCAACCTTGGGCATTGAGGGCACTGGCTGAAGGTTTATCTTCTTTGGCCTCACATCAAAGATGGGTCTCGGAGAGCCCGTTGAATCATTGGGATCCGTGATGGCCAAAGATTTTGCAACTTCCTCAGCTGTTGCGAATGGAATTGTGTCTGAATCTGCTGAGGGAGCTGGTTCTTCGCGTTGTGTTGGAGGGGGTGCAACTTATTCATCATTCATTTGTTGCACAATTTCTTCAGCTGATGCAGCTGGAATTTCCTCATTGATGGTTTGAAGGGATGGTTGATGACCTTCAGAACCAGTTTGTATTTCCTCAGTGACAGCAGGAGACTGAGGTAATTGTGTGAGCAGCGTGGTGAGGGGTGAGTTCGGATGTGCGACATCCCAGAAATCATCATGGATAACAGGAGTTGAAGAACCCACATCCACGTCCTCATCAGTTTCTTCATCAGTCACATGGACTGGAGGCTATGATACCTGGTGTAATGAAGCATCTGCTTCAATTTCAATTTCTTCATCTACTTGCTCTATGGAAGCAGCAGAGTGGGAATTCTCTTCTTCATTTTTAGGTGGGATGATATAGTCCACACCGAAGGGGATGATCTGAAGCTCTTGAATGGATCTGGTTGGAGGGGCTGAAGAAATTGGTATGGCATCGATAGGTGCATTTGAAGATATTGGAGCCATCTTCAATTTCTTCACAGATTCTGCGGTAGAGGGTACTGAAGCTTTTCTTTTGACAGCAGTCTTCTTCACTTCTGATGCAGAAGGTACTGTGATAAGCTTCAAGGTTGAAGACTGGTCTGGTACTGCCGCTAAGGAGCTTGGTGGTATAATTTCATCAGACGCAACTGTTGCAGTTGTTCTGGCATTTTCTTCAGGCGCAACAGTCTCAGTTGCCCTGGTAGGTTCTTGCGGGGGAGCAGAAGAACTTGTTGGAGGTGCTTGACCACACTTCGCAGCCTCCCTTTGATTATAGTCATCAACAACTTTGTTTGAAGCGCTGATGAATCTGTCCTTCACTCCACAGCAGTGCTCAGCCTGGCGCTCATATTCATCAAACAAGCGCTGAATCTCTGTTTGCATAGCAACAAGTTGCTGAGGGGATATAGTGAGAATTTTATCCTTGAGCTCCTTCTGCTTCTTCTTCATCTCTTTTCTTACAAGCTTTGCCTTCTCTATCTTGTGCTTTTCGTTGAGGACAAAGGCAGAAAGAACATGACTTGGTCCAGGCGGCAAATCCAAGTCGTCAAGTGGTGTATCTAGTTTCTGACACCAAACATCACTGAAGTCAAGGATCTTTTTCGGACTCAAAAATGTTGGGACTGAGGAGTTCTAGGCACGAGCGGCCTCTTCCATTCTTTTCTGTACAAATTCTGCAAGTTCATCTTCATCAGCCATTCCATGTTGATCAGCTTGAGGCAACACAGTCTTGCTCTTAGGGCTGGGCCTTGTTCCTCGGCCTGCAGTGACCTTCTTCTTTAGCATTGGCGTGTTTGAGGAAATATGCCCTGAAGCTGAGGCACTTGATGCAGCAATGGTGGCTGTCGAAAAGCCTTCAGTGCGCTGGCATGAAGCTAGCACAACTGGCATTGAAGCTCTAGCTGCAGCCCTTGAAGAACTTGCGGATGGTGGAGGTGCAGATGAAGTGAGAGTTGTTTGTGCCTTAGGCGTTGAGGCCTTTGAAGAAGATGGCTTGGGCTCTGAGGGCTTTGAAAAAGATTTTGGCCGTGAGGGCTCTTCAGTCGAAGGTTTAGGCTTTTGAGCCGGCTTCTTTTTCATGGCTTTCTTGGGCGCACTGCCACTAGAGCCTACACCCACATCTTGTGAAGCCTTTGTGGCCCCGTTGAACTCTTCAACAGCCTTTTGAGCCTGCTTCCTCAGTTTAGCTTGATATTTTTCCCATTCTTTGGGAAATTCTTCACCCCTTCTGATGCTGGTTGGATCAGCAGTCTGTCCAGCAGCTAGCGGGGGCCTCTTGCATGGAGGTTTGATAGCATAGTCCTTCATGTATTTCGGCGTGACGTATCTGTAACTTCTCCATTCATAGGCCCAACGCCTCTTGATCCTTTGCATACGCGTCTTGCGCTGCTTTTCATTTTCTTTCCCGTGAATTTCTTCATCGGGTGTGCAATATCCTGCATACAGATCATCGGGAATCTTGAAAGCTGTGTGTTCCTCTTTCCTCTTGCCTCCCTTCTGAGGCTTTCTGCCATCTACAATTTTCTTCAACTGAGGGTTTTGAACTTTTGATGTTTCTGAAGATGTCTGTAGATTTTCCTCAAGCAATGCTGCAAATGAATTAAGTTGATGAGAACCAAGAGATTCGTCTGTAGACATGGGTACCTGTGAACAGAATATAGTTGCGAGGAAATTGGGAAGAGTCACATGCGTTCTCAGAGATTTTCAAAATAAAGCCCAGTTGAGGAAATTGACCCTTATCGTCTTGAAGAAATTTACTAAGTGTTCTTGACTTAGATTTTAGAGCTGTACAGATTGAGGCAATTGCACAACTGAGGAATCTAATCATGAAGTGCAACTTAGATGAAATTACCAAGACTGGCCAAAAGGAAGTGCTGAAGATTTGCAAAGAAGTGGTAAAAACAGCACTTGAAGAATTTTAGAAAGTAAAAAGATCAAACTTGGGCAGTAAAAATAAGTTTTAATTACCCAAAGGATGAACTCGATGAACTAGACGACGAGTTGAAGTAAATCATCATCTCAGATCTCTCGTGCCCTAACTTGGCGACGAAAGACAGCTATGGCGGCGGCGGAGGTGAAGAAATCCGCGGCCGGCATGAGTACGACGACGAAGAAGTTGAGGCAGTGAAGCTCTTCCTCTCCGGCGACGATGAAATCCAGCGGTGGCGCTAGGGTTTTGAGAGCGACAGGGGTGCGAGAGTGAATGAACTAGGTTTGACGCGGTCAAGCCATTATATAGGCGCGGTGAAACTGAGTGGTCTGAAAATTTTGGACGGATAAGCCCCTGGCTCTTCGCATTTCTGCGACACGCGTCACACATGCTTTTTGAGTGCGCTTATCCACGCGTGGGGTACGCGGGATTAAGTTACAGTGGCAATTGCCAAAAAAAAATTGAATAGAAGTTTTTAAAGTGTGTTCGCAATTTCTTCAGCTGTCAAGGACACAGTGAAGACTTTGAATAGTGTCAAATAGAAATCACATGAAGCGATTGTGAACAGAGTGGTTTGAGTTTAGCATAGAGGGGAGCGGGTCCGATCACATTCCCATAGACGGAAAAAGAACATGAAGACTAAGCAATATGTGAATGCTGTTGAGGACATGAAAAACTCAGATATATAAATAGAAAGAATTATCTCAGGCAATGAAGAACAACCACAAATGACGAATTTGAAAAGTTTTGACGAAATTGCAAATGACGAAGAAAACCCAAATTGAAGCAAATCAAAAATGGGTGGTGGCGTTACCCACCGTATAAGAACTATGATGATTTCAGACACCGCGTACAATTGTCGTAGGGTTCCAGAATCAAGTTCTTCATTAATTTCTTCACACTTAGAGGGTTAGTCTTCATTGTTTGAAGAAAAATGTTACTTTGTGTGTTGTGCATCAAAGTCATCAAGAATGCATAAGCGTTAGGATGTGTGTCCTTTTCAAAGGACATTCAAAGATTCTAGGATGTTTAGCTCACACCGCAACATGCAAAACCTTCTCTCATCCAAGGGCTTAGTGAAGATATCTGCAAGCTAGTCTTCAGTCTTCACGTGATTGATGACGATGTCTCCCTTCAGCACATGATCACGAAGAAAATGGTGACGAATCTAGATGTGCTTCATCCTAGAGTGTTGCACTAGGTTGTGGGCGATCTTGATGGCACTCTCATTGTCGCAGTAGAGTGGCACTTTCTTCATGCTGATGCCATAGTCCTTGAGGGTTTGCTTCATCCATAGAAGCTGTGAGTAACAAGCACCAGCGGCAATGTATTCCGCCTCGGCTGTGGAAAGTGAGACGCTGTTCTGCTTCTTTGAGGACAAACAAACAAGAGATTGTCCGAGGAAATGACATGTGCCAGATGTTGACATGCGATCCACACAATCTCCAGCATAATTAGAATCAGAAAATCCAGCAAGATCAAATGATGAGCCCTTGGGATATCATAATCCAAGTGTTGGTGTGTGAGCTAAATATCGAAGAATTCGTTTCACAGCCTGATGGTGTGACTCCTTCGGTGACGCTTGAAAGCGGGCTCACATGCAAACACTAAGCATAATATCTGGCCTAGATGCACATAGGTAAAGCAGCGAACCAATGATGGAGCGATATACCTTCTGATAGAAATCTTTACCATTTTCGTCAGTGCAGAGTTGACCATTTGTTGGCATTGGTATCTTGAGGCCTTTGCAATCTTGCATGCCGAATTTCTTCAGGCAATCCTTGAGATATTTCTCCTGAGATATGAAGATGCCATTTCATTGTTGACGAATTTGAAGTCCGAGGAAGAATTTCAACTCCCCCATCATAGACATCTGATATTCTTCTTGCATCATATATGCAAATTCGTCATTGTATTTCTTGTTAGTGCAACCAAAGATAATATCATCAACATATATTTGGTATATGAACAGTTCACCATCATAAGATTTTGTGAAAAGAGTAGGGTCAAGTGAACCGGGTTTGAAACCCTTTTTCTTCAGGAACTCCTTCAGTGTATCATACCAAGCCCTCGGGGCTTGCTTGAGGCCATAGAGAGCCTTGTTGAGTCTGAAGACTTTGTCTGGATGCTTTGGGTCCTCAAAACCTGGTGGTTGAGCAACATATACTTCTTCCTCAAGCTTACCATTGAGGAATGCACTTTTCACATCCATTTGATATAAGAGGATATCATGATGGTTAGCATATGCAAGCAGTATATGAATGGCTTCAAGTCTAGCAACAGGTGCAAATGTTTCATCAAAATCAATACCCTCAACCTGTGTGTAGCCTTGAGCTACAAGACGGGCCTTATTCCTCACCACTTGACCATTTTTGTCTTGTTTGTTGTGGTAAATCCATTTGGTGCCGATGACATTGTGCTTGCATGGATCAGGATGCTTGACTAGCTCCCACACGTTGTTGAGCTGAAATTGATGCAATTCCTCTTGCATCGCTTGAATCCATTCCGGTTCAAAAAATGCTTCATCAACTTTGGTGGGCTCTTAAATAGAGACAAACACGTAATGCCCACAAAAGTTAGCTAAATGTGAAGCTCTTGAGCGAGTGAGGGGACCAGGTACATTGATGTTGTCGAGGATCTTCTCAATCTGCACTTCATTCGCCACTCGTGGATGTGCTGGACGAGGGCCTTGCTGTTGTTGTTGTTGTTGCCGTGCAGAATCCTCAGCATCATTTTCCTCAGGATTAGCAGTTTCTTCATGACGAGGGATTATTACTTCTTCATCAGCTATTTCTTCACTGGGCACAATTTCTCCTGTGCCCATTAGCTTGATCGATTCCTCAGGAGGCATTTCATCTAGCATAGGAGGCAGGTGCTCTCTTTGCGAGCCGTTAGTTTCATCGAACCGCACATCTACAGTTTCAACAACCTTGTGGTGGAAGGAGTTGAAGACTATAGGTGTGCGAGTCCTTTCCGTAACCAAGCATAAAACCCTCATGTGCTTTTGGTGCAAATTGATAATTGGAGAATAATAACTGTATTGATTGAGGCCTCAAAGGGCTGTTTATATAGATTACAAAACTTGGACTCCAAGACTAATAGACATAGATTACAATTCAAACCCGGCAAGCCATACTATCCGTAACCGACCTATACTCTAATATCCCCCCGCAGTCTCAGCATCAGGAGGAACAATGTTGAGACTAGAGCGTATGTCGGTGAAAGATGCAGTCGGAAGTCCTTTGGTGAAAATGTCAGCAAATTGAGCACTGGTAGGTACATGAAGAATGCGGACCTCGCCAAGAGCCACCTTGTCTCGAACGAAGTGTATGTCAATCTCAATATGCTTGGTGCAACGATGCTGAACTGGATTGGAAGCCATGTATACTGCAGAGATGTTATCACAATAAACGATGGTGGCACGATCCAGTGGGCGATGAAGTTCCACGAGAAGCTGACGCAGCCACACTGCTTCAGCCACAGCATGAGCAACCGACCTATACTCAGCCTCAGCAGAAGACCTGGAAACTGTTGCCTGCCTTTTAGAACACCAAGAAACAAGATTATCACCCAAATAAACACAAAATCCGAATGTGGACCGTCGAGTATCTGGACAACCTGCCCAGTCTGCATCAGAATAAACTGTCAAGCTTGTTGGAGAAGAAGAATTAATGAGAAGACCATGATCAAGAGTTCCTTTTAAATAGCGAAGAATGCGGTGGACGTGAGCAAGATGAGGAGCACAAGGATCATGCATAAAAAGACAGGCTTGCTGAACGGAGTATGAAATGTCGGGCCTAGTGAGAGTGGCATATTGTAGGGCACCGGTGATGCTACGATACAAAGTGGGGTCAGAAACAGGATCACCATCAGCCGACAATTTGGCACCAATGTCGGCCGGGGTACGAGTGGGTTGACAATCAGACATACCAGAACGAGAAAGCAAGTCTAAAAGATAGGAGCGTTGAGAGAGAAAAAGGGTAGACTTGGTGCGAGAAACAGTAACGCCAAGAAAATGATGAAGAGGACCAAGATCAGTCATGGAAAATTCATTACTAAGAGAAGAGATTATATGTTGAAGAAAAGAGTCAGAGCTAGCCGTAAGAACTATATCATCAACATAAAGCAAGAGATAGGCAGTGTGGGAAGAGGAGCGAAAAATAAATAAGGAAGAATCAGATTTGGAGGGTATGAAACCTACTGTTTGAATGAAGGCAGCAAAACGTTGAAACCATGCACGAGGAGCTTGTTTAAGACCATAAAGAGATTTGTTAAGAAGGCAAACAGAGTTGGGAGAAGAGGGATTCTCAAAACCAGATGGTTGCTGACAATAAACTGTTTCATTAAGAGTGCCGTGAAGAAAAGCATTTTTAACATCTAGCTGATGAATGGGCCAAGAGGAGGAAACGGCAAGACTAAGAATAACGCGAATAGTACTTGGTTTAACAACAGGAGAAAAGGTTTCATCAAAATCAATGCCATGTTGCTGAGAGAAACCACGACACACCCATCTGGCTTTGTAACGAGCAAGGGTGCCATCAGAATGAAATTTATGCCAAAAGACCCATTTTCTAGAAACAACATTAACACCAGGAGGTTTAGGAACAAGAGTCCATGTGTTATTTTGCTGAAGAGCGTTAAATTCATCGCGCATAGCTGAGAGCCAAAGAGGATCAAGAAGAGCTCGTTTGTAAGAAGAGGGAATAGGAGAAAGGGTTGCCGGGGTTGGGGTGGCTGTGAGGTTGAGGCGTTTGGTCGGTAGAAGGAATCCGCGTTTGCCGCGGGTGCACATGATGTGATTATTAGTAGGTGGTGGAATGGGTACAGCGTTGGGTGGGAGTGGTGGTTGGGAGCCTGGCGGGGCTGGGCTTGCCGGGGACGGGCTTGCCGGACTTGCCGGGGTCGGGCTTGCCGGACTTGCCGGGTTGTCCGGACTTGCCGGACTTGCCGGTGACGGGCTTGCCGGGCTTACCGGTGACGGGATTGCCGGGTCCGGACCTGCCGGGACTGCCGGGCTTGCCAGGCTTGCCGGCCTTGCCGCGGGAGAGAGAGAGGCCGCGGCAGGGGTGGTGGTGGTAGGGATTGATGCGGGGTTAGTGACAGAATAAGGAAAAGTGTTTTCATCGAATGTGACGTGGCGAGAGACAAGCACACGACCAGAAGATGGATCGAAACAGCAATATCCTTTGTGATCGTCAAAAAGACCAAGATGAATGCAAGGTAGTGAACGTGGTTCGAGTTTGTTGGAGGCGGTAGAGGCGGTGTGCGGGAAACAAAGACAGCCAAAAACACGGAAAAAAGAATAATCGGGATGGGAGACAAAAAGAGATTGAAAAGGCGTATAAAGAGGACATGTCTTAGTTGGTCAAATATTTAGAAGTAGTGTGGTAGTGCGAAGGGCTTCGACCCAAAAACGAGAGGGCAGAGAAGCTTGTAGTAGCAAGGTGCGAAGAATATCATTAATGGAGCGAAGAGAACGTTCAGCTTTACCGTTTTGAGGTGAGGTATAAGGACAGGAAAACCGAAGAAGAATACCTTGAGAGAGAAAGAAGTTGCGGTTTTGAGTGTTGTCAAATTCGTGACCATTATCACATTGAATAAATCTAATTGGCAAGCCAAAGTGTGTAAGAACATATTGTCGAAAGTTGAGAAAGATGGCATGTACTTCAGATTTAGCATGGAGAGGAAAAGTCCAAATATAATGACAATAGTCATCCAAAATCACAAGATAATATTTGTAACCAGAGACACTAGGGACGGGAGAGGTCCATAAATCACAGTGAATTAATTCAAAAGGAAAAGTACTAAGAGTAGTAGAGGTTCCAAAAGGTAATCTAACATGTTTGCCGCATTGACAGGCATTACAAATAGAGGGATTATGAGGAACACTAGAACTAGGAATATAAAATTCTTGAAGCAAAGATGACAAGGTGGTTTTATTGGGGTGTCCTAGACGACGATGCCACAAATCAACTGATGCAAGCATGGCTCGGGGAGTGGATGTAGGTGTGCCATGAAGTGGATAGAGATCGCCCGTGCTATTGTACCGAGCGAGTTCCTTCCCCGTTGCTAGATCCTTCATAGACAAACCAAAAGGATCAAAAGCCAAAATTACTCGATTGTCAATACAAAATTGGCAAACAGAAATAAGATTTTTGATGAGGGAAGGAGCAACAAGAATATTGCGGAGAAGAAAATTGGCGAAAGAGGAAGAGATATAAGAATGACCAGTGCAAGAAACAGGTATGGTGGAACCATCACCAATGGTGATCGTAGAAAAAACAGAAGGGAAGCAAGCTGACAGCAAATTCATATTTGAAGACATATGCGAGGATGCACCAGAATCGAAAATCCAATCCGTACCTTCGTTATTGAGAGTAAAGTTGTTCATGGCGTTGATGAAGGCGGCTTGATCCCAGGCCGGCTGCTGTGGAGGAGCAGAGGGGCCAGGAGCATGCATGGGAGCGTAGGGCAGGGTCGGCGACTGGTAGTATGCTGCCGGGGCCGGCAAGGTGTAGTAGGGTGGCAGTAGTCCTGGCACGCTGGGAGGTGGCGTAGGAGTGGCGGTGTAGACATGCGCCGGCGGCTTGGGCCCAAGGAGTCCAGGAGAGCCGGTGGCCGGGCGGAGGCCAGGGCTCCACGTGCCCGTGTAAGCAGGCGGGGCGCCGTACGGCGAAGGGGCCGACCAGGGCATCGGCCAAGCTTGAACAAGGCCGATCCAGGGATCGTGCTGAGGAGACCATGTCGAAGGAGCTGGTGGCGATGGAGCAGCCGATGGCGGAGCTGGTGCGGTGCCGGCGGGGCGAGGAGCAGGGGGCCGGTAGATCGGATTCTTGCCCCGGTAGTTAGGGCTCGGGCGCCAGCCTGGCGGTGGTGAAGGAGCTGCTAGGCTTGCCGGGCCTGCCGACTGCCACAGGCTTGCCGGCGTCACCGTGGGAGGAGGAGCGGGTGCAGCAGATTGGCGCGGCAGCCCAGGCGCGGCAGCGTGAAACACCTGTGGTGGCCGTTGAGCCTTGCGAGCTTGGTTCTTCTCTTCTTGCTGGAGGAGGGAGCGGACCTCCTTGAAGGTAGGGTAGGGCTTGAGCATGGGTATGAAGGACTGCTGCTTGTCGAACTGCTCGCCGAGGCCGACGAGGAGGGCGTTGATGAGGGCGCGGTCGTCGACATGATCACCGAGTTCACGGAGTTCGTCGCCGACGGCCTTGATCCTCTGGCAGAAGACGGTGACCGGAGCATCTCCCTGGACGGTCGTACGGAGCTCGGTGCGGAGGGCGTTGATGTGCGCGTCGGAGTTGTCCTGGAACAGCTGCTGAAGGGAGGCCCAAAGCTCGGCGGCGGATGCATCATCGGAGGAGACCAGATTGAAGAGCTCCATGGAGATGCGGGTGTAAATCCACTGGATGATGGTGAGATCGTCTTTCACCCAGCGGGGATCGGCGGGCTGCGGAGGGTAGGACGGGTCGATGTGGTGGCGGAGGCCGCAGCGGCCGAGGTGGATGTTGAAGAGGTGGTGCCAATGGTAGTAGTTGTGGGCGCCAAGATCGAGAGAGAGCGGGATGAAGGGGGAGACGTCGGAGATGGTGTCGGCTAGGGAACGCATTGGTAGTTGAAGAGGAGCTAGTTGGGTGGTTGTAGAGGATATGGGGGCACCGGCGGCGCGGAACTCGGCTATGGAGAAGAGGGGCCGAGTCGGCCACGGCGGCGGCGTTGGCGGCGATGCCATGCCAGGTGCGGAAAAACCTAGGCGTCTGATACCATGATAATTGGAGAATAATAACTGTATTGATTGAGGCCTCAAAGGGCTGTTTATAGAGATTACAAAACTTGGACTCCAAGACTAATAGAGATAGATTACAATTCAAACCCGGCAAGCCATACTATCCGTAACCGACCTATACTCTAATACAAATTTAGAACTGTGATGAGGATCTCTAATCCAGCATTTAGCACCAAAGACTTTGAAATAACTCACATTGGGTTTCTTGTCAGTGAGGAGCTCATATGAGGTCTTCTTGAGGAATTTGTGAAGATATACCCGGTTGATGATGTGACATGCAGTGTCAATTGCTTCAGGCCAGAAATGATGAGGTGTCTTGTATTCATCAAGCATTGTACATGCCATCTCGATGAGTGTCCTGTTCTTGCGCTCCACGACTCTATTCTGCTGAGGTGTGTAGGGAGCAGAGAGCTCATGAGAAATACCAAGTTCATCAAGATAGTCGTCGAGGCCTGTGTTCTTGAACTCAGTGCCATTGTCACTCCTAATGTGCTTGATCTTGAGACCATAATTCATCATGGCTCGATTGGAGAATCGTCTGAAGACATCCTGAACTTCAGTCTTGTAGGAAATGATGTGCACCCAGTTTAACGAGAGTAGTCATCAACTATGATGAATCCATAGAGAGATGCTGCATTGGTTAGTGTGGCATAATGTGTGGGACCAAACAAATCCATATGAAGTAATTCAAAGGGACGAGTAGTGGTCATGATTGTCTTAGCCGAATGCTTGGATCTAGTCATCTTTCCAGACTCACAAGCACCACACATATGATCTTTGACGAATTTGACGCCTTTGACGCCAATGATGTGCTTCTTCTTGACGAGTGTGCTCAAATTCCTCATGCCAGCGTGTCCAAGCCGTCGATGCCATAGCCAGCACCCTGAAGCTTTTGCCAGTAGGCACATGGCAGGCTGAGGACCTAGAGAGAAATCTACAATATACAAATCACCTTTCCTAAAGCCTTCGAAGACTTTGGATTTGTCAGATTCCAACAGCACAATGCATCTATATTTGCCAAAGATGACAATCATATCAAGATCACAAAGCATTGAGAAAGACATGAGGTCGTATCCTAGGGACTCGACAAGCATCACCTTTTCCATGTGTCGATCCTTTGAGATAGCAACCTTACCTAGACCCAATACCTTGCTTTTTTTCCTTTGTCGGCGTATGTGATATGCTTCAGATGAGACGGAGTAAGGGGAGCATCAGTGAGGAGATTCCTATCTCCAGTCATATGATTCGTGCAACCACTATCCAAGACCCATTTAGTGGCTGAGGGTGTATCATCCTGTAGAAGCATTAGTCTGACTTACAAATTCATATACTTCAAAGTGAAGAATATGATGATGATCAATTTCGTAAGACAATTTCATCAAGGAATAGTATTTAGCAGCACAAGGGATGTGTGAAATGAGTTATTCATTTCATCATGATTAGTCTGCATCCCAACAGGCATTTTGTCAGGTCTTCAGCAAATTCATCAGATATTTCAGTTGTCTGAAGACCTGATCCTGCAGAAGAGATTAGTTCTTCTTCTTAACCACCCACATCTGTATGGGTGGCTGAGAAGCAATGTAGCGAAGTGCATTAATGGAGAACTTAGGCATTGAGGGATATGCATTTCTCTTCATAGGATGGTTATAGTAATTGAATGAATAAGCAGAGAAATTCTTCGATAATTTGTGAACATAGTGGTTCGAAGAATAATGCACATATTCATCAAATCGCTGTTAGTTTCCCTGCGAAATAGAGGCATTAGTACGACCATAAGTAGGTCTGCGTCCATTTGACGACTTTGATCCCTGTGAAGAATTTGCCCTGGGAGGTTTCTTCTTTAGTGGTGGTGTCATGATGACATTCACCTGAAGATTTTCCAGAAGGCTTTTAGGAACCCATATTTTCTTCACAGGGGGACCGTTCCTGCAGTTAGTACCAACAAATCTGGCAAAGACTTCACCATTCTGATTCTTGAACAGTTTATAGTTGGAGTCAAATGACTCATCTGAAGAATATGAAGTATCACAAGTATAGCCAGATAAAGTGGATGGATCTATTAGAGGTCCTTTTACGGCAACCCATGTGGTTTTGGGATACTGCTCAGGCTTCCAATATGAACCATCAGCGTTGAGCTTTCTCTCAAAAGCAATACCCTCTTTCCTAGGGTTCCTGTGAAGAATTTGCTTTTTGAGCACGTCACACAGGGTTTGATGCCCTTTGAGGCTTTTGTACATGCCAGTGACATACAATTCCTTCAGCCCTGCATTTTCATCAGTATCACTGGTGGCTTCCTCAGATGAGGGGTTAATGGCCACTGTAGCAGTTGAAGCAATTGAAAGTACAGAAGCATTTGAACATTCAGCTGAAGAATTTGCATTATCACGTTCAAGGCATTTTAGGCATGGTGCAACAAATTCTTCCTAAGCGGTACTGATCTGTTGAGCGAGGAGTGAATCATTTTCTTTTTGAAGATCATCATGAGACGCTCTCAGCTTCTCGAGATCTTGCTTCCTTTGAAGAAATTCATAGGACAGCTTCTCGTGTTCGGCTGAGAGGGACACATGACGACTTTCAAGTTTGTCATATTGAGACTTAAGCCTTCTGAGATCCTCAGACAAAGCTTGACTACGATCCATTTCCTTGTCCAACAGGTCATCGCTTTTGTCTAGCAGTTTTTGAATCTTTTCCATGGCATGCTGTTGCTCAGTTGCAATTTTAGCAAGTTTTTTATAGCTTGGTTTAGATTCACACTCAGAGTCTTCATCACAAGAAGTTTCAAAGTAAGCTTCTCATGAGGTTACCTTTGCACCTCTTGCCATGAAGCAATAGGTGGGAGTGGTCATCAGCACAGTCATCATTGTTGGAGGAGATACCATTATCCTCAGGGTTGAAGATGGACTTGCTGACGTACTCAGTAGCGAGTGCAAGGCTCGCCACACCAGTGTCTGATTCCTCCTCAGATTCCTGGGCTCGTTGATCATCAGATTCTTCTTCAGAATCCATTTCCTTCCCAATGAATGCACGAGCTCTGCTAGAACTGGTTTTCTTGTGAGATGACGATTTTGATGAAGACTTTGAGGACTTCTTCTTTTTGCCATCAGATTCATCATCATCCCTGCTCTTCTTCTTCTTCTTCTTTAGCCATAGAGGGCAGTCGATGATGTAGTGGCCTGGCTTCTTGCATTTGTGACAGGTTCTCTTGTTGTAGTCTCGAGCAGACGCTTCTCCAGTGTTCTTCGAGTCATACTTTGAAGATTTTCCAAAGCAATTCTTCTTGGAAAACTTCTGGAACTTCTTCACCAGCATAGCCAGTTCTCTGCCAATTTCCTCAGCACCATCAGAACTGCTCTCATATTCCTCTTGTTCTTTAGATGAAGAAATAGCCTTGGCTTTTGCTTTAGCCTTTAGAGCGCGAGGACGACCATAGCTGGGTCCATACATATCTCTTTTCTCTGCTTGCTGAAATTCATGTGTGTTGAGCCTTTCAAGAATGTTAGCAGGATCTAGTGACTTGTAGTCAGGGCGCTCTTGTATCATCAGTGCCAAAGTGTCGAAGGAACTGTCCAGAGACCTCAACAATTTCTTCAGCACCTCATGATCGATGATGTTAGCAGCACCAAGAGCCTAAAGCTCATTGGAGATATCAGTGAGGTGATCGAAGGTTTGCTGCACATTTTCATTGTTGAGCCTCTTGAAACGATTGAAGAGATTGCGCAGAACATCAACTCGAGAGTCACGTTGAGTGGATACTCCCTCATTGACTTTGGAGAGCCGGTTCCATATCAGCTTCGAAGTTTCCAAAGCACTCACTCTACCATACTGGCCTTTGTTCAGATGACCACATATGATATTCTTCGCTTGTGAGACCAGTTGCTTGAATCGCTTCACGTCAGTGGCGTTGATGCTTGGAGCTACGGTAGGCACTCCATTCTCAATGACGAACCAGAGATCATTGTCAATTGCCTCAAGATGCATTCACATCTTGTTCTTCCAGTAGGGATAGTCTGTGCCATCGAAGATGGGGCACGCAGCGGATACCTTGATCATACCTGCGGTCGACATAACTAAAACTCCAGGTGGTTAAACCAAAATCACACAGAACAAGGGAGAACCTTACTCTAATACCAATTGAAAGCGCAGGTTAACTCCCAGACACGGGGGGGGGGGGTGAATGGGAGATTTTTAGAAATTCATCAAACTCCGAAGATTTTGACGAAAATCAGAGCGACGAAATAGAAACGGGAAAGAAACTAGATCGACACAGATGTAACTAGCATGCAAAAGAAATACATACAAGTGAAGAACAAGTAGTCATACAAGCAGGCATGCATGAGGAAGATGAACTGAAGAAATGAGATACAACATGATGAAGGTCTTCAGTTCAAATTCATCAGAAAAGTAGAGCACAAGTTCTTCAGCAGCAGAAATGCGTAAAGGTAAAGGGGTGAGGAATTTAAAACCAGTTAGGCTCGATGAAGACACAGCGATTTGGTAGACCAGTTCCAGTTGCTGTATCAACTGTACGTCTGGTTGAGGCGGCTGAGTCTTACCTCGAAGAACACTTAGTCCTCACCGTATTCCTCTTGAGCTAAGGTCACTTAGACCTCGCCCAATCACTCGTGGTAAGTCTTCAAGGTAGACTTCCAAAACCTTCACAGACTTGTTCACCAGCACGCCACAATTACTCTTGGGTGCTCAGAACATGATGCCTAACCGTCTAGAAGAATGACAGTCTTCAAAGGTAGTAAGCGTCGGATCACACAGATCAACTTCTTCAGTGTCAGTCACTTAGGCTCTGGTTGGGTTTTTCCTCACTTGGGTTCTCACAAAGTTGTCAGAGGAAGGGTTGCTCTTAAATGACAAGTGTCAATTTCTCTCTAGAGCAGCCAACCAACTAGTGGTTGTGGGGGGCGGCTATTTATAGCCAGGGGGCAACCCGACATGAAATATCATAAATGCCCTTCTTAGACATGACCGTTGTCAGGATAAGAATCCACTCGACAGCTGGCATGCGGCGCAGCAACGGTCGGAAATTAAGCTCTCAATTTCGTCGAGGCACTCTATTTCCTCACGATAGGCAGATCGCACCGGCGAAATCCCAACTCCTCATCCTGAACAAATTCGTCAGAGACCAGATGAACTTCGTCACTATCACTGTCAAATTCGTCAGCTGTTCCGGAGGTTTCCAAAGGCTTTACTCGAAGCGGCTTAGGTTTGTATAGTTTTGAGCATCGCTTTGAAGTATGAAACATGTTTCATCTAGACCCCCTTTGACAGTACGGTTTTTCCTATGACTCAAATAAGAAGAAAAAGAAACTATGAAAACAAAGGCTTCAAGCCTCCAAGTCTTCACATCAATTTCCTCAAAGGCCGCACCAAATTCTTCACTTGAAGAAATACATTTTTAGGGGTCGACTTCCGTAGTTAAACCAAGTCTTCAGGGACTATTTTCTCCTATGTACACTCACAAACTTATTAGTCCCTTAACTTATTTGTCTTCAATACTCCAAAACCACTAAGGGGGCACTTGATACACTTACACAAGTTAGTTTTCAAAAACCCAATAATCAAAAAAATAGAATAAGCTTTGCTTTGTTCTTGTTCTTCATTTAGCCCCTTGGAGTTCGTTTGCATTTTCTTTTCAGAGGAGTTGATCTATGCCAGGACAATGAGGAATGCAAGAGTAAGGAAGCGAAGTGTGTAAATTCGCAACCGTGAAGGTATGTCCTACGACCCCGTCTTTTGCACTTGGATACTTAGAGTAGATGTAGTACTTGTATGTGTGATATGTGTAGATGGGAGTAAGTCTTGATAGTTGATACAAAGGTTTTGCTCTAGTAGCTAAAATAATTTTGTAGCCTTTGTTTTCTTTAGTTTAGACAACTAAGACTTGCCGTGGGACAGTTTTTGAATGAAATGTTATTAACCAAGTATAACTTTGCACAAGAGAAAGTCTCTCAAGACTTGGGAGTTGAGAAATTGTAGTGGAAGTGATGTTTAACATGCTCAACCCCAAGTTGTTAGTTTTAATAGACTTGATAGCACTTGTGGATTAAATTATCAAGAGGAACTTAGTTGAAAGGTGGGTGATATTATGCCAAAAATCTGTGTTGTATATCTCAACTTGGTGTTACAGCCTCCGGCTGGTGCTATGGCCTTTGCTACTATATACACGTTTACGTGTGTAAATGTGGCTTCGTCACCCTTCTTGATGTTATGCTGATGGCTCCGCTAGCCAATGAACGATCCACCAAGAGCGACAACTCGGATTTTGGCTATGCGTTTGTTACCGTACGTAGTGGCAACACTACAAATGAATATTATTCGGCTTTCTCTTGAGTGGGTGTGTATGTGGTAAATAAAAGGGACTGGTCAATAGAGCTCGAAAGAGACATTATTGCTAAAGGTCCATAGTTCCCAAACATTAAGCCACTACGAAAACCTATGCATGATCACTTATTTGGCATAATCTCCTTCACGTGACAATCAAAGTTCCAGCAAACAATGATTGAAACAAAGTGTTTAAGAGCCTAGAGGAGGAGACAATTGTGGGTGTGCTCATGAGCACTTGAGCATCATATTTTACTACATGCTTTCTAGTCCCTAACTTATGTTTTCATGGCTATATCTAAATAAACTCTTCCGTGCATTCCCGGCAAGCAAGTGTTGTCAAGATTAAATGAAATGAAGTGTTGCAAAGTTGTTTTATCTAGTAGATCAGAAACTTTGTGTTGATTATCTTTGCTTCACTAACACTTGCACTATAACCATGAAACCGCTATATCTATGATAAGTTTTCAAGTCAAGAAGCGGAGGGCTATCTAGGCATACCGATGGTAAGTGAACCAAAACCTTCTCGTTATTTCGGTTTAAACAACTGAGTTCCTTATGCTTCGGATTTCTCTCTATGTTTCTCGAGGACGATCAAGTTTAAGCTTGGGGGAGTTGATGAGTGATATTTTTACACTCATTTCAACCTTGTTTAAATCGAGATATTTCATTAAAAGAGAGATATTTGCTCTGATATTGCCACTAATGACTAATGAATGCAAAGGATTCCACAAATCCTCTCTTTAATATTTTTCCACAGGAAATGGGCTAAAAAGGGAAGAAATCACATGGGAGAAAGGAAAGGAAGGAAAAATGGAGAAGGAATAAGTCACCAGGAGGCGCCAGGAGGCAACCAGGGTCAAAGACGGCGTTCCATGCGACCGCGCGTGCTCACATGAGCGGTCGTTCGGCATGGAAACCGAGGCAGGTCGTCTACCTGAACAACTTTTATAAAGGGGACCCCGTCGAAATGTCAACAGAACAACGTCAAGCATAGCCAGAACCTCTTCATCGTCATCTTCATCCACAAACCCTAGCCGCCGCCATTTTTCATCTCCATAGCCATCTCCGCCACCATAGTGCTCTCTCATCTAGTTCATACTTGTAATCGTGTATCACACTAGGCATCCATTGTAAGACATATTGCAATCAATCAATCCCGAGATGTGTTCTTCAATGTTTTCTTCTCGCGATCTGATCTCCATGTGTGAGTAGTTCGGTAAGGTATGGGGTGAGGCATGAGCCTTGCAACCCCAGGTATTTGGTGAAGGGATCAATGGAAGCCTTTGACATAACGTCTCGTATGTGTGAAATAAAATTGTTTCGTGAAGTGTCTCTTGTCTTGTCCGCAATCTTCATCCCTGCAGGTACCTAGGATCATGGAAGTTGAGCACTGGTGAGGCTAGGAGCAAGGGGACCGTGAAGTGTTATACTGAACACCGGTGGTAGTAAGGTTTAGTAGGGTAACATGGATCATATCCTTGGGGATTCATCAGGTGTAGTCATTAAACACCCAATGCTTTTGTCTGATATTATTATCTTAATTATTGGGGCAACCCCGCGAGATGGATAGGGCCTTTGGTAGGACAACTGATTCTTGATGCAGGACTCATGTCGGTCAAGATGTTATTTGGACACATCCCCCACTCCGATACGAAGCAAGCACCTCTTGATGGGTGACTTCCCGAGCACAAACTAATATGATTTTTGATCCCAACACCAATACATGGTTGTAAGCATTAAGACCTCATTCTCGTACCTTCTTTTTATTATAAGTGTTTGAATCACAATTTGCTTGCTGATTCGGTCAAAAGCTGGATTTCACACTTAGGCAAAAGCTTGCTAGAGACCATTGCTTCAAGGGAATGTTCCTCTCGTGGGTTCGATACCGGGGGTCACCTCTGGGGAAATAGGTGCGTGATACCCTTTCTTGTTCCAATACCGAATCAATAAAAAGGAGATATCATCAGGCTAGGTAGTACCGTTCACGCCTACCCGGTTGGCCTTCGAGGCTAAGTTATCTTGTGTCTTCGGATACGAATGAATTTGATTAATACCATGGTCGGAGGGCGGATTCCTTTAAGAAGAGATCCGGTGGGAGTTTGCAAAGAACAAAAAAGATCCCGAATTATGGAAGGACTCGTCTAAGGGGGGAACTCGTCTGTCAAGCCAAAGACTCTGGAGCCGAACTCGAAATACCAAGGGGAACTCGTCTGTCAAGCCGAAGACTCCAATGCCGAAGTCATATGTCCGGGGTATATCGTCGTCCTCGGTGTAGAAGACCAGATCGGGGGATACTAACGGTGTCCTAGACTAGGGGGTACCAACCTAGTTGGCCTACAGTCCATGGGCCGAACCCTTGGCCCACCACTTTCATGAGGAAGGACTCCGGGAGCCTCACACCTTGGCGTGATCAAGATGGACTCTGCCGAAGACTTGACATGTACTCCAAGGACATCATCGGCCGCCGGCGTATGTAACCCTAGAGGGCTAACCGACCATATGTAACCCTAGGTACCCCCAGCGTCTATATAAGCTGAGGGGTTTAGTCCATATAAGGGACGATCATCATCACAACCTCCTAGCCTTAGGGTTACAACACAAACTTACGATCTCGAGGTAGATCAAGCTTGTACTCAATACATCATCATCAATATAATCAAAGCAGGACGTAGGGTTTTACCTCTTTGAGAGGGCCCGAACCTGGGTAAACACCGTCGCCTTCGTCGCCTATTACCATAGATCCGAGATCCACAGCTCGGGGCCCCCTACCACGAGGTCTGCCGGTTTTAGTACCGACAATACTGTTCTAAAAAAAGAGAGGCCAAAAGAGCCCAACAAAAAGAAAACAAAAATGAGAGAAAAAGAGAGAAGGGGCAATGCTACTATCCTTTTACCACACTTGTGCTTCAAAGTAGCACCATGTTCTTCATATAGAGTCTCCTGATGTCGGTGTGAAAACCGGCTGACCTCGGGGTAGGGGGTCTCGAGCTGTGGATCTCGGATCGATGGTAACAGGAACAAAGGAGATGATGTTTACCCAGGTTCGGGCCCTCTCTATGGAGGTAATGTAGGAGATATGCCCTAGAGGCAATAATAAATGTTATTATTTATCCCCATGTTCCTGATTAAGTTTATGTTCCATGCTATAACTGCTATGGTTCTCGAGTCTGCAATAACCACGAGGCTCGAAGGAAGACTCATATGCACGTGTGGAATAATAAACGGTAAAATGTATTCCTAGTCTGGCCTCTAAGACTAGCTCAAGTGTTGCATGATGGTTCTGTTTTCCTGATCATGGGCATTACTATGCCGACAACTTTGAGGGCACATTGTTGGAAGAACACTTGTGTTGAATCGACCCGAATTGATGTTATGCTATGAGATACATTCGTCACAAGTTAATGGTTAATAACACAGAGAAAGTTAACGTTTGCATAATTCCTTAGACCATGAGAGTATCGAGTTTCTTCATTCTTGCTTCATGAACTTTGGGGTTTGTTAAACGTCATCCGTAAATGGGTGGCTATTACGGCAGCTTACGGATTCATGGAAAAGTATGTCAAGGGACTTGATAGCTCAAGATTGGGATTTGCTCCTCCGATGATGGAGAGATATCTCTGGGCCCTCTCGGTGTTATGGTATCCATCATCGTCTGGCCAGACACAATGTGATTTGATCACAGGGATGCCGGAACATGGGAACGAGAAAAGAGAACAAAACCGGTAACGAGGTAACTGGTATAGTGGACAAGTTGTTGATCCACGGGGATGCCGATAAATCTCACCTCGGGTATTTGTAACATATCGCGAAGCAACAGGAATAGCACACGGCAACTGAAGGTTCACTCGAATATTTATTCGTGTGGGTATAGGGGTCAATATGGGTGTCCACGGCTTCGATGTTGATCATTGATCGGAAAGTGTTCCGGTCATGTCTATACTTCACCGAACCTATAGGGTCACACGCTTAAGGGTTATCTATCTGCTGAATACTAGACAGGGAGTCTGAGAGAAAGTCACTGGAAAAGTTTCGGAGACAACGGAAAAGTTTCGGAGAGAGAACACCGGAATAGTTCTGGTAAAACCGAAAGGTTGTTTCGGAGTATACCATTAAGTCAAAATGGTTTCGGCACACGCCTGGAAATTCTTAGAGGGTGCCAGAATTGTTCTGGGAACTTCTGGGATTTTTCCGGAGAAAAAACCCGGAAATGTTCCGGAGCTGCCGGAACCGCTTTGGGTGCTTTTCGCAGATGAAAATCACTAATCCGGAATTGTTTCGGAATGCATCCAAAATTATTTTAGTGGGTACTGGAAATGTTCTAAGACCTACAGAAATATTTTCGGATCTAACGGTCGCGGAAAAATGTTTCCTTGAATAGTAAAAAAGACTTTTTGGTTGCTTTTTGGGAAGCCACTTTTTGGGGCTTTTACCAAAAGATCTTGGAGAAGGCTTGGGAGGGAAGGAACCCCTTTTTGTGGCTGAAATTTCAGCCCCTCCACCCCTTCTTCTCCTATAAATAGAGGTGGAGAGGAGCTCTCCACACTCACTCCAACTCTCTCACCAAATGGAATGCATGATCTGCCTTTCTTCTCTCCCTCACACGAAACAGTTTCATAGAGCCGAAAGGCTGTCTGGGTTCTGGTGGGAACTAGTTCTGGATGGCGAAGCCCTGCTGGATAGATGACACCGTATGTGTGCAACCCCGTAGAGAGGTCGTAGGTTCGATCTTTTTGCCCGAGGGGCTGTTCGAGAGTGCCTCCCGAAGGGCTGTTCGAGTGACTGTCCGAGATTCTGTGTGTGCCACCCGAAGGGCTGTCCGTGACACCGTCCGGGGGACTGTCCGACCGCCTCCCGAAGGGCTGTCCGAGGGACTGTCTGGGGGCAGACGAGGGAGTACATCCTCGCGGTTGGGAGGTTGTAAATCCTAGCTGCTGGGATCTGCACCGATGATCTACATCGACTCTACTTCCGTTGCGCTACGAGTCGGTAACGATCAGATCAAACCTTGTATGCATCTCCATAGTGGTCCTGGGCGTGCTCGCTATACCGAATTTTTTTGTTTTCTGTCGCGTTCCCCTACAGGTAAAACCCTACATCCTGCTCTTGTTTATATTGATGATGAAGTATCGAGTACAAGCTTGATCTACCTCAAGATCGTCAGGAGAAGCATAACCCTAGAGCTAGGTGGATGGTAACTGTGATTCCGTGTCCTCTCAGGCTAAACCCTCCGGCTTATATACACACCAGGTAGGGGCATCTAGGGTTACATAGGCGGTATCTAGGGATGCGTATGGAGGCGGCAGGAGATGTCTTGGGGTACACTCCAAGTTTTCGGCAGAGACCGTCTTGATCACGTCATAGCTTCCGGAGTCCGTCTGGGTGAGAACAGGGCCTTCAGGCCCAGCCCAAGGACTATGGGCCGTCTAGGTTGGTACCCCCTAGTCCAGGACACCGTCACCTGAGTTCTCACTTTCATATACTAATGGGAATTTTTCATTATAGAACTTGGCTTGTATATTCCGATGACAGGCTTCCTCAAATGCCCGAGGTTTTCATGAGCAAGCAAGTTGGATGCACACCCACTTAGTTTCAGTATTGAGCTTTCATACACTTATAGCTCTAGTGCATTCGTTGCATGGCAATCCCAACTCCTCGCATTGATATCGATTGATGGGCCTCTCCATTGCCTATTGATCCGCCGAGTTGATGCGAGACTTTCTTCCTTTTTGACTTCCCTTATGAATCTCTACCACCGCACTCTATTCCACCCATAGTGCTATGTCCATGGCTCACGCTCATGTATTTGAGTGGAGTTGAAAATGCTGAAGCGCGTGAAAAAGTATGATCCAATTGCTTGGTCTGACACCATGGTGCTCATGATTTATATTTATGCGGTGAAAGCGGAGTCATGCCATGCTTACATAATTCAATGAGTAGGTATAACATTCGTTGAGCATCGTATATTTTGAAAAAGTAATGATTATGTTCTTGTATTCATGGATATTATTATGTTGATATCAATTACTTCATCGTTTCTCAATATTTATACTGTAAAAAGATTACATGATAGACATGCTAGGTAGCATTCAACATCCAAAATTCCGTTTTTATCATTTACCTACTCGAGGACGAGCAGGAATTAAGCTTGGGGATGCTGATACGTCTCCGACGTATCTATAATTTTTGATTATTTCATGCTATTATATTATCATTCTTAGATACTTTTTATGCAATTTTATATCATTTTTGGGGACTAACCTATTAACTTAGTGCCTATTGCCAGCTGCTATTTTTTGCTTGTTTTTGGTTTTACAGAAAATCTATACCAAACAGAGTACAAACGCTACGAAACTTTTTGATGATTTTTTTCTGGACATAAGAGACCCTAGAAGCTTTGGGGGTGGACCAGAAGACCTACAAGGAGACGGCAAGACAACAAGGCGCGCCCTGATGTCTTATTGGCCCCTCGTGGCTCCGTCTGACCTAATTCCAGCGCTACAAATTCCCAAATATTCCAAAACCCCCAGAGAGCCACCCGACACAATTTTTCCGCCGTCGCAAGTCTCTGTTCTTCCGTGATCCCATCTGAAGGCCTTTTCTGGTACTTTGCCGGAGGGGGAATCGATCACGGAGGGCATCTACATCAACCGTGCTGCACCTCCTATGATGTGTGAGTAGTCCTCCACAGACCTACGGGTCCATAATGATTAGCTAGATGGCTTTCTCTCTCTCTCTTTGATCTTCAATACAATGTTCTCTTCAGAGATCGATCCGATGTAATCTTTTTTTGTGGTGTGTTTGTTGGGATCCGATGAATTGTGGGTTTATGATTTGAATATTCATTGAAAGTAATTGAGTCTTTTCTGAACTTTATTATGTGTGATTGTTATAGCTATGTAATGCTTTCCGATCTATCCGTTTGGTTTGGCCAACTAGATTGATTTATCTTCAGTGGAAGTGGTGCATAGTAGTAGGTTCAATCTTGCGGTGTCCTCACCCAGTGACAGCAGGGGTAGCGAGGCACGTATTGTATTGTTGCTACTAAGGAGAAAACGATGAGGTTTGATCATATTGCTGGGTTTTATTCTATCTACATTACGTCATCTTGCTTAAAGTGCTACTCTGTTTGTCATGAATTTAATACCATAGATGCAGGCAGGAGTCGGTCGATTGGTGGAGTAATAGTAGTAGATGCAGGTAGGAGTCGGTCTACTTGTCATGGACGTACTGCCTATGTACATGATCATGCCATGAATATCGTCATAACTATGCGCTTTTCTATCAATTGCCCAACAGTAATTTGTCTACCCACCGTATGCTATTTTTATGAGAGAGATGCCTCTAGTGACAACTATGGCTCTCGGGTCTATTTTAATCATATTACAAAAACCAAAATTACCTTGCTGCAATTTTGTTTCTTTTTATTTACTTTGCAATTTATCTTTCTACCACTACCAGATTTAATCCTTGCAATTACGAGTACAAGGGGACTGACAACCCTCTTGCCCGCTTTGGGTGAGAGTATTTGCTCTTGTATGTGCATGTACTGTTGACGGGTGTTTGCGTGGTTCTCCTATTGGTTCGATAACCTTGGTTCTCTACTAAGGGAAATACTATCCGCTACTATATTTCTTAACCCTTCCTCTTCGGGGAATATCCCAACGTTGCTCACAAGTAGTAGGCGGCAGGGAGCTTGTCCGGGGGAATCCCCTGGCCGTCGATGGCGGTCACGGCATTGATGGCGTCCTGGACACTATTGCATCCTTGGTGGCGGCGCCGAGGTTCATCTTCCCCTACCTTCCGCCTTCCCCTGCGCCTGGGTGAAAACCCTAGTCCTTGTGGCTAAGCGGCGACGGTGCCACGGTGTCATCACCTTCTTGAAGGCGCCGTCTTGGGCATGGGGATGGTGGGTGTGCGTGGCGAGCTCGGCTGGTTCCTGGTGGCGGCCTGTCTTATCTTCTGTGCCGTAGCTCCGACCAGGTCTGATGTCTCTTCCAGGCAGTGTGCTCCTTTCCCAAATGCTCCAGTGAGTCTGGCGATGCGGCACACTCGAGCCTGGGCGAGAGGGGATTGGGGCCCCTCTTCGACGACTGTGATGTGTTGGTGGTGAGGGCAGATGGTCCTGGTGAGCTCTGGTTTAGTCCCGTGGCTGCGGCGCTCCTCTTTCGGTCATGTCTCCAGTGGCAATTTCACCCTTTTGCAGCTCCCTGATGTGCTTCGTGCTTGGGGTATCGGCGGTTCCTCTTCTATGGGTGCACTGAGGGGCGATATCTTGTTGCTATAGCTTCTGCTTCTTGCTTCATAGTCGTTTGCTTACCTTCTTCACCTTGTACCTGCCGTTTTGGGTTGCATCCCCTGTTTGTTCTTCCTTTTGGTTAGATTGTATTGTTGATTGTATCCTGGCCGGTTGATGGCTTTGTTAATTCAAAGCCGGGTTAGAGCATCTACAGCCGGACGCCCCAAACCCGCCTCAAACGCCCGGGCGGACGGCCCGGTCACTGACCGGTCGTGAAAATTCGACCCAGACAGGCGCCTCAAACGGACCTCAAACGCCCTGGCTGACCAGCACCCCTCATATCTAGCCAAAATATGGGGCAGAAATGGGGGCGCTCGGGCGCGCCCGGGCGTGTCCGCCACGTCGGACTGACGCTAGGGTCCCACACGAAAATAGTCCGAAACCCGGCGGTCCGAAGCTCGTCTCCTCCGTCGGACCGATGTCGCCGCATGGCGCCACTCCGGCAGGCCGCGTAGTGCCTAGCCCGGCTATTTAAGCCGACTGATACGTCTCCAACGTATCTATAATTTTTGATTGTTCCATGCTATTATATTATCAATCTTGGATGTTTTATATGCATTTATATGCTATTTTATATCATTTTTTGGGACTAACCTATTAACCCAGTACCTAGTGACAGTTGTTCTTTTCTGCTTGTTTTTGGTTTTCCACAAAATCAGTAACAAACGGAGTCCAAATGCTACGAAACTTTTTGACGATTTTTTTCTGGACAAAAGAGACCCTAGAAGCTTCAGGAGGAGACCGGACGGCAAACGAGGAGACGACAAGGCAACAAGGCGGGCCCTGGGGGGTAGGCGCGCCCTATTAACTTGTGGGCCCCACGTGGCTCCGTCTGACCTAATTCCACTTCTATAAATTCTCAAATATTGGGAAACCAACAGAGAGCCACCCAAAATAACTTTTCCGCCGCTGCAAGCTTCTATTCTTCCGCGATCCCATCTGGAGGCCTTTTCCGGTACTCTGCCGGAGGGGGAATCGATCATGGAGGGCTTCTACATCAACCTTGCTGCCCTACCGATGATGCGTGAGTAGTTCACCACAGACCTACGGGTCCATAGCTAGTAGCTAGATGGCTTCTTCTCTCTCTTTGATCTTCAATACAATGTTCTCCTCGATCTTCTTGGAGTTCTATTCGATGTAAATCTTCTTTTGCGGTGTGTTTATTGGGATCCGATGAATTGTGGGTTTATGATCTGAATATTCATGAGAAGTAATTGAGTCTTTTCTGAACTTTATTATGCGTGATTGTTATTGCTTTGTATTTCTCTCCGATCTATCCGTTTGGTTTGGCCAACTAAATTGATTTATCTTCAGTGGGAGAGGTGCTTTGTAATGGGTTCAATCTTGCGGTGCTCTATATCCCAGTGACAAAGTAGGGGACAAGACACGTATTTGTATTGTTTCCATTAAGGGTAAAACAATGGGTTTTATTCATATTAGTTGAGTTTACTTTGTCTACATCATGTCATCTTGCTTAAGGCGTTGCTCTGTTTATATTAACTTAATACCCTAGATGCATGCTGGATAGCGGTCGATGGATGTAGTAATAGTAGTAGATGCAGGCGGGAGTCGGTCTACTTGTCTCGGACGTGATGCCTATATACATGATCATTGCCTTGAATATCATCATAACTATGCGCTTTTCTATCAATTGCCCAACAGTAATTTGTTTACCCACCGTATGCTATGCGTTCGAGAGAGAAGCCTCTAGTGAAAGCTATGGCCCCCAGGTCTATCTTAAATATAAAAAGAAAACCAAAATATACTTGTTGCAATTTATTTACTTTTATTTTGTTTTGCAATTTATCTATCTACCACTACAAGATTTAATCCTTGCAAGTAACGAGTTCAAGGGGAGTGACAACCCTCTTGCCCGCGTTGGGTGCAAGTATTTACTTTTGTGTGTGCAGGTGTTGTTCACGAGGCTTTGCGTGATTCTCCTACTGGTTCGATAACCTTGGTTCTCACTGAGGGAAATACTTATCTCTACTGTACTGCATCTCCTTGTTGGAGATATGCCCTAGAGGCAATCATGTATGATGATATTTCCTATGTGTTTATGAATAAAGATAGTCCTTGGACATTATCAATGATGTGTATCAGCAAGTACGTGACTTCTTTGTAGGACTATGCATTGTATGATGATTGTCCTAAAAGGTCCCTAGTCGAAATGGCTGTGTGGACGCACATCTAACTAGACTAGCATATGACACGATGGATGGCTCGGTCTCACTAGCCATGGAGCATTGGATGCTAATCGGATAATATGTACTCGGAAAGATCTGGTCAGATTTGACATAACCGGATCCCAGTCCAGATAAGGTCCGAGTCGGACAGACCCAACTATGAGACGCAGCGATGTGTCATCTGTGAGTCTCTAGTACAACATACGTTCTATGTCCTAAGACCTGAGCTGGCGCATGTACTCGGGATGGTGACAGACCTGCTTTGGGCCAACCAAACGCTACTCCGTAACTGGGTAGTTATAAAGGTAGGTTTCAGGCTTGTCCAGACCCATGCTGCGAGACATGGTCGAGCAAGATGGGATTTTCCCCTCCGATCAGGAGAGATATACTCTGGGCCCCTCGTGTGATCTGATACGTCTGCAACGTATCTATAATTTATTAAGTATTCATGCCATATTTATAACAATTCTATATGGTTTTGGTATGATTTGATTAGAACTAACCCGGACTGACGCTGTTTTCAGCAGAACTACCGTGGTGTTGTTTTTTGTGCAGAAATGAAAGTTTTCTAAATGAGCTGAAACTTTTGGGAGATTTTTTATTGGACAAATAAAAAATATTGGCACCAAGACCCACTGGAGGGGGGCCACACAATGCCCACGAGGCACCAGGGCGTGCCACCCCCCTCCCAGGCGCGCCCTGGTACCTCATGGGGCCCACGTGGCTCCGTTTCGCGTGATTCCAACGCTGAAAAATCATATATATTCAGAAACCCACGAAAGTTAACCTAGATGAGTTTTTACGCTGCCGCAAGCCTCTGTACCAGAGAGATCCCATATACAGCCCTTTTCCGGCATCCTGCCGGAGGGGGGAAGGCATCACCGGAGGCCATCTTCATCATCCCGGCGGTGTCCCGGACGAGGAGGGAGTAGTTCACCCTCGGGGCTGAGGGTTTGTACCAGTAGCTATGTGTATGATCTCTCTCTCGTGTTCTTGAGATGGCACGATCTTGATGTATCGCGAGCTTTGTTGATATAGATGAATCATATGGAGTTTTCCCCTCTCTATCTTCTTGTGATGAATTGAGTTTCCCCTTTGAAGTTTTCTTATCGGATTGAGTCTTTAAGGATTTGAGAACACTTGATGTATGTCTTGCATATGGATATCTGTGGTGACAATGGGATATTCAGTTGAGTCACTTGATGTATGTTTTGGTGATCAACTTGAGGGTTCCGTGACCTTGGGGATTTATGCATAAGGGTTGGCACACGTTTTCGTCTTGACTTTCCGGTAGAAACTTTGGGGCACTCTTTGAAGTTCTTTGTGTTGGTTTGAATAGATGAATCTGAGATTGTGTGATGCATATCTTATAATCAAACCCGTGGGTACTCGTGGTGACATTGGAGTGCCTAGGTGACATTAGGGTTTTTGGTTGATGTGTATCTTAAGGTGTTATTCTAGTACAAACTCTAGGGCTGTTTGTGACAATTAATGGGGATGGCTCATAAGATTGATCGGGAAGGATAACTTTGAGGTGGTTTCGTACCCTACAACAATTTCTTCGTTTGTTCTCCGCTATTTGTGACTTTGGAGTGGACTCTTTGTCGCACGTGAGGGATTTACATATGATTCAACTATGTCAACAATGTTGGGAGATCGCACTAGTGAAAGTATGAACCCTAGGCCTTGTTTCTAAGCATTGCAATACCGTTTTTATTCAAGTTTACTTTTTGTTACCTTGCTGTTTTTATATTTTCAGATTACAAAAACCTATATCTACTATCCATACTACACTTTTATCACCATCTCTTCGCCGAACTAGTGCACCTATACAATTTACCATTGTATTGGGTGTGTTGGGGACACAAGAGATTTCTTGTATTTGGTGCAGGGTTGCTTGAGAGATACCATCTTCAACCTACGCCTCCCACGGATTGATAAACCTTAGGTCATCCACTTGAGGGAAAATTGCTATTGTCCTACAAACCTCTGCGCTTGGAGGCCCAACACGAGTCTACAAGAACAAGTTGTGTAGTAGACATCAAGCTCTTTTCTGGCGCCGTTGCCGGGGAGGTGAGTGCTTGAAGGTATATCTTTAGATCTTGCAATCGAATCTTTTAGTTTCTTGTTTTATCACTAGTTTGGTTTATTAAACAAAACTACAAAAAATGGAATTGAGGTTGCCTCATATTATTCGTCTTTATCATGTCTTTATTGAAAATAAGGATTCCGATAATTGTGCTCAATTGATAGAAGAAGAATTCAATGAAATGTTTGGCATAAAATCTTTGAATGATGAGCATGATTGCAACGTTGTTAATATGAATTCTTTGAATACCCATGATGCTAATGATATGCAAAGCTACAAGCTTGGGGATGCTATGTGTGATGAAGATGATATTTTTAGTCCCCCAAGTTTTGATGAGAAAATTTATTATGATGATAACATGCCTCCTATTTATGATGATTATTGTGATGACTTGTATGCTATAAAGAATAATGATAACCATGAAACTTGTCATCATGATTTTAATGTTCAATTTGATTATGCCAATCAAGTATCTCATGATAATTATTTTGTTGAGTTTGCTCCCACTATTATGAATGAGAAGAAAATTGCTTATGTGGAGAGTAGTAAGATTTCTATGCTTATGTATCATGACAAGAATGCTTTGTGTGATGGATATATTGTTGAATTTCTTCATGATGCTACTGAAAATTATTTTGAGAGGGGAATATATGCTTCTACATATTTTAATAATATCAAGTTTCCTCTCTATGTGTTGAAAGTTTTGAAGTCATGCTTGTTTTGCCTTCCTATGCTAGTTGATCCTTGCTCCCATAAACTATTTGCTCACAAAATCCCTATGCATAGGAAGTGGGTCAGGCTTAAATGTGCTAGTCATATGCTTCATGATGCTCTCTTCGTGTTTCTATCCTTTACTTCTATGAGTGCATCATTCAAAATTATCATGCCTAGCTAAAAGGCTTTAAAGAAAAGCGCTTGTTGGGAGACAACCCAATATTTATACCTACTGTTTTTGTGTGTCCACATGATTAAGATACTGTATTAATCATGTTTTATATGTTTTCTTTTAATAATGTGCCAAGTAAAGCCTTTAGGATAGTGTGGATGATAGTTGACTCAATTCTGTGCAAAAACAGAAACTTTTGCCTCCAGTGTTTAAATTCCCAGAATTTACTGGAGCGTCAAAAAATTCTGAATTTTTTTCATATGATTTATATACAAATTGCCTACGTTTTCCTGATTTTTCAGAATTTTTAGAGTTACAGAAGTATGGTCATTGTTCAGATCATTACAGACTGTTCTGTTTTTGACAGATTCTATTTTCAATGCATAGTTTGCTTGTTTTATAGTTTCTATGGCTTATATTGGTCAATATAAATTGTAGAAATTGTAGGGTACAGTAGGCATTGTGTGAAAACAATTATGAATCTTGTCTTGACAGTACCAAAGTCAATGATTTGCTCTTTATCATACTAACCTATCTCACGAAGTTCCGTTAAGTTTTGTGTGATTGAAGTTTAAGTTTTGGGAGAGATATCGATATGAGGAGAATAAGGAGTGGCAATACCCTAAGCTTGGGTATGACCAAGGCACCCCCAAGGTAATATTCAAGTAAGACCCAAGCAACTAAGCTTGGGGATGCCCCGGAAGGCATCCCCTCTTTCGTCTTCAACACTATCGGTAACCTCACTTGGAGCTATATTTTTATTCGTCACATAATATGAGTTTTGCTTGGAGCGTCATTTTATTTTGTTGAGATTTTCTTGCTATTAACAATAATCATGTTTTGTATATTTTATTTCAATAAAAATGTCAAGTATAGCCTTTACCATGCTTATTTTGCAAGTTCATGAGTTGCTGTTTCAAAACAGAAAGTTTGCTTCTATTGATTAAATTGCCCAGAAATGTCAGAATGTGATAAAATCTTGAAATTTTGACACAGTCAACTTTGATAAAAATTTTCCAGTTTGGTAAATTTTCAGAATTTTTTGAGTTATCTAAGTATGGATTCTTAATTATCCTTTACAGACTGTCCTGTTTAGGCAGATTGCTGTTATGTATGCATTGTTTGCATATGTTTGCCTGTTTAATGTTTCTATTTATGGATAGGAGTATTAAATATGCAGAGGCATTTAGTATTCAATGTATAATTATAATTTTAGTGATTTGCTACAGTAGAGAATGGCGAGGTTTTGAGTGGATTTATACTAACATATCTCACAAGTTCTTGTCAAGTTTTGTGTGGATGAAGTTTTTGAAACTTAGGGATACTATTATATGAGAAGAATTAACGAGACACAAGAGTTCAAGCTTGGGGATGCCCAAGGCTCCCCAAGTTAATATTCCAAGATGTATCAAGCATTCAAGCTTGGGGATGCCCCGGTAGGCATCCCATCACTTTTCTTCATCAACTATCGGTTAGTCTCGATTGAACCCAAATTTTTACTTGTTCACATAATGTGTGCTATACTTGGTTGTGTCTTTGTTTTGCTTACTGTTTGAATAAAATATCAAGGTCTGAAACATTTTTAATGAGAGAGAGTTTTCACATAGCTACTTAATTGTTTCACTACTCATTGATCTTCGCTTATATATTTTGGAGTAGTTTGTCATTAATTCTCATGCTTCACTTATATCTTTTTGAGAGTTAATAATAGTAATGGTAATTTGCACAAGATATGAATTTGGTCCCAAGATGATGAATATTTGAGAGGGATATAATAAAAACTTTCATATAGATCATTGGATATGATAAGTTTGATTCCTTGCAATGAAAATAATGAAAGAGATCATATGCTAATCTTATGGAAAGTAATGACATTGCATAAAGAAAAGTATAAGTGGTAAAATTTATTGGAGGTTAACAAGCATAGAATTAGTCAATAATGCAATTCTTGAAAAAGTTAATAAGGGAAGAGAAGATTCACATGCAAATATACTATCTTGGACATCTTTTATGATTGTGAGCCCCCATTAAGTATTTTATGTCAAACTGTTGACATTGGACAAGGAAGGCAACGTAATGAATTATGTTTGTTCATATTCACGTAGAAGTTATATTGTTATAGATCCTCCAACATGTGGTGCTTGCCCAATATCTTTGCTAGCCAAAAATCCGCACCAAGTAGAGATACTACTTGTGCATCCAAAACCCTTAAACCCAGTTTCATGTCACGAGTGTCCACCATATCTACCTATGGATTGAATAAGATCCTTCAAGTAAGTTGTCATCGGTGCAAAAAGCAATAAAAATTGCCTCTAAATATGTATGATCTTTTATTGTAAGGGAAATAAGCGTTGTACGAACTTGTGATGGTAAAGAAATAAAAGTGACGGACTGCATAATAAAGGTTGCTATCACAAGGGGCAATATAACGTGACGTTCCTTTGCATTAAGGGCTTGTGCATCCAACAACAAAAAGCGCATGACAACCTCTGCTTCCCTCTGCGAAGGGCCTATCTTTTACTTTTATGCATTTACTTTTATGTATTTATTTTTTATGCAAGAGTCAATAGTGTTCTCCTCTATTTCCTTTTTATTTTTCTCTTTTGCAAGCATCATGTGGTGGGGAAAGATCTAGGCACATATATCCAGTTGGATATGAGTGATCATGAGTTATTATTGTTGACATCACCCTTGAGGTGAATAAGTTGGGAGGCGAAATCACAAGCCCCTATCTTTCTATGTGTCTGGCTGAAACTTTTGCTCCATATATATGTCGTGAGTGTTAGCAATCATAGAAGACTAAATGATGGTTGAGTATGTGGACTTGCTAAAAAGCTCCTACATGAGACCCTTCCTGAAAATATGATGAATTGCAATTGCATTGTTGACTAGAATAGTTTGTTAGTTTCCAAGAAAGTTTATGCCTTATACTTCATTGTTGTGATGAATTGTTACTTGCTCATGAGAAGTTTTATGATAATAAATATTGCTGTTATAATAATGATCTTGCTTTGAATCATTCAAGTCCAATGTCCATGCTATAAAAGAAAAGATTATATGATGATTATGATAGGTAGCATTCCACATCAAAATTTCTGTTTTTAATTGCTACTTTATCATGATGACTTTTATGAGAGAAAGTTGCTGTTATGATGCTAGGAAAAGTGATTGAAATTATCATTGATCAAACTTATGCACTATGCTAGCATTCACACTTCATAAATTATTTCTTTTATCATTTACCTACTCGAGGACGAGTAGGAATTAAGCTTGGGGATGCTGATACGCCTCCAACGTATCTATAATTTATGAAGCATTCATGCCATATTTATAACAGTTCTATATGGTTTTGGTATGATTTGATTAGAACTAACCCGGACTGACGCTGTTTTCAGCAGAACTACCGTGGTGTTGTTTTTTGTGCAGAAATGAAAGTTTTCCAAATGAGCTGAAACTTTTTGGAGATTTTTTATTGGACAAATAAAAAATATTGGCACCAAGACCCACTGGAGGGGGGCCACCCAGTGCCCACGAGGCACCAGGGCGCGCCACCCCCCAGGCGCGCCCTGGTACCTCATGGGGCCCACGTGGCTCCGTTTCGCGTGATTCCAATGCTGAAAAATCATATATATTCAGAAACCCCCGAAAGTTAACCTAGATGAGTTTTTATGCCGCCGCAAGCCTCTGTACCAGAGAGATCCCATCTACAGCCCTTTTCCGGCACCCTGCCGGAGGGGGGAAGGCATCACCGGAGGCCATCTTCATCATCCCGGCGGTCTCCAGGACGAGGAGGGAGTAGTTCACCCTCGGGGCTGAGGGTATGTACCAGTAGCTATGTGTATGATCTCTCTCTCGTGTTCTTGAGATGGCACGATCTTGATGTATCGCGAGCTTTGTTGATATAGATGAATCATATGGAGTTTTCCCCTCTCTATCTTCTTGTGATAAATTGAGTTTCCCCTTTGAAGTTTTCTTATCGGATTGAGTCTTTAAGGATTTGAGAACACTTGATGTATGTCTTGCATATGGATATCTATGGTGACAATGGGATATTCACTTGAGTCACTTGATGTATGTTTTGGTGATCAACATGCGGGTTCCGTGACCTTGGGGATTTATGCATAAGGGTTGGCACACGTTTTCGTCTTGACTTTCCGGTAGAAACTTTGGGGCACTCTTTGAAGTTCTTTGTGTTGGTTTGAATAGATGAATCTGACATTGTGTGATGCATATCGTATAATCAAACCCACGGGTACTCGTGGTGACATTGGAGTGCCTAGGTGACATTAGGGTTTTGGTTGATGTGTATCTTAAGGTGTTATTCTAGTACGAACTCTAGGGCTGTTCGTGACAATTAATGGGGATGGCTCATAAGATTGATCGGGAAGGATAACTTTGAGGTGGTTTCGTACCCTACAACAATTTCTTCGTTTGTTCTCCGCTATTTGTGACTTTGGAGTGGACTCTTTGTCACACGTGAGGGATTTACATATGATTCAACTATGTCAACAATGTTGGGAGATCGCACTAGTGAAAGTATGAACCCTAGGCCTTGTTTCTAAGCATTACAATACCATTTTTATTCCCGTTTACTTTTCGTTACCTTGCTGTTTTTATATTTTCAGATTACAAAAACCTATATCTACTATCCATACTACACTTTTATCACCATCTCTTCGCCGAACTAGTGCACCTATACAATTTACCATTGTATTGGGTGTGTTGGGGACACAAGAGATTTCTTGTATTTGGTTGCAGGGTTGCTTGAGAGATACCGTCTTCAACCTACACCTCCCACGGATTGATAAACCTTAGGTCATCCACTTGAGGGAAAATTGGTACTGTCCTACAAACCTCTGCGCTTGGAGGCCCAACACGAGTCTAAAAGAACAAGTTATGTAGTAGACATCATGATCCGACCAGGATAAGCATTGCCGTGCGATAAGGATTATGAGATAATCCGGTTTGTGGTCGGCATCACTGGAATGAGAAAGAGGTCGGGCTAGCACAAGGATGACAGACTCGCCTTGAGCCCGACAACATATATCGTGTGGCAAAGGGAACAGAAGTGGGACATGTTGTACAGGTTCGCCGACCGGCTTCATTGTCTACTTGGTGGTTGACATGCCTTGCTAGAGGCCGCTACCAACCGAGCAGGTCGGAGGTGATCCGAACTGCGACCGAGTCGACTTGAACCTAAGGGGCCGCGCGCTTAAGGGAAGGAACCTACGAGGTCGGATCCGAGGACACTGGTTGGATGTGATCCGAGCTGGACTTGGATCGTGACTGAGTAGACTTTGGGCTTTAGGGTCCATGCGGGGCCCAAGTGTTGAGCCCGCGATGGATGCCTATATAAGTGGAGGTACGGCACACTCATTAGGGTTAATCGCCTCGGCGCCGTCATTAGGGCTTTGCATGTGTTGCAACTAGCCACCTCCACTCGCAGCCGGCTGTGTGACCGGACCTAGCAGTCTGCCGCACGGCGTTCCTCCTGCACGCGCGGATACCATTAGAGGCGGTGCACTTGCGCCGGTCCGGCGAACCTGTTCATGGGATCCGATCGGCTACGTGGGAGATCGACGAGGAGGAGACGACTCCGGAGACACGCTGCCTCAACTCTTTTTCCGCTGCATGGCACTGCGCGTCTAGTGGTAACGATCTGTGATCTATCTCTGGTAGCATGTTCCTGGAAATTTTAATTTGTAGTCGACGCACCCTACCGTAGATCCCAATAGTGGTATCAGAGCCTCTGCTATAGGATTTGAATTCAGATCGGATGCATATTTGATATGTGGAGGCGGCAGATGAGATATGTTGTCGTTTATGAGATCGGCTATGTGCACGGTTCATGAGATCAATTGCACATGGGGATCATTGTGGCGTTGTTTTCTGTCAATCGGAATCGATGAGGTCCTGACACAACCTACCCCTACCGGTCGGTTTCCGCCATCGGGGTTAACAGTGAAACATAAATCCGAATCGGATTCGTGATGATCGATAAGATCGGTCAGATCAGAAAATTCGGCGTGATCGGAGTACAGATGTGATCTGTGATTTCCGAAAATGTAGCGCCTTGTATTTCGTACACGATCACTCAAACCGGTAGAATGCGATTCTATGCATAACTTTGTTTTGCAGGTTTGATGTGAATAGTATGGCTCATGTGTATGTGATGCTTGTGTGTAAATTATACATGGCATGCGCGTCATGATTTGTCAGCCGGCAGGAGCCAAAGTGTTGTCATTATAATGTATAACGACTTGCATGTCGACTTGTGATACTTTGTAAAATTCATTACTAGTTGTAGTACTTGGAGGACAGAGATCAAGTTCGAGGCTTTGGCATCCCGGCGTGACGAACAAGATGGAGTGCCGACCTGGTCATCGGAGTTGGAGCCAGCCTGGAAGGACGTCCATGAAGGAGCCATACTATTTCACAATATATGTTTATTTGTGATTGTTATGCTTCTTGTTTCTATGCATGTTAAAATGGTAGAAAGATCCCTCATAAATATCAAGTTTATTTTCCGTCCCAGATGTTGCACCTTCGCACGTCAAGTACGTCTAGTAGTGGGCTCATAAAATTGGGGTGCTACTAGGTGTCCTTGAACTGAAGGGTTTGTGTCGGACACGGACATGCACTGCATCAGGTTGACTTGACAAGGCTATCAAAACGATTTTGGGCCTTGTGGCAAAGAAGGTTGGGAGTCGGGGTATGAGATACCTTCCCGACCGACAGGAGTCGTATAGAGATACGATTAGCAAAGAGTTGCTTACCGGATAGGCATGTCGGCTAGCAGTGATGCTAAAGCTTACTAGTCGCATGCGCTAGTCGGATCCTCAGTGGGAGTATTTCTGTTAAGGCTTGAATTACTCTACATAAACACATTGCTTAGTGATTGCATATTTTTCTGTTGTAGATCAATGGCACCACCTGCTCAACCAACTTTGCATTGAAATCAATCCTGGAAAAGGATAAACTTAATGGAACAAACTTTACCACCTGGTATAGAAATTTGAGAATTGTTCTCAAGCATGATAAGAAGGAACATGTTCTAGAGGATCCACTTCCAGAGGAACCTGCCGATAATGCTAATGCCACAACCAGGAATGCCTATGAGAAACTCGTTGATGAATCAACGGAGATCAGTTGTCTGATGATGGCTTGTATGGAGCCCGATTTGCAATAACATTTCGAAAATGTTGAGGCTTACGATATGATCGAGAGTCTCAAGAGCATGTTTCAGACACAGGCTAGGACCGAAAGGTTCAACGTCTAACGATCCTTGATGGATTGCAAGCTGAAGGAAGGTGATCCACTAAGCCCGCATGTGATCAAGATGATCGGATACGTGCAAGCTTTGGATCGGTTAAGCTTCCCGCTCTTGGATGAGCTGGCTACAGATGCAGTTCTGGGTTCTCTTCCACCTAGCTATGGGACGTTCATTTCGAACTATCATATGCATGGTATGGATAAGAAGCTCACTGAATTGCATGGAATGCTTAAGGTGGCAGAGCAGGATATTAAGAAAGGCACGCATCAAGTGTTGATGGTGCAGAAATTGGCTAAGTTCAAGAAGAGTTGGTCCAAGAAGAAGGCTAAAGCAAAGGGCACGGAGATGGTAACCTCCGCCGCTGAGCCAAAGTCAGGACCGGACTCGAAGACCATTTGCTATCATTGCAAGGAAACTGGTCACTAGAAGAGGAACTGTATCAAGTGGCTTGCCGAGCATGGCAAGAAGGTCGGAAGTGCGACTTCGGGCAAAGGTACACTTGTCACATATGTTATAGACATTTACCTTGCTGACATACCTAGTAGCTCTTGGGTATTTGATACCGAATCAATTATTCATATTTGCAACTCGATGCAGAGGCTGGTAAGAACTAGGGGTGTGGCACAAGGGGAGCTTGACATCAGGGTCGGCAACAAAGCAAGAGTTGTTGCGTTGGAAGTCGGTACGATGCAGCTCCATCTTCCTTCCGGATTCATTATGGAATTGAATAATTGTTATTATATTCCAGCACTTAGTCAGAACATTATATCTGCCTCATGTTGGATGAGTCAGGGTTATGAATTCAATTTAAAGGACAATGGTTGTTCGATATATTTGAATAGTATGTTCCACAGCTATGCACTGGAAACGGAACCTGTCTATAATATGAATGTCAAGAGGCATAAGCCTAATGAGATAAATCCAACATACTTCTGGCATTGCCGGCTTGGACATATTAGTCTGAAACGCATGAAGAAGCTCCATGATGATGGGCTCCTAACTTCGTCCGACTTTGGGTCGTTCAAGACATGTGAATCATGCTTGCTTGGCAAGATGACTAAGTCTCCTTTTGCAAAGAGTTGCAAGAGGGCGTCCGAGCTGTTGGAGCTTATACACAGCGATGTGTGTGGTCCAATGAGCACAACTGCCAGAGATGGCTATCAGTACTTCGTGACTTTTACTGACGACTTGAGTAGATATGGATATATCTATTTGATGAGGCACAAGTCAGAAACTTTTGAAAAGTTCAAAGAGTTTCAGAATGAGGTTGAGAATCAGCTCGGCAAGACTATAAAGTTTCTACGATCTGATCGTGGAAGTGAGTACATGAGCTAGGAGTTTGATGATCATCTGAAAAGCCGAGGTATAGTACCTCAGCTCACACCTCCAGGCACACCACAGAGAAATGGCGTGTCAGAACGGAGGAATCATACCTTGTTAGACATGGTTCGATCTATGATGAGCAAATCGGATTTACCCTTGTCATTCTGAGGATATGCTCTAGAAACTGCAGCTTTTACACTCAACAGAGTACCATCTAAATCCGTAGACAAGACACAACATGAGATGTGGACTAGGAAGAGTCCCAAGTTGTCTTTTATAAAGATTTGGGGTTGTGAAGCATTTGTCAAGTGACTTATGTCGGACAAGCTTACACCCAAGTCGGATAAGTGCATATTTGTGGGATATCTGAGGGAAACCTTGGGATATAGCTTCTACAACCGCGAAGAGAACAAAGTGTTTGTTGCTCGGAACGGGGTCTTCCTTGAGAAAGAGTTTCTTGGGCGGGAAGCTAGTGGGAGGCAGGTGCCACTTGAAGAAGTTCGAGAACCACTTGGGGACAACTCGGCTCGTGATGCGATCATACCGGAGTCTGTCAGGGAACCCGAGGTGGAAGCAGCACCACAACCACGGAGGTCGAAAAGATTGCCAAGAGTGCGCGATGTGTTGTTGCTAGAAAGCGACGAGCCGGCTACGTATGCGGAAGCGATGGTAAGCCCAGATTCCGAGGCATGGCTGGAGGCCATGAGGTCCTAGTTAAAGTCCGTGGATGAAAATCAAGTCTGGGACTTGGTTGATCCGCCGCCTGGCGTCACTGCCATTGGTTGCAAATGGGTCTTTAAGAAGAAAACTGATGTGGATGGAAATGTTCAGATCCACAAAGCTCGGCTTGTCGCTAAAGGTTATGGACAAGTTCAAGGAATTGACTACGACGAGACCTACTCGCCGGTAGCGATGCTGAAATCGGTGAGGATCGTACTAGCTATAGCTACATATTTCGATTATGAGATATGGCAAATGGATGTCAAAACGGCTTTCCTTCACGGAAATTTAACCGAGGACGTGTATATGATACAACCCGAGGGTTTTGTCAATCCAACTAGCGCTAGTAAGGTATGCAAGCTCAAGAGATCCATTTATGGGTTGAGGCAAGCATCTCGGAGCTGGAATATTCGTTTTGATGAGGTCGTCACTGGTATCGACTTCATCAAAAGCGAAGAGGACGCTTGTTTATACAAGCAGTTGAGTGGGAGCTCGGTAGTGTTTTTGATCCTGTATGTGGATGACATATTGTTAATCGGAAAAGATGTTTCGATGCTGAACTCGGTCAAGGAATCATTGAATGGAAAGTTTTCGATGAAGGACCTCGGTGAAGCAGTTTACATATTGGGCATTAAGATCTATAGAGATAGATCGAGGAGGCTGCTCGGCTTAAGCTAGAGCACGTACATAGACAAAGTGTTGAAACGGTTCAACATGAGCGAGGCAAAGAAGGGGTTCTTGCCTGTCTCACATGGTATAAGGCTGAGCGAGACTCAGAGTCCTTCGACATCTGATGAGCGAAGCAGGATGAGTCGGATTCCGTATGCCTCGGCAATTGGATCCATCATGTATGCCATGATATGTACTAGGCCTGATGTTGCTTTTGCAATAAGATTGACAAGCAGAAACCAGGCCAACCCAGGTGAGAGTCACTGGGCGGTGGTAAAGACTATTCTGAAGTACCTAAAAAGGACTAAAGAGATGTTCCTAGTTTATGGAGGTGAGGAAGAGCTCGTCGTAAAGGGTTACGCTGATGCTAGTTTCCAAACCGACCGAGATGATTGTCGATCACAGTCCGGATTCGTGTACGTCATGAACGGAGGAGCAGTGAGCTGGATGAGTTCCAAGCAAGATACGGTGGCTGATTCTACCACAAAAGCCGAATACATTGCGGCTTGTGAAGCTGCAAAGGAAGGTGTTTGGATATGTAACTTTCTGGATGATCTTGGTGTTTTCCCAGCCTCGGTAAAACCGTTGAACCTTTATTGTGATAATTCTGGTGCCATCGAACAGGCCAAGGAGCCGAGGAATCACCACAAGACCAGACACATAGATCGGAAATATCACCTGATATGAAAGATCGTAAAGAGTGGTGATGTAGAGTTATGCAAAATTCACACGGATGCAAATGTTGCAGATCCGTTGACTAAGCCGCTTCCACAACCCAAGCATGAGGGGCACATGAGAGCTATGGGCATACGATGTCTATTTGATTGACTCTAGTGCAAGTGGGAGACTGTTGGAGATATGCCCTAGAGGCAATCATGTATGATGATATTTCCTATGTGTTTATGAATAAAGATAGTCCTTGGACATTACCAATGATGTGTATCAGCGAGTACGTGACTTGTTTGTGGGACTATGCATTGTATGATGATTGTCCTAAAAGGTCCCTAGTCGAAATGGCTGTGTGGACGCGCAACTAACTAGACTAGCATATGACATGTAGGATGGCTCGGTCTCACTAGCCATGGAGCATTGGATGCTAACCGGATAATATGGACTCGGAAAGATCTGGTCGGATTCGACATAGTCAGATCCGAGTCCAGATAAGGTCCAAGTCGGACATACCCAACTATGAGACACATCGATATGTCATCTGTGAGTCTCTAGTACAACATACGTTCTATGTCCTAAGACATGAGCTGGCGCATGTACTCGGGATGGTGACATACCTGCTTTGGGCCAACCAAACACTACTCCGTAACTGGGTAGTTATAAAGGTAGGTTTCGGGCTTGTCCAGACCCATGTTGCGAGACATGGTCGAGCAAGATGGGATTTGCCCCTCCGACCAAGAGAGATATACTCTGGGCCCCTCGTGTGATCCGACCAGGATAAGCATGGCCATGCGACAAGGATTATGAGATAATCCGGTTTGTGGTCGGCATCACTGGAACGTGAAAGAGGTCGGGCTAGCACAAGGATTACAGACTTGCCTTGAGCCCGACAACATATATGCCGCTCTCATTTAGTTTGCTAAATGGCCCGAGAAGCACTCCGCCTTTTGGAAAAGGAGGTTGAAGACGAAGTATCCTGCGTGATGGTTCTGCTCGGGAAAATCCTTTTCGACCCACGGTTCGGCATCTTCCCTGCCGAGCTGCACCTCGGCATTGGCAAAATGCACGCGACGGATGAACTAGTTCCCAAGGAGATACGATCCTAGGGTCGGTCATGTGGCCCAACCCAAGTCTCGGGGGCTACTGCATTGACAATTCAATCCAGAAAATTCAAAGTTCAAAATGGTTTCCGAGGAGATTACTATCCATAGGTTGGTCGGCCACACCCAACGCGAGTCTCGGGAGCTATTGCACACCGTGTTTCCTTTCCTAAAGTATGCTGCCGAGAAAGGACTTGATCCTCAGGCCGGTTTCGCTAATCGGCTTGAGTCTCAGGGGCTACTGGGATTAGCGGTTTTATGTTATCCTTCAGGTGCATCTCGGATTTTAGGTCGACACGCACCTTAAGGGCTACTGGCTATACATCTCGGCATGGAATAAATTGCACCAATCGGAAAAAATTCTACAAAAAATCAGCCCAAGACCGATCTAGTGCACCACTTCGGAAGCAGTCCGACATGTAGACCGGCTGCGAGCGACTGGTTGCACAGGAGACTTTTTCGGTGTTAAGCTCGGCTAAACTCCTTCAACATTTTGAAGATCGGGGTGATCTATGACACCTCCGATGCAGTTCGGCGTTGGAGCTCGGCTACGAGAAGACACCACCGCACGGAAAAAACTTCGAACCCGAGGTGTGTTGTGAAAATAACAAGGCTTATGATAAAGGCCGAGAACTTAAAGGGGCTCCTTGGATGCCCGACATGTGAACTCGTTGGAGACACCTAGGCGATCCTCGAGATCGGAGATGAAAAGATTTGTTGAACCAGCTTTTAAGACCGACTACACGAAGACGAAGAAAAGTTTGGAAGAACCGAGCAGCGTCCCCAACTTGAAGACCGGTTCAGGGGCTACTGATGGTGTCCTGGACTAGGGGGTGCTCACCATGTCGTCTCCCGGCCAGGAGGGCCGGGCCAAGGATCCTCGTGGCGGTTCATTACTGGGCCTCTTCGGGCAGCCCATGACGTATACAAGGATTCCACAAGACTTAGCGCACAAGACGAGGACTCTTCTAAATCCTAGGCCTCTGGTACATTATATAACCGAGGCTAGGCTAGTCGATCGATCATATTCTAGAGATTCTAGACTTAAGAGATAGATAACCTCATTCACATATGATCTCGAGGTAGATCAACCTGTACTCTGTACCCCATCTATAATCAATACAACGAAGCAGGACGTAGTGTTTTACCTCTTCGATTGGGCCTGAACCTGGGTAAACACCGTGTCCCTTCTCTGTCCTGTTACCATCGTCCCAAGCCTACCAGCTCGGGACCCCTACCCGAGATCTGTCGGATTTTACTCCGTCACCACGCCTCTTCTATCTAGAAAATACAAACAATGCTCCATTAACCCACAAAATCCTGGTAGAAATAACTTGCAACAAAAGTTGCTCCCTTCCATCCGTCTAGCCACCGAAATAACACTTGGCGGACCAGCATGCACGTGGCGCGCCATCCTAAAGAACGTTTTTCAGCGCGAAACCCTCTCTAGTGGCATTAAAATCCGCATTAATGACGCTATATCGCTCCACAAAATTCTCGTCAAGTTATCTCTAACATCAAAAGCCGTTTATCTTTTTGCGTCCGTCCAAGCGCTTCTCGTCAAGTTATCTCTAACATCAAAAGCCGTTTCTCTTTTTGCGCCCGTCCAAGCGCCGAATGAACACTTCCCGGATCGGCATTCACGTGTGCCGCCATCCAATCGATGTTTGTAGAAACTGAAACTTTCTAAATAAAATAAAATAGCAACAACCATTTAAATATTTGCATCTTTATTTTGCACACTACCCATTAAGGAGTAAATAGACATGAACAAAGCCATGCATAGTAATGGAAGATAGGACCTGCAATGCTTATCATAAAACCCTCTTTTTCATCCAAAAGAAAAAAAAAATCTGGCCTTCGGCTGTCCGCTGCTCCTCCCACCTTTAAATAACCAGCAGCCCCACTCTCTTCCCTTACCCAACCCCACCTCCTCCCCCAAAACGCCAAAACCCAAACCCCACTCGGCGTAGGAGAAGAAGCGGCGCAATGCTGGACGCGGCGGCGATCCCTGAGCTGTGGAGCACCGTGCACGGGTGGTTCACCCCATGGGTGCTGTTCCTCGTGCTCAACCTCGTCATCGTCACCATCGTCGTCACCTCCATGGCCACGGCCCCGGCGGAGGGCGGAGAAGAGGCTGCGGCCGGGGCTGACGGCGAGAGGAGGATCCCGTACGGCGGGACATCAACGGCGCTCGACCGGCACCGGTCGCCCAACCCGCCCCGCTTCACCGCCCCCGCCCCTGAGGCCCCGGCGACCGGAGTACTGGATCTGGGACAGTCCGACGAGCAACCGCCGCCGCTCGAGATGGAGCCGGATAATCCGGGTGAGCACGAGCACGCGCACATGGAGAGGAGCATGTCTGAGCCGGCGGTCGAGGCCGAGCTGCCGCGGCGGCGGGCGCGTCTGCGCAAGTCGGCCAGCGACAAGTCGGCGTTCGCGCACATCGTTGCCGAGAAGGACACCGAGTTGGTGGAGGCGCGCAAGCCTGCGACGAAGAGGGACCCGGAGCGCCGACGCCCCCTGGTGGCGAAACCCGAGAAGCCGGTGCCGGAGGTGGAGATCGAGGAGGCCGGCAGCGAGGTGGACGCGCGCGCGGACGAGTTCATCAACAAGTTCCACCACCAGCTGAAGCAGCAGCGCATCGACTCCTTCATGCGCTCCCGCAATGCGCTCCACCGCCGCCGGGCGGCCGTGGTGCCAGGGGCGCCCTAGGTTGGCGTCTCCCGCAGCCGCGGGTGCTCCGTGATGCTCCAGAGCTTCCCGCGCTTAGCCTAGTGGATGAATAATAATGAAACAAAAACCTGGCTTCCGAATCTTTGCCAAGAAATGAAATGCTGGCGAGCCAGAGCGTTAAACCAACCAATGTGGTGTGCTGCGTGCAGGATGTATCTCCTTCTCCTGGCTTTCGGTTCTCTGTTGTGCCGTTCGGCCATGCGATGCGCCGTGGAATCTGATATATGTTTAATGCTGATGAGGGTTCTTCTGCAGCTTTCTGTCACCAGACATCCTACCAAAAACAGTTCTTTCCCGTTCTTGTTTAGACAGACGACGCGCACATTTCTCTCGAGCGGGTTTGTGTGTGTACTAAAAGTTTGGCTTGTGCTCAGGTTCCTTTTGTTTCCGAGGTGTGTAGGCGTCATGTGGTGTGAAGACATCAGAACCCAAACTAATAAAAGCATCTACAGCCGGCGCCTCAAACCGGTCCGGGCGGACAGACCGGTCACTGACCGGCCAAAAAAAAACCCAACTCACCCGGGCATCTTAAACCGGCCTCAAACGTCCGGCTGTCCGGCACGTCTCATATCTATCCTAAATGTAGGGCGGATACGGGGTGGCTCAGGCGCGTCCGTCACGTCAGCCCGACCCACTGTCGACCCAGTCCGTCCCTAAAAAAAACCCGAATCCGGATCAAACCCTATACCCACTTCGCTCCGCTCCGCTCCGTCTCTTCTCCCTTTCTCCGGTTCGATCCAATCCCATCTCTAGCGACCATGTCGAGCTTCGGCAGCCGCTCAGACGGCTCCGTCCATGATGAGCAAGAGCTGGCCCTCTGCATTGCGATGGAGCGGTCGCGAGTGGACACGGGGGGCAGTTCAGGATCTGGTCTGTCGTCGCTCACCGCTGGCGCATCGCCGACGTCGGAGCTGGCCCCTCCCAGCCCGCGTGCAACTCAATCTTTGTCGCCCCTCCGTCGTCCACCTCCCCTGCCGGCCGCTGCTCCGCAAGGGCAGCGGTGGGTTCTTGTACCCGCTCCGCCGGTGCCGTGGACGCGCACGCCGAAATTGGAGGTGCATGCCCCCCGCCGCGAGAGGCAGCAGGCAAGGGAGAGCGAGGCGTTCGAGCAATCCATTCGCCGCCGCCGCGGGTTACCGACAGTGCCCGACGAGGAGGAGCGGCTCCTCGCGTGGTTCTACCGCCGGTCACTTACGACGGCGGAGACGGACGCTCACCGGGTCCGGAGGAAGAATGCCAAGGCGCTCTGGCTAGCCATTGAGCGGTCCGAGTGCTAGCCGACGGAGGCAACAACGGAGACGGCAAGGGTGGCCAAGCCCAAGCAGAAGCAGGATCGGGCTGTCCGACAGATGAAGGGCTACATCGTCATCTCCGATTCATCCGACGAGACGGCTCCGACTCCGACGACCCGCCTCGTGCCTCGAAAGCCTTCCCAGACTCCTACACCAGTGCCGGTGACTGGATGGGCAAAGGGCCGGTGAGGACGTGGTGAAGCTCCGCTGTCTCCGTCTTTAGTTTCAAGTTTTTAGTAATCTAGTTTGAACTTGTCCGTCGTTTATGTGGATTATGTGAACTTTGGCGATCTTTTGGAGATCCGTTGGTGATCTTTTGGTGATCAAAATGTGCATTTATATGTCCGATTCTATGTCCGTTTGACGATCTATGTAGTTTTATTCATGTTGCATGCTTTAGTATGGACATAGGGTACTGGATATGAGATACACGGATGTGGACGACGGGATTTGAGAAGTGCCCGGTCAGTGGTGTTTTAGGGGCCGGATTTGGTGACCGCGCCTGTAGATACTCCAAGAGCATCTACGGCCCGGGCTAACGGCGCACTAAAAAATCCCGAACCAACCGGGCTCCTCAAACCGGCCCCAAATGCCTGGGTTGTCTGACACCCCTCATATCCAACACAATATGGATCGGATATGGGGGGGCCAAGGTGCGTCCGCCACGTTAGCCCGGCCCACTATGGCCCGCACCGACCCCACTCCTGCCCCCCAGAAATATCCGAAGATGGAAGAGCAAACCCTAGTTAAACCTCAGTCGCTCGACCTCTCCACTCCTCGCCCATCTCATCCCTTTCTCCCTCCACCCAAATCCACTCCCCTCTGCCATGGCCGACAGCAACTCCGACTCCATCAACTAGGAGAATCTTGCCGCGGAGTCCTCTAGCTAGTCGGCACCCAACAAGGAGGAGCTAGCGCTCTGCATCACCCTTCGCCGATCACTGATGCACCGGGGCGGGAGCTCCTCTTCCGCGGTGTCGTCGGTGGGCCGGGGGGGGGCAACTGATGCTTCGAGGCGCCGTTGGGTGCTCATGCCGGCTGAAAGGAAACCGAAGTCGGAGAGCCGCGTGTAGCAGCGCGCACGGAAGCGAGAGGCGGAGGCGGCTGCCAGCCGCTCCAAGTGCGTATATTGCATATCCGTGCCGAAGCCACCGCCCCCACTAGCGACGACAACGAGGCCCTTCCCGACACCATCCGCCACTCCTACACATCCATGGAGACAGACTCCCACCATCGTCGCCGCAAAAATGCGGTGGCGCTCCGTATGGGGCTCGAGGAGTCCCAACGGTTGGTGATGCAGCGGGCGGCGGCGGCGGAGAGAGCCGCACGACTCTTGCCAGAGCAGAACCACGTCGCCCCGCGCATGGCGAGCATCATCATCTCGTCCTCCTCCTCCGCATCAGGCAGTGACGACGATGACGATGCGCCGCCGGCCGCCGATGCCTATGCTGACGACAGCCGCCGAGACCCCAAGGGGATGCGTCTGAGGAGGAAGTGGTGAAATCCGGCCCTCCTATCTCTAGTTTTAATTAGTGTCTAAGTTAGTTAAGTGATGAACTCCGGTAGGACCTTTTGGATCGGATTGTGTTAACTTTTTATGTTATATCTATGTTAGATTGTTATGTTTATATGTTTATGTATGCTGGATTGCTATATTCATATGATGATCTATTTAGGGTACGATGTTTGCATGGTTTGTATGGATTTGGGGTAGGACATATTAGGGATGTGGTTGTGGAGTGGGAAAATATGCGGTATGCCTAGTCACCTCCAGCGGACGCGTCCGGACACGTCCGCAAGCCTATAGGGGCCCAAATTTGGTGACCATGGATGTAGATGCTCTAAGCGCATGTCATAGCGTCCACATATGTATAGACGACCAATTTATATATTTCGTTGCTTGCCGGGGTTGGATATGATGCAGTGATCATTTTCCACTATTTCAGTCATTGGCTCAGAAATGCATTGCAGAGTATATACCCAATGCGAAAAGCAATATACAGAGCATGGTTAGAGCATCTATAGTTGGGCTCCTTAAACGGCCCCTATTGCCCGTACAGATGGCCTGGTAAGTGACCGGTTGCAAAATCTTGACCCAGCCGCACACCTCATACATGCCCTATATGCCCGGGCTGACTGGCACCCCTCATATCGTCCCTATATGCCCGGGCTCACCAGCACCCCTCATATCCAGCCCATATTCGAATGGATATGGGGGACCCGGATGCGCCCGGACGTGTCCGCCATGTCGTACCAGTCCACTGTGGCCCACGGCATCCCCACCCCTGTCCCCATAAATACCCGAAGCCGGACGATCAAACACTAGTCAACCACTCCGCTCCACTCCACTTTCGTATCATCCCCTTCCTCACTCCGCCCTATCCCCTTTCCTTCGCCAAGGGCGGGAACAGATCTGGCAGTGACTCTGACTCAATTGAGAGGGAGAATATCGCAGTGGACTCCTCGAGCTCGTCCGCGCCAGACGAGGAGGAGCTAGCACTACGCATTGCCCCCAACCGGTCGTGGATGGACTGGGGTGGGAGATCCTCGTCTATTGCGTCGCTAGTGGCCCGAGAGGGCAGCTCCAGCTATGCGGCGTCCCACGGCCGCACCACGCTGTCCTTGCCTTCCCCGGTCAGGCAGCAGGGGGGCTAGTGGCGCCCGACACCGCTCGGTGTTCGTGCCAGCACGGCAGCCAAAGTTCGAGGGCCGCACGTATTGACGCTCAAGGAAGAGGGCGACGGAGGCGGCCGCCAGCCACTCCAACTGCGGGTCTTGCTGATCCGTGCTAGACCCGCTGCTCCTCACGAGCGACAACAATGATGCCCTCGGCGACGCCATCCGCCGCTGCTACACGTCCGCGGAGACGGACGCTCGCCGACATCGCCACAAAAATACGGAGGCACTCTGTCTCGGTCTCAAGGAGTCCCAGCGGTTGGCGATGCAAAGGCGGTGGCAGTAAAGAGAGCCGCATGGCTCACAACAGAGCAGAACCGCGCCGTCCGACACATGGCAGGGATCATCATCTCCTCCTCCTCCTCCTCCTCGAAAAGCGACACGACGGACAACAAGCTCTGCCCGCTGCCAATGCCTACACTGAGGACAGCCCCCCCCACCCCCGAGACCCCAAGGGGAAGCGTCCAGCGAGGAAGTGGTGAAATCTGGGCACTCTCTCTATCTATTGCTAGTTAAGTGATGAACTCCGACGAACCTTTTTCGATTGGATCATAGTAACTTATAATGCCCTATCTCTGTCCGATTGATATGTTTATATGTTCTATCTATGTCAGATTGCTATGTCCATATGTTCTATGATGATGATCTACGTAGTTTGCATGGGTTTGTATGGATTTCGGGGAGGACAAATGGGGTGTGTGGATATGGAGTGGGAAAAATGTGGTCTGCCCGGTCACCGAGAGCGGACACGCTCCGGACGCAGCTGCGAGCGTATAGGGCCTAGAATTAGGTGACTGCAGTTGTAAATGCTCTTACATGAAGTAGGTAGTTTAGTACTTCTATTCTTGTTGGATGGATTGATAGACCCCCCCCCCCCGGCTCCTAACCCTAGCCTTCGCCACCTCTGATCTCCTGGTCGTCGGGCGCCACTGGGCAAAGCCCGGGATGAGGATAATGGCGGCGACGAGGCCTTCCGCCGTCCGTCTCTAGGGTGTGACCGCAGCAGAGTCTCGCAGTGGGTGCCCTGGACTTTTCTCCCAGTGGCCTTTGTCAAGGACGTTGATCCCCCGTTGAAGGATTCCCCCCTGGGGTTCCGCGACACTATGGCGGCCTGCTTGTAACACCCTGATTTTTGACCCTTTCTTTTTCTTTTGGATTTCTTCGAATTTGCATTTGAAGTTCCTTTTTCCGTGGCTATGTGGTCTTGAAACCTGGGAAGATCTTCTCTCCTGCCACTTCCTAGTGGCTTGTCCTTCTCAAATCTATCCCAAGGCCATGTCATTTCCATCTTAGCCCAACCCCAATTTTTATTTCTTGGGAATATTCCTTTTTTCTATTAAAGGAATAACCTTGTTAACTCTAGGTTGTGAAGCAACCTATATTTCTGTCATTCCAAAAATTCCCACAAAATTCTCATAAATTCTTTGGATCATATCTTCCACTAATATGTCAAAACCCATCCTTGCCTAGTTCAAAAATAATTCAGGAATATTCATTTTCAATTCTGTCCAGTATGGCACTTTGTGAAGGAAGTGCTATTTATATTTTCTTCTTTGCCCTCAAAATTTTTGGGCACTCTCTCATATCCAAATTATTGCCACATGACAAAATTCAACTTCATTTGCCTAGTAAATCTTCCTCAGCAAATTCCCAAAGTTTCTGACTAGAGAGAAGCTTTGTGAAGGAAGTACTGGCTAGGCTTATCTAAATGAGTTGAAATTTTGGGAGGTCATTCATATGATCAAATAATTACTCTCCACCAAATTTGAGCTCCATCCAACAATCTAGGTGAGCACACCTTCAAATCTTGGTTTCTGATCACAATTTCAGTTTGTGAAGCAACTATACTTGATATTGCTTCAAAAATTCTGAAATTAATCCAGGACCTAAATATACCTATAACATTTGAGCATGACAAAATTCACATCATTTTGCCAAGCCATTTGCTCCACAAAATTCCCCCAAGTTTCTGTCCAGATCAAAGCATTGTGAAGGAAGTACCATTTTTATTCATCCAAATGGTATGGAATTTTTATGGTGCCTTCATATGCCCAAATCATCATACTCCACCAATTTTCAGCCAATCCATGCATCCAAGTGAGTGCTACTTCATGATCAAGTCTCTGGACCAGTTGTTGCAGTTGTAAAGCAACTATGTTAAATACTGGTCCAAATCATTTCAAAATCCACAGGATCATAGTCCTTCCTACCCTAAGCCTCTGTGACATCCTGGTTAGCTCTTATCCCCTCTAATCTGATCACTATTTCATGCCCAAGTTGGATACAACAAACTTCAGTCGACCACTCCCATCAACTCATAGTCTATTTGGCCGAGCCATCACATCTGTGGGACTGTATGTTGGAGGGACAACACGTTTGACACCTTTTGCCAGGCATACGTGCCCTCCTCTCGCCATTGCACGCGGTGACCACGCCGTTGGCATGCGTTTGGCGCGCTCTGCGCATCGGCTAGCTTCGGGTACCTCTCTCCCTGCCGCTCTCGCTCGTCTCACCTTGTCTACCGCGTCGCCCACAGTCTCCCGCGTTCGCTCGGGCCCTGGCCCCCTCCTCCTTCACCCTCCCCGCGCCACGGCAGCCCTGACCGCGTGCGCACAGTGTCCGAGTGGCCGACCGGACACCGCACCGCCCGCGTCTGCCCTCCTCTGGCACTCCACAACTCCTCACTCGTCGCCGTCAACCCCTCCTCGCGTGCGCACGCGTACGCGGCTGCGTCAGTGCATCCCCCGAGCGCCCGTGGCGGCATCCAGCGAGGGCATCTTCGCCGCGGCTATTTAAGCCACCCCCGAGACCTCCCGACCGCACCAACATCTCCCCCACTCTCCTCTAGCCCTCCCCGACCAGTCAAACAAGCTCGAGGAGCCCTCTCTCCGTCGCATTGCCGCCATGGCCGCCGTCGGCCTCGCCTTAAATTCAAGCAAGTCCAAGTCCCTTCCCTCCTCCTCTCTCCACCAGAGGTCTTCTTGAGCCCCCTGGAGCCTACCCGCAGCTGTCCTTCCTCTCCGGCGACTCGTGGCGCCGCGCCCAACTTCGGCCGAAGCAGCCGTCCGCCGCGGCCGCGGCTCTGCTCGTTCCAGAGCTCGCCGGCGAGCGAGTTGCGTCCCTACGGTTGTGCCCCGCCGTGCTGGTCATTTCGATGGCCGGAGCTGCGCCTGGGGTGGACCGAGCCGTCGGAACGGCCGCCGGCGCCGAGCCCTTCCTCTGTTCTGCGGGCGCCGAACGAGAGGAAGAAGGAGACCCAGCCGGTGGGCCCCACCTCCCCATGGGCCCAACGAGTCAGCCACACAAGCCGTTGACCCCAGTCGCTGACGTGGATAAGTGAAAGCGTACTTCGACCTTTACGTTTTCCGTAGTTGAAAGCGTATTTCCCTGCGGCTTAGAGGTGAAATACGTTTTCTCTGCAGGAAAGCGTATTTCCAGAAATGCGTTTTCTCTTTTCAGCAGCCGGCGCCGAAACCCTTAATTTGCGGACGTTCATCCGTTAGCAGCAGAAAAGCAAAGTTTTTAATTCTTTTTCTGCCTAACGAACGAACGGCCGTATCTCGACAACCGTGACTCCGATTCAGGTGATTCCAAAGCCCACGATCTCAGTTCGTCGAGCCCGTTCCGATGGTATCATTTTCATGAGGTTGTCATACTGTGAAAATGACCATTTTGCCCTTGCCCTGAAAACAGCTCCGTCGGAGGGAAACTTTTCTGGCGATTCTTTCCGCGAGTTCATCGCACCTCTCCCCGGTGAATCCTTCATCCCCAGGCAAGCCACACCCTCCATTTGCATGATTGCAATGCAATGTCATGGTTAATTTGAATTAAATTTGATTAATATTGCATTATTTAGAAATGATTTATTCATGGCTTTATGATTGGATATATGTGAGTTTGTAACTGCCATGATGATGCTTGGATCTCTAGGACTTATATTTTGAAGAGTGAGGATGACGTGTTACTTCGGGATTACTAGTAGCAGTAGTCGTGCTTATTTCATGGTCATATTGAATATTGTGCTAATGATATGGATATATATTATGCTTTGGATTTTGGATGGATATTGCTATGATTTATATTACAGGTTTATATGTAACATTGGAGTAACAGTTCTAGCATAGTTATTACCTTGGGGATAAATTCCATCATTTCGTTGGTCAAGTGCCACCGAATCGAGCTCACCAGTGCAGCCACACTTGCCTTATGGGAGGCCCTAATGCGGTCTATTGTCATGCCTCTCACCGGAACCTCCAACTAGGGAAGGTTATGGGTGCGCGCTACCCTGATCAGGTAGGCGACCATAAGCCTTGAGTGCCCGAGTTGTATGGATATCCGAGGTCCCCGTTTGGGACGATGTTATGTTTTGGCCACGACGGTGGCGGCCACAAAGGTGGCGGATGTCACGAGTTGGCATCGGGGCAACCCAGGACATAGCCCAAAGGGGAGTTTGTCGGGAGTGGCCGGGAGAGTGCCATGCAATAGATTGGTTTTGTCGGAATGTCACTGGTCCACCCGAATGGGAGCACGAGGCCATGAGTTCCGTAGTGTGGGTACAGTGTACTAACCCCTGCAGAGTGTATAATCTATCGATAGCAGCGTCCTCGGTCATGGACACAGTTCGTAGTAGGTCACACTATGGGTCAACAGTAATAATAACCTGGATAATAACAACCCCAGTTCAATGAGAAAAGAAGTTGGTTGATCTTTATATGGTCATGCGATGATCACAGGTAGAGATCAAGCTCCGTGTGGTCATGTGATGATCATGATGGTATAGTTGATACCGAGCTTGGTTGATCCTGAGATGATCACGATGGTAAGTTTGTGGTTACGAAATAACCTCCGAGCAGAGTAAGTTGGTCCATGAGACCTTAAATGTTGACCCCCCGTGCATGCTAGTGCTAGTATCATCCTGTTCATATCATGAATTATATGTACATGCCATGCTCATGTTGTTGCCATGCTCATGTTGTTGCCATGCTCATGTTGTTCTAGTAGTATCGTGTTCATCTTTGATGATTAGCCTGTAAATGCCATGCTGTTGTATGTCTTGATTGCTTTGGTTTCTATGAGCTTGCGAGTACATTCAAAGTACTCACCTGGCGTGTCATGCCAGCTTGTAGGTGATGCCATGATTGCTTGTTTGTCGAGGATCCCGAGGTTGCGCTCTAGGATGTGTCCCAGCCAGAGTCCCTGCGGAGTGGAGTTCATCACCGTCGCCGTTGTTCCGCTGCTAGAAGTTATTCCGCTACGAGTTGTTCCGCTGCTAGCATAGAGCTTTCTGAGCAGGCGAAGTGTCGCCGTGCCCCCTATAACCTTCGTGCCTTCAGAACCTTGTACCCGTGTTATTTGTAATAAAGAGCTGATTTGTTCTATGCCAAGCAGTGCCGTATTCCAGAAGACTTGATCTCTGGGCTGGAATACGGGGTGTTCCGGTCTCTCTGAGCCGGGGTGCCACAGCGATTGGTATCAGAGCAGGTCTGGCTGTAGGACGCCCTAGTCAGCGCGAGCGTTAGAAACCGGTTGTATCGAGTCTAGTCGGTTTGCTACATTTGATTGCTGCATTTGTTTGTCGCATAGCATGCATATAGACTCATTATATTGTCACTAACGGTTGATCTTGTGAGTGTAGGTGGCATCGGTTTCGATCCACTACCTGCACCCTCCAGCTTCGCATACTTGCTCTTTGGTGTTTGGTGTCATCTCTGTCCCAGCGGAGTGATGCCAAGGTACCTTGTGTGTCAATCATTTGCAGGATTGCTGCACATGTATCGCACAAATTTATTCTTTTCAGCCACACCTATCGTTTCGGTGGTAGACATGTTTCTACCCCGGATCTTGCCATCCAACCCGTCGCCTTGGCAACCCTTACTGATCTTTGCTATCAGAAAAGGGAAATGTCAGCAAACCCTGATTTCCATCGCTATCCTACCCTATCACCCATTTTTTGGACGAGTACGGTTCCCTTCCGTACGCTTGATGATGATATGGCCGTGACATCCGTGTCTCGCTACCTGATCACCAAGTCCGTCCTCACCGCTAAGCCCGTCCAGATGCAACCGGTGCCGAGCCAGCTCTTAGTGTAGATCTGTTTACACCAACCACTCCACACGATGATTCACTTTCGTGCACACCGACACAACATATTAGATCGTAGTACCGGAGTTTCCTCGAGAATTGTGTGCTTAAGTAGGCATGCATAGTGAGGTGAATAGCTGTAAAATGTGATGTTGCTTGTATGTAATCTTAATGTTGTGTGTGCTTTTGTTTTAGTCGTTTCTTTTGGCTTCTTTCTTTGGGCCCTCGGTGTTACCTTATTTCCCTTATGAAACTTGCTCATCAACCGGCACCGGACTGGAAGAATCAGTGAGGAATTCAAATATTTGGAAGCTCAGCTAAACAGTATGGAATTATCAGTGGACTGTATTACATGGAGAATATCTGGTTTGAATACAAATGATATTCCGTAATGACTATCAGCATCAAGACTGCCTCAGTATGCAACCATTACAATCGTAATAAACCAGCTGGAAGACAATGTGTGTGCAAGACAACAGTACATTTCCAGTCAATGGAATATCAAGGATATATACATATATATGGCATTCAGTCAGCGTATCACAATGAGAAGCTTCTGGTATAAGCAACCCAGTCTTCCTCCGTACGCTACCAAGGAAGCTTACGACGCAAGGTTCCGCAGTCTTCCTCAGTATGATATGTGGATAGCTTCCAGCATAAGGTGCCCTGTATTCTTCGGTAAGCCACCGTAGAAAGCTTCTGGCATAAGGCACCGAATCTTCCTCAGCAAGCAACCAAGGGAAAAGCTTCTGAAGTACGGTACCCAGCCTTCTTCAGCACGCTATCCCGGCAAAAGCTTCGAGCATAAGATATCTAGTCTTCCTCAGCACGCTACTCTCGATAGCTTCCAACACAAGCTATCCAGTCTTCGTCAGTACGGCCTTACAAACAGTCATCTGCATTGGTACAAGATATTACACAGTGAGTTGGCAGTGCATCTCAAGAACCAGATCCACAGCAGTTGGGTCAGAAACCCAAGCTAGTCAGGACACAAGTCTGCTTCGGGAATAAAATGTTCAGCCACACATACTTCCATATATATATTGTGAGCATGCAGCCAAGGCCATGCAAGTCACTCGTATGGTGACAAAAGCACGGTGAGAATCCAACAAATCCGTGAGTATGTAAGAGGAAGAAAGCAAGTTATACACCTCAGTGTAATGCAATATCGGGCAAACTATAAAGCAAGATAATGTTGGGATAACATTCAGTGGATATCAAGGCCAGATTCCTCATGCCCGACAAAGTGATACCATTAACCTCTGTCACTATCAGGTATGAGTGACCACAGCAGTGAGCTTTATACAAGTAACTATGAACCTGGTATATGATCCTGATGAACCCTTGCATACCTCTTCCTGGTAACGGCACCACGCCTATGTTCTGAGCTGCTTTCGGCCGTTCAGGGTGGATGCCGCCTTTATATTTCTCTTTTCAACAACTGACCCGTATTCTGAGCTGCTTGTCGGCCGTCTCGGGAAGCTATTGAGTTTCTTTTTGTAGCAGTGACCCTATGCTCTGAGCTGTTCTTCGGCCGTCTTAGGGAACTGCTACATTCTTCTTATCAACACTGCCTCATGCTCTGAGCTGCTTTTTAGCTGTCGTGGGCCATGGTTGAGTTATTTCAGTAATGTCCCAGATCTGAGTTGTAAAGACCCTTCTGGTGGCTACTGATTTATTTGCCGATTTCATGCAAAGGTTCGGATGATCATTGCCCTACAGTTAGAGCTCGGGAGACGATGAACTTGTCAGTTAAGCGTTGCTACACGGCCATAGGATAAGGTATGATTGCCGGAATATTGCACCTGACAACACCTATGGAAATAGGAAGAAGTAAAGATATTTATGGCCAAGCTCTTTCAGCAAAAGATTCAGAGAAAGAGAACAATAATGAAGGAGCAAGACCGGCAATCCAGGTATGATAATTGTGGCATGAACAACATGGTACGGATACCCAAGATAGTCTGATTCCGTATTGATCGCTAGGAACACACACCCAAGGGGTCTACTCTGTTCGTACGGACCTCATATCAAGGTGACAGTTGAATCGTCGATACGGATCTGAGACAAAGAAGTCAGCGAGATTTAGAACTACCTACAAGCAGTCAGATTCCACCAAGAGAACGGTTATGATTCTCAGCATTGTTTTGAACCCGGAGGATATGCACCTACTTGAGTAACCTGATGCAAGGATTAAATGTTTCATGTCCACCGTGGAAAGTTGTTCACAACTCCATTGATACTATCGGTGCTGGATAAAAGAATGTCATGTCAATTGAAAATCACTCCCGGACTGATAATAACAGATAAGCCAGCAGACATAAAAGAAAGTTAGAGTAAGGATGAACATATGAAGGAAGACCTGTCGAAATGTTGAATGTGGTGAAGCAAACCACCCCAGAGCAAGGCAGTCCGTCAGATGCAATTCAGTGGAAACAATTTATAAAGGAAAAAGGATACCCGAGTTGGAAACGGTTTCCTTAAGTCAGAATATTCATACTTGTTCCCTGAGCAACCAAATCTCGAGGACGAGATTTATCGTAAGGGGGGTAGGTTTGTAACACCCCGATTTTTGGCCCTTTCTTTTTCTTTTGGATTTCTTCGAATTTGCATTTGAAGTTCCTTTTTCCATGGCTATGTGGTCTTGAAACCTGGGAAGATCTTCTCTCCTGCCACTTCCTAGTGGCTTGTCCTTCTCAAATCTATCCAAAGGCCATGTCATTTCCATCTTAGCCCAACCCCAATTTTTATTTCTTGGGAATATTTCTTTTTTCTATTAAAGGAATAACCCTGTTAACTCTAGGTTGTGAAGCAACCTATATTTCTGTCATTCCAAAAATTCCCACAAAATTCTCATAAATTCTTTGGATCATATCTTCCACTAATATGTCAAAACCCATCCTTGCCTAGTTCAAAAATAATTCAGGAATATTCATTTTCAATTCTGTCCAGTATGGCACTTTGTGAAGGAAGTGCTATTTATGTTTTCTTGTTTGCCCTCAAAATTTTTGGGCACTCTCATATCCAAATTATTGCCACATGCCAAAATTCAACTTCGTTTGCCTAGTAAATCTTCCTCAGCAAATTCCCAAAGTTTCTGACCAGAGAGAAGCTTTGTGAAGGAAGTACTGGCTAGGCTTATCTAAATGAGTTGAAATTTTGGGAGGTCATTCATATGATCAAATCATCAATCTCCACCAAATTTGAGCTCCATCCAACAATCTAGGTGAGCACACCTTCAAATCTTGGTTTCTGGTCACAATTTCAGTTTGTGAAGCAACTATATTTGATATTGCTTCAAAAATTCTGAAATTAATCCAGGACCTAAATTTGCATATAACATTTGAGCATGACAAAATTCACATCATTTTGCCAAGCCATTTGCTCCACAAAATTCCCCCAAGTTTCTGTCCAGATGAAAGCATTGTGAAGGAAGTACCATTTTTATTCATCCAAATGGTATGAAATTTTATGGTGCCTTCATATGCCCAAATCATCATACTCACCAATTTTCAGCCCAATCCAATCATCCAAGTGAGTGCTACTTCATGATCAAGTTGGATACAGCAAACTTCAGTCGACCACTCCCATCAACTCATAGTCTCTTTGGCCGAGCCATCACATCAGTGGGACTGTATGTTGGAGGGACAATACGTTTGACAACTTCTGCCAGGCATACGTGCCCTCCTCTCGCCATTGCACGCGGTGACCATGCCATTGGCATGCGTTTGGTGCGCTCTGCGCATCGGCTAGCTTCGGGCACCTCTCTCCCTGCCGCTGTCGCTCGTCTCACCTTGTCTACCGCGTCGCCCACAGTCTCCCGCGTTCGCTCGTGCCCTGTCCCCCTACTCCTTCACCCTCCTCGCGCCACGGCAGCCCTGACCGCGTGCGCACAGTGGCCGAGTGGCCGACCGGACACCGCACCGCCCGCGCCTTGCCTCCTCTGGCACTCCACTACTCCTCACTCGTCGCCGTCAACCCCTCCTCGTGTGCGCACGCGTACGCGGCTGCGTTAGTGCATCCCCCGAGCGCCCGTGGCGGCATCCGGCGAGGGCATCTTCGCCGTGGCTATTTAAGCCACCCCCGAGACCTCCCGACCGCACCAACCTCTCCCCCACTCTCCTCTTGCCCTCCCTGACCAGTCAAACGAGCTCGAGGAGCCCTCTCTCCCTCGCATTGCCGCCATGGCCGCCATCGGCCTCGCCTTAAATTCGAGCAAGTCCGAGTCCCTTCCCTCCTCCTCTCTCCACCAGAGGTCTTCTTGAGCCCCCTGGAGCCTACCCACAGCTGCCCTCGCTCTCCGGCGACTCGTGGCGCCGCGCCCAACTTCGGCCGAAGCAGCCATCCGCCGCGGCCGCGGCTCTGCTCGTTCCGGAGCTTGCCGGCGAGCAAGCTACCTCCCTACGGTTGTGCCCCGCCGCGCTGGTCATTTCGGTGGCCGGAGCTGCGCCTGGGGTGGACCGAGCCGCCGGAACGGCCGCCGCCGCCGAGCCCTTCCTCTGTTCTACGGGCGCCGAACGAGAGAAAGAAGGAGACCCAGCCGGTGGGCCCCACCTCCCCACGGGCCCCACGAGTCAGACACACAAGCCGTTGACCCCAGTCGCTGACGTGGATAAGTAAACGTGTACTTTGGCCTTTACGTTTTCTGTAGTTGAAAGCGTATTTCCCTGCGGCTTAGAGGTGAAATACGTTTTCTCTGCAGGAAAGCGTATTTCCAGAAATGCGTTTTCTCTTTTCAGCAGCCGGCGCCGAAACCCTTAATTTGCAGACGTTCGTCCGTTAGCAGCAGAAAAGCACAGTTTTTAATTCTTTTTCTGCCTAACAAACGAACGGCCGTATCTCGACAACCGTGACTCCGATTCAGGTAATTCCAAAGCCCACGATCTCAGTTCGTCGAGCTCGTTCCGATGGTATCATTTCATGAGGTTGTCATACTATGAAAATGACCATTTTTCTCTTGCCCTCAAAACAGCTCCGCCGGGAGGGAAACTTTTCCGGCGATTCTTTCCGTGAGTTCATCGCACCTCTCCCCGGTGAATCCTTCATCCCCAGGCAAGCCACACCCTCCATTTGCATGATTGCAATGCAATGCCATGGTTAATTTGAATTAAATTTGATTAATATTGCATTATTTAGAAATGACTTATTCATGGCTTTATGATTGGATATATGTGAGTTTGTTACTGCCATGATGATGCTTGGATCTCTAGGACTTATATTTTGAAGAGTGAGGATGACGTGTTACTTCGGGATTACTAGTAGCAGTAGTCATGCTTATTTCATGGTCATAATGAATATTGTGCTAATGATATGGATATATATTATGCTTTGGATTTTGGATGGATATTGCTATGATTTATATTACAGGTTTATATGTAACATTGGATTAACAGTTCTAGCATAGTTATTACCTTGGGGATAAATTCCGTCATTTCGTTGGTCAGGTGCCACTGAATCGAGCTCACCAGTGCAACCACACTTGCCTTATGGGAGGCCCTAATGCGGTCTATTGTCATGCCTCTCGCCGGAACCTCCAACTAGGGAAGGTTATGGGTGCACGCTACCCTGATCAGGTAGGCGACCATAAGCCTTGAGTGCCCCAGTTGTATGGATATCCGAGGTCCCCGTTTGGGATGATGTTATGTTTTGGCCATGACGGTGGCGGCAACATGGTGGCGGATGTCACGAGTTGGCATCGGGGCAACCCAGGACATAGCCCGAAGGGGAGTTTGTCGGGAGTGGCCGGGAGAGTGCCATGCAATAGATTGGTTTTGTCGGAATGTCGTTGGTCCATCCGAATGGGAGCACGAGGCCATGAGTTCCGTAGTGTGGGTACAGTGTACTAACCTCTGCAGAGTGTATAATCTATCGATAGCCGCGTCCTCGGTCATGGACACAGTTCGTAGTAGGTCACACTATGGGTCAACAGTAATAATAACCTGGATAATAACAACCCCGGTTCGATGAGAAAAGAAGTTGGTTGATCTTTATATGGTCATGCGATGATCACAGGTAGAGATCAAGCTCCGTGTGGTCATGTGATGATCACGATGGTATAGTTGATACCGAGCTTGGTTGATCCTGAGATGATCATGAGATGATCACGATGGTAAGTTTGTGGTTACGAAATAACCTCTGAGCAGAGTAAGTTGGTCCATGAGACCTTAAATGTCGACCCCCCGTGCATGCTAGTGCTAGTATCATCCTGTTCATATCATGAATTATATGTACATGCCATGCTCATGTTGTTGCCATGCTCATGTTGTTCTAGTAGTATCGTGTTCATCTTTGATGATTAAACTGTAAATGCCATGCTATTGTATGTCTTGATTGCTTTGGTTGCTGTGAGCTTGCGAGTACATTCAAAGTACTCACCTAGCATGTCATGCCAGCTTGCAGGTGATGCTGTGATTGCTTGTTTGTCGAGGATCCCGAGGTTGCGCTCTAGGATGTGTCCCAGCCGGAATCCCTGCGGAGTGGACTTCAACACCGTCGCCGTTGTTCCGCTGCTAGAAGTTATTCAGCTACGAGTTGTTCCGCTGCTAGCATAGAGCTTTCTGAGCAGGCGAAGTGTCGCCGTGCCCCCTGTAACCTTCGTGCCTTCAGAACCTTGTACCCGTGTTATTTGTAATAAAGAGCTGATTTGTTCTATGCCAAGCAGTGCCATATTCCAGAAGACTTGATCTCTGGGCTGGAATACGGGGTGTTCCGGTCTCTCTGAGCCGGGGTGCCATACTGCTCCTCCATGTGATGAGGCAGCAAGACGCAGCGTCCAACGAGCGGGCTCGGTGGCAGCCGGGACATCATCATTGCTCAGCTCTAGGCATCTTGACACCATGGATATGGATCCCAAACACCTTAGGCATCTGGAAGCCTGATTCCTTGCGCTGGAGTGGTTCGCAGCTGGTCTACTAGGTGGACAACCCGGCAGGATCAAGGTGGGCGAGTGGAGCTGTGGAAGGCTCTCACGGCAGTCAGAGCCATCAAAGATATTGTCTGCGGGCTTCATTACCTTGTTGAAGGCGTGTGATACCTCCTTTTATTGATCTGGTATTGGAACAGAAAAGAGTATCCCGCACCTATTTCCCCAGAGGTGACCCTGGGTTATCGAACCCACGAGAGGAAGATTCCCTTGAAGCGATGGTCTCTAGCAAGCTTTTGTCAAAGTGTCAAATCCAGCTTTTGACCGGATCAACAAGCAAATAGTGATTCAAACAGTTATAATAAAAAGAGGTACATGTATGAGGTCTTATGCTTACAACCTTGTATTTGCGCTGGGATCAAATAGGATATTAATTTGTGCGCTGGAAGTCACCCATCGAGATGTTCTTGTTACGGATCGAAGTGGGGGATGTGTCCAAATAACATCTTGACCAGCCTGCATCAAGAATCAGTTGTCCTACTGCAAGCCCTATTCGTCGCGCGGGGTTGCCTCGATGATTAAGATAAGAAAACCAGACAAGAGCTTTGGGCGTTTAATGACTACACCTCAATTATCCCGCAAGGATATGATCCATGTTACCCTGCTGAACCTTACTGTCACCGGTGTTTGGTATAACACTTCATGGTCTCCTTGCTCCTAGCCTCACCGGTGCTCGACCTCCATGATCTTGGGTACCTGTAGGGATGAAGATCGCGGACAAGACAAGAGACATCTTCATAGAACAATTTTATTTCACACATACGGGATGTAATGTCAAAGTCTTCAATTGATCCCTGATACGTCTCCAACGTATCTATAATTTTTTATTGTTCCATGCTATTATAGTATCAATCTTGGATGTTTTATATGCAATTATATATCATTTTTTGGGACTAACCTATTAACCTAGTGCCCAGTGCCAGTTGTTGTTTTTTGCCTGTTTTTGCCTTTTCAGAAAATCGTTATCAAACGGAGTCCAAACAAAGAAAAAACTTTGGATTAATTTTTTCTGGACCAGAAGAGACCCTAGAAGCTTCGGGAGAAGACCAGAAGAGTCACGAGGGAGCGACAAGCCCAGAGGATGCGCCCAGGGGCTAGGCGCGCCCCCCAGGCTTGTGGGCCCCTCGTGGCACCTCTTGACCTAAATTCAGCGCTATAAATTCCAAAATATTCCCCGTACACCAAAAAGATAGAAGAGAAAACCTTTCTGCCGCCGCAAGCCTCTGTTCTTTTGCGATCCCATCTGGAGGCCTTTTTCGGTACTCTGCCGGAGGGGGAATCGATCACGGAGGGCTTCTTTATCAACCTTGCTGCCCTTCCGATGATGTGTGAGTAGTTTACCACAGACCTACGGGTCCATAGCTAGTAGCTAGATGGCTTCTTCTCTCTCTTTGATCTTCAATACCATGTTCTCCTCGATGTTCTTGGAGTTCTATCCGTTGTAATCTTCTTTTGCGGTGTGTTTGTTGGGATCCAATGAATTGTGTGTTTATGATCAGATTGTTCATGAGAAATATTTGAGTCGTTTTTGAACTCTTTTATGCATGATTGTTATAGCTTTGTATTTCTCTCCGATCTATCCGTTTGGTTTGGCCAACTAGATTGATTTATCTTGCAATGGGAGAGGTGCTTTGTGATGGGTTCAAACTTGCGGTGCTCAATCCCAGTGACAGAAAGGGACATGACACGTATTTGTATTTTTGCCATTAAGGATAAAAAGATGGGGTTTAATCATATTGCTTGAGTTTACTTTGTCTACATCATGTCATCTTGCTTAAGGCGTTACTCTGTTTTATACTTAATACCCTAGATGCATGCTGGATAGCGGTCGATGGGTGGAGTAATAGTAGTAGATGCAGGCAGGAGTCAGTCTACTTGTCTCGGACGTGATGCCTATATACATGATCATTGCCATGAATCCGTCATAACTGTGCGCTTTTCTATCAATTGCCCAACAGTAATTTGTTTACCCACCGTATGCTATGTGTTCGAGAGAGAAGCCTCTAGGAAAACTATGGCCCCCCGGGTCTACCTTTATGATATATTAAAATCCAAAAATACTTTGCTGGAATTTATTTAATTTTATTTTATTTTGCGATTTACTTTTCTATCTATCACTATCAAAATTAATCCTTGCAAGTAACCGCTAAGGGGATTGACAACCCTCTTATTTGCGTTGGGTGCAAGTGTTTGCTTTTGTGTGTGTAGGTGCTGCTAACGAGGTTCTGTGTGGTTCTCCTACTGGATTGATAACCTTGGTTCTTAACTGAGGGAAATACTTATCTCTACTGTACTGCATCATCCTCTCCTCTTCGGGGAAATCCCAACGCAGTTCACAAGTAGCAGGAAGAATTTCTGGCGCCGTTGCCGGGGAGACATCACCAAAACTTATCAAGTACCTTCGCATATACTATCATCCACTTGCATTTATTTTATTTGCCTTTTTATTTGCATCTGCCTCTCATTTTCATCTCCCCCACTTATAAAACAATTTTACAAAAAAAAACACAATTTTTTTTGTTTGCTTGCTTGCTATAATTGTGTGACTCAATGAAAATAAAAATATAGACATATGGATCCTCATCCACTTGCTAATATTTTCAAACAATCCAATTATGATGAACCAATTGCTAGTGAGTTGAGTGCACTTGATTATCTTTATGAAGTTTTGCTTGAAAATCATGAATCTGAAAATTGTGATGAAGTGCTAAAGGAAGAAGTTTATAAAGTGACTCATGATAGCTCCTTGAATGGAAAGCATGATTGCAATGATGTTATTATAAATTCTATTAATGTCAATTGTGCTAATGATATGCAAAACTACAAGCTTGGGGATGATAATGTTGTCATGTCCACTACTTATTGCAATGATCATGATTGGGGTGATAATGCTTCTTATGATCTTGAAAATTTGTTTAAGCCTCATGATGAATATGTCATTGATAATAATCTTTGCAATAATATTGAAAGTGGGTTGGGAAGAGCGTCAAATTTAGTTAATAATGATCCTACTACTTTGGAGAATTATCAATATTTTGAATTTTTTGATAAAAGTGGGTTTGGAGAGGTCATGACTTTAGCTGATGTTAATCCCACTATCTTGGAAGATTATAAGACTTTTATGCATGTGGATCATGAAGAGAATATTTTATATCATAGCTATATTGTTGAATTTGACTATGATCCTACATGTAATTATTATGAGAGGGGAAATTATGGTTGTAGAAATTTTCATGTTACTCAATTACCTCTCTTGAAGTTCAAATTGTTAATGTTTTGTTCTTCTTCCTTGCATATGCTAAATACTTCTTGTCTTGATAATTTGTTTGTTTATAAAATGCCTATGCATAGGAACTATGTTAGACTTAAATATGTTTGTTACATGCGATTTGATGCTTTCTTTGTGCTTCAATTCTTGTCTTTTATGTGAGCATCATTAAAATCTCAAACCCTATCTTAGTGGCTATAAAAAAAGAGCTTGTTGGGAGACAACCCAATATGTATCTTAAATTTTTGTTCTACTTTCTGTTTTTGTGTATTTACACAATTGTAGCCTCTGTTATGATTGTGTTTTTATCTTTTAATTAGTGTTTGTGCCAAGTAATGCCTTTGGGATGATTTGGATGATAGTATAATTGATGCTGTTTGAAAATAGAAACTTTTGCATCAAGTGCTGAAATTTTGATTTTTTTCTGGAGCATCAGAACCTTCTGAACTTTTTACACATTATTGATACATGAATTTCCCACGTTTTCCTAATTTTTCAGAATTTTTGGAGTTACAAATGTATGACTTTAATTTAGATCTTTATAAACTGTTCTGTTTTAGACAGATTCTATTTTTGTTGCATAGTTTGCTTATTTTGATGAATCTATGGATCGTATCGGGGGGTATGAGCCATGGGGAAGTTGGAGTACAGTAGCATTATGCCAATATTAAATATGAATCAATTTACAACAGTACCTAAAGTTTAAGATTTGTTTGTTATACTAACGGATCTCACGAGGTTTCTGTTGAGTTTTGTGTGCTGAAGTTTTCAAGTTTTGGGTGAGACTACGATGGATAAAGGAATAAGGAGCGGCAAGAGCCTAAGCTTGGGGATTCCCAAGGCACCCCAAGGTAATATTCAAGGAAGACTCAAGCGTCTAAGCTTGGGGATGCCCCGGATGGCATCCCCTCTTTCGTCTACAATCTATCGGTAACTCACTTGGAGCTATATTTTTATTCATCACATGATATGTGTTTTACTTGGTGCGTCTTGTGCTATAGTTTGTTTGATTTTTAGTTTGCCACAATCATCTTTGCTGAACACACCTTTTTTAGAGGGACACACATTATTCATAATTTGTTAGAATACTCTATGTGCTTTACTTATATCTTTTGAGCTAGGCAGTTGCTCTAGTGCTTCACTTATATCTTTTAGATCACGACGGTGGTTATATTTTAAAGAAATAGTTGCACACTCATGCTTCACTTATATCTTTTTGAGAGTTTAATAAATAGCAATGGTAATATGCACGGGTTATGAATTTGGTCCTAATATGATAGGTATTCAAGAGGGATATAATAAAAACTTTCATGTAGATCACTGAATATGATAAGTTTGATTCCTTGCAATAGTTTTGTGATATTAAGATGGTAATATGTGGGAGGTGCTAGTAGATAATTGTGGTTTAGTAAGAATATTGGTGTTAAGGTTTGTGATTCCCGAAGCATGCATGTATGATTTGTCGTTATGCTAAGAAGTTGGAGCATGATTTATTATTAATTGTCTTGCTTTGCGTGGCGGTCGGGGGCACGCGATGGTTAACTCCTACCAACCTCCCCCCTAGGGGCATGCGTAGTAGTACTTTGCTTCGAGGGCTAATAAACTTTCGCAATAAGTATGTGAGTTCTTTATGACTAATGTGAGTCCATGGATTATACGCAATCTCACCTTTCCGCAATTTGCTAGCCTCTTCGGTACCGTGCATTACTCTTTCTCACCTCGAGAGTCGGTGCAAACTTCGCCGGTGCATCCAAACCCCGTGATATGATACGCTCTATCACACATAAGCCTCCTTATATCTTCCTCAAAACAGCCACCATACCTACCTATTATGGCATTTCCATAGCCATTCCGAGATATATTGCCATGCAACTTCCACCGTTCTGTTTTTTATGACACACATCATCATTGTCATATTGCTTTGGATGATCATATAGCTGACATAGTATTTGTGGCTCAGCCACTGTTCATCATTTTTCATAAATGTTACACTAGTATCATTGCACATCCTGGTACACTGCCAGAGGCATTCATATAGAGTCATATTTGTTCTAGTTTCGAGTTGTAATTTTGAGTTGTAAGTAAATAGAAGTATGATGATCATTATTATCAGAGCATTGTCCCAGTGAGTAAAAAAAAAGAGGCCAAAAAGAGCCCATGAAAAAACAAGAAAAAAAAGAAAGAAAAAAATTATAAAATGATAGAAAAAGAGAGAAGGGGTAGTGTTACTATCCTTTTCCCTACTTGTGCTTCAAAGTAGCACCATGTTTTTCAGATAGAGAGTCTCCTATTTTGTCACTTTCATATACTAGTGGGAATTTTCGTTATAGAACTTGGCTTGTATATTCCGATGATGGGCTTCCTCAAATGCCCAAGGTGTTCATGAGCAAGCAAGTTGGATGCACACTCACTTAGTTTTTATTTTGAGCTTTCATACATTTATAGCTCTTAGTGCATCCGTTGCATGGCAATCCCTACTCCTCGCATTGACATCAATTGATGGGCATCTCCATAGCCCGTTGATTAGCCGCGCCGATGTGAGACTATCTTCTTCTTTTTGACTTCCCCTTATTTATCTCTACCACCACACTCTATTCCACCCATAGTGCTATATCCATGGCTTGCACTCATGTATTGTGTGGGGGTTGAAAAAGCTCAAGCGCGTTAAAAAGTATGAACCAATTGCTTGGTTAAAACCGAGGTTGTGCATGATAAATATTTTATGTTAAGAAGATGGAGCATGACAAGATTATTTGATTTTGTAGGGATAACTTTATTTAGCATTTTTATTTTGAAAGACATGATTGTTTGTTAATATGCCTGAGTATTGATGTCTTTATATTAAACTATAGACTATTGCTTTGAATCATTCGGATCTTAATATTCATACCGTAAAAGAGAATTACATGATGAAACATGTTAGGTAGCATTCCACATCAAAAATTCTGTTTTTATCATTTACCTACTCGAGGACGAGCAAGAATTAAGCTTGGGGATGCTTGACACATCTCCAACGTATCTATAATTTTTGATTGTTTCATGCTATTATAGTATCAGTCTTGGATGTTTTATATGCAATTATATATCATTTTTTGGGACTAACCTATTAACCTAGTGCCCAGAGCCAGTTGCTGTTTTTTGCTTATTTTTTCCTTTTCAGAAAATCATTATCAAACGGAGTCCAAACGAAGAAAAACTTTGGATTAATTTTTTTCTGGACCAGAAGGGACCCTAGAAGCTTCGGGAGAAGACCAAAAGATTCACGAGGGAGCGACAAGCCCAGAGGGCGCGCCTCCCCAGGCTTGTGGGCCCCTCATGGCACGTCTTGACCTAATTCCAGCGCTATAAATTCCAAAATATTCCCCATATACCAAAAAGACAGAAGAGAAAACCTTTCCGCCGCCGCAAGCCTCTGTTCTTCCGCGATCCCATCTCGAGGCCTTTTCCGATACTCTGCCGGAGGGGGAATCGATCACGGAGGGCTTCTTCATCAACCTTGCTGCCCTTTCGATGATGTGTAAGTAGTTTACCACAGACCTACGGGTCCATAGCTAGTAGCTAGATGGCTTCTTCTCTCTCTTTGATCTTCAATACCATGTTCTCCTCGATGTTCTTGGAGTTCTATCCGATGTAATCTTCTTTTGCGGTGTGTTTGTTGGGATCCGATGAATTATGGGTTTATGATCAGATTATTCATGAGAACTACTTGAGTCTTCTCTGAACTCTTTTATGCATGATTGTTATAGCTTTGTATTTCTCTCCGATCTATCCGTTTGGTTTGGCCAACTAGATTGATTTATCTTGCAATGGGAGAGGTGCTTTGTGATGGGTTCAATCTTGCAGTGCTCAATTCCAGTGACAGAAAGGGACGTGACATGTATTTGTATTGTTGCCATTAAGGATAAAAAGATGGGGTTTAATCATATTGCTTGAGTTTACTTTGTCTACATCATGTCATCTTGCTTAAGGCGTTACTCTGTTTTATACTTAATACCCTAGATGCATGGTGGATAGTGGTCGATGGGTGGAGTAATAGTAGTAGATGCAGGTAGGAGTCGGCCTACTTGTCTCAGACGTGATGCCTATATACATGATCATTGCCATGAATCCATCATAACTATGCGCTTTTCTATCAATTGCCCAACAGTAATTTGTTTACCCACCGTATGCTATGTGTTCGAGAGAGAACCCTCTAGTGAAAACTATGGCCCCCGGGTCTACCTTTATCATATATTAAAATTCAAAAATACCATGCTGCAATTTATTTACTTCTATTTTATTTTGCAATTTACTTTTCTATCTATCACTATCAGAATTAATCCTTGCAAGTAACCGCTAAGGGGATTGACAACCCTCTTATTTGCGTTGGGTGCAAGTGTTTGCTTTTGTGTGTGTAGGTGCTGCTAACGCGGTTCTGTGTGGTTCTCCTACTGGATTGATAACCTTGGTTCTTAACTGTGGAAAATACTTATCTCTACTGTACTGCATCATCCTCTCCTCTTCGGGGAAATCCCAACGTAGTTCACAAGTAGCAATCCCCTCAACAAATACCTTGGGTTGCAAGGCTCATGCCTCAACCCATACCTTACCGAACTACTCACACATGGAGATTAGATCACGGGAAGAAAACATTGAAGAACACATCTTGAGATTGATTGATTGCAATATGTCTTACAATGGATGCCTTGTGCGATGCACGATTACAAGTATGAATGAGATGGGAGAGCACTATGGTGGGGGTGGAGATGGCTCTGGCAATGGAGATGGCGGCGGCTAGGGTTTGTGGATGAAGAGGTTTTGGCTTCTGTGCTCGTCGTCCTGTTGACATTTCAACGGGGTCCCTTTAATAAAAGTTGTTCAGGTGGACGATCTGCCTCGAAATCCATGCCATACGGGCGCTCATACGGGCGCGTGCGCCCGTATGGAACGCCGTCTCTTGTACTGTTTTCGCAGAAACGCCTCCTTTTAATTCCTTCTTCCTCCATTCACCTTCCATTCCATTTCCACACGTGATTTGTTCCCTTTTGAGCCCATTTCCTGTGGAAACACATCAAAGAGAGGATTTGTGGAATCCTTTGCATTCATTAGTCATTAGTGGCAATATCGGAGCGAATATCTCTCTTTTAATGAAATATCTCGGTTTAAACAAGGTTGAAATGAGTGTAAAAATATCACTCATCAACTCCCCCAAGCTTAAACTTGATCGTCCTCGAGCAACATAAAGAGAAATCTAAATCATAAGGAACTCAGTTGTTTAAACCGAAATAACGAGAAGGTTTTGGTTCACTTACGATCGGTATGCCTTGATAGCCCTCTGCTTCTTGACCTGAAAACTTAGCATAGCTGTAGCGGTGGCATGGTTATAGTGCAAGTGTTAGTGAAGCAAAGATAATCAACACAAAGTTCTTGCTCTACTAGATAAAACAACCTTGCAACACTCTATTCTATTTATTCTAGACAACACTTGCTTGCTGGGAATGCACAGAAGAGTTTTCTTTTGATAGATCCAATAAAACATAGGTTAGGGAGTGAAAGGCATGTAGTAAAATATGATGCTCTAATGCTCTTAAGCACACCCACGATCATTTCCTCCTCAAGGCTCTCAAGCACATTATTTCAATCATTGTTTGCTCGAACTTTGATTGCCACGTGAAGGGATTATGCCAACTAAGTGATCATGCATAGGTTTTCGTTGTGGGTAAACGTTTGGGAACTACGGGCCTTTGATACATGTCTCTTTCGAGCTCTTTTGATCTGTCCCCTTTATTTACCACATACACACCATTTCAAGAGAAAGCCGAATAATATGCGTTTGTAGTGTTGCCACTACGTACGGTAACAAACTCATAGCCGAAATTTGAGCTATTGCTCTTGGTGGATCATTCATTGGCCAGCGGAGTCCTCAGCATAACATCAATAAAGGTGATGAAGCCACATTTACACACGTACACGTGCATAGAGTAGCGGGCCATGGCACCAGCATGGAGCTGAAGCACCATGTATTTTTTGCCGTGTGGCTGTACGTACGTGTAAACGATTTCGACAAGGATACCTGAACTGCTACGTCGGGGGCTCTACTACGACACGTGCCGCTCCTTACACGGCCACAGTTCATCGTGGCAGAGAGGCCGATCGACCAGTATGTACATACATGCTTGCGACCAGACAGATAACGATACATACGCTTCGACCTGGTGGGTCCCAGCTGTCTGGGGGATAAGGAGGCACTTCCTTGCGTGCGAAGATATAGCTGGTGGGTCCCAGCTGTCATGGGGAGGAATCATTTTTTTCCCACAATAAGGAGGCACTTCCTTGCGTGTGAAGATGTAGCTGGTGGGTCCTAGCTGTCAGGGGGAGGAAACTTTTTTTCCAGCGTAATAAGGAGGCACTTTCCTTGCGTGCGACCATGAACCTCATGGGTCCCAGCTGTTAGCCTCTCCACGTATAGTCCTCTTCCGATTACTCTCGTTTGTTGACCACGCCGTGCCGAGCGCACAAAGGCGGTGTACGATGGCGAGGTCCCGGACGGGAACGACCAGGAGATGGGGAAGATGCGGCAGTAGAGTCACAGACGGAGAGGAGTATGACGTACGAGGGTTGACTAGTTCGGTGCGACCTATGGCTGCAATCGACGGAGAATAGTAGGAGGGGTGGAGGGGTGGAGGGATGGCCTGGTCGGTGGTGGTGTAGCACTTCATAGCGAGGCGTGCGAAGCAGCGTCGCTGGCCGCCGAAGGCGGGAGCAGGAGGTCCCACCGGCGCTGGAGGAAGAAGACGAGAGATTGAAGATGCATGCCGGCCGTTGGATGTACATCCAACGACTACAGATGTCAGAATCATTTGTTGACCAAGTTGACAACGCCTTCCGTAGGCTTCGACCTATTGGCCCACAATGTCAGCCTCCTTACGTGCGAAGATATAGCTGGTGGGTCCTAGCTGTCAGGAGGAGGAATAAATTTTTTTTTGCCCGTAATAAGGAGGCAATTCCTTGCGTGTGAAGATGTAGCTGCTGGGTCCCAGCTGTCAGGGGGGTTGAAACATTTTTTTTCATGTAATAAGGAGGCACTTCCTTGCGTGAGAAGATGTAGCTGGTGGGTCCAAGCTGTCAGGGGGAAGAATAATTGTTTTTCGCGTAATAAGGAGGCAGTTGCATGCGTGCGTCCATGGACCTGGTGTGTCACCACTATCAGCCTCTCCACATACAGTCCTCTTCCGATGACTCTCGTTTGTTGACCACGTTGACCACGCCGCGTCGAGCGCACAAAGGCGGTGGACGACGGCGAGGCCCCGGACGGGAACGACCAGGAGCTGGGGAAGACGCGGCAGTGGAGTCGCAGACGGAGAGGACTACGAGGGTTAACTGGTTCTGGTGCGGCGTGGGGCTGCAGTCGGCGGAGAATAACAGGAGGTGTGGAGGGTTGGAGGGATGGCCTGGCTGGTGGTGGGCTAGCGCTTCACAGCGAGGCGTGCTAAGCAGAGCCGCTAGCCGCCGGAGGCGGGAGCGGGCGTTCCCGGCGGTGCTGGAGGAAGAAGACGACAGATTGAAGATGCATGCCAGCCGTTGGATGTAAATACAATGGCTATGGATGTTAGAATCATTTGTTGACCAAGTTGACAACGCCTTGCGTGGGCTTCGACCTATTGGCCCACATGTCAGCCTGCAACAATGTGGCACATATTCAACCCATGTTTTTTAGAATTTACAGTCCATTTGCTGGGATGGGTGAACAAATAATGTATCATCTACGCGGTCCATTTAATTTTCTTCTTAGAAATCACAGCCCATTTGCACTTTCTCGAAATACACAAATTTGCTGGGCTTGTTATAAATATAATGTTGGGTTGGACGGAGCAATGCTATCAAAAAATAAACCGGGGATGGGCATTTTATTATATATAAAACTAGATAATTAGCGCGTTATTGCTCAAAAAAATGAGCGCGTTATTATTACATTGGTCCTTAAATCCGAGCAAGCTTTTGTATGCAATCACCAGGATTTTCGTCGTAAAAAAACCAAGAATTTCCTTGCGAACTTCTGTTAAACATTTATTTTTTATAAGTTAATAAGACGTGGGATATTTTTATATATATGTATCTATTAAATATATGATAATAATATATAATAACATAAAATAATTTAAATATATATAATATAGTTAGAAGGGAAAACATAAGTTGGACCTGGCATTCTTATTCTTATATATAGAAAAATAGAAAAGAGTTCTGCGTTTTCTTCAAAAAAACATAAGTTGGGCTGCGGATGTTTAAGACAAAATAAAACCTAGGCTGGGAGGCCCATGGGCTAGTAGATACATGCTGGAGCTCAAAACAATAAGTTTAAAACGGGCATGTCATGGGCTGCGCCCTACGCATGTTAAAAAACAAAACCTAGGCTGGGCAGGCCACAACCCAGGTGATACTTGTCCGCCCTCTAAAAAAATTATACCTGCTAGCTCCCCGATGACAATCTTCATTGTAAATTTATCTCGTTTATTGACTACGTTGACAGACCCGTGGGCCCCACGTCAGTATAACATTAGGAGAAACAAATATCCATTTCCGAGAGAAAGCTTTTTTTCCAATGAGGCACTTGCTTGCGTAGGGCCATGGACCTTGTGGGTCCCAACTGTCAGCCTCTCCACGTACAGGATGGGAACGAACCGGAGCCGGGGAAGATGGTGCAGTGTAGTAGTAGTTTGCGCGCCTTCTTTGTGTTGAGTACGCTGCAGTAGCCCAATAGCTATACCCCCTTACTCGCACCTGCTCGGGCCGGGATCGATTACCCCTATATTCCCAATTTTTTTGCCTCTGCTATTACTGACATGTGAGTCTCCCCTTGTCATCCACACACACCACCTCCAACACTAGCCGGAATTTTGTCCCTAGTTTTCTCTGTTTTTCGCACTCTCAACATTGTCTGGGCATTTTGAAAATAGCATATCTTTTTGACTGTGCATCATATGAAGATGTGCTATACATGAATGTTGACCAGCATGATGTTAGCTTGCTGTTAGTTCCATTTTCGACCATGAATAAAATTTGGAACATGCTGTTATCCCTGTTTGGAAAGGGCGTGTTGATATAAATGCTCTGCCTCTGAAACTTGCAGTTTCTTATCTGAAACTGAAACTTGCAGTTTCTTCTCTGAAAATCACATGGTCTGCACTTTTATATGAAACTACATTTTTTAAAGTACTAAAAATAGATCTCTGAAATTCAGAAAATACTTCATATGCTCAATACTGCAAAGATCTGAAATTCAAAAGACATTCATATCTGAAAGTACCCAAAATACACAACACAAAACACAATTCACAACCTGCAAATACTGATAACCCTAAGGTCCTCCTATGATTATTCATCGGGGCACTTCCCTCCTAGTCCTCGGCGGCAGACCGCCGCCCCGTGAGACGAGGTGAATGGCGAGGGAGCCTTGGAGAACGGCGGGGAAGCGTCATCGCACCAACTGCTTTTCTCCTCTTGCGGTTGGGTACGGTCGACGAAGACTCCACCGGCTCGCTCTGACACGGCACCCTCACAAACGGCAGCATCTGGCTGCTCGATCCTTGATCCTCTGGATGCTCGATCTTGGATCGATACTCCCACCACCTCCGCCTCACGACCGGATTCGGCGAATCTGTCTGCTCCATGGCCCAGAGGAGCAGCTCTATGGACTCCCGCGCGACTCCATTCAGGTGGATCACTGCCTTTTCGCTCTTTTCAGATATTTGGCCATCGCCATCACCGTCGCTGCTAATTGCCGCTGGTTGTCAAACCAAGACTGTATCTCCATCATCCTGGCTAGCTTCATAGGGTCGCCATCTGCGATCGTCATGTATCGGTTGTACTCCTCCATCGATCTACTTCTCCACATCACCTTCACTCACCGGCGGTGGTTTTGGAATGGAAGAGGAGCGGCGGCGGTTTTGGAATGAAAGAGGAGAGGAGCGGCGGTGGTCTTGGAATGCAAGAGGAGCGGTGGGCGGCGGTTTTGGAATGGACGAGGGCGACGGCGCGCTGTCAATGGATCCATCCTAATAACTAATTTACCCCTCACTTACGAAGCGACCCCACATAAACTTCAGTACTGACCCCACGTTACCTAGTGCTGATCAACAGAAGGCTTACAAAAATGCCTACCACCCTAAAACTTTCTTTTTAGTTTGCATATATAATTTGGTCAAAGTCAAACTTTGTAATGTTGGACTAACTTGATAGGAAAAAATACCAACATTCACAATATGAAATCAATATTATTAGATGCATCACGAAATTAACTTTCATATACCATATATCTTTGGTATTGTAAATGTTGATCTTTTTTTATATAAATTTGGTCAAAGTCAAAAGAAATGGAGGGAGTATTGAAGAGCTTGATAGGGTTGCTGTCGCCTGCATCATCATGCCTTGTTTCACAGCTTCCAAGATTCACAACTAACTCATAAGATTCCCATAATAAGTACAACAAAGATGCCTATGCATCTCATTGATTCACAGATCAGAGCCAATATTAACTTTAAAACTAAAACAAAGTTGTGAGAATGTGTACATGTAAAGAAAAATCGATTGATGCTTCTCTAAGAAAAGAGTAATCACTGGAGAAGTGCCAATATATCCAGCAAACCATAAACCTAATTCATGTAAGCTATTTGATTCAAGGATTTGCTGCAATACTGAAACCAGTACAGTTTATGGGCACGTATGTCAAACACCGGCAGATTAACATGTTCTGCATAAGCTGGTCGCCAAGAACTTGTGGAACCATCCGAACATCTATGCCCGTTGGAAGCCACGTTATTTTAGATGGTGGCACTCACACTCTGCATATGCGGGTTCCATCCAAACATTTGTGCAGTTCCACTAAAATGTAGCTGAATAACCCTATTTGCACAGATAATGAAAAAGCATGATTAATATAATAGTGGCATTAGATTAAGGTGCGAAATAATACATAACATTATTGCTTTCTCATGGTAGTGCCAAAACATTAGGACAAGATCACTAGCTGCATGCAGAGTCAACATGCAGGATCGTTCTGGCAAAGGGTAGTACCAAAAAGGAACATACCTCATCATGTGAACCATATCTGCAGTCAACGCCATAGTAGATGGGTTGACACCAGTCACCAACATGGATGATTATATTCATGCGACCTTTTTATGCAGCTCACCTAAAATGAATCAATGTTTGCATCATGCAGTTAGCAAGAAGTACTTGGTCCCACGAGCTGGCAGCTTCTTCATTAGTTGCACTAAAACTGAGCAACATCAAGGTTGGTCGTCAAGCTCGTGGAATGTGCAACTATAATTTGGATATGCTTTTGTGCAGTTCAACTAAAATCAAGCGTCCATGTTCGTTACACAAATATGTGCAAAGTGCCATTGTGGTGACAGTGACGGCTAATCTTGCAAAGGCTAATTAACTGTTGGAGGAGATTAACCACAGAGTTCAACAAGAAGGTTAGGAACTCCAATCACCCTTTGTGTGGTTCCACTAAAATCAAGAGATGTTGCCAGTTTGACATTTTAGTAGAACTGCACAAGACACTCTTTCCAAAAAAGAAGTGTTTTGTGCAGTTCACCAAAAGGTCACAATAGCAACGAGGTGAAATGTATATCTCTGTTTGCACAAATATGTAGAAAGGTGGGTGAATAACAAGTGATAAAACATATGTCAAATGAAAAGAAGCATCATCCTTATCTTAATGGCAATCATAGAAGGAGAGTACCAATTTCTAAAGGTGCAGCATTGCTTCATACTACCGGGGGCATTAATATTAACAATGACAACTGTTAACTTTGACATTACTTTAATGGTGCCATTGCTTGATTTTACCAGCTACATTAGATTAACAGGTGCTAAAGAGTTGGTATAAGGGCATGTTACAGTCGGCAGACCAGGACAGTTGCATTTCTAACGAAAAGAAGCAACTTACTTATCTTAACGGGAAATATAGCAGGACATTAAAACATGGCCATTGCTTCATATTACTGGGGGCATTACATTAAAAAACAACATTGGTTAAACATGTCCTTACTTTAACAGTGAGATTGCTGCATTTTACCAGTGGCATTAGATTAACAACAGCTAAAAATTGCCATAAGGGCATCGGACAGTGGGTGCACCAGCACCATGTACCTCCCCCAATGCATAAAGTGGTGATGCAAACAAACATCCAAGCAGGATATCTGGGTTGGTCCCATTTTTGTACACTATAGCCACCTTTTACTATGTGAGGGCAGCAAATCTAGTGCTGGAAATACTATGTTAACTTGTCCCCCAGTCCCCATTTTCTTTCCTTTTTCAACCAGTAGATTGGTTCTATATCCAGTTTGTACTTTGTTATCCCTTTATTTCCCTTTTCAACCAAGAGACCGGTTGGGTAGCCAGTCTCTACTACCCCCCACCCCCAATCTTTCCTCTTTGAACCAAGTCCTGGAGTCATGCTAGAACTTTTCCCCCGTTCTTGCCGCTTTGAACCAAGTCATAGATTCGACTGCATGAACTAGCTTTACCTCTAATAGTAATAATTTAGGTGGCTTTGGAATAGCCGATCGAGCCAATCTACGAGGGGGGCTGAGAAGTAGAAAAAGATTCACATGCATCGACGTGGGGACCTGGGGCACTAGAGCTAGGCTGGTTTCGAAGGACGTTATACCTGAGCTTCATCGGGATTTGGCTAGGTGGGCGGCGGGAGGCCGGATCTGCCCACACCACGACAGCAAGGAACACTGGGTCGAAGGCCCTCCCTAGTCGGCGCGGTGTGGGAGAGAATGCCAAGGCACGCGTATCGAGACGTGCCGGCAGTGGGTTTGGACCGTCGCCGACGAGGACCGCGTGAACGTTGCACCTTCACCCCTTCCCCGGCGGAGGGGATCCGGCCGGATCTGAGACCAGTGGTGAGCAGAGAGAGAGTGTGGCCACCGCTGTCGTGTTTAGATCTGGAGAGGATGAGTGTGTGAAGAGAGTAACCCTAGCAAGCAAGAGCGGAGGCTCCTGCTTATATACATATAGTGGAGTAGTTTTCTTTTTTTCTCTCCATAAAAACAATCATTTAAAATTGCGTACGAGCCATGTCGCACTTTGTATTGTTCACTTCTGGTCCCCGGCCCTCCATTAATTGAACAACCACACGGGTCAAATTATCACGGCTGAAAATATAGAACGAACAAGCTCGAACTCTTTTGAATTTGAGATGTCGTTGGTACCGTTTGAACACATTGCATCCATGGACTAAGTAGTTTGAATTTGAGGTAATGTGTGGCTTTTGCAGTTCACATCTAAATGGGGGCACACCATACATTTTGTTTGCTTACCATGCTATAGTTATAAAACATGCACAATTTACATTTCGAATAGCTAGCTAGAGCTTGAAATGTATTGTTTCCAACATAAAGGGAAATCAAATTTCTAAAAATTCATGATCTTAGCATTTGCAAAAAAAATGTAAGAGCCATCAATCATTGTTCTGATTATGAACATAAACTATATGCAACCTTTTTTGAGGGAGACCGGGTCTATTGTAAATGTTTGCAAGTACATAGCATCTCTGATAAAAAAATGCATCCAAATTCCAAGACCAGCGAACAACCAACTACAGTCAGAAGAGCCGTCGACGCGTTGTTGTCGCTGCTATCCTACCGGAGCCGGCTTGACCTCGTTAATGACTGTCGAGGAGTCTTCGTGCACGTGCCCCTAAGGAGCAGTGCCCCGGAGGTGTAGTTGTCATCATTGATCTAAGGCACCTAATTAATATAACACCAAATTCTCCCATATGACAAGAAATGCTAACCTCAGTGCCCCAAGGAGACAACAAGAATCTACGCCGGAGCTCCATCGACTACGTCACGACAGACAAACTCGATGAGGATCAAATCTCAAAGAGCAAACTAGTAGAAAAGGCATCAATCGATGTCGCCGATGTCCGAACGTAGCCGGCTTCACCGTCTTGATGGTAACCGAGTAGTCTTCGTGCATGTGCCCCTAATAACCAGCGCCCTGGAGGAACGCAGTTGTCGTTGTTTAACCCTCGCATTGATCCGAAGCACATGACACCAAATCTCGCCGGATGACAAGAAACCTTAACCTCACCGCCCCAAAGAAGATGGCAAGAATCTATGCTGGAGTTCCATCGACTATGTCTAGACGAATGAACTCAAGGAGGATCGGAACTCGGAAGATAGACTCAGAATAAGAAGCGCCGACATCATCCACCTGAGCGTTGCGCGTGCGAGGACTAAAACCCCTAAAATAAACTAATAACAGGAGCATAGGCACCGGGATTCCCCTCCCCGCCACCAGTCGACGGAGCGGTGGGAAGAGGGGAGGGATGAATTCACCGGCTCATCGGTGAAGCAGGGAGGGGAGAGGTTGCCCTAGCTGCATAGGGTGAGTGGACTAGATTTGTATTTATACCGAGAATGGACTCAAATTTTATTGGTATTGCAATATACTTAGTGCTAATCCTACTTTTTTTTAGATTTATCAACAGAACTACAGTCGTATGTTAGTACGACACAGCCTGCACGATATGTACACGATAGCCAATCCAGCCGTCTGCTGGACTCTGGTCACATGGATGGACGAACTGATCTCCCCTGTCATGCAGGGATCGTCCAGGCAACGACGTGTGTACAACACTACTCTAGTACTACTATCGCTGGTGTCTCTCTTCTAGTATAACTCAGTCGACGCGTCGGGCCTGAGGGACGGGGGAGAGTGTGCCTATGGTCGGCTGCTCAATTGCGGTCCCACATGTGAGTGCGTTCCATTCCGTGAGCGGCGTGCCGGACCGACTGACCGTGTGGGGTGCGACGCAAACATGACGTGCGCGCTGTATACATGTAGTACCACCGTTTTCTTTTTGTTTTGCTCCATGGCGCAATCCATCGATACAAAATTATACTATTTAAAAGTGGATGGCGGGGCTTTTCCCACGCGTTAGGCGGGGCAGTTTTGCCTAGTCGGTTTGATAGAGAGACAAGGAGGACGAGGTAGTAGCAGATTCAACTTCTGCTGGAAAGGTGGGGGCGTGGGGCTGTGTGATTTGATGGCTCGTTACTGATGGAAAGGTGGGGCCTTGTGATTTGACTGCTCATTATAGTCATTATTGCTACGTCGCTACGACCAGGGTGAATCTCCCCCTCCATGGCGTACAGGTGCTAAGCATGCCACATATGCAAAAAAATCTGATGTGACAATGTAGGAGTAAAGAGAAGAGAGAGGAGTTTGGTGACCCCAGGAAGAACGAATGCGAAGCGCACGGACCTATGCAAAACACTTAAATGAGAGAAGTTTACGCAACGCATGAAGGAGTTTAGTTGTCAAAGAAAGACTTAGCACCCCATCTAAGCACGTAGTACTATGCATAATTTGGTGCATGAAACGTCGATCCAGCTGGTGGCTATCCCTCATCCTGCATCATATACTAGTATTGTAGTACTACATACGTACTGTACTAGTATCACTGTTCTCTCTTTTTACTTTAGTAGTAACTCAGCCGACGCGCGTTCCATTCCGTGAGCGGCGTGCCGGACCGACCATGTAGGTGCGACGCGAATGCGAGGAGCGTGTTGTATATGTCCCACCTTTTTCTTTAATTTGAGCTTGTTAGTTTTGCTCCATGGCGCAATCCATCGATACTTACAAAACTATAGGCGAGGGTGGGGCAAGTTTCGCCTGGTCGGTTTGACAGAGAGGCGAGGAGGACGAGGGAGTAGCGGATTCAACTTACTGCGGGAAAGGTGGGGCTTTGTGATTTGAAGGCTCATTATTGCTGGAGTGGGGCCTTGTGATTTGACTGCTCGTTATAGTCATTATTACTACGAGGGGTAAGTCTCCCCTTCCGTTCCCCACTCTAATCTGGTGCATGACACGTCGACCCGGATGCTGGCTGTCCCACATGTCGGCAAAAGGAGGTATAATTGTTGCCGACGACCTAAGGAGGAGCAAAGAACCGTGCGGTATACTCTAGTTTTCCACTGGAGTACTAGCCCAACGCGGAGGAGTGCGAAACACGACAGCCCAGTGTGATATGGCGATAAAAAATGATCTAGTTTGCTTGTGATCCCATGGCACCACTCATCGTTAGCACTGTTTTAGTCGTGCCTCGCAGCCTAGTACAAACGAAATAATATGATGAGAATGGCAACAGATAATAATTGTCTTACCTATTCAGGATAATTTAGAAGGACACATGCGGAAACGCCCGAAAGACACAATGGCAAAAGAAGAAGACACAGGGGCAAATGAAGAAGGAAGATTACCCGCAAAAAAGAAAAAGAAAAAAAGAAGATGCAGACAATGGTCTGGGTGCTGCTCTCTACTTCATGAAGGGTTGCTGGGCACGGAGTTCTAACTGCTTCTTCATCGCCTCCACGACCTTCATCTCCTCTCGCCTCTCGTCCGCCATCTTCTTCATTGCTTCCATGGCGCGGGATTTCTCGAGGCGAGCGTGGATGATCTCTTTCACGTCCGCATGATGTTGCTTGACAGCAGCCACGTTCTCGGTGCGGAGCTTCGCCATGGCATCCCTAAGTTCCCCGATGACGGCGGTCAGCATCTTCACCGAGGCACTGGTCTTCTCTCGCAGCTTCTCCCAGCCGGCGATCTCCTCCTTCAGTTGGTCGAGCTCATGGCAGAGCTTCGCTTTGTCCTCCCGAAGTTCCATGATTTCGCCGACCACCTTATCAACCGAGGCATTGCTCTCCTTCACCAGCTTCAGCAAGCCGGCGATCAACTCCTTCTGCTTGTTGAGCTGAGCGGGCATGTCGTCGCGGGCTAACGACTTCAGCATTGCCCGGTCGGCATGTTTGCCTCTGCGGCGAATGCGCTTCTGAGAGCCCTCTCCTGCCCATGAGAGATCTTTTGAGGCCTCCGCGGCGCGGCGGGCCCTCTTTTTTTTCCGTGGCCAAGGTCATCGCTCCCTTGTTCTTTCTCGGCCCAGAGCTCTTCCTACCGGCCATTTGAAAGCACATTTGCTCCCTTGGTGGTTTTGGTAATTTATGCCAACATACATGTTGTTGGACTAATGCCTCTATCTAGTGAATTTCAGACAAGTTCAACAATGGCGTGGCAAGGACAAGAGGATGTGGAACCCTTTAAAATGCTAAGGACATGGATTGGCAAAAGCTCAAGACTCTACATTTTTTGTTAAGTGATCCAAGATCACATTGAGTCCATAGGAAAGCCAATACTATTAAAAGGGGATGAGGTGTTGCTTAATGATCTTTTTGCTCAAGTGCTTAGTGACAGTGCTCCAAAACCCTCAACCACTTTCTCTATCCAAATATGTCCAAAACCTACATTCCAACTTGGCCCCACCAAAAATTCCTATCCGGAGCCACCGAGTTCATCTGAACTTAGCCACTGCCAAACCCTAACAAATTGGATCCACCGATATGGATCTCGGTCCCACTGAGATGGCCTTGCCAACTCTCTGTAATCATTTGCAATTACTTTGGTCCCACCGAGATTTGCAAATCGGTCCCACCGAGATGGCTTGCCAACTCTCTGTTGCCTTATTGCTTCACTTTGGTCCCACCGAGTTGATGCAATCAGTGCCACCGAGACGAGGTTTGCCCTAGCCATTGCACATCGGTCCATCCGAGATGTTCCAATCGGTCCCACCGAGATTCCTAATGTTCATATCTTTTACACAGGTCGGTGCCACCAAGATTTCTTATCGGTGCCACCGAGTTGGGTCAAAAGTGTGTAACGGTTGGATTTTGTGTGGAGGCTATATATACCCCTCCACCCCTTCTTACTTAGTAAGGAGAGCCACCAGAACGTGCCTACACTTCCACCATACATTTTCTGAGAGAGAACCACCTACTCATGTGTTGATCTCAAGACATTCCATTCCAATCATTTGAACCTTGATTTCTAGCCTTTCCCAAGTTGCTTTCCACTCAAATCCTTCTTCCACCATAGCCAAATCTGTGAGGAGTTGTTTGAGTGTTGGGAAGACTATCATTTGAAGCACAAGAGCAAGGAGTTCATCAACAACACACCGTCTATTACCTTTTGGAGAGTGGTGTCTCCTAGATTGGTTAGGTGTCACTTGGGAGCCTCTGACATGATGTGGAGTTGAACCAAGGAGTTTGTAAGGGCAAGGAGATCGCCTACTTTGTGAAGATCTACCCGAGTGAGGCTAGTCCTTCGTGGACGTAAGCCATGGTGGAATAGACAAGGTTGCTTCTTCGTGGACCCTTCGTGGGTGGAGCCCTCCGTGGACTCGCGCAGCCGTTACCCTCCGTGGGTTGAAGGCTCCATCAACGTGGATGTACGATAGGACCACCTATCAGAACCACGCCAAAAACCACCGTGTCTTCATTGCGTTTGATCTTCCAAACTCTACCCCTTTACTTTCCGTACACTTGCATGCTTTACAATTTCCGCTGCTCAATATCTAGATATGCATGTGTAGAAAGTATTGGAGTTGTCTTAACTTGTGCCAAAATCTGCCTAAGTTCCAAGAGAAACTAAAAACTTCTACTTCGTCAGTTAAGTGTCTATTCACCCCCCCCCTCTGGACCTATCTCCTCGATCCCACAATTGGTATCAGAGCTTTGGTCTCCATTGCTTTGGTTTAATCACCATTGGAGGGAGATGGATGTGTCTACTTTGGGGAGTCTTAGACGTAGAGTGCCTATTCTCGATGGGGAGTATTACAATGCTTGGAAAAATGAGATGCTTGATATCTTTGATGAATTTAGCTGGAGCAAGTATATTCATAATCCTTATGTGCCCCCTATTGATCCCTTGCATCCTACTCATGAAGAGGAAATTGACATGATTCGTAATCTTAGAATCGTCAATCTTATCATTAGAGGATTACCTAAAGTTGTTCTTCGGTGTATTCAAAACTTTGAATGTGCTTATACTCTATGGCATGACTTGGAAAAGCGATATACCGATTACTCTTTAAAGAATCTTGATGAGATTCTTCATAAGACTATTGCTTTTCACAAGATGAGTCCTAATGATCCTAACTTTGATGATTGCTTGTTTGAGCTTCGTGATCTTATGCGTGCTAAAGGAGATGTTGGAACTATTAGTAACATTATCATGGAAGCCATTAGAATTCACAAACTTGAACACTGTCATAATCATGAAACTAATGAATTCATTGCCCTAGGTGATGATCATGCACATATTGATAATGATGATGTTGAGCATGGCTATTATGATGAGGACGAAGAATTTGATATTGAATTTGAGAAGACCATGAGGAATCTTAGTCTTATGGCAAATCTTCGAGATTACATGGCCGGAGGAAAAGAGTGGATTCTTGATAGTGGATGTACCAATCACATGACCGGAGATAGAGACATGTTTCGTGAGCTTGCTAAAAATGATGGTCCACGCAAGTATGTGACTTTTGGAGACAACTCCAAGGGTAAGGTACTTGGCCTTGGTAATGTGGCCATATCCAATGATAGCTCAATTCAAAATGTTATGCTTGTTGAATCTAGACTAGCCGACTTTGGTTTCAATGTTCTATTTACCAAAGTAGATTGCCAAGTGTTTCGTCAAGATAATCATAATATGGTCTGTACCGGCATTCATAGAGGTGATCTATACATTGTTGATTTTACTAAGAGAGCCCAACCTCATACATGTTTAATTGCTAAATCTTCTAAAGGTTGGTTATGGCATAGGAGACTTGGACATGTTGGCATGCGTAACCTTGATAAACTTATTAAAGGAGATCACATTCTTGGTGTAAAAGATGTTATATTTGACAAAGATCAACTTTGTAGTGCTTGTCAAGCAAGAAAACAAGTTGGAGGAAGCCATCCCGTGAAGAACATTATGACCACGAGAAGACCACTCGAGCTACTTCATATGGATCTTTTTGGTCCCAACTCCTATAAGAGTCTTGGTGGTAACTCTTTCGGTTTGGTCATTGTTGATGATTTTTCCAGATTTACGTGGGTGTTCTTTCTCGATGACAAATCGCAGGTGCAAAAGATCTTCAAGAACTTTGCAAGAAAGGCTCATAATCAATTTGAAGTGAAGATCAAGAAGGTTCGAGTGATAATGGAACGGAGTTCAAGAACGCCAATGTGGACACCATTCTTGATGAGGAGGGTATTTCACATGAGTTCTCGGCTACCTACACACCTCAACAAAATGGAGTTGTTGAGAGGAAGAACCATACTCTTATTGAGATGGCAAGAACAATGCTTGATGAATACAAGACGCCAAAACACTTTTGGGTGGAAGCGGTTGAAACAGCTTGTCATGTGACAAATCGACTCTACCTCCACAAGCTTCTTGGAAAAACGGCATATGAATTGCTCACCGGTAACAAACCACAAGTTGGATACTTTTGGAGTATTTGGCTCAAAATGTTACATTCTTGATAAGCATCATCATTCAAAGTTTGCTCCTAAATCTCATGAAGGTTTTCTAGTTGGTTATGGATCGAACTCTCACACTTACCGTGTCTACAACAACTTCACTCGAAAAGTTGAAGAGACGGTAGATGTGAAGTTTGATGAGACTAACGGCTCGCAAGTCGAGCAATTGCCAATTGATGTAGGAGATCAAGAACCATCGGAAGCAATCCAAGACTTGTCCATTGGCAAGATTCGCCCCGTGGAAGTAAAGGAGAGTACCTCGTCTATTCAAGTGGAAGCCCCAACTTCACATCAAGGTGAACAACTAGTTGATATGGAGGTATCCACAAGTGGAACACGTCAAGACGATGGGAATGAGGAAGTGTAACAAGATGATCCACCTCAACCTCCTTCTCCACCTCCAGAAGCAAACAACGACAACATCAATGAAGAAGAAGAACATGATGATGAGGAAGCCTCACCACAACCCAAGCAAAAGCTACCTCGAGTTAGAGCAAGAATCGACAAGAATCATCCCGTCGAAGAAATACTTGGAGATATCTAATACGGGAGAATCAGTCGCTCTAAATCTCGTTTAGCTAACTTTTGTGAGCATTACTCATTCATCTCTAGTATTGAACCTATGAAGGTGGAAGATGCTCTCAAGGACCCCGATTGGGTGAATGCAATGCATGAGGATCTACACAACTTTGAGAGGAACCAAGTTTGGACATTGGTTGAGAAGCCTAAAGATGAGCAAAACATCATTGGAACCAAATGGGTGTTTCGGAATAAGCAAGATGAAGATGGACAAGTCGTACGCAACAAGGCTCGACTCGTAGCACAAGGTTATACACAAGTCGAAGGTATGGACTATGGTGAGACCTATGCCCCCGTTGCAAGACTTGAGTCCATTCGCATTTTACTTGCTTGTGCCAATCACCATGATATCACTCTTTACCAAATGGATATTAAAAGTGCTTTCTTAAATGGTGAAATTGAGGAGGAAGTGTATGTTAAACAACCTCCTGGCTTTGTAAATCCCAAGAAACCTAATCATGTTTACAAACTTCGTAAAGCCCTTTAGGGTCTTAAACAAGCTCCTAGAGCTTGGTACAAATGCTTAACCAAGTTTCTTCTTGAAAAAGGTTTTGAAATTGGGAAAATTGATTCAACTTTGTTCACTAAGAGGGTTAATGGAGAATTATTTGTATGCCAAATTTATGTTGATGATATTATCTTTGGATCTACTAACCCCTCTTTTAGTGAAAAGTTTGGAAGGTTGATGTCGGAAAAGTATGAGATGTCTATGATGTGTGAACTCAAATTCTTTCTTGGTTTGCAAATCAAGCAAACTAAGGAGGGTACCTTCGTTTCTCAAATAAAGTATACCAAGGACTTATTCAAGAAGTTCAACATGCAAGAAAGTAAAGGTATGAAAACCCCAATGCCCACGAGTGGACATCTTGACTTGACCAAGGATGGCAAACCGGTTGATCAAAAGGTTTATCGATCTGTGATTGGTTCATTGCTATATCTATGTGCCTCCCATCCCGACATTATGATAAGTGTGTGCATGTGTGCACGATACCAAGCGGCACCAAAAGAGTGTCACCTTAAGGCCGTGAAAAGAATTGTGAGATACTTGTTACATACACCAAACTTTGGCATATGGTATCCCAAAGGATCTTCTTTTAATCTTGTTGGCTATTCCGATTCGGACTATGCCGGAGACAAGGTTGATAGAAAATCCACTTTGGGTACAAGTCAATTTCTTGGTAGATCTCTTGTGTCTTGGTCCTCCAAGAAACAAAACTCAGTATCTCTATCTACTGCCGAAGCGGAAAATATTGCCGCGGGATCATGTTGTGCTCAATTACTATGGATTACACAAACTCTTAAAGACTATGGTGTGCATGTGAGACATGCACCATTACTATGTGACAATGAGAGTGCTATTAAGATTGCACACAATCCCATGCAACATTCTCGGACTAAGCATATAGAGGTTTGTCACCACTTCATTCAAGATCATGTTGAGAAAGGTGACATTGACCTTAAACATGTTCGTACCGACAAACAATTGGCGGACATCTTTACCAAACCTCTTGATGAGAAAGTGTTTTGTCACTTGAGAAGTGAGTTGAACATCATTGATGCTTCAAACGTGAACTAGAGGTTCACGTGGATGCATACAAGGGCATGAACATTCTTGACTAATCCTTGATACTTCCATGATCATTGTATATCTTGGACATTTTGCTCCCTTGTATTGTATCTAACCTTTTGTAGGTACTTGGACAAGCTTCATGTCACAAGATTGCATCTCACTCTTATCATAAGCAATCTTGTATAACCCAAGTATCAACAACTGTTTGTGAGACAAGGAACGAGACAAGCTAAACATATCCTTTGACAACCTTTGAGTTATGCTTCATTCTTGTCATTTTGGATATACATGTTGTTCCTTGCAAATCTAACCCATGTAGGAAGATGAACTACAAATGATAGGATCGCTCCAAACTTCAACTCATGAGTATCCACTTCAAGTTCAACTACATGATGGACATCACCACCAAATCCCAATGTAAGTTCTCACATCTTAGAGCAGCTTTACTCAAAGACATGAGCTAAAGCAACTCAACAAGATGTGAATACATTAAAATGCTTAAAGGAAAAATGGCAACCCCATTTTGAGCTTAAACGATGAGTATGACCTATGATCAAGTGTTCTCACTTGACTCCTAAGTCAATATACTCTAACATAGGTGACCTAGTCGCTGACCCATCTAGATGAAGTTCTTTAGTGTTTCTTTTGTTTCTTATCTTCTTGCTAGAGTGTTTCTTTCAAAAAAAACTTCATCTAGACGTTTCTTTGCTTCTTTTCTGTGTTTCTTTTCTATTAGCTAGTTTCGCAGCAAATTCATTGCAAATCTTTGTGAGAATTCCTTTGCCTAGTGAGCTGAGTTGACAAAAAGTTCCTTTGCACCAAACTCGGTTCCACCGAAGTGAAACAACTCGGAGTCACTGACTTTGCTGCTCTAAGGAGTTTTCTGTCAAATATTTTCTGAGTTTTTCTGCTCCAGCTCCACTCAATGATTCTTATCCTCTACTTGCATCTAGAGCCACTCAATGGCTAGATGTGTTTCTCAAGGACCAATCCCACTTGACCAACAACCTTGAAATCCCTTCTTGGAATATGATGTCAAAGGGGGAGAGAGGAATACATCAAAGCTTATCACTACAAAAGAGATGCACCTTACAAGAGGAGAGAATGTTACGTGTTTCTAAGAGGGGAGAAACATGATTTCAGAGTTTTTGATTGCTTTAGTTTTCTCACCCTACCTGCTCCCAATATCCAATGTCAGATTCAGGGGGAGAGGAAGTTCTTTAAGGGGAGACAACTATTTCTTTCTTTTAGGGACACGTCTGCTTCAAAGAAGTATTCACCTAGTGATACTCTCTTCTACATGTCATCCCAATCTTGGTTTCTTGTTGATCTTGTGTCTTTTCTTGAAGAAGTTATCTTGTGTTATCTAACCCTGTTTTCTCAAGTGTATTTCTTCAGGTACTTGATCAAGAACTTCAAGGTAAGTATATGCATCACACCCATGTACATGATGACCTCTTGCTAGTATATATTGTTTGCAAGAAAGATAATCATGAACATGTGGATACCTAAATGTCATATATATTGCTCTGATGCATGTAGCCATGATACATGTTGCATGTATGTTTCCCATGAAATATCATCATTTTATATGCACATCTTCAGGGGGAGTTCAGGGTAGCTCATACATGTTACATGTTTCCTTCAAAGCTGTCATACAATCTTCTGCTAAATCTTTATTTGAAGCTTTGATGTATGTTGTCATCAATTACCAAAAAGGGGGAGATTGAAAGCACATTTTCTCCCTTGGTGGTTTTGGTAATTTATGCCAACATACATGTTATTGGACTAATGCCTCTATCTAGTGAATTTCAGACAAGTTCAACAATGGCGTGGCAAGGACAAGAGGATGTGGAACCCTTCAAAATGCTAAGGACATGGATTGGCAAAAGTTCAAGACTCTACATTTTTTGTTAAGTGATCCAAGATCACATTGAGTCCATAGGAAAGCCAATACTATTAAAAGGGGATGAGGTGTTGCTTAATGATCTTTTTGCTCAAGTGCTCCAAAACCCTCAACCACTTTCTCCATCCAAATATGTCCAAAACCTACATTCCAACTCGACCCCACCAAAAATTCCTATCCGGAGCCACCGAGTTCATCTGGACTTAGCCACTGCCAAACCCTAACAAATCGGATCCACCGATATGGATCTCGGTCCCACCGAGATGGCCTTGCCAACTCTCTGTAATCATTTGCAATTACTTCGGTCCAACCGAGATTTGCAAATCGGTCCCACCAAGATGGCTTGCCAACTCTCTATTGCCTTATTGCTTCACTTCGGACCCACCGAGTTGATGCAATCGGTGCCACCGAGACGAGGTTTGCACTAGCCATTGCACATCGGTCCATCCAAGATGTTCCAATCGGTCCCACCGAGATTCCTGACGTTCATATCTTTTACACAGGTCAGTGCCACCGAGATTTCTTATCGGTGCCACCGAGTTGGGTCAAAAGTGTGTAAAGATTGGATTTTGTGTGGAGGCTATATATACCCCTCCACCCCTTCTTACTTAGTAAGGAGAGCCACCAGAACGTGCCTACACTTCCACCATACATTTTCTGAGAGAGAACCACCTACTCATGTGTTGAGATCAAGACATTCCATTCCAACCATTTGAACCTTGATTGCTAGCCTTTCCCAAGTTGCTTTCCACTCAAATCCTTCTTCCACCATAGCCAAATCTATGAGGAGTTGTTTGAGTGTTGGGGAGACTATCATTTGAAGCACAAGAGCAAGGAGTTCATCAACAACACACCGTCTATTACCTTTTGGAGAGTGGTGTCTCCTAGATTGGTTATGTGTAACTTGGGAGCCTCCGACATGATGTGGAGTTGACCAAGGAGTTTGTAAGGGCAAGGAGATTGCCTACTTCGTGAAGATCTACCCGAGTGAGGCTTGTACATCGTGGACGTAAGCCATGGTGGAATAGGCAAGGTTGCTTCTTCGTGGACCCTTCGTGGGTGGAGCCCTCCGTGGACTCACGCAGCCGTTACCCTCCGTGGGTTGAAGCCTCCATCAACGTGGACGTACGATAGCACCACCTATCGGAACCACGCCAAAAACCACCGTGTCTTCATTGCGTTTGATCTTCCAAACTCTACCCCTTTACTTTCCGTACACTTGCATGCTTTACAATTTCCGCTGCTCAATCTCTAGATATGCATGTGTAGAAAGTATTGGAGTTGTCTTAACTTGTGCCAAAATCTGCCTAAGTTCCAAGAGAAACTAAAAACTTCTACTTTGGTCGGTTAAGTGTCTATTCACCCCCCCTCTAGACCTATCTCTCGATCCCACACCATGGCAGACGCAAGGAACGACGAACAAGAAAGGCTTATGAGGAGGAATGTGCAGTAATATTCGAGTAGTTAGTTTTCCTTTTTATAACCTAGTACTAATATGCTGCAAAGTGGAAACACGTTTAGGTTAGATTGGTGTGAACAGGTTTGCAATTAATTATAGCATGGTACTTTGGAATGTGACGGGAAACTAGCTCGAAATTTATTGACGGTTTTGGAACGGCTCCCGATGAGTTCTCGCGACCAAGCATTCAAAAACTCATGATAAATCAATGACCATCTTTTTCCAAACGACCAACTATTTTCATAGAAATACAACACATATAGATGGAGTATTTTCATAGAAATACAATACATTGATGGAGTGATTGTCGCGGTTGCAAACGGCCATGGAGCCGCGTGTTCACTGCAGCAGAAACTAAGCAGGTCAGTCCATCACTGGCGGGGAAGGAGGGCAGGTCACCTCGCCTACGATGCATCCCCAGTGCCGCCGCCGCTGCTGGTTGAGTGATTTGGCTTCTCCTACCACCCATTTGAACAGTTGCACCGGCTTCTCATGCCATTCCGCAGGCATGCGCGTTCTCTCCTCCGCAGTCGACTCCGTGAATATGATATCTGCCATTAGCCCCAGCTCGAAATCAACGCGACGCTGCCAGATGCTGACATCCCTCAGCATCTCACCCCTGAGATCGACATGCGCCTCCGCCTTGTGCTTCGCCAGGCGCAGCTCCTTCTAACTTGTCTCCAAACGATGCGACGCTTCCTCGATCCGATTTGCCCTTGCTGCGCACCACCTAAAACGCAGCCCCGGCATGTCCTCCGGTGCCACCGATCTGTGATTCCAGAGCAATGGATCCCCTCTGAAACACATGTGGGTTTCGCTCAAAGGCGGCAGTGCTGCGGGCCGCAGGGAGAGGGCAGCCCGCGGGATGCTGGGATCTAAGGGATTATCCATGGCGGAATCGGATGGTCGAGGCGGGGAGGCGAGCGTAGGCGGTGGGAGAGCCCTAGTAGGTGAGCGTAGTACTCCACTCCGTCCATTTTTAAATACAAAGGCCACCAACCATAACCTAGGCAAAAATTGATGACGTTGCCTCGTAGTACTAGCAACCCATGATTAACTACTCGCATGCATGCAGTGGATGATAGTAATGTCATTCTCAACTACTACCTCCGTCTTGGTTTATTGGTCCTCATTGTATTTTGTACCAACTTTTGACCAAAGATTTAACTAACAAAATATTAATGCATGTCATCAAAAATAATATCATCTCAAACTATGTTGAAATACGAATCCAATAATATAATTTTTGGTGACATGCATTAACATTTTATTAGTTAAATCTTTGGTCAAAATTTGGCACAAGATACAATGAGGACCTATAAACCAGGACGGAGGTAGTAGTACTTCCTCCCTCATGAGGTCACGCCACTCAATTTACATGCGCTGTATTAATTGACCATCCATTAAGTGAACGACTCTACACGCGTCAAATTATCACGTGGAGTGGCTCTTCGTACAAAAATGCGTTCCACCGTCTACCCGCGTGTGTGTGCAAGCGAATGAGTACATGTGTGCACATCTTCTCTTCGTGCACGTACTCCACCAGTGTGTGTGGGGGAGAGAGAGCATGGTATACATTGACCTAGAGAGACATGGTGTGTCCCCGCCAAAAAGAGAGAGATGGTGTGTGTCGGAAAGAGTACCTGGGCGTGTGTGTGACAGTGTGAGAAAGGACGAGTGCATGCGTGCACCTCTCCTCTTTGTGTACGTACTAAACCTAGAGTACAAGTGTATGTGTGTGACATCAACATATAGAGAGATGGTGTGTGCCAGAAGTCCTGAGAAAGTCGTCAGTGTAGGTGTGTGCGTGGGTAGAAGGGAGAGAGATGATACTTATGTGTCAACGCAGTGCATGTGAAAAAGAAGCTAGTCAATAGTTCGCCATGAGACTATTCCTGGCGAACGCCCCAATAACCGTAAGATCTGCATCCGACGGTGGAAGTTATTGGATGAAAATAGCACTAAAAAAAGAAATGCCATGGCATTTCTTTTTACTAACACACCACGCCCCTCCCCTGCACATGAAACTGCCACACGATCGTTCGCAACTGCCGATTTGCTAGGCCGGGCTTTTGGCGGTAGGAGGGGAGCTTGGACTGTCAGTTTGCTCACATGCGGTCGCACATGTGAGTGATGTACCAAGTCGATGCGCGTCCCTTCGGTGACCGGAGGGCCGGACCGACCGTGTGTTGGTGCGACGCGAAGCCGACAGGCTGTAAGTTTACCGCCTACTCCTTGACGAGATCGGTCGATACAAATCCCGATTAAGAGCATGGTTAATAGTATAGCCAACAGCCGGCTATATGGAGTTGTCATGTCACTTATAGCCAACCTAATAGCCCACTCATACAATAGTTAGTCATACTAATATACTATACCATTATATAGGGCCCACCTCTTCCTCTCACAAAGAGTGTTGGAGCTCGTGCTATAGCCGGCTGTAAGTTAGTAGCCCGCTTCTCTTCTATCTCCTCTTCTCTTTCCTCTAACTAGGCAAAAATCTGATGTGGCATCTCTTATAGCCCGCCTATGTCACTCTATTGTACTACTTGCTCTAATAAAGGGTAGGGCGGCGTTTTTGCCGTGCGGGAGGCGTGGTAGTTTTTTTTACAATGGGATGGACCTAGCACTGCAAAAGTCAAAGTGGTGGGCAGTACTACTACGCTTGTCGGAGGCGTACGTGGGCACGCATTCTCGTAGCGATAGCGAGGAGCCCGCTGCTGGCTATTTTCTATATAATCTTTTTTTGCGAATATATTTTCTATATAATCAGCTTTGAATTCAATCATTCACGTGTGTACCCTATTGGGTCTACAACATTCTTCTGGAACCAGCAACACGTCACTGTGATCAATCCACAAAATAAGCTCGCAACAACCCCTCCCCCATGTGTCACGTGGCCTCATGAGTGCACCCACATCATTTTAATCATAATATATTGACTGAAAAAAGAGAGACATTTTGTAGCGTGCCATTGGAATTCTAACTTACGTGCTTTTGCACATACTGGAAGTACTAGTGCCCCATCATCTAAAGCCTTTCTACACACGCACATTTCTTATACAAATGTGCTCCACCGTGTACCCGCGCGTTTGTATGTGGGAACGAGTGCGTGCGTGCACCTCTTCTCTTTCGTACACATAGTCTGTGTGTCTGAGAGAGAGAGATGGTGTGTGCCAGAAATCACGGGAGATTCATGAATTTGTGTGTGGGTGGGGGAGGGGGGAGGGAAATATAGATGGAGTATGTGTCAATGATGCAATTTGTGTGAAAGAGAGGCCTATATTATACATATATGTATGTGCATGCGGGTGATATACGAGAAGGGAGGGGAGGGGTTGTCTGCGCGATATATTGATAGGGACGGATGGAGGGAAGAACTCTATGAGCCTACAAGCACTGGGAGAGGGGGTGTTGGGAGATGGTGCGAGAGGCCAACTGGACGGAGACTCAGAAGGAGTGTACAAGTGCGAGATCGATATTTTAAGAGAGGGGGCGAGAACGTGCGCGGTTGCGCACGTCTGAGAGATGAAGCGAAAGGCATGGACGATGAGAGGTGAGACGATGGATAGACAAATGTGTGTGTGGTAGCTAGGCAGTCCTATCTAGAGAGGTAGATTGATCGATGTGTACGTGGGAAAAAGGGCGAGACCTGACTAGATATAGATTGATCGCTTTGTGTGGAAAACAGGGAAAGACCTAGCTATATATATACAGAGAGGAATATCGATCGGTGCGCATGCATGTGAGAGATAATTAAAGAAGGCCTGAAGTGACGAAGAGGGGGAGGTGTGTGTGTGTGGGTGGGTGAGAGAGTCCTACTAGTTAACTAGAGGTAATGTACAAGTGCGAGATCGATAATAAGAGATGAGGGGGCGAGAGCACGCTCGCGCGCACGCGTGTGTGGGCTTGCGCGCCTCGTAGCTGGGGCGTGAGGGATGGATGGTGAGAAGGGGAAGGGACTGTGTGTACATGTGTCTGTGGTAGGCAGACCTGCTAGCTAGAAGGGGTATATCGATCGGTGTGTGTGTGTGGGAAAGAGAGGGCGATGGAGAGATTGTAACACCCTGGTTTTCGCTCCTCGATTTTTTTCCTTCATGGGATTTGACTCCCGTCTTTTTTTCCGATGTTATCGGGTTTTCTCTTGCCTTTGGGTATATGAAGATGGTCATTTAGCCTTGCCTTCCCTATCCAACCAGAGACTCTCTCCAGACCAACCTTGCCACCCCAGATCTTTTCTCAGGATTTTGTCGCCGAAACCTTACCTTCCGAGTTGCCGGAAGGGAAACCCTAATTTCCGTAGTTACAAAGGAACCCCAATTTCCTTTGACCTGCTGCATCCCAAACTTTTCCCAGTGATCATCCCACATCTATAAACCCTGGATATGCAAAAATATTGCCAAGTCCTTTGCAATATTTTTCATTTAAAATTAATTCCTTTTTCTGGTGTTTGAAGGAATTAAATCCAGGAAAATATCTATCCATCTCCAAGGTTCATGAAAACTTGTGGAGATATTCTTTGTGATCATATTGAGCTCCCATAAAAATATTGGCCATAATTAAATAAGGGAAATTGCCTTTTCCTATTTAAAGCCAATATTGCAATTTGGGCACTTTCCAAAGGAGCTACTATTTTGGTAGCCAGGAAAAATCCCAAATAATTTGTGGAGCTTCTCCTATCCATATCTTCATCATTTCCATCAATATCCCAAGTTTCACAGATCAAATTGTGAGAGCATCATCCAATTCTTGTTTCTAGATCTATTTTGAGGTTGTGAAGCAACTATATTTTATATTGCTTCAAAAATCTTGAAATTAATCCAGGACCTCACTCTCCTCATATCAAGAGACCATGCCAAAATTCACATCATTTCATCTATCCATTTTCTCCCAAAAATTCCATCTAATTTCTATCAAGATCCAAGCTCTGTGAAGGAAGTACCACTTTGGCATTTCCAATTGAGATGAAAATTTTCCAGTACCTTCATATCTACAAATCATCACCCTACACAAAAATTCAGCTCATTTAACCAAGCCAGATGAGTGCAGTTTCAAAGTCAAGTTTCTGGACCAAATTTTGCATTACAAAGGAAGAATATGCAAATGAGGTCCAAATGGCTTCAAATTTTGTCAGCACCTACTCCTTCCTACCCCATCTCCATTTGACAACATCTCAATATCACTCACTAAGCCATTTCACCTCAGCTTGGTCCCCAAGATTCTGACCAGAAACTGTTCTGGATCCTCTTGATCACTCTAGAGCAATCCTGGTCCATCCAATGACCCACCTCATCTATTTGAGCAGTGAGGGATCTATTTGACAAGGTTGGACAGGCAGGAGAGTGCCAGAGCTTGTAGTGCACGTGGTGACCACGTGGACAGCAGGCAGAAACGGTGCTCTGCGGCACTGTTCTCGTCGTGCAGCTCACTCCGGCCAGCTCCGGCGTGTCCCGGCATGTCAAACGACTCCACACCACCCACGTACCCCTCTCTAGGACCTTCTCCCCTCTTCTCCCTTCCTCTCCACGCCACGGCGTCGCCGCCGCAGTACTGCCCGCCCATGAACCGCCGTCGTCTTCTTCTCTCCGTTTGCAGCTTCTTCCCCGAGCCGTCCCTTCCCCTGACGAGCGTCAGGTCGGCACCACCCAGTGCTCGCCAGCTCGCCGCGAGCTCCAGTGTGCGGCTAAGCTCGCCACGGCTGCCATCCCCATCCGCACGCCACGGCCGGCTATAAATAGCCACGGCCGTGCCCTCCCCGAGCCACTCAACCTCTCCCGCAGCCTCTCCACCCTCCCAGCTTCCCCATTCACTCCACTAGCTCGAGCTCCCGCGCTCGATTTCCTCTCCCATGGCCGAAGCCTTGCCGCTGCCCTCCTCTCAAATTCGCGAGCCCCGGCCAACCCCAGCTCCATTCGAGCTCACTGCTGGCCTCCTCAGTCGCCGGAGACCACCCCCGTACCCTCTCCCAGCCACCCCACCCACCGGAGTCCCTCCATTGGCCGAAGCCGCCACGCTTGGCCGCGTCGTTAAACTCCACCTCCAGCCATCTCTAGCCGCGTCCGAGACCTCCCCTGGATGAGGCGGTCGCCGGCGCATCCATCATAGTCTCGGCCGCCCGGGAGACCTACCGGAGTCTCGAGTCCGAGCTCGCCAGAGCCGCCGTCTGCCGCGGCCGAGTCCTACCCGTTCCCGGGCTCCCTCGTAGCCGTGCGGTACACCGGTGGACGCGGCTCGTCGCCCTGGTCACGCCGGTGGCCGGACCTCGGCCAGAGGTGGCCGGTGCCGCCGGGAGTCATCGCCAGCGCACGCCTCTCCTCTGCCCCGTCGCGAGGTGGAAAAAGGGACGAGGAGGAGGGAGTCAACGCCCGCGGGGCCCACCCGTCAGCCAGACAACGGAGTTGACCCCGGGCCCGCGCATTCTTAAGTGGAAGCGTATTCATTAGAATACGTCTTCCTCTTGGGAAAGCGTACTCTCGTGCTGCGTCTGGTAGGAATGCGTTTCCTCTGTTGTGAAAGCGTATTTCGCCAAAGGCGCCTCCTCTCTCCAGCCGGCTGCCGAAAGAGTTAAATAGTGGACGTTCACTGGTTAAGAGCAGATTCTGTTTGATTTCTGCCTAACGAATGAACGGCCACAACTCTTTGACCGTGACTCCGATTGAGGTGAATCCAACGCCCACGTCTTCAGTTCATCGAGTCCTTTCTGATGGTATCATTTTCATAATGTTTCCGCACTATGAAAATGACCATTTTGCCCCTGCCCTCTATTCAGCCCCTCCGAGAGAGAATCTTTTCCGGCGAACTTTCCGCGAGCTTCCCGCACTTCTCCCGGAGTACTCCTTCACCCCGAGGCAAGCCGACCATCTGATATATGCCCTAAAGCACTGCTCTGTGTTATTCTTGCGTGTTTAATTAATGTTTATGCCTGTGTTAGAAATAATAAAACTCCTGCTAATTTAAATGTGTTGTTTACATTACCTGCTAATGCTCATCATACTATCGCACTAGTGACTCGTAGGTGACAATCTGGAGATAGGTTGTTATGTTGATATACTAGTTTACATCTTGGATTATCGTTATTGTTGTAATGATTAAGAATATGATTTAATGACAACAACCTCCTCCGTCGGCTGGATCGAGTCATAGTGTCACCTATCCGGACTCATCAGTGCAACCACATTTGCCGGTATGGGATGGCCCTGACTTAGTCTATTGTCTTGCCTCTTGTCGGTACCACCAAATAGGGAGGGTTATGCGTGCGTGCTGCCCTGATCAGGTAGACGACGATAATCCTGTGAGCCCAGTTTGGTTATGTGCGCACGTCCCCGTTTGGGACAGTTTTGTTTTGCCACGACGGTGGCAGGTGTCACGGGGTGACACAGGGGCCACCCAGGACATGACCCTGGGAGGGTATGATTGTCGATGGGACCGTAAGAGTGCCGGGCAATAGACCGAGTTTTGTTGGAGCAGCACTGGTCCACCCGAATGGGAGTACGAGGCCAGGCGCTTCATGGTGTGGGTAAAGTGCGCAACCTCTGCAGAGTGTAAATCTATTCGAATAGCCGCGTCCTCGGTCATGGACAGTTCGTATAGGCCCCTATTTGGTCTGTGTCGAGTCTGGAGGAACAAACCATATGATGTTAATAATGAACCAGAATAAGGTATGATTTGTCAAGACTTGCAGTACAGGTGCATGGACATCAGATGATGTCAGAGGTATGATTGCTAGCCATGTGATGGCTATGAGATGAGTGGTTGAATGACCGCAAAGTTTGGCTCGGACTTGGATCGTGAGAATACTCGGAGTATGAATTATTTACTTGATATGCTTTACTTTACTGTATTTACTCCAATAGTCATTATGATAGATAATCCTGCTATGACATGATGATTAATGTTGCTAGATGATTAACCTTGCTAGATAATCCTATCATAACATGATAGCTATTATTGTTAAGATAAAAAGTGCATGCTTGAATGCCATGGATTGCTTTGCTTGGTGTATATGTTGGTATGGTTTGGTTGCGAGTACATTCAAAAGTACTCAGCGGCCTTCAATGTGGCCAGGTTCACCTAAGGATCCGACGTTCGCTTGAGAGGAGTCGGAGTGTCCGCGGGCTAGAAGAGTAACCCAGTCAGATCCCTGTGGATTGGAGCCGCACCAGGACCATCTGCCTTAGATAGAGCTTTTCCGCTGCCATCACCCTTGTAAATATATCCTGTAAGACTGATATATTTCATTAATAGAAATGTCTGTGTTCATGATACCTGTTGTAAAAGCGCATGCCAGAGTGATTTTCCTGGGCTGGTATGTGCGGCGACCGTCTGACTACAGTGGTATTCAAGCGGGGTGCCACAGAGATCTACCTAGCTTGAGAGATCGTGGTAGACAGACCTGAAGAAAGATATTGTGTGTATGTGCGATGGATAATGCCGAGTGGGAGAGTGTGTGTGCATGCATGCACGAGAGAAAGTTAGTGGTACAACGATAAAGAAAAGACGACTGTGTGGGTGCAAAAGACTTGGTGAGATCATAATCAATATAAAGTGAATTCAAATATTTGAATAAGAGATCATGATGTTTGAAACCCATGCATGCATGATATAATGGAGATATGTGGTGTGGTTTTGAATCGAGCATGCTATACTATATACACATCGAACAAGGCCAAATTGATTTGAATTTGAGATACCATTGGTAGGCATCGTTTGCCCACATTTCATCAATGCATGGACAAAACTATTCAAATTGGAGATAATGGGTGGCTTTGGCAGCTAACATCTAAATGTTGTGTGTGTGTTGTGTATTAAACACATTATACATATCAAACATCGTTTAGATTCTGAACATCTAGCTAGAACATACATGTACTACGATTTGAATTCAACATAAAATGGATACACATATTTGAATTCGAGATCATATGGTACATGTAGTTCATATTTAAATGGGAATTTAGTACTATATTCATGTCGTGTGTTGTGAAGATAATATTTAGATGATGGTATAACTAACCTGACAACAATCTCATTCAAATACGGAAAATGGCCTCAATTTTAGTCCATATGGTAGACGGTACAATTTTTTTTTTGTTGTTGTTGAGGGAAGTACTATTCCTCAGCCGAAAATCCCGCCTCGACGTCCCATTATCCAAACGAGTAGGGGTACTTTCATAACTTACCCCACATTTCGGACAAGCACGTCCCTTAGCCATAGTTCCCCCCTCCCACCCCCTCCGCCCCCCATTCGTACACCGAGGCCGCCAAAACCCGTGAAACCCCACGCTCCTCCGTCCGCCTCCCGACCGTCGCCCAGCCGGAGCCTCTTCCCCGACAAGATCGTCCGCCCCAATAGCTCGACGTCCCTCATCCACCGCACCGGATGAGGATCCGTCGTCAATCTCATCGTCCCACCGGTTCAGCCGCCCCGTCCTCCACCTCCAAGGAGTTGCACCGATGTTCGCCTCGTCTATCGCGCCACCTCCATTCACACAGCGCCGTCTTCACCTGCACCACCAGAACTGCAGCACCATCACCGATTCCTCGGATGAAGTTGAGGCCTAGTCGGTGCCACCAAAGAGGTTCTACACTAATCGCTGCATTTTCTCCTTTATTTGATCTCACGGTGTTGCCATTGCTCGATCCCGAGCCGCCATGGCGCGGCTCCATCGATGGCGGCGTCACCGGCCACTTCCTCCATGGCGTCTCTCCGCCATGGCATTGCTCCCTCGGTGGCGACGGCGACATCAGCAGGAGCTACTGCTGCTGCGGCTCCGGCTGTCACTGGCCGTGCTGCTGCTGCTCCGGCCCTCGCTCGCGCTGCTGCTCTACTCTTGCTCTTGCTCGCGCTGCTGCTCTACTCTTTCTCGCACTGCTGCTGCACAAGTAGCAGCTCCGGCACTCGCTTGTGCTCCTGCTACTGCTACGGCTCTCACAAGCGCTGATGCTCCGGGCGCCGCTACTGCTGCACGACCAGCTGCCCTGGCTGCTCTCTGGTAGTACGTTCCCTGCTGGAGCAGTTGCCGATTTAGATCACTGCTTCTCTGCCACTAATGCTCAAGCGGCCAAAACGACTAGTGCATTGCTTCTCTGCTACTACTGCGTTCAGTTTTGCCAGTAAAATTCAGTTTCGATAGCAAAATTCAGTTTTGAGAGTACATTTCAGTTTCGACAGTAAAATTCAGTTTTGACAGTTACATTTAGTTTTGACAGTTAAGTTCAGAGACGAGCGGCTGATGTCTTTTAAATCTAGCACTTTTTGGTGAAGTATTTTACATCATCTATTGGAGATGCTATTAGAATCCCACTTCACGTTAACGTTGTCTCTCTTGTCCTGCTTCAGCCTCGCCGTCGTATAGCTCACCGGAGCTAGTCCAACGACAAAACCGTCCATCGCAGCGGAGCAGTACCCTCAGCTCCATCTGCAGACGCCTAAGATCTTCTTCCCCGCCTCCAACAGCCACATCAGCCGCAACATCCTCAGCGACCAACCCAATGATGCTGAGATCGACATGGCTTCGCCAAAGAGGTTGCACACTTATCGCATCACTTTTTTACTCTACATGTAATTTATATTGTCCACTGAGCACACATAGTAATGAGAAATACGAATAGTTTCTCCTATATGACAAGCAGTGAGGTACTAGGCAAGTTAGCTATCCGTGATGGACTCTCTCGAAAGCCATCATTATTTATTTCTGCGCATTGGAGCTGTGCATGTGTAGATGGGCCTGGGAGTTGAGCTAGTAGGGCATTGGGCTGGGTCCAAAGTAGTAGAAGTAGTACAAAAACATTTTTGGAGTGTAGGCTTTTGCCTGTTCAAGCCTACCTACTAGAATGGCCACTGGTTGAAAGGAAAAGTGAAGGAAAGACATAGGAATTGGAAATTTTCCTATGGTACTACTATTCATGCATTTGGTTCAAAGGAATGGAGCAAGGGAAAATTGTAGGATTTTTTCCTTTAGTGTCTCTTTCAAAGAAAAACCGTAGGAATTTTAATATCCACTCGGCCCTCCTTTTCAAATTCCTATTCATGAAGAACGAGACTAAGTGATAGTAGCATAATCGCATTATAACTGTACATTTTCATGTGGTTTGACTTTAATATGACCATGCTTCTTTGCATTTCTGTGATCTTCCAATTCCTGTGAACCAAACACCCAGATTGACAGAAATCCTGTGTTAGCAAATGCTCTATTTTGCACGTGCATTCCTATCCTATTCCTGTGTATTTCCTATCCCTGCGTTGTTAGAATCATCCAATTCAAATGAGCCTTTACATAATTATACTTCTGATACAGATAGGTGTCAAAGAAAACTTTGTGTGGTTTGTCCCGCTCCTGCCACACCATCGTCCGCCCCAACTGAGCTGCTCCAACGACGGAAGCATCCACAGCAGCAGAGATCACCCTCCAGACCGTCTTTTGCCGCCTCAGATCTTCTTCCCTGCTGCCGGCAGCCACCACCACTACATTACCATCATCAACTGAGGAGATGACATTGAGGACTCCACGGGTAAGCAAGAGAGGTTGCACTCTTTCGTGTCTGCTTACGTTATGCATCGCTTAATATTACCTGCTATTTTATCGTCCTGTTCACCTCTTAGACTCCGAGTCAGGTCCAAACTAATAATCAAACATGAGTTTTTAAATGGTTGTGGGGTACAAATCGGGGCAGCAACAAATAGTATCTTTGTCTACTATCTGCTTAATCTCGGGTGTCTACTATGTGTTTCATGTTGGGTGGGAAACAAACTGTAAAGGAGCCATTACCTGTATTTTTTAACTAAAGCTATTATCTGCCTGCTATCATTAGTTTGGGTCTATCTACTGGTTGCTACCATCACTCTGGATTTCTGCATGCATTCCTTACATAATCTCACTATGTTTTATTCCTATGCATGTCAGTTATTGTACACAATGGTACTGAACATGTAGAGCAAAAGAGAAGAGCCTTGCGTAGCAATATAATGTCATGCAGACGTCGCTCCATGGTGGCCGCAATGGCAGCCCCTCTTCCCCCCATTCCAGATTGTAATCAAGAGGAAGATAACTGTTCAGAGGGGGATTCAGAGGGAGTAGACCACTCCTATTTACCCCCCAAGGTCTTTGCTCTCACTTGGCATGCTGATGTTGGTCATATCATGCATATGGCGCCTTGCATTGCTTACTTTACACATCATATGTGTCATCTGCTTAGTTTAGACATGTTTTGTGTGAATGCCATCTGTTTATTTTCTATATCATATATGTGAATTATGCAATGCCATCTTGTTTAGCAAGGCATCATATATGGGAATTTTGCAATTCCATCCTATTTAGCCAGTCATCATATATGTGAATTATATCATGCCATCCTTTTTGTTCATTACGTATTGCATTTGCAACAATGTTAGTACATTCACCTAATCTTCCTGTGCATCAGCCATTAGACACGGTGATGGAAAAATCTGGAGTGAAAACAAGGTCTTCTTGCCCTTACAAACTTCTTGGTTCAACTCCACATCATGTCGGAGGCTCCCAAGTGACACCTAACCAATCTAGGAGACACCACTCTCCAAAAGGTAATAGACGGTGTGTTGTTGATGAACTCCTTGCTCTTGTGCTTCAAATGATAGTCTTCCCAGCACTCAAACAACTCCTCACAGATTTGGCAATGGTGGAAGAGGGATTTGAGTGGAAAGCAACTTGGGAAAGGCTAGAAATCAAGATTCAAATGGTAGGAATGGAATAGCTTGATCTCAACACATGAGTAGGTGGTTCTCTCTCAGAAAATGTATGGTGGAAGTGTAGGCACGTTCTGATGGCTCTCCTTACAGAGAAGGAGGTGGTGGAGGGGTATATATAGCCTCCACAAAAAATCCAACCGTTACACACTTTTGACCCAACTCGGTGGCACCGAAACCATAATCTCGGTAGCACACAACTGTGTAAAAAATATGAACTTTCGGAATCTCGGTGGGACCGATACGAAAAACTCGGATGGACTGAAGTGCAATGGCTAGGGCAAACCTCATCTCGGTGGCACCGATTGCATCAACTCGGTAAGACCGAAGTGAAACAATAAGGCAACAGAGAGTTGGCAAGCCATCTCAGTGAGACCGATTTGCAAAACTCGGTGAGACCGAAGTAAGTGCAAACGATTACAGAGAGTTGGCAAGGCCATCTCGGTGGGACCGAGATCCATTTCGGTGGATCCGATTTGTTAGGGTTTTGGCAGTGGCTAAGTCTAGGTGAACTCGGTGGGGCCGGATAGGAAATATCGGTGGGGCCGAGTTGGAATGTGGGTTTTGGACATATTTGGGTAGAGAGAGTGGTTGAGGGTTTAGGAGTACTGTCACTAAGCACTTGAGCAAAAGGACCATTAAGCAACACCTCATCCCCTTTTAATAGTATTGGCTTTCCTATGGACTCAATGTGATCTTGGATCACTAAACCAAAAATGTAGAGTCTTGATCTTTTGCCAATCCTTGTCCTTAGCATTTTGAGGGGTCCACGTCTCTAGTCCATGCCATGCCAATCATTGAACGTCCTGAAATCATAATCTTGAATGGACATTAGTTCAATGAGATATATGTTGTTATGAATTACCAAAACCACCAAGGGAGCAAATGTGCTTTCAGGGAGTAAAAACACGATCTTCAGAAAAGATAGTGCTACCTATCGATGCAGATAGAACCACGGTTGTACTTGCCCAAGAACCAGCCCCACCACACATAACCCAGACTCTCGCAGATTGTACCCCTACCCAGTTGGACAGAGAACAAGCTACAACCCATCTAACCCCAACCCCAGCAGATAGTAACCCAGTTCCACTTGACACAGCACCATCTCCACCACAGAGCTCCCACACACGAGCAGTTAGAAAGGCAACTGCGGTGCCCAAAGCACGAGGACCAGCACTGCGAAGCCCAACTCAACGCTTCAAGCAGAAGAACAGCTGTTCTCAGGTCAGATTCCGTAGCTATCATGCATACTCCTTTGCTCTTGCATCACTGTATTTACTCATACCAACTATTTCAATTTTGAAGGATCCAATTGAAACTCTAATGGCACAATAGGTATGTTTTAAACCTGTTTCTTTAACTGGTTTGCATTTGTAACTTCTTGCTCTATGTTGATTTCAGTTTCAATTGTATAAACAGTTATGTTCTCATGTCATGCACATTACAAGTGTTGTTAGTGCTGTTAGTTTCCCACACTTATATTCAGTCTATGCCGCTTTGTCTTAAACATATATGATTTGAACTGCGTCTCTATCTTGATTTGGCAACATAAACTAGGATGATATAGACAATACAGTGACCATAGTACATAAATATATGTTTGTTTCATGCTGTTATCCTGTCAACATTACTAATGAACTGGTTTACCAAAATGAGTTTCATGTACTACATGCTAAACCTGTGATGTGTCTGCTTGTTCCTCTTTTAGAATGCCGGCGGAATATTGGAGAAGAGTACCCCATTATGCAACGGTAAAGGAAGTAATGCAGACAAGGTTCAAGATACTGAGACAACCCTGTTGGTCTCCAAGAAAGCTGATAAAAACTATCTTCAAGACAGTGAGACAACCCCAAAGTCTTGCCTAGATGTAGTGTTCGAGTTACTGGCCACTACCGCTGGCACAACCTCTTCGAACTCGCTGCCTGACTCGGTTCGGCTTCTTGAGTCTCAACTGCAAGTTGAAAGACAACGATCATCTGTGCTGCGACAAGAAGCCGAAGGACTGAGGAAGTCCCTGCATAATTCAGATGCATACTTTCTGGAGAAATAGCAAGAGTTGGAGGATTTTAGCGCCAAACAAGAGAAAGCTAATAAGCTTGCTAAGCTTCTTGCCAGCATGGTGGGTGCCCAGGGTATCGTTTCTTGAGCTCTTCTGAAGTGGTTTCAGTTCTGCACTTGTTTTGCTGCCGCGTTTATTTGCACTGGTGGCCAATTTAGACGCCCAGTGTATGTAATATGCTGCTTGGTTCCCTAATATTTGCACTGGTAGCGAACTTTGATGCCTAGTGGATGTAATCTGTGTAATCGCTGTAATAGCCTAGCGTTAGTTGCTTTCTTATTTATTTACTTATAGTCTTGTTTATTTGTTTGCTTGTTGTGACGCCCCCGACATAATCATGTACTAATCATACACGCAAATGCACACGATCAAGCCTAAGGACTCACTAGAAGATATCACAACACAACTCTAAACACAAATAAAAGCCATACAAGCTTTATAATACAAGCCAGGGCCCTCGAGGGCTCGAATACATAAGCTCGATGTCATACAAGCATCAGCGAAAGCATTAGATATCTGAGTACAGACATAAGTTAAACAGATAGGCCTTTAGAAGGTGGGGCAAAATAAAAACACTGGATCGAAAGGCGCAGGCCACCTGCCTGGGTGCCTCCTAACTACTCCTGGTCGTCGGAGGGCTCCTCGTAGTATTAGTATCCGCCGGAGGGGTAGTAGTAGTCGTAGTCGTCGGCTGGGGCAGCTGGCTCCGGGGCTCCGTCACCTGGTCGCAGTTATCGGGTATGGGGAAAAAGGAAAGCAAAGCAACCGTGAGTACTCATCCAAAGTACTCAGCAAGACTTACATCAGAACTATTCTATTTATGCAGCATTATCAAAGGAAGGTTGTATATGTGGACTGAACTGCAGCAAAGCCAGAATAGAGAGAAAGGCCTAGCCTATCGAAGACTAGCATCTTCAGCGGTCTTGCAGCATAAGAAGAGTGTAGATTAGTACATAAATATAGTAGTAGCAACAAGTAGCAACAACACCCAGAGATCCTTTCTCGACTCCCTGCGAGAATGCAATCCCGGAGCCAATATATTCAACCCATTTCTAGTTGTAAAAGATCGGGATATTCCCCGAGCGTCCTGTTACCGTGGACACGGCTATTCGAATAGATATACTTCCTTGCAGGGGTGCACCAACTTACCCAACACGCTCGATTAACTCTGGCTGGACACACTTGCTCGGTCCATGCCCGGCCTCGGCTGATCGACACGTCGTAGCCCTACCAGGGCTCAACAGAGAGGCCAGCACGCCAGTCTACATCCTAAGCACTCAGGGGTCTTGGGCCCATCGCCCTTTGCACTCCTGCGCATTGCGTACGCGGCCGGTGAACAGTCCTAGCCCCCTTAATACAAGTGCAGGCTTTACCAGACCAACCCGGCGCGCGCCGCTCAACTGCTGACATCTGAAGAGCTTCGGCTAATACATACGATGCCGAGTACCCATATTATTCCCACGTGCTGGTTAGCGCGAAAAGGCCAGAGGCCTACTCAGATTACATATCCTAACCCTTAGTGCATTAGGAGCTCGCGGTGACAAGCAGAGACTCACGATCATGTGACCCCATCGCCCCGTCTCGTGGACTTACGGCAAGGGTTAAGAATGCCCAGCCGAGCCACGTATTCATCTCTCGGGTACCCTCATGGTCAACCCGAATCCACATCTCTCGCGGGTACCCCTCAGGGCCGGCCCGTCTTTATCCAGTATCAGTAAAAAAGTTATGGTAGCCGTGTGTCCATAACATCAAGAAGGAACCCGACGAATCACCCTCATTGGATTCCCACTCGATGATCCCGCCAAGGTGAATCCGGAGGAATCACTCTCGATGGTATTCACACATGCGGGGTTGCACGACCGAAGCTTCATCAGAGGTGGTGAAAGAGGAATCACCCTCGGTAATCCACCATCGACTAGCTGAAATACAGAGGCAACATCAGGAGTGAGATAAGAGGTATCACCCTCGGCACTCGATATTAGCTCTGCAGAGTCGGGCAACTTCAAGGGGTGTGCGGTGATGTGCTGGTCTCAGCCCGTTGATCACCTCGATTGGGGCACAGGTACTAAAGCGGGGCAACTAGAGCAAGGAAGAGGGGCCACAGATGGTTTACCATCCAACCTATACTAAACATTTAGGATATCAGGTAAAGTATCAAAAACAGTTACAAGGACAGGCTATGCAGCAGAGTAGGTATACCGAACAGGAACTGCAGCAATTCTGATGCAAGCAAGAGGAAGAGGGAAAAGGCGATATAGACATGCGTCAAGGGGGGGTTGCTTGCCTGGAAGCTCTGCGGTAAAGGAGGGATCGTCAGTGGTGTCGTCGGTCTCCTGAGCTGCGTCGGTCTCGGGGGCTATCGGAATAGAAGAGGGGAAAGAAACAATAATTAAAGGCAAATAATGCAACACAGATGCAAGGCATGGCAGTATGCAATATTAGTGGTGACCTAATGCATTGCTACACGTCGCAGACGAGGCGGGAAAATATCAGGGATATTTTCCCGGCGTTTAGGCGGATTTCGGTATACTGAACCGGAGTGGAAGGTTCCATGTTTGCAGTGCTGTGGGCATCTGACAGGAACATGGAGGGCGTATTCGGATTCGTCTCGCTTTTCTGAGCAACTTTCATGTAGAAAGTTTTTCGATCCGAGCTACGATTGAATTTCTATGAATTTTCAAAGATTTAAACTATTTTGTGAAAATCCTGGAATTATTTTAATTAGTATTATCGAGAACAGTGCCAAAATACTTTTTACACCCACTTTTGTACCCAGCCAGAGATGCAGAGACACTGAGAGTAGGCCTAGTCAAATGCACAGTCAGCAGTTGACTAGGTCAACGTTGACTGGTCAAATGTCCAAGGGGACCCACATGTCATACTCTCAGGTCCAGTTAACAGATTTTAAATAAAACTAAACCGAAACAGTTAGTGGCCTGGGGCCCAGTTGTCAGTGAGTATTAGGGGTCCTAATTAGTGCCTAATAGCGCCACGCCAGCTGGTTAGTGGTTAAACAGCGCGTGGGCGTGTCCGCCGGCGATAGCCGGAGCGCGGCGGCGCGCTCGGAGCCGACGGCTCCGGCGGCCAAAGAGGCGGCCGCATGCACCGGAAGAACGGGCGTTGCGAGGTGAGTGCGGTGGTGCCGGCGGTTCGGGCAAAAACGACCAAAGTCGGTCGTAACGACGGCGGCGGGCGGCGGCCGAGGCACGGCCTCGCCGGCTAGGTGGCTACCCGCTGTCGGAGACGAGCGCGACGAGGCGGCGAAAGGCGGCGGCCGGAGGAGGAAGATGGCGGCCGTGGCGACGTCTTGGGGGCCTCAGATCGGGCGTGGGAGCGAGAGAGAGGGGGCACGAGGGGAAGAACAGAGGGGCTAGGGTTGCATGGGGGGCGAGGGGATCCTTATCCTCGCGGCAGGACGACGGATTGCCGCCGCGTGGAGCGGCGGCGATCGTGGCGGCTCCGGCGCTGCCACGGGAAGGGGGCAGGTGGGAGGTAGATGGAGGCCCCGATGGGCTGGGCCGGCTCTGTGCCCTGCTAGGCCAGAGAGCACAGGGAAAACTTTCCCCTTTTTCTTTTCTGGAAATAAGGAAAAGCTCCTATTGCATTTATTAGAGCTAACAAATGATTTTTGTTGACCATGAGACTTGGCACATAATTCATTGACAATAAACTGAGATGGCACAAAATTTTTGGGGCCAACAGGAGTTGTCCAAGCATTTTTAGAAAATGAAAAGGCCATTTAAAATGCTGCTGGACCAGATAATAAATTCCCAGGGGCAATTTGGGAGTTCCAAAAATGTTGGTTTCAACATGACAAATATTTAGGGATTATTTGCCATAGGATGAACTATTTTGATTGCATGACAGAAGAAATAAATATTTGACATGCAATTTGAATTTGAATTGGGCTTTGATTTTGGACAAGTGACAGATGAGCTTAGTAATCATGATGACATGTCCACCATTAGGGGGAGATCACTGTAGTAAGGTACTGGGGGTGTTACAATTCTACTCTACTACAAGAAATCTCGTCCCCAGATTTTAGAGGTGGTGTAAGGGATAACTTCGGGAGAACGGACCTTTGCAAGGTTGATTATCTGGTAGATAACTCGGGGAGTGTGGCAGAAAGTATCTCTCGAATTGAAACTTAAGAAATCATCGAGAGCAAAGTAAGAAGGTACAATAAGAAGTTTCAAGCAGATAGGCAATCGTTCGATGGCTGAAACGGAGTGTGAAAGGGGTTTAGAGCAACGGGAATAGATCATCTCTTGGAAGGTGGCTCGTGATAACACACAAAGCCAAGTGCAAGGATACTTCAGAATCAAGAATGTACAGAAGAGTCAGGTTTCGATCCTGTGGAACTGTGGTGAGTGCGAAATAAGAGTAGGAAGGCTGTGACAACTTGCATGGTCATGACCGCAAGGCAAGTCAGAGGATAACTTGTCAACTATGTTGGCAACATCATCGGTACCAAGGGCGGGGGACGAAGAGAACCGTTTTCCTACTCGTTAAAACGAGGCGGACCAATAGGCAAGGTTCTCGTCCACCGGCGGTTACCGAAATGTCAACAACTATAGTGACATGATCTTACTGACAGAGTTGTCGACCGAGGTGTTAGCATAAGCAGGGAATCATTACTACTTAGACCATATAGACCACAATAAAGGTTAAACAGGCCAATGGAAAGGAAAATGTGTTCACACACAAGAATTAGGAGTATATCCTTTCCCAAGGACAAGCAAAGCATGATATACCTGACAGGACATCAGGTAATTAACCATTTAGATAAAGAGGCAAGAAAATTCATGATGTTTACCCAAACAACGGTGTTTGGATAATTGATCAAGAAACATTTGGCATTGTGCTTCCGATGTTCTGGTTGATATTCGGAATACCACCGTCGTGGTTTGGGGTAGCGATGATATGGTGTCAAAGTAAAGATTGGTTTCGAAGATCACAAGAAGTACAAAGAAACAATTTCAAGAATAGCAAGAACTCAATGTATGAGTATAACATGACCAAGTTTGTGTTGGCGGAAGTCAAGGATGTGGTCGATGATAACACAATTCATCGAGGGGCAAGGATGGTATTTTTCATCATGAATTCGATTGACATCTCAGAAGAAGTCAAAATGTTGACGTTGATCACGACACATTTTGTCGAGGGGTTTCATGAAGATGAAATCGATCAGTAAGATGATTAAAGCAGATTGAATGAAGTTTAGGGTCAACGGAACCACGGATATGACGCTCGGATTCATGTCGTGTAAGCAAAACGATATGCTGAAGAAAGTTTGACACGGGCTTAGCCCATTGTTAGAAATGTGCACCGGAAAGGAGGAACAGGTAGCACAGTTAAAATTAGCACGATAATTATGTAGCCGATCGGCTGGGAATGACATTGCTGAGTACAGACTCATAAGCAACAAGGATGTTATAAGAGTTATTGAATATGAAGGACACTGTCGGATAATAATCCAACAAAAGATCAGGTGGTCCACAAGGGATCTGATGTGAGTATCGATACTCAACCAGAAGAAGAAAGAATGAAAAGGCATCGGATTATAGAAACATCTGAATAATTTTGATGCTTAAATACAAAGGGAATTATGATTTCCAAAACAAAGATTCAGAAGCACACGCTCTGATCAAAGGATGAGTAAGTTGAATAGAACTAGATGGACAATCGATTGCAACTTGATTGGCCAAGAACTAACTCATGTCCAAAATGACATCTGAGCCGAAAGGAAGAATTCTAGGAATTAGTTGATGATAGTGAGCATTCGCAGCAGATTGAATCAAGGGACTCAGAATGGCAATGACAAGGGATGTCATGACGATTACTAGATGTATGGAATTAACCATAATGCAAGCAGGAAAGAATGTTAAGAGTACTAGGCTGCAGAGGATTTTTGGAAGATTGAATAGCATTATGAAATATTTTGCGAAACACATGATCAACTGGAGATGAACGAATTCCTGATAAATGGGAGGAATTATCCGCAGTGCGAAAGAAGCTGCAAGGTAGTGGCACAAAGGATCCTCAGAACAACGGGGAGTATTTCGGGGTATCTAGTAAATATAAGAGCAACTGAGAATGAAGTTATAAACGGCAAGGATACGTGGTTATCCACGGGGTTTTATCAGTGGTAAGAGGATTGCAAAAGCAGTGGCACAAGGGTCTCGGAAAAAATATCGAAGAGTATCTCCGGAATCTTCTGGTGAACCAAGCCATCATGTGGAATGAAGGGGGCTCTCTGGGAGGAAGTGGTTACGAGAACCTAATGTTAGAGTTAGCAAAACTTTAACCTGAATAGATGAGAGATCAGAGTCCCAGAGTAAGGAAGAGGAATAAAAGATCTAATACCACCCATTGGCAACGTGGGCCCGTAAGCCTCACAACCATGTAAGTAAAATAGTTTTTCAAAGACTAGACTCAACTTCGGCCAAGGAGTTGGAAAGGGGGGTTCCTACAGGCAGTCGGCTCTGATACCAACTTGTGACGCCCCCGACTTAATCGTGTACTAATCATACATGCAAATGCACATGATCAAGCCTAAGGACTCACTTGAAGATATCACAACATAACTCTAAACACAAATAAAAGCCATACAAGCTTTATATTACAAGCCAGGAGTCTCGAGGGCTCGAATACATTAGCTCGATGTCATACAAGCATCAGCGGAAGCATTAGATATCTGAGTACAGACATAAGTTAAACAGATAGGACTTTAAAAGGCGGGGCAAAATAAAAACACTGGATCGAAAGGCGCAGGCCTCCTGCTTGGGTGCCTCCTAACTACTCCTGGTCGTCGGAGGGCTCCTCGTAGTAGTAGTATCCGCCGGAGGGGTAGTAGTAGTCGTAGTCGTCGGCTGGGGCAGCTGGCTCCAGGGCTCTGTCCTCTGGTCGCAGTTATCGGGTATGGGGAAAAAGGAAAGCAAAGCAACCGTGAGTACTCATCCAAAGTACTCAGCAAGACTTACATCAGAACTATTCTATTTATGCAACATTATCAAAGGAAGGCTGTATATGTGGACTGAACTGGAGCAAAGCCAGAATAGAGAGAAAGGCCTAGCCTATCGAAGACTAGCATCTTCAGCGGTCTTGCAGCATAAGAAGAGTGCAGATTAGTACATAAATATAGTAGTAGCAACAAGTAGCAACAACACCCAGAGATCCTTTCTCGACTCCCCGCGAGAAAGCAATCCCGGAGCCAATATATTCAACCCATTTCTAGTTGTAGAAGATCGGGATATTCTCCGAGCGTCCTGTTACCGTGGACACGGCTATTCGAATTGATATACTTCCCTGAAGGGGTGCACCAACTTACCCAACACGCTCGATTAACTCTAGCCAGACACACTTGCTCGGTCCATGCCCGGCCTCGGCTGATCGACATGTCGTAGCCTACCTAGGCTCAACAGAGAGGCCAGCATGCCGGTCTACATCCTAAGCACTCAGGGGTCTTGGGCCCATCGCCCTTTGCACTCCTGCGCGTTGCGTACGCGGCCGGTGAGCAGTCCTACCCCCCTTAATACAAGCGCAGGCTTTACCAGACCAACCCGGCGCGCGCCGCTCAACTGCTGACGTCTGAAGAGCTTCGGCTGATACATACGACGCCGAGTACCCATATTATTCCCACGTGTTGGTTAGCGTGAAAAGGCCAGAGGCCTACTCAGATTACATATCCTAACCCTTAGTGCATTAGGAGTTCGCGGTGACAAGCAGAGACTCACGATCATGTGACCCCGTCGCCCCGTCTCGTGGACTTACGGCAAGGGCTAAGAATGCCTAGCCGAGCCACGTATTCATCTCTCGGGTACCTTCATGGTCAACCGGAATCCACATCTCTTGTGGGAACCCCTCAGGGCCGACCCGTCTTTATCCAGTATCAGTAATAAAGTTACAGTAGCCGTGTGTCCATAACATCAAGAAGGAACCCGAGGAATCACCCTCATTGGAGTCCCACTCGATGATCCCGCCAAGGTGAATCCGGAGGAATCACCCTCGATGGTATTCACACATGCGGGGTTGCACGACCGAAGCTTCATCAGAGGAGGTGAAAGAGGAATCACCCTCGGTAATCCACCACCGACTAGCTGAAATACAGAGGCAACATCAGGAGTGAGATAAGAGGTATCACCCTCGGCACTCGATATTAGCTCTGCAGAGTCGGGCAACTTTAGGGGGTGTGCGGTGATGTGCTAGTCTCAGCCCGTTGATCACCTCGATCGGGGCACAGGTACTAAAGTGGGGCAACTAGAGCAAGGAAGAGGGGCCACAGATGGTTTACCATCCAACCTATACTAAACATTTAGGATATCAGGTAAAGTATCAAAAACAGTTACAAGGACAGGCTATGCAGCAGAGTAGGTATACCGAACAGGAATTGCAGCAATTCTAATGCAAGCAAGAGGGAGAGGGAAAAGGCGATATAGACATGCGTCAAGGGGGGGTTGCTTGCCTGGAAGCTCTGCGGTAAAGGAGGGATCGTCAGTGGTGTCGTCGGTCTCCTGAGCTGCGTCGGTCTCGGGGGCTATCAGAATAGAAGAGGGGGAAGAAACAATAATTAAAGGCAAATAATGCAACACAGATGCAAGGCATGGTAGTATGCAGAGTTAGTGGTGACCTAATACATTGCTACACGTCGCAGACGAGGCGGCCGCCGTTTAGGAGGATTTCGGTATACTGAACCGGAGGGGAAGGTTCCATGTTTGCAGTGCTGTGGGCATCTGACCGGAACACGGAGGGCGTATTCGGATTCGTCTCGCTTTTCTGAGCAACTTTCATGTAGAAAGTTTTTCGATCCGAGCTACGGTTGAATTTCTACGAATTTTCAAAGATTTAAACTATTTTCTAAAAATCCTAGAATTAATTTAATTAGTATTATCCAGAATAGTGCCAAAATACTTTTTACACCCACTTTTGTACCCAGCCAGAGAGGCTGAGACACTGACAGTGGGCACAGTTAACTACACAGTCAGCAGTTTACTGGGTCAATGTTGACTGGTTAAATGTCCAAGGGGACCCACATGTCATACTCTCAGGTCCAGTTAACAGATTTTAAATAAAACTAAACCGAAACAGTTAGTGGCCTGGGGCCCAGTTGTCAGTGAGTATTAGGGGTCCTAATTAGTGACTAATAGCGCCACGCCAGCGGGTTAGTGGTTAAACAGCGCATGCGCGCGTCCACCGGCGATAGCCGGAGTGCGGTGGCGCGCTCGGAGCCGACGGCTCCGGCGGCTAAAGAGGCGGCCGCGTGCACCGGAAGAACGGGCGTTGCGAGGTGAGTGTGGTGGTGCCGGCGGTTCGGGCAAAAACGACCGGTCGGTCGCAACGACGGCGGCGGGCGGCGGCCGAGGCATGGCCTCGCCGGCTAGGTGGCTACCAAACGCGGGGAAAAGAAAGGAGAGGTCCGAAGGGTCCGGGGGCTCCCTGCGGGTTCGGGGAGGACGGGCGCTGCCGGAGACGAGCGGGACGAGGCGGCGAAAAGGTCATTTAAAATGCTGCTAGACCAGATAATAAATTCCCAGGGGCAATTTGGGAGTTCCAAAAATGTTGGTTTCAACATGACAAATATTTAGGGATTATTTGCCATAGGATGAACTATTTTGATTGCATGACAGAAGAAATAAATATTTGACATGCAATTTGAATTTGAATTGGGCTTTGATTTTGGACAAGTGGCAGATGGGCTTAGTAATCATGATGACATGTCCACCATTAGGGGGAGATCACTGTAGTAAGGTAGTGGGGGTGTTACACTTGTAGTCACTGCAGTTCTTTTTCCTCGGTTTGCTAGTGGCCGCAATAACCATGGGCCACATACGGGCCGTGGTAATGATGGGCCTCCTACGGGCCGTAGGATCCATGGGCCTCCTAAGGGCCATAGGATCCATGGGCCTCATACGCGCCGTAGGATCCATGGGCCATACTGTTCGTTGGCCAAAACAGGAGCGCCATATGGACCGTTAACGGGCCTAAATCGTAACCTTCCATTTATGGGCCCAGACCATAACGGGCCATTAACAGGCCGAAAGACAGCACGGGCTTAATTCTATTAAGATGCATGACGGGTCGTTAATGGGCCGGATTACAGGCAGGATGAAAATGGCCCAACTGTTAACGGGCCACAAATGGACCGATTGTTACCACGGGCTAAATTTGGCCCATTAGCATAACAGGCCAGTAACGGCCCGTATGTAATCAAGGGCCGGAAATGAGCCCAAGAATTTATGGGCCCTTAGAAGTTCGAAAGAGAGCACAGTTCTGAAACGGCCCAACTGAATCATGGGCCGTTAATGGGCTCAAAGATATTTACTGTTCATGATGGACCTGATTCACAACGGGCCGTCAATGAGCCCAGAGATGCGAAAGGCCTCATATGGGCCGAAAGACTTCACAGGCCATAGATGGGCCAAAAGTGACAACGGGCTGGAATCATATGGGACAGCCCACATGACACTACTGGGCCGAAATTGAAACGCCATAACAGGCCGTGAGTACCCGGGCCGTACATGGGCTGTATGCGAGCAGGCTGTTAACAGGCTTTCCATGGGCCGGCCTGTTAACTTTTGACCAAGTCAAACGGGTCGGCCTTTATAACCTTAATGGGCCACTATTGGGCCGTGCCACGTGTCACTGTTCCATAGGCGCATCTCGTCCAGTGAATGGACGCCAACTGTCGTAACACCGACCAGACACATGGAAAATCCCCATTGGTCAGGGCTGTTAACGGGTTATCGGATCCAAAACAGAACCCGATAGCTTAACGGCGACCCGATACGGTGGATGCCACGTATCGGTTACCCTTGCGAAAACACTTCCATGACGCGGCATTTATCGTCACGGAAGTGGACACTTCCGTGATGATAATTTCAGTATTGTCATGGAACACTTCTACGACAGCACAGGTATGACTATCTTGATTCTGTCATAAAATTGTCACGGATATACATGCATGACAGAAAATGTGACCTACTGTGTCAAAGACATATCATCACGAAAGTGTTTTTTTTGTAGTGGTAGTTGAGACCAAGGGAATTGGCTAACATGGTGATCACTCCTCCACACACGATATCTCCATGTGCATGTTTGCTTGATGCGCGAGGTGTAGCAAAAGTATTGCCCCTAGGTTTGGCGAATAACCGATGTCAAGGTTTGCTGCTTTCCCGAGAACTAGCATGTTCTCATCATTCACCTTAGAAACTTCTCTCCGTGCCTGCAACCAGTTAGTGATAACATAATAGAAATAACGTATAGCAGGACTTTCAATGCAACTAGCTCTTGAGCCAGGCATGCTCATCAAATTAAAGGATTGCCTTGTGTGCGGTTCAGTGTAATCATAAACATGGCGGATGTCATCATCATTGTTGGTGAAGCCAAAGTAATCACACCACTCCTGAAAATTGATGTTGAAGTCTTGGTCCAGGAGACAGAAAGTGATCCTCTCCTCCTCATATGCATTGGGCATCAAACCAACATTATGCGAGAGAGTACTAAGAAACTCAAGTGTCATGCGTTCATATGTCTCACATCCCTGATAAACAAAATGGTGCAACCCGACATTATGACAAAGCAAATTGAAATCATTGGTAATACCTAGCTTGGCGAGTGTTCTCGCACAAGCCCACTTGGTTGCTTTGATCTTCCTTGAGCTTAGTTGCCTAAACTTTCTTCTTGCTTCACGGTCGGTGAAGACGATCCCCTAGGTGAAAATTGTTGTGGTGGTGCGGTGGATGAACTCGAAGCACCGCATACGCTAGAAGACCTCCATGTAAACATCTATAAAACAATTTTTCAGTCCAATACATTTAAACAATATTGATCCTACGGTAGTCATAACGTCATACTCCTCTAAAAACATCGACGAATCCAAGCTAAACTCAAATTTGAATCAAAAAATATGCATCTCCTAGTCATGGCAATGCTAGGCATGTAGAACATGGATTCGCGAAAAATAACTTGGGGATCGAAAGAGAAACATACCATAGATCGATCACATCGAAGGATTTGACTGAAATCGAGCGAGTAGAGAGATCGGGTGAATTTTTGCTAGCGTTTGGAAGAAGAAGAAGAAGAAAAGAGAGAGATGGGGGAGATTCACCGTCTTCCTCGGGCTTATTGTGGCCGCTAGGATACGAAACGACCACCCATACGGGCGCAAGCGCCTGCATGGAACGCCGTCGTTCTTCCTAATGACTTACATGCGTCTGTGCTCATATCAAACGACCGCTAAAACGGACGGCGGCGGCCGTTTGGAACACCATCGTTCATTCTGTTCTTTTCTTCTTCTGGTCGAAGGTGTTAAACGACTGCTCGGACGGGCGTGTGCGCCCGTTTGGAACGCCGTCGAACGCTCTGGAAATTTGCTTCCTTTCTGTGAAGAAGTGAAACGACCGCTCGAACGGGCGCCTGTGCCCGTTTGAAACGCCGTCTTTCTCCTTTTTGTCTCTGGTTGTTTTGCGTTGGAACCTCTAGCAGGCCATGCGACCGCTCGTGGACGTTTTGAAGGACGTCTTTTGATCTGCTTCTTCTGAAACTTCTCTTTTTCTCTTGTCTCCTGCGGGGTTAGTTCCAAACCAATACACAGACATATTTCCAGGCATCCAAACATCGATACAACACATAATTCAACTTGCACATCACAAAGCCTTCACTAGAACAACTCTTCCAAACTTACTTCTTCATATAGAACTTCAATCACTATTTTATTGAAACAAATATAAAAACTTACTTGTCTACTTTATTCGCGTGGGTTGCCTCCCACGAAGCGCTTGTTTTCGGTCGGTTAGCTCGACCGTAGTGGTGATCAAGGTGGTGCAAACATACCGAGACCATAGCTTCTGGCATTCACAATGATGCCTTCTCCTGAGTAGGTCTTCATTTTCTTTTTCCTGGGGAAATGTCTCACAAAAGGATCTTTAGCTGGTAAATCAAATCTAACATTTCCCTCAAACACATTTATCACAGCTTTGATAGTCCTTAGAAAAGGTCTATCAAGAATTATAGGAGCAATTGGATCTTCAGGCATATCTACTATGACAAGATCAATCATGACAGGGCAATCATTAATTTGATGTATAACACCATGCTTAATGCCTACTGCCTGAGTAAAAGTAGAATTAGCAATATTCAAAATGATCTTGGTATTAGCATAAGGACTGAGATTGAGACTATCATAAACAGATTTGGGGATAGTAGAAACACTTGCCCCTAGATCACATAAGGCACTGAATTTATTCAATCCTATCTCATTTCAATAGTAGGTTCCAAAGCATCTTCTTGCTTAGCTGGTAACTTACTGTAGAGCTTTTTCCTTTCATCATTAAGTTCACGTACCTTGGCTGCAACTTGTTCAACAAAGACATTATATTCTTTGTTATTAGTTACCTCCGGTAGTGGATACTTCATGGATATCATTTTCACAAAATCTGCAATGGTATAATTGTACTCTGGCACATGGCTTGTGTCAAGTACTTCAGCCTTCTCTTCATTGCTTCTCACCTTTTTAACTTCTTTAACCGGGTTAGGCTCCAGTTTACCTGCAAACTTAGCCAAAATTAGTGTTTGGCTCTCTTCTATTTTAGCCACTTATGCTTCCATATTCATGGATCTTCCTTCAAGTACATGCACATCATTCGTTAATCCAACAACCTTACGGGTCAATTGACCAAGTAAGTTATCATGATTCTTCAAGATATTCTTGAAGTTTTCATTCTGCTCAGTCTGACTAGCAATAAAATTTTTAAGAGTTTTTCCAGAGTATTTCTATTGCTACCATTAGCTCCATAAAAATTGTTGGATGCTCCTCCATTACTAGGATAAGGAAGTCTAGGAGCATAGCCATTATTTTTCCAATTAGGATTGTAGCTATTACGAGCAATAAAATTCACATCACTAATTTCTTCATTAGTGATGGCATTTACGTTTACCTCTTCTTTACCTTTTATCACGGAGATAAGTTCTTCAAGCTTGGCTGCCAACTCCGTGTTACTTTCTTTCATGGCATTCACCCTTTTGGTGGTGGTTCTTTCAACATGCCATTGGGCATGGTTCTCTTGCATATCATCTAGTAGTTTCTTGACAACTTCTATGGGCTTTCCCATGCTTGTTCCTCCTTTAGCTGTATCAAGCATAGTTTTTGACATATGGTTCAAGCCATTATAAAACATATGAAGGATTAACCATTCCTCCATTCCATGATTGGGACAGTTTCTTATAGCTTCCTTCATTCTATCCCACACAAGCGCTAGTGGCTCACGTTCCTCCTGCTTGAAACCTGTAATTTGAGAACGTAATTGCATAATCTTTGCAGGTGGACAGAACTTAGATAAAAGTTTACTGCAACAATCTGCCCAAGAAGTAATACTGCCCTAAGGTAGTGCAAGAAGCCATTCCTTAGCTTTTCCTCTCAAAGAGAAAGGAAATAGACGCAATTTCAGAGCGTCGGGATCATAATCCTTTATGCGTGTCATGTTGCACGATTCAGTGAAATTGTGTAAGTGCATACCGGCATCCTCAGAAGCAATGCCTCCAAATTGGTCCTGTTGAACCATGGAAACTAAGTTCGGTTTAATCTCATACTCAGCGGATGCTACCTCATGTTGTGCTATAGGTTCACGCATGAAGTTGTTGCTGGGAGTAGCAAAACTCCAAAGATTATGAGCCATAGTAATCTTTTGGTTTTTTCAACTGACAAGACTTGCAACAAAAATAAAACTTAAACTAAAAACTGAAAAGTAAAAACAAAAACTGAAAATTAACTTTAACAAAAACTCTAAACACAAAGACTAGGAATACTAAACTCCTCCCCGGCAACGGCGCCAGAAAAAGGGCTTAATACCTCCTTTTATTGATTTGGTATTGGAACAGAAAAGAGTATCCCGCACCTATTTCCCCAGAGGTGACCCTGGGTTATCGAACCCACGATAGGAAGATTCCCTTGAAGCGATGGTCTCTAGCAAGCTTTTTCAAAGTGTCAAATCCAGCTTTTGACTGGATCAGCAAGCTAATAGTGATTCAAACACTTATAATAAAAAGAGGTACGAGTATGAGGTCTTATGCTTACAACACTGTATTTGCGATGGGGTCAAATATGATATTAATTTGTGCGCTGGAAGTCACCCATCGAGATGTGCTTGTTACGGATCGAAGTGGGGGATGTGTCCAAATAACATGTTGACCGGCACGAGTCCTGCATCAAGAATCAGTTGTCCTACCACAGGCCCTATCCGTCGCGTGGGGTTGCCTCGATGATTAAGATAATAAAACCAAACAAGAGCTTTGGGCGTTTAATGACAACACCCCATTTATCCCCAAGGATATGATCCATGTTACCCTACTGAACCTTACTGTAACCGGTGTTCGGTATAACACTTCACGGACTCCTTGCGCCTAGCCTCACCGGTGCTTGATCTCCATGATCCTGGATACCTGCAGGGATGGAGATAGCGGAAAAGACAAGAGACATCTTCACGGAACAATTTTATTTCACACATACGGGACGTTATGTCAAAGTCTTCCATTGATCCCCTCAACAAATACCTTGGGTTGCAAGGCTCATGCCTCAACCCATACCTTACCGAACTACTCACACATGGATATTAGATCGAGGGAAGAAAACATTGAAGAACACATCTTGAGATTGATTGATTGGAATATGTCTTACAATGGATGCATGTGCGATGCACGATTACAAGTATGAATGAGATGGGAGAGCACTATCGTGGTGGTGGTGGAGATGACTATGGCGATGGAGATGGCGGCGGCAAGGGTTTGTGGATGAAGATGATGATGAAGAGGTTCTGGCTTCTGTGCTCGTAGTCCTGTTGACATTTCGAAGGGGTCCCTTTAATAAAAGTTGTTCAGGTGGACGATCTGCCTCGAAATCCATGCCATACGAGCGCTCATACGGGCGCGGGCGCCCGTATGGAACGCCGTCTTTTGTGCTGTTTTCGCAGAAATGTGCTGATGCCTTCTTCCTCCATTCTCCTTCCATTCCATTTCCACATGTGATTTCTTCCCTTTTTAGCCCATTTCCTGTGGAAACACATCAAAGAGAGGATTTGTGGAATCCTTTGCATTCATTAGTCATTGGTAGGAATATCGGACCGAATATCTCTTTTTAAATTAAATATCTCGGTTTAAACAAAGGTGAAATGAGTGTAAAAATATCACTCATCTGCGTCGACAATGAAGTTCATGATTCCGCCCAATTCACTATGTTGTTTCGGGCCGGACGTTGGTGGCGCCTAGTGTCGTTCTCCCCTTGGGGGCAACGTGTCGGAGTTGCATCTGACTTGTGTGAAAGAGCATGGTGCCCTCATGTTTGGTTTTGGTAATTGATGACAATCCCTAAGGTTTGCCCATAGGCAATGCTTGAAGACCATATGTTGGTTTCAAGGTTAAAAGAAGGAGATTATGTGTCGACCAAGGTGCTATTCAAGGAGTTATCCAAAGACTGGTCATGTGAGAGTTGAGCCTATTATAAGAATTTCTTGAAGAAGAAGATTGTGTGAACATTCATGTTTTGCCTTCAAGACATCATCATAATGAAGAGAGAAGATAAGATTCAAGGTTGATCAAGTCAAATTACAAAGAGCGGATTCAAGTTAATCAATACACAAAGCATAAAAGATGTACCGAGTGGGATCAAGTGATCTCATGCTTTGGTAAGCATTGTCCATTACGCTTTGTAAACTAAGCCATGATCTGTGTGAGGTTTATTTGTGGGGTTAGGTGTCACATCCTAGATTTCCCCCAAATCTAGTATGTTAAAAATTTCACGGGGAATTAATATTTTCTAGGGAAAACCTATGAATGCTCTCTAGTTAACTAACATTGCCTAGGATTTGCTTGTTGATTGACTATGTTTGCCTTGTGTGATGTACCCAGAGGGTCAAAGTCCTTATGGCAATATTGAAACCCTTGTTTGAAATTTGGGAAAACAGAATGAACCCTAAAAGTTTTGGGGAATAATTTTGAACCCTAAAATAGGGCGACAAAGTAAAATATTACTTGGGCAAAAGTATTCTTAAAAAGTCGCAGGTAATATTTAAACCACTGATAAAATTCTTAAATTGGTTGGAATGGATTGATGTTGGAGTCAATTCAAAAATCAAAAGGGGAAATATTTTAAAGGGGCTTCGCATTTACTTTGGCAGGAAAATAAACTACCATAAGTCCAAATAATATGATTGACCTTCTGTTAATATTCCAAATTGGATTTAGAGAATATTTGGTTTAAAAAAACCGAACTGAAGCTCAAAGGGAATTTAAAACAGAAGGGAAAATATAAAGTGGCAAAATCTATTTGCCCAAAAGGGACAAATATAATGTTCATATGTTCAAAAATATTCTAGTTGGAATTTAGATAATATTCACTATTGTAGGAAAAATCAAAGTCAAATTGGTTTTTAATTTGCAAAGCAAATAGAAAAGATAAAGAAGAAAGACAGAAAACAGAAAAGAAAAGACTGTGCCAGCCGGCCCAGCTAAGCCAGCCCAGCTGGACGCATGCACACACACACACCCACAGCCCACCTTGAGTTTTATCTCCCCTCTCGCTGACAGCGCGGACCCACGCATCACCTCCCCACCTCCAGCAACCGTCACCCCACGCGCCCACGACCCGACGCACGTCGTGGTCACGACCTCCACGACGGCGCACTCCCCGTGCACGTGAGCCTCGTGGTCAAGTCCTATAAGTACCTCCTCCCCCTCTCCCCTTTATGCACCAGACGAGCGAGGCCGAGCGCCAGCAGGCTGCTGGCATCGACCCCCTCACCTCCGCCATGGCCGACGACATTGCCGGCACAATTCCGGCGAGCGTAGCGCGCAGTTTGTCAAGCCACTGCCACCGCTTCACTCCCTCTGCCCGTGCGCACCTCCTGGACACCCTCGGTGTGACCAAAGCCACGTCGACAGCCAAGTCCGACGAAGGCCGAGCCTCTCCTCCGCCGCGAGCTCCATTCCGGTGATCCCCGTGTGCATCTCACCCCGAAACCTTGTCCATCGTCTTCGGGTGGTTCGAGTTCATCTCCCTGACTCCTTGACTTGTCCAGAGGCACTCGATTTTGAGCACATCATCTTGAGAGCCCCGCCGCCTGCATCGACTCCGGCGACTCACCACGGCCGTCCCCGACTACCCCAGCGACGACCACGACTACCGAAAGATCCGCCATCGTCTGTTGAGCCCCATCGACCCCTCTGTTTCTGCTGAAGACTACGGAAGCATCGTTTTCGACGAGGTCCGGGCGGCACACCGCTGCCGTCGCGTTTTTCGGCGATGCACCGGTGGCCTAACTCCGGTGAGCCCCCGCCCGATCTAATCTCTGTTGTTCGATCTAGATCCAACGCACCGCACAAATCCACTTAAACGCGAAACGGTATCAACCAATCACAGAGCGCCATGTGTCCTTCCTTATCCAAAACCTTATCCACAAAAAATTCGGTTAAATTGAACTAAATGGCAGATTTGCAGAAAACACCCCGGGAACTTCAAGCCATCACAACTTTTTATGTGTAGATCAAATTGAGTGATTCTTTTTGCAAAATGACCCTTAGGAAATGTACCTTCACCTATACTAATAAAATGTAGAATTTGAATAGTTTAAATTTCAAATTCAAACAAAATGAATTGAAATTCAAATAGGCAATAACTTGCAATTTATAAATCCATTTTAGTTGATTCTTCTTACAGAATGAACCTAGTGAAATATGGTTCAACTTAGCTATTGTAGTCCAATTTTAAAATAAATTAAAATTGAATTTAAATATAATTTAAATAGTAGCTATAATTGAAATAATATTTAAACCTAAATCTAGTTTAACTTTGAAATATAAAATGTTTATTTTGTCAACTTAGTTCAGAAAATTAAACGAACTTTAATAAATATTTTGGGATTATTATTGGACTTTAGGGAACTCAATTAATTTGAATTAACTTCAAACTAGATGGGTAATAACTTTGAAACCCTAGATTCAATTTGAATAAAATTTTGCAATATTATTTGTTAATTTGAATGGAACATGGTAAAATATTCTGGAGTTTAATTGACTTTAGGAAATCAAACTTGATTTGAATTTCGTTCAAACTTAAGTAAGAATCGGAATTGTTTGCACTTAGTAAATGATCTTGGATTTATATTTGACTTTAGTATAAACTTAAATCAAATAAATAAACCTTAGCAATTATACTGCATTTGTATTTGACTTTGGGAAAATTCAAACATAATTTTGAATCTAGATGAATCTAAAAGAAACCTAGAAGTCGTTTAAATAATCTAAATTAAATGAAAAACTTTGCAAATGAACTCACAAACCTTCATTAGACAGTTATGAAATTGTTGAACTTGAACCTAGCTTTAATAATTCAAACTTAATTTGAATTCAAAACAAACCTTAGCGAAACTCAATTCAATTTGAATTCAAATAAGATGGACCCTAATTGAAACTCAAATTCAATTGTAAGTCAAACCAAGTTGATGAACTCAAATGAAACCTAGACACTTAGTGTATTCAAGCTCATGAAAGGTCAACAAGTTTGAATTGTCATTCAAACTTGAACATGAACTTGGCTATCCAAGATTCATAGACCATGACTTCTGCTGTTAAGATTCCTTCTAATTGGATCTAGCAACCACAACCTGACATCACATACTCCTCATGTGATGAACCCTTTATTTGAAACTTGCATGTGAACCCTTATGGCATATGAATTCCAATTGACAACCACTATGATGTTTTCCAAACTCTTATGAGTTAATTCTGACACATGATCTCATAGCACAATGACACTGACACCATGGACCAGACTTGTTGTATGTTTGATTGTATTGTATGGTTGTTTATGATTACTCTTTACTTATGATAGATCGTTCGGAGAGCAAAGATTATCTTTACAAAGATTGTGTGTGTGGGAAGGACTTCATCAATTACCAAGATATGTTTATGTGAAGAACATCAATGATTACCAGGCAAGTTGCAATTCTGATAAAGCTTTTGTCATGTTTCATTTCGCTGCAATACTGTGCTGAACCCTGAATAGATTAGCCACATGTTTACTCTGAGCTTTGAGTCTACGACGTAGTGTAGGCTCGGGACTTGACAACAACCAGCTTCATTTCTGTCAGCGTCAACAACAATCTTTTCGGCCTCCCGGCCATTTTCTCAGCTTTCTTTTATGTCTGGTTTTGTTTCAGCTCTAGGGCCTTCTCTTCTTCCTTTAGTTTAGTCTCTGGAGGCACTAGGGCCTTGTCTTCAGCACTTGGTGGCACTGGGGCCGATGGGGCAACTGGTCGGTCAACAACTTGTTCTTGAGCCATCGGCTCATCTTCTATCTTTTTTTCCACTCCCTTGAGTATATCATCAGGGCGAGGAGCAGAGTCAACATCCATCCGAGCAACTTCATCGGAGGATGAGACAGGGGTAGTTCTCTTTCGGGAAGCGCTAGACTGACCCTCAACTTTCTCTTTCTCCTCCACGCTAGGCCTGGAGGGAATCTCAGGTGCGTTCCTCAGTGGGTAGGGAACGACTTTCTCCACAATGATTTCTTCATCAGTTTCTTGTTCAAGAGCCTGATGCTCCGGTGGTACATTTCCTTCGACTTGCATTTCCATGTAAACAACAGAGTCGTCGAGTCTTTCTTCATGGGCACTGGGCCCAGGGATGATAACTTCTTCAGCAGCAGCAAATTGCTGTGCTTCTTCAGGTGGAGGAGAGGATGGAGCTTGCTGTGATGGTGCACTTTGTCTCAGTGGAACTGCATCAGTGGCGACAGTCATCAGACGATGATCAGTATTTTCTTTCGGCTTTCTAGCCTGTACCCTGGTCTTTTGACGTTTCTCTTCGGCAGTTCTTCTTTCGTCAGCCTCAGCTTTCCTCTCAATCTCTTCATTTCTTCTGTCACACAACTGAGAGGCTTGCATTGTCATTCGACTGTGCCAATCCACTTTGTTCTTCCTTATGACACTGATAGCCTTGGTAACTGCCATAATATCCTTATCAAGGCCTTTAGCCTCATAGTCAGTTTTCACCTCTCTTTGCATCTGCTCAAGGATTTGCTTGTCTTTCACAACCTTTCAGAGTTATTTGGTGATATCTTTCAGCTCTACAAAGAACTTAGCCACAAGCTTCTTGACATCTTCTGGCAGACCCAGATTATTAATATCTTCAGAATTTGCATCATATGTAGCACTGTCGATGATGTCAATGAAGAGATGAAATTCATACTTCTTTGTTACTTCTTCAGTAGGAGGAACAATATTCTTTGCCTTCTTGGCAGTGGTCTCAACTTCTTCAGTTGTCTGTTTCTTTCTTTTGGCAGCAGTCTTGGTCAAAGTCTTCAGCTTTGGGGATGCCGAGGGAATATCAATAGGTTTCCCTACAGCATGTCTGGGAGAACTTCTTGGGCACAACAAAAACCTTCGAGGGGGGCGGACTTTTGGCAGTTTTTTCTATAATCGCCAACTTGTCATACTGAATGTTTTTGGCATTTCCTTCAGCAGCATCATCTTTAGAATCAGACGAGTACTCAGCTTCATCTGATGCAGCATTCTTGGTTCTCTTTACTAGTGTTTTCCTTTGAGGCTTTGCTGCACTAGAAGGGTCTCCATCATTTTTCTTCGAGCGGCTTGCTTTGGATGCAGAGGCACGCTCCTTCTTCATCACATCATTTTGAGTTAGCTCAACATTCTTGGCTTCCACCTTCTCGACTTTAGCTACTTTCCTTTCACGCTTGGCCCTGGCCTTAGCCCTTGTCTCTACTTCCTCAGGATAGTCAGAAGGCATTGTCAAGGAAGTTGGGTTTGCAATTTTGAGGTTGTGGAGGCCTCTCGTTTTCTTCTCCATCCCAGAGGCAGTCATCAACAATGCATTCGTTCCAAGCTGGATTGAATGCAAACAAGATTGCATACTTCCCTCGAACATTTTCATAATGAAACCACTAGCCGGCCCAATCCCATTTTCTCCTCTACAGTCTTGTATTTCTTTCAGTATTGGTTTCTACTTCGGGCGGTGTCTTGTACTAATCAGGATCAGACATTTCTGTCATTGTATCTGGGTCGGTCCTCTAAGAGAAGACCTTGTTCTTTGGTGTCAGCCCCTGCATCATCATCATTGAGCTGAGGAAACTTTTCAACAATTTCTCCGAGAACATTTTCAAGCTCATGCTCCCCTTTCTTCTTTGGTGCTTTGGGTCTCTTTGAAACTTTTGCCGCGCCTCTCATGCGTTTTCTGTCGGTTCCTTTATCAGGTGAGATCTGAGGCAACTGCTCTTCCTTATCTAACTGTGTGTGCTCTCCCGAACCAAAAGCCATAGAACCCCTATGAATACATTTGATACAAGGGAAAAGTAGACAGAGTTATGAGCATGCATAGATGGGTTTTATCGAATGAAAACTTTTTCAGAAAGTTTTGATCTGTAATTCAAGGGGTATCTCAACAGATGATGTTGACAGATTTTACACTAGCAAGTTCCGAAATTTTTGCTAGAGCAAGATCTATCTAATCTTCGGTGAGAAACGCACTGAAACTAGATATGAGAACTTTGCAAGAGGAACTTCTACAAACCGCGCAAAGTAAAACTTAGGGGAACCTAAAGATCTACCGCGACAGTAAAAACAACTGAAAAATCGCATCGGATGAACAAACCCTATGAACAGGAAGTTGAGTAGATTTGTTTGGATCTCCGTACCCTAACTTGGTGGCGGAGATCAACTACGGCGGCACGGCGAGAGAGATTACCGAGTCAGCGGGGACCAAATGCGGCGAGGATCTATCGGAGTTTCACGCTGGAGCTTCTCATTGGATTTACTTCAAGCGCGTGCTCGGAGAACTTGAGGTGGTGCGGTGACAAAGAAATGAACGGTGTGTTGAACCGGAGAAGGAAGATGACATGGGTATTTATAAGGGAAATGCCCTGCCATCCAAGGAAGATCCACGATCCACAACGGTTGGACTCTCCGCATTCAACGCGCACGATTAAGATAGTGGAGATAGTGGGCATGTGGTAACCGTTTCCTACGATTTTCTTGGAGTAAGAGCGGGATTCCAAAAGTTTGGAAGGCTTTTGGCCAAAGCAGATAAGATTTCAAAGTGCATATTTCTCATGACCAAGGACATCAGAAAGAAATGTGCTTCTGATCAAGTTGCATACTCATAACGGATTGCATGGATTTAGACGAGAAAGAATAGAGAGGAAACAAGGTTCGAAACAAAATGACTCAACCAGAAAGAGAATCAAAATAAGGCGAATAGCGATGAGTGAATTGTTCATCGGATGAAACACTAAATCCAAGCTCACCCAAACAACTAAACAAAAGTAGGGAGAAAAAAAATATGAAAACGAAATGAACCAAAATGAGTCAAGAGACTTAGACAACCAGAAATAAAATAAAATACTGACTGAAGGGGCAAGAACGAATTCCTGCTCCAATGATTAGATCTCAAGGCATGAAACGAGACAATGGATTGCCCTGAGATAACTTTCCTACATGAGAGATTTGTTAGTTTTCACCACCCACATGCTGGTGGGAGGTGGAGACCTCACTTGATTCAGTCGAGCAGGAGATGTTCTCTTTCAAGAACCATTGGAGTTTCTCATTTGTGAAATGTTAGTATAATCATACGAATATGCATTGAAGTTGTTTCCAGACACATGAATGTAATGGTTTGAGAAAGAACGCATGTACACCTTCTGTCGATCATTCATCCAATTCTTCTTCGAGGTGTAAGAAGTTCCATACTGCGAGGTATTATCATTTCCTCGAGAATGAATAATTACCCTGCAAGGTTAGATTGGTGGTAATAGGAAGATTTTTGATGAGAGATCTTTCCACCCAAATATGCTTCTTGGGTGAACCTAACCTGCAGTTAGTGCCAATGTAATGAGCAAATACCTTACCATTCTGCTGCTTGAATAGTTTATATTTTGAGTCAAGTGACTCGACATTGTCAACAGAGATGGGACAATCATATCCTGATAATAGTGCTGGTTCGAGAGTTTTACTCTTGGGAAAGATCCGGCTCGTCCAAGGATATTGTTCAGGGGTCCAGTACGTACCATCAACATTGAGTTTTCTCTCGAAACCCAAACCCTCCTTTCTAGAATTTTTGTGCATAATCGACTTCTTGAGCACATCACAAAGGGTTTGATGCCCTTTGAGGCTTTTGAGAATTCCAATTTCTAGCAAATTCTTCATCTTGGAATTCTCATCAAAAATAGTAACAAATTCCTCGATGGAGGCATTAGTTTCCACATTAATTGATTGCATTTCTTTCTGCAGCATTTGAAGTTTTAGCAGTAGAATCGGGAAGTTTTTAGGCAAGTTGGTATAAAGTTATCAGGAAGTTTTTCAGTTTGCTCGGTGAAGAGAGAAGCATTTTCTTTCATGAGCTCATCATGAGAATCTTTCAGTGATTTGAGTTCTTGATTCCTTTTTAGGAGATCATTCAACAACCTTTCAAATTCGACAACCTTTGGAGTTCTTGATATATATGTTACGCTAGATCATTGCACATCCTGGTACACCGCCAGAGGCATTCTTATGTAGTCATATTTTTAGTTTATCGAGTTGTAAGTAAATCAAAGTGTGATGATCATTATTATTAGAGCATTGCCCCAGTGAGGAAATGAATTGGATGAGACTTATGAGTCCTTGAAAAACTGGGAATGAGTTCAATCATACCATTGAAAAAATGAAAAAAAGGAAAAGAAAAAAGAGAAAAAGAGAGAAGGGGCAATGTTACTATCCTTTTACCACACTTGTGCTTCAGAGTAGCATCATGTACTTCATATATAGAGTTTCAATGATTTTCACTTTCATATACTAGTGGGATTTTTACATTATAGAACCTGAGTGCTATTTCCGATGACAAGCTTCCTCAAAATGCTCGAGGCCTTCATGAGCAAGTAAGGTTGATGCACACCCACTTAGTTTCGTATAGAGAGCTTTCATACACTTATAGCTCTAGTGCCTCCATTGCATGGAAATCCCTACTCCTCACATTAACATCGATTGTAAGGCCTCTCCATTGCCTAACAATCAAGCCTCACCTATGTGAGACTTTCTTATACCTTTTTGTCTTCCCTTATGAACCCCCATCATCATTCTCTTTTCCATCTTAAGTGCCAAGTCCTTCACACATGCTCAAGTATTGCGTGAAAGTTGAAAAAGTTGAATCGAGAAAAAGTATGATTTGATTACTCGGCTAGTAATCACGGTAGTTCATGATTAATATCTTTATGCTAGGAAGACTAAGCATGCTACGCTATTATGATTTTTTAGGGATAACATTCTTTAGCATTTATATTTTGAAAGGAAATGATTATTTTCTAGTATACTTGTGTATTATTGTTTTAATGTCAAATTGATAGACTATTGCCATGAATCGTTCGTATCTCAATATTCATACATAAATATATTAAATGATCAAAGAACAAGCTAGGTAGCATTAAACATCAAAAATTCTTTTTTTATCATTTACCTACTCGAGGACGAGAACGAATTAATCTTGGGGATGTTGATACGTCTCCAACGTATATATAATTTTTTAGGGATTTCTATTTTTGTGCCCCTCCTTCCATAGTTGTGCTCAGTTTTTCCCATAGCATCTAACTTCCTCAATTTTGCCCTCCACCACTCGGCAAATTCTCACAAGAGCCCAAACGGAGCCTTGCCGTCGGGTCAATGCAGTTGACCGTTACCTGCTCGGTTACTGACGCGTGGGGCCTCAGTTCTTTGGACATGTGGGCCGCGAATGGCAGGTGGGCCGTGCCCGTGACCGCTTATGATGAGTGGGACCTGGTCTTGGTGAGCTATAGGTTTCTTTTGCCTAAAATAGCCTAACAACGAGCGAGCAGCCGCATCCCACCCAGCCGTCGCCGCCGTTCGCGTTGCAGTCCCCCCGCCGCAGTGCCCTAGCAGCCCCGCCGCCCAGTCTGACCATCCGCCTGAGCTCCAATGGCAAAGCAACCAGGTGATACATCACAGCCTGCAGGAACCATCAGATATAGTTGGGCGATAGGTATGTTTCTAATTGAAACCCTAGCAATTAGGATTAGTTGATTGAATGGGCGATTTAATTGTTGTTCGTCAATGGGAGCCCATTTCTAGTGTGGAAAAAAGAAAACCCTAGAAATTAGGATCCGTTCATGGGAGCCCATTTTAGATTCCATTTTGATTTGTAAATTTTGTCTTTGATTAACTGCTAGCTCTACCTAGATGGAAGAGGGCGACGGAGGAGTTTTGCGCCGGAGACGAGCAGTTGCTGGCCAAGTGCAACGAAATGTGCTCCTGGTTTCCGAGCGTGAAGCAGCTGGACTTGCACTCGTTGGGCCTGACCTTGGAAGTGACACCGGAAGAACTAAAGCGGATGCTTCCTGAAGGCAAGGGGGCACTCACAATGGAGATTCTCCTCTGGGCAATGGCAGAGGCGATGGAGTCGCCGGATCCTCGATAGCGAGCTCGCTAGTATGAGTACCACTCCCGCCTCTCGTCGCCAAATCCAAAGCTAGAAGGGCCTGTGAACTTGCATTATTATCGACATCGTCGGTGAGGAAATAGAGGAGGAGGATTCAGGCGATGAGGAGGAGGAGGAAGACGATGCTGACGAGGATGAGGAGGAGGAAGAAGTTTCTGACGAGGAGGAGGAGGAAGAGAATTTTGATGAGGAGCAGGAGGAGGAAGAGGATTCTGACGAGGAGCAGGATGAGGAGAAGGAGGAGGAGGAGGAGGAGGATGTAGAAGATGTGGGCTATCAGGGGGGTATGGAGATCATCGCTCATCATTCGCCGGCAGACACAAATCTGACGATTGTAGTGGACGACGAGTATGATGAGATGGATGACCAGGAGATGTTCGATGCTGATGCCAGGGAAGATCTACCACTGCTCAGCTTGGAGGCCCAGCCGGGCTACAAGACTACCCCAATTGTGGTGGAGGAGTATGAGCTCTCGGCGCAGTTTGAGCAGAATGCTGAACGCTCCCACCGGCGCGTGGCTCGCCATCTTAAGTGTCTCCCACCCCCTTCTAGCAAGTGATGAGGATCCGACATGTGGATGCCCATCGTGAAATGAAAACAATTATGTTATTTGAATATGCTTAATCAATTGGTGTATGCTAAATTTTGTATTTTGTAAGTTCAGAGGGTTTTTGCATGTGTGCATCATGCAAAACTTACCTAAAATAGCAACATACAAAACTTACCTAAAACAGCAACATGCAAAACTTACTTACAAAGGGATCCGTGCACAAGGAATTTATGTTGTCATGGTTTTTTTTTCAAACTTGTGGTATTGCAAGTCCATGATTTTTCCTAGTAACTAGTTCTGACACAAGGGCTCCATGCACAAGGATTTCATTTTTTGAGGTTTTTTTCATTTTCTTTGATTTTTTTCAAAATGAGGTCAAACTTGCAAGGTTGACCAATCCTACCAGAAGGTTGGGAATTTCAACTTCTGTTGTGCCCAGTGCCTATACCACCAATTCAAAAGGTAAAAATGATTTTTGCCAATTTTTAGGACATACATACATGACACTTGTAGTTCAAATTTGAGCTTGTTCTAATAAATCTCTAGAAATTCAGTAAATGGATGAAATATAGAAATAAAACTAGATAATTCATGAAACTTGGGCAGTGTGCATCCAATGTGGTCTACTTTGGATGAAAAATGGAAAGACCCAATTTTATAACTTATTTCAGGCACTTCACAAAAAAAAAGTCATTTCTGGCACTTGGAGCTGGGTTATATACTGTTCGGTTAACAAGGGGTCTTTTGCAAAAGTTGCAACTCTCTCTCCGCTCCGCCGCCGCCCGTATGCCTGCCGAATACCATCAAGAGGGCAAAGCCATGTGACGGTGCCCCATTGCCACCACTACCGCCCTTCCCGCCACCAAGCAGTCCCGCCAATTCTAGATGCCGCGAAAACAATCTCCCGCCACCGACGCTCCACTCCTCATACTCCCCTGATTAAATACCGGCGTCCGGCGTCCGGCATCATTCCACCGACGCTTCAGTCCATTGCTCCCACGCGCTACACAATCCTAATCTAGTACAGCCACCATGGTGAGGCAGCTAAAGACCGCAAGGATCTCCACGGGTGGTCTTTGCTCCAGGGCGCCGGTAACCAGCACCGGCGGCGGCTCCAAGTCCGGCGCGGGCTCCAACCATCGCAGCGCTTCGTCGGTCGGCTCGGCTTCCAACTCCTACTACTCCGAGCTCGAGCCCACGCCGTCCGAGCTGTCTCGTAACCGCAGGGAGCTCGAGGAGGAGGACGCCGAGGAGGAGGTGGCCTTTCGAAGCAATGCAGGAGCACCTCGACATCCACGGTGTGGAAGATGCGGTCGAGGAAGACGCACCGGCTCCTGCGTACAAAGCTGTCATGCTCACTGCCCAGGCCGAGGTGGCCCTGCGCGTGGCGCAGCAGCAGCTCGACCAGGCGGTGCTAGCCGCGTCTCTGTCCACGGCGCATGCAGAGGCTGTCAGGCGCCATGCGGCTGTAGAAGAGGTCACAGCTCGAGAGCAGAGGAGGGCGGCGACTCTGTGTGCTGCGGCCACCATCGAGGCGGAAGGCGAGGGACCGGACGTCGTCATCCTATCCTCCTCCTCCGACAAAGCCACAACAACGACGACGACGGCACCATCGTCCTTTCGGATGATGAAGACAAGTAGCCTTCCATTTGTTGTCGCTGTCGCTGCCGGCCGGCCATCTAATGCTGCCCTTATTAAAATAGCGTATTATTGTAATGTCACTATGTCAGTTCTCTATTAAGCGTTGAACAAATCTAAGAACGTGGTTATTAAGTTTATTCGAATCTCTGAATCTCTCAATCTCTGAATCTCTGAATCTGCTGTGTTGTACTCCGCCACGTTCTATCTTTCTAGTGTTACTGATTTGTTGGCCCTTCTGCAACATAAACACCGTCGCCTCCTATCTCTCCAGCGTCACTGGCTCATGGGCCCTTCTATAAGTTAGAAAATATCAGGTCAAAAAGACTCGGCTATGACCATAAGCAAACAGACGCACACAGCTGAAATGGCTCGCACGTTGCATAATGTAGCGTTGGTCCTAAGTTCGACCCCCACGGGCGGCAATATATTCCACCCTTTTTGGCAAATAAATCAGCCACTGACATGTGGGTCTTGCGGTGTCCCAGGCTTCAGTATATTTCACTATTTATTTACTTATACATTAGATACAGACAGGTGGGTCTTGGGTGACCCACACGTCACTGTATGCGCCAGGTAACGGTCATCTGCATTGACCCGATGTAAATGCTCCCTTTTGGGTGTTTTTGAGTGTGGGGCGAGTGGTGGAGGGGAAATGTGAGGGACGTTAGTTGGGTGGGGTAAAACTAAGGAGTACAAAGCAACCGAGGGCACAGAAATTGAAATCCCAATTTTTTATTGTTTCATGCTATTATATTATCATTCTTGTATGCTTCATATGTCATTTTATATTATTTTTATGGACTAACCTATTAACTTAGAGCCCAGTCCCAGTTCATGTTTTCTACATGTTTTTTGTTTCACAGAAAAACCATACCAAACGAAGACCAAACACGATGAAACTTTATGGTGATTTTTTCTGGAGCATAAGAGACCCTAGAAGCTTCGGGGTGAGACCAGAAGACATACGAGGGGCCACAAGCCCTTGTTGTGTGCCCAGGAGGGGTAGGGGGCCCTAAGCCTCTATATGACCTAATATCTGGCCTATAAATTCCCTAATATTCCAACAAACCCGAAGCGAGACCTGAAACAATTTTATCGCCACCGCAAAGCCTCTGTTCTTCCGCGATCCCATCTGGAGGCCTTTTCAGGTAATTTGCCGGAGGTGGAAACCATTGGGGAGGCAATCTTCATCAACCTTGCTACCTCCATGATGATGTGTGACTAGTTCCCTTAGGACCCACGGGACCATAGTAGTAGCTAGATGGCTTTTCTCCCTCTCTTTGATCTTCAATACAATGATCTCCTCTGAGATCTATTTGATGTAATTTCCGCGGTGTGTTTGTTGGGATCCGATGAATTGTTGGTTTATGATAAGATTATTCATTGATATTATTTGAGTCTCTTGAGATTTATTTGCTGCATAATTTTATAGCTATGTATGCTTCCCGATCTATATGTCTTCTTTGGCCAATTGGATGAATAGATCTTCAGACGAAGTGGAGCATAGTAGTGGGTTCAATCTTGTGGTTAGTCTTGCCCAGTGACAGGAGGGGCCGAGTGCTACTTGTGAGCTGCACTACAAAAAAACAGTTCCGTGATGATACGTGTTTCTCACAGTAGGTCACGTTTTCTGTCATGCATGTACATCTATGACGATTTTATGACGGAATCAAGATAGTCATACATGTGCTGTCGTAGAAGTGTTCCATGACAATAGTCAAATTATCATCACGGAAGTGTCCACTTCCATGACGATAAATGGGACGTCACGGAAGTGTTTTCGTCAAGGGTAACCGACACGTGGCATCCACTGTAACGGGTCGCCGTTAAGCTACCGGGTTCCGGTTTGGATCCGATAACCCGTTAACAGTCCTGACAAATGGCGATTTTCCACGTGCAAAATTCTCATTCGCCAACGGAACCACGTGTTAACTCGCCGTCACGACAGATGTCATCCATCCACTGGATGATACGTGCCTATGGAACAGTGGCACATGGCATGGCCCAACAGTGGCCCATTAAGGTTAAAAGGGTCGGCCTAGTCAAAGGCCCACAAGATTTTGTCAGATACTAGCGGGCTGGCCCGTTTACACCCTGCCATGTGTTGGGCCACATTACAGCCCATATCAGATATGGCCCGTTAACAGTGCATTGTGTTTTGGGTCCATTGAAGGCCTGGTTTGTATTACGGCCTGTTAAAGGCCCATTGAACAGTTTGACCCAGTTCGGCCTGATGATTGTTTCGACCTGTTGGCTGCCCTTCGTACAATTTGGCCGTTTTCGACCCAGTTTAACTTTTGGCCATTTAACGGCCTGTGCGGCATTTGGGCCCATTTCTGGTACAAATGACTTTTGGCCTCTTAACGGCCGGTGCAGCATTTGGGCCCATTTTTGGTACGAGTGACTTTCGGCCTCTCAACAGCCCGTGGTCTTCTTGGATAAATTTCAGCCCACTCTGACTATCGGCCTGTTAAAGGCCCGTGATATAATTGGGCCTAATTATGGCCCGCTTTGCATTCGGTCTGCTTACAGCCCATAATGTTATTGGGCCAACCAAGGCCCGAGATAAATTTTGGCATGTTAATGGCCCGTCATATAATTGGGCCAATCATGGGCCGAGGTATATTTCGGCCTCCTGTCGGCCCATGAATTGTTCGGCACAATTTAGGCCCAATCTAATTTTCAGCCTGTTAAAAGCCCATGGTATTTTCTAGCCCAACTAAGGCCCGCGGTTTACTGAGCCAATTAAAGGCCCGAAACTACTTGGGCCCTGTTTTCGTTCAGGCCTGCTAACGGCCCGAGATGATTGTGGGCCCACATTTCGACCCATATATAGAGTTGCGGGCCGGCCCGTTTGCGTAGTATAATTTTTTATATATACCTCTGACGGACCGATAACGTTTTGGCACATTAATCTCCATCGAAGCTTACGGCCTAGCGACGATAGCATATATAGTAAATAAATTACACCATAGTGACTAAGAATAAACCTACTATACAATAAAGAAATAATGGGATATTAAATCCACTGGGCATCAAAGTTCGCCACCAGTGATAATAAAGCGCAACCAGACAGGCGATTACATACACTAGGCATCAAAGGTCGCCACCAGTGCAAATAAACACGCCGACAAAATAATATACAGAACTGACAGCACTTCAACACAATTAAGAAAGGTTAGCCCTGCATGGCAGCTGCAGCGCAAGCAGCTGAGCAAGCTGATGAGACTGCTCTTGTCTGACGCTTATATCCTCCAACTCTAGCTGCATAGCATCAATGGATGCATTGTACTGCTCGTTGATCTTCCATAGAGATTGGAGTTCCAGTAGGAGTTGAGTTGAGCCACATCTTTCTGCTTGAAGTTGAGACCTGGAGAAGTCGAACAGATTCAGGTGGCGACTTCATCGAGCTTGTGTCACTGCTATTAGCGAGTAACTTGAACACTACATCAAGACATGACTTTGGGGTTGTATCGCTATCTCCAAGATGTGTTGCCTTCTTCCCTGCAATATATGTTAGAGGGACAAGCAATGGGTTCATCTCACTATCATTGTGGCAGTTCTTCCTGGCATCAGAGATATCACTCTGAAAGAGAAACAAGAAAACAAATAATAGGTTTTGCACGTATAAGCATCTGTGCTGTCAATTCATCCCATTTCTTATTGGCAAATAAAGAGACACGGTTTAAAATAGCATTAACATCAGATGGCAATGTTCATAGTTAAGACAAGGCAGGAAATGGCATTGTGCAGGAGTGGCCAGCTTCACCACACCACTGGATTTTTACAGATCAAGAACACAAGCATACATGCAGTGCTAAAGAATGTATAAGCATCAATGGCCAGTGTGCGGTCAATTTATCCCATTTCAGATTGGCAAATAAAGAGACACGGTTTAAATAACATTAACATAATATGGCATAGTTCATAGCTAAGACATAGCAGGATATGACATTGTGCTGGAGTGGGTAGTTTCACCACACCACTGGATTACAGATCAAGAACAGAAGCATGCATGCACTCTAAAGAAGATCACTTGCTCTGTTTAGTTTAATTTACATGGTATGAATAAGCAACTTGGTTGTACAACTAAAAACTGAAATTGAGAAGGACAAACTTATGTTTATGAACTTCTTCATAATAAACTTTAAACATGCAATTTGATGCAAACGCGAAAAATAAACAGCAGTTGTAGTCGTGCCTATCCAAATATACACAAAAAAGTTTGAAGGCTCGAGAAGGACAAAGTTACGTTAGTAGTGAAGACCGGCTCTATAAAGCCCTTGTCCATGCTGATGGGGGGGGGGGGGGGCAATTCAAGTAGTTTACCACAGAATCTTCTTCATAAGCATTGCCTTTATTCTACATTTTGTTAAGCGTAAATATAGATGTGATAATATAGGAACAAATGGAGAATATTTAAGCTAAGATGCAGAGTGATGCTACATAATCAACTAGTTATAAATGTAAGTACAATAGTACATGCAAAAAGGTACTGACAAGAGCAATGCAGAGCTAAACTTCTTTAGTAGCATTTGTTTTATTCAACATTTTGGTAAGAGTAAATATAGATCTGATAAGGTCTAGAAAATGGAGGGTAGGGGGAAATAAGCTGTAGAGTGATGGTACATGAACAACTAGCTATCAATATAAGTACAGTGATAAAGGACAACAAGTACTTACAAGAACAATGCAGAGCTAAACTTCTTCATAAGCATTGGGTTTATTCTACATTAATGTCAGCATTAATATAGATCTGATAATTTGGAGTGAATAGTGGATAAGCAAGCTATCATGCACACAGATGTCACATAATCAACCTGGTATGAATGTAAGTACAACGATACAGGCCAACATGTACTAACAAGAGCAAAGCAGCGAGCAGCATAGTTGCGATATCCTGTCGTCCATTTCAAACCGTTATTCTTCTTCGAGTAGTTTTCCTACAAAAGAGATCGGTAAGGCACATGCAGAAACGTAGGAGTTCATATTGTCATGTGATCTCATAGATAGTACCTCTTCCTGGGAACGAGACCAGTGCATAACAAGGTTTTCCATTCAATGTCTTGTAAATTTAGCACAGGAGACTTCACCGAAATTTTGTTTATAGACTTGCCATCAAAGTGTGTTTTCCTCAGGTAACACCAATACTGCTGCAACGCGTCCTTGAAAAGTGCGAGCAAGCTTTGATGACTATCGAGGTTGATCCTCGCCTATTTAGAAGAATGTAATGTAAATCATTGATGTGCTCAATCAATAGAAAACAAGACAATAATCATCATGAATAATAGCACTTACACATAAGTGGGACAGGAAGATGTGAAAATGGTGTTTGTCTTCACTATAATCTTCCCATGATGGGAAGATACGCACGTGGTTTCTAACAACATTGAAAGCATTGTCATTTAAACTGGGAATAACTGGAATGGGGGTCCAATCTGCGGGAATTGGGGCTCTCTGCAGTTGGAATAGGTCTTTGGCCTATGGATTTGGTGTACTTTTTGCTGGACTGGGATTTTTCTGTGGTATGGCTGGTGCTATGGCAACTGAAATCGGCATACCTTTTGCTGGAGTGCGGTTCTTGTGTGGTGGGGCTAGTGGTAAGGCCAGTGGACTATGGGTACAGTCTACTGGAGTCGAGCATAGGTTTTGTGGTGTTGGTTCAATCGCCAACATAAGTGGGGTGCTATCTGATTTCTCCGGTACCACCACCTTTTTCAAAGACTTTGTATGTACTCCTTCAGGTTCTGCAATCACCCTCTTCCTTTTGGATGTCTGATACACAAAAATAGCATTTGAATGGAAAAACATGGTATGATGACAGATGTAATAGGTATTGATAATGGATGGGCATGACATCTTCACATATATGATGAGTAAACTAAGCAGATGGCAGTGCAATGAAGTAGAAGAAATGCAAGACACCTTATGCAAGATACGTGCAACCAATAAAACATTGCCAAATTAGAACAGGCACCTTGATGGGTGAACAAGATAGGCGATCTGCCTTTGACTGCACGAGCTCAGAATAGTCATTAGGATCATATTCTGAACACGAATTTGTAGGTGGGGAGCATGTGGGTTTGATTCCATCCAGAATGAAACTCAATCCCTTGATGCCAAGTTTGTTAGCCATTGCACTTTTCCGCAATATTCTTCTAATGCGCGCATTCTCATATTCATTGTGATCATGTTCAATATCTGATATGCACGAAAACATAAATAGTAGTGAGATTATCTTTGAAATGCATATAGGATATCCTAATATAATAGGGCCTCCCTATAAACCCTAGTGTGCTACGTCTGGAATTCTGATGAGAGAGCCCATGTGTGCTGTAATTTGGTGTGTACTCCCTCCGACCGGGTTTATTAGGCCCAAGTGCCAAAACACCGAGACCAAGGAGGGAAATAAATCTCCTAGTAATCCCTACTTAGCCACCCTATTAATTACCAATATTTACTAATCCATCGCATGCATCGGCTAGCCCACGCATGTAGCGTGCATGCATAACCAATCAAAGAGGACCATGCACCTGTCTTTATCGAGCGACAGACGAACGGACAAATCGAGGGAATAATTGAAGCGATGTTAATGTTACGGGCCTAAAAAATAAGTACATCCTTTGATGGCTCATGGGCCCAATAAACCCGGACGGAGGGAGTACATTAATATAATCTGGCACTACTACACAAAAAAATAGGCTCCCTGTTGGGAGCTCCAGAAGTAATGATAGTTGGCAGATGATAGGTTCAAACTATACTGTATACAAAGTTTATTGCCAAACCATCATGACGAGAGCGCACAGAGAAATAGTATTCCCTCATGTCTCTATATGTGGCGCACGTGCATTTCAAAACTCACGTAGTAACATTAGCTGACCAATTAAATGTGTCTCTATTTTATTAGTATTTGTTTCATATCAGATTCGAATTTCATAACTAAGCTTTGGAATTATGAGTGGCATGTAGTTTAGCTTGAAGGATGGAGTGCTGCTAGTACGACACGAAGCATCTAGGCAGATCATAGTGCAGATAAAAGGGGGAAACCATATCACCATAAATAAACCGGGAAAGTTGAACTGGCTGGAAAATATGGGATTGTATTGCCGCTACTAATCGAAAGAATTTCGATCCCCTATAGGCCAGCTCTATTCAACTGAAGGCGCACTACTGTTACTATCAGTCTAGTCTCTCAAAGGCCACACAACTCCTAGCATTTCCTGGATATTATGGTAGACCAAATCGAAGTGCTGAAAGCATCTAGCAGAAGCGGCCCAATAGACTTGTTTACTGCAGATCTCCCTGCTCCCGTTCCTGACAAGGAACATACTGTACTTATTAAAGAAGAACAGAAGAGGAACATATTAAAGAATAGAAGAGGAAGCATATTATGGAGATTCTGCTTCTTTCCATACAATGTTCGTTGCCCACTCATGATAAACCAGAGCACACAAAGAAATGCAATTCCCTGCTGTCTCTCTATATGTGGCCACGTGCACTTGGAAACTCAAGTGGGAACATTAGCTGACCAATTAAATGTGTTGTTGGTGCAATGATTTGCCTCCATATGTTTTGAAATTTGTTGACATAAACAGTAAGGGACTAATGTGTTTGCTAGTGCACACAGAGTAACAGGTCCCTGAAGTCATGAGGAGTTTGATATAAACTCCGAAGAATATGCCTTGCGTAGCAGCGAGCATTATCCATGAAGCTTATGCTGTGAAGAGTGACCCCTAAAATTGCTGACGTAAAACAATTCGTTCGGTGGCATCCGAAGGAAGTGACTGCAGTCGAAAGAAGTCGAAGATGAAGTGAAGACGTAGCATTCCTTTCGTTGTTCTTCTATTCTTTCATTGAGTCATAGGACCACCGTACTACTAAGACGGGTATAGTGTTCGAAGCTTTGATTCTCTAATGCTAAACTAAATCCTATGAGAGTTGTGAGAGAAATCTCTTTGTGTTCCGAGCAAATACTTCCCAGCAAGAGACTGTGATCTTCTTCGCTGCGAGAGATTTGTCTCTGACCGAAGAGTTAGCATTACTTGTTCCTCAAGTAATGTTATCGTTGCTTTCATATTCGACCGTTGTAAACGTGTCGGTTGGCCATTGGCTGGACCGCATGTCCAAAATGGTCATTTCCCATGGGGGAAGGTTGCAACTATAAATAGCCACCCCGCACCGGCTTTGTCCGGTGGCTGCACCATTTGATTCCGAGAAGATTGTTGAGCAACCCCCTCTCCAGAGTGATTTGAGTTTAAAATCCACCAAGAGAAAAACCCTAGAGCCGAAGAATTAGATAGTGGTTTAGCATCACACGAATCAAAGTCCAGTACGCTCCACCTATTACTCTTGAGAGCTGCAAACTCTCTAGACGGTTAGGTTTCAATTTCTTTAGAGACCAAGAGTGATTGTGGTTCTCGAAGAAGAAGTCTGTAAAGGTTCGGAGATCACCTCAAGTATCTACCACGAGTGATCGGCATTGGTTGATGAACCAATTGTTGAGAAGAATAGGGAGAAGAGAGTTTATCTTCTGTGTTAAATCACAACCCCTCCAACCAGACGTAGTCCTTGTGCAGAAGGACGAACTGGTCTACCAAATCTGTTGTCGCCATCGAGCATCACTGGTTATTCCTTCGCACCTTATCATTTGAATTGCTTTGCATGACTAAATTCAACCACGTGATTATCATCGATGACTACGTCTAGTTTTAGTTCATTAGTTTACTTTCACTCATTGCAATCTGTTATCTTTCATTCCGCTGCTGGGTTCCGAGAGTTTTGAAGTTTCCGAAAGAAAATTTAAAACTCCCATTCACCCCCCTCTGGTAGACATACTTCATTCCTTCAATTGGTATCAGAGCGAGCTACTCCTTGACTCTGCTCATTTTGGTCTAACAACCTTGGAGTTAAGTATGTCTTCAATGAGTTACAAGTCGCACCTCAAGATTCCCATCTTCGATGGGGCGGACTACCCCTTCTGGAAGGAGAAGATGAAGATCTGTCTCCGAGCAATTGACGATGAAATGTGGAATGTGGTGTAGAATGGATTCATCATGGAAATACCTTAGGTCCCCACTAAACACGAGAAGAAACTCATTCAGATGGATGCTCAAGCCAAAGATGAAATTGATGGTCATCTCTCTCGCGCACAGTTCCTTCGGTATCGCTAATGTGAAACTATGAAGGATTTGTGGGACATCCTCAAGAAAATCAATGAAGGTGTTTCAACTCAGAAAGAAGCTCGCATTGACAGTCTTTGTGCAAAATTCAACCGCTTCAAGAGGATAGGCAATGAAAGTTGTTAACAAACTTTCGATCGCCTCAGTGACATCGCGAATGAATTGCAAGGTCTTGGTGCCAAAGACATCACTGTTCATGAACTTGTGAAGAAGTTGCTCCGGTCTCTTGACAGTTCCGTTGATACCCTTGTTCTAATGATTCGTGAACGAGGTGACTTCAAGACACTTGACTCTGCTGATATCATGGAAAGGTTAAACACCCATGAGGAACAGGAAGAAGAGAAGAGAGATCTCTATGCTCTAGTCACGGAAAGAATCACGCTCTCAAGGCTATGGCAGATTCCTCTTCAGATGACAACGCCGAAGAAGATTCCGATGACCCTGAAAGAATCTGGAAAGACCTCGCACTGATCACTAAAAGATTTCAGCACTTCTGAAAGAAAAAACCAGTTTCAGGGAAAAGGATCTAGCACCTTCGGCAAGTCAAAATCCTCACCAAAGCCCACAGGAGAGTACACATGTTTCAAGTGCAAGAAACCAGGACATTTCATCTCGGACTGCCCTCTCTGGGAAGCTAAGATATGAGCCAGTGGAAGATTTGATTCAAGAAACAACAACTATGGTAAAGGGAAGAGTAAGAACTAGGACTCAGATGACGAGAAGAAATCCAAGAAGCTTTTCAAGAAGAAGGACAGTTCCTCCAAATCTTCGTCAAGATCTTCTTCACAGAATCCATCCAAGTCCTCGTCCAACCACAAGAATACCTCTCGCAAGGCCAAGGCATAGATCGGCAACGAGATGGATTCTGACGAGGAAGAATCATCTGACCCCGAAGAAGTTGCTGAATCTGATGACGATTCGGACTCTGGAATGGCAGACATAGCTTGCGCAACTGCTCCAACCACAAACTTCTTCGAGAACCATTCGAGCGACAATGAGTCACCAGCATTATGCTTCATGGCTAAGGCCTCAAAAGAAAAGGTATCCTCCAAACATCACAAGGTTTACACCAGTTATCAATTTTCTTCTGATGAGGATGATCATGCCAAGCTAATCAAAATTGGTAAGAAGCAACAAAAATCTCTCAAAAAAATTGAGAAAACTCTCAGGAAATCTGAAGGGTTGTTGGTTGAGGAGATGGAGAAAAACCAGTCTATGACTTAAGAGCATTTTGCTCTCGCGTCTCAAATGGAAGAACTGAGTAATCCTCATGATTTTCTCTCAGCAGACCATGAGAGATTGACCTATGACTATCTGAAAAGGAAACAAGAACTCGAGTCGCTAAGAGAGGCTCATGATGATTTAATCAGGGAAAATTCTTCTCTCACCCAACAACTTAAGGAGAAAACTGAAGTATTCATACCACCTTGCTTAAAGTGCCTTGAACGAAACAATGTTGAATCAAATGTTTAATCCTCTATGAATACTAACCCCTCGGTCGAGGAAATTGGTTCTGTGGCTGATGAAAATGCTAGCTTAAAGGATCTTCTTCAGACAGGGATGTTCAAAAGTCTCAAAGGGCATCAAACCCAATTAGATGTTTTGAAGAAATCTATTCTTCACAAAAATCCCAGGAAAGAGGGTTTGGGTTTTGAAACGAAACTAAATGAAAATGGTTCATACTGGGAACCTGATCAATATCCTCGCACTGTGTGGGTGCCTGCAAAGAGCAAAATGCTCGACCCTGCTTTACTATCAGGATATGATTGTCCTATTCCAGAATATTCATATGATGATTCTCTAGACAATTATAAATTGTTCAAAAACCAACGTGGTGAAGATGTTGCTCGCTATGTTGGACCTAACTGCAGGAATGGCCCCCCAAAGAAAACTATTTGGGTCCCAAATAAAACTATCGATGCACTACCTTTTACTGTGCTACTAACCATGCAGGAAGAAAATGCTCGATACATACTTGAGAAGGCTCGACAGAATGAGTACATGCATACATCCTCAAACCACTATGCTCATATGTCTGGGAAGAATTTCAATGCATATTCCTTTGATTATACTCAAACTTCCCCGAGAAACAACTCTTCTAGTTCCCGAATGAAATCATATCCTGCTCGCTCATATGTTTCGAAGCCACCTGCAAAAATGTGGGTGGTTAAGAAAACCTGATTCTCATGCATGACTATGTCTCCGGGTGCACTAAATGGATCATGGATAGTGGATGCACTAGCCATATGACCGGAGACAAGTCATTGTTTGTCGACCCCAACTTAACTGCTTTATCTCAGAAGTATATTACTTTCAGTGACAACAACAAAGGAAAGGTAATTGGGTTAGGTAAAATTGCGATATCCAAAGACAAGAACATTGATGATGTCTTACTTGTTCAATCTCTTGGATTCAATCTCATGTCAGTTGGCAAGCTTTGTGATTTAGGCATGCTAGTTCTATTTTCTATCACCAAGTGCATTGTCTTTATGGGCACTAACAATTCCTTCGTCTTTGAGGGAAATAGAAAAGGTGATCTGTATATTCTAGATTTCTCTAAGGGTCCCTCAGTTCAAACTTACTTGCTTGCAAAAGCAACCGAAGGTTGGCTGTGGCAGCGAAGACTTGGTCATGCAGTTATGAGGAATTTACAGACGCTTGTGAAGAAGAACCATCTCCGTGGCATTCCTGATGTTAAATTCGACAAGGATCGTCTCTGTGCTACTTGTGAGGCCGGAAAATTGGTCAAGAAGCATCATTCTTCAAAGACTGTCATGATCACGTCAAGACCAAAGAAAATCTCGCTGATATCTTCACCAAGCCTCTCGATGAGAAAAGATTCTGTGCGTTACGGTGTGAGCTAAATATCCTATATTCCGCAAACATGCAGTAAGCTGGACTCGGCACCCGTACCAACACTTCCACATCTTAGATGGAAAGGGTGCATAACACTCGAGGAGTTTGAAAATTTTGACAAAGTGAAATTTTATTTCTGAGAGTGAATACATTAACGAAGAACTGGACTAACAACACATTTGTGTGACGCTCGGGGTCATACAGTTCTTATACGGTTGGTCAAGCCACCACACATTTTTTTGTCTTGTTTTTCCTTCGTGTTGTTTTTTTGTTGTGTTTCTGTCTGAATGCATTTCACTCATAGCTCTTTGTTCGTTTGTTCTGTTTCTTCGTCTGAGTGAAATGTGTAGGACCCAGTTCTCATTCTTATCTATCTCTTCCTGTCTCTGCTGTCCCGTTATGAATGCACAAATTTTACCTGGAACGAAACTTATCTGGTGTCCTTGACCATGATTTTGCTTCGGTCTGAACGTTATCTTTTTTGGCGAAAGCCGTCCAAAATTTGGGGTTTCCCGCCCAAGTCAGGACCACGTCTTTGTTGACGGTTACCACGTGCCAGTCAACTACTGCCATCAAATCTGGGGCGTTGAATCGCAAAAGTCATCTGACCGTAGCCGTCCGATCAGATTCACTGGGTGCGGTTAATTCCTCTCGCATATAAAAACTGTTCCGCCCCGTCCACCTCATTCACTTCGTCTCTCCACCATCGTCTTCCTCCGAACCCTCGCCTTATTGCTCCACCTCGAGCATGATGACGCCGATCATCCTTGCCGCTTAGCTGCTGGAAGGAGGTCGCCGAAGTCCTTCCTCGCCGCCGCGGGTCATCCTCCACACCGCGCCGCCGTAGTGGCTGCACATCGCCAAGGTAGGGTATGTGCAGCACGAACTCCTGCTTCCGTCTATCTGTTCGAGTTCATCCACGGTAATTTCCATGTGATTTTACCATATTTATTAGATCTTCACTGTTTAGGTAAAATCTTTGGATGCGGTTTGTAGTTGTTCATCGCTCCTTGCTCAGATCTAGGGTTTGTGTTCTGTCTCAAATGAAAGAAATGCCTAGCGCGATCTCTAGTGTTTCTCTTTCGACATACTAGTTCGAACTGGTCATTTCTTTCTCTTGAAACATTACTCAAAGTCTGCATCTACTTCTCCAAAAAGTGTTTTCTGTTCAAAATCTTCGCTGTGTGCATTCGTAACCCTACCCCATTTTCCCTCGCATCTATTCTTATTCACAGGAAAATGCAGTCTGTCGAAGATTCTGCCCAACCAGTGGGTCACACTGACAGAGTAGAAGACTATTTCTGGGCACAGAAGATGAATCTAAGGCACCGAATGCAAAGGGCCCAACGGTAGGCCCCTCTTCAAACAAGCGTAAGAAAACTGATGATCAAGACAACGAGCAAGAAGAGACTACTCCAAAGAAAAAGAGGAAGGGTGGTCGACAGCCATACACAAACACTGCAGAATATATCTCTCATGACCGATACAAAACTATCGAAGGAGAAACCAAAAATGAAAGAGATATGTGTCTGCAATGGATTCGGCGCCATTGGGTGTGAAAATGGTTCAACTATAAGTTTGTTCACCCTCGGTTTGTTCAGAATTTTGCATTTCATTCACCATGGGGTGACTGCCGGGAAATTTCTCTCATACCTCGCCAGGGTCCTGAAGCAACACCTCCTCCTCCACCGAATGCTGACGACTCATCACTGCGTACGCCTGCTGACTATCCCAATGAACTTCTAAAGCATCAACGAAATGCCGTCAAGCGCGCCAAGCAGGCCGAAAATAAAAAGCTTAAAGAAGCTGAAAAACTTCACCTTCTCAAAGATGATGTCGAGAACAAAAAGGCTGAAGGAAAGTCTGAAGGGCGCACTAAACGAAAGCATGGTCCCAGCTCTGCTTCGAAAAGGAAGGGTGCTATGAGGAAAAAGACGGCTCCACCTGTTGATGAATATGGAATGAGTGATTCCTCATATGCTGATGATCCCCCTGTCTCAAAAGAAGAAGTTGCAGCTCTCAGTGAACAAGTGAATATCACCACTTCCACAGTACTGCCTGATCTTCGTGCTCTAGTTGCTTCTCAAGCACTGCCAAAGAAAATTGTTGTTAAAAGAAAGACTCCTACAACTGTCACAATGCAATAGCATGTCAACACCACTCCTCATCTAGATGCTACTGATTTGAAGGATCTGGTTGTTGATGCACCTGTGAAATCTGTCAAACCAGGTGAACGCGTTCCAAAGCCCGTCTTGAAGAAAATCAAGGTGCTTGCAACCGAGCAAGATGCTCCGAAAGAAAAGTATGCCAAGTTTGCACCTACCCTGACTCAGCCGCTGGCATCTATGCCTCCAACCGAGCCAGTTCCTGTACAGACTGCTCCCGTCCAAAACTCAATGCTCCTCAATACTACAATCACATTTTAATCATGGAGCCGCTTGACAAATTTGTGGAAAATCCATTCGATGGAGAAGTGGCATCCTTCCCCATTCTAGCTAAGGTCATTACCCAGGTAGGATCCCTTATGAATGAGATGAGAGAAGACGCTGTTGAAATCAACACCATGTCTGCTGAGCTGCTTGACTTAGATGATCGCATGAGGTCTGCCTCTTCAATATTTGTCATTCGTGAGCTCAAAAATTCCTACAAGGATGTTAATCGTACAATGACTATGCTTCGTCATCGGCGATTGGGTTTTCATTCAGATCTTGATACAGTCGTTCGCCAAATCTGTGATGAACATCAAGCACATGTAATTACTGGCTACAATGATCTAGTCAAGGGTCACATCGATCAAGTTGCTCAACAAAAGAGGAAGCAACGAAAGAAAACCTCCCGAAAACCAACACCGTCTGCACCTGAAGAAAACCCGCCAAGTGTTGTTCCTCCCATGAAAGAAAAGACTCCTGAGCCTGTTATTCACTCGAAACCACCTGTTCAGATGTCAGAAGCTCAACCCTCACCAAGGTGTTGGTGTACTAAGACATGGGTGCCCTTGTACCCAGACTTGTGCACAAGGAGTTATAGCCTCCCTTTCGGCAAGGGCTTGACGGAGGATAACTACAACCCAAGACTCAACACCAAGACCGTGAAGAAGACCTCAAGGCAGGTCATCGAGAAGTACTATTCTAAGTACTAAAGATCAATGCTGTTCTTGCCGGCAAGCTTCGCCCCGGTAAGGTGAAGACCAAGGCTATGGTTGCCGGCAAGCTCCCTTCCCGGCAAGCTCCGTGCCAGCAGGTATGTTCTGCCCCGTTACCGCTCCACCTCACCGTCGACCAGATAGGCTCGTGGGCTAGGTGTCGAGCGGGCGGGCAGTCAACATAGCAAACCAAGGCACGTGTCAGCACGCCACGCCAAGATTAACTTTAATGACACCCGTCCCCGGGACGTGTCAAGATTACAGGAGGGCGCCAGGACCGGTGGTACAGATCTTTTGCCCAAGGCCTCGCCTCCCCAACATAGCACCTAATAGTGCATTAAATGTGTTTGTCTTACCCCGTTGGAGGATAAACATGATGATGGTGCAAGTCACTATTCACACTCTGTAATGACCGTATTAGCCATTGTGGGCTACAGTTAGAACGGTCGACACCCAGTTCAATTAAATGATGTAGCTGCATTTTTTTGAGCACCTTGCCAGAAAGCTGCGCTTCACCACCACGATGCTGAGCCTAGCCACAGGGCCGGCGACGTCGCAGCTGGTCAACTTCCAAGACATTCTGGTGAGCGGAGTCATCATAGTAATATAATTCATACTACTGCCACCCAGAACCCAGCCACCGCAACGTCTCAGAATGTAGCGGCGATGTCCAACAACGGCACGGGGAGGCGTATGCCGCGACCATCGCAAGATGGGCATGACACGCTCCCCCACGTTGCCGGTGGTTCCAGACAACTGCAAGGCGGGATCCCCGTGCAGCAACTTCCAATTGCTCATAGAGCGCCGCCGCCACCACCACGTCCGCCTGTTAGCGAGCATGAGCCGCGGCTGCACGAACATAACGAAGCTCCTTCTGGCTCTGCCAGGAGTCGAGCGACGCCTCATTCTGTGCTCCCAGCCATGCTGACCACGGCAGTCGAGGCCATGGCACGGGTTCAAATACTTTTGAACTTCCCGCCAAGCCCAGACAAGATGGATGAATGGAGAGCCACCATTCAGAGTCTCATCAGTTTTGTCGATCCCGACAAGACATAAGACGCAGGGCCCTCGCGGCGACCACCCACCATGCTGACAGGACCCTCCGGCTACCTTGTCGGAGACGCCGCGCAGACGGTGCAGTCATCTCGCTAGCCCCCACCGTCACAGCGGCCAGCCCGCCGGTCGGCCGACCATGATGTGTTGTCCATGGCTTCGTCAGATCCGCGGTGCCGCCAAGATTAGCGCCAAGTACTCCGCGAGCGGTGCGATGAAGATGCCCGCACGAAGATCGAGCGGTGCTGGGAAGCACGTCGTCAATCTAACGACTGTGCCAGGCCGGCAGTGAACGTGCTCACTCCGGTAGCCGCTGGGTACTTGCCCTATGATGTGGGGTGCCTAGCGTTTACTCGTGAGCTGCGGCAAGTTCGCTGACCGTCCACCCAAGCCTTCAAGCCAGAGCTGCCTGACAAGTATGACGGCACGCTCAACCCAGCCAAGTTCCTATGCATCTACACCATCGCGGTGGAGGCTGCCGGGGACGGGACGAGAAAGTGCTTGCCAACTACTTCCCGTTGGCGCTTCGGCCCAACGTCAGGTCATGGTTGATGAACCTTCCTGAGGGCTCCATCTCTTCTTGGGCGGATCTGTGCCATCATTTCATTGGCGCTTACCAGGGTGGCCACAAGCTCCCGGGTCAGCCCAGCGATTTGCAGGTGATCCCCCAAAGGGATGGAGAGAACCTCCACAAGTACATACAACGGTTCAGCCGTGTGCACCACAACATCCCTGGCATCCATCCCACAGCTGTTGTTGCTGCGTTCCACACGAATGTGCGCAACCGCAGGATGCGGTCAGATATGAATGTCGAGCAGGTCAAGACAATCAACAATCTATACGCCTTGGCGGATAGGTGTGCACATGCTGAGGAGGGGAGGCGACTCCCCGGGGAAGATGCGGGTGCAAATGTCGACTCCGAGGACGACGACGCATCAACCCCACAGAAGAAGAACAGGAAGCGCAACAGAAAGCGCAAGAACAAGACCGTACTGGCCGTCGAGAGCTCCGGCGACACCAACGCCACCAAGAAGTCGAAGGTAGACATCCCCGGCAAAGAGGTTGCCGGGTGTGATGCTTGCCGGGAAGCTGCGGCAGGCGAGAAGGCCGGCAAGACCGGCAGGCTGTACTGCAAGATCCATCGCACCAAGGGCCATGATCTCCAACAATGCCGGCAAGTAGAGCAACTTGCCGAAAAGCAGAAGCAAGAGTACGAGAAGCGAGACAAGGAGAAGGCCCAAGATGGTGTTGGTGGGTCCAGCAAGCAAGACCATGGTGGCCGCGGAGGCCGCCGTGGCAAGGCCAAGCAGCCAAAAGAGAAGGCTGCTCAGGGCCAGCAAGAAGAGGATGATAGTTATGAGGACAGAAGTGGGTCCAGCAAGGAGTTCCAAAATGCGGTTGATGCCATGTGTGTTGACGGAGGCGCATCTTTGCACTCCACGCACCGGCAACTAAAGCAGTGGATTCGCGAAGTCAATGCAGTAGAGCCGGTGATGGAGGCACAGAAGCCACTCAAGTGGTCGCACTCGCCTATCATCTTTGACGCCGAGGACCACCCTGATCGCACCACTACGGTCGGGTGTTTGCCGTTGTTGGTCTCACTAACGATTCGCAACCTCAAGGTGGCAAAGATGCTGGTTGACGGTGGGGCTGGCTTGAACTTGATCTCTCCATATGTGATCAGGAGGCTGCAGATCCCTGACAAGGATCTCGAGGAAACGGGCAGTTTCCAAGGGATCAGTCCAGGGAGGAACAAGCCGAAGGGCCAAGTCACGTTGCCGGTCACGTTCGGCGGCGAGCTCAACTATCGGACGAAGAAGATTACCTTCGACGTCGTCAAGATGCCGCTGCCGTACAATGGGATTTTGGGCCGCCCAGCCCTGGCAAAGTTTATGGCCGCGTCGCACTATGCGTACAACGTCATCAAGACGCCGGGGCCGATGGGGGTCCTCACCCTCAAGTCAAACTACAAGGATGCAATCATCTGTACCGACAAGCTCAATCGGGAGGCGGCGGCAGCAGCCGCCATCGAGGCGTTGCCCCTGCCGCCAGAGCTCCCGGGGAAGGAAAGAAGAAGAAGACCGGCAAGACCTCTGGGAAGGACTCCAGGAAGCGCACTTCAGAGTGCAACATGCCGGTCGAGGATGTACCAGAGAGCTCTACTGGCAAGAGCAAGAGAGCCAAGGCTTCCGCATCCATTACCAAACAAGTTTCTACGAAAGGGGATGGGACGAGTGGCACTTTTTCTGAAAGTGCCACTCTCGACACCAAATAGGGAGTCGAGCTCGTTGCCTTCCTACGGGTGAATGTCAATGTGCTTGCCCGGCAAGCACCTGATGTCCCTGAAGTTCTTAGGAGGGCAACTGAGCACCACCTTGCTGTCTGCCCTCATGCGAGACCCCTCAAGCAGAAGGTCAGGAAGCAAGCCTTGGTGCAGAAACAATACTCCCCACGGAACTCAAACACGGGTCACCTCGAGTATTGGCCTTCAATGAGGAGGACCAAGATGAGCTGCGGCATGACGATGATGCGCTCCTTGAGGAAGATCGTTTCCAGGCTACTGCCCGTGTTGCACGGTGCCAGTGAGCTTTGCGCCACTGCCTTCGTCGCAAAGTGAAAGCCAGGGACCTTGAGAAAGGCGACCTTATTCCTCATTGGATTCGATCCATGAAGGATAAAAAACAAGTTGACGCCGAAGTGGGAAGGCCCTTACCAGGTAATACGAGTCACTAGGCCCGGCACAGTCCACCTAGAGATCGAAGATGGCACTCCGGTGCTAAACTCATGAAATATTGAGCATCTTTGTAAGTTTTACCCATAAGGCGCAGTTGCCGGGCTGCCCGGCAACCTCTTTTGTACAAGTTTGCCGTCAAGGCATGTAATCCTTTGTACAAAGCCGGGTGCAGATCCCGTGCAAGATAAATAAAAGTTAGATGTTTCACAATTCTTTGTCAAGTACATATATATTTATGTATTGCAGGCAGTCTTGTGTTACATTTTCCCCTTGCGTAAGGTGATTAACGAACCGCCAAGGTTCCAGCCTCCTCTTCTCTTTCCTTTCTTAAAGGAAGGAAGGATTCCTCGCGTACAAGTTTCCTCGGGGGAGTGACGGTATGGATACCAAAAGACGTGTTCAAGATGTCACCCTACGGCAAGAAGCACAACAAGGAATGAGCTAAGTTGCAAAACTTTGAAATAAATTCTTTGTTGTAGTTGCGATTCTCCTTGAACGACTTTGGCCTTTGTATGAGAAACCTGCATGCTAAGGAACCTTGTCGCGATCGACTGCGCTCTTACTTTGCTTCGAGTCCGCTCAGCAACCTAAGCAACCGCGTTGTAACCGTCACGCGTGACCTTGCCGGCAGCGACAGTTCCGGCAAGTTGCTAAGGACCTGCTTCTCAAGCACTTACGGCAAGGGTGTTCGCACCGGCAAGCTTCCGGCAAGCGTAGGGTACAAAAATCATGCAAAGATAGAACGGAATAAGGAGAACAGCGCACATACATCCTTCTTAAACGCAAGTTATAATACATCAAAGCCAAGTGCAGTCTGACCTAAGATAAATTTGTCTTGTGCATAAACTACATTTGCAACAAAAAACGACAAGGGAGACTAATCCCTACGATCACCCTCAGTCCTCCGGATCTGATTGATCTTGTCGATAAGGGGAATGATGGCCCTTTCAGTAGCTGTGGTGTCCGTCCCCGGCGGCAAGGCCTTGAAGGCCTTGGAGACGTCAACGTCAGGATTCCGGCAGATAATTTTGACGAGTATCTTGGAGACGACCTCAATACAAAACTTTTTAGACTCGTTGGCAAAGCAGGCGGATCTCTTCTCATGATGTTTCTTCAGTATCTCGAGGAGTCCGTCGAAGAAGAGGGAGAGGCTGGCGCTTCTAGAGTCATGCTCGCCAACTGCGAAGCGATGTTCCTCCTTGTCCATGATGCTCACCTAAGCAGCGAGACGCTCGGCAACATCGACAAGGTGACTAGTCCATAGATCCACGGCTTTCTTGTGCTCCTCGAAAGAGTATGCAGCATTGGCACGCTCAGCCTTATCTTTTTCCCAGCTCTCCAGCAGCTCCCTCTCTTTTTCCCTGCCAACCTCTTGGTCCTTCTCCAGAGTTGCGAGACTTGAACAAAGGTCTGCCAAGGAGTTGTTGATGGTCGAGAACTCTTGGGTTTTGTTGGCGAGCTCCTCTTTAAGCTTCGACACTTTGGACTCCAACTCTGCATTGGCGGCCTCAGCGCCTTCCGCGAGTTTGACAGCCTCCGAGAGCTTGGTGGCATGAGCCTGGGTTAGAGTCTCGATGGCCTGGTTATGGCCCTCCTCTCGCTCTTGGGTCCGCTGCGCAAGCAGAGTCTGGATCTCCTCCTCCTTGCCGCGTTGCTTGGCGGCAAAAGCCTCTTCTCGGGTGGCAAGGTCCATTTCTTTAGCGGCAAGTTGCGCTTCGCGCTCCGCTAACTTGCCGTCCAGAGCCGTTGCCTTTTCTTTGGCAGCGTCAAGCTTCTCTTCTTGCCTCCTGAGGCCATGAAATTTGCTATTTTGCCAGGCACAGATTTCCTTCGCCTTTTTCCTTAGTTTTTGCTCGGCCTGCTCTATGGCTTGCCGTTGGGCGTGCAGTTCATCCTAGCGCCTGCCATAGCGGTCTTTGTCGGAAGTCGCGCTCCGGGGACCCAAAGGTTCGAACACTGGGGTGAGTTCGTTCTAACGCTTCGTCTCCTACCACGGCTAAGCTACGGCGAGGCTACGGCGAGAGCGCGCTAGCGAGGGATGGGGCGAGGACTCAGCGGTTTACCTAGGTTCGGGCCACCTTGCGGTGTAAGACCCTACTCCTGCTTGTGGTTTGGATTGCAATGGGCAAGGGAGTTCTTGCGTACAAGGTGGAGGAGGAGGAAGAACTGGTCCGGAGGGATCCCCTCCTACTATGGCAGCACTGTCCTTTTATCAGCCTTGGTCCTCTTCCCCCTGGAAACTTAGGCGGGAAGGGTTGCCACACTTGGCGGTTTTGAAAGGGGACCGGCGCTCAGGCTATCCTGACTAAAGGTGGTCTTCGCCTGCCAAAGCATGATCCATGACGCGCCGGTGGGCTCGGTGATGACCTCCGCCCTGCGTGCCCGTCGTCTTGGTCTTCCTTCGCCGGTCGGGCAACCTTTGGGGTTGCTTTGGAGAGTAGATAGCTGGCCCTGCTCCCTTAACCCGAAAGAGGAAACCATCTTCATCCGCGCCTGCTGGCGCGGCCTCTGCTGCTGCTCGTCACCGCGCGCGTCACCCACGTGATGGGCTCCAGACCGCGCGGCACGCCGAACGGCCTTCGTCCCGAGCGCCTGCGGGAGGGGGCCTCGGGAGGCCACCTCGGAAAGCCGCCACACGAGGCCACTTCGGGAGGCCGCCTCGTGAGAGGGCCTCGCGAGGCCGTTGATGGTGGTGCTGAGGATTACTCGCCACTTCCTGAGGAGGGGGCCTCAGGAGGCCAGGGCCTCATGAGGGGTCTTGGTGAGATGCTCGGTGGTGACGGCCCGCTGGGCCCATGCCAGGCGTTGCGCCCGGGCCAAAGGCAGACGGGCCTGGGTACCCCGGGTTCCATGGGCCCGACAGTAGCCCCCGGGCCCGCAGCGCGCACGTTCCCGCCTACTAAGGGGCGAAACGGCGCGGGCCCTAACCGCCTACGGCCAGGCATGATGCGTGGCGCACGATGTGACGGGCGACGCCCCCACTTCCCCATGATGCCTCGGAAACTGCCGCGCTGACATAAATCCTGGCGCGGGCGGCGCGAGGCCATCATTGCCTTCCTTCGTACCTGCCGTCTCTCAGCGCCCTTCCTTCCCACGCACGGTTCCTCTTACCTCTCCCTCGACCCCGTCACCCCAAACCCTCGCCATGCCGCCATGTTGCCCCCCGAAAGGAGGAAGAAGCAGCGGACACGGAGGTTGAAGGGGCGGTGGCTGAGCCCGCCCTGGGTAGGCCCACAATCGTCAATGCCGAGGGGCTCAACAAGGTGCTCCCAATGAACGTGGCCGCTTCCAACGAATGGGGGGCCACTCGCATCTGGCCGGCTTCTCGCCCGGCCTCCGACCTCGACGCCACCTCTGCGGTCCTCTTTCTTCCGGCGCTCTTCGCGGGTTTGGTACCCCCATTCTCTGATTTCTTTAACGCCGCCCTTTCCCACTATCAAGTCCATGCGCTGCATCTCGAGCCGAGCTCCGTCCTTCTTCTTTCTGCCTTTGCCTTTTAATGCGAGGCCTTCCTGGGCGTGACGCCCTCGGTGGCGCTCTTCTGCCACTTCTTCAGCCTGCAGCTGACCACGGCAAACCAATGTTCCGGATGCGTCTCGTTCCGCATTGCAGACGAGACGGCGGGCGACGGTATTGACATGATGCTTGCCAAAAAGGTTGAGGCCTTCAAGCGGCAATGGGTGTACGTGGATGCGGCCCAATCTAGCCCTGCTACAGCTGCCGTCGTCCCCGGCGGTGAGGAGCTCCGGGTGGGGGCACGAAAGGCTCGCCGACCCAAGGCTGGCGCGGGTATGGAGGAGGTTGGCCGAGCTGAGGGCCGCGAAAGTGACGGTGGTCATGGTCGTGAGGGAGTTCCTCCGGCGCCGCATTGCTCTCCTCCAGCGGCACTACCGCCCGATGTGGGCCTTCACCGGCCCGGAGGACCCGACAGCAGGTGGGGGGTGTCACTGCGGTCCTGGAGCAGGCGCGGGACGAGGCGGCCCTAGCGCGGGGGCGGCAACTCCAGCGCTCTAAGATGTTCCGTGCCCTCGAGCTCCGGGCACGCCGCGCCTTGGGCTCCATTTGCAAGGAGGACATCAGCAGCCCCCTCGAGACCCACGACGGCAGCTACCTCGACTTCCTTACCAAGCTCGTGGAGCGGCTCGAGGTGGGCGCCAAGAAGGTAGGCGGAATCATCGAGGAGGAGAACCGTGACCTCCTCACCCAGGCCGCGACGCGCTTCTTCAGCCATCTTCTGGACGCCGACCCAAACTTTGACTTCAGCAAGGTGATAGCTCCCGTCCCCGAGGAGGTCCGCGACACCCTTGGGAAGGCGGTGGAGGACCACGTGGACGCCCTACACGAGCACTTCGCTCCTGGCGAGAGCTCGAGCGGAGTCGAGGGGGATGACGATGACGGTGGCAGCGGCGGTGATGGCGACATGTCTCCTTAGGTCCTTCCCCATATCCTGCGCATAGCTGATTGTGACCCCGTGAGGGCAATGCTTTAGCATTTTAAGTACTTTGCTCCTGACTGTATCGAATGCCCGTGCCCTCGCAGCTCGTTTTGCTCTTTCTGCTTGTCGCGGCCCTCTGCCTTGTTAGGACCTAGCCCCCGAGCAGGCCATAATCGCTGCCGATATGACGCGTCGTGAGGGTTCCGCTCGCGCGATCTCCCGAGGCGGTGCCTGCTGACTTCCTGAGGTCCTGAGGGGGCTAGGTCGCGAGATCTCTCAGGGGACCTGCTCCTGAGATAACTGCACGCAGAGTACTTAACGACATCGCGCGCTCGTCGATTCGCTCATGGGTTTTACGCGAGGAGACAGGACACCAAGGACCTTCGTGGGGTGGCGTGCACGGGGGCAGGCCCGCGAGCCAGAGCCCGGTTGCTTGGGTTCTTCAGTGCTGCTGGGACTGACCCGAGCGCAGGCACCGTGTCCAGCCCCCACTCGTGTGAGGCTCATGAGGGAAGTCGTGAGCGCACGAGGCTCGTGAGGCAAGGATAAAACGAAACGGCATATAAGGAAATGGAAATTTTACTGAAGCAAGAGAGCAACCCATTACATAACCAAATAAAGATGCGGCTGCCGTGTCCGGCACGGGTCAGCTTGAGGTTGGTGCAACCCGTGGGACGCCCTCAATTACACACCAAAATGAGAGAAAAAAGGTGCTGCCATGTCCGGCACGGGTCAGCTTGAGGTTGGTGCAGCCCGTGGGGCGCCCTCAGATGATTGCTCCGCCAGCGCGGAGCATGGGGCTTCCACAGGGTGTGGGTATGATCGCGGGTCGATCGTTCCGCCAGTGCTGAGCATGGGGCTTCCACAGGGTGTGGGTATGATCGCAGGTCGATCGTTCCGCCAGCGCGGAGCGTGGGGCTTCCACTTGGGCATGGGTATGATCGCGGGCCCATCAGGCGAACACAATGAGAGGCTCCGGGGCGTGTACAACCCCGTTTTGTTCGTACGCGTGAGGGTCACGGGTAGAACTTGCGAAGGTGTTGGATGTTCCAGGCGTTATGTGCAGGAACTCCGTCCTCCATCTCCAGCCGGGCTAAGCCGGGCCTGGAGACATGAGTAACCCAGAAAGGTCCTTCCCACATGGGAGAGAGTTTGTGAAGTCCCTCTCGGGAGACGATCCTGCGCAGGAAGAAGTCGCCGACCTCGAGAGTACGAGGGCGGATGTTGCGACTGTGGCAGCAACGCGAGGCCTGCTGGTACCTCGCGGCACGAAGGGCGGCCTGACGGCGGCCCTCCTCGAGGAGCAGCAGATCGGCTTCCCGCGAGCCATCCTGACGCGCCTCGTCGAAGGCAAGGGATCGCGGGGAGCCATGCTTAGGCTTCGATGGTGGGACCGCTTCAGCGCCGTAGATGAGGAAGAAGGGCGTCTCGCCAGTAGGCTTGCTTGCCGTCGTGCGGACGGACCACAGCACGAACCGCCACTCACCGAGCCAGCCCTTACCGCTCCCGAGCCGCGCCCACGGGGCGCGCTCACGAGACGCGCGCACGAGGCTCGGCGCCTGAAGTGTCTTTGCCTTGCGAGGCCGGCTCGCGAGAGACCGCCCGCGAGGTCCTCGCATAGCTCGACACCCGAGGGGCTGCATGTCGACAGATTTCACGATAGGGGGAGCGGCACATGCTCGCTAACTCACCCGCGGCCGTTGCGTGAGGAGATAAGGCACCAAGGACCTTGGTGAGGTGACGTGCACGGGAGCAGGCCCGCGAGCCAGAGCTCAGTCGCTTGGATTTGGCGGGACTGCAGGGACGGACCCGAGCACAGGCACCGTGCCTAGCCCCCGCTCACGGAGTCGGCCAGGGGGGGGGGGGGGTCGCACGCGTGTGGCGCTCTCCGGCGCCAAATGTCAGAGTCGGCCCTGGTGTGAAGGGTGCCAGCCTCTGGAAGGAGGCGCTGGCGTTCCCCAGCCCGAAGGGCATGCGCGTGCTGCCGAAGGCGAGGCCAACGCCCTGGCCGTCTCGCGGCAGCTGGAAGGGGTCATACGGGCATAGCTGGTTGAGGCTGGTGAAGTCGGCGCACATGCGCTCCTTGCCGCCCTTCTTGGGGACGACGACTGGGTTCGCGAGCCATTCGGGATGGCACACCTCTCGAACGACTCCGGCTTCCTGGAGCTTCTGGACTTCCTTGACGATGAACTCTTGTTTCTCTGGCGCCTGGCGCCGTGCTTTCTGCTTGACCGGGCGTGCATTGTGGCACACCGCTAAGTGGTGCTCGATCACCTCCCTCGGCACACCGGACAAGTCGGATGCTTTCCAGGCGAAAACATCCGAGTTTGCCCGAAGGAAGGCGACGAGCGCACTTTCCTATGCAGGAGGGAGGCCTGCGCCGATGGTGAAGGCAGGGCCGGAGTTGCTGCCGTTCACCGACACCTTCTTTGTCTCGGCGCGGTCCAGAGAGAACAGCTGCTTCTTCTTTGCTGCCGCGGCCTCGGAAGGCTCGGCCGCGTCTTCATCGGCCGGGTGCGCGACAGCGGCAGCTTTGTAGGCACGCTCAAGGGTGCTGGCCGCTTCCTTTTCGTCGCAGGCGACAGTGATGATGCCGCTGCAGCCGGGCATCTTGAGGACATTGTAGGCGTGATGGGTGGCCGCCATGAACTTGGTGAGAACCGGGTAGCCCAAGATGGCGTTATAAGGCAGGCTGATGTGCACCACGTCGAAGTCGATGAGCTCGGTGTGGTAGTTCTTGCGGGTGCCGAAGGTGACGGGGAGGCGCACCTGCCCCAGCGGGATGGTGGAGCCATCGGTCACTACGGAGAAGGGCCTGGGAGGAATCAGCTGGTCGTAGGGCACCTGGAGCGTCTCGAAGGTCTCGATGGAAAGTATGTTGAGGCCGGCACCCCCGTCGATGAGGGTCTTGGTGACCGCGACGTTGCTGATGGTGGGAGTGCACAGCATGGGGAGCACGCCTGCAGAGGCCGTGGACTTGGGGTGGTCCTTGGAGTCGAAGGTGATGGCGTACTGCGACCACTTGAGGGGCCGCGCGATGTCAGGCCTCGGGAGGGCGGCGTACACCTCGCGAGAGAGTTGCTTGAAGTGGCGGATGGACGCGGGGGCTTGGGACCCGCCAAGGATGCAGGCGACCATGCGAGGCTCCTGGTAGCCCCCAGCGCCCTCGTCAGGCCGGTTGCCGTCATCCTTCCGTGGTGGCGGCGGCAGCGGCGGAAGAGCAGCGTTGGCTTGAGGATTCACCTCACGAGGCTGGTCGCGCCAGCCCTGGCGGTAGCTGCCATTACTGTTGCGGCTGTCCCAGCGGTTGCCGCTGCGGCGACCTCCGCGGCCGGCGCCACGGCCGTTGCGGTCGTCCCGGCGGCTCTGGCGCTCGTCGCGGAGCAGCTTGAGCTCCTGACAGTCTTCGGTGTTGTGGGAGCGGACGTTGTGAAAAGCACAGAGTGGCCGGTTGTCCATTCTGGGCTCATCGAGGTCGCCGCCGCGCTTCTGCTCGGGCTCCGCCGCAAGCACGGCAGGGCCCTTGCGCTTGACGTCTTTGCTCTTGGCCTTGGCGGCGTCGAGCGCCGCGTTGGGGTCGTTGTGGAAGAAGAGGCGGCCTTCTTCAGCCTTGGCGCACTTGTTGGCGAGGTCGAGCAGCTCGAGCACGGAGTTGAGCTCACCGTTGATGGCGAGTTTCTCGTGCATCTTGACGTCTGTGACGCCGGTGGAGAACGCAGAGATGACGGCCCCATCGGAGGCGCGCGTGATCTTGTTGCGCACCTGACTGAAGCGCTGGATGTACTTGCGGAGGGTCTCGTCTGGGCGTTGCTGAACACGCCGCAGGTCGTTGATGGTGAGGGAGCGGTCCTGTGTGCCCTTGAAGTTGGCAATGAACTGGCTGCAGAGCTCGGCCCACGACGAGATGGAAGCCTCGGGGAGGTTCTTGAGCCAGGAGCGCGGGCCGTCCTTGAGGGCCATGGGGAACCAGTTCGCCATGACCTTGTCGTCGCTGTTCGCCGCCTCGACGCTCAGCGCGTAGAGCTGGAGGAACTCCATGGGGTTGGGGGTGCCGTCGTAGCGTGGCGGCAGCTCAGGCTTGAACTTCGCGGGCCAGACCACGCGACGCAGCTCACGGGTGAAGGCACGGCAGCCCACGCCGCTCGAGGGGACGCCGCCAGCGAGGGCGGCGCGGTTTTGACGCCCGTCCGCTGCAACGTCCTGAACGGCCTGGTCCTGGCACTGGCGCTGCCGCTCGAGGAGCACTCGCGCGTCAGGGGGAGCGCGGCGGATGATCTAGCAGCTGGCGAGGACGCGCCGGGGGATGGCTCACGAGCCCGCGCGCTGCGCTGGGGCCCGGCGCGCTCGTCGCGCAGAGGAGGCGGCGGGGGAGCGCCGTGCACCAGGTCCCCAGCACGAGACGGCGGAGGGCGAAGCGAGTGAGAAGGCGCCGGAGCGTCCCCGGTGACGTTGACGAGCTCGGTGATGCGGCCAAGCCAGGCGTCATAGCCGGCGTCATCCAGACTGTAGCGGAGCAGCTCGCGCGCCATGAGCAGCGCGGCCTGCGGGTTCGGCGGCCCACGGTTGGCGAGGGAGGAGGCCGTGGCGGTGCGGCCGTCCGCCCGCGTAGAGGGGTGCAGGGAGGAGTCCTGCTGCTCGCGGGCAGCGGGGTCAGTGGCGGCAGCAGCCTCGGCTTCGGGGCGGCAGCGGTTGCCGCGATCCACCGGCGCTATCTGAGCCACGCGGCCAGCCCTGCGCTCGGCGCGCTCGCGACGTGCGTCGGCCATGGGGTTGGTGGAGCTGAGGGCGGAGCAGAAGAACGGTAGCACACCCCTACCTGGCGCGCCAAATGTCGGAAGTCGGGCTCCGGGGACCCAAAGGTTCGAACACTGGGGTGAGCTCGTTCTACCGCTTTGTCTCCTACCACGGCTAAGCTACGGCGAGGCTACGGCGAGGCTACGGCGAGAGCGCGCTAGCGAGGGACGGGGCGAGGACACAGCGGTTTACCCAGGTTCGGGCCACCTTGCGGTGTAAGACCCTACTCCTGCTTGTGGTTTTGATTGCAATGGGCAAGGGAGTTCTTGCGTACAAGGTGGAGGAGAAGGAAGAACTGGTCCGGAGGGATCCCCTCCTACTATGGCAGCACTGTCCTTTTATCAGCCTTGGTCCTCTTCCCCCTGGAAACTTAGGCAGGAAGGGTTGCCACACTTGGCGGTTTTGAAAGGGGACATGCGCTCAGGCTATCCTGACTAAAGGTGGTCTTCGCCTGCCAAAGCATGATCCATGATGCGCCGGTGGGCTCGGTGATGACCTCCGCCCTGCGCGCCCGTCGTCTTGGTCTTCCTTCGCCGGTCGGGCAACCTTTGGGGTTGCTTTGGAGAGTAGATAGCTGGCCCTGCTCCCTTAACACGAAAGAGGAAACCATCTTCATCCGCGCCTGCTGGCGCGGCCTCTGCTGCTGCTTGTCGCCGCGCGCGTCACCCACGTGATGGGCTCCAGACCGCGCGGCACGCCGAACGGCCTTCGTCCCGAGCGCCTGCAGGAGGGGGCCTCTGGAGGCCACCTCGGAAAGCCGCCCCGCGAGGGCACTTCGGGAGGCCGCCTCATGAGAGGGCCTCGCGAGGCCGTTGATGGTGGTGCTGAGGATTACTCGCCACTTCCTGAGAAGGGGGCCTCAGGAGGCCAGGGCCTCATGATGGGTCTTGGTGAGATGCTCGGTGCTGACGGCCCGCTGGGCCCATGCCAGGCGTTGCGCCTGGGCCAAAGGCAGACGGGCCTGGGTACCCCGGGTTCTATGGGCCCGACAGTCTTGCACATCCTTGAGGCCACTAGCCATCGTCGTCAGGAAGGCAAGATCCACAGCATTGTCGTCAGAGCCATCTGACGCTACGACACTGCTGGAGAGGGGTGCCAAAATCTCCGCGATGGCTTCGTCAAAAGTAGGCTTGCCAGCACCAGATGAGCTGGGGGCCTCAGACTCCTGCTGCAGACGGACAGACTCCAGGAGGCTGATCAGGGCCTGCGCCTCGGATGCACTAGGATGGGAGACAACACTTGACTTGTCGGTGCCGGCCTCTCCCATCTCAGCGTCCATAATAGCAAGCCTGGATATGCCACCAAGGGGCTGGACCGTTTCTTCAGGAGTTCTCCCGGCCTCCTCGGCGGCAGACGCGGCGGCCTGCATGCCGGAAATCCTGGCGGCCTCATCAGCGACACTCTTGGCGTGTCTCTCTGTGGATGCCTCCTCCCCCTCCGGAGGAGTTGGCTCTGTAGGGTGAAGAAGGAAGAAGGAGCAGAGGGAAGAAAATTTTGAATTTTAGATCAAGTTCAAGAAAACAAGAAGAAGAAGTATTAGAAAGAGTCAAGTATACTTGGAAAGAAGATTACCTTGACGAGCATGTGGGGGGCACGCCATTCTTCCTCCGGCAACCTCGGTTGCCGGCGCCTGGTCCCTGGCAACATCGGTTGTCGGAGGGGCCTCTGCATGGGTGAGCCCTTCTTGGGGCTCCTCTGGAGGAGGGCTGCCCCTTGCCGGTGAAAGTCTTGGTGACGGCCTGGGAGTCAAGGGCGCCGTCAAGAGGTCTATCCCTTGACGCCCTCCTTCTAGTTGGCTACTTTCCAGCCCCTTGTCGGTCTCCATTGCAGAAGATCCAACGGTGGTGCCCGCCAGCGGAAACTGCGCATGTGCCTCACACGGGGGGCTCGAACCGGCAACTTCAAGAGAAATTGCACCTTGGTCGGTGCCAGTAGCCGTCTCACCCTCCCCGGTAGTCCTGAGCCTCTTCGCCAGTGGCACTTCATCCCTACAAGGTTAGGACAAAGAAGAAGATCAGCTCAAGCAACAGAGTCTGGACAATTAAGAAACACACGGGGATGGAGATGCTTACTCTTCGTCCTCATCAGGGTCACTCAGGACTGACAGATCGTAATGAATTGTCTCCTCAGTCCCCGCAGTTGTGAATGATGGCAGTGGACTCCTGGGACACTTCGGGGGAGGGGGGGGGGGGCTGGGAGTTGCGAAGTACCCGCCTCCTCCACGGTCGGCAGGATGGGTCGACGGGGGACACCAATGCGAGAAGGCAGTTGCCGGGAAGGCTGCGCCTGGGGGATTGCGGCTACCACCTTGACGCCGGCAAGCCTTTGGCTCGCCGACTTGGTGTGCGCCTCCCCCTTGCGGGCAGTCCTCTTGGCGACAGCAATTTTTCCCTTGGCAGGAGGAGGGCAAGGTGGTTCCTCTTCCTCTTCCGACTCCTCCACACCTGAGGACCCCTCGGGTTGCTCCTCTTCTTCCTCCCCTCCTTCGGATTCCTCAGCCCGCTCCTCCTCCCCAACATGCTCTTCAACAAGCTCTTGGGAGCGGCTTCCTCCACTGGCCTCCGGAGCTACGGCCCGCTTTTTGGACTGGTCCTTGCCCGGCCGAGGATGAGTTACCTTCGTCTTCTTGGACTCGTTAGCCCTTGCCGCAAGAAACTCTTTCCGGTCATCCTTCTTCGGGTGCATCATGCCGTCCTCAGCCCCGATAGCCTCCTCTACCAAGCCGGCAAACCAGTTATCCACATCCTTCTGCTCAGGTTCCTTCCATGTGCTCAGAACCGTCCGAGCGTCACAGTCCGGCATCCATGCCAGGATAGAGGCCTTGGCGGTGTTGTTGCACAAAGGGATCACCTTCGCTGGCAAGTCGAAGTCGCAACCCTTGTTGGAAATCCGGCAGATGAGCAGATAGTGTCCCATCATCGTCAAGTTGTTGTCAGGGCCCTAGTGCAGCCGCATTGGGTCAGCGGGGCCCTGGTAATCCCACGCTTGCCAGCCTTTTCTATGCTGCATTGGGGCAATCCGGCGGCGAAGGAAATCTGCTCCCACCTTCTCAACCGTCAAGCCGGCCCTTTCAGAGCAAGGATTCGACGCAGCGCCACCTCCAGTTTGGTGTCATTGGGGTCGATTTGGTTCCAGCTATCAGGCTTGGCAACCATCTTGGTCTTGAGATGGCAAAAGGCTAGGAAATCTTGCTGCTTGAGCCAGCACCAATCAGCCCGCCACTCGTCCCATCTCGAGTGAAACTCGCCGTCCAAGTAGTACTTTTTAGAATTTCCCCTTGGGACCCAAGTGATGCTACCGGAAAGAGCGCCCTTCTAGACCCGAGGGATGAAGAAATGCCGAAATAGGGCTACATTTGGGGCTATCCCCGCAAAATTCTCGCACAAGTGTGCAAAAGATGTCAGGCAGGTGACCGCATTGGGGGTAAAATCGAGCAGCCTGAGCCCGAAGGCGTCCATCACCTCAACAAAGAAAGCAGAAAAGGGCGGACACAGACCACAGTAGAAGTACCCGGCGAAGAAGTGGAATTGGTTACCGGCGGGAGGAAGAGATCCGGGAAGCACCACTGTGGCCTCATGATCTTCCATTTCACTCGCGTACATATACGCGTAGGCCCTCACCAGATCGTCTGCTGTAAGCGTCGACGGGAAAACAGCATGATCCCGCCGCTGCGCAGCCTTGGTGACCTTCTTCTCAGCCACCGCCGAACTCGGGGCCTTCCCGCCTCTCTTCGGTGCCATGACAAGGTGTGAGGGGGGGGGGGGGGAAATCTGCGTTGCGCACCAGCGGAGGCAAAGGGCGTGCCCTGCCCTTGTGCGGCAGCGAAAGAAGGTGGCGCGCTCTGCTTCTACGCGAGGTTGAAGACGATGGCCAATTGGTTTGATTGGGAAGAGGGGATGAATGAGCAGCGCCCTTCGCGGTTTCCTTTTTTATGGGGAAGGCGCGGGGGCTGGCTCTTTTCCGTCCTACGTGGCTGCGCTTTTTAGGCGCACCACCACCCCACCGCCGTTCCGCTCCACCTCTCCCACGCCCGCGTTTAATGCACATCGTGGGCGGGTGCGGTAAAAGAGATGATTATGACAGTTATCCTCTGCCACGTGCCGCCTGTGCACTGCATGGGCCTAGCCCCATGACGCCTCGCATGCGCGTGTGGCCCAGGCCAAGGGACTCGTGTCGGTGTACTAAGACATGGGTGCCCTCATACCCAGACTTGTGCACAGGCAGTTGTAGCCTCCCTTCCGGCAAGGGCTTGACGGAGGATAACTACAACCCAAGACTCAACACCAAGACCATGAAGAAGACCTCAAGGCAGGTCATCGAGAAGTACTATTCTAAGTACTGAAGATCAACGCTGTTCTTGCCGACAAACTTTGCCCCGGCAAGGTGAAGACCAAAGCTATGGTTGCCGGCAAGCTCCCTTCCCGGCAAGCAAGGCCCGGCAAGCTCCGTGCCAGCAGGTTTGTTCTGCCCCGTTACCGCTCCACCTCACTGTCGACCAGATAGGCTCGTGGGCTAGGTGTCGAGCGGGCGGGCTGTCAACATAGCCAGCCAAGGCACGTGTTAGCACGCCACGCCAAGATTAACTTTAATGACACCCGTCCCCGGGACGTGTCGAGATTACAGGAGGGTGCCAGGACCGGTGGTATAGATCTTTTGCCCAAGGCCTCGCCTCCCCAACATAGCACCTAACGGTGCATTAAATGCGTTTGTATTACCCCGTTGGAGGATAAACATGATGACGGTGCAAGTCACTATTCACACTCTGTAATGACCGTATTAGCCATTGTTGTAAACCCTTAGCCTATAAAAGGAGGCCCACGGCTACAGTTAGAACGATCGACACCCAGTTCAATTACACACTGTAGCTGCATTTTTCGAGCACCTTGCCGGAAAGCTGCGCTCCCTATAACCAGAGTTCATATTCGATCAACCACAGAGCAGGAGTAGTGTCGTGGTTTTAACACGGCAGATTTCCTTGTGAAAGGACTTAGAGATGAGGCCATCGCACAGGTGTGGAAGCTTAACGGGGTTGATCGGGAACGGGAAGACGCCGGGTTACCCAGGTTTGGCCTCTCGCGGTGGAGGTAAAAGCCTACGTCCTGCTTGATTATATTGTTGTAGATCTCGATTACAAGGATGCGGATTCGCTAACCTAGCTCTCGAGGAGATTGCAACTTAGTATTTTTCGTATAGGTGCTCCCCTTTATATACATGATACGTCTCAAACGTATCTATAATTTTTGATTGTTCCATGCTGTTATAATATCAATCTTGGATGTTTTTATAATCATTTACAGCAATTTTATATCATTTTTGGAGACTAACCTATTAACCTAGTGCCCAGTGCCAGTTGCTGTTTTCTGCCCTGTTTTTGTTTCATAGAAAATCAATATCAAACGAAGTCCAAATACAGTGAAACTTTTTTGAGATTCTTTCTTTGGCAAGAAGAATACCAGAAGCTTCGAGGGGAGGCCAAAAGACCTTGGTGGGCCCCACGAGCCACCAGGGCGTGCCTGGGGGGGGCAGGCACGCCCTGATGCCTCGTGGGCCCCACCAAGCTCCGTTTGACCTAATTCCAGCACTATAAATTCCAGAAAAACCAGAAACCCTCGGGGGAGTCCACGAAATACTTTTTACGCCGCCGCAAGCCTCTGTTCCAGAGAGATCCCATCTGGGGTCCTTCTCCGGTAATCTGCCGGAGGGGAATCGATCACGGAGGGGCTCTACATCAACCTTGCTGCTTCTCCGATGATGCGTGAGTAGTTTACCACAGACCTTCGGGTCCATAGGCAGTAGCTAGATGGCTTCTTCTCTCTTTTTGATGTTCAATACAATGTTCTCCTTGATGTTCTTGGAGATCTATCCGATGTAATCTTTGTTTGCGGTGTGTTTGTTGGGATCCGATGAATTGTGAGTTTATGATCAGATTATCCATGAATATTATTTGAGTCTTCTCTGATCTCTTTTATGCATGATTATTATAGCCTCGTATTTCTTCTCCGGTCTATTGATTTGGTTTGGCCAACTAAGTTGATTTATCTTGCCATGGGAAGAGGTGCTTTGTAGTGGGTTCGATCTTGCGGTGCTCAATCCCAGTGACAGAAAGGGACATGACACGTATGTATCGTTGCTACTAAGGGTAAAAAGATGGGATCTATTCATTGGGTTTATTAATTCGTGAGTTTGTCTTGTCTACATCATGTCATCGTTCTTAAGGCCTTACTCCGTTCCTATGGACTTAATTCACTAGATGCATGCTGGATAGCCCATCGATGTGTGGAGTAATAGTAGTAGATGCAGGCAGGAGTCGGTCTACTAATCTTGGACATGATGCCTATATACATGATCATTGCCTTGAATATCGTCATGATTATTTGCTTTTCTATCAATTGCCTAACAATAATTTGTCTACCCACCGTATGCTATTTTCTCGAGAGAAGCCTCTAGTGAAATCTATGGCCCCCGGGTCTATCAAAATCATATTACTAAAACCCTAAAAATACTGCTGCCATTTTCTTTTATTTATTTTATTTAGTATTTTTGCTGCAATCTATCAATCTATCAAATACAATTTAATCTTGCAATCTTACCGCCAAGGGATTGACAACCCCTTGTTTGCGTTGAGTGCAAGAATTTGTTGTTTGTGTGCAGGTACTGCTTACTAGGTGTTGTGTGATTCTCCTACTGGTTCGATAACCTTGGTTTCATAATTGAGGGAAATACTTATCTCTACTGTGCTGCATCATCCCTTCCTCTTCGGGGAAATACCAACGCAAGCTACAAGTAGCAATACACAGGTGGAACCCTAGATTACATGAGAGTCCGGGTCGTTCTTTGACCCGTCTCCTATTCCTTCCTACTTGTTCTCCAAGACGGCCTTCTTGCCATCTATTTTATCATGAGACGGCCCACTGTTTGAGCCGGCCTATCCTTACCAGGCCTCGTTAAGCCAGCCCACACAGAGTCTTCAGTCCCGCAGTGAGTTGACCCGCTAAGCTCGTGTTATGGCCGGGTTAACACCCTGCCGGGTCTCCATGCTGGTAAACATCCCCAACATTAGCCCTCAGTTTGACTTGAATTTATTCACGTTAAACTTTATCCTGAAAAAGCAAAACATTAATAAAACATCCTCTAAGTGTTTCCCAAGTCGGCCCTTTAAGTCGCCGTCTCGGGCCGGCTCAGCTGGCCGGGTTAAATAGATTGACGGGTCATTCCTTCAAATTCAAACTTAATATTTTCAGCTCTTTCCCCCTCATGATTTGTTGTTTGTGTGCAGGTACTGCTTACGAGGTGTTGTGTGATTCTCCTACTGGTTCGATAACCTTGGTTTCGTAATTGAGGGAAATACTTATCTCTACTGTGCTGCATCATCCCTTCCTCTTTGGGGAAATACCAACGCAAGCTACAAGTAGCAGGAAGAATTTCTAGCGCCGTTGCCGGGGAGACATCATCAACATCTATCAAGTACCTTTGCATAAAATCTCATCTCCTTGCATTTATTTTATTTGCCATTTGCCTCTTGTTTTCATCTCCCCCACTTCTAAAACATTTTTACAAAAATACAAAAATATTTTCCATTTGCCTTTTTGCTTATTTGCTATCTTTGCTTGTGTTGCCATGTGCCTTCTATTTGCTTGCATCTTTGCTTGCTAAAAATCTATTGATATGGATCCTCATCCACTTGCTAATCTTTTTAAAAGACCCAATTATGATGAACCAATTGCTAGTGAGTTGAGTGCACTTGATTTCCTCACTACTGGAATCAGGGAATTTGCCGTCAGCCAGTTCTTTGCCGTCTGCTAGCGGACGGCAAAGAAGGTCTTTGCCGTCCGCTTTAAAACAACAGATGGCAAAGAACTGGCTGATGGCAAAGATACAGTTTGCCGTCTGCCATTTCTTTGCCGTTGGCCAGCAGACGGCAAAGGGCCCAAAGGCAGACGGCAAAGAGACCAGCTGGGCCCCACTGAGGCGTGGAGCTGGCTAGGTCAAATGGACGGCCTGGATGCCGTCCGCCAAATCTTTGCCGTCCGCTTTCTTGTCTTTGCCGTCCGCTAGCGGACGGCAAAGAATTTTCCTAACTAACGGCCGTGCCCCCCCCCCCCGGCCCCACCCCCTCATTGCCGTCTGCTAGCGGACGGCAAAGAAGTCCGCTAGCAGACGGCAAAGAGGTTTGCCTAACTAACGGCCGTGCACCCCCCGGCCCCACCCCCTCTCTCTCTGTTCCTCTCTCTCCCCCCCCCCCCACGACCTCACCCACCGCCGCTCCTCCCCCGACGATCTCACCCGCCACCGCCCCTCCCCCGACGACCTCACCCGCCGCCCCTCCCCCGACGACCTCACCTGCCGCCCCTCCCCCGACGACCTCACCCGCCGCCCCGCTCCCCGACCCCTGCGCCCTCCCCTCCCCCGACGACCTCGGAGCCGCGGCGCCTCCCCGCGACGCCCCACCGCCGGAGCAGGCCGCGGCGCAGCCCCCCTCCCCGCGGCCTTCCTCCCCCTGCGCCGGCCCTCCTCCACCGGCCCTCAAGGTGAGTTTTTTTCTTTTTTTTTTCTGTTTTTTACTGTTTAGGTTTAGGTTAATTAGTGTTTGGTTTAGGTTAGTGCTAGCTAGGTTTAGGTTTAGATAATTAGAAGAAGAAGAAGAAAGATGAAAAAAAATAAGAAGAAAAGAAGAATAAGTAGAAGAAGAGGAAAAAGGAAAAGAAGAAGAAGAAGAGGAAGAAGAAGAAGAAGAAGAGCAGGAGGAGGAGGAGGAGGAGAAGAAGAAGAAGAAGAAGAAGAAGAAGAAGAAGAAGAAGAAGAAGAAGAATAAAAAGAGGAGAAGAGGAGAAGAAGAAGAGGAAAAAGGAAAAGAAGGAAGAAGAAGAAGAGGAGGAGGAGGATAGGGAAGAGAGGGCGGGGTGGTGGGCGTCGACGAAAGCCTAAATGACGGGTTGACCGGAAGAGATGGCGTGCTGACCCGTCGACCGTGCGTCGCCATAGCTGAGGGCGCCCGAGGACGAGCGGGTTAGGGGGTTCCTCGGCGCCGATGGAACCCTAAATGATGGCTATTTAGGTTAGGGGGTGCCTTGGCGTCGACGAAAGCCTAAATGACATGTATATAGGTTAGGGGTGCCTTGACGTCGACGGAACCCTGGATGACATATATTTCGGGTAGGGGTGCCTCCGCGTGGACGGAACCTTAAATAATGTCAATTATGGTTAGGGCGTACCTCAGCGTTTCTCCTTTACAGAATTAAAAATCAACAGTACCGAGTTATTGTACTAATCAGTGTTGTCTTGTTTGATTGCAGACCTTCTACAGGTGTCTTGAGGGAGAGGAGGAGGCCGCGGCTATGGTTATCGAAGCTGAGTGCAGGCGCCTACTTCAGAACTTATGGCACAAGGCTCGGGTGCAGGCTGTTCGAGACTACTACGCCTCGACTGGTATTAAGAGGTCCAAGACGAAGTGCCGCGGCAAGTTTCTGAGTAAGGAGAAGTACATGAAGGTAAATACCTATTCTTAAGGCCTTGTACTTAGTTTCCTTGATTTGATTCGTAGGCGTAGCGCTGAAATTTCTCTTGACTAACTTAGGTGCCCCCGAGATGGTGTGCGGATAGGATGGACTGTTGGGAGGCGTTGGTGGATGAGTGGTGCTCTTCCCAATGGCTAGCCGTCCACAACAATGCCAAGGAGCGGCGTGCCAAAATGGTTGGTGTGCCACACCATCAAGGGAGCGCCAACCTATATGAGTTAGGGAATAACTGGGTATGTGGTTTGTTTCATGATTCATGCAATTTCATTCTTCATGCTAGCTTGAGCCCTTAATTAATACTTTGTTCCTCTCTTTTAGGCGCGACACAACAAGACGGAGGTGCCAAAGGTGTTCGACCTTTATGCCATGGCCCATACTGCAAAGTACAAGAAGGCCAAGGCATTCTCTGAGTCTGACCTTGATCATCCAGAGAGCTTCACCAACATCTCCTCCCACAACAAGCTCGTGAGGTACAGAGACGAGGGGAAGGCGAGGAAAGGGGAGGACTTTAACCCGAGCCGGCAACCTCTTGATCCAGAGCTGGTGATGATATCTGGTGGCGGGAGGCCCCATGGCTCGATAGCCATTGGGGATGGACAGCTACGTTGTCCTAGCACTCTCCCGGAGATCAAGAAGCGCCAGACGAGCTCCGATCTTGAGATAAGGCCTCGTCCACGGCCAATGGAGCTCCAAATCGAGGTTGGTTATACGGACTCAGATACCTTTCCTCCATTACATTGTGTGTGCGGCCGTCGATGATTACAATGCTAACGAGGAGTGGTGTTGCAGGCTGCTCTTGAGAAAGAGAGAGCGAAGACCCAGGAGCTTCTGGCGGAGGCAAAGAGGCAGGCGGCGGAGAGGGAGAGGGAGTTGGAGGAGAGGACTGCTATGCTGTTGGAGGAGGAGAGGAACCGGAACGACGCGTCTCACCGGGCCTTATACGAGCTCTTCGTGGTAAGTTTTTCTGCATATTAGCCAAATCATGCACGTAATGTTCGTTTCATTACTAACTAATATGACTGACTCGTGAAAACCAAATGTGCAGACCATGTGCCAGAGCAACGGTCAGACCCCTCCGCCGATGCCAGTCATTGCTCCGGCGGGCACGGTGAGTTTCATTTGAATGGTCATTAGTTACTAGTCTTCACATTTGAGTTGCATCATGCTAACGAGACATTGCAAATGATCTTTGGTGCAGCGTAACTCCCGACAAGCATCGACCGATCCTTCTGCGTCTGCCACTGGCGCGACCGGTCCTTCACCTCCGTGATGACGGTACGTTTTCCCTAGTGTTTTGCTTAACAAATGCATACTTAGCTTAAGAAATGACCTATTTAGCTCCAAAATGTCATATAGTTAGCTTATTTTCCTTGAAAATGACATAATAACCTTACTTAGCTCCAAAATGACCTATTTTACCTAGGCTAGCTCAATAATGACATATACTTAGCTTAATTAGTTCATTTAGGACATAATTAGCTTACTTAGGTCAAAAATGGCATAATAACCTTGGTTTAGCTCCAAAATGTCATATACTTAGCTTATTTTCCTTGAAAATGACATAATAACCTTACTTAGCTCCAAAATGACCTATTTTACCTAGGATAGCTCTAAAATGACCAACACTTAGCATTTTTTCCTCCAAAATGACTTAATATGCTTAGTTAGCTCAAAAATGGCATAACTACCTAGGCTAGCTCAAAAATGACCTATACTTAACTTAGCTAGTTCATTTATGACATAATTAGCTTACTTAGGTCAAAAATGGCATAATAACCTTGGTTTAGCTCCAAAATGTCATATACTTAGCTTATTTTCCTCGAAAATGACATAATAACCTTACTTAGCTCCAAAATGACCTATTTTACCTAGGTTAGCTCTCAAATGACCTATACTTAGCTTAGCTAGTTCATTTATGACATAATTAGCTTACTTAGGTAAAAAAAATGGCATAATAACCTTGGTTTAGCTCCAAAATGTCATATACGTAGCTTATTTTCCTCGAAAATGACATAATAACCTTACTTAGCTCCAAAATGACCTATTTTACCTAGAATAGCTCTAAAATGACCTATACTTAGCATTTTTTCCTCCAAAATGACTTAATATGCTTAGTTAGCTAAAAAATGGCATAACTACCTAAGATAGCTCAATAATGACCTATACTTAGCTTAGCTAGTTCATTTATGACATAATTAGCTTACTTAGGTAAAAAAATGGCATAATAACCTTGGCTTAGCTCCAAAATGACCTATTTACCTAGGTTAGCTCTAAAATGACCTACACTTAGCCTTTTTTCCTCCAAAATGACTTAATATGCTTAGTTAGCTAAAAAATGGCATAATCACCTAGGTTGGCTATATAATGACCTATACTTAGCTTATTTAGTTCATTTATGACATACTTAGCATACTTAGGACAAAAATGGCATAATAACCTTGGTTACCTCCAAAATGTCATATACTTAGCTTATTTTCCTCCAAAATGACATAATAACCTTACTTAGCTCCAAAATGACCTATTTACCTAGGTTAGCTCTAAAATGACACAAGTAAGCAATAAGAAGAAGAAAAAGAAGAGGAGAAAAAGAAAGAGAAGAAAAATTCTTCTTCTTCTTCTTCTTCTTTTTCTTCATCTTCTACTTCTTCTAGTCTTCTTCTTCTTCTTCTTCTTCTTCTAGTCTTCTTCTTCTAACTTTCTTCTTTCCCATTTTGCAGATTTGCTTCAGATCACGGAAGCTTGCGTTGATGGAGTCTACTCTTCTCCTTGTCCTTCCTTTTTGTTTTGATTTTGTAGGATGAACAATGTGAAACTTGCTACCTATATATGTATGTATGGATGAAACCATTGTATATGGACTTTTTGCTTAATTGTTGGATATGTTGGCTATATATATGTTGGATATGGACTTTTGATTTGGTATATATATGTGTTGGATGATCATATCCATATGGCAAGGATATGTATGCTTGTTGAAAGTATTTTCAAATGAATATATATATATATGTGAAATTGATTGAATTTAAGAAAAAACAGAATTAACAGGGGCAATACAGGCACTTTGCCGTCTGCCTGCCGTCTGCCAGCGGACGGCAAAGCTGTCACGTGGCAGCTACCTGTGCAACCTAGGGGGCACCTGGGCTGGCCTATTTGGGAACTTTGTCGTCTGCCAGCAGACGGCAAAGGCTGGTGTGCTTTGCCGTCTGCTGGCAGACGGCAAAGGGTATGCATTGGCCCCAGCTGACGCCTGACGTCAGCTGGCAGATGGCAAAGAACTTTGCGCCTTTGCTGTCTGCTGGTAGACGGCAAAGTACGCCGTTAGCCACCTAACGGGCCTAACCCTATCCCTCTGTCGTCCAAGGCATTTCCCGTCTGTTTGCTTAGTATGGCTGACGGCACTTCTTTCCCGTCCGCTTTATTTAAGCAGACGGCAAAGCAGCCCTTTGCCATAGTTCATTCAGCCGGACGTGGGGCCATCTGCTGGCTGAAGGCAAAGGGCTTTGCCGTCCGCCAGACATTCCTTTGCCGTCTGCCATGGCAGACGGCAAAGTGCCTGATTCCTATAGTGCCTCTATGAAGTTTTTCTTGAAAATCATGAATCTGAAAATTGTGATGAAGTGCTGAAAGAAGAAATTTATAAAGTGATTCATGATAGCTCCTTGATTGAAAAGCATGATTGCAATAATGTTACTATAAATTCTATTAATGTCAATTGTGTTAATAATATGCAAAACTACAAGCTTTGGGATGATGATTTTGTTATGTCCACTACTTATTGCAATGATCATGATTGGGGTGATAATGCTTCTTATGATTTATTTAAGCCTCATGACGAATATGTTATTGATAATAAAATTTGTAGTACTATTAAAAGTGGGTTTGGAAGAGCGACAACTTTAAGTAAAAAGAATCCCACATATCCGGAGAGTGTTCAATCTTATGAAATTTTTGATGAGAGTGGGTTTGGAGAGGTCATAACTTTAGTTAATGCTAATCCCACCATTTCGGAAGATTATAAAAAATTTATGCATGTGGATCATAAAGAGAGTATTGTTTATGATAGCTATATTGTTGAATTTGAGTATGATCCTACATGTAATTATTATGAGAGAGGAAAATATGGTTGTAGAAATTTTCATGTTACTAAATTGCCTCTCGTCATGTTAAAATCATCAATGTTTTATTCTTCTCCTTTGCATATGCTAGAAATTGTTTGCCTTGATAATTTGTTTGCTTATAAAATGCCTATGCATAGGAAGTATGTTAGACTTAAATGTGTTTATCACATGAATTATGATGCTCCCTTTGTGTTTCAACTTTTATCTTTCATGTGAGCATCATTTAAATCTCAAGCCTATCTTAATGGCTATAAAGAAAGAGCTTGCTGGGAGACAACCAATGAATAAAATAATTTTTTTATGTTATTGTGTGTTTTCACATTTATGCTACTGGTATGAATGTGTTTTTGTGTTTTTAATTAGTGTTTGTGCCAAGTAAAGCCTTTGGGATGATTTGGAAGATAGTATAATTGATGCTGTTTGGAAAACAGTAAGTTTTGCGTCCAGTGCCCGAATTTCATTTTTGTACTGGAGCGTCAAAAAAATATGATTTTTTTACACAGTATTGGTATATGAATTTCCCACGTTGTCCTAATTTTTCAGAATTTTTGGAGTTACATAAGTATGGCTTTTAAATAGATTGCTGCAGACTGTTCTGTTTTTGACAGATTCTGTTTTTGATGCACTACTTGCTTGTTTTGATGAATCTATGGATTGTATCGGGGGGTATAAGCCATGGTGAAGTTAGAGTACAGTAGGTATAATGCAAAAATAAAATATGAATGGGTTTGCAACAGTACTTACAGTAGTGATTTGTTTTGTTATACTAACGGATCTCACGAAAGTTTTGTTGAGTTTTGTGTGATTGAAGTTTTCAAGTTTTGGGTGAGATCACGATGGATGAAGGAATACGGAGTAGCAAAAGCCTAAGCTTGGGGATGCCCAAGGCACCCCAAGGTAATATTCAAGGAATAATCAAGCGTCTAAGCTTGGGGATGCCCCGGAAGGCATCCCCTCTTTATTCTACCGACCATCGGTAATTTTACTTGGGGCTATATTTTTATTCGTCACATGATATGTGTTTTGCTTGGAGCGTCTTGTATGATATGAGTGTTTGCTTTGTTTACTTTTTAGTTTGTCACAATCATCTTTGCTGCACACACCTATTTTGAGAGAGCCACACGTTATCATCATAATTTGTAGAATACTCTATGTGCTTCACTTATATTTTTTGAGCTAGGCAGTTGCTCTAGTGCTTCACTTAAATCCTTTTGAGCACGGTGGTGGCTGAAATTTTGTAGAAATAAACTCTCATGCTTCACTTATATTATTTTGAGAGTTTATTGAAATTTTGTAGAAATAAACTCTCATGCTTGACTTATATTATTTTGAGAGTTGATTGAAATTTTGTAGAAATAAATTCTCATGCTTCACTTATATCATTTTGAGAATTGACATGATTAAAATTTTGAAGAAATGAATTCTCATGCTTCACTTATATTATTTTGAGAATTGTTAAGACTGAAATTTTGAAGAAATATTTGCACTCTCATGCTTCACTTAAATCTTTTTGAGAGATGATGATAGTAGCGGTAATTTGCACATGTTATGCAATTGGTCCCAAAGTGATGAATATTCAAGAGGGATATAGATAAAAACTTTCATATAGATCATTGGACATGATGAGTGTGATTCCTTGCAATAGTTTTGCGATATGAAAATGATAATATGTGAGTCACGTTAGCGAGTAATTGTGATTTAGTAAGAATATTAGTGTTAAGGTTTGTGATTCCCTATGCATGCACGTTAAGTCAATAGTTATGCAATGAAATTATATCCTACTTATGGTGCATTATTCGGTGTTAGTTATGTTTAATGCATGTTTATGACCGTTTTCGTTTCTTGGTTGGTTGCTTCTCAATCTTTTGCTAGCCTTCATTTGTACTAAGCGGAAATACTGCTTGTGCATCCAAAATCCTTAAACCCAAGTTGTGCCAAATGAGTCCACTATATCTACCTATTTACGGTATTCCAATGCCGTTCCAAGTAAATTTGCGTGTGCCAACTCTAGATTTCAAAATATTTTTTCAGTTTTGTGTGCCCGTACCGCTCATGAAGCGGAAGGGGGTAGCCAATATCTTCCATGCTAGGTGTGTTATTCTCAAGATGAGTGTTTATTCACTTGTCATTGCACGAGAGTGTGGCGGTAATAGGGATGCCCAGTCTCGAAATGTGAAATGAAATGAAATGAAAAATCTTATGTGATCACAATAATAAATTCCTTGGAAAGTGATGGTATGGAGGGCACCCGTGGATACGGCTAGCCATGGATTGTGAAAGAATTGGTGGAAAGGAATAAACTTTATTTTCTGTTTGGGAACCGCCTATGATGTATGTAGCATGGAAGATATTGGGAATTCTCATTCGTTTTCGTTGACAGGAAAAGCATGCCTCCCAAAATATTTTTTTTATCTCTTTAATTTCAGCTTTGAGCTCTGGCACATTTGACAAATCTCTGCTTCTCTCTACGAAGGGCCTATCTATTTACTTTTATGCAATTTTTATTTTTCTTGAGTCTCCATCTTCTCTTACAAAAGCACCAACTAGAGTACACTATTGTCATACTTGTGCATTGGTTGTAGCTAATATTTGAGTGTGTTTCATAAATGGATCAATGATTGAGCGTAATGAGCTAGGGATAACTTTCTTTAGCGTTGATATTTTGAAAGACATGGTTGCTTGTTAGTATGCTTGAGTATCTATGTTTTCATGTCAAATTATAGACTATTGCTTTGAATCATATAAGTCCAATGTCCATGCTACAAAAAGAAAAAGAATATGTGATAAATATGTTAGGCAGCATTCCACCTCAAAAATTCTGTTTTTATCATTTACCTACTCGAGGACGAGCAGGAATTAAGCTTGGGGATGCTGATACGTCTCGAACGTATCTATAATTTTTGATTGTTCCATGCTGTTATAATATCAATCTTGGATGTTTTTATAATCATTTACAGCAATTTTATATCATTTTTGGAGACTAACCTATTAACCTAGTGCCCAGTGCCAGTTGCTGTTTTCTGCCCTGTTTTTGTTTCACAGAAAATCAATATCAAACGAAGTCCAAATACAGTGAAACTTTTTGGAGATTTTTTCTTGGGCAAGAAGAATACCAGAAGCTTCGAGGGGAGGCCAGAAGACCTTGGTGGGCCCCATGAGCCACCAGGGCGCGCCTGGGGGGCAGGTGCGCCCTGATGCCTCGTGGGCCCCACCAAGCTCCGTTTGACCTAATTCCAGCACTATAAATTCCAGAAAAATCAGAAACCCTCGGGGGATTCCGCGAAACACTTTTTACGCCGCCGCAAGCCTCTGTTCCAGAGAGATCCCATCTGGGGTCCTTCTCCGGTAATCTGCCGGAGGGGGAATCGATCACAGAGGGGCTCTACATCAACCTTGGTGCTTCTCCGATGATGCGTGAGTAGTTTACCACAGACCTTCGGGTCCATACACAGTAGCTAGATGGCTTCTTCCCTCTTTTTGATGTTCAATACAATGTTCTCCTTGATGTTCTTGGAGATCTATCCGATGTAATCTTTCTTTGCGGTGTTTGTTGGGATCCGATGAATTGTGAGTTTATGATCAGATTATCCATGAATATTATTTGAGTCTTCTCTGATCTCTTTTATGCATGATTATTATAGCCTCGTATTTCTTCTCCGGTCTATTGATTTGGTTTGGCCAACTAAGTTGATTTATCTTGCCATGGGAAGAGGTGCTTTGTAGTGGGTTCGATCTTGCGGTGCTCAATCCCAGTGACAGAAAGGGACATGACACGTATGAATCGTTGCTACTAAGGGTAAAAAGATGGGATCTATTCATTGGGTTTATTAATTCGTGAGTTTGTCTTGTCTACATCATGTCAACGTTCTTAAGGCATTACTCCGTTCTTATGGACTTAATTCACTAGATGCATGCTGGATAGCCCATCGATGTGTGGAGTAATAGTAGTAGATGCAGGCAGGAGTCGGTCTACTAATCTTGGACGTGATGCCTATATACATGATCATTGCCTTGGATATCGTCATGATTATTTGCTTTTCTATCAATTGCCTAACAGTAATTTGTCTACCCACCGTATGCTATTTTCTCGAGAGAAGCCTCTAGTGAAATCTATGGCCCCCGGGTCTATCAAAATCATATTACTAAAACCCTAAAAATATTGCTGCCATTTTCTTTTATTTATTTTATTTAGTATTTTTGCTGCAATCTATCAATCTATCAAATACAATTTAATCTTGGAATCTTACCGCCAAGGGATTGACAACCCCTTGTTTGCGTTGGGTGCAAGGATTTGTTGTTTGTGTGCAGGTACTGCTTACTAGGTGTTGTGTGATTCTCCTACTGGTTCGATAACCTTGGTTTCATAATTGAGGGAAATACTTATCTCTACTGTGCTGCATCATCCCTTCCTCTTCGGGGAAATACCAACGCAAGCTACAAGTAGCAATACACAGGTGGAACCCTAGATTACGTGAGAGTCCGGGTCGTTCTTTGACCCGTCTCCTATTCCTTCCTACTTGTTCTCCAAGACGGCCTTCTTGCCATCTATCCTATCGTGAGATGGCCCACTGTTTGAGCTGGCCTATCCTTACCAGGCCTCGTTAAGCCAGCCCACACAGAGTCTTCAGTCCCGCAGTGAGTTGACCCGCTAAGCTCGTGTTATGGCCGGGTTAACACCCTGCCGGGTCTCCATGCAGGAAAACATCCCCAACATTAGCCCTCAGTTTGACTTGAATTTATTCACGTTAAACTTTATCCTGAAAAAGCAAAACATTAATAAAACATCCTCTAAGTGTTTCCCAAGTCGGCCCTTTAAGTCGCCGTCTCGGGCCGGCTCAGTTGGCCGGGTTAAATAGATTGACGGGTCATTCCTTCAAATTCAGACTTAATATTTTCAGCTCTTTCCCCCTCATGATGTCACAATCCACTTCCACAAAATCTGGGATGACATCATATCGAATCTTTGAGTGGGCATGTCTTGTCTTGTCAGGCGCGAAAATCGAGGAGTTCGCAGCCGAAAATTACTGCGCCAGCTGGGGTTTCGCCCCGGCCGTTTTAATTTTTTACCGTGCCTATAAATATGCCAGCTCATCCCCACTTTCACTTTTTACCCTATACTCTTCTTCTTCCTCGCGTCTGTCTCTTCGCACGCCCGAAGCGTTGCCGCCCTCAAGTTCTCTGTCGACCTCGACAGCATTCTTTTCCGCCGCCCCATCGTCGCCGGAGCTCCTAAAAAATACTCCGACCACATCCGCCGCGGCCAGGTACACCCCAATCCCTCTTTCTGGATCTGTAGCGCCTCATTTTTTTCTTGCCATTCGTCGGTGTTCGTCAGTGTTCACCAGAGTTCATCGGTCCCTTCTGCTGGTAGATTTAGATCTATCGAAATGATCTGAATAAGCATTTTTCATACTGCGGTAATACCATTTTTCCCCATTCCAATCTCTATACTGCCTTCCATAGACCCCATTATACATGGTGCCGTCATATCCATCCCCACCTAGGTCTTTTAAGTTTTCTTTTCCATGGTATTTTCAGATCCGTAATTTCAACTGCTCCGTTAGATTCTTGTTCATAGCTAGCTCAATACTTAGGGAAATCCAAAGCACCACTGAATCGTCAACACCAGCTCATCATTGCCTTTGACAGCTTGCATAAATCCGGGTTATGAATTTAACTATCCTGATTCTTATCATTTTGCCGGGTTTTATACTCTGACGGCTTATCCTTCCTAAGCTTAACACGCCGGCTTGTCATTTTTGTCCTTGCAGTTAAACTCTAAAGTCGCCATGGCCCCCAAGACCGACAAATCCTGCAACTGGGTCAGATCTCAGGTCTCAACCCTGATGTTGAACGAGCTCGTGGGGCAAGGCCTCTTGCCGGCTCAAACCACAATCAATTGGTGGGCGCCTGAAGAAGAAAGCACCCCCCAGCCTAGGCAGGACGAAGTGGTGGTCTTCGCAGATCATCTTCATAAGGGATTTCGGCCGCCCGGGTCAAAATTCTGCCGCGACGTCCTTAACTTTTTCGACCTCCGACCACAGGATCTTGGCCCCAACTCAATCACAAATCTATGCCAATTTCAAGTTTTCTGCGAAGTATATCTTCAAACAGTTCCAACTGTCCTCCTTTTTCGAGAGTTTTTCTACATCAACCATCAGACTGAGTTCACTGATGGCCCCAGCATACAACTTGGTGGCGTCTCTATTCAAAGGCGAAGAAACACTCCCTTTCCTGAGGCCAAGCTGGCGAGTCACCCCAAGGGCTGGAACAAGACTTGGTTTTACTGCAAGAGCACTTCCCCTCAAGGTGAAAGTCCCCTGCCGGGTTACAGACCGGACCAGCTCAATGCCACAGTGGCCTTTCCGGGTTGGCCATCAACGGAAGAACGCAAGCAATTCGCCCCTATTTACTCCAAAATAAGGGCCTTGGTTGCTAACGGCCTTACCGGGATCGATCTGACCCGGTGCTGGATAAGCTGGCGAATCTAGCCCCTTAGCCACAGGGGCGACTTGATGTGCAACTATACTGGTGAGCCGGCTGACGTTCAACGCTTTAGCCAAGTCAATTTATCCGCGAGTGATATCAACAAGACCACCAAGAGGCTATTGGGAGAGCCTCAGGAGAAATGCAATATAACCGGGCTGCCCCCCTTCTGCTTAACCAACCTGGTGCCTTCAGTAAGTGTTTGCACCTTCTTACTCTGTTCTTAACTAGCCCTCCTCATCTCATTCTTAACTGCCAACTCGTCACAATACAGGCGAACGACAAATTTTGGAAGAGGAAGAAACCCCAACAACCCGCCCCCGCTCCAGCGGAGCAGCAGGATGAGCCGGTCAATACTGATAAGCCGGCTGCAGAAGACGAGGCTGAGGTAGAACTTGACTCGCTTGGTCGCCTTTTTATTCAACTTGCTGATGCCCCTTCTCTTCAGGATGAAGCCGAAATTAGCCACACCAGCGAGCCGGAGGTAACCTTGATCTCTTCTGATTCTGACTCTCCAAGACCTTCTCGGAAGAAAACACGGGCCGTGATCCGCAAGGTTCGAAGGAAGCCCCGGGTTACCGTCTGTAAGGTCCCTTTTTCCCACCAGGATGCTCATCTAGATCCCAAATTTGTTTTGAAGAAAACTCGTCAAGCCGGGACCTCCAAAAGGAAGACCCGGAGCAGTGAAGGCGAGTTAAGTGGCGGGCTTCCATACGAGCCGCCATCCCGTAAGGCGCGAGCTAAGGTGCTTCCTAGTCCAACTTCCTCTTTTCCTCTAGCTGGCCGTTTTAAGGAGCCCTTACATTTAAATGACTCGGCATATCAGACATCCCACTCTTCGGGCGAGTCAAGCGCTATGCAGGCGCCGGCTTTCAACATCAACCTTGGGTAAGCAAACTCTGACATATAGCAGTTATTTATTCTTTCCCTCGTCAAATGAATAACTCCTTTGGTTTTGTACAGAGCCAAGGCTATCAAAAAGAAAACACCTGCCGGGTCATCTGAACCGGTCATTCAACCAGGCACTCAAGGGGAGAAAGAGGCCACTTTGGCCAGCCAAGACGAGCCGGCAGTCCAGAACAGCCCACCGGCTCAAGACACCGCCAGCCCGGCTCGACCTCCTTCGCCTATTATCCAGGAAAGCGAAAATCCAGCTGAGGAACAGCCCAAAGAGCCGCCTGTGGCATCGGCTCATGAAGACGTGGTGGTGACCGGAGAACAGCAAACAACTTCGGAGGCTTCCACCGCTCTTACTAAGATCCCTGCCAAGCTTGAGCCGGCCTCAAAAGGAAAGACAGCGCTGAACTTTTCTACATTTGAAGATCAAGATGCCAGTTCCTTGCATCAAGCCGTGCTGACCCGACTGTCTGAAAGCCGGAACACGGAGATTGCCATGATCACTTCATAGAAGCGGAAGTATGAGGTAATTTGCACCCTTCATCTTGTACCATATATATATGTAGCCCCCAAGGGCCGGGTCATTATAGAATTATGACCCGGGACTTCAAAAATGTTAACTTGTAAGCTCAACTTCAATCGGTAACCCCTAAGGCCGGCTCATCATTCATGATGGGCGGGTCTTCATAACTTAGCAGAAAAATCAATTCATGCATTAGCCCCCAAGTGCCATGTAGTGTGCCTGCCGTTGCATGGAACTTGATGTGGTATTTGTGTTAAGCTCGAAAACATGTAGCCCCCATGGGCCGGGTTGCCCTTTAGGGCGGCCTGGGTCATACATATATTTTGCATAACAATCTGTCCTGCAGGAAATGCTAGAACAAGTGGAGACCCAGGCCGCCTCCTTACGAAAGGAAGCCAGGAAGGAGAAGAAATTGCGCAAAGAGGCTGAAAAATCCGCTGCTGAGGCCAACAAGTCTTTGGTCATTGTGAGGAACACCTTGCAAGAGACGGAAGCTGCCAGAGCCGCCCAAGCTGCGCGAGCGGAGGAGGCCGAAACCAAACTTGAGTCGGTCACTCAAAAGCTGGTGACTCTGAAAAGCCAAATCACCGCCATGTGCCGGGCCATCTTCGGTAAGCCAAACACCAACAGCTCCGGTTTAAATATGCCAATAGCTCCAGCTTAAACATGCCCAACCGGCTTGACTGATGGTGAAAACATATATTAGCAGGTCGGAAGAATCAAACTCTTGTGCAGCAACCGTTGGTGAAGCTGAAAGCAGTACATACCTTTGTGGAACAGCTCTATATAGGCGGCTCAAGATGCATTATGGCCGCAAAAAACACCACTTCACCACCACAACTGATCGCGGACATGTTGAAAGAGCTGTCTATTGTACCAAGATGGTTTGAAGACTGGAAGAAGGCGTGCTGCCGCTCTGGGGCCTTAACAGCACTTGCCCGAGCCAAAGCATACGTGCCAGAGCACGACCCGGCTCAAATTGTGGGCGGCTACCTGGAGTTCAATGTAGATGACACGCCCTTCACCAAGATGGATTTCCATCGCTGCATCAGAGAAACCCGGGTTGCAGCCACCTCAATCGCAGAAGAAGCCGATCTGACCCGATACCAGGCGCCTTACTCAAAAGATAACGAATGAATAGAGCCGCCAAACCATGAGCCGGTGGCCTTAACCCGCACGCGTAAGCCAATTTTTGCCCCTGTAGTCGACCCCTCCTCTCTGATATCCGACGATGCCCTATTTGAAGCCTTGCGCTCAATTCAGTGGTCGACCGGCGGCTCAAGTCAAGAGGAGGAGGATGACGACGGCCGCGAAGTGCCGGCTCATGGCGCTCCATCAGGTGCTGGTAGCAGTTCTGACCCGGCGATATAAACGCCGGCGTATCTTAATAGGCCGAACTTGTAAAAAAAATTATTGCCATGGCCGCAGCTGAGGGGCGGCTTGTAATAGGGTAGCATAAAACTCTTGGTGCTGATGCCAGTGCCATCGTGTACTGAGCTTGCAGATTGCCTGTACAAATACTTTGCGCTTCTGCGAATCCTCCTTTTGGCCTTGAGAGCCGGCTTTGCAATAGAACAATTGGATGTGATGGTTACTGATGAAATCGAGTAATCTTTGTTACTGTTTGCAATGAATCAAATACTTAAATGGAACTAAGCAAATGATATGCATGGATGTATGTATGTAGAGATGATATGCATGAACGTATGTATGCAGAGATGATATGCATGGATGTATGTGCGTAGAACAATCATAAGTCGGAATATGCTTGAAACGGCCAGCTTAAGAAGCGCAAGCCGGAAAATGCTTTCATGAAGCTGGCACTTCGGCCTATTGGTTTGTCCTCGCTCTCTGAAAGCCGGCTCTCACACAACTCTGATGAATTCAGGGTCACCTATATGATTGACTCATCAGGCGTACGCCGGGTCGTTATTCAGGGAGTAGCATCTTGCTAACAGGCAGGTTTAACCAACTTTGTGGCATCTCGCCGGGTTAAAAGGGTTTCGTAAGCTAAACTCAATTGAGTTGGAAGCCCCCAAGTAACCATGATCAACAAATAAAGATTCAGCACACAAATTTTGAGGCAAAGTAACACCTTTATATAATCCTCCTGGTCGTTATTTTATTTGATCAAAAACAGGTATATACAGGATAAAAGGTATGTACAAAGATATGACCCAGTCAATGACTTAGGTGTAGTATGGCCGGAGCTGGGCAATGTTCCAGGGCCGGCTTGTTTCCTCCTCGGAAGTACTTGATTTATCTTCCTCACGTATATCAATCAGGTAATATGACCCGTTGTTAAGATTCTTGCTGACCACAAAGGGCCCTTCCCAAGGCGGTGAAAGCTTATGCATGCCTGTCTGGTCTTGTATCAGACGGAGCACCAAGTCACCTTCCTGAAAAGTGCGGCTTTGAACTCTACGGCTGTGGTAGCGACGTATGTCTTGCTGATAGATTGCTGATCTGGATGCGGCAAGGTCATGCTCTTCCTCCAGAGCATCAAGAACATCTTGGCGAGCTAGCTCATTATCTGATTCCACATAAGCCGCCACTCGAGGGGAGTCATGCCGAATATCGCTTGGAAGTACAACTTCTGCACCATAGACTAGGAAAAACGGTATATAGCATGTTGACCTGTTGGGAGTAGTCCATATACTCCAAAGCACCGAAGGTAACTCTTCTTCCCAGCAACCCGGCGTGCGCTGCAGAGGCACCATGAGCCGGGGTTTGATACCGCACAGCAATTCCTGATTGGCCCTCTCTGCCTGCCCGTTGGACTGAGGATGTGCCACCGACGCTAGATCAAGTTGGATGTGCTCCTGTTGACAGAACTGTTCCATGGCTCCCTTGGACAGATTGGTCCCATTGTCTGTAATGATGCTGTGTGGGTAGCCAAATCGGAATATCAGCTTTTTCAGAAACTTGACGGCTGTAGCCGCGTCGCAGTTGCTGACCGGCTCTGCTTCCACCCACTTGGTAAACTTGTCCACAGCCACCAGTAGGTGTGTATGTTTGTTCTTAGAACGTTTGAAGGGCCCCACCATGTCAAGCCCCCAAACCGCGAACGGCCAAGTGATCGGGATCATCCTCAATTCTTGAGCTGGCACATGGGCCTGGCGAGCATATTTCTGGCAACCATCACACTTACGGACAATGTCCTCTGCGTCAGCATGAGCCGTGAGCCAGTAAAAACCGTGCCGGAAAGCCTTCGCGGCCAGCGATCTTGAGCCGGCATGGTGTCCACAATCGCCAGAGTGAATCTCATTGAGAATTGCGCGGCCTTCGTCAGGTGAAACACAACGCTGAAAAACACCAGTGACGCTTCGTCGGTGCAACTCGCCATTGACAATAGTCATAGACTTGGATCGTCTAATGATCTGCCGAGCAAGCAGTTCCTCTGTTTGCAGTTCTCCCCGGTTTAGATAAGCCAAATAGGGGACCGTCCAATCAGGGATTGCGTGATAGCAGTCACTAGAGCCGCCTCCGGGTCAGGAATAGCTAAGTCCTCCTCTGTTGGTAACTTGACAGACGGGTTGTGCAGAACGTCTAGGAACACATTGGGTGGCACCGGCTTGCGCTGCGAGCCCAAGCGAGAAAGTGCGTCTGCCGCCTCGTTCTGCCTGCGATCAATGTGATCAACTTGATAACCTTTGAAGTGTCCAGCAATATTCGTGACCGCGGGCCGATAAGCCGCCATAAGGGGATCCTTCGAATCCCAAGTACCAGAAACCTGTTGGGCCACCAAGTCTGAGTCCCCTAAACACCTGACCCGGCTCAAGTTCATATCCTTAGCCATCCGGAGCCCATGAAGCAAGGCCTCATATTCTGCTGCATTGTTAGTACAGGGGAACATAAGTCTCAAAACATAACAGAACTTGTCTCCTCGTGGGGAAGTAATCACAACTCCAGCCCCTGAGCCTTCAAGCTGCCTTGAGCCGTCAAAGTGTATGGACCAGTATGTTGTGTCGGGCTTCTCTTCGGGAGCCTGCAACTCGGTCCAATCATTAATAAAGTCCACCAACGCCTGAGATTTGATTGCTGTGCGAGGCACGTATTTGAGATGATGCGGACCGAGCTCAATAGCCCACTTAGCAACCCGGCCTGTCGCCTCCCGATTCTGGATTATATCCCCAAGAGGTGCTGAGCTGACCACAGTGATCAGATGCTCGTGCAAGTAATGCTTCAGCTTGCGGCTAGCCATAAATAATTCGTAGACTAGCTTCTGCCAATGTGGATACCGTTGCTTGGACTCGGTTAACATCTCACTGATATAATACACAGGGTGTTGCACTGGATACTCCTTGCCATCTTCCTTGCGCTCCACCACGACTGCCACGCTTACAGCCTTGTTATTAGCAGCAATATATAGTAACATTGGTTCCTTCTCACGGGGGGCAGCAAGGACTGGTGGCTCATACAACTGCTTCTTGAGAGCCCCAAAAGCTTGATCTGCAGCATCACTCCAGACGAAGTCGTCTGATTTCTTGAGCAACTAGTATAGCGGAATCGCCTTTTCTCCAAGCCGGCTAATGAACCGGCTTAGCCCCGCAACCCGCCTAGCCAGCTTCTGCACGTCATTCAGTCTGGTCGGCTTAGCCAGGGTCATGATTGCCTTGATCTTTTCCGGGTTAGCTTCAATGCCACGCTCGGAAACAAGAAATCCCAGAAGTTTACCTGCAGGGACGCCAAAAACACACTTCTCCGGGTTAAGCTTCATCTGATAGACACGGGGATTGTCAAATGTTTCCTTGAGATCCTCCAACAGAGTTTCTTTCTTCCGGGACTTAACCACAATGTCATCGACATAAGCATGAACGTTCTGTCCGATCTGTTTATGAAAGCAGCTCTGGACACAACGCTGGTAAGTCGCTTGTGCAGACTTCAGACCAAACGGCATGGTTGTATAGCAGAAGGCCCCGAAGGGGGTGATGAAAGCTGTCTTTTCCTGATCTTCTCGCTTCATTTTAATCTGATGATAACCTGAGTAAGCATCCAGGAAGCATAGACTCTCACAACCAGCCGTAGCATCGATGATCTGGTCAATACGGAGCAAGGCAAAGGGGTCACTAGGACAAGCCTTATTCAGGTCCGTGTAATCAACGCACATCCGCCAAGTCCCATTTTTCTTCAGAACAAGCACTGGGTTAGCTAGCCATTCAGGATGGAAGACTTCAACGATGAACCCGGCAGCTAGGAGCCGGGCCACTTCTTCACCAATAGCTTTCCACCTTTCCTCATTAAAACGACGGAGATACTGGTGAACTGGCTTGAACTTGGGATCCACATTAAGGGAGTGCTCAGCGAGTTCTCTCGGTACACCTGGCATGTCAGAAGGTTTCCATGCAAAGATGTCCCGGTTCTCACGGATGAACTCGATGAGCACGCTTTCCTATTTGGGATACATATTTGCCCCGATGGTGAATTGCTCAGAAGAATTGCCTGGGGTGAAATCAATTAGCTTTGTGTCTCTGGCCGGCTTAAACTTGAGCAGGGGGTCTGACTCCGTAGTGGGTTTCTTCAGGGATGTCCTGTCAGACAGGTCAACGTTGTCTTTATAATACCGCAACTCCTCCGCTGCGCAAGCCGACTCAGCATAAGCTGCATCTCCTTCCTCGCACTCGAGTGCAATCTTGCGGTTTCCTTCCATTGTGATGGTTCCCCTTGGTCCTGGCATCTTCATCTTCAGGTAGACGTAACATGGCCGTGCCATGAACCGTGCGTAAGCTGGCCGACCAAATAAGGCGTGGTATGGGCTCTTAAGCTTAACCACCTCAAAGGACAGGAACTCGGAACGCCAATTATCCTCTGAGCCGAAGGCCACCTCAAGGGAAATTCTTCCCATGTGATAGGCCGACTTGCCAGGAAAAATGCCGTGAAAGACTGTAGAAGATGGAGTTAACTGCTTATCGGATAGATTCATCCGCCTGAACGTATCATAGTACAGAATGTTGATGCTGCTTCCTCCGTCCATGAGCACCTTAGTCAGGGTGTAACCACCGACTTGTGGTGCCACCACCAGAGCCAAGTGGCCAGGGTGATCGACAAGGACAGGATGATCTTCCCTGCTCCAGGTAACAGGCTGTTCAGACCAGTTGAGGTAGTAAGGAGCCGCCGGCTCAACCACGTGGGCGGCTCGTCGCTGTACCTTCCGATCCCGTTTGCAAGTGCTAGTGGTGAAAACATGATACTGCCCGCTGTTTAGCTGTTTTGGATTACTCTGGAATCCTGCCGCACCAGCCTGATGCTGATTTCCTTGGTTGTTTCGTTCATTGCCGCCTCCAGTGTTACCAGCCCCCTGGAACCCGCCACCATGACCACTGTTCCCTTGGAAGCCGGGTCCTGCGAAGGGCCCTTGTAAGCCGGCGCCCGAGAAGCCGGGTCCCTGGTTGGCGGGTTGTCCGCCGTTGCTGCCTCCATTATGATGATTCTGGAAGACGCGCTTGGCAAACTCTTGCATAAGATAGCAATTTTCCTAGGAGTGACTGGACGTCTTACCATTGTAACTGTGCTTCGGACAAGGAGCTTTGAGAGCTTCCTCGTAAGTGAGAGGGCGATTTCCAGACTGCCTCCTTGAGCCGTCATTCTGCCGCTGACCTTTATTCTTTGTGTTTACGTTTGCCACCAGATTGGAACTACCGTCATGACCCTTGCGTTTACCACCATTGTTGCTCTGACCATTACTGTTGTTCTGCTGCTGACCCTTGCCACCAGCCTTCTTCCCCTTGTCAGACTTCTCCTCGTCTGACAGTGGATCCTTGGTATTATCTGACTCCGCATACCGGGTTAAGACATCCATGAGGTCTCCCATGTCCTGGACCTTTCGCTTGAGTCGCCCAAGCTTCTGGACCAGAGGCTGGAACTTGCACGTTCGCTCCAGAACGAGCACTGCCTGAGCCGCCGAGATGCTGTCTGAACTACGTATGACTTCCGCAACCCGGCGAGCCCAGTGATGGGCCGACTCATCCTCGCGCTGGACACAACGCTCAAGATTAACAATTGTGGTTGGCCTTTTACAAGTTCCCTGGAAATTCTTGATGAAGCGCTCCTTCAGTTCCTGCCATGAGTTGACAGAATTCGCCGGTAGGTTTTTCATCCAGGTACCTCCAGGGCCTTCCAACATCAAAGGGAGGTAATGCGCACATACTGACTCACTTGCGCCCAACAAGTCCATCGCCAGCTCATAACTCTCGATCCACTCGGTGGGCTCCAGATTCACTGTATAATTAGGGATCTTGCGAGGCCCTTTGAAATCAGGGGGGATGCGTGCTTCTCGCAGTGCTGGTACCAAACAGGGAGTTCCAATCATGCGGCTAGAAGAGCTCCCAAGTCGGCCATCTGTCTGGGTCGCGACGGGCGAGTTGATATCCAGCAGCGGGTTAACTCGTGCCGGCGGGTTAACATTCGGCGGCGGGTTAACTCGTGCCGGCGGGTTGTGCCCTGCACGCGCGTTCGCTTCCTCCCAAGCTCGCAGAATCCGAGCAGTGTCTGCCACGTCTTGCAGGATCCCGGGCTGGCGCTGCTCCGCCAGCGGCTGGGCGGCTCTCCTACGGTGTGCGCTGCTGGAGACCGCCGGTGACTCAGGGCGCTGACTCCTGGTGCGGCTCTGATGAGGGGTCGAGTGAAGCCGATGCTGGCTATGCGAGTAGTTGGCTTGCTGCACTATGGCTGTCTTGAGCATTGCAATGGCGTTCCTGGCCTCGGTCTGAATCGGGCCGTCCCCCTCGATCGGAATAGCTGCCAAGTTGTGGGTCGCTGCCAGCACGTTGTCCACCGGGTTAGAGTAGTGCCCAATTGGGGTCTGGAACCGGCGAGACGGTGACTGCTGTTGCTGCTCCGGCGTGCGATGCTGTGCCGGCTCCCGCTGCTGGACCGGCTGTTGCAAAGGCGGCTCTCCCATGGGGACGACTCCAGCCCACGGTTTCGTCGGAGCTGGCGGTGTGGTAAAAAGCTGAGTCGGCTCAAGACTAGCCAGAAGCCGGCTCTGATGTCGCCTCCTGTGAACGAGCTCTGACTCGGCCTGCCGGCGGTTCAGGTAATGTGCCTCCTCTTCCAGGCGCTGCCTCTCCTCGGCAATCCGAGCCTGTTCCTGCATTATGCGAGCGTTCTCCGCGTTGATGTCCTCTTGGATCTTGGCCATCTGCTCGTGACACTTCGTGATCTCCATGTTACGTGCCGCCGCGTTCTCCGCGGTGATCGGCTCGGCCAACAGGGCTGCCAGCGTGGTCATCAAGTACGCGAGCGCCTGTGCCCCGATTTTCTGAGAGCCGGTGGCCGGTGCATCGGCTCCTCCTGAGCCGGCAAGGATGTTATTCTGTCCCGCCGTTGGATTGGCGGGGTCTCGCACCGGATCTTGCCTTCCCGCCATGTACACCGCCGCGAAGCGAGGCGGATCAGGGCTCTCCGGAAAGACGCCGTCCGTGTGCCCGAGCCCTCCATCACGCAGCGGAAGAATTGACTCGGTTTCCCCTGTCGAGGACTCACCGTCAGATTGAGCGAGCGTATCATCCTGAGACAGGGAGTTCTCCAATAAGGCCACCCCTTGGGTGAAACCGACAAAGGCATGGTTCGGGCCGGCTTGACGTGGGCCGGGTCTCGCCAGGTGCTGGCCAGCGTGGCGGGCCGACTCAACTCCGATGACGCTCTCCAACCCGGCGGCCGGCTCACCGAACACGCCGATGAAGGTATGGATCTTGCCGAAGGGGACCCGGTATCCATACTCGATTGAGTCGGCGTCGGGGCTCCAGTATGAATCGTCGATGTAGACCTTCCCGCGGCGGCTCTTGGTCATCATGCCGACCGCGTACTTCCCGAACCCTAGGAGATATCCCGCTAAGAACTCAACTCCACCGTGCGTGAGGCCCACGGTGGGCGCCAACTGTCGTGGTTTTAACATGGCAGATTTCCTTGTGAAAGGACTTAGAGATGAGGCCATCGCACAAGTGTGGAAGCTTAACGGGGTTGATCGGGAACGGGAAGATGCCGGGTTACCCAGGTTCGGCCCCTCGCGGTGGAGGTAAAAGCCTACGTCCTGCTTGATTATATTGCTGTAGATCTCGATTACAAGGATGCGGATTCTCTAACCTAGCTCTCGAGGAGATTGCAACTTAGTCTTTTTCGTATAGGTGCTCCCCTTTATAAACACAGGTGGAACCCTAGATTACATGAGAGTTCGGGTCGTTCTTTGACCCGTCTCCTATTCCTTCCTACTTGTTCTCCAAGACGGCTTTCTTGCCATCTATCTTATCGTGAGCCGGCCCACTGTTTGAGCCGGCCTATCCTTACCAAGCCTCGTTAAGCCGGCCCACACAGAGTCTTCAGTCCCGCAGTGAGTTGACCCGCTAAGCTCGTGTTATGGCCGGGTTAACACACTGCCAGGTCTCCATGCTGGTAAACATCCCCAACAAGTAGGATTTTACGCTCATAGTGGCCAGAACCTGGATAAATCCCCCGTGTGTTCTTTCACTTACTAAAGACCTGCTCTTTGTCCCATGCACGTCCCCTGAGCCAAATCGCAAAGGGGCTCGTTCGGTCCCATAGATAGTCGTTTTCCACGACACAAGGCCAACTGAACCAGTGCCTGTGGCTTCATCTATTCATCCAGCCTCTCCCACCAAGTCAGCTCGTGAGGAAGGTGAACTTAGTCATACTGAGACATCTGCTTCTCTTGCGGCTCCAATCTCTTCAGAACCGATGGTGGTCGAACAACGACAACCTCAGCTGCCCAAGCATAATCAAGTACCACCCTCTGAGCAACAATCAGCTCATGTGCTTTCCGAAGCTCAACCTACTGCAACAGTAGCTCCTCCAACCATGACTTCTGCTCCGTCAAGGCTTCCGTTAACTATTGATACTACTGCAAACCCTGATGAAGTTGGACCTTCTGTTCGTCGAACACCTTCTGGACATCATCCCGACTCCGTTGTCTATGGTGATGAGTTTCTTTCTCCCGAAGAAGAACTAAAATTTCCAAATCCTCGAGAGGAATTGCCTCTCCTTCTATCATTCATAAAATATGCTTATCTCTCCTTGGTCGTAAAGCTTCGCTTTCCTTTCATTGACCTTGAAGTCTGAGAGAAGGCTTTCTTTTCGGCGGTGCTGGTGCTAAGGTCCCTTGTTCAACAGGCATTCATATCCCAAGTTCTTTCAGACTAGCCCCAATGATGGTCCTCGCACTTCTGATTCCCCTCGCTTCTGGACCAAGGAACAGGCTATCTATTACTCTCGTGTGCTCTATGAAAGCAGGAAGATTTTCCCTCATGAATTTCCCGATATCCCTGCGATGAGAAATATTGGCCGCTTCAACCAATTGCTTCAAGACTTGGATGATTTCTGTCTCACCAAGGTGTTTGAATTCGAGCATCCTTGGAACTGAGAGATTATTCTTTAGTTCTATGCAACATTGTACATCTCTGGTGATGAGAATGATCTTCGAATGGATGACTGAAGGAAAAAAGGATCAAGTGCACCTCTACTGATTTCACCTCGCACTTCCATTTTCCTCATTTTCAGCATGGGAACACTGAAATTTGGATGCACTGCATTGATGTTATCTCCGATGAAGATTTCAAGTGCACAATGGACAAAGAGAAGATTCGAGATTATTCTGGTCCTCCACTTCCCGAGCATTTAACATTCGAGAATTAGGCTCTCTACCATCTGCTCACTTACACCATCTGCCCACTAGCTGGCATGAAAGCTGACAGGTCCATCTCTGATATCCTTCGGAATGCCATATATGCTATTTCCGAACGATATATATTTGATGTTGAAGACATGTTCCTTTGCATTATGAAAGATGCTGCTCAGTTTCCATTCTGTGTCAAGGTATATGCTCCCTGGATTCAAAAAGTGATTGATCATCCCATGTGAGCTGTATATCTTGCAAAGGCCAGCCACAAAAGCTTCATTCCACCAGTGCGTTACACCATAAAAGCTATAGAACAATTTTCCACAAGCAAACCATCATCCTCTCCTGATGATTTTCATCAAACTTTTGATGGTCCTCGGCTCCCTCAATGAGTGCGAATGCCAACCTCTCAGTCGCCATCCCATTTGGAAGTCAGCATGCGAACACAACAGTTGATTTTGCAACATATTGCTGATGATCGGCATGAAAAAGAGCATCTTGCCAATGAGATAAACCTCATCAACAATCACACCAGGATGGTTCATCTGATAGCCGATGAAAATAAGTGGAGACTCTGGAAATTGGTTCGCAACTTCTTCACCGAAAAACAACAGCTGAATGTGAACCTCCAAGAGCTCTATGATTATATCGACAAAGGGTTCAGGGTGAATGATTTCCAAGAGCGAAGCACTCTACCTCTACCAGCTCGAGAGCTTCCAACCGATGCTCTTCACTTGCAGATTCGCAAACTGCTTGAAGAATCCGAAGCCACCTCTCCCATAGTCAAACCTACCGAAGGCAATCTACTCTCAAGCATTCCTCCTTTGGCTTCTCCTAATGTGCCAAGTACATCTGCGCAGCAACCTGTCAAAGTGCCTGAAGTTCCTCCTTCTGCAGTTGAAGCCGAAGGAATTCCAATCACCTCTGAAGAAGAAGTCACTTCGGATAGCTCGTCTGGCGATGCTTCCGAGTAATTTGTGCCTCATTTCATCACTCCTATTATTCGTCACCTTTTTGCCACTTATTGACAAAAAGGGGGAGAATTACATTGAGTTCGATCTATTTGCTTTCTGGTGGTTCATTTGAAATGTTTTTCTCTCGAGTTTGCAACTTTTGATCAATGCTTACCTGTACTATGTTGTAAAACTCTGCAGTAACTTCTGTGATGTAATGTTAATAACCCCCTGCGACATCTATTCTCTTGAAGTATCTGTTTTGCAGGTGGTTTATTTATCAGAAGTTACAAATGATTGCACTTTGCTATCAATGGATTTATCTCATCAGTGCAAATCATTATTTCGAATGGATGAATTTTCCTCCACATATTCTATTCATTCCAGGAGAATCTCACCATAAAATTAATTCACTGCATATATTCAGGGGAAGTATATTTCATCCTCGAAAATAGTAACACTTTATCACTCTCACTGTGTTTCTTATCGCATATCTTTCTCTCTTCGATGATTATCTGTTTTGTCAACAATCATACATAAAGGGGGAGATTGTTGGTGCAATGATTTGCCTCCTTATGTTTTGAAGATTGTTGACATAAACAATAAGGGACTAATGTGTTTGCTAGTGCAAACAGAGTAACAGGTCCCTCAAGTCATGAGGAGTTTGATATAAACTCCGGAGGATATGCCCTGCGTCGCAGCGAGCATTATCATGAAGCTTATGCTGTGAAGAGTGACCCCTAAAATTGCTAACGTAAAACAATTGGTTCGGTGGCATCCGAAGGAAGTGACTGCAGTCAAAAGAATTCGAAGACGATGTGAAGACGTAGCATTCCTTTTGTTGTTCTTCTTTTCTTTCATTGAGTCATAGGACCACCGTACTATTAAGAGGGGTATAGTGTTTGAAGCTTTGATTCTCTGATGCTAAACTCAGTCCTATGAGAGTTGTGAGAGAAATCTCTTTGTGTTCCGAGCAAATACTTGCCAGCAAGAGACTGTGACCTTCTTCGCTGCGAGAGATTTGTCTCTGATCAAAGAGTTAGCATTACTTGTTCCTCAAGCAATGTTACCATTGCTTTCAAATCCGATCGTTGTAAACGTGTCGGTTGGCCATTGGCTGGACCGCATGTCCAAAATGGCCATTTCCCATGAGGGAAGGCTGCGGCTATAAATAGCCACCCCGCACCGGCTTTGTCCGGTGGCTGCTCCGTTTGATTCTGAGAAGATTGTTGCGCAACCCCCTCTCCAGAGTGATTTGAGTTTAAAATCCACCGAGAGAAAAACCCTAGAGCCGAAGAATTAGATAGTGGTTTAGCATCACTCGAATCTAAGTCCAGTACACTCCACCTATTACTCTTGAGAGCTGCAAACTCTCTAGACGGCTAGGTGTCAATTTCTTCAGAGACCAAGAGTGCTTGTGGTTCTCGAAGAAGAAGTCTGTAAAGGTTCGGAGATCACCTCAAGTATTTACCACGAGTGATCGACATTGGTTGACGAACAAATTGTCGAGGAGAATGGGGCGAAGAGAGTTTATCTTCTGTGTTTAATCACAACCCCTCCAACCAGACGTAGTACTTGTGCAGAAGGACGAACTGGTCTACCAAATCTGCTGTCGCCATCGAGCATCACTGGTTATTCCGTTGCACCTTATCATTCGAATTGCTTTGCATGACTGAATTCAACCATGTGATTAGCATCGATGACTGCATCTAGTTTTAGTTTGTTAGTTTACTTTCACTCACTGCAATTTGTTATCTTTCATTCCTCTGCTGGGTTCCGAGAGTTTTGAAGTTTCCAAAAGAAATTTTAAAACTCCCATTCACCCCCCCTCTGGTAGACATACTTCGCTCCTACATGTGTGTCTGTTAACTAATATCATTATCATATCACATTCGTATATGAACAACTAAGCTTTGGAAATATGAGTGGTGTGTTGTTTAGCTAGAAGGGTGGAGTGCTGCTAGTACGACACAAAGCACCTACGCAGATCATGGTGTAGAAAAAATGGGAAAACCCTAAGCATCATGAGTAAAATCGCGAAAGTGGAACTAGCTTGAAAATATGGGCTTGTAGTGTCGGTATGGCTAGAAAGGCTTTGGATCCCCTACAGGGGGCATCTCTCTTCAAGTGAAGGTGCACTACTATTACTACCAGTCTAGACTCTCAAAGGCGATACACCTCCCAGCATTTCCTCGATATTATGGCAGACCAACTCGAAGAGTTGAAAGCATCAATCAGAAACGACCCAACAGACCTGTGGACTGCAAGTGTCCCTGCTCCTCTTCCCAACAAGGAACATACTATACTTCTATACTTATTAAAGAAGAACAGAAGAGGAACATGTTAAAGAAGAGCAAGCAGATTTTGGATAATACAATGTTCGTTGCCCACCCATGATGAACCGGACCGCACAAAGAAATGCAATTCCCTGCTGTCTCTCTATATGTGGCCACGTACATTTGGGAACTCAAGTGGGAACATTAGTTGACCAATTAAATGTGTGTCTGTTAACTAATATAATTATCATATCACATTCTTATATGAACAACTAAGCTTTGGAATTATGAGTGGTGTGTTGTTTAGCTTGAAGGGTGGAGTGTTGCTAGTACGACACAAAGCACCTACGCAGATCATAGTGTAGATAAAATGGGAAAACCCTAAGCATCACGAGTAAAATCGGGAAAGTGGAACTAGCTAGAAAATATGGGCTTGTATTGCCGGTATGGCTAGAAAGGCTTTTGATCCCCTACAGGGGCAGGTCTCTTCAACTAAAGGCGCACTACTGTTACTATCAGTCTAGAGTCTCAAAGGCGACACAGCTCCCAGCATTTTCTGGATATTATGGCAGACTAACTCGAAGAGTTGAAAGCATCCATCAGAAGCGACCCAATAGAGCTGCCGACTGCAAATGTCCCTGCTCCTCTTCCAGGCAAGGAACATACTGTACTACTATACTTATTAAAGAATAACAGAAGAGGAACAGGTTAAAGAAGAGCAAACAGATTTTGGATACCACAATGTTCGTTGCCCACCCATGATGAACCAGAGCGCATAAAGAAATGCAATTCCCTGCTGTCTCTCTATATGTGGCGCACATGCTTTTTTGAAACTAAAGTAGGAACATTAGCTGACAAATTATACGTTCTCTGTTTTAGTAATATCAGCATCATATCAGATTGTATTTGAACAAGTAAGCTTTGGAAATATGAGTGGCATGTTGTTTCGCTTGATGGGTTGAGGAGCGGTGCTGGCACAACACAAAGCACCTAGGATGATGGTAGTGAATACAAAAGGGGAAAACCATAAGCATTGCGAGTATAGTGCTGAGCGTGCCATGGCGGATCTGAAGGTGCAAAGGGGACAAAGGCTACTTCGCAAACAATGTTTGCTTTCAACTAAGAAGTAAGATTCTAAGTGATGGACAAGAAATCACAGTAAAGCAGTGGCGATCTATTTTTTGGCTGAGATAAATAACTTGATCAGATATGAAAGAGTATCGCCTCTGTTGCGGCACCGTGTATGCATCTACTGAGACATTGAGGGTGCTGCGGTGGCGATGGCTCTCGGCGGCGTGGAAGCAGATCTGGCAGGCCATACGGTGGCGGCGGGGGATATGTCCCGGCACGGTGGGAGACGGTCATAGGAGCGGCCCCGGCAAGGTGGACGACTGCGCGGATGAAGCGAGAGGACGCGATGCAAGGATCCTAGTCCGGAGCCGTGGATGAGAGACGTCAATCTCTTGTAATGGACAACGGCGTCGGGGTATCAGCTCTAGCATGGTGGAGGAGCATGACGGTGGATGGGGTGGCGGACGTAGGAGGCTGGGGTGGAGAGGGTGTTTTGGTGCCCACGGAGTACGAATGCGGAAATGGAGGGAGAGAGGTAGGGGGAACCATGTCTTTGGGACACGCTTGTCTCAGATGCGGGGAAAGTTACAAACTTAGTCCCCATTTAAGATTTCAGACATCAGAGCAATATTGGTCGGTTGGGGGTAGGACGGTAATCTCGCATACCCCGAATATTTGCCGAGAGTGATTTCGGCCGAGGAAAGTTTGTTTTGGCGCCCAACGTGTATGAATTGGGGTGAGAGGCGATTTCGTCCGAGGAGAGACTGTGTTTTGGCGCCCACCGTGTATGAATCGGGGTGAGAGGCAGCTATGCACTACTGCAGGTGACTGCTAACGCGACACATGAATCAGAGACCCCTCGACCAAGCTGTGTGCGATGCATATGAATCACAAATGGTATCGTAATAAAACCGTCACCAATAAGATGAACTGTGTGCGAGGGCGGAGACATCAAGCATGATTCAGATTAGCGACGCGTGTGCAATACGTGGCATACAGTTCATCCATATGAACTGTTAGCGATGAGCCAGAACAACAGAACAGGCAGCCAGTTCGAGGTGTGTGCGATATATGGCATACATTTCACTCGGATGAACTGTTTGCGATTAGCGAACACAACATAAACGGTCAGCCAGATCAAGGTGTGTGCGATAGACGGCATACAGTTCACTCAGATGAACTATTTGCGATGAGCCAAAACAACAGAAACGGTTCAGCTTAACAAGATGTGTGTGATACGCGGCAAACAGGTTAGTAATCAGAAATGTGTGGGAAGACCGATAACAACACAGACGATTCCGGCTAATAAGCCGTGTGTGTTGTGGGCAAACGGTTGGTGGTAAATAATTGTCAGCGATTGATGAATTCATCACCGACGGGTTCTGTAGTTTAGTCTGTGTGTGATACGATTTGCTTTGTTTGCACAACATCTATGCTGTGTGTACAGAACAACAACATCTAAGTAAACAATTACATGCATAATAAACTAGGAGAAACGATCATCAAATCAACTACTTCTTGTTGTGACGCTTGCCTCTGATAACCCACAAGTATAGGGGATCGCAATAGTTTTCACGGGTAGTAATTCATCCAGATTTATTGATTCGACACAGGGGGAGCCAAAGAATACTTGCGAGTATTAGCAGTTGAGTTGTCAATTCAACCACACCTGGAGAACTAAATATCTGTAGCAAAGTGTTTAGTAGCATAGTAGTATGATAGTTTAGATAGCAGTAGTAATAGTAACAGTAACAGTAACAGTAGCAGTTTTGTAGTGACTGCAACAGCAGCAGCAACGAAAGTAACTTAGCAAAGGTCAATATGCAAAAAGCGTAGGCATTGGATCGGTGATGGATAACTATGTTGGATGACATTCATCATATAACAGTCACAACCTAGGGCGATACACAATAGCTCCCGTTCATCAATGTAATGTAGGCATGTATTCCGTATATAGTCATACGTGCTTATAGTAAGAACTTGCATGACATATTTTGTCCCACCCTCCCGTGGCAGCGGGGTCCGTAAGGAAACTAAGGGATATTAAGGCCTCCTTTTAATAGAGAACCGGAACAAAGCATTAACACATGGTGAATACATGAACTCCTCGAATTATAGTCATCCCCGGAGAGTATCCCACACAATTGTCACTACGGGGTCTACGGATCAAAACAATAACAAGTGCATATGACAAGCAGATAGGATCAAGAATTCAAATATATTCATGAAAACATAAAGGTTCAGATCTAAAATCATGGCACTCGGGCCCTAGTGACAAGCATTAAGCATAGCAAAGTCATAGCAACATCAATCTCAGATCATAGTGGATACTAGGGATCAAAGCCCTAACAAATTGACTCGATTACATGATAAATCTCATCCAACCCACCACCGTCCAGCAAGCCAACGGAGAAATTACTCACGCTCGGTGGTCAGCATCATCAAATTGGTGATGGAGGATGGTTGATGATGACGACGGCGACGAATCACCCTCTCCGGAGCCCCAAACGGGCTCCCGATCAGCCCTCCCGATGAAGAACAGGAGGTGGCGGCGGCTCTGTATCGTAAAACGCGATGAAACTTCTTCTCTTATTTTTTTTCTCGGGGAAAGTGAATTTATAGCATTGGAATTAGGTCAGACGACCGCCTATGGGGGGGTCGCGCCCTGTTGCCCTATGGGCAACAGGTGGCCCCTCTTCTGTTGATTCTTGCGCCAGTAATTTTTATTTATTCCATAAAATATCTCCAAAAAGTTTCATCCAATTACGAGAACTTTGATTTCTGCACAAAAACAACACCATGGTAGTTCTACTGAAAACAACGTCAGTCCGGTCTAGTTTCATTCAAATCATGCAAATTAGAGTCCAAAATAAGAGCAAAAGTGTTTGGAAAAGTAGATACGACGGAGACGTATCAACTCCCCCAAGCTTAACTCATTGCTTGTCCTCAACCAATTCAGTTGACAAACTGAAAGTGATAAAGAAAAACTTTTACGAACTCTTTTGTTCTTGTATCCGTATATAAGCTTAAATAGTACCCAAGTTTTCAGCAAAGATCATGTGAAGCCCCTGCTCGACCGTGCACTAATCATACACGCAAACGTGCACGCTCAAGATCAGAGACTCACGGGAAGATATCACAACACAACTCTAAACTCAAATTTAAACATAAATCTTCATATTACAATCCAGGGGTCACGAGGACCCGAATACATAAGTCATACAGACAAATAATATCTGGATACAAACATAGTTAGTCAAGTTTGCCTTAAGAAGGCTAGCACAAACAGCGACACAGATCGAAAAGGCGAAGGCCTCCTGCCTAGGGCCTCCGAACTACTCTTGGTCGGCGGGCTCAACGTAGTAGTAGTGGCCTCCGGGTTTCTCCTGCTCCTGGGCTCCGTCGTCTGAACGCAGCAACCGGGTATGGGGAAAAAGATTGCAAAGCAACCGTGAGTACTCATCCAAAGTACTCGCAAGACTGACATCAGAACTATACTAAATATGCATCGGTATCAAAGGAATGGGGCTATATCTTTGGACTAAACTGCAGAAATGCCGGAACAGAGGGGGAGGGGACTAGCCTATCGAAGACTAGCATCTTGAAGCAATCTTGCAGCATCAGAAGAGACTAGAGTATAGTAACACATAATAGCAGTTATATTTTAGTAATGCCCTGAGATCCTTTCTCGTCTACACTGCGAGAAAGTGATCCCGAGAGCAGTAGTAACAGTTTAATATTGTAACAGTATCCATTTGTAGTTGTAGTAGATCAAGATACAACTCTGAGCGTCCTGTTACCGTGGACACGGCTATTCGAATAGATAACTTCCCTGCAGGGGTGCACTACTGTTACCCAACACGCTCGATCACATCTGGCCGGACACACTTGCTGGGTAATGCTCGGCCTCAGGTAATCGACACGACGCAGTCCTACCTAGGCTCAGCAGAGAGGTCAACACGTCGGTCTAAATCCTAAGTGCGAAGGGGTCTTGGGCCCATCGCCCTCTGCACTCCTGCACGTTGCGAGACTGCCCGGGGCCCAGGCGCGACACTGTATACACAAGTGACGTAACCAGCCCACCCCAGCAATCAGCCCGCATCTCTGAGCTGTGACGTCTGAAGAGCTTTCGGCTGATACATACGACGTAGAGGGCCCCATTAAACCATTATCCCACGTGGTGGTAGTGCGTATAAGGCCAGCGGCCTTCTCAGATCAAATACCCAAATACGTTAGGCGTGTTTAGTAACTCGTAGAGACGAACAGGATCCCTGTCGCTCCGACTTGATAACACACGGCTCGCGGGTGCTCTTGGAGCCGACCCGTCTTTAATATTATTCTCTCGCGGGCACCCTTGGGGCCAGCCCGACTTTAATAGTTTAAAGTATTGCAATAAGTAAACATTTCTGTGATCATCACCCAGAGTGGTCATGGCCCGATATCAAGCATGGCAAACGGACAAGGGTGAAGGGCCACAGATGAATCAATAGCATAGCTAACTAAGCATCATGGGACAACAGGTAGATATCAACAGCAGGCGACAAAATCAGGCTATGCATCAGAATAGGAGCTGTCAGAATAACAACATAAGCAATTCTAATTCAAGCATAAGAGAGAAAGAGTGGGCGATATCTGGATGATCAAGGGGGTTTTGCTTGCCTGGAAGCTCAGCTGAAGGGGTCTGGTCGTCGGCGACGTCTTCGTACGCATCAGTGTCGTCGGTAGTCTCGGGGGCTATCGGGAGAGAAGGCGGGGGAAAAACAATAAATACAGGGCAACAATGCAACAGGGATGCATGACATGCATAAATGATATGCAGGGGTGATATAATGCATCTCTAATTATTTTAGATGATTTGGGAATTTATCTAGAATTATTTTATCAGGGTCATGCACTATTCATTTATCGAAAACAGGCAAAAAGTTCCATGTTCATCATGTTAGAGGGGTGTGGTAGGTATGTGGGTGGCATATTCGGATTCTTCATATTTTTCTGATCATTTTTCATATATAAATTATTTTCATCCGAGTTACGGTTTATTTTATATGATTTTTCAAGTTTTAATGATTTTCTGGAATTTCTGAAATTATTTAATTCGAATTATCCAAAACAGTAGTATGTGACATCAGCATGACGTCATGATGGCGTCAGCAGTCAACAGACCAGCTGACCAGTCAAACCTGACCAGTGGGTCCCACTGGTCAGTGACTGTTTTAATTAAATAGTGATTAATTTAGTTAATTAGACTAATTAGCTAGCGGGCCCAATTAGTCAGTGACTAACCTAATTATCAGATTAACTTTTAAATTCAAATTAACTTAATTACACGCGGGGCCCGCACGTCAGTCACATTGGGCAGCCCAGTCAGCAAGTTGACTGGGTCAACCCAGTCAACGGGCCAGTGGGTCCTACCGGTCAGTGGCACAGAGTGGGGCCCAGAGGCGCCCACGTCAGCGCCGGCCACCGGAGTGGCTCCGACGAGCCCGAGCGCGGCGGCGACGGTGACCGCGGGATCGAGCGGTGCCCGACGACGACGGCGTTCGGTGAGTTCGCGGACGAGCGAGGGAGAAGGGGGAAAAGATCTGGGGACGGCTAGGGTTGTCGCGGTGGCCTCCTTATCCTCCCCGTCCTCCTATAGCGATGCGAGGACGAGCGGGCGCGGCTGGGACGGTGAGCCGGCGTCAGGCGCGGGCGTGCGTGGGTGAGAAGTAGGAAGGAGAAGGGGGAGTTGGGCCGGGCCGTTTCTGGTTTGACTTAGGCCCAGGTGCTGAGGCCTTTTTCTTTTTCTCTTCTCTTTCTTTTCTGTTTTCTGTTTCTTCATTTCTGTTATGTAATTCTTCTAGCACTAATGCAATTTTGTAAAATACGACTCTTGTCCATTTAAATACTAGGCAATATACCTCACTGCCAGAAAAAGGTTTGGAGGTAAATGGATTTCATTTGAATTTTTGGATTAAATGAAATGGATTAAAGGGTGCTATTTTGGTACTGCTTCATGATGTTAGAGTCATTTAAATAATTCAATTAATGTTGATTTTATTTTTATAATTGCCTTGGGAATATTTGCAATATTAAGAACTATTTAGTTCCTGGATTTGAACAACTTTTAAATTCACTTTATATTTGAATTTCAATTTGAAATAGAATTTGAAATGAGATATGAAACAAATGATGATCAAGCACTGTTAATCTTGGTGACTCGGCATTATCAAAAGGGTGATCACTGTAGCTAATACATGGGGGTGTTACAATTCTCCTCTTCTAAAAGAAATTCTCGTCCCGAGAATTAAGAGGCATGCTGAAAGAGAGCGGGATACTCTTCACGAAGACTATCTTCGCGTTCCCAAGTGGCCTCATCTTCAGAATGATTTGACCACTGAACTTTAAGGAACTTGATTGCCTTCTGACGAGTTCGACGTTCGGCTTGATCAAGAATGTGGATCAGATACTCTTGATAAGAAAGATCCTCTTGCAGCTCTAGCATTTCATGATCCACTGCATGGATAGTATCTGTGAAGCAGCGACGAAGTTGTGACACATGAAAGAGATCATGAACTTGAGAGAGGCTCGGCGGCAACTCCAATTGGTAGGCCACTTCTCCTCGTCTTGCGAGAATACGGAACGGGGAAATGTAGCGAGGAGCTAACTTGCCCTTGATTCCAAATCGATGAGTGCCTTTCATTGCAGTGACACGAAGGTGAGCCTGTTCGCCAGGTTGATAAACCATTACCTGGTGTTTTCGGTCGTAATTGCTCTTCTGACGAGACTGAGCAATTTTCAAATGTTCATAGACAATGCAGACTTGTTCTTCAGCTTGTTGAATAATGTCCGGACCAACGAGTGACCGTTCCCCAGTTTCTGACCAATTCAGAGGGGTTCGGCACTTACGTCCATAAAGAACTTCAAATGGGGCCATCTTCAAACTAGCCTGATAGCTATTCTTGTATGAGAATTCAGCATATGGGAGAGATTCCTCCCATTTCTTACCGAATGAGATGACACAAGCTTGAAGCATATCTTCAAGCACTTGATTGACTCGTTCAACTTGTCCCTGGGACTGGGGGTGAAAAGCGGTGCTGAAGGACAGATGAGTTCCCATAGCTTCTTGGACACTGTTCCAAAATCTTGAGGTAAAGAGGCTGCCCCGGTCTGAACTGATCTCCAACAGAACACTATGGAGTGACACGATTCTGGAAACATACAAGTCTGCTAATTGACTAGCAGTGATTGTCTCCTTGACTGGCAGAAAGTGAGCAACCTTTGAGAATCGGTCAATGACGACAAAAATAGCATCATGACCCTTCTGCGATCTGGGAAAACCAGTAATGAAATCCATTTTGACTTTGTCCCATTTCCATTCAGGAATAGTAAGTGGTTGCAGAGTTCCAGCATGCCTTTGATGTTCTGCCTTGATGCGACGGCAAACGTCACACTCAGCAACATAGCGAGCAATGTCGTGCTTCATATCAAGCCACCAGTATCGTTGACGAATGTCTTGGTACATCTTAGTACTACCGGGATGAATAGACAAAGGTGTGTCTTGTGCTTCTTTTATGACATCCGAACGAGAGTCCAGATTGTGCTTTCTGGGAACCACTAGGCGGCCTTTGAAGAACAAGACACCATCATCATCAACATGGAAGAACGAAGAATTTCCCTTGGAGAGGTAATTCTTAATCTTCTCGACTTCAGAGTCATATTTATGCATTGTCTTGATGTTGCGCTTGAGGTCTAGTTCAACAACCAGGGTATTGAGATAACCCTGAGGCACAATGTGGAGGTTCAACTTGCGAAATTCTTCATAGAGAAGGGGTTGTGCTTGCTGAACCATGAGGTTGTTGCAATAAGACTTGCGACTCAAGGCATCGGCCATTACATTAGCCTTGCCAGGGGTATAAGAAATATCCATGTCATAGTCAGCTATTGTCTCGAGCCACCTTTGTTGACGGAGGTTCAAATCTGGTTGAGTATACAGATACTTCAGACTCTGGTGGTCTGTGTATATCTCGCAACGATTACCGAGAAGGTAATGTCGCCACAACTTTAGAGCATAGATAACTGCTGCTAACTCGAGATCATGGCTTGGATACTTACCTTCGTGGGGACGCAACTGGCGCGAGCCATAGGCAATCACCTTGCGCTCTTGCATTAGGACACAGCCTAATCCTTGACGGGATGCGTCGCAATATATCACAAAGTCCTTGCGGGAATCAGGGGGAGCTAGCACTGGGGCAGATGTCAACTTATATTTAAGTGTCTAAAAACATTCTTGGCAGTTTTCCGTCCACTCAAACTTCCTGCCTTTGTGGAGCAAATCACTCAGTGGCTTAGCAATTTTGGAGAAGTTCTCGACGAAACGGCGGCAATAGCTAGCAAGACCGAGAAAACTTCTGACTTGCTTAACATTCTTTGGGGGAGTCCAGTCAAGAATAGCCTGAACTCGTTCTGGGTTAACAGCAATGCCATCTTTGGAAATCACATGACCAAGATAAGTCACCTCAGATAACCAGAATTGACACTTGGAAAATTTGGCATACAGTTGATGTTCTCGGAGTTTCTCCAATACAAGCCGAAGATGTTCGGCGTGCTCTTCTTCATTCTTGGAAAATATAAGGATATCATCCAAATAAACCACGACGAATTTGTCGAGGTAGTCCATGAAGATATAGTTCATCAATCGAGAGAAGGTTGCTGGAGCATTAGTTAATCCAAAGGACATGACGCATACTCGTATGATCCATAATGGGTAACGAAGGCGGTCTTCGGAATATCCTCTTTACAAACTCGGATCTGATGGTAACCCAACCTTAAGTCGAGTTTAGAGAACACAGAGGATCCAGCAAGTTGATCATAAAGATCGTTGATCCGGGGAAGTGGGTATTTGTTCTGGATTGTTGCTTGGTTAATAGGCCGATAGTCCTGGACCAATCGGTTAGTTCCATCCTTCTTCTTAACAAAGAGAGAAGGTGCTCCCCAGGCAGAGGAACTTGGACGAATGAAGCCTTTACGAAGTGATTTGTCGATCTCCTCCTTAAGCTCAAGGAGTTCATGCCGTGGCATCTTGTAGGGGCGCTTAGCAATAGGAGTGGTGCCTGGTTTCAAGTCGATGACGAATTCAACGGCTCTAATAGGGGGTATTCCTGGAAGTTCTTCTGGAAAGACATCCGGAAAATCGCGAACGACTGGAACATTCTCAATTCCCTCAAGAGGTGAAGCGTTCAAAGCATTCAGAGCATATATTTGAGCTTCGGCATTCCGGGTAACTCGGGCGGTGTAGTTCACTATCTCGTCGGAGGGTTGAAGGAGTTGGACGACTTTGGTGGCGCAATTGATCGAAGCAATGTGAGCTTTCAACCAATCCATTCCCAGAATGAGGTCTATGGTGGAAGACTTCAGAACGATGGGGGAGGCAAGGAACTCTAATCCTTCAATTTTGACAGTGACGTTATGTGCGATCATGTCAGCATGACAATGGGCCCCAGGAGTTTTAACGACTAATGGAGTATGCATCTTTTCATATTGTATGCTATGCATGAATGCAAATGCTCCAGAGACGAATGAATGTGATGCTCCTGAATCAAATAAAACAGAAGCGGGTACTGAGTTAACGAGGAGGGTACCCATCACAGTTTCAGGTTGATCCTGAACTTCTTCAATATCGATGTGGTAAGCATGTCCACGACCATAAGCAGCAGACCTATTATTATAGTTGCGGGTCTGGTTGTTGCCACGGCCATTGCCACGGCCAGTAGGAGGAAGTGCCAACTGAGTCTGATTCTGGCGGCAGTCTTTGGCAAGGTGACCTGGGCGGCGACACTTGAAACACAGACCATCTTCAGGACGAAGAGGAGCAGCACGTGGTGGAGCAGCTTGAGCTCTTGGCTGCCTCGGTGGTGGAGGAGGCAGACGGGGTGCCACATAGGAAGGCCTCAGCGCAGGGGCAGTTGGATGATACATGCCGTTGGGAATCCAAATTTTATGCCTTTGTCCTGAGCTTGAAGATGAGCCAATGTCACGATTGCGCTTGAGTGATTCCCTATGTTCCATCTGAGCGGTCTCAACCTGGATAGCCTTGTTCACTAGAGTGGCGAAGTCGGCGAAGTCATGAACAACAAGTGCAAGCTTCAGGTCTGGGTGGAGTCCGTCGCGGAATTTCTCCTGTCTGCGTGCATCTGTGGCAATGTCTTCTTCAGCATAGTGGGACAGGTTAAGGAATTCCCGCTGATAAGCTTCGACAGTCTTACTGCCCTGAGTAAGGTTGCGAAACTCTCTTTCTTCCAGTCCATGATTCCCTGAGGAATGTAACGGGCACGGAAAGCAGTCTGAAACTCGATCCAGGTAACGACTGTCCCAGCAGGTAATGAACTCTTGTGGGTGTGCCACCATTGAGCAGTGGCACCCTTCAAGAAGTAGGACGCGAAGGTGACAAGGTTGGCGGGGGACATTGGTAGACTCCATCTCGTAGGTGATGTCGCGAAGCCAGTCATCAGCATCCAGTGGCTGCTCCGAGTTACGGAAAACTGTAGGGCTGAGACGCACAAACTCCTGCAGAGTTATTGGAGCAGGTTGCGGATTCTGAGCCTTCTGGTTCTGGTGTGAAAACTGAGCCATGATCCCAACCATGAACTGGCGGTTCAGCTCGAATTGCTGCATCATAGCTGCCATATAGTCTGGCGGTGGTGGCTACTCGGGAGCACGACCACGACCACGACCACCTGGTCTAACCATCCTGCTAAAGATTTAACAGGGGGTAGTTTAGTAAAAACAACTGCAAGTGTCTTAGAGACAAACATGATGTAACACGACAATGAATAAGTAGTGCAATAGATACATAACAGTAGTCAATTAAGACATACAGATCCATACACAGAGTCGATTACACGCGGACAACACAAGTTCGGAAATTAAACAGCTAGACATACTAGGCGGCGCGCAGGCACGCGGTGAGGAATACAACAACGAGACATAGCAAAGGATACATCAACGTCTGGGAAAACCACTGAAACCAGGTATCTGCAGGTGCGGACGATGAGTGTCCATGGCAGGAAGGTCCTGCGCTCCGTGAGCACTATGATGCAGAACCCGATCTCGAACTGGGAGAAGAGGTCCACGTGCGGGTGTGTGACCTCCAACAGCAGGCCAATCGATACCTGAAGGCAACTGAGTCCTGCGCGGGTAAAGGATGTACTCTGGATGTATCCCTGCACGAACAGCTGGCAGCAACTCTGTCATAGCATCGTAGAGACGTGCGCGAGTGGCAAACAACTCGACGGCAAGAGCCCGGGCAGTGCGATCTAGAGCCTTAGTGCACTGAATCAAAACCTGCGGGTCGTATCGACGTCGCTCGTAAGGGGCACAGACAGCTGTGTAGTATCCGGTATCATCTCCAGCAGGGGCATACGGGATGTATCGTAACTCGGAGGCATCCAAGCGACTATGCTCACCACGAAGACGTGTGATAGCAGAATGGGCAGCATCATGGACTGCCATATCAATCGTCACGCCGATACCGTGAAAAGTGTGCAACTCAGTGACGGAGTCGTTCCGCTGATCAAAGATACGAACATCGGCATGGTACTGCTCCTGGTTGAACTCGCGGTAATCATCGTAAACCATGTACTCGGGGTACCAGCGGTAGCCCAATCTGGTCAGGAGGGCAATCAGGATAGCTAGAAAACCAGTCGCATCACGAGCCCAAGTCCGCAGTACAAGCTGCGTCGCAGGGCGCGGCGGAAACAAGTGATCCATCTGAAACAGAGGAAATTTCAAGATTGTCAAATGACAGTGAGTGAATTCTTGCATCGTGCATTCAAGAAAGTAACTTGCAGATAATCAAAGCTCTGGGTGGACGTGATCACGAGAACCTAGAGTCAGAGTTAGTAATTTTTTAACCCGAATAGAGGAGAGAGTAGAATCCCATAGTATAGAAGAGGAATAAAAGATCCTAATACCACCCATTGGCGACGTGGGCCCGTAAGCCACACGGCCATGTTAGTAAAATAGTTTTTTTCAAAGACTAGACTCAACTTCGACCAAGGAATTGGAAGGGGGCTTCCTACAGGTAGTCGGCTCTGATACCAACTTGTGACGCCCCTGCTCGACCGTGCACTAATCATACACGCAAACGTGCACGCTCGAGATCAGAGACTCACGGGAAGATATCACAACACAACTCTAAACTCAAATTTAAACATAAATCTTCATATTACAAACCAGGGGTCACGAGGACCCGAATACATAAGTCATACAAACAAATAATATCTGGGTACAGACATAGTTAGTCAAGTTTGCCTTAAGAAGTCTAGCACAAACATCGACACTGATCGAAAAGGCGAAGGCCTCCTCCCTAGGGCCTCCGAACTATTCCTGGTCGGTGGGCTCAACGTAGTAGTAGTGGTCTCCGGGGATCTCCTGCTCCTGGGCTCGGTCGTCTGAACGCAGCAACCGGGTATGGGGAAAAAGAGATAGCAAAGCAACCGTGAGTACTCATCCAAAGTACTCGCAAGACTGACATCAGAACTATACTAAATATGCATCGGTATCAAAGGAATGGGGCTATATCTTTGGACTAAACTGCAGAAATGCCGGAACAGAGGGGGAGGGGCCTAGCCTATCGAAGACTAGCATCTTGAAGCAATCTCGCAGCATCAGAAGAGAGTAGAGTATAGTAACACATAATAGCAGTTATATTTTAGTAATGCCCTGAGATCCTTTCTCGTCTACCCTGCGAGAAAGTGATCCCGAGAGCAGTAGTAACAGTTTAATATTGTAACAGTATCCATTTGTAGTTGTAGCAGATCAAGATACAACTCTGAGCGTCCTGTTACCGTGGACACGGCTATTCGAATAGATAACTTCCCTGCAGGGGTGCACTACTGTTACCCAACACGCTCGATCACATCTGGCCGGACACACTTGCTGGGTAATGCCCGGCCTCGGGTAATCGACACGACGCAGTCCTACCTAGGCTCAGCAGAGAGGTCAACACGCCGGTCTAAATCCTAAGTGCGAAGGGGTCTTGGGCCCATCGCCCTCTGCACTCCTGCACGTTGCAAGACTGGCCGGGGCCCAGGCGCGACACTGTATACACAAGTGACGTAACCAGCTCACCCCAGCAATCAGCCCGCATCTCTGAGCAGTGACGTCTAAAGAGCTTTCGGCTGATACATAAGATGTAGAGGGCCCCATTAAACCATTATCCCACGTGGTGGTAGTGCGTATAAGGCCAGCGTCCTTCTCAGATCAAATACCCAAATCTGGTAGGCGTATTTAGTAACTCGCAGAGACGAACAGGATCCCTGTCGCTTCGATTTGATAACACACGGCTCGCGGGTGCTCTTGGAGCCGACCCGTCTTTAATATTATTCTCTCGCGGCCACCCTTGGGGCCAAACCGACTTTAATAGTTTAAAGTATTGCCATAAGTAAACATTTCCGTGATCATCACCCGGAGTGGTCACGACCCGATATCAAGCATGGCAAACGGACAAGGGTGAAGGGCCACAGATGAATCAATAGCATAGCTAACTAAGCATCATGGGACAACAGGTAGATATCAACAGCAGGCGACAAAATCAGGCTATGCATCAGAATAGGAGCTATCGGAATAACAACAGAAGCAATTCTAATGCAAGCATAAGAGAGAAAGAGTGGGCGATATCTGGATGATCAAGGGGGTTTTACTTGCCTGGAAGCTCAGCTGAAGGGGTCTGGTCATCGGCGACGTAGTCGTACGCAACAGTGTCGTCGGTAGTCTCGGGGTCTATCGGGAGAGAAGGACGGGGAAGAAACAATAAATACACGACAACAATGCAACAGGGATGCATGACATGCCTAAATGATATGCAGGGGTGATATAATGCATCTCTAATTATTTTAGATGATTTAGGAATTTATCTGGAATTATTTTATCAGGGTCATGCACTATTCATTTATAGGAAACAGGCAAAAGGTTCCATGTTCATCATGTTAGAGGGGTGTGGCAGGTATGGGGGTGGCATATTGAGATTCTTCATATTTTTCTGATCATTTTTCATATATAAATTATTTTCATCCGAGTTACGGTTTATTTTATATGATTTTTCAAAGTTTTAATCATTTTCTGGAATTTCTAAAATTATTTAATTCGAATTATCCAAAACAGTAGTACGTGACATCAGCATGACGTCATGATGACGTCAGCAGTCAACAGACCAGCTGACCAGTCAAACCTGACCAGTGGGTCCCACTGGTGAGTGACTGTTTTAATTAAATAGTGATTAATTTAGTTAATTAGACTAATTAGCTAGCGGGCCCCATTAGTCAGTGACTAACCTAATTATCAGATTAACTTTTAAATTCAAATTAACTTAATTACACGCGGGGCCCGCACGTCAGTCACACTAGGCAGCCCAGTCAGCACGTTGACTGGGTCAACCCAGTCAACGGGCCAGTGGGGCCCAGCGGTCAGTGGCACAGAGTGGGGCCCAGAGGCGCCCACGTCAGCGCCGGCCACCGGAGTGGCTCCGGCGAGCCCGAGTGCGGCGGCGACAGTGGCCGCGGGATCGAGCGGTGCCCGACGACGACGGCGCTCGGTGAGTTCGCGGACGAGCGAGGGAGAGGGGGGAAAAGATCTGGGGGCGGCTAGGGTTGTCGCGGTGGCCTCCTTATCCTCCGCGTCCTCCTGTAGCGACGCGAGGACGAGCGGGCGCGGCTGGGACGGCGAGCCGGCGTCGGGCGCGGGCGTGCGCGGGTGAGCAGTAGGAAGGAGAAGGGGGAGTTGGGCCGGGCCGTTTCTGGTTTGACTTAGGCCCAGGTGCTGCGGCCTTTTTCTTTTTCTCTCCTCTTTCTTTTTTGTTTTCTGTTTCTTCATTTCTGTTCTGTAATTCTTCTAGCACTAATGCAATTTTGTAAAATACGACTCTTGTCCATTTAAATACTAGGCAATATACCTCACTGCCAGAAAAAGGTTTGGAGGTAAATGGATTTCATTTGAATTTTTGGATTAAATGAAATGGATTAAAGGGTGCTGTTTTGGTACTGCTTCATGATGTTAGAGTCGTTTAAATAATTCAATTAATGTTGATTTTATTTTTATAATTGCCTTGGGAATATTTGCAATATTATGAACTATTTAGTTCCTGGATTTGAACAACTTTTAAATTCATTCTATATTTGAATTTCAATTTGAATTGGAATTTGAAATGAGATATGAAACAAATGATGATCAAGCACTGTTAATCTTGGTGACTGGGCATTATCAAAAGGGTGATCACTGTAGCTAATACATGGGGGTGTTACAGATCATGAACTAACCATGCTCATAATAACACTTAGGAATGATATTTACTCATATCAATGGCATAGTCAACTAGCGAGCAATAATAACATATCTCAAGTGCCAACAATTTGTCAAAATAATCATGATATAATATGATAACATGGTATCTCGCTAGCTCTTTCTGAGACCGCAAAACATAAATGCAGAGCACCTCCAAAGTTCAAGCAGCGACTAAACATTGTAATTCAGGGTAGAAGAGATCTAGTCATGATTTACCCACATTAACTATACTCAATGCATAAGGATGACAATAGTGCTCTGAGGATTGGTGCTTATAATGAGAAGGTGAGACTAAACAATAAAACTAAAATAACATAAAAGTAAAAAAGATAGGCCCTTCGCAGAGGGAAGCAGGGATTTGCAGCGGTGCCGGAGCTCGAAGCTTAAATCAGAGATGAAAAAAAAATTGGGAGGTGTACTTTTCCTGTCAACGTCATGACCGAGAATTTTCAATATCTTCCATGCTAAATGCATTATAGACGGTTCCCAAGAGGAAAGGTAAAGTTTACCCCCCCCCCTCCATCATACCAACACAAGCCATGGCTAGCCGAATCCTCGGGTGCCCTCCATACCAACAACTTTCCGGTGGAGTTTGTTTGCATTATGTATTTTCATTTTTGAGCATAGGACTGGGCATCCCAAATACCAGCCTCTCGCATGCAATGACAAGTAAATAAACACTCATCTCGAGAATAACCCGCTTAGCATGGAAGATACGGACCGCCCCCTGTCGCTCCATGTGCGGTGTGGGCACACAAAACGGATGTTTATTTGAATGATTAGAGGTGGCACATGCAAATTTACTTGGAACGGCAGAGTAATACCGCATATAGGTAGATATAGTGGACTCATCTGGAACAACTTTGGTTTAAGTATTTTGGATGCACAAGCAGTATTCCCGCTTAGTACAGGCGAAGGCTAGCAAATAGATTGAGGAGTGACCAACTAGAGAGCGAAAATGGTCATGATCATGCATTGAGAATAATTAACACTGAATACTAGCATGAGTAGGATATAGACACCCTGAACATAAATATTGTGGAGGCTATGTTGGTTTTGAATCAACTACATGTATGAACATGTGCCAAGTCAAGCCACTTGATACATTCAGAGGAGGATACCATATTAACATACTACATCATAACCATTTTAATGCATGTTGACATTCAAGATAAATCATTAGTCACTCCTAGCTACTTAAACATGGCATGAGCAACAATAATATCTAATTGTCATCACAAACATGTTTACTCATAATATGTTGAATCATGGATACTGAGTTAAACATATTTACAAAAACAAAAACAAGAAGAGTTCATACCAACTTTTCCTTGCCATAGTCACTTCATCAAATCATCATCATTATTGCCTTTCACTTGCACGACCGAATGATGTGAAAATAATAATAGTGCAAGGTGCCATGGGCTAAGCTGGAATCTGTAAACATTTTATTCAAGGGAGAAGACAGGGTAATATTGGCTCTTCGTTAGATCAACAATAACGCATATGAGAGCCACTCAACATTTTCATCGTGGTCTTCTCCCTACGATGACTCAACAAACAGAAAAGAAATTCAGAGAAACACACTGAAATATTTTTGGAATTTTAGTTTTTCTGAAGAAAGCAAATTAAAGAAGAAAAACGAAAAGCGAGAAAAACTATTTACACGGGAGAGCTCCAAACAAGCCAAAGAAGAAATGAGAAATCTTTTTGAGTTTTCTTTTAATACTACGAACTAACTAAATGGAAAGAAAAACCGAAAAGAAGTGAGAAATATTTTTGGATTTTCAAAGTTTTTCAAACACACAAGAAGAAAGTGAAAATAAAACTAACATGGATAATACAATGAAAAAGGATGAACACCGACAACTGGAATGAATGTGCAAACATGAATATAATGTCGGTGAGAATACGTACTCCCCCAAGCTTAGGCTTTTGGCCTAGCTTGGTCTACTGCCATGGCTGACTAGGATAATAATCGAAGTAGTAACTCGTGGAGGCGTTCTGAGCCGCCTGCTCAGCGAGACGAGCAGCCTCAACTGCCGCGTTATACTCGTGCACCTCATTCTCATGAAGAAAATATCTTTGTTTGTTCTGGAAATTGAAGAGGACAGGAGCAGACAAAACAACAAACACAGAACGATATTTATCGAATATCAAGTTATAGTCATATTTGTGAGTGTTGCGCTTAATAAACTCATGGTTCTGAATTGCCTCAAAATTCAAATATGTATCAGCTAAAAGAGGATCATTGGGCGTGGGCGAGACCACTAGCCTTCCAGCTACGCGGGAGGCATAAATCCCTCCATACAAATCACCGTTACCCGAGTTGCGATGCAACCTACGTGCAACAATAGCCCCAAGATTATAATGTTTGCTACCCGTTAAAGCAGTGTGAATAAGGCTCACGTCAGGAGCACAAAGTGCACTACAGTCTTGTTTACGAACAATGCATTTGCCATTAAAGAGTGTGAAATACCGAATAGAGGGAAAGTGAATACTTTTTATCCTAGCTTGCGTAACTCCCCTATTCTCACCATTGCAAAGGCTATTGAGAAACAGTTCATATTCAGATTGCCGCGTTTCTCTAAGTGAACGCCAAAATGGAATTTTGCATGCATCACAAAACTCTTCTAGAGACATACCATAAGATCTATCATAGAGATGAAATAAAACTCTAGGAGTACGAGGGTGATACTCAAAATTTTGAGTGAATGAATGAATAAGGTTGTAGTGTTGCGGTGGCTTATCTGCGATGAAGGTGGAGAGCTCGGTGTTGTGAATATATTGGTCAAATTCTTCCTTAATGCTTGCACCTAGCATGAACTCGTTGCACGGCCATCGACACAATTTTGCTTCGACACCTCGCACCAAACTTGCCCTTGGTTCAACATACGATTGGCGTGCTGGCCTTTCGCTCGATGATGCTTCAGAGGACCTCCTCCTTGAAGAACTCCTCCTGAAAAGGTTCATTTACCTACGAACAAATTTCTGAAAAAATTTAGACCACAAAAAGATGTTAACAAAACTTCACAAGATTGATAGCAACTATTCATACAAGTGCCTAGAGGCTATATCAAGCATTTAAACTACTTAAAACTCAAAGAATTCAACATGCAAGCTCATTTTTTCAGTAGCACCAATAGTAGCAATTTACGCAAAATATAATTCACTAAAGCAAAAACTAATTGGAGCAACGTGAGAGTCACATACCAAGGAGCAATCCCTCAAAACAGTTGCGGAAACGGAGCTCTAAGCAAAGAGATCGAAAATCTCAGATTTGGGAGCAAGAACACGAGAGAGAGAGCTACCACAATTTTTTCTGGAGGTAGGAGATAAAGTGGGCTGAATGGATAAGTGAGTGGGTCCCTGTGGGACCCACTAGGCATCTTGGCGCTCCCTGGGGGGGTGGCCGCACCCTGTTACCTTGTGGGCAACAGGTGCACCCCCCTAGGTTGTTTTCTGTGCCAAAAATTCTTAAATATTCCAAAAAAATCATGTTAAAATTTTATTGCATTCTGAGCACTTTTAATTATGGGCTAATTTTTTATTGCACGGATAATTCAGAAAACAGGATAATCATGGCATTTTATTTCATTAAAATAAAAATAACAGAGAGTAAGCTATGATTACAGAAAGTTGTGCTTACCAAATTCATCGACCACATGCCCCTCAAAAATAATCCATTAATAAGGTTGATCAAGTCTTATTAACAAACTATGTCCAAGTAACAAGAAACCGAAGAACTTTCGTATAACACTAAGTTACCTCAACGGGGATATGCATCTCCCCAACAATAAGAATTTCATATTTCTTTTTGATAGTAGGAAGAGGAAATTTGAATCCCCCAATAGTGATTGTCGAAACCTTTTCAATGCAACTGATACCATTCACTGAATTTTGTTTCTTCGGAAAATAAACCGTATGCTCATTACCATTGACATGAAAAGTGACCTTGCTTTTGTTGCAATCAATAACAGCCCCTGCAGTATTAAAAAAGGGTCTTCCAAGGATAATCGACATGTTGTCGTCCTCGGGCATATCAAGTATAACAAAGTCCGTTAAGATAGTAACATTTGCAACAACAACAGACACATCCTCGCAAATTCCAATAGGTATAGCAGTTGATTTATCAGCCATTTCCAAAGATATTTCAGTAGGTGTGAGCTTATTCAAATCAAGTCTTCTATATAAAGAGAAATGCATAACACTTACACCGGCTCCTAGATCACATAGAGCAGTTTTAACATAACTTCTTTTAATGGAGCATGGTATAGTAGGTATTCCCGGATCTCCTAACTTTTTAGGCACTCCACCCTTAAAAGAATAATTTGCAAGCATGGTGGAAATTTTAGCTTCAGGTATCCTTCTTTTATTAGTGACAATATCTTTCATGTATTTAGCATAGGGAGGCATTTTCAACATATCAATCAAGCGAGTGCGCAAAAAACAGGTCTAAGCATTTCAACAAAGCGCTCAAAATCTTCCTCGTCCTTGTTTTTAGATGGTTTAGTAGGAAAGGGCATAGGTTTTTGAACCCATGGTTCTCTTTCCTTTCCATGTTTTCTAGCAACGAAGTCTCTTTCATCATATCTTTTATTCTTAGGAGGTGGGTTATCAAGATCAACAGCAGGTTCTATTTCAACATCATTATCTGGTTGAGCTTCAACATGAACATCATCATTATCTTTATCATTATCATTATCAGTAGGTGGATGTTCATTACCAGATTGTGTCTCAGCATCAGAAATAGAAACATCATTATGATTCTCAGGAGGTTTTTCTGACTCAGGTTCACTAGAAGCATGCAAAGTCCTATCATTCTTCTTTTTCTTTTTCTTCTTAGATGGACTAGGTGCATCAATATTAATTCTTTGAGAATCTTGTTCAATTCTTTTAGGATGACCTTCAGGGTATAGAGGATCCTGAGTCATTCTACCTCCTCTAGTGACAACTGTAACAGCATGATCATTCATTTTATTATTCATCTCATCAAGCAAATCATTTTGTGACTTAGCTATTTGTTCTAACTGAGTCTGGACCATAGAAGCATGTTTACTTAAGCATTTAACATCATTAGCAATTCTAAACATCAAATCACTCAAGCGATCAATCATGATTGCATTTCATTTTAATTGATTGCTAACATATATATTGAAATTCTCTTGCTTAACAATGTAGTTATCAAATTCATCCAAGCATTGACTAGCAGATTTATTATAGGGAATATCATTTTCATTGAATCTACGGAGAGAATTTACCTCTACTACCTGTGTCAGGATATCAAGTCCATGTATTTCTTCAGCCTGTCCAACGGTTCGTTCCCTGAAAACAGAACCAGCACAACTATATAGGTAGTCCTTAGAAGCATCGGTTAGTCCATTATAAAAGATATCAAGTATTTCATTTTTCTTAAGAGGATGATCAGGCAAAGCATTAAGTAATTGGAGAAGCCTCCCCCAAGCTTGAGGGAGATTCTCTTCTTTAATTTGCACAAACTTAAATATTTCCTGTAAGGCAGCTTGTTTCTTATGAGCAGGAAAATATTTTTCAGAAAAGTAATATATCATATCCTGGGGACTACGCACACAACCAGGAGCAAGAGTATTAAACCATTTCTTAGCATCACCCTTTAATGAGAAAGGAAACAACTTAAGGATGTAATAGTAGTGAATTTTTTCCTCATGAGCAAATAGGGTGGCAATATTATTCAACTTAGTAAGGTGTGCCACAACAGTTTCAGTTTCATAACCATGAAAAGGATCAGATTCAACCAAAGTAATTAACTCAGGATCTATAGAGAATTCATAATCCTTATCGGTAACAAATATGGAAGACGTAGAAAACTTAGGATCATATTTCATTCTCTTCCTCATAGATTTTTCTTTCAACTCAGCAAGCAATTTTCTAACATCATCTCTATCATTACAAGCAAGAATTACCCTAGTTGTCTCTCTATCAAAAACATAACCATCTGGTATCTTAGGCATTTCAACTCTAGTAGGAGAGCTAGGCATAATAGGTGAATCATAATTTTCAAGAGTTTCAACATTTTCAATTTCTTTAGCTTTAGCAATTTGTTCATCAAGAAATTCTCCTAGTGGCACAATATCATCAAGCATAGTACTAGCATCATCAATAGTTTCATTCATAGCAGAAGTAGTATCATCAATTACTTGCTATATATCAGAATGAATAGCAGGTGGTGGTGTCACAAGCCTACTCAAAACAGAAGGTGAATCAAGTGCAGAGTGTGATGGCAGTTCCTTACCTCCTCTAGTCATAGAGGGGACAATCTTGGTCTTAGCATCTTTCAAATTCTTCATAGTGATCAACAGATATAAATCCCAAGTGACTCAACAAATAGAGCTATGCTCCCCAGCAACGGCGCCAGAAAAAGGTCTTGATAACCCACAAGTATAGGGGATCGCAACAGTTTTCGCGGATAGTATTTCACCCAGATTTATTGATTCGACACAAGGGGAGCCAAAGAATATTTGCGAGTATTAGCAGTTGAGTGGTCAATTCAACCACACCCGGAGAACTAAATATTTGTAGCAAAGTGTTTAGTAGCACAGTAGTATGATAGTTTTGATAGCAGTAGTAACAGTAACAGTAACAGTAGCAGTTTTGTAGTGACTGTAACAGCAGCAGCAACGAAAGTAACTTAGCAAAGATCAATATGCGAAAAGCGTAGGCATTGGATCGGTGATGGATAATTATGTTGGATGACATTCATCATATAACAATCACAACCTAGGACGATACACAATAGCTCCAATTCATCAATGTAATGTAGGCATGTATTCCGTATATAGTCATACGTGCTTATAGTAAGAACTTGCATGACATCTTTTGTCCCACCCTCCCGTGGCAGCGGGGTCCATAAGGAAACTAAGGGATATTAAGGCCTCCTTTTAATAGAGAACCGGAACAAAGCATTAACACATGGTGAATACATGAACTCCTCGAATTATAGTCATCCCCGGAGAGTATCCCACACAATTATCACTATGGGGTCTACAGATCAGAACAATAACAAGTGCATATGAAAAGCGGATAGGATCAAGAACTCAAATATATTCATGAAAACATAAAGGTTCAGATCTGAAATCATGGCACTCGGGCCCTAGTGACAAGCATTAAGCATAGCAAAGTCATAGCAACATCATTCTCAGAACATAGTGGATACTAGGGATCAAAGCCCTACAAATTGACTCAATTACATGATAAATCTCATCCAACCCATCACCGTCCAGCAAGCCTATGGAGAAATTACTCACACCCGGTGGTGAGCATCATGAAATTGGTGATGGAGGATGGTTGATGATGACGACGGCGACGAATCCCCCTCTCCGGAGCCCCAAACGGACTCTAGATCAGCCCTCCCGATGAAGAACAGGAGGTGGCGGTGGCTCCGTATCGTAAAACGCGATGAAACTTCTTCTCTTATTTTTTTCTCGGGGAAAGTGAATTTATAGCATTGGAATTAGGTCAGACGGTCGCCTATGGGCCCCACATGGCATCAGGGCGCGCCGTGGGGGGGTCGCGCCCTGTTGCCTTGTGGGCAACAGGTGGCCCCTCTTCTGTTGATTCTTGCGCCAGTAATTTTTATTTATTCCATAAAAAATCTCCAAAAAGTTTCGTCCAATTACGAGAACTTTGATTTCTGCACAAAAATAACACCATGGTAGTTCTGCTGAAAACAGGGTCAGTCCGGGTTAGTTTCATTCAAATCATGCAAATTAGAGTCCAAAACAAGAGCAAAAGTGTTTGGAAAAGTAGATACGACGGAGACGTATCAGCCTCCAATGCTCTGCTTGTGGCTCGATCCCTCGTCGTCTACAGGAAGGAGGCACTTCCTCATGTCAACGATCTGCCTGTACATCTCGTAGCACGTGTACGCGTCCGTGGCCGCGTACTTGAGGTGATCTTCATCCAGTATCTGGCGGGGAAGGAGGGCAGATCACCTCACCTAGGATGCATGCCCAGCGCCACCGCTGCAGCAGGTTGGGCGATTTGGCTTCTTGTACCGCCCATCTGAACAGCCGCACCGGGTTCGTATACCATTGTGCAGGCATGCACATTCTCTCCTCCGCAGTCGACTCCGTGAATATGATCTCCGCCATTAGCGCTAGCTCCAAGTCGACGCGACGCTGCCAGATGCTGACATCCCTCAGCATCTCTGCCCTGAGATCGACTTGCGCCTCCGCCTTGTGCTTCGCCATGCGCAGCTCCTTCGAACATGTCTCCAATCGATGACTCGCTTCCTCGATCCGATTTGCCCTTGCTGCCTACCACCTCCAACGCAGCCCCGGCATGTCCTCCGGCGCTACCGATCTGTGAGTCCCACTACTAGGAAATACCTTATAGGTGGAGGCTTAACAGTAGCGAGGGGCAAACACCGGCGCTACTTGTAATTAACAGTAGCGCGTTCTAAGGACAGGCGCTACTGGTATCAACTTAGCAGTAGCGCGGGTGTACGTGACATCGCTGCTGGTAAATGGGCCCCACCGTACCCACCAGGCCACTAATAGTAGCAGCGCGGGCTGGGGAAAAGGCGCTACTACTATTGCTATTAGCAGTAGCGCGGGTCAGGTACCCACCGCTGCAACTACGGCTGCACTGTCCCATGTGGTGGTCCCCGCTTAGCAGTAGCGCGGTTTGCGGACCAGCGCTGCTGCTATTGATCTTAGCAGTAGCGCCGTTCGCCGACACGCGCTACTGCAAAGCCGCAGCTGGCACCTTTTGCAGCCCCCTTTCCCCCCTCCCCCTCCTCTCTCCCTCACTTCTTCTCCCTCACTTGCTTTCCCCATTAGCTAGCTTTCTTCTCTCTTCTCTCTACTTTAATGCCCCCTCCACCATCTCCATTAATGCACCACTTTTCTCTCTTAGCTTCCTCACTCTTCTCTCCTCCCTCCACTAGTTAGAGCTAGCCATTTCCTTCCCCTACTAGCTATAGATCTATCCATTTAGTGGAACCTATCAACTCCCCAAATAGATCTATTCTTTAATGGAGTAAAGCCATCTAGTCACCGTGCTTCTCTCTCGAGATAGCTAGGTGAGTAAAAAATTGTGCTTTTTGGAAGAATTAATGGAAAATATGTGTGCGATATGACCGAATCGGGCGATATGATGGAAATTATGTGTGTGGCATGAGTTGCCGCCTATATGTTTATTTGCCGAATTGTGTGTGACATGAGAGTTGCTTATGTTTTCCGAAATGTCGGTTTATTTCCGTTTCGGCGAATTTCGGGCAAACTCTATATGTCCTTTTTTTAGGGAAGGTCATGTCGAATTTTTGTATGACTTTGATGCATGCATGCATGGATGTGTTTATAATCCTTTTGCTTATTAATTATACCACGCAGGCGATCATGAAGGTCAGTGGAACGATGGTGGAAAGATGGTTGCGATCCGCGGTGCACGACATGTATGAAAATAACCAGAAGGAGATTTTCTGTCCGTGTCGAAGATGCAAAGGAGGAGTCTTGCTCGACCCCTTTAAGGAAGGCCGTTTGAAAGCGCACCTGCTCATGACTGGTTTCATGGATGGCTATACTCGGTGGATAAGTGAAGATGATGACGTCGATGGGGCAGCCAATGACGACATTGGACCAGACGAAGAGATGACCGATAATGGTGGCGGAGAAGAGGTCGGACATGGCGGCGGAGAAGAGGCCGGACATGGGGGCGGAGAAGAGGCCGGACATGGGGGCGGAGAAGTGGCCGGACATGACAGAGAAGACGCGGACACGCCGGAGCATTCGTCGCTACTAAGTTCAGTTGTGCGGGACCCTCATGTTCAAGACCTGCTTCGCAAGAAGACGACTAACGACAGAGCTGCTTGTAGAGAGGAGGCCAAGCTGGAGCAACTGGAGGTAGACTCTCATACTCCATTGTATGATGGTTGCGATCCCGAGGTGACCCGCTTGAGTTTCACGCTCGAACTTCTAAAGACAAAGGCTAAAAACAAATGGACCGACAGAAGCCTCGATGAGCTTCTCAAGTATCTAAAGAAGGTTCTTCCCGTGGGGAACCTGTGTCCTACTAGTGTCGATGAGGCCAAGAAGATCGTGTGCCCTCTTGATCTGCCGCACATTAGATACCATGCATGCATCAACGATTGCATCATTTATCGGAAGGAGCACGCGGAAAAAAACAACTGTCCGGTGTGCAATGCTTCTCGATACAAGAAGGCCAGAAAGAAATCTCCCCAGAAAGTTGTATGGTACCTACCGATCACTCCCCGTCTGCAGCGTTATTTCGTAGATCCTAAGGAAGCAAAGCTCATGCGCTAGCACGCGGAGAGGGTGAATCCCGATGATGGAGATGATCCGAAGCTGAGACACCTCGCGGATGCAAGCCAGTGGAGAGCGTTCAACGCCGAATATCGATTTTTCGCAGGTGATCCATGGAACATCGTGCTTGGCGCGAGTACCGATGGCATGAATCCGTTTGGCAACCAGAACACCAACCATAGCACATGGCCCGTGTTTGTATGGATGTACAACCTTCCCCCCTGGAAGTGCATGAAGACAAAGTACATACACATGAGCATGCTGATTCAAGGGCCGAAACTACCGGGAAATAATATTAATCTGTATCTGGGGCTACTTCAAGAGGAGTTAGACACGTTATGGAAAAGACCGGCCAAGACATGGGACGCCAGCAAAGGCGAGTATTTCTATATGAGAGCCACGCTGATGACGACGGTGCACGACTATCTCGGTTACGGATATGTCGCAGGCCAGGTGTGCCATGGATATTGCGGATGCATGCGGTGCATGGATGATACAACGTCTCAGCAGCTAACGAAAGATGGCGGGTCTGGGAAAATCGTGTACATGGGGCATCGAAGATGGCTTGCGAAGGACGACCCGTGGAGAAACCGTGGAGATCTATTCAATGGTGCGGCTGAGCATCGAGGACCTCCACGTAAGAGGAGCGGTGCCGAAATCGATGAGCTGTTGAAAAACTGGGAACAGTGCCCCGCGTCGGGAAAGATGAAAATGGTGTCGGAGCCGCTGCTGAAGGTATGGAAAATGAGGTCTATTTTCTGGGACTTGGAGTACTGGCCCAAACTCGACACGCCTCATTGCCTTGATCAAATGCATATCACGAAGAATGTCCTTGAGAGCTTGCTTGCAACACTGATGAACATGCCGGATAAGACCAAGGATGGGCCGAAGGCAAGAAGAGACTTGGAAGATTTGAACATCAGGGCAGATCTCCACATGCCGCCCCGTAAAAAGTCGGAGGAGACGGAGACGGAGACGGAGGCGCGGGACCAGGGCAAAAAAGTTAACAAGAAGGAAGAGAATTATTGCCCCCCTTCTTGCTTTACCTTAAGTCCGAAGGAGATCGATCAATTCTTCAACTGCCTTACCGGAATCAAAGTTAGTTTCGGTTACTGTGGGAAGATAAGCAGATTTCTAGACACCAAGAAGAAAAGGTTCCGCGGGATGAAGTCTCATGACTGTCATGTGATGATGACGCAGATACTTCCTGTTGCCCTTAGAGGGATAATGGACAAGCACGTCCGTGACACGCTTATTAGTCTCTGCAACTTTTTCGACGTTATCTCTCGAAAGTCGATCAGTGTGAAGCAGCTCCGAAGGCTACAAGAAGAGATCGTTTTGATACTAAATGAGCTTGAGATGTACTTCCCGCCCGCGTTCTTTGACATCATGGTGCATCTGTGTGTCCACATTGTGGACGACATCATAGACCTCGGGCCGACATTCCTGCACAACATGATGCCGTTCGAGAGGATGAATGGGGTCATCAAAGGATTCGTTCGTAACATGTCCCGTCCGGATGGAAGCATCATCCAGGGCTATCTAACCCAAGAGTGCACCTCTTTCTGCGAGAATTATCTATATGGCGGTGACCCTGTTGTTGGTTTGCCCGTTAACAAGCACCTTGGGAGGCTCGGAGGAGAAGGTCACACCAACGGCCGGAGGGAACTGCATGTGGACCACTCGGGTCGACGCAATGACTTTGACAGAGCAAACTTAGTAGTGCTACAGCACCTAGACGTGGTAGATCCTTTCGCGACACTGCACAAAGAAACCATCGCAAAGAAGTACCGTGACCGGGGGCTATGCAAGACGAACGCCGAAGTTATTAGAGAGCACAACTCCACTTTCCTGCCTTGGTTCAAAGAGCATGTTCTTGCTAATCCCCCGGAAGAGGGCTCTACGGACGGATTGCTCATATACGCCTTAGCACATGGCCCCGAGGCCAACCTCGCGACCTATCAGGCAGACGATATCAATGGATACATGTTCTACACGGAGGCCAAAGATATAAACAGTGATTTTCAGAACTCAGGGGTGACGATGGAATGCATGACCGGCGACAACGCCGCAACTGAAAGATTCTACAGAAGGGTCGAAGAGATCTGGGAGCTTGACTACTCAGGACTGCACGATGCGACGATGTTCCGTGTCAGATGGGCTAAGAACATCGAAAGAGAAAACTGGTATTTCACTACCATGTCTATACCCGACGCCAAGAGCGCTGCCGTGAACGCCATCGCAAAAAACGAGCCATGGGTACACGCTAAGCACGTGACACAATGCTTCTTCATAACCGACCCGAGCAATCCCAGCCGTGTTGTCATGAGGAGAGGCAAAAGGAACATCATCGGAATGGATGGAGTCGCCAACGAGGAAGACTACGACCAGTACGGCAACCCGATGAGGGAAGATGACAATGACGATGAAGCATACGTCAAAAGAAGAATCAATACTACATTACCTAAGAAAGATCGTACTCCATGGAAAAGGAAAAGTCACAACGAGGGGCTCAATTATTCGACAGCGAACAAGAAGGTAAAGAAGCTCACTCAGAAACGAAAACGTCGACGCTGAGAAACCATCATTTATATATATGTATTTATTTTGTGTACGCACTTAATCGTTATCGGTCAAATGATATGTAATATATATCGTCGCCTGAGTTATATACATTGTATCCGATCCCCTTCTTCCCGGCTCGGTCGTCTTTCGGAAAAGAAAAGAAAATGAAAAGAAATAGAAAAATGTGAAAGGAAAGAAGAAAATGAAAGGATTAGAAAAGGAAATGAAAATAAAAAGAAAAAGGAGAAAGGAAATAAGAAAAATAAAATGAAAAGAAAAAAGCAAAAGGAGAAAATGAAAAGAAAAATCAAAGGAATAGCAGTAGCGCGTTTATGGACCCGCGCTATAGTTAACTTAGCTGTAGCGCGGGCTACCCAAACCGGCGCTACAGATAACTTAGCTATAGCGCGGGTGTACTGCTATGTTTGAGTGAACCGCACCGCGCGGGCCTTTCTTCCTCAATTTCCCCCATTCCCCCCATTCCATCCCCTTGCCCTCCTCCACGCCGTCGCCGGAGCCCTCGTCGCCCTTGCCTCCTCGCGCCGTCGCCGGAGCCCGTCCTCGCCGCGCCTGCCTCCTCCTCGACGTCGCCGCGCGCCTGCCTCCTCCTCCTCGACCTCGCCGCGCCTGCCTCCTCCTCGACGTCGCCGCGCGCCTGCCTCCTCCTCCTCGACGTCGCCGCAAGTCCAACCTCCTCCTCCTCCATCGACCTCGCCACCCTGTAAGCCCCTCCTCTCCCCTCCCCTCTTGTCTCTCTCTGCTCTCTCTCTCTCTCTGCCATATGTATGAACCCTAGGTTATTTAGTGCTAGATTAGTTCCATATGAACCCTAGGGTTAGTGCTAGATTATGAAACCTAGGTTCCATTTGAACCCTAGGTTAGTGTTATGAACCCTAGTAAAAAAAATTATTGCTAGGTTATGAACCCTAGCTAGTTAAAACAGAATTATTGCTAGGTTAGTGCTAGATTATGAACTCTAGTTAAAACAGAATTGTTGCTATTTAAAAAATCTTAGTTCAATCAATTGTTGCTATTTAAAGAAAAAACAGAAGTTCCTTGTTTGCATCAATCAATTGTTAGCTAGGTTTTTTTGAGAAGTAGCTATTATTTTGTTTAGTTAACCCTAGTAGATAGGAATTTAACTAGGGTTCTTTATGGTCAATTTCTTTGAATAATTAAAGTGCATGAATTTCTTTGATATACATGATGTTGGCTGTTGATGGTGAACATATTTTGAATAATTGAAGTGCCAAATGATGTTGGCTGCTGTTGTTGCCATATGATGTGCCAAATGATGGAGACGATGTGCTATTGTTGCCGATGTTGGCTTTACTTGTTTGCCGGGAAATGATCCGAGTGGCCTATGTTTTGCCGGAATATTGATTCATTTCCGTTCTGGTGAATTTCAGGCGCTCGATATGTCCACTTTTTAGCAAAGGTCATGCCGAAATTTCCCGTGAATTTCGGCATGACTTGTGCTAGAAAGTTGGCATATCGAGTGCCCGGCATTTGCGTGGATGGGAATGAAACGGCATTCCGGCAAACCATAGGCCTTTTTTTTATGTCATTACTCATTTTATTATAGTTTAAGAATTAAACGAGCAGACTTAATCGTAGGAAACATGTCAAACAACGACGAGACCGGGGCTTCTGACCACGCTGCCGACGACATACAATATGACCGTGAACATGATTACCTCGACTTTTTGTCTGGTCAGCAAACAGAAGGTTTGCAGGGCGACCTGGTCATAGCGGACGATGGTACTGTCGCCGACATCGACACCGATGGCACCGATGGCACCGGCACCTATGGCAGCGCCGAGACCGGCGCCGAAGGTACCGGCGCCGAAGGCAGTAACGAAAAGAAGAAGCAGAGGACACGACGCCCTAACAAACTCAGCATCAGAAGAATCCTGGTCACAGAGATGCACCCCGGCAAATTCGAGCCAATAGCGCCGAATGAACCTCGCAAGTGCTACGGCAACCAAGTCGGATGCATCCTACGGGAAACCGCAAGCATCAACGACAATGACTTAAGGAAGAAACCACATCTGGAGCACTTGCTCCTAACGAAGTTGCACAACAGATTCCAGTACCCCGGCCGGGATGACCGCATAGAAAACCCGTGGGATGATGCTGCCATGAAAGATATCAATAACCACACCATGGGCATGTTCAGCAACGATTTGGCCGCCTGGAAAGGGAGGGTGAAACGACCGATTGATGCTAACGAACCCCTGTCCAAGATTTTAGCAGACAATCCGACACTTACGGCAGAGGAGTTCGAAAGTTCAAGGACACTTCCGCTACCGAGGCAGCCAAGATTAAGTCTGAGAAATACAAGGGCCTTCAGCAAAGGAACACGAGGAACCAACGCCTCGGAAGCCGTGGCTACATTGGCAAGAGGCCCATATGGGATAAGGAGGACGCGGAATGTGAAGCCGCGGGGATCCTAGACCCCTACGCGGATTTCACCGACCCGCAGGAGCGTGACTTCATCAGGGCCCGGTACAAGTGGGACAAGGAGAAGAAGGTTTGGTACACGGACCCGATCACGAGGAAATTGATTAGATTACTGGTAATTATTCTTTTACCACCTTACATTTAGCTTCTGATCAAGTGGACTACACGTTGTAGTAACATTCGTAAACGGTTCACGTTCCTTTTACAGAAGGAGCAACACAGGCTTGCGGCCCAAAGCGACTCGTCGTCTCAGTCGTCGATGAGGCCCAAGTGGGACACCCCTCTCAACCGGGCCTTGAACCAACTGAAGGGACTCCCTTTGGACCAGCGGCCGCAATATGGACGTGTGCACGGCGTCGGAGACGGCGCCACGTGGAAGTACTACTACAACGAGGGCCCGGAGGCCAAAAAGCAGAAAAAGAAGTTCAGTCAGTTGAACATCGACGAGAAGGTGAAGCTTGCGGTCGAGAAAAATGCAGCTGAGGCCGAGAAAAAAGTAGCTGAGGCCGCAGAAGCGAACAAAAATGAGTTGGTCCAGCAGGCAGTCAATGCAGCTGTAGCTGCCTGCAGAAATGATTTCGCTACTAACTTGATTCCACTGGACGAAGCAAAATCCAGACAAGATGGCACAGGATTTTCCCATGCCCAGCTTCGTCGGGAGCAACTCGGTGAACATCGCACCACCACCACCTGCTGCCGCTACCGCACAAGGTCCTGCTCCCGCACACGCTCATAGCAGCCCGTCCTCTGTCTCTGGCGTGCTAGGCGGGCCTTCATCTTTGGCTGACCTCGATGCCCTCACGATAATTACATATCGCACCAACATATATATAATCTTCCGTTTTTCGTTGCCTTTCGGATGTCTTACGCCGTAGACATGTCTTCGCAGGTCGACGAAACCCCGTGCACCATACTCTACATGATCAACGGCCGGAAGGTGGACGTGGGAAAGGCAGTGATAACGAAGCCCTTGGAACTCACGTTCCACGGCCAGCCGATCCCCGTTGGCACCTTCAGGGTTACCTTGTCGAGTGTGAAAGCGGGCCACGAGGATTTGACTCCTCCAGTACGGCTCGGGGGAGAGGAGGATGAGACCCCGATGCGGCTTGGAGAATGCAAGGGTTGGATGCTGCTGTGGCCAAAGAATCTTCTTCGTCTGGAGGCGGCCGAGAGCACACCAATGACCACACATGAGCAAGGTATGAACACCACCACCCCGCCTACGCAATTACCAGCGCCTCTCATGCCGGGTGAGAGCGGCGGACGACGCGAGGACGGGGGTCCAATAGTGGATGATGTAGTCGGCCCCGTGGAACAAGGAATGGATGATGAGATGGAGGAGGAGGACCCTCTCCGGTTCCTCAATACCGGTGCCGCCTATGACGATGGACAAATGATGAGTCAGCCATATGACTCGGGCTATGAGCATGCGGATGAGGAGATGGATGATGTGCCCGGGCAGGAACGTCCTAGAGTTGATTGCAAGAAGTCTCTCTTCATGCAATCCTCACAGGACACGCCTCCAGATGCCGCCTCAACGCAGGGTCATCTAGCCGAGGGTCGTAAAGTGCTTAGCCCGACGACACTGGTGGTGGGGGTAAGGAAGGGTCTGGACGGTGAACCCAAGAAAAAGGAGAGGAAGAGACTGCCGAAGAGAGGCACTGCTGCCGCCAAAGCTGCCAAAGCTTCTAGCAGCCAGCCAACCGATTTTGCAGACCGTGTACCGTTTCAAGGTGCGGCGATGTACCATGTCGCGGGCGAGCCGATCCTACCGCCGAAACCGCTAGATGGCATATCAGGGGATCTCAGGAGACTGCACGACCATGTGCTGTCGACTGAGAAAAGCCTTCTCGCCTCGGAGGATCCAGGATATCCGCTTTACGCGGTTCGTGTGCCTCAGGCCAAGTGCTACGTCGACACACTGCCTGCGGAGGTGTTCTTCCTGCGGTTTGATCACATCTTTGAGATGTTTCTCATGAGGCGGCTCGATTTTACGATCGTCCGCCTTTTTGCGCTACATATGAACTTTGTCATCAGGAGAGAACAAATCTCGCAAATCTCGGTGGCGGATCCATACTACATGCATGAGTCCTTCTTGAGTCTCGGCGAGTTTGAACGTAAAGCTGCTAGGGACTACATCGAATACTTCATGGTAACGAATAAGGACAAGGAAACGATTCTCCTGCCTTATCGTCCAATGTAAGTCATTGCCGGACAACCCTTTCATACGTTTCAATCATTCCTTCGCTCATATGGAGACTAATTTGAGGTGTCTTTATTTTCCGCAGCAACGGGCACGCCGTCCTTATCGTTCTTTTCCCGCAAGTCTCCCACGCCGTGTATTTCGATCATCCAGAAACTTCGAGAAGAAAGACTACACCCACATAATGGATATTCTGGATGATGCTCTCCACGGCTTCAGCATGAGGGGTGGCCACATGGAGATAAGGAAACAAAGGAAGAACAAGCCGGGTTTCTCACATAAAACTACCTTCTGCTCCATCCATCAACCGACAACAAGCAAGAATGATGGATTCTACCTCCTCCACCTCATGATGGAGTTCAGAAGGGATAACCAACATCTTCGCATGACAACAAGAAACGATGAACATATCCGCAAATGGGCAGAATCCTTAGGAAACGAACTGGATTATAAAGTCAGAGATGACTTCTTTCGCATCCAGAAGGACATTGCAACGATCATCATGAAAGAAGTTGTCGAAGAGAAGGGGATGTTCCACCACGGCCCTATATCGCGAGCTGACGTCAGAACTCACATAGGCATGCAACGTCAAGACCTGACGCCGTTCACAAAGCTAGGGTGCATCCTCCCGGATATGGATGGGTGGAACTTCCAGTGATTGACGATGCCGATGATGATGTGTCGGTTGAACTTGTAGTTTCTGTAGCGGTGAAACTTTGTGATGTCAACGGTCCTGCTGAACTTGCGTAACGCTAGTTTGTTAGTTTGGGTATGATGACCTGCGTACATCTAGTTAATTAGTTTGGGTACGGTGAACCTGCGTTGAGTAATTGTGTTTACTATATGTTGCATCTATTAGCTAACTCTTTCTTTTCGTGTTGCTCAAATATATTATGTTGCATATTATTGTTGAATTCGCTTGATGAAGATGCATCTCTAACAGGTACATAGGTCCTTGATGGCGAAGAAGTGCTATGCCGTGTACATAGGGAGGGTTCTGGGAGTGTACGATGAGTGGCCCGAGTGTCAGGCCCAAGTGTCACGGTTCTCGGGCGGTAGCCATAAAGGGTTTGATAGCAGACAAGAAGCAGAAGCTAGTTATTTGAGGTTCACGCTAGCGCGAGAGGGGAATCACAACCGGCGCCTCATGTACTGCATAATTCCGCTCTTACTCATAGTGATAGCTCTTCTCTTCTATATCATCGTTTTAGATGGATGATGAAACATGTGTATGGGATGACGATGTAGTTGCATGTATTCGAGACATATCATAACTTGTATCGCTATTTCGAGATCGATGATGATGAGAGACATCATTTGTGTTGCATGATGATGGCATGATTTGATGAGAATATTTGCATGTGTATGATATGATGAGACTATTGTGTGTATGATATGAAAGGCTATTGTATAAACCTATTAAAAAACAGAGAAAAAACGCTGCAGAATTTTTTTTACAGACAATAGTAACAGTAGCGCGGGGTATGTGTGTAGCAGTAGCGCTGCCTTAGCAGTAGCGCGTGTTAAATAGGCGCGCTGCAGCTTTTAGCAGTAGCGAGGTTCACCTAAATGCGCTACTGCTAAACTCTGTTAGCAGTAGCGCCGTAGCAGTAGCGCGCCCACCCGCGCTACTGATATTACAAAACCCCACGCTACTTCTAGGGTTTTCCCTAGTAGTGTCCAGAGCAATGGATCCCCTCTGATAGATACGTGGGTTTCGCTCAACGGCGGCAATGCCGCGGGCCGGAGCGAGAGGGAAGCCCGCGGGATGTTGGGATGTAGGGGATTATCCATGGCGGAATCCGATGGGTGAGGCGGGGAGGCGAGCGTGGAAGGCCGGATTTGGGGGCTGCGAGAGGAAAGAGACGATAGAGAGCGAAGAAAGGATAGAGGGCGAAGAAGGAGCAGCGCAACCAAGGTGAACAGGGAGTGGGCGAGGCGAAAAAATTGACCGCGCCAAATTGCCAATGAACACATCCCATTAATTAAGATATTATAATTGCCAGGGTAGAATCATTGCCCACTTCCTTGTCGTTTTCCACTTCCACCACGCATGCATGCAAACATAATTAAATTTCGAAGGTAGTTGGTTGGCTCTTACGTCGGAGGGGAAAAAACTAAAAACTAAAAACACTTTCAACAATGAGAAAGGCAGTCGGGCAATTGGTGCTAATTAAGAAAGGGCGACTAAAATTCTTGGACAAATCTGAATTCTTTTAGGCGCCCTACGCACCTGGACGGAGGGAGTACAGTTGTTTCGTGTGCGATTATGTGTGTACAAAAATCTTTGAAAATGCAAACGAGTTGTTTGCGATGGTAGGAGCATCGCACACGATGCGTGGTGCGAGTACTCGTGAGTGATGATTTGTAAGTTACACATGCGTTTCCTTATGTTAACACATGTGTGATAACACGTGACACCGCATACAGTTATGCGCTGAGAATTGTGTGCTCCACTTAGTCTTCCCGCGCTCCAGCGATGGCTTCCCGCACAGTCGCCAGCCACAGGGGTAAATTGTAAATCCCCAATCCCCTAGCCAGCTGCTAGCTAGCTATAAATAACCATAACAATGGCCGCCGGCGGCGACTCACTACTGATACCCTTGCTAGCTAGTTACCCACACATACCGGCATGCCCGGCCTTAACGCCCGACAACCGGATGGAGTTGGGCGATAGCGGAATCGAGGCTGCTGGCGCGATGGTCGGCTTTGTGGTCGATAACCAGGCCGCCGCCTCACCCGACGACAGCCAGACGAGGCAGGAAACGCGGTACAAGAAAGCCACCAGGTTGGAATAAAATTGAAAATGAGCAAGAATGGAAGTGACATGACTTGAGAGAAGTTTTTGAGGGCCTGAGTCACCTGGGAAAGAAAATCAAAAGAAATTCCCAAGTTTTAAGTCCATAGAGTCATTCAGAAATAAATCCAAGCCAAATTCCAACTAAAATTTTCAATTAAATTTTGAAAAGAAAAGCTGGTAAAAACCAGGGTGTCACGTAGTAGTAGGCACCATCGGGGGTAGTAGTCGTCGACGGCGGGATCAACTGGCTCCGGGGCTTCGTCATCTGATCGCAGCAATAGGGTAGGGGGGAAAAGAGGTAGCAAAGCAACCGTGAGTACTCATCCAAAGTACTCGCAAGACTTACATCAGAACTAGTCTATTTATGCATCGGTATCAAAGAAGGGGCTGTATCTATGGACTAGACTGCAGAATTGCCAGAATAGAGGGGAAGGCCTAGCCTATCGAAGACTAGCATCTTCCAACGTCTTGCAGCAACAGAAGAAAGTAGAGTAACATATAATATATTAACAAGTATATATTAGCAACGCCTAGAGATCCTTCCCCGATTCCCTGCGAGGAAGCGATCCCGGAGCCATCATATTAGTTTGGAGTAGTATGTATCCAGTTCAAGTTGTAGTAGATCGGGATACAACACTGAGCGTCCTCTTACCGTGGACACGGCTATTCGAATAGATAACTTCCCTGCAGGGGTGCACTACTATTACCCAACACGCTCGATTAACTCTGGCCGGACACACTTTTCTCGGTCATGCCCGGCCTCGGCTGATCGACATGACATAGTCCTACCTAGGCTCCGCAGAGAGGTCGCCGCCGGTCTACATCCTAAGCGCTCAGGGGTCTTGGGCCCATCGCCCTTTGCACTCCGGGTCGTTGTGCGCAGGGGGATACTAGCACCATCTCTGCCTGGATGGCGCGATCCGGCCCGGCCACAATGCTGAACTAGACGTCTGATAGAACTTTCGGCTGATACATACGGCGCCGAGGGCCCCATTAAACCATTATCCCGCGTGGTGGTAGTGCGTATAGGCCAGTGGCCAACTCAGATCAAAATATCCAAATCCGTTAAGCGTGTTATTAATAACTCGCGGACACGAACAGGGCTCAAGGCTCACCTCCGACTCCCTGTCGCACCGACTTGGTAACCCGCGGTCCAATGACCATGGACCAGGCCCACCTCTCTCCTAGGTGGTTTCCGCCTGCCCTGTCATTCCGCCACAATTTCACTCGCGGGCGCTCTCCGGGCCAACCCGACTTTTGTATTCACTCGCGGGTGCTGTTGGAGCCGACCCGACTTTAGTAAGGAGCTGTCGAGACTCAGGTCCATCTCTTACTGTATGGTACCACCTGCCCTTCAGCACCCATATAAACATGGTAATGTAATGGTGTAAACATGCCCGCGATCCTCGCCCAAAGGGGATCTCGGCCCGATAATCTAGCTAGCCACACGGACAAGGGTGTAGGGGCCAACTGATGAAACAACAACATAACTAAACTAGGCATGCTAGGATAACAGGTAATGTAACAACAACAGGTTACACAAGCAGGCTATGCATCAGATTAGGAGCTATCGAATACAGTAGCAAAATCTAATGCAAGCATGAGAGGGAAATAATGGGTGATATAGGAATGATCAAGGGGGGTTTGCTTGCCTGGAAGCTCTGCTGAAAAGGAAGAACGGTCACCGATGATGTAGTCGATCACGGGGGCAACGGCAGCAGTCGCAGGGTCTACCGGAGAAGAAAGAGGAGGGAGAAACAAATAAATAACGGGCAAACAATTACACACAGATGCATGACAGGTCAGCATGGGTTGATTATGTGCTCTAATGCTTCGCTAAGTGATTTAGACGGAGCGGGAAAATATCCGAGAATATTTTCCCGGCTCCAGGTGATTATTGGTATATGGACCCGGAGGGGAAGGTTCCATGTTCGATAGGTTAGAGGGGTGTGACAGGTATGTGGATGGCGTATTCGGATTCGTCATATTTTTCTGATCATTTTTTATATATAAATTATTTTCATCCGAGTTATGATTTATTTTATATGATTTTTCAAAGTTTTAATCATTTTTTGAATTTTTGGATTTAATTTAATTCGAAAATTAATAAACACAATATGCTATGGGTACACAAAAGTGTACCCAACATTTTATGCAGTGTGTATGACAGGTGGGGTCCAAAGGGCCCAGTTGACCCAGTCGAAGGTTGACTGGTCAATGGCACTGTTCATGGGGCCCACCTGTCAATGCCTCATCTTTTATTTATTATTTATTTTATTTTATTTTATTTTTTTCTTATTCCTTTTCTTTTCTTTTCTTTTCTTTTTTTTATACGGGCCGGCCTCATCCAGAGAGGCAGCCGGCTCTCAAGCGCGGCTGCACGCGCGTACGGGTAGGCGCCGGCGGCCGAGCGCGGGGGCTCGCCAGGAGCCGCGGCGCGCGTGGCCAGAAGGGGCGCGGCCCTGGTCAGAGGCCGGCGCGGCGGCAGCGGGGCAAGCAGCAGGCGGAGCGCGGGAGCAGGCTGCAGCAACGGACGAGCGCGGCCGGCTGCGGCGAGGCGACGCCCGAGCGCGGGGCTACGTGGGTGGGCGCGTGCAGGGCGGGCACGCGCGCGCGCGAGGGCGCGGCCAGGCGGCCAGAGTCGCGAGGCAGGGGATCCCGAGGCGCGGACGCGGGGGTGGGCACGGTCGCGGCGACCGCGGCGACTGGCCGGAACTTTGACGGCACGGGGCGGCGCAACGGAGCGACGAACAGAGGGGGAGACGAGGCGAACGGGGGTGGCGCTCACAGAGGGAGGCGGAGGACGCGTCCGGCGGGGCGGAGGAGCTCCGGTGAGGTAGATCGGGCGAGGCAGCGGCGGCCGTGGGCGAGGAAGACGACGGCGATGGCGAGTGCACGGGGCGCCCTAGCTCGAGGCCTTCATCGAGGGTGAAGGAGAAGGCGAAGGCGGAGCTCCTCAACGTCTTCTCTGGCGCTGAGGTGGACGGTGGCCGCGGTGACGACGACGACCATGGCGACCACGACTCGGGAGAGCTCTAAATCGAAACAGAGAGGCGCGAGGGGGACGAACTGGAGGGCTAGGGTTTGTCCACTCGGCCGGGGAGGTTCTTATGCATCTCCAGGGGGCTCCGGATGGTCGACATCCGTGGCGTGGACGGCCGTGTGCGCGGCCACGCCAAGGCGCTGCCTCCTCCTTTGTACAGTAGGAAGAAGGAGAAGGCCATGGTGGGCTTGGGCCGCACTGTTGCCAGCAGGCCTAAGTGCACAGTGCCATTTAGTTTTTATTCTTTTCCTTCTACGGTTTCATCCATTTCTCTCTGTTTTGCAATATAATAAAATACCAAATGAATTTTGTTGATTACAAAACTTGTCACATAAATACTAGGCTATATATTGAAGAAGCCCACAAAGTTTCAGGTGGTTTGGAAACACATAAACATTTGTTTATTTTGAAATGGCTCTTTTAGTTGCTGTTAGACCACTTTATAGTTTAGTAGGGATTAATTGGTGAGTCAAATGATGTTAGTTCCTACCTGACAATTACTTATTGATTATTTGCAATAACATGAACACTTTTTTTTATTTAATTGAAGAAGTTTTATTTTTACTCACTATTTGAATTTTGAATTCGAATGGATTTTGGATCTTAATGACTACTAGTAAGTTAATGATGATGGCTTGGCATAACTAGAGAAAGGTCACTGTAGCTTGATTACAGGGGGTGTTACACTTATGTCCCAGATGGCGGAGGGCGCAGCGCCGGGCGTCGCCGGGGTAGGCCAGGGGGCAGTGACGGCAGCCCTGGCAAGAGCCAACGTCTCGTTGGCCGTCGGGACGATGTACGCAGAGCCAGCGGGCGCGGCAGCCCTGGTGAGAGCTACGCCCGAGGCAGTACCGGCGATCACCGATGTCGAGGCTGCCCCAGCCTCGATCGATCAAGTGTAGGTCATCGACTTGGCGACCGACTCTCCTCCTGAGCCCAGCGGGATAGACACGATGATGGACGATGGCAGCTGTGCGTGTTGGGTCCGCGTCAGGGGCAGTAGCTCTTTTGTGCGCGCACGGTTCGTTATATTGATGTAAATTAGGGAGCTAATAATGGTTTGTAAATTACTCCTCGAACTAGGCACTGGACCAATTTGAGCATATACATGATCGATTGATTATTTGTTCATGCATGTCAAATATGTCAATTGTATGGGCTGGCCTATCTATATATTATCTCATTTTGCAATATGGAAAATTTAAAAACCTGAAAAACAGCATTTGAGTAACATATAGTGGTGACACTATTTAACAAAAGGTGATACTAATACTTTCCGTGAAAATCCCGAACTGAACAATTTTGACAACCATATGGTCCATATCTACATACTTAAGATAGGCCAACAACCACAACTATCCACTGGAAGCAGCTTGATGACGGCGACTCGGCATCTCGTCAATGAAAAGGAAGATCCCTCCTGTGCCTTGGTAGAGCATGAGTATAACAGTGTCTTCGATTTTCAAATGTGGATGCATTGCCAGGACAACCGAGAACCAATTAATTTGAATGGTTCCATTTGTGCGAGAAATGCAGTACCTTGCAATCACTTTGGTGTTCTTAGCAAGCACAATTGTAATTCGACCACGCCGGGAAATCAGTTCAGGAACAGCTGCAGCGGGCAATTTCTGTTGCAATGAAGAATAAAAACCAATCTATCTATCTATTATATACTTAAAACAAAAGACAAATAAGCCATCACGTTCGTCCACACAGATTAAATTATATCAACCATTAATCTTAGATATTAAGGGCCGAGATTTAATGATATAAGCGTTACACACAAATACTGTTGTTACATATAAATCGGCCCAACACGTCACGTAATAGAGTATATGTTCGCAAAAAAAAAAAAAAGTAAGTATATGTTTTGACCGAAGCCAAACTAGGTGGACACAAAAGGAAACCGGAGCAGTCCGGTTCTTGCACGTTCTAGGCAAGGGTGGCAGCGTGGATTCCTGCCAAAGGAAAAAAGTGGTGGCGTGGTGGAATCAGTTTTATATTTCTAGCATCCAAAGTGAGAACAGTGACATCACCTGCTGATGTCATCAGTCATTATATTTTTATTTGGTTCCTTTCTTTCCTGGCAGTTGGGACAGTATTACTTAGGGGACGTTGCTAAAAAAAATACTAGGTGCAATAATTTTGTATCAGATAAAAAGTGCATACTTATTTTTAAAGATCAAAAGTAAAATAATTGTTCTCATATATGTACTTTAGAATTTCATAAATAGCTAAATTTAGAATTTTTTTTTACATAAAATTATCATTCTGACAAGGACGAAGAAAGCTGAGATATTGATTCCAACATGCTGCATGTGCGAGCAATGAATCATATACAAAAGTAATAAAACTGTAAGGCTCCCAAATGAAAGAGTGCGAGATAATCTTTTAAAAAAGGTTGTAAAAGAGGCATGTCAAGTACGTAATGAGATATCTTAATTGTGCAAAAAAAGGTTCCAAATCAAACAACATCGAGATGACTAAAAAAAACTATGAAATCAGCAAAAAAAAATCTTTACATTTTTACTCCCATACAGGAAATCAATGGGAAGAGCAACGTATTAGTTCATATGCCTACCTCCATAAGCTGCACGAGACCGTATAATTAAAACTGGCTAAATTCTAAGGTATGTATTAATGCTATATACTGTCTGCACAAGGACTTGATCGGTAGTGACGGAATGCTTCTCAACCAATTGGTTTCTGTATTCAACTCCATGCATCATACGATGTCATCATTGATGATGTCACCTAATAAACTTTCCTTTAAAAACCAATATAACACTACGTAACATTATTAAAAAAATTATTACTTAAGTGGCTAGAAATGAAATCAATTTTAAAAAGTCATAGTAGATGTGGCGATGGAGGGGCGATGACGGCGGCGCGCCTTCGGCTCGCTTCAGTGCTTGTAGTCGTCGCTAGGTAGTCTACGGATCCGGATGTAATTTTTATTTTTGATGTTCGTTGTACTGTCATGATTGAAGATGAATAGATCGGAAGTTTTCCGCAAAAAAAAAAAGATGTGTCGGTCGTTCGTTATCACTGACGATGACACGTAATAACCTTTGCAAAAAATATCGCTATATATTATCATTAAATTGTTCTATCAGTTGAGTGGTTGAAAATACAATTCTATTTTGAAACGTCATTGCACATGCCTTGGATGTATCTGCACGAGTACGCGCATGGTACTACGTCGCCGAAAAAACACCTACAACGAGAGGTGTTGAGAGAAGTTAAAATTTTACTATTGGATGGATACAAACTAGAACTATTTTCTATATAATAAATCCAAAATAGGGAATATAAGAGGTTGATTTTTTAATTATAGATACCACATACTAATTATATGAACTACCATGCTTTAGATATGTGATCTAGCAACATGGGAAAGTCTTATGGTGTGAATAAAAACTATGATGTTATTGTATACAAGTTCAAAATAAGGAGAAAAAAAAAGATAGGTATCAATGTTTTCTTATTACAAACACTGCATACCAAAATTACTTTAGATATATGGTCTAGCGAGATGGAAAACCTACCATGTGGATAATACTTAATTGGTTTCATATAATAATTCAAAATAAAAAATAAAAAAGGGTACAAAATTTTCTTATTACGATTACTCTGTACAAAAAATATATGGACTCAATAAGAGATTTGTATACAATTCAACCTACGAAAGACATATGGAACAAAAAAATAGTAACTGCTTCCATCCCATTACATACAATATGTAGCGTCGAAGAGTGTCAATGTAACATGCTTAATATGCATGGACATGCATGTGTGGTTTCTGTCGATAGAAAAATGCATGAGATGTATTAACATGCATGTATGGTTTGGTGTAAATGTACTTCGACATGAACAGAATAGAGATGATGGAAAAATTCTCGAATTGGTCATCGTTGGTGCATCAGGTGACCAAAGTGAGTGAGATGTGGTAGATGAGAAGGACCAACATACCATGTAGAGAGACAAAAATACAACATTAGTTAAGAAGAATCTACGTGCCAATGCTAATATGCCTGTCTACGAGCTAGCATATGCAAAGGAAGGAACATGGTCTCTTTTTGCGGGTGGAAGGAATATGGTGTTTTTTATGACAATAATAAGAGTTGGAACCACAAATCAAGTCAAGTATGTGATAATCTATTTAAGTGTGCAAAATAAGATAAATTGATGCAAATACCATGCATGGACACGATCAGAAGTATACCAGTTGTGATGAGAGTTGTGGAGATAAAAATGATTTTGCAAATTTCTATGAGTGTGCCAGGAAAAATAAACCATGTTAGTGACTTAGTGTGCGCCGACAAATACACTATGTTAGATGTGTGCGCCATAACACATATTATTTTAGGATGAGCATGTATATAATTCAGATGTATGGCATTGCACGAATTTGTAATGCAATGTACCACTGATAACGAGGTTGGTAGAGGAATGAAACATAGTGTTTACATTTAGTTCTTGGCTCTAAATTCCCTAAAAGATATTTAGTAAAATGTCGGTACAAAATCATAAATCTATAGATTGAGAAGAACGTGTGCACTCAAACTTTACTAGCCTTGGCGATTAATATATAAAAACTATTTAATTTAGTCAAGTAAAACAATATGATATTATTTTTGAGCCATTATTTTCATAGTGTTGGCGATCATTATAATTTTGTACTACAAACATTCATAGGATTGGTCAAAAGTAAGTACTGGAAATGCTTAAAATCTCAGGTGGCGTGTATACTATGTAAGGCAAACAATCACGGGTGTCTTCAAATAGAAAAAAAAACGTGAACTATCTCCATCCCTAGACAAATTACTTAATCAAGTAGTATGTGCAACCAGAGTGCATGTGTCGATATACCTATCTATAAATAATATTATTTTGTCTGTAACTGACATTTTAGTAATACAATCATTTATGCATAGCCATGCAATAATACTGATCAAGGTAGTGCACTATAGCAAAATCTAAATCTATAACAACGGTTAGTAGATCTAGCCGCGCAAATGCGCGGGTTGCACTGCTAGTTGTAACATATCATTGAAGCTATATATAGTTTATGAACAACAACATATATATAAGACTTTGTACCAGCATTTTGTTCACACAATTGGTCTTGTTCAATGTCTGCACCAGTGGTAGATTTATTCCCATCCCAAATCCAGCGTTCATACGCTGTGCTAGGTCTTCCAGATTAGCAACAAATTGTATGACATGCTCCAACTCTTTTCAGTGAAATTTGGTATGCCGAGTAACATACAATTTGTTAACTATGCATCCAACATATCCTGCTTAAAAGGTGGAAAGGGATTATTTATTCAGAACATGGCAGAAGAAAAGTGGGCATAAATTGGTAATTGGAAGTTGTTACTGGCTAGTAACAGAGTCAGAAAATGAAATCCCAATTGGTTGCTCAAATAGTGATCATTTAGTCAGAACAATTACTTTAATTTTGCTAATAAGTAATAACCCGACATGGAGAAAGTTAAAAAAACACTAACCTCGATCAGACTGTGGTCGGCTGATGACGCTGGGGAAGTAAACATCCATGTTTATTTGACCAGAATGTGGTGCACGCACTAGAATTTTATTGCCAGCTTTTAGTACATAAAACTTAGAAAATTTCCTTCAAAGGTCTGCATCAAAATAGGAGTGACCATCTTTATCAACTTTTTCCCTAACTATCATTGTAAATCCATGCTGCGTGGTCAATATGACATCCATGGAGTCATCAACAAAGTAAAGGCCAAGATTTCCATGTACACGTGTTCTTGCAAAGCAAGGGATGTACTGCGGGAAATGAAAATTAAGATCGTTACATGCAAATATGAGAATAATTGAGAGAACAGAACAATAGCTGAAAGTAAAGTATAAAAATATATAATTAAATAGATAATGTAACCAAGATTTGATGCAAATATGAGAGTAACTGAAAGAACAATACATCATTTTTTAAGGGAACAAATACATCATTAATTTGCCTAATTTAGAAAAAAATCCTCTTTGACGTCTATGGTGCATGTCGCACCTTTTATCGAAATATAGCAATATATGGTATATGTTCATAAAATTGGGACATGCCAACCGTGGTAGGATGAGATTGAACATACCGTGCGCTCCCTGAAGTCATCTAGTATGGTGAGATAGAACTTCTTGTCCGACTGGCTGCGACCACAGTGGCCTGATTTGTGCTTGCACTGTGGAGACTAGAATGAAAAACCTCGAATCAACTATAAGAAAAATGAATCAACGGCGATTTCCGCCGGGTGTTTAACAGGGACAGACGGACTGCGATAAGAGATGAGCGAATATTTCGCTAACTTAATTACCTTGTTCTCCATGAGAGAGAGAGAGAGAAAAACCCCGGCCCAAGGCCGCGGAAAATCCCGCAGAAAACAACAATTGACCAGAGTCGAGAAAGTCGGTGCCGATAGGCGTCGGCGAGGGGAAGAAACAAAATGCGATGGCGTTTGTTGGCGGCAGCCGGCTGCGAGGGGCGCCGTCGAGATCAAAGATTTGGGCAGACCTGTCGAGAATGAGCAACGACGACGTCTGCGCAAGTCAGTGCAGACAGGCGGCAGCAAGCGGCAGCGGCGAAATCCTGTGACGTTTGGCGCGGGGCCGAATCCCACCGGCGACAGTCGTCGAGCTAAGGGGTGGCCGCGGCGATAGAAGTTGACATACAGAGTTGCGGAGGAGTGCAGTGCGAGTGAGGAGTGGGGACGAAGGGGGAGGGGGTGAGGGTTTTCTTTTCTTTATTGACGTGTTGATGAGGGTTTTCTGCGCCAAAATAACGCGCTGCGGAGGCAACGTTTCATAAACACGGCCCATGTGTGATTGATGTTACCAAGATTGGAAGGGAATCCAAATTCCTTGGTCGTTCGTCCTTGAGTTTTTTTATACAATCAACATAGACCCTAGAATGCACCTTGTTAAAATTTGGCACTTTTCCGGGCTCATTTACTATATTTGGGCCATTATTTGCATTTTCTATGCATTTATGCACATAATTCAAATTCGCACAATCGGTGCATGAAAAAGGTGCACAATAACGGTTTGAAAAATCAAGCTTGTGGTATTTAATAAATTTCCATGCCTTTTACAATGGAATGGGGAGAGATTTCAATGATATGTGTGGCAAGAGTCAACCACAAACGTGTCGTTTATTGGTTTTTCAACTCTAGAAAATTGAAAAAACATGCCTGAAAAAGATGATACCTGGCATGGTGCCATGGTATGACCTCAGCATGTCATGGTAACTTTTTGAGAAGGTTTGGCTAATGTCGTTATACACGCTCTTCATAAATCGAACCATCACAAAGAAAGTTTTGTGGTTTCGAGGGGGCAATCACCAAGTTTGAAGGGGGATACAAATTTCCTTCATCATTTGTCCTTGGTTTTTTTTTTCAACGATCAAAATACACCCTAGAATGCACTGTGTTCAAATTTGGCACTTTTCCGGGCTAATTTACTATTGGGCCATCATGTGCATTTTCTAGGCATTAATGCACATAATTTAATTTCGCACAATCGGTCCATGAAAACGTGCACAAAAACGGTTTGGAAAATCATGCTTGTGGTATTTAGTAAATTTTCATCCCTTTTACAAGGAATGGGGAGAGATTTCAAGGACATGTGTCGCAAGAGTCAACCACAAACGTGTCGTTTAATGGTTTTTTCAACTCTAGAAAATTGAAAAACATGCCCGAAAAAGATGATACCTGGCATGGTGCCATGGTATGACCTCGGTATTCTATGGTAAAAAAATGGCAAATTCTGGCACAACTTGTAACGATAACTCCTTGAAAACGAGAGCATCTCACAAGAAGAATCACTGTTTCCAAAATGATAAATGGCAATTTGGACTTGAATTTACGGTGACTTCATCGTTTCGCGTCCAAACTATTTACACGGTGCGCAAGCACCATCAGCCGCTAGATTTGATTTTTTTTGCGCATTTCAGGACTCGTTTGATATATTTAAGCACTTTATAACATTTACCTGACATTTAGCGCGTATAAGTCAAATCTCAGCTACAGCTACACAGGTGTGATGGGAGGGACGTGGATTGCCGTTCGATCGCGGTGCATCCTACGGTGCACACGCGCGATCCGTGTGGCTGGGGTTCCGGCCAATCAGAACGCATCGCACAATAGAGTCAACCCACACGGCTTTCAAAAGCAGCGAAAATGAACCGTGTGCGATAATAAATCACCAGGATTTCAAGGGAATCCAAATTTCCTTGGTCGTCCACCCTTTTTTTTTCTAGATTCTACATAGACCCTTGAATGGACCATGTTCAAATTTGGCACTTTTCCGGACTCATTTACTATATTTGGGCCATTATTTGCATTTTCTAGGCATTTATGCACATAATTCAAATTGGCACGATAGGTGCAGAAAAAGGTGCAAAATAACAGTATGAAAAATCAAGCTTGTGGTATTACTAAATTTCCATGCCTTTTACAAGGGAATGGGGAGAGATTTCGATGATATGTATGGCAAGAGTCAACCACAAACGTGACGTTTATTGGTTTTTTAACTCTAAAAAATTGAAAAAACATTCATGCAAAAGATGATACCTCGCATGGTGCCATGGTATGACCTCAGCAAAGCATGGTAAATTTTTTAGAAGGTTCGGCTAATGTTGTTGTACACGCTCTTCGTAAACCGAACCATCACAAAAGAAAGTTTCGTGGTTTCGAGAGGGAAATCACCAAGTTTGATGGGGAATCCAAACTTCCTTCGTCGTTTGTCCTTGAGTTTTTTTGTACGATCAACATACACCCTATAATGCACCGTCTTCAAATTTGGCACTTTTTCGGGCTAATTTACTATATTTGGGACGTTATGTGCATTTTCTAGGCATTAATGCACATAATTCAGTTTCGCACAATCGGTCCATGAAAAAGTGCACAAAAACGGTTTGGAAAATCATGCTTGTGGTGTTTACTAAATTTGCATGCCTTTTACGAGGAATGGGGATAGATTTCAAGGACATGTGTCGCAAGAGTCAACCACAAACGTGTCGTTTATTGGTTTTTCAATTCTAGAAATTGAAAAACATGCCTGAAAAAGATAATACCTGGCATGGTGCCATGGTATGACCTTAACAAAGCATGATAATTTTTTGAGAAGGTTCGGCTAATGTCGTTGTACACGCTCTTCATAATTAAACTGAACCATCACAAAAGGAAGTTTCATGGTTTCGAGAGGGAAATCACCAAGTTTGAAGGGGAATCCAAACTTCCTTCATCATTTGTCCTTGAGTTTTTTTTTCTACGATCAACATACACCCTATAATGCACCGTTTTCAAATTTGGCACTTTTCCGGGCTAATTTACTATATTTGGGTCGTTATGTGCATTTTCTAGGCATTAATGCCCATTATTCAATTTCGCACAATCGGTCCATGAAAAATTGCACAAAAACGGTTTGAAAAATCATGCTTGTGGTACTTACTAAATTTTTATGCCTTTTACGAGGAATGGGGAGAGATTTCAAGGACATGTGTGACAAGAGTCAACCACAAACGTGACGTTTATTGGTTTTTCAACTCTAGAAATTGAAAAACATGCCTGAAAAAGATAATACTGGGCATGGTGCCATGGTATGACCTCAGCATGCCGTGGTAATTTTTTGAGAAGGTTCGGCTAATGTCGTTGTACACGCTCTTCATAAACCGAACCATCACAAAAGGAAGTTTTGTGGTTTCGAGAGGGAAATCACCAAGTTTGAAGGGGAATCCAAACTTCCTTCGTCGTTTGTCCTTGAGTTTTTTTGTATGATCAACATACACCCTATAATGCATCGTTTTCAAATTTGGCACTTTTCTGGGCTAATTTACTATATTTGGCCGTTATGTGCATTTTCTAGGCATTAATGCACATAATTCAATTTCGCACAATCGGTCCATGAAAAAGTGCAAAAAAAGGTTTGGAAAATCATGCTTGTGGTATTTAGTAAATTTTCATGCCTTTTATGAGGAATGGGGAGAGATTCCAAGGATATGTGTGGCAAGAGTCAACCACAAATGTGTCGTTTATTAGTTTTCCAACTCTAGAAAATTGAAAAACATGCCCGAAAAAGATGATACCTGGCATGGTGCCATGGTATGACCTCAGTATTATGAGGTAAAAAATGGCAAATTCTGGCACAAGTTGTAACGATAACTCCTTTAAAACGAGAGCATCTCAGAAGAAGAATCACTGTTTCCAAAATGCTAAATGGCAATTTGGACTTGAATTTACGGTGACTTCATCGTTTGGCGTCCAAACTATTTACACGGTGCGCAAGCACCATCAGCCGCTAGATTTGATTTTTTGGCGCATTTCAGGACTTGTTTGATATATTTAAGCACTTTATAGCATTTACCTGACATTTAGCGCATATAAGTCAAATCCCAGCTACAGCTACACGGGTGTGATGGGAGGGATGTGGATTACCGTTCGATCGCGGTGCATCCTACGGTGCACACACGTGATCTGCGTGGCTGGGGTTCCGGCCAATCAGAATGCAACGCACAATAGGGTTAGCGCACAAGGTTCTCATAGGCAATCAGATCTCGAGTGCTCTAAAAAGCCACCGCACCATACGGTTGTCCGGCCACTCCGTCCCACAGCTCTCTCCAAGCGTCGTCGTCCATGCCACCGCGCCGCACACTAACTGGTAAGGAAGCGATGGCATCCCGGCACGCCGAGTTCATCGCCGCCCGCGACCGCACACTAACTGGTAAGGAAGCAATGGCATCCCGCCGCGGCAAGTTCATCGTCGCCCGCGACCGCACACCTACGTGGGCGGACTTTGAAGCTGCCATGGCTGAATGGGCGGTGGAGCAAGAGGAGGCCAAAGCCGCACAGAAGGAGTGGAAAAGGTAGAAAGCACTCAAGAAAAGAGAGTCCCGCTGCCGCAAGAAAGAAGCGGCCGCACGCGCTGCTGAGGAGAGCCGGGCGGAGATTCAAGCACGGCGGGCTGCCGCCGACAAGGCCGGTAAGGAGTACGACGACGTCTGGGTCTGGCCAGCATGCGAGAAGTAGTTAGTGTGTGTGTGTGTGTCGCCCGTACATTTGTTTAATTAATTATGAGCATCTACCAGTACTACTTACTACTTTTTTATTGCAAATTAGTGCCCGGTCAAAAAAAGTTGACTCAACCGAGTCATAGCGGTCCAACCCGCATCCACCCCAGAGTTCCTTCCTCTCTCATCTCTGCACAACTGGGTCGGAGACGAGCTCGCGGGAGCTGGTTTTTAGTCCCACCTCGCTGCTCTGGGCGGACGCAGACCGGCTTAAATAGCAGCGCCGGTGGGAGGCAGCAAGCATCTCTCTTGTTGCATAGGTCGATCAATTCTCGCTGTGTGAGCGAGGCAGGTTGACACTTGATTGCATTTCATAAACTTATGATTGTTCATCAAGTGTCAACTTCGCCTCGTTCATGTACGTTGATAGCCCTACTACTATGAAAGAGATTTTTAAATTTGTAGGCTGCGGCTCCTGATGCTGATAGATATTTTAATTTTAAGAAGACCACAAAACACACGGTTGATATGCCGTACCGTGTGCGTTAATGATCCATAAGTTAGTTAGAAAACATCGCACACGTACTATCACGACCGCCCGTGACTGACTTAATCAACTACACGTGTACAATATTTTTAATATGGGATCCGCCAATTTTCTCTTTTCTCACACACGAGTATATTATACGCTTCGTCTGCGTTGTGTGTTTCGCCCGTGTAAGTTTCGAGTTTTCCAGCGAAATTTTTAGTAGGCACGGGATATCAGAATTATCCCCCCCCCCACCCCCCATCCCCACCCATCACATTTCCGCAATATCTCCCCACCCTCCCCCCTTCCCGGCAGCTCAAACCATCACCGCCGCAACCACAACTTCAACCAAATCTACGTTCTGCCCGAGCCTCGTCGATCCAGTCAGGTAACCCACCGATCTCCATCACCGCCCCGGCCTGATTGCTTAGATGGCGCCTGCGAAACATCCTCATGCCTCCATATCCCCACCCCCTACTCCAGAGCATCGCCGCATAAGCGTAACGACATATCATGCGGGAGGTCGAGGAGCCGATGGCGGTCAATGGCGCGGTGGCCGCTGTGCGTGTCAACCCGGAGGAACACCTCGCCTCCGCCGCCGCCGACTTGGTGCGGGCTCTGGCCCAGATGAAGTGCCCTAGCAATTACCCCTCGGGATTTACCAAGTATGAACTGTCTAGTTCAATTTTACCAATACTAGTTGCAATGTCTATGTCTTGTACGGTTGATGTATTAAGCCTGTTGTAGTAAACACGCTTAACCATTCTTAGCTATTTTCCCTACCTTTTTATAGACAACTGGGCCATTCTCTGCTCCAGCAGCACTTGCCTTGCGATGTTTAACTCTGTCAATTTCAATTTCATCAGTACCAGTTTCAATGGCTATATTAGGTTGTCTGTACTTAACACATACCTTGTTTATTTCAGTAATGTCCACTGTCATGTTCAAGTATGAACTATCCAGTTCAATTTCACCAATACCGGCTAGAACCTTACAATGCCTGACTTAGGTTGCTGTTAAGCCTGTTGTAGCAAACAGTTCTATCCATTTTTTAATCTGTCCCTTTACTACCGTGCTACTCTTCGCAATGGAGATATCACTAGAGATGTTGTCGTTCTATTACCATTTACTATTTTTGGTGGATGTAGTTAACATGCCTTTCCATGTACTTACGCAGGGCCGCAATGGGCGATGCTGTTGTTTCCCGTCGAGGTTAGTTGCGTCCCAAGTCTAATAGTTTTTTACATCATTTGTGCAATTGAAGTTTAGCTTCTAACATTTACTGGTTGCTTGTAGGTACATATATCAGCGATACTGATCCATGCTTCAACCCCTTTTGTTTATGGGGCAATGAGATATTCATGAAGAAGCATCAAGTGAGGAAACTAAGAAAGATTGTCAGGCGGAAGAGACGGGTGATGGGAATTAAACTCTTTATTTACACTTTATCCAAGACAACAGTGAACTTTAGGATGGTAAGTAATCTGATGCCTTTTGCCCTGCCCACAATGAGTTACTCTATTAGACATGAATTTCTGAAAGTTTTCTCTTTTCAGTGGTTTCCAAAGTAATTTACTCATGATTACCTTGCAAACTACATGACCGGAGTGGAGGCAACTAAGGTTAAAATATATAATTCATACTACCATGATAATGGTCTAGAAGTCTTCTGAAGGCGGTGAAGGATGGGAGGGCGATCGTCACAAGGGGTTGGACAAAAGTTGTGAGCGCCTTTGGCATGGAGGAGGGCACATTATGGGCATTCCGCTTCTTCAACACTATCGGCAGCCTAAATGATTTACACTTGTCTCTTCACCTTCCTCTAAATATTGTGGTTCATCATAGTTAATCTACTGCCTAATTCTGTAATTACTGAACACATTGTACTGAGATTTTGATTTATGGATTGGTTGTTGAACCATTGTGATGAGAATATGAAATATTTAAATTCCACATTATTCAAAATTTGAAATTTTCCAATTCAAATAATAAATTACAGGAAAAAAATAAAATAAAATAGCAGGGATTAAAACACCGTACACAAGGTTAGAAAGAAAATTGCGTGTGCGATGGTAAAATAAAGAACACACGATTCTTTCACGGAAAACGTATGTGATACTCAGCGGTCGAACGCACGGTTTATTCTCATACACGTGTGGGATTACCATAAGTATCACACACGTTTCCGTACGATGTGCATCTGCGATTCTTGGTAATACTGTCGGGCCCATGGAACCCGGGGTATCCAGGCCCGTCTGCCTTTGGCCCAGGGCGCAACACCTGGCGTGGGCCCAGTGGGCCGTCGTCACCAAGCACCGCACCAGGACTCCTCATGAGGCCTTGGCCTCCCGAGGCCCCCTCCACAGGGAGCGGGCGAGCAAGGCTCAGCACCTCCACCAGCGGGCTCGCGAGGCGACCTCCTGAGGTGGCCTCCCGAGGCCCCCTACCAAGGGCGCACGAGACGAAGGCCATTCGGCATAGCCGCGTGGTCTGGGGCCCATCACGTGGGTGACGCGCGTGGCGACGAGCGGCGACAGAGGCCGCGCCAGCAGGTACGGATGTAGATGGTTTCCTCTTTTGTGTTAAGGGAGCAGGGCCAGCTATCTACTCCCCTAAGCAACCCCAAAGGTTGCCCTATCGGCGAAGGAAGACCAAGACGGCGGGCTCGCAGGGCGGAGGTCATCACCGAGCCCACCGGCGCGTCATGGTTCACACTTTGGCAGGCGAAGACCGCCTTTAGTCAGGATAACCTCAGCGCCTGTCCTCTTTCAAAACCCGCCAAGTGTGGCAACCCTTCCCGCCTAAGTTTCAAGGGGGAAGATGACCGATGCGAGTATAAGGGGTGCAGAGCTGCCTTTGTAGAGGGAGATCGGCTCTTGTTCTCATCATCCCCAACCTTGTACTCTCTCTCACCAGAGCAATACCAACCAAGCAGGAGTAGGGTCTTACACCGCAAGGTGGCCCAAACCTGGGTAAACCGCTGAGTCCACGGTCCGTCCCTCTCTAGCGCGCTCTCGCCGTAGCTTCGCCGTCGCTTAGCCGTGGTAGGGGACGAAGTGGTAGAACGAGCTCACCCCAGTGTTCGAACCTTTGGGTCCCCGGAGCCCGACTTCCGACTTTTGGCGCGCCAGGTAGGGGTGCGCTACTGTTCTTCTGCTCCGCCCTCTGCTCCACCGACCTCATGGCCGACGCACGTCGCGAGCGCACCGAGCGCAGGGCTGGCCGCGTGGCTCAGACAGAGCCGGTGGCCCGTGGCAATCGCCACCGCCCCGATGTCGAGGCTGCTGATGCCACCGACCCCGCTGCCCGCAAGCAGCAGGACTCCTCCCTGCACCCCTCCATGCAGGCGAACGGCCACACCGCCACGGCTTCCTCCCTCGCCCACCTTGGGCCGCCGAACCCGCAGGCCGCGCCGCTCATGGCACGCGAGCTGCTCCGCTACCGTCCGGCTGACGCCGGCTACGACGCCTGGCTTGGCCGCATCACCGAGCTCGCCAACACCGCCGGGGATGCTCCGGCACCTTCCCACTTGCTCCGCCCCCGCCGTCTCGCACTAGGGACCTGGCGCACGGCGCTCCCCCACCGCCTCCTCTGCGCGACGAGCACGGCGGGCCCCAGCGCAGCGCGCGGGTTCGTGAGCCGTCCGTGGCGCGTCCTTGCCAGAACGAGACGAGGCCAGCTGCCAGATCGTCCGCCGCGCGCCCCCCGACGCGCGAGTGCTCCTTGAGTGGTAGCGCCAGTGCCAGGACCAGGCCGTTCAGGATGTTGCGGCGGCTGGGTGCCAAAACCGCGCCGCCCTTGCTGGCGGCGTCCCCTCAAGCGGTGTGGGCTGCCGTGCATTCACCCGCGAGCTGCGTCGCGTCGTCTGGCCCGCGAAGTTCAAGCCTGAGCTGCCTCCGTGCTACAACGGCACCCCCAACCCCACGGAGTTCCTCCAGCTCTACGCGCTGAGCATTGAGGCGGCGAACGGCGATGACAAGGTCATGGCGAACTGGTTTCCCATGGCCCTCAAGGACGGCCCGTGCTCCTGGCTCATGAACCTCCCCGAGGCATCCATCTCATCGTGGCCGAGCTCTGCAACCAGTTCGTCGCCAACTTCAAGGGCACGCAGGACCGCTCCCTCACCATCAACGACCTGTGGCGTGTTCGTCAGCGCCCAGATGAGACCCTCCGCAAGTACATCCAGCGCTTCAGCCAGGTGCGTAACAAGATCCCGTGTGCCTCCGACGCGGCCGTCATCTCTGCGTTCTCCACCGGCGTCACGGATGTCAAGATGCGCGAGAAGCTCGCCATCAATGGTGAGCTCGACTCCGTGATTGAGCTGCTCGACCTCGCCGACAAGTGCGCCAAGGCTGAAGAGGGCCACCTCTTCGTCCACAACGACCCCGATGCGGCGCTCGACGCTGCCAAGACCAAGAACATGGACGTCAAGCGCAAAGGTCCGGCCGTGCTCGCGGCGGAGCCCGAGCCGAAGCGCGGCCGTGACCGCGACGGGCCCAGGAAAGACAGCCGGCCGCTCTGCGCCTTCCACAACGTCCACTCCCATAGCACCGAGGACTGCCAGGAGCTCAAGCTGCTCCGCGACGAGCGCCAGGGCCGCCGAGACGATCGCAATGGCCGCGGCGCAGGCCGTGGAGGTGGCCGCGGCGGCAATCGTTGGGACGGCCGCAACAGCAACGGCAACTTCCGCCAGGGTTGGTGTGACCAGCCTCGTGAGGCCGCCTGGCGCGACTAGCCTCGTGAGGCAGATCCTCTGGCCAATGCCGCTCTTCTGCCGCTGTCGCTGCCACCCCCAAGGAACGACGTCAACCGGCCTGATGAGGCCGCTGGGGGCTACCAGGAGCCTCGCGCGGTCGCTTGCATCCTTGGCGGGTCCCAAGCCCCCGCGTCCATCCCCCACTTCAAGCAGTTCTCTCGCGAGGTGTGTGCCGCCCTCCCGAGTCCAGAGGCTTCGCGGCCCCTCAAGTGGTCGCAATACGCCATCACTTTCGACTCCAAGGACCACCCCAAGCCCACAGCCTCCGCAGGCGCGCTCCCCATGCTGTGCACTCCTACCATCAGCAACGTCGCGGTCACCAAGACCCTCATCGACGGGGGCGCCGGCCTCAACGTGATCTCCATCGAGACCTTCGAGACGCTCCAGGTGCCCTACGACCAGCTGATGCCGACCAGGCCCTTCTCCGGAGTGACCGATGGTTCCACCATCCCACTGGGGCAAGTGCGCCTCCCCGTCACCTTCGGCACCCGCAAGAATTACCACACCGAGCTCATCGACTTCGACGTGGCGCACATTGGCCTGCCTTATAACGCCATCTTGGGCTAACCAGCTCTCACCAAGTTCATGGTGGCCACCCATCATGCCTACAACGTTCTCAAGATGCCCGGCTGCAGCGGCATCATCACCGTCACCTGCGACGAGAAGGACGCGGCCAGCACCCTCGAGCGTGCCTACAAGGCTACCGCTGTCGCACACCCGACCGACGAGGATGCGGCCGAGCCTCCTGAGGCCGCGCCCGCGAAGACGAAGCAGCTGTTCTCTCAGGACCGCGCCGAGACGAAGAAGGTGTCGGTGGACGACAGCGGCTCCGGCCCTGCCTTCACCATCGGCACAGGCCTCCCTCCTGCATAGGAAAGCGCACTCGTCACCTTCCTTCGGGCAAACTCGGATGTTTTTGCCTGGAAAGCATCTGACTTGTCCGGTGTGCTGAGGGAGGTGATCGAGCACCACTTAGCGGTGTGCCCCAATGCACGCCCCGTCAAGCAGAAAGCACGGCGCCAAGCGCCAGAGAAGCAAGATTTCATCGTCCAGGAAGTTCAGAAGCTCCAAGAAGCTGGAGTCGTCCGAGAGGTGCGCCATCCCGAATGGCTCGCCAACCCAGTTGTCGTCCCCAAGAAGGGCGGCAAGGAGCGCATGTGCGTCGACTTCACCAGCCTCAACAAGTTCTGCCCTCAAGATCCATTTCCACTGCCCCGCATCGATCAGATCGTGGATTCCACCGCCGGGTGTGATTTGCTATGCTTCCTGGATGCCTTCTCAGGCTATCATCAGATCAAGATGGCGGCCGAAGACGTGGAGAGGACGGCTTTCATCACCCCCTGCGGCATATATTGCTATGTCTGCATGCCCTTCGGTTTAAGGAGCACGGGCGCCACCTTCCAACGGCTAATGCGCATCACGCTGGGGCCTCAGATGGGGAGGAACACGGAGGCCTACATCGACGACATCATAGTCAAGTCTCGTGAGGCTGGATCCCTCATCGTGGACCTCCAGGAAACATTTGCCAACCTACGCAAAGTCAATCTCAAGCTCAACCCGGAGAAGTGCGTCTTCGGAGTCCCCTCCGGCAAGCTCCTCGGCTTCCTAGTCTCGCACCGTGGCATCGAGGCCAACCCAGAGAAGATCAAGGCCATCGAGAAAATGTGTCCTCCCCGGACCCTCAAGGAAATGCAGCGCTTGGCAGGATGCATGGCCTCCCTGGGGCGTTTCATCTCCAAGTTTGGCGAGCGAGCCCTGCCCTTCTTCAAGCTCCTAAAGAGGTCTGGCTCCTTCAAATGGACTCCTGAGGCAGGCGCCGCCTTTGAAGCCCTCAAGAGGTACCTCACGAGCCCGCCCATCATGGTCGCGCCGTGCTCCTGCGAGCCCTTGCTCCTGTACTTGGCGGCCACCCCCTAGACGGCCAGTGCGGCGCTGGTGGCGGTGCGGGAGGAGCGCGTCTGTGCTAAAGAGAAACCCTCCGCTCCCCTTCAGGCTCATGAGCCTGCTGAGCCTCGTGAGCCTCCTGAGCCTCGTGAGGCCGCCGGTCCTCGTGAGCCTTCCGAGCCTCGCGAGCCTCCTGAGCCTCGTGAGATTCCCGAGCCTTCCAAGCCTCGTGAGGCGCCTGGAAAGCAAGCTGCCACAACAACTACGCGCCTCGTCGAGCACCCCGTGTACTTCGTCAGCACCGTGCTCAGGGATGTGCGCGAGCGCTACCCCATGCAGCAGAAGCTCCTCCTCGCGCTCCTCGTCGCCTCCAGGAGGCTGCGCCACTACTTCCAGGGTCACCCCATCAAGGTCATTTCTTCCTACCCCTTGGAGCAAGTTCTGCGCAGCCCCAACGCCGCGGGCCGCGTCGCCGAATGGAACATCGAGCTGCAAGCCTTCCAGCTGGAATTCTCCACCACCAGAGTCATCAAAGGTGCAGCTCTGGCCGACTTCGTGGCAGAATGGACGGACACATACGAGGAGGAGCCTCGTGAGGCCCAGTCCCTCCTGCCAGGGGACGAGACGCCTGGCAGCTGGACCATGCACTTCGACGGCGCCTTCTCCCGACAAGGCGCGGGGGCTGGGGTCATGCTCACCTCGCCGACAGGGGATAGGCTCTACTATGCCGTACAGCTCTGCTTCAGGCACACCGACAAGGTCTCCAACAACATCGCAGAGTATGAGGGCCTCATCGTCGGCCTCAAGGCCGCGTTCGCCCTGGGCATCAAACGTCTGACCATCAAGGGCGATTCGCAACTTCTCGTCAACTTCTCCAACAAAAGCTACAAGCCCAAGGATGAGCACATGGCCGCCTACCTGGAAGAGGTACGTAAACTTGAGAAGCGTTTTCTTGGCCTGGAGCTGTAGCACGTCCCCCGCAGCGGCAACAAAGAAGCCAACGACATCGCCAAACGAGCATCACGCCGCGAGCCTCAGAGCCCCGGCGTCTTCGAGGAAAGGCTCCTCAAGCCATCAGCCGCGCCTCCTGCCGCGAGCACGGCGCTCCTTCGCGAGGAACTCCCGCCCACACCACCCACGGGCGCGCCGGACTGCGGCCCGGCTTCGGGAGCCCGCCTGCTGCTGGCGTTGGAGCCTCAAGAGCACAGCTAGGCCGCGGAGTTCAAGGTTTACTTGCTTCGTGGCACCCTCCCGGAGAAGGACTCAGAAGCAGAGCGCGTGGCCCGACAGGCCATCGCTTACTGCCTACAAGATGGCGAGCTGTACCGCAGGCGCCCCAAGAGCAAGGGCGCGAGTTGCTAGCTGATATCCATGGAGGAGACTGCGGCCACCACTCCTCGTCACGCACCCTCGTTGGCAAGGTTTTCTGCAGCGGCTTCTACTGGCCCACTACGCTGCGTGACGCTACCGCACTGGTCCAAGCCTGCGAGGCCTGCCAATTCCACGCCAAGCAAATCCACCAGCCGGCGCAGGGCCTCCAGACGATTCCCCTCTCATGGCCCTTCGCGGTCTGGGGGCTGGATATCCTGGGGCGCTTCCCTCGCGTGGCTGGCGGTTACCGCTACCTCTACGTCGCCATCGACAAGTTCACCAAGTGGGCAGAAGTCGAGCCGGTGCGCACCATCCCGGCAGGCTCCGCCGTCAAGTTCATCAAGGGCCTCGTGAGCCGCTTTGGGGTTCCCAACCGCATCATCACCGACAATGGCTCCCAGTTCACAAGCGTCCTCTTCAAGTCCTACTGCGCCAGCCTCGGTACGCAGATCTGCTACGCCTCGGTGGCGCACCCACGAAGCAATGGCTAGGCCGAGCGTGCCAACGCCGAGGTCCTCAAGGGCCTCAAAACAAGGAGCTCCAAGAAGAAACTCGAGGCTTGTGGCAAGGGGTGGCTCGATGAGCTACAGTCCGTGCTGTGGTCCATCCGCACGACAGCAAGCAAGCCTACCGGCGAGACACCCTTCTTCCTTGTCTACGGCGCTGAGGCGGTCCTCCCATTGGAGCTTAAGAACGGCTCCCCGCGAGTCCTTGCCTTCGACGAGGCGCGTCAGGAGGGCTCGCGGGAGATTGATCTGCTGCTCCTCGAGGAGGGCCGCCGTCAGGCCGCCCTTCGTGCCGCGAGGTACCAGCAGGCCCTGCGTCGCTACCACAGCCGCAGCATCCGCCCTCGTACTCTCAAGGTCGGCGACCTCGTCCTGCGCAGAATCCTCTCAAGAGAGGGACTTCACAAACTCTCACCTATGTGGGAAGGCCCTTTCAAGGTTACTCATGTCTCCAGGCCCGGCTCAGCCCGGCTGGAGATGGAGGACGGAGTTCCTGTGCCTAATGCCTGGAACATCCAACACCTCCGCAAGTTCTACCCGTGACTTTCACGCGTACGAACGAAATGGGGCAGTACACGCCTCGGAGCCTCTCATTGCGTTCGCCTGATCGGCGCGCGAGAGCTCCCGCCCACGCCCAAGTGGAAGCCCCATGCTCCCCGCTGGCAGAACGATCGACCCGCGATCATACCCACACCCCTGTGGAAGCCCCATGCTCCGCGCTGGTGGAACAATCAACTGAGGGCGCCCCACGGGCTGCACCAACCTCAAGCTGACCCATGCCGGACACGGCAGCACTCTTTTTCTCATTTCGATGCGTAACTAAGGGCGCCCCACGGGTTGCACCAACCTCAAGCTGACCCGTGCCGGACACGGCATCCGCATCTTGTTCTAGTTATGTAATGGGTTGCTATCTTACTTCAGCAAAGCTCGGTTTCTAACATGGCATTTCGTTTTGTTCTTGCCTCACGAGCCTCGCGCGCTCACGATGTCCCTCATGAGCCTCACACGAGTGGGGGCTGGACACGGTGTATGTGCTCGGGTCAGTCCCAGCAACGCTGAAAAACCCAAGCAACCGGGCTCTGGCTCGCGGGTCTGCTCCCGTGCACGCCACCCCACCAAGGTTCTTGGTGTCTTGTCTCCTCGCGAAATGCTCATGAGCGAATCGACGAGCATGCGCTGCTCCCCTGTCGTTAAGTACTCTGCATGCAATTATCTCAGGAGCAGGTTCCCGAAAAGGCCTCGTGAGGATGCCTCGCGAGGTGGCCCCCTCAAGGCCTCAGGAAGCTAGCAGGCCCTGCCTCGGGAGCTAACCCTCAGCGGCCGTCTCTGCAGGAGATTTCGCGAGCTGAACCCTCATGAGGCGTACCCTACAAGAGATGGCCCACCAGACACTACCTTGTGCAGAGCTAAGTCTCCCGCCTCGCGAGCCGCCCTCGCCGCCTCTTAAGCTTTCCCCTCCGGCAGCCTCACGAGCGCCAGCGTTTCTCTTGGCGCAAGCCGCTTGCGCGTCGAAAGGGGGGCTCTCTGAGCATCACGCCTCAGGAACCCTCACTAGCTCCTGGTGCCCCTCGCCTCCTGACCTTGTCCAGGCATCGCGACCTGACATACCAGCGACGGCTATGGTCCGCTCGGGGGCTGGGTCCTAACAACGTAGAGCATCATGGCAAGCAAAGAGAGCAAAACAGACCTCAAGAGAAAGCCTCGCGAGGGCGCGAGCGTTCATTACAGCAAGTCATAAAGTACTTAAGCATCAAGGCATCGTCTTCACGCCCCTACGGGGCCACATCAATCTAGTGCAGGGTGACGAAGGGAAAAGGACCCTAAGAACTCGCGCCGTCGTCGTCGTCGCCGGTGCCCTCGTCGCCACCGGAGCTCTCGCCGCTGCCGCAGGAGTACTTCCCGACCAACGCGCCCACGTGGCCTTCTACCGCCTTTGCGAGCCCATCGCGAAGCTCCTCGGGGATTGGGGCTATCACCTTGTCAAAATCAAAGTTGGGATCGGTGTGAAGGAGGTGGCTAAAGACGCGAGTCGCCGCCAGGGAGAAGAGGTTGCGGCACTCCTCCTCCAAGATGCTGTCCACCTCCTTGGCTCCATCCTCAAGCCGTTCCACGAGCTTGGTGGAGAAGTCGACGTAGTCGGCATCACGGGACTCACGGAGGGCTCCAAGCCTTCCCTGGCAGATGGAGTTCAGGGCGTCGTGGGCGCGGAGCTCGAGGGAGTGAAGCGTCTTGGCGCGTTCGCGCTGCTGCTCCTGTTCCTGGTCCGCGGTGCCGGAGCTGGGCTGCGGCGCGGCCCCCCGGCGGGTCTCCGCCTCGGCGAGTGCCGCCTTGAGATCAATCATCTCCTGCCGGAATCGCTCGTGTTCCGTCTCGAAGGTGTCCCTCTGCCGCGACAGCGTCTTACCGTGCTCCTTGGCAAGCGCCAGGCGCGCCTCCACTACCTTTGCGTCAGCATCCTCCTGAGCCTTCTTTTCCATGGCCTCCAGCTGGGCCTTGGCCTCGGTGACACGCTTCGTGTGGGCCTCCTGGGCATCGGCCAACTGGCGCCCCAGCAGCTCCAGGCGCTCCTTCTCCGTGGCCTGCTCGGTCGCCGTCCTCTCGAGGCTCTCCACGCGAGTCTCGAGGCCCGCTTCGCGGGCTGCAACCTCCTTCTCGCGGGTGGCGAGAGCGCCTTCCCGCATGAGGAGCGACTGCGCCTGTTCGGCGCATTGGTCCTGGAACTCCTTCAGGCGGGCCTCCGCCTCTTCGCGACGCGCGACGGCCGCTTCGGCCTCCTGGAGGGCTCTCGCACGGACCCCCTCCGCTTCGGCGGCGTCCTTCTCGCCCTGTGCGCGAGCGCGTTCGCTCTGGCGTCGGGCCGTTTCTTCGCGGCCCGGTGCGCAGCCATCCGCTCCTGAACGGGTTCCATCCTCGGATCAGTGAGCATCTCGCTCCCCCACCGGGAGTTCTTCTCAGTCGGGTCCGTCGGGATCATTAGGAGTGGGCTGGTCTGGCGTGCGTCCATGAAGACCCAGCGCTGCCGATAGCCCTCCACCTTCTTCGCGATCCTCAGATTGATGATGTTGTTTTCCGTTCCCTTAACGGCAAGGAATGACACGCATCCGGAGCGCTGGTCTCCTGCGGTCAGCCGCAGGCAGAAGAAGTGGCGGAAGAGCGCCACCAAAGGCATCACACCCACAAAGGCCTCACAGTAAAAGGCAAACGTGGCCAGGAGGAGGATGGAGTTGGGCTGAAGATGGAGGGCATGAATCTGATAGTGTGAGAGAATGGCGTAGAAAAAGTCCGAGAATGGCGGCACCAACCCAGCATATACGCTGTGGATGAAGAAGGGATAGGCCGTCGCCCCAGGTCGCGCCGTGCGCACGACCCCGGCCAGATCTGGGTCGCCTGGTTCTCGTTCTGATCGCCGGCCACAAATGGGAGCACCTTGTCCAAGCCCTCTCCGCCAACGACGGCTGAGCGCTGCAGCGCCGCCCCGAGGACAGGCGCGCTTGGGGACGGGGCCGCTGCTTTTCCCCTCTTGCCAACGGGTGCCATCTGCGCGGCGGGGGCGCGGATTGAGGAGTGGGAAGAGGCAGAGCTTGGAGAAGGGGTCGCGAGGAGCTGTGCGCAAGAAGGCAAGCGCTAAGGGACGGGATGTGCGAAGGAAGGCAATGATGGCCTCGTGTCGCCCGCGGCAGGTTTTATGTTAGCGCGGGCAGTTCCCGAGGTGTCGTGGAGAAATGGAGGCGTCCCCAAGTCACATCGTGCACCACGCGTTGCGCCTGGCCCCAGGCGGTTAGGGCCCGCGCCATTTCATCCCCCAGTAGGCGGGAACGTGCGCGCCGCGGGCCCGGGGGCTATTGTCAGGCCCATGGAACCCGGGGTATCCAGGCCCGTCTGCCTTTGGCCCAGGGCGCAACGCCTGGCGTGGGCCCAGCGGGCCGTCGTCACCAAGCACCTCACCAGGACTCCTCATGAGGCCTTGGCCTCCCGAGGCCCCCTCCTCAGGGAGCGGGCGAGCAAGGCTCAGCACCTCCACCAGTGGCCTCGTGAGGTCCTCTCACGAGGTGACCTCCTGAGGTGGCCTCCCGAGGCCCCCTCCCGAGGGCGCATGAGATGAAGGCCGTTCGGCACAACGGCGCGGTCTAGGGCCCATCAAGTGGGTGACGCGCGCGGTGACGAGTGGCGACAGAGGCCGCGCCAGCAGGCACGGATGTAGATGGTTTCCTCTTTTGTGTAAAGGGAGCAGGGCAGCTATCTACTCCCCTAAGCAACCACAAAGGTTGCCCGATCGGCGAAGGAAGACCAAGACGGCGGGCGCGCAGGGCGGAGGTCATCACCGAGCCCACCGGCGCGTCATGGTTCACGCTTTGGCAGGCGAAGACCGCCTTTAGTCAGGATAGCCTGAGCACCTGTCCCCTTTCAAAACCCGCCAAGTGTGGCAGCCCTTCCCGCCTAAGTTTCAAGGGGGAAGAGGACCGATGCGGGTATAAGGGGGGCAGTGCTGCCTTTGTAGAGGGAGATCGGCTCTTGTTCTCATCATCCCCAACCTTGTACTCTCTCTCACCAGAGCAATACCAACCAAGCAAGAGTAGGGTCTTACACCGCAAGGTGGGCCGAACCTGGGTAATGCGCTGAATCCACGATCCGTCCCTCGTTAGCGCGCTCTCGCCGTAGCTTCGCCGTCGCTTAGCCGTGGTAGGGGACGAAGCGGTAGAACGAGCTCACCCCAGTGTTCGAACCTTTGGGTCCCCGGAGCCCGACTTCCGACAAATACCACAAATGTTTCAAACCTGTATGCATTTGTAATATCGGATAAAAAGAAGACAGTTCACATTTGGAGACCGTATGTGATAGGTATACCTATCGCACATACTTATGAAAATGGACACGTTGGCGATAGTAGAGACACCGCACACATTTTATATTTTTGAACTGTGTGTGATAGTGTACGTATCGCAAGCAGATCGGTAGAAATAAATGTTTGTGATATCAACCTTTTGCACACGTGGATATCTGCGATAAAGTCTCGGATGCCTCGCAGATCACAAACGTAGTGCCCGTCTCTAACGTGTGGGATAGTCCACGACTTCGCATATGATTACTTTACGAAAATCGTCTGTAGCGGGTCGCCCTATCGCAGATGTTTTCTGGGTCATGTGGGATAGACCCCCCTATCGCACACACAAGCAAGGCGACGGTTTAAAACTCTGTCGCAGAAAGGGGGTAAAAACCGTTTGTATAGCACGTAATGGTACCAGTGCACTGACCTGCCATTATGCTTATATGAAAGCTTCGCAGTGTGTTGCCTCTAGTATAGTTTTAAAGTTGGACCCACAACAGAATAAAATGTAGTACTAATACTAGAGTACTCCTATCCTATGGCTAATTAGAGGCAAGTATAGAGGCAACAAATGCTCACACTATGGCCAAAGTCTTCATGTGCTCCTAGGTAAAATGAGTAAATGAGAGGAAAGAGAAAGAGAGAGAGTGAAAATTATCACTAGCCTTAGAGCCAACCCTATTGTATGAGCGAATGATATTGGTGGCTCTTGATGAGACGACAATCTGATATAGCCAGCTGCTCTAATATGTTCTCTTCTTTTGCAGATAAAAAAAGACCCGAAAGTGAAAAATGTGATGCAATATAACAATCTCATCGAATGCCTTGATCTCCATCTTACAGAAATTGATTTGATCGACTACCGTGGCACCACATCCGAGATTAAATTGGCTAGGTTATTTGTTCTGAAGGCAAGTGTGCTCAAGGTAATGAGGTTTGGCGTTCTCTGGCGCAACAATGAATGGTGTGCTGATCACCGCAAGCGTTTAAAGCTGAATGACAAAGCCTCTACAGAAGCTGAATTTGTTTTTGAAAGATCAAGTGACGAGAGACTCGCAAATTTTGCCCATTAGTGACTTGTCAGGGGTGGTGGATTTTAGTCTATACGATAATGATGCATCCACCTAAAGGAATGAAACTTTTACGTAAACTTCCTAATAATTCCCTCTTCGAGGTGCAGCATCACTCCTAGCATTTGTAATATCAGTTTGAACCTTGTAAAATTACGACTATCCAGCAAGTGGTACTACGTTACGATTAATGTTCGCGTGCGTAGGTGCGGTAGCACCAGATACTCATTACAATACTTATTATAACTCGTGGCAACGCACGGGAAATTATCTAGAACACGGCTAGTTGTAAGCAAGGTAGCTCTACAGCCTTGATGATAGTGACTGCACACGGTGAGGCTGACTTTGGTAACCCGAACACGTCGCCTAAACTCTGGCGTCATCTCCGGCGCAGGGTCTTGTCACTTCACTGTGAGGAGCAGCACATAATAATTTGACCAACGGGCAGTACATTGGTAGTACTATAATACCAGTAGTACTACTACTACCACTATTTGGATTTAGTAGTACTACCACCTCCGTCTGGATTTTGTATTTGACTAGCAATATGTAGTAATGCATGTCACCAAAAATATATATACTAGTCCCTCCATAAATAAATACATGGAGTATTATTTTATTCGTATTTGAATGTAGTTTCCAATGATATTATACACTCTCCCTTCTGGTTGAGGGCTCAAATCTGAAATCTCATCAACCACACTACTACTTGCACCACATTCGCCCCACATTAATTGCGCCACATTCCAACCAATATCATGCAAAATTTACTCAATCTCCTCGTAACTATGCGTGCATGCAGCGAGAAAGGGAGAAGTGCGTGCATGCGATGCGGGATTTGAGGCAACAACAGGCATGTGAGACTCAAGGGCAATTTTGTCCAAAAATAACAGACCGAGTCTTCCCTTGGTATGCGTGCTCGACCTTAGGCGTAGAGAAAAAAGGACCGGAGGGAGTACTAGTAAGGACCGACGAGTAGATGGCCAGCGCACACGTGAATGCAAACGCAGTCTGCACTTCTCATATAAAGGCTCCCCACCAGTCCAATCCATCTACGAAAGCCTACGCACCTACGCACCCTAACCAAGGGCAAGAGTGATCACTCCGATCGCAAGATCAATTGACCAGAAGCTAGAGCCATGGAGGCGATGAGCGCGAGCATGAGCTGGCTGTGCCAGATGGTCCACGACACCGGCTTGCGGCCCGGCAACGAGGAACGTCTCCAGGTCGTGCTTGAGGCCGCCAAGGAGAGAGGCCTCTTGGACGACATCTTCATCCCCTTGTTCGACGAGGCCCTCGTCGGCTTCCTCGACAAGTTCACCATCATCAAGAAGCTCGCGAACGACCTTGACGTACGCCTCCAGCCCACGCATGTCACTTACATGTCAGACCACATGTAAGGAAAGCGATGATGGCCGAAATTGGCAAAACTCCCCCGCTTATCGCGCGGGAAAAGCCCATCGCTAGCGTTTTTAATCGTTATTTCTATTTTTTGAGGGAAAATCGTTATTTCTATCTATCGGTCGCGCCAAGGAGCAGAACCAAATGTTACAACTTTAGAAGTTCAAAAGGAAAAGCCTGCCGTGTTTGTGTCGCACCCCCACACGGTTGGTCCAGCACGCTGCTCAAGGGGGAACGCGTGCTGTTTTTCATTTTCACTTACAAGTAGGACCGCAGTTAAGCAAACCGACTATCGGCAAACCCCGGCCGCCGTGCGATGGCTGAGTTAGAGAAACGAGGAGGGAGAAGAGCTAGATGTTGCATGAAATCCAAGAAATTTGGTGTCAGATAGGACTCGTGGTGGTTGCGTGTGTCGTACTCCTAGACGTGAATGCTTGTTCTGGTCTATGCCACCCCACTATATCAAGTGCTGGATACGTAGAGCGAACACATTGTCTCTCCAGGAGTACGGTACCACTAGTACTAGTACTTTATTAACATATGGCCCACCTCACACTGTCGGTAAATTTCCTAGAGTCCGTGCTCGGCCCTCCTCTCCCTCTCTTCTCAGCCAGCCAGCAGACGCGCGGAGCGTGCCCATCGTCGGTTTACTCACATTCGGTCCCACATATCAGTGAAAAGTATTTTGTCGTGTTGCAGCACACACTCTGAGAAGTGAATTGAAAACCATTCATAAATTAAGTAAGTTTATCACATGCATATGCAAATATTCCATTCACACTACATACAACAAGTCTACAACGCACAAAGGCATCGAGGATACATTGTAAATACTAAAGTTTTTCTCACACAACACGTACAAGAAATGAAAATGAAAATGAACTTCACTTCAACCAATCCTCGGCATTGGAAACGCTTGCATTGAACCAGAACACAGCATGTGGGCAAGGCCAGGTATAGTCGATCTTGAGACCAACGCAGTACTCACCATCCAGGCTAAAGTGACGTATATCAGGAGTACCAAAATTGTAATAGCCAGCGTAGGGAGCCATAGCAATGTCCGAGGTATAGATACAATAGCTTCTCATAAATGGTAATGTTGTGCCAACAACAGCTGGATCGCCTTTCACCATCATTGGATAGTTTAGTCCAAGGAAAAGCGAGTGTTCTCCAAGACTATCAATATTGTGGTGCTAGCACACTAGTATCCATCCTGAATAGCCTACAATGGAAGTTGGCATAGGTATACAGAGTGCGGCCATGGGAGACAATACCTACTTCCCCTGTAACATCAGCAGTGCCCTGTGTACAGACAAGAATAGGTGATCCATCGGAAAAAGTAGCTAGGTGCCACTGAGTAGTTAGGTCCATCTCGTCTTCATGCCCGTGATCATCACCATCATCATCTCGCCCTTCGTTATAAAAGTTTCCAAGTATTGGTGGGGAAATGTTGGCAGGACCTTGGAAACACAAGAAGGTTGATTAGTATGGGGATAACTCACATGCATGGTGAATGAAACAATTCTAATTATGGTGGAAGAAAACATACTGAAACAATAAGGATCCCATGCAAAAAATAGTGCCAGAAGTGGTGGCAGCAAACACAAGATGCTCGTATTGAATTGCATCACAGTACACATCCGTGCCCAGAAACTGGTTTTTAAGCAATATCCATTTAGGCCCAGAATTATGGACGGCAGCAAGCTTGTCGAAGATAGCGACAACATAATAGTTGCTATAATTCCAAGAGCATGTGGGAACTTGACAAAGTGCTATCTTTGGTAGATGACAGTAACCATGATTGTATTTGAACGTATGTACACGATCGGTGAGCTCAACCTCAGGGCAGTCTGAGATTTTTAGAAGTGGAATCTGGTGACGAGTGTACACATTCACAAGCTCCCACTCGGAGTTGTTCCCAATATAAACAACCCAATGTCCATTTGCACCTGCCCAAGACTTACCCCGAATCGATGGCATCTTAACATCCCACGGATCATTATCAAGCGGCATCAACTTGCATAAGGCGAGCCTTCCGCCGTCCTCGTGCCAGCGAGTAGGGTGACAGTGAAGAAGACAAGGGAGATCAAACCGCTCTTGGACCCTTGGGTTATTTGTAATGATCTTATTTGTTGAGTCGAGAATGACCTTGAACGAACCTGCCATGCTAGCCATGGTGATGATGTCGCACCGACCAATGACTTCCTACACCACGTCATCTTTCAGATCGGGGCAAGAATAACGGGGTCAGGTCCTGCGTCTTCCCTCCATCAAGAAGATGAACAATGGCAGAAGGAAGAGTCAAGGCAAATGGAGGAAGGAAGAGTGTGCGACAGCAATTCCAACTTCCAAATCGAGAGGGAAAGGGGAAGATGCGGTGGACGGTTGCCACGGTATAGGAAGAGGCGACTTGGGAGCGGACGGTTGCCATGGCATAGGAAGAGCCGACCCAGCCTTCATAGACGTCCGTTCGGAAATTATACAAAAGGACTCGTCATCTTCTCACTGACATGTTGGAACGGGACCCTCTCCAGATCTAAAAAATATGGCGGTGGCCAAGCGCTAGAGTTTTTAATCGTTAGTTCTAATTTTTGAGAGAAAATCGTTATTTCTATCTATCGGTCGTGCCAAAGAGCAGAACCAAATGTTACAACTTATAGGTTCAAAAGCACCCCCACACGGTTCGCGTCGTACCCCCACACGATTGGTCCGGCACGCCGCTCAAGGGGGAACGCGTGTTGTCTTGCATTATCACTAACAAGTGGGACCGCAGTTCAGCAAACCGACTATCGGCAAGCCAACCTGCCCATGCCCCCATGATACGGGCTTGTGAGAGCCCTTGGATCTGAGATCGAACGGTCGCATGCCGAGATTCTAGACCTGTGCGTAAATATCAGATCCTAGAGGGATTTTTTGGAAACTTGCAGGAGCTCAGCATGCAACCGTTCGATCTCCAATCCAAGGGCACTACTGCAGGAATGCCTAGCAGTGGCGAGCGCAAAAAGGCCAGTAGTGGCGGGCCAGGCCCCCAGGGACGCCCACCACCAACCTCCCGCCACTACTATTACCGCATCAGTGGCGGGCGCCTGCCCGCCACTGGTAGATATTCTGAAGTGGCGGGCGCGTAGTCATGCCCACCGGTGCTCAACTTTGAAGCAGTGGCGGACATTTTTCAGCGCCAGCCACTGAAAGTTTTGTCATGCAAATTAAAAATTCTGCATCCACGGCAATGTTTTTGCTGCCATGGCTGCGTTTTACATGAAACTAAGATCATTAATTGCAGCATACGTTAACCACTTGCTAATTGTTATCAAGCAAGAATATTAGTACAACATAAAGCAATAAATATATATGTTAAACAACTCTAATGTTTAGTACTTACACACGATATAATAAAATAAGTGCATACAAACATATATGTTCAATAAAGTGCTATAGCTAGTCCTAGAAAGCAGTACATATATGTATGACATCCTGATCACCACCGAAAGTATGTACTACAGTGATTGTTGGACATCGTACCACAGATAGATTTTATTGCCGCCCTCATGACCCTCCTCAAATTCGTGAAGCAAAAGCAAGAACGACTTCCCAGCTTCCATCCCGAATTGTGTAGCAATGTCAATCTAGCTTTGACCATGGAAATACGATCTCCATCCCTCATTGCTGAGAGTGAGGGTCAAGGGAATGGCATTTTTTAACTGCATCATGTTGAACTGAATTGTCCACACCTCATCCATGGCCAGGTTGGCCACACGCAAGAACTCCTCCATTCCCCAACAAGGGATACGCTGAGCTTGAAAAACAAGAAAACAAAAATTAGACAATTGTGGGCGCAACATTACCAAACCACAAGCTATAACACTAATTAAATGGAACATACCGCCCACTCCATAAACTCATCATGAAGATCGACACAGATCTCATTGCAAGTTAGGTGAACTTTGTAACAGGCAGCTAGCCTCCTATCGCCACAGAAGTGGCATCCTTCGTTCATTGCCTATGTTCATGTTATGTATAAGACATGGATAGAATAAAAGGCTACCAGTTATGTAACTATATAAGACATCAACCAAAAGTAAAGAGTATGGATGGACAGAAAAATTGGGCATGACTTTTACTAAAAAATGAAACATTGAGTGTCTGAAATCTCGCGAAACGGAAATTAATCAACATTTCACGATATTTTCTACACTCTTTTGAAGCACTGTATTGTTGGAGCACTCCAAAAAAATATGCATGTGAATATTGATACATATAAGACATGGATAGAATAAAAGGCTACCAGTTATGTAACTATATTAAACATCAACCGATAGTAAAGACTATGGATGGACAGAAAAATTGGATATGACTTATGCTAAAAAAAATGAAACGTCTCAAATCTCGCGAAACAGAAATTAATCAATGTTTCACGATATTTTCTACACTCTTTTGAAGCTATGTATTGTTGCAGCACTCCAAATAAATATGCATGTGAATATTGATACGGATAAGACTGTCGGGCCATTGGGAACCAGGGTACCACGGCCCGTCTCCCTGCAGCCCAGGAAGCGACGCTTGGCGAAGGCCCAAGACGTGGCCCGCCCATGGGCGCCGCAAAGCGAAGACACCTTGCGAGGTGCCAGCCTCACTAGGGCCTCTCCCCAAGGAGCAAACCACGAAGACTTAGCCGCAGCAGCGGCAGGAAGCCTCGCGAGGCCCCCTCGTGAGGCGGCCCCCCGAGGCGGCCGCCCGAGGCCATCCGAGCCTGACGTCAGCCACGCGGTCCTATGCCCATCACATGGGTGACGCGCTAGGCGACGAATGGCGGCAGAAGCCGTGCCAGCGGGCACAGACACAGAGGGTTTCCTCTTTGGTGCTAAAGAGGCAGCACCAGTTGCCCTCCTCCAAAGCAAGCCATAAGGGCTGCCCGTTTGGCGAAAGAAGACCAAGACAGCAAGGCGCGCAGGACGGAGGTCACCACCGAGCCCACCGGCGCGTCATGGATAGCAACTTTGCAGGCGAAGACCATCTTTTGTTAGGATAGCCTGGGCGCCTATCCCCTTTCAAAACCCGCCAATTGTGGCTACCCTTCCCGCCGAGATTTTCAAGGGAAGAGGATCAAGGCGGCTATAAAAGGGGGCAGCGCTGCCATTGTAGAGGGGGTCGATTCCTTTATCTCCTACCTCGTATGCGAGAACTCTCCCTTGCCCACAGCAATCCCAACACAAGCAGGAGTAGGGTTTTACACCGCAAGGTGGCCCGAACTTGGGTAACCTTCGTGTCCCCTGTCGTGCTCTATGCTCATGTGCTCTCGCCGTAGCCTCGCCGTGGTCAGCCTGGGATCGGTAGGAACGAGCTTGCCCCCAGTGTTCGAACCTTTGGGTCCCCGGAGCCCCGATTCCGACATTTGGCGCGCCAGGTATGGGTCCAGCTTCGGTTCTTCCCACTTGACCGCCGCCATGGCCGACGCCCGTCGCGAGCGTTACGCGCGCAGAGCTGCCAGGGTGGCCTAGACGGACCCGGTCGCCCGTGACGACCGTCGACGCCGCGCCCCGGCTGCCACCACCGACCCCGCTGCAAGGGAGCAGCAGGCTTCCTCCCTTCACCCGTCCGTGCAGCCGGATGGCCACACCGCCATAGCCTCCTCGCTCGCCCGCCGTGACGCGCCGGCCCTGCAGGCCGCGCTGCTCATGACGCGCGAGCTCCTGCGCTACCGCCCCACCGATATTGGCTACGACGCCTGGCTCGCCCGCATCACCGAGCTCGTCAACGCCGCCGGAGATGCCCCGGCGCCCTCTCACTCGCTCCACCCTCCACCGTCTCGTGCCGGGGACGTGGCGCATGGTGCGCCGCCGCCGCCTCCTCCGCCCAGCGAGGGTGCCAGGCGCCACCGCGACGCGCGGGCGCGTGAGCCGTCCCGCGGTGCGTCTTTGCCGGACCATGGCGAGCCTAGCTGCCAGATCGTCCGGCGTGCACCGCCCAACGCGCGCGTGCTCCTCGAGCGACAGCACCACTGCCAAGATAGGACCATCCTGGAGGTCGCAGCCGCCAGCCGCCAGAACCGTGCTGCCCTCGCTGGTGGCGTTCCCTCCAGCAGCGGGGGCTGCCGCGCCTTCACCCGCGAGCTGCGCCGCGTGGTGTGGCCCACCAAGTCCAAGCCGGACCTACCTCCGTGCTACGACGGCACCCCCAACCCCGCAGAGTTCCTGCAGCTCTATGCTCTGAGCATCGAGGCAGCGAACGGCGATGACAAGGTCATGGCGAACTGGTTTCCCATGGCCCTCAAGGACGGTCCGTGCTCGTGGCTCATGAACATCCCCGAGGCGTCCATCTCCTCGTGGGCCGAGTTCTGCCGGCAGTTTGTCACCAACTTCAAGGGCTCGCACGAGCGCTCCCTCACGCTCAACGACTTGCGCGCCGTGCGCCAGCGCCCTGAAGAGACTCTTCGCAAGTACATCCAGCGCTTCAGTCAGGTGCGCAACAAGACCCCGCGTGCCTCTAAGGCCGCCATCGTCTCCACGTTCTCCAACGGCGTCACGGACATCCGGAAGCGCGAGAAGCTCGCCATCAACAACGAGCTTGACTCCGTGCTCGAGCTGTTCGACCTCGCCGACAGATGCACCAAGGCCAAAGAAGGCCGCCTCTTTGCCCACAATGACCCTGACGCGGCGCCAGACGCCGCCAAGGCCAAGAACAAGGACGCCAAGCGCAAGGGCCCTGCCGTGCTCGTGGTAGAGCCCGAGCAGAAGCGCGGCCGTGAGCGCGACGAGCCCAAGAAGGACAACCGCCCTCTTTGCACCTACCACAACTAGCACTCCCACAGTACTGAGGACTGCATGAGCTCAAGCTGCTTCGCGACGAGCGCTTGGGCCACCGCGGCGACCGCAACGATCACGGCGCCGGTCCCGGAGGCGGCCGCAATGGCAAACGCTGGGGAGACCGCAACAGCAATGGTAGCTTCCGGCAGGGCTGGCGCGACCAGCCTCGCGAGGCCAACCCTCGGGCCAACGCCGCTCTTCCGCCACTGCCGCCGCCACCTCGAAGGAACGACGGCAACCAGCCCGACGAGGGCGCTGGGGGCTACCAGGAGCCTCGCGGGGTGGCTTGCATCCTCGGCGGGGCCCAGCCTCCCGCATCCAACCGCCACTTCGAGCTGTTCTCTCGCGAGGTGAACACTGCCCTCTCGAGGCCCGAGGCCTCTCGGCCCCTCAAGTGGTCGCAGTACACAATCACATTCGACTCCAAGGATCACCCCAAGTCTTCAAGCGCTGCGGGCACAATCCCCATGTTGTGCATCCCCACCATCAACAATGTCGTCGTCACCAAGACGCTCATCGACGGTGGTGCCGGCTTCAACGTGATCTCCATCGAGACCTTCGAGCAGCTCCAAGTGCCCTACGAGCAGCTGATGCCGACTAGGCCCTTCTCCGGAGTGAATGATGGCTCCGCCATTCCTCTGGGGCAAGTGCGCCTCCCTGTCACCTTTGGGACCCGCAAGAACTACCACACTGAGCTCATTGACTTCAACGTGGCACACATCGGCCTGCCGTACAATGCCATCCTGGGCTACCCAGCGCTCGCCAAGTTCATGGCGGTAACCAATCACGCCTACAACGTCCTCAACATGCCGGGCTGCAGCGGCATCAACACCGTCTGCTGTGACGAGAAGGACATGGTTCGCTCCCTCGAGAGCGTCTACAAGGCTGCCGCCACCACCTACCCTGCCGACGAGGACGACGCCGAGCCTCATGAGGCCGCACCTGCGAAGAAGGAGCAGCTGTTCTCTCAGGACCGCGCTGAGACGAAGAAAGTGCCGGTGGACAGTAGCGGCTAAGGCCCTGCCTTCACCATCGGCACCGGCCTCTCTCCTGCATAGGAAGGCGCGCTCGTCACCTTCCTTCGGGCAAATTCAGATGTGTTCGCCTGGACCGCATCTGATTTGTCTGGTGTGCCGAGGGAGGTGATCGAGCACCACTTAGCGGTGTGCCCCAACGCACGCCCCGTGAAACAGAAGGCACGGCGCCAGGCGCCAGAGAAGCAAGATTTCATCGTCAAAGAAGTTCAGAAGTTACAAGAGGCTGGAGTCATCCGTGAGGTGCGCCATCCCAAATGGCTTGCCAACCCAGTCATGGTGCCCAAGAAGTGCGACAAGGAGCGAATGTGTGTCGACTTCACGAGCCTCAACAAGTTCTGCCCGCAAGATCCCTTCCCGCTGCCTCGCATCGCCCAGATCGTGGACTCCACCGCCGGGTGTGAGTTGCTATGCTTTGTAGACACCTTCTCAGGCTACCACCAGATCAAGATCACAACTAAAGACGTGGAGAAAATGGCCTTCATCACCCCCTGCGGCATATACTGCTACATCTGCATGCCCTTCGGCCTGAGGAGCGCCGGAGCCACCTTCCAGAGGCTGATGCGCATTGCCTTGGGGCCCCAGATGGGGAGAAACGCCGAGGCCTATGTCGATGACATCGTGGTCAAGACTCACGAAGCCTGGTCCCTCATCGCGGATCTCAAGGAAACGTTCAACAACCTGCGCAAGGTCAACCTCAAGCTTAACCCGGACAAGTGCGTCTTCGGAGTTCCTTCCGGCAAGCTGCTCGGCTTCCTGGTCTCCCACCGCAGCATCGAGGCCAATCCCGAGAAGATCAAGGCCATCGAGAAGATGCGTCCTCCCCAGAACCTCAAGGAAATGCAGCGCTTGGCGGGATGCATGGCCTCACTTGGGTGATTCATCTCCAAGTTCGGCGAGTGAGCCCTGCCATTCTTCAAGCTCATGAAGAGATCCGGCCCCTTCAAGTGGACTCCCGAGGCCGACGCGGCCTTCGAAGACCTCAAGAGGTACATCACGAGCCCACCCATCATGGTCGCGCCACACTCTCGCGAGCCCTTGCTCCTAAACTAGGCAGCCACTCCCCAGACGGCCAGCGTGGCCCTGGTGGCCGTTCGAGAAGAGCGCATCTGCGCACAGAAGAAGCCTGCCGCGCCGGCGCCACCCGAGGTCGCACCGTCGCCTGCTGAGATCCTGCCTCAGGAGGTCCTTGGCGCATCGCCTACCAAGGCCGAGTTTCCTCCTGCCGAGGGTCCTCCGCAGGAGGCCTCCGAGGAGCCGCCTCCCGAGCCCTCCGAGCCTCTCAGGCCCTCCGAACAGCAAGCTGCCGTGGCAACTACACGCCTCGTCGAGCACCCTGTGTACTTCATCAACACGGTGCTGCGGGATGCACGCAAGTGCTACCCTATGCAGCAGAAGCTCCTCCTCGCGCTCCTCATCGCTTCTAGGAAGCTGCGCCACTACTTCCAGGGCCATGCCATCAAGGCGATCTCGTCTTACCCCATGGAGCAAGTCCTGCGCAGCCCCAACGCCGCTGGCCGCGTCGCCGAGTGGAACATTGAGCTGCAGGCCTTCGAGCTGGAGTTCTGCACCACAAGGGTGATCAAGGGTGCAGCCCTGGCTGACTTCGTAGCGGAATGGATGGATCCACCCCAGAAGGAGCCTCGCGAGGACGAATCCCTCTTACCTGGGGACGAGGCGCCTGGCGGCTGGACCATGCACTTTGATGGCGCCTTCTCCCGACAGGGCGCGGGGGCTGGCGTCATGCTCACTTCGCCGACAGGAGACAAGCTCTACTACGCTGTCCAACTCTGCTTCAAGCGCGACGACAAGGTCTCCAACAACATCATGGAGTACGAAGGCCTCATTGCCGGCCTCAAGGCTGCATTCGCTCGTGGCATTAAGCACCTCACCATCAAGGGCGATTCGCAGCTCCTCGTCAACTTCTCCAACAAAAGCTACAAGCCCAAGGACGAGCACATGGCCGCCTATCTAGAAGAGGTACGCAAGCTCGAGAAGCATTTCCTTGGTCTGGAGCTCCAGCATGTCCCCCGCGGCAGCAACAAGGAGGCCGATGACATCACCAAATGAGCATCTCGCCGCGAGCCTCAAAGCCCCGGCGTATTCGAGGAAAGGCTCCTGAAGCCATCAGCTACACCACCTGCAGTGAGCGCCACGCTGCTTCACGAAGAGCTCCCACCCGCACCACCCATGGGCGCACCAGACTGCGGCCCAGCCTCAGGCGCCCGCTTGCTGCTGGCGCTGGAGCCTCAAGCGGACAGCTGGGCCACTGAGTTCAAGGCCTACATGCTTCACGGCACCCTCCCGGAGAAGGAATCAGAGGCAGAGCATGTGGCTCGCCAGGCCACCGCTTATTACTTGAAGGATGGCGAGTTGTACCGCAGGCGCCCGAGTGGTGTCTCGCTGCAGTGCATCTCTGAAGAACAAGGCCGTGAGCTGCTTGCCGACCTCCATGGAGGAGATTGCGGCCACCACTCTTCATCACGCACCCTCGCCGGCAAGGTGTTCCGCAACGGCTTCTACTAGACCACCGCGCTTCATGACGCCACTAAGCTGGTCCAATCCTGTGAAGCTTGTCAATTCCACGCCAAGCAGATCCATCAGCCGGCGCAAGACCTCCAGATGATTCCTCTCTCGTGGCCCTTCATGGTCTAGGGGCTAGATATCTTGGGACCCTTCCCTCGCGCAGGTTGCGGCTACCGCTACCTCTACGTCGCCATCGACAAGTTCACCAAGTGGGCGGAGGTAGAGCCTATGTGCACCATCCCGGCAGGATCTGCCGTCAAGTTCATAAAGGGCCTCATGAGCTGCTTTGGCGTCCCCAACCGCATTATCACTAACAACGGCTCCCAATTCACAAGCGGCCTCTTCAAGTCATACTACGCCAGCCTCGGCACGCAGATCTGCTACGCCTCTGTGGCACACCCGCGAAGCAACGGCCAGGCCGAGCGTGCCAATGCTGAGGTCCTCAAGGGCCTCAAGACAAGGAGCTTCAAGAAAAAGCTTGAACCCTGCGGCAAGGGTTGGCTTGACGAGCTACAGTCTGTGCTTCGGTCGATCCGCACGACAACAACTAAGCCTACTAGCGAGACTCCCTTCTTCCTCGTCTACGGAGCTGGAGGAGTCCTCCCTTCTGAGCTCAAGCATGGCTCTCCACGAGTCCTCGCCTTCGATGAGGCTCATCAGGACGGCTCGCGAGAGGCTGACCTGTTGCTCCTCGAGGAAGCCCGTCGCATACGAAGAAGCAACCTTGTCTATTCCACCATGGCATACGTCCACGAAGGACTAGCCTCACTCGGGGTAGATCTTCACGAAGTAGGCGATCTCCTTGCCCTTACAAACTCCTTGGTTCAACTCCACATCAGGTTGGAGGCTCCCAAGTGACACCTAACCAATCTAGGAGACACCACTCTCCAAAAGGTAATAGACGGTGTGTTGTTGATGAACTCCTTGCTCTTGTGCTTCAAATGATAGTCTTCCCAGCACTCAAACAACTCCTCACAGATTTGGCTATGGTGGAAGAAGGATTTGAGTGGAAAGCAACTTGGGAAAGGCTAGAGATCAAGGTTCAAATGGTAGGAGTGGAATATCCTGATCTCAACACATGAGTAGGTGGTTCTCTCTCAGAAAATGTATGGTGGAAGTGTAGGCACGTTCTGATGGCTCTCCTTACTGAGAAGGATGTGGTGGAGGGGTATATATAGCCTCCACACAAAATCCAACCGTTACACACTTTTGGCCCAACTCGGTGGCACCGAAATGATAATCTCGGTAGCACCGAACTGTGTAAAAGATATGAACGTTAGGAATCTCGGTGGGACCGATATGAACAACTCGGATAGACCGAAGTGCAATGGCTTAGGGCAATCCTCATCTCGGTGGCACCGATTGCATCAACTCGGTAGGACCAAAGTGAAGCAATAAGGCAACAGAGACTTGGCAAGCCATCTCGGTGAGACCGATTTGCATAACTCGGTGAGACCGAAGTGAATGCAACCGATTACAGAGAGTTGGCAAGGCCATCTCGGTGGGACCGAGATCCATTTCGGTAGATCCGATTTGTTAGGGTTTTGGCAGTGGCTAAGTCTTGGATGAACTCGGTGGGGCCGGATAGGAAATATCGGTGGGGCCGAGTTGGACTATAGGTTTAGGACATCTTTGGGTAGAGAGAGTGGTTGAGGGTTTAGGAATACTGTCACTAAGCACTTGAGCAAAAAGACCATTAAGCAACACCTCATCCCCTTTTAATAGTATTGGCTTTCCTATGGACTCAATGTGATCTTGGATCACTAAACCAAAAATGTAGAGTCTTGATCTTTTGCCAATCCTTGTCCTTAGCATTTTGAGGGGTCCACATCTCTAGTCCATGCCATGCCAATCATTGAACATCCTAAAATCTTAATCTTGAATGGACATTAGTTCAATGAGATATATGTTGTTATGAATTACCAAAACCACCAAGGGAGCAAATGTGCTTTCAGAGTTGTACACGCTCCGGAGCCTCTCATTGCGTTCGCCTGATGGGCCCGCGAGAGCTCCTGCCCATGCCCCAGTGGAAGCCCCATGCTCCGCGCTAGCGGAACGATCGAACTGAGGGCGCCCCCCGGGTTGCACCAACCTCAAGCTGACTCGTGCCGGACACGGCAGCCTCTTATCTTTTGGATGTGAAACTGAGGGCGCCCCACGGGCTGCACCAACCTCAAGCTGGCCCATGCCAGACACGGCAGCCGCATCTTTTTGGTTGTTTAATGAACCTTATTATTATGCTGCAGTAAAGCTTTGTTTTTTAAGATATTTTATGTGTTTGGTAAGTTACCTGCCTCAGGAGCTGTGCGTGCTCGCGACCTTCCTCCTGCGCATCTCGCGAGCGGGGACTGGACACGGTGCCTGTGCTCGGGTCAGTCCCAGTAGCGCTGCAAAACCCAAGTGATCGAGCTCTGGCTCGCGGGCCTGCTCCCGTGCACGCCACCTCACCAAGGTCTTTGGTGTCTCGTCTCCTTGCATGACGCCCATGAGCAAACTAGCAAGCGTACACTGCTCCCCCCTTTTTTTTGTGAGACCTATAGATATGAAGTTGTCACGGGAACAAGGCACGTAGAAGGCCTCGCGAGCACTGCCTCACGAGGTAGCTCACGACAAGATGCCCCCGTAAGCCATCAGGAAGCCTTGTGAGCACTGCCTCGCGAGCCGACCTGCGGCGGCTGTCTCCACCAAGTGTTAGCGGGAGGCCTCATGGGCAAGAGCCTTGCGAGGCGCACTCCGCGGCCACGACACGCCAAGCAACACTTGTGAAAAAGCTAAGTACAAAAACACCTCACGAGCCACTCTCGGCGCCTCTCAAGCTCTCCTCTCCCTGCAACCTCGCTGAGTACTGATGTTTCTTCCTCCGCGCAAGCCGCTTGCATGTAAAAGGGGGGCTTCCTGAGCTTCGCGTCTCAGGAGCCCTTACCGCCTCTCGGTACCCTACAACTCCTGGCCTTGTCCAGGCAACGTGACCTGACATACCAGCGATGGCAGTAGCCCGCTCGGGGGCTGGGTCCTGACGACGTAGAGCACCAAGGCAAGCAAAGAAAGGAAAATAGGCCTCACGAGAGGGCCTCACGAGGAAACATACATTGCAGCAAATCAAAGTACTTAAACACAAATCATGTTTTCACGCCCCCATGCTGCTACATCAATGTGACACAGGATAAAACAAAGGGGAAGGACCTAGGAAGTCGCGGCGTCTCCATCATCGCCGTCATCGCCTTCGCCATCGTTGCCCTCGACTCTGATGGAGCTCTCGCTGCCGCCTTGGGAGAACTTCCCGAGCAGGGCGTCCACATGGTCCTCTACCGCCTCCCCAAAGCCGTCGCGGAGCACCTCGGGCATGGGGGCTATCACCCTGTCGAAGTCAAAGTTGGGGTCGGCGTGGAGGAGATGGCTGAAGATGCGCGTCGCCGCCTGGCATAGGAGGTCGCGACATTCATCTTCAATGATGCCGTTCACCCTCTTGGCTCCAGCCTCGAGCCGCTCCACGAGCTTGGTGAAGAATTCGATGTAGCTGGCGTCATGGGTCTCGCGGGGGCCCACGAGGCTCTCCTTGCAGATGGTGGCCAGGGCGCCGCGGGCCCGAAGCTGGAGGGAGCAGAACATCTTGGCGCGCTCGTGCTACCGCCTCCGTGCCCGGTCCGCCTCCAGCCTCGCCTGCTCGACGACATTGGAGACACCACTCACCTACAGCTGGAGGGAGGCTAGCTCCGCCTCAACATCGGCCTTGGCCTGCAGCGCGGTCTTCCGCTGGTTCTCCACCTCTGTCAGGACTTCCTTGAGGCCCGCGATCTCCTTTTGGAGCTCCGTGCGCTTCTTCTTGAAGCGGTCCTCCTGGGCCTTCAGCTTCTTGTTGTGCTCTGCGACGAGCGCCAGGCGGTTCTTCTCTATCTTCGCGTTGGCGTCCTCCTGGGCCTTCTTCTCCTTGGCCTCCAGCTGGGCATTGGTCCTTTACATGCGCTGGTTGTAGGCGTCCTGGGCGGCGGCCACCTGGATGTCTAGTGTCTCCAGGCGCTCACGCTCCGCGGCCTGCTTGGTCATCGTCCGCGTGAGCTCCCGTTCGCAAATCGCGAGGTCCGCCTCGCGGACCGCGAGCTCCTCTTCGCGGGTGGTGATGGCGCTTTCCCGTGCCTGGAACCGCCGTTCCTCTGCAGCGTGCTGCTCCCGGAGCTCCTTCATGCGGGCCTCCGCCTCCTCGCGGCGCTTGTCGGCCGCGTTAGCCTCCCGGAGGGCGCTCTTGAAGACCTCCTTTGCCTCGGCGGCGGCCTTCTCGTGCTTCTCCCGCGCGGCCTCGTCCTGGCGCCGGCCGAGCTTGACGCCGACGTCGAGTCGACGCCACCCCTCAGCAAGGCGCAAGAGCTCCTCGGCAAGGCGCCCCTCCGCCTCTTGGAATTCCGCCTCTAGCTGGCCCAGAGCCCCCCTGGCACTCCGCTGGACCCCATGCTTGAGAATGGTACGGCCGCGCACGAGCGTCAAAGCCCACGCCGGGTCTGACTCCTCGCCGCCCTCAGCCGCCACAGCCTGGGAAGGCCCGGCGTTGTTCGTCAGGAGAGGGGGGCTCACCAGAGCCTCCTCCTCTCGCCGCGGCGACACACCCCGCGGGCTCGACACGCCTACGGCCGGGGCCTCGCGTACCGGCGAGTGATGGGAGCTTCCCGAAGCGCCTCTGACGTCTGCGGTGTTCGGCGGAGGAGTTGGCGCCCCCGCCTCCTTCATCACTACGTCCGCCTCCACAGCAGGCACCTCGGGAGCCGCGGCGCCTCCTACGAAGGCCGCCTCCCGAGGCTCGACGTTCTCGGTCTTAGGAGCCGCGTTCGCAACTGGCTCCGGAGGGACAGCTTGCTCCTTCTCCGCCTCCGCGCGCTCCGTTTCAGCATCAGAGCGGCGGGTGGCCTCTTCACGCACCTCGGTGCCTGCGGCAGGCGTCGGGGCCCTGTGGGATCGAGGAGATAGGTCTAGAGGGGGGTGAATAGACACTTAACCAACCAAAGTTGCAGATTTTAATTTCTCATGGAACTTAGGCAGATTTTGGCACAAGTTAAGATCATTCCAATACATTCTACACATGCATATCTAGAGATTGAGCAGCGGAAATAGTAAACATGCAAAAGTGCGGAATGTAAAGGGGTAGAGTATGGAAGATCAAACGCAATGAAGACACGGTGGTTTTAGGCATGGTTCCGATAGGTGGTTCTATCGTACATCCACGTTGATGGAGACTTCAACCCACGAAGGGTAACGGCTGCGCGAGTCCACGGAGGGCTCCACCTACAAAGGGTCCACGAAGAAGCAACCTTGTCTATCCGACCATGTCTTACGTCCACGAAGGACTAGCCTCACTCGGGTAGATCTTCATGAAGTAGGCGATCTCCTTGCCCTTACAAACTCCTTGGTTCAACTTCACATCATGTCGGAGGCTCCCAAGTGACACCTAACCAATCTAGGAGACACCACTCTCCAAAAGGTAATAGACGGTGTGTTGTTGATGAACTCCTTGCTCTTGTGCTTCAAATGATAGTCTTCCCAACACTCAAACAACTCCTCATAGGTTTGGCTATGGTGGAAGAAGGATTTGAGTGGAAAGCAACTTGGGAAAGGCTAGAGATCAAGGTTCAAATGGTGGGAATGGAATGTCTTGATCTCAACACATGAGTAGGTGGTTCTATCTCAGAAAATGTATGGTGGAAGTGTAGGCACGTTCTGATGGCTCTCCTTACTGAGAAGGAGGTGGTGGAGGGGTATATATAGCCTCCACACAAAATCCAACCGTTACACACTTTTGGCCCAACTCGGTGGCATCGATTCAGAAGACTTTGTGGCACCGAACTGTGTAAAAGATATGAACGTTAGGAATCTCGGTGGGACCGACTGGAACAACTCGGATGGACCAAAGTGCAATGGCTAGGGCAAACCTCATCTCGGTGGCACCGATTGCATCAACTCGGTAGGACCGAAGTGAAGCAATAAGGCAACAGAGACTTGGCAAGCCATCTCGGTGAGACCGATTTGCAAAACTCGGTGAGACCGAAGTAAGTGCAAACGATTACAGAGAGTTGGCAAGGCCATATCGGTGAGACCAAGATCCATATCGGTGGATCCGATTTGTTAGGGTTTTGGTAGTGGCTAAGTCCAAATGAACTCGGTGGCTCCGGATAGAAAATTTTGGTGGGGCCGAGTTGGAATGTAGGTTTTGGACATATTTGGATGGAGAAAGTGGTTGAGGGTTAAGGAGTACTGTCACTAAGCACTTGAGCAAAAAGACCATTAAGCAACACCTCATCCCCTTTTAATAGTATTGGCTTTCCTATGGACTCAATGTGATCTTGGATCACTAAACCAAAAATGTAGAGTCTTGATCTTTTGCCAATCCTTGTCCTTAGCATTTTGAAGGGATTCCACATCCTCTTGTCCCTGGCACGCCATTGTTGAACTTGTCTGAAATTCACTAGATAAAAGCATTAGTCCAACAACATGTATGTTGGCATAAATTACCAAAACCACCAAGGGAGCAAATGTGCTTTCAATCTCCCCCTTTTTGGTAATTGATGACAACATACATCAAAGCTTCAAATACAGATATAGCAGACGTATGTATGAAAGCTTTGAAGGAAACATGTAACATGTATGAGCTCCCCTGAACTCCCCCTGAAGATGTGCATATAAAATGATGATATCACATGGGAGATATACATGCAACATGTATCTTGGCTATATGCATCAGAGCAATATATGGCATTTAGGTATCCATGTGTCCATGATTTTCTTCTTGCAAACAATATATACTAGCAAGAGGTCAATCATGTACATGAGTGTGATGCATATACTTACCTTGAAGTTCTTGATTAAGTACCTGAATAAATACACTTGAGAAAACAAGGTTAGATAACACAAGATAATTTCTTCAAGAAAAGACACAAGATCAACAAGAAACCAAGATTGGGATAACATGTGAAAGAGAGTATCACTAGGTGAATACTTCTTTGAAGCAGACATGTCCCCAAAAGAAATAGTTGTCTCCCCTTAAAGAACTTCCTCTCCCCCTAAATCAGACATTGGATATTGGGAGTATGTAAGGTGAGAAAACTAGAACAACCAAAGAACAAACTAATCATGTTTCTTCCCTCTTAGAAACATGTAACATTCTCTCCTCTTGTAAGGTGCATCTCTTTTGTAGTGATAAGCTTTGATGTATTCCTCTCTCCCCCTTTGACATCAATTTCTAAGAAGGGACTTCAAGGTTATTGATCAAGTGGGTTTGGTCCTTGAGAAACACATCTAGCCATTGAGTGGCTCTAGATGCAAGTAGAGGATAAGAATCATTGAGTGGAGCTGGAGCAGAAAAACTCAGGAAAGATTTGACAAAAATTCCTTTAGAGCAGCAAAATCGGTGACGCCGAGTTGAGTCAATTCGGTGGAACCGAGTTTGGTGCAATGGAACAATTTGTCAACTCAGCTCACTAGGCAAAGGAATTCTCACAAAGATTTGCAATGAATTAGCTGCGAAAAGAACTAAAAGAAAAGAAGCAAAGAAGCATCTAGATGAAGTTTTTTTTTAAAGGAAACACTCTAGCAAGAAGAGAAACAACAAAAGAAACAGTAGAGAACTTCATCTAGATGGGTCGGCGACTAGGTCACCTATGTTAGAGTATATTGACTTAGGAGTCAAGTGAGATCACTTGATCATAGGTCATACTCATCGTTTAAGCTCAAAATGGGGTTGCCGTTTTTCCTTTAAGCACTTCAATGTATTCACATCTTGTTGAGTTGCTTTAGCTCATGTCTTTGAGTAAAGCTTCTCTAAGATGTGAGAACTTACATTGGGATTTTGGTGGGGATGTCCATGATGTAGTTGAACTTGAAGTGGATGCTCATTAGTTGAACTTTGGAGCTATCCTATCATGTGTAGTTCATCTTCCTACATGGGTTAGATTTGCAAGGAACAACATGTATATCCAAAATGACAAGAATGAAGCACATCTCAAGAATTTGTCAAAGGATATGTTTAGGTTGTCTTGTTCCTTGTTCCTCCATCAATTGTTGATAGTTGGGTCATACAAGATTGCTTGTGATAAGAGTGAGACGCAATCTTGTGGCATGAAGCTTGTCCAAGTACCTACAAAAGGTTAGATACAATACAAGGGAGCAAAATGTCCAAGATATAAGATGATCATGAAGATATCATGGATTAGTCAAATTGGCTCATGCCCTTGTATGCATCCACATGAACCTCTTGTTCACATTTGAAGCATCAATGATGTTCAACTCACTTCTCAAGTAACAAAACACTTTCTCATCAAGGGGTTTGGTAAAGATGTCCGCCAATTGTTTGTTGGTAAGAACATGTTTAAGATCAATGTCACCTTTCTCAACATGATCTCGAATGAAGTGGTGACGAACCTCAATATGCTTAGTTCGAGAATGTTGCACGGGATTGTGTGCTATCTTAATAGCACTCTCATTGTTGCATAGTAATGGTACATGTCTCACATGCACACCATAGTCTTTAAGAGTTTGTGTCATCCATAGTAATTGAGCACAACATGATCCCGCGGCAATGTATTCCGCTTCGGCAGTAGATAGAGATACTGAGTTTTGTTTCTTGGAGGTCCAAGACACAAGAGATCTACCAAGAAATTGACATGTACCCGAAGTGGATTTTCTGTCAACCATGTCTCCGGCATAGTCCGAATCGGAGTAGCCAACAAGATTAAAAGAAGATCCTTTGGGATACCATATGCCAAAGTTTGGTGTATGTAACAAGTATCTCACAATTCTTTTCACCGCCTTAAGGTGACACTCTTTTGGTGCCGCTTGGTATCGTGCACACATGCACACACTTAGCATAATGTCAGGATGGGAGGCACATAGATATAGCAATGAACCAATCATAGATCGATAAACCTTTTGATCAACCGATTTGCCATCCTTGGTCAAGTCAAGATGTCCACTCGTGGGCATGGGAGTTTTCATACGTTTACTCTCTTGCATGTTGAGCTTCTTGAATAAGTCCTTGGTATACTTTGTTTGATAAACAAAGGTACCTTCCCTAGTTTGCTTGATTTGCAACCCAAGAAAAAATTTGAGTTCACACATCATAGACATCTCGAACCTTTCCGACATCAACCTTCCAAACTTTTCACTAAAAGAGGGGTTAGTAGATCCAAAGATAATATCATCAACATAAATTTTGCATACAAATAATTCTCCATTAACCCTCTTAGTGAACAAAGTTGAATCAATCTTCCCAATTTCAAAACCTTTTTCAAGAAGGAACTTTGTCAAGCATTTGTACCAAGCTCTAGGGGCTTGTTTAAGACCATAAAGAGCTTTACGAAGTTTGTACACATGATTAGGTTTATTGGGATTGTCAAAGCTGGGAGGTTGTTTGACATACACTTCCTCCTCAATTTCACCATTTAAGAACGCACTTTTAATATCCATTTGGTAAAGAGTGATATCATGGTGATTGGCATAAGCAAGTAAAATGCGAATGGACTCAAGTCTTGCAACGGGGGCATAGGTCTCACCATAGTCCATACCTTCGACTTGTGTGTAACCTTGTGCTACGAGACGAGCCTTGTTGCGTACAACTTGTCCATCTTCATCTTGCTTATTCCGAAACACCCATTTGGTTCCAATGATGTTTAGCTCTTCCTTAGGCTTCTCAACCAATGTCCACACTTGGTTTCTCTCAAAGTTGTGTAGCTCCTCGTGCATTGCATTCACCCAATCGGGGTCCTTAAGGGCATCTTCCACCTTCAAAGGTTCAACACTAGATATGAATGAGTAATGCTCACAAAAGTTAGTTAATCGAGTTTTAGAGCGAGTGATTCTCCCGGATTGGATATCTCCAAGTATTTGTTCGATGGGATGATCCTTGTCGATTCTTCCTCTAACTCGAGGTAGCTTTTTCTTGGGTTGTGGTGAGGCTTCCTCATCATCATCTTCTTATTCTTCGTTGATGTTGTCGTTGTTCGCTTGTGGAGGTGGAGAAGGAGGTTGAGGTGGATCATCTTGTTGCACTTCCTCATTCCCATCGTCTTGACGTGTTCCACTTGTGGATGCCTCCATATCAACTTGTCGTTCACCTTGATGTGAAGTTGGGGCTTCCACTTGAATAGATGAGGTACTCTCCTTCACTTCCATGGGGTGAATCTTGCCAATGGGCAAGTCTTGGATTGCTTCCGATGGTTCTTGATCTCCTACATCAAGTGGCAATTGCTCAACTTGCGAGCCGTTAGTCTCATCAAACTTCACATCTACCGTCTCTTCAACTTTTCGAGTGAAGTTGTTGTAGACACGGTAAGTGTGGGAGTTCGATCCATAACCAAGTAGGAAACCTTCATGAGATTAAGGAGCAAATTTTGAACGACGATGCTTATCAAGAATGTAACATTTTGAGCCAAATACTCGAAAGTATCCAACTTGTGGTTTGTTACCGGTGAGCAGTTCATACGCCGTTTTACCAAGAAGCTTGTGAAGGTAAAGTCGATTTGTTGCATGACAAGCTATTTCAACTGCTTCCGCCCAAAAGTGTTTTGGCGTCTTGTATTCATCAAGCATTGTTCTTGCCATCTCAATAAGGGTACGGTTCTTCCTCTCAACAACTCCATTTTGTTGAGGTGTGTACGTAGCCGAGAACTCATGTGAAATACCCTCCTCATCAAGAAAGGTGTCCACATTGGCGTTCTTGAACTCCGTTCCGTTGTCACTCTGAACCTTCTTGATCTTCACTTCAAATTGGTTTTGGGCCTTTCTTGCGAAGTTCTTGAAGATCTTTTGTACCTGCGAGTTGTCATCAAGAAAGAACACCCACATAAGTCTGGAAAAATCATCAACAATGACCAAACCAAAAGAGTTACCACCAAGACTCTTATATGAGTTGGGACCAAAAAGATCCATATGAAGTAACTCGAGTGGTCCCCTTGTGGTCATAATGTTCTTCACGGGATGGCTTCCTCCAACTTGTTTTACTGCTTGGCAAGCACTACAAAGTCGATCTTTGTCAAATATAACATCTTTCACTCCAAGAATGTGATCTCCTTTAACAAGTTTATCAAGGTTACGCATGCCAACATGTCCAAGTCTCCTATGCCATAACCAACCTTTAGAAGATTTAGCAATTAAACATGTACGAGGTTGAGCTCTCTTAGTGAAATCAACAATGTATAGATCACCTCTACGAATGCCGGTAAAGACCATATTATGATTATCTTGATGAAACACTTGGCAATTTACTTTAGAAATAGAACATTAAAACCAAAATCGGCTAGTCTAGATACGAAAAGAAGATTGTAACCAAGAGATTCGACAAGTATAACATTTTGTATGGAGCTATCATTGGATATGGCCACCTTACCAAGGCCAAGTACCTTACCCTTGGAGTTGTCTCCAAAAGTCACATACTTCCGTGGGCCATCATTTTTAGCAAGCTAACGAAACATGTCTCTATCTCCGGTCATGTGATCGGTACATCCACTATCAAGAATCCACTCTTTTCCTTCAGCCATGTAATCTCAAAGATTTTCCATAAGACTGAGATTCCTCATGGTCTTCTCAAATTCAATATCAAATTCTTCGTCCTCATCATAATAGCCATGCTCAACATCATCATCATCATGCGTGTGATCATCTCCTAGGGCAATAGATTCATTAGTTTCATGACCATGACAATGTTCAAGTTTGTGAATTCTAATGGCTTCCATGATAATGTTGCTAATAGTTCTAACATCTCCTTTAGCACGCATAAGATCACGAAGCTCAAATAAGCAATCATCAAACTTAGGATCACTAGGACTCATGTGAAAAGCAATAGTCTTATGAAGAATCTTATCAAGACTCTTTAGAGAGTAATCGGGATATCGCTTTTCCAAGTCATGCCATAGAGTATAAGCACATTCAAAGTTTTGCATACAACCAAGCACAACCTTAGGTAATCCTCTAATGATAAGATTGATGGTTCTAAGATTACGAAGCATGTCAATTTCCTCTTTATGAGTAGGATGCAAGGGATCAATAGGGGGCACATAAGGATTATGAATATACTTGCTCAAGTTAAATTCATCAAAGATATCAAGCATTTCATCCCTCCAAAAATTGTAATACTTCCCATCGAGAATAGGCAATCTACGTCTAAGACTCCCCAAAGTAGACACATCCATCTCCCTCCAAAGGTGATGAAACCAAAGAAATGGAGACCAATGCTCTGATACCAATTGTGAGATCGAGGAGATAGGTCTAGAGGGGGGGTGAATAGACACTTAACCAACCAAAGTTGCAGATTTTAATTTCTCATGGAACTTAGGCAGATTTTGGCACAAGTTAAGATCATTCCAATACTTTCTACACATGCATATCTAGCGATTGAGCAGCGGAAATAGTAAAGCATGCAAAAGGGCGGAATGTAAAGGGGTGGAGTATGGAAGATCAAATGCAATGAAGACACGATGGTTTTTGGCGTGGTTCCGATAGGTGGTGCTATCGTACGTCCACGTTGATGGAGACTTGAACCCACGAAGGGTAACGGCTGCGCGAGTCCACGGAGGGCTCCACCCACAAAGGGTCCACGAAGAAGCAACCTTGTCTATCCCACCATGGCTTACGTCCACGAAGGACTAGCCTCACTCGGGTAGATCTTCAGGAAGTAGACAATCTCCTTGCCCTTACAAACTCCTTGGTTCAACTCCACATCATGTCGGAGCCTCCCAAGTGACACCTAACCAATCTAGGAGACACCACTCTCCAAAAGGTAATAGACGGTGTGTTGTTGTGCTTCAAATGATAGTCTTCCCAACACTCAAACAACTCCTCACAGATTTGGCTATGGTGGAAGAAGGATTTGAGTGGAAAGCAACTTGGGAAAGGCTAGAGATCAAGGTTCAAATGGTGGGAATGGAATGTCTTGATCTCAACACATGAGTAGGTGGTTCTCTCTCAGAAAATGTATGGTGGAAGTGTAGGCACGTTCTAATGGCTCTCCTTACTGAGAAGGAGGTGGTGGAGGGGAATATATAGCCTCCACACAAAATCCAACCGTTACACACTTTTGACCCAAGTCGGTGGCACCGATTCAGAAGACTCGGTGGCACCGAACTGTGTAAAAGATATGAAAGTTAGGAATCTCGGTGGGACCGACTGGAACAACTCGGATGGACTGAAGTGCAATGGCTAGGGCAAACCTCATCTCGGTGGCACCGATTGCATCAACTCGGTAGGACCGAAGTGAAGCAATAAGGCAACAGAGACTTGGCAAGCCATCTCAGTGAGACCGATTTGCAAAACTCAGTGAGACCGAAGTAAGTGCAAACGATTATAGAGAGTTGGCAAGGCCATCTCGGTGAGACCGAGATCCATATCGGTGGATCTGATTTGTTAGGGTTTTGGCAGTGGCTAAGTCCAGATGAGCTCGGTGGCTCTGGATAGGAAATTTCGGTGGGGCCGAGTTGGAATGTAGGTTTTGGACATATTTGGATGGAGAAAGTGGTTGAGGGTTTAGGAGTACTGTCACTAAGAACTTGAGCAAAAAGACCATTAAGCAACACCGCATCCCCTTTTAATAGTATTGGCTTTCCTATAGACTCAATGTGATCTTGGATCACTAAACCAAAAATGTAGAGTCTGGATCTTTTGCCAATCCTTGTCCTTAGCATTTTGAAGGGATTCCACATCCTCTTGTCCCTGCCACGCCATTGTCGAACTTGTCTGAAATTCACTAGATAAAAGCATTAGTCCAACAACATGTATGTTGGCATAAATTACCAAAACCACCAAGGGAGCAAATGTGCTTTCAGGCCCCCTTTGAGCCAGGGGTCTTCTTCGTTTTCTTCTTCTTTTTCGTGGATGCCCTGCACGAGGCAAGGCCTCAGCCCCAAACTGTGAGACAGACGCAAGGGAAGAAGGGTGAGTTAGATACTTACTCGTCATTGGCCACCCACTTCCTCTTCTTCAAGACCGGTATCGAGCGGCTTCCGCTGTCGCCCTCATGAGGCTCCCTCGCGGGGTCGCCTCCCGGAGCGGTCTCCCGAGGCTCGGCCGCCCTGTCCTTGGCGCCGACCTTCTCGGTGGGGGGCTTGGTGGCCCCGCCTTCCGCGTCGGCCTCCTCCTCGGCGGGCTTGGTGCCCCCGCCACTGGCGTCAATCTCCTCAACACGCGGCTCGCCGTCCGACACGCTGGTGCTTCCTTCGCCTCCCGCGCCGGCGGGCCGGGAGGGCTCAACCCTGAATTGGGCGTCATCATCGTCATCGTCGTCGTCCTTGAGGTCGCGGACGAGTTGGCGGCGGGTTCGCGAGGAAGGACCGCCGTCGCACTCCTCCGCGGCATCCCCAGAGGCCTCGGCGTCGTCCAGGTTCCCCGAGCCGGGAACCACCACGAACGGGTTCTCGCAAGGCCCCTCATGGCCCTCCGGCACGAGGCCCCACTCGTCGAAGATTGGCATCTCAGCGACGAGCTGATCGATATCCTGGTAGCGATACAGCGGGAGGGCGTCCACGGGCGGGTCTTCCATAGTACCGCCAAGCAGGATCTGCATGATTCCATCCACCACCTCCGGCTTCAGGCAGGCGATGCTCAGCCGCATGGGGTCCTTCACGCCGGTGATGTTCCACACCGGGCGCGAGGGCAACTGAAGCGGCACTATGCGCCGCAGCAGGTACTCCCTGATGACCATCGCCCCCGTGAGGCCCTCCGCCTTGTGTTCGGCCAGCCGCTCCCAGACGGGCGCCAGCTTCGGGTCGGTGAGCTTCTCGTGCTCCCATCCCGAGCTCTTCACGGCGTGGCCCGTCGGCTCCATCAACGGCTGGTTGCGATGGCGCGCATCCATGTAGATCCAGCACTGCTTGTAGCCTTCCACCTTCTTCGGGATCTTCAGGCTGATGATGTCATTCTCCGTCGCCTTGACGACAAGGAATGAGGTGCACGTGGAGCGATGGTTCGCCGCGGAGATCCACAGGCTGAAGAAGTGGCGGAAGAGCGCCACCGAGGGCATCACGCCCACGAATGCCTCACAGTAAAAGGCGAAGATGGCGAGGAGGAAGATGAAGTTGGGTTGGAGATGGAGGGCGTGGACCTGGTAATGGGAGAGAATGGCAATGAAGAAATCCAAAAACGGTGGCACCAGGCTGGCGTAGACGCTGTGGATGAAGAAGGGGAAGGTCGTCGCCTCCAGGTCGCGCCGTGCGCGAGCGCCCGACCAGATCTTCGTCGCCCCCCACTCGTTCTTGTCGTCGGCGGTCATCGAGATCACCTTGTCCAGGCCCTCCCAGTTGACGATGATGCAGCGCTGCAAGGCCGGCTCCATGACTAGCGCGCTCGAGGTTGCAGCCACCGCCTTGCCTCTCTTGCCGGCAGGTGCCATTGCCGTGTGGCGGAGCTTGGGAGGCGAAAGGAGGAAGGAGCGGTGCTCAAGGGAGGAGATGCGAGGAGCTAAGCGCTAGAATCGCGAAGCAGGAGGAAAGCAATGATAGCCCTGCGCCCCGCGCGGGTAGGCTTTATGGCAGGCACAGGCGGTTACCGAGGCGGAGTGTAGGAAGTGGGGGCATCCCACGTCCCGTCGTGCACCACGCGTTGAACCTGGGCCCCGTAGTCTATCAGGGCCCGCGCCATTTCGCTCCCAACGGGCGGGAACGTGCACGCCACGGGCCCGGGGGCTACTGTCGGGCCATTGGGAACCAGGGTACCACGGCCCGTCTGCCCGCGGCCCAGGAACTGACGCTTGGCGAAGGCCCAAGACGCGGCCCGACCATGGGCGCTGCGAAGAAAAGACACCTCACGAGGCGCCAGCCTCACGAGGACCCCTCCCCAAGGGACAAACCACCAAGACTTAGTCGCAGCAGCGGCAGGAAGCCTCGCGATGCCCCCTCGTGAGGCGCCCCCCCCGAGGTGGCCGCTCGAGGCCATCCGAGCCTGACGTCAGTCGCGCGGTCCTGTGCCCATCACATGGGTGACGCGCTCGGCGACGAATGGCGGCAGAAGCCGCGCCAGCGGGCATGGACAGAGAGGGTTTCCTCTTTGGTGCTAAAGGGGCAGCACCAGCTGCCCTCCTCCAAAGCAAGCCACAAGGGCTGCCCGTTTGGCAAAAGAAGACCAAGACAGCAAGGCGCGCAGGGCAGAGGTCACCACCGAGCCCACCGGCGCGTCATGGATAGCAACTTTGCAGGCGAAGACCATCTTTTGTCAGGATAGCCTGGGCGCATGTCCCCTTTCAAAACCCGCCAATTGTGGCTACCCTTCCCGCCGAGATTTTCAGGGGAAGAGGACCAAGGCGGCTATAAAAGGGGGCAGCACTGCCATAGTAGAGGGGATCGATTCCTTTATCTCCTACCTCATACGCGAGAACTCTCCCTTGCCCACAGCAATCCCAACACAAGCAGGAGTAGGGTTTTACACCACAAGGTGGCCCGAACCTGGGTAACCGTCGTGTCTCTCGGGCCCATGGAACCCGGGGTATCCAGGCCCGTCTGCCTTTGGCCCAGGGAGAGACGCCTGGAGTGTGCCCGGCGGCCATCGCCACCAAGTGTCTCGCCATGAACCCTCATGGGGCCCTAGCCTCCTGAGGCCCCCTCCTCAGGGAGTAGCAGGCAATGCTCAGCACCACCATAAACGGCCTCGCGAGGTCCCCTCACGAGGCGGCTTCCCGAGTCCCCTCACGAGGCGGCTTCCCGAGGTGGCCTTCCGAGGCCCCCTCCCGCAGGTGCTCGAGGAGAAGGCCGTTCGGCGTGTTGCGCGGACTGAAGCCCATCACGTGGGTGACGCGCGCGGCGACGAGCTGCAGCAGAGGCCGCACCAGCAGGTGCGGATGCAGATGGTTTCCTCTTTTGTGCTAGGGAAGCAGGGCCAGCTATCTACTCCCCAAAGCAACCCCAAAGGTTGCCCGATCGGCGAAAGAAGACCAAGACGGCGGGCGCGCAGGGCGGAGGTCATCATCGAGCCCACCGGCGCGTCATGGATCATGCTTTGGCAGGCGAAGACCACCTTTAGTCAGGATAGCCTGAGCGCCTGTCCCCTTTCAAAACCGCCAAGTGTGGCAACCCTTCCCGCCTAAGTTTCGAGGGGGAAGAGGACCAAGGCGGCATAAAAGGGGCAGTGCAGCCACCATAGAGAGGGGGGGATCATCTCGGACAAAGGGATCGATCATCTTCAACCTTGTACGCAAGAACTCTCTTACCCACGATAATCTCAACCACAAAGCAGGAGTAGGGTCTTACACCGCAAGGTGGCCCGAACCTGGGTAAATCGCTGTGCCTTTGCCCGTCCTACGCTAGCGCGCTCTCGCCGTAGTCTCGCCGTCGCACTGCCGTGGTAGGGGAAGAAGTAGTAGAACGAGCTCACCCCAGTGTTCGAACCTTTGGGTCCCCGGAGCCCCGCTTCCGACATTTGGCGCGCCAGGTAGGGGTGTGCTACTGTTCCTCTGCTCGACCTTCAGCTCCACCAGTCCCATGGCGGACGCACGTCGCGAGCGCGCTGAGCGCAGGGCTGGCCGCATGGCCAGACGGAGCCGGTGGCCCGCGGCAACCGCCGCCGCCCCAACGCCGAGGCCGCCGCCGCCACCGACCCCGCTGCCCGCGAGCAGCAGGCCTCCTCCCTGCACCCCTCCCTCGCCAACCGTGGGCCGCCGAACCCGCAGGCCGCGCTGCTCATGGTGCGCGAGCTGCTCCGCTACCGTCCTGATGACGCCGGCTACGACGCCTGGCTTGGCCGCATCACCAAGCTCGTCAACGTCGCCGGGGACGCTCCGGCGCCTTCTCACTCGCTCCGCCCTCCACCGTCTCGAGCTGGGGACCCGGCGTACGGCGCTCCCCTGCCGCCTCCTCTGCGTGACGAGCACGCCGGGCCCCAGCCCAGCGCACGGGCTCGTGAGCCGTCCCGCGGCGTGTCTTCTCCGGACTACTGCGAGCCCAGCTGCCAGATCATCCGCCGCGCGCCCCCCGACGCGCGAGTGCTCCTCGAGCGCCAGCGCCAGCGCCAGGACCAGGCCGTTCAAGACGTTGCAACGGCCGGGCGTCAGAACCGCGCCGTCCTCGCTGGCGGCGTCCCCTCGAGCGGCGTGGGCTGCCGTGCCTTCAACCGCGAGCTGCGTCGCGTGGTCTGGCCCGCGAAGTTCAAGCCTGAGCTGCCTCCGCGCTACGACGGCACCCCCAACCCCACGGAGTTCCTCCAGCTCTACGCGCTGAGCGTCGAGGCGGTGAATGGCGACGACAAGGTCATGGCGAACTGGTTCCCCGTGGCCCTCAAGGACGGCCCGCGCTCCTGGCTCATGAACCTCCCCGAGGCTTCCATCTCGTCGTGGGCCGAGCTCTGCAGCCAGTTCATCGCCAACTTCAAGGGCACGCAGGACCGCTCCCTCACCATCAACGACCTGCGGCGCATTCGACAGCGCCCAGACGAGACCCTCCGTAAGTACATCCAGCGCTTCAGCCAGGTGCGCAACAAGATCCCGCGCGCTTCCGACGCGGCCGTCATCTCCGCGTTCTCCACCGGCGTCACGGACATCAAGATGCGCGAGAAGCTCGCCATCAACGGTGAGCTCGACTCCGTGCTCGAGTTGCTCGACCTCGCCGACAAGTGCGCCAAGGCTGAAGAAGCCGCCTCTTCGTCCACAACGACCCCGACGCGGCGCTCGACGGCACCAAGGCCAAGAGCAAGGATGTCAAAAGCAAAGGCCCTGCCGTGCTTGCGGCGGAGCCCGAGCAGAAGCGCGGCCGCGACCTCGACGAACCCAGAAAGGACAACCAGCCACTCTGCGCCTTTCACAATGTCCGCTCCCACAGCACCGAAGACTGCCATGAGCTCAAGCTGCTCCGCGACGAGCGCCAGAGCCGCCGAGACGGCCGCAACGGCCGTGGCGCCGGCCACGGAGGTGGCCGCAGCGGCAACCGTGGGGACAGCCGCAACAATAACAACAACTACCGCCAGGGCTGGCGTGACCAGCATCGTGAGGCGAATCCTCAGGCTAATGCCGCTCTCCCGCCGCTGCCTCCGCCACCTCGGAGGAACGACGCCAACCAGCCTGACGAGGGCGCTGGGGGCTACCAGGAGCCTCGCGCGGTCGCGTGCATCCTTGGTGGGTCCCAAGCCCCCGCGTCCGTCCGCCACTTCAAGCAACTCTCTCGCGAGGTGTACGCCGCCCTTCCAAGGCCTAAGGTCACGCGGCCCCTCAAGTGGTCGCAGTACGCCATCACCTTCGACTCCAAGGACCACCCCAAGTCCACGGCCTCCACAGGCGCGCTCCCCATGCTGTGCACTCCCACCATCAGCAACGTCGCGGTCACCAAGACCCTCATCGACGGGGGTGCCGGCCTCAACGTGCTCTCCATCGAAACCTTTGAGATGCTCCACGTGCCCTACGATCAGCTGATGCCGACCAGGCCCTTCTCCGGAGTGACCGATGGGTCCACCATTCCGCTGGGGCAGGTGCGCCTCCCCGTCACCTTCGGCACCCGCAAGAACTACCGCACCGAGCTCATCGACGTCGACGTGGCGCACATCGGCCTGCCCTACAATGCCATCTTGGGCTACCCAGCTCTCACCAAGTTCATGGCGGCCACTCATCACGCCTACAACGTCCTCAAGATGCCCGGCTGCAGCGGCATCATCACCGTCGCCTGTGACAAAAAGACGTGGCCAGCACCCTCGAGCGCGCCTACAAGGCTGCCGCTGTCGCGCACCCAGCCGACGAGGACGCGGCCGACCCTTCCGAGGCCGCACCGGCGAAGAAGAAGCAGCTGTTCTCTCAGGACCGCGCCGAGACGAAGAAGGTGTCGGTGGACGGCAGCGGCTCCGGCCCCGCCTTCACCATCGGCACAGGCCTCCCTCCTGCATAGGAAAGCGTGCTCGTCACCTTCCTTCGGGCAAACTCCGATGTTTTCGCCTGGAAAGCATCCGACTTGTCCGGTGTGCCGAGGGAGGTGATCGAGCACCACTTAGCGGTGTGCCCCAATGCACGCCCGATCAAGCAGAAAGCACGGCGCCAGGCGCCAGAGAAGCAAGACTTCATCGTCAGTGAAATTCAGAAGCTCCAAGAAGCCGGAGTTGTTCGTGAGGTGCGCCATCCCGAATGGCTCGCCAACCCAGTCGTCGTCCCCAAGAAGGGCGGCAAGGAGCGCATGTGCGTCGACTTCACCAACCTCAACAAGTTCTGCCCTCAGGATCCGTTTCCGCTACCCCGCATCGACCAGATCGTGGATTCCACCGCCGGGTGTGATCTGCTATGTTTCCTGGATGCCTTCTCAGGCCATCATCAGATCCAGATGGCGGCCGAAGACGTGGAGAAGACGGCCTTCATCACCCCCTGCGGCGTATTTTGTTACGTCTGCATGCCCTTCGGTCTAAGGAGCGCGGGCACCACCTTCCAACGGCTAATGCGCATCACTCTGGGACCCCAGATGGGGAGGAACGCAGAGGCCTACGTCGACGACATCGTGGTCAAATCTCGCGAGGATGGATCCCTCATCGCGGACCTCCAGGAGACATTTGCCAACCTGCGCAAAGTTAACCTCAAGCTCAACCCGGAGAAGTGCATCTTCGGAGTCCCCTCCGGCAAGCTCCTCGGCTTCCTACTCTCGCACCGTGGCATCGAGGCCAACCCAGAGAAGATCAAGGCCATCGAGAAAATGCGCCCTCCCCGGACCCTCAAGGAAATGCAGCGCTTGGCGGGGTGTATGGCGTCCTTGGGGCGTTTCATCTCCAAATTTGGCGGACAAGCCCTGCCCTTCTTCAAGCTCCTGAAGAGGTCCGGCTCCTTCAAGTGGACTCCTGAGGCAGACGCCGCCTTTGAAGCCCTCAAGAGGTACCTCACGAGCCCGCCAATCATGGTCGCGCCGCGCTCTCGCGAGCCTTTGCTCCTGTACTTGGCGGCCACCCCCCAGACGGCCAGCGCAGCGTTGGTGGCGGTGCGGGAGGAGCGCGTGTGTGCCAAGGAGAAACCCTCGACGCCCCTCCAGCCTGACGAGCCCGCTGAGCCTCTTGAGCCTCATGAGGCCGCCGTCCCCCGCAAGCCTTCTGAGCCTCGCGAGCCTCCTGAGCCTCGCGAGGTTCCCGAGCCTTCCGAGCCTTGCAAGGCATCTGAGGAGCAAGTTGTCGCAACAACTACGCGCCTCGTCGAGCACCCCGTGTACTTCGTCAGCACCGTGCTAAGGGATGCGCGCGAGCGCTACCCCATGCAGTAGAAGCTCCTCCTTGCGCTCCTCGTCGCCTCCAGGAAGCTGCGCCATTACTTTCAGGGTCATCCCATCAAGGTCATTTCCTCCTACCCCTTGGAGCAAGTTCTGCGCAGCCCCAACGCCGCCGGAACATCGAGCTGCTAGCTTTCCAACTGGAGTTCTCCACCACCAGAGTCATCAAAGGCGCGGCCCTGGCCGACTTCGTGGCAGAATGGACGGACACGTACGAGGACGAGCCTCGCGAGGCCCAGTCCCTCCTGCCAGGGGATGAGGCGCCTGGCGGATGGACCATGCACTTCGACGGCGCCTTCTCCCGACAGGGCGCGGGGGCTGGGGTCATGCTCACCTCGCCAACAGGAGACAGGCTCTACTACGCCGTGCAGCTCTCCTTCAGGTACACCGACAAGGTCTCCAACAACATTGCAGAGTATGAGGGCCTCATCGCCGGCCTCAAGGCCGCGTTCGCCCTAGGCATCAAGCGTCTGACCATCAAGGGCGATTCGCAACTCCTCGTCAACTTCTCCAACAAAAGCTACAAGCCCAAGGACGAGCACATGGCCGCCTACCTGGAAGAGGTACGTAAACTTGAGAAGCGCTTTCTTGGCCTGGAGCTGCTGCACATCCCCCGCGGCAGCAACAAAGAGGCCGACGACATCGCCAAACGAGCGTCACGGCGCGAGCCCCAGAGCCCCGGCGTCTTTGAGGAAAGGCTCCTCAAGCCATCCGCCGCACCCCCAGCCTCGAGCACGGCGCTCCTTCGCGAGGAGCTACCGCCCGCGCCACCCACGGGCGCGCCAGACTATGGCCCGGCCTCAGGAGCCCGCCTGCTGCTGGCGCTCGAGCCTCAGGCCGATAGCTGGGCCGCGGAGCTCAAGGATTACTTGCTGCGCAGCACCTTGCCGGAGGAGGACTCGGAAGCGGAGCGCGTGGCCCGTTAGGCCACCGCCTACTGCATACAAGATGGCGAGCTATACCGTACGCGCCCCAACGGCGTCTCGCTACGGTGCATCTCTGAAGAGCAAGGGCGCGAGTTGCTCGCTGATATACATGGAGGAGACTGTGGCCATCACTCTTCATCGCGCACCCTCGTTGGTAAGGTTTTCCGCAGTGGTTTCTACTGGCCCACTGCTCTACGTGACGCTACCGCACTGGTCCAAGCCTGCGAGGCCTGCCAATTCCACGCCAAGCAGATCCACCAGCCTGCGCAGGGTCTCCAGACGATCCCCCTCTCATGGCCCTTCGCGGTCTGGGGGCTGGACATCCTGGGGCCTTTCCCTCGCGCAGCTGGTGGTTATCGCTACCTCTATGTCGCCATCGACAAGTTCACCAAGTGGGCAGAGGTCGAACCGGTCCGCACCATCCCGGCAGGCTCCGCCGTCAAGTTCATCAAGGGCCTCGTGAGCCGCTTTGGAGTTCCCAATCGCATCATCACCGACAATGGCTCCCAGTTCACGAGCGGCCTCTTCAAGTCCTACTGCGCCAGCCTCGGCACGCAGATCTGCTACGCCTTGGTGGTGCACCCGCGAAGCAATGGTCAGGCCGAGCGCGCCAATGCCAAGGTCCTCAAGGGCCTCAAGAAAAGGAGCTTCAAGAAGAAACTTGAGGCTTGCGGCAAGGGCTGGCACGACGAGCTGCAGTCCGTGCTGTGGTCCATCCGCACGACGGCAAGCAAGCCCACTGGCGAGACGCCGTTCTTCCTCGTCTACGGCGCTGAGGCGGTCCTCCCACTGGAGCTTAAGCACGGCTCCCCGCGAGTCCTTGCCTTCGACGAGGCGCGTCAGGATGGCTCACGGGAGACCGATCTGCTGCTCCTCGGGGAGGGCCGCCGTCAGGCCGCCCTTCGTGCCGCGAGGTACCAGCAGGCCTTGCGTCGCTACCACAGTCGCCACATCCGCCCTCGCACTCTCGAGGTCGGCGACCTCGTCCTGCGCAGGATCCTCTCCAGAGAGGGACTTCACAAACTCTCACCTATGCGGGAAGGCCCTTTCAGGGTTACTCATGTCTCCAGGCCCGGCTCAGCCCGGCTGGAGACGGAGGACGGAGTTCCTGTGCCTAACGCCTGGAACATCCAACACCTCCGAAAGTTCTACGCGTGACCCTCACGCGTACGAACGAAACGGGGTTGTACACGCCCCGGAGCCTCTCATTGCGTTCGCCTGATGGGCCCGCGAGAGCTCCCGCCCACGTCTCAGTGGAAGCCCCATGCTCCGCGCTGGCGGAACGATCGAACCGCGATCATGCCCACGCCTAGTGGAAGCCCCATGCTCCGCGCTGGCGGAACAATCACTTGAGGGCGCCCCACGGGCTGCACCAACCTCACGCTGATCCATGCCGAACATGGCGATCATGTCTCTTTTTGGTTGTGTAATGAACTTATTACTACGTTTCAGTAAAACTCTATTTCCTAAGATATCTAATGTATTGCTAAGTTGCTTGCCTCAGGAGCTGTGCACGCTCGCGACCTTCCCTCATGAGCCTCGCGCGAGTGGGGGCTGGACACGGTGCCTGCGCTCGGGTCAGTCCCAGCAGCACTGAAAAACCCAAGCAACCGGGCTCTGGCTTGCGGGCCTACCCCGTGCACGCCACCCCACCAAGGTCCTTGGTGTCCTGTCTCCTCGCGTAATACCCATGAGCGAATCGACGAGCGCGCGCTGTCATTGAGTGCTCTGCGTGCAGCTATCTCAGGAGCAGGTCCCTGGAAGGATCTCACGAGGTAGCACCCTCAGGACCTCGGGAGGCCAGCAGGCACCGCCTTGGGGGCTAACCCTCGGCGGCCGTCCCAGCAGGAGACCTCGCGAGCGGAACCCTCACAAGACGTACCCTGCGAGAGACGGCCCACTATACTACCTCCCGGAGGGCTAAGTTTCCCGTCTCGCGAGCCACCCTCGCCGACTTACGAGCCTTTTCCTCCGACGGCCTCACAAGCGCCCGTTTCCTCTCAGCGCAAGCCGCGTGTGCGTTAAAGGCGGGCTCCCTGAGCATCGCGCCTCAGGGACGATCACTAGCTCCCGGCGCCCCTCGCCTCCTGGCCTTGTCCAGGCATCGCGACCTGACATACCAGCGACAGTTATGGCCGCTCAAGAGCTGGGCCCCGACAACGAAGAATAGCATGGCAAGCAAAAAGGGAGAGCCTCGCGAGGGCTCGAATGTCCGTTATAGCAAACATAAAGTATTTAACACCAGGGGCATCATCGTCACGCCCCCACGGGCCACATCGATCTAGCGCAAGGTAACAAGGGAAAAAGTACCCTAGGAGCTCGCGCCGCCGTCGCCTTCGCCGGCGCCGTCACCATCGAAGCTCTCGCCACTGCCGCAGGAGTACTTCCCGAGTAACGCGCTCACATGGCCTTCCACCGCCCTTGCGAGCCCGTCACGAAGCTCCTCGGGGACGGGGGCTATCACCTTGTCAAAGTCGAAGTTGGGGTCAGAGTGGAGGAGGTGGCTGAAGACGCGAGTCGCCGCCAGGAAGAAGAGGCCACGACACTCCTGCTCCAGGATACCGTCCATCTCCTTGGCTCCGTCCTCAAGCCGTTCCACGAGCTTGGTGGAGAAGTCGACGTAGTCGGCGTCGCGGGACTCGCGGAGGGCCCCAAGCTTTCCCTGGCAGATGGAGTTCAGGGCGTTGTGGGCGCGGATCTCGAGGGAGTGAAGTGCCTTGGCACGCTCGCGATGCTCCTGTCCCTGATCCACGGCGCCAGAGCCGGGCTGCGGCGCGGCTCTCTGGCGGGTCTCCGCCTCGGCGAGCGCCGCCTTGAGATTAGCGGCCTCCATCCGGAGCCGCTCGCGTTCTGACTCGAAGGCGTCAGCGTTCTCTTGGACCCTCCTTTCCCTGGCCTCCAGTCGGGCATTGGCGTCGGTAACGCACTTCGCGTGAGCCTCCTGGGCACCGGCCAGCTGGCGCCCCAGCGTCTCCAGACGCTCCTTCTCCGTGGCCTGCTCGGCCACCTTCTTCTCAAGGCCCTCCGCGCGCGACTCGAGGTCTGCCTCGCGGGCTGCGGCCTCCTTCTCGCGAGCGGCAAGGGTGCCTTCCCGCACGAGGAGCGACCGCGCCCGCTCGGCGTGTTGGTCTTGAAGCTCTTTCAGGAGGGTCTCCGCCCCTTCGCGGCGCACGATGGCCGCTTCGGCCACCTGGAGGGCCCTCACGCGGGCCTCCTCCGCTTCGGCAGTGTCCCTCTCGCGCAATGCGCGAGCACGTTCGTCATGACCCCGGGCCGTGTCGACGGCGACGCTGAGCCGGCGCCACCCATCGGCAAGTTTCAGGCGCTCCTCGGCGAGGCGCGTCTCCGCATCCTGGAAGTCCGTGCTGAGCCGAGCGAGCGCGGCCTTGGCGTCGCGCAAGGCTTCAGGCCTGAGCAAAGCACGGTCGCTCGCGAGGACCAGGGGCCAGTCCGGGCCGGGCCCTCTGGCGCCCTCCGCTGCGACGGCGAGGGAGCCCTTGGCGCCGCTTGCCTGGGGCGGCGAGCCCGCCAGGATGCCCCCCTCGTTCAGCTGCGGCGGTGCGCTACGGGGGCTCTCAGTGCCGGTCATGGCACGCCCCGCAGCTCCTTCCCCAGCGCCCAAGGAGGCCCCCGGCGGGAGGGCAGGCGCTTCGGCCTCCCTCGTCATCGCTTCCTTGCCCGCAGCAGAGCCAAGGGGGAGGGTGTCTCCGCCTCCTGAGGCTGCCTCCCGAGGCTCCCCCATGTCAGCCTCACAGGATGCGCCCGCACGCAACCCTGGAAGAGCGGATGTCCCCTCCTCGATTTCCGTGCACCCCGCTCCGGCGTCGGGACGGCGGGTGGCCTCTCCACGCCCTCCGGCACCAGCGGTGGATATCGACGCCCCCTGCGGGCTGGGGGTAACCCTCGCCTTCGTCGTTGTCTTCTTCTTCATCTTCTTCTGATCCGCGGCGGATCCCCTGCACGAATGGTGGCTCAGCCCCGAGCCGGGTAAAGGAACAAGAATTAAAGACGCCAGCAGAAGGCGGAAGGCTTACTCGTCGCTGACGAGCCACTTCCTCTTCTTCTCCCCCGCAGACGGCTGGCTGGCGCTGCCCTCACCGGGCATCGCCTCGGCGCCGCCGCTTCGGCCCCCAGAGCGTGCCGCGGTAGACCCGGACGCGTCGTCACCCGTCTCCGGGCCCTGGGCGGCTTCAGCCTCATGACGGGCCTCAAGCGCTGGGTGCTCGCCCGCCGCCGCAGGCGGGACGCTCTCGGTGTGATCATCCTCGAGCACGCAGATGAGCTGACGGCGAACGCGTGGCGGCACCCGGCTGAGGTCGTCCTCCGTGGCCTCATCCGAATCTTCGTTGCCGCCGCTGCTTCCCGAATCCACCTCCACCACGAGGGGGTTGTCGCGGGGCCTGACGTGGCCCTCAGGCACGAGGCCCCACTGATCGAAGAGGGCCATCACCTTCACCAGCTCCTCCCTCTCTGGATAGCTAAAAAGCGGGAGCGCCCCCTCCGGCGCTTCCGCGGCAAGGGTATTGAGCAGAATCGCCAGGGCCCCGTCCAGCGCGTCTGACCCCAGGCCGCCCGGCCTCAGCATCATGGCGTCGTCCGCGCTGGAGTACTCCCACATGGGGCGCGAGTGCTGCTGAAGTGGCGCGATGCGCCGCTGCAGGTACTCCCTGACCACCGCCGTCCCCGACAGTGATGCGGCCCGGTGCGCCGCCATCCGCTCAAGGACGGGCTCCATCCTCGGGTCGGTGAGCTTCTCGTGCCCCCACACGACGATCTTCTCGGCCGGGTCCGTAGGGATCATCAGGAGCCGGTTGGTCTGGCGCGCGTCCATATAAACCCAGCGCTGCCGGTTCCCATCCACCTTCTTCGCAACCCTCAAGTTGATAATGCCGACCTCCATTCCCTTGACGGCAAGGAACGACGCGCATCCGGAGCGCTGGTCCGCCGCAGTTAGCCACAGACAGAAGAAGTGGCGGAAGAGCGCCACAGAGGGCCTCACGCCCACGAAGGCCTCGCAGTAAAAGGCGAACGTTGCCAGGAGAAAAATGGAGTTGGGTTGAAGATGAAGAGCGTGAACCTGATAGTGGGCAAGTATGGCATAGAAGAAGTCCGAAAATGGCGGCACCAACCCTCCATACACGTTGTGGAGGAAGAAGGGGTAGGCCGCCGCCCCAAGGTCGCGCCGCGCGCGCGACCCCGGCTAGATTTGGGTCGCCTGGTTCTCGTTCTGGCCGCCTGCCACGAACGGAAGCACCCTGTCCAAGCTTTCCTTGTCATCGATGGCGGAGCGCTGCAGAGCCGCCCCAAGGATGGGCGCGCCTACGGACGGGGTCACCTCCTTCCCCCTCTTGCCGGCGGGAGCCATCAGCGCGGCGGAGGCGCAGACCAGGAGCGAGAACAGGCGAAGCTCGAAGGGGGGAATCGCGAGGAGCCGCACGCAAGAAGGAAAGGCGCTGAGGGGTGGAGCGTGTGATGGAAGGCAATGATGGCCTCGCGCCGCCCGCACCAGGATTTATGTCAGCGCGGCAGTTCCCGAGGCGTCATGGGGAAGTGGGGGCGTCGCCCGTCACGTCGTGCGCCACGCGTCACGCCTGGCCGCAGGCGGTTAGGGCCCACGCCGTTTCGCCCCTCCGTAGGCAAGAACGTGCATGCCGCGGGCCCGGGGGCTACTATCGGGCCCATGGAACCCGGGGTATCCAGGCCCGCCTGCCTTTGGCCCAGGGCGCGATGCCTGGAGTGTGCCCGGCGGGCCGTCGCCACCAAGTGTCTCGCCATGAACCCTCATGGGGCCCTAGCCTCCTGAGGCCCCCTCCTCAGGGAGTAGCAGGCAACGCTCAGCACCACCATAAACGGCCTCGCGAGGTCCCCTCACGAGGCGGCTTCCCGAGGTGGCCTTCCGAGGCCCCCTTCCGCAGGTGCTCGAGGAGAAGGCCGTTCGGCGTGTCGCGCGGACTGGAGCCCATCACGTGGGTGACGCACGCGGCGACGAGCAGCAGCAGAGGCCGCTCCAGCAGGCGCGGATGCAGATGGTTTCCTCTTTTGTGCTAGGGAAGCAGGGCCAGCTATCTACTCCCCAAAGCAACCCCAAAGGTTGCCCGATCGGCGAAGGAAGACCAAGACGGCGGGCGCGCAGGGCGGAGGTCATCACCGAGCCCACCGGTGCGTCATGGATCATGCTTTGGCAGGCGAAGACCACCTTTAGTCAGGATAGCCTGAGCGCCTGTCCCCTTTCAAAACTGCCAAGTCTGGCAACCCTTCCCTCCTAAGTTTCGAGGGGGAAGAGGACCAAGGCGGCATAAAAGGGGCTGTGCAGCCACCATAGAGAGGGGGGGATCATCTCGGACAAAGGGATCGATCATCTTCAACCTTGTACGCAAGAACTCTCTTACTCACGATAATCTCAACCACAAAGCAGGAGTAGGGTCTTACGCCGCAAGGTGGCCCGAACCTGGGTAAATCGCTGTGCCTTTGCACGTCCTACGCTAGCGCGCTCTCGCCGTAGTCTCGCCGTCGCACTGCCGTGGTAGGGGAAGAAGTAGTAGAACGAGCTCACCCCAGTGTTCGAACCTTTGGGTCCCCGGAGCCCCGCTTCCGACAGTGTCCCCTGTCGTGCTCTGTGCTTGTGTGCTCTCGCCGTAGCCTCGTCGTGGTCACCCTGGGATCGGTAGGAACGAGCTTGCCCCCAGTGTTCGAACCTTTGGGTCCCCGGAGCCCCGATTCGGACAAAGACTTGGATAGAATTAAAGGCTACCAGTTATGTAACTATACTAAACATCAACCAATAGTAAAGACTATGGATGGACAGAAAAATTGGACATGACTAATGCTAAAAAAATGAAACATTGAGTGTCTCAAATCTTGTGAAACGGAAATTAATCAATGTTTCACGATATTTTCTACACACTTTTGAAGCCATGTATTGTTGGAGCACTCCAAATAAATATGCATGTGAATATTGATGCGGATAAGACATGGATAGAATTAAAGACTACGAGTTATGTAACTATATTAAACATCAACAAATAGTAAAGACTATGGATGGACAGAAAAATTGGACATGACTTATGCTAAAAAATGAAACATTGAGTGTCTGAAATCTCGCAAAACGGAAATTAATCAACGTTTCACTATATTTTCTACACTCTTTTGAAGCCCTGTATTGTTGGAGCACTCCAAATAAATATGCATGTGAATATTGATACGGATAAGACAAGGATATTGATACTGTGCTAAACCACAACTTCTAAGATACAATAGTATTACACTACTTCACTTTCATCACCAACAAACTGTGTAAAGCCACAACTTGTAAGATACAATTTATTATTTTTAATTAAAATGTATGAAAAATATTGTCAACCACATAAATAGTGGCATCTGGAGTTGTATACCTAGAGTTGTTGCACTTTCATCTGTTACTACCATGTCATATATGGCACTAATATATTAGTCTTTGACCCTTAGATAGATAGGGCAATACCTGTCCACTACTTGAGCGCGATGCGGAGGAGGCATCAGTAGTAGCCTCGGAGGTGGAGTCGGCTGCCGGTGGCGGCGTCATGCCCCCGCTGCTGGCGGAGAAAGCCATGGCGACTAGGGCAGTGGCGGAGGAGGCCCGGCGACTAGGGTTCCACGGGAGAGGAGGGCCCCAGCAACGAGGGGTCCACGTCAAAGGAGGGCGTGGCGGAGGAGGCCGGAGAGCGCGACAGAGGAGGGTTTAGGGTCGGGCTGCCGCGGTGGCGAGAGGAGGGCGCGGCGGAGGAGGCGGGCGGCGACGAGGGCGGAGGCGATGTAGGAGGCCGGCTGGCGCGGCAGAGGAGGGTTTAGGGCTGGGCCGCTGTGGTGGCAAGAGGGGGGCGCGGCGGAGCAGGCGGGCAGCGACGAGGGCGGAGGCGGCGTAGGAGGACGGCCGCGGCAGCGAGCGTGGCACGGTGGCGGAGGAGGGGCGTGGCGGCGGCGAGGCAAGGGGTTGGGGGGCGACGGCGGCGGAGAACGAAGAAATTTGAAACTGCCTTTTCGCGAAAGCGCGGAGAGGTGCTAATTTGGGGGGGGGAGTTGAAACTTTCGTGGACGGGTTTAGCTGTGACGGGCGTAGTTGGATACCCACCACAGGTTCTTGAACCTAGCACTGGTGGGCAGTAAGCAGTACCCGCCACAGCTATGTTCTTCCAAAATCGAGCATCCAGCAAGTATAACTAGTAGCGGTTGCTAGTCACCGCTCGCCACTGCTTGTTCATCTACCTGTGGCGGGCGCTAGGTGGAGCCCATCACTGCTGAGCTACGCAAACAAGTCCCGCCCAGGAGACTATACCTGTGGCGGGCAACTAGTTCTGCCCGCCACAACTACTCACTTAGCTCTGGCGAGCATTCTTTGCTACCCGCCACTGCTTGTTTTCAAAAATAGCTATGGCGGGTGCCACGCCTTGCCCGCCACTCATTTGGGTTCACCTATAAGCCCTTTCCCAGTAGTGGGGCTCTCAAAAGCTCATATCATGGGAGCATGGGCAGCTTCGTATCACCTGAAACTCCCCCCACCCCCCCCCACCCGGTCGTCGCGCGATGGCTGAGTTAGAGAAACAAGGAGAGAGAAGAGCTAGGTGTAACAAGGAATCCAAGAAATTTGGTGTTAGATGGGACTCGTGGTGGTGGCGTGTGCCGTACTCCTGGACGTGAATGCTTGTTTTGGCCCATGCCACCCCACTATATCGAGGTGCTGGTTACGTAGAGCGAACACATTATCTCTCCAGGAGTATGGTACCACTAGTACTAGTACTTTATTAACATATGGCCCACCACACACTGTCGGCAAATTTCCTGGAGTCCATACTCGTCCCTCCTCTCTCTCTCTCTCTTCTCAGCCAGGCAGCAGATGCGCGGAGTGTGCCCATCGTCGGTTTGCTCACATTCGGTCCCACATATCAGTGAAAAGTATTTTGCCGCGTCGCAGCACACACTCTGAGAAGTGACTCGAAATCAATTCATAAATTAAGTAAGTTTATCACATGCATATGCAAATGTACCGTTCACACTACATACAACAAGTCTACAACGCACATTGACAATGAGGATACATTGTAAATACTAAAGTCTTTCCCACACAACATGTACAAGAAATCAAAACGAACTTCACGTCAACCAATCCTCAGCGTTGGAAACGCTTGCTTTGAACCAGAAGCGAGTCTCTGACCAGGGCCTGGTGGTATTGTCAATCTTGAGACCAACGCAAGACTCACCATCCGGATGAAGCGGCCTATATCAGGAGCAATACTTGCATTGGAGTAGGGAGCAACAACAATGACGGTGGTATAGATAGAGTTGCTTCTCATAAATGGCAAGGTTGTGCCAACAGGCGCTGGATCGCCTTTCACCATCATTGGATAATTTAGTCCAAGGAAAAGCGAGTGTTCTCCAAGACTATCAATATTGAACCAGGGAGAAGCTTGTGGTGCTAGCACACTAGTATCCATCCCGAACAGCCTACAACGGAAGTTGGCATAGGTCCATAGAATACGACCATGCGAGACAATACTGCCTGCTTCCTCTGTAACATTAGTAATGCCATGTATATAAACAAGAAGAGGTGATCCATCGAAATAAGTAGCTAGGCACCATCTAGTAGGTATGTATTGCTCATCTTCATGTTCGCGATCATCACCATCATCATCATCATCATCACCATCGTCATCTCCCCCTTGGTTATAAAAGTTTCCAAGTATCGGTGGCGGAATGTTGACAGGACCTTGAAAAACTTGAAGGTTAATTAGTAAAGGGATAACTCGCATGCATGGTGAATGAAACAATTCTAATTACGGTGGAAGACAAACGTACCGAAGCAAAAAGGATGCCATGCAAAAACAGTGCCAGAAGTGGTGACAGCAAACATAAGACACTCGTATTGAATTGCATCACAATACACAGACGTGTACAGAAACTGGTTTTTAAGCAATCTCCATCGAGTCCCTCCAGGAGTAAGGACGGCAACAAACTTGTTGAAGATAGTGACAACACAATAGTTCCTATAACTCCAAGAGCGTGTGGGAACTCGAGAAATTGCTATCTTCTGTACACGACAGTCACCATGATCGTATTTGAATGTACGTAGGGTATCGGTGTGCTCAACCTCAGGGCAGTCTAAGATTTTTGGAAGTGGAATCCGGTGACGAGTATACACATTCACAAGCTCCCACTCGCAGTTGTCCCCAATATAAACATCCCAATCTCCATTTGTGCCTGCCCAGGCCTTATGCTGAAGCGATGGCATCTTAACATCACACGGATCATTATCAAGTGGCATCAACTTATACAAGGCGAGCCTTCCGTCGTCCCCGGACCAGAAAGCAGGGTCATAGCAAAGAAAATAGGGGAGATCAAACCGCTCTTGAACCCTTGGGTTGTTTGTAATGATCTTATTTGTTGAGTCGAGAATGTTCTTGAACGAACCTGCCATGCTAGCCACGGTGATGACGTCGCACCGATCAATGATTTCCTCCACCGTGTCATCTATCAGATCGGGGCAAGAATAACTGGGTTGGGTCCTACGTCTTCCCTCCATCGAGAAGACGAACAATGGCAGAAGGAAGAGTCAAGGTAAATGGAGGGAGGAAGAGCGTGCGACAGCAGTTCCAAATCGAGAGGGAAAGGCTAAGAGATGGTGGACGGTTGCCACGGTACAGGAAGAGGCGAGTGGGGTGCGGACCGTTGCCACGGTATAGGAAGAGGCGACCCGGCCTACCTAGACGTCCGTTCGGAAATTATACAAAAGGGCTCGTCGTCTTCTCACTGACATGTTGGGACGGGACCACATGTCAAAGAAACGTGGTGTGTCATTTCTCGTGCAAAAGGTGATCGGGCCGCGTTGGCCCGAGGTGCTGCGTTATTTCTCGACTTTATTTTCTTTAATGGCCTCTTGGACGAGAGCTTCGTCCCCTTGTTCGACGAGGCCCTCATCAGCTTCCTCGACAAGTTCACCGTCGTCAAGAAGCTCGCGGTCGACCTTGACGTATGCCTCCAGCCCACGCGCCCAGGCTCTGCGATGACTGCCACCCTCACTGGCCTCTATGGTGACAACATCTTCGACACATTGGTGGCCCTGCGACTGCCCACCGTCGCGCCGGAGAATGTCCACCTCGAGGTCGCGCTCGCCGCGCAGCACCTCGCCCAGCAAGACACCATCGACATAATCACCTACGTCTACGAGCAAATTGTCCACAAGGACCACTGCGTGCCAGAGGAGGACGATAGGAAGGTGGCCTTCTTGGACCGCAGAACCTTGGACGGCATTGTTCGGAAGCACGTTGACCTCGCCGAGAAGGCCGCTGCTCCTCACCCGTCGGTTTGTGGCCCGGCGCACTAGGGCGAGAGGATCCGTATGCATCTTTATTTTTGCGTCAATTCCATGTAGTATACTGTAATTTTGTTACCTTTTGCATCAATTTCATAATTTTTGTTTGTACCACGCATGAAAGAGCACAACTAAATGTTACAACTTACAAGTTCAAAAGGAAAAGCCTGCCACGTTCGCGCCGCACCCCCACACGGTTGGTCCGGCACGCCGCTATAGGGGAACGCGTGTTGTCTTGCATTTTCACTAACAAGTGGGACCGCAGTCGAGCAAACCTCTTCCAAGTGGGACCGCAGTTGAGCAAACCTCTTACAAGTGGGATCGCAGTTGAGCAAACCGACTATCGGCAAACTGCTACCCCGCCCGCTGCGCGTTGGCTGAGTTTGAGAAACGAGGAGGGAGAAGAGCTGGCTGTAGCACGGACTCCAAGAATTTTGGCGTCAGATGGGACTCGTGTTGGTGGCGTGTGCCATACTATTAGACGTGAATGCTTGATATGACCCATGGCACCCCACTATATCGAGGTGCTGGTTACGTAGTACTCCTACTATCTCTCCAGGAGTACGGTACCAATAAACAAATAACTTTGATTTTTTTAAACAAGGCATCTCTATACTTTTTTATACTTTTTTTAGTTGCCCACCGTGTCCTTAAATGTGTCAGCAACTACCCCAGGCGTGTTGACCACAGCTCCCCAACTCCCAAGTCACCACGAAATCACACTTAAAAGACTGCACCGCTATCATTTCCCAAGGCTTCGTGGAAATGCGTAATGGCCTGGTGTCCTCTCATTGGCATACATGCCGAATCAAAATACGCGGCTCAAGTACGCCGATCGCCATGAGAATTACTACACATTCCTCCTCCTCACCATCCACAGTTGTCAGCAAAATAACAAGCCTTTATTCTTCCTCATTCCTTGCGTCTGCCATGGCTCGTGGGGGAACTCTGGGTGGAGAAATAACCAGGGACAATAGGCCAAGGCTGCGGAAGCTGCAGAGAAGTCTCGACACCTCGTGGCTGCCAAACAGGCAAGCGAGGGCTCTAAGAAGCGCATTTGCCCCGGAGGCGAACAGCCAGGCAAGGGCTCTCACAAGCGCATTTGCAGCGGCGGCGAACAGTCCTTCGCCCGCGATGACATGCGCGCTAAGGAGATCGCCGGCTGGGCAAAGGAGAGCAATGCCTCGCTGGAGGAGAGCAATGACTCGCCAGACAAGGCGACCGCTCTCATCGTGAAACTTATGGATGACAAGGAGAAGGCGACCGCTCTCATCGTGAAACTTATGGATGACAAGGAGAAGCTCTACATTGAGTGAGACCTGCTGAAGGAAAAGATCGCCGGCTGGGCAAAGCTACACGAGGAGAGAAAGGCCTCACTGGAGGAGGAGCCCACCGTCATCGTCAAACTTATGGATGACAAAGAGAAGCTCGGCATCGAGCGTGACCTACTGAAGGATGAATCCATGGCTGCCCTCAGGCAACGTCGTGAGGACATGAAAGAGATCATGCGAGCTCACGTCGAGACCGCCAACGCCATGGATGTAATGATGAAGCTGGAGGAGGAGAGGCAAGAGGAGATGACGTTCGTGGAGGCGATGAAGAAGGAGATAAAGGAAACACTCGCTGAGCAACCCATCATGAAGTTCGCTGGAAACTAAGTATAGAGCCTTATCGTTGTCTGCGTTTACTGAATTTATCCTTATGTTAAAAGTAAACTGAATTTTTTAGTTAACTGAATTTGTCTCAGTGTTAGATTTAACTGAATCATTCCAGTTTACTAATTTTTTCCTAGTGTTAAAAGTTAACTGGATTTTTCAGTTAACCGAATTTGTCACGGTGTTAAAATTTAACTGGATTTTTTTGGTGGATGTTCCTCCATCATGTGTTGTTGATTCTCATGGTTCCATCTATTGGTGAAACCATTTACGTTTGCAAGAGGAAATGTAGACTTTACAAACAAATTTGTCTTTCAAAGTGTACTGAATGTTGGCCCAGAGAAGCATCCATGTTAGTAGCAAGAACATATGTTTTTTCTTGATTTGTGCTCTATGAAGTGAACATTGTGTATGATCTCTTAATCATTGAGATGCATAAACATGTTGATCTTATGTATGGGAATCGTACTAGTTGGTTGTGAATTTTGGCTATTAATTTGAACATATTACAAAGTCAGGCCTGTGAGTTTCGTGTGAACATTTAGAACGGATCGGCTCTTACTACTGTGCATAGCAGTTCCTTTTTTCTCTTTGCTCAGTGTTTGCAAGTTACTAGCAGTTCATTATTTCTCTTCGCTCGGTGTTTACATGTTACTGATCGATCAGTAGCTAGCCTACTGATACACTCCTGGCAGTTTTAGTCGCGACGCAAGATCCAACGGTGGCAGTTTTTCGAATAAAAATGTCTTCCTCTGAAGAAACTGACATGCTGTTCTGAAGAATTGCCATGCAAATCTGAAGAAACTGCCAGAAAAACGTTCGCAAATGCCTTCTCTCCCAGCTAACGTTCATCAACTATTGCGATCCTACACGTACACTATCTGACAGACTCTATCCGGCACAAATTATAAGCGGATCATGCACGTACCTCATCTGGATGAATCGAGGGCACTCGTTTGACCAATAATATCATGCACAATTATAGACCTTTTACAGAATTTGCCTAACAATAACACTCTGCCAACCCCCCCCCCCCCCGATTTTCAGGGGGGTGGGGCCCTACCCACCCCCCTAATCCCAATCCTAACACTCCACGTATGCAAGTCTGTTGTTCTGTATTGCTCCTCATTTGACCGTCATGCCGATGTGCGACCCAGCACGGACGGGACGCACCACTGACGGGACGGGACGGGATGGCACAGTCATAATTTCAATTTTGCCAGTTTTCCACGGCAAGCTGCCGTGCTAAGCCATGCCTGCTTATGCATTGAATTCCGATGACCGTCGCGTTTCCTGACATGCCGGTTTACCTACCGTCTGCCTATAATTACTGGTTCCCGACGTGCTCCGTCCGCCTATAATTACTGGTTCCCGGCATGCTCCGGTGGCACCTTCACCCAACGCACCCTAACCTCACAAGCCCCCACCGGCCCGACGTCGCTCGCCACTTGCCCTCGCTCTCGCCATGTCCGTCATGCCCTAGCGCGACAGCAATAGGCGACGCCAGAGGCGCTCGCCACCGGAGCTAGTATTCGGTTTTTCATGGGAAGGCAGACGGAGGGAGGAGGCATTCTGGCGGTCTTTAGATGGCAATGCGGAGTATGAGGATGCATTGGAGCGCGACGACATGGTGGAGAAGCAGCTTACCGCCGATTTGTGCCACCAGCAGATCATGGAGGAGGAGCAGTGCACCGCCGCTCTGCATCGCGAGCAGAGCGCCCGCAACTGGGCCGACTACGTGGAGGCCGGCGCCCGGCGAATAGCCCTAGAGGCTGTCGGGCACGCACGCATGTGCGACGCTGAATTTTACTACCAGCTCGTCAAGTGGGTTTCCCGCTTAGAAGCCGAAGCTTCGGTAGACCACGCCAGAATGGAAAGGGCCAACGGGCGCGAGCAACGCGCCCTATTGCACCTCTGGCAAGTCCAAGGAGAGGAGGAGGATGCCGGTGCCGCCGTTTAGCGTGTGCTGCAGATGGCGGCCGGCATCGTCTAGTTAGCTAAGAGTTAGTTAGTAGTTCTACACTAGAGTATTAGTGGGAGTAGATAGTTAAGTTGGCTATGATGGCTGTCAACATGGAACTACAGTACTGTATCTCTGAATCAGACCTGTTAGTTTGCTCTGAATGTTGAACTTTCCGTGTGAACGTTTGGAATGGGCTGTTATTTTTTTAAATGGGTTGTATTTGTCCGCCACGGATTTGGAGGTTGAATTGTGGGCCTACTAGGTTGACGCATACACAAGGCTTTGTCAACTTAGTCAACAAACGATTGTGGCGGCATAAGCCGTTGGATGTCAATCCAACGTCTATCGTGCCTTTTTTATCTCTTGTCTTCTTCCTCCAGGCTCCAGCCGCCCAAACCAAACCAGCGCCGGCGGCATCGCCTGCTCCCGCCTTCCGCGGCTGGCTGCACAGCTGTGCAAGCATCGCTGTCCCACCGTACCCTAACCGGCTCCAGGCCATCCCTCTACCCTCCCAACCTCATGTTATTCTCCTGCAACGGCATCCCCACCCCACACCAACCCTCGTACTCCCCTCCGGTTGTGACCACACTCCTGCATCTTCCCCAGCTCCTGTTCATTCCCGTCGAAGGCCTCGTAGTCGTCCTCCGCCTTGTTGCGGTCGCCGCGGCGCCGCTACCTGGCATTGTCAACATGGTCAACAAACGACAGGAATCGGGTGAGGACTATACGTGGACAGGATGACAGTAGGGACCCCCAGATCCATAGCCGTACGCAAACAAGTTCCGCCTTATTACATGAAAAAAATGCTTCCTCCTAATGGTTTGCTGACATCTGGGACCTACGACATTGTCAACGTAGTCAATAAACGACAGAATTGCACAAGGAGCCACTGACACCTGGGACCCAGTAGCTCGAGCAGTTTTTGATGTTGTTGTTGTTGAGACGGAGCAGGGTATCAACTGGGTTGTGCGGTGTCTGTGGCCCGTCTAGCCCAGGCTTTTATTTTATGTTTACAACATCACGAGCCCAGCTGTTTTTTTTGTCTGTGAAAATGACTAGCGCATCTTTTTTTCGTACAATACCCTACACAGGCTGATTCCTTTTTATCCGCCTAGCTGGGCTGCAAATCTTTCAAGACGACGAGGGATACATTCGGCCTGGCCATAAAAAATGCTATGAATTTTATAAGTAATATGAAATGGTTTGTAAACATATAAAACACATAAAATGGGCAATTAGTTTCAAATTGCGGATTTTCTTTTATTTTTTGATATTTCATATTTCATTGGATTTTAACCTAATTTAAATATATTTTAAAATTAGTTTTTATCGGGCTTGAAATTTGAGGATTAAAAATAGTTTGAAATTTTCAATGAAATATTGTTGAAATTTTTAACCCTCTCCTTGCCAGAAAATCGGCAGGAATTTTAAAAAAATAAATGAGTTGCAATAAATTTTGTAATAATTAGCAAATCGACTGTAAATTTCGGAAAAATAGCACATGGGCTATATGCTGTCCGCCACAGATGTTATGCTGACTTGTGGGCCTACTAAGTTGACGCGTACGCAAGGATCTGTAAACTTATAGTAAACACACGATTCTAGCAGCAGTGGCCGTTTGATTGAACGGCCGTCGTGCTTCTTCAATCTCTGATCTTCTTGCTCCAGCCGCCCAAACCAGCGCTGGCGGGACCACCTGCACCCGCCTCCCGTGGCCGGCTGTGCTGCCGCACAGGCCTCACCGCCCCACCCTACTCCGATCGCTGGCCAGCCATCCCTCTACTCACCCATATCTCCTGTTATTCTCTGGCGACGACAGCCTCACACCGCAACCGAACCAGTAAACCCTCGTACTCCCCTCCGCGTGGGCAACCACTGCCAAGCCTTCCCCGGTTCTGGGTCGTTCCCTTCCTAGGCCTCGCCGTGGTCCACCGCCTTGGTGCTCTCGGCATGGCGTCGTCAATGTGGTCAATGAACGACAGCCATCAGAAGAGGACTGTACATGAAGAGGCTGACAGCTTGGACCCACGAGGTCCATGGTCGCACGCAAAGAATTGCCTGCTTATTACGTGTAAGAAAAATGATTCCCCATGCTAGCTCTGACCCACGAGCTACATCTTTGCACACAAGGACGTGCCTCCTTATTACAAGCAAAAAATGATTCCACCACCTGACATCTGGAACCCACCAGCTACATCTTCGCACGCAAGGAAGTGCCTCCTTATTACATGCAAAAAAAACATTGCTTCCTCCTAATGGTTTCCTGAAATCTGGCTCCCACGCCATTGTCAACGTAGTCAATAAACAAGAGAATTTCATGATGAGCGGCTGACACCATGGACCCAGCAGCTCGCGCAGGGTATCAACTGGGCTCTGCTGGGCCTGTGGCCCGTCTAGCCCAGTCTTTTATTTAATGTTTACCACATGACCAACCCAGTTGTTTTTTTCATTCGTGAAATGGCTAGCCCAGTTTTTTTTGCACAATACCCAACCGAGGCCTACTTGCTTTTCTCAGCCCTGCTGCGCTACAAATCTTTCAAGACGGGGAGGGATGCATTCGGCTTGCCCAGATACTTTTCCGGTGACTTTCTCTCAGACTCCCTGTCTAGTATTCAGCAGATAGATGACCCTTAAGCGTGTGACCCTATAGGTTCGGTGAAGCATAGACATGGCCGGAACACTTTCCGATCAATGATCAACATCGGAGCCGTGGACACCCATATTGACCCCTATACCCACACGAATAAATATTCGAGTGAACCTCCAGTTGCCGTGTGCTATTCCTGTTGCTTCGCGATATGTTAAAAACACCCGAGGTGAGATTTATCGGCATCCCCGTGGATCAACACTTGTCCACAATGCCAGCTACCTCGTTACCGGTTTTGTTCTCTTTTCTCGTTCCTGTGTTCCGGCATCCCTGTGATCAAATCACAATGTGTCTGGCCAGACGATGATGGATACCGTAACACCAAGAGAGCCGAAAGAATATCTCTCCATCATCGGAGGAGAAAATCTCAATCTTGAGCTATCAAGTCCCTTGACATACTTTCCCATGAACCCGTAAGCCGTCGTAATAGCCAGCCAGTTACGGATGACGTTTAACAAACCCCAAAGTTCATGAAGCAAGCATGAAGAAACTCAATACTCTCATGGGCTAAGGAATTATGCAAATGTTAACTTTCTCTGTGTTATAAACCATTAACTTGTGACGAATGTATCTCATAGTATAACATCAATTCGGGTCGATTCAACACTAGTGTTCTCCTAACAAAGTGCCCTCAAAATTGCCGGCATAGACATGCCCCTGATCAGGAAAATGTGATCATCATGCAACACTTGAGCCTGTCTTAGAGGCTTGACTAGGAATAATTTTTACCGTTTATTTTTCCACACGTGCATATGAGTCTTCCTTCGAGCCTCGTGGTTATTGTAGACTCGAGAACCATAGCAGTTATAGCATGGAACATAAACATAATTAGGAACATGGTGATAAATAATAACATTTATTATTACCTCTAGGGCATATCTCCTACAGACTCCCACTTGCACTAGAGTCAATAATCTAGTCAATGCTGGTGCACTTTACACCTATGGCATACCTGTGTAAAAAATGCATCGCTTGTGGTATAGTCTTTGTCCAACAGACCTGACAACTTCAGGGCCGTGTGTATTGTTGCATATCCTCATGTTTTCACGCTTTCACAAAATACATATTTTGTGTGGACTTGGCTTTGTATATATGTGAATCACAGGTCAAACCTTGATTTCTCAGACTGAGCTATGGAGCAACTATCTGCAATAGTGTCCCATTGACCAAAGCCATCTTGGAACCATACTAAGTTTATGAATGAACTATATGATTCAACATCTTCATTGTCGCTTCCAAAGTGTCAACATACTTAGCCTTTGTTATAGAATTCGCCACAGTAACCTGTTTGGAACAATTTCCAACAACCGTGCCACCATATTGTGTATTACACAAAACCCTTAACTTAAATCAAAAATCGCATGGAGCATTGATGACGACTGTATCGATGTAATTTCTTACAACGAGCACTTCATAATCTTAGCTAGCGAGAAAACATGTCATTAGTGCTACTCTAGTACTCAATGACATTTTTCACTGTTGTCCCATGATCAGCACTTTGATCACTTTGGTATCTATACTCGCAACAACTTGGGAGTATTGGACATATCTTGTTGTTTTACATACCATGGAATACATGGTTAATCCAAACACAAAAGTGTGTGGAATATCCATCATGTATTTTCCTCATCAATGTTTTGGGACACCGAGTCTTGCAAAACTCTTTCCATGTGACTTCGGCAAGAATCACTCCTTGGCGTTTTAATGCTAAATTGTTTTAGCATCTTGTCAATATGTATTTAGGCTTAGCCCTATCAGGCAATTCTATCTCGTAGATAATTATGCCTAATATCAAGGCTACTTAGCCCAAGCACTCCATCGAAAAACTATTTTCAATGAAGTCCTAATACGTGTCAAGAAATTTATATTATTTCCAATCAACAATGTGTCAAGCACACAAGGTTTTTAGAAATATTATTATGCTCCCACTTACTTTCTTGTAACCACAAGCATATTCGTTATCCATTGATGAAATCAAACTCTTTTGACTATTTCATCAAAAACGAAGATTCCAACTCCATTTTGCTCTCTTCTCTCCATCGCTGGAACTCTGAAGTTTGCATACTCACTAGCATCCTCTGGATCGACAAAACACTTTGGACTGTATCACATACAAGTCTTAGTTTGTATTTCCATTTCATGAAAATCCTTTTGGCATCCATGTTTCATATCTCATGATTGAAATATGTATTAATTGATAGTTTAACCCGAACCGACTTTAAGCATCGCTACGGTGAGACAACCTCATCGTAGTCAACTCCTTGAACTTGTTATTGCAACAAGTCGAGCTTTATGGATAAAACATTTTATCCACATCAGTTTATAGTTCCATTAATGTTTGTTAGACTCTAAGTCTTCCAAAGGGTTTATCAAGATATAATCTTGAATCATTTATATGGAAACTATCTCGGATTATATTGGCTTTTAGCCAATTCCGGAGTCAGGGCCCATCATCGCTTCCTTGATTATCGTAGGTATACTGTTGTCTAACAACAATATCTCGTTTGCACACCTGAGAGGTTTGCACGAGTTTTGCCTACGTGGTTCAGCTGCAAGTTCGACCGAAGTCCATACATCCCATGTAGAGGCTTCCGTAACAGTCGCAGTAGGAAACTCTAGAATCACTTCCAAAGTTTCTTTCCTTTGACCTGATGACGAAGATATTGTTATCTCGTCGAGTTGCACTGTCCTCCCACTCACCTTTTCGCAAGAACTATTTTCTTCAAAATCATACCGCTCATTGTGGCAAACCTTTTTGCCTCGGTATAGTGGTGGGGGAATACCCAATAACTTGGGATAACCTACAAAGTAGCACTTGTCTGATTTGGAATAGGTTTGTAAACATTTTACACAAGCCCCATATTCCAAATGTTAAGAAAAGATATAACATGGTTGGGTGTACCATACCATGGCGTCATTTCAACAGATCTGATGGTGCTCTTTTCAGTGTAAAAGCCGCAGTCTCTAAAGCATTACCTTAAAAGGGATAATGGCTAATTGATTTATGTCATCTTTGATCTTACCATGTCACAAATGGTTTGAATACATCTTCACGGACATTCCACTCACAGTGGTGTTCCGGGAGGTGTAAGTTATGAAACTCTTTTCACAGCTCATCAGACATTCGCTAAACTTGTAACTCAAAATATTCCTTTCCGCAATCTAATTGCAGAAACATAATTTTCTTGTTTCAATAATTTCTACTTCATGTTGAAAACCTTTTGAATGATTTCAAAAGATCCAGACTTACGTCTCATCAAGCAAATATTCATATATCTACATGAGTCATTTCTGAAGATAGATAAATCCACTACTAGCAACAACATTTATCGGACTACACACATCATAATGTATGATCACCGATAAATTTGTTGCTCGTTCCTTATGGCCTGTGAACGGTATTTCAGTCACTTCACTTTTCGGACGAAAGTTGCAAGTGTCAGATGATTCATAATCAAACGACTTCAAAATCCATCATTATGGAATTTCTCCATGCGGGTTTCTCCAATGTGACCAAATGCAGTGCCACACATATGTGGTATTCTTTTAGTCTTGCGACATTTAGCGTTAGTGTTTATGGATGTATCATATTACCATCAATATTCATAACATACATCCCATCCTTGATGGAAGCATGGCCCTTTATGTTATTCATAATATTGAACAACAATTGTTCTTTTATGAACAACCCTCTTGCAATAAACATTATGCAATGGGCTAGAGTGTATAAAACTCTAAAATGAATTATGAAAGTAAACACAGAGGTAATATATTATTATCAATAGTCATAACATACATCTCATTCATAATGTAAGTATGGCCCTTGTGTTATCATAACACTGAACATCAAAAGTTCTCTTATGAACAACCTTCTTGCAACATATTTTATGCAATGGGCTAGAGTGTATAAAACTATAAATGAATTATGAAAATAAATACATAGGTAATGTACCGAGTATAGCAACTTTTACTATGTTCCCAGCGCATATCTAAACCTCATTATTGGCAAGTCTTTTAGGCCATAGTAGTTCTTGCATCGAGTCGCAACAGAATGAAATCGAGCGGGTATCTCTGTGATCAACTCACAATACCCAAGAATCAGTGATTAACATGTTTAATCATAATATCCAAGAACTATTTCTTTGACCAGCCTTCCATACATCTATAACTCGTATGACATTCATACATGAGCTGGATATTCCAGTCTTCTCTATTTTTGCCTTTATACTTCTAACAGTTTAACTTTTAGTATTTCTCCTACTCTTAGAAGAAGCACCCAGCTTTAAGAGTGGCGTTAGCCCCGGACTTCCTAGGCGTGCAAGTCACACTAACACCCTTTGGACATTTCCTTTCTCTTTAAGTTGTTGTTTTATTCACCATCATCATATGACCGGCGTTCTTCTGGATCCCTCTCTCATCAGTCAAATGCCCAGTAAACACTTTACTAATACTTTGCAAACAAACATTGCTTTGGATATTACATATCGTTTAGCCTTTGTGTTGGGGATGTTTACCAGCATGGAGACCCGGCAGGGTGTTAACCCGGCCATAATGCAAGCTTAGCGGGTCAACTCACCGCGGGGCTGAAGACTCTGTGTGGGCCGGCTTAACGAGGCATGGCAAGGATAGGCCGGCTTAAGCAGTAGGCCGGCTCACGATAAGATGGATGGCAAGAAGACCGTCTTGGAGAACAAGTAGGAAAGAGTAGGAGGCAGGTCAAAGAACGACCCGGACTCTCGTGTAATCTAGGGTTCCACCTGTATATATAAAGGGGAGCACCTATACGAAAAAGACTAAGTTGCAATCTCATTGAGAGATAGGTTAGTGAATCCGCATCCTTGTAATAGAGAACCACAGCAATATACACAAGCAGGATGTAGGCTTTTACCTCCACCGTGAGGGGCCGAACCTGGGTAACCCGGCGTCTTCTCGTTCCCAATCAACCCCGTTAAGCTTCCACACTTGTGCGATGGCCTCATCTCTAAGTCCTTTCACAAGGCCATCTGCCGTGTTAAAACCACAACAGTTGGCGCCCACCGTGGGGCACACGCACGGTGGAGTTGAGTTCTTAGCGGGATCTCTTCCAGGGTTCGGGAGGTGCGCGGTTGGCATGATGACCAAGAGCCGCCGTACAAAGTTCTACATCGACGATTCATACAGGGGCCCCGACGCCGACTCGATCGAGTACGGGTACCGGGTCCCCTTCGGCAAGATCCATACCTTCATCGGCGTGGTCGGCGAGCCGGTCGCCGGGTTGGAGAGCGTCATCGGAGTTGAGTCGGACCACCGTGCTGGCCAGCGCCTGGCGAGACCCGGCCCGCGTCAAGACGGCCCAAACCATGCCTTCGTCGGTTTCACCCAAGGGGTGGCCTTATTGGAGAACTCCCTGTCTCAGGATGACACGCTCGTTCAATCTGACGGCGAGTCCTCGACAGGGGAAACCGAGTCAATTCTTCCGCTGCATGATGGAGGGCTCGGGCACACGGACGACATCTTTCCGGAGAGCCCTGATCCGCCTCGCTTTGCGGCGGTGTACATGGCGGGAAGGCAAGATCCTCTTATGGCGGCTTACCGGCACGAGGTCACAAATATTGCTGGACACTTCAAAGGTTATCAAGTTGATCACATCGATCGCAGGCAGAATGAGGTGGCCGACGCACTCTCTCTCTTGGGTTCGCAGCGAAAGCCGGTGCCGCCCAATGTGTTCCTGGACGTTTTGCACAATCCGTCTATCAAGTTACCGATGGAGGAGGACTTGGCTGTTCCTGACCAGAGGCGGCTCTAGTGGCTGCTATCCACACAATCCCTAATTGGACGGTCCCCTACTTGGCTTATTTAAGCCGGGAAGAACTGCCAACAGAGGAACTCCTTGCTCGGCAGATCATTAGACGATCCAAGTCTATGACTATTGTCAATGGCGAGTTGCACCGACGAAGCGTCACTAGTGTTTTTCAGCGTTGCGTTTCACCTGAAGAAGGTCGTGCAATTCTCAATGAGATTCACTCTGGCGATTGTGGACACCATGCCAGCTCAAGATCACTGGTCGCGAAGGCTTTCCGGCACGGTTTTTACTGGCTCACGGCTCATGCTGACGCAGAGGACATTGTCCGTAAGTGTGATGGTTGCTAGAAATATGCTCGCCAAGCCCATGTGCCGGCTCAAGAGTTGAGGATGATCCCGATTACTTGGCCATTCGCGGTCTAGGGGCTTGACATGGTGGGACCCTTCAAACGTTCTAAGAACAAGCATACGCACTTGCTGGTGGCTGTGGATAAGTTTACCAAGTGGGTGGAAGCAGAACCGGTCAGCAACTGCGATGCGGCTACAGCTGTCAAGTTTCTAAAAAAGCTGATATTCCGATTTGGCTACCCGCACAGTATCATTACAGATAATGGGACCAATCTTTCCAAGGGAGCCATGGAACAGTTCTGTCAACAGGAGCACATCCGGCTTGATCTAGCATCGGTTGCGCATCCTCAGTCCAATGGATAGGCCGAAAGGGCCAATCAGGAATTGTTGCGTGGTATCAAACCCCAGCTCATGGTGCCTCTGCAGCGCATGCCGGGTTGCTGGGAAGAAGAGTTACCTTCGGTGCTTTGGAGCATACGGACTACTCCCAATAGGTCAACAGGCTATACGCCGTTTTTCCTAGTCTATGGTGCAGAAGCTGTACTTCCGAGCGATATTCAGCATGACTTCCCTCGAGTGGCGGCTTATGTGGAATCAGATATTGAGCTAGCTCGCCAAGACACTCTTGATGCTCTAGAGGAAGAGCGTGACCTTGCCGCATCCAAATCAGCAATCTATCAGCAAGACCTACGTCGCTACCACAGCCGTAGAGTTTGAAGCCGCACTTTTTAGGAAGGTGACTTGGTGCTCCGTCTGATACAAGACCAGACAGGCATGCATAAGCTTGCACCGCCTTGGGAAAGGCCCTTTGTGGTCAGCAAGAATCTCAACAACAGGTCATATTACCTAATTGATATACGTGAGTCAGATAAATCACGCACCTCCGAGGAGGAAACAAGCCGGCCCTGGAACGTTGCCCAGCTCCGGCCATACTACACCTAAGTCATCGACTAGGTCATATCTTTGTACATACCTTCTATACTGTATATACCTGTTTTTGATCAAATAAAATAACGACCAACAGCAATGTATAAAGGTGCTGTTTTGCCTTAAAAATTGTGTGCTGGATCTTTATTTGTTGATCTTGGTTACTTGGGGGCTTCCAACTCAATTGAGTTTAGCTTACAAAACCCTTTTAACCCAGCGAGATGCCACAAAGTTGGTTAAACCTGCCTGTTAGCAAGATGCTACTCCCTAAATAACAACCCGGCGTACGCCTGATGAGTCAATCACATAGGTGACCCTGAATTCATCAGAGTTAAAACGACCGATTGGTTGTGTGAGAGCCGGCTTTCAGAGAGCGAGGACAAACCAACAGGACAAAGTGCCAGCTTCATGAAAGCATATTCCGGCTTGCGCTTCATAAACCAGCCGCTTCAAGTTGTGTTTCGCAGCCGGCTTGCGCTTTATAAGCCGGCCGTTTCAAGAATATTTCGACTTACGATTATTCTACATACATACATCCATGCATATCATCTATGCATACATACATTCATGCATATCATCTCTGCATACATACATCCATGCATATCATTTGCTTAGTTCCATTTAAGCATTTGATTCATTGCAAATAGTAACAAAGATTACTCGTTCAATATGATTTCATCAGTAACCATCACATGCAATTGTTATTGTTTCGGTAGAATCACTCTATTGCAAAACCGGCTCTCAAGGCTAAAAGGAGGATTCGCAGAAGCGCACAGTATTTTTACAGGCAATCTGCAAGCTCAGTACACGATGGCACTGGCATCAGCACCAAGAGTTTTATGCTACACTATTACAAGCCGCCCATCAGCTGCGGCCATGGCAAAAAAAATTACAAGTTCGGCCTACTAAGATAAGCCGGCATTTATATCGCCGGGTCAGAACTGGCACCAGCGCCTGATGGAGCACCGTGAGCCGGCTCTTCGCGGCCGTCATCATCCTCTTATCCTTGGCTTGAGTCGTCGGTCGACCACTGAATTGAGCGTAATGCCTCAAATAGAGCATCATCGGATATCAGGGAGGAAGGGTCGAGTTCAGGAGCAAAGGATGGCTTACGCGTACGAGTTAGGGCCACCGGCTCATGGTTTGGCAGCTCTATCCGCTCGTTCTCCTTGGAGTAAGGCGCCTGGTACCGGGTCAGATCGGCCTCTTCTGCGATGTCGGTGGCGGCAACCCGGGTTTCTTTGATACAACGCTGGAAGTCCCTCTTGGTAAATGGCGAGTCGTCCACATTGAACTCTGGATACCCGCCCGCCACCTAAGCCGGATCAAGTTCCGGCACGTACGCCTTGGCTCGAGCAAGTGCGGTCAGAGCCCTAGTGCGGCAGCATGCCCTTTTCCAATCCTCAAACCACCTGGGTAGGACGGACAGCTCCTTCAACATGTCCGCGATCAGTTGAGGTGGTGAGGTGGTGTTTTTTTTTTGCCATAATGCATCTTGAGCCGCCTATGTAGAGCTGTTCAACGAAGGTGTATACTGCTTTCAACTTCACCAAAGGTTCCTGCACAAGAGTTTGATTCTTTCGACCTGCAAAAATAGGTATACACGGTCAGCAAGACCAGCTTACTATATCTAAGTCGGAACAGTTGGTGCAGGATGGTCGGTTTTGCTTACCGAAGATGGCCCGGCACATGGCAGTAATTTGGCCTTTCAGAGTCGCCAATTCTTGAGTCACCGGCTCAAGTTTGGCTTCGGCCTCTTCAGCCCGCGCGGCTTGGGCGGCTCTTGCGGCCTCTATTTCTTGCAGGGTGTTCCTTACAATCACCAAAGCTTTTTTCGCTTCCACGGCGGTTTCTTCATATTCTTGGCGCAATTTTTTCTCCTTCTTGGCTTCCTTTCGGAAGCCGGCGGCCTGGGCTTCTACTTGGTCCAGCATTTCCTACAGAGCAGGCTATTATACAAAGTATACATATGACCCGGGTCGCCCTAAAGAACAACCCGGCTCATGGGGGCTACATGTTTTCGAGCTTCAAAACCCGTCAGGCAAGTTCCATGCAGCTGCAAGCACTCTACATGGCACTTGGGGGCTAATGCATAAATTGATCTATATGGCTTACATGTTATGAAGACCCGCCCGTCATGAATGGCGAGCCGGCCTTTGGGGACACCGATTGAAGTTATGCATACAAGTTTACTTTTGAAGTCCCGGGTCATCATTCCATAATGACCCGGCCCTTGGGGGCTACATATATATATATGGTACGAAATGAAGGGTGTAAACTACCTCATATTTCCGCTTCAAGGACGTTATCATGGCGATCTCTGTGTCCCGGCTTTCAGACAGCCGGGTCAGCACAGCCTGGTGCAGAGTACTGGCATCCTGGTCTTCGAATGAAGGAAAGTTAAGAGCCGTCTTGCCCTTGTCCTTCGAGGCCGGCTCAGGCTTGGCAGGGATTTTGGTCAGAGCGGTAGAGTCTTCTAGAGTCGCTTGCTGTTCTCCGATCACCACCACATCATCCTGAGCCGGTGCTACGGACGGCTCTTCGCGATGCTCCTCAGTTGGATTTTCTCGTTCTTGTACAACAGGCGAGGGAGCACGAGCCGGGCTGGCGGCGTCTTGAGGTGGCGGGTCAGTCTGGAAGGCCGGCTCATCCTCGGGGACCAAGGTGGCCTCTTGAGGGCCTGGTTGAATGATTGGGTCAGATGACCCGGCAGGTGCTTTCTTCTTGATAGCTTTGGCACTGTGCAAAAAACAAAGGAGTTATTCATTTGAAGGGGGGAGAATTAAGGAACTGCTATGTCAGTATTTACTTACCCAAGGTTGATGTTGAAAGCCGGTGCCTGCGTCGCGCTTGACTCACCCGAGGAATGGGACGTCTGATATGCCGAGTCATTTAAATGTAAGGGCTCCTTAAAACGGCCAGCTAGAGGAAAAGAGGAAGTTGGACTAAGAAGCACCTTAGCTCGCGCCTTACGGGATGGTGGCTCGTATGGAAGCCTGCCGCTTAACTCGCCTTTGCTGCTCTGGGTCTTCCTTTTGGAGGTCCCGGTTTGACGAGTCTTCAAAACAAATTTGGGATCCAAATGAGCATCCTGGTGGGAAGAAGGGACCTTACGGACGGCAACCCGGGGCTTCCTTTGAACCTTGCGGATCACAGCCTGGGTTTTCTTCCGAATAGGAATTGGAGAATCAGAATCAGAAGAAATCAAGGTTACCTCCGGCTCGTTGGTGTGGCTAATTTCGGCTTCATTCTGAAGAGAAGGGGCGTCAGCAAGTTGAATAAAAAGACGACCAAGCGAGTCAAGTTCTACCTCAGCCTCGCCTTCTGCAGCCGGCTCATCAGCATCGGCCGGCTCATCCTGCTGCTCTGTTGGAACAGAGGCGGGTTGTCGAGGTTTCTTCCTCTTCCAAAACTTGTCATCTGTCTGCGTTTGAGATGAGTCGGTTATTATGATTGAGATGAAAAAAGCAAGTCAAACAACAGAGTAAGAGGGTACAAGTACTTGCTGAAGGTACCGGGTTGGTCAAGCAGAAGGGAGCTAGCCCAGTTTTGTTGCATTTATCTTGGGGCTCTCCTAGCAACCTCTTGGTGACCTTGTTGATGTCACTCGCAGATAGATTAACTTGGCTGAAGCGTTGAACATCAGCCAGCTCACCAGTGTAGTTGCACATCAAGTCGCCCCTGTGGCTAAGGGGATGAATTCGCCAACTTACCCAACACCGGGTCAGGTCGACCCCGGTGAGGCCATTAGCAGCCAAAGCTCTTATCTTGGAAAAAATTGGAGCAATCTATTTCCGCTCCTCTGCTGATGGCCAACCCGGAAAGGCAAGGGTGGCATTGAGCCGGTCCGATCTATAACCCGGCAAAGGGTTTTCATTTTGAGGGGCAGTGTTCTTGCAATAGAACCAAGTCTTGTTCCAACCCTTGGGATGACTCGCCAGCTTGGCCTCAGGAAAGGGGGTGCTTCTGCGCCTTTGAATGGACACGCCACCAAGTTCTATACTGGGGCCATCGGTGAACTCGGTCTGATGGTTGATGTAGAAAAACTCTCGAAAGAGAAGGACAGTTGGTGCTATTTGAAGATACACTTCGCAGAAGACTTGAAATTGGCATAGATTTGTGATTGAGTTGGGGCCAAGATCCTGCGGTCGGAGGTCGAAAAAGTTGAGGATGTCACGGAAGAATTTTGACCCGGGCAGCCGAAACCCCTTATGAAGATGATCTGCGGAGACCACCACTTCGTCTTGTTTGGGCTGGGGGTGCTTTCTTCTTCAGGCGCCCGCCAGCTGATTGTGGCTTGAGTCGGCAAGAGGCCTTGCCCCACGAGCTCGTTCAGCATCAGGGTTGAGACCTGAGATCTGACCCAGTTGCAGGATTTGTCGGTCTTGGGGGCCATGGCGACTTCAAGTTTTAAACTGCAAAGGTAATAATGATAAGCCGGCTTGTTAAGCTCATGAGGTGTAACCCAGCAAAGTAATAAGGCGATTATGGTTGCTAAAAAGTCATGACCTAGATTTGTACAAACCGCCGAAAGCAATGTTAAGCCGGTGCGACAATGAGTCGGTGTTGGTGAGTCAGTGGTACTTTGGGTTTCTCCTAAGTGTGGAGCTGGTTACAAACAAGAATCCGACGGAGCGGCTACTTTTACGGATCTAGAAATGCTTTGAAATTTTTTTAAAAAACCTAGGTGGGGATGGATATGAGGGCCCGTGGTTAATGCGGGTCTGTGGAAGACGATACAGAGATCTAGATGCGAAAAATGGCATCGCCGTGGTGCTAACAGTACTTATTTAGGTGATTCAGATGCCTTTGGATCTATAGACAAGCAGGAAGCATGAACACCGATGAACTGCAGAGACGAATGGATGCCATAGATCCGAAAGGAGAAGGGTTTGGATGTACCTGACTGCGGCGGATGTGGCTGGGGTGTTTTTGATGAGCTCCGGTGATGATGGGGCGGCGGAGAAGGATGCTGTCAAGGGCGTCGGAGAGCTTGAGGGCGGCGACGCTTTGGGCACGAGAGGAGACAGACGCAAGGAGGAAGAAGAGTACAGGGTAAAAAGTGAAAGTGGGGGTGAGCTGGCATATTTATAGGCATAGTAAAATTGAAACGGCAGGGGTGGAGCCCCAGGCGGCGCAGTAATTTTCGGCTGCGGGCTCCTCGATTCTCGCGCCTGACAAGACGATACATACCCACTCAAAGATTCGAGGTGATGTCATCCCAGATTTTGCGGAAGTGGATTGTGACGTCATGAGGGAAAAAGAGCTGAAAATGCCAAGTCTGAACCTGAAGGGGAGACCCGCCGATCCATTTAACCCGGCAAATTGAGCCGGCATAGGACGGTGTTCTAAAAGACCGGCTTGGGAAGCACTTGGAGAGTATTACTGATGTTTGCTTTTCTAGGTTGAAGTTTAACGTGAATAAATTCAAGTCAAACTGAGGGCTAATGTTGGGGATGTTTACCAGCATGGAGACCCGGCAGGGTGTTAACCCGGCCATAATGCAAGCTTAGCGGGTCAACTCACCGCGGGGCTGAAGACTCTGTGTGGGCCGGCTTAACAAGGCCTGGCAAGGATAGGCCGGCTTAAGCAGTAGGCCGGCTCACGATAAGATGGATGGCAAGAAGACCATCTTGGAGAACAAGTAGGAAAGAGTAGGAGGCAGGTCAAAGAACGACCCGGACTCTCGTGTAATCTAGGGTTCCACCTGTATATATAAAGGGGAGCACCTATACAAAAAAGACTAAGTAGCAATCTCATCGAGAGCTAGGTTAGCGAATCCGCATCCTTGTAATCGAGAACCACAGCAATATACACAAGCAGGACATAGGCTTTTACCTCCACTGTGAGGGGCCGAACCTGGGTAACCCGGCGTCTTCTCGTTCCCGATCAACCCCGTTAAGCTTCCACACTTGTGCGATGGCCTCATCTCTAAGTCCTTTCACAAGGGCATCTGCCGTGTTAAAACCACGACACTTTGTCTGTCTCTGAAAATGATTTTCAGTTTCCATGAATATCACATAACTGTCCCAAACTTTTGAAGTTCGGGTCTCATGGAAGCAAACATATTGCACTTGACCGTAACGGAATTCTAGCTTTTGGATCGAAGGACGAGAGTCTCATTATCCATAGCATTAGCGGGAGAATAGCAAAAGCATCCGATAGGACAAAGTCCTTCTCGGCACTCTTGAGGACAATCCTCACATTACGTTACCAACCGTAAAGTTTTAACCAAATATTTAACAGCTTATTCAATTTTAACAGGGAAGGTGGAAACGCGAGCCATCCTTCTATAACTATTATGCATATAACACTTAGACAGTGTCCATAATTAATTTGCACTGAGAATTAAACAAGTTAATTCTACAGTGCACTCCCACTCATACCAATATCTCTCATAATTGATTGTGAGTGATACAAGACCCACGTATCAATTGTTCGCCATTGATGTAGATCATCACTGATGACGAAAATCTCAACCGGTAGGCCAACTTGCCAATCACATCTCTATGCGACTCTTGTTCATCTTTCGATGCGTGTGTTCCGAGCTCAGGACGATCCTGCCATGAACGTCAAGACAACCAAGTGATCTTGCTGCGAGGTCTGACCTCACCCACCTTACACCCGTACAATCGTTCGTACCCATGTAGATCATGGCGCACCCCGAAAGGAAAGATGCTGTGACGGGGCTACACTTGGGAGAACACTAATTACTTGATATTTTAAGTGAGAGATCACCCTAATAAAAAGCGACTACCACGCAATCAAGAAGGGTGCATCAAGAGGGATAAACATCTCAGGCAATTCATAAAAGCATGATATGGTATAGCCCCTTCTGACGGAGAAGTCTAGTATTTCTTCGTCTTTGGCATTTGTGTCGGTGTTCACCTTCGCGAAGATTGCCACCACCTTGTCGATGAACCAGATAATATTGCTATCTCTATAGCTAATAAAATAAGTGTATTAGTTAAGGTTGACACACAGGTCATTAACGTGACAATCATATGGCTCCAGCCACCATGCCGAATCATGACACGCAGGTCATGTTAGTAAATTTACATTATATAGTAATATCATACAAAATCAAGTTGAATATGATGAAGACAATACCACATCATATGCACATCCTGCAAAACCAAGTTAGACGCCTCTAATCGGTTTATGCAAAAATTTATTTTACGTGGCTTCTAAGGTTTCAACCAAATCGCAGCTACCAACGTTTATCATCAAGTATGATTATTCAACTCACTAGATTAACTTTGCGGGGTGTATGAAACACGAGATAATAAAACCTCGAGCCCCATACTGAACTTCGTCATACGCATGACCCCCGTGCAGATCATATCTGCATTGCCCTTTCGTCTGCGAAATTTCATCTTTCTTTTAACTATGGTGGAATTCAATGAACTGTTACCACTTCGTTGATCAATCAGGATCGCGGATTGCCAGAACTTTGAAACTCCACCATGCCGTTATCAAGATCAGAAATACGCAAATTTCAGGGAAGCAACAAGAACATCGGGTAATAGATTTCATCTCCTACCCGCACAAATAATTTTCAGCAATAGATCTCATCTACTCCAAAATTATATTACGCAACACCCATACATCTCATGTATTCTAGATCATAACCTGCATCTACGCATAGCATGACTCATGATGCCACTATCGGGGAACGCGACAGAAAACAAAAAAATTCGGTACATCGAGCACGCCCAGGATCACTATGGAGATGCATACAAGGTTTGGATCTGATCGTTACCGACTCGTAGCTCAGCGGAAGTAGAGTCGATGTAGATCGTTGGTGCAGATCCCCGCAGCTAGGATTTCCAACCTCCCAACCGCGAGGATGTACTCCCTCGCCTGCCCCTCGAACAGTCCCTCGGACAGCCCTCTGGGAGGCGGTCGGACAGTCCCCCGGATGATGTCACGGACAGCCCTTCGGGAGGACCCTCGAAACTCGGACAGCCCTTCGGGAGGCACTCTCGAACAGCCCCTCGGGCAAAAAGATCGAACCTATGACCTCTCTACGAGGTTGCACACATACTGTGTCATCTATCCGGAAGGGCTTCGACATCCAGAACTAGTTCCCACCAGAACCCAGACAGCCATTCGGCTCTACGAAACTGTTTTGTGTGAGGGAGAGAAGAAAGGCAGATCATGCATGCCATTTGGTGAGAGAGTTGGAGTGAGTGTGGAGAGCTCCTCTCCACCTCTATTTATAGGAGAAGGAGGGGTGGAGGGGCTGAAATTTCAGCCACAAAAAGGGGTTCCTTCCCTCCCAAGCCTTCTCCAAGATCTTTTGGTAAAAGCCCCAAAAAGTGGCTTTCCAAAAAGCAACCAAAAAGTGCTTTTCACTATTCACAGAAACATTTTTCCGCGACCGTTAGATCCAAAAATATTTCTATAGGTCTTAGAACATTTCTAGTACCCACTAAAATAATTTTGGACGCGTTCCGAAACAATTTCGGATTAGTGATTGTCATCTGCGAAAAGCAACCGAAGCGGTTCCGGCAGCTCCGGAACATTTCCGGATTTTTTCTTCGGAAAAATCCCAGAAGTTCCCAGAACAATTCTGGCACGCTCTAAGAATTTCCAGGCGTGTGCCGAAACCATTTTGAATTAATGGTATACTCGGAAACAACCTTTCGGTTTTACCGAAACTATTCCGGTGTTCTCTCTCCGGAACTTTTCCGTTGTCTCCGGCTGGGCAAAGCTACACGAGGAGAAGCTCTACATTGAGTGAGACCTGCTGAAGGAGAAGATCGCCGGCTGGGCAAAGCTACACGAGGAGAGAAAGGCCTCACTGGAGGAGGAGCCCATCGTCATCGTCGAACTTATGGATGACAAAGAGAAGCTCGGCATCGAGCGTGACCTACTGAAGGATGAATCCATGGCTGCCCTCAGGCAACGTCGTGAGGACATGAAAGAGATCATGCGAGCTCACGTCGAGACCGCCAATGCCATGGATGCAATGACGAAGCTGGAGGAGGAGAGGCAAGAGGAGATGACGTTCGTGGAGGCGATGAAGAAGGAGATAAAGGAAATACTCGCCGAGCAACCCATCATGAAGTTCGCTGGAAACTAAGTATAGAGCCTTATCGTTGTCTGCGTTTACTGAATTTATCCTAATGTTAAAAGTAAACTAATTTTTTTAGTTAACTGAATTTGTCTCCGTGTTAGATTTAACTGAATCATTCCAGTTTACTAATTTTTTCCTAGTGTTAAAAGTTAACTGGATTTTTCAGTTAACCGAATTTGTCACGGTGTTAAAATTTAACTGGATTTTTTGGTGGATGTTCCTCCATCATGTGTTGTTGATTCTCATGGTTCCATCTGTTGGTGAAACCATTTACGTTTGCAAGAGGAAATGTAGACTTTACAAACAAATTTGTCTTTCAAAGTGTACTGAATGTTGGCCCAGAGAAGCATCCATGTTAGTAGCAAGAACAGATGTTTTTTCTTGATTTGTGCTCTATGAAGTGAACATTGTGTATGATCTCTTAATCATTGAGATGCATAAACATGTTGATCTTATGTATGTGAATTTTGGCTATTAATTTGAACATATTACAAAGTCAGGCCTGTGAGTTTCGTGTGAACATTTAGAACGGATCGGCTCTTACTACAGTGCATAGCAGTTCCTTTTTTCTCTTTGCTCAGTGTTTGCAAGTTACTAGCAGTTCATTATTTCTCTTCGCTCGGTGTTTACATGTTACTGATCGATCAGTAGCTAGCCTACTGATACACTCCTGGCAGTTTTAGTCGCGACGCAAGATCCAACGGTGGCAGTTTTTCGAATAAAAATGTCTTCCTCTGAAGAAACTGGCATGCTGTTTTGAAGAATTGCCATGCAAATCTGAAGAAACTGCAAGAAAAACATTCGCAAATGCCTCCTCTCCCAGCGAACGTTCATCAGCTATTGCGATCCTACACGTACACTATCTGACAGACTCTATCCGGCACAAATTATAAGCGGATCATGCACGTACCTCATCTGGATGAATCGAGGGCACTCGTTTGACCAATAATATCATGCACAATTATAGACCTTTTACAGAATTTGCCTAACAATAACACTCTGCCACCCCCCCCCCACCCGATTTTCAGGGGGGGGGGCCTACCCACCCCCCTAATCCCAATCCTAACACTCCACGTATGCAAGTCTGTTGTTCTGTATTGCTCCTCATTTGACCGTCATGCCGATGTGCGACCCAGCACGGACGGGACGCACCACTGACGGGACGGGACGGGATGGCACAGTCATAATTTCAATTTTGCCAGTTTTCCACGGCAAGCTGCCGTGCTAAGCCATGCCTGCTTATGCATTGAATTCCGATGACCGTCGCGTTTCCTGACATGCCGGTTTACCTACCGTCTGCCTATAATTACTAGTTCTCGACGTGCTCCGTCCGCCTATAATTACTGGTTCCCGGCATGCTCCGGTGGCACCTTCACCCAACGCACCCTAACCTCACAAGCCCCCACCGGCCCGACGTCGCTCGCCACTTGCCCTCGCTCTCGCCATGTCCGTCATGCCCTAGCGCGGCAGCAATAGGCGACGCCAGAGGCGCTCGCCACCGGAGCTAGTATTCGGTTTTTCACGGGAAGGCAGACGGAGGGAGGAGGCATTCTGGCGGTCTTTAGATGGCAATGCGGAGTATGAGGATGCATTGGAGCGCGACGACATGGTGGAGAAGCAGCTTACCGCCGATTTGTGCCACCAGCAGATCATGGAGGAGGAGCAGTGCACCGCCGCTCTGCATCGCGAGCAGAGCGCCCGCAACTGGGCCGACTACGTGGAGGCCGGCGCCCGGCGAATAGCCCTAGAGGCTGTCGGGCACGCACGCATGTGCGACGCTGAATTTTACTACCAGCTCCTCAAGTGGGTTTCCCGCTTAGAAGCCGAAGCTTCGGTAGACCACGCCAGAATGGAAAGGGCCAACGGGCGCGAGCAACGCGCCCTATTGCACCTCTGGCAAGTCCAAGGAGAGGAGGATGCCGGTGCCGCCGTTTAGCGTGTGCTGCAGATGGCGGCCGGCATCGTCTAGTTAGCTAAGAGTTAGTTAGTAGTTCTACACTAGAGTATTAGTGGGAGTAGATAGTTAAGTTGGCTATGATGGCTGTCAACATGGAACTACAGTACTGTATCTCTGAATCAGACCTGTTAGTTTGCTCTGAATGTTGAACTTTCCGTGTGAACTTTTGGAATGGGCTGTTATTTTTTTAAATGGGTTGTATTTGTCCGCCACGGATTTGGAGGTTGAATTGTGGGCCTACTAGGTTGACGCATACACAAGGCTTTGTCAACTTAGTCAACAAACGATTGTGGCGGCATAAGCCGTTTGATGTCAATCCAACGTCTATCGTGCCTTTTTTTATCTCTTGTCTTCTTCCTCCAGGCTCCAGCCGCCCAAACCAAACCAGCGCCGGCGGCATCGCCTGCTCCCGCCTTCCGTGGCTGGCTGCACAGCTATGCAAGCATCGCTGTCCCACCGTACCCTAACCGGCTCCAGGCCATCCCTCTACCCTCCCAACCTCATGTTATTCTCCTGCAACGGCATCCCCACCCCACACCAACCCTCGTACTCCCCTCCGGTTGTGACCACACTCCTGCATCTTCCCCAGCTCATGTTCATTCCCGTCGAAGGCCTCGTAGTCGTCCTCCGCCTTGTTGCGGTCGCCGCGGCGCCGCTACCTGGCATTGTCAACATGGTCAACAAACGACAGGAATCGGGGAGGACTGTACGTGGACAGGATGACAGTAGGGACCCCCAGATCCATAGCCGTACGCAAACAAGTTCTGCCTTATTACATGAAAAAAATGCTTCCTCCTAATGGTTTGCTGACATCTGGGACCTACGACATTGTCAACGTAGTCAATAAACGACAGAATTGCACAAGGAGCCACTGACACCTGGGACCCAGTAGCTCGAGCAGTTTTTGTTGTTGTTGTTGTTGTTGTTGTTGAGACGGAGCAGGGTATCAACTGGGTTGTGCGGTGTCTGTGGCCCGTCTAGCCCAGGGTTTTATTTTATGTTTACAACACCACGAGCCCAGCTGTTTTTTTTTTGTCTGTGAAAATGACTAGCGCATCTTTTTTTCGTACAATACCCTACACAGGCTGATTCCTTTTTCTCCGCCTAGCTGGGCTGCAAATCTTTCAAGACGACGAGGGATACATTCGGCCTGGCCATAAAAAAAGGCTGTGAATTTTATAAGTAATATGAAATGGTTTGTAAACATATAAAACACATAAAATGGGCAATTAGTTTCAAATTGCGGATTTTCTTTTATTTTTTGATATTTCATATTTCATTGGATTTTAACCTAATTTAAATATATTTTAAAATTAATTTTTATCGGGCTTGAAATTTGAGGATTAAAAATAGTTTGAAATTTGCAATTAAATATTGTTGAAATTTTTAACCCTCTCCTTGCCAGAAAATCGGCAGGAATTTTAAAAAAATAAATGAGTTGCAATAAATTTTGTAATAATTAGCAAATCGACTGTAAATTTCGGAAAAATAGCACATGGGCTATATGCTGTCCGCCACAGATGTTATGCTGACTTGTGGGCCTACTAAGTTGACGCGTACGCAAGGATCTGTAAACTTATAGTAAACACACGATTCTAGCAGCAGTGGCCGTTTGATCGAACGGCTGTCGTGCTTCTTCAATCTCTGATCTTCTTGCTCCAGCCGCCCAAACCAGCGCTGGCGGGACCGCCTGCTCCCGCCTCCCGTGGCCGGCTGTGCTGCCGCGCAGGCCTCACCGCCCCACCCTACTCCGATCGCTGGCCAGCCATCCCTCTACTCACCCATATCTCCTGTTATTCTCTGGCGACGACAGCCTCACACCGCAACCGAACCAGTAAACCCTCGTACTCCCCTCCGCGTGGGCAACCACTGCCAAGCCTTCCCCGGTTCTGGGTCGTTCCCTTCCTAGGCCTCGCCGTGGTCCACCGCCTTGGTGCTCTCGGCATGGCGTCGTCAATGTGGTCAATGAACGACAGCCATCAGAAGAGGACTGTACGTGAAGAGGTTGACAGCTGGGACCCATGAGGTCCATGGTCGCACGCAAAGAAGTGCCTGCTTATTTTGTGCAAGAAAAATGATTCCCCATGCTAGCTCTGACCCACGAGCTACATCTTTGCACACAAGGACGTGCCTCCTTATTACAAGCAAAAAATGATTCCACCACCTGACATCTAGAACCCACCAGCTACATCTTCGCACGCAAGGAAGTGCCTCCTTATTACATGCAAAAAAAACATTGCTTCCTCCTAATGGTTTCCTGAAATCTGGCTCCCACGCCATTGTCAACGTAGTCAATAAACGAGAGAATTTCATGATGAGCGGCTGACACCATGGACCCAGCAGCTCGCGCAGGGTATCAACTGGGCTCTGCTGGGCCTGTGGCCCGTCTAGCCCAGTCTTTTATTTAATGTTTACCACATGACCAACCCAGTTGTTTTTTTTCATTCGTGAAATGGCTAGCCCAGTTTTTTTTGCACAATACCCAACCGAGGCTTACTTGCTTTTCTCAGCCCTGCTGGGCTACAAATCTTTCAAGACGGGGAGGGATGCATTCGGCTTGCCCAGATACTTTTCCGGTGACTTTCTCTCAGACTCCCTGTCTAGTATTCAGCAGATAGATGACCCTTAAGCATGTGACCCTATAGGTTCGGTGAAGCATAGACATGGCCGGAACACTTTCCGATCAATGATCAACATCGGAGCCGTGGACACCCATATTGACCCCTATACCCACACGAATAAATATTCGAGTGAACCTCCAGTTGCCGTGTGCTATTCCTGTTGCTTCGCGATATGTTAAAAACACCCGAGGTGAGATTTATCGGCATCCCCGTGGATCAACACTTGTCCACAATGTCAGCTACCTCGTTACCGGTTTTGTTCTCTTTTCTCGTTCCTGTGTTCCGGCATCCCTGTGATCAAATCACAATGTGTCTGGCTAGACGATGATGGATACCGTAACACCGAGAGAGCCCAAAGAATATCTCTCCATCGTCGGAGGAGAAAATCTCAATCTTGAGCTATCAAGTCCCTTGACATACTTTCCCATGAACCCGTAAGCCGCCGTAATAGCCACCCAGTTACGGATGACGTTTAACAAACCCCAAAGTTCATGAAGCAAGCACGAAGAAACTCAATACTCTCATGGGCTAAGGAATTATGCAAATGTTAACTTTCTCTGTGTTATAAACCATTAACTTGTGACGAATGTATCTCATAGCATAACATCAATTCGGGTCGATTCAACACAAGTGTTCTCCTAACAATGTGCCCTCAAAATTGCCGGCATAGACATGCCCGTGATCAGGAAAATGTGATCATCATGCAACACTTGAGCCAGTATTAGAGGCTTGACTAGGAATACTTTTTACCGTTTATTATTCCACACGTGCATATGATTCTTCCTTCGAGCCTCGTGGTTATTGTAGACTCGAGAACCATAGCAGTTATAGCACGGAACATAAACATAATTAGGAACATGGGGATAAATAATAACATTTATTATTACCTTTAGGGCATATCTCCTACAATTGGTGCTCTCGGCACGGCGTCGTCAACGAGGTCAACGAACGACAGCCATCGGTTGAGGACTGTACGTGAAGAGGCTGACAGCTGGGACCCACGAGATCCATGGTCGCTGATATGTCTCCAACGTATCTATAATTGTTGATTGTTCCATGCTATTATAGTATCAATCTTGGATGTTTTATATGCAATTATATGCCATTATATATCATTTTTTGGGACTAACCTATTAACCTAGTGCCCAGTGCCAGTTGTTGTTTTTTGCCTGTTTTTGCCTTTTAAGAAAATCATTATCAAACGGAGTCCAAACGAACAAAAAACTTTGGATTAATTTTTTTTGGAGCAGAAGAGACCCTGGAAGCTTCGGGAGAAGACCAGAAGAGCCATGAGGGAGCGACAAGCTTGGGAGGCGCGCCCAGGGGGGTAGGTGCGCACCCCAGGCTTGTGCGCCCCTCGTGACACCTCTTGACCTAATTCCAGTGCTATAAATTCCAAAATATTCCCCGTATACCAAAAGACAGAAGAGAAAACCTTTCCGCTGCCGCAAGCCTCTGTTCTTCCGTGATCCCATCTGGAGGCCTTTTCCGATACTCTGCCGGAGGGGGAATCGATCACGGAGGGCTTCTTCATCAACCTTGCTGCCCTTCCGATGATGTGTGAGTAGTTTACCACAGACCTAAGGGTCCATAGCTAGTAGCTAGATGGCTTCTTCTCTCTCTTTGATCTTCAATACCATGTGCTCCTCGATGTTCTTGGAGTTCTATCCGACGTAATCTTCTTTTATGGTGTGTTTGTTGGGATCCGGTGAATTGTGAGTTTATGATCAGATTATCCATGAGAAATATTTCAGTCTTCTCTGAACTCTTTGATGCATGATTGTTATAGCTTTGTATTTCTCTCCGATCTATCCGTTTGGTTTGGCCAACTAGATTGATTTATCTTGCAATGGGAGAGGTGCTTTTTGATGGGTTCAATCTTGCGGTGCTCAATCCCAGTGACAGAAAGGGACCTGACACGTATTTGTTTTGTTGCCATTAAGGATAAAAAATGGGGTTTGATCATATTGCTTGAGTTTACTTTGTCTACATCATTTCATCTTGCTTAAGGCGTTACTCTGTTTCATACTTAATACCCTAGATGCATGCTGGATAGCGGTCGATGGGTGGAGTAATAGTAGTAGATGCAGGCAGCAGTCGGTCTACTTGTCTCGGATGTGATGCCTATATACATGATCATTGCCATGAATCTGTCATAATTATTTGCTTTTCTATCAATTGCCCAACAGTAATTTGTTTACCCACCGTATGCTATGTGTTCGAGAGAGAAGCCTCTAGTGAAAACTATGGCCCCCGGGTCTACCTTTATCATATATTAAAATTCAGAAATACCTTGCTGCAATTTATTTACTTTTATTTTGTTTTGCAATTTAGTTTTCTATCTATCACTATCAGAATTAATCCTTGCAAATAACCGCTAAGAGGATTGGCAACCCTCGTATTTGCGTTGGGTGCAAGTGTTTGCTTTTGTGTGTGTAGGTGCTGCTAACGAGGTTCTGTGTGGTTCTCCTACTGGATTGATAACCTTGGTTCTTAACTGAGGGAAATACTTATCTCTACTATACTGCATCATCCTCTCCTCTTCGGGGAAATCCCAATGCAGTTTACAAGTAGCAGGAAGAATTTCTGGCACCGTTGTCGGGGGAACATCACCAAAACCTATCAAGTACCTTCACATAAACTATCATCCACTTGCATTTATTTTATTTGCCTTTTTATTTGCATTTGCCTCTCGTTTTCATCTCCCCCACTTCTAAAACAATTTTACAAAAATACAAAAATATTTTCGTTTGCTTGTTTTCTTGCTTGCTTGCTTTTATTGCCTTCATGTCAACATACAAAAACAGAAAATGAAAGCAAAAATTTAAGATCACTATGGATCCACTTAAAGTTTTCTACTTGGATCATCTTCGATCCATTTGTGCTCGTGCTGAAACCTTAACTAGTTTAGTTGAGGGAAAATCATTAGAGGAGCATGCTCATTTTGTGCGTCACCATTTGTCTCAAAAAGGGAGACTCTTATGGAATCAAATAAATTGTTTGCTATGCTATGCTTGGAATCTATGTGAAATTTATGATTTTACTTGTTGATCTAAGAACCCTAAAAAACACCTTCCCTACCTATGTGAGTTTAATGATAATGAAATCTTATCTTCTTATGCCAAAGGTATTTATTGTTACTATGATATCGAACAAATTGAAGAATTTGTTGCTTTTAAGGGTGCATATGAAGTTGCTTCTTTGATTGAAAAGTATGATGCTACTTTTCTACAAATCTGAAAATCTTGCCATACTTAAATATTGCCATGACAACTATGCTTCCAATACCTATATTAGTGAATTCATTGGGAGAATGTCTGCTGCTTTGGAAGAGAATAATGATATGCATGAATCTATTGTGACGCCCATGCTCGACCGTGCACTAATCATACACGCAAACGTGCACGCTCGAGATCAGAGACTCACGGGAAGATATCACAACACAACTCTAAACTCAAATTTAAACATAAATCTTCATATTACAAACCAGGGGTCACGAGGACCCGAATACATAAGTCATACACACAAATAATATCTGGGTACATGCATAGTTAGTCAAGTTTGCCTTAAGAAGGCTAGAACAAACAGCGACACTATTCGAAAAGGCGAAGGCCTCCTGCCTAGGGCCTCCGAACTACTCCTGGTCGGCTGGCTCAACCCAGTAGTATGTGCCTCCGGGGCTCTCCTGGTAGTAGTCTCCTGCGGTGGTGTCTGGCTCCGGGACTCCATCGTTTGATTGGAGCAAGCGGGTATGGGGAAAAGAAGTAGCAAAGCAACCGTGAGTACTCATCCAAAGTACTCGCAAGACTGACATCAGAATTGTCCTAAATATGCATCGGTATCAAAGGAATGGGGCTATATCTTTGGACTGAACTGCAGAATGCCAGAATAGAGGGGGAGAAGCCTAGAATATCGAAAACTAGCATCTTGAGGCAATCTTGCAGCATCAGAAGAGAGTAGAACACAGTAGCATATAATAGTGGTTATATAATAGCAATGCCCTGAGATCCTTTCTTGACTCCCTGCGAGAAAGCGATCCCGAGAGCAGTATTAACAGTTTAATATTAAATCAGCATCTATTTGTAGTTGTAGTGGGTCAGGATACAACTCCGAGCATCCTGTTACCGTGGACACGGCTATTCGAATAGATAACTTCCCTGCAGGGGTGCACTACTGTTACCCAACACGCTCGATCACATCTGGCCGGACACACTTACTGGGTAATGCCCGGCCTCGGGTGATCGACACGACGCAGTCCTACCTAGGCTCAGCAGAGAGGTCAGCACACCGGTCTAAATTCTAAGTGCGAAGGGGTCTTGGGCCATCGCCCTTTGCACTCCTGCAAGTTGCGTGGGTGGTCGGGGCCCAGGCGCGACACTGAATACACCAATGACGTAATCAGCCCACCCCAACAATCAGCCCGCATCTCTGAGTAGTGACATCTGAAGAGCTTTCGGCTGATACATACGACGTAGAGGGTCCCATAAGCATTATCCCACGTGGTGGTAGTGCGTATAAGGCCAGCGGCCTACTCAGATCAAATACCCAAATCCGTTAGGCGTATTTAGCAGCTCGCAGAGACGAACAGGATTCCTGTCGTTCCGACTTGGTAACACACGGCTCGCGGCTGCTCTTGGAGCCGACCCGTCTTTATCAAATGACAGTAGTAAAGTCCAAGTACCAGTGTGTCCAAAGTATCGAGAAGGAATCCAAGGAATCACCCTTGATGGATTCCCACTCGAAGTATCGGTCAAGGTGAACCCGGAGGAATCACCCTCGATGGATTCACACAAGAGGAGTTGCACGACCGAAGCTTTATCGGAGATGATGAAAGAGGAATCACCCTTGGTAACCCACAACCGGATAGCTATTCTACAGAGACATCATCGGAAGTGAGATAAGAGGTATCACCCTCGGCACTCGGTGGTAGCTCTGCAGAGTCAAACAACTTAGGGGAATGTGCGGTGATGTGTTGATCTCTGACCGTCGATCATACTGATCGAGTCACCGGTGGAAAAGCGTGGCAACAAGGACAAGGGTGTGGGGTCATTGATGTATCGCTAACCAGCCTATACTAAGCATATAGGATAACAGGTAAAGTATCAACAACAGGTTACAAAACCAGGCTATGCATCAGAATAGGAACTATTGGAACAGTAGCAGGGGCAATTCTAATGCAAGAACAAGAGGGAGAGAATAGGCGATATCTGGATGATCAAGGGGGTTTGCTTGCCTTGAAGCTCTGCTGAGAGGGGCTGGTCGTCTGAAGGATGCTCGTCTGGAGCGTTGTCGTACTCAGCTGCGGCGGCGGCGGTCTCGGCGTCTATCGGGAGAGAAGGAGGGGGAAGAAACAATAAATTTACGGCAACAATGCAACAGCGATACATGACATGCCTAAATGATATGCAGAGGTGATATAATGTCTCTTTAATTGTATTAGATAATTTAGGAATTTATTTGAAATTATTTTATTAAGGTTATGCACTATTCATCTATCGAATACGGGCAAAAAGCCCCATGTTCATCTAGATAGGAGTGATGGTCAAGCATTTTGACCATATATTCGGATTCTTCATATTTTTCTGATCATTTTTCATATATAAATTATTTTCATCCGAGTTACGCTTTATTTTATATGATTTTTCAAAGTTTCACTGAATTTTTGGAATTAATTTAATTATTAAATTCGAATTATCCGAAACAGTATTGGATGACGTCATCATGACGTCAATGTGACGTCAGCGGGTCAAACTCGGCTGGGCCAGGTCAAACCTGACCAGTGGGTCCCACTAGTCAGTGACACAGTAGTTAAACAGGGATTAATTTAACTAAATAAGGTTAATTATCCGGTGGGGCCCATTAGTCAGTGACTGATTAGTAACTAAATTAATTAACCGATTAATTAACGTTTTATATATTTATAAAAATCATTTAATTTAGGCAGGGCCCGCATGTCAGTGACACGGGGCCGCCACGTCGGCAGGGTTGACTGGGTCAACCCGGTCAACGGGACCCCATGGGCCCACAGTCAGTGGCACAGGGGGCCGCCACGTCGGCCGGTGACCGAAGACGCACCGGAGCTGGCTCCGGCGAGCCAAATGCGGCGGCATGCGTTGGGACAGCGGCGGAAAACCGCTGTGGTGGTCCAATTCGCGCGCGAGTGGGTTCGTTCGAACGCGGAGTCGAAACCGCGTCAATCTGCGGTGGTCTTGCCGGCTGGGGTGGCCGGAGAAGAGCATGGCGACGACGGCGGCGGCTACGGGCGAACTCGGGCGCGCGGCTGCGGTGAGCTAGCGACCAAACGGAGCGGCTAGGGAGCCTCTACGCGACGCGGCGAGGTCGATGGGCACGAGCCCGTGACCATTTGGTCACCGGCGACTCACCGGCGACGAGTGCAAGCGGTGACGGGTTCGGCCATGGAGGAATCGGCGGCTACGGGCGCGCGCGAGCTCAGAGAGAGAGAGGGGAGACGCGTAGCTCACCGGGGAGGCTCAAGGAGGCCCGGTGACAGCTTTGTAGCAGCAGGAGGTCGCCGGATTTGAAGAAGTTCGCCGGCGACCCGAGGTTGAAGAAGAGCTCGTCGCGGTCGGAACGGTGGCTCCGAGCTCCAATGGCGGGTACCAGACGACGTGGACGACGTCGGCGGAGCGGGGAGGCACGATGGTAAGGCGGGAGACGGACGGCGGCCGTGGGATCGACGGCGACGGCGGAAGGAGCTTTCGGGCGCGAGAGAGAGAGGACGAGCAAGCGAGAGGGAGAGGGGGAAGTGGGCGCTAGGGTTCGCCCGCGAGGTGGGGGAGGTCTTATCCTCGCCAGGGTGGTTGGATAGACGACACGAGCGAGATCCGCGCGTGGACGGCGTGCGCCCGCCCGGCCAACGCCATGGCCTCTGCCTCGGCAGGAGGTGGACGAAAGGCCGGTGGGGCTGGGCTGGGCCTTACTGTGGCAACTCAAAGCCCAGTTGCACAGTGAGCCTTAACCGGTTTTCTTTTTCATTTTCTGTTTTCTGTTTTCACTTCTGTTTTGTAAAATGTTTGGCTACAATTTGGCTTTTGTAAAATAGGTGACTTAGCTCAATAATTACAGTGCAATATTAACTACTACCAGAAATTGGATTGGAGACAATGTGATTTCATTTGAAATTTTATTAAATAAAATGGGATTAAATATTGTTGTTTGGTACTGTTTTGATGATGTTAGGGTCATCTAGGTAATTTAGGTGATGTTGTTTTTCTTAACATAATTAGTTATGGATTATTTGCTATTTAATGAACATTTTAGTTTCCAAATTGGAACAACTTTTATTTTCAATTTACATTTGAATTTCAATTTGAGTTGGAATTTGAAATGAGATATGATGCAAGTGATGATCAAGCACTGTTAAACATGGTGACTTGGCATTATCAAAAGGTGATCACTATAGCTTAATTACATGGGGTGTTACAATTCTCCTCCTCTAAAAGAAATTCTCGTCCCGAGAATTAAGAGGTAGGCTGAAAGAGAGCGGGGTATTCTTCACGAAGACGATCTTCGCGTTCCCAAGTGGCCTCATCTTCAGAATGATTTGACCACTGAACTTTAAGGAACTTGATTGCCTTCTGACAGGTTTGACGTTCAGCTTGATCAAGAATGCGGATCGGATACTCTTGATAAGATAGATCCTCTTGCAATTCAAGCATTTCATGATCCACTGCTCGAATAGGATCCTTAAAGCAGCGACGAAGTTGCGACACATGAAAGACATCATGCACTTGAGAAAGGTTCGGCGGCAATTCCAATTGGTATGCCACTTCTCCACGCCTTGCGAGAATACGAAACGGGCCAATGTAGCGAGGAGCTAATTTGCCTTTGATCCCAAAACGGTAAGTGCCCTTCATCGGAGTGACGCGGAGGTAAGCTTGTTCGCCAGGTTGATAAACCATTACCTGGTGTTTTCGGTCATAATTGCTCTTCTGACGAGACTGAGCAGCTTTCAAATGTTCACGGACAATGCGGACTTGTTCTTCAGCTTGTTGGATAATATCCGGACCGAAGAGTGGCCGTTCCCCAGTTTCTGACCAATTCAGAGGGGTCCGGCACTTACGTCCATATAGAACTTCAAATGGTGCCATCTTCAAACTAGCTTGATAGCTATTGCTGTAGGAGAATTCAGCATATGGGAGAGATTCCTCCCATTTCTTACCGAATGAGATGACACAAGTTCGAAGCATATCTTCAAGCACTTGATTGACTCGTTCAACTTGTCCCTGCGACTGGGGATGAAAAGCGGTGATGAAGGACAAATGAGTTCCCATAGCTTCTTGGAAACTGTTCCAAAATCTTGAGGTAAAGAGGCTGCCACGGTCTGAGCTGATCTCCAGCGGAATACCATGGAGTGACACGATTCTGGAAACATACAAGTCTGCTAACTGACTAGCAGTGATTGTCTCCTTGACTGGCAGAAAGTGAGCAACCTTTGAGAATCGGTCAATGACGACAAAAATAGCATCATGACCTTTCTGCGATCTGGGAAAACCAGTAATGAAATCCATTTCGACTTTGTCCCATTTCCATTTAGGAATAGCAAGTGGTTGCAGAGTTCTAGCAGGCCTTTGATGTTCAGCTTTAATGCGATGGCAAACGTCACACTCAGCAACATAGCGAGCAGTGTCTCGCTTCATATCCGGCCACCAGTATCTCTGTCGAATGTCTTGGTACATCTTGGTGCTGCCGGGGTGAATTGACAGAGGCGTATCATGAGCTTCCTTCATGACATCCGGACGAGAGTCCAGGTTGTGCTTTCTGGGGACCACTAGGCGGCCTTTGAAGAACAAGGCACCATCATCATCAACATGGTAGAATGAAGAATTTCCCTTGGAGAGGTATTGCTTAATCTTCTCGACTTCAGAGTCATATTTCTGCCTCATCTTGATGTTGCACTCAAGGTCCGGTTCAACAACCAGGGTACTGAGATAACCCTGAGGAACAATGTGAAGGTTCAACTTGCGAAGTTCTTCGTAAAGAAGGGGTTGTGCTTGCTGAACCATGAGGTTGTTGCAATAAGACTTGTGGCTCAAAGCATCGGCCATTACATTAGCCTTGCCAGAGGTATAAGAGATATCCATGTCATAATCAGCTATTGTCTCGAGCCATCTTTGTTGACGGAGGTTCAAATCTGGTTGAGTATACAAATACTTCAGACTTTGGTGGTCCGTGTATATCTCGCAACGATTACCGAGAAGGTAATGTTGCCACAGCTTCAGAGCATAGATAACTGCTGCTAACTCAAGATCATGTGTTGGATACTTATCTTCGTGAGGACGCAACTGACGAGAGCCATAAGCAATCACTTTGCGCTCTTGCATTAGGACACAGCCTAATCCTTGACGAGATGCGTCACAATATATCACAAATTCCTTGAGGGAATCAGGGGGAGCTAGCACTGGGGCAGATGTCAACTTATCTTTAAGTGTCTGAAAACTTTCCTGGCATTTTTCCGTCCACTCAAACTTCTTGCCTTTGTAGAGCAAATCAGTTAGTGGCTTAGCAATCTTGGAGAAGTTCTCGACGAAACGGCGGCAATAGCTGGCGAGACCGAGAAAACTTCGGACTTGCTTAACAATTTGCGGAGGAGTCCAGTCAAGAATAGCCTGAACTCATTCTGGGTTAACAGCAATGCCATTTTTGGAAATCACATGACCAAGATATGTCACCTCGGATAACCAGAATTCACACTTGAAGTATTTGGCATATAGCTGGTGTTCTCGAAGTTTCTCCAATACAAGCCGAAGATGTTCGGCGTGTTCTTCTTCATTCTTGGAAAATAAACCATGAAAAATTTGTCGAGGTAGTCCATGAAGATATAGTTCATCAATCGAGAGAAGGTTGCTGGAGCATTAGTTAACCCGAAGGACATAACGGTGTACTCGTATGATCCATAACGAGTAACGAAAGTGGTCTTCGGAATATCCTCTTTACGAACTCGGATCTGATGATAACCCAACCTTAAGTCGAGTTTAGAGAACACAGAGGATCCAGCAAGTTGATCGTAAAGATCGTTGATCCGGGGTAGTGGGTATTTGTTCTGGGTTGTAGCTTGGTTAATAGGCCGATAGTCCTGGACCAATCGGTTTGTTTCATCCTTCTTCTTAACAAAGAGAGAAGGTGCTCCCCAAGCAGAAGAACTGGGGCGGATGAAACCCTTTTTAAGTGACTTGTCGATTTCCTCCTTAAGTTCAAGGAGTTCATGCAGCGGCATCTTGTATGGTCGCTTGGCAATAGGAGTGGTGCCTGCTTTCAAGTCAATGACGAATTCAACGGCTCTAACAAGGGGTATCCCTGGAAGTTCTTCTGGAAAGATGTCCGGAAATTCGCTAACGACTGGAACGTTCTCAATTCCCTCAAGAGGTGAAGCGTTCAAAGCATTCAGAGCATATATTTGAGCTTCGGCATTCTGGGTAATCCGGGCGGTGTAGTTCACTATCTCGTCGGAGGGGTGGAGGAGTTGGACGACTTTGGTGGCACAATTGATTGAAGCAATGTGAGCTTTCAACCAATCCATTCCCAGAATGAGGTCTATATTGGAAGAATTTAAAATGATGGGTGAAACAAGGAATTCCAATCCTTCGATTTCGACAGTGACATTATGTGCCATCATGGAGGTTTGACAACGGCCTCCAGGGGTGCGTACAACTATTGGTATGGTCATCGTTTCAAATGCGATGTCATGTGATAATGCAAATGCTTCTGACATGAATGAATGCGATGCTCCTGAATCAAATAAAACAGAAGCGGGTACTGAGTTAACGAGGAGGGTACCCATCACAGTATCAGGTTGATCCTGAATTTCTTCAATATCGACGTGGTAAGCCTGTCCACGTCCATAAGCAGAAGACCCAGTATTATAGTTGCGAGTCTGGTTGTTGCCACGGCCATTTCCACGGCCAGAAGAAGAAAGTGCCAACTGATTCTGATTCTGGCGGCAGTCCTTGGCAAGGTGCCCTGGGCGGCGACACTTGAAACACAAACCATCTTCAGGACGAAGAGGAGCAGCACATGGGGGAGCAGCTTGAGCTCTTGGCTGCCTCCGTGGTGGAAGAGGCAGACAAGGGGCGGCATAAGAAGGCCTCAGCGCAGGGGCAGTTGGACGATACATGCTGTTGGGAATCCAGATTTTACACCTTTGTCCCGAGCTCGAAGATGAGCCAATGTCACGATTGCGCTTGAGCGATTCCCTATGTTCCATCTGAGCGGTCTCAACTTGGATATCCTTGTTCACCAGGGTGGCGAAGTCGGCGAAGTCATGAACAGCGAGTGCAAGCTTGAGGTCTGGGTGGAGTCCATCGCGGAATTTCTCCTGTCTGCGAGCATCTATGGCAACGTCTTCTTCAGCATAGCGGGACAGGTTAAGGAATTCCCGCTGATAAGCTTCGACAGTCTTACTGCCCTGAGTGAGGTTGCAAAACTCTCTTTTCTTCCGGTCCATGATTCCCTGAGGAATGTAGCGGGCGCGAAAAGCAGTCTGAAACTCGATCCATGTAACGACTGTCCCAGCAAGTAGTGAACTCCTGTGGGTGTGCCACCATTGAGCAGCGGCACCCTTCAAGAAGTAGGACGCGAAGGTGACAAAGTTGGCGGGGGCGACATTGGCAGACTCCATCTCGTAGGTGATGTCGCGAAGCCAGTCATCAGCATCCAGTGGCTGTTCAGAGTTGCGGAAAACAGTAGGGCTGAGACGCACAAACTCCTGCAGAGTTATTGCAGCAGGGTGCTGATTCTGAGCATTCTGGTTCTGGTATGGAAACTGAGCCATAATTCCAACCATGAACTGTCGGTTCAGCTCGAATTGCTGCATCATAGCTGCCATATAGTATGGCGGTGGTGGCTGCTCGGGAGCACGGCCACGACCATGACCACCTAGTCTAACCATCCTGCTAAAGATTTAACAGGGGTAGTTTAGTAAAAACAACTGCAAGTGTCTTAGAGACAAACACGATGTAACACGACAACGAATAAGTAGTGCAATAGATACATAACATTAGTCAATTAAGACATACAGATCCATACATAGAGTCGAATACACGCGGACAGCACAAGTTCGGAAATTAAATAGCTAGACATACTAGGCGGCGCGCAGGCACGCGGTGAGGAATACAACAACGAGACATAGCAAAGGCTACATCAGCGTCGGGGAAAACCACTGAAACCAGGTAACTGTAGGTGCGGACGATGAGTGTCCATGGCAGGAAGGTCCTGTGCTCCGTGAGCACTCTGATGCAGAACCCGATCTCGAACTGGAAGAAGAGGTCCACGTGTGGGTGTGTGACCTCCAACAGCAGACCAATCAATACCTGTAGGCATCTGAGTCCTGCGCGGGTAAAGGATGTACTCTGGTTATCCCTGCACGAACAGGTGGCAGCAACTATGTCATAGCATCGTAGAGACGTGCTTGAGTGGCAAACAACTCAACGGCAAGAGCCCGGGCAGTGCGATCCAGAGCCTGAGTGCACTGAATCAAAACCTGCGGGTCGTATCGACGTCACTCGTAAGGGGCACAGACAGCTGTGTAGTATCCGGTATCATCACCAGCAGGGGCATACGGGATGTATCGGAACTCGGAGTCATCCAAGCGATTATGCTCGCCACGAAGACGTGCGACAGCAAAATGGTCAACGTCATGGACTGCCATATCAATCATCATGCCGATACCGTGAAAAATGTGCAACTCAGTGACGGAGTTGTTCCGCTGATCAAAGATACGAACATCGGCATGATACTGCTCCTGGTTGAACTCACGGTAATCCTCGTAAACCATGTACTCGGGGTACCAACGGTAGCCCAGTCTGGTCAGGAGGGCGATCAGGACAGCTGGAAAACCAGTCGCATCATGACCCCAAGTCCGAAGTACAAGCTGCGTTGCAGGGCGCGGCGGAAACAAGCGATCCATCTGAAACAGAGGAAATTCAAGATTGTCAAATGACAGTGAGTGAATTCTTGCATTGTGCATTCAAGAAAGTAACTTGTAGATAATCAAAGCTCCGGGTGGACGTGATCACGAGAACCTAGAGTCAGAGTTAGTAATATTTTAACCCGAATAAAAGAGAGAGTAGAATCCCAGAGTAAGGAAGAGGAATAAAAGATCCTAATACCACCCATTGGCGACGTGGGCCCGTAAGCCTCACAGCCACGTTAGTAAAATATAGTTTTCAAAGACTAGACTCAACTTCGACCAAGGAATTGGAAGGGGGCTTCCTACAGGCAGGCGGCTCTGATACCAACTTGTGACGCCCCTGCTCGACCGTGCACTAATCATACACGCAAACGTGCACGCTCGAGATCAGAGACTCACGGGAAGATATCACAACACAACTCTAAACTCAAATTTAAACATAAATCTTCATATTACAAACCAGGGGTCACGAGGACCCGAATACATAAGTCATACACACAAATAATATCTGGGTACAGACATAGTTAGTCAAGTTTGCCTTAAGAAGGCTAGCACAAACAGCGACACTGATCGAAAAGGCGAAGGCCTCCTGCCTAGGGCCTCCGAACTACTCCTGGTCGGATGGCTCAACCCAGTAGTATGTGCCTACGGGGCTCTCCTGGTAGTAGTCTCCTGCGGTGGCGTCTGGCTCCGAGACTCCATCGTCTGATTGCAGCATGCAGGTATGGGGAAAAGAAGTAGCAAAGCAACCGTGAGTACTCATCCAAAGTACTCGCAAGACTGACATCAGAACTATACTAAATATGCATCGGTATCAAAGGAATGGGGCTATATCTTTGGACTGAACTGCAGAATGCCAGAATAGAGGGGGAGAAGCCTAGAATATCGAAGACTAGCATCTTGAGGCAATCTTGCAGCATCAGAAGAGAGTAGAACATAGTAGCATATAATAGTGGCTATATAATAGCAATGCCCTGAGATCCTTTCTCGACTCCCTGCGAGAAAGCGATCCCGAGAGCAGTATTAACAGTTTAATATTAAATCAGCATCTATTTGTAGTTGTAGTGGATCAGGATACAACTCCGAGCATCCTGTTACCATGGACACGGCTATTCGAATAGATAACTTCCCTGCAGGGGTGCACTACTGTTACCCAACACGCTCGATCACATCTGGCCGGACACACTTACTGGGTAATGCCCGGCCTCGGGAGATCGACACGACGCAGTCCTACCTAGGCTCAGCAGAGAGGTCAGCACGCCGGTCTAAATCCTAAGTGCGAAGGGGTCTTGGGCCATCGCCCTTTGCACTCCTGCACGTTGCGTGGGTGGTCGGGGCCCAGGCGCGACACTGAATACACCAATGACGTAACCAGCCCACCCCAACAATCAGCCCGCATCTCTGAGCTGTGATATCTGAAGAGCTTTCGGCTGATACATATGACGTAGAGAGTCCCATAACCATTATCCCACGTGGTGGTAGTGCGTATAAGGCTAGCGGCCTACTCAGATCAAATACCCAAATCCGTTAGGCGTATTTAGCAGCTCGCAGAGACGAACAGGATTCTTGTCGTTCCGACTTGGTAACACACGGCTCGCGGGTGCTCTTGGAGCCGACCCGTCTTTATCAAATGACAGTAGTAAAGTCCAAGTACACGTGTGTCCAAAGTATCGAGAAGGAATCCGAGGAATCACCCTTGATGGATTCCCACTCGAAGTATCGGTCAAGGTGAACCCGGAGGAATCACCCTCGATGGATTCACACAAGAGGAGTTGCACGACGGAAGCTTTATTAGAGATGATGAAATAGGAATCACCCTCGGTAACCCACAACCGGATAGCTATTCTACAGAGGCATTATCGGAAGTGAGATAAGAGGTATCACCCTCGGCACTCGGTGGTAGCTCTGCAGAGTCGAACAACTTAGGGGAATGTGCGGTGATGTGTTGATCTCTGACCATCGATCATACTAATCAAGTCACTGGTGGAAAAGCGTGGCAACAAGGACAAGGGTGTGGGGTCATTGATGTATCACTAACCAGCCTATACTAAGCATATAGGATAACAGGTAAAGTATCAATAACAGGTTACAAAACCAGGCTATGCATCAGAATAGGAACTATTGGAACAGTACCAGGGGGAATTCTAATCCAAGAATAAGAGGGAGAGAATAGGCGATATCTGGATGATCAAGGGGGGTTGCTTGCCTGGAAGCTCTGCTGAGAGGGGCTGGTCGTCTGAAGGATGCTCGTCTGGAGCGTAGTCGTACTCAGCTGCGTCGGCGGCGGTCTCGGCGTCTATCGGGAGAGAAGGAGGGGGAAGAAACAATAAATTCATGGCAACAATGCAACAGCGATGCATGACATGCCTAAATGATATGCAGAGGTGATATAATGTCTCATTAATTGTATTAGATAATTTAGCAATTTATTTGAAATTATTTTATTAAGGTTATGCACTATTCATCTATCGAATACGGGCAAAAAGTCCCATGTTCATCTAGATAGGAGTGATGGTTAAGTATTTTGACCACATATTCGGATTCTTCATATTTTTCTGGTCATTTTTCATATATAAATTATTTTCATCCGAGTTACGATTTATTTTATATGATTTTTCAAAGTTTTACTGAATTTCTGGAATTAATTTAATTATTAAATTCGAATTATCCGAAACAGTATTGGATGACGTCATCATGACGTCAATGTGACGTCAGCGGGTCAAACCCGGCTAGGCCAGGTCAAACCTGACTAGTGGGTCCCACTGGTCAGTGACACAGTAGTTAAACAGGGATTAATTTAACTAAATAAGGTTAATTAGGCAGTGGGGCCCATTAGTCAGTGACTGATTAGTAACTAAATTAATTAACTGATTAATTAACGTTTTATATATTTATAAAAATCATTTAATTTAGGCGGGGCCCGCATGTCAGTGACACGGGGCCGCCACGTCGGCAGGGTTGACTGGGTCAACCCGGTCAACGGGATCCCACGGGCCCACGGTAAGTGGCACAGGGGGCCGCCACGTCGGTCGGCGACCGAAGACGCGCCGGAGCTGGCTCCAGCGAGCCAAACGCGGCGGCGCGCGTCGGGACAGCGGCGGAAAACCGCTGTGGTGGTCCAATTCGCGCGCGAGTGGGTTCATTCGAACGCGGAGTCGAAACCGCGTCGATCTGCGGTGGTCTCGCCGGCTGGGGGGCCGGAGAAGAGCACGGCGACGACGGCGGCGGCGGCGGCTACGGGCGAACTCGGGCGCGCGGCTGCGGTGAGCTAGCGACCAAACGGGGCGGCTAGGGAGCCTCTACGCGACGCGGCGAGGTCGATGGGCACGAGCCCGTGACCATTTGGTCACCGGTGACTCACCGGCGACGAGTGCGAGCGGCGACGGGTTCGGCTATGGTGGAATCGACGGCTACAGGCGCGCGCGAGCTCAGAGAGAGAGAGGGGAGACGCGTAGCTCACCGGGGAGGCTCAAGGAGGCCCGGTGACAGCTTTGTAGCAGCAGGAGGTCGCCGGATTCGAAGAAGTTCGCCGGCGACCCGAGGTTGAAGAAGAGCTCGTCGCGGTCGCAATGGTGGCTCCGAGCTCCAATGGCGGGTACCAGACGACGTGGACGACGTCGGCGGAGCAGGGAGGCACGATGGTGAGGCGGGAGACCGAAGACGCACTGGAGCTGGCTCCGGCGAGCCAAATGCGGCGGCATGCGTTGGGACAGCGGCGGAAAACCGCTGTTGTGGTCCAATTCGCGCGCGAGTGGGTTCGTTCGAACGCGGAGTCAAAACCGCGTCGATCTGCGGTGGTCTCGCCGGCTGGGGTGGCCGGAGAAGAGCATGGCGACGATGGCGGCGGCTATGGGCGAACTCGGGCACGCGGCTGCGGTGAGCTAGCGACCAAACGGAGCGGCTAGGGAGCCTCTACGCGACGCGGCGAGGTCGATGGGCACGAGCCCGTGACCATTTGGTCACCGGCGACTCACCAGCGACGAGTGCGAGCGGTGACGGGTTCGGCCATGGAGGAATCGGCGGCTACGGGCGCGCGCGAGCTCAGAGAGAGAGAGGGGAGACGCGTAGCTCACCGGGGAGGCTCAAGGAGGCCCGGTGACAGCTTTGTAGCAGTAGGAGGTCGCCGGATTTGAAGAAGTTCGCCGGCGACCCGAGGTTGAAGAAGAGCTCGTCGCGGTCGGAACGGTGGCTCCGAGCTCCAATGGCGGGTACCAGACGACGTGGACGACGTCGGCGGAGCGGGGAGGCACGATGGTGAGGCGGGAGACGGACGGCGGCCGCGGGATCGACGGCGACGGCGGAAGGAGCTTTCGGGCGCGAGAGAGAGAGGACGAGTAAGCGAGAGGGAGAGGGGGAAGTGGGCGCTAGGGTTCGCCCGCGAGGTGGGGGAGGTCTTATCCTCGCCAGGGTGGTTGGATGGACGACACGAGCGAGATCCGCGCGTGGACGGCGTGCGCCCGCCCGGCCAACGCCATGGCCTCTGCCTCGGCAGGAGGTGGACGAAAGGCCGGTGGGGCTGGGCTGGGCCTTACTGTGGCAACTCAAAGCCCAGTTGCACAGTGAGCCTTAACCGGTTTTCTTTTTCATTTTCTGTTTTCTGTTTTCACTTCTGTTTTGTAAAATGTTTGGCTACAATTTGGCTTTTGTAAAATAGGTGACTTAGCTCAATAATTACAGTGCAATATTAACTACTACCAGAAATTGGATTGGAGACAATGTGATTTCATTTGAAATTTTATTAAATAAAATGGGATTAAATATTGCTGTTTGGTACTGTTTTGATGATGTTAGGGTCATCTAGGTAATTTAGGTGATGTTGTTTTTCTTAACATAATTAGTTATGGATTATTTTCTATTTAATGAACATTTTAGTTTCCAAATTGGAACAACTTTTATTTTCAATTTACATTTGAATTTCAAGTTGAGTTGGAATTTGAAATGAGATATGATCAAGCACTGTTAAACATGGTGACTTGGCATTATCAAAAGTTGATCACTGTAGCTTAATTACATGGGGTGTTACATCTATAGATAATTATGGTCCTGTTGATTCGTTTGAAATATCCCTTTTTGATGATTTTGATGCTTGTGGTCATCATGCCAATATTAATTATGCTTATGGAGATGAACTTGCTATAGTTCCTTATGTTAAAAATGAAATCATTGCTATTGCACCCACACTTGATAGCTCCTTGAATGAAAAGCATGGTTGCAATAATGTTATTATAAATTCTATTAGTGTCGATTGTGCTAATTATACGCAAAGCTACAAGCTTGGGGATGATAATTTTGAAATGTCCACTACTTATTGCAATGATCATGATTGGGGTGATAATGCTTCTTATGATCTTGAAAATTTATTTAAGCCTCATGATGAATATGTTATTGATAATAATATTTACAATAATATTGAAAGTGGATTTGGAAGAGTGACAACTTTAGGTAAAAATAATCCCACATATTTGGAGAGTGTTCAATCTTATGAAATTTTTGATAAAAATGGGTTTGGAGAGGTCATGACTTTAGTTGATGTTAATCCCACTATCTTGGAAGATTATAATTATAAAACTTTGATGCATGTGGATCATGAAGATAAAATTTTATATGATAGCTATATTGTTAAATTTTATTATGATCCTACATGTAGTTATTATGAGAGAGGAAAATATGGTTATAGAAATCTTCATGTCATTAAATTACCTCTCTTTGTGCTGAAATTATTAATGCTTCATTCCTCCTATTTGCATATGCTAGATATTGCTTGTCTTGATAATTTGTTTTCCTATAAAATGCCTATGCATAGGAAGTATGTTAGACTTAAATGTGTTTTTCACATGTTTTATGATGCTCTCTTTGTGTTTCAATTCTTATCTTTCATGTGAGCATCATTGAAATCTCAAGCCTATCTTAATGGATATAAAGAAAGAGCTTGTTGGGAGACAACCCAATAGTTATATTTTCTGTTTTTGTGTGTTTACACAATTGTAGCCTCTGTTATGACTGTGTTTTTAATCTTTTAATTAGTGTTTGTGCCAAGTAATGCCTTTGGGATGATTTGGGTGATAGTATAATTGATGCTGTTTGAAAACAGAAACTTTTGTGTCTAGTGTTGGAATTTTGATTTTTTGCTGGAGCGTCAGAACCTTCTGAATTTTTTACACAATATTGATATATGAATAGCCCACGCTGTCCTAATTTTTCAGAATTTTGGGAGTAACAGAAGTATGACTTTAATTCAGATCTTTACAGACTGTTCTGTTTTAGACAGATTCTGTTTTTGTTGCATAGTTTGCTTATTTTGATGAATCTATGGATCGTATCGGGGGGTATGAGTCATGGAGAAGTTGGAGTACAATAGCATTATGCCAATCTTAAATATGAATCAATTTACAACAGTACCTAAAGTTTAAGATTTGTTTGTTATACTAACGGATCTCATGAGGTTTCTGTTGAGTTTTGTGTGCTGAAGTTTTCAAGTTTTGGGTGAGACTACGATGGATAAAGGAATAAGGAGCGGCAAGAGCCTAAGCTTGGGGATGCCCAAGGCACCCCAAGGTAATATTCAAGGAAGACTCAAGCGTCTAAGCTTGGGGATGCCCCGGATGGCATCCCCTCTTTCGTCTACAATCTATCGGTAACTCACTTGGAGCTATATTTTTATTCATCACATGATATGTGTTTTACTTTTAGCGTCTTGTGCTATAGTTTGTTTCATTTTTAGTTTGTCACAATCATCTTTGTTTAACACACCTTTTTTAGAGGGACACACATTATTCGTGATTTGTTATAATACTCTATGTGCTTCACTTATATCTTTTGAGCTAGGCAGTTGCTCTAGTGCTTCACATATATCTTTTAGACCACGGCGGTGGTTATATTTTAAAGAAATAGTTGCACACTCATGCTTCACTTATATCATTTTGAGAGTCTAATAAATAGCAATGGTAATATGCACAAGTTATGAATTTGGTCCTAATATGATAGGTATTCAAGAGGGATATAATAAAAACTTTCATGTAGATCACTGAATATGATAAGTTTGATTCCTTGCAATAGTTTTACGATATTAAGATGGTAATATGTGGGAGGTACTAGTAGATAATTGTGGTTTAGTAAGAATATTGGTGTTAAGGTTTGTGATTCCTGAAGCATGCACGTATGATCTGTCGTTATGCTAAGAAGTTGGAGCATGATTTATTCTTGATTGTCTACCTTATGAGTGGCGGTCGGGGACGAGCGATGGTCTTTTCCTACCAATCTATGCCCCCTAGGCGCATGCGTAGTAGTACTTTGCTTCGAGGGCTAATAAACTTTCGCAATAAGTATGTGAGTTCTTTATGACTAATGTGAGTCCATGCATTATACGCACTCTCACCTTTCCGCAATTTGCTAGCCTCTTCGGTACCGTGCATTGCCCTTTCTCACATCGAGAGTTGGTGCAAACTTCGCCGGTGCATCCAAACCCCGTGATATGATACGCTCTATCACACATAAGCCTCCTTATATCTTCCTCAAAACAGCCACCATACCTATCTATTATGGCATTTCTATAGCCATTCCGAGATATATTGCCATGCAACTTCCACCGTTCCGTTTTTATGACACACATCATCATTGTCATATTGCTTTGCATGATCATATAGCTGACATAGTATTTGTGGCTCAGCCACCGTTCATTATTTTTTATACATGTTACGCTAGTATCATTGCACATCCTGGTACACTGCCAGAGGCATTCATATAGAGTCATATTTGTTCTAGTTTCGAGTTGTAATTTTTTGAGTTGTAAGTAAATAGAAGTATGATGATCATCATTATTAGAGCATTGTCCCAGTGAGGAAATTAATAAACAAAGAGAAAAAAAGGAGGCCAAAAAGAGCCCACGAAAAAAAATGAAATGAGAGAAAAAGAGAGAAGGGGCAGTGTTACTATCCTTTTCCATACTTGTGCTTCAAAGTAGCACCATGTTTTTCATGTAGAGAGTCTCCTATTTTGTCACTTTCATATACTAGTGGGAATTTTTCATTATAGAACTTGGCTTGTATATTCCGATGATGGGCTTCCTCAAATATCCGAGGTCTTCATGAGCACGCAAGTTGGATGCACACCCACTTAGTTTTCATGTTGAGCTTTCATACACTTATAGCTCTTAGTGCATCCGTTGCATGGCAATCCCTACTCCTCGCATTGACATCAATTGATGGGCATCTCCATAGCCCGTTGATTAGCCGCGTCGATGTGAGACTATCTTCTTCTTTTTGACTTCCCCTTATTAATCTCTACCACCACATTCTATTCCACCCATAGTGCTATATCCATGGCTTGCGCTCATGTATTGCGTGGGGGTTGAAAAAGCTGAAGCGCGTTAAAAAGTATGAACCAATTGCTCGGCTTGTCATCGGGGTAGTGCATGATAAATACTTTGTGTTAAGAAGATGGAGCATGACAGGATTATATGATTTTGTAGGGATAACTTTCTTTAGCATTTTTATTTTGATAGACATGATTGTTTGTTAGTATGCCTGAGTATTGATGTCTTTATATCAAGTTATTGACAACCCTCTTATTTGCGTTGGGTGCAAGTGTTTGCTTTTGTGTGTGTAGGTGCTGCTAACGAGGTTCTGTGTGGTTCTCCTACTGGATTGATAACCTTGGTTCTTAACTGAGGGAAATACTTATCTCTACTATACTGCATCATCCTCTCCTCTTCGGGGAAATCCCAATGCAGTTTACAAGTAGCAGTCGCACACAAGGAAATGCCTCCTTATTACGCGCAAGAAAAATGATTCCTCCCCCTGCTAGCTGGGACCCACCTGATTTGGAGGCTGACTTGTGGGCCTACTAAGTTGATGCGTACGCAGGGCTTTGTCAACTTAGTCAACAAACGATTCTTGCAGCAGTGACCATTGGATGTTAATCCAACGGCCGTGTTGCTTCTTAAATCTCTGATCTTCTTGCTCCAGCCGCCCAAACCAGCGCCAGCGGGACCGCCTGCTCCTGCCTCCCGTTGCCGGCTTCCTGCCACTTGTAGACTGCATTGGTATTTCCCCGAAGAGGAGAGGATGATGCAGTATAGTAGAGATAAGTATTTCCCTCAGTTAAGAACCAAGGTTATCAATCCAGTAGGAGAACCATGCAAAATCTCGTTAAGCGCACCTGCACACACAAAAGCAAACACTTGCACCCAACGCAAATAAGAGGGTTGACAATCCTCTTAGCGGTTATTTGCAAGGATTAATTCTGATAGTGATAGATACATAAACTAAAATACTAAATAAAATAAAAGTAAATAAATTGCAGCAAGGTATTTTTAGGTTTTTTATATATGATAAAGTAGACCCGGGGGCCATAGTTTTCACTAGAGGCTTCTCTCTCGAACACATAGCATACGGTGGGTAAACAAATTACTGTTGGGCAATTGATAGAAAAGCAAATAATTATGACAGATTCATGGCAATGATCATGTATATAGGCATCACGTCCGAGACAAGTAGACCGACTCCTTCCTGCATCTACTACTATTACTCCACCCATCGACCACTATCCAGCATGCATCTAGGGTATTAAGTATGAAACAGAGTAACGCCTTAAGCAAGATGACATGATGTAGACAAAGTAAACTCAAGCAATATGATTAAACCCCATCTTTTTATCCTTAATGGCAACAATACAAATACGTGTCTTGTCCCCTTCTGTCACTGGGATTGAGCACCGCAAGATTGAACCCATCACAAAGCACCTCTCCCATTGCAAGATAAATCAATCTAGTAGGCCAAACCAAATCGATAGATCGGAGAGAAATACAAAGCTATAATAATCGTGCATAAAAGAGTTCAGAGAAGACTCAACTATTTCTCATGACTAATCTGATCATAAACTCATAATTCATTGGATCCCAACAAACACACCGCAAAAAAAGATTACATCGGATAGAACTCCAAGAACATCGTGAGAACATGGTATTGAAGATCAAAGAGAGAGACGAAGCCATCTAGCTACTAGCTATGGACCCGTAGGTCTGTGGTAAACTACTCACACATCATCGGAAGGGCAGCAAGGTTGATGGAGAAGCCCTCCGTGATCGATTCCCCCTCCGACAGAGTACCGAAAAAGGCCTCCAGATGGGATCACGGAAGAACAGAGGCTTGCGGTGGTGGAAAGGTTTTCTCTTCTGTCTCTCTGGTATATTGGGAATATTTGGGAATTTATAGCACTGGAATTAGGTTAGGAGGAGCTACGAGGGGCCCACAAGCCTGGGGGGCGCGCCTACCCCCCCTGGGCGCGCCGTCCAGGCTTGTCGCCTCCTCGTGGCTCTTCTGGTCTTCTTCCGAAGCTTCGTGGGTCTCTTCTGGTCCAGAAAAAATTAATCCAAAGTTTTTTTTTCTCGTTTGGACTCTTTTTGATAATGATTTTCTGAAAAGGCAAAAACAAGCAGAAAACAGCAACTGGCACTGGGCACTGAGTTAATAGGTTAGTGCTACTTGCAGTCTGCGTTGGTATTTCCCCGAAGAGGAGAGGATGATGCAGTACAGTAGAGATAAGTATTTCCCTCAGTTAAGAACCAAGGTTATCAATCCAATTGGAGAACCAAGCAAAATTCCGTTAAGCGCACCTACACACACAAGAGCAAACACTTGCACCCAACGCAAATAAGAGGTTTGTCAATCCTCTTAGCGGTTATTTGCAAGGATTAAATCTTATAGAGATAAATAGATAAACTAAAATACTAATTAAAATAAAAGTAAATAAATTGCAGCAAGGTATTTTTAGGTTTTTAATATATGATAAAGTAGACCGGGGGCCATAGTTTTCACTAGAGGCTTCTCTCTCTAACGCATAGCATACGGTGGGTAAAGAAATTACTATTAGGCAATTGATAAAAAAGCAAATAATTATGACGGATTCATGGCAATGATCATGTATATAGGCATCACGTCCGAGACAAGTAGACCGACTCCTGCCTGCATCTACTACTATTACTCCACCCATCGACCGCTATCCAGCATGCATCTAGGGTATTAAGTATGAAACAGAGTAACGCCTTAAGCAAGATGACATGATGTAGACAAAGTAAACTCAAGCAATATGATTAAACCCCATATTTTTATCCTTAATGGCAACAATACAAATGCGTGTCATGTCCCCTTCTGTCACTGGGATTGAGCACCGCAAGATTGAACCCTTCACAAAGCACCTCTCCTATTGCAAGATAAATCAATCTAGTAGGCCAAACCAAATCGATAGATCGGAGAGAAATACAAAGCTATAATAATCATGCATAAAAGAGTTCAGAAAAAACTCATATATTTCTCATGAATAATCTGATCATAAACTCACAATTCATCGGATCCCAACAAACACACCGCAAAAGAAGATTAAATCGGATAGAACTCCAAGAACATCGAGGAGAACATGGTATTGAAGATCAAAGAGAGAGAAGAAGCCATCTAGCTACTAGCTATGGACCCGTAGGTCTGCGGTAAACTACTCACACATCATCAGAAGGGCAGCAAGGTTGATGTAGAAGCCCTCCATGATCGATTCCCCCTCCGGAAGAGTACTGTTCATCCAGCCTCCACGGGGTCCTGTTCATCCACTCCCAACCGGCTAGGGTGTGGCGGCCTCCTCGGGGTCCTGTTCATCCAACGGCAACCGCCTACTGCTATGGGGTCAAGTTCATCCAACCCCCACAGGCTGGGGTGAGGCGTACGAGCGGGCGGCGGCAACGGGAACTGTTCATCCACAGCCAACCAACCGGCTGGTCAACTCACCACGTCTCGCGCAAGGGGTTCGATCGATGCAAGTCTCGACTCGTTCTACATATATATCGCACGCGCGTCAACAATGGGCAATGTTCATCGAGAGGCAACCCAACACCGGCTGGCTACGTCTCGCACGGGGGCTCGATCGGCTTCAGTAAGAAGCGAGAAGGATCGATCGGGTTCAGTTAGCAGCGAAGGAATCGCTCAGGTTCAGTTAGCAGCGAAGGGATCGCTCGGCTTCAGTACGCAGTGTGGGATCAATCGCTCGGGTTCAGTACATGTAGTAGTGCGAGGGATCGATCGATCGCTCGGGTTCAGTAAGCGAACGCCTCGCTCGGGTTCAGTTAGCGAACGCCTCACACACACGCGCGTACGAGAGAAACGCGCAAACTCACTGCATCGCTCGGCCCCGACCACCCACCGTAACCGGGAACTCCCCGAAAATTTCTTCGCCCTCACTTCTACCATGATTTTTTACGTCATGGACGGCCCAAAGAATGTCATGCGGGCGCGTCTCCGGCCCACCCAGGATAAAAAGCCCATTTTCTGTCATAATTTTTTGTCATAGAAGTAATAAAAGCCCACCACATCTATCATGATACGTGTTTTTGTCACAATTATCATCATAGAAGTGTCACAACCATGACAGAAAAAGTTTTCGTTCGGGCCATTATGTCATGGATGTGTCTTTTTTTTGTAGTGTATGTTGGATGTTCACCTGTGAATAGTTCAAAGAATATGGAGCGACGCCAAAAAACAACTTGCCTTAGGCCAAGAAGTTAGTTGTTTCGAGCAAGAAGAAGGGGAACAGTGGTAGGAAGAGAAAAGAGCTAGATCTGGCGAGAATAGCCACAGTCCCACTGAACAAAAGAAGAACAATCCGTTCTCTCGCAAGGTGTTTAGGTGTTCCCAGATTGACCATACATGATAGGTTTCAGTTGCAAGAGTTGAAACACATCACGAGCACCATCAAGCCCACCCTCAAGCCACATAACAAGATAGCGAGACTAAGGTTCTGCATATCCATGATGGATGAGCGATGGATATCAACCCCCTGGCCTAGTTTCAAGCCAATGACCAATATGGTGCATATCGATGAGAAATGGTATGACATGACCCGAGTCAAGAGCAGTTACTATGTACTACCTGGAGAACCAGAACCGAAGCGCACTATGGCCAATACTAACAGCATTGTGAAGGTAATGTTCTTAACTGCGGTGGCCAAGCCTCGATATAACAATGATGGGGAGCTGACGTTCGATGGAAAGATTGGCATTTGGGCGTTTGTGGTAGAGACCGAGGCACAACGAAACAGTCGAAACAGAGATAGAGGAACGATAGAGCTGAAACCAGTGGAAGTAACCAGACCTGTGTGCAGAGACTACCTGATCAATAAAGTTATCCCTGCAATCCAATACAAATGGCCTGACGGTGATGAGGGAACAACAATCTTCATCCAACAAGATAATGCAACACCGCATGTCCTCCCTAATGATGCAGGCTTTTTAGAAGCTATGGAACAGACAGATCTGGACATTCGATTATTACAGCAACCACCAAACAGCCCAGAGCTCAATGTTTTAGACCTTTCTTTCCACTACTCCCTCCAATCCCTAACCGACTGCAAAGCACCTATGAACATCCAGGAATTGGTACAGGGTGTAGAAGAGGAGTTTGAGAACTATGATGCCCATAAGCTGTTCAAAAGCTTTATGACATTGCAAGCAGTCATGGTTGAAGTGATGAAAGATCAAGGAGGAAATAACTACAAGATGCCTCATCTGAATAAGGATCATCTATAGAATGGTGGAGAGGAAATAATAGGTGTATATTGCAGCGCTCAGCTAATTGCTGACACGAAGGCCATTATAGAACAAGGGAATGAGTAGATAGAGAAAGGAAAAAAGAAAGGGAAAAGGAAAGGGAAAGGAAAAGGAAAACAAAGGATAGGAGTATGTCTTGTGTATGTCATGTGTTTGTCATGTGTCACGTGTCATGTGTATGGCATGTGTCATGTGTATGTCTTGTGTATTTATTGGATTTATTTGAATCATTTGGATTTATTAGATTTATTTGGATTTATTTGAATTAAGTTGAAATTATTTGAATTAGCTAGATTTATTTGAATTAATTTGACAATAAAATCTTATGATAAGATGTAAAGACAAAACTCCAGTTGAGAGAAATAATATCTTCATTAAGGGTCATTACAAGATGTACAGGGTCATTACAAGGAGTAAGAAGAAGAAGCTAAGAATTTGTAAGAAGAAGAATCTAAAGCATATGCTAGGAGCTCTTGTACAGGGTCTTGAGCATCTTTGCTGTCTGGATGAACCCCAGGATCACCTGCTTCTTCTTCTACTACTACTTCTTCATTCTAGAGATGAGAAAGGAACAATGTTGGTAGAGATGCTGATTTGCATACTAATTTGATTTTGCAAATTGAAAACAATAGTGGGGTTAGCATATCAGTCAAACAGCAGTGGTGTTTGCATATTATGGGGTTACATCCCTAAACTCCATGTTTTGACACTACAAATTTTGACAATAAAGATTTTCCAAGTTAAGTAAGCACTACATGAAGGAAAAAGTTTCACAGATGTTGGTGCTCACCTTTCATCTTGGCAAGGTGCTTCTTCTGTGAGGGTACCCATTTGTTCACATCACATTTGACTGCCTTGGGTTGTTGGCAAAACCTTGTGTTTCACCTTAGTAATACAAACATCCAACACACTTGTCCTGCGATCAACAAAAGAAGAAAACAGCAGGCAGTGAGTCCGCCGCGATGCGACAACAATACGAGGGCAGCTGAGGAAAATGACATGAATCAAACAAGACTAGATCAATGTGCAGTCCAGATTTGGAATGAAAATAGCAAACAATGGTAGCATTGGCACAGAGAAACATACTGGTCCTGAAATTGAAAATTCAGTTCGCAAAGTGTACAAATATTACTACAAGCACACGCAATACAAATATTACAGGAATTTGCCCTGAATTTTACAGTAAGAATAAGAATTTGCTCTGAAAGTCTATTGTATACACTCTCTACAATACAGTGTCTAGAATCACTTAAATAATTCAGATAAACAAGATCAGTAGCTTTACCATCAAGCTTTACCTATCATAGGCAGCATTAGTACTATACTCCTTTTCAGCAATCTGGGAAACACTAAAATAAGTTCTTGAGAGGGTTCAATCTGAACTAAAATAAGAAGAAGCTAAAATAAGCTGAGTAAAAAAACAACCACAATAATCTGGGAAGTGTTTCTAGGCAGATGAAATGGATAAGTAAAGCAAAGATGGAATTGTTTTATTAGATCTTCAAATGGAGTAGTTGATGATACTGAGAAAAAATACTGAGAAATGGAGTAGTTGATTCACATATGGGTCCAGTGTCCACCCTTAAACATCTGTGAATAGGGTGTACTGTGAATTTAGTTCACTTTGCTTAATCTAGAAAACCATACTTTCAAAGATCTGACAGAAACACCAGCTTCTTGTGTGAACGCCAAGCAACTGTACCCACAAACTTCAGTAGTTAGCACTAACTTGACATGAACACTAACTTCAGTAGTTACCACTAACTTCAGACTTGACAGTAAAGATGAAAGTTTCAGACTTGACAGTACAAATGCAGACTAGCTGAGCACTTGGGCGCAATGGAAAACAAGATCATCATTAATTAAGGACATCTGAATCCGTAAGTATCTTCCTGGCTAACCAGATTGACATGCTGATGGATCAAAGCTAGCTAGCCAGTATCTAAACAGATTGACTTGACAGTAAAGATGAAAATTTTAGACTTGGTAGTACAAATTCAGACTAGCAGAGCACTTGGGCATGAGATCGATGAGCACGTGGAGGACCTAGGGGAGGAGGAGCCTGGGATGTTGATGAGGATACGCCTTTGTTGGGGTCGACTTCCGCAGCCGCCGCCGTCGTCTTCCCCATGCCGACGTCGTCGGTGAGCCGCCGAAGATGTTGAGGAGGGCCTGGAGGAGGAGAAGCTGGTGGATTAGGAGCTCGAGGACGAGAGCGCCCGCCCCATGTCGTCGCCATGCTCCAGATCGAGCTCCAACTTGTCGTCATCCTCCAGATCGAGCGGCGCCTCGTCGAAGAGGACCTCAGGGAAGAAGGGATTTGTAGGGGAGAGGGGGAGCTACGCGGCAAAGTGGAGCGGCACGGCGTCGTGGAGGAGGGAGAGGAGGCGCGGGGGATCTCAGCGGCGCCGGGGAGCTCACTGGCACGGCACGGAGGGGAGCAGCGCAGCGTCGGGAAGTTGCGGGGAGGGGAGTGGCGCGGCGATACGACGGGGACTGCGGTTTTGGTCGTACAAAAGTGGAGGGTTTTTTTGAAAAAATACCACGGCGACAAGCTTTACCGGATAGAGGGAGTATAAGAGAATGTTCCGCCTTCTCCTTTGCTATAAAAAGGATTGTGCCACCTTGCTGCACCTTGGTTACTATTGCTACTTATTACGAATTATCTTGTTACAAAACTACATGTTATCGCTACTTTCAGTACTTGCAGAGAATACCTTGCTGAAAACCGCTTATCATTTTCTTCTGCTCCTCGTTGGGTTTGACACTCTTACTTATCGTAAGGACTAAGATTGATTTCCTATACTTGTGGGTCATCAACTCAATGACAGCAAACTAAATCGTTTAAAGAATAAAAGATCTTGATAAGAAAAAGAGGAAAAGAATAACACAACAATGAACTAGGATATGAAGTTGTTACCTGTCCACAACAAAATTAAGTGACAGAGTGTGGATGCCTGCATGATCATCATCATAGTGAGTATGAGCTATCATTTGTCACAAATATTTAAGCATAAATCGTTCCTCTAAAAAGTGATGGACTCATGCCTTTTCCGTATCCGTATCTCATAAACACAAGGTTGACCTTGTTCTTTACAAGCCACGGTACTTGCTCGGGGACGAGCAAGACTTAAGCTTGGGGGAGTTGATGAGTCCAATTTATGTGATAGTTTTACCGAGTATTCTGTGCCTACATAGTAGGCTTTGTGGAATTTTATCGTGCTCGCATACTTCTTTTTGTTCATAATCCCTCAGGTAACGTCTTTTGGATCAATTGTCACTTAATGGAGAAAATCCTCAGAAATGTTAGTGGAATCACGTATTTAAAGTGATAGTCACTTTCCATAAAAGAATCAAGCAAGAAGGACAAAGGAACGGGTGTCGTCGCGCTTCCAGAGTATAAGATGGCGTTCCATACGACCGCGAGCGCCCGTATGAGCGGTCGTATGGAACGCCGCCGCCACCGCCAGATCAACTATTTCCACCCCGTCAAATCGGATCGTGGATCAAACGCCTGGAGACACCAAAAACTCATCCAGAAGGCAGAACCGTAGCCTCCAGAGTTCATCCGGAGGAGGGATTGGCAAGGAGAAGAAGGGGGGTCCCCACCACGAGATGGGACAACATCGTTGTCACCATCATCATCATCATCCACTCCATCATCATCATCATCCACTCCATCATCATCATCATCATCATCATCATCATCCACTCCATCATCATCATCATCATCCACATTCTTATCATCTGTAACATCAAGAACCCTAGTAGATCCTTTGGTGTATCATTTGAATCATTCACCCATGTATTCCATTACCATTGCTATGATGTTTGTTGTTCCCATATGTGAGTAGACCCCTAGTTCTCACATGTATGGATGAACCTTGGTATGTGTAGGATCTGAAACGTTATTGTGGATATGAGATCCTCTGTTGAATGCTTAGTTTAATAACTTCATGAATGTTGTGAAGGGGCCCCACTCAGCATTTGTGCCTTATGGCCACGAAGTATATCACTGTCGTCGTAAAGGTTTAGGATGCGGAGGTAATTCGAGGTGATAGTAAAAGCCTACTACTCCTGGCCTTTGCAATTGACCTGGAAATTACGGCGAACCCTTAGAGAGGCCGCGTCCGTGGGGAAAACCCTTAATTATCATGAGTTGTAACCCTCTGGGGAGACTATGATGGTGGTGTGTGTGGCACGAAGTCTACCCCGAGTAGAACGTGTTCTGTACCCGGCTCCGCCCAGCATAATCGTCAACAGTGACTCAAGTATCCGATCCATACTATGCTTATGCATCAGTGCGCTAGAAACATACCAACGGGGATTCCGGACTCCCTACGAACGCCTTTTCATTCTGTTGTTTCATCCATCACTACAATCCTTGCCCTTTATTTACATTTAAGTTATTTAGTTACAAGTCACTACACTACTCAATCATCCTTTGTATCCGCCCTCACTCTGCTTTAAGTCTACAATTATCTGCAGGCACAAAAATACATAATTCTCTACAAGATGCAAAAGTTCGATTCCTGTGCTCCCTGTGGGATCAATACTCTTACTTCGAAAAGGCTACAACAAAACCCCGTGCACTTGCAGGCCATCAGCAGTCCAAGGTATTGGATAGGGAATTGGTTCACCGGGCAATGCATCTCGGACGCAATGATCACAATGGGGTCATCGGTGCACTGGATGGGCGTGGCCGAGGACTTGTTGAAGTTGGTGCGAAGGCCTGATGCATCCCCAAAGACACGCAGCAGCTCACGAACGGTCGATATGTCATGGCGGTCGGGGTGGCAGAAGATGACAACATCGTCCGCGTAAAGGGATATGCTCGATGTCGCGTGCCTCATGGTGAGGCGCTGGAGAAGGCTGAGCTCAACTGGACGAAGGAGCATGGAGTTGAGGACATTGATGACAATAGTGAAGAGCATCGGGGAGATCGGGTCGCCCTGGCATAGGCTACTGATACGTCTCCAACGTATCTATAATTTATGAAGTATTCATGCCATGTTTATTATAGTTTTGTATGATTTTGGTGCACTTTTATACGGCTTTTATATGATTTTCATGGACTAACATATTGACCTAGTGCCCAGTGCCAGTTGCTGTTTTCTGCTTGTTTTTGGTTTTCCAGAAAATCTATATCAAATGAAGTCCAAATGTAGCAAAACTTTTTGACATTTTTTTCTGGAACATAAGAGACACTAGAAGCCTTGGGAGGAGGCCAGAAGACCCACAGTGGCCCCACGAGCCACCAGGGCGCGCCACCCCCCCCCCCACAGGCGCACCCTGGTGCCTCGTGGGCCCCCTGTGGCACCTCTTCGCGTGATTCCAACGCCAAAAAATCATATATATTCAGAAACCCCCGAAAGTTAACCTAGATGAGTTTTTACGCCGCCGCAAGCCTCTGTATCTCCAAGATCTAATCTACAGCCCTTTTCCGGCACCCTACCGGAGGGGGGAATCATCACCGGAGGCCATCTTCATCATCCCGGCGGTCTCCATGACGAGGAGGGAGTAGTTCACCCTCGGGGCTGAGGGTTTGTACCAGTAGCTATGTGTTTTATCTCTCTCTCGTGTTCTTGATTTGGCACGATCTTGATATATCGCGAGCTTTGTTAATACAGTTGGATCATATGGTGTTTCTTCCCTCTCTATCCTTGTTGTGATGAATCGAATCTTTTCCCTTTGAGGTTTCGTTATTGTCGGATTGAATATTTCAGATTTGAGAACACTTGATGTATGTCTTGCATATGAATACCCGTGGTGACAATGGGGTATTATATTGATTCACTTGATATATGTTTTGGCACTCAACTCGCGGATTCCCGCGGTGACATTGGGGTAATCTATGTATATGGGTTGATGCACGTTTTCATTATCTTTTCTCCGATAGAAACTTTGGGGTGCTCCTTGGAGTTCTTTGTGTGGATTGAATATTATGATTATGAAGTTGTTTGATGCATATCGTATAATCAACTCACGGATACTTGTGGTGACATTGGAGTATCTAGGTGACATTAGAGTTGGTTGATGTGTATCATATGGTGTTATTTTAGTACGAACTCTAGGGCTGTTTGTGACACCTATAGGAACAGCTCAATAGATCGATCAGAAAGGATAACTTTGAGGTGGTTTCGTACCCTACAAACAATTTCTATCTTATGTTCTCCGCTAATAGGAACTTGGGAGTGATTCTTTATCGCACGTTGAGGGATGGTTATATGATCCAATTATGTTAGCATTGTTGAGAGATTGCACTAGTGAAAGTATGAACCCTAGGCCTTGTTTTTAAGCATTGCAATACCGTTTGTGCTCACTTTTGTTACTTGCTACCTTGCTGTTTTTATATTTTCAGATTAAAAAAAACCTATATCTACTATCCATACTACACTTTTATCACCATCTCTTTGTCGAACTAGTGCACCTATACAATTTACCATTGTATTGGGTGTGTTGGGGACACAAGAGATTTCTTGTATTTGGTTGCAGGGTTGTTTGAGAGATACCATCTTCAACCTACGCCTCCCACGGATTGATAAACCTTAGGTCATCCACTTGAGGGAAAATTGCTACTGTCCTACAAAACTCTGTGCTTGGAGGCCCAACACGAGTCTACAAGAATAAGTTGTGTAGTAGACATCAGCTACACGCATGGCCGATGGGATGGCCCGGGTGGTCGTTGATCATGACTCTGGTGAAGGCGGTGGATAGGAGGATCGAGATCCAGTCACGCCACCGAGTGCCAAAGCCGGGGTGTTGAAGAGTCTCAAGAAGGAAAGGCCAAGAGACGCCGTCGAAGGCCCGTGCGATGTCGGGCTTGAGGAGCATGCGGGGGACCTTCAGGTTGTGAAGTAGGCGGGCTGTCTGCTGCACCAGAAGAAAGTTTTCGTGGATGCACCGCCCGGCAATGAACGCGCTCTGGTTGGTAGACACCATGGCGCCAAGTCTTGGCGCGAGTCTCAGGGAAAGCACCTTAGCGAATAGCTTCGCAATAAGGTGGATGAGGCTGATGGGGCGGTAGTCAGAAAGCGCTTGTGTATCCTCACATTTGGGTAGCAGGGTGATGAAAGCTTCGTTAAGCTTCTGAAAGCCTCTCCCATTCGATCTGAAGAACTTGTCAAACACCTTGCAGATGTCATGCTTGATGATGTCCCAGCAAGAATGGAGGAATTCCGCCTCGGGGCCTGGAGCCTTTCCGGCCGGCAAGCTCTTGACGGCTCTCCAAATCTCGTCCTCGGAGAAGGGGGCCTCGAGGTCAGCGAGGTCGAAAGGCGCATTGCGCAGCTGAGTGAGGTCGAGAGAGAAGTCACGCGCGTCGGTTCTACCAAGAACGTCGGAGAAGTGGAGGAAGGCCGCCTTGGGCATGGCATCGTGTTCGCAGATAGTCTGATCGTCGACGCGGATGGAGGCCATGAAGTTCCATTGCTTCTGGTGTGAGGCATGCTCCTTGAAGAAGGAGATGGCAGTGTCATCGCTGCAAAGCCAGGATAGACGAACCCTCTGGCTTGCGATGGACTGAGGCAAGGCAAGCCCGAGATACGCAAGCCCGAGATAGGAGACTTTAAGTTTGCGACGCAAGCCCGAGATAGGAGACTTTAAGTTTGCAACGCAACCACGTCTCGGTGGGGAGACGGGGCGCAAGTCATGTGCGGCGTCGAGGCAGGCAATGAGCTCCCGCGTAACCTTCAGTTGCAGCGAGACGTTACCAATGGTACGCGTGCTCCAGCTTTGCAACTTCTGTGCAGTGGCCTTCAGGCGAGCCACGATGCGCCTGAAGGGGTCTGGGTTGGGATGGACTGAGTTCCAGCAGGCTCAGAGACCGCTAGGTGGAACACATCAAACTTCGGCCAGAAGCGCTCGAAGTTGAATCTTCGCGCGTCGGGCCGGCACGCGACGCAATCGACAGCCAGCAGGCAGTGGTCGGACGCGGCGGAGGAGAGGCAGTGCATGATGCAATGAGGGTGTGCCATCTCCATTCCCAAGGTGCAAAGGACACGGTCGTTCCGTACAAGAGTCGGCATGTCGCGCTCGCTCGACCAAGTATATCGGCGACCATGCAAGTAGATGTCACGAAGCTCCTCGTCGGCAATGAAGCGCCGGAACCTGCTCATGACACGGTGGTTGAGGTTTGAATTATTCTTGTTGGCCGCCGAGGTGATCATGTTGAAGTCCCCACAGAGGAGCCACAAGTCGTGCGGGAGTCACGCATGTCATGGAGATCGACAAGGAATTCCAGCTTGGCCTCGTCGTCTTGTAGCCCATACACACGATGATCCATGAGTGGCCGCCTCCGACGGAGGGAGTGACAAGCGCAGTAACGTGGTGTTCGCCCATGATCGAGTTGGGGAGAGAGACGTCTGATCTACGCCACGCGAGGAGCACGCTGCCACGGGTGGCGGTGGCCGGGAGGAAATAGAAATCCTCATATAGGGGGCCGAGGGTGTCAAGGACAGCGGAGTCAGAAATGTGTGCAAGCTTGGTTTCTTGCAAGCAAACTATGGTCGGGGCAGCAATTGAGCTGACGCTGTGCACGGCCGTGCGTTTGGCACCGGAGTTCAACTTGGAATATGGATAAATGACCTCAACTTCTTGCAGTAGCCTAGCACGGACATATGAGGCATCCATGCCAGGTTTGAACGAATTCTGACACCGTATGCAAGTTGTGTCACGTCCAATAATTTATCGGCCTTTTTCACTGGGAAAACTCCACAAAATGCAAGAATTGTTGAAAATTTGAATAGCTTGGCATGGTGCCTTGAATTAGTCATAGAAGCTGGTGGAAAAAATGGAGCCATTTGACGGGTGTCGAAAAACAACGTGCTTTCAAACAGACCCTTCTAGCTATCCGATCACCCTCCGTTGAACATAATCTAGTTTGTACATTCTTGAAATGACCCCAACTTTTGCAAGCAGGTGGGCATGTCCATGGTAGGTTTGAACGGTTACCTACACCGTATGCAAGTTGCGGCACGTCTGGTCATTTATCAGCCTTTTTTGACTGAGAAAACTGCAGAAAATGCAAATTTTGTCAAAAACCAAAACAACTTGGCATGGTGCCTTTAATTGGTCAAATAAGCTCATGGAAAAAATTGGGGTCATTTGACGGATGCTGAAATAAACATGCACTCAAATGGACCCTTCTCGCCTACCCGAACACCCTCCGTTGAACATGATCTATTTTTGGACATGCATGAAATGAACCAACTTTTTCCAGTAGGTGGGCATCCCCATTAAGGTTAGGCATTCGGTCTAACCAAGAATTTCGGTTTGGTTTGTTCGGGTTCTAGCAAATTCGGTTTTCTAGAAACGATGACCGGTCGGTCTTTCATAATCTTGCTAACCAAGAGTTCGGGGCACCGAGAATTCGTTCCAGTTCCTGGTTTAACCGAACAAGACCGAAGTTGTTTGACAGAACACATCGGTGTCGAATATACCTTGGAAATTTGAGCAACACAAGATTGAACAGAGAAAGAAAACACTGTCAATCGAACGCAATCAGATCTAAAGGAAAGAACTTCTCATCTACCAAACCAATTTCTCAAGAAAACGTGTACTCATCAATGAATAATATGACGGGGTGGTAAAAGAAATCACAAAGGAAACAGGAGACAACTCCCGCTACCAGTCCACCAGGCTGCCATAGCCGGCTGGGGAGGAGAGCAGAGCGCCACCGCCGACTGGGGAGGAGACCAGGGAGGCAACGCTTGTGGCGGCTAGGTCAGGGCATTGCGTTAGATGGGGAATCTTTTTTTTAGGGGTGAAGCAACTCTATTTAGCTAGGAATAAGTTCAGGGATACAAATGATGTCTGGTAAAACAGAAAGCCAAACATGGCAGCCAAAAGCTAAAGTAGTCGAAGCTTTAGATAATTTATGAGCTTCAAGATTCAACTCCCGCTTCTCATGGATGAAATCAACCGAAGCAAAAGCATGCATTCTTCCCTTGATATCTTGGATCGTTGCTGCTGAAGGTCCTCTATAATCACATCCCAGATGTGTGATCGTTGCCATGCAATCAGTAGCTACCACAACTTTCCAGCAACCCAAATCTGTAGCTAAGGATAACGCCTCCATCCCTGCGAAAGCTTCAAGTACTTCTGGGTCTACCATCTCTTGAAAAGATATTGCAGAAGCACCCAAATAAACACCCGATTCATTCCGACATATCGCTGCCACTGCCCCCCGGTCGTCGTTTCTACCGACGGCAGCATCCACATGCACTTTAACACTCCCAGCTGGTGGGGCGGACCACTTGGGACTGTGAGCAGCCACGCATAGTCTCTGCCTTGGGGCATCAGTATTTAAAATCTGCAGGTCAAGCAAGTACCTTTGGATAAAAGAAAACGTAGTCAGTGGAGACTGAAATTGATCCTCATGAACGGCCTTTCTTCGCACCCACCAGATTGACCATAACGTCACCAATAGCTTCACCAAAAATTCTTGTCCCATTGATTCCTGAAGTTCAATAAGCCATAGCTTTGCGTCCGTATGATTACAAGCTATCATGTGTTCGACCAGCTCCTCATCAACAAGAGACCATACACTCTTTGCCATAGAGCACTGGACCAAGGCATGCTTCCAAGTGTCCTCAGCTGAATTACAGATCGGACAAACACTCGAAACTGCCATGTTACGGTGGTGACGAACAGCCTCTGTTGGTATTGAGTTTCTGGCTAGACGCCAAGCAAAGTTTCGCAACTTGGACGGCACTTTCAAACTCCATAGTTTCTTCCATTGTTTCATGTTGCCTTCAGAATCTGAAATTCCTGGGACTTCATATAACCAGTTCTCTCGGAACCTTTTAGTTTCCATGAGCAGCCTATACGCAGACCTTACTGTGAAGTTTCCAGACCGCTCATAATGCCAGGCCCAAACATCCGGTCTATTGTAAACACTCAGCGGGATATTCAAAACTTTCTGGACATCAATTTCCTGAAGATGTTCATGCACCTTATTCCTGTCCCAACACTTGTTAGCAGGATCAATAAGCTCTGAGACAAGTTCAGGCGGATGTGGGCTGCGTGGATGTACAGGTCGCAGCATATGGTCCCTCGGAATCCAGTTATCATTCCAAATGCTCGTGCAATGCCCATCACCAATCCTGCGTATAAGACCCTGTTTCAAAACAGAAGTGCCCTCGCATATGGCCCTCCAAATCTGAGAAGGGTGACTCCCGAGCTCTGCTTCCAACAAATCGGAGTTAGGAAAATACACTGCTTTTAAAATTTTAGCGCTTAAAGAATCTGGATCTTGCAAAAGTCTCCATGATTGTTTTGCTAGCATTGCAAGATTGAATACATGTGTGTCTCAGAAACCCAGGCCTCCCAAATACTTTGGCATAGTAAGAGTCTCCCATGAAACCCAAGCAACCTTCCTCTCTCCATTCCTACTGCCCCAAAAGAACTTCCTAAGCATCATATCAATATGTTGACATAAACCCCGTGGCAGCAAGAAACAGGACATCGAAAAGGTGGGGATAGATTGAGCCACAGATTTTATAAGCACTTCTCTTCCGGCTGCCGCCATACACTTCTCAATCCACCCTTGCACCTTAGCCCAAACTCTGTCCTTAAGGTACTTGAAGACTCCATTCTTAGATTTCCCAACATCAGACGGTAACCCAAGGTATCGTTCAGCTAGCGACTCATTTGGGACATCGAGGATATTTTTTATTATCAACCTCAGATTGTTAGGACAGCCTTTCCCAAAGAAAATGCTAGACTTTGACAAATTCACCCTCTGGCCCGAAGCATCACAATAGGTGCTGATAGCATCTCTGATAATTGTGGCCCCTTCCTCATTAGCCTTGAACATTAATAAGCAATCATCCGCAAATAGGAGGTGATTCACAGGGGGGCTGTGGGAGCAACCACCACCCCTCTCACATTTGCATTTTCACTTCTAGCTTTTAGCAAACAAGAAAACCCTTCAGCTGCTAATAAAAATAAATATGGGGATATTGGGTCTCCCTGACGGATGCCTCTCGATGGTGTGAAATCTTCCATCTTCACACCGTTCACAAGAACTGAGAAAGTGACAGTAGTCATACATAACATGATCTTACTTACCCAAGTAGCTGAGAACCCCAACTTAAGCATAACAGCCTCAAGATACCTCCATTCAACCCGATCGTTAGATGGGGAATCAGGAGTGAGTTTTCAGCAATTCACGTGTGGTGCTGGACTACTGGGCCTCAGGAGTTGTCCAGGTAATGATAATGGGCTGGGCTATTTCCCCAGTTTTGAAGTACATACAGGATATATCGGTTTATCGGGTAACCGGGGCATGCAACCGAGAATGCCGAGCTAATTTCGGTTTTGTAGAAGTAATGACCGAAGTAACAACCGAAATAATCTGTTTCGGTCAGTTCGGTGTCGGTTCCGGTTCTTTCAGTTCGGTATTTTTGTCTTCGGTTTATATGCCCACCCCTTATCCCCATGGTAGGCATCCATGCCAGGTTTGAACGGATTCTGACACTGTATGAAAGTTGCGTCATGTCCGACCATTTATTGGCCATTTTTTACCCAAAAACTCCAGAAAATGCAAGAATTATCGAAAACTCAAACAACTTGGCATGGTGCCTTAAATTGGTCACAGAAACTGGTGAAAAAAATTGGGGTTATTTCAAAGACGTAGGGAAACAATGTGCTCTCAGATGGAGCCTTCTCGCCTACCCGAACACCTTGCTTTGAACATGGTACTTTTTAGGGACATTCTTGACATGACCTCAACTTTTGCCAGCAGGTGGAAAATTTCTGCCACATGTAGCGACCAATTGAGGTCATGTCAAGAATGTCCAAAACTGTAATTTTAATATATATTTCTACCAATTCCTGTTATGTCAAGAATGTCCAATTTCTTGACATGACCAATTGTTATGAATGTCAAGAATGTCCCATGGAATATTATTGAGGTCATGAACATTGTGTTTGTGTTGGTGGAAAATTTATGCCACATGTAGCGACCAATTTCTTGACATGACTAATTGAGGTTTGAAGAAAAAATTCGAATCATAATTTAAACAGGTACTTAAAACTGTTATTTTAATATATATTTTTCTGTTTCCGCGTGTGACAATGTACCGGCCCAGTCGGGCGGCCTCCTGTGGAAAAAGTATTTAATTTCTGGAAAAAAATTGTCAGAACTTTTTTCAATTTCGTGAACTGTTTTCCTCCTTGGAGCTAAGGGTGTGCATAAAAACTGATAAACCGAAGACCGAACCGATACCGAAACCGAAAAACCAAATATTTTGATTTTTTGTGTTGGTGTTGGAAAATTTCTGCCACATGTAGCGACCAACGCACATGTGCGGCAGAGACAGAAATTTCATGGGCCAAGCTGATCACTTGCACGCAAGGCATAAACTTGTTTTGAGCTTTTTGCTGCATCCTCCATGTACGAACCTGTAGGCAGCACACTGTGCCGTTCGTGGTTTTATTCCCACAGGTTACACGGAAGGAGGCAGATAGCCTGGCTATATAATAGGGCAGTCTGGTTACAGGGTTGCCGGTTTATAAAACTCAAAGAAAATGTTTAGAGATTAAAGAAAAGTTCACAAGTTTAAAAAAAGTTCATTGATTTGAAAATAGTACACGAATGTGAATTGAAAAAAAAAACATCGGTTTGAAAAAAAAAATCACGAATTTGACAAAAAAGTTCATGAAATTAAAAAAGTTCATCGATTTGCAAAAAGTTAATGATTTTGACAAAAAGAAGTTCACGAATTTGATAAAAGTTTGCGAAATTGAAAAACATTCATTCATTTGAAAAAAGTTCACGTATTTAAAAAATAAGTTCACGGATTTGAGAAAAGATTACGAATTTAAGAAAATAAAAAAGAAAAGAGAAAAAGAAGAAATAATAAAGAAAAATAAAAAATGAATAAAACCGAAGAAAGAAAAGCCAAAGAAAACTAAAAGAGAAGAAAACTAGACTGAGAAGATGCACAACAAAAAGAATAAAAGAAGTAAGTAGGCGCAACAAGTGAGCTGTCCCATTTGGTTACAGCGGATGGAAGTAAACCAATAGGTCGGGAGTTAAAATCTTACCTCACAAACCTATTTTTTGAAGGTTAAAAAGAAAAAGAAAAATGGGCCATGACCAGGACGAAGGGGTGTGCGCCGGTTTGTGTGAAGCTACTCCCTGTACAGCGTATACGGTTGGCGACCCATCATACATACGAAAGTGGATACGAATTGATAAAAATCCATATTACCTTTTATACGTTTATTAGTGAGGGGATGTACCGAAGCGGGGTTCATAAATAAATTGTACAGCGATGCGCGGTTTGAGGGTTTTTTGGGTCCGAATCCGTGGTGCACGGTCACTAGCGCGTACTACTATCGGTCGTCGTCCAGTGTGGGCACCGCCATGTGAAGCTGGACCACAAGTTTTTTTGAACACAGTACAGATGCAAGCGCTCATATATACGCGCATACACTCACCCCTATGAACGTATACACGCACACCCTACCCCTATGAGCACATCCGAGAGATTGAGGCAGCATATCATCTTGAGATTTTACGAAGTCACCATAGGCACCTCGTAGTCGACGGGAACGTCTCCTCCCACTGAACGCGCATTGCCGGAAATCTTGAAATAAATCCAGGATAAATGCGAGCACGAGGACTTGAACCCTGGTGAGCTGAGGATAACACTGTTCTGCTAACCATCCAACCACAAGTTTTATAGATTTGATCTAGGTTGTGCGTGACGGTAACATGCCAGCCTACCGAGCCCCGATACTTTGTTTTTATTATTTATAAAGTAAAACGAGACTGAAATTGAATGGACAATTAGTCCTAGTCTCTATTGATTCTCAAGTATATATATACATATGGAAGAGATGCGAAGAAAAGTGTCTGTTCGAAGGCATCCCTCGAAAAGATGTTTTTTGAGAATAAAGAGAGGGAAGGGACATGACTCTTCGGGGTTGAACACACCCCTTTAATAATAATGGTTTGTTAATTAGCATGTGCTAATTAATAATAGATATATGCTAATTTATTCCTAGCACTCCCCCTTTACAATGCCGCTTCTTGAACCACATTGAAGGCTTCTTGAACACCGTTGAAGGTTTCTTGTATATTCATCTTCCATCTTAAGAAGTCCTCTATAATTTTGACATCTCCTCAAAAACACTATGAAAAAAATATGAGGAGAATAGTGCAGATATATGGCTAAAACTCCCTTAAACCCACTGGGAAAATAACAATTAAAAATGATGCACATATAATGATTATTTTCTTCTTGATAACTCATATGAGAATAACCTTTGCAGAAGGAGAAAATTCATTGATGAGTTTGAGGAATAATAAATATACTTTGTATACTTTCCTTTAAAAAATAGTAGGTAAAAACTGGAGAGAACTCATAAGGGAAAAGAGTGTGATCTGATATGCCATTGAAAAATCCTGTAAAAACATGTGGGAAAAAATAAGGAGAAAATAATATGGCGTGTGATGGTAATTGTCTCCTTGATTACTCGTATGAGAAAACCTCAAAGGACAAAATTCATTGGTAAGTTTAGAGGACAATTATTATGCCTTGTATACATCCGTTAGAAAACGTCGGTGGGGAAAATATAAGGTATGACATATATTCTTGTGTTGATATTACCTCATTAAAAACCTTGATGAGAACCTTGAGAGTAAACTCATAAAGGGAAAATGAGTGTATCATAATGTTTAAATATGTTATATATTCGAGAGAGACTCCCCCTGATCCTTGCAATTTTGGGGCAATATTCTTAGTGATATTGCTTCTTATATAACTTGTTTGCATCTGAGCAACACAAGCAACGTTATAATTCTGATATTGGTGTATGTGGTTCATCATTCTGTGAAGCTACAAGAATACAAGTGTTGTATCGTACTTCAGAATGATTGATGGACGTAGTCACTAAGGTCTGTTTTGAAAACTTTCATAGGATGGCTACCACACCAAATAGGAATACGAAGCATGTCTACGATCTGAAATAGTGGAAATCTGATCGATGTATCTCATGATATTGGTGTCTGAAAGATTGTGGATGTCGCATAGGGGGGTGAATAGGCGCTTTAAAATAAGTATGATTTAGGCTTGAACAAATGCAGAATAGAACTAGCATTTAATTTGACAAGCACAAAACCTAAATCGAGTAGGCTCACCTATGTGCACCAACAACTTATGCTAAGCAGGATAAACAACTAAGCGATAGCAAGATATATAACATGAAACACTATGGCTATCACAAAGTAAAGGGCTCGGGTAAGAGATAACCGAGGCGCCCGGAGACGACGACGTATCCCGAAGTTCACACCCTTGCGGATGCTAATCTCCGTTTGGTGCGGTGTGGAGGCACAATACTCCCCCAAAATGCCAGCCACTAGGGCCACCGTAATTTCCTCACGCCCTCGCACAATGCAAGATGACGTGATTCCACTAAGGGATCCTTCAGGGTAGTCGCCGAACCCCTAAAATTGGCAACCCTTGGGGGCGGTCACCGGTACCCGTAGAAATTGCTCGGGGCAATCTCCACAACTTAATTGGAGACCCCGACGCTTGCTCGGAGCTTTACACCACAATGATTGAGCTCCGCGACACCACCAACTGTCTAGGGCGTGTTGGAAATATGCCCTAGAGGCAATAATAAATTGGTTATTATCATATTTCCTTGTTCATGTTTATTATTCATGCTAGAATTGTATTGACCGGAAACTTAAATACATGTGTGAATACATAGACAACACTGTGTCCCTAGTAAGCCTCTACTAGACTAGCTCGTTGGTCAAAGATGGTTAAGGTTTCCTAACCATAGACATGAGTTGTCATTTGATAATGGGATCACATCATTAGGAGAATGATGTGATGGACAAGACCCAACTGTAAGGTTAGCATCAGATCGTTTAGTTTATTTGCTACAGCTTTCTTCATGTCAAGTATCTGTTCCTTAGACCATGAGATCGTGCAACTCCCTGACACCGGAAGAATACTTAGTGTGTATCCAAACGTCACTTCGTAACTGGGTGATCATAAAGGTGCTCTACAGGTATCTCCGAAGGTGTTTGTTGGGTTGGCACGGATCGAGACTGGGATTTGTCGCTCCGTAAGACAGAGAGATATCTCTGGGCCCTCTCGGTAATACAACATCATAAAGAGCTTGCAAGCAATGTCGCTAATGAGTTAGTCACGGGATCTTGTATTCGGAACGAGTAAAGAGACTTGCCTATAATGAGATTGAACGAGGTATGGAGATACCGACGATCAAATCTCGGGCAAGTAACATATCGCCAGACAAAGGGAATTACATACGGGATTAATTGAATCCTTGACATCGTGGTTCAACCGATAAAGATCTTCGTAGAATATGTAGGAACCAATATGGGCATCTAGGTCCCGCTATTGGTTATTGACCGAAGAGGTGTCTCGGTCATGTCTACATGATTCTCGAACCCGTAGGGTCGCACGCTTAACGTTCGTTGACGCTAGAGTAGTATTGGGATATGTACGTTGGTGACTGAATGTTGTTCGGAGTCCCAGATGAGATCCCGGACATCACGAGGAGTTCTGGAATGGTCCGGAGGTAAAGATTTATATATGGGAAGTCCTATTTTGGTCGCCGAAAAAGTTTCGGGATTTTTCGGTATTGTACCGGGAGTGCCGAAAGGGGTCCGGGGGTCCACCGGGGGGTCCACCTGCCCCGGGGGGGCACATGGACTGTAGAGGGAGGCGCACCAGCCCATGGTGGGCTGGGCGCCCCTCCCCCCAAGGCCCATGCGCCCTAGGGCTGGTGGGGAAACCCTAAAGGGGGCGCCCCTCCCCCTTACTCCTATAAATAGAGGAGGGGTGGGAGGGCAGCCGCACCCTTCTCCTGGCGCAGCACCTCCCCCTCTCTACCACCTCCTCGTCCCGGTATAGTTTGGCGAAGCCCTGCCGGCACACCATCACCACTACGTCGTCATGCTGGTTGTGATCCCATCTACTTCTCCCCCCCTTCGCTTGCTGGATCAAGGAGGAGGAGACGTCACCGAGCCGCACGTGTGCTAAACTTGGAGGTGCCGTCCGTTCGGCGCTAGATCGGTTGGATTGTGATTGGATCGCAAAGAGTACGACTACACACTCCCCTTGCTATGCATCTCCTAGATTAGATCTTGGGTGTTTCATAGGAATTTTTTTGATTTTCATGCTACATTCCCATCAGTGGCATCATGAGCTACGTCTATGCGTAGATGTATTTGCACGAGTAGAACACAAAGAAGTTGTGGGCATTGATGTTCAAATTGCTTACTTCCTTTGTCTTATTTGGATTCGGCGGTATTGTGTGATGAAGCGGCTCGGACCAACTTTACTTGTCCACGTACAAGAGACCGGTTCCACTGACTGACATGCAACTTGTATTGCATAAAAGTGGCTTTGCGGGTGTCTGTCTCTCCCACTTTAGTTGAATATGATTTGACGAGGGCGGTCCTTGTAGAAGGTTAAAAGGCAACTTGTATATCATCGTTGTGGTTTTGCGTAGATAAGAACGGTTCTTATAGTTTGCCCTAGCAGCGACGTAAAAATTGCAACAGCAAAGTAGAGGACGTCTAACTTGTTTTTGTAGGGAATTTTGTGATGTGGTATGGCCAAAACGTGATGTGATATATGTTGATGTATGAGATGATCATGTTTTGTAATAGGTTCATGACTTGCATGTCGATGAGTACGGCAACCGGCAGGAGCCATAGGGTTGTCTTTAATTTATTGTATGACCTGCGTGTCAACTATTTACCACCATGTAATTGCTTTACTTTATCGCTATGCGTTAGCAATAGTTGTAGAAGCAATAGTTGGCGAGACAACCACGTGACGACACGATGATGGAGATCATGATGATGGAGATCATGGTGTCATGCCGGTGACGATGGAGATCATGTCGGTGCTTTGGAGATGGAGATCAAAGGCACAAAGATGATGATGGCCATATCATGTCACATATAGATTGCATGTGATGTTTATCTTTTTATGCATCTTATTTTTCTTAGGATGACGGTAGCATTATAAGATGATCCCTTCACTTAATTTCAAGATAAAATGTGTTCTCCCTAAGTATGCACCATTGCAAAAGTTCGTCGTTTTGAAGCACCACGTGATGATCGGGTGTGATAGACTCTACGTTCGCATACAACGGGTGTAAGCCAGTTTTACACATGCAGAATACTTGGGTTAAACTTGATGAGCCTAGCATGTACAGACATGGCCTCGGAGCACAGGAGACCGAAAGGTCGAACATGAGTCATATAGTAGATATGATCAACATGGAGATGTTCACCATTGATGACCACCTCATCTCACATGCTGATCGGACATGGGTTGGTTGATTTGGATCATGTAACACTTAGACAACTTGAGGGATGTTGATTTAAGTGGGAGTTCTTTAGTAATTTTATTAGAAGAACCAATTATCATGAACTTAGTCTAATTGTCTTTGCAAATTAATGTTGTAGATCAATGGCTCGCGATGTAGCTCCCCTGAATTTTAATGCGTTCCTAGAGAAAGAAAAGTTGAAAGATGATGGTAGCAACTATACGGACTGGGTCCGTAATCTGAGGATTATCCTCACTGCTGCACATCAAGTTTATGTCCTTGATGCACCGCTTGGTGATGCACCCCCTCAAGATGCGCCTGCAGATGTTATGAACGTCTGGCGGGCACGTTCTGATGACTACTCGATAGTTCAGTGCGCCATGCTTTACGGCTTAGAACCGGGGCTCCAAAGACGTTTTGAGCACCACGGAGCATATGAGATGTTCCAGGAGGCGAAATTGGTATTTCAAGCTCATGCCCGGGTTGAGAGGTATGACACCTCCGACTAGTTCTTTAGCTGCAAGATGGAGGAGAATAGCTCCATTAGTGAGCACGTACTCAAAATGTCTGGGTACTTCAACCGCTTGAATTAGTTGGGAGTTAATCTTCCGGATGAAGTAGCGATTGACAGAGTTCTTCAGTCACTGCCACCGAGCTACAAAGGCTTTGTGATGAACTATAATACGCAAGGGATGGAGAAGACGATCCCTGAGCTCTTCGCGATGCTTAAGGCCGCGGAGGTAGAAATCAAGAAAGAACATCAAGTGTTGATGGTCAACAAGACCACCAGTTTCAAGAAGAAAGGTAAGGGAAAGAAAGGGAACTTCAAGAAGAACGGCAAGCCAGTTGCCGCTCCCGTGAAGAAACCCAAGGCTGGACACAAACCTGAGACTGAGTGCTTCTATTGCAAGGGGAATGGTCACTGGAAGCGGAACTGCCCCAAGTACTTGGCAGATAAGAAGGCTGGCAATGTCAACAAAGGTATATATGATATACATGTTATTGATGTGTACCTTACTAGTGCTCGTAGTAGCGCCTGGGTATTTGATACTGATTCGGTTGCTAATATTTGTAACTCGAAACAGGAGCTGCGGAATAAACGAAGACTAGCTAAGGACGAGGTGACGATGCGCGCCGGAAATGGTTCCAAGGTTGATGTGATCGCCATCGGCACGCTCCCTCTACGTTTACCTTCGGGGTTAGTTTTGAACCTGAATAATTGTTATTTGGTGCCTGCATTAAGCACGAACATTATATCTGGATCTTGTTTATTGTGAGATGGTTATTCATTTAAGTCAGAGAATAATGGTTGTTCTATTTATATGGATAATATCTTTTATGGTCATGCACCCTTGGTGAATGGTTTATTTCTATTGAATCCCGATCGTACTGATACACATGTTCATAATATTGATGCCAAAAGATGCAAAGTTAATAATGATAGTACCACATACTTGTGGCACTGCCGCTTAGGTCATATTGGTGTAAAGCACATGAAGAAACTCCATGCTGATGGACTTTTGGAATCTCTTGATTATGAATCATTTGAGACATGTGAACCATGCCTCATGGGCAAGATGACTAAAACCCCGTTTTCCGGAACAATGGAGCGGGCAAGTGACTTGTTGGAAATAATACAAACCGATGTATGTGGTCCGATGAGTGTTGAAGCACGCGGTGGATATCGTTATTTTCTTACCTTCACAGATGATTTGAGTAGATATGGGTATATTTACTTCATGACACACAACTCTGAAACATTTGAAAAGTTCAAGCAGTTTCAGAGTGAAGTAGAGAATCATCGTAATAAGAACATTAAATTTCTACGATCTGATCGTGGAGGTGAATATTTGAGTTACGAGTTTGGTATGCATTTAAGACAATGTGGAATTGTTTCACAGCTCACGCCACCTGGAACACCATAGCGTAATGGTGTGTCCGAATGTTGTAATCATACTCTATTGGATATGGTGCGTTCTATGATGTCTCTTACCGATTTGCCACTATCATTTTGAGGTTATGCATTAGAGACAGCCGCATTCACTTTAAACAGGGCACCGTCTAAATCCATTGAGACGACACCAAATGAGTTATGGTTTGGCAAGAAACCTAAGCTGTCGTTTCTTAAAGTTTGGGGATGCGACGCTTATGTCAAGAGGCTTCAGCCTGATAAGCTCGAACCCAAAGCGGAGAAGTGTGTCTTCATAGGATACCCTAAAGAGACCATTGGGTATTCCTTCTATCACAGATGCGAGGGCAAGATCTTTGTTGCCAAGAATGGGTCCTTTCTAGAGAAGGAGTTTCTCTCGAAAGAAGTGAGTGGGACGAAAGTAGAACTTGATGAGGTAATTGTACCTTCTCTCGAATTGGAAAGTAGCGCATCACAAAAAGAAGTTCTCGTGATGTCTACACCAACCAGAGAGGAAGCTAATGATGATGATCATGAAACTTTAGATCAAGTTACTACTGAACTTCGTAGGTTGACCAGGGTACGTTCCGCACCAGAGTGGTACGGTAATCCCGTCCTGGAAGTCATGTTGTTAGACAACGACGAACCTACGAACTATGAATAAGCAATGATGAGCCCGGATTCCAACAAATGGCTTGAGGCCATGAAATCCGAGATAGGATCCATGTATGAGAACAAAGTATGGACTTTGGTGGACTTGCCCGATGACTGGCAAGCCATTGAGAACAAATGGATCTTCAAGAAGAAGACAGACGCTGATGGTAATATCACCGTCTATAAAGCTCGACTTGTCACAAAGGGTTTCCGACAAATTCAAGGAGTTGACTACGATGAGACTTTCTCACCCATAGCGATGCTTAAGTCTGTTAGAATTATGTTAGCAATTGCTGCATTTTATGATTATGAAATCTGGCAGATGGACGTCAAAACAGCGTTCCTTAACGGGTTTCTTAAGGAAGAGTTGTATATGATGCAACCGGAAGGTTTTGTCGATCCTAAGGATGCTAACAAAATATGCAAGCTCCAGCGATCCATCTATGGACTGGTGCAAGCATCTCGGAGTTAGAATATACGCTTTGATGAGGTGATCAAAGCTTTTGGTTTTATATAAACTTACGGAGAAGCTTGTATTTACAAGAAAGTGAGTGGGAGCTCTGTAGCATTTCTAATATTATATGTGGATGACATATTGTTGATTGGAAATGATATAGAATTTCTGGAAAGCATAAAAGGTTATTTGAACAATAGTTTTTCAATGAAAGACCTGGGTGAAGCTGCTTACATATTGGGGATCAAGATCCATAGAGATAGATTAAGACGCCTGATAGGACTTTCACAGAGCACATACCTTGACAAGATTTTGAAGAAGTTCAAAATGGACCAGTCAAAGAAAGGGTTCTTGCCTGTGTTGCAAGGTGTGAAGTTGAGTAAGACTCAAAGCCCGACCACGGCAGAAGAAAGAGAAAGGATGAAAGTCATCCCCTATGCCTCAGCCATAGGCTCTATAATGTATGCCATGCTATGTACCAGACCTGATGTGTGCCTTGCCATAAGTCTGGCGGGGAGATACCAAAGTGATCCAGGAGTAGATCACTGGACAACGGTCAAGAATATCCTTAAGTACCTGAAAAGGAATAAGGACATGTTTCTCGTTTATGGAGGTGACGAAGAGCTCGTCGTAAAGGGTTAAGTCAATGCTAGCTTTGACACAGATCCGGATGACTCTAAGTCTCAAACTAGATATGTATTTATATTGAATGGTGGAGCAGTCCGTTGGTGCAGTTCCAAGCAAAGCGTCATAGCGGGATCTACATGTGAAGCGGAATATATAGCTGCTTCGGAAGCAACGCAAGGAGTCTGGATGAAGGAGTTCATATCCGATCTAGGAGTAATACCTAGTGCAACGGATCCAATGACTATCTTCTGTGACAACACCGGAGCTATTCCTATTGCCAAGGAGCCCAGGTTTCACAAGAAGACCAAGCACATCAAGCGCCGCTTCAACTCCATTCGTAATTACATTAAGGATGGAGACATAGAACTTTGCAAAGTACATACGGATCTGAATGTGGCAGACCTGTTGACTAAACCTCTTCCACGAGCAAAACATGATCAGCACCAGGACTCCATGGGTGTTAGATTCATTACAATGTAAACTAGATTATTGACTCTAGTGCAAGTGGGAGACTGTTGGAAATATGCCCTAGAGGCAATAATAAATTGGTTATTATCATATTTCCTTGTTCATGATAAATGTTTATTATTCATGCTAGAATTGTATTGACCGGAAACTTAAATACATGTGTGAATACATAGATAACACTGTGTCACTAGTAAGCCTCTACTAGACTAGCTCGTTGATCAAAGATGGTTAAGGTTTCCTAACCATAGACATGAGTTGTCATTTGATAACGGGATCACATCATTAGGAGAATGATGTGATGGACAAGACCCAACCGTAAGCTTAGCATCAGATCGTTTAGTTTATTTGCTACAACTTTCTTCATGTCAAGTATCTGTTCTCTAGACCATGAGATCGTGCAACTCCCTGATACCGGAGGAATACTTAGTGTGTATCCAAACGTCACTTCATAATTGGGTGATCATAAAGGTGCTCTACAGGTATCTCCGAAGGTGTTTGTTGGGTTGGCACGGATCGAGACTGGGATTTGTCGCTCCGTTTGATGGAAAGATATCTCTGGGCCCTCTCGGTAATACAACATCATAAAGAGCTTGCAAGCAATGTGGCTAATGAGTTAGTCACGGGATCTTGTATTACGGAACGAGTAAAGAGACTTGCCGGTAATGAGATTGAACTAGGTATGGAGATACCGACGATCGAATCTCGGGCAAGTAACATATCGCCGGACAAAGGGAATTACATATGGGATTAATTGAATCCTTAACATCGTGGTTCAACCGATAAAGATCTTCGTAGAATATGTAGGAACCAATATGGGCATCTAGGTCCCGCTATTGGTTATTGACCGGAGAGGTGTCTCGGTCATGTCTACATGATTCTCGAACCCGTAGGGTCACACGCTTAACGTTTGTTGACGCTAGAGTAGTATTGGGATATGTACATTGGTGACCGAATGTGTCCCAGATGAGATCCCTGACATCACGAGGAATTCCGAAATGGTCCGGAGTTAAAGATTTATATATGGGAAGTCCTATTTTGGTCACCGGAAAAGTTTCAGGATTTTTCGGTATTGTACCGGGAGTGCCGAAAGGGGTCCGGGGGTCCACCGGGGGGGTCCACATGCCCCGGGGGGCCACATGGACTGTAGAGGGAGGCGCACCAGCCCCTGGTGGGCTGGGCGCCCCTCCCCCCAAGGCCCATGCGCCCTAGGGCTGGTGGGGAAACCCTAAAGGGGGCGCCCCTCCCCCTTACTCCTATAAATAGAGGAGGGGTGGGAGGGCAGCCGCACCCTTCTCCTGGCGCAGCCCCTCCCCCTCTCTACCACCTCCTCGTCCCGGTATAGCTTGGCGAAGCCCTGCCGGCACACCACCACCACCATCACCACTACACCGTCGTGCTGGTTGTGATCCCATCTACTTTTCCCCTTCGCTTGTGGATCAAGGAGGAGGAGACGTCACCGAGCCGCACGTGTGCTAAACTCGGAGGTGTTGTCCGTTCGGCGCTAGATCGGTTGGATCGTGATTGGATTGCGAAGAGTACGACTACATCAACCGCGTTATATACGCTTCCGCTTTCGGTCTACAAGGGTATGTAGACACACTCCCCTCTCGTTGCTATGCATCTCCTAGATTAGATCTTGGGTGTTTCGTAGGAATTTTTCTGATTTTCATGCTACGTTCCCATCAGGGCGCCCAAGCACCCAAGAGGAACAAGCTCTAGGGTACCAAGCATCCAAGAGTACAAAGCTTCTTAAACTTTCGCTTCCACTTATCACCGTGGAGAACTCAAACCTATGCACCAAATGAAATGGCAAGGGCACACGGAGTGCCCAAGTCCTTCTCTCCCAAATCCCACCACAACAACTAATGCTATGGAGGAATATAAGAGGAAGAACAAAGAAGAACACAAAGAACTCCAAGATCTAGATCCAAGGGGTTCCCCTCACATAGAGGAGAGATGGATTGGTGGAAATGTAGATCTAGATCTTCTCTCTCTTTTCTCTGAAGAACTAGCAAGAATCATGGGAGGAATAGAAAGAAAGCAAGCTCCAAGAGGTCAAATATAGTGGGGGAAAACTTCCTCAAAGTCGTTGGGGACCCCCTTTTATAGGACCCCATGAATCTGTCCTTTATGCTGCGGAAATACACAGGAGCGGTACAACCGGTCCAAGGACCGGTACAACCGCCCTTTGCGGGTTCCCCTACAGCAGAGTACCAGGCGGTACAACCGGGGATCGCGCCGGTTGTACCGGTCGGCCGAAACCATCCGGGAACTACCGGGCTACCACCGCCCACTACCACTCCACAACAGTAGGGAATCACCCCTGACCGGTAGTTGGAGCGGTACTTGGACCGGTACACCGCCGGGACCAAGTACTGGTGGTGGTTAAGTCTGGAGCGGTACAACCGCTCTAGACACCGGTAGTACGGGTATGCCGAAGCCATCTAGAAACTACCTGGCCATCACCGCCCTACTACCTCTCCACATCAGAGGGGTATCACCCCTTTTCCGGTGGTTGGAGCGGTACTAGGCCGGTACAACCGTCGAGCAGTGATCCTGGAGTTGCCAAGTTCCAGGCGGTACTACCACCGTGAGAACATCGGTACAACCGCTTGGCAGACACCTGGAGCACTACAAACCCTAGGGTATCACCCCTAGGGAGGTGGTTGTGCCGGAAGTATTGGTCAGCCGGTACAACTGCTTCCACCAGCGGTACAACCGCCAGTGAAGGAAAAACCAGAACTGCCATAACTTCTGCATATGTACTCCGAAATCAGCAAACTCAAGCTTGTTGGATAGATGACAAAAAACACTATCCAACAGCGAAGGAAAAGATATGCCAATAGGATAAGGAAGAGAACCTTCCCAATATAAGAGCTGGCAAACTCTCCAACATCGAAAACACAAAATATGATGCAAACAAAATCCGTTTTCGATGGACTTGAGCTTGTCATGAAGATGACCACACGTTCCAAAACTCACATAGAGAAAAAAGCCAAACAAGAACCAAGAAATATGATGCCAATGATGCAAAGGATTGAGCTCTCAACAAACGATACGATCAAGCTACTCACTCGAGATCCCCCCTTGATAGTACGGCTATCGATCCTATAACCCGGTCTCCCAACTAACACCGTGAGACCGGTAAAATAGAAAACCTATCAAGGACAAACATTTGCCTTGCGCATAATCCACTTGAGCCAGATGATGACGATCTTGACCTTCTCAAGTTGGACCACCTTTCTTGATTGCGCAGGCTCGATGAAGACTAGTGAATTGCTCCCCCATACTCCACTATGGGTGAGCCTCTCTTCAGCACATCTTCACATGTCCATTGTCACCATAATGGCCGGCAAGCTTCAAGCATGTGATCTCTTCGTGATGCTCCACTTGAACTTGCACAACACAACCTTGATGACGATCACCACTTGATGTCATCCTCCATGGGTTATATGATATCTTTCTTTTGATGCACGCCCATGGAAACATACCTAACCCCACAAAGAACTCTCACATAAACCATGGGTTAGTACACAAAGCGTAATGGACAATGCTTACCATACCATGAGATCACTTGATCCCACTCGGTACATTTTCTACGCTTTGTGTGTTGATCAACTTGAATCCACTCTTTGTACTTAGTCTTGATCAACCTTGAATCTTATCTTCTCTCTTCATAAAGGTGATGTCTTGAAGGTAAACATGAATGTTCACACAATCTTATTCTTCAAGACATGCTTGCACTAGGCTCAACTCTCACATGACCAATCTTTGGATAACTCTTTGAATAGCACCTTGGTCAACTCATAATCTTGTTCTTATAACCTTGAAACCAACAAATGGTCTTCAAGCAAAGCCCATGGACAAACCCTTCAAATATAACTCAAGGCAACCATTAGTCCATAGGGATTGTCATCAATTACCAAAACTAAACATGGGAGCACCATGCTCTTTCACTGTCCAAATTTCTCTAAAACTAGAAGACTTAGACAACATGTTTGATGCACTGGAGAGATTAAATGATATTCTTGATTCCTGACCAATTTGTGTTTGGTGGATCCAATGGCACGAGAATATGGAACTTTGGGTCTCAATATCATATTTCAATCTTGTCATGGTGTAAAGGATCTTTCTCTACGTCTAGAGATTGAACAACCATGAAAGTGATAGATGGATAAGACTTGTCCATAATGAATTCCTCTAATATATTCTAGATATAGACAACATGGTTTACCATAATACATGAGCGAATGCGCTTGAATTGTAGCTAAAGCAAAATTTCTGTTGACTTACATCCTTCATCTCAAATTCCGTCCTTCATCAATATCTTGTGTGTAGCCGGTAATGTTATAATCATCAACATACACTTATATAATGTGGTAATGAGGATATCTTGATGAACACATATGAACAATCATCATCGTTGGAGTCATAATTTTGTATAAGGAACTCACTAAGTCGATTGTACCAAATTTGTTTCGGCTATTGTAAGTCATGTAGTGACTTGCTGAGTTTACACAATACATGTTGCATTTTTATTTGGATTCAGAACTGGGATTCCCATGAGGAACCTATTTGTTCGAATCAGGTGAGAAATGAATATATGTTGACACCACATCTATTAACTGCTTAAATAGATGATTTGTATTGTCATTGAGATAAGTTAAAGAAAAGTGATTCCACTAGTGTCTGGAGAAGAGATTTTGGGTATCTGCATGAACCCTTATGCTACAAGCCTTGATATTCACCACCTTATTGTTGTCATTCCGTTTTTGGATGAAACTGGTGTGGGTGTTACTTTTGTAAATAACTTCCTTTTATTGAGCGAGGTTATTTCTTTTGGATCAAACAAAACATGGCTCTTTAGCCTACCAGATCGATAGCTCGTTGGCCTTAAACCAAACGAAACATGGCTTTCGAATCTTAGCCAAGAAATAACATCGTGGCGAGCCAGCTTTCAACGGTTGCAACAACCAATGTGGTATGTGCAGGATGTATCTCTGCTGGCTATCGGATCTGTGTTGTGACTTTTGGCCGTGCGATGCATCGTGGTGTGGATTCTGATATGATTAACGATGATGAGTGTTCTGTTTAGACAGACAGCATGCACATTTCTCTCGTGCGGGTTTGTACGTAAGGGTAACTATAACGTCGTGCACTAAAACAACCCCTAAACATTCGGACAGTGTGGTTCGGATACCTTTTGACACCCAAAATCGTGCATTAAACATCCGCAGGCCGGTCCGCACGTTCGAATTCTCATAAACCGGAAGCAAATTTGTCGATGGTTTGGAGGAGTCCAGACCTTCGCCAACTCGAACTCCGACACACCCGGCCCGCCAAAAACCCCTCTCGGAGCCCCTCCACCCACCCACTCACTGCCCATGCTCTGTATTCGCACCCACCAAGACTGTCGCCGCCATCATAACACTTCGGTCGCCTCTCAGTTCTTGCCGGACCTCCGCTACTCCACCCAGCCGTCTTGTACTTCACCGCTGTTGCACCCCGGATCCGGCCGCATCCCAGGTATCATTTGTGTTGGGGAACGGAGCATGAATTTCAAACAAATTCCTACGCTCACGCAAGATCTATCCATGGAGATGCATCGCTACGAGAGGGGAGAGTGTGTCTACGTACCCTCGTAGACCGTTAGCGGAAGCGTCTCACAACGCGGTTGATGTAGTCGAACAATCCTTCGAGCTCCACCGATCGAGTACCGAACGTACGGCACCTCCGAGTTCTACACACGTGCAGTTCGGTGACGTTCCTCGCCTTTTTGATCCAGCAAGACGTCGAGGTAGTAGATGAGTTCCGTCAGCACGACGGCGTGGCGACGGTGACGGTGAAGTGATTCCGGCAGGGCTTCGCCTAAGCTCTCCGAAAATATGACCGAGGTGGAAAACAGAGATCGGGGCACCGCACACGGCTATGGGACAATTGTTGTACTTTGGGGTGCCCCCTTGCCCCCGTATATAAAGGATGAGAGGGAGGAGGCCGGCCCCCTAGGAGTGCGCCAAGTGTGGGGAGTCCTACTAGGACTCCTTAGTCCTAGTAGGATTCCACCTCCCATACGGAGTAGGAAAGGGGGAAGGGAGAGGGAAAGGAAAGAGGGGGCTGCGCCCCCTCCCCTAGTCCAATTAGGTTTGGGCAAGTGGGGGTGCGCGCCTCCTCACGTGGCCTGCCTCTCCTTTTCCCGTATGGCCCAATAAGGCCCATTACTTCTCCCGGTGAATTCCCGTAACTCCCCGGTACTCCAAAAAATACCCGAATCACTCGGAACCTTTCCGACGTCCGAATATAGCGTTCCAATATATGAATCTTTACTTCTCGACCATTTCGAGACTCCTCGTCATGTCCGTGATCTCATCCGGGACTCCGAACAAACTTCGGCCACCAATCACATAACTCATATAATACTAAATCGTCATCGAACCTTAAGTGTGCGGACCCTACGGGTTCGGAAATGATGTAGACATGATCGAGACGACTCTCCGGTCAATAACCAACAGCGGAACCTGGATGCTCATATTGGTTCCTACATATTCCACGAAGATCTTTATCGGTGAACCTCATATGTCAACATACGTTGTTCCCTTTGTCTGGCGGTATGTTACTTGCCCGAGATTCGATCGTCGGTATCCAATACCTAGTTCAATCTCGTTATCGGCAAGTCTCTTTACTCGTTCCGTAATACATCATCTTGCAACTAACTCTTTAGTCACGGTGCTTGCAAGGCTTCTGTGATGCTGTATTACCGAGAGGGCCGAGAGATACCTCTCCGATAGTCGGAGTGACAAATCCCAATCTCGATCCATGCCAACTCAACAAACACTTTCGGAGATACCTGTAGTGCACCTTTATAATCACCCAGTAACGTTGTGACGTTTGATACACCCAAAGTATTCCTACGGTATCCGGGAGTTGCATGATCTCATGGTCAGAGGAACGTGTATTTGACATAGTGAAAGCAATAGCAATAAACTGAACGATCATTTGCTATGCTAACGGTTGGGTCATGTCCATCACATCATTCTCCTAATGATGTGATCCCGTTATCAAATGACAACTCATGTCCATGGTCAGGAAACCTTGACCATCTTTTGATCAACGAGCTAGTCTAGTAGAGGCATACTAGGGACATAGTATTTGTCTATTATCCACACATGTATTTAGTTTCCGGTCAATACAATTCTAGCATGAATAATAAACCATTATCATGAACGGAGAAATATGATAATAATAAACACTTTATTAATTGCCTCTAGGGCATATTTCCAACAATTTGTCCCCTGCCGACGTCGTCCATGGCGGACACCATGTCATGCAAGTATCGGCCAAATGCCATTGAGTTTTTTTTTTACTTTCTCCAAGTTCAACATGAAGCAAGCACGATGGCGGGGTACTAGGTGCGGGAGGATACATTGTTGTGCAACGCGTGGTTGTCCACAAGTGCGGGGTTTATAGGCATGAAGCAAAAGGGCACAGTTTTTTTGGTAACATGCGCATTCTTAGTTTCATGAGCACAAGCACTACGCGCCCTACAATTTGGATGAGATTCATGATCGCAATGCGAAGTCGCTACTCCATCAGTGGTACACCGTTCTCAAATGACGTCGTGAAGTATTGCTGCACGATTGCACCAGTGGAAAGAAGGTGGCCAACAGGCGCATCAATCATTGAGATCGTAAGTTTTGCTCCTTGCTGCTCTTTGTGTTGATTAATTCATTGATTTACTCAATGTTGCAACTTAATGATCACATCATTGTATAGCCCAGACGCACAATGGCGATGTACCATAGGACGGAGGGTAAGCCATTTATATCAATGTATTGTTGGATGAAACTCAAGGGCAACCCATCTAGGTGAACAACACGTGTCGATGAAGAAGTTGAAGCTCGAGGATAGAAAGCTCGAGATGAAGACCGTTTTCGAGGATTACGGTTGAATTTGGGATCAATGGATTTGAAAAAACTTGTTGAACATCCGATGCTTTATTAGGATTAAAATGTATGGTTTAATTTCTATCGATCAATGGTTCAAAGTGAGGCTGCATGGCGGATATTTCGTTTAGATATTTTTTAAAGGAGCGGGTATTTGGTGCATGCACCAAGTTAAATGACCGTCCTCTATTCCTTGTCCACGAACATATCCGGTCGTGACCGTGGATAATTAGTGTGTCTGATTTGATGCACGGTGTCGAAGTTACCCTAAGTGTGGGTTCCGCTTCAGAGACGTGTAGGCATCAGATCGCTTCCATATCTATATAGTCCGGTGACCAATGTATCCCGTTGCTTGTCGGGGTTGGATATGTTGCGGCAATCAATGAGCACTACACAGTTGTTCACTTGATGCCAATTCTCATGCATTTCCACCACCGGAGCGATTTTAGGCGCGTTTGGTTTAACGCCCAATTAATTACGGCGTGGTAACCGCAATCAAGACCACAATTTTTTCTCCATGCAGGTGTGTACGCGGGGTGGAATAACTGCATGCATGTGTGTACACGGGGTGGAAGCACTCTATGCATGTGTGTACGCATTAATTTCTCTAGTAATTAAGCGCCGTGGTATAATCACTGATGCTATTTTTCAGTCCAATCGCTAATCACCTTAGTCCCAGATATTGTTGAAGCACGCCGTGTAAACTGTGACGGAGGGAGTACAACTTTAAAGAGTTAAATACATCACGAGTGCCTTAACTTGTCCGTTACGGTCAGTTTAGTGCCCAAATTTGTAAAATACACAAAAGTCCTTAATCAAATTCCGAATGGAGTTGAAGCGACGCTTTATATGCTTGGTTCTCTTGTGAAACCTGGGCTCCTTTGCTATCGCAATTGCTCCAGTGTTGTCACATAAGATAGTCATTGGACCCGATGCACTAGGTATGACACCTAGATCGGATATGAACTCCTTCATCCAGACTCCTTCATGTGCTGCTTCGGAAGCAGCTATGTATTCTGCCTCACATGTAGATCCCGCCACGACGCACTGCTTGGAACTGCACCAACTGACCGCTCCACCATTAAGAATAAATACGTATCCAGATTGTGACTTAGAGTCATCTGGATCTGTGTCAAAGCTAGCATTGACGTAACCCTTTACGACGAGCTCTTTGTCACCTCCATAAACGAGAAACATGTCCTTGGTCCTTTTCAGGTACTTCGGGATATTCTTGACCGCTGTCCAGTGATCTACTCCTGGATCACTTTGGTACCTTCCCACCAAGCTAATAGCGAGGCACACATCAGGTCTGGTACACAGCATGGCATACATAATAGAGCCTATGGCTGAGGCATAGGGGATGACACTCATCTTCTCTTTGTCTTCTGCCGTGGTCGGGCTTTGAGTCTTACTCAATCTCACACCTTGCAATACAGGCAAGAACCCTTTCTTTGACTGATCCATTTTGAACTTCTTCAAAATCTTGTCAAGGTATGTGCTTTGTGAAAGTCCAATGAGGCGTCTTGATCTATCTCTATAGATCTTGATTCCTAATATGTAAGCAGCTTCTCTGAGATCCTTCATTGGAAAACTTTTGTTCAAATAACCCTTTATGCTTTCCAGAAATTCTATGTCATTTCCCATCAATAATATGTCATCCACATATAATATGAGAAATGTCACAGAGCTCCCACTCACTTTCTTGTAAATACAAGCTTCTCCATAAGTTTGTATAAACCGAAACGCTTTGATCACTTCATCAAAGCGAGTATTCCAGCTCCGAGATGCTTGCACCAGTCCATAGATGGATCGCTGGAGCTTGCATACTTTGTTAGCACCTTTAGGATCGACAAAACCTTCCGGTTGCATCATATACAATTCTTCCTTAAGGAATCCATTAAGGAATGCCGTTTTGACGTCCATTTGCCAGATTTCATAATCATAAAACGCGACAATTGCTAACATAATTCTGACAGACTTTAGCATCGCTACAGGTGAGAAAGTCTCATCGTAGTCAACTCCTTGAACTTGTCGATAACCTTTAGCAACAAGTCGTGCTTTATAGACGGTGACATTACCATCAGCGTCCGTCTTCTTCTTAAAGATCCATTTATTTTGAATAGCTCGCCGTTCATCGGGCAAGTCTACCAAAGTCCATACTTTGTTCTCATACATGGATCCAATCTCGGATTTCATGGCCTCAAGCCATTTGTCGGAATCCAGGCTTGCCATCGCTTCTTCATAGTTCGAAGGTTCATCGTTGTCTAGCAACATGACCTCCAAGACTGGATTTCCGTACCACTCTGGTGTGGAACATGTCCTGGTTGACCTTCGAAGTTCAGTAACAACTTGATCCGAAGTTTCATGATCATCATCATCAACTTCTTCTCTGTTCTGTGTCGATGTCACAGAAATTTCTTTCTGTGGCGTACTACTATCCAGAGGAGGTACAATTACCTCATCAAGTTCTACTTTCCTCCCACTCACTTCTTCCGAGAGAAACTCCTTCTCTAGAAAGGATCCATTCTTAGCAACGAATACTTTGCCTTCGGATCTATGGTAGAAGGTGTACCCAACGGTCTCCTTTGGGTATCCTATGAAGACGCACTTATCCGCTTTGGGTTCGAGCTTATCTGGCTGAAGCCTTTTCACATAAGCATCGCATCCCCAAACTTTCAGAAACGACAGCTTAGGTTTCTTACCAAACCACAGTTCATACGGTGTCGTCTCAACGGATTTAGACGGTGCCCTGTTTAAAGTGAATGCAGCTGTCTCTAATGCATAACCCCAAAATGATAGTGGCAAATCGGTAAGAGACATCATAGAACGCACCATATCTAATAGAGTACGATTACGACGTTCGGACACACCATTACGCTGTGGTGTTCCAGGTGGCGTGAGCTGTGAAACAATTCCACATTGTTTTAAGTGATTGCCAAACTCGTAACTCAAATATTCTCCTCCACGATCAGATCGTAAGAACTTTATTTTCTTGTTACGATGGTTCTCTACTTCACTCTAAAATTCTTTGAACTTTTCAAATGTTTCAGATTTATGCTTCATCAAGTAGACATAGCCATATCTACTCAAATCATCTGTGAACGTGAGAACATAACGATATCCACCGCGCGCCTCAACACTCATCGGACCGCATACATAGGTATGTATTATTTCCAACAAGTCTGTTGCTCGCTCCATTGTTCCGGAGAACGGAGTCTTAGTCATCTTGCCCATGAGGCATGGTTCTCACGTCTCAAATGATTCATAATCAAGTGATTCCAAAAGTCCATCTGTATGGAGTTTCTTCATGCATTTTACACCAATATGACCTAAGCGGCAGTGCCACAAATATGTGGTACTATCATTATCAATTTTGCGTCTTTTGGCATCAATATTATGGATGTGTGTATCACCACGATCGAGATTCAACAAGAATAAACCATTCACAAGTGGTGCATGACCATAAAAGATATTATTCATCAAAATAGAACAACTTTTATTCTCTGATTTAAATGAATAACCGTCTCGCAATAAACAAGATCCAGATATAATGTTCATGCTTAACGCAGGCACCAAATAACAATTATTTAGGTTCATCACTAATCCCGAGGGTAGATGTAGAGGTAACGTGCCGACGGCGATAACTTCAACTCTTGAACCGTTCCCGACGCGCATCGTCACCTCGTCCTTAGCCAATCTTCGTTTATTCCGTAGCTCCTGTTTCGAGTTACAAATATGAGCAACTGAACCAGTATCAAATACCCAGGTGCTACTATGAGTATTGGTAAGGTACACATCAATAACATGTATATCAAATATACCTTTGTTGATGTTGCCAGCCTTCTTATCTGCCAGGTACTTGGGGCAGTTCCGCTTCCAGTGACCAGTCCCCTTGCAGTAGAAACACTCAGTCTCGGGTTTGGGTACAGACTTGGGTTTCTTCGTGGGAGCAGCAACTGATTTGCCGTTCTTCTTGAAGTTCCCCTTCTTTCCCTTGCCCTTCTTGAAACTAGTGCTCTTCTTTACCATCAACACTTGATGCTCCTTCTTGACTTCTACCTCCACAGCTTTGAGCATAGCGAAGAGCTCGGAAATAGACTTTTCCATTCCTTGCATATTATAGTTCATCACAAAGCCCTTATAGCTTGGTGGCAGTGATTGGAGAATTCTGTCAATAACCGAATCATCTGGAAGATTAACTCCCAACTGAGTCAAGCGGTTATGCAACCCAGACATCTTGAGTATATGCTCACTGACAGAACTATTCTCCTCCATCTTACAGCTAAAGAACTTGTCGGGGACATCATATCTCTCGACCCGGGCATGAGCTTGAAATACAAGTTTCAGCTCTTGGAACATCTCATATGCTCCGTGATGCTCAAAACGTCTTTGGAGCCCCGGTTCTAAGCCGTAAAGCATGGCACACTGAACTATCGAGTAGTCATCAACACGTGTCTGCCAGGCGTTCATAACGTCGACAGACGAGGGAGGGGGTGCGACACCTAGCGGTGCATCAAAGACATAAGCCTTCCGTGCAGCAATGAGGATGATCCTCAGATTACGGACCCAGTCCGCATAGTTGCTTCCATCATCTTTCAACTTAGCTTTCTCTAGGAACGCATTAAAATTCAGTGGAACTACAGCGCGGGCCATTGATCTACAACATACAATTGCAAAGATTATTTAGACTATGTTCATGATAATTGAAGTTCAATTAATCAAATTATTTAAGAACTCCCACTTAGATTAACATCCCTCAAGTTGTCTAAGTGTAACATGATCCACATCAACTAAGCCACGTCCGATCATCACGTGAGGTGGATTAGTTATCAATGGTGAACATCTTTCATGTTGATCATATCTACTATATGACTCATGTTCGACCTTTCGGTCTCTTGTGTTCCGAGGCCATATCTGTATATGCTAGGCTCGTCAAGTTTAACCCAAGTATTCTGCGTGTGTAAAACTGGCTTACACCCGTTGTATGCGAACGAAAGAATCCATCACACCCGATCATCACGTGGTGCTTAGAAGCGTCGAACCTTCGCAACGGTGCATACTAGGGGAGAACACTTATCTTGAAATTTAGTGAAGGGATCATCTTATAATGCTACCGTCGTCCTAAGCAAAATAAGATGCATAAAAGGATTAACATCACATGCAATTCAATATATGTGACATGATATGGCCATCATCGTCTTGTGCTTTTGATCTCCATCAGCCAAGCATCGTCATGATCTCCATTGTCACCGGATTGACACCATGATCTCCATCGTAGCGTCGTGACACCTTGATCTCCATCGCAGCGTCGTGGTCGTCTCGCCGGCTATTGCTACTACTACTACTGCTAACTCATAGCGGTAAAGAAAAGCAATTACATAGCGTTGGCATTGCATACAATAAAGAGACAACCATAAGGCTCCTGCCGGTTGCCTGATAACTTACAAAACATGATCATCTCATACATCAACTTATATCACATCATGTCTTGACCATATCACATCACCAGCATACCCTGCAAAAACAAGTTAGACGTCCTCTACTTTGTTGTTGCAAGTTTTACGTGGCTGCTACGGGTTTTCAAGAACCGTTCTTACCTACGCAAAACCACAACGTGGTGTAGTGATTGCTTTTTGATCTTCTAAAAGAACCCACTTCATTGAAACCGATTCAACTAAAGTGAGAGAGACAGACACCCGCCAGTCACCTTTATGCAACGAGTGCACTTAGCGGTGAAACCTGTCTCGCGTAAGCGTACGCGTAATGTCGGTCCGGGCCGCTTCATCTCACAATACCGCCGAATCAAGTATCAACTAGTAACGGCAAGCAATATGTATACACCCACGCCCACAACTCACTTGTGTTCTACTCGTGCAAATCACATCTACGCATAGACCTGGCTCGGATACCACTGTTGGGGAACGGAGCATGAATTTCAAAAATTTCCTACGCTCACGCAAGATATATCCATGGAGATGCATCGCTACGAGAGGGGAGAGTGTGTCTACGTACCCTCGTAGACCGTTAGCGGAAGCGTCTCACAACGCGGTTGATGTAGTAGAACAATCCTTCGAGCTCCACCGATCGAGTACCGAACGTACGGCACCTCCGAGTTCTACACACGTGCAGCTCGGTGACGTTCCTCGCCTTCTTGATCCAGCAAGACGTCGAGGTAGTAGATGAGTTCCGTCAGCACGACGGCGTGGCCACGGTGACGGTGAAGTGATTCCGGCAGGGCTTTGCCTAAGCTCTCCGAAAATATGACCGAGGTGGAAAACAGAGATTGGGGCACCGCACACGGCTATGGGACAATTGTTGTACTTTGGGGTGCCCCCTTGCCCCCGTATATAAAGGATGAGAGGGAGGAGGCCGGCCCCCTAGGAGTGCGCCAAGTGTGGGGAGTCCTACTAGGACTCCTTAGTCCTAGTAGGATTCCACCTCCCATACGGAGTAGGAAAGGGGGAAGGGAGAGGGAAAGGAAAGAGGGGGCTGCGCCCCCTCCCCTAGTCCAATTTGGTTTGGGCAAGTGGGGGCGCGCGCCTCCTCACGTGGCCTGCCTCTCCTTTTCTCGTATGGCCCAATAAGGCCCATTACTTCTCCCGGTGAATTCCCGTAACTCCCCGGTACTCCAAAAAATACCCGAATCACTCGGAACCTTTCCGACGTCCGAATATAGCCTTCCAATATATGAATCTTTACCTCTCGACCATTTCGAGACTCCTCGTCATGTCCGTGATCTCATCCGGGACTCCGAACAAACTTCGGCCACCAATCACATAACTCATATAATACTAAATCGTCATCGAACCTTAAGTGTGCGGACCCTACGGGTTCGGAAATGATGTAGACATGATCGAGACGACTCTCCGGTCAATAACCAACAGCGGAACCTGGATGCTCATATTGGTTCCTACATATTCCACGAAGATCTTTATCGGTGAACCTCATATGTCAACATACGTTGTTCCCTTTGTCTGGCGGTATGTTACTTGCCCGAGATTCGATCGTCGGTATCCAATACCTAGTTCAATCTCGTTACCGGCAAGTCTCTTTACTCGTTCCGTAATACATCATCTTGCAACTAACTCTTTAGTCACGGTGCTTGCAAGGCTTCTGTGATGCTGTATTACCGAGAGGGCCGAGAGATACCTCTCCGATAGTCGGAGTGACAAATCCCAATCTCGATCCATGCCAACTCAACAAACACTTTCGGAGATACCTGTAGTGCACCTTTATAATCACCCAGTAACGTTGTGACGTTTGATACACCCAAAGTATTCCTACGGTATCCGGGAGTTGCATGATCTCATGGTCAGAGGAACGTGTATTTGACATAGTGAAAGCAATAGCAATAAACTGAACGATCATTTGCTATGCTAACGGTTGGGTCATGTCCATCACATCATTCTCCTAATGATGTGATCCCGTTATCAAATGACAACTCATGTCCATGGTCAGGAAACCTTGACCATCTTTTGATCAACGAGCTAGTCTAGTAGAGGCATACTAGGGACATAGTATTTGTCTATTATCCACACATGTATTTAGTTTCCGGTCAATACAATTCTAGCATGAATAATAAACCATTATCATGAACGAAGAAATATGATAATAATAAACACTTTATTAATTGCCTCTAGGGCATATTTCCAACAATTTGTCCCCTGCCGACGTCGTCCATGGCGGACACCATGTCATGCAAGTATCGGCCAAATGCCATTGAGTTTTTTTTTTACTTTCTCCAAGTTCAACATGAAGCAAGCACGATGGCGGGGTACTAGGTGCGGGAGGATACATTGTTGTGCAACGCGTGGTTGTCCACAAGTGCGGGGTTTATAGGCATGAAGCAAAAGGGCACAATTTTTTTGGTAACATGCGCATTCTTAGTTTCATGAGCACAAGCACTACGCGCCCTACAATTTGGATGAGATTCATGATCGCAATGCGAAGTCGCTACTCCATCGGTGGTACACCATTCTCAAATGACGTCGTGAAGTATTGCTGCACGATTGCACCAGTGGAAAGAAGGTGGCCAACAGGCGCATCAATCATTGAGATCGTAAGTTTTGCTCCTTGCTGCTCTTTGTGTTGATTAATTCATTGATTTACTCAATGTTGCAACTTAATGATCACATCATTGTATAGCCCAGACGCATAGTGGCGATGTACCATAGGACGGAGGGTAAGCCATTTATATCAATGTATTGTTGGATGAAACTCAAGGGCAACCCATCTAGGTGAACAACACGTGTCGATGAAGAAGTTGAAGCTCGAGGATAGAAAGCTCGAGATGAAGACCGTTTTCGAGGATTACGGTTGAATTTGGGATCAATGGATTTTAAAAAACTTGTTGAACATCCGATGCTTTATTAGGATTAAAATGTATGGTTTAATTTCTATCGATCAATGGTTCAAAGTGAGGCTGCATGGCGGATATTTCGTTTAGATATTTTTTAAAGGAGCGGGTATTTGGTGCATGCACCAAGTTAAATGACCGTCCTCTATTCCTTGTCCACGAACATATCCGGTCGTGACCGTGGATAATTAGTGTGTCTGATTTGATGCACGGTGTCGAAGTTACCCTAAGTGTGGGTTCCGCTTCAGAGGCGTGTAGGCGTCAGATCGCTTCCATATCTATATAGTCCGGCGACCAATGTATCCCGTTGCTTGTCGGGGTTGGATATGTTGCAGCAATCAATGAGCACTACACAGTTGTTCACTTGATGCCAATTCTCATGCATTTCCACCACCGGCGCGATTTTAGGCACGTTTGGTTTAACGCCCAATTAATTACGGCGTGGTAACCGCAATCAAGACCACAATTTTTTCTTCATGCAGGTGTGTACGCGGGGTGGAATAACTGCATGCATGTGTGTACACGGGGTGGAAGCACTCTATGCATGTGTGTACGCATTAATTTCTCTAGTAATTAAGCGCCGTGGTATAATCACTGATGCTATTTTTCAGTCCAATCGCTAATCACCTTAGTCCCAGATATTGTTGAAGCACGCCGTGTAAACTGTGACGGAGGGAGTACAACTTTAAAGAGTTAAATACATCACGAGTGCCTTAACTTGTCCGTTACGGTCAGTTTAGTGCCCAAATTTGTAAAATACACAAAAGTGGTGCTATAACTTGTCACACGGTGCATATACCGTGCTTCCTCACATATACCACCGTATGTGCTCTCCGCGTGGCGTGACAGCTAGCGGCTGGCCCACATGTCACGTTGGGTGTTTTTTTAGTGGAATAAAATGCGTCCTTGAATGGGTATCGAACCTGGTACCTCCAGGTTAAATAGTACGTACGCTAGCCACGCGTACTAACAGTACTTTGTGTACAATAGTTAGCTTTTTTTTATGGGTGTGTATAATAGTTAGCTGGAAACTTATATAGTCAACATGTCGCTCTACAATTTCAATTCTGTTTTTTTAAGTTACTGTTTGGTTTTTATGATATGTAAATTTTCCCACATATAAATACAATAATTATCAATATGCGATTATTGTCTATTTAAATCTTTATTCTATTTTCATTATTGTGTAGTTCGAAGAGGTAAACATGAACTTTTTCTAAAATTGATGTGGATTTAAACAGTTCACCGTATATTATAAAATATTATGTCAATTTTTTGTATCTTCATTCAGGACCACAAGCACGCACAATTATTGTGTATCTTCTTGTATTTTTAGAATACATAATTATTAAAAACCAACAACATTGTATTTCGAAAATTGTTCAACATGTATTAAAAATCATTGTGTAAAAACAAAAATTCTATAAATGTGTTAAAACATGTTAAACGTGTTTGTACAAATGTAAGGATAATTTTACACCATAAAATTTTAATACATGTTGAACATTTTATGAAATAGATGTTGTAAAAAATTTAATGCATGACGACATTTTTCAAAAACACATTTACATTTTCTTAATACACGTGAGAATTTTCCAAAAATATGTTGAATATTTTTTCAAATGCACTAACACTTTTTTAAGTTTATGGCAGGTAATATGTTCACTAGCTCTCTTTTTTCAAACGTGAGAATTTCGTAATATTTTTTCCAATTTCCTGCGAGTCAACTCTTTCTTTTTTATTTCTCTTTATGATTTTGCCGGGTATCCTTATTATAAATAGGTGTGTATCTCAGTATTGCACATGAAAGTATTCCTGGCGTAGTGGTTAGAACATGTGTGCGTGTTGTGCGCCGGGTTCGAATCTAGCGCGCCCTTTTTTCTTATTACTATTTCATCCCACGTGCTGATATGCGGGACCCAGACCTGACAGGTGGGATCAATGCAGTTCGGCATATTTAAATAAAATGTGAGGGGCTTTTGCAAAATTTATTTAAAGTACAGGGAGTTTTCTATAAAAAACAGCACACTCCACACAGCCACTGACATGTGGGCCAACGCCAGGTTGGCACGCCATGTGGGCAGTGCATACGCCTTGATACGGACGGAGGCACCGTATTTGAACGCTTGGACAAGTTATGGCACCAGTTTCATTATTTTACAAGTTTAGACACCAAAGTGACCGCGTCGGACAAATTGAGGCACCCGTGGTGTATTTATCTCAACTTTAAAAACCCACATCTTTGCTCATGTGCTGTGTGAACGCGAGAGGGCACATCCCGAACCTACTTGCAAAGAAATTGCCTGGCTCCTGATCCAAAAGAAATAATCAAGCGGACACACAGACCCTGCCTGGCTCCTCCCAGTCAAGGAGTCACGTCAACACGCGGCAAGCTGTGAATTGGCAGTTACTCACGCGCGAGCGAGCGACTGAAATATTGTCGGCGAGACCGCGACGACCCCGAGCCAGTAGCATTTTTAATCTTTTATGTCGACTGATAGGGATATCTTACTATTTTCAAAAGAAAATTTACCTCAAAGCATTTGTTCTTTACCCAGCGGAAACTTACTATTTGCATATGTAAACTCTACTAGTATTTACAAACTGCGGGCAATGGAGTGTAATATAGAACTCGATGACCAAGCAGTTGGCTAACATCGCAAATAATTATTTCTATTGTGCGGTGCAGCTTGACTGACTTAAGTAGGGAAATAAAGAATTCCTCTTCTTGAAAAGAGCAAATCTGAGTCTCTCGTGTACCCACGTGACGCGGTGATGACAGTCCGGCCATGTCGTCATGCCGGGGCCGGCGGGTCAACATCAGCAATGCCGGAGTCCCCTCAATCAAAAAATAAAATCAATCAGCAATGCCGGAGAGAAGATAAGATTGAAGATTCAGAGCGCGTGCGACCATGGGGCTGAAATTTCCCAGGGATCCGCGGGGGAGATCGGGCGAGCTGTGTGGTGAAGGACAAGAACAGGTCGGATCATCTGCTAAAATCGAACGAGGAATCATCAGGGCCGGACGGACAGGCCGTCGCACAGCACGGACGAGAACCAAACGAAACGAAAAGGTCTAGAATCCACCACCGGTAGGAAAAAAGAAGCGCGTACGCTGGAATTTTTGTCCAAAAGAACCACCTGCCGAGTTGAATTGTCAAAAGAGACCACCTGTGAACGAAATTGCCGGATCAGACCCCCCCTGCCGCCACCAGCGCTGGCGGCCGGCCGGGCGGGTGGGACCTGCCGCCACCGCTCCTGGCGGCCGGCCGGAATCCCGTTTCGGCCAAAATCACTACGGAACGGACAAGCAGTGGTGGGACCAGCCGCCAGCACGCCAGGCGGCAGGTGCTGTGGTGCAAGCATGCGCATGCATGCACGTACGCAGGTGTGGTAGCCAGCTACTACCCCTTTGTCTCGCATACATCTCCTTGTCTCCTTGCCTTTGCTCCTTCTCCACGTACGTACGTACGCCTGGTCTCGGTCGGCACGCACGGCGCCGGCTACCACCGCGACACCGGCCGCCACGTACGTGCATGCATGCGCATGCTTGCACCGCGCACGAACGAATGCTTGCACCGCGCACGAACGAATGATCATCTGCCGAGTCGAACGTACGTGCATGCATGCGCATGCTTGCACAGCACCTGCCGCCTGGCGTGCTGGCGGCCGGTCCCACCACTGCTTGTCCGTTCCGTAGCGATTTTGGCCGAAACGGGATTCCGGCCGGCCGCCAGGAGCAGTGGCGGCAGGTCCCACCCGCCCGGCCGGCCGCCAGCGCTGGTGGCGGCAGGTCCCAGCCGTCTGCGCTGGTGGCGGCAGGGGGGGTCTGATCCGGCAATTTCGTTCACAGGTGGTCTCTTTTGACAATTCGACTCGCCAGGTGGTCCTTTTAGACAAAAATTCACGTACGAGGTCCCGATCGATGGAAATCGGTACTACATGTACGACGACGCTGTCCCTGACAGAGAAAATAAACTGTACAGAGACGCGCGGTTTCGGTGGTTCTTTGGGCTCGAATCGTGGTGCACGGCCGCTGCCGCTTACTGGTCGTCGGGGTTGTGCGTGGTGGTAGTAACATGCCAGACTACCGAACCCCCAATTAAGTGCGCTTCCCGAGTTTCAACATTATATAATTTTTGCTCTCGTCGCAGTCGGTCGGTTAAATTTATGGTCAAAGTTAAAGCACGGAAACCGATGACGCACTATATTTTGAAACAGAGAAAGTATAATCGATGGTGTCCGTGTCGTACCTCAGAAGTGACACATGTATGCCTCTTGGTTACTTTTTTTGAGGGGTCTGCCTCTTGATGATGCAAGACGCATGGTGTGTAAACTAAGACGATACTGCTGCTTCCCTAAAAAAACGATACTGCTGCTCTCAAACAAAAAAAAAAAACATTGTTATCATCGTTGGATAAATAAATCTTGCATATTGTAGGATTCTGCTGGTCAATGTCCACGTTTCGAGTGTGAACGCTGAGCGACGACTTCTTGCATTACGTCTGACAGCTTCGATGATTGGGCGTGAAAACTGCTAAAAGAGAGTACGTCATCTCTTATATATGGATTGTTGGGGCTTCTTGAGCGCCGACACCAAATCAAACACCGTTTTCGTCCGTGAATGGATGAAGACTAGTCCACGAACAGTGATCCAAGAGATGACCATCCAAAGTTGTCGCATTTACTTTCTCCTTTTTTTTCAAGTCCGCAAGCTCAAAATAACTGCATATCAAATCGTAGATGATTGCAAATGTTCAAATACGGCGGTAGTTCTAATTTAAATATTACAATCCAACAAAATTTTAAATTAAAGCAGTTCAAACTTTTTTTAGAATGTTAGCAGGAGAACTGCTAAATTCATTGAATAGATAGAAGGTTGGTCCAGTTTATGTGGGAAACCGGACCCAAAAACCATACAGACGACGCCTTTCGGCAAACCATACAGACAACGCCTTTCGACAAACAACACACACATCCTCGCGAGCCACTTGTCCCTCTAACCGGATCCACCTCCAGGACGATGCCCCCAAGAGAGAACGCGATGCCGGAAAGCGCCGCCATTGTCCGATCTAAACTAGATCAAGGGTTTCCCCCAGAGCACGTCGGGAAAGGCAAGGTGGGAGCAGCTACATCGATGCCTCCAACGAGGGAGCGACGCCTAAAGGCGCCGCCATCGACGACTCCAGCCACAGCCGGAGTACGACTTTCGCCGGCATTCTCACCTGCATAGACCGAACACAGGATTCGGTCAGCCTACACACCAAACCACTACCCCTGCCTTCACGGCCAACCGCACCTCCCCGGCAAGCTCGACGTGCTTCCAACCTTGCATCCGCGTCCCCCACTGGACGGAGGATGCAACCCGCAGCGGCGCCATTCTTCTCCCATCGGAAGGATGCAACCAAGCACGACACCATTCGTCTCCTCGAGGATGCAACGCCTGCAGGGCCATTCATCTCCCGACAAAGGATGCAACAACCGCAGCGACGCCATTCCTCTCCCTCCAGCCACCACCATCTCGTCCTCCCACCCGCAGCAGCGTCGAGCTTTCCGAACCACCATCGGGAGGATGCAACACCGAGCAAGGTGCCATTCATCTCCCATAGCTTCTCCCGCACGGCATGTGGCCGGCAGCAACGCCGACGCACGCGCCCATCCCGCGTCCAGCATGCAACAGATCTGCGCAGGGAACGGCGCCCGAGCAACACACGCACTCGCCGCCCAGGATCTGACAGCGGCCACGCATCGACGCGCCCTCGCACCACGCCCACGCCCCGCCTCGCGGACCGGCCGCGCCAGCCGCGCCAGCTCGCCGTGCCGCCCAGATCTGGCGCATCGGCAGCGACTCCGGCACCCGCGGATCCGGCGCACGCGCGTCACCGCGCCCTCGTCCCGCCGCGCGGACCAGCCGCCCCAGCTCGCCGCACCGCCCATATCTGGCGAGCGACTCCGGCACCCGCGGATCCGGCGCCCATCTCGCGCCCGAGGCGCGCACGCGTCACCACGTCCTACTGGCGCGCCGGCCAGCGCCAGCCAGCCCCCCGGCCGCCTGTCGCGGCTGCCCGCATCACCGCCTGACGAGGTTGCCCCCGCGCAGCACGTCAAACGTGCGGGGAAGGAAGGGCCCGCCGCCGACGACTCCATGCGGGCTTTGCCCGGCGGAGCTTGCCGGCGACGGCGGTGGAGGGGGGGGGAGGGGGCGACGCAGGGCCGTCGGGAGAAGCACTGTTCGGCAAATGTTCTCCCAAGTTTTCAAAGTAGTTCAAACTTGAATTCAACCAGCACATATGGTCTAGTTGCCCTTGCAACCGTCCACATGTGCTCTATCAAATCTTCCTTGAGTTGCTCATTAGTTGCTCGGTCCCGAATTTGTTGATGCATTTGAACAAACTCGTTAAACGTGGTCAGATTCTGATCTGGAAGATGGATAGGATTACCTAGGTTCTCAAATTCAAGAGTTAAGGCAGAAGCTTCACCCTCATCCTCCACGATAATGTTGTGCATGATCACACAACATGTCATCACCTCCCACAAGGTCTCCGGATCCCATGGTTTAGCAGGTCAACAATTGCAAAATAGGCCTAGAGAACTCCAAATGCCCTCTCCACATCTTTTCTAGCTGCTTCCTGTCTTTGGGCAGAGGGAGACCTTTTCTGACCAACTGGGCTCAGAGATGGTCTTGATAAAGGTGGCCCACGAAGGATAGATACAATCAACCATATAGTAGCCCATGTTGTATTCATGCTCATTGACTGTATAGTTGCAAGGAGGAGCTTTCCCTTCAGTCAGCCTAACAAACAATGGAGATAGCTGCATCACATTGATGTCATTGTGAGACCCGGGCATGCCAAAGGAAGCGTGCCAAATCCAAAGATCCTGTTATGAAACTGCTTCAAGAATAATGGTGGGCTTCTTAACATGGCCCTGATATTGCCTTTGTTGAGCTTTTGGACAGTTCTTGCATCTCTGATGCATGCAGTCAAGAGATCCGAGCAAACCTGTCCACCCTCTTGCTTCAGACATTGCCAAGAGCCTCTAGGTGTTCACGACAGTTGGTTCTCTCATGTACTGAGGTCCAAACACCTCGACCATGATAGTAGCAAATCTGACCATGGCGTCTCCGCATGTGCTCTCAGACATCCAGAGGTATTCGTCCCACGAATCAGCGGTTGTGCCATATGCAAGCATCTGCAATGCGGCCGTGCACTTCTGGTAACCAGAGAATCCAATTCTTCGTACAACATCCTTCTTCAAGATGAAGTAGTAGTCAAAGGACCGGATGTCATGGTAGAGGCGATCAAAGACATTTTTTCGCATCCGAAGGCGCCGACGAAAATTGTCAGCGAATAGGGCACCAGGGGGAAAGTAGTCGTCCATCAGCGTCAAATGGCCTCGTGCCTTGTTCCGATTGAGCACTCAATGACCCTTGATTGATACCTTGAAATTGAGAACATGCTTTTTCGCACGCTCCGCGTGTGCATGGACCGCCTGCATCATCACCGTTTCATTTGTGTAGTCCTCCTTGTCGGACGACTCAACGTTGTGCTCGTATATGTACTCCATGTCTGAATCCATTGCTTCAAAGAAGGGACAAAAAAATTAGCATAAGCATTTCAGCAAACACTCGCCAGGCGTGGTGACTAGCGTAGGGGCGGATGGTACCTGCGCGAAGGACGAACAAGGGGTGTGGACCTGCGGCAAAGGACAAGCAGCGTGGAGGCTGGGTGTAGCGGTGGAGGTCACGGGGTTCCGAGAAGGCCTTGGTGGACGACGGGGGTGGTGGAGCGGCAGCGTCGGTGAGAGAGAAAGTGGAAAGCAGAGAAAGAGGGAAGGTTAGAGACGTGGGGTCCGGGCGGGGTTTTAGGTGGGGTTTTGGGTCAACCAGGGGTGTCGGAGTCCTCCGTGGCTCGTGTCCGGACTCCCGCAAAGCCCCCTAGTTTGCTTCCGGTTTGCGGGAAAATGGACATCTAGACTAGTCCACGGATCGATGCAGGTCATCGTTGGATGGCAAATTGCGTCCAGACAGGTCGGTCCGGACGCTTGCAGGTGGTTTAAGGGTTCGCTTTGTAGATGCGCTTAAGAGCATCTACAACCGACCACCACTTCCTCCAACATGTTCATGACTTCATGCGGACAGCCCGAACAAGACCGGATAGAAAAACGTCATCCAACCAGACTCACCAAACCCAGACCAAACAGTCGAGTTGTTCGGCACCCCTCATATCCAGCCCATATGTGGGGTAGATACGAGAATGCCCAAACGCGTTTGTCACGTCAGATCCGAGAGGTCGGTCCTACTCCAAATCCCTGCAAGCTTCGGGGCAATAAGAATTTGTTATAATCATGGAACTTGGAAATTAGATAGAGGAGGCAACAGAGGAGTAGAGCTTAATTGTGATGATTGTATTAAAACTTACTCCCGATCCGGTAAGGTAGACAAACTAAGTGGATTTCATGTGGACTCTCACAATGTTTTGCAAGTCATAAGAGATTATACTAGGAATTTGCAACTACCAAAATAAAGTTGGGAACACTACACCATAAGAGCAACGGAGGAGAGACTGGTGGCAACCATTAATGAGAACTGGAAAGCACCAGAGGAAAGCAAACCCTCATCTGCCCCTCAAACACCTTATTCTGAGAGGAAGGCACCATGAGAAAGTTAGAATTTCGAGTAAAAGCAAAAGAAGAATGTAGAGTTAAGTTAGTGTACAGTTAAGCCACATATAAATATAATTAAGGAACTCGTCGAGCCAAATACGACCATTGACAATGTCGTCCAGTTGGACAAGGAATAAACCTCTTTCGTTAAAGGGTGCATTGGAGGCATGGATGCGGGGAAACCCATGCTATCATATTCCTTTGGAGATCCAACCTACTTCGGTGTTTTTGACACTGATTCCTCGATTAATATTATACCGTACCATCATTATGCCAAGATTTATAATGATATCTCCCTTCAAAGTTACAACCTACCTTGATGACTGTTAGACTTGCTGACAGAACCTATCGGGAGTGACAGAGCTAAATCCGGAAGATCTCGGGGGTAGGGGATCCTAAGCTGGACGTCTTAGAACGATGGTAATAGGGACACAAGATCATACCCAGGTTCAGACTCTCCGAGGAGATAAAACCCTACGTCCTACTTGTGCTTTATTGCGTTGAAATGTGTACAGAGTACAGGTAAACAACCACGAGACTGTAACTTGTCTATCTGTGAGGCATGTCCCTTGGTTAATATAGACACCAGGGGGTCCTACGGTATAAGATTTAGTCGGCTACATACAAGGAGGTAGATCCTCCCACGAATCCAGCATCTTGGATTACACATCAAGTCCACTGGATCTTCCTTGTATACGTCATGGGCTGCCCGATGCAGCCCAGGATGAAACTGACAAGGGGTCCTCAGCCCGGCTGTAACATCCCCAGATCTTAACCCTGTCTTTAAGCTAATTAATTAGCCATGTCATCATGATCATCCTAAATAAATTGCATTTAGAAAATAATCCAACTTCAAATTCAAATTCAAGATCCAAAGGCAAGTCAAATTATTACTTATTCAATTAATTAAACAAAAGTGTTCATAATATTGCAAACAATCCTAAACCAATTATAAAAATAAAACCAACATTATTTGAATTTCCAAATTGACCCTAACATCCAAAAGCAGTGACCAAAACAGCCCCGTTAATTCATTTTCAATTATGAAAAATTCAAATGAATTCAAATATACCCCAAACTTTTTGTGGTAGCCCAAAATATTACTTTGTATTTATGTGACAATTTTCACCATTTACAAAAATCATTTGGTGCCTCTACTTAATGCAAAACAGTGGCAGGAAATACAAAATGGAAAAGAATAAAAGAAAAAGCCTAGCGCTACTGTGCCACTAGGCCTAAGTGGGCTACAGTGCGGCCCGGCCCACTACAGCCGGCCTTCCCCTACCTCCCGCTGCACCAGGAGAAGGCCGACGCGCGCCATGGCCACCGACGCCACGCTCGCACGGCCATCGAGAGCCGCGGGTGGATAAGGACCCCCCCCTTCGACGCTACTCTCTCCCCCGCAAACCCTAGACCCCCAGAAACCCCTCCTCTTGCTCGCTCCTTCCCCGCACGAGCCGAACGCTGCCAACGCCGTGCCGTCGCCATGGACGCGGCCACCGGCCTCCCCTCTCCGTTCTGAGCTGTCCGGAAGCTCCGTCGCGGACGCCTTCTTCTTCCTCGCCACTGGATCGAGGCCGAGGTGCACTAGCGATGTCGCCCGCGTCGATCCCCTTCGCCGGATGCCGCCTCTGCCTCGCCGTCGATCCGCTCCACCCCGAGCCTCTCCGGCCTCCCCGAGGCCCTCCTTCACCGCTGTGAGCTCCCAGTCCCCTGTGACCTCTCCTATCTGTTCCCCGTGCCCTCTAGCTAGCTGCTCCTCCGAAGCCAAGATCCGGCCACCGCCATGGCCGGCCAGCCACGTGCTCCTGTGCTCCTCTGCTCGCGCCAGCGATGCCATCGTGCTCCTGCTGCTCCATCGTTGCGGCCTAGCCGCTTAGTTTGATCGTTAGAGCCCCGCATCACCGCGCCCGTGCTCGCCCGAACACAGCCGCCGCCAAACGTCATCGCCGGCCTCGTTTCCGGCGACCACTGGACCAGCACCACCCCCATTCGAACGCGCTCGATCCCAGGAACCCAACGCCGCAAACCGCACGCTAAATGGTGCACCGTAGCGAGCGCACGGTGCTCGTCCGCCGTCGGGATGGCCTTGCCGGCGTAACTCCGGCGACTGCCGACGTGGCGCCGTCGTTAGTGGTTAATCAGCCACTAATTACCCCCCCTGTGCCAATGACAAGTGGGTCCCGCCTACTTAATTAACCGGCTAATTAAAATGATTAGACTAATATAATTACCCCTGACCCCACGTGTCAGCTTTGACCTCGCCCAGTCAGCGTTGACCGGCCCCACATGTCGGTGACCGTGGCTGACTGACATGCGGGTCCCGCTGGACCCGCTAACCAGTCAACGTTGACCCAGTCAACTGCTGACTGTGAAATTGACTGGGCCCACTGTCAGCCTCTGGCTGCATTTTCTGTGTGCACTCAGCTGGGTACCCGTAGCAATTTAATATTTAAATAATTTTCGAATTTAAATTAATTCCAGAAAATCAAAAAAATACTTAAAACTTTGAAAAATCTTATAAAATAAACCGTAACTCGGATGAAAATAATTTATATATGAAAAATGATCAGAAAAATATGACGAATCCAAATATGTGATCAAAATGCTTGACCTTCACTCCTAACTAGGTGAACATGGAACCTTCCCCTCCGGATCAATATACCGATAAGCACCTGGAGCTGGGAAAATATTCCCGGATATTTTCCCGCTCCGTTTAAAATACCTAGCACTGCACTAGGACACCCCTAGCGTAACCTACCGGCATGTCGTGCATCTGTGTTGCATCTGTGTGCTTTATATTTACTGTTTGTTCCCCCTCTTCTCTCCAGTAGACCCGAGACCGACGCTGCTCCTGAGTGCGTCTACGTCGTCGACGACCCTTCTTCCTTCTCAGCAAAGCTTCCAGGCAAGCAAACCCACTTGATCATTCCTATATCGCCCATTCTTTCTCTCCCTACTTGCATTAGATTTTGCTACTGTAATTGATTGCTCCTATTCTGATGCATAGCCTGATTTTGTAACCTGCTGTTGATACTTTACCTATTGACCTAAATGCTTAGTATAGGCTGGTTAGTGATCCATCAATGGCCCCACACCCTTGACCTTGTTGTCATGCTTTACCACCGGTGACTCGATCAGCGTGATCGATGTGCAGAGACCTACACAGCACCGCACACCCCTTAGTTGTACGACTCTGCAGAGCTACCATCGAGTGCCGAGGGTGATACCTCCTACATCACTCCTGATGATATCTCTGTAGCCTAGCTAGTCGGTTGTGGGTTACCGAGGGTGATTCCTCTTTCACCACCTCCGAAGAAGCCTCTGTCATGCAACCCCTCAAGTGTGAACCCATCGAGGGTGATTCCTCCGAGTTCACCTTGACGGTTACATCGAGCAGGAATCCAACGAGGGTGATTCCTCGGATTCCACCCTGATGTTATGGACACACGGTTACCCTAATTTTACTTCAGTTCCCGGTTGAAGTCGGGTCGACCCGGAGGGGTACCCGCGAGATATGTGAAGTCGGGTTGACCGTGAGGGTACCCGTGAGATAATTACGTGGCACGGCCGGGCAGGTAGACTGTCCCAGGAGAGGGTGGGCCTGGCCCTTGCCGTAAGTCCACGAGACGGGGCGACGGAGTCACATGATCGTGGATCTGTGCTCGTTTCCGCGAGCTCCAAATGCACTAACGGATTTGGGTATTTGATCTGAGTTGGCCACTGGCCTATATGCACTACCGCCACGCGGGATAATGGTTTAATGGGGCCCTCGGCGCCGTATGTATCAGCCGAAAGCTCTGTCAGACGTCCAATTCAGCATTGCGGCACGGCCTGGTCGGCGCCCCAGAGGAGGTGGCCTGGATCGCCCTGCTCGCAACGACCCGGAGTGCAAAGGGCGATGGGCCCAAGACCCCTGAGCACTTAGGATGTAGACCGGCGGGGACCTCTCTGCGGAGCCTAGGTAGGACTATGTCGTGTCGATCAGCCGAGGCCGGGCATGACCGAGAAAAGTGTGTCCGGCCAGAGTTAATCGAGCGTGTTGGGTAACAGTAGTGCACCCCTGCAGGGAAGTTATCTATTCGAATAGCCGTGTCCACGGTAACAGGACGCTCAGTGTTGTATCCCGATCTACTACAACTTAAACTGGATACTTGTGATGTTTAACTAATATGATAGCTCCGGAATCGCTTTCTCGTAGGGAGTCAAGGAAGGATCTCTGGGCATGGCTACTATTATACTTGTTGCTAATATTTTTATATGCTAATCTACACTCTTCTAATGCTGCAAGACGCTGCAAGATGCTAGTCTTCGATAGGCTAGGCCTTCCCTCTATTCTGGCATTTCTGCAGTATAGTCCACAGATACAGCCCCTTCCCTTTGATACCGATGCATACTTTGCCTAGATCTGATGTAAGTCTTGCGAGTACTTTGGATGAGTACCCACGGTTGCTTTGCTACCTCTTTTCCCTTCTACCCGATTGCTGCGATCAGATGACGGAGACCCGGAGAGCTGGATTGTCTGCAATTACTCCTCTCCATTGGTCTATTTAACCTTTCTTGTAATCTAGCTGTTATCTGAGCAGTGATAATTCCCTGCTTAGGTCAACACCCCCAAATAAAACCTTGTTACTATTGTTGATGACATTCCGGTATTCCTACTCTAAATCCACACCAACCACAGTTCCACAGGATCGAAACCTGACTCTCTTGTACAACCCTGCATCCAAAGTTATCCTTCGCGCTTGGCTTCGTATGTAATTCACAAGCCACCTTCCTAGAGATCTATTCTGGTATCAGATGCAATATTATTTTCGTTGCTCTGAACCCCTTTCACCTTCTCATTAGGCATCAATCCGATGGATCAACCTCTTCGAGAAGGGCAACGAGCACAAGAGTATTCGTTAGAATTCCGAAACCAGACCTTCTCCCCCTACTCCACCTCTTAAATCTCGGGACGAGATTTCTTGTAGTGGAGGAGATTTGTAACATCCCCAGATCTTAACCCTGTCTTTAAGCTAATTAATTAGCCATGTCATCATGATCATCCTAAATAAATTGCATTTAGAAAATAATCCAACTTCAAATTCAAATTCAAAATCCAAAGGCAAGTCAAATTATTACTTCTTCAATTAATTAAACAAAAGTGTTCATAATATTGCAAATAATCCTAAAGCAATTATAAAAATAAAACCAACATTATTTGAATTTCCAAATTGACCCTAACATCCAAAAGCAGTGACCAAAACAGGCCCGTTAATTCATTTTCAATTATGAAAAATTCAAATGAATTCAAATATACCCCAAACTTTTTGTGGTAGCCCAAAATATTACTTTGTATTTATGTGACAATTTTCACCATTTACAAAAATCATTTGGTGGCTCTACTTAATGCAAAACAGTGGCAGAAAATACAAAATGGAAAAGAATAAAAGAAAAAGCCTAGCGCTACTGTGCCACTGGGCCTAAGTGGGCTACAGTGCGGCCCAGCCCACTACAGCCGGCCTTCCCCTACCTCCCGCTGCACCAGGAGAAGGCCGACGCGCGCCATGGCCACCGACGCCGCGCTCGCACGGCCATCGAGAGCCGCGGGTGGATAAGGACCCCCCTCGACGCCACTATCTCCCCCGCAAACCCTAGACCCCCAGAAACCCCTCCTCTTGCTCGCTCCTTCTTCCCCGCACGAGTCGAACGCCGCCAACGCTGTGCCGTCGCCATGGACGCGGCCACCGACCTCCCCTCTTCTTTCTGAGCTGCCTGGAAGCTCCGTCGCGAACGCCTTCTTCCTCCTCGCCACTGGATCGAGGCCGAGGTGCACCAGCGACGTCGCCCGTGTCAATCCCCTTCGCCGAATGCCGCCTCTGCCTCACCGTCGATCCGCTCCACCCCGAGCCTCTCCGGCCTCCCCGAGCCCCTCCTTCACCGCTGTGAGCTCCCAGTCCCCTGTGACCTCTCCTATCTGTTCTCCGTGCCCTCTAGCTAGCTGCTCCTCCGAAGCCGAGCTCCGGCCACCGCCATGGCCGGCCAGCCACGTGCTCCCGTGCTCCTCTGCTCATGCTAGTGATGCCGTCGTGCTCCTGCTGCTCCATCGTTGCGGCCGCTTAGTTTGATCGTTAGAGCCCCGCATCACCGCACCCGTGCTCGCCCGAACACAGCCGCCGCCAAACGTCATCGCCGGCCTCGTTTCCGGCAACCACTTGGTCCAGCACCACCCCCATTCGAACGCGCTCGATCCCAGGAACCCAACGCCGCAAACCGCACGCTAAATGGTGCACCGTAGCGAGCGCACGGTGCTCGTCCGCCATCGGGATGGCCTCGCCGGCGTAACTCCAGCGACTGCCGACGTGGCGCCGTCGTTAGTGGTTAATCAGCCACTAATTACCCCCCCTATGCCAATGACAAGTGGGTCCCGCCTACTTAATTAAATGGCTAATTAAAATGATTAGACTAATATAATTACCCCTGACCCCACATGTCAGCTTTGACCTGGCCCAGTCAGCGTTGACCGGCCCCACATGTCGGTGACCGTGGCTGACTGACATGCGGGTCCCGCTGGACCCGCTGACCAGTCAACTACTGACTGTGCCGTTGACTGGTGATACGTCTCCAACGTATCTATAATTTATGAAGTATTCATGCCATATTTATAACAACTCTATATGGTTTTGGTATGATTTGATTAGAACTAACCCGGACTGACGCTGTTTTCAGCAGAACTACCGTGGTGTTGTTTTTTGTGCAGAAATGAAAGTTTTCCAAATGAGCTGAAACTTTTTGGAGATTTTTTATTGGACAAATAAAAAATATTGGCACCAAGACCCACTGGAGGGGGGCCACCCAGTGCCCACGAGGCACCAGGGCGCGCCACCCCCCAGGCGCGCCCTGGTACCTCGTGGGGCCCACGTGGCTCCGTTTCGCGTGATTCCAACGCTGAAAAATCATATATATTCAGAAACCCCCGAAAGTTAACCTAGATGAGTTTTTACGCCGGCGCAAGCCTCTGTACCAGAGAGATCCCAAATACAGCCCTTTTCCGGCACCCTGCCGGAGGGGGGAAAGCATCACCGGAGGCCATCTTCATCATCCCGGCGGTCTCCATGATGAGGAGGGAATAGTTCACCCTCGGGGCTGAGGGTTTGTACCAGTAGCTATGTGTTTGATCTCTCTCTCTCGTGTTCTTGAGATGGCACGATCTTGATGTATCGCGAGCTTTGTTGATATAGATGAATCATATGGAGTTTTCCCCTCTCTATCTTCTTGTGATGAATTGAGTTTTCCCTTTGAAGTTTTCTTATCGGATTGAGTCTTTAAGGATTTGAGAACACTTGATGTATGTCTTGCATATGGATATCTGTGGTGACAATGGGATATTCACTTGAATCACTTGATGTATGTTTTGGTGATCAACTTGCGGGTTCCGTGACCTTGGGGATTTATGCATAAGGGTTGGCACACGTTTTCGTCTTGACTTTCCGGTAGAAACTTTGGGGCACTCTTTGAAGTTCTTTGTGTTGGTTTGAATAGATAAATCTGAGATTGTGTGATGCGTATCGTATAATCAAACCCGTGGGTACTCGTGGTGACATTGGAGTGCCTAGGTGACATTAGGGTTTTGGTTGATGTGTATCTTAAGGTGTTATTTTAGTACGATCTCTAGGGCTGTTCGTGACAATTAATGGGGATGGCTCATAAGATTGATCGGGAAGTATAACTTTGAGGTGGTTTCGTACCCTACAACAATTTTTTCGTTTGTTCTCCACTATTTGTGACTTTGGAGTGAACTCTTTGTTGCACGTGAGGGATTTGCATATGATTCAACTATGTCAACAATGTTGGGAGATCGCACTAGTGAAAGTATGAACCCTAGGCCTTGTTTCTAAGCATTGCAATACCGTTTTTATTCCCGTTTACTTTTCGTTACCTTGCTGTTTTTATATTTTCATATTACAAAAACCTATATCTACTATCCATACTACACTTTTATCACCATCTCTTTGCCGAACTAGTGCACCTATACAATTTACCATTGTATTGGGTGTGTTGGGGACACAAGAGATTTCTTGTATTTGGTTGCAGGGTTGTTTGAGAGATACCATCTTCAACCTACGCCTCCCACGGATTGATAAACCTTAGGTCATCCACTTCAGGGAAAATTGCTACTGTCCTACAAAACTCTGCGCTTGGAGGCCCAACACGAGTCTACAAGAATAAGTTGTGTAGTAGACATCAAGCTCTTTTCTGGCGCCGTTGTCGGGGAGGTGAGTGCTTGGAGGTATATCTTTGGATCTTGCAATCGAATCTTTTAGTTTCTTGTTTTATCATTAGTTTGGTTTATAAAAGTAAACTAAAAAAATGGAATTGAGGTTACCACATATAATTCATCTTTATAATGTCTTTCGTGAAAATGACGGAAAGGAAAATTGTGCTCAATTGATAGAAGAACAATTCAATAAAATGTTTGGCATAAAATATTTGAATGATGAGCATGATTGCAATGTTGCTAGTATGAATTCTTTGAATATCCTTAATACTAATGATGATTGCACTAGTCATGATAATGATGTCTCCTATAAGGATGTCAATTTTTGTGGAGTGAACTGGGAGTGCAAATGCATACCAAAAAGGGAAAATAGATTTTGTAAGAGGCATAAGTATTTAGAAACTAAAGGGTTGCAAGAGAGGCTAGATGATTGTGCTGAAAGATTTAATTTTTCTCGCCATCCTTGTGAACTTTGCAATGAACGTGGTCATTTAAATCTCCAATGCAAATTGTTTCATGATCGAATCGTGTCCAAATATTGTGATAACTTGATTACCCTTGCGCATCATAATGAACTTAGTCTGCTTCTGGGGTATGAAGAAATGAAACGTATAACTAGGGATATTCCAGAATATAATCTCAAGAGATTTCTCAATTTTGATCTAGAGGAAATTTATATGTATTGTGCGGTAAATTGCATTGAGAATCCTTATATTGCCAATTATTTAAAGACAAGAAAACAAATAGAAGATGAAGAGAATACTAATGAAGGGGAAGAGGTTTCCCAATATCCTCCTATTTTTTCTTATGATGAATCAAGTAACGAGGAGGAGCTTTTTATTCAACGAATCTCTTCAATAAAGTGCACGGAAAAAATGATTAAACCCACACATGAAGTGGTGAAGAAGAAAAAGAAAAGAAGAAAGAATAGAGGTAAAAATGTATCCCTCCCAAATGATGTTGCTCCTATTATTGTTGTGCCTCATGAGAATGAATCAAAAATAATTGTGGAAGATGATACACTTGATGATGATATTGCTTCTTTGTCTTATGGTACAATGTCCGAAGGAACTATTGAGGGTGATATTGTTATGCATATTACTCGTTGTGATGATTATGATTGGGAAGATAATGATACTTCTTATAATCTTGAAAATCTTTATGGTGCCAATTTGGAAAATTATGATGATAATAATTGTTTTACTATTGGTGCTATTCATACTATTGATGATAATAGTGATAATGCCAATGATATGCGAACCAACAAGCTTGGGGATGCTATGTTTGATGAGAATGAAATTTTTGAGAATATATTTGCTGCAATTAATATTCGTCCCAAGCTTGGGGATACTATGCTTAATGAAGATGATCTTTTTAGTCCCCCTACTTTGAATGATCAAATTTGTTATGATGATTTCATGCCTCCTATCTATGATGATTATTGTGATGATACTTATGTTATGAAAAATAGTGATGATTCTTATTATACTTGTTATAATTATGAAAATCCTTTTACTGAACATCACTCTTTTAATGTGGAAACAATTTATAGCATTCGAGTTTCATACGATACTCCCACTATTATGAATGAGAAGAAAATTGCTTGTGTGGAGAGTAATAAAAATCCTATGCTTGTAGGTCATGAAAAAATGCTTTATTTGATAGTTATATTGCTGAATTCATTCATGATGCTACTGAAAACTATTATGAGAGAGGAACTTATGATTCATGATGCCCCCGTTATGTATCAATCCTTTACTTCTATGAGTGCATCATTCAAAATTATCATGCCTAGCTAAAAGGCATTAAAGAAAAGCGCTTGTTGGGAGACAACCCAATACTTATACCTACTGTTTTTGTGTGTCCACATGATTAATCTAATGTAGTAATCATGTTTTATATTTTTTCTTTCAATAAAGTGCCAAGTAAAGCCTTTGGGATAGTGTGGATGATAGTTGACTTGATTCTGTGCAAAAACAGAAACTTTTGAGCCCAGTTCTGGAATTACCATAAATCACTGGAGTGTCAAAAAATTCTGAATTTTTTGCACATGATTTATACACAAATTTCCTACGTTGTCCTAATTTTTCAGAATTTTTAGAGTTACATAAGTATGGTCATTGTTCAGATCATTACAGACTGTTCTATTTTTGACAGATTCTGTTTTCAATGCATAGTTTGCTTGTTTTATAGTTTCTATGGCTTATATTGGTCAATATAAATTGTAGAAATTGTAGGGTACAGTAGGCATTGTGTGAAAAAAATTATGAATCTTGTCTTGACAGTACCAAAGTGAATGATTTGCTCTTGATCATACTAACCTATCTCACGAAGTTCCGTTAAGTTTTGTGTGATTGAAGTTTATGTTTTGGGAGAGATATCGATATGAGGAGAATAAGGAGTGGCAAGACCCTAAGATTGGGGATGCCCAAGGCACCCCCAAGGTAATATTCAAGGAAGACCCAAGCAACTAAGCTTGGGGATGCCCCGGAAGGCATCCCCTCTTTCGTCTTCAACACTATCGGTAACCTCACTTGGAGCTATATTTTTATTCGTCACATAATATGAGTTTTGCTTGGAGCGTCATTTTCTTTTGTTGAGATTTTATTTCTGTTATCAATAATCATGTTTTGTATCTTTTATTTAAATAAAAATGGCAAGTATAGCCTTTACCATGCTTATTTTGCAAGTTCATGAGTTGCTGTTTCAAAACAGAAAGTTTGCTGCTATTGATTAAATTGCCTAGAAATGTCAGAATGTTATAAAATCTTGAAATTTTGACACAGTCAACTTTGATAAATTATTTCCAGTGTGGTAAATTTTCAGATTTTTTGAGTTATCTAAGTATGGATTCTTAATTATCCTTTACAGACTGTCCTGTTTAGGCAGATTGCTGTTACTTTTGCATTGTTTGCATATGTTTGCGTGTTTAATGTTTCTATTTGTGGATAGGAGTATTAAATATGCAGAGGCATTTAGTATTCAATGTTTAATTATAATTTTAGTGATTTTCTACAGTAGAGAATGTCGAGGTTTTGAGTGGATTTATACTAACATATCTCACAAGTTCTTGTCAAGTTTTGTGTGGATGAAGTTTTTGAAACTTAGGGATACTATTATATGAGAAGAATTAACGAGACACAAGAGTTCAAGCTTGGGGATGCCCAAGTCTCCCCAAGTTAATATTCCAAGATGTATCAAGCATTCAAGCTTGGGGATGCCCCGGTAGGCATCCCATCACTTTTCTTCATCAACTATCGGTTAGTCTCGATTGAACCCAAGTTTTTACTTGTTCACATAATGTGTGCTATACTTGGTTGTGTCTTTGTTTTGCTTGCTATTTGAATAAAATATCAAGGTCTGAAACATTTTTAATGAGAGAGAGTTTTCACATAGCTACTTAATTGTTTCACTACTCATTGATCTTTGCTTATATTTTTTGGAGTAGTTTGTCATTAATTCTCATGCTTCACTTATATCTTTTTGAGAGTTAATAATAGTAATGTTAATTTGCACAAGATATGAATTTGGTCCCAAGATGATGAATATTTGAGAGGGACATAATAAAAACTTTCATATAGATCATTGGATATGATAAGTGTGATTCCTTGCAATGAAAATAATGAAAGAGATCATATGCTAATCTTATGGAAAGTAATAACATTACAAAAATAAAAGTATAAGTGGTAAAATTTATTGGAGGTTAACAAGCATAACATTAGTCAATGATGCAATTCTTGAAAAAGTTAATAAGGGAAGAGAAGATTCACATGCAAATATACTATCTTGGACATCTTTTAGGATTGTGAGCCCCCATTAAGTATTTTATGTCAAAGTGTTGACATTGGACAAGGAAGACAACGTAATGAATTATGTTTGTTCATATTCACATAGAAGTTATATTGTTATAGATCCTCCAACATGTGGTGCTTGCCCAATATCTTTGCTAGCCAAAAATCCGCACCAAGTAGAGATACTACTTGTGCATCCAAAACCCTTAAACCCAGTTTCATGTCACGAGTGTCCACCATATCTACCTATGGATTGAATAAGATCCTTCAAGTAAGTTGTCATCGGTGCAAAAAGCAATTGTGATGGTAAAGAAATAAAAGCGACGGACTGCATAATAAAGGTTGCTATCACAAGGGGCAATATAACGTGACGTTCCTTTGCATTAAGGGCTTGTGCATCCAACAACAAAAAGCGCATGACAACCTCTGCTTCCCTCTGCGAAGGGCCTATCTTTTACTTTTATGTATTTATTTTTTATGCAAGAGTCAATAGTGTTCTCCTCTATTTCCTTTTTATTTTTCTCTTTTGCAAGCATCATGTGGTGGGGAAAGATCTAGGCACATATATCCAGTTGGATATGAGTGATCATGAGTTATTATTGTTGACATCACCCTTGAGGTGAATAAGTTGGGAGGCGAAATCACAAGCCCCTATCTTTCTATGTGTCTGGCTGAAACTTTTGCTCCATATATATGTCGTGAGTGTTAGCAATCATAGAAGACTAAATGATGGTTGAGTATGTGGACTTGGTAAAAAGCTCCTACATGAGACCCTTCCTGAAAATATGATGAATTGCAATTGCATTGTTGACTAGAATAGTTTGTTAGTTTCCAAGAAAGTTTATGCCTTATACTTCATTGTTGTGATGAATTGTTACTTGCTCATGAGAAGTTTTATGATAATAAATATTGCTGTTATAATAATGATCTTGCTTTGAATCAGTCAAGTCCAATGTCCATGCTATAAAAGAAAAGATTATATGATGATTATGATAGGTAGCATTCCACATCAAGATTTCTGTTTTTAATTGTTACTTTATCATGATGACTTTTATGAGAGAAAGTTGCTGTTATGATGCTAGGAAAAGTGATTGAAATTATCATTGATCAAACTTATGCACTATGCTAGCATTCACACTTCATAAATTATTTCTTTTATCATTTACCTACTCGAGGACGAGTAGGAATTAAGCTTGGGGATGCTGATACGTCTCCAACGTATCTATAATTTATGAAGTATTCATGCCATATTTATAACAATTCTATATGGTTTTGGTATGATTTGATTAGAACTAACCCGGACTGACGCTGTTTTCAGCAGAACTACCGTGGTGTTGTTTTTTGTGCAGAAATGAAAGTTTTCCAAATGAACTAAAACTTTTTGGAGATTTTTTATTGGACAAATAAAAAATATTGGCACCAAGACCCACTGGAGGGGGGCCACCCAGTGCCCACGAGGCACCAGGGCGCGCCACCCCCCCTAGGCGCGCCCTGGTACCTCGTGGGGCCCATGTGGCTCCGTTTCGCGTGATTCCAACGCTGAAAAATCATATATATTCAGAAACCCCTGAAAGTTAGCCTAGATGAGTTTTTACGCCACCGCAAGCCTCTGTACCAGAGAGATCCCATCTACAGCCCTTTTCCGGCACCCTGCCGGAGGGGGAAAAGCATCACCGAAGGCCATCTTCATCATCCCGGCGGTCTCCATGACGAGGAGGGAGTAGTTCACCCTCGGGGCTGAGGGTTTGTACCAGTAGCTATGTGTTTGATCTCTCTCTCTCTCGTGTTCTTGAGATGGCACGATCTTGATGTATCGCGAGATTTGTTGATATAGATGAATCATATGGAGTTTTCCCCTCTCTATCTTCTTGTGATGAATTGAGTTTCCCTTTGAAGTTTTCTTATCGGATTGAGTCTTTAAGGATTTGAGAACACTTGATGTATGTCTTGCATATGGATATTTGTGGTGACAATGGGATATTCACTTGAGTCACTTGATGTATGTTTTGGTGATCAACTTGCGGGTTCTGTGACCTTGGGGATTTATGCATAAGGGTTGGCACACGTTTTCGTCTTGACTTCCTGGTAGAAACTTTGGGGCACTCTTTGAAGTTCTTTGTGTTGTATTGAATAGATGAATCTGAGATTGTGTGATGCATATCGTATAATCAAACCCGTGGGTACTCGTGGTGACATTGGAGTGCCTAGGTGACATTAGGGTTTTGGTTGATGTGTATCTTAAGGTGTTATTTTAGTACGATCTCTTGGGCTGTTCGTGACAATTAATGGGGATGGCTCATAAGATTGATCTGGAAGGATAACTTTGAGGTGATTTCGTACCCTACAACAATTTCTTCGTTTGTTCTCCGCTATTTGTGACTTTGGAGTGAACTCTTTGTCGCACGTGAGGGATTTACATATGATTCAACTATGTCAACAATGTTGGGAGATCGCACTAGTGAAAGTATGAACCCTAGGCCTTGTTTCTAAGCATTGCAATACCGTTTTTATTCCCGTTTACTTTTCGTTACCTTGCTGTTTTTATATTTTCAGATTACAAAAACCTATATCTACTATCCATACTACAGTTTTATCACCATCTCTTCGCCGAACTAGTGCACCTATACAATTTACCATTGTATTGGGTGTGTTGGGGTCACAAGAGATTTCTTGTATTTGGTTGCAGGGTTGTTTGAGAGATACCATCTTTAGCCTACGCCTCCCACGGATTGATAAACCTTAGGTCATCCACTTGAGGGAAAATTGCTACTGTCCTACAAAACTCTGCGCTTGGAGGCCCAACACGAGTCTACAAGAATAAGTTGTGTAGTAGACAACTGGGCCCACTGTCAGCCTCTGGGTGCATTTTCTGTGTGCACTCAGCTGGGTACCCGTAGCAATTTAATATTTAAATAATTTTCGAATTTAAATTAATTCCAGAAAATCAAAAAAATACTTAAAACTATGAAAAATCATAAAAAATAAACCGTAACTCGGATGAAAATAATTTATATATGGAAAATGATCAGAAAAATATGACGAATCCGAATATGTGATCAAAATGCTTGACCTTCACTCCTAACTAGGTGAAAATGTGTTAGGATCGAGAGTATATCGACCAGAGGGGGGGTGAATGGGAGATTCAAAAATTCTTCCGAATGTTTTGAACCACTCCCAAACACAGCAGCGGAAATTTAGTTTGGTAGCAACGCACTTGTTTTATCTCGCTATAGGGGACCAAATCTATCGGTGTAGAGTGAAGCAATTCTATCAAGCGATGAATATCACAAGTCTGACATGGTCGATGGAAATGCAATTAACAATCATTAACACAATTACGAGAGATAACTAGATATGACTGTGATAGAAATGCACTGGGAATGATGACTAGGTGAATGAATACAGCATAAATAAAATCACAGTTGAACAACACTTTGAAGTAAATCAGTCAGAGATGATGCAATATAATAACGAGAATCTGACAGACAATTTGAAGAACTGTGATGGATCAGATACAATTATCGGCATAGAGCACGAATGTAAACTGCTGAAGGAAATGCAGTAATGTAAAGCGAACCAGTGGTGCTCGATGGCGACAGAAGGATTTGGTAGACCAGTTCGCCCTTCTGCCAAAGGACTACGTCTGGTTGGAGGGGTTGTGATTTAACACAGAGGATAAACTCTCCTCGCCCTATTCTCCATCAACTTCGGAGCTGATCAGACTCCAGTTGATTTCACTCGTGGTAGATACTTGTCGGCGATCTCCAAACCTTCACTGAAGATAAACTCTCTTCAGCACTGAAGATAAACTCTCTTCAGCTCTCTTCGCGAACCACAATACTCTTGGTTGCTGAAGATCTCGCTCGGTGAAGACAATACTCTTCGACACTCGAGCCGACACCTATCCGTCTAGAGAGTGGGCAGCTCTCAAGAGTAATAGGTACAAGAACCCTAACTCAGAACTACTGTGATGCTCAACCACTGTCTAAGTTTTGGCTCTTGATTTTTCTCTCGGTGGATTTTAAACTCAAATCTCTCGGAGAGGGGTTGCTCAATCAATCTTCTCAGAAATCTTAAGCGGAGCAGCCAACGGGCAACGTTGGAGCGGGGTGGCTATTTATAGCCGCAGCCTTCCCTGATGGGAAATGACCAAATTGGACATGTGGAGCAGCCAATGGCCGAACGACATGAGTCCAACGGTCGGAAATTGAGCACAACGGTAACATTACGTGCGGAGCAAGTAATGCTAACTCCTCAGTTCGAAAGATATCTCCCTCAGCGAAGAAGAACAGCGTCTCTTGCTGGTAGGTAATCATTCGAAGCATAAAGAGATTTCTCTCGGTCTCGCATAGGTTTGGGCTAAGCATCACAGCGGATCTAAGCTTCGAGAACCTATACCCCTCTTAATAGTACGGAGGTCCTATGACTCAAATGAATGAAAGATAAACGATGAAAAGAATGCTACGTCTTCACTTCGTCTTCGTCTTCCATCGCTGCAGTCAATTTCTTCGGACGCAATCACCGAACCAATTGCTTTGCGTCAGCAATAAACCTTGGAGGGGTCATCTCCTTTACTTCATTCTTCTTCGACTAACAGTCTGAAATGATGTAGCTCATTCATCTTCTTCGACGTAGATAATCTTCGGTGAAGTTCCTCGAACTTTTCACCTGAGACAGCATTCTCTTCGGCACTACATGGACTATTTCTCTCTGTGTGCACTAGCAAACAAATCAGTCCATGCCTGTTTCTGTCAACAATCTCCAAAACACAAAGGGGCAAATATTGCACCAACAATCTCCCCCTTTTTGGACGATTGTTGACAAAACAGAATACATCGAAAGATAGATAAAAGAATGAAATGGAATGCGAAGGAAAATGAAAGACGAGAGATAAATACGAAGATAAAACACGCTCCCCCTGAAGATATGCATCATTTTGTTTTGACTGATCATTCGGGGATAATATGGAGGGTGGCGAGGTGAATCTTCGTATGAGTGACATTGGCGGATGATCTCATTCGTGGCTTCATCCAATGCACTCGGTGGTGTCTGAGGTATTTCCTGCCTGCCACACAACCTTTGACAAAAGGTTAGTTCAATAGCGATGATAATTTTAAAAACGTTGTGGCAAAAGGATACGCCATGAAGATATTCTCAGAACACAGTTTAATTCCACAAGAGATATAGATTCCCTGCTAGTTAGATGTACGAGAAACAATCAGAGCAAGGGCAATCAGAGCAAAGGTGTAAGATATATTGCTCGGAGTGGATGAACTTCAGACGATGTTTTCCTGCAACAAGGATGATTCATAGATATATGCAAGGGAAAACATCTTGTCAGACAAATAGATTGGATTTTCTTTCGAATTCATGAATGACTTTATTCTAAATCTATTTTTCTTCTTCTGCATCGTTAGATATCGAAAGATAAGCATAGGAGTGAGATATATGAAGTTTTAAGTAATGAGATTTCTCTCTTCGAGAGACACAATTTCCAATTCTCCTAGAACTGCTTTCACTTATCCTTGCATGAAAGATGAATATCGAGGATAATCACTGCAAGGGAGTAAGCATTCGATGGCACCTGCAAACAAATAGCTGGAAGCAACTGTAGCATTTGCAGGGGTTATTAACAGTACATGACGACGCAGTTCCATCACCACAGACGGTGAGAATAAGTTCCACAGCCAAAAGTTCAACGGCCAAAAGCAAATTGTTCGAGCGAAAAGCAAATGGCGAATAGAAACACCCTGCAAATGACCCGCTTTTCTATCTTCTCGATGTTCTTCTCCCCCTTTTTGTCAACAAGTGTCAAAAAGGAAAGAGAATGCATGCGAGGAACTACTCGTCCGAAGAATCCCCAGAGCTTGAACTGTTTGGCGAAACAGAACGAGCGATGGTCGACGCTGAAGCAGGAGTTGGAGATGCAGCACGGGCTTCGGGATCAGCTTCGGGAGTAGCAGAGCGAGGTGCATCGGGTTTGTAAATGAAGGTGCCTGCTGTGTCTTCGAGTTCATCATCGGGTTCGACAAACAGCAGGTCGGTGGAGGCAGAACGCTGAGGGAGCACTGGAGTTTGCCTTCGGATGCGAGGAACTTCAAACAACTCTAGATGATCATAATCTTTCTCGATTCCCTTCGCAGACAGTTGTTTACGAGAGTAATGTTTGCGGAGAAGGGTCCATGAGCGCTTCTTCTGTTCCTTTTCATATAGCAGGGCTTGACAAGCATAATTATGAAGCAGATTGATTTCAATCATCATTTCCACTTTTTCTTTGCGATCAAGCTTGATGTGACTCTCCAGTGATTGCTGAGTGCGAAGACAGATCTCGTACAGTGAGGGATTTTCTTCACGAGGGATATCAACTTTGACCTTCTTAACTTTCGGAGCTCTTGCAGAGGCAGAGGCAGTTGCATCAATTGGTGTCTTTCCTTTCCCGATATCCTTCACAATCTGGAGTGTGTTTCGGACTGGTGGCATGAAAACTTTCGGGACAAGTGGGCAGAAATACTTTTTCACGATAAGCTGTTCAATGGCGAACATGACCCATGGTGCTTATGGCTTCAAAACTTGAGGGCTATCAGCAGCATAGGCCAGGTTGCGAATAAGAAGATCGGGAATGTCAAACCGAATTCCATGAGCTACAGCGTGAAGAGTATTTGCCACAATTCCATGAATGCTTTCAGGCTGGTTTATTGGAGTGAGAGAATTGCAGAGGATGTAGAACAGTACTTTGTTCTCATAGGCCAGGTGCTTCGGATTTGCTTCAGTACAGTCATCACCAACAAGCTTAGGATCCATCAGCATATGCAGTTGAGCTTCGGATACATCCCAGAAATGCAGTCTGTGTTCTCGTGAGGCATCAAATTCAAAACGAGGTAAATTTGAGAGGGCCAAAAACTGGTCAGCCGAGCATTTAAATCTTTGTTCCTCGGTCATCCATTCGAGAATCCAAGAACTGCTGTCGTTGAGGTCCCCTGAGATATAAAGAGTGGCATAGAACTGAAGGACAACTTCACGGTTCCAGCCATGATTAAAGCGAAGAAAACTCTTCAGGAAGACTTGCTCGATCTGCTCGATGGTGTGATGGAAGCACGGTATGCTTTCTAGCTCGGCAAAGTTCAGAATCTTGTGCTCGAATATACGATTCTTTCCATACAGGACGCGAGCATAATATACGGCCTGTTCCTTTGTCCAGAACCTCAGTGACAACGAAGTCCTTTCTCCTTCATACGGACTGGTCCCAAAGAATGCAAGTTTCGAGCGATGAAACTGCTCATTAAATGCTGGACCATTCGGGCCATCATCGACGGGAAACAGAGGAAAGGTTTCCAGTGGATTACTCAGAGGTTCTTCATAGGTCATGGATTTGGTTCGGACATCATCAGGTGCAGGCACACCTTCATCGATAGGCTTGAGAGGAGCATGAGGCTTCCTCGATTTCTCTCGTGCAGACACCTTTGATGAACTTGACTGACTGTTCTTGTTTGCCGGAACTCCTTCGGCATCTTTTTGTCTTTCGGGCACTAGGGCCTTTTCTTTTCTTGCATTTTTATCGGCGGGAGGCACAATAACTTCTTCCTCGGTAGCTTGTGTCACAACAGGTGGGATAGTTTCTTCTCGAGCCATCGGCTCATCAGGTTTCTCTTCTTCCTGTACCAACTGTGGGGCAGTGGTACTAGGAGCAGGATCAACATCCATCTGGGTAGGGGCACCAGATGATGAGACCGGGGGTGTTTCCTTTCGGGAAGCATTTAGCTCCCCCTCAATCTTACCACTTTTCTCTTTCTGTTCAGTTTGCTCTATTTGCATTGTCCTCGGAGGCGATGCATCTGGCTTCTCAACCTCAATTTCTTCATCAACTTCATCAGCTGGGGATTTCTGCTTGGGAGGTACATTTTGCTCATCAGTCCTTACTAGGAATATATCAACTTCTTCATGTTTCACTTGGGCAACTGGCTCAGGAATGAGAACCTCTTCAGTACCAGCTTGATGTATGAGTTCGTCTTTGCGAGGTGGAGAAGGTGGTACTTGTTGCAAGGGTACATGGGAATCCATTGGGGTAGGATCAGCAGAGATGTTCTGAAGGCGTCGTTCTTTGTTTGTTTTCGGCTTGCTTGCTCTAGCCATAGCCTTCTGACGCTTTTCCTCTTGAGCTCTTCTCCAAGCGAGATCTGCTTGGTGAGCATTCTCCTCGTTTCTCCTGTCACACAGTTGAGATACTTCCATATGCAAGCGAGAGTGCCACGCAATTTTATCATTTCACAAGACGCTCAGAGCCTTGGTGAGTTCAACAATTTCTTTGTTCTTCTTTTTCCTTTCGGACTCAGATTTGGCCTCATTTCTCGTTTGCTCGACAGCTTGTTTTTCTTTGACAATTTTGTTAAGCTTCTTGGAGATTTTCTTCAGCTCAATGAAATGCTTCGTTACCAATTCCGTAACATCATCGGGCAAACCCAGATTGCACACATCATTAGCATTTGCATCATAAGCAGCGCTGTCAATTACATCAATCATGAAATTGAAGTCATATTTTTGTTCCTCTGAGGGAGCAGGAATATTGAGCTTGGTCTTTTTGGCAGCCACATCTGCTTTCTCTTCTGACTGCAGCTTTCTCTTCGTAGCGGCACCTGACAAAGTTCTCGGAGCCGCAGAACCCGAAGGTTTATCAGTGGATGGCACAGGTGCATGCCTGGGAGACTTCCTCGGAGATGGCAATGTTTTCACTGGCGAAGGACTCATGTGTGGCTTGTTGAGAATAGCGGGACGATCATACAAGGGAATTTCATCAGCGTTTTCTTCATCAGATAACTCATCAGACGAGTCGGGAACAACCTTCTTGGTTCTCTTGGTGAGGGTTTTCTTTCGTGGTGCACGAGGGGACACCGATTTCTCAGACTTGCTGCCCTTCGAGGCTGATGCACGTTCCTTCTTTTTCTGCACGTCTTGCTGGGTTAGCGCGACGTTTTTCGCTTCGACTTGATATTTCTTCGCTTCTCTGGCTTCACATTTGGCCTTGGCTTTCGCCCTTTTAGCCACTTCCTCAGGAAAATCAGCGATAGTTTTGAGGGAGTCAGGATGAGCATTTGCTGGCTGAGGTGGCCTAACTTTTTCATCATCTGGGCCTATGCAATTTTCTGCAATGCAGTCATTCCATGGTGGCGTGAAGGCAAATAGGATCTGGTACTTTTCGCGAACATTTTGATAACGGAACCATTTGCCAGCCCAGTGGCGGCGAATTCTCTGCAATCTGTTGTTGCGATCTGTTGTTGATTCTCCTTCAGGTGGAGTCCTGTAGCTTTCAGGATCTGACATCTCAGCAGTAGTGTTCTTTTCTCTGCCATGACCACCCTTCTTGGGATTTTCATCAGAGAAGATGGTTAGCGCGTCAGTGACCAGTTCATCCTCGGGCTGACTGTGAGCCGAGGGAATTTCCTCAGAATCTTCTTCAGACATAGACTCTTATCTTTTCTTCGGGGCCTTAGGTGGCTTCGAGGATTTTCCTCCTCCTGTCAATCTCATTCGTTCTGACCTTGGTGGGAACTGAGGCAGATATTCTTCAGAATCTGAGTGTTCTTCCTAACTCTGTGACATGACCAACCTGTGAAATAGAATAGATGCGAGGGAAAAATAGGGTAGGGTCATAAGCATGCACAGAACTATTTTTGAATGAAAACGATTTTCAGGAAGATTAGGGAACCCATGGAAATCCAAACAGATATCCTTGATAGATTTTACATTCTAGCCTCGGATGATACAAAGCAGATTTAAAACCATCTAATCTTTCGGATAACACATATGCACCCAAGATGAGAAGACCCAGTACGAGGAAGAACTACAAACCGCACTAGTCAAATCCTAGTGATTCCTAAAGATCTACCGCAGTGAAAGAAGTAGAGATAAATTGCGACGGTAAGAACTGCCCAAGAACGGAAAACAATGAAGACGAGCAGTTCCAGATCTAGGCGCCCTAACTTGGCAACTTAGATCAACTACGGCAATGCGGGAAGGAGGATTACCGCACCGACGAGTCTTCACCGGAGTTGCACGGCGGAGCTTCTCGCGGGAGTTGCTTCGAGCTCGGGCTCGGGAGGAGGTGAAGCGAGGGTTTGCGCGAACGAAAGAGAAGACGCGGTGAGAGGTATTTATAGCAGGAGGGCTGAACCACCCTTCCGAAATCTACGGCCTACAGATGCGGGACGTTCCGCATTCAACGGACATGATCACGATCAAAGAGATCGTGGGCACGTGGCAACCGTTTCCTGCGAAAATCTCGGGACGAGAGCGGGAGGACGAAAGGTTTGAAGGGCACAACGCCGAAAATGAGTAAATGTTCGAAGATAATTTCTTTCGCGACCAAGGACGTCGGAGAGAGATTTACTTCGGATCAAATTGCATGCTCATGACGGACAGCACAGATTTAGATGAGAGAGAATAGAGGGATAAAAGGGTCCGAAACACATCACTCAGGCAAACGAGAAGAAACACCAAACAATGAGCTATGAGTGAGTTGTTCATCGGACGAAACACAAACACGGCAACTCGAATACAAACAACAAACATAGAATAAATAAACACAAAGAACCAGCACCGACTATATAGACCTCAGGGCAAAGAATAGAAAGTATAGAATCCCTGAGAGCGAGTTCCTGCAAGAAGGGTTAGTTCTTTCTCGCAACCCACGCTTGTGTGGGTAGCGCAGACCTCATTTGTCTTGACTGAGCAGGAACATTCCTTCGTTGGTCTCTGTAGTTTACCTGTTCATCTCGAGAGTAATTATATGAGTAAGCATTGAAATTGTTCCCAGAGACATGAGCATAACAGTTCGAGGAGATACGCATGTACTCCTTTTGTCGAGAGTTTGGTTGATATCCATTCGAAGAAGTTTCGGTGCCAAACTGAGAGGAATTATAATATCCTCGAAGAGAACTACCCTGCATATTTAGGTTAGCAGTGACAGATAAATTTTCAATGGTGCACTTTTTCACCCATATTTGCTTCTTGGGTGAGCCAGACCTGCAGTTAGTTCCAACATACCGAGCGAAAACCTTACCATTCTGTTGTTTGAATAATTTGTAGTTTGAGTTATCAGACCCGTCAGAAACAACAGGAATGGGAGTGTCATATCCAGACAGGAGCGCAGGTTCGAGAGTTTTGCTCTTAGCCAGAACCCAACTTGTTCGTGGATATTGCTCGGGGGTCCAGTATGTTCCATCAACGTTGAGTTTCCTTTCGAAACCCAATCCTTCTTTTCGGGGGTTTTTGTGCAATATTGACTTCTTGAGCACATCACAAAGTGTTTGATGCCCTTTGAGGCTCTTTAGCATACCAGTCTCAAGCAAGTTCTTTAGCCTGCAATTTTCATTAGAAATAGCAACAAATTCCTCGGAGGAGGGGTTAGATATATCATTCGAAGTAGTTGCAATATTCTCGATGGCAGCATTAGATGTTTCAGCATTTGACTCAGCATTGCTACGTTCTAGGCATTTTGAGCATGGAGGCACAAAATCATCAGGAAGGTTGTTAGATTGCTCGGCGAAGAGAGAAGCTTTTTATTTCGCAAGCACGTTATAAGAATCTTTCAGTGACTCGAGTTCTTGATTCATGTTAAGGAGTTCATCTGATAAACTCTCGAAGTCGACTGTTAGAGAATCATATCGTTCAGAAAGATCATCAACCGTTGAAGAAAAAGCATCATGCTTTTCAGTCAACTCTTGATTCTTCTTCATCTCTTCAACCAGTAATCCTTCGGTTTTCCTGAGATTCATCTCAAGTTGTTCCAGCTCATCTTGTTGAGATTTTGCAATCTTAACAAGTTTGGCAAGTTCAATGTATTCAGGGGTTTTGTGCTTTGTTGATACCTGATCCTTTGAAGTTTTTGCCATGAGACAGAATGCGATAGGTTCATCTTCACTTGAAGCATTTTCATCAGTGTCTGATTCGAAAGACTTCTCGGATGATTCATAGGCGACGAATTCATTGCCTCTTCCTAGATTTCTGTAGAACTCTTCGTCTTCTGATTCGGAGTCAGATGATTCATCTTCAGATTCCATATTCATTTCTGCACACACTCTAGTCAACTGCGATATCTTCTTCAGATTTGATTCAATGGTTGCTCTTGTTTGTACGTCAGTGACTGGTCTCGACGAAGAAGATGATGCGGTAGTTTCATTTTTCTTCGAGAGCTTAGTGTGACGATCCACTTGAATGAATCCAGAGCAGTGACGATTAGTCCATCTGTTGCTGTGTTTTTCATCGTGTTCCCAACAAGGACAGTCTGCTATGAAGTGACCAGGTTGTTTGCACTTGAAGCACTTCATTTCTTTCGGTGGTAATTTTTTCGAAGATCCAGATGTGTCACCTTCATCATTATTTGTGAGACATAGATTCTGTCTTCTGAGATAGTTTAGTCTTTCAGTGAGCATTTCCATTTCTCTTGTGATAGAGTGTTGATTCTCGATATCTTCTTCTTGAGGACTGCCATAGTGTGAGAGAACTTCTCCTTCGCTTTCCGAAGAGGATTCTTGCTGACCATTTTCAAGTTCCATCTTTTCTTCGTGAATGGATAGTAGCGTCATAACCTCGACGTAGTGAAGTTCTTCATAGTCTGGTCTTTGCTTGATTTCAGCCACGATTGGATCATAGGTTGCATCAAGAACGCTCAGCAGCTTGTTGACCACATCTCTATCGGTGATATCAGTTACTTCTCATTGACGAAGTCTTTCAACAATGTTTGTCAATCGATCGGTGAGTTCCATAGCACTTTCCTTACGAAGACTTCTGAAACCAGTAAACATAGCACGAAGCATATTTGTTTGTTGATCTGTTCTGGCAATGAATTCTTCATGAACATTCTTGATGGCATCCCAGAGTTGCTTAGCAGTGTCTAGCTTTCGGAACCGAATAAAAATATCTCTAGAGATGCTGTCAGAGATAATATCTTTTGCTTACGCATCCAACCGTATCACAGCTTCATCGGAAGTAGGGGCATCAGGGTGTTGAACAGTGTATCCATTTTCCACAATCTTCCAAAGTTCAATGTTGATGGCTTGAAGTCTAATTTTCATTCGATCTCTCCAGTAGATATAATCATTTCCATCGAAGATAGGAAACCTTTCAGAGAGCGAGGATCTACCTGCATGCGACATACTCAAAACTCCAAGGTTGTTAGACCTTTAATAAGCAGAGACAGGGAGAACCTGGCTCTGATACCAATTGTTAGGATCGAGAGTATATCGACCAGAGGGGGGGGGTGAATGGGAGATTCAAAAATTCTTCCGAATGTTTTGAACCACTCCCAAACACAGCAGCGGAAATTTAGTTCGGTAGCAACGCACTTGTTTTATCTCGCTATAGGGGACCAAATCTATCGGTGTAGACTGAAGCAATTCTATCAAGCGATGAATATCACAAGTCTGACATGGTCGATGGAAATGCAATTAACAATCATGAACACAATTACGAGAGATAACTAGATATGACTGTGATAGAAATGCACGGGAATGATGACTAGGTGAATGAATACAGCATGAATGAAATCACAGTTGAACAACACTTCAAAGTAAATCAGTCAGAGATGATGCAATATAATAACGAGAATCTGACAGACAATTTGAAGAACTGTGATTGATCAGATACAACTATCGGCACAGAGCACGAATGTAAACTGCTGAAGGAAATGCAGTAATGTAAAGCGAACCAGTGGTGCTCGATGGCGACAGAAGGATTTGGTAGACCAGTTCGCCCTTCTGCCAAAGGACTGCGTCTGGTTGGAGGGGTTGTGATTTAACACAGAGGATAAACTCTCCTCGCCCTATTCTCCATCAACTTCGGAGCTGATCAGACTCCAGTTGATTTCACTCGTGGTAGATACTTGTCGGCGATCTCCAAACCTTCACTGAAGATAAACTCTCTTCAGCACTGAAGATAAACTCTCTTCAGCTCTCTTCGCGAACCACAATACTCTTGGTTGCTGAAGATCTCGCTCGGTGAAGACAATACTCTTCGACACTCGAGCCGACACCTATCCGTCTAGAGAGTGGGCAGCTCTCAAGAGTAATAGGTACAAGAACCCTAACTCAGAACTACTGTGATGCTCAACCACTGTCTAAGTTTCGGCTCTTGATTTTTCTCTCGGTGGATTTTAAACTCAAATCTCTCGGAGAGGGGTTGCTCAATCAATCTTCTCAGAAATCTTAAGCGGAGCAGCCAACGGGCAACGTTGGAGCGGGGTGGCTATTTATAGCCGCAGCCTTCCCTGATGAGAAATGACCAAATTGGACATGTGGAGCAGCCAATGGCCGAACGACATGAGTCCAACGGTCGGAAATTGAGCACAACGGTAACATTACGTGCGGAGCAAGTAATGCTAACTCCTCAGTTCGAAAGATATCTCCCACAGCGAAGAAGAAGAACGTCTCTTGCTGGTAGGTAATCATTCGAAGCATAAAGAGATTTCTCTCGGTCTCGCATAGGTTTGGGCTAAGCATCACAGCGGATCTAAGCTTCGAGAACCTATACCCCTCTTAATAGTACGGAGGTCCTATGACTCAAATGAATGAAAGATAAACGATGAAAAGAATGCTACGTCTTCACTTCGTCTTCGTCTTCCATCGCTGCAGTCAATTTCTTCGGACGCAATCACCGAACCAATTGCTTTGCGTCAGCAATAAACCTTGGAGGGGTCATCTCCTTTACTTCATTCTTCTTCGACTAACAGTCTGAAACGATGTAGCTCATTCATCTTCTTCGACGTAGATAATCTTCGGTGAAGTTCCTCGAACTGTTCACCTGAGACAGCATTCTCTTTGGCACTACATGGACTATTTCTCTCTGTGTGCACTAGCAAACAAATCAGTCCATGCCTGTTTCTGTCAACAATCTCCAAAACACAAAGGGGCAAATATTGCACCAACAACATGGAACCTTCCCCTCCGGATCAATATACCGATAAGCACCTCGAGCTGGGAAAATATTCCCGGATATTTTCCCGCTCCGTTTAAAATACCTAGCACTGCATTAGGACACCCCTAGCATAACCTACCGGCATGTCGTGCATCTGCGTTGCATCTGTGTGCTTTATATTTACTGTTTCTTCCCCCTCTTCTCTCCGATAGACCCGAGACCGACGCTGCTCCTGAGTGCGTCTACGTCGTCGATGACCCTTCTTCCTTTTCAGCAAAGCTTCCAGGCAAGCAAACCCCCTTGATCATTCCTATATCGCCCATTCTTTCTCCCCCCTGCTTGCATTAGATTTTGCTACTGTAATTGATTGCTCCTATTCTGATGCATAGCCTGATTTTGTAACCTGCTGTTGATACTTTACCTGTTGAGCTAAATGCTTAGTATAGGCTGGTTAGTGATCCATCAATGGCCCCACACCCTTGTCCTTGTTGCCATGCTTTACCACCGGTGACTCGATCAGCGTGATCGATGTGCAGAGACCTACACAGCACCGCACACCCCTTAGTTGTACGACTCTGCAGAGTTACCATTGAGTGCCGAGGGTGATACCTCCTACATCACTCCTGATGATATCTCTGTAGCCTAGCTAGTCGGTTGTGGGTTACCGAGGGTGATTCCTCTTTCACCACCTCCGAAGAAGCCTCTGTCGTGCAACCCCTCAAGTGTGAACCCATCGAGGGTGATTCCTCCGAGTTCACCTTGACGGTTACATCGAGTAGGAATCCAACGAGGGTGATTCCTCGGATTCCACCTTGATGTTATGGACACACGGTTACCCTAATTTTACTTCAGTTCCCGGTTGAAGTCGGGTCGACCCTGACGGGTACCCGCGAGAGATGTGAATTCGGATTGACCGTGAGGGTACCCGCGAGATAATTACGTGGCACGGTCGGGCAGGTGGGCCTGGCCATTGCCGTAAGTCCACGAGACGGGGCGACGGGGTCACATGATCATGGATCTCTGCTCGTTTCCACGAGCTCCCAATACACTAACGGATTTAGGTATTTGATCTGAGTTGGCCACTGGCCTATACGCACTACCACCACGCGGGATAATGGTTTAACAACATTGCGGCACGGCCTGGTCGGTGCCCCAGAGGAGGTGGCCTGGATCGCCCTACTCGCAATGACCCGGAGTGCAAAGGGCGATGGGCCCAAGACCCCTGAGCACTTAGGATGTAGACCGGCGGGGACCTCTCTGCGGAGCCTAGGTAGGACTACGTCGTGTCGATCAGCCGAGGCCGGGCATGACCGAGAAAAGTGTGTTCAGCCAGAGTTAATCGAGCGTGTTGGTAACAGTAGTGCACCCCTGCAGGGAAGTTATCTATTCGAATAGCCGTGTCCACGGTAACAAGACGCTCAGTGTTGTATCCCGATCTACTACAACTTAAACTGGATACTTGTGATGTTTAACTAATATGATAGCTCCGGGATCGCTTTCTCGCAGGGAGTCGAGGAAGGATCTCTGGGCATGGCTACTATTATACTTGTTGCTAATATTTTTATATGCTAATCTACACTCTTCTAATGCTGCAAGATGCTAGTCTTCGATAGGCTAGGCCTTCCCTCTATTCTGGCATTTCTGCAGTATAGTCCACAGATACAACCCCTTCCCTTTGATACCGATGCATACTTAGCATAGATCTGATGTAAGTCTTGCGAGTACTTTGGATGAGTACTCACGATTGCTTTGCTACCTCTTTTCCCTTCTACCCGATTGCTGCGATCAGATGACGGAGACCCGGAGCCAGCTGATCCCGTCGACGACTACTACTACCCCGACGGAGGTTACTACTACATGGAGACCGACGACCAGGAGTAGTTTAGGAGGCTCCCAGGCAGGAGACCTGCGCCTTTTCGATCAGATGTCATTGTTTTGCTCAGCCTTCTTAAGGCGGACTTGTTTAATTATGTCTGTACTCACATACTTGTTGCTTCCGCTAACGCTTGTACGCGAGCTTTTGTATTCGAGCCCTCGAGGCCCCTGGCTTGTAATATAAAGCTTGTATGACTTTTATTTGTGTTTAGAGTTGTGCTGTGATATCTTCCCGTGAGTCCTTAGGCTTGATCGTGTGCATTTGCGTGTATGATTAGTGCATGATTAAGTCGGGGGCGTCACACCGGCCCACCAGGCCGGGAGTTGACATGGTGAGAGACCCCTTAGCCGGGACACTGTCAGGGAGCCTTATGAAATCCTTAATTATGAATGTTAATATTATTCTCGATTCTTTTATCTATCCCATTGACCTTGTTTTGGGACACGAGGACGATTTCTGTCATATCATACTTGGGAGAGCATTTTTTAATATTGTAGGCGCTGATATAAACCACAAAAAGGACACGATCACTCTCAAGTATAGGGATTGGACTATTTGGGATATTTTCTTGCTTCAAATGGACATACTCACATTCTTGTGGTTGTAGACTATGTTACCAAGTGGGTGGAAGAAATTCCTACCCATCACATTGACGCTGCAGCCTCCATCAAAATGATCAAAGACATCCTATTTCCCAGGTTTGAAGTTTCAAAATTCTTAATAACTGACGGTGGATCTCATTTTAAAGAAGGTATTTTCAGGAAAACCGTCTACACTTATGGGGTCACATAGGATCACCATAGCACCCTCAAACGAGTGGCTAGGAGGAACTTATGAACCGGGAGATCAAGACTATTCTTCAAAAAATGGTGCAAAGATCAAGAATGGATTGAACTCGTAAGTTAAACAAGGTGCTATTGGCCTACCCAACGGCATACAGAAACCCTATGAGAATGATGCCATACAAGATGGTATATGATAAAGCTTGTCACTTACCTCTAGAGCTAGAACATACATCCTTTTGGGCTATTAAGCATTTGAAACTTGATCTTAAGGAGGCAGGAGAAAAGTGTCTCTTAGAAATGCATGCATTAGATGAACTTAGAAATGAAGCTTATAAAAGTGCTCACCTTATTAAAGAAAAGGTTAAAATGTGCCATGACAGAAAGATTCATAAACAATAATTTTGTGCGGGAGATAAAGTTTTACTTTAAAAATTCTTGTTTAAGAATGTTTCCAAGTAAGATAAAGCTTTACTTTAAAATTCTTGTTTAAGAATGTTTCCAATAGTTAACTCAAATCTAGGTGGGATGGCCCCTACGAAATTGATGAGGTTTACAACTCGGGAGCCATTAAGCTGCGAGGAGGGAAATGCACTCCATGGATCATCAACGGGCAGCGACCCTTGCCGATGAGAAAGAAGAAGCCGGAGTAATTGGGTTCATCACGCTTGAACACGCAATCACCCAAAGGTCCATAGATACCTACCCTTCATCATAATAAATAAGTTACAAAGGTTTAAAGTTGTAAGAATGCCTCAGATAATATTAGGAACCTCTTAACCGAAGTACTGAAGTTTTTCCAAATAATAGACTTTCTGTAGGTGGTACGAGCGTCCTTGCTGGTAACAGTGTCCGTCTTCCGCTCTGAACTCCCTGGCAATTTCCAGCACAAGCGGTACGCCCTATGGTACGAGTGCCCCCGCTCGTACCATAGGTCGTCTTCCCCTATGAAGTTGGAAGAGACGTTTGTGTCACGAAGTACGTGCGCGGGTATGATCCCCTCCTCTTGTACCACTAGCCGTCTTCCGCTCTGTAGCCTTGAGCCTACGCTAAAGGAATTGGTACGACCAACAGTACGAGCAACTAGGCTCCTACGACTAGTCGTCCTCCCTTCCGTTACGTCGGAAGAACTTCATGGAAAAAAAAGTGTGGTGTCGATTCACACGTAACTTCCTGATCAGCATGCACGTGTCACTCCATCCTAAAGAGCGCTTTTCGACACGCAACCCTCTGTGACTAAGGTCCCCACCTTCCAAATGGTATGTATCACTCATCTATCTCATGTTTTTCATGATGAAAGTCTTGCTCATATTCCAACTTTATCGATTAAAACAATGACAACATGTATACAACATTTCTCTTGCGACTGTGACATGTCGCACCAGTGACGCTATTTCGGTCCACTCATCAAAGTATGTTTTACAACAAAAATTGTGCCCTTTTGCGTCCCTCCAAGCGCCGAAAGAACACTTACTGGGTCAACACCTACATGTGGCGCCATTCGACAACTGATGCTTCTTGGAATCGAAACTTTCTAAAGAAAGAACAATAATCTATAAGATATTTTCATCTACATTTTGTACACCTCTCATCAAGGAGTAAATTAACAATGAACAAAGCCATACATAATCACAAAATCTAGCATTTTCATGATGTTGTTTTGGTTAATCTTAAGGATGTTGTTGTTTGTGCTTATCTTAGGGATCTAGCATTTTCTTGATTTTTATCTCTTTCTGGGACGGTAACAAGCCTGAAATAACTGAGTACTTTTGGCTTTTGGTTGTAATGTTCTTAGTTGCTTATTTTCCCATAGTGGACTTTGTAGATAGTGGTGGTTTCGTGGGTGCATGAGGTTACCTTTTTTTACAGAGAGATGTATTTTTTTTTCCACAAAGATGGTCAATGTGAAGCCTACTGAAACCAAAATATTTTATTATACACCTGTGTTAGGCATACTCATGAAATTTCCTTTATATTCACGAATATTCATGTCATACCACTATCAAGTAAGCGATGAGTTGAAAGTGACCTTGGCTTCATAATATGCATGTATAGCACCACCCTAAGAAGTGGGTTTCTCTGTATGACCCTTTTCTGGATAGGGTCCTTGCCTTCCACATTACCCACGTAATAAGATAGATTTCACGACGAAGTTTGTCACAACTTTCAGTTTCCTCCATCCCATGACAAAGTGTATAGATGTTTTTACCTACAAACTTGAAATAGTATACCAACAACGCTACATGAATCAACAAAATCCTCACGGAAGCATCTCTAACATCCAAAGTTATGCTGCCTTTTGCGTCGGTCTGGGCGCCCAAAGAACACTTGCCAGATAAGCATGCACGTGCGGCGCCATCCTAAAGAGCGTTTTCGGCACAAAAACCCTCTGTGAATAAGGCCCCCACCTTCCATATGGTTCTTATACACTCGTGTATCATACATTTTCCGTGATGACAATCTGCCATAGGTTTTAGTTTCATCAATTAAAACAATGACAACCTGTATATACTAGTGACGCTATTCCGTCCATAAAATTCTTGTCGAAGTATCTCTAGCATAAACTCAAAAAAAGTATCTCTAACATCCAAGTTCTTCCCCTTTTTGCGTCCTCCAAGCACCGAAAAAACACTAAATGGATCTGCTTCTACGTGTGGTGTCACTTGACAAACGATGTATTTCGAAACTGGAAGTTTCCAACGGAGGGTTATACTAACTTCCTCTCGGTTTACTAGTCCATTTCGTATTTTGTGTTGAATTTTGACTTTAGATTTGATTAGCAAAATATAAGTCATATGCCCATAACTTTTTTTGCAGGGTCCATAAAAATTATATTGTTAGATTCGTATTTGAAAAAAGTTTCCAGTGGTATTATTTTTGTTACATATAAATTATATTTTCCTAGTTAAATATATGGACAAACTTTGACTCGAAATGCGAGGTGACCAATAAACCCGGACAAAGTAATAATATAAAATATTTGCATCTATTTTGTGCATGGCTCGTCAAGGAGCAAATAGACAATGAACAAAGCCATGCACAGTCATGGAGATAGAAATTGCAATGCTTATCATAGAACTCTTTTTTCAGCCAAAAGAAATAATTTACTCCTTAGAAGAAAAAGAAAAATCTGGCCTTCGACTGTCCGCCTCTCCTCCCATCCCATGTGCGGGAAACGTCCCCACCTCTTTCCTCCCAGCTTTAAATAACCAGCACCCCCACTCTCTTCCCTTCCCCACCACCGCTTCCCACTCCCACCTCCTCCGCCCCCCTCCCATCTCCCAAAACGCCAAAACCCAAACCCCACCCGGCGAGGAAGCGGCGCAATGCTGGAGGCGGCGATCCCTGCGCTGTGGAGCACCGTGCACGGGTGGTTCACCCCGTGGGTGCTCTTCCTCGTGCTCAACATCGTCATCGGCACCATCGCCGTCACCTCCAAGGCCACGCCCCCGGCGGGGAGCGGGGAAGGGGCTGCGGCCGCGGCTGGCGGCGAGAGGAGGAGCCTGTCCCGCGTGCCCTCAATGGCACTGGACCGGCTCCGGTCGTTCAACATGTCCCGCTTCACCGCCCCCGCCCCTGAGGCCCCTGTGGCCGGAGCGCTGGATCTGGGGTCCGACGAGCAGCCGCCTCCGCTCGAGATGGAGCCGGAGGCTCAGGGTGAGCACGAGCACGTGCACATGGAGAGGAGCATGTCGGAGGCGGCGGCCGAGGCCGAGCTGCCGCGGCTCCCGGCGCGGCTGCGCAAGTCGGCCAGCGACAAGTCGGCGTTCGCGCACTTCATGGCCGAGGAGGACACCGAGGTGGTGGAGGCGCGCAGGCCGGCCACGACGAGGGACGGGGAGCGCCGCCGCCCCCTCGCCGCGGAGCCGGAGGAGCCGGTGTCGGAGGAGGAGACCGAGGAGGCCGGCGGCGAGGTGGACGCGCGCGCGGACGACTTCATCAACAAGTTCCGCCACCAGCTGAAGCTGCAGCGCATCGACTCCTTCATGCGCTACCGGGATACGCTCCGCCGCGGCCAGGCGACGACGGCCGCGGCGGGCGCCGAGCAGTAGAGCGAATCCGGTGGGAGAGACCCAGGGGGCTAGATGCAAGAATGAGAAGAGATTCGGGGAGGAAGAGGAGACGGTAGTTTCTTGCTTCGTTCCTTCATCCCCTTCTGTTTCGTTTTTTTTTCTTTCTTTCCCCTGCTTGGATGCTAGTAGTAATATATTCTAGTTTTGGATAAAAAAAAACTCTGTGCAATGTGGAACCATATCATCCTGTGGATTGCAACAGCTTGCGAAGGCGTTCCCGAAAGAAATTAGCAGTCAATCTCATCATGTGTATGTAAATCTCTTGCCATTTCTCCACATTCTGATTTGGTTCTGCAACCGTGGCCAGATGAACTAACCAATTTCTGCACGGTTGCAAGTCATTAGTTCGCAGCAATGGCAATCATCGCCGGCACCGTGAAATCACCACCGAATTCCTCCGTGCTGCCACGGGCACGCGTGCTTAGTAGTCACCGAAGAACTCTTGTGCAGGTGGCTGGCACTGTTTTTTAATAATTTCTTATCATTGCATACGACATGTGTTGCTCGTCATCTAATCATGGCGTTGTGATGCAAAAGTTTATCTGAATATACATTGTACTTTGCACACGATCATGATCCCTCTGGAAGCTACGGTCAGGGTTAACTCGCTAATCACACGTAGAGTATTACTACTAACCATCTCCGTCGTCAGTCACCACATGTCTGGAGCTTGGGGGGAGGTGCCCCCTGCAACGACCGGTCTACCCTACCCTACGCCGTCGTGTTCGGTCGCTTTCTCTTTATTTAAGCCGCCTCGGCTCGGCGGTACAGTCTTGGGGTTTCACATGGCTGGCGCTCAGGTCGGCTTAATCTACTGTCCAGTGGTGACACGGTTACGCATAGCTTAATGCGCTTCTGGCAGCGCCTGATGCGGACTGCGGCGGTATCGTAATTCGGTTAGGTGGCGGCGTTAATCTTGACGGGAATATGTGTGGCTGTGATGCTTCGGTTATTGGCAGCTGGTCGTGGAGTGAACGGGGCCCTACCCCCACCACCCTCGGTGCGATGTCGACGGCGTCCAGATGCGCGCGTGCTGTGCTGTACTGCTGCTGCTTGGAACTAGCAGCAACTCTGCTGGGAAACAGTACGTCCTGCTTGTAGCCGAGCTCCCTTCATATGAATCTCCGAAGTTCAAAGTGCACGTTCCATCACGAAATACGTACAAACTTTCGCACTTACATTGGACTACACTAGATAGACACTAGAGCTGAGGCTGCTGAGCCTATCTCAGTGCGGTCATTTCTGCTTTTGTTTTCCCGACTCCTCACTTCTGCAATTTCTTTCAATCTTTTCTTTTCTCATGTAGCAACACAATTTATTAAACTTTAAACTTTAAACCACATGTCCATCAAGTCACAAGGGCTACCACAGCTCTGCTTTGGATGGTTGTCTATGCGTGTCTGTTGTTTCCCTCCCTACCTGTGTAGTGTAGTTTGTGGTGCGCATGCGAGCTATGAACATCGGATACCCTGGGCCTGGGCGCAACAAAACCAAATGGGATGAATGAAGGGTGCTGTCTTTTGATTAGCAGATGTTGCTTTCTGGCAAAAGGTCGTTAGCGGGTGCTGCTGAATCTGAATGATTGGGCTGCATTGGATCTCTGCTCCTGTTCTTCCCCTCCCAGGTTTGGAAGATCGTGAGAGGAGAATACCTGGACGCCAATCATCTTACAAACTAGAGGATGACCTCATTGTTGTGCAAACGAAGCTACACACGCGACATGCAGCCGACACTCATATCAAACGGTGGAGCAGTGCTGCCGCCGTGTATCGGATGGTGTGATCTTTAGAGTCATCCACAAATCGTGTGTGTAGCATCGTGTCTATAGCAGGGTTCCTCAAAAGTATACATGTTCATTGTCATATTCTAATCCCTTGTTCTTTTAGTCCGGAAAACATACCCTGATAATGATGCTATTCGGTATACTCTGATGAACAAAAAAAAAAAAAAAAAAAAACCAAAAAAATCAAAGCAAGGCGTACCAGGTACCACAATGTTCAGCTTTGGTTGCTTCGCACTTCTGAAAGAGGTAGTATTAAAGATATGCATTGTGGATCTATGGCCGTGCACCATCATCGCCCTAGATCCAGATTGTCGTGAATCCAATCCAAGATTGGCGCCCGCGTTGTAACTTGTGCGAATGGTCAAAACCACCATCGCTCTATATTGATAATTCCAAAGCCCACCAAATGACCATAAGTTGCAGCACAAATTTTCCAAAATACAATCCGTCTTCTATGTTTTTTTTTTGCGAGAAAATTTCTAATCTATTCATCAAACATCATGTCAGTATAGAGAACTCTAGACAATGTCCATAGACCACCTAGCGACGACTACAAGCGCTAAAGCCGAAGGGGCGTCGCCGTCATCGCCTCTCCCTCACTGGAGCCCGAAATATCTTGTTGTAGTAGACAAACATGAAGTCGTCGTGCTAAAGCACGAAAAGACCAACGCACCAGAATAGCAACCGTCTCTGATGAAGAGAAACGTAGATCGAAAGGATCCAACCTGTAGACACATGAACACGGACGAATGAAGACCGAATCAATGCAGATCCACAGAAGACAAACACACGGCCGAATCCTTGCGAGATCTTACGGGGACATACCTCCAGACGCCCTTCGACGACGCGAGACGCACCCCTAGGACGGGGGCTAGGCGGGGAGGACCTTATTCCATCTTAAAGGAGCCGCTGTCATCTCGCCTTCCCGAGTAGGACACAAGCAGTAAACAGACTCAAAAAATGCCTAAAAATGAAGCATGAGCCCTCCCACCAGCAAGGGTCGGGATTGGCCACGCCTCCATGGCCCTAAGGCCACATGAGATGAGGCTGGTCGGCGGCGACGGCATGGGGCGGGAAAACCCTAGACGTTTCGAAGCATTTCTTTCTTTCTCGAGAAGAAAGAAAACTATATGTCTTCTAGTTACAACAAACCTAACTAGTTTGACACCCTGTCCCTAGTGTTCATAATTTTTTTCTGAACCGTATGCAAGAGAGTTGCACGTGATTTCACAGAGAACCTAACCGACATAAGGATCACCAACTCAAGAGTCGGCGATCCACGACCAGAAGACGATCACAATGCATGAAAGCGAGAATCATCCACCGCGTGAGCCTGAGCAACAATCAGCTACAACACGACCCAGAAACGACAAGCATCACATGGACAAGTCCACCACAAGCCATGATCCAACATCACTTGTGCGAGCGTAGACACGACGTTACCGAGCAACGAGTCCACAAGCTCAACACCACCGGAACGACCGCCAACGAGGTTACTGATGGAGGAACGACGGGTGGATGGGCACAATTCGAAGGGGAGCAGCATGGTACATGCGAGCACCAAGGACGACGCCAACCATGTCCGGCCGGAGGCCGGGCGACATGCCCCAAAGCCGCCTAGGGCCACTAGGCAACCAATGACAAATCGCCCCGCGAACCACTGGACGCAGACGGGTCGACGAGAGGAGGGACCGCTAGATTCGGCAGAATTACCACCGGATCTGGCCGAGACGACCGAGAGGGGGAAGGGGAGATGGTGTGAGTCAGTGGCAGAGCCACCGCCCGACGACCCTGGGCAGGTGCCTGGGCTCTACCCAACAACCACCATTGCAAATTACACCAATATAATTAGAAAGTGATTAGTATTTTTATGCCTAGGGTCAACTTGTAAGATGGCTCCGCAACTGGTGCAAGTGGAAACAGAGGCACGGTAGGAACAATCCGAAACACAACTGCAAGCCCAATCCACCTTTGTTGCCGATCGCGGAGACCATGACACTTGCGTGGGAGCCCAAAGGGGGTGCTTTGCCGCCGCCATCCTTGGCAACCGTGTGGGCTTCCCCGGCAGCAGGTAGGGTAGGGTTCCACGAGCGTCACCTTAGGGCGGGCGGGCGGGGAGGGGTGGGGAGGGGAGGGAGGGTGCCCCTTTGTTCATAATTAGTGATACTGAATCACGTAGAACCCCCAAAATCCGAAGCCTCTTTCGAAGAAGAATTTGTGTATGGCACCCTTGATTAGACCTGGGCATGGGCAGCCCGGCCCGAAGCCCGGCGTCCGGGCCGGACTTGGGCGTTGCTTTTTCGGCCCGAGCCCGGGAAAAGCCCGGCAAACATGTATTTTTTGGCTTTTTATATAAATATAGGTATAGTATTATAGTATTAATCCCCGAAAATAGCTATATTAGTATTTTAAAACAAGGAAAATAGGCATTTTGCCGGGCTGCGGGCCGGGCCGGCCCGGGCCCGGGCCCGGGCTTGGGATTTTCAGGTCGGGCTTTTTTAAACCCGGCCCGAAACCCGGCCCGGCCCGGAAATGCCCAGGTCCACCCTTGATCATGTTAATCTCTCTGCCACTCGGTCTGCAAGATCAACGGTTGGCATGCTTAAGTGTCACACATTGTTTAAATCCCATTACATGTATAACCTAGCATCTCGAAAACAAATACCACCATCCATGATGTGGCTACAAAGCAAACAAAGGCCAAATTCAGAGCAGTTGCTCCCCGGCAATCCAGTGAGCCCACTGACCAACCAAACTTACCCAGATGCGCAGGCACCTCCACATGTGCTGTCCTAGTCCTACCGACTCGCGCTAGAAACGAAAAGATCTGGCCAGGGAGACGTCAAAATATATCTTCACCCTCCTTGAAGTTGCTGACACTGAGCTCGGCAGCCAGCTGTGGTTCAGCCCGAACTGGATAAACACGGCCACGCAGCTGTTCGCGTAGGCACGGCGGGGCACGGCAGGGCCGGGCCCGGCGGCCCGCCACCCCGTGCCTGCCTGGTGCCTGAAAAGCATACACTCTCTCGCGCACAAACAGTGGCTTTCCGGACCGATGGATGGCCACGTGCCAACCGAACACACACACACGACTTCTTCCTGGGCGAGGAACAATCATATATCCAGTACACCCGTCTGAGCCAGAGGGAGGAAGATCTTTGCTCGTGTACTGCAAATAGGATCACCTTTTGGCTTTTGGCAAGTGGGCGGCGAAATCGCCAAGATCAGGTGGAGCCGGGGAATGAATCGTCTCCGTACGTGGTTAGGTGTCCAGCAGTAACACTGGATTTTTCAGCTGTAAATTTGATGACCAGATTCTCTATTTTTGGAGTCTAGAAGCTACTAGTAAATGATTAATTTTGAGCTCGGAGAGGCTCCGTCGTCATCTTAGTCGGCCCGCATTATAAAAGTGCAGATATTCAGATGGATGCTATAGCTGTCTTAACGGAGAAATTATAGAAAACTATACTAAAAAGAGCATGACTAGTTCCCGCATTAGGGAAGAGGCTCAAAAGCAACAGCGGGTTGATCAATCATTTTGACGTTAACTACGGAAAGTCTATCTTTTTTTTTTTACTTCGCCTGCAATCAGCATACGCAAACACTGTATTCACGATGTTGAGATCTCAATGAAACTTGCATTTTTTCACGAAAAGGACGACGTGCGGAGAGAAAGTGGATGGGAAACGTGACAACGCGAGATGGATGCCCGTTCTCCCTTTTGGCAGCACCGAGCCCGTTTCCGCTTGCGCGCGCGTACACGTACGTCCGTCTCGGCGTCGTTGTCCACACAAGAACGAACTAGAATCAACACTAACTCAAGATTCTACTTAAAAAAAACTGATGTATGTTTTTTTTGACAAAAGTTAATATATTAATATCAAGACGATACCATTCACACACATCGACCTCCGCAACTATACAATACTAGTAGCCTTGCACGTGCACGCACGTCTCTACAAGACAAATCTTATGATTCAATTGAATGGCACTTTTTAGTTTTTACATACACAATAAAGAGTACATGGTATAGACATATAGTGTGCTCATGCAACCACGTGCACCCCTGGCATAAACAGCAAGGGAAACACCGCATTGCAGCCACAAACTCATGGCTGGCCATTACACCTCCGTGACCACGTCATGTTTAGGCTTCAGTATTGTTAGGCTGAGAAGTCAGAAATTGTGATTCATTTGTTAAACTTTCAGGTCGCTAGTAGATGGGATCACCAGTTATTTTTTCCAGCGGGGAGGGATCATGGCAGTAACTTGAGTTTTTAATGGAAAGCAATGTTTAATATAAGAGAACAATCCTTTACAAGAAATATCAAAAGGCCCTCATGCGCAGGTCAAAATGTGCTCATGCAACACACCAGAACACAAAGCTTTAGTACCAAGAGTTGCGAAATCATGAGCTACCACATTCCTTGTTTTAACAAAAAATAATATCTGACCACATTGGCTTATACTGTGTCATATTGAGTCCTGAAGAGTAGCTAGATAGATAAGCTTGTCGGCAAGCAAGGAAGTCAGTTCCATAATCACTTCATTGCCGATTCCAAGACAACATTGTGCACGACATGAAGTATATTGGCCATGGACAAGCATGGTCAACTCAGCCGCCGCCTGCATGATTCTTTTTCCTTTTCAAAAACACGCCTGAATGACTACGAAGAGACAATGATCGAGCCGCTGTAGTATCATCGACCTCAACATCTACATTCAGTTTGGTCCAGCCCGGATAAGAATACGCATCAGTCAACTTGGCAATCGATGTGAAGATGAAACAAAATATATCTGTAATCTGCATGAGTTAAAGTGATGATTGAACAGAAAACAAGCAAAGTCAATTGGCCAGACCAAACTTGTGGTGACTAAAATATCACAAAATTCAATACAAAACTTGTAAATCGGCACTAATCATCACGGACAAAAAAAGTACAAACAATAATATCACTAACAAATTGAAATCGAACTGGATAAATATTTGGCAATGTGGCTGTTCTAATTGTCAGGAAAGAATGTCTGGTGTACCTTTATCTTCAAAAGAATCATTTTCATCATCGAGCATTTTAACCTTGTAGATCAAGCACCCTGATTAGCTCATCTCGCATCAAACGGAGTAAACCACTATTATCGTCTAACATCATAGCTGGTAGTTTCAATATATATTTTCCAATGAACTATAGCCTGGAAACGATCAACTAACATCAGAATATCCTACTCTAACTAACCAGCATCAGGATATCGTCCAAACCAACATCTTAACTTCTCAATGATGGAAATAGAGGAGAAACATGGACAAATGCAAGCATGACGAAACTGGACTACAAAATAAAGACCTCCAAGTCAGTAGATTTACTGTACTTACTCCAAATTAGCAACAGTGTATGAGTAGAAAAGTAAAAGGGGCAACACCAATAACTCAGATATTAGTTCCCTACAGTACCTATAAAGAGATGGCTGAAAATCTTAGAGGTTGTCACAATGAAAGATATTAAATAAAAAAGAAAGCTTGCAGCAGCTGCATTAGTATATAATTACAGTGGTCAATTGTTCATTAGTAGATATGTGGAAACCATATAAATACTTCAAGTTTCTTAATCTCCATCTCAGCCGGTTCTCATCTCATGGTTTCCTTCACGCAAGTATCTTCACCTCTTTACGCTTGTTTTAAATTCATGAACCAAAAAAATTGACCACAAACAGAGTGAGATACCAGCAGCTGCATTAGTATATAATTACAGTGGTCTACACGACTGCAGTCGTCCGCCTTGCTTGCCGGCCATGGTATTGGAAGTATTGCAATTTCCTTTTTGATTGTCCATACCATCTACTGCGTTAACTCGGAAGAACAAGGAGGAGTTAAAAGGAAAATACTGCTACAAAGCAAATGGATGAAGAATCAAGAAAAAACTCAGAATTCATAGAAGCTATCAATAAGAGAACACAAACTTGCAGAACTTGACACATTCTATTACATGATCAATCTCCATTACTGAACGAAAAAAATATGGCCCACGATGATGGAAAATCTAAAGCGACATGGCCTTCCAACATGCTTTTCGCTAGCCTCGATTGCTATACCATCCACAGATGGTAATAGTGAGAAACCGGATCGAGCATTATGTTTTTCTTTATAAGAGTTTAACCTATTCGTATCCTCCCGTTTTCATAAAATAATCACTAATCAATCAACCATCGGTCTAAAGAACCAAAAGTAATTAATAACTATGCAAATATTCAATTAACATGACTAAGATCTTCCCACCTTCCAAACAGGCATTTGGTAGAACAACCTCACTGCAGTGAAGGCATATGGAAATTTTCGAAAACCCTAGAAGACTCGCCGTGAAGTGTTCGTGTATAGTCTTCTCCCATTCCAATGTAAACCATACCTGCTTGCAAGGGGCAGGATGCAGCGCCATGGACGCAAGACATGTCCTATCATCCCAATACATTGTAATTCTTCCAGGTTGCATCATGATACACATATAATCTAATAATAAGTCTATTAACTCACCTTTGGAGTATCATATTATGAGGCAAACAGGCTACCTCACCGCAGAGTGGTTAGAGGAATTAAACACGGTTGGTGCACATGTCCGATTAGTATAGTAGGATTCCTACTCTTAGTCTGTTACAGTTAGCTATTAAACATCACTGTTATTGAACCAGAGAAATAAAGAAAGAAATACTCTATACGGCCAGATCGATTCCCAGCGACCAGCGTGCCTGAGTGTGCTCGCTACTAATAATTGATCATTTGCAAATAGAAGTAATTGTTAAAGAATCTAGTCAAGGCGGACCTGCTCGGGCGTCTCTTGATGCCGGCTGCTCGTGGATGGGGGCAGGCAGGATGTGAATAACGCTGTGTTCTGGAACAACCGAACAGGTAGCGATGCTGGTAGAGGCAGGGGAATGGGGCGGCGCGATTGGCGCACTCCGGATGATGCAGTGCGCTGGGTGGCCGCCGACGCGTACGCCTACGCGAGGAGCCGCATCGCCGCCGGCCGAGGGGTGGGCCCTGCACGCGCTCAGAGCCGGGCTCGCCGACACGCAACCAGCTCTTCCTCGGGTTCCTCGCCGGTGTGGACTGCCGCGTTGCACGGTTCGACGCCCAGCTCGGCCTCGTCGAGCTCCTCGTTAGTGCGCTGCAGGCCGGATTTCGTCCTGGCCGTCGTCGACGCGGCGGATGCAGCGTGGTGGGTTGGCGTCAAGGGTAGCCGGAGAAGAGAGCTGTGGCCTCGATCCGGCGACCGTAGGCTGGCGGCGGCGATCTAACCCTAGGTAGGGTGCGATGGACATGGGAGGAAGGGCCAGGGAGGAGCGGCTGTGGGGTTCGGGATTACGTTTTCCACGGAACACATATTTGGCACTTTGGCAGAGTAATCGTCCGCCGATGTTAACAGCTAGGCACAATCATAGCATCAGATTAGATTAATCCTGACTGTCGGATGTGATTAGGTGGGATAATCTGATGATAGTAATCAGGGTGGGTACATTTGCGGGGTGGCGTAAGAAAAGATAATGTTCTCTTGTTTAATAGTAGTAATAGGTTAAAAATAACGGGCACATTAGGAATGCACACAGCCAGGAGAAAATAAAAAGGATATGCAAAAAAAGCCGACGCACTCAACGACACACAACAAATTTCCTCCCGCATCCGTCCGCGGTTGGGGGGGGGGGGGCAGTCCGCGGACACGGATGCGGGAGGACGAGCCGCATACATTTCAAACTCCTTTTCAACAAACTGGATGAAACTCGTGAAAACAAGACCGGATTTCATACAAACATAACGGATTTCATACAAACACGTCCGGATTTCATATAATCATGACAGATTTCATTACATTTACATCAACTAAGCGGTGCTAGTCCGGCTCTGGAGGTATAATTAATACCTAATCTAAATGGCCGCCCGCGGATCCCTTTGTCTTCCTCATGTCCGGCAGCCCGATCACCGGACTGCCGGGAGCCCCGGAGGAATATGCTTCAGCGCAAAGGACGGCTCGCTTCCCCACCGCTCATCGGAGCGGAACCCCCGGCTGATGCTTCAACGGGAGGGGAAGGGGGCGCCTCCGCTTCCCCGGAGCCCATGCGGGAGCGACGAAAGTCCTCGCAAGAGAAGAACCGGGCAAGACACCGACTGTGTACGCCGACGTCGCCTCGGCGATGGCCTTCGTGGGACCCAAGCGGCGGCGGCCTCCCGTGTTCTACTTCTCCTCGACGATGGTGGCGGACGCGGAGGCGCTGGCCACCGACTCGTCGCTCTCCGCGCACCCGGCTTCTGTCTCTGCCTGCATGACGCGGTCGCAGGCACGGGAGGCGCAGTACGACGCGGCGTCGTCGACGGCCGTGCCGCCGTGCTCCCTGCCGTGCCGGCGTCGAGCTGGCCTGGAGCGGCCATTTGCTGAACCACGCGCCGGCTTGGGTCGGCAACTGGCTTCGTCGGGCTACGCGAGGGAGGTGGCGCCGCGAGCTGCCTCGCTCGTATCCGGCCGGCTCGGCGGGCCACCCAGCCGGCTTGTATGCCGGAGAACTGCTTTTCGGAAGCCATCAGAAGAGTGGAGAAAATGGAGGAGGAGGAGATGGGGGAGGGGAAGGGGTGCGATTCTTGCCCGGCGTCTGGCCTCGTTTAAATAGAGGGCGGAGGGGAGGAGCTATGCCGGCGTTGCATTTAATGCCGGACCGCTGATGAACGGACGTGTGGCCGGAGTAGGTTTCTCGGCTTCCATGCGGGTTTAATGGAGGCGTTTGAATGCGGCGAGGAGGCGTGTTCAGCCGGGCGTGCAGCGGGCGGCGCCTTCGGCCGGCGCGCCGCTTCAATGACGGAGGCAGTGAGAGGTCGCGTCCGCCCTGAGCCGCCTTCAATGTGGAGCGGCACGTTCTACAGCGGCATGAATGCGGGCAGGTGGCTCCGGGCGGGAACGCGCACTGGCGAGGGAGGAGGGGTTTTGGTGGGACAGGGCGTTCAAAAGCGGGCTTGGAATCGGTCCGGACTCCCGCAAACCTCCCGCACTTTTGTCTCCGGTTTGTGGAAGAAATCGCGTCTGGACCACCCCGCGAACCGATACAGACCAGTGTTGGATGACTCACGCGGTCCAGACAGAGCGGTCCGGACAGATGCGGGCGGTTTATCAAGTATCCACATGTACATGAAATGTCCTCTGGAAGCAATGCTCCGGAAAGGAAAAGATGCACCAACGTCGTCGTCGTCGTCGTCGTCGGATCCGACGAACCGAAGATCAGATTCTATATTTTCACCTAGAAGAGCACGGCCAAGCAATCTGAAGCAATGCCTTCGGCAAGAAGGAAAAAAACCCTGCCATATACAGTATATGAATCAAAGGAAAATAGAAAACATGACTAGTCCCACGTCCATGAAAGAAAAGGCTCAAAATCAACAGCGAGTTGATCTATCAGCTTGACGTCAACTACGCAAAGCCTCTGTCTTTTCCCCTCCGGCGGCATACGCAAATAGTACAGTCGGCATCGGCGGAGAGAAAGCCGATCTGATACAGCGAAACTTGACTACGTGAGATGGATGCCCGTTCTCCTTTCCGGCAGCACCGAGCGCGCTCTCTGTCGGCATGGCACGATACGGCAGGCTAGCGACCCCGTTCTCCGTCGCGCGTCGCCGTTGAATGCGCGGGGGGCAGGAGGCGGGCGACGGCGAAAGCGACGGCACGGGGACTCGATCGGTGGCCCATCATCCGTCGCCGATGGGGACGGGGAGACTGGGATCTCACGAGGACGAGGCCGTAGCTTAGCTAGCGCAGCGGGCGAGCTGTTCGCTTCCATGTCCACACGCTGCTTTGTCTGTAGTAGTACTACGTTTTTTTTTTGAGTGGTTGTAGTAGTACTACGTGGGTTGGGCACTTCGGTTTGACTGCGTCGCTCTTCTGGAGATCTCGCCGGTGGCCCTGCCGGCGAGTGGCGCAGGGGCCGACCCGACCCATCGTCCGCTCTGTCGGGTGATGATGTGTAGATGGTGCGTGCAGTTTGCATTTTCCTGTAATGGAGAAGGGCAACTATGCATGAACTTCGTAAAGAATACCGATCACTCTGCAGTTTCGGTTCTTATATATCCGTAGTTGGGATTCGTCGTTTCTTCGTAGTTGTCGCAATCACTTCAAGCAGTGGAAAGAACAAAAAATGTGCGGAAAGTCCTTGGGCTGTTGAACAGAATCCAACCACACTAGAATGGTTGGTACAAAGCCCTCCGGCCTTTCATACTTTTGGAGAACTTCCTGCGGTAAAAGAGACAAAAAGCTAAAAAAAAACCTCTCCTAACTATGAAGGAAGTTTCATAGAGAGAGGTGTGGGGAAATCCCTTCACTTTGGAATGGACATTTGGTCCCAAAACTACACAAATGACCAGGATAGAGCATCTCCAGCTGATCTAAATTTGGTTGTCTACATTTTTATATAGACGATGGTCTAAAAAGATTCTCTCCCAAAATCTTACAGTTTTCTATATGTACAGGTTGTTTGTATTCTCTCTCCTATATCTTAGTAACTAGAATGGTTGGACGCGGTTTGCTGCGCCGTTGATGCTGTTGGGTTTTCATAACTTTTTTACTCTGTCTCTTTCGAAATATAAGGTGTATCGGTGTTTTCAAAAGTCAAACCTCTTCAAGTTTGACCAAACTTGTAGAGAAATATATCGATATTCATAATATCAAATCGGTATCATTAGATTCATCATGAAATGAATTTTCATTTCTTTTAGTATTGTGGATGTCGATATTTTTGGCACTGAACTTGTCAAAGTAAAATAAATTTGACTTTTAAAAAAACTATTATACCTTATATTTTTGAATTGTCAGATTATTTCGTTTGGCGAGTGGGGTAGATGATGGAGTGTGTTTTATTTTTATTTATAATGTGATGTTTTGGTGGGCCTTTCGCGGTGTGATTTTGTGTTATCTACAAACGAACTCATATTTATGTGGAGAAATTTCTGCGTCGGTGACTGCAGGTACGATATTGGTGCTACAGTATCACATCTTGGCGCTTCTTTTTTCTAGGCGGTGAGAGGGTGCACGGGATTGATATGTTTTTATAGGCCGGTTGTCGCCGATTGATTTGAAAAATCGTTGAGCCGGTCAAAATGTGAACTAAATCCAAAATTGATTATCTCAATAAAATGTGAGAGCTCCAAAATTAGGGAGAATAGTGAATTAAAAAGAATTGAATGAGAGAGTTTCTTGAGAAAGTGTTGATCCCGTCAAAATTAGGTGACCCAGTTTCAAATTGAAGACCTCAATTGATTGTGAGGCATTAAAAATTAGGCAGCATAGTGTAATTAATAGATATCTTATAACAATTAAAATGTCTATGTGTACAAAATGTAGACAATGTGAAGCAAAAAATGCTCTTCAGCAGATTATCTATAGGAGAATGTTTGGACAAGCTGCTGGACATGCTCTTAGACCCTAATCACATTGTTAGCTTTCCCTGGCCCCTTTGCGCTTGGCTTATAGTTAATCTCTCATTTTTAGTATTATTACTCCCCGTGTTTCCTTTTAATTTGCATATTAGTTTTGTCTTAATCAAACTTTCTGAAGTTTGAACAAGTTTATTAAAAGGAAATTAACATTCACAATACCAAATTGATATCTTTAGATCTGTCATGGAATATATTGTTATATTCTATTTTTGCGTGTGGATGTTATATTACATTTTTTCAATATGTTTTTATCGGGGCTTTTTAATATGGTTGATGTCGATACTTTTAATACAATTTTGTCAAACTTTACAAAGCACAATTTTGTCAAACTTTACAAAGCTCAATTCAAGAAAAAGCTAACATGTGAAGTAAGAAAATTGTTGTTGGAGCACTACACTTCCTTTGACATACCTTCTCACGTGGCCAACTGTTCTGATCATTGTTTCGGTGTTGATGAATTGGGTCCACATCTAGTTTGTATGCGCAATCGTAGAAACAATGGGTTCATGACAGGCAAAGTTAAATAAAGTTCGGTTTTGTGCACACACATACTTCAAAGTCAAGAAAAATTGATTTATTTATAATCTAAATAAAAATCTTGTGGATGGGCTCCTGACCAAGTGGTGGTAGCGTGGTGGCATCTTTCGACTGGAGCATGTTCAATCCCTTTGGGCGACATTTAACCATATCAATTAATTTCACAGGATGGAATGTGTGTCTCAAACCTTCCTTCTTAATTAAAAAGCCACACATGCTGCTCCCTCTCTATAGCTCAGTTGGTAGAGCTCCGCTCTTGCAATTGGGTCGTTGCAATTACGGACTGGCTATCTAATTGTCCAGGCGGTAATGATAGTATTTTGTACCTGAACCGGTGGCTCACTTTTTCTAAGTAATGGAGAAGATGACTAAAACATGCCACTGTAAGACTCTACCGAGACAAAAAGATGGGCTGTCAAAAAGGTAGAGGAGGTAGGATGGGCAGTTGATCAGATCTAGTATGGATCGTACATGGACGATAGTTGGAGTCGGCGACTCTCATAGGCTTCCGTCATCTGGGATCCCTGGGGAAGAGGAACAAGTTGGCCCTTGTGAATAACTTGACGCACTATCTTCCTTCAACCCTTTGAGCGAAATGTAGCAAAAGGAAGAAAAATTCATGGACCAACCCCATTGTCTCCACCCGGTAGGAACTACGAGATCACCCCAAGGACGCTGAAGTCTAGTTCTTCCGTTTCAAAAAATCATCGTACAAGCCATGGGCAAGGTTCCGACTAACCACAATTTTCCTATTCTATTATTTCACTAATAAAATTTATCTGTTACCGTTATTTATTTTGTCTAGCATACACAAAACAAGTTCACCACTACACAAATTAAGCATCTCCCACTTTTCACTCATTTTCTACTTTTCACCTTTTTAGGGATCTTCTCAATTTGGGTTTTTAGGGGGGGAAACAACTTGTTGTTTGAATGAAAGAAACAATCACTTTTTTATATTTGTTAAAGAAATACTTGTGATTTTATTTATACTCGCAATCATTATGGGTGCATTGTTTTGGATCCTATATCCTAGAAAATATAAAATAAATCCTACTACAACTAAGAAATACATTGGTATATCTCAGACACATCCTCCTCATGGTATCAACATTTGCAAGATGAAGTACTCTCAATAATTTAGTAAAGAGACTACAATTAGACCAGTGTCATGATACTGCCACTCCTTCACCTGCCCGATCTTTTTTTTGAGGGGCCTTCACCCGCACGATCTTTATTAAGAAAGAAAGAATTTCTAAAAGCCCGTTGAGTTGTCCATCCAAAAATATGGGAAGATGTGAGCAATGAACAAACTTGGGCCCAAAATGACCCCTAGAAATGTAGGCTATTGAACTACAAGATTTTCGCCATAGTGTCAAGATTTTTTTTTCCAACTTCACAAAGAATCAAACCAGCAAAAAAAATCATGCCACACTATTCTGATCTATGAGGACACAAACCTCTCTGTTTCCATAACACCCCCAAGGAATTAAAGTATTTTTTTTGCAAAAATACCACGACCACCACTAAAAGTAAACGCTGATGAAGAACATAAAGCTCTTGAATATCCGAGGTCCCTCCACCTATTAGCACCAAGATGTCAGCCGAAGGCGAGGGTGCCAAAGTATTTTTGGCAGTGGCTGCTCCTCAAACCCGAACTCTCGTACGCTTCTTTATTTGTCACATAGAATTATTTTCACGTAGGTAAGCACTGAGTTGTGGCAAAGGGAGCAACGACTGCTTCAAACCCTCACTCTCGTATGCTTCTTTATTTTTTCGCATAGGTTTTTTAAGTGATTTTTTCACGTAGGTAGGTAAGGGGAACGGGCGCTAGATGGGCCGGCCCAGGCGCGTGGGAGGCCACATCCACATTTTTTTCACGTTTTTGTTTGTTTTTGTTTTTCTTTCTTTTTTAACTTTCGTTTATGCTTCCAAATATTCCAAATAAATATATTACAAAAACACTTTACATAAAATATTTGAAAAAAATGTTAAACAAGCATTTGAAAAATGTTAAATGTGTATAGAGAAAATGTTTCTCATGTATACGAAACATGTATACAAAAAATATACAACATGTGTGAAAAAAGTTGGACATGTATTTAAAAAATGTTAATCCAAGCATAGGAAAAAAATGTTAATGAAGCATTTCAAGATGTTTTAAAAAAAATTTAAATGTGTATATAAAAAACGTTGACCATGTATTAAAAAAATGTTAACCTTATATTTGAAAAATGTTAATCAAGCATTTGAAAAATGTTAAATGTGTATAGAAAAAAAGTTGACCATGTATTAAAAAAAGTTAATCTTGTATTTGGAAAATGTTAATCATGCATTTTAAAAATGTTAAATGTGTATAGAAAAAAGGAAAACATTTATAATCAATCGGATGATTTGTCTCTCGCGTAAACCGGCTCCTCCGATCGACACGTGCCCTCCATGAGGCTTGCCCACCGCATCCCCAGCCTTATCCTCTCCACCGATCCACATCCACACGCGGGTCGTCTTCCTCTTGAGTCTCGAGCATCTCTCTGCCTCGTCTCTCCCCCTCTCGTCTCTCCCCTGATGCATACCGCTGGACGAAGCAGAGCCGACCGTCGCCACTGTCGGAGATTTGCCCCCCATCCTCCCCCTCTCCCTCCTCCCCGTCGCGTTTAAGGATGCTGCAAGCCCCGCCGCCCAAAGCCATCGAGAAGGGAGAAGTGATGGAGCTGCGACGGAGGCAGCCTGTGCTGCGATGGAGCACCGCCGCGCCGGAGACCACGAATCGAGAGTAGCTTCTATGCCGACCACCGCCCGCCATGGCCGTCTTCGTGAGCTGCAATGGAGCGTCGCGCGGTGTTGCGACGGTGACCGCGACGAGTGGCCGACGGAGGCGCTGCAACTCCGGCAACGTTGCCTTGAAGCTCTCAGGGAGCACCGCCGGTGTTGCAATGGAGCAACGCTGAGCCGCCGGAAGCATAGCCGGTGCTGCAAATGGAGCTTCGCCGGAGTTGCAATGGAGCTTCGTCGGTGCTGCGTTGGAGCTTCGCCGGGGCTGCAATGGAGCTTCGCCGGACGCCGTCGATGCTGCGTTGGAGCAATTGTCGCCGCGCGGTGCGCCATGAGAGCTGCAGTGAAGCTTTGCCGGGGTGCCATCAGCGCTGCGTTGAAGCGTCGCGTGGTCGCTGCTGCCGTGGCGTTGCAGCAATCGAACGGCTACAAGCACGCAGATCCGACGGTGGCTAGGGGGACGATTTCTCCAGAAAATTATCCGGCTGATTGGTAGCAGCCGCCTAGAAAAAATGATGACCAAGTATTAAAAAAATATCAATCTTACATTTGCAAAATGTTAAATCTGTATTAGAAAAATGTATTACATATATACCAAAAATGTGCATAGAAAAATAGTGAAAACCGAGAGAAAACAAAGAAAACCGACAAAAAACGAGAAAGAAACAAACAAAACAAAGAAAAAAAGAAGAAAAGAAAAAAGGGGGCTGCTAGGCGTCCGCCGGTGGATGAATTGGAAAACATCCGCCGCCTGGCTGGCCGTAGGATTAATCTGTTGGATCGCTTCGCGGGGCTGCATGCTGCCCCAGATCTCCAGTCGCTTTCAAATGGCATTTCCGCCGGCTCGCGAGCTGTTCGATTGAGTGATGCGAGCCATCAGTTTCTCCTCTCTAATTTCCTGCAACAATACTCTTGTTGCGGAACCTTCTCTTCTCTAATTTTCTGCAACAAGACCTTTGTTGCAGAACCTTCTCTTCTCTAATTTTCTGCAACTAGACTTTTGTTGCAAAACCTCTCGTTCACTAATTTCCTGCAACAAGTCCCATGTTGCAAAATCTCTTCTTCTCTAATTTTCTGCAACAAGACTCTTGTTGCAAAAATTCCAAACACATCTTCCGCCGCGTCTAATTTTCTGTAACAAGACCCTTGTTGCAAAAATTGCAACAACATCTCTGTCCGCATCGCGCACTAACACAATCGTCTTATGCTGCCGCCGTTCCGCAACAACGTTGTTGTTGCAGAAACTTGGAGTGGACATGGACGTACTGCAGGTATGGACATGGTTGACGAGCACCGGCACCTTGCAACTGCAGGTATGGATATGGTTGACGAGCTTCACTAGGCGGCAGGGAACATCATCCGAGGATCTCACCTGACCTCCTCAGGGGTCCAGGGAGAGCGTACGCGTGGGACCATATGACGTGTGGCGCCTGAGCGAGGCGGCTGATTTCCTCAAGAAAATCAGCCGGCTGTTTAGAAGCTTTTCCCAAGAAAAAAAGCTAGTGAAAAGCGAGAAGAAACAAAGAGAATTGAAGAAAAACAAAGAAAAAAAATAAAAAATAGAAATGGTGAAAACAAAGAAAAGAACGAAGAAAACCGGCTGAAAAAAACACACCCGAAAAACTAGTCCAAAAACCGGCTCTTTTACCTCAAGTTGGTCGCGCACCACTGTTTTACTACGAAATCGACAATGAGTGGGTGGCTTGCAGCTCTACGCAGCATCCTGGATACCTGGGTGCTTCCTTTTTCTTCTCTGTTTTATTTAAGCGTGCGCTAATAGACTGGATCATGACACGATATAGCTCTCGCGCTGGCAAACAGGTTTTCAAAAAAAAAATGAGGGGAAAAACAAGTTTTCAAATGCCATTCACAAATGAGGAAAGTATCGTTTTCCCCCCCAAATCCTTCCTTGCGGACCAATTCCCCCCCCCCCCCCAACTCTAATACCTGACCAATCACCCCCTAAAATCTCTGAAACCGGATCAATTACCCCCCATGGTGGTTTTGGACTCGATTTCTGGTGGTTTTGGCTATTCTCTTTGCTGACTGGACTAGCTGAGCTGGCAAAACCGGGACACATCCATTCCCATCTCAAATTCCCCATTTCTGCTAACTGAACTTTCTGTACGGGGAGAGGGCCTAACTGAATTTTGTAGGGGAGAGGGGCTAACTGAACTTTTGTAGCTCACTGGACCGCCGCAGTCAACTCCACTCCAGCTCCCCAGCTCCCATTTAACTCCAACTCCACCAACCCCACTCCCCATTCCCCAGTTCTCCACTCCCGTCGCTTCTCATTCCACATCCAGCATCCACGGTTGGTCTCGTCGCCGGCGATGGGTGGCAAGGAGCGTTGGGAGGCTGCGGTCGGCAAGTTCTGCGGAGGGGATTTGGAGATGAAGGCCGACGTAGAGGAGATCTGCAGCTGGTTTCCCACCCTGCAGATGTTCGTCGACCACGCAAGGGGGCTAATCGCCATTGCCACGGATGAGGAGAAGAAGACAATGTTCCCCGGTGGGCGTGGAGTAGTTCCAGCCAAGATCTTCCTCTGGGCTATGAATGAGGCTGAGAAGTCCCCGGATCCAATGCAGCGAGTGAGGTGGTACATGTACCGCTCGCGCCGCCGCCCTGCTCCTGCTCCAGTGCCAGATCTCGTCTGAGTGAAGCTTGCAGTGCCAGCTCGCGTGAAGCAGGTTGTCATCAGTGATAGGCTGATAGCGAGGACAGCGAGGATGAGGAGGAGGAGAGTGGGGATGAAGAGGAGGAGCAGAGCGGGGAGGAGGAGGAGGAGCAGAGCGAGGAGGAGGAGGCGCAGAGCGAGGTGGAGGAGGAGGAGCAGAGCGAGGTGCAGCTTATTGTGCTGGACGACGACTCTGACGACGAGCCACATATGGAGGTGGCGCCGGCTGATGACGTGCATATGGCGGCTAACGACGACGTACAGATGGTGGTGCCGGGGATACCTCAGCTGGGCGACAGGAGCTTGCCGATTGTGGCGGAGACCTACATCCGCGTCGGCATTCGCCACTCAGAGCGCATCCAAAAGATGAAGGAGAAGAAGGAGGAGTGATGGTATGTCAGTTATGCAGTCTGTCAATGTTAAGTTAGTATGCAGTCTGTCTGTCAATGTTTAACTGTCAGTCAGTCTGTCAATGTTAAGTCAGTTTGTTGAAGTTGTTGAGCTATGCAATGCTGTTAAGTTATGTACTGAATTAATTAAGTATGCAATGTTGTTATTATGCATGTTCACTTTCCAGCCTAATGTTCCAGAAATGTAGCAACAAAATGGGGCAAGTTTCCCAAAACCAGTGTTTAGTACAACTTTGCAGAAATGTAGCAACATGCTACAAAACAGCCTGTAGTAACTTTGCAAAACCAGTGTTTGTGCCTCCTTATACCTATCATATAGATGGGCCTTTTTTGCTGCTTAGTGACTCCTTGTATGCAGCAAGATTGAAGACACAGTGCTTTGGAAGGACAAGTTGTGACCTAGATTGGGATCTAGGTTGTGAGCTTGGCTGTGAGTCTTGCTGTGAGCTCATATGGGAGCTTGGTTCATTGATCTTGAGGGCCCCAGGTTTTCTTCTTACTTGCAACTTCTTAGGTCTGGAGGGCACAACCACTGCCTTGCCTTTTATGCCAGCAGCCACAGTAGCAGCCTGCAAACAAGTAGTTATTAGTACATATTTTGCAATAACAATATTCAAACAAGTTCAAATTCCCATTAGCAGAACACATGGACCATACCTTAGCTCTGTCAGCTTGCATAGCTTTTTCAGTTTGAAGAGCTTCAAAAGCCTCCTTGTCTTGTTTTTTTTTCTTTGTAGCTTCTCTCACTAAGTGTGCATTGCCATGATGCTTTGCTGCATCATTGTTTGTACAGCTGGATCTGTTGTGTCCTGGCCTTTTGCAAGAACTACATGTGATCTGGCCACCCACTTTGCTCATCTTAGTACCCTTAGGTTTTTCTCCTTCCTCTCTCCTTCTTTCTGTTTTTGGCCTTCCTGGCAAGCTTATGTGTCCAGGGGGTTGAGGTTTTGGATTAGTTGAAATTGGCCAGCTCTCCTCTCCCTCCAAGGGCTGTAGGCAGTGATCATATATCTTATTGTACACTTCTATGGAGTAGCATGGAGCAATGTAATCATCAATTTTCTGCCCTGTTTTGAAGATTGCACTAATGGCATGACAACATGGTAAGCCTGACAGCTGCCAATACCTGCATGAGCAAGTCCACTGCTGCAAGTTCACTGTAAATTTGAATTTCTCATGCTCTTGCACTTCGAAGCCATCTTTCCCATTCCACAATACATGACAGAAACCTGATCTCCTTATGTTTTGCTTCAGTTTTTTGAAAATGTTGGGACATATAGTTCCTTTCCATTTAACTGACTTCCCTCTATTTTCTTGTATCCTGACCATAATCTTGCATCTGATCCACTCAAGCATAGAGATAATAGCAAGGTACCTAGCTAATAGGATGTAGTTGTTGAAAGACTCACACATGTTGTTGTCCACTGAATCACAATTGGACCCCAGTTTCATGTAGGCCCTACTCCAATGAACTGGGTCAGTGTTCATCATGTCTTTTGCACCCTCAACAGTAAACTGTGCTAGCCTGGCCCTGTTGTAGTTGAAAATCACTCTGTTTGGAGATTTTGCACATCTCCAAAACCTTTTCTGAAGATCATGGTCAGGGTGTTTTTTCTTCCAATTAGCATATATGTGTCTTGCACACATTCTGTGCTCAGCTTTAGGAAAAATGTCCTCAATTGACCCTATAAGTCCTTTTTGCTGATCTGACATAAATACCCATCCATCTCCTTGATTACTTATTTTCAAGTCCCTGTTTAATTTTGCAAGAAACCAAAACCATGACTCATAGGTCTCTTTCTCCACAACTGCCCAAGCAATAGGATACATCTGGTTATTTGCATCTCTTCCTATAGCACACAACATCTGTCCATAGCAAGCACCTTTGAAAAAACAACCATCAATGCCTATAACATTTCTACAGCCTGCCAGGAAACCTTTCTTCAAGGCATCAAAACACATGTAAAACCTCTGAAATACATATGATCCATCCTTTTCATCTTGGTCCAACTTTACTGCAACTGTGCTTCCAGGGTTAGTTCTTAGGAGCTCTAACTGGTAGTTAAACAATTTGGAGTACTCTCCTTCAGTGGAATGCAACAGTTTCTGCATCACCATTCTCTTTGCCTTCTTACACTGTGCAACTGTCACATCAACAAATAGGTCCTCAAGTACTGTTTTCCTCAAATCCTCTAACTTCCAGCTGGGATTTGCTCTTATAAGCCTGCCATATTTTGTAGCAATAACAGATGATGTAACTAGTTTGTTGTCTCTTCTTGGAATGCAATGATGCTCATCTACAAACGTAGACACTTGTAGCCACTTATTTCTACTAGTTTTAGAAGCATAGATCATCCAGTTGCAACCAGGCCAAGTACACTTTGCACCAACCTTATGATTTTCATCCTTTGTGAAAGCAATATGCACATGCCTTTTAATGCCATATTTTATTAGAGCTTTCTTCATTTGATGCCTTCCTCTAAAAACCATTCCAATCTCAAATGTAGGGATTTCTGATTTGCTGTCATATCTCTTCCATTGACTTTTCCTTCTCACAACCTGGGTTGCCCCCTCACCATCACTTTCCTCATCAAAAGAACAGTCATCATCTGATGACACAACATCATCTTCTATCCCATCCAACTTCTCATCACCAGAAAATCCTTCAATGACATTATTATCTTTGATGACAGGACCAACAGCATCCCCTAATTTCTTTGCTCTCTTCTGCCTTCTAATCTCCCTTGCTAATTTCCTAAGTTCCTCTGCCTCTGATTCTTCAGCAGAGCTGTGCTCTGAAAGAGGCTGGTAGTCAATGTCACTGTCATCATCACCTTCTTCTCCTTCTTTTTCATCTGGAGGTATTACATGTTCTGTACTTGTTCCAATTTCAACATGATCTGCATATACATACTCAAATTCAGGAGCTGCTGTTGGTGTTTGTCTCTCAGTAGACTTTGGCATTGTTGCTCTCTGTGCTGGACCTGCTGATGCTTCTGCTGCTGCTGTTTTGGTCTTTGCAGAATTTGTTTTCTTTGGAATTGTTGCTCTCTGTGCAGGAGTTGCTGCTGCTGGGGTTGATGGACTTGCTGTGGCTGCACCTGGAGCTGATGTAGCTGAACCTGGAGCTGATGTGGCTGCACATGGAGCTGTTGTACTTGCAGCAGGAGCTGCTGCTGCACCTGATATCTCAACAGGTATTTTTCTTCTTTTAGCTGTCAGTCTAGTGGGTCTACTTTTCTTAATCTTCACAGGACTCTGATATGTACTGAGAAAGTCATGAGCATCATTTATTATCCTCAAATTTTCTTCCTCAGCAGCTGTCCTTTTCAGCCCTACCACAACTTCTGCCACTAGCTTACTGTCATCAGCAATTTCTTCCTCAACATGTTTTTCTTCTTGAGCTGCAAACTCTAATAAAAACATCTCATCCACCATCTGTGTCTCCACAGCCTTCACATTTAGCAAAGCAAATTTGCTCCCTTTATGATTGGAATATGTTTCAGAAACTAACACTGGCATTTCAACTGCTCTGTTATGCAACTGCATCACTTCTTGTTCAGAAAGTGACACTTCCTCCACATAGATCTCTGCACATGAACCAACAGGTGTTGCATGCTCCATCTTGTGCGCAGTTGCTTCATCATGAATAAACAGCAAACCATCACTCAAACTTTTTCCTGGAAGAAGCCCGTGCATTTTGTAACTATAATTTCCCCTGCAATGTCCTCTTTCAACATGATACATGTCCTCTGAATAGAGTAATAAATTCTCATATCCTAGGTTTTCCCTCTCCACAGGAAACGTAATCATCAGTCCTCCCTTGTATTCAAGCAAGCCATCCACTCTCTCAAATTTGCCAAAATAATGCAATGACACATAAAAGAAATCATCTTGATCTGCTGCCTCATCAACACCACCTGTCCAAAAATACCAAGCTTTACATCAGTGCACAGAAAATACAACAAATTCCCCTGTCTCCCCACCATCTTCCCTACACCAAATCGGCTACCACAAATTCCCAAATCGGCAACCAAATCCTATGCCATGGCTGCGTTTTCCCCCTAAGCCCTAAACCCTCGCTGATTCGAGTTAGTCCTGGCGCAATCATGCAGGGCACAGGAGGCAGTGAAAGCAGAGAACATGGCGCGCTCATGGGGACTCACCAGCGGGCAGCGAAGGAGAGGTACTCGACGCCGGCGGCAAGGGCGGCGCCGGCGGCGTGCTTGACGCCATGTCGGGCGGGGGCCTGGTCGAGGCACCAGATGGCGGGCGGCGTGGTCTAGGCACCAGAGGGGAGCCAATCGAGAAAACAACCTGAATTAACCAGTCGAGCCAGGCGTGCCAAGTCAGCTACTCCAGTCAGCAAAGAGAAAAGGCAAAACCACTCAAAATCAAGTCCAAAACCTCCTTAGGGGAAAATTGATCCGGTTTTAGAGAGTTGGGGGCCTGATTGGTCCGGTATTAGAGTTTGGGGGGAAATTGGTCCGCAAGGCAGGATTTTGGGGGGGGGGGGGGGGGGGGGGGGGGGGGGGGGGGAACGATACTTTCCTTCACAAATTCTTGTGCTCGAGGCCCAGTGCATCTCGTAGGCCATTTTCTGCACCACCGGAGCTGACGGCCCAAGAAAATCCTTACGCCTCCACAAATTGAAGCCTTTTCTTACTCTCTGTCCTCTGCCCACTAGAACACAAAAGTGGGCTCATAAACTAGAACACAACAGTTCTCCGCCGCGACGACTAGCCGGCAGGCGACGACGACGAGCAGCGTCAGCTCAGATCCGACGAGATGGTAAGCTCATAAACCCTAGCCCCCCTGGTGATCTAGGCCCTCCAGGATTTCGCGAGGTACTAAAGCGCCGTCGGTGATGTTCTCGCAGGCGGCCAAGGCGATCTCCAGCCCCGTTCCGGTGGAATGGTACCCGACGCTGGCCGTCGTCATGGTCTCCGTCGGCCTCATGCTCACCGCATCCTTCTTCATGTAAGTCATCCACCCGACTCCGATCTCCCCAGCTCCTCGCGCGATTCGTGCAGATCGATGGCCTGATCCGATCTGATGCGCCTAGCGGCTGCGTGTGTTTGGGACCGTAGGCAGGGAATTGGTCCATCCGCGGGTTGGGATAAGGGATCTGATGTGCTGCTTTGTTGTGCTGTCAAATAATTAGCTCGAACAGTAGGTGGTAGCATCCTCCGAGGGAGAAACCCAGCCACGATGAATTTAGGGTGTATCGTCTTTGGCTTATTTTCACTGGTCAGTAGCGTTTTGGATCCTGGATGACAGAGATAACGAATGCGCTTACCTTGGTTGCTTCAGGTTGGATAGATGGGCCTAGATTTGTTTGAAGTTCGGTGTGGACTGAGTTCAGTACCTCTTGCACCATTTTTTCTGCTTGTCAGGAAAATGATTTGCTCGCATTGAACACTTGGTTTGGAGTTCCGGGATATGTTAGATTATAATTGGGCTGCTAGAACAGAACAGGAGGGCAGAGCCATGAGCCACTTTTTTTTTTCCGCGGAATGGAATAATTCTTGTTCTTGCCGCTGCCTGTTGATACATTTCGTGTTATTGCTTGTTATATCACCAGTCATACAGTTCCTAAAAGTAAAAGGCAATAATAGGACACTGTCGTGAATCAGAGCAATTAAATTCAACGAGCTTGTAGTGCATACCCAAACAGGTGAAAAGTAGCAAAAACTTCCGATTGCATTTTCTCTTTAATAATACAAATAAAATACATCGAAGTACACCATTTGTCATTGTGTTTCACACAGGAACGAAGAGAAACTTGGTTAGACCTGTTATTTACTCTGTACAGATTTGTGCAACTTAGAGTAATATGTCCTAACTGCCAGCTGGCTAGTCTTTGTCCCTCCCAAGTTTTTATGCTAACTATTCAAGTTATGGTTATTTCCGGAACCTGTGATCAACATCATTGGCCCGAAGGCTCTTAACTAACCAGTATGTATTACACATTATTGCTAATCTTACCAAAACACAAGAAACACGATCACTTACAGTTTAGGGCCTCTTTGGAATGCAGGTATAAAAAAATAGAAATAGGAAACACATAAGAATTGGATATCATGACATGCTAAACCTTACTGGAATCAGACACAACTGAAAAATTCAAGAGGTTTAACCTCTTATTCGGAATCATATGGAACTGGTGTTTAATAACTAAATCCATATGAATTTGATGCCCTCATTCCTTTAATCTAAAGGGACCTCAGAGGTAATACCGTATTAGGAAATATTCCTAGAATTTAAATCCTATAATACTTCATTCCAAAGCTTAACTCATCTGTCAAACTTCAAATACACCCACATCTTAGGTTTTGAGTTATCACATAATGATATTTCTGAATCAGAACATATCTGAAGTGTAATTGCACCAGCTATATCTTGCGTATCATCTGTAAATCAGCCACTAGCACATAATGGGGACAGACTTCAGCACTGTGATTCAATATCTATTTTGTCTGTGATATTGTTGGGCCTAGTCTGTTTTTTCTCAGGATATAGCTAATTAAGAAGGATACACATGAAATCTGGATGTAATGTCAAATTAGTTAGTGAACACAGGGTGTTGGTTCAAGCCTTCAATTATTGAAGTTGACTAAGTACTTAAGCACTTATTATTCAAGCACAACAAAATCTAACCAGCAATCTGGTCCATTTCAGTTATGAAGCCACGACTTCAAGGCGGAACCGTAGTTTAACCAAGGAGATTGTCACAGCGTCCATTGCTTCTGTCTTCCTGGTATGCCCCTTAAAGGACTGTTGGCTGTTTCACAATTACGTATAGGTTGGTTGATGCACATCTAAGTTAGCTTTTGGATTGTTTCACAGGGCTTTGGATCTCTCTTCGTGCTCCTTGCAAGTGGTGTTTATGTCTGACAATCGGCTCTCCATCCGGAGTTCTAGCTAGGATGCGTCAAATGTCTGAATGTTGCTTCATGGAGAATATGCTGTCCTTGTTTAGATAATAGATGAGTGACATCAAAATGCAACCAATGTTGTCGAACCTTTTCTGGAATCTTATGATACTATCCGTCCACAACTTCATTTCCGTTATTGCTATGGGACATATAAGCCACAGCAGTACTTCTATTTCTGTTTCATAATATGCAGTATAACCATAATATTTATATTTTATAGAAAGGGAAGTGTTGGTACAAAATGACAGGTACTACCTTCATTCCTAAATATAAGACGTTTGGGCAGTTTAATTTAAGAATAAGGTAGGAAAGAAGATGTAAGTTTTTCATTCAAGCGGGCTTGTTTGATGGCTGCGATTTCTAGAAGTCTAAGCCCAAAGTATGAATGTGATCGATGGCAACATGCTCAGAGTCAAGAAAAGAACAAAGAAACAGCTGGTGGCTTCACCGGGTTGGAGATATAACAAATACACCGGGGGTTGGAGACATAATATGCTTGCTTCCTTTATACTCCCTCTTCACTATTATAACATAAGATGTTTTGAATATTTCAATATAGAGTACATACAGACTGAAATGAGTGAACAAACACACTAAAATGTGTACATACATCTGATTTAGACTGAAATGAGTGAACAAACACACTAAAATGTGTACATACATCTGATTTATAAGAAAAAAAGTTAGAACAACTCCCAAGACTAGAGGTCCTTTTCGAGGGGCTGTTTGTTTTCTACAGAATCAATTTCCCATCAGATCTCACCTCACTTTGGCCCGTCCAGACCCGACCCCGCGTCGCTTCCCAGGCGACTCGGGAGTGAAAACCCTAGCGCCGCCTCTCGTTTCCCCTTCCCATCTCTCGTCTCGCCGCCGCAAGAGGCGCCGGCCAGCGAAGCACGGTAGGCTTCGGTGACGGCGGCGACGGGGTGTTTCATCCGTTGGTGTGCGGCGGCTGGACGGGCGCGCAAGCCCGGATCTGAGGTGCACGGAACGGCGCGACAAGGCGACGCGGAGGGGCAGGGCAGCGCGACAAGATGACGCGGAGGAGCAGGGCGGCCTGAGTTGGTGCATGCGTGCGCACGGTTCTGCTCCTCACGGGCGCGTGATGCATCCCGGGCAGAGCGCGGGCGCGCGCTGCGCGGCCAAGCGCACGCTGGAGGGACGGGCGGCGCACCGGACGCGGTTCTGCTGCCCGCTGGTCGCTGGCTGAGCTCAGTGGCGCCCATCGCTCGGATCTGCCGGGCGGCGGCCCTGGCGGACACCGGTGGCTTGGTGGATGCGCATGGCGCCCAGTGGGGAGGACGTGCGCGAGGGTTGCGGCAGGGATGGCGTAGATCTGGATCGGCCGGTGTGCCTCCGTCCTATTCCAGCGTGGAGGTTGAGGTGGAGGTGCCTCTAATGGGCGCCCGGTGGTGGCTGGCTAGATCTAGGCCCGTCGGGCCCACAGGTTGGAAGGCTGAGGATGGTTGCCGGCGAAAGCCGTACTCCGGCAGTGGTCGGAGTAGTTGATGGCGGTACCTGCCGGCGTCGTTCCCTTGCTGAAGGCATCGATGTCGCAGTTCTCACCTCCCTTCCGACATTCTCCGGGGGAAACCCTAGATCTGTTCTTTCGGATCGGACGAAGCCCGGCGTTAGTAGCTGTGCTTGACACCGCTCTCCCTCTTGGGGGCATCGTCTTGGAGGTGGATCCGGTCAGAGGGACCCGCGGCTCGTGATGGTGGTGGATGGCGGCTCCCAGAGGGTTGTCTGTCGGGCAATGTGGGCGGCTAGACTCCTGTGGCAACGATGACATGATGTCGGAGGCGTGGCATTTGGGATAGTCGGCTCTTCTCCGGCGAGTCCGTGGGATTGCCTCGGCTGATTGTTGCTGTGAAGTCGAAGCTGCGGTGGCAGGGCCCTGGTGGCGTACGATTACAGGCGACAGGTGGTCCGTTCGGTGATCCTTCGTGGCGCCAACTTACCTAGTTCTCCTTCGGAGTCGGAGTTGCGTTGTATTGTCACGGGTAGATGGTGTTTCGGCATGAGAGTGTAGGACTATTCTGGAGCCAATGGGGCTGTTGTTTCCTTTTTATTTTTCTTTGATCTTCAGATCCACCCCATGTTGTTCTTCCGTTGCTTTAATTTGCTGGATCTTTCGGAAAAAAAAACACAGATCTCACCTCCAACGGGCCGAATAAATTTCCCGTGTGGCCACCGACTAGCCTGCCTGACTCGAATTACCAACGCCTCCTTCAACCTCTAGAATAGAGAGCTCCAACCTCCGTAGCGTGTAGTTCCGGCCTTCCGGGCGTCATGGCAAGGTGCTGTTCGTTGGCGATGATGATTCCATCGAAAGCTCGGCATCTACACATGGCCCGGTTGCATATCTTATATTATCTCAAAGTCGTCGGCAAAAAAGAATTACGGCAAGCTGTGTTTTCTTCTGGGAGCCTTAAAAAACGAGCAAACCACTCCTAATGATCCCCTCTCCCTGCTTGCTTTCAACGATAGCTCAATGGGGCGTAGCCAGGGGATGGTCTAATGATCACCCAGCTCATTTGCGAAAACATTATGAGCAGTTAACAGCACCATTAAAGTTCAGCAAAAGTCCTTCAAAGATAAAGCATGACGAGTAGAGCTGGCCAAACGGGCCGGCCCGGCACGGCACGGCCCACCTGGGCACGATTAGTAAGCGGGCCGTGCCGTGCCGGCCCACGTGCTGCGCCTAGCAGCCCAGGCACGGCCGCTTAGCTAATCGGGCCGGCCCGTTGGCACTCCAGGCACGGTTGGGCCGTGTACTTTCGGCCTGCTGGGCTGTATTTTGGCTATGCCTCATCTCTATGTAATTGGTCCCATTTGCAGGCTTGCAGCTGATCCTCCTTTCCATGATTAGCATTGCCAGTAAACTGCAATAGTTAACTGTAGATTTTAATTGTAATCATTCTCTACAATATGCTGCCCTAGTGTAGTACAATGATAGAAAATAAATAAATCTGAACGAGTATTGTTTGACGGCAACTTGGCCATCAATGTTTATGAATGGGGCTATTGGTCTACGCCCACGGGCATCATGTGATCGTCCACCGAATAGGTTTCCTACCCGTTCTGCTCAGTGCTCCAGGGATTTCGTCTGCCCTCTCCGGTCAACCACTAACCACTATTAATCCCCCGCCCCCCCTCTCTTTCATTCAACCCTACCTCGCTATCTTTCTGATTAGTTTCCTTTGCAGCTAATCCACAATTTCCACGATCAGCATATCTGGAAACATGCAGGGCCTTCTCTAGGTTGGTTGTAATCTCCTCTAATTTACCATCATGCTCCTTATTATAATGAGCAGTACTTATCGTTTATGCATGCTAGTTAATGTTCTAATTTGCATCCTTCAGAATTTCCCTCTTAGTTCCCCAGATCCAAAAGTTGGTTGACCCATATACTGTTATCAGTTCATCACCATTCACTATCTTTAGCTTTATAGATTATATCTTGAGTATGCTAACAAAAAATCGTGTCTTGAAATTTCCCTCGAAAAAAGAAGGGAAAACGAACCATGCCTTCAAATTTCCAGCTGCATAGGCATGCTCATTCCAGATTCGGCTTGCATGGTGTCTTAATATCAGATTTGCAAGCTATATATTCATTAGTCATCTGGGAAGTAGTTTTATATTCTAGTCAACAAAGTAGCACATAAAAAGTATATTTTGTAGCTTGTGTGATTCTTTGTGTTTTGTTGTCAAGTTATCTTGCTCAGGAGAATTCTTTGGCTGACAGGTTGCAGACCACGAATTATCAAAGGCACTGTGCACTCTAGTGAATACAAGCTTGTTTGCAGTTATATGTGACACTGTTTGGGCATTCTGAAAATAAAATGAACGGTGACTGTAGTTCAAAGCCACACAAACTGTCGTTACAATATTTTAAAGCGATCACAAACAACTTCTCTGATAAGCAAGTACTTGACAAAGGTGGTTTTGGTGTGGTATATGAGGTAAGCTTATAGTTTTGCTGAAATTATAGTTGATTCCAAACCATATATCATACTAACAACATAACTTAAACAGGGAGTGCTACCGGATGGGGAAATAGTTGCTGTGAAGAAGCTTTCGAACCCATTGTCACACAAGCAATTTGAGAATGAGTTTGCTCTTCTGATGAGACTTGAGCATCCAAATATAGTACGATTAGTAGGCTACTGCTATGAAATAGAAAACGAACACTTCCCTCTCGATGGGAAATACGTTTTTGCTGAGAAGATAGAAAGTTTGCTTTGCCTGGAGTATCTGCCTAATGGAAGTCTTGACAGGTTTCTTTCAGGTACGACAATTGTGTGATGTGTCGTATTTTTCTTCTTTTCATTCTGTATTTAAAATTTTTAATATATGTGAAAGGATAATATCAATAGATTATTTAAGTACTTTCATATATTATGTATAGCACATCCATGATAGATTCTCAGATAAAAATTGACGAATGCTCTCCTTTTGGTTAAAGATCCAGATAAATCTTCTCGACTTAGATTGGCACAGACGCTACAAAATAATTGAGGGGACCTGCAATGGTTTACAGTACCTTCACGAGCAAACTAACGGGCCTATCATTCACCTGGACTTAAAGCCTGCTAACATACTGCTCAATGATGCTTTGGAGCCCAAACTTGCAGACTTTGGTCTGTCACGGCTTCTTGATCAACAAGGAACTGTGTGCACTCTGGAGGTTAGAGGGACATTGTAAGTGAAATGCTGCATGATGGTCTATTTATTTTAAGTTCTCTTAACACTTCACAGTTTATACTTTTTTGTTTCCAGAGCATACATGCCCCCAGAATGCCTACAAGGTATAGTCGGACCTATGTCAGACATATTCAGTTTAGGTGTAATAATCTTGGAGGTAGTAACAGGAGAAAGGATGTACCCAGATAATATTCCTCCTTTGGAGGAATTCATCGAGACTGTAAATGAAATCCTTTCCACTTTTCAATATAGAGGTCTTTTTTTCCTTGAACACGCCTGGAAGTCCATTTCTACGGAGACAATCATATACTCCCTCCGTCCCAAAATAAGTGACTCAACTTGTATTAAAGTTAGTACAAACTTGAGTCACTTATTTTGGGACGGAGGGAGTAGTATTTATTATTGTATGAAGATGCTGACAATCATTTTCTGATTCCACAGGAGCTTGAAAAATGGAGAGATACGCTGCAGAAAGCACCAGGGTATACATCGTTAGAGATAGATTGCCTACAAATAAGGAGATGCATTCAGATAGGTCTAAAATGCATGAATCCTTCACGGGCTAAAAGACCTACAATAACTAAAATCATCAAGATGCTTCAAGGATTGGAAGGTACGGACTGCAATGTTAGCAATGAGGTAAGCCACCGGCAGCCCAGGTACAAGCACTTGAACAGTAAAACATGCTTTTCCCCTAAAAGTTTAAAACATTACTCCGTACTACATTACTCCTCTGGGCTCTGGCCTGTTGCTTTAGGCATGAAAAATTGTGAATCTTCACATAAACCAAAACAAATACGCAAATATGCGCACATTACCCTTCTTCATTAGGCTGTATATTACTTTTGTATGTGTCGTATTGCTAGTCTACAATAATAAATGATGTTGGCAATAGCCAGAGCCCAGAGGAGTGGTAGTGGTAGACAGAAGAGAAGATACAAAATTATCTTGAAATTGTTAAATGAAATATAATTAGGAATAAAACTTTGAAGCTAGAACATTTGTCAAAGAAACGGAGGAATTGTATTTCAGTATTTGCATCTAGATCGTGGACTAATGTAGAAGTGCTAACAAGTGGTCTAATTAATCTCTTCAAACAAAGTTGATCATAACATCATTTACTGTATCATTAATGGCAGGAGTTCTTTTGTATATGCAGATTAGGTCCGACCCAAGAGAGTTAGTTGATATCTACCCCTTGCAGCTCAGCTTTAGCTTGGATTCAGACAAGCAGATCCGTTGCCTCGTAAAGCTAACTAATAAAACAAATGAATGTGTTGCATTTCATGTTAAGGTTACAGCGGGCAACAAACAAGTACTGCATTGAACCAGCTGGCAGATTCCTGTTGCCACGGGAGATGACTTATCTAGTTATAACAATGGAAACGAGAGGGGAGTTGCCGCCATCAGACTTGCAGTGCAATGATGAATTCCTTGTACAAAGCATCATAGTGAGGGAGGATAGAGTCACATCTAAGCCTATCCCTGGACAGACCTTCGACAATAAGCCAATCAGTGTGGTGCACAAGGTAAAGTTGCCGGTTATTCATGTGCCTGCAGTCCAAGGAACATCGAATCCGCAGCAGTCTGAAGGCTCTCAGGTAATTCCTTTGAACAGAATTTTCAAGCCCCTTGGACTGTCCCATAGATTGCGAATAAAATCAACTATTAGGATGATGATGTCTTGCATTAATTAAGCATGTCATGACCAAATGAGGTAGAAACATCAGATGTACATGTTGGAGAATGAGCAACTGGTATTCACAGTGGGCCAAAGGCCAGTACATATACATGTGAGGTATACAAGCGGTAGTACCGCAATCAGAGCGGTAGTACCGCACTCGGGCGGTAGTACCGCACCAAACACACATCTAACACCCCCCTCAAACTCATGGTGGATCAACAACACTGAGTTTGGAGAGAAAGAAGCCATGCTGCGCTCGAGTCTGTGCCTTCGTGAAGAAGTCCGCCAACTGTAACTCAGAGGGCACATAGTGAAGAGCCAGTGTCTGATCCTGCACAGCAGCACGTACAAAGTGGGCATCCACACCGATGTGCTTGGTGAGCTCATGCTTCACCGGGTCACGCGCAATACTGATAGCACCGGTACTGTCTGACAGTAAGGGAGTCGATGTAGTAGCAGACACACCAAAATCCTCAAGTAACCATCGTAACCAGATCACCTCAGCCGTCAGCATAGCCATCGCTCGCAACTCAGCCTCTGTACTCGAGCGAGAAACCGCAGTCTGTTTCTTTGTCTTCCAGGCAATAAGAGAGCCACCAAGGAAGACACAGTAAGCAGACAACGAGCGTCGATCAGAGGGATCACTAGCCCACGTAGCATCAGAGTAGGCCTGGAGCTCGAGAGAACTGGAGCGGGGAAAGAAAAGGCGATGAGAGATCGTGCCACGAAGATATCGTAGAACACGGAGGAGGTGACTATAGTGGACAGAGGTGGGGGCTGAAACAAACTGACTGAGAATGTGGACAGGATAGGAGATGTCAGGACGCGTAACAGCAAGATAGACAAGGCTCCCAACGAGATGGCGATAGCGAGTGGGATTAGGAAGAGTGTCACCGTCAGAAGCACGAAGCTGAACGTTGAGCTCCATAGGAGTCACAACAGTGCGCTCATCACCGAGAGCGACACGAGTAAGAAGATCCTGAATATATTTTTCCTGGGAGGTGAAGAAGCCTGCAGAGGTCTCAGAAATCTCGATCCCAAGAAAGTAGCGAAGAGGACGAAGATCAGACATCAGAAACTGTTCCCGGAGGCGGGCCTTAACAAAGGCAATATACTCAGAATCGTCACCAGTGATGATCATGTCATCCACATATAGAAGGAGAAGAGTCCGTCCACGAGAAGAGGTGTGGACAAACAGTGCTGGATCATGATCACTAGGCAAGAAGCCAGCGGCAGTAACGACAGAGGAAGAACCAGAGGAAGCCAACATGCGCTTGAGCCGCACAATATCCTGGTCAGTGAGCGACAAGCGTTCTGGACATCAAGCTGAGATACAGACCAATGACGAACAGAAGCCACAGCAAGGAGAGTGCGGACAGTGGTCATGTGGGCCACAGGAGCGAATGTCTCATCATAATCGCGTCCCTGCTCCTGCTGAAAGCCACGAGCCACAAGACGAGCTTTGTATCGCTCAAGGGAACCATCGGAGCGAGTCTTAATCTTATAGACCCACTTGCAGGTGATGGGACGAACACCGGAGGGAAGAGAAACCAGATCCCACGTGCCATTGCGCTCAAGCGCCGCAAGCTCCTCGGCCATCGCAAGCTGCCATTCAGGCTGAGTCATGGCAGCCCGATAGGTGGTGGGCTCAGCAATGGCAGAAAGACCATACCGGTCAGGAGAATAGCGATCAGGTGGGGGACAAGGCCTAACACGGAGGTTATGGACCGGCGGAGGCGTGAGAGGAGGTGCACTGGAAGTAGAAGGCACATCAGTAGGATCATCCACGGCACGAGGACGACGAGTGTAGTGGAGAGGAAACGGGGAGTGAGGTCGAAAGACTGGGGAGGAGGGTGGGGAGGGAGGGGATGGTGGAGACGAGGGAGAGTAGGAGGAGGGAGGGGATGGTGGAATCGGTGGTGTAGGGGGACGCACCGGGGGAGAGGGAAGAACAGGAGGCACAGTGGGAGATGTGTCAGGAAGGAGAAGGAAGGAAATATCTTCCACGGAAAAGCTCGAGGAGGAGGGACGCGGATAGTAAGAACGAGACTCATCGAACGTCACATCACGAGAAATGCGCAGACGGCGACCAACAGGATCCCAACAGCGATAGCCCTTGTGCTCATCACTGTAGCCAAGGAAAACACACTCAACTGACTGAGCAGTCAACTTGGTTCGTTCTCGCGGAGCAGGAAGAACATAGCACACGCATCCAAACATACGAAGAGCGGAGTAGTCAGGAGAGCGACCAGAGAGACGCTCCATAGGAATACCACCCTTCAAGGCAGCCGAAGGCTGAATGTTGATGAGGTGGGTGGATGCGGAAACGGCCTCAGCCCAAAAATGGGGTGGAAGAGAGGCGGCGATCATCATCGCACGAGCCGTCTCAAGCAAATGGCAATGTTTGCGTTCAGCAACTCCATTCTGAGCATGGGCACCTGGGCAAGAGAATTGGGCAAGAGTGCCCTGCTCCGCAAGAAAACCACGCAACATGTGAGAGATATACTCTCCAGCTGAGTCAGCACGGAAGATACGGACATGCGTGGAAAATTGAGTGCGAACCATGGCAGCAAAACATTTGTATATGGGGAGAACCTCGCCGCGAGATTTCATACAATAAAGCCAAGTGTAGCGAGAGAAATCATCAATAAACAGAACATAGTAGCGATGACCCCCTTTCGAGTCAAAAGGAGCAGGACCCCATACATCAGAATGAACTAAGTCAAAAGGACGCTGAGATACAGACTCACTGGTAGGATACGGTAACTGAGTCTGTTTGCCAAGCCTACAACCTTCACAATGCAACGAAACATCACCGGAGACAGACCCTAAGACGCCTTGGCGTACTAATGAGGACAAGCGAGAGCCACAGATGTGACCAAGTCGATGATGCCACTGCTGGAAGGACGCAGAAGAGGAGGCAGCAAGAGCATGAGAACTGGCGTATGTGGTAGCAGCGGAAGGAACACGAAGCCAGTCAACCTCCCAAAGGCCCTCAGACTCACGGCGCCGAGGGCCACCGCCAACCAGAGCCTGAGTGCGACGATCCTGAACAGAGCAAGAGTCGGCATCAAGAATGACACGACAGCCAGAATCAGTAAGTTGGGCAGCGGAAAAGAGATTCATGGTAAGACGAGGAACATGAGAAACACTAGGAACCGAAAAAGACGGAGTGGAAAGGATGCCACGACTAGCAACAGGAAGAGGTGTGCCATCGGCAGTGAGAACATTAAGAGGAAAATCAAGAGGTCGAAGAGAAGATAAAGTAGAAGAATCAGAAGACATATGAAAAGAAGCTCCAGAATCCAGAACCCATGAGGATGTACCTGACTGAGTAGGCTCCGGCGGGGGCGGAGTGGTGGTGGCAGTCACAGCGGCAACAGAACCCGTCGAGGAAGAACCAGAGGAAGCCAACATGCGCTTGAGCCGCACAATATCCTGGTCAGTGAGCGACAAAGTCGAGGAGGACGCACGAGTCCCACTAGAAGAAGAGCGCTTCAGGTCTTTCCGCTTCTTGTGACAATCAGACTCTGGGTGACCTGGCCTGTTGCAGTAGCCACAGAAGGTGTGCGAGCGCGTCCGACCCTCTCCTGAAGAAGGAGGGTGACCCGCCCCCCCCTGGAGGTGTAGGCAGGAGCGGTGGAGTGGTGAGGCGAGCAAACGACACAGGAGCTCGGGCAGCAAGAACAGTGGGAACCACAAGCAGACCAGCAGAACGGAGGCGTGTCTCCTCAGCACGAAGCTCTGCAAGCACCTCCGAAATAGGAACACGACCACGAGCAAGCAGGTGAGCACGCCGAGGCTCAAACTCTGGACGAAGGCGAGATAAGAACTCATGGAGGCGATGAAACTCCAAGTCAGACCGCACAGTCTGGCAACACCGGCAAGTACCACAAACAACAGTCCTGAGAGAGTCAAGCTGGCGCCAGATGGCAGAGCTCTGTGAGTAGAACTCATCAACAGAAGAGTCACCCTGATGAAGAGCGTGCTCCTGACGCACCACAGATAAGTAGAGAGCATCACCAGATGGCTGATATCGCTGACAAAGATAGGACCACATCGCAGCAACAGGACCGAGACCCATGAACTCAGACGCAAACTGAGGTAAGACACTCGCAGTAAGAACAGCAGCAGCTCGAGCATCATCGTTGCACCACTGAGTGTAAGCAGACAGATCATCTCGGTAAGCAGAAAGAGCATCTGAGTAGGCAGATACCTGCTGATCATAAGCATCAACTGCAGCATCGTCAAGGGCCTTGGCTGTATCCCGATCAGCCTGAGAAGCATCAGCAGCAAGAACAGGCGGCACCGGCGGGGTAGGAGCCACAGGTGCAATAGGGCAAGGCGGACAGGGAACCTCGCTCTGATACCATGTTGGAGAATGAGCAACTGGTATTCACAGTGGGCCAAAGGCCAGTACATATACATGTGAGGTATACAAGCGGTAGTACCGCACTCAGAGCGGTAGTACCGCACTCGGGCGGTAGTACCGCACTGGTGCGGTAGTACCGCACCAAACACACATCTAACAGTACAAATGAGGGTGTGCTACAGCGGTGAGGATGGAAATACACGAATCTGAAAGTTTCAGCACAACCTTTGCCATATACAACCTTCTGAGGTTTTGGCTTCTCCTTGGTGAGAGTGAAGGCTTCATGCTTCACTTCACAACTGAGTCTGCTTGGTGAAGTCATGAGTGATTTTCTAAATTGATAGAATAAATGGAAGTGACCTCACATAACCAGTTGTGGCTACAAAAAAGAAATCCTATATTTACCTAAGAGATTCATCCCCACTATCTTATTTTATCTTGACAATGGGCCTGCTCCCACTAACTTTTCATGCACATGCAGCCTGTCACAAATAACCGTTGACTATTTTTTTCGTGCACTCTCAAGCAGCCACGTCATCTTAGGTTTCTTTTGCTATCTTGTATATGTCTTGACGTCATCCAATCCACTCCAGACGTCCATCACGAGTCCCCGTCCAACCATTTGGTTAGACTTCATGTGTTGGTAATGCGATTGTCTAATTTCGAAAGCCCAAACGGCCGTCTTTTCTTATTCACATTCTCTTGCGCTTCCTGTCCATGTCTCTTTTGCTCCCCACAGACCACATAATTCCTCACTTCTCCATCTCTGTTGTCCATACCATACTACCGTCCAGACTAGCTGTAGATTTGGCTGCTGCATGCGGTTGGCTCCTTTTGGAATTTCTCTGTGCTGCTTACTCGCTGTGCCCAGGTATTTACGATGCTCATGGCCCTCAACAGCCGCCCGAGCGAATGGTCGGCCGGCCGACCGGCCTCAACTTTTCTTCATCTGGTCCACAACATATACACATACAACAAGATAATAGTGTGTATGCTTTATCCCTCGTCATTCATCTTTGTATGCTGTTGACTACAAAAAACCAATCAAACCGTGTGATTGGATTTTTTTCCCGTCCAAATCGGTTTTTATGGATTATAAATAGAAAACCAAGTCGTTTGCACTATTTTGGTTGCAGGAGTCAATCACATTTGCCCAAGGTTTATGTGCACTCTCAAGCAGCCACGTCATCCTAGGTTTCTTTTGCTATCTGTATATGTCTTGACGTCATCTGATCCACTCCTCCATCATGAGTCCCCGTCCAACCATTTGGTTAGATTTCACATGTTGGTAATGCGATCGTCTGAATCCGAAAGCCCGAACAGCCATCTTTTCCCATTCACATTCTCTTGCTCCTCCTGTCCATGTCTCTTTTGCTCCCCACGGACCACATAATTCCTCACTTCTCCATCTCTGTTGTCCATACCATGCTATCGTCCAGACTAGTTGTAGATTTGGCTGCTGCATGCGGTTGGCTCCTTTTGGCGTTTCCTTGTTTCATATATGGTCCGCTATGTCAAAAGATTATTGCTTCACCATGTGCAACAACAGATCTCTCTCAAAGTCTCCGAGGTGAGCATTATCTCCAATCTTCGGAGCAAGGGTATGCCACCATATTGTTGAATGTCTTGGCTAAAAAGGTGAAGTGCTTTGTTTCTCCCAAGGCACATTCTCCTTCTTCAGGCCCCAACATGTTCTTGGCATGGATTTAAACTTTGTGTAAATTATGTGTGATGGTTGACGAAATGGGTCCAGAGTCCAGACCAACTGTTCTTAAAAAGGTTTCATAAGTACATTTGTACCTCTTCCCTCGAGTCATCTACTCGATCACCCATTCATTGGGTTTTGCTTCTCCAGTATAGATGGTAGCATAGAATTGTATGCTGATTTCTTCATTCTCATGCCTGAAACTCCTGAAGTCTATGAGGAGAAAAGTGCGAGGAACAGTGTAGTACCTACTGCCTAGCAATGCCTTCACACTTGCAATATGATTCGAACTCATTAGAGCATAATTCCACCCCATTATCAGTGTGAAGCTTGTTTTACTGTCTATCTGCATGTCTCTATCACCACTTTGAAGCAAGCAAATCTGCTGCAGTACTCATGACTCTGGCTGTCTTCTTGTTGTACATGTTTTCTAAACGAAAATTTGCAGCAATTAAATGCTCGCGTTCAAGTTTTCACTCGGCCAAAATAATACTCCCTCTGTAAAGAAATATAAGAGCATTAGGGAGTAGAATTTTTTTTTGGGGGGGGGGGGGGGGGGGGGGGCGTAATGGAATATTTAATTTTGTTTGAATATGTCCTGCACCCATGTATATCTGATACGTACTGAACTCTCTATAGGAAAATCATGATGCACTCGTGGAATGTTTGAGGAAAGACCTTGGATATTGTGCGGGAAAACCGGTTGCTGCAGTTCTAATATATAAATGTTCTGTTCAATGGAGAACTTTCGAGGCGGAGAGGACCTCTATCTTTGGCCGTCTTATTCAGTTAATTGGGAGTGCACTAGAGGTAATCCCATACCCGAATTTTAGTTGCAATATTCGATTTGGAACATTTATATATATAGATGTGTGGTGATTTTTTAAATTTGGGGGCTGGCCAATTTCCAGTTGACCTTTAACCATATGTTAAAATGCTAATCATGTTGAGCGAGAGTTTCTAGCCCCCGGCTCTCAACGAAGTCAATTTTGTTCTCTCCTTTTTCTTTCTCCTACACATCAACAATTATCTACCCTAGTTGCTTCGGGGGGGGGGGGGGGGGGGGGGTTGGGAAACCACCACACTTGGGGCTAGGGTAACAACTTAGTACCAGATTTAGATTTGAGCCAGGGCACAAAAAACCACCAGTTTTGCGCCTAATGCGTAACGCGAAGCATTGACGCTCGGATTTGGCCGCGAAAAAAGCGAAACCGACAGGTGGGTCCCGCCTGTCGGGATGACGTGGCGCGGGTTGACGGACGCCGTTAGACGGCGATAGACCGCCGTTCCCGACCCGTGTATGAGTGGCCCGCACCGGTCGGCTGGTCGGACTAGACCACATCACTTCATCCCGCTCGCTCGTCCTCTCTCTCGACTGCGACCGCCGCCGGCGCCGCCACTGTCGACTCGCCGCCGTTCGCCGCTCCGCCATGGTTTCTTGGAGCGACCAGTCCAGCTCTTCTTCGGACGGCGAATCAGTGACTAGCCAGGTACGGTCCTGTACGCGTGTTGGCCTCCCCTATTTAGGGTTAGGGTTAGGGTTCATCATTTGGTTTTTTTACCAGGTCGCTGATTTGTGCAATTTCTGTGTTGTTTAGCTTCCTAGGACTATCCCTTGCTATGAATGGAGTGGCATTGCTCACAATCTGTCTTCTCGGTGTCTGCATCGAGAACCTTGAGTCAGGCTAGTTGCTTTTGAATCCTTGGACACCGGCAGGCGTTTTCTTGCGTGTGCTGAGGAGAAGGTATGTTGCTTAGTAGTGTAAATAGATTTGCTTAGTTAGCTTCTGCTCCATTCACTTGCCACTAGTGTAATTTGGTGTATAAAATATTTGTTCCTGCATAGTTAGTAAGTAGATAATTAAATAAATGTTTCTGCCCACAGTTGCACAAAATTTATGCTCTAATAAATGTTTCTGCCCACAATTTATGCATATAATTTCTGATTGAGAACATTTATATTTTACATATGCTGTTATAATTGTTTCTACCCATAATTTATGCATACAATTTCTTATTGAGAACATCTCTATTCATATATGATTGAGAACATATTTATTAAATTTTAGGCAGAACTAAAATGCAACTATCTGGAGTGGATAGACCCTGAGTGGTCAGAGGCTATGAAGTTCTGCTTAACTGAATTGTGGAGCATGTATGACAAAGAAAACAAGGACAGGCTCAGAGAGAATGTTCAGAACGCTGAAGAAAATTTCAAAGTAATTGGAGAAAAGAGGAAGATGGAGGAAGAGCTGAGATTTTTCAAACTAGACTTTGCTAAAATGGTGGCTGACAAGGAGGAGGCTATCACTCAGTTGGGCAATGCTAGGTTGGCTCTTAGTGATCTCAAAGAGGAGATGGAGAAGAAGAAGTTGGCAGACCATGGTTGTACCAATCTACATCAGTTACCTAGGGCAAAGGCAGGGAAAGAGAGGGACCAACTGGTGCTAGAGAGAGACCAAGTGCTCACAGAGAGGGACTAACTGAAGCAAGAGAAGAAAAAGCTGGAGTATATGATTTCAGATTTGCTCAAACAGAAACATGGGTACAAGGACAAGATCAAGAAGTTGAAGGAGATCTGTGATGAATTTTAACTATGTATTGTGGTTTAGGGTAGCACTTCACTTGCTGTAATTGTGCTTTGTTGCTGCACTTAATAAGCAGACCTAACTAGAAGTGCAGTGTACTGCTGTAATGCTTGAATTTGTAGTGAATTATTCAGTTTATCTCCAAGACTTGTGTATCTCCCAAGACTTAAATATGTAATGGCATGAATTTGAACTAAATTTGTAGTGCTGTCATTTGTATTATATTTCTATCAATTGAAATTGCTGTGGTAGTTGTGCCATAATAGTTCGTGATGATTGTGCACAAAATATGTTTCACAATTGAGATCATTGTGCACAGAATTTTAACATCAGGAAATAAACAGTGAAAACTTGATGTAGCACTGGCAGTGAAGTAATTATAGGTAATAGTTCTTGATGTAGCATAGATAAAACCAACATAGCAGTACAGCAGTAGTTCTTAGTGGCATACATAGGTTCAACATCATAATGTCATACATAAAGTGCTCTAGTGCCTGATGTAGCACACATGCACTTGGATACATAGTTGAAAGATAAACATTCAGTAGTTCCCACTGGCATAGAAGTACCCCTCCATCCTTTTGCTCATGTATTTTGTCCTCTTTGGCCTTTTTTCTGTTGGCTGGCTACTTGAAGCTTCTGCATTACTCCTTGGAGGATTGAAGCATCTTGCACCTCTTCTTGCACCTCTTCTTGCAGCAGCAGCAGCACCAGAAGGAGAAGACCTTGCACCAGCACCAGCAGGAGAAGATCTTGCAGCAGCACCAGCAGGAGAAGACCTTGCACCAGCACCAGCAGGAGAAGATCTTGCAGCAGCTCTAGCAGATGTAGCAGCAGTAGATGTAGAGCTTGCACCCCTAGGAGTTGTAGCAGATGATGAGCTAGTACCATGCTGCCATGCAGGGGCACTTCTGTTTTCCTATAATTATTATTGTGGAAGTAATGTCAGCTCTAATTGATGAATGTTGAAACAGAGAAGGAAGTTGAAAAAGAACATACCATGTGCTTGTTCTTCCTAATTTGCAGATCAGGCCTCAATGGCTTTGCACAACTGGTGTATTTGTGGCCCTGCAACTTGCAGTTCCCACATGTTATAGTAGCCATCCTTGATGTCTGCTTTGCTTGAGGTGGCTCAAACTTTCCTTTCTTCCTTTTCTCTTCTGCTGGTCCCTTCTTGTCATCTTTAAACTAAGGTGGGTCAATGTCAGGAGTTGCTGTTTTCACCCAAGCATCTGGACCAGGAACTGGGTAAATAATAGGCTTGTATGACTCCAAGTACATAGCTTTTTTGAAGAACACATTTACATGGTCCTCTGGTAGCTGTTTACACCTATAGATGGCAGAACAACCATGGTTGCAAGGAATTCTAGTGATGTCCCATTTCCTACACCCACAGATTTTAAGGTTGGTGTCAACAAAATAGGTCTTGTCCCCACTAGTCACTTGGAAAAGACCTGGTCAGCTATCAGTGATTTGCATTCCCTTGCATATTTCTTGTTCATCTCCAACTTCTCAGCATAGGTTGGTGCAATCTCCCATCTTACAATTTGTCCACCCTCTCTCTTTTGGTGATACCTTACCAGAAACTTGTCCTTGATCCCATTGATCATAGTGACAATTGGCTTGTTCCTCACATCAAGTATGTACTTATTAAAAACTTCACTTAAGTTATTGACCACCAGATCAGTTTTGCAGTTAGTATCCATTGCATGTCTTGACCAAGCTTTAGGAGGAATCCTTGACATCCACTCCCAAGTAGCCTTGCACTCAGCCTTCATGCTCTCCATTGCCAACTGAAAGTCATGTTCAGTGTAAGCATATGCAGCTGCATCCATGCATTTCTTCAAATCCTCTCCTCTGAATCCAGCTCTCTGAAAGTTGGCATAAATGTGCCTCAAGCAGTACCTATGAGGGCAGTTTGGAAAGACTGCTGTGACTGCATTCAGTAGACCCTGCATGGACAAGGTAGGCATTTAAAAGACTTTTACATGATTTTAATTTTTTTAAATGATTGAAAACAAATTTAATCTCTATTATGATTTAATTGTTCTACTAATTGCAATTTTACATGATTTTAAACTAATTTTACATGATTTAATTCAATTAATACTACCATTTTACATTTTTTTTATTTTGATTTAATTGGTCTATTAATAGCAATTATAGATGATTTTAAACAAGTTTAAATATTTTTCATCAATTTTAGCTATGTTGACCCAAAAGGGTCACCCTAGGCTATCTTGACCTAAGTGTCGACAAGACGCGTTACGACTCGACACACACCAACTAGGGTAGAAGGGTTCAATTTGAGGTTGCGTAGGCTATGTTGACCCAAAATGGTCACCCTAGGCTATCTTGACCTAAGTGTCGACAGGGCGCGTTACGACTCGACACACACCAACTAGGGTAGATGGGTTCAATTTGAGGTTGCGTAGACTATGTCAACCCAAAAGGGTCAACCCAAAAGGGTCACCCTAGGCTATCTTGACATAAGTGTCGACAGGACGCGTTACGATTCGACACACACCAACTAGGGTAGATGGGTTCAATTTGAGGTTGCGTAGGCTATGTTGACCCAAAAGGGTCACCCTAGGCTATCTTGACCTAAGTGTCGACAAGACGCGTTACGAATCGACACACACCAACTAGGGTAGATGGGTTCAATTTGAGGTTGCGTAGGCTATGTTGGTCATCCTAGGCTATTTGCATCCAAATGAAGAAGAACTAAATGAAGAACAAGTAAATAAACTAAATTTACTAAATGCAGAACAATTAAATCAACTAAATTAACTAAATGCAGAACAAGTAAATGAACTAAATGCAGAACAATTAAATCAACTAAATTAACTAAATGCAGAAGAAGTAAATGAACTAAATGCAAAACAATTAAATGAACTAAATTAACTAAATGCAGAACAAGTAAATGAACTAAATTTACTAAATGCAGAACAATTAAATGAACTAAATAAACTAAATGCAGAACAAGTAAATGAAGAACAATTAAATGAACAAGTAAATTAATAACAATTAAATGAACAAGTAAATGAAGAACAAGTGAAGAACTAAATGAACTCACCTTCTGTCTATCAGACATGAATGTGTACTTCCCAAATTTTCCCTCTTCAGTTCCTCCTAGGGCATACTTTAGTTGAGTCAAGAACCAGGACCAACTTGGTGTATCCTCAACTCCAACCACTCCAAATGCAATGGGGTACATATTGTTGTTTGCATCCCTTCCAGTAGCTGCTAGTATTTGTGCCCCACTAGTCAATTTAATGAAGCAACCATCTAGGCCTATGAATGGCCTGCATCCATTCAAAAAGCCCTCAACACATGCATTCAAACAGAAAAAAGGCCTGCAGTTGGATTTTCTCTTGTTTTGCCACTCAGTAGTGACAATGCATCTAGATCCAGGATTTGTAACTTTGACAGTCTCCAAATAATCTCTCAGCCTCTTGTATTGCCTCTTGTGATCTCCAAGCACAATATCCTTTGCTTTCCTCTTTGCTCTCCATGCCATCATCCTGGGGACCTCAAGACCAAACTGCCTCTTTGCCTTGTCAACTATAGCAGGTACAGTAGTGTTGGGGTCTGATCTGATAGTTTCAAGCATTTTGTTGCCAAGCCACTTTGAGCTAATCCTTGTCTTCTCAGATTGAGTGGGACATGTGTGCTCCAAGATCATCTTCTTAATGCAGAAAGTGGGCTCATTACTGATCTTTGCTGCAACCATGTGGAACTGACAACCCTCTCCATCATAGCACACTATAATCCTATCACTGCAGTTTCTGTGATATTTGTATCTTCTAAGTTGTTTGACATGCAAATTCACAAGAGCCTCTCTGAATTGGTAAACATGTCTGAAACACAGCCTTAGCTGGAATTGCTGCTCTGGATGCATCCTATCCTCATCATACCAGACCCTAGGTGGTCTTTTCTTAGCTCTGCTCCTTCTCCCAGAGGGGATAACAAAGGACATTGGTTCATTGCCATCATCATTTGCTTCAAAGCCTGTATCTCCTCTTCTGAAGATGGATACCAATCCTGATTAATGGTTCTAGCAGCACTAGAGTGGGACCTACTTGTAGGCCCAGGCCTTTTGCCTTCTTCTCAACAGGCTCAGGAACTGGAATCTCTTGACCCTCATCACCCTCTTCCTCCAAGTCTATGTCATATAAATCTTCAGGGTCTGTGTCCCCATCACAGTGTGTACTACTCATGTATTCAGCTCTCTTCCTCTTAATCTCAGAAACTGTTCCTTTCAGATCACTATCCTCTTTCCTCCTCTGTTCTTCTCCTCTGGTTGCACTATCTTCTTCTTCATACTCCATTGAATATTCCATTGAATCTGATTCTTCTTCTTCTGCATCTAAGAGGTCCACATCAGCTACAAAATCTTCATCACATACTGAGTCATCATCTTCATCAGCTGTGTCCTCATTTGCTGCATGGTCCTCCTCATCTGTATCAAACTGGAAATCAGCATAATTAACACTAACTTGAGTGTTAACCTGCTGCAATGCATCATGTTCCTGCTCTGCATCTGGCATCTCTGGCTCAATTGGGTCATCCACTAAATTGTGCACACTATCCTGTGTCCCAAGAAGTAACTGACATGGTGGAGGAACTGGTTTTATTGGCATATAGTTGACACTTTCCTGTGTACCAACAACATATGATGATCCAACATAATCACCTGTTGTTTTGTGCACAACACCTGACTCATTAACAACAAACACAATAGGTGGGTCCACTGTTACATCTTCAATTGTTTCAGGTGGGTCCACTTCTTCATCTTCTCCATTTTTGTTAACTGGGGATTCCTTAATAATTAACTTCCCCTCTTTAACTGTCAAACACAATGTCTGAGTGGATTTAAATTGATTAATCATGTGATCTACTTCAATGTTGTTTCTGATGATAGAAACCCCTTGCAGCCCTATGCCTTCCTTCCTCAAATAGCATAGACTGTCATCACTACCATATCCATTTCTGACCATTACATTAAGCAAACTACCATAACTGATGTCTCTCTCATACATCTTTACAAGGGCATACTTTTTTCCAGGAAACTGGAAATATAATGACCATAGATCTTCAGGCCTAAAGAAGAAAACAAAGTAACATTTTGAATACAGTATCACAATAAAATATATGACAGATTCAGTAATTCAGAGAAAAACTGACACTACAAAATACAAGTACAGCAGCCCAATTACTTCACAGGACTAAATTAGCAACTAAATTTAGGGCATGAGAAACTTCAGAGGATAGCTAGAACTTCACAGGACTAAATTCAGACCTAATTTAACTAAATTCAGGTAGCTACAAATTCACAGCTATGAGATTTATGACAGATTCAGTAATTCTCTACAACTAAATTCAGACATAAATTAGCAACTTGCTAAACTAGGCAGTATAGCTAGAACTAACCCTAGATTATCCAGAGGAGACAATCAAATAACCAATCTTCGCAGTTATTGCTAGAACTAATCCTAGAATTTGGCAGAGTCAGATTTAGATTTACCTAGGTGGAGATGGAGCGAAGGGGAGTACTTCCTTCCCCAACGACTGAGCCGGCGCCTCGGCAACACTCTGCGCCGCAGCCTCCGCATCAGCCTTCTCTGCCTCCTCCGCACACGGTGACGGCGGCGGCAGGAGAGCTTTCTCCTCTGCCGACGAATCTGAATCAAGGTCGCAGACGCCATCGGGGTTGGGGCCCAACTTGCCAACGGACACGCATTGCGGGCGGCGGCCGCCGGAAGAATGCACACCGCCGCCGTCGAGTCCTTCTCCGCCGTCGCCGCCGGAGCTGGTCGCCATGGGTAGCGCGGGAGGAAACTGAATCGGGGGGGAATGGAGGGAACGGGTCGAAACGGCGGGCGGCGTGACCTAATACACCATCTAACGGCGCCAGTCAACCCGCGCCATGTCATCCCGACAGGCGGGACCCACCTGTCGGTTTCGCTGTTTTCGCGGCCAAATCCGAGCGTCAGTGCTCCGCGTTACGCATTAGGCGCAGAACTGGTGGTTTTTTGTGCCCTGGCTCAAATCTGGTACTGAGTTGTTACCCTAGCCCCAAGTGTGGTGGTTTTGCGTAAATAACTCGGGTTGGGGCGATACTCTGGCCACCGTCTCCTCCCCTTCCAGCCCACCTAGCTGTCACTGGAGGAAGCCGCCGAGCAAAGCCTGCCTGGTTGATAGCAGCGTCGGGCTCACCTTATTGGCTGGTCTTGGCGTCAGCTATTTTTGAAGGAGGCATCCCTATCCTTGTTTCGCGGTGATGGTGGATCTTCTGGTTCCATATGACAATCAACAAGTGTGTCCAAACTATTAGAACTAGTTTTGCGACAACGTTGAAAGGCTACAATGTTTTGTCGAAGGATGAAACGGATGATTTGTCACTTTCAACCAGAGAATGGCAGAAAATTAAACTCAAGGGTAAAATTTACCCTACACAATTAATGATTTACCCTCCTTTTGTTGAAAATGGACGATTTATAAAAACGGCGTGCCTTATAAAAAAGTCAATATATATTTAAAAAATCATCGTATAATTAATAAAGATCATTGTACATTAAACAATGTTCAATGTATATACGCAGAACATGTCACGTCGGCTCCTGACAGACGGGCCCTGCCGGTCAGTTTCACCGTCAATACGCGTTTATACGCAGTTTAGATCGATTTGTTGCTGCGTGCCCCAAACTTGTTAGAATTAATGGGCTAGGCCCATAGCAATTTCTGAAATCTCAAATAGTGGCCCATGAATAAAATGGCAAGAGGTGGTGCTAAAGTTTAGTCCCATACCGCTAGTTGAGGAAGAGTTGGACCTCTGGTCCTAATATATATACTTGTAACACCCCAAGAGTGCTCCTTCCATATTTGTACTTCCCAACATATCCATATATGGAATTATCATGATGATCTTGATGGTTGGGTTCTTCTCATGTTGTGTTTTGCTTCTTTTTATTTTTTGCATTTTATCTTCATGCCATTATTTTGTCATGTGCTTGCATCGTCATGTTCATTTGTGTTGTTCTTGTGCATTGCATCCATTATTTATGTTGTGTTGCTCTTGTATGCATTGTGTGTGTGGTCATCCCTTTCTTTCTCAACCATGCACACCACTTTCCCATCACCACCTCAACCCTTCTCTTTTCCAATATTATTCATGTGGTCAATATTTCTGTCCCAAATTAATGTTCACCATATTCCTAAATTCTCTAGTCCATATCCGATACCTCTGCCAAATTTCACCATTTTTGGAATTGTTTTGGTTGGGATAAAAAATGCCTCAAGTTTGGATTTAATTCAAACTTGAATTATTTTTCTTCCTCTAAAAATTGCCAAACCAATTTATTAAAATTCTACACAATTCCTGGATTCCAGAGATATTTTTATATCTCTTGCATCTCCCTCCAAAACCCCTGTGCTTTTCTCTTTGATTTTTCTGTTTGAAGAAATAGAAAAGAGAATAAGGGAGAGGCAGAGAGCAGCAGCAGCCGAGCCCAGCGTAGCAGCCCACCTGGGCCTCTTCCCAGCCGGCCCGGCCTAGCCCCTCCTGGTCTTTTCTCACCAAGGCGCCTCTTACCCCTCTCTCTCACACGTCCCATGTGGCGCAGCGGGACCCTCGCGTCAGTGGATGAACCTGTAGCACCCACCCACCTTTCTCCTACCTCTCTCCCTCTCCTTTATACGCACGCCATGGCCACCGTGGCAAGCCAGCCGAGCCGCGCCCTCGTATAAAGCGATGCCCGCGACCTCCTAGAGTTTCCCCCTCTTCGTCGCCACCCAAAGGGGTTCTCCCCTGCCTCTTTCTCCCTTCCCCGTAGGAGAGCCGTGAGCGAGAGAGAGATCGTGCTCGTTGTCGCCGCGCCCGCCGGCCATCCTCGGCGTTCGGGTCGTGTCCAGGAGCCTCGGCAAGTTCCTCTTCGTCGTCTTCTACCCCTACGTCGCCGAGGGACGCCAAGCCATCGTCGCCGTTGTCCTCTGCTTCCTCTGCTTCACGGGTCCGCGAATGACGCCTCGTTTCAGCAGCTCGCCATCGTCTATCCGCCGTCCCTCCGGCTACACCTACATGTTCTAGAGACACTAGGTGAGCAGCAGCGCCTCCCAGCTCTCTCCCGTAGTCATTCGCGTCCCGAGCCCTACTCCTCTGTCCTCTGCCCGCACCCCGCTTGCCCAGCTCCTGCCGTCGTCCCACCAAACGTCGTCGTGCCCGAGACGAGTTCTAGCTCGTGCTCGAGCGTTTGCACACGCACACTTCTAGCGGGCGCCCCTCCTTTTTCCGCACCCCCGCCGGTGCTTGTCTGCTCCGGTGGTCGCCGCCGCTGCAGCCGGCGCCCTCGTCGCCGCCGTCATCTGCCCTGGTTCGGAGAACCAGGCCAGCCTTGAGGGTTGGCTCATAGGGAGTAAAAAAACCCTTCCTGTCACACACACTCAGCTAGCCGAGATGGTTAGTCACGCATGCACACAACCTTGGGGTCCTGGGTTCGATTCCCGGCCGACGCCCCCCCCTATTTTTTGCCACAATAGTGACACTGACATTTGGGCCTTGCGGGTCCCACTGTCATACACACCCCCCCCTTCATTCTTTATCTCTTTTATTTTATTTATTTTTATCTTCTTTTTCGAAATTCCAGTTCTGGTAATTGCCCATTGTCCAAATCGGGCAATATCCAAACCTGGCGCTTTCCAGATCCGGCAAGTTTCTGTTTCTGGCCGTTTCCATTTTCGGCATATGCCAAATCTGGAATAGAGTTCAATTAAATTTCTGCCCCATATGTATTTGTGGCATTTTGAGCATTTTTCATGCAGGAACATATGAGTGTAATATATGATTTTGGGGTAGAAAAATCCAACTAATCCATTGGTGGCATTAGATTTATCTTTTGAGCAAGTTTGCATGCATGTCATTTTTGCATAACATGCCATTTTGTCATTTTTGTGTGAATTATTGCATATGTCATATGAGCAACTTGTCAACATGAGTTTGGAGCATTTTCATGCCATGTTGCTGCTAGTAATTTTTCCATGCCATGATATGCCATGATAGGGGTGCAACAAGCTTGCAAACATGCTTAGTCATTGTTACTGTTCTGCACTTGTTAAATTTCTGCTAAACTTGCCATGTTGCTTTGATGCTACCATCTAATCCATAGCTTTTCTGAGCATGATCAGTAAACATGTTTTGTTCTATGTTGCCAGTACATTCATGCCATGCTAGTTGATGCCATGTTAAACTCCTGTAGCATATGTTAATGTTGCTCTAAACATGCCTAGTCAATATAGCAGTTTTTCTGTCAACATTATGTTGCCATGTTGTGAGCTCATTTCTAGTGAATCCATGCTTCATATGATTTTGTGCCAATGTATGAAATGTTCTATGTCATGTGTACAGTAGCTGCATGCCAATTTCTTGCATTTTAGGGTACTGTAGCTTGTTGTTTTGATGTGCACAAGATGCCATGTTGCTGTTAAATTTAGTTTTGCATTGCATATTGTGTTTGCTCACCATTTGAGTTTCGTGCATCCGATCCTCGTGATCTTTATATAGATTTCAATTGAAATCTTCCATTCTGTCCAGAGGCATACTTGGGTTGCCAAGATTTTGCCCATATCCATCTTTTGCTTCACCATTCACGTCTCGTTATCATTTCTGTTGTCCCGGTAGCATCGATGCTTCATTCATGTCATGCTCATTAATTCACCATGCCATTTCATACATATTTTTGCTTGTGCATATATGCCATGATTGTTTGTTTATTTCGGTGCTTGTTTTTTCTTTTGGGTAGTTCCGGGAGACGAGTCCGAGTTCGAGGAACCGGTTGAGAACGTGTACGAGGAGCAGTCTTACTATCCTACCGAAGAGACTTCAGGCAAGATGATCATTACCCTTGATAACACTACTATCTTTGCTTGCTAGTTGTCTCGTTGCTATCGCCATGTCACGCTTCCTACCACATACATGTCAGCCTCTCATATGCCATGATACAACCTCTAACCACCCTACCCAGCAAACCGTTGTTTGGCTATGTTACCGCTTTGCTCAGCCCCTCTTGTAGCTTTGCTAGTTGCAGGTGCAGAGCAGGTTGTTCCATGTTGGGACATGGATATGTTGGGATATCACAATATCTCTTATTTAATTAATGCATCTATATACTTGGTTGTGTGTGGAAGGCTCGACCTTTTGCCTAGTGTTTTGTTCCACTCATGCCGCCTTAGTTTCCGTAATACCGGTGTTATGATCCTTGATTAGCGTTCCTAACATGCTCAGGGGAATGGGACCCTCTTGATAGTTCGCTTTGAATAACCGCTTCCAGCAAAACCCAACTTTGGTTTTACCATTTGCCTAATAACAACTAAAACTTGCATATGGAGTAATTAACCCGAGGTTTTTTAATCAACAACCCGGGCCAGTGCTCCTCATGAGTGTTGGTTCAAACCTGTCAACCGCCGGTGGCCGCCAGGGGCAACTCTGGACTTGGCCTACCGGAAGTTTGGACAATCCGATCGTGGCCTGAGACGAGATACGCGCGGCTCCTATCGGGGTGTCGGCACGTCGGGAGGTCTTGCTGGACTTGTGTTACCATTGTCGAAATGTCTTGTGCACCGGGATTCCGAGGATACTTCGGGCTATCTCGAGGTTGAGGTATTTCCACCGCAGCTTGTGTTGGTCTATGATGGACCAGGTTGGAACACCCCTGCAGGGTTAAATCTTACGCGAAGCCGTGCCCGCGGTTATGTGGCGACTTGGATATTTTTAACCTCCGGTTCTAGAAAACTTGACACTAATTCTAATAAAATACACCAACTGTGTGCGTAACCGTGATGGTCTCTTTTCGAGTAAGTTCGGGAAGAGAACACGGTGGGGTTATGATTGAATCGTAAGTAGGTGTTCAGGATCACTTCTTGATCATATTAAACTTGCGACCGTTATGCGTAGTATGCTCATCTTTATACTGGTACACGTAAGTTAGCCACTTAAACATGCTTAGTGCTTGCTGCAACCTCACCACATTTACCCCTTCCTTACCCATCAGCTTAAATAGTTTTGTTACCTTGGGTGATGAGATTGCTGAGTCGCTGTGGCTCACAGATTACTATAACTCCAGTTGCATGTACGCTTGAGACAGACACAGGTGAGCCCGAGATGCTCCATTGGGAGTACGATGATGAACGTGGGCGTATGTACGTCACGATGCCAGACGATCAGTAGTGAGCCCTAGTCGGTTGATCCGGGGATAATAGCAGGGTGGTGTTTTCTCGTTTGTTTTCGTCCGTAGTCGGACCCTGTCTTTCTTCTGGATGATTGTATGATGATTTATGATATATTTATGATGTAGCATGTGACGAGTGTAAGCCTTTATCTAGTATTCTCACATGTTCATTCGGTTGTATGTATTTGAGAATCACCTTGCTATGCGTTCCAAAATGAGGTTCTGTCATGATCTTGAGTTCATCACGAGATTGTGATAGAGTTTCATATTGGGCGTTACAATACTGCTACCGGTTGCGGCTAAAAGACACACCGAAAACACCTAGGGTTTTGCCTCATCACGCAACTTGCACCGCCACCGTAGTCTACTCCATCCCAAACACTGGCGTGCATCGGCGTGCGGGAGAGCAGGTCTCCGGAACCGTTCGTCCTTGCAATCCTGCACCGGGAGAGAATGAATTAGGTTTTTGGGAAGCGCTCTGCGCACCTGTTCAAGTTCGTCATCACGGGTCGTCTTCCGTCTAAGTCGGGCGGTGCTACTCATCGTCGTCAGCAACAGATCGTCGCCAACATCGTCATCAACACCGTCGCCCCTACAACAGCTAACGAACAATACGTCCATCGTCGTCTGTTCATGTCTCTTTCTACAACTGCTATTTCGTGTGCGCTGCTGTTGTGCATGTTTTACCGTTCCTCTAGTTTGCTTGTTTGTTACATACTAGTCTCTGTTCTAGTCATGAATTATTTACTGGAATTAATCATGAACTTGCCTAATTTTCCAACAATCCAAAAACCTAAATATAGGCAATTTCCTGAGTTAACTATGGCTGGATTCGCTGATGCACTGAGGCCGCATAAGTTTACCAGTGTGCACTTTAAGAGGTGGCAGGTGAAGACCACGCTCTGGCTTACTGATCTGAAAGTTTTCCACGTTAGTGTTGGTGCTCCAGAGGGAATGTCTGACGAAGATCAGAGAAAATTCCAGGAAGCCAATATTATGTTTGTGGGATACATTCTGAGTGTTCTTGCTGACCGTCTGTGTGATGTGTACATGCACATAGATGCCGGAAAGACTCTGTGGGATGCACTGAATGCTAAATTCGGTGCAACAGATGCAGGCAGTGAACTGTACATCATGGAGAGTTTCCATGACTACAAGATGGTGAATAACCGTTCTGTGGTTGAACAAGCTCATGAGATACAGTGCATTGTGAAGGAACTGGAACTCCTTAAGTGTGTTCTACCTGACAAATTTGTGACTGGGTGCATGATTGCAAAGTTGCCTCCTTCATGGAGGGATTTCGCCACAACTCTGAAACATAAGAGACAGGAGATATCAGTTGAAAATCTGATTGCATCTCTTGATGTTGAAGAGAAAGCTCGGGCTAAAGACACTACTGAGAAAGGAGGTGAGGTTCAGCCTACCGCCAACATGGTGCAGAGGTACCCACAGAACAAGAACAAAGGGAAAAACAAGCCTGTTTTCAACAAGCCTACCAAGACTACTACCTTCAAGAAGAAGAAGTTTAACAAGGCTGAGCTAGAGTGCTATGCCTGTGGGAAGCCCGGACACTTTTCCAAGGAATGCCCAGAACGTGCAGACCGCCGAGGGAAAACGAGCTCCAAGACTGTCAACATGGTGATCGCTAGCAATACTGATGGGTATGGTAATTTACCTATTGTGCTTTCAGTATTTCAATCATCTTCATGGTGGATTGATTCGGGTGCTAATGTTCATGTGTGTGCTGATGTCTCTTTGTTTACTTCTTATCAGGTCGCAAGGGATTCTTCCGTCCTAATGGGGAATGGGTCACATGCTTCTGTTCGTGGCATTGGCACGGTGGATCTGAAGTTTACTTCGGGAAAGATCGTGCAACTAAGGAACATGCAGCATGTCCCTACTATGAACAAGAATCTAGTTAGCGGCTCCCTTCTATGTTGAGATGGGTTTAAGGTAGTTCTAGAGTCGAATAAAGTAATCGTGTCGAGATTTGGACAATTTATAGGCAAAGGCTATGAGTGCAGAGGCTTGTTCCGCTTTTCCCTTTCAGATTTTTGCAATAAGTCAGTAAACCAAATTTGTGCTAGTGTTAATGATGATGCAAGTATTTGGCACTCTCGTTTATGTCATATTAATTTTGGTTTAATGTCTCGGCTATCCAGTATGAGTTTAATTCCGAATTTCACTGTTGCCAAAGGTTCTAAGTGCCATAGTTGTGTGCAATCGAAACAACCTCGAAAGCCTCATACGGCTGCCGAGGAGAGAAACTTGGCACCTCTAGAACTCATACATTCTGATCTTTGTGAGATGAATGGTGTGTTGACAAAAGGTGGAAAGAGATATTTCATGACGTTGATTGATGATGCGACTAGATTTTGCTATGTTTTTTTGTTGCAAACTAAAGATGAAGCTTTAGACTACTTTAAAATCTATAAAGCTGAAGTTGAAAATCAACTAGAGAGAAAGATCAAGCGTCTTAGGTCCGATCGTGGTGGAGAGTATTTTCCCAAATTATTAGATGAATTTTGTGAGGAACATGGTATTATTCATGAGAGGATGCCTCCCTATTCACCCCAATCAAATGGGGTTGCCGAGAGGAAAAATCGCACGTTTACTGATTTGGTGAATGCCATGTTAGACACTGCTGGTTTATCTAAGGCATGGTGGGGGGGAGGCTCTATTGACTTCATGACATGTCCTGAATAGAGTTCCTAACAAGAATAAAGAGAAAACCCCTTATGAGGAGTGGGTTGGGAGAAAACCATCACTTTCTTACTTGCGCACTTGGGGATGTTTGGCAAAGGTCAATATTCCTATTCCTAAGAAACGCAAACTCGGACCAAAGACAGTGGATTGTGTCTTTCTAGGCTATGCTCAACGGAGCATTGCTTATAGATTTTTAGTGGTTAAATCTGAGGTACCTGATATGCATGTTGATACTATAATGGAATCTCGTGATGCAACATTTTTTGAGAATATATTTCCTATGAAAGATATGCATAGCATTGCTAGATTTTCTTCTGAGATAATTCCTGAATCTAGTACATCTGATGAGTATTTCGAACAATCACATGAGGAAGTCCTTGAGAAGGATAACAATGAAGCTCCTGTGAGGAGTAAGAGACAAAGGGTTGCAAAATCCTTTGGTGATGATTTCATTGTATACCTTGTGGACGATACTCCCAAGTCTATTGCAGAGGCATATGCATCTCCGGATGTAGATGATTGGAAAGAAGCTGTTCATAATGAGATGGACTCAATTCTTTCTAATGGAACTTGGGAACTAACTGATAGACCATATGGTTGTAAACCTGTGGGCTGTAAGTGGGTATTCAAAAAGAAGCTAAGGCTTGATGGTACTATTGATAAGTACAAGGCGCGTCTTGTGGCCAAGGGCTACACTCAGAAAGAAGGCGAAGATTACTTTGACACCTATTCACCTGTTGCTAGAATGACCACCATTCGAGTGCTACCTTTTCTGACTGCCTCTTATGGTCTTATCATTCATCAAATGGATGTAAAGACAACTTTCCTAAATGGAGAGTTGGAAGAGTAAATCTATATGGATCAGCCTGATGGGTTTGTGGTAAAGGGTGAAGAGAGAAAGGTGTGCAAGTTGTTAAAATCTTTGTATGGTCTAAAACAAGCACCTAAGCAATGGCATGAGAAGTTTGAAAGAACTCTAACTTCTGCAGGATTTGTCATTAATGAGGCTGATAGGTGTGTTTACTATCGCCATGGTGGGAGCAATAGTGTTATATTATGTTTGTATGTTGATGACATACTAATCTTTGGTACAAACATTGATGCGATCAATGAGGTTAAGTCTTTTCTATCAAAGAGTTTTGATATGAAAGATCTGGGAGAAGCTGATGTGATACTAAACATCAAGCTTATTAAGGAAGAGAGTGGGATTACTCTAACGCAATCTCATTATGTTGAGAAGGTCTTGAGCCGGTTCGGCTTTATGGATAGCAAGCCTTCTCCAACACCTTATGATCCCAGCGTGACACTCAGAAAGAATAAGAAAGAAACGAGAGATCAATTAAGATACTCTCAAATTGTTGGTTCACTCATGTACTTAGCTAGCGCTACAAGGCCAGATATCTCTTTTGCTGTGAGCAAACTGAGTAGGTTCATGTCCAACCCGGGTGATGATCATTGGCATGCACTAGAAAGGGTCTTGCGCTATCTAAGAGGTACTATGAGTTATGGAATTCACTATTCAGGGCATCCTACTGTGCTAGAAGGATATAGTGTTTCGAACTGGATTTCCGATGTTGATGTACTCTACGCCACAAGTGGGTATGTATTTACTCATGGAGGTGGTGCAGTGTCATGGAGGTCCTGCAAACAGACCATATTGACGAGGTCAACTATGGAAGCAGAACTAACTGCTTTAGACACAGCCACGGTTGAGGCAGAATGGTTGCGTGAGCTCTTGATGGACTTGCCTGTGGTTGAAAAACCTGTTCCGGCTATTCTTATGAATTGTGACAACCAAACGGTTATCGCTAAAGTGAACCATTCTAAGGATAATGCGAAGTCATCAAGACACGTGAAGAGACGTTTGAAATCTGTCAGGAAGTTGAGAAACTCCGGAGTAATAACTGTTACGTATATTCAAACAGACAAAAACCTGGCAGATCCTTTTACAAAGGGACTATCACGAAATGTGATAGATATTGCATCGAGGGAGATGGGTATGAGACCCAGAGATGTTACACCATAGTAGTAACCCAACCTTTGTGATCGGAGATCCCGTGAATTAGGACCTGGGAAGAACAAGCTATTGGTTAACTGAGGAGAGTAATTTATGACCGTCTCTAAGTGAAGATGCAAAACTCTCAGAGCTGTAAGGCTCAGAGCTGTAAGGCAGGTTGGCAACATGCCTTAATGTGGTTCTATTGGCTATGATTAGCGAAGATGCTATCCTACAGAGCAGTCTTGAAAGAACGCACCTATATGAGCTCCGATTGTAAACGTCACAGTCTATGAGACTTGGGTGGTCTCTAGTAAGCTCACGAAGAGACCAGGGAGTATGACGTATATGCTCCAAACCGCGGGGTAACCTACTGGCAGCCAGGTACTGGTTAAGACTTTGAGTGAAACATGTTCACACAAAACTAGCAATTCAAGGCTTAGTCCATTGTCAAGTTGTGGACGGATGTAGCTTAAAGTTCTAGGCAGAAGTTCAACTTAACAGTCTCTGCTGAAACACTGGTATATTAAACAAGGAGTGAGAGAAGACAAATCTCTAAATGGGTATTTGAGATCTGGTGGGGGATTGTTAGAATTAATGGGCTAGGCCCATAACAATTTCTGAAATCTCAAATAGTGGCCCATGAATAAAATGGCAAGAAGTGGTGCTAAAGTTTAGTCCCATACCGCTAGTTGAGGAAGAGTTGGACCTCTGGTCCTAATATATATACTGCTACCGGTTGCGGACAAAAGACACACCGAAAACACCTAGGGTTTTGCCTCATCTCGCAACTTGCGCCGCCACCGTAGTCTACTCCATCCCAAACACCGGCGTGCATCGGTGTGTGGAAGAGCAGGTCTCCGGAACCGTTCGTCCTTGCGATCCTGCACCGGGAGAGAACGAATTAGGTTTTTGGGAAGCGCTCTGCGCGACTATTCAAGTCCGTCATCACGGGTCGTCTTCCGTCTAAGTCGGGCGGTGCTACTCATCGTCGTCAGTAGTAGATCGTCGCCCCTACAACAGCTAACGAACAGTACGTCCATCGCCGTCTGTTCATGTCTCTTTCTACAGCTGCTGTTTCGTGTGCATTGCTGTTGTGCATGTTTTGCTGTTCCTCTAGTTTGCTTGTTTGTTACATACTAGTCTCTGTTCTAGTCATGAATTATTTACTGGAATTAATCATGAACTTGCCTAATTTTCCAACAAAACTTGGTACTGACTTGTGAAAAAAAACGTAAAGTGGCACTACCGACGTGCAATTAACTCCATCAGAAGCTACACCAACTACCCATTGGGTGCGCCAAAGCTTGGCGCAGCTAGAACTCTTTTGTTGTTTTTGTCTTATTGCCAAAGGCCTAAGTAATGCGTACTGGTTCGGCAGAAGGCCCACTGTTGTCTCCGGCATACAGTTTACGCCTTAGGAGTACGACTAGGTTGGCAGCCTCAACTTCTGGTCTGCTCTTCGAAGATATGACTAGTTGGCAAGATCAAAAGCTGGAAGCGAGATTGCATACAGCAAGAGTTCTGAAGCATCATATACACAAAAAATACTTAGAGCAATAACTCATGTAGTTAAAAAGCACTTAATACATACATAAGTTTGTCCTATACAAAATACTTATACAAAGAAGACCAATCTATTCTTCCTCATCTGTAGGTAAGGTTTTTCATGTGCAAATCAAGGTGGCAGCTACCCTAAAATAGGGCACACAAAAGTAGTTTTAGGGCATCAAAAAGTGCGTTTTAAGGACCTGAATTTTTTCTTCTCTAACGACAGCCATAAAATAAAACACCGCTGCTCCAACAGCTGCCCTATTCTTTTTCTTGATCGGATTGGTCCCCTTCCTCCGTGACGCCAACAGATTTTTCATCGGATGATGGGGGTGGGGGGGGTGTCACTGTCGTTTACTCACTGGATCTCAGTCCAGGGTCGCGACCAGCAACCACCGTCTGGGCTCGCCGCCCCAACTTCCGAGTGCCACGCAGGACCATCGCTCAATGAGTGCCCCCTCTCTGTGTACAGCGACGCTGGCCTACGAGCCCGACACCCGCCGCCGCCACGGTGAAGTGATCAAGTCCCAAGCGAGCAGGTGAGAGAGACCTCCGCCAGGTCGATCTAGGGCCTCCACCCTAATTGCCACGGTCTCGAGCAATCTTGTTGTGACCAATCTGTTCTAATAGCCTTGGAATCCAAGTCCCAAGCGAGCAGGTGAGAGAGACCTCCGCCAGGTCGATCTAGGGCCTCCACCCTGATTGCCACGGTCTCGAGCAATCTTGTTGTGACCAATCTGTTCTAATAGCCTTGGAATCCTTGGTGCTTTCCCTGTGGCAGAACATCTCCCGTCTTTTTTTTTTCAATTAACGAATACACCCCCAAGGTTTAATCTGAGCCTTCTATGTCTGTGTTTCGTTATTAAAACATGATAAATATTGCACGTGATATCACTGGAAAGAGATTATGCTTTGTGGTACTGCTATATAATTACGTTCAACTTCCTTAATTTCTACAGGATCAGGATAATAACTTAACAGTTGCATATTGGCTCTCTAATTCATGCGCATTACTCCTACTTACGGAACGAACATACAAACTAAGTGCAACAGCTCCCCAGAGACCATGGGGTATGTTCAAGGTGACACATCTTTCCTCTCTTCAGTTTCTTACTCTGGTTTATACTGAAGACATCTTTGTTCGTTGCCTATGAAAACATTAGGGAATGGGAACTTCACTACTCAGCAGTAAATTTGGTAGGATCGTACTGAAGAACAATCTGCAAGGTATTGAAGTCCTCTATCCTGCTCTGTTTTTCAAGCAGCAGCTTACGGCTTACCTTGAGAAGACGTATGGAATGATAAGAGACAATTTGAAGAGAGAGTTATCTCCATTTCTTGATCTTTGCATTCAGGTATGAACAAATTGTACTAGAAATTATTTTGATGTATAAACTAAAGGTGAGCCTCAAGGTTTTGTTTTACCGACCCTTTTCTTTGCAGCCACCGAGAACAGCTCGTGCAAGTCGGACTTGTGGAGCTTCTGTGGCAAACGTCTTGACCCAGCAGATCGGCCTTTGGCAGAGTATTGAGAAAACATTAACAAACTACCTGAGTGTTTTGAAATCCAATTATGTAACTAACCTAGGCACGAATGAGTTATGGCATAACGTTTTTAAGTAACGATGTGCACTGACATGTGCACTATTGATATTGTGCAGGTTCCTTCATTCTTAATCTGCAAGCTGTTCGTTCAAATATTTTCATTTATTAATGTCCAGTTGTTCAATAGGTAAAATTTAATCCTTCCTGAGCTCTGTGCTTCATTGTACTTTTCCCCTTAAGGCTCCTATGATACTTTGTAACTTGTAGTGTGCTTCTCCGACGAGAGTGCTGTTCATATAGCCACGGAGAATATGTGAAGGCTGTATTGGCAGAGTTAGAACAGTGGATCATTGACGCGACTGAAGAGGTATGGATGATTTTTTTTCCAGACATTTTAATCTGTATGCTAATGATATGGTACACATAGTATGCCGGCTGCTCCTGGGAAGAACTGAAGCACGTTAGGCAGGCTGTTGGATTCCTTGTAAGTGTCGGTACTGACTGAGTGATGGGGTGTTTGATTTGCAATTTTATGGGTAAAAATTGGATGATCTAACGAATATTATCATTAGGTTTTGTACCAAAAGCCAAAGAAAACACTGAAAGAGATCACCAACGATTTGTGCCCTGTAAGTGGTATTTGAACTCAGTTAAGTTTAGTCATTCATCGACGCTTATTGGACAACTTATTACTCGTTTTACAAACGTTCAGGTCCTTGGCATAGCACATATATACCGTATCAGTACGATGTATTGGGATGACAAATATGGCACTGAAACAGTTTCGTCAGAGGTAGCAGCCTCTTCTAGTTAGTAAATTGCCAGTCTGTTCAAGTTTCATATATTTCTAACAAAAGAAAACAAACTGCAGGCCATATCAAATATGAGACTAATGATGACTGAAGATTCGAATAATGGAGTGGACAGTTCTTTGTTATTGGATGATGACTCAAGGTTTATTTCCCTCTTCCATGTTCAACAAGTCACTCTGTTTTCTTAAAGCCTGCTCACAAATGTTTGATTGTTCACGACACGTCTCATTGCAGCATTCCATTTTCGGTGGATGACATCCTGAAGTGTGCGGCGGAATTTGAGGTAACAGATGTTGATATGCTGCCTTTTTTCCGGGAGAATCCTTGCTTTAACTTCCTACACGGAACAAAGGACAAACTGGACGACCCGGCCCTTCAAAGTTAAGAATGCCTCTTGTTCTCTTCCAAATGTAATGTGTCCAAGGAAATCGCCGGTCATACATTATCGTCTTATGAACTGCAAAGATCATAGTTGGAATAAGTTGCGGTGCCAATTGTGTTGTTGGCGTGTTATTTGTTTCATTCAAAGCATGCCCTGTTCTCAATCGAGAATGTTTGTAACCAAGACAAACGTATATACCGCCGTTTCATCTGCCTAAGGTAAAAATAGGTTCCTTCTGAGAACTAGTAACTTTGTTGTTCTACTCAGTGTTCCGTATAACTAGATGGTCATGCACTTTCCAACCAAGTCATACTTGGAAATCTGCTGTTCATTAACATACGAGCCCACCGGCCACCACCAAAGAGGAGGTGGAGTGCATCTCCAACGAGGACACCGGGCATATGTCTTGCTACAATACAATGCCACGAGCTGATACTGTTCACATGAAAACTGCCACGAGCCCAGGAATCAACATGGTCAAACCCGGTCAACCTGATCAAAATATGGATTTGGACCAAACTTATCCGGTTTTGAGACTTGAAGGACCAAATGTCTACCAAAAAATCTTGAGGGATCATAATGTGTATGGAAAAAGGTAGACATGCGTTAAAAAAATACTGAAGAAAACAAATGGAAAACCAGAGAAGACCGTAAAAGAAGCCACCAAAACCAAAAAACCAAAGAAACACCCCCCCCCCCCCCCCCCACACACACACACACAAAAAAAACCTGCTCTTTGGAACCCCCAATTGGGTAGGCCCGTCTAACGCTCGCCTACTCCATCTCGCAGCAGGCGATATATAGTCCTGGCGTGGAATCAACTCTTCTTCCGTCAACTGCCAGAATCTGTTAGGCCAAATTTTTGGAACCAAAACGTTTGTGACCATTGAGTCAGCCGGGTCCAAGATCACGGCATTTGCATGATATGAGGGCAGATACTATTTAGCGCGCGGGTCGATGGATACCGAGGAAACGCATACACACCCCGAGCGTACGCATGCTACATGGGTCGGCCCTTTACAGGGCATTTTCTGTATCTTTTTCCAGCCAATTTTGGGAAGGTTCCCTAAACAGTTTTTTCAAGCCTTTTCTTCTAATCTTTTTTTATTTTCCGTTTTTATCATTTTTCAGGAACAATTTTTGAAATTCACGAACATTGTTTGAATCGGCGAACATTTGTTGGAATTTGGGAACAATTTTTGAAATTTGTGAACATTTTATTGAATCATCGATTTTTCTAAAAAAATCAGGAACATTTTTCTAAAATTGATGAATATTTTTTAAAATTCATAACATTTTCAGATTTATGAAGACTTTTTGAAATTCAGGGAAATTTTTCCAATTTGTGAACATTTCCTGAAACCCGAAACTTTTTTCAATTTATAATTGTTTTTGAAATCCCAAACATTTTATAAGGAAGAAAAATCTAAAAAGGAAAATAAAAAGAAAAGACAAAAACAAACAACAACAACAAGAAAGCCTTTAGTCCCAAACAAGTTGGGGTAGGCTAGAGGTGAAACCCATAAGATCTGGCGACCAACTCATGGTTCTGACACATGGATAGCAAGCTTTCACGCACCCCTGTCTGTTGACACACGAACACGTCACGTGTACCCTCGACGCCGGGGGTGATGCACCGCAGCTCACGTCGAAGGAGGTCCGTCCGGCAGCGCGATACGCAAGACAACCGGCAGACGCTTTTGAAGACCCGAAACCCCACACGTCCGAGAGGGACCCCGTCAGGGAGTGCGGCGGCTATGGGCTGCTCTAGGTCGATTCGCTCGCCCCCAGAGCCTCGGGATTCGCAGCTCTCAAACTTGAAGAACAGCGAAGAGCGAGAGAGAAAAACGATGGAGAGATAAAACGTAGATGAAAAAGTAATATATTGATTTGTTCGATTGTGTGTTCTTCAATCGGCCGTCACCCCCAACATATATAAGAGGCGGCAGGACTTTCCGTACAAGTAAAGGATTCATCTAGACTTTCCTTACAAGAATATTACATCAATTCACGTCCTAAGAAATCCTAGTTCTAGTCCAACTCGGATTTGGCTCGGATCTGTCCCATACTTCTGTCCTGCTTCTTGCGTGGGCTGTAGAAATCGCATACTAACTCGGATGGAGTCGAGTCCAACATCAAACTTGTCCGACTCGACGATCTGCATAAGACAACGTGGGCCACTTCTCCTTCTAAGGCCGTCTTAATGACTTTTGGGGCTCATCTTCAACTTCTGTTTGGATTTTCACTCAAACCGGCAAGCCTTCGAGAACTGGCAAGCACTCATTTCCGGCAAGCAAAACTTTCCGACAAGCACTCATTTCCGGCAAGCACAACTTTCTGGCAAGCACTCATTTTCGGCAAGCACTCAAAACCGGCAAGCATTTCCGGCAAGCACTCATTCCCGGCAAGCACTTATTTCCGGCAAGCAACTTTCCGGCAAGCAAAACTTTCCGGCAAGCACTCATTCAGCCGGCAAGGCCGAATAGCTCGCGCGACCCATCAGACATCACCTAGGTGGGTGTCTGGTACCTCGCGCCACTTTTATACTCAGGGCCGGTCCGTAGAGTATTGCCTCTAACTTTTGCATATGAACTCGGATTGGGATGATTTTTATATCAAAATCAACTGATTCGACGAGACGAAGACAATTCATATAGAAAGTTTTCTCATATTAGGCTGTCTTGAGGGCGGAATTGGCCGAACAGTACTCGTAGTGTCAAAATCTCAGTATTTCAAGCATAGTTTCGGCCTTTTAGATGGGATCGGATGATGATGACCCAAACTTCAAAGATGTTCATGTTGATCATACGAAACTTCTTCATGTAGATCACTTATTCATTTGAGGTCATGTTAAACGCTTTCTTCCGTGCCAAAATCTGATGTCAACACATGCCCCCCTGTTTTTCGGCAAAACTTGTATGCCGAAAAATAATTCGCATTGTGCTTGTTCTAAGGACGATGTCAACACTCCATCGGCCATTTTAAATTTTCTTAGGGAGATAAGCATGTATCAGCCATGTTTTATGCTAAGGGCGATAATCATATATCGGCCATTGGCTACTTAGACTTCTTGCCACACACTCGGGTGGTACTTCTTCAAATACTTGCCATTGAGAGCTCGTGGTAACAATGCCCCTTGAATGGATTCCACCAAATATGAGTTTTCGGGAACTACTCTTGCAACCTTAAAAGGACCTTCCCAGCTTGGAGACCACTTCCCGAATTTTCTATCTCTTGAGCCAATCGGCAAGATCACCTTTCACACGAGATCGCCAACTTGAAAGTTCTTCAACTTGACCTTTTTATTGTAAGCCTTTGCTACCCTCAACTTGTCTCTCTCTATGGCCTTTAAAGCAACCAAACGTTTATCGGCAACCTCATCAATATTGTCCATCATCAAGTTATAAAAGTCCACTGCCGATAAATCATTTTCTTTGGCTATCCTCAAAGCATTCAGATTTACTTCCACTGGTAAAACGGCCTCTTGACCATATACTAGCTCATACGGAGTTACCTTTGTGGCGCCATGCCTTGAGATTCTATGTGCCCACAAAGCTTCAGACAACAACTCATGCCATTTCCTTGGATTATCCTTAATCTTTTTCTTGATGAGCTTGATTAATATTTTATTGCTAGACTCAGCTTGTCCATTAGCTTGGGCATAATATTGAGAGGAATTGAGCATCTTTATGTTATAAGATTCGGCAAATTCTCTAACTTGATGTGACACAAACGATGAACCTTGATCTGTAGTTAATGTTTGAGGAATGCCGAATCTATGAATAATATGCTCGGTTATGAATTGAATTACCTCCGTATGTGTCATGTTCTTGAGAGGTACTGCCTCAGACCATTTAGTGAAATAATCGGTTGCCACCAATACGAACCGATGCCCCTTTGAGGAAGATGGATGAATTTCTCCAATGACGTCTAAACGCCAACCTCTAAAAGGCCACAGCTTGATAATAGGATGTAACATAGTAGCAGGAGCCAACTAAATATCACCAAACTTTTGACAAGCTTCACATCCTTTATAATACCTGAAGCAATCATTGATCATAGTCGGCCAATAAAACCCAGCACGTCGCAGTAACCATTTCATTTTGGGGGCCGACTGATGAGTGCCACAAATTCCTTCATGGACCTCTCCCATAGCAACTCTCGCTTAGTCCTCGTCCAAGCACTTTAACAGAACATCATCAACAGTTCGGCGGTAGAGATCATCATCTCTCATTGTATACTTGGAAGCCATACGCCGAACGGTCCTGTCCACCCTTTCACTCGGATTACACAGATATTCAATAATGGGCCTCCTCCAGTCTTGATTTTCACCTGCACTAGATTGCATGTTAGTGGCCGATGCAGTGGGCTCTGGTTCGGCCTCTACACTTACAAGGCTAGACATCGGCTTTTGAGAAACATGAAACATGCCATGATCAACATGATAGCCGGATGCCTGCTATGCCAATTCATTTGCTCTCCAATTATCATGCCTAGATATATGAGCAATGCTAAAGTAATCCAAAACAGAAATTATATCTAGACATTTATCAAGATAAACATTAAGTGATCCGTCAAAACATTGAAAAACTCTGGATATTTGTTGCACTACCAATAACAAATCACCAAAAGCCTCAATATGTGTAGCACCTATAGCCAACAACATCTCTAGGCCGAATAACAATGCTTCATATTCAGCCTGACTGTTTGTGCAAAAATATTCTAAGCGGCATGAGGCTTCAAAAATAGCACCATGAGGAGAGATATAAACAATACCAACACCTTGGCCATTGCTACAAACTGAACCATCAAAATATAATCTCCATGGTGCTAACGAGACAAGGTTTATATCAATATCATGCTTGTCATCAATCCGATGTTCAACGATAAAATTAGCAACGATTTGGCCTTTCATGGATTTCAGCGATTCATAGGCCAAATCATATTCAATTAAAGCATAAGCCCACTTGCCAATTCTACCACTAAGAATTGGCCTATGCAACATGTATTTGATGACATCGGTTTGACAAGCTATTATGCAAGTACTTGGCACTAGATAATGTCTTAACTTTGTGCAAGCATAATACAAGCATAGGCATAATTTTTCAATAAATGTATACCTCGTCTCGGCGTCCAACAAGCGCCGGCTGAAATAAGTGATATCATGCTCCTTTCCTTCGGTCTCTTGAGTCAAAACAGCACCAATAACACCTTCCTCCGCTGCAATGTAAAGCCTGAAGGGTTCCTTATGCTTAGGTGCTTTCATCACCTGAGGAGTACACAAATAATTCTTGATCATATCAAATGCTTCTTGCTGTTTTGCCCCCCAAGTAAAATCAACATCGTTTTTTAACCGAAGGATAGGAGTAAATGCGTCAACTTTCCCTGACAAATTAGCTATGAACCTCCTCAAATAATTGACCTTGCCGAGGAATTTTTGCATATCTCTCTTGCATGTTGGAGCCTCCACTTTTTGTATAGCTTCTATCTTTTTGGGATCAATTTCTATGCCATCTTCATGAATAATGAAACCCAAAAACTTGCCAGCCGATACGCCAAATGCACACTTCAAAGGATTCATTTTAGTCCATATTTCTTCATTCTTTCAAAAGCTAAACGCAAATCGGCTAGGTGAGACTCGAAAGCATCCGATTTGACAACAATATCATCAATATATACTTCAAGTATAACACCGAGTAAATCATGAAAAATTAAATTCATAGCCCTTTGATACGTGGCGCTGGCATTCTTTAATCCAAAGGTCATCACCGTCCATTCAAATAAACCAAGGAAACCGGGGCACCGAAAAGCCATTTTGGACACGTCCTCTTCGGCCATAAAAATCTGATTATACCCCGCATTACCATCAAGAAAGTTAATGACCTTATGTCCAGAAGCATCATTAATAAGCATATCGGCTATTGGCATGTGATACTCATCTTTGGGTGTAGCTCTATTCAAATCTCTGAAATCAATGCACACCCTCAACTTGCCGGAGCCTTTCTTCTCCACTGGCACAATATTAGAAATCCACTCGGTGTACCTGCAAGGTCTAATAAAATTAGCTTTAAGCAAATGACCGATCTCTTCCTTGATCCGGTCATATGTTTTTGGATTAAACTTTCTGGCCAATTGTTTGTACGGTCTAAAACCGGCTTTTATAGGTAACCGATGCTCCACTAGCTCTCGGCTTAAACCTGACATTTCATGATATTCCCATGCAAAACAACAAACATATTCTTTCAATAGCTCGATTAACTTAGCTTTACAATCGGCTTTCAAATTTTTGTTTACAAATGTCGGCCTAGGAACTGAACCATCCCCAATATCTATTTCTTCTAAGGGATCGGCCGATGTAAAACCTTGTCCAAGTTTATCCATATCATCTAACTCTTCTATAGACTCACACATATCGTTCTCATTGGACCGATATTCCGTAAGTCGCTTTTGTAACCACTCGGAGTTAGGATCCATTCAAATACATCATACCTTGGAGCCGATTGCCACCAACCGGCTTTAATGAGACGGGCATGAAACCATTCTTGGTGGCACTGAGAAAGTCAAACTCTGATAGATCGCGCCCCGTCAAGCAAGTAGCATTGGGATGTTGCCAATCCACCGATGCATCGGCCAAAGCAACGCAAGACGAGTTATCCGCATGAATGACTTCCACTTCATCATCAACCCACTGGATTAAAAACTGGTGCATAGTAGATGGCACGCACTGGTTTGCAGGAACCCAATCACGGCCTAAAATAACGTTGTAATTACCTTGCACCTTGGCGACAAAGAAAGCAGTATCCAAAGTCTTGTTTCCGACCGTAAGCTCCACATACATCACACCTTTGGCTTTGGTTTTTTCTTTGCCTTCAAACCCATTAAGCACCATATTGGTCTTGATCAATTCTTCATCGGGCAAACCCAATTTCTTGAAGACCGAATAGGGCATGAGATTCACCACATCACCACCATCAACAAGCATCTGAGTAAGCGGCGATCCATTAATATGACCTCTGAGGTACAACGGTTTCAAGTGTGTTACTGGTTCTTTTGGCTTCTCAAATATTGCATTCTTAGGGCCAAAATCCAGCTGAGCCACCTCCCCTTCTTCATCTACAGCACGAAACTCAGCGGGTAAGTAATACACCATATTGATATCCATACCTTCGTGGACCGGTGTAGGCTCATAATCCACCATCTCATCTCCCTCTTCAAGTGTGTCCACCGATTCTGAAACTTGTCTGAGTGAAAGAGAAGTGATAGGTGTCGCGAATGATGTAATAGTGTTCGCATCGTCCTCCTTTGGTGGTGTAGGTGCTGCTGTGATGGACATAGGAGTTGCTGCATCTTTCATTTGTTTGGGCACCATATTTGTTTTGTAGGTAACATGGGCCGAGTGTCATTGAACAATTTAACCCTTTGTTTCTCGGCCTCCTGTTCTGCCATCTCTTGACTCCTCAACCTTTGCAGTTTCCTCTTCTGTGTCTTTGTTAGCCCTGGAGGACACCACTTTGGCTGAGTGTATTTAGGATCTCTTAGCTTCACTTGGCTGGTACTTGCTTCATTGTCATTAGCTGAGTGTTTTGGCGCGATAGCAAGTATCGGCTCAGTCGGGTTGTTATGCACAGTCGGCTGTTGTATGGTGAATGTTTCGGTACCCAAGATGAGTGAGTTGGCATTGATATTTTCCTTGCCTTTTCCAAACTCGACTGCTGCAATACTTGGTGATTTAGCACGTCACATTTGCTTGTTGACCCTCTCTTAATTACCTTGCATTGGCCGATTGACACCATTGTTCAAACGGCCTCATATGGGGTAAGAAAGTCTCTCGCGAATGGGCCTTCTTGGTTCTGCCCAACCCGGATGAAATGCATAAGGGGCCATTGGGGGCTGCCCCCATCCTCCATTGAAGTTTCCCATGTGGTATGGCGCATAGGGGGGTGGTCCCATCCATGGTCCTGGTGCCCATGACCCATATGGCCTTGCATGATGCTGAAATTCCTGCCTCGGAGGTGACCTTGAGCGCTTTAAATTTGATGACCGGTTGTAGCTAGAACCGGCCGCTTCATTGGCATATTTGGACAACAACATATCAAAAGTTGGCTTGATTCTCTTGCGCTGCACTCTAGCTTCATTCATCTTCCACTTGCCAACCTCTGGACTCTTGGGCTTAACAAATTTAACATGAGTGTCTTGTTGCACTTGTGGTTGCCCCCCGAGTGTAGGATTCTTGACGGTGATTTTGATTACTTCCTTGCCACCGGGTTGCCTGTCAAGCACAACCTGTCCCCCCAAGACTTTACTGTCATCCTTGCTTTTCCTGGGCTCACCTATGACAACATTGGACTTGTTAGCAGATTCGGCCGCTTCCAAATCCATGGTATTCATTGGAAAGGGTTGCTTATCAACTTGCATCTCAGAAAAGTTCAATCGTCCGTCATTAATGGCCGATTGTATCTGTCGTCGAAAAACATTGCAATCGTTAGTGGCATGAGAAAAAGAATTATGATATTTGCAATAAGCTCGCCGTTTTAGCTCTTCAAACGGTGGTAAAGTATGAGATATCCTAATAATCTTAGCTTGTAGCAAAGCATCAAATATTTTATCACACTTAGCAATGTTGAAAGTAAACTTCATCTCCTCATCACGATTCTTATGAATCGGTTTTAGGTCATTGCAAGTAAACGGTTTGGCCTTAGATGGCCAAACAAATTCAGTAGCATAAATATCACCTTCATCGTCCGAGTGATCACTATCATATTCAACCATATTCATCTTAGGACGATCAGCTTTATATCTATGCACTTCTTTGAGATCTTTGCTTCGGCTTTCCTGAGCCAAAGCCCTTTGTAAGACTTGGTTGATATTTAAAAACTCGTAGCCTTCTAGCTTTTCTCTAATGTGAGTTTTTAAGCCATTAAGCACAAGGTCTGCCAAGTCTCTCTCGGTTATCACCAAACTATAACACCGGTTTTTTGTCTCTCTAAATCTCTTGACGTAATCGGAGACCGATTCATCATGCTTGTGCTTAACCGATGTAAGATGTGACAACTTAAGTTCATTATCACCGCTATAAAAATGATCATGAAATTTCTGTTCTAGCTGTGACCACACATGAATAGAACCATGCGGCAAAGAAGAAAACCATGAAAATGCGGTGCCAGTCAATGATAAAGGAAATAAACGCACTTTCAATTCATTTAGTGAGCCCGCTTCACCTAATTGTGCCAAATATTGACTAACATGCTCCCATGTAGTTTTCGTGCCCTCTCCGTTAAACTTAACAAAATCTGGAATGTTATATCCTGGAGGGCACTGGATTGCATCAAAGTACTCGGGATACGGTTTTTGATAAATCCGATTCCTAGGCAATTCGACACCAAAATTCTCTCGGAGCATCTTAGCCATCTCCTCTCTAAAATTAGCTAGAGCATCGTCCGTAGTAGACGATGAAGTTTGTTGCAATGGCATATGTGGAATAGGATTGCTAGCTGTAGGTAGTAGTTGTGGCATGTAGGCCGAACCATAGTTCGGCAATGGTCTAGCATCGTTTGCATCTACAGGTAATGCTTGGTTCGGCGTCTTCACTGAACTTGGCATGCTCATGATAGGATTAATGGGTGCAGCCACAATCTGATTTGTATGTGTAGGAAAATAGCTCATCGGTACTGGAGGTGCCGATGAAAGAGGTAAAGCCAGATTAGGGTTTTGCACGCTAGCAGGCACACCAACATTACCACGAGATGATTGGGGCATATTTTTCTGAGCATTAGTATTCTCTAAAAAAGTTTGATAGACCAGATTATTACCATCAGCAATACGACTTTCAATTTCAGCCCACTGCTCAGGAGAAAAGGTAGTACTTACAGAGGGTTTAACCTGCTCGGCTTGAAGAGGAGGGAGCTTGATTTCTCCAATCGGAGTGATATTGCCTTGGCGATCCTTTTTGAAGTTTCCAAGAAATTCTTGCAGCTCCTTCTCTTCACGCGCCTTCTTGTACTCCTCATAGATTTGGCGATGGTCGACCGATAGCTCATCAAGACTTGGCTTAATGATGTTATCGGCGTTTACCTCGGATGGCTTGGGAAGATCGGACATGATGGATGATGATGATGATTGACCTTCAGTCCCCAGCGAAGTCACCAAAAAGTGTATTGACACACGAACACGTCACGTGTACCCTCGATGCCATGGGTGATGCACCGCAGCTCACGTCGAAGGAGGTCTGTCCGGCAGCGCGATACGCAAGACAGCCGGCAGACGCTTTTGAAAACCCGAAACCCCACACGCCCGGGAGGGACCCCGCAAAAAAAAGGGAGTGCGGCGGCTATGGGTTGCTCTAGGTCGATTCGCTCGCCCCTAGAGCCTCGGTATTCGCAGCTCTCAAACTTGAAGAACAGCGAAGAATGAGAGAGAAAAACGATAGAGAGATAAAATGTAGATGAAAAAGTAATATATTGATTTGTTCGATTGTGTGTTCTTCAATCGGCCGTCACCCCCAACATATATAAGAGGCGGCTGGACTTCCCGTACAAGTAAATGATTCATCTAGGCTTTCCTTACAAGAATATTACATCAATTCACGTCGTAAAAAAAATCATAGTTCTAGTCCAACTCGGATCTGTCCCATACTTCTGTCCTGCTTCTTGCGTGGGCTGTATAAATCGTATACTAACTCGGATAGAATCGAGTCCAACATGAAACTTGTCCGTCTCGATGATCTTCATAAGACAACGCGGGCCACTTCTCCTTCGAAGGCCGTCTTGATGAATTTTGCGGCTCATATTCAACTTCTGTTTGGATTTTCACTCAAACCGGCAAGCCTTCGAGAACCGGCAAGCACTCATTTTCGGCAAGCACTCAAAACCGGTAAGCATTTCCGGCAAGCACTCATTCCCTACAAGCACTTGTTTCTGGCAAGCACTCATTCGGCCGGCAAGGCCGAATAGCTCGCGCGACCCATCAGACATCACCTAGGTGGGTGTCTGGTACCTCGCGCCACCTTTATACTCAGGGCCGGTCCGTAGAGTATTGCCTCTAACTTTTGCATATGAACTCGGATTGGGATGATTTTTATATCAAAATCAACTAATTCGACAAGACGAAGACAATTCATGTAGAAAGTTTTCTCACATTAGGCTGTCTTGAGAGCGGAATTGGCCAAACAGTACTCTTAGTGTCAAAATCTCAGTATTTCAAGCATAGTTTCGGCCTTTTAGATGGGATCGGTTGATGATGACCCAAACTTCAAAGATGTTCATGTCGATCATACGAAACTTCTTCATGTAGATCACATATTCATTTGAGGTCATCTTAAACGCTTTCTTCCGTGCCAAAATCTGATGTCTACACTGTCCATGGCTAGTTCTTTGGTAATACTCCAATCCTTCATATCTCTCTTTACGGACTCCTCTCATGTCAAATTCGGTCTACCGCACCCTCTCTTGACATTATCCACACGCTTTAGTCGTACGCTATGCACTGGAGCTTCTGGAGGCCTACGCTGAATATGCCCAAACCATCTCAGACGATGTTGGACAAGCTTCTCTTCAATTGGCGCTACCCAACCCTATCTCGTATATCATCATTCTAGACTTGATCCCTCCTCGTGTGGCCACACATCCATCTCAACATGCGCATCTCCGCCACACCTAACTATTGAACATGTCGCCTTTTAGTCAGCCAATATTCAGCGCCATACAACATTGCGGGTCGAACCGCCGTCCTATAGAACTTGCCTTTTAGCTTTTGTGGCACTCTCTTGTCACAGAGAATGCCAGAAGCTTGGCGCCACTTCAACCATACGACTTCAATTTGATGATTCACATCTTTATCAATACACCCATCCTTCTGCAGCATTGACCCCAAATATCGAAAGGTGTCCTTTTGAGGCACCACCTTCCCATCAAGGCTAACCTCCTCCTCCTCGCGCCTAGTAGTACTGAAACTGCACCTCATGTACTCGGTTTTAGTTCTACTAAGCCTAAAACCTTTCAATTCCAAGGTTTGTCTCCATAACTATAACTTCCTATTGATCCCCGTCCAACTATCGTCAACTAGCACCACATCATCCGCAAAGAGCATACACCATGTGATATCTCCTTGTATATCCCTTGTGACCTCATCCATCACCAAAGCAAAAAGATAAGGTGCCATGCCCAATATGCGGTCCTATCCTCAAGGAACTCGGAAGTCCCGCTAAAGATAGAGGCGCATATCGGAGACGCTTCGCAAGGTGGATATCGTTACATCATACCATGTACTGAACAAATGAGAATACCAGATAAAGGCTTACACTCGCCACAAGCTACAGTATGAATACATTGAATATGTCAATACATAGCAAACATCATACAGAAGAGCAGGATCCGACTACGGATGAAATCAAACGAAAAGAAGAACGACATCCACCCTGCTAATCCCAGGCTGCCAACCGGGAACCCATCCTATGATCGATGAAGAAGAAGAAGCAGAAGAAGAACTCCAAAAGCAAACATGCATCGCGCTCACGTCAAATCATCGCTTTACCTGTACCTGCACCTGTTGTTGTAGTAAACTGTGAGCCACGAGGACTCAGCAATCCCATTACCATGGGTATCAAGACTAGCAAAACTTAATGGGTATGGAATGGTTAAGTGGTGAGGTTGCAGCAAGCACTAAGCATTGTATGATGGCTAACTTACGAGTACAAGAATAAGAAGAGTAAACTACGCATAACGGTCGCAAACTAGTAATGATCAAGAAGTGATCCTGGACACCTACTTATGAGTACAAACATAACCCCACCGTGTACTCTTCCCGAACTCCCTCGCAAAGAGACGATCACGGTTATGCACGCGGTTGGTGTATTTTAATTAGAATTTAGTGTCAAGTTCTCTTCAACCGGAGGTTATAAATTTCCAAGTCGCCACATAACCGCGGGCACGGCTTCGCGAAAGATTTAACCCTGCAGGAGTGCTCCAAGTAGTCCATTATAAATTACCACACACATCCGATGGAACATCCTCACACCATGATAACACGATTCTTACGATAAGGAATCCCGGTGGACAAGCCACTCGTAACAGGCAAAACTAAACCAGCAAGACCTCCCGGTGAGCCAGATCCGTATCTAGAGCCGCGCGCTCTCTATGTATGGGCATCATCCGTCTATGCTAAGTGGACGGTAGCCAAAAGAACCCGAGTTGCCCCGAGGCGGCTCCGCCGACTGCTAGGTAGGTGGACCAACGGTTGTGTTTTGCCGCTGGCCCGAGTTATGTTAGAATGAAAAGAGTCCCTGAGGTGGCGACCCTCTATGCATTAATTATTAGGTTCATGTTGGCAAATGTTAAAACCAATGTTGGGCCTTGCTGGAGAAGTCTTATCCTAAAACGAATGGACAGGGGGGTTCCCATATGCCCCACATGTGTTAGAAGCGCTCATCAAGGAACATAACACCGGTATTACGGAAACTAGGGCGGCATGAGTGGAACAAAACACTAGGCAAAAGGCCGAGCCTTCCACCCACAACCAAGTATATAGATGCATTAATTAAATAAGATATATTGCGGTATCCCAACATATCCATGTCCTAACATGGAACAAACTGCAACTGCACCTGCAACTAGCAACGCTATAAGAGGGGCTGAGCAAAGCGGTAACATAGCCAAACAACGGTTTGCTGGGATGGCGGAAGGTTAGAGGTTGTATCATGGCATATGGGAAGCTGAACAAACAAGTGGTTGGTAGCGAGACATAGCGATAGTATCGAGACAACTAGCAAGCAAAGATAGTAGTTATATCCAAGGTAATGGTCATCTTGCCTGAAATTCCGCTAGGAAGAAGATCGAATCCATGAAGTAGTCGAACAAGTGTAGTCGAACGAAGCCTCACACTCCGAAACGTTACCGGGAACTATCAAGAAGAAGCACAACCGGAAGGAAGAAAACAACGTGGTAAACAAATATAACATAATCATGGCATGATGCACAACCAAGTATGATGCATGTGCGGTTTAAATAGGCATGGCATGGCAAAGTGAAACAATCAAAAACTACATATTAAGTGAAGCTCAATATGCAACAAGTTGCATATTGACGAAACTCCACAATCAATTATTTAGTTCACACCCGTTTATGTACATGGCAAGATTAAATGTTGTTAAACATGGCAAGAGATGATGAATAATTAAACCGGAAACAACCAAGAACAATTTCGGAAAATCCCCATATGTAATTTTTGAATTTGGTACTGTTCTGCCTAAAACATAATTTTAAAGTTGTTAAACAGCAAAAGTAAGTGCACCATGTTAATCTACACGTTTTTCTAGTCAAGTTACATATATAATTCATTTCATTTGGAGCTATGGTTAATTAGTTATGAAATAAACTATTTTAGCATGTCATTTGGCAACTTTAATGCAAACATCAATTTTAACATTTTTATCATGGATGAAAGTTGGATATTGTGAAACTACATGAAATTCTACCAAAGTTGCACATATGACATGTTTTATTTGGATGCATGGAAATTTAGTTATTAACATTTTAAAACAGTGGCAGTTTCAGTAATTATTGCATGCACTGGATATTTGATAAATTCGCAACAGAGGGGAAAAAAGCACTATCGGGCCGAATCTGGATCAGAGAACTGGGTGCAACATAGCAAAGCATGGCCTACGGCGCACAATAGTGGGGATCAGGCGCTGGCTCACCATGGGCTTGGCCCAGTCGAGGAGGAGGCAGGCCGGTGCAGGGGAGCGGCTGGGCCTGGCGCGGCCAACTGGTCTTGTAGCCCACGCTCGACCGGGAAAGGGTCAACGCGCGCGGGCGTGCTCACTCGAAGTAGGGCGAAGCAGAGGCGGGACAAGCCGATGGCCATCGTCGTCCACGCGTGCGAGGGGCTGGCGTCGAGGGCTTGGGGAGGAGCAGACGAGCAAGGGCGACCGGATCCAGGTGTGCTGGAGTTCGGGGAGGCGCTGGACGTCGGCGAACATGGCTGGCGGCGGCGCGATCAGGAGGTGGCGGGGCTGTGCAGCAAAGGCCATGGCCGGAACAGAGAGAGCAAAACTTAGAGAGAGAGAGAGAGAACGGGAGAAAGGAGAAGAAAAAGGGGCGGTGGCGGGGCTCTCTGCTTGGTCACCTGCGAGGCTCTCCTGAGGCAGCCAAGACGAGGACGAGGTGGGGAACCGGGCGGCGCTCGAGCTCTTGGCGCGAATCCATGGCTGCGCTGGATGCGGGTAATGCGGCGGCGGGGCGCAGGGGTCCAGGAACGGAATGACGAGGTGAGGGGCGGCCGGATCCGTCGAAGGACTTGACGGGGTGGCACTGCGGACGAGCCGTGAGGCGCGGGCAAACTCCTTGAGGCCACGGCCTTCCTGTGAAAGAGCAGAGGGAGAGAGAGAGCTTAGCGAAGGCGGGAGGAGCAGGGGAAGAAGGAAAAGCAGGGGAAGGTGCGAGACGGCCTGGTTCGGTGGTGGCGCCTGGTCACGGGTGCTCGAGGAGCTCCTCTCCTCGGGCGCTCGGGATGCTGCAGGCGGTCCTGGACAGGGGCTCGGGGCAGAGGACGGGCGCAGTGAGGGCGGCCGGAGTCGGGGTCGTGGTCCCTGGAGTTGGCCGCTCCGGTTGCCGATGCTATTACTGCTGGTGGACGGCGGGGACGGCACGAGGTGGGAGTGGGCTCACGGGAGGAGGCAGCGGGTGAGGTGGAGTTTGATGGAGGGGCTGCTCTGGTTGGCCGGACGCGCAAATCGAGGAGCAGAGGAGTGGCAGCTACAGGGAGTTGGGGATTGGCTCGAGGTGGATCCCGAGGAAGAAGGGAGCTGGTCGGCTGGCGGCGCGATGGGACTAGGGTTGGATCTAGGTTTAGACTGATTTGGTTAGGGTTCATATGCTATTTATAGCAGGGGTTCAAATGGAGGGGATTTGAGGCTGGCTACAGACATCGGATCGTGATCAGACGACTCCGGCCAAAAGGGGAGTTAGGCTGGCATTTAGGTGGGCTAGTGGGCTGTGTAGAGAGGCTTGGGCTTGAGATGAGAGGGAAGACGGGCAGCCCGGCAACGAGTTTTTAACACCAAAAACGTCTGATGATTAACCCGACTATAGTGCCGCTATAGTTTAACCGTTGGGCTATCAAACGACCTCCGAATGCGACGAAATTTGGCAGGCGGTCTACCTACAATATAACAAGACCACACGCCAACTTTCAACCCATTCGGAGAACGTTTTATTCCCACTTAGAAAATAATATTGTAAATATGCCGCGGGCGCGTGCAAGTGTGGTTGGTCTTGGAACGGTTAACGAAAGGCAACGGGGAGGAGCGGCAACTAGGAACGGATGGAAGTTTGAAAAAAAATGAGGACAACGGAGTGCCGATGCAATTCGAATGATGCAATGATGAATGCAACAAACAAATAAATAACGCAGCTCTCACGAAAAACATGGAAGGCATCTGGAGCGTCGGTCTCGGGCTGTCACAACACTCCCCCACTTACAAGAGATCTGGCTCGGAGATCTAAGAATGAGAAGAGGCAGAGGAAGATGTAAAACAAAGTTGCTTCTATGACAAACGAATGAAACCAACGAACCTTGAGAGGTTGCAAAGAGATGAAGACTGGCACAAGGGCAAGAAAGAATTTGGACAACACTCCGGTTGAAAAAGAGAAGCAAGGCTTGATAAGAAGAAAAGAACTTGAAAAGAGGACACAACACTCCGGTAGAATAGATAAGCAAGGAAAGAACATGATCTTGGCGAAATGAGATAATGGTTCAAAGAGAGAAACATCACAAAGCCTCCGAAACGAAAGAATAGAAGCTAGATCGTTGGAAAGAAAAGAACGGAGAATAAAATGACAATTTCTACCACAAATGAATTTGAAAAGCATCCTTACAAAGAAGGATTGAACGGAGTTGTTGGAAAAATCAACAACGAAAAGAATAAGCTTGTTGTGGGCTTATGGAAAACTGCTCAACATTTGAGGTGAAAAACCTGCCACTAACAGAAAGAATTTGCATGCTTGAGGTCAACGAAGTGATGAAACTTCTTTCACCGAGAGGATACATAGAGAACTTAGGTCATGGATAATCACCACCAATAGCAACAATCCTTCAGAAAGGCTTTAGGTGAAATCTATACCAAGATAACTCCAACGAGGAGATTGATGGGTTGAAAGATCTCCTGGGCGAAGAGAAAATGATGGGTTTAACATATCTCATTGCTGACAACTTGTGAATCATGAACGCGAAGGGAAATTGTCAAAAATGACATAACACCACCTCAAAAGATAAGGGAGAAGGGATTTGCACCTTGGAATGCAAGATGGAGAATGCTTGAGCTCCTAAAACAAAACATGTGTTGAACATCATGTATGTTTAGGAGTATAGCTTGATGGATCTTAACTTCGAGAAAGAATGTTGAAGAACACTTCGAGAATGAATTAAATTCTTAACGAACCACCATGAAGAACCTCTTGGAATAACACCGGTAATAAAAGAAATGTTATGAAGGAAGTGAAGGTTGAAGAGAACAAGATGAAACCTTGTGATGATTTAGATGGAGCTTCGAGACGAGATAACCGAGAAAACATGGAACTCCGTAAAAGAAAAGATGAACAACTTAGAACCGAGAATTTGATATCATGAACGAACTTCGGAAGAAAGAATTAAATCACCTCCATGAAACAAGAATAAGAATTATGATATGTCTATCCTTCATCAAAATATTGATGAAAAGCAATGGATTTGCATACTACTTATTCTTCTTGAAAAGATTGACGAGAGATATAGCGCCAACCTGGGAAGGCCTTCAACGAACCATCGATAGGATTTTGAAAAGAACAAATGAATTGATACGATAACAAAGGAAAAGGAATCTTGAACGAAGCAAAGTAAGAATTGAAAGCGAATGAAGAAATGTGAACGAATCACCATGAAGAATTAGCAAATGAACGAAGATACTTGAGGGATTTTAGATACAAAAGAACGAAGAGATCATGAGCTGACTAGAGGATGCTTCAAAGATCCACCGGACGAATTTGAGAACGGGAGATGAACGGTGAGAATGAATAAATCTTCTGAAATGATGGCCTTTGGAGAATAAAAAATGGAAAGAACTCATGAAATGCTCCGGATAGGTATGAAAACTCACAATTAGAAATGATTTAACAGGATAACATCAAGCTTGAACCATGAATATTCAAGAGAACGGATATGATTTACGAGAGACTCTTCTTCGGTCTTCAAGGCTGAGAATTACGATGAGTAACATCACCAAAATTGTTGAGACACTCCGGAACAATGAAGAATATTAAGGTTGAGCCAAAGATGACAAGAATTTGAAAGCGATCTTGGAGAGGCATATGACTGATGGGCTCCATTCTTACGTCAAACTTTGAAAGATTTTGAGAATAACTTCGGGAAAATTAGAAGAGTTAGGTAAGATCCTGGGACAAGACCTGTGGGTTATGGGCCCACTCAAAAGAAACACCGTTGGAAATGATTGCTTGAAAGAGAGATTGCACCGGTTGATTTAAATGGCTTGATTGAAATAACAACCTCGAAATATGTCGAACGGATCTTGAATGGAAAGATGAATATTCTGAGATAATTTCTTCGCACCGGAAAAGAATAGAGAGAGGTGAATGAACAAGATAGGCTTGGGTAAGAATTTCCAACATGAGAAGCATTTGAACAAAATAAAAATGATATGTTCAACACCGAATGCTTGAATTTAGGCCACCGGAGAAGAAGACGAGAACGAAGAATGATGAACTTGTAGCTCCTGAGCATCTTCACGAGAAATCACCGGCTACGAACATTGAAAGAAAAGAATGGAGAGACTTCTCATGAATAAAATGGATAATTGATTTGGGAATTTTTACTCCGCGAAGAAAAAGGGTGGGAGGGTGGGAAAAAGAAAGACAACTTGGGACGGGTGAAATGAACACCGCTGAGAAAACTGAGAATTGATCTTGCAAATATTGGAAGGATCGGATTAACTTGAAGAAAAAGCACACCGGTTGAAAAGAATTGTCATGACAATCTCGATCGATCAAAAGGATTACTATTCACATAGAAATATGAGAACACCACTTAGGAAAGGTATGGAATTCACACTTGACTTCGAAGCAACTCGAATACCGCAACTCAAAACAAAACAAAGGATTTGGCTTGCAGAATAAGCCGGAACAAACATATGATAGAGATTTCGTCTGAAATTTTCGTGGTGGAGCCCACATGGGCTCGATCTTACAGTGGCCATCCATACAAGGTAGTGTACGAGACTACGAAGCGTCCCCAAATCGTAGTGAAGCTACAAGGATTCTTTAAGACACAACGAGCACCGCTGTAAAAACGACCATGAGCAGGCGGACCACTAGACGTCGAACCCCAATCTCATATCATGCATCTGTCGGAAAGATATCCTAGGTAACTACTTGAATTCCCACCTAAGAACTCCCAAAACTACTTGGTTATGCGATAAGGTTGCGGGTCCAGGAACCTACTCAGCAAACAACAACCTAATCAGCTGCAACTGCATCCGCAACCCTTAACACACAACTGATGACCCACAAGTATAGGGGATCAATCGTAGTCCTTTCTATAAGTAAGAATGTCGAACCCAACGAGGAGCAGAAGGAAATGACAAGCGGTTTTCAGCAAGGTGTGTTCTGCAAGCACTGAAATTATCGGTAACGAGTAGTTTGATAGCAAGATAATTTGTAACAAGTGACAAGTAGCAATAGTAACAAAGAGTGCAGCAAGTTGGCCCGATCCTTTTTATAGCAAAGGACAAGCCGGAACGATATCTTATAGTAAGTAAAGCGTTCTCGAGGACACATGGGAATTTCATCTAGTCACTTTCATCATGTTTGTTTGATTCGCGTTCGCTACTTTGATAATTTGATATGTGGGTGGACCGGTGCTTGGGTGTTGTTCTTACTTGAACAAGCCTCCCACTTATGATTACCCCCTCTCGCAAGCATCCGCAACTACGAAAGAAGAATTAAGATAACTCTAACCATAACATTAAACATATGGATCCAAATCAGCCCCTTACGGAATAGTGCATAAACTAGGGTTTAAGCTTCTCTCACTCTAGCAACCCATCATCTAATTACTACTCCACAATGCATTCCCTTAGGCCCAGAGATGGTGAAGTGTCATGTAGTCGACGTTCACACGACACCACTAAGGGAATCAACAACATACATATCATCAAAATATCGAACGAATACCAAATTCACATGATTACTTATGACAAGACTTCTCCCATGTCCTCAAGAACAAAAGTAACTACTCACAAATCATATTCATGCCCAAGATCAGAGAGGTGTTGAATAGCATAATAGATCTGAAAATATAATCTTCCACCAAATAAACCAACTAGCATCAACTACAAGATGTAATCAACACTACTAGCAACCCACAGGTACCAATCTGAGGTTTTGAGACAAAGATTGAATACAAGAGATGAACTAGGGTTTGAGATGAGATGGTGCTGGTGAAGATGTTGATGAAGATCAGTCCTCCCATGATGAGAGGATCGCTGGTGATGTCGATGGCGACGATTTCCCCTTCCAGGAGGGAAGTATCCCCGGCAGAATCTCTCCGCCGGAGAGCAAAAGTGCTCCTTCCCAAGTTCCGCCTCGAGACAGCGGCGCACTGTCCCAAAGTCTTCTCTATATTTTTTCTAGGGCAAATGGGCTTATATACCAGAAAATGGGGGCCAGAGGCTGGCCAGGGGCCCCACGAGGTACCAGGGCGCGCCTGGGGGGGGGGGGGGTGGCGCGCCCTGGTGCCTCGTGGGCACCTGGGTGGCCCCCTCTGGTACTTCTTGCTTTCAGTATTTTTTATTTATTCCAAAATAAATCTCCGTAAAATTTTAGCTCATTTGGAGATGTGCAGAATAGGTATCTCTGACATAGCTTTTTCAGGTCCAGAATTCCAGCTGCCGGCAATCTCCCTCCTTGTGTGAATCTTGCATATTAAGAGAGAAAAGGCATTAGAATTGCTCCACAAAGTGTTATATTGATTAAAAACACTATAAATAACAGTAGCAAAACATGATGCAAAATGAACGTATCAACTCCCCCAAGCTTAGACCTCGCTTGTCCTCAAGCGAAAGCCGATGTTGATAATCATCTCCACATGTTTAGAGAGAGAGGTGTCGATAAAAACAAAATACGGACATAGTAGCATCATGATAATTATTATAACAACAATATTTATGATCATAAACTTCTCATGAGAAAGTAATAATTCATCACAACAATGGACTATAAGGCATAAACTTTCTTGAAAACTAACAAACTATGTTCTCAGTTAACAATGCAATTGCAATTCATCATATTTCAGGAAGGGTCTCATGTAGGAGCTATTTAGCAAGTCCACATACTCAACCATCATTTAGTCTTCTATGATTGCTAACACTCACGACATATATATGGAGCAAAAAGTTTCAGCCAGACACATAGAAAGATAGGGGCTTGTGATTCCGCCTCCCAACTTATTCACCTCAAGGGTGATGTCAACAATAATAACTCATGATCACTCATATCCAACTGGATATATATGCCTAGATATTTCCCCACCACATGATGCTTGCACAAGAGAAAAATAAAAAGGGAGTAGAGTAGAACGCTATTGACTCTTGCATAAAAAGTAAATACATAAAAGTAAAGGATAGGCCCTTCGCAGAGGGAAGCAGAGGTTGTCATGCGCTTTTGTTGTTGTTGGATGCAAGAGCTCTTAATGCAAAGGAACATCACTTTATATTGCCCCTTGTGATAGCAACCTTTATTATGCAGTCTGTCGCTTTTATTTCTTTACCATCACAAGTTCATACAAAGCTTATTTCCCTTACAATAAAAGTTCAGACATATTTAGAGGCAATTTTTATTGCTTTTTGCACTGATGACAACTTACTTGAAGGATCTTATTCAATCCATAGGTAGATATAGTGGACTCTCATGACATGAAACTGGGTTTAAGGGTTTTGGATGCACAAGTAGTATCTCTACTTGGTGCGGATTTTTGGCTAGCAAAGATATTAGGCAAGCACCACATGTTGGAGGATCTATAACAATATAACTTCTATGTGAATATGAACAAACATAATTCATTATGTTGTCTTCCTTGTCCAACGTCAACAATTTGACATAAAATACTTAATGGGGGCTTACAATCATAAAAGATGTCCAAGATAGTATATTTGCATGTGAATCTTCTCTTCCCTTATTAACTTTTTCATGAATTGCATCATTGACTAATGCTATGTTTGTTAACTTCCAATAAATTTTACCACTTATACTTTTCTTTATGTAATGTCATTACTTTCCATAAGATTAGCACATGATCTTTTTCATTATTTTCATTGCTAGAATTGAAACATGAAAGTAAAGAAGCAAAAACTCAAACTACTCTTTATTATATAACTCTCAACTCGATTACATAGATAGATAGATCACGAAGCTAACACTTGAAAGTAGATCATACTAAACTTTTATTCAACTAGATCACGAAATAACTAAAGATCGAACTAGAAATAGGTAATGATAATAAAAGTGATGGTGATACGATATCGGGGCACCTTCCCCAAGCTTGGCACAAGCCAAGGGGAGTGCCCATACCCATGTACTCAAGTCTCCTTCTTCGGTGATGGTGGTGGTGATGAAGTAGTGGGCTTGGCCTTCAGTTTTCGCTTCAAAACATAGTTTTCTTCCTTCAACTTGCTAATTTCTTGCTCAAGCTCCAGTATATTCTCACATAGAGCATTCTTGTTTTCCTGTAGAAGACGGAAAGGGATAAATTAGATCTTAGATTTGTTTACTGTGTTTGGGAGGCTCGACTTCTTGAACTCCACATGCATATCTCCGGGTTGAGGTAGAGGAGCATCGTCTTCATCCGAGCTCACATCTTCCATTCCCTTCATGTTGACATCTCGCTCCTCCTCCGCGGACCACCCATAGGGATCCATATCCCCATAGATCCTTGGATTTGTAACATAATGTGATACAAAGCTCTCTCCATCCGAGTCTTGAGACGACATACTTTCAAATCTGTCAGAAAAATAGCACGAAACAAGAACAGAGGAGATTTCTACGATACGGTGGTCAAAACATACGGTAGTATATATAAAGATTTTTTTATCTTGCAAAACAAGTAATCCAGGAGAAAACGGAGTCGGGAAGGCTCACGTGGGGCCCACGAGCCACCAGGGCGCGCCTGGGGGGGTGGCGCGCCCTGGTGCCTCGTGGGCACCAGGTGGGTCCCCTCGGCTATTTCTTATTTTTGTATTTTTTCTAATATTCCAAAACTGACAGAAAGTATTTTTATGGAATTTTTGGAGTCGGTTTACTTACCGTATCACATACCTCTTCCTTTTCAGGGTTCTGGAGTGTTCCGGAAGATCTCTCTTATGTATTCCTCCGGTGTAATTGTTTCAATAATATTAGTTTCAACATTAATGGGAGTACCTGAAATATAGTGCTTAATTCTTTGCCCATTCACCACTCTCGGATTAGTGCCTTCGGAGTTGTTTATTTTGATGGCTCCGGAGCGATAAACTTCTTCGATGATATACGGTCCTTCCCATTTAGAGAGAAGTTTTCCTGCAAAGAATCTCAAACGAGAATTGTACAATAGAACTTGCTCACCTACTTTAAATTCCCGTTTTTGAATTCTTCTATCATGCCATCTTTTAACTTTTTCTTTAAACAATTTGGCATTTTCATAAGCTTGGGTTCTCCATTCATCTAATGAGCTAATATCAAATAACCTCTTTTCATCGGCAAGTTTAAAATCATAATTTAGTTCTTTAATCGCCCAATATGCTTTATGTTCTAACTCAAGAGGTAAATGACATGCTTTTCCATAAATCATTTTATAAGGAGACATACCCATAGGATTTTTATAAGCAGTTCTATAAGTCCATAATGCATCGTCAAGTTTCTTAGACCAATTCTTTCTAGATCTATTGACGGTTTTCTGCAGAATTAATTTTATTTCTCTATTGCTCAATTCAACTTGAGAACTAGTTTGAGGATGATAGGGAGATGCAATTCTATGGTTGACATCATATTTAGCAAGCAATTTACGGAATGCACAATGAATAAAATGTGAACCGCCATCAGTTATTAAATATCTAGGGACTCCGAACCTTGGGAAAATAACTTCTTTAAGCATTTTAATAGAAGTGTTATGATCAGCACTACTAGTTGGAATAGCTTCTACCCACTTACTAATGTAATCAACAGCAACTAAAATATGAGTATACCCATTGGATTTAGGAAAAGGTCCCATATAATCAAATCCCCAAACATCAAATGGTTCAACAGCAAGTGAATAATTCATAGGCATTTCCTGACGTCTACCAACATTACCAATTCTTTGACATTCATCACAAGATAAGACAAACTTACGAGCATCCTTGAAAAGAGTAGGCCAATAGAAACCAGATTGTAATACCTTGTGTGCAGTTCTGTCTCCCGCATGGTGTCCTCCGTAAGCTTTGGAATGACACTTCCATAGGATTTGTTCCTGTTCATGCTCAGGTATACAATGTCTAATAATATCATCTACTCCTTCTTTATAAAGATGTGGGTCATCCCAGAAGTAATGTCTTAAATCAAAGAAGAACTTTTTCTTTTGTTGGTATGTGAAACTAGGTGGTATGTATTTAGCAACAATGTAATTAGCATAGTCTGCATACCATGGAGTATTACGAGAAGCATTTATGACAGCTAATTGTTCATTGGGAAAATCATCATTAATGGGTAGTGGGTCATCAAGAACATTTTCCATTCTAGACAAATTATCTGCTACGGGATTCTCAGCTCCCTTTCTATCAATAATATGCAAGTCAAATTCTTGTAGCAATAAAACCCACCTAATGAGTCTAGGTTTAGCATCTTTATCTTCCATAAGATATTTAATAACAGCATGATCGGTGTGGACAGTTACTTTAGAATCAACTATGTAAGATCTGAATTTATCACATGCAAACACAACTGCTAGAAATTCTTTTTCAGTAGTAGCATAATTTCTTTGGGCACTGTCTAGAGTTTTACTAGCATAATGGATAACATTTAATTTCTTATCAACTCTTTGTCCTAGAACAACACCAACAGCATAATCACTAGCATCACACATAATTTCAAAAGGCAAGTTCCAATCAGGTGGTTGAACAATAGATGCAGTGGTTAAGGCTTTCTTAAGTGTTTCAAAGGCTTCTAGACAATCATCATCAAAAACGAATGGGACATCTTTTTGCAAAAGATTGGTAAGAGGCCTAGAAATTTTAGAGAAGTCTTTAATAAATCTCCTATAGAAACCAGCATAACCAAGGAAACTTCTTATACCTTTAATATCTTTAGGACATGTCATTTTCTCAATAGCATCAACCTTAGCTTTATCAACTTTAATACCTCTTTCAGAAATTTTATTCCCCAAGACAATGCCTTCATTCACCATAAAGTGGCACTTCTCCCAATTCAAGACAAGATTAGTTTCTTCTCATCTCTGCAAAACTCGATCAAGGTTGCTTAAGCAATCATCAAAAGAAGTTCCGTAAACGGAAAAATCATCCATGAACACCTCAACAATCTTTTCACAAAAGTCAGAGAATATAGTAGTCATACATCTTTGAAAGGTAGCAGGTGCATTGCATAAACCAAAAGGCATACGTCTATAAGCATAAGTTCCAAAAGGACAAGTAAAGGTGGTTTTCTCTTGATCGGGTTGTGATACGGGTATTTGAGAAAAACCAGAATAAGCATATTTCAATGTATCAGGCAGTTGCTTCAATTCAAACATTTGATCAATAAAAGGTAAGGGGTAATGATCTTTTCTAGTAGCTTTGTTTAATTTTCTAAAATCAATTACCATCCTATAACCAGTTACAATTCTTTGTGGAATGAGTTCATTTTTATCATTAGGAACAACGGTGATACCTCCTTTCTTAGGGACACAATGAACGGGACTTACCCATCTACTATCAGCTATGGGATAGATTATACCTGCTTCCAGAAGTTTTAATATTTCAGTTCTTACCACCTCTTTCATCTTAGGATTTAATCGTCGTTGGTGGTCGACAACTGGTTTAGCATCAAGCTTCATATTAATTTTGTGCTGACATAGAGTGGGACTAATGCCCTTAAGATCATCAAGAGTATATCCAATAGAAGCTCGGTGCTTCCTTAGAGTTTTTAGTAATCTTTTTTCTTCATGCGCGGAAAGGTTAGCACTAATAATAACATGATATATCTTCTTTTCATCAAGATAAGCATATTTCAATGTATCAGGCAGTTGCTTCAATTCAACCATAGGATCACCTTTAGGTGGAGGAGGGCCTCCAAGAGTTTCAACAGGCAAATTGTGTTTAAGGATAGGTGGTTGATCAAAGAACATCTTATCTATTTCATTTCTTTCATTCATATGCATATCGTTTTCATGGTCTAGCAAGTATTGTTCTAACGGATCAGTAGGAGGTACAGCAATAGAAGCAAGACCAATAATTTCATCTTTACTAGGCAATTCTTTATCATGGGGTTGTCTATGAAACTTGGAGAAATTAAACTCATGAGATATATCACCAAACTTAACTCGAACCTTTTCTTTAACACAATCAATTTCAGCATTAGCGGTATTCAAGAAAGGTCTACCAAATATAATGGGACAAAAATTATCTTGTTGTGAGCCAAGTACTAAGAAATCAGTAGGGTATTTGATTTTACCACACAAGACTTCAACATCTCTAACAATCCCAAGTGGTGTAATAGTATTTCTATTCGCTAGCTTACTAGTAACATCAATATCTTCAATCTCAACAGGTGCAATATCATGCATTACTTCTTGATATAAAGAAAATGGAATAGCACTCACACTAGTACCCATATCACACAAACCATGATAGCAATGATCTCCAATCTTAGCAGAAATAACAGGCATGCCAACTACGGGCTTGTTCTTGTCTAACTTATCTCGTTCATTTCTAACAGGTTTAGCAATTCTAGCAGCCTCCTCACAAAAGTAAATAACATGCCCATCTATATTATCAACTAAGAGATCTTTAACCATAGCAACATCAGCTTCAACTTTAATTTGTTCAGAAGATCTAGGTGCTCTAATATTACTTTTGTTAACCACAGTTGAAGCTTTAGCATGTTCCTTAATCCTAACAGGAAAAGGTGGTTTCTCAATATAAGCAGTAGGCACAACTGGATCAACATGGTAAACAATTGTTTCTTCTTTAACACTAATAGGTTCATCAATCTTTTCTTTAACAGGGGGATGATATTTAAACCACTTCTCCCTAGGGATATCAACATGAGTAGCAAATGATTCACAAAAGGAAGCTACTATCTCAGAGTCAAGTCCATATTTAGTGCTAAACTTATGAAAAGCATCGGTAGCCATAAAAGATTTAACACAATCGAACTCAAGTATTATACCTGACTCGTTACCCTTGTCGAGTTCCCAATCTTCAGAGTTGTGTTTAATTCTTTCCAGAAGATCCCATCTGAATTCAATAGTTTTCTTCATAAAGGAGCCAGTCGAAGAAGAATCAAACGTAGTTTGATTATCATGAGAAAGCTGAGCAAAAAAATTCTGTAAGATAATTTCTTTTGAGAGCTCATGATTGGGGCATGTGTACATCATGTACTTGAGCCTCCCCCAAGCTTGAGCGATGCTTTCTCCTTTACGAGGCCAAAAAATATATATATAATTCCGATCACGATGAACCAAATGCATAGGATAATTTTTTTGATGGAATTCCAGTTTCAATAGGTTCCAGTCCCATGTATCAGTATCATCACACAGCCTATACCACATTAATGCCTTTCCCTCCAAAGATAAAGGGAATACTTTCTTCTTAACTCCATCTCCGGATAAACCTGCAAGCTTAAACAATCCACAAATTTCATCCACATAGATCAAGTGCATATCAGGATGTACCGTTCCATCTCCTGCATAAGGATTAGCTAACAGTTTCTCTATCATACCCGGAGGAATCTCATAATAAATATTTTCAGTAGTGCAGTAGGTTGAGGAGCAATGATACGTCTCCAATGTATCTATAATTTATGAAGTATTCATGCCATATTTATAACAATTCTATATGGTTTTGCTATGATTTGATTAGAACTAACCCGGACTGACGCTGTTTTCAGCAGAACTACCGTGGTGTTGTTTTTTGTGCAGAAATGAAAATTTTCCAAATGAGCTGAAACTTTTTGGAGATTTTTTGTTGGATAAATAAAAAATATTGGCACCAAGACCCACTGGAGGGGGGCCACCCAGTGCCCACAAGGCACCAGGGTGCGCCACCCCCCCCCAGGCGCACCCTGGTACCTCGTGGGGCCCACGTGGCTCTGTTTCACGTGATTCCAACGCTGAAAAATCATATATATTCAGAAACCCCCGAAAGTTAACCTAAATGAGTTTTTACGCCGCCGCAAGCCTCTGTACCAGAGAGATCCCATCTACAGCCCTTTTTCGGCACCCTGCCGGAGGGGGGAAGGCATCACCGGAGGCCATCTTCATCATCCCGGCGGTCTCCATGATGAGGAGGGAGTAGTTCACCCTCGGGGCTGAGGGTTTGTACCAGTAGCTATGTGTATGATCTCTCTCTCTCATGTTCTTGAGATGGCACGATCTTGATGTATCGCGAGCTTTGTTGATATAGATGTATCATATGGAGTTTTCCCCTCTCTATCTTCTTGTGATGAATTGAGTTTCCCCTTTGAAGTTTTCTTATCGGATTGAGTCTTTAAGGATTTGAGAACACTTGATGTATGTCTTGCATATGGATATCTGTGGTGACAATGGGATATTCACTTGAGTCACTTGATGTATGTTTGGTGATCAACTTGCGGGTTCCGTGACCTTGGGGATTTATGCATAAGGGTTGTCACACGTTTTCGTCTTGACATTCCGGTAGAAACTTTGGGGAACTCTTTGAAGTTCTTTGTGTTGGTTTGAATAGATGAATCTGAGATTGTGTGATGCATATCGTATAATCAAACCCGCGGGTACTCGTGGTGACATTGGAGTGCCTAGGTGACATTAGGGTTTTGGTTGATGTGTATCTTAAGGTGTTATTCTAGTACGAACTCTAGGGCTGTTCGTGACAATTAATGGGGATGGCTCATAAGATTGATCGGGAAGGATAACTTTGAGGTGGTTTCGTACCCTACAACAATTTCTTCGTTTTTTCTCCGCTATTTGTGACTTTGGAGTGAACTCTTTGTCGCACGTGAGGGATTTACATATGATTCAACTATGTCAACAATGTTGGGAGATCGCACTAGTGAAAGTATGAACCCTAGGCCTTGTTTCTAAGCATTGCAATACCATTTTTATTCCCGTTTACTTTTCGTTACCTTGCTATTTTTACATTTTCAGATTACAAAAACCTATATCTACTATCCATACTACACTTTTATCACCATCTCTTCGCCGAACTAGTGCACCTATACAATTTACCATTGTATTGGGTGTGTTGGGGACACAAGAGATTTCTTGTATTTGGTTGCAGGATTGTTTGAGAGATACCATCTTCAACCTACGCCTCCCACGGATTGATAAACCTTAGGTCATCCACTTGAGGGAAAATTGCTACTGTCCTACAAAACTCTGCGCTTGGAGGCCCAACACGAGTCTACAAGAATAAGTTGTGTAGTAGACATCAAGCTCTTTTCTGGCGCCATTGCCGGGGAGGTGAGTGCTTGAAGGTATATCTTTAGATCTTGCAATCGAATCTTTTAGTTTCTTGTTTTATCACTAGTTTGGTTTATTAAAGAAAACTACAAAAAATGGAATTGAGGTTGCCTCATATTATTCGTCTTTATCATGTCTTTCTTGAAAATAAAGATTCCGATAATTGTGCTCAATTGATAGAAGAAGAATTCAATAAAATGTTTGGCATAAAATATTTGAATGAGGAGCATGATTCCAATGTTGCTAGTATGAATTCTTTGAATATCCATGATGCTAATGATATGCAAAGCCACAAGCTTGGGGATGCTATGTTTGATGAATGATATTTTTAGCACCCCAAGTTTTGATGAGAAAATTTATTATGATGATAGCATGCCTCCTATTTATGATGATTATATTGATGACATGTATGCTATAAAGAATAATTATAACCATGAAATTTGTCATCATAATTTTAATGCTCAAATGGATTATGCCAATCAAGTATCTCATGATAGTTATTTTGTTGAGTTTGCTCCCACTATTATGAATGAGAAGAAAATTGCTTATGTGGAGAGTAGTAAAAATTATATGCTTGTCGATCATGAAAGGAATGCTTTGTGTGTTGGATATATTGTTGAATTTCTTCATGATGCTACTGAAAATTATTTTGAGAGAGGAATATATGCTTCTACATATTTCAATAATATCAAGTTTCCTCTCTATGTGTTGAAAGTTTTGAAGTTATGCTTGTTTTGCCTTCCTATGCTAGTTGATTCTTGCTCCCATAAACTATTTGATCACAAAATCCCTATGCATAGGAAGTGGGTTAGTCTTAAATGTGTTTGATATATTTCTCATGATGCTCCCTTTACGTTTCAATTCTTTACTTCTATGTGAGCATCATTCAAAATTATCATGCCTAGCTAAAAGGCTTTAAAGAAAATCGCTTGTTGGGAGGCAACCCAATATGTATCCTTTTTGTTTTAGTGTGTTCACATGATTAATATACTGTATTAATCATGTTTTATATGTTTTCTTTCAATAAAGTGCCAAGTAAAACCTTTGGGATAGTGTGGATGCTTGTTGATTCAATTCTGTGCAAAAACAGAAGCTTTTACCTCTAGTACTTAATTTCCCAGATTTTACTGGAGCGTCAAAAAATTCTGAAATTTTTATAAAGTATTTATATGCAAATTTTTGACGTTTTCCTAATTTTTCAGAATTTTTAGAGTTCCAGAAGTATGGTAGTTGCTCAGATCATTACAGACTGTTCTGTTTTTGATAGATTCTGTTTTCAATGCATAGTTTGCTTGTTTTAATGTTTCCATAGCTTATATTATGAGATATAAATTGTGGAAATGATAGAATACAGTAGTAATTATAGGGGAACAATTGTGAATCTTGTCTTGGACAGTACCTAAGTGATGGTTTATTCTTTATCATGCTAACCGTTCTCATGAAGTTCCGTTAAGTTTTGTGTGATTGAAGTTTTCAAGTTTTGGGTGAGATATCGATATGAGGAGAATAAGGAGAGGCAAGACCCTAAGCTTGGGGATGCCCAAGGCACCCCCAAGGTAATATTCAAGGAAGACCCAAGAAACTAAGCTTGGGGATGCCCCGGAAGGCATCCCCTCTTTCGTCTTCAATACTATCGGTAACCTCACTTGGAGCTATATTTTTATTCGTCACATAATATGATTTTTTGCTTGGAGCGTCATTTTGTTTTGTTGAGATTTGCTTGCTGTTATCAATAATCATGTTTTGTATCTTTTATTTCAATAAAAATGTCAAGTATAGCCTTACCATGCTTATTTTGCAAGTTCATGAGTTGCTGTTTCAAAACAGAAAGTTTGCTGCTATTGATTAAATGGCCCAGAAATGTAAGAATGTGATAAAATCTTGAAATTTTTACACAGTCAAATTTGATAAATTATTTCCAGTGTGGTAAATTTTCGGAATTTTTTGAGTTATCTAAGTATGGATTCTTAATTATCCTTTACAGACTATCCTGTTTAGGCAGATTGCTGTTATGTTTGCATTGTTTGCATATGTTTGCGTGTTTAATGTTTCTATTTGTGGATAGGAGTATTAAATATGCAGAGGCATTTAGTATTCAATGTTTAATTATAATTTTAGTGATTTGCTACATTAGAGAATGTCGAGGTTTTGAGTGGATTTATACTAACATATCTCACAAGTTCTTGTCAAGTTTTGTGTGGATGAAGTTTTTGAAACTTAGGGATACTATTATATGAGAAGAATTAACGAGACACAAGAGTTCAAGATTGGGGATGCCCAAGGCTCCCCAAGTTAATATTCCAAGATGTATCAAGCATTCAAGCTTGGGGATGCCCCGGTAGGCGTCCCATCACTTTTCTTCATCAACTATCGGTTAGTCTCGATTGAACCCAAGATTTTACTTGTTCACATAATGTGTGCTATACTTGGTTGTGTCTTTGTTTTGCTTGCTGTTTGAATAAAATATCAAGGTCTGAAACATTTTTAATGAGAGAGAGTTCTCACATAGCTACTTAATTGTTTCACTACTCATTGATCTTCGCTTATATATTTTGGAGTAGTTTGTCATTAATTCTCATGCTTCACTTATATCTTTTTGAGAGTTAATAATAGTAATGGTAATTTGCACAAGATATGAATTTGCTACCAAGATGATGAATATTTAAGAGGGATATAATAAAAACTTTCATATAGATCATTGGATATGATAAGTGTGATTCCTTGCAATGAAAATAATGAAAGAGATCATATGCTAATCTTATGGAAAGTAATGACATTACATAAAGAAAAGTATAAGTGGTAAAATTTATTGGAGGTTAACAAGCATAGCATTAGTCAATGATGCAATTCTTGAAAAAGTTAATAAGGGAAGAGAAGATTCATATGCAAATATACTATCTTGGACATCTTTTATGATTGTGAGCCCCCATTAAGTATTTTATGTCAAAGTGTTGACGTTGGACAAGGAAGACAGCGTAATGAATTATGTTTGTTCATATTCACATAGAAGTTATATTGTTATAGATCCTCCAACATGTGGTGCTTGCCCAATATCTTTGCTAGCCAAAAATCCGCACCAAGTAGAGATACTACTTGTGCATCCAAAACCCTTAAACCCAGTTTCATGTCACAAGTGTCCACCATATCTACCTATGGATTGAATAAGATCCTTCAAGTAAGTTGTCATCGGTGCAAAAAGCAATAAAAATTGCCTCTAAATATGTATGATCTTTTATTGTAAGGGAAATAAGCGTTGTACGAACTTGTGATGGTAAAGAAATAAAAGCGACGGACTGCATAATAAAGGTTGCTATCACAAGGGGAAATATAACGTGACGTTCCTTTGCATTAAGGGCTTGTGCATCCAACAACAAAAAGCGTATGACAACCTCTGCTTCCCTCTGCGAAGGGCCTATCTTTTAATTTTATGCATTTACTTTTATGCATTTACTTTTATGTATTTATTTTTTATGCAAGAGTCAATAGTGTTCTCCTCGATTTCCTTTTTATTTTTCTCTTTTGCAAGCATCATGTGGTGGGGAAAGATCTAGGCACATATATCCAGATGGATATGAGTGATCATGAGTTATTATTGTTGACATCACCCTTGAGGTGAATAAGTTGGGAGGCAAAATCACAAGCCCCTATCTTTCTATGTGTCTGGCTGAAACTTTTGCTCCATATATATGTCGTGAGTGTTAGCAATCATAGAAGACTAAATGATGGTTGAGTATGTGGACTTGCTAAAAAGCTCCTACATGAGACCCTTCCCGAAAATATGATGAATTGCAATTGCATTGTTGACTAGAATAGTTTGTTAGTTTCCAAGAAAGTTTATGCCTTATACTTCATTGTTGTGATGAATTGTTACTTGCTCATGAGAAGTTTTATGATAATAAATATTGCTGTTATAATAATGATCTTGCTTTGAATCATTCAAGTCCAATGTCCATGCTATAAAAGAAAAGATTATATGATGATTATGATAGGTAGCATTCCACATCAAAATTTCTGTTTTTAATTGCTACTTTATCATGATGACTTTTATGAGAGAAAGTTGCTGTTATGATGCTAGGAAAAGCGATTGAAATTATCATTGATCAAACTTATGCACTATGCTAGCATTCACACTTCATAAATTATTTCTTTTATCATTTACCTACTCGAGGACGAGTAGGAATTAAGCTTGGGGATGCAGATACGTCTCCAACGTATCTATAATTTATGAAGTATTCATGCCATATTTATAACAATTCTATATGGTTTTGCTATTATTTGATTAGAACTTACCCGGACTGACGCTGTTTTCAGCAGAACTACCGTGGTGTTGTTTTTTGTGCAGAAATGAAAGTTTTCCAAATGAGCTGAAACTTTTTGGAGATTTTTTATTGGACAAATAAAAAATATTGGCACCAAGACCCACTGGAGGGGGGCCACCCAGTGCCCACGAGGCACCAGGGCGCGCCACCCCCCAGGTGCGCCCTGGTACCTCGTGGGGCCCACGTGGCTCCGTTTCACGTGATTCCAATGCTGAAAAATCATATATATTCAGAAACCCCCGAAAGTTAACTTAGATGAGTTTTTACGCCGCCGCAAGCCTCTGTACCAGAGAGATCCCATCTACAGCCCTTTTCCGGCACCCTGTCGGAGGGGGGAAGGCATCACCGGAGGCCATCTTCATCATGCCGGCGGTCTCCATGACGAGGAGGGAGTAGTTCCCGTTTACTTTTTTAAATGCTTAAAAACAAGGCCTAGGGTTCATGCTTTCACTAGTGCAATCTCTCAACAATGCTAACATAATTGGATCATATAACAATCCCTCAACGTGCGACAAAGAATCACTCCAAAGTTCCTATTAGCGGAGAACATAAGATAGAAATTGTTGTAGGGTACGAAACCACCTCAAAGTTATCCTTTCCGATCGATCTATTGAGCCATTCCTATAATTGTCACAAACAGCCCTAGAGTTCGTACTAAACTAACACCATATGATACACATCAACCAACTCTAATGTCACCTAGATACTCCAATGTCACCACAAATATCCGTGAGTTGATTATACGGTATGCATCAAACAACTTCATAATCATAATATTCAATCCACACAAAGATCTTCAAGGAGCACCCAAAAGTTTCTATCGGAGAAAAGATAATGAAAACGTGCATCAACCCCTATGCATAGATTACCCCAATGTCACCGCGGGAATCCGCGAGTTGAGTGCCAAAACATATATCAAGTGAATCAATATAATACCCCATTGTCACCACGGGTATTCATATGCAAGACATACATCAAGTGTTCTCAAATCTGAAATATTCAATCCGACAATAACGAAACCTCAAAGGGAAAAGATTCGATTCATCACAACAAGAATAGAGAGGGAAGAAACACCATATGATCCAACTATATTAATAAAGCTCGCGATACATCAAGATCGTGCCAAATCAAGAACACGAGAGAGAGAGAGATAAAACACATTGCTACTGGTACAAACCCTCAGCCCCGAGGGTGAACTACTCCCTCCTCGTCATGGAGACCGCCGGGATGATGAAGATGGCCTCCGGTGATGATTTCCCCCCTTCGGCAGGGTGCCAAAAAAGGGCTGTAGATGAGATCATGGAGGTACAGAGGCTTGCGGCGGCATAAAAACTCATCTAGGTTAACTTTCGGGGGTTTCTGAATATATATGATTTTTCAGCATTGGAATCATGCAAAGAGGTGCCACAGGGGCCCACAAGGCACCAGGGCGCGCCTGGGGGGCAGGCGTGCCCAGGTGGCTCGTGGGCCCCCTGTGGCTCTTCTGCTGCTTCCCCGAAGCTTCCTGGGTCCGTTTCCTTCCAGAAAAAATCATCAAAAATTTTCGCTGCATTTGGAATTCATTTGATATGGATTTTCTGGAAAACCAAAAACAAGCAGAAAACAACAACTGGCACTGGGCACTAGGTCAATATGTTAGTCCATAAAAATTATATAAAAGCCATATAAAAGTGCACCAAAATCATACAAAACTATAATAAACATGGCATGAATACTTCATAAATTATAGATACGTTGGAGACGTATCAGCATCCCCAAGCTTAATTCCTGCTCGTCCTCGAGTAGGTGAATGATAAAAGAAATAATTTATGAAGTGTGAATGCTAGCATAGTGCATAAGTTTGATCAATGATAGTTTCAATCACCTTTTCTAGCATCAATACATATCAAAATCAGTAGCTCATCTCATAAAACTTCTCATGATCAAGTAGCAAGCTATTCACATGTTTAAAGTATAGGCCATAAACTTTCTTGAAAACTAACAAACTATGTTCTTAGTCATCAAACAATTGCAATTCATCTTATTTTCAGGAAGGGTCTATGTAAGAGCTTTGATCTAGCAAATTCCACATACTCAACCATCATTTAGTCTTCCATGATTGCTGACACTCAAAGCATATTTTTAGAACAAACCTTTTCAGTCAAACACATAGGAAGATAGGGGCTTAATGTTTCGCCTCCCAACTTATTTATCTCAGGGATAATGTCAACAATAATAACTCATGATCACCTATATTCAACTGGATATATGTGCCTGGATCTTTCCCTACCACATAATGCTTGCCAACTAAAGAATAAATAGAGCGGAATAGGGATAAACATTAATGACTCTTGCATAAAAGTAAATACAGAAAAGTAAAAGATAGGCCCTTCGCAGAGGGAAGTAGAGGTTGTCATGCGCTATTTGTTGTTGGATGCACAAGCCCTTAACGCAAAGGAACGTCACGTTATATTGCCCCTTGTGATAGCAACCTTTATTATGCAGTCCGTCCCTTTTTTTTCTTTACCATCACAAGTTCGTACAACGCTTATTTTCCCTTGCAATAAAAGATCACATATTTTAGGAGCAATTTTTATTGCTTTTTGCACCGATGACAACTTACTTGAAGGATCTTATTCAATCCATAGGTAGATATAGTGGACTCTCATGGCAAGAAACTGGGTTTAAGGGTTTTTGGATGCACAAGTAGTATCTCTACTTAGTACGAATTTTTGGCTAGCAAAAGATCCTAAGCAAGCACCACATGTTAGAGGATCCATGACAATATAACTTCTATGTGAATATAAACAAACATAACTCATTACGTTCTTGTCCAACGTCAACTACTTGATCAAGCTTGAAAATAATTAATGGGGGCTCACAATCATAGAAGATGTCCAAGATAGTATATTTATATGTGAAATTTCTCTTCCTTCAAAATTCTTTCATGAATTGTTCAAGTGACCAATGCTATGTTTATTAACTTTCAATAAATTTTACCACTTATACTTCTTGTATGTGAAGTCACTACTCCCCATGGGACAAGCATATGAGGCATATAAATTTCAAATTTATGATATTCAATTCATTTCAACAATTTACTCATAGGATATAAGTGAAGAACAAGAGTAAATGACAAACTACTCCAAAAAGATATAAGTGAAGACCAAATGAGTAGTTAAGTAAATAGGTAGCTATGTGAGGACTCTCTCATTTAAAAATTTCAGATCTTAAGTATTTTATTCAAACAGCAAAGAAAACAAAATAAAATGACATTCCAAGAATAACACAACTCATGTGAAGAAGCAAAAACTTAGGCTCAACCAAGACTAACCGATAATTGTTGATGAAGAAAGGTGGGATGCCTACCGGGGTATCCCCAATCTTAGATGCTTGAGACTTCTTAAAATATTATATTGGGATGCCTTGGGCATCCCCAAGCTTGAGCTTTTGTGTCTCCTTAATTACTCTCATATCACGGTTTCCCTAAATCTTAAATACTTCATCCACACAAAACTCAACAAGAACTCGTGAGATAAGTTAGTATAAATCAACTCAAAACCTTAACATTCTCTACTGTAAAAAATCACTAAAATTATAATTTAACATTGCATACTAAATGCCTCTGCATATTTAATACTCCTATCCTCAAATAGAATCATTAAACAAGCAAACATATGCAAACAGTGCAACTATAACAGCAATCTGCCAAAACAGAACAGTCTGTAAAAGGGGAATAAGAACCCATACTTCCCTAACTCCAAAAATTCTGAAACATTACCAACTGACATAGAACTCATGCATGCTTACTGTGTAAAAATTTCAGATTTTTAGCATGTTCTGACTATTCAGGAATATTCTGGACATAACAGAAAACTTTCTGTTTTTAAACAGCAACACATGAACTTGCAAACTAGGCATGGTAAAGGCTATAATTGGCATTTTATTGAACTAAAAGATACAAAACATGATTATTTATAACAGCCAGCAAATATCAACAAAATAAAAAGATGCTCCAAGAAAAACTCATATTATGTGACGAATAAAAATATAGCTCCAAGTGAGGATACCGATAATGTTGAAGACGAAAGAGGGGATGCCTTCCGGGGCATCCCCAAGCTTAGTTGCTTGAGTCTTCCTTGAGTATTACCTTGGGGTGCCTTGGGAATCCCCAAGCTTAGGGTATTGCCACTCCTTATTATCCTCATATCAATATCTCACCCAAAACTTGAAAACTTCAATCACACAAAACTTAACGGAACTTGGTGAGATAGGTTAGTATGATAAAAATAAATCATCCACTTAGGTACTGTCAAAACAAGTTTCATAATTGTTCTCACATAATTCCTACTGTATTTTATCATTTCCACAATTTATATTACTCAATATAAGCTATGGAAACACTAAAACAAGCAAACTATGCACCGAAAACAGAATCTGACAAAAACAGAACAGCATGTAGTGAGAGATTTAAAAACCATACTTATGTACCTCGAAAAATTCTGAAAAATTAGGAAGACGTAAAAAATTTGTAAAACAATACTCTGTAAAAATTTCAGAATTTTCTCACGCTCCAGTACATAATAGAAATTCCAGCACTAGACACAAAAGTTTCTGTTTTTGCACAGAATCAAATCAACAAGCATCCACACTATCCCAAAGGCTTTGCTTGGCACATTATTGAAAGAAAAGCTATAAAACATGATGAATACAGTATCTTAATCATGTGGACACACAAAAACAGTAGGTATAAATATTGGGTTGTCTCCCAACAAGCGCTTTTCTTTAAAGCCTTTTAGCTAGGCATGATGATTTCAATGATGCTCGCATAAAAGTAAAGAATTGAAACACAAAGAGAGCATCATGAAGCATATAACTAGCATATTTAAGCCTAACCCACTTCCTATGCATAGGGATTTTGTGAGCAAACAATTTATGGGAGCAAGAAACAACTAGCATAGGAAGGCAAAACAAGCATAACTTCAAAACTTTCAACACATAGAGAGGAAACTTGATATTATTGCAACACCTACAAGCATATGATCCTCTCTCATAATAATTTTCGGGTGGCATCATTAATGAATTCAACAATATAACTATCACATAAAGTATTCTTTTCATGATCCACAAGCATAGAAAATTTATTACTCTCCTCATAAGCAATTCTCTTCTCATTCATAATAGTGGGAGTATCATATGAAACTCGAATACTAAAAATTGTTTCCACATTAAAAGAGTAATGTTCAGTAAAAGGGTATTCATAATTATGACAAGTATTATAATAATAATCATCACTCTTTTTCATAACATAAGTATCATCACAATAATCATCATAAGTAGCAATTTTGTTCTCATCATAATCAATTGAAACCTCTTCCAAAGTAGTGGATTCAACATTAAATAAAGTCATGACCTCTCCAAATCCACTTTTATCATTAGTAAAATAAAATTGAACACCCTTCAAAATAGTGGGATAATTATTATCTATAGTTGACACTCTTCCAAACCCACTTTCATAAATATTGCAATCATCATAAATAGGAGGCATGCAATCATCATAACAAATTTTATCATTCAAAGTAGGGGGACTAAAAAGATCATCTTCATTAAGCATAGCATCCCCAAGCTTAGGGCAAACGTTATTTGTAGCAAATAAATTCTAAAACATATCATTCCAATCAAACATAGCATCCCCAAGCTTGTTGGTTTGCATATCATTAGCATTATCACTATTACCATCAATAGTATGAATAGCACCTATAGTATAATAATTATTATCGTATTCCTCCAAGTTGGTGCCATAAAATTTTCAAGATCATAAGAAGTATCATTATCTTCCCAATCATAATCATCACAACAAGCAATAGGCATTAAAAAATCATCATCAAGTGTATCATCTTCCACAATTATTTTTGATTCATTCTCATGAGGTACAACAATAGTAGGAGCAACATTATTTGGGAGAGATACCTCTTTACCTCTACTTTGCCGTCTTTTCTTTTTCTTTACCACATTATGTGTGGGTTTATTTAATTCTTCCAAGCTTCTTATTGAAGAGATTGGTTGGATAGGAAGCTCCTCCTCGTTACCTGTTTCATCATGAGAGAAAGTAGGAGGGAAAGGGGGAATCTCTACCCTTCCATTAGTATTTCTTTTATATTCTATAGTTGGCAATATAAGCATTCTCCTTGCAATTTACCATACAAAACATATAGATTTCCTTTAGATTAGTTTCAATGTCATCCGTGAGAATGAATACTTCAAACCAACTATTTTTATGTGACAATTCATCACACCCAAAAAATAGATAAAGCTCATTATATAGTTCAAGGGCGGTCAAGTCATTACAATATTTAGCCATGATTCGATCATGCAAAAGTATGCATTGAAAATTAAGGTGACCAACTTTATTGCAAAGTTCACAAGTAATGGGATGAAGAGAGCATAATTTTGTAGCAAATTCATCTATCACTTTGAGCAAAAAATTGGTTCTATCATGTTTATGCTTCTTACAAAATCTATCATCCCTATAAGGCATGTCTTCACAAACTTTATGCACTCCACGAAAATTGACATACTTATAAGAAACATTTTTGTCATGACTAGTGCAATCATCATTAGTATTTTGGATAGTCATAGAATTCATACTAACAACATTGCAATCATGCTCATCATTCAAAGATTTTATGCCAAACATTTTATTGAACTCTTCTTCTATCAATTGAACACAATTTTCTGATCCATCATTTTCGAGAAAGACATTATAAAGACAAATAATAAGAGGCAACATCAATTACATATTTTTTTTGTAGTTTTTTTTTATAAACCAAACTAGTGATAAAACACGAAACTAAAAGATTCGATTGCAAGATCTAAAGATATACCTTCAAGCACTCACCTCCACGGCAACGGCGCCAGAAAAGAGCTTGATGTCTACTACACAACTTATTCTTGTAGACTCGTGTTGGGCCTCCAAGCGCAGAGTTTTGTAGGACAGCAGCAATTTTCCCTCAAGTGGATGACCTAAGGTTTATCAATCCGTGGGAGGCATAGGATGAAGATGGTCTCTCTCAAACAACCCTGCAACCAAATACAAGAAATCTCTTGTGTCCCCAACACACCCAATACAATGGTAAATTGTATAGGTGCACTAGTTCGGCGAAGAGATGGTGATAAAAGTGTAGTATGGATGGTAGAAATATATTTTTATAATCTGAATAAATAAAAACAGCAAGGTAGCAAACGACAAAAGTGAGCACAAACGGTATTGCAATGCTTAAAAACAAGGCCTAGGGTTCATGCTTTCACTAGTGCAATCTCTCAACAATGCTAACATAATTGGATCATATAACAATCCCTCAACGTGCGACAAAGAATCACTCCAAAATTCCTATTAGCGGAGAACATAAGATAGAAATTGTTGTAGGGTACAAAACCACCTCAAAGTTATCCTTTCTGATCGATCTATTGAGCCATTCCTATAATTGTCACAAACGGCTCTAGAGTTCGTACCAAAAAAACACCATATGATACACATCAACCAACTCTAACGTCACCTAGATACTCCAATGTCATCACAAGTATCCGTGAGTTGATTATACGATATGCATCAAACAACTTCATAATCATAATATTCAATCCACACAAAGATCTTCAAGGAGCACCCCAAAGTTTCTATCGGAGAAAAGATAATGAAAACGTGCAGCAACCCCTATGCATAGATTACCCCAATGTCACCGCGGGAATCCGCGAGTTGAGTGCCAAAACATATATCAAGTGAATCAATATAATACCCCATTGTCACCACGGGTATTCATATGCAAGACATACATCAAGTGTTCCCAAATTTGAAATATTCAATCCGACAATAACGAAACCTCAAAGGGAAAAGATTTGATTCATCACAATAAAGAAACACCATATGATCCAACTATATTAACAAAGCTCGCGATACATCAAGATCGTGCCAAATCAAGAACACGAGAGAGAGAGATAAAACACATAGCTACTGGTACAAACCCTCAGCCCCGAGGGTGAACTACTCCCTCCTCGTCATGGAGACCGCCGGGATGATGAAGATGGCCTCCGGTGATGATTTCCCCCCTCCGGCAGGGTGCCGAAAAAGGGTTGTAGATGAGATCGTGGAGGTACAGAGGCTTGCGGCGGCGTAAAAACTCATCTAGGTTAACTTTCGAGGGTTTCTGAATATATATGATTTTTCAGCGTTGGAATCACGCAAAGAGGTGCCACAGGAGGGCGCACGAGGCACCTGTGGCTCTTCTGCCGCTTCCCCGAAGCTTCCTGGGTCCGTTTCCTTTTAGAATGGAATTTTTTGGACCCTAAGGCTCACGTTGACTCCGTCAAAATCGTCAAAAAGTTTCGCTGCATTTGGACTTCATTTGATATGGATTTTCTGGAAAACCAAAAACAAGTAGAAAACAACAACTGGCACTGGGCACTAGGTCAATATGTTAGTCCATAAAAATCATATAAAAGCCATATAAAAGTGCACCAAAATCATACAAAACTATAATAAACATGGCATGAATACTTCATAAATCATAGATACGTTGGAGACGTATCAATTGTCAATTTAAATGAGGCCGAAAAGAACCACGAACAATTCCGGAAAATTTTCATATGTAATTTGCGAATTTGGTACTATTCTGCCTAAACATAATTTTAAAGTTGTTAAACAGCAAAAGTAAGTGCACCACGTTAATCTACACATTTTTCTAGTCAAGTTACATATATAATTCATTTAATTCGGAGCTACGGTCAATTAGTTATGAAATAAAATATTTTAGCATGTCATTTAGCAACTTTAATGCAAATAGCAATTTTAACATTTTTATCACGGATGAAAGTTGGATATTGTGAAACTACATGAAATTCTACCCAAGTTGCACATATGACATGTTTTATTTCGATGCATGGAAATTTAGTTATTAACATTTTAAAACAGTGGCAGTTTCAGTAATTATTGCATGCACTCGATATTTGATAAATTCGCAACAGAGGGGAAAAAACACTATCGGGCCAAATCTGGATCAGAGAACTGGGCGCAACATAGCAAAGCATGGCCTACGGCGCACAATAGTGGGGATCGGGCGCTGGCTCACCATGGGCTTGGCCCAGTCGAGGAGGAGGCAGGCCGGTGTAGGGGAGCGGCTGGGCCTGGCACGGCCAGCTGGTCTTGTAGCCCATGCTCGACCGAGAAAGGGTCAACGCGCGCGAGCGTGCTCACTCGAAGCAGGGCGAAGCAGAGGTAGGACGAGCCGATGGCCATCGTCATCCACAAGTGCGAGGGGCCGGCGTCGAGGGCTTGGCGAGGAGCAGGCGAGCAAGGTCGGCCGGATCCGGGTGTGCTGGAGTTCGGGGAGGCGCTGGACGTCGGGGAACATGGCCGGCGGCGGCGCGATCAGGAGGTGGCGGGGCTGTGCAGCAACGGCCATGGCTGGAACAGAGAGAGCAAAACTTAGAGAGAGAGAACGGGAGAAAGGAGAAGAAAAAGGGACGATGACGGGGCTCTCTGCTTGGTCACCTACGAGGCTCTCCTGAGGCATCCAAGACGAGGACGAGGTGGGGAACCGGGCGGCGCTCGAGCTCTTGGCGCGAATCCATGGCGACGCTGGATGCGGGTAACGCGGCGGCGGGGCGCAGGGGTCCAGGAACGGAATGTGAAGGTGAGGGGCGGCCGGATCCGTTGAAGGACTTGACGGGGCGGCGCTGCGGATGAGCCGTGGGGGCGCGGGTAAACTCCTTGAGGCCACGGCCTTCCTGTGAAAGAGCATAGGGAGAGAGAGAGCTTAGCGTAGGCGGGAGGAGCAGGGGAAGAAGGAAAAGCAGGGGAAGGCGCGAGACGGCCTGGTTCGGTGGTGGCGCCTGGTCACGGGTGCTCGAGGAGCTCCTCTCCTCGGGCGCTCGGGATGCTGCAGGCGGTCCTGGACAGGGGCTCGGGGCAGAGGACGGGCGCGGTGAGGGCGACCGGAGTCGGGGTCATGGTCCCCGGAGTTGGCCGCTCCAGTTGCCGGTGCTACTGCTGCTGGTGGACGGCGGGGACGGCACGAGGTGGGAGTAGGCTCGCGGGAGGAGGCAGCGGGTGAGCTGGAGTTGGATGGAGGGGCTGCTCTGGTTGGCCGGACACGCAAATCGAGGAGCAAAGGAGTAGCGGCTACAGGGAGTTGGCGATTGGCTCGAGGTGGATCCCGAGGAAGAAGGGAGCTGGTCGGCTGGCGGCGCGATGGGACTAGGGTTGGATCTAGGTTTAGACTGATTTGGTTAGGGTTCATCTGCTATTTATAGCAGGGGTTCAAATGGAGGGGGTTTGAGGCTGGCTACAGACATCGGATCGTGATCAGACGACTCCGGACAAAAGGGGAGTTAGGCTGGCATTTAGGTGGGCTAGTGGGCTGTGTAGAGAGGCTTGGGCTTGAGATGAGAGGGAAGACGGGCTGCCCGGCAATGAGTTTTTAACACCGAAAACGTCTGATGATTAACCCGACTATAGCGCCGCTATAGTTTAACCGTTGGGCTATCAAACGACCTCCGAATGCGATGAAATTTGGCAGGCGGTCTACCTACAATATAACAAGACCGCATGCCAACTTTCAACCCATTCCGAGAATGTTTTATTCCCACTTAGAAAATAATATTTTAAATATGCCGCGGGCGCTTGCAAGTGTGGTTGGTCTCGGAACGGTTAACGAAAGGCAACGGGGAGGAGCGGGAACTAGGAACGGATGGAAGTTTGAAAAAAATGAGGACAATGGAGTGCCGATGCAATTCGAATGATGCAATGATGAATGCAACAAACAAATAAATAACACGGCTCTCACGAAAAACATGGAAGGCATCTGGAGCGTCGGTCTCGGGCTGTCACATAAGGGCTCAAAGTTGACCCCCTGATGCAGTCCTATCCTAATCGGGAAGTCATCAGTGTCGACTTCACTTGTTCGAACACTTGTCACAACATTATCGTACATGTCCATGATGACGGTAATGTACTTTGCTGGGACTTTGTGTTTCTCCAAGGCCCACCACATGACATTCCGCGGTATCTTATCATAGGCCTTCTCCAAGTCAATGAACAAATAAAAAATTAAAAAAGTGTGCGCCGCCGCACATGGGCCGGCCCAAATTTGCGGGTGAGGGAGCGGTGGGTGCGCGGTAGACGGTAGCTCGCTTTCCACCGCACACCTGATGAGGATGGATACAAGAAGTCGACAGACACACGGACATGGTCCTATTGTATCGTGGAATGTGTGACGACGACGTGCACAGATGACAGATCCCAATGAGACGATCAGATCTGGCACAAGATCAAACTGAGACGATTAAGTCTTGCACGGTCATACTTAAAGCCGTGGCATCACAAGACCTCTGGATTTGACACTCTTTCTTCGACATGGCAGGTTCTCACAATGACACCAACGCGCTTCAGCGGCCTCCGGTGTTCGCACGGCTTGCAGAAGGCAACTGCCTAGAGGTCAACTTTGAGGTCAATGGCCACCACTACAACAAGGGATACTACCTAGCTGATGGTATATACCCTCAGTGGTCAACTCTTGTGAAGACAATCTCTAAGCCGGTAGGAGAGAAGCGGGCTAAGTTTGCGCAAGCACAAGAGAGTGCGAAGAAGGATGTGGGGTGTGCTTTCGGTGTGCTTCAATCTCGATGGGCTATTGTTCGGCACCCTGCTAGAACATGGAGCCAGCGGAAGATGTGGGAGGTGATGACTGCTTGTGTGATCATGCACAACATGATCGTAGAGGATGAGCGTGATGACATCATTTTCGACTAAGGGTTTGATTTCCAAGGTGAAAATATTGAGCCTGAGCATGGACCGACAACGTTTGCAGAGCTCACCCAATTTCATCATGAAATGCATGATTGGTTGAGTATATGTGGACTCACCTAGGCAACAAATAGATGTATTGGATCTTTTTCTTTCAATGTTTTTGTGAAAATTTCAAATTCATTTGGTTATAAACTATGAGATTTTTATTTGGTTGTAAACTATTTAGTGTGATGCAAAACTATGTTACTTTTTATTTGTATTCATATGCATAGAATATAATTAAAATGTTAAAAATTGGACAAAAACCGGTCGGACGGACTTAATGGGTCGGCCGGTAGGGCGCACTGGTATGTAAAACACGGACGAGGGGCCCCTTCGGCCGACCCAAACGAACAAAAAGCGGACAAAAACCGCGCCCGTTTGCGTCGGCCGGTTGAAGTTGGCCTTATTGAATTTTGGAAAAAAAAATTGTGTTGTGCTACTTGTAGCTTGCGTTGGTATTATCCCCGAAGAGGAAGGGATGATGCAGCACAGTAGAGATAAGTATTTCCCTCAGTTATGAAACCAAGATTATCGAACCAGTAGGAGAATCACACAACACCTCGTTAGCAGCACCTGCACACAAACAACAAATCCTTGCACCCAACGCAAACGAGGGGTTGTCAATCCCTCGGCGGTTAATTGCAAGATTAAATTGTATGTGATAGATAGATTGAAATAAAAATACAAAATAAAATAAATAAAAGAAAACGGCAGCAATATTTTTAGGGTTTTAGTAATATGATTTAGATAGACCCGGGGGCCATAGTTTTCACTAGAGGCTTCTCTTAAGAAAATAGCATACGGTGGGTAGACAAATTACTGTTGGGCAATTGATAGAAAAGCAAATAATCATGACGATATCCAAGGCAATGATCATGTATATAGGCATCATGTCCAAGATAAGTAGACCAACTCCTGCCTGCATCTACTACTATTACTCCACACATCGACCGCTATCCAGCATGCATCTAGTGTATTAAGTCCATAAAGAACGGAGTAATGCCTTAAGAACGATGACATGATGTAGACAAGATAACCTCACGGATGAATAAACCCCATCTTTTTACCCTTAGTAGCAACGATACATACATGTCATGTCCCTTTCTGTCTCTGGGATTGAGCACCGCAAGATCGAACCCACTACAAAGCACCTCTTCCCATGGCAAGATAAATCAATCTAGTTGGCCAAACCAAATCAATAGATCCGAGAAGAAATATGAGGCTATAATAATCATGCATAAAAGAGATCAGAGAAGACTCAAATATATTCATGGATAATCTGATCATAAACTCACAATTCATCGGATCCCAACAACCACACCGCAAAAAGTGATTACATCGGATAGAACTCCAAGAACATCGAGGAGAACATTGTATTGAAGATCAAAAAGAGAGAAGAAGCCATCTAGCTACTAACTATGGACCCGAAGGTCTGTGGTAAACTACTCACGCATCATCGAAAGGGCAGCAAGGTTGATGTAGAGCCCCTCCGTGATCGATTCCCCCTCCGGCAGAGTACCGGAGAAGGCCTCCAGATGGAATCTCTCGAGAACAGAAACTTGCGGCGGTGGAAAAAGTATTTCGTGGACTCCCCTGAGGGTTTCTGATTTTTTCAGAATTTATAGTGGAGGAATTAGGTCAAATGGAGCTCTGTGGGCCCCACGAGGTACCAGGGTGCGCCTGCCCCCCCCCCCAGGCGCACCCTGGTGCCTCGTGGGCACCCCCTGGGGCTTCTGGCCTCCTCCCGAAGCTTCTAGTGTTTATCTTGTGCAATAAAAAATCTCCAAAAAGTTTCGTGGCATTTGGACTTTGTTTGGTATTGATTTTCTGTAAAACAAAAACAGGGCAGAAAACAGCAACTGCACTGGGCACTAAGTTAATAGGTTAGTCTCCAAAAATGATATATAATTGCTGTAAATGAATATAAAAACATCCAAGATTGATAATATAACAGCATGGAACAATCAAAAATTATAGATACGTTGGATACGTATCAGCATCCCCAAGCTTAATTCCTGCTCGTCCTCGAGTAGGTAAATGATAAAAACAGAATTTTTGATGTGGAATGCTGCCTATCATATTCATCACATATTTTTTTTTCTTTTATAGCATGGACATTGGACTTGAATGATTCAGAGCAATAGTCTATAATTTGACATGAAGATATAAATACTCAAGCATGCTAACAAGCAGCCATGTCTTTCAAAATATCAACGCTAAAGAAAGTTATCCCTAGTCCATTATGCTCAATCATTGATCCATTCATGAAACACACTCAAATATTAGCTACATCCAATGCACAAGTATGACAATAGTGCTCTCTAGTTGGTGCTTTATAAGAGAAGATGGAGACTCAAAAAATAAAAATTGCATAAAAGTAAATAGATAGGCCCTTCGCAGAGGGAAGCAGAGATTTGTCAAATATGCCAGAGCTCAAAGCTGAAATTAAAGAGATAAAAATATTTTGAGAGGTTGTGACGCCCCCGACTTAATCGTGCACTAATCATACACGCAAATGCACACGATCAAGCCTAAGGACTCACTTGAAGATATCACAACACAACTCTAAACACAAATAAAATAATACAAGCTTTATATTACAAGCCAGGGGCCTCGAGGGCTCGAATACATAAGCTCGATGTCATACAAGCATCAGCGGAAGCATCAGGTATCTGAGTACAGACACAAAGTTAAACAGATAGGACTTAAAAGGCGGGGCAAAATAAAACACTCGATCGAAAGGCGCAGGCCTCCTGCCTGGGTGCCTCCTAACTACTCCTGGTCGTCGGAGGGCTCCTCGTAGTAGTACTCTGCAGAGGGGTAGTAGTAGTATCCGCCAGGGGTGTAGTAGTGGTAGTCATCGCCGGCTGGCGCAGCTGGCTCCAGGGCTCCGTCATCTGGTCTCATCAATCGGGTATGGGGAAAAGGGAAGCAAAGCAACCGTGAGTACTCATCCAAAGTACTCAGCAAGACTGACATCAGATCTATTCTAAATATGCAACATTATCAAAAGAAGGTTGTATATGTGGACTTGGCTGCAGAAATGCCAGAATAGAAGGGAAAAGCCTAGCCTAACGAAGACTAGCATCTTCAGGGTCTTGCAGCATAAGGAGAGTACAGATTAGTACATAAATGTAGTAGTAGAAGCAAGTATCAACATCGCCCAGAGATCCTTCCTCGACTCCCTGCGAGAAAGCAATCCCGGAGCTAACATATTCAACCCATTTCTAGTTGTAGAAGATCGGGATAATTTCCGAGCGTCCTGTTACCGTGGACACGGCTATTCGAATAGATATACTTCCCTGCAGGGGTGCACCAACTTTACCCAACACGCTCGATGACTCTGGCCGGACACACTTGCTCAGTCGATGCCCGGCCTCGGTCTATTGACACGTCGTAGCCCTACCTAGGCTCAACAGAGAGGCCAGCACGCCGGTCTACATCCTAAGCACTCAGGGGTCTTGGGCCCATCGCCGTTTGCACTCCTGCACGTTGCGAACGCGGCCGGTGAACAATCCTAGCCCCCTTAATACAAGCGCAGGCTTTACCAGACCAACCTGGCGCGCGCCGCTCAGTCGCTGGCATCTGAAGAACTTCGGCTGATACCACGACGCCGAGTACCCATATTATTCCCACGTGCTGGTTAGCGCGAAAAAGGCCAGAGGCCTACTCAGATTACATATCCTAACCCTTAGTGCATTAGGAGCGCGCGGTAACGATCGGTTGCTCCACCCTCTATGGTCCCGTCGCCCCGTCTCGAGGATTTGTGGCAAGGGCCAGGCCCACGGTCCGCCTGCCCGGCCACGCCTTGTAATTAACTCGCGGGTACCCTCTCGGTCAACCCGACTTCCCATCTCTTGCGGGTACCCCTCGGGGCCGACCCGTCTTTATCAAGTATCGACAGTAATAAAGTGCGAGTAACCGTGTGTCCATAACATCAAGCAGGAATCCGAGGAATCACCCTCGTGGATTACCACTCGATGTATCCGTCAAGGTGAATCCGGAGGAATCACCCTCGATGGTAATTCACACTTGCGGAACTGCACGACAGAAGCTTATCGGAGGTGGTGAAAGAGGAATCACCCTCGGTAACCCACAACCGACTAGCTGTACTGCAGAGGCCTTATCGGAAGTGAGATAAGAGGTATCACCCTCGGCACTCAGTGTTAGCTCTGCAGCGTCGAGCAACTAGGGGTGTGTGGTGATATACTGGTCTCAGCCCGACGATCACATCGATCGGGGCACAGGTACTAAAGCAGGGCAACTACAGCAAGGAGGAGGGGCCACAGATGGTTCACTACCATCCAACCTATTCTAAGCATTTTGGATAACAGGTAGGTATCAATAACAGTTACAAGGACAGGCTATGCATCAGAATAGGATAAAACAGTAGCAGCAGCAATTCTAATGCAAGCAGGAGGGAGAGAGAATAGGTGATATAGGCATGCGTCAAGGGGGGTTGCTTGCCTGGAAGCTCTGCGGCCAAGGAGGGGTCATCAGTGGGGTCGTCGGTCTCTTGAGCTGCGTCGGTCTCGGGGGCTATCGGAGAGAAGAGGGGGAAGAAACAATAAATAAAGGCAAATAATGCAACACAGATGCATGGCATGGCAGTATGTAATGTTAGTGATGCCCTAATGCAGTGCTACATGTCGCAGACGAGGCGGGAAAATATCTGGTATATTTTCCCGGCGTTTAGGCTGGTTTCGGTATACTGAACCGGAGGGGACGGATCCATGTTTGCATAGTTGTGGGCATGTGACACATAAGCGGAGGGCGTATTCGGATTCGTCTCATCGTTCTGAGCAACTTTCATGTAGAAAGTTTTTCGATCCGAGCTACGGTTAATTTACTATGATTTTCTGAAGTTTTTAGCATTTTCTGAAATTATTTAAATTATTTAAACTAACATTATCCGAAACAGTGTTTGCTGACATCAGTATGACGTAGTGCTGGCGTCAGCAGTCAACAGGGGCGCTGGCCAGTCAAATCTGACAGGTGGGACCTACTTGTCAAAGACTGTACTAATTAAACAGAGTTAAATTTAACTAATTAACATAATTAGCGGGTGGGCCCGCCCTGTCAGTGACTAATTAGTGTTTTAATTAACTAATTAATTAATTAACTGATTTTCTATTTATTTAAAACCGTTTTAGATGGCGGGACCCACATGTCATCCATACGGGACCGCCACGTCAGCGTGGACCGGGTCAAAAGGACCCGCGGACCCACCAGTCAGTGGCACTGGGGGTGGGTCCCAGCCGGCCATGTCAGCGACGGCCATCGGAGCTCGCCGGCGAGCTCGCGCGACGGCGAGCAACTCCGGCGATCCCGGAAATCGCGTACGGTGGACCATTTTGGTCGTTCTTTGGCTTGCTCGAACGAGCACTTCGAGCTGCAGCCGGTGGTGGCCACGGCCGGAGCTGGGGAGGCCGGGATGGTTGCCGGCGACGAGGTCAGGCGGCGAGGTTCTCGGGCGTCTCGCGGGATCGGCGTTTCGGCGCTCATTCGACCAAATGGAGAAGACAGGGAGGCTCTATGCGACGCCACGAACCTAACGGACACACACACACACGACCGAATGGTCGCCGGATGGTCGCCGGCGGCGTGTTCCGCGGCGGACAGAATGCGGCTAGGCGGCGAGCTTGCTACGGCGAAGCAGGCGGCGCAAGAAGAAGCATGGAGGGAGGGAGGAGCTCACCCAGCGGCTAAGAAAAGCCCTTGATGGATTTGGAGCGCAGAGGAAGCCGGGGACGATGGAGATCACCGGCAACAGAGAAGACGAAGTCGGGGTCGATCCCGTCCGTGAGGTCCTCCCCGTGCTCGATGGCGAGGCGCAGATGAAGGATTCGAGGACGATGACGACGTAGGACACGGCGGCGGGCAAGGCGGTGGCGGTAGCCGCGAGCTCTAGTGGAGGCCGATCATGGCGGCGTCGGGTGAGGAAGAAGAGGGCGAGGGGAGGGGAGATGCGGCGCGAGGGCTAGCCAGAGGGGTGCGGGGGAGGTGTTAAGAGACCAGGAACGTGCGCGGGGGCTCGCTGTCGATCAGGGACGAGGGGGGGCCGAGGCGGCGATCGCGGCGGAGACGACAGCGCGCGCGCGTGAGCAGAGAGCTAGGGGACGACCTAGATGGGCTGGGCCGAGCCTGGCCTGACTAGAGCCCAGCACAGCGCGGCCTTTCTCCTTTTCTTTCTTTTTCTTCTCTGTTATTCTTTTCCCTTTTCTGTTTTACAAAATGTATGGCTCACATTCGACTTTAGTAAAATATGTGATCTAGCCCAATATTCATAGTGCATTTTTACCTACCACCAGAAATTGGTTTGGACAAAATATAATTTCAATTGTAATTGTATCAATTAAAATGGTATTAATATGTTGCTGTTTGCTACTGTTTTAGGAGGAAATGGTCATTTAACTAATTAAATAAGTGTTGATTATATTTTTATAAATGCCTCTAGATTATTTTCAACCTTATGAACATTTTGGTTTTCACATTTGATCAACTTTAAATTTGAATTGCAAATTGATTTGGAATTTGAGTTGAGGTATGATGCAAATGATGATCAAGCATGGCTAATCATGGTGACTTGGCATTAACAAAAAGTGATTACTATTGCTAATACATGGGTGTGTTACAATTCTCCTCTAAAAGAAATTCTCGTCCCGAGAATTCAGGTGGTAGAAGGAAAGAGGTCGGGGTATTCCTCCCGAAGTCGATCCTCACATCCCCAAGTGGCTTCATCTTCAGTATGATTCGACCACTGCACTTTTAGGAACTTGGTAGTCTTCTGGCGGGTCCGACGTTCAGCTTGATCGAGAATGCGGATCGGATGCTCTTTATAAGATAGGTCATCTTGCAAATCTAGCATCTCATGATCCACAGCTCGGTGCGGAGATTCCTTGAAGCAACGACGAAGTTGCGACACATGGAAGACGCCGTGGATGTGAGAGAATTGCGGCGGCAACTCCAATTTATAAGCCACATGTCCACGTCTGGCGAGAATGCGGAAGGGGCCGATGTAGCGAGGAGCTAACTTGCCCTTGATTCCAAAGCGGTGAGTGCCTTTCATAGGAGTGACACGCAGATAAGCTTGATCACCAGGTTGATAGGTCAATCCCCATCGTTTGCGATCATAGTTGCTCTTCTGGCGGTCCTGGGCCGCCTTGAGATTTTCGCGAACAACACGGACTTGCTCTTCTGCGTGTTGGATAATATCTGGACCAATGAGCGGCCGTTCCCCAGTTTCTGACCAATTCAGAGGGGTTCGACACTTACGTCCATATAACACTTCGAAGGGGGCCATTTTCAAACTTGCTTGATAGCTGTTGTTGTAAGAGAATTCGGCATACGGGAGAGATTCTTCCCACTTCTTACCAAATGATATAACACAAGCACGCAGCATATCTTCAAGCACTTGATTCACCCGTTCGACTTGGCCTTGGGACTGGGGGTGATAAGCTGTACTCCAAGTAATATGAGTTCCCATAGCTTGTTGGAAACTATTCCAGAAGTGTGAGGTGAAGAGGCTGCCACGGTCCGAACTGATCTCCTTCGGAATACCGTGGAGTGATACAATCCTGGAGATATATAACTCTGCTAACTGACTAGCAGTGATCGTCTCCTTGACTGGCAGAAAGTGTGCAACTTTGGATAGTTGGTCGATGACGACAAGAATAGCATCGTGACCCTTCTGTGACCTGGGAAGACCAGTAATGAGATCCATTTGAACCTTATCCCATTTCCATAGGGGAATAGGGAGCGGTTGCAGAAGTCCAGCAGGCTTCTGATGTTCTGCTTTAACGCGACGGCAAACGTCACATTCAGCAACATATCGGGCAATGTCCTGCTTCATTCTAGACCACCAGTACCTTTGTCGGAGATCAAGGTACATCTTGGTACTACCCGGATGGATAGACAGTGGTGTATCATGTGCCTCCTTCATAACTTTGTCAGTCATCAATTCGAACCGAGGTACCACAATGCGGTCTTTGAAATACCAGGTTCCATCTTCAGCAAGCGAGAAATCCCTGTACTTTTCAAGGTGAAGATCCCTTTTCATGAGATCAACTTCAGCATCTTTAGCTTGCGCACGCTTAACAGCATTCAGAAGATCTGGCTGTATAACAAGGGTATTAAGAGAACCCTGTGGAACAATGCAGAGGTTCAGCTGGCGCAATTCTTCATACAGACGAGGTTGAGCTCGCTGAACCATGAGGTTGTTACAATAGGACTTGCGGCTCAAGGCATCTGCCATCACATTAGCCTTGCCAGGGGTATATGAAATACCACAGTCATAGTCCGTAATTGTTTCCAACCATCGCTGTTGGCGGAGATTGAGATCCGGCTGAGTAAATAAATACTTCAGACTTTGATGATCAGTATATATCTCGCATCGGTTACCAAGGAGGTAATGTCGCCATAGCTTCAATGCATAAATCACTACAGGAAGTTCAAGATCATGCACTGGGTAATTCTCTTCGTGAGGACGCAACTGTCGCGAGGCATAAGCAATTACTCTGCGCTCTTGCATCAGGACACAGCCTAATCCTTGACGAGAGGCGTCACAATAAATCACGAAATCCTTGCGAGAATCCGGAGGAGCAAGCACTGGAGCAGAGGTGAGCTTGTCCTTGAGGGTCTGGAAACTTTCCTGACATTTATCTGTCCACTCAAACTTAACGCCTTTGTGAAGCAGATTAGTCAGTGGCTTGGCAATCTTTGAGAAGTTCTCAACAAATCGACGACAATAGCTTGCGAGACCGAGAAAACTTCTGACTTGCTTGACATTCTTCGGGGGAATCCAGTCAAGAATAGCCTGAACTCGTTCTGGGTTGACAGCAATACGTGGGCAGGTAGTCAAAGAGGTTGTTGATGATAACACAGATCAGCGAGGGGTAAGGATGGCATTGCTCACCATGAATTCAATTAACATCTCGGAAGAAGTCAAAATGTTGACGCTGAACACGACACATTTTGCCGAGAGGTTCCAAAGGTGTCAAATAACAGTGTGAGAAACATATGATAACTTGGAAAGGAAAGGTTAAACAAACCAATGGAAAAGAAAAGATGATTATCAGATTAATCAGTCCAAAGGAAAGAATTAGTTGCAGACAATCCAGCTCTCCGGGTGAAAGTGATTACGAGAACCTAATGTCAGAGTCAGTAAAATCATTTAACCCGAAAAGATGAGAGATCAGAGTCCCAGAGTATAGGTGAGGAATAAAAGATCCTAATACCACCAATTGGTGACGTGGGCCCGTAAGCCACACAGCCATGTTAGTAAAATCATTTTGCAAGTACTAGACTCAACTTCGGCCAAGGAGTTGAAAAGGGGGATCCTACAGGCAGTCGGCTCTGATACCAACTTGTGACGCCCCCGACTTAATCGTGCACTAATCATACACGCAAATGCACACGATCAAGCCTAAGGACTCACTTGAAGATATCACAACACAACTCTAAGCACAAATAAAATAATACAAGCTTTATATTACAAGCCAGGGGCCTCGAGGGCTCGAATACATAAGCTCGATGTCATACAAGCATCAGCGGAAGCATCAGGTATCTGAGTATAGACACAAAGTTAAACAGATAGGACTTAAAAGGCGGGGAAAAATAAAACACTCGATCGAAAGGCGCAGGTCTCCTGCCTGGGTGCTTCCTAACTACTCCTGGTCGTCGGAGGGCTCCTCGTAGTAGTACTCTGCAGAGGGGTAGTAGTAGTATCCGCCAGGGGTGTAGTAGTGGTAGTCATCGCTGGCTGGCGCAGCTGGCTCCTGGGCTCCGTCATTTGGTCTCATCAATCGGGTATGGGGAAAAGGGAAGCAAAGCAACCGTGAGTACTCATCCAAAGTACTCAGCAAGACTGACATCAGATCTATTCTAAATATGCAACATTATCAAAAGAAGGCTGTATATGTGGACTTGGCTGCAGAAATGCCAGAATAGAAGGGAAAAGCCTAGCCTAACGAAGACTAGCATCTTCAGGGTCTTGCAGCATAAGGAGAGTACAGATTAGTACATAAATGTAGTAGTAGAAGCAAGTATCAACATCGCCCAGAGATCCTTCCTCGACTCCCTGCGAGAAAGCAATCCCGGAGCTAACATATTCAACCCATTTCTAGTTGTAGAAGATCGGGATAATTTCCGAGCGTCCTGTTACCGTGGACACGGCTATTCAAATAGATATACTTCCCTGCAGGGGTGCACCAACTTTACCCAACACGCTCGATGACTCTGGCCGGACACACTTGCTCAGTCGATGCCCGGCCTCGGTCTATCGACACGTCGTAGCCCTACCTAGGCTCAACAGAGAGGCCAGCACGCCGGTCTACATCCTAAGCACTCAGGGGTCTTGGGCCCATCGCCGTTTGCACTCCTGCGCGTTGCGAACGCGGCCAGTGAGCAGTCCTAGCCCCCTTAATACAAGCGCAGGCTTTACCAGACCAACCCGGCGCACGCCGCTCAGTCGCTGGCATCTAAAGAACTTCGGCTGATACCACGACGCCGAGTACCCATATTATTCCCACGTGCTGGTTAGCGCGAAAAAGGCCAGAGGCCTACTCAGATTACATATCCTAACCCTTAGTGCATTAGGAGCGCACGGTAACGATCGGTTGCTCCACCCTCTGTGGTCCCGTCGCCCCGTCTCGAGGATTTGTGGCAAGGGCCAAGCCCACGGTCCGCCTGCCCGGCCACGCCTCGTAATTAACTCGTGGGTACCCTCTCGGTCAACCCGACTTCCCATCTCTTGCGGGTACCCCTCGGGGCCGACCCGTCTTTATCAAGTATCGACAGTAATAAAGTGCAAGTAACCGTGTGTCCATAACATCAAGCAAGAATCCGAGGAATCACCCTCGTGGATTACCACTCGATGTATCCGTCAAGGTGAATCCGGAGGAATCACCCTCGATGGTAATTCACACTTGCGGAACTGCACGACAGAAGCTTATCGGAGGTGGTGAAAGAGGAATCACCCTCGGTAACCCACAACCGACTAGCTGTACTGCAGAGGCCTTATCGGAAGTGAGATAAGAGGTATCACCCTCGGCACTCAGTGTTAGCTCTGCAGCGTCGAGCAACTAGGGGTGTGTGGTGATATACTGGTCTCAGCCCGACGATCACATCGATCGGGGCACAGGTACTAAAGCGGGGCAACTACAGCAAGGAGGAGGGGCCACAGATGGTTCACTACCATCCAACCTATTCTAAGCATTTTGGATAACAGGTAGGTATCAATAACAGTTACAAGGACAGGCTATGCATCAGAAGAGGATAAAACAGTAGCAGCAACAATTCTAATGCAAGCAGGAGGGAGAGAGAATAGGTGATATAGGCATGCGTCAAGGGGGGTTGCTTGCCTGGAAGCTCTGCGGCAAAGGAGGGGTCGTCGGTCTCCTGAGTTGCGTCGGTCTCGGGGGCTATCGTCGGCAAAGGAGGGGTCGGGGTCTCCTGAGTATGTAATGTTAGTGGTGCCCTAATGCAGTGCTACATGTCACAGACGAGGCGGGAAAATATCTGGTATATTTTCCCGGCGTTTAGGCTGGTTTCGGTATACTGAACCAGAGGGGACGGATCCATGTTTGCATAGTTGTGGGCATGTGACAGATAAACGGAGGGCGTATTCGGATTCGTCTCGTCGTTCTGAGCAACTTTCATGTAGAAAGTTTTTCGATCCAAGCTACGGTTAATTTACTATGATTTTCTGAAGTTTTTAGCATTTTCTGAAATTATTTAAATTATTTAAACTAACATTATCCGAAACAGTGTTTGCTAACGTCAGTATGACGTAGTGCCGGCGTCAGCAGTCAACAGGGGCGCTGACCAGTCAAATCTGATAGGTGGGACCCACCTGTCATAGACTGTACTAATTAAACAGAGTTAAATTTAACTAATTAACCTAATTAGCGGGTGGGCCCGCCCTGTGAGTGACTAATTAGTGTTTTAATTAACTAATTAATTAATTAACCGATTTTCTATTTATTTAAAACCGTTTTAGCTGGCGGGACCCACATGTCATCCATACGGGACCGCCACGTCAGCGTGGACCGGGTCAAAAGGACCCGCGGACCCACCAGTCAGTGGCACTCGGGGTGGGTCCCAGCCGGCCACGTCGGCGACGGCCACCGGAGCTCGCCGGCGAGCTCGCGCGACGGCGAGCAACTCCGGCGAGCCCGGAAATCGCGTACGGTGGACCATTTTGGTCGTTCTTTGGCTTGCTCGAACGAGCACTTCGAGCTGCAGCCGGTGGTGGCCACGGCCGGAGCTGGGGAGGCCGGGATGGTTGCCGGCGACGAGGTCAGGCGGCGAGGCTCTCGGGCGTATCGTGGGATCGGCGTTTCGGCGCTCATTCGACCTAATGGAGAAGACAGGGAGGCTCTACGCAACGCCACGAACCTAACGGACACACGCACACGACCGGATGGTCGCCGGCGGCGTGTTCCTCGGCGGACAGAATGCGGCTAGGCGGCGAGCTTGCTACGGCGAAGCAGGCGGCGCAAGAAGAAGCATGGAGGGAGGGAGGAGCTCACCCAGCGGCTAAGAAAAGCCCTTGATGGATTTGGAGCGCAGAGGAAGTCGGGGACGACGGAGATCACCGGCGACAGAGAAGACGAAGTCGGGGTCGATCCCATCCGTGAGGTCCTCCCCGTGCTCGATGGCGAGGCGCAAACGAAGGATTCGAGGACGGCGACGACGTAGGACACGGAGGCGGGCAAGGCGGTGGCGGTAGCCGCGAGCTCTAGTGGAGGCCGATCATGGCGGCGTCGGGTGAGGAAGAAGAGGGCGAGGGGAGGGGAGATGCGGCGCGAGGGCTAGCCAGAGGGGTGCGGGGGAGGTGTTAAGCGACTAGGAACGTGCGCGGGGGCTCGCTGTCGATCAGGGACAAGGGGGGGCCGAGGCGGCGATCGCGGCGGAGACGACAGCGCGCGCGCATGAGCAGAGAGCTAGGTGACGACCTAGATGGGCTGGGCCGAGCCTGGCCTGACTAGAGCCCAGCATAGCGCGGCCTTTCTCCTTTTCTTTCTTTTTCTTCTCTGTTATTCTTTTCCCTTTTCTGTTTTACAAAATGTATGGCTCACATTCGACTTTAGTAAAATAAGTGATCTAGCCCAATATTCATAGTGCATTTTTACCTACCACCAGAAATTGGTTTGGACAAAATATAATTTCAATTGTAATTGTATTAATTAAAATGGTATTAATATGTTGCTGTTTGCTACTGTTTTAGGAGGAAATGGTCATTTAACTAATTAAATAAGTGTTGATTATATTTTTATAAATGCCTCTTGATTATTTTCAACCTTATGAACATTTTGGTTTTCACATTTGATCAACTTTTATTTTCACTTTAAATTTGAATTGCAAATTGATTTGGAATTTGAGTTGAGGTATGATGCAAATGATGATCAAGCATGGCTAATCATGGTGACTTGGCATTAACAAAAAGTGATTACTGTTGCTAATACATGGGGGTGTTACAGAGGCATGGTTTTCCTGTCAACGAAAACGACCGAGAATTCCCAATATTTTCCATGCTAGACACATCATAGGTGGTTCCCAAACAGAAAGTAAAGTTTATTTCCTTTCCACCATTCTTTCACAATCCATGGCTAGCCGTATCCACGGGTGCCCTCCATACCAACACTTTCCAAGGAATTTTGTTGTTATTAATTTTTGATTTCATTGTGGGACTGGGCATCCCTATTAGCAACAATTCTCTCGTGCAATGACAAGTGAATAAACACTCATCGTGAGAATAACACACCTAGCATGGAAAATAATGGCCACCCCCTGCCGCTTCATGAGCGGTATGGGCACACAAAACAGAAAAATTATTTTGAAAATTTGAGTTGGCACACGCAAATTTACTTGGAACGGCATTGAAATACCACATATAGGTAGATATAGTGGACTCATTTGGCACAACTTAGGTTTAAGGATTTTGGATGCACAAGCAGTATTTTCGCCTAGTACAAATCAAGGCTAGCAAATAGATTGAGAAGCAACCAACCAAAAAACGAAAACGGTCATAAACATGCATCGAACATAACTAACACCGAATAATGCACCATAAGTAGGATATAATTTCTTTGCATAACTATTGACTTGATGTGCATGCATAGGGAATCACAAACCTTAACACTAATATTCTTACTAAATCACAATTACTCACTAACATGACTCACATAATATAATTTTCATATCGCAAAACTATTGCAAGGAATCACACTTATCATATCCAATGATCTATATGAAAGTTTTTATTATATCCCTCTTGAATATTCATCACTTTGGGACCAAATTCATATCTTGTGCAAATTACCGTTACTATCATCAACTCTCAAAAAGATTTAAGTGAAGCATGAGAGTGCGAATATTTCTTCAAAATTTCAATCTTATCAATTCTCAAAATAATATAAGTGAAGCATGAGAATTCATTTCTTCAAAATTTAATCTTGTCAATTCTCAAAATAGTATAAGTGAAGCATGAGAATTCATTTCTTTAAAATTTTAATCAACTCTCAAAATAATATAAGTGAAGCATGAGAGTTTATTTCTTCAAAATATAGCCACCACCGTGCTCAAAAAGATTTAAGTGAAGCACTAGAGCAACTGCCTAGCTCAAAAAATTTAAATGAAGCACATAGAGTATTCTAACAAATGATGATAAACGTGTGGCTCTCTCAAGATAGGTGTATTCAGCAAAGATGATTGTGACAAACTAAAAAGCAAACAAATCAAAGACTCATATAATACAAGACGCTCCAAGCAAAACACATATTATGTGACGAATAAAAATATAGCTCCAAGTAAAATTACCGATGGTTGGTAGAAGAAAGAGGGGATGCCTTCCGGGGCATCCCCAAGCTTAGACGCTTGAGTCTTCCTTGAATATTACCTTGGGGTGCCTCGGGCATCTCCAAGCTTAGGCTTTTACTACTCCTTATTCCTTCATCCATCGTGATCTCACCCAAAACTTGAAAACTTCAATCACACAAAACTCAACAAAACCTTCGTGAGATCCGTTAGTATAACAAAATAAATCACTACTCTAAGTACTGTTGAAAACCCATTCATATTTTATTTTTGCATTATACCTACTGTACTCTAACTTCACCATGGCTTATACCCCCGGATACAATCCATAGATTCATCAAAACAAGCAAGTAGTGCATCAAAAACAGAATCTGTCAAAAACAGAACAGTCTGTAGCAATCTATTTAAAAGTCATACTTATGTAACTCCAAAAAGTCTGAACAATTAGGACAACGTGCGAAATTCATATACCAATACTTTGTAAAAATTTCATATTTTTATGACGCTCCAGTACAGAAACAAAATTCGGGCACTGGACACAAAACTTTCTGTTTTCCAAACAGCATCAATTATATTATCTTCCAAATCATCCAAAAGGCTTTACTTGGCACAAACACTAATTAAAAACACAAAAACACAATCATACCAGTAGCATAATTGTGAAAACACACAATAACAGAAAAATTATTTTATTCATTAGGTTGCCTCCCTACAAGCGCTATTGTTTTATGCCCCTAGCTAGGCATAATGCATAGTTTCAAGTATTGTCATCTTTTAAGTTGATTCCATAAGTGGCCCTCATAATTGATTCATATGGTGCCTTAATTATTTTTCTAGGGAAGTGCTCCATACCCTTTTTTAATGGAAACTGAAATTTTATATTCCCTTCTTTCATATCAATAACGGCACCTATGGTTCGTAAGAATGGTCTACCAAGTATTATGGGGCAAGAAGAATTGCATTCAATGTCAAATACAATAAAATCAACGGGCACATAGTTCCTATTTGCAAGAATAAGAATATCATTAATTCGTCCCAAAGGCTTTTTAATAGTAGAGTCTGCCAAGTGCAAATTAAGAGAACATTCATCTATATTGGTGAGACCTAGCACATCACATAAAGATTTTGGAATTGTGGAAACGCTAGCACCCAAATCACATAAAGCATTGCACTCATAATTTTTAATTTTAACTTTAATGGTGGGTTCCCATTCATCATATAGTTTTCTAGGAATTGAGACTTCTAGTTCTAGCTTTTCTTCGAACGCTTTCATCATTGCTTCTACGATGTGTTTAGTAAAAGCCTTGTTTTGCTCATAAGCGTTGGGTGAATTTAACATGGATTGTAACAAAGAAATGCACTCAATCAAAGAACAATTATCATAATTAAAATCTTTATAATCCAAGAGAGTGGGCACATCGCTATTTAAAGTTTTTACCTCTCCAAACCCACTTTTAGCAATTTTTTCATTAAGATTTTCACCCTCCGAATTATGGGAACGCCTACTAGCTAAAGTTGACTCTTCTTCAGTCCCCTTTTCATCAAGTTTTATATTGCTAAACAAAGAATCAATAGATGAAACACCAATCATTTTAATATCCTCATCATTACTACGTTCCAATGATTCCAGCTTAGCTGCCATTTGATTTACTAGCGTAGCTTGCGCATCAGAAATTTTTCCTAACAAATTTTCAGTAAGAGCAAATTTTGATTCAAGACTGGAAACTTCTTTACTAACATCATCGAGTTGTTTTGCAATAGCATCCAATAAAGTAGAGTGTTCTTTAAGTTCCTCGGTAAAAAAAAAATTGTGCTCAAATTGCGTAGTCATGTAATCTTTAGTATTTTTCTCAATTTCGGACAAAATTTTATAATAAGAAGTATCATGATAATTCTCTCGGGGCATCATGATTAAGCAAACAAGGTAACAAGCAAGCAAACAAGCAAACAAGAAAAAGGCAAACGGAAAATATTTCTGTATTTTTGTAAAAACATTTTAGAAGTGGGAGAGATGAAAACGAGAGGCAAATGGCAAATAAAGTAAATGCAAGGAGATGAGAGTTTATGCAAAGGTACTTGATAGATGTTCATGATGTCTCCCCGGCAACGGCGCCAGAAATTCTTCCTGCTACTTGTAGCTTGCGTTGGTATTATCCCCGAAGAGGAAGGGATGATGCAGCACAGTAGAGATAAGTATTTCCCTCAGTTATGAAACCAAGGTTATCGAACCAGTAGGAGAATCACACAACACGTCATTAGCAGCACCTGCACACAAACAACAAATCCTTGCACCCAACGCAAATGAGGGGTTGTCAATCCCTCGGCGGTTAATTGCAAGATTAAATTGTATGTGATAGATTGATAGATTGAAATAAAAATACAAAATAAAATAAATAAAATAAAATGGCAGCAATATTTTTAGGGTTTTAGTAATATGATTTAGATAGACCCGGGGGCCATAGTTTTCACTGGAGGCTTCTCTCAAGAAAATAGCATACGGTGGGTAGACAAATTACTGTTGGGCAATTGATAGAAAAGCAAATAATCATGACAATATCCAAGGCAATGATCATGTATATAGGCATCACGTCCAAGATAAGTAGACTGACTCCTGCCTGCATCTACTACTATTACTCCACACATCGACCGCTATCCAGCATGCATCTAGTGTATTAAGTCCATAAAGAACGGAGTAATGCCTTAAGAACAATGACATGATGTAGACAAGATAACCTCACGGATGAATAAACCCCATATTTTTACCCTTAGTAGCAATGATACATACGTGTCATGTCCCTTTCTGTCACTGGGATTGAGCACCGCAAGATCGAACCCACTACAAAGCACCTCTTCCCATGGCAAGATAAATCAATCTAGTTGGCCAAACCAAATCAATAGATCGGAGAAGAAATACGAGGCTATAATATTCATGCATAAAAGAGATCAGAGAAGACTCAAATATATTCATGGATAATCTGATCATAAACTCACAATTCATCGGATCCCAAAAAACACACCACAAAAAGTGATTACATCGGATAGAACTCCAAGAACATCGAGGAGAACATTGTATTGAAGATCAAAAAGAGAGAAGAAGCCATCTAGCTACTAACTATGGACCCGAAGGTCTGTGGTAAACTACTCATGCATCATCGGAAGGGCAGCAAGGTTGATGTAGAGCCCCTCCGTGATCGATTCCCCCTCCGGCGGAGTACTGGAGAAGGCCTCCAGATGGGATCTCTCGAGAACAGAAACTTGCGGCGGCAGAAAAAGTATTTCGTGGACTCCCCTGAGGGTTTCTGATTTTTTCTGAATTTATAGTGGAGGAATTAGGTCAAACGGAGCTCTGTGGGCCCCACGAGGTACCAGGGCGCGCCTACCCCCCCCCCCCCCCAGGCGCGCCCTGGTGCCTCGTGGGCACCCCCTGGGGCTTCTGGCCTCCTCCCGAAGCATCCAGTGCTTATCTTGTCCAATAAAAAATCTCCAAAAAGTTTCGTGGCATTTGGACTTCGTTTGGTATTGATTTTCTGTAAAACAAAAACAGGGCAGAAAACAGCAATTGGCACTGGGCACTAAGTTAATAGGTTAGTCTCCAAAAACGATATATAATTGTTGTAAATGAATATAAAAACATCCAAGATTGATAAATATAACAGCATGGAACAATAAAAAATTATAGATACGTTGGAGACGTATCATGCTGCAAAAAATGGTATTTTGAAAGCCCAGTGTTCCATAGTACTAGATGGGTATGCACTTTCCAATCAAATCATACTTTTTTTAACAGAACCAAATCATAATTGGAAATCTACTGTTCATGACCATATGAGCCCACCACCAAAGAGGAGGTGGAACGCATCTCCGATGGGGGCGTATGATCACGGATAATGCTCTTGTGGCCTTCAAGTGCATTCACCATATTAAGCAAGAGAAGGATCCAACAAAAAGTTTTTGTGATTCTAAGCTTGACCTCTCAAAGGCATACGATAGGGTGGATTAGAAGTTCTTGAAGCAGGTGATGCAAAAGCTAGGTTTCTCTCAACGATGGGTGGAGTGGATAATGTCTTGTGTCACATCAGTGAGGTATTCTGTCAAACTTAACGGGATCCTCTTGGATTCATTTGCACCGTCACGCGGTCTTCGGCAGGGCGATCCTCTCTCCCCCTTTTTGTTCCTTTTTGTGGCTGATGGACTTTCTGCTATTCTGAAGCATTGTGTGTCTTGTGGTGAGATATCTCCGATTAAGGTGTGCAGAAGAGCCCCGGGCATCTCACACCTTCTGTTTGCGGATGAGACTATGCTATTTTTTGAGGCAAACCGTGAACAGGCTGAAAAGGTTAGATTGGTATTGGATCAATATGGAAAGGCAACAGGTCAATTACTGAATTTTGATAAGTGTTCTATTCTCTTTGGTACTGCATGTCCCATTGATATTCAAGAAGAAGTTAGAGGGGTACTAAATGTCACTAGTTTGGTTTTCGAGGAGAAGTACCTCGGTCTTCCTACACCTGATGGTCGCACGTCGAAAGGAAGGTTTCAGAATCTCCAGATGAGCTTAACTAAGCGGCTGATCCAATGGGGAGATGGCCACCTTGCCCAGCCTGGGTGAAGCTTTGTACTGATGGCTCTTTTGCGGATGATGGGTCAGCAGGTGCAGGAATGGTGTTAAGTGTTGACGTATAAATGTATTGCCTAGTCTCTTCCATCAGATCGGTCTTTTGGTTGCATTGGCTAGAGCATGCACTTCTACATGGTATCGGAGCCCAGAGGTCTTGAGTTCAAGACCCGGCTGGCGCAATTAAATTGCAGCCCACTTTCGATCCATGTCACGTGAGGGGGAGTGTTGACGTATACTACTGGAATCAGAGAATTTGCCATCAGCCAGCTCTTTGCCGTCTGCTAGCGGACGGCACAGAAGGATTTTGCCATCAGCTTACAAAAAGCAGACGGCAAAGATCAGGCTGATGGCAAACATATAGTTTGCCATCAGCCATTTCTTTGCCGTCCGCCAGCCGACGGCAAAGGGCCTGAAGGCAGACGGCAAAGAGCCCAGATGGGCCCCACTGGACCGTGGAGCGGGCTAGATCAGGTGGACGAGCTGGATGCCGTCCGCTGGATCTTTGTCGTCCGCTTCTGCGCTCTTTGCCGTCTGCTAGCAGACGGCAAAGAAGATGACCTAAATAACGGCCGTGCCCCCCGGCCCCACCCCTCTTTGCCGTCTGCTAGCAGACCTCTTTGCCGTCTACTAGTAGACCTCTTTGCCGTCTGCTAGCAGACGGCAAATAGGTTGCCTAAGTAACAGCCGTGCCCCCCTCTGTCTCCCCCTCGATCTCTCTCTCTCCCCCCCACGTCACCCACCCCACCCGCCGCCCCAGCCCCGCCCGATGCCGCCGAGCCCCGCCGCCAGCCCCTGCGCCGAGCACCGCCGCCGGCCCCTGTGCCCGCCCCGCCACCGGCCCTTGTTACCGCCCCGCCCCCAGCCCCTGTGCCCGCGATGCCGCACCGCCGGCGAGCCCCGGGCTGAGCCCCGCGACGACCCACCGCCGGCGAGCCAGGCCGCGGCGCCGCCCCCCTCCCCGCGGCCCTTCTCCAGCACCGCAGCACCAGCGTCCTCCCTGCGGCGGCCCTCCTCCACCGGCCCCCTCCTCCACCGTCCCCTCCGAGGTGAGCTTTTTTTTCCTGTTTTTTTCTTCTGTTTTTTGCTGTTTAGGTTTAGGTTAGAGTGCTAGGTTTAGGTTTAGGTTTAGGTTTAGATTTACATAATTAGAAGAAGAAAGAAGAAAGATGAAAAAAAAAGAAGAAGAAAAATAAGAATAAGTAGAAGAAGAGGAAGAAGAAGAAGAAGAAGAAGAAGAAGAAGAAGAAGAAGAAGAAGAGAAGAAAAGAAGAAGAAGAAGAAGAAGAAGAAGAAGAAGAAGAAGAAGAAGAAGAAGAAGAAGAAGAAAAAGAGGAGAAGAGGAGAAGAAGAAGAGGAAAAAGGAAAAGAAGGAAGAAGAGGAAGAAGAAGAAGAAGAAGAAGAAGAAGAAGAAGAGGAGGAGGAGAAGAAAAGAAGAAGAGGAGGAGGAGGAGGAGAAGAAAAGAAGAAGAAGAAGAAGAAGAAGAAGAAGAAGAAGAAGAAGAAGAAGAAGAAGAGGAGAAGAGGAGAAGAAGAAGAAGAAGAAGAAGAAGAAGAAGAAGAAGAAGAATAAGAAGAAGAAGAAGAAGAAGAAGAGGAGGAGCAGGAGGAGAAGAAGAAAAGAAGAAGAGGAGGAGGAGGAGAAGAAGAAGAAGAAGAAGAGGAGGAGGAGGAGAAGAAAAGAAGAAGAAGAAGAAGAGGTGTCGACGGAAAAACCCTAAATGATAACTCTTTAGGTTAGAGGTTGTTGCGGGGAACGAGCAGTGCGAATCGTTTTTTTACGACTTGGCGGTGGCATCCTGTTGTAAATATTTAGTTAGGTTGACGGAAAAAACAATAATGCTATGTTACTCATCTTTGGATTTAAATGTGCAGTTGTTTCGTCGCTACGAGGGTCTGGTGTTCGACGACCTCCCCGTGCGTTTGACGAGCTCCCCTGTGTTCGTGGGTGAGCACAAATGACATCTCCTCCCCCCCTTAATTTGCTCTGTTCCGGTCTTCATGTCGATGAAACTTGCTAGCTATAGGTGTCTTCAATCATCAGTATGCGTGACCAGTATGCGTCTCCCATTCGAAAGGGTGGCATCTATAAATATGCATGTCTTTGCATATTTATAACCGCCATCCTTTCGAATTGTCCAACGTTATCCATGGACAGCCCGAGTATGTGTAGATTGGGTTCGTTTTCCCATGCTCTGCTCCGGATCCGATGCAGAATTTCGTCAGTGCCTCCCTGTTGTTCTCCGGGTACACATCCTCTCTGTTTATTGCCGAGACGTGTATCAGGAGAACAGCGGGGAGGTGCTGCCGAAATTCTGCGTCGGATCCGGAGCAGAGCATGGGAAAACGAACCCAATCTACACATACTCGGGTGGGATTAGGACCTATCTTTACCTATTAGCGTGTAGGTTGCATGGGCGTAATAAAATTGACAAACTTAATTAACTGATGAATATATATGATGAATTATATATATATTTCTTGTGTGTTTAGTAGGTAGGCAAGATGAGTGATCGTGCGTGAATGTACACCGGCCACACTAGTCAGGAAGACATGACCACTGAATGGTTAACAAAAACCAAGGGGTTTGTGAAAGCCGCATTTGCAAATGGCCAGAGAAAAACCTGGTGCCCCTGTCTTAGGTGCGACAACTTTAAAAAGAGGACAGAGGATGAAATGGGTAAACACCTGCAGAAGTGGGGTTTTACGCCTGATTATACGGTGTGGACATTTCATGGTGAGTCTGCCCAACGTACCAGAGCTGAGGTGGTTCGTCATCGCACTGACGAGCATGGTACCGGGATCGACGATATGGTGCAAGACTTTGATGATGCTCGGGATTCGGACGAGGAGATGGAGGAATCTGCAAAGGCCTTCAATGAAATGTTGGAGTCTTCAAAACGTCCTCTCCACAAGCACACTGAGCTTCGTCAGTTGGATGCCATCGCACAAGTAGTGGCTCTGAAGGCTCAATTCAACTTGGGCAGAGAATGCTACGACGCGATGATGACACTATTTGGACGCTTTCTACCCAAAGGCCATGTAATGCCTGCAAACCTGTACCAGTCAGACAAAATCCTCCGTGCACTTAAGATGCCCTATGAGAAGATAGATGCCTGTGAGAACGGATGTGCCTTATTTAGGCTTGAGTATGCGGGCTTGAACTATTGTCCCATTTGCAAGTCTTCCAGGTATGTTGTGGTAGACAACGGTATGGGTAAGAAGAGGCAGACCAAAATCCCCGTTAATGTTCTTCGGTATCTGCCAATCACACCAAGACTTCAACGTCTTTTCATGGTCGAAGAGACGGCCAGACAGACGACATGGCACAAATTGGGCAAAAGAACCGAACTAGATGCAGATGGGAATCAGATGATGGTACACACATCGGATGCTTTTGCGTGGAAGAAGTTCGATGAATTACATGGGGATAAAGCGGCAGATCCAAGGCATCCTCGAGTCTGCATCGGCACGGATGGGTTCAATCCGTTTGGTATGACGGCAACCCAATACAGTTGTTGGCCTGTATTTGTCATTCCACTCAATCTCCCCCCCGGACAGATTATGCAAAGAAAGAACATTTTCCTGGCGTTGATAATTCCAGGGCCCAACTATCCGGGGAAGAATATGAATGTGTACATGCAGCCGCTTAAGGATGAATTGCAAGAAGCTTGGGATAATGGGTTCAAGACATACGACGCCGCTAGCAAACAAAACTTCATAATGCGTGTCTGGTACATGTACTCGATGCATGACTTGCCGGCGTATGCGCTATTCGTTGCCTGGTGTGTGTATGGAAGGTTCCCGTGCCCCACATGCAAGGCAGCTCTTCAGTTTCGTTGGCTGGAGGCGGGTCGCAAGTATTCTTGCTTCGACTTGCATAGACCGTTCCTGGATCCTCGCCATAAGTTCAGAAAAGACAAGAAGAACTTCATCAAAGGTAGAGTTGTCAAAAACTCTGCACCACCTGCGTTGACAGGCCAACAGATCCTGGATCAGTTAAACGCTCTCGAGCCTGATCCAGAGCGTCCAGGGTATTTCAAGGGGTATAATTCGGAACACGCCTGCACTCACAAGACATGCTTGTGGGATCTGCCTTACTTCAAAGACCTCCTTCTTCCACACAACATCGACGTGATGCACACTGAAAAGAATATCGGCGAGGCCCTTTTTGGTACATTGTTCGGCATAGAGGGGAAGTCAAAGGATAATCCTAAGGCTAGAGTCGATCAGCAGACTCTATGTGATAGACCGTTACAGAACATGCGACAACCGAAAGGAAAGAAGAACTGGACGAAGCCAAAGGCCTGGTTCAATCTTGGAAGGCCAGCTATGAGGGAAATTATCTTGTGAGTGAAAATGCAGTTGATGTTCCCTGATGGGTATGTAGCGAATCTAAAGAGGGGAGCGAGTCTTGAAAAATTGAAAATATTTGGTCTCAAGAGTCATGATTGGCACATATGGCTTGAGCGGGTAATGCCGGTGATGTTGCGTGGCTTTATCCCTGAGGGTGAATGGCTAGTACTGGCAGAGCTGAGCTATTTCTTCAGTGTTCTTTGTGCGAAAGAACTATCGCCTGCGGTGATAGATGACATGGAAAAGTTGGCGCCGGAGTTGCTCTGCAAGTTAGAGAAGATCTTTCCACCGGGCTTCTTTAATCCAATGCAGCATTTGATTTTACATCTCCCGACCGAGGCAAGATTGGGGGGGCCATGCAAAATCATTGGTGCTATGCAACTGAGAGGATGTAGAAGACGCTTCGAGCAAAATGTAAAAATAAACGTAGAATTGAAGCGTCGATGGCCGAGGCATTCATTACTGAGGAGGCGGCAAACTTCGTGACAGCACACTACGAAGCCAAAAATCGTCATTTGCATAATCCGAAGCCTCGATACAATGCTGGCGACCCTAAAAAAGGTGGATCCAACCTCAGCCTATTCAAAGGGAAGCTCGCGCCAGCCGGTGCTTCGAAACCAATAGAGTTGGATGTCGAAGAATGGCAGACCATTTCGTTGTATATCTTCAACAACCTAACAGAAGTGCGGCCATACATCGAGTAAGTTGTCGGTACATTGTTTCGCAACTTCTAATTATTCCTTTGAACTGCTCTTATTTTCAGATATTTGATACAGTCGATACGTCGCCAAATTCTCGGATGGAGTGGTGATCCAAAAGGATTTCGTCGAAGAGTATGATCTTCTGGCAAAGCATGGAGGCGGCTATCCCGGTTTCATCTCTTGGTTCAAACAAACGGTAATTAGCATTAATAGACCATTTCATTTCTTGGTCTAATTTGCGGCTAATGCAACAATTCTTTCGTATTAAACTTGTAGGCTAATTCAGAGTCTATGGATGCCGAATTGAGACAAGCCGCTAATGGCTTTGACTATAAGGTCCGTTCATTTGAGAAATACGACATCAACGGGCATCGCTTTCGTACCTTTGGCAAAGAGCTATCTATGGCCGACCGAAAATCTACAAATTGTGGTGTCTCTGCTATCGGCGAAGGAGGTACCGAGTATTATGGAAGAGTTGAAGCAATTTATGAACTTCTATTCTATGGTTAAAACCCACCGAACGTCGTAGTCTTCAAATGTTATTGGTTCCAGCCGAAGGAGACTAGAAGGACTCATGAACATATAGGGCTAGTAGAAATCAAACAAAGCACCCATTTAGATGTTCCCGATGTCTATATTACGGCTCAACAGGTGACCCAAGTTTTCTATCTACCGTGGGCATGCCAAACTAATGCAAATCTGAAGGGTTGGGATGTCATTTATGAAGTGCCGCCACGTGTTAGACCACCTCCCCCCAATGAAGAGGATTATGAACCTCACATTAACCCAGACACATATGATGGATAATTCTTCCAAGAAACACGTCTTTCCAAAAAACGTTTCAAGAACCGCTCTACTTCACCCCAGAACATGGAAGTAGACAGCGATAGTGAATCCGACAACACCCCTGAGCCGGAACAAGAAGAGTTGGAACAAGAAGAGGTTACTGCTGCGGATGACCTGTCAATGCTTGACCGATTACAGAACGGCCTTCCACATGTTGATGCCGCCGAACCCGATGAGCGCGTCATTCATGACGACACGCGTGACAGTGATGATGATGATGATGATGATCCGAGAGCATATATAGAAGATCCAGACTATTATTAGTTTGTATGCATCCCAACTTAAATTATATACATATTATTATTCGTGTCAGTTCTTCAATTTTTTAATGTTGTACTAATTTCGTTTACTCTTTGTCATGGCAGGTGTTGAAAGATGGTGGGCGCGGGTCCAGAGCGCGCCGCGGGTACTTCTTCGGCGGCGGCCCGCGGGAGGGGTACTTCCATTCCACCCATACCTCTCCGAAGAGCGTTGTTAGACAGTATGGGGACACCGCCGGGTGCTTCTTCGTCGGCGTCGTTGCCCACCGGGAGAGGAGGTCGGGGAGGGAAGAAGAGAGGAGGTAGATCAGGACGCAGGGGCGGGAGAGGTAGGCAGGCTGCTACGCCTTCCTCGCCGCCACCCCCAGCTGATTCACCCGAGCACAGGACTCCTAGGGTGGACCCATTTGAGGTGGAGGCTACGAGGACTCCGCACCACGAGCCTCGGGTCGACGGGCCTTCGGCCCACGAGACTCCGAACCCAGAGGCTTCGGCCCACGACACTCCGGACCAGGCTACGTCCCAGGAGACGTCTGGATGGGGTACCTGGCCGGATCTGCGTGAGGGGCCGAGTGGCCATGCTGATGGCGGCGGGGATGATCCGTTTACTGATAGTGAGGGCGAGGTGGTTGAGGGGGCAACCGTGTACCAGCGTGGTGGTACACGGCTCCCGCCCGTGCCGGCGACCCGCGAGCTACGGCCGGTGATTAGGCCTGATGGGGAGAAGTAAGTGCATTTACTCTTTTTGTACCTTTTGCCTTCAGGTTTCTTCAAATATCTAATGCGTTGGCCTTGTCATACTGCAGGGGTTGGGTACACGCCAGTGGAGTCCGCAGACCCAACACCGTCCTTGGTGTGCTTTGCCGGCAAAACTTCCCAGGGTTTGTCACGTTGCCCGGTGAGGGTCAGCTTCCACAGCTAGGATTGAGCTGGGAGCACTACTTGGCTACCCAGGCCCCGCCGGACCACATGATCGACGGTGTCTTGTGCCACACGATTGCCGAGATGGTGATCAGAAGCTTTTGGGTAATTTCTCCTTTGCACAATTAAAAATTAACAATAGCTAGTTATTTTACTAATCAGTGTTGTCTCGTTTGATTGCAGACCTTCTACAGGTGTGAGGAGGGATACGAGGAGGAGGCGGCACAGGTTATCGATAGCGAGTGCAGGCGCCTACTACAAAACTTACGGCACGAGGCTCGACCGCAGGCTGTTCGAGACTACTACGCCACGCGTGGTATTAAGATGGACAAGGCGTCGTGCCGGGCTAAGTTTCTGAAGAAGGATCAGTACATGAAGGTAATTAACTATTCTTAAGGCATTGTACTTAGTTTCCTTGATTTGATTCGTAGGCGTAGCGCTCAAATTTCTCTTTACTAACTTAGGTGCCCCCGAGATGGTGTGCGGATAAGATGGATTGTTGGGAGGCGTTGGTGGATGAGTGGTGCACAGGCCGCTGGCGAGCCGTCCACGACAATGCCAAGGACCGGCGTGCCCAAATGGTTGGTGTGCCACACCATCAAGGCAGCGCCAACTTATTTCAGTTCGGGCGGAACTGGGTATGTGGTTTGCTTCATGATTCATGCAATTCATTCTTCATGCTAGCTTGAGCCCTTTACTAATACTTTGTTCCTCTCTTTTAGGCAGGACACAATAACACGGAGGTGCCAGAAGTTTACGACCTCTATGCCATGGCCCATACTGCCTCGTACAAGAAGGTCAAGGCATTCTCTGAGGCTGACCTCGATAATCCAGAGAACTTCACCAACATCTCTTCCCACCACAAGCTCGTGAGGTACAGAGATGAGGGGAAGGCGAGGAAAGGGGAGGACTTTAACCCGAGCCAGCATCCCTTTGATCCAGAGCTGGTGATGATATCTGGTGGCGGGAGGCCCCATGGCTCGATAGCCATTGGAGATGGACTTATACGTTGTCCTCGCACTCTTCCGGAGATCAAGGCGCGTCAAACGAGCTCCTGTCCTGAGATAAGGCCTCGTCCACGGCCAGTCGATCTCGCCATCGAGGTAAGTTATATGGACTCAGATATCTTTCCTCCATTACATTGTGTGTGTGCCCATCCATGATTAAAATGCTAACGAGGAGTGGTGTTGCAGGCTGCTCTTCATAAAGAGAGAGAGACAACCCAGTCGCTTCTGGAGGAGAGGGACCGGCTGGCGGCGGAGAGAGAACGGCTGGCAGAGGAGAAGACGGCTAGGTTGTTGGAGGAGGAGAGGGCACGGAATGATGCGTCTCACCGGGCCATGTACGAGCTCCTCGTGGTAAGTTTCTTATGCATATTAGCCAAATCATGCACGTAATATGTTCGTTTCATTACTAACCTATATGACTGACTCGTCAAAACCAAATGTGCAGTCTATGTGCGAGAAGACCGGTCAGACCCCTCCGCCGATGCCGGTCATTACTAGAGCGGGAACGGTGAGTTTCATTTGAATGGTCATTAGTTACAAGTCTTAACATTTGAGTGTCATCATGCTAACGAGACTTTGCAAATGATCTTTGGTGCAGCATAACTCTGAAGCCGCATCGCACAACCCGACGAACCCCGATGCTTGACCTCCGGTAAGTTTTCTCTATTATGCCACATACTTAGCTTATTTCCCCCAAAAAAGACATACTTATATAGCTAATTATCCTCCAAAATGGCATAATTAGCTTATTTAGTCCATTTATGACATAATTAGCTTATTCATTGCAAAAATGGCATAATAACCTTGGTTACCTCATAAATGTCATATACTTAGCTTATTATCCTCCAAAATGACATAATTACCTAAGTTAGCTCTAAAATGACCTATACTTACCTAATTTAGCTAAAAATGGCATAATTACCTAGGTTAGCACAAAAATGACCTATACTTACCTTATTTTCCTAGGTTAGCACAAAAATGTCATACTTACCTAGGTTAGCTCTAAAATGACACAAATAAGGAATAAGATGAAGAAAAACAAGGAAGAGGAGAAATAGAAGGAATAGAAGAAGAAGAAGAAGAAGAAGAAGAAGAAGACTAGAAGAAGAAGAAGAAGAAGAAGAAGAAGAAGACTAGAAGAAGAAGAAGAAGAAGAAGACATACTTAGCTAATTATCCTCCAAAATGACATAATTAGCTTATTTGGTCCGTTTCTTCTTCTTCTTCTTCTTCTAGTCTTCTTCTTCTTCGTCTTCTTCTTCTTCTTAGCTTATTTTCCCCAAAAAAGACATACTTAGCTAATTATCCTCCAAAATGACATAATTAGCTTATTTAGTCCATTTATGACATAATTAGCTTATTCGTTTCAAAAATGGCATAATAACCTTGGTAACCTCATAAATGTCATATACTTAGCTTATTTTCCTCCAAAATGACACAATAAGCTTAGTTAGGTCAAAAATAGCATAATTACCTAGGTTAGCTCTAAAATGACACAAACAAGCAATAAGAAGAAGAAAAACAAGAGGAGAAAAAGAAAGAGAAGAAAAACTCTTCTTCTTCTTCTTCTTCTTCTTATTCTTCTTCTTCTTCTAGTCTTCTTCTTTTTCTTCTTCTTCTTCTTCTTCTTCTTCTTCTAGTCTTCTTCTTCTAACTTTCTTATTTCCTATTTTGCAGATTTGATTCACTTCACGGAAGCTTGCATTGATGGAGTGCTTGTGTTTACTTTTTGTTTTGATTTTGTATCCATGAACAATGTGAAACTTGCTACCTATGGATGAAACTATTGTAATATGGTGAAACTTACACATTTTGTTTTGGTATATCTGTTGGATGATCATATCCATATGGCAGGGATATAGTTTCTTATGTGTTGGATATCATATACTTGCTGTGAAACTTGCACATACTGTTTGCCCTGTGAAATATATATATATATATATATATATATATATATATATATATTTGCTGTGAAAATGTTTGGATATAACAAAAAACAGAATAAAAAGGGGCAATACAGGCACTTTTCCGTCAGCCAGCGGACGGCAAAGGTGCCATGTGGCAGCAACCTATGCAACCTGGGAGTACTGGGTCTGACCCATTTGGTCATTATGCCGTCCGCTGGCAGACGGCAAAGGCGAGTGGTTCTTTGCCGTCCGCAAGCAGACGACAAAGAAAAAGAGCGACAGACGGCAAAGAGCGTGGAGGAGTGACGTTATGCCACGGGTCTGCTGACGTCAGGAAGCAGACGGCAAAGGGGAGAGCACATTTGCCGTCCGCCGGCAGACGGCAAAGTCTCCCGTTAGCCACCTAACGTGGCTAACGTCTATTCTTTGCCGTCCACTTTCTTTGCCGTCTGCTTGGCCAGGAAAGCTGACGGCAAAGGTCTTTGCCGTCCGCTGTACGAATGCAGACGGTAAAGAAGCTCATTACCGTAGCTTACAGTGCCGGAAGCGTTTGCCGTCCGCTTTCTGGTCCTTTGCCGTCTGCCAAGGCAGACGGCAAATCAGCTGATTCCTGTATAAATGTATTGCCTAGTCTCTTCCATCGGATCGGTCTTTTGGTTGCATTGGTTAGAGCATGCACTTCTACATTAAGAGATGACAAGGGTGCACTCATATTTTCATCTTGCAGGCAATTGTTTTCTTGTCGAGAAGCTCTTGAAGCCGAGTTATGTGCATGCATGGAAGGTTTGTCCTTCGCCATACAGAGAAGCGAGCTACTAGTGGAGGTTGAGATGGATTCAATTGTGGTGGTAAAGTTGATCCAGGCCTCGGCGGTTGATAGATCGGTCTACTCGTCCATCATAAAGGAGATCAAGTATCTTATGTCTCTTCGTGAGAGTTGTATTACTCATGTAAATCATAGCCGGAATAAGGTTAGTAATCGCTTAGCAATTTTTGCTCGCCTTGAGGGAAGAACCATGACTTGGTTAGGTTTTGGACCTCCCGAAGTTTTGGATTTCGCTGCGATTGATTGTATGAACCTTTGTGATGAGTAATACATTGTTTTCACCCAAAAAAAGGGAACGCATCTCCGATGAGCACACTGGGCATATATCTTGCTACGGGACAACACCACAGACCGACACTTTTCACATGGAAAAAATACCACCAACCCACGAACCGACACTGTTCAGAAGAGTTTTGCCAAACACGTTTGATTTGGAAACTTTGATTTGGAAAACTGAACCTTTGTTTGTTTCACAAACAGATCGTCTTAATTTACGTCGGCCGAGCTTTCATAGTGTATGCATTGTCGCTGCTCGGTTTTAAAAGCATTTACAGCCGGGCGCCCCAAACCCATCTCAAACGCCCGGACGAGCGGACCGGTCACTGGGCGCCTCAAACTAGTCTCAAACGGCCGGGCTGTTCGGCGCCCCTCATATCCAGCCCAAATTAAGGGCGGATATGGGGAGGCCGGGGCACGCCCAAGCGCGTCCGCCACGTCGGAGCTGACAAGCCCGGCCTACCACCAACCCCACGGTTGTCTCACAAAAAATCTCAATCCGGATCCTCGCTCGGAACCCTAGCTCACTCACTCTCCTCTCTCGCTCCGTCTTCTCCTCTCCCCTCTTCGATTCCGATCCAATCCGACGCAATGTCGTGCGCCGGCAGCCACTCCGGCTCCGACGTCGACGATGATGAGGAGCTGGCCCTCCGCATTGCCTTGGAGCTGTCCAAGGTGGACACCGGGGGCGGCTCCGGATCTGCAGCGTCGCCGTAGCTCCCGCGCCGGCGCAGCGCGCACGCCGGAGCTGGCTCTTCCCGGCCCGCGCGCAGCTCCGACAGGGCAGCGCAGTCCGCTCCGCCCCCGCGCCTTCCCCTTCCCCCGCCGGCAGCTGCTCCGCGCGGGCAGCGGTGGGTGCTAGTGCCCGCGCCGCCGGCCCGCACGCGCACTCCGAAATCGGAGGCGCGCGCCGCCCGTCGCGAGAGGCAGCGGGCAAGAGAGAGGGACGCGGCGGAGCAGTCCGTGCGCCGCCGCCGCGGTATGCCGGCGGAGCCCGACGAGGACGAGCGGCTCCTCGCTTGGGTCTACCGTCGGTCGCTCACGATGGCGGAGACGGACGTTCGCCGCCTACAGCAGAAGAACGCAAAGGCGCTCTGGCTTGCCATTGAGCAGTCGTAGCGCGAGGCGGCGGAGGCCACAAGTCCTCCTCCGACGACTCCGATGATCCACCACCTGCAGCCGACACCTACAACTACGTCGGCGACTGGAAGGGCAAAGACCCGGCGAGGAAGTGGTGAATCTCCGTAGTTAATTTCTAGTTATTTATGTCTCTAGTTAGAACCTATCCGTCGTATGTGGATTATGTGAACTTTGAGTAGCTTTTGGAGATCCGCCTGTAATCTTTTGGTGATCGGAATGTGCATATCTAGGTCCGTTTCATAGTCCGTGCGATAATCTACGTAATTTATCTTCACATTGCATGGGTAGTATGAATATAGGGTATCAGATATAAGGAGTGTGGATGTGGAGGACACAACTTGAGGAGTGCCCGGTCAGTGTCTGCGGACACGCCCGGACGCGTCCACGGGCGTTTGAGGGGCCGAATTTGACAAGTTCGGCTGTAGATGCTCTAAACCAACCTGCTCATCACTTCATCGGTGTTTACTGTTGGATTCCTGGATGAATGAAAAGGAAAACAAATGATGGGCATGGAGGGAGCTCCTAACCGGCGCCTTAAGCGCCGGTTCAGGCAGCTGGCGCTCGCACGCCGCACCTCATGGGCCGGCCCACCACGCGCAGTAGAAGGAAAAATGTCTCGCGAAAAAAACACACAAAAAAGTGCAGGTACAGGCACTCGAAGTCACGCCTTGCCGCTACAACATACAAACTGTTTTGCTAACCACTACAGCCAGTGAGCGCTAGGGACTACAAGGAACGCGAAATGTTTAAGAACCAATGTATCAGCGCTATTTATTAGATTTGCGAATTATTTGAAAACAATTTGGAAAAGTTGGTTTTTTTATGAAAAAGACTTCATCAAATTTTGAAAAAAGTTTACGAATTTTAAAAAACAGTTCATTGATGTTTAATAAAAGTTCGGTGAATTAAAAAAAAGTTCATCGATTTTCAAAAAAGTTAATCGATTTTGAAAGAAAAGTTCATCGATTTGAAAAAAGTTCATCAAATTTGGAAAATTTCATCCTTCTTTTTAAAAAAAAGTTCATCGATTCTGCGAAAAGTTCATCGAATCTAAAAAAAGTTCATCAAATTTGAAAAAAACATCGAATTTGAGAAAATTCATCGAATTTGAAAAAAGTTCATCGACTTTGAAACAAAGTTCATCGATTCTGAAAAAAGTTCATCGATTTTGAAAAAAGTTCATCGGTTTTGAAAAAAAGTATACAAACTTCAAAAAAAGTTCCCGAATTTAACAAAAAGTTCATCGAATTTGAAAAAAAGTTCACCAATTTTGAAAAAGTTCATCGACTTCAAAAAAAGTTCATCAAATTTTAAAAAAAGTTCATTGAATTTGAAAAAAGTTCATCAAACTTAAAAAAAGCTCACCGATTTTGAAAAAAAGTTCGCCGATGTTGGAAAAAACGTTCATCCAATTAGCAAAAAAACCGTTCATAAAAATCCTGTGAAATTTTTGCATCTAATTAGAAAAAGAAAAAAAGAAAAGAAAAAGAAAAAGAAGAAATAAAAGGAAAAAGGAAAAAAGAACAGGAAAGAATAAAAGAGTGAAGAAGTTGCACAATATCAGAGAAAGTTGAGCGGCTGGGGTGGTTAGCGCGTCTTGAACTGAATCCCGGCGGCGCGGGTTTGAATCCCAGCTGAGCTTGCCCTTTTTTGCAGCTCCTTACAAGAAGAAAAATGAAATGGGCTGGCCCATCTTGGAGGCGGGGGTGTGCGCCCTGTACCGATAAACCTAAAACGGGCGCTTAGAGCGCCGTTTAGGATATTCCGGGCATGGAATCATCGGCACTTCTTCCGTCAACTGCCAGAATCGGTTGGGCCGGTTTTCTGGAACCAAAGTCCGTGACCATAGAGTCGGCCCGGTTCAAGATCGCGGCATTTGCATGCGACGAGGGATGGATACAAGAAGTCGACAGACACACCTCAGAAAAAAAGAAAAGTTGACAGACACACGCACACGGACACGGTCGTATTATCTCGTGGAATGTGTGACGGCGACGTGCACAGATGACACATCCAACTGAGGCGATCAGATCCAGCACAACGCTCCGACAGTCCGACTGATCGGTGCAAGTACTCCAGTATTTTACCCCGTTTTCCTTTCCGAAACCCCCAAAAGAACGAAAGGTAAAAATCGAGCACGAGAAGAAAACAAAACCCACTGTGCCGTTGGACCATCTGCCATGCACGCCAACTCCGAATCGCCGATACGGCTTGCGCGGAAAACGTGGTCTCTACAGGCCCTCGCAGAGCGCTCGCCCGGAAAAGCGTTTCGCATCGTGGCTGGGATCGTAGTGCGCAGGCAGACTCAGAGCCGGGACCTGTGCCGTACGTACCTACCTACTGTACGTTCGTCCGCTTGCTCACTCGACATCCCGCACTGCAACGCAGACATGTCACGGGCGTCGCTTCGCCTCGCTTTACCGGCACACACACTGCAAAGGCCGTGGAACGACGCGGCCTGCCGCGCGATCCCCTGTTCCCCGCCGAGCCCCTCTCGTTTCTTCGTCGGCACTGGGAAGCCCCGTGCGCTATTCGCAGAAAAAAAATGCGCTACTGACGAATCAAGGACTTGTATACGCAAGAGAAAGAAAAAGGCTAAATGTTACTGACCCCTTGTCCGGAGATAGAGCTGTCGACGAACCGAGCTAGGTCGAGTTCAGATAGACTCGAGATTTCTACCAGGCCCGTTCGACCACCATTCGATCGAACAAGGCAAATCCGCTCACAAAAGCTCAGAGTTTGGGTCCACAAAGGTTGCTTGGTGCACCGAACTCACACGTTGCACATTTTAAAATGTTTAAATTTTCTAAAAAAAATTAGCACATTCACGCAATATCAACGTAAGTTGTCATAAAATTTCAAGTCGAAATTCGAAACGTAGGGCAGAAAACAAAAAATGAGCAATTCAACGGTGAATAGTACATAACATAAGTTGGGGTTTAGATTTGACCCATTATCACATTAGTGTTATTTTTGAATCTCAAGAAATGTTTTAAATTTTGATACGAAGTTTTGTGACAACATACATTGATATTGTGCCAATGTGCTAGAGATTTTTTCTTCAGAATTTTAAAAATCTTCTATGACATCCGGTGCATCGAATACATTCCCAGCACCGCCCCCCTTCTGAGCCGACAGAGCAAACTAAAAAAATAGAGCAGAGCTTGAGTTTTTTTAACAGCGGTATCTAAGTTTTTTTTTTTAGAATCAGCTGTATCCAAGTTGCAAGTGCATAGATCATGTGCTATTTTTCTTTAAAGCAATCCTTCATTGCTAAAATGTAATTGCAACTCTAGGAGAGTCTCAAAAGTACAACCTCCATAATTATTATGGAGTGCAATCCAAAAAATTATGAAGGCTCGAGAGACAACTCGCAAGTTTCGAGTCTAGATATTTGTTGTCTTCATAATTGCGGGACCTACTCGCCAATGGCACATTCCTTTTCCCTCAACCTCTCTGTCATCTCACGTGAGGTGGGGGGGGGGGGGCTGAAGTTTGCTTCGCCCCACACAAAATTACACATAATTGCCATATGAGTGAGCACCAAAACGCAGCTCCGAGACACCATATATGACGACTGAGAGGCTCGATATGGAGGGCACTCCATAAATTATGACAATCCCTGACAAGATGGCGATATGCTAGTGTCTTTTTTGGAGCCAAAATCACCATAATAACAATTATCATGGCGATCGGGCTGATATGACAACTCTGCTAGAGTTGCTCTAAGGCCCTTCAAATTTTAAGAAGAAGAAAAAAGAGATTCATATTTGACAGAAGTTTTCAATGGTATAACTTTTGTGGGGTCGAATTCTTTTTTTAGTCTAATTCGTGGTTAAAGTCAAACTCATTATCCTCAAATCAAGTTTATTGTGAAGTTGATTGTAAATAGGCAAAATTACTATTGGAAAAGAGGGGCAGTAGTGAATTTAGCATAACTCAGATGGCTAGGTTCCTTATGGTGGAACCTGTCCATCCGGATTCAAGTCCTAGATTTGACACGGATGGTCACATTTACCTGGATTTATTCCAAGCATACCAGCACTACTATCTCAGTGGTATGGCATGCCCCTCAACTACGAGGCGTCTATGGCGACATCATCAATCTCAGCATCTATCGGTTCAGTCTACTGGGGGTGCTCAATTGCTTATAGGGGTAGGGCGTACGTGGTTAACTCGGAGATCATATGGGATCGCCAGTTGATGCCGACACAATCTGCTCGCCGGGTCATATCTTCGTTTTCGGCGCCATGAGTTTTGTCGCCGACTCACAAACCTTTCCTAGGGAGATGATATAGACTCACAAACCTTTCATAGTTTTGTTGGTATGAATTATATGAGTTGTTATGGTGCTGTCCTAGGGCAATAATATAGAGGTGCACACTATATTAGATGACACCTTAGGGCAAGCAATGTGTTATGATAAGTAAAGGATGGGAGGCCAGAGTGATAGACTGTTCCATGAGTTTATGAATCATGGCATATGGGGTTCGAGAGGAACCTAGAGGGAAGTTATGGCTATAGTTTGGTTTTTACCTTAATGGATCTTAGTATTTGTGTTACTTGCTAAGAGAACAATTATAAATACATGGTAGACCATGATTTGGAAGCATGTAAGCATAGGCCTCTCCCACATAATAATTGTAATAAGCACGTGTACTGGTTTAATGATGTTACCAATTGCCTAGGGACAATTCCACCACCACCTTCACAACCACGAACAATTTCTCTCTTTTTATTTTTGCAAACTAATACATAACATCACCTAACTTTTATTTTTAGTTTGTACGTACTTTGGTTACTACCCTTGCATAATATCCTAGTTGTAGAGAATGTAAGTAAAGTAAACGTTAAGTGCACGAATAGTTTCGTAAGTGGCATACGGAACTTGAGAGATTAGGAAACCTACCTTCAGCTCCCTTTGGTTCGACACTCATATACTTCCACTTCCATATTGGAGAGTGCTACAATAACTCATTGCACTTGCGGATTATCAGTCATCATAGGAGATGATGATGGATAAACCCCGCGATGATCCTCTAACTAATCTATCATGACCAAAGATCCGGTAGTTTTGAGAAAAGAGTGGTTGGATGTCTCTAACCAACCCCGAAGAGCAATGTAGTAATAAGACAGATGCACCATAGTAGAAGAGTACTCTATTACCAACTATTCTTTATACTAATTTTGTGGAATAAATTTTCTTTTGGCTTCCTTAGGTCGAAGGTTAGCCCATTTTGTATGTTGTAGTTTTACAGAAAAAGATTCAAACCTTCATTATGATTTTTTGCTATAGATGCCCTTTGGATGAAAAGGTGATACTACCTAATTTTTTATGAATTGGTTTCTTATGACTCAATTCCACAGGAATTTGAACATCTATTTTCACCTCTTTTTGACACTCGGTTGCGTGGGATTGAAACTTTTTTATGTGTTTCATTCAAAAGACTTTCGTGTAGTTTTGACTCACAAACCTATCAGATTTATGTACCCTATCCCTGCCTCTTTCAATCTAGCGATCCACATAAACCTTTAAGGGTGACAAGACTTAACCACCATGGTGAAGAAATTTAACCATCTACCTCAAGGATCATGGTCAAACTAACCCATAAGAAATATGAAATGATCTAACCATGCATTGTAGTTTTTGCTATGAGAAATAGTGCTTTATTAGTCAACATGATGGCTACAATCTTCGCAACTAGGACAATGACACTCCCGACTTGCATGCAACTGAACTTCTATGTAAACCCAAGTATGGGCAGTCTGGCCTGAAAGCCTGGTGTCGAGCCAGGCTCGGGGCTCATTTTCAGCCCAAAAGACAAAGCCCAGGATGTGGATTTCAGAATTTTTAGAAAGTCATCTAAGAAAAGGTATTTTAAGAAACATGTATACTACTCCATCCCTTAATCTTGAAGATGTGTTAATTAGCATTTTAAATTAAAAATAGTGTTTTTACAAGGTGTTGGGCCGCCGGGGTGGGGGTGTTTCGGTCCAGGCTTGGCCTTTTCAGGCCGGGGTTTGAAGCCCTACCCGGGTATGCCCAATTTAAATTCTATGTACTTCCTTTCCGTGGGGACGCTCTATGTACTACTTGCATGAGTTAAAGTTGTTACTTGTGTGAGAAATCAAGAAAAAAAAAGTTGTCCAGTAACCAAGGAGCAAACAATATTTTGGCTTAACCAGGTTGGTTGCCCACGATGTTATACACCGGGGGTGGATCACCAACCAGGAGTCTGGCAATAGGCCTACCGGTAGGCCCACAAGGCCCATCATATAGCTAGTGACAAGAGGGAGCCCAGAGGAAGGGATAAATATCCTTTGATCACCTTGATCCCCAAGTTGATGGCAGCAGCGACCTAGATCGCATCTCTCTTTGTAAAACCCTACCCTCCACCGTGTATATAAGGGGAGGCTAGGGGGCTCTCATTCCCATTTACTCTCTCGTAGAACAACTCTCGGTAGTCAACTCTCTATACACCATTATATTCCCTCGTAAGAGGTCCCCCATCATGAATAACAATAACAAGCAAGATGTAGGGCATTACTCTCCGGAGGCCCCAACCTGGGTAATTTCCCCGTGCAACCTCCGATCTGTGACTTCCAGCTACGCAAAGCACCCTACCGAGGATACTGACGGAAATCTGCACCGTCAGTTGCTAAGCATAAAATCTAGTTAAGCTAATCCATGATGAAATTAGGCTAGTCTAGACTGGTTAATATTAGTTATCGTCCTAAGAAAATTTTAAGGACATATGCAGTAGTTGATAAGGCAATTTTTATCTTAATCATGCCATGATCAAAGAGGGCAAAAATGATGTACAATGGGCTGTCTTTTAATCTTATCTCCAGTAATTCCAGTAACTAGATATTCCTAAAAATATGATGAGAGATTTGTTGGTAAGAGATCATCTCTCAATTAAGAAAAGGCAAAACCCTTTTTCTTGATTTTTTTTCTTTTGCACCTCAACATTTATCCTAGTACATGGCACTGCTAAGATAGCACCATTGTGTTGTAAGTGTACTATTCAAACCGCCCGCAACCATCCAGACCGTGTCGGGAGGATGTGTTTTGCCATCCAACGCGATCATGTATCGGTCCGCTTGGCGATCCGGACGTCATTTTTCCCGCAAATCAAAAACAAACCGGGGGGCTTTGCGGGCGTCCGGACCGCTGCCACGCAAGCATCCGACAACCCTGGCCCACTCAAACCCTGTCCCTTGCCCATGACCTTTCCCGCCTGAAGCGGTCTGCGCCACTCCAGAGCGGCAGTGCCGCATTCATGCCGGCCTAGAGCGGATGCGACTGATACGTCTCCAACGTATCTATAATTTTTGATTGTTCCATGCTATTATAGTATCAATCTTGGATGTTTTTATATGCAATTATATATCATTTTTTGGGACTAACCTATTAACCTAGTGCCCAGTGCCAGTTGCTGTTTTCTGCTTGTTTTTGGCTTTTCAGAGAATCAGTACCAAACGAAGTCCAAATGCCACGAAACTTTTTGGAGATTTTTTTTCTGGACAAAAGAGACCCTGGAGACTTGGAGAGGAGGCCAGAAGTTTCGCGAAGCCTCCACAAGGTAACAGGGCGCGACCCTAGGGTGGGGGCGCCCTGATGCCTTGTGGGGCCCATGTGGCTCCGTTTGACCTAATTCCACTCCTATAAATTCACAAATATTCAGAAACCATCAGGGAGCCAGAAGAGAAAACCTTTCCACCGCCGCAAGCCTCTGTTCTTCCGTGATCCCATCTGGAGGCCTTTTCCGGTACTCTACCGGAGAGGGAATCGATTACGGAGGGCTTCTACATCAACCTTGCTGCCCTTCCGATGATGTGTGAGTAGTTTACCACAGACCTACGGGTCCATAGCTAGTAGCTAGATGGCTTCTTCTCTCTATTTGATCTTCAATACCATGTTCTCCTTGATGTTCTTGGAGTTCTATCCGATGTAATCTTCTTTTGCGGTGTGTTTGTTGGGATCCGATGAATTGTGAGTTTATGATCAGATTATTCATGAGAAATATTTGAGTCTTCTCTGAACTCTTTTATGCATGATTATTATAACTTTCTATTTCTCTCCGATCTATCGATTTGGTTTGGCCTACTAGATTGGTTTATCTTGCAATGGGAGAGGTGCTTTGTGATGGGTTCAATCTTGCGGTGCTCAATCCCAGTGACAGAAGGGGACATGACACGTATTTGTATTGTTGCCATTAAGGATAAAAAGATGGGGTTTATTCATATTGCTTGAATTTGCTTCTCTACATCATGTCATCTTGCTTAAGGCGTTACTCTGTTTTTATTAACTTAATACTCTAGATGCATGCTGGATAGCGGTCGATGATTGGAGTAATAGTAGTAGATGCAGGCAGGAGTCGGTCTACTTGTCTCGGACATGATGCCTATATACATGATCATTGCCATAAATCCATCATAATTATTTGCTTTTCTATCAATTGCCCAACAGTAATTTGTTTACCACCGTATGTTTCTGTGCTCGAGAGAGAAGCCTCTAGTGAAAACTATGGCCCCCGGGTCCATCTTTATCATATAAAAAACACAAAAATACCTTGCTGCAATTTATTTACTTTTATTTAGTTTAGTAATTTACTTTATCAATTTATCTCTATCAGACTTAATCCTTGCAAGTAACCGCTAAGAGGATTGACAACCCTTTTATTCGCGTTGGGTGCAAGTGTTTGCTTTTGTGTGTGTAGGTGTTGTTCACTAGATCTTGCTTGGTTCTCCTACTAGATTGATAACCTTGGTTATTAACTGAGGGAAATACTTATCTTTACTATACTGTATCATCCTCTCCTCTTCAGGGAAATACCAACGCAGTCTACAAGTAGCAGGAAGAATTTCTGGCGCCGTTGCCGGGGAGACATCATCAAAATCTATCAAGTACCTTCGCACAAACTATCAATCACTTGCATTTATTTTATTTGCCTTTTCATTTGCATTTGCGTCTCGTTTTCATCTCCCCCACTTCTAATTTTTTTTACAAAAACACAAAAATATTTTATTTGCTTGTTTGCTTGCTTTGTCAATATTAATAATAATGACTTTATTAGTACTCCTATTGCTCCTCCCGCCACTAGTGCGGAGTCGTGTGACATTAATGCAGCCTTGCTTAATCTTATTATGAAAGAACAATTTTCTGGTAGTCCTAATGAAGATGCCGCATCCCATCTAAATACTTTCGTTGAACTTTGTGATATGCAAAAGAAGAAAGATGTGGATAATGATATTTTCAAATTAAAATTATTTCCGTTCTCACTATGAGATCATGCTAAAACTTGGTTTTCATCCTTGCCTAGAAATAGTATTGATTCATGGGATAAGTGTAAGAATGCTTTCATTACTAAGTATTTTCCTCCCGCTAAGATTATTTCTCTAAGAAATCAAATTATGAATTTTAAGCAACTTGAGCATGAACATGTTGCACAATCTTGGGAGAGAATGAAATTAATGATAAGAAATTGCCCAACTCATGGCTTGAATTTATGGATGATCATACAAATTTTTTATGCGTGACCAAACTTTGTCTCTAGAAATTTGCTAGACTCTGCCGCAGGTGGTACTTTTATGGAAATTACATTGGGAGAAGCTACAAAACTCCTAGATAATATTATGGCAAATTATTCTTAATGGCACACTGAACGAGCTCCAACTGGTAAGAAGGTAAATTCAGTTGAAGAAATTAATACTTTGAGTGATAAGATGGATGCTCTATTGAAATTGGTTGCTAGTAAAAATGCTCATATTGATCCTAATGATGTGCCATTGTCTACTTTGATTGAGCAAAATAATGATTCTATTGATGTGAATTTTGTCTCTAGAAATAATTTCAACAACAATGCTTATAGGAGTAATTTCAATCATAGACCGTTTCCTGGAAATTCCTCTAATAATTATGTCAATCCTTATGGTAATTTTTATAATAATAATAATAGGATGCCCTCTGATCTTGAAAGTAATATTAAAGAATTTATTAATTCTCAAAAGAATTTCAATACTATGATAGAAGAAAAATTGAATAGAGTTGATGAATTGGCTAGGAACATAGATAGAATTGTTCATGATGTGGAAAACCTCAAAACTGAAATTTTGCCATCAAGCATGATATAAATGCGTCTATTAAAGCCATCTATGTTTCCATTAATGAAAGTAAAGAAAGTACCGCTAGGTTGAGAGTTAAGCGAGAATTTCTAGAAAAAGCGATTCCACCCGGTTTCTATCATAGTAATGATGAAGATATTAAAATGATTGGTGTCACTCCTATTGAATCATTATTTAGTGACATAAAACTTGATGAAAAAGGGACTGGAGAAGAGTCAACTTTAGATAGATGGATTCCCACTTGCTTGGAGGGTGATAATCTTGATCATAAAAATGAAAAAAGTGGGTTTGGAAAGGTTAAAACTTTAAATAGTAATGCACCCAATACTTTGGATTACAAGGACTTTAATTATGATAGTTTTTCTTTAATTGAGTGTATTTTCTTGTTGCAATCCATGATTAATTCACCAAATACATATGAGCAAAATAAAGCTTTCACTAAACACATTGTAGAAGCCATGATGAAAGCACATGAAGAAAAACTTGAGTTGGAAGTATCAATTCCTAAAAAATTACAAGATGAATGGGAACCTACTATTAAAGTAAAAATTAAAGATTATGAATGTAATGCTCTTTGTGATCTTGGTGCTAGCGTTTCCACTATACCAAAGTCTTTGTGTGATGTGCTAGGTCTCACCGACATGTATCCTTGTTCCCTTAATTTGCACCTTGCGGATTCCACCATTAAAAAGCCATTGGGTAGAATAAACGATGTGCTTATTATTGCAAATAGAAATTATGTGCCCGTGGACTTTATTGTTCTTGACATTGAATGCAATCCTTCTTGCCCCATAATACTTGGTAGGCCTTTTCTTCGAACATTTGGTGCTATTATTGATATGAAAGAAGGTAATATAAGATTTCGATTTCCACTAAAGAAAGGGATGGAAAACTTCCCTAGAAAAAGAATTAAAGCACCTTATGAATCTATTATGAGGGCCACTTATGGAATTAACTTGAAGAATGACAACACTTGAAATTATGCATTATGCCTAGCTAGGGGCATAAAACAATAGCGCTTGTTGGGAGGCAACCCAATGAATAAAAGAAATTTTTGCTTTTACCTTCTGTTTTTGAGTGTTTGCACAATTATAGCTTTTGTTATGATTGTATTTTTATGTTTAAATTAGTGTTCGTGCCAAGTAATGTCTTTGGGATGATTTGGAAGATAGTATGATAGATGCTGTTGGAAAACTGAAACTTTTGCGTCCAGTGCTGGAATTTCTAATTTTCGCTGGAGTGTCAGCACCTTCTGAATTTTTTTACACAGTATTGATATATTAATTGCCCAAGTTGTCCTAATTTTTCAAAAAAATTGGAGTTACAGAAGTATGATCATAATTCAGATCTTTACAGACTGTTCTGTTTTACACAGATTCTATTTTTGTTGCATAGTTCGCTTATTTTGATGAATCTATGGATCGTATCGGGGGGTATGAGTCATGGAGAAGTTGGAGTACAGTAGCATTATGCTAATATTAAATATGAATCAATTTATCACAGTACCTAAAGTTAAAGATTTATTTGTTATACTAACGGATCTCACGAGGTTTCTATTGAGTTTTGTGTGCTAAAGTTTTCAAGTTTTGGGTGAGACTACGATGGATAAAGGAATAAGGAGTGGCAAGAGTCTAAGCTTGGGGATGCCCAAGGCACCCCAAGTTAATATTCAAGGAAGACTCAAGCGTCTAACCTTGGGGATGCCCCGGATGGCATCCCCTCTTTCGTCTACAATCTATCGGTAACTCACTTGGAGCTGTATTTTTATTCATCACATGATATGTGTTTTACTTGGAGCGTCTTGTGATATAGTTTGTTTGCTTTTGTTTGCTTTTTAGTTTGTCACAATCATCTTTGCTGAACACACATTTTTGAGAGGGACACACATTATTCGTCATTTGTTAGAATACTCTATGTGCTTCACTTATATCTTTTAGAGCACGGCGGTGGTTATATTTAAAAAAAATAGTTGCACTCTCATGCTTCACTTATATCTTTTTGAGAGTCTCATGATAGCAATGGTAATATGCATGGGTTATGAATTTGGTCTTGATATGATAGGTATTCAAGAGGGATATAATAAAAACTTTCATGTAGATCACTGAATATGATAAATTTGATTCCTTGCAATAGTTTTGCGATATTAAGATGGTAATATGGGGGAGGTACTAGTAGATGATTGTGATTTCATAATAATAATTGTGTTAAGGTTTGTGATTCCCGCGTATGATCTGTCGTTATGCTAAGAAGTTGGAGCATGATTTATTATTGATTGTCTACCTTATGAGTGGCGGTCGGGGATGAGCGATGGATCTTGTCCTACTAATCTATCCCTCTAGGGGCATGCGTAGTAGTACTTTGCTTCGAGGGCTAATAAACTTTCGCAATAAGTATGTGAGTTGTTTATGACTAATGTGAATCCATGGATTATACGCACTCTCATCCTTCCGCAATTTGCTAGCCTCTTCGGTACCGTGCATTGCCCTTTCTCACATCGAGAGTTGGTGCAAACTTCGCCGGTGCATCCAAACCTCATGATATGAATACGCTCTATCACACATAAGCCTCCTTATATCTTCCTCAAAACAGCCACCATACCTACCTATCATGGTATTTCCATAGCCATTCCGAGATATATTGCCATGCAACTTCCACCATTCCATTTTTATGACATACATCATCATTGTCATATTGCTTTGCATTATCATATAGCTGACATAGTATTTGTGGCTTAGCCACCGTTCATCATTTTTATACATGTTACGCTAGCATCATTGCACATCCTGGTACACTACCAGAGGCATTCATATAGAGTCATATTTTTGTTCTAGTATCGAGTTGTAATGTTGAGTTGTAAGTAAATAGAAGTGTGATGATCATCATTATTAGAGCATTGTCCCAGTGAGGAAAGAATGATGGAGACTAATGAGTCCTCAAAAATGTGGGGATGAGGTCCATGAAACCGTTCTAAAAAAAAGAGGCGAAAAAGAGCCTTGAAAAAAAAATGAGAGAAAAAGAGAGAAGGGGCAATGTTACTATCCTTTTTCCACATTTGTGCTTCAGAGTAGCACCATGTTTTTCATATAGAGAGTCTCCTATTTTGTCACTTTCATATACTAGTGGGAATTTTTCATTATAGAACTTGGCTTGTATATTCCGATGACGGGCTTCCTCAAATGCCCGAGGTCTTCATGAGCAAGCAAGTTAGATGCACACCTACTTAGTTTTGATGTTGAGCTTTCATACACTTATAGCTCTTAGTGCATCCGTTGCATGGCAATCCCTACTCCTTGCATTGACATCAATTGATGGGCATCTCCATAGCCCGTTGATTAGCCTCGTCGATGTGAGACTTTCTCCATTTTTGACTTTTCTTATTTACCCCTATCACCACACTCTAATTCACCCATAGTGCTATATCCATGGCTTGCGCTCATGTATTGAGTGAGAGTTGAAAAAGCTGAAGCACGTTAAAAAGTATGAACCAATTGCTCGGCTTGTCATCGGGGTAGTGCATGATAAATACTTTGTGTGAAGAAGATGGAGCATGACAAGATTATATGATTTTGTAGGGATAACTTTCTTTAGCATCGTTATTTTGAAAGGCATGATTGTTTGTTAGTACGCCTGAGTATTGATGTCTTTATATCAAATTATAGACTATTGCTTTGAATCATTTAGATCTTATTATTCGTACCGTAAGAGAAAGATTACATGATGAAACATGATAGGTAGCATTCCACATCAAAAATTATGTTTTTATCATTTACCTACTCGACGACGAGCATGAATTAAGCTTGGGGATGCTTGATACGTCTCCAACGTATCTATAATTTTTGATTGTTCCATGTTATTATAGTATCAATCTTGAATGTTTTTATATGCAATTATATATCATTTTTTGGGACTAACCTATTAACCTAGTGCCCAGTGCCAGTTGCTGTTTTTAGCTTGTTTTTGGCTTTTCAGAGAATCAGTACCAAACGAAGTCCAAATGCCACGAAACTTTTTGAAGATTTTTTTTCTGCACAAAAGAGACCCTAAAGACTTGGAGAGGAGGCCAGAAGGTTCGCGAAGCCTCCATAAGGTAACAGGGTGCGGCCCTAGGGCCGCGCCCTGATGCCTTGTGGGGCCCACGTGGCTCCGTTTGACCTAATTCCACTCCTATAAATTCACAAATATTCGGAAACCATCAAGGAGCCAGAAGAGAAAACCTTTCCGCCGCCGCAAGCCTCTGTTCTTCCGCGATCCCATCTGGAGGCCTTTTTCGGTACTCTGCCGGAGGGGGGATCGATCACGGAGGGCTTCTACATCAACCTTGCTGCCCTTCCGATGATGTGTGAGTAGTTTGCCACAAACCTACGGGTCTATAGCTAGTAGCTAGATGGCTTCTTCTCTCTTTGATCTTCAATACCATGTTCTCCTTGATGTTCTTGGAGTTCTATCCGATGTAATCTTCTTTTGCGGTGTGTTTATTGGGATCCGATGAATTGTGAGTTTATGATCAGATTATTCATGAAAAATATTTGAGTCTTCTCTGAACTCTTTTATGCATGATTATTATAACTTTGTATTTCTCTCCGATCTATCGATTTGGTTTGGCCTACTAGATTGGTTTATCTTGCAATGAGAGAGGTGCTTTGTGATGGGTTCAATCTTGCGGTGCTCAATCCCAGTGACAGAAGGGGACATGACACGTATTTGTAGTGTTGCCATTAAGGATAAAAAGATGGGGTTTATTCATATTGCTTGAATTTGCTTCTCTACATCATGTCATCTTGCTTAAGGCGTTACTCTGTTTTTATTAACTTAATACTCTAGATGCATGCTGGATACCGGTCGATGAGTGGAGTAATAGTAGTAGATGCAGGCAGGAGTCGGTCTACTTGTCTCGGACGTGATGCCTATATACATGATCATTGCCATGAATCCGTCATAATTATTTCCTTTTCTATCAATTGCCCAACAGTAATTTGTTTACCCACCGTATGTTTCTGTGCTCGAGAGAGAAGCCTCTAGTGAAAACTATGGCCCCCGGGTCTATCTTTATCATATAAAAAACCCAAAAATATCTTGCTGCAGTTTATTTACTTTTATTTAGTTTAGTAATTTACTTTATCAATTTATCTCTATCAGACTTAATCCTTGCAAGTAACCGCTAAGAGGATTGACAACCCTCTTATTCGCGTTGGGTGCAAGTGTTTGCTTTTGTGTGTGTAGGTGTTGTTCACTGGATCTTGCTTGGTTCTCCTACTGGATTGATAACCTTGGTTCTTAACTGAGGGAAATACTTATCTCTACTATACTGCATCATCCTCTCCTCTTCGGGGAAATAACAACGCATTCTACAAGTAGCAGCGACCTCTCACGTCGTTTCGGCATTGAAGCGGTGAGCCGCCCGAGATCGCCCCCCGCACCGCTTCCCGGTGCATGCGACTGCTCCGCGTTCAAACGACAGTTCATCCGTCCGCCTATCTACATTAAACATGTGCGGATGCCGAGGAACCTCCTCCAGCGCCACCTGTGCGTCCGTACGCCGCCCACCATTAACCACCTAGCCGGTTGCCCTGCCATCCGCCCGCTATTTAAACTCCAGGCCCAGCCATAGCCACATCTAACCTCCTCCGCTCCCTTTCTCATCTCGGCACGACACCCTCCATGGACTCCTCGAACTCTAAAGTCGTCTGGGACAGCCTCTCGTCCGAGCAGAAAAAGGAGATCGCCGCCATTGCATCTGGCTTGCAGGCCGGCAGGCAGACGGAGGCCAACGCTACAGGCACCCCAATGGAAGAGGCAACCGACAACAAGCCGGTGCCACCGTCCTCGCCGGCCCATGCCGGCATCACCATGGGCGAGTCCCGTGCTCACTACACCGAGATGGTTTTGGCAGAGCGGGAGGCCGCGTTCTGGCAGGCACATGCCGATCAGTAGTACAACCTCCACCTCCTCGACGAGCACCGGCGCCCGGAGGAGCAACTCGCTGCCGGCACGGCCATCGTGCCAGACGTGAACGTAGCCGAGCAGGAGGCACTACTCGACACCTATCGCTCCGCCCGCGACATCCGCCGCGGGCGGTGCCACCTCCATCATGCGGAGTTAGAAGCCGCCTTGCAGGAGATCGACGAGGCGGCGGATGAAGTGTACGGCAAGAGTGAGGACGAGGACGACGCCGCCAGTTTCGCCACGGCCGCGCTCCACCACCACGACCACGAAGCCGAGACGTCCACAGGCGCCGCCGGCAGTGAGGAAGAGTAGAGCATGGGAGATCGATGACGCTCGGGTCCCAGGAAGGCCACCTCTCTTCCCCTCCCGTTCAAGCCAAGCTTGGCAAGCTCATCATCGTCGGCCGATTGGCCGCTTGCAGGCCGCGGAGGCGTAACTTCATTTTCCGGAGCGGGCGCCAGCGGTCGTTTAGACTAGGTTCAGAGTACGATTTAGTTGAAGAGGTTTTTTAACATGCTCCCTCTTACCTCCCCTTTTCGCATGATTGGTAAGAATATAAAATAGATCTGAGCCGTTGATTGCATTAAATAGTGGGTTTGATTAACTGTACCTTCTTACCTCCCATGTTAAAATTGCTCGTTGAAATATGTCGAAATGTAATGAGTTTGCTCCGGTTTAGATGAAAAGCATCCGATTTTATGTAAAAGTTATCCAAATATGAATGAATACCGTCCGGTTTGTTTAAATATCCATCAAGTTTGTTCACTTTCGTTAAATTTCTTCCGAAATATAACCGTACATATGCGGTTACGGTTGGATGGCCGGCTCCCATATCAGTGTCCGCGGACTGGTCCCTTGTCCGATTTAGGGTCAGCGTCGGAGGTGACCTAACGTCTAATAGTAGTGTTTTTTCAGCTTCAACTAGCTAACTACAGTAGTGGTTAATTTAACTTGGAACCGGGCGCAATCTCTATGTTTATAGCTCCTTTGTGGGCTCACAGGATCGGTTCACTTCACTTTCCCCTTTTATATTGTCCAAGTTACTTTGGACAAGTGCTTCTGAGTAACGGTGTGCACTAACAAGACCAGAGTGGCCATCACATCGTGAGATACAAACCTAGGAAACGCAATCTGTATGAGCGAGCCAGATGTAAAGTAAACTTGACCCCGTTTACTTTTGCAGTATAGCTGCCTTGTGGTTACGCTGCGTTTCCTGGTGGATGCAAACTGTAAAGACAGCACACACAGAATCACACGCGACGACACGAGCACATATATTCCGCGGAGAAAGAAAGTCTGCGAGCGCGCGAGTGCGCATGGAAACGCAGGGCATTCATGACGGGTCAAGGAAGACGAAGGGGGCATCCGGATACGCATGGCCGTAGGAGCGAGGGGCGAGACCAGAACGGCAAAGGGAATAAAGCGTGGCGCTACTTCTCCGGCCGACTTTCTTGGCTCAGCGCTACGGATTCGGCCTCTGGCATTGCGTGTGCTGCATATAGCTACGATGGTGGAAAAAGAATGTGATTCACCGCTACGGAAATAGGCACTGGATTTGTTTCTCGTGCCAGAAATGCACATGATTTGGTTCGGTCAGACTGCTCAACTTGGGGATTTCTAAAGGGCAGTCGGCCGGTCGGCTGGCGGCCATCCGATCTGGCGACTTCAACGACCAGATCCGCCCCGTGTCCAGCAAAAAAAAAAAAAAAGAAATCATCACGGGCTTGAAGCTCTGTCAGATTCGCCCATGTCCAGACTCGAAGCACCGCCGGCTAGCCCCTCGCCGCCGCCGCTCGCCCCCGCTCGCCGTCGCCGTTGCAGCAAAAAAGGGTCCCGGATGCATAAAAAAATGGCGGCCGCTGGTTCCAACAATGGCAGGGGCGCCGGTTCCAGCATCCGTCGCAGCACCATTGGTGCGTAGAAAAACGTCATGTGCATCAACAGCTCGCTGCTGCAGCTTTTTCCTCGCCGGTCTCTAGTTGAAGCGTTTGAAATATATGCTTGAAGCTTTTGTGTTAATGATTGTAGCTTTTTGCGTTTCGCTGTCGCCGGTTGAAGCTTTCTATATCGCCGGTCGAAGCTTTTTTTCTAACCGGTTGAAGCTTTTTTCATCGCCGGTTGCAGCTTCCGCGGTTGCGCGGTGGCCGGTCCTCGATTCCCGTCGTCTCCGGTTGAAGCTTTCGACAATGTCGGTTGTAACATTATCGATCGTCGGTTGCAGCTCCGGTGAGCACGGTTGTAGCATCTGCGAGCATGGCTGTGGCAAAAAAATGTCGACGACGGTGTCGCCGGTTGCAGCTCCGGTGAGCATGGTTGCAGCATTGCAGAGCGCCGGTTCCAGCTTCGTGCTCGCCGGTTGCAGCTCTGCAGCATATCATAGCAGCACCCGCGTGCTCGCCGGTTGGACCTCTCCTGAATGCCGGTTCCAGCACCCCGCCTGTACGGTTCCAGCTCCCCCAGGAGGTGGTTGCAGGTTCTGGCCTTGGGGGTTGCAGCTCCCCGCGGTGGTGCTTGCAGATTCCGGCGTCGGCGGTGGCAGCAACCGCTGAGTCGCAGGGTGTGCGGGGTGGCGGCAGCCGCTGCCGGTGAGAGAAGGTGGAAAAGGAGAGGAGGCGTGCGGGACGAGTGGTGGAGACGAAAAACAGAAAGGATAAGAAGGAAAAAAGTGAAGGCATGGGCGTATGTATGGGCCTACTGATTGGTTGTGGGGAGCCAGCGTGGACGCGACCGGCCGAAGACTCGGCCGGCGCGCCGTGCCCAAACGATTCCCATTTCTAAAAGCCTCTTGTCTAGAAGATACACGGAAGTCTCAAAACAGGAGGTGAATAAGTGTTGCACTGGCATCTCTTCGGAGTAGCAGGAGTGTAGAGAGTGAGGAGTGACATCGAAACGGCAAAGAGAATAAAGCGTTTGCATTTAACTTGCGTGTCGTTTATGCCGCCGGCTGGTGTCCTCCACGGAACTCATCTTGACATTTGTGGCTCGCTGTAGACAAAAACAAACTACATCTAACTTTATATCACTTGGTGATACGCTAGACTAGTAGCGATCTCCTAGGCATTTCTCTACCTACTTGCAGGAAATTCCGGCCAACTTTCTTCATCACTTTCTAGTTTCTAGTACTAGAAGATCAGTAGCCATCCGCTCAGTTCACATAATTGTAGTGTGAGTGTTTGACAGTGTGAAGAAAAAGACGAGAGGCTGTACAAGAGTCAATAGAAAACTATGAAGGCGTCTGAGTTGAGTCAATGGCGAGTGACATAGAAAGAAAGACTGCTGTACAAAAGTCTTGCATTAAATTATGTTAGGGCAACTCCAACGCGGCGCATCAACCGTCCCTAAACGTCCGGACCGTGCTTTTCAGATATTTTTTGCCATCCAACATTGTTCAACAAACGTCCATGGACGCGCTTGGGCATCCGAATTCCCGCAAACTGGTCGCAAAGTCAGGGGAGGTCCGCGGGCGTCCGGACCCCCATCAAGTAAGAGTCCGACACCCCGGACCAAGCCAAAACCGAGGCAGAGCCCGTGCATTTCTTATTCCGTCCCTCTCCCCTTGCTCTGTATCCGCTCCCTCCGATACCGTTGCGGTACCCCCCCCCCCCCCCCCCCCCCCGGCCTTGTCAGACGTCCGCCACTCCACTTAGACGGCAGGATGGCTTTGCCTACGCCGCCATTCCACCCCTCGTCCGTCCGCCGCCCAGGTACCCTGCGCACCTACAGATGCCGTTCATGACGGGTACCACGCCCGACAAGTGTTTGGCCAAATGGCATAGCCAAATTGTTGAAAAATTTCCCTTACTTTAAAGCAAACAAGATGAATTCTGACATGGAGTACTTCTACACCAAATTTCATGGATTCGTCCTCGGATGAGGACGAATACGAGGATGAAACGGCGAAGATGATCGCGCTCCTTGCAGTCGCGAGGCGTGCGCAGGAGCATGTTCTCAATTTTAAGGGATCGATCAAGAGACATCGAGTGTTGAATTGGAATAGGACATGGGGAGCATTTTATGCTGATGGACGACTAGTTTGTCTCCGATGCCCTATTCGCGGACCATTTTATCCAAATGCATCAACGGATTCACAATTGAAAGGAACTCATGAGCGGCTTCAAAATGATCCGGTTCAGCATCAATGGGCGCTTAAAGGGGACAACTAGAACATATGTGCGAATAAGCTGAATTCACGTTTGAACTAGTTTATTTGAAAACTTAATGTTTGGATCCTAATATTTATATTTCAACTTTGTTGCATTTGAATATTTGCACTCTTTGAAGAATTATGCTATCTATCTACAATTATTTTAAGTGGTGCGGACATAGGAAAAAATAGGGACAGACAGGGGCGGACATTTGGTGCACATGGTTGGATGGCCTGCTCCTCTGTCCGTGTCTGCGGACGCGGACTTTTGGTGTGTCCGATCTGGGGCACGCCATTGTAGTTGCCCTTACTATATGCTCCAACTGGTATTGTCGGGCGCTCCCAGGTAATCTATTTGACAATTTGTGGCACTAAGCTGGGGGCTATATCTAAATTTATACCGGTTAAAAATGCTAAATTACTATGATTTTTTGGAATAATTTGTACCACAATAAAATCATGGAGAAAGAAGTTAAAATGGTATATTAATATGGAGTGTCATGATAATTCGTGCTGCAACATTGTGATGGGTAAGGAATTTGGCGTGAATCTATTGTGAAAATTGAGTTGATTTCACCTTTTACCCTCTAAGATCCACTATGTGACATGTTTTACTTTCATTTAACATAAATTTTATGATCAACAGAGTTGGGTAAGGACGAGCTAGCTTTCCCTTTCCCCTACTACAGGAGAGAGGTGGCGATAAAGTAGGCGACCTCTGCGCCTCGCTTTCCGCCGGCCAGATCCTCGTCTCCCTCCACTCCGGGGCGGCCTCGCCGCCGTCGGGGAGGAGTGGGCGACGGTCTGGCCGGGCGGAGTCCTGTACAGTAGACTAGGTAGTAGTTTAGCTGTAGGTTTCGGGCGGCTGCCATTTCTTCACCGGGAGGAATGGAGGCGGCCGCGATTTTGCTTCCTCTTGCTTTTCCCCCGACGCTGCGGCCTCGTTCTCAGCGGAGGTGGCGGCGGAGGCAAAGCAAGGTGGATGGTTGTCGCGGGAGGGGCGCTTGGTTGGAGGCGGCGCTCCGTGTTGTTCGCCGGGTCGGTGCACTGGTGGAGGCAGCGGCTCTTCGACGATTTTGGCTGCCGGAGCTCCTTCTACCTCGTCGTCGTCCTTCGGGATGGATACGGGGAGCTGTTGGCGTAGATTCCTGCCGCTCCGAGCGAGCGGCGAGGCTAGGATTTGCTCTGCCGGCGCGCGCGCTGGAGAGCTTCGTCTTCTCGAGCATGGTTGCTGAAGCGGCGGCGGCAACCATGTGTGGAGATGCTGCTTCCTCCGCCTTGTCCCTGCTACGGCGGTGCGTTCTCCGGCGCCGGCGCAAGGCGGGTGGATCCCCTATTCCGGGCCTGTGCAGGAGAAGGCCGAGGAGCTCAGATCTGTGCGAGGTCTCACCGGTGACGGTCTCTGCGCTGGGGTGCTGGTCCTTTGGACCGAAGCCCGGTGACTTCCCGTCCGCTCGAGATGGCCGGCGAACAAGATGCGAAGCGGCGATGGCGGCGGCGCGCCACCGGCTCGCTCTGGCGTTTGTGGTTGTGTGGCTCTCCAAGGACCTGCTTGTAATATCTTGCTTTGTTGGGGTGCCTTGTATCACTGGTTGGCCTTATTAATAGATCTGAGGTCCTTTCCGCAAAAAAAAACGCAATCATGGATAAACTAGTTATGGGTAAGGAATTAAGCGTGAATCTTTGTGAAAAAAGAGAGTGAATTTCACTTTTTACCCTCTAAGATCCACTATGTGACATGTTTTACTTTCATTTAACAGAAATTTCATGATCAAGAGAGTGATGGGTAAGGATAAATTGTGTTGCAATGCAATCATGGATAAACTAGTTAAAAATGCTAAATTATTATGTATGGAGTGTCATGATAAATATTTTGAGCATAATGTCATGATAATTTGTGCAGCAACATAGTGATCAAATAGTGATCGGTAAGAAATTAAGGGTGAATCTATTATGAAGGGAAAAAAGTGAATTCCACTTTTTAACTATGTTTTCTTTACTCCATTTAACATTAAAAAAAAACTAGTTTACAAAGTTTCTTCCACCTTTTAAGAACGTATGGCCCAATGACAAGTGTGTCCTACTTGCAGGGAAAATATGGAGGCTGCATTACAGCAACTATGTGCTTGTGCACAACCTCCGCGACCTCCAAAACACTATAGAACGCTCTTCATATGCGTTATGGAGGCTGCCAATATGGTGACTCTACTGGAGTTGCTCTTACGTGCCGATGTATTGGAGCGCTATGAGGATCACACTAGAATGTGCCAGCTCAAGTGCGACGTCATCACTACCCTCCACACCTAACTTTCTTTTCCTTCGACTATCGCCAATGGGTCCACCGCCTGGTTATCTAGTGCCCGCCTCTGTTTTGATTCTTTCGAATTCTCATGTGCGAGGGGGCATGACTCGAGGGTGGTTGCACCAATTCAGTGCCGGTTTGGCAAGTCAAGTTGCATCGAGGGCGCCTAGGAGGAGTACGAGTCCTAGCTGGCATCTGATTCGGCTCGCCACATAGAATTGATGGTTGTGGCGAAATATCAAAAGGACTAAAAAGTGAAAAAGAAATTTGTTAAATTGGGTAAATTTCAATATTTTTTGTTAAATTGGATAAAGCGTGTCACAAATTGTACCATTCTTTTGCGAAAGGCCTAAGGCCATATATTAAGTAGCAAAAACCCTTACAAAAACACTTACGAAAATTGAAAACACATCCAAAATCCTTGGGGTGCTGAAGTCTTCTTCCTACTACATCCACCTGTGATGCCTCATGAGCAAAACTCGTTGCTGCCTCTGGGACCCCGTCCCAGCAGAGCAAACTTGTTGAAACGCAGGAGCTTGTACAAGCAATGGGACTGAAAGTCGTCGATGTAGACCAAAAGTCACATGCGGTCGTCATCTGTGTAGCAAATCGTCGCTCAGAGAAGAAAACACCGGATAGTGCCTGTAAAGATGCCATAGCTTCCGGCCACACGAAGTCGGAGAACACAAATCTCCCACGCCCCTGACAAGGCCGGGGTTGGCCAACCTTCGTCAGTCGAAACTGAAGCCGGAGAATCAAAACGTCCAACCATGTTGTCCGTCACGCATGACTGCACAACCAAGAAAAAGCCAGACCCGGAGAAGCAGATCTGGGAATGCACCATTCTCCACACGCCTCCTGACAATACAAAGAAGAACTACCGGAACGAGGACAAGGCAGGAAGACCTTATTCAATGTTTTTGTCGTACCACCTCCGTAGATCGAAGACAAACTTAAATTTATTTCTAACCCTAGTACCACCAGACCGAAGTCGTAGGTTCTCCGCCCCTTTCCGTCACCGAAGCGACAGACGGAGGGAGAGGGGGCCATGGTCACACCGTTGAGGCGGGTAGATCTACTGCCGTCGCTCCCGTCGCCTAGGGCATGGGAGAGGAGCAAGAAAACAATTTGCTATCTCCTTAGAGCATCTCTAGCAGACCCCTTATATCGCCCCGACCCGCAAAATAACCGCCAGTTTACGGTTTGGCGCGGAAAAAGTGACCCGAACAGAAACCGTAAACGCGTCCAACCCTTAAATTTTTTTGAGGGGCGCGGTAAATTGCCCCCTCCGACCCGCGAATACCCAGGTTCCCCCCCCGCCCCGTCGGTGCACTGTATCCCGCGAAAGCGGTTGGCGGGAGGGACATTTCAGCGCGCGCGTTCCCCACATCTCCCTCCCGCAGCCGCCCGCCGCCAGCGTTTCCAGCCACTTCCGCCGGCGGAATCGCGCCGTCGGGCCGCACTACGCCCGGGCCCCCTCGCCGGCTCCCCGGAACCGCCGAGCCGAGCCGCCCCCGGGTCGCCGCCACCCCGGATCGACCGCCGCCGAGTCGCCGCCCGTCCCGGATTCGCCGAGCCGCCCCCGGGTCGCCGCCGCCCAGGATCGAACGCAGCCGGTGAGCCCCTTTTCTGCCCCTTGTAGCTCGTCCGCAGTTGTTGAAATTTAGTTGATGCGAGCTCGGATGTGGTTTTTGTAGATGGATTTGAGCTCTTGCGAGCAATTTTTTCTCGAAGATTCGTCCTCGTCCGACGACTCGGACGTGGAGTCGATGCTCGACCGCCATCGGCAGCAGATGGTGGTCGCGGTCCTAGCCGTGAAGGAGGTCGAGGATCGAAACCGCAAGAGACGGCGAGGATCTACCGTCGGCCGTCTTTGCATCCCTCGCAACCGCCATCTCGGGAACATGATGTTGATGCAAGACTACTTCGCCGACAATCCTACTTATCCGCCGCACCTCTTTCGGAGAAGGTATCGAATGCGCCGATCCCTCTTCGTTAAAATTGTGCAAGCCTGTGAGGCCAATTGTCGGTTTTTTACTCAAAGGAGAAACGCCGCGGGCTTGTTGGGTTTTAGCGCATATAAAAAAATCTCGGCAGCTATGCGGGTGATTGCATATGGCATTTCGGCTGACTATGCCGACGAGTATCTTCGCATTGGCGAAGATACCACAATTGAGTCAGTGCGTAGGTTCGCCAAAGTGATCATCCGTGTCTTTGGTCCTGTCTATCTTCGTGCACCCAACGAGGAAGACACTAAAAAGTTGATGGCAGCAAATGAGAAGCGAGGTTGGCCCGGCATGCTAGGAAGCGTTGATTGCATGCATTGGACTTGGAAAAACTGCCCGAAGGCATGGCACAGGCAATATTGTGGCAAGTCTCGTGATGCAACAATTGTGCTAGAGGCGATAGCATCCGAGGATTTATGGATTTGGCATTGTTTTTTTGGTATGCCGGATACTCTCAATGATATCAATGTGTTGCAACGGTCTCATTTGTTTGCTAGACTTGCTAGTGGTGATGCTCCTGCTTGCAACTTCACGGTGAATGGGCATGAGTACACAAAGGGGTACTATCTTGCAGATGGTATTTACCCTTCTTGGTGTACATTTGTCAAGAGCATCAAAAAGCCCAAAACTAGGAAGCATACTGAATTTGCAAAGGTACAAGAGGCTGTCAGAAAAGATATTGAAAGAGCCTTTGGGGTTTTGCAATCTAGATTTGCCATTGTTCGTGGTCCTGCTCGTTTTTGGGACAAGAAAACCCTGAGCAACATCATGCCATGTTGTGTGATTCTTCACAACATGATCATTGAAGATGAGAGGGACATGAACTTAGAGTTCTTCTACAATAATGTCGGTAGCCGTGTGAAGCCAGCTAGAGACCCTGACCGCATACAAGCATTCCTTCAGACATACCGGCAGATTGAAGACGCAAACACCCACCATCAGGTTCAGGAAGACCTCATTGAGCACCATTAGCAAAGGCATGGCCAAAGGCATTGAGCACCATTGGCAAAGGCTACGGCCAATTTTACATTCATTTCATTTAATTCATGTGTGATCGGTAATTGTTGTATTGAATTCTTAGTTTAATTCGGTGATTTGAATAATTATTGTAATTTGGATTCATAATATTTACATTTTTTTTATATATTGAATTCGTAATTCTGTGTAATATGTGAGATATGTGCAGCATATTCAGAGAAAACCACGCGTTTTGCGGGTTCTCTTTTACAGTTTCGCTATGCGGGGTCTGTTCGGCCGCAGCCACCCCGCTATTCTCTTTTACAGTTTCGCTATGCGGGTCTGTTCGGCCGCAGCCCGCGCCAGCCCGCAAAACGCGTTTTCCACGGCCTGTAAACGCGCTATAAGGGTCCGCGATATAAGGGGTCTGCTAGAGATGCTCTTAAAATGGAAGAAACTCTTACAATGGAAGAAAGGCGTGTGCAAACTGGCAGAAACACTTTCAAGTGGATGCAATAATCAGTCACCAGACTACTTCTGAAGAATAATTTTTCACATGACCAATAAATGAGGAACCTCCCTCAAAAAGAAAAAAAGAAAAAGGGAACCGTGCGGGTTTATTTTTAACGAGTGAGAGGCTCTGGAAATCGATCCCACGAAATCAAGACAGAACCGTGTGGACAGTGTCTAAATTCCTTGTCCACTGAGTGTGGTTTAACCCACGCTTCCATCACTGGGCTATCACCTAGTCCCCATTAATGGATTCATCAGTGATCCTCAAAGTGTGAAGCGAATGAAGAAATAATACTGCTCATTCAGTAGGTGAAGAAAACTGGCGATGCCTTGCGTGCATTCTACTTGATTCCGTGACAAAATGTGGTCAAAGCCAGACAAAAAGGGGGTCCCTGCCATCGTAATCATGCCATCTCGATTTGCACTATCTGCAACTGAGATCCTTTGCTTTTGTTTGGATCTTAATTTACTCCGAACGCGGCAGTGATTATGAGCAACATCATAATGATGGTTTTCACTTGAGGTGAAGCAACAGAGTAGTACTATGTATACATTGCGCATGAAGAAACCATGATTTGAGCTTCAGGAACAGAGCACCATGAATTACGATTGAAGAACAATTGATGTATGACCACTGTCTATCCGGTGCAAGTTTGTGTTGTCGACCAAGCTACGCCTTTTCTAGTACTACCTCTGTCCCATAATATAAGAGCGTTCATATTATGGGACGGAGGGAGTAGTTATTAAGCAATGTGACACCTGCATATGCTTTCTATTTAGAATACCGATTGATATGCATGTATGACTCAAAATTAGAATCGATCATTCGCATGAATTTGCACTCTCCATGATTTTTTTAGTACCACCTATTTAACTATACTTTTTGCACTATGAAATGAAATCCATATAGTTAATGTGTAAAAGGATGTCATCTATATATCTATATCTGTATCTATAATTTTATATCTGTATCTATATCTATAAATATATATATCTATATCTATCTCTATATACTAATATAAAAAAGCGAGTTGTGAAGATCCAACAAATCTTACTTGTTCAACTGCATCTACCCAACGGTCTACGTCACTCCGGAATTTAGCATTAAACACGTTTAGCACTATAACATGTTACCATCCTTCCCTAGTTAATGTCATGCGTAACATAAACGTCTGTGTTAACCAAGTAACTATATCCTACCTAGTACTAACGTGCAATTTATATCTTGACTAATATTAAGACGTGCATTGCACGTCCAATTACTAGTTAGTAGTTACAAGAAGTTGACATCTTTTAGCAGGTATTGTGTCCCAAAAAATAATCGAGAGAAAGATGGTTGGTACTGTGCGAATGAGAGAACGTAAAAAAGGCAAATAATCGCCAGTGTCAAACACATTGATAGTGAATAAAGGCAAATAATCGTCGGTGTACACATTAACAATTCTAAAGCTATGTACATGAGTATATTATATAATTTCTTTTTGTAAAGCAGAAAAAACCATGTGTATGGAACTATGGACTTTGTATCTTTCCCACTAGTTTAAGCAAGAGAAAGAGGAGAAAATCCTTTGCAAAAAACGCACACTAGCTACCAAAACATGTGCATGTAGGCATGTGAACAACCATCAGAGGATGTGAGGCAGCAGTGGACGCGCTTTTGTCTGTCAACTGCATAAAACGACTTGGGTAGACACACAGAAATAGGCGACCACCGCCAAATGCCCCAGATTTCTAGTAATATGAACTGGCAAAAGGAACACAAAATTATGCTAGTATGAACCTTCTTTATTCGCTGGCCAGAAAGATGCAACGGAAAATCAAGAAAGTTGCGCCATTTCTAGCCCTTGGGCAACGCTGCAAGCCTCTAGGCAACGCCCATTTCCGCAGGTGCTCCTCCACAAACATGCCACTGTCCCCAAGCCCAAACCTAACCCCACTGAGCTGATCCAATTTCAGTTTATTTATTTTTCTATCATAAAAAACAAGGAGAATAATGGCAATAAAATAGTTCATTAAACAGCATCATTTCTTGTGGCTTTTGAGAGTGCCTTTTTGCCAGTATAAAACTGGCACACACCCTCACCGGCTTCAGCAGGCTTCAGTCTCAGAGTCTCTTCCCATCCGTTTTGCCTTGAGGAAATTGTTTGAACCTTTCCTCCACTTACTAGTCTTGATTTCTCCCCGTTGCTGCCATGAGGGCTCTCTTTGCATGGGGTGTCCTCTTCTTGGCGTGTGCTGGTGTGATGCATTGCGCGGAGGCGGCCAAGGCCAGGCACCTCAAGTGGGAGGTGAGCCACATGTTCTGGTCGCCGGACTGCGAGGAGAAGGTGCTCATCGGCATCAACGGCCAGTTCCCCGGCCCCACCATTCGGGCCAAGGCCGGCGACACCATCGTCGTCGAGCTCAAGAACGGGCTGCACACCGAGGGCGTCGTCATCCACTGGCACGGCGTCAGACAGGTAATTGACCACATGAGCACACTCTCACTGCTTTGTCTCTTTCCCGTTACATGTTGCTAGGAGATTTTGTTCTTTTGCTGATCTTTATTTTCCTAACATTTCATGAACAAAATCATGGCAGATTGGAACGCCATGGGCGGATGGCACGGCCGCGATCTCCCAGTGCGCCATCAACCCCGAAGAAACCTTCACTTATCGATTCGTCGTCGACAAGGTACTTCTACTGACCAAATCACCTACATGACACCAGAGCTGGTACCATGAAACTGAAATTAATCAGAAAATTAGTTTCAAAACCGTTGCAAAACTTCCTCCCTTTTCCTTCTTTTTAGTTTTGACTCGTGACTGACCCATGGTTGGTTCATGGCTGCAGCCGGGGACATACTTCTACCATGGGCACTACGGCATGCAGAGGGCGGCAGGGCTGTACGGCTCTCTGATTGTGGATGTGGCAGATGGGGAGGAGGAGCCGTTCAAGTATGACGGCGAGCTGAACCTGCTCCTCAGCGACTGGTACCACGACAGCATCTACAACCAGATGGTTGGCCTCTCCTCCAGCCCCATGAGATGGATCGGCGAGCCACAGGTAACAGTCGATCATCGATATAAAAATAATAATCGACACTGCTGTTATTGCTGTGCAAGTTTTGCTATCTGTATCTGTAGTATATGATATTACTACTTCAGCAAGATGCGGTTTTCATGGTAGGAAAAAGGTATTTTGATTTGTTGGATTTACAACCAAGACAGTCCAAAATGCACTCTTTCAAGTAAAAATTTAAAACACAAAAACGACAAAAAATGCACTGGGAGATTGGAGCGCATCAGTCTGATTTAGGTGATCTCGGAAAGAGCAGTTGTTTTGTCCTCTCCTGGAGATTTAAAATGCAAGTGCACTAGAAAAGTTCAGCTAACTGGTGAATTGTGTTCTTGTGTGATTCAGATGATCACGGAAAGAGCAATTTAAATTTTAAAATGCAATGGTTGGTGCAGCATAACTATATTTGCAGGGTAGTTTAAAGCATGGCCAGTGTTTCTTTGTTATGAAAACACTTGTGACTTGCTCTTGTGAGTTGAATAGCAGTTTAGGATAAAAATCCCGGATTGGTAGACCAGTCACTAAAGCTAAGCAAAGCATTGCCTCAAAGATCCCAGCTGATGGTGATAAACTGATGATGCACACACTCAGCTTTCTCATCAGGACCAGAAAGCTTACATGCCTCCAGGGCCAACTGTGCTGATGAGAAAGGCAAAAGAAATGGAACCCACCCTATTGGGCTTCCTAGAAAGAAGCACTTACACTTCAAAAAAAAAATAGTCACACACCATGCATAGGACACTTTGTAGACTCAAGACCAGTATTATATGTGTGCTCATACCTAAAGTGTCAGAACAGATCATGTTCCTATGCATCACAGCACAGGCATGCAGGCGCGCGCGCGCACACACACACATTACAAAATTTCTGAAGAAAAGGTTGGGGGGTGTCACAAGGCCACATGATTTTCAGAGGGGACACTTGTGGTTATGTGTCACCAAAAAGCATCCATGCAAGGACCTTTTCTCTCTTGATCTTGGAAACATCTGCCTGCCTGCCTGGGGAGATGCATGATGCAGAGCAGAGGTGATGTGGTATTTTTTTTGAAAAAGTTACAGAGGGTACAGTGACCCTAGGTGGTACTACTACATTATTGTGTGGGGAGCTTTGGCTTGGCCATTGGGTGGTCAGGGAAAGAGTCAAGCCAACATGAGTGCATCCCACACTGACAGTGGTAGTACATCTTTTTTCTTGTATGCACGCAGCACATGTGTGCATGTGTGGTGGAAGGCAATCCAACAAGAACAGTGATGTGTATTGTTTTTTGGGGGTTGGTCATTGCTACATCTACTGTATTGTTTGAAAATTGATCTGTTGATTTAACACAACCAAAAGATAAGTGCAAGTGTTCACTAGTAGTGGGCAATGGCGCATCATGATAATCTGAATAACTCAGGCGACACTCTGCCATGGTAGATGTTGTTTTCTTCTTGCAGACTTTCATGCCAGACGTCGAAAATGACTGGAGATTTTGCCTGAATTTTTTGGTGCTAACGGCATCACTGTGTTTCCTTGTGGTTGTGCAGTCGTTGCTGATCAACGGCAGGGGTCAGTTCAACTGCTCGCTCGCGGCGGCGCACACGCCGGGCACCAAGCAGTGCACCGCCGGCGGCAACAGGCATTGCGCACCGGTGATCCTCCCCGCCGAGCCCAACAAGACCTACAGGCTCAGGATCGCCAGCACCACCTCCCTGGCTTCCCTCAACCTCGCGATCGGGGTAAGCAAATCCGAGACAAGTTGATTCCCCCGTAATAAAACAGTATAAACTGTGCAGTGTGCAGAATCCTGAAGCTATGTCGGATCGTTGGGACATTGTTTAATCGGGTAAGTTTTTTTTTGTTCAGAATCACAAGCTGACGGTGGTGGAGGCCGACGGCAACTACGTGGAGCCGTTCGTCGTGGACGACATGGACATCTACTCCGGCGACAGCTACTCCGTCCTGCTCACCACCGACCAGGACCCGTCGTCCAACTACTGGGTCAGCATCGGCGTGCGCGGCCGGGCGCCCAAGACGGCGCCGGCTCTGGCCCTGCTCAACTACCGGCCCAACCGCGGGTTCAAGCTGCCGGCCATCGCGCCGCCGGTGACCGCCGCGTGGAACGACACCGCGCACAGCAAGGCCTTCACGAACCAGATCAAAGCCCGCGCCGGCACGCCCCCGCCGCCGGCGACGTCGGACCGCCGCATCGAGCTGCTCAACACGCAGAACAAGCTGGACGGGCACATCAAGTGGTCCATCAACAACGTGTCCATGGTGCTCCCGGCGACGCCGTACCTGGGCTCCCTGAAGCTCGGGCTCAAGACGGCGCTGGCCGCCGCGCGGCCGGTGGACACGTTCGGGCGCGCCTACGACGTGACGCGGCCGCCGCACAACCCCAACACGACGACGGGGGACAACGTGTACGTGCTCCGCCACAACACCACGGTGGACGTGGTGCTCCAGAACGCCAACGCGCTCCAGCACAACGTCAGCGAGGTGCACCCGTGGCACCTGCACGGGCACGACTTCTGGGTGCTGGGCTACGGCGAGGGGGCGTACAAGGGCGACGCCGCCGACGCGGCGAGGCTGAACCTGGTGAACCCGCCGCTGCGGAACACGGCGGTGATCTTCCCGTACGGCTGGACGGCGCTGCGGTTCGTGGCGGACAACCCGGGGGTGTGGGCGTTCCACTGCCACATCGAGCCGCACCTCCACATGGGCATGGGGGTCATCTTCGCCGAGGCCATCGACCGCGTCGGGAAGGTGCCCAAGGAGGCCGTGTCCTGCGGCGCCACGGCCACCGCGCTAATGAACGGCGACCACCTCTGATCGTGAGTCACTCCTGAGTTGCTATATGAGAGCCTGTGGCCTCTCCAACTCCATCTTGTGCAATTGAAGCGTTTGGTTACTGATGATTAGGTAGGGTTCTTCAATTTTTCCTTTTTCTTAAGGGTTCCATTTTCCCTTCTTTGCTGTATTATTAGGGAGAGAGATTGTATTTGTTAAGTGCTTATGATTTGTTGGAATCATGGATTGGAATGCAAACAATGGTTTGCACGGCATTAATGTGCTGTCCAAGGCAAAAAGCTCTAGTGAGCCTTATATTTGGATTTTGGAATAGTGCCAAAATGCTATTTTGAAGTTTCAAAAAAATCCAAAAATAATCAACATGTTTATATGGATGTATATTGCACATGTGCAATTTTTCCTACTGTTGCTTCATTAAAATAAAGTAATAATTTACAGGGTATTTACATAGCCATAGGCTGTAACTACAAAGGCAATCACATTTTGGGTTTGTCAAAACAGAGCTAAAGTGAAAGGGAAATCAAGAACCCTTCTAGAAACGAGGACTTGTCAGGGGACACCCTGTATCTAAGAATCTCCAAGTCAGCCTTGAGCATTCTCAGCCAGTCAAAGTGTGAGGCTTGTGCGCCATCGAATAGAACCTTGTTTCTTTGCTTCCAAACATTCCATGCAGATAGGATGGTTACTTCTTTGAACAGTGGTCGATGCCATACATTGTTTGCTTGATCAAACATGTCTTGCATCTCTAGTGTAGTGTTCCATTGTACGAATGCACACTCATAGAAAAGATGTTTGTTGGTCTCTAGGGCTCCTGTTGTGCACAGCAAGCAAGAGTGATCTTCTCCGGTCATAAAATGTCTTCTGAGTAGCATATCCCTGGTAGTCACCCTGTCCATTAGCATAAGCCAAGCAAAAACTTTGTGTCTCATGATGCACTTAGAATTCCAGATCATTGTAATGTACTTAGGTGCATTCACATTCCTAAAAATGAATTTGTAAAATTTCCTTGGCTTGAAATCCACTTCTCCCCAGCAAAGTATCCATTCGTCAGTTGCCATTGGGTCGAGAGACAAGGCAGAAATTATTTGAGTCATCTCCTCAAGTTCCTCTCTAGCTTCCATCGATAGAACTGGGTCAAAATGTGATGTTAGGTCAGGGTTTGAATGAAACTGCGCCAATGATAAGTCTTCATTTGGGCATAGCAAAAAAGATGGTTGTGTGAGTCCATTAAAAGTTGTTCCCCATGCCATAAGTCTTTCCACAGGAGAACTGTGTCCCCCGCTGCAGGGATACACGTGGTGATACCTCTATAAACATTCATCAACGAAAAAAATATCCCTCCACCAGAACGATCCGCAACTTTGTTTGGCATGAGGTGGTGTTGAGTCGTAGTAGGCATTCCATATAAGCATAACCCAAGCTGTGTCCGCTTTATGAATGAATTTATGCACAAATTTCAGCAGCAGTGCCTTGTTTTGGATTTTAGGTCTAGAACCCCCAATCCACCTTTTCTGTTTTGTTTTGGTCGACACACTAAATCCCAAGCGGCCAATGAATGTGTCTTTGCATCTCTGTCAACAAATTTACTCCACACGCAATGCCTTCTAGCTCTATGGTTTGCATGATGTGGTTCTCCCCGCGGCTGCACGAACCCGTGCGCTGACGCTGTGTTGCCCCTTCGGAACATAGCGTCGCGGCACGCGGTCCACGCCACCGCCCCGAGACTGTCCCCATGGTTGCATCGATCCACGCGCTGGCGCTGCGTCGCTCCTTCGGGCCGTAGCGCCGCGACACACTGTCCATGCCGCCGCCCTTAGGTCTTCCCCGCCGTCGCCCCGACCCGCGTGTTGCATCTGCGGCACCCCTTCGGGTCGTAGCGCCGTGGCACGCGGTCCCCTCCGCCGTCCCCGCGCATCGACTTCTACGTGGTATGCGCCGCACCACCTCCCTAGGTGCGGGAACGCCACCGTCCGTGCATGGTCTTGGTCACGCCGTTGAGTTTTTCCTCGCCTACTTCGAGCACCACCGCCGCGCTCCTACCAGCGACCGACGAGGCCCACCCCCAACGGGATGTCTTAGGTTCTACCGACTACATCGCCGTCCACCTCTTCGTCTTTGTCCAGCACCAGCTCCATCGCCGGCGTCGCCATCATCTTTTCCAACCACTTCATCTACTCCGACAACCGCGGGCGACATCGGTAGCTTCTACCCCACGCCGATTAGCGCCGCAACCATCGTCGAGTCCTTCTCTGATGGCCCTTCCGACATGGTGTACAACTCGTATTGGTCCCCGTCTACGCATGTCCGGTGCTGGCAACACCGACGTGTGCCTTATTCCACAACATGTCCCCAGGCTTGGCAAACCCGGGGTGGCGCCTCGTCCACCTCGTCTTCGTCCTGGCGCACCACTACGCCCCTGACTAACACGGCGCCTCCTGTTGGAAATATGCCCTAGTGGCGGTAATAAAGATGTTATTATCATATTTCCTTATTCATGATAAATGTTTATTATTCATTCTAGAATTGTATTGACCGGAAACTTAAATACATGTGTGGATACATAAACAGACGCCGTGTCCCTATTAAGCCTCTACTAGACTAGCTCGTTGATTAAAGATGGTTAAGGTTTCCTAACCATAGACATGAGTTGTCATTTAATAATGGGATCACATCATTAGGAGAACGATGTGATAGACAGACCCTATCGTAGGCTTAGCATGTGATCGTATCACTTAGTTTAATTGCTACAGCTTTCTTCATGTCAGTATATGTTCCTTAAACCATGAGATCGTGCCACTCTCTAATACCGGAAGAATACTTTGTGGGTAATCAAACGTCACTTCATAACTGGGTGATCATAAAGGTGCTCTACAGGTATCTCGGAAAGTGTTTGTTGGGTTGCATGGGTCGAGATTGGGATTTGTCACTCCGTATGACAAAGAGATATCTTTGGGCCCTCTCGGTAATACGACATCATGAATAGCTTGCAAGCATGTGACTAATGTGTTTAGTCACGGGGATCTTGTATTATGGAACGAGTAAAGAGACTTGCTGGTAACGAGATTGAACTAGGTATGGCGATACCGATGATCGAATCTCGGGCAAGTAACATATCGCTAGACAAAGGGAATTGTATACGGGATTACCTGAATCCTCGACATCGTGGTTCAAACCGATAAAGATCTTCGTTGAATATGTGGGAGTCAATATGGGCATCCAGGCCCCGCTATTGATTATTGATCGGAGAGTTGTCTCGGTCATTGATACGTCTCCAACGTATCTATAATTTTTTATTGTTCCATGCTATTATAGTATCAATCTTGAATGTTTTATATACACTTACAAGCAATTATATATCATTTTTTGGGACTAACCTATTAACTTAGTGCCCAGTGCCAGCTGTTGTTTTTTTGTCTGTTTTTGGTTTTCAGAATATCAGTACCAAACGAAGTCCAAATGCCACGAAACTTTTTGGAGATTTTTTTCTGGACATAAGAGACACTAGAGCTTCGGGAGAGGGCCAGAAGACAGAGGAGGTGGCCACGAGCCACCAGGGCGCGCCCCGGGGGGGGTGGCACGCCCTGGTGCCTCGTGGGCCCACCTCTGCTCCGTTTGACCTAAGTCCACCTCTATAAATACTCTAAAATCGGGAAACCAACAGGGGACTCCACGAAATACTTTTTCCGTCGCCGCAAGTCTCTGTTCTCGACAGATCCCATCTGGAGGCCTTTTCCGGCACACTGCCGGAGGGGGATTCGATCACGGAGGGGCTCTACATCAACCTTGCCGCCCTTCCGATGATGTGTGAGTAGTTTACCACAGACCTTTGGGTCCATAGTTAGTAGCTAGATGGCTTCTTCTCTCTTTTTGATCTTCAATACAATGTTCTCTTCGATGTTCTTGGAGTTCTATCCGATGTAATCACTTTTTGCGGTGTGTTTGTTGGGATCCGATGAATTGTGAGTTTATGATCAGATTATCCATGAATATTATTTGAGTTTTCTCTGAACTCTTTTATGCATGATTGTTATAGCTTCGTATTTCTCTCCGATCTATTGATTTGGTTTGGCCAACTAGATTGATTTATCTTGCAATGGGAGAGGTGCTTTGTAATGGGTTCGATCTTGCGGTGCTCAATCCCAGTGACAGAAAGGGACATGACACGTATGTATTGTTGCTATTAAGGGTAAAAAGATGGGGTTTATTCATGCGTGAGTTTACTTTGTCTACATCATATCATCTTGCTTAAGGCGTTACTCCATTCTTTATGAACTTAATACTCTAGATGCATGCTGGATAGTGGTCGATGTGTGGAGTAATAGTAGTAGATGCAGAATCGTTTCGGTCTACTTGTCTCGGACGTGATGCCTATATACATGATCATTGCCTTGGATATCGTCATGATTATTTGCTTTTCTATCAATTGCCCAACAGTAATTTGTTTACCCACCGTATGCTATTTTCAAGAGAGAAGCCTCTAGTGAAAACTATGGCCCCTGGGTCTACTTTTATCATATATTGAAAATCCCAAAAATACCTTGCTGCAATTTTACTTTATTTATTTTATTTTGTATTTTTGTTCGATCTATCTATCTATCTATCACCATACAATTTAATCTTGCAATTAACCGCCAAGGGATTGACAACCCCTTGTTCGCGTTGAGTGCGAGGATTTGTTGTTTTGTGTGCAGGTGCTGCTAACGAGTTGTTGCGTGATTCTCCTACTGGATTCATGATATCTCCTTGATTGAAAAGCATGATTGCAATGATGTTATTATAAATTCTATTAATGTCAATTGTGCTAATGATATGCAAAACTACAAGCTTGGGGATGACAATTTTGTTATGTCCACTACTTATTGCAATGATCACGATTGGGGTGATAATACTTCTTATGATCTTGAAAATTTATTTAAGCCTCATGATGAATATGTTATTGATAATAATGTTTGCAATAATATTGAAAGTGGGTTTGGAAGAGTGTCAACTTTAGGTAAAAAGAATCCCACAATTTGGAGAGTGTTCGATCTTATGAAATTTTTGATAAATGTGGGTTTGGAGAGGTCATGACTTTAGTTGACGTGAATCCCACTATCTTGGAAGATTATAAAACTTTTATGCATGTGGATCATGAATATAATATTTTATATGATAGCTATATTGTTGAATTTGACTATGATCCTACATGTAATTATTATGAGAGAGGAAAATATGGTTGTAGAAATTTTCATGTTACTCAATTAGCTCTCTTGAAGTTCAAATTGTTAATGCTAAGTTCTTCTTCCTTGCATATGCTAGATACTTTTTGTCTTGATAATTTGTTTGCCTATAAAATGCCTATGCATAGGAAGTATGTTAGACTTAAATGTGTTTTTCACATGTTTCATGATGCTCTCTTCGTGTTTAAATTCCTATCTTTCATGTGAGCATCATTGAAATCTCAAGCCTATCTTAATGGCTATAAAGAAAGAGCTTGTTGGGAGACAACCCAATAAACTTTTTACTTATGGTTTTTGAGTGTTTGCACAATTATGATACTGTTATGATTTTGTCTTTTATGTTTTAATTAGTGTTTGTGCCAAGTAATGCCTTTGGGATGATTTGGAAGATAGTATAATTGATGTTGTTTAGAAAATAGAAAGTTTTGCGTCCAGTGCTTGAATTTTAATTCTGTACTGGAGAGTCAGAAAAATCTGAAATTTTTACACAGTATTGGTATACAAATTTTCCACGTTGTCCTAATTTTTCAGAATTTTTGGAGTTACAGAAGTATGGATTTTAAATATATCTTTACAAACTGTTCTGTTTTAGACAGATTCTGTTTTTGTTGCATAGTTTGCTTATTTTGATGAATCTATGGATCGTATCAGGGGGTATGAGTCATGGAGAAGTTGTAGTACAGTAGAATTATGCCAATATTAAATATGAATCAATTTACTATAGTACTTAAAGTTAAAGATTTGTTTGTTATACTAACGGATCTCACGAAGGTTTTGTTGAGTTTTGTGTGATTGAAGTTTTCAAGTTTTGGGTGAGATCACGATGGATGAAGGAATAAGGAGTGGCAAGAGCCTAAGCTTGGGGATGCCCAAGGCACCCCAAGGTAATATTCAAGGAAGACTCAAGCAACTAAGCTTGGGGATGCTCCGGAAGGCATCCCCTCTTTCTTCTACCAACTATCGGTAATTTTACTTGGAGCTATATTTTTATTCGTCACATATCATGAGTTTTGCTTGGAGCATCTTGTATTATATGAGTCTTTGCTTTGTTTGCTTTTTAGTTTGTCACAATCATCTTTGCTGGACACACCTATTTGAGAGAGCCACACGTTTATCATGATTTGTTAGAATACTCTATGTGCTTCACTTAAATCTTTTGAGCTAGGCAGTTGCTCTAGTGCTTCACTTAAATCTTTTTGAGCACGGCGGTGGCTATATTTTGAAGAAATATTTGAACTCTCGTGCTTCACTTATATCATTTTGTGAGTTGATAAGATTAAATTTTGAAGAAATATTTGCACTCTCATGCTTCACTTATATCTTTTTGAGAGTTGATAATAGTAATGGTAATTTGCACAAGATATGAATTTGGTCCCAAAGTGATGAATATTCAAGAGGGATATAATAAAAACTTTCATGAAAGACCATTGGATATGATAAGTTTGATTCCTTGCAATGGTTTTGCGATATGGAGATGATAATATGTGAGTCATGTTAGTGAGTAATTGTGATTTAGTAAGAATATTGGTGTTAAGGTTTGTGATTCCCTATGCATGCACATAAAGTCAATAGTTATGCAACGAAATTATATCATACTTATGGTGCATTATTCAGTGTTAGTTATGTTCAATGCATGTTTATGACCGTTTTTGCTTTTTGGTTGGTCGCTTCTCAATCTATTTGCTAGCCTTCATTTGTACTAAGCGGGAATACTGCTTGTGCATCCAACTCCTTAAACCCAAAGTTGTGCCAAATGAGTCCACCATACCTGCCTATATGCGGTATTTCCATGCCGTTCCAAGTAAATTTGCAGGTGCCAACTCTATTTTTTTCAAAATAATTTTCCGTTTTGTGTGCCCGTACCGCTCATGAAGCGGCAGGGGGTGGCCAATATTTTCCATGCTAGGTGTGTTATTCTCACAATGAGTGTTTATTCACTTGGCATTGCACGAGAGAGTGGCAGGTAATAGGGATGCCCAGTCTCGAAATGAATTTTTTTAATACGATGATAATAATAAATTCCTTGGAAAGTGTTGGTATGGAAGGCACCCGTGGATACGGCTAGCCATGGATTGTGAAAGAATGGTGGAAATGAAATAAACTTTATTTTCTGTTTGGGAACCGCCTATAATGTGTCTAGCATGGAAGATATTGGGAATTCTCGGTCATTTTCGTTGACAGGAAAAGCATGCCTCTCAAAATAATTTTATCTCTCTAATTTAAACCTTGAGCTCTGGCACCTCTGCAAATCTCTGCTTCCCTCTGCGAAGGGCCTATCTATTTACTTTTATGCAATTTTTATTTTTATTTTGAGTCTCCATCTTCTCTTACAAAGCACCAACTAGAGAGCACTATTGTCATACTTGTGCATTGTGTGTAGCTAATATTGAGCGTGTTTCATGAATGGATCAATGATTGAGCATAATGGGCTAGGGATAACTTTCTTTAGCGTTGATATTTTGAAAGACATGGTTGCTTGTTAGTATGCTTGAGTATTTATGTCTTCATGTCAAACTATAGACTATTGCTTTGAATCATTCAAGTCCAAATGTTCATGCTACAAAAGAAAAGAGTATATGATGAATATGATAGGTAGCATTCCACATCAAAAATTCTGTTTTTATCATTTACCTACTCGAGGACGAGCAGGAATTAAGCTTGGGGATGCTTGATACGTCTCCAACGTATCTATAATTTTTGATTGTTCCATGTTATTATAGTATCAATCTTGGATGTTTTATATACACTTACAAGCAATTATATATTATTTTTTGGGACTAACATATTAACTTAGTGCCCAGTGCCAGTTGCTGTTTTTTTGCCTGTTTTTGGTTTTTCAGAATATCAGTACCAAACGAAGTCCAAATGCCACGAAACTTTTTGGAGATTTTTTTCTGGACATAAGAGACACTAGAAGCTTCGGGAGAGGGCCAGAAGACAGAGGAGGTGGCCACGAGCCACCAGGGCGCGCCCAGGGGCGTGGCACGCCCTGGTGCCTCGTGGGCCCACCTCTGCTCCGTTTGACCTAATTCCACCTCTATAAATACTCTAAAATCGGGAAACCAACAGGGGAGTCCACGAAATACTTTTTCCGCCGCCGCAAGTCTCTATTCTCGAGAGATCCCATCTGGAGGCCTTTTCCGGCACTCTGCCGGAGGGGGATTCGATCACGGAGGGGCTCTACATCAACCTTGCTGCCCTTCCGATGATGCGTGAGTAGTTTACCACAGACCTTCGGGTCCATAGTTAGTAGCTAGATGGTTTCTTCTCTCTCTTTGATCTTCAATGCAATGTTCTCCTCGATGTTCTTGGAGTTCTATCCGATGTAATCACTTTTTGCGGTGTGTTTGTTGGGATCCGATGAATTGTGAGTTTATGATCAGATTATCCATGAATATTATTTGAGTTTTCTCTGAACTCTTTTATGCATGATTGTTATAGCTTCGTATTTCTCTCTGATCTATTGATTTGATTTGGCCAACTAGATTGATTTATCTTGCAATGGGAGAGGTGCTTTGTAATGGGTTCGATCTTGCGGTGCTCAATCCCAGTGACAGAAAGGGACATGACACGTATGTATCGTTGCTATTAAGGGTAAAAAGATGGGGTTTATTCATGCGTGAGTTTACTTTGTCTACATCATGTCATCTTGCTTAAGGCGTTACTCCGTTCTTTATGAACTTAATACTCTAGATGCATGCTGGATAGCGGTCGATGTGTGGAGTACTAGTAGTAGATGCAGAATTGTTTTGGTCTATTTGTCTCGGACGTGATGCCTATATACATGATCATTGCCTTGGATATCGTCATGATTATTTGCTTTTCTATCAATTGCCCAACAGTAATTTGTTTACCCACCGTATGCTATTTTCAAGAGAGAAGCCTCTAGTGAAAACTATGGCCCCCGGATCTACTTTTATCATATATTGAAAATCCCAAAAATACCTTGCTGCAATTTTACTTTATTTATTTTATTTTGTATTTTTGTTCGATCTATCTATCTATCACCATACAATTTAATATTGCAATTAACCGCCAAGGGATTGACAACCCCTTGTTCGCGTTGGGTGCAAGGATTTGTTGTTTTGTGTGCAGGTGCTGCTAACGAGTTGCTGCGTGATTCTCCTACTGGATTGATAACCTTGGTTTCATAACTGAGGGAAATACGTATCTCTACTGTACTGCATCATCCCCTCCTCTTCGGGGAAATCCTAACGCAGCTCACTAGTAGCAGTCATGTCTGCATGTTCTCGAACCCGTAGGGTCACAACTTTACGTTCGGTAACGCTAGGGTAGTATTGAGATATTCATAGTGGTAAGTTCGAAGGTAGTTTGGAGTCCTGGATGGGATCTAGGACATCACGAGGAGCTCCGGAATGGTCTGGAGGTAAAGATTTATATAAGGAAAGTGGGTTTCAGGGTTCCGGAAAAGTTCGGGAATTTTCGATAGAGTACCGGGGAGGTTCTGGAAGGTTCCGGGGGGTTCCACCATGGGGCCGAATGACCTGGGAAGGGCCCAAATGGACCGAGGGGTGGGGCAACAGCCCACATGGGCTGGCCGCACCAGCCCCAAGACCCATGTCGTTTTAATCTAGAGATAAGGTCTTATCTCTAAATTTAAAAGGGTTAAATCTAGAGATAAGATCTTATCTCAAAATTTAAAGGGATTTCTCCCTTGTGGCCGGCCCTAGGAGGGTTTTGGTCGCCCCCTAGCCTATATAAAGTGAGGGGAGGCGCATGGGGGCAGCCACCCCTTGCCTAGCCGCCGCCCCCCCTCTCCCAACTCCTCCACCTCCTTCGTGTAGCGCTTGGCGAAGCCCTGCCAGAATTCCGCTTCCACCACCACCACCACGCCATCATGCTGGTTCAGATCTTATCTACCTCTTATCCCTTGCTTGCTGGATCAAGAAGGAGGAGACGTCACCGAGCCGTACATGGGCACATCTCGGAGGTGCCGCTCGTGCGGTGCTTGGATTGGATTGGATCGCGACGCGAGTATGACTACACCAACCACGATCATTAGATCGTTAACACTTTCGTTCTACAAGGGTATGTAGACACACTCCCTCTCGTTGCTAGCATCTCCATAGAATAGATCTTGGGTGTTTCATAGGATTTTTTTTTGTTTTTCATGCAACGTTCCCCATCACCTCCTTACGCCCGCGGCTCCACGGCGACTACCTCAACACCGACTACTGATACGTCTCTGTCGTATATATAATTTTTGATTGTTTCATGCCATTATCCTATAATTTCCACATATTTTGGCAACAATTTATATGATTTCTCAGACTAATATATTGATCTAGTGCCCAGTGCCAGTTCTTGTTTTTTGCATGTTTTTGTATTTCGCGAAAAATCCATATTAAACAAAGTCCAAACGCGATAAAAATTCACGATGATTTTTTATGGAATATATGGGATTTTTGGCGCAAGAATCAACGCAAGACGATGCTCGAGGGGCCCACAAGCTCGGGTGGCGCGCCCCTACCCTATGGGGCGCCGGGTGAGCTTGTGGCCACCCCATAAGTCGGTTGGGGGTGTCCTTCAGCCGCAAGGAAGCTAATATCCGGATAAAAATCGTGTTAAAATTTCAGCCCAATCGGAGTTATGGATCTCCGGGAATATAAGAAACGGTGAAAGGCCAAAAAACAGGAACGTGAAATAGAAGAGAAACAGAGAGAGAGATCCAATTTCGGAGGGGCTCCTGCCCTCCGGGAGCCATGGCGGCCAAGGACTAGAGGGGAAACCCTCCTCCCATCTAGGGGGAGGCCAAGGAAGAAGAAGGAGGGGGGCTCTCTCCCCCTCTCTTTCGGTGGCGCCGGAGTGCCGCCGGGGGAACCATCGTGACGGCGATCTACGCTAACAACTTCGCCGCCATCATCACCAACTCTCTCCCTCTCCTTACAGCGGTGTAACCTCTCTCTTCCCGTTGTAATCTCTACTTGAATATGGTGCTTTATGCCACATATTATTATCCAATGATGTGTTGCCATCCTATGATGTTTGAGTAGATTCTTTTTGTCCTATGGGTTAATTATGATATGGTGTGATTGATATGAGTTGTATGTTGATATGGTGCTGTCCTATGGGGCCCTCTGTGCCGCACACACATGTGGGAATTCCCGATGTAGGGTGTTCCAATACGTTCATGATTCGCTTATAGTGGGTTGCGAGAGTGACAGAAGCTTAAACCCGAGTAAGGGGGTTGTTGCGCATGGGAGTAAAGGAGACTTGTTACTTAATGCTATGGTTGGGTTTACCTTAATGAAATTTAGTAGTTGCAGATGCTTGCTAGAGTTCCAATCATAAGTGTATATGATCCAAGTACGAAAAGTATGTTAGCATATGCCTCTCCCTCATTGCATATGATAAGTATCTATCGTGTTATATGATGGGGAACGTTGCATGGAAAAAAATTCCTACGAAAAACCCAAGATCTATGGAGATGCTAGCAACGAGAGGGAAGTGTGTCTACATACCCTTGTAGACTAAATGCGTTAACAATCTAAAGATCGTGGTTGGCGTGATCGTACTCCCTTCGCGATCCAATCCGATCCAGCGCCGAACGGACGACACCTCCGAGATATGCACACGTATGGCTCAGTGACGTCTCCGCCTTCTTGATCCAGCAATGGAGGGTGGAGAGATAGATGGGATCTAGGCCAGCACGATGTCGTGATGGTGGTGGCGGCAGCGGAACACCGGCAGGGCTTCGCCAAGCGCATACCGGAGAGGAGATGGGAGCAGTTGGGAGAGACGGTGACCAAGGGTGGAAGGGTGCTGCCCCCTCCGCCTCCCCACCTTTATATAGGCATGGGAGGGGCTGGTGGCTTTCCCTCCAAGCCCCTAGGATCGTTGGCCAAGGGGGGAGGAAGGAAATCCCTCCTTTCCTTCCCCACCGATCGCTATCCCCCTTTTTTAGGGATCTTGATCTTACCCCTTCGAGATATGATCCTATTCCTTTTAGGGGGGATCTTGGTGCACCTAGACCAGGGGTGTGGGGCCTTGCCCCACTACCCACGTCCATGTGGGTCCCCCCATGCAGGTGGGCCCCACTCCGGAACCTTCTAGAACCTTCCCGGTACAATACCAAAAAATCCCGAACATTTTCCGGAACCCTGAATATGACTTCCCATATATAAATATTTACATGTGGACCATTCCGGAGCTCCCCGTGATGTCCTGGATCCCATCCGGGACTCCAAACTACTTTCTTACTTCACCATATGAATATCCCAATACTACCCTAGTGTTACCGAACGTTAAGTGTGTGACCCTACGGGTTCGAGAACATGTAGACATGACCGAGACTCCTCTCCGATCAATAATTAGTAGCGGGGCCTGGATGCCCATATTGACTCCCACATATTCAATGAAGATGTTTATCGGTTGAACCACGATGTCGAGGATTCAGTTAATCCTGTATACAATTCCCTTTGTCCGACGATATGTTACTTGCCCGAGATTCGATCGTCGGTATCTCCATACCTAATTCAATCTTGTTACCAGAAGATCTGTTTACTCGTTCTGTAATACAAGATCCCCGTGACTAAACTCATTAGTCACATGCTTGCAAGCTATTCACGATGTTGTATTACCGAGAGGGCCCAGAGATATCTCTCCGTCACACGGAGCGACAAATCCCAGTCTCGATCCATGCAACATAAGAAACACTTTCTGAGATACCTGTAGAGCACCTTTATAATCCCCTGGTTACGAAGTGACGTTTGATAACCCACAAAGTATTCTTCGGGTATTCGGGACTGGCATGATCTCATGGTCTAAGAAACATATACTTGACATTAGGAAAGGTATGGCAAATTGAACTTAGTGACACGATCATATGCTAAGCTTACGGTTGGGTCTGTCCATCACATCATTCTCCTAATGATGTGATCCTGTTATCAAATGACAACTCATGTCCATGGTTAGGAAACCTTTAACCATCTTTGATCAACGAGCTAGTCTAGTAGAGGCTCACTAGGGACACTGTATTGTTTATGTATCCACACATGTATTTAAGTTTCCGGTCAATACAATTATAGCATGGATAATAAACATTTATCAAGAACAAGAAATATGATAATAACATATTTATGTTGGGAAACGTAGTAGAAAACAAAAAAAATTGAAACTACGCACATCCAAGATCAATATGAAGATGCATAACTGGTTGTGATCATGATCGTTACCGTTACCGAGTTGCAATGGAAGATGAACGTGTTGGTGTAGATCATACTTGGAGTCCCTCGAACCGTCGATGAACGATCCTGTGAACATCCCACGAACAGTCCCTCGAACCGAAGACCGAAAGCACGGCCTCTCTACTTGGTTGCAAGCATGCAACCTTCATGATCCGGCAGCGCTTCACTGTCTAGAGCTAATCATCGCCGGAGAATTAGAGGGAGGAGATTAGAACCACACTGGGCTTCTAATTATGAGGACAAGAGGATTATCCTAGATCTAATTAGTCAACTAGGACCAACTAGAACTAGAACTAGAAGAACTAGAGGAGGCTCCAAAACTTGTGTCTCTCAACAAAGGACAAAATCCCCTAGTATATATAGGTTGGAGGGGAGGGAGAGGGCAGCCACCAAGGGGGAAGGAGTCCCCCTTGGTGCGCCGGCCGAAGGAGTCCTACTCCCTCCCCTATTAGGATTCGGCCCCCCCACAAGGAAAGGGGGGGGGGGCGCCATCTCCACTTGGGCCTTTGTGGCCCAAGTTGCCTTCCACCTCTTGGCCTTTTTAGGCCCATTGATATGAAATTAAATATATAAATGTTCTAAATACTTTCAGACCATTTTATATATAATTTAACATCCTTGGAAACATTTTCCACCTATATATTATTTATCGGTAATGCCCGGTATTACCCTATATTCACCGAAACCCTTCAGGTGACCCCGAAACGCTTCCGGATCCTCTCGGAACTATTCTGAATATTAATGAAACAATTCACAAATATATTCTCATCACTCCCTTCCTACTAACACTCAGAAGATCGTGATTGCCTTAAGCTTGTGACCCCGTAGGTTCGTTAACTCACAGACATGAACGAAACCCCTTCATTCAATGACCGACAGCGGAACCGTGGACGTCCATATCGGTCCCTGTGAGCACACGAATGGTATTTGAGTGAACCTATGGTTATCATGTGATGTTCCCTTTGCTTAGCGATACTTCACAAAACCCGAGATGCATCGGTATCCTCCTGAGTCATCACTATGCTCACTATACCTAGATCTTCGTTACCGGTTTTGTTCTTCTTTCTCGTTATTGTGTTTCGGCATCCCCGTGACGTAGTCACCTGTGTCTGGCCAGACGATGATGGATGCCGTCACACCGAGAGGGCCCTAAGAATATCTCTCCATCATCGGAGGAGCAAATCCCACCCTTGAGCTATCCGGTCACTTGTCAAACTTTTCGATAAACCAATAAGTTGTCGTTATGATCACCGTGTTACAGGTGACGTTTGAGAAACCCCAAAGCCCACCGTACGGTAAGAAGTGACCACGATACTCTCATGGTCTAAGGAGCAAAATCACACGTTAACACTCCATGTTATTACAATTGATTACAGACGATATTAACTCAATTCATAACAAACAAGATTGGGTCCACTGGTGTAGCGACCTGCTATACAAATGGTTTTTATCCCCTTTCCTCAACAGAGTTTTAAACTGTCGCCTTGCCTGTGTGTGTGATAGGGGGGGGGGGGGTCTTCCCACACGACCCAAAAACTGTCGGCGATAGGGAGCACACAAGCATATGTTTCACAGAACTAAGCGTATGCGATGCCCGATCAATCCCAAACGCGACTCGTCACACAACTGTTTGTGATCTATCGAATATCCCAAACGCTCCATCCTTGCTACTCGTGTGTGCTCGCATTACCATCGCACTCGGTTTTTGTGGTGCAATGTTTATGATGCGCGCCCCATTACAAACATTTCACGATTGTAAAATGTGTATGATAAGGAGAATATCACACATATTCACTTCTCCCGAACCGTATGCAATATATAATCAAGAAGATTAGTTAATCATCGTACGAGTGTCGGATAGGATTACGAAACGTTGGACTGTCGTACTAGTGTCGTACAGGATAACTATCGCACATGCTATTCTGTGGTGCAAATGTTTACGATGCGTACGACATCAGAAACAGTGCATGATTGTAAAGCGTGTATGATAAGGCGACTATCACAAACATTTAGTTTGCTCGCACCGTTTGTGATATTGTCTGACATCACACACGCTTTGCAAACGGCAACTGTGTGCATGGTCGCACATGTTTCCTCTCTGTGAACCGTGTCGGATTATGATGTATATCACACAAGATGTGCTTTACAGACCGTGTGCGCCGTAATGACATGCAGAGCATATTTTCACCCTAATTTAATCGCTGCTATTTAAAATTGTACCGAATTTGAATTTAAAAGTAGGCTATAACTTTATTCATATCCATCAGGTTCAACAACCAATGCATTATTCGATTCACAGATACATATGTTCAAGAGTTACATCAAAAAAAGAATTACATATGCACCAAATAAAGAATGATGAACCAGGGATGTATACTTGTACTATTAAAGATGGTAAAGAAAGAGGCGAAAGACATTCTGGTTGCTGAACAAGGTGAAGCGGAATGCCCATATTGTGCCCTCCTCCATGCAGAAGGCACGCACGACTCTAGTCCAACCCCTTGTGATGGCCGACCGCCCATCTTTCACTGTCTTCATGACGACATCTAGATAGTCATTGTGTTCTGGTAGAAATACTTTAACCTTTGCATGCCCACCAATCATGTAGTTTGAGAGGTAATCTTGAGTAAACTGCTTTGGGAACCACTGCAAAGGAAAAAGATTCAGACATTGTCATCTAACACAACTCATTATGGGCAGTAAAAAGAAGGTTGCAGAGTTCTTACTTACCATCCTGCAGTTCACTGTTGTCTTGGATAAAGTGTAAACAAATAGTTTAATTGTCATCTTTTGACCCATTTTACTAACAATCTTTATCAGTTTCCTCACTTGATGCTGGTTCATGAATATCTCATTGCCCCATACGCAAAAAGGGTCAAAGCGTGGATCTTTACCAATGACATATGTACCTAAAAGCACCAAGTTAATATTAGAAGCTAAACAGCAATTGTATAATGATGTAGTACAACACTCCCTCCGTCCCATTATATAAGATCTTATTACATCCAATATACTCACATATTGGATGAATTAACATCTTATATTATGGGGCGGAGGGAGTTTATTACATTGTTACAAATATCGGTCGATTAACTGTAGTTAACTACTACCGTGTTGTTGCTGTTGTAGCTCTTCTATGTATATCTAGACATCATCAGAACATTAAGGTAACACTCTTCCTTGTTGCTATGTAGCCTAGGATTGCATATTTAGACATTCAGTACAATGCATGTTGCTATGTAGCCTTAGATATATTAGATATGGCCCTAGTTAACCTACCGATAAATGGGTTACAGATATATTCAGTTAAATGTCTGATTCGCCGATTAATCCCTTATCAGCCCCTGGCCTATATGGTACCAGCTATCGATATCCTAAACAGTGAGTATATCTAAGCCATGGGATGAAACTAACCTCGATGGAAAACAGTAGTCGTTCCCAATATTGTCTTGTGTAAGTACATCGAAAGGCATGTCAGCACAACAGGCTAAACATCAACCAAATATATATCCATGGTAGACAACATAATCTCCAAATGATAGCTTCAGTGTGCAAGTTTAAGCACACTAGTTAAGCAAAACAAGAAGTGGAAAGGTGTGTTAACTGCACAGTTCATACTTGCACATATAGAACATCACATTGTGAATAACTGAAATAAATAAGGCATACTACGAACAACCAAAGATAGCAATTGAAACTGGACATATGCTAACTACAAACAACCGAACAACCAAAAACCGTTAAAAGAGGCATATGCTTGCTACAACAGGCTTAACAGCAAGCAAATAGTCATTCATATTGGTATTGTTGAAACTGGTATTGATGAAATTGAACTGCAAAGTTCATACTTGCACATATAGAACATCACTTTGTGAATAACTGAAATAAACAAGGCATACTACGAACAACCAAAGATAGCAATTGAAACTGGACATATGCTAACTACAAACAACCGAACAACCAAAAACCGTTAAAAGAGGCATATGCTCGCTACAACAGGCTTAACAGCAACCAAATAGTCATTCATATTGGTATTGTTGAAACTGGTATTGATGAAATTGAACTGCACAGTTCATACTTGCACATATAGAACATCACTTTGTGAATAACTGAAATAAACAAGGCATACTACTAACAACCAAAGATAGCAATTGAAACTGGACATATACTAACTACAAACAACCGAACAACCAAAAAACATTAAAAGAGGCATATTCTAGCTATAACAGGCTTAACAGCAAGCAAATATAGTCATTCATATTGGTATTGTTGAAACTGGTATTGATGAAATTGTACTGCACAGTAAATAGTTGCACATATAGAGCATCACACTGTGAATAACTGAAATAAACAAGGCATACTGCAAACAACCAAACATAGCAATTAAAACTGGACATATTCTCACTACAAAAGGGGCTCGACAAAACAAATCATGGGTTCCCCCCTGTGAAGAGGCACGGCAAAACAAATCATGGGTTTCCTCACTTGTCACAGATGGGCTCCTTCCCCTTGGAAGAGCACGGCTGTAGGGTGCCCTCCTGATGTCGCAGATGTGCTCTTTCCCCTTGGAAGAGGCGGAGAGGGTGCCCTGCTCGTGGTCGGCGTCGATGAGGTCTGACTTGGCAGCTGAGGATCCCAAGCCAGCGTCGCAGAACGTGTCCTTCAGAAATGACAAAAGGGGCTCGATGGCGATGTAGGATGGCAAATTCTTGACAGTGAGCCAGAGGAGATCAGCGGCGGGGCCATGGATGAGATCGACGACGGTTGAACCCAAGGGGTTGGGGTGGGCCACTTAACCTGTGACATAGCCCGCGTCAGGCCATCGCTGTCGACGACCTCGATGTCGTAGCCGGCGTCCGCGACATGCCAGCATACTCTAGCCCGCTGATTGAGAGCCTGCGGCCAGTAATCGTCGTCAGCTTCATCGGCGGCCACCTCGCCGACATCGGGCGAAGAGGCCGCGATAACCCTCTTTTCGGCTATTAGCTCCTGGAGCTCCACGGGAAGCGTAGTCGGGCTTAGGCTGCGACGCTCTGGACTGGGGGAGGGGGGTGGGGATGGGGATCTGTGGGAAAGGGGGCATTTGGCAGGCGTCATCTAAGAAACTCAGGGCGGCTAGGGTATGGAGATCGGTGGGTAACCTGCACGGGCAAACCGGCAGATGTTGACGATGGAGGCGGCGCGGCGCGGCGGTGGCGGCGGCGACCTTCCTAGGGTTTCGAGCAAGGAAGGGGTGGTGTGTGTGTGTGTGCGCACGTGCGGAGATTTTGGGGTGTGTGTGGAGGGGCGCAAGGTGGTGTTTGAGGAAATGACGCGGGTACTGAAAATTTTACTAGGCGGGAGTAAAATGCCGAGGCTACTGAAAATTTGGTGAAGGGATTGAGCAACAAACATCGCACACGGTCCAAACAAAACAAACGTGTGCTATCAAACAGAAAAACCCTCCAGGCGGCTTGATATTTTTGAGGGATGCAGGCGGGAGCGGGAGCGAACAACATCGCACACGGTCGGAATATAATAACCGTGTGCTATCAACCAGAAAAACCCTCCACGCGGGTAGATATTTTTGAGGGATGCAGGCGGGAGCGGGGGGCCGAGGGCAAACAGCATCGCACACGGTCGAAACACAATAATTGTGTGCTATCAAACAGAAAAACCCTCTAGGCAGGTAGATATTTTTGAGATTGCGAGGGAAGCCTCGTTGAGCCCAATCTACTATGCTGATGTGGGTGACAGGGGCACGGGCGTGGCACACGGGTAGTCTGAGGGAACCGTGTGTGTTGTGTGGCCAAAAAAACATGGGAAAGGGTCAGAACACGAACACACTTGCATGTGGACCAAATATATGTATGAAAAGGCTGGTTTGATGTTCAAATACCCAATGCACAACTTAATTTGATGTGGCATGGTACCATGCTTTGGAACCGGAAAGTCCCCACACGGAGCGAGTCCACGACGTGTACGATGTATGTCACCCCACTTCGAGCCGGTGACGGGGATTCATGCGTACGCATGCGCTCAAACTTAGGTACGGAATCTCACCATGACCTACTACACGGTAACACAAACCAAAGAAGAAGAATCCACCCTAGTAACCTCTCTCGTTGCCGGTCGAAGTGATGGACGTCCACACGGGCCCATGAATATATAGGCTTGCCGTCGATAACCACGCGAGGGAGAGTACTATCCGAAGACAACCACTGCATGGATGTATCCTAAACATATGTATATGGAGGTGATGCATGCATGTTTGAATACCATGCACAACATTGATGTGGCGCCCGCGTCAAAAATCGCACAGTCTCCACACAGAGCGAGATCGGTTCATGACGTGTCGTGTGCTGCCCCCCCCCCCCACTTCGATCTGGTGGGAGGGATTCATGCATGCATGAGTACACATGCATGCGCTCAAACTTGAGAGATTACTTGTAGTTGATCAACAAGGTCCAACAAGAATCAGTGTCATTTCTGCGCCGAAATTGACAGTGGTGGGCTACTCGTCTGTCAAATTCTCTGAACTTGTTATTGGATCCACACCCGTTCAGGTACACCATTCCCCTTCTTCTTCTCCTTCTTGAATTAACATTTTTTCTAATTTTGAAGATGTATGTTCGTCTGTCATCCAGAAAATGAATCCGACAAGCTTGACAACGTATCTGCGCACAATGAAGGTCTTCGCAGTAGAATCTATCGGCCCCAACCTGGACGAAGTTGTTAGTTTCCTGAGATGCTTTCCGTGCCTAGAGAAGCTATATATCGAGGTGATGCTCGTTTCCTGTTAAATAAGGGAGTTCAATTTTTTGGTACCTTTTCCCAAGTTTACAATGACGAATGTACTACGATTTCTGAAGGAATTTTGGAGGATTTCAGTACATTGATGTTTTTTCCCTATAGTGGTTGCTTAATTCATAAGGTTACAATCCATATGCATTTATCCTTTCGATTCATCTGTACTAGTTTTCGTAGGTAAATTTCCATTCACTCCAACCTCTTGGGAAGAAGCCTAGCTACGTTTTTCTAGATTGTAATCAAATGCCCATGTTAATCATGTAGGATCGAAGATGGCATGTCACTCTATTCGTGTATTTTAGAAATCCTGCAAATCAAAGAGGCCTGTAGTAGTGTTCAAAACTGCATGTAGGCACTAATACGTTCTCTTCTTTTGCAGATAACATTAGGCCCGGTAGTGGATAATGTGATACAATATAACAACCACATCGAATGCCATGATCTGCATCTCTCAGAAATTACTTTGAACTCCTACCGAGGGACCTTACCAGAGATTATATTCGCCAGGATCTTTGTTGTGAGAGCAAGGGTGCTAAAGGTAATGAGGCTTGCCCTACATTTGCTTCGCAAAACTGAATGGTTTGCTGATCAGCGCCGGCGGCTATGGCAGAATGGAAAAGGCTCTACAGAAGCTGAATTTCATTTTGGAAGTTCAGCTGATAGAGTAATCGGAAGTCATTATGTCAAGCCCATACATGACTTGTCAGTGGCTGATCCCTTTGCAGAAATGTTGAGGTTTCGAAATGGGTGTTACAAGTTGTAATATCAGTTTGAACCTCTCATATGTCCAAGTTCAGCCGATCAGCGCGGGCGTCTGCAGCTGCATGAGCTGAATTTCAATTCTAATATCAGTTTGAACCCTGTAATTAATCTTCGAATTTGAGCCTTCTAACTCTGGAATTTGAACCTTATAATATTTCGGGCTTTTGTGGTACAATCATTGAAATGGCATTGTATGAGACTCGTATATTGGTAGTACTATTTTGACAGTCATATGCAATGGACGACTAATATCTAGACCTCAATGTACTTGATTTTATTTACCATTCTCGAATGTGTTTCCCCTGTCGATCTCAATCGTAAACGATCTATATTGCAGACACGACAGCGATCTTCGACATTATTGTACACAGTTGGTTTCCTCAACTGTGTGCCCAGAATTATCGCACTCGAGTGTCCATCATTACCTATCTGTGTAACTTTGACCTCATCACCCACGGGTAAACTTGGTGCCTCTTCGAGCCCACGCGTGGTCAAACGAAACGCGTGTGGGGTGCTCAACAGCTCAAGCGTGCACTGGAATCCTCCGCTAGGAACGTGGTGACAAGACGTGACGATTACAGGCCGTCCGGCCCCCATTTATTACAGCGGCCATTTAACCCTTGTGTCTCTTCAACCTTTCGATCATGCCCCAGTATTGCAAGAAGCACACCCACGATCAAAAATACAGAGAGGGTATCCTGCGCGGCTCCAATGGCAGTCCCAGCGGCTGCCGACGATGAGCGGCAGTTCACCATGCATGCCGTAGTGGGCACCCATAGAAGGTTCACGGAGCTCTCGGTGGTGTACACCAACAACCCGATCTGGGTGGAGAACTCCATCAACACTATGGAGTTGTTGCTTGCTGCGGAGAAGTACAAGGTAGTCGGGTTCAACCTCGAGTACACCGCGCTCGTGCCGGGTCTCGTCACATGGTCACTGTCGCCCAGATGTGCGTGCACAATCACGTCCTCGTCTACCACTACTGCCTGGCCACAAGGCCTTGCGAGCGTTTCGCCAGGTTTGTCAACAGCCCCCACTACATGTTCGCTATGGTGGACATCACCAACGATGTAAAGGTGCTCAAGAATTCAGGCATCGCCTGCCAGAATCTTGTCGACATCCAGGGCCAATACAAGATCTGGGGTAGCAAGAAGCATGAGAAGGACTCACTGGTTCACCTCGCTGAGGCCATCATCGACCCCTACTATAGAGACATGAAGGATTCCTGCAACAAGGACAAGCGTGCCTGGCACTCGGCCTCGATGGAGAAACTCGATGAAGCTCATGTCGTGTACGCGGCCAAGGAGGCGTACATGAGCTACGAGATGTACAGGCGTATCGTTGACATGAGGAAGTGCCTCCTTCTTCCCCAAAACGGCGAGGGATCCAGCCGGAAGCAGAGCAATGGCAAGCATCGCCCCAACAAGAAGTAGATGATTAGATGATCGTTTCTCCTAGTTTAGTGTGCATGTAATTGTTTACTTTGGTGTGTGTAGTCACTTATGTAATTGGATGTTTTATTTGGTTATGCAACAATGTTCTTATAAGTATATATGTTGTTGTTGTCTAGACAGAGCGTAGATGTTGTGCGGACAGAGCAAATCACATCGGCCATGGGCTAAACTAGGGAACCCGTTGATACGTCTCCAACATATCTATAATTTTTTATTGTTCCATGCTATTATAGTATCAATCTTGGATGTTTTATATGCAATTATGTGCCATTATATATCATTTTTTGGGACTAACCTATTAACCCAGTGCCCAGTGCCAGTTGCTGTTTTTTGCTTGTTTTTGTCTTTTCAGCAAATCATTATCAAAAAGAGTCCAAACGAGAAAAAAACTTTGGATTAATTTTTTCTGGACCAGAAGAGACCCACGAAGCTTCAGGAGAAGACCAGAGGAGCCATGAGGGAGCCACAAGCTCAAAGGGCACGCCCTGGGGGTAGGGCGCGCCCCCAGGCTTGTGGGCCCCTCGTAGCCCCTCCTGACCTAATTTCAATACTATAAATTCCCAAATATTTCCAATATACCAGAAAGACAGAAGAGAAAACCTTTTCGCCACCGCAAGCCTCTGTTCTTCCGCGATCCCATCTGAAGGCCTTTTTTGGTACTCTGCTGGAGTGGGAATCGATCACAGAGGGCTTCTTCATCAACCTTGCTGCCCCTCCGATGATGTGTGAGTAGTTTACCACAGACCTACGGGTCCATAGCTAGTAGGTAGATGGCTTCTTTTCTCTCGTTGATCTTCAATACCATGTTCTCCTCGATGTTCTTGGAGTTCTATCCGATGTAATCTTCTTTTGCGGTGTGTTTGTTGGGATCCGATGAATTGTGAGTTTATGATCAGATTATTCATGAGAAATATTTGAATCTTCTCTGAACTCTTTTATGCATGATTATTATAGCTTTGTATTTCTCTTTGATCTATCGATTTGGTTTGGCCAACTAGATTGGTTTATCTTGCAATGGGAGAGGTGCTTTTGTGATGGGTTCAATCTTGCGGTGCTCAATACCAGTGACAGAAAGGGACATGACACGTATTTGTATTGTTGCCATTAAGGATAAAAAGATGGAGTTTAATTATATTGCTTGAGTTTACTTTGTCTACATCATGTCATCTTGCTTAAGGCTTTACTCTGTTTCATACTTAATACCCTAGATGCATGCTGGATAGCGGTCGATGGGTGGAGTAATAGTAGTAGATGCAGGCAGGAGTCGGTCTACTTGTCTCGGACATGATGCCTATATACATGATCATTGCCATGAATCCGTCATAATTATTTGCTTTTCTATCAATTGCCCAACAGTAATTTGTTTACCCACCGTATGCTATGTGTTCGAGAGAGAAGCCTCTAGTGAAAACCAAAAATACTTTGCTGCAATTTATTAACTTTTATTTTATTTAGTATTTTAGTTTATCTATCTATCACTATCAGAATTAATCCTTGCAAATAACCTCTAAGAGGATTGACAACCCTCTTATTTGCGTTGGGTGCAAGTATTTGCTTTTGTGTGTGCAGGTGCGTCTAACGGGATTTTGCTTGGTCCTCCTACTGGATTGATAACATTGGTTCTTAACTGAGGGAAATACTTATCTCTACTCTACTGCATCATCCTCTCCTCTTCGGGGAAATACCAACGCAGTCTACAAGTAGCAAGAAGAATTTCTGGTGCCGTTGCCGGGGAGACATCATTAATATTAGCAAGTACCTTCGCACAAACTATCATCCACTTGCATTTATTTTAGTTTCCTTTTTATTTGCATTTTCCTCTCATTTTCATCTCCCCCACTTCTATTTTTTTTTACAAAAACACAAAAATATTTTTATTTGCTTGTTTGCTTGTTTACTTCACCACTATGGCTAGATCTTCGATTGTTACTATTACCCCTGAAAATGAAGTGCTTAATTTTAAACCAAGGGGAGGAGAAAATTTAAAAGATACTTGGTATAGGATTTGCGATGCTCAAAATAGATTAACTCGTAAGCAATCCAACCGTTCTTCTTCGAAATTTTTATGTGGGAATTACTACTTGGTATAGATTTGTGCTTGACACTATTACCGGAGGGAATTTCTTGATGTGTCCCACTTTGGATGCTTTCAATGCTATGGGAAATTTAGTGGGTTCACCCCTATCATTATTAATGAAACGACATTGACTTTGGAGCATGTTATGCAAAGGTTAGAAGCTATTGAAAATAAGATGTCTACTATTGAACATCTTGAGAATTTAGATAAAAAGGGCCATAATCATATTACTCAATTTGGTTCTAAGGTGGGAATTTCTTTGAAAACCTTAAAGGAAAAGGAACCGGTAATTAACGAAAGAATAGAGCAAGGTCCCGCTAGAATCGATAAATTAGAGGAAATTATTAATAATTTGGGGTCCGCTTTTTCTTCTGTTAAAAGTATGGATAGGACTACTCCCATTAATAATTGCAAGTTTATGTATGTTCCTAAGACTAAGGGTGCCACTTCTAGCAAGGGAAATGAGGATCTTAAAATGATTAGCATGCAGCCCAATTTCATTGATATAATAAAGGAACCTATCTATGAAAGCAAAATTCTTGATTTTGTGCATAGAAGTGTGATGATGAGAAACTCCTATGTTAAATCTCCTAGAAAGAATGGGTGTGTAATTGAGGAGTTGGAAACGAAGGATGACAACACTTGAAACTATGCATTATGCCTAGCTAGGGGCATAAAACAACAGTGCTTGTTGGGAGGCAACCGAATGAATAAAATAATTTCTTGTTTTACCTTCTGTTTTTGTGTGTTTACACAATTATAGCCTCTGTTAGGATTGTGTTTTTATCTTTTAATTAGTGTTTGTGCCAAGTAATGCCTTTGGGATGATTTGTATGATAGTATAATTGATGCTGTTTGGAAAACAGAAAGTTTTGCGTCCAGTATTTGATTTTTTGATTCTGTACTGGAGTGTCAGAAAAATCTGAAATGTTTACACAGTATTGGTATATGAATTGCCCACGTTGTCCTATTTTTTCAGAATGTTTGGATCTACAAAAGTATGGCTTTTAAATAGATCTTTACATACTGTTCTGTTTTAGAAAGATTCTGTTTTTGTTGCATACTTTGCTTATTTTGATGAATCTATGGATCGTATCGGGGGGTATGAGTCATGGAGAAGTTGGAGTACAGTAGAATTATGCCAATATTAAATATGAATCAATTTACAACAGTACCTAAAGTTTAAGATTTGTTTGTTATACTAACGGATCTCACGAGGTTTCTGTTGAGTTTTGTGTGCTGAAGTTTTCAAGTTTTGGGTGAGACTACGATGGATAAAGGAATAAGGAGCGGCAAGAGCCTAAGCTTGGGTATGCCCAAGGCACCCCAAGGTAATATTCAAGGAAGACTCAAGTGTCTAAGTTTGGGGATGCCCCGGAAGTCATCCCCTCTTTCGTCTACAATCTATCGGTAACTCACTTGGAGCTATATTTTTATTCATCACATGATATGTGTTTTACTTGGAGCGTCTTGTGATATAGTTTGTTTGCTTTTGTTTGCCTTTTAGTTTGTCACAATCATCTTTGCTGAACACACCTTTTTGAGAGGGACACACATTATTCGTGATTTGTTAGAATACTCTATGTGCTTCACTTATATCTTTTGAGCTAGGCAGTTGCTCTAGTGCTTCACTTATATCTTTTAGAGCACGGCGGTGGTCATATTTTAAAGAAATAGTTGCACTCTCATGCTTCACTTATATCTTTTTGAGAGTCTAATGAATAGCAATGGTAATATGCACGGGTTATGAATTTGGTCCTAATATGATAGGTATTCAAGAGGGATATAATAAAAACTTTCATGTAGCACTGAATATGATAAGTTTGATTCCTTGCAATAGTTTTGCGATATTAAGATGGTAATATGTGGGATGTGCTAGTAGATAATTGTGGTTTAGTAAGAATATTGGTGTTAAGGTTTGTGATTCCCGAAGCATGCATGTATGATCTGTCGTTATGCTAAGAAGTTGGAGCATGATTTATTCTTGATTGTCTACCTTATGAGTGGCGGTCGGGGATGAGCGATGGTCTTTTCCTACCAATCTATCCCCCTAGGGGCATGCATAGTAGTACTTTGCTTCGAGGGCTAATAAACTTTCGCAATAAGTATGTGAGTTCTTTATGACTAATGTGAGTCCATGGAGTATATGAACTCTCACCTTTCCGCAATTTGCTAGCCTCTTCGGTACCGTGCATTGCCCTTTCTCACATCGAGAGTTGGTGCGAAATTCGCCGGTGAATCCAAACCCCGTGATATGATACGCTCTATCACACATAAGCCTCTTTATATCTTCCTCAAAACAGCCACCATGCCTACCTATCATGGAATTTCTATAGCCATTCCGAGATATATTGCCATGCAACTTCCACCGTTCCGTTTTTATGACACACATCATCATTGTCATATTGCTTTGCATGATCATATAGCTGACATAATATTTGTGGCTCAGCCACCGTTCATCATTTTTTATACATGTTACGCTAGTATCATTGCACATCCTAGTACAACGCCAGAGGCATTCATATAGAGTCATATTTTTGTTCTAGTTTTGAGTTGTAATTTTTTTTGAGTTGTAAGTAAATAGAAGTATGATGATCATCATTATTAGAGCATTGTCCCAGTGAGGACAAAAGAGAGGCCAAAAAGAGCCCACGAAAAAAAATGAGAGAAAAAGAGAGAAGGGGTAGTGTTACTATCCTTTTGCATACTTGTGCTTAAAAGTAGCACCATGTTTTTCATATAGAGAGTCTCCTATTTTGTCACTTTCATATACTAGTGGGAATTTTTCATTATAGAACTTGGCTTGTATATTCCGATGATGGGCTTCCTCAAATGCCCGAGGTCTTCATGAGCAAGCAAGTTGGATGCACACCCACTTAGTTCTCATATTGAGCTTTCATACACTTATAGCTCTTAGTGCATCCGTTGCATGGCAATCCCTACTCCTCGCATTAACATCAATTGATGGGCATCTCCATAGCCCGTTGATTAGCCTCGTCGATGTGAGACTATCTTCTTATTTTTGACTTCCCCTTATTAATCTCTACCACCATACTCTATTCCACCCATAGTGCTATATCCATGGCTTGCGCTCATGTATTGCATGGGGATTGAAAAAGGTCAAGCGCGTTAAAAAGTATGAACCAATTGCTCGGCTTGTCATCGGGGAAGTGCATGATAAATATTTTGTGTTAAGAAGATGGAGCATGACAGGATTATATGATTTTGTAGGGATAACTTTCTTTAGCATTTTTATTTGAAAGACATGATTGTTTGTTAGTATGCCTGAGTATTGATGTCTTTATATCAAACTATAGACTATTGCTTTGAATCATTCGGATCTTATTATTCATACTGTAAGAGAGATTACATGATGAAACATGATAGGTAGCATTCCACGTCAAAAATTCTGTTTTTATCATTTACCTACTCGAGGACGAGCAGGAATTAAGCTTGGGGATGCTTGATACATCTCCAACGTATCTATAATTTTTGATTGTTCCATGCTATTATAGTATCAATCTTGGATGTTTTATATGCAATTATGTGCCATTATATATCATTTTTTGGGACTAACCTATTAACCTAGTGCCCAGTGCCAGTTGTTGTGTTTTGCTTGTTTTTGTCTTTTCAGAAAATCATTATCAAAAAGAGTCCAAACGAGAAAAAAACTTTGGATTAATATTTTTTGGACCAGAAGAGACCCACGGAGCTTCGGGAGGAGACCAGAGGAGCCACGAGGGAGCCACAGGCTCGGAGGGCTCGCCCTGGGGGTAGGGTGTGCCCTCCAGGCTTGTGGGCCCCTCATAGCCCCTCCTGACCTAATTCTAGTGCTATAAATTCCCAAATATTCCCAATATACCAGAAAGACAGAAGAGAAAACCTTTCCACTGTCGCAAGCCTCTGTTCTTCCGCGATCCCATCTGGAGGCCTTTTTCGGTACTCTGCTGGAGGGGGAATCGATCATGGAGGGCTTCTTCATCAACCTTGCTGCCCCTCTGATGATGTGTGAATAGTTTACCACAGACCTACGGGTCCATAGCTAGTAGCTAGATGGCTTCTTCTCTCTCTTTGATCTTCAATACCATGTTCTCCTCGATGTTCTTGCAGTTCTGTCCGATGTAATCTTCTTTTGCGGTGTGTTTGTTGGGATCCGATGAATTATGAGTTTATGATCAGATTATTCATGAGAAATATTTGAGTCTTCTCTGAACTCTTTTATGCATGATTATTATAGCTTTGTATTTCTCTCCGATCTATCGATTTGGTTTGGCCAACTAGATTGGTTTATCTTGTAATGGGAGAGGTGCTTTGTGATGGGTTCAATCTTGCGGTGCTCAATCCCAGTGACAAAAAGGGACATGACACGTATTGTATTGTTGCCATTAAGGATAAAAATATGGGGTTTAATCATATTGCTTGAGTTTACTTTGTCTACATCATGTCATCTTACTTAAGGCGTTACTCTGTTTTATACTTAATACCCTAGATGCATGCTGGATAGCGGTCGATGGGTGGAGTAATAGTAGTAGATGCAGGCAGGATTCGGTCTACTTGTCTCAGTCGTGATGCCTATATACATGATCATTGACATGAATCTGTCATAATTATTTGCTTTTCTATCAATTGCCCAACAGTAATTTGTTTACCCACCGTATGCTATGTGTTCGAGAGAGAAGCCTCTAGTGAAAACTATGGCCCCCGGGTCTACTTTTATCATATATGAAAACCAAAAATACTTTGCTGCAATTTATTTACTTTTATTTTATTTAGTATTTTAGTTTATCTATCTATCACTATCAGAATTAATCCTTGCAAATAACCGCTAAGAGGATTGACAACCCTCTTATTTGCGTTGGGTGCAAGTGTTTGCTTTTGTGTGTGCAGGAGCGTCTAACGGGATTTTGCATGGTTCTCCTACTCGATTGATAACCTTGGTTCTTAACTGAGGGAAATACTTATTTCTACTATACTGCATCATCCTCTCCTCTTCAGGGAAATACCAACGCAGTCTATAAGTAGCACCCGTCGGTGATGATTTCATCAATCGCTGACAATTGTATACCAGCAAGCGTTTGCCCACAATACACACGGGTTATTAGCAAGAATCGTCCATGTTGTTATCCGTCTTCCCACACATTTCGGATTACTGACCTGTTTGCCACGTATCACACACATCTTGTTAAGTTGAACTGTTTTTGTTGTGTTGGGTAATCGCAAACAGTTCATCCGAGTGAACCGCATGCCGTATATCGCACACACCTTGATCTGCCTGACCGATTCTGTTGTGTTGGGTAATCACAAACAGTTCATCCTAGTGAACTGTATGCCGTGTATCGCACACACCTCGAACTAGCTGTCCGTTTCTGCTGTGTTGGGTAATCACAAACAGTTAATCCGAGTGAACTGTATGTCGTGTATCGCACACACCTCGAACTGGCTGCCCGTTTTTGTTGTTCTGGCTTATCGCAAATAGTTCACATGGATCAACTGTATGCCACGTATCGCACACGCGTCTCTAATCTGAATCATGCTTGATGTCTCCGGCATCGCAAGCAGTTCGTCTTATTGGCGACAATTTTATTACGACACCGTTTGCGATGCATGCATGTCGGTGTATAAAACATGGATATTTTATACCCTGACTTATGCACAGACGGTAGTAGCCTCCTTGCCAGACAAGGCTTGCCGGGAACCACCAAGACCAAGATTCAAGGCCCAGTTGCAGAAGCTACTGGGGAGAAGCTCAAGACGAAGCGTCAACAAACACTCAACCAGTAATGAAGATGGAGATATTTCTTGCCAGCAAGGCTGAACCGGCAAGATGAAGACCCGGCAAGCTCCGTGCCGGCAAGCCTTCGTAAGCTCGACAGCGCTCCACCTCACCGGGCAGCTGGTCACTGGTCAGTGAGGTGTCAACCACGCAGGCTGGTTGGTGAGGTTTGTCGGGCACGTGTCAGCACGCATGGAGAAGATTTGCCTTTAATGACACCCGTCCAGAAGGCGTGTCAGAATAATACGAGGTAGCTGGGCGAGCGGTGCAGGAACCTTGCCGGGGCTGCCTCTCCACATGACACCTAACGGTGCATCTAATGCCTTTGTCCAAAACTGGCAGAGTTAGGTATGATAGCACTGTTTGCTATCTAATCACTATGCAATTACTGTTTTGCCACTGTGGTAACCCCTTTGAGCTATAAAAGTAGGGCCAGGGCAACAGTTAGGGGGATTGGGACCCTATTTCAAACACCAGCACGCCTCGCGTAGCAGCTCTCTCATCACCTGGCCGGGGGAAGCGCTCCTTGTACTCATGCTCACATACAACCAATACACCAAAAGCAGGAGTAGGGTTTTACGCTTCTCAGCGGCCCGAACCTGGGTAAATCCCTTGGGCCTTCCACTGATTCTGCTCTTTGTGCACGTCGATGTCCCCTGCCGAACCACAAAGGGGCTGAATGGCCCCATAGATGGTCGCACCCGCGACATCCTTGGCGCGCCAGGTAGGGGGAGCGCTTGCGCGAATCTGAATCAGTGGATTGCGCGTCATCTTCATCAACTTCATCATCGTCCTCCTCGTCGTCGATGGCCCCGAAGAAGAAGGGCATCACGATGACGGCCCCTTCACATGCATCCGCAGGCGGCGCAGATGGCGCGGTCGCCGCGCCCCTCGCACAACGGGTGCGGTACAGGTCCGAGCGGCGCCAACGAGTCCGGGCAGTGGCGACCTCACGGCAAGACTCATGTTGATCAAATCCCAGGTCCTCAGGCACCGCCTCTGCCACGGCGACCAGCTGCTGATCATGTGCCGCGGCAGCAAGACCATGATGGCGCTCCTACTGGCTCTGCCAGGAGTAGAGCAACGTCGCACTCTTCGCTTCCGGCCATGCCAGCCATAGCAGCGGAAGCAATGGCGCGGGCCCAGATGCTGCTGAATTTCCCTCCGGCGGCAGAGAAGATGGATGAGTGGAGAGCCACCATCCAAAGCTTGATTGGGTTTGCCGATGCCATCAAATCGCAGCAAGCGGAGCCCTCACGGCGTCCGCAAACAACACTGGTAGCTCCAACTGGTGGCCACGTTGACGGTGCTGTGCTAACGGTGCAATCACCTCAGCGGCAACAGTCTCAACAGCAGCGACGCCAACAGCCGCGGCAAGCTGAATAATCTTTTGAGCCCGACGAAATGTCGATGACCTCTTCGGATCCGCGAGTGCGGCAAGACCAGCGGCAAGTGCTGCGAGACAGGCGGGTGGAAGACGCCTGCACCACCATTGAACGGCGCCGGGAGGCACGCCGCCAATCTGACGCACGCAACGGCCCCATCGTTGATGAGCCTGCGCCAGGGGTTGGCGGATATCTACCTTACGAGGTTGGGTGTCCTGCCTTCACCCGTGAGCTGCGGCAAGTCCGATGGCCTTCCGTCCGGGCCTTCAAGCCGGAAGTACCAGAGAAATACGACGGCAAGCTGAACCCGGCATAATTTTTGGGCATCTACATGATTGCCGTGCAAGCTGTCAGGGGAAGAGATGAGAAAATCCTCACCAACTACTTTCCGTTGGTGCTGAAGCCCAACGTGAGGTCTTGGCTGATGAACTTGCCGGAGAACTCCATTTCTTTGTGGGCAGATCTCTGTAATGAGTTTGTTGGAGCCTTTACCGGAGGCCACAAGGCCCCTGGGCAGCCCAGCGACCTGCAAGTGATTCCGCAAAGAGATGGAGAAACTTTGTGCAAGTACATCCAGAGGTTCAGCCATGTGCACCGTAACATTCCAGATGTGCACCCCGCAACCGTCATTGCCGCCTTTCACACGAATGTGCACAATCGGAGGATGCGGGAAAAGATGAACGTCAAGCTGCCCAAAACCGTCAACGAACTCTATACTTTGGCGGATAAATGCACGCGCGCTGAGGAAGGAATAAGGCTTCCCGGGGAAGACGCTGGTGCCAAGGTGGATTCCGAGGACGACGACACTGCCACCCTGAGGAAGAAGGCCAGAAAGCGCAACAGGAAGCACAAGGGAAAAACTGTTATGGCTGTCGAGGGCTCCGGCAACTCTGAGTCTGCCAAGAAAGCCAAGACCAAAAACTCCGGCAAGGAGGCAGCAATATGCGCCGCTTGCCAGGAGGCGGCGGCAAATGAGAAGGCTGGCAAATCTGATGGGCCGTACTGCAAAATTCACCGCACCAAGGGGCATGATCTCCAAGAGTGCCGACAAGTCGAGCACCTTGTTGAGAAACAAAAGGCTGAGTACGAAAAACGTGACAAAGAGAAGGGTCAAGATGGTGCCGGTGGATCCGGCAAAAGGGGCCATGGTGGTCGAGGAGGCGGTCGCGGCAAGGCCAAGCAGCAGAGAGAAAAACCTGCTAGAGGCCGCGAAAAGAAAGAGGAAGATGATGGAAGTGAGGAAGAAGAGGACGACGGAGAGTCCAGTGAACAAGAATTCCAAAAGGCGACCGAGGCCATGTGCGTTGACGGAGGGGCATCTTTGCACTCCTCTCACTGCCAACTTAAGCAGTGGGCACATGAAGTCAATGCGGCAGAGCCGGCAATGGGCTCTCAAAAGCCACTCAAATGGTCACACACGCCTATCATTTTCGATGCCGAGGACCACCCTGATCGCACAACCGCGGTCGGGTGTTTGCTGTTGTTGGTTTCACCAACAATTCGCAACCTCCAGGTCACAAAAATGTTAGTTGACGGTGGGGCCAGCCTAAACTTGATTTCTCCAGAAGTAATCAAGAGGCTGCAGATTCCCAACGAAGAACTTGAAAAGACATGCACGTTTCAAGGAGTAAACCCGGGAAGAAGCCAGCCCAAGGGAAAGATCACATTGCCGGTGACGTTTGGCGGGGAGTTGAACTACCAGACAGAAAGGATTGTGTTTGACGTTGTCAAGATCCCCTTGCCGTATAATGGAATTCTTGGCCGCCCAGCCTTGGCAAAATTCATGGCAGCATCTCACTATGCTTACAACACATTGAAGATGCCAGGGCCGATGGGCGTCATTTCCATCAACTCTGACAAGAAAGATGCAGTCATTTGCGTCGATAAGATGTACAGAGACGCGGTTGCAGTAGAGGCTGCCAAGGCGCCAGCTCCCGCCAAGAAGAAAGAAAACAAGAAGTTCGGCAAGACCTCTAGCAAGAATTCTGGGAAGCGCACCTCTTCGGAGTGCTGCGCACCTGTTGAAGACTTGCCGGAGTGCTCTGCCAGTAAGAAGCTCAGAGCCACTGCACCGGCAACCAAGAAAGTGCCGGCGAAGGAGGATGTCGTTGGCGGTACCTTCACCATCAGTGCCACCCTTGACAGCAAATAGGAAAGCGCGCTCGTTACCTTCCTGCGGGTGAATGTCGATGTGTTCGCCTGGCGACCATCTGACATCCCAGGTGTTTCCAGGGAGGTAATTGAGCACCACCTTGCCGTCTGTCCCCACGCTTGACCCGTCAAGCAAAAAGTCCGGAAGCAAGCTTTGGAGCGGCAACAATTCATTGCCGAAGAAATCAAGAAACTCGAAGTAGCCGGCTTAGTCAGGGGTGTACTACATCCCACTTGGTTGGCAAATCCAGTGGTGGTGCGCAAAGCAAATGGAAAATGGAGACTTTGTGTTGACTACACTGATATTAACAAGGCTTGTCCGAAGGATCCTTTCCCATTGCCGCGCATCGATCAAATTGTGGACTCCACTTCTGGCTGTGATTTACTCTCTTTCCTTGATGCATATTCTGGGTATCATCAAATATTCATGGCAAAAGGAGGATGAGGAGAAAACCGCATTCATTACTCCATGTGGCACATATTGCTTCGTGTGTATGCCTTTCGGATTAAAGAGTGCTGGTTCAACATTTGTAAGGGCAGTCCAGATTGGTTTTGAGCCCCAGCCGCACAGGAATGTGGAAGCATACATGGATGATATAGTGGTCAAGACTAAGGAAAAATCTACCCTCATTCAAGATTTAGAAGAGACATTCGCAAACTTGCGCAAAATCAATCTAAATCTCAACCCCGAGAAGTGTGTGTTTGGCGTTCCATCCGGCAAGCTTCTCGGGTTCTTTGTATCTCAACGAGGAATTGAAGCGAATCCCGACAAGATCAAAGCAATTGAGCAGATTCAAGCACCAAAAAGCGTCAAAGATGTGCGGCGTCTTGCCGGCTGTGTTGCTGCCTTGAGTAGGTTCATTTCAAGATCCGCTTAGTGCGCCCTGCCGTTTTTCAAGATTTTGAAAAAGGCAGGTCCAATGAAATGGACTCGGGAAGTAGAGGCAACGCTGCAGGACTTGAAAAGGTACCTCTCCTCCGCGCCAACACTAGTTGCGCCTAGACCACAAGAGCCGTTGCTGCTATACGTAGCGGCAACAAATCAAGTGGCTAGTGCTGCATTAGTGGCACAGAGGGAAGTCGATGATGAGGAAGCAGCCATGGCAAGCCCATCTAGCGACAAACCGGAATCTTCTTCGGCAAAGCCTGGTGCCGACAAGCCAGAAATGGCAAATGAAGCTAACCAACAAGGGATGCCAAAGAAGAAGGTGGTGCAGCGACCCGTGTATTTCGTTAGTTCCCTTCTGCAGGGGGCTAGGTCAAGATACTCGGGGGTGCAAAAAATGGTTTTCGGCCTTCTTATGGCCTCGAGAAAGCTGTGTCACTACTTCCAAGCACACGAGATCACCGTCGTCACTCTCTTTCCGTTACAACGCATTTTGAGAAATCCAGAGGCAACTGGCACGATAGTGGAGTGGGCGTTGGAATTGTCAAGATTTGCACTTAAGTTTGGAAGCACTTCAACCATCCAAAGCAGAGCCTTGGCGGAGTTCATTGCAGAATGGAGGCCAACGCAAGACGAAGAAGCTCGAGAAACAGCTCTCCCCGGCAAAGAGACAGCCAAAGAATGGACCATGTACTTTGACGGTGCCTTCTCGCTGCAAGGCGCTGGTGTCAGAGTGCTGCTTGTCGCACCCACCGGGGAGCACCTCAAGTATGTAGTTCAAATGCACTTTCCCAGGGAGCAAGCTACAAACAACACTGCCGAGTACGAAGGACTCCTTGCCGGTCTTAGGATCGCAGTGGACCTTATAATCAAAAAATTGATCATCCGCGGTGACTCACAGCTTGTTGTGAAGCAAGTGAACAAAGATTACCAGAGCCCGTTGATGGAAGCATATGTGGAAGAAGTGAGGAAATTGGAAGAACACTTTGACGGGTTGCAAACAGAGCACATCCCTCGTGCGGAAAACAACATTGCTGATCACCTGTCAAAGTGTGCCGCCCAAAAGCTACCTGTGGAACCAGGAACTTTTGTGCTCCATTTGAATCAACCAACAGTCACTCCATCAATGCAGGCCGGTAAGAGGAGAAAGTTGAACACCGTCAAGTATTTTCCGGTAGAACTCCCAGAGGCCGCCGGCAAAAAGGTTGCTGGAGACAACGCTGTGGTTGCCGGTGAGCAGCAGCTTTGCGCAGAACCTCAGGCTCTTGCCCCAAAAACAAGCGCTCCCGCAGCCGAAGAAACGCCTTTAGTCCTTGTCGTCGAGCCGCAGGCTCCGGCATGGGCACAACAGATAGTTCGTTTCCTTCAAACAGGAGAACTTCCCGATGAGCAAGAAGAGGCTGAGAAAGTAGCCCGCTAGTCAAGTATGTATCGGTTTGTGGATAGCATTCTATACAGAAAGCGACCAAACGGTGTGAAATTGAAGTGTATTTGCCGAGAAGATGGACTGAATCTGTTGGTGGAGATACATGAGGGCATATGTGGCTCTCACATAGGATCAAGGGCACTTGCCGGCAAAGCTTTCCGGCAAGGCTTCTATTGGCCCACTGCCCTCCAGGATGCAACTGAGCTAGTAACCAAGTGTGAAGCATGTCAGTTCCATTCAAAGAACATACATCAGCCATCTCAAGCTCTCCAAACAATCCCTCTCTCCTGGCCCTTTTCGGTCTGGGGGCTCGATATCTTGGGCCCCTTCCCCCGTGCTGCCGGGGGCTTTGAGTTCTTGTACGTCGCCATCGACAAGTTCACAAAGTGGCCTGAAGTGGAGCCAGTGAGGAAGGTGACAGCGCAATCAGCCGTCAAGTTCTTCAAAGGATTAGTGTGCCGTTTCGGGGTTCCTAACAGAATCATCACCGACAACAGCACACAATTCACGAGCTGCACCTTCATGCAATATATCCAAGACCTTGGCAGCAAAATCTGTTTTGCATCTGTCGCTCACCCGAGAAGCAACGGCCAAGCGGAAAGGATAAATGCTGAAGTGCTGCGTGGCCTCAAGACAAGAACCTTTGACAGGCTGCGCAAATGTGGAAGGCGCTGGATTGATGAGTTGCCGGCGGTTCTTTGGTCACTCAGGACGACACCAAATCGAGCTACCGGCCAAACACCCTTCTCCCTAATCTATGGTGCAGAAGCGGTGCTCCCCACGGAACTCATATACGGGTCACCTCGAGTGCTCGCTTACGATGAAGCTGAGCAAGAGCAGCTGCGGCAAGACGACGCGATGCTCCTTGAGGAAGATCGTCTTCAGGCGGCTGTGCGAGCTGCACGCTACCAGCAAGCCTTGCGCCACTATCATAGCCGCAAAGTGCATGCCCGAAGCCTTGAGGAAGGCAACCTTGTTCTTCGGCGCGTTCAGTCCGCCAAGAGATCAAACAAGTTGACACCGAAGTGGGAAGGCCCTTATCGGGTAGTACGAGTCACCAGACCTGGCGCAGTCCGTCTGGAGACCGAAGATGGCACCCCAGTGCAAAACTCATGGAATATTGAGTATCTTCGCAAGTTCTACCCACGAGGCGCGGTTGCCGGGCCTCCTGGCAACCCGTTTTTGTACAAGCTTTGTCAGCAAGACTTGTAACCCTTGGTACAAAGCCAGGCGCAGATCCTGTGCATAATAAAGCTAAGTGTTTCGCAACTCTTCATGCATATTCATTTATATATGGATACATGTGATGCTGTGATTTACACTTTAGTTTGTATGGAATGGCTGACGAACCGTCAAGGTTCCCAAACCACTCTTTTCTCTTCTTTCTTTTTTCTTAAAAGGACAGAACAATCCCTCGCGTGCAAGTTTCCCGGGGGAGTGACGATGGGGTGGGGTAACATTCTAATGACGTTCAAGTGATCATTCCATACGACGAGGAAAAGCTAAGTTGAAAAACTTTGAAATTTTTTCCTTGTTACATTTGCAATTTCCCTTGAACGACTCTGTGTTTGTACGAGAAACCTGCACGCGGGGGAATCTTGTTGCGGTCAGTCCGCGCTCTAGTTTGCCTCGAGTCCGCTCGGCAAGCTCAGCAGCTGCGTTCTGTCCCGGCAAGTTACCTTGCCGGCGGCGGCACTTCTAGCAGGCTGCTAAGGACCTGTTCCTCGAAGCGCTCGCGGCAAGTGTGCGCACCGGCAAGTTTCCCAACAGCGTAGGGTGCATGATCATACAAAGGCAAAATAAAACAAGGGAAACGACACACATCCACTTAAACCCGGCAGACACTAGATATTCGTTAAAAAAGTACTCGATTACATTTTGTTGGCCCTTCCCCAGGGTTTACATCGAGTGCAAGGAGGGCAAAAGGGGTGCCTAGGCGAAGCCCGGCTTGTTCCCGGAAGGCCAGATGATGGTGCTGCTAGCGATCAGCCAGACTCTTCGTCGTCGTCCTCGATCTTCATGCCGGGAACGCCGTCGTCATTTCCGTCATCATCGTCATCCTCAGCATCGCTGGAGGAAGCGATGTCGCTGTCGCTTGAACTTTCTGCGCAGCACTCCAGACGAGCACCCGAAGCCCCGAAGAACTTCACAACGATCCTATCTGGCCCGTCCAACCTGAAGAGAAGGAGGTGCCCATGCCCTAAGCAACGGGCACGAACGAAGGACTTCCACCCGCGCGTGAAATACATGAGGCCGTTGTTGGAGGTCTCAACGGTCACCCAGACCGGGCCGTTGCAGCAACCGTCCACGCGCAGCCACAAGCCGCGCAGGTGGCGGCCTTCCATCTCCCTGGCAAAAGGACGGGGAAGCTGCAGCCAGCTTCGCGGCCGCTCGCGCAGTTCCACGACGAACTCCCGCGCCGTGTCCTCTGTATGGCCCTCCGCCGGGGGAGGAAGAGCCGAAGTCGAAGCGGCAAGCGCTCCGCCATGGCCGCCTCGACCATGAGCACCGCGTCTTCCATGACCGCGGGCCATGGCCTTCCCTCGAGCGCTGGAGCCAGCCTCCACAGCCGCGGCCGAGGCGTGGGCATGCAGCCGAGGAGAAGCTCTTGCCGCGGTGGTGGAGGCAGACCGCGTCCTCTTCCCCTCGCCATGCCGTTGTCTGATGCGGAGGAAGAAGAAAAGAGAAGGAGGCGACGATTGCTGAAGATTGAGGCAGAAGGAGATGGATGAGAATCACACCCCATGGCCCCCTCTTTATAGGGGGGTGTGGGGAGCTGGCTCTTCACTATCTTTGGGCGGCCGCCCACGTTCGCCTATCCCGCGCCCTGCGCTTCTGGACGGGCACATTACTCCAGCAACCGCCCAAGATTCGCCAATCCCGCGCCCTGCATTCCTGGCCCAGCGCATTGATACGTCCATTTTGCATCATGTTTTACTACTGTTATTTATAGTGTTTTTAATCAATATAACACTTTGTGGAGCTATTCTAATGCCTTTTCTCTCTAAATATGCAAGATTCGCACAAGGAGGGAGAATACCGGCAGCTGGAATTCTGGACCTGAAAAAGCTCTGTCAAGATACCTATTCTGCACAACTCCAAATGAGCTGAAATTTTCTGGAGAATTATTTTGGAATATATAAAAAATATTGGAAGCAAAAAGTACCAGAGGGGGCCACCCAGGTGCGCACGAGGCACCAGGGCGCGCCACCCCCCAGGCGCGCCCTGGTACCTCGTGGGGCCCCTGGCCCACTTCTGGCCCCCATTTTCTGGTATATAAGTGCATTTGACCTAAAAAAATGAGAGAATACTTTCGGGATGGTGCGCCGCCATCTCAAGGCGAAACTTGGACAGGAGCACTTTTGCTCTCCGGCGGAGAGATTCTGCCGGGGATACTTCCCTCCGGGAGGGGGAAATCGTCGCCATCGACACCACCAGTGACCCTCTCATCGTGGGAGGGCTAATCTTCATCAACATCTTCACCAGCACCATCTCATCTCAAACCCTAGTTCATCTCTTGTATTCAATCTTTGTCTCAAAACCTCAGATTGGTACCTGTGGGTTGCTAGTAGTGTTGATTACATCTTGTAGTTGATGCTTGTTGGTTTACTTGGTGGAAGATTATATGTTCAGATCTATTATGCAATTCAATACCCTACTGGTCATGCGCATGTTGATGATGTGTGAGTAGTTACTTTTGTTCTTGAGGACATGGGAGAAGTCTTGTCATAAGTAATCATGTGAATTTGGTATTCATTCGATATTTTGATGATGTGTATGTTGTGATTCTCTTAGTGGTGTCATGTGAACGTCGACTACATGACACTTCACCATATTTGGGCCTAAGGGAATGCATTGTGGACTAGTAATTAGATGATGGGTTGCTAGAGTGACAGAAGCTTAAACCCTAGTTTATGCGCTATTCCGTAAGGGGCTGATTTGGATCCACACGTTTAATGCTATGGTTAGAGTAATCTTAATTCTTCTTTCGTAGTTGCGGATGCTTGCGAGAGGGGGTAATCATAAGTGGGAGGTTTATCCAAGTAAGGGCAGCACCGGTCCACCCATATATCAAATTATCAAAGTAGCGAACGCGAATCAAACAAACATGATGAAAGTGACTAGATGAAATTCCCATGTGTCCTTGAGAACGCTTTACTTATTATAAGAGATCGTTCCGGCCTGTCCTTTGCTACAAAAGGATTGGGCTATATTGCTGCACACTTTGTTACTATTGTTACTTGTCACTTGTTACAAATTATCTTGCTATCAATCTGCTTGTTACCAATAATTTCAGTGCTTGCCGAAAACACCTTGCTGAAAACCGCTTGTCATTTCCTTCTGCTCCTTGTTGGGTTCGACACTCTTACTTATCGAAAGGACTACGATTGATCCCCTATACTTGTGGGTCATCAAGACTCTTTTCTGGCGCCGTTGCCGGGGAGTGAAGCGCCTTTGGTGAGTGGAATTTGGTAAGGAAACATTTATATTACGTGCTGAAATTTACTATCACTTGTCACTATGGAAAGTAATCCTTTGAGGGGTTTGTTCGGGGTATCTTCACCTCGACCGGAAACACAAATAGTTGCTCCTCAATCTACTGCACCTATTGAAAAAGATATTGAATATAAAATTCCTCCGGGCATGTTAGAGAAACTGCTAGCTAATCCTTATGCAGGAGATGGAACGGTACATCCTGATATGCACTTGATTTATGTGGATGAAATTTGTGGATTGTTTAAGCTTGCAGGTATAACCGGAGATGGAGTTAAGAATAAGGTTTTCCCTTTATCTTTGGAGGGAAAAGCATTAATATGGTATAGGCTATGTGATGATACTGATACATGGGACTGGAACCGCCTGAAACTAGAATTCCATCAAAAAATTTATCCTATGCATTTGGTTCATCGTGATCGGAATTATATATATAATTTTTGGCCTCGTGAAGGAGAAAGCATCGCTCAAGCTTGGGGGAGGCTTAAGTATATGTTGCATATATGCCCCAATCATGAACTCTCAAGAAAAATTATCTTAGAAAAAAATTATGCTCGGCTTTCTCATGATAATCAAACTATGCTTGATTCTTCTTCGACTGGCTCCTTTATGAAGAAAACTATTGAATTCAGATGGGATCTTTTGGAAAGAATTAAATGCAACTCTGAAGATTGGGAACTCGACAAAGGTAATGAGTCAGGTATAATACTTGAGTTCAATTGTGTTAAATCTTTTATGACCACCGATGGTTTTCATAAGTTTAGCACTAAATATGGACTTGACTCTGAGATAGTAGCCTCCTTTTGTGAATCCTTTGCTACTCATGTTGATCTCCCTAAGGATAAGTGGTTTAAATATCACCCCCCTGTTAAAGAAAAGATAGAGGAACCTGTTAGTGTTAAAGAAGAAACAATTGTTTACCATGTTGATCCAATTGTGCCTACCGCTTATATTGAGAAACCACCTTTTCCTGTTAGGATTAAGGAACATGCTAAGGTTTCAACTGTGGTTAACAAAAGTCATAATAGAGCACCTAGACCCGCTGAACAAATTAAAGTTGAACCTAATGTTGCTATGGTTAAAGATCTCTTGGTTGATAATATAGATGGGCATGTTATTTACTTCTGCGATGAAGCAGCTCGAATTGCTAAACCTGATTCTAAAGATAAAAACAGACCCGTTGTGGGCATGCCTGCTGTCTCGGTTAAAATAGGAGATCATTGCTATAATGGCTTATGTGATTTGGGTGCTAGTGTGAGTGCTATTCCTTTTACTTTATATCAAGAAATTATGAATGATATTGCACCTGTTGAATTAGAGGACATTGATGTTACTATTAAACTTGCAAACAGAGATACCATTACACCACTTGGGATTGTTAGATATGTTGAAGTCTTGTGTGGAAAAATAAAATACCCTACTGATTTTCTAGTCCTTGGTTCTCCACAAGATGATTTTTGTCCCATTATATTTGGTAGACCTTTCTTGAACACGGTTAATGCTAAGATTGATTGCACTAAAGAAACATCCAGTGTTGATTTTGGTGGTATGTCTCATCAGTTTAATTTCTCCAAATTTCGTAGACAACCTCATGACAAAGAGTTGCCTAGTAAAGATGAAATTATTGGTCTTGCTTCTATTGCCGTACCTCCTACTGATCCGTTAGAACAATATTTGCTTGACCATGAGAATGATATGCATATGCATGAAAGAAATGAAATTGATAAGATGTTCTTTGATCAACCACCTATCCTTAAACATAATTTGCCTGTTGAAACTCTTGGAGGTCCTCCTCCACCTAAAGGTGATCCTGTGTTTGAATTGAAGCAATTGCCTGATACATTGAAATATGCTTATCTAGATGAAAAGAAGATATATCCTGTTATTATTAGTGCTAACCTTTCAGCGCATGAAGAAAAAAGATTGCTGGAAACTCTAAGGAAGCACCGAGCCGCTATTGGATATACTCTTGATGATCTTAAGGGCATTAGTCCCACTCTATGTCAGCACAAAATTAATATGGAGCCTGATACTAAACCAGTTGTCGACCACCAACATCTATTAAATCCTAAGATGAAGGAGGTGGTAAGAACTGAAATATTAAAACTTCTGAAAGCAGGTATAATCTATCCCATAGCTGATAGTAGATGGGTAAGTCCTGTTCATTGTGTCCCTAAGAAAGGAGGTATAACCGTTGTTCCTAATGATAAAAATGAACTCATTCCACAAAGAATTGTAACTGGTTATAGGATGGTTATCGATTTTCGAAAATTAAACAAAGCTACTAGAAAAGATCATTACCCCTTACCTTTTATTGATCAAATGTTAGAAAGATTGTCTAAGCATACACATTTTTGTTTCCTAGATGGTTATTCTGGTTTTTCTCAAATACCCGCATCACAACCCGATCAAGAGAAAACCACATTTACTTGTCCTTTCAGAACTTATGCTTATAGACGTATGCCTTTTGGTTTATGCAATGCACCTGCTACCTTTCAAAGATGTATGACTGCTATATTCTCTGACTTTTGTGAAAAGATTGTTGAGGTTTTCATGGATGATTTTTCCATTTACGAAACTTCTTTTGATGATTGCTTAAGCAACCTTGATCGAGTTTTGCAGAGATGTGAAGAAACTAATCTTGTCTTGAATTGGGAGAAGTGCCACTTTATGGTGAATGAAGGTATTGTCTTGGGCCATAAAGTTTCTGAGAGAGGTATTGAAGTTAATAAAGCTAAGGTTGATGCTATTGAGAAAATGCCATGTCCTAAAGATATTAAAGGTATAAGAAGTTTCCTTGGTCATGCTGGTTTCTATAGGAGGTTTATTAAATACTTCTCTAAAATTTCTAGGCCTCTTACCAATCTTTTGCAAAAAGATGTTCCATTTGTTTTTGATGATGATTGTCTAGAAGCCTTTGAAACACTTAAGAAAGCCTTAACCACTGCACCCATTGTTCAACCACCTGACTGGAACTTGCCTTTTGAAATTATGTGTGATGCTAGCGATTATGCTGTTGGTGCTGTTCTAGGACAAAGAGTTGATAAGAAATTAAATGTTATCCATTATGCTAGTAAAACTCTGGACAGTGCCCAAAGAAATTATGCTACCACTGAAAAAGAATTTTTAGCAGTTGTGTTTGCATGTGATAAATTCAGATCTTATATAGTTGATTCTAAAGTAAATGTTCACACCGATCATGCTGCTATTAAATATCTTATGGAAAAGAAAGATGCTAAACCTAGACTCATTAGGTGGGTTTTATTGCTACAAGAATTTGACTTGCATATTATTGATAGAAAGGGAGCTGAGAATCCCGTAGCAGGTAATTTGTCTAGAATAGAAAACGTTCTTGATGACCCACTACCTATTAATGATGATTTTCCTGATGAGAAATTAGCTGTCATAAATGCTTCTCGTAATACTCCTTGGTATGCAGACTATGCTAATTACATTGTTGCTAAATATATACCACCTAGTTTTACATACCAACAAAAGAAAAAGTTCTTCTTTGATTTAAGACATTACTTCTGGGATGACCCACATCTTTATAAAGAAGGAGTAGATGGTATTATTAGACGTTGTATACCTGAGCATGAACAGGAACTAATCCTATGGAAGTGTCACTCCGAAGCTTACGGAGGACACCATGCGGGAGACAGATCTGCACACAAGGTATTACAATCTGGTTTTTATTGGCCTACTCTTTTCAAGGATGCTCGTAAATTTGTCTCCTCTTGTGATGAATGTCAAAGAATTGGTAATGTTGGTGCACGTCAGGAAATGCCTATGAATTATTCACTTGCTGTTGAACCATTTGATGTTTGGGGATTTGATTATATGGGACATTTTCCTAAATCCAATGTGTATACTCATATTTTAGTTGCTGTTGATTACGTTACTAAGTGGGTAGAAGCTATTCCAACTAGTAGTGCTGATCATAACACTTCTATTAAAATGCTTAAAGATGTTATTTTCCCAAGGTTTGGAGTCCCTAAATATTTAATAACAGATGGTGGTTCACATTTTATTCATGGTGCATTCCGTAAATTACTTGCTAAATATGATGTCAACCACAGAATTGCATCCCCCTATCATCCTCAAACTAGTGGTCAAGTTGAGTTAAGCAATAGAGAAATAAAATTAATTTTGCAGAAAACCGTCAATAGATCTAGAAAGAATTGGTCTAAGAAACTTGACGATGCACTGTGGGCTTATAGAACTGCTTATAAAAATCCTATGGGTATGTCTCCTTATAAAATGGTTTATGGAAAAGCATGTCATTTACCTCTTGAGTTAGAACATAAAGCATATTGGGCAATTAAAGAATTAAATTATGATTTCAAACTTGCCGGTGAGAAGAGGTTATTTGACATTAGCTCATTAGATGAATGGAGAACCCAAGCTTATGAAAATGCTAAATTGTTTAAAGAAAAAGTTAAAAGATGGCATGATAGAAGAATTCAGAAACGGGAATTTAAAGTAGGCGAGCAAGTTCTATTGTACAATTCTCGTTTAAGATTCTTTGCTGGAAAACTTCTCTCTAAATGGGAAGGACCGTATATTATCGAAGAAGTTTATCGCTTCGGAGCCATCAAAATATATAACTCCGATGGCACTAATCCGAGAGTGGTGAATGGGCAAAGAGTTAAGCATTATATTTCAGGTACCCCTATTAACGTTGAAACTAATATTATTGAGACAATTACACCAGAAGAATACATAAGGGAGACCTTCCGAAACACTCCAGAACCCTGAAAAGGAAGAGGTATGTGATACTTTAAGTAAACCGACTCCAAAAATTTCATAAAAAATGTTTTCTATCAGTTTTGGAATATTTAGAAAAATACAAAAATAAGAAACAGCCGGGGGGACCCACCTGGTGCCCACGAGGCACCAGGGCGCGCCACCTCCCCCCCCCAGGCGCGCCCTGGTGGCTCGTGGGCCCCACGTGTGCCTTCCCAACTTCGTTTTTCTTCTGGATTACTTGTTTTGCAAGATAAAAATCTATATATAGACTTCTAGATGTTTTGACCACCATATCGTAGAAGTCTCCTCTGTTCTTGTTTCGTGCTGATTTCCTAGCAGATCTGAAAATATGTCGTCTCAAGACTCAGATGGGGAGAGCTTCATATCACACTATCTTGCAAATCCGAAGGCCTATGGGGATTTAGACCCCTATGGATTGTTCGAGGAGGAGGAGCAAGATTCCAACATAAAGGGGATGGAAGATGCGAGTTCGAATGAAGATGATGCCCCTCTACCTCGACCTGGAGATATGCATCTGGAGTTCAAGAAGTCGAGTCTCCCAAACACAGTAAAGAAATCTAATATTCAATTTATTCCGTCCCGTTTTTTGCAAGAGAGCAAGGAGGCATTATGTAAAAGGGTATTGAAGCTTGAGCAAGAAGTCGATGATTTGAGGGAGGAAAATTTCATCCTCAAACGTAAGCTGGCCAAGTTTGCCACTTCTCCACCACCACCATCACCGGAGAAGGACACTTGAGCACATGGGTATGGGCACTCCCCTTGGCTTGTGCCAAGCTTGGGGGAGGTGCCCCGGTATCGTATCACCATCACTTTTATTATCTTTACCTACTTTTAGTTCGATCCTCAGTTATTTCGTGATCTAGTTGAATAAAAGTTTAGCATGATCTATTTTCGAGCGTTAGTTTCGTGACCCATCCATCTATGTAATCGAGTTAAGAGCTATATAATAAAGAGTAGTATGAGCCTGTGTTTCTTTACTTTCATGTTTCAATCATAGCAATGAAAATAACGAAAAAGATCGTATGCTAATCTTATGGAAAGTAATGACATTACATAAAGAAAAGTATAAGTGGTAAAATTTATTGGAGGATAACAAACATAGTATTAGTCAATGATGCAATTCATGAAAGAATTAATAAGGGAAGAGAAGATTCACATGCAAATATACTATCTTGGACATCCTTTATGATTGTGAGCTCCCATTAAGTATTTTATGTCAAATTGTTGACGTTGGACAAGGAAGACAACGTAATGAGTTATGTTTGTTCATATTCACATAGAAGTTATATTGTTATAGATCCTCCAACATGTGGTGCTTGCCCAATATCTTTGCTAGCCAAAAATTCGCACTAAGTAGAGATAGTACTTGTGCATCCAAAACCCTTAAACCCAGTTTCATGTCATGAGAGTCCACTTTATCTACCTATGGATTGAATAAGATCCTTCAAGTAAGTTGTCATCAGTGCAAAAAGCAATAAAAATTGCCTCTAAATATGTCTGAACTTTTATTGTAAGGGAAATAAGCGTTGTACGAGCTTGTGATGGTAAAGAAATAAAAGCGACGGACTGCATAATAAAGGTTGCTATCACAAGGGGCAATATAACGTGATGTTCCTTTGCATTAAGAGCTCTAGCATTCAAAAACAAAAAGCGCATGACAACCTCTGCTTCCCTCTGCGAAGGGCCTATCCTTTACTTTTTTGTATTTTACTTTTTATGCAAGAGTCAATAGTGTTGTCCTCTATTTCCTTTTTATTTTTCTCTTTTGCAAGCATCATGTGGTGAGGAAAGATCTAGGCACATATATCCAGTTGGATATGAGTGATCATGAGTTATTATTGTTGACATCACCCTTGAAGTGAATAAGTTGGGAGGCAGAACTATAAGCCCCTATCTTTCTATGTGTCTGGCTGAAACTTTTGCTCCATATATATGTCGTGAGTGTTAGCAATCATGGAAGACTAAATGATGGTTGAGTATGTGGACTTGCTAAATAGCTCCTTCATGTGACCCTTCCTGAAAATATGATGAATTGTAATTGCATTGTTGACTGAGAACATAGGTTGTTAGCTTTCAAGAAAGTTTATGCCTTATACTCCACTGTTGTGGTGAATTGTTACTTGCTCATAAGAAGTTTATGATAATAAATATTGCTGCTATGATAATAAATATTGTTGTTATAATAATGATCATGATGCTTCTATGTCCGTATTTTGTTTTTATCGACACCTCTCTCTCTAAACAGGTGGACATGATTATCGATATCGGCTTTCGCTTGAGGACAAGCGAGGTCTAAGCTTGGGGGAGTTGATACGTCCATTTTGCATCATGTTTTACTACTGTTATTTATAGTGTTTTTAATCAATATAACACTTTGTGGAGCTATTCTAATGCCTTTTCTCTCTAAATATGCAAGATTCGCACAAGGAGGGAGAATACCGGCAGCTGGAATTCTGGACGTGAAAAAGCTCTGTCAAGATACCTATTCTGCATAACTCCAAATGAGCTGACATTTTCTGGAGAATTATTTTGGAATATATAAAAAATATTGGAAGCAAAAAGTACCAAAGGGGGCCACCCAGGTGCCCACGAGGCACCAGGGCGCGCCACCCCCCCAGGCGCGCCCTGGTACCTCGTGGGGCCCCTTGCCCACTTATGGCCCCCATTTTCTGGTATATAAGTGCATTTGACCTAAAAAAATGAGAGAATACTTTCGGGACGGTGCGCCGCCGTCTCGAGGCGAAACTTGGGCAGGAGCACTTTTGCTCTCCGGCGGAGAGATTCTGCCGGGGATACTTCCCTCCGGGAGGGGGAAATCGTCGCCATCGACACCACCAACGACCCTCTCATCGTGGGAGGGCTAATCTTCATCAACATCTTCACCAGCACCATCTCATCTCAAACCCTAGTTCATCTCTTGTATTCAATCTTTGTCTCAAAACCTCAGATTGGTACCTGTGGGTTGCTAGTAGTGTTGATTACATCTTGTAGTTGATGCTTGTTGGTTTACTTGGTGGAAGATTATATGTTCAGATCTATTATGCAATTCAATACCCTACTGGTCATGAGCATGTTGATGATGTGTGAGTAGTTACTTTTGTTCTTGAGGACATGGGAGAAGTCTTGTCATAAGTAATCATGTGAATTTGGTATTCGTTCGATATTTTGATGATGTGTATGTTGTGATTCTCTTAGTGGTGTCATGTGAACGTCGACTACATGGCACTTCACCATCTTTGGGCCTAAGGGAATGCAATGTGGAGTAGTAATTGGATGATGGGTTGCTAGAGTGACAGAAGCTTAAACCCTAGTTTATGCACTATTCCGTAAGGGGCTGATTTGGATCCACACGTTTAATGCTATGGTTAGAGTAATCTTAGTTCTTCTTTCGTAGTTGCGGATGCTTGCGAGAGGGGGTAATCATAAGTGGGAGGTTTGTCCAAGTAAGGGCAGCACCGGTCCACCCACATATCAAATTATCAAAGTAGCGAACGCGAATCAAACAAACATGATGAAAGTGACTAGATGAAATTCCCATGTGTCCTCGAGAACGCTTTACTTATTGTAAGAGATCGTTCTGGCCTGTCCTTTGCTACAAAAGGATTGGGCTATATTGCTGCACACTTTGTTACTATTGTTACTTGTCACTTGTTACAAATTATCTTGCTATCAAACTGCCTGTTACCGATAATTTCAGTGCTTGCAGAAAACATCTTGCTGAAAACCGCTTGTCATTTCCTTCTGCTCCTCGTTGGGTTCGACACTCTTACTTATCGAAAGGACTACGATTGATCCCCTATACTTGTGGGTCATCATGCATCACTCCAATGGCCGCCCTTCTCCACCAATCCGCTGCCTTGCATGCATGCAAACGCGCGTGATGGGGGGAGGGGTGGGGGCGCATAAGAAGGAGGAATCATGACATGAATGGCAGTTATTCCTTGGCACGCGTTGCCATGCACCTATTCAAGTCCGTTCAATGGCACGGGTTGCCGGAAAATGACCAAGAGCATACTCAAGGCCAGATTAATGAAGAAGCAAAGAAGATCTCAAGAGGAGATAACCATCATGACGAAAAATTACAGCGGCAGTCTTCCTGCCATGTGTCTATGCATTGTTTGGGCCTAGCCCAACGACGCTTCGGACGCGTGTATGGCCCAGGCCTGGGGGCTCCTGTCGGTGTATAAAACATGGATATTTTATACCCTGATTTATGCATAGATGACAGCAGCCTCCTTGCCGGCCAAGGCTTGCCGGGAACCACCAAGACCAAGATTCATGGCCCAGTTGCAGAAGCTACTGGGGAGAAGCTCAAGACGAAGCGTCAACAAACACTCAACCAGTAATGAAGATGGAGATATTTCTTGCCGGCAAGACTGAACCGGCAAGATGAAGACCCGACAAGCTCCGTGCCGGCAAGCCTTCACCAGCTCGACAGCGCTCCACCTCACCGGGCAGCTGGTCACTGGTCAGTGAGGTGTCAACCATGCAGGCTGGTTGGTGAGCTTTGTCGGTCACATGTCAGCACGCAGGGAGAAGATTTGCCTTTAATGACACCCGTCCAGAAGGCGTGTCAGAATAATACGAGGTAGCTGGGCGAGCGATGCAGGAACCTTGCCGGGGCTGCCTCTCCACATGACACCTAACGGCGCATTTAATGCCTTTGTCCTAAACTGGCAGAGTTAGGTATGATAGCACTGTTTGCTATCTAATCACTATGTAATTACTATTTTGCCACTGTGGTAACCCCTTTGAGCTATAAAACGAGGGCCAGGGCAACAATTAGGGGGATTGGGACCCTATTTCAAACAACAGCACGCCTCGCGTAGCAGCTCTCTCCTCACCTTGCCGGGGGAAGCGCTCCTTGTACTCGTGCTCACATACAACCAATACACCAAAAGTAGGAGTAGGGTTTTATGCTTCTCAGCGGCCCGAACCTGGGTAAATCCCTTGTGCCTTCCACTGATTCTGCTCTTTGTGCACGTCGATCTCCCCTGCCAAACCACAAAGGGGCTGAATGGCCCCATAGATGGTCGCACCCGCGACAATGCATCGCACATAGTTTGGTCGCGGGTCTCTGATTCATGTGTCGCGTTAGCGGTCGCCTGTAGTAGTGGTCGATTCAATATGACCGTTCATCCAACGTCATAATCTCAATGTTGTTTTAGGACTATCGTTACACTTAACGATATCCTAAGATCCAGAAAACATGATCACCAACAACACTTGAGCTAGTCCCAGAGGCAAGACTAGGAACCTTTTATTTAACTGTTTATCATTCCACATGTGCATATGAGTTTTCCACTGAATCACATATTCCAGGATCATAGCAGTTATAGCATAGAATATAAACTCTATAATTATGAATATGGAAATATAATAATACAAATATTATTACCTCTAGGGCATATTTCCAACACTTTATTATTGCCTCTAGGGCATATTTCCAACGTTATATTCAATTGGCTATGGACAATCTTTCTCATTGTTCTACAAAAGCTCTCTACTAAACCAATTAACTTTTATTATCTTGCAAAGTACTCCTAATTTTATTCTTGCAAAGTACTTTATTACTTGTTTCTAGGTAAAGAAAACGTTGGTGTGCGTAGAGTTGTATCGGTGGTCGATAGAACTTGAAGAGAATATAAATTCTACCTTTAGCTCCACGTTGCGTTTAACACTCTTACTTATCGAAAAAGGCTACAAACGATCCCCTATACTTATGGGTTATAAAGACCTTTTTCTGGCACCGTTGCCGAGGGGCAATGGCGTGGGGTGAATATTCTCGTGTGCGCTTGTTGGCTTTATCTCTAAGTAGATTTTATTTTCTGTACTAAGTTGTTTTATATCTTTAGTTATGGATATGGAACACGAAATACCAAAAAAATAGTTGTACTTGCTACTCATGGAGATGGGGCACCTCCTAAAACCCTCGATGTTGGTTATGTGGAAAACATTAAATACTACTTTGATAATCCTGATAAATCCTCATTCAACTTGATAATGGGAGATACTTTGGATCACTGGGAATACTTTAGGGATTATCGCTTGTCTCAAAAAGGGAAACAGTTATGGGATCAAATCAAAATATTGCGTTGGTATGCTTGGGATTTATGCTTAAGATTTGATTATACTTGTTGCTCTAAGATGAAGGCTCCACACCTTCCCTTTCAATGTGAATTTAATGATAATGAAACCTTGGCTTCTTATGCTAATGGTGTATATGATTCCTATGATGTGGAACAAATAGAAGAATTTGTTGCTTTTATGTGTGCTTATGAAATTGAATCTTTGTTTGAAAAGTATGAAGATTGTGATGATGCTCTTTACAGATCTGAAAATTATGCTATACTTAAATATTGCTATGAGAATTATAAATACAATGCTAACATTAATGAATTTATTGAGAAAGTCTCCGCTGTCCAAGAAGAGATTAATATTTTGTAGGAATCTATGGAAAAAGAAATTGCTGAAACTGTGAGCTCATTAGATGAAAAGGATGAGGAGGAGAGTGAAGATCAAAAGGAGGAAGAGCGTATTAGCTACCCGTGCCCACCTTCTAATGAGCTACTTGTGAGCTGCATTGGGATTTTCCCCGAAGAGGAGGGGAGATGTAGTACAGTAGAGATAAGTATTTCCCTCGGTGAGAACCAAGGTTTATCGAACCAATAGGAGAATCACGCAAACCCTCGTGAATAGCAGCTGCACACACAAAAGCAAAGACTTGCACCCAACGCGGGCAAGAGGGTTGTCAATCCCCTCGATCTTGTTAATTCCAAGGATTAAATCGTGTATAGGCAAAAATATAAATTGAAAAATAAAAGAAAAAGAAATAAATTGCAGCAAAGGTTTTTAGGTTTTCTTTTATGTTTAAAGTAGACCGGGGGGCCATAGTTTTCACTAGAGGCTTCTCTCTCGAACACATAGTATACGGTGGGTAAACAAATTACTGTTGGGCAATTGATAGAAAAGCGCATAGTTATGACGTATTCACGGCAATGATCATGTATATAGGCATCACGTCCGAGACAAGTAGACTGACTCCTGCCTACATCTACTACTATTACTCCACCAATCGACTGCTATCCAGCATGCATCTATGGTATTAAGTTCATAACAAACAGAGTAACGCTTTAAGCAAGATGACATGATGTAGACAAAGCAAACTCAACCAATATGAATAAAACCCATCGTTTTATCCTTAATGGCAACAATACAAATACGTGTCTTGTCCCCTACTGTCACTGGGATATAGAGCACCGCAAGATTGAACCCATTTTAAAGCACCTCTCCCATTGAAGATAAATCAATCTAGTTGGCCAAACCAAACGGATAGATCAGAGAGTAATACGAAGCTATAACAATCATGCATAATAAAGTTTAGAAAAGACTCAATTACTTTCAATGAATAATGTGATCATAAACCCACAATTCATCGGATCCCAACAAACACACCGCAAAAGAAAATTACATCGGATAGAACTCCAAGTAGATCGAGGAGAACATGGTATTGAAGATCAGAGAGAGAGAAGAAGCCATCTAGCTAGTAGCTATGGACCCGTAGGTCTATGGTGAACTACTCACACATCATCGGTAGGGCAGCAAGGTTGATGTAGAAGCCCTCCGTGATCGATTCCCCCTCCGGCAGAGTACCGGAAAAGGCCTCCAGATGGGATCATGGAAGAACAGAAGCTTGCGGCGGCGGAAAAGTTATTTTGGGTGGCTCTCTGTTGGTTTGGGAATATATGTGAATTTATAGGCTTGGAATTAGGTCAGTTATAACATGTGAAAATTTCCATTACTATTTATTAGACTCTCAAAAATATTTAAGTGAAGCATGAGAGTGCAATTATTTCTACAAAATATAACCACCGCCGTGCTCTAAAAGATATAAGTGAAGCACTAGAGCAACTGCCTAGCTCAAAAGATATAAGTGAAGCACATTGAGTATTCTAACAAATCATGATAAATGTGTGTGTGTCCATCAAACAATGATTGTGGCAAACTAAAAGCAAACAAACTATAGCACAAGACGCTCCAAGTAAAACTCATATCATGTGATGAATAAAAATGTAGCTCCAAGTAAGTTACCGATAGATTGTAGACGAAAGAGGGGATGCCATCCGGGGCATCCCCAAGCTTAGACGCTTGGGTCTTCCTTGCATATTACCTTGGGGTGCCTTGGGCATCCCCAAGCTTTGGGTCTTGCTGCTCCTTGTTCCCCTATCCATCGTAATCTCACCCAAAACTTGAAAACTTCAGCACACAAAACTCAACAGAAACCTTGTGAGATCCGTTAGTATAACAAACAAATCTTAAACTTTAGGTACTGTTATAAATTGATTCATATTTTAATCTTGCATATACCTACTCTATTATAACTTCTACATGACTTATACCCCCCGATATAATCCATAGCATCATTAAAACAAGTAAACTATGCAATAGAAAACAGAATCTGTCTAAAACAGAACAGTCTGTAAAGATCTGAATACAAATATTACTTATGTAAATCCAAAAATTCTGAAAAATTAGGACAACATAAAAAATTTGTATCCCGATACTTTTTAAGAATTTCAGATTTTTCTCACGTTCCAGCACGGAATATAAATTCCAGAACTGGGTGCAAAACTTTCTGTTTTCAACCAGCATCAATTATACTATCATCCAAATCATCCCAAAGGCATTACTTGGTGCAAACACTAATTAAAAGATAAAAACACAATCATAACAGTAGCTAAAATTGTGTGACTCAAGAAAAATAAAAATTGCAATAAAGATAAATATTGGGTTGCCTCCCAACAAGCACTATTGTTTTATGCCCCTAGCTAGGCATAATGCAAAGTTTCAAGTATTATCATCCTTCAAATTAATTCAATATTTTTCCCTCATAATGGATTCATATGGTGTTTTAATTATATTTCTAGGGAAGTGTTCCATCCCTTTCTTTAATGGTAATTGGAATCTTATATTCCCTTCTTTCATATCAATAATAGCACCTATGGTTCGTAGGAAAGGCCTACCAAGTATTATAGGACAAGACGGATTACATTCAGTATCAAGCACAATGAAATCCACGGGCACATAATTTGTATTAGCAAGTATAATCACATCATTTATTCTACCCAGTGGTTTCTTAATAGTTGAATCCACTAAATGCAAATTAAGGGAACATTCATTCATATCGGTGAGACCTAGCACGTCACATAAAGATTTTGGTATAGTGGAGACTCTAGCACCTAGATCACACAAAGCATTGCATTCATAATCTTTAATCTTAATTTTAATAGTAGGTTACCATTCATCATGCAATTTCCTAGGTATAGAAATTTCCAATTCAAGCTTTTCTTCATGAGCTTTTATCATAGCTTCTACAGTATGTTTAGTAAAAGCTTTATTTTGTTCATAAGCATTGAGTGAATTTATCATGGATTTCAAAAAGGAAATACATTCAATCAAATAATAATTATCATAATTAAAGTCCTTATAATCGAAAGTATTGGGTACATCACTATTTAAAGTCTTGACCTCTCCAAACCCACTTTTGTCATTTTTATCATTAAAATCATCACCCTCCGAACAATTGGGACGCCTTCTAGCTAAAGTTGACTCATCTCCAGTCCCTTTTTCATCAAGTTTTATATTACTAAACAAAGATTCAATGGGTGTCACACCAATCGTTTTAATATCCTCATCATGATTACGATAAAAACCGGGCGGAATAGCTTTTTCTAGAAATTCTCGCATAGCTCTCAACCTAGCGGTTCTCTCTTTACTTTCATTAATGGAGACTTGGATAGATTTAATAGACTCATTAATATCATGCTTAGGTGGCAAAGTTTTAATTTCAAGAGTTTCCACATCATGAGCAATCCTATCCATGTTTCTAGCCACATCATCAATTTTATGCAGTTTTTCGTCTACCATAGCATTAAAAATCTTTTGAGAATTAATAAATTATTTAATATTGTTCTCAAGATCAGAAGGTATCCTATTATTATTATTATTATTATTATTATTATTATTATTATAAGAATTATCATAGGAATTACCATAATTATTAGAGGAATTTCCGGGATACGGTATAGGATTAAAATTTCCTCTATAAGCATTGTTGTTGAAATTATTTCTAGCAACAAAATTCACATCAATAGAATCATTATTTTGCTTAATCAAAGTAGATAGTGTCACATCATTAGGATCAACTTGAGAATTTTTACTAGTAAACATATTCATAAGAGCATCCATTTTATCACTCAAAGTAGCAATTTCTTCAACAGAGTTTAACTTCTTCCCAGTTGGAGCTCGTTCAGTGTGCCATTGAGAATAATTTGTCATTATATTATCAAGGAGTTTTGTAGCTTCTCCCAATGTGATTTCCATAAAAGTACCGCCTGCAGCAGAGTCAAGAAGATTTCTAGAAACAAAGTTTAGTCCCGCATAGAAATTTTGTATAATCATCCATAAGCTTAAACCATGAGTGGGACAATTTTTAATCATTAATTTCATTCTCTCCCAACCTTGTGCAACATGTTCTTGATCATGTTGCTTAAAATTCATTATTTGATTTCTAAGAGAAATAATCTTAGCGGGGAGGAAAATACTTGTCAATAAAAGCATCCTTACACTTATCCCAAGAATCAATACTATTGCGAGGCAAGGATGAAAACCAAGTTTTAGCACGATATCTTAGTGAGAACGGAAATAATTTCAACTTAATAATATCATTATCCACATCTTTTTTCTTTTGCATCTCACATAGTTCAACGAAAGTATTAAGATGGGATGCAGCATCCTCATTGGGAGTTCCAGAAAATTGTTCTTTCATAACAAGATTTAGCAAAGAGGCATTAATATCACAAGACTCCGCACTAGTGGTGGGAGGAGAAATTGGAGTACTAATAAAATCATTATTATTAGTATTTGAAAAGTCACATAACTTGGTATTTGCTTGAGACATAGCGACACAGCAAGTAAACAAGGAAATAAAAATATTTTTGTATTTTTTGATTTTTAGAGAAGTGGGGGAGATGAAAACGAGAGGAAAATAAAAAAGCAAATAAAAAGTAGAGCAAGTAGATGATAGTTTGAGTGAAGGTACTTGATAGGATTTGATGATATCTCCCCGGCAACGGCGCCAGAAATTCTTCCTGCTACTTGTGAGCTGCGTTGGGATTTTCCCCGAAGAGGAGGGGAGATGCAGTACTGTAGAGATACATATTTCCCTCAGTGAGAACCAAGGTTTATCGAACCAATAGGAGAATCACGCAAACCCTCGTGAATAGCACCTGCACACACAAAAGCAAATACTTCCACCCAACGCGGGCAAGAGGGTTGTCAATCCCCTTGAACTCGTTAATTGCAAGGATTAAATCTTGTATAGGCAAAAGTATAAATTGCAAAATAAAATAAAAAGAAATAAATTGCAGCAAAGGTTTTAAGGTTTTATTTTTATGTTTAAGGTAGACCCGGGGGCCATAGTTTTCACTAGAGGCTTCCCTCTCGAACACATAGCATACAGTGGGTAAACAAATTACTGCTAGGCAATTGATAGAAAAGCGCATAGTTATGACGTATTCACGGCAATGATCATGTATATAGGCATCACATCTGAGACAAGTAGACTGACTCCTGCCTGCATCTACCACAATTACTCCACCAATCGACGCTATCCAGCATGCATCTATGGTCTTAAGTTCATATCAAACAGAGTAACGCTTTAAGCAACATGACATGATGTAGACAAAGTAAACTCAATCAATATAAATAAACCCCATCATTTTATCCTTAATGGCAACAATACAAATATGTGTCTTGTCACCTACTATCACTGGGATATAGAGCACCGCAAGATTGAACCCATTACAAAGCACCTCTCCCACTGAAGATAAATCAATCTAGTTGGCCAAACCTAACGGATAGATCGGAGAGAAATACAAAGCTATAACAATCATGCATAATAAAGTTTAGAAAAGACTCAATTACTTTCAATGAATAATCTGATCATAAACCCACAATTCATTGGATCCCAACAAACACACCGCAAAAGAAAATTACATCAGATAGAACTCCAAGAAGATCGAGGAGAGCATGGTATTGAAGATCAAAGAGAGAGAAGAACCATCTAGCTACTAGCTATGGACACGTAGGTCTGTGGTGAATTACTCACACATCATCGGTAGGGCAGCAAGGTTGATGTAGAAGCCCTCCGTGATCGATTCCCCCTCCGGCAAAGTACCGGAAAAGGCCTCTAGATGGGATCGCGGAAGAACAGAAGCTTGTGGTGGCGGAAAAGTTATTTCGGGTGGCTCTCTATTGGTTTGGGAATATTATGAATTTGTAGGCCCGGAATTAGGTCAAACGGAGTTGCGTGGGGCCCACAAGCTCAGGGGGTGTGCCCCTCGAGCTTGTGGCTCTCTCGTATCTCGTCTGGTCTCCTCCCGAAACTTCTAGGGTCCCTTCTGGTCCAGAAAAAATTAATCCAAAGATTTTTTTTGCCTTTTGGACTTTGTTTAATATTGATTTCCTGAAAAGCCAAAAACAAGCAGAAAAAAACAAAAACTGGCACTGGGCACTGAGTTAATAGGTTAGTCCCAAAATGATATGAAATAGCATATAAAGTATCCAAGATTGATAATATAATAGCATGAAACCATAAAAAATTATAGATACGTTGGAGACGTATCACTCTTCAACTCATACATTGTTTAATTTCCCTTCATGCTTACCGAAGGATGATTGCTATGATCCCCTGGATTCGTTTGAAATATCCTTTTTGATGAAATTGATGCTTGCTATGCTTATAGCCATGATGCCAATATGAATGATGCTTATGGAGATGAACTTGCTATAGTTCCTTATGTTAAAAATGAAATTATTGCTATTGCACCCACACATGATAGTCCTATTATCTTTTTGAATTCTCCCAACTGCACTATATCAGAGAAGTTTGCACTTATTAAGGATTATATTGATGGGTTGTGTTTTACCGTTACACATGATGATTTTGATGTATACAATATGAATGTGCTTGCTACTCCTAATTGCAATTATTATGAGAGAGGAACCACATCTCCACCTCTCTATGTTTCTAGTGCGATAAAATTGCAAGAAACTACTTATGCTATGTATCGGCCTTTACTAAGTGTGCATGAATTGTTGTTTTATGACATGCCGGTGCATAGGAAGAGAGTTAGACTCCGCTGTTACATGATATATGTTGCTTTGTGCTCACTACTAAATTATAAATCATTGTTAATTAAAATTGGCTTTGATATACGTTGGGATCCGGGTGGATCAATTACTTGAGCACGTTATGCCTAGCTTAATGGCTTTAAAGAAAGCGCTCCCTGGGAGACAACCCGGAAGTTTTAGAGAGTCATCTTCTCCTGTTGTGTGCTTTTAAAATATTTAAGAAAAATATATTGAGGGGAACTTAAAACTTTTCCAAAAAGAAAAGTGAAAGTGAGAAAGACGAGCACTGTTGAAGTGGAGGACGTCCTTGAACTTTTGTTCATGCACATGGAAACTTTGTGAATCTTGAATTATAGAAACTTTTCAACAAAAATAATTACACCCTTGTAAAAATCCATTGTATTACAAAAATAATGTGCCAGGATTTACCGTTAGGGTGTTTAAATTGCTTGTTTGGTGTGCGCAGTGCAAAAAACAGAAACTTTTGCTGTTGTGTTTGAATTTACATATTCTACTGGAACATGCCAAAAATTCTGATATTTTTACATAGTATTCTATGCAAAAAAAATATTACGTCCTAATTTTTAAGAATTTTTGGAGTTACAAAAGTATATATTTCATCTGCATCTTTACAGACTGTCCTGTTTTCACAAATTGCTGTTATAGTTTCTTTATCTGTTCATGTTTGCAATTTTGCCAAGCCCCATTGATGTGGGAGCATTAGAATTGTAATAGCATATAGTAAGTAATGCTTGGATTATAATTGTACAATATTGTTACAGCAGGACATGATGGGATTTGATGTTATATGTACTAACCCCTCTAATAAAAGTTCGATTAAGTTTTGTGTGGATGAAGTGTTCGAAGACCGAGGAGGCATCGATATGAAAAGAATAAGGAGAGGCAAGAGTTCAAGCTTGGGGTGCCCTAGGCACTCCAAGTAAATATTCAAGGAGACTCATGCATCTAAGCTTGGGGATGCCCCGGAAGGCATCCCATCTTTCTTCCTCAACAATTATCGCACTATTGCAGGATGCTGCTAACGCGACACATCAATGAGAGACCCTTCGACCAAACTGTGTGCGATGCATGAATCGCAAACGGTATTGAAATAAAACCATCACCAATAAGACGAACTGTGTGCGATGGCGGAGACATCAAGCACGATTCAAATTAGAGACGCGTGTGCGATACGTGGCATACAGTTGATCCATACGAACTGTTTGCGATGAGCCAGAACAACAGAAACGGTTAGCCAGATCAAGTGTGTGTGATATACGGCATACAGTTTACTTGGATGAACTATTTGCGATTAGCTAACACAACATAAATGGTCATCCAGATCAAGGTGTGTGCGATACACGGCATACAGTTCACTCAGATGAACTGTTTGTGATGAGCCAAAACAACAGAAATGGTTCAACTTAACAAGATGTGTGTGATACGCGGCAAACTGGTCAGTAATCAGAAATGTGTGGGAAGACCGATAAAAACACAGACGATTCCCTAGTTTAGTCTGTCTACGATGTTATTTGCTCTATCTATAGAAGAACAACATATATAACCTAATTAAACATCCAATTATATAAGTGACTATACAAAACGTTCTCACACACCTCAATAAACAATTACATGCATTCTATACTAGGAGAAATGATCATCTAATCATCTACTTCCTGTGACGCTGCTGCCACTGCTCTATGGCTCGATCCCTCACTTGGGCAGGATGAAGGCACTTCCTCATGTCAACGATCCGCATGTACATCTCGTAGCTCGTGTACGCGTCCTTGGCCGCATACTTAACGTGTTCTTCATCCAGTCTCCGCACCCAGGCCTCGTGCCAGGCATCCTTATTCTTATTGCACTCATCCTTCATGTCTTTGTAGTAGGGGTTGATGATGGCCACGGCGAGGTCAACCATGGAGTCCTTCTTCTTTCTGCCCCAGACCCTCTACTGGCCTTGGATGTCAACAAGCTTCTAGCAGGCCAAGCCCGTAGTCTCGAGCACCTTTAGATCGTTGAAGGTGTCCACCATAGTGAACCTGTAGTCGGGGCTGTTGATAAACCTGGCAAAACGCTCGCAAGGCCTTGTGGCTAGGGAGTAGTGGTAGACGAGGACGTGGTGGCGCACGCACAACTGGGCGACGGCAACCTTCTGATCATACCCGGCAGGACCGCCGGTGAACTCGAGGTTGAAGCCGACCACTTGGTACTTGTCCTCAGCAAGCAATTGCTCCATAGTGTGGATGGATCTCTCCACCTAGACCGGCTCTTTGGTGTACACCACCGAGAGGTCCTTCCCCCTCACGTGGGTGTCCACTACGTGAGGCATGGTGAAGTGCCGCCCATCGTCGTCGTCAGCCGCTGGGAGCGTCATTGGAGCCGCTAGATATCCTCTCTATATGTGTCATCGTGGGTGTGCTTATTGTGTTGTGGGGTGCGAGAGATTAAGGTAAATGGCCGCGGGAATAAATGGGGGCCGGACGGCCTGGATTCTTGGCAAGTCTGCATGGAAGTTTTTGCAGCGGGTAACTGCATTGTGGCGCACGTAACTGCATCGTGGCACCGCGCCCGGCGCAACCGCATGCATATGGCACCCCGAACGTACGTGATCGTGCGCCGGCCCGGAACGCTGGCAGCGCGCGCAAAGGGACGCGGGCAGAGCGTGCGGAGGGACGCGAGCAGAGTGCGCGCGGCGGGACGTGAGCAGAGCGCGCCGCGGCCGCCTCAACCGCGAGCAACCAGACGCATAGAGCAGTTGAACACGTAGGAAATGGCTGTCTACAAGCCGGCCGGCAGTTGCGAGCCGGTGGCGTGATGTGAAACTACGTCGTGTTCCACATCACACAGTGGACGAACAATCGTTCGCGACGCTGAGAGTGGCCGTGTGCTAGGTAATTAAATCACAAATGGTTTTTTTATTAACCATATGTGTACGTGTCATTTCGTCCTCCTCTCACACGCCTTGTCACCGCGCTGCCGCAGAAGGCTTCGAGCGCAAGCTTCAGCACCGCACAGGCATTATTTTGGCCAAACGTTAGCTCGAAGAGGCGCCAATGAATCGGCGGTGAGCCTGTTCCCGTACAACTGTGCAGGTTCCCGCATGCAACCGTACAAGCTTCCCGCCCGACTCGGCGAAATCCCACAAAACCCCAATTCTTACCGGCCTGCTATATAAACCATCACGGTCGGCGAGTCGGCATCGCATTTTCCCCTCCCTCCCTGTAGCTTATCTCGTCTGCTTCTCCCACAACCGCCAATGGCACCAATCCGTCGTCGTCGCTCCGCCACTCCGCCGTCATCAGAGGACAGCTCCAGCTGGGAGGCTACACCGCGATAGCGGCGCGGTCCCCAGCGGCATGTACTGCGCATGGCGTCCCTGTTGGGTGTGCGCACAACACCCACCACACGCTCTGTCGCCGCTGCCCGACGGCAGCTATTGCCGACAGCTGTTGCCTCCACCCCACCGTCGATCGCCAATGCGATCGCCTGCTTCGCCACCGCGGCCCGAAGGCGGGTGGTGGCCATCGTGGCCGCCACCCCACCGTCGGCCACCGTGGTCATCACCCACTCCGCCACCACGGCCCGAAGGCGGGAGGTGGCCGCCATCCCACCGTCGGCCACCGTGGTCATCACCCACTCCGCCACCGCGGCCCGAAGGCGGGAGGTGGCCGCCACCCCATCGTCGGCCGCCGTGGCCACCACCCCACCGTCGACCGCCGGGGTAATCACCCGCTCCGCCACCGCATCCCGAAGGTGGGAGGTGGAGGCCCGCATGTGTGGCTGGAGGGGCAGAGGGCGTTCGAGCTGGGCGTCACTAAAGGTGGAGCAGCGGCAGGCGCCGGATTCCACTTCTCCAGCTCGTCGGTAGGCTCCTCCTCCTCTGCCTCTTATTGAGCGCGCTCGGCAGAGGAGAGGCTGCTGGAAGTAGTACAAAGCCCCTCCATAGTAGTATTTAGGGGTTATTTTGTTCAGTTCATCTGAGTATAGATATGGTTCAACTGTACTACGTACTTAAAATTAGCTAGTATATATAGTTGAACTAGCTATTTCAGTACATGGTTGGCAACAATTGGGTAAAAGTTTGTTCGGTTCAGCTATCGAGTTGAACTGTTTGTATAAAGAACGACTGCTTAATCTATGAATGAAATCTATGCTTACTGAATTTCATTTGCAAAAATTAGACAATACTAGTGATTTTTAGCTGCAAAATTTGACATATGGGAGTGTTTTTTTAGGATCACAAATGGCAGTGTTACAAGGTGACAAATGGCAATGTTACTAGATTGGCAAATGCCAATTTTTCCAATTTGACAAATGGCAATATACCCAATATGACAGATGCAAATATTACCACATTGTTTGTACGTCGTTGCACACGGGTTGTCATGCAAAATCGTTTGCGATGAAGAGATGCACAAAACCTGCATGCCACATTTTCCCTTGGCTTAGCGGCGAAGGAACCTAGCTCTCGCTTTGCATACGGGTGTTCAATCTGAAAAGTTTGCGATGAGTGTTTTCAGAGAAAAAACACTAAGTTGATCAAAACCATAGATTTCATTTAGTCACACTATGATTTTGCATTCATACGATCGATATACAATATTAAAAAAAAACTAATTGCGGCGGCGGCGGCGTGCTGCACCAGCGTTGTCGTCCTCCGTGACACCGTTGTGCAAGTCTTCAAGACAGCCCAGAATGTTTTGGACTTGCAAATCCAATAGCCGTTCGTCGCGCGATCGACGGGTGGGGGGCCGGGGGACGACGACTCGCGGCGCTGCGAGGTAGCAGTCGACGGTGGCGTCCCATGACGCTGAGGGGGGTGCGGCGGGTGCATGCGCGTGCATGGGCATGGGCGCGGCGGGTGCAGCCAAGCGCACGGGGACCGAGGCCGCAGCGGGTGTAGGCCCGCGCATGGGCACGGGTGTGGCGGGTGCAAGCAAGCGCACGGGGACCGGTGCCGCGGTGGGTGCAGGGGTGCGCACGAGCACAGGCGGGGGCGCTGGCACGTACACGCTCACGCGGGTCCGCGGGGACGTCGCTGACGTCCGCGGCTTCCAGCGCCGCGATGGTGCTCGGCGACCAGCCCGTCCATGCCATGGGGATGGTCGCCGGCGCGGGTGCGGGGATGGGAGCTTGGACGGGCGTGGGGGCAGCTGCCTCGGCGGCCAGCTCGTTCACGGCCATGTCCCTGAGGTCCCATTCCTCCTTATTTTCTATCTCCTCCGTCTCGGAGTCAACTTCACCAAACCGGAAGACTAGTGACAGATGATCCTTGTGTGCCATGGCGTAGGTGGATGTATGGGAGATAGGATTCGGGCGAGAGGGGAATGGGAGGCGAAGAGTGCTACTTGTAGCTTGCGTTGGTTTTATCCCCGAAGAGGAAGGGATGATGCAGCATAGCAGAGGTAAGTATTTCCCTCAGTTATGAAACCAAGGTTATCAATCCAGTAGGAGAACCACGCAACACCTCGTTAGCAGTACCTGCACACAAACAACAAATCCTTGCACCCAACGCAAACGAGGGGTTGTCAATCCCTCGGCGGTCAATTGCAAGATTAAATTGTATGTGATAGATAGATAGATAGAAACAAAAATACAAAATAAAATAAATAAAAGAAAATGGCAGCAATATTTTTAGGGTTTTAGTAATTTGATTTAGATAGACCCGGGGGCCATAGGTTTCACTAGAGGCTTCTCTCGAGAAAATAGCATACGGTGGGTAGACAAATTACTGTTGGGCAATTGATAGAAAAGCAAATAATCATGACGATATCCAAGGCAATGATCATGTATATAGGCATCACGTCTAAGATAAGTAGACTGACTCCTGCCTGCATCTACTACTATTACTCCACACATCGACCGCTATCCAGCATGCATCTAGTGTATTAAGTCCAAAAAGAACGGAGTAACGCCTTAAGAACGATGACATGATGTAGACAAGTTAAACTCATGTATGAATAAACCCCATCTTTTTACCCTTAATAGCAATGATACATACGTGTCATGTCCCTTTCTGTCACTGGGATTGAGCACCGCAAGATCGAACCCATTACAAAGCACCTCTTCCCATGGCAAGATAAATCAATCTAGTTGGCCAAACCAAATCAATAGATCGGAGTACAAATACGAAGCTATAATAATCATGCATAAAAGAGATCAAAGAAGACTCAAATAATATTCATGGATAATCTGATCATAAACTCACAATTCATCGGAGCCCAACAAACACACCGCAAAAAGTGATTACATCGGATAGAACTCCAAGAACATCGAGGAGAACATTGTATTGAAGATCAAAAACAGAGAAGAAGCCATCTACCTACTGCCTATGGACCCGAAGGTCTGTGGTAAACTACTCACGCATCATCGGAAGGGCAGCAAGGTTGATGTAGAGCCCCTCCGTGATCGATTCCCCCTCCGGCGGAGTACTGGAGAAGGCCTCCAGATGGGATCTCTCGAGAACAGAAACTTGCGGCGGCGGAAAAAGTATTTCGTGGACTCCCTTGAGGGTTTCTGATTTTTTTCTGAATTTATAGTGGAGGAATTAGGTCAAACGGAGCTCTGTGGGCCCCACGAGGTACCAGGGCGCGCCTGCCCCCCCCCAGGCGCGCCCTGGTGCCTCGTGGGCACCCCCTGGGGCTTCTGGCCTCCTCCCAAAGCTTCTAGTGTTTATCTTGTCCAGAAAAAAATCTCCAAAAAGTTTCGTGGCATTTGGACTTCATTTGGTATTGATTTTCTGTAAAACAAAAACAGTGCAGAAAATAGCAACTGGCACTGGGCACTAAGTTAATAGGTTAGTCTCAAAAAATGATATATAATTGTTGTAATTGAATATAAAAACATCCAAGATTGATAATATAACAGCATGGAACAATCAAAAATTATAGATACGTTGGAGACGTATCAAAGAGTATGGTCGTCTATATTATACAGTGGCTCGGGCGCCATTAATGGAGAGGTTGGGAGCGAGGCGGGCGGCGATGGAGGTCAAAGAGCTCGCTTCCCAGTGAGCCTGCGCAGCATACTGGTCATATGCTTCCCGGTGAGCCTGCGCATCGGAGGACTGCTCACACGCTTCCCGGTCAGCCTGCGCAGTGGACTACGCACACACGCCTCCCATCTACTCGAGCAGCTGCCCGCACGGCACCTCCTAGCTAATAAAAGTCACGCGTCACGTGAATGGTTAGCAGAATGCCCACAATTTAAATTATACAAACATTTGAGATGATAACATGGTAGCTATTTGTTTTAGAATGCCTGTGTTGGCTGTTAAATCGTGCGCCTTGTCCCAAATAGGGCACAAAAAATACCATAGCATGTTGGTGCCATTTCATGATACCATGTCAAGTCTCATGAATTTCGGACGAGTTTTGGATTTACAGGAATTTAAAAACCAAGTTTCTCAATGTTTGTGGCCGAGCCACGAAGCCTAGGTGCTTGAAATTCATTCCCAATTCTTGCATGGGACCTAAACATGCACCCAAGGACACATATATGATTTTTCAACACATTTTGGTGCACCGGAGCATGTGCGTGTAGTTCAAATTTAAATTATGCACATAAAATGCATAGAAAACTCAGTTAATGTATAAAAATGTCCAAACGAACCCCGAATAATTATAAAATTTAACACGACACTCTTATTGGTCTGTGTTGCATCTAGAAAAAAATTCAAGGCGAGAAGAGGCAACGAATGTCGTTTCGTCCACAAAGGTGACACACGTTCCATACCAGAACCATGAGGCTTCTTGTGAGAAGCTCCGGTTTCTGAGAAGCTTATACCAAAACCTGCCCCAAATGGGACAAAAATTTTACCATAGCATGTTGGTGCCATTTCATTATACCATGCCAAGTTTCATGAATTTCGGACGAGTTTTGGATTTACTAGAATTTCAAAACCAAGTTTCTCAATGTTTGCGGCCGAGCCACGATGCCGAGGTGTTTGAAATTCATTCCCATTTCTTGCATGGGACCTAAGCACGCACCCAAGGACACATATATGATTTTTCAACCCATTTTGGTGCACTTGAGCATGTGCATGTAGTTCAAATTTGAATTATGCACATAAAATGCCTAGAAAACTCAGTTAATGTATAAAAATGTCCAAACGAACCCCGAATAATTCCAAATTTTAACACGACACTCCTATTGGTCTGTGTTACATCTAGAAAAAAATTCAAGGCGAGAAGAGGCAATGAATGTCGTTTTGTCCACAAAGGTGACACGCGTTCCTTACCGGGACCACGAGGCTTCTTGTGAGAAGCTCTGGTTTGTGAGAAGCTTATACGAAAACCTGCACCAAATGGGACAAAAAATTTACCACAGCATGTTGGTGCCATTTCATGATACCATGCCAAGTTTCGTGAATTTCGGATGAGTTTTGGATTTACTAGAATTTCAAAGCCAAGTTTCTCAATGTTTGCGGCCGAGCCTCGATGCCGAGGTGTTTGAAATTCATTCCCATTTCTTGCATGGGACCTAAGCATGCACCCAAGGACAAATATATGATTTTTCAACCCATTTTGGTGCACCAGAGCATGTGCATGTGGTTCAAATTTGAATTATGCACATAAAATGCCTAGAAAACTCAGTTAATGTATAAAAATGTCCAAACGAACCCTGAATAATTCCAAATTTTAATACGACACTCCTATTGGTCTATGTTGCATCTAGAAAGAAAAACATCAAGGCTAGAAGAGGCAACGAATGTCGTTTCGTCCACAAAGGTGACACACGTTCCCTACCGGAACCACAAGACTTCTTGTGAGAAGCTCTGGTTTGTGAGAAGCTTAAACCAAAACCTGCCCCAAATGGGACAAAACTTTTACCATAACATGTTGGTGCCATTTCATGATACCATGCCAAGTTTCATGAATTTCGGACGAGTTTTGGATTTACTAGAATTTCGAAACCAAGTATCTCAACGTTTGTAGTCGAGCCACAATGCCGAGGTGTTTGAAATTCATTCCCATTTCTTGCATGGGACCTAAGCATGCACCCATGGACACATATATGATTTTACAACCCATTTTGGTACAATGGAGCATGTGCCTGTAGTTCAAATTTGAATTATGCACCATAAATGCCTAGAAAACTCAGTTAATGTATAAAAATGTCCAAACAAACCCTGAATAATTCCAATTTTTTTGATGGCACTCCTACAGTTGCATGCTCACTGCAGATAAATATTCTAGCAATTCAAACACCATCCTTTGTTGCTGTGACCCCATTCTGTATTTCAAATCAAGATAAAAAAAATCAAGTACATCACACATAGTTTATTACGACCAACCATGTGAGATGAAGTACAAAATATCTTGGAGCACCGTCATATATGGCTTACGTGAGAAGGTTCGTTGGCTACAGTACACAGCCGGTGTGTCAAGCACACTAGCTCCCCAAATATCATTTCGCTGTTCAATCGTTGCCGGTCAAAGATGGGGACGTGGACCCGCGTCCTGAGGGCAACTTCGGCGGCCCACTCCGGCGAGAGCGCGGTCACAGCCGCCATGAGCGTGCTCACAACCTGCATGAGCGTGGTCGCAATCTGTGACCGGGTAGCTGCAGCAGCCGAAACGGCTGCTACTGCAGCTTAGATGGCGGCAGCAACATCTGCGACGAGGATAGCAAATGGCGAGAGCGGCACAACAGCTGTCCGTTCCGCGGCGGCCGCCTTAGCCCTGATGGAGGCCGCCCACACCCATGTCGAGGCCACCCATGCCCTGCTCCTGGCAGTCACCGCACAAATCGCATGAAGCTTCTCCGACAACGGTCGGCAACCCACAGCCGAAGAGTTGGCAATCGCCGAGAGCGTTCGAGCAGCCGTCCGTTCATTCGCAAGATACCTTGCCGCGATGGAGCCCGTCCAAGCCCAGACCGCGGCCGCCCACGCCCGGCTCGTGCGGCCTTTTCCAAAGAGATGGCGGATGCGGATGGTGAGATGCTTGCCGAGTATGGTGCGATGGATGCCATGGAGCCCCTTCCCCGGGAGATCATCGGGCGCGAGCTGGACATGGAGGAGGCGGCGGAGATCGACGAGCCCCAGGAGTAGTAGTAGTCTTTGTTTAGAGTGCCGGTCTTTTGTTAGAGTAATGTTTAGGTCAGCTAGCTCTGTTTAATTGCTGAATTTGCTCGATTAAGAAGTGTGGGTGTGCTGTAGGCTCTTTTGTCTGTGTACCCAAATTATGCAATGACGTGGATGACCACTGCAGCCAGGGAAATTCGAACCAAAATTTGCACATTCAAACTCATCACACACGGGGTAAGCCATAATCATTTGTGATGTTTAGATATCGTACACAGTGCTGAATAAGGGACCGTGTCTGATGACACTTTGCGCGCCAGTTTTTAGCTGCACGGAGCGATAAAATTTGGCATCCGCAGAAATATCTACCTCCCATGCCCTCTCCTCCTTACCAAAAGCCACATTTCTCCTGTTTCCGCCTTCCATTCCAAGTTCAAACCTTCACTGCTTGCTTGCAGCTCCGCCGCCTCGCCGGCGACGCTCCTTCCTGCTGCTCGGCCTCGTCGATCTACTCAGGTAATCCACACCTTACCCCCATCTTCCTCCTTCTACATCCCACATGCCCCGACCGCCGGCGCGACACCTTCCACCCAATTCACCGACCCATCCTCCAAATAAGCGCCGCCCTAAGCCATGGTGCACGTAGTATAGCCAGGAGCTCAAGGAGCATTTGCCAGCGGAGAAGCAAATCGCGGCCGCACACGCGGATGAGGTCGCGATGGCTGCCATGCGTGCCGACCCCCAGATCTTGGAGGAGCACCTCGCCATCGAGGCCACCGTCGAAGCCTCGCGCGCGGACGTGGCCACGCGGTTGGCTGCTTTAAACGACAGTTCGTGGCGTTTTCTCGAGGCCACCGTCGGTGCCTTTGACGAAGACTACGAGGTGTTTTTTCAGTGTGCCCGTGCTTACCTCAACTCCAGAGCCAGCAGGTTTGTGCCCAGAGCGGCTCAGGCAACTCACCACTACGAGGAGGGCACCCTCGATGTGGAGGCCTCGTCCTCTTCCAAGTCTAAGGATCCCATCGTCTTCGATGTCTCCGATGATGAGGAGTAGCTTGTCTTTTTAGCTCACTATAAGGACCTATGTTCAGCTAGCTAGCTACGCTGGTTAAGCATGTTCGGTTTACCTGTTGCATGTGCTGCTCCTACCTTTCCTTTACAAATTCTAGTGAACTGTCCTATGTACTATTACTATGCAATCTGATCTTCTAGTATATATGTTCTATATATTTTGCAATGTGGTGCTCAGTTAACTGTTTGGTTAATTTGTTGTGGTGTTCAGTTAACTGTTTGGTTCAATTCTGCAATGTGATGCTCAATTCTTGTGGGTACAATTTTGTATTCTCTTGCATGTGAGAAATAAATCGAATTTGGATGTACAAAATATATGAGAAACAAATACAATTGCTATATTTCCAAGTTGTTAAGCATGCTTGGTTTGGTTAACTATCTGATCTTCTAGTATGTTCTATTATGCAATGTGGTGCTTAGTTAACTGTTTGGTTCATTTGTTGTGGTGCTTAGTTAGCTGTTTGGTTCAATTATGCAATGCGATGTTCAGTTGTTGTGGGTACAATTTTGTATTGTTATGCATGTGAGAAATAAATCGAATTTGGCTGTACTAAATACATGAGAAACATATACAATTGCTATATTTCCTAGTTCTCAAGCATGCTTGGTTTGGATAAATGGCTTTTCCATGTGGCTCGAATTAATCTGCTGAATCTACTATGTGTTTATTTTTCATCAACATATTTTACTGATAGTATGCCAACCCTCACTTAACCTGATCAATAACTACCTTATATGTGTGTTGCAGGGAAACAATGGGAGGCACTGAGGTTTACCATCGAGGTTCGCACATGCATGATCCTTTGTCTAATAGCACATTATTGTGCAATTGCAGGAACCATTCTAATATTTAGGTCTTTAACAATTTGGCCTTGCACATGTAGGTCTTGCTGTCACAGGTTTTGACCCACTGTTCGACCCATTTTGCATATGGGGAAATGAGATGTCCATGAATATCAGTCAAGTCAAGAAACTCAGAAAGATTGTTAGGATAAAGAAACTAGCGACGAAAAACAACAAGATCTTTGTCTGCACAATGAAGAAGACATCAGTGAACAACAAGATGGTACTACCTCTTATACCTTGTTTTTTTATTCCTTTGCGCCATTTCAAAATTTAGAGAAGATATTTATGCATATCTTTGGTTTCAGGCCTTTCCAAAGCAGTTCACAGATGATTACCTCTCAAACCACCTGTATGGTCAAGAGGCGAGGAAGGTGTTCATACAACACCCATGGTACAATATTGAAGTCTTCCTCAAGAGGACGAAGGATGGGCGGTCAATCATCCAGACGCACTGGCCTAAAGTTGCAAGGACCTTCAACATCATTGAAGGCTCAATATTCGCCTTCCGCTTCAGCAGTTTTCTAGATGAGATTCATCTGTCTATCTACCGTCCGTGATGCTAATTTCCAAAGGTTTTAGATGTTGCATGTGAAACTTGGTGCTGTTGTGTAATGAGGTAGCTAGCTATATGCCTATATGGTGTAAGTGGGTGCTGAAGCTATATGATGTTGTACTCTGATGTATTTCAATTATTAAGTCCTGGTTCCATAATACAAAAATGAAATATATTGTGTGTTTAATATGAAATGTCAATTTGAATACTAAATGAATTAAAACTAATAGGCCAATTAGCCTGCTTATTGGGTTTTTCTATTGCAAACGGTTATTGAGACAACACCGTGGGCGATGATCTCAGACAACCCACACAGTTTCTAGGAAGTGAACGTGTTGGATCAATGAACAATCACACATGACTTCCTCTGGACAACTGTTTGCGTTAGGCCACCTTGCACAAACGTTTTCCACATAGAAAGTGTGTGTGATGGACAGCCTATGCCACACAATTTCTTCTAGGCACCGTGCGTGATGGATTCAATAACACAAATGATAAAATTATTAATATCGTCTGCAATGGCAACACTATCACAGATGATGTGATGTGGAAAATTGTGTGTGATGTACGCACGAACGAAAACGGTTGTCTGGGATTCACTGTGTGGGATGTGTATACAAACGGAAACGTTTGTCTTGGATTCACTGTGTGGGATGTACATACGAACGGAAACGATTGGGCCTGTATAATTGTCTGCGATGGCTCGCCTGATCGCACACGAGCTCTTTCTGCACCGCGTATGTGACCGGAGGACCTACGCCGACGGTTTCTGGGTCGTGTGGGAAGGACCCCCCTATCGCACATACAGGCAAGGCGACGGTTTAAAACTCTGTCGCAGAAAGGGGGTAAAAACCATTTGTATAGCAGGTCGCTGCACTAGTGTCGGTATGTCTCGGTTTTTTTTTGTTCGCATGATATGAGTAAATTCTTGGAGAGTCGTGTGCTTTTTAATTTTTTTTAATAATGCACCATGCTGGTATGGGATAGTCCTTGGTTGATTTGTAGAATGCTCTTTGCACTTCACTTATATCTTTTGAGTATGGCTTTATAGAATGCTTCATGTGCTTCACTTATATCATTTGAAGTTTGGATGCTCGTTTCTCTACATTTGGAAAACTGTTATTTGTAGAATGCTCTTTTGCTTCACTTATATTTATTAGAGCGTGGACGAGTCTTTTGTAGAAAGAATTAAACTCTCATGCTTCACTTATATCTTTTTAGAGAGTTAACAGGAATTGGCCATTCACATGGTTAGTTATAAAATCATGCATGAAACTTGTAGATCACTGATATGATAAGTTTGATTCTTTGCAATAGTTTTGCGATATTGAGGTGGTAATATGGGGGCATGCTAGTAAAAGAATTAAAGTTGAGTTTTAATAATGGTGTTAAGGGAAGTAAGTCTTTACGCAAGTAAATCCTCACGCATGTAAAGTGGTGGCTGTCGTGGTTTTGTCACGGTAGATGTCCTCATGAAAGGACTTAGTCGTGAGGCAATCGCAGTTGCGTGGAAGCTTGAACGGGGTTGAACGGAAACGAGAGACACGAGTTTACCTAGGTTCGGCCCCTCGCGGTGGTGGTAAAACCCTACTCCTTATTGATTGATATTGCTCTGAATCTCGATTACAAGGGTGAGGATTCGCTAACCTAGCTCTTGAGAGATTGCAACTTAGTCTTTTCGTCCCAGGGGCTTCCCTTTATATAATAGGTCGAGACCTTGGTTTTACAGAAGAGTCCGAGTCGTATTGTTAACCCGTATCTTAATCTAACACTTATCTATCTTGCCTCCCAAGTTGGAAGTTTCCTTCGCCTGGGCCTTCTGTCGAGCCGGCCCGCTTGATTCCTTATGAACCGGCCCCAAGCCAGGTCATCTTCGGGCCTTCAGCCCTTTCCTTATTGCGCCACCAAGAAACGGAGAACTGTATGGCCCATAGTGCCTTCAGGCCCTTGTCGGGTCATCCCTTGAGCCGGGTTATGGACGCGGGAAATATCCCCAACATTAGCCCCCAGTTTAGCTTGGATTTATCCATGGTAAACTTCATTTCTGAAAAACAAAGCAAGGAAGCAAAGTTGTAACAAGTTAAGTCTGGGTCTTATTTTCCAAGCCGGCGTCTTCTCATCCCCTCAGTCCTTGTCAGTTTTGATTTTCAAACATCTGACTGGATCAATCCTTTTGCCGGGTCGTGCAACTTATTCCACACTTAGCATTTTTCTGCCACTCCATACCATGACACCACCTTGTTTGCTTCTGAAATGCTCGCATGACATCACTAAGAATCTTTGATCAGATATGCTAAATCTCGTCTGGCGTGAAAATCGAGGCGTCATTTGAGCCTAAATTTACTTCACACCCTAGGGTCTCGCACCTGCCTCTTCGGGCTCCCTTCTCTTATAAATAAACAGAGGGCCCCCCAGGGTTCACTTTTACTCTCTACCTCCTGCTCTTCTTCTTCCTCCTCTCAATTCCAACGCACTACGCCACCGTGAGCTCTCCGCCTCCTCAGGCCAGCAACCACATCAGGCAAGGACCGTCGCCGGTGCCCATTGGAGACATCGCAGGAGCGCCGCCGACCTCGAGCATCTTCAAATTCCGCTTCCCAGATCTATAAGTTCCTCTTTTCTCCAACGTGCCATTGTTGTTCATCACAAGTTCATCCCAAAAAATGAAACTGTAGATCCAATCTTGCAACAAACGGCCCTCAAAATGTGTTTTAAACAGTACCGCAATGCAACTTATCTTATTTAGATCTTCCCTGCTGCACTTAATCAGACCCCCGTGCTGTTAGTCTGCCTAGCCACTCTGCCATAGCTAGGGTTTTTCCTTTCTTTTTCAGATATTTTGTAGATCTTAAACTGGAACTGAATTTGAACAGTAACAATTTGCAACACCTCAACCCGGTTCTGGTCTTTATAACTTGTCAAAATTGCAAAACTGTACTTACTCCGCCGATGTCGGCTTAGAATGTTGCCAGCTTGTCATTTTATTGTAGTCCGTAGATGTTTTTGTAAATGACATAACCTTGCCTTACCTTGATAATCACAACCCGACAATTCTATCGAATTACAGTTTAACTCACAATCACCATCTCCCGGAATGCCTCCTAATCTTGCCGGCTTATACTAGTTTTGCATACCTGGTAGTTGAATCTTCACGGTTACTAAAAGAATGGCTCCTAAAACCAACAAAGCGGTCAACTGGGCCAAATCCAACATGTATGAACTTAGACTACAAAGCTTAGTGGACTCCGGGTTGCTTCCAGCGCAAGAGGAAATAGAATGGCGCGCACCCGAAGAAGAAATCCATCCTCAGCCGGGTCAGAACGAGATTGTCATATTTGGCGACCACCTGGACAGGGGTTTTCGGCCTTCGGGTTCAAAATTCTTGCGTGATGTACTTCATCATTTCTCCATCAGGCCTCACAACCTCGACCCCAACTCTGTTCTAAACCTGAGCCAATTCCAAGTATTTTGTGAAGTATATCTTCAGATTGAGCCGTCTGTCAGCTTCTTCCAAGAATTTTTCTACCTCAACCATCAAACAGAATTCAAAGGAGGACCAAGCATAGAACTTGGTGGGGTTACTATCCAGAGGAGAAAAACCTTAGCTTTTCCCGAAGTAAAAACTGGAGAGTCATCCTAAAGGATGGCACAAATCCTGGTTCTACTGCAAAGATACTTCCCCAGCACAGCAACACCAGTTGCCGGGTTATAGACTGGATCGGCTTGACGCTTCAACCACATTCCCAGGCGTCGCCTCTAGAGCCGAAAGGGAGGCCTTTCAACCCTTGTATTCTAAGATAGATGCCTTGATCGCTCATGGCCTTACCAGAGTTGATCTAACCCGGACCTAGATGAAGTGGCGAATCCAACCCTTAGCCTGAGGAGCCGGCCCATGCATACGTATACCGGCAAGCCGGAAGATGCACTGCGGTTCAGTCGGGTCAACCTATCAGCCACTGATCTATCGAAATCTACCAAGAAATTACTTGGTGAAACTCGAGATGCAATCGACCTGTAGGGCTAGCTCCCTTCTTCTCAGGCAACCCGACACCTGCAGTGAGTCACATGTTTGACTTCTATTTGTTCTGCTTAAAATTTTGTTCTGTTGCTTTATGTAATATGCCGGCTCGTCCTTTATCCAGGAGCACTCTGAATGGTGGCAAACTGAACCTCAAAATCCTACTCCGCCCAGGGACGAGGAACCAGAGGAGGACGAAATTGAGGTAGAAGATCTTGACTCTCTCGGCCGCCTTTTTAATGAACCTGCTGACGCCACCACATCGTAGGAGAATACTGAGACCAGCCGAGCCAGCGAGATGGAGGTAAACCCCTCTTCTTCCGACTTAGAACCAGTTGTCCCGAAGAAAACGAGACGGACAATCCGAAAGGTACCATTTTCACATCCGGATGCTCATTTAGACCCACAATTTCTTTTGAAGAAAACTCAGAGCAGCTCTGGAGAGCTAAGCGGCGTGTTACCAAACGAGCTGTCTTCACGAAGGGCATGAACTAAAGTGCCTCATAGCCCAACTCCTTCGCTTCCTCAAGCCGGCCAATTTAAAGAGCCGCTACATCCTTCTGACCCGGACTATCACATGATGTCCCCGTCGTCAGATGAATCCAGCGCTACCCAACTGCCGGCTTTCCATATCAACCGTGGGTAAGTTTTTCACCAAACTATGTTTATTTTTCATCATCTTTTCTTCATCGCTTCTCATATGCTTTGTAAATCCAGGGCAAAGGCTTTTACCAAGAAGAAAGCTGATGAAAAGAATGGTGCTGTCACACCAGAGGTTGAAGAAAACCCTCCTCAAGATCTTTCAATAGTCAACCCGGAAACCCAGAACGAGCCGGTTGGCAATACTGAGCCTGCTGGGGAGACTGAGCCGGCTAGCGAAGATGAACCGGCTCATCAAAATAACCCAGTGAGCCCTGCCCATGTCTCCACTCCTACAATGACAGAGAGAGAGAATCCAACTAGTGAGCCGCCTCTGGAGGCGACTTATACTGATGTGATGATTACTAGGAGAAACATAACACTCCAGAAACATCAAATACTTTGGCAAAAATCTTAGCCAAAGATGAGTCGCCAATGAAGGAGAAAGGGAAAACCAAGCGTCAATTCCAATCTTTGGAGGATATTGATGTGAATTCCCTTCACCAAGGGTACTTGACCCGGCTGTCTGAGAGCCAGGACACTGAAATCACCATGGTCAATACTCTTAAGCGAAAATATGAGGTATGTCTTACTGTTTGTTCCTCCTGTATATATATAGCAGAATATTATTCTGTTACCCCACTTGAACTGATGGCGTCATGCCTCTGTACTGACGTGTTTGTCTACTTGAACTGCCCATTCTGTGTCTTCCATGGGTGTAACCAGGGGGTTCGTCCGCGAGCTTCGGGTGGTTCGCCGGTGCGTTCCTGCCGGCCGGGCGTTATCAGAGGAGTAGTAGCCGAGATTCCGCACGCGCGCGCGCTCTTCTGGTCATGTTTTCCGAGCTCAGGTCACCGACGGTGACGGCGTGAGCAGGCATGGCGGAGTTATTCCGGGCGCTGGTGTTGGCATGGTGTTCGTATCGCGCGATTTACGTTCGTATGTGCTTGCATGAGTTACTGTGGTCTTCAATTGATCACTGCGTGTTAGTTTTTGAGACTATTTTATGGGAATTTTTCCTCATGGGTTGTGTGGTTCTTGCGTGTCGTCCATGGTCGCCTCGCATGCGTGTTCTTGCCGGTCGCGCGTTCTTTTTCCTAATTAGCATTGCAGGAGTGGTGTGAGGTTCGTACAACGAGTTTTGCGTTGTTAAATTTGCTCCTGGAGTTTCTCGTAGTCTGTTCGTATATGTTGAATCCGATTGCGCTGTTTTACTCGTGGGACAGAGCTGACTTCTGTGAAATATCTTCTGTTGAGTTTTTTGTTTTATTGTGTTGTGGTCTAGCGTGTTTGTTTGGAGTGATAGATTTCTATAATTTTGGTCAACCGCTGGAATTAAGTTTGGTGTGTGTTTTTCTATGCTCGTTGAAATTACTCGCAGTCATCTATGCGCCTTGACCGGCTATCGTAACTATAGTTGAACTGATGCACGTCATGTTTGTAGGACTACATGGAGACAACAGAATAACTATTGTGTGTGTATGTGAAATTCTACCGGCTACCTACCCACCCCCCGTGTTTATTATTTGTATACATGATGGCAGTCATCCTGGCTATAAATCCTGTCCATCTATGTTGGTGCGTGGCTCAGACTTCTTCTCCCTCTTCTTCATTCCTCCAAAGCTCAGATCTAGGGTCCGCTCCCCTTTCTTTGTTCTTGATTTTTTGCTTGTGGTGTCGATGGAGGATTGTTCTTGTGGTTGCCTGGCAAGGATGGAGCCCATAGTGGACGCTTATGTGTACGAGCAAGGTCTAGAGCTCTCACAGAGTCTGCGCCGTGGGCAACTTTCGTCGCTGCTCACCACCAACCATGGGTTTCAGGCGCCCTATGTTTGCCGCCTTACTGCTGAAGACCTGGATGAGACCTTGGTATGTGTTTCCCTATTTTCTTTTGTTCTTTACTTTTGTAGGTTTCATTTGAAATCAATATACTGGATCTATATTTTCTTCAGTTTTGTCAGTATTTAACAGTAGGGATTCCTACGTATATTTCTTCAGTTTCGTCAGGAATTAACAGTAGTTAGGTCGGGTTTTTTTTGGGTTGAGATATTGAACTTGTTCTTTTAACAGTTGCCAGATCTGTGCAAATATTCAGTTATGTGATGTGCTTACTTTTCTTTTTTGTATGCTTGACCAATTGTAGAGAATGACATCCAGAATCAGGATTGTTGCTGCTACTTCGGGGATACTAAACGTGGAGACGAACCACAAGAATGGCTATCAATATATGGAAGTTTCCTACCACATAGACTTTTATGGTTGCATCAACCTAACTGCTGGGTGGAAGGAGTTTGTGGCAGAGTCTAGAATTGAGGAGGGAGATGTGGTAATGGTGATGTTCTTCAGGGAAAATGGCTCTCTGAAGTTCAGGCTTTGTGTACTGTAGGTTTAATGTGGCAAATGATGCCGGTTGTGAGATTTGTGCGGTGTTTGATTTTGTTGCATTTCTTTTAAAAATAATTTGTATGAGATGGTTGAACTCTATGTTTATGCATATGGTTATATTTTTAATGTAATGTTTCCTATGATCTCAACTGCATGGGTTATATTTTTATTTTTATTTTAATGTATTTGTACATCTTAAACTGATGTACATGCTTTGTCAGTACTGGCATATTTTTCATGTAGATAATTCGAACACGAACTTATATGCTGTTCAGGGATGTAGCACTACTTGTGTCGAGTTTGTTGAACTTGCGGGCTGTTTATGATCGTACTTAAGAACTTTGTATGACAAGCCCCAGTCCTATTTATTGGTTGCAGAGTTTTTTTTTGTACTGATGGAAATTTAGACCACAATTTCTTTTTAGTTGACTCCTGATAGTTCTAACCAATTTTTTTTAATAAAAGAATTTAATCTTGGTGCACGTCCCAAATTTTTTATTTGAACTTTTTGAATTTTAGTAGTTGAACTTTTGATTTTTTTTATGGAAATTTATTAGAATCTCCTATGTAGAAAAATCCTTTATGTAGTTATTATATCTATTTGTGATTTGTGTTGCATATGTGACATTTTTTGTTTGGCTTTTTTTGGAAAAAAATATTATATTTTATTAGTATATTATTTTAATTTTACAACGAACATGTATTTGAACTTTTCTATAATTTGTATTTGAACGTATTTTTTTTTGTGATTTTTATTTTTATTTTATTTTTCCACAATTTTGTTCCTTTGATGGGCCGTGTGAGAGCAGTAGGAATTTGTAATGGATCGCTCTGTCGTATTGGGCCTTCCCCCGGAGCCGTCCTTTTCAGCCCAAATAGCTCGTCCGCGCGGCTGTGTACTGTTGCCTGTGCGTGTGCTATGAGTTTAGTCCCACCTCGCTCGCCGAGTGGGTTCTAGACCGGTTTATAAGCGCTGCAGAGGCTCAACCGTCAAACTCCTCTGTATAATTACTTGAGCGCTTACACACGGCGTTCTCTCTCTCTTTGTCATGACCTGTGGGCCCTAGTCGGTTGGCCCCACGCAGTTCGGTTTGCGACGGATTCGCCCTCGGTTCGCTGTGGGCTTGAGTCCACGTACCCAACTGTGTAGGGCCGGCCTGTACTTAGGGCGGTCAAATTTTTATTTTTTTTATAAATCTAGTACTTTGCCGATCGAGTAATGCGGACTGATGCTTCTTACCATTGTTTTTGTAGTGCTTATGAATTTTTTTGCCTGATGGAAGCATTTATTTTATTAGTACTGATTGTCCTTGTCAGCTCCAACTGACCCTTTTTTTAAGTGTGTTTTTGTCACTTTTTTGTTGTGATTATTTTCATTGTTGTTATGACTCTAATTTTTTTAGTGTGATAGTACTTACCAGCTAAGCTGTACTGAGACGTCCAAGGGTACTAGTACTGTTGAGCTTAGTCCGTCAGGGCTTGTGGTATATATGCTATCATAAATGGGAAGTGATGCTTTCTTGGCAGTTTTTTTGTAGTACTTATTGGTACTGACTGTTCTCCTCAGATCGAAACATAGCATGACGGGGCATAGTCGGGACCCCCCCTCCCCCCCCCCCCCCCGGCGAGGCCGAGCCAGGAACGAGCCATAGCAGGCGACGACGCGGCGTGCCGCGGCATCGCATGCGGAGGCGAGTCCGTAACATGACTTGCCCCCCCCCCAATTATCTATCTTAGGGTTAGGGTTTAGGGTTTAGGGTGTCGGGACCGCATAACGGGGCATAGTTGTACTGACACATCTTTCTTGTTTGGACTGATGAACATGCGCGTCAGAACCAAGCGGTGAAGGCGCCCCCCATTATCTATCTTAGGGGGTGGTGCGTGGGGTGGGGGGGAAACAGAATAACCGCAATGCGCCTGTCAAACGAGCACACTGTCGCGTTAGCGCGAGGCCGAGCCGGGGGGGAGGGGGTAGGGACCCCCCTCCCCCCCCGGCGAGACCGAGCCAGGAACGAGCCGTAGCAAGCGACGACACGGCATGCTATGGCGTCGCATGCGGAGGCGAGTCCGTAACATGACTTGCCCCCCCCATTATCTATCTTAGGGTTAGGGTTTAGGGTTTAGGGTGTCGTGACCGCACGACGGGGCATAGTCGTACTGACACATCTTTCTTGTTTGGACTGATGAACATGCGCGTCAGAACCAAGTGGTGAAGGCGCCCCCCATTATCTATCTTAGGGGGGTGGTGCATGGGCTGGGGGGAAACAGAATAACCGCACTGCACCTGTCAAACGAGTGCACTGCCGCGTTAGCGCGAGGGACCCCCCTCCCCCCCCCCCCCCGGCGTGGCCGAGCCAGGAACGAGCCGTAGTAGGCGACGACGTGGCGTGCCGCGGCGTCACATGCGGAGGCGAGTCCGTAACATGAATTGCCCCCCCCCCCCCCATTATCTATCTTATGGGTGTCGGGACCACACGACGGGGCATAGTCGTACTGACACATGTTTTTAAATTTTGAATTTTCTATCTAAGGTATTTAATTGTACTTTTGAGATAGTATTTATTGAACTGAGTGTGTTTAATGTGTATTTTTTTGCGCACTATTTTCAGTTGTTATTTTTGTTATTGTATTTAATTATTAATATTATTATTAGTAACTACCCTTAGATCGTGGGCTTTGCCCGTTTTTTTTCTCCCACGATCGTGGGCTTTGGCCGTTCGGTTTTCTCTCACTCGCCTATTAACTTCCCCTCCCCTCCCATCCGCTCTATTGTCTGGTTACTCAAAGTTATTTCTTTCTCCTTCCCCTCTCCTCTTCGCCGTAGGAACTTGCCTCTCCCTGTTGCCGCGGGAGCGTCCTCCGGCGGCTGGAACTCCAGGTGAAGCTTTGTGTGGCGTGTTGTTTCCTTTCCTCTCCCATCCACTTCCCTCACCTCCCACCAACTCTTTGATTTTGCGAGCTTCTAACTAGTTCCTCCTCTGCCGTCTTGTTAGTGTTCGCGAGGAGAAGCTTTTTGTTGGTGTGGTTTTTTGCGGCGAGCGGCGCGCGGGTCTCCGCCTGGATTCGGTGTCGGAGTTCCTGTTAGGTGGTAAGATTTTTGCTTGTTCGGTGTGCTTCCTTTCTAACATGTAGAACCCTAAGTTTTGCTAATGTCTTTTGTAGGTATGTATCGGCGGTTGTCTTGTTTGTAGACGCAGGTAATATGTTCTGCTGAAACTTTTCTTTTTTGTTCTTGTGCTTGGTCTTTATCAGATCTGGTGCATAATAGGTTTTTTGTGCTGTGATTCATATAGGTGTTGAATGGATATTTCTAGTTGTTGATTTTGGCCCTTGAATGTGTTGTATGTTTAGTTTTTATTTCATTTTAACCTCCACCGATATTCCAGTACTGAACATCATGTACAGTTTGAACTGGTTAGTGTCATCTGAATAGTTTGTTCCAGTTTGAGAAGAACTACTAGCATGTTGAAACGGTGCACATTTTGAACTGGGTTGTGCCAGTTGTGCTGTTATATGATTAATTGGTTGCTGGTCATGTTCATGAACTGACGTAGTGTCATGTTTGTGCACTGGTAGGGTTCATATGATTGAACTGAGTGCTTGATCATATTTTTGCATACTAGTTTTTTTGCTGACTATTATGTTGTTGCAGATGTTGGAGTGCCAGTACCTCCTGATTCTGACAAATCATACCCCCTTCAAGATCTTGTGAATGCTATTTTTGAGATACCAAATCATCTAGAAGAACTTGCGAGTGTTGCTGGTCTTACTCTTTTATTTTCTTTTTTTAATAGTCTTGTTTACATAAATGTGTTTTAGTTACCTCAGTTTTTCCATTTGTTTGCGTGTGTCGCTATGCATCTTATTTAATTGTTTTTGTATATTGTCGATTCTTTTATTTTATTTTTGTGTGATTATGTTATTGGTTGATGCAGTTAATGAAAGTCATGGTGTTGTTGAGGACATTAATGATGTTGTCAAATATATTAATGATGGGATTAATTCTCTCAATTTTGGTGATGGAGATGGGAGCTTGCAGTTGTCTGTGACTCAGTCTCAGAGTGTGGATGGCACCGAGCCTGTTACTCAGGGTTGATGATGTTCCTCTGCAACTACAGTTGGAGGATGAAAGGGTAAGAAAGAAGAAGAGTGATTTTCTTATGAAGAAGGAGTTGGAACGGCGTCAAAAGGCTGCTTGCGTGCATCCACGCGCTGAGGATGCTACACAAGCTGGACATGATGAAGGTGGTGTCGAGGCTGGTGGTACTTGTCATCCTGGTGCTGATGGAACTGACATGCCTGTCAAGACGAACTTGTTGCAGACTCGGCTGACTCAAGTGTGTCCTCCTGATGCAGTCAAGGTCAAAAGAGCTGTTTTGAAGCGGAAGATGGGAGATGCAAATCCTGATGGCACGCAGAGGCATAGCCCACGTTTGAAAGTTGCTAGCCAGACTTATGAACTATGGTACATATTGAATGTGTTGATGTCTGGAAGCTGTGTGATCTCTAGTATCTGTTTATTAGTATTTAGTTCAACTATTTTTTTTGGATTCACATGATTTTGGTTTGGTATATGTGTCTGTACTGTATGTTGTTTACTAGTTGTACTTTCAAGCATGTGTTATTGCCGGGTAGGGATGGTGGTCAGTTGAGGCTTGGTTATTCTGAAATTTGTTGTACCCTTCCAGGCATGCCACTGAATCAATGGTAGAATGATTTATGCTAAGCATCATTGTTTGCATCATTTTGTTTGTGTTAGTGGTTTTGCTCTTGTATATATGTTTGTACTGTAGCTGGTTTATTAGTTGAACTTGTGCAAGCTTCTTTTTTGCCTTCATGGTTTTCTTTTGTTTTTTAGATTCATTGTCCTAAATCATGCCTTTTTGATTTCCTTTTCAGCCTGTTAATGTGAGGAGTCCGGTCAACCAGAGAAGAGGAATGAAGGAAAGTGTTGCTGTGGATGAAGGCAACTTACATCGTTTGAATATAACTGTGCGATGTTCGTTGAAAGAGGTAGATACTTGTGCTCATTTGCTCAAGAGTAGCTATGTGGCCAGAGTTCATGCAGCTGGTTTTGGTTCTATATTTAGTTGAAAGGTGAAGGCTAATATTTCGCGCCCTCTGATGGGAGTGTTGTATCTGAAGATAGATCCTAAAACCATGAGTCTTGGCATGGGTGAGGCGAATAAGAAGCTTCGCATCACTAGTGATGGCATACAACAGCTATTTGGGTTCCCTCGTGGTGGTCGTTCTGCACCAAGGCCGTCCGAGGACGGATACGACGACGCTTTAATGAGGTTAAGATCAGAACTTGGCATCAGCAGAAGCCAGGATATCAAGACGAAAGATTTGAGGGATAAGCTCAAGGTGCTTGTCAATGATCCTGAGAAAGATGACCTGGCTCTGCGGGTGTTCTTCATTATTATGTTCATGAAAGTCGTGTTGCCTAGTGCAGCCACTCGGGTTTCCAGAGAGGCGGCAATGTTTGAGAACCTCGTCATCAAGGACATGGCTAATATGGATTATTGCCAGCTGATGGTTGATGAGCTTAGAAGGGCTGTAGTGAGGTACCAAGATGGTGTTACCTTGGGGAAGGCAATCACAGGCTGTGCTATAGGGCCTGTACTAATGTATCTTGACTGCCTCATCCATGGCAAGGCTCCGGATATTGACATGCGAGTCTCCCGCATATGTTTCATGGACCAGGACAAGCTCTCTGATCTTGCTGCTGCAGATTTGATAAGAAGGGGTAATGCAGACCCAAGGACGTGGGTGTTTGGGAAGCTTCCGGTGAGCTTTGTTTCTATCCTGGTATTTTAGTCATTTTTTTAAGTGCAGCTGTTTTCTGGAACGTACATGTGTCTTACATAGTTATCTGTTTAGTCTGGTCGGTTTTGAAGCATGTGAGTTATCAATATGTTCTTCAGTATTGACTTGCCCTTTGTGGTTGAACTGATGTTCTTACTTTTATAATATTACTTGTGTGCGTAACCATTTGGCACTGACAGTGAAAGCATGTTAGTACTGAGGCTTTAAAACTGTTAATTAATTGATATTTTTCCAGTGGTTTGCATTGATTAATTACCTTTTTTTTCCTCATTCCCAGTGGAAAACTCAAGAGGAAGTGGTATTTTTCCGGTTCTATAAGCGGCCAGTCCTGGAGATGCCGTCTCAAGTTCCCAGGATTGCATCTCCGCAGGATGAGTTGAGAGATGGTCGCTGTGCTGAGGGTGGTGGTGATATTCCCCCTGGCCCTAGTAATGCTGGTACTTCCCAGAGGTCGGGTTTTGGTATTGATGTAGCAGTTTCTGCGTTGGAGCGCGCCGAGCATATTTTTATTAGTGTGCGTTCTGAACTGGAAAAGGTCCCAACTATAGTTGAGCGTCTGAGCCATATTGATGGCATCCTTCCTGATGGTCATCGATTTAATGCTGATGAAGCATCAGACTATGTTGAGATGGAGAGGATTTAAATTGGTGATATGCGTGATGGTGCTGCTGACCTTGTTCAGAGCTCGATTCTTCTGTTGAAGACCGTCAAGCGTTTCAGAACTATGCAGGACTCTCGCTGCAAGCCATATGAAGAAGATGCTGATGTTATTATCAAGCAGATGGAGCAGAATGAGGCTGCTGCCGGGAGGACTGCTGGTGATACCGAGGCTAATGTTTCTGACCACCATGAGAATGATGCTGGTTTGGAGTCCCCTATTATTGAGGTGACTCAGTTTTTGATCTTTGAATTATAATTAGATTGTTCTGCTGTCAGTACTGTAGTTGAACTTGCTCATGTGCTTTTTGATTATGTTTGATGCAGGAGACCACTCATGGTGTTGAGGCTGTTGCTATTGACAGTGGAGTCAGTGATCCTTCTGCTGATAAGATCAAGGTTAGTTTTATTTTTAGTGTTTATAAAGTTTCTTAAATTTTCATGCGCACATCCTTACATGTTTATTTTTCCTTTGTTACTCTCATCCAGGATCCTGTTGATGGTGATGAGCCTCATTCGCCCATTGGTGATGTTCCTTTGAATGTTAGCAGCAGCAACGTTGGTGATAATGCTGTGGATGCTTCTAAGGTTTGTTATATGTGCTTGCATTTAAAGTTACCTTGTGCACCTCTTGTGGTTTTTTTTGGTTGTTAGTTTTGCTCATTTTCTCTAGTGTCTGAATTTTTTCTTTTTTAGATGCCTAATGTTGAGCATGAGGCGACCGTTACTGGTGAAGCAGATGCTGTTGGTGTTCCATTTAGCGGTGATTGCGACGTCGGTGGCAAGGTTGCTGATGAGGATGTTGGTGCTGCGAGCATTCTTGATGGCAAATCTTCTGGTGTTGGTAGCGCTGAGAATGATAATTGTTCCGATTCTGAGGATTTGCCTCCGGAAAATTTCCCGCCTGGAGGGCTTGACTACGGTGATGCATTGGAAGACGACATGGTGTCTAGCGTGGAAGAGGTGTGTTATCCGAAGATGATGATTTAATTCTATCAATTTCTTCTTGCCCCTTGACGCAGGAGGCGCTCCTGTCGTCGCAGGATTTTCTGTCGTCAAATCCTGAAAGTGCAGGCAACTTGGTTTTGTCACAGGACTTGCCTTCGTCAAACCCTAAAAGTGCAGGCAAGAATTTGTGTTAGGGTTTGGTGCCCATTTTTATTGTACTTCTCATTTATGGTGTGGTGGCCGTGTTCCCATGTAGTCTTTGAACTTAATCTTTTGTTTCTTTCTTTGTGTAAGAAGATGGTGCTAATGCTACTAAGGTTGATTCATTTTTCTTCGTTGTTACGAGGTTGCGCACGAACCGTGGGAAACGGTTAGTGCTGGATTTCGTGTCCTTACTGTGCCTGTATCATTTTCGTCTTTTTTCCTTTCTCCCCTATGATTATTGTTGTCACCGCACTAGTTTTGATTCCTCGCATCCTTTTGTTCCTCAGTGATAAGCCAATATTCCAAAATAATGAATGTGATGCTAGCATTGGTAAGGTGGCTTCCGCGTTCATCCTCGGTGGCATGCTCAACTCGGATTCTGCTGATGTTGTTTTATATTCTCTGCGCGAAAAGTACCAAGGCACTGACAAGCTGATTGTTCCTAGATGGGTGACGGTGAGTATTGCTTGTTTATTTTTTGTTTTGTTTGTTTTTACTTTTCTGCATTAGGTTTGATAAGTTATTTGACAATTTTCTAACTGTATTTGGTGTTTGTACAACAGACAAAGATACTTAATGGAAATATCGATGGCAATGGGAGGCAGTGGTTCACAAGATCAGGGGCTGATGGTTATGACTTTGTATGTGACTCATCCTTTTTGTTCCTTTTTTTCCTATACCGATGAAAGAATGTGTGCTCTTATTTAAAGCTGAACTTATTGTAGTAACGAAGTCGAACTGAAATGTTCATTGCAAATTTGGTAGTATAAATAAACTTAAGTAGCCTGCTTTATTATTTGTACTGAGGTGCTTATTCATTTAGAACTTATGATTTCTAGTGCTGTTAGGACCGATGAATTTCCTTTTCGCGGTTGATTATTTGTTTTGAAGGCTGAGTATGAGTTTCTTTTAGAATTCTTGAATTCATTTTCTTCTGCGCTTGTTTTTGTCAGGTTCTTTTCCCTACTTTTGATCCGCCGCCATTTGTGCTTGGCATAAAGGCTGGTGAAGATGTTGGCCATTGGTGCTTGGTTGATCTCAATTTGAAGTGCCGTCGTTTCGAGTGCCTGGATTCACTCCGTGATGAAACCTGGGATTCTGCCATTAGATTTTTCAGGACCATGACAGATAATATAAAGAGGCTCTGGAGGGAATCCACCGTAGATAGGGCCAAACCGTTCTCCCCGGCACGTGTTGATGATTTTTCTAGAGAGTTTGTTCGTGTGCCACAGCAGCAAAACACGTGAGTGTCCCTTTTCATGAAATTTATTAGTTGTTTTTTGTTCCTGTAATTAGTTCTTTCATAATTTTTGTCGTATTCATGTATTTTTATTTTTAATGTACCCTTTGTTTTTTCTGGTTAACAGGCATGATTGTGGATTTTTTTATGTTACAAAACTGCAAGTCTTACCATTGCCGGGACGATGGTGTGGTTGAAATGTTGGATTACACATTTGAAGACATTCCTGACATTAGAAAGACTCTTCTGTATACTTGTGCGACTAGCGATGTGTTTGAGGTCGACTTCCGGGGTTTGTTTGGCATTGACCCTTGTACGTATGCATGACTTTTGTCTTTGTTTCCTGCTTGACGTCTTGACTAGTATTCTTATTAATTCTGTAGTTGAACTTACCATTCTTGTGCTCCTCCTTTTTGTTGTAGGTGAGTGGTTGGATCTTGGGGAGCATGACTACAGAATCTTTGGCAGCCAGCTCCTGGAGCTGGAGCATGTGGCTATTGATTTGAACCCAAGGGCATACTCCCCAGAAGATAAGATCTGGTGTTATGAAGGGTCGGTTGGGAGCTCTCAAAGGTTCTACAACTGCTGATTCAGAGAGCCCCGTTACACCGAAGAATCCCATAGTCTAGTTGACGGACAGTGATGATGATGCATTTGACAAGATTGCTGGCATGGGAAGGGTCACCAGGAGTGCTGCTGCCAAGGGCGTTTCCCCTCTTGCTGGAATAGTGCGGCGTAGAGCTGGTGTTGCTAGGAAGGATCCTGCGTTGCAGTCTGACAATGTTACAAGCACGAAGCGTGCACCCAGAGCTCCGATCAAGTTTTGCTCCCCCGTGCAGGAGCTACATCCTTATAAATTGCCTCACCCGGACAAGGCTCGCAGGTTGTATGATCTCATCCTTAGTGACGAAGGACACGAGAAGTACGCCGAGTGAGTATTTCTCATTATGTTTCTTCTTTTTTTTCTCTGTTTTTCTCACTACTAGATATATAGAACTTCAACTGCTCAATATATATAACTTGAACTGCTATGAATGCCTATCTTCCTTTCCTGCTTTTGTTTTGTGTGTGCCGCAGAACTACATTCGCACTGATACCTCAGCCTGATAATAGCATAACTTCCTTTACTGCCAATCGTGTCTGGGAAGTTTTCGCACATGGACAGTTGATGGAGGAGGATGTAATGGACTTCCTCATCGAGGAATGGAAGAAAGATCCCGAAAGAAATGCCGATTTGACATTTGGAGATAGGATCTTGCTGAGTCCATATTTCATCACTGTAATGAATTAGACCGTTTCTTCTCTTTAATTAATCTGCTATCGTTTTTTGAGTTATTTCATTTCTTTTCCTTACTGATATTTTTTTCGTGTGTATTTGATTTTGCCTTTTTGCAGGTTGTGCTTGACTATACTTTTTACGGTGATGAAATAAATGAGTTTAATGTGGAACGGGCAACGAGAGAGTTCAGGAGCTATGTTCGAGATGGGGAAGACTTACTCACCGCCAATCTTGTGAGCTCTACTAGCTGCTTTTGGTTTTATTGTTTGCTGTTATGCAGGTTTTTTATTTTAATATTTACCATCTTTTTTTGTCATGGTTTTAGGTCATGATGCCTTTGTTCAAACCTATTGTTTTATCAAAGGGGAAGAGTGTGGCACACTATTCCTTGTACACCATTAATCGGTATCGAAACAACATTGACATCCTTGACCCATTACCATACGGGAAGAATCATCGTCCTTCAAGGAACACCTACCACAAAGACTGTGAGAACATTGTGAGTGTTGTTGATTTCCGCTAGCTAAAGCTTTAATCTCTACCAGATTAATCTTTCCGCCTTTTGTTTCTGCTTATTATGAGACCTGAAATGTGTAGTTTTGTTCTTTTACTGGTGGTTTTTAATTTACAGATCAGCAGATTGGTGCAAGTCGTGAAGGCTGTGTATGGCGAGGCTCAGTATAATGCCAGCAAGCAGGCCAACTGGAGTGTTCTTGCAAAGAGACCAAGGTTCGTCACTGTTCCCTTGCAAGGGCCAAATGAGTATGGACACTATGTTCTCAAGTATGCGGGAACATACGATGGTGAAAAGATCGTCGAGAATATTGGAAATAATGATGTGAGTTCTAGTTCAGCTTTCCCTTTCTGTCTATGGCTGTTTGTCTTTTCCTTTTTTTCTGTTATCATTTTAATTATTTGTCATTTGTTTGCAGCCCCGTATTGTAGATTGGAGTGCTCAGGATCTGTATACAATCGTGTTCAACCCGAGGAACCAGATTTTGGTGACGGAGCTTCCTGAGGAGATTCAAGCTTTGGCTCCAGGTGCATAAAAGAATTGATGATCATTGTGTCGTGATTGGATACTTGTGTGATTTATCTCTTTGAAAACATTGTACGGTTATTTTTTTATGAACGATTTGGATGTCTTGTCAACTATGTAATAGCTAGGTTACTTTGTGATGTTTCTCAGTGTGGCGCAACATTTTTATAAACTTATTTGTGTGATGACAGTGTGTTTGAACATTTATCTATCACTCGGGGATTTGTAGTACTGTTGTCCTTTAGATGTTCGAACTGAATATTTTACCCCCGTTGAGCTGAACACTTTTTTCACTGTGTTGGCAGTTGTTGCTCAAAAGTGAGACTGATTTTATGTTCATCAGTCTCAACAGAAGTTGGACTTGTATAGTTTTTGTATCTTCTTTTTGTACTGATGTTACTGTGAGAACTGGATTGTTTTTTCTACAGCAGAAGCCTTGAAAAATTGATGTGTCAGTACTATGGATGCAGCGTTAGTAGACTGAAGCTTGTTGGTTTTGTAGTACTGTTGTCTATTGTATGTTCGAACTGAAGTGCTTTAACGAATGGCAGTGCTTTTGTGCTGATTTAAATTTATTAGGGCATAGTTGTTAATTGAGCTCTAGTCAGTTTTTATTTTAAAAAGAAATTGTGCAGACTAAACAACCAATATTTGTTGGAACTTCTTGCATTTAAGTAGTTGAACTTCAAAACAAAAATCCCCAGTTTTAAATTACCTACATTTAACAAATAGCTTATTAACTTTTAAAATATCATTCTTTACAGCATTTTTTATTCTTTTGGTCATGCTGCATAGCTATATTTATTTTATTTTATATTAAAATAAATTTATTGGCAGTGAATATGTATTTGAACTTTTCTATAATCAGTTTTTGAACATTTTTGTTGTAGTTCAAATTTTTTCCCCGCTCTGGTCCCTTCAACGGGCCTTATGGGTTAGTAGAATTTGTAGACGATGTAGGCTTCCAACGCGCAAGCATAATTGGGCCCTCTTCCGGCCCAAATAGCTTGTCCGTGCGGCTTTGCACTGCTTCCTACGCATGCGCTATGAGTTTAGTCCCACCTCGCTCACCGAGTGGGTTCTAGACAGGTTTATAAGCGCTACAGAGGCTCAGCCGTCGAACTCCTCTGTATACTTACTTGAGCGCTTACACACGGCGCTCCCTCTCTGTCATGATCGATGGGCCCTGGTCAGCTGGCCCCGCGCAGTTTGGTTTGCGATGGATTCGCCCTCGGTTCGCTGTGGGCTTGAGTCCACGTATCCAACTACGTGGGGCCGGCCTGTCCGTAGGGCGGTCAATTTTTTTTTTCAATCAGCCTTTTTGTTGTAGTGCTTATGAATTTTCTTGTTTGATAAAAGCAAGATTTTAGTAGTACTGACTGTTCTTCTCGTCTCAAACTGACAGCTTTTTCAGTGTGATGGCACCTTTTTCTGGTGATTATTTTCAGTGTTCTTCTGACACTATTTAGCATGGTAGTACTTACGTACAAACTAAGCTGTACTGAGCATTTAATGTTCTTGTACTGGTGTGCTTAATCTGTAAGGGCTTGAGAAATGCGAACTGAAGTTTCTTAGCCTTTTTGTTTTAGTACTTATTAATTTTCTTGCCTGCTGGAAGCATGATTTTATTAGTACTGATTGATCTGCTCGGTTGGAACTTATTCTTTTATTGTGATGGCACCTTTTTATTGTGATTATTTTCATTACATCTTCTAACACTATTTAGTGTGATAGTACTTCTGTACACAACTAGGTTGTACTGAGCGTACAAGTCTACTAGTATTGTTGTTCTTTGTTCATATAAACTTAGATCATATGAATGTAACCTATGTCTTGTACATGTGTTATTTGTCGAAATGCTTTTATGATACAACAATACATGAAGTAGTAAGGTTTTTGTTTGAACTTTCAAGAGGCCTATCCTGAGGGTTTTGTTTTTACAAGCATGGTTAAACATCACAATTTGTACTGATTGTTTTGAATGTTTGTTTTCCAAACTATGCTGAATCCAAACTACACATGGAAGATCCTTGTGTGAGTAGTTGCTCCATAACTAGTGCTGAAGAGCAGCCACAATGTTCCATTCACAAACTACTTCAACCTTAATATGATGGATAAACAAAATAGCAAGCTAGCAAACTTGTTCAGCCACATAAGCAAACTACGTACATGACATAAGCAAACTTGTTCAACCTGACACAGATGACATAATCAACTAGTTCAACCTAACATAAGCAAACTATGAACTTGAAGCAAGAGAAACGACAAGCACAAGCACAAGCAACTCGAAGGCCATACCTTGATGTTTCCTCATCCCTAGAAGCCGTATTGGGCGTAGGGGTTTCCATAATTCTCTTCCTCCTCTTTTGCCCTATCCAGACCTTTTTTGATGGTGATGATTTTCTTCCATGACTCGTAGGTGGCGTACGCATCTATCGCTGCGTACTTGATGAGGTTCTCTGGCAGCGGGCTGATCCCTCACAGTTTATGGTCTTCCTCGCTGTTGATCTTCTTCTTGATGGTCTTGTAGAATTCGTGGATCATGCTGGATGCAACATCAGCCAAAGAGTCGTACGCTTTTCCGGAGTATGGAACTCTCCATTTGCACTGGATGTCGATGTACTTGTTGGGGTTGATCTCCAAACCAGAGTTCTTCAGCATTTGTTTGTCACCTTCAATGCTGAAGCCGGCAAAGGTGTACAACTTCTTTTCCATCAGGAGCTCGTCGAGGCGCTTGGGCCTGCAAGGGGGGATTACAAGTTATGAATCCATGAAGTAGATACTTTATATTATAATGCATGGATGAATATAGTTCACAAACTAGTACACAAAGTTCAGAAATTAAGTGCAAGTACACCATGTTATTTTTCTTTTGGTATTTACAGTTGAGTCAATGATCTATCTGCTGCTTAGTACTAGTTTAGCTTTATTTGTTGAATAAAAAAACATATACCAGTGCATCACCAAGTTCTTACTTTTTTGCTGATGAAAGTAACATCAGACCAAGTTCATAAACTACATTACTACATCATGTTCAGAAACTACACTAGTACATCAAGTTCAGAAATTAATTTGGTGCAACAATTTCAGAAAATAATCTAGTGCATCAAGTTCAGAAACTAATCTATTGCATCAAGTTCAAAATCTATTCTAGTGCATCCACTTCAGAAACTACACTAGTACATCTAGTTCAGAAACTAGTTTAATGAAATTTCAGGATGCACTACTAATTAAAATAGATGCATGAAGAGGTTGAATGAGTAAGGATGGTTAACCTTTCTTTGGCCGCTGTGATGTGGTATACCAGGCAGAGGTCGTCCACGCATAACTGCAGAACTGCTGCCCTCCGCGGAGGTTCGTCTTCCTTGGTATACTCCACATCAACGCCGATGATCCTCTCCAACAAGCCGCCGGCCCTCATCCTGAGCCTCCTGATCATCTCGTCTGCTTCGTCTGGATTGCTAGTGCATACGACCTCCAGCGGCTCCCTGCCATGCACCTGAACGTCCTTGAGCTTGGTGGTGTAGTCGAGCTTCTCACCGGGGACCTCAACGTCGTGGAGCTTGGTGGTGTGGTCTGACGTCTCACCACGGGGACGCTTGGCAGACGACTCCTCTGCCATTGCCCTCCTCCAGCGATTGTGGCCTTGGAGACAGAGATCCTGTGGTGAGTTGCTAGGGGAGATGGAGCGGCAATATTGATTTCGGAATGAGGCAGAGATGAAGGCGGAGGGGTTTTTTATGGAGGGGTTTGGGGCGTGGGGGAGGCGGTTGGACGCGGGCTCGCCGTGGTAGTGGGGGTAGTGGACGTATGCTCGCCGTTGCAGTTCGTCGTGGCAACCGCCGAGTGGTAGCGCTGGAGGTGCCCTGGAAAACCCAACCGTTCAAGCCTCATTTTTAGCACGGGAGTTAACTGGTCGCACTGACCCGTCTTGTCAAGGTGTACTTAGTTGCTTGTCCCATTTCCACGTCGCAGAGTAAGTAATCATGACATATGAACCGCGTGATTATCGATACTTGGACGGATTGTTGACCACGAGCTGAACTTATCAGTACGCATTTGGCAAAGGCAGGCAGCGTGGTCAAGATGTTTTTTTTAGTCCCACCTCGCTAGTTTTGTTCTTCATCTACCTGTTTATAAGATGGGATTTTTTGCACACACTATCGTGTTCCCTTGAGGAGACTCACAAGTGGGCCTGCTCCAACCATCTGCACAGGGCCGTCCTGGCACACAAGGTATATAGTTTGTCATGCCAGCCCTGTGCCGTTGTTTCGAGCAGATTTACTCTTTTTGTGTGTGCTCCTAATTTTTTTTAAACCTTGTTTTTAAATTATGGTTTAAATCAATTTAATTTGAAAATATTTTTATAGATATTTATGAAACTTTTAAAATTTAAGTAGTTGGACTTTTTTTGTTTATGAAATTACATTTAAAAAAAATTAGTACTATTATTAAATTTGAGGCATGTAACATGTAACACATATTTAATTGTACTGCATAAGTAATCAATGTTGAACTTTTGAAGTAGTGTTGTACAACAAATATTTATGGAACTTTTTAACTTTAAGTAGTTGAACTTTTTTTTTGTAAATTAAATTTTGTAAAAATAGTTCTGTTATTTAAAAACTCCCATAGTTCTTATTATTAAATTTGACGTGTGTAACATGTAATACATATTTAAATTTGTACTGCATAAATAATCATTGTTGAACTTCCAAAAAAACAAAGTTAACTTACTTTATTAAAAATAATTAAAGCCGACTGACAGGTGCACTTTATTTTTATTTTAACTGTAAAATTAACATTTTTCGAACTTACTAATAACCAGTATTTGAACTTTTTTATAATTAGATGGGCCTTGCATGTCCTTGTAAGTCCAAGTTTATATTCCGCATGCCCGTTGGGCCATAGTTGAGTTGGTCTTTTTTTACGCTCATTTCTTTTTGCACTGATGGGCGTGGTGTACTAGGACTGACAGGTACGCCAAGCATAGTGTTTGCAAATGTTTCTCAGGTGTGCGAGAGCGTGCTTGGTCGCTAAGTCCAGGACTAACGTGTGGGTTTAGTAATACTGATATCCTATCAGAGTTTGAACATTTTTTAAATTTCTTAATGGGTTAATGGTAGGGTGTTATGTTGCTTAACCATAGTAGTACTGAGGACACAGAAATGCAGATGCACAGTAGTATTGACGATAAAGAAAGGCTGATTAGTTTAAATATATTGTCACAGTGCATTCAAAAGGCTTATGGAATGGGTTACATAATAGTGTCACTGATCCAGCAGCCGCAAAACACAAATGGTATCTTTAACTATAGTACTAACTGACAGGGAAATCGAAAATAAACATAAATAAGTTTGGTAACGACAGTCTTTTTTGATACGATTATGAGGGGACCGAGAGTCGCAGTTTATATACTCTTTAGTCTTGAGCTCCTTCTCACTGGCTGCTGCGTATGGTGTCCTTTGTCGGCGCCCTTTTCAGCTCCAGCCTCAGCAACTTCATTGTCAGGTTCATCTTCATCTTCGCCAATCCCGTCATCTTTGTTTTCTTCTTCTGATTCCACGTCATTATCGTCAAATTCTTCTTCTTCATAGTCTTCTTCTCTTGATTTTTTTGAACTCTTGAAATTGCTTTGTTTCTAATCAACACCATTGCCCTTGTCCAGTTTGCATGTGCGAGCATTGTGTCCATCAGTCCCCACACACTTGCCACAAACGTAACTCTTACGTGTGTTGTCTGCGGTGGCAGAATCTTGGGCAGCTCCGTCCTGCTTCTGAACCACGTTGGCAGCTGTCTGCAGCTTTTGCTTGTCGACGATGGCATCTGGGCAGTTTGGGCATGTGCATGCATTATGCTTGGTCACCACGTTGCAGACACCGCATGCCCTTATCCCGAGAGGTTTGCCGTCAGGGCCGAACTCCATGCGTCTGACAGGGCGCGGCGGCTTGTTGGCTGCTGCTTTCGCTGCTTGCGTCTTATTCTTCCTCCCCTTTGTGCATGAGAATATGGGCGGTTTTACTACCCTTTGCTGCTGGTGGTGGTAGGATCTCCTGTTGTCAGGCTCTTCGCCTAGAGCACCATCAAGCGCGTGATCCTGCGTGTGCCCATGCTGCTGCTCCTGCCTTTGCACATGCTCAAGGTCTTGTTGCTCCTCCTCCTCGTCGTAGCTACAGATAGCTCCCAGATGATTCATTTCAGATAGTATTCTAGCGACGTCAAGCTCAATAGCTTCTGCTCCATTGTCCGCATTGCCTCCATTCGCAGCAGATTCCATGGCATCGAGCTCTTGTTCCAGAACTTCCATAACGACACGTGACCTCGCCATTTGCTCTTCACTTCTCAAGCTTTTCCTGTGTACACGCATGTTTAGCTGGAAGAGTGCGCCCTCAATACAGTAGTGGGAGGCCTTGTTCGACGTTGCTGTCCTCAAGTCATTCCTGTTGAAGGTTGGCTGCATGCTCGGGCGTTTGGTGTATCTCTTGAGGATGTATCTCTCCGGAACGCTGCCAGTTTTCTTTGTCACCATCATACACAGGACATGCAAGCAGAAAAGACCTGTTTTTCAGGAAGAGGTGCATGGTTTCTGTCATTTCAGTCGAACAAAATTGGCAAGAGAATTTACTATAGTTTGTAATATCTTTTTTTGTCCTCACCTGTGTGGTCCCACAACTTGCATTCACAGTCGTACGTTTCTCCCTCGGGGTCTGCAACCACCTGGAATTTGTGTTGTGACCAAACAAACTCTTTCTGTGGGTTGTTGTAGCGCACAAGGTACTTTGTAGGCTCATCCATCTCTGTCGCCGTGAAGAGGGTGCTAAGTTTTATTCTCTTTCGGAGCTCGCTGTACACACCTCGCGTGAAAACCTTTGCCATCTGAGTGTCAAACCCGTATAAAGTCAGGGTGTTCTATTCTTTCTGCACAAGCAAGAGTGATGAACAAGTTATTAGTTTTCTCGCAGCAAAAAGTTGTGTCAGTAAGAAAGCATTATTTTGTTGAGCATGTTTTTATCTTGTGACAGAAGATAGAGCTATACCCTGTTAGCCATTGTCTCCCCATTCTCTGTCTGCCTCCTTGTTTTGACGCATTTGTCTACTTGGCTTACAAACTGGTGCACATTTTGTCTCTCATTCACAAAAAAATTCTTTAGTACATGGTTCATGCTCTTGCTACGCCGTGTCGATGTCATTTTGGCACAGAAAATTTCTTTGAAGTAGGCTGATATCCACTTCTCCCGTTCATTCCACATGGACACCATTGTTGCATCATCGTGAAGGTTGTACTTATCCATGAGTGCTTTCCAGACAGCCTCAAACTAAGTTGGCATGAGGGGCTAGTTGAGTATTGTTGTGAAGTCGTTCTTGAAGTGTGCGTGGAGGTTGTACAGGTACGCAAAGTGCTCCTTGTACTTTTTCATGATGTGCCAGCGGCATAGCTTGTGTAGTGTGTTTTTGAAAACATCTGGTATTGCCAAAGCCATTGCCGGGCACTGGTCTGGAAATGAGAATGACAAAGATTGGTCAGGGGATGTTGGTGTATGTATATGGAATAGAACTAGCAATATGTGTTTTCTTTTTCTTTTTTTGGATGGCGGTGGTACCTGTTAGGATGCATGTTGGAGCCTTTCCTCTCATGCATTTTAAGAATGTCTTGAACAGCCACCTAAATGAATCTGCGTCCACATCGCTTATTAGGGCGAAAGCAAAGAATGTGGTCTGCAAATGGTTGTTAGTGCCCACAAACACCCCAAGTGGCATATGGTACTTCTTGGTCTTGTATGTGGTGTCAAACGTCATGCAGTCTCCGAAGTCTTGATAGGCCCCACGGCAGCTTGCATTCACCCAAAAAATGTTCTTGACTCTGTCGGACTCGTCAAGCTGTATGTCACAGAAGAATTCCTTGTTGATTGCTTTCATCTCCCTAAAGAAGTTGACCATCTTGAGGACATCGTCAACATCATCCATCCTTGAATTCTTTGCTTTCCTGCACAGTAAACACAACAGGTCAGTGCAAATCCGTGTTGAACTGCCATCAGGACATGTGTTGCATAATCGGTTAGAACTGACGACATAAATGGGGCAAGGGAGGAAAACACAGTTGAACTTACGCGTTAATCAGGTCTCGGGCTGTCCTTTCGAGGAAGTGGCCATCGGGGTCATCACCACCTAGTATGCTCATGATTTGAGAGTGGGTGATGCCTTTGAACTGCAGGTACTTGACGTACTCCAATATTGTGTTATCAAAGTTTTTGTGGGAGTGCAAGAACACAAGCATTTGTAGGCTGACCACAAGCCTGTGGTTGACTTCCTATTTTATGTCCTTTACGACAAATGTCCCATCCTTTTCAGGCTTAACCCTCATTCTAGCCTTGCAGTCAGTCCTCCAAGTTGTCTTGTTCCTCTACCGGTTTGCCTCTGAAACCTTGGATTCATACTTTCCATGGCACGTGCACAAAAGGTATGACATGTTGTCCACTTTAGAACCTTCCCTCACAACGAATCCTGCGTGCCTTGCGTACAAGTTGTAGAAATCCTTTGCCTCCTTGAAATATTCAAACCTCATCTCTAGCCTTGGCAGGACGTATGCGTTAATGGTAGGATGCTGGACGCAACATTGAACAAAACAAAAGACTGTGAGAAAATGTGAGATGGGTGATCACATTACAATGCTATTTCTGCTTTTCAAACACGCATGTTTATTTATATGTTTTTCTAAGGGCGTACATACATGTGTATATGTCTTTGCAACTTCTGGTGTTTGCTGTTCTCCTTGGTTTATGGGCGCTGGAGGTGTCACCCTCGGCACATGCAGGAGCGCATCTCTTGGCGGGAGTAATGTTGATGAAGCTCTGCGCCTCTCATTGTATGGCTGTCGCTGTGCAGATGCGTTATGAGGTGGTTCCTGTCTATACGGCTCATATCTGTTACTTCCCACCATCCTAGATTGGTGAACATTATTGTCTCTTAGGTGTTGTTTTCCTGTCGCAATCGCTTTTGCAGCACGGACGGTTTGATGTTGATGGAGCGACTGGTGGATGCCTATGCGTCCTTGGCTTTTTGGTTGCGTCAGGAAAGGAAAACCTTGTTGGTTGGGGACAATTTGGACCTCGTTGCACGCCGGCAGTAGTAAAACTTGTACCACTGGTAAGCGGTGTTTGCTGCATATTAGAACTGGACTGTGCATCCGCTGATTCTGGTGTAACTTCAAATCTACCGGTACAATTGAAGTATCCAAGGGGTACATCTGGTGTTTCCCAACCTGGCGGCGCCTCATATCTTCCTTCCTCGTGAAACCCTTCCTGTGCGTGCTGCCTTGCATATTTCTGCATTGTCATTCAACATTTTTTTAAATGTCAGGAAAATTAGGATTAATATTCTTGCTTTCAAATGTCATGTACTGCTCGTAACCTAGAAATCGAACTTACAGTAGTGGGCTTTTAACTGGAACTGATGCGTGCGCATGTCAGGTACTGTTAGGACTAATGCATCTATGGTATTTAATGAACGTATGCATGTTTATTCCTGTTTTTTCCTTAGAACTGATGAATGCAAAAGGCATGTACTGCAAGTAATATGAACTTCGAACCTGCACTAGTAGCAAGGTAATAGACTGTTGCAAATGTTTATGTTTACTCTCTAGAACTGATGCATCCTCATAAGAAGTATTGTCAATTTCTGTCTCATTGAACTTACTATGTAACAGGGGTAATGAGTGTTTCCAGTATCAGTCTGTCTCACACGAACTTATGCATCCACATGTCATGTACTGATAGTAAACTTAACTTCAAACTTGCCGTGGTAGGGGGCGTAATGAACTGATGGATATCTTTATGTTTCACACTAGAACTGATGCACGCACATGGGAAGTACTGATAGTAACCTTTTTTGACATCCAACTTGTGTATCAAGTGGCAGGGTCATAATGAAATAATGCAAGCATATGCGACGTACTTTCAGCTTCTGTATCATCGAACTTACAGTACAACAGGGTATATGTTTTTTTGCAAATTAGGACTGATGAACTGACACACACATGGGATTTCCTTCAGGCATACCTAGATCTCAAAACAATTTTTGAACTGAGTGTTTGTACTGTAAACAACCAGATCGCAAATTGAGCAAACAACAAGTGGGAAGGACGCATCACATGTAGAGGCATGTTCTCGCATCTGTCATCTTCTTGCTCACGGCAGCGGCGCGTCGGAATTAGCTTGGAAGGTGGTGCCATTGAAGCAGGCAATGCCGCAGGAGCTTGGGGAGACGGCGGAGTGCCGGCGGTAGTGGAGATCCGGCGAGCAGCTCTGGGGAGGCGGCGGCTGGTGGCGGAGATCACGAATCTGGCGAGCAGCTCCAGGGAGGCGGTGGCTGTAGGAAGAGGGCACCGATCCAGCGATGCTGCGCCGGCGAGGAAGGTGGCGGCTGTGGATCCGGCAGTGACCTGTCACGGCGCCGCAGGTTCCCTCGCTCCGGCTGCCGTCGTCGTTCGCTCGCTTGCGACGACTGCCTCCGGCGGTAAAAGCCGAGTTAGGGTGGGGCGGGTCGAGGGGATTCTGCCGCGTACCAGTTGGGCGCGTCGCGCCCTTATAGGGCCCGATAGTAACAGAATAATATTCTATTTCGAGTAACAGAATAGTCCTGTCCTATATATATATGCAGCCTCCAAGTCTTGAATAGAAAAAGTAGTAATATGCTAAAGACTTGTTTAAATCCAATTTTTTGATGAAATAACTGGGTTAACACCCTTGACCTGCCATTGATGTTACCACCCTAGCTATACTCAGATGTAGCCCCCAAGGGCCGGGTCATTATGTTATAATGAGCCGGGACTTCTGTTGATTTATACATATGAATTTGAGCAATGGGGAGCCCCCAAGGGCCGGCTCATCATCATGTGATGGGCTGGGTCTTGTAGTAGATTTGTTGTGCAAAAATGACAATGCATTAGCCCCCAAGTGCCATGTTGAATGCTTGCAATAACATGGGACTTTTGATAAATTGAAAATTGGCTGATGTAGTCCCCAAGTGTCAGGTCGATCGCCTGCGGCGGCTCGGGACTACCAACTATGTCTCTTAACTTTAAAACTGATGTGCAAGATATGCTAAACCAGGCCGAGTCACAGGCAGCCAGCTTGCAAAAAGATCTTAAGGCAGAAAAGAAGCTACGCGAGAAGGCAAAAAGTCTATCTGCAGATTTTCACAAGTCTTTGCTTAATGTGACTGATATTCTAGCAAAAACCAAAATTGCCTTCAAAGAGGAGAAAGTCGCTTTATTGAAGCGTGTTCAAGAGGCCGAGTCAAAGCTCGAGCCGGTAACACAAGAGCTGGCCACTTTGAAAGGCCATATAAAGGATATGTGCAATGCCATCTTTGGTAAGCATAAAACTTTGCAAGTCACCAAATTATACCGGCTTAATATGCTAGCCGGGTTGCTGATACTTGCTTATATGTATTTGCAGGCAGAAAGAATCATAACTTGGTTGAACTTCCTCTTGTCAAGCTAAAGGTTGTGTATAAGTTTCAGGAACAGCTATATGTGGGTGGTGCTTACTGCATTATGGCAGTCAAGAACACGAAGGCACCACCACACTATATCATGGATATGCTGAAGGAGCTTTCCACTGTTCCTCAGTGGATCCAGGAGCTGAAGAACTCAGCAAGCGGCCAAGGAGCAATGTATGCACTGGCCCGTGCAAAAGCTTATCTCCCAGAGATGGAGCCGGCTCTACTGGCTGAAGGGTTCCCAGAATTCAACGCAGATAGAACTTCTTTCACAAATCAAGATTATTTGTGTTGTGTGAAGGAGACCCGGGTGGCAGCAACCAATATTGCGGAAGAGCTAGATTTGACAAAATTTCAAGCCGGCTACTCCGAAGCCGGCAAACGCAGGAGCATGCCTGAACCGAAGCCTATCGAGCTTGCTCCTCCTTGCCGTAAGCAAAACTTTGCCCCTGATGTCAACCCTTCAACTCTGATGAAGGAAGACTCAGTTTTTGAAGCTTTACGTTCCATTCAGTGGGTAACAGATGAACCCCTGACTCAAGAAGCAGAGGCGGCGGCCCCTGATGCTCGTGAAGAGCCGGCACAAGTTGACCCGTCATCTTCGGGCGCAAACATCGACCTGGAAGGCCACGCTGCTGGCTCACAGCCGTAAAACTTCATCTTCCCAAAATGCGGCTCTGTAATAGCTTTAGTGATAAAACGTCATCTGCTGGTGTTGGTGCCATCGTGCACTTATTACTTTGTCTGTAAAACTTTGTTGTTGCAATGAATGACAAGCCTCTTTTGTGTTGAAAGCCAAGTATAAGCCTTGCTTTGAAGCACTAGGTAGACAACCCGGCTGTTTAAGCCGATCCGGCAGCTGTAATTGCAATACAACCCGCCGTTTCTGTAATAACACACATCTGGAATGAGTTCTGAGACCTGGCCGCTGTGGCGACTTGCTGTAATTCCTCCAGCACCTTTAGTGTTTGATGACTTAGTAGAAGCTGTGGCTGCTGTGCAACCCGGCAAATCACGCTGCCGTTTATTGCAATATCACAAATATGGAGACCTTGTTTTTCTAAAAAGAAGGCCATTTGCTTCAATAAAGAATAATATGCATGAATAATTGTAATATAAATGCAAAATATATAACACAGGAAACATATATAATGCAAACTATAAAGATAAAAAGCCGGCTTTCGAGGCACGACATAAAGACCGGCTTTCGAGGCTCGAGTCTGATTTGCTTCTGTGAAGCAGGCTTTTTGGCCTCTTTTGGTTTGTCCTAGCTCTCTGAAAGCCAGCTCTCACGTGACTTAACCAGTGTTTTAACTTTGATGAGTTTAGGGTCACCTTTGTGATTGACTCGTCAAGCGTTCACCGGGTCACCTTTTGTGAGTAGCATCTTGCTAACAGGCAGGTATAACCAAGTATATAATGGCATATGCCGGGTTAAGAGGGATGTTAATAGCTAAACTCGATGAGTTGGAAGTCCCCCAAGTAACCAATGATCAAAGAATAAAGACTCAACACACAATTTTTTAGGTGAAACGACAAACTCCCTTATCCAGAGATGTCGGCTTTATTTCATTGATCATATATATACATGATGAGGGTATGTACAGAAGGTACTCTCAAGTCTGTGACTTAAGTATAGTATGGCCGAAGATGTGCAATATTCCAGGGTCGGCTGCCTTCCTCCTCAGAGGTACGTGACTTATTTGCTTCACGTATGTCAACAAGGTAATATGACCCGTTGTTAATATTTTTGCTGATGACAAAGGGTCCTTCCCAAGGAGGCGAGAGCTTATGCATGCCTGTCTGGTCTTGTATCAGACGGAGCACTAAGTCACCTTCCTGAAAGGTACGGCTTCGAACTCTACGGCTATGATAGCGACGTAGGTCTTGTTGATACATGGAAGATCTGGACGCAGCAAGTTCGCGTTCTTCTTCCAGAGCATCAAGAGCATCATGGCGAGCTTGTTCATTATCAGCCTCCACATAAGCTGTAACTCTGGGAGAGTCATGACGAATATCACTTGGAAGCATTGCTTCTGCACCATAGACCAAGAAAGACGGCGCGTAGCCTATTGACCTGTTGGGAGTAGTCCGTATGCTCCAAAGTACTGCAGGTATGTCGGAAGTGGGGCTCCGGGGACCCAAAGGTTCAAACACTGGGGTGAGCTCGTTCTACTACTTCCTCCCCTACCACAGCAGTGCGACGGCGAGACTACGGCGAGAGCGCGCTAGCGTAGGACGAGCAAGGGGACAGCGATTTACCCAGGTTCGGGCCACCTTGCGGTGTAAGACCCTACTCCTGCTTTGTGGTTGAGATTATCGTGGATCAGAGAGTTCTTGCGTACATGGTTGAAGATGATGGATCCCGAATCCCGGATCTCTCTCTATGGTGGCTGCACTGCCCCTTTTATACCGCCTTGGTCCTCTTCCCCCTCGAAACTTAGGCGGGAAGGGTTGCCACACTTGGCGGTTTTTAAAGGGGACAGGCGCTCGGGCTATCCTGACTAAAGGTGGTCTTCGCCTGCCAAAGCATGATCCATGACGCGCCGGTGAGCTCGGTGATGACCTCCGCCCTGCGCGCCCGCCGTCTTTGGTCTTCCTTCGCCGATCGGGCAACCTTTGGGGTTTCTTTGAGGAGTAGATAGCTGGCCCTGCTTTCCTAGCACAAAAGATGAAACCATCTACATTCGCGCCTGGTGGCGCGGCCTCTGCTGCTGCTCGTCGCCTGCGCGCGTCACCCACATGATGGGCTCCAGTCCGCGTGACACGCCGAACGGCCTTCTCCTCGAGCGCCTGCGGGAGGGGGCCTCGGAAGACCACCCCGGGAAGCCGCCTCGTGAGGGGACTCGGGAAGCCGCCTCGTGAGCGGACTCGGGAAGCCGCCTCGTGAGGGGACCTCGCGAGGCCATTTATGGTGGTGTTGAGCGTTGCCTGCTACTCCCTGAGGAGGGGGCCTCAGGAGGCTAGGGCCCCATGAGGGGTCATGGCGAGACACTTGGTGGCGACGGCCCGCCGGGCACACTCCAGGCGTCGCGCCCTGGGCCAAAGGCAGACGGGCCTGGATACCCCGGGTTCCATGGGCCCGACAGTAGCCCCCGGGCCCGCGGCGCGCACGTTCCCGCCTACGGAGGGGCGAAACGGCGCGGGCCCTAACCGCCTGCGGCCAAGCGCGACGCGTGGCGCACGATGTGACGGGCGACGCCCCCACTTCCCACGACGCCTCGGGAACTGCCGCGCTGACATAAATCTTGGCGCCGGGGAAGGCAGAGCGACGAGGGGAGTCCCGCGCCGAGATAAAAAAAGGGGGAAGGGAGAGCCGGAGCCCCCACTCATCTTCTCTTTCATCCAGCTTCCTCTTCTCCTTGTTAGAACCGCCGAAGAGATGGCGAGAGGACGAGGGCGCGACCGTGCCTCTGCCGCGGCATCGCAGGTCCCGCCCCGGGGGCGTGGTCGATCCTCGATGGCCGCCGGCACCGGGCCCAATAGTCGCGGAAGGGGCGCCGCTCGCGGGCGCGGCGGGCGAGGCGCGCAAGGCCGAGGTGGCCACGTCGGAGCGGCTGCGTTTCCGCCCCAGGCGGGGAGCCACTCGGCGGAGGCGGCACGCGAGTTCATCGTGAACATGCACCACAGCCCCTGCACCTGGCTCCGGCTCCCGGACTCCTTCGCGGCGGCGGTGGCGGACCGCGCGCCCTTAGGCCTATGGGTGCAGGCCGACGGTTGCTGCAACCGCCCCTCCTGGGTGGCGACGGAGCTTGCCGCCTCGGGCTTCATGTTCCTGAGGCAGGGGTGGAAGTCATTCGCCCTCGCCCGCGGCCTGAAACGGGGGCATGTCCTCCAGTTCAAGTACGACGGGGCCGCCACGCTCTTCGTGAAGATCTTCGGGCTCTCCGGTAGCCGCCTGGCGTGCTGCGCGGAGAGTGAGGACAGCTACAACGGCTCCTCCAGCGAGGACGACTCCTCCGACGGTGCCGCACCCTCCGGCGGGGGCGGAGGCGACGGACGCTCCCCCCGCGTCAAGAGTGAGGACGAGGACTCCGACTAGGCGCACGCGACGACGATTCCGGAGCCGGGACACCGTGCGCACGGCGACGGGGCAGCACTCGCCTAGGCCTTTCTTTCTTTTTGTTCTCCTGCATTGAACCGATGTAGACCCCGCGGGGGCGTGAAACAGTATCTTATTGTGTTGAACTTAGTACTTTTGCGACGTGGGGTTGCATGCATTCTCCCCCGAAGTCCTCTCGTGAGGCTGGTTTTTTTTTCTTTGCTCGCCTCAGCTCTCTACGCCGTCAGGACCTAGCCCCCGAGCGGGCCTCAGCCGTCGCTGGTATGTCCGGTCGCGATGCCAGGACAAGGCCAGGAGGTGAGGGGCACCGTGAGCTAGTGAAGGCTCCTGAGGCGCGATGCTCAGGGAGCCCCCCTTTGGCGTGCAAGCAGCTTACGCAGAAGAAAAATGCCGGCACCCAAGGAATCGGGAGGGGAGGGAGCTTGAGTAATGGTAAAGGCGCCTCATGAGGCAGTCACACTTAGCTTTTGGCGGATAGCGGTGTCGGGTGAGCCACGGCTCATGAGGGGCTCACGCAGCTCGCGAGGCGTGCTCGCGAGGCCCGATGTTCGAAGCGTCTTCGCCTCGCGAGGCCGGCTCGTGAGAGGCTGCCCGCGAGGCCTTCGCGCAGCTCGACTCCTGAAGGGCTATACGTCGAAAAATCTCATGATAGGGGGAGCGGCACGCGCTTGCTAACTCACCCTTGGCCGTAGCGTGAGGAGATAAGGCACCAAGGACCTTGGTGAGGTGACGTGCCCGGGAGCAGGCCCGCGAGCCAGAGCTCAGTCGCATGGATTTGGCAGCGCTGCAGGGACGGACCCGAGCACAGGCACCGTGCCTAGCCCCCGCTCACGTAATTGGTCAGGGGAGGGGTCGCGAGCATGATACGCTCTCGGGCGGCATCGAATTTATCATAGAAATTAGCAGGCAATTGAGTAGGTAATATAATTCATCAAAGTAAAAAATCAGTAAAATCCATTACACGACCAAAAAGAGACATGATCGCCATGTTCGGCACGGATCAGCGTGAGGTTGGTGCAGCCCGTGGGGCGCCCTCAAGCGATTGTTCCGCCAGCGCGGAGCATGGGGCTTCCACTAGGCGTGGGCATGATCGCGGTTCGATCGTTCCGCCAGCGCGGAGCATGGGGCTTCCACTGAGATGTGGGCGGGAGCTCTCGCGGGCCCATCAGGCGAACGCAATGATAGGCTCCGGGGCGTGTACAGCCCCGTTTCGTTCGTACGCGTGAGGGTCACGCGTAGAACTTGCGGAGGTGTTGGATGTTCCAGGCGTTAGGCACAGGAACTCCGTCCTCCGTCTCCAGCCGGGCTGAGCCGGGCCTGGAGACATGAGTAACCCTGAAAGGGCCTTCCCACATAGGTGAGAGTTTGTGAAGTCCCTCTCTGGAGAGGATCCTGCGCAGGACGAGGTCGCCGACCTCGAGAGTGCGAGGGCGGATGTGGTGACTGTGGTAGCGACGCAAGGCCTGCTGGTACCTCGCGGCACAAAGGGCGGCCTGACGGCGGCCCTCCTCGAGGAGTAGCAGATCGGTCTCCCGCGAGCCATCCTGACGCGCCTCGTCGAAGGCAAGGACACGCGGGGAGCCGTGCTTAAGCTCCAGTGGGAGGACCGCCTCAGTGCCGTAGACGAGGAAGAACGGCGTCTCGCCAGTGGGCTTGCTTGCCGTCGTGCGGATGGACCACAACACGGACCGTAGCTCGTCGAGCCAGCCCTTGCCGCAAGCCTCAAGTTTCTTCTTGAAGCTCCTTGTCTTGAGGCCCTTGAGGACCTCGGCATTGGCGCGCTCGGCCTGACCATTGCTTCACGGGTGCGCCACCGAGGCGTAGCAGATCTGCGTGCCGAGGCTGGCGCAGTAGGACTTGAAGAGGCCGCTCGTGAACTGGGAGCCATTGTCGGTGATGATGCGATTGGGAACTCCAAAGCGGCTCATGAGGCCCTTGATGAACTTGACGGCGGAGCCTGCTGGGATGGTGCGGACCGGTTCGACCTCTGCCCACTTGGTGAACTTGTCGATGGCGACATAGAGGTAGCGATAACCACCAGCTGCGCGAGGGAAAGGCCCCAAGATGTCCAGCCCCCAGACCGCGAAGGGCCATGAGGGGGGGATCGTCTGGAGACCCTGCGCAGGCTGGTGGATCTGCTTGGCGTGGAATTGGCAGGCCTCGCAGGCTTGGACCAGTGCGGTAGCGTCACGTAGAGCAGTGGGCCAGTAGAAACCGCTGCGGAAAACCTTACCAACGAGGGTGCGCGATGAAGAGTGATGGCCACAGTCTCCTCCATGTATATCAGCCAGCAACTCGCGCCCTTGCTCTTCAGAGATGCACCGCAGCGAGACGCCGTTGGGGCGCCTACAGTATAGCTCGCCATCTTGTATGCAGTAGGCGGTGGCCTGACGGGCCACGCGCTCCGCTTCCGAGTCCTCCTCCGGCAAGGTGCCGCGCAGCAAGTAAGCCTTGAGCTCCGCGGCCCAGCTATCGGCCTGAGGCTCGAGCGCCAGCAGCAGGCGGGCTCCTGAGGCCGGGCCACAGTCTGGCGCGCCCGTGGGTGGCGCGGGCGGTAGCTCCTCGCGAAGGAGCGCCGTGCTTGAGGCTGGGGGTGTGGCGGATGGCTTGAGGAGCCTTTCCTCAAAGACGCCGGGGCTCTGGGGCTCGCGCCGTGACGCTCGTTTGGCGATGTCGTCGGCCTCTTTGTTGCTGCCGTGGGGGATGTGCAGCAGCTCCAGGCCAAGAAAGCGCTTCTCAAGTTTACGTACCTCTTCCAGGTAGGCAGCCATGTGCTCGTCCTTGGGCTTGTAGCTTTTGTTGGAGAAGTTGACGAGGAGTTGCGAATCGCCCTTGATGGTCAGACGCTTGATGCCTAGGGCGAACGCGGCCTTGAGGCCGGCAATGAGGCCCTCATACTCTGCGATGTTGTTGGAGACCTTGTCGGTGTACCTGAAGCAGAGCTGCATAGCGTAGTAGAGCCTGACTCCTGTTGGCAAGGTGAGCATGACCCCAGCCCCCGCGCCCTGCCGGGAGAAGGCGTCGTCGAAGTGCATGGTCCATCCGCCAGGCGCCTCATCCCCTGGCAGGAGGGACTGGGCCTCGCGAGGCTCGTCCTCATACGTGTCCGTCCATTCTGCCACGAAGTCGGCCAGGGCCGCGCCTTTGATGACTCTGGTGGTGGAGAACTCCAGTTGGAAAGCTTGCAGCTCGATGTTCCACTCGGCGACGCAGCCGGCGGCGTTGGGGCTGCGCAGAACTTGCTCCAAGGGGTAGGAGGAAATGACCTTGATGGGATGACCCTGAAAGTAATGGCGCAGCTTCCTGGAGGCGACGAGGAGCGCAAGGAGGAGCTTCTGCTGCATGGGGTAGCGCTCGCGCGCATCCCTTAGCACGGTGCTGACGAAGTACACGGGGTGCTCGACGAGGCGCGTAGTTGTTGCGACAGAGGCGCGGAAGGCTCGGGAACCTCGCGAGGCTCAGGAGGCTCGCGAGGCTCAGAAGGCTTGCGGGGGACGGCAGCCTCATGAGGCTCAAGAGGCTCGCGAGGCCCCGTGGGCTCGCGAGGCTCAGCGGGTTCGTGAGGCTGGAGGGGCGTCGAGGGTGCTGGCCGCGTCTTTTTCGTCGCAGGCAACGGTGATGATGCCGCTGCAGCCAGGCATCTTGAGGACGTTGTAGGCGTGATGAGTGGCCTCCATGAACTTGGTGAGAGCTGGGTAGCCCAAGATGGCATTGTAGGGCAGGCCGATGTGCGCCACGTCGAAGTCGATGAGCTCGGTGTGGTAGTTCTTGCGGGTGCCGAAGGTGACGGGGAGGCGCACCTTCCCCAGCGGAACAGTGGAGCCATCGGTCACTCCGGAGAAAGGCCTGGTCGGCATCAGCTGGTCGTAGGGCACCTGGAGCGTCTCGAAGGTTTCGATGGAGAGCACGTTGAGGCCGGCACCCCCGTCGATGAGGGTCTTGGTGACCGCGACGTTGCTGATGGTGGGAGTGCACAGCATCGGGAGCGCGCCTGTGGAGGCCGTGGACTTGGGGTGGTCCTTGGAGTCGAAGGTGATGGCGTATAGCAACCACTTGAGGGGCCGCGTGACCTCAGGCCTCGGGAGGGCGGCGTACACCTCGCGAGAGAGTTGCTTGAAGTGGTGGACGGACGCGGGGGCTTGGGACCCGCCAAGGATGCAGGCGACCGCGCGAGGCTCCTGGTAGCCCCCAGCGCCCTCGTCAGGCTGGTTGACGTCATTCCTCTGAGGTGGCGGAGGCAGCGGCGGGAGAGCGGCATTAGCCTGAGGATTCGCCTCACGAGGCTGGTCGCGCCAGGCGGCCTCACGAAGCTGGTCGCGCCAGCCCTGGCGGTAGTTGTTGTTATTGTTGCGGCTGTCCCAGCGGCTGCCGCTGCGGCCGCCTCCGCGGCCGGCGCCACGGCCGTTGCGGTCGTCTCGGCGGCTCTGGCGCTCGTCGCGGAGCAGCTTGAGCTCATGGCAGTCTTCAGTGCTGTGGGAGCGGACATTGTGAAAGGCGCAGAGTGGCCGGTTGTCCTTTCTGGGTTCGTCGAGGTCGCGCCCGCGTCGGAAGTGGGGCTCCGGGAACCCAAAGGTTCGAACACTGGGGTGAGCTCGTTCTACTACTTCCTCCCCTACCACGGCAGTGCGACGGCGAGACTACGGCGAGAGCGCGCTAGCGTAGGACGGGCAAGGGGACAGCGATTTACCCAGGTTCGGGCCACCTTGCGGTGTAAGACCCTACTCCTGCTTTGTGGTTGAGATTATCGTGGATCAGAGAGTTCTTGCGTACATGGTTGAAGATGATGGATCCCGGATCCCGGATCTCTCTCTATGGTGGCTGCACTACCCCTTTTATACCGCCTTGGTCCTCTTCCCCCTCGAAACTTAGGCGGGAAGGGTTGCCACACTTGGCGGTTTTTAAAGGGGATAGGCGCTCAGGCTATCCTGACTAAAGGTGGTCTTCGCCTGCCAAAGCATGATCCATGACGCGCCGGTGGGCTCGATGATGACCTCCGCCCTGCGCGCTCGCCGTCTTTGGTCTTCCTTCGCCGATCGGGCAACCTTTGGGGTTGCTTTGAGGAGTAGATAGCTGGCCCTGCTTTCCTAGCACAAAATAGGAAACCATCTGCATCCGCGCCTGCTGGCGCGGCCTCTGCTGCTGCTCGTCGCCTGCGCGCGTTACCCACGTGATGGGCTCCAGTCCGCGTGACACGCCGAACATCCTTCTCCTCAAGCGCCTGCGGGAGGGGGCCTTGGAAGGCCACCCCGGGAAGCCACCTCGTGAGGGGACTCGGGAAGCCGCCTCGTGAGGGGACCTCGCGAGGCCGTTTATGGTGGTGCTGAGCGTTGCCTGCTACTCCCTGAGGAGGGGGCCTCAGGAGGCTAGGGCCCCATGAGGGGTCATGGCGAGACACTTGGTGGCGACGGCCCGCCGGGCACACTCCAGGCGTCGCGCCCTGGGCCAAAGGCAGACGGGCCTGGATACCCCGGGTTCCATGGGCCCGACAAGGTAATTCCTCATCCCAGCATCCTGGGGTTCGCTCAAGAGGTACCATAAGCCTTGGTTTAATCCCGCGTAACAACTCTTGATTAACTTGCTCTGCTTGTCCATTGGACTGAGGATGTGCTACTGACGCTAAGTCAAGCCGGATATGCTCTCGCTGACAAAACTGCTTCATTACTCCCTTGGACAGATTGACACCATTATCAGTGATGATGCTATGTGGATAACCGTAACAGTAAATTAACTTTTTCAGGAACTTGACAGCTATAGCAGCATCACAATGACTAACCGGCTCAGCTTCCACCCACTTGGTAAACTTGTCAACTGCAACCAACAAGTGAGTATGTTTATTCTTGGATCGTTTGAAAGGTCCAACCATATCAAGCCCCCAGACTGCAAAAGGTCAAGTAATTGGGATCATCCGCAACTCTTGAGCCGGCACATGTGCTTGGCGAGCAAATTTCTGGCAACCATCACATTTGCAAAGAATTTCCTCTGCATCTGCGTGAGCTGTTAGCCAGTAAAAACCATGCCAGAAAGCCTTTGCGACCAGGGACCGTGAGCCGGCGTGATGTCCACAATCTCCTGGATGTATCTCATTAAGAATCTATCGGCCCTCCTCAGGAGAAACACAATGTTGAAAAATGCCCGTGACACTGCATCTGTGTAACTCACCATTGACGATGGTCATGGACTTAGACCTCCTGATGATCTGCCGAGCGATGATTTCCTCTGCCGGGAGCTCGCCACAGCTAAGATACGCCAGATAAGGTACTGTCCAATCTGGTGTAGCATGAATAGCGGCCACCAATGCCGCTTCTGGATCAGGAATAGCAATGTCCACCTCTGTTGGCAATTTGACTGACGGGTTGTGTAGAACGTCCAGGAAAACATTGGGTGGAACAGGCTTGCGCTGAGACCCCAAGCGAGACAGTGCATCAGCTACCTCGTTAAGCCAGCGATCAATATGATCAACCTGGTATCCCTTGAAATGTCCAGCGATATTAGTGACATCGCGCTTATAAGCCGCCATGAGGGGGTCATTAGAGTCCCAAGTGCCAGAGACCTTGTTGGGCCACCAAATCTAAGTCGCCCAAACATCTGACTCGGCTTAAGTTCATCTCCTTAGCCATACGGAGACCATGAAGCAAGGCCTCATATTCTGCTGCATTGTTAGTACAGGAAAACATAAGCCTCAAATCATAACAAAACTTATCACCTCGCGGGGAAGTTATCACAACTCTAGCCCTCGAGCCCTCCAATTGTCTGGAGCCATCAAAATGTATTGACCAGTATGTGGTATCTGGCTTCTCCTCCGGAGCCTGCAACTCCGTGCAGTCATTGATGAAGTCCACCAAAGCCTGAGATTTGATGGCAATCTGTGGCACATATTTGAGATGATGCGGGCTAAGTTCAATGGCTCAATTGGCAACCCGGCCTGTCGCCTCCCTATTCTGGATTATATCCCCAAGAGGTGCGGAACTGATAACGGTGATTGGATGCTCATGAAAATAATGCTTCAATTTGCGACTCGCCATGAACACACCATAAACCAACTTCTGCCAGTGCGGGTACCATTGCTTGGACTCCGTTAGGACCTCGCCAACATAGTACGCCGATCTCTGGACTGGGTACTCCTTGCCTTCTTCCTTGCGCTCTACAACAACAGCAATGCTGACAGCCCTGTTGTTAGCAGCGATATATAATAACATCGGCTCCTTGTCTAGGGGAGCAGCAAGGATTGGCAGCTCAGATAACTGCTTTTTGAGGGACTCAATGGCTTTGTCAGCAGCATCGTTCTAGACAAAGTTATTTGTTTTCTTCAGAACCTGGTACAGAGGAATTACCTTCTCACCAAGCCGGCTTATGAACCGGCTCAAAGACGCAACACAGCCTGTCAATTTCTGGACAGCATTAATATTGGTCGGCTTCTTCAAAGTGGTGATAACTTTAATTTTTTTTGGGTTAGCCTCAATACCACGTTCAGAGACGAGGAAACCAAGCAACTTCCCAGCTGGAAACGCCGAACACACACTTGGCCGTGTTGAGCTTCATCTGGTAAACTCGCAGGTTGTCAAACATCTCCTTCAAATCATCCAACAAGGTTTCCTTCTTCCGAGACTTCACCACAATATCATCAACATAAGCATGAACGTTACGTCCAATCTGCTTGTGAAAACAATTCTGAACACATCGCCGATAAGTCGCCTGTGCACACTTCAGACCGAACGGCGTCGACGTATAACAGAAAGCTCTGAAGGGCGTGATAAAAGCTGTCTTTTCTTGGTCCTCCTCCTTCATCTTGATCTGATGATAACCGGAGTAAGCATCTAGAAAACACAAACACTCGCAACCCGCTGTAGCATCAATGATCTGGTCAATACGGGGCAGAGCAAAAGGATCACTAGGACAGGCCTTATTCAAGTCTGTATAATGAACACACATCCGCCAAGTCCCGTTTTTCTTCAGAACAAGCACTGGGTTCGCTAACCACTCAGGATGAAATACTTCCACAATGAATCTGGCAGCTAGGAGCCGGGCCACTTCTTCACCAATGGCTTTGCGTCTCTCCTCGTTAAAACGACGGAGGTATTGCCGTATAGGCTTAAACTTAGGATCCACATTAAGGGAGTGCTCAGCGAGTTTCCTCGGTACACCCGGCATGTCAGAGGGCTTCCATGCAAAGATGTCCCGATTCTCACGGATGAACTCGATGAGCGCGCTTTCCTATTTGGGATCCATATTTGCCCCAATGGTAAACTACTCGGAAGAATTACCAGGGGTAAAATTAACTTGCTTGGTGTCTCACACTGACTAGAATTTAAGCAAAGGATCAGACTCTGTGGTCGGCTTCTTTAAAGGAGTCATGTCAGCTGGGTCAACATTGGCCTTGTAGAATTTCAACTCTTCGGCCGCACAAGCCGACTCAGCATAAGCCGCATCTCCCTCCTCGCACTCGAGGGCGACTTTCCTATTACCATTGACAGTGATAGTACCCCCCTGGTCCAGGCATCTTCAGCTTTAGATAAACATAACATGGATGTACCATGAACCGCGCATAAGCCGGCCTCCCGAAGAGAGCATGATATGGACTCTTAAGCTTGACTACCTCAAACGACAAGAACTCCGAGCGATAGTTAAATTCAGTGCCAAAAGCAACTTCCAGAGAAATTCTGCCAATAGGTAAGCCGACTTGCCAGGGACAATGCCATGAAAGACTGTGGTGGAAGGGGTGAGCTGCTTCTCGGACAAGTTCATCCGTCTGAAAGTATCATAATAGAGAATATTGATGCAGCTCCCACCGTCCACGAGTACCTTTGTGAAGGTGTAGCCACTGACTTGCAGATCGACCACCAAAGCAAGACCTCCTGGGTTATCAATCCGTGGGGGGTGATCTTCCCGGCTCCAAGTCACTGGTTGCTCTGACCAGTTTAAGTAGTAAGGGACTGCCGGCTCAACCATATTGACAGCTCGCCTCTGAAGCTTGCGGTCACGCTTACATGTACTAGTGGTGAAAACGTGATACTATCCGCTATTCAACTGCTTAGGATTGCTCTGAAATCCAGACTGACCTCCCTGATTCTGATTTCCTTGGTTATCGCACTGATTGTTGCCTCCACCATTACCAGCCCCCTGAAACCCGGAATTTTGACCGATGTTCCCTTGGAACCCGGGGCCTGCAAAATGTCCCTGTGAGCCGGCTCCCTGAAAACCAGCCCCGGAGTTGCCGGGTCCATGATTGCCAGGATGACCACCATTACCGCCACCATTGTGATGATTTTGAAAGACTCGATTTGAATATTCCTGCATGATAAAGCAGTTTTCCCATGAATGGTTGGCCGGCTTACCATCAAAACTATGCTTTGGACACGGACCCTTGAGAGCCTCCTCGTAACTACGAGGGCGATTGCCAGAAAAGGGCTTCCTGGAGCCATTGTTCTGGCGCTGACTTTTAGAGCCAGTGTTGGTGTTTGCAATGAGATCAAAACCTCCCTCGTGATTCTTACACTTGTGATTGTTATTATTATTCCCATTGCCATTATGCTACTATTGACCCTTGCCACCGTTTTTCTTGCCGTTGCCAAACTTCTCATCATCAGAGGTTGGATCCTTTGTACTATCAGACTCGGCGTACCGGGTTAAAACATCCATGAGATCACCCATATCTTTGACCTTCCTCTTGAGACGCCCCAACTTCTGAACCAAGGGCTGGAATTTGCAATTCCTTTCCAGGACAAGGATAGCCTGCTGAGTTGTGATGCTATCCGAAGAGTGGATTGCTTCTGCAATCCGGCGAGACCAATGATGTGCTGACTCATCATCACGCTGAACACAGTGCTCGAGATCAACGATTGTAGTCGAACGCTTGCAAATCCCCTGGAAGTTCTTGATGAAACACTCTTTCAACTCTCGCTAGGTGTTAATGGAGTTTGCGGCCAGATTTTTCAACCAAGTGCGTGCTAGACCCTCCAACATTAGAGGTAAATATCGAGCACAGACAGCATCACTGGCTTCCATCATATCCATAGCTAGCTCATAACTCTCGATCCACTCAGCGGGCTCCAAATCGGCAGTATAATTAGGAACCTTGAGAGGACCCTTAAAATCAGGGGGCATACGTGTGTCCCGTAACGCCGGGACTAAACATGGAGTTCCGATAGTCCGACCTATTATGCCACTGGTGCGGATAGCTGGCTGGGTTGGGGCGGGTGAGGATTGCACGATAGGCTGAACATATGCTGCACCTGTGTTTCCTGTCTCTAACCGCCGTAAAGCACGAGCAGCATCCACGATCGCTTGTGCATTCGGGATTTCGGGATGTGGCTGATTTAGAGGTGACTGCAGACCCCTTCTTTGCTACGCACTGCTGGAAACTGCTGGTGAATCAGCATGTCGGCTCCTACTGCGACTTGGATGAGCGGTAGAGTGCAGCCGGTGCTGGCTATGAGAGTAATTTGCTTGCTGTGTTACTGCTGTCTTTAGCATCTCAATGGCGTTCCTGGCCTTAATCTGAACTGGATTGTTCCCTTCAACTAGAATTGCTGCTAAGTTATGGGTCGCTGCAAATACATTATCAACTGGGTTAGAATAATGTTCAACCGGTGTCTGGAACCGGCGAGGCGGCAACTGTTGCTGCTGCTGAATCAGAGGCTGCAGCTGAACCGGCGGCTGCTGCTGAGCCAGCGGCTGCTGCTGAGCCGGTGACGGTTGGTGAGCCGGCCGCTGCAACGGGGGCCCTCCCGGGGACACAACGCCTGCCTCCGGGTTCATCGGAGCAAGTGGGTCTCGCGGCGCAAAACAGCTGAGTTGGCACAATGTGGGCTGGAAGCCGGCTCTGATGTCTCCTCTGGTGAACGACCTCTGATTCGCTCTCACGGCGGCTGAGATAAAGGGCCTCCGCCTCCAGGCGCTGTGTTTCCTCGATGATGCAAGCCTATGTTTCCGCCATGCGTGTGTTTTCTGCATTGATATCCTCCTGGATCTTTCCTAGCTACTCGCGACACTTTGTAATTTATGCGTTGCATGCTTCAGCGTTCTCAGCAGTCACCGGTTCTGCCAGGAGAGTCCCAAGGGTTGTCATTATCTCGGAAATCGCCTGTGCCCCAGTCTTCTGAGAGCTGGTGGCACCTGAGCCAGTGATACGTCCAATTTGCATCATGATTTCTTACTGTTATTTATTATGTTTTTAGTCATTATTTCACTTTATGGTACAATTCTTATGCCTTTTCTCTCTTAATTTGCAAGATTTACACGAAGACGGAGAATGCCGGCAGCTGAAATTCTGGACCTGAAATAGCCATATCAGAGATACCTATTATACAGAGCTCCAATTGACCTGAAATTTCACGGAGATTTCTTATTGAATATATAAAAAATACGAGAGAAAAGAGATAATAGAGGGGACCCACCAGCTGCCCACAAGGCAGCAAGGGGCGCCCCCTGGGCGCGCCCTGCTGCCTTGCGGGGCCCACAGCTGGCGTCTGGCCCCCTCCTTCTGCTATATCAGGTCATTTTCCCTAGAAAATATAAAGAGAAGACTTTCCATACGAAGCGCCGCCGTCTCAAGGTGGAACCAGGGCAGGAGCTATTTTGCTCTCCGGCGGAGCGATTTTGCCGGGGATACTTCCCTCCGGGAGGGGGAATCGAAGCCATCGACATCACCAACGATCCTCTCATCGCGGGAGGACCAATCTTCATCAACATCTTCACCAGCACCATCTCATCTCAAACACTAGTTCATCTCTTGTATTCAATCTTTGTCTCAAAACCTCAGATTGGTACCTGTGGGTTGCTAGTAGTGTTGATTACATCCTGTAGTTGATGGTAGTTGGTTTATTTGGTGGAAGATTATATGTTCAGATCCTTAATGCTATTCAATACCCCTCTGATCTTGAACATGAATATGATTTGTGAGTAGTTACTTTTGTTCTTGAGGACATGGGAGAAGTCTTGTCATAAGTAATCATGTGGATTTGGTATTCGTTCGATATTTTGATGATATGTATGTTGTTGCATCCTTTAGTGGTGTCGTGTGAACGTCGACTACATGACACTTCGCCATCTTTGGGCCTAAGGAAAGGCATTGTGGAGTAGTAATTAGATGATGGGTTGCTAGAGTGACAGAAGCTTAAACCCTAGTTTATGCGCTCTTTCGTAAGGGGCTGATTTGGATCCATATGTTTCATGCTATGGTTAGAGTTATCTTAATTCTTCTTTCGTAGTTGCGGATGCTTGCGAGAGGGGGTAATCATAAGTGGGAGGCTTGTTCAAGTAAGAACAGCACCCAAGCACCGGTCCACCCACATATCAAATTATCAAAGTAGCGAACGCGAATCAAACAAACATGATGAAAGTGACTAGATGAAATTCCCATGTGTCCTCGAGAACGCTTTGCTTATTATAAGAGATCGTTCCGGCTTGTCCTTTGCTACAAAAACGATTGGGCCACCTTGCTGCACTCTTTGTTACCGTTACTACTTGTTACTTGTTACAAATTATTTTGCTATCAAAACTATCTGTTACCGCTAATTTCAGTACTTGCAGAGAGTACCTTGCTGAAAACCGCTTGTCATTTCCTTCTGCTCCTCGTTGGGTTCGACACTCTTACTTATCGAAAGGACTACGATTGATCCCCTATACTTGTGGGTCATCAAGACTCTTTTCTGGCGCCGTTGCCGGGGAGTGAAGCACCTTTGGTGAGTGGAATTTGGTAAGGAAACATTTATATTACGTGCTGAAATTTATTGTCACTTGTCACTATGGAAAGTAATCCTTTGAGGGGCTTGTTCGGGGTATCTTCACCTCGACCGAAAGCAATAAGAGTTGCTCCTCAACCTATTTAACCTACTGAAAATATTTATTATGAAATTCCTTCGGGTGTGATAGAGAAACTGCAAGCTAAGCCTTATGCAGGAGATGGAACGGTACATCCCGATATGCACTTGATCTATGTGGATGAAATTTGTGGATTGTTTAAGCTTGCAGGTTTATCCGGAGATGGAGTTAAGAAGAAAGTATTCCCTTTATCTTTGGAGGGAGAGGTATTGATGTGGTATAGGCTATGTGATGATACTGAAACATGGGACTGGAACCGGTTGAAGCTGGAATTTGATACGTCCATTTTGCATCATGTTTTCCTATTGTTATTTATAGTGTTTTTAATCATTATAACACTTTGTGGAGCAATTCTAATGCTTTTTCTCTCTTAATATGCAAGATTTACATAAGGAGGGAGATTGCCGGCAACTGGAATTCTGGACCTGAAAAAGCTATGTCAGAGATACCTATTCTGCACATCTCCAAATGAGCTGAAATTTCACGGAGATTTATTTTGGAATTAATAAAAAATACTGGAGAAAAGAACTACCAGAGGGGGCCACCTAGGTGCCCACAAAGCACCAGGGCGTGCCACCCCCCCCCCCAGGCGCGCCCTGGTGGCTGGTAAGGCCCCTGGCCAGCCTCCGGTGCCCATTTTCTGGTATATAAGCCCATTTGCCCTAGAAAAAATAAGGAGAAGACTTCAGGATAGAGCACCGCCGTCTTGAGGCGGAACTTGGGCAGGAGCACTTTTTCTCTCCGGCGGAGCGATTCCGCCGGGGACACTTCCCTCCGGGAGGGGGAAATCGAAGCCATCGACATCACCAACGATCCTCTCAACGTGGGAGGACCAATCTTCATCAACATCTTCACTAGCACCATCTCATCTCAAACCCTAGTTCATCTCTTGTATTCAATCTTTGTCTCAAAACCTCAGATTGGTACCTGTGGGTTGCTAGTAGTGTTGATTACATCTTGTAGTTGATGCTACTTGGTTTATTTGGTGGAAGATTATATGTTCAGATCTATTATGCTATTCAATACCCCTCTGATCATGGACATGAATATGATGTGTGAGTAGTTACTTTTGTTCTTGAGGACATGGGAGAAGTCTTGTCATAAGTAATCATGTGAATTTGGTATTCGTTCGATATTTTGATCATATCTATGTTGTTGATTCTCTTAGTGGCGTCATGTGAACGTCGACTACATGACACTTCACCATCTTTGGGCCTAAGGGAATGCATTGTGGAGTAGTAATTAGATGATGGGTTGCTAGAGTGACAGAAGCTTAAACCCTAGTTTATGCGCTATTCCGTAAGGGGCTGATTTGGATCCATATGTTTAAGGCTATGGTTAGATTTATCTTAATTCTTCTTTCGTAGTTGCGGATGCTTGCGAGAGGGGTTAATCATAAGTGGGAGGCTTGTTCAAGTAAGAACAGCACCCAAGCACCGGTCCACCCACATATCAAATTATCAAAGTAGCAAACGCGAATCAAACAAACATGATGAAAGTGACTAGATGAAATTCCCATGTGTCCTCGAGAACGCTTTGCTTATTATAAGAGATCATTCCGGCCTGTCCTTTGCAACAAAAGGATTGGGCTACCTTGCTGCACCCTAGTTACTATTGCTACTTGTCACTTGTTACAAATTATCTTGCTATCAAACTACTCGTTGCCGATAATTTCAGTGCTTTCAGAAAATACCTTGCTGAAAACCGGTTGTCATTTCCTTCTGCTCCTTGTTGGGTTTGACACTCTTACTTATCGAAAGGACTATGATTGATCCCCTGTACTTGTGGGTCATCAAGACTCTTTTCTGGCGCCATTGCCTGGGAGTGAAGCGCCTTTGGTGTGTGGAATTTGGTAAGGAAACATTTATATTACGTGCTGAAATTTACTGTCACTTGTTACTATGGAAAACAATCCTTTGAGGGGCTTGTTCGGGGTATCTTCACCTCGACCGGAAGAACAAAGAGTTGCTCCTCAACCTAGTGCACCTACTAAAAATATTTATTATGAGATTCCTTTGGGTATGATAGAGAAACTACTAGCTAATCCTTATGCAGGAGACGGAACGGTACATCCCGATATGCACTTGATCTATGTGGATTGTTTAAGCTTGCAGGTTTATCCGGAGATGGAGTTAAGAAGAAAGTATTCCCTTTATATTTGGAGGGAAAGGCATTGACATGGTATAGGCTATGTGATGATACTGAAACATGGGACTGGAACCGGTTGAAGCTGGAATTCCATCAAAAAATTTATCCTATGCATTTGGTTCATCGTGATAGGAATTATATATATAATTTTTGGCCTCGTGAAGGAGAAAGTATCGCTCAAGCTTGGGGGAGGCTTAAGTATATGTTGCACACATGCCCCAATCATGAGCTCTCAAGAGAAATAATTCTTCAAAACTTTTATGCTCGGCTTTCTCATGATGATCAAACCATGCTCGAATCTTCTTCGGCTGGCTCCTTTATGAACAAAACTATTGAATTCAGATGGGATCTTCTAGAAAGAATTAAACGCAACTCTGAAGATTGGGAACTCGACAAAGGTAATGAGTCAGGTATAATACTTGAGTTCGGTTGTGTCAAATCTTTTATGGATACCGATGCTTTTCATAAGTTTACCACTAAATATGGACTTGACTCTGAGATAGTAGCCTCCGTTTGTGAATCATTTGCTACTCATGTTGATCTCCCTAAGGAGAAGTGGTTTAAATATCATCCCCCTGTTAAAGAAAAGATTGAGGAACCTGTTATAGTTAAAGAAGAAACTATCATTTACAATGTTGATCTAGTTGTGCCTACTGCTTATATTGAGAAACCACCTTTTCGTGTTAGGATTAAGGAACATGCTAAAGTTTCAACTGTGGTTAATAAAAGTAAAACTAAAACTCCTAGACCCCCTAAACAAATTAAAGTTGAACCTAGTATTGCAATGGTTAAAGATCTTTTGGTTGATAATTTTGATGGACATGTCATATATTTCTGTGATGAAGCAACTAGAATTGCTAAACCAGACCCTAAAGATAAAAACAAACCTATGGCTGGCATGCATGTTATTTCTGTTAAAATTGGAGATCATTGTTATCATGGTTTATGTGATATTGGTGCTAGTGTGAGTGCTATTCCGTTTACTCTTTACCAAGAAGTCATGAATGATATTGCACCTGTTGACATTGAAGATATTGATGTTACTATTAAGCTTGCAAACAGAGATACTATTTCACCACTTGGGATTGTTAGAGATGTTGAAGTCTTGTGTGGTAAGATCAAATACCCTATAGATTTTCTTGTTCTTGGATCACCACAAGATGATTTTTGTCCCATTATATTTGGTAGACCCTTCTTGAATACTGTTAATGCTAAGATTGATTGCACTAAAGAGATTGTTAGTGTTAATTTTTGTGAGATGTCTCATGAGTTTAATTTCTCTAAGCTTCATAGACAACCTCATGATAAAGAATTACCCAATAAAGATGAAATAATTGGTCTTCCTTCTATTGTTGTGCCTCCTACTGATCCACTAGAACAATATTTGCTTGAGCATGAGAATGACATGAATATGAATGAAAGAAATGAAATAGATGAATTATTCTTTAAACAAGCACCTATCCTGAAACATAATTTGCCTGTTGAAACCTTGGGAGGTCCACCTCCACCCAAGGGTGATCCTGTTTTTGATTTGATGCAATTACCTGATACTCTTAAATATGCTTATCTTGATGAAAAGAAGATATATCCTATTATTATTAGTGCTAACCTTTCAGAGCATGAAAAAAAGAGATTGCTTAAAACTCTAAAGAAGCACCGTGCCGCTATTGGATATACTCTTGATGATCTTAAGGGCATCAGTCCCACTTTATGTTAGCATAAAATTCATATGGAGCCAGATGCTAAATCCGTTGTTGATCATCAAAGAAGATTAAATCCTAAAATGAAGGATGTGGTAAGAACTGAAATATAAAAGCTTCTGGAAGCGGGTATAATTTATCCCATAGCTGATAGTAGATGGGTAAGTCATGTTCATTGTGTTCCTAAGAAAGGAGGTATTACCGTTGTTCCCAATGATAAAAATGAACTTATTCCACAAAGAATTGTAACTGGTTATACGATGGTAATTGATTTCAGGAAATTAAATAAAGCTACTAGAAAATATCATTACCCCTTGCCTTTTATTGATCAAATGTTAGAAATATTGTCTAAGCATACACACTTTTGTTTCCTAGATGGTTATTCTGGTTTCTCTCAAATACCTTTGTCACTTGAAGATCAAGAGAAAACCACCTTTACTTGTCCTTTTGGAACTTATGCTTATCGTCGTATGCCTTTTGGTTTATGTAATGCACCTGCTACCTTTCAAAGATGTATGACTGCTATATTCTCCGACTTTTGTGAAAAGATTGTTGAGGTTTTCATGGATGATTTCTCCGTTTATGGAACTTCTTTTGATGATTGCTTGAGCAACCTTGATCGAGTTTTGCAGAGATGTGAAGAAACTAATCTTGTTTTGAATTGGGAGAAGTGCCACTTTATGGTGAATGAAGGTATTGTCTTCAGGCATAAAATTTCTGAAAGAGGTATTGAATTTGATAAAGCTAAAGTTGACGCTATTGAGAAAATGCCATGTCCTAAAGATATCAAAGGTATAAGAAGTTTCCTTGGTCATGCTAGTTTCTATGGAAGGTTTTTAAAAGACTTCTCTAAAATTTCTAGACCTCTTACCAATCTCTTGCAAAAAGATGTTCAATTCGTTTTTGATGATGATTGTGTAGAAGCCTTTGAAATACTTAAGAAAGCCTTAATTTCTGCACCTATTGTTCAACCACCCGATTGGAACTTACCTTTTGAAATTATGTGTGATGCTAGTGATTATGCTGTTGGTGCTGTTCTAGGACAAAGAGTTGATAAGAAATTGAATGTTATTTATTATGCTAGTAAAACTCTAGACAGTGTCCAAAGAAATTATGCTACTACTGAGAAAGAATTTTTAGCAGTTGTGTTTGCATGTGATAAATTCAGATCTTATATTGTTGATTCCAAAGTTACTATTCACACTAATCATGCTGCTAGTAAATATCTTATGGAAAAGAAAGATGCTAAACCTAGACTCATTAGGTGGGTTCTATTGCTACAAGAATTTGACTTGCATATTGTTGATAGAAAGGGAGCTGAGAATCCCGTAGCTGATAATTTGTCTAGAATGGAAAATGTTCTTGATGACCCACTCCCTATTAATGATGATTTCTCTGATGAACAATTAGCCGTGATAAATGCTTCTCGTAATACTCCTTCGTATGCAGACTATGCTAATTATATTGTTGCTAAATTTATACCACCTAGTTTCACATACCAACAAAAGAAAAAGTTCTTCTTTGATTTAAGACATTACTTCTGGGATGACCCACATCTTTATAAAGAAGGAGTAGATGGTATTATTAGATGTTGTATACCTGAGCATGTACAGGAACAAATCCTACGGAAGTGTCTTTCCGAGGCTTACGGAGGACACCATGCGGGAGACAGAACTGCACATAAGGTACTACAATCTGGTTTTTATTGGCCTACTCTTTTCAAGGATGCTCGTAAGTTTGTCTTATCTTGTGATGAATGTCAAAGAATTGGTAATATTAGTAGACGTCAGGTGAATTACTCACTTGTTATTGAACCATTTGATGTTTGGGGATTTGATTATATGGGACCTTTTCCTTCCTCTAATGGGTATACACATATTTTAGTTGCTGTTGATTACGTTACTAAGTTGGTAGAAACTATTCCATCTAGTAGTGCTGATCATAACACTTCTATTAAAATGCTTAAAGAAGTTATTTTCCCGAGGTTCGGAGTCCCTAGATATTTAATGACTAATGGTGGTTCACATTTTATTCATGGGGCATTCCGTAAACTGCTTGCTAAATATGATGTCAACCATAGAATTGCATCTCCCTATCACCCTCAATCTAGTGGTCAAGTTGAATTGAGAAATAAAGAAATAAAGTTAATTTTGCAAAAGACCGTCAATAGATCTAGAAAGAATTGGTCTAAGAAACTTGACGATGCATTATGGGCTTATAGAACTGCTTATAAAAATCCTATGGGTATTTCTCCTTATAAAATGGTTTATGGAAAAGCATGTCATTTACCTCTTGAGTTAGAACATAAAGCATATTGGGCAATTAAAGAACTCAATTATGATTTTAAACTTGCCGGTGAAAAGAGGTTATTTGATATTAGCTCGCTAGATGAATGGAGAACCCAAGCTTATGAAAATGCCAAATTGTTTAAAGAAAAACTTAAAAGATGGCATGATAAAAGAATTCAAAAAGGGAATTCAAAGTGGGTGAGTATGTTCTATTGTACAATTCTCGTTTTAGATTTTTTGCAGCTAATTCTCTCTAAATGGGAAGGACCGTATATCATCGAGGAAGTTTATCGCTCTGGTGCCATTAAGATCAATAACGCCGAAGGTACTAATCCTAAGGTGGTCAACGGGCAAAGAACTAAGCATTACATCTCTGGTACACCTATTAATGTTGATACTAACATTATCCAAACTCTGACACCGGAGGAACACATAAGAGAGACCTTCCAGAACACTCCAGAACCCTGAAAAGGAAGAGGTACGTGATACGGTAAGTAAACCAACTCCAAAAATTTCATAAAAATACTTTCTGTCAGTTTTGGAATATTAAAAAAAATACAAAAATAAGAAACAGCCGAGAGGACCCATGAGGTGCACACGTGGCACCAGGGCGCGCCACCCCCCCTGGCGCGCCCTGGTGGCTCATGGGCCCTTCGTGAGCCTTCCCGACTCCGTTTTCTTCTGGAATACATGTTTTGCAAGATAAAAATTCTTTATATATACTCCTGGATGTTTTGACCACCGTATCATAGAAATATCCTCTGTTCTTGTTTTGTGCTATTTTTCTGACAGATCTAGATCGCTATGGCTCCACCAAGCTCTTAGGACAAGTTCGATGAGAAGGTCATCAACCCCTACCTACCAGAGGTGATGAAACACCTTCAAGACATCGAGATGCGTGAGGGGGTGCTTCACATCCGGGATGTTCAAGGGCCCAAGAAGACCGGGAGCATGGAGGCCAGGCTCGAAGCGGTGGAGCAGGAGATTTTCAAGTGCCAAGGGATGGTAGAACGTGGACTCAGCGCCAACCACTCCATGATCATAGAATTCACCTGTGATCACAAGGTGGATGGCCAATCAATGGGGGACATCGTCTTCAAGCTCGATGAACGAATTTACTGTAGGAGATATGCCCTAGAGGCAATAATAAATGTTATTATTGATCCCCATGTTCCTAATTAAGTTTATGTTCCATGCCATAACTGTTGTGGTTCCCGAGCTCGTATATCCATAAAGGCTCTGAGGAAAACCCATGTGCACGTGTGGAATAATAAATGGTAAAATGTATTCCTAGTCAAGCCTCTAAAACTAGCTCAAGTGTTGCATGATGATTACGTTTTCCTAATCATCGGCATGTCTATGCCGGCAATTTTGAGGGCACAATGTTATTAGAACATTTGTGTTGAATCGACCCGATTTGATGTTATGCTATGAGATACATTCGTCACAAGTTAATGGTTAATAACACAGAGAAAGTTAATGTTTGCATAATTCCTTAGACCATGAGAGTATCGAGTTCCTTTATGCTTGATTCATGATCTTTGGGGTTTGTTAAACGTCATACGTAACTAGGTGGCTATTACAGCGGCTTACAGGTTCATGGGAAAGTATGACAAGGGACTTGATAGCTCAAGATTGGGATTTGCTCCTCCGACGATGGAGAGATATTCTTTGGGCCCTCTCGGTGTTATGGTATCCACCATCATCTGGCCAGACACAATGTGATTTGATCACTGGGATGTCGAAACACGGAAACGAGAAAAGAGAACAAAACCAGTAACGAGGTAACTGGCATAGTGGACAAAGTTGTCGATCCACGGGGATGCCGATAAATCTTACTTCGGGTGTTTGTAACATATCGCAAAGCAACAGGAATAGCACACGGCAACTGGAGGTTCACTCGAATATTTATTCGTGTGGGTATAGGGGTCAATATGGGTGTCCACGCCTCCGATGTTGATCATTGATCAGAAAGTGTTCCGGTCATGTCTATACTTCTCCGAACCTATAGGGTCACACACTTAAGGGTCATCTATCTATTGAATACTAGAGAGGGAGTCTGAGAGAAAGTCACCGGAAAAGTTTCGGAGACAACGGAAGAGTTCCGGAGAGAGAACACCGGAAGGGTTTCGGTAAAACCGAAAAGTTGTTTCGGAGTATACCATTAAGTCAAAATGGTTTCAGCACACGCCTGGAAATTCTTGGAGGGCACCAGAATTGTTCTGGGAACTTCTGGGATTTTTCCAGAGAAAAAACCCGGAAATGTTCCGGAGCTGCCGGAACCGCTTTGGTTGCTTTTCGCTGATGAAAATCACTAATCCGGAATTGTTTCGGAACGCGTCCAAAATTATTTTAGTGGGTACTGGAAATGTTCTAAGACCTATAGAAATATTTTCGGATTTAACGATCGCGGAAAAATGTTTCCGTGAATAGTGAAAAGCACTTTTTGGTTACTTTTTGGAAAGCCCCTTTTTTGGGCTTTACTCAAAAGATCTAGGGATGACATGGAAGGGTGGGAACCCCTTTTTGGGGGGGACCACAAGGTGGTGGACAGCCATGGGGTGCTCATCCATGGTGCTCCACTTGCCTCCCCATTTTGCCCTTTATGTGTGACATAAAGCATGGGCATTGTGGGTTTTTCATGTGCCACCCTACCCCTTGGGTTTTCCTATAAATAGAGGTGGAGAGGCACTCTCCACACTCACTCTTTCTCACATACAAATGCCATGCATGATCTGGCCTTCTCTCTCCCTCCCCACGAAATAGTTTCGTAGAGTCGAAAGGCTGTCTGGGTTCCGGTGGGAACTAGTTCTGGACGGTGAAGCCCTGCCGAATAGATGACACCGTATGTGTGCAACCCCGTAGAGAGGTCGTAGGTTTGATCTTTTTGCCCGAGGGGCTGTTTGAGAGTGCCTCCCGAAGGGCTGTCGGAGTGACTGTCCGAGTTTCTATGAGTGCCTCCCGAAGGGCTGTCCGTGACACCGTCCGGGGGACTGTCCGACCGCCTCCCGAAGGGCTGTCCGAGGGGCTGATGAGGGAGTACATCCTCGTGGTTGGGAGGTTGTAAATCCTAGCTGCGGGGATCTGCACCGACGATCTACATCGACTCTACTTCCGCAGCGCTACGAGTCGGTAATGATCAGATCAAACCTTGTATGCATCTCCATAGTGATCCTGGGCGTGTTCGTAGTGCGGGAAAAATTTTGTTTTCTGTTGTGTTCCACAACAGTGGCATCATGAGCCGTGCTATGCGTAGATGCAGGTTACGATTTAGAATACATAGAGATGTATGGGTGTTGCACGATATAATTTGTAGTAGACGAGTTCTATTACTGAAAATTATTTGTGCGGGATGAAATCTGTTACCCGATGTTCTTGTTGCTTCCCTGAAATTTGCGTATTTCTGATCTTGATAATGGCATGGTGGAGTTTGAAAGTTCTGGCAATCCGCGATCCTAATTGATCAACGAAGTGCTAACAGTTCATTGAATTCCACCATAGTTAAGAGAAAGATGAAATTTCGCAGACTAAAGGGCAATGCAGATATGATCTGCACGAGGGTCATGCGTATGACGAAGTTTAGTATGGGGCTCCAGATTTTATTATCTCGTGCTTCATACACCCTGCAAAGTTAATCTAGCCACTTGAATAATCATACTTTATGATGAACGTTGGTAGCTGCGGTTTAGTTGAAACCTTAGAAGCCACGAAAAATAAAATTTTGCATAAACCGATTAGAGGCGTCTAACTTGGTTTTGCAGGAAGACTTGAGATATGCATGTGATGTGGTATAGCAGTTCTCATATTGATTTGATTATGTATGAGATGACTATATAATGTAAATTAACATGACCTGCATGTCATGATTCGGCATGATGGCTGGAGCCATATGATTATCACTTTAATGACCTGCGTGTCAACCTTATGTAATGCACTTATTTTATTAGCTATAGAGATAGCAATATTATCTGGTGCATCGACAAGGTGGTGGCAATCTTCGCGAAGGTGAACACCGACGCAAATGCCGAAGACGAAGAAATTAAAGACTTCTTCGTCAGAAAGGGCTATACCATATCATGCTATTATGAATTTCCTGAGATGTTTATCACTTATGATGCACCCTTCTTGATTGCGCAGTAGTCGCTTTTGTTAGGGTGATCTCTCACTTAAAATATCAAGTAGTTAGTGTTCTCCCAAGTGTAGCACCGTCTATAACACGTATCTTTTCGGGGTGCGCCATGTACACATGAGCACGAACGATTAGAGAGGTGTAAGGCGGGTGAAGGTTAGACCTCACTGCGTGATCACTTGGTTGTCTTGACGTTCAGGCAGGACAGTCCTGAGCTTGGAACACGCGCATCGAAAGATGGACAAGAGTCGCATAGAGATGTGATTGGCAAGTCGGCCTACCGATTGGAATTCAAGTCATCAGTGATGAACCTGTCAATGGCATCGAATTGAAATGCGGATCTTGAATCACTCACAATCAATTATGAGAGATATTGATTTGAGTGGGAGTGCACTGTAGAATTAACTTGTTTAATTCTCAGTGCAATTAATTATGAACTTTGTCTAAGTAAAATTTGCATAATAGTTGTAGAATAATGGCTCGCGTTTCCACCTTCCCTATTAAAATTGAATAAGCTGTTAAATATCTGGTTAAACTTTACGATTGGTAACGTAATGTGAGGATTGTCCTCAAGAGTGCCAAGAAGGACTTTGTCCTATCGCATGCTTTCAGTATTCTCCCGCTAATGCTATGGACGATGTGACTCTCGTCCTTCGATCCAAAAGCTAGAATTCCGTTACGGTCAAGTGCAATATGTTTGCTTCCATGAGACCCGAACTTCAAGAGTTTGGGATAGTTATGTGATATTCATGGAACTAAAAATTGTTTTCAGATACAGACAAAGGCTAAAAGATATGAAATATCCAAAGCAATGTTTGTTTGCAAAGTATTAGTAAAGTGTTTACTGGGCACTTGACTGATGAGAGAGGGATCCAGTAGAACGCCTGTCATATGATGAAGGTGAATAAAACAACAAGTTAAAGAGAAAGGAAATGTCCAAAGGGTGTTAGTGTGACTTACACGCCTAGGAAGTCCGGGGCTAACGCCACTCTTAAAGTTGGGTGCTTCTTCTGACAGTAGGAGAAATACTAAAAGTAAAAGTGTTAGAAGTATAAAGGCAAAAGGTGAGAAGACTGGAATATCCAGCTCATGTATGAATGTCATACAAGTTATTGATGTATAGAAGGCTGGTCAAAGATATAATTCTTGGGAATTAAACATGTTAATCACTAATTCTTTGGTATTGTGAGTTGATCACAGAGATACCCGCTCGATTGCATTCTGTTGCGACTCGATGCAAGAACTACAACGGCCTAAAAGACTTGCCGGGAATGAGGTTTAGATACGCGCTGGAAACATAGTAAATGTTACTATACCTTCCATAGGTGTATTACCATCTGTATTTATTTTCATGATTCATTTAGAGTTTTATACACTCTAGCCCATTGCATAAAGTATGTTGCAAGAAGTTTGTTCATAAGAGAACTTTTGATGTTCGGTGTTATGAATAACATAAGGGCTATACTTTCATTTTGAATGAGATGTATGTTATGAATATTGATAATAATATATTACCTCTGTGTTTACATTCACAATTCATTTTAGATTTTTATACACTCTAGCCCATTGCACAATGTTTGTTGCAAGAGAGTTGTTCATAAAAGAACAATTGTTGTTCGGTATCATGAATAACATAAGGGCCATGCTTCCATCATGGATGGGATGTATGTTATGAATATTGATGGTAATATGATACATCCGTAACACTGACGCTAAATGTCGTAAGACTAAAAGAATACCACATATGTGTGGCACTGCATTTGGTCACATTGGAGAAACCCGCATGGAGAAATTCCTTGTGATGGATTTTGAAGTCATTTGATTATGAATCATCTAACACTTGCAACTTTCGTCCAAAAAATGAAGTGACTAAAATACCATTCACAGGCCATAAGGAACAAGCAACGAACTTATTGGTGATCATACATTATGATGTGTGTAGTCAAATAAAGGGTATTGCTAGCAGTGGATTTGTCTATCTTCTGAAATGATTCAAGTAGATATATGGATATTTACTTGATGAGACATAAGTCTGGATCTTTTGAAATCATTCAAAAGGTTTCTAAATGAAGTAGAAATTATTGTAACAAGAAAATTATGTTTCCACAATTAGATTGCGGAAAGGAATATTTGAGTTACAAGTTTAGCAAATGTCTGATGAGTTGTGAAAAGAGTTTCATAACTTACACCTCTTGGAACACCACTGTGAGTGGAATGTCTGTGAAGATGTAATCAAACCATTTATGACATGGTAAGATCAAAGATGACATAAATCAATTTGCCATTATCCCTTTTACAGTAATGCTTTAGAGACTGCGGCTTTTACACTGAAAAGAGCGCCATCAAATCTATTGAAATGACGTCATGGTATGGTACGCCCAACCATGTTATATCTTTTCTTAACATTTGGAATATGGGGCTTGTGTAAAATATTTACAAACCTATTCCAAATCAGACAAGTGCTACATTGTAGGTTATCCCAAATTATTGGGTATTCCTCCATCACTATACCGAGGCAAAAATGTTTGCCACAAAGAGCGGTATGATTTGGAAGAAAATGGTTCTTACAAAAAGGTGAGTGGGAGGACAGTGCAACTCGATGAGCTAACAGTATCTTCGTCATCAGGTCAAAGGAAAGAAACCTTGGAAGTGATTCCAGAGTTTCCTATTGCGACTGATACGGAAGCCTCTACATGGGATGTATGGACTTCGGTCGAATTTGCAGCTGAACCACATAGGCAAAACTCGTGCAAACCTCTCAGGTGCGCAAACGAGATATTGTTGTTAGACAACAGTATACCTACAATACACAAGGAAGCGTTGATGGGCCCTGACTCCAGAATTGGCTAAATGCCAATACAATCCGAGATAGTTTCCATATAAATGATTCAAGATCATATCTTGACACCCCTTTCGGAAGACTTGGAGTCTAACGAATATTAATGGAACTATAAACTAATACGGATAAAAATGTTTTATCCATAAAGCTTGACTTGTTGCTTATAAAAAATTCAAGGAATTAACTACGGCGAGATTGTCTCCCCGTAGCGATGCTTAAAGTCGGTTCGGGTTAAACTAGCAATTGATACATGGATGCCAAAAGGATTTCCATGAAATGGAAATGTTACCTAGGACTTGTATGTGATACAGTCCAAGGTGTTTTGTCATTCCAGAGGATGCTAGTGAGTATGCAAACTTCAGAGTTCCAGCGATGGACAGAAGAGAGCAAAATGGAGCTGGAATCTTCGTTTTTGATGAAATAGTCAAAAGAGTTTGATTTCACCAATGGATAACAAAGATGCTTGTGGTTACAAGAAAGTAAGTGGGAGCATAATAATATTTCTAAAAACCTTGTGTGCTTGACACATTGTTGATTAGGAAATAATATAAATTTCTTGACACGAATTAGGACTTCATTGAAAATAGTTTTTCGATGTAGTGCTTGGGCTAAGTAGCCTTGATATTAGGCATAATTATCTACGAAGATAGAATTGCCTAATAGGCTAAGCCAAAAATACATATTGACAAGATGCTAAAACAGTTTAGCATAAGAACGCCAAGGAGTGATTCTTGCCGAAGTCACATGGAAAGAGTTTTGCAAGACTCGGTGTCCTAAAACACTGATGAGCAAAATACATGATGGAAATTCCACACACCTTTTGGTTTGGATTAAATCATGTATTCCATGGTATGTAAAACAACCAGATATGTCCGATACTCCCAAGCTGTTGTGAGTATAGATACCAAAGTGATCAAAGTACTGATCATGGGACAACAGTGAAAAATGTCATTGAGTACTAAAGTAGCACCGATGACATGTTTTCTCGCAAGGGGAGATTATGAAGTGCTCGTTGTAAGTAGTTACATCGATACAGTCTTCACCAATTCTCCATGCGATTTTCGATTTAAGTTAAGGGTTCTGTGTAATACACAATATGGTGGCACGGTACTTGGAAATTGTTCCAAACAGGTTACTGTGGCGATTTCTATAACAAAGGCTAAGTATGTTGATGCTTTGGAAGTGACAAAGAAGATGTTGAATCATATAGTTCATTCATGAACTTAGTATCGTTCCAAGATGGCTTTGGTCAATGGGACACTATTGCAGATAGTTCCTCCATAGCTCAGTCTGAGGAATCAAGGTTTGACCTATGATTCACATATATACAAAGCCAAGTCCACACAAAATATGAATTTTGTGAAAGCGTGAAAATGCGAGGAGATGCAAACATACAAATGGAACTGAAGTTGTCAGATCCGTTGGACATCAGGTTATACCACAAGCGAAGCATATTTTACACCGGTATGCCATAGGTGTAAAGTGCTTTAGCATTGACTAGATTATTGACTCTAGTGCAAGTGGGAGTCTATAGGAGATATGCCCTAGAGGCAATAATAAATGTTATTATTTATCCCCATGTTCCTAATTAAGTTTATGTTCCATGCTATAACTGCTGTGGTTCCCGAGCCCGTATATCCATAAAGGCTCTGAGGAAAACTCATGTGCACGTGTGGAATAATAAACGGTAAAATGTATTCCTAGTCAAGCCTCTAAGACTAGATCAAGTGTTGCATGATTATTATGTTTTTCTAATCATGGGCATGTCTATGCCGGCAATTTTGAGGGCACAATGTTAGAAGAACATTTGTGTTGAATCAACCCGATTTGATGTTATGCTATGAGATACATTTGTCACAAGTTAATGGTTAATAACACAGAGAAAGTTAATGTTTGCATAATTCCTTAGACCATGAGAGTATCGAGTTCCTTCATGCTTGATTCATGAACTTTGGGGTTTGTTAAACGTCATCCGTAACTGGGTGGCTATTATGGTGGCTTACGGGTTCATGGGAAAGTATGACAAAGGGACTTGATAGCTCAAGATTGGGATTTGCTCCTCCGACGATGGAGAGATATTCTTTGGGCCCTCTCGGTGTTATGGTATCCACCATCGTCTGGCCAGACACAATGTGATTTGATCACTGGGATGCCGAAACACGGAAACGAGAAAAGAGAACAAAACCGGTAACGAGGTAACTGGCATAGTGGACAAAGTTGTTGATCCACGGGGATGCCGATAAATCTCACCTCGGGTGTTTGTAACATATCGCGAAGCAACAGGAATGGCACACGGCAACTGGAGGTTCACTCGAATATTTATTCGTGTGGGTATAGGGGTCAATATGGGTGTCCACGGCTCCGATGTTGATCATTGATCGAAAAGTGTTCCGGTCATGTCTATACTTCACCGAACCTATAGGGTCACACACTTAAGGGTCATCTATCTGTTGAATACTAGACAAGGAGTCTGAGAGAAAGTCACCGGAAAAGTTTCGGAGACAACAGGAGAGTTCTGGAGAGAGAACACCGGAAGGGTTTCGGTAAAACCGAAAAGTTGTTTTGGAGTATACCATTAAGTCAAAATGGTTTCGGCACACGCCTGGAAATTCTTGGAGGGCACCAGAATTGTTCTGGGAACTTCTGGGATTTTTTCGGAGAAAAAAACCGGAAATGTTCCGAGCTGCCGGAACCGCTTTGGTTGCTTTTCGCTGATGAAAATCACTAATCCGGAATTGTTTCGGAACGCGTCCAAAATTATTTTAGTGGGTACTGGAAATGTTCTAAGACCTACAGAAATATTTTCGGATTTAACGGTCATGGAAAAATGTTTTTGTGAATAGTGAAAAGCACTTTTTGGTTACTTTTTGGAAAGCCCCTTTTTTGTGCTTTACTCAAAAGATCTAGGGATAACATGGAAGGGTGGGAACCCCTTTTGGGGGGGCACAAGGTGGTGGACAGCCAAGGGGTGCTCATCCATGGTGCTCCCCTTGCCTCCACATTTTGCCCTTTATGTGTGACATAAATCATGGGCATTTTGGGTTTTTCATGTGCCACCCTACCCCTTGGGTTTTCCTATAGATAGAGGTGGAGAGGCACTCTCCACACTCACTCTTTCTCACATACAAATGCCATGCATGATCTGGCCTTCTCTCTCCCTCCCCGCGAAATAGTTGCATAGAGCCAAAAGGCTGTCTGGGTTCCGGTGGGAACTAGTTCTGAACGGTGAAGCCCTGCCGGATAGATGACACCGTATGTGTGCAACCGCATAGAGAGGTCGTAGGTTTGATCTTTTTGCCCGAGGGGCTGTTAGAGAGTGCCTCCCGAAGGGCTATCCGAGTGATCGTCCGAGTTTCTGTGAGTGCCTCCTGAAGGGTTGTCCGTGACACCGTCCGGGGGACTGTCCGACCGCCTCCTGAAGGGCTGTCCGAGGGGCTGATGAGGGAGTACATCCTCGTGGTTGGGAGGTTCTAAATCCTAGCTGCGGGGATCTGCAACAACGATCTACATCGACTCTACTTCCGCTGCACTACGAGTCGGTAATGATCAGATCAAACCTTGTATGCATCTCCATAGTGATCCTGGGCGTGTTCGTAGTGCGGGAAATTTTTTGTTTTCTGTCGTGTTCCCCAACATTGACTATCTCCAAGGCCAAATCTATGATCTCAAAACCAAAATTTTGAGTATGAGGCCAGATTCAAATGTATGAGTTTAGCTGCAAGTTTCAGGACTTTGGAGACTCGTTCATCATTTTATGATGGAGAACCTATGCCATGGAAGCCGGAGGACAAGCCCACCACTTCATCACCACCACCATCACCGAAGAAAGAAACTTGAGGGGTATGGGCACTCCCCTTGGCTTGTGCCAAGCTTGGGGGAGGTTCCCCGGTATCGTATAACCATCATGTTTGTTATCTTTACCTATTTTTAGTTCGATCCGTAGTTATTTCATGATTTAGTTGAATAAAAGTTTAGTATGATCTATTTTCAAGTGCTAGTTTCGTGATCTATCTATTTATGTAATTGAGTTGAGAGTTATATAATAAAGAGTAGTTTGAGTTTTTGCTTCTTCACTTTTATGTTTCAATCCTAGCACTGAAAATAATGAAAAGGATCATATGCTAATCTTATGGAAAGTAATGACATTACATAAAGAAAAGCATAAGTGGTAAAGTTTATTGAAAGTTAACAAACATAGCATTGGTCAATGATGCAATTCTCTTCCATTGACCAATGCTATGTTTGTTAACTTTCAATAAATTTTACCACTTATACTTTTCTTTATGTAATGTCATTACTTTCCATAAGATTAGCATATGATCTTTTTTATTATTTTCATTGCTAGGATTGAAACATAAAAGTAAAGAAGCAAAAACTCAAACTACTCTTTATTATATAACTCTCAACTCAATAACATAGATAGATAGATCACGAAACTAGCACTCGAAAATAGATCATACTAAACTTTTATTCAACTAAATCACGAAATAACTAAGGATCGAACTGAAAATAGGTAAAGATAATAAAAGTGATGGTGATACGATACTGGGGCACCTCCGCCAAGCTTGGCACAAGCCAAGGGGAGTGCCCATACCCGTGTACTCAAGTTTCTTTCTTTGGTGATGGTGGTGGTGATGAAGTGGTGGGCTTGTCATTTAGTTTCCACTTGAGAACACAGTTTTCTTCTTTCAACTTGCTAACTTCTTGCTCAAGATCCACTATCTTCTCACACAATACGTTCTTGTTTTCCTGTAGAAGACGAGAAGGTATAAATTGGATCTTAGATTTGTTTACTGTGTTTGGGAGGCTCAACTTCTTGAACTCCACATGCATATCTCCCGGTTGAGGTAGAGGGGCATCGTCTTCATCCGAGCTCGCGTCTTTCGTTCCCTTCAAGTTAACATCTCGCTCCTCCTCCGTGGACCATCCATAGGGATCTATATCCCCATAGATCCTTGGATTTGTAACATAGTGTGATACGAAGCTCTCTCCACCTAAATCTTGGGACGACATACTTTCGGATCTGTCAGAAAAATAGCACAAAATGAGAACATAGGGAAAACTAGCAATACGGAGGTCAAAACAGACGAGAGTATACATAAAGAATTTTTATCTTGCAAAACAAGTATTCCAGAAGAAAACGGAGTCGGGAAGGCTCACGAGGGGCCCACGAGCCACCAGGGCGCGCCAGGGGGGTGGTGCGCCCTGGTGCCTCGTGTGCACCTCGTGGGTCCTCTCGGCTGTTTCTTATTTTTGTATTTTTTCTAATATTCCAAAACTGACAGAAAGTATTTTTATGGAATTTTTAGAGTCGGTTTACTTACTGTATTACGTACCTCTTCCTTTTCAGGGTTCTGGAGTGTTCTGGAAGGTCTCTCTTATGTGTTCCTCCGGTGTCATAGTTTGGATAATGTTAGTCTCAACATTAATAGGTGTACCTGAGATGTAATGCTTAATTCTTTGTCCATTGACCACCTTCGGATTAGTGCGTTCGGCGTTATTGATCTTAATGGCTCCAGAGCAATGAATTTCCTCGATGATATACGGTCCTTCCCATTTAATGAGAAGTTTTCCTGCAAAAAATCTAAAACAAGAATTGTACAATAGAACATACTCACCCACTTTGAATTCCCGTTTTTGAATTCTTTTATCATGCCATCTTTTAACTTTTTATTTAAACAATTTGGCATTATCGTAAGCTTGGGTTCTCCATTCATCTAGCGAGCTAATATCAAATAAGCTCTTTTCACCGGCAAGTTTAAAATCAAAATTGAGTTCTTTAATTCCCAATATGCTTTATGTTCTAACTCAAGAGGTAAATGACATGCTTTTCCATAAACCATTTTATAAGGAGACATACCCATAGGATTTTTATAAGCAGTTCTATAAGACCATAATGCATCGTCAAGTTTCTTAGACCAATTCTTTCTAGATCTATTGACGGTCTTTTGCAAAATTAACTTTATTTCTCTATTGCTCAATTCAACTTGACCACTAGATTGAGGGTGATAGGGAGATGCAATTCTGTGGTTGACATCATATTTAGCAAGCAGTTTACGGAATGCCCCATGAATAAAATGTGAACCACCATCAGTCATTAAATATCTAGGGACTCCGAACCTTGGGAAAATAACTTCTTTAAGCATTTTAATAGAAGTGTTATGATCAGCACTACTAGTTGGAATAGCTTCTACCCACTTAGTAACGTAATGAACAGCAACTAAAATATGTGTATACCCACAAGAGGAAGGAAAAGGTCCCATATAATCAAATCCCCAAACATCAAATGGTTCAATAACAAGTGAATAATTCACCTGACGTCTACTAATATTACCAATTCTTTGACATTCATCACAAGATAAGACAAACCTACGAGCATCCTTGAAAAGAGTAGGCCAATAAAAACCAGATTGTAGTACCTTATGTGCAGTTCTGTCTCCCGCATGGTGTCCTCCTTAAGCCTCGGAATGACACTTCCGTAGGATTTGTTCCTGTTCATGCTCAGGTATACAACGTCTAATAATACCATCTACTCCTTCTTTATAAATATGTGGGTCATCCCAGAAGTAATGTCTTAAATCAAAGAAGAACTTTTTTATTTGTTGGTATGTGAAACTAGGTGGTATAAATTTAGCAACAATATAATTAGCATAGTCTGCATACCAAGGAGTATTACGAGAAGCATTTATCACAACTAATTGTTCATCAGGGAAATCATCATTAATAGGGAGTGGGTCATCAAGAACATTTTCCATTCTAGACAAATTATCAGCTACGGGATTCTCAGCTCCCTTTCTATCAACAATATGCAAGTCAAATTCTTGTAGCAATAGAACCCACCTAATGAGTCTAGGTTTAGCATCTTTCTTTTCCATAAGATATATATTAGCAGCATGATCAGTGTGAACAGTAACTTTGGAATCAACAATATAAGATCTGAATTTATCACATGCAAACACAACTGCTAAAAATTATTTCTCAGTAGTAGCATAATTTCTTTGGGCACTGTCTAGTGTTTTAATAGCATAATGAATAACATTCAATTTCTTATCAACTCTTTGTCCTAGAACAGCACCAATAGCATAATCACTAGCATCACACATAATTTCAAAAGGCAAGTTCCAATCGGGTGGTTGAACAATAGGTGCAGAAATTAAGTCTTTCTTAAGTATTTCAAAGGCTTCTACACAATCATCATCAAAAACGAATGGAACATCTTTTTGCAAGAGATTGGTAAGAGGTCTAGAAATTTTAGAGAAGTCTTTTATAAACCTTCTATAGAAACAAGCTTGACCAAGGAATTTTCTTATACCTTTGATATCTTTAGGACATGGCATTTTCTCAATAGCGTCAACTTTAGCTTTATCAACTTCAATACCTCTTTCAGAAATTTTATGCCCAAGACAATACCTTCATTCACCATAAAGTGGCACTTCTCCCAATTCAAAACAAGATTAGTTTCTTCACATCTCTGCAAAACTCGATCAAGGTTGCTCAAGCAATCATCAAAAGAAGTTCCATAAACGGAGAAATCATCCATGAAAACCTCAACAATCTTTTCACAAAAGTCAGAGAATATAGCAGTCATACATCTTTGAAAGGTAGCAGGTGCATTACATAAACCAAAAGGCATACGACGATAAGCATAAGTTCCGAACGGACAAGTAAAGGTGGTTTTCTAATGATCTTCAGGTGACACAGGTATTTGAGAGAAACCAGAATAACCATCTATGAAACAAAAGTGTGTATGCTTAGACAATCTTTCTAACGTTTGATCAATGAAAGGCAAGGGGTAATGATCTTTTCTAGTAGCTTTATTTAATTTCCTGAAATCAATTACCATCCTATAACCAGTTACAATTCTTTATGGAATAAGTTCATTTTTATCATTGGGAACAACGGTAATACCTCCTTTCTTAGGAACACAATGAACAGGACTTACCCATCTACTCTCAGCTATGGGATAAATTATACCTGCTTCCAGAAGCTTTAATATTTCAGTTCTTACCACATCCTTCATTTTAGGATTTAATCTTCTTTGATGATCAACAACGGGATTAGCATCTGGCTCCATATGAATTTTATGTTGACATAAAGTGGGACTGATGCCCTTAAGATCATCGAGAGTATATCCAATAGCGGCACGGTGCTTCTTCCGAGTTTTAAGTAATCTCTTTTCTTCATGCTCTGAAAGGTTAGCACTAATAATAACAGGATATATCTTCTTTTCATCAAGATAAGCATATTTAAGAGTATCAGGTAATTGCTTCAAATCAAAAACAGGATCACCCTTGGGTGGAGGTGGACCTCCCAAGGTTTCAACAGGCAAATTATGCTTCATGTTGTTTAAAGAATAATTCATCTATTTCATTTCTTTCATTCATATTTATGTCAATCTCATTCTCAAGCAAATATTGTTCTAGTGGATCAGTAGGAGGCACAGCAATAGAAGCAAGACCAATAATTTCATCTTTATTGGGTAATTCTTTATCATGAGGTTGTCTACGAAACTTAGAGAAATTAAACTCATGAGACATCTCACCAAAATTAACACTAACAATTTCTTTAGTGCAATCAATCTTAGCATTAACAGTATTCAAGAAGGGTCTACCAAATATAATGGGACAAAAATCATCTTGTGGTGATCCAAGAACAAGAAAATCAGTAGGGTATTTGATCTTACCACACAAGACTTCAACATCTCTAACAATTCCAAGCGATGAAATAGTATCTGTATTTGCGATCTTAATAGTAATATCAATATCCTCAATCTCAACAGGTGCAATATCATTCATGACTTCTTGGTAAAGAGTAAACGGAATAGCACTCACACTAGCACCAATATCACATAAACGATGATAACAATGATCTCCAATTTTAACAGAAATAATAGGCATGCCAGCCACAGGTTTGTTTTTATCTTTAGGGTCTGGTTTAGCAATTCTAGTTGCTTCATCACAGAAATATATGATATGTCCATCAATATTATCAACCAAAAGATCTTTAACCATTGCAACACTAGGTTCAACTTTAATTTGTTCAGAGGGTCTAGGAGTTTAAGTTTTACATTTATTAACCACAGTTGAAACTTTAGCATGTTCCTTAATCCTAATAGGAAAAGGTGGTTTCTCAATATAAGCAGTAGGCACAACTAGATCAACATTGTAAATGATAGTTTCTTCTTTAACTATAACAGGTTCCTCAATCTTTTCTCTAACATGGGGGTGATATTTAAACTACTTCTCCTTAGGGAGATCAACATGAGTAGAAAATGATTCACAAAAGGAGGCTACTATCTCATAGTCAAGTCCATATTTAGTGCTAAACTTATGAACAGCATCGGTATCCATAAAAGATTTCACACAATCGAACTCAAGTATTATACCTGACTGATTACCTTTGTCGGGTTCCCAATCTTCAGAGTTGCGTTTAATTCTTTCCAGAAGATCCCATCTGAATTCAATAGTTTTGTTCATAAAGGAGCCAGTCGAAGAAGAATCGAGCATGGTTTGATCATCATGAGAAAGCCGAGCATAAAAGTTTTGAAGAATTATTTCACTTGGGAGCTCATGATTGGGGCATGTGTAAAACATATACTTAAGCCTCCCCCAAGCTTGAGCGATACTTTCTCCTTCACGAGGCCAAAAATTATATATATAATTCCTATCACGATGAACCAAATGCATAGGATAATTTTTTTGATGGAATTCCAGCTTCAACCGGTTCCAGTCCCTTGTTTCAGTATCATCACATAGCCTATACCATGTCAATGCCTTTCCCTCCAAAGATAAAGGGAATACTTTCTTCTTAACTCCATCTCCGGATAAACCTGCAAGCTTAAACAATCCACAAATTTCATCCACATAGATCAAGTGCATATCGGGATGTACCGTTCCATCTCCTGCATAAGGATTAGCTAGTAGTTTCTCTATCATACCCGAAGGAATCTCATAATAAATATTTTCAGTAGGTGCAGTAGGTTGAGGAGCAACTCTTTGTGCTTCCGGTCGAGGTGAAGATACCCCGAACAAGCCCCTCAAAGGATTGTTTTCCATAGTAACAAGTGACAGTAAATTTCAGCACGTAATATAAATGTTTCCTTACCAAATTCAACTCAGCAAAGGCACTTCACTCCCCGGCAACGGCCCCAGAAAAGAGTCTTGATGACCCAGAAGTATAGGGGATCAATCATAGTCCTTTCGATAAGTAAGAGTGTCGAACCCAACATGGAGCGGAAGGAAATGACAAGCGGTTTTCAGCAAGGTATTTTCTGCAAGCACTGAAATTATTGATAACGAGTAGTTTGATAGCAAGATAATTTGTAACAAGTGACAAGTAGCAATAGTAACTAAGGTGCAGCAAGGTAGCCAAATCCTTTTGTTGCAAAGGATAGGCTGGAACGATCTCTTATAATAAGCAAAGCGTTCTCGAGGACACATGGGAATTTCATCTAGTCACTTTCATCATGTTTGTTTGATTCGCGTTCGCTACTTTGATAATTTGATGTGTGGGTGGACCGGTGCTTGGGTGCTATTCTTACTTGAACAAGCCTCCCACTTATGATTAACCCCTCTCGCAAGTATCCGCAACTACGAAAGAAGAATTAAGATAAATCTAACCATAGCATTAAACATATGGATCCAAATCAGCCCCTTACGGAATAGCGCATAAACTAGGGTTTAAGCTTCTGTCACTCTAGCAACCCATCATCTAATTACTACTCCACAATGCATTCCCTTAGGCCCAAAGATGGTGAAGTGTCATGTAGTCGACGTTCACATGACACCACTAAGAGAATCAACAACTTACATATCATCAAAATATCGAACGAATACCAAATTCACATGATTACTTATGACAAGACTTCTCCCATGTCCTCAAGAACAAAAGTAACTACTCACACATCATATTCATGTCCATGATCAGAGGGGTATTGAATAGCTTAATATATCTGAACATATAATCTTCCACCAAATAAACCAACTAGCATCAACTACAAGATGTAATCAACACTACTAGCAACCCATAGGTACCAATCTGAGGTTTTGAGACAAAGATTGAATACAAGAGATGAACTAGGGTTTGAGATGAGATGGTGCTGGTGAAGATGTTGATGAAGATTGGTCCTCCCACATTGAGAGGGTCGTTGGTGATGTCGATGGCTTCGATTTCCCCCTCCCTGAGGGAAGTGTCCCCGGCGGAATCGCTCCGCCGGAGAGCAAAAGTGCTCCTGCCCAAGTTCCGCCTCAAGACGGCGGCGCTCCGTCCCAAAAGTCTTCTCCTTATTTTTTCTAGGCCAAATGGGCTTATATACCAGAAAATGGGCACCGGAGGCTGGCCAGGGGCCCCACAAGCCACTAGGGCGCGCCTAGGGGGGTGAAGCGCCCTGGTGCCTCGTGGGCACCTGGGTGGCCCCCTCTGGTAGTTCTTTTCTCCAGTATTTTTTATTTATTCCAAAATAAATCTCCGTGAAATTTCAGCTCGTTTGGAGATGTGTAGAATAGGTATCTCTGACATAGCTTTTTCAGGTCCAGAATTCCAGCTGCCGGCACTCTCCCTCCTTATGTAAATCTTGCATATTAAGAGAGAAAAGGCATTAGAATTGCTCCACAAAGTTTTATATTGATTAAAAACACTATAAATAACAGTAGGAAAACATGATGCAAAATGGACGTATCAACTCCCCCAAGCTTAGACCTCGCTTGTCCTCAAGCGAAAACTGATATCGATAATCATGTCCACATGTTTAGAGAGAGAGGTGTCGATAAAAACAAAATACGGCCATAGTAGCATCATGATCATTATTATAACAGCAATATTCATTATCATAGAACTTCTCATGAGCAAGTAACAATTCATCACAACAACAAAGTATAAGGTATAAACTTTCTTGAAAACTAACAAACTATGTTCTCAGTCAACAATGCAATTGCAATTCATCATATATTCAGTAAGGGTCTCATGTAGGAGCTTTCTAGCAAGTCCACATACTCAACCATCATTTAGTCTTCTATGATTGCTAACACTCACAACATATATTTGGAGCAAAAAGTTTCAGCCAGACACATAGAAAGATAGGGGCTTATAATTTCGCCTCCCAACTTATTCACCTCAAGGGTAATGTCAACAATAATAACTCATGATCACTCATATCCAACTGGATATATATGCCTAGATCTTTCCCCACCACATGATGCTTGCTAAAGAGAAAAATAAAAAGGAATTGAGGAGAACACTATTGACACTTGCATAAAAAGTAAATACATAAAAGTAAAAGATAGGCCCTTCGCAGAGGGAAGCAGAGGTTGTCATGCGCTTTTTGTTTTTGGATGCACAAGCTCTTAATGCGAAGGAACGTCACTTTATATTGCCCCTTGTGATAGCAACCTTTATTATGCAGTCCGTCGCTTTTATTTCTTTACCATCACAAGTTCGTACAAAGCTTATTTTCCCTTACAATAAAAGTTCATACATATTTAGAGGCAATTTTTATTGCTTTTTGCACCGATGACAACTTACTTGAAGGATCTTATTCAATCCATAGGTAGATATAGTGGACTCTCATGACATGAAGCTGGGTTTAAGGGTTTTTGATGCACAAGTAGTATCTCTACTTGGTGCGGATTTTTGGCTAGCAAAGATATTGGGCAAGCACCACATGTTGGAGGATCTATGACAATATAACTTCTATGTGAATATAAGCAAACATAATTCATTACGTTGTCTTCCTTGTCCAACGTCAACAATTTGACATAAAATACTCAATAGGGGCTCACAATCACAAAAGATGTCCAAGATAGTGTATTTGCATGTGAATCTTCTCTTCCCTTATTAATTTTTCATGAATTGCATCATTGACCAATACTATGTTTGTAAACTTTCAATAAATTTTACCACTTATACTTTTCTTTATGTAATGTCATTACTTTCCATAAGATTAGCATATGATCTTTTTCATTATTTTCATTGCTAGGATTGAAACATAAAAGTAAAGAAGCAAAAACTCAAACTACTCTTTATTATATAACTCTCAACTCAATTACATAGATAGATAGATCACGAAACTAGCACTCGAAAATAGATCATACTAAACTTTTATTCAACTAAATCACGAAATAACTAAGGATCGAACTGAAAATAGCTAAAGATAATAAAAGTGATGGTGATACGATACTGGGGCACCTCCCCCAAGCTTGGCACAAGCCAAGGGGAGTGCCCATACCCGTGTACTCAAGTTTCTTTCTTCGGTGATGGTGGTGGTGATGAAGTGGTGGGATTGTCCTAGTTTCCGCTTGAGAACACAGTTTTCTTCTTTCAACTTGCTAACTTCTTGCTCAAGCTCCACTATCTTCTCACACAATAAAATCTTGTTTTCCTGTAGAAGACGAGAAGGGATAAATTGGATCTTAGATTTGTTTACTGTGTTTGGGAGGCTCGACTTCTTGAACTCCACATGCATATCTCCCGGTTGAGATAGAGGGACATCGTCTTCATCCGAGCTCGTGTCTTCTGTTCCCTTCAAGTTGACATCTCACTCCTCCTCCGTGGACCATCCATAGGGATCTATATCCCCATAGATCCTTGTATTTGTAACATAGTGTGATACGAAGCTCTCTCCATCTGATTCTTGAGACGACATACTTTCGGATCTGTCAGAAAAATAGCATTAAATGAGAACAAAGGAAAACTTGCGATACGGAGGTCAAAATAGATGGGAGTATATATAAAGAATTTTTATCTTGCAAAACAAGTATTCCAGAAGAAAACGGAGTCGGGAAGGCTCACGAGGGGCCCACGAGCCACCAGGGGGGGTGGCGCGCCCTGGTGCCTCGTGTGCACCTCATGGGTCCTCTCGGTTGTTTCTTATTTTTGTATTTTTTCTAATATTCCAAAACTGACAGAAAGTATTTTTATGGAATTTTTGGAGTCGGTTTACTTACCGTATCATGTACCTCTTCCTTTTCAGGGTTCTAGAGTGTTGTGGAAGGTCTCTCTTATGTGTTCCTCCGGTGTCATAGTTTGGATAATGTTAGTCTCAACATTAATAGGTGTACCTGAGATGTAATGCTTAATTCTTTGCCCATTGACCACCTTCGGATTAGTACCTTCGGCGTTATTGATCTTAATGGCTCCAGAGCGATAAACTTCATTGATGATATACGATCCTTCCCATTTAGAGAGAATTTTCCTGCAAAAAATCTAAAACGAGAATTGTACAATAGAACATACTCACCCACTTTGAATTCCCATTATTGAATTCTTTTATCATGCCATCTTTTAACTTTTTCTTTAAACAATTTGGCATTTTCGTAAGCTTGGGTTCTCCATTCATCTAGCGAGCTAATATCAAATAACATCTTTTCACCAGCAAGTTTAAAATCATAATTGAGTTCTTTAATTCCCAATATGCTTTATGTTCTAACTCAAGAGGTAAATGACATGCTTTTCCATAAACCATTTTATAAATAGACATACCCATAGGATTTTTATAAGCAGTTCTATAAGACCATAATGCATCGTCAAGTTTCTTAGACCAATTCTTTCTAGATCTATTGACGGTCTTTTGCAAAATTAACTTTATTTCTCTATTGCTCAATTCAACTTGACCACTAGATTGAGGGTGATAGGGAGATGCAATTCTATGGTTGACATCATATTTAGCAAGCAGTTTACGGAATGCCCCATGAATAAAATGTGAACCACCATCAGTCATTAAATATCTAGGGACTCCGAACCTTGGGAAAATAACTTCTTCAAGCATTTTAATAGAAGTGTTATGATCAGCACTACTAGTTGGAATAGCTTCTACCCACTTAGTAACGTAATCAACAGCAACTAAAATATGTGTATACCCATTAGAGGAAGGAAAAGGTCCCATATAATCAAATCCCCAAACATCAAATGGTTCAATAACAAGTGAATAATTCACCTGACGTCTACTAATATTACCAATTCTTTGACATTCATCACAAGATAAGACAAACCTACGAGCATCCTTGAAAAGAGTAGGCCAATAAAAACCAGATTGTAGTACCTTATGTGCAGTTCTGTCTCCCGCATGGTGTCCTCCGTAAGCCTCGGAATGACACTTCCGTAGGATTTGTTCCTGTTCTTGCTCAGGTATACAACATCTAATAATATCATCTACTCCTTCTTTATAAAGATGCGGGTCATCCCAGAAGTAATGTCTTAAATCAAAGAAGAACTTTTTCTTTTGTTGGTATGTGAAACTAGGTGGTATAAATTTAGCAACAATATAATTAGCATAGTCTGCTTACCAAGGAGTATTACGAGAAGCATTTATCATAGCTAATTGTTCATCAGGGGAATCATCATTAATAGGGAGTGGGTCATCAAGAACATTTGCCATTCTAAACATATTATCAGCTACAGGATTCTCAGCTCCCTTTCTATCAACAATATGCAAGTCAAATTCTTGTAGCAATAGAACCCACCTAATGAGTCTAGGTTTAGCATCTCTCTTTTCCATAAGATATTTAATAGCAGCATGATCAGTGTGAACAGTAACTTTGGAATCAACAATATAAGATCTGAATTTATCACATGCAAACACAACTGCTAAAAATTGTTTCTCAGTAGTAGCATAACTTCTTTGGGCACTGTCTAAAGTTTTACTAGCATAATGAATAACATTCAATATCTTATCAACTCTTTGTCCTAGAACAGCACCAATAGCATAATCACTAGCATCACACGCAATTTCAAAATGCAGTACAAAATCCAATTGGAATTATTTTGCCCCCAAGCTTTTTGTGGCAGTACAGAAAAATGCATTGCATTTATGTGCGCAAGTGCTACATTTTACAAAACTCAATTGGAGCATTTATAAAATGCAAAGCAGCAGTGGAGATAAGAAGCAGAAAAATAAAAGGAAAAGGGGCTAGCGGTTACTGTGCTTGTGGGCTTCAATTCCACAGTAACCGGCCCGACCCAACTCCTCTGTCGTCTCCCTCCTACTGCTCCTCCCCGCGCTGTTGTCGTTGCGCGCGCGATCACCGCACCTGGCCCCTCCTCTCACTGCTCAACAACGCCCCGCTACAGGGTCGCGGAGGGCTCGATGATCTCGTCCGTGACCCCTGGGGCAAACCCTAGCCCGCAGTCCCCCCTTCCTTGCTCTCTCCCACTTTGCCCGAGCGCCGCCATGTTCGGCCCGTCGTAGACCACGCGTCCACCGAGCCCTTCTCGCCGCCCCTGCATGTCCAGCATCATCGCCGTCCTCGACCACGTCGACTGCACCTCGCCGTTGGAGTTGGGGACCACCACATTGCCCGAACGCCGTCGCCGTCTACCTCAGACCACCGCAGATCGCCGCTGTCGTTCCGGCCACGCCAATCCTCCCCCGAGCCCGCTGCCTTCCCCTACAGCCTCGTCGTGAGCACCGCTTCCCTCCTCTCTCTTCTGCTGCTCCCCTAACTGCTGCTACTGGTCGCCACCATAACCGTGCTCCGGCCGCCGCCATTGCTACCATCACCACCCTCCCGAGCCCTTACGGCCTCGCCCGACCGCCCTGGAGTGCTCCTGGAGCGCCGTAGATCCCGCCTAACCGCTTAGAACGCTCGAAAACGAGCCGTAGCCGAGCTCCCGTTCGAGCCCGAACTCCGGCGCCGCCCGTGGTGGTCGCCGTCGACGTTTCCGACCGTCTCGCGCGCTGTAACCGCCACCGTTGGACGCGGCCTTCTCTCCTCGTTCGAACGCCACCTCCTGCGCCCGATTTGAGCCACTGTGGCCGTTTTCCGGCGATGGCCGACGCGCTCCGCCGCGGGAAAGCTCGCCGGAGCGGTCTCCGGTGCCAGCGCCGACGTGGCCGCCCTGGGGCCCACCCCTGGGACACTGCCAGTGGGTCCCAGGGGCCCAGTTGGCCGAGTTGACCAAGTCAACCCTGCTGACTGGGCTTGCCCAGTCACTGACATGTGGACCCCCACCTTAATTTAAATGTTTTTAAAAATAAATAAAATGTTAATTAATCTGTTAATTAAACAGTCACTCACAGTGGTCCCACTGGCTAATTAGTTAATTAGTTAGATTAATCTGTTGTTAAATTAGTACAGTCTATGACAGAGGGGCCCCACACGTCAGTTTGACCAGTCAATGGTCAAAGTTGACCGCTGACATCACCCTGACATCATGCTGACGTCATATTTCCTTTTCTGTCGAATTTATTAATTAAAACAATTTTAGAAAAAGTTTAAATCTTTGAAAAATCATAGAAAATAAACCGTAGCTCGGATCAAAACGTTTTCTACATGAAAGTTGATCAGAAAAACGAGACGAACCCGAATATGCCCTCCATGTAGCTGTCACATGCCCACAACCATGCAAACATGGAACCTTCCCCTCCGGATCAACTGTCCGAAAACTGCCCAAGGCCGGGAAAATATCCCCAGATATTTCCCGCTCTGCCTGCAACGTGTAGCATTGCATTAGGTCACCACCAGCACTGCATATTGCCATGCCATGCATCTGTATTGCATTTGTTGCTTGTATTTATTGTTTCTCCCCCCCCCTTTTCTCTCCGGTAGACCCCGAGACTGATGCTGCTGCTGAGTACGACTACGCCCCTGACGACCAGACCTTTTCAGCAGAGCTTCCAGGCAAGCAAACCCCCTTGATCATTCCAATATTGCCTATTCTTTCTCTCCCATGCTTGCATTAGAATTTGCTACTGTAATTGATTGCTCCTATTCTGATGCATAGCCTGTTTTTGTAACCTGCTGTTGTTACTTTACCTGTCATCCTAAACTGCTTAGAATAGGTTGGTTAGTGATCCATCAGTGACCCCTCACCCTTGTCCCTGTTGCCCCGCTTTGTTACCAGTGCCTCGATCATGGTGATCGGTGTGCAGAGACCGACACATCACCGCAACCCCCTTAGTTGTACGACTCTGCAGGGCTACTATCGAGTGCTGAGGGTGATACCTTGTATTGCACTCCTGATGATGTCTCTGTAGTTTAGCACATCGGTGGTGATTGCAGAGGGTGATTCCTCGCTCTCCCCTTCCCGATGATGACTCTGTCGTGCAACCCCTCAAGTGTGGACCATCAAGGGTGATTCCTCCTGGTTCTCCTTGACGGATTACATCGAGTAAAAATCCATCGAGGGTGATTCCTCGGATTCCCCCTTGATGTGATAAACACACGGTTACCATGACTTTTACTTCAGTACCTTGTTGGAGGCGGGTCGGCCCTGATGGGTACCCGCGAGTAATGTGGAGTCCGGTTGACCGTGAGGGTACCCGCGAGATAATTACATGGCACGGCCGGGCATTCCTAGCCCTTGCCGTAAGTCCACGAGACTGGGCGACGGGACCATAGATCGTGGATCACTGATTGTCACCGCGAGCTCCCAGAGCACTAACGGGTTAGGATATGTGATCTGAGTAGGCCTCTGGCCTTTTCGCACTAACCACCACGCGGGAATAAGTATGGGCACTCGGCGTTGTACGATTCTTCCAAAAGCTCTCAGACGTCAGCAATTGAGTGGCGCACGCCGGGTTGGACTGGGAAAGCCTGCGCTTGTATTAAGGGGGCTAGGTCCGCTCCCGGCCGCGTTCGCAACGCGCAGGATTGCAAAGGATGATTGGCCCATGACACCTTCGCATTTAGGAGTTAGACCGGCGTGCTGGCCTCTCTGTTGAGCCTAGGTAGGACTACGGTGTGTCGATCGGCCGAGGCCGGGCATGACCCGATAAAAGTGTGTCCGGCCAGAGTTAATCGAGCGTGTTGGGCAAGTTGGTGCACCCCTGCAGGGAAGTATATCTATTCGAATAGCCGTGTCCACGGTAACGGACGCTCAGAGAGTATCCCGATCTACTACAACTAGAACTGGATACTTGTGTTACTAAATTGATATGTTGGCTCCAGGGTCGCTTTCTCGCAGGGAGACGAGGAAGGATCTCTGGGTGTTGTTACTACTTACTTACTACTTTGCTATGTACTAATCTACACTCTTCTAATGCTGCAAGATGCTGCAATTTGCTAGTCTCCGATAGGCTAGGCCTCCCCCCCCCCTATTCTGGCATTTCTGCATTCTAGTCCACAGATACAACCTCCCCTTTGATACCAATGCATACTTAGAATAGATCTGATGTAAGTCTTGCGAGTACTTTGGATGAGTACTCACGGTTGATTTGCTACTCTTTTCCCCTATACCCGATTGCTGCGATCAGATGACGGAGCCCAGGAACCAGCTGCTCCCACCGACGACTACTACTACCCTACCGGTGGAGCCTACTACTACGTGCAGGCCGACGACCAGGACTAGATTCGGAGGCTCCCAGGCAGGAGGCATGCGCCTTTCGATCTAGTTATCATTGTTTTGCTCAGCCTTCTTAAGGCAGACTTGTTTCCTTTATGTCTGTACTCAGATATCTGATGCTTCCGCTGATGCTTGTATGACTCAAGCTTATGTATTCGAGCCCTCGAGGCCCCAGGCTTGTAATATAAAGATTGTATGACTTTTATTTGTGTTGAGAGTTGTGTTGTGATATCTTCCCGTGAGTCCTTAGGCTTGATCGTGTGCATTTGCGTGTATGATTAGTGCACGATTAAGTCGGGGGCGTCACAATAAGTTCCAAACGGACAAGTAAAGGTGGTTTTCTCTTGATCTTCAGGTGACACAGGTATTTGAGAGAAACCAGAATAACCATCTAGGAAACAAAAGTGTGTATGCTTAGACAATCTTTCTAACATTTGATCAAGGAAAGGCAAGGGGTAATGATCTTTTCTAGTAGCTTTATTTAATTTCCTGAAATCAATTACCATCCTATAACCAGTTACAATTCTTTGTGGAATAAGTTCATTTTTATTATTGGGAACAACGGTAATACCTCCTTTCTTGGGAACACAATGAACAGGACTTACCCATCTACTATCAGCTATGGGATAAATTATACCTGCTTCCAGAAGCTTTAATATTTCAGTTCTTACCACATCCTTCATTTTAGGATTTAATCTTCTTTGATGATCAACAACAGGTTTAGCATCTGGCTCCATATGAATTTTATGTTGACATAAAGTGGGACTGATGCCCTTAAGATCATCGAGAGTATATCCAATAGCGGCACGGTGCTTCTTCAGAGTTTTAAGTAATCTCTTTTCTTCATGCTCTGAAAGGTTAGCACTAATAATAACAGGATATATCTTCTTTTCATCAAGATAAGCATATTTAAGAGTATCAGGTAATTGCTTCAAATCAAAAACAGGATCACCCTTGGGTGGAGCTGGACCTCCCAAGGTTTCAACAGGCAAATTATGTTTCAGGATAGGTGCTTGTTTAAAGAATAATTCATCTATTTCATTTCTTTCATTCATATTTATGTCATTCTCATGCTCAAGCAAATATTATTCTAGTGGATCAGTAGGAGGCACAGCAATAGAAGCAAGACCTATAATTTCATCTTTATTGGGTAATTCTTTATCATGAGGTTGTCTACGAAACTTAGAGAAATTAAACTCATGAGACATCTCACCAAAATTAACACTAACAATTTCTTTAGTGCAATGAATCTTAGCATTAACAGTATTCAAGAAGGGTCTACCAAATATAATGGGACAAAAATCATCTTGTGGTGATCCAAGAACAAGAAAATCAGTAGGGTATTTGATATTACCACACAAGACTTCAGCATCTCTAACAATTCCAAGCGATGAAATAGTATCTCTATTTGCGAGCTTAATAGTAACATCAATATCCTCAATCTCAACAGGTGCAATATCATTCATGACTTCTTGGTAAAGAGTAAACGGAATAGCACTCACACTAGCACCAATATCATATAAACCATGATAACAATGATCTCCAATTTTAACAGAAATAACAGGCATGCCAGCCATAGGTTTGTTTTTATCTTTAGGGTCTGGTTTAGCAATTCTAGTTACTTCATCACAGAAATATATGATATGTCCATCAATATAATCAACCAAAAGATCTTTAACCATTGCAACACTAGGTTCAACTTTAATTTGTTCAGAGGGTCTAGGAGTTTTAGTTTTACTTTTATTAACCACAGTTGAAACTTTAGCATGTTCATTAATCCTAACAGGAAAAGGTGGTTTATCAATATAAGCAGTAGGCACAACTGGATCAACATTGTAAATGATAGTTTCTTCTTTAACTATAACAGGTTCCTCAATCTTTTCTTTAACAGGGGGATGATGTTTAAACCACTTCTCCTTAGGGAGATCAACATGAGTAGCAAATGATTCACAAAAGGAGGCTACTATCTCAGAGTCAAGTCCATATTTATTGCTAAACTTATGAAAAGCATCGGTATCCATAAAAGATTTAACACAATCGAACTCAAGTATTATACCTGACTCATTACCTTTGTCGGGTTCCCAATCTTCAGAGTTGCGTTTAATTCTTTCCAGAAGATCCCATCTGAATTCAATAGTTTTCTTCATAAAGGAGCCAGTCGAAGAAGAATCGAGCATGGTTTGATCATCATGAGAAAGCCGAGCATAAAAGTTTTGAAGAATTGTTTCGCTTGAGAGCTCATGATTGGGGCATGTGTGCAACATATACTTAAGCCTCCCCCAAGCTTGAGGGATACTTTCTCCTTCACGAGGCCAAAAATTATATATATAATTCCTATCACGATGAACCAAATGCATAGGATAAATTTTTTGATGGAATTCCAGCTTCAACCGGTTCCAGTCTCATGTTTCAGTATCATCACATAGCCTATACCATGTCAATGCCTTTCCCTCCAAAGATAAAGGGAATACTTTCTTCTTAACTCCATCTCCGGATAAACCTGCAAGCTTAAACAATCCACAAATTTCATCCACATAGATCAAGTGCATATCGGGATGTACCGTTCCATCTCCTGCATAAGGATTAGCTAGCAGTATCTCTATCATACCCGAAGGAATCTCATAATAAATATTTTTAGTAGGTGCAGTAGGTTGAGGAGCAACTCTTTGTGCTTCCGGTCGAGGTGAAGATACCCTGAACAAGCCCCTCAAAGGATTGTTTTCCATAGTAACAAGTGACAGTAAATTTCAGCACGTAATATAAATGTTTCCTTACCAAATTTCACTCACCAAAGGCGCTTCACTCCCCGGCAACGGCGCCAGAAAAGAGTCTTGATGACCCACATGTATAGGGGATCAATCGTAGTCCTTTCGATAAGTAAGAGTGTCGAACCCAACGAGGAGCAGAAGGAAATGACAAGCGGTTTTCAGCAAGGTATTTTCTGCAAGCACTGAAATTATCGGTAACGAGTAGTTTGATAGCAAGATAATTTGTAACAAGTGACAAGTAGCAATAGTAACTAAGGTGCAGCAAGGTAGCCCAATCCTTTTTTTGCAAAGGACAGGCTGGAACGATCTCTTATAATAAGCAAAGCGTTCTCAAGGACACATGGGAATTTCATCTAGTCACTTTCATCATGTTTGTTTTATTCGTGTTCGCTACTTTGATAATTTGATGTGTGGGTGGACCGGTACTTGGGTGCTGTTCTTACTTGAACAAGCCTCCTACTTATGATTAACCCCTCTCGCAAGCATCCGCAACTACGAAAGAAGAATTAAGATAAATCTAACCATAGCATTAAACATATGGATCCAAATCAGCCCCTTACGGAATAGCGCATAAACTAGGGTTTAAGCTTCTGTCACTCTAGCAACCCATCATCTAATTACTACTCCAAAATGCATTCCCTTAGGCCGAAAGATGGTGAAGTGTCATGTAGTCGATGTTCACATGACACCACTAAGAGAATCAACAACTTACATATCATCAAAATATCGAACGAATACCAAATTCACATGATTACTTATGACAAGACTTCTCGCATGTCCTCAAGAACAAAAGTAACTACTCACACATCATATTCATGTCCATGATCAGAGGGGTATTGAATAGCATAATAGATCTGAACATATAATCTTCCACCAAATAAACCAACTAGCATCAACTACAAGATGTAATCAACACTACTAGCAACCCATAGGTACCAATCTGAGGTTTTGAGACAAAGATTGAATACAAGAGATGAACTAGGGTTTGAGATGGGATGGTGCTAGTGAAGATGTTGATGAATATTGGTCCTCCCACGTTGAGAGGATCGTTGGTGATGTCGATGGCTTCGATTTCCCCATCCCGGAGGGAAGTGTCCCCGGCGGAATCGCTCCGCCGGAGAGCAAAAGTGGTGCTACCCAAGTTCCGCCTCGAGACAGCGGCGCTCCACCCCGAAAGTCTTCTCCTTATTTTTTTTCTAGGGCAAATGGGCTTATATACTAGAAAATGGGCACCGGAGGCTGGCCAGGGGCCCCACAAGCCACCAGGGCGCGCCTGGGGGGTGGCGCGCCCTGGTGCCTCGTGGGCACCTGGGTGGCCCCCTCTGGTAGTTCTTTTCTCTAGTATTTTTTATTTATTCCAAAATAAATCTCCGTGAAATTTCCGCTCATTTGGAGATGTGCAGAATAGGTATCTCTGACATAGCTTTTTCAGGTCCAGAATTCCAGCTACCGGCAATCTCCCTCCTTATGTAAATCTTGCATATTAAGAGAGAAAAGGCATTAGAATTGCTCCACAAAGTGTTATATTGATTAAAAACACTATAAATAATAGTAGGAAAACATGATGCAAAATGGACGTATCAGTATGCAGATTATGCTACTTAAATTGTTGCTAAATACATACCACCTAGCTTTACATACCAACAAAAGAAAAAGTTCTTCTTTGATTTAGGACATTACTTTTTGGATGACCCACACTTATATAAAGAAGGAGTAGATGGTATTATTAGACGTTGTGTACCTGAGCATGAACAGGAACAGATCCTACGTAAGTGCCACTCCGAGGCATATGGAGGACACCATGCGGGAGACCGAACTGCACACAAGGTATTACAATCCGGTTTTTATTGGCCTAGTCTTTTCAAGGATGCACGTAAGTTTGTCCTGTCTTGTGATGAATGTCAAAGAATTGGTAATGTTGGTAGACGTTAGGAAATGCCTATGAATTATTCACTTGGTATTGAACCATTTGATGTTTGGGGTTTTGATTATATGGGACATTTTCCTAAATCCAATGGGTATACTCACATTCTAGTTGCTGTTGATTACGTTACTAAGTGGGTAGAAGCTATTCCAACTAGTAGTGTTGATCATAACACTTCTATAAAAAATGCTTAAAGAAGTTATTTTCCCAAGGTTTGGAGTCCCTAGATATTTAATGACTGATGGTGGCTCACATTTTATCCATGGTGCTTTCCGTAAGTTGCTTGATAAATATGATGTTAATCATAGAATTGCATCTCCTTATCATCCTCAGTCTAGTGGCCAAGTTGAATTAACTAATAGAGAAATAAATTGATTTTGCAAAAGACCATTAATAGATCCAGAAAGAATTGGTCTAAGAAACTTGATGATGCATTATGGGCTTACAGAACAGCATATAAAAATCCTATGGGTATGTCTCCGTATAAAATGGTGTAACATCCCCAGATCTTAACCCTGTCATTAAGCTAATTAATTAGCCATGTCATCATGATCATCTTCATTAAGTTGCATTAGGAAATAATTCAACTTCAATTCAAAATTCAAAATGCAAGTCAAATAATTATTTCTTCAAACAGCAAAACAAAAATGTTCATAATATTGCAAATAATCCCAAAGCAACTATAAAAATAAAGTCAACATTTATTGAATTCCAAATTTGACCCCAACATCCAAAAACAGTACTCAAAACAGCCCATTTAAATCATTTCCAATTAAACAAAATTTAAATGGATTCTTCTCTCCTCCAAACTTTTTGTGGCAGTGCCTAAAAATGCCAGGGATTTTTGCAGGCTAGATCCATATTTTTCTTTAGCCATTTGGTAGCTTAAATATTTCCTTTTCTATCTCTGTTTATTAAATAAAAGAGAAAGCAGAGAAAAATGAAAAAAAAGGGAAAAGCCTTACCTGGCCTCTGGGCCGTAGCCACAGCCAGCCCAGCCCACTCCCACCTGCTCCTTTGTCCTTCTTGTGCCGTGTCACCATGGCTGTGGCTGCGCCCCTCCTCGTTGGCTGCTCCTCGACGTGTGGAGCCACAGGGACGACGGAGGCGATAAGGAGGAACCCCACCTGCTCCCCTGGCTCCTCCTATCCACTCTCCCCCTCCTCCATCGCTCTCTCTCTCGTTCTCCACCGACGGCCGAGCGCTGCCATGGCCGCGCCGCCTCGATCCCGTGGCCTCCGTGCCCGCCGCGGCGTCTAACCGTGTCCACGAGCTCCGCCTCGCTCGTCTACGTCGGATGGAGCCACCCATTCGAGCTGGGCGCCTCCACATCCGCCGCATCGAGCTTCTCCTTCCCGTCGGGCACCGCCATCCGCCGTCTTCGATCCGCCTCCTCCGGTAGCTACTAAGCCCCCGAGGGACCTCCGTGCGTCCACGCGGTGAGCACCACCCCCTCCGTTCCTCTCCCCGAGCCGTGTGTTCCCCCTAGCTAGCCTCACCGTCACGGCCGAGCTCACCGCCGCCTTCCATGTCGCTGCCGCGGCGACTGCTTGCAGAGCTCGCAACCGAGCTTTGCCTCGTGTTACTGGGGTCCCCAGGAACCCGTAGATGCCCCTAGCTCGCCTCTTCGTGCACCGCAGCCCCGAAACCGAGCTCGCCCGACTTGCTCCGCCACGGCCGTCGACGCCGTTGGCCACTCCAGCCACCCCACCTGCTGCCACCGCCGCCGTTCGACGCGCACTACTGCGTGCGTTCGAACGCGCCCTCGCGCGCGTCAAATGGGCGCCCACAGCCAATTCCCAGAGCTCGCCGCCGCGGAACGGCTCGCCGGAGCTCTCTCCGGCGCCGGCGTAGACGTGGCGGCCACGTGGCACCACCCCGGGTCGCTGGCAGCTGGGACCCGCGGGCCTAGTTGACCAGTTGACCAAGTCAACTAGCTGACTGGGCTGGTCCAGTCACTGGCCAGTGGGCCTAGTTGACTGGTCAACTAGTCAGCCGACCGCTGACGCCATGCTTACGCCAGCCTGACGTCATATTCCATTTCTGGCATTTCTGTTTAATTAAATAATTCCAGAAAATGTTTAAACTTCGGAAATTCTTAGAAATTAATCCGTAACTCGGATCAAAAAGTTTTCTACATGAAAGTTGCTCAGAAAAATCCCACGAATCTGATCGTGCCATCTGTTTTCATGTCGGGACCCTCTACGTAGGAGAACCCGCAACTTTTCGTCTGTTTCCGGTAGATGAATAGTGCATGCATACCGGTTAATAATTCCAACTTAAATCCTAAAATAACTAAAACGGTTTAGAGATGCATTAGGTCACCCCCGCACCACATTTTAGCATGTCATGATCTGTGTTGCTTTGTATGCTGTGTATTTATCTGTTTCTTCCCCCTCTTCTCTCCGGTAGATTCCGGCACCGACGTAGCCCCTGAGGACTACTTCATCACCGACAACCCTCCTTTTCCGGCAAAGCTTCCAGGCAAGCAAACCCCCTTGACGCATGCCTTTATCACCTATTCCTTCTCCCTCCTGCTTGCATTAGAATTTGCTACTGCTTTTGATTGATCCTATTCTGATGCATAGCCTGTTTTTGTAAACTGCTTTTGATACTTTACCTGATATCCTAAATGCTTAGTATAGGATGGATGGAAAACCATCTGTGGCCCTTCTTTCTTGTTCTTAGTTGCCCCGCTTAGTTTTCAGTGTCCCGTTCGATGTGATCGACGGGCTGAGACCAGCACATCACCACACACCCCCTAAGTTGCTCGACTCTGCAGAGCTAATATCGAGTGCCGAGGGTGATACCTCTTATCCCACTCCTGATGTTGCCTCTGTGGTACAGCTAGTCGGTTGTGGGTTACGAGGGTGATTCCTCTTTCACCACCTCCGATGAACCTTTTGTCGTGTAACCCCGCAAGTGTGAATACCATCGAGGGTGATTCCTCCGGGTTCACCTTGACGGATACGTCGAGTGGGAATCCAAAGAGGGTTTTTCATCGGATCCCATCTTGATGTTATGGACACACAGTTACCTGGGTTTTATTACAGATACTGGATAAAGACGGGTCGACCTTGAGGGGTACCCGCGAGAGATGTGCAGTTGGGTTGACCATGAGGGTACCCGCGAGATAAATACGTGGCACGGCCGGGCATTCCTAGCCCTTGCCGTAAGTCCACGAGACGGGGCGACGGGGCCACATGTTTTCGTGGATCTCTGCTCGTTTCCGCGAGCTCCCAATGCGATTAACGGATTTGGGTATTTGAGCTGAGTTGGCCACTGGCCTATACGCACTACCACCACGCGGGATAATGGTTTAATGGGGCCCTCTGCACCGTATGTATCAGCCGAAAGCTTTGTCAGATGTCTAGTTCAGCCTTGTGGCCGGGTCGGATCGTGCCGTTCGCGCTGGTAGCCACCCTGCGCACAACGACCCGGAGTGCAAAGGGTGATGGGCCCAAGACCCCTGAGTACTTAGGATGTAGACCGGCGGGGACCTCTCTGCTGAGCTCTAGGTAGGGCTACGGTGTGTTGATCAGCCGAGGCCGGGCATGACCCAGGAAAGTGTGTTCGGCCAGAGTTAATCGAGCGTGTTGGGTAACAGTAGTGCACCCCTGCAGAGAAGATATATCTATTCGAATAGCCGTGTCCACGGTAACAGGACGCTCAGTAAAGTATCCCGATCTACTACTTGAACTGGTTACATGTTAATTAATTGTAAGCTCCGGGATCGCTTTCTCGCAGGGAGTCGAGGAAGGATCTCTAGGCTTTGATACAACATGCTTGTTACTTTATGATATGTTACTAATCTGCACTCTTCTAATGCTGCAAGATGCTGAAGATGCTAGTCTTCGATAGGCTAGGCTCTCCCTCTCTCTATTCTGGCATCTCTGCAGTCCAGTCCACAGATACAGCCCTTCTTTTGAGACCAATGCATAAGTAGAATAGATCTGATGTAAGTCTTGCGAGTACTTTGGATGAGTACTCACGGTTGCTTTGCTTCCCCTTTTTCCCCATACCCGATTGCTGCGACCAGATGATGGAGCCCCGGAGTCAGCCGCCCCAGTCGACGACTACTACTACCCCTCTGGAGGAGCCTACTACTACATGGAGACCGCCGACGACCAGGAGTAGATAGGAGGCTCCCAGGCAGGAGGCCTGCGCCTTTTCGATCAGTGATTTTATTTTGCCCCGCCTTCTTAAAGGCCTATCTTGTTTAACTTTATGTCTGTACTCAGATATCTAATGCTTCCGCTAATGCTTGTATGACTCAAGCTTATGTATTCGAACCCTCGAGGCCCCTGGCTTGTAATATAAAGCTTGTATTATTTTATTTTGTGTTTAGAGTTGTGTTGTGATATCTTCAAGTGAGTCCCTAGGCTTGATCGTGTGCATTTGCGTGTATGATTAGCGCATGGTCGGGTCGGGGACGTCACAAATGGTTTATGGAAAAGCATGTCATTTACCTCTCGAACTAGAACATAAAGCTTATTGGGCAATTAAAGAACTCAACTATGATTTTAAACTTGCCGGTGAGAAGAGGTTATTTGATATTAGCTCTCTGGATGAATGCAGAACCCAAGCCTATGAAAATGCTAAGTTGTTTAAAGAAAAGGTTAAAAGATGGCATGACAAAAGAATTCAAAAATAGGAATTCAAAGTAGGTGATCATGTTCTATTATACAATTCTCGTTTAAGATCTTTTGCAGGAAAACTTCTCTCTAAATGGGAGGGGCCATATGTCATCGAAGAAGTTTATCGCTCCGGAGCCATCAAAATAAATAATTCCGAAGGCAATAATCCGAGAGTGGTGAATGGACAAAGAATTAAGCATTATATTTTAGGTACTCCCATTAATGTTGAAACTAATATTATTGAAACAATTACACCGGAGGAACACATTAAGGAGTCCTTCCGGAACGCTCCAGAACCCTGAAAACGGGTAGGTATGTGATACGGTAAGTAAACCGACTCCAAAAATTCCATAAAAATTATTTCTGTCAGTTTTGGAATATTAGAAAAAAATACAAAAATAAGAAATATCCGAGGGGACCCACGTGTCGCCCACAAGGTAGCAGGGCGCGACCCCTCCCGGGGGCGCGCCGTGGTGCCTTGTGGGCCCCACGTGTGCCTTGCCGACTCTGTTTTCTTCCCGTATGCTTGTTTTGCAAGATAAAAATTCTTTATTTATATTCCCGTATGTTCTGACCACCGTATCGCAAGTTTCTTCTCTGTTCTTGTTTCTTGCTGTTTTCTATCAGATTTTCAAGGTCGAGCGCCATGTCATCCCAGGATTCGGACGGAGAAAGCTATGTTTTGCAACTTATCGCGAACCCTAGAGTCTATGGGGATATTGATCCTTATGGTTGGTCAACTGATGAAGAGGAGGAGGCTAACTTAAGGAGAAAGCAAGACCCCTCTAGCGAGGAGGATGAGGATCTCCCTCTACCTCAACCAGGGGATATGCATGTTGAATTCAAGAAGTCCAGCCTGCCCAACACGGTGAAAGTATCTAAAGTTCAATTCACCCCTTTTCGTCATGTGCAGGAAGGGTCGGATGAACTACGTCGCAAAATTTGGGCTCTTGAGAGAGAAAATGACAAATTAAAAGAAGAAATTTGTGTCCTTAAGTGGAAGACGAGGGACAAGACTACCTATGCCTTGGAAGACGGAGGGCAAGCCTATCACCTCATCACCACCATCACCCAAGAAGGAGAATTGAGTACATGGGTATGGGCACCACCCTTGGCTTGTGCCAAGCTTGGGGGAGGCGCCCCGGTATCGTATCACCATCACTTTTTCATCATCATTATCTATCTTAGTTTGATCCTTAGTTATTTCGTGATTTAGAGGAATAAAAGTTTTAGTTTGATTTAGTTTTCAGTGCTTGCTTTGTGATCTATCTATGTAATCGTGTGTGAAAGTTATATAATAAAGAGTAGTTTGAGTTGAGTGTTTTGCTTTTGATGATCCAATCTTAGAAATAAAGAAAGAATAAAAATAAGATCATATGCTAATCCCATGAGGAGTGATGACTTCACATAAAAGAAGTATAATTGATAAAACTTGTTGGAGATTGACAAACATAGCATTGGTCATTGTAGCAATTCATGAAAAAGTAATAAAGGAAGAGAGGTCTCACATATAAATACACTATCTTGGACATCTTTTATGATTGTGAGCCCCCATCAAATATTCTATGTCAATTAGTTGACGTTGGACAAGGAAGACAACGTAATGGGTTATGTTTGCTTATATTCACATAGAAGTTATATTGTTTTGGATCCTTTAACATGTGGTGTTTGCCCCCTATCTTTGCTAGCCAAAAATCCGCACCAAGTAGAGATACTACGTGTGCATCCAAAAACCCTTAAACCCAGTTTCATGCCATGAGAGTCCACTATATCTACCTATGGATTGAATAAGATCCTTCAAGTAAGTTGTCATCGGTGCAAAAGCAATAAAAATTGCTCCTAAATATGTATGAACTTTTATTGTAAGGGAAAATAAGCTTTGTACGATCTTGTGATGGTGGAACAATAAAAGTGACAGACTGCATAATAAAGGTCGTTGTCACAAGGGGCAATATAAAGTGATGTTCCTTTACATTAAGAGCTTGCACATCCAAAAACAAAAAGTGCATGACAACCTCTGTTTCCCTCTGCGAAGGGCCTATCTTTTACTTTACGTATTTACTCTCATGCAAGAGTCAATAGTGTTCTCCTCTACTCCGTTTTTTATTTTCTCTTTTGGCAAACATCATGTGGTGGGGATAGATCCATGCATATATATCCAGTTGAATGTAGGTGATCATGAGTTATTGTTGACATTACCCTTGAGGTAAATATGTTGGGAGGAAAAATTATAAGCCCCTATCTTTCTATGTGTTCAACTGAAACTTTTGCTCCATAAGTATAAAGTGAGTGTCAGCAATCATAGAAGACTAAATGATAGTTGAGTATGTGAACTTGCTAATCAAAGCTCTTACATAGACTCTTTCTGATAATATGATGAATTGCAATTGCTTCAGTGACTGAGAACATAGTTTGTTCGTTTTCAATTTGGTTTATGGTTCATAATTTAGCTTGTGGATGAATTGTCACTTTTTCATGAGAAGTTTTATGATGATATATTGCTATTATGATAAAGATCATGATGCTCCATGTCCGTATTTTATTTTTATCGACGTCTCTCTCTCTAAACATGTGGTCATGATTATCGATTTTGACTTTTTGCTTGAGGGCAAGCGAGGTCTAAGCTTGGGGGAGTTGATACGTCCAATTTGCATCATGATTTCCTACTGTTATTTATTATGTTTTTAGTCATTATTTCACTTTATGGTACAATTCTTATGCCTTTTCTCTCTTAATTTGCAAGATTTACATGAAGAGGAAGAATGCCGGCAGCTGGAATTCTGGACCTGAAATAACCATATCAGAGATACCTATTCTACAGAGCTCCAATTGACCTGAAATTTCACGGAGATTTTTTATTGAATATATAAAAAATACTAGAGAAAAGAGATAACAGAGGGGACCCACCAGCTGCCCACAAGGCAGCAGGGCGCGGCCCCCCTGGGCGCGCCCTGCTGCCTTGTGGGGCCCACAGCTGGCGTCTGGCCCCCTCCTTCTGCTATATAAGGTCATTTTCCCTAGAAAAAATAAAGAGAAGACTTTCGGGACAAAGCTCCGCCGTCTCGAGGCGGAACCAGGGCAGGAGCTATTTTGCTCTCCGGCGGAGCGATTCTGCCGGGGATACTTCCCTCCGGGAGGGGGAAATCGAAGCCATTGACATCACCAACGATCCTCTCATCATGGGGGGGCCAATCTTCATCAACATCTTCACCAGCACCATCTCATCTCAAACCCTAGTTCATCTCTTGTATTCAATCTTTGTCTCAAAACCTCAGATTGGTACCTGTGGGTTGCTAGTAGTGTTGATTACATCCTGTAGTTGATGCTAGTTGGTTTATTTGGTGGAAGATTATATGTTCAGATCCTTAATGCTATTCAATACCCCTCTGATCTTGAACATGAATATGATTTGTGAGTAGTTACTTTTGTTCTTGAGGACATGGGAGAAGTCTTGTCATAAGTAATCATGTGAATTTGGTATTCGTTCGATATTTTGATGATATGTATGTTGTTGCTTCCTTTAGTGGTGTCGTGTGAACGTCGACTACATGACACTTCACCATCTTTGGGCCTAAGGGAAGGCATTGTGGAGTAGTAATTAGATGATGGGTTGCTAGAGTGACAGAAGCTTAAACCCTAGTTTATGCGCTATTTCGTAAGGGGCTGATTTGGATCCATATGTTTCATGCTATGGTTAGAGTTATCTTAATTCTTCTTTCATAGTTGCGGATGCTTGCGAGAGGGGGTAATCATAAGTGGGAGGCTTGTTCAAGTAATAACAGCACCCAAGCACCGGTCCACCCACATATCAAATTATCAAAGTAGCGAACACGAATCAAACAAACATGATGAAAGTGACTAGATGAAATTCCCATGTGTCCTCGAGAACGCTTTGCTTATTATAAGAGATCGTTCCGGCTTGTCCTTTGCTACAAAAAGGATTGGGCCACCTTTCTGCACTCTTTGTTACCGTTACTACTTGTTACTTGTTATGAATTATTTTGCTATCAAAACTATCTGTTACCGCTAATTTCAGTACTTGCATAGAGTACCTTGTTGAAAACCGCTTGTCATTTCCTTCTGCTCCTCGTTGGGTTCTACACTCTTACTTATTGAAAGGACTACGATTGATCCCCTATACTTGTGGGTCATCAGCCTGCTACTCCCGAGCCGGCAATGGTGAGATTCTGTCCTGCCTCTGGATCTGCCGGGTCATGGGGCTGATTCTGGGTTCCAGCCATGTGTTTACCGCAGCAAAACGAGCCGGCTCGTGGGATTCCGAAAAAACTTCATCATCGGAGTACCCTCCCAACTTGCCATCAAACAGGGGACAGATTGACTCAGTTTCCCCCATTGACGACTCGCCATCAGAGTAGGCGAGCGTGTCATCGCCAGATATTGAACTTTCTGACAGGGCCACCCCCTGGGTGAAACCCACAAAGGCATGCCTCCAGCCGACTCTTGGCGGGCCGGGTCTTATCTGGCTGGGTCTGGCGCGGCGGGCTGACTCGGTGTTGGTGATGACGTCCAACCCGGCGCCTGACTCGCCAATGACGCCGATGAAGACATGGATCTTGCCGAAGGGGACCCGGTACCCGTACTCGATTGAGTCGGCCTCGGAGCCCCAGCCAAAATCGTCGATGTAGAGCTTGCCACGGCGACTCTTGGTCATCTGAACAATCGCGTATCCCTCCATCCCTGAAGGAGCTCCCGCCAAGAACTCAACTCTACCGTGCGCTGGCCCCACGGTGGGCGCCAACTGTCAGGGTTTTGTCACGGCAGATGTCCTTGTGAAAGGACTTAGTCGTGAGGCCATCGCAGTTACGTGGAAGCTTGAATGGGGTTGAACGGAAATGAGAGCGGTGGAGGTAAAAGCCTACTCCTGCTTGATTGATATTGCTCTGAATCTCGATTACAAGGGTGCGGATTCGCTAACCTAGCTCTCGAGAGATTGCAACTTAGTCTTTTCGTCCCAGGGGCTCCTCTTTATATAATAGGTCGAGACCCTGGTTTTACAGAAGAGTCTGGGTCGTATTGTTAACCCTTATCTTAATCAAACACTTATCTATCTTGCCTCCCAAGTTGGAAGTTTCCTTCGCCTGGGCCTTCTATCGAGCCGGCCCGCTTGATTCCTTATGAGCCGGCCCCAAGCCGGGTCATCTTCGGGCCTTCAGCCTTTTCCTTATCGCGCTACCAGACACGGAGAACTGTATGGCCCATAGTGCCTTCAATCCCTTGCCGGGTCATACCTTGAGCCGGGTTTTGGATGCGGGGAATATCCCCAACAGTGGCCGCTGACATTAGCGGTGAGGTCGGAGCATATTTTATCATTGATTGATCCTTTGTGTTGTCTAAATCGGGGGCGAGCGATGGTTAACTCCTCCCAACCTCCTCCCTAGGGGCATGCGCGTAGTACTTTGCTCCGAGGGCATTGAAATTTTCACAATAAGTATATGCGTTCTTTATGACTAATGTGAGTTTGTGGACGAAAGCACTTCCACCTATCCATATTTTGCTAGCCTCTTCAGTACCGTGCATTGCCCGTTCTCACCTCGAGACTTGGTGCAAACTTCGCCGGTGCATCCAAACCCCGTGATACGATACGCTCTATCACACATAAGCCTCATTATATCCTTCCTCAAAACAGCCACCATACCTAACTATCATGGCATTTCCATAGCCATTTCGAGATATATTGCCATGCAACTTCCACCGTCACTAATTACATGACTTGAGCATTCATTGTCAGTTTGCTTTGCATGATAATATAGAGCTGGCATGATATTTGTGGCGCAGCCACCGTTCATCATTTTTATACATGTTACGCTAGATCATTGCACATCCTAGTACACTGCCAGAGGCATTCATATGTAGTCATATCATTCAGTTTATCGAGTTGTAAGTAAATAGAAGTGTGATGCATTCTAGAGTCTTGCCCCTATCTGCGAGTATAAAAATATATATAAAAAAAGAGGCCAAAAAGAGCCCACCAAAAAAAGAAAAAAAAAAGAGAGAAAACAAAAAATGAGAGAAAAAGAGAGAGGGGGCACACTACTATCCTTTTACCACACTTGTCCTTCAAAGTAAAACCATGTTCTTCACATAGAGAGTCTCCATGAGTTGTCACTTTCATATACTAGTGGGAATTTTTACATTATAGAACTTGGCTTGTATATTCCAATGATGGGCTTCCTCAAATGCCCGAGGTCTTCATGAGCAAGCAAGTTGGATGCACACCCACTTAGTTTCCCTAGTGGGCTTTCATACACTTATAGCTCTAGTGCATCCGTTGCATGGCAATCCCTACTCCTTGCAACGATATCGATTGAATGGCGTCTCCATTGCCTAACGATCCGCCGAGTTGATGCGAGACTTTCTCTATTTTTCCCTTGAACCCCTACCATCATTCTCTATTTCACCAAAAGTGCTAAGTCCATGGCTCACGCTCAGGTATTGAGTGAAGTTGAAAATGCTGAAGCGCGTGAAAAAGTATGATACAATTGCTTGGTTTAGCACCAGGGTACTCTTGATTTGATATATCTATGCAAGGAAGAACGAGCGTGTCATGCTTACCACAACTAAGTGTATAGAGCCTGTTTCCTTTAAGCTACATTATTATGAAAGGCAATAATGAATTACATGCATGTTTTATATTATTGTCTCAATATCAAATTGATAGACTATTGCCTTGAATCACTCATATCCTGATATTCATGCCATGATTATATTATTTGATCAAGATTATGCTAGGTAGCATTCCACATCAAAAATTATCTTTGTTTATCATTTACCTACTCGAGGATGAGCAGGAATTAAGCTTGGGGATGCTGATATGTCTCCATCGTATCTATAATTTTTGATTGTTTCATGCCATTATCCTACAATTTCCACATACTTTTGGCAACAATTTATATGATTTCTTGGAGTAACATATTGATCTAGTGCCCAGTGTCAGTTCTTGTTTTTTGCATGTTTTTGTATTTCACGGAAAATCCATATCAAACGAAGTCCAAACGTGATAAAAAGTTACGGTGATTTTTTATGGAATATATGGGATTTTTTTGCGCAAGAATCAACGCATGACGATGCTCAAGGGGCACACTAGCTCAGGTGGCGCGCCCCCTACCCTAGGGTGTGCCGGGTGAGCTTGTGGCCACCCCATAAGTCATTTGGGGGTTCGGCCGCAAGGAAGCTAATATCCGGATAAAAATCGTGTCAAAATTTCAGCCCAATCAGAGTTACAGACCTCCGGGAATATAAGAAACGGTGAAATGCCAGAAAACAGGAACGTGAAACAGAAGAGAAACAGAGAGAGATATCCAATCTCGGAGGGGCTCCTGACCTCCAGGAGCCATGGCGGGCAAGGACCAGAGGGGAAACCCTCCTCCCATCTAGGGGGGGGCAAGGAAGAAGGAGGAGGGGGGCTCTCTCCCTCTCTCTTTCGGTGGCGCCGGAGTGCCGCCGGGGGAACCATCGTGATGGCGATCTACACCAACAATTTCACCGCCGTCATCACCAACTCTCTCCCTCTTCTTACAGCGGTGTCACCTCTCTCTTCACGATGTAATCTCTACTTGTACATGGTGCTTTATGCCACATATTATTATCCAGTGATGTGTTGCCGTCCTATGATGTTTGAGTAGATTATTTTTATCCTACGGGTTAATTGTGGTATGGTGTGATTGATATGAGTTGTATGTTGATATGGTGTTGTCTTATGGTGCCCTTCATGCCGCGCACATGTGTGGGAATTCCCGATGCAAGGTGTTGCAATACGTTCATGATTCGCTTATAGTGGGTTGCGAGTGTGACAGAAGCTTAAACCCGAGTAAAGGGGTTGTTGCGTATGGGAGTAAAGGGGACTTGTTACTTAATGCTATGGTTGGGTTTACCTTAATGAACTTTAGTAGTTGCGGATGCTTGCTAGAGTTCCAATCATAAGTGCATATGATCCAAGTACGGAAAGTATGTTAGCGTATGCCTCTCCCTCATTGCATATGATAAGTATCTATCGTGTTATATTCAATTGCCTATGGACAATCTTTCTCATTGTTCTACAAAAGCTCTCTACTAAACCGATTAACTTTTATTATCTTGCAAAGTACTCCTAGTTTTATTCTTGCAAAGTAGTTTATTACTTGTTTCTAGATAAAGCAAACGTTGTTGTGTGTAGAGTTGTATCGGTGGTCGATAGAACTTAAAGAGAATATAAATTCTATCTTTAGCTCCTTGTTGGGTTTGACACACTTACTTATCGAAAAAGGCTAGAAACGACCCCCTATACTTGTGGGTTATCAACCACCCTGTCGGTGTAAAAACCGGCAGACCTCGGGGTAGGGGGTCCCGAGTTGTGGATCACGGATAGATGGTAACAGGAACAGGGAGACAATGTTTACCCAGGTTCGGGCCCTCTTGATGGAGGTAAAACCCTGTGTCCTGCTCTCGTTTATATTGATGGAGAAGTATCAAGTACAGAGTTGATCTACCTCAAGATCGTATGATCTAGTCCTAAGGCTAGGTGAATGAGATTGTGTTGAGGTCCCTTCTACGGGCTAAACCCTTCGGCTTATATACACACCGGATAAGATATCTAGGATACAAGGTCGGTATCTAGGCATGGAGGCGGCAGGAGGAGTCTTGGAGTACGCACCAAGTCTTCGATAGATGCGATCATGTTCTTCGGAGTCCATCTCGATAATAATGAGGGCCCATCGGCCCAGCCCGAGGAATATGGGCCGACTTGATTGGTACCCCCTAGTCCAGGACACCGTCCGTAGCCCCCGAACTGGTCTTCTACGCCGAGGACGATCTCTTCGACGGTGGTAACTTCGGATCCGAAGTCCTTGGCTTGACAGACGAGTTCCCCCTCGAAATTCCGGATCTCTTAGCCGCCCTTCTAAGGAGTGGTGTCTTGTAGACAAGATTCAGCCGGGTTCTCTCCCCATCCGGGGTCATGAGTTAACTTAGCCTCGAAGTCTAGCCACCTAGGTGTGAATAGTACCTCCTAGCCTGACAACTTTATCGAAGCGGCGCTACCCACGATGGGTCAGGCAGTTACTGCTTATCTCAAATCGTGGTTCGAGGCTACCTTTCTACTGGCACGTCCCGCCAAGGTGGGGATCATGCCCGTATTTTTAGGGATATCATCAAGATTTTGTTTCCCCCCATGCTTGTAACGGCATCTTTGGAGGAGGAGAGTGGTGTTTTTATCGGCGCAGCAAGGGGGACTCTTGGCCTTTCAACAGCCTATAAGAGTAAAAAGTAAACAGAGCCTATAGCCACGCTCCCATTTCCCCCGTCTTTTGCTTCCTCGAGCTCCAGCGCCCAGATCCAATCTTGCCTCCTCCCTCCTCTGCACCTCCGTGCTCCCCCGCTTAGCCATGGCCGATACCCTCAAAGGGCGCTGGGGGGCTCCATCATGATGGATGGCATGCTCCAAGAGCTGCGGGATGTGGGGTACATCCCCGCCAACATCGCCGCCCGCGCTCCAGACGTCGACCAGCAAGTGCCCGCCCCCAACCCAGGGGAACGGGTAGTCTTCATCCCCCACCTCATCAGAGGCCAGGGGTTCCTGCTACACTCATTCATGCGCGGGGTGATGTTCCACCACATGGCCCCGAATTCCATCCTCCACCTCGCCTCCTTTATTACGGTGTGCGAGGCCTTCCTCCGCATCGAGCCGCACTTCGGCCTATGGCTGAAGACCTTCGGCGTTAAGCCGAAGTCCAGCGGCTCCGATCTGGCGGAGTGTGGAGGCGCCATGGTCAGCAAGAACCAGGGGGCCACCTGGTTTGACGGCACCTTCATCGAGACGGTCAAGGAATGGCAGCGGGAGTGGTTCTATATCACTGAGCCGCTCGCCGCTGGCCAGACCGAGGTCCCAGCCTTCTCGGCTGGGCCTCCAAAGAAGCTCAAGTCCTGGAAGGAGAAGGGCATCCTCTGGGGAAACTCCGAGGAGGTGGAGACGTTGATCAAGAGGATCCAATGGTGGTCCCTCAAGAAGAAACTCCACCTGCCCGATGTGGTCAACGTCATGCTCCATCGCCGCATCCTCCCACTCCAACTCCGGGCCACCCCAATGTGGGAGCACAAATCTGGGGATGCCGGACCCGTCCTCAGCTTCTTCCGCACCTCCCTGGCCGGGATGTGGACGCGGCTCTTCAAGCTGGCCAAGGACAAGATTCCTGAGGAGGGGAAGGACCTCGGCTTCGAGGTCGGCTACGCCGCCACCCCGGTAAGCATTCAATATATATGTTCATATTCCTTTCCTATCAGGTGAGACGGTTTTCGATGAATCGATCCATTTCGTATTTGCAGAACTAGGTGACCAAGGTGCAGCAGATGTCGTGCTCGGCACCACTCCCGGAGGGGGAGAAGTCCCTGCTGCTCACCGCGCTCCTGACCGAGGAGCCACACGTGGTGATCCCCAGGGCGGCGAAGCCCCAGAAGGGCAGGATGGGTCTTCGGGGGTGGGAGACCTCGGTTACCCGGTCCGAGGAGACCCATGCCTCCTCCACCCATGAAAAAGGGCGCCTACTCAAAAGGTAAGTTAGGTCATTCTTTTCTGGCTATCGGTGATTTTTATAGAATCATAAGCGCAAGCTCTTCTCAAAAGAATTTCATTTATAGGATTCAGTCGTCAAATACTGTTTGTTTTGTTTTGAATTGACATAGAGAAATCTTTCTCGCGTTCCCTTAATTCAGGAATAGGTGGCGAAGGTTGGATCTAGATCGCAATATCAAGTTGCTTTCCTGCAGCACCTACATGGCCACATTTGCACTAACTTTGTTCACTGCTTAGTTTGACTGAGCTGTTCAAGAAAAAGGAAAGATGAATGCGTTTAAAATCTATGAGTTGCCTTAGTAAGAAAGTTCCTCCTTCTCGCTATAGAAATGATCTTTAAGACAACCTATCCGTTTCGGTTTTGAAGAAGACAGGAATGAGTCATTCCAACTAAACTAAGTGAAAAAAGGGGGAGAGCAAAATAGAAACACAGGAACAAAGAAACTATGTCCAAACCAACGAGTCCTTTGGTCGACTCTAAAGAATGTATCGGGAGTTGGGAGTTAGCCGTCTCATAGGAGTGATAGCTGGGTTTTTCACACGTCCTTAGACACCACGATGCAATCATATCCCACCTTAACTGGGTATGTATATTTCTAGGTTTTCACAGTTTTGGCTTGTACATTCATAATGATACCATGAGTGCTTTAGGCCGTCCACAAGATATGTTTTCGGATACTGCCATACAATTACAACCTATCTTTGCTCAATGGGTACAAAATATCCATGCTACTGCGCCTGGCGTAACAGCTCCTGGTGCAACAACAAGTACTAGCTTAACGTGGGGAGGCGGCGAGTTAGTAGCAGTAGGTGGCAAAGTGGCTTTGTTACCTATTTCATTAGGAACCAGTGATGGGGGGAGGACGAGGATAACCTTCCCCCAAAGGGGAAGAGGGCGGCGTCGGAAGACGCCGAGGCCCAGCCCTCAGGCCAGAAGAGGTTGAAAGAAACCTCGGCTGGGGCAGCTGACGAGCCCCAGCCGTCGGAGAAGAACATGCTCTCCGATGAGTCCGAAGATGACCCCCTTGTGCTGGGGAGGAAGAAACTGGCGCCTCGAAGGTACACCGCTGTCCTTTGCATTTGTCTTCGCAGTTAAGTTTTTCGGCATGACTAATGCCATGTAAATGTTTTTCCATAGCCGGCCCAGGGCACGCCTAAGCGACTCCTCCAGCGGGTTACTGCCCACTAGCGGGACGCCGGACCGCGCTGCCCCGGCTCCGGAAGGGCTGGGCGAGGTGACGTCGACCCCGGCCCCTCAAGCTGACGCAGCGGGGGCCGAAGAGGTGGTCATGGCCGAGGTTGATACCTCGGCCCCGCAAGGCCAAGGGGACGAGGTCCCCGAGGTTGTCCAGGAAGGGCTGGGGCAATCAACGGCCCAGCCAGAGTCTACTCCGGCTCAACCACCGCATCCGGAGACCCACGAACCCAGCACCCAGGTGCTGGGGCCCGAGGTCATTCCGCCCTCGCCTCCCGCTCCAGGGCGGGCTAGCGCGGGGTGGACCGAAGAGATGGAGGCAGCCTTGACAGGCTCCTCTCTCAAGGATGAGCACCGCGCGTTGATTGGCGCGGCGCTGCAGGGATTCCGGTTCGCAGAGGCCGGAATGCATGAGGTCTTCAAAGGCCTCCTGACGAGCTTCGAGGTAACCCTCTGCCTTTTAAGAAAAAGGATCTTCTCTGCTTAGATTTATCGATCTTTGTAATTGTCTGAAGGCATATGTTACCAATCGTTTAGACGGCCTGCCTAGTGAGTAGCCCCGAGCCCAGGGCCAGTTTGAAAAAACTGGAGTTGGGGTCAAAATATAGGCTCAGAGGAAGAAGTAGCCCCCAGGACTTGATGAAACAAGATGTATGTCCGAAGTGTCCTTAAATTGATTATGGGGCTCATGAGGAATTGTTTATGCAGGTGTCAACCTCGGCTCCGGACTCCGCCTCCGAGGAGATTGCGGAGATGAGCCGGAAGCTCGAGAGGTCCGAGAAGGACCTCGACCTGATGAACAAGCAGGTCGAGCAGTCTCAAGGTAAGCGACTGTTGCGTCGTGTTTTTTTGTTTCTTTGAATGTTGATTTTGAGCAAGGATAACTTGTTGTTTGAAAAACGGATGCCGAACTATCTTGAAAACAGCGGCGTTGGCCGAGCTTGAGGGGCTCAAGGCCGAGCTCTTAATGGCTCGGCAAGAGGTCGAGCGGGAGAAGGCTGCTACGGCCAAAGCAGAGAGATACCTAGCCACCGAGAAGGTGGCTTGGGAGAAGAACCAGGCGTGAGTCCTGGAGGTCGAGGAGACACTCAAGGGCGTGTATCTCAAACGCGATGCCCTTGAGAAGAAGGAGAAGGAGACGGGCGAGCAGCTGCGAAAGCTGCGCCTGTCTCATGCTGAGCTCCAGACCCGGGACTGGGCCGACCACCACGTGATCCAGCAAGTGGAGCGAATAGCCGCGGGTAAGCCATATTTACTGCAATGTGTATTTGGCAGCAAGGGGTTCGTCAAGCTCACCCAGCTATGGCGATCCACAGAGATCTTTGCCGATCTCCCAAAGAGTGCGGCGGACGCCGGCCTTCATTTCGGCCAACTGGAGGGCCATGAGGCGGAGAAGGTGTTCTGGAATCAGTTTCGGGAGCCCTCGCAATCGCAGTTGCTCAATCATCGGATGAAGCAGCTAGCGGAGCTTCTTCGGATGGCGAGGCCGGTGCTCCACGACCTCTGCATCAACCTGTGGCCCACGGAGGTGTTGCCAGCCAGCTTCTTCGGGCTCCTGGTGCGGCTGCAAGAAGCCGTCCCGCAAGTCAACCGCTGGAAGCAATCCGCATGTCTGGAAGGAACACGGCGGGCGTATGCCTATGTGAAGACGCACTTCCGGAAGGTGGAGGCGGAGGTTGTTGCTGCGGGGCCCCCCAAAGGGAAGGCGCGCACTGCGGAGCAGTTCTTCGCCGACGTGGAGGAGGGCGCCCGTCTTACCGAGGCCATGTGTCCTAAGGCCAACTTGTATTTCTAGGTAGCACTTCGGAATGCCGAAGTGCGTGTGATGTATAAAGATTTCAAGTTATTTAATGAGTATGGTTGAATTTCCTCTCATATATTCATGTTTTGTTCTTAATATTCCTCCTGTTTGACCGTGTTGAACTGAAAGCGACCAGTCGTCGGCTTCGACCCCTTTGTACAAAATACAAAGGGTGCCCCTTTTAGGCATTCCTGACCCGTAGCTGACGTCTCGGTTCCCGAGGGAGGTATGTGCACGTAGGGGCTAGGCAATCGGACTATGATGGCTTTATAACTTTCACTTAGCCATAGGAGTTTGACGGTGGGGACTGATGACGAGCCCCCAGTATGTGAAGTGGTCAGCCTAGTCAGCCGAGGTTTTATATCCTGCCCACCTCAGCCAATTTGAGGAAGAAGCCCTTCGTTTAACACGGGTGATCTCTAACGACACGTCGCTTGACGCGGTCTTCGGATGACCGACCAGTTTTCGCTTACCTAGATAGTCAGTCTTCGGCTTTCTCCACTGAGGCGCTCTGCCAGTTAAACTAGCGGCACTATCGCAGTGGTTCTCCCATTACACCCTTAGCCGAATTTGTCGGGAATGTAAGGGGTACACATAGGAGCCGGGCAACCCAACTATTGACCAAAATCTAGGTTCAAAACTAATGCATATAGTGCAACATCCGAGACGCTGAGTACTTCGGACTTTTGTTTTAGGGTGCAAAATCGAAACCCTTTAGCAATTGTATCTTAAAGATGTGGGCAGTGCTTGTAAGAAAATGCGTTTGAAGACCTTTATGGGTACGATTTCTTTATTTTAGATGGCCAAGCTTTACATGCCGAACTCTTTGATGAAAGGGACTAAACAGGATACAATGCGTGTAAAGATAATGAGGGAGAAACTAAAAGAAAAGAGGGCGGATCATGTCATCGGGTCTATGAGCCCGGGCCGCTTCCTGCCGCACGTCTGCGTCTCCGTGCTGTTGACCAACTCGTCCCCGTTGATAGCGGGGGTTGGTATTGTGCAGCTTCGGCCAAGCGTGCGCTTGATGCGTCCATTGGTCGATCCCTTCGAAGAGGTCTACAGCTGTTAGTTGCGTGGTTGAAGCCACATGGGTATGCTAATATGGGCTAGCTCTTTGACAGAACCCTGCCGATGTGCGAGCTCGAGGCATCGTCGCTGCTCGGTCTAGCCGAGCCGGCGTCTCCATTGTAGTGGCTCCTCGGTGACCCAGGGAATTTTCAGTGCGAAGTTGTGCACCCTGGGGACGTAGTGCCCCTTCCAAGGGAGGCGCGCGAGGAGCCCGTACCCCTACTTGGGGTGGGGAGGCGCCTGTCCGAGGTCAACTGGCGCAGCCCGCGTACGCTTTGAAGAGCTGGGGGTGCGTTTACCGCCATGGGCGGCCTCCTCGGATGCCTGTACCTCGGCTGCGAAAGCCGCGGTCTGCTCTTCCGTCCGGAGAGAGTGTTCGGTGTTACCATTTATTGTGATAATGCCGTTGGGTCCCGGCATCTTGAGCTTAAGATAAGCGTAATGCGGGACTGCATTAAAGCGGGCGAATGCGGTGCGTCCGAGGAGCGCATGGTATCCGCTACGAAAAGGTACGATGTCAAAGATTAACTATTCGCTCCTGAAGTTCTCAGGCGATCCGACTACCACCTCTAGAGACACGGTTCCTGTGCAGCGAGCCTCGACCCCTGGTATTACACCTTTGAAGGTGGTGCTGCTAGGCTTGATCCGAGATGAGTCAATCCCCATCTTCCGTACTGTGTCCTCATAGATCAAGTTGAGGCTGCTTCCTCCGTCCATAAGGACGCGCGTCAGGTGAAAACCATCGACGATCGGGTCCAGGACGAGCGCGGCCGACCCGCTGTGCCTGATGCTCGTCGGGTGGTCGTGCTTGTCAAATGTGATCGGGTAAGCCGACCACGAATTGTACTTCGGGGCCACAGGCTCTAACGCGTAGATGTCCCGAAGTACGCGTTTCCTCTCCCTTTTGGGGATGTGGGTAACGTAAATCATGTTTACTTCTGTTACCTCATTAGGAAACTTCTTTTGGCCTCCATTGTTTGGCCACCGAGGTTCATCCTCGTCTTCGCTATGATTTTGGGTTTTGTGCTGACCCTCTGTCGCTATCTTGCCGGCCTGCTTGAAGACCCAGCAATTCCTGTTGGTATGGGTTGCTGGTTTTTCTTGGGTGCCATGAATTTGGCACGGTCAATCCAGGATCTTGTCAAGCTGGCTAGGTCCATCCTTGTTCCCTTTAAAGGGCTTTCTTTTCTGTCCGGATCGAGGTCCGGTGAAGCCTGCATTGACTGCTGCGTCTTCTGTGTCGCTTCCGCCATTTCTATGCCTGCGCTTATTTTTATTGCGCTTAGGCTTACCAGTGGCGTCGCGAGTCTCCGAGGTCCCCGCCTCACCGTCGTGCGTGCTACGGGCCAACCAACTGTCCTCTCCCGCGCAAAAGCGGGTCATGAGCGAGGTTAGGGCTGCCATGGTCCTCGGTTTGTCCTGGCCGAGCTGGCGGGCGAGCCACTCATCTCGGATGTTGTTCTTGAATGCAGCGATGGCCTCGGCGTCTGAGCAGTCTATGATCTGGTTCTTTTTAGTAAGAAACCGGTTCCAGAATTTCCGAGCTGATTCGCCAGGCTGCTGAGTGACGCGGCTGAGGTCATCGGCGTCCGGAGGTCGGACGTAGGTTCCTTGGAAATTTGCCTGGAAGGCGTCTTCAAGAGTTTCCCAGCTTCCGATGGAGTGGGGCGGCAGGCTATTCAGCCACTGCCTTGACGGCCCCTTTAGTTTGAGCGGCAAGTACTTGATGGCATGGAGGTCATCTCCTTTGGCCATGTGTATATGGAGAAGAAAGTCTTCAATCCATACGGCTGGGTCCGTGGTGCCATCGTACGATTCTATGTTGATGGGTTTAAACCCATCTGGGAACTGGTGTTCCATTACCCTATCTGTAAAATAGATCGGGTGGGCTGGTCCTCGGAACCGAGCGGTGTCATACCGGGCTTCAGGAGAGAACCTTCTTTGAGTTTGATCTCGAGCGCGGCCATTCCTGTCCAACCAGGCGTCGTAGCCGTTGTGCCCAGCCGGAGCGCGTCCTCTTGATCCGTAAATGGACCGGGGTGGCGCCCGGTTTGCCTCTATCCGACATCGAACGTCCCGAGGCTCAAGATAGTCCATAGGGTCCTTGCCATAATGGCGTGGAGCTGGTTAAGTGTGGAAATCCTCCCACGCGGGCCTATCACGTCCTCGAGGGGGGCGGTCAGGTGCCTCGGCGGTTAGTTCGTCATCAAATTCAGGCAGTAAACGCCTGCGTGGATAAGATTTGGGCGCACTGCGGTGCCGTTCCTCGAGGTCCTACTCGGCCGAAAGTATTTCGACCCACTTGTCGTTGAGCGCGTCCTCGTTAGCCTGCAGCTGCCGCTGCTTGCGCTTCATGCTTCGGGCGGTGGCGACTAGGCGCCGCCGAAAGCGTTCCTGCTCAAGAGGGTCTTCGGGGACTATGAAGTCCTCGGTGCCGAGGCTTACGTCCTCCTCGGATTCCGGCATGTAATTGTCATCGGCCCCTTCAAAGAGGTCGTCGGGATCCGAGTCCCTGGGGATGCCTTCGGGGTCGACGGGGCGTTCCGGGGAAGCTTGAAGGTTCTCCCCTTGGTCTTCAGCCTCGTTGGCCGCCGTATCGGCGGTAAGGTTGCTCCCGCTCGGCTCCCCGTTAGTACCCCTTCTGCGTCTTCACCTACGCCTTGGAGGGGAGTTGGGGGTGTTGACCATGTACACATCGTATGTAGATGTTGCTTTCCACCTGCCGGTATTGGTAGTTGGCGAGGTGTTGTCCGTAGGGCTGCCGACATCTTCATCCATGTCGGTTGCCTCGTCGTAGTCTAGCACGTCGGTTAAATCATCGACAGTGGCGACTAGATGGGTGGTGGGTGGGATGTAAATTTCCCGATCATCGGCTTTAAGTCCGATCTTGTCATAAACTGAGGAGTTCGAGATTGACAAACTTTGGATCCGGTCAAGCATCTCATTAAGGTGAGATAGCTCCTCAGGGTTCATGGCCTGGCCATAAGCTGGATCGACTCGCAGCGGCACGCCTGACGCGTTTTCGGCCGTACGAGGAAGTGGGGTGGATTCAAGATCCGCCGCCGGGATCGGTTCTACGCCCGATTCTGTGCTCCCGGCTGAACTCTGATCCACGTCGGAGTCAGGTACCGCGACAGGGTCATCCGAGGAGGGGGAGGGAAGTTCCTCCATAGCCCCCGGCTGTGTTGGGGGGCATGATTCGTGGTCTTCAGCGGAAATCCGTTCCAAGGTCGAACCTCTGGAGTTTGCCAGATCTGGAACCTGGCCGGGGGGTCCAGCCTGATAAGACAAGCTCGCCGCGGGAGTCCGCGGTGTACTCCAGACCTCCGAAGGTTACGATTTGATCGGGAGCGTAGTTCTCGACGGTGGCCAGGTGGCATGTCGAGTCAGCGCAGAAGGTCATGCTGCCGAACACAAAAAGTTGGCCGGGGACGCAGGTGTCCCCGCAGCCATTGTCGCAGTTGATCTGCAGATGAGCCATCGACCTTTTGTGATCACACAGCGAAACTATCAATGAAAGCATCAGTGTCGGTGTAAAAACCGGCAGACCTCGGGGTAGGGGGTCCCGAGCTGTGGATCTCGGATAGATGGTAACAGGAACTGGGAGACAATGTTTACCCAGGTTCGGGCCCTCTTGATGGAGGTAAAACCCTACGTCCTGCTCTCGTTTATATTGATGGAGAAGTATCAAGTACAGAGTTGATCTACCTCGAGATCGTATGATCTAGTCCTAAGGCTAGGTGAATGAGATTGTGTTGAGGTCCCTTCTACGGGCTAAACCCTTCGGCTTATATACACACCGGATAGGGTATCTAGGATACAAGGTCGGTATCTAGGCATGGAGGCGGCAGGAGGAGTCTTGGAGTACGCGCCAAGTCTTCGGTAGATGCGATCTTGTTCTTCCGGAGTCCATCTTGATAATAATGAGGGCCCAGCCCGAGGAATACGGGCCGACTTGATTGGTACCCCCTAGTCCAGGACACCATCACACCCCGACTCGACATCAACCACGGTGTCCCTTGCACGGCTACCTCGATCACGGCTACACCACCCTACGCTCTCGCCTACTGCGACATCGGCACAAAGGGCTATCGTCTTGATTGAGCAACCTCGTTGATTTTTCACTCCAGCCACAACTTCCGCGATGCATTGACCGTTACGACTGTGCGGGGATGTCCGTCGGCTTACAACCTTTGGATTCTTCTCCAGCCTCATCGTCTGCATCACTACCGTTATGACTGCGGGAGATGTTGAGTATCATGATTATTTAGAAAACATAGAATAGCGTAGGATTTATTCTACCTTGCCTTGTACTCCAAGAAAATCATGTACTCTCTATATATACGACCATGAGGCTCAAGTAATAAATCGACAATTCCACCAATCCTTCTCTATTTCTCTTACAATAATTGTCCCATTTAATCCCATCAATCTGTTTAATTAGGACCTAAGGGCACATCTAACGCTGGCACTAGTACTCCAAGAAAATCATGTACTCTCTATATATACGACCATGAGGCTCAAGTAATAAATCGACAATTCCACCAATCCAAGAAAACTTGTACTCCAAGAAAATCACGTACTCTCTATATATACGACCATGAGGCTCAAGTAATAGATCGACAATTCCACCAATCCTTCTCTATTTCTCTTACAATAATTGTCCCATTTAATCCCATCAATCTGTTTAATTAGGACCTAAGGGCACATCTAACGCTGGCACTAGTACTCCAAGAAAATCATGTACTCTCTATATATACGACCATGAGGCTCAAGTAATAAATCGACAATTCCACCAATCCAAGAAAACTTGTACTCCAAGAAAATCACGTACTCTCTATATATACGACCATGAGGCTCAAGTAATAAATCGACAATTCCACCAATCCTTCTCTATTTCTCTTATAATAATTGTCCCATTTAATCCCATCAATCTGTTTAATTAGGATCTAAGGGCACATCTAACGCTGGCACTAGTGCCCGGGCGTCAGGATATAATCCCTGGCAGTTACGCTCACTTCTCGGCCGATCCTCGGATTCTGCTTTGCGCCGATGCCCACTAAGGCACCGGATGCTAAAGGAGATTTTTACGTAACTCGTGAGAGAAACAATCAAAACTAAGCGCCTGCCAGATCGCTGCTAGCGTTGGAAAATGAGACGCTAAGAAAGTTGTCATGGAAAAAATCATTGATTTTTATTTTCTAAGAGACTGTCCAGGCGCTTTGCATTGGAGATGCCCTAACCATCATAGATGTAATGCATCATTGTTAAGTTTTTTTTAGGAGTTTTCAAACACAAATATATTTTTAAATCACGAACACTTCTAAATTTTTGAAATTTTTTCAAAAACTCAAAAAAAAATTGAAACTCCCAAACAAAATTTGAAGACGCAAACATATTTTGAAACTCCTGAAAAAAAAATGAAAACCCCAAGCAATTTTTGGAAATGTGAACTTTTTTTGTATGCGATTTTTTTGAAAACGAACACATTTTTCAAAACTCCCAAAAAATCAAAACGCAAACAATTTAAAAAAACAAAAAAATGAATATGTGATTTAAAAAGAAGGAATATGTTTTGAAACTGCAGAACAAAATTTGAAACGCGAACAATTTTTTAATATGTGATTTTTTTTTAAACGGAAACTTTTTGGAACCTCTAGATCAAAATTCAAAAATGCAAACCAATTTTTGAAAACACATACATTTTTTTGAATATGTGAACAATTTGTTGAAATAGTGTACTTTAAAAAAAATCTTTGAAACCGTGAACATTTTTTAGACAACACGGATTTTTATAAAATTCTATGATTTTTAAAAGAAATAAACTTAAAAAAGAAAAAGGAAGAAGGAATGAAATAAGAAAACCAGTTTAGGAACCTTGTAGAAGGTTCCCAAAACCGATAAAAACCGGCTGGAAACCTTCTAGAAGGTTCCCAAAACCAGAACTGAAAGTTGTATGTACTACGTACACATGGTCCAGCCTAAAAATTGCTCGCTCATATGTGCGATACGTCGATTGTTTGACGCGATATGCATGAAATAGGGTTTTCCGGCCCTTTGCCAATGTAGGGAACTGACTCTCTGCGGCCCAATCAAAGGAAAAAAAAAACTAAGCAGGGTTCTTGACTGTACGGTTTGAAGGCCCAGCCCAATAATTTATTTATGCATGGACTTTGACCAAGTTTATAGAAGGTGAAGAAATATCTAAAATCATTTTTGAGAGAGAAAAGAAACATATCCAACTACAATGCTAAGTTGTAGACGTAGATATATACAAGAAAATAATCTCCAACTTTTCTTTTTTTGAACCCATCTATCTGGCGAACATTCGCTGGGGAGAAATTGCCAGCGGACGCCCCCAGTGGTCATGCCAAAATAACTACAATGGACATGCATTTTTTAGGGACTTGCCATGTATGAAAGGTAAAATTGCCATGTTTAAAGAAAAAATATCAGTGATGCAGTGTATCTTTTTTTTTTAAAGTCATGTGCTTAATCACAATCCAACAGCTTTAAGGTCGTTCCGCTCGTAGCTCCCTCCCGGCGAACGTTCGCCTGAAGCCCCCTCCCAGCGAAAGTTTGCCTGTTAGATATACTGTTTATTTTAAAAGAACTGTTTTTTTGAGTTGGTTTATTTTAAAGAGACCACGGGTTTTTTTTTTTTTTGAGGGAAAAGCCTTGTGGCATTTTATTCAACTTGGGGAAGTGTTACATCGAGTAAAACATGCGGTAATAAGAAAGAAGGCATCTCTTCTAGCCACTCTTCACATAATTTTGAATCATAACATCGCCTAGCTAGAAAGTGTGCAACTCTATTTGCTTCTCTCGGACAATGAGCAAATGATATACCCGGGATGCCATGAGCCAGATGAAAGCAATCAACGAGAGTAGCTGAGTAAGGACTCCAAATTTCTGTCTCCCCATTGCATGCATACACCAGTTCAGCACAATCTGATTCCACTTGCACATTCCGGCACCCCACTGCACATACCAGTCGTAGCCCCAAGCGAAGAGCGATTGCTTCCGCTGATTGTGCACTCAGAGTATTATCGATCAGCTCCGAGGTCCCGGCTATCGCTTCTCCACGGCAATTACATAGGACAGCAGCAGCAGCCCCACTCCCGTCCTCGAAAAATGACGCATCAACGTTCAGTTTATACGATCCAGGAGCTGGACGTTGCCATCTAGCTTCAGAAGTTAACACAACCGGACGTGCTGCATTGTTTGCTGTTATAGCTTGGATTGCAAACGAGGAACTTGATGCGGGTTTGACGTTCACCCCCTTCACAGCTTCACGGCGTTCCCACCAGATGTACCAAGCGCCAACGGCAATAGTTTCTTGGAGCCCCAACTGTCCCAATACAGGGGATTTTTTCACCGGATTTCTGAGCAACTCCTCCATTACCACCGAGCCTGAGCGATCAGTGCGAACAGCTGTTTTTATGATCTGATCCAAACCCAAGGACTTCCAAACCTGACGTGCACGAACACAAGTGAAAGACAAATGACGAATATCCTCTGGTCCCAGATGGCATATAGGGCATGAAGGTGAGACTTTGATGTGTCTACTTCGCAAGACTCCCACCCCAGGTATGATTCCATGTAACGCTCGCCAGACAAAAATCTTTATCTTACTTGGAACTTGCAATTTCCAGAGGATCTCCCAGACAGGGTTGCTTGCTGAAGTCTCGGCCGGAACCTTTCTCATTCTTGGCCCGAATTGGTGTTCCCACTCAACATAGTACGCTGATCTAACCGAGAAACAGAAGCTTTTTGTGACATTCCATGCCACAAAGTCATCCGGTAAGTGGGTAGATAATGGGATCTTAAGAATCCGTTCAGCATCAACACCAAAGAAAATTGAACGTACCAAGGTTTCATCCCACCATCCTGTTCGTGGATCAATAAGCTCATCAACAGTGGTCAACAAAATATTACCCCTTGGTGTGATAATCTTCCTTGAAGGACATTGTGGGATCCAGTGATCCGTCCAAATATTTATCTTAGCACCCGTCCCCACTCGCCAGATATGCCCTCTCTTGAAGGTTTGGAGCCCCGCAACAATGCTCTGCCATGTAAAGGATGAGCCCTTCTTTGGGCCTGCATTAAGTAGATTCCCATCTGGATAGTATTTTGCTCTAAGGACCTGTGCACACAAGGTATCAGGGTGTGTTAGTAGTCGCCAACTCTGCTTTGCAAGCATAGCAAGGTTGAAAGCATGTAAATCTCTGAATCCCATGCCTCCTTTATTTTTTGGGAGACACATCCTCCACCATGCAAACCAGTGCATCCTCTTCTGCTCTTCTTTATCTCCCCACCAGAAAGCTGACATTGCATCAGTGATCTCCTTGCACACTTGTTTTGGAATTTTGAAAACGGCCATAGCAAAAACTGGGATGGATTGAATAATTTCCTTCAGTAGGATCTCCTTCCCACCCATAGATAAAATTTTCTCTTTCCATCCTTTTAGCCTGTCAATGATTCTTTCAACCAAGTACTCAAAACTATCACTTTTATCTAGTCCTACCATGGAGGGTAGTCCCAAATATCTATCAGAGATGGCCTCAGTCATAATATTTAGCTCCGTACAAATTTGTGCTCTCACATCCACTTCCACATTAGGACTAAAGAAAATACTGCTCTTCCCTGCACTTACCAATTGGCCTGAACTTGCACAATATTCATCCAACACCTGTCTCAATGAGGTTGCATTAATCATATCTGCTTTCATAAGGATAAGGGAATCATCAGCAAATAATAAATGAGAAACTGATGGTGCATTTCTGCACACCCGAACACCTTCAATGCCACGAACCTCCTCCTTTTGAGCCAGAGCACTAGACAAACCTTCTGCACATATCAGAAACAAGTAAGGTGACAAAGGATCCCCTTGCCTGAGCCCTCTGCTAGGGGTAAAACCTTCAGTCTCTTGATCATTGAATCTTACTTTATATTTTACTGATTTAACACAAGCCATTAACAAATCAACAAAGTGTCCATGGAACCCCAACTGTAACATCATTTTCTCAAGAAATTTCCATTCCACTCTGTCATATGCCTTGTGCATGTCAAGCTTGACTGCGCAATATCCAACCTTTCCCTTCTTCCTGTTTTATTGCATGAATACTTTCATAGGCCAACAGGATATTATCAGTAATAAGCCTACCAGGTACAAAAGCACTCTGTACTGGAGAGATGATATCATCAAGGTGTGATTTTAATCTGAAAGCTATCATCTTTGCAATAACTTTGTAGAGAACATTACAGAGGCTAATGGGTCTATACTGAGTAATCTGAACAGGTTCATCAACTTTTGGAATTAAAACAATTACCGTGTCATTCCAGCCTTCAGGGATTACTTTATCATTAATCGCCTTTAATACCTCCGCAGTAAGGACATCACCAATAATATGCCAACACTTTTTGAAAAATATTGCATGAAGTCCATCCGTACCTGGTGCCTTCATATCTCCGATGGAGAACAAAGCTTTCTTCACCTCCTCAGATGTATACGGTTTCATGAGTTCATCATTCATAGCTGAAGAAACACGTGGCATCATTTTATTCAATAGCAAAGGATCTGGCTCATCAATCTCAGTAGTAAATAAACCAGCAAAGTAATCAGAGATTAGAGGGTTGAGATAAGCAGTACCCTCGCGCCACACCCCCTGGTCATCTCTAAGCTTTTTAATACGGTTCTTTAATCTGCGAGCTGTAGCGAAATTATGAAAATATGATGTGTTCCGATCGCCATATTTCAACCAATAAATCCTACTTCGCTGGGCCCAATACATCTCCTCCTGTTCTAATAAGTTTTCAAGCTCTTCGGCCAATTCTTTTTGTCGCGTCACATTTTCAGGCGACAAAGCATCTCTGCTGACTGCTTCCAGTTCTCTCTGCACTCTTTTCAGTTTTTTTGAAGAATTCCGAAGCACCGTTTTGTCCCAATGGTGAAGCGCCTTATGCACTTTTGCTAATTTTCCCGCCAGGTCCTCATTTTGAACTTCCGGGCCAAGGCCTTCCCATGCTTCCTCAACTACCTGCCTGAAATTTGCTTCTTTCAGCCATCGGGCTTCGAAGCGTAGTACTGCCGGCCCAGAATGCTCCTGTGCCACTTCTTCCTCTAAATTCAGCAGTAAAGGGCGGTGGTCAGATTTATGGTATCCCATATGCTCAACTCTCGCCGCAGGGAACATGTTATTCCATGCGTCATTGGAGACCGCTCGATCCAGTCTTTCCCGGATCTGTCCTCGATGCCATGTATATTTGTCACCAAAATAACCAAGGTCAGATAGATTGCAATCCTCTAGTGCATCTCTGAAGGCAGCCATGAAGTGGGGCGGCCGAGGATTGCCCCCTTCCTTCTCAAAAGAGTACATGATGTCATTGAGATCGCCCACTACCATCCATGGCATATCACACACTGATTTAAGCTCCCTTAGTCGTTGCCAGGTCAAGTGTTTGTCTGCCCATTTGGGCTCCCCATACAGCCCAGTAAATCTCCAGAAATTCTCAGCTCCACTACCAACAAATACATCAATGAAATTATTGGTCTTATCTCTGAGGGACACTGTGACCTCTTTCTTCCAAAACAACAGTAAACCACCGCTCCGGCCATTACTCCGGACAACATACTTGTGATCCATCTTCAACCTTCGACGAAGACACTCTGCTGGATATTCATCTAAATGCGTTTCCATCAAGAACATCACGTCAGGGCTTCTACATTTCTGGACTTGTAGCAAAGCCCTCACTGCCGCAGCGTTGCAGGCCACGGCAATTCCAACTAAGTATCCTCATTGCTTCCGGTCAGCCTCCTAGCTGAACTAGCCAAATAGACGTACGTCCAGACCCTAACTCGCAAGGAGTAGAGTGGACGGAGATCAAGACTGCGCAAACCTTGCCAAGAGGGTGGCAAGCACCGCAGGACAGAAAACCGATCGTCGGCGAAACCAACGTCGGGACAAAACACCGATCGCTGCTGAAGTCAACGTCGGGACAGAAAACTTGCACGATCTCAACGGACCCCCGATCCGATCAGCAGCCAAGATTCCAATGCATAGACACCATAAGAGCCCAACGTAACAACGCCGGGATGTAGACCTCAGAACGGAGGAACAGCATCAAACTGGCTAGCACATCACTTCTCCTTCCCGTGTGAGACCATCAGACCACATGCACGGAGGTGCCCATGACCCGTGCCAACGCAAACACGGGATCTGCGGCTGCCGCCGCCGCCGGCGGCGGCCAAACCCTAAATCGCCTCTCTAATCGCCTCCCGATGGAAAAAAAAACGCTTTATAGATGCATGACAAAGAGACCACGGGTTAGCATCGACAGGACAGCCCAAACAAACCATAACGACGACGCGCCGCGGAGGTAAATGTGATGGGCCGATGTCACGCACAGAATCGTGTTTCACGACCCCGAAATCCCGAAAGAGACCGGCGAATGCTCGCGCGCGGATGATCGTGTAAACCTTTTTTCTCCAGGTCCAGACCAAGAAAAGGCGGGATCGCGCGACGACAGACCCGAAAGGCAGACGCTACGCGTAGGACGATCCCCGGCCGGCCCCGGGTCGAGAAACCGAATCACGCAAACTGAAACCGAACAGGCGCGCCGCGACATCGTCGAGGCCATCGTGCAAAACGACCTCGGCCGGACGGATTCCCATGACACGGACGCGAAACTACTGCTCCCGCGAGTCCGCGACCGCTGCACGCCCGACCGGGACAATGGAGTGAGACGGCCTTCAGAAAATGACCGTCACGTACGGCGCGGTCGCTCTCTTTTCTTTCACGAAACAAACAGCCGCAACGAGCTACCTACCTAGTACACGTTGACAAAGGGGACAGGAGAGTGCCCGAGGCGCTATCACCTACTCACCTTTCATATTTCTCAAAAAAAAAAAAAAAAACTACTCACCTTTTATGCTCTCTCTCTCTCCATAGCGGCAGGGTTTGTTCGTGTACTCTCGTCTCGTGTGTGCATCTCTTACCTCTTGGGCGCACATGCATTGTTGGGTTTTCGCCGCATGGAATGGCACGCACGCTCCCCGATCGCACATTTCCCTCGCGAAAATATCATGCCCGTTTCTGGCTACGAGAGAGCGTGCAGGATGAGGATGTAGAAGCTCACCGGTGGCCAAGAAGAGGACGACGCTTGCTTGGTAGCGCAACTCATGTGCTACAACATTTGCTACCTCATGTGGCGCAACTCATGTGACACCTGAGGAAAATAAAAAAGATCTAGCTATCTCATGTGCTACAACATTTGCTTCTTGAGGGCACAACTCACAGAAAACATAATCAAAGGCACTTGCATGCAGCATGGAAAATTACGGAACTTGCAGTCGCGGTAAATAATTGAGTTAAGAATTGAAATCACCTGCCTATTATCAGACTGAATAATAATCTTGTAAGAGCTTCTACAGCCGGACGCCTTAAACCATCTCTCATACGCCTGCGGACACACCCGGTCAGTGGCCGGACAGAAGAGAGAAGAAAAAACGTGACCCAACCGGACTCCTCATATCATCCCGGGCTGTCCGCGAACCCTCATATCCATCTCAAATATAGGGAGGATATGAGGGCTCGCGGACGCGCCTGGGCGTGCCCGGACAGTCCGCCACGTAGGACGCGGCCCCATCCCGGACCACATTTTCTCTTTCTTTATTCATTCTTTTATTTCTCTCTCTTCATCTCCACCAATCACGTGCAAGTGACCGGACATATGAGGAGAAAAATGAGAAGTGTGGCTGCGCGGACGGACAAATAGGGGCTCAAAACGGACACGCCCGGTCACTGACCGGGCGGGTCCGCGGGCGTTTAAGGGGTCATGTTTGCTATGTCCGGCTGTAGATGCTCTAATGCCCCATGTGCTGAGCAAACCATATGCCATCTCGAGCGGTGGAAGCTTCAGCCATACGCACATATGTTGCTCCATCAATTCTGAAGCATCGAGCGGCCACGAATTCTCCATTAGAGTCTTTAATCACCATCCCTAAAGTTGCCACGTGGGTTTCAAGATTGAAAGAAACATCCGCGTTCACCATGAACACCCCTTCAGGGGGTGGGGGGTATGCCATCCCACTCGAGGCTTTGGAGTTGTTTTCTTCATGCTTCTGATATAATTAAGCAATAAAGCATTGATTGACATCACAGATTGTTTGATCAGTTGGACCTCCTCTCCATGTGTTGAATGTCTTCTCTCCCACCAAATATACCAGGCGGTATTAAGAACTAGCTCTAGTATGCGGACTTCTGGGCATAAGGGCGCTAGACGGTTGTTTTTTAAAAGCTCCTCCAGCACAACGGCTCGAGATCTGTCGGCACACAAAGCCACTTCACCTCTTCTTTTACTCCTAATTCCTTCCAAATTTGCCTTGCCCAGTCTGTTTCAAATCTTCATATCCAATGGACACAAAGGGAATTGACCCGAATCAGCGACGTGTCTACGTGCTAATACACCGCCACACGGGATCGATCCATTCAGTGCTCTTCAACCGAAAACTTTAACTTTTTGTGCCACAGTAGGTGTCCATAAATTTCTTCAAACCTCCCTATCTCCTACACATCTAGTGTCGTGATCATTAGAATAGCTTCTTCGAACTTATGATTCCACTCGCCATAGTAGGCCAATTTTATTGAAAGTATGTCTGTTCTTGAATTGTGCCATGCAACAAAATCCTCAGGGTCATACACTAGCGTAATTGACAATATGGATTCAGCATCAATCGGCCAAAAGGTATTTTTCTATAGACTTGATCAAACTTAAACAAATTTGACTTGAGACAAACCCAAGACTACAATTATTTTGAAACAGAGGTAGTGGTAGATTAAAGAGATTTATAATCTCTGAAAAACGGTTGGAAACATGTGGAACGGCTCAACCCATTTTCCTAATAATTTAGCAAATAGCAATTTGTATTTCCTCCTCAACTCGACCATTTCTCATGCCTATAAAAAGCTGAGCAACCCAGAGCAAAGCCTCCACGGCAACAGCCCCTCCCAAAAGCGGAAAAGCCACGATGACCAGGCCTGCTCACACTACTAGCGAGTCACCACTAGTGGTGCATCTGCTGCTCTGTTGCACCTTTCTCCTGGCCTTCGCTGCTCCGGCGACCACCGCAGCCTCCGCCCCTGCTCCTGCTCCGACCCCGACGAAGCAGTACATGACGTGGGACGTGGAGTACATCCTGTGGGCGCCGGACTGCCAGCAGCGGGTGATGATCGGGGTCAACGGCGACTTCCCCGGCCCCAACATCACCGCCCGCGCCGGCGAGACCGTCAGCATCACCGTCAATAACAAGCTGCACACGGAGGGGCTGGTCATCCACTGGCACGGGATGCGGCAGGTGGGCACGCCGTGGGCGGACGGGACGGCGTCCATCTCCCAGTGCGCCATCAGCCCGGGGGACTCGTTCACCTACGAGTTCGTCGCCGACAAGGTACGCAACGAACGTCGCAACCGAACAAAACCTCACACCTGGCCGAGCACACGAAGGTCCAAGGAACTGAACCAAATTTGTTTGCTTGTGCAGCCGGGGACGTACTTCTACCACGGGCACTTCGGGATGCAGCGGGCGGCGGGGCTGTACGGGTGGCTCGTCGTGAACGCCACGGAGGAGCAGGACGAGCCCTACCGGAGGGACTACGACGGCGGCGAGCTCCGCATGCTGCTCAGCGACTGGTACCACGAGAACGTGTACGCGCAGGCGGCCGGGCTGGAGCGCAAGGACAAGCACTTCCAGTGGGTCGGCGAGCCCCAGACGATCCTGATCAACGGCAGAGGGCAGTACGACTGCATGCTGGGCACGGTCACGAGGTACCACCGGGGCATCGACAGGCACGCCAAGACCTGCGTGAGGGGCAAGGAGGCCAAGCTGTGCAGGGACGAGGAGAGGTGCCTCAGGCGAAGCGAGTGCGGGCCCTACTGCCCGGAGAGCCAGTGCTACCCCGTGGTGTTCGACGTGGAGCCTGGCAAGACGTACCGGCTCAGGATCGCCAGCACCACCTCACTCTGCTCTCAACGTGCAGGTCCAGGGGGTAAGACTAGTGATATTATTTTCATTCATCCTACGTAAGAAATTCTTCAGTTGACTATTGACATGGTGGGGGTTTTGTACTTTTGCAGCACGACCTGACGGTGGTGGAGGCCGACGGCAACCCCGTGGAGCCGTTCACCGTCCCCGACATCGACATCTACTCCGGCGAGAGCTACTCCGTGCTCCTCACGACCAACCATACGCCGACGTTCTACAGGTCGGGGTCCTTCTGGATCTCCGTCGGCGTGAGAGGAAGGCCTCCCAAGACGCTGCCGGCCACCGCCGTCCTAAGGTACACCACCAGCAGGTTCCCGTGGCCGGGCAGCCCGCCCCCGGAGACTCCGGCGTGGGACGATCTGCAGCGCAGCAAGAACTTCACCTACAGGATCAAGGCCCGGAGGAACGCCACGGAGGCGCCTCCGCCGCCGCGCACCGAGCAGGTGAACCGGACGATCGTCATGCTCAACACGCAGACCCTGGTGGGCGAGCACATCAAGTGGGCCGTCAACAACGTGTCCCTGACGCTCCCGGCCACCCCGTACCTCGGCGCCTACTTCTACGGCGTGCAGGGCAGCGCGTTCGACGCCTCCGGCGAGGCGCCCAACGGGTTCCCCGGCGGCTACGACATCGACCTGCCGCCAGCGAACAACAGCTACGAGACGAGGCTCAGCGACCGGGTGTACGAGCTGCCGCACGGCGCCATCGTGGACGTGGTGCTCCAGAACGCGGACATGCGGAGGGACAACGACAGCGAGACGCACCCGTGGCACCTGCACGCCCACGACTTCTGGGTGCTGGGGTACGGCGAGGGAAGGTACAGCGACGGCGAGCACCTCAACACGGAGGACCCGCCGCTGTGGAACACGGTGGTGGTGTTCCCGCATGGGTGGACGGCGATCCGGTTCGTCGCCGACAACGTGGGCGCGTGGGCGTTCCACTGCCACATCGAGCCGCACCTCCACATGGGCATGGGCGCCGTCTTCGTCGAAGGGGCCCACATGATACGCGAGCTGGACGTGCCCAGGGAGGCTATGATGTGCGGGGTGATCAGGACGACGGCCGCATCCCTGACTCCCGCTAAGCCGGGCTCGCCGGCGCCGGCACCGTGACGGCCATCGGCTCATGGATAAGCTCCTCCTCGCATGCCTGTTCCAGTATATCCGTGGTCATTTGTGAGTGCGCAGTGCAAGGCCTTCCAGTCAGAACTCAAAGTAAAATGTTTTTCACTACATTCTCACTGAATAAAGTTTTACTAATAAAGAAAAAAGTTTGCTCTCATCTTATAATGAAAAGACTAAACTTGACATGGGAGGAGTTCGTAAAGAAAGATCTAAAGAACTGGAATATCACCAAAGAATTAGCCATAGACAAGGATGCATGGAAGCTAGCTATCCATGTATCAGAACCATGAGTTGGTTGCGAAATCTAACCATGAGTTGGTTATGAAACCTTATGGGTTTCAGCTCTAGTCTACCCCAACTTGTTTGGAACTAAAGTCTTAGTTGCTATACATAGTTACTACTACCATAGTATCTTAACCTCCAGCTTAAACCTCCAGAGAGTAGCAGACGGTACGCCTTTAGTCCAGCATCAGGGTACTATCGAATGAAATCATTCTACCAACGAGAAAGTTATGCACTAAGAAATAGTGCCATATCCAGCGTACAGCGTGTAATCAGACATAAAACAAATGGAACAGACATGGTCAATCAAGATCCGAAACAGTACAGGAGGCAGCACTCAATATTTTTAGAATTACATAAGACATGCTAATCTGCGACGAGCATCAAATTCTCTCTTCAACATCCGTGAACATCCGGTGATTCTTACTCCTACCAGGCTACATATTCTACCAAAACCATAGAATCCCATCTCAAATCCCAGTTTCCTTCATATGTCAATTGAACAGCACCATGTATGATATTGCAAGAAAACCTTGTCCGGGAGATGCTCTAGAAGCAGACTACATCAGTCGATCTTCACAGAAGCATAGATCTTCCTCACAAACCAGAAGCAAGCATAGAAGCCAATGGTGCCGGTCAGGACGAAGAAGGCATAAGAAATGATCAGCATGTAACCAAAGTACAGAATGCCTGAAACAAGCTTCGTGATCTCCAGCTTGTTGAAGAAGTAGAAGATAGCATAAGCAAAAAGATATAGAGCTGAAGAGCCTGCGGTCAGGTATGCCCTCCACCACCAGTGGTAGTCCTCACTGCACAGCTGGAAGTAGCAGAGCACAATTGTGATCTCAGCACAAGTTACCAGGAGAATGACGAAGACTATGAAGAGGAAGCCAAAGATGTAGTAGAACTGGTTCAGCCAGATAGATGTGAGGATGAAGAAGAGCTCAATGAAGACAGCACCAAATGGCAATATGCCACCAGCAAGTATCGAGAAAGCTGGCTGCAGGTACCATGCTTGCTCGGGAATTTGTCTGGGAATCTTGTTTGTCTTGACTGGGTCCTCAATGGCTGGCTGCTTGAATCCCAAGAAACTTCCAACAAAGACCAGTGGCACGGAGATGCCAAACCAGAGAAGGACCAGAGCAAACATTGTCCCAAAAGGAACTGCACCAGATGATTTCTCACCCCAGATAAGGGCATTCAGGACGAAAAAGACCCCAAAGATTATACCAGGAAACATGAAGGCAGTTTTGAGGGTGATCTTCTTCCACTCGGTGCCCTTGAACATCTTGTAGAGGCGAGATGACGTGTAACCAGCCAATACACCCATGAAAACCCACAAAAGGACCATAGCAGTCATGAGTCCTCCACGGTTCGCAGGGGATAAGAATCCAAGTAGTGCAAACATCATGGTTACCACTGTCATGCCAAAGAACTGCACACCAGTTCCAACATAAACGCAAAGAAGGCCTGAATGAACAGGAGGCCTGAAGGCATCACCATGCACTAACTTCCATCCAGTTTCTTCCTGGGCCTCCTCCTGATTGTCAAGCTGATTATAGTTTGCTATGTCCTTGTAAAGGGTCCTCATCATAATCATGGCTATCATGCCAGAAAGGAAAAGGACAATCATCAAGGAGTTAATGATCGAGAACCAGTGGATTTGGCTGTCACTGGAAAGAAGGTAGACATCCCAGCGAGATGCCCATATGATCTCACTAGACTGCAGAAGATCAATTGTAAATTAATCAGCACGGCAGGAACATGAATGTCAGCAACAGAGGATACTGAAAAAGGTAATATACCTCAAAGGTAACGTCGTAAGAGAATACAACATATGCATCAGGGGCCACCTCTTGAGGTGTGTGACTACCAGGAGTTATCTTCGTGTTAGCGTTGCAAGTTTGTACTGTAGGATTCTTGTCATCCCAGGCACCATATTCATGTTTAATGCTGTATCCAGGTAGACAGTGAATAGGCAAGTTATGATAGGCACATGTACCTTCACATAAGATATAAATTTATAAAAAGCCAAGCACTAATTTCTACTCCCTATGTAAAGAAATATAAGATTGTTTAGATCACTAATATAGTGATCTAAACGATCTTATATTTCTTTACAGAGGGAGTACTAAATATTGGCTATGTTGAACATTTACTATGGAGATTAAACTATTTATGAAATGAACAAAACATTAGATGAACATGAATTTCAATTGGTTTCGGACTGATCAGCTACGCATACCCATAACAAAACAAGATCAGTTCGACCATGAGGCATGCTAAGTTAGACATGACTGAGTATACATAACATACCTGCTAGGAATCACATGGAAGCCAACAATACGAGCCTCTGGGGAGTTTAGGTCTTCATGGTACAAGACTTTAAAGCTCAAGTGATTGTTAATATAGTACTTGTCATCCTTGAGCTGCCAATATTGTGCTCAAATTAAACAAGTTCCTTGATAAATGTTTCATGTTTCAATGAGTAGCAATCGACTTGGTGAGATGCTCACCTTATAGCCAACGCGGTAACCATGATCAAAGTTTGGTTGGCTTCCTTCCCGTGTCTGCCTAGGGACCACAACTGGGAGATTATCCAAAATCCTGATAGAAGGAAAGTACATCGTCAGGCACTGTATTATATATAGCTTATGCGGAACATAAACCACAATTCTACAACTTGGACCAGTATCATATGTAAGCCGGCTAGACAGTCATGTTAATCTCTTTTTTGGCGGGGAACGGTCATGTTAATCAACTGGCAATACAACAAGAACTTCAAAATCAGAACATACATGTTCACTCGATATTCATCATCGATCTTCTCTCTGAAATTCTTTGCAGCTTCTGCAGACAGCTTTGTTCGACAAACAACTTTGCAACTCTCGTCCCTCCTCATCTTGAACTGCAAGAGTTGGAAAAGTGAACTTAAGTTAAAGAGTGCACAATTTATCATATTATGTTGTCGTGCTCTCTACACCCTTGAACAAACGGGCAAAAATCATTTGTAGAGTATTTAATGCAAAATACACAGATAGTATACTTACATTATAGACAGAGTTTTCAATGCGGTCCCCACGAAGGACTTCCCCTAAGTTCTCAGCACTGTTCTTAATCGCCTCAGGTTTGCAGTAGTCCAGGAAATAATAGTCATATGGAAGTTGTGTCTTTATAGATGACAACTTGTTGACCTTCACCTGGAGATCATCATCCTGCAATATGAACGGTTAGTCAACCTTTGAAAACCATTGAGCAAACAGAGAATATAGACAGGAAACAATGGATAAAACTTCCAAACAATCATATCCTATATACCTAAATAGTTGATCCCCACTAACTCAATTATCCTAACCTGCAACTATGCCAACTCATCATGCCAACGTGCATGCCCCACTAAATTTAATTCTCTCAATATGCAACTATGCCAACTCACCATGTCACTATGCATGAAAAAACTCCATGCACCATGCATGCTACTCATTTTCAATAAATATTTTACAACTATATAATAACTAGATATTGTAAATTGTATGCACTATTATTTCAATTCTCATATTGCTAATCCAAATGCTAAAGTTTCATACTGCCAAATCTCATAGAAAGAACTGCATATAATTCCCACAGCAAAGCGCGGGGTATCATCTCTAGTTTAGAAGTTTGGTTATACAACTGTAACTGCCTTAATAATTGTATGGTATGGTAAGTTGGTAACTGTTTCTCCGAAGAAAGGACAGTCACCAATGCAACACAACAACTGGAGCTCCATAAACAAGAGGACTCCAACAACTTGTAAATGATGAAATCAATTAACACGTCAATTTAATGGCATCGGAGAACAGCATGTGTTAACAGATGTTAATTAAGTTATACAGAATGTATCCTGTTCTCCTGATCTCCTGAAATTGTAACTGTGTTAGGAGGCAACAAGAAACAACAACCATGCACTTGTCTATAAGGTGGGGCCTCTTCAAGTATATCGCCAAGCACATAGGCAACACATATAGGCTTCAGCATAAACGTTACTGTTGCAGAATATACTTCTACACATTTGATTCTCATCAGAATATCATTCAAACAAGAGAACCAAATGAGCTTAAAAATGGGTAAGGAGACTATTTGTCTATATCAAACTATATTATGATGGTATAACGGAAAGGAACCTCAGGATATGCATGGTGTTTTTAGATAATGTGGACATTCTAATACAACAACTCTAGTACATCTACAAGCATACCACATAAGGTATGTTGACGTTTCGAACATTTTAATTGAAGAACGGTCTGATTGTTGTCGTTTGCAGCCATCATATGAAGATATTAGGCCCTAGCAAGTTGGACGAAGGCAACACTTCAGTTCATGCCACTTTCAGAAGGTTTGTGATTGCAGCGTTGCAATCTCCATGAAACCCACCAACATACACAACAATAGGTACCTAACTGAATTTTCTACCCAAAACGCCCAAATAGTTTACCACCCAGTAAATACATGTGCTCCAACAGTACAAAGGAGACTAAATTAAACAGCAATGAAAACAAGAGATGAAGCGATAACGTGTCTACACCTCTAGATGAACTCAAACAAGCAGAAACCACAAATCCCCTGCTTATCAACACTTTTTGAAGTGTGACCCGCACCCATCCCACAGTAATACCTACACACTGCACCAAACACACTTAACCACATCAACGAATCTCACTATACTGTGCAATACCGTCGCGATTCATGCTAAGGAGAGCTAAAAACAGCATCAGGAGTCGGCCAATGGAACGAGGAGCCTAACCCCAGTGCACCATGCTCGACAACATTAATCACACGCAATCAAGGCCAAGCGGGCACTGCCACGTACAGCTTTCACCCTATCCGCAGGCACGCCCAAAACGCACACGCGAGCCAGCATAAAATCCAGACATTCCGCCCTCCACTTCCATTGCTCAGATCACTAAACCCTGAACCACAGACGCACCCCTACTAATAATCCTTCAAATGCGCGGAGACCTTCCGAACCCGGGGAAACGAGGCCTGGCGAGCCAGATCTGAGGCCGCGGCTCCCAGTACGGCTAGATCCACCGGCACGGACGGCCGGGAGGCCACCTAGAGCTTAGATCCGACGGGGAGAGGGCGAGTGGGGGACGGATTGCTCACCTTCTGGAAGTCGCGGGGGGCGACGCCGGGGAGGTAGAAGGCGCGGGCGGGGGTGAAGACGAGGCAAACGGCGGCGAAGACGAGGAGAGGGAGGAGGAGGAGCGGGAGGCGGCCGCGCGGGCCGCCGGTGATCGCCATGTCGGGGGAGGCGAGGCGGGGGAGAAGTGGGGGAGTAGTGTGCGAGACGAGAAATATGGAGGTGGTGCCCTGGTGGTGGGGAAGTGCGAGCTACGACGGCCTACGGAAAGGGTGCAATGCAACAGGCCAAATGGCCAATGAACGGCCGTGATTCGTCGACAGGATGAAATGAAAAGGATTACGTGTGTATGTGTCGTGCAGAGCAAAATTCAAAACGGAAACCCCACCCACCGACAGGGGAGCCGTCTTATTCAAACCTACGCTGGACGGGTTCCGATCAAGCTCAAATCACTTTCATCATTTTGGAGTCGCCAGAAAGAAAGTTTTAGGTACATTTGTTGGACGACACTTTACCTTCTTTGAGCTTAAGCTCGTCAAAGACTTTCTTTATTTTCTATTATATTAGGTGGCACTTTACCTTCTTGATGACTGTTCTCTTGACAGTATGAAGTATGAAATGTAAGTGATCTAAACACTTTTATATTTCTTTACGGAGGGAGTACAAAGCAACTCTCCCTCTTTGCTTTCACCATGCTCGTTATTGCCCTTGAGTACTATTCTTTGTTGTTAGTATATTATTTCTTCCTGCACTTCCGACTTCATAGTTGACAATGTCGACCATGCTCGTGATCCACCGACACAGACCGCCGGGAGTGGTTTATTAAATATCCAAGATCAGGAGCTTCAATTAAGCAGTCATAAGTGACTTTGCTCCTCCTATTTTCTTTCTACTCCCTCCATTCCACAATGTAGTGCGCCCGCGCTTCCCGAAATCTAAGTTTAACCATAAACTTAACCAACGAGACCGACTGCGACGAGAGCAAAAATTATACCGCTGAATTCGTCTCGTTGGTTAAATTTATGGTCAAACTTAGATCTCGAGAAGCACGGATGCACTACATTGTGGAATGGAGGAAGTACTTCTAAACTCCAAATACACCAAACGAAATACTAACAAAAAGGCACTAATGAAATTTTAAGTAAATTCCAGTACCCAGCCAAGTTTGAACAACCGTTCAAAAGCATTCATTCAAAGTCAATGCGACGATCGCCGTTAAGAAAACTTAGGCGAACCAAAATGACTACACTTTCCTATTTCTCTACGCTTAGTTAGGCTAGTTGCAACTTGCAACCCTTGGTAAAATAGTCTCCACTGCCACTTTCTCATGCACACAGCAACCAGGTTACTGTGCGTTTAAAGTTTCAGCAAAGAGAAAATAATTACAGGCTAGAGGTTACAGAGAGAACCCGTATAGTTGACAATGTACACCAGCACGTGCAGTCCAGCACAGTTTATTGCCCCATCTTTATTCATACACAAAAGTAGATACAACCAGCGTGTTCGAGCATCTTGGCCTAGAATGCTCTTGCTAACAGTTCTGGCGAGTGAAACCCAAAAAGACCTCAAGTGCGTTGGTTCAACAATACAGGAGATGATATTACACAAGACAATATTACAGAAGACGCCGTGAGCAAGAAATCTACAAATAACTTCCGCTCGCTGACTCGAAAAGAATGGGATCTGACTATATAATAACTACAGCAAAAAGGCCAGAAGTTTGAACTGCTCAATTTATTCAAGCTGCACTTGAGAAAACATTGGATCTCCCAACAAAGATGAGATCAGTGGGCAGCATCTCTGCTGTAGAACGCATCCAAGGTCTTCGCGGGGATACGATGGAGAAGCTCGCGAGGGAAGATGCGAAGCAATGTCCATGCTAGGTCAAGTGACTGGAAGATGTTCCGAGTATCGTATGCTCCCTGAGCTACAAATTTCCTCTCAAATTTGTCAAGGAATTCTAGATAAAGCTGCACAAGCAAAACAACAATACATTAGATTCTTTGATTTCTAAAAAGACCATGAGCCCATGGGCTAGTTACTTAGTTGGCTAGTGAGCAGTTACAGACCAGATCTTCAGAAGAGAGAGCCTCCTCTCCCACGACTGCTTTCATGGCCTGGACATCCTTTCCAATAGCATAGTTGGCATAAAGCTGAACAGAAAGCAGTATGTGTGATTCCTCTGTATGTTACAATTGGCTAGAAGGGAACCAAATATACAGTGTTCAAGTAAGTACCTGATTAGACACATCTGAATGGTCTCGACGGGTCATACCCTCACCAATAGCACTCTGCAAGAATTATTGACAGTTCTTAGAACTAAATTTCAGGATGAAATCCTGATAGCATCTTAAAGTAATGGACCCGGTTTTGTAAAGCTCAATTGGTAAGCAGTCTCACCTTCATCAACCGAGAGAGAGATGGAAGGACATTGATGGGTGGGTATATCTGAAACAATACCATGACATCATGTAAACATTGAGAAAAATATTAAGAAGGAAAAGAAACTACTACAGGTTCTAAATGACAGTAATAAGTTACTATATGGAGCTGTGTTCTATCTTTGTTGATAATAATAAAGAGCTGTATTCCAGAAGTAAAAGAACAAGTGAAAGTACCTGTCTGTTATGGAGCTGTCTGTCAATGTATATCTGTCCTTCAGTAATGTACCCCGTGAGATCAGGAGTTGGATGTGTGATATCTGTTTTGCAGGGAAAAGAACACTCCATGGTCATCGCATTCTTATGTAAAATGGTCAATAAAATGGAATGTGCAGTAATGATTGGCCTAAATGCAATCAGATTTGCAGTTGATGTTGGTCCGCCAAAACAAGAGTGTTGAGATACTCATGCTAGACTGGCGCACATGCTAGATTGTGTCACACTCAGGACTCAGCAAAATGGTCAAACACTGACAGACAATATGCTGATTTTAATCTATTGCAAATCAAGTATATTAGCATGTTCAGAACATAATTGACGGTGCTATATAACTGTAAGGAATACAGAGCAAGCAATTCGCTACTTACCATCATTAGGCATAGTTAGAATGGGTATTTGGGTAATGGAGCCTGTTCTTCCTTCAATACGCCCAGCACGCTCATAAATAGTTGCCAGATCAGTATACATATATCCAGGATAACCACGCCTACCTGGCACCTCTTCTCGGGCTGCTGATACCTACACATAAGCAGAAGTGGGTTACTGACTTGTTATGGCAGCAAGTGCAAATTTATTACAGTTGAGCATAAAAGTTACTACATATACTCCGAAATGCAATACTACCAAGGTGGAAATCTTCCAACTTACTGGATAGACAAAACTACAAAGGGCCAATTCCATTTTTCCCCCTAACTTTGTCCCGAGCTCATCTTTACCCTTAAAAAAAACAGTGCTCAACTATACCCCTCTTCCGTTAGATGGCGTTATGGAAATACCCCTCCGCGCCGTTTCCGTCCAGTCAAAGGCCTTTGACCGTCTCCGAACCATTTTCTGGACATTTTTACCCTCAATCTGTCTGTCACTTAAGGGTGGGACCTGTAACTTGTTTAGAAAAAGCAATCGGGTCCCTGCAACTTTTAAAACAAAAGCAATCTGGTCCCTGTATCATTTTTAGAAAAAGCAATCGGGTCCTTGTAATTTTTTGGAAAAAATCAATCGGGTCCTTGTGGCCATGGCGGCGCCGGCCATGGTGGTGGCCGGCCGTGCTGCTGTTGCTTGCGTCCATTGCTGCTTGCCGCGCAGCTGCTTGCACCGCTAGTCGTCGCTGCTACTTGCGCCGCCCGCTACCGCTGCTGCTTGCTGTCGCCCCGCCGCTGTAGCTTGCGCCGCCGCAGCACTGCTGCTTGCCGCCGCTACTGCCTGCTGCTGCTGCTTGCCCCGCTGGCCGCTGCTGCTTGCGCCGCCATCGGACTGCTGCTGCTTGCCCCGCTGGCCGCTGCTGCTTCCGCCGCCGCCGGACTGTTGCTGCTTGCCCCGCTGGCCGCTGCTGCTTGTCGTCGTGCTGCCGCTGCTGCTTGCCGCCGCTGCTGCCTGCTGCTCTGGCGCCGCCCGCTGCCGTCGCTGCTTGCGTCGTCGCCGCGCTGCTGCTTGCGAGAGAGCTCACTCAAGGGGACGGGAGAGAGAGCTCGCCGGAGAGATTGAGAGGAGAGAGAGAGAGTTTTATTTTTTGTTGGGTCCCATGTGTAAGTGGTAGAGATGAGAGAGTTTTTTTCTTTTTTACTTTCTTCGGTTGGGTCCCACCTGTAAGTGACTTAGGAAGCGAGGGGTACAAATGTCCAGGGAACAGATCATTGACGGTCAAAGGTCGTTGACCAGACGGAAACGGCACGGAAGGGTATTTCCATAATGGCACCTAACGGAAGAGGGGTATAGTTGAGCACTGTTTTTATTTAGGGGTAAAGATGAGGTCGGGACAAAATTAGGGGGGAAAATGTAAATGTCCCAACTACAAAACACTGTTAGAAGCTAATAAAAATGTCAAGGTTCTGTTTTCAACACTAACACTATATAGCCGTTTGGCAGTGGTGTGATGATAATAAAAAACTGAAAAACAAGATAATTTCGACACCAGATCACGACCAAACTCTGCCACTTCAGTTTGTACTGCATTTTGTACAAGATAATTTCAAGTTTTAACACTATATAGCCGTTTGGCAGTGGTGTGATGATAATAAAAAACTTAAAAACAAGATAATTTCGACACCAGATCACGACCAAACTCTGCCACTTCAGTTTGTACTGCATTTTGTACTAGATAATTTCAAGTTTTAGTTAATTCAAACAGTAAGTTTTGCAATTAGATGGATGGATTTTAGTGTGCAATAAGGTTATACAATTGTATCAATCCTTTCCTTAAAAAATCATTAATTATTTAGGTCACTGGCAAAACATCAGGACAAGAAGTACTCCAAGGAAGAGCTAACTGATTGGAAAATAAACTTCAATGGAATCATGCTCTAGTTGATGAAATATCAAGGGCAATACCTCACGAAGTGCATCTGCATATGAACTCATATCTGTCAAGATGACAAGAACGTGCTTCCCACATTCATATGCCAAATATTCTGCTGTTGTTAGCGCAATACGAGGGGTGATGATACGTTCGATCGTGGGATCATTTGCCTAAAAGACAAACAGGAGCAGAGTGTTAAATTATGTTTTGTTTGGCATTGACCAAGTCAAATCTTGTTTAGGAGACAACTACAACATTAGCAAGTGTAAATAAATTATAGCAATATATGCAGTAACATTTTTTGCCTTGCGGTAGGAAAAAGTCTGGTTAACAAGTAGAATGTAAATACCAAGTTCAGGAAAAGAGTGACCCTCTCCATTGAACCATTCTCTTCAAAATCACGTTTGAAGAATTGGGCTGTCTCCATGTTCACTCCCATAGCAGCAAACACAATAGCAAAATTGTCATCTTCACCACCACCCTAGTACATCAAAGAAATCAGATCAATCAACAAGCAATGATTTGGCCACGATTGAAAAAATGGTCTCTTTCAAAGAGATGGTTACCTCTGCATGCTTTCCTTTCTCCAGCCTCTTGACAAGACCAGCCTGACGACAAATCTGAGCAGCGATTTCATTATGAGGAAGACCAGCAGCAGAAAAGAGAGGAATCTTTTGCCCTCGAGCAATGGAGTTCATGACATCAATTGTAGATATCCCTGTTTGAATCATCTCCTCTGGGTAGGTTCTCTCACTTGGGTTAATCGAACTTCCTGAAATAAGTAACAATACATAACTATCAGAAGTAAAAAATGATTACAGTTTAACACCATTCATAGTTCTAATTTGTCCTACAAAGAACAATGAACATACAATTAACCATGAGGCTCTTAAATAACAGTGTCCTTCAACTGAGAAAGCACTTACCGGAGATATCCAAGTAGGCCTCAGGCAATATCGGGGGGCCATTATCAATAGGTTTTCCAGAGCCGTTAAAAATACGTCCAAGCATATCAAGCGAGACAGGAGTTTTCAGGACCTGTCACAGAAGCAGCATACCATAAGTAAGCAACAAAAAGTGGCAGCTTGTCATATTCATATACAAACAAGAAGGCAGACAATATTATTTTAAATTTCATTCTCATAGTTCAGCATGGGCTTGTCCATGTTATTCAGTTCCAGTGGTATGCAGTTGTGATGCCTCCTTAACCAACAATAAGCATGACTTAACAATTTCAAGAATGAATGTCCTCATCATCAGTTCATCATACTAACAGTGGCCAACCGAAAGCTTCATTTTAGAGAGCATTTAGATAGTAAAAAGACAAGAAGAGAGTTGTGGATAATGGGCATTTACCTCGCCTGTGAACTGAACAGTTGTGTATTTGTTGTCTATTCCTGAAGTGCCTTCGAAGACCTGTAAAATCAATCAAGCCGTTCAGATAAACATAGATAACGGCAGTCTAAAGTTTACTCGAAAATGAAATTAAACCAACCATATTACTAAATCAAATCGAACATAAAATGGTATTATTTCAGAAAGAGAGTAGACTGAACATTTTTTTCGTCAAAACAATGCAGAAGAGAATATTAATTAACCTGCACAACAGCCTTTTCACCATCAACTTCCAGAACTTGACCACGCCGAGTGGTGCCATCTCCCAATCGGATGTTTACAATCTCCTGGTATTTTGGGCCCTATAGACCATAATGACAATAATCAAATAGTAAGAAAAAGGAACTACTAGAATAATCTGGTAAAAAATGTGGGAATATGCTAACAGATGCACAAATTAGAAAAGCATACACACCTTTACTTTGTCCAAGATAACCAGAGGTCCTGCCACACCAGAAACTGTCCTGTACTCTGCATAAGTAAATGTTTAGTAAGCACCTTCTTTGTTCGGTCGTCTAAAAAGAATGCTTTTCTAGCAGCAGTACTAGTATGTGCGCTTTGACCCTATGCCATTGACAACAATGAATTGTACTTAGCGGAATGCACTTCTTGCTATAAATTTAGTTTCCAAAAAGGTTAACATTAGAAGAAAAAAATGAACGGTAGGCTAAAAGAATTGGCATAGTGCAAGACCTGAAGGAACACAATGTTGCATAGTTAAAAATAAACTGCAAAGCTACAAAAAGCAAACTTCGTCTACAATTTGATTAAGTCCCTCTCTATTGGAACACTATGGATTTCCAGCAAAAGCTCTGTGGCTGTGTTATATTATTATATCAAATGGTCCTTATCTTGTAGCCTAAGCTCATTTACATATATGGTAGTCAGCATCTCAAGCTTCCTATCCAAAGCTGGCGCGACAATGGAAGTGCTGACGGGCTGCAATGGCAGTTACCCGACGACAACAGGCAATGGCGCAACACAACCACTGCTTGGCACACAAAACTAAAGCATAAGGAGACACTAAACGAGATGTGTTCAAGGACTCACCCATGCCGATCTCCAGGGTTCCCTCCTCCATGTCGGCGCCCTCCTTCACCAGACCCATGCTGAACCCAACGAAGAGCAACCTGCGGAGAGCATCACGAACCGCGCCATCAGAATCATCAAACAAACCGATCCGCGTTTCTCCAGACAACGCGGATCGCCCCGGTCCCACCGAGACAAAAAAAATACAGGAAGCTGTCTGCCAGTCGCGCCCGCAGCTCCAAATTCAGGCGCGATAATGGAAACGCGGGGCCTCTGCCCGACCCCTAGACCCAGATCTAGGCATTGGGGGCAGATCTCGATCTCGATCTCGGATTCGACACCCGTAACAGCGTGGCGGGACGAACCTAGTCTCCCCGCGCGCGGTGGGGAGAGATTGGCTGCCCGCGGCGCGGCGCGAGGCGAGCGAGCTTCGGCACGGGACCGGGGGGTGGAAGGTTCGAGAGCAGGGGAGGGAGCGTACCTCGGGTCGGGATCGGTGGGAGACGGCGAGAAGAGGGAGGTGGAGGTGGTGCTGGTGGATCGTGTGGGCGACGACGCAGCTGGGAGAAGAAGAGGAGGAGAGAGGAGGGGCAGACGGGAAATTAATGCAGGGAAACCCAATCGTTGAGGGAGGGGATACCGCTTTTGCGTGTCCGTCCCTGCAGGAATACAAAATTTGCAAATACGGCCTGTGACAGGATCAGACACGAACCAGCCCGCGTCTGAAACTGTATTCCTGTGTGTTTTGCCTTTTCAGTCTGGATTCAAGAATAGGAGGATGATTAGAAATATCGCTTAGTTAATATTTTTGTGTTTTTTTTGTGGGAAGGTTAATATTTTGTTTTTGGCTGGCTATACTAGCACCATGTGTCCTGCTGAGAAAATTACATTTTCTTTTGAGTTTGTAGCAATGCGGTGGGAATTAAACTTTGTACATATAAAAAGAAATGTACATATAACCCAAAAAAAAACTTCGTGCATATATAGATTCACATATATTGAAACAGTTGGTTCATCCGCTTGCCGCTTTTTAAACATGTCACTGTCGCCTACTCCTTAATGATAGCAAAGTCTACCAAAAATGCTCTCTCCGTAAGCACTAACCGTGCCTTTTGTCGGGCGACCCATCCTTCAAACAGAGCCTACAAAATAGTATCATGTTTTGTAGAGTGACTTGCAAACAATGTCCAAAATTCTTTGGTTCCACTTCTGGTAATAAAAATCAAATTATTAATCTGCTGATGGACCACGGGATTAGATGATGATGTCGTCACGGGACCATTGCTCCCTGGCTTATGTGTTCTCCAAAGGCCATGGCTTCAGATAAGGGTGATAGGATCAAGTCTGATATGGTTTAGTTACAGGTTCTTTTTTGTAATTTTGTACCCTAATTTAAATTAGACCAAAGCAGAACATATGCTAGCATGTGGCCCTACATGCTTCCCCTCGGGGCAAGGAACTATCTTGAGCAAATTGCAGAATCCCCTGGTCATGAGGTATGCTGACGTAAGTACTCTGTGAGTTAAATTCACATAGAAACCGATTAGTTTGAATCAAGGTTCCAAGCTTAGTTTGTGAGACGTGCATTCATACCAGCTCATCTAGAGTAGAGCCGGCTCAGTCCTTCGAAGAATATTTCTTGAAAAGTAGAGACAAATGATTTATCCCAGCACCCTGTAACTTCTCACGTGCAAATTTGACAATTCTGCCATTGTTTGTCTGATTGTGATCCGGTGCCACGTGGAAGGTCCAGACTGGGTGACGTGTCTATCTCCATTGTCTAGACTAGATCAGATGTCTGATTATACATATTGTTTTGCCGAGTGCCGACCTGTACCACGTGGACAACTAGTGCAGTGCGGGGCCATTGATTGGATCGGATGAGCATAAGACAAAAGAGTAAAGATCAAACTCAAAGAAACAAAATGAATGAAATAGATAGAGGTGCACAACCCACAATTGAAAGGTCGAACAGGGCAAGGAACAACTTACGATCTGCCAAAGCCAATTGCCGTTTTTCTTTTTTCTTTTTTTTGCGGATGAAAGGAGAGTTTATTAATCACTCAACGGGTAGGTCATTCTTACAAAGATCAGGCACATCGCCTGGTCCCGAACCGAGCCACACAGCAGTGCGCTCTTCTATCCTACCAAAGCTAGCTAAATAATGGCTGACGCCATTTTGCTCACGAGCAATATGAACCAGCTTAATCTCTCTCCCTTCCCTCATAAGTCTCTTGGTTTGATCCACCAACATAGCATAGCGTGACCGATCTGTTTCAGAACCAGCCAGCATATTGTACCCGATTAGGCAGTCGGTTTCTATCCCTACGGGGAGTTGCGTCCACTGAAGTGCAAGATTGACGCCCTCCATGCACGCGGACAGTTCCGCCTCCAGTGCATCCGAGCATGTCCGTAGCTGCCGGCATGAGGAGAAAATGATCGTTCCCAAGCTGTCTCGAAGAACCATTCCCGCGCCCGCTGAACCCGTGCGTGGACAGTAAGATCCGTCCACATTCAGCTTTGTCCACCCGGCCGGCGGCAGCACCCACTTCACGAATGAACTAGCTCGATCAGTAACCTGCACTATAGGTGCTTTGGCCTGCACCACATCGACCACCTGCTTGCCCTTCACCGGATCTGCAGCAGGGGCATTTTGCAGACCAATGAGGGAGTCCACATAGCCAAGTAAGAAGCGCCGGGAGGCGTCGACTGGAGGGGTGCTCTTGTCATGGGTTAGCTCGTTCCTGACATGCCAACAACGCCAGAGTGTCATCATCAGCTCCATCCGCTCCGTGTCCGGGAGATCGCAGAGAGCTTGGGCGAGCCACTCCGTGCCCGTCCGCCGGAAGCTCGCCGCCGTCGGGATGCGCCAGTGTTCAGCCATGGCTTGCCACATCCCGACTGCTCTTGGGCACCTACAAAACGCGTGAAAAGTGTCCTCCGGCTCAGTTGCACAGAGGGGGCATAAGTCAGAAACTTCCAAACCACGCCGTTTTTTGTTCACCCACGTGGGCAAGCAATCAGTGACTAGTCTCCAAACAAAGGTGCACACCTTAGGAGGAGCAGGGCACCTCCATATAAAAGCCCAGACGGCTCGTCACCCGTCTGGTGCCCTGCTCGTCGCGACTGATGAAGGCCTTAGACGATCCTCCAGAGCGAGTCAATAAGCACTCCGTACGGAGAAGCATCCGTTCTTCTTGGGCGCCCATGCAATAATATCATCGCCCATACGTGGTGAAGTTTTAATTTTTGCAATCTCTTCTGCATCTACCGGAAGGAAGGTCTCCTGTAGTAGGCCATGCCGCCATGAACCATGGTTGTCCAATAACTCTGCTACCCTTCGCCGTCTACATCTTCCCTGCGAAGTGATCGGTTTGCCCGCGCCATTCCTCAGGATCCAACTGTCCCGCCATATGCGGATGGAGTTGCCATTCCCAACACGCCAGATCAGGCCCTTTTTCAACAGTTCTAAGCCATGCTGCACTCCTTGCCAAGTCGCAGAAGCACCCGAGGGGAAAACCGTGTCTTCAAGTCGTCCATTAGGGTAGTATCGAGCCTTCAGTAGACGGGCGCATAAGCTGTCCGGGCTGGACAGCAGCCTCCAGGCTTGGCGCGCAAGGAGGGCCTGATTGAAAAGGCGGAGATCACGAAAACTGAGTCCTCCTTGCGCCTTTGGCTTGATGAGATGAATCCATGCCCGCCAGTGCATTTTTCGGCGCCCTTTCTCTATTCCCCAATAAAAGTTGCGAATCATCCGCATGAGATCCTCACATGTTGATGCCGGGAGACGGAATACACTCATGATGTAAGTAGGAATCGCCAAGGCTACTGATTTGATCAGTACTTCCCGACCGCTCTGAGCTAGCAGTTGTGCTGCGTCCCAATCCACCATCCTCTTAGTGTATTTTTGCTGCAGGTTCTGAAACTTGTTTTTTGACATTCGGCCGGTAGGGGTAGGTAGCCCTAAGTAGCGCTCCTCAAAACTATGGTTCTGTACTTCCAGCACATGCATCACCTCCTCACGATTCTCAACTTGACAGTGCTCCCCGAACAGCACTTTCGGGGATTAATAAGTTGGCCAGTAGCTAGAGCCTCCTTGATATTATTTGCCTCTTGTGCTGTTGCACGGAAGAAGAGCAAAGTATCATCAGCGAAGAGGAGATGTGAAATACCCGGTGCCCGTGGGCATACTCGTACTGGCGTGATACCTTGAGATTGTACTCCCTGTTTTAAAATGGCCGCCAAACCGTCAGCAACAAAAAGGAATAGAAACGGGGATAGAGGATCTCCCTGCCGAAGACCGCGCGGCGGTGCAAATGAATCTGAGAGGGTTCCATTCAGATTAACACAATACCGAACCGAGGTGACACAAGTCATGATCCATCTCACCCACTGGTCCGCGAAACCCATCTTTTGCATCACTTGCTCTAGGAATCTCCAATCCACCCTGTCGTATGCCTTGGATAAGTCCAGTTTGTAGGCACAAAAATTCTTTGCCGGGTCTTTCTCTTGCCTGATATAATGAGTGCATTCAAACGCGATCAAAGCATTATCTGTGATGAGTCTCCACAGAACAAACGCGCTTTGCTCTTCAGAGACCACATCTCCCAGAATCGGCCTCAGGCGATTAACCAAGCATTTTGCGATGATCTTGTAGACCACGTTGCACAAACTAATTGGTCGGAACTCCGTTAAGTTTCTTGGGTTGTCCACCTTAGGAATGAGCACTATGGTGGTAGAGTTCACCCCCTCTGGCATGGTTCCAGTGACAAAAAATTCCTTCACTGCTGCAATGATATCCTCCTTGAGAGTGCCCCAATGGCGCTGAAAAAATCTTGCCGGAAAACTGTCCGGCCCAGGCGCCTTGAGGGGGCCAATTTGAAACAAGGCGTCGCTGATCTCCTTGTCAGAAAAAGGTGCGCACAATTTTGCATTCATCTCCGTTGTGATTCCCTCCTCAAATAGCGCCACTACAGTTTCTGGATGCAGATTTTGGTCAGCTTCAAAAAGACTATGGAAATAGGATAACGCCATACCTGACATCACATGGTGCTCAGTTTGGTAAATACCATGGTCATCCACAAGACCTTTAATTTTGTTCTTGCGGGCTCTCCAGATTGCCTTACGGTGGAAGAACTTTGTGTTGCGGTCTCCATGTTTTAACCACTCCAAACGAGAGCGTTGGAGCCACATCATTTCCTCCTTGTAGAGCAGTTCATTGCTAGGCCTGTACGCATTTTTCTTAAGGTGTGACACATTTTTTCGAATTTAGATGATATATAGTTACATCAGCAATCAGTTCAGCTAGAAGAAAATTAGATGCATCACGGTCCCAAATAATTATAGTACCAGAAGGGTTGGGCGCTGTCGGAGTTGGGGCTCCGGGGACCCAAAGGTTCGAACACTGGGGTGAGTTCGTTCCTACCTCCTCGTCCCCTACCACGGCTGAACTACGGTGGAGCTACGGCGAGAGCGCGCTAGCGGGAGCGGGTCGCGGACTCAGCGGTTTACCCAGGTTCGGGCCACCTTGCGGTGTAAAACCCTATTCCTGCTTGGTTGGGATTGCTCTAGGCAAGAGGGTGCTCTCGCATACAAGGTAGGAGATAGGGGATCCCGGAGTCGATCCCCTCTACAGCGGCACCCTGCCCTCCTTTTATATCTGCCTTGGTCCTCTTCCCCCGAAAACATTGGCGGGAAGGGTTGCCACACAACGGCAAGTTTGAAGGGGGACAGGAGTGCAGTCTATCCTGACAAAAGGTGGTATTCATCTACAAAGCGACTGTCCATGACGCGCCGGTGGGCTCGGGGATGACCTCTGCCATGCGCGCCCGCCGTCTTGGTCTTCTTTCACCGATCAGGCAACCTTTGGGGGTTGCTTTGGGAAGTGGATTGCTGGCCTTGCTCCCTTAGCACAAAAGTGGAAAACCTCTCCATCCGCGCCTGCTGGCACGGCCTCTGCCGCCGTTCGTCGCCGCGTGCGTCATCCACATGATGGGCATGAGACCGCGCGACCGAGCCGAACAGCACTTGTCTTGCTCGCCCTCCGGAGGGTGCCTCGGGAGGCAACCTCGGGAGGCCACCTCGCGAGAGGGCCTCGCGAGGCTCTCGGTGAAATGGCTAAGTCTTGCTTGCCCGCTCCCTGAGGAGGGGTCCTCAGGAGGCCAGGGCCTCATGAGGGGTCTTGCTTGAGGCGCCCGCTAGTGGCCGCATGCTGGGCTTCCGCCAGGCGTTGCGCCCTGGGCCAAAGGTAGACGGGCTGGGATACCCTAGGTTCCACGGGCCCGACAGTAGCCCCCGGACCCGCGGCACGCACGTTCCCGCCTACTCGGGGGCGAAACGGCGCGGGCCCTAACCGCCTGTAGGCCAGACGCGGCGCGTGGCGCATGACGTGACGGGGGACGCCCCCACTTCTCCCACGATGCCTCGGTAACCGCCCGCGCTGACATAAAGCCTGCCCGCGCGCGGCGCGAGACCATCATTGCCTTCCTTCACGCATTCCGCCTTCCCGCGCGCCGAAGGCAGAGCAGCGCTGAGCGCGCCTCCCTCGAGTGCTATAAAGGCGAAGGGGAAGGACTCCCCGCCCCTCTTCTCCATCAACTCCTCTCCCCTACTCCACAATCCCGGCGGGCCTCCGCGGCGATGGCGAGGGGAAGAGGTCGAGCTCGCGCTTTCGCTGCTGCATCCAGGGTTCCGCCCCGGGGGCGCGGGCGCTCTCTGGCGGCTGCCGGCGCCGGTCCCAGCTGCCGTGGAAGGGGCGCCTCCCGTGGTTGCGGAGGGCGCGGAGCCCGTGGTTGCGGAGGGCGCGGAGCCCGCAGCCGAGGTGGCCGCGGCGGGGCAGCCGCCCTACCTCCCCAGGCAGGGAGCCACTCAGCGGAGGCAGCTCGCGAGTTCATAGTGAACATGCATCACCGGCCCTACACCTGGCTCCGGCTTCCCGACTCCTTCGCGGAGGCGATGGCGGACCGCGCGCCCTTGGGCCTGTGGGTGCAGGTGGATGGCTGCTGCAACGGCCCCTCCTGGGTGGCAACGGAGTTCACCCCCTCAGGCTTCATGTTCTTGAAGCAGGGGTGGAAGTCGTTTGCCCTCGCTCGCGGCCTAAAGCGGGGCCACGTCCTTCAGTTCAAGTACGACGGGGCCGCCACGCTCTTCGTGAAGATCTTCGGGATCTCCGGCAGCCGTCTGGAGTGCTGCGCGGAGAACGAGGACGACAGCTACAGCGGCTCCTCCAACGAGGACGACAGCGACAACGGTGCCGCCTCCTCCGGTGGAAGCGGGAGCGACGACAGCTCCCCCCGCATCAAGAGCGAAGATGAAGACTCCGACTAGGCGCGCACGGCGTCCGTGTTGGAGTCTTGGGGATGACGGCGCCCCGCCTAGGCCTCTTTCTTCTTTTCCTTTTTTCTCCTGCACTGGGTCGATGTATCCCCATGGGGGTGTGAAAACAGTGGCTTCTATGTTTTAATTTAATGCTTTGTGGTTTGGAATGTGTGTGTTCCCTCCCGAAGTCCTCTCGCGAGCCCTGTTTTTCTCTTTCTTGTTTGCCTCGGTGCTCTACGCCGTCAGGACCCAGCCCCCGAGCAGTCCTGCAGCCGTCGCTGGTATGTCAGGTCGCGATGCCTGGACAAGGCCAGGAGGTGAGGGGCACCGGGAGCTAGTGAGGGCTCCTGAGGCGCGATGCTCAGGAAGCCCCCCTTTGGCGTGCAAGCGGCTCGCGTGAAAGAAGAAATGCCAGCACTTAGCGAGATCGCGAATGGAGGGAACTCGAGTGATAGTGAGGGCGCCTCGCGAGGAGGTTAGACTTAGCTTTTCGCGGAGGGTAGTGTTGGACGAGCCGCAGCTCACGAGGAGCGCGCGGCGCGCGCGGCTCACGAGGCGTGCCTCTCGAGGCTTGGCCCTCGAAGTCTTCGTCTCGCGAGGTCTCCTGCCGAGGAGACCGCCGCAGGCCGGCTCGTGAGACGCTGCCCGCGAGGCTCCCGAGCGGCTTGCCTCCAGAGACAACTGCATGTCGACAAATCACACAATGGGGGAGCGACGCGCACTCGCTAGCTCGCTCGTGGCCGTTGCGTGAGGAGGTAAGGCACCAAGGACCTTGGTGAGGTGACGTGCACGGGAGCAGGCCCGCGAGCCAGAGCTCAGTCACTTGGATTTAGTGGCGCTGCAGGGACGGACCCGAGCACAGGCACCGTGCCTAGGCCCCGCTCATGGAACGGTCAGGAGATGGGTCACGAGCGCGCGGCGCTCTCGAGACAACATCGTACCGAATACGCAATTATGTAAGCAACATAAACTTATTAGAGCATAATCAGTCGGATTCATTACACAACCAAAAGGAAGTGCGGCTGCCGTGTCCGGCAGGGGTCAGCTTGAGGTTGGTGCGGCCCATGAGGCGCCCTCAATTAAACAACCCAAAAATCACCTGGTAGTACTGTGCTGGAGAAGTGCGCGGGTCGCCCAACGAGGTTTGCCGCGGAAGCTTGCTCCTCAGGGACCGAGGGGCTCCTAAGGCCCAGGGGGCTCGAAGCGTGTCAGCCGCTGGAAGGCAGCGCCGGCGTTCCTCAGGCCGAAGGGCATGCGGGCATAACTGGTGGTGGAGTCCGTGCCCTGGCCGAGGCGCGGCAGCAGAAAGGGGTCTTGAGGGCAGGCCTTGTTGAGGCTCGTGAAGTCGACGCACATACGTTCCTTGCCGCCCTTCTTGGGGACGACGACTGGGTTGGCGAGCCATTCGGGATGGCGCACCTCACTGACTACTCCAGCTTCTTACAGCTTGTGTACTTCTTGAACAATGAACTCTTGCTTCTCGGGCGCCTGGCGCCGTGCTTTTTGCTTGATGGGGCGTGCATTGGGGCACACCGCTAAGTGGTGCTCGATCACCTCCCTCGGTACACCGGACAAGTCAGACGCTTTCCAGGCGAAAACATCCGAGTTTGCCCGAAGGAAGGCGACGAGCGTGCTTTCCTATGCGGGAGGGAGGTAGGCGCCGATGGTGAAGGCAGGGCCTGAGCCGCTGCCATCAACCGACACCTTCTTCGTCTCGGCGCGGTCCTGAGAGAACAGTTGCTTCTTCTTCGCGGGTGCGGCCTCAGGAGGCTCAACCGCGTCCTCGTCAGCCGGATGCGCGGCAGCGGCAGCTTTTTAGGCGTGCTCGAGGGAGCAGACCGCGTCCTTCTCGTCGCAGGTGACGGTGATGATGCCGCTGCAGCCAGGCATCTTGAGAACGTTGTAGGCGTGGTGGGTCGCCGCCATGAACTTGGCGAGAGCTGGGTAGCCCAAGATGGTGTTGTACGGTAGGCCGATGTGCGCCACGTCAAAGTCGATGAGCTCGATGTGGTAGTTCTTGCGGGTGCCGAAGGTGACGGGAAGGCGCACTTGCCCCAGAGGGATGGTGGAGCCATCAGTCACTCCGGAAAAGGGCCTGGTCGGCATCAGCTGGTCGTAGGGCACTTGGAGCGTCTCGAAGGTCTCGATGGAGATCACATTGAGGCCGGCGCCTCCGTCGATGAGGGTCTTGGTGACCGCAACGTTGCTGATGGTGGGAGTGCACAGCATGGGGAGCGCGCCTGCGGCGGTCATGGACTTGGGGTAGTCCTTGGAGTCGAAGGTGATGGCATACTGCGACCACTTGAGGGGCCGCGCGGCCTCAGGCCTCAGGAGGGCGGCGTTCACCTTGCGAGAGAGCTGCTTGAAGTGGCGGTTGGACACGGAAGCTTGAGCCCCGCCAAGGATGCAGGCGACCGCGCACCTGGTAGCCCCCAGCGCCCTCGTCAGGCTGGTTGACGTCGTTCCTCCGGGGTGGCGGCGGCAGCGGCGGGAGAGCGGCGTTGGCCTGAGGGTTTGCCTCACGAGGCTGATCGCGCCAGGCGGCCTCACGAGGCTGGTCGCGCCAGCCCTGGCGGAAGTTGCCATTGCCGTTGCGGCCATCTCAGCGGTTGCCGCCGCGGCCACCTCCGCGGCCGGCGCCACGGTCGTTGCGGTCACCTCGACGGCCCTGACGCTCGTCGCGAAGCAGCTTGAGCTCCTGGTAGTCTTCAGTGCTGTGGGAACGCACGTTGTGGTAGGCGCAGAGCGGCCGGCCGTCCTTCCTGGGCTCATCGCGGTCACGGCCGCGCTTCTGCTTGGGTTCCGCCGCAAGCACGGTAGGGCCCTTGCGCTTGATGTCCTTGTTCTTGGCCTTGGCAGCGTCGGGCGCCGCGTCGAGGTCGTTGTGGATGAAGAGGCGACCTTCTTCAGCCTTGGCACACTTGTCGGCGAGGTCGAACAGCTCGAGCACCGAGTCCAGCTCGTCGTTGATGGCGAGCTTCTCGCGCATCCTGACGTCCGTGACGCCGGTGGAGAACGCAGAGATGACGACCGCGTCGGAGGCACGCGAAATCTTGTTGCGCACCTGGCTAAAGCGCTGGATGTACTTGCGAAGGGTCTCGTCTGGGCGCTGCCGCACATGCCGCGGATCGTTGATGGTGAGGGAGTGGTCGTGCATGCCCTTGAAGTTGGCGACGAACTGGCTGCAGAGCTCAGTCCACGACGAGATCGACGCCTCAGGAAGGTTCATGAGCCAGGAGCGCGGGCCGTCCTTGAGGGCCATGGGGAACCAGTTCACCATGACCTTGTCGTCGATGTTCGCCGCCTCGACGCTCAGCGCATAGAGCTGAAGGAACTCTGCGGGGTTGGGGGTGCCGTCATAGCGTGGAGGCAGTTCCGGCTTGAACTTTGCGGGCCACACCACCTGACGCAGCTCGTGAGTGAAGGCACGGCAGCCCACGCCGCTCGAGGGAACCTCGCCGGCGAGGGCGGCACGGTTCTGGCGCCCAGCCGCCGCGACCTCCTGGACGGCCCGGTCTTGGCGCTGGCGCTGCTGCTCGAGGAGCACACGCGCATCAGGCGGCGCGCGGCGGACGATCTGGCAGCTGGCCTCATCTTGGACCGGCGAGGAAGCGCCGCGGGACGGCTCACGCACCCGCGCATTGCGTTGGGGCCCGGCGAGCTCGTCGCGCAGAGGAGGTGGCGGGGGAGCACCATGCGCTACGTCCCCAGCGCGAGACGGCGGAGGGCGGAGCGAGTGGGAAGGCGCCAAAGCGTCCCCGGCGGCGTTGACGAGCTCGGTGATGCGACCAAGCCAGGCGTCATAGCCGGCGTCAGCTGGACGGTAGCGGAGTAGCTCGCGCGCCATGAGTAGCGCGGCCTGCGCGTTCGGTGGCCCGCGGTGGGCGAGGGAGGAGGAAGCCATGGCGGTGTGGCCATCGGCCTGCACGGAGGGGTGCAGGGAAGAGTCATGCTGCTCACGAGCAGCGGGGTCGGTGGCGGCAGCGGCGGCGGCCTCGACAGGGCGGCGGCAGTTGCCGCGGCCCACCGGCTCCGTCAGGGCCACGCGACCCGTCCTGCGGTCGGCGCGCTCACGGCGAGCGTCGGCCATGAAGCTGGTGGAGTGGAGGACGGAGTGGAAGAACAGTAGCGCACCCCTACCTGGCGCGCCAAATGTCGGAGTTGGGGCTCCGGGGACCCAAAGGTTTGAACACTGGGGTGAGCTCGTTCCTACCTCCTCGTCCCCTACCACGGCTGAACTACAGCGGAGCTACGGCGAGAGCGCGCTAGCGGGAGCGGGTCACGGACTCAGTGGTTTACCCAGGTTCGGGCCACCTTGCGGTGTAAAACCCTACTCCTGCTTGGTTGGGATTGCTCTGGGCAAGAGGGTGCTCTCGCGTACAAGGTAGGAGATGGGGGATCCCCGAGTCGATCCCCTCTACAATGGCACCCTGCCCTCCTTTTATATGTGCCTTGGTCCTCTTCCCCCGAAAACATTGGCGGGAACGGTTGCTGATGTCTACTACGCAACTTATATTCTTGTAGACATTGTTGGGCCTCCAAGTGCAGAGTTTTGTAGGACAATAGAAAATTTCCCTCAAGTAGATGACCTAAGGTTTATCAATCCGTGGAAGGCGTAGGATGAAGATGGTCTCTCTCAAACAACCCTGCAATCAAATACAAGAAATCTCTTGTGTCCCCAACACACCCAATACAATGGTAAATTGTATAGGTGCACTAGTTCAGCGAAGAGATGGTGATACAAGTGTAGTATGGATAGTAGATATAGGTTTTTGTAATCTGAAAATAAAAAAAGCAGCAAGGTAGCAAGTAACAAAAGTGAGCAGAAACGGTATTGCAATGCTTGAAAACAAGGCCTAGGGTTCATACTTTCACTAGTGCAATCTCTCAACAGTGCTAACATAATTGAATCATATAACAATCCCTCAACGTGCGACAAAGAATCACTCCAAAGTTCCTATTAGCGGAGAACATAAGCTGAAATTGTTGTAGGGTACGAAACCACCTCAAAGTTATCCTTTCCGATCAATCTATTGAGCTATCCCTATAAGTGTCACAAATAGCCCTAGAGTTCGTACTAAAATAACACCATATGATACGCATCAACCAACTCTAATGTCACCTAGATACTCCTATGTCACCACAAGTGTCCGTGAGTTGATTATTCGATATGCATCAAACAACTTCAGATTCATAATATTCAATCCACACAAAGAACTTCAAAGAGTGCCCCAAAGTTTCTTATCGAAGAAAAGATAATGAAAACGTGCAACCAACCCCTATGCCTAGATTACCCCAATGTCACCACGGGAATCCGCAAGTTGATTACCAAAACATACATCAAGTGACTCACTTGAATACCCCATTGTCACCACGGGTATCCGCATGCAAGACATACATCAAGTGTTCTCAAATCTGAAATATTCAATCCGACAATAACGAAACCTCAAAGGGAAAGACTCAATTCATCACAAGAAGATAGAGAGGGAAGAAACACCATATGATCCAACTATATTAACAAAGCTCGCGGTACATCAAGATCGTGCTAAATCAAGAACACGAGAGAGAGAGAGAGAGAGAGAGAGAGAGAGATCAAACACATAGCTACTAGTACATACCCTCAGCCCCGAGGGTGAACTACTCCCTCCTCGTCATGAAGACCGCCGGGATGATGAAGATGGCCTTCGGTGATGATTCCCCCCTCCGGCAGGGTGCCGGAATAGGGCTACATATGGTATTTTGAAGGTACAGAGGCTTGCGGCGGCGGAGTCGAAGTTCTAGGTTTATTTCTGGGGGTTTCTCTATTTTTAGGATTTTTCAGTGTTGGAATCACGCGAAAAGGAGCTACAAGGGCCCCACAAGGCAGCACGGCGCGACCCCCCCAGGCCGCGCCGTGGTGCCTTGTGAGCACCTCGTGAGGCTTCTGGTCCTTCCACGAAGCTTCGGGGGTCTCTTTTGGTCCAAAAAAATCGTCAAAAAGTTTCGTCCAACTCCGAGAACTTTTATTTCTGCACAAAAAACAACACCACGGTAGTTCTGCTGAAAACAGCGTCAGTCCGGGTTAATTCTAATCAAATCATACCAAAACCATATAAAATTGTTATAAACATGGCATGAATACTTCATAAATTATAGATACGTTGGAGACATATCAGCATCCCCAAGCTTAGTTCCTGCTCGTCCTCGAGTAGGTAAATGATAAAAGAAATAATTTATGAAGTGTGAATGCTAGCATAGTGCATAAGTTTGATCAATGATAATTTCAATCACTTTTTCTAGCATCATTATATATCATAGACAGTAGCTCATCTCATAAAACTTCTCATGATCAAGTAGCAAGCTATTCACATGTTAAAGTATAGACCATAAACTTTCTTGAAAACTAACAAACTATGTTTTCAGTCATCAAACAATTGCAATTCATCTTATTTTCAGGAAGGGTCTATGTAAGAGCTTTGATTTAGCAAATTCCACATACTCAACTATCATATAGTCTTCCATGATTGCTGACACTCAAAGCATATTTTTAGAACAAATCGTTTCAGTCAAACACATAGGAAGATAGGGGCTTAATGTTTTGCCTCCCAACTTATTTATCTCATGGATAATGTCAACAATAATAACTCATGATCACCTATATTCAATAGGGTATATGTGCCTGGATCTTTCCCCACCACATGATGCTTGCCAAGAGAGAAAATAAAAACGGAATAGAGAAGAACACTATTGACTCTTGCATAAAAGTAAATACATAAAGTAAAAGATAGGCCCTTTGCAGAGGGAAGCAGAGGTTGTCATGCGCTCTTTGTTTTTGGATGTGCAAGCTCTTAATGTAAAGGAACATCACTTTATATTGCCCCTTGTGATAGCGACCTTTATTATGCAGTCTGTCGCTTTTATTACTCCACCATCACAAGATCGTAAAAAGCTTATTTTTCCTTACAATAAAAGTTCATACATATTTAGGAGCAATTTTTATTGCTTTGCACCGATGACAACTTACTTGAAGGATCTTATTCAATCCATAGGTAGATATAGTGGACTCCCATGACATGAAACTGGGTTCAAGGGTTTTTGGATGCACAAGTAGTATCTCTACTTAGTGCGGAATTTTGGCTAGCAAAAGATAGGGAGCAAGCACCACATGTTAGAGGATCCAAAACAATATAACTTCTATGTGAATATAAGCAAACATAACCCATTAGGTTGTCTTCCTTGTCCAACATCAACTACTTGATCAAGTTTAAAAATAATTAATGGGGGCTCACAATCATAGAAGATGTCCAAGATAGTATATTTATATGTGAAATCTCTCTTCCTTCAACATTCTTTCATGAATTGTTCAAGTGACCAATGCTATGTTTGCTAACTTTCAATAAATTTTACCACTTATACTTCTTGTATGTGAAGTCATTACTCCCCATGGGACAAGCATATGAAGCATATATAATTTCAACTTTATGATATTTGTCGTGCGTACGACCATCTATGGAACCAGAGAGGTCCCTTTGTGGTTCGGCAGAGGGGACGCAACATACAAAGAGCAGATCCAGCAACTCAACACACAAGGATTTACCCAGGTTCGGGCCGCTGTGAAGCGTAAAACCCTACTCCTGCTTTTAGTGTATTTGATGTGTATGAGCACAAGTACAAGGAGCGCTTCTCCCGGCAAGGTGCAGAAAGAGCAGCTACGCATGCGGGTTGTGCCCCAGTTCCCCCTTGTAAACATTGCCCTGGCCCTCCTTTTATAGCTCAAGGGGTCACCATAGTGGCAAAACAGTCATTATACAGGGGGTAGATAGTGGCTTGACACGCATATGGACGTGTGCCGATAAAGGTGTTTTCTTGAGCGGCGATCTGCCACGTGCCCCGACAGGCTCTACCTAACCATCTGCATGCCCGCCATCTGTCGGCAAGAGCCTGACAGGTAGGTGCAGCGACTCGATGGAGGGAGCTTGCCGGCTTGAGGCTTGAGCTTGCCGGCTTCTGGCTTGCCGGCGCCGTCTTGATCTTCCTGGCGACTCTTTGATGACCTGTCTGGAGGCCTTGGTTTCCCGGCTCTGTCCTTGCCGGGTCTTGTCTTGCCGGGAAGTCATACCACTGGGAAGAAGCTTCTCCCCAACGAGCTCTTGTTCTTGCTTGTTGACACAGCGCTTGCCGTATGAAGTGCTTGCCAGAAAGACTGGTCCTTTGCCGGGGCTGCCTTGCGACAACCCTAGACTGGCGCAACTCTAAGTCCAGAAGGTTTGTGAGGCCCTGGTTCTCACTACACCGACAGGAGCCCCCAGGACCGCCTTTAACAGAGAACTCGAAAGATCTCGATGTTTAAGGTGGGACCAAAAACTGGCTTGGATTATGACAGTCATATCTTGCTTGATGGGGAGGATGTTTCCCCATGGCCGCCAGCCCCCGAGCTTGCTTAGGGAGCTCGGGAGATCTTTATGTTGAAACTTCCGTTTAGCAGAGAACTTTAAAGATCTCGATGCTAAAAGAAAACTTGTTTCTAGCAGAGAACTTTAAGTTTCTCGATGTCAATTCTGTTCTCAATGGAGAACTCTATGGTTCTCAACGTTGGCTTCTGGGAAAGCTATCCCTGGGAAGGCTTTAACTTCTGGCAGAGGACTTTAAGGTTCTCGATGCCGGCTTTTGATTTTAGCAGGGAACTCTGAGATTCTCGATGCTGGCTTGCCGGAAAGGCGATTCCCGGCAAGGCTTTTGTCATCGGCAGAGAACTCTGAGTCCTCAATACCAATTTCCAGGAAGGTGTTTTCGCTAGTTGCCAACATCTTTGCCTCCCTCATACGCTGAAAGCGATTTGTCCGGTCGCTACCCTTGATCCCCAGCAAGACCATCATAGAAGCCACCGGGAAGGCAAGGCAGCCGTTGTTCCTAGAATCCTTTCGGCATATCTGCTGCTGCAAGACATATATAAAGAAAAATAGTTTTTTTTAGTTAGTCCAGCTTAATTATGTATGTAACACATACTTTCATTTGGTATGCTTCTCCCTTGAGTAACACTGTCCTTGTACATTGTTACACCCTACGCTTGCCGGAATGCTTCCCGGTGCACACGATCCAGTCAGCAGCGCTTGAGGAAACGGGCCCTTAGCAGCTCGCCGGGAACGCCGCCTCCCGAAAAGGTTTACCTTATTGATCCTAGTGCAGCTGCTCATGTTGCCGAGCAGACTCGAGGCAACTAGGAGCTTAACTAGGCCCGAAAAGGCTCCTTCGCGTGCAGGTTTACGTACAAGGATGAAATCGTTCAAGGGAGAGGGACAAGAAGCCAGAAATTAAGTCAAAGTTTTTCAACTTAGCTTCTTCCGCTGTCCATCCTGCCCATAGCGCGTTCAATTTTCTTTCTTGAACGTTCTTGGATTTGGGGTATCACACCCTGCTACGCTTCCGCCCTCGTCGGAGCACTTGTCTCGACGACAAGAGCAAAAGCCCCCTTGTCGGAGCGCACTGCTCAACGACAAGGTTTGCTACGTTTCTGCCCTCGTCAGAGCACTTGGCTCAACGACAAGAGTGAAAGCCCCCTTGCCGGAGTGCACAGCTCAACGACAAGGTTTGCTATGCTTCCGCCCTCATCAGAGCACTTGGCTCGACGACAAGAGCGAAAGCCCCCTTGTCGGAGCGCACAGCTCAACGACAAGGTTTCCTACGCTTCCGCCCTTGTCAGAGCACTTGGCTCGTCGACAAGAGCGAAAGCCCCCTTGTCGGAGCGCACAGCTCAACGACAAGGTTTGTTATGCTTCCGCCCTCGTCAGAGCACTTGGATCGACGACAAGAGCGAAAGCCCCCTTGTCGGAGCGCACAGCTCAACGACAAGGTTTGCTTGCCAAAAGCTTAATGTTTAGAAGTAAATCTTCGGTTCTGCCTCCGAAAAAATCTTTCCAAGAGGGCTTCTGGTTTCGACAGAGAAATCCATGATTCTTGATGTCGGCTTCCGAGGAGAAAGTTCCCGGGAAGGCTTTAGCCTCCGGCAGAGGACTTCAAAATTCTCGATGCCGGTAAAGATCGTCGCCAGAAAGGTTTCGACCTCAGCAGAGAACTCTAAGGTTCTCGATGCTGGCTTTCGGAAAGGCGTTTCCGGGAAGGGTTGCTGTTTTTCAGCGGAGAACTCTAGGTTCTCGACGCCGGCTTTCGGGAAAAATATTCCCGGGAAGGCTTTTGATTTCAACGGAGAACTTTGACGTTCTCGATGTCGGCTTCCGGGAAGGGTGTTCTCCGGAAGGCTTTTAATTGTTGGCGGAGAACTGTAAAATTCTCGACACTGTCAAGATCATTGCCGGAAAAGCTTCGATCTCAGCAGAGAACTCTAAGATTCTCGATGCTTAGTGGTAGCTTCTGTAAATACCAATACTGGTATTACCGTGAAACTATCTTCCACTTTTATACCTGCAACACTGATCTGGGCATGGAAATGCTGCAGCAGCGTTTCAACACAAGTTAATTAGTGCCTGATTAGCACTTAACTTATGCATACATTTCGATTCCTGCTGGATATCCCCCTCGCTTCCCGGAATACTTTGCCGGTGTGCACGATCTAGTCAGCAGCGCTTTGGGGAAATGGGTTCTTAGCAGCTTGCCGGAACAGCCGCCTCCCAGAAAGTTTTACCTTGTTGGTTTCAGTGCAGCTGCTCTCATTGCCGATCATAATCGAGGCAACAAGGAGTGCAAACGCAGCTTCTCTCGTTGCCGAGCGGACTCGAGGCAACTAGGAGCACGAATGCAACTACTCTCATTGCCAAGCAGACTCGAGGAAACCAGGAGTGCAACCGGCCCCTACGAGGCTCCCTAGCGTACGGGTTTTATGCAGAAATCGCAATGATTAAAAACTTATTAAGCCTTTTCCTTAAAAGACCATATTTTTGCATGATTGTTCCTTACGCTTGCCGGAATACTCCTCGAGTGCGCACGTTCTGATCGATGGCGCTTAGGATCGGGTCCTGGTTAGCAGCCTATCGAGAACGCCGCCTTCTCGGGAGCTTAGCGCTCTAGAAACAAACGCAGCTGCATGAGCGTTGCTGGGTGGACCCAGAACAATCAAGAGCGCAGGATATTTCGAGAGCGCTCCTTCGTGCACAGGTTATGCACAAAAATGCCATTCAAGGACAAGACTAATTAACAGAAAGTAACTAAAGCACTGGAACTTAGCTCTCTCTGTAGTACGGCGAAGTCGTTGTGATTCATCAGGGTGCTACACGGGGTGCTCGGAGTGCCCACGATGAATGTTGCTCCGCCGTCGTCGCCAATATGTCTCCCCTCAAGTGGTTAAAATTGCGCCTTGAAGTAGACGCGGCGGTGACGCCCTTGCTCTTCTTGGACGCCGTTGATGATGAAGATGAGGATGAAGTCAATGCTGCTGGAGCAGATTCGCATGCGCGATCCCCTTACCTGGCACGCCATAAGATGTCGTGCGTACGACCATCTATGGGACCAGAGAGGCCCCTTTGTGGTTCGGCAGAGGGGACGCAACATACAAAGAGCAGATCCAGCAACTCAACACACAAGGATTTACCCAGGTTCGGGCCGCTGTAAAGCGTAAAACCCTACTCCTGCTTTTAGTGTATTTGATGTGTATGAGCACAAGTACAAGGAGCGCTTCTCCCGGCAAGGTGCAGAAAGAGCAGCTACGCATGCGGGTTGTGCCCTGGTCCCCCCTTGTAAACATTGCCCTGGCCCTCCTTTTATAGCTCAAGGGGTCACCACAGTGGCAAAACAGTCATTATACAGGGGGTAGATAGTGGCTTGACACGCATATGGACGTGTGTCGATAAAGGTGTTTTCTTGAGCGGCAATCTGCCACATGCCCCGACAGGCTCTACCTAACCATCTGCGCGCCCGCCATCTGTTGGCAAGAGCCTGACAGGTAGGTGCAGCGACTCGGTGGAGGGAGCTTACCGGCTTCTGGCTTGCCGGTGCCGTCTTGATCTTCCTGGCGACTCTTTGATGATCTGTCTGGAGGCCTTGGTTTCCCGGCTCTGTCCTTGTCGGGTCTTGTCTTGCCGGGAAGTCATACCGCTGGGAAGAAGCTTCTCCCCAATGAGCTCTTGTTCTTGCTTGGTGACACAGCGCTTGTCGTACGAAGTGCTTGCCGGAAAGACTGGTCCTTTGCCGGGGCTACCTTGCGACAACCCTAGACTGGCACAACTCCAAGTCCAGAAGGTTTGTGAGGCCCTGGTTCTCACTACACCGACAATATTCAATTCATTTCAATAATTCACTCGTAGGATATAAGTGAAGCACAAGAGTGAATGGAAAACTACTCCAAAAGATATAAGTGAAGAACAAAGAGTAGTCAAACAATTAAGTAGCTATGTGAAGACTCTCTAAAAATAAAGATTTCAGATCTTGAAAATTTTATTCAAATAGCAAACAAAATAAAAAATAAAAGGACACTCCAAGAATAGCACATATCATGTGAACAAGTAAAAACTTAGGCTAACCGATAGGTGTTGATAAAGAAAGCTGGGATGCCCACCGGGGCATCCCCAAGCTTAGTTGCTTGAGACTTCTTGGAATGTTATCTTGGGGTGCCTTGGGCATCCCCAAGCTTGAGCTCTTGTGTCTCCTTAATTCCTCTCATATCATGGTTTCTCCTAAATCTAACTTCATCCACACAAAACTCAACAAGAACTCGTGAGATAAGTTAGTATAAATCCACTCAAAACCTTAACATTCTCTACTGTAAAAAATCACAAAAATTATAATTAAACATTGCATACTAAATGCCTCTGCATATTTAATACTCCTATCCACAAATAGAAACATTAAACAAGCAACATATGCAAACAATGCAACTATAACCGAAATCTGTCTAAACAGAACAGTCTGTAAAGGGTGAATAAGAATTCATACTTCCCTAACTCCAAAAATTCTGAAAAATTACCACAGGACAGAGAACTCATGCATGCTTACTGTGTAAAAATTTCAGATTTTTATCATGTTCTGACTATTCAGGAATATTCTGGACATAACAGAAAACTTTCTGTTTTCAAACAGCAACACATGAACTTGCAAACTGAGCATGGTAAAGGCTATAATTGGCATTTTATTGAACTAAAAGATACAAAACATGATTATTTATAACACCAAGAAAATATCAACAGAAGAAAATGATGCTCCAAGCAAAACTCATATTATGTGACGAATAAAAATATAGCTCCAAGTGAGGTTACCGATAGTGTTGAAGACGAAAGAGGGGGTGCCTTCCGGGGCATCCCCAAGCTTAGACGCTTGAGTATTCCTTGAATATTACCTTCAAGTGCCTTGGTAATCCCCAAGCTTATGGTCTTGCTGCTCCTTATTCTAATCATATCGTTATCTCACCCAAAACTTGAAAACTTCAATCACATAAAACTTAACGGAACTCCGTGAGATAGGTTAGTATGAAAATAAATCATTCACTTTGGTACTGTCAAGACATGATTCATAATTGTTCTCACATAATTCCTACTGTATTACATCATTTCCATAATTTATATTACTCAATATAAGCTATGGAAACACTAAAACAAGCAAACTATGCATCGAAAACAGAATCTGTCAAAAACAGAACAGCATGTAGTGAGAGATTTAAAAACCATACTTGTGTACCTCCAAAAATTCTGAAAAATTAGGAAAACGTAAAAAATTTGTAACCCAATACTCTGTAAAAATTTCAGAATTTTCTAACACTCCAGTACAGAATAGAAATTCCAGCACTGGATGCAAAAGTTTCTATTTTTGCACAGAATCAAATCAACAAGTATCCACACTATCCCAAAGGCTTTACTTGGCACATTATTGAAAGAAAACATATAAAACATGATTACTAAAGTATCTTAATCATGTGAACACACAAAAACAGTAGGGGTAAATATTGGGTTGTCTCCCAACAAGCGCTTTTCTTTAAAGCCTTTTAGCTAGGCATGATGATTTTAATGATGCTCACATAAAAGCGAAGAATTGAAACATAACGGGAGCATCATGAAGCATATGACAAGAAAATTTAAGCCTAACCCACTTCCTATGCATAGGGATTTTTTGAGCAAACAATTTATGGGAGCAAGAATCAACTAGCATAGGAAGGCAAAACAAGCATGACTTCAAAACTTTCAACATAAAGAGAGGAAACATGATGTTGTTGAAATATATATAAGCATATGATCCTCTCTCATAATAATTTTCAGTAGCATTGTCGGGGGTTTGACCCCCGGGTGGTCCCAAGACGGCGAACCGGACGGGGTGCTCACCCGCCCGGGTCGGCTGCTCCGGCTCGCACCCGCGGCCGGCTGCTCCAGCCAGCCGGCTGCCCCAGCCAGCCGGCTGATCCGGCTCGTGCCCGCGGCCGGCTGCTCCAGCCAGTCGGCTGCCCGAAGTCAACTACGGCGTCCCATCAGACACACGCAGACGCGACGGCCGTACCCGGTGGCAGCGCACTATTGGCAAATAGTGGTGCACTGTTCGCTCGTCAGTGCGCTGCATCTGCACAGTCTACAGTGCCCCTTGTCCCCTTGTCCCCTGGGCGTCTGTCGATAAAAGATCCCAGGGGACTCCTCGCACCAGCATGCTCGCGGATGCTCGTTCCCGCCTCGCTCATGTATCTTTACCCATTGTAACCCTGGGGGGTCGAGCTATAAGACCCCCCAGGAGGCCTCCATGCAGGGGGGTGGAGAGAGAGTTCGCATTCTGGTTGGCTACTTGGTTCACTCCTTCTTCCCCGACGCACAGACACGCGGGAAAGCCTGAACAGAGACCTAGCTCCTTCTGCCTCCTCCACTCAAACAGCTCCAGGAGCACCATTGTAACCATTGTGGCCTCTGAGCCTATCAACCCACTCGGCAGGACTAGGGGTGTTACCTCTCCGGAGAGCCCCGAACCTGGGTACGCCTTGTGTCTCTCGCATGCGCGTGCCAACCTCGCTTCCAGAACCCACCGGCGTCCTCACGCAGCCCCCCACTTTTAGCCATCTCATGGCATCTGCCGTGATTTCACAACGACAGTTGGCGCCCACCGTGGGGCTGCTCGCGGCGTCGACCGGAGTCAAGTTCCGGACGAGGCCCTTCACCGGCTCCGGCGAGCGCATCGCGCACGGTTTGGTCTGTGCGCCTCGCACGGCCAACCCGGCCGGCTGCGGCGCTGTATCGGATGCGAACGCCGCCTGCCCCGCAGGCTGCCTCGTCGTCCCCTTCGGCATGCCGCGCGTCTTCGTCGCGCTCGTCCCCGACGTGTTTCCCAGCAAGGTACACAACTTCATCGATTTGCCCGTCCCCGTTGGCTGCGCCGCCTCCGACGACGGCGCGGACCTCTGCGTTCGCGCGGAGGTGTTGACTATCGGCACCAGTTCCGGCTCCCCGCGCGCCAAGAAGAAGGCTGCCGCGGCCGCCGCTGCCGCGGCTGTGGCCCCTCATCGCCGCGCCGACCCGCTCCACGAGACGATCCGGAGCCTGCGGGCCCCCATCACGCCCGACGCTGACGCGGCGGCGGCAGCGGCTCAGCTCAACGAGGACCGCGAGCATCTGCTGGTCGAGGCCACGGAGCTCGCGGCAACGCGGCGCCGGCTGGAGTCCTTCCAGCGAGAGTACGACAGCGTCCACGGCTTCACGCCGGCCGCTGCTGAGCCCAGCCGGGTCGCGGAGGTGCGTGTCCGTGGAGGCGCGATCGGCCGCGCGCTAGGCGCAGGCCGGCCTGTCTACGACACCCCCGTCAAGAACATGCGCGCGGCGCAGGCGGCCATGGCGGATCTCGAGTTCCTGAAGGGCGAGGAGCTGCTGCAGCAGCAGCAGCGCATCCGCGACCTCATCACCGCGGCGAACGAGCAGCAGCAGCGTTTCGACCCGGCCCAGCCATCCGCCTCCACCTCAGGCAAAACCAGAAACCCGGAGAGGGCTCTTCGGGACACGCAGCAGGCGTCTTCCCCTGCTGGCTCGACGAGTCGCGGCTCTGGCTGGCACCGGGCAAGCCGGAGCCGGCACAACCGCGTCGCGGCCACTGGCGACGGCATTGCCAACAAGACTGCCGGTGGCGGTCGTGCCCAGCAGCCGGAACCTCCTCTCCCGCCGCCTTGACAACCCCGGCCGGCTTCCGCCGGCGCCGTGCCGCGCGGCCCCGTTGCAAGCCGGCTGGGCCCCCGCGAGCCCTACGACGAATCCGACGCCCGCCACCGCATCGACCGGCTGGCGTGATCCACGCTTCTCGAGGAGGAGAGCTTTGTCGGCCCGACGTGCTTCGGCCCCCGCATCCGCGAGGAGCCCTTCCCCAAAGGCTTCTCGCTGCCCCGCAACTCCCCCAAGTACAGCGGCGTCTCCAAGCCGGAGGACTGGCTAACCGACTACACCACGGCTGTCGGCATCGCCGGAGGGAACCGGCGCGTGGCGGTTCGCTACGTTCCCCTCATGCTGCTCGGCTCGGCCCGGACATGGCTTAACAGCCTGGGGGCCGGCAGCGTCAATTCCTGGCTGGACTTCGAAGATGCATTTGTGCGCAACTTCACCAGCACGTACACGCGTTCTGGTCGGCCTCGCCAGCTCTCCATGTGCGTTCAAAACCCGGGCGAGCCCCTCCGCGACTTCCTCATGCGGTGGACCGAGCCGCGCAACTCCTGCGAAGGCGTCCACGAGGTGCAAGCCATCCAGTACTTCATTGACGGGTGCCGAGATGGCACCCTGCTCAAGCACCGCCTGATGTGCGACGAGCCGGACACCCTGGCGGAGCTCATGGCGGTGGCGGACAAGTACGCCACGGCCGACTCCGCGATGCGTGTAAAAATCACAGTCGACGCGGATGGCAAGCCGGTCTCGGTGCAGCCGGCCGCCTCGAAGCCGGCTGGCGAAACCAGCCAGCGCCAGCAAGACGACCACAACAACAACAAGCGGAAGGCCGAGCAGCCGGCTCCTCGCTACAGCAACCAGCAAGTAGCCGCGGTGGAAGGGGAGCGGCAGGCTGAACGAGGCGCCGGCCAGCGCCCGCGCACCGGCAAGGCCGCCTGGCAGCCCAAGCTGTCTTTCGAGCAGATGCTCGACGCCCCCTGCAAGAACCACAGCGGCGCGAAGCCGTCGACGCACACGCTCCGGCAGTGCAGCTTCACCCAGCGTCTGTTGAAGGGCAACCTTCCACCCCCGCCACCCGGAGCCGGCCCGCAGCAGCCACCGCTTCCGCCTCCCCCGCCGCCTCCGGCAGCCGGCGCCCTCGCCAACGACCCCTATCCGCAGCAGGATGCGGCCTATGTCGTCTTCACCAGCGAAGGCGACGACAAGCACAGCAAGCGCAAGTACCAGCACGAGGTGAACGCCGTCGTCCCCCCGGTCCCCCAGTACATGCACTGGTCCGACCGTCCCATCAGTTGGACCCGGGAGGATCACCCGACCGTGATGCCCATGCCGGGTGGCTACGCCCTCGTCCTCGACCCCACCTTCGTCGCTGAGAAGCGCACCTGCCACTTTTCGCGGGTGTTGATCGACGGCGGCAGCAGCATCAACATCCTCTACCGCGACACCATGATCAAGCTCGGCATCGAGGAGGGCCAGCTACAGCCCACCCAGACGGTGTTCCACGGCATCGTGCCCGGTGCTTCGTGCTCTCCCATCGGCCGGGTACGGCTGGACGTGCTGTTCGGCACCAGTGCCCACTTCCGCCGCGAGCCGATCTGGTTTGAGGTGGTCAACCTCGCCAGCCCCTACCACGCGCTTTTGGGCCGGCCCGCCATGGCCAAGTTCATGGCGGTTCCGCACTACGCCTACCTCAAGATGAAGCTGCCGGGTCCCAAGGGCATCATCACCATCACCGACGACTACAAGAAGTCCCTGGAATGCGCCAAAGCCGGCTCCAAGCTGGCCGAGTCGCTGGTCATCGCCGAGGAGAGGCGCCAGCTCGACCGCCTTGTCGCGCTGGCTGGCGAGCAGCCGGTCATGCCGGCTCAGCTCAAGCAGCCGGCCGATGAGGGGTCCTTTAAGCCGGCTAAGGGCACAAGGAAGGTTTCGCTCGACCCATCCAACCCCGACTCCAGCGAGTACGTCGTCGTGGGCTCCGGCCTCGACAGCAAATAGGAAGGCGAGCTCGTCGACTTCCTTCGTGAGAATCGGGATATCTTTGCATGGTCCCCCAAGGACATGCCGGGAGTTCCGAGGAAGTACGCCGAGCACAAACTCCACGTCCGGCCGGATGCCAAGCCGGTCCGGCAGCCGCTACGCCGCTTCTCCGAGGAGAAGCGAAGAACCATTGGCGAAGAGATCGCCCGGCTGCTCAGAGCCGGGTTCATCATGGAGGTGTTCCACCCCGAGTGGCTGGCCAACCCGGTCCTCGTTCTGAAGAAGAACGGCACTTGGAGCATGTGTATCGACTACACCAGCCTGAACAAGGCCTGCCCCAAGGACCCGTTTGCTCTTCCCCGGATTGACCAAGTCATCGACTCCACAGCCGGCTGCGAGCTCCTGTCCTTCCTGGACGCTTACTCCGGCTACCACCAGATCAAGCTGGACCCGGCGGATGCCCTCAAGACGTCCTTCATCACCCCCTTCGGGGCATATTGCTACATCACCATGTCGTTCGGCTTGAAGAACGCCGGCGCCACCTTCCAGCGCTGCATGCAGAAATGCCTCCTGCCTCAAATCGGTCGGAATGTGCACGTCTACGTCGACGACATCGTGGTGAAGACCAAGCAGCACCTCACCCTCCTCGAGGACCTCAGGGAGACGTTTGCAAACCTGCGCCAGTACCAGATCAAGCTCAACCCGGAGAAATGCGTCTTCGGCGTGCCGGCTGGCCAGCTCCTTGGTTTCCTCGTCTCGGAGCGCGGCATCGAGGCCAACCCGGAGAAGATCAAGGCCATCGACCGCATGCGCAAGCCGGCCCAGCTGGGCGACGTCCAGAAGTTCACCGGTTGCTTGGCCTCTCTCAGCCGGTTCGTCAGCCGGCTGGGGGAGAGGGCCCTGCCCCTATATCAGCTGATGAAGAAGACGACGCCGTTCGAGTGGTCCGACCAGGCGGACGAGGCTTTTCGTGACCTCAAGCGCATGCTCTCCACCACGCCCGTCTTGGCCGCGCCGGCTGAGAAGGAGCCGTTCCTGATGTACATCGCGGCAACCACTCGCGTGGTCAGCGTGGTGCTGGTGGTGGAGCGCCCCGAGGAAGGCAAGGCACAGCCGGTCCAGCGCCCTGTGTACTACCTAAGCGAGGTTCTCTCCACCTCCAAGCAGAACTACCCGCACTACCAGAAGATGTGCTATGGCGTGTACTTGGCCGCCAAGAAGCTGAGGCAGTACTTCCAAGAGCACGCCATCACCGTGGTGAGCACGGCCCCCATCGGCGAGATCATGGGCTGCCGGGATGCCTCCGGCCGGATCGCCAAATGGGCCATCGAGCTAGCCGGCCACACCATCCTCTACGAGCCTCGCACCACCATCAAATCGCAGGCGTTGGCCGACTTCCTCGTCGATTGGGCGGAGACCCAGTACTTGCCATCGGCTCCCGACGCAACACACTGGCGCATGCACTTCGACGGCTCGAAGATGGCATCCGGTTTGGGAGCCGGCATCGTGCTCTCCTCCCCAAGGGCGACCGGCTGCGCTACGCGCTGCAAATCCATTTCGCCGCCTCCAACAACGTCGCCGAGTACGAAGCCATCGTCCACGGCCTCCGGCTGGCCAAAGAAATCGGCATCCGGCGTATCCTCTGTTTCGGCGACTCCGACCTGGTGGTCCAGCAATCCTCTGGCGAGTGGGACGCCAGGGACTCCAACATGGCTAGCTACCGCAACCTGGTCCAGCAGATGACCGGCAACTTCGACGGCTGCGAGTTCCTCCACGTCCCCCGCAACGAGAACGAGGCGGCCGATACTCTAGCCAAGCTTGGTTCCAGCCGGCAAGCAATCCCAACCGGCGTCTCCCTCGAGCACCTGCGCAAGCCGTCCATCAAGCCGTCTCCGTATTCGGAGTCCATCTTCGTCCCGGCCGACCCAACAGCCCTTCGCCCGGCCCCGGGGGCTGCCCGCTCCGGCTCGGGGACTGCCGGCTCCGGCTCGGGAGGTGCTGGCTCCAGCTCGCCGCCTCCCGACCCGGCCGAACTCGCGCAAGCGGCCGTCCTCACGGTGCTGGAGGCGCCGTCTTGGGCCCAACCAATTCTCGCGTTCCTGGCGAACGGCGAGCTGCCGGCGAACGAGGTCGAGGCCCGGCAGGTGCAACGCCGGGCTTCCGCCTACAACATCATCAACCGCGAGCTCGTCAAGCGCAGCACAACTGGCGTTTTCCAGCGATGCGTCGAGACGGCCAGGGGCCTCGAGATCTTGCTCGATATCCACCAGGGCGAGTGCGGGCACCACGCCGCCTCCCGGTCCCTGGTGGCTAAAGCATTCCGCCACGGCTTCTATTGGCCGACTGCGCTGAAGGACGCCGAGGAGCTGGTTCTCAAGTGCAAGGGCTGCCAGCGCTTCAAGGCCCAGAGCCACCAGCCGGCTTCGGCGCTCCAAACCATCCCCATCGCGTGGCCCTTTGCCGTCTGGGGCCTCGACATGGTGGGACCCTTCAAAACCGCTCGGGGCGGCATGACGCACCTTCTGGTGGCCGTCGATAAGTTCACCAAGTGGATCGAGGCAAGACCGATCAAGAAACTCGACGGTCCCATGGCCGTCAAGTTCGTCACAGACATCGCTGTCCGCTACGGCGTCCCCAACAGCATCATCACCGACAACGGCACCAACTTTGCCAAAGGCGCGCTAGCGCGCTACTGCTCCGTCTCCGGCATCCGGCTTGACCTGGCCTCCGTCGCCCACCCTCAGTCCAACGGCCAGGCGGAGCGGGCAAACGGCCTCATCTTGGCCGGCATCAAGCCGCGACTCATCGAGCCGCTCGTACGTTCACCCGACAGCTGGATCGACGAGCTGCCGGCTGTCCTATGGAGTCTCCGGACCACCCCCAACTGCTCAACCGGCTTCACTCCATTCTTCCTCGTCTACGGGGCCGAGGCGATCATCCCCACGGATATCGAGTTCGACTCACCTCGCGTCACCCTGTACACGGAAGTGGAACCCGTAGCAGCACGCGAAGACGGTGTCGACCTGCTCGAGGAGGCACGCCTGCTGACCCTCAGCCGGTCGGCCATCTATCAACAGAGCCTGCGCCACTACCACAGCAAGAAGATCAAGCCCCTCGCTTTCCGCGAGGGCGACCTCGTGCTCCGGCTGATCCAGCGAACAGCCGGCCAGCACAAGCTGTCCTCCCCGTGGGAGGGTCCCTTCATCATCAGCAAGGCCTTGCGCAACAACGCGTACTACCTCATCGACGCGCAAAAACGAAGCAAGCGCAAGAGAGACGCCTCCGGCGAAGAGACGGAACGCCCCTGGAACGCGGAGCTCCTCCGCTCGTTTTACAGTTGAACCATGTATGTATGTATCACTACCCCTTTTGGAAATTAATGAAAGCAGCAGGACCCCCGAACGACACTCGGGGGCTACCTTTTCATCTCTACCGAGTTCCTGCGCACTTTCCCGCATTCCCCCCCCCCCACCGGGTCGGCACGGGCAGCTCGGGGGCTCGAGGGCTCGCCGGCTAGCCCGCGCCGAGTTCTCCTCAACCCGATCAGTAACGTGCGTACCGCCGAAGCCCTCTCTGCCATAAGCCACAGACCGGCTCCCGGCTGTTCAAGGCTGGCAAGAGCCAAAGGTTGCAAGCATCCGCACGCGAAACACGGTTAAGTACGAACAACCGGCTCGGCTAACCCGGCTCTTCTCACTTCACGCTCCACCGCACAGACCGGCTGCGCTCCAGCCGGCTTCGCCGCCTACAGCCAGCCGGCCCAGTGGGTGTTTCGCTTGCGCTCAAATCCTGAAGCCCAAGTACTAGGCGCTCTCTTCTGAGTCCGGCTCCCCGTCCCAGCTACAGACCGGCTCCCGGTTGTCCAGCTGGCGGGGAGAAGGACGAAGGCGGAAGCAAAACAGGAAAACGGCTAAGGGAAAAGAACAAAAGCGAAACTGCCACACGGCAGGCGCAAGCACACAAGAAACAAACATGCATCCACATATACAGCAAGGCCCGCGGCCAATAAGTTCATTACATTAAACTTACACCCCCCAGTGGGTGGATCTGCCGGCTAACAAAAGCTCCGAGTTCAAAAGAAACAGGAAAAAATAAAAGCCCTAAACTGCGGCTTCGTCAGCATCGCTCGGCGCCGGGTTCTTCATGGTGGCGGTGTCGTCCAGCTCGCCAGCGTCGTCGTCCACGTCGGTGATCGTCTCGGCCGAGCTGCCCTCCGGGTCCTTGAGCTCCAGGCCGAAGTCATCGGCGGGAAGCTCCGCGCCGTCCGGCGCCCGCTTCGGCACAAAGTCGCCGTACGGGGCGAAAGAAGCAATGTCTCTAGCACGCACGGCGATCGCCGTCTCCCGCTCCGCCAAGTCCGCCTCCGCCCCAGCCCTCCGAGCGCGCAGTTGGTCCAGGCGGATGGTGGGATACCAAGACAGCACGACCCCGAGCGCCATGTTTGCGCCGGCTCGAGCTGCGGAGGCCCTCCACGCGTTGAGCCGCGCCGCACCGGCCTCCAGCCAGCGCGCCAGCCGGCTCACGCTGCTCGGCGCCACCGCACCCGGCCACAGCGCGGCCACCATCAACAAACCAGCTTCGAATAACCGGTTCATCTGGCGCTCCACCGCCTCCAGGCGAGCCTTGGCGGCCATGGTGATCTCCGCCACCGACCAGGCGGCGTACTCCTCGACGGCGGCCCTCGCCGCCATCTGCTCCTGCCGGTGGGCGTTCACCGCCGCCTCGGCCGACCCCTGGGTCTCGGGGAAGAACCCTGGAAGAGAAGGGGAAGAAGATTGACCAAGACGCCAAAGGGCGGAAAACAGAAAGAAGCAAAAGACACAACTAAAAACACTCACGCGTGAGGAGCTCGTCGATGTAGAGCGCATCTTGCAGCGCCTCCCGCTCCCTCGCCGCCAGCGCGTTGGCGCTGCGGTCGCGGTCCGTCTGGAGCTGGCTGACCTCCTCGGCGGCCTTCTTCGCTGCCTCCTCCTGCAGCGCCGCCGCTTGACGGCGTTCTTCGGCAAGCCAGTCCAGCTCGTCCTTATGGGCGGCGGCGGCTTCGTCCCTCTCCCGGACTGCCCGGGCCGCCTCCTCCTGCAGCCGGTCGCGCTCCGCGGCCGCCTGGTCACGGAGCTGGCCGGCTTCCGCCAGTTGGCGCCGGAGCGTCTCCATCTCCGCCGGGTCAACTGCAGCGGCTGCGCATCCGGACCCGGATTCCGGTCAGAAACCGGGAGAGAAAGCAAAAACAAGAAACAAAGAAGATCCGACCCGGCTGCTGCGCAAACCGGCCCGGATCTCGGGGGCTACACCCAGTGGGAGTGCTGGCGCGCCCCCACTGGAAGAACGCAAGAAAGAAGTTGGAAATAGTACCTCTGACCTGGCGAAGTTCCCCCTCCTTGGCCGCCAGCTGGTCCCTGGCCACGCGGTACCGGCCCAGGAGGCGGTTGTACGCCGCTACCCGCTGGTTGTAGATGGACTGCAAAGAAGACCAAGTCAAAACACGGACGCCTGAGAAGGCCCGACCCGCCTGCTGCGCAGCCGGCCCGGGCCTCGGGGGCTACACCCAGTGGGTGCGCTGGCGCGCCCCCACTGGAAAGCGGCCAAGCCGGTCAAGAAGAGCAAAAAGAAAACAAAAAGCAAGAAGGCACGAAAAGTAAAAGAACTCACCACAAAGGTCTGCTCCAATTGGCGCAGCCGGCCGCTCTCCGCCTGGGCGAAGCTCTGCCACTGGCTATGGTGGTTGGCAATCTGCAGCCGCAGAGAGTCCACCGCCGCGTCCAGCTCGCTCCGGGGGGCGCCGCTCGTCGCCTCGCTGGAGCTCGCCGCCCAGGTCCGCTGCGGCTGGACGGCGGACCCGGCACTGGTTCCGCTGCCGGCCGGCCTCGATTCGAGGCCAAGCCCCGTGGCCCGCGGCTCCGCCGTCACCAGGGCGCGTGAGCTCTCCGGCGCGGTCTCCGTCCTTGGCGGCGGCGCTCCTCCTCCGCCCGGCGCGGCCTCCGGCTCGTGGTCCCCTCCGCCTCCGGCTCCGTCGACCGGGTCTACAGCCGGCGGCACCTCCTGGTCGGCCGTCGGGTTGGCCTCCGGCTCGTGGCTGCCGGACCCACCGCGACCGGCTGCTTCCTCGGCGGCCACACGAGCATCCGCCTCCGCCCGGCGGGCCGGATCATGCACCGTCTTGGAGCGATGCTCCGCGACCGGCGATGGCGGCGGCGACGACGCCGTCCACTCCGGCCACGCGGCCCCCTCTGAGGCCCGCGGCCACCTCGCCACGACCTCGGCCCCGGCGACGCTCCACGCCTCGGCCATCTCCTTCTCGGCCTCGGCTCGGGCCCTCGAGGCGTCCCGCTGGGCGTCCTCCAAGGCGGAGCTGGCTTGGCGGGCCGCGAGCACCTCTTCGGGGGTCTCCCCCGTACCGCTTCGGCCCCGTCGCCGGTCGGCCTCCTCCGCGGCCGCCGCTGCCGTGGCAGCTTCCGCCAGCTCGAGCGCGCTCCTGGTCGGCGCGAGAGAAAGATGAATAAAAAAGAGACCAGCAGCTGCGCCGGTTTCGACGCCTGGCCGGCTGGCGACCCGGCCCGGCCGCCTGCCCGCTTCGACGCCTGTCCGGCTGGGGGGCCGGTGCTGGCTGCCTGTCCACTTCGACGCCTGGCCGGTCGGGCCCGACCGGCTGGGGCGCGCCTCGACCGCCCAGAGGCTCGGGCCGCCTGCCGCACGTCACCTCCACACCGTCTGCGTCAAAACCAATGTGAGCTCCCCATTCGCATATCTTTGCACCGTGAACACAAACGGATAACCTCGAGCGACCCTCGGGGTCTGTCGCTGCATTTCTTTGGCTGCTTTGCTGTTCACCCCGGCACCAGCTAGTCTTGGCCCGGAGGCTTGCCGTTTGGCCCCATTCGTTTTCCCCGCAGCCGGCTTAGTAGCGTGTACGGTACCAAAGGCCCACTCTTCGTCTCAGCTATAGACCGCACCGCGGCTGTCCGGCTAGCGAGAGCAAAAGCTGGAGGTCAGCCCACGCGAAAGACGTCCGGGGAGAAAACGGCCTGGGCGACCCGGTTGTTTACTTTGTGAGTATCTGCTCGGTCGAATCTGCTCCCAGAGTCCGAGTACTGTACGCTCCACTCCGCGGCCCACTCTTCGCCTCAGCTACAGACCGGCTCCCGGCTGTCCGGCTGGCAAGAGCAAAAGCCAAAGGGCGGAGGGGACACGAAAAAGACTGAAGGGGGCTCGGACGAAACCGAGTCGGCACCCCTCTGCACGCAACTTGCGCTGCCAAAGCTAAATATTTGATATATCTGCACTGCCTAACTTTGTCTTTCGCATGATTATTTCCGTGGGGAACCCTCCCTCCTCGCCCGGAGGCTCGGAGGCTACACCCAGTGGGTGCGCCGGCGTGCCCCGCTGGGAAAACGCCACGCCGGTTGCAGGCCCGCCGCCGGCTGCCACCGGCATCCTCGACGCCACCGTCTGCTCCAACATCTGCGGAAACCCTCCGCACGACTCTTCGAGGCGCCCGGAGGCTTGGAGGCTACACCCAGTGGGTGCGCTAGCGCGCCCCCACTGGAAGCGAGGCGCGCCGGCTGCAGCCCGCAGCCGGCTGTCATCAACGACCTCTGCTCCAACAACAACAAATACCCTCCGCACGACTCTTCGAGTCGCCCGGAGGCTCGGAGGCTACACCCAGTGGGTGCGCTGGCACGCCCCCACTGGAAGCAAGCCGAGCCGGCTGCCGCCCGCAGCCGGCTGTCATCGACGACATCTGCCATGACAACTGCAAAAACGCTCCGCCCGACTCACCAAGTCGCCCGGAGGCTCGGAGGCTACTGTCGGGGGGATGACCCCCGGGTGGTCCCAAGACGGCGAACCGGATGGGGTGCTCGCCCGCCCGGGTCGGCTGCTCCGGCTCGCACCCACGGCCGGCTGCTCCAGCCAGCCGGCTGCCCCAGCCAGCCGGCTGCCCCAGTCAGCCGGCTGATCCAGCTCGCGCCCGCGGCCGGCTGCTCCAGCCAGTCGGCTGCCCGAAGTCAACGACGGCGTCCCATCGGACACACGCAGACGCGACGGTCGTACCCGGCGGCAGCGCACTATTGGCAAATAGTGGTGCACTGTTCGCTCGTCAGTGTGCTGCATCTGCATAGTCTACAGTGCCCCTTGTCCCCTTGTCCCCTGGGCGTCTGTCGATAAAAGATCCCAGGGGACTCCTCGCACCAGCATGCTCGCGGACGCTCGTTCCCGCCTCGCTCATGTATCTTTACCCATTGTAACCCTGGGGGGGTCGAGCTATAAGACCCCCTAGGAGGCCTCCATGCAGGGGGGTGGAGAAAGAGTTCGCATTCTGGTTGGCTACTTGGTTCACTCCTTCTTCCCCGACGCACAGACACGCGGGAAAGCCTGAACGGAGACCTAGCTCCTTCTGCCTCCTCCACTCAAACAGCTCCAGGAGCACCATTGTAACCATTGTGGCCTCTGAGCCTATCAACCCACTCGGCAGGACTAGGGGTGTTACCTCTCCGGAGGGCCCCGAACCTGGGTACGCCTTGTGTCTCTCGCATGCGCGTGCCAACCTCGCTTTCAGAACCCACCGGCGTCCTCACGCAGCCCCCCACTTTTAGCCATCTCATAGCATCTGCCGTGATTTCACCACGACAAGCATCATGAATGAATTCAACAATATAACTATCACATAAAGCATTCTTTTCATGATCCACAAGCATAGAAATTTTATTACTCTCCACATAAGCAATTTTCTTCTCATTCATAATAGTGGGAGCAAACTCAACATAATAACTATCATGCGATACTTGATTGACATAACCCAATTGACCATTAAAATTATGATGACAATTTTCATGGTTTTCATTACTCTTTATATCATACATGTCATCACAATAATCATCATAGATAGCAACTTTGTTGTCATAATCAATTGAAACCTCTTCCGAAATAGTGGAATCATCATTAAATAAAGTCATGACCTCTAAATCCACTTTCATAATTATTACAATAAGATTCAACACCCTCCAAAATAGTGGGATCATTATTACCTAGAGTTAACACTCTTCCAAACCCACTTTCATCAATATAATCATCATAAATAGGAGGCATGCTATTATCATAATAAATTTGCTCATCAAAACTTGGGGGACTATAAATATCATCTTCATGAAACATAGCATCCCCAAGCTTGTAGCTTTGCATAGCATTAGCATCATGGATATTCATAGAAAGCATACTAACAACATTGCAGTCATATTCATCATTCAAAGGACTCACATAAAACATTTTATTAAATTCTTCCTCTAACAATTGAGCACAATTTTCTGATCCATCATTTTCAAGAAAGATATTATAAAGGTGAAGCATTTGAGGCAACCTCAATTCCATTTTTTTGTAGTTTTCTTTTATAAAACCAAACTAGTGATAAAACAAGAAACTAAAAGATTTGATTGCAAGATCTAAAGATATACCTTCAAGCACTCACCTCCCCGGCAACGGCGCCAGAAAAGAGCTTGATGTCTACTACGCAACTTTTATTCTTCTAGACGTTGTTGGGCCTCCAAGTGCAGAGTTTTGTAGGACAGTAGTAAATTTCCCTCAAGTGGATGACCTAAGGTTTATCAATCTGTGGGAGGCGTAGGATGAAGATGGTCTCTCTCAAACAACCCTGCAATCAAATACAAGAAATCTCTTGTGTCCCCAACACACCCAATACAATGGTAAATTGTATAGGTGCACTAGTTCAGCGAAGAGATGGTGATACAAGTGTAGTATGGATAGTAGATATAGGTTTTTGTAATCTGAAAATAAAAACAACAACAAGGTAGCAAGTAACAAAAGTGAGCACAAACGGTATTGCAATGCTTGAAAACAAGGCCTAGGGTTCATACTTTCACTAGTGCAATCTCTCAACAGTGCTAACATAATTGAATCATATAACAATCCCTCAACGTGCGACAAAGAATCACTCCAAAGTTCCTATTAGCGGAGAACATAAGCTGAAATTGTTGTAGGGTACGAAACCACCTCAAAGTTATCCTTTCCGATCAATCTATTGAGCTATCCCTATAAGTGTCACAAATAGCCCTAGAGTTCGTACTAAAATAACACCATATGATACGCATCAACCAACTCTAATGTCACCTAGATACTCCTATGTCACCACAAGTGTCCGTGAGTTGATTATTCGATATGCATCAAACAACTTCAGATTCATAATATTCAATCCACACAAAGAACTTCAAAGAGTGCCCCAAAGTTTCTTATCGAAGAAAAGATAATGAAAACGTGCAACCAACCCCTATGCCTAGATTACCCCAATGTCACCACGGGAATCCGCAAGTTGATTACCAAAACATACATCAAGTGACTCACTTGAATACCCCATTGTCACCACGGGTATCCGCATGCAAGACATACATCAAGTGTTCTCAAATCTGAAATATTCAATCCGACAATAACGAAACCTCAAAGGGAAAGACTCAATTCATCACAAGAAGATAGAGAGGGAAGAAACACCATATGATCCAACTATATTAACAAAGCTCGCGGTACATCAAGATCGTGCTAAATCAAGAACACGAGAGAGAGAGAGAGAGAGAGAGAGAGAGATCAAACACATAGCTACTAGTACATACCCTCAGCCCCGAGGGTGAACTACTCCCTCCTCGTCATGAAGACCGCCGGGATGATGAAGATGGCCTTCGGTGATGATTCCCCCCTCCGGCAGGGTGCCGGAATAGGGCTACATATGGTATTTTGAAGGTACAGAGGCTTGCGGCGGCGGAGTCGAAGTTCTAGGTTTATTTCTGGGGGTTTCTCTATTTATAGGATTTTTCAGCATTGGAATCATTCGAAAAGGAGCTACGAGGGCCCCACAAGGCAGCACAGTGCGACCCCCCCCCAGGCCGCGCCGTGGTGCCTTGTGGGCACCTCATGAGGCTTCTGGTCCTTCCACTAAGCTTTGGGAGTCTCTTTTGGTCCAAAAAATCGTCAAAAAGTCTCGTCCAATTCCGAGAACTTTTATTTCTGTACAAAAAACAACACCACGGTAGTTCTGCTGAAAACAGCGTCAGTCCGGGTTAGTTCTAATCAAATCATACCAAAACCATATAAAATTGTTATAAACATGGCATGAATACTTCATAAATTATAGATACGTTGGAGACGTATCAGTTGCCACACAACGACAAGTTTGAAGGGGGACATGAGCGCAGTCTATCCTGACAAAAGGTGGTCTTCATCTGCAAAGCGACCGTCCATGACACGCCGGTGGGCTCGGGGATGACCTCCGCCCTGCGCGCCCGCCGTCTTGGTCTTCTTTCACCGATCGGGCAACCTTTGGGGGTTGCTTTGAGAAGTGGATTGCTGGCCTTGCTCCCTTAGCACAAAAGTGGAAAACCTCTCCATCCGCGCCTGCTGGCACGGCCTCAGCCGTCGTTCGTCGCCGCGCGCGTCATCCACGTGATGGGCATGAGACCGCGCGACCGAGCCGAATAGCACTTGTCTTGCGCGCCCTCGGGAGGGTGCCTCGGGAGGCCACCTCGCGAGGCTCTCGGTGAAATGGCTAAGTCTTGTTTGCCCGCTCCCTGAGGAGGGGTCCTCAGGAGGCCAGGGCCTCATGAGGGGTCTTGCTTGAGGCGCCCGCTGGTGGCCGCATGCTGGGCTTCCGCCAGGCGTTGCGCCCTGGGCCAAAGGCAGATGGGCCGGGATACCCTAGGTTCCACGGGCCCGATAGGCGCACTTTGTTGCACCGTTGGAGTTGTTGAGATTTATTTTTTTACTCCCTTCATTTCAAAATTAACGGTCATTAGTTTTTTGAAAAGTCAAACCTCTTTAAATTTGATCAAATTTGTAGAGAAATATATCAACATCCATAATATCAAATTGGTATCATCATATTCATCATGAAATGAATTTTAATATTTTATTTAATTAGTATCGTGGATGTCGATATTTTTGGCTCTTAACTTGGTCAAAGTTAAATAAATTTGACTTTTCAAAAAACTAATACACCTTATATTTTGGGACTGAGGGAATATTTGGTTTGACGAGTGGGGAGGTAATGGAGTGTGTTTTCTTTTCTACTTACAATGTAGTGTTTTGATGGGCATTTCGCGTTGTGATTATGTGTTATCTGGTAATCAACCCATATTTATGTGGGAAAGTTTTCTGCGTCGGTGGCTGCATTTACTATATTGATGCTACTGTATCACACGTGGAAGCTTCTTTTTTCTAGGTGATGAGAGGGTGCATCGGGTTGATATGTTTCTATAGGCCGCTGCCGATTGATTTGAACAATCATTGATCCAGTTAAAATGTGAACCAATTCCAAAATTGAATATGTCAATCGAATGGGAGAGCTTCAAAATTAAAGAGCATAGTGAATAAAAGAATTGTATAGAGGACTTCTTAAGAAATTGTTGACCCGGTCAAAAACGATCTAAATTTGTAGACCTCAATTGACTGTCAGGCCTCAGAAATTAGAAAGCACAAAGCATATTGTACTTAATAGATAGATTTGAATCATAAGAATTTCTAGCTACAGTGTCTACCACTTTGCATGCTTCCCTTGGGCAATTTGTAAGTTGAATTGCGTCAATCTTGTGGGCTAGGTAAAATCACTCAGCGAGGATTGCCGAGGTAAAATGAGGCCCGTGCGCATTTTGTTTCTGGCAGCAGGCCGCAAACACCGAACGTACCCCTGCTGGGGGATTCACATCGGGTGCACATGCAGTTGTCGCGTGCTGCGCCTAGCCGTCGCCACGTGTCGCACGTTGGACGCATCAATGGATAATTTTTTCTTGCGCATGTTTTTTGGATCGTTCGTACTTTGCTTGGTTTTTAGATTTCTTAAAGATTTTTTGTTTTTTTTTCTCGTGTGAAGTACACCGTGTGAATAAACACAATTGTGTTATGCTTCCATGTGAAGCGGATCTGTGTTTTTCAAAAGTGAAAAACAGTGCTTCATGGTGAAGCAGAACTGTGCTTCCCAAAAGTGAAAAAAACACAACGGTGCTCCCCACCTCCCAAAAAAGGTGAAAACACATTTGTGTTTTTGGTTTCCCTTTTTTGTATTTCATTTTTTGTTTTTTGTTTCAGTTTCTGCTTTTTTTCATGTTTCTATTATTTATTCATGTTTTCTTTTTCGAAAAAAAACTTTGTCCAAACCTATTAACATGAGATCTAGTTTCGAAGATCTCGACATGGGAAACACAATGGTGAAACCGGTTCATGATTTGACGAACGATTGAAGCGATAAAATATTTTGAAAAAAACACACAAAACTTCCATGTCGTGACAAGTGTCACGCAAGAAGGGTGCCACTTGTCATAAAGGAGGTGGGGAGTGACCTTTTCAGGGGATACCCTCTAACTAGTAATTTCATATGAACTGTTGCTAGGAGTAGGAGGACGTGGGCAGCGCTGGATCGCTGATGTCTACTATGCAACTTTATTCTTGTAGACTCTGTTGGGCCTCCAAGCGCAGAGTTTTGTAGGACAGCGGCAAATTTCCCGCAAGTGGATGACCTAAGATTTCTCAATCCGTGAGAGGTGTAGGATGAGAGGTGTAGGATGAAGATGGTCTCTCTCAAACAACCCTGCAATCAAATACAAATAATCTCTTGTGTCCCCAACACACCCAATACAATGGTAAATTGTATAGGTGCACTAGTTCGGCGAAGAGATGGTGATACAAGTGTAGTATGGATAGTAGATATAGGTTTTTGTAATCTGAAATAATAAAAACAAGAAGGTAGCTAGTGTCGGGGTTATGTGCCTGACAATGAGTACTAGGGGGTACGAAGGAGGGGCAGAGCCTAGCTACAGCTCGTTGCCCGGAGGCTTGTGTTTTCTCTGGGGGTGGATGATTACAAAGAGTGCTGAACCCCTGCTTAGGAGGAAGAGGGCGGCTTATATAGAGTGCGCCTGGGCCTCTTCTCTCCCACGTTGCGAGGGGCATTAATGATCATAACTACGGGAGTTACAGGTTATAATAGCCATGACTACAGCAGTTACTGGTAACGGTGGTCTTGACTGCACTTAAAGCTTGACTTAACACCGTTAGACCGTTGCTGCTCCTACGCTGCCCGTGTGTCTCCTTTGTCCGAGTGGTGAAGGCGAGCCGACTGGAGGAGAGACGTCCGAGTGGTTTCCTCGCTGTGCACATCTGAATGCACCTGTGGTCCAGGGACCCCTTAATGATGGTGTGGGACCCTAGGTGGGCCTTAGATGTCAGGTCTGTGACCCTACCAGTAGTAGGTGACCCCATCATTAGCCCCCGAATCGGTCGAGGCTTCGCGGGACGAGTGGGTTGGGCTTTTGGATCGGTCCGAGTGCTGCGAAGGCATTCGATGTCCATTCCCAAGCAGCTATCCTTGGGCGAGGCCGCGGTGGATTCTGGACTAAAGGTTTTCTGAATAGCCGGATGGTGTTGATCGCTGGGCAAAACTTGGTGGCATTCGCGTGTCCCTCGGGAGAGATGGACTTGAGGCCCGAGTGAGGGCATGCCATGAAACTCGAGTGACGACGCCGGCGCGTGGACTGACTCTCCAGAGAGATGCCACTTCTTATCCTAGGGGAACGCCAGCGCGGGCCAGCTTCGAGTCCAAATTTATGAGACACGCGCCTTGGAGCCTAGTGAAAGGGCCAAGTTAACCCGCGGAGGGGCGCCGAGCTCATCCCATTGCAATCCTGGAGGTGACTCCAGTCGGATGTTTTACGTGTCCGAGTGTACGGTGACCCGCGGAGGGTGGTCGGTCGGACCGACAGGCGTCCATTAGGAAAGGGACAAGAGAAATCAATCGGATTGACTCTTGATGAAAAATGTGGGATTTGAAATCCTGTGTGCGCGCGCGGAAGCGGTTACGTCGCGGTTAGTGGGGAAAGTGGGGCGTGGCGCCTCGATTTCCGCCCTAATAACTGCCACGTGCCCTGTTACTTCTGTGTGCACGGCAGCAGCAGGCGCCATTCAATCCGGGGATCTGCGACTAAGATCTTGCAAAGGGATTTTACCCGCAGTATAAAATTCGTGTGGAGTAGGGTAGTTCTCAGATCCCCTTTTCTCCTCGCGCTCTCCGTCCTCCTCTTCCATGCACTCCTCCACTCCGAGCACCCAGGCGTACGGCACCATGGTGAAGGAGACTACGGCCAGGTTGGAGAGGGCGAAGAAGGCGGGGAAAGGTGCGTCTTCGAGCGCCGGTCCGGCGGCGGGTCGTGTCCAGGGGGACTGGATTCCATCGCTGGTGATGGAGGGTCGGCTGAAGGACTTGGAGGCCGAAGGACTGATCCCCGCGGGAGGCTGGAGATTGCCCGAGGCGGACAAGACAGAGCCCGCGCCGCATGCCGACGAGCGGGTCCTCCTTGTCACCCACATCGAGCGAGGTTTTTCGATGCCCCCACACCCTTTCTTCCGTGCGTTCTTGGATTTCTTCGGGGCGCATCTTCACCACCTCCCGCCGAATGCGGTGGTTTACTTGGCGGCATTCGTCTCGCTATGCGAGAACTTTATCGGTTGCTACCCCCATTGGGGGATGTTCAAGCACATCTTCACTTGTCGATCGATGACGATGAAGAAGGATTCGCCGAGAGGGGAGAAGACCAATGTGACCCAGCAGTACAGGGGGTTGGGCATCCAGCTCAGAGGGCACTCCGCCTTCCCAAAGATGAGCTTCCCCGACTCCGTCAAGGGCTGGCAGGATAGCTGATTCTACTGCAGGGACGTTCTGAGTGAAGGGAATCTGACTAGACTCCCGCTGTACTTGGCAGCGAGGGTTGTCGCTCCGCCGTCCCTCACTGTGGCCAAGGAGGAGAAGGTGGACGTTGGGATCCTGGTGGATGCCTTGATAGGAGTGGTGCGGGCCAGAGTCGACGGGATGTACCTGCTAGAGGCGTTCCTCAGTCGGCGCATCCAGCTGCTGCAAGACAGAGAGCACCCGATGTGGAGGTACGAAGGGTCGAGTGACCCTACCCGAGTGCACCCCGATGACCTGACTGAGAAGGCCGTTGAAGAGAAGATCAAGGCGATCACCTCTGCGCGCGACAACCCGTGCGGAGCCAGAAAAGTGCCCCTGTACGGTTTGGAGCACCCGCCTGCAGATGTAAGTTTGCACTTCCAAGTGGTTTCGGTAGTGATTCTTCCGTATAACTGACTCTGATTTCGACATGCGCTTTTCTTTCGGCAGAGCTTTCAGAAGATGATCTCGCAGATTCCGAGTGTCGACCATGACCCGGAGGACGTGACAAGCGACACTGATACGTCTCCAACGTATCTATAATTTTTGATTGTTCCATGCTGTTATATTATCAATCTTGGATGTTTTTATATACATTTACAGCAATTATATATCATTTTTTGGGACTAACCTATTAACTTAGTGCCTAGTGCCAGTTGCTGTTTTCTGCCTGTTTTTGGTTTTACAGAATATCAATACCAAACAAAGTCCAAATGCCACAAAACTTTTTGGAGATTTTTTTCTGGACATAACAAACACTAGAAGCTTCAGGAGGAGGCCAGAAGACCCAGGAGGTGGCCACGAGCCACCAGGGCGCGCCTGGGGGGGGGGGGGCAGGCGCACCCTAGTGCCTTGTGGGCCCACCTCTGCCCCTTTTGACCTAATTCCACCACTATAAATTCCCAAAAATTGAGAAACCAACAGGAAAGTCCACGGAATACTTTTTCCGCCGCCGCAAGTTTCTGTTCTTGAGAGATCCCATCTGGGGGCCTTTTCCGGTGCTCCGCCGGAGGGGGAATCGATCACGGAGGGGCTCTACATCAACCTTGCTGCCCTTCTGATGATGCGTGAGTAGTTTACCACAGACCTTCGGGTCTATAGTTAGTAGCTAGATGGCTTCTTCTCTCTTTTTGATCTTCAATACCTTCTCCTCGATGTTCTTGGAGTTCTATCCGATGTAATCACTTTTTGCGGTGTGTTTGTTGGGATCCGATGAATTGTGAGTTTATGATCAGATTATCCATGAATATTATTTGAGTTTTCTCTGAACTCTTTTATGCATGATTATTATAGCTCCGTATTTCTTCTCCGATCTATTGATTTGGTTTGGCCAACTGGATTGATTTATCTTGCCATGGGAAGAGGTGCTTTGTAATGGGTTCGATCTTGCGGTGCTCAATCCCAGTGACAGAAAGGGACATGACACGTATGTATCATTGCTATTAAGGGTAAAAAGATGGGGTTTATTCATGTGTGAGTTTACTTTGTCTACATCATGTCATCGTTCTTAAGGCGTTACTCCATTCTTTATGGACTTAATACACTAGATGCATGCTAGATAGCGATCGATGTGTGGAGTAATAGTAGTAGATGCAGGCAGGAGTCGGTCTACTTGTATTAGATGTGATGCCTATATACATGATCATTGCCTTGGATATCGTCATGATTATTTGCTTTTCTATCAATTGCCCAACAGTAATTTGTTTACCCACCGTATGCTATTTTCTTGAGAGAAGCCTCTGGTGAAAACTATGGCCCCCGGGTCTATCTAAATCATATATTAAAAACCCTAAAAATACCTTGCTGCACTTTTCTTTTATTTATTTTATTTTGTATTTTTGTTTCAATCTATCTATCTATCACATACAATTTAATCTTTCAACTTACCACCGAGGGATTGACAACCCCTTGTTTGCGTTGGGTGCAAGGATTTGTCGTTTTGTGTGCAGGTGCTGCTAACGAGGTGTTGCGTGATTCTCCTACTGGATTGATAACCTTGGTTTCATAACTGAGGGAAATACTTATCTCTACTGTACTGCATCTCCCTTTGAAAGCACATTTGCTCCCTTGGTGGTTTTGGTAATTCATAACAACATATATCTCATTGAACTAATGTCCATTCAAGTTAAAGATTTCAGGATGTTCAATGATTGGCATGGCATGGACTAGAGATGTGGACCCCTCAAAATGCTAAGGACAAGGATTGGCAAAAGATCAAGACTCTACATTTTTGGTTTAGTGATCCAAGATCACATTGAGTCCATAGGAAAGCCAATACTATTAAAAGGGGATGAGGTGTTGCTTAATGGTCTTTTTGCTCAAGTGCTTAGTGACAGTACTCCTAAACCCTCAACCACTCTCTCAATTCCAAATATGTCCAAAACCTACTTTCCAACTCGGCCCCACCGAAATTCTCTATCCGGCCCCACCGAGTTCACCCAGACTTAGCCACTGCCAAAACCCTAACAAATCGGATCCACCGAAATGGATCTCGGTCCCACCAAAATGGCCTTGCCAACTCTCTGTAATCGTTTGCATTCACTTCAGTCTTACCGAGTTATGCAAATCGGTCTCACTGAGATGGCTTGCCAAGTCTCTGTTGCCTTATTGCTTCACTTCGGTCCAACCGAGTTGATGCAATCGGTGCCACCGAGATGAGGATTGCCCTAGCCATTGCACTTCGGTCCATCCGAGTTGTTCCTATCGGTCCCACCGAGATTCCTAAAGTTCATATCTTTTACACAGTTCGGTGCTACCGAGATTATGGTTTCGGTGCCACCGAGTTGAGGCAAAAGTGTGTAACGGTTGGATTTTGTGTGGAGGCTATATATACCCCTCCACCACCTCCTTCTCAGTAAGGAGAGCCATCAGAACGTGCCTACACTTCCACCATACATTTTCTGAGAGAGAACCACCTACTCATGTGTTGAGATCAAGCTATTCCATTCCTACCATTTGAACCTTGATCTCTAGCCTTTCCCAAGTTGCTTTCCACTCAAATCCTTCTTCCACCATAGCCAAATCCGTGAGGAGTTATTTGAGTGTTGGGAAGACTATCATTTGAAGCACAAGAGCAAGGAGTTCATCAACAACACACCATCTATTACCTTTTGGAGAGTGGTGTCTCCTAGATTGGTTAGGTGTCACTTGGGAGCCTTCGTCATGATGTGGAGTTGAACCAAGAGTTTGTAAGGGCAAGGAGATCGCCTACTTCGTGAAGATCTACCCCAAGTGATGCTAGTCCTTCGTGGACGTAAGCCATGGTGGAATAGACAAGGTTGCTTCTTCGTGGACCCTTCGTGGGTGGAGCCCTCCGTGGACTCGCGCAGCCGTTACCCTTCGTGGGTTGAAGTCTCCATCAACGTGGACGTACGATAGCACCACCTATCAGAACCACGCCAAAAACCACCGTGTCTTCATTGCGTTTGAAATCTCCGATCCCCTCCTTTACATACATATGCAATTGCTTACTTTCCGCTGCTATACTCTTAGAATAGCATCTGTAGGGTGATGCTTGATATGTACTATTGCTAAAATCTGCCTACAACTAAAATTGGGAAAAGGTTAGGTTTTATTTGGTCAAGTAGTCTAAGGACCCCCCCCTCTAGACATACTTTCGATCCTACACCCTTCCTCTTCAGGGAATTACCAACGCAGCTCACAAGTAGCAGGAAGAATTTCTGGCGCCGTTGCCGAGGAGACATCATCAACATCTATCAAGTACCTACGCATAAAACTCTCATCTCCTTGCATTTACTTTATTTGCCTTTGCCTCTCGTTTTCATCTCCCCCACTTCTAAAAAGTTTTTACAAAAATAAAAAAATATTTTCCATTTGCCTTTTTCTTGTTTGCTTGTTTGCTTGCTTGTTATCTTGTTTGCGTAGCCACGATGTCTCAAGAAAATACAAAATTGTGTGATTTTTCCAATACTAATAATAATGATTTTATTAGTACTCCGATTGCTCCTCCCGCCGCTAGTGCGGAAACTTGTGATATTAATGCCGCTTTGCTAAATCTGGTTATGAAAGAACAATTTTCTGGTAGTCCTAATGAAGATGCTGCATCCCATCTTAACACTTTCATAGAATTGTGTGATATGCAAAAGAAAAAAGATGTGGATAATGATATTGTGAAATTAAAATTATTCCCATTCTCATTGCGGGATTGTGCAAAAATTTGGTTTTCATCTTTACCACGAAATAGTATCGATTCTTGGGATAGGTGTAAAGATGCTTTTATTACCAAGTATTTTCCTCCCGCAAAAATTATTTAACTTAGAAATCAAATTATGAATTTCAAGCAACTTGATCATGAACATGTTGCCCAATCTTGGGAGAGGATGAAATTAATGATAAGAAATTGCCCTACTCATGGTTTAAATTTATGGATGATCATACAAAAAAATTATGCGAGATTAAATTTTGTCTCTAGAAATCTTTTAGATTCCGCCGCGGGTGGTACTTTTATGGAAATTACATTGGGAGAAGCTACTAAATTGCTTGATAATGTTATGGCAAATTATTCACAATGGCATACTGAATGAGTTCCCACTAGTAAAAAGGTGAATTCGGTTGAAGAAATTAATACTTTGAGTGATAAAGTTGATGCGTTTATGAAATTGGTTGCTAGCAAAAATGCTCCTATTGATCCTAATGATGTGCCTTTATCTACTTTGATTGAGCAAAATAATGATCCCGTAGATGTGAATTTTGTCTCGCGCAACAATTTTAATAATAATGCTTATAGAGGTAATTTCAACGCTAGACCGTTTCCTGGAAATTCCTCTAATAATTATGGCAATTCCTATGGTAATCCTTATAATAATAATAATAGGATGTCCTCTGATCTTGAAAGTAATATTAAAGAATTTATTAATGCTCAAAAGGTTTTCAACACTACGAAAGAAGAAAAATTGAGTAAACTTGATGATATGTCTAGGAGCATTGATAGAATTATTCATGATGTGGAAAATCTTAAGACTAAAATTATGCCACCCAAAATTGATATTAATGAATCAATTAAAGCTTTATATGTCTCCATGGATGAGAGTAAGAAAAGAACCGCCATGCTAAAAGCTAAACGAGATTTTTTAGAAAAAGCGATTCCTCCCGGTTTCTATCGTAGTAATGATGAGGATATTAAAATGATTGGTGTTTCATCTATTGATTCTTTGTTTAGCAAAATTAAACTTGATTAAAAGGGGACTGAAGAAGAGTCAACTTTAGCTAAAGAACGTCCTCATAATTCGGAGGGTGAAAATCTTGATAAGAAAATTGCTAAAAGTGGGTTTGGAGAGGTAAAAACTTTAAATAGTGATGTGCCCACTCTCTTGGATTACAAAGATTTTAATTATGATAATTGTTCCTTGATTGAGTGCATTTCTTTGTTACAATCCATGTTAAATTCACCCAACGCTTATGAGCAAAATAAGGCTTTTACTAAACACATCGTAGAAGCAATGATGAAAGCGTTAGAAGAAAAGCTAGAACTAGAAATTTCAATTTCTAGAAAATTATATGATGAATGGGAACCCACCATTAAAGTTAAAATTAAAAATTATGAGTGCAATGCTTTATGTGATTTAGGTGCCAGCGTTTCCACAATTCTAAAATCTCTTTGTGATGTGCTAGGTTTTACCAATATAGATGAATGTTGTCTTAATTTGCATCTTGCGGATTCTACTATTAAAAAGCCTTTGGGTAGACTTAATGATGTTCTTATCCTTGTAAATAGGAACTATGTTCCCGTTGATTTTATTGTACTTGATATTGAATGCAATTCTTCTTGCCCCATAATACTTGGTAGACCGTTCTTACGAACTATAGGTGCTGTTATTGACATGAAAGAAGGGAATATAAAATTTCAGTTTCCATTAAAAAAGCGTATGGATCATTTCCCTAGGAAAATAATTAAAGCACCATCTTAATCCATTATGAGGGCCACTTATGGAATCAACTTGAAAGATGACAATACTTGAAACTATACATGATGCCTAGCAAGGGGCATAAAACAATAGCGCTTGTTGGGAGGCAACCCAATGAATAAAATAAATTTTTACCTTTTGTTTCTGTTCTTGTGTGTTTTCACAATTATGCTACTGTTATGATTGTGTTTTTGTGTTTTTAATTAGTGTTTGTGCCAAGTAAAGCCTTTAGGATGATTTGGAAGATAGTATAATTGATGCTGTTTGGAAAACATAAAGTTTTGCGTCCAGTGCTGGAATTTCGTTTCTGTACTGGTGTGTCAGAAAAATCTGAAATTTTTACACAGTATTGGTATATGAATTTCCCACGTTTTCCTAATTTTTCAGAATTTTTGGAGTTACAGAAGTATGGATTTTAAATAGATTTCTACAGACTGTTCTGTTTTTGACAGATTCTGTTTTTGATGCACTACTTGCTTGTTTTGATGAAACTATGGATTGTATCGGGGGGTATAAGCCATGGAGAAGTTAGAATACTGTAGGTATAATGCAAAAATAAAATATGAATGGGTTTTCAACAGCACTTAAAGTAGTGATTTATTTTGTTATACTAACGGATCTCACGAAGGTTTTGTTGAGTTTTGTGTGATTGAAGTTTTCAAGTTTTGGGTGAGATCATGATGGATGAAGGAATAAGGAGTGGCAAGAGCCTAATATTGGGGATGCCCGAGGCACCCCAAGGTAATATTCAAGGAAGACTCAAGCGTCTAAGCTTGGGGATGCCCCGGAAGGCATCCCCTCTTTCTTCTACCAACCATCGGTAATTTTACTTGGAGCTATATTTTTATTCGTCACATGATATGTGTTTTGCTTGGAGCGTCGTGTATTATATGAGTCTTTGCTTTGCTTGCTTTTTATTTTGTCACAATCATCCTTGCTGGACACACCTATTTGAGAGAGCCACACAATCATCATGATTTGTTAGAATACTCTATGTGCTTCACTTAATTTTTTTGAGCTAGGCAGTTGCTCTAGTGCTTCACTTAAATCTTTTTGAGCACGGTGGTGGCTATATTTTGAAGAAATGAACTCTCATGCTTCACTTATATTATTTTGAGAGTTGATAAGATTGAAATTTTGAAGAAATAAACTCTCATGCTTCACTTATATTATTTTGAGAGTTGATAAGATTGAAATTTTGAAGAAATATTTGCACTCTCATGCTTCACTTAAATCTTTTTGAGAGTTGACAATAGTAATGATAATTTGCACAAGATATGAATTTGGTCCCAAATTGATGAATATTCAAGAGGGATATAATAAAAACTTTCATATAGATCATTGGATATGATAAGTGTGATTCCTTGCAATAGTTTTGCGATATGGAGATGATGATATGTGAGTCATGTTAGTGAGTAATTGTGATTTAGTAAGAATATTAGTGTTAAGGTTTGTGATTCCCTATGCATGCACATCAAGTCAATAGTTATGCAAAGAAATTATATCCTACTTATGGTGCATTATTCGGTGTTAGTTATGTTCAATTCATGTTTATGACCGTTTTCGCTTTTTGGTTGGTTGCTTCTCAATCTATTTGCTAGCCTTCATTTGTACTAAGCGGAAATACTGCTTGTGCATCCAAAATCCTTAAACCCAAGTTGTGCCAAATGAGTCCACTATATCTACCTATATGCGGTATTTCAATGCCATTCCAAGTAAATTTGCGTGTGCCAACTCTAATTTTCAAAATAATTTTTCCGTTTTGTGTGCCCGTACCGCTCATGAAGCGGCAGGGGGTGGCCAATATTTTCCATGCTAGGTGTGTTATTCTCATGATGAGTGTTTATTCACTTGTCATTGCACGAGAGAGTGGTTGGTAATAGGGATGCCCAGTCCCACAATGAATCAAAAATTAATAACAACAAAATTCCTTGGAAAGTGTTGGTATGGAGGGCACCCGTGGATACGGCTAGCCATGGATTGTGAAAGAATGGTGGAAAGGAAATAAACTTTACACTACAGGAATCAGCTAATTTGCCGTCTGCCATAGCAGACGGCAAAGAACAAGGCTACCGACGGCAAACATCTTTGCCGTCCGCCACGGACGGCAAACACTTCCGGCACTAAAAGTCACGGTAATGACTTTGTTTGCCGTCTGCCTAACGACAGCGGACGGCAAAGAACTTTGCCGTCTGCTTTCCTGGCCAAGCTGACGGCAAAGATCATGGACGACAAAGAATAGTTGTTAGCCCCGTTAGGTGGCTAACGGCAGACTTTGCCGTCTGCCGGCGGACGACAAACTTTGCCGTCAGCCCTATGACGTCAGCAGACCCGTGGCTAACCGTCACTTCTGCTTAGTGTTTGCCGTTTGCCAGGGCTGTTCTTTGCCGTCTGCCAGCAGACGGCAGAATGACCAAATGGTTAGACCTGATGCTCCCAGGTTGCACAGGTTGCTGCCACGTGGCACCTTTGCCGTCCGCCTACCGACGGCAAAGGGCTTTGCCGTCCGCTGGCAGACGGCAAAGTGCCTGTATTGCCCCAGTTTTGTTTGTTTTCTGTTATTTCCCTGCATTTTCAAAACACAAATATGATATATATAGCAGTCCATGAATGCATAGGCCATGTATCCAACATCTAGCAGTCCATCAATGAAAGAGAACACATAGGGTATTAAAAGATCCAATACATACATAGTTTCACATTGTTCATCAATACAAATCAAAACAAAAACTAAACACTAGCAGTCCATCAATGCCAGCTTCCATGAAGTGAATCAAACCTGCAAAAATGGGAGTAAGAAAGTTAGAAGAAGAAGAAGAAGAAGACTAGAAGACTAGAAGAAGAAGAAGAAGACTAGAAGAAGAAGAAGAAGAAGAAGAAGAAGACTAGAAGAAGAAGAAGAAGAAGAAGAAGAAGAAAGAAACTAAGAATAAGAATAAGAAGGAGTAGAAGATGGAGGAAAAGAAAGAAGAGAAAAAGGAAGAATAAGAATATATTTTCTTCTTCTTCTTCTCTCCTTTTCTCATCTTTCTTCTTCTCTTCTATCTTTTTATCCTTTTCCTTAAGAATAAGAATAAGAAGGAGTAGAAGATGGAGGAAAAGAAAGAAGAGAAAAAGGAAGAATAAGAATATATTTTCTTCTTCTTCTTCTCTCCTTTTCTCATCTTTCTTCTTCTCTTCTATCTTTTTATCCTTTTCCTTCTCATTCTTCTTCTTTTATTCTTTCTTTTTCTTCTCTTTCTTCTTCTATTCTTTCTTTTTCTCCTCTTCCTTGTTTTTCTTCTTCTTATTCCTTATTTGTGTCATTTTAGAGCTAACTTAGGTAATTATGCCATTTTTGAGCTAAGTAAGCTTATTATGTCAATTTGGAGGAAAATAAGGTAAGTATAGGTCATTTTTGTGCTAACCTAGGTAATTATGCCATTTTTGAGCTAACTTAGGTAAGTATAGGTCATTTTAGAGCTAACTTAGGTAATTATGTCATTTTGGAGGAAAATAAGCTAAGTATATGACATTTATGAGCTAACCAAGGTTATTATGCCATTTTTGAAATGAATAAGCTAATTATGTCATAAATGAACTAAATAAGCTAATTATGTCATTTTGGAGGATAATTAGCTAAGTATGTCTTTTTTTGGGGAAAATAAGCTAAGTATGTGGCATAATAGGGCTAACAAGCATGTACGAAGCTAAGTATGCATTTGTTAAGCAAAACACTAGAGAAAACTTACCGGAGGTCAAGCACCGGGGTTTCTCGAGCCGGTATCACCTGGAGAAGGGTTGTGCGATGCGGCTCCAGAGTTATGCTGCACCAAAGATCATTTGCAAAGTCTCGTTAGCATGATGACACTCAAATGTTAAGACTAGTAAATAATGACCATTCAAATGAAACTCACCATTCCCGCTCCCACCATCTTTCAACACCTGCCATGACAAAGAGTAAACGAAATTAGTACAACATAAAAAAATTGAATACATGACATGAATAATAATATGTATATAATTTAAGTTGGGATGCATACAAACTAATAGTCTGGATCGTCTATATATGCTTCGGGATCAATAGATGCATCATCATCATCACTATCACGCGTGTCGTCATGAATGACGTGCTCATCGGGTTCAGCGGCATCAACATGTGGAAGGCCTTTCTGTAATCAGTCAAGCATTGACAGGTCATCCGTAGCAGTAACCTCTTCTTGTTCCGGCTCTTCTTGTTCTGGCTCAGGGGTGAAGTCGGATTCACTATCGCTGTCTACTTCCATGTTCTGGGGTGAAGTAGAGCGGTTCTTGAAAGCCACGCAACATCACCGGCATTACCCGCTCAAGCCATATGTGCCAATCATGACTCTTGAGACCAAATATTTTTAATTTTTCAAGAATCGCTCCCCTCTTTAAATTCGCTGCATACCCATCGGGGAACATCAACTGCATTTTCACCCACAAGATAATTTCCCTCATAGCTGGCCTTCCAAGATTGAACCAGGCCTTTGGCTTCGTCCAGTTCTGCTTTCCTTTCGGTTGTCGCATGTTTTGTAACGGTCTATCACATAGAGTCTGCAGATCGACTCTAGCCTTAGTATTATCCTTTGACTTCCCATCTATGCCGAACAATGTACCAAAAAGGGCCTCGCCGATATTCTTTTCAGTGTGCATCACGTCGATGTTGTGTGGAAGAAGGAGGTCTTTGAAGTAAGGCAAATCCCACAAGCATGTCTTGTGAGTCCAGACGTGTTCCGAATTATACCCCTTGAAATACCCTGGACGCTCTGGATCAGGCTCGAGAGCGTTTAACTGATCCAGGATCTGTTGGCCAGTCAACGCAGGTGGTGCAGAGTTTTTGACAACTCTACCTTTGGTGAAGTTCTTCTTGTCTTTTCTGAACTTATGGCGAGGATCCAGGAACTGTCTATGCAAGTCGGAGCAAGAATACTTGCGACCCGCCTGCAGCCAATGAAACTGAAGAGCTGCCTTGCATGTGGGGCACGGGAACCTTCCATGCGTACACCAGCCAACGAATAGCGCATACGCCGGCAAGTCATGCATCGAGTACATGTACCAGACACGCATTATGAAGTTTCGTTTGCTAGCGGCGTCGTATGTCTTGAACCCATTATCCCAAGCTTCTTGCAATTCATCCTTAAGTGGCTGCATGTACACATTCATATTCTTCCCCGGATAGTTGGGCCCTGGAATTATCAACGTCAGGAAAATGTTCTTTCTTTGCATAATTTGTCCGGGGGGGAGATTGAGTGGAATGACAAATACAGGCCAACAACTATATTGGGTTGCCGTCATACCAAACGGATTGAACCCATCCGTGCCGATGCAGACTCGAGGATGCCTTGGATCTGCCGCTTTTTGCTCATGTAATGCATCGAAGTGCTTCCACGCAGAACCATCCGATGTGTGTACCATCATCTGATTCCCATCTGCATCTAGTTCGGTTCTTTTGCCCATTTTGTGCCATGTCATCTGTCTGGCCGTCTCTTCGACCATGAAAAGATGTTGAAGTCTTGGTACGATTGGCAGATACCGAAGAACATTAACGGAGATTTTGGTCCGCCTCTTCTCACCCATACCGTTGTCTGCCACAACATACCTGGAAGACTTGCAAATGGGACAATAGTTCAAGTCCGCATACTCAAGCCTAAATAAGGCACATCCTTTCTCACAGGCATCTATCTTCTCATAGGGCATCTTAAGTACACGGAGGATTTTGTCCGACTGGTACAGGTTTGCAGGCAGTACATGGCCTTTGGGTAGAAAGCGTCCAAATAGTGTCATCATCGCATCGTAGCATTCTCTGCCCAAGTTGAATTGAGCCTTCAGAGCCATTACTTGTGCGATGGCATCCAGTTGACAAAGCTCAGTGTGCTCGTGGAGAGGACGTTTTGAAGACTCCAACATTTCATTGAAGGCCTTTGCAGATTCGTCCATCTCATCGTCCGAATCCCGAGCATCATCAAAGCCTTGCACCATGTCTTCGATCTCGGTACCATGCTTGTCGGTGCGACAACGAACCACGTCAGCTCTGGTACGTTGGGCAGACTCACCATGAAATGTCCACACCGTATAATCAGGCGTAAAACCCCACTTCTGTAGGTGTTTACCCATTTCACCCTCTGTCTTCTGTGAAAAGTTGTCGCACCTAACACAGGGGCACCAGGTTTTTCTCTGGCCATTTGCAAATGCGGCTTTCACAAACCCCTTGGTTTTTGTTAACCATTCATTGGTCGTGTCTTTCTGACTAGTGTGACCGGTGTACATCCACGCACGATCACTCATCTTGCCTACCTACTAAACACACAAGAAATATATATATAATTCAGCATATATATTCATCAGTTAATCAAGTTTGTCAATTTTATTACGTCCATGCAACCTACACGCTAATAGGTAAAGATAGGTCCTAATCCCACCCGAGTATGTGTAGATTGGGTTCGTTTTCCCATGCTCTGCTCTGGATTCGACGCAAAATTTCGGCAGCACCTCCCCGCTGTTCTCCTGATACACGTCTCGGCAATAAACAGAGAGGATGTGTACCCGGAGAACAACAAGGAGGCATTGACGAAATTTTGCATCGGATCCGGAGCAGAGCATGGGAAAACGAACCCAATTTACACATACCCGGGCTGTCCATGGATAACGTTGGACAATTCGAAAGAATCACGGTTATAAATATGCAAATGCATGCATATTTATAACTGTAACCCTTTCGAACGGGAGACGCATACTGGTCACGCATACTGATGATTGAAGACACCTATAGCTAGCAAGTTTCATCAGCACGAAGACCGGAACAGAGCAAATTAAGGGGGGAGGAGGAGATGTCATTTGTGCTCACCCACGAACGCAGGGGTGCTCGTCGAACGCATGGGGAGGTCGTCGAACACCAGACCCTCGCAGCGACGAAACAACTGCACATTTAAATCCACCCGATCAACACGAATATTCAATCCCGATAAAAAATCTATATATATATATATATATATAACTACTTTTCTAATTTTTTTTCTATTCTCCTCTATTCCTTCTTCTTCTCCTCTTTTTCTTCTTCTTCAGACCATCTTCTGTTTTTCCTCTTCTTCTCGTTTTCTCCTCTTTTTCTTCTTCTTCCTATACTTCTCCTCTTCTTCTTCTCCTTCTTCTTCTATTCTTCTCCTCCTCCTCCTCCTCTTCTTCTTCTTCTTCTTCTTCTTCTTCATCTTCTTCTTCTTCTTCTTCTTCTTCTTCTTCTTCTTCTTCTTCTTCTTCTTCTTCTTCTCCTTCTTCTTCTTCTTCTTCTTCTCCTTCTTCTTTTCTTCTCCTCCTCTTCTTCTTCTTCTTCTTCTTCCTTTTTTTTCATCTTTCTTCTTCTTCTTCTAATTATCTAAACCTAAACCTAAACCTAAACCTAGCACTAAACTAAACCTAGCACTAATTAACCTAAACCTAAACAGCAAAAAACAGAAACAAAAAAACAGAAAAAAGGTCACCTTGGAGGAGGGCCGGCGCAGGGAGGAAGGCGGCGCCACGGTGGTGGAGAAGGGCTGCGGGGAGGGGGGCGGCGCCGCGGCCTGGCTCCGACGGGGGCGGCGGGGATCGGGGGCCGCCGGGACGACGGGGAGGCTGGTGGTGGGGCGGTGGGGCGGCGGCAGTGGCCGGGCGGCGGGTGGTGGGGCGGCGGGGTCGTGGTGGTCGTCGGGGAGAGAGAGGCAGAGAGAGAGAGAGAGAGAGAGGGAGGGGTAGGGGGCGGCCGTTAGTTAAGTCTGCTAATATTTGCCGTCCGCCGATCTTTGCCGTCTGCTTAAAGACACTTTGCCGTCTGCTAGCAGACGGCAAAATGTATTTCATTTGACCTAACCAACTGCATGGTCCAGTGGGGCCCAGCTGAGATCTTTGCCATCTGCCTTTTGGCTCTTTGCCGTCCGCTAACAGACGACAAAGAGTGTACCAACGGCAAAAAATCTCTTTGCCGTCCGCTAACAGACGACAAAGAGTGCACTGACGGCAAAAAATTTCTTTGCCATGAGTCCTTTCTTTGCCGTCCGCTTTGTGGAAGCAGACGGCAAAGACCATCTTTGCCGTCCGCTAGCAGATGGCAAAGAATGGACTGATGGCAAATTCTCTGATTCCAGTAGTGTTACTTTCTGTTTGGGAACCGCCTATGATGTGTCTAGCATGGAATATATTGGGAATTCTCGGTCGTTTTCGTTGACAGGAAAAGCATGCTCTCAAAATATTTTATCTCTCTATTTTAAGCTTTGAGCGCTGGCACGTTAGCAAATCTCTGCTTCCCTCTGCGAAGGGCCTATCTATTTACTTTTATGCAATTTTTATTTTTCTTGAGTCTCCATCTTCTCTTATAAAGCACCAACTAGAGAGCACTATTGTCATACTTGTGCATTGTGTGTAGCTAATATTTGAGTGTGTTTCATGAATGGATCAATGATTGAGCAAAATGGGCTTGGGATAACTTTCTTTAGCGTTGATATTTTGAAAGACATGGTTGCTTGTTAGCATGTTTGAGTATTTATATCTTCATGTCAAAGTATAGACTATTGCTTTGAATCTTTCAAGTCCAATGTCCATGCTATAAAAGAAAAGAATATATGATGAATAAGATAGGCAACATTCCACATCAAAAATTCTGTTTTTATCATTTACCTACTCGAGGACGAGCAGGAATTAAGCTTGGGGATGCTGATACGTCTCCAATGTATCTATAATTTTTTATTGTTCCATGCTGTTATATTATCAATCTTGGATGTTTTTATATACATTTACAACAATTATATATCATTTTTTGGGACTAACCTATTAACTTAGTGCCCAGTGCCAGTTGCTGTTTTCTGCCTGTTTTTGGTTTTACAGAATATCAATACCAAACGAAGTCCAAATGCCACAAAACTTTTTGGAGATTTTTTTCTGGACATAACAAACACTAGAAGCTTCAGGAGGAGGCCAGAAGACCCAGGAGGTGGCCACGAGCCTCCAGAGCGCGCCTGGGGGGCAGGCGCGCCCTGGTGCCTCGTGGGCCCACCTCTGCCCCTTTTGAGCTAATTCCATCACTATAAATTCCCAAAAAATCGGGAAACCAACATGAGAGTCCACGAAATACTTTGTCCGCCGCCACAAGTCTCTGTTCTTGAGAGATCCCATCTGGAGGCCTTTTCCGGTGCTCCGCCAGAGGGGGAATCGATCACGGAAGGGCTATACATCAACCTTGCTGCCCTTCCGATGATCCGTGAGTAGTTTACCACAGACCTTCGGGTCCATAGTTAGTAGCTAGATGGCTTCTTCTCTCCTTTTGATCTTCAATACAATGTTCTCCCCGATGTTCTTGGAGTTCTATCCGATGTAATCACTTTTTGCGGTGTGTTTGTTGGGATCCGATGAATTGTGAGTTTATGATTAGATCATCCATGAGTATTATTTGAGTTTTCTCTGAACTCTTTTATGCATGATTATTATAGCTTCGTATTTCTTCTCCGATCTATTGATTTGGTTTGGCCAGCTGGATTGATTTATCTTGCCATGGGAAGAGGTGCTTTGTAATGGGTTCAATCTTGCGGTGCTCAATCCCAGTGACAAAAAGGGACATGACACGTATGTATCATTGCTATTAAGGGTAAAAATATGGGGGTTATTCATGCATGAGTTTACTTTATCTACATCATGTCATCGTTCTTAAGGCGTTACTCCGTTCTTTATGGACTTAATACACTAGATGCATGCTGGATAGCGGTCGATGTGTGGAGTAATAGTAGTAGATGCAGGCAGGAGTCGGTCTATTTGTATTGGACGTGATGCCTATATACATGATCATTGCCTTGGATATCATCATGATTATTTGCTTTTCTATCAATTGCCCAACGGTAATTTGTTTACCCACCGTATGCTTTTTTCTTGAGAGAAGCCTCTAGTGAAAACTATGGCCCCCGGGTCTATCTAAATCATATATTAAAAACCCTAAAAATACCTTGCTGCACTTTTATTTTATTTATTTTATTTTGTATTTTTGTTTCTATCTATCTATCTATCTATCTATCACATACAATTTAATTTTGCAACTTACCGCCGAGGGATTGACAACCCCTTGTTTGCGTTGGGTACAAGGATTTGTTGTTTTGTGTGCAGGTGCTGCTAACGAGGTGTTGCGTGATTCTCCTACTGGATTGATAACCTTGGTTTCATAACTGAGGGAAATACTTATCTCTACTGTACTGCATCTCCCTTCCTCTTCAGGGAATTACCAACGCAGCTCACAAGTAGCAGACACCGAATGGCAGTATCGTGAAGACGACGACGGAGAAGAGGAGGACAATGACGAGGACACCGAGACCGAGGAAGGACAGGAGGAGGAATCCTCTCCATCTGGGGGAGGTCCTAAGGAGCCCCGCACCAAGGCTCAACATGATCCGAGTGTTTGAGCGGGTTGGACCCAGGCGCCGAGTGGTTCCAGGCCGACTGCCGCGGCCCCTATAACTCGCGGGACGAAGCGCGGACGAGCTGGGTCGACGGAGTCGCCTGAGAAGCCGCTCAAGCAGCCCAAGCTTACCACCACCAAGCCCCGAAAGGCCGCTCTTCCCAAGATCAAGATGACGGTGCCCGTGGCTTCGAAGTAAGTGATGGGTGTCCATCTCTTTTGCCGAGTGAGTTTTTGCTGACCGATAACTGAGCGGCTTCATGAGTGCAGAAACGAGACGTCTACCATGTTGCCGGACCCGGATGCCCCTGAGAAGATGCAACCTGAAGCCCAGGCCACGGACGCGCGACCTCCAAAGGTACTGTCTGGTCTATTTGAGTCCGTACTCGAGTGCTTGTTCGTTTAGGGTGCTGATCTTCAGATGATTGCAGCTCCAAGTGAAGTCATCCACCTTGATGACAATGACAAGGCCGACCCGCCGAGCTCAGGAGCTAGTGAGAAGGCCCCGCCGAGTGGCGATGTCATCATGCAGGAAGCTGCCAACGGCCGAGTGGAAAAGATCTCGCCTGCAAAGGTCTTCACCAGGACTGCTTCACCAGTGAAGGGTGTTGCAAAGGCGACTTCCATGCCTCCACTGGCGCCGACCTCGGACCCTGCTCCAGTCACCCTGTTCTCATTGCAGAGGGTCCCTGAGGACCAGGTGGGAGCTAGAAAGGAAGCCTTGATCCCAGTCGAAGTGGTGTACGACCGGCTGAAGGTGGCGTACAATGCCAGCGAGGCCTTGAAGGCCAACGTCCGAGTAAGTGCCGTAGTAAGTACCTTTGGCGTCTTTTAAATTTTCGTCTATTTTCCAAATAGCGATTGACTTTCTGTCAGTGGGTTTGCGCAGGGCACACCCACTGGGTGTTGTTTGTTTGTTCCAGTGGGGGCACGCTGAGTGCACCCACTGGGTGTAGTCCCCGAGACTGCCATCGACTGGAAGCAGTCGGCGGGAGTCTTAGAACTCTGCATTTTTGTCGTTTTCACTCGGGCTGACTAGGGTCTTTGCCGAATGTCTCTGTTCCAGTGGGGGCACGCTGGGTGCACCCACTGGGTGTCGTCCCTGAGACTGCCATCGATTGCAGGCAATCGGTGGGAGTCTAATAGAACATACACACACATTTTTTAGCTCATCAACATGAGTCATTCTCCAGTGGGGGCACGCTGAGTGCACCCACTGGGTGTAGTCCCCGAGACTACTGTCGACTGGACGCAGCCGGCGGGAGCCTTAGAGTTCTTTATGCGGTAACACTCGGGGTGCATCCTCTCACTCGGCTGACCGAGTGGGAGGCTTGGTAGATGATACGTCCAATTTGCATCATGATTTCCTACTGTTGTTTATTATGTTTTTGATCATTATTTCACTTTATGGTAAAAATCTTATGCCTTTTCTCTCTTAATTTGCAAGATTTACATGAAGAGGGAGAATGCCGGCAGCTGGAATTCTGGACCTGAAATAGCCATATCAGAGATACCTATTCTATAGACCTCCAATTGACCTGAAATTTCATGGAGATTTTTTATTGAATATATAAAAAATACCGGAGAAAAGAGATTACAGAGGGGACCCACCAGCTGCCCACAAGGCAGTAGGGCGCGGCCCCCCTAGGCGCGCCCTAGTGCCTTGTGGGGCCCATAGCTGGCGTCTGCCCCCCTCCTTCTGCTATATGAAGCCATTTTCCCTAGAAAAAATAAAGAGAAGGCTTTTGGGACGAAGCGCCGCCGTCTCGAGGCGGAACCTGTGCAGGAGCAATTTTGCTCTCCGGCGGAGCGATTCCGCCGGGGATACTTCCCTCCGGGAGGGGAAAATCGGAGCCATCGACATCACCAACGATCCTCTCATCGTGGGAGGACCAATCTTCATCAACATCTTCATCAGCACCATCTCATCTCAAACCCTAGTTCATCTCTTGTATTCAATCTTTGTCTCAAAACCTCAGATTGGTACCTGTGGGTTGCTAGTAGTGTTGATTACATCTTGTAGTTGATGCTAGTTGGTTTATTTGGTGAAAGATTATATGTTCAGATCCTTAATGCTATTCAATACCCCTCTGATCTTGAACATGAACATGATTTGTGAGTAGTTACTTTTGTTCTTGAGGACATGGGAGAAGTCTTGTCATAAGTAATCATGTGAATTTGGTATTCGTTCGATATTTTGATGATATGTATGTTGTTGCTTCCTTTAGTGGTGTCGTGTGAACGTCGACTACATGACACTTCACCATCTTTGGGCCTAAGGGAAGGCATTGTGGAGTTGTAATTAGATGATGGGTTGCTAGAGTGACAGAAGCTTAAACCCTAGTTTGTGCGCTATTCCGTAAGGGGCTGATTTGGATCCATATGTTCCATGCTATGGTTAGAGTTATCTTAATTCTTCTTTCATAGTTGCGGATGCTTGCGAGAGGGGGTAATCATAAGTGGGAGGCTTGTTCAAGTAAGAACAACACCCAAGCACCGGTCCACCCACATATCAAATTATCAAAGTAGCGAACGCGAATCAAACAAACATGATGAAAGTGACTAGATGAAATTCCCATGTGTCCTCGAGAACGCTTTGCTTATTATACGAGTTTGTTTCGGCTTGTACTTTGCTACAAAAAGGATTGGGCCACCTTGCTGCACTTTATTATATTTGTTACTTGTTACTTGTTACGAATTATCTTGCTATCAAAAATATCTGTTACTGCTACTTTCAGTACTTGCAGAGAATACCTTGCTGAAAACCGCTTGTCATTTCCTTCTGCTCCTCGTTGGGTTCGACACTCTTACTTATTGAAAGGACTACGATTGATCCCCTATACTTGTGGGTCATCAAGACTCTTTTCTGGCACCGTTGCCGGGGAGTGAAGCACCTTTGGTGAGTGGAATTGGGTAAGGAAACATTTATATTATGTGCTGAAATTTATTGTCACCTATCACTATGGAAAGTAATCCTTTGAGGGGCTTGTTCGGGGTATCTTCACCTCGACCGGAAGAAATAAGAGTTGCTCCTCCACCTATTGAACGTACGGAAAATATTTATTATGAAATTGCTTCGGGTATGATAGAGAAATTGCTAGCTAATCCTTATGCAGGAGATGGAACGGTACATCCTGATATGCACTTGATCTATGTGGATGAAATTTGTGGATTGTTTAAGCTTGCAGGTTTATCTCGAGATGGAGTTAAGAAGAAAGTATTCCCTTTATCTTTGGAGGGAAAGGCATTGACATGGTATAGGCTATGTGATGATACTGATACATGTGACTGGAACCGGTTTGTCGGCCCCGTAGGAACCAGGGTACCACGGCCCGTCTGCCTCTGGCCCAGGAGGCGGCGCTTGGGCCGGCCCAGGCAAGGCGGCCCTCGCGTCGTTGCCCAGGAGGGGTCAACTCGTGAGGCCCCTCACCGCCAGGTCTAGCCTTGGTGAGGCCGGCAAGCCACAGATCGCCTCGTGAGGCAATCCCTCGGGAGGCTGCTTTGCGGGGCGTGACGTCCGATGTCAGGGAGAGGATAGCAGAGTACAGCTCAGACAGGTTTCCATTCTGGTGATAAGGGAGCAGACGCGTCAGCCTCCCCCTAAAAAAGAAAGCAGGCCCCAAGGCATTTCCTCTTTGGTGAAAGAGGATCAGGACGGGTCGGCGCGCCAGGACGGAGGTCATCGCCGAGCCCGCCAACACGTCAGGAGGACTGCTTTACCAGGCGGAGACCGCCTTTTGTCAGGATAAGCCTGCGCGCCTGTTCCCCTTTGAATTGCCGCCCTGTGGCCACCCTTTCCCGCTGGTATTTTCGGGGAAGAGGACCAAGGCACTACAAAAGGGGAAGGGCAGCTCCCATGTAAGGGGATCGACTCATTCTCCCCCACACCTCGTGTACTTCGAGCCACAAGCTCTCCATACAGGGCAATCCAACGCAGGCAGGAGTAGGGTATTACACCGCACGGTGGCCTGAACCTGGGTAGCTCACGCGTCCCCTTCATGTCCGGTGAGAGCCAGTGAGCCCGTCGTGACCCCGCCGTAGTTGCCGTCGTGTCGTAGGTTGCCAAGCAAAGTCCCCCAGAGTTCGAATCCTAAGTTCTTGGAGAAGTTTCTTGGACGCGGATCCTAGACTCCGACATTTGGCGCGCCAGGTAGGGGGACTTGCCGTCTTCGCGCCTTCGACCTCAACGTCAACATCGACATGGACGACGCCGCCACGCGCCGGGAGCGCGCTGCGCGCCGGACTGCCGTCAGGGTCCGTGCGGCGCCCGCTATCCGAGGTGCCCCTGGGCGGCGCCCTCGTGCCGTCACCAAGCCCGTTGGGGGACGGGCGCCCTCCTCCATCCGCCCGGCGGTGAGCGAGCAAGAGCATGGTCTTTCCTCCACCGCGTCCTCGCCCGCAGGTCGCGGCCCGCTCGCTCCGCACGTCGCGCTGCTCATGCCGCGAGGGCTGCTGCGCTGTCGCCCCGCCAAGGACGGTCGCGACGCCTGGCTCGAGCGCATCATCGAGCTTGTTTCCGCCGCCAGCGGCGGCCAGGCACCGCCTCGCTCCTCGCTCGCTCCTTCGCGGCACGTTGAGCAGCCCGGGTGCGCCGCTCCTCGTCTTCCTCCTCCTCCAGGCCTCGACGGAGGCTCCCAGGGGCCCCGAGGGGTGGCCTGCATCCTGGGAGGAGCCCAGGCCCCTCCATCCAGCCACCACCTCAAGCGCTTCTCGCGCGAAGTAAGCGTGGCCCAGCCGGCGCCCGAGTCTGCCGGCCACCTCAAGTGGTCCGAGTTCCCCGTCTCCTTCGACGCCAGCGACCATCCCAGGTCCGCCAGGGCTGCGGGGGCTGTCCCTCTACTGTGTACTCTGACTATCGACGGTGTGGCCATCACCAAGACGCTCATTGATGGCGGCGCTGGCCTCAACGTGCTCTCTGTGGAGACTTTCGAGACGCTCCAGGCGCCAGGTGGGCGCCTGGTGCCCACTAGGCCCTTCTCGGGCGTCACCGGCGGCTCCACTGCCCCCGTGGGGCAGGTGTGCCTTCCCGTCACCTTCGGCACCCGCGAGAACTACCGTACGGAGCTCGTCGACTTCGATGTGGCTCGCATCGGCTTGCCCTACAACGCCATCTTGGGCTACCCGGCGCTCTCCAAGTTCATGGCCGCGACACACCATGCCTACGGCCTCGTCAAGATGCCCGGTAGCAGCGGCACCCTCACTGTCCGTTGCGATGTAAAGGGCGCGGTGCGCGCCCTTGCGCGCGCCCACAAGGCGGCGGCCGCCGCATCCCAGGCCAAGGAGGATGCCCCTGAGCTTGCCGAGCCGGCGCCCGCGAAGAAGAAGCTACTGTTTTCCCAGGATGGGAACGGCGTGGGCCCCTTCCTCACCATCGGCAGCGGCCTTTCCCCCGAACAATAAGCCGCCCTCGTCGACTTCCTTCGGGCGAATGCTGACATGTTCACTTGGACAGCCTCAGACATGCCCGGCGTGCCAAGGGAGGTGATCGAGCACCACTTGGCGGTGTGCCCCAACGCACGCCCCGTCAAGCAGAAAGTACGGCGCCAGGCGCCCGAGAAGCAGGACTTCGTCATTGGGGAGGTCGAGAAGCTCCAAGACGCCGGAATCATCCGCGAAGTGCTCCACCCGGAGTGGATCGCCAACCCCGTTGTCGTCGCCAAGCCACATGGCGGCAAGCGCATGTGCGTCGACTTCACCAACCTCAACAAGGCCTGCCCCAAGGACCACTTCCCGCTGCCCAGGATTGACCAGATAGTAGACTCCACTGCCGGGTGCGATCTACTCTGCTTCTTGGACGCCTTCTCGGGCTATCATCAGATCGAGATGGCCAAGGAGGATGAGGAGAAAACCGCCTTCATCACCCTCTGTGGAGTGTTCTGCTACGTGTGCATGCCCTTTGGCCTGAAAAGCGTGGGGGCTACCTTCTAGAGGCTGATGCGCATCTGCCTAGGGTGCCAGATGGGGAGAAACGCAGAGGCATACATCGACGACATCATCATCAAAACGCGCGAGGCGCGCACCCTCATCGAGGACCTGAGGGAAACCTTCGCCAACCTGCGCAAGGTCAACCTCAAGCTCAACCCCGCTGAGTGTGTCTTCGGTGTCCCTTCCGGCAAGCTCCTGGGTTTCCTGGTCTCCCATCACGGCATCGAGGCCAACCCTGAGAAGATTAAAGCTATCGAGGAGATACGGCCGCCCCGTAACCTCAAGGAGATGCAGCGCCTGGCGGGATGCATGGCCTCGCTCGGTCACTTCATATCCAAGTTCGGAGAGCGGGCTCTGCCTTTCTTCAAGCTCATGAAGAGGTCTGGCCCCTTCAAGTGGACCCCTGAGGCCGATGCTACCTTCCAGGATCTCAAAAGGTACCTCACGAGCCCTCCCGTCATGGTCGCCCCGCGCCCATGCGAGCGCCTGCTGTTATACTTGGCAGCCACTCCCCAAACGGCCAGTGCGGCCCTTGTGGCAGAGCGGGAGGAGCGAGTCTGCGTCAAGAAGAAGCGTGCCGAGCCTGTGCCTGCGGATGCCGCGGAGACATCACCGGAGCCCCTCAAGGCCCAGCCGGTGCCTGCCGAGGGCCCTCCTCCGGAGGCCCACGTGCCCCCTCAGGAGGCCTCTGGAGCTCAACCTCCGGAGGCCTCCGCGGCGCAGCAGCCTGAGCCCCTCGGCGAGCACGACTTGGATACCACGGTCACGCACCTCGTCGAGCACCCTATCTACTTCGTCAGTACGGTGCTGCGAGACGCGCGTGAACGGTACCCCATGCAACAGAAGCTCCTCCTGGCCTCCAGGAAGCTACGCCACTACTTCCAGGGTCACCTAGTCAGAGTGATCTCCTCCTACCCACTGGAGCAAGTCATGCGGAGCCCAAATGCCACCGGCCGTGTCACCGAATGGAACATCGAGCTGCAGCCTTTTGAGCTGGAGTTCCTCACCACCAGGACCATCAAGGGCACGGCCTTGGCGAACTTCGCGGCAGAGTGGACGGACACGCGTCAGGGTGAGCCGCAGGAGGAGTCTACCTCCGGAGGCTGGAGCATGCACTTCGACGGGGCCTTCACGCGCCAGGGCGCGGGGGCTGGGGTGGTGCTCACTACACCCACAGGCGACAAGCTTTACTATGCAGTGCAGCTCTACTTCGGGCGCACCGACAAGGTCTCCAACAACATCGCCGAGTATGAGGGACTCATCGCCGGGCTCAAGGCCGCCATCGCGCTTGGAGTCAGGCGCATCATCAACAAGGGCGACTCGCAGCTCCTCGTCAACTTCTCCAACAAGAAGTACAAGCCGAAGGATGAGCACATGGCGGCCTACCTGGAGGAGGTGCGCAAGCTCGAGAAGCGCTTCATGGGCATGGAGCTATAGCACGTCCCTCGCAGCGACAACAGCGAGGCGAACGAAATCGCCAAGCGTGCTTCTCGCCGCGAGCCCCAGAGCCCCGGCGTCTTCGAGGAGCGGCTCTTGAAGCCTTCAGAGGCACCCCCGATCGCCAGCATCCCGGTGCCTCACGAAGAGCTCCCTCCCGCACCACCCATGGGCACACCAGACTGCGGACCAGCTTCAGGCGCTCGCCTGCTGCTGGCGCTCGAGCCGCAGCCTGAAAGCTGGACCGCGGAGATCGATGCGGAAGCAGAGCGTGTGGTCCGCCAGGCCGCGCTCTACCACTTGAGGGAGAGTGACCTGTACCGCCACCACCCGAACGGAGTCGCGCTGCAGTGCATCTCCAAGGAGCAAGGGCGCGAGCTGCTTGCCGACATCCATGGAGGTGAGTGCTACTTGTAGCTTGGGTTGGTATTATCCCCAAAGAGGAAGGGATGATGCAGCACAGCAGAGGTAAGTATTTCCCTCAGTTATGAAACCAAGGTTATCAATCCAGTAGGAGAACCATGCAACACCTCGTTAGCAGTACCTGCACACAAACAACAAATCTTTGCACCCAACGCAAATGAGGGGTTGTCAATCCCTCGGCGGTTAATTGCAAGATTAAATTGTATGTGATAGATAGATAGATTGAAACAAAAATACAAAATAAAATAAATAAAATAAAATGGCAGCAATATTTTTAGGGTTTTAGTAATATGACTTAGATAGACTCGGGGGCCATAGTTTTCACTAGAGGCTTCTCTCGAGAAAATAGCACACGGTGGGTAGACAAATTACTGTTGGGCAATTGATAGAAAAGCGAATAATCATGACGATATCCAAGGCAATGATCATGTATATAGGCATCACGTCCAAGATAAGTAGACCGACTCCTTCCTGCATCTACTACTATTACTCCACACATCGACCGCTATCCAGCATGCATCTAGTGTATTAAGTCCATAAAAGAACGGAGTAACGCCTTAAGAACGATGGCATGATGTAGACAAGATAAACTCACGCATGAATAAACCTCATCTTTTTACCCTTAATAGCAACGATACATACGTGTCATGTCCCTTTCTGTCACTGGGATTGAGCACCGCAAGATCGAACCCATTACAAAGCACCTCTTCCCATGGCAAGATAAATCAATCTAGTTGGCCAAACCAAATCAATAGATCGGAGAAAAAATACGAAGCTATAATAATCATGCATAAAAGAGATCAGAGAAGACTCAAATAATATTCATGGATAATCTGATCATAAACTCACAATTCATCGGATCCCAACAAACACACCGCAAAAAGTGATTACATCGGATAGAACTCCAAGAACATCGAGGAGAACATTGTATTGAAGATCAAAAAGAGAGAAGAAGCCATCTAGCTACTAACTATGGACCCGAAGGTCTATGGTAAACTACTCACGCATCATCGGAAGGGCAGAAAGGTTGATGTAGAGCCCCTCCATGATCGATTCCCCCTCCGGCGGAGTACCGGAGAAGGCCTCCAGATAGGATCTCTCAAGAACAGAAACTTGCGGCGGCGGAAAAAGTATTTCGTGGACTCCCCTGAGGGTTTATGATTTTTTCTGAATTTATAGTGGAGGAATTAGGTCAAACGGAGCTCTGTGGGCCCCACGAGGTACTAGGGCGCGCCTGCCCCCCCAGGCGCGCCCTGGTGCCTCGTGGGCACCCCTTGGGGCTTCTGGCCTCCTCCTGAAGCTTCTAGTGTTTATCTTGTCCAGAAAAAAATCTGGAAAAAAATTTCGTGGCATTTGGACATCGTTTGGCATTGATTTTCTGTAAAACAAAAACAGGGCAGAAAACAGCAACTGGAACTGGGCACTGAGTTAATAGATTAGTCTTAAAAAATGATATATAATTGCTGTAAATGTATATAAAAACATCCAAGATTGATAATATAACAGCATGGAACAATCAAAAATTATAGATACGTTGGAGACGTATCAACATCCCCAAGCTTAATTCCTGCTCGTCCTCGAGTAGGTAAATGATAAAAACAGAATTTTTGATGTGGAATGCTGCCTATCATATTCATCACATATTCTTTTCTTTTATAGCATGGACATTGGACTTGAGTGATTCAAAGCAATAGTCTATAATTTGACATGAAGATATAAATACTCGAGCATGCTAACAAGCAACCATGTCTTTCAAAATATCAACGCTAAAGAAAGTTATCCCTAGCCCATTATGCTCAATCATTGATCCATTCATGAAACACATTCAAATATTAGCTACATCCAATGCACAAGTATGACAATAGTGCTCTCTAGTTGGTGCTTTTGTAGGAGAAGATGGAGACTCAAGTAAAAATAAAAATTGCATAAAAGTAAATAGATAGGCCCTTCGCAGAGGGAAGCAGAGATTTGTCAAATGTGCCAGAGCTCAAAGCTTAAATTAGAGAGATAAAAATATTTTGAGAGGCATGCTTTTCCTGTCAACGAAAACGACCGAGAATTCCCATTCTTTTCCATGCTAGAGACATCATAGGCGGTTCCCAAACAGAAAGTAAAGTTTATTTCCTGTCCACCATTCTTTCACAATCCATGGCTAGCCGTATCCATGGCTAGCCGTATCCATGGGTGCCCTCCATACCATCACTTTACAAGGATTTTTTTATTATTAATTTTGATTTCATTGTGGGACTGGGCATCCCTATTACCAACCATCCTCTCGTGCAATGACAAGTGAATAAACACTCATCGTGAGAATAACACACCTAGCATGGAAAATAATGGCCACCCCTTGCCGCTTCATGAGCGGTACGGGCACACAAAACGGGAAAATTATTTTGAAAATTAGAGTTGGCACATTCAAATTTACTTGGAACGGCATGGCAATACCGCATATAGGTAGATATGGTGGACTCATTTGGCACAACTTGGGTTTAAAGAGTTTGGATGCACAAGCAGTATTTCTGCTTAGTACAAATGAAGGCTAGCAAATAGATTGAGAAGCAACCAACCAAAAAGAAAAAACGGTCATAAACATGCATTGAACATAACTAACACTGAATAATGCACCATAAGTAGGATATAATTTCGTTGCATAATTATTGACTTAACGTGCATGCATAGGGAATCACAAACCTTAACACTAATATTCTTACTAAATCACAATTACTCACTAACATGACTCACATATTATCATTTCCATGTCGCAAAACTATTGCAAGGAATCATACTTATCATATCCAATGATCTATATGAAAGTTTTTATTATATCCCTCTTGAATATTCATCACTTTGGGACCAAATTCATATCTTGTGCAAATTACCGTTACTATTATCAACTCTCAAAAAGATTTAAGTGAAGCATGAGAGTTTATTTCTTCAAAATTTCAATCAACTCTCAAAATAATATAAGTGAAGCATGAGAGTTTATTTCTTCAAAATATAGCCACCACCATGCTCAAAAAGATTTAAGTGAAGCACTAGAGCAACTGCCTAGCTCAAAAAATTTAAATGAAGCACATAAAGTATTCTAACAAATGATGATAAACGTGTGGCTCTCTCAAGATAGGTGTGTTCAGCAAAGATGATTGTGACAAACTAAAAAGCAAACAAAGCAAAGACTCATATAATACAAGACGCTCCAAGTAAAACACATATCATGTGACGAATAAAAATATAGCTCCAAGTAAAATTATCGATGGTTGGTAGAAGAAAGAGGGAATGCCTTCCGGGGCATCCCCAAGCTTAGACGCTTGAGTCTTCCTTGAATATTACCTTGGGGTGCCTCGGGCATCCCCAAGCTTAGGCTTTTGCTACTCCTTATTCCTTCATCCATCATGATCTCACCCAAAACTTGAAAACTTCAATCACACAAAACTCAACAAAACCTTCGTGAGATCCGTTAGTATAACAAAACAAATCACTACTTTAAGTACTGTTGCAAACCCATTCATATTTTATTTTCGCATTATACGTACTGTACTCTAACTTCACCATGGCTTATACCCCCCGATACAATCCATATATTCATCAAAACAAGCAAGTAGTGCATCAAAAACAGAATCTGTCAAAAACAGAACAGTCTGTAGCAATCTATTTAAAAGCCATAATTATGTATCTCCAAAAATTCTGAAAAATTAGGAGAACGTGGAAAATTCATATGCCAAAACTTTGTAAAAATTTCAGATTTTTCTGACACTCCAGTACAGAACAAAAATTCAAGCACTGGACGCAAAACTTTCTGTTTTCCAGACAGCATCAATTATACTATCTTCCAAATCATCCTAAAGGCTTTACTTGGCACAAACACTAATTAAAAACACAAAAACACAATCATAACAGTAGCATAATTGTGTAAACACACAATAATTTATTTTATTCATTGGGTTGTCTCCCAACAAGCTCTTTCTTTATAGCCATTAAGATAGGCTTGAGATTTAAATGATGCTCACATGAAAGATAAAAGTTGAAACACAAAGAGAGCATCATAATTCATGTGATAAACACATTTAAGTATAAAATACTTCCTATGCATAGGAATTTTATAATAGAACAAATTATCAAGACAAGAATAATCTAGAATATGCAAGGAAGGAGAAAGAAACAATAGCAATCTCAACATGAAGAGGGGTAATTTAATAACATGAAAATTTCTACAGCCATATTTTCCTCTCTCATAATAATTACATGTAGGATCATACTCAAATTCAACAATATAGCTATCATAAACAATATTCCTTTTATGATCCACATGCATAAAAAATTTTATAACCTTCAAAAATAGTTGGATTATCATCAACGAAAGTCATGACCTCCCCACTTTTATCAAAAATTTCATAGGATTGAACATTCTCCAAATATGTGGGATTATTTTTACCTAGAGTTGACACTCTTCCAAACCCACTTTCAATATTATTGCAAGCATTATTATCAATATCATATTCATCATGATGCTTAACTAAATTTTTAAGATCATAAAAAGCATTATCACCCCAATCATGATCATTGCAATAAGTAGTGGACATAACAAAATCATCATCCCCAAGCTTGTAGTTTTGCATATTATTAGCACAATTCACATTTATAGAATTTATAGTAACATCATTGCAATCATGCTTTTCAATCAAGGAGCTATCATGAATCACTTTATAAATTTCTTCTTTTAGCACTTCATCACAATTTTCAGATTCATGATTTTCAAGCAAAACCTCATAGAGAAAATCAAGAGCACTCAAATCACTAGCAATTGGTTCATTATAATTGGATCTTTTGAAAAGATTAGCAGGTGGATGAGGATCCATATCTGTCGGGGTTGTGGAACCCGGGGTACCACGACCCGTCTGCCCGCGGCCCAGGGCACGGCGCCTGGCGGAGGCCCAGATAGGCGGCCCACCAACGGGCACCCCAGAGCAAAGTCACCTCACGAGGCTCCGGCCTCCCGACGGCCCCCTCACGAGGCTCCAGCCTCCCGAGGACCCCTCCTCAGGGAGCGGGCAAGTAGGACTCAGCAGCGGCTCCACCCAAGGCCCCCTCACGAGGCCGCCTCATGAGGCCCCCTCACGAGGCGGTCCCCCGAGGCTGCCTCCCGAGGCCCCCTCACGAGGCGGTCCCCCGAGGCTGCCTCTCGAGGCATCCTCCCGATGGCTTACAAGGCAAGGCCGTTCAGCGCAGCCGCGCGGTCTGGGGCCCATCACGTGGGTGACACGCGCGACGACGAACGACGACAGAGGGCGCGCCAGCGGGCGCGGATGAAGATGGTTTCCTCTTTTGTGTTAAGGGAGCAGGGCCAGCTATCTACTCTCCAAAGCAACCCCAAAGGTTGCCCGATCGGCGAAGGAAGACCAAGACGACGGGTGCGCAGGGAGGAGGTCATCACCGAGCCCACCGGCGCGTCATGGATCATGCTTTGGCAGGCGAAGACCACCTTTAGTCAGGATAGCCTGAGCGCCTGTCCCCTTTCAAAATCGCCAAGTGTGGCAACCCTTCCCGCCTAAGTTTTGAGGGGGAAGAGGACCAAGGCCGATATAAAGGGCAGTGCTGCCATTGTAGAAAAGGGAGGCTCGCCGGCTAGGCCCCCGAGATTGATTCCTTCATCTCCTACCTTGTACGCAAGAACTCTCTTGCCCCTGGCAATCCCAACCACAAGCAGGAGTAGGGTCTTACACCGCAAGGTGGCCCGAACCTGGGTAAACCGCTGCGTCCTCGCTCCGTCCCTCGCTAGCGAGCTCTCGCCGTAGCCTCGCCGTAGCTTAGCCGTGGTAGGAGACGAAGCAGTAGAACGAGCTCACCCCAGTGTTCGAACCTTTGGGTCCCCGGAGCCCGACTTCCGACATTTGGCGCGCCAGGTAGGGGTGTGCTACCGTTCTTCTGCTCCGCCCTCATCTCCACCAACCCCATTGGCCGACGCATGTCGCGAGCGCACCGAGCGCAGGGCTGGCCGCGTGGCTCAGACAAAGCCGGTGGCCCGCGGCAATCGCCGTCGCCCCGAAGCCGAGGCTGCTGCCACCACCGACCCCGCTGCCCGCGAGCAGCAGGACTCCTCCCTGCACCCCTCCGTGCGGGCGGACGGCCGCACTGCCATGGCCTCCTCCCTCGCCCACCATGGGCCGCCGAACCCGCAGACCGCGCTGCTCATGGCGGGTGAGCTGCTCCGCTACCGTCCGGATGATGCCGGCTACGATGCCTGGCTTGGCCGCATCACCGAGCTCGTCAACGTCGCCGGGGACGCTCCGGCGCCTTCTCACTCGCTCCGCCCTCCGCCGTCTCGTGCTGGGGACCTGGCGCACGGCGCTCCCCCGCCGCCTCCTCTGCCCGACGAGCGCGCCGGGCCCCAGCGCAGCGCGCGGGCTCGTGAGCCGTCCCGCGGCATGTCCTCGCCAGACCGAGACGAAGCCAGCTGCCAGATCATCCGCCGAGCGCCCCCCGACGCGCGAGTGCTCCTCGAGCGGCAGCGCCAGCGCCAGGACCAGGACGTTCAGGACGTTGCAGCGGTCGGGCGTCAAAACCGCGCCGCCCTCGCTGGCGGCGTCCCCTCGAGTGGCGTGGGCTGCCGTGCCTTCACCCGCGAGCTGTGTCGCGTGGTCTAGCCCGCCAAGTTCAAGCCTGAGCTGCCGCCATGCTATGACGGCACCCCCAACCCCACGGAGTTCCTCCAGCTCTACGCGCTGAGCGTCGGGGCGGCGAACGGCGACGACAAGGTCATGGCAAACTGGTTCCCCATGGCCCTCAAGGACGGCCCGCGCTCCTGGCTCATGAACCTCCCCGAGGCGTCCATCTCCTCGTGGGCCGAACTCTGCAGCCAGTTCATCGCCAACTTAAAAGGCACGCAGGACCGCTCCCTCACCATCAACAACCTGCAGCGTGTGCGGCAGCGCCCGGACGAGACCCTCCGCAAGTACATCCAGTGCTTCAGCTAGGTGCACAACAAGATCCCGCGTGCCTCCGATGCGGCCGTCATCTCTGCCTTCTCCACCGGCGTCATGGACGTCAAGATGCGCGAGAAGCTCGCCATCAACGGTGAGCTCTACTCCGTGCTTGAGCTGCTCGACCTCGCCGACAAGTGCGCCAAGGCTGAAGAAGGCCGCCTCTTCGTCCATAATGACCCCGACGCGGCGCTCGACGCCGCCAAGGCCAAGAGCAAGGACGTCAAGCGCAAGGGCCCGGCTGTGCTCGCGGCGGAGCCCGAGCAGAAGCGCGGCCGCGACCTCGACGAGCCTAGAAAGGACAACCGGCCACTCTGCGCTTTTCACAACGTGCGCTCCCGCAGCACCGAAGACTGTCAGGAGCTCAAGCTGCTCTGCGATGAGCGCCAAGGCCGCCGAGACGACCGCAATGGCCACGGCGCCGGCCGCGGAGGTGGCCGCGGCAGCAACCGTTGGGACGGCCGCAACGGCAACGGCTACTTCCGCCAGGGCTGGCGCGACCAGCCTCGTGAGGCCGTCTGGCGTGACCAGCCTCGTGAGGCCGCCTGGCGCGACCAACCTCGTGAGGCCGTCTGGCGTGACAGCCTCGTGAGGCTGCCTGGCGCGACCAGCCTCGTGAGGTAAACCCGCAGGCCCTGCGTCGCTACCTCAGCCGCAACATCCGCCCTCGCACTCTCGAGGTCGGCGACCTCGTCCTACACAGGACCCTCTCCAGAGAGGGACTCCACAAACTCTCACCCATGTGGGAAGGCCCTTTCAGGGTTGCTCATGTCTCCAGGCCCGGCGTCGTCCGGCTGGAGACGGAGGACGGAGTTCCTATGCCTAACACCTAGAACATCCAACCCCTTTGCAAGTTCTACCCGTGACCCTCACGCGTACGAGCGAAATGGGGCTGTACATGCCCTGGAGCCTCTCATTGCGCTAGCCTGATGGGCCCGCGAGAGCTCCAGCCCACGCCCAAGTGGAAGCCCCATGCTCCGCACTGGCGGAACGATCGAACCGCGATCATGCCCACGCCCAAGTGGAAGCCCCATGCTCCGCGCTGGGGACGGAGGAAGGAGTTTCAGCGTATGACGCGCGGAACGTCTGACCCCTCCGCAAGTTCTGCTCGTGGCCCCCACGAGTACGAACGAAACAGGGCTTTACACGCCCCGGAGACTCTCATTGCGTAAGCCTGATGGGCTCGCGAGAGCTCCAGCCCATGCCCAAGTGGAAGCCCCATGCTCCGGGCTGGCGGAACGATCGAGCCGCGATCATGCCCACGCCCAAGTGGAAGCCCCATGATCCGCGCTGGCAGAACAATCGACTGAGGGCGCCCCACGGGCTGCACCAACCTCAAGCTGATCCGTGCCGGACACGGGAGCCGCATCTCCTTCTGGTTGTGTAATCAACCTTATTATTTCGTCAGTTCATTGATGGCGAGCCGTGCGCACTCATGGCATCCCTCCTGAGCTTCACGCGAACGGGGGATGGACACGGTGCCTGTGCTCGGGTCAGTCCCAGCAGCGCTGAAAAACCCAAGTGATCGAGCTCTGGCTCGCGGGCCTGTTCCCGTGCACGTCACCTCACCAAGGTCCTTGGTGTCTCATCTTCTCACATGATAGGCACGGTGCCTGTGCTCGGGTCCGTCCCTGCAGCGCCGCTAAACCCAAGTGATCGAGCTCTAGCTCGCGGGCCTGCTCCCATGCACGCCACCTCACCAAGGTCCTTGGTGGCTTATCTTCTCGCGTGATGCCCATGAGTGGGTCAGCAAGCGCGCGCAGCTCCCCCGTCACGAGACCTTGCGCCTTGCAATTGTCTCAGGAGCAGGTCACACGGAAGGCCTCGCGAGCGTGCCTCGCGAGGTAACCCGGCGGCAGGATGCCCCCCGGAGCCTCAGGAGGCCTCAGGAGCACGGCTTCCGGAGCCAAGCCCGACAGAGCCATGCCAGCCGGAGGCCTCACGAGCGGAGACCTCGCGAGGCATACCCTACAAGTGGCGGCTCTCCCGACGCCGCCCTTCGAAAAAGCTAAGTATCATAAACACCTCACGAGATGTTTTCACCGCCCCTCAAGCTCTCCTCTCACCGCTGCCGCGCTGAGCGCTGAGTTTCCTTCTTCTGCGCGAGCCGCTTGCGCGTCAAAGGGGGGCTTCTTGAGCATCACGCCTCAGGAGCTCTTACCCCCTCGCAGTGCCCTACACCTCCTGGCCTTGTCCAGGCATCGCGACCGGACATACCAGCGACGGCTATAGCCCGCCCGGGGGCTGGGTCCTAACGACGTAGAGCGACAAGGCAAGAAAAGAAAGGGAGATAAGCCTCGCGAGAAGGTCTTGTGAGCCGCTCTCATCATTTTTCAAGCTCTCTCTTTCTTTTTGTAATCTCACCGAGCGCCCACGTTTTCTCTTTTGCGCGAGCCGCTTGCACACCAAAGAGGGGCTTCCTGGGCATCGCGCCCCAGGAGCCCTTACTAGCTCCCGAGCCCCTCACCTCTTGGCCTTGTCCAGGCATCGCGACCGGACATACCAGCGACGGCTGTAGGCCCGCTCGGGGGCTGGGTCCTGACGGCGTAGAGCACCAAGGCAAACAAGAAAGAAAAGCGAGGCCTCACGAGAGGACTTCAAGAGGAAATAAGCATGCATTACAGCAAGTCATAAGATACTTAATGCCAAGGACATCATTTTTCCTCACGCCATCAGGGGCTACGTTGACTTGTTACAAGAATAAAATGAAGAAGGGTGCCCTCGGCGCTGCCTCACCTTCAATACGCACAAGGAATCAAGGTGGAACACACGGGTGAGGCAATGATGGCCCCGTGCCGAGCGCGAATAGGCTTTATGTCAGCCTAGGCAGTTGCCGAGGCGTCGCGGGGAAGTGGAGGCGCCTTCCGTCGCATCGAGCGCCACACGTCACGCCTGGCCCGCAGGCGGTTAGGGCCCGTGCCGTTTCGCCCCCTTAGGCGGGAACATGCGCGCCACGGTCCCGGGGGCTACTGTCGGGGTTGTGGAACCCAGGGTACCATGACCCGTCTGCCCGCGGCCCAGGGCGCGGTGCCTAGCGGAGGCCCAGATAGCCAGCCCACCAACGGGCGCCCCAAAGCAAAGTCACCTCATGAGGCTCCGGCCTCCCGACGGCCCCCTCACGAGGCTCCGGCCCCCCGATGGCTCCGGCCTCCCGAGGACCCCTCCTCAGGGAGCGGGCAAGCAGGACTCAGCAGCGGCTCCACCCGAGGCCTCCTCGCGAGGCGGTCGCCCGAGGCTGCCTCCCGAGGCCCCCTCATGAGGCGGTCCCCCGAGGCTACCTCCCGAGGCCCCCTCACGAGGCGGTCCCCTGAGGCTGCCTCACAAGGCATCCTCCCAATGGCTTACAAGGCAAGGCTGTTCGGTGCAGCCGCGCGGTCTAGGGCCCATCACGTGGGTGACGCCCGCGACGACGAACGACGACAGAGGGCGCACCAGCAGGCGCGGATGAAGATGGTTTCCTCTTTTGTGTTAAGGGAGCAGGGCCAGCTATCTACTCTCCAAAGCAACCCCAAAGGTTGCCCGATCGGCGAAGGAAGACCAAGACGACGGGCGCGCAGGGCGGAGGTCATCACCGAGCCCACCGGCGCGTCATGGATCATGCTTTGGCAGGCAAAGACCACCTTTAGTCAGGATATCCTGAGCGCCTCTCCCCTTTCAAAATCGCCAAGTGTGGCAACCCTTCCCGCCTAAGTTTTGAGGGGGAAGAGGACCAAGGCCGAAATAAAGGGCAGTGCTGCCATTGTAGAAAAGGGAGGCTCGCCGGCTAGGCCCCCGAGATTGATTCCTTCATCTCCTACCTTGTACGCAAGAACTCTCTTGCCCATTGCAATCCAAACCACAAGCAGGAGTAGGGTCTTACACCGCAAGGTGGCCCGAACCTGGGTAAACTGCTGAGTCCTCGCTCCGTCCCTCGCTAGCGCGCTCTCGCAGTAGCCTCGCCGTAGCTTAGCCGTGGTAGGAGACGAAGCAGTAGAACGAGCTCACCCCAGTGTTCGAACCTTTGGGTCCCCGGAGCCCGACTTCCGACAATATCAATAGATTTTTAGCAAGCGAAGATGCAAGCAAATAGAAGACACATGGCACACAAGCAAAGATAGCAAACGATCAAAAAGGCAAACAGAAAATATTTTTGTATTTTTGTAAAAACATTTTAGACATGGGGGAGATAAAACGAGAGGCAAATAAAGTAAATGCAAGGAGATGAGAGTTTATGCAAAGGTACTTCATAGATGTTGATGATGTCTCCCCGGCAACGGCGCCAGAAATTCTTCCTGCTACTTGTAGCTTGCGTTGGTATTATCCCCGAAGAGGAAGGGATGATGCAGCACAGCAGAGGTAAGTATTTCCCTCAGTTATGAAACCAAGGTTATCAAACCTGTAGGAGAACCACGCAACACCTCGTTAGCAGTACCTGCACACAAACAACAAATCCTTGCACCCAACGCAAACGAGGGGTTGTCAATCCCTCGGCGGTTAATTGCAAGATTAAATTGTATGTAATAGATAGATAGATTGAAACAAAAATACAAAATAAAATAAATAAAAGAAAATGGCAGCAATATTTTTAGGGTTTTAGTAATATGATTTAGATAGACCCGGGGGCCATAGTTTTCACTAGAGGCTTCTCTCGAGAAAATAGCACACGGTGGGTAGACAAATTACTGTTGGGCAATTGATAGAAAAGCGAATAATCATGACGATATCCAAGGCAATGATCATGTATATAGGCATCACGTCCAAGATAAGTAGACCGACTCCTGCCTGCATCTACTACTATTACTCCACACATCGACCGCTATCCAGCATGCATCTAGTATATTAAGTCCATAAAAGAACGGAGTAACGCCTTAAGAACGATGACATGATGTAGACAAGATAAACTCACACATGAATAAACCCCATATTTTTACCCTTAATAGCAAGGATACATACGTGTCATGTCCCTTTCTGTCACTGAGATTGAGCACCGCAAGATCGAACCCATTACAAATCACCTCTTCCCATGGCAAGATAAATCAATCTAGTTGGCCAAACCAAATCAATAGATCGGAGAAGAAATACGAAGCTGTAATAATCATGCATAAAAGAGATCAGAGAAGACTCAAATAATATTCATGGATAATCTGATCATAAACTCACAATTCATCGGATCCCAACAAACACACCGCAAAAAGTGATTACATCGGATAGAACTCCAAGAACATCGAGGAGAACAATGTATTGAAGATCAAAAAGAGAGAAGAAGCCATCTAGCTACTAACTATGGACCCAAAGGTCTGTGGTAAACTACTCACGCATCATCGGAAGGGCAGCAAGGTTGATGTAGACCCCTTCGTGATCGATTCCCCCTCCGGCGGAGTACCGGAGAAGGCCTCCAGATGGGATCTCTCGAGAACAGAAACTTGCGGCGGCGGAAAACGTATTTCATGGACTCCCCTGAGGGTTTTTGATTTTTTCTGAATTTATAGTGGAGGAATTAGGTCAAACGGAGCTCTGTGGGCCCCACGAGGTACCAGGGTGTGCCTGCCCCCCCAGGCGCGCCCTGGTGCCTCGTGGGCACCCCCTGGGGCTTCTGGCCTCCTCCCAAAGCTTCTAGTGTTTATCTTGTCCAAAAAAAAATCTCCAAAAAGTTTCGTGGCATTTGGACTTCGTTTGGTATTGATTTTCTGTAAAACAAAAACATGGCAGAAAACAGCAACTGGCACTGGGCACTGAGTTACTAGATTAGTCTCAAAAAATGATATATAATTGATGTAAATGTATATAAAAACATCCAAGATTGATAATATAATAGCATGGAATAATAAAAAATTATAGATACGTTAGAGATGTATCAGCGACTGTGGCCACCATTCGTTCTCACGCACCATCGCAAGTAAGGCATTCCGCAGCGGTTTCTACTGGCCCACAGCGCTCGACGATGCCGTCGAGCTGGTCCAGGCATGCGAGGCCTGCCAATTCCACGCCAAGCAGGTCCACCAGCCGGTGCAAGGGCTCCAGATCATCCCTCTCTCTTGGCCTTTCGCGGTCTGGGGGCTGGATATCCTCGGGCCCTTCCCTCGCGCGGCTGGCGGCTACCGCTACCTCTACGTCGCCATCGACAAGTTCACCAAGTGGGCGGAGGTGGAGCCTATCCGGACCATTCCGGCAGGGTCACCGGTCAAGTTCATCAAGGGCTTTGGCGTCCCCAACCGCATCATCACGGACAACGGCACGCAGTTCACCAGTGGCCAATTCAAGACCTACTGCGCCAGCATCGGCACACAGATCTGCTTTGCCTCCGTGGCACACCCTCGAAGCAATGGTCAGGCCAAGCGCGCCAACACTGAGGTCCTCAAGGGCCTCAAGACTAGGAGCTTCAAGAAGTAGCTCGCGGCATGCGGCAAGGGCTGGCTGGAGGAGCTCCCCTTAGTGCTATGGTCCATCCACACCACGGCGACCAAGCCCACCGGCGATACGCCTTTCTTCCTCGTCTACAGGGCAGAAGCGGTTCTCCCAGCCGAGGTCAAGCACCGGTCCCCGCGGGTCTTGGCTTTTGATGAGTCTCGTCAAGACGGCTTGCGGGAGGATGACCTGCTTTTCCTTGAAGGGGCGCGCTGCCAGGCCGCCCTTCGCGCAGCAAGGTACCAGCAGGCGTTGCGTCGCTATCACAGCCGCAACATACGCCCCGGCACCCTCAAGGCGGGAGACCTTGTTCTGCGCCGGATCCTCTCCAGAGAGGGACTCCACAAACTCTCACCCATGTGGGAGGGCCCTTTCAGGGTCACGCACATCTCCCGGCGTGGCGCGGCGCGGCTCGAAATGGAGGAGGGTGTTCTGGTACAAAACACATGGAACATCCAACATCTCCACAAGTTCTATCCGTGACACCACGGATACGAACGAAATGGAGCTGTACACGCTCTGGAGCTCCCTCTACCGGCGCTGCCTTCGGCACGCGGGAGCTCCCTCCCACTGTCATGGAAGCCCCATGCTCCGCGCTGGCGGACACCCCATACTCCGTGCTGACGGAAAGCCCCATGCTCCGCGCTGGCGGATACCCCATGCTCTGCGCTGGTGGACGCCCCATGCTCTGCGCTGGCGGCCTACATACTTGAGGGGCCTACGGTCGTCACATCCTCAAGCTGACCCGTGTCGAACACGGCAGCACGTACCTTTCCTGTTGTGTAATGAGTCTATTTCATGCATCAGTAAAGTCTACTTCCTAATAACAACCAGTGCCCTTGCAGCTGATTTGCCTCCGGAGGCGCGCTCGTGATCTCCCCCCGTGTGTCTCACGCGAGCGGGGGCTGGGCACGGTGCCTGTGCTCGGGTCAGTCCCAGCGGCACTGCAAAACCCAAGTGACTGAGCTCTGGCTCGCGGGCCCGCTCCTGCGTATGTCACCTCACCAGGTCCTTGGTGCTCTTGCCTCCTCGTGTAACACCCACAGGCGGCCTCGCGAGCGCGCCCCGCTACATTTCTTGCAAAAATTTGGCAATTTCCCTGGTGCAGGGCCTTAGGAGCCCCCCTCGGGAGGACCCGCGATTGGCGCCCCACGGGTAGAAGGCTTCATGAGGGACCGTGCCTTGCGTGCGGTGCCCCACGAAGGGCTCGCTCCGAGCCACGCGTCTCCAAAAGAGCTAAGTCTAAGCACCTCTCGGGTTTCCCTCCTCTCGTTTTCCCCTCGAGGAACCTAATTTCCTTGGCACGAGCCACCTGCGCGTCAAGGGGGGGACCCTGAGCATCGCGCCTCAGGGACTCCTACCGTCCTCAAGAGCCCTACACCCTCTGGCCTTGCTGAGCGCATGCTCCAAGCACACCAGCGACGGTCGTAGCTAGCTCGGGGGCTGGGTCCCAGCGACGCAGGGCACAAGGGCAGCGTAAGAAGGAAAGAAGGGTCTCAGGAAGAAAGCAAAAACGTGGGAGCCGTCAAGTACTTAGACATATGGTGCCATACAAGATGTTTTTACTCCCCCACGGGGCTACATCGATCCAATGCAGGGAAAAGAAAAAGAAGAAAGAGGGCCGGCCGCAGCGCCATCATCCCCAAGAGTCTGCATCGAGCACCGCCCGCGCCTAATCGGAGTCTTCGTCCTCATCCTTGATGCGGCGGGAGCTGTCGTCGCTCCCGCTTCCATCGGGGGAGGCGGCACTGTCGTCGCTGCCATCCTCGCTGGGGGAGCCGCTGTAGCTGCCGTCCTCACTCTCCGCACAGCACTCCAGGCGGCTGCCGGAAACTCCAAAGATCTTCATGAAGAGGGTGGTGGCTCCGTCATACTTGAAGTGGAGAAGGTGCCCCCGCTTCAGGCCCCGGGCGAGGGCAAAGGACTTCCACCCCTGCTTCAAGAACATGAAGCCGGAGGGGGTGAACTCCTACGCCTCCCAGGAGGGGCCGTTGAAGCAGCCGTCCGCCTGCAGCCACAGGCCCAGGGGCACACGCTCCTCCATCGCCCTCGCGAAGGAGTCCGGGAGCTGAAGCCAGGTGCAGGGCGAGCGGTGCATGTCCACGATGAACTCGTGGGCCGCCTCCACCGAGTGCCTCCCCGCCTGGGAGGGGGGAAGAGCGGCGGAACTGTCGCGGCCACCTCGGCCACGGCCGCCGCGGCCTCCGCGCCCGCGTGCAGCGCCACGCCCGCGACCGCGAGTCGCGCCCGTTCCACGGGTGCTGGGGCCGGTCTCCGCGCCGGCGGCCGTGGAGCGCGTCCGACCCCGAGGAGGAACCCTCGTCGCCGTGGCCGAACCACGGGCCCGACCTCTACCCCTCACCGCCGCCGGCTTTGGTGGCTCCACCTCCCCTAACGTCCTCTTCCCTTTCTCGGTCGTGGAGAGCTTCCTTGGGGGAGCCATGGCTGCGGCGGTGATGGGCGGAGGGATTGGCGGAGAGATTGGAAGTTGGAGAGGAATGGGGAGCCGAGGAGTTCGTCGCAAGGCAGGCTGGGGACGGAATGAAGGAGCAATGAAATGCCCATGCCCCGGGTGGGCAGGTTTTATTACCGAGGCGGCGGTTATCAAGGCATCACTGGAAGTGGAGGTGCCGCACCCGCAAAGGCCACCACGCGTCGCCCCTGGGCCCGACGGCTGGAAGGCCCCCGCAGCGCTTCGTCCCCAACGGGCGGGATGCGCGCGCCGCGGGCCCGGGGGCTACTGTCGGCCCCGTAGGAACCGGGGTACCACGGCCCGTCTGCCTCTCACCCAGGAGGCGGCGCTTGGGCTGGCCCAAGCAAGGTGGCCCTGGCGTCGTCGCCCAGGAGGGGTCGCCTCGCGAGGCCCCTCACCGCCAGGTCTAGCCCTGGTGAGGCCGGCAAGCCCCAGATCGCCTCGTGAGGCAATCCCTCGGGAGGCCACTTTGCGGGGTTTGGCGCACGGCACCAGCCGTGGGGTGGCCGGCCCGTCACATGGGTGACGCCCCGACGTCAGGGAGAGGACAACAGAGTACAGCTCGGACAGGTTTCCATTCTGGTGATAAGGGAGCAGACGCATCAGCCTTCCCCCAAAAAAGAAAGCAGGCCCCAAGGCATTTCCTCTTTGGTGAAAGAGGATCAGGACGGGTCGGCGCGCCAGGACAGAGGTCATCGCCGAGCCCGCCAACACGTCAGGAGGACTACTTTACCAGGCGGAGACCGCCTTTAGTCAGGATAAGCCTGCGCGCCAGTTCCCCTTTGAATTGCCGCCCTGTGGCCACCCTTTCCCGCTGATATTTTCGGGGAAGATTACCAAGGCACTACAAAAGGGAAAGGGCAACTCCCATGGAAGGGGATCGACTCATTCTCCCCCACACCTCGTGTACTTCGAGCCACAAGCTCTCCATACAGGGCAATCCAACGCAGGCAGGAGTAGGGTATTACACCGCACGGTGGCCCGAACCTGGGTAGCTCGCGCGTCCCCTTCGTGTCCAGTGAGAGCCAGTGAGCCCGTCGTGACCCCGCCGTAGTTTCCGTCGTGTCGTAGGTTGCCAAGCAAAGTCCCCCAGAGTTTGAATCCTAAGTTCTTGGAGAAGTTTCTTGGACGCAGATCCTAGACTCCGACACGGTTGAAGCTAGAATTCGACCAGAAATTTTATCCTATGCATTTGTTTCATCGTGATTGGAATTATATATATAATTTTTGGCCTCGTGAAGGAGAAAGTATCCTTCAAGCTTGGGGGAGGCTTAAGTATATGTTGCATACATGCCCCAATCATGAGCTCTCATGAGAAATAATCCTTCAAAACTTTTATGCTCGGCTCTCTCATAATGATCAATCCATGCTCGATACTTCTTCTGCTGGTTCCTTTATGAAGAAAACTATTGAATCCAGATGGGACCTTCTTTAAATAATTAAACGCAATTATGAGGATTGGGAAATCGACAAAAGTAATGAGTCAGGTATAAATCTTGAGTTTGATTGTGTTAAATCTTTTATGGAAACTGATGCTTTTCGTAAGTTTAGTACTAAATATGGACTTGACTCTGAGATAGTAGCTACCTTTTGTGAATCTTTTGCTGCTCATGTCGAATACCCTAAGAAGAAATGGTTTAAATATCATCCACCTATTGAATTGAAAGAAGAACTTGTTAGTATTAAAGAAGAAACAATTGTTTATCATGTTGATCCAGTTGTGCCTACTGCTTATATTGAGAAACCTCCTTTCCCTGTTAGCATTAAGGAACATGCTAAAGCTTCAGTGTTGCAATGGTTAAAGATCTTTTGGTTGATAACATTGATGGACATGTCATATATTTCTGTGATGAAGCAACTAGAATTGCTAAGCCAGACCCTAAAGATAAAAATAAACCTGTAGTTGGCATGCCTGTCATTTCTGTTAAAATTGGAGATCATTGCTATCATGATTTATGTGATATTGGTGCTAGTGTGAGTGCTATTCTGTTTACTCTCTATCAAGAAGTCATGAATGATATTGCACCCGTTGAGATTGAAGATATTGATGTTACTATTAAGCTTGCAAACAGAGATACTATTTCACCGCTTGGGATTCTTGGAGATGTTGAAGTCTTATGTGGTAAGATCAAATACCCTACTGACTTTCTTGTTCTTGGATCGCCACAAGATGATTTTTGTCCCATTATATTTGGTAGACCCTTCTTGAATATTGTTAATGCTAAGATTGATTGCACTAAAGAAATTGTTAATGTTAATTTTGGTGAGATGTCTCATGAGTTTAATTTCTCTAAGTTTCGTAGACAACCTCATGATAAAGAATTGCCTAGTAAGGATGAAATCATTGGTCTTGCTTCTGTTGATGTGCCTCCTACTGATCCACTAGAACAATATTTGCTTGAGCATGAGAATGACATGCATATGAGTGAAAGAAATGAAATAGATGAATTATTCTTTAAACAAGCACCTATCCTTAAACATAATCTGCCTATTGAAACCTTGGGAGGTCCACCTCCACCCAAGGGTGATCCTGTGTTTGAATTGAAGCAATTACCTGATACGCTTAAATATGCTTATCTTGATGAAAAGAAGATATATCCTGTTATTATTAGTGCTAACCTTTCAGAGCATGAAGAAAATAGATTACTTAAAACTCTGAGGAAGCACCGTGCTGCTATTGGATATACTCTTGATGATCTTAAGGGCATTAGTCCCACTTTATGTCAGCATAAAATTCATATGGAGCCAGATGCTAAACCCGTTGTTCATCATCAAAGAAGGTTGAATCCTAAAATGAAGGATGTGGTAAGAACTGAAATATTAAAGCTTCTGGAAGCAGGTATAATCTATCCCATAGCTGACAGTAGATGGGTAAGTCCTATTCATTGTGTTCCTAAAAAGGGAGGTATTACCGTTGTTCCTAATGATAAAAATGAACTCATCCCACAAAGAATTGTAACTGGTTATAGGATGGTAATTGATTTCAGAAAATTAAATAAAGCTACTAGGAAAGATCATTACCCCCTGCCTTTTATTGATCAAATGTTAAAAAGATTATCTAAGCATACACACTTTTGTTTCCTAGATGGTTATTCTGGTTTCTCTCAAATACCTGTATCACCTGAAGATCAAGAGAAAACCACCTTTACTTGTCCTTTTGGAACTTATGCTTATCGTTGTATGCCTTTTGGTTTATGTAATGCACCTGCTACCTTTCAAAGATGTATGACTGCTATATTCTCTGACTTTTGTGAAAAGATTGTTGAGGTTTTCATGGATGATTTCTCCGTTTACGGAACTTCTTTTGATGATTGCTTAAGCAACCTTGATTAAGTTTTGCAAAGATGTGAAGAAACTAATCTTGTCTTGAATTGGGAGAAGTGCCACTTTATGGTTAATGAAGGTATAGTCCTTGGGCATAAAATTTCTGAAAGAGGTATTGAAGTTGATAAAGCTAAGGTTGATGCTATTGAGAAAATGCCATGTCCTAAAGATATCAAAGGTATAAGAAGTTTGCTTGGTCATGCTGGTTTCTATAGAAGGTTTATAAAAGACTTCTCTAAAATTTCTAGACCTCTTACCAATCTCTTGCAAAAAGATGTTCCGTTTGTTTTTGATGATGATTGTGTAGAAGCCTTTGAAATACTTAAGAAAGCCTTAATTTCTGCACCTATTGTTCAACCACCTGATTGGAACCTACCTTTTGAGATTATGTGTGATGCTAGTGATTATGCTGTTGGTGCTGTTCTAGGACAAAGAGTTGATAAGAAATTAAATGTTATCCATTATGCTAGTAAAACTCTAGACATCGCTCAAAGAAATTATGCTACTACTGAGAAAGAATTTTTAGCAGTTGTGTTTGCATGTGATAAATTTAGATCTTATATTGTTCATTCCAAGGTTACTGTTCACACTGATAATGCTGCTATTAAATACCTTATGGAAAAGAAAGATGCTAAGCCTAGACTTATTAGATGGGTTCTTCTACTACAAGAATTTGATTTGCATATTGTTGATAGGAAGGGAGCTGAGAATCCTGTAGCAGATAATTTGTCTAGAATGGAAAATGTTCTTGATGACCCACTTCCTATTAATGATGATTTTCCCGATGAACAATTAGCTGTGATAAATGCTTCTTGTAATACTCCTTGATATGCAGACTATGCTAATTACATTGTTGCTAAATACATACCACCTAGCTTTACATATCAACAAAAGAAAAAGTTTTTCTTTGATTTAAGACATTACTTTTGGGATGACCCACATCTATATAAAGAAGGAGTAGATGGTATTATTAGACATTGTGTACCTGAGGATGAACAGGAACAAATCCTACGTAAGTGTCACTCCGAGGCCTATGGAGGACATCATGCGGGAGACCGAACTGCACACAAGGTATTACAATCTGGTTTTTATTGGCCTACTCTTTTCAAGGATGCATGTAAGTTTGTCCTTTCTTGTGATGAATGTCAAAGAATTGGTAATGTTGGTAGACGTCAGGAAATGCCTATGAATTATTCACTTGTTATTGGACCATTTGATGTTTGGGGTTTTGATTATATGGGACCTTTTCCTAAATCCAATGGGTATACACATATTTTAGTTGTTGTTGATTACGTTACTAAGTGGGTAGAAGCTATTCCAACTAGTAGTGCTGATCATAACACTTCTATTAAAATGCTTAAAGAAGTTATTTTCCCGAGGTTCGGAGTCCCTAGATATTTAATGACTGATGGTGGTTCACATTTTATTCATGGTGCTTTCTGTAAGTTGCTTGCTAAATAAGATGTTAACCATAGAATTGCATCCCCTTACCATCCTCAGTCTAGTGGTCAAGTTGAATTAACTAATAGGGAAATAAAATTGATTTTGCAAAAGACCGTTAATAGATCCAGAAAGAATTGGTCTAAGAAACTTGATGATGCATTATGGGCTTACAGAACTGCATATAAAAATCCTGTGGGTATGTCTCCGTATAAAATGGTTTATGGAAAAGCATGTCATTTACCTCTTGAATTAGAACATAAGGCATACTGGGCAATTAAAGAACTTAATTATGATTTTAAACTTGCCGGTGAGAAGAGGTTATTTGATATTAGCTCCTTAGATGAATGGAGAACCCAAGCCTATGATAATGCTAAGTTGTTTAAAGAAAAATTTAAAAGGTGGCATGACAGAAGAATTCAAAAATGGGAATTCAAAGTAGGTGATCATGTTCTATTATACAATTCTCGTTTGAGATTCTTTGCAGGAAAACTCCTCTCTAAATGGGAAGGACCGTATGTCATTGAAGAAGTTTATCGCTTCAGAGCCATCAAAATAAACAACTCCGAAGGCACTAATCCGAGAGTGGTGAATGGGCAAAGAATTAAGCACTATATTTCAGGTACTCCTATTAATGTTGAAACTAATATTATTGAAACTATTACACCGGAAGAGCACATCAAAGAGTCCTTCCGGAATGCTCCAGAACCCTGAAAAGAGATAGGTATGTGATACGGTAAGTAAACCGACTCCAAAAATTCCATAAAAAATATTTCCGTCAGTTTTGGAATATTAGAAAAATTACAAAAATAAGAAACAACCGAGGGGACCCATGTGCTGCCCACAAGGCAGTAGGGCACGACCCCCTGGGGCGCACCGTAGTGCCTTGTGGGCCCCACGTGTGCCTTCCCGACTCCGTTTTCTTCCCGTATGCTTGTTTTGCAAGATAAAAATTCCTTATATATACTCCCATATGATTTGACCACCGTATCGCAAGTTTTCTCCCTGTTCTTGTTTCGTGCTGTTTTCTGTCAGATCTCGAAGCCAGACATCATGTCTTCCTCTTCCCCAAACAATGTGGGGGACGATGCTTGGTTGTTGCAGATGGAGCTAAGGTGGGAGGGGGAAGGAGAGGTTACCATGGAAGAATATTCACTTGAGGTCCACCCTCCGGCCTCCGAGAGGGGCACCCTTGCCGGCATCTCCACAATTCCGAACCCACATCAAGCCGTGAGAAGCACTACAAGCCATGGGAGTCCAGAGGTACAAGAAGGGTTTCCCCCTAGGAGGCCCTTACACAGGTTACATCGAAACAACTTTCATAATTTGGTTCACAATTATGGGGTTGAAAATACTCCTCGTATGCACATACCCTCCGATTGGGACATCTCTCGTCCAAGTGAAAGTGATGCAGGAAAGAATGCTTGGGGGCCAGAGAATAAGCATATCATGGCCGAAGTCCAAAAGAGTACAGAGATGATACAACATGTGCTCTGAGAAATTCAAAGCTTAAAGGAGATCCTAATTAATGTTATGAAGGACAAGCCCACTTCATCACCACCATCACCGAAGAAGGAGACTTGAGTACATGGGTATGGGCACTTCCCTTGGCTTGTGCCAAGCTTGGGGGAGGCGCCCCGGTATCGTATCATCATCACTTTCTCATCATCATTATCTATCTTAGTTCGATCCTTAGTTATTTCGTGATTTAGAGGAATAAAGTTTTAGTATGATTTAGTTTCGAGTGCTTGCTGTGTGATCTATCTATGTAATCATGTGTGAAAGTTATATAATAAAGATTAGTTTGAGTTGAGTGTTTTGCTTTTGACGATCCAATCTTAGAAATAAAGAATAAAAAGTAAGATCATATGCTAATCCCATGGGGAGTGATGACTTCACATAAAAGAAGTATAATTGATAAAACTTGTTGGAAGTTGACAAACATAGCATTGGTCGTTGTAGCAATTCATGAAAAAGTAATAAAAGAAGAGAGGTCTCACATATAAATATATTATCTTTGACATCTTTTATGATTGTGAGTCCCCATCAAATATTCTATGACAATTAGTTGACGTTGGACAAGGAAGACAATGTAATGGGTTATGTTTGCTTATATTCACATAGAAGTTATATTGTTTTGGATCCTCTAACATGTGGTGTTTGCCACCTATCTTTGCTAGCCAAAAAAGTCCGCACCAAGTAGAGATACTACTTGTGCATCCAAAAACCCTTAAACCCAGTTTCATGCCATGAGAGTCCATTATATCTGCCTATGGATTGAATAAGATCCTTCAAGTAAGTTGTCATCGGTGCAAAGCAATAAAAATTGCTCCTAAATATGTATGAACTTTTATTGTAAGGGAAAATAAGCTTTGTACGATCTTGTGATGGTGGAGCAATAAAAGCGACAGACTGCATAATAAAGGTCGCTATCACAAGGGGCAATATAAAGTGACGTTCCTTTACATTAAGAGCTTGCACATCCAAAAACGAAAGCGCATGACAACCTCTGCTTCCCTCTGCGAAGGGCCTATCTTTTACTTTATGTATTTACTTTCATGCAAGAGTCAATAGTATTCTTCTTCATTCCATTTTTATTTTCTCTTTTGGCAAACATCATGTGGTGGGGATTGATCCATGCATATATATCCAGTTGAATGTAGGTGATCATGAGTTATTATTGTTAACATTACCCTTGAGGTAAATACGTTGGGAGGCGAAATTATAAGCCCCTATCTTTCTATGTGTTCGATTGAAACTTTTGCTCCATAAGTATGCCGTGAGTGTCAGCAATCATAGAAGATTAAATGATAGTTGAGTATGCGAACGTGGGTGGCTGCCCGAAGATGGTGAAGAGCCAGCTCCCCGCACTCCCCCTATAAAGAGGGGGCCGCGGGGTTTGCTGCTCATCCATCTCCTTCTGCCTCAATCTTTGGCAACCGTCGCCTCCTTCTCTTTTTTTCTTCCTCCGCATCAGACGACGACATGGCGAGGGGAAGAGGACGCGGTCGTGCCTCCGCCACCGCGGCAAGGGCTTCTCCTCGGCTGCATGCCCACGCTTCGGCCGCGGCTGCGGAGGCTGGCTCCAGCGCTCAAGGGAGGGCCGCGGCCCGTGGTCGTGGAAGACGCGGTGCTCGTGGTTCAGGCGGCCATGGCGGAGCGTTTGTTGCTTCAACTTCGGCTCTTCCTCCCCTGGCGGAGGGCCATACAAAGGACACGGCGCAGGAGTTCGTCGTGGAACTGCGTGAGCGGCCACGGAGCTGGCTGAGGCTTCCCCGTCCTTTTGCCAGGGAGATGGAAGGCCGCCACCTGCGTGGCTTGTGGCTGTGTGTGGACGGTTGCTGCAACGGCCCGGTCTGGGTGACCGTTGAGACCTCCAACAACGGCCTCATGTACCTCACGCGCGGGTGGAAGTCCTTCATTCATACCCATTGCCTAGGGCAAGGGCACCTTCTTCTCTTCAGGTTGGACGGACCAGACACGCTCGTCGTGAAGTTCTTCGGGGCTTCCGGCGCTCGTCTGGAGTGCTGCGCGGAAAGCTCGAGCGACAGCGACACCGCTTCCTCCAGCGATGCTGAGGATGAGGATGATGATGGCGATGACGACGGCGTTCCCGGCGTGAAGATCGAGGACGACGACGAAGAGTCTGGCTGATCGCTGGCAGCACCATCCTATGGCCTTCCGGGAACAAGCCGGGCTTCGCCTAGGCGCCCCTTTTGCCCTCCTTGCACTCGATGTAAACCCTGGGAAAGGGCCAACAAAATGTAATCGAGTACCTTTTTAATTGATATTTATTGTTGTCAGGTTTAGACGAATGCATGCCATTCCCCTTGTTTTATTTTGCCTCTGTATGATTGTGTTCCCTACGCTTGTTCGGAAACTTGCCGGTGCGCACACTTGCCGTGAGCGCTTCAAGGAGCGGGTCCTTAGCAGCTTGTTGGAAGTGCCGCCGCCGGCAAGGCAACTTGCCGGGCCAGAACGCAGCCGCTAAGCTTGCCGAGCGGACTCGAGGCAAACTAGGGCGCGGACTGATCGCGACGAGGTTCCTTCGCGTGCAGGTTTCTCATACAAAGCACAGAATCGTTCTAGGGAAATTGCGAATGTAATAAGGAAAAAATTTCAAAGTTTTTCAACTTAGCTTTTCCTGGTGCTGTTTTCCTCGTCGTATGAAATGATCACTTGAACGTCGTTAGAATGGTACCCCATCGTCACTCCCCCCTGGGAAACTTGCACGCGAGGGATTCTTCTGTCCTTTTAAGAAAAAGAAAGAAGAGAAAAGAGTGGTTTGGGAACCTTGACGGTTCATCAGTCATTCCATACAAACTAAAGTGTAAATCACAACATCACATGTATCCATATATAAATGAATATGCATGAAGAGTTGCGAAACACTTAGCTTTATTATGCACAGGATCTGCGCCTGGCTTTGTACAAAGGGTTACAAGTCTTGCCGACAAAGCTTGTACAAAAGGGGTTGCCGGGAGGCCTGGAAACCGCGCCTCATGGGCAGAACTTGTGAAGATGCTCAATATTCCATGAGTTTTGCACTGGGGTGCCATCTTCGGTCTCCAGACGGACTGCGCCAGGTCTGGTGACTCGTACTACCCGATAAGGGCCTTCCCACTTCGGCGTCAACTTGTTTGATCTCTTGGCGGACTGAACGCGCCGAAGAACAAGGTCGCCTTCCTCAAGGCTTCGGGCGTGCACTTTGCGGCTATGATAGCGGCGCAAGGCTTGCTGGTAGCGTGCAGCTCGCACAGCCGCCCGAAGACGATCTTCCTCAAGGAGCATCGCGTCGTCTTGCCGCAGCTGCTCTTGCTCAGCTTCATCGTAAGCGAGCACTCGAGGTGACTGATACGTCTCCAACGTATCTATAATTTATGAAGTATTCATGCCATGTTTATAACAATTATATATGGTTTTGGTATGATTTGATTAGAACTAACCCGGACTGACGCTGTTTTCAGCAGAACTATCGTGGTGTTGTTTTTGTGGAGAAATAAAAGTTCTCCAAATGAGCTGAAACTTTTTGACGATTTTTTTTGGAAAAAAAGAGACACTAGAAGCTTCGTGGAAGGACCAGAAGATCCACGAGGCACCGAGGCGCGCCAGGGGGGGTGGCGTGCCCATGTGCCTCGTGGGCCCATCTTAGCCCATCTTGACGTGATTCCAACGCTGAAAAATCCTATAAATAGAGAAACCCCTAGAAATAACCCTAGATTTTGGACTCCGTCGCTGCAAGGCTCTGTACCTTTCAAATACCATCTACAGCCCTTTTCCGGCACCCTGCCGGAGGGGGGAATCATCATCGGAGGCCATCTTCATCATCCCGGCGGTCTCCATGACGAGGAGGGAGTAGTTAACCCTCAGGGCTGAGGGTATGTACTAGTAGCTATGTGTTTGATCTCTCTCTCTCGTGTTCTTGATTTGGCACGATCTTGATGTATCGCGAGCTTTGTTAATATAGTTGGATCATATGGTGTTTCTTCCTTCTCTACCTCCTTGTGATGAATTGAATCTTTCCCTTTGAGGTTTCGTTATTGTCGGATTGAATATTTCAGATTTGAGAACACTTGATGTATGTCTTGCATGTGGATACCCGTGGTGACAATGGGGTATTCTATTGGTTTACTTGATGTATGTTTTAGTGATCAACTCGCGGATTTCCGTGACCTTGGGGTGATCTAGGCATAGGGGTTGGTTGCACGTTTTCATTATCTTTTCTCCGATAAGAAACTTTGGGGTACTCTTTGAAGTTCTTTGTGTGGATTGAATATCATGATTATGAAGTTGTTTGATGCATATCGAATAATCAACTCACGGATACTTGTGGTGACATTGGAGTATCTAGGTGACATTAGAGTTGGTTGATGCGTATCATATGGTGTTATTTTAGTACGAACTCTAGAGCTATTTGTGACACTTATAGGAATGGCTCAATAGATCGATCGGAAAGGATAACTTTGAGGTGGTTTCGTACCCTACAACAATTTCTATCTTATGTTCTCCGCTAATAGGAACTTTGGAGTGATTCTTTATCGCACGTTGAGGGATTGTTATATGATCCAATTGTGTTAGCACTGTAGAGCGATTGCACTAGTGAAAGTATGAACCCTAGGCCTTGTTTTTAAGCATTGCAATACCGTTTGTGCTCACTTTTGTTACTTGCTACCTTGCTGTTTTTATATTTTCAGATTACAAAAACCTATATCTACTATCCATACTACACTTTTATCACCATCTCTTCGCCGAACTAGTGCACCTATACAATTTACCATTGCATTGGGTGTGTTGGGGACACAAGAGATTTCTTGTATTTGGTTGCAGGGTTGTTTGAGAGATACCATCTTCAATCTACGCCTCCCACGGATTGATAAACCTTAGGTCATCCACTTGAGCGAAAATTGCTACTGTCCTACAAAACTCTGCGCTTGGAGGCCCAACACGAGTCTACAAGAATAAGTTGTGTAGTAGACATCAAGCTCTTTTCTAGCGCCGTTGCCGGGGAGGTGAGTGCTTGAAGGTATATCTTTAGATCTTGCAATCGAATCTTTTAGTTTCTTGTTTTATCACTAGTTTGGTTTATAAAAGAAAACTACAAAAAAATGGAATTGAGGTTGCCTCATATTATTCGTCTTTATCATGTCTTTCTTGAAAATGATGGAGCGGAAAATTGTGCTCAATTGATAGAAGAAGAATTCAATAAAATGTTTGGAATAAAATCTTTGAATGATGTGCATGATTGCAATGTTGTTAGTATGAATTCTAAATATCCAAAATACTAATGATAATTGCACTAGTCATGACAAAAATGTTTCTTATAAGAATGTCAATTTTTGTGGAGTGCGTAAAGTTTGTGAAGACATGCCTTATAGTGATGATAGATTTTGTAAGAAGCATAAACATGATAGAACCAATTTTTTGCTCAAAGTGATAGATGAATTTGCTACAAAATTATGTTCTCTTTATCCTATTACTTGTGAACTCTGCAATAAAGTTGGTCACCTTAATTTTCATTGCATACTTTTTCATGATCGAATCATGGCTAAATATTGTAATGACTTGACCACCCTTGAACTATATAATGAGCTTTATCTATTTTTGGGGTGTGAGGAATTGACACATAAAAATAGTTGGTTTGAAGTATTCATTCTCACAGACAACATTGAAACTAATCTAGAGGAAATCTATATGTTTTGTGTGGTAAGTTGCAATGAGAATGCTTATATTGCGAACTACAGAAAGATGGGAAAACCAATAGAATATAAAAGGAACACTAATGAAAGGGTAACGATTTCCACTTTCCCTCCTATTGTCTCTCATGATGAAATATGTGACAAGGAGGAGCTTCCTATTCAACCAATCTCATCAATAAAAAGCTCGAAAAAATTGATTAAACCCACACATGATGTGGTGAAGAAGAAGAAAAGAAGAAAGAGTAGAGGTAAAAAGGTATCCCTCCCAAATAATGTTGCTCCTATTATTGTTGTGCCTCATGAGAGTGAATCAAAAATAATTGTGGAAGATGATATACTTGATGATGATATTGCTTCTTTGTCTTATGGTACAATGTCCGAAGGAACTATTGAGGATGATTTTATTATGCCTATTACTCATTATGATGATTATGATTGGGAGAATAATGATACTTCTTATAATCTTGAAAATCTTTTTAGCACCAACTTAGAAAATTGTGATGATAATAATTGTTATACTATTGGTGCTATTCATACTATTGATGATAATAGTGATTATGCTTATGATATGCAAAGCCACAAGCTTGGGGATGCTATGTTTGATGAGAATGACATGTTTGATAATTTATTTGCTGCAATTGATGTTTGTCCCAAGCTTGGAGATGCTATACTTAATGAAGATGATCTTTTTAGTCCCCCTACTTTGAATGATCAAATTTGTTATGATGATTTCATGCCTCCTATCTATGATGATTATTGTGATGAAACTTATGTTATAAAAAGTAGTGATGATTATATTTATAAAACTTGTCATAATTATGAATACCCTTTTACTGAACATTACTCTTTTAATGTGGAAACAATTTATAGTATTCGAGTTTCATATGATACTCCCACTATTATGAATGAGAATAAAATTGCTTATGTGGAGAGTAATACAAAATTTATGCTTGTGGATCATGAAAAGAATGCTTTATGTGATACTTATATTGTTGAATTCATTCATGATGCTACTGAAAATTATTATGAGAGAGGAATATATGCTTCTACATATTTCAACAACATCAAGTTTCCTCTCTATGTGTTGAGAATCTTGAAGTTATGCTTGTTTTGCCTTCCTATGCTAGTTGATTCTTGCTCCCATAAACTATTTGCTCACAAAATCAGTAAGCATAGGAAGTGGGTTAGGCTTAAATGTGCTTGCCATATGTTTCATGATGCCCCATTGTGTTTCAATTCTTTACCTTTATGTGAGCATCATTGAAATCATCATGCCTAGCTAAAAAGGCATTAAAGAAAAGCGCTTGTTGGGAGACAACCCAATACTTATACCTCCTGTTTTTGTGTGTCCACATGATTAATCTACTGTAGTAATCATGTTTTATATGTTTTTTTTCAATAATGTGCCAAGTAAAGCCTTTGGGATAGTGTGGATGCTTGTTGATTTGATTCTGTGCAAAAAACAGAAACTTTTGTGTCCAGTGCTGGAATTTCTATTCTGTACTGGAGTGTGAAAAAATTGTGAAACTTTTACACAGTATTGGGTTACAAATTTTTTACTTTGTCCTATTTTTTCAGAATTTTTGGAGGTACAGAAGTATGGTTTTTAAATCGCTTACTACACGCTGTTCTCTTTTTGACAGATTCTGTTTTCGATTCATAGTTTGCTTATTTTAGTGTTTCCATAGCTTATATTGAGTAATATAAATTGTGGAAATGATATAATACAGTAGGCATTATGTGATAACAATAATGAATCTTGTCTTGACTGTACCTAAGTGGATGATTTATTTTTATCATACTAACCTATCTCACGAAGTTCCGTTAAGTTTTGTGTGATTGAAGTTTTCAAGTTTTGGGTGAGATATCGATATGAGGAGAATAAGGAGTGGAAAGACCCTAAGCTTGAGGATTCCCAAGGCACCCCAAGGTAAAATTCGAGGAAGACTCAAGCGTCTAAGCTTGAGGATGCTCCGGAAGGCATCCCCTCTTTCGTCTTCAACACTATCGGTAACCTCACTCGGAGCTATTATTTTATTCGTCATATAATATGAGTTTTGCTTGGAGCGTCATTTTCTTATGTTGATATTTGCTTGGTGTTATCAATAATCATGTTTTGTATCTTTTAGTTCAATAAAATGCCAATTATAGCATTTACCATGCTCAGTTTGCAAGTTCATGTGTTGCTGTTTGAAAACAGAAAGTTTTCTGTTATGTTCATAATTTTCCTGAATAGTCAGAACATGATAAAAATCTGAAATTTTTACACAGTAAGCATGCATGAGTCCTCTATCACGTGGTAATTTTTCAGAATATTTGGAGTTAGGGAAGTATGAATTCTTATTCACCCTTTACAGACTGTCCTGTTTTGGCAGATTGCTGTTATAGTTGCATTGTTTGCATATGTTTTCTTGTTTAATGTTTCTATTTGAGGATAGGAGTATTAAATATGCAGAGGCATTTAGTATGCAATGTTTAATTATAATTTTAGTGATTTGCTACAGTAGAGAATGATAAGGTTTTGAGTTGATTTATACTAACTTATCTCACGAGTTCTTGTTGAGTTTTGTGTGGATGAAGTTTTTAAGATTTAGGGAAACCGTGATATGAGAGGAATTAAGGAGACACAAAGGCTCAAGCTTGGGGATTCCCAAGGCATCCCAAATTAATATTTCAAGAAGTCTCAAGAATCTAAGCTTGGGGATGCCCCGGTAGGCATCCCACCTTTCTTCATCAACAACTATCGGTCAGTTTTGGTTGAGCCTAAGTTTTTGCTTCTTCACATGATATGTGCTATCCTTGGAATGCCATTTTATTTTGTTTTCTTTTCTGTTTGAATAAAATACTTAAGATCTGAAATTTTCAAATGAGAGAGAGTCCTCACATAGCTACCTATTTACTTAACTACTCATTTGATCTTCACTATGGTGCATTATTCAGTGTTAGTTATGTTCAATGCATGTTTATGACTGTTTTCGCTTTTTCGTTGGTTGCTTCTCAATCTTTTTGCTAGCCTTCATTTGTACTAAGCGAAAATACTGCTTGTGCATCCAAACTCTTTAAACCCAAGTTGTGCCAGATGAGTCCACCATACCTACCTATATGCGGTATTTCCATGCTGTTCCAAGTAAATTTGCGTGTGCCAACTCTAATTTTCAAAATAGTTTTTCTGTTTTGTGTGCCCGTACCGCTCATGAGGCAGAAGGGGGTGGCCAATATTTTCCATGCTAGGTGGGTTATTCTCACGATGAGTGTTTATTCACTTGTCATTGCACGAGAGTGTGGCAGGTAATAGGGATGCCCAGTCCCGAAATGAAATGAAATGAAAAATCTTATATGATGATAATAATAAATTCCTTGGAAAGTGTTGGTATGGAGGGCACCCGTGGATACGACTAGCCATGGATTGTGAAAGAATGGTGGAAAAGGAATAAACTTTATTTTCTGTTTGGGAACCGCCTATAATGTATCTAGCATGGAAGATATTGGGAATTCTCGTTCGTTTTCGTTGATAGGAAAAGCATACCTCCCAATTTTTTTATCTCTCTAATTTAAGCCTTGAGCTCTGGCACATTAGCAAATCTCTGCTTCCCTCTGCGAAGAGCCTATCTATTTACTTTTATGCAATTTTTATTTTTATTTTGAGTCTCCATCTTATCTTATAAAGCACCAACTAGAGAGCACTATTGTCATACTTGTGCATTGGATATAGCTAATATTGAGTGTGTTTCATGAATGGATCAATGATTGAGCATAATGGGCTAGGGATAACTTTCTTTAGCATTGATATTTTGAAAGACATGGTTGCTTGTTAGTATGCTTGAGTATTTATGTCTTCATGTCAAATTATAGACTATTGCTTTGAATCATTCAAGTCCAAGTGTCCATGCAACAAAATAAAAGATTATATGATGATTGTGATAGGTAGCATTCCACATCAAAATTTCTGTTTTTAATTGCTACTTTATCATGATGAGTTTTATGAGAAAAAGTTGCTGTTATGATGCTAGGAAAAGTGATTGAAATTATCATTGATCAAACTTATGCATTATGCTAGCATTCACACTTCATAAATTATTTCTTTTATCATTTACCTACTCGAGGACGAGCAGGAATTAAGCTTGGGGATGCTGATACGTCTCCAACGTATCTATAATTTATGAAGTATTCATGCCATGTTTATAACAATTCTATATGGTTTTGGTATGATTTGATTAGAACTAACCCGGACGGACGCTGTTTTCAGCAGAACTACCGTGGTGTTGTTTTTGTGCAGAAATAAAAGTTCTCCAAATGAGCTGAAACTTTTTGGCGATTTTTTTGGAACAAAAGAGACACTAGAAGCTTCGTGGCAGCACCAGAAGAGCCACGAGGTGCCCACGAGGCACCGGGGCGCGCCAGGGGGGGTGGCGTGCCCATGTGCCACGTGGGCCCATCTTAGCCCATCTTGACGTGATTCCAACGCTAAAAATTCCTATAAATAGAGAAACCCCTAGAAATAACCCTAGATTTTGGACTCCGTCTCCGCAAGCCTCAGTACCTTTGAAATACCATCTACAGCCCTTTTCCGGCACCCTGTCGGAGGGGGAATCATCACCGGAGGCCATCTTCATCATCCCGGCGGTCTCCATGATGAGGAGGGAGTAGTTCACCCTCAGGGCTGAGGGTATGTACTAGTAGCTATGTGTTTGATCTCTCTCTCTCTCGTGTTCTTGATTTGGCACGATCTTGATGTATCGCGAGCTTTGTTAATATAGTTGGATCACATGGTGTTTCTTCCTTCTCTACCTCCTTGTGATGAATTGAATCTTTCCCTTTGAGGTTTCGTTATTGTCGGATTGAATATTTCAGATTTGAGAACACTTGATGTATGTCTTGCATGTGGATACCCGTGGTGACAATGGGGTATTCTATTGGTTTACTTGATGTATGTTTTAGTGATCAACTCGCGGATTCCCGTGACCTTGGGGTGATCTAGGCATAGGGGTTGGTTGCACGTTTTCATTATCTTTTCTCCGATAAGAAACTTTGGGGTACTCTTTGAAGTTCTTTGTGTGGATTGAATATCATGATTATGAAGTTGTTTGATGCATATCAAATAATCAACTCACGGATACTTGTGGTGACATTGGAGTATCTAGGTGACATTAGAGTTGGTTGATGCGTATCATATGGTGTTATTTTAGTACGAACTCTAGAGCTATTTGTGACACTTATAGGAATGGCTCAATAGATCGATCGGAAAGGTTAACTTTGAGGTGGTTTCGTACCCTACAACAATTTCTATCTTATGTTCTCCGCTAATAGGAACTTTGGAGTGATTCTTTATCGCACGTTGAGGGATTGTTATATGATCCAATTATGTTAGCACTGTTGAGAGATTGCACTAGTGAAAGTATGAACCATATGCCTTGTTTTTAAGCATTGCAATACCGTTTGTGCTCACTTTTGTTACTTGCTACCTTGCAGTTTTTATATTTGCAAATTACAAAAACCTATATCTACTATCCATACTACACTTTTATCACCATCTCTTCGCCGAACTAGTGCACCTATACAATTTTCCATTGTATTGGGTGTGTTGGGGACACAAGAGATTTCTTGTATTTGGTTGCAGGGTTGTTTGAGAGATACCATCTTCAACCTACGCCTCCCACAGATTGATAAACCTTAGGTCATCCACTAGAGGGAAAATTGCTACTGTCCTACAAAACTTTGCGCCTGGAGGCCCAACACGAGTCTACAAGAATAAGTTGTGTAGTAGACATCAGTGACCCGTATATGAGTTCCGTGGGGAGCACTGCTTCTGCACCATAGATTAGGGAGAAGGGTGTTTGGCCGGTAGCTTGATTTGGTGTCGTCCTGAGTGACCAAAGAACCGCCGGCAACTCATCAATCCAACGCCTTCCACATTTGCGCAGCCTGTCAAAAGTCCTTGTCTTGAGGCCACGCAGCACTTCGGCATTCATCCTTTCTGCTTGGCCGTTGCTTCTCGGGTGAGCGACAGATGCAAAACAGATTTTTCCGCCAAGGTCTTGGATATATTGCATAAAGGTGCGGCTCGTGAATTGTGTGCCGTTGTCGGTGATGATTCTGTTAGGAACCCCGAAACGGCAAACTAATCCTTTGAAGAACTTGACGGCCGATTGCGCTGTCACCTTCCTCACTGGCTCCACTTCAGGCCACTTTGTGAACTTGTCGATGGCGACGTACAAGAACTCAAAGCCCCCGGCAGCACGGGGGAAGGGGCCCATGATATCGAGCCCCCAGACCGAAAAGGGCCAGGAGAGAGGGATTGTTTGGAGAGCTTGAGCTGGCTAATGTATGTTCTTCGAATGGAACTGGCATGCTTCACACTTGGTTACTAGCTCAGTTGCATCCTGGAGGGCTGTGGGCCAATAGAAGCCTTGCCGGAAAGCTTTGCCGGCAAGTGCCCTTGATCCTATGTGAGAGCCACATATGCCTCCGTGTATCTCCGCCAACAGCTTTAGCCCGTCTTCCCGGCAAATACACTTCAATTTCACACCGTTTGGTCGCTTTCTGTATAGAATGCTATCCACAAACTGATACATACTTGACTTACGGGCTACTTTCTCTGCTTCTACTAGCTCATCGGGAAGTTCTCCTGTTTGAAGGAAATGAACTATCCGCTGTGCCCATGCCGGAGCCTGCGGCTTGACGACAAGGACTAAAGGCATCTCTTCGGCTATGGGAGCGCTTGCCTCTGCGGCAAGAGCCTGAGGCTCTGCGCTGAGCTGCTACTCACCGGCAACCGTGTCATTGTTCCCGGCAACATCCTTGCCGGCGGCTTCTGGGAGCCCTACCGGAAAATACTTGCCGGTATTCAACTTCCTTCTCTTACCGGCCTGCGTTGATGGAGTGACTGTTGGTTGATTCAAATGGGGCACAGAAGTTCCTGGTTCCATAGGTAGCTTTTGGGCGGCACATTTTGACAGGTGATCAACAATGCTGTTTTCGGCACGAGGGACGTGCTCTGTTTGCAACCCGTCAAAGTGTTCTTCCAATTTCCTCACTTCTTCCACATATGCTTCCATCAACGGGCTCTGGTAATCTTTGTTCACTTGATTCACAACAAGCTGCGAGTCGCCGCGGATGATCAATTTTTTGATCCCAAGGTCCACTTCGATCCTAAGACCGGCAAGGAGTCCTTCATACTCGGCAGTGTTGTTTGTAGCTTGCTCCCTAGGAAAGTGCATTTGAACCACATACTTGAGGTGCTCCCTGGTGGGTGCGACAAGCAGCACTCCGACACTAGCGCCTTGCAGCGAGAAGGCACCGTCAAAGTACATGATCCATTCTTTGGCTGCCTCTTTGCCGGGGAGAGCTGTTTCTCGAGCTTCTTTGTCTTGCGTTGGTGCCCATTCTGCAATGAACTCCGCCAAGGCTCTGCTCTGGATGGTTGATGTGCTTTCAAACTTAAGTGCAAAGCTTGACAATTCCAACGCCCACTCCACTATCCTGCCAGTTGCTTCTGGATTTCTCAAAATGCGTTGCAACGGAAAGCGAGTGACGACGGTGATCTCGTGTGCTTGGAAGTAGTGACACAACTTTCTCGAGGCCATAAGAAGGCCGAAAAGCAATTTTTGCACCCCCGAGTATCTTGACCGAGCCCCCTGCAGAAGGGAACTAACAAAATAGACGGGCCGCTGCACCACTTTCTTCTTCGGCATCACTTGTTGGTTAGCTTCATTTGCTTGCGCTGTTTCTGATTTGTTTGCATCGGACCTTGCCGAAGAAGATTCTGGTTTGTCGCTAGATGAGCTTGCCGTGGTTACTTCCTTGTCATCGACTTCCCTCTGCGCCACTAATGCAGCACTAGCCACTTGATTCGTTGCCGCTACGTATAGCAACAACGGCTCTTGCGGTCTAGGCACAACTAGTGTTGGCGCGGAGGAGAGGTATCTTTTCAAGTCCTGCAGTGCGGCCTCCTCTTCCAGAGTCCATTTTATCGGACCTGCCTTTTTCAAAATCTTGAAAAACGGCAGGGCACGCTCAGCGGATCTTGAAATGAACCTACTTAAGGCAGCAACACAGCTGGCAAGACACCGCACATCTTTGACGCTTTTTGGTGCTTGAATCTACTCAATTGCTTTGATCTTGTCGGGATTCGCTTCAATTCCCCGTTGAGATACAAAGAACCCGAGAAGCTTGCCGGATGGAACGCCAAACACACACTTCTCAGGGTTGAGTTTGAGATTGATTTTGCGCAAGTTTGCAAATGTTTCTCCCAAGTCTTGAACGAGGGTTGATCTGTCCTTGGTTTTGACCACTATATCATCATATATGCTTCCACGTTCCTGTGCAGCTGGGGCTCAAACCCAATTTGGACTGCCCTCGCAAATGTTGAACCGACACTCTTTAATCCGAAAGGCATACGCACGAAGCAGTATGTGCCACATGGAGTAATGAATGCGGTTTTCTCCTCATCCTCCTTGGCCATGAATATCTGATGGTACCCAGAATAGGCATCAAGGAAGGAGAGTAAATCACAACCGGAAGTAGAGTCTACAATTTGATCAATGAGCGGCAAAGGGAAAGGATCCTTTGGACATGCTTTGTTAATATCAGTGTAATCAATACAAAGTCTCCACTTCCCGTTTGCTTTGCGCACCACAACTGGATTTGCCAGCCAAGTTGGATGTAGTATGCCCCTGACTAAGCCTGCTGCTTCAAGTTTCTTGATTTCTTCGGCAATGAATTGTTGCCGCTCCAAAGCTTGCTTCCGCACTTTTTGCTTGACGGGCTGAGCGTGGGGACAAGCAGCAAGGTAGTGCTCAATTACCTCCCTGGGAACACCGGGGATGTCAGATGGTCGCCATGCGAACACATCGACATTCGCCCGCAGGAAGGCAACGAGCGCGCTTTCCTATTTGCTGTCAAGAGTGGCAATGATGGTGAAGGTACCGTCAGCGCCATCCTCCCTCGCCGGCACTTTCTTGGTCGCCGGTGGAGTAGCTTTGGATTTCTTACCGGCAGAGCACTCCGGCAAGTCTTCAACAGGTGCGCAACACTCCGACGAGGTGCGCTTCTCGGAATCCTTGCTAGAGGTCTTGCCAGACTTCTTGTTTTCTTTCTTCTTGGCGGGAGCTGGCGCCTTGGCAGCCTCTGCTGTAACCGCGTCTCTGTACATCTTATCGATGCAGATAACTGCATCCTTCTTGTCGGAGTTGATGGAAATGACACCCATTGGCCCTGGCATCTTCAATGTGTTGTAAGCATAGTGAGATGCTGCTATGAATTTTGCCAAGGCTGGGCGGCCAAGAATTCCATTGTACGGCAAGGTGATCTTGACAACATCAAACACGATCTTTTCTATTCTGTAGTTCAATTCCCCGCCAAATGTCACCGGCAATGTGATCTTTCCCTTGGGCTGGCTTCTTCCCGGGTTTACTCCTTGAAACATGCCTGTCTTTTCAAGTTCTTCGTCGGGAATCTGTAGCCTCTTGATTACTTCTGGAGAAATCAAGTTTAGGCCGGCCCCACCGTCAACTAACATTTTCGTGACCTGGAGGTTGCGAATTGTTGGTGAAACCAACAACGGCAAACACCCTACCGCGGTTGTGTGATCAGGGTGGTCCTCGGCATCGAAAATGATAGGCGTGTGTGACCATTTGAGTGGCTTTTGAGAGCCCATTGCCGGTTCTGCCGCATTGACTTCACGTGCCCAATGCTTAAGTTGGCGGTGAGAGGAGTGTAAAGATGCCCCTCCGTCAACGCACATGGCCTCGGTTGCCTTTTGGAATTCTTGTTCACTGGACTCTCCGTCGTTCTCTTCTTCCTCACTTCCATCATCTTCCTCTTTCTTTTCGCGGCCTCTAGCAGGCTTCTCTTTCTGCTGCTTGGCCTTGCCGCGACGGCCTCCTCGACCACCGTGACCCTTTTTGCCGGATCCACCGGCACCATCTTGACCCTTCTCTTTGTCACACTTTTCGTATTCAGCCTTCTGTTTCTCAACAAGGTGCTCGACTTGTCGGCACTCCTGGAGATCGTGGCCTTTGGTGCGGTGAATCTTGCAGTATGGCCCATCAGTCTTGCCGGCCTTCTCGTTTGCCGCCACCTCCTGGCAAGCGGCGCATACAGCTGCCTCCTTGCCGGGGTTCTCAGTCTTGGTTTTCTTGGTGGTCTCAGAGTTGCCGGAGCCCTCGACAGCCATAACAGTTTTTTCCCTTGCGCTTCCTGTTGCGCTTTCGGCCCTTCTTCCTCGGGGTGGCAGCGTCGTCGTCTTCGAAATCCACCTCAGCACCAGCGTCTTCCCCGGGAAGCCTTCTTCCTTCCTCAGCGCGTGCGCACTTATCCGCCAACGTATAGAGCATTGACGGTTTTGGGCAGCTTGACGTTCATCTTCTCCCGCATTCTCCGATTGCGCACATTCATGTGAAAGGCGGCAATGACGGCTGCGGGGTGCACATCTGGGATGTTATGGTGCACACGGCTGAATCTCTAAACGTACTTGCGCAAAGTTTCCCCATCTCTTTGCGGGATCACTTGCAGGTCGTTGGGCTGTCCAGGGGCCTTGTGGCCTCCGGTAAAGGCACCAACAAACTCGTTGCAGAGATCTGACCACGAAGAAATGGAGTTCTCTGGCAAGTTCATCAGCCAAGACCTCACGTTGGGCTTCAGTACCAACGGGAAGTAGTTGGTGAGGATTTGCTCATCTCTTCCTCCGGCAGCTTGCACGGCAATCGTGTAGATGCCCAGAAATTCTGCCGGGTTCAGTTTGCCGTCGTACTTTTCTGGTACTTCTGGCTTGAAGGCCTGGACGGACGGCCATCGGACTTGCCGCAGCTCACGGGTGAAGGCAGGACACCCAACCTCGTAAGGTAGATATCCATCAACCCCTGGCGCAGGCTCATCTACGATGGGGCCGTTGCACGCGTCAGATTGACGGCGCGCCTCCCGGCGCCGTTCAATGGTGGTGCGGGCGTCTTCTACCCGTCTGTTTCGCAGCACTTGCCGCTGGTCTTGCCGCACTCGTGGATCCGAAGAGGCCATCGACATCCCATCGGGCTCAAAAGATTGTTAAGCTTGCCGCGGTTGTTGGCGTTGCTGCTGTTGAGACTGTTGCCGTTGAGGTGATTGCACCGTTAGTGCAGCAACGTCAACGTGGCCACCAGTTGGAGCTACCGGTGCCATTTGCGGACGCCGTGTGGGCTCCGCTTGCTGTGATTTGCTGGCCTCAGCAAACCCAATCAAGCTTTGGATGGTGGCTCTCCACTCATCCATCTTCTCTGCCGCTGGAGGGAAATTCAGCAGCATCTGGGCCCGCGCCATTGCTTCCGCTGCTGTGGCTGGCATGGCCGGAAACGAAGAACGCGATGTCGCTCTACTCCTGGCAGAGCCAGTAGGAGCGCCATCGTGGTCTTGCTGCCGCGGCACATGATCAGCAGCTGGTCACCGTGGTGGAGGCGGTGCATGAGGATCTGGGGTTTGACCAACAGGAGTCTTGCCGTGAGGTCGCCGCTGCCCGGAGTCGTTGGCGCCGTTCGGAGCTGCACTGCGCCCGTTGTGCGAGGGGCGCGGCGTCTGTCCTGAAGTAGCATCTTTGGACGTCGCCGCGGCGGGATCTTGTCTCGCGCCGGTCCGGGCATTGCTGCTCCGGTGGCTGCGTTCGTCGGCGCGGCGAGGAGGAGGAGGAAGAGTGTCAGTACCAAAACGGGCAGATCTCGGGTAGGGGATCCGAACTATGGGCCTAGGAATCAATGAGTAATAGAGATCGTGGGGGGCGATGGTTTACCCAGGTTCGGGCCCTCTCAAGGAGGTAATACCCTACGTCCTGCTTGATTGTATTGATGTGATTGTATGAAGGTTACAGAGTTGATCTACCTCGAGATCAGATGGGCTAAACCCTAGGCAGTTATGATATGATGATTATGTGTCTCTACGGACTAATCCCTCTGGTTTATATAGACACCAGAGGGATCTAGGGTTACATATGGTCGGTTACCATCAGGGGATAAACATGCCGGTCACGCCAATTATTCCTTGGAGGAGACGCCAAGTCTTCGGGGGTTTCCTTCTGATACACGAGGTCGCCCGCAATCCGGCCTTCCATCGATGTGTAGAGAGCGGCCCACCAGCCCGGCCTATGAGAGATAGGCTGGCAGCCGCTAGTCCGGGACACCCTCAGTAGCCCCCGAACAAGTCTTCGAAGCCGAGGTAGACGCTGAACACCATCGGCTTTGGGGACCAGTTCCATTCCTTTTGTGATATCGATGGCCGGCCTGTATCTCTTCCGAGTCGAGCTCTCAAGCGTCGCCCAGCCATACACGTCCCACAATATGCTTCGGTCGCCGAGGTGTATTGATAACTTAGCCCCGAAGGCTAGTCACTTCGGTGTGAACAGTACCCTCCTCTGACAACTTTTTACCGAAGGGTCATGACGAGCCACGACCCCATGTCGCTTTATGACAAATCTCGATCCGCGGTTCGAGGCGGTTTTTTCATTGGCACGTCTCATCGATACGGAGATCGTGCCCTGTTTTTAAGGGATATGATCAATTATCTGCCTCACCCCACACGCGCATAATGGCACGGTTACCTGGGAAAATGGCGAGTACCACGGCGCAGTAAGGGGACTGTGGCTTTTACAGCCCATAAAGGGGCACAGCCTTCGTTCCTTTCGTACGCTCTCATTTCCCCCCCTTCGCCATCTCTTGAGCTCCAGCGCCCAGATCCGCTCTCCCTTTCAAGAACCTTTCCAGCCGCCCGTTTGATCTAGCAATGGCGGGCTCCGGGTCCAAAGGCAAGTGGGAGGCGTCCGTCGTCACCGAGAGCGCCATCATGGAGCTGAAGGGCGCGGGATATCTCCCCACCAACGTCGCCCACCGTGCTCTAGAGGCCGGCCAGGCCATCCCCACGCCGCGGCAGGATGAGAGGGTGGTCTTCATCCCCCACTTTCTCCAAGGTTTGGGATTTCCCCTTCACCCCTTCGTCAGGGGTCTCATGTTCTTCTACGGGCTCGACTTCCATGATCTTGCACCGAACTCCTTCCTCCACATCTCGGCCTTCATCATCGTTTGTGAGGCTTTTCTCTGGGTTCGGCCACACTTCGGCCTGTGGCTGAAGATCTTCAATATCAAGCCGAAGATCGTCGATGGCCAACCGGCGGATTGTGGGGGCGCGATGGTCAGCAAACTCCCCCGAGTGGAGTGGCCAGAGGGCACCTTCATCAAGACCGTCAAGTCCTGGCAGAAGGAATGGTTCTACATCACCGAGCCAAGGAGCGCGGATTGGGGGGCGATTTCGGCCTTCCGATCCGGACCCCCTACAAGGCTGGTCTCATGGACCAAGAATGGCCTAGACTGGGGGCCGAATAAGGAGGTGGTGCTGCTGCAGAGCCGGATCGCCAAAATGATAGAGAAGGGCGTCGAGCTGGTCAACTGATCCAGATCATGCTCGGCCGCCGAATCCTCCCTTTCCAGGACAGGGCTTCCCCCATGTGGGCCTACAAGCCCGAAGACTCGACCACCGTGCGCAGCTTCTTCCGCACCTCCCACGCTCAATTATGGAAGGCGCTGTTCAAGCCGCAGAGGAGGACATCGGCCTCGACGCCGCGAACCCCCCACGGGAGGTTTGACTAATTTTACTCTTATATCCGAACTGTTCCCTTTCGATAAGGTACTTAGCTGTTTCACTTCCCGTCCGCAGAACTGGCTGAAGAAGGCCCAGCGGATCGACAGTCCGGCGCCGCTGCTAGAGGGACCCAGGACGCCCCTACTGATGGCCATGTTGGCCGTGGAGCCATATGAAGCGCCGGAGAGGAAGGAGAAGAAGAAGGACCAGAAGAGGGAGGCCAGAGAGGGCCTCCGCTCCCGAGGACCCCCGGGTGCTAGATTCGGGGACACCATTGCTCCCTCCGCGCAAGAGGAGGAGAAGGAGTAGGGAGAGGATGGGGAGGAAGACGATTCCTCCCGAACAGGGATGAGGGCGGCGTCCGAGGATGCCGAGGAGGAGCCGCCTCAACCCGCTCCCAAAAGACCGCGCAAGGCCAAGGTAGCCTTGTTCGGCGATAGCTCGGCTTCTGCCGAGGACTCTGAGGCCTCCGAAGAGGTTCCTCGGAGGATCCCCAGGGCTAAGCCACAGGCTCAAAGGTACGCGTTCTAGTAACCGCTTGACCGTCCTTAGCCGAACTGGGTTTGATATTGATCACGTTTCTGTTTGTGATTTTGTAGCCCGCTGTGTGATCTCCCCACGGACCGAGTCTCGGAGGGGGATTCTCCACCGGCGGCACTAGCAGAGAGCGGGACCGAATCCCGCACCTCGCCTCCCCCAATCGTCGAGGAGGCCGAGGAGGTCCTGTCGAGGAGGACTCCTTCCGTGCCACATACAGGGGGAGGAGGCGACACTATCATGGCCAAGGTGAATACCTCGGTCACCGAAGACCAGGAGGGGAGGGCCCCTCTAGTGAATGAAGAGGAGGAGCCCGGTCAAGCCGAGCTCTCTTCGAGGATGACTCCGTAGACGTCAAGGCGTCCCGAGTCCGGCGCCCCGGACTTCGAGAGGGAAGGAGCCGAAGCGCCACCGCCACCGCCGCCCGCCCCAGAGCAGGCGTCGACCGGGTGGCCGGACGAGATGGAGGATGCTCTAACCAGCTCCTCTATCGCCGAAGAGCACCGTGCCCTTATGGGCGCGGTGTTGCAAAGTCTTCGGTCCGTGGACAACGGACTGAAGGAGGCCTTTAGTGGCCTTCTTACCGGCTTCAAGGTGAGCGAAGTAATGCTTTTCCCTTAGAAAAATTCCTTTATGTAAATGCATAGCCTCATACACCGTAGCCCCCGAGATGCTGACTGGCTTGAGCAAAGCCTGTCAGAGGATCGAAAATCAATGTCCCGGATACTAACGCGCGTAGAATAATGCACAGGCATCATCTTCGGCCCCAGCCGCCAACGCCGAAGAGTTGGCCGAGCTGAATCGGAAGCTGAAGAGCTCCGAGGATGACCTGAGCCTGGTGAACAAGAGGTTCGACGAGGCGCAAGGTAAATCCGATCTGTAATGTTAAATACAGCCGTTGTTTTGTAAGTAGGGTTCGAAGTATCCTAACGGATTTAACTGATGTTACGACAGCTGCCTCCGTAGAGGTGGAAAACCTCAAGGCCGCACTAAAGACGGCTCAGCTGGAAGCGGCGGAGCAGAGGTTGGCGTCCGAGAAAGTGGCCGCCGAACTGGCTGTGGAGCGAATCACGAGCCAGAAACACGAGGCCAGGGTGCTGGAAGTGCAGCAAGAGCTCGCGGAGGCCGTCACGAACTGTGAGGCTCTCGAGCAAAAGAATAAAGAGCAGGTCGCCGAGCTAACTTCACTGGGGTCGGCGGCCAAGGAAGCGCGGACAGAGGCGCGTGGCTACCAGGAGGAACTCTGCCAAGTGAAGCTGATTGCGGATGGTAAGCCATATTTGCTACAAAGCGTCTTTGGAGGTAACAGGTTCGCGTTGCTCACGCGGGTGTGGCGTTCCGCAGGCGCCTTTGTGAACCTCCCGAAGAGTGCGGCTGATGCGGCGAGGTTCTTCGCCGCCCAGGAGGGCCGGGCTGAGAAGAGGTTGTTCTGGGCGCAATTTCAAGAGCCCGAACACCCTCCCCTCCTCAACAACCAAATGAAGCAACTGATGGAGCTGCATCGGATGGTGGAGCCGGTGATGAAGGACCTCTGCGTCAAGCTATGGCCATCGGAGCCGCTGCCGAGCAGCTACTTCGGTCTGGTGCAGAGGCTGTACGGCGCCCCTTCTCGGATCGACGCCTGGAAGCGCTCCGCATGCATCGAGGGGGCTCGGATGGCCTTCGGCAAAACAATGGTACAGTGGCCGAAGATAAAGCCGGCCGAGAGAGCCACTGGACCTCCGTCGCCAGGGAAGGAGCATAGGCGCCCCGAGCAATACTTTCCCATCGTTATGGATGGTGCTCGGGCGATAGAGGCCCAATGCTCAAAAGATGTAATTTATGAGTAGATTTAGTTTCCTCGTAGCCAAGGAGTTGAAACTTTTGTCTTGTTGAAATGCAAGTTGTTTTGGCTGTGCATAAAGTGCCTACTGATGTTAATTTTGACTCCTGTGCGGCCGTTTATAAACTGAAAGTTACCAGTCATCCGCTTCAGCCCCCTTGCAGATACTGCGTGGGGTGTTTTCGCGTAATACTTGAACACTTAGCCGACGTCTCGGTGCCCGGAGGCGGTTGTATGTACGGAAATACCAGGCAATCAGACTATACGGTTTTAGTGCTTTCACTTAGCCATAGGAGCTTGACTGCGGGGGCTGGTGACTAGCCCCCAGTGTTTGTGATATTCGGACGAGCCGCGGTTGACACCATCATCACATGGTTTCTGTAACAGAGAACCCTTCGTTTAACACGGACTAACCTCCAACGATTTATGGCTTTACACAAGTCATCGGATCGCCGACCAGTTCTCGCTTATTGGGACAGTCAGTTTTCGGCTTTCTCCACTGAGGTACTTAACCAGGCTAGCTAGAAGTACAATCGCAGTGGTTCTTCCTTTACCCTCTTAGCCAAACAGTGCGGAATGTAAGAGGGTAAACACAGGAGCCGGGCAACCCAACTATTGACCAAAGACCCAATTCAGAACTGATTCATATAATGCAATATCCGTGACGCCGAGCACATAAAATAGGTGCCCGGATAAGGTTTGAGGCAAGATTTATGTTTGAGCCCCCGGTCTATTAGCCGGTTACAAAAAGTGACATATCGCGATAGTTTACTTTGGTCTAAAAAAGGCGGAAAGGAATATGCAACGCGAATGACTGCACAATTACCAAAGTGGTCTTTATTTCCTTTGAATATGTGACGTCCAACCGTACAATCCGGATTGCCGAAGTAACTTTGATAGATACTTTTGAAGAAAGAAATACATTAGAGTAAAGGTTTACACATGGCCTTCATGAGTGGTTTGACGACCCTACTACGCCCTGTTGCACGTCTGTACCTTTTCTTTTTAAGAAGCTTCCGTGTGAGCGGAGCTGTCGACCGTATGTTCGGCGAAGGTAGCAATGTTCGGCAGACGAGCCCTTGGGGAAGGGTTGTGAGAAGTCGCCGTGGTATATCAGTTTGATGCTAATTAGGCCCTAGATGGTGCCCGTTGTCGATGTTGATTTGAAGACATCTGTTGGCCATTGCTCGGTCGAACCGAGCTCTCGGCCTTTGTTTTCGTGTGGCCCCACAACTGCCCATGGGATTTTGAGCGCGAAATTGTGCACTCGAGGTACGTATTTCACGATTATGTGGGCCGTGTTGTGGGGCGTGTACCCCTATTTGGAGTGAGCATGGGAGTGCTCCAGGACCGAGGCTGCAGCTCGGGAGCGCTTGCATGCGTCCAGTGTCTTGAAGGTAGACTGGGCTTGCGACGCTTCTTCGACGGCTTGGACCTCGGTGGCTAGGGCCGCCGTGTGTTCCTCTGTTCGGAGCGAGCGCTCGGTATTACCGTTGATGGTAATAACACCCTTTGGTCCTGGCATCTTGAGCTTCAGGTATGCATAGTACGAGACGGCGTTGAAGCGGGCGAACGCGGTCTGGCCGAGGAGTGCGTGATAACCGCTGCGAAAGGGGACAATATCGAAGATCAAGTCCTCGCTGCGGAAGTTATCGGGCGAGCCGAATACAACTTCCAATGTCACGGACCCCGAGCAGCATGCCTCGACACCTGGGATTACACCTTTAAAGGTGGTGTTGCTGGGTTTGATCCTTGACGGGTCGATCCCCATTTTCCTCACTGTATTTGAGTAAATCAGATTGAGGCTGCTACTTCCGTCCATAAGGACCCTGGTGAGGTGAAATCTTTCCACGATAGGGTCGAGCACCAGAGCCGCCATTCCTCCATGGCGTATACTGGTCGGATGGACTCGACGGTCGAAAGTGATCGGGCAAGCCGACCACGGGTTGAATTTCGGGGCTACTGGCTCTAAGGCGTAGACATCCCGAAGTGCCCGTTTCCGCTCCTTCTTCGGTATATGCGTGACGTAGATCATGTTCACAGTTTTGACCTCTGGAGGGAACTGCTTTTGGCCTCCGTTGTTTGGGCCACGAGGTTCGTCGTCATCCTCGCTGCGGGGGCCCTTGCCCTGTTCTTCGGCTGTGACCTTACCGGCCTGTTTGATTACCCAACAGTTACGGTTGGTGTGGTTAGCAGGCTTGTCGGGGGTGCCGTGAATCTGGCAGGGCCTATCCAATATTCTATCCAGCGCAGACGGGCCGTCCCAGTTCCCTTTAGAGGATTTTTTCCGCGGTCCCGACTTCGAGCCGCTGAATCCGGCGTTTACTGCTGTGTCATCGGCTTCACCACCGTTGTTTGAGTGTCGGCGCTTATTGTTCCTATTGCGCCGGGGTTTTCCGTTCCCGTCCCGGGTCTCTGAAGTACCGGGGTCTTCGGGGTGGTTGCTTCGATGAGCTAACCAGCTATCCTCACCCGCGCAAAAGCTGGTCATTAGAGAGGTAAGGGCCGACATTGTTCTCGGCTTGTCCTGGCCGAGCTGGCGGGCGAGCCACTCATCCCGAATACTGTGTTTGAATGCCGCAATCGCTTCGGCATCCGAATAGTCAACGATCTGGTTCTTCTTGGTCAAAAACCGATTCCAGAATTGCCGGGCTGACTCCCCGGGCTGCTGAATGACATGGCTCAGGTCATCGGCGTCCGGTGGCCGAACATAAGTGCCCTGAAAGTTAGCTCGGAATGCATCCTCGAGCTCTTCCCAACTCCCGATGGAGTTTTCGGGTAGGCTGTTCAGCCAATGCCTTGCTGGTCCCTTGAGTTTCAATGGTAAGTACTTAATGGCGTGGAGGTCATCTCCTCGGGCCATATGAATGTGGAGAAGAAAATCTTCAATCCACACGGCTGGGTCGGTTGTCCCATCGTAGGATTCTATATTGACGGGTTTAAACCCTTCGGGGAACTGATGCTGCATCACCTCATCGGTGAAACACATTGGGTGTGCGGCGCCCCTAGCCCGGGCCACATCGCGCCGGAGATCGGTTGTCATTCGAGCACGGTGCTGCTCCCGAGCTCTGTCGTTCCTATCGCGCCAGCCTTGGTATCCGTCCCGTCCAGCGGGCGCGTATCCTGTGGATCCGTAGATGGATCTGGACTGGATCCCTCGAGCGTTCAGGTCGTGGCACAGATCGTATCGGTCATCCAGTTGAACCGGGTCTTTGCCTGCTCGGCGAGGAGGTGCGGGTGGGTATTCGGCTTCATTGGCCGCCCTATCCCGTCCTCGAGGGTTGACGGGTGGGAGTTCGGCTTCCACGGCCGGCCTATCCCGTCCTCGAGGGGGTGCAGGTGGGAGTTCGGTTTCCACAACCGGTCTATCCCGTCCTCGAGGGGGGCGATCGGGCTGGTTTGCGTAAGTTCGTCTGGGAGGCATGGGCTCAAGGGCCTCATCCTCAAATTCTGGGAGTAGGTGCCGCCGTGGGTAACTCTTGTATTGACCCTGACGTTGATCGTCAAGGCCTTCTTCGGTAGCTAAGACCATCGTCCATCTGTCGTTGAGCGTATCCTGTTCGGCTTTTAGCTGCTGTTGTTTCATCTTCAAGCTTCGGGCGGTGGCGATGAGTTGCCGCTTGAATTTCTCTTGCTCCAGGCTTCGAGTTCGAGGCTGTCCTCCTCTTCGGACGGAGGGAGGTAATTACTGTCCTCGGAATCCTCGAGGTCCTCGGGGTCACCCTGGTCCTCGTGCCCTTCAGGGGTATCATGGCGCTGCTCGGGGGTGTTGTTGCCGAGCTCCTCCAAGTTGTCCGGAGTCTCGTTATCTCCAGTGCCGTTCGTGTCTGTGTGATCTTCCTTGCCCTTTCCCCGCCCTCTGGCTCACTGTCGTCGGCGTCTTGGCGGTTCTTCGGTGGGACTGTCACCATCCTTGGGGGTATCAACCATGCAAACGTCATAGGTGGAGGTGGCGGTCCACTTTCCGGTGTTGGAAGTGGCAAGGGAAGGAGCCGTATAGGGCGGGACGTCGATATCCTCGTCCATGTCGTCAGCCTCCTCGGAGGCGTAGTCCAACATGTCGGTTAAATCTTCGACAGTGGCTACCAAGTGGGTGGTGGGTGGGACGCAAAATTCCCCGCGGCTGGCGTCCTGTCCGACCTGCTCCTGGTCCGAGGACGAGCCATCCGTGATATTCATCTTCTGGATCCGGTCTAACATCTCGCTTAAAACCGAGGGGTCCACCGGATCTATGTTCGGGTAGCCATCAGAGTTGAACTCCGGTGCGCCGATAATGGGAGTGTGTTCGGCCAAGGGTGAGCCTTGGTTTTCCGGCACCGGGGTTGGATCTGAACTCGAGGCCAGATCCGAACTGAGGCCCGGCCCGAAGACAGGGGCGGGGAAGGAATCCAAGGTCGAGGCCTCGGAATTGGTAGGTTCCTCGGGTAAAGCCGAGAACCCAGTGAAGACCATATCGCCTCGAGCATCGGCGACATACTCAAGGCTGCCGAACCTGATCTCTTACTCGGGGGCGAAGCTGCCAACCTGGTTGAGGTGACCGGTCAGATCGGCGTGCAGCACAATGCTGCCGAACGCGAAGAGCTGTCCGGGGACGAAGACGTCCTCGCCGCGGATTCCATCGCTGAAGAGAAGAGCTGTCCGGGGACGAAGATGTCCCTGTTGCAGATTCCATCGCTGAAGAGCTGTCCGGGGACGGCGAGCCATTGATCCTTGGCGACCCACGACGGAACTCTCAATGAAAGCACCAATGTCGGTACCAAAACCGGCAGATCTCGGGTAGGGGATCCGAACTATGGGCCTTGGAATCAATGAGTAACAGAGATTGTGGGGGGCGATGGTTTACCCAGGTCCGGGCCCTCTCAAGGAGGTAATACCCTACGTCCTGCTTGATTGTATTGATGTGATTGTATGAAGGTTACAGAGTTGATCTACCTCGAGATCAGATGGGCTAAACCCTAGGCAGTTATGATATGATGATTTTGTGTCTCTACGGACTAATCCCTCTGGTTTATATAGACACCAGAGGGATCTAGGGTTACATATGGTCGGTTACCATCAGGGGATAAACACGCCGGTCACGCCAATTATTCCTTGGAGGAGACGCCAAGTCTTCGGGGGTTTCCTTCTGATACACGAGGTCGCCCGCAATCCGGCCTTCCATCGATGTGAAGAGAGCGGCCCACCAGCCCGGCCTATGAGAGATAGGCCGGCAGCCCGAGTACCCCCTAGTCCGGGACACCCTCAAAGAGGTCGTCCATTCGCTCCGCCCGCGCCGTCGCGGCTTCGTTCGCCAGAGGATCGAGGAAGTCGATTGCCTCCAGCATGCTCGTCTCCTGCGCCGACCGCGGTGGGCATGGCGACCGCACCGCCTGCGCTGGTCGTGCCAACCACAGTATCCGCACCGCCCGCATTGGCCACGCCACCTGCGCCGCCTGCGGATGCGTGCGAGGGGGCTGTCATCGTGATGCCCTTCTTCTTGGGCGCCATCGACGATGAGGAGGACGACGATGAAGTTGGTGAAGATGACACGCAATCCGCTGATTCAGGATCACGCAAGCGATCCCCCTACCTGGCGCGCCAAAGATGTCGTGGGTATGACCATCTATGGGGCCATCCAGCCCCTTTGTGGTTCGGCAGGGGAGATCGACATGCACCAAGAGCAGAATCAACGGAAGGCACAAGGGATTTACCCAGGTTCGGGCCGCTGAGAAGCGTAAAACCCTACTCCTGCTTTTGGTGTATTGGTTGTGTGAGAGCACAAGTACAAGGAGCGCTTCTCCCGGCAAGGCGCAGAGAGAGCTGCTACGCGAGACGTGCTCGTGTTTGAAAAAGGGTCCGAATCCCCCTAACTGTTGCCCTGGCCCTCCTTTTATAGCTCAAAGGGGTTACCACAGTGGCAAAACAGTAATTACATAGCGATTAGATAGCAAACAGTGCTATCATACCTAACTCTGCCAGTTTAGGACAAAGGCAATAAATGCACTGTTAGGTGTCATGTGGAGAGGCAGCCCCGGCAAGGTTCCTGCACCGCTCGCCCAGCTACCTCGTATTATTCTGACACGCCTCCTGGATAGGTGTCATTAAAGGTAAATATTCTCCCTGCATGCTGACACGTGCCCGACAAACCTCACCAACCAGCCTGCGCGGTCGACACCTCACTGATCAGTGTCTAGCTGTCCGCCGAGGTGGAGCGCTGGTGTGCTGGCTGAGGCCTGCCGGTACGGAGCTTGCCGGGTCTTCACCTTGCCGGTTTAGTCTTGCCGGCAAGAAATGTCTTCATCTTCACTACTAGTTGAGTGTTTGTTGACGCTTTGTCTTGAGCTTTTCTCCAGTAGCTTCTGTAATTGGGCCTTGAATCTCGGTCTTGGCGGTTCCCGGCAAGCCTTGGCCGGCAAGGAGGCTGCTGCCGTCTGTGCATAAGTCAGGGTATAAAATACCCATGTTTTATACACCGACAGACATAATTGTCAACAATAATAATTCATGATCAAATATATTTGAATGGATATGTGTCTGGATCTTTCCCCAACACATGATGCTTGCAAAGTAGAGAATAATTGAGGTTGGAATAAGAAGTTGACTCAACATGAAAAGTAAAAAAGATAGGCCCTTCGCAGAGGCAAGCATGGATTTGCTTATGTGCCAGAGCTCATTGCTTAAAACAGAGATATTTTCATTTGAGAGGTGTACTTTTCTTGTCAACGTTACGGCAAAGGATTTCAATATCTTCCATGTTAAACACATTATTGGTGGTTCCCATGCGGAAATGAAAAGTTTACTCCCCCTCAACCATACAAACACAAGCGATGGCTAGCCGAATTCACGGGTGCACTCCAAACAACCAACTTTCCAGGGGGAGTTTGTTTTATTTAGCGGGACTGGGCATTCCAAATACCAGCCTCTCTCATGCAACACGAGTGAATACACTCTCGTCATGAGAATAACCCACTTAGCATGGAAGATATTGACCGCCTCGTCGCTCCATGTGCGGTACGGGCACACAAAACAGATGTTTATTTGAAGATTTAGAGAAGGCACATGCAAATTTACTTGGAATGGCAGGGTAATACCGCATATAGGTAGGTATGGTGGACAATCATGGAAGAAACTTGGCTCAAGGATTTTGGATGCAGGAGCAGTATTCCCCCTTAGTACAGAAATTTTTTGGCTAGCAAAGATTATAAACAAGCACCACATGTTGGAGGATCCATAACAATATAACATCTATGCAAATATACCCAAACATAACTCATTACGTTGTCTTCCTTGTCCAACTTCAACTAATTTGATCAAGTTTGAAAATAATTAATGGGTATTCACAATCATAAAAGATTTCCAAGATAATATATTTGTATGTGAAATTTCTCTTCCATATACTAATCATTCATGAATTGCTTGTATGACCAATATTGTGATTGTCAAACTTCAATAGATTTTACTTTCTAAACCCAATGTGAAAATACTACTAAGCATATGGAACATATATAATTTCAGATTTATGATATTCAATTCATTCAACAATTTACTCATAGGATATAAGTGAAGCACAAGAGTGAATGACAAACTACTCCAAAAGATATAATTGAAGATCAATGAGTTTTTAAACAATTAAGTAGCTATGTGAAGACTCTCTCCAAATAAATATTTCAGATTTTATAATTTTATTAAATAGCAAGCAAAATAAAAAGGACGCTCCAAGAATAGCACATATCATGTGAACAAATAAAAAATTAGGCTCAACCGAGACTGACCGATAATTATTGATGAAGTTAGGTGGGATGCCTACCGGGGCATCCCCAAGCTTAGTTGCTTGAGACTTATTGGAATATTATCTTTGGGAGCCTTGGGCATCCCAAGCTTGAGCTCTTGTGTCTCCTTAATTCCTCTCATATCACGGCTTCTCCTATGTCTTAAAAACTTCATCCACACAAAACTTAACAAGAACTCGTGAGATAAGTTAGTATAAATCAACTCAAAACCTTAACATTCTCTACTGTAGAAAATCACTAAAATTATAATTGAACATTGCATACTAAATGCCTCTGAATATTTACTACTCCCATCACCTAATAGAAACATTAAACATATGCAAACATATGCAAGCAATGCAACTATAACCGCAATCTATCTAAACAGAATAGTCTGTAAAGGAGGAATAAAAATTCATACTTCCCTAACTCCAAAAATTCTTAACAATTACCATGTGACAGAGAACTTATGCATGCTTACTGTGTAAAAATTTCAGATTTTTATCATGTTCTGACTATTCAGGAATATTCTGGACATAACAGAAAACTTTCTATTTTCAAACAGCAACTCTTAAACTTGCAAACTGAGCATAGTAAAGGCTATACTTGGCATTTTATTGAAATAAAATACAAACATTATTCTAAATAACAGAAAGTAAATCCAAATAAAAGAAAATGACCCTCCAAGCAAAACACATATTATGTGACGAATAAAAATATAGCTCCGAGTGAGGTATACCGATAGTGTTGAAGACGAAAGAGGGGATGCCTTTCGGGGCATCCCCAAGCTTAGATGCTTGAGTATTCCTTGAATATTACCTTGGGGTGCCTTGTGCATCCCCAAGCTTAGGGTCTTGCCACTCCTTATTCTCCTCATATCGTTATCTCACCCAAAACTTGAAAACTTCAATTACATAAAACTTAACGGAACTTCGTGATAGGTTAGTATGAAAATAAATCATTCACTTAGGTACTATCAAGACAAGATTCATAATTGTTCTCACATGATTCCTACTGTATTCTATCATTTCCACAATTTATATCTGACAATATAAGCTATGGAAACACTAAAACAAGCAAACTATGCAATAAAAACAGAATCTGTCAAAAACAGAACAACATGTAGTGAGAGAATTAAAAAGCATACTTCTGTACCTCCAAAAATTCTGAAAAATTAGGAAAACGTAAAAAAAAAATTGTATATAATTAATGTTTAATTTTATTAGAATTTTCTCATGATCCAGTACAGAATGTAAAATTGTGCACTGGACGCTAAACTTTATGTTTTTGCACAGAACCAAATAAACAAGTATCCACACTATCCAAAGGCTTTACTTGGCAGTTTATTGAAAAAAAACATATAAAACATTATTAATACACTAGCTTAATCATGTTAACACACAAAAACAGTAGGTATAAATATTGGGTTTCTCCCAACAAGCGCTTTTCTTTAATGCCTTTTAGCTAGGCATGATGATTTTGATGATGCTCGGATAAGAATAGGAATTAAAACATATAAGGTAGCATCATGAAGCATATGACAAGCACATTTAATCCTAACCCACTTCCTATGCATAGGAATTTTGTAAGCAAATAATTTATTGGAGCAAGAATCATCTAGCATAGGAAGGCAAAACAAACATGACTTCAAAACTTTCAACATAAAGAGAGGAAACTTGATGTTGTTGAAATATATATAAGCATATCTTCCTCTCTCATAATAATTTTCAGTAGCATCATGAACAAATTCAACAATATAACTATCACATAAAGCATTCTTTTCATGATCCATAAGCATAGAAATTTCATTACTCTCCACACAAGCGAATTTCTTCTCATCAATATTAGTGGGAGCAAATTCAATGAAATAACTATGATATGATGCCCGATTTACATTATCAATTTGAGCATTAAAATTATGATGACAAGTTTCATAGTTATCATTATTCTTTATAGAATACATGTTATCACAATAATCATCATAGCTAGCAACTTTGTTATCATAGTCAATTGAAACCACTTCCAAAATAGTGGAATCATCATTAAATAAAGTCATGACCTCTCCAAATCCACTTTCATAATTATTGCCATAAGATTCAACACCCTCCAAAATATTGGGATCATTAGTACCTAGAGTTGACACTCTTCCAAACCCACTTTCATCAATATAATCATCATAAATAGGAGGCATGCTTTCACCATAACAAATTTGCTCATCAAAAGTAGGGGGAATATAAAGATCATCTTCATCAAACATAACATCCCCAAGCTTATGGCCTTGGATATCATTAGCATCATGGATATTCATAGAAATCATACTAACAATATTGCAATCATTCTTATCATTCAAGGGTTTTATGCAAAACATTTTATTGAATTCTTCTTCTAACACTTTGGCACAATTTTCCGATCCATCATTTTCAAGAAAGACATCATATAGATGAAGCATTTGAGGCAACCTCAATTCCATTTTTTGTAGTTTTATTTTATAAACCAAACTAGTGAAAAACAATAAACTAAAAGATTCAATTGCAAGATCCAAAGATATACCTTCAAGCACTCACCTCCCTGATACGTCTCCAACGTACCTATAATTTTTGATTGTTCCATGCTATTATAGTATCAATCTTGGATATTTTATATGCAATAATATGCTTTTTTATATCATTTTTTGGGACTAACCTATTAACCTAGTGCCCAGTGCCAGTTGTTGTTTTCTGCTTTTTTTTGGTTTTCAGGAAATCAGTACCAAACGAAGTCCAAATGCCACGAAAGTTTTTGACGATTTTTTTCTGGACAAAAGAGACCCTGGAAGCTTTGGTAGGAGGCCAAAAGCCTCACGAGGAGGTGACAAGGCAACAAGGCGTGGCCCTAGGGGGCCGCGCCCTGATGCCTTGTGGGCCCCTCGTGGCTCCGTTTGACCTAATTCCACTTCTATAAATTCTCAAATATTTGGAAACCAACAGAGAGCCACCCCAAATAACTTTTCCGCCGCCGCAAGCCTCTGTTCTTCCGCGAACCCATCTGGAGGCCTTTTTCGGTACTCTGCCGGAGGGGTAATCGATCACGGGGGGCTTCTACATCAACCTTGCTACCCCTCCGATGATGTGTGAGTAGTTTACCACCGACCTACGGGTCCATAGCTAGTAGCTAGATGGCTTATTCTCTCTCTTTGATCTTCAATACAATGTTCTCCTCGATCTCCTTGGAGTTGTATTCGATGTAATCTTCTTTTGCGGTGTGTTTGTTGGGATTCGATGAATTGTGGGTTTATGATCAAATTATTCATGAGAAATATTTGAGTCTTTTCTGAACTTATTTATGCATGATTGTTATAGCTTTGTATTTCTCTCTGATCTATCCATTTGGTTTGGCCAACTAGATTGATTTATCTTGCAATGGGAGAGGTGCTTTGTGATGGGTTCAATCTTGCGGTGTTCTATATCCCAATGACAGAAAGGGACAAGACACGTATTTGTATTGTTGCCATTAAGTATAAAACGATAGGGTTTATTCATATTGTTTGAGTTTACACTGTCTACATCATGTCATCTTGCTTAAGGCGTTACTCTGTTTTATACTTAATACTCTAGATGCATGCTGGATAGCGGTCGATGGGTGGAGTAATAGTAGTAGATGCATGCAGGAGTCGGTCTACTTATGTCGGACGTGATGCCTATATACATGATCATTGCCTTGAATATCGTCATAACTATGCGCTTTTCTATCAATTGCCCAACAGTAATTTGTTTACCCACCGTATGCCATGTGTTCGAGAGAGAAGCCTCTAGTGAAAACCATGGCCCCCGGGTCATTTATCCATCATATATAAAATCAAAAATACCTTGCTACAATTTTATTTCTTTTATTTTGTTTTGCAATTTACTTATCTATCTATCACTATCAGAATTAATCCTTGCAAGTAACCGCCAAGGGGATTGACAACCCTCTTGTTCGCGTTGGGTGCAAGTATTTGCTTTTGTGTGTGTACGTGCTGCTAACGAGATTCTGTGTGGTTCTCCTACTGGATTGATAACCTTGGTTCTCAACTGAGGGAAATACTTATCTCTGCTGTACTGCATCATCCTCTCCTCTTCGACGAAATCCCAACGCAGCTCACAAGTAGCAGGAAGAATTTCTGGCGCCGTTGCCGGGGAGACATCACCAAAACCTATCAAGTACCTTCGCATAAAATATCATCTACTTGCTCTTATTTTTATTTGCATTTGCCTCTCATTTTCATCTCCCCCACTTCTCATAAAAAATAGAAAGACACATTTTTTTGCTTGCTAGCTATAATTGTGTGACTCAACGAAAATAAAAATATAAACATATGGATCCACTTAAAGTTTTCTACTTGGATCATCTTCGATCCATTTGCGCTCATGCTGAACCCCAACTAGTTTAGTTGAGGGAAAATCATTAGATGAGCATGCTTATTTTGTGCGTCACCGTTTGTCTCAAAAAGGGAGACTCTTATGGAATCAAATAAATTGTTTGCTATGCTATGCTTGAAATCTATGTGAAATATATAATTTTACTTGTTGCTCTGAGAACCCTAAAAAACACCTTCCCTACCTATGTGAGTTTAATGATAATGAAATCCTATCTTCTTATGCTAAGGGTGTTTATAGTTACTATGATATCAAACAAATTGAAGAATTTGTTGCTTTTAAGGGTGCTTATGAAATTGCCTCTTTGATTGAAAAGTATGATGCTACTCTCTACAAATCTGAAAATTTTGCCATACTTAAATATTGCTATGAAAACTATGCTCCTAATGCCTATGTTAATGAATTTATTGAGAGAATGTCTGATCCTTTGGAAGAAAATAATGATATGTAGGAATCTATAGATAATTATGATCCCGTTGATTCGATTGAAATATCCCCTCTTGATGAACGTGATGCTTGCTATTCTTATGGCTATGATGCCAATATTAATTATTCTTATGGAGATGAACTTGCTATAGTCCCTAATGTTAAGAATGAAATTATTGATATTGTACCCACACTTGATAGCTCCTTGAATGAAAAGCATGATTACAATGATGCTAGTATAAATTCTATTAATGTCAATTGTGCTAATGACATGCAAAGCTACAAGCTTGGGGATGATAATTTTGTTATGTCCACTACTTATTGCAATGATCATGATTGGGGTGATAATGCTTCTTATGATCTTGAAAATTTATTTAAGCCTCATGATGAATATGTTATTGATAATTGATACGTCTCCAACGTATCTATAATTTTTTATTGTTCCATGCTATTATAGTATCAGTCTTGGATGTTTTATATGCAATTATATGCCATTATATATCATTTTTTGGGACTAACCTATAAACCCAGTGCCCAGTGCCAGTTGCTGTTTTCTGCTTGTTTTTGCCTTTTCAGAAAATCATTATCAAAAAGTGTCCAAACGAGAAAAAAACTTTGGATTAATTTTTTCTGGACCAGAAGAGACCCACAAAGCTTCGGGAGAAGACCAGAAGAGCCACGAGGAGGCGGCAAGCCTGGAGGGCGCGCCCCCAGGCTTGTGGGCCCCTCGTTGCCCCTCCTGACCTAATTCCAGCGCTATAAATTCCCAAATATTCCCAATATACCAGAGAGACAGAAGATAAAACCTTTCCGCCACCGCAAGCCTCTGTTCTTCCGCGATCCCATCTGGAGGCCTTTTTCGGTACTCTGCCGCAGGGGGGATCGATCACGGAGGGCTTCTTCATCAACCTTGCCGCCCTTCCGATGATGTGTGAGTAGTTTACCACAGACCTACGGGTCCATAGCTAGTAGCTATATGGCTTCTTATCTCTCTTTGATCTTCAATACCATGTTCTCCTCGATGTTCTTGGAGTTCTATCCGATGTAATCTTCTTTTGCGGTGTGTTTGTTGGGATCCGATGAATTGTGAGTTTATGATCAGATTATTCATGAGAAATATTTGAGTCTTCTCTGAACTCTTTTATGCATGATTATTATAGCTTTGTATATCTCTCCGATCTATCGATTTGGTTTGGCCTACTAGATTGGTTTGTCTTGCAATGGGAGAGGTGCTTTGTGATGGGTTCAATCTTGCGGTGCTCAATCCCAGTGACAGAAGGGGACATGACATGTATTTGTATTGTTGCCATTAAGGATAAAAACATGGGGTTTAATCATATTGCTTGAGTTTACTTTTTCTACATCATTTCACCTTGCTTAAGGCGTTACTCTATTTCATACTTAATACCCTAGATGCATGCTGGATAGCGGTCGATGGGTGGAGTAATAGTAGTAGATGCAGGCAAGAGTTGGTCTACTTGTCTCGGACGTGATGCCTATAGACATGATCATTGCCATGAATCCGTCATAATTATTTGCTTTTCTATCAATTGCCCAACAGTAATTTGTTTACCCACCGCATGCTATGTGTTCGAGAGAGAAGCCTCTAGTGAAAACTATGGCCCCCGGGTCTACTTTATCATATATAAAAAACCTAAAAATACCTTGCTGCAATTTATTTACTTGTATTTTATTTAGTATTTTAGTTTATCTATTTATCTCTATAAGATTTAATCCTTGCAAATAACTGCTAAGAGGATTGACAACCTTCTTATTTGCGTTGGGTGCAAGTGTTTGCTTTTGTGTGTGCAGGTGTGCTTAATGGAATTTTGCTTGGTTCTCCTACTGGATTGGTAACCTTGGTTCTTAACTGAGGGAAATACTTATCTCTACTATACTGCATCATCCTCTCCTCTTCGGGGAAATACCAACGCAGTCTACAAGTAGCATGAATAATTTTTGGCACCGTTCCCGGGGAGACATCATCAAAATTACCAAGTACCTTCGCACAAACTATCATCCACTTGCATTTATTTTATTTGCCTTTTATTTGCATTTTCCTCTCGTTTTCATCTCCCCCACTTCTATTTTTTTTTATGAAAACACAAAAATATTTTTATTTGCTTGTTTGCTAGTTTGCTTGCTTCGTCGCAATGTCTCAAGAAAATACAAAATTGTGTGACTTTTCCAATACTAATAATAATGATTTTATTAGTACTCCTATTGCTCCTTCCGCCACTAGTGCGGAATCGTGTGACATTAATGCTGCTTTGCATAATCTTGTTATGAAAGAACAATATTCTGGTAGTCCTGATGAAGATGCTGCTTCCCATCTAAATACTTTCGTTGAGCTTTGTGATATGCAAAAGAAAAAAGATGTGGATAATGATATTGTCAAATTAAAATTATTTCCGTTCTCACTACTAGACCGTGCTAAAACTTGGTTTTCATCCTTGCCTAGAAATAGTATTGATTCTTGGGATAAGTGTAAGGATGTTTTTATTACCAAGTATTTTCCTCCCACTAAGATTATTTCTTTAAGAAATCAAATTATGAATTTTAAGCAACTTGAGCATGAACATGTTGCACAATCTTGGGAGAGAATGAAATTAATGATAAGAAATTGCCCAACTCATGGCTTAAATTTATGGATGATCATACAAAATTTTATGCGGGACTAAACTTTGTCTCTAGAAATTTGCTAGACTCTGCCGCAGGTGGTACTTTTATGGAAATTACATTGGGAGAAGCTACAAAACTTCTTGATAATATCATGACAAATTATTCTCAATGGCACACTGAACGAACTCCAACTGGTAAGAAGCTAAATTCTGTTGAAGAAATTAATACTTTGAGTGATAAGATGGACGCTTTATTGAAATTGGTTGCTAGTAAAAATGCTCATATTGATCCTAATGCTGTGCCATTGTCTACCTTGATTGAGCAAAATAATGATGCTATTGATGTGAATTTTGTCTCTAGAAATAATTTCAACAACAATGCTTATAGGGGTAATTTCAATCCTAGACCGTTTCCTGGAAATTCCTCTAATAATTATGGCAATCCTTATGGTAAGTCCTATAATAATAATAATAGGATACCTACTGATCTTGAAACTAATATTAAAGAATTTATTAATTCGCAAAAGAATTTCAATGCTATGATAGAAGAAAAATTGAATAGAGTTGATGAATTGGCTAGGAACATGGATAGAATTGCTCATGATGTGGAAAATCTCAAAACTAAAATTTTCCACCCAAGCATGACATAAATGAGTCTATTAATGCTATCTATGTCTCCATTAATGAAAGTAAAAAAAGGACCGCTAGGTTAAGAGCTAAGTGATAATTTCTAGAAAAAGCGATTCCACCCGGTTTCTATCGTAGTAATGATGAGGATATTAAAATGATTGGTGTCACTCCTTGTGATAGCCTGGCTTAATAGGGATGATAGACTACTCATATCAATAAGGAATTCCTTCTTTTCCGGGAGCCCATTCGGACAGAACTCCAAAGTTAAGCGTGCTCAGCTTGGAGTAATTTCAGGATGGGTGACCGACCGGGAAGTTGCTCCCGGGTGCGCATGAGTGAGGACAAAGTGCGCAGGAAAGACTAGTATTGATTTGTGAGGCCAGTCTAGATCCCGCCAGGAGTAACGACCACCGGCGGGTGTGTCTGGGGCGTTATACTCCTATTGAATCATTATTTAGTAACATAAAACTTGATGAAAAAGGGACTGAAGAAGAGTCAACTTTAGATAGAAGGAGTCCCAATTGCTTGGAGGGTGATAATCTTAATGAAAAAAAAATGGAAAAAGTGGGTTTGGAGAGGTCAAAACTTTAAATAGTAATGCACCCACTACTTTGGATTACAAGGACTTTAATTATGATAGTTCTTCTTTAATTTAGTGTATTTCCTTGTTGCAATCCATGATTAATTCACCAAATGCATATGAATAAAATAAAGCTTTCACTAAACATATTATAGAAGCCAAGATGAAAGCGCATGAAGAAAAACTTGAGTTGGAAATATCAATTCCTTGAAAATTACAAGATGAATGGGAACCTACTATTAAAGTCAAAATTAAAGATTATGAATGTAATGCCCTTTGTGATCTTGGTGCTAGCATTTCCACTATACCAAAGTCCTTGTCTGATGTGCTAGGTCTCACCGACATGGATCCTTGTTCCCTTAATTTGCATCTTGCGGATTCCACTATTAAAAAGCCATTGGGTAGAATAAATAATGTGCTTATTTTTGCAAATAGAAATTATGTGCCCGTGGACTTTATTGTTCTTGATATTGAATGCAATCCTTCTTGCCCCATAATACTTGGTAGGCCTTTTCTACGAACAATAGGTGCTATTATTGATATGAAAGAAGGTAATATAGGATTTCAATTTCCATTAAAGAAAGGGATGGAAAACTTCCCTAGAAAGATAATTAAAGCATCTTATGAATTAACATGAAGGATGACAACACTTGAAACTATGCATTATGCCTAGCTAGGGGCATAAAACAATAGCGCTTGTTGGGAGGCAACCCAATGAATAAAATAAATTTTTGTTTTTACTTTCTGTTCTTGAGTGTTTACACAATTATAGCCTCTGTTATGATTGTATTTTTATGTTTTAATTAGTGTTTGTGCCAAGTAATGCCTTTGGGATGATGTTGATGATAGTATAATTGATGTTGTTTGGAAAACATAAAGTTTTGCGTCCAGTGCTGGAATTTTAATTCTGTACTGGAGCGTCAGAAAATCTGAAATTTTTACACATTATTGGTATCTGAATTTGTTACGTTGTCCTAATTTTTCAGAATTTTTGGAGTTACAGAAGTATGGATTTTAAATAGATCTTTACAGACTGTTCTGTTTTAGACAGATTCTGTTTTTGTTGCATAGTTTGCTTATTTTGATGAATTTATGGATCGTATCAGGGGGTATGAGTCATGGAGAAGTTGGAGTACAGTATCATTATGCCAATATTAAATATGAATCAATTTACAACAGTACCTAAAGTTTAAGATTTGTTTGTTATACTAACGGATCTCACGAGGTTTCTGTTGAGTTTTGCGTGCTGAAGTTTTCAAGTTTTGGGTGAGACTACGATGGATAAAGGAATAAGGAGCAGCAAGAGACTAAGCTTGGGATGCCCAAGGCACCCCAAGGTAATATTCAAGGAAGACTCAAGCGTCTAAGCTTGGGGATGCCCCGGAAGGCATCCCCTCTTTCGTCTACAATCTATCGGTAACTCACTTGGAGGTATATATATTTTTATTCATCACATGATATGTGTTTTACTTGGAGCGTCTTGTGATATAGTTTGTTTGCTTTTTAGTTTGTCACAATCATCTTTGCTTAACACACCTTTTTGAGAGGGACACACATTATTCGTGATTTGTTAGAATACTCTATGTGCTTCACTTATATCTTTTGAGCTAGGCAGTTGCTCTAGTGCTTCACTTATATCTTTTAGAGCATGGCGGTGGTTATATTTTAAAGAAATAGTTGCATTCTCATGCTTCACTTATATCTTTTTGAGAGTCTAATGAATAGCAATGGTAATATGCACGGGTTATGAATTTGGTCCTGATATGATAGGTACTCAAGAGGGATATAATAAAAACTTTCATGTAGATCACTGAATATGATAATTTGATTCCTTGCAATAGTTTTGCGATATTAATATGGTAATATGTGGGAGGTACTAGTAGATAATTGTGGTTTAGTAAGAATATTGGTGTTAAGGTTTGTGATTCCCGAAGCATGCACGTATGATATGTCGTTATGCTAAGAAGTTGGAGCATGATTTATTGTTGATTGTCTACCTTATGAGTGGCGGGTGGGGACGAGCGATGGATTTGTCCTACCAATCTATCGCCCTAGGGGCATGCGTGGTAGTACTTTTCTTTGAGGGCTAATAAACTTTCGCAATAAGTATGTGAGTTCTTTATGACTAATGTGAGTCCATGGATTATACGCACTCTCACCTTTCCGCAATTTGCTAGCCTCTTCGGTACCGTGTATTGCCCTTTCTCACATCGAGAGTTGGTGCAAACTGCGCCGGTGCTTCCAAACCCCGTGATATGATACGCTCTATCACACATAAGCCTCCTTATATCCTCCTCAAAACAGCCACAATACCTACCTATCATGGCATTTCCATAGCCATTCCGAGATATATTGCCATGCAACTTCCACCGTTCCGTTTTTATGACACACATCGTCATTGTCATATTGCTTTGCATGATCATATAGCTGACATAGTATTTGTGGCTCAGCCACCGTTAATCATTTTTATACATGTTACGCTAGCATCATTGCACATCCTGGTACACTGCCAGAGGCATTCATATAGAGTCATATTTTTGTTCTAGTATCGAGTTGTAATATTGAGTTGTAAGTAAATAAAAGTGTGATTGTCATCATAATTAGAGCATTGTCCTAGTGAGGAAAGAATGGTGGAGACTAATGAGTCCTCGAAAAAGTGGGGATGAGGTCCATGAGACCGTTCTAAAAAAAGAAAAGAAAAGAAAAGAAAAAAAAGAGAGGCCAAAAAGAGCCACGAAAAAAATGAGAGAAAAAGAGAGAAGGGGCAATGTTACTATCCTTTTCCACACTTGTGCTTCAGAGTAGCACCATGTTGTTCATATAGAGAGTCTCCTATTTTGTCACTTTCATATACTAGTGGGAATTTTTCATTATAGAACTTGGCTTGTATATTCCGATGATGGGCTTCCTCAAATGCCCGAGGTCTTCATGAGCAAGCAAGTTGGATGCACACCCACTTAGTTTTCATGTTGAGCTTTCATACACTTATAGCTCTTAGTGCATCCGTTGCATGGCAATCCCTACTCCTCGCATTGACATCAATTGATGGGCATCTCCATAGCCCATTGATTAGCCTCGTCGATGTGAGACTATCTTCTTATTTTTGACTTCTCCTTATTTATCTCTACCACCACACTCTATTCCACCCATAGTGCTATATCCATGGCTTGCGCTCATGTATTGCGTGGGGGTTGAAAAAGATGAAGCGCGTTAAAAAGTATGAACCAATTGCTCGGCTTGTCATCAGGGTAGTGCATGATAAATACTTTATGTTAAGAAGATGGAGCATGACAGGATTATATGATTTTGTAGGGATAACGTTCTTTAGCATTTTTATTTTGAAAGACATGATTGTTTATTAGTATGCCTGAGTATTGATGTCTTTATACCAAATTATAGACTATTGCTTTGAGTCATTCGGATCTTATTTCTCATACCGTAAGAGAGAGATTACATGATGAATCATGATAGGTAGCATTCCACATCAAAAATTCTGTTTTTATCATTTACCTACTCGAGGACGAGCAGGAATTAAGCTTGGGGATGCTTGATACGTCTCCAACGTATCTATAATTTTTTATTGTTCCATGCTATTATAGTATCAATCTTGGATGTTTTATATGCAATTATATATCATTTTTTGGGACTAACCTATTAACCCAGTGCCCAGTGCCAGTTGTTGTTTTCTGCTTGTTTTTGCCTTTTCAAAAAATCATTATCAAAAAGTGTCCAAACGAGAAAAAAACTTTGGATTAATTTTTTCTGGACCAGAAGAGACCCATGAAGCTTTGGGAGAAGACCAGAAGAGCCACGAGGAGGCGGCAAGCCTGGAGGGCGCGCCCCCCAGGCTTGTGGGCCTCCTTGTTGCCCCTCCTGACCTAATTTCAGCGCTATAAATTCCCAAATATTCCCAATATACCTGAGAGACAGAAGAGAAAACCTTTCCGCCGCCGCAAGACTCTGTTCTTCCGCGATCCCATCTGGGGGCCTTTTCCGGTACTCTGCCGGAGGGGGAATCGATCACGGAGGGCTTCTTCATCAACCTTGCTACCCTTCCGATGATGTGTGAGTAGTTTACCACAGACCTACGGGTCCATAGCTAGTATCTAGATGGCTTCTTCTCTCTCTTTGATCTTCAATACCATGTTCTTCTCGATGTTCTTGGAGTTCTATCCGATGTAATCTTCTTTTGCGGAGTGTTTGTTGGGATCCGATGAATTGTGAGTTTATGATCAGATTATTCATGAGAAATATTTGAGTCTTCTCTGAACTCTTTTATGCATGATTATTATAGCTTTGTATTTCTCTCCGATCTATCGATTTGGTTTGGCCTACTAGATTGATTTGTCTTGCAATGGGAGAGGTGCTTTTTGATGGGTTCAATCTTGTGGTGCTCAATCCCAGTGACAGAAGGGGACATGACACGTATTTGTATTGTTGCCATTAACGATAAAAAGATGGGGTTTAATCATATTGCTTGAGTTTACTTTGTCTACATCATGTCACCTTGCTTAAGGTGTTACTCTGTTTCATACTTAATACCCTAGATGCATGTTGGATAGCAGTCGATGGGTGGAGTAATAGTAGTAGATGCAGGCAGGAGTCGGTCTACTTGTCTTGGACATGATGCCTATATACATGATCATTGCCATGAATCCGTCATAATTATTTGCTTTTCTATCAATTACCCAACAGTAATTTGTTTACCTTGTAGGGGAACGTGACAGAAAACAAAAAATTTCAGTACAGCGAGCACGCCCTGGATCACTATGGAGATGGCATACAAGGTTTGATCTGATCATTACCGACTCGTAGCGCAGCAGAAGTAGAGTCGATGTAGATCGTCAGTGCAGATCTCCGCAGCTAGGATTTACAACCTCCCAACCGCGAGGATGTACTTCCTCGTCGGACAGCTCTTCGGGAGGCGGTCGGACAGTCCCCCGGACGATGTCACGGACAGCCCTTCAGGAGGACCCTCGAAGCTCGAATGGTAACTCAGACAGCCCTTCAGGAGGACCCTCGAACAGCCCCTTGGGCAAATGATCGAACCTACGACCTCTCTACGGGGTTGCACACATACGGTGTCAGCTATCCGGCAGGGCTTCGCCGTCCAGAACTAGTTCCTGTCGGAACCCAGACAGCCTTTTGGCTCTACGAAACTATTTCGCGGGGAGGGAGAGAGAAGGCCAGATCATGCATGGCATTTGTATGAGAGTAAGGAGTGAGTGTGGAGAGTGCCTCTCCACCTCTATTTATAGGAAAACCCAAGGGGTAGGGTGGCACTTAAAAATACCAATAACCCATGGAAATATTGCCTTCACAAGGGCATAAAGGGAAAAGCAAGTGTGGCATCATGGATATGCCACCCTTGGCCGGCCACCTATGTGGGGCCCCCCAAAAGGGGGTCTCACCCTTCCATGTCATCCTCCCCTAGATCTTTTGAGCAAAGCCCCAAAAAAAGGCTTTCCAAAAAGTAACCATAAAGTGCTTTTTTACTATTCATGAACCCATTTTTCCATGACCGATAAATCCAAAAATATTTCTGTGGGTCTTAGAATAATTCCAGTACCCACTAAAATAATTCTGGACGCGTTCCAAAACATTTTCAGATCAATGATTTTCATCAGCGAAAAGCAACCAAAGCGGTTCCGGCAGCTCCGGAACATTTCCGGTTTCCCGGAAAAATCCCAGAAGTTCCCAGAACAATTCTGGCACCCTCCAAGAATTTCCAGGCGTGTGTCGAAACCAATTTGACTTAATGGTATACTCCGAAACAACTTTTCAGTTTTACCGAAACTCTTCCGGTGTTCTCTCTCCGGAACTCTTCCGTTGTCTCTGAAACTTTTCCGGTGACTTTCTCTCAGACTCCCTGTCTAGTATTCAGCGGATAGATGACCCTTAAGCGTGTGACCCTATAGGTTCGGTGAAGTATAGACTTGACCAGAACACTTTCCGATCAATGATTAACTTCGGAGCCGTGGACACCCATATTGACCCTTATACCCACACGAATAAATATTCGAGTGAACCTCCAGTTGCCGTGTGCAATTCCTGTTGCTTCGGGATATGTTACAAACACCCGAGGTGAGAATTATCGGTATCCCCGTGGATCAACAATTGTCCAGTATGCCAGTTACCTCGTTACCGGTTTTGTTCTCTTTTCTCGTTTCCGTATTGCGGCATCCCTGTGATCAAATCACATTGTGTTTGGCCAAACGATGATGGATACCGTAACACCGAGAGGGCCCGAGAATATCTCTCCATCGTCGGAGGAGCAAATCCCAATCTCGAGCTATCTCATTCCTTGTGATACTTTTTCATGAACCCGTAAGCCGCCGTAATAGCCACCCAGTTACGGATGATGTTTAACAAACCCCAAAGTTCACAAAGCAAGTACGAAGGAACTCGATACTCTCATGGTCTAATGAATTATGCAAGCATTAACTATCTCTGTGTTATAAACCATTAACTTGTGACGAATGTATCTCATAGCATAACATCAATTCGGGTCGATTCAACACAAGTGTTCTTCTAACAATGTGCCCTCAAAATTGCCGGCATAGTCATGCCCATGATCAGGAAAACAGGATCATCATGCAATACTTGAGCCAGTCTTAGAGGCATGACTAGGAATACATTTTACTGTTTATTACACCACACGTGCACATGAGTTTCCCTCCGAGCCTCGTGGATATTGCAGAGTCGAGAATCATTGCAGTTATAGCATGGAACATAAACATTCATTACAAATTTGGAGATACAAAATAACTGTTATTACTGCCTCTAGGGAATATCTCCTACATACCCACCGTATGCTATGTGTTCGAGAGAGAAGCCTCTATTGAAAACTATGGCCCCCGGGTCTACTTTATCATATATAAAAAACCTAAAAAAACCTTGCTGCAATTTATTTACTTGCATTTTATTTAGTATTTTAGTTTATCTATTTATCTCTATAAGATTTAATCCTTGCAAATAACCGCTAAGAGGATTGACAACCCTCTTATTTGCGTTGGGTGCAAGTGTTTGCTTTTGTGCGTGCTGGTGCGCTTAACGGAATTTTGCTTGGTTCTCCTACTGGATTGATAACCTTGGTTCTTAACTGAGGGAAATACTTATCTCTACTATACTGCATCATCCTCTCCTCTTCGGGGAAATACCAACGCAGCCTACAAGTAGAAATAATATTGAAAGTGGGTTTGGAAGAGTGTCAACTTTAGGTAAAAGGAATCCCACATATTTGGAGAATGTTCAATCTTATGAAATTTTTGATAAAAGTGGGTTTGGAGAGGTCATGAATTTAGTTGATGTTAATCCCACTATCTTGGAAGATTATATGATTTGCATGCATATGGATATTAAAGAGAATGTTTTACATGATAGTTATATTGTTGAGTTTGATTATGATCCTACATGTAAATATTATGAGAGAGGTAAATATGGTTATAGGAATCTTCATGTTACTAAATTTCCTCTCGTTATGTTGAGATTGCCAATGTTTTATTCTTCTTCTTGCATATGCTAGATATTTCTTGTCTTGATAATTTGTTTGCTTATAGAATGCCTATGCATAGGAAGTATGTTAGACTTAAATGTGTTTGTCACATGTTTATGATGCTCTCTTTATGCTTCAATTCTTGTCTTTGATGTGAGCATCATTAAAATCTCAAAGCCTATCTTTATGGCTATAAAGAAAGAGCTTGTTGGGAGACAACCCAATATTTTATGTTTTGTGTGTTTACACAATTTTAGCTTCTGTTATGATTGTGTTTTTATCTTTTAATTAGTGTTTGTGCCAAGTAATGCCTTTGGGATGATTTGGATGATAGTATAATTGATGTTGTTTGAAAACAGAAAGTTTTAAGTCCAGTGCTGGATTTTTGGTTCTGTACTGGAGCGTGATAAAATTCTTATTTTTTACATAGTATTGGTGTTTGAATTGTTTACGTTGTCCTAATTTTTCAGAATTTTTGGAGTTACAGAAGTATTGCTTTTAAATAGATCTTTATAGACTGTTCTGTTTTAGAGAGATTCTGTTTTTGTTGCATAGTTTGCTTATTTTGATGAATCTATGGATTGTATCGGGGGGTATAAGCCATGGGGAAGTTGGATTAAAGTAGCATTATGCCAATATTAAATATTAATCAGTTTACAACAGTACCTAAAGTTTAAGATTTATTTGTTATACTAACGGATCTCACGAGGTTTCTGTTGAGCTTTGTGTGCTGAAGTTTTCAAGTTTTGGGTGAGACCACGATGGATGAAGGAATAAGGAGCGCCAAGACCCTAAGCTTGGGGATGCCCAAGGCACCCCTGTAACATCCCCATGTATTAAGCTACAGTGATCACCCTCTGATAATGCCAAGTCATCATGTTTAGCAAGTCTTGATCACAATTAGAATCATATGTCGTTTCAAATTCCAATTCAAATTGAAATTCAAATGCAAGTGAAAGATAAAAGTTATTCAAATTGGAAACTAAAATGTTTATTAAATAGCAAATAATCCATAACTAATTATGTTCAGAAAAACAACATCACCTAAATTACCTAGATGGCTCTAACATCCTAAAACAGTACCAAAATAGCAATGTTTAATCCATTTTATTTAAATCGAAAATTCAAATGAAATCAATTTACCTCCAAAGCCTTTTCGGGCAGTAATATATATTGCCTAGTATTTAATTGGACAAGTCCCATATTTTACAAAATTACAATGGTGGCCAAACATTTTTGCAAATAGAAAAGAAGTAAAACAGAAGAAAAGAAAAAGGAAAAAGAGAAGCGGCTACTGTGCACTTGGGCTTCCAGTGCACACTGTGCAGCCCAGCCCACCAGGAGGTCGTCTCCCTCCTCCTGCATGCGTGTCAGCGCGCGCGCGCACCCGAGCCAGCGATGGCCAGCTGTTGGCCACCCCCCGGCGTCGCTGCCGCCGTGATGTGGATAAGAGCATCTCCACGGACCCCTTGGCGAAACCCTAGCGCCACTCCTCCTTTCTCTCCCCTCTGCCACCTCTCCCGAATGTCGTCGCCGCCATGGCTCGCCGTAGCCGTGGCCTCTGACCTCGCCGTGCCTCGTCTCCGTGCCGGATCAAACCGCCGTCCTCGACTACGTCCTCTACACCGACCAGCGCGAGCCGGGGAGCGCCACATTGCCGGATCGCCGTCGTCGTCTACCTCGGATCGCCGAAGCTTCCCTGACTCGATCCGCTCACCTCTGCGCTCCTAAACCTCCGACGAGCCTCCTTGCGCTCCTACATAAGCTCCGCCCTCTCCCCCTTCTCCGTTCGAGCTCGATCTCGAGCTGTAGCTGCTGCTGCCATCGCGCCCGAACCCAGCTCCGCCGCGTAGCTCGCCGCCATCGCTGTAGTCGTTGTCATGCTCGCCCGAGCACATGAACGTGCTCAGGCCACCTCGCTGTGGCTGCCCGTGCCGCTAGATCTCCTCCCCGTGGCCTTTATCGCTGACCCCGCATCTGCCCGAACTCCGGCGTCCACTGCGGTGCTCGCCGTCGTTGTATAGGGCCTCCCCGAGACCAAACAGTGGCACCATGCGGCGCGCGCCGACGCCAGCTCTCGAACGCGACTGAAAACGCGACGAACGGAGCCCTGTGCCGTGTTTCCGCGCCTCTCCGGCGAACTTCCGCCGCGGAAATGGTCGCCGGCGCAACGCCGGCGCCGCCCGCCGACGTGGCGCCACGTGGCCTCCCCTGTGAGGCTGACATGTGGGCCCGGCGGGTCCAGTTGACTGGGTTGACCAGTCAACTGTGCTGACTGGGCAGCCCAGTCACTAACATGCGGGCCCCACTAATTTAAACATTTTAGAAAATAAATAAAACACTAATTAATCTGTTAATCCTAATTAAGTTAATTAGTCAACTAATCTGACACTGACAGTAGGCCCCACTAACTAATTAACCTAAATAGTTAATTTTAACGTTTCTGTTAAAGCTACTATGTATGACAAGTGGGACCTACTGGTCAGGTTTGACCCTGGTCAGCCGGGTTTGACCGCTGACGCAATGCTGCCGTCATGCTGACATCACCAGACACTGTTTTGGATAATTCGAATTAAATAATTTCAGAAATTCCAGAAAATGATTAAAACTTTGAAAAATCATATAAAATAAACTGTAACTCGGATGAAATAATTTATATATGAAAAATGATCAGAAAAATATGACGAATCCGAATATGTGATCAAAATGCTTGACCATCACTCCTAACTAGATGAACATGGAACTTTTTGCCCATATTCGATAGATGAATAGTGCATAACCTTAATAAAATTATTCCCGATAAATTCCTAAATCATTTAAAATATTTAGAGAGGCAGTATCACACCTGCATATCATTTAGGCATGTCATGCATAGTGATTGCATTTGTTGCCGTGTATTTATTGTTTCTTCCCCCTCCTTCTCTCCCGATAGACCCCGAGGCCACCGACGACACTGCTGCGTACGACTACATCGCCGACGATCAGACCCCTTCAGCAGAGATTCCAGGCAAGCAAACCCTCCTTGATCATGCAGATACTGCCTATTCTTTCCCTCTTATATTTGCATTAGAACTGCTACCGTTGATATTCCGGCAACTCCTATTCTGATGCATAGCCTAATTTTGTAACTGTTGTTGATACCTTTCCTGTTACCCTAATTGCTTAGTATAGGTTGGCCAGAGCCCCACCAGTTGGCCCTACACCCTTGTCCATGTTGCTATGCTAGAATTCGGGTCGTGATCCCCGTTGGCGGTGATCACGAGAATGCTCACATAGTTACTTTCATTTATTATTGGGGAACTGAAGGGCTGGCGGTACCATCCAGTAGAGATGGACCTGAGTCCCGATAGCTCCCGTTGTTAAAGACGGGTCGGCCCCAAGGGTACCCGCGAGTCATACGGTGGCGGTGCGACGGGTCAGGCGGAGACCACCTAGGAAGAGGTGGGCCTGGTCCCTTGACCGCGGATTACCAAGACGGGGCGACAGGGATCCTGTTCGTCTCCGCGAGTTTCTAAATACGCCTAATGGATTTGGGTATTTGTGTCGGAGGTCGGGCTCCGGGGACCCAAAGGTTCGAACACTGGGGTGAGCTCGTTCTGCTGCTTCGTCTCCTATCACGGCTAAGCTACAGCGAGGCTACGGCGAGAGCGCGCTAGCGAGGGACGGGCGAGGACTTAGCAGTTTACCCAGGTTCGAGCCACCTTGCGGTGTAAGACCCTACTCCTGCTTGTGGTTGGGATTGCCAGGGGCAAGAGAGTTCTTACGTACAAGGTGGAGGAGGAGGAAGCACTGGTCTGGAGAGATCCTAGCCGGAGAGCCTCTCCTCTACAATGGCAACACTGTCCTTTATACCAGCCTTGGTCCTCTTCCCCCTGGAAACTTAGGCGGGAAGGGTTGCTACACTTGGCGGTTTTGAAAGGGGACAGGCGCTCAGGCTATCCTGACTAAAGGTGGTCTTCACTTGTCAAAGCATGATCCATGACGCGCCGGTGGGCTCGGTGATGACCTCCGCCCTGCGCGCCCGCCGTCTTGGTCTTCCTTCGCCGATCGGGCAACCTTTGGGGTTGCTTTGGAGAGTAGATAGCTGGCCCTGCTCCCTTAACATGAAAGAGGAAACCATCTTCATCCGCGCCTGCTGGCGTGGCCTCTGCTGCTGCTCGTCGCCGCGCGCATCACCCACGTGATGGGCTCCAGACCGCGCGGCATGCCGAACGGCCTTCGTCTCGAGCGCCTGCGGGAGGAGGCCTCGGGTGGCCACCTCGGAAAGCCGCCTCGCGAGGTCACTTCGGGAAGCCACCTCGTGAGAGGGCCTCGCGAGGCCGTTGATGGTGGTGCTGAGGATTACTCGCCACTTCCCGAGGAGGGGGCCTCAGGAGGCCAGGGCCTCATGAGGGGTCTTGGTGAGATGCTCGGTGGTGACGGCCCGCTGGGCCCATGCCAGGCGTTGCGCCCTGGGCCAAAGGCAGACGGGCCTAGATACCCCGGGTTGCATGGCCCGACAGTAGCCCCCGGGCCCGCGGCGCGCACGTTCCCGCCTACCGAGGGGCGAAACGGTGCGGGCCCTAACCGCCTGCGGCCAGGCGCGACGCGTGGCGCACGATGTGATGGGCGACGCCCCCACTTCCCCACGACGCCTCGGAAACTGCAACGCTGACATAAATCCTGGCGCGGGCGGCGCGAGGCCATCATTGCCTTCCTTCATACTTGCCGTCGCCCCAACTCCAGACGCCGAAGAAGGCGGAGCGGGTGGGAAGCTCCGCATCGAGTATAAAGAGAGAGAGGGGAGAGCTGGAGTCCTCCACCCATCTTCTCCTTCCTCAGCTTCCTCCGTTTTCTTGCTAGAGCTGCCGAAGAGATGGCGAGGGGGAGAGGGCACGGCCGTACTCCTACTGCTGCACCCCAGATTCCGCCCCGGGGGCGCGGGCGCTCCCCGACGGCTGCCGGCGCCGGGCCCAGCAATCGTGGAAGGAGCGCCGCTCATGGGCGCGGAGGGCGAGGTGCGCGGGGCCGAGGCGGAGCGGCCGCGTTTCCGCCCTAGGCGGGGAGCCACTCGGCGGAGGCGGCGCATGAGTTCATTGTGAACATGCACCGCAGCCCCTGCACCTAGCTCCGGCTCCCGGACTTTTTCGCGGCAGCGATGGCAGACCGCGCGCCCTTGGGCTTGTGGGTGCAGGCCGACGGCTACTGGAACGGCCCTTCCTGGGTGGCGACGGAGCTCACCCCCCCGGGCTTCATGTTCCTGAGGCAGGGGTGGAAGTCGTTCGCCCTCGCCCGCGGCCTGAAGCGGGGGCACGTCCTCCAGTTCAAGTACGACGGGGCCGCCATGCTCTTTGTGAAGATCTTCGGGCTCTCCGGTAGCCGCCTGGAGTGCTGCGCGGAGAGCGAGGACAGCTACAGCAGCTCCTCCAGCGAGGACGGCTCCTCCGGCGGTGCTGCCCCCTCCGGCGGGGGCGAAAGCGGCGATGACTCCCCCCGCGTCAAGAGCGAGGACGAGGACTCCGACTAGGCACGCGCGGCGATGACTCCGGAACCCCTGGCGGCGGGCACTGCGCGTACAGTGACGGAGCCGCACTTGCCTGCAGCGTCTTCTTGGGGACGCGCGCGGCGCCCTGCACTGGAGTCTTGAGGGTGACGGCGCCTCGCCTAGGACCTTTCTTTCTTTTCATTTTCCTGCATTGAACCGATGTAGCCCCGCGGGGGCGTGAAAACAGTATCTTCTATGTTTAACTTAATGCTTTTGTGATGTGGGGATGTATGCATTCTCTCCCAAAGTCCTCTCGTGAGGCGGGTCTTTTTTCTTTGCTCGCCTCAGCGCTCTACGCCATTAGGACCCAGCCCCCGAGCGGGCCTTAGCCGTCGCTGGTATGTCCGGTCGCGATGCCGGGACAAGGCCAGGAGGTGAGGGGCACCGGGAGCTAGTGAGGGCTCCAGAGGCGCGATGCTCAGGGAGCCCCCCTTTAGCGTGCAAGCGGCTTACGCAGAAGAAAAAATGCTACACTCAACGGGATCACGAGGGGAGAGAGCTTGAGTGATGGTAAGGGCGCCTCGCGAGGCAGTCACACTTAGCTTTTGGCGGAGAGCGGTGTCGGGCGAGCCACAACTCGTGAGGAGCTCACATAGCTCGCGAGGCGTGCTCACGAGGCTCGGCGTTTGAAGTGTCTTCGCCTCGCGAGGCCGGCTTGCAAGAGCCCGCCCGTGAGGTCCTCGCGCTGCTCGCCTCCTGGGGGACTGCATGTCAACAGATTCACGATGGGGGGAGTGGCACGCGCTCGCTAGCTCGCCCGTGGCCGTTGCGTGAGGAGATAAGGCACCAAGGACCTTGGTGAGGTGGCGTGCACGGGAGCAGGCCCGCGAGCCAGAGCTCAGTCGCTTGGATTTGGCGGCGCTGCAGGGACGGACCCGAGCACAGGCACCGTGCCTAGCCACCGCTCACGGAATCGGTCAGGGGAGGAGTCGCGAGCGTGTGGCGCTCTCCGGTCGGCGTCGAACTTAACAGGCAATTAAGTAGGTAACATAACTCATCAAGGTAAAATCAGCAAAATTCGCTACACAACCAAAAGGATAGGGGCTAGGCTGCCGCGTCCGGCACGGATCAGCTCGAGGTTGGTGCAGCCCGTGGGGCGCCCTCAGCCGCATTTAAACAAAATCACCTTGGCAGAAGGGTTCCGGGAGCGAGGCTCTGGAGGCGCGGGAGGTGCGGCAAGGAGGAGTGAAGGCCGCGCAGGGTGGCGCATCGAGCGCACTTGGCAGGACTACGCTGGGGCGACGTCAGACCGCTTGGCGAGGCGCGCCCAGGGGGTCTGCTCCTCCGGGGCCAGGGGGCTCACGAGGCCCTAGGGGCTCGCGAGGCTCTGGCATGAAGGGCGCCAGCCTCTGGAAAGAGGCGCCGACGTTCCTCAGCCCGAAAGGCATGCGCGCGCTACCGAAGGCGGGGCCAACGCCCTGGCCATCTCGCGGCAGCTGGAAGGGGTCATACGGGCAGGGCTGGTTGAGGCTGGTGAAGTCGACACACATGCGCTCCTTGCCGCCCTTCTTGGGGACGACGACTGGGTTGGCGAGCCATTCGGGATGGCGCACCTCACGAACGACTCCGGCTTCCTGGAGCTTCTGGACTTCCTTGACGATGAACTCTTGCTTCTCTGGCGCCTGGCGCCGTGCTTTCTGCTTGACCGGGCGTGCATCGGGGCACACTGCTAAGTGGTGCTTGATCACCTCCCTCGGCACACCGGACAAGTCGGATACTTTCCAGGCAAAAACATCCAAGTTTGCCCGAAGGAAGGCGACGAGCGCGCTTTCCTATGCAGGAGGGAGGCCTGTGCCGATGGTGAAGGCAGGGCCGGAGCCGCTGCCGTCCACCGACACCTTCTTCGTGTCGGCGCGGTCCTGAGAGAACAGTTGCTTCTTCTTTGCCGGCGCGGCCTCGGAAGGCTCGGCCGCGTCCTCGTCGGCCGGGTGCGCAACAACGACAGCCTTGTAGGCACGCTCGAGGGTGCTGGCCGCGTCCTTTTCATCGCAGGCGACGGTGATGATGCCGCTGCAGCCTGGCATCTTGAGGACGTTGTAGGCATGATGGGTGGCCGCCATGAACTTGGTGAGAGCCGGGTAGCCCAAGATGGCGTTATAAGGCAGGCCGATGTGCACCACGTCGAAGTCGATGAGCTCGGTGTGGTAGTTCTCGCGGGTGCCGAAGGTGACGGGGAGGCGCACTTGCCCCAGCGGGATGGTGGGGCCATCGGTCACTCCGGAGGAGGGCCTGGTCGGCATCAGCTGGTCGTAGGGCACCTGGAGCGTCTCGAAGGTCTCGATGGAGAGTACGTTGAGGCCGGCACCCTCGTCGATGAGGGTCTTGGTGACCGCGACGTTGCTGATGGTGGGAGTGCACAGCATGGGGAGTGCGCCTGCAGAGGCCGTGGACTTGGGGTGGTCCTTGGAGTCGAAGGTGATGGCGTACTGTGACCACTTGAGGGGCCGCCCGACCTCAGGCCTCGGGAGGGCGGCGTACACCTCGCGAGAGAGTTGCTTGAAGTGGCGGATGGACGCGGGGGCTTGGGACCCGCCAAGGATGCAGGCGACCGCGCGAGGCTCCTGGTAGCCCCCAGCGCCCTCGTCAGGCCGGTTGACGTCGTTCCTCCGGGGTGGCGGCGGCAGCGGCGGGAGAGCGGCATTGGCCTGAGGACTCGCCTCACGAGGCTGGTCGCGCCAGACGGCCTCATGAGGCTGGGCGCGCCAGCCCTGGCGGTAGCTGCCATTACCGTTGCGGCTGTCCCAGCGGTTGCCGCTGCGGCCACCTCCGCGGCCGGCGCCGCGGCCGTTGCGGTCGTCCCGGCAGCTCTGGCGCTCGTCGCAGAGCAGCTTGAGCTCCTAACAGTCTTCGGTGCTGTGGGAGCGGACGTTGTGAAAGGCGCGGAGTGGCCGGTTGTCCTTTCTGGGCTCGTCGAGGTCCCGGCCGCGCTTCTGCTCGGGCTTCGCCGCAAGCACGGCAGGGCCCTTGCGCTTGACGTCCTTGCTCTTGGCCTTGGCGGCGTCGAGCGCCGCGTCGGGGTCGTTGTGGACGAAGAGGCGGCCTTCTTCAGCCTTGGCGCACTTGTCGGCGAGGTCGAGCAGCTCGAGCATGGAGTCAAGCTCACCGTTGATGGCGAGCTTCTCACGCATCTTGACGTCTGTGACGCCGGTGGAGAACGCAGAAATGACGGCCGCGTCGGAGGCGCGCGGGATCTTGTTGCGCACCTGACTGAAGCGCTGGATGTACTTGCGGAGGGTCTCGTCTGGGCGCTGCCGAACACGCCGCAGGTCGTTGATGGTGAGGGAGCGGTCCTGTGTGCCCTTGAAGTTGGCGATGAACTGGCTGCAGAGCTCGGCCCACGACGAGATGGAAGCCTCGGGGAGGTTCATGAGCCAGGAGCGCGGGCCGTCCTTGAGGGCCATGGGGAACCAGTTCGCCATGACCTTGTCGTCGCCGTTCGCCGCCTCGACGCTCAGCGCGTAGAGCTAGAGGAACTCCGTGGGGTTGGGGGTGCCGTCGTAGTGTGGCGGCAACTCAGGCTTGAACTTCGCGGGCCAGACCAGGAGACGCAGCTCGCGGGTGAAGGCACGGCAGCCCATGCCGCTCGAGGGGACGCCACCAGTGAGGGCGGCGCGGTTTTGACGCCCGGCCGCTGCAACGTCCTGAACGGCCTGGTCCTGGCGCTAGCGCTGCAGCTCGAGGAGCACTCGCACATCGGGGGGCGCGCGGCGGATGATCTGGCAGCTGGCTTCGTCTCGGTCTGGCGAGGACGCGCCGCGGGACGGCTCACGAGCCCGCGCGCTGCCCTGCGGCCCGGCGTGCTCGTCGCGCAGAGGAGGCGGCGGGGGAGCGCCGTGCGCCAGGTCCCCAGCACGAGACGGCGGAGGGCGGAGCGAGTGAGAAGGCGCCGGAGCGTCCCCGGCGACGTTGACGGGCTCGGTGATGCGGCCAAGCCAGGCGTTGTAGCCGGCGTCATCCGGACGGTAGCGGAGCAGCTCACGCGCCATGAGCAGCGCGGCTTGCGGGTTCGGCGGCCCATGGTGGGCGAGGGAGGAGGCCGTGGCGGTGCGGCCGTCCGCCCGCACGGAGGGGTGCAGGGAGGAGTCCTGCTGCTCGCGGGCAACAGGGTCGGTGGCGGCAGCAGCCTCGGCTTCGGGGCGACGACGACTGCCGCGGGCCACCGGCTCTGTCTGAGCCACGCGGCCAGCCCTGCGCTAGGCGCGCTCGCGACGTGCGTCGGCCATGGGGTTGGTGGAGCTGAGGGCGGAGCAAAAGAACGGTAGCGCACCCCTACCTGGCGCGCCAAATGTCGGAAGTCGGGCTCCGGGGACCCAAATGTTCGAACGCTGGGGTGAGCTCGTTCTGCTGCTTCGTCTCCTATCACGGCTAATCTACGGCGAGGCTATGGCGAGAGCGCGCTAGAGAGGGACGGGGCGAGGACTCAGCAGTTTACCCAGGTTCGGGCCACCTTGCGGTGTAAGACCGTACTCCTGCTTGTGGTTGGGATTGCCAGGGGCAAGAGAGTTCTTGCGTACAAGGCGGAGGAGGAGGAAGCACTGGTCCGGAGAGATCCTAGCCAGAGAGCCACTCCTCTACAATGGCAGCACTGTCCTTTATACCAGCCTTGGTCCTCTTCCCCCTGGAAACTTAGGCGGGAAGGGTTGCCACACTTGGCAGTTTTGAAAGGGGACAGGCGCTCTGGCTATCCTGACTAAAGGTGGTCTTCGTGTGTCAAAGCATGATCCATGACGCGCCAGTGGGCTCGGTGATGACCTCCGCCCTGCGCGCCCGCCGTCTTGGTCTTCCTTCGCCGATCGGGCAACCTTTGGGGTTGCTTTGGAGAGTAGATAGCTGGCCCTGCTCCCTTAACACGAAAGAGGAAACCATCTTCATCCGCGCCTGCTGGCGCGGCCTCTGCTGCTACTCGTCGCCGCGCGCGTCACCCACGTGATGGGCTCCAGACCGTGCGGCACGCCGAACGGCCTTCGTCTTGAGCGCCTGCGGGAGGAGGCCTCGGGAGGCCACCTCGGAAAGCCGCCTCGCGATGTCACTTCGGAAAGCCGCCTCGTGAGAGGGCCTTGCGAGGATTACTCGCCACTTCCTGAGGAGGGGGCCTCAGGAGGCCAGGGCCTCATGAGGGTTCTTGGTGAGATGCTCGGTGGTGACAGCCCGCTGGGCCCATGCCAGGCGTTGCGCCCTGGGTCAAAGGCAGACAGGCCTGGATACCCCGGGTTCCATGGGCCCGACAATTTGATCTGAGTGGGTCGTTGGCCCTATATGCACTACCACCACGTGGGATAATGGTTATGGGACCCTCTACGTCGTATGTATCAGCCGAAAGCTCTTCAGATGTCACAACTCAGAGATGCGGGCTGATTGCTGGGGTGGGCTGGTTACGTCACTTGTGTATACAGTGTCGTGCCTGTGCCCCGGCCAGTCACGCAACGTGCCGGAGTGCAGAGGGCGATGGGCCCAAGACCCCTTCGCACTTAGGATTTAGACCAGCGTGTTGACCTCTCTGCTGAGCCTAGGTAGGACTGCGTCGTGTCGATTACCCGAGGCCGGGTATTACCCAGCAAGTGTATCCGGCCAGATGTAATCGAGTGTGCTGGGTAACAGTAGTGCACCCCTGCAGGGAAGTTATCTATTCGAATAGCCGTGTCCACGGTAACAGGACGCTCAGAGTTGTATCCCGATCTGCTACAACTACAAATGGATACTGTTACAATAATAAACTGCTACTACTGCTCTCGGGATCACTTTCTCGCAGGGTAGTCGAGGAAGGATCCCAGGGCATTACTACTATATGATTGATGATATATATATATTACTTGTTCTACTCTCTTCTGATGCTGCAAGAATGGCTTCAAGATGCTAGTCTTCGTTACGCTAGGCTTTTTCCCCCTCTGCTCTGGCATTTCTACAGTATAGTCCAAAGATATAGCCCCATTCTTTTGATACCGATGCATACCTAGTATAGATCTGATGTAAGACTTGCGAGTACTTTGGGTGAGTACTCACGGTTGCTTTGCTTCCCCTTTTTCCCATACCCGATTACTGCGATCAGACGACGGAGCCCAGGAGTAGGAGATCCCCGGAGGAGCCTACTACGATGTGGAGATCCCCGACGACCTAGAGTAGTTCGGAGGCCCTAGGCAGGAGGCCTTCGTCTTTTCGATCAGTGTCGCTGTTTGTGCTAGCCTTCTTAAGGCAAACTTGACTAACTATGTCTGTACTCAGATATCATTTGTGTGTATGACTTATGTATTCGGGTCCTCGTGACCCCTGGTTTGTAATATGAAGATTTATGTTTAAATTTGAGTTTAGAGTTGTGTTGTGATATCTTCCCGTGAGTCTCTGATCTCGAGCGTGCACGTATGCGTGTATGATTAGTGCACGATCGAGCAAAGGGCGTCACAACCCCAAGGTAATATTCAAGGAATACCCAAGCGTCTAAGCTTGGGGATGCCCCGGATGGCATCCCCTCTTTCGTCTACAATCTATCGGTATATCACTTGGAGCTATATTTTTATTCATCACATGATATGTGTTTTACTTGGAGTGTCTTGTATCATAGTTTTCTTTTCTTTGATTGCTTTTTAGTTTGCCACAATCATCTTTGCTAAACACAACTTTTTGAGAGGGACACACATTATTCGTGATTTGTTAGAATACTCTATGTGCTTCACTTATATCTTTTGAGCTAGGCAGTTGCTCTAGTGCTTCACTTATATCTTTTAGAGCACGGTGGTGGTTATATTTTAAAGAAATAGTTGCACTCTCATGCTTCACTTATATCTTTTTGAGAGTCTAATAAATAGAAATGGTAAAATGCACGGGTTATGAATTTGGTCCTAATATGATAGGTATTCAAGAGGGATATAATAAAAACTTTCATGTAGATCACTAAATATTATAAGTTTGATTCCTTGCAATAGTTTTGCGATATTAAGATGGTAATATGTGGGAGGTACTAGTGAATGATTGTGGTTTAGTAAGAATATTGGTGTTAAGATTTGTGATTCCCGAAGCATGCACGTATAGTCCTTAGTGTGATGAAGTTGGGGCATGATTTATTATTGATTGTCTACCTTATGAGTGGCGGTCGGGGACGAGCGATGGTCACTACAAGAAATATGCTAACTTGCGACCATCAATATTGGTCACTGAATGGTCATTGTTTTCCATTTATGACCTTTTTGTGACAAAAACAGTTGGTCAAAAGTTGGCCGTCTTTAATGAAACTTAACGACCTTCTTTGTGATATGGTCGTAGAAGTTTACGACCAAAATAAAAGGTCGTAGATTCTACAACCAATTGTTTTGGTCACTGGCAGTCTGCCCAGGCCACGTCAGATCCAACGTGGCAAGCTGACGTGGCAAAATTGCGACCAATTGAATTGGTCGTTGATAAGAATCAGCCCGGTCCAGTCCAGCCATCTATATGGGCCAAGCCCAACAATTCAGCCCATTTATTATTATTTTTCCTGTCAATTATGGTCACCTACATGGGACTGGCCCAACAATTCAATTTTCTAGGCTGATGTCTTTTGCCGTACATTTCTTTTTTGGGCCTAGACCATATTTTCTAGGCCCCGGCCTTTTAACGGTCCATTTCTTTTTAATTTTCAGCCTTTGTTTCAGCCAATATATTTTAGGCCTGTTTTCAAAGCCGAAATAGATTTGGTCCAATTGACATTTCGGCCATTTTTCATTTGGGCTATATATTTATTTTTCTGGCCACTTTTAGTCGAGGAATGTATTTCAAGTAAACAAAAATTAATATTCTGAGTATATGTACATAACTACCAGTATTTAAATATCAAGTTCAGCGAGCAAATATACACCAAATTCCCAACATGTTCAGCAGTACATCAAATTTCTCAAGAAATTTAGCATTACAAATTCAGTAACATATAAATCAAGTTGTTGACTGGGGTTTCGAGCTTCTTCGAATGTCTTCAGCCTAGAACTCCTGTAAATGAGAGGAATAGTCACATGTTTAGAGTCTCAATATAGGCAATATTTGCTAACAACAAAACAGAACAATTAATCTAAGAACCATGCAAGAACCTAGGTTTTACTGTCATTTTGACACCTAGAGTAACATCCCAGCATATCTCAAGTTGATGAATTATTCTAGCAATAACCATATTAGAAACATCCGTCGTTGTTCCATTTAACCTTACTACAAGATAGTAGAAGAATCATTCTTGGTGAATCAAATCATAACAGATCGAGCAATAGATACAAGAGGCACATCAGGCCTAGCCATTTTCATTTCAGTAATTTAGAAAGAGGGGAGATGGGGCACAGAACCTTGCGGCACTGTTATGGGGTAGTGTCTGATGAAGGTTGCCCTTTGGGACGGCAGCGGCAGCTCCGCCAAATACAGCAGCAGCACCTCCGACCGACACGGCGGCGGCGGCAGCACCAATGATCACCTGCGTGACATTTCAGATCATCATTATAGAATTTATTTATTTATTTAAGACACAAGCAGCAACGATAGCTTCTACCTTCGCATATATTTCAATAGCTACTGCTACTGTCATGTATGTTAAATATGCAAGAGGTAAAAATGACAGTTATGTACATCCATTGCAAACAGACTTATAAAGAAGAAGATAAACCGCTAATGCACTTCAATCATTAATCCAATATTGCACACACACCTAGAAAAAAAGTAATAAACCTGCCGCCCTAATACAGAACATCATTAGGCCCAAACATTTGGCATATTCGAACATGATGCCATTCTACGACTACATCAGGTAGTTAATACCTCCATGATGCTACAGGTAGAAAATATCTACTCTATCATATGAGTTTCACTGCGGGGTATACAGGGGAAGACGGTGCATACTACCACTGCACAACTAGTAATTGCAAGAACAACAAAGCTTAAATAAAGGTTGAAGCTCAGTGTATCCAATTATCCATACAATGTAAAATGTTGTGAGCATACTAGCGGCAATCTTATCACCATTAATAGTACAATAAACTCAGATCTTACAGAACAAATTGACATTATCAGACGATGCAGGAAACTATGTGTTTTCTCCCAACCATATCATACACCAAAAGCATAGTGCCCAGCAAATGTGAAACTAGACTTGTTACTGGTGAGTAGGAGGAGGTCATCGGTACCTATCACAACTGCGCGAGGAGGAGGTCGTCATTGGGTACCTAGCACAACTCTGCCAGGAGGTCGGCATCATTGATTCCTGAAATTTTAAGTATTGTTCGGTGAACTTAACTCAAACAATAATATGTTTAAGAATGACCAGACTACAAGTGAAGCTTATGATTACAGAATCTAAACACAAAGTTTAAATATTTAAGTTCAGAACAAAAAAGTAATCTAATGATGTCCATCACATTCCTATGCTTCCATGATGAATTATACACTTAATAGCTACCAACATAAGCATAGGCAATTATGTATGACAAACTAAAACAATTTCTACTCAACACGTGTAGTGGATTTAACTTTTACAATAAAGTAAATTACAAGATATATCATAAGAATTAATATCCCAAGGAGCAGATCATTGTACATTTTTTAGTCCAACAAAACATGTATGCAAGAGCATGACTATTCATTCCTGCGGTTTGAGCTACTCGGTCATAAGAAATTATCTTTGGGTGCATGGCATTGATACTGTAGCTAAACATTTGACAAAATTAGCATCAACTTAAGCCAGAAATGACCACAACATACATATCGTGACATACAGTGGCTTACCCTCTGATTGAGACAACAAACAGCAGCTTAGCCTTAGGGCTGACATAGAACCCACTCTTCATCCAGGCCTCGCACTTAAGCTGAACTAGCTCCTTGCCCTGCAAGCAAAACCAGCATTACCCGAGCCATTGGCAGAAAACGTTATTAGAAGCACATACAACAATGGTTCTATCAAGCAAAAGGAAACATTTCAATGATATCTGAAGCTAAAGATATCAAGGAGCGTCAAATTTGAACAAAGCTTTCAACAATTTGTACTGTTAAATTACATTCAACAGAGTAAAACAGAACACCAGAGTCTACTTGAATGGTGCAGGGTTGATTGCATTTTGCTGCAAAACCATGCAAATCTGGCATGGGTCATTATCTCTACAGTCTACACACAATGGAATGGAACATGCTGTAATCAGGACACGCAGCATCACTAAAATGCCGTAGTGGCATAAGTTTTCCTACCACTACAAAAGTAGCATCATTTTTAGGTTACATCCGGCATCACGACAAGCGAATGTTACATCTATGTAAGTGTCTATCTCCTATGAAACTCATCTAGGATTAAGCAGAAAACACAACGAGTAGAAATTGAAGTCCACCGCAACCAAATGAATCAGTGACAGATCCCACACAACTCATCTACAATAGAACGGATCGAAGGGAGCAGCGATCTGACCTGGGCAGCTTGGCGCGTGGGGGAGGGGGTAGATGACCTTGTGGTTCTCGCTCGACTTCTTCTCCTCGCGGACTTGGTCTTCTTCTCGGCGGCCCAGAGCTCCTCCCGCTTCCTCTTGCGGAGTCCGGCGACATCTGCGACACAAACCCGAACCAACCAATCAAAACTACCTCAGGCTCAGATCCAGTCAAGGAACGCATTGGCGCAATGGGGTGGGAGGGCGTGTGCTTTACCTCGACGAGCTTCTTGGAAGAGGAGGGGGAGGAGGAGACATGGGAAGGCAGCGGCGGTTGGAGCTACTCGATCGCCATGGCCCATGGCCGGGGGTAGGAATCCCGAGAAGAAGAACACGGACGAACGGAGCTACTGGCCGGTCCCCTCACTCCTCCTCTCCCGGCGCGTGATTGCGGTTAAGAGGCCGACGTCCGTCCCGGATCCGGAAGCACAGCTGCGTGTCGGGGAGGGCCATGGCCGCCGCCTGGCCGGCTTGATCTGGTTAGGTAGGGAGAGAAGGTGGGGGCGGGTGAGGGGAGGGGAGGGGAGATGGTGGCGGGGCGGCGGAGCCCGGGAGAGAGGCCGTCGATGGGTGGATGAGAGCGCCGGCGGAGCCCGGGAGCGAGGTTCGCCGGTGGGTGGGTAGGGGCGGCGGGGTTGGGGTAGGAGATCGTGAACTGGATCGGGGAGAGGGGGAGAGAGAGGCGGCGGCGGGTGTGTTCTCGGGGAGAGGGGGAGACAGAGGCGGCCGTGGGCTGCTAGGGTTTGGGTTGGGCTGCTGAGAGCTGAGTGAGAGACGTTGGATCCGTCGGGTGTGGACGGTTCAGATCGGCTATAGTGGGGTGATCCGTGGGAAGAGTCCTGATTGGTTCGGAAAATCTGTGATTTAAAATAATTTTCAAGTACTAAAGATAGGGGGATTTTGTGAAGCAGCTATCAAAAATATTTTGCAAAAAGGCACCACACAAATTTTCACTCAAGTTAGACCACATTTTATGGATGAGCACCAATTTGTATGCATTTCTGATCTTTCTAGCTATTTTTAATCATTTTCCGAGTGGCAAAAATGGGTTTTTTTGTGAAGAACCTACCAAATATTTGTTACAAAATTGGACTCCATCAATTTAAAAAAAATATTATACCATATTTAATATAAAATTGACAAATGGTTTGGTTTCAAAAGCTTTGGATCCACCTCTTGTGAAAAAGACAAATTACCGCCGATTCAGCAGGAAGCGGGTCAAATTTGAACTGCAGGTGTCTCATAATTTTCTTTTTATTTTTTTCAAAAATCATTTCTAGGTACATAAGTATCTATTTAATCAGAAAAACACCAAAAAATTTCCAAGATTCAACCACTAGCTAGGAACGGTCATGCCCGCCGTTTTGACCGCATTTTGGAATGGGCATGAAAATTTCAAAAAAAATGAAAAATTGAAAAACCTTCACATTGTGTCATTCTATGTGACCAAGTTACCAGGAAAAATAATAAACTTGTAATACGGCAATTCTTTAAAAAAAAAGTGTTCTCAGAAATGAGCTATCATGTGTGAAGATTCATGGCTTTCAAGCCAAATGATCAATCTTATGGCCACATTCATGGCATAGTTTGTTCAAATGATCTCATATTGTGCACAAGGGTGCATCTTGGAATGGCAAACAATGTTGCCTAAGAAAGTTTTCATTTTCTTTGGACGAAAATTTCATTTTCCATTTTTTGAGTGCCCAAAATGAGTTTTTTTGTGAAGGACCTACCATATATTTGTTGCAAAATTGGACCAAATAAATTTTCTAAAATATTAGGCCATATTTAATGTACAATTGACCAAATTGTTGCGTGTCAAAAGCTTTGATCCACCTCTCGTGAAAAAGACAAATTTTCGCCGATTCAGTAGTAAGTGGGTCAAATTTGAACTGCAGCTGCCTTATAGTTTGCTCTTTATTTTTTCCAAAAATCATTTCTAGGTACATAAGTATCTATTTAATCAGAGAAACACCAATTTTTTTTTAAGATTCAACCACTAGCTAGGAACGGGCATGCCCGCCGTTTTGACCGCATTTTGAAATGGGCATGAAAATTTCAAAAAAAAATGAAAAATTGAAAAACCTTCGCATTGTGTCATTATATGTGACCAAGTTACGAGGAAAAATAATAAACTTGTAATACGTCAATTATTTAAAAAAAAGTGTTCTCAGAAATGAGCTATCATGTGTGAAGATTCATGGCTTTCAAGCCAAATAATCAATCTTATGGCCACATTCATAGCATAGTTTGTTCAAATGATCTCATATTGTGCACAAGGGTGCATCTTGGAATGGCAAACAAAGTTGCCTAAGGAAGTTTTCATTTTCTTTGCACGAAAATTTCATTTTCCATTTTTTGAGTGCCCAAAATGAGTTTTTTTGTGAAGGACCTACCATATATTTGTTGCAAAATTGGACCAAATCAATTTTCTAAAATATTAGGCCATATTTAATGTACAATTGACCAAATGGTTGCGTGTCAAAAGCTTTGATCCACCTCTCGTGGAAAAGACAAATTTCCGCCAATTCAGAAGGAAGCGGGTCAAATTTGAACTGCAGCTGCCTTATAGTTTGCTCTTTATTTTTTCCAAAAATAATTTCTAGGTACATAAGTATCTATTTAATCATAGATACATGGTGTGGTGGCGAGACGTCGAGGTTTGGACGGTGGCCGAGGGCCCCAACTCCAGAGCGCGTAAACTGGCATGCCAGCCGCGTGGTCACCGCATGACCGTGGCGTTGCCACGCGTTCTGGGCGGCCTAGGCATGTCTAGTGGGTTGGTCACTCCCCCAGTATGTGTTAGGAAGAAGAATACAACAGAAGAATCTCACGAGGAGACTGAACTAAGCTCAAACATGAATTAGCAGCCAAGTGTTTGATTAGCGGTGGGGGAAATGCACATGTCCAATGGGCCTGAGTTTTTGCTGAGGATGATCATCTACTAAGGATACTGTCTTGGCAAATTTGCAGCTCAAATGGAGGAGCCTAGGTGGCACTTGCTTTGCAAAGTACCACACTGGAAAGAAATATGGATGTTGAAGCTGGGCTCAAATGATCAAATGGATTGAGCTGAAATTTGGTGGCTGATGGTCATTTGGGCATAGGAAAGCACTGTAAAAATTTGATACCATTTGGACATGCCAAAGTGGTACTTCCTTCACAGTGCTCTTCTCTGGACAGAAACTTGGGAAAATTATTGAGAGAAATTGGCTAAATTAAATGAGCTCAAATTTGCTGGAGGGAAGTCATATTGGTAGGAACAAGCCCTGGTAAAGTTTCAGCAATAATTAAGCAATTTAAAATATAGTTGCTTCACAAACTGAAAATTTGACCAGAATAAAATATTGGATGATGAGCTCACATGGTTTGCTGGATAGAGCTCAAATTTTGTGGAGAGTGATGATTTGAGCATATGGAAGATTTGGAAAAATATCAAATCATTTGGATAATCCTAGCTAGTACTTCCTTCACAAAGCTTCTCTCTGGATAGAAACTTTGGAAATTTGCTGAGGAAGATTTACTAGGCAAATGGAGCTGAATATTGGCATGTGGCAATGATTTGGATATGTAAGAGTGCCCAAAAAGTTTGAGGGCAATAGGAGGGGTCTAGATAGCACTTGCTTTGCAATGTGCCAATCTGGCCAGAAAATAGAAATTGAAGCTGGGCTCACATAGATGATTTGATTGAGCTGAAATTTGGATGAGGATGATAATTTGGGCATATGAAGGCACTGTAAAAATTTCATACCATTTGGATAAATAAAAATTGTACTTCCTTCACAATGCTCTCCACTGAACAGAAAATTGGGAAAAATATTGAAGGAAATTGGCTAAATTAAAGGAGCTAACATTTGGTGGAGGGAGGTTCTATGGGCAGGGTCATGTCCTGGTAATATAAAGCAATATAAAGCAATATAAAATATAGTTGCTTCCCAAACTGAAAATATTACTGGAAACAACGATTGGATGGTGAGCTCACATGGATTGTTAGATGGGGCTCAAATTTTGTGGAGAGCTATGATTTGGGCATATAGAAGATGTGGCAAAAATTCAACTCATTAGGATATGCCTAGCTAGTACTTCCCTCACAAAGCTTCTAGCTGAACAGAAACTTTGGAAATTTGCTGAGGAAGATTTACTAGGCAAATGGAGCAGAATTTTGTCATGAGGCAATTATTTGGATAGGAAAGAGTGCCCAAAAATTTTGAGGGCAATCAAGAAAATATAAATAGCACTTCCTTCACAAAGTGCTGTTCTGAACAGAATAGGAAAATGAATATTCCTGAATTATTTTTGAACTAGGCAAGGAAGGTTTTTGACATATTTGAGGAAGATATGATCCAAAGAATTTATGATAATTTTTTGGAAATTTTGGGAATGACAGAAATGTGGGCTGCTTCACAACCTAGGGCAAAAATTGACACATGGACATGACACATAGGCAAAACTGATGAGGTGGCGCCTAGTCATAGCAATGCACCACAATTTACAAGGCTATGACCATCTATATTGGTCGTGATCAGCTAGAAATAAGGCAGCAAACCAGTGCTGTTTGCTTTACGACCATTTCGTGTAAGGAAATTACGACCTTTCTGACCAAAATGGTCATTATGGTTTAGGGTTTGGAGCCCCCCGAATAGCTTATGACCAATTGGTCTCAAATGGTCATAGATTTACGACCATTTCTTCCAGGGTCACTGACAGAAGGTCACAAGTTGACATATTTCTTGTAGTGGGTCTTTTCCTACCAATCTATCCCCCTAGGGGCATGCATAGTAGTACTTTGCTTCAAGGGCTAATAGACTTTTGCAATAAGTATGTGAGTTCTTTATGACTAATGTGAGTCCATAGATTATACGCTCTCACCTTTCCGCAATTTGCTAGCCTCTTCGGTACCGTGCATTGCCCTTTCTCACCTCGAGAGTCGGTTCAAACTTCGCTGGTGCATCCAAACCCCGTGATATGATACGATTTATCACACATAAGCCTCTTTATATCTTCCTCAAAGAGCCACCATACCTACCTACTATGGCATTTCCATAGCCATTCCGAGATATATTGCCATGCAACTTCCACCATTATTTTTATATGACACACATCATCATTGTCATATTGCTTTGCATTATCACATAGCTGACATAGTATTTGTGGCTCAGCCACCGTTCATCATTTTCATACATGTTACGCTAGCATCATTGCACATCCTGGTACATTGCCAGAGGCATTCATATAGAGTCATAATTGTTGTAGTATCGAGTTGTAATATTGAGTTGTAAGTAAATAAAAGTGTGATGATCATCATTGTTAGAGCATTGTCCCAGTGAGGAAAGGATGATGGAGACTGTGATTCCCCCACAAGTCGGGATGAGGCTCCTGGTACATTCCAAACATATCTACTTTTCCAAACACTTTTGCTCCAGTTTTAGACTCTAATTTGCATGATTTGAATGGAACTAACCTGGACTGACGCTGTTTTTTGCAGAATTGCCATGGTGTTATTTTTGTGCAGAAATAAAAGTTCTCGGATGGACCTAAAAATTTACGGAGAATTATTTCAGAATATATAAAAAATACTGGCAAAGAGAATTACCAGAGGGGGGCCACCCAGGCGCCACAAGCCCAGGGGGCGGGCCCACCCCTAGGGCGCGCCTGGCAGGCTTGTGGGCCCCTGGCAGCTCCGGCAACCCTAACTCCAACTCCATAAGTACCTATTCATCCAGAAAAAATTTAGAGAAAAAGAATCATTGCGTTTTACCATACGTAGCCGCCGCCACCTCCTGTTCTTCATCGGGAGGGCTGATCTGGAGTCCGTTCGGGGCTCCGAAGAGGGGGATTCGACGTCGTCATCATCATCAACCATCCTCCATCACCAATTTCATGATGCTCACCACCATGTGTGAGTAATTTCTTCATAGGCTTGCTGGACGGTGATGGGTTGGATGAGATTTATCATGTAATCGAGTCAATTTTGTTAGGGCTTGATCCCTAGTATCCACTATGTTCTGAGATTGATGTTGCTATGACTTTGCTATGCTTAATGCTTGTCACTAGGGCCCAAGTGCCATGATTTCAGATCTGAACCCTTTATGTTTTCATGAATATATTTGTGTTCTTGATCCTATCTTGCAAGTTGTATGCACCTATTACGTGTTATGATCCTCATACCCCAAGGTGACAATAATTGGGATTCTTTCCGGTGATTACCGTAGTTTGAGGAGTTCATGTATTCACTAAGTGCTAATGCTTTGTTCTGGTTCTCTATTAAAAGGAGGCCTTAATATCCCTTAGATTTCCTTATGGACCCCGCTGCCATGGGAGGGTAGGACAAAAGATGTCATGCAAGTTCTTACTATAAGCACGTATGACTATATATGGAATACATGCCTACATTACATTACTTTTCTGAGAAATATTTTCCTGCTCATAAGAAACAAGCTGCCTTACAGGAAATATTTAACTTTGTGCAAATTGAAGAAGAGAATCTCCCTCAAGCTTGGGGGAGGCTTCTCCAATTACTTAATGCTTTGCCTGATCATCCTCTTAAGAAAAATAAAATACTTGATATCTTTTATAATGGACTAACCGATGCTTCTAGGGACTACCTAGATAGTTGTGCTGGCTCTGTTTTCAGGGAACGAACTATTGAACAGGCTGAAGAAATATTGAATAATATGTTGAGAAATGCCGATGATTGGACACTTCCTGAACCACCACTTAAGCCAACTCCGAAGAAGAGAGGTATTCTATTCCTCAGTCTAGAAGATATGCAAGAAGCTAAGAAATCTATGAAAGAAAATGGTATTAAAGCTGAAGATGTTAAGAATTTACCACCTATTGAAGAAATATATGGGCTCGACATCCCGACACAGGTAGTGGAGGTAAATTCTCCTACTAGATTTGATGAAGGTGATATTCCTTATAATAAATTTGCTAGCCAATGCTTGGATGAATTTGACAATTTCATTCTGAAACAAGAACACTTTAATAGATATGTTAGCAATCAACTAAAAAGAAATGCCTTCATGATAGATCGTTTGAGTGATTTAATGCTTAGGACTACTAATGATGTTAAGGGTTTAAGTAAACATGCTTCTATGGTTCATACTCAGTTAGAACAAATTGCCAAGTCGCAAAATGATTTGCTTGATAGATGAATAATAAAATGAATGATCGTGCTGTTAGAGTTGTTACTAGAGGAGGTAGAATGACTCAGGAGCCTCTGTATCCTGAAGGTCACCCTAAAACAATTGAACAAGATTCTCAAAGAATTAATATTGATGCACCTAGTCCATCCAAGAAGAAAAAGAAAAACGATAGGACTTTGCATGATTCTAGTGAACCTAAGACAGAAAAACCTCTTGAGAATCATAATGATGTTTTTATTTCTGATGCTAAAACATAATCTAGAAATGAACATTCACCTAATGATAATGATAATGATAATGATGTTCATGTTGATGCTCAACCAGATAATGATGTAGAAATAGAACCTGCTGCTGATCTTGATAACCCACGCCCTAAGAATAAAAGATATGATAAAAGAGACTTCGTTGCTAGAAAACATGGAAAAGAAAGAGAACTATGGGTTCAAAAACCTATGCCTTTTCCTACTAAACCATCTAAAAATAAGGATGAGGAAGACTTTGAGCGCTTTGTTGAAATGCTTAGACCTGTCTTTTTGCGCACTCGCTTGATTGATATGTTGAAAATGTCTCCCTATGCTAAATACATGAAAGATATTGTCACTAATAGAAGAAAGATACCTGAAGCTGAAATTTCCACTATGCTTGCAAATTATTATTTTAAGGGTGGAGTACCTAAGAAGTTAGGAGATCCGGGAATACCTACTATACCATGCTATGTTAAAACTACTTTATGTGATTTAGGAGCCGGTGTTAGTGTTATGCCTTTCTCTTTATATAGAAGACTTGATTTGAATAAGCTCACACCCACTGAAATATCTTTGCAAATGGCTGATAAATCAACTGCTATACCTATTGGAATTTGCGAGGATGTGCCTGTTGTAGTTGCAAATGTTACTATCTTGACAGACTTTGTTATTCTTGATATGCCCGAGGACGACAACATGTCAATTATCCTTGGTAGACCCTTTCTGAATACCGCAGGGGCTGTTATTGATTGCAACAAAAGCAAGGTTACTTTTCATGTCAATGGTAATGAGCATACGGTTTATTTTCCGAAGAAACAAAGTTCGGTGAATGGTATCAATTGTATTGAAAAGGTTTCGACAATCACTATTGGAGGTTTCAAATTTCCTCTTCCTACTTTCAAAAAGAAATATGAAATTCTTATTGTTGGGGAGACGCACATCCCCATTGAGGTAACTTAGTGTTATACGAAGATTCTTCGGTTTCATGCCATTCGGAAATAGTTTGTTAATAAGACTTGATCAACCTTATTAATGAATTCTTTTTGAGGGGCATGTGGTCGATGAATTTAGTAAACACAACCTTCTGTACCTAACTTTTGCTCTCTGTTATTTAAGTTTAATAAAATGAAAATGCCATGATTATCCTGTTTTCTGAATTTTCTGTGCAAAAAAAATGGCCCAAAAATAAAAGTTCTCAGAATGCCCTGAAAATTTAGTGTGATTTTTTCCTAAATATTTAAGAATTTTTGGCACTGAACACACCTCAGGGGGGTGCACCTGTGAGCCACAAGCTCACAGGGCGCGGCCACCCCCTTGGGCGCGCCTAGCAGGCTTGTGGGTCCCACAGGGACCCACTCACTTATCCCACCCACCCACACCCTTCTTCTTCCTCTAGAAAAAAATCAAACTTGCTCCCAAGCCCGTGTTCTTGCTCATTTTGCTGCAAATTTCAATCTCCTTGCTCGGAACTCCGTTTCCAAAACTGTTTTGAGGAATTACTCCTTGGTATGTGACTCCTCCAATGCTCCAATTAGTTTTTGTTCTAGTGCTCTATACTTTGAATATTTTTGCTGCTGTGGTGACCATGTATATGAGCTTGCATGTTGAATTTGTATGGTCCAAAGTAGTTTTGATGCATGATATAGCCTCTAGATACTCGTGGGAGTAGTTGCTATCAATTTTATTAAGTTTCGTTCACTTTTATTTTCAGTCACTAAAATTTTCAGAGGGAGAAAATGTTTAGAAAGATATTCCATGCTGGTTCCTCAAGCAAGAGTGCTCCAAGGCTCGCGATACGCGAGCCAGACCTCGAACCACCACGGGAGACCGCGGTGCAACCGTGCGAATGGCCGTCTGATTCCTTCATGATTCGAGCCGGCATCACGGAAGAATTCGATATGTATGTGCGAAATGCCGAGCTCACGGATTTCTTGACAGATAAGTGCCCTCAGTACCATGACCTTACTGATTCCTTCGTATGGAAATTTGAGTATGTATCTCACCGCACCTCTCATGATGTCATCTTTAATTTATATGAAAAACCTTTTCGCATGTCCGTTGAAGAATTTAGTTATGCTTGTAGAATTCCATTTTGGGGGACATGCACTGAAACTCGTAAAGCAGATTGCAATGAATTTCTAATGAATATTACTAGAGGTGAAACTAGAACCATAACGCAAGCCACTGTAGGGAGCATTCACTTTCCTGCTATACATTATTTTGCTCTATTCATAGGAAGATGCATCAATGGTAAAAAGGACCCTAGTCATTTATGCACTCCTGATTTGAGCATTCTTAAGAGTGCAGTATTAGGAGATAGAAGATTTAATATGGGAGCTATCATTGCACGCCGCTTGCACAATAATGCCCTTGTTGGTGATCTTTTTGGCAGAATTTATGCTACTCGCTTAGCTGCACATCTTAATGTAGCCATACAAGAAAATGACACCTTATTGCCGCCCAGTTACTTAGATTATGAGGCCATTTAACGCCATCAGTTCCTTGAAAGGAGCGACCCGCCTTTTCGTTATAGGCTAATCTTTAACAGGCTTCGGATTTTCCATATTACTTTGCCTGCTCCTGCCTTCTTTAACTTCCAGGAAAAACAAAGATATTTCATACTTGAGGAGGAGGCTGAGGAGTACGAGAGGGCGGTAGAGACCGCTCGGCTTAATGAGTCAGCTCGTCAAGCTGTGGCAGCTGCACTTCAGTACAACCCGAACTACTACCACGGGTATTATCCAGGCCAGGAGTGGACATAGACCAACTTAGTCCAAAAGCCTAAGCTTGCGGGAGTACGTATTTCTCACCGACATTACATTCATGTACTACACATTCATTCCAGTTGTTGGTGTTCATTTTCTTTCATTGTATATCCATGTTAGTTTTATTTTCGCTTTTTCTTGTGTGTTTAGAAAAATTTCGAAAATCCAAAAACTTAGTTGTAGTTTCTTTCTTGTTTAGTTAATTCATAGTATTAAAAGAAAACCCAAAAAGATTTCTCATTTCTTCTTTTTGCCTGTTGGAAGTTCCCCCGTGTAAATAGTTTTTCTCGCTTTTCGTTTTTTCTTCTTCAATTTACTTCCTTCAGAAAAACAAAAAAAACTCTAAAAATATTTCAGTATGTTTCTCTGAATTTCTTTTCTGTTTCATTGAGTCATTGTAAGGAGAAGACCACAATGAAAATGTTGAGTGGCTCTCATGTGCTTTATTGTTGATCTAACAAAGAGCCACTATTACCTTGTCTTCTCCTTTGAATAAATGTTTGCATATTCCAGCTTAGTCCACGACACACTTGCACTATTATTATTATCACATCATTCGGTCGTGCAAGTGAAAGGCAATAATGACGATATTTGATGAAGTGATTGCGGTGAAGAAAAGCTGGTATGAACTCTTCTTGTTTTTGTTTTTGTAAATATGTTTAGCTCAGTATCCATGATTCAACATACTATGAGTAAACATGTTTGTGATGACAATTAGAGATCATAGTTGCTCATGCCATGCTTAAATAGCTAGGAGTGGATAATGATTTATCTTGAGTGTCAACATGCATTAAAATGGTTGTGATGTAGCATGTTAGTATGGTATCCTCCTCTGAACAATTCAAGTGGCTTGACTTGGCACATGTTCACACATGTAGTTGATTCAAAACCAACATAGCCTCCACGGTATTTATGTTCACGGTATTTATATCCTACTCATGCTCGTATTCAGTGTTAATTATTCTCAATGCATGACTATGACCGTGTTCGCTCTCTAGTTGGTCGCTTCTCAATCTATTTGCTAGCCTTCGCCTGTACAAAGTGGGAATACTGCTGTGCATCCAAAATCCTTAAACCAAAGTTGTTCCAGATGAGTCCACTATATCTACCTATATGCGGTATTACTCCGCCGTTCCAAGTAAATTTGCATGTGCCACCTCTAATCATTCAAATAAACATCTGTTTTGTGTGCCCGTACCGCTCATGGAGCGACAGGGCGTGGTCAATATCTTCCATGCTAAGCGGGTTATTCTCAGATGAGTTTTTATTCACTTGTCATTTCACAAGAGGGGCTGGTAATTGGGATGCCCAGTCCTATAATCAAAACAAAATATATATAATGCAAACAAACTCCCCCTGAAATTTGATTGTTTGGAGGGCACCCGTGAATTCGGCTAGCCATGGCTTGTGTTGGTATGGTGGAGGGGGAGTAAACTTTACCTTTCCATTTGGGAACTGGCTATAATGTGTTTAGCATGGAAGATATTGAAAATTCTCGGTCGTGACGTTGATATTGAAAATCCTATCTTGCAAGTTGTATGAACCTATTACGTGTTATGATCCGCATACCCCAAGGTGACAATAATTGGGATTCTTTCCGGTGATTACCGTAGTTTGAGGAGTTCATGTATTCACTAAGTGCTAAGGCTTTGTTCCGGTTCTCTATTAAAAGGAGGCCTTAATATCCCTTAGATTTCCTTATGGACCCCGCTGCCATGGGAGGGTAGGACAAAAGATGTCATGCAAGTTCTTACTATAAGCACGTATGACTATATACGGAATACATGCCTACATTACATTGATGAATTGGAGCTATTGTGTATCGCTCTAGGTTGTGACTGTTACATGATGAATGTCATCCAACACAATTATCCATCACTGATCCAATGCCTACACTTTTCTCATATCGATCTTTGCTAAGTTACTTTCGTTGCTGCTACTATTTCAATCACTACAAAACTGCTACTGTTATTGTCTCTGTTACTATTGCTACTGTTGCCACTGCTATCAAATCTATCATACTACTGTTCTACTAAACACTTTGCTGCAGATATTTAGTTCTCCAGGTGTGGTTGAATTGGCAACTCAACTGCTAATACTCACAAATATTCTTTGGCTCCCCTTGTGACAAATCAATAAATTTGGGTGAAATACTACCCTCGAAGACTGTTGCGATCCCCTATACTTGTGGGTTATCAGCTCCGGACAAAAAAAAAAGAGGCCAAAAAGAGCCCAGCAAAAAAAATGAGAGAAAAAGAGAGAAGGGGCAATGTTACTATCCTTTTCCACACTTGTGCTTCAGAGTAGCACCATGTTTTTCATATAGAGAGTCTCCTATGTTGTCACTTTCATATACTAGTGGGAATTTTTCATTATAGAACTTGGCTTGTATATTCTGATGATGGGCTTCCTCAAATGCCCGAGGTCTTCATGAGCAAGCAAGTTGGATGCACACCCACTTAGTTTTTATTTTGAGCTTTCATACACTTATAGCTCTTAGTGCATTCGTTGCATGGCAATCCCTACTCCTCGCATTGACATCAATTGATGGGCATCTCCATAGCCCGTTGATTAGCCGCGTCGATGTGAGACTATCTTCCTTTTTTTGACTTCCCCTTAATAATCTCTATCATCATTCTATTCCACCCATAGTGCTATGTCCATGGCTCGCGCTCATGTATTGCGTGAGGGTTGAAAAAGCTGAAGCGCGTTAAAAAGTATGAACCAATTGCTCGGCTTGCCATCGGGGTAGTGCATGATTAATACTTTGTGTTAGGAAGACTAAGCATGACGGGCTATATGATTTTGTAGGGATAGCGTTCTTTAGCATTTTTATTTTGAAAGGCATGATTGTTTGTTGGTATACCTGAGCATTGATGTCTTTATATCAAATTATAGACTATTGCTTTGAATCACTCATTTCTTAATATTCATACCGTAAAAGAAGAGATTACATGATAAACATGTTAGGTAGCATTCTACATCAAAAATTCTGTTTTTATCATTTACCTACTTGAGGACGAGCAGGAATTAAGCTTGGGGATGCTTGATACGTCTCCAATGTTTCTATAATTTTTGATTGTTACATGCTATTATAGTATCAATCTTGGATGTTTTATATGCAATAATATGCTATTTTATATTATTTTTTGGGACTAACCAATTAACCTAGTGCCTAGTGCCAGTTGCTGTTTTCTGCTTGTTTTTGGTTTTTCGGGAAATCAGTACCAAACGAAGTCCAAATGCCATGAAACATTTTGATGATTTTTTTCTAGACAAAAAAGACCCTAGAAGCTTCGGGAGGAGGCCAGAAGCCTCATGAGGAGGTGACAAGGCAACATGGCGCGGCCCCAGGGGGCGCGCCCTGATGCCTTGTGGGCCCCTCGTGGCTCCGTTTGACCTAATTCCACTTCTATAAATTCTCAAATATTGGGAAACCAACAGAGAGCCACCCCGAATAACTTTTCCGCCGCCACAAGCTTCTGTTCTTCCGTGATCCCATCTGGAGGCCTTTTCCGGTACTCTGCCGGAGGGGTAATCGATCACGGAGGGCTTCTACATCAACCTTGCTGCCCCTCCGATGATGTGTGAGTAGTTTACCACTGACCTACGGGTCCATAGCTAGTAGCTAGATGGCCTCTTCTCTCTCTTTGATCTTCAATACAATGTTCTCCTCGATCTCCTTGGAGTTCTATTCGATGTAATCTTTTGCGGTGTGTTTGTTGGGATCCGATGAATTGTGGGTTTATGATCAGATTATTCATGAGAAATATTTGAGTCTTTTCTAAACTTATTTATGCATGATTGTTATAGCTTTGTATTTCTCTCCGATCCATCTATTTGGTTTGGCCAACTAGATTGATTTATCTTGCAATGGGAGAGATGCTTTGTGATGGGTTCAATCTTGCAGTGTTCTATATCTCAGTGATAGAAAGGGACAAGACACGTGTTTGTATTGTTGCCATTAAGGATAAAACGATGGGGTTTAATCATACTGTTTGAGTTTACTTTGTCTACATCATGTCATCTTGCTTAAGGCGTTACTCTGTTTTATACTTAATACTCTAGATGCATGCTGGATAGCGGTCGATGGGTGGAGTAATAGTAGTAGATGCAGGCAGGAGTCGGTCTACTTATGTCGGACGTGATGCCTATATACATGATCATTGCCTTGAATATCATCATAACTATGCGCTTTTCTATCAATTGCCCAACAGCAATTTGTTTACCCACCGTATGCCATGTGTTCGACAGAGAAGCCTCTAGTGAAAACTATGCCCCCCCCGGGTCATTTATCCATCATATATAAAATCAAAAATACCTTGCTACAATTTTATTTCTTTTATTTTGTTTTGCAATTTACTTATCTATCTATCACTATCAGAATTAATCCTTGCAAGTAACCGCCAAGGGGATTGACAACCCTCTTGTTCGCGTTGGGTGCAAGTATTTACTTTTGTGTGTGTAGGTGCTGCTAACGAGGTTCTGTGTGGTTCTTAACTGAGGGAAATACTTATCTCTACTGTACTGCATCATCCTCTCCTCTTCGACGAAATCCCAACGCAGCTCACAAATAGCACTCCCCGACAACGGCGCCAGAAAAGAGCTTGATGTCTACTACGCAACTTTATTCTTGTAGACTCTGTTGGGCCTCCAAGCACAGAGTTTTGTAGGATAGCAGCAAATTTCCCTCAAGTGGATGACCTAAGGTTTACCAGTCCGTGGGAGGTGTAGGATGAAGATGGTCTCTCTCAAACAACCCTGCAATCAAATACAAACAATCTCTTGTGTCCCCAGCACACCCAATACAATGGTAAATTGTATAGGTGCACTAGTTCGGCGAAGCGATGGTGATACAAGTGTAGTATGGATAGTAGATATAGGTTTTTGTAATATGAAATAATAAAAACAGCAAGGTAGCTAGTAACAAAAGTGAGCACAAAAGGTATTGCAATGCTTAGAAACAAGGCCTAGGGTTCATACTTTCACTAGCGCAATCTCTCAGCAGTGCTAACATAATTGAATCATATAACAATCCCTCAACGTGTGACAAAGATTCACTCCAAAGTTCTTATCAATAGCGGATAACATAAGTTGAAATTCTTGTAGGTAGCGAACCACCTCAAAGTTATCTTTCTGATCAATCTATTGAGCCATCCCTATATGTGTCACAAAACAACCCTGGAGTTCATACTAAAATAACACCAAATAATTTCAGATTCATAATATTCAATCCAACACAAAGAACCTCAAAGAGTACCCCCAGAGTTTCTACCGGAGAAATTAGGACGAAAAGGTGCATCAACCTCTATGCCTAGATTACCCCAATGTCACCACGGGAATCCGCAAGTTGATTACCAAAACTTACATCAAGTGACTCAATAGAATACCCCATTGTCACCACAGGTATCCACATGCAAGACATACATCAAGTGTTCTCAAATCCAAAATATTCAATCTGATAACAATGAAACCTCCAAGGGAAAGACTCAATTCATCACAACAAGATAGAGAGGGAAGTACACCATATGATCCAACTATATTAACAAACCTCGTGGTACATCAAGATCGTGCCAAATCAAGAACACGAGAGAGAGAGAGAGAGAGAGAGAGAAAGAGAGATCAAACACATAGCTACTGGAACATACCCTCAGCCCTGAGCGTGAACTACTCCATCCTCGTCATGGTGACCGCCGGGATGATGAAGATGGCCTCCGGTGATGATTTCCCCCTCCGGCAGGGTGCCCAAACAGGGCTCCGATTGAGATCACTTCGGGACAGAGGCTTGCGGCGGCGGAAAAACTCATCTAGGTCAAGTTTCGGGGGTTTCTATATTTATAGGATGTTTCAGCGTTAGATTCACATCAGGGGGTGTACAAGGGTCCCATGAGCTCACAGGGCGCGCCCTAGGAGGGGCCTGAGCTCATGGCTCTCTGGTGGCCCCCCTCCAGTAGTTCTCTTCGCCAATAATTTTTATATATTCTGGAAATAATCTCCGTAAATTTTTAGCCCAATCCGAGAACTTTTATTTCTGCACAAAAATAACACCATGGTAGTTTTGCTGAAAACAGCGTCAGTCCGGGTTAGTTTCATTCAAATCATATAAAAGTGCACCAAAACCATATAAAATTGTTGTAAACATGGCATGAATACTTCATGAATTATAGATACGTTGGAGACGTATCAATTGCTCATAGCGAGTAGTACGTGATGCTCGTTTTTTTGAGACAATCTCACGAAACTTTATAAATTCGCCACAATGTTTATAGGGACAACTAAAAGATCACTGGGGTGTCCTAACCAAACATGGCGGCTGACCTCTGAACTTAAGTCATGCTTGGCTAAATTATGAGCCTCAAAATTCAATCTACTAAATTCATGAACCAAAGTACAAATAGTAAAAGAACTACTATAGTCTATGATTTCATGTGTGATAGCTCTGTAGCCAGCCATTCTACGTTGTTTGATGTCATCCACCACCACCTTGTAGCCGATGCAACATGAATCCTTTGCAAATTGAGATCCTCGGCAAGGGCTAGAGCCTCCCAAATTGCCAAAGCTTCCAACATAGTTGGATCATTGATGTGTTTAAACACAATTACAAAAGCTCCTATAAAACCCCATCATGGTTGCGGCAAACGGCCACCACGGCACCGAACCTGTTGTTCCTTGGAGTAGTTGCATCTAAATTTATTTTGGATAATGTTACTGGCGGTTGTATCCATTGTGTCGGTCTTGCTACCGGGGCGCCTCCAACATGTGAAGATCTTGGCACCTCAATCACTTGAAGATCACCCAAGAAAGCTTCGATAAAGTGGTGAGTTGATAGAGGGCTTTGAAATATGTTCTCATATATTGCCTTCCTCATTGCCCCCCAAATGGCCCAGAGTGTGATGGCCAAACGAACAAACCACGGTTCTGACAAGCTGTCATGCAACCCAAATATCCAGTTCTTAGCATTTGTATCAAGATTTGGACACACATGTTCCACCAAGCTCCCATCTATTAAAGACCAAACACATTGAGCCATAGTGCAGCCCATTAGAACATGTCTCCATGAATCCTCTACCCCGCAAAGCACACACGCAGAAACGTCATACATGTGCCTGTGATGTAGTATATCAACCGTCGGGATGGAATGCTGAGCAAGCCGCCATAGGAATACTTCCAGCTTTGATGGTACTTTTATTTTCCACAAGGTTGTCCATGATTTACCCTCTGAGGTCAAATATGATGGACCATCATTCTCCTCAAGCCAGTTCTCTCTCTATATCTTGGTGTTCATTATCATCCGGTAGCAAGATCGAACTAAAAAAATCCCCTAGTCTCTCCATTCCATGCCCAGAAGTCTGGCATATTCCTTGTAAATAAGGGGATAGCAAGTATGGCATAGGCATCAAAAGGCAAAAATACTAAACGCACTCATTCCTCCCGCCATGATGCTAAAGTAGAGTTAATCAATTCCGATACTAGCATCAGAGGAGCAGCCACTAGTGATGTAATCGGGCGCTTAGGGCCCTCCATAGGTATCCAGTTTTGGTGCCATATTTCCGTAGTGGTTCCGTTGCCGATTCGTCGAAGCAAGCATATCCCTTCCATCAAGAACTGCTCGCCATATCTAAGATGGATGATTACCTAGCTCTGCATCAAGTATGCTCTTATCAGGAAAGTATGCAACTTTAAGAATCTTTGCACTAAGTGAATCAGGATCATTGAGCACTCTCCACGCCAGCCTGGCCAGAAGAGCCAGGTTCAAAATTTCCATATGTCTGAATCCCAATCCACCCAAGTGTTTCGGCCTTATCATGACGTCCTAGAGACCCAACAAGGCTTCCTCTTCCCTTGCTTACTTCCCCACCAAACTGACGTATCATAGAGGTGATATTATCTCGTGCGCATACTCTCTTGCCGGTCGCTGGAATTCGGTAAATGGGCCAGGCCCCGCACGCTGGAAGGAGAGTGCTCGCTCACGTCGCCACCACATACGGGAGCGACAACAAGCGTATGTTTTTTTCAATATTTTTTCACTTGGTTTTTATTTCACCCAGGTTTATATAGTAATAAAGAAATATGAGATTTTGGAAGAAGGTTTGTTACTTCAAAAAAGGTTTTTTGATTCAAAAAATGTTAAAAAGTTTGAAAAGTGGTTTGCAAATTCAAAATAAAAGTTCTTAGTTCAAGAAATGTTCATGAATTAAAAAAATATTCCCGAATTTGAAAAAAGTTCAGAAATTGGAAAAATGTTCTCGAATTTGTGAACCATTTTTCAAATGTGTGAACAATTTTGGAAATAACAAACAATTTTTGGAATTTCAAACACTTTTCGGAAACACGAACAAATTTTGGAAGACGTTAACAATTTTTCAAATTCCGAACATTTTTTGAAAAGGCATTTTTTTTTGAAAACACGAACATATTCTTAAATTTTAAACATATTTTGATAACATCAACAAATTTCAAAAAGACGTGAACAATTTTTAAAATCCTAATCATTTTTTGAAAAAGGCGAATTAAAAGATATCAAGATTTTTGAAAACATGAACAATTTTTAAAAGATGTGAACATTTTTTGGTAAGTGTTGCTCGATGGACGATAAAGATAAATGTTATAAGTACAAACGAGCTAAAACCCCGTTCTCTAGCATATATACAATCGCAATAGAAATATTGTGAACCTAAAACTATTTAGTTTTTTTTGTGGGTGCCCCCGAAGCTCAGTTGATTCCGAAATAATTATTTTTCAATCGATCAATGGTAGCTATTTATCGATGAACCGATCTCAAAAAGTGTACTCCATCATGTAGCTGGATTTTTCTATCCCTTTCACGAGAGTTATATCTCGCTTAATGCGAGATCGGCAAATCTCTACCGTGTAGCATTCAGGAGACCGGGCCCGCCCATTGAAGCGATTTTAGAACCTTCCATCTTGTTTTCCGTTTGGTTTTTCTTTTTACCTTTTTGTGTTTCTAATCCCTTTCTTTGTTATCTTCGGGATTTTTTGAGTAGTTTTCTCTGGCTTTCTTTGGGTTTTTTTTGTTTCTGAATCGCGGCGCAGTAGGAGCTTGATTTACTGTTGACTCAGATTCGTCTTCATCTGGAGAACCTATAAAAAAGGAAACATAGAAGAAGAAAAAACTACTCCATCAAACCAACATCTGACAAGAGAGAAAAAGCATTGCTTGCGGGTTCCACTCCAATAAATGAGGCATGTCGTCTTCTTTATGTGGGGCAGTAGCAGGTTCATCTAAAACAATGATTCCTCTTACCGATCATGGCAAGAGAGACAACCGATAATGGACCATAGCTTTACTGCGAGCCAAAACTACTTGAAAGAAGAAAAATGGAAAATGATGAAAAATGCAATGGGATTCCTGATCCAATAAGAAATCCCAATTCAGAGTTTGTTGGATGAAATTCCTATGTTATACTATTCCATTCTCGATGATGAACCGATTTGATAGCTCAGATATTGTTATTGTGCTGGATATATATAGATTAGTGGTCGTAACTAGTTATGCGTAAGGAATTGTAACAACAACAAAATGTTATTCTTTTTTTCAACTTGCAAAATATTGTGATGTAAATAAAAAAATAAAGAAGAGTATTGCAAGGCATCGTATTAGCTTTGTTTGTTCAGAGCTACGTACCATGATCTTCCCTTCCCCAGCCACACATTACACAAGGGCATACCTTGATTACGCTGCTACTCAATGAAAAGGTTGTAGACTAAGGCAGAGCCTAGTGGTGGAAAGGGGTTGATGTCTTCCCACCCACTCAAGTTCAAGGCATGGTACTTGCAATTTGGATTTGTTGCACCAGTTATACTATAGAGGCCTCCCTTACAAAAAACAACAAAGCTTTCTACTTTTTTCCGGCCCCATTCTATGACATAATCAGACGACTTTTTTCAATCTATGTTTCTTATATCATATATAGTGAAGTTTCTTTTACCTCCCCTCAAAATTGGAGGCCTCTACTCTCCTCTCTGATACTCAAGAAATGAAAGAGTTAGGTAGTCGAGGTATTCTAGTTTTTCCTTGTTACTTTCTCATGTCTGTAGATATGAATACACACATGAAGTATTTGATTTGTGCTATTTATTCATAGGGCCAAACTCTATGGTTGGCAAGACACTTATATGTTCACAAAGGTCCTGGGTGAGATGGTCATCAATTGCATGCGAGGAGAGTTTTTCCTTTATCTTTTTCCTTCTATTATTTTCTTTTTTATCTCTTTATTTTATTTTTATTTAAAAAATTATGTTGACATATTTCTAAATGCACATTGAACATTTTTTGAATATACATTAAATATTTTTCAGATACACATTTTTTCTTTTGAATAAATGTTGAACATTAGTCAAATGCACATTGAATTTTTTTTAAATCAGGTTGAACATTTTTTAGATACACATTGAAATCTTTTCAAATAAATGTTGCACAATTATCCAAATACCCATTGAACGTTTCTAAAATGCACGTTGAACATTTCTATAAATACATAGTGAACCATTTTAAATACACATTGAACTTTAAAAAATCATGAACATTTTTGTAAAAGGTGCAAAACATGTCCTAATTGTTTATGATTTTTTATAATCACCGCAACTTTTCATATGTTTTTGAATATATTTTTAAAATTGTGAACAAAATTTTACATTTCATGAACATTTTTAAATGTTATGGACATATTGTTTAAAGGTGTGGACATTGTTTAGTGTCATGAACAAATTTTTGACTAGTACGAATATTTTTTTTCCAAATTACACTACCAAAATTTTACATTCTCATGAGCATTTTAGAAAACATCATGAACATGTTTTTAATTGTGTGAACATTTTTTAAATGATATGGATTTTTTTGAATGGTACGAACAGGGAGCCACCCGCGTGGGGCCATGTCTACCGCCTTACATCCATTCTTTCGCCTATAAATCCCAAAAATTCCAAGACCCTTCGTACCATTTTTCGGTATTTTTTCTGCCGTCGCAAGTTCCTGTTCCGGGGAGATCCAATCTGGAGGCTTGTTCTGGCACTCTGTCGGAGTGGGAATCCATCACCAGAACCATCTTCATTAACCTTGCTGCCTCCATGACCATGTGTAAGTAGTTTCCTTAGGACCTTATGGTCCATAGAAGTAGCTAGATGGCATCCTCTCTCCCTTGTGGTTCAATACAACGTTCTCATGAGCTGCCTCACATGATCGAGATCAATATGATGTAATAAGTGGTTGTGTTTGTTGGGATATGATGAATTTTCACTCTATGATCAGATTGTTTATTGAATTATATTGAATCTTTTGAAGTTTCTTTGTTGTATAATTAAGTAGTCATGTATGATCTCTGATCTATTAGTTGTCTTTGGCCAAGATTGAATGGTAATTCTTCAGAGGGAGTTGTGCATGGTAGTGGGTTCAATCTTGCGGTGATTCATCCCAATGATAGGAAGGGAACATACACGTATTGTATTGTTTCTACTAAGGATAAAACGATGATTTATTTATCATACCTGGATGATAGTTTTACTGTCTATGTTATGTCATCTTGCTTATTGCAATGCTTTGTTTGTCATAAACTTAATACTTCGAGATGCATGCTGGATAGCGGTCTTGGGATGGAGTATTAGTTGTAGATGCAGTTGGATAACTGTCTACATATCACAGACGTAATGCCTATTGATGACCCACAAGTATATGGGATCAATCGTAGTCTGCTACTTGTGAGTTGTGTTGGGATTTTCCCCGAACAGGAAGGGTGAAGCAATATAGTGGCACATAGTATTTCCCTTAGTAGAGAACCAAGGTTATCGAACCAGTAGGAGATTCACACAGAAAAAGGTCGATAGTACCTACACACACAAACAAAATACTTGCACCCAACGCGGGCAAGAGGGTTGTCAATCCCCTTGTACTCGTTAATTGCAAGGATTAATTCTGATAGTGATAGATATATAAATTGCAAAATAAAATAAAAAAGTAAATTGCAACAAGCTTTTTAGGGTTTTAGTAAATATGGTGAATGGACTCGGGGGCCATAGCTTTCACTAGAGGCATCTCTCTCAAGAACATAGCATACAGTGGGTAAACAAATTACTGTTGGGCAATTGATAGAATAGTGCATAGTTATGATGTTATTCATGGCATGATCAGTACATAGGCATTATGTCCGTGACAAGTAGACCAAAATGATCCTGCATCTACTATTATTACTCCACCCTTCGACCGCTATCCAGCATGGATCTCGTGGTATTAAGTTCATAACAAACAGAGTAATGCTTGAAGCATGATGACATAATGTAGACAAAATATGACCAATCAATATGATCAAAGCCCGTCGTTTTACCCTTAATAGCAACAATACAAATACGTGCCTCGCTACTCCTCCTGTCACAGAGTGAGGACACCGCAAGATTGAACCTACTACTATGCACCACTTTCATTGAAGATCTAATCATCAACTTGGTCAAAGAAAACTCATAGATTGGAAAGCATTACATAGCTATAACAATCACACATAATAAAGTTCAGAATGTAACTCAATTACTTTCAATGAATAATCTGATCATAAACCCACAATTCATCGGATCCCAACAAACGCACCGCAAAAGATGATTACATCAAATAGAACTCCGAGGAGAACATTGTATTGAAGATCAAAGCGAGAGAGAGGGCCATCTAGCTAATCATTATGGACCCGTAGGTTCTGTGGGAACTACTTACAAATCATCGGAGGTGTAACAAGGTTGATGCAGAAGCCCTCCGTGATCGATTCCCCCTCCGGCAGAGTACCGGCGGAGGCCTCCAGATGGGATCACGGAAGAATAGAGGCTTGCGGCGGTGGAATAATTGTTTCGGGTCTCTCTATGGGGTTTTGCAATATTTGGGAATTTATAGCGCTGGAATTAGGTCAGACAGAACTACGAGGGGCCCACAAGACATCAGGGCGCGCCTACCCCCTAGGCGCGCCCTGTTGTCTTGCCGTCTCCTCGTCTGGCTTCTGGTCCTTCCCCAAAACTTCTAGGGTCCCTCCTGGTCCAGAATTTTTTTTCAAAAAGTTTTGTAGCGTTTGAACTCCGTTTGGTAGGGATTTTCTATAAAACCAAAAACAAGCGGAAAACAACAACTGGCACTTGGCACTGTGTTAATAGGTTAGTTCCCAAAAATTATATAAAATGATGTATAAAGCATATAAGATTGGTACTATAATAGCATGAAACAATAAAAAATTATAGATACGTTGGAGACGTATCATAGTCCTTTCGATAAGTAAGAGTGTCGAACCCAACGAGGAGCAGAAGGGATTGATAAGTGGTTTCACCAAGGTAATCTCTGCCAGTGCTGTAAAGTAGTAGTAACAGATAATTTGATAGCGATATAATTTGTAGCAAGTAACCAGTAACCAAAGTAACAAAGTGCAGCAGGGTGGCCCAATCCTTTTATTGCAAAGGACAAGCCGGAAGTTTCTCTTATAATAAGCAAAGCATTCTCGAGGACACATGTGAATTCTCGTCTAGTCACGTTCATCATGTTTAGTTGATTCACATTCACTACTTTGATAATTTGATATGGTGCTAGGGTGCTGTTCTTACTTGAATAAGCAACCCACTTATGATTACCCCCTCTCGTAAGCATCCGCAACTACGAAACAAGAATTAAGATAAATCTAACCATAGCCTGAAACATGTGGATCCAAAACAGCCTCTTACGGAATAGCGCATAAACTAGGGTTTAAGCTTTTGTCACTCTCGCAACCCATCATCTATTTACTACTCCACAATGCCTTCCCCTAGGCCCAAGCATGGTGAAGTGTCATGTAGTCGACGTTCACACGACACCACTAGAGGTAGAACAACATACACATCATCAAAATATTGAACGAATACCAACTTCACATGATTACTTATAACAAGATTTCTCCCATGTCCTCAAGAACAAAAGGAACTACTCACAAATCATATTCATGTTCAAGATTAGAGGAGATAAATATATGATTAAGGATCTGAACATATGTTCTTCCACCAAATAAACCAACTAGCATCAACTACGAGATGTAATCAACACTACTAGCAACCCACATGTACCAATCTGAGGTTTTAGGACAAAGATTGAATACAAGAGATGAACTAGGGTTTGAGATGAGATGGTGCTAGTGAAGATGTTGATGGAGACGAGTCCTCCCACGATGAGAGGGACGTTGGTGATGTCGATGGCTTCGATTTCCCCCTCCCAGAGGTTAGTATCCCCGAGGAAATCGCTTCGCCGGAGAGCAAAAGTGCTCCTTCCCAGGTTCCGCCTCGAGACGGCGGCGCTTCGTCCCGAAAGTCTTCTTCTATTTTTTCCTAGGGCAAATGGCCTCATATAGCAGAAGGAGGGCACTGGAGGGCTTCTATGGGCCCCACAAGGCATCAGGGCGTGCCCAGGGGGTAGGGCGCGCCCCCTTGCCTTGTGGGACCATGGTTGCTCTTTTCTAGCACTTCTTTCTTCCAGTATTATTATATATTCCAAATTAATTCTCTGTAAAATTTCAGGTCATTTGGAGCTCCGGAGAATAGGTATCTCTGTTGTAGCTCTTTTGGGTCCAGAATTCCAGCTGTCGGCAATATGCCTCCTCATGTAAATCTTGCATATTAAGAGAGAAAAGGCATTAGAATTGCATCCTAAAGTGAAATATTGATCAAAAACATTATAAATAATAATAAGAAAACATGATGCAAAATGGACGTATCACCTATATAAGATTATACCATGAATGAGCATAGTCATAAATATAAATATTGCAATTTAATCGCTGCTCAACTGTAATTTGTTCAGCACACCACATTTATCTGCTTGGAGAGATGCCTGTAGTGAAACTATGCCCCCGGGTCTATCTTCTTAAAATTCCATACACTGTTATAATTTATTTTCTTGTTGTACCATTTTATTATTTTGTTCTATTTATCAATTCTTTCCATACCATACAATTTATCCTTGTAATTAGGAAGACAAGAAGCTTGACAACCTTCTTGAAACATTGGGGGCAAGTCTGTTTGTGTTTTGTGTACAAGTACCGAGGACTTTAGTTGCAGAAGAAATTCCTACTAGTTCGATAAACCTTGTTTCCCAATCGAGAAAAATATTTATTGTTAGGTTACTTCACCCTTACACTTGGGGGTTACCCAACCACTCTGACGGGAGAGAGCAAACACACTCGCACACCTATATACTTATTTTTATATACATGCATACAATACGGGACAATACATATATAGGAGTGCATGCATGTCACATACATATGGCAAAATACACATTTTAAGCCTATGGTAATTTTGTATAATATTATCTTTTTAGTAGGTCATTTTAAAACTAATTGCTCCCTCCTTCCCATTATGTAGGGCATGTAAGATTTTGGCATGGAAATTAGAGCAAGGCTAGTCGCAAATTACTGAAGCCATGGTTACAGAAAGTTATCTCCACGATATTGCTACTTGTGAGCTGCGTTGGGATTTTCCTCGAAGAGGAAGGGTGAAGCAATATAGTAGCGGATAGTATTTCCTCAGTGAGAACCAAGGTTATCGAACCAATAGGAGAACCAAGCAAATCCTAGTCAAGCAGTACCTACACACAAGAGAGCAAATACTTGCACCCAACACGGGCAAGAGGGTTGTCAATCCCCTTGAACTCGTTAGTTGCAAGGATTAAATCTGATAGTGATAGATATAGAAATTGAAAAGTAAATAAAAAGTAAAATAATTGCAGCAAAGTAATTTAGGGTTTTCTAATATAATCAAAGTAGACCCGGGGGACATAGTTTTCACTAGAGGCTTCTCTCTCGAAACATAGCATACGGTGGGTAAACGAATTACTGTTGGGCAATTAATAGAAAATTGCATAGTTATGATGGTATTCATGGCAATGATCATGTATATAGGCATCACGTCCGTGACAAGTAGACCGACTCCTGCCTGCATCTACTATTACTCCACCAATCGACCGCTATCCAACATGCATCTATGGTATTACGTGCATAACAAAGAGAGTAACGCTTTAAACAAGATGACTATAGATAGAATAAACTCAAGTAATATGAACCCCGTCGTTTTACCCTTAATGGCAACAATACAAATACGTGCCTCGCTACACCTTCTGTCACTAGGTGAGGACACCGCAATTGAACCCATCACAAAGCACCTCTCCCACTGAAGATAAATCAATCTAGTTGGCCAAACCAAACGGATAGATCAGAGAGAAATACAAAGCTATAACAATCATGCATAATAAAGTTCAGAAAATTCTCAATTACTTTCAATGAATAATCTGATCATAAACCCACAATTCATCGGATCCCAACAAACACACCGCAAAAGAAGATTACATCAGATAGAACTCCATAGAGATCATGGAGAACTTTGTATTGAAGATCAAAGAGAGAGAAGAAGCCATCTAGCTACTAGCTATGGACCCGTAGGTCTATGGTAAACTACTCACACATCATCGGAAGGGCAGCAAGGTTGAGGTAGAAGCCCTCCGTGATCGATTCCCCCTCCGGCAGATCGCCGGAAAAGGCCTCCAGATGGGATCACGGAAGAACAGAAGCTTGCGGCGGCGAAAAAGTTATTTCGGGTGGCTCTCTTTTGGTTTTGTGATTTATTGGAATTTATAGAAGTGAGATTAGGTCAAACGGAGCTGTGTGGGACCCACGAGCTCAGGTGGCGCCCCCCAAGGGCGCGCCAGGTGAGCTCGTGGCTCTCCCGTAGGGCTTCTGGCCTCCTCCTGAACCTTCTAGGGTCCCTTCTAGTCCAGAAAAAATCATCATAAAGTTTCATCATGTTTGGACTTCGTTTGGTACTTATTTCCTAAAAAACCAAAAACAGGCAAAAAAATAGCAACTGGCACTGGACACTGAGTTAATAGGTTAGTTCCCAAAAATGATATAAAATTGCATATAAAGTATCTAGAATTGATAATATAATAGCATGAAACAATCAAAAATTGTAGATACGTTAGAGACGTATCAGATATCCTTTGGTTGACTGATCCATGATTATCAATGGTTAGCTTACGCTGGCCGTACAAGAGATAATATCAAGAGACGAGCACCTTAGATTTTGGGATTTTCTAAAAAAATAGGCGCCTAAGATTTTGGGAAGGAGGGCATATATTTAATTGCCAATACAACATTAACTAGTGTCACACCAGTGCAACATAAACTAAAAAATGGACATAAACTAAAGAAAAGAATAAATACTAATACAAAATATGGAGTGCATTGCATGGTCAAATAATGCATGCATGTTTGTTGCTTCTCTTCACCATGTACCATTCATAGATTTAGGAGGATGAAATGACCCACCATTTGACATCACGTGCATGATATTTCCTGGGCATGTCATACATGGATGGGTCACACGTACATGCTATTCACAGCTAAACTTTGTTGGATAAATGGATATGACTACATGCATGCAACACTCACTAAACAAAAACTAAAACCAAATCTGATACAAAAAAAGAATTTGTTATAAGAAAGAATGAATTAAGAGCATTGGTATTACCTAAAAGAAGAAAGAAAATGTAAAAACACCTAAAACAAACAATGACACAAAATTACGCACGATTGGCATATAAATTGCACTGTTTCATAATATGCAAAAATAACCATATAGTATTGGATTTTTTAGATAGCGGTGTGAATCACACAAACATTGCATAAAAAATCAGTGAGTATATATCCATGTTATGGGGGCTATTATTTGAGAGGCGCCTATTTTTTGGATGCTCAGTCAAATCATCTCCACCACTCTCCACCACCCGATCAAGATGGAAAGGCCAAGCCACCTTCTTGTTTCTCTAGCCTTCTTCTTTCCCCTATACTAAGACTAAAAAACTAAAACAAAACCAAAATATGAAGTTTTCTAGGGAAGAATGAATTAGTGGCATTGGTACTACCCTTTAAGAAGGAAAACAATTAAGAAAACAATGACAAAATTTGCACAAAAAATTACGCTATTTTATAATACGCATTAATGAGCATATAATATTGGAATTTTCGCAAAAAGAAGTTTCCTAAGTAGGAATTAATAAGTGGCATTGGTATTACCGTTTAAGAAGAAATAAATTATAACAAATCAAGCAGTGACAAAATTTGCACATAATATACACACAACTTGCGATTTTTTAAATATGCAAAAAATAAGCATATAATAGTAGATTTTTCGCAAAGAGAAGTTTCCTAAGGAGGATTGAATTAGTGATATTGGTATTATCCTTGAAGAAAGAAAATTATATAAAGGCAAAATCAAAATTATGAAGTTGTCTAAGAAAGAATGAATTAGTGGCATTGGTATTACCCTTTAAGAAGAAAGAAGATGAGATAAAAACTAAAACAAAATCAAATAATGAAGTTTTCTAAAGAAGAATGAATTAGTGGCATTGGTATTACCCTTTAAGAAGAAATAAAAACTAAAACAAAATCAAAATAATGAAGTTTGATGATCATCATTATTAGAGCATTGTCCTAGTGAGGAAAGGATGATGGAAACTATGATTCCCCCACAAGTCGGGATGAGACTACAGACGAAAAAAAGAGAGGCCAAAAAGAGCCCAAAAAAAAGAGAAAAAGAGAGAAGGGGCAATGTTTCTATCCTTTTCCACACTTGTGCTTCAGAGTAGCACCATGTTCTTCATATAGAGAGTCTCCTGAGTTGTCACTTTCCTATACTAGTGGGAATTTTTCATTATAGAACTTGGCTTGTATATTCTGCTGATGGGCTTCCTCAAATGCCCGAGGTCTTCATGAGCAAGCAAGTTGGATGCACACCCACTTAGTTTCAGTTTGAGCTTTCATACACTTATAGCTCTTAGTGCATCCGTTGCATGGCAATCCCCACTCCTCGCATTGATATCAATTGATGGGCATCTCCATAGCCCATTGATTAGCCGCGTCAACGCGAGACTATCTTCCTTTTTGACTTCTCCTTATTGATCTCTATCACCACATTCTATTCCACCCATAATGCTATATCCATGGCTCACGCTCATGTATTGCGTGGGAGTTGAAAAAGCTGAAGCGCGTTAAAAAGTATGATCCAATTGCTCGGCTTGTCATCGGGGTAGCTGAAACGCGAGACTAAGCATGACGGGCTATATGATTTTGTAGGGATAGCGTTCTTTTGCATTTTTATTTAGAAAGGCATGATTGTTTGTTGGTATGCCTGAGTATTGATGTCTTTATATCAAATTATAGAATATTGCTTTGAATCACTCGTTTCTTAATATACACACCATAAAAGAGATTACATGATAAACATGTTAGGTAGCATTTCACATAAAAAAATTCTGTTTTTATCATTTACCTACTTGAGGACGAGCAGGAATTAAGCTTGGCGATGCTGATACGTCTCCAACGTATCTATAATTTTTTATTGTTTCATGCTATTATATTACCAATCTTGGATGCTTTATATGCAATTATATGCTATTTTATATCATTTTTGGGACTAACCTATTGACCTAGTGCCTAGTGCCAGTTGCTGTTTTTTTGCTTGTTTTTAGTTTTTTCAGAAAATCAATATCAAACGAAGTCCAAACGGAAAAAAATATTTAGATTATTTTTTCCTGGACCAGAAGGGACACTAGAAGCTTCGGGAGGAGACCAAAAGGCATACGGGGGAGCCACAAGCTCACACGATACTCCCACGGGTGTGGCCGCGCCCCCTGAGCTTGTGGGTTCCACGTAACTCCGTTTGACCTAATTCCAAGCCTTTAAATTCCCAAACCAACAGTGACGGTGTCCTGGACTAGGGGGTCCTAACCTAGTCGGCCCATAGTCCTCGGGCTGGGCCCGAAGGACCTCATCCTCATCCAGATGGACTCCAGAAGCCATGACGTGATCAAGATTGCATCGGCCGAAGACTTGGAGTATACCCCAAGACATCTCCTGCCGCCTCCATTCGTGTCCCTGGATACCGCCAATGTAACCCTAGATGCCCTACCTGGCGTGTATATAAGCCAAGGGGTTTAGCCTGTAGAGGGGACGGAATCACAATTACCATTCACCTAGCCCTAGGGTTAGACTTCTCCTTACGATCTCAAGGTAGATCAAGCTTGTACTCGACACTTCACCATCAATATAATCAAAGCAGGACGTAGGGTATTACCTCTTTGAGAGGGCCCAAACCTGGGTAAACACCGTCTCCCTTGTTCCTATTACCATTGATCCGAGATCCACAGCTCGGGACCCCCTACCCCGAGGTCAGCCGGTTTTTACACCGACACTGGTGCTTTCATTGAGAGTTCCACTGTGAGATCAGAAAAGGATCGATGGCTCACCTACAGATCAATTGCGGCTCTGGTTATAGAGACATCTTTGTCCCCGGCCAGTTATTCGTTTTCGACAGTATGGTCTTTTGTGCCGACTCTTCGGGACATCTAACTCCCGTCAAAAATTATGCTCCGGATCACGGCGTGACTTTTGGAAGCTTGGAGTACACCGCGGACTCCCGTGGAGAGCTCGTGCTTACCGGTTAGATGCCAGGCCGGATTGAGGGCTCATAAAACATCGGGGACTCGGCCCGGAACCGATCTCCTTCGAGGATGTCGGTCCAAGCCCCCCGGCCCCTCAGGGCCCTGTGAAGGAATTGACTGCCCCCACCTCGGACGGCCTCGTCCCGACGTCGAGCCACGAAGTCGTTCCGAACATAGCCTCGGATACTACGTCGGATTTAGAGCTGGCTCAGGTATCAGATCTGGAATCCACCCCAGCCCCGCACGAGGCTAATGACGCGTCAGGCGATCCACTACTCGTGCTTCAAGTCAGCCCGGCTTATAGCCAGACCATGGATCCCGAGGAGCTATCTCACCTAAACGAGATGCTTGATCGCATCCAGAGCTTATCAATCTCAAACAGTCAGACTTCGGTCTATGATAAGATCGGACTTAAAGCCGACGATTGGGAAATTTACATCCCACCCACCACTCATCTAGTCACCACGGTCGACGACTTAACCGACGTGTTAGACTACGATGAAGCCACCGACATGGATGAAGATGTCGACGGCCCTGCAGAAACCACCACGCCACTGGTCAACACTGGCAAGTGGACTGCAACCTCCACCTACGACGTATACATGGTGAATACCACGAAACCCCCATCAAGATGCTGGCGAAGGCATGAGAGAGGTGCCAACGGGGATCCAAGCGGGCACGACGCCGCAGCCACCAACACCGGCGCAGCGCCAGACAACACCGATGACCCGGGAAAGGATTTTCAAGCCTCCCCAGGGCGACCGCATAGCCCCGTGGGGATCCCCGAGGACGAGGACCCCGATGACCTCTTTGAAGGGGTTGATGACAATTATTTACCTCAGTCCGAAGAGGACGAGAGCCTGGGCACCGAGGACTTTATAGTCCCCGAAGACCCCTTTGAGCAGGAACGGTTTCGACGATGCCTCGTGGCCACCGCCCAAAGCATGAAACGGAAGCAGCAGCAACTGCAAGCCAATCAAGACGCGCTGAATGACAAGTGGGTCGAGATACTCTCGGCTGAGCAAGACCTCGAGGAACGGCTCCGTAGTGCACCTAAATCTTACCCGAGCAGGTGTTTGCTGCCCGAATTCGACGAAGCATTAGCCGACGACGTGCTCTTAACATGCGGACGGGCTGACGAACCTGACCGCCCCCTAGAGGGCGCTGATAACCCACAAGTATAGGGGATCAATTGTAGCTTTTTCGATAAATAAGAGTGTCGAACCCAACGAGGAGCTAAAGGTAGAATTAATATTCCCTTCAAGTTCTATCGACCACCGATACAACTCTACGCGCACTTAACGTTCACTTTACCTAGAACAAGTATGAAACTATTTTGTAGGTGATAGGATAGGTTTGCAAGAATAAAACTAGAAGTACTTTGCGAGAATAAAACTATGAGTAATTTGCAAGATAATAAAAGTTAGTTGTTTAGTAGAAAGCTTTTGTAACACAAGAGAATGATTTGTCCCTAGGCAATCGATAACTAGACCGGTAATCATTGTTGCAATTTTATATGAGGGAGAGGCATGAGCTAACATACTTTCCGTACTTGGATCATATGCACTTATGATTGGAACTCTAGCAAGCATCCGCAACTACCAAAGATCATTAAGGTAAAACCCAACCATAGCATTAAGTATCAAGTCCTCTTTACTCCCATACGCAACAACCCCCTTACTCGGGTGTAAGCTTCTATCACTCTAGCCGCCCACCATAAGAGAATTATGAACGTATTGCAACACCCTACAGCGGGAATCCCTCACATGTGCGCGGCACGGAAGGCACCATAGGATAGCACCAAAATAAAACGTACAACTCAAACCAATCACGATCATCAATCAACCCATAGGACAAAACGAATCTACTCAAACATCATAGGATGGCCACAAATCATTGGATAATAATATGTAGCATTATGCACCATGTTTAAGTAGAGAATTATAGCAGGAATTGAGAGGTTACACTGCAGCATAGAGGGGGAGAGGGTTGGTGTTGACGGCGGCGAAGTTGTTGGTGTAGATCGCCGTCGCGATGGTTCCCCCGGCGGCGTTCCGGCGCCACCGGAAGAGAGGGGGAGAGAGCCCTCCTCCTTCTTCTTCTTCCTTGCCCCCCCTAGATGGGAGGAGAGTTTCCCCTCTGGTCCATGGCTGCCATGGAGGCGGAGGGGCAGGAGCCCCTCCTAGATTGGATCTCGCTCTCTGTTCTCTTCTGTTTCGCGTTCCTGTTTTCTGGCCCTTCACCGTTTCTTAAATTCCTGGAGATCCGTAACTCCAATTGGGCTGAAATTTTAACATGATTTTCTTCCGGATATTATCTTTCTTGCGCAGAAAGAAGGGGGTCAACCGACTTAGGAGGTGCTCACGAACCACCAGGGCACGTTTGCCCCCCCCCCAGGCGCGCCCTGGTGCCTCGTGGCCACCTCGGACACCGTCTTGCGTTGATTCTTCTTCCCAAAAATCACATATATTCCAAAATAAATCTCCGTAAATTTTTATCGCGCTTGGACTTCGTTTGATATGGATATTCTGCGAAACAAAAAACATGCAACAAACAGGAACTGACACAGGGCACTGGATCAATATGTTAATCCCAAAAATAATATAAAATGTTGCCAAAAATATGTGAAAGTTGTAGAATATTGGCATGAAACAATCAAAAATTATAGATACGATAGAGACATATCAGCATCCCAAGCTTAATTCCTACTCGTCCTCGAGTAGGTAAATGATAAAAAAAGATAATTTTTGATGTGGAATGCTACCTAGCATGATCTTGATCATGTAATCTAATCATGGCATGAATATTAAGATACGAGTGATTCAAATTAATAGTCTATAATTTGATATAAAGACATCAATACTCAGGCATCCCAACAAACAATCATGTCTTTCAAAATAAAAATGCTAAAGAACGCTATCCCTACAAAATCATATAGCCTTGTCATGCTCCATCTTCTTTACACAAAATATAAATCATGTACTACCCCAGTGTCAGCCAAGCAATTGGTTCATACTTTTTAACGCGCTTCAGCTTTTGCAACCCCCACGCAATACATGAGCGCAAGCCATGGATATAGCACTATGGGTGGAATAGAATGCGGTGGTAGAGATTAATATGGAGAAGACAAAAAAGGAAGAAAGTCTCACATCGACGCGGCTAATCAACGGGCTATGGAGATGCCCATCAATTGATGTCAATGCGAGGAGTAGGGATTGCCATGCAATGGATGCACTAAGAGCTATAAGTGTATGAAAGCTCAAACTGAAAACTAAGTGGGTGTGCATCCAACTTGCTTGCTCAAGACCTCGGGCAATTGAGGAAGCCCATCATCGGAATATACATGCCAAGTTCTATAATGAAAAATCCCCACTAGTATATGAAAGTGACAACATAGGAGACTCTCTATATGAAAAACATGGTGCTACTTTGAAGCACAAGTGTGGAAAGGATAGTAACATTGCCCCTTCTCTCTTTTTCTCTCTTTTTTTATTTTTTTTAATTTGTCCGAAGTCTCATCCCGAGTTGTGGAGGAATCATAGTCTCCATCATCCTTTCCTCACTGGGACAATGCTCTAATAATGAATAATGATGATCATCACACTTCTATTTACTTACAACTCAAAAAATTACAACTCGATACTAGAACAAAGTTTGACTCTATATGAATGCCTCTGGCAGTGTACCAGGATGTGCAATGATCTAGCGTAGCAAAGATATCAAAAAACGGACAAGCCATGAAAATATCATGCTAGCTATCTTACGATCATGCAAAGCAATATGACAATGAATGCTCAAGTCATGTATATGATGATGATGGAAGTTGCATGGCAATATATCTCGGAATGGCTATGAAAATGCCATAATAAGTAGGTATGGTGGCTGTTTTGAGGAAGATATAAGGAGGCTTCTGTGTGATAGAGCGTATCATATCACGGGGTTTGGATGCACCGACGAAGTTTGCACCGACTCTCGAGGTGAGAAAGGGCAATGCACGGTACCGAAGAGGCTAGCAAATTGCGGAAAGGTGAGAGTGCGTATAATCCATGGACTCACATTAGTCATAAAGAACTCACATACTTATTGCGAAAGTTTATTGGCCCTCGAAGCAAAGTACTACTACGCATGCCACTAGGGGGGAGGTTGGTAGGAGTTAACCATCGCGCTCCACCGACCTCCACGCAAAGGAAGACAATCAATAATAAATCATGCTCCAACTTCTTAGCATAACGAGAGACTATACGTGCATGCTTCGGGAATCACAAACCTTAACACCAATATTCCTACTAAACCACAATCAGTTACTAGTACCTCCCACATATTACCATCTCTATATCACAAAACTATTGGAAGGAATCAAACTTATCATATTCAGTGATCTACAAGTTTTATGTAGGATTTCTGACTAACCATGTGAATGACCAATTCCTGTTGACTCTCCAAATAGATATAAGTGAAGCAAGAGAGTTTAATTCTTTCTACAAAAGACCATGCTCTAATAAATACAAGTGAAGCAAAAGAGCATTCTATAAATAACGGTTTTCTATATGAAGAGAAACAGGCATCCAAACTTCAAATGATATAAGTGAAGCACATGAAGCATTCTATAAAGCCATACTCAAAAGATATAAGTGAAGTGCATGAAGCATTCTATAAATCAACCAAGGACTATCTCATACCAGCATGGTGCATAAAAGAAAAGGGAAAAATAAACACAAAAGACGCTCCAAGAATTTACGCATATCATGTGAACAAAACAAAAACCGAAACATACCGATAATTGTTGAATAAAGATGGGATGCCTTCCGGGGCATCCCCAAGCTTAGACGCTTGAGTCTCCTTGAATATTTACTTGGGGTGCCTTGGACATCCCCAAGATTGAGCTCTTGCCTCTCCTCATTCTTCTCATATCAATACCTCCTCGATCTTCGAACACTTCATCCACACAAAACTTAACAAAACCTTCGTGAGATCCGTTAGTATGATAAAGCAAATCACTACTTTAAGTACTGTTGCAAACCCATTCATATTTTATTTTTGCATTATACCTACTGTATTCTAACTTCTCCATGGCTTATACCTTCAGATACAATCCATAGTTTCATCAAAACAAGCAAAACAATGCATCAAAAACAGAATCTGTCAAAAACAGAACAGTCTGTAGTAATTTGAACATTGACCATACTTCTGTAACTCCAAAAATTCTGAAAAATTAGGAAAAAAAATAAAAAAAATTGCATAGCAGTACTGTGTAAAAATTTCAGAATTTTTGCATGTTCCAGTAAAAAATGTAAATTCACGCACTACAGCAAAAGTTTCTGTTTTTGCACCGCACACACCAAACAAGCAATTTAAACATCCTAACGGTAAATCTTGGCACATTATTTTTATAATACAATGGATTTGTACAAGGGGATAATTATTTTTGTTGAAAAGTTTCTGTAATTCAAGATTTGCAAAGTTTCCATGGGCATGAACAAAGTTCAAGGAGCTCCCCCACTTCTACGGTGCTCGTCTTTCTTACTTTCACTTTTCTTTTTGAAAAAGTTTTAGGTTCCCCTCTATATTTTTTTCTTTTTAAACTTTATAAAAGCACTCAACAGAAATAAATGACTCTCTAAAACTTCCGGGTTGTCTCCCTGGCAGCGCTTTCTTTAAAGCCATTAAGCTAGGCATAAAGTGCTCATGTAACCGATCCACCCAGATCCCAAGGTATATCAAAGCCAATTTTAATTAACAATGATTTGTAATTTAGTAGTGAGCACAAAGCAATATATATCGTGCAATGATGAAGTCCAACTCTTTTCCTATGCATCGGCATGTCATAAAAGAACAATTCATGCACATCAAATAAAGGCCAATGCATAGCATAAGTAGTTTCTTGCAATTTTATCGTATTGGAAACATAGAGAGGTAGAGATGTAGTTCCTCTCTCATAATAATTGCAAGTAGGAGCAGCAATGACATGCATATTATATTCATCAAAATTATCATGTGTAGTAGTAAAATGCAACCCATCAATATAATCCTTAATAAGTGCAAACTTCTCTGATATAGTGTAGTTGGGAGAATTCAAAAAGATAATAGGACTATCATGTGTGGGTGCAATAGCAACAATTTCTTTTTTAACATAAGGAACAATAGCAAGTTCATCTCCATAAGCATAATTCAAATTGGCATCATGGCTACAAGCATAACAAGCATCAATTTCATTAAAAAGGGATATTTCAAACGAATCCAAGGGATCATAGCAATTATCATAGCATTCATCATTCGGTAAGCACGAAGGGAAATTAAACAATGTATGAGATAAAGAGTTACTCTCATCAGAAGGTGGGCACGGGTGATCAATCCGCTCTTCTTCCTTTTGTTCTTCGCTCTCCTCCTCAATTTTTTCATCTAATGAGCTCACAGTGTCATCAATTTCTTCTTCCATAGATTCCTGCAAAATATTAGTCTCTTCTTGGACAGCGGAGACTTTCTCAATGAACTCATTAATATCGGCATTGTATTCGTAATTCTCATAGCAATATTTAAGTATAGCAAAATTTTCAGATCTATAGACAGCATCATCACAATCTTCATACTTTTCAAACAAAGATTCAATTTCATAAGCACCCTTAAAAGCAACAAATTCTTCTATTCGTTCCACATCATAGTAATCATATATACCATTAGCATAAGAAGCCAAGGTTTCATTATCATTAAATTTACATGAAAAGGGAAGGTGTGGAGCCTTCATCCTAGAGCAACAAGTATAATCATATCTCAAGCATAAATTCCAAGCATACCATTGCAAATAATCAATTTGATCCCATAAGAGTTTCCCTTTTTGAGACAAGCGATAATCCTTAAAGTATTCACGTTGATCCAACGTGTCTCCCATTATCATGTTGAATGGGGTTTTCTCAGGATTATCAAAGTAGTGTTTAATGTTTTCCACATAACGAGCATCGAGGGTTTTAGGAGATTCCCCATCTCCATGAGTAGCAAGTACAACTAATTTTTTTGGTGTTTCGTGTTCCATATCCATAACTAAAGATATAAAACAACTTAGAACAGAAAATAAAATCTACTTAGTGATAAAGCAAACAAGCACACATGAGAATATCAACCCCATGCTATTGCTCCCCGGCAACGGCGCCAGAAAAAGGTCTTGATAACCCACAAGTATAGGGGATCGATTGTAGCTTTTTTGAAAAATAAGAGTGTCAAACCCAACGAGGAGCTAAAGGTAGAATTGATATTCCCTTCAAGTTCTATCGACCACCGATACAACTCTACGCGCACTTAACGTTCGCTTTACCTAGAACAAGTATGAAACTATTTTGTAGGTGATAGGATAGGTTTGCAAGAATAAAACTAGAAGTACTTTGCGAGAATAAAACTACGAGTAATTTGCAAGATAATAAAAGTTAGTTGTTTAGTAGAAAGCTTTTGTAACACAAGAGAATGATTTGTCCCTAGGCAATCGATAACTAGACCGGTAATCATTGTTGCAATTTTATATGAGGAAGAGGCATGAGCTAACATACTTTCCGTACTTGGATCATATGCACTTATGATTGGAACTCTAGCAAGCATCCGCAACTACCAAAGATCATTAAGGTAAAACCCAACCATAGCATTAAGTATCAAGTCCTCTTTACTCCCATACGCAACAACCCCTTTACTCGGGTGTAAGCTTCTGTCACTCTAGCCGCCCACCATAAGAGAATTATGAACATATTGCAACACCCTACAGCGGGAATCCCTCACGTGTGCACGGCATGGAAGGCACCATAGGACAGCACCAAAATAAAATGTACAACTCAAACCAATCACGATCATCAATCAACCCATAGGACAAAACGAATCTACTCAAACATCATAGGATGGCCACAAATCATTGGATAATAATGTGTAGCATTAAGCACCATATTTAAGTAGAGAATTATAGCGGGAATTGAGAGGTTACACTGCTGCATAGAGGGGGAGAGAGTTGGTGTTGACGACGGCGAAGTTGTTGGTATAGATCGTCGTCACGATGGTTCCCCCGGCAGCGTTGCGGCGCCACCGGAAGAGAGGGGGAGAGAGCCCCCCTCCTTCTTCTTCTTCCTTGGCCTCCCCCGTAGATGGGAGGAGAGTTTCCCCTCTGGTCCATGGCTGCCATGGCGGCGGAGGGGCAGGAGCCCCTCCTAGATTGGATCTCTCTCTCTGTTCTCTTCTGTTTCGCGTTCCTGTTTTCTGGCCCTTCACCGTTTCTTAAATTCCCAGAGATCTGTAACTCCGATTGGGCTGAAATTCTAACACGATTTTATTCCGGATATTATCTTTGTTGCGGCGAAAGAAGGGTGTCAACCGACTTACGAGGTACTCACGAGCCACCAGGGCGCGTTTCCCCCCCCCCCCCAGGTGCGCCCTGGTGCCTCGTGGCCACCTCAGACACCGTCTTGCGTTGATTCTTCTTCCCAAAAATCACATATATTCCACAATAAATCTTTGTAAATTTTTATCGCGTTTGGACTTCGTTTGATATGGATATTCTACGAAACAAAAAACATGCAACAAACATGAACTGGCACTGGGCACTGGATCAATATGTTAGTCCCAAAAATAATATAAAATGTTGCCAAAAATATGTGAAAGTTGTAGAATATTGGCATGAAACAATCAAAAATTATAGATACGATGGAGACATATCAGACGCGACAGGCCAGTGCGGGAAAATTTACGCACCCAAACAACTACACGCCATTATGGCAAGGATCCCGTCGACTACACCGAGCCATATGACGCAAGACGCCAGATAGAGGTGAACCGGGCACCTTCTCGATCCATCTATGGATCAAGAGGACGCGCACAGGCCGGGCTCAATGGCTATGACGCCTGGATGGACAGGAATGGCCGAGCCCGAGAACAAGCTTATACACGGATATCTCCTGACGTCCGACGCGAGTCTGCTCGGTTCCGGGGTCCCGCTCACCCGATCTGTTTTACAGACAGGGTAATGGAACACCAGTTCCCTGAAGGGTTTAAACCCATTAACATCGAATCATATGATGGTACTACTGACCCAGCGGTGTGGATTGAAGACTTCCTTCTCCACATCCATATGGCGCATGGAGACGATCTCCACGCTATCAAATATTTGCCGCTCAAGTTAAAGGGGCCGACGAGGCACTAGCTTAATAGCCTTCCCCCCCTCATTCCATCAGAAGCTGGGTAGCACTCGAGGATGCTTTCAGGGTTAACTTCCAGGGCACATACGTCCGACCTCTAGATGCCGACGACCTCAGCCACGTCATTCAATAGCCCGGCGAGTCGGCAAGGAAGTTCTGGAACAGGTTCTTAACTAAAAAGAACCAGATCATGGACTGCCCCAACGCCGAGGCCATCACCGCTTTCCGGCATAGCATCCGAGACGAGTGGCTCACACGCTAGCTCGGGCAAGACAAGCCGAGGACCATGGCGGCCCTCACCTTGCTCATGACCCGATTTTGCGCGGGAGAGGACAGTTGGCTGGCCCATAGTACTCATAACGGTGAGGCAGGCACTTCGGAAACTTGCGACGCCAATTGCAAGCCTAGGCATAGTAAAAATAAGTGCAGGCATAAAAATGGCGGGAGCGACACCGAAGACGTCGCCGTAAACGCAGGGTTCAACGGACCTAGAACCGGTCAGAAAAAGAGGCCCTTTAAAGGGAACAGGGACAGACCCAGCCAGCTTGACAAGATCCTCGATAGGCCATGCCAAATACATGGCACCTCAGACAAGCTAGCAAACCACACAAACTGGAACTACTGGGTTTTTAAGCAGGCCGGAAAGATAGCGACGGAGGGCCAAAATAAAGCTCAACCTCGCAGCGAGGATGAGGATGAACCTCGGCGATCCAACAATGGAAACTAGAAACAGTTCCCTCCAGAGGTGAAGGACGTAAACATGATTTACGTAACCCACATCCCTAAAAAGGAGAGGAAATGAGCACTTCGGGACATTTACGCCTTAGAGCATGTTGCCCCGAAGTTCAATCTGTGGTCGGCCTACCCGATCACATTCGACAAACATGACCACCCAACCAGCATCCGACATGGTGGATCGGCTGGCTTGGTCCTGGATCTGATAGTTGACGGATTCCATCTGACGCGCGTCCTCATGGACGGAGGCAGCAGCCTCAATTTAATCTACGCGGATAAGATGAGGAAGATGGGCATAGACTCATCCAGGATCAAACCCAGTACCACCACCTTCAAAGGTGTCATACCAGGCGTCGAGGCTCGCTGCACGGGAACAGTAACGCTGGAAGTAGTCTTCGGTTCACCCGAGAACTTCCGGAGCGAAGAGTTAATCTTCGACATAGTCCCTTTTCGGAGTGGATACCATGCGCTTCTCGGGCGCACCGCATTCGTCTGCTTTAACGCAGTCCCGCATTATGTTGGGGAACGGAGCATGAATTTCAAAAAATTTCCTACGCTCACGCAAGATCTATCCATGGAGATGCATCGCTACGAGAGGGGAGAGTGTGTCTACGTACCCTCGTAGACCGTTAGCGGAAGCGTCTCACAATGCGGTTGATGTAGTGGAACAATCCTTCGAGCTCCACCGATCGAGTACCGAACGTACGGCACCTCCGAGTTCTACACACGTGCAGCTCGGTGACGATCCTCGCCTTCTTGATCCAGCAAGACGTCGAGGAAGTAGATGAGTTCCGTCAGCACGACGGCGTGGCGACGGTGACGGTGAAGTGATTCCGGCAGGGCTTCGCCTAAGCTCTCCGAAAATATGACCGAGGTGGAAAACGGAGATCGGGGCACCGCACACGGCTATGGGACAATTGTGTGTCTCCAAGGGGTGCCCCTCCTCCGTATATAAAGGAGGGAGGCTGGCCGGCCCCCTAGGGGTGCGCCAAGGGAGAGAGAGGAGTCCTACTAGGACTCCAAGTCCTAGTAGGATTCCCTCTTGGAAGGGGGAAGGAAGGGAGAGAGAAGAGGAGAAGGAAAGGGGGGGTGCGCCCCCTTCCCCTAGTCCAATTCGGACTCCCTAGGGGGAGGGGCGCAGCCACCCCTTGTGGGCTGCCTCTTCTTTCCCGTATGGCCCATGTAGGCCCATTACTTCCCCGGGGGGTTCCGGTAACCCTCCGGCACTCCGATATTTACCCGGATCACTTGGAACTATTTCGATATCCGAATACCACCTTCCAATATATCAATCTTTACCTCTCGGACATTCCGAGACTCCTCGTCATGTCCGTGATCTCATCCGGGACTCCGAACAACATTCGGTCACCAATCACATAACTCATATAATTCTATATCGTCATCGAACCTTAAGTGTGCGGACCCTACGGGTTCGGGAATGATGTAGACATGACCGAGACGACTCTCCGGTCAATAAACAACAGCGGGACCTGGATGCTCATATTGGTTCCTACACATTCCACGAAGATCTTTATCGGTGAACCTCATATGTCAACATACGTTGTTCCCTTTGTTCGGCGGTATGTTACTTGCCCGAGATTCGATCGTCGGTATCCAATACCTAGTTCAATCTCGTTACCGGCAAGTCTCTTTACTCGTTCCGTAATACATCATCTTGCAACTAACTCTTTAGTCACGGTGCTTGCAAGGCTTCTGTGATGCTGTATTACCGAGAGGGCCCAGAGATACCTCTCCGATAGTCAGAGTGACAAATCCCAATCTCGATCCATACCAACTCAACAAACACTTTCGGAGAAACCTGTAGTGCACCTTTATAATCACTCAGTTACGTTGTGACGTTTGATACACCCAAAGTATTCCTACGGTATCCGGGAGTTGCATGATCTCATGGTCAGAGGAACGTATATTTGACATAGTGAAAGCAATAGCAATAAACTGAATAATCATTTGCTATGCTAACGGTTGGGTCAAGTCCATCACATCATTCTCCTAATGATGTGATCCCGTTATCAAATGACAACTCATGTCTATGGTTAGGAAACTATAACCATCTTTGATCAACGAGCTAGTCTAGTAGAGGCATACTAGGGACACATTATTCGTTTATCTATTCACACATGTATTAAGTTTCCGGTCAATACAATTCTAGCATGAATAATAAACCATTATCATGAACAGAGAAATATGATAATAAAGACTTTATTAATTGCCTCTAGGGCATATTTCCAACAGTCTCCCACTTGCACTAGAGTCAATAATCTAGTTTACATCTCCATGTAATTAACACTTAATCAGTTCTATAGATGATCATGTTTTGCTTGTGAGAGAGGTTTTAGTCAACGGGTCTGCAATAATCAGATCCGTGTGTTCTTGGCAAATCTCTATGTTATATGTAGATGCTGCTACCACACTCTGTTTGGAGCTACTCCAAAAGATTTCCCCACTATACTTATCCGGTCTGAGACTCATAGTCTTTCGGATCAGTGTTTAAAGCTTGCATCGACGTAACCCCTTACGACGAACTCTTTATCATCTCTATTCCTGAGAAATTCTTCCTTAGTCATCTTAAGGATAATTTGACCGCTGTCCAGTGATCTACTCCTGGATCACTTTGGTACCTCTTTTGCCAGACACATGGCAAGGCACACAGCTTGGCATACTTTATAGAACCTACGGCCGAGGCATAAGGGATAACCTTCATCCATTCTATTTATTTTGCCGTGGTCGAGATTTGAGTCTTACTCAACTTCACACCTTTCACCACAGTCAAGAACTCCTTCTTCGACTGATCCATTTTGAACTTCTTCAAAATCTTGTCAAGGTATATGTTTTGTGAAAGTCATATGAGGCGTCTCAATCTATCTCTATAGATTTTGATGCCTAACATGTAAACAACCTTTACCTAGATCTTCAAGTCTTACTCCACTTCACACCAGCCAAGAACTTATTTCTTTTGACTTGATCCATTTTGAACTTCTTCAAAATCTCATCAAGGTGTGTGAAAATCTTTTATCAGGTGTCTTGATCTATCTCTATAGATCTCGATGCCCAAACCGTGGATAACTCAAAAACAGGTTTTTATTGAAAAACTCCTTTCAATTAATTCTTTATGCTTTCCAGGAATTCTACATCATTTCCAATCACATATACTTATTAGAAATGTTATAGAGCTCCCACTCACTTTGTTGTAAATACAAGTTTCTCCATAAACTTGCATAAACCCAAACGCTTTGATCACTTCATCAAAGCGAGTATTCCAGCTCCGAGATGCTTGCACCAGTCCATAGATGGATCGCTGGAGCTTGCATACTTTGTTAGCACCTTTAGGATCGACAAAACCTTCCGGTTGCATCATATACAATTTTTCCTTAAGGAATCCATTAAGGAATGTCGTTTTGACGTCCATTTGCCAGATTTCATAATCATAAAATGCGGCAATTGCTAACATAATTCTGACAGACTTTAGCATCGCTACGGGTGAGAAAGTCTCATCGTAGTCAACTCCTTGAACTTGTCGATAACCTTTAGCAACAAGTCGTGCTTTATAGACGGTGACTTTACCATCAGCGTCCGTCTTCTTCTTAAAGATCCATTTATTTTTAATAGCTCGCCGTTCATCGGGCAAGTCTACCAAAGTCCACACTTTGTTCTCATACATGGATCTAATCTCGGATTTCATGGCCTCAAGCCATTTGTCGGAATCCGGGCTCGCCATCGTTTCTTCATAGTTCGTAGGTTCACCGTTGTCTAACAACAGGACCTCCAAGACAGGATTGCCGTACCAATCTGGTGCGGAGCGTGTCCTGGTTGACCTACGAGGTTCAGTAACAACTTGATCCGAAGTTTCATGATCATCATCATTAACTTCTTCTCTGGTCTGTGTCGATGTCACAGAAATTTCTTTCTGTGGCGTACTACTATCTAGAGGAGGTACAATTACCTCATCAAGTTCTAATTTCCTCCCACTCACTTCTTTCGAGAGAAACTCCTTCTCTAGAAAGGATCCATTCTTTAGCAACGAAAACTTTGCCTTCGGATTTGTGGTAGAAGGTGTACCCAACGGTCTCTTTTGGGTATCCTATGAAGACGCAGTTATCCGCTCTGGGTTCGAGCTTATCTGGCTGAAGCCTTTTGACATAAGCATCGCATCCCCAAACTTTCAGAAATGACATCTTAGGTTTCTTGCAAACCACAGTTCATAAGGTGTCATCTCAACGGATTTAGACGGTGCCCTTGTTTAAAGTGAATGCAGCTGTCTCTAATGCATAACCCCAAAATGATAGTGGCAAATCGGTAAGAGATATCATAGAACGCACCATATCCAATAGAGTACGATTACGACGTTCGGACACACCATTACGCTGTGGTGTTCCATGTGGCGTGAGCTGTGAAACAATTCCACATTGTCTTAAGTGATTGCCAAACTTGTAACTCAAATATTCTCCTCCACGATCAAATCGTAAGAACTTTATTTTCTTGTTACAATGGTTCTCTACTTCACTCTGAAATTCTTTGAACTTTTCAAATGTTTCAGATTTATGCTTCATCAAGTAGACATAACCATATCTACTCAAATCATCAGTGAACGTGAGAACATAACGATATCCACCGCGCGCCTCAACACTCATCGGACCGCATACATCGGTATGTATTATTTCCAATAAGTTGGTTGCTCGCTCCATTGTTTCGGAGAACGGAGTTTTAGTCATCTTGCCAATAAGGCACGGTTCACATGTCTCAAATGATTCATAATCAAGAGATTCCAAAAACCCATCTGCATGGAGTTTCTTCATGTGTTTAACACTGATATGACCTAAGCGGCAGTGACACAAATATGTGGTACTATCATTATCTTTTGGCATTCGTGTTATGAACATATGTATTACTACGATCAAGATTCAATAAACCTTTTATTTTAAGTGCATGATCATCAATGATATTATCCAAATAAATAGAATAACAATTATTCTCTGAAATTGAATAACCGTCTTGCAATAAACACTATCAGATATAATGTTCATGCTTAACGCAAGCACCAAATAACAATTATTTAGGTTCATCACTAATCCTGAAGGTAGAGAGAGCGTGGCGATGGTGATCACATCAACCTTGGAGACACTTCCAATGCACATCGTCACCTCGTTCTTAGCTAACCCTCGCTTATTCCAAAGCTCCATGTTTCAAGTTGTAAGCAACTGAACAAGTATCAAATACCCAGGTGCTCCTATGAGTACTAGTAAGGTACATATCAATAACATGTATATCAAATATCTTTGTTGACATTGCCAGTCTTATTATCTGCCAGTGACTTTGGGGAAGTTCCGCTCCCTGTGACATTTCCCTTTGCAATAGGAGCACTAAGTCTCGGGTTTGGTTCAGCCTTGGGTTTCTTCGCGTGAGCGGCAACTGTTTTACCATTCTTCTTGAAGTTCCCTTTTCTTTCCCTTGCCCTTCTTGAAACTAGTGGTCTAATTAACCATCAACACTTGATGCTCCCTCTTTTGATTTCTACATCCGCAGATTGTAGCATTGCGAATAGCTTAAGGATCTTCTATCCCTTGCATGTTTATAGTTCATCACGAAGATCCAGTAGCTTAGTGATAGTGACTAGAGAACTCTATCAATAACTACTTTATTCGGAAGTCTAACTCCCACTTGATTCAAGTGATTGAAGTACTCAGACGTTCTCAATACTTGCTCACTATCGGAGCTGTTCTCCTCCATCTTGCAGCTATAGAACTTGTCGAAGGTGTCATACCTCTCGACCCGGGTGTGAGCTTGAAAAACAAACTTTCAGCTCTTGGAACATCTCATATGCTCCATGGTGCTCAAAACATCTTTTGAGCCCCGGTTCTAAGCCGTAAAGCATGGCGTACTGAACTATCGAGTAGTCATCTTTTCTTGTCTGCCAGATGTTCATAACGTCTTCAGACAAAGCCATAGGGGTTGCTCACCGAGCGGTGCATCAAAGACATAAGCCTTCTGTGCAGCAGTGAGGACAATCCTCAGAATACGGACCCAGTCCGCATAGTTGCTTCCATCAACTTTCAACTTAACTTTCTCTAGGAACGCATTAAAATACAGGGGAGTTACAGCGTGGTCTATCGTTCTACAACATAAACTTGCTAAGATTATTTAGACTATGTTCATGATAATTGAAGTTCAATTAATCAAATTACTTAAGAACTCCCACTTAGATTAACATTCCTCAAGTTGTCTAAGTGTATCATGATCCACATCAACTAAACCACGTCCGATCATCACGTGAGGTGGATTAGTTATCAATGGTGAACATCTTTCATGTTGATCATATCTACTATATGACTCATGTTCGACCTTTCAGTCTCTTGTGTTCCGAGGCCATATCTATATATGCTAGGCTCGTCAAGTTTAACCTAAGTATTCTGCGTGTGTAAAACTGGCTTACACCCGTTGTATGCGAACGAAAGAATCCATCACACCCGATCATCACGTGGCGCTTAGAAGCGTCGAACCTTCGCAACGGTGCATACTAGGGGAGAACACTTATCTTGAAATTTAGTGAAGGGATCATCTTATAATGCTACCGTCGTCCTAAGCAAAATAAGATGCATAAAAGGATTAACATCACATGCAATTCAATATATATGTGACATGATATGGCCATCATCGTCTTGTGCTTTTGATCTCCATCAGCAAAGCACCGTCATGATCTCCATCATCACCGGCTTGACACCTTGATCACCATCGTAGCGTCGTGACACCTTGATCTCCATCGTAGCGTCGTGACACCTTGATCTCCATCATAGCGTCGTGGTCGTCTTGCCAATTATTGCTATTACTACTACTACTGCTAACTCATAGCGGTAAAGTAAAGCAATTACATAGCGTTGGCAATGCATACAATAAAGAGACAACCATAAGGCTCCTGCCGGTTGCCTGATAATTTTACAAAACATGATCATCTCATACAACAACTTATATCACATCATATCTTGGCCATATCACATCACCAGCATACCCTGCAAAAACAAGTTAGACGTCCTCTACTTTGTTGTTGCAAGTTTTACGTGGCTGCTACGGGTTTGCAAGAACCGTTCTTACCTACGCAAAACCACAACGTGGTGTAGTGACTGCTTTTTGATCTTCTAAAAGAACCCTCTTCATTGAAACCGATTCAACTAAAGTGAGAGAGACAGACACCCGCCAGTCACCTTTATGCAACGAGTGCACTTAGCGGTGAAACCTGTCTCGCGTAAGCGTACGCGTAATGTCGGTCCGGGCCGCTTCATCTCACAATACCGCCGAATCAAGTATCAACTAGTAACGGCAAGGAATATGTATACACCCACGCCCACAACTCCTTTGTGTTCTACTCGTGCAAATCACATCTACGCATAGACCTGGCTCGGATGCCACTGTTGGGGAACGGAGCATGAATTTCAAAAAATTTCCTACGCTCACGCAAGATCTATCCCTGGAGATGCATCGCTACGAGAGGGGAGAGTGTGTCTACGTACCCTCGTAGACCGTTAGCGGAAGCGTCTCACAACGCGGTTGATGTAGTCGAACAATCCTTCGAGCTCCACCGATCGAGTACCGAACGTACGGCACCTCCGAGTTCTACACACGTGCAGCTCGGTGACGATCCTCGCCTTCTTGATCCACCAAGACGTCGAGGAAGTAGATGAGTTCCGTCAGCACGACGGCGTGGCGACGGTGACGGTGAAGTGATTCCGGCAGGGCTTCACCTAAGCTCTCCGAAAATATGACCGAGGTGGAAAACGGAGATCGGGGCACCGCACACGGCTATGGGACAATTGTGTGTCTCCAAGGGGTGCCCCTCCTCCGTATATAAAGGAGGGAGGCTGGCCGGCCCCCTAGGGGTGCGCCAAGGGAGAGAGAGGAGTCCTACTAGGACTCCAAGTCCTAGTAGGATTCCCTCTTGGAAGGGGGAAGGAAGGGAGAGAGAAGAGGAGAAGGAAAGAGGGGGTGCGCCCCCTTCCCCTAGTCCAATTCGGACTCCCTAGGGGGAGGGGCGCAGCCACCCCTTGTGGGCTGCCTCTTCTTTCCCGTATGGCCCATGTAGGCCCATTACTTCCCCGGGGGGTTCCGGTAACCCTCCGGCACTCCGATATTTACCCGGATCACTTGGAACTATTCCGATATCCGAATACCACTTTCCAATATATCAATCTTTACCTCTCGGACATTCCGAGACTCCTCGTCCTGTCCGTGATCTCATCCGGGACTCCAAACAACATTCGGTCACCAATCACATAACTCATATAATACTATATCGTCATCGAACCTTAAGTGTGCGGACCCTACGGGTTCGGGAATGATGTAGACATGACCGAGACGACTCTCCGGTCAATAACCAACAGCGGGACCTGGATGCTCATATTGGTTCCTACACATTCCATGAAGATCTTTATCGGTGAACCTCATATGTCAACATACGTTGTTCCCTTTGTCCGGCGGTATGTTACTTGCCCGAGATTCGATTGTCGGTATCCAATACCTAGTTCAATCTCGTTACCGGCAAGTCTCTTTACTCGTTCCGTAATACATCATCTTGCAACTAACTCTTTAGTCACGGTGCTTGCAAGGCTTCTGTGATGCTGTATTACCGAGAGGGCCCAGAGATACCTCTCCGATAGTCGGAGTGACAAATCTCAATCTCGATCCATGCCAACTCAACAAACACTTTCGGAGAAACCTGTAGTGCACCTTTATAATCACTCAGTTACGTTGTGACGTTTGATACACCCAAAGTATTCCTACGGTATCCGGGAGTTGCATGATCTCATGGTCAGAGGAACGTGTATTTGACATAGTGAAAGCAATAGCAATAAACTGAACGATCATTTGCTATGCTAACGGTTGGGTCAAGTCCATCACATCATTCTCCTAATGATGTGATCCTGTTATCAAATGACAACTCATGTCTATGGTTAGGAAACTATAACCATCTTTGATCAACGAGCTAGTCTAGTAGAGGCATACTAGGGACACATTATTCATTTATCTATTCACACATGTATTAAGTTTCCGGTCAATACAATTCTAGCATGAATAATAAACCATTATCATGAACGGAGAAATATGATAATAAACACTTTATTAATTGCCTCTAGGGCATATTTCCAACACATTACGCATACTTAAAGATGAAAATGCCAGGACCAAATGGTGTTATTACAGTTAATGGTAACACCGAACGCTCCCTCCAAACAGAGGAACAGACCGCGGCTTTCGCAGTCGAGGTACATGCAACCGAGGAAGGAGCTCGTCACAAGCCCAGCTCTTCAAAGCGCGTATGCGCCACACGAGCCGACCTCGGCCAGGCCACCATTCCCCCAAAATAGGGTCACGGGCTCCTCGTTTGCCTCCCCTTGGAAGGGCATTACGTCCCCAGGGTGCATAACTTTGCACTAAAAATTCCATGGGCAGCCGAGGAGCCGAAGCAAATGATGCGACGTCATCAGCTCAACTGAACAGCAACGCACTTCGGACTTGCATACCAGCAGGGCGCTGTAAAAGGCCCAGAAATAAGCAGCATGTCCACATGGCTTAAACCATCCAAGTGGCAGCTGCACACCTTTTCAAAGGACTCGACCGATGAAAGCATCAAGCAAATGAACGGCCGAGGTCACGGACAACCCATACATCCTTCGCTCTCAACGAAGGCAAGCTGGTCAACAGCACGGAGACGCAGACGTGCGACAGCGACGGGCTTGGGCGAATAAACCCATTAGCATATCCGCCCTGTTCTTCCTCCTTTACCTTTTCTTTTTTAAGTTGTATCTCCTATAAGCTTCCTTTGTTAAATCTCGACATGTACGGTTTGACCACACAAAATAAAGAAAGTGCACCCATCGAGGTCATTACGCATTTCCTTATGTTCACTGCCTTTGAGCCAAAAGCATACATTCACGATACAACTGTTATTTAACTTACCATGGGCTTCGCTTTTAATCTCACGCCCCACTCCCCTACAAGTCTGAAGTATCTATTCGGCGTCTTGGATGTTGCATTATATGAATCAGTTTCGAACCTCGATTTTGGTCAATAGTTGGGTTACCCGGCTCCTGTGCTTACCCCTTACATTTCCGATCTATTCGACTAAGGGTGTAAAGGGAGAACCACTGCGATTGCGCTGCTAGCTTGAATGGCAAAGCGCTTAGTGGATAAAGCCGAAAACTGACTGTCCTGGTACGCGTAAATTGGTCGGCCATCCGAAGACAGCGTCCAGCAATGTACCCTTGGAGGTTACCCGTGTTAAATGAAGGGCTCCTTATTAAATCAGCCGAAGTGTTAGTGGCATAGACCTCGTCCATATAGCTGAACCACTCCACGGACCGGGGGCTCGTCATCAGCCCCCAAAGTCAAGCTCCTACGACTAAGTGAAAGTTATAAAACCTCTATAGTCTTATTGCCTTGTTTTCGCGAGCATGGACCGCCTTCGGGAACCGACACGTCGACTAAGGGTCATGACTGCCGCGGAAACACCCGATGTGCACTGCACAAAGGGGTCGAAGTCGACGACTGGTCACTTTCAGTTAAAAACGGTCACGCAGGAGTCAAAAAATAAAAGCACACAATCACATGTCAGAAAATAAAGCCGCATTCATTGCAAAATAAAAAGATAGTTTTTACATTCAAACTACACTTCGGCATACCGAAGTACTACCTAATAATGCAAATTGTACTTGGGACACTCGGCCTCGGTGATCCGGGCTCCTTCCATCGCCTTGCCCAGATACCGCTCCACGGTCCGGGCCTTCCCTTCTGGGGGCCCGGCGGCCATGACTGCCGCCTCAACACGCGGGTAGTGCGTATTCACACGGGCATACGCCCGCTGAGTACCCTCCAGGCACGCCGAACGCTTCCAGCGCACCAATTGGGGGGCAGTCTCCCGCAGACGGGCAAAAAACCCAAAGAAGCTGGTCGGCAGGGCCTCCGCGGGACAAAGATGTGCGCAGAGGTCTTGAAGCATCGGCTTCGCCATGCGCAGGAGCTCCATCAACTACTTCATCTGATTGTTCAGCAGTTCTGGATGCGAGGGCGCCTGGAATTGTTGCCAGAACGGCCTCTCCGTAGCATGGCCCTCCCGCGCGCCGAAATAATGGCCTGCGTCCGCCGCGCTCCTCGGAAGATCCGCGAAGGCCTCTGCGGATCGCCACAGCTGGGTGAGCTTGACGAACCCCTTGTGGCCGAAAACACATTGAAGCAAATATGGCTTACCAGCTGCGATCTGCTTCACTTGTTGAAGCACCTCGCGGTCGGCACGGGCCTGGGTTTGGACCTCAGCATGCGCCTGGCGCAGCCTCTCGAGCTCGATGCTCGCCACCTCTCCTTCTCTTGAAGGGTGTCGCGCTCTTTATAAATGCCCTCCAGGGCTCCTCCACCTCCAGGACCCGTGCCTGGTCCTTGCCCCAGGCCACCTTCTCGGCAGCCCGCTCCTCTTCGGCATTCGCAGCCGCAGTCTTCTGGTGCTCGGCCTCTTGACGAGCTTTTGATAGCTCGGCCTTAAGTGTCTCAAGCTCCGCCGTAGCAGCTGTCATGCAAAACAACTCAGCGTCAGAATTGAATCTTTTAAGAATATTTCTTGAAGTAAAATCGGCACTCTCAAAACTTCTTGAAGTTTACCTTGAGACAACTCGATCTGATTTTTCATCAGATCGAGGTCCTCCTCGGACCTCTGCAGCTTCCTGTTCATCTCCGCCACCTCCTCGGAGGCGGAGCTTAGAGCCGAGGTCGACACCTGAAAAACATACACCCATGCCTTAGTCCCTGTTTTCGGACTGCCGTCCTCTGGCCATTCCATTTTGAAGAGCGGTCAGAATCTTGGGGGCTACTGATTAGCACCTAAGACATAATTACACATCGACCCCAAGTCCGGTTTTTCAAAACCAGCCTTGGGCTCGGGGGCTACTGGCTGGATATGCGCTTACAAACGACGTGCTGGGTATTAAGTCTTCGGACAAAAGCACACTACTACAGGCTATCATAAGCTCAAGTATTATTCGTAATGACAACATAAAAGGCGTACCTCAAAGCTCCTGACGAGGCCCTTGAAGACTTCGCACATTCCGGCTTCTGTAGACCGGAAGCCTTGTAGCGCCGCGCCAATCAAGGCACGGTGCTCTTCTGCGATGGAGGAGCCCGTTAGAGCTGCCTCCATCTCCTCGGGCCACCCCGCGTGAGCCGGCCCTGTGGCGGGAGGCGGGGGTGGAGCAACCTCTGAACCCACCACCAAGGTGCTGGGGACGAGGGTCTCCGGCTGCGGCACGAGCACCGGAGACTGTTCGAGCTGGGCCGACGCCTGACCCAACCCTTCCTTGGGGACCTCGAGGATTGGATCCCCTTGGCCTGTTGCGGCCGAGGTATCAACCTCGGCCATGACAACCGGTACCCCGGCCCCCGATGTGTTGGCTGGAGGGGCCGGACTGGATGACACCTCTCCTAGCCCCTTGAGGGCCGAAGGAGTCTTGGCGGGCTCCAGCTCCCCGCTGTCCGACGGGGGCAGCTTGCCCGAAGTATCGCCACTGAGGCGAGCCGCGGGCGGACTGGCAAAAATTCCCTTATGAGTCTCAAAAAAGGAACAGGCTTTCGAAGTCCAAATCGAGTAGTTAATACATACCTTTGGGGGGTTGGTTTCTTCCTCCCCAGGGCGAGGAGATCCTCGTCCGAATCCTCGGGGAAGCTGGGCTTCTCCGGCGGGACTGGATCGGCTGAGGCCTTGCACGGCCTCTTTGGGCCCTTCGGCCTCGCCTCCTCTTCGGCGCCCTCGGACGCCGCCCTCTTCCCTTTAGGGGAAGATCTCTCTTCCCCCTCGCCTCCCTCCTTGTCTTCGTGGGTGGAGGAGGCATGGGTTTCTTCGGACCGGGTGACCGAGGTCTCCCGAGCTCGGAGACCCGCTCTGCCCCTCGGAGGTTTGGACTCCTTGGGGATCACCACGTGTGGCTCCTCGGTTAGGAGGGCCACAAGCTGGGGAGTCTGCTCCCCCTCGGGCTGCGGCGCCGGGCACAACATCCGCTGTGCCTTGTGGATCCACTTCTGCAAATGTTGGATCGGTTAGCCAGAGTGTGTGAGGGACCAAGAAGCACAGAGTATAGAATTGAACATTGAAATTTACCTCGGGGCCGTCATGAGCGGCTTCGAAGCTGAAATCTCTCCCGGCCTTGGGGAAACCGTCCTTGGATGGCTTGAACAGTAGCTTCCACATCCCGGCCAAGGTGGAGCGGAAGAAGTGGTGGACAGGCACCACGTCCTCGGGCTTGTACGCCCACATCGGAGTAGCCCGGGACTGCAGCGGCAGGATGCGGCGGTGGAACATGACGTTCACCACGTCCGTCAGCTTGATGTCCCTCTGGTTTATCCAGAAATCGATCTTCTGGATCAGCATCTCCACCTCCGCTGGGTTCCCCCAGTCCATGCCCTTCCTCTTCCAGGACACGAGCTTCTTCGGAGGGCCGGCCGAGAACTCGACCTCGGCCTGGCCAACGGCGAGCGGTTCTGTGATGTAAAACCACTCGCGCTGCCACTCCTTGACGGTCTCGATGAAGGTGCCTTTGAACCAGACCGCCCTCTGGTTCTTGCTGATCATTGCTCCCCCGCACTCGGAGAGCTCGGAGTCGCTGGACTTTGGCTTGACGCCGAAGATCTTCAGCCACAGCCTGAAGTGCGACTCGATGCGGAGGAAGGCCTCGCAGAAGGTGATGAAGGAGGCAAGGTGGAGGATGGAATTCGGGGCTAGATGGTGAAAATCTAGCCCGTAGTAGAACAAGATCCCGCGCACAAAGGGGTGCAACGGGAATCCCAGACCTCTGATGAGGTGGGGGACGAAGACAACCCGCTCCCCAGCCTCAGGAGTGGGTATGCCCTACTTCGGAGTCGGCGCGCGAGTGCGGAGTTCTGCGGGGATGTATCCCGCGCTGCGCAACTCCAAAATGGTGCCCTCCGTCATGGAGGAGCTGCCCAGTGCCCCTTGAGGTTGGGCTCTGCCATTGTTTAGGAGGAGGGCGCTGAGGGGATCGGAGGAGCTCGGGATTGGATCTGAGCGATGGAGCTTGGGAGGCGATAGGCAGGGAAGCAAGGGAGTGTGTTCTCTTTGTTGTTACCCCCTCGCTCTTATATAAGCTGGTGAAAAGGCCAAGAGTTCCTCTAGCCACGCCGTTGAAATCGCCATTACCCGTAAAAGATGCTGTTATGCGCATAGGGAGAAACAAGACCTTGATGATATCCCTTAAAAAGTGGGCACGATCTCCATTTTGATGGGATGTGCCAGTAAAAAGATTTCCTCAGGCCGCGATTCGAGTGAGCAGTCTGCTCGCCTGGTCGTGGGTGGTGCCCCTTCGATAAAGTTGTCAGGCTAAGGTTACTGTTCACACCTACGCGACAGGTCTTCGAGGCTAAGTAATCCCGCGACCTCGGATGAGGAGTGTGTTTTTATTGAGTTTCGAACGAGGGACACCACCCCTTTTGAGGAGTGGTCTGTGGTGGCTTTGAATAAAGAAGAAGTGTCGACAGAAAGGAGGGAACTCGTCTGTCAAGCCAAGGACTCCAGATCCGAAGTTGTTAAAAACGAAGGGGTCGTCCTCGGCATAGAAGACCAGTTCAGGGGCTACTGACGGTGTCCTGGACTAGGGGGTCCTAACCTAGTCGGCCCATAGTCCTCGGGCTGGGCCCGAAGGCCCTCATCCTCATCCAGATGGACTCCGGAAGCCATGACGTGATCAAGATTGCATCGGCCGAAGACTTGGAGTATACCCCAAGACATCTCTTGCCGCCTCCATACGCATCCCTGGATACCGCCTATGTAACCCTAGATGCCCTACCTGGCGTGTATATAAGCCAAGGGGTTTAGCCTATAGAGGGGACGGAATCACAATTACCATTCACCTAGCCCTAGGGTTAGACTTCTCCTTACGATCTCGAGGTAGATCAAGCTTGTACTCGATACTTCACCATCAATATAATCAAAGCAGGACGTAGGGTATTACCTCTTCGAGAGGGCCCGAACCTGGGTAAACACCGTCTCCCTTGTTCCTGTTACCATTGATCCCAGATCCACAGCTCGGGACCCCCTACCCCGAGGTCAGCCGATTTTTACACCGACAAACAGAGAGCCAGACGAAATAACTTTTCCGCCGTCGCAAGCTTCTGTTCTTCCGCGATCCCATCTGGAGGCCTTTTTCGGTACTCTGCCGGAGGGGGAATAGATCACAGAGGGCTTCTACATCAACCTTGCTGCCCTACCGATGATGTGTGAGTAGTTTACCACAGACCTACGGGTCCATAGCTAGTAGCTAGATGGCTTCTTCTCTCTCTTTGATCTTCAGTACCATGTTCTCCTCGATCTTCTTGGAGTTCTATCCGATGTAATCTTCTTTTGCGGTGTGTTTGTTGGGATCCGATGAATTGTGGGTTTATGATCAGATTATTCATTGAAAGTAATTGAGTCTTCTCTGAACTCTTTTATGCATGATTGTTATAGCTTTGTATTTCTCTCCAATCTATCTGTTTGGTTTGGCCAACTAGATTGATTTATCTTCAGTGGGAGAGGTGCTTTGTAATGGGTTCAATCTTGCGGTGTTCTATATCCCAATGACAAAGTAGGGGACAAGACACGTATTTGTATTGTTGCCATTAAGGTTAAAACGACGGGGTCTATTCATATTGCTTGAGTTTACTTTGTCTACATCATGTCATCTTGCTTAAGGCGTTACTCTGTTTGTTATGAACTTAATACTCTAAAAGCATGCTGGATAGCCGTCGATGGGTGGAGTAATAGTAGAAGATGCAGGCAGGAGTCGGTCTACTTGTCTCGGACGTGATGCCTATATACATGATCATTGCCATGAATCCGTCATAACTATGCGCTTGTCTATCAATTGCCCAACAGTAATTTGTTTACCCACCGTATGCTATGTGTTCGAGAGAGAAGCCTCTAGTGAAAACTATGGCCCCCGGGTCTACCTTAAATATAAAAAGAAAACCTAAAAACCTTTGCTGCAATTTATTTACTTTTATTTTCTTTTGCAATTTATCTATCTACCTATACAAGATTTAATCCTTGCAATTAACGAGTTCAAGGAGATTGACAACCCTCTTGCCCGCGTTGGGTGCAAGTATTTGCTTTTGTGTGTGCAGGTGCTGTTCACGAGGCTTTGCGTGATTCTCCTACTAGTTCGATAACCTTGGTTCTCACTGAGGGAAATACTTATCTCTACTGTACTGCATCTCTCCTCCTCTTCGGGGAAAATCCCAACGCAGCTCACAAGTAGCAATATACACAAAAATTGAATTTTTTTTATAATATGCAAGAATAAGCACACGATAGTGGAATTTTCACAAAAAGGAAATTCATAAGAAGGAATGAATTAGTGGCATTGTATCACCCTTAAAAGAAAGAAAATGAATTAATAACAAAAACAAAATCAAAATAATGAAGTTTTATAAGGAAAATGAATTAGTGGCATTGGTATTACCGTTAAACAAAAATGAAAATGAAATAAAATTAAAACAAAATCAAAATAACAAGGTTTTCTAAGAAGAATAAATTGGTGGCATCGATATTACCCTTTAAGAAGAAAGAAAACAAAAATAAATAATATAAAACAAAGGTTTGACAAAATTTACACACAATATACACAAAATTGTGCTTTTTAAAAATATGCAAGAAAATGGTGAAATTTACGTAGAAAAAGGTTACTAAAAAGGAATGAATCAGTGGCATTGGTATTACCATTAAAGAAGAAATAAAATGAAATAAAATTAAAAAAATCAAAATAATGAGGTTTTCTAAGGAAGAATGAATTGGTGGCATCGGTATTATCCTTTAAGAAGAAAGAAAAAAAATGTAAAACAATGGTCTGACCAAATTTGCACAAAATATACAAAAATATGTTTTTTCAAAAATATGCAAGAATAAACATATAATAGTGAAATTTACGAAGGAGAAAGTTACTAAAAAGGAATGAATTAGTGGCATTGATATTCCCCTTAAAGAAGAAAAAAATGAAATAATGACTAAATCAAAATCAATATAATGAAGTTTTATGGGGAACAATGAATTATGCCATTGGTAATATTAATCTTTAAGAATAAATAAAATAATTAATTTAAAAAGAATGCACACAACTTTGTACTAAAATTGCACTTTTGTAGTATGCAAACAACAATCATATAAAATAGTGTAATTTTCACACATATTACATAGATTTGTGTGCATACATTTACACTCACCCAACATCCAAAAAATACCTACAAAAGAATAAATAAATAAAAAACAACTAATAAAAAAATAACAAAAGCAGAACACATAAAAAAATCGAAAAAATAACAACGGTAAAGAGGGATGGGCTGGGCAATATAGGTAATGGGCTTCAACCCAGTAGCAAATCGACTGACCCAAATATATATGGCCAGTCAGAAAAAAACAGCCCAAACCAGCTCACAAAACAGTCCAGAAAAAACAACACAAATCTTAGAACAAAAATCAACGGCCAAGAAATTAACTGATCCAAATTCAAATTTCAGGCGACTTACATATAGCTAAAGCTAAAGTGAGGCCTGATGGGCTTTCCTCGTACATATTAGAACTCTTGTTCCCTCTTAATTGATTGGTTAGCGCCTGTCCCTTTTTATCCAGAATGACACGCACTAACTCCGCAGTTTAGGTACACATATTGTCATGTCCGTAGTTTAGGAGTACCAAGTATGTATCCCTTCTCACTAGTGAGTAGTGACATGCACTAACTCCACAGTTTTGGTACATATTGTCATCTCCGTATGGCCGCCAATGGGAGGCCAAAGAAGCCAGGCCACCACATGCGGTCTTCCGCCACATTTTTATCTAGACCTTGTAACCTCAAAACTTCCTCGTAACCATCGTGACCTATGCACAGCTAGCTTTTGACGCTGTCCAAGATGCAGTGCCAACCTGCCAGGAACAACACAAAGGCACAAATGGCAACAACGATGGCATCTTGGCGCTTTGCACGATCCACCAACACGCAATCCTAGGGCAGCTAGCTAAGTCAAATAGAAATCTAGCCACCTACCCCATCTATAAAACCGCCGGCCTCTTGGAGTGAGCCGATCGATCGAGCTCAGGGCCATGGCGAGCTGCTTCTGCGGCACGAGCGCCGGGCGGCGGGGCCAGTTCGTGAAGCTGGTGTTCCCCGGCGGGCACGTGGAGCTGCTGGACCGGCCGGTGCTGGCGGCGGAGGTGATGTCGCAGCACCCGCGGTTCTGCGTGGCGCGGCCCGACGTGTTCCGCGAGCCCGTCGGCGCGGTGGCCGCGCCCAATACCATGCTCCACCTTGGGCACAAGTACTACGTCGTGCCCAAGAGCACCGTCCGGAGGCTGCTCAAGTACTCCTCCGCCTCCTCCTCCCACAGCGCCGGCGGCGGGCGCGGCAGCGTGTCGCTGAGGAGGCACCTGGCCAGGCCCGACGGCCATGACAGGGATCACAAGGACGGCGGCAAGAAGTGGTTCGGCTGGGCCGTGGGCGGCGAAGCCAGGGCGCCCCAGAGGCCTCCTCAGGAGGTGGGCGTCAGTCATGGCAGCGAAGAAGAAGCGGTCAGGGTGGTACGTGTGAAAGATACCAAGGAGAAGGGGAGGGGTGTGAAAGGGGAATCGCCGGGACGGCGGCGGCGGCGGCCGATTGCCTCGCCGGCTGACTCGGCGTCCTATTCCTGGCAGCCTAGCCTTCACAGCATAACTGAAGAATAACCATGTACTCCTATGTGTGAGCCCACTTTATAAAGAAAAAAGTATGCAAGGAGAATGTGCATAAGACGAGTGCATCCATGTATGTCATTTGCCGGTGATTCTCATCATTTGGTGCCGGAGTCTCCGAGTTATCTAGCCTGCAGCTGCAGGATTGGATGTCTTGTACATTAGAGAACGGTTGCTGAACTCTTTCTACTCTGCTTAACCTGAGTAATTCATTCATTGCATCCTCACTGCAGCTTATTTCTTTGTTTATCAAATGGTGGGTGTATCGACGGGCGCCCCTGTGTTTGGTTGAGCTACAGATTCTAAAACAGCTGCTGTGAGGTGTGAGGTGCAAAAAAGCTGCTGTGAACTTTCAGTTGTGGAAAAGCCTGAGGCCTGAATGAATATGCTTATATGCTAAGACTGTAATGCAGTGATCTGTACATTGTTAGGCAATGAAACTATAATTCTGCGAAGGGAAATTATGACAATGTAGATGATTCATAGTTAACACTGTCCAACGGTGACCGGGTTGTCTTGCTCAATGCGGTCTTGGATGCGCTCCCTGTGTACGCTATGGGCGCCATGGAGCTATCGCCCTCCCTCATTGCCGCTATCGACGCTATCCGGCGGGCTTTCCTGTGGAACTGCGATTATCGCCCGTTGGGTGCCAAGTGCTTGGTGGCCTGGCATGGGGTGTGTCACCCAAAACGCGAAGGCGGCCTTGGGATCCGGTGCCTGTCCGTGTAGAACGCCTGCTTGCAGGTCAAATTCCTCTGTAGGCTACACGCCCCCACCTCCTCCCCCCTGGGCGAGCTGGGCATGGGCGCGGGCTGGTGGCCCGATCACTGTTGTAGGGACTAAGGAAAACAAACGCTGGCCCACACCGGCGTCGGCTCGTGTGGCTGGGAGATGGGAGGTGCACCGCATTCTGGCTGGATCGCTGGATTGGAGACGCTCCCCTCTGCCCCCTCTGGCCTGCGCCGTTCTCGCACAACACTAAACCCGTCGCGTCGGTCCACGCGGTCCTCGCCGGGGGCGTGTCGTGTGTGCTCGTCCCCCGCCTCTCCCGCGTCACCGAGCACGAGCTCGTGCCCCTTGAGGAAAAACTCTCCGTTGTTGTGCTCACAGATGCCAGCGACTACCGTGGACTAATCTAGTGTAGGAAGCCCTACGGCTCCCTGGACACCGCACTGCTCTACAGGCTCTGCTCCTTTGGTGGCGTTGACGCTCCTTTTGCCGAGTTTGTTTGGGACAACTTTGCACCGTCCAAAGTCAGGTTCTTTGGCTGGTTGTTGTCGCAGTCGCGCATTCAATCCCGCTTGGCGCTGAGGAAGAAAGCGGTCCCGACCGCCGCGGAGGCTTGCTGCCCTATATGTCAAGCTCTTAATGAGACGGCCAGCGACATCATCTTCTCCTGCAGCACTGCGGTCGGGTTTTGGCGCGCGATCGGCACCACGTTCCGCCTGACGCAGACGTCCGGATGCTGCATGCTTACCCCTACTGCTGGGGTGCCGGTGGCATCTGCCTCGACCTTCACGCTCCTCTGTTTCTGGAATATTTGGAAACACCGTAACGGTGTTGCGTTCCAAGGTGACATCCCCTGTCTGGACCCATGTAGGGAGGACGCCGTTCTCTGGCGTGCTCGTGTCTCTGCCGCATTGTGACACAAGACCGCTGTGTGGCTCCCCCTCCTTCGGGATCGGAGCCACCCTCATACTGTAAACCCCCCTCTCTGCCTAAGCTCTGGCTCTGGCTATAAAAATCCTTATATCGGCCTACTGTTTGCGGCCGGTGAGAAAATCGAATGCATGTATTCAGGTGGGGAACCTCTCCCCCCATGACCATTCAAAAAAAAATGTACGCAATTCAACCATTATACTTTGATGTTCCATACATCTAAATAGATAGTGACCCCATAATATCATTACAAAAGATATGGACCATACAAAACACACATGGTTCACATGTTGATGACCTCCATCAACATAGCGAAACTATGTTGCCATCGCAAGACAAGCGTTAGCTATCCTACTACAAATATTGTTCATGTTATCTTCATTCTCCTCCCCTACAACGGGATTCGCTTGTGTTGGTGCCACCTCCCGTCGTAGCATTGGAGGTACATACTCATCATCAACCATACTTCAATCAAGCAAAATAAATTCAATACTCCACCCCATATATAACAATTGTACAATTTGTAAACAAGAAACTACCATCAAATCTGCAGGAGCATAGCACTACTAGCATATTGGACCCTATCCAATCGCAAGTTCGAACAAAAATTTGCAATCATTTGCGCGCACAAGCATTACCACATACACATATAAAGCACAGACCATTAACACATATACTAGAAAATGCACTAGAGAGAAAAAAATGCATGAACAGAGAAGGGTGTATGGGGAGGAGGGAGGAGGGATGGAGGGAGGAGGGGTGTGAGGAGGAGAGTGGAGGGCCAGTGCTCCGACACCGGCGCCAACGGCCGGCCGGCCGGACCAAGACCATGGCTGTTATGCACAGAGAAGGCGAACAAAGGAGTTAGGGGAAGGAGACAGTGGCGGAGCTTGGGCTGAATTCTAGGGTGGGGGCAAGGGGCTGGGGGGCAAACAATATGTGTTAGAGCATCTACAGCCGGACTTTGCAAATCCGGCCCCTCAAACGCCCGCGGACGCGCCCGGGCGCGTCCGCGGACACTAACCGGTCACGCCTCAAATAATGCATTTCACATCCGGATACCTCAAATTAGAAACCTCAAATCCATATTATTACATGCAACGTGAAACCTAATCTAAGCGGAGCTCGCCCGCTTCCACCGTGGCCATGTCCGGCGGCCGGATGCGCTCCCCAGAGTGTTGGTCCGGTCCCCGGCAAGGTAGAGTAGGGCATGGGACACAAGTGGGCCCACGAGACTCAAGGCGCTGCCGTCTCCCATGCCCTACTCTTCCTCGTCGGAGCCCGTAACCCGGACGGTGCCGGTGGACGTCAGGTCGATGATGGATCCGTCCTGGGACGAGCCGACATCCACCACGACGCGGTTACGGCGCCCGGACTGCACCATACGGGGCGTTGGAGAATGCGACTCCGCCTCGCCGACGTCCACCGCCGCGAGGGCTGCCGCCGCCTCCCTCGCACGCCGGGCACGCCGCGCCATGTTTGCGTCGAACGACAACCATGGCGCATCCTGCTGCTCTGCGCGCCAACGGAGGGGTTGCGCGTCTACCACCGCGTTCGGACGCCAGGCGGACCGCACCGCCTCCAGTGAGGCAGCGACGGCACACTGAGCACCGGATCCATGCGCCATTTGGGCGGACGCGGTGGATTCTCGACGGAAGGAGTCCGCGCGCTACCTCGCACGGGCCTCGTCCTAGGAGCGGCGGAGCGCAAGCCGGACGGCCATCTCCTCCTCGGGGCCGCGTGGGATGAGCTCGGGGTCGACTGATCTGGAGGTGAAGAACTCGGATCCGCTGCCCGCCATGCCGGAGATGGCTGGAGATCGGTGTAGGTGAGCTTGGGTGGCGGAGGGGAGTGGAGTGAAGTGGCTAGGGTTTGGTCGGGCGACCGGATCGGGAGGAATATATGTGGGGTCGAGGCGGGCCAGCGCGGGGCAGTCCGATGTGGCGGGCGTGCCCGGGCGCCCCCATATACGCCCCATATTTGGGCTGGATATGAGGGGTGCCGGTCAGCCCGGGCGTTTGAGGCCCGTTTGAGGCGCCCGGCTGGGTCGAAATTTCGTGACCGACCAGTGACCGGGCGGCCCGCCCGGGCGTATGAGGCGGGTTTGAGGCGCTCGGCTGTAGATGCTCTTATGGGCCAATTTTCCTTGACATATGGGCTAAATACTAAGGTGTATTTCAGAAAAAATTCATGGGCTGGGGAGGGGGGCATCAACCCAGGTTGGCCCCTTAGAAGCTCCACCATTAGAAGGAGGGAGGAGGGAGGGAGGGGAGGCAGAGACAAGAGGGGTGGTCTACAGGCACCGGCGTAGCCGGCCGACCGGCCGGACCTAGGTCGCCTGGCACAGGGAGGAAAAGGAAGAGGGAGGAAGAGGGAGAAAGAAAGGAGGAGGGATGGAAGAGGGGTATACCTAGGCGGCGGGGTCAGCGGGCAACCCTAGCCTGCGTGCGGCTGGAGAAGGGCTCCATCCCTTCGGCCGTGCGAGTGAGAGAGTTTTTTTTTATACATGGCTTCTGTTTCTTGTGAGGCTAGGAGGAAAACAGACGAACGTGTATCACACTTGGGAGTGGTATTGGTGGGTAAATAACGTTCAACTTCTGGGGGACAGCTGAAAATGGTCAGTTTAGAAGCAGGAGAAGTTGGGGTTGGGCAGCTGCGAGTTTTGCACTACGTAAAAGCTGTAGATTCCCAGAAACTGCTGCCAAAATTTACCCATTTGGTTAGCTTTTAGCTTCTTCAAAGCAGAGTTGGCTAAAAAACCCAACCAAACACAGCTGTTGCATATACGACAATCTACAACGATAGACCAGACCCACAACTCTCTTTGATATGATCTTCAAGAGTTCCCAATCAGCTTCTGTCGATAAAGTGGCACCCACAAACTAAAACTAATATATCATCTAATGAAATGCAGCTCTTCAGTCACCGCCAAATGTGAGCTCCCGTTTTTGGGCCAAAGTTTCTTTTTCAACGGGATAAGAGACCACCTTCTCAGGTTGGTCGTAGTGGGGAATATCATATACTAGTATCATGCCTATGATACTGGTGTATGATACTATATCCGTAGTGTATAGTATCATATGTTGGTGTCATAGATGACTTTATTTATTGTCATGCATGACAAACAGTAACACATCATTTAATATGATACGGTAGCATGATATGATACTCAACCTCTCGTTCTTGTTTTAATTTTATGACATCTCATCAAAATTGTCTAATTGACATGCATGATACTACTTATGATACTATGCTCTTTGCGGCTCGTTATCCATTGTTTTAATATATGGCATCTTTTATTAACTCACAATACAACATCAAAAGAATACAAATCACAATGAGGTAGCATACACTCGATCTCTGCATGACTAAGAGCATCTCTAGCAGATCCCTTAAAAGCTCGCTGGCCCGTTGATTTACAGTTCGCGTGAAAAAATATGCTCAACCAGGTACTGCAAAATCGACTTACGGTATCCCGTAAACGAATTTTGCGGTACCGCCAGTGGCGTAGCTAAGGCTGGGCTACGCCCCAGGCCATCTCTCACAATTACAGTACCTGTAATAGCTACAGTGAACCAAGGATTATACAGCCATGGCCCTGGTAGTCTGGGCCTGGCTACGCCCTTGGGTACCGCGGTATACCGGATCTGCTAGAGATGAGCGTCCCGACGTCCAGTTGTTGACATGTGTTGCTTCATTCCTTTGTTGACTGCTTATGGCGCGAATACTGCAAATTCCTATAATAATTTGGGAGCTCTTTTATTGTACCCTGTGATGAATTTGCAACGTCCATTCACGAAATCCAAGGGCGGTTAGCGATATATACTGCTGTGATTGGCCCAGCAGTAGCGCTCGCACTGGCCACTCGGCGGGCAGTAGTATACGTTTCTTGAGGGTGTTTTAGGGAGAAAGAAATTTAGCCCGCCGGATGCATCGTCTCGACCTACTCAACCCGTTCATTCTCTTCCATTTTCATCACGGCCGCAGCCCGTCGGTTAGGGTCCCGGCGGCCGCCTGGGCGCGTTCCTTTTCAGTCGTGCTTGTGGGTGCGACGCCAAGGTCGAGGAGAGAACGCAGCGACGGCGAGAACGTGATACGATACAGGGATGCGGCAGCAAGGTTGGCCGGGGCGTGGCGGCAGTCTCAGCCAGGTCAAGTACGCGGCAGCAACATCGACCTGCTAGAGGTCACAGCGACGTCGATTCAGAGTCTCACGATGCAGCTGCAGATGTGTCGCGATAACTTTTAAATTGAGGAAATGCCTATTCTACCCTGAGAAATCGATGGTGGGATTTTGTTATACTGTTCCCCTCACCCGTAGCCGTGTGGAGTGGCAGGCACGCAGAGATTTCTTTTGGTTATGACAACAAAATAAAAAGCGACTAATCCTAGGCCAACTGAACATCTGAACAAATTATTCAGGTAAGCAAACCTGTATCCATTATAAACTTCAGGCAAGCATATCTTTATTCGTTACATATCATGCTACGACGATCTTGTTTGGCAAAGTTCTGAAGAGCACGGCCAATTCGTAATTATACACACTTCATTACCAACAGCAAAACTACTTACCATTTTCCTCTTTAAAGAACAGCAAAGCTGCCATTAATTCACTTCCTCCCTCTTGGCGAGAGATGCACGTGCAGCGGGTGGAGCTTGTAGGTCGTGAGCCGCACGGTCTCCACCTTGTCCTCGTCGCCCTCCTTGAGCCTCCAGGCGAACTCCTGCACGAACCGCGCGATGGCGGCGCACGAGATGGTCATCGCCTGCTGGCTTCCGGCGCAGACCCTCCTCCCGGCGCCGAACGCCATGGTCTTGTGCATGTCCGCGGCCTCAAACCTCCCGTCCAGGAACCTCTCCGGCCTCCACTCCTCAGGCTCCTCCCAGTCGTTTTTGTTCATGTTACATCCGTACAGGTTGCTGATGATCTAGCGCACGGTCGAGCAAAATTTTCAGTAATCCATGGTCAGAGGGCAAAACTTTAATGTTTCGTCTAGCCCGATGCCATATCTTTGACGAATTACCTCGCTGCCCGCTGGGATGTCGTAGCCGGCCAGTTTGGTGGCCTCATGGACGAACCTCGGAGGTATCAGTGCAACAGGAGAATGGCGCCGCAGCGTCTCGTGGAACACCGCGTTCAGGTACGGCAGCCGAGGCAGATGGTCCTCGGTGACCATCTCGTCACCGCAGACATCTTGGATCTCCCGGAAGAGACGGTCCTGACGTGCCAAGAAAAATCTTGTTAGCAATGCATCTGGCGGCGGCATTCAGAATGAGTAGGGTAGGATACTAAACCGGGAGAGTAGCAATTAAGTTGCAGCAGGTAGCGCCTACCTGTTTATCTGTGTTCTTGGCAAGCTCATACATGGCCCACTCGGTAGTGACCAACGTGGTATCTGCAGCCTCTATGACTTCCTCCCACACCAGCATCATCAGCTGTTCGTCTGTCAGTGCCTTCTCTGCCACCAAGAAGTCCAGATAGGATACCTTTGCCTGCATATCACAGCAATTTTTAGTCGAACACACAGACGAATCACATAAAAACAATACGGTTAGTATGCATTTGTGTCACCTCGCCGCGCGCAATTCGTTTCTTCTGTTGATGGACCAACGCCTGCATCACCGCCGTTCGCCTGGATTCTGTGACAAGAACCCTTGTTTCGAAGCTCTTGTTTGGAATCCAGCTGAGGTATGGGAAGAAATCCCTCCAATCAACGTCAATCGCACACATCATCATGTCGACCACAGTGATATGGTAGATTTCATCCTTGGATATTTCCCTCCCAAACTCCTTCACGTAAACAGAACTCACATCCTCACCCAAACTCTGTAATTGTACGCAGTGTGCATTCTCAGTTATGAAGGTACAAATTCAGCAAGTGTTGCACTAGGTAAAAGCACACCAAAAACCATGTCGTAGACCAACCTGTATCAAGGACAAGCGGAATAGCTCGACCTTGAAAACCTCTCTGAAGTTCAGAGGAGCATGTGGGTCACCAGTCACCAGCGTATGAAAACGGGTTAGCATGTTACCCATCATCTTGTCTCTTGTGTTCCGGAATTTTCTCTAAATCATAGCCAAGTATGTCGCTGTTAGATTTAACTGAAATCCTAGAGGAAGCCTGGTAACTAAACTGTATCGTTACAGAAGTGTCAAGACTTTTATCTGAGGAGAAGAACCCAACACGGCCGCCATAACATGACGCTTCGCCATTTTGTGTGGCTCCCCGTAGTCACTGGTAGCAACCAGCATGGTTTTACCACGAGTAAGCACTGACAACGCTTTAGATAGCTTTCGAGTAGAGATGGAGAAGAATTTTGCAACCATTGCCTGCAAATACCAACGACATATTTATGCTTCCCATGTAATATAATATTGTGGTGAAATGTGAGACATTTTACCATGCTGCAAACATGGCTTAAGTTTTGCATCTTAACCAATAATAGTCAAGAAGAAACCATGCATGACCGAGAGGAATTTTGGCCGAGCTCCAGTGAGCTGGCTTTTCATTTCAAATTTTCAGAAAGTGTACATTTTATAAACGATAATCCTACATCTACGAAACAGACTACGAAAAGTTACTTAAACTTCCTAACTAAATCCACCCCCCCCCCCCCCCCCCTTCCCAATTTTCACGGGGTGGGCCCCTAGCTGTCCACGTTTCTTTTTACGTTAAACCCATACCTAATCTTATGTAGATCTAGCATTACTATTTTATAAGCATCATAACAATCGAAGAAAATCTAACACGTACATGATGATATAATGCAGTATACCACCACTTTCATGGAAAAACTAATGGAGTGGCAGCACTATTCTCGCAACTATAGATCATCTTTTGCTTACCTCGAAACAAGAAACCCTTTTCTATGAAATTTTGCTTTTCTCTAATGTAATCTACACATGTTTTTTTTTGAAGTTTCTAAAACATAGAAGTGTATTTTATTTTTATTTTTTTACAAAATAAGAGCTCAGTGTAGCTTGGGAACCAAAAGCAAACCGCATGGTGACCATACAACAATTATATGCATATTGTGAGAATTAATCCAGGCTAGTTACTTGCTTGGTATTTATCTGTGTAGTTTGAATGTAGAGATATCAGTTCACAACTCATTAAAATCCTTGATTTATCACCAGCATGATGGAAATGTAAAGCATAACAACATCTTATCGGTCTATGGCTCGAATTTGGGTGTAAAACAGACTCCAGGAAAGTTTATTTTTATTATCTTGCCATTTGAAAGAAAAATCACAAGCAATATCGCAACAAGAACATACAAATTAATATGATAAATGCATACTACACACAGTGTTACCAAATCATGGTCAGCTGACCGAAGCGCCAAATTGTCGCAATTACCCAAACAAAGATATTAGGTAGTACAACATACAAATGCATTATCAAAGGAATTTGACAAAGCCGAAAAATCACAGGTTCCATCCTACCTCCTTGGCTACCTCTGTTGAGTTGAGCACAACTATCGAAGAAGCCCCTGTCCTTATTGTATATATTGGCCCATAAATATCAGACCATTTCGCAAAAGTCTTATGGGGCTTCTTTTCTTTTAGTTGATGCAGATTTCCAATAATCGGCAAACCAGGAACAACTGCATGACAATTAAATAAAACCACACGTGAATAAATGTTTGGCTAGAAGTAGAACTGATATTGTTATTTAAAGTGCATTCTTGATATTTGAAATGTGACGGTATGATATATATCCCGCATAGATGATAAAATTTTAGGCCATTCAAATAACTTAACATGGAAATCATTTTATTTCACTTTATTAGTTACTAACAAAGTTTATTCGGACAAGGCTATACCATATGCATAGCAAATACGAACGGCTCTTTGCATTTTTCTGGCATACACATAACTGCACTTGACGGATAATGGAGAGATAGAGCCATTGACTCGGATTATCTCATAACAACAAAATTAGGCTCTGACCGAACCCCACAATTATCCGTGTCACGAGTAGTTCAACCTGTTCAAGCATCATATGTTCATATAGAAATTACTAGCAGGCGGAGACGCGGCGCCACGCCGCACCCGTGCTTGAGCCTGTTCTTGGTTTATTTGGCTGATGTTTTTGTTTGAAAACTCGAGTAAAGCTAGCGTAGAAGAAAAAGGTAGAGGGGGTGATGAGTGTAATCTCTGGAGGCTATGAAGGAAAGGCAGTAGCTTACATTGTCTGAAAGGTACATAACTGCAAATAATGGGGGGAAACCATTTGGATATATGCATGTATAGTAACATAAAGTTGATTAGCATGTTGCAGACACTAAAACTAACATAATCATCAGCACTGAAATGACAGTGGTGGCTAGGAATCATTTACTGATAAAATCATCAAAAGTTCAGAATTGATGTATATTCATCAGAAGTTAGAACAAAACCGGATACAGATACGATCAACCATCACTCCATAGCTGATGGAATACAGAATCTCACGTAATGAAAAACTACAAGTTTGGTTTTCCTTCAACCATATTTAAGAGTTGAACTTAGCAACTAAATCTCTCTAACACATGCAAACTGATATAGAGTTAGTTGATCCTTTACTGCATTTCTGAACAAATTGCCCAAGATGAAACGGTGGTCGACGTTTGAACAACAGGCGTTGTTTTCCTTGCTTGAGCCTCTTTGTCTTACAATGATCCTATAGAGAAGACCATTGTTATGGACTATGATTTAAGTTCAGGTTGTCCATCCACACAAATATATTTTTCTATGTTTTCTAAGTTTTTTGACACGCTATGTTTTTTAAGTTGACTCGTCTAAGAAGGGAATTGGAAACTTTTGCACACCTATGCCACGAAGCATGATGTTGTCCATAATTCTGCTAAGCATACTTCCACGAAGATATGATCATCGTGCTTAGAGCGCGAAAAAGCAGAAGGAATAACCTTCTTAGTTCCATACATTTGTTAAAATAATTGAGTGGCACCTAGCAGTCGACGCGATAAAATGAAGTTGAGTTCATGTGGGCTTAAGGCGGTATGCCTAATGTGCATATATTTACAATTGAAGAAATTTAAGTAAACAAAATAACGAACTTCCATGTGTAACTTGTTTCCTGATTCAACATCCACTTAGTTCCCCAAAATAATTTATTTGAGGTAATATCATTAGCATTCTGATATATCTGCTAAGGCCAAACACCAAAATGAGTATATATGACAACTATAACAAAATGAATTAGCAATTTGTTAGGTGTATGTGTCATGTGATCTGATTCAAAAACTACAGAATAACATCCAGGAAAAAATATTGTCACACTTGACATAACAACTAAAGAGAACATGAATTTTACCTTTTATGCAAGATCAAATATGTATCAATAGTGCAATTCATTAAGCAAACCAGGGATTTAATGAATGGTCATTTAAAAAAAGGGATAATTGATTTTATGCCCCTAGTTGGGTCACACTCGGCAGGTTTACCCCTAGTTTCCGAAAACACTCGGTCCTGCCCAAACCACTTTGCTCCTCTTATGCTTTTGCCCTTTGGCCGTTTGACCATCACTTTGAAAACTTCATAAAAAATTCATACTAACTCAGAAAAATTTAAATAAGATATCAAAATGTTCAGAAAAACATCACCTATATGTGCATGTCATTTGCATTCATGAAAAATGTGTTGGCCAGTCCCCATCTCAGTTTTAGCTCATATGATCTTAGCATGAACAGTAAAATCTAAAAAAATTCAAAAAAATCTAAATTTTTTTGGTGGCAAACTTTGACCAATGTTTTGAGTGCTTGCCATGTTTCATAAGGGAATGACATTCGTGGAAGTCGTGGCACAAAATCAAAATTTTGGAGCATTGATTTTCGTTTTTTTGTCACGACTTCCACGAATGTCATTCCCTTATGAAACTTGGCAAGCACTCAAAACATTTGTCAAAGTTTGCCACAAAAAAAATTTAGAATTTTTTGAATTTTTTTAGATTTTACTGTTCATGCTAAGATCATATGAGCTAAAACTGAGATGGGGACTGGCCAACAATATTTTCACGAATGCAAATAACATGCACATATAGGTGATGTTTTTATGAACATTTTGATATCTTATTTGAATTTTTCTGAGTTAGTATGAATTTTTTATGAAGTTTTCAAAGTGACGGTCAAACGGTCAAAGGGCAAAAGCATAAGACGAGCAAAGTGGTTTGGACGGGAACGAGTGTTTTCAGAAAGTAGGGGTAAACCTGCCGAGTGGGACACAACTAAGGTCACCAAATTAATTATCCCTTAAAAAATGGCCATAGTGTCAAATATAAAGCTATTGTCCCCACTTACATCTTTAACTACAGTGTATATATGATGGAATTTCATCTTGTTGGAGATTACTTCTTTGATGCATTAAATGGAAGTTAAGGTGTTGAACTCATTGTTGAACAACTATAAATATTGCAGCTCTGCAAGCACTGAACTTGTTACACAGAGACAACTAACAATGCATAAAAACTATACACCATTTGTGCTTGAAAGCAACTTCGACCGATCCAAGCTTGAAAACTATTTTAGTTGCCACTTTGTCTTTGTAAGAAAACCAATTATTCTTCTCTTGTTCGCAACCAATGTTGTGTCAATAGGCCATGTGAATAGTACCTCATGAACTGATGTTGCAGTAGCACTTTACGGACTACAGATCATCACACAATCTTGTTGGCATATAAACAGAAAAAAAATACATAGGTGGAGATCGAGTAGATCCTAATTTTGTAGCATCTCAAAATCTGAATCTTAGATTACACTAAAACTCCGAAGCAAGGTGAAACTACAAAAAAAGCAAGAACTCACTTCCATGAAAAACACTGAAATTAGAAGAAAAAAAACGCACCAACCACAATCCACTATTGACTTTAATCAATTATACATTAAATTTGAATGTTTTGTTTTCGAGGAAGCAACGGAAAAATATGTTCCACGAAACACCATTGAAATTAACCACGACATTGTTGTAGTACATGCTTAAAATAGCTAAATGACAACTTAAATTGTCTGTAAACAAATTTCTAGCAAAGATAGTGAGATGGAAGAAAAAAATACTAAAAGGAATATAATCAAATTATTTGGAAAGTTACATATAGTTTCTGATCCTGTACATGGCAGTATAACCATCTAAATCACACTTTTCTCAACTTAGAACAACCTATTGCTATTTCAAACTCAAAGAAGTGGAACAATTCAGCGTAACAATTGATTGAATCCAATATATGCATCTACAACATGGACACACACACCAAAAAATACACATATATAATGTCTAAAAGGAAAGCTGATGAGGCTAAGAGGAACTGCTCTTTCAGAAACTCAAAATCGAATTATGCATTATGAGGCGCACCAGTTTAGTCACTTGTGCTCCCTATCCCGTCGGTATGCGACCACATCAGCAACATATTGGTGCAGGCTGGAGTAGGAAGTTATGGAAAAAGGAAGCGCTCACCAGTGACAGTTGTAGGTCAGCAGAAGCGACAGTGCTCGACACACTATATGGAATAGGACATGCAGCATGACCCTCATGTCCATAGCGGTGAAGCCAACACAACAGAAAATTACCATCTTCTGTTGAACCATATGAGCCAGAGGTCGATGGCAGTGTATCTCAACGGGGTTGTGGATCCAGGATGGGGAGCTTGCCGGAATTTGATCTAGGGTCGCGGGAGGAAGGCATGGATATGGAAGGGACTCATCGTGGACAGGGATGAAGCTAGCAGGCAGGGGATGCAATAGTGGCAGATGGTTGAATGTCGACCCAGATTTCGTCGGCAGTCCTCTGCAGTTTCTATGTCCATAAGAAAAATTAAGGCCATCAAACACAATGTATGTTGTATCTTTGTCCATAAGAAAAATTAAGGTCATCAAATACAACCTTCGTTGTTCTATGTCCAACCGAAAAATTTAGGCCATCAAAATACAAAAAATCAGAGTATCATTTTGTGCTCATGTGTTTAGGCAAGAAGAATGATGGCCAGATTGATAGGAAGTTAAGATCATGCAGGTGAAGGGATATTGTGAACTAACCACTAAGCTGCGTCAACCGGCCCAAGGAGTTGCTCTCTTTGCCTCCGCGGATGAGGACCACATGAATAAATTGATTAATTAATCAATGCCAAATAGAATAGATGTGTCAATCTCGTCAATATCATTCAACATCTTTTTTTTGCAAAATTAATGCAGGGAAACGAAAATACTATTTATTGACTGTGTGGCCCTTACCTTGTCGAGATCGAGCTAGTTGTTGAGAAGAACCAATGGCCCAAGCACAACGACGTGATTTGCTTGGTCCACCTCCTTGACTTTCCAATGTGCTCCTTCTCCTTATTATCCACGCTGGAACCATGGCTAAATGCACGGGGTGAAGAAGGCTTCAATGGCATCTAGGAGGGTAACACCAATGCCGAACGACAAAGTCAGACCGCGAGCTCGCAATGGCGCGCGCAGGGGTGTAGAGTTGTGGCGATGCTAGGAAATTGATGGAGAAGGCCGAGGTCTAGACTTTCCGGTGGTCAGTGCTGGTCGGCGAAGGCGGACCATCCCTAGTCGGAGTGAAACTACCTCCGTCGAGTCGGACAGAACTGAAGAACCCAACCTAGGATTTGTAGTTGTGGGCTCCATGGCTCAGTAGAGTACAACGGGCATACAAATGAAGGAGGGGAGGGGGTAGGGGAGGGGGGTGGAGGGAGGGGAAAGCTTCGTGGCGGTGACACGACATGCGGCCAGCCAACGGCGTGATACGTCTCCAACGTATCTATAATTTTTTATTGTTCCATGCTATTATAGTATCAATCTTGGATGTTTTATATGCAATTATATATCATTTTTTGGGACTAACCTATTAACCTAGTGCCCAGTGCCAGTTGCTGTTTTCTACTTGTTTTTGGTTTTTCAGGAAATCAGTACCAAACGAAGTCCAAATGCCACGAAACTTTTTGACAATTTTTTCTGGACAATAGAGACCCTAGAAGCTTCGGGAGGAAGTCAGAATCCTCACGAGGGCTTCACAAGGCAATAGGGCGTGACCCCAGGGGGGCGCCCTGATGCCTTGTGGGCCCCTCGTGGCTCCTTTTGACCTAATTCCACTTCTATAAATTCTTAAATATTCGGAAACCAATAGAGAGCCAGAAGAAAAAAAACCTTACCGCCGCCGCAAGCCTCTGTTCTTCCGTGATCCCATCTGGAGGCCTTTTCCGGTACTCTGCCAGAGGTGGAGTCGACCACGAAGGGCTTCTTCATCAACCTTGTTGCCCTTCCGATGATGTGTGAGTAGTTTACCAAATACCTACAGGTCCATAGCTAGTAGCTAGATGGCTTCTTCTCTCTCTTTGATCTTCAATACCATGTTCTCCTCGATGTTCTTAGAGTTCTATCCGATGTAATCTTCTTTTGCGGTGTGTTTGTTGGGATCCGATGAATTGTGGGTTTATGATCAGATTATTCATGAGAAATATTTGAGTCTTCTCTGAATTCTTTTATGCATGATTTTTATAGATTTGTATTTCTCTCCGATCTATCCGTTTGGTTTGGCCAACTAGATTGATTTATCTTGCAATGGGAGAGGTGCTTTGTGATGGGTTCAATCTTGCGGTGTTCTATATCCCAGTGACAGAAAGGGACAAGACACGTATTTGTATTGTTGCAATTAAGGATAAAAAGATGGGGTTTAATCATATTTCTTGTTTACTTTGTCTACATCATGTCATCTTGCTTAAGGTGTTACTCTATTTTATACTTAATACCCTAGATGCATGCTGAATAGCGGTCGATGGGTGGAGTAATAGTAGTAGATGCAGGCAGGAGTCGGTCTACTTGTCTTGGACGTGATACCTATATACATGATCATTGCCATGAATCCGTCATAACTATGCACTTTTCTATCAATTGCCCAACAGTAATTTGTTTACCCACCGCATGTTCTGTGCTCGAGAGAGAAGCCTCTAGTGAAAACTATGGCCCCCGGGTCTACTTTTATCATATATTAAAATCCAAAAATACCTTGCTGCAATTTATTTACTTTTATTTTATTTTGCAATTTATCTTTTTATCTATCACTATCAGAATTAATCCTTGCAAGTAACCGCTAAGGGGATTGACAACCCTCTTATTTGCGTTGGGTGCAAGTGTTTGCTTTTGTGTGTGTAGGTGCTGCTAATGAGGTTCTGTGTGGTTCTCCTACTGGATTGATAACCTTGGTTCTTAACTGAGGGAAATACTTATCTCTACTATACTGCATCATCCTCTCCTCTTCGGGGAAATCCCAACGCAGTTTACAACTAGCAGGAAGAATTTCTGGCGCCGTTGCCGGGGAGACATCACCAAAACCTATCAAGTACCTTCGCATAAACTATCATCAACTTGCATTTATTTTCATTTGCCTTTTATTTGCATTTGCCTCTCGTTTTCATCTCCCCCACTTCTAAGACAATTTTACAAAAACACAAAAATATTTTTGTTTGCTAGTTTGCTTGCTTCGTCGCTATGTCTCAAGAAAATACAAAATTGTGTGACTTTTCCAATACTAATAATAATGATTTTATTAGTACTCCTATTGCTCCTCCCGCCACTAGTGCGGAGTCGTGTGACATTAATGCTGCTTTGCTTAATCTTGTTATGAAAGAACAATTTTCTGATAGTCCTAATGAAGATGCTGCATCCCATCTTAATACTTTTGTTGAACTTTGTGATATGCAAAAGAAGAAATATGTGGATAATGATATTGTTAAATTGAAATTATTTCTGTTCTCACTACGAGATCGTGCTAAAACTTGGTTTTCATCCTTGCCTAGAAATAGTATTGATTCATGGGATAAGTGTAAGGATGCTTTTATTGCCAAGTATTTTCCTCCCGCTAAGATTATTTCTTTAAGAAATTAAATTATGAATTTTAAGCAACTTGAGCATCAACATGTTGCACAATTTTGGGAGAGAATGAAACTAATGATAAGAAATTGCCCAACACATGGTTTAAGCTTATGGATGATCATACAAAAAATTTATGCGGGACTAAACTTTGTTTCTAGAAATTTTCTAGACTCTGCCGCGGGTGGTAATTTTATGGAAATTACTTTGGGAGAAGCTACAAAACTCCTTGATAATATTATGACAAACTATTCTCAATGGCACACTGAAAGAACTCCAACTGGTAAGAAGATAAATTATGTTGAAGAAATTAATACTTTGAGTGATAAGATGGATGCTCTTATGAAATTGGTTGCTAGTAAAAGTGCTCATATTGATCCTAATGATGTGACATTATCTACTTTGATTGAGCAAAATAATGATGCTATTGATGTGAATTTCGTTTCTAGAAATAATTTCAACAACAATGCTTATAGGGGTAATTTCAATCCTAGACCGTTTCTCGGAAATTCCTCTAATAGTTATGGTAATTCCAATGGTAATTCATATAATAATAATAGGATACCCTCTGATCTTGAAAGTAATATTAAATAATTTATTAATTCTCAAAATATTTTCAATGCTATGGTAGAAGAAAAATTGAATAAAGTTGATGATATGGCTAGGAACATGGATAGAATAGCTCATGATGTTGAAACTCTCAAAATTAAAATTTTGCCACCCAAGCATGATATAAATGAGTCTATTAAAGCTATCTATGTCTCCATTAATGAAATTAAAGAAAGAACCGCTCGGTTGACAGCTAAGAGAGAATTCTTAGAAAAAGCCATTCCACCCGGTTTTTATCGTAGTAATGATGAAGATATTAAAATGATTGGTTTCTCACCTATTGAATCTTTATTTAGTAAAATAAAACTTGATGAAAAAGGGACTGAAGATGAGTCAACTTTATCTAGAAGGCGTCCCAATTATTTGGAGGGTGATGACCTTAATGATAAAAATGAAAAAAAGTGGGTTTGGAGAGGCCAAAACTTTAAATAGTGATGTGCCCACTACTTTGGATTACAAGGACTTTAATTATGATAATTGTTCTTTAGTTGAATGTATTTCCTTGTTGCAATCCATGATTAATGCACCTAATGCCTATGAACAAAATAAAGCTTTCACTAAACATATTGTAGAAGCTATGATAAAAGCTCATGAAGAAAAGCTTGAGTTGGAAATTTCAATTCCTAGAAAATTACATGATGAATGGGAACCTACTATTAAAGTTAAAATTAAAGATTATGAATGTAATTATTTATGTGATCTAGGTGCTAGCGTCTCTACTATACCAAAATCTTTGTGTCATGTCCTAGGTCTCACCAATATGGATCCTTGTTCCCTTAATTTACATCTAGCGGACTCCACTATTAAAAAACCATTGGGTAGAATAAATGATGTGCTTATTATTGCTAATAGGAATTATGTACCCATGGATTTTATTGTGCTTGATATTGAATGCAATCCTTCTTGCCCTATAATACTTGGTAGGCCTTTCCAACGAACCATAAGTGTTATTATTGATATGAAAGAAGGTAATATAAGATTTCAATTCCCATTAAAGAAAGGGATGGATCACTTCCCTAGAAAGAGAATTAAGCCACCATATGAATCTATTATTAGGGCCACCTATGGAATTAATTTTAAGGATGACAACACTTGAAACGATGCATTATGCCTAGCTAGGGGCATAAAACAATAGCGCTTGTTGGGAGGCAACCCAATAAATAAAATTAGGGCTTCTGTTATTAATTTATATTTTTGTCTGTTTACACAATTATAGCTTCTGTTATGATTGTGTTTTTATCTTTTAATTAGTGTTTGTGCCAAGTAATGCCTTTGGGATGATTTGGAAGATAGTATAATTAATGCTGTTTGAAAACAGAAACTTTTGCGTCCAGTGCTGGAATTTTGATTTTTTGCTGGAGCGTCAGAACCTTCTGAATGTTTTACACATTATTTATATATGAATTTCCCACGTTGTCCTAATTTTTCAGAATTTTTGGAGTTACAGAAGTATGACTTTAATTCAGATCTTACAGACTGTTCTGTTTTAGATAGATTCTGTTTTTGTTGCATAGTTGGCTTATTTTGATGAATCTATGGATCGTATCAGGGGGTATGAGTCATGGAGAAGTTGGAGTACAGTAGCATTATGCTAATATTAAATATGAATCAATTTACAACAGTACCTAAAGTTTAAGATTTGTTTGTTATACTAACGGATCTCACGGGGTTTCTGTTGAGTTTTGTGTGCTGAAGTTTTCAAGTTTTGGGGTGAGACTACGATGGATAAAGGAATAAGGAGCAGCAAGAGCCTAAGCTTGGGGATGCCTAAGGCACCCCAAGGTAATATTCAAGGAAGACTCAAGCGTCTAAGCTTGGGGATGCCCCGGATGGCATCTCCTCTTTCGTCTATAATCTATCGGTAACTCACTTGAAGCTATATTTTTATTCATGACATGATATGTGTTTTACTTGGAGCGTCTTGTGCTATAGTTTGCTTGCTTTTGTTTGCTTTTTAGTTTGCCACAATCATCTTTGCTGAACACACCTTTTTTAGAGGGACACGCATTATTCGTGATTTGTTAGAATACTCTATGTGCTTCACTTATATCTTTTGAGCTAGGCAGTTGCTATAGTGCTTCACTTATATCTTTTAGAGCACGGCGGTGGTTATATTTTAAAGAAATATTTGCACTCTCATGCATCACTTATATATTTTTGAGAGTCTAATAAATAGTAATAGTAATATGCACGGGTTATGAAATTAGTCCTAATATGATAGGTATTCAAGATGGATATAATAAAAACTTTCATGTAGATCACTGAATATGATAAGTTTGATTCCTTGCAATAGTTTGCGATATTAAGATGGTAATATGGGGGAGGTACTAGTAGATACTTGTGTTTTAGTAAGAATATTGGTGTTAAGGTTTGTGATTCCCGAAGCATGCACGTATGATCTGTCGTTATGCTAAGAAGTTGGAGCATGATTTATTATTGATTGTCTACCTTATGAGTGGCGGTCGAGGACGAGCGATGGTCTTTTCCTACAAATCTATCCCCCTTGGGCCATGCATAGTAGTACTTTGCTTCGAGGGCTAATAAGCTTTCACAATAAGTATGTAAGTTCTTTATGACTAATGTGAGTCCATGCATTATACGCACTCTCACCTTTCCGCAATTTGCTAGCCTCTTCGGTACCGTGCATTGCCCTCTCTCACATCGAGAGTCGGTGCAAACTTCGCTGGTGCATCCAAACCCCGTGATATGATACGCTCTATCACACATAAGCCTCCTTATATCTTCCTTAAAACAACCAGCATACCTACCTATTATGGCATTTCCATAGCCATTCCGAGATATATTGCCATGCAACTTCCACTGTTCTTTTTATATGACACACATCATCATTGTCATACTACTTTGCATGATCATATAGCTGACATAGTATTTGCGGCTTAGCCACCGTTCATCATTTTTCATACATGTTACGCTAGTATCATTGCACATCCTGGTACACTACCAGAGGCATTCATATAGAGTCCTATTTGTTCTAGTTTCGAGTTGTAATTTTGAGTTGTAAGTAAATAGAAGTATGATGATCATCATTATTAGAGCATTGTCCCAGTGAGGAAATTAAAAAAAGAAAAGAAAAAAAGGAGGCCAAAAAGAGCCCACAAAAAAAAGAGAAAAAAAGAGAGAAAGAGAAAAAAAAGAAAAAAAGAAAAATGAGAGAAAAAGAGAGAAGGGGCAGTGTTACTATCTTTTTCCATACTTGTGCTTCAAAGTAGCACCATTTTTTCATATAGAGAGTCTCCTATTTTGTCACTTTCATATACTAGTGGGAATTTTTCATTATAGAACTTGGCTTGTATATTCCGATAATGGGCTTCCTCAAATGCCCGAGGTCTTCATGAGCAAGCAAGTTGGATGCTGCTACTTGTAGACTGCGTTGGTATTTCCCTGAAGAGGAGAGGATGATGCAGTATAGTAGAGATAAGTATTTCCCTCAGTTAAGAACCAAGGTTATCAATCCAGTAGGAGAACCAAGCAAAATCACTTTAGCAGCACCTGCACACATAAAAGCAAACACTTGCACCCAATGCAAATAAGAGGGTTATCAATCCTCTTAGCAGTTATTTGCAAGGATTAATTCTGCTAGTGATAGATAGATAAACTAAAATACTAAATAAAATAAAAGTAAATAAATTGCAGCAAGGTATTTTTGGTTTTAATATATGATAAAAGTAGACCCCGGGGCCATAGTTTTCACTAGAGGCTTCTCTCTCGAGCGCAGAATATACGGTGGGTAAACAAATTACTGTTGGGCAATTGATAGAAAAGCAAATAATTATGATGGATTCATGGCAATGATCATGTATATAGGCATCACGTCCGAGACAAGTAGACCGACTCCTGCTTGCATCTACTACTATTACTCCACCCATCGACCGCTATCCAGCATGCATCTAGGGTATTAAGTATGAAACAGAGTAACGCCTTAAGCAAGATGACATGATGTATACAAAGTAAACTCAAGCAATATGATTAAACCCCATCTTTTTATCCTTAATGACAACAATACAAATACGTGTCATGTCCCTTTCTGTCACCGGGATTGAGCACCGCAAGATTGAACCCATCACAAAGCACCTCTCCCATTGCAAGATAAACCAATCTAGTTGGCCAAACCAAATAGATAGATCGGAGAGAAATACAAAGCTATAATAATCATGCATGAAAGAGTTCAGAGAAGACTCAAATATTTCTCATGAATAATATGATCATAATCTCACAATTCATCGGATCCCAACAAACACACCGCAAAAGAAGATGACATCGGATAGAACTCCAAGAACATCGAGGAGAACATGGTATTGAAGATCAAAGAGAGAGAAGAAGCCATCTAGCTACTAGCTATGGACCCGTAGGTCTGTGGTAAACTACTCACACATCATCAGAAGGGCAACAAGGTTGATGTAGAAGCCCTCCGTGATAGATTCCCCTCCGGCAGAGTACCGGAAAAGGCCTCCAGATGGGATCGCGGAAGAACAGAGGTTTGCGGCGGCGTAAAATTTATTCGGGGTGGCTCTCTGTTGGTTTCCGTATATTTGAGAATTTATAGAAGTGGAATTAGGTCAACAAGGGCCCCACAAGGCATCAGGGCGCCCCCCTGGGGCCGCGCCTTGTTGCCATGTGGAGGCTTCGTAAACCTTCTGGCCTCCTCTCCAAGTCTCCAGGGTCTCTTTTGTCCAGAAAAAAATCTCCAAAAAGTTTCGTGGCATTTGGACTTCGTTTGGTACTGATTTTCTGAAAAACCAAAAACAAGCAGAAAATAGCAACTGGCACTGGGCACTAGGTTAATATGTTAGTCCCAAAAAATGATATATAATTGCATATAAAAACATCCAAGATGATACTATAATAGCATGGAACAATCAAAAATTATAGATACGTTGGAGACGTATAAAGCATCCCCAAGCTTAATTCCTGCTCGTCCTCGAGTAGGTAAATGATAAAAATAGAATTTTTGATGTGGAATGCTACCTAACATGTTTCATCATGTAATCTCTCTCTTATGGTATGAATATTAAGATCCGAATGATCCAAAGAAATAGTCTATAGTTTGATATAAAGACATCAATACTCGGGCATACTAATAAACAATCATGTCTTTCAGAATAAAAATGCTAAAGAAAGTTATCCCTACAAAATCATATAATCCTGTCATGCTCCATCTTCTTAACACAAAGTATTTATCATGCACTACCCCGATGACAAGCCGAGCAATTGGTTCATACTTTTTAAGGCGCTTCAGCTTTTTCAACCCCCACGCAATACATGAGCGCAAGCCATGGATATAGGACTAAGGGTGGAATAGAGTATGGTGGTAGAGATTAATAAGGGGAAGTCAAAAATAAGATGATAGTCTCACATCGACAAGGCTAATCAACGGGCTATGGAGATGCCCATCAATTGATGTCAATGCGAGGAGTAGGGATTGCCATGCAATGGATGCACTAAGAGCTATAAGTGTATGAAAGCTCAACATGAAAACTTAGTGGGTGTGCATCCAACTTGCTTGCTCATGAAGACCTCGGGCATTTGAGGAAGCCCATCATCGGAATATACAAGCCAAGTTCTATAATGAAAAATTCCCACTAGTATATGAAAATGACAAAATAGGAGACTCTCTATATGAAAAACATGGTGCTACTTTGAAGCACAAGTATGGAAAAGGATAGTAACACTGCCCATTCTCTCTTTTTCTCTCATTTTATTTTATTTTTAATTTTTTTTCCGTGGGCTCTTTTTGGCCTCTTTTTTTCCTCACTGGGACAATGCTCTAATAATGATGATCATCATACTTCTATTTACTTACAACTCAAAAAAATTACAACTCGAAAGTAGAACAAAAATATGACTCTATATGAATGCCTCTGGCAGTGTACCAGGATGTGCAATGATACTAGCGTAACATGTATAAAAAATGATGAACGGTGGCTGAGCCACAAATACTATGTCAGCTATATGATCATGCAAAGCAATATGACAATGATGATGTGTGTCATAAAAACAGAACGGTGGAAGTTGCATGGCAATATATCTTAGAATGGCTATGGAAATGCCATGATAGGTAGGTATGGTGGCTGTTTTGAGGAAGATATAAGGAGGCTTATGTGTGATAGAGCGTATCATATCACGGGGTTTGGATGCACCGGCGAAGTTTGCACCAACTCTCGATGTGAGAAAGGGCAATGCACGGTACCCAAGAGGCTAGCAAATTGCGGAAAGGTGAGAGTGCTTATAATCCATGGACTCACATTAGTCATAAAGAACTCACATACTTATTGCGAAAGTTTATTAGCCCTCGAAGCAAAGTACTACTACGCATGCCCCTAGGGGGATAGATTGGTAGGAAAAGACCATCGCTCGTCCCCGACCGCCACTCATAAGGTAGACAATCAAGAATAAATCATGCTCCAACTTCTTAGCATAACGACAGATCATACGTGCATGCTTCGGGAATCACAAACCTTAACACCAATATTCTTACTAAACCACAATTATCTACTAGCACCTCCCACATATTACCATCTTAATATCGCAAAACTATTGCAAGGAATCAAACTTATCATATTCAGTGATCTACATGAAAGTTTTTATTATATCCCTCTTGAATACCTATCATATTTGGACCAAATTCATACCCCGTGCATATTACCATTGCTAATCATTAGACTCTCAAAAATATATAAGTGAAGCATGAGAGTGCAACTATTTCTTTAAAATATAACCACCGCCGTGCTCTAAAAGATATAAGTGAAGCACTAGAGCAACTGCCTAGCTCAAAAGATATAAGTGAAGCACATAGAGTATTCTAACAAATCACGAATAATGTGTGTCCCTCTCAAAAAGGTGTGTTCAGAAAAGATGATTGTGACAAACTAAAAAGCAAACAAACTATAGCACAAGACGCTCCAAGTAAAACACATATCATGTGATGAATAAAAATATAGCTCCAAATGAGTTACCGATAGATTGTAGACGAAAGAGGGGATGCCTTCCGGGGCATCCCCAAGCTTAGATGCTTGAGTCTTCCTTGAATATTACCTTGGGGTGCCTTGGGCATCCCCAAGCTTAGGATCTTGCCACTCCTTATTCCTTTATCCATCGTAGTCTCACCCAAAACTTGAAAACTCCGACACACAAAACTCAACAGAAACCTCGTGAGATCCGTTAGTATAACAAACAAATCTTAAACTTTAGGTACTGTTGTAAATTGATTCATATTTAATATTGGAATAATGCTACTGTACTCCAACTTCTCCATGACTCATACCCCCCGATACGATCCATAGATTCATCAAAATAAGCAAACTGTGCAACAAAAACAGAATCTGTCTAAAACAGAACAGTTTGTAAAGATCTATTTAAAAGCCATACTTCTGTAATTCCAAAGATTCTGAAAAGTTAGGACAACGTGTATAATTCATATACAAATACTTTGTAAAAAATTCAGAATTTTATCACGCTCCAGGAAAAAACCAAAATTCCAGCACTGGACACAAAAGTTTCTGTTTTCCAACAGCATCAATTATACTATCTTCCAAATCATCCCAAAGGCATTACTTGGCACAAACACTAATTAAAAGATAAAAACACAATCATAAATGAGTCTATAATTGTGTAAACACACAAAAACAGAAATAAAAAATTTTATTGGGTTGTCTCCCAACAAGCTTTTTCTTTATAGCCATTAAGATAGGCTTCAGATTTAAATGATGCTCTCATGAAAGATAACAATTGAAACACAAAGAGAGCATCATAAAACATGTGACAAACACATTTAAGTCTAACATACTTCCTATGCATAGACATTTTATAAGCAAACAAATTATCAAGACAAGCAATATCTAGCATATGCAAGTAGAAAGAATGAAGCATTAATAATTTCAACATAACGAGAGGCAATTTAGTAACATGAAGATTTGTACAACCATATTTTCCTCTCTCATAATAATTACATGTAGGATCAAACTCAACAATATAGCTATCATAAACAATATTCTCTCTATGATCCACATGCATAAAAAATTTATAATCTTCCAAGATAGTTGGATTAACATCAACTAAAGTCATGACCTCTCCAAACCCACTTTCATAAAAAAAATCATAAGATTGAACACTCTCCGAATATGTGGGATTCTTTTTTCCTAAAGTTGACACTCTTCCAAACCCACTTTCAATATTATTACAAACATTATTATCAATATCATATTCATCATGAGGCTTAAATAAATTTTTAAGATCAGAATAAGCATTATCACCCCAATCATGATCATTACAATAAGTAGTGGACATAACAAAATTTTCATCCCCAAGCTTGTAGCTTTGCATATCATTAGCACAATTAACATTAATAGAATTTATAATAACATCATTGCAATCATGCTTTTCATTCAAGGAGCTATCAAGTATGGGTGCTATAGCAATAATTTCATTTTTAACATAAGGAACTATAGCAAGTTCATCTCTATAAGCATCATTAATATTTGCATCATGGCCATAAGAATAGCAAGCATCACATTCATCAACAGGGGATATTTCAATCGAATCAACGGAATCATAATTATCTATGGATTCGTGCATATCATTATTTTTTTCCAAAGTAGCAGACATTCTCTCAATAAATTCATTAACATAGGCATTAGGGGCATAGTTTTCATAGCAATATTTAAGGGCCTGTTCTGAAGTCCTCCCACTCCACACTTCTCCAACTCCAGGCGTGGAGCCGGACAGAACGATTTTAGCTCCGTGGAGTCAGCTTCATGAAGCTTTACGAGTCTGTAGTGCAAATTGCTAAAGTTGCTAAAGCCCAGCTTCACAAAATGAAGAAGCTAGGAGTTCCTACTAATTACAAGAGGATGCCACCGCGAAGTAGAAAAACGATTCATGAAACAGTTCCCCGACGCCCTGTGGGATGCTCGCTTCGCTACTATTCTGTGCGAGCGCACGTGGCTAGCCCTCCTCCACACAACGATACAAGCTGGAGCCATATGGGCTGTCTCCATCCGGCCCAAACTAGCGCCCAACGGGCCAATAGCCTCCCAGCTAGGCCAAATCATGGAGAGAAGCTATGAACGCTGTCGAACGAATCGAATCGCTAGGTGAAGTTCGAAGTTAGCTCCAGAAGCAGATTTTGTGGAGTTTGAGAAGCTTAGAGAGGTTCAGAACAGGCCCTAAGTATGTCAAAATTTTCAGATTTGTAGAGAGTAGCATCATACTTTTCAATCAAAGAAGCAACTTCATAAGCACCCTTAAAAGCAACAAATTCTTCAATTTGTTCGATATCATAGTAACTATAAACACCTTTAGCATAAGAAGATAAGATTTCATTATCATTAAACTCACATAGGTAGGGAAGGTGTTTTTTAGGGTTCTTAGAGCAACAAGTAAAATCATAAATTTCACAAAGATTCCAAGCATAACATAGCAAACAATTTATTTGATTCCATAAGAGTCTCCCTTTTTAAGACAAATGGTGACGCACAAAATGAGCATGCTCATCTAATGATTTTCCCTCGACTAAACTAGTTGGGGTTTCGGCATGAACACAAATGGATCGAAGATGATCCAAGTAGAAAACTTTAAGTGGAACCATAGTGAAATAAAAATTTTTGTTTTACTTTCTGTTTTGTGTGTTGACATGAAGGCAATAAAAGCAAGCAAACAAGCAAATAAAATATTTTTGTGTTTTTGTAAAAAAAAATAGAAGTGGGGGAGATGAAAACGAGAGGAAAATGCAAATAAAAAGGAAAATAAAATAAATGAAATGGATGATAGTTTGTGCGAAGGTACTTGGTAATTTTGATGATGTCTCCCCAGCAACGGCGCCAGAAATTCTTCCTGCTACTTGTAGACTGCGTTGGTATTTCCCCGAAGAGGAGAGGATGATGCAGTATAGTAGAGATAAGTATTTCCCTCAGTTAAGAACCAAGGTTATCAATCCAGTAGGAGAACCAAGCAAAATCACTTTAGCAGCACCTGCACACACAAAAGCAAACACTTGCACCCAACGCAAATAAGAGGGTTATCAATCCTCTTAGCGGTTATTTGCAAGGATTAATTCTGATAGTGATATATAGATAAACTAAAATACTAAATAAAATAAAATTAAATAAATTGCAGCAAGGTATTTTTGGTTTTAATATATGATAAAAGTAGACCCGGGGGCCACAATTTTCACTAGAGGATTCTCTCTCGAGCGCAGAACATACGGTGGGTAAACAAATTACTGTTGGGTAATTGATAGAAAAGCAAATAATTATGATGGATTCATGGCAATGATCATGTATATAGGCATCACGTCCAAGACAAGTAGACTGACTCCTGCCTGCATCTACTACTATTACTCCACCCATCGACCGCTATCCATCATGCATCTAGGGTATTAAGTATGAAACAGAGTAACGCCTTAAGCAAGATGACATGATGTAGACAAAGTAAACTCAAGCAATATGATTAAACCCCATCTTTTTATCCTTAATGGCAACAATACAAATACGTGTCATGTCCCTTTCTGTCACCGGGATTGAGCACCGCAAGATTGAACCCATCACAAAGCACCTCTCCCATTGCAAGATAAACCAATCTAGTTGGCCAAACCAAATCGATAGATCGGAGAGAAATACAAAGCTATAATAATCATGCATAAAAAAGTTTAGAGAAGACTCAAATATTTCTCATGAATAATCTGATCATAAACTCACAATTCGTCGGATCCCAACAAACACACCGCAAAAGAAGATTACATCGGATAGAACTCCAAGAACATTGAGGAGAACATGGTATTGAAGATCAAAGAGAGAGAAGAAGCCATCTAGCTACTAGCTATGGACCCGGAGGTCTGTGGTAAACTACTCACACATCATCGGAAGGGCAGCAAGGTTGACGTAGAAGCCCTCCGTGATCGATTCCCCCTCCGGCAGAGTACCGGAAAAGTCCTCCAGGTGGGATCGCGAAAGAATAGAGGCTTGCAGCGGCGTAAAAGTTATTCGGAGTGGCTCTCTGTTGGTTTCCGAATATTTGAGCATTTATAGAAGTGGAATTAGGTCAAACGGAGCCACGAGGGCCCCACAAGGCATCAAGGCGCGCCCCCCTTGGGGCCGCGCCTTGTTGCCTTGTGGAGGCTTCGTGAACCTTCTGGCCTCCTCTCCAAGTCTCCTGAGTCTCTTTTGTCTAGAAAAAAAATCTCCAAAAAGTTTCGTGGCATTTTGACTTCGTTTGGTACTGATTTCCTAAAAAACCAAAAACAAGCAGAAAACAGCAACTGGCACTGGGCACTAGGTTAATAGGTTAGTCCCAAAAAATGATATATAATTGCATATAAAAACATCCAAGATTGGTACTATAATAGCATGGAACAATAAAAAATTATAGATACGTTGGAGACGTATCAGATGTCGCTCTCAGTCGGTAAAAAAGGCTGATCCTAAGGGAGGACCCATGTGACCCAGTTGTGCGGCGGCTTAAGTATCCAGATGAGGGGTAGGAGTGCGTTCCCCACTATGTCTTTTCCTGATTTGGTTAGAGGTTGGCAGTCGACCTGCTTTTATTATAATGACATCCCTTGCGCCGGTTCATCGACTGGTCTTCCTCCCTATACGTCTGAGAGAGTCAAGACTCCTCCCTCGCCGACGGTCGATAAGGAGGAGAAGACAGACGTGGGGATCTTGGTGAGTGTTGTAGTGGGTCTGATTCAGGGTGGAGTGACGGGCCTGGATCTTCTGGAGGTCTTCCTCAGTCAACGGATCCAGCTGCTGCAGGAGCGGGCTCATCCCATGTGGCGGTACGTCGGGGCCAATGACTCGACCCGAGTGCATCCGGAGGACGTTGATGAGGAAACGGTGGAGCAGTGGCTCAGATGTATCACTGGTGCACGCAACAATCCACGAGGGTCGAGACAGATCCCGCCCTACGACGACGCGCACCAACCGTCAGAGGTGCGACGCACATTTCCGAGTGAATTGTTTACGCTCAAATTATCCGAGTGAACTGAATGAACTGACTGTCTCTGTTCTTCGTGTCTTGCAGGATTTCCAGAAGATGCTCTCGCCTATGCCAAATGGAGGGCACCTTGCCGGGGACATGGGGAGCGACCATGGTAGCGTCGAGGACAGCTACACGGAGGATAGCGAGGAGGGAATCGACGACTCGGAGGAAAGCGACGAGGTCGAGTCTTCTCCGTCCCCAGAGATGCGCGCTGAGCGCCGCTCCAAGCAGACTCAAGATCCGAGTGCTGGCCCGGGAAAGACGGTGACCCCGAGTGCTAAGAACCCGAAGCGCACTCGGACATCGACGCCAGAGCCGATGGAGAAGGTCGCCAAGCAGCTCAAGGTCGCTTCACCCAAGCCTCGGAAGGCTCTGCCCAGGATCAAGGTCACCGTGCCTGTCGCCTCAATGTGAGTGCCGTGTCTTTCCTTTCTGTCTCTGTGAACTTCTGGACTTTTTTGACCGAGTGAAACTTGTGAACCAGAGCTGCAAGTTCGACGATGTCTTCCATGCAGATCGACGGAGAACGCGTTGAAGCCGAGTTGGCAGACGCGGCCACCTCTCAGAAAGGTAGCGATGATTTCATTTTTTACTTCGATCTGTGATCCAACTGAATTGTGCGTCAAGACTGATTGTGTAGAGTGTACTTGAAGAAATCATCCATGTCGCGGACGACGATGACGGACCGCCACGGAAGGACGCCGAGAAAGGAACTGCAGCCCCGACTGCCTCTCAGACCACCGCACAGAAGCCACTGCCAAGCAAAGTGCCTCAAGTTCTTCCTGCGCCTAACGTGGCTGCGCCTCTGGGGCAAAGCTCTTCTCAGGCCGGTGCTGGCCCTGTCACGGCCCCGTCGACTGCCCTGGTCTCGGCTCCGATTCCTCCCGTCAACATATTCAGCCTGCACAAAGTGCCGGAAGACCAGACTGGAGCTAGCAAGGAGGCGATGATCCAGGCGGACCTGATGGCCCAGCGTCTGAAGGAGATGTGTGAAGCTGGCAAGTTGGCGTATGATGCCAGTGCTGCTCTCCAGGCGAATGTTCGAGTAAGTGCTCTCGTAAGTTGATCTCCAATTCATTTTTCTTCTGTAGGATTCCAGTCGGTACATGTTCGGTACACCCACTGGTTGTGTCGTCCGGTGGGGGCACGCTGAGTGCACCCACTGGGTGTAGTCACCGAGACTGCCGTCGACTGCAGGCAGTCGGCGGGAGTCTTAGAACTTTTTTGTTGTTGTTTGGCCGTCACTCGGATCGGGCGGACCGTTTCAAGTGGATACCATTCCAGTGGGGGCACGCTGAGTGCACCCACTGGGTGTAGTCCCCGAGACTGCCGTCGACTGCAGGCAGTCGGCGGGAGTCTTAGAACTTGTTTTTTTGTTGTTTGGCTGTCACTCGGATCGGGCGGACCGTTTCGAGTGGATACCATTCCAGTGGGGGCACGCTGAGTGCACCCACTGGGTGTTGTCCCCGAGACTGCCGTCGATTGCAGGCAGTCGGCGGGAGTCTTAGAACTTGTTTTTAAAGGGTACTTCAGAATCTGGTACTGGTTAAGCTTGTTCCTCTCTGACAAAGGGTACTTCAAGATCTAGTATTGGTCAAGCTTGTTCCTCTCGGGAGTGCTGGTCTCCGGGCACTCGGAGTATTTCTTACCATTAACCGATCTGCTCTCTCTTGTGTTTCAGAGAACCTGTGAGCTTGGGGCTCAGTATGTGTCACTGGAGAAGGAGACGAACCAGCTTCGATTGGACTTGGAGGTGGAGAAGAGGAACGTGGCTCGCGTCCAGGCGGAGCTGAAGACTATGGGAGGTAAGCCTCAGCTACCGAGCGTTCTGCTTTTACTCTTCTCCAATATTTGAACCGAGTGGTTTCACTCGAACAGATGTGCGTAGTGAAAACCATCGACTCCAAGTGCGGCTCAGAACTTCTATCTCTTTAGAAACTATGAAGCAGGCACTCGAAAATAAGGACAATGAGCTGGCGGGGGCACAAAAAGTGGCGAGGGAGAAGACCAAGGCCGCCGATGAGAAGTTGGCCTCGTTCGAGAAGCTTGAAGGGGAGAATAAGTCACTGAAGACCGCCGTTGAGGAGGCGAAGAAGGAAGTGGTCGAGCTCAAGAAGCAGCGGACCGAGTGGGACGGCAAGCTCAAGGCTCAGGCAAATGCTTATGAGCAAGAGAAGAAAACTTTGAGCGATAAGATCGCCCAGCTTACCCAAAAGAAGGATTCTCTGGAAAAGTATATAGAGGACTTCACGGAGGAGATGTACACCAAGCTTGCAGGTAACTTGTAACATCCGAGCGAGTTTTGACTTATTTCCGAGTGAACTTCATGAATGCTGATATTCGTCTCTCCTCTTTTCTTGTTCACAGAGTACTGCCGAGACTTCGAGCGGGAGACTGACAGAATCGAGAGGGACCTGGATCCCACCAGGTCACTCGTTGGTGACAAGGCCGCCCTAGGCATCCTGCGGCTCGAGTCTCGCCTTGAAGACGCCCTGGGGTACATCATCCGTCTGCGGGGTGCACTCGGAAGGATCGACAAGGAACTGTGGCCAGAAGACACGCTTGAGACTGATCTGGAGGCGATGATGACTCATCTCAACGAGATCCCTAGCCGAGTGCAAGCATGGAAGAAGTCAGCTGCCCGCTGCGGGGCCGACGTGGCCCTCTCTATTGTCCGTGTACACTGCAAGGAAGTAAAGGAAGAGAAGCTGAAGTCTCTCCAGGTCGCCAACACGAACAAGCTCAAGTTTGAAGACCTCATGGAGACGTTCATAGAAGCCGCCACTCGGGTCGCAGATGGCATCGACCTGGACGCCTTCGTCGAGCCGGCCAGCCCCTCTGGAGCGTGAGAAAAACTTTAAGCTTTACCCATTTGCCTCGGTATGCCGAGTGGATTTGTATCTGTTAAACTCTTTCGGGCTTTGGGCCCGCGTACTCGCATTTACTTTTGAACTTCTGGAGTTATTCGAATGCTTTCTTTCGAGTCTTTGGATGTGTGCAACTTAGGCGAAAGCTGGTTCGCAGCTAAGCCTCCGAGTGAGAGGGACGCTTGCCACTCAGAGTCGTTTTTAACGTAGGCGAAAGCTGGTTCACAGCTAAGCCCCCTAGTGAGAGGGACACTCATCACTCAGAGTCATTTTTTAACTTAGGCGAAAGCTGGTTCGCACCTAAGCCCCCGAGTGAGAGGGACGCTCGCCACTCGGAGTCGTTTTTTAACTTAGGCGAAAGCTGATTCGCAGCTAAGCCCCCCGAGTGAGAGGGACGCTCGTCACTCGGAGTCGCTTTTTAATTTAGGCGAAAGCTGGTTCGCAGCTAAGCCCCCCGAGTGAAAGGGACACTCGTCACTCGGAGTCATTTTTAACTTAGGCGAAAGCTGGTTCGCAGCTAAGCCCACAAGTGAGAGGGACCCTCGCCACTCGGAGTCGTTTTTTAACTTAGGCGAAAGCTGGTTCGCAGCTAAGCCCCCGAGTGAGAGTGACGCTCGTCACTCGGAGTCATTTTTTAACTTAGGCGAAAGCTGGTTCGCAGCTAAGCCCCCCGAGTGAGAGGGACGCTCGTCACTCGGAGTCATTTTTTAACTTAGGAGAAAGCTGGTTCGCAGCTAAGCCCCCGAGTGAGAGGGACGCTCGTCACTCAGAGTCGTTTTTAACTTAGGCGAAAGCTGGTTCGCAGCTAAGCTTCCGAGTGAGAGGGACGCTCGTCACTCGGAGTCGTTTTTAACTTAGGCGAAAGTTGGTTCGCAGCTAAGCCCCCCGAGTGAGAGGGACACTCGCCACTCGGAGTCGTTTTTTAACTTAGGCGAAAGCTGGTTCGCAGCTAAGCCCCCGAGTGAGAGGGACGCTCGTCACTCAGAGTTGTTTTTTTAAACTTAGGCGAAAGCTGGTTCGCAGCTAAGCCCCCGAGTGAGAGGGACGCTCGTCACTCGGAGTCATTTTTTAACTTAGGCGAAAGCTGGTTCGCAGCTAAGCCCGCCGAGTGAGAGGGACGCTTGTCACTCGGAGTTGTTTTTAACTTAGGCGAAAGTTGGTTCGCAGCTAAGCCCCCGAGTGAGAGGGACGCTCGTCACTCGGAGTCATTTTTTTAACTTAGGCAAAAGCTGGTTCGCAGCTAAGCCCCCGAGTGAGAGTGACGCTCATCACTCAGAGTCGTTTTTTAACTTAGGCGAAAGCTGGTTCGCAGCTAAGCCCCCGAGTGAGAGGGACGCTCGTCACTCGGAGTCGTTTTTAACTTAGGCGAAAGCTGGTTCGCAGCTAAGCTTCCGAGTGAGAGGGACGCTCGTCACTCGGAGTCATTTTTAACTTAGGCGAAAGCTGGTTCGCAGCTAAGCCCCCCGAGTGAGAGGGAAACTCGCCACTCGAAATCGTTTTTTAACTTAGGCGAAAGCTGGTTCACAGCTAAGCCCCCCGAGTGAGAGGGACGCTCGTCACTCGGAGTCGTTTTTTAACATAGGCGAAAGCTGGTTCGCAGCTAAGCCCCCCGAGTGAGAGGGACGCTCGTCGCTCGGAGTCGTTTTTAACTTAGGCGAAAGCAGGTTCGCAGCTAAGCCCCTGAGTGAGAGGGACACTCGTCACTCAAAGTTGTTTTCAACTTAGGCGAAAGCTAGTTGGCAGTTAAGTTAAAGGGCGTACACCCACTGGGGGTCGTAAGCTAGAAAATGCGTACGAGTGAACTCAATGTAGTACTGAAAAAGTCATGCTTTTATTCGCCAAACATCACTCGAGTGCTTTTATTACATCTCAATATCAAGTATCAAATCGTCGAAGAAAGTCGGCATTCCAAGCACGGGGCTCGTCTACTTGCGTCAAAAGGTTGTATAGGCGGTACGCCCCATTATGCAGAACCTTTGACACGACAAAAGGACCTTCCCATGCAGGAGCAAGCTTGTGAGGTCGCTGCTGATCCACCCAGAGCACAAGATCTCCTTCCTGAAAGGCCCGACTTCTGACGTGCCTGTCATGAAAACGTCGTAGGTCCTGCTGATAGGTGGCTGATCGGATAAGAGCCATCTTCCTCTCTTATTCCAAGAGATCAACGGCGTCTTGACGCGCCTGCTCTGCTTCAGCTTCGGAGTATAGCTCCACTCGGGGCGAATTATGGAGCAGGTCACTCGGCAGGACAGCTTCAGCTCCGTACACCATGAAGAAGGGAGTGCGATTGGTGGACCGGTTGGGGGTCATCCTCAGGCCCCACGGAACTGACGGCAATTCAGTGACCCAGGCTCCGGCTGCGTGCTCCAAATCACGCATGAGTCGTGGCTTTAACCCCTGAAGGATCAGTCCATTCGCACTCTCGGCTTGTCCATTCGACTGTGGGTGAGCCACGGATGCATAGTCGACCCGAGTGCCTTGGGCAACACAGAACGCTCTGAACTCTTCTGAGTCGAAGTTTGAGCCGTTGTCAGTGATGATGCTGTGGGGCACGCCATATCTGAAAACTATCTCTTTCATAAACTTGATCGCCGTACGAGAGTCTAGCTTCTTGATGGGTTTGGCTTCAATCCACTTAGTGAACTTGTCAACTGCAACCAGCAAGTGGGTGAATCCACTCGCTCCTGTCCGGAGGGGCCCCACCATGTCGAGTCCCTAGACTGCAAACGGCCAGACGAGTGGAATCGTCTTCAGAGCAGAAGCAGGCTTGTGTGATAAGTTTGCATAAAATTGATACCGGCGCAGTGTTGGACTATCTCCTGCGCAGCTTCATTGGCATGTGGCCAGAAGAAGCCGGCTCAGTAAGCTTTAGCCACGATTGTCCGAGAGGATTCGTGGTGTCCACAAGTTCCCGAGCGAATCTCCTCCAAGATCAATCGACCTTCCTCCGGAGAGATGCAGCGCTGAGTCACACCGGTGACGCTCTTTCTGTACAACTGATCGCCCATCACTGTAAAGGCCTTGGACCTGCAAACAATCTGGCAGGCCTCGGCTTCATCTTCCGGAAGTTCCTGTCTGAGCAGGTACGCAATGTAAGGCACCGTCCAGTCGGGCGTGATTGCCAGGACCTCCATGACCAAGTCAATGACTGCTGGGACCTCAACTTTAGTCGAATCGGAGGGACCGACCACTTGTGGGGGCTCTTCAGTGAAGGGATCTTCTTTCACCGTAGGGGACCGCAAATGCTCGAGGAACACATTGCTGGGTATGGATTTCCGAGTGGACCCGATCTTGGCCAGATCATCTGCCTCTTGATTCTTGGCTCGGGGGATGTGATGCAGCTCCAGACCCTGAAATTTCTTCTCCAACTTTCTCACCGCGTTGCAATATCCTGTCATAGCAAGGCTTCTGTTGTCCCACTCCTTCATTACTTGATTCACAACAAGATCCGAGTCTCCGTAGACCATCAGGCGTCGGACGCCGAGTGAGATGGCCATACGTAGACCATAAAGGAGCGCTTCATACTCGGCCTCATTGTTGGAGGAATCGAAGTGGATCTATAGAACATAACTGAGTCGATCGCCTTTTGGAGACACCAACACTACTCCGGCTCCTGAACTATTCAGCATCTTGGAACCGTCAAAGAACATGGTCCAGTATTCCGGGTGACTCTGAGCCGGCTGCTGATGTTCTGTCTATTCGGATAAGAAATCAGCTAATGCATGGGACTTCATCGCTTTTTTCGCCTCGAACTTGATGTCCAGGGGCAGGAGCTCGATAGCCCACTTTGCCACTCGACCAGTCGCATCCCGATTGTTCATGATCTCAGACAGCGGGGTGTCGCTGACGACTGATACGATGTGATCTTGGAAGTAATGGGCTACTTTCTTAGCAGTCAGGTAGATGCCATAGACGAGCTTCTGATAATGAGGATACCTCTGCTTGGACGGAGTCAGAACTTTAGAAATGTAATAGACTGGGCACTGAACTTTGTAAGCTTTGCCCTCTTCTTCTCGCTCGACGGTGAGGACGGTGCTGACAACCTGACCAGTGGCCGCAATGTACAAGAGCAACGGCTCATTGCTGTTCGGAGCGGCGAGCACCGACTGGGTGGAAAGCAGAGCTTTGAGCTCAACAAACGCTGCTTGTGCTTCAGTAGTCCACTCGAATGAATCAGACTTCTTCATCAATCGGTACTGGGGCAGTGCCTTCTCACCAGGGCGGGAGATGAATCGGCTCAGAGCTGCGAGGCAACCCGTGAGCTTCTGTACATCATGAAGCCGTTCTGGACGTTTCATGCGTACTATTGCACCGATCTTCTCAGGGTTGGCATCTATCCCTCGTTCGGAAACAAGGAATCCGAGTAACTTGCCCCCTGGCACTCCGAAAGTGCATTTTGCTGGATTCAGCTTAATATCATACTTCCGTAGATTTGCGAAAGTCTCAGCTAGGTCAGCCAGTAGGTCGGAACCTTTTCTGGACTTGACCACTATGTCGTCCTTGTATGCCTCGATGTTCCGACTGATCTGTGTATGTAAACATTTTTGCACCATGCGCATGAAAGTGGCACCGGCGTTCTTGAGACCGAATGGCATGGTGATATAGCAAAAACACCCGAATGGGGTGATAAAAGCTGTTTTTATTTCATCTGGCCCATACAGTCGGATCTGGTGGTACCCGGAGTACGCATCTAGAAAAGACAGTCGCTCGCACCCCGCGGTGGAATCTACAATCTGATCTATACGGGGGAGCGGGAAATGATCCTTGGGACAGACCCGATTGATGTGCTTGAAATCGATGCACATCCGGAGAGATTTATCTTTCTTAGGAACCATGACGACGTTGGCGAGCCACTCGGAGTGGTACACCTCACGGATGAACTCGGCTGCCAGGAGCTGAGCAACTTCTTCGCCAATGGCCTTCCTCTTCTATGTAGCGGAACAACGAAGATGTTCCTTCACAGGTTTTGCTTTCGGGTCGACTCGCAAACGGTGCTTAGCCAGCTCTCTGGGTACACCCGGCATGTCGGATGGCTTCCATGCGAAGATGTCCCAGTTCTCACGGAGGAACTGGATGAGCACGACTTCCTATTTGCTATCAAGTGTCGTCGAGATGTTGGTGGGCGCGGCATTGGGATCCTCTGGATGAACATGCACATGCTTCGTCTCGCCGGCCGACTGGAACGTAGACTCTGTAGCTGGCTTCTTGGAGCGTAGCAGATCACTCGGATCGGCGTTTTTCTTGTATTCCTCTAACTCCACCATAGCCATATGTTCATCAGCAATCTTGGACCCTTGCTGCAAACACTCTTCCGCACGCTGCCTATTGCCCGTGACTCTGATCACGCCTTTGGGGCCGGGCATTTTCAGCTTAAGATACACATAACATGGGCGGGCCATGAAGCGTGCATAGGTTGGCCGACCAAGGATAGCATGGTAGGCGCTGCGGAAGTCAACCACTTAGAAGGTAACCCTTTCCTTCCTGAAGTTCTTCTCGTCTCCAAAGACTACATCCAGGGCGACCTGCCCGAGTGACTTTGCTTTCTTGCCGGGGATCACTCCGTGAAACTGCATACTGCTCTCGCTGATATGGGACATCGGGATGCCCATCCCCTTCAGGGTCTCAGCGTAGAGTATGTTCAGGCCACTTCCACCGTCCATGCGGACCTTATGCAACCGAACACTTCCCACGACAGGGTCGACCACCAGCGCTTGCCACCCAGGGGTGGCAATGTAGGCCGGGTGGTTCGACTGATCAAAGGTGATCGGAGTCTTCGACCAGTTCAGAAATTTTGTCGTCCACGGCATGGCCATGTTTACTTCCCAGTTGATGACCTTTAGTCGGCTCTTGCTCTCAACATCTGCAAAGATGATCAGAGTAGCATTGACACTAGGATAAGCTTCATTTTTGTCTTCATCATCGGCATCATCTGGGCTTTTGTCACTCGACTGACCCTCCCGGAACTGCTGTATCAACAATCTGCACTGTCGAGTGGTATGCTTGGGCAATATCAGATTACCCTCTTCATCTTTTTTGGTCTGAATGTGGCACGGCAAATCGAGGACATCCTGGCCCGACTGATCTTTCTTCTTTCTCTGGATCCACTTTTCTTTGGCCTTCCCTTTGTTTTTGGCTTGACCGGCCAGTGCGGCAGCCTCGGCCTGAGTCGATCCGTCAGCTTTGCGCTTCGGTTTCCGACTGGGGTTGTTGTTTCCCGGGCTGGGCTCACTAGCTTTTCCCTTGCCATTACGGAGACGGTCTTCCTCTTCCCCGTTCGCATACCAAGTGGCTATCTCCATTATTCAGCTCATGGTCAAAGATCCAGACCGACCAAATTTCAGGATGAGCTCTCGATATCTGACTCCTGCCTTGAAAGTGCAGACGGCTTGGTGCTCAGTGACGTTCTCAACCACATGATGCAAGGTTGTCCAACGCTGAATGTACTCTCTCAAGGTTTCATTCGGCTTCTGCACACAATGCTGCAGCTCAGTCAATCCGGCGGGGCATTTGCACGTGCCTTCGAATGTTTTGATGAACACTCGAGCCAAATCTTCCCTGCAGTAGATGCTAGCCGGAGTCAGTTGGTTGAGCCAGGCTCGGGCGGACCCTTTCAGCATCAAGGGCAAATGTTTCATAGCCACATAGTCATTACCTCCTCCAATCTGAACAGCCACTCGGTAATCCTCTAGTCAAGTTTCTAGCTTGGACTCACCGGTGAATTTACTCACTCCAGTCGCCAATCTGAAGTTAGGTGGAATCTCTGCGGCCCTGATTGCTCTGCTAAAACACTCGGGTCCAGAGACAAAGACTCCACTTCCACTCGAATGATCTCTGTCCAAACTCTCTCTAAGAGCTCTGCCTCTGTCGACCAGGTTCTGAGCGAGTACGGATCTCGCATTGAACTGTGGGTCGCGAAGTCGACAGGTTCTCTCTGGCGATAACCGTCACCATGGCGAGGAGGGCTTGCCCTTCGATCATTGCCGTAAGGACGCCTGACATCATATGGCCAGGGCGCGTACGAGCCATTCCGCGGAGTGGGCGTCGGCATACGGCGACGATCATCCTGACGCCACGGAGGCGTATTCCGACTGCGACCCTGTTCTGAGTACTGATCTCGGTGGTGGCCTTGGTTGTTTCGCCGCTGAGGCAAGTGTCTGTTTCTTCTCGGGGTCACCGGGCTGTGGGCCAACTGGATGGTGTCGGCCCTGACGGATCTGCCGTGAATCCTGTTGCACGACTGGGACACCGCTGAATTCTGCTCTTCAGCCGCCTTGAGTAAGGCCTGGATCTGCCGTAAGCCCTCTCCCGCCTCGGATCGGGACGGCTCGATGGAATCTACTATCCGAGTGGCCGCCGCCAAATTGTGAACGGGAGTGCGAAATACCTGGAAGTTCTCCTGCTGGTCATTCGAGAACAACTGCCGCTGTCAACGACTGGAACTAGGCTGATGTTGTCTGCGGGCGCGATCGTCGAGTGATTTTTGGAGCGCCTCCAGACAACTACGCTCAGCCAAATTGGCCTGGCACGCGGCCTCCAAAGCCTGAGCCTTGGGAGTCATCCCGACGATGGACGTCTGGAGGGTCTGCTCGTTTCTGTGCTGCAGTTCCTCCCTCTGCTGCTGAGTGAGAGGTCAGGGGTAGTACTCGTCGTCGTGACGGTCTCCGCCACCGTCAAGGCCGGCACGCGACGGGTCGCCGGCTCCCGCACCACCGCGGGTGTACCCAGGCGGACTGGGCGGGGAATCGACCATCAGCACCTCCGCAGCGGGATCGCTGCTCTCGCACTCGGATAAGCTTTCTGAGTCCCCATGCAAGGAGGCGAACGAATCGAAGATGGGCTCATCGGGCTCGATCGCCGCGACTTGTGGGGCCGCAACCTGAAGGGCCACCGCGTGCTTGATCCACCGCTGAAGCCATGAATGTCCGGAACGCTTGCGGCGGCGGCTGGTGAAGTGAGGAGGCGCTGACTGGTACGGTGTCGAAGGTTGTCGAAGAAGAACACCGAAGGTACTCGGGCGGAAGTGGGCTGCGCCGCGGACGGGCAATGCCTCGACATCCAGCGGGGCTTCCTGAAGCCACGCCGAATTGTCAGCGATGAAACTAAGAGCGCCGAAATGGATCTCACTGCCCAGAGTCAGCCCGCCGCCGGAAACCATGATGATGATGGGAAAATCGCAACTACACCGGAAGTCGCTAGACGCCTGCCTCACGGTGGGCGCCAACTGTCGTGGGTATAAGCCTAACAGTAGTGTATGGGGGTACGGATTAGAGGGCAGAGCCTAGCTATGGCACATTTGTTACACTCAGATTTACGAGTTCAGGCCCCTCGCGATGGAGGTAATAGCCCTACGTCTCGGTGCTCTGGAGCTGTTGACTGAGTGTATGGTTTACAGAAGATGCGAACCCCTGTCATGGAGCTGAGGGGCGGCTTATATAGAGTCCGCCAGGCCCCTATGAATGCTGCCAAAACCAAGGATTAAAGAGGGGGTTTAAGGGCGCCGGTTACTGGTAACAGGTGCATTAACTACACTTGATGAGGGTGGACGCACGTCCTGACCGTTGCGCTCCTGGAGAGTCTCCTGGTCTTCTCTGACCGAGTGATGGCAGATACTCCGAGTGAAATAGGCCGGTCGAGTGAAGTGTTGCCTTCCGAGTGGTCCATTGAGCTCCGAGTGAATGTCAGGCTGCAGAACATCTGACTGCTGGTCTGGCCCTGGGGCCCAGTATAAGGTGTATGGTGTCCTAGGGTAGGGTCTGTAGGTCAGGCCTGTTACCCTATCCCTAGTATATGCCCTCATCAAGCCACACCTATCGTTTTGGTGATAGACATGTTTCTATCCCGGATCTTGCCATCTGACTCGCCGCTTTGGCAACCCTTAATGGTCTTTGTTACCAGGAAAGGGCAATGCCAGCAGACCCTTCCTTCCACCGCTATCCTACCCTATCACCCATTCCCTGGATGAGTACGGTTCCCTTCCGTCCACTTGATGATGATGTGGTCCTGACATCCGTATTCCGCTACATGATCACTGAGTCCGTCCTCGTCCCTAAGCCCGTCCAGATGCAACCAGTGCTGAGCCAGCGCTTGGTGTAGCTATGTTTACACAAACCTCTCCACACATTGATTCACTTTCGTGCACACCGCCACAACATGTTAGATCGTATTTGTGTGCTTACATAGGCATGCATACTGTTGTGTGCAGCAGTAAAATGTGATGTTGCTTGTGTGTGATCTTGATGCCTTGTGTGCTTTTGTTTGAGTCATTTCTTTTGCTTCTTTCTTTGGGCCTTTGGTGCCACCTTATTTCCCCTTATGAAAGTTGATCATCAACCGACACCGGACTTGAAGAATCAGTGAGGAATTCAATTATTGGAAGCTTAGCTAAACATTATGGAATTCTCAGCCGACTGCCTTATATTGGGAATATCTGGTTTGAATATAAATGATATTCTGGATTGCCTATCAGCATCAGTTTACATCAGTTGTACAATCTCCTCAGAAGTAATGATTAAACCAGCAGGAAGACAAGTTGTGTGCAAGACCAACATTATATTACCAGTCAAAGCAGGAATATCAAGGGTATATATATATATATATATGGCATTCAATCCGCATATCACGGAGAGAAGCTTCTGGAGGAAGCAATCCAGTCTTCCTCCGCACGCTACCAGAGAAGCTTATAATGCAAGGTTCCTCAATCTTCCTCAGTACGATATGTGGATGACTTCCAGTGTAAGATACCCAGTCTTCTTAGGTAAGCCATCGCAGAAAGCTTCTGGCATAAGTCACCAAATCTTCCTCAGTAAGCAACCAAAGGAAAAGATTCTGAAGCACGGTACCCAGTCTTTTTCAGCAAGCTATCCCAGCAAAAGCTTCGAGCATAAGCTATACAGCATTCTTCAGGACGCTACTCTCAGATAGCTTCCAACACAAGCTATCCAGTTTTCGTCAGTACGGCACTACAAACAGTCATCGGCATTGGTACAAGATGTTACCTAGTGAATTGGTAGTATATGGCAGTGCATCTCAAGAATCAGGTCCGCAATAGTTGGGTCAGAAGCACGAGCTAGTCAAGACCCAAGTGTCTGCGTCGAGAATCAAATGATCAGCTACACATGCTTCCATATATATTGTGAACATGCTACCAAGGTCATGCAAGTCACTCGTACGATGATGAAAGCATGGTGAGAATCCGACAACCACAGGAGTTATGCAAGAGGAAGAAAGCCAGTTATACACCTCAGTATGATGCAAGGACCGACAAGCTATAACATAAGCCCACATTGGGACAACAATCTTGGCAGTGGTTATCAAGGCCAGCTTCCTCACGCCCGACAAGGCAATATCGATAATCCTCGTCACCAGCTTGTATGATTGCCGACGACAATGAGCTTTATACAAGTACATGTGAACCTGGTATATTTCCTATGACACGAGTCATGAACAAGGCTAAGCAAAAGATTCATAGAAAGAGAACAATAATGAAGGAGCAAGACCGGCAATACAGGTATGATAATTGGTGCATGAACAACATGGTACGGATTACCAAGACAGTCTGATTCCGTATCGATCACCATGAATATACACCCAAGGGGTCTACTCTATTTGTAAGGACCTCATATCAAGGTAACCCGCTCAGCCAACTGTATAGGCTCAGAATTGTCAGTATGGAATATCCAAGTCCGTCATGTCAGACCAAAGGCCAGCTTAGCAGTTTGACTCCACCGACCGTGTTAAAGCATCGCACGGCCTATGGATATACCGACAGAAAGAATAATCGGAATGCTGAACAACAATCTCGAATCATGTGTCCTCACATATGGTACCCAGTGAAATGCTGGCCTGAACAAGATTCTTTCCCCAGAAACACCGCCAGTCAATTCTCTAGAAGCTATTGCTATAAGGTATTACTCCTTTATACTAGTCACGACTGGCGATAGTCAAATCTTTTGTACGGATTTGATACTCGACACAGTGGAGCCAGCCAAGATGATTCGGAACTCCCTACAAGTAGTCAGATTCCGCCAAGACAAGGGATATGATTCCCAGTATGATTCTGAACCTGGAGGACATGCATCTAGTAACCCGATGCAATGATTAAATGTTTCGTGTCCACCGAGGGAATTTGTTCATAACTCCATTGAATACTATCGGTGCTGGATAGAAGAATGTCACGTCAATTGGAAATCACTCCCGGACTTATGGAAATTCCAGTCATGATAATATCAGATAAGCCAGCAGATATAAAGGAATTGGAGCCAGGGTAAGGTTGAACATATGAGAGAAGACCTGTCAGAATGTTGAGTACGGTGAAGCAAACCACCCCAGAGCAAGGAAATCAGGTCATATGAAATTCAGTGGGAACATCATATAAAGGAAAAGGATACCCGAGTTGGAAACGGTCTCCTTAAGTCAGAATATTCATACTTGTTCCCCGAGCAACCAAATCTCGAGGACGAGAATTTTGTAAGGTGGGTAGGTTTGTGACACCCTGGTTTTTGGCCCTTTCTTTTTCTTTTGGGTTTCTTTGGAGTTTTATTTGGAATTTCTTTTCTGTGGCTCTGTGGTCTTGAAACCTGGGAAGATCATCTCTTCTTCCTCTCCCAAGTGGCTTGTTACCCTGAAATCCATCCCAATACCTTGTCATTTCCATTTTAGCCCAACCCCAACATTTATTTCTTGGGAATAACCTTGTTTGCCCTAGGTTGTGAAACAACCTACATTTCTGTCTTCCACAAAATTCTCAAAATTCCTTTGGACCATATGGACCTTGGATATGTAAAAATATTCAAGATTCCATGCTCATGGTGAGCACACCATCCAATCTTTGTTTCTGGTCATAATTTCAGTTTGTGAAGCAACTATATTTTATATGGCTTCATAAATTCTGAAATTTTACCAGGACATTATCCGACCTATATAACCTCCCTCGACCAAATTTGGGCTCATTTTATCTACCAATATTTCTCAATAATTTCCCCAGGTTTCTGTCTAGAGGAAAGCATTGTAAAGGAAGTACGATTTTTATTTATCCAAATGGTATGAAATTTATACAGTGCCTTCATATGCCCAAATTATCATTCTCCACCAAATTTCAGCTCAATCCCTTCATCCATGTGAGCACATCTTCAACTTTCATATTTCTGTCCAGTGGGGCCGTTTGTGAAGCAAGTGCTACCTAGACCCCTCCATTTGAGCTGGTAATTTGCCAAGATGGTCTTCTTAATGAGTGATCAACCCCAGCCAAAGCTAAGAATATATCCCCAAGTGAGCCTTCCCCAGGTCATCACAAACACCTTGCTGCTGCTTAGTGTTTGTACCTAGTTCAGCCACCTCCTGATCCACTGTTGTTGTCTCCTTCCTCCTAGCAGCTACTAGGGGAGTGTCCAACACGCCAGACATGCTTGGGCCGCCCAGAACGCGTGGCAACGCCACGGTCATGTGGTGACCACGCGGCTGGCATGCCCAAACGTGTGATCTGGAATTGGGGCCCTCGGCCACCGTCCTTTCATCGAGCTCTCGCCACCGGAGCATGTCCAGCAGCTCCGTGGCATCCATGCACTCGCTCCCCAGGCCTCGTCCCCTCCTCTTTCTTCCTCCCCACTTCATGGCAAGCGCGTCCGCGTGCTGTCCGCCGTCCCCACCACCATGGCCGGTTGGCCACGCCTCTCCCGAGCCTTCTCGAGCACGCCCGAGCTCTCTACTCTTCCCGTGAACCCACTGACGCACCTCTCCCCTCCTCCTCCGCGTGTCCTATGAGCTCCGACGCGCAGCACATGTGTCACCGCGGACGTGCTTAGCCATTGCCATGGCTTGGCTATAAATAGCTGCCCCGGGCTCTCCCCGAGCATCCCAACCTCCTACTTCACCTCTTAGTAAGCCCCTCGGCCCTCCATCGAGCTCCCGGAGCTCCTCTTCTCCTCCTCTAGCCGCCTCGGCCTCCTCCTAAATTAGAGCGAGCCGGAGCTCCTCTCACCCTCCTTCCTCCACCAGAAGCCTCCCCACCACCCTAGACCCTTCCCGAGCCTCGTTGTCCTCCTCTCCGTGGCCATAGCGCCAGGACCAACCTCGCCGTCGCCGCCGTCCGCCGCGGCCGTGGACTCGCTCGTTCCTGCACTCCCCGGCGAGCGTGAGGTGTCCAAGCGAGTGCACCTCATCCCCCCTGTCACTCCGGTGGTCCGAGCTCCGCCGGAGGTGGCAGGAGTCGCCCGGGGCGGTCGCCGGAGCGCGCGGCCTCCTCTGCCCCGCGGGCGCTCGCGTAAGGAAGAAGGCGAGCTGGCCAGGCGGGCCCCACCACCTCCTCAGGCCCCACCCGTCAGTGTAACAGGGCATTGACCTGGCCCGGTGATGTGGATAAGTGGAGACGCACTCCGCTAGTTTACGTCTTCGGTTCCTGAAGGCGTATTTCTGTGCGGCTTTGGCTTAAAATGCGCTTTCACAATACTGAAAGCGTATTCACCCAAAGTGCGCTTTCTGTTTTACCCCACCGGCCGAAACTGTTAGATTGCGGACGTTCGTCCGTTAGCAGCAGAAAAACACAGTTTTTATTTGTTTTCTGCCTAACGAATGAACGGCTGTATTTTCGCAACCGTAACTCCGAATCAGGTGATTCAAAAGCCCACGTTCTCTGTTCGTCGATCCCGTTCTGTTGGTATCATTTTCACTATGTTGTCACATTCTGAAAATGACCATTTTTCCCTTACCCTCTAATTAGCTCCGCCGGGAGAGAAACTTTTCCAGCAAAAAATTTCCGCGAGCTTCTCGCACTTCTTCCCGGTGAATCCGTCAACCCCAGGCAAGCCAAAGCAGCCACTTGCATGATGGCCTTGCAATAGCCATGGTTTTCACTTGAATGTTTAAATAATTACTTTGAAATTATTTTGTAAATGCTATGTATATGCTGGTGGATTCATGCTCATTTCTTATGCCATGTTCATGTGCATCAAGATATTTACTTACCAGTAGTATGGTTCTCATGTTCTATTCTTGTATTCGGTTCATATGCTAGTGATCATGATATGCTCACATGAATAGTTATGGTTTGTTATGCAAATACTTGTGATATTCATGATCATATCCATGCCATGCTCATTTGCATCCCGTAGACTAAATGATTTATTGTTGTTGATGTTATGATATATGGTTATATTACCCACCCATGCTTATGTTAACATCATGCTCATATGCACTATTATTTCATCATGTTATTTTGTTATGACTCAGCTCATCACCATTTAAGTTGAACCTGACATTAATCGAACTTGAACAAATATGTTGCCTAAGTCATGGTGCCACCGAATCGAGCTCACTAGTGCAGCCACACTTGCCTGGATGGGGAGGCCCTAATTCGGTCTATTGTCATGCCTCTCGCCGGTGCCTCCAACTAGGGATGGTTATGTGCGCGCGCTACCCTGATCAGGTAGGCGGCCATAAGTCTTGTGTGCCCAAGTTGTATGGTACCATTGTCCCCGTTTGGGACCGTTTGTTTTGTTTTGCCACGACGGTGGCCGGCCACGAAGGTGGCAGGATGTCAAGAGTTGGCATCGGGGCCACCCATGACATAGCCCAAAGGGGAGTTTGTCGGAGTGGCTGGGAGAGTGTCATGCAATAGATTGGTTTTGTCGGAATGTTGTTGGTCCACCCGAATGGGAGCACGAGGCCATGAGTTCCGTGGTGTGGGTATAGTGTACTAACCTCTGCAGAGTGTATAATCTATCGATAGCTGCGTCCTCGGTCATGGACACAGTTCATAGTAGGTCACACTATGGGTCAACAGAAATAATAAACCTCCACACTAAGAGTAACAAGATGGCACATGCAGAAGTTGGTGATCGTGTGAGGATCACTATGGTTGGTATTGTTGTCATCGTGTGAGGATCACTATAGTTGGTATTGATGTGATCAAGTGAGGATCACGATGGTAAGGTGTTGACGGTGGTTATGAGGTAACCCCGAGATGGTAAGTTGGTCCAAGGGACCACGACAATAATCCATGTACACATGATGTTTGATAGCATCATGTTCATGTCCATATCATGATTAACATGTACATGCCATGTTCACTCTCATGTTGTTCTAGTAGTATCATGTTCGTCATTGATAATTAACCTGTAAATGCCATGCTGTTGTTTGTCTTGATTGCTTTGGTTGCTGTGAGCTTGCGAGTACATTCAAAGTACTCACCTGGCGTGTCATGCCAGATTGTAGGTCATGCCATGATTGATTGCTTGTCGAGGATCCCGAGTTTGCACGCTAGGATGTTTCCCAGCCAGAGTCCCTGCGGACTGGAGTCCATCACCGTCGTCGCTATTCCGCTGCTAGAAGTTTTTTTTTTTCGTAGCTACGAGTTGTTCCGCTGCTAGCATAGAGCTATCTTAGCAGGCGTAGTTTCGCTGTGCCCCTGTAACCATTGTAATACCCGAACCCTTGTACCCCGATTATTTGTAATAAGAGCTGATTTGTTCTATGCCAAGTAGTGCCGTTTTACAGAAGACTTGATCTCTGGGCTGGAATACGGGGTGTTCCGGTTCCTCTGAGCCGGGGTGCCACAGGCTTTGGTATCAGAGCAGGTCTGGCTGTATGACGCCCTAGTCAGCGCGAGCGTTAGAAACCGGTAGTATGGAGTCTAGCCGGTTTGCTGCATTTGATTGCTACATTTGTTTGTTGCATAGCATGCATATAGACTTATTATATTGTCGCTAACGGTTGATCTTATGTGTGTAGGTGGCATCATTTTCGATCCACTACCTGCACCCTCCCGCTTCGCATACCAGCTTTTCAGTGTTTGGTGTCATCTCTGTCCCAGCGTAGTGATGTCGAGGTACCGGATAGTGTCAAGAACTTGTTGGACTGATGCTCAGGTATGACGCCAATATCTTTCCGCCAGCCACACCTATCGTTTCGGTGATAGACATGTTTCTATCCCGGATCTTGCCATCCGACTCGCAGCTTTGGCAACCCTTACTGGTCTTTGTTACCAGGAAAGGGCAATGCCAGCAGACCCTTCCTTCCACCACTATCCTACCCTATCACCCATTCCCTGGACGAGTACGGTTCCCTTCCGTCCACTTGATGATGATGTGGTCGTGACATCCTGCTACTTGTAGTCTGCGTTGGTATTTCCCCGAAGAGGAGAGGATGATGCAGTACAGTAGAGATAAGTATTTCCCTCAGTTAAGAACCAAGGTTATCAATCCAGTAGGAGAACCAAGCAAAATTCCGTTAAACGCACCTGCACACACAAGAGCAAACACTTGCACCCAACGCAAATAAGAGGGTTGTCAATCCTCCTAGCGGTTATTTGCAAGGATTAAATCTTATAGAGATAAATAGATAAACTAAAATAGTAATTAAAATAAACGTAAATAAATTGCAGCAAGGTATTTTTAGGTTTTTAATATATGATAAAGTAGACCGGGGGCCATAGTTTTCACTAGAGGCTTCTCTCTCAAACACATAGCATACGGTGGGTAAACAAATTACTATTGGGCAATTGATAGAAAAGCAAATAATTATGACGGATTCATGGCAATGATCATGTATATAGGCATCACGTTCGAGACAAGTAGACCAACTCCTGCCTGCATCTACTACTATTACTCCACCCATCGACCGCTATCCAACATGCATCTAGGGTATTAAGTATGAAACAGAGTAACGCCTTAAGCAAGATGACATGATGTAGACAAAGTAAACTCAAGCAATATGATTAAACCCCATCTTTTTATCTTTAATGGCAACAATACAAATACGTGTCATTTCCCCTTCTGTCACTGGGATTGAGCACCGCAAGATTGAACCCATCACAAAGCACCTCTCCCATTGCAAGACAAATCAATCTAGTAGGCCAAACCAAATCGATAGATCGGAGAGAAATACAAAGCTATAACAATCATGCATAAAAGAGTTCAGAGAAGACTCAAATATTTCTCATGAATAATCTGATCATAAACTCACAATTCATCGGATCCCAACAAACACACCGCAAAAGAAGATTACATCGGATAGAACTCCAAGAACATCGAGGAGAACATGGTATTGAAGATCAAAGAGAGAGAAGAAGCCATCTAGCTACTAGCTATGGACTCGTAGGTCTGTGGTAAACTAGTCACACATCATCGGAAGGGCAGCAAGGTTGATGTAGAACCCTCCGTGATCGATTCCCCCTCCGGCAGAGTACCGGAAAAGGCCTCCAGATGGGATCACGGAAGAACAGAGGCTTGCGGCGGCGGAAAGGTTTTCTCTTCTGGTCCAGAAAAAATTAATCCAAAGTTTTTTTTCTCGTTTGGACACTTTTTGATAATGATTTTCTGAAAAAGGCAAAAACAAGCAGAAAACAGCAACTGGCACAGGGCACTGAGTTAATAGGTTAGTCCCAAAAAATGATATATAATGGCATATAATTGCATATAAAACATCCAAAATTGATACTATAATAGCATGGAACAATCAAAAATTATAGATACGTTGGAGACGTATCACATCCATGTTCCGCTACATGATCACCGAGTCCGTCCTCATCCCTAAGCCCGTCCAGATGCAACTGGTGCTGAGCCAGCGCTTGGTGTAGCTCTGTTTACACCAACCTCTCCACACATTGATTCACTTTCATGCACACCGCCACAGCATGTTAGATCGTAGTACCAGAGTTTCCGCGAGATTTGTGTGCTTAAGTAGGCATGCATACTGTTGTGTGCAGCAGTAAAATGTGATGTTGCTTGTGTGTGATCTTGATTCCTTGTGTGCTTTTGTTTGAGTCGTTTCTTTTGCTTCTTTCTTTGGGCCTTTGGTGTCACCTTATTTCTCCTTATGAAAGTTGCTCATCAACCGACACCGGACTTGAAGAACCAGTGAGGAATTCAATTATTGGAAGCTTAGCTAAACATTATGGAATTCTCAACAGTAATGATTAAACCAGCAGGAAGATAAGTTGTGTGCAAGACCAACATTATATTACCAGTCAAAGCAGGAATATCAAGGGTATATATATATATGGCATTCAGTCCGCATATCACGGAGAGAAGCTTCTGGAGGAAGCAATCCAGTCTTCCTCCGCACGCTACCAGAGAAGCTTATAATGCAAGGCTCCTCAATCTTCCTTAGTACGATATGTGGATGGCTTCCAGTGTAAGATACTCAGTCATCTTAGGTAAGCCATCGCAGAAAGCTTCTGGCATAAGTCACCAAATCTTCCTCAGTAAGCAACCAAAGGAAAAGCTTCTGAAGCACGGTACCCGGTCTTTTTCAGCAAGCTATCCCGCAAAAGCTTCGAGCATAAGCTATCCAGCATTCTTCAGGATGCTACTCTCAGATAGCTTCCAACACAAGCTATCCAGTCTTCGTCAGTACGGCACTACAAACAGTCATCGACATTGGTACAAGATGTTACCTAGTGAGTTGGTAGTATATGGCAGTGCATCTCAAGAATCAGGTCCGCAACAGTTGGGTCAGAAGCACGAGCTAGTCAGGAGCCAAGTGTCTGCCTCGGGAATCAAATGCTCAGCTACACATGCTTCCATATATATTGTGAACATGCTGCCAAGGTCATGCAAGTCACTCGTACGATGATGAAAGCATGGTGAGAATCCGACAACCACAGGAGTTATGCAAGAGGAAGAAAGCGAGTTATACACCTCAGTATGATGCAAGGACCGACAAGCTATAACATAAGCCCATATTGGGACAACAATCTTGGCAGTGGTTATCAAGGCCAGCTTCCTCATGCCCGACAAGGCAATATCGTTAATCCTCGTCACCAGCTTGTATGATTGCCGACGACAATGAGCTTTATACAAGTACATGTGAACCTGGTATATTTCCTATGACACGAGTCATGAACAAGGCTAAGCAAAAGATTCATAGAAAGAGAACAATAATGAAGGAGCAAGACCGGCAATACAGGTATGATAATTGTTGCATGAACAACATGGTACGGATACCCAAGACAGTCTGATTCCGTATCGATCACCATGAATATACACCCAAGGGGTCTACTCTATTTGTAAGGACCTCACATCAAGGTAACCCGCTCAGCCAACTATATATGCTCAGAATTGTCAGTATGGAATATCCAAGTCCGTCATGTCAGACCAAAGGCCAGCTTAGCAGTTTGACTCTACTGACCGTGTTAAAGCATCGCACGGCCTATGGATATACCGACAGAATGAATAATCAGAATGCTGAACAACAATCTCGAATCATGTGTCCTCACATATGGTACCCAGTGAAATGCTAGCCTGAACAAGATTCTTTCCCCAGAAAGACCGCCAGTCAATTCTCTAGAAGCTATTGCTATAAGGTATTACTCCTTTATACTGGTCACGACTGCCGACAGTCAAATCTTTGGTACGGATTTGATACTCGAGGCAGTGGAGCCAGCCAAGATGATTCAGAACTCCCTACAAGTAGTCAGATTCCGCAAGACAAGGGTTATGATTCCCAGTATGGTTCTGAACCCGGAGGACATGCATCTAGTAACCCGATGCAATGATTAAATGTTTCGTGTCCACCGAGGGAATTTGTTCATAACTCCATTGAATACTATCGGTGCTGGATAGAAGAATGTCACGTCAATTGGAAATCACTCCCGGACTTATGGAAATTCCAGTCATGATAATATCAGATAAGCCAGCAAACATAAAGGAATTGGCGCCAGGGTAAGGTTGAACATATGAGAGAAGACCTGTCAGAATGTTGAGTACGGTGAAGCAAACCACCCCAGAGCAAGGTAATCAGGTCATATGAAATTCAGTGGGAACATCATATAAAGGAAAAGGATACCCGAGTTGGAAACGGTCTCCTTAAGTCAGAATATTCATACTTGTTCCCCGAGCAACCAAATCTCGAGGACGAGAATTTATAAGGTGGGTAGGTTTGTGACACCCTGGTTTTTGGCCCTTTCTTTTTCTTTTGGGTTTCTTTGGAATTTCTTTTCTGTGGCTCTGTAGTCTTGAAACCCGGGAAGATCATCTCTTCTTCCTCTCCCAAGTGGCTTGTTACCCTCAAATCCATCCCAATACCATGTCATTTCCATCTTAGCCCAACCCCAACATTTATTTCTTGGGAAGATTCCTTTTTCTATTAAAGGAATAACCTTGTTTGCCCTAGGTTGTGAAGCAACCTACATTTCTGTCTTCCACAAAATTCCCACAAAATTCTCAAAATTCCTTTGGACCATATGGACCTTGGATATGTAAAAATATTCAAGATTCCATGCTCATGGTGGGCACACCATCCAATCTTTGTTTTTGGTCATAATTTTAGTTTGTGAAGCAACTATATTTTATATGGCTTCATAAATTCTGAAATTTTACCAGGACATTATCCTATCTATATAACCTCCCTCCAACAAATTTGGGCTCATTTTATCTATCCAATATTTCTTAATAATTTCACCAAGTTTCTGTCTAGAGGAAAGCATTGTGAAGGAAGTACCATTTTTATTTATCCAAATGGAATGAAATTTATACAGTGCCTTCATATGCCCAAATTATCATTCTCCACCAAATTTTAGCTCAATCCCATCATCCATGTGAGCACAGCTTCAACTTTCATATTTCTGTCCAGTGGGGCCGTTTGTGAAGCAAGTGCTACCTAGACCCCTCCATTTGAGCTGGTAATTTGCCAAGATGGTCCTCTTAGTGAGTGATCAACCCCATCCAAAGCTAAGAATCTATCCCCAAGTGAGCCTTCCCTAGTACATCACAAACACCTTGCTACTGCTTAGTGTTTGTACCTAGTTCAACCACCTCCTGATCCACTGTTGTTGTTTCCTTCCTCCTAGCATCTACTAGGGGAGTGTCCAACACGCCAGACATGCTTGGGCCGCCCAGAACGCGTGGCAACGCCACGGTCACGCGGTGACCACGCGGCTGGCATGCCCAAATGCGTGCTCTGGAATTGGGGCCCTCGGCCACCGTCCTTTCGTCGAGCTCTCGCCACCGGAGAATGAAGAGCAGCTCCGTGGCATCCATGCACTCGCTCGCCAAGCCTCGCCCCTCCTCTTTCTTCCTCCCCACTCCACGGCAGCTGCGTCCGCGTGCTGTCCGCCATCCCCACCACCATGGCCGGTCGGCCACGCCTCTCCCGAGCCTTCTCGAGCACGCCCGAGCTCTCTCCTCTTCCCGTGAACCCATTGACGCACCTCTCCCCTCCTCCTCCGCGTGTCCTCTGAGCTCCGGCGCGCGGCACACGCGTCGCCGCGGCCGTGCTTAGCCATTGCCGTGGCTTGGCTATAAATAGCTGCCCCGGGCTCTCCTCGAGCATCCCAGCCTCCTACTTCACCTCCTAGTAACCCCCTCGGCCCTCCATCGAGCTCCCGGAGCTCCTCTGCTCCTCCTCTAGCCGCCTCGGCCTCCTCCTAATTTGGAGTGAGCCGGAGCTCCTCTCGCCCTCCTTCCTCCACCAGAAGCCTCCCCCACCACCCTAGACCCTTCCCGAGCCTCGCTGTCCTCCTCTCCGTGGCCGTAGTGCCGGGACCAACCTCGTCGTCGCCGCCGTCCGCCGCGGCCGTGGCCTCGCTTGGTCCTGCACTCCCCAGTGAGCGTGAGGCATCCAGGCGGGTGCGCCTCGTCCCCCCGGTCACTCCGATGGTCCGAGCTCCGCCGGAGGTGGCCGGAGTCGCCCGGGGCGGTCGCCGGAGCGTGCGGCCTCCTCTGCCCCGCGAGCGCTCGCACGAGGAAGAAGATGAGCTGGCCAGGCGGGCCCCACCACCTCCTCGGGCCCCACTCGTTAGTGTAACTGGGCGTTGACCTGGCCCGCTGACGTGGATAAGTGGAGCCGCACTCCACTAGTTTACGTCTTCGGTTCCTGAAGGCGTATTTCTCTGCGGTTTTGGCTCAAAATGCGCTTTCACTATACTGAAAGAGTATTCTCCCGCCGGCCGAAACGGTTAGATTGCGGACGTTCGTCCGTTAGCAGCAGAAAAACACAGTTTTTATTTGTTTTCTGCCTAACGAATGAACGGACGTATTTTTGCAACCGTCACTCCGAATCAGGTGATTCAAAAGCCCACTTTCTCTGTTTGTCGAGCCCATTCCGTTGGTATCATTTTCACTATGTTGTCACATTCTAAAAATGACCATTTTGCCCTTACCCTCTAATCAGCTCCGCCGGGAGAGAAACTTTTCTGGCAAAAAAATTCCGCGAGCTTCTCGCACTTCTTCCCGGTGAAGCCGTCAACCCCAGGCAAGCCACAACAGCCATTTGCATGATGGCCTTGCAATAGCCATGGTTATCACTTGAATGTTTAAATAATTACTTTGAAATTATTTTGTAAATGCTATGTATATGCTGATGGATTCATGCTCATTTCTTATGCCATGTTCATGTGCATCCAGATATTTGCTTACTAGTAGTATGATTCTCATGTTCCATTCTTGTATTCAGTTCATATGCTAGTGATCATGATATGCTCACATGAATAGTTATGATTTGTTATGCAAATACTTGTGATATTCATGATCATCTCTATGCCATGCTCATTTGCATCCCGTAGACTAAATGATTTATTGTTGTTGATGTTATGATAAATGGTTATATTACACATCCATGCTCATGTTAACATCATGCTCATATGCACTATTATTTCATCATGTTATTTTGCTATGACTCAGCTCATCACCATTCAAGTTGAACCTGACATTAATCGAACTTGAACAAATCTGTTGGCTGATTCATGGTGCCACCGAATCGAGCTCACCAGTGCAGCCACACTTGCCTGGATGGGGAGGCCCTAATTTGGTCTATTGTCATGCCTCTCGCCGGTGCCTCCAACTAGGGAAGATTATGTGCGCGCGCTATCCTGATCAGGTAGGCGGCCATAAGCCTTGTGTGCCCAAGTTGTATAGTACCATTGTCCCCGTTTGGGGCCGTTTGTTTTGTTTTGCCACGACGGTGGCCAGCCACGAAGATGGCTGGATGTCAAGAGTTGGCATCGGGGCCACCCATGACATAGCCCAAAGGGGAGTTTGTCGGAGTGGCCGGGAGAGTGGCATGCAATAGATTGGTTTTGTCAGAATATCGTTGGTCCACCCGAATGGGAGCACGAGGCCATGAGTTCCGTGGTGTGGGTACAGTGTACTAACCTCTGTAGAGTGTATAATCTATCGATAGCCGCGTCCTCGGTCATGGACACAGTTCGTATTAGGTCACACTATGGGTCAACAGAAATAATAAACCTGCACACTAAGAGTAACAAGATGGCACATGCAGAAGTTGGTGATCGTATGAAGATCACTATGGTTGGTATTGCTGTGATCGTGTGAGGATCACTATGGTTTTTATTGATGTGATCAAGTGAGGATCACGATGGTAAGATGTTGACGGTGGTTACGAGGTAACCCCGAGATGGTAAGTTGGTCCAAGGGACCACGACAATAATCCACGTACACATCATGTTTGATAGCATCATGTTCATGTCCATATCATGATTAACATGTACATGCCATGTTCACTCTCATGTTGTTCTAGTAGTATCATGTTCATCATTGATAATTAACCTGTAAATGACATGCTGTTGTTTGTTTTGATTGCTTTGGTTGCTGTGAGCTTGCGAGTACATTCAAAGTACTCACCTGGCGTGTCATGTCAGATTGCAGGTCATGACGTGATTGATTGCTTATCGAGGATCCCGAGTTTGCGCGCTAGGATGTGTCCCAGCCAGAGTCCCTGCGGACGGGAGTCCATCACCGTTGTCGCTGTTCCGCTGCTAGAAGTTTTTTTTTTCCGTCGCTACGAGTTGTTCCGCTGCTAGCATAGATCTATCTTAGCAGGCGTAGTGTCGCCGTGCCCCTGTAACCTTTGTAATACCCGAACCCTTGTACCCCGATTATTTGTAATAAGAGCTGATTTGTTCTATGCCAAGCAGTGCCGTATTTCAGATGACTTGATTTCTGGGCTGGAATACGGGGTGTTCCGCTTTCTCTGAGCCGGGGTGCCACATTGCATGGTTTCTATTGAAATTTATTACATAGGTTTTCATTCGATTTTTCTTCCGTTAATTAAACAACCCTCTTATGCTTTCTGTATTGCACGACCCTCGAGTTTCATAGTGGTGTATTTAATATGGGGTAAACTATAGGGTGATGCCGTACTGCACGACCCTCGCGTCAAGTTGATGTCATGCATCCGTTAGAAACTTGCATGCGTGCGGCCGCGAACCAAACCCAGATCGGCTCGCGCCGGAAGAGAACATGAAGAAAATTTGTTCTCTATATAATTCTTAACATAATATTTGATAGAACATGGCTATCGGAAAATGGTTGAAAACCATAAATTATTAGTGTTTTTTCACTCTTATACTCTTGTACTCCCTCGAAGATCGGGGTTGGTGATGTTCCATTCACCCTCGAAGATTACCTCTTAAGTTGCCAATGAACTAACTGTCGTAATTATCTTATATTAGTGTAGTAGACAGATATATCTTTGAATTATTGATTTGATTACGTATGTTTGAGAGTTTGTGGTTTAAACTCGTGCAAAAAGAAACTTATATGGCAACGTAAGCATTTACTTCCGTAGCAACGCAGAGCATCACCCCAGAGTATTGAGCTAGCTAGTAGAAAAAAGAAGCAATAACACCACGGCGTCGGCCGCACATTGTGAGAGCCGGTGAGATGATCGTCACCTGGGGGGGGGGGGGGGGGGGGGGGCGTTGGTGCGGTTCTTGTGCCCCATGCCCACGTCAGCCTTAGCGGCGAGCGCGACGGCCACGGCCAGCAGGCCGACAGCCACGGCGGCGGCGGCCAGAGCGCCCCAACCGCCAGCGGGGAGCTCTGCCAGGTGCCAGCAGCGCCTCCATCGGTTAGGTCGGGCGGGGGACGTCCGGCCGTGCTGCCTGGTGCGGAGCGGCCGGGGGTAGGTGGAGGAACGGCAGTGGTGGTTGCGGCATTGCTGGCGGTGGCGCGCTTCCGTTTTATAGGCGTTACGGGATGCTGACGCTGACGGGGGTGGCGAGGGGGCAGCGATGCGACAGGAGTCGGGGGCGACGTATACGTGAGCGGAGGTCGAAGCGAACGATTCGATCGGCATATCTCCCCCAGAAATGGAAACGAGATTCCCTTCGCCCATTCGTCGTTTCGGACGCGGGCAAACCACCAAGGAAATACTAAATACAGGCATTGATGCATACATGATAACAGTATAGAGTAGAGTTTAGCAAATGATTTGGTCAGGTCATGATTCCTTCTCTTTCTTAGTAGCTCAGATGTGACATGTCTACCGGGAAGGAGCTCCATTTCCCGGTGTTGTCAAGATGATACCAATTACGTCCAGCTTCTGCAACGATACAATACCTATATGTAGTCGAGACAATAAGGATGCACACAATCAAAAAGAGAGGTGTGCTTCGGTACACCCCCCTAACGTATAAGGGCATTCTGGGTATACGGTGCTTAACGTATACCCATGCCCGTATGCGACGGCGGCATACGCTTAGAGCCGTCGGCCGATACGGCCGCCTGGCGCCTACCGTGCCCCTCACAGGAAAAAATAACAGACGCACAGCCCGTCCGGTGATCACGCGCCCCGATCCCACGTCGCCCCGCCCGGCCGGTCGCCGCCGTTGCCCGCCGTACATTACGGCCGCCGGTGCTGCCGGTTGCAGGGGTCGGTCGCCATCCCCCGGCACGCGACGCGTCTCAGCCCGCTCGGACCGCGTCACCCATTTCCCCAACTCCCGATCTGGCGTCCGTGGACATCGTCGAAGTCGTCGCCGTACGCAATCTGGTCCCGTGCACGTCGTCGCCGTCGGCAATCGCACCGTGATCTGGCCTCCGTGCACGCCGTCGCCGTCGGCAATCGCGCCGTGATCTGGCATCCGTGCACGCCGTCGCCGTCCGCAATCACGCCGTGATCTGCCTCCGTGCACGTCGTCGCGGTCCGCAATCACGCCATGATCTGCCTCCGTGCACGTCGTCGCCGTCCGCAAGCAGGCCGGAGTGCACGTACCTCACGGCCTCGCTGCCGGACATTGAGACCCGCCAGCCTCTAGGTTTGTCAAGTAAACCGTCTAATTCGCATCAAAACAATTTAGTTGCTGTAAATAATTATCCTGCAACGATTTTGATATTATCAACTATTCATCGGCATGACCGTAGTACATCTAGTTTGATTTTGAATTGAGATATGATTTTTTATTTTAAAATATGCAGTGTTGGTAGTGAGGTTATTCAATGGAGGAAGAAACAGGATTTACGGATGCGCTCTTGCAGACGAGTGAGTGGTATGGTAGCGATAGTGTTGGTCGTACCGATAAGGATCGCAGTACTGAAGATGATGATAGCAGCGACAACTAATCGTGGTCGTCATACGATAATTTACCTGAGGAGGATTTTCAAAAGAATGAGGATGGTGCTTGTAGTGAAAACGTAAGTGACGTGTACATTGATTTCGTCTGATGATCAACCATATGGGTACTTACATGTGCATGTTGTTTTTTATCTGCAGGAAGATATTGATGTCCACAATGTGCATGTTGTTTTTTATCTGCAGAAGCTTTCCATGTTGCGTCAAATGATTCATTCGTGTTCGATGAGTTGATGCAGTGTCTGAAGAATATAATAGCGAAGAAAAAGGTCCCCGATGATGAAGCTGTTGGTCGTAGAAGGAATGTGCATGACGAGGCACTTGAGCCGGAACGAGGAGTCGATGTTATAGGTGATCCTGTTAAAGTTGCCACGAAGGGCGCACCTAAGCAGAGCAAGACAGGGCGGTCAAAGAATGATCCAAATGTTACAAAAAATGGAAGACCAAAATCTTTTTTCGAGAAAAAAACTGGTCCTCTTTGCGGCCTATGCCGCGAAGAGGGCCATAGACGGCAAACGTGCAAACTGAATGAAAAGTAAGTTTTACATTTGAGTTGTCTGTTTGTATCTTATATTGTTCTTAAAAATTGTCTGACGAGTTGTTTACATTTTGTTGTGTAGGTACCAGGCTTAGAGATGGAGTTTCATTCATCGAAACAAGGCAGAGACTTAAAATTAGCATATTATTCAGATGCTAGACATAATATATATGTGTGAGACCTCGTGTGAGACAGTTTTATTGAAGTCTTTTGAGACAATTTTTTCAACGTTTTATTATGTCTTTTGTGTGAGACGAAATGATACATGTGTATCCAACTATTATTGCTGCTATTTTGTGAGACGAAATGTTAAAAGTGTGTGCAATTATTATTACTATGTTATATGTGTGTGAAACTATTATTGTCGGTATGTTAATATGTAACAGTTTGTATTACTGTTGTTATTATTATCAGTCTGACTAGCACAACATATATGATCAAACTAACAGTGTTGCTCGCGGCGGTGATGTTTTTTTTCCTTTAAAAAAAAAGCCCACGCCGTCCCTAAACCTATAAACTGGTGAACGGGAGGGGCCAGCGGCGCCGTGGGGAACAACAGGGCGGGGAACAACGGGCGATCAAGTCGGGCATAAGCGGGAGTCGCGACGGAGCGGGCCGGTGGGGCGTAGCACGTGGGTCGGCCCAGTAAGGACGCGCGTCGGCGGCGTTGGCGCGGTGCACGCCGCGTAGTTTTAGTCCCACCTCGCCCGTCGAGGGACGCAACGACCGGTTTATATACCCAGGTCGCCGTCCCCTACGTAAGCTTAATTCCTTACCTGCCCCTGACTGCCCTGTTGTTCGCCACCGCTGGGCCGTCCCGCGGCTGAAAGGCCGTCCCTTTCGCCAATTGGCTAGATCAGGGCGGTTCTAGTAACGCTTGTGGTGGGCCTGGCGGCGGAAGGGATTTTCTTTTTTCTTTTTTATATTTTTAACGTAGATTATTTTTTGTGTTAGATTAAACTTATGACAATAGTCATGACAGCAGTAATACATTAAAAAAAATATCACAGTTCACACTTAAACAATAGACATGTTCACTGTGAATCAAATGAACCCGTACAGGAAAGAATTTTAAAGTGCCATGTCTCATATCCTTTAAACAACTGACAAGTAGCATAACGAATAAACTCAAAGTGCCATGTCGCATTACAATCCAACAAAGTAACAAGTACCCAACAACGGCAGGGAAACCTTCTGCGGGACGAAAACCCTACCGCATGCTAATACTTATGCCTTCTCCATGATTTTAACAATTTTCATCTTGACCTTATCTAATGTGTTGACCTCTGAAAAAATAATTTCCACAACAATACGTGGCCTTGACGCATTAATCTCTTGCTGGTCAAATTCAAATGTCCAGCGATCTCCGTCCCAGTGTTCTATGCACCTCAGTACAAATAGTCCACATGACACTCTGGAATAAACACTTGTGGTCAGCTTAGGATGTAACATGCAATTGCTTGTAATAATGGTATCAAGTATGAACTTACGCATCTGTTTGTCTCGGCATTTCGTACTCATTTATTGGCCATGATGACACATCTGGATACTTTTTTGCTTCAATAGTTAAGTTGGCCTCCATAATATCTTTAGCGATTTCAGCTCTCTGAAACAAATTAACGAAACTAGATTAAATGCATGTCCCAATAATTTTGTTCATGTGAGTGCGAAAATACTAGTTTACCAGTGTCTTAATCATATTGCGAACTCTTGAGCTAATTGCGCCATTAGAATTAGAGTCAAGAACTTGAAACTCCTCCTTCACGGTGTGCATCACAATGGTTATCCAATGATTGTCGTTCACGTGCATAGGAAGATATGCCTATATAACAATAAAATTATCTTAGTGTAATTAAACACTGCTGCATAACCAAAACTAATAAATATGAAAGCAATACCTTCTCCCGTGCGAAATACTCATCCATCACTCTCGTGACGACTTTCGTTTTCTTTGTAAGCTTCTCTGATTTTATATTCTTTACCGACTTATTCTTTCCTTTAGCCCTATTTAAAAGAAAATTGGGAAACCACGTTGTTGATATGTGACGATCAGCAAAACCACGGGACGCTAGGTGTTTACAATATGTATTGATGACCTACATACAGTATCATACATTTTCTCAGAACTTCCACACTAGAAATGACAATTGTAGTAAAAAACTCATACTTACAGCGCCATTCAACCATTTATACGTGAGGACGGCATGAAGCATTTCTGGCGTGCATATGTCCCCATCTGGTGGCGGCACAATAACCACAGTTCGGCGCGCATGCTTCTTTGACGATGCGAGAGTCTCAACAAAAACTTTGGCTGCCTCTATGTGCTCCGGAGTCATATTATCTGAACTTGCTAAAATTGAATGTGGTGAAGCAAACAGACCTAGAGCAATGTAATTACCCTCAGTTAAATAATTACAATAATTACATAACACTTACATTGACAATAAAGTAGTATTTGACTTACTTTTTTTAACACGTTTCCTGTGAGTGGTCTGCTCGTAGGGGGACTGAAAATATTTTGAAGGATTTTGCTTGCGCTTACCTTCATTCTCCTTACTGCCACTAGCCTTAGCTTTGTTGCAGATTGTCCGGAAACTTTCAATAGTTTCTTCGGACTTTGATGGAGACAAACCACCCGTAGACTCGCCGGATATAGCACCATTTTGCGGGGTTCGGGACATAGACGGGAAGTCTTTTGTCGGTACAGAAGATGACGGAGACGAAGATTTTCCATTCTCCAAAATAATGAAAGGACCATTAGCTTCACTGAGGGTGTCCCGGACTACGGGGTACTCGGGTTGCCGGCCTATCTCTCATGGGTCGGACTGGTGGGCCGCTCTCTACACGTCGACGGAAGGCTGGATCGTGGACGACCCCGTATGATAGAAGGAAATCTCTGAAGTCTTGGCGTCTCCTCCCAGGAATAGATGGCGTAACCGGCATGTTTATCCCTGATGGTAACCGACCATATGTAACCCTAGGGCCCCCCTGGTGTCTATATAAACCAGGAGGTTTAGTTCGTAGGGGGGAGATTCATAATCTAGGGTTTAGCCCACCTGATCTCGAGGTAGATCAACTCTGTAACCTTCATACAATCACATCAATACAATCAAGCAGGACGTAGGGTTTTACCTCCTCGAGAGGGCCCGAACCTGGGTAAATCGCTGTCCCTACGCTCTCTGTTACCATCTGCTCCTTGACCCATAGTTCGGACCCCCTACCTGAGATCTGCCGGTTTTGGTACCGACATTTGGTGCTTTCATTGAGAGTCCCGCTGTGGGTCGCCAAGGATCAATGGCTCGCCGTCCCCGGACAGTTCTTCAGCAATGGAATCTGCAGCGGGGATATCATCGTCCTCGGACGGCTCTTCTCTTCCGCGACGGAGTTCGTAGCAGGGACATCTTCGTCCCCGGCCAGCTCTTCGCGTTCGGCAGCATCGTGTTATACGCCGATCCGACCGGTCACCTCGACCAGGTCGGCAACTTCGCCCCCGAGCAGGAAATCAGGTTCGGCGGCCTTCAGTTCGTCGCCGACGCTCGAGGCGATCTGATCTTCACTGGGTTCTCGGCCTCACCCGAGGAACCCACCAACCCCGAGGCCTTGACTTCGGATCCCTTCCCCGCCCCAGTCCTCGGGGCGGGCCTCAGATCGGACCTGACCTTGAGTTTGGCTCCAACCCCGGTGCCGAAGAACCAGGGGTCACCCTTGGCCGAGCACACTCCCGTTAACGACGCGCCGGAGCTCAACTCCAGGGACCGTCCGAACGGAGATCCGGTGGATTCCTCGATTTTAAGCGAGATGCTGGACCGGATCCAAATGATAAAAATCGCGGACGGCCCGTCCTTGGACCAGGAGCAGGTCGGACAGGATGCCGGCCGCGGGGAATTTTGCGTCCCACCCACCACCCACTTGGTAGCTACTGTCGAAGATTTAACCGACATGCTGGACTACGCCTCCGAGGAGGCTGACTACATGGACGAGGACATGGATGTCCCGCCCTCCACGGACACCTTCCTTGCCACTACAAAAACCGGAAAGTGGACCGCCACCTCCACTTATGACGTCTACATGGTTGACACCCCAGTGAAGGACGGTGACACAACCAACAAAGGCGGCGACGACACCACCGAAGACCCGCCCAGACGCCGACGACGGCGAGCCAGAGGGCAGGGGAAGGGCAAGGAAAATCACACAGACACAAACGACACCGGCGCTAACGAGACTTCGGATAATTTGGGGGAGCTCGGCGACAACACGCCCGAGCAATGACCTGACACCCCTGAAGGGCATGAGGACCAGGGTGACCCCGAGGACCTCGACGATTCGGAGGACAGTAATTATCTCCCCCCATCCGAAGAGGAAGATAGCCTCGGACCCGAGGACTTTATCGTCCCAGATGATCCCCTGGCACAAGAAACATTCAAACGGAAACTTATTGCCACTGCCCGAAGCTTAAAGATGAAACAACAACAGCTCAGGGCCGAGCAGGATACACTCAACGATAGATGGACGATGGTCCTAGCCGCCGAAGAAGGCCTCGACGATCAACGTCAGGGCCAATATAGGAGTTACCCGCGGCGGCGCCTCCTTCCAGACTTCGAGGATGAGGCCTTCGAGCCCGTACCTCCCAGACGAACTTACGCAGACCAGCCCGACCGGCCCCCTCGAGGACGAGATAGGCTGGCTGTGGAAGCCGAGCTCCCACCCGTGCTCCCTCGAGGACGAGATAGAACGGCTGGAGAAGCTGAATACCCACCCGCGCCCCCTCGAGGACGAAATAGAGCGGCCGGAGAAGCCAAACTCCCACCCGTGCCCCCTCGAGGACGGGATAGGACGGCCAGGGAAGCCGAATACCCACTCGTGCCTTCTCGCCGAGCAGGCAAAGACCCTGTTCAACCGGATGACCAATACGATCTGCGCCACGACCTGAACACACGAGCGATTCAGTCGAGGTCCATCTATGGACCCACAGGATAAGCACCCGCTGGACGGGACGGACACCAGGCCTGGCGCGATAGAAACGACGGGGCTCGGGATCAGCACCGTGCCCGGATGACAACTGATCTTCGGCGCGATGCGTCCCGGACCAGGGGCGCCGCACACCCAATGTGTTTTACTGACGAGGTGATGCAGCATCAGTTCCTCGAGGGGTTTAAACCCGTTAATATAGAATCCTATGATGGGACAACTGACCCAGCTGTATGGATTGCGGATTTTCTTCTACACATTCATATGGCTCGAGGAGATGATCTCCATGCTATCAAGTACTTACCACTGAAACTTAAGGGACCGGCCAGGCATTGGCTGAACAGCCTACCCGAAAACTCCATCGGGAGCTGGGAAGAACTCGAAGATGCATTCCGAGCTAACTTCCAGGGCACCTACGTTCGACCACTGGACGCCGATGACCTGAGCCATGTTATCCAACAGCCCGGAGAGTCAGCCCGGCAATTCTGGAACCGATTCTTGACCAAGAAGAACCAGATCGTCGACTGTCCGGACGCCGAAGCGATTGCGGCATTCAAACACAGTATCAGGGATGAGTGGCTCGCTCGCCAGCTCGGCCAAGACAAGCCAAGAACAATGACGGCCCTTACTTCTCTCATGACCCGCTTTTGCGCGGGTGAGGACAGCTGGTTAGCTCGTTGAAGCAACCACCCCGAAGACCCCGGTACTTCAGAGACCCGGGATGGGAATGGCACACCCCTGCGCAATAGGAACAACAAGCGCCGACATTCAAACAACGGCGGTGAAGCCGATGACGCAACGGTGAACGCCGGATTCAGCGGCTCGAAATCGGGACAGCGGAGAAAACCCTCTAAAGGGAACCAAGATGGCCCGTCTGCGCTGGACAAAATATTGGATAGGCCCTGCCAGATTCACGGCACCCCCGACAAGCCAGCTAACCACACCAACCGTCACTGTTGGGTAATCAAGCAGGCCGGCAAGGCCATAGCCGAAGAACAAGGCAAGGGCCCCCGCAGTGAGGACGACGACGAACCTCGCGGGCCGAACAATGGAGGCCAAAAACAGTTCCCTCCGGAGGTCAAAACCGTGAACATGATCTACGTCATGCATATACCAAAGAAGGAGCGGAAACGCGCGCTTCGGGATGTTTACGCCTTAGAGCCGGTAGCCCCGAAATTCAACCCTTGGTCGGCTTGCCCGATCACTTTCGACCGTCGCGATCATCCGACCAGCATACGCCATGGAGGAACGGCGGCTCTGGTACTCGACCCCATCGTGGACGGATTTCACCTCACTAGAGTCCTGATGGACGGAGGTAGCAGTCTTAACCTGCTTTACGCAGATACAGTGAGGAAGATGGGGATCGACCCGTCAAGGATCAAACCCAGCAACACCACCTTTAAAGGTGTAATACCTGGCGTCGAGGCACGCTACTCGGGATCTGTGACTTTGGAAGTGGTCTTCGGCTCGCCCGACAACTTCCGCGCCGAGGACTTGATCTTCGATATCGTTCCTTTCCGTAGTGGTTATCACGCACTCCTCGGACGGACCGCCTTCGCTCGCTTTAACGCCGTCCCGCACTATGCATACCTAAAGTCGAAGATGCCAGGACCAAGGGGCGTTATTACCATTAACGGTAATACCGAGCGCTCGCTCCGAACAGAGGAACACACTGCGGCTCTCGCCGCCGAAGTCCAAGCTGCCGAAGAGGCGTCGCAATCCCAGTCCATTGTCAAGACACCGGACACATGCAAACGCTCCCGAGCTGCAGCCTTGGTCCCGGCGCGCTCTCATGCTCCACCCAAATAGGGATACGCGCCCCACAGCACGGCCCACCTAGCCGTGAAATACATACCTCGAGTGCACAATTTCGCGCTCAAAATTCCATGGGCAGTTGTGGGGACACAGCAAACAAAAGGTCCAGAGCTCGGTTCGACCGACCAATGGCCACCAAATGTCTTCGAATCGACATCAAACAATGGGCACCACCTAGGGCCCGATCAGCGTCCAGCTAATATACCATGGCGACTTCCCAAAACCCTTTTTCAAGGGCTCGCCCGCCAAAGATTACTACTTACGCCGAATACACGGCGGACAGCTCCGCTTCCACGACAGCTTCTTAACGAGCAAAGGCGCAGACGTGCAGCAGGGCGTAGTAGGGATGTCAAACCACTCATGGAAGCCCTGTGTAAACCTTTACTCTCAATATATACATTCCTTTAAAGTATCTATTCAAGTTACTTCGGCAATACGGATTGTACGGTTGGACGTCACACATTTAAAGGAAGCAAAGACCACTTTATTATGGTATACTCGTGCAGTCATTCACGTTGCATATTCCTTTCCGCCTTTTCCGCCGAAGTAAACTATCATGATACATTTATTTTAAACCGGCTAATAGACCGGGGGCTCGACCATAGATCTTTCCTTAAAACTCTATACCAGCACTTCTCTTTTTTTTTCATGTGCTCGGTGTCACGGATATTGCATTATATGAATCAGTTCCGAATTGCATCTTTGGTCAATAGTTGGGTTGCCCGGCTCCTGTGTTTACCCTCTTACGTTCCGCATTGTTCGGCTAAGAGGGTAAAGGGAGAACCACTGCGATTGTACTTCTAGCTCGCCTGGTCAAGTACCTCAGTGGAGAAAGCCAAAAACTGACTGTCCCAATAAGCGAGAACTGGTCGGCGATCCGATGACTGGCGTTAGCCTAAAATCGTTGGAGGTTAGTCCATGTCATACGAAGGGTTCTCTGTCACAGAAACCATGTGATGATGGTATCAAACCGCGGCTTGTCCGAATATCACAAACACCGGGGGCTCGTCACCGGCCCCCACCGTCAAGCTCCTCTGGCTAAGTGAAAGCACTAAAACCACATAGTCTGATTGCCTGGTTTTTCGTACATACAACCGCCCCCGGGCACCGAGACGTCGGCTAAGGGTTCACGTATTACGAGAAAACACCCCATGCAGTATCTGCCAGGGGGCTGAAGCCGATGACTGGTAACTTTCAGTTTCAAATCGGCCGCACAGGAGTCAAAAATAATCCGGCACTATATCCATAGCCGATCACTTGCACTACAATAACGCAAAAGTTTCAACTCCTTGGTTACAAGGAAACTACATCTACTCATAGATTACATCTTTTGGGCATTGGGCATCTACTGCCCGAGCACCGTCCATCACGGCTGGAAAGTACTGCTCGGGACGCCTATGCTCTTTCCCTGGCGGCGGAGGTCCGGTGGCTATCTCAGCGGGTTTTTGCTTCGGCAAATGTACCATTGTCTTGCCGAAGGCCATCCGAGCACCCTCGATACATGTGGAGCGCTTCCAGGCATCGACCTGTGCAGGAGCGCCGAACAGCCTCTGCACCAGACCGAAGTAGCTGCTCGGCAGCGGCTCCGACGGCCATAGTTTGACGCAGAGGTTCTTCATCACCGGCTCCGCCATCCGATGCAGCTCCATTAGCTGTTTCATCTGGTTGTTGAGGAGGGGAGGGTGTTCGGGCGCTTGAAATTGCGCCCAGAAAAGCCTCTGCTCGGCCCAACCCTCCTGGCCGGCGAAGAACCTCGCTGCATCCACCGCACTCTTTGGGAGGTCCGCAAAGGCGCCTGCGGAACGCCATACCCGCGTGAGCAACGCGAACCTGTTACCTCCAAAGACACATTGTAACAAGTACGGCTTACCGTCCGCGATCAGCCTAACTTGGCGGAGCTCTTCTTGACAACCGCGCGCTTCTGTCCATGCTTCCTTAGCCACCGCTGCCAACGAGGTCAGTTTGGCGGCCAGCTCCTTATTCTTTTGCTCGAGGGCCTCACACTTTGTGACGGCATCCCCGAGCTCCTGCTGCACTTCCAGCACCCGGGCCTCGTGCTTTTCACTTGTGGTTCTCAGCGCCGCCAGCTCGGCAGCTGCCTGTTCGGCTGCCGACTTTTGCGTCGCCACGTCCGCCTGAGCTGTCCTCAGTGCGGCCTTGAGGCTTTCGACCTCTGCGGCGGCAGCTGCAGTTCAGTCGTTTATCTCCGTTAGGATACATCAAACACTGCTTACAAATCTACGGCTGTATTCACTATCACAACTCGGCCTTACCTTGTGCCTCGTCAAACCTCTTGTTTACCAGGCTCAGATCGTCCTCGGAGCTCTTTAGTTTCCGATTCAGCTTGGCCAATTCTTCGGCGTTGGCAGCGGCTGCCGAGGATGATGCCTGCGCATTATTCTGCACCCGTTAGTATCCGAGATGTCGATTTTTGATCCTCCGACCGGCTTTGCTCAACCGGTCAGAGTCTCGGGGGCTACTATGTATGAGGCTATATATTTGCATAAATGAATTTTCCTAAGGAAAAAGCATTACTTCGCTCACCTTGAATCCGGTCAGAAGGCCACTAAAAGCCTCCTTCAGCCCGTTATCCACGGACCGAATACTCTGTAACACCGCGCCCATAAGTGCACGGTGCTCTTCGGCGATGGAGGAGCTGGTTACAGCGTCCTCCATCTCGTCCGGCCACCTGGTTGATGCCTACTCTTGGGCAGGCGGGGGCGGCGGTGGTACTCCGGCTCCTTCCTTCTCCAAGTCCGGAGCACCGGATTCGGGATGCCTTGACGTCTCTGGAGTGGTCCTCGGAGAGAGCTCGGTTCGTCCGAGCTCCTCCCTTTCGTTCATCAGAGGGGCCCTCCCCTCTTGGTCTTCGGCGACCGAGGCATTCACCTCGGCCATGATAGTATCGCCTCCTTCCCCTGTGCGTGGCATGGGAGGAGTCCTCCTTGACAGGACCTCCTCGGTTTCCTTCACTATTGGGGAAGGCGAGGCGCGGGATCCAGTGCCACTCTTCGCTAGCGCCGCTGGTGGAGAATCCCCCTCCGAAACTCGGTCGGCGGGGAGATCGCGCAGCAGACTGCAAAGTTGCACATGGAAACTTGATCAGTATCAGCTCGGTTCGGCTAAAGACGGTCAGGTAGTCGCTAGAGCGCATACCTTTGGGCCTGCGGCTTGGCCCTGGGAATTTTCTAAGGAACCTCTTCTGAGGCCTCAGAGTCCTCGGCAGAAGCCGAGCTATCGCCGGACAAGGCTATCCTGGCCTTGCGCGGTCTTTTGGGAGCGGGTCGAGGAGGCTCCTCCTCGGCATCCTCGGACGCCACCCTCTTCCCTGTTCGGGAGGAATCGTCCTCCTCCCCGTCCTCTCCTTGCTCCTTCTCCTCCTCTTGCGCGGAGGGAGCATTGGTGTCCCCGGATCTAGCACCCGGGGGTCTTCGGGAGCGGAGGCTCTCTTTGGCCTCCCCCTGTTGTTTCTTCTTCTCCTTCCTTTCCGGCACCTCGTACGGCTCCACGGCCAACATGGCCGTCAGGAGGGCCGTCCTGGGTCCTTCTGGTAGCGGCGCTGGACTGTCAATCCGCTGGGCCTTCTTCAGCCATTTCTGTGGATTAGAAGTCAAGAAGACTGAGTACCTTATTAAAGGGAAATAGTTCAGATACAAGAACAAACTTAGTCATACCTCCCGTGGGGGGTTTGCGGCATCAAGTCCGATGTCCTCTCCCTCGGCCGGCCAGTCCTTCTGTGGCTTGAACAGCGCTCTCCATAGTTGGGCGTGGGTGGTGCGGAAGAAGTTGTGCACGGTGGCCGGGTCTTCGGGCTTGTAGGCCCACATAGGGGAGCCCCTATCCTGGCATGGGAGTATTCGACGGCCGAGCATGATCTGGACCACGTTGGGCAGCTCGACGCCTTTCCCTATCATCTTGGCAATTCGTTGTTGTAGTTGCTCCACCTCCTTGTTTACCCCCCAGTCGAGGCCTTTCTTGGTCCATGAGACCAACCTCGTAGGGGTCCGGATCGGAAGGCCGAAAGCGCCCCCCCAACCCGCGCTCCTCGGCTCGGTGATGTAGAACCATTCCCTCTGCCAAACCTTGACGGTCTCGATGAAGGTGCCCTCTGGCCATTCCACTCGGGGGAGTTTGCTGACCATAGCACCTCCGCAGTCCGCTTGTTGGCCGTCGACGATCTTCGACTTGATGTTGAAAACTTTCAGCCACAGGCCGAAGTGTGGCCGGATCCGGAGAAAGGCTTCACAGATGATGATGAAGGCCGAGATATGTAGGAAGGAATTCGGCGCGAGATCGTGGAAGTCGAGCCCGTAAAAAAACATAAGACCCCTGACAAAGGGGTGAAGGGGAAATCCTAAACCTCGGAGGAAGTGGGGGACGAACACCACCCTTTTGCCCGGTCGCGGCGTGGGGACGGCTTGGCCGGCCTCTGGAGCACGGTGGGCTACATCGGCGGGGAGATATCCCGCGCCCTTCAACTCCATGATGGCGCTTTTGGTGACGACGGACGCCTCCCACTTGCCCTTGGACCCGGAACCCGCCATTGCCGGATTAGGCGGGTGGATGGAAAGGTTCTTGGGAGGGAGAGCAGATCTGGGTGTTGGAGCTCAAAAGATGGGGAAGGCAATGGCGAAAAGGGGGAATGAGAGCGTGCTACCCAAACAAGGATTGTGCCCCTTTTATGGGCTATAAAACCCACGGTCCCTTTACTGCGCCGCAGTCCTCGCCGCTTCCCCGTATAACCGTGCCATTATGCGCTCGTGGGGTGAGGCGGATTATTGATTATATCCCTTGAAAACAGGACACGATCTCCATATCGATGGAACGTGCCAATGAGAACCACCTCGAACTGCGCATCGAGTTTGTCATAAACCAACTTGCGGTCGTGGCAAGGTGTGACCCTTCGGTAAAAGTTGTCAGATGAGAACACTGTTCACGCTGAAGCGGCTAGCCTTCGGGGCTAAGTTATTATTATACTTCGTTACCAAGATACAGTTCGGCGCATACATGACCGGATAATGCTTGAAAATACAACTCGGAGTGATACAGGCCTGTTACCAGAGCCACGGAGGAAAGGGAACTGGTCCACGAAGCCAATGGTGTTCGGCATCTACCTTGGCTTCGAAGACTAGTTCGGGGGCTACTGAGGGTGTCCCGGACTAGGGGGTACTCGGGCTGCCGGCCTATCTCTCATGGGCCGGACTGGTGGGCCGCTCTCTACACGTCGATGGAAGGCTGGATCGTGGACGACCCCGTATGATAGAAGGAAATCTCTGAAGTCTTGGCGTCTCCTCCAAGGAATAGATGGCGTAACCGGCATGTTTATCCCTGATGGTAACCGACCATATGTAACCCTAGGGCCCCCCTGGTGTCTATATAAACCAGGAGGTTTAGTTCGTAGGGGGGAGATTCATAATCTAGGGTTTAGCCCACCTGATCTCGAGGTAGATCAACTCTGTAACCTTCATACAATCACATCAATACAATCAAGCAGGACGTAGGGTTTTACCTCCTCGAGAGGGCCCGAACCTGGGTAAATCACTGTCCCTACACTCTCTGTTACCATCTGCTCCTTGACCCATAGTTCGGACCCCCTACCCGAGATCTGCCGGTTTTGGTACCGACATTGGTGCTTTCATTGAGAGTTCCACCGTGGAACATCAAGGATCAATGGGTCGCCTAATCATCAGCAACAGCGCTAGCCGCAGGGGCACTTTTGTTCCCGGCTAGCTCTTCGCGTTCGGAAGCGTCGTGCTACACGCCGACCCGACCGGTCACCTTGGCCGGGTCGACAGCTTCACCCCCGACCAGGAGATCAGATTTGGAAACTTAGAATTCGTCGTCGACTCCCGAGGAGATCTTATCCTCACGGGGTCCTCAGCCTCGCCTGACGGACCCACGAACCCTGAAGCGCCGACTTCGAATACGGCCAACCCCGCCGCCGAGACGGCAGCCGCTGCAGATTCAACCTTGAGCCCGGATATGACCTTTACCCGGTGTAGTGGCTGCAGCACCCGTGTCATCAACGGGCACGGAGGTGGCATTCATACACGTGAAGGATGCTTCTTTTTTCTCCTCCGTGCGGACATGCAAAGTACCAGTTGATTGAACTTCCGTCCAATATTTTGCCTTGTACTTGCCATTCTCCCTCCGAACTCCTTCACCTACATCATCAAACTCGTCAAAGCTCTCCCGCTTATACGGCTTGTACATCACACCTTCCGTGTTCAACCTTTCAATGACCCTCTACAAAGACAAATGAAACACATTCAGTAAATGAATAAGTAAAGCACATTCAGTACAAATTCGAAATTACCTCTGCACATTTATCGGGAATAAGCAGAATCTCCTTCTGAAGCAGTTTTATGTATGTCATCACACGGTCCATAGTGTAGTTCGTGGTTGATGAAACCGCTGAGGTACTTGGCTTTCTTGTTCTGCCACCGCCTTTCCGTTTAGGTGGCTTCGCTTCTGCCTCGGGGACAGTCCCTTCACGTGCAACCTTAGCACGTCTGTACTCTTCGCTTATGCAGTTATCAATCTGTAGAGCAAACAATAAAATGAATTAAATAACGAATATACTTACTTACTACGTGCAATAAATAACGACTATACTTAATGACTTACATTGCCGGTACCACGCCCGTGTATGTTGTCATAGTCGTCTCGCTTTTTCCCTTCAGTTTCTGGCCAGTTAAGCATTAGTGGGTACTCATGAGACAAAGGATCAAGTGTATCCACACCAATTGGCTGCAGTTTTTCCTAGTAGATGTACTGCATAATAGTTAATCTAATTAGTTCCACACACATAACCCATAAAAAATTGTATTTACATATGTACTATTACCAAATGAGCTGTACCTGAACAAGCGCCAAGTTCCCAATCGGCCATTTGAATTTTTCAAGATGTTGGACCATCTTTTTAATAGCATCCATGCACACTCCCAACGTGAAAGCGTTCCAATTGTACGACTTGATAGCGTCAACGTCCTCCACCAACTTGTAATAACGATAAGGAACAAACTTGGTGGACTGCGGTGCTATGACCGTACCCATAAGAACTAGTATGGCTCTTCTCACAAAATCATCATCATATGCCTGACTATCAACAATTTTTTTACCAAGTCATCTATCACTATAAGGCCTGTTTTTTTTATCTAGAAACCGATTCGGAACAATTTTTTTGGCGTCTAGTTCTACTGTTGCTATCGTGCTCATCACATCATGACCCTCGTTATGTAGCCCGAATATGTGATAAACATCTTCGTGAAGCACAGTGATGCCATCACCGTTCGACCGAACAATGAATCACTTTGTACTAGCATCATATGTTGTTATCATAAATTGCAATAATTTTTTTCTCATTTGCACCGGAGGAATTATCAACATACTGTCCAAACTAGTGCCACGAAGCCGCATACGCTGTCTAGGAGTGAATTTTTCCACCAACTCGCACCACTTCTCAACCGAACAGTAGACATCTCCGTACTCTTCCATTCTACATAAGTATTTTTTAAGTAGCTGTTTAATATAGTAACATGACAGAAAAAAGTATAACAAAACCGTCATGAGTATACCTTCACTGGCAGCACACGTCGCCGTGTCCGGCGATGCTACGCCCACTGGCAGCCTCTGTGGGCGTTGTCCTAGCAGGCGCCCTCTGCCTGAGACGCCCGCGGGGGCCAATGGCCCGACCTAGGGTTGTGTGTGCGGCCGACTCTGTAGGGGGCGAGATCTAGTCGGCGCGCTGACGGCGCCAGCGACGGGATTTGTGACGGCGACGGCGGGGCGACGATGGGCGTGCTGACGGCGATGGGATTTGTGACGGCGACGGCGGGGCGACGGGATTTCTGACGGCGACGGCGGGGCGATCGGGGACAGGGGGGTTTTGGGGGGAGGCGGCGGGGTTAGTCGGTCGCGGGGAAGCAGTGGACGGGTGATTACCGACGCCCATGCATGCACGTACGTCGTTATCCACGTAGGCCACGTCGTCCACCCCCGCCTTGGGCCCCCTTACCGTCCACGTTGCGCCCATTGGCCCACCTCGCCCCGCCGTCCACGCCAATGCCTATTTTAGTCCCACCTCGCCCCGACGTCGCGGCGTTGACCACCTTAAATTTTTTATTTTTATTTTCAAGTTACATAAGCACTGGTGTTCATTCTAATATATTTGAAGGTTGATCAGGATCAGTACGACACTACGATAGTCGTACTGATCCTGCTCAATCTTCAAAAACACTACATTGATGACCGATGTATTTTTTTGAGTGAGCAAACAATTTACATAACTGTAATGCAAGTCCGAAGTACGTTTTTTTTCTCGACTCGGCCAAATGACCCCAAACTTTTTCCACACACCGGCATCACCACGGGCACCATGCATGCGAATTTTCATCTTTTTCCGACACTCCACGCATTTCCTAGGGTTTTCCCGGTGAAAAACCCTAAAACAATGCCCGGTCGTGACGTAACGTGCGTTTGGTGTCGGAATTTGTTCCAATCTTGCGTGGGGGCCTACATTGGGCATGCCCACTTGCTGGCAAAAATTGGGGTCATTTCATGCTTGCCACCACGTAGCACCTGTACAACCACCAGTGTTCGGTTCGGACGGAGGGCATGTCCGAAGTGCGTTTTTTTCCTCGACTCGGCCAAATGACCCCAAACTTTTTCCACACACCGGCATCACCACGGGCACCATGCATGCCAATTTTCATCTTTTTCCGACACTCCACGCATTTCCTAGGGTTTTCCCGGTGAAAATCCCTAAAACAATGCCCGGTCGTGACACAACGTGTGTTTGGTTTCGGAATTCGTTTCAATCTTGCCTGGGGGCCTACATTGGGCATGCCCACTTGCTGGCAAAAATTGGGGTCATTTCATGCATGCCACCACGTAGCACCTATACAACCAGCAGTGTTCGGTTCTGACGGAGGGCAAGTCCGAAGTGCGTTTTTTTCCTCGACTCGGCCAAATGACCCCAAACTTTTTCCACACACCGGCATCACCACGGGCACCATGCATGCCGATTTTCATCTTTTTCCGACACTCCACGCATTTCATAGGGTTTTCCCGGTGAAAAACCGTAAAACAATGCCCGGTCGTGACGCAACGTGTGTTTAGTGTCGGAATTCGTTCCAATCTTGCGTGGGGGCCTACATTGGACATGGCCACTTCCTGACAAAAATTGGGGTCATTTCATGCATGCCACCACGTAGCACCTGTACAACCAGCAGTGTTCGGTTCTGACGGAGGGCAAGTCCGAAGTGCGTTTTTTTTTCTCGACTCGGCCAAATGACCCCAAACTTTTTCCACACACCGGCATCACCATGGGCATCATGCATGCCAATTTTCATGTTTTTCCGACACTCCACGCATTTCCTAGGATTTTCCCGGTGAAAAACCCTAAAACAATGCCCGGTCGTGACGCAACATGCGTTTGGTGTCGGAATTCGTTCCAATCTTGTCTGGGGGCCTACATTGGGCATGCCCACTTGCTGGCAGAAATTGGGGTCATTTCATGCATGCCACCACGTAGCACCTGTACAACCAGCAGTGTTCGGTTCTGACGGAGGGCAAGTCCGAAGTGCATTTTTTTTCCTCGACTCGGCCAAATGACCCCTAAACTTATTCCACACACAGGCATCACCACGGGCACCATGCATGCCAATTTTCATCTTTTTCCGACACTCCACGCATTTCCTAGGGTTTACCCGGTGAAAAACCGTAAAACAATGCCCGGTCGTGACGCAACGTCCGTTTGGTGTCGGAATTCGTTCCAATATTGCGTGGCGGCCTACATTGGGCATGCCCACTTGCTGGCATAAATTGGGGTCATTTCATGCATGCCACCACGTAGCACCTGTACAACCAACAGTGTTCGGTTCTGACGGTGGGCAAGTCCGAAGTGCGTTTTTTTTTCTCGACTCGGCCAAATGACCCCAAACTTTTTCCACACACCGGCATCACCATGGGCATCATGCATGCCAATTTTCATCTTTTTTCGACAATCCACGCATTTCCTAGGGTTTTCCCGGTGAAAAACCCTAAAACAATGCCCGGTCGTGACGCAACGTGCGTTTGGTCTCGGAATTCGTTCCAATCTTGCGTGGGGGCCTACATTGGGCATGCCCACTTGCTGAAAAAAATTGGGGTCATTTCATGCATGCCACCACGTAGCACCTGTACAACCAGCAGTGTTCGGTTCTGACGTAGGGCAAGTCCGAAGTGCGTTTTTTTTTCTCGACTCGGCCAAATGACCCCAAACTTTTTCCACACACCGGCATCACCATGCGCATCATGCATGCCAATTTTCATCTTTTTCCGACACTCCACGCATTTCCTAGAGTTTTCCCGGTGAAAAACCGTAAAACAATGCCCGGTCGTGACGCAACGTGCGTTTGGTGTCGGAATTCGTTCCAATCTTGCGTGGGGCCTACATTGGGCATGCCCACTTGCTGGCAAAAATTGGGGTCATTTCATGTATGCCACCACGTAGCACCTGTACAACCAGCAGTGTTCGGTTTTGATGGAGGGCAAGTCCGAAGTGCGTTTTTTTTCTCGACTCCGCCAAATGACCCCAAACTTTTTCCACACACCGGCATCACCATGGGCATCATGCATGCGAATTTTCATCTTTTTCCGACACTCCACGCATAATGACTCCGAAGTACATACATAATGAAAACACAATTAAAATACATAAATAAATTCCAATTTGAAGGGGGTATTTTACATATTTATTGAACATTTTTTAAATGATAACGAAACAGAATATAAACAAAGTAAACTTTACATATACATACAATTTTATAAAGTATAAAGAAAATTAAATAAATTATGAAGTACATAAATAAATTCCAATTTCAACAGTGTTTTTTTAATAATTAGTAAACAATTTATAAAGTATAAAATAAAACACATAAATAAAGTAAACTTTTATTATGTATCCTTATATAAAAGTCGAAAAAAAACCGAATATGCACCCGCACGTCAACAGGCCCAGTAACGGCGCGCGTGCATGCGCTGGACGGCGCGCGTGGGCCGGCCGGGCCGGCCCATGTGGTGGACGGCGCGCTGGTCGGGGCGGGGGCGGGCGCCATCACCGCGCAAGTTTAGTCCCACCTCGCCCGCCGAAGGGCGCCCCGACCGGCTTAAATAGTCGCGTCGGTAGTCGTTGTCAAGCTCACTTCAATCGCCCGTTCCCCGCCTCTGCCCCGTTGTGACCCGCTTATGGGCCGTACAATGACCGAAAGGCCGGCCCTTTCGCCTCCTGGCTTGATCGGGCGGACCGAGTACGACTGCTACGGCCCAAAAAGCTCTGGGTGGGCTAATTTTTTTTTCAACGCCCACGCGTTAAGCTCGGTTGAATTTAATTTAGTACCACATTGCTTACCAAGGACGTTTTTTTACGACATCCTGCAAATGGACCCAATTTTGTTTCACAGTCTTGTACCATCATGACAAGCATGCATGCTAAGTTTCGTAGCTTCTTGCCACTCTATGAATTTTATACGGTTTTCCCGGTGAAATAACCCTAAAACACTGTCCGGACGTGACGCAACGTGCGTTTGGTGTCCGAATTCGTTCAATTCTTGGATTGAGTGTTGGGGTGGGCATACCAACTCACTTGCAAAATTTGGGGCCGTTCTGAAGATGACCAAAAATTGACCTTGTCTTACGGAGGCCGTTCGGGTAGGAGCGAAGGGCCCGTCTCGAAGGACGTTTTTTACGACATCTTTCAAATGGACCCAAAAAATTTCATAGTCTTGTACCATCATGACAAGCATGCATGCAAAGTTTCGTAGCTTTTTGCCACTCTATGCATTTTGTACGGTTTTCCCGGTGAAAAAACCATAAAACACTGCCCGGACGTGACGCAACATGCGTTTGGTGTCCGAATTCGTTCAATTCTTGGATTGAGTGTTGGGGTGGGCATACCAACTCACTTGCAAAATTTGGGGCCATTCTGAAGATGACAAAAAATTGACCTTGTCTTGCGGAGGCCGTTACGATAGGAGCGAAGGGGCCCGTCTCGAAGGACGTTTTTTTTCGACATCCTTCAAATGAATCCAATTTTTTTTCATACTCTTGTACCGTCATGACAAGCATGCATGCCAAGTTTCATAGCTTTTTGCCAGTCTATGCATTTCCTAGGGTTTTCCCGTGGAAAAACCCTAAAACACTGCCCGGACGTGACGCAACGTGTGTTTGGTGTCCGAATTCGTTCAAGTCTTGGATTGAGTGTTGGGGTGGGCATACCAACTCACTTGCAAAATTTGGGGTCATTTTGAAGATGACCAAAAATTGACCTTGTCTTGCGGGGGCCGTTCGGGTAGGAGCGAAGGGCCCGTCTTGAAGGACGTTTTTTTCGACATCCTTTAAATGGACCCAAAAATTTTTCATACTCTTGTACCGTCATGACAAGCATGCATGCCAAGTTTCGTAGCTTTTTCCCACTCTATGCATTTTCAAGGGTTTTTCCGGTGGAAAAACCTTAAAACACTCCATGCATGGCATGTAGTACACCGTGTAGAACGACCGGGTCTGCCAGTACGGATAGTCTCGAAGCGCTTTCTCGGATTAAAATTTCAAAAAAAGTTGCCATTTTTTTAAAATTCACTCACATATTTTTTTGTTTCCACGAACATTTTTTAAAATGCATGAACAATTTTGCAATTCATCAATATTTTTTTAATCCATGAACTTGTTTAAAATTGACGAATAATTTTGGAAATTCGCAAATAGTCATGAACATTTTTTTTCAACAATTTTCAAATTTGGAAATCCCAAATTATTATAAACAAGGAATTCACAAAAAAAACAGGGGCATTACTATATATTTTTCGAAACGCGCGCCTGATACCCTCCAAGCTGGGCTCGCCCATTTATTTTTCAATGCTATTTAATTCTTTCCTCTTTTGTACGCTTTGATGCGCGATTTTTTCAAAATTTATGTATTTTTTTAGATTACGTCAACTTTTTTACAATTTGATGAACGTTTCAAAAACTCAGTGAACTTTTTTTGGAATTTGTGAACATTTTTCAAATTCTACGAATTATTTTACAATGAAACAACTTTTGATTGTTTTATGAAAATCTTGTGAGCTTTTTTCCAAATTCAAGAACTATTTTTAAAATTTGACAAAAAAAATTTATGTTATCAACTTTTTCCAAATTATTGATTGTTTATTCTTTTGGAAATTTTATTAATTTGTTAATGTTATGAAGTTTTATGATTTTTTTACCGGGCGGAAGCGTTGTTATATCAGGATTTTTTTCATTTTTTCTTCAATTTAATTTCTTATTTTTTAAAATAAATTTCTTATAATGTCCGAAATAATTGAACAACTCATATTACTCAAACACCGAAATTTCATTCAAACTTGATTATATCATACATAGTTTTTGAACGAAATTTAAAAAAAACATAAAATAAATCCTAAACTACGTCGTCGTCATCCGCCGCGAGATCAATGACCTCCCCGCCCATGCCGCCGCCACCTTCGCCGCCGTCGCTGCTGCTGAATCTGCTCATGTCATCCAGAAACGCGAGGTCGTCGTCGTCGTCAGCCGCTGCCACAGCAGAATTGCGGAGGGTCTCCATCAAGCCCGGCGTGTCCGCCGGGTCCACCGGGTCTCTCATCTCCGGCGGCGGCACGAGGCCGGGCTCCGTCGACGCGATGATGGCGGCGAGGAAGCCCGGAGAGTCCTCGGGGTCCCCTTCCTGCCGCAGCGCCTCCATTTCCGGCGGTATCTCAACGGCCGGCACGGGCGGGGGATGGGCGACCGGCGCGGGTGGGGGAGGGGCGCCCGGCGCCGGTGGGGGAGGGAGGACCAGCCGCCCGACGCGGCAGTCGCGGAGGACGTCGTGCCAGTAACGGCCCTGCCAGAACCGCCAGCGACCGAGTCGGTTCCACCGCCCGCCGGGCTGATGGACGACCTTGTCGTGGGGTGCGGCGGGGCCCGGCACGGCGTAGCCGGCGGCGCTGACGTGCCACGTGCTCGGCAGACGCGTGGAGGGTGGTACGAGGATGTTGTAGCGCAGCAGCTCCATCGCCTCCGGTATTCCGATGCTTGACGGCCACCATCCGCGAGAGCTACCGCCACCGGACATGGCGAGCGTGGCGGGGGCCGGGTTAGGGGGTGGGGGAGGGGGAAGCCGACGGGGGACGGGGTTGGGGTGCGGCGAGGTATGCCGGGCCGGGGGTTTCTTATAGCACCGCGGGGGAGTTGGGGGGCGGTGGAGGCGGCTGGCTGGCCATTATGGCCGTGTTAAAGGACGCCGTGGGAAGGCGCGTGTGCCCATCCGCGCCGGTCTTAATGGCGGGCGAAGCGACGCGACGGCGGGCGGCAGGCGCGCAATCGACGCGACGGCGGGATGCAGGCGCGCAGTCCACCCTCGGGCGGTGTGGTTGGCGTGCTGACCGACCGCCCGTCTCGAACACCCGCAACAGTGCGGTTTCGTCACGTCACACCGGCACACACACGTCCGCTGGCCCACCACGCCCACTGGCTCGGCTCCACGCGGTCACGCGGCTCGGCGCAACACGGACGTCACGTGGCTCGGAGCCCCCCGCGGCTCGGCGCGTATTCGTACGAAGGCGGGGCGTGGGCAGGCGGGCTGTTTTTTTAATTAAGACCATCATGCCCTTCATAACAAAGGGGTATCGTCTAATCTCAGCCCTTGATGAGTCTAGGGGGGGTGTACTGAAGCAGAAGTGTCAAAAAGATAATTTCTATCTATCCAAAAGAACTCGGCCAATACATATACCCAGTCCAAGTTAAAGAGCTATTTGGTCGCTACCGGAAGCAAGGTGCCTGAGAATATTCCCTGCCTGAGAGTAGCACGAGTGTGTTTCATAAATTGGCTAGCCAGGCACACATAGAACCTAGGCAGTATTCCGTGGATGCCCTAAAATTATGCCTGTGTGGACACAAGCTCTAGGGAGTGTTTGGCTCATCTTTTATTCACATTATTTTACCCGGGCAGGAAGGATGGGAATGGAGCAAATTTAGACCTCCAATTTTTTAGGCTTGACTCAGGCACCCTTGAACAGGTAGGTTTCTCAGGCGAAATCTTAGAGTAGCAACCAAAGCCTCAGGCTGGTCACAGACGCGTGCTCACGCCAGGCAATTTATCTCAAGGTAACAACCAAACATCCTCCGTCGCCACCTTCCTGGCTGGGCCTTCTTCCCGTGGCTCTTCCCCGGGCTAGGCGGAGTCCGACCTCAACATCCAGCCGCATGGACATGGTCCCTGCCGCTGGCGTGGTTCAGATCTGGATTGACATGACAGTGGTGGTTGGGTGCTTCAGCTGCCGCCGGCGTATAACGGTGTGGTGGAGCTCGGAGGCTCCATGGTTGTGCTGGGGTAGCCACGTCCTCGTGGATGCCGGCTAGGACCGGGTTTCTTCGGATTCGGCTTCCCCATCTCCGACGGCTGTGACGATAACGGATGACCACTCCGACCTGCGGCGGCGACATCGCTGATGATTCTGGTGGCTATCAAAGGTCTTCGTGAGGGATCCTCTCCCTAGATTCGGTGGTTGCCTTTGGCAGTGAAAGGCAATCTACGGATGACGACAAGACGCAGAGGGGATGGTAGTGCTGCAGCGGCGGTTAGTTTTTTAGCCCAACTACATGTAGTTGCTGGGACAGCGAAAAAGTGGTGGTGAGAATACATGATTGACTTCGACGAGCTCCGAGGTGAAAACATAGGTCTGGCCCGAGTTGGTTATACCTGATAGTGGCATGTTTTTGTATCATTACCTTTTTGAATGCATTGCTCGATTATGATCGAAATGGTTCTTCAGGGTGAAAACCTAGAATCTGACCTATGGTAGTTGGATCCAATGACGGCGGCGCTTGAGCATCGCGCTCTTCCTGAAGGCGTTGCTATTGAAGAACCCTGTTGTCTTGTAATGTCATGAGATGGCTGGTGTGGATATGGTCATATTTGTAGTTTGTCGATTGCGGATTTGATCTCTTCAGGGTGTTTTTCCTCGCCCATGCATAGATTTGGTCTTATATGACTTTGCTATTTGTCAGCGTGTTTTTGTGTGTTGATGTTGGCTGTGTGCATACTACCTATGCAGAGGCCGGATGTGTACTCATTATGTTTGTATCCGCTTGATGCTTCATTTTGAGTTAATAAAATCCACCCTTTATCAAAAAAAGTTCTTTGACCAGATAATCCTGTTAAAAATTCCTTTTTTTTGCAAATGTTGTTAGAAGTTTTCCCCTACTCGTAGAACTAAGAAAAGCGCATATCGAGACGTAGTTTATTTATTTAGAAAATAATAAACTTTTTCTATATCACATATAGTGTTGGGGATGTTTACCAGCATATAGACCGGGCAGGGTGATAACTCGGCCATAGAGCAGGCTCAGCGGGTCAACTCACTGCAGGGTTGAAGGACTTTTGGCGGGCCGGCTCGAGGAGTCCTAACGGGAAAGGCCGGCTAACGGGAAAGGCCGGCTCACGAGAAGATGAGTGGCGTGAAGGCCGTCTTGGAGAACAAGTAGAAAAGAGTAGGAGACGGGTCAAAGGACGACCCGGACTCTCATGTAATCTAGGGTTCCACCTGTATATATAAAGGGGAGCACCTATACGAAAAAGACTAAGTTGCAACCTCCTCGAGAGCTAGGTTAGCGAATCCGCATCCTTGTAATCGAGATCTACAGCAATATAATCAAGCAGGACATAGACTTTTACCTCCACTGTGAGGGGCCGAACCTGGGTAACCCGGCGTATTCTCGTTCCCGATCAACCCCGTTAAGCTTCTACACTCGTGCGATGGCCTCATCTCCAAGTCCTTTCACAAGGGCATCTGCCATGTCAAAACCACGACAGTTGGCGCCCACCGTGGGGTCTACGCACGGTGGAGTTGAGTTCTTAGTGGGATCTCTTCTAGGGTTCGGGAAGTACGCGGTTGGCATGATGACAAGGAGCCGTCGCGGGAAGTTCTACATCGACGATTCATACTGGGGCCCCGACGCCGACTCGATCGAGTACGGGTACCGAGCCCCCTTCGGCAAGATCCACACCTTCATCGGCGTGGTCGGCGAGCCGGCCGCTGGGTTGGAGAATATCGCCGGCGTCGAGTCGGCGCGCCGCGCTGGTCAGAACCAGGCGAGACCAGGCCCGCGTCAGGCCGGCCGAAACCATGTCTTCGTAGGTTTCACCCAAGGGGTGGCCTTGTGGGAGAACTCCCTGTCTGAGGATGATACGCTCGTCCAATCTGGCGGCGAGTCCTCGACGGGGGAAACCGAGTCAATCCTTCCTCTGCATGCTGGAGGGCTCGGGCACGCGGACGACGTCTTTCCAGAAAGCCCAGATCCGCCTCGCTTCACAGCGGTATACATGGCGGGTAGGCAAGATCCGGTGCGTGACCCGACCAATCCAATGGCGGGGCAGAACAACATCCTTGCCGGCTCAGGAGGAGCCGGCGCATCGGCCACCAGCTCTTAGAAAACCGGGGTTCAGGCGCTCGCGGACTTGATGACCACGCTGGCAGCCCTGTTGACCGAGTCGGTCACTGTGGAGAACGAAGCGGCGCGCAACACGGAGATCACGAAGTGTCACGAGCAGATGGCCAAAATCCAAGAGGACATCAATGCGGAGAACGCCCGCATGGTACAGGAACAGGCCCGGATTGCCGAGGAGAGGCAGCGCCTGGATGAGGAGGCACATTACCAGAACCGCCGACAGGCCGAGTCGGAGCTCGTCCACAGGAGGCGTCATCAGAGCCAGCTTCCGGCTAACCTCGAGCCGACTCAGCTGTTCACCACACCACTGGCTCCGACGAACCCGGGGGCTGGAGTCATCCCCATGGGAGAGCCGCCCTTGCAACAGCCGGTTCAGCAGCGGGAGCCGGCCCGGCATCGCACGCCAGATCAGCAACAACAGCCACCGTCTCACCGGTTCCAGACCCCAATTGGACACTACTCTAACCCGGTTGATAACATGCTGGCAGCGACCCACAACTTGGCAACTATTCTGATCGAGGGGGACGGCTCGATTCAGACGGAGACCAGGAACGCTATTGCAATGCTCAAAACAGCAGTAGTGCAGCAGGCCAACTACTCGCATAGCCAGCACCGTCCTCACTCAACCCCTCACCAGAGCCGTACCAGGAGCCAGCGTCCGGAGTCACCAGCGGTTTCCAGCAGCGCGCATCGCAGAAGGGCCGCCCCACCACTGGCGGATCAACCTCAACCTAGGATCCCGCAGGACGTTGTGGACGCCGCTCGGGTTCTACGAGCGTGGAAGGAGGAAAACGCGCGTGCAGGGCGCAACCCGTCGGCGCATGTCGACACGCCGGCGCGAGTCAACCCGCCGCCAAATATCAACCCGCCACCGAATGTCAACTCGCCCGCCACAGCCCAGACAGACGGCCAACTTGGGGGCTCTTCGAGCCGCATGATTGGAACTCCTTGTTTGGTACCAGCGCTGCGAGAAGCGCGCATACCCCCCGATTTCAAAGCTCCTCGCAAGGTTCCTAACTATACCACGAATCTGGAGCTCACCGAGTGGATCGAGAGTTATGAGCTGGCAATGGACTTGTTGGGCGCAAGTGAGTCAGTGTGTGCACGTTACCTGCCTCTGATGTTGGAAGGCCCTGCACGCACCTGGATGAAAAATCTACCGGTGAATTCCATCAACACGTGGCAGGAGCTGAAGGAGCGATTTATCAAGAACTTCCAGGGAACCTATAAAAGGCCAACCACCATTGTTGATCTGGAACGATGTGTTCAGCGCGAGGATGAGTCGGCCCACCATTGGGATCGCTGGGTTGCGGAGGTTATACACAGTTCTGACAGCATCTCGGCGGCTCAGGCGATGCTCGTTCTGGAACGAATATGCAAATTTCAGCCACTAGTCCAGAAGTTAGGGCGACTCAAGAGGAAAACCCAGGATATGGGTGATCTGATGGATGTCTTTACCCGGTACGCGGAGTCTAACAACACTAAAGACTCGCCGTCTGATGAGGAGAAAGCCGGCAAGGACAAGAAAGGCGGTGGCAAGGGCCACAAGCAGAGCAACAGTAACGGTCAGAACAACAACGGTGGTAAACGCAAGGGTTACGATGGTAGCTCTGATCTAGTGGCGAACACAAACACGGAGAACAAAGGTTAGCGTCAGAACGACGGTTCTAGGAGGCAGTCCTCTGGTATCGCCCTCTCACTTACGAGGAAGCTCTCAAGGCTCCCTGTCCAAAGCACAGTTACAATGGTAAGCCATCCAGTCACTCATGGGAAAATTACTATGTCATGCAAGAGTTTGCCAAGTGGGTCTTCCAGAATCATCATAATGGGGGCGGCAACGGCGGACAACCCGCCAACCAGGGGCCCGGTGAGGGTGTCCGGGACTAGGGGGTACTCGGGCTGCCGGCCTATCTCTCGTAGGCCGGGCTGGTGGGCCGCTCTCTACTCGTCGATGGAAGGCCGGATTGTGGACAACCCCGTGTATCAGAAGGAAACCTCCGAAGACTTGGCGTCTCCTCCAAGGAATAATTGGCGTAACCGGCATGTTTATCCCCTGATGGTAACCGGCCATATGTAACCCTAGGGCCCTCTGGTGTCTATATAAACCAGAAGGCTTAGTCCGTAGAGGATCATCATACTCATTGCCTAGGGTTTAGCCCATCTGATCTCGAGGTAGATCAACTCTGTAACCATTCATACAATCACATCAATACAATCTAGCAGGACGTAGGGTATTACCTCTTCGAGAGGGCCCGAACCTGGGTAAATCGCCGTCTCTACGTTCTCTGTTACCCATTGATTCCTAGGCCCATAGTTCGGATCCCCTACCCGAGATCTGCCGGTTTTGGTACCGACATTGGTGCTTTCATTGAGAGTTCCGCCGTGGGTCACCAAGGATCAATGGCTCGCCTTTCATCAGCGATGGAATCCGCAGCGGGGACATCTTCGTCCCCGGATAGCTCTTCGTGTTCGGCAGCATTGTGCTGCACGCCGATCCGACCGGTCACCTTGACCAAGTCGGTAGCTTCGCCCCTGAGCAAGAAATCAGGTTCGGCGGCCTTGAGTACATCGCCGATGCTCGAGGCGATCTGGTCTTCACTGGGTTCTCGGCTTTACCCGAGGAGCCCACCAATCCCGACGCCTTGACCTCGGCTTCCCTCCCCGTCCCTGTCCCCGGGCCGGGCCTCAGTTCGGATCTGGCCTTGAGTTCAGATCCAACCCCAGCGCCAGAAAACCAAGGGTCACCCTTGGCCGAACACATTCACAGTATTGGCGCGCCGGAGCTCAACTCCGACGGATGCCCGAATGTGAACCCGGTTGACCTCTCGTTTTTAAGCGAGATGTTAGATCAGATCCAGAGGATGAATATCGCGGATGGCCCGTCCTCGGACCAGGAGAAGGTCGGACGGGAGGCCAGCCGCGGGGAATTTTGCATCCCACCCACCGCACACTTGGTAGCCACTGTCGAAGATTTAACCGACATGCTGGACTACGCCTCCGAGGAGGCTGACGACATGGACGAGGATATCGACGTCCCGCCCTACACGGCTCCCTCCCTTGCCACTTCCAACATCAGAAAGTGGACCGCCACCTCCACCTATGACATTTACATGGTCGACACCCCCATGAAGGATGGCGACAATCCCGCCGAAGAACCGCCCAGATGCCGACGACGGCGAGCCAGAGGGCGAGGAAAGGGCAAGGAAAATCACACAGACACGAACGGCACCGGAGATAACAAGACTCCGGACAACTTGGGGGAGCTCGGCGACAACACACCCGAGCAGCGCCCTGACGCCCCTGAAGGGCACGAGGACCAGGGTGACCCCGAGGACCTCGAGGATTCTGAGGACAGCAATTACCTCCCTCCGTCCGAAGAGGAAGATAGCCTCAGACCCGAAGACTTTATCATCCCAGAGGATCCCCTGGAGCAAGAGAAATTCAAGCGGCAACTCATCGCAACTGCCCGAAGCTTGAAGAGGAAACAACAACAGCTAAAAGCCGAACAGGATACGCTCAACGACAGATGGACGATGGTCTTAGTTGCCGAAGAAGGCCTTGACGATCAACGTCAGGGTCAATACAAGAGTTACCCCCGGCGGCGCCTACTCCCAGAATTTGAGGATGAGGCCCTTGAGCCCATGCCTCCCAGACGAACTCACGCAAACCAGCCCGACCGCCCCCCTCGAGGACGGGATAGGCCGGCTGTGGAAATCGAACTTCCACCTGCGCCCCCTCGAGGACGGGATAGGGCGGCTGGGGAAGCCGAATACCCACCTGCGCCCCCTCGTCGAGCAAGCAAAAACCCGGTTCAACGGGACGACCAATATGATCTGCGCCGCGACCTGAACGCCAGAGGGATCCAGTCGAGATCCATATGTGGATCCACAGGATACGCACCCGCTGGACGGGACGGATACCAAGCCTGGCGTGATAGGAACGACAGAGCCCGGGAACAGCACCGTGCCCGGATATGATAACCGATCTCCGGCGCGATGTGGCCCGGGCCATGGGCGCCGCACACCCAATGTGCTTCACTGATGAGGTGATGCAGCATCAGTTCCCCGTGGGGTTTAAACCCGTCAATATAGAATCCTATGATGGGACAACTGACCCAGCCGTGTGGATTGAAGATTTTCTTCTCCACATTCATATGGCCCGAGGAGATGATCTCCACGCTTTTAAGTACTTACCGTTGAAACTCAAGGGACCAGCAAGGCATTGGCTGAACAGCCTACCCGAAAACTCAATCGGGAGCTAGGAAGAGCTCGAGGATGCATTCCGAGCTAACTTTCAAGGCACCTATGTTCGGCCACCGGACGCCGATGACCTGAGCCATGTCATTCAGCAGCCCGGGGAGTCAGCCCGGCAATTCTGGAACCGGTTTTTGACCAAGAAGAACTAGATCGTCGACTGTCTGGATGCCGAAGCGATTGCGGCATTCAAACACAGTATTCGGGACGAGTGGCTCGCCCGCCAGCTCGGCCAGGACAAGCCGAGAACAATGTCGGCCCTTACCTCCCTAATGACCCGCTTTTGCGCGGGTGAGGATAGCTGGTTAGCTCGTCGAAGCAACCACCCCGAAGACCCCGGCACTTCAGAGGCTCGGGACGGGAACGGGAAACCCCGGCGCAATAGGAACAATAAGCGCCGGCACTCAAACAACGGCGGTGAAGCCGATGACGTAGCAGTAAACGCCGGATTCAGCGGCTCGAAATTGGGACCGCATAAAAAACCCTCTAAAGGGAACCGGGACGGCCCGTCTGCGCTGGATAGAATATTAGATAGGCCCTGTCAGATTCACGGCACCCCGGATAAGCCCGCCAACCATACCAACCGTAACTGTTGGGTAATCAAACAGGCCGGCAAGGTCACAGCCGAAGAACAGGGCAAGGGCCCCCACAGCGAAGATGACGACGAACCTCGCGGGCCGAACAACAGAGGCCAAAAGCAGTTCCCTCCAGAGGTCAAAACCGTGAACATGATCTACGTCACGCATATACCGAAGATGGAGCGGAAACGCGCACTTCGGGATGTCTATGCCTTAGAGCCGGTAGCCCCGAAATTTAACCCGTGGTCGGCTTGCCCGATCACTTTCGACCGTCGAGACCATCCGACCAGTATACGCCATGGAGGAACGGCGGCTCTGGTCCTCGACCCCATTGTGGACGGATTTCACCTCACCAGAGTCCTTATGGACGGAGGTAGCAGCCTCAACCTGATTTACTCAGATACAGTGAGGAAAATGGGGATCGACCCGTCAAGGATCAAACCCAGCAACACCACCTTTAAAGGTGTAATCTCAGGTGTCGAGGCACGCTGCTCGGGATCCGTGACATTGGAAGTTGTCTTCGGCTCGCTCGATAACTTCCGCAGCGAGGACTTGATCTTCGATATTGTCCCCTTCCGCAGCGGTTATCACGCACTCCTCTGCCAGACTGCGTTCGCCCGCTTCAACGCCGTCCCCCACTATGCATACCTGAAGCTCAAGATGCCAGGACCAAAGGGCATTATTACCATCAACGGTAATACCGAGCGCTCGCTCCGAACAGAGGAGCACACGACGGCTTTAGCCGCCGAAGTCCAAGCCGCCGAAGAAGCGTCGCAAGCCCAGTCTACTGCCAAGACACTGGACGCACGCAAGCGCTCCCGAGCCGCAGCCTCGGTCCTGGAGCACTCCCATGCTCACACCAAATAGGGGTACGCGCCCCACAACACGACCCATCTAGTCGTGAAATACGTACCTCAAGTGCACAATTTCGCGCTCAAAATTCCATGGGCAGGTGTGCGGATACATGAAACAAAGGCTGAGAGCTCGGTTCGACCGAGCAATGGCCAACAGATGTCTTCGAATCAACATCGACAATGGGCACCATCTAGGGCATGATCAGCGTCAAACTAATATACCACGGCGACTTCTCAAAACCCTTCCCCAAGGGCTCGTCTGCCGAACATTACTACTTCCGCCGAACATACGGTCGATAGCTCCGCTCACACGGAAGCTTCTTAAAGAGCAAAGGCGCAGACGTGCAGCAGGGCGTAGTAGGGACGTCAAACCACTCATGAAGGCCCTGCGTCAACCTTTACTCTAATGCATTTATTTCTTCAAAAGTATCTATCAAAGTTACTTCGGCAATCCGGATTGTACGGTTGGACGTTACATATTCAAAGGAAATAAAGACCATTTTTTCTCTGGTAATTGTGCAGTCATTCACGTTGCATATTCCTTTCCGCTTTTTTAGGCCGAAGTAAACTATTACGATACATCCCTTTTTTTAATAACCGGGTAATAGACCGGGGGCTCGAACATAAATCTTGCCCTAAACTTTATCCCGGCACTTATTTTTACTTTATGTGCTCGGCGTCACGGATATTGCACTATATGAATCAGTTCCGAATTGCGTCTTTGGTCAATAGTTGGGTTGCCTGGCTCCTGTGTTTACCCTCTTACGTTCCGCAATATTCGGCTAAGAGGGTAAAGGGAGAACCACTGTGATTGTACTTCTAGCTAGCCTAGTTAAGTACCTCAATGGAGAAAGCCGAAAACTGACTGTCGCAATAAGCGCGAACTGGTCGGCGATCCGATGACTGGTGTCAAACCAAAAATCGTTGGAGGTTCGTCCGTGTTAAATGAAGGGTTCTCTGTTACAGAAACCATGTGATGATGGTATCGACCGCGGCTCGTCCGAATATCACAAACACTGGGGGCTAGTCACCAGCCCCCGCAGTCAAGCTCCTATATCTAAGTGAAAGCACTAAAACCGCATAGTCTGATTGCCTGGTTTTCCGTACATACAACCGCCTCCGGGCACCAAGACGTCGGCTAAGGGTTCAAGTGTTACGAGAAAACACCCCATGCAGTATCTGCAAGGGGGCTAAAGCGGACGACTGGTAACTTTCAGTTTAAAAACGGCCGCACAGGAGTCAAAACTAACATAAGCAGGCACTATATTCACAGCCAACAACTTGCATTATAATAAAACAAAAGTTTCAACTCCTTGGCTACAAGGAAAACTACTCTACTCATAAATTATATCTTTTGGGCATTGGGCATCTACTGCCCGAGCACCGTCCATCACGGCTGGAAAGTACTGCTCGGGACGCCTATGCTCTTTCCCTGGCGGCGGAGGTCCGGTGGCTATCTCGGCTGGCTTTATCTTCGGCCAATGTACCATTGTCTTGCCGAAGGCCATCCGAGCACCCTCGATACATGTGGAGCGCTTCCAGGCATCGACATGTGCAGGAGCGCCGAACAGCCTCTGCACCAGACCGAAGTAGCTGCTCGGCTCCGCCATAGCTTGACGCAGAGGTCCTTCATCGCCGGCTCCGCCATCCGATGCAGCTCCATCAGCTGTTTCATCTGGTTGTTGAGGAGGGGAGGGTGTTCGGGCGCTTGAAATTGCGCCCAGAAAAGCCTCTGCTCGGCCCAACCCTCCTGGCCGGCGAAGAACCTCGCTGCATCCACCGCACTCTTTGGGAGGTCCGCAAAGGCGCCTGTGGAACGCCATACCCGCGTGAGCAACGCGAACCTGTTACCTCCAAAGACACTTTGCAGCAAATATGGCTTACCGTCCGCGATCAGCCTAACTTGGCGGAGTTCTTCCTGATAGCCGCGCGCCTCTGTCCGCGCTTCCTTGGCCACCGACCCTAGCGAGGTTAGCTCGGTGGCCTGCTCTTTATTCTTCTGCTCGAGAGCCTCACACTTTGTGACGGCATCCGCGAGCTCTTGTTGCACTTCCGCCACTCTGGCTTCGTGCTTCTGACTAGCGGTTTTCACCGAAATCAGTTCGGCAGTGCTACTTGTAGCTTGCGTTGGTATTTCCCCGAAGAGGAAGGGATGATGCAGCACAGTAGAGATAAGTATTTCCCTCAGTTATGAAACCAAGGTTATCGAACCAGTAGGAGAATCACACAACACCTAGTAAGCAGTACCTGCACACAAACAACAAATCCTTGCACCCAACGCAAACAAGGGGTTGTCAATCCCTTGGCGGTAAGATTGCAAGATTAAATTGTATTTGATAGATTGATAGATTGCAGCAAAAATACTAAATAAAATAAATAAAAGAAAATGGCAGCAATATTTTTAGGGTTTTAGTAATATGATTTTGATAGACCCGGGGGCCATAGATTTCACTAGAGGCTTCTCTCGAGAAAATAGCATACGGTGGGTAGACAAATTACTGTTGGGCAATTGATAGAAAAGCAAATAATCATGACGATATCCAAGGCAATGATCATGTATATAGGCATCACGTCCAAGATTAGTAGACCGACTCCTGCCTGCATCTACTACTATTACTCCACACATCGATGGGCTATCCAGCATGCATCTAGTGTATTAAGTCCATAAGAACGGAGTAATGCCTTAAGAACGATGACATGATGTAGACAAGACAAACTCACGAATTAATAAACCCAATGAATAGATCCCATCTTTTTACCCTTAGTAGCAACGATACATACGTGTCATGTCCCTTTCTGTCACTGGGATTGAGCACCGCAAGATCGAACCCACTACAAAGCACCTCTTCCCATGGCAAGATAAATCAACTTAGTTGGCCAAACCAAATCAATAGATCGGAGAAGAAATACGAGGCTATAATAATCATGCATAAAAGAGATCAGAGAAGACTCAAATAATATTCATGGATAATCTGATCATAAACTCACAATTCATCGGATCCCAACAAACACACCGCAAAGAAAGATTACATCAGATAGATCTCCAAGAACATCAAGGAGAACATTGTATTGAACATCAAAAGAGAGAAGAAGCCATCTAGCTACTGCCTATGGACCCGAAGGTCTGTGGTAAACTACTCACGCATCATCGGAGAAGCAGCAAGGTTGATGTAGAGCCCCTCCATGATCGATTCCCCCTCCGGCAGATTACCGGAGAAGGACCCCAGATGGGATCTCTCTGGAATAGAGGCTTGCGGCAGCGTAAAAAGTATTTCGTGGACTCCCTTGAGGGTTTCTGATTTTTCCTGAATTTATAGTGCTGGAATTAGGTCAAACGGAGCTGGGGTGGGCCCACGAGGTACCAGGGCGCGCCCTGGTGCCTCGTGGCCCACCTCTTCTTCTTCTGGCCCTCTCCCAAAGCTTCCAATATTCTTCTCGCCCAAGAAAAAATCTCCAAAAAGTTTCACTGTATTTGGACTTCGTTTGATATTGATTTTCTGTGAAACAAAAACAGGGCAGAAAACAGCAACTGGCACTGGGCACTAGGTTAATAGGTTAGTCTCCAAAAATGATATAAAATTGTTGTAAATGATTATAAAAACATCCAAGATTGATATTATAACAGCATGGAACAATCAAAAATTATAGATACGTTGGAGACGTATCAGGCAGCTGCTTGTTCGGCTGCCGACCTCTGTTCCGCCGCTTCTAGCTGAGCCGTCCTCAGCGCGGCCTTGAGGTTCTCGACCTCCACGGCGGCAGCTGTAGTCATATCAGTTGATTCCATTTAGGCTACTTTAAAACTTACTTAACAAAAATGCAACGGCTGTAGTAAATACTACAGTTCAGACTTGCCTTGCGCCTCGTCGAACCTCTTGTTCACCAGGCTGAGGTCGTCCTCAGAGCTTTTGAGCTTTCGATTCAGCTCGGCCAACTCCTCGGCGTTGGCGGCTGCTGCCGAAGACGACGCCTGCGCATCACTCTACGCACATTAGTATCCGAGATATTGATTTTTGATCCTCTGACCGGCTTTGGTCAAGCCAGTCAGAGTCTCGGGGGCTACTATGTATGAGGCTATATATTTATACAATAAAAATTCTTTAAGGGAAAACATTACTTGGCTCACCTTGAAGCCTGTCAGAAGGCCATTAAAGGCCTCCTTCAGTCCCTTATCCACGGACCGAAGACTTTGCAACACCGCGCCCATAAGGGCACGGTGCTCCTCAGCGAGAGAGGAGCTGGTTAAAGCATCCTCCATCTCGTCCGGCCACCCAGTCGACGCCCGCTCTGGGGTGGGCGGGGGTGGCGGACGCACTTCGGTTTCTTCCCTCTCGAAGATCGGATTGTCCGACTCCGGTCGCCTGGATGACTCCGGAGCCGCCCTCGGAGAGAGCTCGGGTCGTCCGGGCTCCTCCTCTTCGTCTGCCGGAGGGGCCCTCCTCTCCTGGTCTACGGCAGCCGAGGTATTTGCCTCGGCCACGATGGTGTCGTCCCCTCCCCCTGTGTGCGGCATGGGAGGGGTCCTCCTTGATAGGACCTCCTCGGCCTCCTCGACGATTGGGGGAGGCGAGGCGCGCGATTCGGTCCCGCTCTCCGCCAGCGCAGCCAGTGGAGAGTCCCCCTCCGAGACTCGGTCGGTGGGGAGGTCGCGCATCGGGCTGCGATGTTAGAAGTGAAGAGGCGGTCAATATCAAATCTAGTTCGGCCAATGACACTCGAACGGATATCAGAACGCGTACCTTTGAGCCCGCGGCTTGGCCCGGGGGATCCTCTAAGGAACCTCTTCGGAGGCCTCGGAGTCCTCGGCAGAAGCCGAGCTATCGCCGGACAAGGCCACCTTGGCCCTGCACCATCTTTTGGGGGCGGGTTGAGACAGCTCCTCCTCGACGTCTTCGGACGCCGCCCTTTTCCCTCTTCGGGAGGAATCATCTTCCTCCCCTTCTCCTCCCTGCTCCTTCTCCTCCTCTTGTGTGGAGGGAGCATGGGTGTCCCCAGATCTAGTGTCCGGGGGTCCTCGGGAACGGAGGCCCTCTCTGGCCTCCTTCTTCTGGTCCTTCTTCTTCTCCTTCCTCTCCGGCGCCTCGTATGGCTCCACGGCCAACATGGCCGCCAGTAGGGGCGTCCTGGGTCCCTCCGGCAGTGGCGCCGGACTGTCGATCCGCTCGGCCTTCTTCAGCCACTTCTGCGGACGAGAAGTAAAAAGCTAAGTACCTTATCAAAAGGGAACAGTTCGGATATAAGAACAAAATTAGTCATAACTCTCGTGGGGGATTTGGGGCGTCGAGTCCGATGTCTTCCTCCTCGGCCGGCCAGTCCTTCCGCGGCTTGAATAGCGCCCTCCACAACTGAGCATGGGAGGTGCAGAAGAAGTTGCGCATGGTGGCCGGGTCTTCGGGCTTGTAGGCCCACATGGGGGAGGCCCTGTCCTGGAATGGGAGGATTCGGCGGCCGAGCATGATCTGGATCACGTTGGGCAGCTCGACGCCCTGCTCTATCATTTTGGCAATCCGGCTCTGCAGCTGCGCCACCTCCTTGTTTACCCCCCAGTCGAGGCCTTTCTTGGTCCATGAGACCAGCCTCGTAGGGGGTCCGGATCGGAAGGCCGGAATTGCCCCCCAATCCGCGCTCCTTGGCTTGGTGATGTAGAACCATTCCTTCTGCCAGACCTTGACGGTCTCGATGAAGGTGCCCTCTGGCCACTCCACTCGGGGGAGCTTGCTGACCATCGCACCCCCGTAGTCCGCCTGCTGGCCGTCGACGATATTCGGCTTGATATTGAAGATCTTCAGCCACAGGCCGAAGTGTGGCCAGATCCGAAGAAAGGCCTCACAAATGATGATGAAGGCCGAGATGTGGAGGAAGGAGTTTGGCGCGAGGTCGTGGAAATCAAGTCCGTAGAAGAACATGAGGCCCGTGACGAAGGGGTGAAGGGGAAAGCCCAGACCTCGAATGAAGTGGGGCAGGAATACCACCCTCTCACCCAGCCGCGGCATGGGGACGACCTGGCCGGCCTCTGGGGCTCGGTGGGCGACGTTGGCGGGGAGATAGCCCGCGCCCTTCAGCTCCAGGATGGCGCTCTCAGTGACGACGGACGCCTCCCACTTGCCTTTGGACCCGGAACCCGCCATTGCTGGAAACGGGCGGCCGGAGAGGTTCCTGGAAAAGAGAGTGGATCTGGGCGCTGGAGCTCGAAGAATGGGGAAGGCAGTGGCTAAGGCAGAGATGCGAGCGTGCGAAGGAAACGAAGGCCGTTCCCCTTCTAAGGACTGTAAAACCCACGGTCCCTTTATTGCGCCGCAGCCCTCGCCATTTCCCCATGTAACCGTGCCATTATGCGCGCGTGGGGTGAGGCAGATAATTGATCATATCCCTTTAAAACAGGGCATGATCTCCATATCGATGGGACGTGCCAATGAAAAAACCGCCTCGAGCCGCGGATCGAGTTTTGTCATAAAATGACTCGGGGTCGTGGCACGTTGTGACCCTTCGGTAAAAAGTTGTCAGAGGGGGGTACTGTTCACACCGAAGTGACTAGCCTTCGGGGCTAAGTTATCGATACACCTCGGCAACCGAAGCATATTTTGGGACGTGTACGGCTAGGCGACGCTTGAGAACTCGATTCAGAGGAGATACAGGCCGGTCATCGATGTCACAGAAGGAAGGGAACTGGCCCACAAAGCCGATGGTGTTCGACATCTACCTCGGCTTTGAAGACTAGTTCGGGGGCTACTGAGGGTGTCCCGGACTAGGGGGTACTCGGGCTGCCGGCCTATCTCTCGTAGGCCGGGCTGGTGGGCCGCTCTCTACTCGTCGATGGAAGGCCGGATTGTGGACAACCCCGTGTATCAGAAGGAAACCTCCGAAGACTTGGCGTCTCCTCCAAGGAATAATTGGCGTAACCGGCATGTTTATCCCCTGATGGTAACCGACCATATGTAACCCTAGGGCCCTCTGGTGTCTATATAAACCAGAAGGCTTAGTCCGTAGAGGATCATCATACTCATTGCCTAGGGTTTAGCCCATCTGACCTCGAGGTAGATCAACTCTGTAACCATTCATACAATCACATCAATACAATCTAGCAGGACGTAGGGTATTACCTCTTCGAGAGGGCCCGAACCTGGGTAAATCGCCGTCTCTACATTCTCTGTTACCCATTGATTCCTAGGCCCATAGTTCGGATCCCCTACCCGAGATCTGCCAGTTTTGGTACCGACACCCGGCTTCTCAGGAACCGGCTTGCAGGGGCCCTTCGCAGGACCCAGTTTCTAAGGGAACAGTGGCCAAGGCGGTGGGTTTCAGGGGGCTGGCAATGCTGGAGGCGGCAATCAGCGAAACAACCAGGGAAATCAGCATCAAGCTGGTGCGACAGGGTTTCAGAGTAACCCGAAACAGTTAAATAGCGGACAGTATCATGTTTTCACCACCAGCACCTGCAAATGGGATCGGAAGGTGCAACGACGAGCCGCCCACGCGGTTGAGCCGACAACTCCTTACTATCTCAACTGGTCTGAACAGCCGGTTACCTGGAGCAGGGCAGATCATCATGTCCTCCTTGATCACCCTGGTCACCTGGCCTTGGTGGTTGCGCCACAAGTCGGCGGTTATACTCTGACTAAGGTGCTCATGGACGGAGGCAGCAGCATCAATATTCTGTACTACGACACGTTCAGGCGGATGAATCTGTCTGATAAGCAGTTAACTCCGTCCTCTACAGTCTTTCACAACATTGTTCCTGGCAAGTCAGCCTATCCCATGGGAAGAATCTCCCTAGAGGTGGCCTTTGGCTCAGAGGATAACTGGCGTTCTGAGTTTCTGTCCTTTGAGGTGGTTAAGCTTAAGAGCCCATACCATGCCCTATTTGGCCGGCCAGCTTATGCGTGGTTCATGGCACGGCCGTGCTATGTTTACCTGAAAATGAAGATGCCAGGACCAAGGGGAACCATCATAGTGGAAGGCAACCGGAAGATTGCACTCGAGTGCGAGGAAGGAGACGCAGCATATGCCGAGACGGCTTGCGTCACGGAGGAGTTGCGGTATTATAAGGGCAATGTGGACCCGTCTGACAGGGCCTCCTTGAAGAAGCCCACGACGGAGTCAGACCCTCTACTCAAGTTCAAGTCGGCCAGAGACACAAAGCAAGTTGATTTCACCCCGGGTAATTCGTCAGAGCAGTTCAACATAGGGGCAAACATGGATCCTAAATAGGAAAGCGCGCTCATCGAGTTCATCCGTGAGAACTGGGACATCTTTGCATGGAAACCTTCTGACATGCCAGGTGTACCGAGAGAACTCGCTGAGCACTCCCTTAATGTGGATCCCAAGTTCAAGCCAGTTCGCCAGTATCTCCGTCGCTTTAATGAGGAAAGGCGGAAAGCTATTGGTGAAGAAGTGGCCCGGCTCCTAGCTGCCGGGTTCATCGTAGAAGTCTTCCATCCGGAATCGCTAGCTAACCCAGTGCTTGTTCTGAAGAAAAACGGGACTTGGCGGATGTGTGTTGATTACACAGACCTGAATAAGGCTTGCCCTAGTGACCCCTTTGCCTTGCCCCGCATTGACCAGATCATCGATGCTACGGCTGGTTGCGAGAGTTTATGCTTTCTGGATGCTTACTCGGGCTATCATCAGATCAAAATGAAGCTGGAAGACCAGGAAAAGACGGCTTTCATCACACCCTTTGGGGCCTTCTGTTATACAACCATGTTGTTTGGTCTGAAGTGTGCGCAGGCGACTTACCAGCGTTGTGTCCAAAGCTGCTTTCATAAACAGATCGGGCGGAATGTTCATGCTTATGTTGATGACATTGTGGTTAAGTCCCGGAAGAAAGAAACTCTGTTGGAGGATCTCAAGGAAACATTTGACAATCTCCGTGTCTACCAGATGAAGCTTAACCCGGAGAAGTGTGTTTTTGGTGTCCCTGCAGGAAAACTTTTGGGATTTCTTGTTTCCGAGCGTGGCATTGAAGCTAACCCGGAAAAGATCAAAGCAATCATGACCCTGGCTAAGCCGGCCAATCTGAATGCCGTGCAGAAGCTGGCAGGGCGGGTTGCGGCACTGAGTCGGTTCATAAGCCGGCTTGGAGAGAAGGCAATTCCGTTGTACCAATTGCTTAAAAAATCAGACAACTTCGTCTGGTGTGATGCTGCAGATCAGGCATTTGAGGCCCTCAAGAAGCAGTTGTCGGAGCCGCTAGTCCTTGCTGCCCCTCGCGAGAAGGAGCCGATGTTGCTATATATTGCTGCCAATAACAAGGCTGTAAGCGTGGCAGTCATGGTAGAGCGCAAGGAGGACGGCAAGGAATATCCAGTCCAGCACCCTGTGTATTATATCAGTGAGGTGTTAACCGAGTCCAAGCAGCGATATCCACATTGACAGAAACTGGTCTACGGAGTATTTATGGCTAGCCGCAAGCTGAAGCATTACTTCCACGAACATCCAATCACTGTGGTCAGCTCAAACCTCGTGGGGATATAATCTAGAACCGGGAGGCGATAGGCCGGGTTGCTAAGTGGGCCATTGAGCTTGGTCCACATCATCTCAAATACGTGCCCCGCATAGCAATCAAGTCTCAGGCGTTGGTGGATTTCATTAATGATTGGACAGAGTTGCAGGCTCCCGAAGAGAAGCCCGACACAACATACTGGTCCATACACTTTGACGGCTCAAGGCAGCTCGAGGGCTCGGGGGCTAGAGTTGTGATTACTTCCCCCCGGGGAGATAATTCTGTTATGTTTTGAGACTCATGTTTCCCTGTACTAACAATGCAGCGGAATATGAGGCCTTGCTTCATAGGCTTCGGATGGCCAAGGAGATGAACCTGAGTCGGGTCAGGTGTTTGGGCGACTCAGACTTGGTGGCCCAGCAGGTTTCTGGTACATGGGATTCCAAGGATCCCCTTATGGCGGCTTATCGGCATGCGGTCACAAATATTGCTGGACACTTCAAAGGTTATCAAGTTGACCATATTGATCACCGGCAGAACGAGGCGGCAGACGCACTCTCTCGCTTGGGTTCTCAGCGCAAGCAGTGCCACCCAATGTGTTCCTGGACATTTTGCATAACCCGTCTGTCAAGTTACCAACAGAGGAGGACTTGGCTATTCCTGACCCGGAGGCAGCTCTTGTGGCTGCTGTCCACGCTATACCTGATTGGACCGTCCCCTACTTGGCTTATCTAAGCCGGGGTGAACTGCCAACAGAGGAAATGCTTGCTCGACAGACCATCAGACGATCCAAGTCTATGACTATCGTCAATGGTGAGTTGCACCGATGAAGTGTCACTGGTGTTTTTCAGCATTGTGTTTCACCTGAAGAAGGCCGCGCAATTCTCAATGAGATTCATTCTGGTGACTATGGGCACCATGCCGGCTCAAGATCACTAGTCGCGAAGGCTTTCCGGGACGGGTTTTACTGGCTCACAGCTCATGCTGACGCAGAGGACATTGTCCGCAAGTGTGATGGTTGCCAGAAATATGCTCGCCAGGCCCATCTGCCGGCTCAAGAGTTGAGGATGATCCCGATTACTTGGCCTTTTGTGGTCTGGGGGCTTGACATGGTGGGACCCTTCAAACATTCGAAGAACAAGCATACTCACCTATTGGTCGCAGTGGATAAATTTACAAAGTGGGTGGAAGCAGATCCGGTCAGCAACTGCGACGCGGCTACAGCTGTCAAGTTTCTGAAAAAGCTGATATTCCGATTTGGCTACCCACACAGTATCATTACAGACAATGGAACCAATCTTTCCAAGGGATTCATGGAACAAATCTGTCAACAGGAGCACATCCGGCTTGATCTAGCATCGGTTGCGCATCCCTAGTCCAACGGACAGGCAGAAAGGGCCAATCAGGAATTGCTGCGTGGTATCAAACCCCGGCTCATGGTGCCTTTGCAGCGCACGCCGGGTTGCTGGGAAGAAGAATTACCTTCGGTGCTTTGGAGCATATGGACTACTTTCAACAGATCAACAGGCTATACGTTGTTTTTCCTAGTCTATGGTGCAGAAGCTGTGCTTCCAAGCGATATTCGTCATGACTCCCCTCGAGTGGCGGCTTATGTGGAATCAGACAATGAGCAGGCTCGCCAAGACGCTCTTGATGCTCTGGAAGAGGAGCGCGAACTTGCCGCGTCCAGATCCGCGATTTCTCAACAAGACCTACGTCGCTATCACAGTCGTAGAGTTCGAAGCCGCACTTTCAGGAAGGGGACTTAGTGCTCCGTCTGATACAAGACCAGACAGGCATGCATAAGCTTTCACCACCTTGGGAAGGGCCCTTTGTGGTCAGCAAGAATCTCAACAACGGGTCATATTACCTGATTGACATACAGGAAGCAGATAAATCGCATACCTCTGAGGAGGAAACAAGCCGGCCCTGGAACATTGCCCAGCTCCGGCCATACTACACCTAAGTCATCGACTAGGTCATATCTTTGTACATACCTATATCATGTATATACCTGTTTTTGATCAAATAAAATAACGACCAGCAGCACTGTGTAAAGGTGTTGTTTCGCCACAAAATTGTGTGTTGGATCTTTATTTGTTGATCTTGGTTACTTGGGGGCTTCCAACTCAATTGAGTTTAGCTTACAAAACCCTTTTAACCCGGCGAGATGCCACAACATTGGTTAAACCTGCCTGTTCGCAAGATGCTACTCTCTAAAAAAGCGACCCGGCGTACGTCTGATGAGTCAATCACATAGGTGACCCTGAATTCATCAGAGTTAAAACATCTGATTGGTTGCGTGAGAGCCGGCCTTCAGAAAGCGAAGATAAACCAACAGGCCAAAGTGCCAGCTTCATGAAAGCAAAATCAGACTTGCGCTTCGCAAGCCGGTCTGTCAAGCCGGGTTTTATAAAACCGGCTTATTTCAGTTATGTTTCTTTTCTGCATTTCATCTCATCTCTGCATACATGCATACATTCATACATAGCATCTATTTTAATACACTTTGATATTCTTGATTCATACAGTAACAAAGATTACTAGTCGTTTATGTGATTTTGTCAATCACAGTTATTATCATATGCAGTTGTTCTTGTTGCAGCAAAATCACTCTTGTTGCAAAATCCGGCTCTCGAAGCCCAAAAGAGGATTCACAGAAGCACAAAGTATTTGTACAGGCAGTACGCAAGCACAGTACGCGCTGGCACTGGCATCAGTAACAAGTGTTTCAAGCTACGCTATTACAAGCCTCCCATCAACTGCGGCCACGACAAAGATTTTTACAAGTTCGGCCTACAAAAGGATAAGCCGGCGTTTTCTGTCGCCGGGTCAGAGCTGGCGCCAGCGCCCGATGAAGCACCATGTGCCGGCTCTTCGCGGCCGTCGTCATCCTCCGCCTCTTGACTTGATTCGCCGGTCGACCACTGAATTGAGCGCAACGCTTCGAATAGGGCATCGGCGGTTATCAGGGAGGAAGGGTCAACTTCAGGAGCAAAGGATGGCTTACGCATACGGGTTAGGGCCACCGGCTCATGATTCAGCGGCTCTATTCGCTCATTCTCCTTTGAGTAGGGCGCCTAGTACTTGGTCAGATCTGCCTCTTCTGCGATTTCGGTGGCAGCAACCCGGGTTTCTTTGATGCAGCGTTGGAAGTCTTTCTTTGTAAACGGCGAGTCATCCACATTAAACTCTGGATACCCGCCCACAACCTGAGCCGGATCGAGTTCTGGCACATATGCCTTGGCTCGAGCAAGCGCTGTTAGAGCCCCAGTGCGGCAAGACACCCTTTTCCAGTCATCGAACCACCTGGGCACGACTGACAGCTCTTTCAATGTGTCTGCAATCAGCTGCGGCGGCGCCTTGGTGTTCTTTGCGGCCATTATACAACGGCAGCCGCCTATGTATAGCTGCTCTACAAGGGTGTACACCGCCTTTAATTTTACCAGTGGTTGCTGCACCAGAGTTTGATTCTTCCGACCTGCAAAAGTAAGTATACACGATCAGTCAAGCCGGCTTAGCGTATTTAAGTCGGAACTATTGGTGCATGTATTTTGCTTACCGAAGATGGCCCAGCACATGGCGGTGATTTGGCCTTTTAGAGTCGCCAGTTCTTGAGTCGCCGGCTCAAGTTTGGCTTCGGCCTCTTCAGCTCGCGCGGCTTGGGCGGCTCTTGCAGCTTCAGTTTCTTGCAAGGTGTTCCTCACAATGACCAAAGACTTGTTGGCTTCAGCAGCGGATTCTTCAGCTTCTTTGCGCAATTTTTTCTCCTTCCTTGCTTCCTTTCGGAAGAAGGAAGCCTGGGCCTCTACTTGATCCAGAATTTCCTGCAGGACAGTCTGTTATACATCATATATACATGACCCGAGCCGCCCTAAAGGACAACCCGACACATGGGGGCTACATGTTTTCGAGCTTAAAACAAACAGCAAGGCAAGTTCCATGCAGATGCAGGCACTCTACATGGCACTTGGGGGCTAATGCATAAATTGATCTATCTTGCTAAGTTATGAAGACCCGCCCGTCATGAATGACGAGCCGGCCTTTGGGGTCGTCGGTTGAAGTTTTGCTTACAAGTTAAATTTTGAAGTCCCGGGTCATCATTCTATAATGACCCGGCCCTTGGAGGCTACATATATATATGGTTCATAAGAGGGTGCTAGTTACCTCATATTTCCTCTTCAGTGAGGTTATCATAGCAATTTCTGTATCCTGGCTTTCAGACAGCCGGGTTAGCACAGCCCGGTGTAAGGAGCTGGCGTCTTGGTCTTCAAAAGTGGAAAATTCAAGAGCCGTCTTCCCCTTATCCTTCGGGGCCGGCTCAGGCTTGGCAGGAATTTTGGTAAGGGCGGTAGAAGCTTCTGGTGTAGTTTGCTGTTCTCCGGTCACCAACACTTCATCCTGAGCCGGTGCCGTGAGCTACTCTTCAGGCTGCTCCTCCGTTGGATTCTCTCTCTCCTGAACAACAGGAGAGGGAGAGCGAGCCGGGCTTGTGGTATCTTGAGGTGGCGGGCTATTCTGGAAGGCCGGCTCATCCTGGGGGACCAAGGTGGCCTCCTCTTGAGGGCATGTTTGAATGACCAGGTCAGATGACCCGGCTGGTGCTTTCTTCTTAATGGCCTTGGCACTGTACAAGGAACAAGGAGTTATTCGGTTAAAGGGAGAGGAATAAGAAACTGCTATGTCATAGGAATGATTACTTACCCAGGGTTGATGTTGAAAGCCGGCGCCTGAGTAGCGCTTGACTCGCCCGAGGAGGGGGACGTCTGGTAAGCCGAGTCATTTAAATGTAAGGGTTCTTTGAAGCAACCAGCTAGAGGAAAAGAGGGGGTTGGACTGAGAAGCACCTCTTCCCGTGCTCTACGGGATGGCGGCTCATATGGAAGCCCGCCACTCAACTCGCCTTCACTGCTCCGGGTCTTCCTTTTGGAGGTCCCGGCTTGATGTGTTTTCTTCAAAACAAATTTGGGATCCAAATGAGCGTCCCGGTGTGAAAAAGGGACCTTACGGACGGCAACCCGGGGCTTCCTTCGAACCTTGCGGATTACAGCCCAGGTTTTCTTCCGAATAGGTATTGGAGAGTCAGAATCTGAAGAGATCAAAGTTACCTCTGGCTCGTTGGTGTGGCTAATTTCAGCTTCATCCTGAAGAGAAGGGCGTCAGCAAGTTGAATAAAAAGACGACCAAGTGAGTCGAGTTCTACCTCAGCTTCATTTTCTGCAGCCGGCTCATCAGCATCGACCGGCTCATCCTGTTGCTCCACTGGAGCGGGGGCGGGTTGTCGAGATTTCTTCTTTTTCCAAAACTTGTCGTCTGCTTGCATTTGGGATAAGTCGGCAATTATGATTGAGATGGAAAAGGCGAGTCAAGAACAGAATAAGAGGGTGCAAGTACTTACTGAAGGCACAGGGTTGGTCAAGCAGAAAGGAGCTAGCCCAGTTTTGTTGCATTTATCTTGGGGCTCTCCCAACAATTTCTTGGTGGCTTTGTTGATGTCACCCACACACAAATTAACTTGACTGAAGCGTTGAGCGTCAGCCATCTCACCAGTATAATTGCACATTAAGTCGCCCCTCTGGCTAAGGGGCTGGATTCGCCAGCTTATCCAGCACCGGGTCAGGTCGATCCCGGTGAGGCCGTTAGCAACCAAGGCCCTTAGTTTGGAATAAATAGGGGCAAATTGCTTACGTTCCTCTGCTGACGGCCAACCCGGAAAGGCAACTGTGGTGTTGAGCCGGTCCAGTCTGTAACCCGGCAGGGGGTTTTCACCTTGAGGAGCAGTGTTTTTCCAATAAAACCAAGTCTTGTTCCAACCCTTGGGATGACTCGCCATCTTGGCCTCAGGAAAAGGAGTGTTTCTTCGCCTTTGAATGGAGATGCCACCAAGTTCTATACTAGGGCCATCGGTGAACTCGGTCTGATGGTTGATGTAGAAGAATTCTCGAAAGAGAAGGACAGTTGGCTCTGTCTAAAGGTATACTTCGCAGAAGACTTGAAACTGGCAGAGATTGGTGATTGAGTTTGGGCCAAGATCCTGTGGACGAAGGTCGAAAAAGTTGAGAACGTCACGGAAGAATTTTGACCCGGGCGGACGAAAACCCCTCTGAAGATGATCTGCGAAGACCACCACTTCGTCTTGCTTAGGCTGGGGGGAGCTCTCTTCATCAGGCGCCCGCCAGCTGATCGTTGCTTGAGCCGGCAAGAGGCCTTGCCCCACGAGCTCGTTCAACACGAGAGTTGAGACCTGGGATCTGACCCAGTTGTAGGCCTTGTCGGTCTTGGGGGCCATGACGATTTCAAGATTTCAACTGCAAGGTAATAATGATGAGCCGGCGTGTTAGGACAAGCCGTCCGGATATTGGAAGGTATAACCCGGCAAAATGATAAGACGGACATGATTGCTAAAGCCATGACACGAATTTATGCAAGCCGCCGAAAGCAAGGATAAGCCGGTATAACAGTGAGCCGGTGCTGGTAAATCAGTGGAGTTCTGGGTTTTTGCTAAGTGTTGAGCTAGCTACAAACAGGAATCCAACCGAGCAGCTACTTTTATAGATCTGAAAAACACTTCGGAAAAGAAAGCTTAAAGACCTAAAATGTGGGTGGATATGAGAACCCGTTTGTAATGGGGGTCTGTGGAAAGCAGTATAGAGATTTGGATGGGAAAAGTGGTATCGCCGCAATATTAAAGGTACCTATTTAGATCATTCAAGTGAATCTAGATCTACCAACAAAAGGGGGAGATGAACACAGACGAACATGGGCGAGCACTGACGAACTGCAATGAGGAATGAGGTGCTACAGATCCAAAAGAGAAGGATTTGGGTGTACCTGACCGTGGCGGATGTGGCCGGAGTGTTCTTGTCAAGCTCCGGTGGTGCCTGGGATGACGGGGAGGTCGCGGTTGAGATGGCCGGAGAGTTCAAATGCGAGCAGCGACGCTTCGGTCGTGGGAAGCGGCAGATGCGAGGAGAAAGAAGAGGTAAAAGGTAACGGTGGGGGTGAGCTGGCCTCTTTATAGACACGGTAAAAATTGGATCGGCGGGTGCGGAGCCCCAGGCGGCGCAGTAATTTTCGGTTGCGAGCTCCTCGATTTTCGCGCCTGACAAGACCATACAAACCCACTCAGAGATAAGGCATGATGTCATCCCGGATTTTGCGGAACTGGATTGCGACGTCATCAGGAAAGGGAAATACAAAATGCTAAGTCTAAACCCGAAGGAATGACCCGGCGGTCTACTTAACCCGAAAAATCGAGTCGGTCAAAGACAGCGTTCTAAAGGGCCGGCTTGGGAAACACTTGGAGAATATGTTACTAATGTTTTGTTTTCCAGGGTGAAGTTCAACATGAATAAATTCAAGTCAAACTGAGGGCTAATGTTGGGGATGTTTACCAGCATATAGACCGGGCAGGGTGATAACCCGGCCATAGAGCGGGCTCAGCGGGTCAACTCACTGCAGGGTTGAAGGACTCTTAGCGGGCCGGCTCGAGGAGGCCTAACGGGAAAGGCCGGCTTAGGCGATGGGCCGGCTCACGAGAAGATGAGTGGCGTGAAGGCCGTCTTGGAGAACAAGTAGAAAGAGTAGGAGACGGGTCAAAGGACGACCCGGACTCTCATGTAATCTAGGGTTCCACTTGTATATATAAAGGGGAGCACCTATACGAAAAAGACTAAGTTGCAACCTCCTCGAGAGCTAGGTTAGCGAATCCGCATCCTTGTAATAAAGATCTACAGCAATATAATCAAGCAGGACGTAGGCTTTTACCTCCACTGTGAGGGGCCGAACCTGGGTAACCCGGCGTATTCTCGTTCCTGATCAACCCCGTTAAGGTTCCACACTCGTGCGATGGCCTCATCTCCAAGTCCTTTCACAAGGGCATCTGCCGTGTCAAAACCACGACATATAGGTTTATGGGAAAATTTCAGGGTGGTCCATGGACCACGTCTGCTAACACATAAAATATCTTATTTGTGTATGACACCTAAGGGCTTTCTAGATATGCTAACCACATTCGTAAATGGGAAGAACTTTGTGAGTTAAGGAACCTCGCTCAATCGAAGTCCCGCTAACCAAGTACCCGTATATTAGTGGGTGAAGAGGGGTTCTACTTAGTGAGAGATGCGCGCCTGCCAAGGTGCTATCGTATGACAATATAAGGGACCAGAGGTTCGTGGTGGAAGACTAGGCTGATTCATAATGCAAAACCACAAGTGATGCGACCAATAGGGAATCCCCACTCATACCCATCGAAATATATTTCTGATATCAACATTGTTAGGATATTAGGCAATTTTCGGTTATGGTTAATCCCTAACAACATGACAAGTGTGATGACAATGCAAATCACATAAGACAGAGTGAAACATCTAGCGTATTCACACATGGACCAAGAGAACATGCCAACAGAAAGTGGTTCAAAACATATGATGCCCCGCAAGTGCACATGGTTGTTCGAAGCACACTTTCATGGAACTATTATCCCGGTTTGTATATTGCTCCCAACAAAGAGCACATGCGAGTGTTATTCCGGATGCTCCAATCACACTCAAGGTGTCACAAGTCTCGAGTGAATTGACTAGTTTGGTATCTGCAAGAAGTACGGAGGTGATGATTGATGTGTCCAATTTCTTATCACTTTGTACCTTATGTTTTGCATCATAGTTATAGGGTTTCCAGATTTTATCGCGTTCGCGCACATCTATTTGTTTGTTTTCACCAGGATCCAAGCCACGAGGAGTTTTGAGGCGTTAGGAGGAAAGCCAGAGAATATGGGATAAAAATCACAATAATTTGCGTGAAAGGAACCTACCATAAGAAGTAGTGATCAAACGGAGAGGAAACCAACCATACAGGGGAGTCCAAAGAAGAAGATGACGTCTGGCACGAGCATGAGCGCTCGTACTAGAAGCCGCCGCCTCCCCCTAGTCTACTATATTATTCTCATGCCTTCAGATCGGGGGTACGACACACACAGAGATCAGAAGCTCCACCAGAACGAAGAACCCTAGCCTCTGGAATGGATCAGGAGGAGGAATCAACAAGAAGGGCTCGGCCACACCATCACCTCATTCAAGGAGACTCTAGCATCAATGTGTACTTTGATCTATCATTAATGATTATCACAATTATCCATAAGATGCTTGTTGTTTCTATGTCTGAGTAATTTCCTAGTTCTAGGAGATATGGAGGAACCCTAGTATGTTTAGGTGCCGAACGCCGATAGGATATGACATCCTCTTTTGCATATTTGAATTAATAACCTTCATGAATGTTGGGTAAAGGCGCCCACTCAGCATTTTTCCTTTTGGGCCATGAAGCGTATTACTGTCGTTGTAAAGGGTGGGATGTGGTGGTAAAGAGGTGACAGTAATGTCGTCACTTACTTTCCTTTGCAATGTATAGGGGAATAACGGAGAATCGACCATTGGCTACGTTCACAGGGTAACCCTTAATTATCATTGCCATAACCTGAATGCGGGGAGAAACGATAGTGGTGTATATGATACGGAGACTATGCATGTAGCACATATTTTGTACCAGGCTCCGCCCATTACAAACACAAGTCATAAACAGGAGTAGGGTTATTATCCCCAGAGAAGTCGGAACATGCTTTTACTATTCCGCGTGTAGCACACCTTACTCGTGAGCAAACGCGCACCAAGCGCGCTACTAGGTTGGCCCATATAGACGATGTTTCTGCTAGTTTTGGGAAGCTTCCGACCGTTTCTTCCTCTTCTTCTTCTTTTTTCTGTGTTTTTCCTTGCGGGCTATACTAGTTTTTTCTTTTCTTTTTTGCACTTGTTCTTTTTCTTTTTATTAGTTTTTTCTTCTTTCTTCTCTTTTTACCTTTTTAATTTGTGGACACTTTTAAAATAATCTGAAAATTTTAAAATTCAAGAATATTTTTGAAATTTACAAACATTTTTTAATTCATGAATATTTTTCAAATTTATGAATATTTTTAGAATTTGAGAACATTATTTAAAACTAGGGAGCATTTTTTAATTTGTGAACATTTTTTAAATTTTTGAACATTTTTTCGAAAGGGGAGCATTTCTTAAAATTCATGAACATATTTTAAAATTTGTAGACATCTTTTAACTCCAGGAAGATGAACACTTTTAAATTCATGAACATATTTTAAAATTTGTAGACATCTTTTAACTCCAGGAAGATGAACACTTTTAAATTCATGAATATTTTCGTATTGATGAACATTTTGTAAATTCACAAACATTTTTAAATCCTTGAACGAATTTCACATTCTTGTTTTTTTTAAATGTACAAGCATTTTCGAAGGAAATAAACCAGGGCTAGGCCTTTGCCGAGGCCTATCCTGTAGATGGTTTGCTACGCTAACTGGATAGAAGTTGTGCTAACCGAAGACAACCTTACCCGTCACACCTAGCAATGAAGCAAAATTTGTAGCTTTTGTACTCATGGTGAAACAATCAAACACTTCTAGTGCAATTCTGCAAGCTCTATGTGTTCAGTCATCCAAATAGCGTCCAATTTGTATTCGCCCACACGTGTTGCCAACATTATTCCAATAGGTTTAGTACCCTAATGAAGGGGGGGGGGGTGTGAGCGTCTGCCTTGTTGGTCGTCGTGGCTATGTAGAAATGATTTTGTTTTGTTGTGCTAGGACGACGCGTCTCTTTCCTCCTCCACAAGAAAAGCTTTTCTCCTCCCGTTGGCGCCGCCGCCGGTCCGCCCCATCTCCCATGGCCTCTAGGCCATGGAGGTGCGGAGGATCTCGGCCCCCCGCTGGCGGGAGGGACCCCGTTCCCGTTCTTGTTAGGTTCAGCGTCTTGGTTGGGACTGTGTGGCGGCGGTGATGTCCCTTAGTAGGAATAATGTCTCCCATGTTCTATCCCCGTCCCGATGGTGCGTCATCGTCGGAGGGCGTGTGGAGGTGTGTCTCCGTCGGATCTCGCGGGATTCGGTCGGTGCTGGTCTTCGGTGGATCTGTTTGGATTCGATCTTCGTTCGTCTTCGTTTGGGTGTTTACAAGTTTGATTCTTCTGATCTATGACTTTCTCATCGGCGATGGTTGCTACTCTGGTGCGTTGGTCCTATGGGGCCTTAGCACGACGACTTCCCGACTGTCTACTACAACAAGGTTTGCCTGACTCCGGTAAGGGAGGGGCGATGACGGCGGCGCGCCTTCGGCTCGCTCCAGTGCTTGTAGTCGTCGCTAGGTGGTCCACGGACATCGTTGTAATTTTTATTACCTCTGTTGTTCTTTATACTGCCATGATTGAAAATGAGTAGATTGGAAGTTTCTCGCAAAAAAAAAAGATTTTGTTTTCAACAGCAAAAGAACTCTTCTTCTTTGCAGGTTATTTTCTGTTGTACGTACTGGTTTCATATGTTGTCTACGCTACACCGAACGGAGTACCAATCGTTTTTCAAGACGGTGTGTATGCGGTTGAAGAGGATGGCCATGGAGGTTTTTACCCAACATGAGTAGTAGCATAATCTCTAGATCGGACCACCACCTTCCTCGATAGAGAAATAGTGTCGGTCTGTTGCTCATCATGATGTTTGCCGATATTTCGGTTTTTTCTTTTCTTTTGTCAAACAGTTCGTATTTTGGCTATTGTGCATCCTAAATATGCAGATGTCAGATGCCAGGTGGTGCTTATCATGTCTGTATCCGCTTGATACTACATTTTAAGTTCATAAATTTCCTTTTATTTTTTTAAATGCGGTCATGATCTTTACTACAACGGCAAACATCAGAACACAAAAGCTAACGGCATGCAGTGTCTGATTTCTCTCTATGATCATGTAGTTCGTCACTTTCTTTGTCGCCTTATGACGCGAATATTGCAATGGCTGTAACAATTTGTGTTGGATGCATCTTCGAATGCCCAGGCAGAGAGAGATTTATCTTCACCATCACAAAAATTTAAAAACAACTAATCACAGGCGAACTGAAGACACGAAAAACTTGTTCAGGCAAACCATTAGCCATTAAAAACCTGTATCATACTGCCATCTTGTTTGGTCCAGTTTGTAAAGAGCAAATCCAGCACCTCATTACCAAACCAAATCTGCCATTAATTCACTTGCTCCCTCTCGGCGAGAGATACACGTACAGCGGGTGGAGCTTGTAGCTGGTGAGCTGCACGGTGTCCACCTTGTCCTCGTCGCCCTCCTTGAGCCTCCAGGAGAAGTCCTGCACGAAGCGCGCGATGGCGGCGCACGAGATGGTCGTCGCCTGCAGGCTCCCGGCGCAGGACCTCCTCCCGGCGCCGAACGCCATGGTCTTGTACATGTCCGCGGACTCGAACCTCCCGTCCACGAACCTCTCCGGCCTCCACTCCTCGGGCTCCTCCCAGTCCTTCTTGTTCATGTTACACCCGTACAGGTTGATGATCATCTGAAACAGTCGCGCAATTCTTTCAGAAATCATGTGCCATCAACTATGAGTGCTGCACGTAGCTCGATATCATCGCGGTGGTCGATTACCTCTGTGCCGGCCGGGATGTCGTAGCCGGCCAGTTTGGTGGTCTCATGGACGAACCTTGGAGGCACCAGTGGGACAGGTGAATGGAACCGCAGTGTCTCGTGGAACACGGCGTTGAGGTACGGCAGCCGTGGCAGGTGATCCTCGGTGACCGTCTCGCCGCCGCAAACGTCCCGGATCTCCTGGTAGAGTCGATCCTGATGTGCCCAGAACATTTATGTTGACAACTGAGTCTGGTTGCGGCAAGAGAAGAACACTAGATGAAACCACAGCAGAGTAGGGAACTTGCCTGTTTTTCTGGGTTTTTAGCGAGCTCATACATTGCCCACTCGGTCGTCACCAAAGTAGTGTCCGCAGCCTCGATGACCGCCTCCCACACCAGCATCATCAGCTGTTCATCTGTCAGTGCCTTCTCTGCCAGCAAGAAGTCCAGATAGGATGCCCTTGCCTGCATATCGCAATTTAATTGCGTCAAGATGAACAAATTAACACATAGGAGAGTTGCATCAGAATAAAACAGTTTTACAAGCTATGTGCATTGGTGCTACCTCGCCATTCGCAATTCTCTTTTTCTGTTGATGGATCAAGGCTTGCATCACCGCGGTTCGCCTAGATTCCGCGGTACGAACTCTTGTTTCGAAGCCCTTGTTTGGGATCCAGCTGAGGTATGGGAAGAAATCCCTCCAATCAACATCGATTGCACACATCATCATGTCAACCACAGTGATCTGATAGATTTCATCCTTCGATATCTCCCTCCCAAACTCCTTCACATAAACTGAACCCACATCCTCGCCTAAACTCTGTAGTTGTAGTGTGCACTCTCATTATCGCATATAATAAACGAAGCATATGAAGATTGATTCAAATCAAGAAAGTGATAGTAGTGCCACAATGGATGATCACTCTATTATGAAGCTTGTAGACTTACCTGGATCAAGGACAGGCGGAACAGCTCGTCCTTGAAAACTTCTCTGAAGTTCAGAGGAGAATGTGGGTCGTCAGTCACCAACGTATGGAAAGTGCTTAACATGTTGTCCATCATCATGTCTCTTGTGTCCCTAAATTGTCTCTACACATTTTGCAACCATTTCATCGTGAGACGTTAATTAATTGAATGTTTAAACATATCCAAGTGGTGGCAACTAAACTGTATAATTTCCCAAGTGTTAAGACTTGTACCTGAGCAGAAGAACCCAACATGCCCGACATAACTAAACGCTTCACCATTTTGTGGAAGTCACCGTAATCACTTGTAGCAACCATTGTTTTATCACGAGTCAGCACTGACAATGCTTTAGGTAGCTTTCGAGTAGAAATGGATGAGTATTTCGCAACCATAGCCTGCATATTGAGAAAAGAATAGATGTTATGGTCAAGTGCGACACATTTGTGCGACGCTTCTATCATTTCTCAATTTTGCATCACAGCATATATCAAGAACTATATGCGCATTTTGTGTATTAATCTGGGCTACCTTGTAGCTTAATATTGTTTTCTGGGTAGTTCTTGGGGGAAAGAGGTCAGTTCATAACTTGTTTGAATCCTCTGTTTTTTAGAAAGCTCGTTAGAATCCTTGGTTTGTCTCTAGCATGAGAAAAAGAGAGGTAAAAATAATGATTATATCAGCTTTGAAGTTCAATTTCTGGGTTGAAAAAAGAACTCTTGTATCAAGGTTTGAATTATTATATTTTCCATTTAAAAGAAAATTCGCTAAGATAATGCCAACATAAGCATACAGAGTAAATGCCAAAAATCAGTCAGAAGACTAAAAGCCCAAGTTGCCACAATTTCCCAAAAGTGCAAAAGAAGATATTTTGTAGAGAACCTACAGTACATTAACAAGTGAATAAAGAAAAAGAAAAGAGAAATCACAATTTCCGTGTTACCTCCTTGGCTACTTCAGAAGAGTTGAGCACAGCTACAGATGAAGCCCCAGTCTTTATGGTGTATATTGGCCCATAAATATCAGACCATTTTGCAAAGGTCTTATGGGGCTTCTTCTCTTTTAACTGGTGCAGATTTCCAATAAGAGGTAAACCAGGAACAGCTACATGACAATTAAATAAACCAGATGAGATTTTAATTTTTCCTTGCACTAGAATTAGCGGCATTATTTTGAAGGGCGGAATTTATATTTGAAACAAGTCAGTTCGATAATTCGTCTGCATACATGATAAAAAATAATATTCATGCAAATATATTAACTAGGTAATTATTTTCTTTCTTTTTCTTAGGTATTTTCAGTACGTATTGTCAGACGGCGTTACAATCATACAATGAAACAGCATATATAAATTGTGTCGTGGATTTTTCTAGCAGGCATAACTTTACTGGGAGGTCATGGCTCAAAGTATCAGAAGAAGGTGATTGTTGAATATTAGAATAATCCACATCACAAGTAAGGGCCGGCATGTATCTCGGACAATCTAATCGTCATACTTTCGATATAGCAATTATTGCTTCCAGAATTTGGTAAAATTACTGTTTACCACAATATATTGCGGTAAAATTACTTCTGTTCAGAATGTTCCTGTTTCCAATCCACAGGAGCTGCCATTTGATCTAAAACAAATAGTAATTGATTTGTGCAATGTGCATCCTATGCATAACACGTATAAAAGCCATTGTGCTGTCATAAAGCAGGGAACGTGACTTGTCAAATAGCTATTATCAGATGTGTTTGATCAGCATGATTTGGAAATCTACTGTGACCGGCAGAGGAACCTCTTGACTCGTTGTTTTCACCAGTTGCTATCTGGGAACTTCACTCTCCAGGCCAAAAGTAAATAGGAAGCGACAGAAGCTGTGACAATCAAGAGAAGCATTAAATTTTATCCCCCCCCCCCCCCCCCCCCCACACACACACACACACCAAATAAAATAAATAGTTTGGTGAACATGTATATGCATATATCACATTTATTTTGGAAAGGACATATATATCACATGAACTTTGCAAAAGTTCAGAACAGTGTAAGTTCCGTAGGAGTCGGGGAATTCCTTGTATTACAAACGGGGCATAAACTTTCCCGTACACTACAAGTGGAAACTCAATATTGTCGAGTGCTTGCATAAAAGCACATGAAAATGAGAATTTGAGTTATTTCTATCGGCAGATTTGTTTTCTGTTGTTTTAAAAACAATAGTAAAAGATCACAGCTGTGGACAGCTCAGGAATATAGCTATATGTTCTTTATCTGTTTTGCAAGAAAGTAGAAGGATAAGTGAACCTATCATTTATGACAGCAACATCTCATTGCTTCTTTTCAATCAATCATGTAGCTTTCCATTTTTGAGCTTATGGAGCACTTTTCCTTGTGAAAGTGCCAACCGGACTGCTCACTGCCATTGCATGGGGACCAAAAGGGGCATGGAAATTGGATTGCAAAAAAAAAAAGGATCTTCATGGAATGGTGGGAAGTAAAAGATTCTTTATGTTCACATGTTCTTATGTCTAGGAGTTAGTCATGAAAAGTTAGCTAGGTGTTATTTTCCAAATTGATAAATTTGTAAATTTTAAAACATACTCCCTCCGGTCCAAAAAAAGTGTCGTGGCTAGTTCATGGAAGTATAAAATTATCCATATCTTAGTATAAAATTAAAACGATTATATCATGGAAGTAATCACGAATCTAAAAATATTTTTCCAACCTTACAACCAGTTTTAAATATTTTATTATGGTCAAATTGCAGAAATTTGACTGCATGCTTTCATGCATTTACAAATGGAGGTAATAAAAGATAACAGATATAGCAAGTACTTAAAGATTTTTTTCCCCAAATAAGAAAGAAGCATGTATAAGGACGAGGATGTCCTAATCCCGAGCACACATGCTCCTGCTGCTACAGTAAAATCGAAAAAAAATCGAAAATTTCTGAATTTTTTTTGTGAGAAACATTGATGTGTACCGTTTTGGAGCATCGATTTTGTTTTTTTGGCCACATTTTCCACGAATGTCATCTGGTGATGAAATTTGGCAGGCATGTGGGGAAAACATCAATGTTTCTCACAAAAAAAATTCAAATTTTTTTGACTTTTTTTGCTATTTTTTTCGATTTTACTGTAGCAGCGGGAGCATGTGTGCTCGAGCTGAGAAGAGCACTTTCGCATGTATAAGCATTAATTGCTTAAGATTCAAAATGTCTAAATTTGCAGATCACTTATTTGGAGGAGGTGATCATGCTTATCCAGCAGCCTGTAAGAATTCAAAACCAATATTTGACAACAGTAAAAAAAAAAATCTTACATCTTGCAAATCTGGTTGAGCTTGATCTTGTTTTATGGACTTACAACATGTTGTATATTTTTTATAAAAGTTTATAAACTTCTATATGTGCATGATTTCCACGTCCACGGTGAGGGTCATTTTTCACCAGATAAATATCTACTACACCTGAACACATACAAAATAATTCAAGAATATCCTATAGGAACCTAAGGAAAATGGCGTAAAAGCCCAAGTATGGCGAGAGCGGCGTTGCAAAGGACGGGCTCCATGGAGCCCGTTTTTCAAAAAAAAATCAAAAATATTTAAAAGTTTCAAAAATTGTCAATTCTTTTTCTATAAATACATATGCATGTTCTTCGGGTATGTATAAAGTTTCATCAACTAATTTGATTGTTTGCATGCTACACAAAAAAGACAAATATCAGTCCCAAAAACAAAAAGGAAAAGCCCTATTTTACTCCATGTATTTGTCTTTTTGGTGTACATCACATATTAACATATATGTTTATGAAATTTTATACATATATATACTACCAACATATGTCTATGTGTATACTTTTTTTCAGATTTTTTTGAGATGTGAAAAGGTATTTATGTTGGAAGAAAAATAAAGAGCTATGTGGAGCTCGGTTGCTGCGTGCACTTTTCGCAAGTATGGCATGCTTTGCTACATGTATACGAGCATACGTACAACATGGGGGAAAAAACTACTGTATGATGCTCTCCTTTGTCGTTTTCTATTGAAGGAATCTTGTCAATCAGAGGATAATTGTCAAATTTTAAATAAGAATTGAATAAGGTGAGTTATGCGGTGTGAGAGGTCCGGACTGATGTTGGACTTCCAAACAGAGGAAAAAGAAATAGTAACATCCGGCAGCCAAAAAGAAGCAGCGCGATCACAAGAGAACAGCATGCGATCGACGGCAGGTTCGCAGGCCTGCATTTAGACGAGATGGGGTGGGAGGATCGTCACCTGGGGGCGCGTTGGTGCGGCCCGTCCCGACGACGCCAGCCTTGGCGGCGAGCGCGGCGGCCGCGGCCAGCCCGCCGGCGGCCGCGGCAGCGGCAGCGACCGCGCCTCCGCCGCCCGCCGGGAGCGCCGCAAGCAGGGACTCCATGGGGGTCGTTCGGGCGTGCGTGGCGTGGGGTGGGAGAGGAGGAAAGGAGCCTGGGGCAGTGGCGGTGGCCGTGCGTTCGGCGTGCGCGCCTTGAGTTTTAGTAGGAGTGAGGCGAAGGGGAAAGCGACAAAGGGTCGGGGCAGAGGCATATGGGCGCGGAGCGGAAAGAGGATGCCGGGCCGTCGCTCTATTTGTGCCGACGTGGGCGGAGGGCACGTGGCCAATTCAGCTGCGACGTCTGGATACAGTGGTGCCGCGGTCAATGTGGCGAGTTTATCCTTTTTTGAGGGTGTAAATGTGGCGAGTTTATCCTTTTTTAAGGTGTAATAGTTATTAGCATGGCAAAGAGGATTTTTCCAAGATTTTTTTTCCCAACCGGGTGCTCTATCTGCTAAGATAGCTAAGGGCCAGTTCTTTTGGTGGCTTTTTTAGGCTTCTAGAATAAGCTGCCCCCACCCAACTTATTCTAGAAGCCCAACCAAAAATATTTTTTTAAAAGCCTACTAGTCAAGTCTTAATTAATAGTCTTCTAAAAAAATAAATTTGGTTGGGCTTCTAGAATAAGCTGGATAGGGGGCAGCTTATTCTAGAAGCCAGCAAAAGAACTGGCCCTAAGGACAACTCCAACGTGCATCAAAACGGACGCACTGAACATCCGCGGACACGTCTGGACGCGTAACGGAGGAGAGAGGCATCCAAACCGGTGCACCAAATGTTTGCCCTGGGTCTTCTCTATTTGACATGCATACATAGATCAATAACAATTATATTTAGCATATGTATAAATACATGCAAACATATGCACCGATATTGAACAAGTTCTTACATCCAACCGATCCTAAAAGTTGTCAGTCTGGTTGTCCGTGCAAAAGACGCCGATTTTTGGCTCCCAGTCTGGCTATCCGTGCCGAATTCTTCACTCTTGTGCAGGCTTCTCTAAAGCGTCCGTGTAGCGCTTCAACATGCTAGCACGATACACTTGCGCAATCTTCATCGCATCGGGATACAGGTCTGACATCTTCATCGCATCGGGATCCAAGTCTGACATCTTCATGATCGACATCTTGCCATCAACATTCTTCTCTTGGAGTTTGATCTTCTTGTCTTGCACCTTCATGAACTTGTCAAACCTCTCGGTCTTCTTTTTCTCCTTCACATCATTACGCTTGAGGCATGTCGCCTCCTTCTTCGCCATGATGTCCTTAAATCTCTTCGTCATCTTAGCCACCACCCCTTCTCACTTATCCTTCTCCTCCTCCCACTTCCTCCATGATTCCTAACCATCCTTTTGGCTGGAGCAGGGCCTCCTTTTGTTGGATCACCATCTTCATATTCATTGCCGATGATGGTGGTCTTGATGAAATTGGCAACGCCGTTGAGCCACTTGGGGTGCAGATTCGGACAGGAGGGCCTCTGGCGACTGCCTAGGCGATTCCTGGGCGGGTCGGGATGCCGGGGGCGCCGCCCGCGGCGCCCGTGACGGCACACCGCGATGAGCGGTGGGTGATGGGTGGCCTCCTCTATGAGGACTGGAGCACCTCTAAGAGGAGAGGGAGAGAGATTCTTAGCCGAGCGCGCGACCCCGAGGTGTGTGTGCGGCGGTTTCGGAGTAGAGCGGCGGATTTCTTCAAATCAAGTCTGGATCCGATGGATTTGAAGCAGAAGTGGGACAGGGGGGCGTCTGCGGTCGACGGGGCGGCGATTTCATCGCCGGATTTAACTTCTCCAGCGTCAAATCGGGTGAGTTATGGGGAGGAATTTGGGGCAGTTTCGTTTGATGTTGATTCGAATGTCAAAAGGGGATCGGTGACCAGCCTTCATGTTGATCTTGGAGTTATTCCTGGAGTTAATACTGTTAATTTGGAGGTAAATTTTGGGGGAGAAGAGGCTTATTTTACGGAGAGGATGAAGTGTTTCTCTCATCACGTTTCTCTGAATCCCATAGAGCCTAGGTGCCTGCTTGCTTCCTGTCCTCTTTTGTTTCTGTCGTTGGCAAGTCAGCGGCTCGCAATGGCGTCCATCGGGACTGACGGTGGCGACAAGGGTGTGGTGCCTGTTGCCATGAGCGCCGGCTTGGCCGGGAACACCCTGGTGAGCAACGCTGAGGGCCAGGCTGCTCCTGCGGCGGCCGTGGTTTAGGTGTCTCCTGTGTTGGAGGGCACCGAAGGAGGCAACCCCACGCTAATGGTCCTGACGCCTCCAGGCTTGGGCGTGCCTGAAGGTGGCTCCAGCTCGCCTCTCACGCTCGCGGGAGAAGCAGCGCCAAGCCAGATCAGTGGGGTGAAAACGCCGACTGTGACAGTCGGTTTCTCTGCCCCGCTGGTGCCTCCGCCGATCTAGAGGGCGGGCAAGGCGATGGCCTTTTTGTCCCCTGGAGTGGATGAGGCTCCGGTCATCATCGACATGGAGGCTGCTCAGCGTGCCGTAGTCGGAAAGCTTCTCGTCGGCCGGCTTCTCTCGCCGTACCAGGCGGACCCCCATGCCATTGTGCGGGAGCTATGGGGGCCTTGGCGCCTTGTCGGCGACGTGACGCCGCAACGCATCCAGAGCGAAGACGGAAGGGTCATCCTAAACTTCGAGGCGGATGGCGACAGGCTTCACGTGCTGCGGGCTGGTCCGTGGCATTACCGCAACGATGCCGTCATCTTCGCGGCGTTCAATGGCAAGGGCAATGCTTGTGACGTCGAGCTTGACGTCATTCAAGTCTGGGCGCAAATTCATGGGCTCCCGTACGAGCTCAAGTCCGTGGAGATGGGCTTGGAGCTAGGGAAGAAGTTGGGCAAAGTGGTGGCCATCGCCCACAAGAAGAAGATGATCGTTGATAAGCATCTTCAGGTGTGAGTCAACATGCCAGTACTGAAACCTCTCAAAGAGTACATCATCACCAACCCTGTTGGAAGTACCACAATTCACAAATACCCTGTAAAATATGAAAAGCTCCCAAACTTTTGTCTTTGCTGTGGCTTGTTGGGGCACATTACGGAGAAATTTTGTGCATTTCGAAGCAAGTCCGAGCTCCCACCTTCTCCACCGACATCAAGGCGCCACCTCTCTAGAATGAGATGTACTCTGGAGCATCGTTCGAGGCGCTGGGTCCGGTGCGTCGTTTCTTGAATTTTGAGGGGATGACGACACCAGTGGACCTGGAGTGGGAGGGAGACTGCGTCAAGATGCCTGAGGTGGTGATCAAGGTGGTGGCCAGAGCCGTCGCGACGCTCACTGTCTCCCCTGCCAGCGATCCCAAGCTTGGCGGAGATGCTCTGGAGGTGGTCGCGGCTGCTGCTGCAGGTCTACAGGGGCATCCTCACGCGGGCGATGGAGGGCTCCCTGGCATTGGCTCGGCTGGCGCTAGTGGGATGGCCACTCCTCTGGCTGCCGCTGGGTTGGATGGGCTATAGGCTGCCGGGGGCTCGCAGGCTTCCCTGGTGACGAGGGCATGTACTAGGGATAGGGTAACAGGCCTGACCTACAGACCCTACCCTAGGACTCCACACACCTTATACTGGACCCCAGGGCTAGATCAGCAACCAAGAGTTCCGCAGACTGACATTCACTCGGAGTTCAATGAATCACTCGGGAAGCAGGTGTCCACTCGACCAGCTATTTCACTCGGAGTACTTGGCAGTCACTCGACCAGAGAAGACCAGGAGGCTCCAGGAGCGCAACGGTCAGGACGTGCGCTCGCTCGTATCAATTGTAATCAATGCGCCCCTTACCTGGCGCTCTTAAACCCCCTCTTAACCCCTGGTAATGGCGGCATTCATGGGAGGGCTGGCGGACACTATATAAGCCACCCCCAGCTCCATTCCAAGGGTTCGCAATCCATTTGTAACACATACACTCAAGTAATCAAGCTCCAGAGCACCGAGACGTAGGGCTGTTACCTCCACCGCTGAGGGGCCTGAACTCATAAATCCGAGTGTAACACCTGTGCCGTAGCTAGGCTCTGCCCTCTCATCCGTACCCCTACACACTACTGTCAGGCTTGCACCCACGACAGTTGGCGCCCACCGTGGGGCAGGCGTCTAGCGACTTCCGGCGTAGTTGCATTTTTTCCACTATCACCATGGTTTCCGGCGGCGGACTGACACTGGGCGGCGAGATCCGTTTCGGCGTCCTCAGCTTCATCGCCGACGATTCGGCGTGGCTCCAGGAAGCCTCGCTGGATGTCGAGGCGTTGCCCGTCCATGGCGCGGCGCACTTCCGCGCGAGTACCTTCGGCGTCCTTCTTCGGCAACCGTCAGCTCCTTACCAGTTGACCTCTTCGCTCTCCACCAGCCGTCGTCGCAAGCGCTCCGGACGCTCACAGCTTCAGCGGTGGATCAGGCATGCGGTGGCCCTTCAGGCTGCAGCCCCACAGATTGCGGCAATCGAGCCCGATGAACCTGTCTTCGATCTGTTCGCCTCTGTGCATGAGCACTCGGAAAGCTTATCCGAGTGCGAGAGCAGCCGCTGCGGAGGTGCTGATGGCCGATTCCCCGCCCAGTCCACCTGGGTACGGCCGCGGCGGCGCGGAGAATGGTGACCCGTCGCACGCTGATCTTGGTGGCGGCAGGGACCGACATGACGACGAGTACATCCCCCGACCTCTCACTCAGCTGCAGAGGGAGGAACAACAGCGCAGGACCGAGCAAACCCTCCAGACGCCCATCGTTGGGACGACCCCCGAGGCTCAGGCTTTGGAGGCCGTGCGCCAGGCCAACTTGGCTGAGCGCAATTGTCTGGAAGCGCTCCAGAAGTCACTCGACGAACGCACCCACAGGCAGCATCAGCCCAGTTCCAGTCGGCGGCAGCGGCAATTGTTCTCGAATGAACAGCAGCAGAGTTTCCAGGTATTCTGCACTCCTGTCCAGAATCTGGCGGCGACCACTCGGATAGCAGATTCCATTGAGCCGTCCCGATCCGAGGCGGGGGAGGGTCTTCGGCAGAGAGAGCCAGTCGACTATCCTGACCCGCAGTTCAACGCGAGATCCGTTCTCGCCCAGAACCTGGTCGACAGAGGCAGAGCTCTGAGAGAGAACTTGGACAGAGATCGTCCGAGTGGAAGTGGAGCCTTCATCTCAGGGCCCGAGTGTTTCAGCAGAGCCATCAGAGCCTCCGAGATTCCGCCAAACTTCAGATTGGCAGCTGGAGTACGCAAGTTCACCGGTGAGTCCAAGCCAGAAACTTGGTTAGAGGATTACCAAGTGGCTGTGCAGATTGGGGAGGTAATGACTATGTGGCTATGAAGCATTTGCCATTGATCCTGGAAGGGTCCGCCCGCGCCTGGCTCAATCAGCTCACTCCGGCCAGCATATACTGCTGGAAAGATTTGGCCCGAGTGTTCTGTAGGGGAACACAGCAGAAAACAAAAAAATTCCGACCTACGCACCAGCCCAGGACCACTATGGAGACTGCATACAAGGTTTGATCTTTTCGTTACCGACTCGTAGCGCAGCGGAAGTAGAGTCGATGACGATCGGCGGTGCAGATCCCCGCAGCTAGGATTTTACAACCTCCCAACCGCGAGGATGTACTCCCTCGTCAGCTCACCGGACGGATCTCCGGGCAGCCCTTCGGGAGGCCTCGGGACAGTCCCTCGGATAGTCCCACCGGACGGATCCTCGGACAGCCCTCCGGGAGGCCTCTGGACAGTCTTTCGGATAGTCCCATCGGACGGATCCTCGGACAGCCCTCTGGGAGGCCTCTGGACAGTCTTTCGGATAGTCCCACCGGACGGATCCTCGGACAGCCCTTCGGGAGGCTCTGGACAGTCTTTCGGATAGTCCCACCGGACGGATCCTCGGACAGCCCTCCGGGAGGCCTCTCGGACAGCCCTTCGGGCGGGTGACTCGGACAGCCCTTCGGGAGGACCCTCGAACAGCCCCTCGGGCAAAAAAGATCGAACCTACGACCTCTCTACGGGGTTGCACACATACGGTGTCATCTATCCGGCAGGGCTTCGCCGTCCAGAACTAGTTCCCACCGAAACCCAGACAGCCTTTCGGCTCTACGAAACTATTTCGCGGGGAGGGAGAGAAGAAGGCCAGATCATGCATGGCTTGTGTATGTTGAGAAAGAGTGTGTCTTTAGGCAGCCCCCTCCACCCCTATTTATAGGTCAAGCCCAAGGGTAGCTTCTCCAAGAAGCTAAGGGGAAAAAATACCAAAAGACCCTCAAGGTAGCTTCTCCAAGAAGACACCCAAAAAGCACTTTCACTATTCACGGAAACATTTTTCCACGACCGTTTAATCCGAAAATATTTCTGTGGGTCTTAGAATAATTCCAGTACCCACACAAATGATTTTGGACGCGTTCCGAAACAATTCCGGATTAGTGATTTTCATCTGCGAAAAGCAAACAAAGCGGTTCCGGCAGCTCCGGAACATTTCCGGTTTTTTTCTCCGAAAAATCCCAAAAGTTCCCAGACCAATTCTGGCACCCTCCAAGAATTTCCAGGCGTGTGCCGAAACCATTTTGACTTAATGGTATACCCTGAAACAACTTTTCAGTTTTACCGAAACTATTCCGGTGCTCTCTCTCCGGAACTTTTCCGCTGTCTCCGAAACTTTTCCGGTGACTTTCTCTCAGACTCCTTGTCTAGTATTCAACAGATAGATGACCCTTAAGCATGTGACCCTATAGGTTTGGTGAAGTATAGACATGACCGGAACTCTTTCCGATCAATGATCAACATCGGAGTCGTGGACACCCATATTGATCCCTATACCCATACGAATGAATATTCGAGTGAACCTCCAGTTGCCGTGTGCTATTCCTGTTGCTTCACGATATGTTACAAATACCCGAGGTGAGAAACATCGGCATCCTCGTGGATCAACACTTGTCCACAATGCCAGTTACCTCGTTGCCGGTTTTTGTTCTCTTTTCTCGTTTCTGTGTTCCGGCATCCCTGTGATCAAATCACACTTGTGTCTGGCCAGACGATGATGAATACCGTAACACTGAGAGGGCCCGAGAATATCTCTCCATCGTCGGAGGAGCAAATCCCAATCTTGAGCTATCAAGTTACTTGACATACTTTTCCATGAACCCGTAAGCCGCCGTAATAGCCACCCATTTACGGATGACGTTTAACAAACCCCAAAGTTCATGAAGCAAGCATGAAGAAACTCGACACTCTCATGGTCTAAGGAATTATGCAAACATTAACTTCTCTGTGTTATTAACCATTAACTTATGACGAATGAATCTCATAGCATAACATCAATCGGGTCGATTCAACACAAGTGTTCTACTAACATTGTGCCCTCAAAGTTACCGGCATAGTCATGCCCATGATCAGGAAAACAGAACCATCATGCAACACTTGAGTTAGTCTTAGAGGCCAGACTAGGAATACATTTTACCATTTATTATTCCACACGTGCATATGAGTCTTCCTTCAAGCCTCGTGGTTATTGCAGACTCGAGAACCATAGCAGTTATAGCATGGAACATAAACATAATTATGATCATGGAGATAAATAATAACATTTGTTATTGCCTCTAGGGCATATCTCCTACATGTTCATCAAAACATTCGAGGGCACGTGCAAACGCCCGGCTGGATTGTCTGAGCTACAACATTGTGTGCAGAAGCCGAATGAAACCTTGAGGGAGTACATTCAGCGGTGGACAACCTTGCATCATGTGGTGGAGAATGTCACGGAGCATCAAGCAGTCTGTGCCTTCAAGGCAGGAGTCAAATATCGGGAGCTCATCCTGAAATTCGGTCGGTCAGGATCTTTGACCATGAGCCGAATGATGGAGATCGCCACTCGGTACGCAAACGGAGAAGAGGAAGACCATCTCCGTAATGGCAAAGGGAAAACCAGTGAGCCCAACCCCGGAAACAGTAATCCCAGTCGGAAGCGAAGCGCAAGGCTGATGGTTCGGCTCAGGCCGAGGCTACCGCACTGGCCGGCCAAGCCAAGAACAAGGGGAAGGCCAAGGAAAAGTGGATCCCGAAGAAAAAGAGAGATCAGTCGGGCCAAGATGTCCTCGATTTGCCATGTCACATTCACACCAGAAAAGATGAGGAGGGCAATCTGATTTTGCCCAAGCATACCACTCGACAATGCAGGTTGCTGATACAGCAGTTTCGAGAAGGCCCGTCGAGTGAAAAGAGCCCGGATGATGCTGATGGTGAAGACAAGGACGAACCTTTTCCCAGTGTCAATGCAACCCTGATGATCTTTGCAGATGTAGAGAGCAGGAGCCGATTGAAGGTCATCAACCGAGAGGTGAACATGGCCATGCCGGCGACGACAAAGTTTCTGAACTTGTCGAAGACTCCGATCACCTTTGATCAGTCGGATCACCCAGCCTACATTGCCACCCCCGGGCGGCAGGCACTGGTGGTCGATCCAGTCGTGGGGGGCGTCCGATTGCGCAAGGTCCTCATGGACGGTGGAAGCGGACTGAACATTATGTACACTGATACTTTGGAAGCGATGGGCATTCCGATGTCCCGTCTCAGTGAGAGCAGCATGCAGTTTCACGGAGTGATCCCCGGCAAGAAAGCAAAGTCACTCGGGAAGATCGCCCTGGATGTGGTCTTTGGAGACGACAAGAACTTCAGGAAGGAAAGGCTGACCTTCGAAGTGGTCGACTTCCGCAGCGCCTACCATGCCATCCTTGGTCGGCCGGCGTACGCACGTTTCATGGCCCGCCCATGTTATGTGTATCTCAAGCTAAAGATGCCCGGTCCCAAAGGTGTGATCACAGTCACTGGCAGTCGGCAGCACGCGGAGGAGTGTTTGCAACAAGGGTCCAAGACCGCTGATGAGCAGATGGCCATGGTGGAGTTGGAGGAGTACAAGAAAAATGCTGATTCGAGTGATCTGCTGCGCTCCAAGAAACCAGCTGCAGAATCTGTGTTTCAGTCGGCCGGAGATACGAAGCCTGTGCACATCCATCCGGAAGATCCCAATGCTGCACCCACCAATATCTCAACGACACTCGACAGCAAATAGGAAGAAGCGCTCATCCAGTTCCTCCGTGAGAACTGGGACATCTTCGCATGGAAACCATCCGACATGCCGGGTGTACCCAGGGAACTGGCTGAGCACCGTTTGCGAGTCGACCCAAAGGCAAAACCTGTGAAGGAGCATCTTCGTCGCTCTGCTACACAGAAGAGGAAGGCCATTGGCGAAGAAGTTGCTCGGCTCCTGGCAGCCAAGTTCATCCGTGAGGTGTACCACTCCGAGTGGCTCGCCAACGTCGTCATGGTCCCTAAGAAGGATAAGTCTCTCCGAATGTGCATTGATTTCAAACACATCAATCGGGTCTGTCCCAAGGATCATTTCCCGCTCCCCCGCATAGATCAAATTGTAGATTCCACCGCGGGTTGTGAGCGACTGTCTTTTCTGGATGCGTACTCCGGGTACCACCAAATCCGACTGTATGGGCCAGATGAAATAAAAACAGCTTTTATCACCCCATTCGGGTGGTTCTGCTATTTCACCATGCCATTCGGTCTTAAAAATGCTGGTGCCACTTTCATGCGCATGGTGCAGAAGTGTTTGCATAAACAGATCAGTCGGAACATCGAGGCATACATGGATGACATAGTGGTCAAGTCCAGAAAAGGTTCCGACCTGCTGGCTGACCTAGCCGAAACTTTCGCAAATCTGCGGAAGTACGATATCAAGTTGAAACCAGCAAAGTGCACCTTCGGAGTTCCTGGGGGCAAGTTACTCGGTTTCCTCATTTCCGAACGAGGAATAGATGCCAATCCTGAGAATATCAGGGCGATTGTACGAATGAAACGTCCAGAACGTCTTCATGATGTACAGAAGCTCACGGGTTGCCTCGCAGCTCTGAGCCGATTCATCTCCCGTCTCGGTGAGAAGGCACTGCCCCTGTACCGATTGATGAAGAAATATGATTCGTTCAAGTGGACTGCTGAAGCACAAGCAGCGTTTGTTGAACTCAAAGCCCTGCTTTCCACCCAGCCGGTGCTTGCCGCTCCGAACAGCAACGAGCCATTACTCTTGTACATTGCGGCCACTGGTCAAGTTGTCAGCACTGTCCTCACAGTCGAGCGAGAAGAACAGGGCAAGACTTACAAAGTCCAGTGCCCAGTGTATTACATTTCTGAAGTTCTGACTCCGTCCAAGTAGAGGTATCCTCATTACCAGAAGCTCGTCTACGGCATCTACCTGACTGCGAAGAAAGTAGCCCATTACTTCCAAGATCATGAACAATCGGGATGCGACTGGTCGAGTGGCGAAGTGGGCTATCGAGCTCATGCCCCTGGACATCAAGTTCGAGGCGAAGAAGGCGATCAAGTCCCAAGCATTAGCTGATTTCCTAGCCGAGTGGACTAAACAACAGCAACCGACTCAGAGTCACCCGGAACACTGGACCATGTTCTTTGACGGTTCTAAGATGCTGAATGGTTCAGGAGCTGCAGTCGTGTTAGTATCTCCGAAAGGCGATCGTCTCAGATATGTTCTGCAGATTCACTTCAATTCCTCCAACAACGAAGGCGAGTACGAAGCGCTCCTTTATGGTCTACGTATGGCCATCTCACTCGACATCCGGCGCCTGATGGTCTACGGGGACTCAGATCTAGTTGTGAACCAAGTGATGAAGGAGTGGGGTATCAGAAGCCCCGCTATGACAGGATACTGCAACGCGGTGAGAAAGTTGGAGAAGAAATTCGAGGGTCTGGAGTTGCATCACGTCCCCCGAGCTAAGAATCAGGAGGCAAACGATCTGGCAAAGATCGGGTCCACTCGGAAATCCATACCCAACAATGTGTTCCTCGAGCATTTACATTCTCCGACAGTGAAAGAAGATCCCTTCACGGAAGAGCCCCCGCAAGTGGTCGGTCCGTCCGATCCGACTGAAGTCGAGGTCCCGACAGTCATTGATTTGGTCATGGAGATCCTAGCAATCACGCCCGAGTGGACAGTGCCCTACATTGCGTACCTGCTCAGGCAGGAACTTCCAGAAGATGAAGCGGAGGCCCGCCAGATTGTTCGCAGGTCCAAAGCCTTTACAGTGATGGGCGATCAGTTATACAGGAAGAGCGTCACCAGTGTGACTCAGCGCTGCATTTCTCCGGAAGAAGGTCGATTGATCCTGGAAGAGATTCACTTAGGAACTTGTGGACACCACGCGTCCTCTCGGACAATCGTGGCTAAAGCTTACCGAGCCGGCTTCTTCTGGCCACGTGCCAATGAAGCTGCGCAGGAGATAGTCCAACACTGTGCCGGATGCCAGTTCTATGCAAACTTGTCACACAAGCCTGCGTCTGCTCTAAAGACGATTCCACTCGTCTGGCCGTTCGCAGTTTGGGGACTCGACATGGTGGGGGCCCTCCGGACAGGAGCGAGTGGATTCACTCACTTGCTGGTTGCAGTCGATAAGTTCACCAAGTGCATCGAAGCCAAACCCATCAAGAAGCTAGACTCTCGCACGGCGATCAAGTTTATGAAGGAGATAGTCTTCAGATATGGCGTACCCCACAACATTATCACTGACAACGGCTCAAACTTCGACTCGGAAGAGTTCAGGGCGTTCTGTGCCGCACAAGGCACCCGAGTCGACTATGCATCTGTGGCGCACCCGCAGTCGAATGGACATGCTGAGAGACCAAACGGACTGATCCTTCAGGGGTTAAAGCCGCGACTCATGCGCGATTTAGAGCACGCGGCTGGAGCCTGGGTCACCGAGTTGCCGTCAGTTCTTTGGGGCTTGAGGACGACCCCCAATCGGTCCACCAATCATACTCCGTTCTTCATGGTGTACGGAGCTGAAGCCGTCTTGCCGAGTGATCTGTTCCATAATTCGCCCCGAGTGGAACTATACTCCGAAGCTGAAGCAGAGCAGGCGCGGCAAGACGCAGTTGATCTCCTGGAAGAGGAGATAGAGATGGCTCTTATTCGCTCGACCATTTACCAGCAAGATCTATGACGTTTTCACAGCAGGCACATCAGAAGTCGGACCTTTCAGGAGGGAGATCTTGTACTCTGAGTGGATCAGCAGCGACCTCACAAGCTTGCTCCTGCGTGGGAAGGTCCTTTCGTCATTTCAAAGGTCCTACACAACGGAGCATATCACCTGTACAACCTTCTGAAGTAAACAGACGAGCCCCGCGCTTGGAATGCAGACTTGCTTCGACGTTTCTATACTTGATGAGGAGATGTAATAAAAGTACTCGAGTGATATTTGATGAATAAAAGCATGACTTTTCCGATTCCGTATTGAGTTCACTCGTTCACATTCTCTGGCTTACGACCCCCAGTGGGTGCACGCCTTTCAACTTAGCTGCAAACCAGATTTTGCCTAAGTTAAAAACCCACTCCGAGTGAAGAGCGTCCCTCTCACTCGGGGGCTTGGCTGCGAACCAGCTTTCGCCCAAGGTAAAAACCTACTCCGAGTGAAGAGCGTCCCTATCACTCGGGGGCTTGGCTGCGAACCAGCTTTCGCCCAAGTTAAAAACCCACTCCGAGTGAAGAGCATCCCTCTCACTCGGGGGCTTGGCTGCGAACCAGCATTCGCCCAAGTTAAAAACCTACTCCGAGTGAAGAGCGTCCCTCTCACTCGGGGGCTTGACTGCGAACCAGCTTTCGCCCAAGTTAAAAACCCACTCCGGGTGAAGAGCATCCCTCTCACCCGGGGGCTTGGCTGCGAACCAGCTTTCGCCCAAGTTAAAAACCCACTCCGAGTGAAGAGCATCCCTCTCACTCGGGGGCTTGGCTGCGAACCAGCTTTCGCCCAAGTTAAAAACCCACTCCGAGTGAAGAGCATCCCTCTCACTCGGGGGCTTGGCTGCGAACCAGCTTTCGCCCAAGTTAAAAACCTACTCCGACTGAAGAGCGTCCCTCTCGCTCAGGGGCTTGGCTGCGAACCAGCTTTCGCCCAAGTTAAAATCCTACTCCGAGTGAAGAGTGTCCCTCTCACTCGGGGGCTTGGCTGCGAACCAGCTTTCGCCCAAGTTAAAAACCCACTCCGGGTGAAGAGCATCCCTCTCACCCGGGGGCTTGGTTGCGAACCAGCTTTTGCCCAAGTTAAAAACCTACTCCGAGTGAAGAGCGTCCCTCCCACTCGGGGGCTTGGCTGCGAACCAGCTTTCGCCCAAGTTAAAATCCTACTCCGAGTGAAGAGCGATCCTCTCACTCGAGGGCTTGGCTGCGAACCAGCTTTCGCCCAAGTTAAAACGCTACTCCGAGTGAAGGACATCCCTCTCATTCGGGGGCTTGGCTGCGAACCAGCTTTCGCCCTAGTTAAAACGCTACTTCGAGTGAAGAGCGTCCCTCTCATTCGGGGGCTTGGCTGCGAACCAGCTTTCGCCCAAGTTAAAACCCTACTCCGAGTGTAGAGCGTCCCTCTCACTCGGAGGCTTAGCTGCGAACCAGCTTTCGCCTAAGTTAAAACACATTTCAAAGACTCGAAAGACTCGAAGGAAAGCATTCAAATAACTCCTGAAGTTCAAAAGCAAATACGAGTACGCGGGCCCGAAGCCCGAAAGAGTTTAACGATTACAGTTCCACTCGGCATACCGAGGATAATAGGTAGGACTTAAAGTTTATCACGCTCCTGTGGGGCTGGCCAGCTCAACGAAGGAATCCAGGTCGATGCCGTCTGCGATCCGAGTGGCCGCTTCGATGAACGTCTCCATGAAGTCCTCAAACTTGAGTTTCTTCGTGTTGGCGACTTGGAGAGACTTCAGCTTCTCCTCCTTGGCGTGCTTGCAGTGCACTCGGATGTAACACCCCAATTTTTGGCCCTTTCTTTTTCTTTTGGATTTCTTCGAATTTTTATTTGGAATTTCTTTTTCCGTGGCTATGTGGTCTTGAAACCTGGGAAGATCTTCTCTCTTGCCACTTCCTAGTGGCTTGTCCTTCTCAAATCTATCCCAAGGCCATGTCATTTCCATCTTAGCCCAACCCCAATTTTTATTTCTTGGGAATATTCCTTTTTCTATTAAAGGAATAACCCTGTTTGCCCTAGGTTGTGAAGCAACCTATATTTCTGTCCTCCACAAAATTCCCAAAAAATTCTCATAAATCCTTTGGATCATATATTCTACAAATATGCCAAAATCCATCCTTGCCTAGTTCAAAAATAATTCAGAAATATTCATTTTCCATTTTGTCCAGAATGGCACTTTGTGAAGAAAGTGCTATTTATCTTTTCTTGATTGCCTTCAAAATTTTTGGGCACTCTTTCCTATCCAAATAATTGCGATATGCCAAAATTCAACTTCATTTGCCTAGTAAATCTTCCTCAACAAATTTCCAAAGTTTTTGATCAGAGAGAAGCTTTGTGAAGGAAGTACTAGCTAGGCTTATCGAAATGAGTTGAAATTTTTGGAGATCATTTATATGATCAAATAATGACTCTCCACCAAATTTCATCTCCATCCAATAATCTATGTGAGCACAACATCCAATCTTGGTTTGTGGTCACAATTTCAGTTTGTGAAGCAACTATATTTTCTATTGCTTCAAAAATTCTGAAATTAATCCAGGACCTAAATATCCCTAAATAATGTGAGTATGCCAAAACTCACATTATTTTGCCAAGCCATTTTCTCCGGAAAATTCCCCCAAGTTTCTGCCCAGTGTGGATCATTGTGAAGGAAGTACCATTTTTACTTGTCAAAATGGGATGAAATTTTTATGGTACCTGCATATGCCCAAATGACCACACTCCACCAATTTTCAGCCCAATCCAAGCATCCATGTGAGTGCTACTTCTTGATCTTATTTCTGAACCAGATTTTGCAGTTGCAAAGCAACTATGCTAAATATTTGTCCTAATGACCTCAAAATTCATAGTATCATAGTCCTTCCTACCCTAAACCCCTGAGACATTCTGGTTATCTCTTATCTCACCCCATTTGACCACAGCATCATGCCTAAGTTGGCAACAGTAAAGTTCAGTCGACCTCTCCCATCCACCCACAGTGTCTTTCTTTGATCTATCACCTCGGGTAGGACCCACTTAGGAGAGACAACACGGTAGACATCCTGTTGCTGGCCCTAAAGTCCCGCGTGCGTCTGTTCACGCGGTGACCACGCAGAGAGCGCGTGCACTGCAGCAGAACGCGTGCTCTGAGCTTCAGGGCCCTCGACCGCCGCCCAAATGCCGTCCTCGCGACACCTCGCCTTGCCGCAGTCCTTCCCCAGCTCGCCCTCGCCTCTTTGGTTCGCCCTCCCCTGCTAGGAGCTCGCCGGACCGAGCCAAATCGACGGGCACGCGTGCACTGTGCACCTCTCGGTCGACGTCGTTTTGCCGTTGTCTCCTCTCCCCGAGCCATCACTTCGCTCTGAGCCTCGTCACGTCGGCAACGCCGCGCCGCCCCGCTAGCCGCCACCGACCACGCCTGAGCACACTCCGCCCGGCCGCGGTGACATCCGGGGGCGGCACCACCCTGGCCACGGCTATAAGTAGCCTTCCTCGAGCCCTCCTCTCCACACCAACCTTGCTCCCTCTCTCCCAGGCCCCACCCCGACCACCTAACCGAGCTCGAAGAGCTCTCTAGACCTCCAATGGCCGCCATGGCCGCCGCACTGCCCCTCCTAAATTCGGTCAGTCCCGAGTCCCTTCCTCCTCCCTCACCTCACCTCGGAGCTTCCCTAGCCTCCCCAAAGCCTCTCCGATCCCCAGCCCCTCCTCCCGTGGCCCGTGGCCATGAGCTCTCTGGTGCCCGACGCCGTCGTCCGCCATTGCCAAGGGAGCACGAGCTCCCGCCCTCCCTGAGCTCCGTTCTCTCCATGGATGGATGCGCCACATCGCCCTGAGCATCTCCATAACCGGAGCGCCGCCAGAGACGGCCGGTAGCTCCGGCAATCGCCGTCGGGGCCGGCCTCTGTCTCGGCCAGGCGCGCGCCGCGCGGGAGGAAGAAGAAAGCCAGGCCGGGCGGGCCCCACCCCCATGCGGTCCCACCAGTCAGTCAAACCACAAGTCAACCCCGGGCCCGCACAGACTTAAGTAGAGGCGCACTTCTGGAAAATATGTTTTCAGTTATTGAAAGCGTACTTTGGTACGTCTTCGGCTCAAACTACGTTTTCAGTACTGTGAAGATGTATTTATCAAAAGGCGCCTTCTGTTTTTCCAGCCGCCGGCCGAAATCCTTAAGTTGCGGGCGTTTGTCAGTTTAGGGCAGAAACGAACACTTTTCTGTTTGTTTTCTGACTAACGAACAAACGTCCGTATCTCGGCAACCGTAACTCCGAATCAGGTGATTCCAAAGCCCACGATCTCAGTTCGTCGAGCCCGTTCCGATGGTACCATTTTCATGATGTTGTCACACTCTGAAAATGACCATTTTGCCCCTGCCCTTATTCAGCCCCCTTCGAGAGAGAACTTTTTTGGCGATTCTTTCCGCGAGTGTCTCCGCACTTCTCCCCGATGGTTCCTCCATCCCCAGGCAAGCCACAACAGCCACTTGCATGATGGCATTGCAGTAGCCATGGTTTTCACTTGAATATTTAATATTTGTTTGCTCATTTAATTATTTTGTGGATGCTTCGAATATGCTTGTGAATCCATGCTCATTACTTATGCCATGTTTATTTTCATCTAGTGAGTGACATGATTAATTGTTAATGATATTATTCTTATCATGTTTTATTCTTGTAAATATTTCCGATGCTAGTGATAACGATATGCTCATATGAATAGTTAGGGTTGTTATGAAAATACTTGTTATATTCGTGATCGTCATTATGCCATGCTCATTTGTATTCCGTAGACTTCATGTTTTATCATTGTTGATACTATGTTGTTTAATGGCTATGTTGCCCATCCATGGTTGCACTGATATCATGCTCATCTGCATTGTCATTTCATCATGCTATATTACTGTGACTCAGCTCGTCATCATTCAAGTTGAATCTGACATTAATCGAACTTGAACAAATCTGTTGGCTGAGTCATGGTGCCACCGAATCGAGCTAACCAGTGCAGCCACACTTGCCTTATGGGAGGCCCTAATGTGGTCTATTGTCATGCCTCTCGCCGGTGCCTCCAACTAGGGAAGGTTATGGGCGCGCGCTACCCTGATCAGGTAGGCGGACATACCCTTGAGTGCCCTAGTTGTGTTGTACCCGGGTGTCCCCGTTTGGGACGAGTTTGTTTGGCCACGACGGTGGCAGCCACAGAGGTGGCGGATGTCACGAGTTGACATCAGGGGCAACCCAGGACATAGCCCAAAGGGGAGTTTGTCGGGAGTGGCCGGGAGAGTGTCATGCAATAGATTGGTTTTGTCGGAACGTCGTTGGTCCACCCGAATGGGAGCACGAGGCCATGAGTTCCGTAGTGTGGGTACAGTGTACTAACCTCTGCAGAGTGTATAATCTATCGATAGCCGCGTCCTCGGTCATGGACACAGTTCGTAGTAGGTCACACTATGGGTCAACAGTAATAATAATCTGAATAATAAACAACCCCGGTTCGATGAGTAAAGAAGTTGGTTGATCTTTATGTGATCATGAGAGGATCACTATGGTATCGTGGATACCGAGCTTGGTTGATCCTGAGGTGATTGAGTGATGATCACGATGGTAAGTTGGTGGTTCCGAGATAACCTCCGAGCAGAGTAAGTTGGTCCATGAGACCTTAAACGTCGACCCCCTCGCATGCTAGTGCTAGTATCATCCTGTTCATATCATGAATTATATGTTGATGCCATGCTCATGTTGTTGCCATGCTCATGTTGTTCTAGTAGTATCATGTTCATCATTAATGATAAACCTGTAAATGCCATGCTGTTGTATGTCTTGATTGCTTTGGTTGCTGTGAGCTTGCGAGTACATTCAAAGTACTCACCTGGCGTGTCATGCCAGATTGCAGGTGATGCCGTGATTGCTTGTTTGTCGAGGACCCCGAGGTTGCGCTCTAGGATACGTCCCAGCCAGAGTCCCTGTGGAGTGGAGTTCATCACCGTCGCCGTTGTTCCGCTACTAGAGTTTATTCCGCTTCGAGATGTCTCGCTGCTAGCATAGAGCTATCTGAGCAGACGAAGTGTCGCCGTGCCCCTGTAACCTTAGTGCCTTCAGAACCTTTGTACTCATGTTATTTGTAATAAAGAGCTGATTTGTTCTATGCCAAGCAGTGCCGTATTCCAGAAGACCTGATCTCTGGGCTGGAATACGGGGTGTTCTGGTTCCTCTGAGCCGGGGTGCCACATCGGACGAGAGAGAGCGACACGTCAGCCACGCAACGAGCAGCTGACTTCTTCCATGCTTGCACTCGACTGGGAATCTCGTTGAGGCGAGTCATCATCGCTTCCAGATCGGTGTTGAGGGTGTCTTCAGGCCATAGCTCCTTGTCGATCCTCCCGAGTGCACCCCGCAGACGGATGATGTACCCTTGGACGTCTTCAATGCGGGATTCGACCCGCAAGACGCCTAGAGCTGCCTTGTCACCAACGAGTGACCTGGAAGGATCCAGATCCCTCTCGATTCTGTCAGTTTCCAGCTCGAAATCTCGGCAGTACTCTGTGAACAAGAAAAGAGGAGAGTTGAAAGATCAGCATACATGAAGGTCACTCAGATGAAAGTTCACTCGGATGATGTAAGTTACCTGCAAGCTTGGTGTACATCTCCTCCGTGAACTCCTCTATATACTTCTCCAGAGCGTTCTTCTTCTCGATGAGCTGGTTGATCTTCTCGCTCAGAGTCTTCTTCTCCTGCTCATGAGCGTCTGCTTGGGCCTTGAGCTTGCCGTCACACTCGGCCTTTTGCTTCTTGAGCTCAGCCACTTCCTTCTTTGCCTCTGTAATGGCGGCCTTCAGCGCCTTGTTCTCCCCTTCAAGCTTCTCGAGTGAGGCCAACTTCTCTTCGGCGGCCTTGGTCTTTTCCTTCGCCATTTTCTGTGCTCCCGCCAGCTCGTTGTCCTTGTTCTCGAGTGCCTGCTTCATAGTTTCTAAAGAAACAGAGGTTCTGAGCCGCACTTGGAGTCGATGGTTTTCACTACGCAAATCTGTTCGAGTGAAGTCACTCGGTTCAAAGAGCGGAGAGAGATGAAAGCGGAAGGCTCAGAAATTGAAGCTAACCTCCCATGGTCTTGAGCTCTGCTTGAGCACGCGCCGTGTTCCTCCTCTCCACCTCCAAATCCAGTCGGAGCTGAGCCGTCTCTTTCTCCAGTGCCACATACCGAGTCCCAAGCTCGCAAGTTTTCTGAAACACAAGAAAGAGCAGATCAGTTAACGTTAAGAAATATTCCGAGTGCCCAGAGACTGACGCTCCTGGAAGGAACAAGCTTGACCAGTATCAGATCCTGAAGTACCCTTTGACAGGGAGGAACAAGCTTGACCAGTATCAGATTAAAAGTTCTAAGACTCCCGCCGACTGCCCGCAGTCGACGGCAGTCTCGGGGACTACACCCAGTGAGTGCACTTAGCGTGCCCCCACTGGAACGGTATCCACTCGGACCGGTTCGCCCGATCCGAGTGACGGCCGAACAAAAAAAAAGAAGTAGAGAAAAATCTCTAAGACTCCCGCCGACCGCCCGCAGTCGACGGCAGTCTCGGGGACTACACCCAGTGGGTGCACTCAGGGTGCCCCCACTGGAATGGTATCCACTCAGAACAGTCCGTCCGCTCCGAGTGATGGCCAACAACAAAAAAACAACAGCAACAACAACAGAACAGGTTTTAAGTTCTAAGACTCCCGCCGACTGCCTGCAGTCGACGGCAGTCTCGGGGACTACACCCAGTGGGTGCACTCAGTGTGCCCCCACTGGAACGGTATCCACTCGGAACGGTCCGCCCGATCCGAGTGACGGCCGAACAAAAAAAACACCCAGTGGGTGTACCGGACATTTTCTGACTGAAATTCCTACTGAAGAAAAACGACTTGGAGATCAACTTACAAGGGTACTTACTCGAACATTCTCCTGGAGGGCAGCGCTGGCATCGTATGCCAACTTGCTAGCTGTGCACACCTCCTTGAGTCGTTGAGTCATTAGCTCCGCCTGGATCATTGCCTCCTTGCTGGCCCCAGTTTGTTCCTCCGGCACCTTGTACAGACTGAAGATATTGACGGGAGGAGTCGAAACCGAAGCCTGAGCAGTCGACGGAGCTGTAGCAGAACCAGCTCCAGCCTGAGAAGAACCCTGCCCAGAGGCACGGTCACAACAGGTGCAGGGGGAACTTGAGGCGCTTTGCTCGGCGGCGTCTTCCGCGTGGTAGTCTGAGAAGCAGTTGGAGCTGCGGTCCCCTTCTCGGCGTCCTTCCGCGGCAGCTCTTCATCGTCGTCCCCGACGTGGATGACCTCTACAAGATCTACGTTCACTCGACACAATTAGTCGTAGTTCACAATTCAATCGGATGAAGACATTTCAGTCGAATGACAGGTCGAAGTAAAAATGAAATCACTGTTACCTTTCCGAGAAGTGGTCGCGTCTGCTGACTCGGCCTTGATACGGTCTCCGTCGATCTGCATGGGAGACGTGGTCGAGGTGGCAGCTCTGGTTCAGAAGATTCACTCGGTCAGAAGAGTCCAAAAGTTGGCAAAGACAGAAAAGAAAAAACCGACGAAGGCACTCACGTTGAGGCGACAGGCACAGTGACCTTGATCCTGGGCAGGGCCTTCCGAGGCTTGGGAGAAGCGACCTTGGGCTGCTTGGCGGATTTCTCAGTCGGCTCAGGCGACGACGGCCGAGTGCGTTTCGGAGCCTTGGCACTTGGAACCACCTCCTTCTCCGGGCCAGCACTCGGATCATGAGTTAGCTTGGAGCGGCACTCGGAGCGCAGCTCTGGAGACTGGGAAGACTCGACCTCGTCGCTCCCTTCCGAGTCGTCGCTTTCCTCCTCACTGTCCTCCACGTAGCTGCCCTCGATGCTGCCGTGTTCGCTCCCCGCGTCTCCGACAAGTTGTTCTCAATTCGGCACAGGCAAGAGCATCTTCTGGAACTCCTGCAAGACTTGAAGATCGGAGACAAACAATTCAGTCAGTTCACTCGGATCATTCAGTTCACTCGGGAAATGTGCGCACAAGAAATTCACTCGGAAGTGCATGTCATACCTCCAACGGTAGGTTGTTGGCGTCGTAGGGCGGGATCCGTCTCGACCCTCGTGGATTGTCGCGCGCGCCGGTGATACACTTGAGCCACTCCTTCACGGTCTTCTCGTCGATCTCCTCCGGGTGCACTCGAGTCTTGTCCTCAGTACCAGCATACTGCCACATCGGGTGAGCTCGCTCCTGCAGCGGCTGGATTCGCCGACTGAGGAAGACCTCCAGCAAATCCAGACCCGTCAACCCGCCCTGGACCAGGCTGACTACCGCAGTGACCAAGATTCCCACGTCGGTCTTCTCCTCCTTGTCCACCGTCAGAGATGGAGGCACATTGACTCTCTCGGATGTATAAGGGGGTAGACCAATCGACGAGCCAGCACAAGGGACGTCGTTGCAGTAAAACCAGGTCGACTGCCAGCCCCTAACTGAGTCGGGAAAAGTCATCGCGGGAAAAGCACTCCTACCCCGCATCTGAATACCCAAGCCGCCGCACAGCTAGGTCACATGGGTTCTCTCCCCCTCGGGGTTGGCTTTTTGACCGACTGAGAACGGCATGTGAAGATGTGCTTGAATAAACCCCAGTGCGGCGGGCAACCTAGGAAATTCTCACACAAAGAGATGAAAGCGGCGAGATACACTATAGCATTCGGAGGCAAATGGTGGAGCTGAGCACCGACGAAGTTCAAAAAACCGCGGAAAAAGGGGTGGGGCGGCATGGAGAAACCTCGTTCCACGTGTGTGGTGAGGAGCACTCGCTCTCCGGGGCGCGGCGCGGGCTTGATCTCCCCTTCCTCCGGCAGCCTCCACGTCCCATCGCGGATCAGCCCGTCCACGACGAGCCCGCTGATGTCATCGACCGTGGTGGTCGGCGGAAGCCAGTCGCCTTGGATCCACCCGCGCGGGGGCACGACTCAGGAGCTCGACGCCTTCTTGCCCTTCGCCGCCTTCTTCGCCCTCTCGAGCTTCGCCGTCTTGTCCTTCGCCATCGTCGCCGAGCTCTTCAGCACCGAGGAGGATTTGCGCGGAGTGTATTGCTGGAGAAGGGATGGTGCGGAATGGGAGAGTTGGAGAAAAGGGGATCTGGTCCTCTCTTCCTCTCCGACGCGGTGGCTCTATATATCGCCGCCCGCTCCACTCCCCAATCCACGCCGCTGAATCGTGGGCCCGCAGATCCCCTCAAATCACGCCGTCGGAGATCCAGCAGTACGTGGCGGAAAGTGGGGCGAAAATCGAGGCGTCACGCCCCACTTTCCCCACTCGCTGCGCTGCAACCGTTCGCGCGTGCTCAAATATGGTTTCAAATCCCGCGAAATCCGGAATCCAGCAACCCAATTGCTCTCACTTTGAAGACGTGCCGTGTACGCTCGGATCCGCTCCGGCACACGGCATATGACTACTCATTTCACTCGGATGGAAACTACTCATTCGGATGGAGACTACTCATTTCACTCGGACGTCATATGGACCAGAATCTGTCAAGGTGCCGCACGAAGACAAGGGCATTTAAGGACCAGTAAGAGTTCTTGAGCGCCTCCGTAGCGCTCAACTCACCTGGGAATTCGCCTTGACTCGACCCGCCTAACCTCGACCGATTCGGGGGCTAATGACGAGGGCATGTACTAGGGATAGGGTAACAGGCCTGACCTACAGACCCTACCCTAGGACTCCACACACCTTATACTGGACCCCAGGGCCAGATCAGCAACCAAGAGTTCCGCAGACTGACATTCACTCGGAGTTCAATGAATCACTCGGGAAGCAGGTGTCCACTCGACCAGCTATTTCACTCGGAGTACTTGGCAGTCACTCGACCAGAGAAGACCAGGAGGCTCCAGGAGCGCAACGGTCAGGATGTGCGCTCGCTCATATCAATTGTAATCAATGCGCCCGTTACCTGACGAATTTGGTCAGGCTGAGGAGTTACGAGTTCGCCAGTGCGATCTGCCTAAAGTGAGGAAATTGAGTGCCCCGACGAAATTGAGAGTTCAATTTTCCGACCATTGCTGCGCCGCGTGCCAGCTGTCGAGTGGATCCTTATCCTGACAACGGTCGAATCAGACAAGGGCATTTATGACATTCTATGTCGGGTTGCCCTTGGCTATAAATAGCCGCCCCCCAACCAGTTGTTGGTTGGCTGCTCCGAGAGAACTTGACACTTGTCATTTGAGAGCAACCCATCCTCTGACGACTTTGTGAAAAACCCAAGTGAGGAAAAATCCAACCAGAGCCTAAGTGACTGAGCATCACTGAAGAGATTGATCTGTGTGATCCGACGCTTGTTACCTTTGAGGACTGTCATTCCTCCAGACGGTTAGGCGTCATGTTCTGAGCACCCAAGAGTAATTGTGGCCTGCCGGTGAACAAGTCTATGAAGGTTTTGGAAGTCTACCTTGAAGACTTACCACGAGTGATTGGGCGAGGTCTAAGTGACCTTAGCTCAGGAGGAATACGGTGAGGACTAAGTGTTCTCTGAGTTGCGACTCAACCGCCTAAACCAGACGTACAGTTGATGCAGCAACTGGAACTGGTCTACCAAATTCAATTGTCTTCACCGAGCCAACCTGGTTTCAAATTCCTCATCCTCCCTTACTTTATTCCGCTGCTAAAGAATTTGTGATCTATCCTTTGACGAATCTGAACTGAAGTATTTGATCACGCTATCCTTTATTTCCTCAGTTCGTATTCTTCATGCCTGTATGATTGCAAGTTCTTCACTCTTATGTATCCTGTTCGCATGCACTCTGTTTCTATGATGACTTAGTTTCCTTCGCGTTTCTATTTCTTCACTCTGTTCTTCGTCAAATTCTTCAGAGTTTGACGAATTTCTAATAATCTCCCATTCACCCCCCTCTGGGAGATAACTTGCGCTTTCAATTGGTATCAGAGCAAGGTGCTCCCTTGTTCTGTGTGATTTTGGTTTAACCACATGTAGTTTTAGTTATATCGACCGCAGGTATGATCAAGGTCTCCGCTGCGTGCCCCATCTTCGATGGCACATGCTATCCCTACTGGAAGGTCATGATGCGAAAGCGTCTCCTTGCCACGAACAGCGAATTATGGACTATCACTGAACTAGGATTGACTGATCTTTGCAAGAGGGCGAATACTGAGGACATTCGCAGATACACTCAACTCGATGCTCGGGCCAAATACATCATCTGTTCTCGTCTGACCAAGGATGAGTTCACTCGCGTCTCCCATCTGAGCAATGCGAAGCTTATCTGGGACAGGATCTCCGACGTCTATGAAGGGGCATATAGACATGATGATCCCTGGCTTGTGGAATTTGTGAATTCCCTCAGATCCCGGGAACCTGATGATGCCTCTACTTCGTCTGCAGTGTGTCTCATGGCACGAGGTGCAAAGGTAACCTCATCTGAAGCTTACTATGAAACTTCCAGTGATGATAACTCTGAGTGTGAAGCTAAACCAAGCTATAAGAAACTTGCTAGAATTGCTACTGAGCAACAACATGCCTTGGAAAAGACTCAAAAACTGCTAGACAAAAGCGATGATCTGTTGAACGATGAAATGGAACGCTCACAAATCTTGACTGACGAAATCAAACGTCTTCAGTCAAAATTTGACGAACTTGAAAGTCGTCATGTGTCCCTCTCAGCTAAACATGAGAAGATGTCCTATGAATTTCTTCAAAGGAAGCAAGATCTCGAGAAGCTGAGAGCGTCTCATGATGATCTTCAAAAGGAAAACGATTCACTCCTCGCTCAACAGATCAGTACCGCTCAGGAAGAATTTGTTGCACCATGCTTAAAATGCCTTGAACATGATAATGCTAATTCTTCAGCTGAATGTTCAAATGCTTCTGTACTTGCAATTGCTTCAACTGCTCCGGTGGCCACTAACCCCTCATCTGAGGAAGCCACCGGTGATACTGATGAAAATGCAGGGCTGAAGGAATTATATGTCACTGGCATGTACAAAAGCCTCAAAGGGCATCAAATCCTGTGTGACGTGCTCAAAAAGCAAATTCTTCACAGGAACCCTAGGAAAGAGGGTATTGCCTTTGAGAGAAAGCTCAATGCTGATGGTTCGTATTGGAAGCCTGAGCAGTATCCCAAAACCACATGGGTTGCGGCAAAGGGACCTCCAGTAGACCCATCCACTCTATCTGGCTATACTTGTGATTCTTCATATTCTTCAGATGAGTCATTTGACTCCAATTATAAACTGTTCAAGAATCAGAATGGTGAGGTCTTTGCCAGATTCATTGGTACTAATTGCAGGAACGGTCCACCTGTGAAGAAAATCTGGGTTCCAAAAAGCCTTTTGGAAAATCTTCAGGTGAATGTCATCATGACACCACCGATGAAGAAGAAATTTCCCAGGGCAAATTCTTCACAGGGATCAAAGTCGTCAAATGGACACAGATCCACTTATGGTCGCACTAATGCCTCTGTTTCGCAGGGAAACAAACAGCAATTTGATGAATATGAGCATTATTCTTCGAACCATTATGTTCACAAATCTTCGAAGAATTTCTCTGCTTATTCATTCAATTACTATAACCCTCATGTGAAGAGAAATGCATATTCTTCAATGCCTAAGTTTTCCATCAATGCACTTCGTCACATTCCTTCTCAGCCACCCATTCATATGTGGGTGGTTAAGAAGATGAACTAATCTCTTCTGCAGGGTCAGGTCTTCAGACAACAAAATGTCTGATGAATTTGCTGAAGACCTGACAAAATGCATGTTGGGATGCAGGCTAATCATGCTGGAATGAATGCTTCATTTCACGCATCCCTTATGCTGCTTGATATTATACGATGATGAAATTGTCTGACGAAATTGATCATTATCATATTCTTCACTCTGAAGTATATGAACTTGTAAGTCAGACTAATGCTTCTACAGGATGAAACACCTTCAGCCACTGAATGGGTCTTGGACAGTGGCTGCACGAATCACATGACTGGAGATAGGAATCTTCTCACTGATGCTTCCCTTACTCCGTCTCATCTGAAGCATATCACATACGTTGACAAAGGAAAAAGCAAGGTATTGGGTCTAGGTAAGGTTGCTATTTCAAAGGATCGACACATGGAAAAGGTGATGCTTGTCGAGTCCCTTGGATTCAACCTCATGTCAGTCTCAATGCTTTGTGATCTTGATATGATTGTCATCTTTGGCAAATATAGATGCATTGTGCTATTGGAATCTGACAAATCCAAAGTTTTCGAAGGCTTTAGGAGAGGTGACTTGTATATTGTAGATTTCTCTACAGGTCCTCAGCCCACAACATGTCTAATGGCAAAAGCTTCGGAATGCTGGCTATGGCATCGACGACTTGGACATGCTGGAATGAGGAATTTGAGCACTCTCGTCAAGAAGAAGCATATCATTGGCGTCGAGGGTGTCAAATTCGTCAAGGATCACCTCTGTGGCGATTGTGAGTCTGGAAAGATGACCAGAGCCAAGCACCAGGCGAAGACAATCATGACCACTACTCGTCCTTTTGAATTGCTTCATATGGATTTGTTTGGTCCCACACATTATGCCACACTAACCAATGCAGCATCTCTCTACGGATTCGTCATTGTTGATGACTACTCTCGCTACACCTGGGTGCACATCATTACCTACAAGACTGAAGTTCAGAATGTCTTCAGACGATTCTCCAATCGGGCCATGACGAATTATGGTCTCAAGATCAAGCACATCAGGAGTGACAATGGCACTGAGTTCAAGAACACGGGCCTCGATGATTATCTTGATGAACTTGGTATCACTCATGAGCTCTCTGCTCCCTACACTCCTTAGCAGAATGGAGTTGTGGAGCCCAAGAACAGAACCCTCATCGAGATGGCGCGTACTATGCTTGATGAATACAAGACTCCTCGTCACTTCTGGCCTGAGGTAAATGACACTGCATGCCACATCATCAACCGGCCCACCAAAGTTGATGAAGCCTTTCTGGAACCTGAATGGATTCAAGCAATGTAAGATGAATTATGTCAATTCGAGTTCAACAATGTGTGGGAGCTTGTTAAGCGTCCTGATCCACGCAAGCACAATATCATCGGCACTAAGTGGATCTACCGCAACAAACAAGACGAAAATGGCCAAGTGGTGAGGAATAAGGCCCGTCTTGTAGCTCAAGGCTACACACAGGTTGAGGGTATTGATTTTGATGAAACATTTGCACCTGTTGCTAGGCTTGAAGCCATTCGTATATTGCTTGCATATGCTAACCATCATGATATCCTCTTATATCAAATGGATGTGGAAAGTGCATTCCTCAATGGTAAGCTTGAGGAAGAAGTATATGTTGCTTAACCACCAGGTTTTGAGGATCCAAAACATCCTGACAAAGTCTTCAGACTCAACAAGGCTCTCTATGGCCTCAAGCAGGCCCCGAGGGCTTGGTATGATACACTAAAGGAATTCCTGAAGAAAAAGGGGTTCAAGCCCGGTTCACTTGACCCTACCCTTTCTACTAAATCTTATGATGGTGAACTGTTCATATGCCAAATATATGTTGATGATATTATCTTTGGTTGCACTAACAAGAAATACAGTGACGAATTTGCTCATATGATGCAAGAAGAATATCAGATGTCTATGATGGGGGAGTTGAAATTCTTCCTCGGGCTTCAAATTCGTCAACAACCCAATGGCATCTTTATATCTCAGGAGAAATACCTCAGAGACTGCCTGAAGAAATTCGGAATGCAAGATTGCAAAGGCCTCAAGATACCAATGCCAACAAATGGCCAACTCAACACTGACAAAAATGGTAAAGATTTCGATCAGAAGGTATATCGTTCCATCATTGGCTCGTTGCTTTACCTATGTGCATCTAGGCCAGATATTATGCTTAGCGTTTGCATGTGTGCCCGCTTTCAAGCGTCACCGAAGGAATCACACCACCAGGCTGTGAAACGAATTCTTCGATATTTGGCTCACACCCCAACGCTTGGATTATGGTATCCCAAGGGCTCAACTCTTGATCTTGCTGGATATTCCGATTCTGATTATGCTAGTGATCGCGTGGACCGCAAGTCAACATCAGGCACATGCCATTTCCTCGGACGATCTCTTGGATGTTGGTCCTCGAAGAAGCAGAACTGCGTTTCACTTTCTACTGCCGAGGTTGAGTACATTGCTGCTGGCGCCTGCTGCTCTCAGTTACTATGGATGAAGCAAACCCTCAAGGACTATGGCGTCAACGTGAAGAAAGTGCCACTCTACTGCGACAATGAGAGCGCCATCAAGATCGCCCACAACCCAGTGCAACACTCAAGGACGAAGCATATTGAGATTCGTCACCATTTTCTTCGTGATCATGTGTTGAAGGGAGACATCGTCATCGACCACGTTAAGACTGAAGACCAGCTTGCGGATATCTTCACTAAGCCCTTGGATGAGAGAAGGTTTTGCATGTTGCGGTGTGAGCTAAACATCTTAGAATCTTCGAATGTCCTTTGAAATGGACACACATCCTAACGCTTATGCATTCTTGATGACTTTGATGCACAACACACGAAGTAACGTTTTTCTTCAATCAATGAAGACTAACCCTCTAAGTGTGAAGAAATTAATGAAGAACTTGATTATCAGAACCCTACGACAATTGTACGTGGTGTCTGAAATCATCATAGTTCTTATACGGTGGGTAACGCCACCACCTCTTTTTGACGTTCTTCAAATTTGAGTTTTTCGTCATTTGCAATTTCGTCAAACTTTTCAAATTCGTCATTTGAGGTTATTCTTCACTGCATTTGGTTTTATACCAATATATATATATATATATATATCTAAGTTTTTCATGTCCTCAACAGCATCCACATATAGCTAATTCTTCAATCGTGTTTTTCGTCATCTATGTAGATGTGATCGGACCCGCTCCCCTCTGTGCTAAACTCAACCCACTTTGTTCACAAATTCTTCATATGCGTTCTACTTGACACTGTTCAAAGTCTTCACTGTGTCCTTGACAGCTGAAGAAATTGCAAACATTTTTGAAAATATTCTAATCAATTTTTGGCGGTTGCCACAGTAACTTCATCCCGCGCTTCGCACGCGTGGGTTGAGATGAAAATGCATGTGTGACGCGTGTCACTCAGATGCGAATCGCCAGGGGCTTATCCGTCCAAAATCTTCGGACCGCTCGGTTTTTACCATGCCTATATAAAGGCTTGACCCCGTCAACCTCAACTCCTTTCACTCTCGCCCCTGTCGCTCTCAAACCCTAGCGCCGCCGCTGGATCTCATCGTCATCGGAGAGGAAGAGCTTCACTGCCTCGACTTCTTCGCCATCGTACTCACGTCGGCCGCGGATTTCTTCACCTCCGCCACCGCCGTAGACGTCTTTCGTCGCCAAGTTGGGGCACGGAAGATCTGAACTGACGATTTCCTTCGCCTCGTCGTCCAGTTCGTCGAGTTCATCCTTGGGGTAAATAAAAGTTATTTTTACCACCCCAGTTTGATCTTTTTACTGCCACAAAATCTTCAAGTGCTGTTTTTACCACTTTTCCAATTCTTCGGCACCTCCTTCTGGCCAGTCTTGAGTATTTTCACCTAAGTTACACTTAACAACCAGATTCCTCAATTGTGCAATTACTTCAATCTGTACAACTCTGGAACCTTTGTCAAGAACACTTAGTGAAATGCGTCAAGACGATAAGGGTCAATTTCTTCACCTAGTTGATTTTAAAAATTATTTGAGAACGCATGTGACTCTTCCCTATTTCCTCGCAACTATACTCTATTCACAGGTACAATGTCTGCAGACGAATCACTAGGTTCTCATCAAATTAATTCATTTGCAGCATTGCTTGAGGAAAATCTTCAAACATCTTCAGAGTCCTCAAAAGTTCAAAAACCACAGCTGAAGAAAATGGTTGATGGGAAAAGGCCTCAGAAGGGAGGCAAGCGGAAAGAGGAACATACAGCATCGAGATTCCTGATGACCTGTATGGTGGTTATTGCACTCCAGATGAGGAAACTCATGGCAAGGAAACAAAGGAGCAGCGCAAAACGCGCATGCAAAAGATCAAAAGGTACTGGACATACCAGTGGAGGGATTACAATTTCGTCACCTCCAAGTACATGAAGGACTTTGCTGTGAAGCCACCTTGCAACAGGCCACCACTTGCTGAAGGCCAAACTGCTCACCCAACTAGCTTTCGAAGGGGTGAAGAATTCCCCAAAGAATGGGCAAAGCAACAGGCTAAGTTGCAGAAACTGGCCAAAAAGGTCATCGATGAATTCAACAAGGCCGCAAAGGCCTCAGCTGAAGCTAGTGCAACTGGCAGTGCAAGTGCACCGAAGAAAGCCATGCAGAAGAAGCCTGCCAGCAAGCCAAAGCCGTCTGTCCCAAAGGCTTCAGCACCCAAGACATCAAAATCTTCAGTGCCTCCTCCTGCTACAAGTTCGTCAATGGCAGCAGCAAAATCTTCAACACCGGTCGTGCTCGCATCTTGCCAGCGCACCGAGGGCTTTGCAACAACCTCAGTCGCTGCATCAAGTGCCTCAGTTAGTGGGCAACCAATATCTTCAGTGCCCAAGTTAAAGCAAAAGGTTACTGCTGGCCGTGGAACTAGGCCAAGTCCCAAGAGCAAGGCCGTCATGCCTCAGGCTGATAAACACGGACTGGCTGACGAAGATGAGCTCGCGGAGTTCCTCAGAAGAAAGCAAGAGCAAGCAGCAATTGCTAAAAATTCTTCAGTTCCAATGATGCTTGATCCCAAGAAGCTGCTAGACTTCATTGACATCTGGTGCACCAAGCCAGACACCCCCCTTGACGAATTGAATCTGCCTCCTGGTCCGAGTCATGTGCTATCTGCCTTCATTTTGAACGAGAAGCACAAAATAGCTCAAGCGAAACTGGTGAGGAAACAGCAGTTGCAGAAAGAGAAAGAGCTGCGGAAGAACATGCTTTCCATTTCCCCTCAGCAGCTTGTAGCTTTACAGACTGAGATTCAACAGCTATCTGAGGAATTTGAAAGACAGTCAAGTCACTGCTGCGGTGTGCGTGACAGATTCATCCAAGCCACAACCAATGTGGTCAATGAGCACAACCAGCGTGAGGCTGCCAGGTTTAGCACCATGCCTCCTTCAAGTTCTTCAGCACCTCCACCATCTGGGCCAATTGAAGAAACTGCCAGGGCACCCGGGGTTGCGCCTGAAGAGTCAGCAAGGGCAACTGAAGAAGTTGTTCCTGAAGAAATTGCAAGGGTGTCGGGGATATAACTCCACGATATGACCCGGCTCATGACGTTAAGTCGCCATGGACTTAAGTCATCTCTGACGTTAAGTCATCTCTGGACTTAAGTCATCCCTGGCGTTAAGCCGCCCTGAGACTTAAGCCGCCCTGAGACTTAAGTCATCCTTGAGACTTAAGCCGCCCTGAGACTTAAGCCGCCCGGAAGATGAGAAGCCCAAGATAAAAAGGCCGCGGTGAGTCGCCCACGGTAAGAGGCCCGCGATAAGAAGCCAGAATAGATTAAGTCCAAGTCCTACTAGGACTCTACATGTAAGCCGCCCCTTCAACTTATATAAGGAGGGGCAGGGCACCCCAAGAGGGACGAGTTTTTAGAGGTGAAGATAGACAGATAAATCTCGAGACAGACGTTTTGATAGCTCTCGAGACAGAGTTAGGGAAACAGCACCCTTGTAATCGAGATCATCATCATCAATACAACCAAAGCAGGACGTAGGCTATTACCTCCTTCGTGAGGGGCCGAACCTGGGTAAAACTCGTGTCTTCTCGTTTCCGATCAACCCCGTTCAAGCTACTACCTAGTTGCGATGGCCTCACGACTAAGTCCTTTCACGAGGACATCTGCCGTGACAAAACCACGACAGATAGCACCCACCGTGGGGCGATCGCCCGGTGGTATGGTACTCTTGGAGGGAGCTCTTCTAAGGGATCGAGAAGGCGCACGATTGGCCGGATGAAGAAAAGACTGCAGCGGAAAGATCTACACCGTCGAGGAGCAGTCGAAACAGTATGTACAAGATTAGATCCAGAGGAGTTAGGGTTCCAGGATCAAGAGCAAGGTTAAGTCCATCAAGTCGCCAAGTTGGTGCGGCTACTCCACGTGCAACCGTCCAAGTCCGAGTCAATCTGGAAACAGTTTCACGCCCCGCGTCGTCACATGCGTGTACCAAATCGAACCAGTTATCGTTTTCTGACGCGAAGACCAAGGTCAAATCATCAAGGTCCGGAAGAACTCAGATCGGCAAACCACCGTGGTTCGCCTCAACCACCACGAGCCGCCTCGCGTCCACAAGTTTCCGACCGCCGGCTCGCCTGAGCGAGCCATCTCCGCTGCAGCGCCGAAGGCCGGCCTTTGCCACAGCCGAGGCCCCTCCTCAGCCGTAAACTGCGCCCTGCCTAAGCCGCCCCTGCGGCCTCTCCTCGCCTCGGCTGTAGCTGCTTCCGGGTAGTCGCGCCCCGGCGGGCCGCTTCAGCTGCAGCTGCATCCGAGCCGCCGTTTCCGCCTCGTGCTGCCTCCATCACGGCCCGCCGCGCCGTTCCACCGCGACCCGCCTGCTGTTTCCAAGTTCGGGCCTCCCCTCTGCCGCAGCTCGCTTCGCGGGCCCTTCCTCTGCCGCGAGCCGCCTCCGAGGCCCGCCTCGTCTTCACGACCGCGGTCTTGCATCCGAGCCGCCTCGCCCCGCCATTTCTTCGAGCCATGGCCGAGCCTCCACCGTTCTCCGCGTCTCCGCCGGCCGCGAGCCGTCGCCGGGCTGCCTCCGCTCTGACCCGGCCCTGTCGAAAGCTGCTCCGGCCTCCTCGTTCGCGGTCGTGCATAGCCGCCTTCGATTCGAGCCAGACGCTCGTCCCGCCATCGCAAGGCCTGGCTGCCTTCGCCACCTCAAGTCGCCGTGGCCAGCCTCACCTCCGCAGCTCGCCTTTGCCGTTTCTCCGCACCGCCGGCCTCTGTTCCGCCCTTCCCCGCTCCAGCCAGAGTCGCCGCCCTAGCTTCCCTCACCCGGCGAGCTGCTGAGTCAAATCCGCCTGTCCGAGCGAGCCTCGCCACCTTCTGCCACGTTTTCTGCCATGGCCAAGCCGCCGCCGCTGTCGCGGTCTCGCACCGTCGCTAAGCCGCCTCTCCACCGCCTTGAGTCGCCCTCGCGCAGACCTCGCGCTGTCATCACCAAGCCGCCAGCGCGTCGCTCCGCCATCGGGCGTCGAGCCGCCCTCACGCTGCCCTTGAGCCGCCGCTGCGACCTCTGCAGCAGCCGCCCGCTGCAGCCTCGGCTGCCGCCGCGAGCCGCCGGCCGCTGTCCCCATGGCTTCGTCAAGCCTACCACCTCTGCAGACCATGGCTCCGCCTCAGCCATGGCCCGCCTGTGAGCTGCTGGCGAGCCGCTTACGCGCCTTGCCTCGGGCCACCTCATCAGCAGCCGCTTCGAGCCGCCGCGCCGGGAGCCTCCCCGAACCGCCTCGCTCTGCTTCCCCGGGGCCTCCTCGAGCCGCCCGATCGCCGGCTCCCCACCACTCCAGTAGGCAGCTCTGGCCGGATGGTAAAAAAAACCGCGGATGTGGATTGGCTAGCACGACCCGGAGGAAGACGCGGGATGGGGGCACGGACTCGACTCCGCTGCCCTGGTTTGCTCCGCTGGTCCGTTCCGAGCCGCCCAACTCCAGTTCCGCTATGGCCTACCACTTCCGCCGCGGCATCGTCAGCCGCCGCCTTGCCTCTGCCGGTCTCCACCATGCGCTGCCGGAGAAAGAATTATTTTGACCGTGACGGCTGCAGTGCTGTGGTTGATCCCCTTTTGCAAGAAAAGGAGAGAATGGTTAAATCGCCGTTGAAAGTACTGGAGGTTATCCACGGACGCTATATATGGATCGTCTGTCGTCCGGACGAATCAGGTGAAATCCATCCGGTCTATTTTTATTAGTACATTTTTTCTTCCAAGAAAAATTACTCTGGCTCGCGATATTTTTTGTGCAGGACAATTATTCACTGCAAGAGCGATTGTCATGCCATGGATATAGAGCTCGCGCCAACATTATCATGCGCCAGCATCCAACCGTGCCGTACTGCTCAATGAACTTGTGTGCAAACCGCCGCCTATGTGGTTCGTTCTACATCAACACGCGACCGACTCATCTGCTCACGTCGCGGCCGATTCATCCGTCCGCGCCCGCGGCCGACTCGCCCGTTTGCGCCGACTTACAAGCCGTGGCCGACTCGCGCGTTCGCTCTTACAACGCCACGGGCGACCCACGTGTCCGCGCCGGGTTGCCGGCCGACTACCATATCTACATCAACACACCGGATTCGTGCCCGTCTGCATGAACTGTTCAAATGGACGCCACCGCCCCCGTGGCCCGGTCTACTCCAACAACTCTGAAGCAAATATAAACATATTATCAGCCTCCGCCTGCACCGGATGGCTCAATGGACAGGCGCACAAGTTGCCGCCGCTGCGGTTTGGTTAACTTCAACAAACAGCCGGGACAAACCATCGACCGGATTACTGACACGACTTATACGGGATCATCTATGACCCGCCACGGTCGACCTCAACCTTCCGCGGATTCACATCGTGTTATCAACGCCAAGGACATACAACGAGCGTCGCGAAGATCATCAACTCGCCACACGCTTTTGGCTTCAATAAATTTCAGCTATCAGCTGTCAACTATATGTCGGTTTATGCTACGGCCAAGTATGAAGAATCTCAAGCCGACTCCTTGAGTCATCTTAAGACTCGAGGGCTACATAGACATGACTCGTCAGATTTGGTCGGTTTTCACAAATTCAAGAACCCCAGTCATTGCGAGGAAGACAACCCGGACCTGGGGGTTGTTGCCTTATTGGCAAAAAATTAAGGTTGCCAAAGAGAACTAGTTGCCATGATGCGCAGTTCAAACATAGGTATCCTGCCTTCTTGGCAAAACATATAACAGCATTACCAAAGAAGACTAGTCGCCATGATGCGCAGTCTAAACATAGGTATCCCGCTCAATTATGGTCACTTGGGGGCTTCCAACACACCGAGTTTAGCTTTCTCACCCTCTTGACCCGGCAATAAACGCCACATTATCTTGGTTAAACCTGCCTGTCTGCTTGATGCTACTCCGCTTAGGTGACCCGGTGTACTCTTGACAGGTCAATCATTTTTATGATCCTGAACTTGTCTTGGTTAAAACATCGGTTATGTCACGTGAGAGCCGGCTTACAGAGAGCAAGGATAAACCATGGGCTATCACGCCAGCTTCATTGAAGCAAGACACGAGCCTCGAAAGCCGGTCTAAATTTTCGTGCCTCGAAAGCCGACGTTTTTTATACTCTATTGACATACGCATACATCATCATACATTGCATCATCATACAATGCATCATGTCTGCATGAACATATTTGTTTATGTTGCAGGAGCCGGTTTTCAAACCGGGTTACATTGTAACTCTGCAGGAACAAACAAATCTTTAATAGCCAAAATGGCTGGATCTTCATCATGGTTTATCATAACCAGTATTAAATGATTGAGATATCAATTCTCCTATTTTTCCGGGGTACAATTCCAGCCGGGTCACATATAATACCTGGTCATTTAATTGACCGGGTTTTTTGGTTATTCAACATGTGTTTTGTATAAGACTACAACACTTATGGATTTTCTCACACATATTTGCCGGGTTGCATTGCAACCACGGCCAAGGATTTCTTTCATCGCAAAGGCATCACAGAGTGGATATGATTTTATTCTACAATGGAAGAAAAAAGTACCGAGTCGCCGCAGGCACACGACCCGGCCATTGGGGGCTACATTATTCAAATCAAGATTACATCAAGTATGAAAGTCCCATGTCACTGCAAGCATGCACTACGGCACTTGGGGGCTAATGCATGGTCATTTTTACTAATCTCATTGAAGACCCGGCCCATCACATAATGATAAGCCGGCCCTTGGGGGCTACCAATTGCTCCTGTCAAAAATTCAAAGTACACAAGCCTTAATAGTGACCCGAAGCTTGGGGGCTACATCATATGATGTTCTTTCCAAAGGAGTACATGTAAGTTCCAAGTCACTGCAAGCAAACGACCCGGCACTTGGGGGCTACAACAGTAAGTTGTTTAAATAAATCAAAAGGTCCAAGTTGAAGACCCGGCCCATCATATACTGATGAGCCGGCCCTTGGGGGCTACACATGTGAAGTGCAAAATTTTCAGTTCATGATTGAAGACTCAGACGGATAACCCGGATTTTTCTCACGGATAACCCGGATTTTTCTCCAAAGTTGCAACATTTATATTTAAGCAAGTCTAAGCTGTCACTTTGCTCTACTCTTAAGACTTGGGGGTTACAGGTTATCTCCTCCAAGCTATTCAGACAAGCCAGCTCAACATCATACGGATTTGTTATTCATTTTTCATCAAAGTCTGAAGCATTGAAAGTTGGCACAACATCAGACGGATTTTCTTTTTATCAAGCCAAGGCATTTGAAGACAATTCAAAACTATCATAAGGGTTATTTTTTCTGCATGGAACCAGCATCAACATATTGATATGGAAGAAACTCAGGAGCTTAGCATGAATAAATCCAAGCTAATCTGGGGGCTAATGTCGGGGATATAACTCCACGATATGACCCGGCTCATGACGTTAAGTCGCCATGGACTTAAGTCATCTCTGACGTTAAGTCATCTCTGGACTTAAGTCATCCCTGACGTTAAGCCGCCCTGAGACTTAAGTCATCCCTGAGACTTAAGCCGCCCTGAAACTTAAGTCGTCCTTGAGACTTAAGCCGCCCTGACACTTAAGCCGCTCGGAAGAAGAGAAACCCAAGATGAGAAGCCCAAGATAAAAAGGCCGCGGTGATTCGCTCGCGGTAAGAGGCCCGCGATAAGAAGCCAGAATAGATTAAGTCCAAGTCCTACTAGGACTCTACATGTAAGCCGCCCCTTCAACTTATATAAGGAGGGGCAGGGCACCCCAAGAGGGACGAGTTTTTAGAGGTGAAGATAGACAGATAAATCTCGAGACAGACGTTTTGATAGCTCTCGAGACAGAGTCAGGGAAACAGCACCCTTGTAATCAAGATCATCATCATCAATACAACCAAAGCAGGACGTAGGCTATTACCTCCTTCGTGAGGGGCCGAACCTGGGTAAAACTCGTGTCTTCTCGTTTTCGATCAACCCCGTTCAAGCTACTACCTAGTTGCGATGGCCTCACGACTAAGTCCTTTCACGAGGACATCTGCCGTGACAAAACCACAACAAAGGGCGACTGCATTAGTCGACCCTAAAGAGAATGAACCATCAAATACCTCAGCAACAACACCTCCAGCGTCTTCACCTGTGAGGCATATCCCACTTCCTTCTGCATCAGAAGTGAAGAAAACCAAAGCTGCTGAGAAGGAAGCAAAGAAGAGAAAAGCTTTAGCTCCACCTACCATCACAGCATCTGTGAAGAAAATGAAGTCGGCACCAATATCTTCAGAAGTTTCGATTGATGCCATACCGATCTCATCAACACCCCCTACTCCTGCCACTGCAAATCTTCAGCTTGTTCCGTATGGGGTGGAATATGAAATTCCTCAGGCTGATGTAGATGAGACTATAACCCACTCTGCTGCTACCACAGAGCAAGTGGATGAAGAAATTGAAGTCGAAGATGATGCTTCACTTCACCAAGTCATGTCACGGAAGCCCTCATAGGTTCCGATGACTGAAGAAAATGACTCTGCTTCGACTGGAAGCACTGAAGCAACTGAAGAGGATGTGGACATTGATGGTGCTACAACCCCTCCTATCATTGATGAATTTTGGGAAGCTTTCCATCCAAATTCGCCCCTCACCACACCTCTGACGCAAATGCCACAGTCACCCGCCGTCACTGAAAAAATTCATACGGGCTCTGAGGAGAAACAACCATCACCACTCCAGAGCATTCCTGAAGAAATACTAGCTGCAGTAGCTGATGAAACTGCTCAAGATGAGCCCACTGTTGATGTCGTCAATACATCCCCTCAGCGCGATGACTCAATTCCTTCAGCTGATACATATACAGTTCCAACCGCCACTGCTGAAGAAATTGCCAAGTCTCTTGCAGTAACAGATCCGAATGATTCCACTGGGTCCCCACGACCAGTGTTTGACGTTCGCAAGAAGATGCATAACCTTCACCCAGTCCCAGTGATGCCTAAGATTGGCAGAACCCTCAGGCGGCCTCGGTTCGACAACGCCAAATTCTTTGAAGAGAAGAATTTCTTCATAGGCGAGTCCCCATATGACTCAGCCAAGATCAGGCACCTACGCTTCTGGACACGGACGCAGATGAATTTCTATGCATCACTGCTATTTGACAAGAACAAAGTATTTCCTCATCGTCATATTCCTCACGTGGATATGGAGTCTCTACCGTGCTTTTGGCCAGTTCTGGCTGTTCTTCACGATGCAGGAGTACTTAGCTTCTGCTCTGATGTCTGCGACTGGAATGAAGAACTCATTCTTCAGTTCTACGCCACAGTGCACTTTTCTTGAGAGGCTGAAGACATTGCTACTTGGGCTCTGGAATGGATGAGTGAAGACACTCATTATAAAGCACCAATTGAAGAACTTCTTCGTGCTCTACCCGTTGATCCACCCCAAGACGAAGCAAAGAGAATATATGAAGAACCCGAGCTACCTGACCACCTGATGCAAGTACTGATGAAGTCAATGGCTGAAGGAGATGCTCCTAGGACAACCTTCCTCGTGAAGGACTTGCTATATGTGCCAAGGACCGTTTTTCGCATTCTGTCCAAAACCCTCAGTCCTATTAAGGGTCACAACTCCAACACTGAAGAAGTTGTGGGAATTATGAAGAACTTGCTGTTCCATATTATTCATGGCACTCCCATCAACATTCATGATTTCTTTCTGAGGACATTTCTCATAGTGGCACAGTCGCCATTTGATCTGAAGCCATATGCTCCGTGGATCATGAGATTCATCAGATCCCGATCTGCTATTCACTACAAGGCTGACAGTCAGAATCACTTGAGCTATTTGCCTGAAGTTGAAGTTCTTCAGAGCACCATCTCCTCAGTTCCTGGCAAGGGCAAGACACCTGTAGAAGAAGGAATTCGTCCCCTTGATGGACAATTTCGTCAACCAATCTCCAGCTCCCACGCTGATGAATCTGTAAGCCAGGATACTGCTGCAAAAGATTCAAGGCCAACTTCCTCACCAGAAGCACCACGTGTCATGACGGACCGTGAGCTGCTTATAAGCCTTCACCAGAAAGTTGACAGGAATCACAGATGGGTTAAGCGTCAGTTTGCTGCCGTTCAATCCAACATGACTGTGACGCATAACTCAGTGCGCAAAAACTGCTATTATCTTCATGAGATTTTTGACAGATCATGGGCCATCCTCTCGCACCTCAAGACAGATGAAGAACTTGCAGAAATGGATTTTCAAATGAACTTTGACTGGGAAGAACCGCCTAGGAAGAAGTACAAGAAAGTTCAAGTTCCTCCTCTTATGCCGAGCTCAGAGTCTTCATCACGCACCACTGATGAAAATGAAGCTGTTGAAGATGATGCTACTGGTCCATCTGCTTCACGCGACCCCGACAATGCTGGCGCTCCCTAGTCTTCATCGTGAGGTTTTTCTTCAGGGGCGTTAGTCCTCACCTTGTCTCCTTTTGGTCATGTGATGACAAAGGGGGAGAAGTGTGAGTTAGTCTTCAAGCGGGTCGATATATGGGTTGTTTTTGCTTAAGTTGCAACTCTTGAACTTCATTTGATTCGCTCTTGACGAGTTGTAACTTAAATAACTGTTGGTCGTCTGACTCTTTTTCAATGTTTCATATGCGTGCTCTGATCTTAAATACATCTGCTCATGCATGCACAATTTCGTTAGACACCAATTTTTATCATGCATTCATATTCTTCAAATATCTTATGATCATGCATGATTGGATTCCAAGATATAGGGGGAGATCTCCACAATTTCAACCTGCCATGTGCATTTGCAATCCAAAGCAAATTCCTCATATGCACATCTTCAGGGGGAGTTCCGCAATATCTTGTAATCAATTTCTTCAAACTCTGTACTTACACTTCAATTATTTTTACTCCCGTTGAAAGCCTAACCAATTTGTCATCAATCACCAAAAAGGGGGAGATTGTAAGTGCATCAAGTGCCCCCATAGTGGTTTTGGAGTATTGAAGACAAATAGGTTGAGGAACTAATGTGTTTGTGAGTATACACAGGAGACAGGGTCCCTGAAGATTTGGTTTAACACATGGAAGACGACCCCTAAAAATAGATTTCTTCAAGTGAAGAATTTGATGATGAAATTGGTACGGCCTTTGAAGAAATTGATGTGAAGACTTTGAAGCTTGAAGACTTTGGTTTTCGTAGTTTCTTTTCTTCTTATTTGAGTCATAGGAAAAACCGTACTGTTAAAGGGGGTCTAGGTGAAACATATTTCACATTTCCAAAGTGATGCTCAAAAACTTCTCAAACTTACTGAAACCCATACACAAGCCGCTTTGAGTGAAGCCTTTGGAAATCTCCAGTACAGCTGACGCATTTGCTAGCGATAGTGACGAAGTTCATCTGGTCGCTGACGAATTTGGTCAGGCTGAGGAGTTAGGAGTTCGCCAGTGCGATTTGCCTAAAGTGAGGAAATTGAGTGCCCCGACGAAATTGAGAGTTCAATTTTCCGACCGTTGCTGCGCCGCGTGCCAGCTGTCGAGTGGATCCTTATCCTGACAACGGTCGAATCAGACAAGGGCATTTATGACATTCTATGTCGGGTTGCCCCCTGGCTATAAATAGCCGCCCCCCAACCAGTTGTTGGTTGGCTGCTCCGAGAGAACTTGACACTTGTCATTTGAGAGCAACCCATCCTCTGACGACTTTGTGAAAAACCCAAGTGAGGAAAAACACAACCAGAGCCTAAGTGACTGAGCATCACTGAAGAGATTGATCTGTGTCATCCGACGCTTGTTACCTTTGTGGACTGTCATTCCTCCAGACGGTTAGGCGTCATGTTCTGAGCACCCAAGAGTAATTGTGGCGTGCCGGTGAACAAGTCTGTGAAGGTTTTGGAAGTCTACCTTGAAGACTTACCACGAGTGATTGGGCCAGGTCTAAGTGACCTTAGCTCAAGAGGAATACAGTGAGGACTAAGTGTCCTCTGAGTTGCGACTCAACCGCCTCAACCAGACGTACAGTTGATGCAGCAACTGGAATTGGTCTACCAAATTCCATTGTCTTCACCGAGCCAACCTGGTTTCAAATTCCTCACCCTCCCTTACTTTATTCCGCTGCTGAAGAATTTGTGATCTATCCTCTGACGAATCTGAACTGAAGTATTTGATCACGCTATCCTTTATTTCCTCAGTTCGTATTCTTCATGCCTGTATGATTGCATGTTCTTCACTCTTATGTATCCTGTTCGCATGCACTCTGTTTCTGTGATGACTTAGTTTCCTTCGCGTTTCTATTTCTTCACTCTGTTCTTCGTCAAATTCTTCAGAGTTTGACGAATTTCTAATAATCTCCCATTCACCCCCCCCTCTGGGAGATAACCTGCGCTTTCATATTCACTATTTCTGGTCAAGGAAAAGGTGGAGGTCTGGTTGTGTTCTGGGATGAGCTCTTTTCCTTGGAGTTAAATAAATATGGGAATCACTTCATCGACATGTATATTCACAATGTGGATGGCTCTTCATGGAGGTGCACTTTTGTTTATGGGGAGCCGAACGCGAGCCAAAGGTACGTTATGTGGGATCTTTTGAGGCATTTGAAACCTCTTGGTGCAAGTCCGTGGTTTTTGGTTGGTGATTTTAACGAAGCCATGTGGCAGAGTGAGCACTTTTCTCGTCATAAAAGATCGCCTCGGCTTATGGCAAATTTTCGGGAAGCCTTGTCGGATTGCAATTTATTTGACTTGGGCTATCATGGTATCCCGTGGACATACGATAATAAACAAGAAGGCAATAAGAATGTGAAGGTTCGTCTGGATAGAGCGGTGGCTTGTCCTCTTTGGTCTTCTATCTTTCCTAAGTGCAAGGTATCTCATATTTTAAGCTCCAGGTCAGACCACTGCCCTCTATTTATTGAGATGTTGGGCCCGTCTACTCGGGTCGGTCTTTCATCTAAACAGTTGAGATATGAGTCTTATTGGGAGAGGGAAGGGTCGATTCTGGATGATCAAATTAATTCTTATTGGAATTCTGGGTAGCAGATTAAAGATTTAAATGATGTGGCTGGTAACTTGGATAGGCTACTGAAATCCCTTCATGGGTGGAGTCGAGAGCATATTGGTTATCTTCCTAAAAAATTAGATGGGGCTTGTAAGAGGTTATTTGTTCTTTCTAAAAGAAACGATCAGGCTGCTTTATTAGAGAGGAAGAAAATCTTGAGAGAGATGGATGAGCTCCTTCTTAAAGAGGAGATTATGTGGAAGCAGAGATCTTGTCTGGATAAAATGAAGTGGGGAGACCGGAATACAAAATTCTTTCATAGGAAGGCTTCTTGGAGAGCAAAGAAAAACAATATATCTGTACTCAGGAAAAGTGATGGATCTCTTACAGAGAATTTAGAGGAAATCAAGAGTATTGCGAATTCTTTCTTCAAGGATCTTTACTCTTGTGATGCAATGGTTGATCCTGCTCGTATTATTCCGCTTGTTAAACCTTTGGTGAGTGATGATATGAACGAAGCGCTTTCCAAACCTTTCTCGGGTCAGGAGATTAGCGATGCTCTCTTTCAAATTGGGCCTTTGAAAGCTCCAGGTCCTGATGGTTTTCCTGCTAGATTTTTTCAGCGGAATTGGGGTTTAATTAAAGAGGATATTGTCCGTGTTGTCCAACAGTTCTTTATCTCTGGATGTATGCCAGATGGGATTAATAATACAACTAGTGTCCTTATTCCTAAAGTGAAAAAACCCCAGTCGATAAAACATTTCAGACCTATCAGTCTTTGCAATGTGGTCTATAAGATCATCTCTAAATGTCTTGTCAACAGACTGAGACCTCTTCTGGATGGTATGATCTCTCCTACCCAAAGTGCGTTTATTCCTGGCAGATTAATCTCTGATAATGCACTCATCGCATTTGAATGTATGCACTCCTTGAGTACCTTAAAAGATTCTCGTGGGGAGTATTATGCTTATAAGTTAGATCTTGCCAAAGCTTATGATCATGTGGATTGGAATTTCCTGAAAAGTATGCTTGAAGCTTTTGGTTTTGCACCGGTCTGGATCAACTGGATTATGACTTGTGTTACTTCGGTGAAATACTCGGTCCGTTTTAACGCCCAGTTGTTGGATTCGTTCTCTCCATCTCATGGACTCAGGCAAGGAGATCCCTTATCTCCGTATTTATTTCTTTTTGTGGGAGAGGCCTTGTCATTATTGTTCAAGGATGCGTGTGACAATGGAACCCTTTAGAATTTTCATCTCAACAAACAGGCTCCAGGTATATCCCATTTGTTGTTTGCTGACGACAGTTTGATTTTCTTTAAGGGAACCATTGACCAAACTTTGGCAATTAAAAATATTCTGATGAACTATAAAGTGGGGACGGGCCAGTTGTGAGCCCAGATAAATGTTCTATTATGTTTGGGAAGAGCTGTAGTGTGCAAAATCAAGTGAACACTATGGTTATTTTAAAAATTACGACCGATGGGTTTGATGATAAATATTTGGGGTTACCTTTCCCAGAAGGTAGATTGAAGGCGGGTAAGTTCCAGTCCACCAAAGACAAGGCTTTGAAAAGGCTTTCTGATTGGATTGAAAAGTACGCTTCTAGTGGGGTAAAGGAAATCCAGATAAAATCAGTTATCCAGGCTCTTTCGGTCTTCGCCATGAGTATTTTTAAATTTCCGGCCTCTCTTTGTGAGGATTTATCCCAGATTATTCAGAATTTTTGGTGGGGAGATGAGTAGAACAGAAGAAAAACACATTGGCTGGCATGGGACAAACTGACAAGACCAAAAGGTGAGAGAGGTATGGGTTTTCGTGACCTTAGACTTTTTAATCAGGCTCTTCTGGCTAAACAAGCTTGGCGGTTATTGATTTTCCCGGAGTCGCTTTGTGCAAAACTGATGAAGGCAAAATATTACCCTCAAGGCCACCTTCTTGATATGGTTTTTCCGCAGTCAACTTTGACGACTTGGCAAGGTATTATGCATAGTCTGGATCTCCTTAAAAAGGAGTTATTTGGAGAGTTTTTGACGGCTCCAGTATAAATATTTGGAGAGATAATTGGTTGCCTAGGATTTCTGGACTAAAAATCTCAGGAAAAATGAATAGAACCAGGATCAAATGGGTGTCGGAATTATTCATGAGCGGATCAAGGAGATGGGATGTGAATCTAATCAATCACTTGTTTTACCCCCATGATGCGGATGAGGTTCTAAAGGTGCATATTCAGTCCTCTAGCGAGGGTGATTTTATTGCTTGGCACTATGAAAAGGATGGATTGTTCTTTGTAAAAAGTGTGTATTATTTGGCTCTAATGCTTAAAGAGAGGAAGGAGGAAGGTGGACAGTCTAGTAGTGGCACCTATGGGGAGAGGAAACTATGGAATGTCATTTGGAAGGCCAATGTACCTCAGAAGATCAGAATTTTTGCGTGGCGTGCAGCGTCCAATAGCCTGGCAGTACAAGTTAATAGAGTAAAACATCATCAGATGACTTCAGGTAGATGTTCTATTTGTGGACTAGAGGATGAAAATACCTTTCATGCTTTGGTGTCTTGTCCTAAGGCAAGAGCTTTGCGTATGGAGTTGAGAGGATTGTTGAATTTGACGAGGGAAGAGGTTTTCAAGTGCTCAGGGCCTGATTGGTTGCTTATATTGTTGGATCAACTAACACATCCAGTACGTGAGCAAATCTTATTCATGTTCTGGAGAGCTTGGCACTTACGCAATGATCTAATTTTTGCTAAGGGGAAAGAGTATGTTTCTAACTCAGCTAGTTTGTGGATAACTATTGGACGACGTACTCGTCCTGCCATTCCAAGACTGAGTTCGCCCCTAGCATCAAAGGAAAGGGAGTTAAAGATGGGCCAAAATCTGTTAATGTCCCTTTGAGTAATCCTGAGGTATGGTAGCCTCTGCCTTATGATCATATTAAAATTAACGTGGACGCAAGTTTTGTGGACATCAATTGTACTACTAGTGTGGGGGTTGTTGCCAGAGATTCGGCGGCGAAGTCATTGTCTCCTCGTGGGATTATATTGGTTTGTGTACCAGTGTTGATGAAGCGGAGCTTCGGGCGTGTCTCGCAGGCCTTTATATTGGTATCTCTTTTCATAAGCATGTTACTTTGGAAACGGACTGCGCTTTTGTGGCCTCCCTCCTTGCACATGATAATCTTGATAGATCTTCTCTCGTGGATCTGAAGAAGGAAGCGGTAGCCATCACCAAGCTCCTACCAAATTTTAAGCTGGTGAAGATTAATAGACAAGCCAATGTGGTGGCTCATCTTTTAGCGAAGTTTAGTTTTGATAATAGGTCAGATGGTTTTCTCTGTAATAGTTTTCCGCCCTGCGTGGCGAATGCTGTTAGGAATGATTGTATTCAACTATTTTAAGTTTTAATATATGGGGGTTTTTCAAAAAAAACAATGCATGAAGAGGAAGTGCTTCTTCTCCGTTCTATAGAACAATGTGCACGCACGCACGGCCTAGAAAAAAAAAGATATGATCAACAAATTGCATATCTAGTCAAATGACCAACACATAGAGCATATCTGACCAAATGACCACAATACAAAAAGCATATCCAGTCAATGACCAACACACATAGAGCAACAAAAAAACTTACAAGCTCTTGGAGCGCCATGCCACTTGGCCATCAGACTTGCAATTGTTTGTAAAAGCAGCAATACTTGTTGGTGACCTCTTTAATTGTGTACCATTGATGAGTGAGCAACTTTGAATTATGATCACGGATCACTTCCTTGTGATAGGGATCATAGTGCTTTTGCTCATGGAACCAAACATGCACATTTGTCCAAAATATTTTGCCCCCTTCGCTCCGTGCCATTAATCGGATCAATGCTTGCGGCCAACCACACATCAACCAACAATTCATCATGTCATCTTGCTTATTGCGTTACTCTATTTTTCCATTAAACTTAATACCTTGAGATGCATGTTGGATAGCGGTTTTGGGGTGAAGTAATAGTAGTAGATGCAGTTGGATTACGATCTACTTGTCATGGACGTGATGCCTATACAAGATTATGCCATGACTGATCATAGTTATAAATGTTGCTTATCTGTCAATTGCCCAATAGTAATTTGTTTACCATGCCACTACCTACTTTCAAGAGAGATGCCACTAGTGAACCTATGGCCCCCGGGTCCATTCTCTATAAATACTTGCGTTGCTCTATTGCTCTTTTATTTACGTTCACTATTTTGCAGTTTTGCCATATCACTATCTATCACTATTTGCTTTTAACCTTGCAACTAGCAAGACGAGGGGATTGACAACTCCCTTGCCAAGTTGGGTGCAAGCATTTATTTTGTTCGTGTGCAAGTGTTGCTTATGTTGTTAGCTTGTAGACTCCTACTAGTTCGATTAAACCTTGGTTCTTAACTGAGGGAAATACTTTCTGCTGTTGTGCTACATCACCCTTCATCTTCGGGAAAATCCAACAACTCCTACGGGAGTAGCATCCTTCATGTTGAAATTTTCTCCCCTCTTCTTCTTTGGATCGGCACCAAACATGTCATCCGAATCACAGTCCGGCTACTGCTCGATGTCCGACACATGGGTCTGCATCTGCTTGGTATTCGACATCTGGGTGCGTGTCTGTTAGGTGTCCAGCTCCGGCTGGGAGTCATCCACTTGCCCATCTTCATGGCAGTCACTGTTGTGGATCGTGATCGGGACACGAGACCATGTGGGGTTCTCTTATATATATGACTCATCGGCCACCATCAAAGATACGCCGAAAACGAGTTAGGATTTTGCCTTCTCGCGCTATTTGCGTCGCTGCCCTAGTGTACTACATCTCGAACGCTGGCGTGCACCGACGATTGGGAGAGCAGGCCTCCGGAACTTCTCACCCTTCTGATCCTGCATCGAGAGAAGGCGAATTAGCGTATTGGGAAGGGCAACACGCAACTGCTCACATATGTCACCATAGGTCGTCTCCCATTTAAGTCGAGCGGCATCATGCACCATCGTCTCCATTGCCATAAGCTTCGCGTAACTAACATCGCCTCTGTAGCAGCCACCACTAATTCGTCTGCAACCGATCAATACATGTCATGATCAGATCCAATCTTTTATTATGGTTACTGTTGCTCATAATGTTTTGTTCATCTAGTATGCTAGAGCTATGCATGCAAAGAATATTTTCTTCATGAATACACAAAAGTTGGGCGTATCTTTTCATTCATAGAGAGAAGGAAAATACAGGTTGAAAATCATCAAATTACAATGAACAACATGCAAGCACATGCAGCCGTGAGCATGATGTGAGGGCGCAATTAGAGTCAGATGGGGTTGTGGCACCCCAAAACAGTTAGGCTTACATCTCTAGAAGTAGAATCGCCAAACCTTTTGCGTTAGTGCGTGCCCACAGCCGGGCTACATCCTGGATTGTGTGCACAATGCACGCGACAGAGGGGTGATCACCATTGAACACGCAACCGTTACGGTGCTTTCAGAGTCACCAAGCGGTGAGAAAGGAGAGGGAGGTCAAGCCCTGCAGCACGCTGCGAGGGGAGACAGAGAGAGCCGTTGTGCGCCATACCATGAAGTTGTCCTCGGGGAGTGGCAAACTGGTGGTGGAGCGACACCACGACAACACCTCCTGCCAAACCTGTAGCGAGAATGAGCAACCCGCGAATAGATGTTGCATTGTTTCGGGCTCCTAATCGCACAAAGGGCAAGTGGTGTTTGTGCAGCAGGCCAGCAAGGCGGTCGGCGGTCCATCAGCGGCCTTGTTGGGCCAGCCAAACGAAGAGCTTGGTGCGAAGGGTTGCCCAAGACCTCGAAGTTACAACCTCCATCCCATAATATAAGAGTGTTTTTGACATTAGTGTCAAAAATGCTCTTTGTTGGAAATATGCCCTAGAGGCAATAATATTGTATTTCCGTATTGATAATTAAGAGTTTACATTCTATGTTATAGCTGCTATGATCCTGGAATATGTGATTCAGTGGAAAACTCATATGCACGTGTGGAATGATAAACGGTAAAATAAGGTTCCTAGTCTTACCTCTAAGACTGGCTCAAATGTTGTTCGTGATCATGTTTTCCGGGTCTTAGGATATCGTTAAGTGTAACGATAGTCCTAAAACAACATTGAGAGTATGACGTTAGAAGAACGATCATTTTGAATTGACCCAAACTTGTTTGTTATACTTTGAGATAATATCGTCTGAAATCAATTGTTATAACACGGAATGTTAACATGTGTTTTAGTTCCTTAGACCATGAGAGTATCGTAGTCATTTCTTACCGTACGGTGGACTTTGGGGTTGCTCAAACATCATCTGTAACACGGTGATCATAACTACAACTTAGAGGTTCATTGAAAAGTTTGACAAAGGACTAGATAGCTCAAGAGTGGAATTTGCTCTGCCGACGATGGAGAGATATTCTTAGGGCCCTCTCGGTGTGATGGCATCCATCATCGTCTAGCCAGACACAGGTGACTTTGTCACGGGGATGTTGGAGCATGTCACGAGAAAGAAGAACAAAACTGGTAACGATGATAACGGTATAGAGCATGTGTATGACTCAAGAGGATACCGATACACCTCGGGTTTTGTAAAGTATCGTGAAGAAAGGGAATAGCACATGATAACCAAAGGTTCACTCGAATGTCATTGTGTACTCATAGGGATTGATATGGACGTCCACGGTTCCGCTATCGGTCATTGAACAAAGGGGTTTTGTTCATGTCTATATTTTACCGAACCTACAGGGTCACAAGCTTAAGGTAATCATGATCTGCTGAGTATTAGTAGGATGGGAGTATCAAGGATTTATTTGTGAAATAGTTTCATTAATATTCAAAATACTTTTGAGAGGAACCGGAAGCGTTTCGGGGTCACCGGAAGGGTTTCGGAGATTATCGGCCAATACCAGGTATCGGCGTACGACACCTATGGGATCGTGATGATCCCTTTTACGGTTCGGCTAGGGAAAAGATTTGCACAAAGAGTGGATCCAACGATCAACGCGGGGATCTTTACCCAGGTTCGGGCCGCTGAGTAGCGTAAAACCCTACTCCTGCTTTGGTTTATTGTGGGTGTTCTTAAGCTCAAGTACACGGAGCGCTTGCGATGAACAGTACGTTCAAGAAGCAGCTACGCATGCAGAATGGGCCAGAAGGTCCCCCCCTGTAGCTTCACCTTGGGCCTCCTTTTATACGTCCAAGGGGTCACCAACAGTGGCGAACAGTAAGTACAAGAGGTGTAAAGTTGCTACAGTGTTACATGATTATCTCTGACGACTTAGGACAAAACGCATTTAATGCTCTACTTAGCTGTCCCTTACTTTCTCGGGGACGGAAAAAGAGCCTGTCCCATCAGCACCGCTTAACTTCACCCGCCGTTAGTGCCATGACACGCATCCAGGAGGACAAACCCTAAACGACAGGCTGTCTGCTGCGCTGGAGCGGTGACAGGGCGGTGGGATCTTGCCGGGTGCGAGGCCTTGCCGGGCCTTCACGAGCCTTCCCGACAAGATCTTGCCGGGAAGCCAGCCTTTGGTCTTCTGTCTTTGATCACTAGCTTGTGCGCCTTCTTGATAATCTTGTATTTGTTTCCAGCTGCTCTCCGGCAGGCCTTGCCGCTGGTATGGCTACAACCGTCCGTGCACAAGTATGGGGTACTAAAAGACCCAAACTTTACTACGCCGACAGGAGCCCCTGGGCCTAGGCCATACACGGGTGCGAGGCATTGTTGGGCTAGGCCCAAACAGTGCACGGGCACGCGTGGCAGGAGTTAACTGTCATAATCATCTTATTTACCGTGCCCCCCACGACGCGCGTTGAATGCGAGACGTGGGATACGTGCGCAGAACGGCCGCAGCAGTAGTGCGCCCGTAAAAATGCATTCATATTGATTAGTAAAGAGGCAACCTCCGCTCCTTCCCCATAAAAGGGAATCCGCAGAGGTGCTGCTCATTTACCTCTCGTCATTTCCAATCTGGAAATCACCGTTGCCCTCATCCTCGAGCCTGAAGTGGAGCCTCTCCCATTCATCCGCCATTTCCACGCCCTCATCAGCCCCGACCTCCGCTTCCACAGTCGCCATGCCGCCCAAAGCAAGCAAGGGCAAAGCGGTGAAAGCCGTCGACTCGGATGTAGAGGCGGAGAAGATCGATCTGGTGGAGATGCGGAAGGAACATGCCGTCTTCGCCCCAACGCTCGACAAGCGCGCTCTGATTGAGCGGTACATGTGCATGTGGGGGAAGGAGACAAAGGCTCACCCCGTAACTCGCGTGCTTCCAACTTCCGTCAAGGGCGGTCCAGATAAATTCCCCTTCTTCATTGCTTACTTTTACTGTGGACTCTGCCCTCCGTTTTCCGATTTCTTCATCGACATCATGTACACATACGGCTTCCGTCTCTTGGATTTCACGCCGAATGCCGTGACATGCATGTCAGTCTTTGCTCATCTTTGTGAAAATTTTGCCGGAGTAGCTCCCAGCACAGCCCTCTTTCGCCACTACTTCATTCCCCGTATCGAAACAGGAGACGCCCTTTCTGGTTCTATCACTTGGATTCCAAGGGCATGGAACAAGGATATATACCCAGACGGTCTCTACCGTAAGAAGTGGGATGAATGGCGGGCCGAGTGGTGCTGGATTCAGGAGAAAGATCCTCAGCTGTTCTGTTCGCCCCGGCAAACGAAAGTGGTTCGCGGCAAGAACTGGAGCAGCCTCGATCCTCAAGACGAGAAGCTCGCAATCGCAATTACCAGGATCCATCGTCTCAGGGTTGCCGGGCTCACAATAGAAATGGTCAGCGCTGATTTCCTCCGCCGCCGCATCGCCCCTCTGCAGAACAAAGGGAGACCAGCTTGGGATTTCAAGAATGCAGCAGATATCATGAGGCTGCGCACTGGTCTGAACAATAACTTGACAGTCTTGCAGCACACAGCTCTCTGCCACAAACTGTTCAGGCATGACGGGAAATTTAAGTTGCCGACTGGCGTAGTTCCCCTGTGCAACAATTCTGCTCTGAGCTCAATCATCGCCATGATGCCGGTGTGTAATGCTCATGGCCTCGACGGAACCTGGGAAGAACCATCATCAGAGCACGCACAGGAGTTCTTTGATAACTTGTCGGAGAAAGCCATCCAGGAAGAGCCAATTCTTATCCGCCCCACCACTGATGACGAAGTGGCTTACATCGCCAGCAGGGCGAAAGAGGTGAACCTAGCCGCAGAGGCCGGCAACTTTGGCTTCGCGGAAGAGGAAGCCAGTGAAGAAGAAATAGCATTAGAGGAGGCCCTTGCCGAGCAAGGTGAAGTTGCCGGGGAACAGAGTGGCATGGATGCCGGGAGCTCTCCCGTCGAAGACACAGCCGAGGAGCAGCTACACGAGGAGCCCCCAGCTCCGGAGAAGAAGAAACGTGTTCTTCGGAAAGCCGTCTCTGGCGTCCCAACACATCAGCCTCCCTCGAGTGATGAGGTTCCCGGCAAGGGGGCGGCTGGCAAGGCTGCGCAGCGGCAAGAAGCCCAACAGCAACCCGTGCGACGTACGACACGCTCGACCGCGGCATCAACTGGTGCGGCGGGGGCATCCCATACGACGGCACCGACGGCTGGAGCAGCAGGATCACATCAACCTACTGCTTCTGCTGCAGCCAAGCGTCCCAGGACCCCTTCTCCATCTCCTCGCACGGACACTGAAGCGGAGGTTGACTTTGACATCTCCTCTTTTAGTCCGGATAGAGAAGAGTAAGGGTCCTTGCCGCATCTTCCAACTTCTGAATTCCTGGTCTTGTTTAACTTATTTGTTTTGCTTTGGCCTGTCCCCACAGAGATACGGAAACGTTGGCACAAAGGATGGCGAAGAAGGCGAAGAATTCTACGGGTGATGAGCCTTCGGCAAGCACCGTAGGTGCGCCAGAGCCCATCGTCATCAGCCCGGAGCCCAGCCCTCAACATAGCCTCCAACCCAGCCCCCAGCGTGAGCCTACTACCCATTTTCTGCTGGCGAGCGTTGGGGAGAATATCTTCGCTATTGACATCACTGGGCTTGCAGGAGAAGGACGGCAACAAGGAGAACCATTGGAGGCCGTCCCCAATGTGCCGCCTCCGTCGACCACGCCGCCCAGAGATGAACCTTCGGCAAGGGCTTCCACTGGCGAGCCCATTCGTGTTGAAGAGGAGCCGGCAAGCACGGGCACTGGCAATCCTACGTCGGCAACCAATGTTGTCGGGAAAGGAGAAACCACCTCTCAACAGCTCGACACAGGTAAACTGTTTGCCTTGGTGCACTTGTTATTCTTTCTTTATTTTTGTCTTCTTGAACTTCAACCTTGGTCTCATCTTGTTTCCTTTCCTGGTCTCCAGATCTCCCTTCGGTGGAACAGATGGACGTTGACGTTGTCATCGAAGAGACCGCCAACGATGTTGCCGCCGAGGCCGACAGAGCCGCGGCTGACGAAGCCGCCAAGGCCGCACAGGAGGAAACCACCAAGGGGTCTGCTGAGGGGGCCGGCAAGGAGACCGGTGACCATACTGACGGCATTCCTGCCGCAGGAGCGCCTGGCGCTACACCGGTCACAGAGCCGCCAGTTGCCGGCGAGGCGGTTGTCGAGGATCAGCCGTCAACATTCGACACTCCCCCGTCAAGCAGTTACCTTAAGGTTGGCGACAACCTGTTTGTCAGCATACCAGGGACGACAAGCACCGGGGTGCCAACCGAAGGAGAAATCTTTGACGAAGACGTCATCGCCGCCGTTGGACTCAAGATCGTTGATGAGCCACGCGCTAGTAGCAGTTGCTTTGAATGGAACCGGCGCAGTTGCTTTGAGCTGGCTGATGCAATTGCTTTGAATGGAACTGGCACACTTCACACTTGGTTACTAGTGCAGTTGCATCCTGGAGAGCAGTGGGCCAGAAAAAACCTTGCCGGAATGCCTTGCTGACAAGAGCTCTCGAACCTATGTGGGAGCCACATATGCCTCCATGTATCTCTGCCAACAGCTCCAGTCCATCCTCCCGAGGAATACACTTCAATTTCACACCGTTTGGTCTCTTTCTATACAGGACGTCGTCAACGAACTGGTACATACTAGACTGACGGGCTACTTTCTCCGCTTCTTCCTGTTCTTCAGGGAGTTCTCCTATTTGAAGGAACTGGACGATGTGCTGTGCCCATCTTGGAGCCTGCGGCTCGACAACAAGGACCAAAGGCATATATTCGGCCGCGGGAGCGCTTGCTTGTGCGGCAAGAACCTGAGGTTCTGCGCGAAGCTGCTGCTCACCGGCAACCGTGTAGTTCCCGGCAACTTCCTTGCCGGCGGCTCCTGGGAGCTCTGCAGGAAAGTACTGGCCGGAACTCAATTTCCTTCTTTTGTCTTGTTTCATCGATGGTGTTACGGATGGCTGAGTTAAGCGGAGCACAAAAGTTCCTGGTTCCACAGGCAACTTGAGGGCAGCACGTTTTGACAGGTCGTCGGCAATGTTGTTTTCCGCACGAGGAACATGCTCTGTTTGCAACCCGTCAAAACGCTCCTCCAACTTTCTCACTTCATCTACGTATGCTTCCATCAACGGGCTCTGATAGTCTTTGTTAACTTGCCTGACGACAAGCTGTGAGTCACCTCTGACGATGAGCTTCTTAATTCCAAGGTCTGCCGCGATCCTGAGACCGGCAAGCAGCCCTTCGTATTCTGCAGTGTTGTTTGTTGATCTCTCCCAGGGAAAGTGCATCTGAACTACATACTTGAGGTGCTCTCCGGTGGGTGCGACAAGCAGCACGCCAGCACCGGCGCCTTGCAGCGAAAAAGCCCCATCAAAGTACATAATCCACTCTCGATCCGTTTCCTTGCTGGGGATAGTCGTCTCTTGAATTTCTTCGTCTGGCGTCGGTGTCCATTCTGCAATGAACTCCGCCAAGGCTCTGCTCTGAATAGTCGAAGTGCTTTCAAATTTGAGACCAAAGCTTGACAGTTCCAACGCCCACTCCACAATTCTGTCGGTCGCATCTGGGTTTCGTAAAATCCGCTGCAACGGGAAGCGAGTGACGACGATGATTTCATGTGCCTGGAAATAATGGCGCAGCTTCCTCGACGCCATAAGGAGGCCGAAGAGCAACTTCTGCACGCCAGAATATCTTGACCTAGCCCCCTGCAACAGGGAGCTGACAAAATAGACTGGGCGCTGCACCATCTTCTTCTTCTGCGTTGCCTCATTCGACTGCGCAGATCCTGCCTTGTCGGCACCAGACCCTGCCGGGGAGAATCCCAACTTGTCGCTTGACGGGCTTGCCGCTGCCGCTGCTTCTTCATCGACTTCTCTCTGCGCCACTAACGCAGCACTAACCACTTGATTCGTTGCCGCTAGATATAGCAGCAACGGTTCTTGCGGTTTAGGCGCGACTAGTGTTGGCGGAGAGGAGAGGTACCTCTTCAAGTCCTGCAGCGCTGCCTCCGCTTCCGGAGTCCATTTCATTGGACCAGCCTTTTTCAAGATTTTGAAAAAAGGCAGGGCGCGCTCAGCGGATTTGGAGATGAACCTGCTCAGAGCAGCAACGCAGCCGGCAAGTCGACGCACATCTTTGACACGTCTCGGTGCTTCAATCTACTCAATTGCCTTGATCTTGTCGGGATTTGCTTCGATTCCATGCTGAGACACAAAGAACCCGAGAAGATTGTCGGATGGAACGCCAAACACACACTTCTCAGGATTGAGCTTCAGATTGATCCTGCGCAGATTTGCAAACGTCTCTTCTAAATCTTGTATGAGTGTTGCCTTGTCCTTAGTTTTGACCACTATGTCATCCATATAAGCTTCCATATTTCTATGTAGCTGGGGCTCAAAACCGATCTGGACCGCTCTCGCAAACGTTGAACCAGCACTTTTCAACCTGAAAGGCATATATATGAAGCAATACGTGCCACATGGGGTGATAAATGCGGTTTTTTCTTCGTCTTCCTTTGACATGAAAATCTGGTGATACCCTGAATAAGCGTCAAGAAACGACAGCAAATCGCAGCCAGCAGTGGAGTCCACAATCTGGTCGATGCGCGGCAAGGGAAAAGGATCTTTTGGACAGGCTTTTTTGATATCTGTATAGTCAATACATAGCCTCCATTTTCCATTCGCCTTGCGCACTACAACTGGATTGGCCAACCATGTTGGATGGAGCACTCCTCTGACTAAACCTGCCGCTTCCAGCTTCCTGATTTCTTCGGCGATAAATTCTTGCAGCTCCAAAGCTTGCTTCCTAACTTTCTACTTGACGGGCCGCGCATGAGGGCAGACAGCAAGGTGGTGCTCGATTACCTCCCTGGGAACACCGGGGATATCAGATGGTTGCCATGCAAGCACATCGATATTCGCCCGTAGGAAGGCAATGAGCGCGCTTTCCTATTTGTCATCGAGGGTGGAACTTATGGTGAAAGTTCCTCCCGTACCATCCTCCTTGGCGGGCACCTTCTTGGTCGCTGGTGGAGCTGCCTTGGATTTCTTGCTCTTGCCGGTGGAGCTCTCCGGCACATCCTCAACGGGAGCGCAGCACTCCGAGGAGGTGCGCTTGCCGGAGTGTGTGCTAGAGGTCTTGCCGGTCTTCTTCCCCCCGGGAGCTTCGGCGGTAGGAGCAAGTGCCTTGGCGGCGGTGCTGCGACTGCCTCCCAGTAAAGTTGGTCGGTGCAGATAAGCGCATCCTTCTTGTTGGAGTTGATAGTGATGACGCTCATCGGCCCGGGCATCTTTAATGTATTATAGGCGTAGTGTGATACCGCCATAAACTTGGCCAGCGCCGGGCGACCAAGAATCCCATTATATGGTAATGGAATCTTGGCGACGTCGAAGATGATCTTCTCTGTCCTGTAGTTCAGCTCACTACCAAATGTTACTGGCAGCGTGATCTTGCCCTTCGGCTGGCTCCTTCCTGGATTGATCCCTTGAAACGTGCCCGTTTCTTCGAGATCTTCGTCAGGAATTTGCAATCTCTTGATCACATCAGGCGAGATCAAATTCAAACCGGCTCCACCGTCAACTAACATCTTTGTCACCTTGAGGTTGCGGATCGTTGGTGAAACCAACAATGGAAAACACCCGACCGCAGTTGTGCGATCAGGGTGATCCTCGGCGTCAAAGATGATAGGCGTGTGGGACCATTTCAATGGTTTCCGGGCATCGACCGATGGCTCTGCCGCATTAATCTCGCGCGCCCACTGTTTGAGTCGGCGGTGAGAGGAATGCAATGAGGTGCCTCCGTCAGCGCACATGGCTTCTGTAGCTTTCTGGAACTCGTGCTCGCTGGACTCGTCGCCGTCTTCGTCATCATCGTCACCCCCCTGTTCCTTGTCGCGGCCTCGAGCGGGCCTCTCCTTCTGTTGCTTGGCCTTGCCGCGGCGACCTCCTCGACTACCGCATTTCTTGCCAGACCCCTCAGCGCCATCCTGGGCCTTCTCCTTGTCTCGCCTCTCATACTCAGCTTTCTGCTTCTCGACAAGCTGCTCAACTTGCCGGCAGTTTTGGAGGTCGTGACCCTTGGTGCGATGGATCTTGCAGTACTACTTGTCGGAGCTTTCCGGCTTGTCGGCAGCCGCCAAGGCCTGACATGCGGCGCACCCGGCAACCTCCTTGCCGGGGCCATCAGTCTTGACCTTCTTGGCGGTGCCGGTGTTGCCGGATCCCTCGACGGCAAGCACGGCCTTGCCCTTGCGCTTCCTGTTACGCCGTCGGCCTTTCTTCGCCGAGGTGGTGGCGTCTTCGGCTTCAGAGTTGAGTTCCGCGCCAGCATCCTCGCCGGGGAGTCTCCTTCCCTCCTCGGCCCGAGCACATCTGTCAGCCAGAGCATAGAGCTCGGCGACATCCCTGACTTTGTTCATCGCCAGCTCTTCCCGCATCTTGCGGTTGCGCACATTCTGATGAAACGCACTGATAACAGCGGCAGGATGAACGTCTGGGATGTTGTGCTGTATACGGCTGAATCTCTGTATGTACTTGCGCAAGGTTTCGCCCTCTTTCTGGGGGATGAGATGTAAATCGCTTTCCTGGCCAGGAGCCTGGTGGCCTCCAGTAAAGGCGCCAACAAACTCATGACACAGATCTGCCCAGGAGGAAATGGAATTCGCCGGCAAATGCATCAACCACGACGTGACGTTGGGCTTAAGCACCAACGGGAAGTAGTTGGCAAGTATCTTGTCGTCGCGAGCCCCGGCAGCCTGCACCGCAATGGTGTAGATGCTCAGGAACTCTGACGGGTGAGTCTTGCCGTCGTATTTCTCCGGCACCTCCGGTTTGAATGTTCGGGAATTGGGCCACTGGACTCGCCGCAGCTCACGAGTAAAAGCTGGACAACCCACCTCGTAAGGCAAGTTGCCAGAATACCCCGGCGCAGGCTCGTCTACAGTGGGTCCCGCGCGCCTGTCGGATTGACGGCGCGCTTCCTGCCGCCGCTCGATGGTAGTTCGAGCGTCTTCTTTGTTCCGTTCCCGAAGAACTTGACGTTGATCGCGGCGAACCCGCGGATCAGACGATGCCGTGGAATCGTCATCACGGGTGTCAATCCGCCGAGTTAGTGACCGCTGCTGTCGTAGCGGAGGGGAGCGCATCGTAGTCGTACCGCCTCCGGTCTTCTCGCCATCAGCACGCACCGGCTCAGTGGACTGCCGCCGCGAAGGCCCCGCCTGCTGCGGCCGGTCATCATTAGCGAAGCCGATGAGGCTCTGGATAGCAGATCTCCATTCTTCTAGCTTCTCCGTAGCGGGAGGGAAATCTAGGAGCAGCCGAGCTCGCGCCAACGCTTCTGCCGGTGTAGGCGGTGGCGAAAGGTGCGAAGAACGTGAGGTGCTCGGACTCCTAATTGAGTTAGAAGGAGCTCCATCACGGCCTTGCGATCGCGCCCTGCTTCCGCCGGCATGTTGGCGTGGATCTTGGCCCCGCACATCCTGGGAGTGATGCGCAGGGGTTTTCCCATGAGAGCGCCTGGAACCACCAACGTCGCGGCGCTGCCCGTCGCGCGCGACCCGAGAAGGCCACTGCGCATGCGCCGGCGTGGGTGTCTTGGAAGGCGTCGTCCCGTCCATGGAGTTCGCTGCGCCACCCGTAGGTAGCACGGCTCCGTCCTTAGACCTGGCGGAGCGAACGACGCCGCTCGCCTGGCTCTGATCTCCAGAACGGCATGGAGGCTCGAGACCTCCACCTCCTCCACCAGCGCCCACGCCGTCGCCCGTCTGTGTGGGTACGGGCAGGCCGGACGCAGATGGATCAATCGCCGTCGCACCCTTCTGATGGAAATATGCCCTAGACGCAATAATAAAGTTGTTATTATTTTATATTTCCTTGTTCATGATAAAGGTTTATTATTCATGCTAGAATTGTATTGACCGGAAACTTAAATACATGTGTGAATACATAAACAAATACCGTGTCCCTAGTGAGCCTCTACTAGACTGGCTCGTTGATCAAAGATGGTTAAGGTTTCCTAACCATAGATATGAGTTCTCATTTGATAACGGGATCACATCATTAGGAGAATGATGTGATGGACAAGACCCATCTGTTAGCTTAGCATATGATCGTTCTGTTTATTGCTACTGCTTTCTTGAATGTCAAATACATGTTCCTCCGACCATGAGATCATGCAACTCCCGGATACCGGAGGAATACCTTGCGTGCTATCAAACGTCACAACGTAACTGGGTGATCATAAAGATGCTCTACAGGTATCTCCGAAGGTGTCTGTTGAGTTGGCATGGATCGAGACTGGGATTTGTCACTCCGTGTTTCGGAGAGGTATCTCTGGGCCCTCTCGGTAATGCACATCATAAGAAGCTTGCAACCAAAGTGAATAAGGAGTTAGTTACGGGATGATGTATTATGGAACGAGTAAAGAGACTTGCCGGTAACGATATTGAACTAGGTATGGAGATACCGACGATCGAATCTCGGGCAAGTAACATACCGACGGACAAAGGGAATTACGTATGTTGTCATTGCGGTTCGACCGATAAGATCTTCGTGGAATATGTAGGAACCAATATGGGCATCCAGGTTCCTCTATTGATTATTGACCGGAGAGGCGTCTCGGTCATGTCTACATCATTCCCGAACCCGTAGGGTCCGCACGCTTAACGTTCGTTGACGATATAGTGTTATACGAGTTATGTGAATTGGTAACTGAATGTTGTTCGGAGTCCCGGATGAGATCCCGGATATCACAAGGAGTCTTGGAATGGTCGAGAGGTAAAGATTTATATATGGGAAGTCATATTTTGGGTTCCGGAAAAAGGTGCAATTTTTTCAGTATTGTACCGGGAAGCTTCCAGAAGGTTCCGTAGGATTCCGGAGGGGTCCGGAAGTCCACAAGTGGGTCCACCATGTCCCAAGGGCTGGCATGGGCTAAGGGGAGGCGCCCTAGCCTTATTGGGCCAGGCGCACCAAGTCCTCAAAAGCCCACGCAGCTAGGGAAGGAAAAAAGGAGAGTCCTAGTAGGAATAGGATTGGACTTTGGAGTCCAAGTCCACGTGTGTACTACTCACATGGTACTGTTCACGTGGTACTATTCACGTGGTACTGTTCACGTGGCACTATTCCTTCTACTCCAAGCCCCTACACATATATAAATAGAGGAGAGGGGGCGCCCCAAACAAGACACAACATTGTCTTAGCCGTGTGCGGCGCCCCCCTCCACAGTTCCGTCCCTCGGTCATATTTTCGCAGTGCTTGGGCGAAGCCCTGCGGAGATAGCATCACCATCACCGTCACCACGCCGTCGTGCTGCCGGAACTCAATCACTACCTCGCCGTCTTGCTGGATCAAGAAGTCGAGGACGTCACCGAGCTGAACGTGTGCTGAACGCGGAGGTGCCGTACGTTCGGTACTCGGTCGGTTGGATCGTGAAGTTGTTCGACGACATCAACCGCATTGTTCTAACGCTTCCACTTACGGTCTACGAGGGTACGTAGACACACTCCCCCTCTCGTAGCTATGCATCTCCATGGATAGATCTTGCGTGTGCGTAGAAAAAAAAATTGTTTTCCATGCAACGTTCCCCAACAGTGGCATCATGAGCCAGGTCTATGCGTAGATGATATGCACGAGTAGAACAGAAAGAGTTGTGGGCGGTGATCATCATACTGCTTACCACCAACGTCTTATTTTGATTCAGCGGTATTGTAAGATGAAGCGGCCCGGACCAACCTTACATGTCCACGTACATTAGACCGGTTCCACCAACAGACATGCAATTTGTTTTGCATAAAGGTGGCTGGCGGGTGTCTGTTTATCCTACTTTAGTTGAATAGAATTTGACTGCGGCCGGTCCTTGTTGAAGGTTAAAATAGCAAACTTGATAAATCACCGTTGTGGTTTTTTGCCGTAGGTAAGAACAGTTCTTGCTAGAAGCCCGTAGCAGCCACGTAAAACTTGCAACAACAAAGTAGAGGACGTCTAACTTGTTTTTGCAGGGTATGCTGTGATGTGATATGGTCAAGACATGATGTGATATACGTTATTGTATGAGATGATCATGTTTTGTAATTTATCGGCAACCAGCAGGAGCCTTATGGTTGTCTCTTTATTGTATGAAATGCAAGCGCCATGTAATTGCTTTACTTTATCGCTATACGTTAGCAATAGTTGGCGAGACGACCACGACGCAACGATGGAGATCAAGGTGTCGAGCCGGTGACGATGGAGATCATGACGATGCTTTGGAGATGGAGATCAAAAGCACAAGATGATGGCCATATCATGTCACATATTTTGATTGCATGTGATGTTTATCCTTTATGCATCTTATTTTGCTTAGAACGACGGTAGCATTATAAGATGATCCCTTCACTAAATTTCAAGATAAAAGTGTTCTCCCCGAGTATGCACCGTTGCTAAAGTTCGTCGTTTCGAAGCACCTCGTGATGATCGGGTGTGATAGATTCTACGTTCACATACAACGGGTGTAAGCCAGTTTTACACAAGCAGAATACTTGGGTTAAACTTGACGAGCCTAGCATGTACAGACATGGTCTCGGAACACTGGAGACCGAAAGGTCGAACATGAGTCATATAGTAGATATGATCAACATGGAGATGTTCACCATTGATGACTATCCCATCTCACGTGATGATCGGACATGGGCTAGTTGATTTGGATCATGTATCACTTAGTTAACTTGAGGGATGTTAATTTAAGTGGGAGTTCATTAGTAATTGATTAATTGAACTTAATTTATCATGAACTTAGTACTGATAGTCTTTGCAAATTATGTTGTAGATCAATAGCTCGCGTTGTAGCTCCCCTGTTTTTGATACGTTCCTAGAGAAAGCTTAGTTGAAAGATGATGGTAGCAATTACACGGACTGGGTCCGTAACTTGAGGATTATCCTCATTGCTGCACAGAAGGATTATGTCCTTGATGCACCGCTAGGTGATGGACCTGCTGCAGGAGCTGCTGCAGACGTTGTGAACGCCTGGCAGGTTCGATCTGATGACTACTCGATAGTTTAGTGTGCCATGCTCTACGGCTTAGAACCGGGACTACAAAAGCGTTTTGAACGCCATGGAGCATATGAGATGTTCCAGGAGCTAAAATTGATACTTCAAGCTAATGCCCGGGTTGAGAGATATGAAGTCTCCAACAAGTTCTTCAGCTGTAAGATGGAGGAGAACAATTCTGTCAGTGAACACATACTCAGAATGTCTGGATACCACAACCACATGACTCAGCTAGGAATTGATCTTCCAGTTGAGAGTGTTATTGACAGAGTTCTTCAGTCACTGCCTCCAAGCTATAAAGGCTTCGTGATGAACTATAATATGCAAGGGATGGAGAAGACAATTCCCGAGCTCTTCGCGATGCTGAAATCGGCGGAGGTAGAAATCAAGAAGGAGCATCAAGTGTTGATGGTTAACAAGACCACTAGTTTCAAGAAAAAGGGCAAGGGAAAGAAGGGGAACTTCAAGAAGAACGGCAAGCAAGCTGCTGCTCCAAGCCTGAAACTGAGTGCTTCTACTGCAAAGGAACTGGTCACTGGAAGCAGAACTGCCCCACGTATTTGGCGGATAAGAAGGATGGCAAAGTGAACAAAGGTATATTTGATATACATGTTATTGATATGTACCTCACTAGTGCTCGTAGCAGCGTCTGGGTATTTGATACCGATTCAGTTGGTAATATTAGTAACTTGAAGCAAGAGCTGCAGAGTAACGGAGACTAGCTGAGGGCGAGGTGACGATATGTGTTGGAAGTGTCTCCAAGATTGATATGATCAATATCGACACGCTCGTAATACCTTCGCGATTAGTATTAAACCTAAATAATGGTTATTTGGTGCTTGCGTTGAGCATAAAACATTATATCTGGATATTGTTTATTGCAAGACGGTTATTCATTTAAGTCAGAGAATAATGGTTATTCTGTTTATATGAATAATATCCCTCGTGATCATGCACCCTTGTGAATGGTTTATTCTTGTTGAATCTCGATCGTAGTGATACACATAATCATAATATTGATGCCAAAAGATGCAAAGTTGATAATGATAGTGCAACATACTTGTGGCACTGCCGTTTAGGTCATATTGGTGTAAAGCGCATGAAGAAACTCCATGCTGATGGACTTTTGGAATCTCTTGATTATGAATCATTTGATACTTCCGAACCATGCCTCATGGGCAAGATGACTAAAACTTCGTTCTCCGGAATAATGGAGCGAGCTACTGATTTGTTGGAAATAATACATACCGATGTATGCGGTCCGATGAATGTTGAAGCACGCGGCGGGTATCATTATTTTCTAACCTTCACAGATGATTTGAGTAGGTATGGGTATATCTACTTGATGAAACACAAGTGTGAAACATTTGAAAAGTTCAAAGAATTTCAGAGTGAAGTAGAGAATCATCGTAACAAGAAAATAAAGTTTCTACGATCCGATCGCGGAGGCAAATATTTGAGTTACGAGTTTGGCCTTCATTTAAGAAAATGTGGAATTGTTTCACAACTCACGCCACCTGGAACACCACAGCGTAATGGTGTGTCTGAACGTCATAACCGTACTTTATTGGATATGGTGCGTTCTATGATGTCTCTTACCGATTTGCCACTATCGTTTTGGGGTTATGCATTAGAGACAGCTGCATTCACGTTAAATAGGGCACCGTCTAAATCCATTGAGATGACACCGTATGAACTGTGGTTTGGCAAGAAACCTAAGCTGTCGTTTTTTAAAGTTTGGAGATGCGATGCTTATGTGAAAAAGCTTCAACTTGATAAGCTCGAACCCAAAGCGGAGAAGTGCGTCTTCATAGGATACCCTAAAGAAACAATTGGTACACCTTCTACCACTGATCCAAAGGCAAGGTCTTTGTTGCCAAGAATGGATCCTTTCTAGAGAAGGAGTTTCTCTCAAAAGAAGTGAGTGGGAGGAAAGTAGAACTTGATGAGGTAATTGTACCTTCTCTCGAATTGGAAAGTAGCTCATCAGAGAAAACCGTTCCCGTGATGCCTACACCAATAAGAGAGGAAGATAATGATAAAGATCATGAAACTTCAGATCAAGTTACTACTGAACTTCGTAGGTCGACCAGAGTACGTTCCGCACCAGAGTGGTACGGTAATCCTGTTCTGGAAGTCATGTTGTTAGACAACGGCGAACCTACGAACTATGAAGAAGCTATGATGAGCCCAGATTCCGACAAATGGCTTGAGGCCATGAAATCTGAGATAGGATCCATGTATGAGAACAAAGTATGGACTTTGGTGGACTTGCCCGATGATCGGCAAGCCATTGAGAATAAATGGATTTTTAAGAGGAAGACAAACGCTGATGGTAATATCACTGTCTACAAAGCTCGACTTGTCGTGAAAGGTTTTCGACAAGTTCAAGGGGTTGACTACGATGAGACTTTCTCACCCGTAGCGATGCTTAAGTCTGTCCGAATCATGTTAGAAATTGCCGCATTTTATGATCTGGCAAATGGATGTCAAAACTGCATTCCTTGATGGTTTTCTCAAAGAAGAGTTGTATATGATGCAACCAGAAGGTTTTGTCGATCCTAAGGGTACTAACAAAGTGTGCAAGCTCCAGCGATCCATCTATGGACAGGTGCAAGCATCTCGGAGTTGGAATATACGCTTTGATGAGGTGATCAAAGCATATGGTTTTGTACAGACTTACGGTGAAGACTGTATTTACAAGAAAGTGAGTGGGAGCTCTGTAGCATTTCTAATATTATATGTGGATGACATATTGTTGATTGGAAATGATATAGAATTTCTGGATGTCATAAAAGGATACTTGAATGAAAGACCTCGGTGAAGCTGCTTATATATTGGGCATCAAGATCTATAGAGATAGATCAAGACGCTTGATAAGACTTTCAATGAGTACATACCTTGACAAGATTTTGAAGGAGTTCAAAATGGATCAGTCAAAGAAGGAGTTCTTGCCTGTATTGTAAGGTGTAAAGTTGAGTAAGACTCAAAGCTCGACCACGGCAGAAGATAGAGAGAGAATGAAAGTCATTCCCTATGCCTCAGCCATAGGTTCTATAATGTATGTCATGCTGTGTACCACACCTAATGTGTGCCTTGCCACGTGTCTGGCAAAGGGGTTACAAGAGTGATCCAGGAGTGGATCACTGGACAGCGGTCAAAATTATCCTTAGTAACTAAAGGACTAAGGAAATGTTTCTCGATTATGGAGGTGATAAAGAGTTTGTCGTAAAGGGTTACGTCGATGCAAGCTTTGACACCAATCTGGATATCTCTGAGTAGCAAACCGGATACGTATAATGGAGCAGTCATTTGGAATAGCTCCAAGTAAAGCGTGATAGCTGCATCTACAGTATTGCATAAGGATTTGCAAAGTACACATGGGTTTGAATATTGCAGACCCATTGACTAAAATTCTCTCTCACGAGCAAAACATGGTCACACCTTAGAACTCTTTGAGTGTTAATCACATGGAGACGTGAACTAGATTATTAACTCTAGTGAACTCTTGGGTGTTAATCACATGGCAATGTGAACTAGATTATTGACTCTAGTGCAAGTGGGAGACTGATGGAAATATGCCCTAGAGGCAATAATAAAGTTGTTATTATTTTATATTTCCTTTTTCATGATAAAGGTTTATTATTCATGCTAGAATTGTATTGACCGGAAACTTAAATACATGTGTGAATACATAAACAAATACCGTGTCCCTAGTGAGCCTCTACTAGACTAGCTCGTTGATCAAAGATGGTTAAGGTTTCCTAACCATAGACATGAGTTGTCATTTGATAATGGGATCACATCATTAGGAGAATGATGTGATGGACAAGACCCATCTGTTAGCTTAGCATATGATCGTTCTGTTTATTGCTACTGCTTTCTTGAATGTCAAATACATGTTCCTCCGACCATGAGATCATGCAACTCCCGGATACCGGAGGAATACCTTGTGTGCTATCAAATGTCACAACGTAACTGGGTGGTCATAAAGATGCTCTACAGGTATCTCCGAAGGTGTCTGTTGAGTTGGCATGGATCGAGACTGGGATTTGTCACTCCGTGTTTCGGAGAGGTATCTCTGGGCCCTCTCGGTAATGCACATCATAAGAAGCTTGCAAGCAAAGTGACTAAGGAGTTAGTTACGGGATGATGTATTACGGAACGAGTAAAGAGACTTGCCGGTAACGAGATTGAACTAGGTATGGAGATACCGACAATCGAATCTCGGGCAAGTAACATACCGACGGACAAAGGGAATTACGTATGTTGTCATTGCGGTTCGACTGATAAGATCTTCGTGGAATATGTAGGAACCAATATGGGCATCCAGGTTCCGCTATTGATTATTGACCGGAGAGGCGTCTCGGTCATGTCTACATCATTCCCGAACCCGTAGGGTCCGCACGCTTAACGTTCGTTGACGATATAGTGTTATACGAGTTATGTGAATTGGTAACCGAATGTTGTTCGGAGTCCCGGATGAGATCCCGGACATCACGAGGAGTCTCAGAATGGTCGAGAGGTAAAGACTTATATATGGGTAGTCATATTTTGGGTTCCGGAAAAAGGTGCAGTTTTTTCGGTATTGTACCGGGAAGCTTCCAGAAGGTTCCGGAGGATTACGGAGGGGTCCGGAAGTCCACAAGTGGGTCCACCACGTCCCAAGGGCTGGCATGGGCTAAGGGGAGGCGCCCTGGCCTTATTGGGCCAGGCGCACCAAGTCCTCAAAAGCCCACGCAGCTAGGGAAGGAAAAAAGGAGAGTCCTAGTAGGAATAGGATTGGACTTTGGAGTCCAAGTCCACGTGTGTACTATTCACATGGTACTGTTCACGTGGTACTATTCACGTGGTACTGTTCATGTGGCACTATTCCTTCTACTCCAAGCCCCTACACATATATAAATAGAGGAGAGGGGGCGCCCCATACAAGACACAACATTGTCTTAGCCATGTGCGGCGCCCCCCTCCACAGTTCCGTCCCTCGGTCATATTTTCGCAGTGCTTGGGCGAAGCCCTGCGGAGATAGCATCACCATCACCGTCACCACGCCGTCGTGCTGCCGGAACTCATCCACTACCTCGCCGTCTTGCTGGATCAAGAAGTCGAGGACGTCACCGAGCTGAACGTGTGCTGAACGCGGAGGTGCCGTACGTTTGGTACTCGGTCGGTTGGACCCTGAAGTTGTTCGACGACATCAACCGCGTTGTTCTAACGCTTCCGCTTACGGTCTACGAGGGTACGTAGACACACTCCCCCTCTCGTAGCTATGCATCTCCATGGATTGATCTTGCGTGTGCGTAGAATTTTTTTTTGTTTTCCATGCAACGTTCCCCAACACCTTCTTCTTGGGAGCCATGACGACGAAAGTGATCAAGAACTGGCGCGCCGACTGCTAGATCGGGTTCGCGCAACCTTTCTTCCCCTACCTGGCGCGCCAAAGATGTCGGCGTACGACACCTATGGGATCGTGAGGATCCCTTTTACGGTTCGGCTAGGGAAAAGATTTGCACAAAGAGCGGATCCAACGATCAACGCGGGGATCTTTACCCAGGTTCGGGCCGCTGAGTAGCGTAAAACCCTACTCCTGCTTTGGTTTATTGTGGGTGTTCTTAAGCTCAAGTACACGGAGCGCTTGCGATGAATAGTACGTTCAAGAAGCAGCTACGCATGCAGAATGGGCCAGTAGGTCCCCCCCCCTGTAGCTTCACCTTGGGCCTCCTTTTATACGTCCAAGGGGTCACCAAAAGTGGCGAACAGTAAGTACAAGAGGTGTAAAGTTGCTACAGTGTTACATGATTATCTCTGACGACTTAGGACAAAACGCATTTAATGCTCTACTTAGCTGTCCCTTACTTTCTCGGGGACGGAAAAAGAGCCCGTCCCATCAGCACCGCTTAACTTCACCCGCCGTTACTGCCATGACATGCATCCAGGAGGACAAGCCCTAAACGACAGGTTGTCTGCTGCGCTGGAGTGGTGACAGGGCGGTGGGATCTTGCCGGGTGTGAGGCCTTGCCGGGCCTTCACGAGCCTTCCCGGCAAGATCTTGCCGGGAAGCCAGCCTTCGGTCTTCTGTCTTTGATCACTAGCTTGTGCGCCTTCTTGATAATCTTGTATTTGTTTCTAGCTGCTCTCCGACAGGCCTTGCCGCTGGTATGGCTACAACCGTCCGTGCACAAGTATGGGGTACTAAAAGACCCAAACTTTAGTACACCGACACCAGGTATTACCGATAAATAATATATAGGTGGAAAATGTTTTTGGTGATGTTGAATTAATAATAAAAGGCTCTAGTAATTGTTAGGAGGCTTTTATATTTAATTTAATATCAACGGGTCTTAATAGGCCAAACGGTGGAAGGAGTATTGGGCCACAAGGGCCCAATAGGGAGGCGCCCCCTTCTCCTCATGGTAAGGATGGAAGGAGGCCGAATTGGACGGGGTTTCCCCCTCCTTGGCCGGCACAAGGGGGAAGGGAAACCTTCCCCCCTTGTGGCGCCCCCTCCTCTGCTCCCAACCTATATATACTAGAGGATTTGGTGCTTTTTCTACACATAAGTTTTGGAGCCTCCTCTAGTTCTCTAGTTCTAGTTTTAGTTGGTCCTAGTTGATCAATCAGAGCTTGACCTAGATCCTCTAATCCTCATAATTAGAAGTCTGGTGTGATTCTAATCTCCTCCCTCTAATTCTCCGGCGACGATTAGCTCTGGACGGCGAAGCGCTGCCGGATCGTGAAGACCATACACTTGCAACTCGTAGAGAGGCCGTACTTTCAGTCTTCCATTGAGGGATTGTTTGTGGGCAGTTCGCGGGATCATTCATCTATGGTTCGAGGGACTCCAAGTACGATCTACACTGACTCGTCTTCTTCTGCTGCAACTCGGAGTCAGTAACAATCGAATCCAAACCATTAATGCATCTTCATATTGTTCTTGGGTGATCGTAGGGCGAAAAAAAATCTACTACGTTTCCCAACACTCTTATATTATGGGACAGAGGGCGTAGCTGCCAGTGCGGGTCCGTGATCGCGCCCGAGAAGAGAGCTTGATAACATGAGCTCGTGGTGTAGTTGCTGGTCGTGGTCCAGCGCCAGGTGAGGGTGTCCGATGTGTCGCAGAGGGCGAAGTGTTGAAGCTGGCACCAGAGCGACACATACTAGACAGTTGTCAAGGGGCCGAGGGCGGCCTGAATGTCTGCAATCTAGGCTCAATGGAGGAGAGTGTTGCGGATGAAAAGTGCCTTGCAGCGGCAGTTGAAGATTTTACCTTAGATGGGGGGCTTGTTTTAGTCATGATTTATTTTCTGAAATTAATCACGAAATTGCCTATTTTTCAAACAAAAATGAATTCATGAAAAAAAGTTCTCTTGTTCCCTAGGAAGAGAAATAAAAATAAGCTTGGGACCGATATTCCCACGAACTACAAAACATCCATATCCACGAATCCACCTCACCCGTTCTACTAAGGGCTTCTCCAACGGCAACCCGCAAAAATCCTCCCGCATCCGTCCGCGGACAGGGGGGGACCAGTCCGCGGACACGGATGCGGGAGGACGCCATCCAACCGTAGCCGCATACATCCGCCCTTTCTCATTTTTTTTGAAGTCCGCATGATCCAATAGCCGCATGCAAAGGATACAGACGTTCAAATAGCCGCATGTGCTACTTGTAGTCTGCGTTGGTATTTCCCTGAAGAGGAGAGGATGATGCATTACAATAGAGATAAGTATTTCCCTCAGTTAAGAACCAAGGTTATCAATCCAGTAGGAGAACCAAGCAAAATTCCGTTAAGCGCACCTGCACACACAAGAGCAAACACTTGCAACCAACGCAAATAAGAGGGTTGTCAATCCTCTTAGCGGTTAATTGCAAGGATTAAATCTTATCGAGGTAAATAGATAAACTAAAATACTAATTAAAATAAAAGTAAATAAATTGCAGTAAGGTATTTTTAGGTTTTTTATATGATAAAGATAGACCCGGGGGCCATAGTTTTCACTAGAGGCTTCTCTCTCGAGCACAGAAACATACGGTGGGTAAACAAATTACTATTGGGCAATTGACAGAATAGCAAATAATTATGATGGATTCATGGCAATGATCATGTATATAGGCATCATGTCCGAGACAAGTAGACCGACTCCTGCCTGCATCTACTAATATTACTCCACTCATCGACCGCTATCCAGCAAGCATCTAGAGTATTAAGTTAATAAAAACAGAGTAACGCCTTAAGCAAGATGACATGATGTAGAGAAGAAAATTCAAGCAATATGAATAAACCCCATCTTTTTATCCTTAATGGCAACAATACAAATACGTGTCATGTCCCCTTCTGTCACTGGGATTGAGCACCGCAAGATTGAACCCATCACAAAGCACCTCTCCCATTGCAAGATAAATCAATCTAGTAGGCCAAACCAAATCGATAGATCGGAGAGAAATACAAAGCTATAACAATCATGCATAAAAGAGTTCAGAGAAGACTCAAATATTTCTCATGAATAATCTGATCATAAACTCGCAATTCATCGGATCCCAACAAACACACCGCAAAAGAAGATTACATCGGATAGAACTCCAAGAACATCAAGGAGAACATTGTATTGAAGATCATAGAGAGAGAAGAAGCCATCTAGCTACTAGCTATGGACCTGTAGGTCTGTGGTAAACTACTCACACATCATCGGAAGGGCAGCAAGGTTGATGTAGAAGTCCTCCGTGATCGATTCCCCCTCCGGCAGAGTACCGGAAAAGGCCTCCGGATGGGATCGCGTAAGAACAGAGGCTTGCGGCAGCAGAAAGGTTTTATCTTATGGCTCTCTGGGGGTTTCCCAATATTTGTGAATTTATAGAAGTGGAATTAGGTCAAACGGAGTCACGTGGGCCCCACAAGGCAACACGGCCCCCCCCTGGGGCACGCCCTGTTGCCTTGTGAAGCCTCCGTGAGGCTTCTGGCCTCCTCCTGAAGCTTCCAAGGTTTCTTTTGTCCAGAAAAAATCTCCAAAAAGTTTCGTGGCATTTGGACTTCATTTGGTACTCTTTCTCTGAAAAGCCAAAAACAAGCAGAAAACAGCAACTGGCACTGGGCACTAGGTTAATAGGTTAGTCCCAAAAAATGATATATAATTGCATATAAAAACATCCAAGATTGATACTATAATAGCATGGAACAATCAAAAATTATAGATACGTTGGAGACGTATCAAGCATCCCCAAGCTTAATTCCTGCTCGTCCTCGAGTAGGTAAATGATAAAAACAGAATTTTTGATGTGGAATGCTACCTATCATGTTTCATCATGTAATCTCTCTCTTACGGTATGAATAATAAGATCCAAATGATTCAAAGCAATAGTCTATAGTTTGATATAAAGACATCAATACTCAGGCATACTAATAAACAATCATGTCTTTCAAAATAAAAATGCTAAAGAACGTTATCCCTACAAAATCATATAATCCTGTCATGCTCCATCTTCTTCACACAAAGTATTTATCATGCACTACCCCGATGACAAGCCGAGCAATTGGTTCATACTTTTTAACATGCTTCAGCTTTTTCAACTCCCACTCAATACATGAGCGCAAGCCATGGATATAGCACTATGGGTGGAATAGAGAATGGTGGTAGGGATAAATAAGAGAAATCAAAAATGGAGAAAGTCTCACATCGACGAGGCTAATCAACAGGCTATGGAGATGCCCATCAATTGATGTCAATGCGAGGAGTAGGGATTGCCATGCAACGGATGCACTAAGAGCTATAAGTGTATGAAAGCTCAACATGAAAACTAAGTGGGGCCGGGGTGCATCCAACTTGCTTGCTCATGAAGACCTCAGGCATTTGAGGAAGCCCGTCATCGGAATATACAAGCCAAGTTCTATAATGAAAAATTCCCACTAGTATATGAAAGTAACAAAATAGGAGACTCTCTATATGAAAAACATGGTGCTACTCTGAAGCACAAGTGTGGAAAAGGATAGTAACATTACCCCTTCTCTCTTTTTCTCTCATTTTTTTTCATGGCTCTTTTTCGCCTCTTTTTTTTAGAACGATCTCATGGACCTCATCCCCACTTTTTCGAGGACTCATTAGTCTTCATCATTCTTTCCTCACTGGGACAATGCTCTAATAATGATGATCATCACACCTCTATTTACTTACAACTCAACATTACAACTCGATACTAGAACAAAAATATGACTCTATATGAATGCCTCTGGCAGTGTACCAGGATGTGCAATGATGCTAGCGTAACATGTATAACAATGATGAACGGTGGCTGAGCAACAAATACTATGTCAGCTATATGATCATGCAAAGCAATATGACAATGATGATGTATGTCATAAGAACGGAACGGTGGAAGTTGCATGGAAATATATCTCGGAATGGCTATGGAAATGCCATGATAGGTAGGTATGGTGGCTGTTTTGAGGAAGATATAAGAAGGCTTATGTGTAATAGACGTATCATATCATGGGGTTTGGATGCATCGGCGAAGTCTGCACCAACTCTCGATGTGAGAAAGGGCAATGCACGGTACCGAAGAGGCTAGCAAATTGCGGAAGGGTGAGAGTGCGTATAATCCATGGACTCACATTAGTTATAAAGAACTCACATACTTATTGCGAAAGTTTATTAGCCCTCGAAGCAAAGTACTACTACGCATGCCCCGAGAGGATTAGATTGGTAGGACAAGGTCCATCGCTCGTCCCCGACTGCCACTCATAAGGTAGACAATCAATAATAAATCATGCTCCAACTTCTTAGCATAACGAAAGATCATACGTGCATGCTTCGGGAATCACAAACCTTAACACAATTATTCTTACTAAACCACAATTATCTAATAATACCTCCCCCATATTACCATCTTAATATCGCAAAACTATTGCAAGGAATCAAATTTATCATATTCAGTGATCTACATGAAAGTTTTTATTATATCCCTCTTGAATACCTATCATATCAGGACCAAATTCATAACCCGTGCAAATTACCATTGCTATCATAAGACTCTCAAAAAGATATAAGTGAGGCATGAGAGTGCAACTATTTCTTTAAAATATACCACCGCCGTGCTCTAACAGATATAAGTGAAGCACTAGAGCAACTGCCTAGCTCAAAAGATATAAGTGAAGCACATAGAGTATTCTAACAAATCACGAATAATGTGTGTCCCTCTGTCAGGGGGATGACCCCCGGGTAGGCCCAAGACGGCGAAACGACACTTCAACACTTTGCCAGGCGAGCGTCCCCTGGCATGCCGGCGTCCCGTCCGGCTCGCCACCCTGCGTCCCGTCCGGCTCGCCACCGGGCGACCTGGCGACCCGTCCGGCTGGCCACCTGGCGACCTGCCTAGCTGGCTGGAACCTGGCTGGCTGGAACCTGGCCGGGTTCAGCCTGTCCGGGTCCAGCCTGTCCGGGTGGAGTCGTCCGAATGGAGCCGTCCGGGTGGAGCCACCCGGCTGGAGCCCGTCCGGGTAGAGCCGTCCGGGTGGAGCCCGTCCGGCTGGGATCCGGCCAAGTCAACCTCAGACGTCCCGTCGGACCTGCGTAGACGAGACGGCCACGCTCTACAGTAGAGCACTGTAGATGAGTGGCTGGCACTGTATACGGACAGCCGGCACTGTTCACACGTTTGGTGTCCCCCCAACAGTGTAGTTGGGCCAGGTGGGCCCCTCTTGTCCCATGGGCACCCCTTTATAAGGTGACCCGGGGAGCTCATGCTCGGGGGCAAGCCAGGTACTCAGGCACACTCCCTCTCACTCTCTCATTCTCACACATGCTCCCACATGAGGCAGAGAAGAGGAGCGCTCCCAGCCTCCTTCTTCCTCCTCTAAATACAGCTCTAGGAGCAACTCTGTACTACCATATACACCGCATATACATCAGACATGCAAGAGTAGGGGTGTTACCTCCCACGGAGGGCCCCGAACCTGGGTAAACCACCGTGTACAGTTGCACAAACCCGTCCCGGATCTCCACTGTAGCCTTGCTCTCACCTCTTTAAGCCATCCCATGGCATCTGCCGTGATCGCGCATGCCCCGTGAGAATACCACGACAGTTGGCGCCCACCGTGGGGCTCGCTGCTGCTGGAATCGTGGTCCGGGCGGGACCCTCTTTGTCACCACCACCGCGACGCCTGCTGCACGTCGCGGCTCCTGCGTCGCTCCACGGCGCCGTCCCGCTCTGCATTGGCGCTCCGCGCACGGCTGCGCCCCTGCGCGTCCCCCACTCCGCCAATCCGCGAGCTCGTGCTCGTTCCCGAGCAGCTCTGCCGCCCTCCATCTTCTTCCTCCGGCCTCCTCCCGTGCTCTGAGCACCGCAAGGCCGTCCTCGCGTCTCCCGTGTGCGTTCATCACCACCACCGGGCATGGCTGCTGCTATGCAGCTGGCCAAAGCCACCGCCGCCCCTGTTACTGGGCCGCCACCACGCTCGGGCACGGGCCCTACCCCGCGGCCGCGCGTCTTCACTTCCACGCCCGTCCCCAGCTCCTCCTCCCCGACGCCGAGGATCCACGCACTTCCACTGCGCCGCCCCTTCCCCTCCCCTCGAGCGGGAGCCCCGCCTCCCCTCGCCTTCCGTAACGCTCGTCCGAGCCGCCCTCCCATGGTGCTGTCGCACGGCTTCCCCGTCCAGCACCGCCCGCGCCGCTCGTCCATGGCTTCGACGCCCCTGCTCCACCTCGAGCTCGCCCAGCCGGCTCCAGTTCCACCCACCCTTCGCGCCCGCCCCGCCGCGTTGGCCCTGCCTCCGCTCGGCCTCCGCCCGCGCCGGCTCCGTTGCCGCGTCCCGCCCGCCAGCTGGGCGCGCTAGCCGGCTGCGCCGCCTCCCTTCGCGCCGCTCGGCCCCCCGCGTCGGGCTCGTCTGTCCGCGTCACGCCGCCCGCTCGTGCGCCCACATGCCTGCGCGACCCCGCCCCGCCTCTGCTCCCGAGCACCCCTGCTCGCGCGCACCCGCACGTCCGCTCGTGTCCGCGCTGCTCCGGCTCCGCCTGGCCACCATGACCGCGCCTCCGCGCGCCCGCAGCCAGCCCAGCCGCCTCGCCTGCTCCGGCCGCCCAGCGCCCGTCCGCGCGCGTGGCTCCCCGCTCCGCATTCCCGCGCGCCCGCGGCTCCGCCTGGCCGTCCCGCCCACGGCCGGGTGCTCCGCCTGGCCGCCTCCGGCCGCCGACGGGTGCTCCGCGCTCGCCGGCTCTACCCTGACCGGCCGCGCGTCGTCTGGTCGCGTCCCGCCGCCTCGCCGACCACCTACTCCGCCTCGCGTCTCCGCGCCGCCCCCTCGAGCTCGCCTCTACCCGGGCCAGGTTCCGGCCTCCGCGACGCCGCCGTCATCCCCGGCCGCCCCCGCGCGTGCGCACAGCCGCGCCCGCCGCCCGCTCCCCGTCCGCGCGCCGCGGCCGGCTGCCCCGCGCGTGTCGTCGACCAGGCTGCACCTCACGCGCTCCCACCAGCTCCCGCTGCCCGGCTGTCATGGCCAGCTGCCCACAAAGAAAGGGGCGGCTGAGAAAAGTCAAGGGCCGGCTGTAAAAAAAAAAGGGGTCGGCTGCCCGTTTGTCGCCGGATAGAGAGACCCCCAACTGTTGCCGGTCTGCTCGCGTCGCCACCCGGCCAGCTGGCCCGTCTGCCCGCGTCGCCGCCTGGCCGGCTGACCTGCCCGCCCGCTTCGACACCGGGCCGGCTGGAGAGCCGGCTCGGCTGCCTGCCGCTCCGCTGTCCGGCCGGCTGGGGCGCCCCTCGATCGCCCAGAATCTCGGCCCGCCCGCTGGACGTCACCTCCACCCCGTCTGCGCCAAAAGAAATGTGAGCCATCATCCCGCATATCTTTGCACCGTGCACACAAAACGGATAACCCCGAGCGACCCTCGGGGCCATCTCCGCATTCTTTCCAGCTGCTTTACTATTCGCCCCGGCGCCAGCTAGTTTCGTCCCGGAGGCTGGCCGTCTGCCCCGATTCGTTCTTCCCCGCAGACGGCTTAGTAGCATGTACGGTACCGAAGGCCCACTCTTCGTCTCAGCTACAGACCGCACCCCGGCTGTCCAGCTAGCGAGAGCAAAAGCTGGAGGTCACCTCACACGAAAAACGTCCGGGGAGGAAAATGGCTTGGGCGACCCGGTCGTCTCCTTTATGAGTATCTACTCGGTCAAATCTGCTCCCAGAGTCCGAGTACTGTACACTCTACTCCGCGGCCCACTCTTCGCCTCAGCTACAGACCGGCTCCCGGCTGTCCGGCTGGCAAGAGCAAAAGCCAAAGAGCGGAGGGGACACGAAAAAGACTGAAGGGGGCTCGGACAAAACCAAGTCGGCACCCTCTGCATAAAACTTGCGCTGCCAAAGCTAAATATTTGATATATCTGCACTGACTAACTCTGTCTTTCGCATGATCATTTTTGTGGGGAACCCCCCTCCTCGCCCGGGGGCTCGGAGGCTACACCCAGTGGGTGCGCCGGCGCGCCCCGCTGGGAAAATGCCACGCCGGTTGCAGGCCCGCCGCCGGCTGCCACCGGCATCCTCGACGCCACCGTCTGCTCCAACATCTGCGGAGAGCCTCCGCCCGACTCTTCGAGTCACCCGGAGGCTCGGAGGCTACACCCAGTGGGTGCGCGCCCCCACTGGAAGCGAGCCGTGCCGGCTGCAAGCCCGTAGCCGGCTGTCATCGACAACCTCTGCTACCACGACAGCGAAGACCCTCCGCCCGACTCTTCGAGTCGCCCGGAGGCTCGGAGGCTACACCCAGTGGGTGCGTTGGCGCGCCCCCACTGGAAACAGCCAGCCGGCGGACTCCGCGTCCGCGCCCGGCAGGGCCCCGCGCCCACCAGCCGGCGGACTCCGCTCCGCGCCCGGCGGCGCCCCGCGCCCACCTGCCGGCGGACTTTGCGTCCGCGCCCGGCGGCGCTCCGCGCCCATCTGCTGCAACAAACTGCAAGGACCCTCCGCCCGACTCTTCGAGTCGCCCGGAGGCTCGGAGGCTACACCCAGTGGGTGCGCTGGCGCGCCCCACTGGAAGCAAGCCGCGCTGGCTGCCTCCTGCAGCCGACTGTCATCGACGACATCTGCTGCATCAACGCCCGCGAAAACCCTCCGCCCGACTTTTCAAGTCGCCCGGAGGCTCGGAGGCTACTGTCGGGGGGATGACCCCCGGGTAGGCCCAAGACGGCGAAACGACACTTCAACACTTTGCCAGGGGAGCGTCCCCTGGCATGCCGGAGTCCCGTCCGGCTCGTCGCCCGGCGTCCCGTCCGGCTCGCCACCCCGCGTCCCGTCCGGCTCGCCACCGGGTGACCCGGCGACCCGGCCGGCTGGCCACCTGGCGACCTGCCTGGCTGGCTGGAACCTGGCCGGCTGGAACCTGGCTGGCTGGAACCTGGCCGGGTTCAGCCTGTCCGGGTCCAGCCTGTCCGGGTGGAGCCGTCCGGGTGATGCCGCCCGGCTGGAGCCCGTCCGGCTGGGATCCGGCCAAGTCAACCTCAGACGTCCCGTCGGACCTGCGCAGACGAGACGGCCACGCTCTACATTAGAGCACTGTAGATGAGCGGTTGGCACTGTATACGGACAGCCGGCACTGTTCACACGTCTGGTGTCCCCCCAACAGTGTAGTTGGGCCAGGTGGGCCCCTCTTGTCCCCTGGGCACCCCTTTATAAGGTGACCCAGGGAGCTCATGCTCGGGGGCAAGCCAGGCACTCAGGCACACTCCCTCTCACTCTCTCATTCTCACACACGCTCACACATGAGGCAGAGAAGAGGAGCGCTCCCAGCCTCCTTCTTCCTCCTCTAAATACAGCTCTAGGAGCAACTCTGTACTACCATATACACCGCATATACATCAGACATGCAGGAGTAGGGGTGTTACCTCCCACGGAGGTCCCCGAACCTGGGTAAACCACCGTGTACAGTTGCCCAAACCCGTCCCGGATCTCCACTGTAGCCTTGCTCTCACCTCTTTAAGCCATCCCATGGCATCTGCCGTGATCGCGCATGCCCCGTGAGAATACCATGACACCCTCTCAAAAAGGTGTGTTCAGAAAAGATGATTGTGACAAACTAAAAAGCAAACAAAAGCAAACAAACTATTTCACAAGATGCTCCAAGTAAAACACATATCATGTGATGAATAAAAATATAGCTCCTAGTGAGTTACAGATAGATTGTAGACGAAAGAGGGCATGGCTTCCGGGGCATCCCCAAGCTTAGACGCTTGAGTCGTCATTGAATATTACCTTGGGGTGCCTTGGGCATCCCCAAGCTTAGGCTCTTGCCGCTCCTTATTCCTTTATCCATCGTAGTCTCACCCAAAACTTGAAAACTTCAGCACACAAAACTCAACAGAAACCTCGTGAGATCCGTTAGTATAACAAACAAATCTTAAACTTTAGGTACTGTTGTAAATTGATTAATATTTAATATTGGAATAATGCTACTGTACTCCAACTTCTCCATGACTCATACCCCCCGATACGATCCATGGATTCATCAAAATAAGCAAACTATGCAACAAAAACAGAATCTGTCTAAAACAGAACAGTCTTTAAAGATCTATTTATAAACTATACTTCTGTAACTCCAAAAAATTTGAAAAATTAAGACAACGTAAACAATTCATATACCAATACTGTGTAAAAATTTCAGATTTTTTTTGATGCTACAGTGCATAAAGAAAAATCCAACACTGGACGCAAAACTTTCTATTTTCCAAACAGCATCAGTTATACTATCATCAACATCATCCCAAAGGCATTACTTGGCACAAACACTAATTAAAACATAAAAACACAATCATAACAGAAGCTATAATAATGCAAACACACAAAAACAGAAGGTAAAAGAAAAAATTTATTTTATTCATTGGGTTGCCTCCCAACAAGCGCTATTGTTTTATGCCCCTAGCTTGGCATCCTTGGTTTTTGCTACCTTTGAAGGATTGGTCTCGAACCCGGGAGGCTCCTTGCGCTTCCCATGATTTTCAGAAAATAAAGCAATTTTACTATCTAAAGTGTCTATCTTCTTATTGCAAATTGTAATGAGATTATTCATACGATTGAGGTTACCGCTAACATTTTTAAGGAGTTCATTAGACTTTTGTAACTCCACCAATTTTTTTTGTATGTCATCTAGCTTTTCCAAAATTTGAATCCCTTCTTGAGTATAATTAGGTCCTTTTTGAAATGGTGGGGATCCCACTATTCCCTCTATTAATTCATAAGTTGTATTAGGATCACTATCAATAAAGTTTCCTTTGGTAGAAAAGTCCAAGAGTTGTCTATTGGGCATAGTCAGCCCTACATAGAAGTTTCGCAACAAAATTTTCATATCCCCTTTTATAGTGCAAACACGATAAGATTCAATTATCCTATACCAAGCATCTTTCAAATTTTCTCCTTGTTTCTGTTTGAAGTAAAGAACTTCAAAATCCGCAGACAAAGGAGGGATGGTAACACTAGTCATGGTGACGAGGCAAACAAGCAAGAAGCAAATAATTTTTTTTGTGTTTTTGTAAAAAAAAATAGAAGTGGGGGAGATGAAAACGAGAGGCAAATGCAAATGAAAGGTAAATAAGGTAAATACAAGTGAATGATAATTTGTGCGAAGGTACTTGGTAATTTTGATGATGTCTCCCCGGCAACGGCGCCAGAAATTCTTCCTGCTACTTGTAGTCTGCGTTGGTATTTCCCTGAAGAGGAGAGGATGATGCAGTATAGTAGAGATAAGTATTTCCCTCAGTTAAGAACCAAGGTTATCAATCCAGTAGGAGAACCAAGCAAAATTCTGTTAAGCGCACCTGCACACACAAGAGCAAACACTTGCACCCAACGCAAATAAGAGGGTTGTCAATTCTCTTAGCGGTTAATTGCAAGGATTAAATCTTATCGAGGTAAATAGATAAACTAAAATACTAATTAAAATAAAAGTAAATAAATTGCAGCAAGGTATTTTTAGGTTTTTTATATGATAAAGATAGACCCGGGGGGCATAGTTTTCACTAGAGGCTTCTCTCTCGAGCACAGAAACATACGGTGGGTAAACAAATTACTGTTGGGCAATTGACAAAATAGCAAATAATTATGACGGATTCATGGCAATGATCATGTATATAGGCATCACGTCCGAGACAAGTAGACCGACTCCTGCCTGCATCTACTACTATTACTCCACTCATCGACCGCTATCCAGCATGCATCTAGAGTATTAAGTTAATAAAAACAGAGTAACGCCTTAAGCAAGATGACATGATGTAGAAAAGCAAATTCAAGCAATATGAATAAACCCCATCTTTTTATCCTTAATGGCAACAATACAAATACGTGTCATGTCCCCTTCTGTCACTGGGATTGAGCACCGCAAGATTGAACCCATCACAAAGCACCTCTCCCATTGCAAGATAAATCAATCTAGTAGGCCAAACCAAATCGATAGATCGGAGTGAAATACAAAGCTATAACAATCATGCATAAAAGAGTTTAGAGAAGACTCAAATATTTCTCATGAATAATCTGATCATAAACTCGCAATTCATCGGATCCCAACAAACACACCGCAAAAGAAGATTACATCGGATAGAACTCCAAGAACATCAAGGAGAACATTGTATTGAAGATCAAAGAGAGAGAAGAAGCCATCTAGCTACTAGCTATGGACCTGTAGGTCTGTGGTAAACTACTCACACGTCATCGGAAGGGCAGCAAGATTGATGTAGAAGCCCTCCGTGATCGATTCCCCCTCCGGCAGAGTACCGGAAAAGGCCTCCAGATGGGATCGCAGAAGAACAGAGGCTTGCGGCGGCGGAAAGGTTTTTTCTTCTGGCTCTCTGGGGGTTTCCCAATATTTGTGAATTTATAGAAGTGGAATTAGGTCAAACGGAGTCACGTGGGCCCCACAAGGCAACACGGCGCCCCCTGGGGCGCGCCCTGTTGCCTTGTGAAGCCTCCGTGAGGCTTCTGGCCTCCTCCCGAAGCTTCCAAGGTTTCTTTTGTCCAGAAAAAAATCTCCAAAAAGTTTCGTGGCATTTGGACTTCATTTGGTACTGTTTCTCTGAAAAGCCAAAAACAAGCAGAAAACAGCAACTGGCACTGGGCACTAGGTTAATAGGTTAGTCCCAAAAAATGATTTATAATTGCATATAAAAACATCCAAGATTGATACTATAATAGCATGGAACAATCAAAAATTATAGATACGTTGGAGACGTATTAGCATGCAACACTAGTTCAAATTTAAAAAAGTTCAAATTTTACATCCCAACATTGTTGTCCCCTTTCACCGCCCACTGATGCTCAATCAGATCTTCCTTCAGCTGCTCGTGAGTTGGTCGATGCTGAATTTGTTGATGCATTTGAATAAACTCTTCAAATGTGGCCGGATTCTGGTCTGGAAGTTGGATAGGATCACCCATGTTCTCAAATTCCAGAGCCACGGCAGCATCATCACCCTCATCCTCGACGATCATGTTGTGCATGATCACACAACATGTCATCACCTCCCACAAGGTCTCCGGATCCCATTGTTTTGTAGGTCCACAAACAACTGCAAAACGGGCCTGAAGAACTCCAAATGCCCTCTCGACATCCTTTCTAGCTGCTTCTTGTCTTTGGGCAAAGTGAGCCTTTTTCTGGCCAACTAGGTTTGAGATGGTGCCGACAAAGGTAGCCCATGGAGGATAGATACCATCAACCAGATAGTAGCCCATGTTGTACTCATGTCATTGACAGTATAGTGGCAAGGAGGAGCTTTTCCTTCAGTCAGCCTCGCAAGCAACGGCGATTGTTGCAGCACATTCATGTCATTGTGAGACCCGGGCATGCCAAAGAAAGCGTGCCAAATCCAAAGATCTTGTGATGCAACTGCTTCAAGAATGATGGTGGGCTTCTTAACATGACCCTGATATTGCCCTTGTAAAGCCTTCGGGCAGTTCTTCCATTTTCAATGCATGCAGTCAAGAGATCCAAGCAAACCTAGCCACCCGCTTGCTTCTGAGATTGCCAAGAGCCTCTCTGTGTCTGCCACAGTTGGTTCTCTCAGGTACTGAGGTCCGAACACCTCGACCACGGCAGCTGCAAACCTGACCATGGCATCTCCGAATGTGCTCTCAGACATCCGTAGGTACTCGTCCCACGAATCAGCGGCCGTGCCATATGCAAGCATCCGGAGTGCGGCCGTGCACTTCAGGTAACCAGAGAAGCCAATCGTTCCCACGGCGTCCTTCTTCAGGATGAAGTGGTCATTGTAGGACCGAACATCATGGTACAAACGATCGAAGACAGTCTTGCACATCCAAAAACGCCGGCGAAAATGGTCAGCGAATAGTGCATCAAGGGCAAAGTAGTCGGCCATCAGTGTCAAATGCCCGCGCGCCCTGTTCGGTTGAGCACTTGATGACCCTTGATCGAGCCCTTGAAATTGAGAACATGCTCCTCCGCACGCTCCACGTCTTCAAGGACCGCCTGCATCATCACCGTCTCATCGGAGTACTCCTCCTCGTCCGACAAGCCGTCGGACGACTCAACATACTGCTCGTATATGTACTCCAAATTGGAATCCATTGCTAAAAAGAAAAAGGGACAACTATTTTCAGCTCCGGCGATTCATCAAACAGTTGTCGGGCATGGTAGAGGGTGGTACCTGGCGGAGCGGTTGGAGGATAGGGGTTGAACGGAGACGGGGGAGAAGCAGCGGGGAACCCTGGTGGAGTGCCGGAGGTGACGGAGACGCAGAGTTGCGGCAGGGGTGTGGCGTGGTCGCCGGGGTGGTGGAGCGGCAGCGAAGGCAAGAGAGAAAGAAGGAAGGAGAAAAAATGAGGAGGATGGAGTCGCAGGGTCCGGGAAGGGTTTTGGGTGGGCCGAGGGTGTCGGATTCGTACGTTTCGCGTGTCCAGACTCACGCAAACCTCCCGCGCATTTGTCTCTGTTTTACGCGAGAAATTGCGTCCAGACCGCTCCGCGGACCAATACAGATCGGTGTTGGATGGCTCACGCGGTCCTGACAGCGCGGTCCAGACGGATGCGGGCGGTTTGCGGTTCAGCCTTGGAGATGCCCTAATTATGCACAGCAGCAGCGTTATCATCGGCCACCCGTACATGCCTATCCTGGCTGGGCCGACCTGCATGCGCGCGGCATCAGCAGTGTATAGAGGCTGGGCTGCCTCTATGCTGGGTTCCACCTTCAGCCTCTAAGCAGAGCTAACAATCACGCAATGTGTAGCATCGGTTGTTGAATCTAGGGTTGGACCCACAACAGAATAAACAAGGAATTTGTTGGAAGTATGGATTGATTAGTTTTGGTGGGGGTAGACGCAACCATACACGAACAGGTAGGGCCATATGCGTTGTTTAATCCTTTGGAAATCCTCTAAAACAACCGGCTGATTTTCTCTCTCGTAAACCACCATCTCTGCGCGCCACGTGCCCCCGTGGTGGTCCACCCACCGCTCTCCTCCCACCCCATCTTTTACTCCCTCCACTCGTTTTTTTCTTCCTTTTCCCCTTTCTCTTTCTTCGTTTCATGAGCCAGGCAGCCAGCTAGCTGAGAGGATCAGGAGAGGAACCGAGAGGGGATTGCCGCCCGAGTTGAGGAATCAGGAGGGACCGCCGCCGGCCGCTGCCTGCTGTCCTGGCGTGGTGTTGCCCCCCACAACTGTTGCTTCGAAGTGACCCCACTTCGGCTGCTTCCATGGATGGCGATGGTGGTGCAAGCATTGGCCGCCGCGCACGCGAGCTGCTGCAAGGTGGCCGGTCGCCGGCGTACTTCTATCTGATGCAAAGACCTCAGGTGCTGTGATTTGATCGGCGCTCGCCGGTGTTGTAACCGGGGCTCGGTGATGCAGCTCATCCACGGAACTGCTGCAAGTCGTGTTGAGACGATGGTCTTGAGCGATGTGCTGCCATGGAGCTGCGATGGACCGTCGTTGGGGGCGTCGGTGCTACGATGGAGCTTTGCCGCGCCGTGCGGTGCTGCCATGGAGCTTCAATGGAGCATCGCCGGGACCGTGGGTGCTACCATGGAGCTGCAATGCAACGTGGGTTGTGCTGCGACCCACGGTTCTCGCCGGCGGTGGAGCTGCAATGCGATGTGATGTCCCGGCCTGCTTCATCTCGTCGGCGGCAGTAGCTTCAATGCAATGGTCTCTTTTTTTGATATGGGGGAGATGACCTGCTAATGTGCTGATCTCGCCGGCCGTCGTCTGCTACAAGGCGACGATGATACCTGGCCAGTGCGGCAGGCGGCAACACGAGGCGTTAGGGGGCGACGAGCAATGGATTCGTTTGCGGTGTAGAGACGACAAGTCAAACTCTGTTGGGGTACGCACAGGGTCCGGTTTGTCAAATCAGACGGCTGTGCAGCGCCTCATCCAACGGCGAGCGAGGCGGTTTACAATTAGCTCCCGTCATCCGGATGATTCCTAGCAGTGGCCTCTTAATCCTTGGAGGCAGCCTCCAAGGCTAGCGTCGATGCCAACCTCAAAAAACATAGAGGCGAGGTCTACATTGTTTGAAGGCGCCTTTAGAGCCAGCTTTAGAGCAACTCCAATGCGCCGACCCAAACGGACGCGCGCTATGTCCGCTTTTCGTCCGTTTGTTTCGCCCGTCCGCTCGTCGTCCGCCCTGTTTTTCTTTTGGGTCGGCAGTGCGCCCAACGCGCCGACCCATTTCATGTCGGCACACAGATATATAAAAGGAGGCCCGTGGGCATAGATCATGCCATCGCCCAGAGTTCATGCCGGCGCCATGCCAGCCTTCAGAAACAACCACACAGTCATGCTGGCGCACTTGCCAGCGGGGCCGGCACACATGCCAGCACACAAAAAGGGCGGGAGTTCAACCACGGCATCTTGCCCATGGTCATGCCAGCCAGCACACTTGCAGGCATACAAAAAAAGGATGGCGCTCTCCGTCATAGTTCACTCGTCATCGAACTTGAGCATGTCGGCCTGCATCTTCTCGAACCATGGCCTCTTCCTCGGCGACACCGTGTTCAAGTCCACCTTCATGATCTCCACCCCCATTATCATGCTAGCGAGCGCCACTTCTTTTGCCTTGGTCTTGGCATAGGTGGCCTCGATCTCGAGCATCTTTGCTTGCTTCGCCGCCTCCATCTCGAGCAACTTGGCTTGCTTCTCCGCATCGAGCTCAAGCCTCTTCCTTTGAAGCTCCATGAAAGCATTCATTTGCTCTTCCTTGTCTTGCCGGTGCTTCTCGTCCCTTGTGTCCTTCTTGGTCATCATGCCCTCCAAAGTGGCATGCAAGGCAATCGATGCCGCATCGCGTTTGTCCTCCTTCTTCGAGTTGGTCTTCCACCGCGGCCGTGGCTTCTCGCCCTCACCATGCTCCTCGACGGCTTCCGCCCCTCCACGCGCCTTGAGGGCGGCATATTGTGCCTTGAACTTCTCCTCCCCGTTGATGACCATCCAATAATGGCTGTGATTGAAGGATTTGCCGTCATGTTGGGCCTTGAATGCCTCCAAAGCTTGGAATGCATACAAATGTATACATGCAAGCATATGGTTAAATGGACATGCTAGTACAAATGCAAGCACAAACGGGAACGAAGATGGCCGCATGTATACCATGTCTTTCATGCCGAGGCCGCTCACGGGGCGTGCCTTGATGCTCTCAATGGTGGCACAAAACTTGTTGCACTCTTATTGTATGACCTTCCATCGCTTCGAGAGAGACACCCAGCCGCGCTTGCACTTCATTTGGTACGGCGGGAACTTCTTGCGTTCATGGTACTCACGATGAACACGAAGCCAAAAGGTAGATGCCTTTTGCTCGGCGCTGACCTTCGGGTCTTGTCCAATGTCCCTCCAACACTCGCAAAGGAGCTTGTCCTCCGCCTGCGTGTACGCCTTCGTCCGCTTTCTTTTGCGCTTCTTGTTTGCGGCGGCTTGGGCGGTCAGCTCATCTTTGAACAATGGCTCGTCGTCGATGTCCATCTCTTCTTCGTCAAGGCCGTAGTCCTCCGAGAATTTGTGGTCGATCGGGAAGGTGCTGCCCACGCCGACCTGGTCTTGTATGAAGGAGTCGTCCAAGCCAACTTGATCAAAGTTGGCGGGCATGAACGGAGCTCGGCCGTCTTGGCTTTGGGTCTCGTCGGGATCGAACGTAGGCGCGCCTGCACCGCCCGCGAAGATGATGTTCTCCATGACGAAACGATTGGTTGTGTCGTCCTCACCGGTGGCCGGCATTCTGTCGAACAGGTTGCGGGCGTTGGGAAGCATGTCGGTTGGTATCTCCCGCGGGCGCTTCCTCGCCCCTCCGGATGATGATCCACCAGCCACCGGTGTAGCGTTGAGGTCGATCGGCGCGGGCGCGGGCGTGGACGGCGCAACGACGCTCACCTCCGGCGAGCATTCCCCGGAGAAGCGGGAGGCTTGCGAGTAGACATGGAAGCCTGGAATCGGCTGCGTGGCAGACACGTGCGGCGACTCTGCCAGTACCGCCCGAGGGAACACCGACGAGCCGGTACTGGCCGCGGCCACAGCTGCGCCGACGAGCCCGTGTTGGCCAGGGTCTAACCTTAGGTACAGCTGGGCCTGCCTTGTTGCCGCTGCGACTCGGGCATTGGTTTCCTCCTGCTGTGCGGCGGCGGCGGTGGCTTCGAGCTTGCGGTCCTGCGCGTGCCTCCGGTCCTTCCTCTTGGCCGATTGGACGGCCCGCTGCTCGGGAGTCAACTGCTTCTTCTTGGGCGGCGGCGCCGCTGCCTTGCGGGACCCTGGGGCTTACCTTTGGCGGCGGTGGCGAGGCCGGAGGAGGCGAGGGAGGCGAGGCCGGCGGCGGCGTCGAGGGTCGGCTCGTCGTCCATGGCGAGCGGCCGGGAGCGCGAGCGGGCGGGAGTTTTTTTGGGAAAGTGAAGGGAAATGGTGGAGGTTGTGCCACCGACTGGCGGGCCAGGGGGTGGAGTAGGCGCGCGTCGCGCGTTGGCTTCGTGTCCGCGCCGACGCAAATGAGGCTCAAATTTGGGTCGGGAATGGGTCGGCAGGCGGACGAAAAGCGGACGCGCGTCCGTTTGGGTCGGCGCGTTGGGCCGACTTTTGTGTCCGTTTTGACCCAAACGGACACACGCGGACGAAATGGATCGGCGCGTTGGAGTTGCTCTTAGAGGCTGAAAAACACCACACTGTGGATGCCCCCTCCCCTCCAGGTGAATGGTAGTATATCGCACGGAGAGGCCCCTCCCCTCCAGGTGAGAGAGATAGGGGTTTTATATTGGTGACAATAACTCAAGAAATCATTAGTTTTACCATTACAGTATAGGACCCGATCGACGGGTACACCAATCCATATCAAGAGAATATCAGCGCATGATGCGATTCGCAGGACCGAGCTTAACATAATCAGTCATGCATGATTTCGCCCAGGATGTCCAAATAAACAAGAAGGTGATGTCATGTCCCTGTAATCCTGTACCCTGACGCCGACGGGCGACGAGCGTCTGACCAGCACATGCCCCGTCATCTTCTCTTTTGAACAGGTTAATTATGTGTCATGCCGGCCTCCCGGGCACATGCTTAGAAAGTTAAGGTAACCTTCTTTATTGGTCATATAAAAAAAAGTTAAGGTAACCCTCTTTTGTTTCCCTACTAAAAACACGACATTTGCAGTGCTAACACATTGTCCTCGTCAGCGCTTAATTAGATGCTGAAGTGTGGTTTTGGGTAGTGGTGTCGGTACCTTTTTTGTCAACAAGTACGTGTGCCATTGCGAGAACGTATCCCGCGTTAGAGGTGTCTAAAATTTCTGATTTTTTTTACCTAGTTAGGTAAAGATATGTGTATAGGACCCCACAAAATTCAAATCAAAGCTTAACCTGCACCTGAGAACTAAAAAGGTCAAGCTTGACTATGGTTCGGTTCTTTTGGAGCGTGTTTGCTTGTACCGAGTTTTCACATTTTCGCCCGGCCTGGCTCAGTAGAGCCTGTCTCAATTGGGCCAAGGCTTGAAGGAGCTTTTTTTTTTTTTTTTTTTTGAACAACAGAAGGCGCTCAAAGCGCCGAATTCATTCAGCTCAGTAACAATGTACAGCGTGAATTACAAATTCCTGATCCTGAAAGTTGGAAAGAAGAGATACAACAAACTTCATGGCTAATATGGCTTATTACTATGAAGGGGATCATCAAACGGGAGGAATTTGAGACTTACTCGACCTTTTGGTAGCTTTGTATGCAATCCCATCTGGAGCAAGGTTTGGTCATTGCATGTACCAGCAAAAATCTAACTCCATTGTTGGCGTGTATTGCTTGGAGCTATTCCATGCTTCGGTGTACTTGCAAATAGGCACATGCAACCGACCTCCCAATGTCCATTGTGTTCGACAGACTGCGAGAGTATTCGCCATGCCTTGTTTCGGTGCTCTCACATGATGGAAAGTGGAAGCGCCTCGGATTAGATAGGTCGGTTGTTGATGCATGCGCTATCGACAGAAAAGGTTCTTCTGTCTTGGATGATCTCTCATCTAATGGGAGTAGCAATGCTCCCCATGATGTCCGAAGTGGAGACCTGATTGCACGACAATCTGGTAAATATGGTGGGAGTGGCGCCAGTTTACCCATGGAGAACCCATCCATCATGCGGTCAGATCAACCCAGGCTATTCGACTCTTACCATGAATTATTCTGGAGTGAAGAAAGTTGTTTCTCGGCCAATCTGTTGACGTGGGTTGACTAAACCGAGTGCGGGCCATCGCAAATTAAATGTGGACGCATCGTTTAATGAAGACCTTGGTGTTGAAGGTACAAGCGCGATTATACGGGATGACCATGGATATTTTGTGCCTACTAGCTGCTACTGTTTACCTTACGCTGATGATGCAGTAATAGTATAGGCGAGGGCACTTCTACATGGTCTGATTTTGGCAGGTCAGGTCGGCTGTAGTTCCATCGAGGTTGAATCTGATTGTCTCAAGTTGGTGGAAGTGATATCCACACAAAAAAAAGTTGGTGGAAGTGATGAAGTAAGGGGATAATTCTATAGGCCCGGCTGCAACCATCTTCAAAGAGTGTCCGTTCTACAGATAAAATATAGGGAACGAAAAAAGGAGAAAGGAAAGGTAATAAAATAAGAAAGGGAAAAAAATAGAAAAGAAAAGGAAAAATAAACAAAGGAAAAAAAGAAACAAAAACGGAAAGGGAGGGCGGAACCAACGTACTAGACTTGTCCAGTACGAACAAATATGCATGAAAAATCCCCAACCAGCTCGGAGCGAGCACACCCAACTCCTATTTGACGCCTTCAGCACCTGGTACAGTGTTTTTTTGCAACTTGGCGCACCCCCCCCCCCCTCCCCACCTGATGTCAGGGGCTCGACCCATTTACTTTTTCTTCTTCTTTCTAACCTTCAAAAAATACGAGCGCATTGTGGGAGATTCCAACTCCAGCCCTCCCTCCACGTTCTGTCCTGGCGGCGATAACCACTAAGACAACATACTTTGTTGTGCCCACTTCTTTTTTTTCTTCTTGTGGCAAATGTAACGCTAAAGAAAAGCATAGTGTTCCCTGTTCGAATTTTTTTCTATTTTTTTGTTTTGTTTGTCCTTTTTCAATGATTTGTTTTTTTTTGTTTTCTTAATTCACTAATTTTCATCAAATTCGTGAACTTTTTCAATTTCGTGAATTTTTTTTTGACATTTTGTGAACTTATTCTCAAATTCGTAAACTTTTTCCAAATTTTGTGAACTTGTTTTTCAAAATTCGCAAACTTATCTTCAAATTTATGAACTTTTTCTCAAATCCGTGAACTCTTTTTAATATATTTGTAAAGTTGTTTTTTTAAATTTTGTGATCTTTTTTTCAAATTGGTAAACTTCTTCAAATTCATGAACTTTTTAAAATTCATGGAAAATTTCAAATTTCACAAACTTTTCAAATTTTGTGATCTTTTTTTTTCAAATCCGTGAACTTTTCTCCAATTCTTTAACTTTTTCCGAAATTTTGTGAACAGTTTTTCAAATTTTGTAAACTTCTTTTCAAATTCATGAACTTTTTTTTGAATCCATGAACTTTTCCAGGTTTATGAATTTTTTTCCAAATCGATGAACCTTTTTTCAAATTTATGTTTTACGGATTCTTTTCATCAAATATCAGCGGTCAACCAGTTGAAGAGAGCTTCCAGAAGCGAACGTGCGCATGAGCGGGAGCGAACAAGCGAGCGCCTGAGTTGAACGTGTTGCTGGGTCGGCCCATCACGATGGCGCGTGGGCGCCAACAAGCTACCATGGCGCATTAAGCGCCAAGGAGGAGCTCTCGGGCGCATGCGTAAAGAACCGAAAGCAAACCCGTTTGATGGGCCACGACCCATGAGCCGCATGTAGGTGAGTGCTCATTCGAACTCATTCCCTATTTGGCGCTCAACGCGCCACTTATAGGCTAAATGGTAGATGGCATACACCCCAGCGTACATAGGTTTTCTATAAGTGGGACAACCCATTAAGGGTAGTGCTTCTACAGAATTATACAGAAGCTCCAACCGGTCTTGGGAAGTTTCTAGAAGCTTTGGACCGTTTTTTACTTTGGTCTTTTTTATTGGCCTTTTATTTTATTTCATTTTTCAAAAAAATTATGAACTTTTTTCAAATTTAATTTTTTTATTCATTCTTGTGGTCTTTTAAAAAATTTACGAACATATTCAAATCCATGATTTTTTTAAAATTTTGTGAACTCTTTTTTAATTTGTGACTTTTTTTCAAAAATTCAACGGACAACGTGGTCAATGGGTCAAACAATCAATGGTCAAGTGGTCTCATGGGTCACGGCCCATCTAGCACGCTCGTGAGCACCAGCTTTCTAGTGGGCGCTATAAGCACCGTATATGAGTCCTCGTATTTCCTATATGAGTGTGTTGCATCAAAGTGTCGACCCTTTGCACAGTCGATGGAGTGAGTGACCGAGATATGGGCCAGCCCATTTGATGATTTACAAGATCCGGTTTTCAGAACCTTCTAGAAGGTTCTTGAACTGATTTCCATTTTTAGTGTTTTCTTTATTGTTTTTTCGGGGGGTTTTCTTTCTTTTTTTCTTTTTTTCTTTCTTCCTTTTCTTCTCTTTTTTCTATTTTTTCATTCTTTTTAAACAATGTTTGAAACTTTTAAAATCTTCGTGTTTTCGGAATAATGTTTGATTTTTCAAAAAAATCCATCTTTTAAAAAGTTGTGATTCACAGAAATGTTCGGAATGTCAAAAAATGTGTTTTAAAAAAATACATTTTCAAAAATTGATCGTGCTTTCCAAAACAATGTTCATAATTTTCAAAATAATGTATGGAATTTTAAATTTTGTTTGTTTTTTAAAAACGCATTTTAAAAAGATGTTTGGAATTTTTTTTAAAATCGTCCTTTTCAATAAAAAGTTCAGAAATTAAAAAAAATGTTTGGGTTTTCAAAATATAGTTGGAATTTCAAAAAAATGTTCGTATTTTCAAAATATATTCAGAATTTGAAAAATATTTGCATTTTAGAATATTGTTCTAATTTTCTTTAATAAAAATGTTCGCTACGTATCAGACCGCTACAGTGTCAGTTCACTACATCGCCGGTTTGCTACAGTACATCTCCCTATAGCCTTGATAAGGGGCAACTATTTGCCGTGGCGAGCGTCCTATAGTAGCTCTCAGGCCTCTCTTTTTTTGAGGATCAGCTCTCCAACCTCATAGGCAGAAAGTAGTCTTTACGGCACATCTAGATTGTCTCGTCTTTGAGAGAGGCACATATTTACTTCTCGTGGAGGCACAGATTTGCTTCTGCGAGAGGCATAGATTTACTTCTCGTGGACGGCAGCCACTGTCGCGGGGTGGACTCCGGCAGGATGGGGTCGCCACGGAGGAAGCAAAACCCTAGCTGCTGCTTAGGGGAACGTGGTTTGTATGTATGTTGACAATCTTTGCGAGAGGCTCAGATTTACTTCTCGTGGAGGCACAGATTTGCTTCCGCGAGAGGCACAGTCGTGCCTATCAGAAAAAAAATGCATGTTTTTCTTTTTCCCTTCCGCGAGAGGCACAGATTTACTTCTCGTGGGGGCACACAGCTGTGCCTCTCGAAAAAGGAAAAAACCATGTTTTTATCTTCCGCGGGAGGCATAGATTTACTTCTCGTGGAGGCACGGATTGTTTCCGTGAGAGGAACAGCTGTGCCTCTCGAAAAAGGAAAAAAATGCGTTTTTTTTTTCTGCGAGAGACACAGATTTACTTCTAGTGGAGGCACGGATTTGCTTTCGCGAGAGGCATAATTGTGCCTCTCAAAAAAGTTAAAAAAATGTGTTTTCTTTTTTTTTCTTACGCGAGAGACACAGATTTCGTGCCTCTCGAAAAAGAAAAAAACGCGTTTTTTCTTCCGCGGGAGGCATAGATTTATTTCTCGCAGAGGCACAGATTTGCTTCCGCGAGAGGCACAGCTTTGCTTCGGAAAGGGGGAAAAAACGTGCTTCCGGTCTGATTTTTTTTGTGAAAATAAAAAGTTCGTCGAAACCTATCAACATGGATCTAATTTTGAAGATCTCGACGTGATAAATCCAACGGTGAAAACGGTTCAAGATTTGGATGCATGGTTTAAGAGATAAAACGTTTTAAATAAACGAATCTATGAAAAAAAGAAAACTCCCAGGTTGCGACAGGTGACGCACATGCAGTGCGCTACTTGGTGCAACCCGGAAATGTGGGAGTGACCTTTGCAAAAAATACTATTTAATTAATGATTTCGTTCTTTTTTTTTTCTTTCTTTCTTTCTTTATTTACCTTTCTTTCAAAACAGCAATTCTAGATTGTCTGGAAAAAACCAACACTCTTTTGTTTTTTTGGGAACCCAACACTCTTGTTTGTGTCTCCCGCCAAAAGAAAAACACTCTTGTTTGTGTCAGAAGAAGAAAATACATGGCCCTTTCTTTTAGGGCAGACACAGACGGCATTTTCATATGCGTCTTGATCGTTTAGAAAGAAAGAAATACCAACAAGAAGTTGTCAAGGCAGTCTGAACGCACGCCGTAATAACAGTAACACTACTGTTCACCTAAAGGTCCATGAAACAGACCACAGGGCATCTCTGTTTCTTGGAAGCAACACTTTCCCAGAATGGCACACGACGTCTTCTCCTGGTCAAGTGGTCATCATGGTTCAACCCGCTTGATCTGTGTCGCTAACGAAAAGTAAAAGTTTTCCTGCTAAATTCTTCTGATGTTCTCGCGAATAATCCACGTTCAGACTTCAGACGATCGACTGATGCTACTTATTTCAGGGATCCGCACCTTATCTTAATTATTTTGTATATATAGATGTTTTTCGTCAACTCGTCGAGCAATTTATTCCTTACTGTAAAATTGTTGAAGTAGGAAAGTCAGACGTAGTTAATCAGACATGGAACGTTCCTGCCTTCTTTTTTACAGCGTGGAACATTCTATCTTCTTTTTACAGCATGGAACGTTCCTACATGGTTCATAGGGTAGACATATTATCGTTGCGAGAAAATGGACCGTGTAAAAAGGACTATATTATGATTTTTTTTGGATTTTCTGTGATTTGTGTTTTTGACTTTTGAAAGTTTTTCACAAGGAAGAGAGAAATATGTTGGAAAATTTGGGTAGCCCGGTGATATGGATGTCTCCAGGTCGTATTTGTATAGCTGGAGCCTCGTACTAGCAACCGGTGAAAGAAACATTATTTGTATAGCTGAAGCCTCGGTAAGAACCAACCATTTGTTTAGGCCATGAATCTCACATTATTTATCCTGGCCTCCACATCTTTGACTGGGCAATGAGTCTAAACATATCTTGCTTTGGAGTTTTAAAAATGGGCCTGAAAACACAAAAGTCTTATGGACTGTTCGTGTGGCCACAACGCCCTCGCCACCACCTTTGAAGTCTAGCCAGCCGCTCCCATTTGTCGAGCATGAAGTGATGCAAACCATGCCCGAGCTACATAAGATCTGTGGGGAGCCTGCTTCGCCTTTATCGAAGGTGGTGCCTGTTGGTGACGAGGTTGGGGAGGCAGGTGTGTTGGCACCTAACTTCGATGCTTTGGAGCCCAACCAGTCGCTCGCCCTTGTGGACCGTGGAGGTTCCAACGTTGTAGTCATCCACTCGCATGTGACTGTTGGGCAGGTGGAGTCTGTGCGTGACAAGGTTGATCGAATTCTCTTCCAGATAGAGCTTCGCAGCTTGCTCGCACGTTTGGAGGTGGCTAGCCCTGGATCTGGTAAGACGATTGTGGAGGGGGCTCTCAGGAGCAAAAAAAAAGAGTATTGCCACAGGAAAGGCGTATCCAACTGCTTGATGGATGGTCATCAGTCTCTTGGGTTGTTCTTATGGCCTGACTTGTCTCCGTGGATCTGATGGTGCCCGTGGTCTTCGGCCGAGGTACTCTCGTTGGGGATTTCTTTGCGATATAGCAGCGTGGGGGTTGATGGTTGTTGCGTGTTGGGTATGGTTGTCGAGTTGGTCGTGCGTTTATGGGGTTGCATGCTCTTTGAGTAGTCCACATGTGGTTGGTTTGTATTGATTTTTGCCCGGTTGTTCGTTAATTAACGGGGCAATTCTCTTCTACTTAATTAATCGATGAGGCAAATCTTTTGCCTTCGTTTCAAAAAAAATGCCAAGCTTATTATGATGAAGTATTGTTTCATTGTGAGCGGACCATGACTTGAACTCCCACCTAGAATTAAAAGAGTTACCTTTCACAACTATTGAAGAGAAGCTACATTGAATTTGTAACTTGGTGTTCATATATTTCACTTAAGGATGTCGATGAGCATGCGGCTCCCGATGCAAGCATCCGTGCTGATGGTGATGGAAATATGCCCTAGAGGCAATAATAAAGTTGTTATTATTTTATATTTCCTTGTTCATGATAAAGGTTTATTATTCATGCTAGAATTGTATTGACCGGAAACTTAAATACATGTGTGAATACATAAACAAATACCGTGTCCGTAGTGAGCCTCTACTAGACTAGCTCGTCGATCAAAGATGGTTAAGGTTTCCTAACCATAGACATGAGTTGTCATTTGATAACGGGATCACATCATTAGGAGAATGATGTGATGGACAAGACCCATCCGTTAGCTTAGCATATGATCGTTCTGTTTATTGCTACTGCTTTCTTGAATGTCAAATACATGTTCCTCAGACCATGAGATCATGCAACTCCCGGATACCGAAGGAATACCTTGTGTGCTATCAAACGTCACACCGTAACTGGGTGATCATAAAGATGCTCTACAGGTATCTCCGAAGGTGTCCGTTGAGTTGGCATGGATCGAGACTGGGATTTGTCACTCCGTGTTTCGGAGAGGTATCTCTGGGCCCTCTCGGTAATGCACATCATAAGAAGCTTGCAAGCAAAGTGACTAAGGAGTTAGTTACGGGATGATGTATTACGGAACGAGTAAAGAGACTTGCCGGTAACGAGATTGAACTAGGTATGGAGATACCGACGATCAAATCTCGGGCAAGTAACATACCGACGGACAAAGGGAATTACGTATGTTGTCATTGCGGTTCGACCGATAAGATCTTCGTGGAATATGTAGGAACCAATATGAGCATCCAGGTTCCGCTATTGGTTATTGACCGGAGAGGCGTCTCAGTCATGTCTACATCATTTCCGAACCCATAGGGTCCGCACGCTTAACGTTTGTTGACGATATAGTGTTATATGAGTTATGTGAATTGGTAACTGAATATTGTTCGGAGTCCCGGATGAGATCCCGGACGTCACGAGGAGTCTCGGAATGGTCGAGAGGTAAAGATTTATATATGGGAAGTCATATTTTGGGTTCCGGAAAAAGGTGCAGTTTTTTCGGTATTGTACCGGGAAGCTTCCAGAAGGTTCCGGAGGATTCCAGAGGGGTCCGAAAGTCCACAAGTGGGTCCACCACGTCCCAAGGGCTGGTATGGGCTAAGGGGAGGCGCCCTGGCCTTATTGGGCCAGGCGCACCAAGTCCTCAAAAGGCCACGCAGCTAGGGAAGGAAAAAGGGAGAGTCCTAGTAGGAATAGGATTGGACTTTGGAGTCCAAGTCCACGTGTGTACTATTCACGGTTACTGTTCACGTGGCACTATTCCTTCTACTCCAAGCCCCTACACATATATAAATAGAGGAGAGGGGGGCGCCCCAAAGGAAACAGAACATTGTCTTAGCCGTGTGCGGCGCCCCCCTCCACAGTTCCGTCCCTCGGTCATATTTTCGCAGTGCTTGGGCGAAGCCCTGCGGAGATAGCATCACCATCACCGTCACCACGCCGTCGTGCTGCCGGAACTCATCCACTATCTCGCCATCTTGCTGGATCAAGAAGTCGAGGACGTCACCGAGCTGAACATGTGCTGAACGCGGAGGTGCCGTACGTTCGGTACTCGGTCGGTTGGATCGTGAAGTTGTTCGACGACATCAACCGCGTTGTTCTAACGCTTCCGCTTACGGTCTACGAGGGTACGTAGACACACTCCCCCTCTCGTAGCTATGTATCTCCATGGATAGATCTTGCGTGTGCGTAGAAATTTTTTTGTTTTCCATGCAACGTTCCCCAACAGTGGTATCAGAGCCAGGTCTATGCGTAGATGATATGCACGAGTAGAACACAAAGAGTTGTGGGCGGTGATCGTCATACTGCTTACCACCAACGTCTTATTTTGATTCGGCGGTATTGTAAGATGAAGCGTCCCGGACCAACCTTACATGTCCACGTACAGAAGACCGGTTCCACCGACAGACATGCAACTTGTTTTGCATAAAGGTGGCTGGCGGGTGTCTGTTTCTCCTACTTTAGTTGAATCGAATTTGACTGCGACCGGTCCTTGTTGAAGGTTAAAACAGCAAACTTGATAAATCACCGTTGTGGTTTTGTGCCGTAGGTAAGAACGGTTCTTGCTAGAAGCCCGTAGCAGCCACGTAAAACTTGCAACAACAAAGTAGAGGACGTCTAACTTGTTTTTGCAGGGTATGATGTGATGTGATATGGTCAAGACATGATGTGATATATGTTATTGTATGAAATGATCATGTTTTGTAATTTATCGGCAACCGGCAGGAGCCTTATGGTTGTCTCTTTATTGTATGAAATGCAAGCGCCATGTAATTGCTTTACTTTATCGCTATGCGTTAGCAATAGTTGTAGAAGCAATAGTTGGCGAGACGACCACGACGCAACGATGGAGATCAAGGTGTCGAGCCGGTGACGATGGAGATCATGACGATGCTTTGGAGATGGAGATCAAAAGCACAAGATGATGGCCATATCATGTCACATATTTTGATTGCATGTGATGTTTATCCTTTATGCATCTTATTTTGCTTAGAACGACGGTAGCATTATAAGATGATCCCTTCACTAAATTTCAAGTTAAAAGTGTTCTCCCCGAGTATGCACCGTTGCTAAAGTTTGTCGTTTCGAAGCACCTCGTGATGATCGGGTGTGATAGATTCTACGTTCACATACAACGGGTGTAAGCCAGTTTTACACAAGCAGAATACTTGGGTTAAACTTGACGAGCCTAGCATGTACAGACATGGTCTCGGAACACTGGAGACCGAAAGGTCGAACATGAGTCATATAGTAGATATGATCAACATGGAGATGTTCACCATTGATGACTATCCCATCTCACGTGATGATCGGACATGGGCTAGTTGATTTGGATCATGTATCACTTAGTTAACTTGAGGGATGTTAATTTAAGTGGGAGTTCATTAGTAATTTCATTAATTGAACTTAATTTATCATGAACTTAGTCTTGATGGTTTCTTTGCATATCTATGTTGTAGATTAATGGCCCGTGCTACTGTTCCGTTGAATTTTAATGCGTTCCTAGAGAAAGCTAAGTTGAAAGATGATGGTAGCAACTACACGGACTGGGTCCGTAACTTGAGAATTATCCTCATTGCTGCACAGAAGAATTATGTCCTTGATGCACCGCTAGGTGATGGACCTGCTGCAGGAGCTGCTGCAGACGTTGTGAACGCCTGGCAGGCTCGATCTGATGACTACTCGATAGTTCAGTGTGCCATGCTCTATGGCTTAGAACCGGGACTGCAAAAGCGTTTTGAACGCCACGGAGCATATGAGATGTTCCAAGAGCTGAAATTGATATTTCAAGCTAATGCCCGGGTTGAGAGATATGAAGTCTCCAACAAGTTCTTTAGCTGTAAGATGGAGGAGAACAGTTCTGTCAGTGAACACATACTCAGAATGTCTGGGTACCACAACCACTTGACTCAGCTGGGAATTGATCTTCTGGTTGAGAGTGTTATTGACAGAGTTCTTCAGTCACTGCCACCAAGCTATAAAGGCTTCGTGATGAACTATAATATGCAAGGGGTGGAGAAGACAATTCCCGAGCTCTTCGCGATGCTGAAATCAGCGGAGGTAGAAATCAAGAAGGAGCATCAAGTGTTGATGGTTAACAAAACCACTAGTTTCAAGAAAAAGGGCAAGGGAAAGAAGGGGAACTTCAGGAAGAACGGCAAGCAAGTTGCCGCTCCCATGAAGAAACCCAAAGCTGGACCCAGGCCTGAAACAGAGTGCTTCTACTGCAAAGGGACTGGTCACTGGAAGCAGAACTGCCCCAAGTATTTGGCAGATAAGAAGGATGGCAAAGTGAGCAAAGGTATATTTGATATACATGTTATTGATGTGTTCCTCACTAATGCTCGCAGTAGCGCCTGGGAATTTGATACTGGTTCGGTTGCTCATATTTGTAACTCGAAACAGGAGCTACGGAATAAGCGAAGATTGCCTAAGGACGAGGTGACGATGCGCGTCGGGAATGGTTCCAAGGTTGTTGTGATCGCCGTCGGCACGCTACCTCTACATCTACCTTCGGGATTAGTTTTAGACCTCAATAATTGTTAGTTGGTGCCAGCGTTGAGCATAAACATTATATCTGGATCTTGTTTATTGTGAGACGGTTATTCATTTAAGTCAGAGAATAATGGTTGTTCTATTTATATGAGTAACATCTTTTATGGTCACGCACCTTTTGTGAATGGTCTATTCTTGTTGAATCTCGATCGTAGTGATACACATATTCATAATATTGATGCCAAAAGATGCAAAGTTGATAATGATAGTGCAACATACTTGTGACACTGCCGTTTAGGTCATATTGGTGTAAAGCGCATGAAGAAACTCCATGCGGATGGACTTTTGGAATCTCTTGATTATGAATCATTTGATACTTGCGAACCATGCCTCATGGGCAAGATGACTAAAACTCCGTTCTCCGGAACAATGGAGCGAGCTACTGATTTGTTGGAAATAATACATACCGATGTATGCGGTCCGATGAATGTTGAAGCACGCGGCGGGTATCGTTATTTTCTAACCTTCACAGATGATTTGAGTAGATATGGGTATATGTACTTGATGAAACACAAGTCTGAAACATTTGAAAAGTTCAAAGAATTTCAGAGTGAAGTAGAGAATCATCGTAACAAGAAAATAAAGTTTCTACGATCTGATCGCGGAGGCGAATATTTGAGTTACGAGTTTGGCCTTCATTTAAGAAAATGTGGAATTGTTTCACAACTCACGCCACCTGGAACACCACAGCGTAATGGTGTGTCCGAACGTCGTAACCGTACTTTATTGGATATGGTGCGTTCTATGATGTCTCTTACCGATTTGCCACTATCTTTTTGGGGTTATGCATTAGAGACAGCTGCATTCACATTAAATAGGGCACCGTCTAAATCCGTTGAGACGACACCGTATGAACTATGGTTTGGCAAGAAATCTAAGCTGTCGTTTCTTAAAGTTTGGGGATGCGATGCTTATGTGAAAAATCTTCAACCTGATAAGCTCGAACCCAAAGCAGAGAAGTGCGTCTTCATAGGATACCCTAAAGAAACAATTGGGTACACCTTCTACCACAGATCCGAAGGCAAGGTCTTTGTTGCCAAGAATGGGTCCTTTCTAGAGAAGGAGTTTCTCTCAAAAGAAGTGAGTTGGAGGAAAGTAGAACTTGATGAGGTAATTGTACCTTCTCTCGAATTGGAAAGTAGCTCATCAGAGAAAACCATTCCCGTGATGCCTACACCAATAAGAGAGGAAGATAATCATAAAGATCATGAAACTTCAGATCAAGTTACTACTGAACTTCATAGGTTGACCAGAGTACGTTCCGCACCAGAGTGGTACGGTAATCCTGTTCTGGAAGTTATGTTGTTAGACAACGGCGAACCTACGAACTATGAAGAAGCTATGATAAGCCCGGATTCCGACAAATGGCTTGAGGCCATGAAATCTGAGATAGGATCCATGTATGAGAACAAAGTGTGGACTTTGGTGGACTTGCCCGATGATCGGCAAGCCATTGAGAATAAATGGATTTTTAAGAGGAAGACGGATGCTGATGGTAATATCACTGTCTATAAAGCTCGACTTGTCGCGAAAGGTTTTCGACAAGTTCAAGGGGTTGACTACGATGAGACTTTCTCACCCGTAGCGATGCTTAAGTCTGTCCGAATCATGTTAGCAATTGCCGCATTTTATGATTATGAAATCTGGCAAATGGATGTCAAGACTGCATTCCTTAATGGTTTTCTCAAAGAAGAGTTGTATATGATGCAACCAGAAGGTTTTGTCGATCCTAAGGGTGCTAACAGAGTGTGCAAGCTCCAGCGATCCATCTATGGACTGGTGCAAGCATCTCGGAGTTGGAATATACGCTTTGATGAGGTGATCAAAGCATATGGTTTTGTACAGACTTACGGTGAAGCCTGTATTTACAAGAAAGTGAGTGGGAGCTCTGTAGCATTTCTAATATTATATGTGGATGACATATTGTTGATTGGAAATGATATAGAATTTCTGGATGGCATAAAGGGATACTTGAATAAGAATTTTTCAATGAAAGACCTCGGTGAAGCTGCTTATATATTGGGCATCAAGATCTATAGAGATAGATCAAGACGCTTGATAGGACTTTCACAAAGCACATACCTTGACAAAGTTTTGAAGAAGTTCAAAATGGATCAGTCAAAGAAAGGGTTCTTGCCTGTCTTGCAAGGTGTGAAGTTGAGTCAGACTCAATGCCCGACCACGGCAGAAGATATAGAGAAAATGAAAGTCATTCCCTATGCCTCAGCCATAGGTTCTATTATGTATGCCATGCTGTGTACCAGACCTGATGTGTGCCTTGCCATAAGTTTGGCAGGGAGGTACCAGAGTAATCCAGGAGTGGATCATTGGACAGCGGTCAAGAATATCCTGAAGTACCTGAAAAGGACCAAGGACATGTTTCTCGTTTATGGAGGTGACGAAGAGCTCGTCGTAAAGGGTTACGTCGATGCAAGCTTCGACACTGATCCGGATGACTCTAAGTCACAAACCGGATACGTATTTATATTAAATGGTGGAGCTGTCAGTTGGTGCAGTTCCAAGCAGAGCGTCGTGGCGGGATCTACGTGTGAAGCGGAATACAAAGCTGCTTCGGAAGCAGCACATGAAGGAGTCTGGATGAAGGAGTTCATATCCGATCTAGGTGTAATACCTAGTGCATCGGGTCCAATGACAATCTTTTGTGACAACACTGGAGCAATTGCCATAGCCAAGGAGCCCAGGTTTCACAAGAAGACCAAACACATCAAGAGACGCTTCAACTCCATTCGTGAATATGTCAAGGATGGAGACATAGAAATTTGCAAAGTACACACGGATCTAAATGTGGCAGACCCGTTGACTAAGCCTCTTCCACGAGCAAAACATGATCAGCACCAAGACTCCATGGGTGCTAGATTCATTACTATGTAATCTAGATTATTGACTCTAGTGCAAGTGGGAGACTGATGGAAATATGCCCTAGAGGCAATAATAAAGTTGTTATTATTTTATATTTCCTTGTTCATGATAAAGGTTTATTATTCATGCTAGAATTGTATTGACCGGAAACTTAAATATATGTCTGAATACATAAACAAATACCGTGTCCCTAGTGAGCCTCTACTAGACTAGCTCGTTGATCAAAGATGGTTAAGGTTTCCTAACCATACACATGAGTTGTCATTTGATAACGGGATCACATCATTAGGAGAATGATGTGATGGACAAGACCCATCCGTTAGCTTAGCATATGATCGTTCTGTTTATTGCTACTGCTTTCTTGCATGTCAAATACATGTTCCTCAGACCATGAAATCATGCAACTCCCGGATACCAGAGGAATACCTTGTGTGCTATCAAACGTCACAACGTAACTGGGTGATCATAAAGATGCTCTACAGGTATCTCCGAAGGTGTCCGTTGAGTTGGCATGGATCGAGACTGGGATTTGTCACTCCGTGTTTCGGAGAGGTATCTCTGGGCCCTCTCGGTAATGCACATCATAAGAAGCTTGCAAGCAAAGTGACTAAGGAGTTAGTTACGGGATGATGTATTACGGAATGAGTAAAGAGACTTGCCGGTAACGAGATTGAACTAGGTATGGAGATACCGACGATCGAATCTCGGGCAAGTAACATACCGACGGACAAAGGGAATTACGTATGTTGTCATTGCGGTTCGACCGATAAGATCTTCGTGGAATATGTAGGAACCAATATGAGCATCCAGGTTCCGCTATTGGTTATTGACCGGAGAGGCGTCTCAGTCATGTCTACATCATTCCCGAACCCGTAGGGTCCGCACGCTTAACGTTCGTTGACGATATAGTGTTATATGAGTTATGTGAATTGGTAACCGAATATTGTTCGGAGTCCCGGATGAGATCCCGGACGTCACGAGGAGTCTCGGAATGGTCAAGAGGTAAAGATTTATATATGGGAAGTCATATTTTGGGTTCCGGAAAAAGGTGCAGTTTTTTCGGTATTGTACCGGGAAGCTTCCAGAAGGTTCCGGAGGATTCCGGAGGGGTCCGGAAGTCCACAAGTGGGTCCACCACGTCCCAAGGGCTGGCATGGGCTAAGGGGAGGCGCCCTGGCCTTATTGGGCCAGGCGCACTAAGTCCTCAAAAGCCCACGCAGCTAGGGAAGGAAATAGGGAGAGTCCTAGTAGGAATAGGATTGGACTTTGGAGTCCAAGTCCACGTGTGTACTATTCACGGTTACTATTCACGTGGCACTATTCCTTCTACTCCAAGCCCCTACACATATATAAATAGAGGAGAGGGGGGCGCCCCAAAGGAGACAGAACATTGTCTTAGCCGTGTGCGGCGCCCCCTCCACAGTTCCGTCCCTCGGTCATATTTTCGCAGTGCTTGGGCGAAGCCCTGCGGAGATAGCATCACCATCACCGTCACCACGCCGTCGTGCTGCCGGAACTCATCCAATATCTCGCCGTCTTGCTGGATCAAGAAGTCGAGGACGTCACCGAGCTGAACGTGTGCTGAACGCGGAGGTGCCGTACGTTCGGTACTCGGTCGGTTGGATCGTGAAGTTGTTCGACGACATCAACCGCGTTGTTCTAACGCTTCCGCTTACGGTCTACGAGGGTACGTAGACACACTCCCCCTCTCGTTGCTATGCGTCTCCATGGATAGATTTTGCGTGTGCGTAGAATTTTTTTTGTTTTCCATGCAACGTTCCCCAACAGATGGGCAGTTCCTTGTCGGCAGGGCGGCATCTACTTCTATTCACACGGTGGACGCTGGGTCAACGGCCCCATAAATGTGGTAGGTGCTTTAGGTGGGAGTGAATGTGGTTAGGGTGGCCCCCTAATGGCCAGGGTGGCGGTCTTAGGTGGGAATTCCCAACCGTCTGCTAGCGCCTCTCAGGCGTGACATGGGGACTTTCTTTGGAATTATGGGAACATATTAAAGTGGTCAGTGAGAATATTGAGCTCAGTGTTCAAAAGGATACTATTATATAGACCTTGACCAAATATGGAATTTACTCTGTTAAATCATATTATAGACACATGTCTGAGGATGGGGTTAAATTTCCTCACAAATTTCTTTGGAAAGCCAAAATGTCTCCTATAGTCTTTATGTGATTGGTGCTTAGAAAAGGTGTCTTATCTGAAGACAACCTGATCAAGAGAGGCTGAACTGGTAGTAAACATTGTCCTTTTTGTGGCAAGGATGAATCTATTGATCATTTTCATGCAATGCTATAGTGCTTTGGAACATTTGGAAACATGCTTTGAATTGTTGGATTTCCCTTATACAGTACAGGCTTTGTTTGATGTTTGGATTACTAAATTTAATAAACCCGAGAAACATCTTATGATGGTTGGGGGATCTGCGGTCTTTTGGCCCGTTTGGAAATTGAGGAACAATATGATTTTTTATAACAAGAAGATTCCCGACCCTTGTGTGCCTGTCGATATGCAACATCATACAACATCAACTCTTTAGTGGTTATTTATGTGCCAATGAGAATCCTACGCAAATCCCTCACTCCCACTTTAAATCTAATTTCCTCCCTGGAGTTAAGTTTTTCCATGTCAATTTCACCCTATCTCACATGCTCCAAGACAGTGTCTTAAGGAGTAAGGTAGCCTGTCATTACAAGCCAGATTGAAGGTTTCCCTTAGCCTTATTATGGATTCAAAAAATCCACCTCAATCACAACACCAGTGCCCATCAAAGAAAAAAGCTTGAAATTCTTCAACTACACCAATTTTACTTTGTTGGGAAATCTCATCAGGAAAGCATTATTTCCATGAAACTTGGTTCTCCATGCCTAGTTCCAATCAAACATTGCATGAAACCCTTGGGATAATGTGGTCTCATGCAACTGGATAGAGCTCACACTAATAATGGTCATAGGGTTGGCATGTTATGGGGAAAAAACTTCTTTGGTGTTCTGAACCAGCAGCCATCCTAGTCCCTTAGCCCCATGTCCTAGATACTTAGCATTCACTTTGGTTGCTTGAGTACAGTGCAGTCCTTAGTTCTGTGAGAGTCTCTCTTACAAACCATACAATGCACATTGGCTTTGCAATCTTTAGTTCCATGTCCATTTTTTTACACTTGCCACAAGTTAACTCTCTAGGCATGCTTTGTTTAAAAATGACTCTGTAAATTACATTGATGCAGAGGTCGGCGATTTTAACCTTTTTGTAAACAAATATTCCACTTAAAAATACAGTGATACTAAGCCATGAAAGACCCTCGCACAGAGTGAGAATGACCTTGCTATAGCATCCTCTTATGGGCTGATATAGGCAACTACCTTCCAACAAAACACAACAAGGGTCTCCTTGTTTCATAGGATTTTAAACACGTAGGGGTAGAAAGAAAAGCATGAATATGATATGAATGCATGTGCAAAGTAGATGGTTGAAAATCACATAATTTTTGTGAAGTTTAGTGTTTGGTTCATGGGGATAGAGAAACACATGAATTCTAATAAACAATCATTTTGGAACTAAGTCCCCACAATAGATAGAAAAACACATGAATCCTAATAAACACTGTCAAATGAAAGTTAAACAACATGAAAAGGAATAACTAAAATGGTATTATGTCTCTAAGAACATTGGGCATGTACTTCTGATGTAGGAATTCTAAAAAGAGGTCTATGTAGATTGTAAATTTATGTGTTTTTCTTTGAAATGAAGATCAAAGGAAATGTTTCTCTATCTTTTGTTTTCCTCCAATCCTTTGAACCAGATGAATGAATAATGTCACAAAAGAGAAAAAATATATTCCAATATATATTTTTTCTTCACTTTTCTGATGAACCAAATAGGCTCTTAGGCCCGCAAACAAAAGGCCCTTAAGATTTAGTGGCAATCTGATGCACGGTGAGAGTACTTTGTACTTCCTTTGTCCATAGTTACATGGCTCACACACATTCTAATGCTCAGCTTAGATCATGAAATTGTCCAATAAAATACTATATCATATGCAACAACAAAATTACCATCAAGTCATTTTTAATAAAGTTTCCAGTGGTATAATTTTTATGGCAGATTACCATTTTGGTTGTTGTATGGCAGATTACTTTGTATTATTTGTTTTATTGATAGTCAAAATTAAATCATGAAAAAATGATGACCATATGCAAACAGGGACGAAGGGAGTATTTGTACCCAACTCAAAAAAAGGGGGAGTGTTTTGACGTGAATGTGATTAAGTCCTATTACCCCGATAAAGAAAGGTAGGACTTTTCAGATTAGGCAAGCCGTGCTTACAACCGTAGGATAAATCCTGCCATCCCCATGCCTTTGAAAGTTTGAACGAGTCCACGTGCCTTTTGTACTTTTCAAACGACCCAACCCCTCTCACCAACTCCGGGTTGCCACATCGACTCGATTGTAGCCTCCACATACATACGCGCGCGCGCCCGCCCTCATGGCGGCGGTAGTACGCGCCAGTCAGAGGCAGAGTGCAACGGCCATGGACCTTGGAGCCGGCGGCCTCCTAAGATGAGAGGGACTCCCCCCGCACGGTGGTTTCGGTGCCTATGGACCCCGTCTTCGCGCTCGCGGCGGTGCCCCGGGCGCTCGTCCTGGAGCGCGCGGCGGCGCGCGTCCCCGGCTGCCTCTACCTCTGCCTCTGGGCGCCGGTGACCGCCCAGCTCCCATCCAGGTACGTACGTGCTCTCGTGTCGCGCTGCGGCGCCGTTGTTCTCCTCAAGTCTTTCTATCCCTTGCTCTTTACGGCGTAGTTTGTTGTGGTGGTCGCCAGCCATTTGTTCTGCTTGGACGCGTGGATCACCGACGGCGGTGGCGGCGGTGCTCGCGCACGGGCGAGCTTCGAGGCGTACCGAGGAGCGCTCTGCGCCGTCGTAAGCGGGTACGCATTGCAATGCACAGCTCAGTCCTCAGGTTCTTTAAGACCCATTCTCTCTGACGATGGCTGGTCGGAGCATGCAGGTGCATACCCGGGTGGGCGTACAGGGAGGGCCGCGCCTACATGGAGCTGCCGGAGCCGGACCTGACGGCGTCGGCGTCGCTGCAGGTGCAGCAGCAGTTCTACCATGTCAGTCAGCGTCTACGAAAACTTCTCTTCGTCTTGCAGACTATCGATTGCGTTCGGTCTGTGTTTGAACTTTGAAGCTGATGGCTGACCTTTGTTTGTTCCTGCAGGAAGCCGGCACGAAGGTACGTACATGAACGGCGACACCTCATTGTTTTCTACGCATTGCGTCAATGGCGCATATATACATGGGCTGAGCTGGTGATCACGGCAGATGGCGGTATTCATGGGATGCGAGAGCGGTGAGATCGAGATTGGGCTGTCGACTACATCGGTGCCAGCGGCGGCCGTGGCGGATCACGTGCACCAGTCGTTCCTGGAGGACCTCCTCCAACTGCCGCCGACAGGGCTGTCGTCCTCGTCCTCCCCCGTGCCGTCACTCTCCATCGGGAGCCCGGAGTACTCCTCTCTCATTCGCGCAATGGCGACGCCGGTAGCAGCGGCGGGCGAGCCATCCACACAGCCACTGCTGATGCAGGCGTCGTCGCTGCCCGGCTTGCTCGCGCCGATTGCCGAAGCCAACGATTATGCCTTAATGGCGCAGGCAATGCTCGCGGTCACCCCCTCCTCCGGTGCGTCGACCACCTCCACGCTGCCGCCTCCACTATGTCCTCCCTGGCTAGCCAGCCACCGCTCGCAGCGCTCGTCACCGCGGCGTACGACGGCGTTCAAGCCGTATCGCGCGGCGCTCCCGCCAAGGGCGCGGCCGCGGCCAGGCGCGCCGGGGCAGAGGATGATCAAGACGTGCATGTCGCTCCTGGCAAGCGTGCACATGGCAATGCGCAACCGGCCGGAGCACGCCACGGGGCACCGCGAGGACAGCAGCGCGCCGTCCACCACCAGCCAGCTGCACCACGTGATCTCGGAGCGGCGCCGGCGCGAGCGGCTCAACGACAGCTTCCAGACCCTCAGAGCTCTGCTCCCTCCCGGGTCCAAGGTACGAGTCCAAACCAAAGATCATCTCGTTATGGATGCAAGACTCACAACAACATCTCATTGTGATCGTTCATTCGTTCTGCAGAAAGACAAGGCCAACGTTCTTGCGAGCACGACGGAGTACATGGCGAAGCTGGTATCCCAGGTGACCCAGCTCCGAGAGAAGAACCTGCAGCTCGAGGCGCAGCTCGGCCTGAACCAAAGTGCAAGCGATGATAACCCCTCGGGGAAAACAGTCGAGGTCGAGGTGACCACCGGGGCATCGACGTCGACATCGACGACACCGAGTCAGCAGTCGCGGGAGGTGAGCGTGAGGGTGACGGTGCGGGCGGAGTGCGACATGTCGGACTTGCTGACCCCGCTGCTCGCGCGGCTCAAGGACGCCGGGGGTTTCGCCGTGGTGTCCGTGGAGGCGAGACAACAGAGCAGCGCGCTTGCACGGGCCAGCCTCACACTGCGGATCGCGGTAAGAGCTCGGACTGCTTCGTTTCCTCCATATGGTTGCATGTGTTGCACTAGTGGGTTCAACTGTTCCAAATACTCCCTCCAATCCATATTGGTTGTCGCTGATTTAGTACAACGTTTTGGATTTTGCATAGCCTCTCGTGAGCAACTTTGACCTCATATTTTTGAACTATGTACGTGCAATATTATTTTTAAAATATTATAAAATTATTTTTCAAGATAAATATAGTGGTATATGGTTTTTAGGTAACAAACTATTTTTTGGAACGGGTCTATAACATGGATCCTCTTATCTGGCTGACGTTCGCTGGGAAGGGGTAACATTTGCGAACGTTTTGATGACAGTTTTACTTGATCGAGGGGTGGCAATTTTTTCAGAACAACATGGCATTTTCTGAAAAGAAGGCTCAAAACTGTCATCTTCGCAGAAAATGCCATGTTGCCTTCTTTTCAGAAAATGTCATGTTGTTCTGAAGAAACTGCCACCTCCGATACAACTAAAGCTGTCAGGAAAAACGTTCGAAATGCCATGCTCTCCCAGCAAACGCCGGATAAATTTTTTGTAATATAAACCATGTATTCTTAGGCCTCTTCCAATGCAAAGGTGCTTAGATGAGGTGTTAAGTGCCTTAAATAGTTTAGCAACTCAAGTCCCCAATGCATAGGTGCTTAATTTGTTGTAGGTAAGCTCACTTCATTTAACGATTTAGCACCTAAACTCTTTCATGCATTGGTGAGTTTCCTTCATTTAAGTGTTTCGCCTGGTTGGTGTGCTTGGCATTGGTACTTTCTGGGGTCACCAAAGTGCTCTCTCTCCTCCTTAATTGTTGCGCAATGTCATTTTTCGCTTATGTGGCATGTTTAGCACCTGTACACCGTGGAGCACCGGGAAGGGCCTTAAAGATGGGGTATACCAAACCATGTGAAGTGACACACTTCTCGGCGGGTGGTTTATGTTATACTCCACCAAATTTAATGTAACGTTAAAAAAAATTATATTGTTAGATTTCTACTCGAAAGAAGTCTCGATGGTATAATTATTTGACACATACTCCCTTCGTTGAGGACTCAATTCAAAAATCTCCTCAACTAAGACAGATGGTGGGTGATGAAATGAATTTCATAGTTTGCAAAAGTATTCAATTAGCACGCCCATTTTCCTTTACTGATGTATTAATTTACATTAACTGCACACATGCATGCATGGCCATAGCATGAATTTTACATGCATTTGTGAGTTTTCATTTAATCCTTGCATGGAGCAATTTAATGCGCATCAAAATCGGAACAAGTGATATAGAGCAATAAAAATAGGACCAACAAAACAGAAAAGCAAAAAAATAAAAAAATTGAGATAGAACCTTTAAAACGGAAAGGAAGAAGTACACCACATTTTATTACTCAAATCCTTGGTCAAAGATAAATTTGAGAAAACACGTGGAGGAAATCCTACTCAAATCCCTATTTTCCGGTTTATAAGGCCCAAGTGTATTTCTAGATCAACAATTCAACCTATCTAATATGAATTGTATATTGCAAAAGTTATTTCATTAGAAAACATAACATTTGAATATTTATAATGGTATATTTTTGTGATACATATTATGTTGGTGAAATTATGGATCTAGGAAAATTTGTGGGCCTTACAAACCGAAAAGGAGATAGTAATATTTAATTTGGTGTGGGGTTGACTAGCTTTCGTGCTCGAGAGGAAGGAAAATTAACGTGATCGACCTCAGCTAGACCATTTTACTGAAGATTCGAAGAATCTAGACTAGCAAGCGACTAAGCTGATGAAAGCTGTGCTAGGTCAAGTTAGTTTTCCTGAGAACTGGACATGAGTCAAACTAGCATTAAGTTAATCAGGTTGTTTGAATTGGTTTTGGCGACTCGCTTTTGACCAATTAAGCAAGTAGTAGTATATATAGTTGAATATACTCATACTTGAATTACACACGTTTCCAAGCTTTTAAGGTTCCATTGCCATGTGGCCACGAACATGACCAAGAAACTCGATATGTGACCAAGCAAAGCCGTAGAGCCATCGTTCTTCCTTGTCATGCATTCTCTTGTCAACCACATTTCGCTTTTCAGTGCTACAAGTAAAATACTTTTTCAAACTGCGCTGCAGATTATTAACCACTGTCTTGTTTTAGCCATCTGCGGTGAATGCTTGATCGGTTAGAAGAAGAAGACGCGTGCTTGATGCAGTCTCATCCGTACAACATCCGTCGTGGTTAATTTCTTGACGTTCTTTCCAACACTGACAACGACCAAGCACTGTAGATACATAGTGATGTAGCAGGCGTTCCAACGACCTGGCATGACTGGATCGTATCATAATTTAAACTGGATAATGACGCGGTCAGGGTACTTACCGATGAAGCTTGCTTAACAAAATGTTTGCTATAGGAGGCTGGCGACGTCGTCGACGAGACATGGCTCGAGGAAGCTCTGACGAAGGTGGTTGAGGACGCGGTGATGAAGACGCCGCCGCCGGCGGGGTCGCCGTAGGTTGGGCCACATTGCGCAGAAGCTTATAAGTAGGATGTCAGTATTGACCGTATCAGGGAGGCCGAGAAGGAGGCAGGAAAATGACTCTGTTTGGTGGCAATGGCGCCCTGTCTGTTTCTCCTTCTCTTGTTTTTTGCCCATGTATCGTTGAGCTTTGGTACTGTTGGGTCAAAATTGAAGGCCTATTAGTGCTGGGATTGGTTAGGAGTGTAGCATAGTCTTTGGCTTCGATAGAAGTCGTCTAGGTACATCCATTTCAGCGTCAAGTAATTTCGGACGGAGGTAATAGTTATTTGCTTGTCTATGCAAGGCGCCAAGGCCTCATGTTGCAGTTTTGACATGAAATGAATCGGTTTTCTGATTTTCTGCTGACATCAAGTTAGTCAACTTCATGCACGGTAGTATATGAGCGACGAAAAGGTCTGGGCTCTAGCCACTGAGGCCTGTCATCAAATTCAAGCACTGAATGAAGAACTTTGGTTCAGTGCCAACTACCAAGATGGTGTCCCGGCAGCTTCAACTGTATGTATGTTTCCGGCAAGAGCTGTTATGATTCTAAAAAGGGGGGAACAAGTTCCAAACAGCAGGAACTACAAAGCAGATAACACTGAAACATCCAACAAGCCGGCGATGAAAGCCCAAAAATGGTCTTGCCAGGAAAGCCGGCGGGGCAAAAACATCATACTATACCTTTCTTGATAACCTTCAATATCTTTTTTTACAGTGAAAACTCTTTAAGCAGTATTTATTGGCTTCCCACAAGAAAATAGTAACTGAAACCCGTATAGTATAGTTTGACGATGGGGATCCACGGGGATCTCCAGGTGTTATCTCTCTTGTCATCATGGCGCTCTCAGCTTCGCTATTGCGTGCTCTTTTTGGAAACAAAGGCCTTATGACAGTATGTACAAGGTGACAAGACTTTTCGTGATTCATACATGCTAATATGATAGAACTGGAAACCTCTTCTTACACACCATACATCCAGATTCAGGCTGAACGCTTGTGGGTGGCAGAGGCTCGTTTAGTCTGGCTGGCTACCAAGTTGTATCAAGTCCTTCTGTGAGAGATTGGTAATCGAATCTGCGATTACACGTGCGCTCGACTTCATGTAGCCTCCTGAGAAGGGGGTGGGGCATGTGCAAATCAATATGTGATTAGCAGGAGACGAACAAAAAACACAAAATGCAGGAGAAGCCTTTCACCTGATGTCATCATGACAAGTGGAATGTTCTGATCTTTTGCAAATCTGAACACCTTCTCATCTCTAATCACCACACCTTCAGGGCTTATCTAGAATTTGGGGAGAAAGCATGCAGCAGCAGTACAACAGTATAACACTAATTAGTGCAGGGAACACAAGCAAAACAAAGGCAATATGCTGTTTATAAGTATTTTTTGTTTATTTTACTTCTGCGCCCAATCATTTTCCAGTTTACTGTTGTGGCATTATGGGCAGAAATACCTAACTTAGGAAGAGAATTATTGATTAAGTTCTGTAATCTTTAGGATAATACCACTAGAAAAATTATGCAGATTGCAGCTACATTCTGCACAGGTAGTTACTTATGGACCAGATCCTTGTCAAAATATTGAGTTGATCAGAGAAGTACCTTCAAGTTGCCCAATGGATCACCATCCAGGATGTCTGTTCCAGCATTATAAATAATAAGCTGGGGCTGGAATGTAGTTTGGGCGATCTGCAAACAACATGCCCCAAAAGGAACTCTAAAGAGCGTTTGGTAAAAATAATTTTATTTAAATTGTGAACAACAAGAATGAATGGTTAAAGGGAAAGTGCCAACTGCTTTGAACTCATTATATATTATTTTCCCATTTCAAACCTCCTTTTCAGTCGAACATAGATGCAAATAACTTTATGCAATACCATGGATGGTTTCACATCACATTCTAAAATACTCCCTCTGTACCAAAATGTAAGACATTTTTTGGTTTTGCATAGGGCATAAAAAACGTCTTACAGTTTGTTACGGAGCGAGTAGTATATCAAAAGTCACCTCTATGTCCAGTTTACATAAGCTTCATAACATAAATCATGTGATATATCATATATGGCACCTAACATAACATCTTTCACCTATTTGCCCCTAAGAATTGCAGTGCATAGGACAACTTCATTTATAAATGCAAATGTTAGCGAGCACCCCATCTATGATAGTGTAAAGGTACCTTCAGAGCCTTGTCAAGCTGATCCAAGTAATCATCTGTTTCTGTCCCACTCTGAAAATGCACAATAGTGCACTCAACTCATATTTGAATTAATTAAATGAAGAAAAATATGATCAACAGCTTGCAAAGTCCAACTTACAACTAACTCGACTTTCTGATCAATATATCGCTTAGCAGCATGATCCTAAAATAAAGTTACATCAGTTCACATAGAACATAAGAAATATTACTAGTACTAAGTAAAACAGAATGATAATACACAATGACTGAAGTTAAAGCTGGTGACAACAATAACGACAGACTAACCTTCGAACAGTGGGTGTTATAGATATCATAGCAACACTAAAAATTGATTTAAGTACACAGCTGCGACTACTGTTCTTTTAGTTCTGGTAAATATCTATTTGCACCATCTGAACTGGACGGTATCTTCCAAAACATGATGTAGAATATGCATTTATGGGGTAGGGAAGAAAACTTATGCTCAACACCAGGACACGGACAAAATTTCTAGATAAATAACCTCTACACCATAAGCAATCCTTAACCACATATTGCATAAGGGTAGTCAGAGCATAACCAGCAGCAGCAAAAAAAGCTTGACGTTCCACAGGTGTGTCAAGAATTCTAGATTGTGGTTCTTACAAAGGGATAAATTCCAGCATTGTACATGTCCAAAATGTAAACCCTTCCTGCAAGTGAAAATTGGCATCACTGTGTCATCGAAGTGAAAACAAAATGCATACAAGAATAAAATATATGACATACCATCATTAGCAAAATCCTTCTCATGACCATTTCCTTGGTGAGCATCCAGATCTATGATCATTACTCTGCAAGTATTTAAAAGGGAATAGGTGCTTATGAAGCTAAAATAGTTAGTAAGCAATGTACACATTGGTTTGCATCCTTGCATTCACTGCCCACACATGTACTAGGTAACTAGCCAAGCAGCACAGAGTGCTTGCTAAGATGAGAACAAGCATAGCAAAATCCCTAGGGAATAAAGCAAGATTGGCATGACAGAGGATGCTTACCAACACAGATATTTGACAGAATATATTTACAGCCGTCAGGCAAGCACATACGTTGTATAAGCCAAACAAATAGTTTGCAGAGACTAAAGGAACATAGTTTCTACAGTTACAGTCCAGCCAGTATAGGCTTCTCACCTTGAAATATTTAGACGGACAAACGCAAACTGAATGCAGAGTGAAATATCAGCGTATGCACAAAATCCTCCCCCTTCCTCTGCCGAACAATGGTGAAACCCTCCACCGACATTAATGGCCCATCCTCTCTCAAGCGCAAGTTTAGCTGATAAAATGGACCCACCCACCTATGGAAAAAAGAACTAGCTTACAGAGTTTCCCTGGCAGTGGCACCCAAATTATGCACCTGGTACTTTTCAGTACAGACGGGAGCACCTAATCACAAGAGATCACCTGTTTCCGGAAGGGGTACAGTAGCCTTTGCTGTACGAGCCAATTAGGCATGAGCGTTAATGGAGGAACCTGAGATAAAACATCTTGTTTAGCAAACCGCGCCATCGTAATTTGCTACTCCCTCCGTTCACAAATATAAATTGTTCCAATTTTTTTCTGAATCAGATGTATATAGACACGTTTTAGTGTGTTTGTACACTCATTTCAGTACGTACGTAGTCCATATTAAAATATCCAAAACATCTTATTTGTGAACGGATGGGATATCAATCAGGCCACCAATTCAACCTCCTCTGAGCAACTAGTACCTCTACAATGGCTGCGACCCTGAAGCTGCTCTTGAGGCTGTTCAGGTATGACTCCGTGTGAACCTGGCCAAGCAGAGCCATGGAATGATGGAACAAACTCAAAGGGAATCAGACAAAAATAAAAAGAAAGAAAGAAAACACTATGAACCTAGTGCAAACAGATTGTTTCCTACCACCAGTAGATCTTCCTTGGAAGCCTCCAATGGCTCCACCACTCGCTGCTTCTCCAGGTGGCCTTCTTTGGTGAGGAACTTGCATATGCGGCCCCATTTGGAGGAATCAAACGGGTGCCTGCGCAGGACGTGCGTAAGCCGTGGTCCGATGCACGTCTATGTAGCTAGGCAAGCAAATGATGGAGAGGCAGGAAGCAAAGCAGCTCACATCTTCTCGATGCCGAGGAAGGCGATGTCGTACGCCGTCGAGTAGACCACCGGAGCCTGCCAAGCAATCGCAGCCACGGATTAACGGGTGATCGGGGTGGACGGAGGAGCATCTCCCGGCCGGACGACTGACCTTGGAGCCCGGCACGTCGAAGTAGAGCTTGCTGGAGAGGATACGGTTGCGGCGGAGGGCGTCCGCCGGCGTGGCCCCCGGCACGGCGGCGGCGGCGGACGACGAGGACATCCCGGCCACCGGCCTGGACGAGAGGGCTCGGGCGGGGATGGAGAGGGGGCGAATGGTCTCGAGGGCTCTGGGCTGGGACGGGAGTTTGCGTTGCGTTGCCGCTTACCTCCCGCGGGGCAGAGGTTCCATGGCGATGGGGCTCGGGAGAATCAGAATCATTCGGTGGCGTGGCGGTGCTGTACTTTTTGCCAGAGAGTTCTTCTGAAGTTAGATATTTGCATTGTTAGCCCTCCTTCTCTGGAGTTTGGAGCACACGAATACAATTTACGGGGAAGAACGGTGGCTGAATGTAAAATATCCACCGCCGCCGAGGGGAAATTCGCTCGCTCCTCTCCGCCGCTGCCGCCGCTTCCATGGCGATCTCGAGGCCCCGAAGCCGCGCCGTCCCCCCCATCCCGCTCCTGCTCCTCATCTTCCTCGCGCTGTCAATCTACTCCGGTACGGCCCCGCGACGCCTTCCGCCCCTCGATTCCTTCCAGCACACACACTGTGCGGTTTGCCCGATCCAATCTGGCGCCCCTTCTTGCAGTTTCCAGGCTACGCTTGAGCTGGGCGCCGGAGAGGACCCTGGACCTGCCGCCTCCTGCTCTGCTGAAGCGTCCCGATCGCCTCGTGCTCGGCCCGGCCGCCGGCCAGGGCCGCCCCGATCGCCTCCAGTGCCAAGGTTTCTCCTCCTCTTAGTTTTGGTTTCTCGCATTGTGACTTGTGATTCTCATATGTACTGTAAGCTCTAACTGCATTGTACCAGTTTGAAGCAACTCCAAGGTTTCTCTTCAAAGGAGATTAGGAAACAAGAATACTGTTACCAGTGCTTTTTAAAGATTGTACATGCTGTTCTGAATGTAAAATTGACCACGGTCTCGGATGTTCTGTATATTCTTAGTAGTGCCAGTTAGGCTGCAGGATACCACATAAGATTATTCATGCTTCTATAGCGTGAACGGAATCAGCATCTATTGTGTATCTACTGACTACATTTTACCATTTTCTTCAGGACTTAAAGCTGTGAATAAGAGAAGTTTATCAAGTGAGCCTGGAGAACATGTTTCTTTTGTTACAGTATTCACAACCTACGGTTCTGACCCAGCTGAGGCTGGCAAACGGTCATCTGATGTTGTAACTGTTGGAAAGTATTCTTATAGCAAGGAGGAAAGGTCCATGGCCATTCTTAACACTTTCGTCAGCTTCATACAGGTGGATCTTCCTTTTCCTCTTGTTTGTGCTGGCCACTAACTACCACTCCCTCCGTCCCAAAATAAATGTCGCTGACTTAGTACAACTTTAGTACAAAGTTGTACTAAGTCAGCGACACTTATTTTAGGACGGAGGGAGTAACCATGAAGATAATTAAATTTCTTATCATGCTGGGAATGATCCATAATCACCGTCAGCTAAGAGAATACTGAGAGTAGTTCAATGGTAGTAGAGATAGAGAAGAAATCACAGTGAAGACTGTAAAATAGAACATTGATACCACTGTGATTCCCCTCCCCCTTTTTCACGTAGTATTTTTGTTAGCCTTCTGGCATATAAATTGAATCCTCAAAAATTAGAAGGAACACATGATCTTCCTTCATTGACGATTGCGAGGATGTTTGTTTAACGTCTGATCTTATTTATAGAACTCTGTAGGTGTCAATGCCAAGAAGCGATGCGATAATATTGACTGATCCTAAATCAAAATTGTCAATAAGTCAAGGGAGGGCCTCAATACTGCCTATCGAGGGAAATTATTCTCGAGGCAACCTGATGCTTCAGAGGATCAAGTCCTACATTGTAAGTTTGTATGCTTCATCCAAACATCTTCCTGCATATGCTTTTCCGGAAGTACTGCTTGCGTGATCTGGAAATATTACTGGGTGCAACCATCTATTTGCGTTATTTTCTCCAGAAGACTGATATGTTTGTGTTTCTGGTCCATTTGTAGGCCTTTCTAGAGCTAAAACTTGAGGAGGAGGTTCACTGTCTGAACTGTCTTCGTCATTTTGTTTTCACTGATTCTGATATGGCAGTGGTTGAGGATCTTGGACATATCTTCACGAGCTATCCTCATTGGCACCTTGCTCTTACATTTCGTAATAACAAAGGCCAGCCCTTGAACTCTGGATTTGTAGCGGTGAGAGGGACCAGAGATGGCATCTCTAAGTAAGTGAACATCTATGAAGCAGATCTTGGTATGAAAACTTGGCATTTCATTAAATAATTCCTTCATTTGCTTTTAGGGCTGTCGAATTCTTCAACGAAGTTCTTAAAGCATACAATCTAAAGTATATGAAGGCGTCCCGCATGCTTGGTGATCAATTAGCACTGGCATGGGTTGTGAAGTCTTACCTACCATCAGCCTTTGGGAAATTTTCTAGGCATGAAACATTTACTGGTGAAGTCAATGGAGCTTCTGTTCTGTTTTTGCCTTGTGAAGTTTATAATTGGACTCCACCTGAGGGTGCTGGACAGTTTCATGGTATGCCCTTGGATGTTAAGGTACAGAATTTTTCCTACTCTAAGAACTTATTTGATCCATGTCCTCATGATAGAATTTAGTTTTGTTTAACCACTAGTTGCACAGTTATATGCTATTTTGTTATTAGTACACTGCTTTTCGTTGTTGCCAGTTGTCCAGTGTTACACTTGCTGATTTTGGGAGCATGTTAATATATGCAGTATTTTTTTTCATTAAATATGATAGCATGCCAAATCTGATATAATGTTCTTAGGTTGTCCATTTCAAAGGATCAAGAAAGCGTTTGATGCTCGAGGCATGGGATTTCTACAATTCAAACTCTCAATTATCTGATACGTTGTGCCTAATCTTGAAGAGTGGCAGAACAAAATATGACTTCTGAACCTTTTGTTCCACGATGAAGTTACATCTGGTACTCTTTCTCTCCTTACAGACATCGCAGGCTGGTTCAGCATTTTGTGCTTCATTTTCCTTCATCATAGTTCATTCAACACAATTAGTGTTAGTCTCTGTTGCCGTGTGTGTAATGTATGGCTTATAACTTGTTTTCCGGTTTCTACAAAGTGTGCTTTGCTCTGAAACAAGCTTGTCTTCTTTTCACAGTTGATCCTCGTTCAGCACCAGATATTTATCTATTTGGCACAGGCTCCAACTCTGCAGTTGTGAGCGATTACAAGAATACAAGCGCCACATAATGCAAAGAGTCATCAGGAATTCAGGTTATGCACAAGGAAAACAGGGTGATCCAGACTGAGCCGAGGGTAGCTCGGCAATATAAGATTGGTGCCAAGACTCCCCGTGGAAGATGGACCATTCATACACGATATTAGCTAGGAGTAGCCGGGTGATCATGTAGGAAATCACCAGTTGTTTTGGTGATGGTTTTTGGTAGCTTTGTCACCCTTCACTATTCATGCTGTAACAGTTTCTTGGTTGTGGCTGATGAGGTTACTCGAAATTTTTCGCTTTCAATACAGGCTGTTATTGACAAATGTTGCTCCAGAGTACGGCTTTCGGGTGCTTATTGTCTTATTGACTCGGCGCCTGTTCAGCTTATCGTGTAGTAGTTTTCTGATGGCTTTGTACTGCGATTCAGTTTTCCAAAGAATCTTTAACCCCCTGCAAAAAAAAAAAAAAAAAAAAAATCTTTAACCAACGAAGCCAGTAATACATTGTAAGAAAGAATAATATAATTGATTTAACCAAGGAATGTGATACACACTATAGCTTCGGTAAAATCATGCCAACTCCCATGGTAGTAAGACCATACGAAGGAGAAGGGCATTTTGGAGCTCGGCCTCCATGGAGGCCGAATTTTTTGAAAAAATCAAAATTCATACTTTTCGGTTTCAAAAAAATCTGAAAAAAATTGTACAAGTATACAAGGATGTGATGTGTATGTGTGTAAATTTTCAGGATGAAATACCTTGAGATGCGATTTGTGTAAAAAGAACAAATTCATGGACTTTTGGGATGAATAGTATCATGTGTTGAAAAGCCGTAGATTTGTCTTTTTTACACAGCCCTCATTTCAACGTATTTCGTCCTGAAAATTTACACACATGTGTGTTATGCCTCCATGTATGTTTGTATTTTTTTCAGAATTTTTTGAAATGTAAAAATATGAATTTTTTGGAATTTTGAAATTTTCAAAAACCGGCCTCCATGGAGGCCGAGCTCCAAAAGCAATTTTCGCATACGAAGTTACTAACTCCTGATGTAGTAACAGACATGACTACCTATGATAAGACTATGCTAACTCCTATACTGATACTCATCACTGCATCACTAGGTAGCTATGGTAGGATCATGCTATGTCCCGAGACTCGATGAAGGCGACGACGACGGTGGTGTCGTCCTTCTTCCCTCCGGTTTTATCCCGTCCGTGTTCCCGGGCGGCGATGCTGAACGGCGTGTCCTGGGTGCGCCTCGCCGCGGCGTAAGCTTGGCTGGCGATGATGTCGGCCATGTTTTTCGGCGTGAAGCTGAGCGCCAGGCCCGACTGCACGATCCTCTCCAGCATCACGTCGAACACGTTGTCGAAGAGCCCGTCGGACGCGACCACCACCACGTCGCCTTCTTCCACGGCGATCTCGCCCACTGCCGCGTCGCTGACCTTGTTGCTGTCCTCGGAGTCGGAGCTGAGCTGGAACGGGCAGTTGAAATAGGACTGCTGCGGCTGCGACCGGTGCAGGATCCGGCCGTCGCGGAAGACAACGAAGCCGCTGTCGCCGACGTACGCCCACCTGAGGGCCCTGCCGGCGAGCGACACGATGACGGCCGTGGAAGCCGCCGGCGTGCCGGACGCGGCCGTCTGCTGGTACGCCTTCTCCAGCAGCGCGTAGGGGCAGATGCCGCCGAGAGGCGGCGCGGCGGAGGAGGACGCCACGACCTCCGACAGGGCGCTCGCCATGAGCCCGCGCGAGAACGCGGCGGCGTCCACGCCCTCCAAGCGGCATCCCCTGACGCCGTCCGCCACGCCGATGACGCCGGCGACGGCGTGGAAGAAGTGCGCGTCCTCGTCGTGCTCCGGCAAGTAGCATGACGCGGCGTTCATCCTCAACGCCGCGCCCGTGGGGGGGTTATTCCGCCGCGCGCGCGGCTGCAGCTGCCGCGTCAGGGAGGCGGCGTACCTCGCCACGTCCTCGCGGCCGGCGGCGGCGGAGGGCGGCAGGCTCCCGAAGCGGATGCCCACGGCGATCCGGAGGGCTGCGGGGGTCCGGCTGTTGATCTCGCTTAGGGTTTGGCGGATCTGCGGCAGCGCCTCCATTGGCCTCGGTCGAGTTGTCGATCGATCGGGCGCGCGAGTTCTTCGGCTTGGAGTTCTCCGGCGATCGATCGATCGATCGAGTTCGCGATCTTGGCTTATTATTACTCGCTCGCGATCGATGGCGCGAGGGTTCTTGGCTGATTACGGATTCCTGATCGGGCGCGCGAGCTCTATCGTGTCCTCTACTTCTCCGGCGCGCCAGCACTCGCCGCTCCTCTTTGTATTCGAATTCTCGGGGCGGGAGTTGCTGGCTTTGCTTTGCCTTCGAGACCTGTCACGCGCAGAAGTAAATCGTATAGGACTCGCTGCCGATACGGTATAGGAGTATCGTATACCGTATGATGAGGTTACCTGAATCTATACGGTATACGGTTCGATGCTCGGCCTTGTCGGAAATTGATCAATGTCCATCCAATCACGAAACTGAGGCGTCGAAGGGGAGCCAGGCTGGCAGCGGCCCCCAGCTCAGCACTCGGACTCGCCTGCGAACTTTTTCTTCTTCTTTTTTAGGAAAACCATCACGGCGGATTTTATTATCTTGCAAGAATAGCTGCACTGTTAATTACTAGCAAACATGCCCGTGCGTTGCAACGGGAGAAAAAAATAATCCCTCATACACACATGGCGACATCAACAAATCCCTTGAATTTTTTTATGATGCACACGACAAACAATAAGATAAATGATGTTGCACAAAAACATAAAGGTGGGATAATTTTTGAAGTATACTCAAGGTGGTTCCAATTTATTAGACAACAGAAATATCTACCTAATTGTCGTCATCTCTTCACGCTTGTTCCTCCTCAGTCATGCCCAGCAAGCAAATGTTGCATTAGGATGAAAATAGGAAAGTACATTTTAGTACTGAATGATAGCATGTGCATAAGAGCATTATTTTTGTCTTGCCGATATATGTGTTTGCAACTGTAATTCAAGTTGTTGCACAAAAACATAAAGGTGGGATAATTTTTGAAGTATACTCAAGGTGGTTCCGATTTATTAGACAACAGAAATATCTACCTAATTGCCGTCATCTCTTCACGCTTGTTCCTCCTCAGTCATGCCCAGCAAGCAAATGTTGCATTAGGATGAAAATAGGAAAGTACATTTTAGTACTGAATGATAGCATGTGCATAAGAGCATTATTTTTGTCTTGCCGATATATGTGTTTGCAACTGTAATTCAAGTCAAGACTTAATTTGGTTGCAAACATATTAGACGGCTCCACTGCAGACAATCAATCTTTAAGGACATGCATACCAAATGTTCAGGGTTGCATATCAACGTTGATATTCTTTAAAAAAAATATGAACACAATTTCAAACAATATGGTAATCAACGTTATGCCACTGGTTTACATAAAGCTCGTATCAGTTGTTTAGTGTACATCATCATATAGGGGTTGGTTATTGTGCACTGTATGAAAATAGAGAGGATGATTTATGTACCTTTTGTTATCTTTAGCATATGGTAGCTGGTAGGAATCAACATCCCCTATGGTGTACTATCCCCGTCCGGGTTTATTAGGCCCCCTAGTATTTTGAGCTAAATTTTAACCATTCATATGACTAATAAAATATAGAATATATGCTACAAAAAGTACACCGATGGATTTTTATTTGAAAAAGCTTTCCGAAGGTATAATTTTTGTGACATATAGTTTACATTTTATTAGTTAAATTTGTTGGTAGTAAATAATAGCTTTTGTGAGAGCATCAAACTATGATGCATCCTAAACATAATTTTAGAAATGATTAACATGCAAGATAATAGCATATTTAGAATCTACACATTTTTCTAAGAAATTTTCATATATAACATGTTAGATTTGGAGTTAGGATTTGAAAGATATCAATATTGCAAAATATTTGAATCTGGAAAAAAAAGTTAAACAGAGAGAAAAAGCGGGTCAAGAGGGGATCAAACCTGGGTCTCCCAGTTGAAAGAGGTGGTGCAGCCAAAAGAAAAGAAAGAAAAAAGGAGGAGCAGGGATCGAACCTGGGTCTCCCGGATGCAAGACGAAGGGTCCAGCCAGACGGGTAGGCACAAATGCTTGTGATAAATAAGGGTGCCACCTTATATGAACCAAAGGCGAGGCGAACGCAGCCAAACGTTTTTTCCACTTACCGGTGGCATAGGTGGGTAATTCATGCGAACTCTAGGGATAGTTTTAATGACGGACGACCAGAAGCAATAGCTCATTTATTATTAGGTAGAGATTACTACTCCCTTCGTCCGGGTTTATTAGACCCCTAGACCAAAACGCAGGTATCAAGGCATAACAATTAATTCCTCAAAATAAACACTATTTCTTCGGTTTCCATGCTGTGTTAACTGCTAAGGCAAAGCTGCTCCCCACACCTTCCTGCATGCAGCCGCAGGCTCAATTAATCCCGCCAATACCTAACGCTTGGGAGCCCTTTGGCAACCCCACACTCAATTAATATGCATGCAGCCCCGTCAGATAGAGAAAGGACCGAAGCTTTGGTAGCACAAATCGACGCAGGGGCTTTTTAAAAGCGGACGCGCTCCCTCCGCCCACGGGTCTAATAAACCCGGACAGAGGGAGTATATCCATTAAAAATTAGAGGGTTTCATGTCTCAAACAGTGTTTAAGGAACCCTCATACCTTTTCCCGTTGTAGGGCGCGAGATATCCAATTCTGTTAGGATAGCCAGCGTCCACTAGGTAGTACTTGCCTAAATAACAAAGAGAGTAGTGAATGTAAGTTGTTAGATACATGACATAAGTTGCAACAAGTAAAAATGCTCACCCTTTGGAGGATGGGGAAAGGTGGCCTTGTCCATATGCATTGCGGTATATAGCACAGTTGTGTCATGCATAGAACCAGGTTGACCAATAGAAGCATAAGTGAAATGCATATCAAAGTCACATATTGCCATCACATTCCGAGTTATTGCTCCTGTTCTTCCGATGTACCTCACTTGTGCGGCCTCAGGAATAGTAGCCCTAATATGAGTCCCATCTATTGCACCAATGCAATCTTTCAAGTGTGGATAAGCCCTTTTGTCATTCAGAATCCTTGGATGCACGATCCTAAAATTTGGGTCCTTAGGTTTGATGTAGTCAGCTGACATCTTCACCACACAAAGTAGTACTTCATGGAATTTGCGGTGGATTGTATCTGCAGAATGTTTGAAACGGTTTTGGGTTCTTCTATTTGATTCACACACACCCAAGGTCTACAAAAACATCGCAAGAGACTCATAACTGCTAACAAAGGGGGATGGCTGAGCCCATATTTATCCTTCAATAAGTCATGAAGTTCAAAGAATACCGTTGCCTTCATTCTCAGCATGTTGAAGGTCTCTCCGGGTGTACCGATAGTCTCCTGCAACCATCCAAATCAGAGGCGGAGGACGAAAAAAAATTAAGGTGTGGCGAAATCTTAAGCAAAGATTTTTTTTTGATGCAAACCAAAAGAGTCAATACACACTAACAATGCACACTACAAACGAATAACCAAATACAATGAAAATGTAGACATGTTTCAATAGAAAAACAACCTAAAACATACCGATAATGAAGCTTTCAATGGCGTCTAGAAGACCCAGGCAATGGCAGTGCCCTACCTGTAGGGGAACGCGACAGAAAACAAAAAAATTCGGTACAGCGAGCACGCCCAGGATCACTATGGAGACTGCATACAAGGTTTGATCTGATCCGTACCGACTCGAAGCGCAGCGGAAGAAGAGTCGGTGTAGATCGTCGGTGCAGATCCCTGCAGCTAGGATTTATAACCTCCCAACCGCAAGGATGTACTCCCACTCCGGACAGCCCTTCGGGAGGCGGTCGGACAGTCCCCCGGACGATGTCGTGGACAGCCCTTCGGGAGGACCCTCCCCGGACAGCCTTCGGGAGGACGCCGGAAACTCGAACGGTAACTCGAACAGCCCTTCGGGAGGACACTCGAAAACAGCCCCTCGGGCAAAAGATCGAAACTACAATCTCTCTACGGGGTTGCACACATACGGTGTCAGCTATCCGGCAGGGCTTCGCCGTCCAGAACTAGTTCCTGCCGGAACCCAGACAGCCTTTCGGCTCTACGAAACTATTTCGTGGGAGGGAGAGAGAAGCCAGACAAGTCAAATGGCATGTGTATGAGAGCATGGATGATCTGATTTTGGAGAGCTCTCTCCACCTCTATTTATAGGAGGAGCAAGGGGTAGAGGAAAGACCAAAAGGACCTTCCTAGGATCTTTCCACCACATGCCACATAAGGGTGTGTAGAACATATCCACCATGAGGTGGAAGGACACCTCAAGGAGGGCCTCCCCATGCCATGGCCGAAATTGTGCAGCCCCCTTGGGGGGCTCCACCTCCCTTTCACACACCAAAAGTGGTTTTCTTCTAGAAGAAAAACCCCATTTGCAAATCAGCCCAAAAAGTGCTTTTCACTATTCACGAAGACATTTTTCTGCGTCCGTTAAAACCCAAATTATTTCTGTGTGCCTAGAATAATTCTAGCACCCACCAAAACAATTTTGAACGCATTCCGAAACAATTTCGGAACAATGTTTCTTCAGCGAAAAGCAACCAAAGCGGTTCCGGCTGCTCCGGAACATTTCCGGTTTTTGTCCCGGAAAATTACCAGAAGTTTCCAGAACACTTCTGGCATCCTCCAAGAATTTCCAGGCGTGTGCCAGAACCAATTTGACTTAATGGAATACCCTGAAACAACTTTTCAGTTTCACCGGAACTATTCCGGTGTTCTCTCCGGAACGTTTCCGTTTCGTCCGAAACTTTTTCGGTGATTTTTTCTCAGACTCCCCGTCTAGTATTCAGCAGATAGATGACCCTTAAGCGTGTGACCCTATAGGTTCGGTGAAGTATAGACATGACCCGGAACACTTTTCGATCAATGATCAACATCGGAGCCGTGGACACCCATATTGACCCCTATACCCACACGAATGAATATTCGAGTGAACCTCCAGTTGCCGTGTGCTATTCCTGTTGCTTCACGATATATTACAAAACCCGAGGTGAGATTTATGCATCCCCGTGGATCAACAACTTGTCCACTATGCAAGTTACCTCGTTACCGGTTTTGTTCTCTTTTCTCGTTTCCGTGTTCCGGCATCCCAGTGATCAAATCACAATGTGTCTGGCCAGACGATGATGGATACCGTAACACCGAGAGGGCCCGAGAATATCTCTCCATCGTCGGAGGAGCAAATCCCAATCTTGAGCTATCAAGTTACTTGACATACTTTTCCATGAACCCGTAAGCCGCCGTAATAGCCACCCATTTACGGATGACGTTTAACAAACCCCAAAGTTCATGAAGCAAGCATGAAGAAACTCGACACTCTCATGGTCTAAGGAATTATGCAAACATTAACTATCTCTGTGTTATTAACCATTAACTCATGACGAATGTATCTCATAGCATAACATCAATTTGGGTCGATTCAACACAAGTGTTCTACTAACATTGTGCCCTCAAAATTGCCGGCATTGACATGCCCATGATCAGGAAAACATGATCATCATGCAATACTTGAGCCAATCTTAGAGGCAAGACTAGGAATACATTTTACCGTTTATTATACCACACGTGCACATGAGTTTCCCTCCGAGCCTCGTGGTTATTGCAGACTCGGGAATCATTGCAGTTATAGCATGGAACATAAACATTCATTACAAACTCGGAGATACAAAGTAACTTTTATTACTGCCTCTAGGGCATATCTCCTACACTACCCTCCTTCTGAAAATCTTCCTTAATTTTACCAAGATCGATACTTTTGAAGATCCCTCGCTCAATGTAACACACCATCAAGTCATTAAGCCATCCATCGGACATCTTGCTACGCAACTCAGTCTTAATGATTTTCATTGATGAGAAGGCCCTTTCAACTGTTGCCGTCGCTACCGGTAGTAGCAATTGTGACTAGTTGGTCGAGTTGGACCCATTCATATATAAGCAAATCTAACATCATCTCTAATGTTGGGGGCAAATCTATCAAGTGGAATGCGAAATCCTAGATCACCATTTATGTAATCTAGACTAAAAACAGTTATACCTTCAACTCCGTGAACCTCAACATTCTCTTCCACTATAGCTTCAACGGAATCTGTAGTTTGTTCTTCCACTTGTTCGGTTGGCATCAAATTTTCATGCTCTACTTCCACGGAATTCACTTGATCTTGATGAGTGGCATGTGCCGAAACATTGACACTTTCGCGGGTGCTTGGATTCGAGCTGCTGCCACTACCAAGTACTTCAAAACATCTTGTCAAATCTGCAATTCACAACATCAAATTGTCACTAAAATCACTACAATTGCATAATACATATGACCAGTGTCTACATATGACAATTGCATAATACACTATGAGACGCTAACAGCTATGTTCCCAAATCTTAAAAATAGCAGTCCCCATGAACCAGCAAGTCAATCTAGCACCTAAGATTCCAATATCTGGACTAGCAGCACAACCTGCAAGAGCCAACTATATCAAGAGCCTATACATAATACTAGAATTAGAAATATACCTCTGCCCAGTGGCGGAGGCCTCCGGTGGGCAAGCCCCTTCCCTTTCCTCTCCATCTTCTGCCAATCTGCCTGGTGAGTCTGGTGACGAACGCGACGCTGTACCGGCCGTGAAGGACGCGAAGCTCGCTGCCCGGCTGCCCCTGCGCCGTCGCTCGCTGCCGCCGCCCGCTAGCCCCCACCCTCAGCCGCCGCTTGCTGGGCAATGCGCCCTGCGCGGCAGCGCCCGGCCGCCCGCTTGCTCGACGCCGCCAGCCGCCGTCGACCGTCCCGTCGTCTGTCGGTCCATGTCCTCCTGGCTAGCCGCCGCCGCCGTGCTAGGTTTGGGAGTAGCCGAGTGGGGCGTGTGCGTGCGAGGTGCGATGCGTCGTTCGTTCTGTTGGGCGCTGGCTCAACCGCTCGTGGCCCAACTGCCTCAATGGCCCATTAACTAGTCCCGAACGGGCCTCTTTTCTCAGCGTCTTTAGCGATTTTCCTAGCGACTATAATTAGCGTAGCCAGCGAACTAGCTTAGCCAGCGTCTAGCGAGACGAGATGCATACATATAAAAAAAGTTTTGCACCCAATTAAGGTATGGCAGCCGCCATACCTTGCCCACCGGAGGCCTCCGCCACTGATCCAAATCCACTCAAAATAGATGTCCTAGGATTGGCCTTCATCACCCAATTGTCACAATACTTCCCAAATATGGTTGATGCACTCAGATACATGATGTTCATTTCTTGTGCATGGGCACGAACCATTCTTTTCTTCATTTCATAATAGTTTTCATCATCGCTGTCACTGTCACTGTCAGATGACATCTGCACATACACAACCAATGAGTTAACAAACAAAGGTTAGCATGGGGAACAAGAAATATGAAGATGAAACTCCACTTCATACATAAATATTATCAAACCAGTTATTACAAGCCATACAGGACATCTATTTTATAAATTGTATGCTCTCATCTATAAAGATTCATGTCATAAAAACAACTGTATGCTCTCATTTATAAATGTATACAGAGACTAATTCATCTATAAATCTGTACAAATGTATATGGACTATCTCATCTATAAATCTGTACAAGGACTATTTCATCTATAAAAGTTCTGGTCATGTAAAAAAAATGATAGCTCTCATCTATAAATCTGAACCAAATGATAGCTCTCATCTATAAATCTGTATGCTCTCATTTAGAAAATTTCATGTCATTTACAAAAGATTGAGCATCTGGACATCCAAAATCTGAACCAAATGGCCTATAACTGCATGTAAAGTAAACTGAATGGAGAGGGGGTGATGTTGCACATCTGCACGAGCTCACCTTGAGCTTCTCGAGCGGCGACGGCGGGGCAGAGGAGCAGCGTCACCGACGGCGGGGGTGCCGGCTGCTGTCAAGTGGGGGCGAAATGGGGGGAGCTCGATGGAGTCGCAAGTGGGACGAAGAAGGGCGGCTCGAGGAGACCTTCGTCGGGATGGAGAGTGGGGATCGAAATGTATCGAGACTTCTCCAGCTATCTATCGAACAGGTATGTCACTTGGCGGTGGCACATCCTCGTAATAAAAGCGAACTCCAGATTTTGCGTTTTCTGGGATCTCCAAACGAGCAGCTCCTGTTTTTTGTACGTAGGCAGGCCACACATCCCAGAAGCTAGCTTCGTGGATCCAGGGTGTTCGGGTCAGCTCCGCTCCTGGATTGGGTGAAGCTGGGAGCTGGGGAGCTCCCGAACAGGCCCTAAGGGCGTGTTCGGAGTCTCCCCAGCTTCTCAAAACTCTAGAAAACCAGCTTCTCATCGTGGCTTCTTGCTCCAGCCATCGATTCAGATTCTGTTCGGCTCTGACTCTAGCTTCTTTCCAGCGCTGCAGCCCAACTAGAAGGGATGTGGCCTGTTCGTGCGTGTTGGGCCGGCGGAGGCAGCCCATTTTCGGGCGAGCACGTGAGATGAGGCGGACTCGTGCGAGATGAGCAGTGCGTCAATGGCGTTGGTGCTTAGGTCCTGGTCTTGGGGTTGCTCCCTTCCGGCTGTGTCGATGGGAACCGGTCGGGACTGGCCTGGAACGCCTTGATCTGTCGCCGGGAAGGAGCGGCGGCCAGGAACGGCGCGGCGGCGAGCGCGGCGGCGGAGCGTGCGACGGCGGATAGGGTTAGCTGCTCGAGGGGAACGAGCGGGGGAGATGTCGTTCGATACGTTTTCTTTTGTGTGCGGGCAGGAGAACGAAACGGTAAGTTTGGCGGTGGCATGCCGGCTGTAATTTAGGCAAACTCCAGCTTTCAGTTTCGGTGGAGCTGGGCCGATGCCCCTCCACGTTTTTGCACTACCATCGGGCATAGCTTCATGAATTCAGCTTCTCGAAGCCCAAACGTTCGGGACAATTTCATCCGTGGAGTTTGTGAAGCCCGGAGCTGGAGGACTTCAGAACAGGCCCTAAGAGTCGGCTATAGCACGAGACCCAAGACACTTTATGAGATTGTAAGGTGGGCCAGCTATTAGTAAAATAGTACATATTTAAAACTTGCTATTGTACAAGACGGCTATTAGGTTGACTCTACATGACATGGCAACTTCCTATAGCCGATTGTTTACTGTGGGCTTAGACATTGATAACTTCACCGCAGCTACCATGACAAAATCTTTAGTTGGATAGTTACCATGAGGAAGGTTCAATAACAAAACACCCAGGTTTTTGGTTGTTATTTGCTGTAGGGTTCATTTTTCACTATAGGGGCTCACTGAAATAGTTCTAGCAAACTCTGGGCTAGACATTGCTCTACATGATCTGGAGATTTTTTGTAATGGAGCATATCAGTGTATCATGCTACGAGGGCCATACATGCCTTTGCTCACAAACAGTTAGCGGCTACCAATAACAGCAATATCACGATTCACGGAAGTAGATGGCTCCATCTGGGGACAAAAATGCATAAACCTCACAGAATAATGAGACAGCAGGACCAGATACCCAGAAACTCTTATAGCATAGCACAAAATTAACTAGTTCACCAGGTCAAATAGCCATTAAGTAACAAGCAAACTCTTCCAAAAAAAGACCAACTGTTCCGACACTGAATTTCAAGTCCTAGATAGGTTCTTTGCCACCGCCATCACGATCCCAGGCACTGTTCGCTTACTTGAAGCACTTGGCGTCCAGCAAGGCCTGCCCCTCGAACGGCTCAAGGTCCTCGATCATGGCCTCGACGCGCTTCTTCTGGGCCTCGTCGGAGAGGTCAACCTTGGTCCACTCGTAGAGCTCCATGTCGTAGACCTCGTTCATGACGAACTCGGGGATGTCCTGCCCACGGAAGAGCCACAGCCCCTTGACCTTGAAGGGCGCCTCAGAACCAATCACGAGCATCTTGCCGAAAGCATACTTGCGGCACAGATCCATCCGCTGCAGGAACCCGCCGACCTTGTTCAGGGTCACGTACGACACGGTGTTCTCTTCTTGGTACTTGTAGTCACAGAACCACAGAGAGTAGCCCTCTGGGTCATACATCTCCCAGAAACCTGAAGCATAGACATCATACATGAGTTTTGGTTCATGTTAAGATCAGGGTTACGATGAACAAGAATGGTATCTGTAAATGCTTCACCAGGAAATCATGCATATCCCTTACAGAAGATGAGTCATTCCAGTCTCCTTTGATAACAAGGACACAATATCACAAGCACACACACAATACTTGAAAGGAAAAAATCAATGTCCTGATGAACTAAGTATAGAACTGGTTAAGGCAAGGCAAACTGCATGGCAGAAGTTCAATGTTAATAAGTACACAAACAAGAAAGAATGGACAATGAGTCAATGATATCCACGAAGACAAAATTTGTAGGTAATGTCCTGATTTACTAAGTAGATTTGGTTAAGGCAAGGCAAACTGCATGACAGAAGTTCAAATGGTTGACCATACTTCCATAGTGTGAAATCAAAATTATCAGAGTGGTTGACTCTGGCTTCTAAACAAACATCACCAATAGAACTTGCAATGCATTACTAACATGTGATTAGTATACGAGAATTATATCAGGCGGAAATAATACCTTTAACAGCAACGTCATGGAAGTTGCTCTTAGTGTTTGAGTATAGCCTCTTCCAGTCATCAAGTACCATCTTGCTTGGTGGCAGTAGATCAAGGGGGTTTTTGGGCTTAGGCTTTGGTGCCTCTTCCTCTGGGGCCTCAACCACTGCTGGCTTTGGGGCCTCCTTGGGAGCCTCTTTCTTGACCTCCTTTGGTTTAGCAGCAGTCTTCTTCGGAACAGTAGGTACAGCCTCTGCCTGCTTGAAATCGCCAATGACCTTCTTGAAGTTAGGCTGGTTAACCATGGTCCAGAAGTACCTCTCAACATGAGGGAACTCAGATGTGAAAGTCTTGGTCAAGATCCGAGCAAAACCATGGTAGAGGTTGCATGTCATGACAATATCAGCCAGAGTGACAGAATGCCCAACAAGGAATGTGTTTGATGCCAGGTGTGTGTTCAATGCTTCAAGGGCCCTCTTTAATCCAGCAATGCCGGATTCCTCAGACTGTAGTGGTAAATGTTAGAATCTTGCATCTTTCTAATGCTTGAACATAGAGAATTCTGATATCTGATGTGTACACTTACCTGGGCATTGTAAGGCATATAACCAAGCCTTGGGTACAACCACCTTGCGATATTGGGATCAACCTCTGTGGCAGCGAAGTCCATCCATTGCTCAACACGCGCCTGCAAGAATTATCAACAAATAAGCACTAAAGCTTGCTGAGCTATGACTATAGCAGCACTTGTTATATATATATATCACTCACATATTCAATAAGAGAACCACCCCAAAGCAGGTTGTCACCCTTTGAGCGAGCAACTGAAGGAAGAAAAGAAACAGTGGTCAATTTAGGCAGTGTGGAATCATAAGACTTGATTCAAAAGATGTAACAATATATACCATAGCGTGCAATAGCATTGCTCTCAAAAACAGCACCATCAGGAGTCTCAAGAACAGGAACCTGCAAATAATTATTAGTTCCTTGCTCGCTGACTCGCTGTATATTGAACTAATCTGTGAGTCTAATTCGTGTACCTTCCCAAGGGGATTCATCTTGATGAATTCAGGGGTTTTGTTTGAGACACCCATCTCGAAGTTCTTGGGCAGCTCAACCTTGACCCCACAGTACTCTGCAGCAATAAGTGCCTTGAAGGCATTCTTGTTGCCGCTGCCCGAATGCAAAACCTTACGAGAATAAATCATAAGACATGTTCAGAACAATGGACAGACATTGGTACATGCATAAAAAGTAACTAGAACATAAAAGCAAAATCAGATCGAACTTATGTACACCAGCAAGCTAAGCCAAGTGAAAGAAGCAGAGATGCACTAGTCTCTGGGGTAACAAGAAAAAGTCCCCCTAATTCCATTCAAAAGCGGTCACATACAATTTACAGCGACTCAAAAGCTCGAGAATTCGCAAATTTAGGAATAACGACACATCCTGGAGATCTAACAAACATGCGCATGATCATACACAAATCTACGACACTACGACCAAATACCAAAACGAGTAAATGGGCCATCGGTCAAGCGCCAGCAACCAAATCGATATTTGGATCAGAACCCTACAAATCCCACATCCAGGGCCCGCGAACTGCAACCGGCAGAGACGCTACACATGCACAGACCTACGACCCGCATCAAACATCAGAACAAGCCAACAGCAAATCACGCGCGCTCCAAATCGGAGAGACTCAACAGCACTCGAATCGCATCAACATCTACTCGCAGGCAACCCCGAACTACGCAACCATACGCAAGCAAACAACGAAATATACGAGGCGGGATGAGAGACTCACGAGCGCCATGTCGACAGGAGCTGCAGGCTTCGCCCGATTCCAAATCTCAGATCTGCACAAACGGGGAACAAAACACCACAGGAAACTGTGAGCTCGACCAGAATTATCACGGACAGGCGACGAGGGAAGTAAGAGAGATCGAGAGGGGGGAAGAGGGTTGGGATCTTACAGCGCGTGTGGATCGAGACGAGATCGCGGCGGAAACCTCAGCGGGCGAGGGTGGGGAGGAGAGGGGTTTAGAAAGGGGACGGGGGTGCCGATTTATGGCGGCGCGGGGGAGTGGGGAGGGGAGGGGGAGCTCCGGGGCTTTCTAGGGTTGCAGGACGGAGGGTCCCGATGGACGGACGGGATTATTGGACGGACGGGATTATTCGAGGAATGGGGGGGTGATGGGCGGGCGGTTGTTTTCGTGTGAGGTCCCTGGGTTTTCTTGGAACCAGTGTCAGGTCCCATGCAGGGTCGACCTTGTGATTCGGTTTCACTTGCAGGATCGGTGCGTGCGTGCCACAGAAAGCAAACGGGCTAGCGAGGGTCGCGCCGTCCGCGGAGCGTTTGCGTGGGGGGTACTCTGGCTTTCCACGTACGACGGCATATCCGGTCCTGGGATGCTATGGTTTTTTTTTTTCCGGTTTTTCTTTTCGGGGAAGTGCTATATGGTTCCTTCTGTTGGGAAACTTGGGTTCTGATGATGGAGCCCATTAAGAACCAAGTCACTCTACTTTTATTTATATAACACTAATAAAGTGAACACTTATCCCCATCCCCTAGTTATACTAATTGAACCGGTCGGGAAAAGTTATACTAACTGAATGTCCGTGCATTGCCATGAATATAATAATGCATATATTGTTCAAACAATTATTCTAATATGATAATATCTATCGAACTTAATGACATGTGGTTTCCATCCATATACAATAACAGATACCGGTTGAGTGCTGCTACACACACGACAGCTTCTAGACGATTTCCGCACGATAAAGCACATCAAGCCGTCCATGCGTTGAGTCAAAGTGAACAGCACCGTTGAGTACACCATCGTGCGGAGTTCGTCCGGCTACTGTCGTCCACACAGCAGTTTCAATACCGGTTCTTCGGCTTCTTTCCTCCTCGGTAGTCGCCATATCAATGTAATCACCCACTTGCAAAAAAAAAATGGTTCCTTTCTATCTGTCATCCTTCCCATCCACCGAGTATCATTGTTGTTACAAAAGTTTGTCATCTCACCAAACTTTAGCAAACCTATAAAATGGTCCTCATGTATGGTGACTATGATCTATTTCACCTAGCACAACATATGATGATGTGCAACAAAGATGACACTTTTGGGACCACAAGAACACATAGAAAGTTTTATTGATGAATGATTTATCCATGTGTTATGAGCCTTATGGATGAATTCATTTGCACTTCAACCTGATGTCTACTTTCTAATGTAGGTCGGGTATATTTAGCTCACTTCACACCAGTTACAATATTTCCAAAAGTAGTCTATATTTCCCAAGCTAGTAACATCAAATGATCAAATCACTGGTATCCTTAATAAAATTGATTCTAAAACAGATATTCAAATTTCTTATCATGGGGCTTCAATTACTTCTTTTCAAGACCGGCGTCTTCACCGTCAAGAGTGCCTATAAGCTGGTTGACACTCTGAAAAGAAACGGCAAGGAAGCACCATCCAGTTCTGCAAGCGAGCCCGGAAATAGAAGCATTTGGGATGTGATCTGGAAGGCAAATATACCGGAAAAAAATAAAAAAATTGGATGGAGAGTGGCGACCCATTCCCTGGCTACCAAGCACAATACCTTCAAAAGGACCATTCTGAAAGAGGATGTATGTGACATATGTGGGATGGAAGTGAGGATGAATTTCATGTTGTTGTTTCATGTACTCGAAGCAGGGCCTTGAGAGCTGCAATGAGGGCTGAATGGGAAATTCCAAAAGAGAATGAGTTTGGGAGGACGGGAGACGATTGGTTACATAACCTTTTGTTGCCACAAACAACGACTGTCAAGAATAGAATTCTATTGATTCTATGGGAAGCTTGGAGCCTCAGAAACAACGCCATACATGGAGATGGGAAAGAAATTGTAGCGGGAGGCGTGCAGCAACTCCTCAGATTGGAGGATGATATGCTGCTGGCTAGTCAGATTACAGCCAACCCGGACAGTAAGCATGCAACCTCACTATTCTGTCAGAGTGCTTGCAAGTCGTCCCACCCGAAGCCTGGCACTTGGTCTGCACCCCCGATCGGTTGGGCAAAAATTAACTGTGACGCCGCCTTTTTTCAAGAATCGGGAGACACCTGGGGAGGCGACGTGGCTCGGGATCACCGAGGCTTTGTCTTCGTGTCTGTCGGCCACAAACTAAGACAATGCATTTCGATAGAGGAGGCTAAAGCGTCTGCTGTTTTGATGGGACTGACGAAACTGGCGAAATACTACATCGGACCCATAATTCTGGAGATGGATTGCTCAGCAGTGGGACGAGTCATGCGTTCTAAGGAGACTTGCAGATCGTCTTGCTTTGCTGTACTAGCAGACGTTAAGCAAGTGCTAGCTGCCTTCTCAAAGGTTGACATCAGTACAGTTAGTAGACTGCAATACACTGGCTCACGAGATTGCAGCCACTACAGGAAGGTCGGACGGCCACATGATGGTTGCAGACTTACATGCCAATGTGAGACAACAAATGATTGCTGAGTGTAACCCCACCATTGCATGATTGTATGCATGGTTCTCAAAAAAATTACTTCCTTTCGAGGAAAATGTACATATATCTGCATTAGGAGGTATATTGTCGGCAAAATGAGCTATGTGATTTGCGGAACCTCTGTCGGGGCGATCCCGAGGCGATTGCTTGATGGATTCGAGCCGGCCATCCCGACGACGATCCAGCGAGATTCTACGAGGAGGAGAGAGACCATCGTAGGAAAGAGAGATGCATGGGGAGAGGAGGATCCCCTAGGACTCCGTGATGTGTGGATCAAGACGGGAGTGGGGATACAAAGGTTCGTGAAAGGTAGGTGATAGCCTGCAAGTGCACAGGGTTTAGTTGTAGCCTTTTCGAAGTAAGAATATCGATCCCACAGGGAGCATAGAAATCAGACTTTTGCCTCTTGTAATGAATTATGGATTTGTGCCTGCAAATAATTGTAAACTCCAAAGAAAGTGAGGGCTGAAGTAAATTATAATGGTGTTGCGAAACAAGCTTTAAAGTAAATAACATAAAAGTAATAAGAAAATAGTAGCTTGAGTGACTGATGGAATATCAGAGGAGTAAGGCGTTCTCAGGGAGTCCGGAATCCCCACTGGTGTGTTTCTAACGCATCTATGCGGGGGCATAGCATGGTATGGATACTTGAGCCACTCTTGACGATTATACTGGGCGGAGCCGGGTACAGAACACGTTCTACTCGAAGTAGACTTCGTGCCACGCACGCCACCACCATAGTCTCCCCCATAGGGTTACAACTATGATACTTAAGGGTTTACCCCGTGGACGTGGCCTCTCTAAGGGTTCTCCGTGATTCCCCTAGGAATTGTAAGGGTTAGGAGTAAAGGCTTTTACTGTCACCTTGAATTACCTTCTCGTCCTACCCCCTTACAACGATAGTGATATACTTCGTGGACATAAGGCAAAATAATGCCGAGTGGGCCCCTTCACAACATTCATGGAGTTATTAAACTAAGCATTCAACAAAGGATCTCATATCCAAGGTAACGATTCAAATCCTATACATACCAAGGTTCATCCATATCCCCGAGTGTAGGAGATATGCCCTAGAGGCAATAATAAATGCTATTATATATCTCCATGTTCATAATTAAGTTTATATTCCGTGTTATAACAGCTATGGTTCTTGAGTCTGCAATAACCATGAGGCTCGAAGGAAGACTCATATGCACGTGTGGAATAATAAACGATAAAATGTATTCCTAGTCTGGCCTCTAAGACTAGCTCAAGTGTTGCATGATGATCCTGTTTTCCTGATCATGGGCATGACTATGCCAGCAAACTTTGAGGGCACATTGTTAGAAGAACACTTGTGTTGAATCGACCCGAATTGATGTTATGCTATGAGATACATTCGTCACAAGTTAATGGTTAATAACACAGAGAAAGTTAACGTTTGCATAATTCCTTAGACCATGAGAGTATCGAGTTCCTTCATGCTTGATTCATGAACTTTGGGGGTTTGTTAAACGTCATCCGTAACTGGGTGGCTATTACGGCGGTTTACGGGTTCATGGGAAAGTATGACAAGGGACTTGATAGCTCAAGATTGGGATTTGCTCCTCCGACGATGGAGAGATATTCTTTGGGCCCTCTCAGTGTTACAGTATCCATCATCGTCTGGCCAGACACAATGTGATTTGATCACAGGGATGCCGGAACGCGGGAACGAGAAAAGAGAACAAAACCGGTAACGAGGTAACTGGCATAGTGGACAAGTTGTTGATCCACGGGGATGCCAATAAATCTCAACTCGGGTGTTTGTAACATATCGCGAAACAATAGGAATAGCACACGACAACTGAAGGTTCACTCGAATATTTATTCGTGTGGGTATAGGGGTCAATATGGGTGTCCACGGCTCCGATGTTGATCATTGATCGGAAAGTGTTCCGGTCATGTCTATACTTCACCGAACCTATAGGGTCACATGCTTAAGGGTCATCTATCTGCTGAATGCTAGATAGGGAGTCTGAGAGAAAGTCATCGGAAAAGTTTCGGAGACAACGGAAGAGTTCCGGAGAGAGAACACCGGAAGAGTTTCGGTAAAACTGAAAAGTTGTTTCGGGGTATACCATTAAGTCAAATTGGTTTGGGCACACGCCTGGAAATTCTTGGAGGGTGCCAGAATTGTTCTGGGAACTTCTGGGATTTTTTCGGAGAAAAAACCGGAAATGTTCCGGAGCTGCCGGAACCGCTTTGGTTGCTTTTCGCTGATGAAAATCACTAATCCGGAATTGTTTCGGAACGCGTCCAAAATTATTTTAGTGGGTACTAGAAATGTTCCAAGACCTGCAGAAATATTTTCGGATTTAACGGTCGTGAAAAAATGTTTCCGTGAATAGTGAAAAGCACTTTTTGGTTACTTTATGGAAAGCCACCTTTTTGGGCTTTGTCCCAAAAGATCTAGGGATGACATGGAAGGGTGGGAACCCCTTTTGGGGGGGGGCACAAGGTGGTGGACAGCCATGGGGTGCTCATCTATGGTGCTCCACTTGCCTCCCCATTTTGCCCTTTATGTGTGACATAAAGCATGGGAATTTTGGGTTTTTCATGTGCCACCCTACCCCTTGGGTTTTCCTATAAATAGAGGTGGAGAGGCACTCTCCACACTCACTCTTTCTCACATACAAATGCCATGCATGATCTGGCCTTCTCTCTCCCTCCCCGCGAAATAGTTTCGTAGAGCCGAAAGGCTGTCTGGGTTCTGGTGGGAACTAGTTCTGGATGGCGAAGCCCTGCCGGATAGATGACACAGTATGTGTGCAACCCCGTAGAGAGGTCGTAGGTTCGATATTTTTGCCCGAGGGGCTGTTCGAGAGTGCCTCTCGAAGGGCTGTCCGAGTGACCGTCCGAGTTTTTGTGAGTGCCTCCCGAAGGGCTGTCCGTGACACCGTCCGGGGGACTGTCCGACCGCCTCCCGAAGGGCTATCCGAGGGACTGATGAGGGAGTACATCCTCGCGGTTGGGAGGTTGTAAATCCTAGCTGCAGGGATCTGCACCGACGATCTACATCGACTCTACTTCCGTTGCGCTACGAGTCGGTAACGATCAGATCCAAACCTTGTATGCATCTCCATAGTGATCCTGGGCGTGCTCGCTATACCGAATTTTTTTGTTTTCTGTCGCGTTCCCCTACAATGGCATCATGAGCCGTGCTATGTGTAGATGCAGGTTACGATCTAGAATACATAGAGATGTATGGGTGTTGCACAATATAATTTGTAGTAGATGAGTTCTATTACTGAAAATTATTTGTGCGGGTAGCAGATGAAATCCGTTACCCGATGTTCTTGTTGCTTCCCTGAAATTTGCGTATTTCTGATCTTAATAACGGCATGGTGGAGTTTCAAAGTTCTGGCAATCCGCGATCCTGATTGATCAACGAAGTGCTAACAGTTCATTGAATTCCACCATAGTTAAAAGAAAGATGAAATTTCGCAGACAAAAGGGCAATGCAGATATGATCTGCACGGGGGTCATGCGTATGACGAAGTTCAGTATGGGGCTCGAGATTTTATTATCTCGTGTTTCATACACCCCGCAAAGTTAATCTAGCGACTTGAATAATCATACTTGATGATAAACGTTGGTAGCTTTGGTTTGTTTCGAAACCTTAGAAGCCACGAAAAATAAAATTTTGCATAAACCAATTAGAGGCGTCTAACTTGGTTTTGCAGGATGACATGAGATGTGCATGTGATGTGGTATAGCAGTTCTCATATTTAATTTGATTATGTATGAGATGACTATATAATGTAAATTAACATGACCTGCGTGTCATGATTCGGCATGATGGCTGGAGCCATATGATTGTCACTTTAATGACCTGCGTGTCAACCTTAAGTAATGCACTTATTTTATTAGCTATAGAGATAGCAATATTATCTGGTGCATCGACAAGGTGGTGGCAAACTCCGCAAAGGTGAACACCGACGCGAATGCCGAAGACGAAGAAATTAAAGACTTCTCCGTCGGAAAGGGCTATACCATATCATGCTATTATGAATTGCCTGAGATGTTTATCCCTTATGATGCACCCTTCTTGATTGCGCGGTAGTCGCTTTTATTAGGGTGATCTCTCACTTAAAATATCAAAGTAGTTAGTGTTCACCCAAGTGTAGCACCATCTGAGATTCGTATCTTTTCGGGGTGCGCCATGTACACATGAGCACGAACGAATCGAGAGGAATGAGGCGGGTGAGGTCAGACCTCGCAGCAAGATCACTTGGTTGTCTTTGACATTTAGGCAGGAGAGTCCTGAGCTCGAAACACATGCATCGAAAGATGGACAAGAGTCACATAGAGATGTGATTGGCAAGTTGGCCTACCGATTAAAATTTGCGTCATCAGTGATGAACCCGTCAATGGCGTTGAATTGAAATGCGGATCTTGAATCACTCACAATCAATTATGAGAGATATTTGTCTGAGTGGGAGCGCACTGTAGAATTAACTTGTTTAATTCTTTGTGCAATTAATTATGAACATTGTCTAAGTGAAATTTGCATAATAGTTGTAGAATAATGGCTCTCGTTTCCACCCTCCCTATTAAAATTGAATAGCTGTTAAATATCTAGTTAAAACTTTACGGTTGGTAACGTAATGTGAGGATTGTCCTCAAGAGTGCCGAGAAGGACTTTGTCCTATCGCATGCTTTCGGTATTCTCCCGCTAATGCTATGGATAATGTGACTCTCGTCCTTCAATCCAAAAGCTAGAATTCCGTTATGGTCAAAGTGCAATATATTTGCTTCCATAAGGCCCGAACTTCAAGAGTTTGGGATAGTTATGTGATATTCATGGAACTGAAAATTATTTTCAGATACAGACAAAGGCTAAAAGATATGAGATATCCAAAGAAATGTTTGTTTGCAAAGTATTAGTAAAGTGTTTACTGGGCATTTGACTGATGAGAGAGGGATCCAGAAGAACGCCTGTCATATGATGAAGGTGAATAAAACAACAACTTAAAGAGAAAGGAAATGTCCAAAGGGTGTTAGTATGACTTACACGCCTAGGAAGTCCGGGGCTAACGCCACTCTTAAAGTTGGGTGCTTCTTCTGAGAGTAGGAGAAATACTAAAAGTTAAACTGTTAGAAGTATAAAGGCAAAAAGAGAGAAGACTGGAATATCCAGCTCATGTATGAATGTCATACAAGTTATTAATGTATAGAAGGCTGGTCAAAAATATAATTCTTGGAAATTATGATTAAACATGTTAATCACTAATTCTTGGGTATTGTGAGTTGATCACAGAGATACCCGCTCGATTGCATTCTGTTGCGACTCGATGCAAGAACTACTATGGCCTAAAAGACTTGCCAGTAATGAGGTTTAGATACGCGCTGGGAACATAGTAAATGTTACTATACCTTCCATCAGTGTATTACCGTCTGTATTTATTTTCATAATTCATTTAGAGTTTTATACACTCTAGCCCATTGCATAAAGTATGTTGTAAGAAGGTTATTCATAAGAGAACTTTTGATGTTCGGTGTTATGAATAACATAAGGGCCATACTTTCATTATGAATGAGATGTATGTTATGAATATTGATAATAATATATTACCTCTGTGTTTACTTTCATAATTCATTTTAGAGTTTTATACACTCTAGCCCATTGCATAATGTTTGTTGCAAAAGGGTTGTTCATAAAAGAACAATTGTTGTTCAGTATCATGATAACATAAGGGCCATGCTTCCATCGTGGATGGTATGTATGTTATGAATATTGATGGTAATATGATACATCCATAACACTGACGCTAAATGTCACAAGACTAAAAGAATACCACATATGTGTGGCACTGCATTTAGTCACATTGGAGAAACCCGCATGGAAAAATTCCATCACGATGGATTTTGAAGTCATTTGATTATGAATCATCTGACACTTGTAACTTTCGTCCGAAAAGTAAAGTGACTGAAATACCGTTCACAGGCCATAAGGAACGAGCAACAGACTTATTGGTGATCATACATTTTGATGTGTGTAGTCCGATAAATGTTGTTGCTAGTAGTGGATTTATCTATCTTCAGAAATGACTCAAGTAGATATATGGATATTTACTTGACGAGACATAAGTCTGGATCTTTTGAAATCATTCAAAAGGTTTTCAATATGAAGTAGAAATTATTGTAACAAGAAAAAATTATGTTTCTACAATTAGATTGTGGAAAGAAAATTTTGAGTTACAAGTTTAGCGGATGTCTGATGAGTTGTGAAAAGAGTTTCATAATTTACACCTCCCGGAACACCACTGTTAGTGGAATGTCCGTGAATATGTAATCAAACCATTTATGACATGGTAAGATCAAAGATGACATAAATCAATTTGCCATTATCCCTTTTAAAGTAATGCTTTAGAGACTGCGGCTTTTACACTGAAAAGAGCGCCATCAGATCTGTTGAAATGACGCCATGGTATGGTACACCCAACCATGTTATATCTTTTCTTAACATTTGGAATATGGGGCTTGTGTAAAATGTTTACAAACCTATTCCAAATCAGACAAGTGCTACTTTGTAGGTTATCCCAAATTATTGGGAATTCCTCCACCACTATACCGGGGCAAAAGGTTTTGCCACAAAGAACGGTATGCTTTTGAAGAAAATGGTTCTTGCAAAAAGGTGAGTGGGAGGACAGTGCAACTCGACGAGATAACAGTATCTTCGTCATCAGATCAAAGGAAAGAAACCTTGAAAGTGATTTCAGAGTTTCCTACTGCGACTGATACGGAAGCCTCTACATGAGATGTATGGACTTCGGTCGAACTTGCAGCTGAACCACGTAGGCAAAACTCGTGCAAACCTCTCAGGTGCGCAAGCGAGATATTGTTGCTAGACAACAGTATACCTACGATACACAAGGAAGCGTTGATGGGCCCTGACTCCGGAATTAGCTAAATGCCAATATGATCCGAGATAGTTTCCATATAAATGATTCAAGATTAAATCTTGATACCCCTTTCAGAAGACTTAGAGTCTAACGAATATTTATGGAACTATAAACTGATACGGATAAAAAAAATATCCATAAAGCTTGACTTGTTCCTTATAACAAATTTAAGGAATTAACTACGGCGAGATTGTCTCTCCGTAGCGATGCTTAAAGTCGGTTCGGGTTAAACTAGCAATTAATACATATTTCAATCATGAGATATGTTACATGGATGCCAAAAGGATTTCCATAAGATGCAAATACAACCTAGGACTTGCATGTGATACAGTCCAAGGTATTTTGTCAATCCAGAGTATGCTAGTGAGTATGCAAACTTCAGAGTTCCAGCGATGGACAGAAGAGAGCAAAATGGAGTTGGAATCTTCATTTTTTATGAAATGGTCAAAAGAGTTTGATTTCATCAATGGATAGCGAAGATGCTTGTGGTAACAAGAAAGTAAGTGGGAGCATAATAATATTTCTAAAAACTTGTGTGCTTGACACATTGTTGATTGGAAATAATATAAATTTCTTGACACGAATTAGGACTTCTTTGAAAAATAGTTTTTCGATGAAGTGCTTGGGCTAGGTAGCCTTGATATTAGGCATATTTATCTACGGAGATAGAATTGCCTAATAGGGCTAAGCCAAAATACATATTGACAAGATGCTAAAACAGTTTAGCATTAAAAACGCCAAGGAGTGATTCTTGCCGAAGTCACTTGGAAAGAGTTTTTGCAAGACTCGGTGTCTCAAAACACTAACGAGCAAAATACATGATGGAGATTCCACACACTTTTGTGTTTGGATTAATCATGTATTTCATGGTATGTAAGACAACCAGATATGTCCAGTACTCCCAAGCAGTTGCGAGTATAGATACCAAAGTGATCAAAATACTGATCATGGGACAACAGTGACAAATGTCGTTGAGTACTAAAGTAGTACTGATGACATGTTTTCTCGCAAACGGAGATTATGAAGTGCTCGTTGTAAGTAGTTACATCGATACAATCTTCATCAATGCTCCATGCAATTTTCAATTTAAGTTAAGGGTTTTGTGTAATACACGATATGGTGGTGCGGTAAGTTGGAATTGTTCTAAACAAGTTACTGTGGCAAATTCTATAACAGAGGCTAAGTATGTTGCCGCTTTGGAAGCGACAAAGAAGATGTTGAATCATACAGTTCATTCATGAACTTAGTATGGTTCCAAGATGGCTTTGGTCAATGGAACACTATTGTAGATAGTTGTTCCATAGCTCAGTCTGAGGAATCAAGGTTCGACCAGTGATTCACATATATACAAAGCCAAGTCCACACAAAATATGAATTTTGTGAAAGCATGAAAACGCGAGGATATGCAAAGATACACATGGAACTGAAGTTGTCAGATCCGTTGGACATCAGACTATACCACAAGCGGAGCATATTTTACACCAGTATGCCATAGGTGTAAAGTGCATTAGCATTGACTAGATTATTGACTCTAGTGCAAGTGGGAGTATATAGGAGATATGCCCTAGAGGCAATAATAAATGCTATTATTTATCTCCATGTTCATAACTAAGTTTATATTCCGTGCTATAACGGCTATGGTTCTTGAGTCTGCAATAACCACGAGGCTCGAAGGAAGATTCATATGCACGTGTGGAATAATAAACGATAAAATGTATTCCTAGTCTGGCCTCTAAGACTAGCTCAAGTGTTGCATGATGATCCTGTTTTCCTGATCATGGGCATGACTATCCCAGCAAACTTTGAGGGCACATTGTTAGAAGAACACTTGTGTTGAATCGACCCGAATTGATGTTATGCTATGAGATACATTTGTCACAAGTTAATGGTTAATAACATAGAGAAAATTAACGTTTGCATAATTCCTTAGACCATGAGAGTATCGAGTTCCTTCATGCTTGATTCATGAACTTTGGGGTTTGTTAAACGTCATCCGTAACTGGGTGGCTATTACGGCGGCTTACGGGTTCATGGGAAAGTATGACAAGGGACTTGATAGCTCAAGATTGGGATTTGCTCCTCCGACGATGGAGAGATATTCTTTGGGCCCTCTCGGTGTTACGGTATCCATCATCGTCTAGCTAGACACAATGTGATTTGATCACAGGGATGCCGGAACGCGGGAACGAGAAAAGAGAACAAAACCGGTAACGAGGTAACTGGCATAGTGGACAAGTTGTTGATCCACGGGGATGCCGATAAATCTCACCTTGGGTGTTTGTAACATATCGCAAAGCAACAGGAATAGCACACGGCAACTGGAGGTTCACTCGAATATTTATTCGTGTGGGTATAGGGGTCAATATGGGTGTCCACGGCTCCGATGTTGATCATTGATCGGAAAGTGTTCCGGTCATGTCTATACTTCACCGAACCTATAGGGTCACACGCTTAAGGGTCATTTATCTGCTGAATGCTAGACAGGGAGTCTGAGAGAAAGTCACCGGAAAAGTTTCGGAGACAACGGAAGAGTTCCGGAGAGAGAACACCTGAAGAGTTTCGGTAAAACTAAAAAGTTGTTTTGGGGTATACCATTAAGTTAAATTGGTTTCGGCACACGCCTGGAAATTCTTGGAGGGTGCCAGAATTGTTCTGGGAACTTCTGGGATTTTTCCGGAGAAAAAAACAGAAATGTTCCGGAGCTGCCGGAACCGGTTTGGTTGCTTTTCGCTGATGAAAATCACTAATCCGGAATTGTTTCAGAACTCGTCCAAAATTATTTTAGTGGGTACTAGAAATGTTCTAAGACCTACAGAGATATTTTTGGATTTAACGGTCGCGAAAAAATGTTTTCATGAATAGTGAAAAGCACTTTTTGGTTACTTTATGGAAAGCCACCTTTTTGGGCTTTGTCCCAAAAGATCTAGGGATGACATGGAAGGGCGGGAACCCCTTTTTTTGGGGGGGGGGCACAAGGTGGTGGACAGCCATGGGGTGCTCATCCATGGTGCTCCACTTGCCTCCCCATTTTGCCCTTTATGTGTGACATAAAGCATGGGCATTTTGGGTTTTTCATGTGCCACCCTACCCCTTGGGTTTTCCTATAAATAGAGGTGGAGAGGCACTCTCCACACTCACTCTTTATCACATACAAATGCCATGCATGATATGGCCTTCTCTCTCCCTCCCCGCGAAATAGTTTCGTAGAGCCGAAAGGCTGTCTGGGTTCCGGTGGGAACTAGTTCTAGACGGCGAAGCCCTGCCGGATAGATGACACCGTATGTGTGCAACCCCGTAGAGAGGTCGTAGGTTCGATCTTTTTGCCCGAGGGGTTGTTCGAGAGTGCCTCCTGAAGGGCTGTCCGAGTGACCGTCCGAGTTTCTGTGAGTGCCTCCCGAAGGGCTGTCTGTGACACCGTCCGAGGGACTGTCCGACCGCCTCCCGAAGGGCTGTCCGAGGGACTGATGAGGGAGTACATCCTCGCGGTGGGGAGGTTGTAAATCCTAGCTGTGGGGATCTGCACTGACAATCTACATCGACTCTACTTCCGCTGCGCTACGAGTCGGTAACGATCAGATCCAAACCTTGTATGCATCTCCATAGTGATCCTGGGCATGCTCGCTGTACCGATTTTTTTTGTTTTCTATCGCGTTCCCCTACACCGTGAACTAGGGGTCTACTCACACATGGAGACAACAAACATCATGATGGGGGTGATGACAAACATGAGTGAATGATACAAGTAACACACTAGACGATACACTAGGGTTCCTGATGTTACAATGATAAGGATGTGGATGATGATGCCAGTGGTGATGATGTTGTAGCCACCTTGTGCTTGGTGATGAAGATGGCCTATAACGTCCCACTCAGTCACACCCGCCGGTGGTCGTTACTCCTGGTGGGATCTAGACTGGCCCCACAGATCAATACTAGTCTTTCCTGCGCACTTTGTCCTCACTCGTGCGCACCCGGGACCAACTTCCCGGTCAGTCACCCATCCTGAAATTACTCCAAGCTGAGCACGCTTAACTTTGGAGTTCTTTCTGAATGGGCTCCCGGAAAATAAGAAATTCCTTATTGATATGAGTAGTCTAGCATCCCTATTAAGCCAGGCTATCACATACACCCCCACTCAGAGGAACCGACGTCCTCGTCGGGCCACAGGAACGTTCCCTCTTGGCACATACGTCTGTGCATCCAGTCCGGTACATGTGCCATGCCGTGTGCCACGACGGGTCACAAACGTCATGAACAACATGACCACGCACCTGTCCGCAAACATCCGTGTAACCGCGAGAGTCAGCTCTGATACCAACTTATAACGTCCCACTCAGTCACACCCGCCGGTGGTCGTTACTCCTGGCGGGATCTAGACTGGCCCCACAGATCAATACTAGTCTTTCCTGCGCACTTTGTCCTCACTCGTGCGCACCCGGGACCAACTTCCCAGTCAGTCACCCATCCTGAAATTACTCCAAGCTGAGCACGCTTAACTTTGGAGTTCTTTCTGAATGGGCTCCCGGAAAAGAAGGAATTCCTTATTGATATGAGTAGTCTAGCATCCCTATTAAGCCAGGCTATCACATGGCCCTCTTCTCCTTGCTAATCCCTCCTCCAGATGATCTCCGGAGGCTAGGGTTCTGCCTTCTGGACGAGTTTTTTGGTCTCTGTGTGCGTCTAATCCCCGATCTGATTTCACGGGGTGGAAGTAGTCAATGAGGCGGCGGCGCTGGCATCTCATACGACCGCTCATACGAGCGGCCGCGCTTCTATGGAACGTCGTCTTTCGCTCTGGAAGCGCTGCGGCAACTCCTTCTTTGGCCTTCTTACTTGATTCTTTTATGGTAGGTGATTATCACATTAAATACGAGATTCCACTACCATTTCCTGGGATTTCTTCCATAAAGTTCTCAATGGTCCAAAAAGCGTCACCTGAGGGATATCAACAAAAAGAGGTGCGCAAACGCTGTAAAATTCCACAAAGCCTACCATGTAGGCACAAAATAACTATCAAAATCATCACACAAATTGGACTCATCAACTCCCCCCAGCTTTAAGTCTTGCTCGTCCCCATGCAAGTATCGTAGCTTGTAAAGAACAAGGTCAACTTGATATTTACGAGATACGGATATGAGAGAAGCATGAGTCCATTATTGGTTATAGGAACAAGTAGGGATAAAAGAATTATGACAAAATTATAGCTCATCCTCACTATGATAATTATCATGCAGGAATCCACACGTTATTACTCAATTTTATTATGGGCAGGTAACAACTTCATACCCTAGTTCATCATTGTTTCAATCGGACAAGCAGAAGAGGGTTCCATTCCATTCTCCTTTTTTCTTGCAGAGATTCATTACTGTAAATATTTTTGTCTCTTGTCATTGGAACATGTTTAAGAGCCCATCTCACATTTTAATCTTAAGTGAAATGCAAGCTAAACATGAACCTCGGGAGAACTCTTTTTGTAAAAACACTTTTCAAATTAAGAGGATTGTTTATTTTTCTGCTTGCCCTTTTATCAGTTGAACTTCTAGTGAACTAGCATATATATAGTTATTTCATCTCCTTTCAAAAACTTCACAACTGCAATGTGGAGTACTTATAATCATCATGCAAGTAACTATGTGGTACTATTTAGATCACAATTATTATCTTGTACGCTCTCAAGAAAGCAATAATGATCTCACACATCAATACATCCAAATACTCGTCGGGAAGGATCATCCCTTATTCAAAAGGGAATCCATAGTTCAACTTTATTGAAAACAAAAACTGCGAGCTAATCTCGACTTGCTGAAAAGAAATGCAGGAAGGTAAAGATACAAAGTGCACGTGAATCTCCCCCAAGCTTACAATGAAGCCGGGAAGATCCAGGCACTTAGCGTTTCATGCTCACTCCTGGGTATCCTTGCAGGCAATGAAGATGTTCCTGAAGCGCTCCCTCATCTCCTCAATCACGACATGCTGATGATCTATAACCTGGGTCAAAAAACTCAAGCTGTGCGGTGTTTTGATTAATGGTGTCAGCCATGAGACTGATCTTATGGAAGAGACCATCGACCGTTGTCTCTAGGTCTTTGCTCGTCAACCAATAAGAGTCAATACCCTCTCCAATAGTGTTCACACAAGCCTTAGAAACTTGATCCAGATCCTTGATCTTTTCTTTATCTCCTCCAGGGTAGGTAACACAGACTAGCAACGTTTGGTCCGCGCGCTGCTAGTCTAAACTACCCAGCGGCGTCGTACTAGCGGCGCGTGGTAAGAACACTGCCAGTCATCACTATCGAACGCCGCTAATTAGGGGTTACTATACTAGTGGGCATTGCACTTGACGCTCGATCGTGAGCCTTGTGTCATCGTGCATCTTCTTCATGTAAGTAGCTTTTTCGCCCGCATCCATGTTCGTTCTCTCTTGTAGTGGTAGCGGCAGGAAATTGCGTTGGCATGAACACCAAAACACCTTAAGGCGGGAAATACCCTTTCACACATGAAACTCATGGAGTCTCATTATCAACTCCAAGCAAAAAGAACTGAAGATATTTCAGCGTGTCCTCTTTTTGTCTTAATTGGTAATGCTTGTTCTACTACCCCTTGTTGTGAGCATGCATCTCTTGTTGAGGAGAACTCTACATTGAAGGCAGAACTTGAGAAGAGCATAGTATCGTGTATCCAAGGGGGCAAACCTCAATGACAAGTTGATTAATCAAAAGGAAGTTGTAGGTAAAGAGGGACTTGGGTATGCTCCGAAGTCAAAGAAGAAGAAGAACACGAAAAATAAGGCCAAGGACACTTCCCATCCCAAATATGTTACTTTTGTGAAAGAGGGGGAGAAGGGTAGTAAGGAGAAGTTGAACAACGGTGTGGGTGGTAGTGCCACTAGGGGAAAAACCACTCATCCCGACTTTGCCGGCAAATTTAACCGTTCCTATGTTCTTTGTCGTGCTAATGATGGCCATGTTTATGCCAAATTTGTTGGTTCTCCTTATGAGTATATTGAATGGTCTATATGGGTTCCTAAAACCCTTGTTACTAACAAAAGAGGACCCATTCAAGAATGGGTACCTAAAACCAAGCCTTAATCTCTTGTAGGTGTTGGATCCCGGTAGTGGTTCATGGGCGCTCGATAGTGGAGCAACAAGTCATATGACCGGAAATGACATATTGGTGGATCTAAAACTTGATTTAACTTGTGACACCTATGTCTAGTATGGGGATTCGTCAAGGTCTAAGGTATTGGGTCTTGGCAAGGCGGTAGTCTCACCGGATACATCCATTGAGAATGCCAAGCTTGTCGAAACCCTTTCATACAATTCACTTTTCGTTCGCCAACTTGCACTTATGGGCTTTGCCACTTTCTTTGATGTGGATATCATGACCCTATTGTGGAGCAAGACTCTTAAAGTAGCCTTTGTTGGATATGTTGATAACGGTCTCAATGTGCTGGACTTTTTAGAGAAACCCACTAAGACCGTGACATGTCTAATGACTAAAATTGATGTGAGATGGCTTTGGTATCGCCATTTCACCCATGTCAATACGAGATCTTTGCAAGGTGTCCTCATTGGGGATCACATTCACTACAATAAAAAGACACATCCGTGACTTTTTGGTCTGAACAAAAATATTTTGTCATGAAAGTGATACTTCCATGACGATAATAGTGAAAAAACATGCATCATCATGGATGTGGTGGGCACCTACTTCTATGACAAAAAATATGACAGAAAATGGGTTTTTTCGTCCTGGGAGGGCCGCCGGCGCACCTGCATGACATTCTTTGGGCCTTTCGTGACGTAAAAAGTCATGGTAGAAATGAGGGCGAGGATTTTTCTGGGGTTTCTCTGCCACACACGATATACGATGGTCGGGCCCAAGTGATGTAGGGATGGTTTGCGCGTGTGCGAGCGAGCCCTTTGCATTACTGAACCCTAGCAAGCCCTTTGCATTACTGAACCCGAGCGAGCCCTCACATTACTGAACCCGAGCGACCAATGCGAATGTATTACGTTTTGTTGCTCGTTATGTGTTTATTAAAAAAGGCAAGCAGATCGCAAAATCATAGCAAGCGTCACGAGGAATGGTGTTCGGTTTGTGCTAACCTGCAGACGACCCTCATGTAGGAGTCGCTGCGGGTGGCACATGATACGTCTCCGTCGTATCTATAATTTTTTATTTTTCATGCCAATATTCTACAACTTTCATATACTTTTGGCAGCATTTTATATTATTTTTGGGACTAACATATTGATCCAGTGCCCAGTGCCAGTTCCTGTTTTCTGCTTGTTTTTTGTTTCGCAGGAAATCCATATCAAACGAAGTCCAAACGCGATAAAATTTTACGGAGAATTATTTTGGAATATTGATACGTCCAATTTGCATCATGATTTCCTACTAATAAATATTATGTTTTTGATCATTATTTCACTTTATGGTACAATTCTTATGCCTTTTCCCTCTTATTTTGCAAGATTCACATGAAGAGGGAGAATGCCGGCAGCTGGAATTCTGGACCTGAAAGGGGTGAAACAGAGATAGCTATTCTGCACAACTCTAATGACCTAAAAATTTACGGAGAATTGTTTTGGAATATATAAAAAATACTGGCGAAAGAATCAACAGAAGGGGGCCCACCAGGAAGCCACAAGCCTGGGGGGCGCGCCCTACCCCCTGGGCGCGCCCCTTGGCTTGTGGGGCCCCTGGCAGGCCTCTGGCCCCCTCCTTCTACTATATAAAGCCATTTGCCCTAGAAAAAATCAGAAGAAGACTTTCGGGACGAAGCGCCGCCGTCTCGAGGCGGAACCTGGGCAGGAGCTATTTTGCTCTCCGGCGGAGCAATTTCGCCGGGGATACTTCCCTCCGGGAGGGGGAAATCGAAGCCATCGACATCACCAACGATCCTCTCATCATGGGAGGACCAATATTCATCAACATCTTCACCAGCACCATCTCATCTCAAACCCTAGTTCATCTCTTGTATTCAATCTTTGCCTCAAAACCTCAGATTGGTATCTGTGGGTTGATAGTAGTGTTGATTACATCTTGTAGTTGATGCTAGTTTGTTTATTTGGTGGAAGATTATATGTTCAGATCCTTGATATGTCTCCAACGTATCTATAATTTTTGATTGTTCCATGCTATTATATTACCAATCTTGGATGTTTTTATATACATTTACAGCAATATTATATATCATTTTTTGGGACTAACCTATTAACTTAGTGCCGAGTGCCAGTTGCTGTTTTTTGCCTGTTTTTGGTTTTCCAGAATATCAGTACCAAACGAAGTCCAAATGCCACGAAACTTTTTGGAGATTTTTTTCTGGACATAACAAGTACTGGAAGCTTCGGGAGAGGGCCAGAAGATGGAGCAGTGGCCCAGGAGGCACCAGGGCGCGCCCCAGCGGGGGTGGCGCGCCCTGGTGGCTTGTGGGGCCCACACAGCTCCGTTTGACCTAATTCCACCACTATAAATTTTCTAAAATCGGGAAACCAACAGAGGAGTCCACGAAATACTTTTTCCGCCGCCGCAAACTTCTGTTCTCGAGAGATCCCATCTGGGGGCCTTTTCCGGCACTCCGCCGGAGGGGGAATCGATCATGGAGGGGCTCTACATCAACCTTGTTGCCCTTCCGATGATGCGTGAGTAGTTTACCACAGACCTTAGGGTCCATAGTTAGTAGCTAGATGGCTTCTTCTCTCTTTTTGATCTTCAATACAATGTTCTCCTCGACGTTCTTGGAGTTCTATCCGATGTAATCACTTTTTGCGGTGTGTTTGTTGGGATCCGATGAATTGTGAGTTTATGATCAGATTATCCATGAATATTATTTGAGTCTTCTCTGAACTCTTTTATGCATGATTATTATAGCTTCATATTTCTTCTCCGATCTATTGATTTGGTTTGGCCAACTAGATTGATTTATCTTGCCATGGGAAGAGGTGCTTTGTAATGGGTTCGATCTTGCGGTGCTCAATCCCAGTGACAGAAAGGGACATGACACGTATGTATCGTTGCTATTAAGGGTAAAAAGATGGGGTTTATTCATGCGTGAGTTTACTTTGTCTACATCATGTCATCTTGCTTAAGGCGTTACTTCGTTCTTTATGGACTTAATACACTAGATGCATGCTGGATAGCGGTCGATGTGTGGAGTAATAGTAGTAGATGCAGGCAGGAGTCGGTCTACTTGTCTCGGACATGATGCCTATATACATGATCATTGCTTTGGATATCGTCATGATTATTTGCTTTTCTATCAATTGCCCAACAGTAATTTGTTTACCCACCGTATGCTATTTTCATGAGAGAAGCCTCTAGTGAAAACTATGGCCCCCGGGTCTATCTAAATCATATATTAAAAACCCTAAAAATACTTTGCTGCACTTTTATTTTATTTATTTTATTTTATATTTTAGTTTAACCTATCTATCTATCACATATAATTTAATCTTGCAATTAACCGCCGAGGGATTGACAACCCCTTGTTTGCGTTGGGTGCAAGGATTTGTTGTTTTGTGTGCAGGTGCTGCTAATGAGGTGTTGCGTGATTCTCCTACTGGATTGATAACCTTGGTTTCATAACTGAGGGAAATACTTATCTCCACTGTACTGCATCTCCCTTCCTCTTCAGGGAATTACCAACGCAGCTCACAAGTAGCAGGAAGAATTTCTGGCGCCGTTACCGGGGAGACATCATCAACATCTATCAAGTACCTATGCATAAAACTTACATCTCCTTGCATTTGTTTTATTTGCCTTTGCCTCTCATTTTCATCTCCCCCACTTCTAAAAAAAATTTATCGCAAAAACACAAAGATATTTTTACTTGCTTTTATTGCCTTCATGTCGAACACACAAGAACAGAAAGTAAAAGCAAAAATATAAGATACTATGGATCCATTTAAAGTTTTCTACTTGGGTCGTCTTTGATCCATTTGTGCTCGTGTTGAAACCCCAACTAGTTTAGTTGAGGGAAAATCATTAGATGAGCATGCTTATTTTATGCGTCACCATTTGTCTGAAAAAGGGAGACTCTTATGGCGTCAAATAAATTGTTTGCTATGCTATGCTTGGAATCTATGTGAAATTTATGATTTGACTTGTTGCTCTAAGAACCCTAAAAAACACCTTCCCTACCTATGTGAGTTTAATGATAATGAAATCTTATCTTCTTATGCCAAGGGTGTTTATAGTTACTATGATATCGAACAAATTGAAGAATTTGTTGCTTTTAAGGGTGCTTATGAAGTTGCTTCTTTAATTGAAATGTATGATATTACTCTTTACAAATATGAAAATTTTGACATACTTAAATATTGATATGAAAACTATGCTCCTAATGCCTATGTTAGTGAATTCATTGGGAGAATATCTGCTGCTTTGGAAGAGAATAATGATATGCATGAATCCATACAATTGTGATTCCGTTGATTCGATTGAAATATCCCCTCTTGATGGATGTGATGCTTGCTATTCTTATGGCCATGATGCCAATATTAATGATGCTTATAGAGATGAACTTGCTATAGTTCCTTATGTTAAAAATGAAATTATTGCTATAGCACCCATACTTGATAGCTCCTTGAATGAAAAGCATGATTGCAATGATATTATTATAAATTCTATCAATGTCAATTGTGCTAATGATATGCAAAGCTACAAGCTTGGGGATGAAAATTTTGTTATGTGCACTACTTATTGCAATGATCATGATTGGGGTGATAATGCTTCTTATGATCTTGAAAAAAAAATTAAGCCTCATGATGAATATGTTATTGATAATAATGCTTGTAATACTATTAAAAGTGGGTTTGGGAGAGCATCAACTTTAGGTAATAATGATCCCACTACTTTGGAGAATTATCAATCTTATGAAATTTTTGACAAAAGTGGGTTCGGAGAGGTCATGACTTTAGTTGATGTTAATCCCACTATCTTGGAAGATTATAATTTTTTTATGCATGTGGATCATAGAGAGATTATTTTTTATGATAGCTATATTGTTGAGTTTGATTATGATCCTACATGTAATTATTATGAGAGAGGAAAATATGGTTGTAGAAATCTTCATGTTACTAAATTACCTTTCGTTATGTTGAAATTATGGATGCTCCATTCTTCTTATTGGCATATGCTAGGTATTGCTTGTCTTGATAATTTGTTTGCTTATAAAATGCCTATGCATAGGAAGTATGTTAGAATTAAATGTGATTTTCACATGTTTCATGATGCTCTCTTCGTGTTTAAATTACTATCTTTCATGTGAGCATCATTGAAATCTCAAGCCTATCTTAATGGCTATAAAGAAAGAGCTTGTTGGGAGACAACCCAATAAATTTTTATTCTGTTATTGTGTGTTTTCACAATTATGCTACTGTTATGATTGTGGTTTTGTGTTTTTAATTAGTGTTTGTGCCAAGTAAAACCTTTGGGATGATTTGGAAGATAGTATAATTGATGCTGTTTGGAAAACAGAAAGTTTTGCGTCCAGTGCTGGAATTTTGGTTCTGTACTGGAGCGTTCGAAAAATCTGAAATTTTTACACAGTATTGGTATATGAATTGCCCACGTTTTCCTAATTTTTCAGAATTTTTGGAGTTACAGAAGTATAGCTTTTAAATAGATTTTTATAGACTGTTCTGTTTTTGACAGATTTTATTTTTGATGCACTGCTTGCTTGTTTTGATGAAACTATGGATTGTATCGGGGGGTATAAGCCATGGAGAAGTTAGAATACAGTAGGTATAATGCAAAAATAAAATATGAATGGGTTTGCAATAGTACTTAAAGTAGTGATTTGTTTTGTTATACTAACGGATCTCACGAAGGTTTTGTTGAGTTTTGTGTGATTGAAGTTTTCAAGTTTTGGGTGAGATCACGATGGATGAAGGAATAAGGAGTGGCAAGAGCCTAAGCTTGGGGATTCCCAAGGCACCTCAAGGTAATATTCAAGGAAGACTCAAGCGTCTAAGCTTGGGGATGCCCCGGAAGGCATCCCCTCTTTCTTCTACCAACCATCGGTAATTTTACTTGGAGCTATATTTTTATTCGTCACATGATATGTGTTTTGCTTGGAGCGTCGTGTATTATATGAGTCTTTGCTTTATTTGCTTTTTAGTTTGTCACAATCATCTTTGTTGGACACACCTATTTGAGAGAGCCACACGTTTATCATAATTTGTTAAAATACTCTATGTGCTTCACTTAATTTTTTTGAGCTAGGCAGTTGCTCTAGTGCTTCACTTAAATCTTTTTGAGCACGGCGATGGCTATATTTTGAAGAAATATTTGCACTCTCATGCTTCACTTATATTATTTTGAGAGTTTATAAGATTAAAATTTTGAAGAAATATTTGAACTCTCATGCTTCACTTATATTATTTTGAGAGTTGATAAGATTAAAATTTTGAAGAAATACTTGCACTCTCATGCTTCACTTATATCTTTTTGAGAGTTGACAATAGTAATGGTAATTTGCACAAGATATGAATTTGGTCCCAAAGTGATGAATATTCAAGAGGGATATAATAAAAACTTTCATATAGATCATTGGATATGATAAGTGTGATTCCTTGCAATAGTTTTGCGATATGGAGATGATAATATGTGAGTCGTGTTAGTGAGTAATTGTGATTTAGTAAGAATATTAGTGTTAAGGTTTGTGATTCCCTATGCATGCACGTTAAGTCAATAGTTATGCAAAGAAATTATATCCTACTTATGGTGCATTATTCGGTCTTAGTTATGTTCAATGCATGTTTATGACCGTTTTCGCTTTTTGGTTGGTTGCTTCTCAATCTATTTGCTAGCCTTCATTTGTACTAAGCGGAATTGCTGCTTGTGCATCCAAACTCCTTAAACCCAAGTTGTGCCAAATGAGTCTAGCATACCTACCTATATGCGGTGTTTCCATGCCGTTCCAAGTAAATTTGCGTGTGCCAACTCTAATTTTCAAAATAATTTTTCCGTTTTGTGTGCCAGTACCGCTCATGAAGCGGCAGGGGGTGGCCAATATTTTCCATGCTAGGTGTGTTATTCTCACGATGAGTGTTTATTCACTTGTCATTGCACGAGAGAGTGGCTGGTAATAGGGATGCCTGATACGTCTCCAACGTATCTATAATTTATGAAGTATTCATGCCATATTTATTATAGTTTTGTATGATTTTGGTGCACTTTTATATGGATTTTATATGATTTTCATGGACTAACATATTGACCTAGTGCCCAGTGCCAGTTGATGTTTTCTGCTTGTTTTTGGTTTTCCAGAAAATCCATATCAAACGAAGTTCAAATGCAGCGAAACTTTTTGACGATTTTTTCTGGAAGGAAACAGACCCAGGAAGCTTTGGAGGAGCAGCAGAAGAGCCACATGGGCCCCACGAGCCACCTGGGCGCGCCTGCCCCCCAGGCGCGCCCTGGTGCCTCGTGGGCCCCCTGTGGCACCTCTTTGCGTGATTCCAACGCTGAAAAATCATATATATTCAGAAACCCCCGAAAGTTAACCTAGATGAGTTTTTACGCCGCCGCAAGCCTCTGTACCTCCACAATCTCATCTACAGCCCTTTTCCGGCACCCTACCAGAGGGGGGAATCATCACCGGAGGCCATCTTCATCATCCCGACGGTCTCCATGACGAGGAGGGAGTAGTTCACCCTCGGGGCTGAGGGTTTGTGCCAGTAGCTATGTGTTTTATCTCTCTCTCTCCTGTTCTTGATTTGGCACGATCTTGATGTACCACGAGCTTTGTTAATATAGTTGGAGCATATGGTGTTTCTCCCTCTCTATCTTGTTCTGATGAATCGAATCTTTTCCCTTTGAGGTTTCATTATTGTCGGATTGAATATTTCAGATTTGAGAACACTTGATGTATGTCTTGCATATGAATACCCGTGGTGACAATGGGGTATTATATTGATTCACTTGATGTATGTTTTGGCACTCAACTCGCGGATTCCCGAGGTGATATTGGGGTAATCTATGCATAGGGGTTGATGCACGTTTTCATTATCTTTTCTCCGATAGAAACTTTGGGGTGCTCCTTGGAGTTCTTTGTGTGGATTGAATATTATGATTATGAAGTTGTTTGATGCATATCATATAATCAACTCATGGATATTTGTGGTGACATTGGAGTATCTAGGTGACATTAGAGTTGGTTGATGTGTATCATATGATGTTATTTTAGTACGAACTCTAGGGTTGTTTGTGACAATTATAGGAATGGCTCAATAGATCGATCGGAAAGGATAACTTTGAGGTGGTTTCGTACCCTACAAACAATTTCTATCTTATGTTCTCCGCTAATAGGAACTTGGGAGTGATTCTTTATTGCATGTTGAGGGATGGTTATATGATCCAATTATGTTAGCATTGTTGAGAGATTGCACTAGCGAAAGTATGAACCCTAGGCCTTGTTTCTAAGCATTGCAATACCGTTTATGCTCACTTTTGTTACTTGCTACCTTGCTGTTTTTTATTGTTCGCACTACAAAAACCTATATCTACTATCCATACTACACTTGTATCACCATCTCTTCGCCGAACTAGTGCACCTATACAATTTACCATTGTATTGGGTGTGTTGGGGACACAAGAGACTCTTTGTTATTTGTTTGCAGGGTTGTTTGAGAGAGACCATGTTCATCCTACGCCTCCCACGGATTGATAAACCTTAGGTCATCCACTTGAGGGAAAATTGCTACTGTCCTACAAAACTCTGCGCTTGGAGGCCCAACACGAGTCCACAAGAATAAGTTGTGTAGTAGACATCAAGCTCTTTTCTGGCGCCGTTGCCTGGGAGGTGAGTGCTTGAAGGTATATATTTAGATCTTGCAATCGAATCTTTTAGTTTATTGTTTTATCACTAGTTTGGTTTATAAAAGAAAACTACAAAAAAATGGAATTGAGGCTGCCTCATATTATTCATCTTTATAATGTCTTTCTTGAAAATGATGGAGCAGAAAATTGTGCTCAATTGATAGAAGAAGAATTCAATAAATTTTTTGGCATAAAATCTTTGAATGGTGAGCATGATTGCAATGTTGTTAGTATGAATTCTATGAATATCCATGATGCTAATGATATGCAAAGCCACAAGCTTGGGGATGCTATGTTTGATGAAGATGATATTTTTAGTGCCCCAAGTTTTGATGAGCAAATTTATTATGATGATTGCATGCCTCCTATTTATGATGATTACATTGATAAAAGTGGACTTGGAGAGGTCATGAAGTTATTTAATGATGATTCCACTATTCTGGAAGAGGTTTCAATTGATTATGACAACAAAGTTGCTATCTATGATGATTATTGTGATGACATGTATGCTATAAAGAATAATGATAACCATGAAACTTGTCATCATGATTTTAATTTTCAACTGGATTATGCCAATCAAGTATCTCATGATAGTTATTTTGTTGAATTTGCTCCCACTATTATTGATGAGAACAAATTTGCTTATGTGGAGAGTAATAAAATTTCTATGCTTGTAGGTCATGAAAAGAATGCTTTATGTGATAGTTATATTGTTGAATTCATTCATGATGCTACTGAAAATTATTATGAGAGAGGATCATATGCTTGTAGGTGTTGCAATAATATCAAGTTTCCTCTCTATGTGTTGAAAGTTTTGAAATTATGCTCGTTTTGCCTTCCTATGCTAGTTGATTCTTGCTCCCATAAACTATTTGCTCACAAAATCCCTATGCATAGGAAGTGGGTTAGGCTTAAATGTGCTTGTCATATGCTTCATGATGCTCTCTTTGTGTTTCAATTCTTTCCTTTTATGTGAGCATCATTGAAATCATCATACCTAGCTAAAAAGGCATTAAAGAAAAGCGCTTATTGGGAGACAACCCAATATTTATACCTACTGTTTTTGTGTGTTCACATGATTAATCTACTGTAGTAATCATGTTTTATATGTTTTCTTTCAATAATGTGCCAAGTAAAGCCTTTGGGATAGTGTGGATGCTTGTTGATTTGATTCTGTGCAAAAACAGAAACTTTTGCGTCCAGTGCTGGAATTTCTATTCTGTACTGGAGTGTTAAAAAATTCTGAAATTTTTACACAGTATTGGGTTACAATTTTTTTACGTTTTCCTATTTTTTCAGAATTTTTGGAGGTAGAGAAGTATGGTTTTTAAATCGCTCACTACATGCTCTTCTGTTTTTGACAGATTCTGTTTTTATTGCATAGTTTGCTTGTTTTAGTGTTTCCATAGCTTATATTATGAGATATAAATTATGGAAATGATAGACTACAGTAGTCATTATGTGAGAACAATTATGAATCTTGTCTTGACAGTACCTAAGTGGATGATTTATTTTTATCATACTAACCTATCTCACAAGTTCCGTTAAGTTTTGTGTGATTGAAGTTTTCAAGTTTTGGGTGAGATATCGATATGAGGAGAATAAGGAGTGGCAAGACCCTAAGCTTGGGGATGCCCAAGGCACCCCAAGGTAATATTCAAGGAAGACTCATGCGTCTAAGCTTGGGGATGCCCCGGAAGGCATCCCCTCTTTCCTCTTCAACATTATCGGTAACCTTACTTGGAGCTATATTTTTATTCGTCACATAATATGAGTTTTGCTTGGAGCGTCATTTTCTTTTGTTGAGATTTTCTTTCTGTTATAAATAATAATGTTTTTGTATCTTTTATTTCAATAAAATGCCAAGTATAGCCTTTACCATGCTCTGTTTGCAAGTTTATGTGTTGCTGTTTGAAAACAGAAAGTTTTCTGTTATGTCCAGAATATTCCTGATTATTCAGAACATGATAAAAATCTGAATTTTTTACACAGTAAGCATGCATGAGTTCTCTGTCACGTGGTAATTTTTCAGAATTTTTGGTGTTAGGAAATATGAATTTTAAATCCCCATTTACAGACTATTCTGTTTTGGCAGATTGCTGTTATGGTTGCATTGTTTGCATATGTTTGCTTGTTTAATGTTTCTATTTGTGGATAGGAGTATTAAATATGCAGAGACATTTAGTATGCAATGTTTAATTATAATTTTAGTGATTTGCTACAGTGGAGAATGTTAAGGTTTTGAGTTGATTCATACTAACTTATCTCACGAGTTCTTGTTGAGTTTTGTGTGGATGAAGTTTTTAAGATTTAGGAGAAGCCATGATATGAGAGGAATTAAGGAGACATAAGAGCTCAAGCTTGGGGATGCCCAAGGCATCCCAAGTTAATATTTCAAGAAGTTTCAAGCATCTAATCTTGGGGATGCCCCGGTAGGCATCCCACCTTTCTTCATCAACAATTATCGGTTAGTCTTGGTTGAGCCTAAGTTTTTGCTTCTTCACATGAGATGTGCTATTCTTGGAATGTCAATTTATTTTTTTTTCTTTGCTGTTTGAATAAAATACTTAAGATCTGAATTTTTTTGAGAGAGAGTCCTCACATAGCTACCTATTTACTTAACTACTCATTTGGTCTTCACTTATATCTTTTTGGAGTAGTTTGTCATTTACTCTCGTTCTTCACTTATACCCTATGAGTAAATTGTTGAAATGAATTGAATATCATAAAGTTGAAATTTATATGCTTCATATGCTTGTCCCATGGGGAGTAGTGACTTCACATACAAGAAGTATAAGTGGTAAAATTTATTGAAAGTTAACAAACATAACATTGGTCACTTGAACAATTCATGAAAGAATTTTGAAGGAAGAGAAATTTCACATATAAATATACTATCTTGGACATCTTCTATGATTGTGAGCCCCTGTTAATTATTTTCAAGCTTGATCAAGTAGTTGACGTTGGACAAGGAAGACAATGTAATGAGTTATGTTTGTTTATATTCACATAGAAGTTATATTGTCATGGATCCTCTAACATGTGGTGCTTGCTTAGGAGCTTTTGGTAGCCAAAAATTCGTACTAAGTAGAGATACTACTTGTGCATCCAAAAACCCTTAAACCCAGTTTCTTGCCATGAGTGTCCACCATATCTACCTACGGATTGAATAAGATCCTTCAAGTAAGTTGTCATCGGTGCAAAAAGCAATAAAAATTGCTCCTAAAATATGTATGATATTTTATTGCAAGGGAAAATAAGCGTTGTACGAACTTGTGATGGTAAAGAAATAAAAGCGACGGACTGCATAATAAAGGTTGCTATCACTAGGGGCAATATAACGTGACGTTCCTTTGCATTAAGGGCTTGACATCCAAAAATAAAAAGCGCATGACAACCTCTGCTTCCCTCTGCGAAGGGCCTATCTTTTACTTTTATGCATTTACTTTTATGTATTTACTTTTATGCAAGAGTCAATATTATTTCTTCTCGTTTCAACCTCAATTATTCTCTAGTTGGCAAGCATCATGTGGCAGGGAATGATCCAGGCACATATATCTAGTTGAATATAGGTGATCATGAGTTATTATTGTTGACATTATCCATGAGATAAATAAGTTGGGAGGCAAAACATTAAGCCCCTATCTTCCTATGTGTTTGACTGAAACGGTTTGTTCTAAAAATATGCTTTGAGTGTCAGCAATCATGGAAGACTAAATGATAGTTGAGTATGTGAAATTTGCTAGATCAAAGCTCTTACATAGACCCTTCCTGAAAATAAGATGAATTGCAATTGTTTGATGACTGAGAACATAGTTTGTTAGTTTTCAAGAAAGTTTATGGCCTATACTTTAAACATGTGAATAGCTTGCTACTTGATCATGAGAAGTTTTATGGGATGAACTACTGATTATGATATATATTGATGCTAGAAAAAGTGATTGAAATTATCATTGATCAAACTTATGCACTATGCTAGCATTCACATTTCATAAATTATTTATTTTATCATTTACCTACTCGAGGACGAGCAGGAATTAAGTTTGGGGATGCTGATACGTCTCCAACGTATCTATAATTTATGAAGTATCCATGCCATGTTTATTATAGTTTTGTATGATTTTGGTGCACTTTTATATGGATTTTATATGATTTTCATGGACTAACATATTGACCTAGTGCCCAGTGCCAGTTGTTGTTTTCTGCTTGTTTTTGGTTTTCCAGAAAATCCATATCAAACGAAGTCCAAATGCAGCGAAACTTTTTGACGATTTTTTCTGGAAGGAAACAGACCCAGGAAGCTTCGGAGGAGCAGCAGAAGAGCCACAGGGGCCCCACGAGCCACCTGGGCGCGCCTGCCCCCCCAGGCGCGCCCTGGTGCCTCGTGGGGCCCCTGTGGCACCTCTTTGCGTGATTACAACGCTGAAAAATCATATATATTCAGAAACCCCCGAAAGTTAACCTAGATGAGTTTTACGCCGCCGCAAGCCTTTGTACCTCCACGATCTCATCTACAGCCCTTTTTCGGCACCCTGCCGGAGGGGGGAATCATCACCGGAGGCCATCTTCATCATCCCGGCGGTCTCCATGACGAGGAGGGAGTAGTTCACCCTCGGGGCTGAGGGTTTGTACCAGTAGCTATGTGTTTTATCTCTCTCTCTCGTGTTCTTGATTTGGCGCGATCTTGATGTACCGCGAGCTTTGTTAATATAGTTGGATCATATGGTGTTTCGCCCTCTCTATCTTGTTGTGATGAATCGAATCTTTTCCCTTTGAGGTTTCGTTATTGTCGGATTGAATATTTCAGATTTGAGAACACTTGATGTATGTCTTGCATATGAATACCCGTGGTGACAATGGGGTATTATATTGATTCACTTGATGTATGTTTTGGCACTCAACTCGCGGATTCCCGAGGTGACATTGGGGTAATCTATGCATAGGGGTTGATGCACGTTTTCATTATCTTTTCTCCGATAGAAACTTTGGGGTGCTCCTTGGAGTTCTTTGTGTGGATTGAATATTATGATTATGAAGTTGTTTGATGCATATCGTATAATCAACTCACGGATACTTGTGGTGACATTGGAGTATCTAGGTGACATTAGAGTTGGTTGATGTGTATCATATGGTGTTATTTTAGTACGAACTCTAGGGTTGTTTGTGACAATTACAGGAATGACTCAATAGATCGATCTGAAAGGATAACTTTGAGGTGGTTTCGTACCCTACAAACAATTTCTATCTTATGTTCTCCGCTAATAGGAACTCGGGAGTGATTCTTTATTGCACGTTGTGGGATGGTTATATGATCCAATTATGTTAGCATTGTTGAGAGATTGCACTAGCGAAAGTATGAACCCTAGGCCTTGTTTCTAAGCATTGCAATACCGTTTATGCTCACTTTTGTTACTTGCTACCTTGCTGTTTTTTATTGTTCGCACTACAAAAACCTATATCTACTATCCATACTACACTTGTATCACCATCTCTTCGCCGAACTAGTGCACCTATACAATTTACCATTGTGTTGGGTGTGTTGGGGACACAAGAGACTCTTTGTTATTTGGTTGCAGGGTTGTTTGAGAGAGACCATCTTCATCCTATGCCTCCCACGGATTGATAAACCTTAAGTCATCCACTTGAGGGAAAATTGCTACTGTCCTACAAAACTCTGCGCTTGGAGGCCCAACACGAGTCTACAAGAATAAGTTGTGTAGTAGACATCAATGCCCAGTCCCACAATGAAATCAAAATTAATAACAACAAAATTCCTTGGAAAGTGTTGGTATGGAGGGCACCCGTGGCTACGGCTAGCCATGGATTGTGAAAGAATGGTGGAAAGGAAATAAACTTTACTTTCTGTTTGGGAACCGCCTATGATGTTTCTAGCATGGAAGATATTGGGAATTCTCGGTCGTTTTCGTTGACAGGAAAAGCATGCCTCTCAAAATATTTTCATCTCTCTAATTTAAGCTTTGAGCTCTGGCACATTTGCAAATCTCTGCTTTTCTCTGCGAAGGGCCTATCTATTTACTTTTATGCAATTTTTATTTTTATTTTGAGTCTCCATCTTCTCTTATAAAGCACCAACTAGAGAGCACTATTGTCATACTTGGGCATTGTGTGTAGCTAATATTTGAGTGTGTTTCATGAATGGATCAATGATTGAGCATAATGGGCTAGGGATAACTTTCTTTAGCGTTGATATTTTGAAAGACATGGTTGCTTGTTAGTATGCTTGAGTATTTATATCTTCATGTAAAATTATAGACTATTGCTTTGAATCATTCAAGTCCAAATGTCCATGCTATAAAAGAAATGAATATATGATGAATATGATAGGTAGCATTCCACATCAAAAATTCTGTTTTTATCATTTACCTACTCGAGGACGAGCATGAATTAAGCTTGGGGATGCTGATACGTCTCCAACGTATCTATAATTTTTGATTGTTCCATGCTATTATATTATCAATCTTGGATGCTTTTATATACATTTACATCAATTATATATCATTTTTTGGGACTAACCTATTAACTTAGTGCCCAGTGCCAGTTGCTGTTTTTTGCCTGTTTTTGGTTTTCCAGAATATCAGTACCAAACGAAGTCCAAATGCCACGAAACTTTTTTGGAGATTTTTTTCTGGACATAACAAGTACTGGAAGCTTTGGGAGAGGGCCAGAAGATGGAGCAGTGGCCCACGAGGCACCAGGGCGCGTCCCAAGGGGGTGGCGCGCCCTGGTGGCTTGTGGGGCCCACACAGCTCCGTTTGACCTAATTCCACCACTATAAATTCTCTAAAATCGGGAAACCAACAGAGGAGTCCACGAAATACTTTTTTCGCCGCCGCAAGCTTCTGTTCTCGAGAGATCCCATCTAGGGGCCTTTTCCGGAACTCCGCCGGAGGGGGAATCGATCACGGAGGGGCTCTACATCAACCTTGCTGCCCTTCCGATGATGCGTGAGTAGTTTACCATAGACCTTCGGGTCCATAGTTAGTAGCTAGATGGCTTCTTCTCTCTTTTTGATCTTCAATACAATGTTCTCCTCGATGTTCTTGGAGTTCTATCCGATGTAATCACTTTTTGCGGTGTGTTTGTTGGGATCCGATGAATTGTGAGTTTATGATGAGATTATCCATGAATATTATTTGAGTCTTCTCTGAACTCTTTTATGCATGATTATTATAGCTTCGTATTTCTTCTCCGATCTATTGATTTGGTTTGGCCAACTAGATTGATTTATCTTGCCATGGGAAGAGGTGCTTTGTAATGGGTTCGATCTTGCGATGCTCAATCCCAGTGACAGAAAGGGACATGACACGTATGTATCATTGCTATTAAGGGTAAGAAGATGGGGTTTATTCATGTGTGAGTTTACTTTGTCTACATCATGTCATCTTGCTTAAGGCGTTACTCCGTTCTTTATGGACTTAATACACTAGATCCATGCTGGATAGCGGTCGATGTGTGGAGTAATAGTAGTAGATGCAGGCAGGAGTCGGTCTACTTGTCTCGGACGTGATGCCTATATACATGATCATTGCCTTGGATATCATCATGATTATTTGCTTTTCTATCAATTGCCCAACAGTAATTTGTTTACCCATAGTATGCTATTTTCATGAGAGAAGCCTCTAGTGAAAACTATGGCCCCGGGGTCTATCTAAATCATATATTAAAAACCCTAAAAATACTTTGCTGCACTTTTATTTTATTTATTTTATTTTATATTTTAGTTTAATCTATCTATCTATCACAGACAATTTAATCTTGCAATTAACCGCCGAGGGATTGACAACCCCTTGTTTGCGTTGGGTGCAAGGATTTGTTGTTTTGTGTGCAGGTGCTGCTAATGAGGTGTTACGTGATTCTCCTGCTGGATTGATAACCTTGGTTTCATAACTAAGGGAAATACTTATCTCTACTGTACTGCATCTCCCTTCCTCTTCAGGGAATTACCAACGTAGCTCACAAGTAGCAATCCTTAATGCTATTCAATACCCCTCTGATCTTGAACATGAATATGATTTGTGAGTAGTTACTTTTGTTCTTGAGGACATGGGAGAAGTCTTGTCATAAGTAATCATGTGAATTTGGTATTCGTTCGATATTTTGATGCTATGTATGTTGTGCTTCCTTTAGTGGTGTCATGTGAACGTCGACTACATGACACTTCACCATCTTTGGGCCTAAGGGAAGGCATTGTGGAGTAGTAATTAAATGATGGTTTGCTAGAGTGACAGAAGCTTAAACCCTAGTTTATGCGCTATTCCGTAAGGGGCTGATTTGGATCCATATGTTTCATGCTATGGTTAGAGTTATCTTAATTCTTCTTTCGTAGTTGCGGATGCTTGCGAGAGGGGGTAATCATAAGTGGGAGGCTTGTTCAAGTAAGAATAGCACCCACGCACCGGTCCACCCACATATCAAATTATCATAGTAGAGAACGCGAATCAAACAAACATGATGAAAGTAACTAGATGAAATTCCCATGTGTCCATGAGAACGCTTTGCTTATTATACGAGTTCGTTCCGGCTTGTCCTTTTCTACAAAAAGGATTGGGCCACCTTGCTGTACTTTATTATACTTGTTACTTGTTACGAACTATCTTGCTACTGAAACTATCTGTTACCGCTACTTTCAGTACTTGCAGAGAATACCTTGCTGAAAACCGCTTGTCATTTCCTTCTGCTCCTCGTTGGGTTCGACACTCTTACTTATCGAAAGGACTACGATTGATCCCCTATACTTGTGGGTCATCAAGACTCTTTTCTGGTGCCGTTGCCGGGGAGTGAAGCGCCTTTGGTGAGTGGAATTTGGTAAGGAAACATTTATATTGCGTGCTCAAATTTATTGTCACTTGTAACTATGGAAAGTAATCCTTTGAGGGGCTTGTTCGGGGTATCTTCACGTCGACCGGAAGCATTGAGAGTTGCTCCTCAACCTATTGAACCTACTGAAAATATTTATTATGAAATTCCTTTGGGTATGGTAGAGAAACTGCTAGCTAATCCTTATGCAGGAGATGGAACGGTACATCCTAATATGCACTTGATCTATGTGGATGAAATTTGTGGATTGTTTAAGCTTGCAGGTCTATCCGGAGATGGAGTTAAGAAGAAAGTGTTCCCTTTATCTTTGGAGGGAAAGGCATTGACATGGTATAGGCTATGTGATGATACTGAAACATGGGACTGGAACCGGTTGAAACTGGAATTCCACCAGAAATTTTACCCTATGCATTTGGTTCATCGTGATCGGAATTATATATATAATTTTTGGCCTCGTGAAGGAGAAAGTATCGCTCAAGCTTGGGGGAGGCTTAAGTATATGTTGCACACATGCCCCAATCATGAGCTCTCAAGAGAAATAATTCTTCAAAACTTTTATGCTCGGCTTTCTCATAATGATCAATCCATGCTCGATACTTCTTCTGCTGGTTCTTTTATGAAGAGAACTATTGAATTCAGATGGGATCTTCTGGAAAGAATTAAACGTAACTCTAAAGATTGGGAAATTGACAAAGGTAATGAGTCAGGTATAAATCTTGAGTTTGATTGTGTTAAATCTTTTATGGAAACCGATGCTTTTCATAAGTTTAGTACTAAATATGGACTTGACTTTGAGATAATAGCTACCTTTTGTGAATCTTTTGCTGCTCATGTTGATCTCCCTAAGGAGAAATGGTTTAAATATCATCCACCTATTGAATTGAATAAAGAACCTGTTAGTGTTAAAGAAGAAACAATTGTTTACCACGTTGATCCAGTTGTGCCTACTGCTTATATTGAGAAACCTCCTTTCCCTGTTAGGATTAAGGAACATGCTAAAGCTTCAACTGTGGTTAATAAGAGTAATATTAGAGCACCTAGACCTTCTGAACAAATTAAAGTTGAACCTAATATTGCAATGGTTAAAGATCTTTTGGTTGATAATATTGATGGACATGTCATATATTTCTGTGATGAAGCAACTAGGATTGCTAAACCAGACACTAAAGATAAAAACAAACCTGTAATTGGCATGCCTGTTATTTCCATTAAAATTGGAGATCATTGCTATCATGGTGTGTGTGATGTTGGTGCTAGTGTGAGTGCTATTCCGTTTACTCTCTATCAAGAAGTCATGAATGATATTGCACCTGTTGAGATTGAAGATATTGATGTTACTATTAAGCTTGCAAATAGAGATACTATTTCACCGCTTGGGATTGTTAGAGATGTTGAAGTCTTGTGTGGTAAGATCAAATATCCTACTGATTTTCTTGTTCTTGAATCACCACAAGATGATTTTTGTCCCATTATATTTGGTAGACCTTTCTTGAATACTGTTAATGCCAAGATCGATTGCACTAAAGAAATTGTCAGTGTTAATTTTGGTGAGATGTCTCATGAGTTTAATTTCTCTAAGTTTCGTAGACAACCTCATGATAAATAATTTCCTAATAAGGATGAAATTATTGGTCTTGCTTCTATTGCTGTGCCTCCTACCGATCCTTTAGAACAATATTTGCTAGACCATGAGAATGATATGCATATGAATGAAAGAAATGAAATAGATGAGTTGTTCTTTAAACAAGCACCCATCCTTAAACATAATTTGCCTGTTGAAACCTTGGGAGATCCACCTCCACCCAAGGGTGATCCTATGTTTGAATTAAAGCAATTACCTGACACACTTAAATATGCTTATCTTGATGAAAAGAAGATATATCCTGTTATTATTAGTGCTAACCTTTCAGAGCATGAAGAAAAGAGATTACTTAAAACTCTGAAGAAGCACCGGGCTGCTATTGGATATACTCTCGATGATCTTAAGGGCATTAGTCCCACTTTATGTAAGCATAAAATTCATATAGAACCAGATGCTAAACCCGTTGTTGACCATCAAAGAAGGCTGAATCCTAGAACGAAGGATGTAGTAAGAACTGAAATATTAAAGCTTCTGGAGGTAGGTATAATTTATCCCATAGCTGATAGTAGATGGGTAAGTCTTGTTCATTGTGTTCCTAAGAAAGGAGGTATTACCGTTGTTCCTAATGAGAAAAATGAACTTATCCCACAAAGAATTGTAACTGGTTATAGGATGGTAATTGATTTCAGGAAATTAAATAAAGCTACTAGGAAAGATCATTACCCCTTGCCATTTATTGATCAAATGTTAGAAAGATTATCTAAGCATACACACTTTTGCTTCCTAGATGGTTATTATGGTTTCTCTCAAATACCCGTATCACCTGAAGATCAAGAGAAAACCACCTTTACTTGTCCTTTTGGAACTTATGCTTATCATCGTATGCCTTTTGGTTTATGTAATGCACCTGCTACCTTTTAAAGATGTATGACTGCTATATTCTCTGATTTTTGTGAAAAGATTGTTGAGGTTTTCATGGATGATTTCTCCGTTTACGGGACTTCTTTTGATGATTGCTTGAGCAACCTTGATCGAGTTTTGCAGAGATGTGAAGAAACTAATCTTGTCTTGAATTGGGAGAAGTGCCACTTTATGGTGAATGAAGGTATAGTTCTTGGGCATAAAATTTTTGAAAGAGGTATTGAAGTTGATAAAGCTAAAGTTGATGCTACTGAGAAAATGCCATGTCCTAAAGATATCAAAGGTATAAGAAGTTTCCTCGGCCATGCCGGTTTTTATAGAAGGTTTATTAAAGACTTCTCTAAAATTTCCAGGCCTCTTACTAATCTCTTGCAAAAAGATGTTCCATTTTTTTTATGATGATTGCGTAGAAGCCTTTGAAGTACTTGAGAAAGCCTTAATTTCTGCACCTATTGTTCAACCACCTGATTGGAACCTACCCTTTGAAATTATGTGTGATGCTAGTGATTATGTTGTTGGTGCTGTTCTAGGTCAAAGAGTTGATAAGAAATTAAATGTTATCGATTATGCTAGTAAAACTCTAGACAGTGCTCAAAGAAATTATGCTACTACTGAGAAAGAATTTTTAGCAGTTGTGTTTGCATGTGATAAATTCAAATCTTACATTGTTGATTTCAAAGTTACTATTCACACTGATCATGCTGCTATTAAATATCTTATGGAAAAGAAAGATGCTAAACCTAGACTTATTAGGTGGGTTCTTCTGCTACAAGAATTTGATTTGCATATTGTTGATAGAAAGGGAGCTGAGAATCCCGTAGCTGATAACTTGTCTAGAATGGAAAATGTTCTTGATGACCCACTTCCTATTAATGATGATTTTCCTGATGAACAATTAGCTGCGATAAATGCTTCTCGTAATACTCCTTGGTATGCAGACTATGCTAATTACATTGTTGCTAAATATATACCACCTAGTTTCACATACCAACAAAAGAAAAAGTTTTTCTTTGATTTAAGACATTACTTTTGGGATGACCCACACTTATATAAAGAAGGAGTAGATGGTATTATTAGACGTTGTGTACCTGAGCATGAACAGGAACAAATCCTACGTAAGTGTCACTCCGAGGCATATGGAGGACACCATGCGGGAGACAGAACTACACACAAGGTATTACAATCTGGTTTTTATTGGCCTACTCTTTTCAAAGATGCACGTAAGTTTGTCCTCTCTTGTGATGAATGTCAAATAATTGGTAATGTTGGTAGACATCAGGAAATGCCTATGAATTATTCACTTGTTATTGAACCATTTGATGTTTGGAGTTTTGATTATATGGGACCTTTTCCTAAATCCAATGGGTATACTCATATTCTAGTTGTTGTTGATTACGTTACTAAGTGGGTAGAAGCTATTCCAACTAGTAGTGCTGATCATAACACTTCTATTAAAATGCTTAAAGAAGTTATATTCCCAAGGTTTGGAGTCCCTAGATATTTAATGACTGATGGTGGTTCACATTTTATTCATGGTGCTTTCCGTAAGTTGCTTGCTAAATATGATGTTAATCATAGAATTGCATCTCCTTATCATCCTCAGTCTAGTGATCAAGTTGAATTAACTAATAGAGAAATAAAATTGATTTTGCAAAAGACCGTTAATAGATCCAGAAAGAATTGGTCTAAGAAACTTGATGATGCACTATGGGCTTACATAACTGCTTATAAAAATCCTATGGGTATGTCTCCTTATAAAATGGTATATGGAAAAGCATGTCATTTACCTCTTGAGTTAGAACATAAAGCATATTGGGCAATTAAAGAATTTAACTATGATTTTAAACTTGTCGGTGAAAAGAGGTTATTTGATATTAGTTCTTTAGATGAATGGAGAACCCAAGCTTATGAAAATGCCAGGTTGTTTAAAGAAAAAGTTAATAGATGGCATGATAAGAGAATTCAAAAATGGGAATTCAAAGTAGGTGATCATGTTCTATTATACAATTCTCATTTAAGATTTTTTGCAGGAAAACTTCTCTCTAAATGGGAAGGCCCATACATCACCGAAGAAGTTTATCGCTCCGGAGCCATCAAAATAAACAACTCCAAAGGCAATAATCTGAGAGTGGTTAATGGGCAAGGAATTAAACATTATATCTCAGGTACGCCCATTAATGTTGAAACTAATATTATTCAAACAATTACACCAGAAGAGCACATAGAGGAAACCTTCCGGAACGCTCCAGAAGCCTGAAAAGGAGTAGGTATGTGGTACAGTAAGTTAACCGACTCCAAAACTTCCATAAAAGTACTTTCTGTCCATTTTGGAATATATAAAAAATTAGGAAAATAATAAACAGTCCAAAAAGTGCACGAGGAGGCGACAAGCCTGGGGGGCGCGCCCTACCCCCAGGGCGCGCCTACCAGGCTTGTGGCGCCCTCGTGGACTTTCCTTACTCCGTTTTTCTTTCATATTACTTGTTCTGCATAGGAAAAATTCATTATATATACTCACGGGTGTTTTGACCACTGCATCGCAAGTTTCTCCTCTGTTCTTGTTTCGGGCTATTTTTCTGACAGATCTAGATCTCCATGGCGTCTCCAAGCTCGTCCAAGGACAAGTTCTACGAGAAGGTCATCAACCCGTACCTACCGGAGGTGATGAAGCACCCTCAAGCCATTGAGATGCATGAGGGGGTGCTCCACATCCGGGACGTTCAATCAAGTGCCAGGGGATGGTTGAGCGCGGACTTTGTGCTAACCACTCCATGATCACGGACTTCATCCGTGAGCACACGGTGGACGGCAAGAATATTGGGGATGTCATCTTCAAGCTCAATGACCGGATTGATTATCTTCAGGCCCAAATATATGATCTACAAAACCAAAATTTTGAGTATGAGGCCAAGTTCAAAGGTATGAGTTTAGCTACAAATTTCAGGACTCCGGAAACACGTTCATCCTTTTAAGATGGAGAGCCTATGCCTTGGAAGACGGAGGGCAAGCCTATCACCTCATCACCACCATCACCCAAGAAGGAGAATTGAGTACATGGGTATGGGCACCACCCTTGGCTTGTGCCAAGCTTGGGGGAGGTGCCCCGGTATCATATCACCATCACTTTTTCATCATCATTATCTATCTTAGTTCGATCCTTAGTTACTTCGTGATTTAGAAGAATAAAGTTTTAGTATGATTTAGTTTCGAGTGCTTGCTTTGTGATCTATCTATCTGTGTAATCGTGTGTGAAAGTTATATAATAAAGAGTAGTTGAGTTGAGTGTTTTGCTTTTGATGATCCAATCTTAGAAATAAATAAAGAATAAAAGGTAAGATCATATGCTAATCCCATGGGGAGTGATGACTTCAATTAAAAGAAGTATAATTGATAAAACTTGTTGGAAGTTGACAAACATAGCATTGGTCATTGTTGTAATTCATGAAAAAGTAATAAAGGAAGAGAGGTCTCACATATAAATACACTATCTTGGACATCTTTTATGATTGTGAGCCCCCATCAAATATTCTATGTCTATTAGTCGACGTTGGACAAGGAGGACAATGTAATGAGTTATGTTTGCTTATATTCACATAGAAGTTATATTGTTTTGGATCCTCTAACATGTGGTGCTTGCCTCCCTATCTTTTGCTAGCCAAAATTCTGTACTAAGTAGAGATACTACTTGTGCATCCAAAAACCCTTAAACCCAGTTTCATGCCATGAGAGTCCACTATATCTGCCTATGGATTGAACAAGATCCTTCAAGTAAGTTGTCATCGGTGCAAAGCAATAAAAATTGCTCCTAAACATGTATGAACTTTTATTGTAAGGGAAAATAAGCTTTGTACGATCTTGTGATGGTGGAGCAATAAAAGCGACAGACTGCATAATAAAGGTCACTATCACAAGGGGCAATATAAAGTGACGTTCCTTTACATTAAGAGCTTGCACATCCAAAAACAAAAAGCGCATGACAACCTCTGCTTCCCTCTGCGAAGGACCTATCTTTTACTTTATGTATTTACTTTCATGCAAGAGTCGATAGTATTCTCCTCTATTCCGATTTTTATTTTCTCTCCTGGCAAGCATCGTGTGGTGGGGATTGATCCAGGCATATATATCCAGTTGGATGTAGGTGATCAGGAGTTATTATTGTTGACATTACCCTTGAGGTAAATACGTTGGGAGGCGAAATTATAAGCCCCTATCTTTCTATGTGTTCGACTGAAACTTTTGCTCCATAAGTATGTCGTGAGTGTCAGCAATCATAGAAGACTAAATGATAGTTGAGTATGTGAACTTGCTAAACAAAGCTCTTACATAGACTCTTTGTGATAATACGATGAATTGCAATTGCTTGAGTGACTGAGATCATAGTTTGTTAGTTTTCAATTTGGTTTATGGTTCATACTTTAACTTGTGGATGAATTGTCACTTTTTCATGAGAAGTTTTATGATGATATATTGCTGTTATAATAAAGATCATGATGCTCCATGTCCGTATTTTATTTTTATCGACGCCTCTCTCTCTAAACATGTGGTCATGATTATCGATTTCGGCTTTCGCTTGAGGACAAGCGAGGTCTAAACTTGGGGGAGTTGATACGTCCAATTTGCATCATGATTTCCTACTAATAAATATTATGTTTTTGATCATTATTTCACTTTATTGTACAATTCTTATGCCTTTTCTCTCTTATTTTGCAAGATTCACATGAAGAGGGAGAATGCCGACAGCTGGAATTCTGGACCTGAAAGGGGTGAAACAGAGATAGCTATTCTGCACAACTCCAAATGACCTGAAAATTTACGGAGAATTGTTTTGGAATATATAAAAAATACTAGGAAAGAATCAACTGAAGGGTGCCCACCAGGAAGCCACAAGCCTGGGGGGCGCGCCCTACCCCCCTAGGCGCGCCCCTGGCTTGTGGGGCCCCTGGCAGGCCTCTGGCCCCCTCCTTCTACTATATGAAGCCATTTGCCCTAAAAAATCAGAAGAGGACTGTCGGGACGAAGCGCCGCCATCTCGAGGCGGAACCTGGGCAGGAGTTATTTTGCTCTCCGGGAGGGGGAAATCGAAGCCATCGACATCACCAACGATACTCTCATCGTGGGAGGACCAATCTTCATCAACATCTTCACCAGCACCATCTCATCTCAAACCCTAGTTCATCTCTTGTATTCAATCTTTGCCTCAAAATCTCAGATTGGTACGTGTGGGTTGCTAGTAGTGTTGATTACATCTTGTAGTTGATGCTAGATGGTTTATTTGGTGGAAGATTATATGTTCAGATCCTTAATGCTATTCAATACTCCTCTGATCTTGAACATGAATATGATTTATGAGTAGTTACTTTTGTTCTTGAGGACATGGGAGAAGTCTTGTCATAAGTAATCATGTGAATTTGGTATTCGTTCGATATTTTGATGCTATGTATGTTGTGCTTCCTTTAGTGGTGTTGTGTGAACATTGACTACATGACACTTCACCATCTTTGGGCCTAAGGTAAGGCATTGTGGAGTAGTAATTAGATGATGGGTTGCTAGAGTGACAGAAGCTTAAACCCTAGTTTATGCGCTATTCCGTAAGGGGCTGATTTGGATCCATATGTTTCATGCTATGGTTAGAGTTATCTTAATTCTTCTTTCGTAGTTGCGGATGCTTGCGAGAGGGGGTAATCATAAGTGGGAGGCTTGTTCAAGTAAGAACAACACCCAAGCACCGGTCCACCCACATATCAAATTATCAAAGTAGCGAACGCGAATCAAATGAACATGATGAAAGTGACAAGATGAAATTCCCATGTGTCCTCAAGAACGCTTTGCTTATTATACGAGTTCATTCCGGCTTGTGCTTTACTACAAAAAGGATTGGGCCACCTTGCTGCACTTTATTATACTTGTTACTTGTTACTTGTTACGAATTATCTTGCTACTGAAACTATCTGTTACCGCTACTTTTAGTACTTGCAGAGAATACCTTGCTGAAAACCGCTTGTCATTTCCTTCTGCTCCTCGTTGGGTTCGACACTCTTACTTATCGAAAGGACTATGATTGATCCCCTATACTCGTGGGTCATCAAATATATGTGATTTTTGGGAGGTGGAATCAACACAAATGGAGGCCCACAGCCTCCACAAGGCATCAGGGCGCGACCTCCCCCTCCCAGCCGCGTGGTGTTGCCTTGTGGGCACACCGTAAGTCGGTTGGGGTTCTTCTTCGCCCGCAAGGAAGCTTATATCGAGAAAAAAATCATGTTAAAATTTCAGCCCGATCGGAGTTACGGATCTCCGGGAATATGAGAAACGGTGAAAGGCCGGAAAACAGGAACGCGAAATAGAAGAGAAACAGAGAGAGAGATCCAATCTCTGAGGGGCTCCTGCCCTTCGGGAGCCATGGCGGCCATGGACTAGAGGGTAAACTCTCCTCCCATCTAGGGGGGAGGCCAAGCAAGAAGAAGGAGGGGGGCTCTCTCCCCCTCTCTTCCGGTGGCGCTGGAGCGCCGCCGGGGGAACCATCGTGACGACGATCTACACCAACAACTTCGCCGCCGTCATCACCAACTCTCCCCCCCTCTATGCAGCGGTGTAACCTCTCTATTCCCGCTGTAATTCTCTACTTGAACATGGTGCTTAACGCTATATATTATTATCCAATGATATGTGGCAATCCTATGATGTTTGAGTAGATTCATTTTGTCCTATGGGTTGATTGATGATCATGATTGGTTTGAGTTGTATGTTTTATTTTGGTGCTGTCCTATGGTGCCCTCCATGTCATGCAAGCATGTGGGATTACCGCTGTAGGGTGTTGCAATATGTTCATAATTCGCTTATAGTGGGTTGTGTGAGTGACTGAAACACAAACCCGAGTAAGGGGGTTGTTGCGTATGGGAGTAAAGAGGACTTGTTACTTAATGCTATGGTTGGGTTTTACCTTAATGATCTTTGGTAGTTGCGGATGCTTTCTAGAGTTCCAATCATAAGTGCATATGATCCAAGTACGGAAAGTATGTTAGCTCATGCCTCTCCCTCATATAAAATTGCAATAATGATTACCGGTCTAGTTATCGATTGCCTAGGGACAAATCTTTCTCTTGTGTTACAAAAAGCTTTCTACTAATCAACTAACTTTTATTATCTTGCAATTTACTCGTAGTTTTATTCTTGCTAAGTACTTCTAGTATTATTCTTGCAAACTTATCCTTACACCTACAAAGTAGTTTTATTCTTGTTCTAGGTAAAGCGAACGTTAAGTGTGCGTAGAGTTGTATCGGTGGTCGATGGAACTTGAAGGGAATATTGATTCTACCTCTAGCTCCTCGTTGGGTTCGACACTCTTATTTATCAAGAAAGGCTACAACTGATCCCCTATACTTGTGGGTTATCAAGACCTTTTTCTGGCGCCGTTGCCGGGGAGCAATAGCGTGGGGTTGATATTTTCGTGTGTGCTTGTTTGCTTTATCACTAAGTAGTTTTTATTTTCTGTTCCCCTAAGTAGTTTTTATTTTCTGTTCAAAGTTGTTCTCTATCTTTAGTTATGGATATGGAACACGAAATACCAAAAATAATAGTTGTACTTGCTACTCATGGAGATGGGGAACCTCCTAAAACCCTCGATGCTGGTTATGTGAAAAATATTAAACACTACTTTGATAATCCTGATAAATCTCCATTCAACTTGATAATGGCAGATACTTTGGATCAACAGGAATACTTTAGGGATTATCGCTTGTCTCAAAAAGGAAAACTCTTATGGGATCAAATTGATTATTTGCAATGGTATGCTTGGAATTTATGCTTAAGATATGATTATACTTGTTGCTCTAAGATGAAGGCTCCACACCTTCCCTTTTCATGTGAATTTAATGATAATGAAACCTTGGCTTCTTATGCTAATGGTAAATATGATTACTATGATGTGGAACAAATAGAATAATTTGTTGCTTTTAAGGGTGCTTATGAAATTGAATCTTTGTTTGAAAAGTATGAAGAATGTGATGATGCTCTTTATAGATCTGAAAATTATGCTATACTTAAATATTGCTATGAGAATTATGAATACAATGCCGATATTAATGAGTTTACTGAGAAAGTCTCCGCTGTCCAAGAAGAGACTAATATTTGCAGGCTCCTATGGAAGAAGAAATTGATGACACTGTGAGCTCATTAGATGAAAAAGATGAGAAGGAGAGTGAAGAACAAAAGGAGGAAGAGCGGATTAGCTACCCGTGCCCACCTTCTAATGAGAGTAACTCTTCAACTCATACATTGTTTAATTTCCCTTCGTGCTTACCGAAGGATGATTGCTATGATCCCTTGGATTCGTTTGAAATATCCCTTTTTGATGAAATTGATGCTTGCTATGCTTGTGGCCATGATGCCAATTTGAATGATGCTTATGGAGATGAACTTTCTATAGTTCCTTATGTTAAGAATGAAATTGTTGCTGTTGCACCCACACATGATAGTCCTATTATCTTTTTGAATTCTCCCAACTACACTATATCGAAGAAGTTTGCGCTTATTAAGAATTATATTGATGGGTTGCGTTTTACTATTACACATGATGATTTTGATGAATATAATATGCATGTGTTTTCTGCTCCTACTTGCAATTATTACGAGAGAGGAACCACATCTCCGCCTCTCTATGTTTCCAATACGATAAAATTGCAAGAAACTGTTTATACTATGTGTTGGCCTTTATTATGTGTGCATGAATTGTTCTTTTATGACATGCTGATGCATAGAAAGAGAGTTAGACTTCGTCATTGCATGATATTGCTTTGTGCTCACTACTAAATTACAAAATCATTGTTAATTAAAATTGGCTTTGATATACCTTGGGATCCGGGTGGATCGATTACTTGAGCACTTTATGCCTAGCTTAATGGCTTTAAAGAAAGCGCTGCCTGGGAGACAACCCGGAAGTTTTAGAGAGTCATTTTATTCTGTTGTGTGCTTTTAAAAAGTTTAAAAACAAAAAAAATATAGAGGGGAACCTAAAACTTTTCAAAAAGAAAAGTGAAAGTGAAAAAGACGAACACCGTTGAAGTGGGGGACGTCCTTGAACTTTGTTCATGCCCATGGAAACTTTGTGAATCTTGATTACAGAAACTTTTCAACAAAAATAATTATCCTCCATTGTATTATAAAAATAATGTGCCAAGATTTACCTTTAGGGTGTTTAAATTGCTTGTTTGGTGTGTGCTGTGCAAAAACAGAAACTTTTGTTGTAGTGTTTGAATTTCTATATTTTACTGGAACGTGCAAAAATTCTGAAATTTTTACACAGTACTGATATGAAAATTGTTTATTTTGTCCTAATGTTTCAGAATTTTTGGAGTTACAAAAGTATATGTTTCATCTGCATCTTTACAGACTGTCCTGTTTTCACAGATTGCTGTTATAGTTTCTTTATTTGCATATGTTTGAAATCTTGTTGAGGCCCATTGACTTGGGAGCCATAGAATTGTGATAGCATACAGTGGGTAATGTTTGATTATAATTATACAATAATGTTATAGCAGGACATGATGGGATTTGATGTTATATGTACTAACCCCTCTAATAAAAAGTTCGGTTAAGTTTTGTGTGGATGAAGTGTTCGAAGATCGAGGAGGTATCGATATGAGGAGAATAAGGAGAGGCAAAAGTTCAAGCTTGGGGATGCCCAAGGCACCCCAAGTAAATATTCAAGGAGACTCAAGCGTGTAAGCTTGGGGATGCCCCGGAAGGCATCCCATCTTTCTTCGACAATTATCGGTATGTCTCGGTTTTTGTTTTGCTCACATGATATGCGTAAATTCTTGGAGTGTCGTGTGCTTTTTATTTTTCTTTTAGTAACGCACCATGTTGGTATGAGTTAGTCCTTGGCTGATTTATAGAATGCTCTTTGCACTTCACTTATATCTTTTGAGTATGGCTTTATAGAATGCTTCATGTGCTTCACTTGTATCATTTGAAGTTTGGATGCCTGTTTCTCTACATATAGAAAACCATTATTTGTAGAGTGCTCTTTTGTTTCACTTATATTTATTAGAGTGTGGTCTTTTGTAGAAAGAATTAAACTCTCGTGCTTCATTTATATCTATTTAGGGAGTCAACAGGAATTGGTCATTCACATGTTTAGTCATAAAATCCTACATAAAACTTGTAGATCACTGAATATGATAAGTTTGATTCCTTGCAATAGTTTTGCGATATTGAGATGGTAATATGTGGGAGGTACTAGTGAATAATTGTGGTTTGGTAAGAATATTGGTGTTAAGGTTTGTGATTCCCGAAGCATGCACGTATAGTCTTTAGTTATGCTAAGAAGTTGGAGCATGATTTATTATTGAGTGTCTTCCTTTGCGTGGAGGTCGGGGCACGCGATGGTTAACTCCTACCAACCTCCCCCCTAGGGGCATGCGTAGTAGTACTTTCCTTCGAGGGCTAATAGACTTTCGCAATAAGTATGTGAGTTCTATATGACTAATGTGAGTCCATGGATTATACGCACTCTCACCTTTCCACAATTTGCTAGCCTCTTCGGTACCGTGCATTGCCCTTTCTCACCTCGAGAGTTGGTGCAAACTTCGTTGGTGCATCCAAACCCTGTGTTATGATACACTCAATCACACATAAGCCTCCTTATATCTTCCTCAAAACAGCCACCATACCTACCTATTATGGCACTTCCATAGCCATTCCGATATATATTGCCATGCAACTTCCATCATCATCATATACATGACTTGAGCATTCATTGTCATATTGCTTTGCATGATCGTAAGATAGCTAGCATGATATTTTCATGGCTTGTCCATTTTTTGATATCTTTGCTACGCTAGATCATTGCACATCCTGGTACACTGCCAGAGGCATTCATATAGAGTCATATTATTCTAGTATCGAGTTGTAATATTGAGTTGTAAGTAAATAAAAGTGTGATGATCATCATTATTAGAGCATTGTCCCAGTGAGGAAATAAAAAAAAATAGGCCAAAAAGAGCCCAACAAAAAAAAGAAAAAAAAGGAGGCCAAAAAGAGCCCAACAAAAAAGGAAGAAAAAAAAGAGAAAAGAAAGAAAAAAATGAAAAAATGAAAAAAATGAGAGAAAAAGAGAGAAGGGGCAATGTTACTATCCTTTACCATACTTGTACTTCAGAGTAGCACCTTGTTTTTCATATAGAGAGTCTCCTATGTTGTCACTTTCATATACTAGTGGGAATTTTTCATTGTAGAACTTGGCTTGTATATTCCGATGATGGGCTTCCTCAAATTCCCGAGGTCTTCATGAGCAAGCAAGTTGGATGCACACCCACTTAGTTTCCGTTGAGCTTTCATACACTTATAGCTCTTAGGGCATCCGTTGCATGGCAATCCCTACTCCTCACATTGATATCGATTGATGGGCATCTCCATAGCCCGTTGATCCGCCTAGTTGATGCGAGACTTTATCCCTTTTTGACTTCTCCTTATTGATCCCTACCACCGCATTCTATTCCACCAATAGTGCTATGTCCATGGCTCATGCTCATGTATTGCGTGGGGATTGAAAAAGCTGAAGCGCGTTAAAAAGTATGAACCAATTGCTCGGCTGACATCGGGGTTGTACATGATTTATATTTTGTGTTAAGAAGATGGAGCATGACAAGGCTATATGATTTTGTAGGGATAGTGTTCTTTAGCATTTTTATTCTGAAAGGCATGATTGTTTGTTGGTATGCCTGAGTATTGATGTCTTTATATCAAATTATAGACTATTGCTTTGAATCACTCGTGTCTTAATATTCATGCCATGATTAGATTATATGATCAAGATTATGCTAGGTAGCATTCCACATCAAAAATTATCTTTTTATCATTTACCTACTCGAGGACGAGCAGGAATTAAGCTTGGGGATGCTGATACGTCTCCGTCGTATCTATAATTTTTGATTGTTTCATGCCAATATTCTACAACTTTCATATACTTTTGGCAACATTTTATATTATTTTTGGGACTAACATATTGATCCAGTGCCCAGTGTCAGTTCCTGTTTTCTACTTGTTTTTTGTTTCGCAGGAAATCCATATCAAACAAAGTCCAAACGTGATAAAATTTTACGGAGAATTATTTTGGAATATCTGTGATTTTTGGGAGGTGGAATCAACGCAAACGGAGGCCCACAACCTCCAAAAGGCATCAGGGCGCGACCTTCCCCCCAACCGCGTGGTGTTGCCTTGTGGGTGCACCGTAAGTCGGTTGGGGTCCTTCTTCGGCCGCAAGGAAGCTTATGTCGAGAAAAAAATCATGTTAAAATTTCAGCCCAATCGGAGTTATGGATCTCCGGGAATATAAGAAACGGTGAAAGGCCAGAAAACAGGAACGCGAAACAGAAGAGAAACAGAGAGAGAGAGAGATCCAATCTCGGAGGGGCTCCTGCCCTCTGGGAGCCATGGCGGCCATGGACCAGAGGGGAAACTCTCCTCCCATCTAGGGGGAGGCCAAGCAAGAAGAAGAAGGAGGGGGGCTCTCTCCCCCTCTCTTCCGGTGGCGCCGAGCACCGCCGGGGGAACCATCATGACAGCGATCTACACCAAAAACTTCGCCGCCATCATCACCAACTCTCTCCCCCTCTATGCAGCGGTGTAACCTCTCTATTCCCGCTGTAATTCTCTACTTGAACATGGTGCTTAACGCTATATATTATTATCCAATGATATGTGGCAATCCTATGATGTTTGAGTAGATTCGTTTTGTCCTATGGGTTGATTGATGATCGTGATTGGTTTGAGTTGTATGTTTTATTTTGGTGCTGTCCTATGGTGCCCTCCGTGTCGCGCAAGCGTGTGGGATTACCGCTGTAGGGTGTTGCAATATGTTCATAATTCGCTTATAGTGGGTTGCGTGAGTGACTGAAACACAAACCCGAGTAAGGGGGTTGTTGCATATGGGAGTAAAGAGGACTTGTTACTTAATGCTATGGTTGGGTTTTACCTTAATGATCTTTGGTAGTTGCGGATGCTTTCTAGAGTTCCAATCATAAGTGCATATGATCCAAGTACGGAAAGTATGTTAGCTCATGCCTCTCCCTCATATAAAATTGCAATAATGATTACCGGTCTAGTTATCGATTGCCTAGGGACAAATCTTTCTATTATGTTACAAAAAGCTTTCTACTAATCAACTAACTTTTATTATCTTGCAATTTACTCGTAGTTTTATTCTTGCTAAGTACTTCTAGTATTATTCTTGCAAACTTATCCTTACACCTACAAAGTAGTTTTATTCTTGTTCTAGGTAAAGCGAACGTTAAGTGTGCATAGAGTTGTATCAGTGGTCGATAGAACTTGAAGGGAATGTTGATTCTACCTTTAGCTCCTCGTTGGGTTCGACACTCTTATTTATCGAGAAAGGCTACAACTGATCCCCTATGCTTGTGGGTTATCAGCACATAGCCCCCTGGCCCAATTGCCTGGGCAGGGCGGAGCGAGCTAGACTGGACCACGTTGGGTAAGGCCAGTATGGCATGTTGGATACGCCCCGACATGCGAAAAAAGGAGGAGTGTGGCAGGCTGACGCAGGATGGGCCAACTGCATGCTAGGGCCCAGTCTCAGCTTGCTGGTGATCTGATTATGACCTTATTTAGACTAGACATAACCTGGTAGGCCATTAGTTAGTATCAGGGGAGGGCAATACATGACAAGGAGTTTCAGAGCCCTATGACAACGAGTTTCAGAGCCCTATGTTGACTTGGTGTTTCATTAACACATATTTTAGAAGAGCTGGAGATTGCTTCCACTCGTTCGTCTCCTACTTCTACACCTCCCACTAGATGCTTGAGACAACGCAAATGGCTAGCTCCTTAAGGTGATTCGGCAAAATGAATGTTGATGGAGGCCTCTCCCGCCATGATGAACGGGGCGCTGCTGTTGTAGTCTGCACAGACAAAACAACAAATTATTTGGGCACTTTAGCAATTGTTTTCGATGGCCTAGTTGACCCAACATATTTGGAAGACCATGCGTGCAATGAGGCGCTTGCAATTGCTCAAGATCTAAACGTCCCTCGCACCTTGAGGTTGTATCAAATATTAAGAAGGGAGCAGCTACTATTTATGATTCATTGCTCAACAAGATTAAACATAGGAGCAAATAGTTTCTGAATGTTAGCCTGTGTTTTTGTTGGAACACGTGATACACTACGCTAGCGCCAAATAAAAATTCACTACTAGGGAAAACCCTAGCAGTAGCACGGGTTAAAGGCCTATGAGTAGCGCGGGTCCCCGCGCTACTGATACGGCGCTACAGCTCACTTTTAGCAGTAGCTGGGTTCTGCCCCGCGCTACTGCTACTCAAATGTAGCAGTAGTGCAGGTCCCACCCGCGCTACTGCTAAAAGCTGCAGTGCTTATATTTAACACGCGCTACTGCTAGGGCCGTGCTGCTGCTACGCACACCCACGCTACTGTTATTATTTTCTGTATTTTTTCCCATGTATTATTTTTTGTTTTTTTCCTACGTATTTTCTCCGTATTTGTACAGGTTTTATACAATAGTATGTATCATATCATACACACAATAGTCTCATCATATTATACACATACAAATCTCATCATATCATACACATACAATAGTCTGATCATCATGATCCAACACAAATGATGTCTCTCGTCATCATCTCGAAATAGCGATAGAAGTTGTCACATTTCTCGAATACATGCAACTACATGATCATCACATGCACATGTTTCATCATCCATCTAAACTATGATATAGAAGAGAAGAGCGATCACTATGAGGAAGAGCGGAATTATGCAGTAGCTCATGAGGCGCCGGTTTTGATCCCTCTCTCGCGCTAGCATGAACCTCAAGTAACTAGCTTCCGCTTCCCCTCTGGTATCGAACCCTCTCTGGCTGCCGCCCGGGAACCGGTACACTTGGGCCTGACACTCTGGCCACTCGTCGTACACTCCTGGAACCCTCCCTATGTACACGTCATAGCACTTGTTCGCCATCGATGATCTATGTACCTGTTAGAGATGCATCTTCATCAAGCGAATTCAACAATAATACACAACATAATATACTTGAGCAACACAAAGAGAAAGAGTTAGCAAATAGATGCAACATGTAGTTAACATACATAATCTACGCAGGTTCATCGTACCCAAACTAATTAACTAGCTAGCGTTACGCAAGTTCAGCAGGACCGTTTACATCACAAAGTTTCATCGCTACATAAAGTACAAATTCAACCGGCACATCATCATCGGCATCGTCAAGCACTAGAATTTCCATCCATCCTTATCCAGGAGGATGCACCCAAGCTTCGTGAATGACGTCATGTCCAAACGTTGTAGGCCTACGCGAGTTCGGACGTCAGCTCGCGATATAGGGCCGTGGTGGAACATCCCGTTCTCTTCGACGACTTCTTTCATGATGATCATTGCAATGTCCTTCTGGATGCGAAAGAAGTCATCTCTGAGTTTATAATCCGGTTCGGCTCCTAAGGATTCTACCCATTTGCGGATATGGTCATCGTTTCTGGTTGTCATGCGAAGATGTTGGCGATCCCTTCTGAACTCCATCATGAGATGGAGGATGTAGAATCCATCGTCCGTACTTCCTATCGGTTGATGGACACAACAGAAGTTGGTTTTATGCCCGAAACCCAGCGCACCCTTCCTTTGTTTCCTGATCTCGACGTGGCCACCCATCATGCTGAAGCCGTAGAGAGCACCATCCAGAATATTCATTTTTTGGGTGTAGTCCTTCTTCTTGAAGTTTCTGGACGAGTCGAAATACACGGCGTGGGAGACTCGCAGGAAAAGAACGATAAGGACGGCGCGCCCTCGTTGCGCAAAATAAATACACCTCAAATTAGCCTCCATATGAGCGAAGGAATGATTGAAATGTATGAAAGGACTATCCGGCAATGACTTACATTGGATGATAAGGCAGGAGAACAGTTTCCTTGTCCTTATTCATTATCATGAACTCTTTGATGTACTTCCTAGCAGTTTGACGTTCAAAGTCGCCGAGACTCAAGAAGGACTCATGCATGTAGTATGGATCCGCCACCGAGATTTGCGAGATTTGGTATCTCATGATGACGAAGTTCATATGTAGCGCAAAAAGGCAGACAATCGTAAAATCGAGCCGCCTCGTGAGAAACATCTCAAAGATGTGATCAAACCGCAGGAAGAACACCTCCGCGGGGAGTCTATCGACGTAGCACTTGGTCCGAGGCGCACGAACCGCATAAAGCGGGTATCCTGGATACTTCGAGGCGAGAAGGCTTTTCTCTGTCGATAACACATGGTCGTGCCGTCTCCTGAGATCCCCTGATATGCCCTCTAGCGGTTTCGGCGGTAGGATCGGCTCGCCCACGACATGGATCAACGCCGCACCTTTCACCGGTACACGGTCTGCAAAATTGGTCGGCGGAGCCGACTGGCTGCTAGAAGCTTTGGCAGCTTTGTCGGCAGCAGAGCCTCTCCTCGCCAGTCTCTTCCTGTGCTTCTTCTTGGCTAGAGGTTGTGAGTCTTGCATACCATCCCTGACCACCGCCCCTAGTGTTGTCGGGCTGAACAGCACTGGACGATGACCCTCGCCTTGTTCATGCTGGGATGAGGCGGCATCTGGAGGCGTGTCCTGCGAGGATTGCATGAAGAGAGACTTCTTGCAATCAACCCTAGGATGTTCCTGCTCCGGCACATCATCCATCTCCCCATCCGCATGCTCATAGCCCGAGTCGTATGGCTGACTCATCATTCCTCTGTCGTCATAGCTGGTATTGAGGAACCGGAGAGGGCCATCCTCCTCCATGTCATCATCCATTGCTTGTTCCACGGGGGCGACTTCATCATGCACTATTGGACCCCCTTCCTCACGGCGTCCGCCGCTCTCACCCGGCACGACAGGCGGTGGTAATTGCGTAGGCGGGGTGGTGCTCATACCTTGGTGATGTGTTGTCGTTGGTGTGCTCCCGGCCGGCTCGACACGAAGAAGACTCTTCGGCCATAGCAACATCCAGCCCTTGCATTCTCCAAGCCGCATCGGGGTCTCGTCGTCCTCTCCTCCGAGTCATACCAGAGGAGCCAAATCCTCGTGGCCCACTTTGACACTCGCCAAGGAAGCCCTGAAGGTGTCAACGGGCATCGACTGGCCGTGGAACGACCGTTCCTTGGGCTTCTGTATCATTGCCTTTCCCACGTCCACCTTGTGGCCATTGATCATGTACAGTACGGTGCACGGGGTTTCGTCGGCCTGTGAAGACATGTCTGCGGCGCCAGACATCCGAAAGGCAACAGAAAGGGAAGATTATAGATATGTTGGTGCAACGCGTAGTTACCGTGAGGGCGTCGAGCTCAGCCAAAGTCGAATCCCCGCCTAGCACGCCAGAGACGGAGGACGGGCTGCTATGAGCGGCTGATGGAGCAGGCGCGGGTGCGGGAGCAGGCGCGGTTGCGAGAGCAGGCGCTGGTGCGATGTTCACCGAGTTGCTCCCAACGAATCTGGGATGGGGATAATCCGCTGCCGTTTTGCCTGGATTTTGCCTCGTCCAGTCGATAACAGCCAGAATCAAGGTATTAACCGAAGCTACGAAATCACTTCTGCAGGCAGCTAAAGCTGCACTGACTACCTGCTGGACCATCTCATCTCTGGTCGCTTCTGCGGTCTCAGCTGCTTTTTTCTAGACCGCAAGCTTCACCTTCTTGTCGATGTTCACCTGACTAAACTTCCTTCTCTGCCTTTTGGCCTCCGGGTCCTCGTGGTAGTAGTACTTCCACGTGGACGGTGCCGTGCACAAGTCCATACCGCGGCCGGTTGTCCAAAGGGAGTCCCTTCAGTATGTTCAAGGCCCATTTGAGAGGGGTGTCCCACTTGGGCCTCGCCGACGACTGAGACGACGAGTCGCTTTCGGCCGCAAGCTTGTGTTGCTCTTTCTGCAAAAGAAACGTGAACCATTTACAAATGTTACTACAACATGTAGTCGACTTGATCAGAAGCTAATATAAGGTAGAAAAATAATAATTACCAGTATTCTAATCAATTTCCTCGTGGGCGCGTCCGTGTACCAAACCTTTTTATCCTTGTCCCACTTGTACCGGGCCCTAATGAAGTCACGCTCCTGCTGGTCGGTGAACTTCGCAAAGGGGTTTGGGATCCCCGCGGCTTCACGTTCCGCATCCTCCTTATCCCATATGGGCCTCTTGCCAATGTAACCACGGCTTCCGAGGCGGTGGTTCCCCATGTTCTTTTCCTACATCCCCTTGAATTTCTCGGACTTACGCTTGGCTTCTTCAGTAGTGCAAGTCTCCTTGAATTTTTCAAACTCCTCTTCCAAAAGTGTCGGATTGTCCGCCCAAATCTTGGAGTAGGGTTCTTTTTCATCAATCGCTCGTTTCACCCTGACTTTCCAGGCGGCCAACGTGTTGCTGAACTTGCCCATGGCAGCATTGTTTATCTTGAGCATGGCATCATCTTTCCACGGAAGTTTTCTGCCATCCCGGCCGGGGAACTGGAATCTGTTGTGCAGCTTCGTTAGGAGCAAGTGCTCCATATTTGGTATACTCCTTAAGTCAGTGTCGTTGATGCTCGCGGTTTCCCATAGAATGCATCCGACTTGGTTGCCGTAGCACTTGCGAGCTTCCTCCGGCTTTACTGGCTCAAATTTGCCGGGGTGCACCTCTATGACCAGCAGTCTTCTGGTGCCGAGCTTGTTTGGGTGTCGTATCCTCGACTTCTTCTTCTTCGCTTCGTTAGCGGCTTCGGCGTCGGTACCATCCGCACCGATCTCGGCGCCGCTGGTGTCGGTGCATCGGTGCCGGTGCCGGTCTCGGTGTCGGCGTCCGCGGCAGTACCACCGTCCGCTATGACAAGGGGGCCCTGCAAACCTTGTGTTTGCTGACTAGACAAAAAGTCGAGGTAATCGTGCTCATACTGTAAGGCCTCGTCAGCGTGGGCAGAAGCCCCAGCTTCATCGTTGTTCGACATGTTTCCTACGATTAAGTCTGCTCGTTTAATTCTCAAACTATAATAAAATGAATAATGACATAAAAAAGGCCTATGGTTTGCCGGAATGCCGTTTCATTCCCGTTCCAGCAAATCCCGGACACTCAATATGTCATACTTTCTAGCACAAGTCATGTCGAAATTCACGGGAAATTTCGACATGACCTTTGCTAAAAAGTGGACATATCGAGCGCCTGATCAACATTCTGGCAAAACATAGGCCACTCGGATCCCTGCAAATTCCTTTCATTTTCCACAATTTCACAAATTTCACAAGATATACAAGAAATGATCATGTTCTCACTGGCCTCCATCTTCTTTGAATGAAAATAGTAGGAGTAGTAATTCTGAATTAACTGAATTTCAATAAATATCTAGCACAAAAATTTCAAAAAATTAACTGAATTTCATGAAAATTCAGTTAACTGAATTGTGGTTTTTTCTAAACAACTTATATTCAAAAACTAAGTGCACTATTTCTATTGTTGCTAATTCAGAACAAATTCAAAATTCATTTTAACACTAGCTAGGAGTATTTAGGTTAAAATTCAGTTAACTGTGATGGCAGAACAAAATTCAGTTAACTACTAATGAAATAAAATTCATTCATTTGAAATACCTAGGGTTCATACTAGTGAATTTCATTCATTTAGGTCATTCAATTAACTTCTAATCATAGAAAATTCAGTTCACAATTGCAGCACTAATGGCAACAATTCAGTTTTTTGTTAACTTCATTTTCTTCATTTTCTTTAAATAGCAACATTTTTGTTCTTTTTTTAAATATCAGCAATTCTAGATAATGTTTACAGCAACAATTCTATTTTTCTTTTTCTTTTAAATAGCAACAATTCAAGATAATATCAAATATTTCTAGGGTTCATAATCTAGCACTAGAAAGACTCCAAATTTTAGGGTTCAGATGGCACCTAGGGTTAGTGGCAGAGAGAGAGAGAGAGCAGAGAGAGAGAGAGAGAGAGGGAGAGAGAGAGAAGAGGGGAGGTGAGAGGAGGGGCTCACGGAGCGGCGATGACGGCGGGCTCGGAGAAGGCGCCGGTGAGGTCGATGGAGGAGGAGGAGGAGGAGGAGGAGGAGGACGGCGATGATGATGGCCCGGGCAGCGGAGGGGCTCGGATCTTCTCCGACGGCCTTGGCAGGGGCGCGGACGAGGAAGAGCGGGGGCGCGAGGTCCACAACGGCGGGGGCGCGACGGCGGCGACGGTGACAGAGGAGTGGAATGGATAAAGGGGGAGAATGGGGAATTGGGGGAGAAAGAGGAGGGAGAGGCCCGCGCGGGGGTTAAGTCAAATATAGCAGTAGCGCGGGTCTGGACCCGCGCTATAGTTAACTTAGCTGTAGCGCGGGTTATGCAAACCGGCGCTACTGCTAAGTTAGCTATAGCGCGGGTCCAGACCCGTGCTACTGCTTTTCCTTTCTCATTTTTCTTTTCATTTTCTTTTTCTTTTCATTTTCTTTTTTCCTTTCTCATTTTACTTTTCATTTTCTTTTTCTTTTCTTTTTCTTTTTTCCTTTCTCATTTTTCTTTTCATTTCCTTTTTCTTTTCATTTTCTTTTTTCCTTTCTCCTTTTTCTTTTTCTTTTCATTCTCTTTTTTCCTTTCTCCTTTTTCTTTTTCTTTTCATTTTATTTTCTCCTTTCTCCTTTTTCTTTTTCTTTTCATTTTCTTTTCTTTTCCGAAAGACGACCAAGCCGGAACCATGTGTGCATGGTGGGAAGAAGAAGGGGATACAATGTACATAACTCAGGCGATATATATTACATCATTTGACCGATAAGGGTTAAGTGCGTACACAAAATAGGTACATACATACATACATACATACATACATACATACATATATATATATATATATGAGTGAGCTTCTTTCCTTTCTTGTTCGTTGTCGAATAATTGAGCCCCTCGTTGTGACTTTTCCTTTTCCATGGAGTACGATCTTTCTTAGGTAATGTAGTCTTGATTCTTCTTTTGACGTACGCTTCCTCGTCATTGTCATCTTCCCTCATCGGGTTGCCGTACTGGTCGTAGTCTTCCTCGTTGGCGACTCCATCCATTTCGATGATGTTCCTTTTGCCTCTCCTCACGACAACACGGTTGGGATTGCTCAGGTCGGTTATGAAGAAGCATTGTGTCACGTGCTTAGCATGTACCCATGGCTCATTTTTGGCGATGACATTCACGGTAGCGCTCTTGGCGTCGGGTATAGACATGGTAGTGAAATACCGGTTTTCTCTTTTGACGTTCTTAGCCCATCTGACACGGAACATCATCGCATCGTGCAGTCCAGAGTAGTCGAGCTCCCAGATCTCTTTGACCCTTCCGTAGAATCTCTTAGTTGCGCCGTTGTCGTCGGTCATGCATTCCATCGTCACCCCTGAGTTCTGGAAATCACTGTTTATATCTTTGGCCTCCGTGTAGAACGTGTATCCGTTGATATCGTATGCCTGATAGGTCGCGAGGTTGGCCGCGGGGCCATGTGCTAAGGCGTATATGAGCAATCCGTCCGTAGAGCCCTCTTCCGGGGGATTAGCAAGAACATGCTCTTTGAACCAAGGCAAGAAAGTGGAGTTGTGCTCTCTAATAACTTCAGCGTTCGTCTTGCGTAGCCCCCGGCCATGGTACTTCTTTGCGATGGTTTCTTTGTGCAGTGTCGCGAAAGGATCTACCACGTCTAGGTGCTGTAGCACTACTAATTTTGCTCTGTCAAAGTCGTTGTGTCGATCCGAGTGGTCCACATGCAGTTCCCTTCGGCCGTTGGTGTGACCTTCTCCTCCGAGCCTCCCAAGGTGCTTCTTAATGGGCAAACCAACAACCTGTTCTCCACCGTATAGATAATTCTCGCAGAAGGAGATGCACTCTTTGGTCAGATAGCCCTGGATGATGCTTCCATCCGGATGGGACATGTTACGAACGAATCCTTTGATGACCCCATTCATCCTCTTGAACGGCATCATGCTATGCAGGAATGTCGGCCCGAGGTCGATGATGTCGTCCACAATGTGGACACACAGATGCACCATGACGTCAAGGAATGCGGGTGGGAAGTACATCTCAAGCTCATTTAGTATGACAACGATCTCTTCCTATAGCCTTCGGAGCTGCTTCACACCGATCGACTTTCGAGAGATAATGTCGAAAAAGTTACAGAGACCAGTAAGCGTGTCATGGACGTGCTTGTCCATTATCCCTCTAAGGGCAACCGGGAGTATCTGCGTCATCATCACGTGACAGTCATGAGACTTCAGATGTTCAAGCTGGAGGATGTGGCAATGGGAATATGGATCAATGAGATGAAGAAGGAAGGCTTTGGTGTCAAGTACGAGACTGATGGAAGGATCTTGGTGGGCAAATCTTGGTGGGCATCTAGTTGCCCACTAACAGGAGCCAATGTAGATCATGTGCCTCTAGGGCAAATTCCAGAAAACAAAGCGACACATTTTTGCTCTCAAACAATGAACCATAATGTTTGCTCTAGTTAATTAGTTAAATTAGTTTATGGGAAATTTGGATGTGAAAATTAATGAATGTGTTATTATTGTTTGGTTTCGGTTTAATATTGTTGGATGACATGCACGTTATTGTAATGAATTATGTAACTTGATTGATATTTCGTTGCTAATGTGAAAGGCTAATGAATGTTGGTCAGCAAAGCAAAACTCCATCTGATAGGTGGTTGGGAAAGGCTAATGCCAGGCCCAACAGAACGTTGGTCAGGAAAGAATGCTCTGTCTGATAGTCGGCCGGGAAAGGACCATGGTAGCCCCAACAGATTGTTGGTCGGGAGAGAATACTCTATCAGATAGTCGGTCGGGAAAGGCCCAAGGCAGCCCCAACGGACTGTTGGTCGGGAAAGGCCCACAGCAAGCCCAATAGAATGTTGGTCGGGAAAGATACACCATAACTGACAAGCAGTCGGTCGGGAAAGATATGTCGGTCGGGAAAGGGCTTTCCCGTCTAGACTTTCCCCAACAGACAGGGTCGGTCGGCAATAGTCTTTCCCGACCGACTGTCTGTTAGCGTAACTTGTATTCCCGACCAACCTGGTTGTCGGGGATGTGGTGTCGTGTTGTAGTGATCCCGCTGAACCATTTCTTCTTGGTGTCTAGAAATCTACTTATCTTCCCACAGTAACCGGAACTAACTTTGATTCCGGTAAGGCACTTGAAGAATTGATCGATCTCCTTCGGACTTAAGGTGAAGCAAGAAGGGGGGCAATATTTCTCTTCCTTGTTAACTTTTTTGCCCCTGTCCCCCGCCTCCGTCTCTGTTTCCTCTGACGACTTTTTACGGGGCATGTGGAGATCTGCTCTGATTTCCAAATCTTGCAAGTCTCTTCTTGCCTTCGGCCCATCCTTGGTCTTCTCCGGCATGTTCATCAGTGTGCCAAGCAAGCTCTCGAGGACATTCTTCGTGATATGTATTTGATCAAGGCAATGAGGCGTCTCGAGTTTGGGCCAATACTCCAAGTCCCAGAAAATAGAGCTCGTTTTCCATACCTTCAGCAGCGGCTCCAGCGCTTTTTTCATCTTTCCAGGCGCGGGGCACTCTTCCTAGTTTTTCAACAACTCATAGATTTCGGCGCCGCTCCTCTTACGTGGAGGTCCTCGATGCTCAGCCTCACCATTGAATAGATCTCCATAGTTTCTCCACGGGTCATCCTTCTCGAGCCATCTTCGATGCCCCATGTACACAATTTTCCTAGACCTGCCATCTTTCGTTAGCTCCTGAGACGTTGTATCATCCATGCACCTGGTGCATCCGCAATATCCGTGGCACACCTGGCCTGATACATATCCGTAACCGAGATAGTCGTGCACCGTCGTCATCAGCGCGACTCTCATATCGAAATACTGTCCTTTGCTGGCGTCCCATGTCTTGACCGGTGCTATCCATAACATGTCTAGCTCCTCTTTCAATATCCCCAAATACAGATTAATATTATTTCCTGGTTGTTTTGGCCCTTGAATCAGCATGCTCATGTGTATGTACTTTGTCTTCATGCACTTCCAGGGGGGAAGGTTGTACATCCATACAAACACGGGCCATGTGCTATGGTTGCCAAACGGATTCATGCCATCGGTACTCGCACCAAGCATGATGTTCCTTGGATCACCTGCGAAAAATCGATATTCGGCGTTGAACACTCTCCACTGGCTTGCATCCGCGAGGTGTCTCAGCTTCGGATCATCTCCATCGTCGGGCTTCACCCTCACCGCGTGCCATCGCATGAGATTTGCTTCCTTAGGATCTACGAAACAACGCTGCAGACGGGAGTGATCGGTAAGTACCATACAACTTTCTGGGGAGATTTCTTTCTGGCCTTCTTGTATCAAGAAGCATTGCACACCGGACAACTGGTTTTTTCTGCGTGCTCGTTCCGATAAATGATGCAATCGTTGATGCATGCATGGTATCTAATGTGCGGCAGATCAAGAGGGCACACGATCTTCTTGGCCTCATCGACACTAGTAGGACACAGGTTCCCCGCGGGAAGAACCTTCTTTAGATACTCGAGAAGCTCATCGAGGCTTCTGTCGGTCCGTTTGTTTTTAGCCTTCATCTTTAGAAGTTCGAGCGTGAAACTCAAGCGGGTCACCTCGGGATCGCAACCATCATACAATGGAGTCTTCGAGTCTACCTCCAGTTGCTCCAGCTTGGCCTCCTCTCTAGAAGCAGCTCTGTCGCTTGTCGTCTTCTTGCGAAGCAGGTCTCGAACATGAGGGTCCCGCACAATTGAACCTAGTAGCGACGAAGGCTCCGGCGTGTCCGTGTCTTCTCCGTCATGTCCGGCCTCTTCTCCACCGCCATGTCCGGCCTCTTCTCCGCCACCATGTCCGGCCTCTTCTCCAGCGCCATTATCGGTCATCTCTTCGTCTGGCCCCATGTCATCATTGGATGCCCCGTCGACGTCCTCATCATCATCATCTTCACTTATCCACCGAGTATAGCCATCCATGAAACCAGTCATGAGCAGGTGCGCCTTCAAACGGCCTTCCTTAAAGGGGTCGAGCCAAACTCCTCCTTCCGGTTATTTTCATGCATGTCGTGCTTCGCGGATCGCAACCATCTTTCCACCATCATTCCACTGACCTTCATGATCGCCTGCGCGGTATAATAAGCAAAAGGATTATAAATGCATGCATGCATGCATCAAAGTCATACAAAAATTCGGCATGACCTTCCCTAAAAATAGGACAAATAGAGTTTGCCCGAAATTCGCCGAAACGGAAATAAATCGACATTTCGACAAAACATAAGCAACTCATCTCATGTCATGCACAATTCGGCAAAACATAAGCAACTCATGCCACACGCACAATTTCCATCATATCGCCCGATTCGGTCATATCGCACACACACATATTTCCATTCATGCAAAGCACAATTTTTTACTCACCTATCTCGAGAGAGATCGAGCACGGTGATGAGGTCGGTGTCGCTACACACCTAGAGATCGAAAGTGGACAACAAAGATGGCTTTACTTCATTAAATGGATAGATCTAGTTGGGGAGGTAGATAGGTCACTTCATTAAATGGGTAGATCTAGCTAGTTGGCGAAGAAGATGGCTCTAACTAGTGGAGGGAGGAGAGAAAAGTGAGGAAGAGATAAAGGGGTGCATTAATGGTGATGGTGTAGGGGGCATTAAAAGAGAGAGAAGAGAGGTAGGAGAAGGAAGAGAGAACAAAGCTAGCTAGTAGTAATGGGGGAAGCAAGTGAGGGAGAAGAAGTGAGGGAGAGAGAGGAGGGGGGAGGGGGGAGGGGGTTGGAAAAGGTGGCAGTTGCGCCTTAGCAGCAGCGCGGGTTCGCGTACGGCACTACTGCTAAGAGCAGTAGCAGTAGCGCTAGCCTGCATCCCGCGCTGCTGCTAAGAGGGGCCCACCACGTGGGACAGTGTAGCCATAGTTGCAGCGGCGGGTCTGAGACACGCGCTACTGCTATCTTTTTAGCAGTAGCGCGTGTTCCTTAGCCAGCGCTGCTACTATACATAGAATGGTGGGTACGCTGGGGCCCACTTAGCAGCAGCGTCATTTAGTACACCCGCGCTACTGCTAAATAGATACCAGTAGCGCATATCCAAGGACATCGCTATTGTAAATTAGCAGTAGCGCGCTTCTCTGGGCCACCGGCGCACCTGCATGACATTCTTTGGGCCTTTCATGACGTAAAAAGTCATGGTAGAAATGAGGGCAAGGATTTTTCTGGGGTTTCTCTGCCACACACGATATACGATGGTCGGGGCCCGAGTGATGTAGGGATAGTTTGCGCGTGTGCGAGCGAGCCCTTCGTATTACTGAACCCTAGCGAGCCCTTTGCATTACTGAACCCGAGCGAGCCCTCACATCACTGAACCCGAGCGATCGATGCGAATGTATTACATTTTGTTGCTCGTTATGTGTCTATTAAAAAAAGGCAAGCAGATCGCAAAATCATAGCAAGCGTCACGAGGAACAGTGTTCGGTTTGTGCTAACCTACAGACGACCCTCATGTAGGAGTCGCTGCGGGTGGCACATAGCCTCCCGGCCCAATTGCCTGGGCAGGGTGGAGCAAGCTGGACTGGACCGCGTTGGGTAAGACCAATATGGCATGTTGGATACGCCCCGACATGCGAAAAAGGAGGAGTGTGGCAGGCCGACGCAGGATGGGCCAACTGCGTGCTAGGGCACAGGTTCAGCTTGCTGGTGATCTGATTATGACCTTATTTAGAATAGACATAATCTGGTAGGCCATTAGTTAGTATCAGCGGAGGGCAATACATGACAAAGAGTTTTAGAGCCCTATGACAATGACTTTCAGAGCCCTATGTCGACTTGGTGTTTCATTAACACATATTTTAGAAGAGCTGGAGATTGCTTCCACTCGTTCGTCTCCTACTTATACAACTCCCACTAGATGCTTGAGACAACGCAAATGGCTAGCTCCTTAAGGTGATTCGGCAAAATGAATGTTGATGGAGGCCTCTCCCGCCATGATGAACGGGGCGCTGCTGTTGTAGTCTACACAAACAAAACAACAAATTATTTGGGCGCTTCAGCAATTGTTTTCGATGGCCTAGTTGACCCAACATATTTGGAAGCCCATGCGTGCAATGAGGCGCTTGCAATTGCTCAAGATCTAAACGTCCCTCGCACCTTGAGGTCGTTGTCGGGCCAGTGGGAACCAGGGTACCACGACCCGTCTGCCTGCGGCCCAGGAGCAACGCTTGGCGAAGGCCCAAGAGGCGGCCCAACCATGGGCGCCGCGAAGCAAGACACCTCGCGAGGCGTCGGCCTCCCGAGGACCCCTCCGCTAGGAGCGAACCACAAAGACTTAGCAGCAGCAGGAAGCCTCGTGAGGCCCCCTCGCGAGGCGGCCTCCCGAGCCGGGTACCGGCCACGCGGTCCAGTGCCCACCATGTGGGTGATGCGCTCGGCGACGAGCAGCGGCAGGAGCCGTACCAGCAGGCGCAGGCAGAGAGGATTTCCTCTTTGGTGCTAAGGGGGCAGCGCCAGCTGGCCACCCCCAAAGCCAGTCCCAAAGCTGCCCGTTTGGTGAACGAAGACCAGGACAATAAGGCACGCAGGGCGGAGGTCATCATCGAGCCCACCGGCGCGTCATGGATAACACCTTTGCAGGCGAAGACCGCCTTTTGTTAGGATAAGCCTGGGCGCCTGTCCCTTTTCAAAACCACCGTTGTGTGGCTACCCTTCCCGCCAACGTTTTCGGGGGAAGATGACCAAGGTGGCTATAAAAGGGGCAGTGCTGCGTGTTGGAGATATGTCCTAGAGGCAATAATAAATGTTATTGTTTATCTCCATGTTCATAATTATGTTTATGTTCCATGCTATAACTGCTATGGTTCTCGAGTCTGCAATAACCACGAGGCTCGAAGGAAGATTCATATGCACGTGTGGAATAATAAACGGTAAAATGTATTCCTAGTCTGGCCTCTAAGACTAGCTCAAGTGTTGCATGGTGGTTCTGTTTTCCTGATCATGGGCATGACTATGCCGACAACTTTGAGGGCACAATGTTAGGAGAACACTTGTGTTGAATCGACCCGAATTGATGTTATGCTATGAGATACATTCATCACAAGTTAATGGTTAATAACATAGAGAAGTTAACGTTTGCATAATTCCTTAGACCATGAGAGTATCGAGTTTCTTCATGCTTGATTCATAAACTTTGGGGTTTGTTAAACGTCATCCGTAACTGGGTGGCTATTACGACGGCTTACGGGTTCATGGGAAAGTGTGACAAGGGACTTGATAGCTCAAGATTGGGATTTGCTCCTCCGATGATGGAGAGATATCTCTGGGCCCTCTCCGTATTACGGTATCCATCATCGTCTAGCCAGACACAATGTGATTTGATCACGGGGATGCCGGAACACAGGTACGAGAAAAGAGAACAAAACCGGTAACGAGGCAACTAGCATAGTGGACAAGTTGTTGATCCACGGGGATGCCGATAAATCTCACCTCGGGTATTTTTAACATATCGCGAAGCAACAGGAATAGCACACGGCAACTGGAGGTTCACTCGAATATTCATTCGTGTGGGTATAGGGGTCAATATGGGTGTCCACGGCTCCGATGTTGATCATTGATCGGAAAGTGTTCCGGGTCATGTATATACTTCACTGAACCTATAGGGTCACACGCTTAAGGGTCATCTTTCTGCTGAATACTAGACAAGGAGTCTGAGAGAAAATCAACGGAAAAGTTTCGGACGCAACGGAAACGTTCCGGAGAGGACACCGGAATAGTTCCGGTAAAACTGAAAAGTTGTTTCGGGGTATACCATTAAGTCAAATTGGTTTCGGCAGACGCTTGGAAATTCTTGGAGGGTGCCAGAATTGTTCTGGTAACTTCTGGGATTTTTTCGGGACAAAAACCGGAAATGTTCCGGAGCTGCCGGAACCGGTGTGGTTGCTTTTCGCAGATGAAAATCACTAATCCGGAATTGTTTTGGAACGAATCCAAAATCATTTTAGTGGGTACTGGAATTATTCTAAGACCCACAGAAATATTTTCGGATTTAACGGTCGCGGAAAATTGTCTCCATGAATAGTGAAAATCACTTTATGGATAGTGTTATGAATAGTGGAAACACTATTGGGAGAAAATATCTCACGAATAGTGGAAACACTATTGGGAGAAAATATCTCACGAATAGTGGAAACACTATTATGAATAGTGTGAAAATATCTGAGGGCATTTTGGTATTTTACCATCTCTTCTCACCCTATAAATAGGGGTGGAGGGTGCTCTCCATTTTCATCCAAGTTCTCACATGAGTTCTCATACACTGCCATGCAATTATCTGTCTTTCTCTCTCCCTCCCAGCGAAATAGTTTCGTAGAGCCGAAAGGCTGTCTGGGTTCCGGTGGGAACTAGCTCTGGACGGCGAAGCCCTGCCGGATAGATGACACCGTATGTGTGCAACTCTGTAGAGAGATCGTAGTTTCGGTCTTAGTTCGAGAGTGCCTCCCGAAGGGCTGTCCGAGTGACCGTCCGAGTTTCGAGGGTCCTCCCGAAGGGCTGTCCGAGTGACCCGCCCGAAGGGCTGTCCGTGAGGCCTCCCGAAGGGCTGTCCGAGGATCCGTCTGGTGGGACTATCCGAGGGACTGTCCAGAAGCCTCCCAAAGGGCTGTCCGAGGATCCGTCCGGTGGGACTATCCGAGGGACTGTCCCGAGGCTTCCCGAAGGGCTGCCCGGAGATCCGTCCGGTGAGCTGACGAGGGATTACATCCTCGCGGTTGGGAGGTTGTAAATCCTAGCTGCGGGGATCTGCACCGCCGATCGTCATCGACTCTACTTCCGCTATGCTACGAGTCGGTAACGAAAAAGATCAAACCTTGTATGCAGTCTCCATAGTGGTCCTGGGCTGGTGCGTAGGTCGGAATTTTTTTGTTTTCTGCTGCGTTCCCTTACACTGCCACTGTAGAGGGGGATCGATTCCACCTTCTCCTACCTTGTACACTTGTACTCATCAGAGCAATCCAAACCACAAGTAGGAGTAGGGTTTTAACACCGCAAGGTGGCCCGAACCTGTGTAGCTGCCGTGTCCCCAGTCGTGCCTTGTGCGTAGCGTGCTCTCGCCGTAGCCTCACCATGGTCACCATCTAGCCAGTAGGAACGAGTGTGCCCCCAGTGTTCGAACCAGGGTCACCGGAGCCCCGATTCCGACATTTGGCATGCCAGGTAGGGGCCTGCTTCCGCTCCTACCACCTCGACATCGCCATGGCTGACGCTCGACGCGAGCGCGCAGAGCGCAGGGCGGTCAGGGTGGGCCAGATGGAGCCAGTCGCCCGTGACAACTGTCGTCGCCGCGCCGCCGCCGCCACCGACCCCGCTTCTAGGTAGCAGCAGGCCTCCTCCCTCCACTTGTCCGTGCAGCCGGCTGGCCACACCGCCACCGCCTCCTCGTTCGCCCGCCGAGAGCCGACGGGCCCGCAGGCCGCGCTGCTCACGGCGCGCGAGCTGCTGCGCTACCGCCCCACTGAGGTCGGCTATGACGCCTGGCTGGGCCGCATCACCGAGCTCGTCAACGCCGTCGGGGACGCCCCTGCTCCCTCTCACTCGCTCCACCCTCCGTTGTTACATGCCGGGGAGGTGGCGCATGGCGCGCCTCCACCGCCTCCTCTGTCTAACGGGGACGCCGGGCGCCACCGCGGCGCGCGGGCGCGAGAGCCATCCCGGAACGTGTCTTCCCTAGACCCCGACAACAAGAGCTACCAGATCGTCAGGCGCGCGCCACCCGACGCGCGCGTGCTCCTCGAGCAGCAGCGCCAGTGCCAGGACCGCACCATCCAGGAGGTCGCGGCTGCCGGTCGCCAGAACCATGCCGCCCTCGCTGGCGGCGTCGCCTCCAGCAGCGAGGGCTGTCGCGCCTTCACCCGTGAGCTGCGCCGCGTGGTGTGGCCTACAAAGTTCAAGCTGGACCTGCCTCCTCGCTACGACGGCACCCCCAACCCCACGGAGTTCCTACAGCTCTACACTCTGAGCATCTAGGCGGCGAACGGTGACGACAAGGTCATGGCGAACTGGTTCCCCATGGCCCTCAAGGACGCCCCGCGCTCCTGGCTCATGAAACTTCCCGAAGCGTCCATCTCCTCGTGGGCCGAGCTGTGCGGCAGTTCATCGCAAACTTCAAGGGAACGCACGAGTGCCCCCTCAGGCCCTCACGCTCAATGACCTGCGCGCTGTGCGTCAGCGGCCTGACGAGACCCTCCGCAAGTACATCCAGCGCTTTAGCCAAGTGTGCAACAAGATTCCGCGTGCCTCCAACGCCGCCATCATCTCTGCGTTCTCCTCCGGCATCACGGATGTCCGGATGCGCGAGAAGCTTGCCATCAACGATGAGCTTGACACCGTGGTTGAGCTGTTCGACCTCGCCGACAAGTGCGCCAAGGCTGAAGAGGGCCGCCTCTTCATCCACAACGACCCAGACCAGGCGCCTGACGCCGCCAAGGCTAAGAGCAAGGATGCTAAGCGCAAGGGCCCTGCCGTGCTTGCGGCGAAGCCTGAGCAGAAGCGCGGCCGCGACCGTGACCAGCCCAAGAAGGATGGCCGTCCGTATTGCGCCTACCACGACATGTTCTCCCACAACACCGAAGACTGCCACGAGCTCAAGCTGCTTCGCGAGAGCCGCCAGGATGGGCACGGCAGCCGCAACGATCGCGGCGCCGGCCGCAGAGGCGGCCGCAACGGCAACCGCTGGGGCGACCACGGCAGCAACGGCAACAACAACTTCCGGCAGGGCTGGCGCGACCAGCCGCGGCAGGCCAACCCTCAGGCTAATGCTGCTCTGCCGCCACCACCGCCGCCTCGAAGGATCAACGGAAACTAGCCTGACGAGGGCGCCGGGGGCTACCAGGAGCCTCGCAAGGTGGCTTGCATCCTTGGCGGGGCCCAGGACCCCCCGTCCAACCGCCACTTCAAGCAGTTCTCTCGCGAGGTGAACGCAGCCCTCCTGAGGCCTGAGGCTTCTCAGCCCCTCAAGTGGTCGCAGTACGCCATCTCCTTCGACTCCAAGGACCACCCCAGGACGATGGAGGCTGTGGGCACAATCCCCATGCTATGCACCCCCACCATCAGCAACGTTGCTGTCACCAAGACGCTCGTCGACGAAGGCGTAGGCCCCAACGTGATCTCCATCGAGACCTTCGAGAAGCTCCAAGTGCCCTACGAGCAGCTGATGCCGACGAGGCCCTTCTCAGGCGTCACTGATGGCTCCACGTTGCCCCTGGGGCAGGTGCGCCTTCCCGTCACCTTCGGCACCTGCAAGAACTACCGCACTGAGCTCATCGACTTCGACGTGGCGCACATCGGCCTGCTGTACAACGCCATCTTGGGCTACCCCGCGCTCGCCAAGTTCATGGCGGTGACCCATCACACCTACAATGTCCTCAAGATGCCGGGCTGCAGCAACATCATCACTGTCCGCTACGATGATGAAAGCACATTTGCTCCCTTGGTGGTTTTGGTAATTCAGAACAACATATATCTCATTGAACTAATGTAAATTCAAGTTAAAGATTTCAGGACGTTCAATGATTGGCATGGCAAGGACTAGAGATGTGGACCCCTCAAAATGCTAAGGACAAGGATTGGCAAAAGATCAAGACTCTACATTTTTGGTTTAGTGATCCAAGATCACATTGAGTCCGTAGGAAAGCCAATACTATTAAAAGGGGATGAGGTGTTGCTTAATGGTCTTTTTGCTCAAGTGCTTAGTGACAGTACTCCTAAACCCTCAACCACTTTCTCCATCCAAATATGTCCAAAACCTACATTCCAACTCGGCCCCACCGAAATTTCCTATTCGGAGCCACCGAGTTCATCTGGACTTAGCCACTGCCAAAACCCTAACAAATCGGATCCACCGATATGGATCTCGGTCTCACCGAGATGGCCTTGCCAACTCTCTGTAATCGTTTGCACTTACTTCGGTCTCACTGAGTTTTGCAAATCGGTCTCACCGAGATGGCTTGCCAAGTCTCTGTTGCCTTATTGCTTCACTTTGGTCCTACCGAGTTGATACAATCGGTGCCACCGAGATGAGGTTTGCCCTAGCCATTGCACTTCGATCCATCCGAGTTGTTCCAGTCGGTCCCACCGAGATTCCTAACGTTCATATCTTTTACACAGTTTGGTGCCACCGAGTCTTCTGAATCGGTGCCACCGAGTTGGGTCAAAAGTGTGTAACGGTTGGATTTTGTGTGGAGGCTATATATACCCCTCCACCACTTCCTTCTCAGTAAGGAGAGCCATCAGAACGTGCCTACACTTCCACCATATATTTTATGAGAGAGAACCACCTACTCATGTGTTGAGATCAAGACATTCCATTCCTACCATTTGAACCTTGATCTCTAGCCTTTCCCAAGTCGCTTTCTACTCAAATCCTTCTTCCACCATAGCCAAATCTGTGAGGAGTTGTTTGAGTGTTGGGAAGACTATCATTTGAAGCACAAGAGCAAGGAGTTCATCAACAACACACCGTCTATTACCTTTTGGAGAGTGGTGTCTCCTAGATTGGTTAGGTGTCACTTGGGAGCCTCCGACATGATGTGGAGTTGAACCAAGGAGTTTGTAAGGGCAAGGAGATCGCCTACTTCGTGAAGATCTACCCGAGTGAGTCTAGTCCTTCGTGGGCGTAAGCCATGGTGGAATAGATAAGGTTGCTTCTTCGTGGACCCTTCGTGGGTGGAGCCCTCCGTGGACTCGCGCAGCCGTTACCCTTCGTGGGTTGAAGTCTCCATCAACGTGGACGTACGATAGCACCACCTATCGGAACCACGCCAAAAACCACCGCGTCTTCATTGCGTTTGAAATCTCCGATCCCCTCCTTTACTTACATATGCAATTATTTACTTTCCGCTGCCACACTCTTAGAATTGCATGTGTAGGGTGATGCTTGACTTGTATGCTTGCTAAAATCTGCCTACAACTAAAATTGGGAAAATGTTAGGTTTTTAATTGGTCAAGTAGTCTAATCACCCCCCTCTAGACATACTTTCGATCCTACAAGTGGTATCAGAGCTTTGGTCTCCGTAAGCCTTGACTTCCATTGCTTTGGTGATCATAGCCTTGGTTTCACAACCTAGGAGAGTATGTCGTCTAGTGAGGGTAACTATCACCGTAGAGGTCCATATTTTGATGGTACAAACTTTGCTAGTTGGAAACATAAGATGAAAATGCATATTCTTGGTCATAACCCCGCCGTTTGGGCTGTTATTCGTGTTGGCTTGCAAGGTGATTTCTTTGAGGATGGCAAGGAACCGGATCGTGAAGCAACCCCGGAAGAATTGAAGATGTTGCAATACAATGCCCAAGCTTGTGACATTCTATTCAACGGTTTGTGTCCCGAAGAATTCAACAAAATCAGCCGCTTCGAGAATGCAAAGGAAATTTGGGATACTTTGGTTGATATGCATGAGGGTACCGAGTCCGTCAAGGAATCTAAGTTGGATGTGCTTCAAAGTCAACTTGACAAGTTCAAGATGAAGGATGGTGAAGGAGTTGCTGAAATGTACTCTAGGCTTGCTCTCATCACAAATGAGATTGCCGGCTTAGGAAGTGAAGAGATGACCAACAAATTCATCATCAAGAAGATACTTAGAGCTTTGGATGGAAAATATGATACCGTTTGCACATTGATCCGAATGATGCCAAATTACAAAGATCTCAAGCCCACGGAAGTCATTGGAAGGATTGTTGCTCATGAAATGTCACTCAAGGACAAAGAGGAGCTACACAACAAATCAAGTGGTGCTTACAAAGCCTCAACCGATGCTCCAACAACTCCAAGTGACAAGCTAGTATCCAATGAAGAGATTAGCCTAATGGTGAAAAGGTTCAACAAGTTCTACAAGAACAAAGGGAAAGAAAGAAGCTCTAGCTCAAGACACGATGAGAGAAGATCATCAAGTCGTGACCGTAATTGCTACAATTGTGGAAAGCCCGGACACTATTCCAATGAGTGTACGGCTCCCTACAAGAAAAGAGACGAATCACCAAGAGGAGGACATAGAAGAGATGAATCACCTCATAAGGAGAGAAGGAGTAGAGATGATCGTTATGAACGAAGACACTCTCGAAGAAGCAAGGATTCGGAGAGGAAGGACAAGTCATCTAAGAGCTACACAAGAAGAAGACATCAAGCTCATGTTGGTGAATGGGTTTCCGGCTCCGACTCCGACAACCACTCCGAGAGAAGCTATCACTCCAACTCCGACTATAGTCAAGATGAAGGTGTTGCCGAACTTGCTCTTGTGTCATCCAACTCCTATGATCTATTTGACTCACCAAATGAAGGAATTGGAAGATGCTTCATGGCAAAAGGCCCCAAGGTATCACACCCTGAGTATCTTGATTTCAATAGTGATGAAGATGATTTGCTTGGTGATGATGATTTACTTATTGATAATGCTAGTGATGTGAGCTACAATGAAAATGCTAGTAATCATGATAGTCAAGAGGAAACGAGTGACAATGCTATGAAGGAGATTGAGCGTCTAACTAAAGAATTAAATGCTCTTAAGTTAGCTCATGAAACAACTCAAGAGGATCATAGAGAACTTCTAAGAACTCATGAGAAGCTATGCTTCGAGAAGCTAAATTTACAGTAAGAGCATGAGTTTCTTAAAGCTATCAATGACGATCTTCGAAAGAAGAGTTCTTCATATCTTGCCAAACGTTTACTCTTGTCGACTTTTATGCCACAAGTTAAACCTAAGCAAACTAGCAACAAGGGTAAAAAGGGTTCTACCTCTAGTAGTAACAATAACAATGCTAAATCCAATGTTGTTGCTTCTAGTAGTTCTATTGATTGCACTAATGATTCTCTTAGCCAAGTTACACTTGAGCAAGAAAATATGCTATTGAAAGGAATTATAGAAAAAGGTGTCTACAAGAGCCTTGCCGGGAGTAAGCAATTCGAGGAAATTGTACGCAAGCAAGGAAGGCACCGGAAGAACCAAGGTGTTGGTTTTGAACGAAAGTTCAATGCAAATGGAGTTGAGTGGGAAGAAGATCAATACCCCAAGACGAAGTTTGTTCCTCAATAAGAGAAGTATGATCCTACTTCCTTCAAGGGAACACAAGTTCAAGAAGATCTTCCACCACAAGACCACAAGCTAAAAGGCAAGGACAAGCTTCAAGAAGAGATTGATTCATTTGAAGAAGCTCCTCAAGCCTTGGTCAAGTGGGTTCCCAAGACTTCATCAAGTTCTACTTCATCAAGTGCTACTACAACTCCAAGGATTCCCATCAAGTTGATGTGGGTCCAAAAGAAAAAGAACTAGAGAGTTCTTGAGGGTGACTCCGCCAACAAACTTCACTCATATTCATTATGGCAAGAAGTTGTGCAACCAACTTCCACATTTTGCACTAGTTCTTGGAGTCACAAACCCTCTTGTTGGTAAGGCAAGGGACAAGGTATTCAATGCATTCATGGACATCATATATGTGTATTTCACTCTATGTCTATGGATATCCTTGTATGTTCCTTGTGTGGGACTAACCCATGTAGGTATTGAAAGCACAAAACTCCAAAGGATTGCTCCCAACTCTTGATGGTATACATCAACATTGAGCATCCACATCTTCAACATCTACATGAAGTCATCATCGACAAAACCCAAGGTTAGTTCATCCCTCCTTGGGGGGATATCACATCTAGGGGGGGCTTTACTCTAAACAATTGAGCTAAAGCAACTCTAATGGTGTGAACACATCAATGCTTTATGTAAAAGTGGCAACCCCACTTGTGCTTAAACAATGAGTATGACCTATGATCAAAAGTTCTCATTTGGCTCCTAAGTCAATATACTCATATATAGATGACCTAGTCATCGCCATTGCTTGATAGATGCTAGAATTGGTTGTGCATGTTTGACACATATTTCATTTGCTATCTTATTGTGTGGGCATGTTGGTTTGCATGTTTTCATCATTCAAGGACATCCATTTGTTGTTTTGATTGTCTTGGTTTTTTTGGCCAAGTGGATGTACAAGAATGCCTAAGTACCTTCTCTAGCTATCTATGCTTTCTTGTCTCAAATTCTATTCTCGCTACATCACAAAAATTGAACAAGTCATTTTCGGACCCTCCGGGTGAGGAGCACGCGGAGCCACCGATCTGAAAGGGCTGAACCTCCAAAACCTTCTATATGATTTCGGCCGAACCAATTCACTCAAACTCGGTCCAACCGAAATCATTTAGATTGAACTAGGTTTTCCATCTCGGTGCCACCGAGTTGAACTATTTCGGCGCCACCGATGTGCTAATCTGCTTGCAGTTACACATAGAAATAATTCCTTATTTAACACTATCTTAAATTTCGTTTCCTTATTTGACACTGAAAAACTTTTTCTTCCCTATCTAACAACGAGTCTAAATTTTGTGCCTTTTATGACACTTCCGTCCATTTTGAGCCTAAATGATACCTGAAAAGACCCTTTTGCCCCTCATGTGGTATGTGTGTGTGCGGGACAGTAGCATACACACGCAGCATCAGTGCGAGAGCAGTAGCACACACGCAGCAGCACATACACACGCAGCAACACACACACACGCGCGCACACACACAGCAGCACACACGCACGCAGCACACTCACAGGCAGCAGCACACACCACGCAACAACACACGCAGCAGCACGGGCACACGCAGCATACAGGCACGCAACAACACACCACACACAAACACACACACACGCACGTACACACGCAGCAGCACACACGCACGCGCACACATGCAGCAGTAGCACACACGTGCGCGCGCACAAACACACGCAGCAGTAGCACACACACGCGCACACGAACATACCACATTTGGGCAAAAGGGTCTTTTCAGGTGCCATTTAGGCTCAAAATGGACAGAAGTGTCATAAAAGGAATAAAATTTAGACTCGTTATTAGATAGGGAAGAAATTATTTGTCGATGTCAAATAGGGCATAAAATTTAGACACAGTGTTAAATAAGGAATTCTCTCTTACACATATCGGTGCCACCGAGTTATCCAACTCGGAGCCACCGACAGCGTACGGGTATATATATTTCGCGGGCTCGAACAGTTGAATTTTCTCGACTCTTTCGCTCCCGCACCCCATTGCTGCCGTCGCCCAGGTCTCCGGATCGTCGCCTTCGTCTCCAGCGTGCCTTCGCCACCGGATTCCGCTGCCGTCAACGGCAATCTGCTCCGCCGTTGCCGCCGTAGAGGATCTCCACCGAGTTAGGGTGAGATTCAACCCCATTCGTGCTCCAATTTCTGATTCAATGCGCGATTGGTTTGCCATGATTCTTGCCACGGATTGAGAACTCCCATTACACTGCAAAGTCCATAGATTAGATTCGAGTAAAAAATTTAGGTTTAAGTTTCCGCCGAATGCATCTCGGACCGACCGATTAGAAATTTTTGGCTTCACCGATTTGGCCCCAGGCCATAGCACTAGTACGTCTCGGTGCCACCGAGTTGTACGAATCGGTGAGACCGAAAGTAAAATCTCTGTGAAACCCTAGCATCTCGGAGTCACCGAACCCCATCTCGGTCTGACCGAAATGGTGTGTAAAGTTTCTGTTGAGTGCTTCGGTATCACCGAGATGATCAACTCGGTCCATCCGAAATGCCTTCTGTGAAAACTTGAGACTAAGATTTGAACTCATTTTTTATGAAAACTTCTGCTTTTTGTGATGACTCATCTACTCTGCCCATACCCATCTATTCACAGGGTTAGCTTTGCAACATGCCTGATTCCAGCGATAGCCAAAACATGTCAGAGCAGCACACAGATCTCAGCGCAGGCTCCAACCCTGCAGAAAGTTTCTATGAGGGAGAGAGAAGCTCTCCAGATCTTCCTAAGGCTGCAACGAGGACCAGGAAGAAAAGAACCTCAGACAGTGAGGATGAGGATTTTGTTGCTAGTGAAGCAGCAACAAAGAAAAGAGAGTTGTGATTGCAAAGGAATACAACACCAAACCATCTTCTGTCAAAGAGATATCAGCTGTGAAGAAGGTTCCCAAGAAAACCATGACATTCACTCTTGAGGATCCAAGTGACACTGAAACAGCTGCAGGAGGAAAGAAGAAGAGAGCAAGGAAAACTACTGCTCAGGTTGTTGGCTTACCCTCCATGAGGACTGATGAGGAGGAGGAGGAGGAACCTACTGCTGATGCACCTCCTGCCAAGACACAAAAGCTTATGTCAGATGCTATCAGGACTGCTGCCCCCAAGTCCAAGCCAAAGGTGTCAGCACCAAAGAGATCCACAAGAAACATTCCAGCAACTGAGAAGAACAAGGCCCCAGTGCCTGAAGCTAATGTTGATGAGGAGCCACTAGTGCTCAGGAAGTTGAAACCCAAGATTCCAGACCATGATGATGCACACCCAGTAGCAGAGAATATGATGCTAAGGAAGGACAAAGGACTGCGTCAGTGGAGACTGTCAGATCCCTATGCCGCCAGAAGGAGAACAACTGTTGATTACCGCTTCCAGACTAGAGAACAGCAAGACTTCTATGAAACAGTTCTGCTTGATAAGAAGCCAATTGTCAGCGACATGAGATGGGTGGATTGGAAGTACATTGATCCCAATGAGGATTATTTCCCCCATGTTCATGAGAGTTTCCGGATTGCCGGTGTTGATGATTTTGTTGGACAGAAGTTGACAAAGTGGAATGATGAGATGATCATGCAGTTCTACTCCACAGCTCACTTCTATCCTGATGGCAGGATTGTGTGGATGACAGAGGGTATCAGGTACCAGTCGACCATCTCTGAGTGGGCTACTCTTCTTGGTGCTCCAGAAGAAGAAGATGATGATGTTGATATCTATGCCAAGCTCAAGATGGACCACAACTCCATGGCCAACATGTACACAGCAATACCACAGAAGGACATCGAGACACATAAGCTAGGATCAGTAAAGCACCTGCTTCCAGGTTTGGCCACCACAAACACCATCTTGCGGTACACCTTGTTGCCCAAGTCAGGAGATGATAAGATGATTCGTGGTCACTCCATCAACCTGCTGCACCTCTTTGACACACCTCAGAAATTCAAGGTGATGAGCTTAATCGTAGAGACAATCAAGAGGACTGCAGTTGATCAGAAGAGATCTTGCGGATATGCTCCACACATCCAGATGCTTATCAATTCCAAGGTTGGAACGAGCACTTATCTCCTTGATCGTGAGCATCTCCCACTGCATCCAGAGTTTGAGGACAATGTCATAGTGATGGATCCTTCACATCCCACCTCTGCTCAAGCCCAACAGAAGATTCGAGAAGCTGCAGAAGCAAAAGCTGCCATGGAGGCATCTGCTCCAAATGCACCTATTGCCAACCTCAAGACTCCAAAGGACCAAATGACTTATCTTCTTGAAGCCACCCTGAGGATTGAGCGAAGTCTGGCCAACCTCACCCAGAACCAGGCTAGCTTAGAGCAGATAGTCGAGACGAAGATTCATGATCTAGATGTTAAGATCACTGAGGTCCAGACTATAGTGGAGAAGCTGAAGGACGACGTTGATGCTGCCAGGACAGACGCTTCAGATGATAGTGGAGATGACAGACCCACTACGGAGAGATTTCAGACAGTGCCCAGGGCAGCCAGGTCTGCTGCAGTACCAGTTGTGGATCCGAGGACCACAGTCTCTACACCTGCTGCTGCTGCTACAGTACCACCTCCGGTCTCTACTCCACCAGCCCAGCAGACATCATCCAAAGCCTTCACGGATGCTCTTCTCTCGATGCCATCTACGCACACCGGAGCTGCCAGCAGGAGATCACCTTCAGGAGCTTCCGAGGATCGTGCCTAGAGTGCCGTATAAGTCCTATACCTATTCGATCTTTTTGGTACTTGTTGCCAAAGGGGGAGAATTTGTATAGATCTTAGCTTCGAGAGAGAGAGTTCTTGCTTTGCTTTGCCTGTTGGATTTTTCTCGAGTTCTTTTGCTTCATTTTGCTTTTTGGTACTTTGTTTCGTTGTGTGTGCTTGATACTATGTTTGTGAGCACTTTGTGAGCTACTACTTTATGTGATTGATCATCCTATGCTCTATGTGATGCTTATGCTTATCATTATCCTGTATGATCATTCACTTGTGTTGGTGATGCGTGCCTACTATTCCACTCATATCATTTTGCGCGCTCCACCAAGTTGTATGTGACATGGAAGAGTGACCCATGAGCCTAATTGATTGTGCATTTGCATTCAAACATAAATTTTTAAATAATGCACAAATTTAGGGGGAGCTCTTGCTTATCACATACTTCTCAAAGCGACGATGTATTTCATTCATTTAATCATTTGTCGAAGCTTTGATCTATATGTTGTCATCAATTACCAAAAAGGGGGAGATTGAAAGCACATTTGCTCCCTTGGTGGTTTTGGTAATTCATAACAACATATATCTCATTGAATTAATGTCCATTCAAGTTAAAGATTTCAGGACATTCAATGATTGGCATGGCAAGGACTAGAGATGTGGACCCCTCAAAATGCTAAGGACAAGGATTGGCAAAAGATCAAGACTCTACATTTTTGGTTTAGTGATCCAAGATCACATTGAGTCCATAGGAAAGCCAATACTATTAAAAGGGGATGAGGTGTTGCTTAATGGTCTTTTTGCTCAAGTGCTTAGTGACAGTACTCCTAAACCCTCAACCACTTTCTCCATCCAAATATGTCCAAAACCTACATTCCAACTCGGCCCCACCGAAATTTCCTATCCGGAGCCACCGAGTTCATCTGGACTTAGCTACTGCCAAAACCCTAACAAATCGGATCCACCGATATGGATCTCGGTCTCACTGAGATGGCCTTGCCAACTCTCTGTAATCATTTGCATTTACTTCGGTCTCACCGAGTTTTGCAAATCGGTCTCATCGAGATGGCTTGCCAAGTCTCTGTTGCCTTATTGCTTCACTTCGGTCCTACCGAGTTGATGCAATCGGTGCCACCGAGATGAGGTTTGCCCTAGCCATCGCACTTCGGTCCATCTGAGTTGTTCCAGTCGGTCCCACCGAGATTCCTAATGTTCATATCTTTTACACAGTTTGGTGCCACCGAGTCTTCTGAATCGGTGCCACCGAGTTGGGTCAAAAGTGTGTAATGGTTGGATTTTGTGTGGAGGCTATATATATACCCCTCCACCACTTCCTTCTCAGTAAGGAGAGCCATCAGAACATGCCTACACTTCCACCATATATTTTATGAGAGAGAACCACCTACTCATGTGTTGAGATCAAGACATTCCATTCCTACCATTTGAACCTTGATCTATAGCCTTTCCCAAGTTGCTTTCTACTCAAATCCTTCTTCCACCATAGCCAAATCTGTGAGGAGTTGTTTGAGTGTTGGGAAGACTATCATTTGAAGCACAAGAGCAAGGAGTTCATCAACAACACACCATCTATTACCTTTTGGAGAGTGGTGTCTCCTAGATTGGTTAGGTGTCACTTGGGAGCCTCCGACATGATGTGGATTTGAACCAAGGAGTTTGTAAGGGCAAAGAGATCGCCTACTTTGTGAAGATCTACCCGAGTGAGGCTAGTCCTTCGTGGACGTAAGCCATGGTGGAATAGACAAGGTTGTTTCTTCGTGGACCCTTCATGGGTGGAGCCCTCCGTGGACTCGCGCAGCCATTACCCTTCATGGGTTGAAGTCTCCATCAACGTGGATGTACGATAGCACCACCTATCGGAACCACGCCAAAAACCACCGTGTCTTCATTGCGTTTGAAATCTCTGATCCCCTCCTTTACTTACATATGCAATTATTTACTTTCCGCTGCCACACTCTTAGAATTGCTTGTGTAGGGTGATGCTTGACTTGTATGCTTGCTAAAATCTGCCTACAACTAAAATTGGGAAAAGGTTAGGTTTTTAATTTGTCAAGTAGTCTAATCACCCCCCCTCTTGACATACTTTCGATCCTACAGACGAGAAGGACGTGGTCCGCTCCCTCGAGAGCGCCTACAAGGCTACCGGCACCGCCTACCCCGCTGATGAAGACGATGTCGAGCCTCCCGAGGCCGCACCCGCGAAGAAGAAGCAGCTGTTTTCTCAGGCGCGTGCCGAGATGAAGAAGGTGCCGGTGGACGGCAGCGGCTCAGGCCCAACCTTCACCATCGGCACCGGCCTTTCTCCTGCATAGGAAGGCGTGCTCGTCACCTTCCTTCGGGCAAATGCGGATGTGTTCGCTTGGACGCCATCTTATTTGTCCGGTGTGCCAAGGAAGGTGATCGAGCACCACTTAGTGGTGTGCCCCAACGCACGCCCCGTGAAACAAAAGGCACGGCACCAAGCGCCAGAGAAGCAAGAGTTCATCGTCAAAGAAGTCCAGAAGCTGCAAGAGGCAGGAGTCATCCATGAGGTGCGCCATCCCGAATGGCTCGCCAACCCAGTCGTAGTACCCAAGAAAGGCGGCAAGGAGCGAATGTGCGTCGACTTCACGGGCCTCAACAAAGCCTGCCCTCAAGACCCCTTCCTGCTGCCTCGCATCGACCAGATCGTGGGCTCCAGCGCCGGGTGTGAATTGCTGTGCTTCCTAGACGCCTTCTCAGGCTACCACCAGATCAAGATGGCGATGGAGGACGTGGACAGAACGGCCTTCGTCACCCCCTGCGGGATATACTGCTACATCTGCATGCCCTTCGGCCTGAGGAGTGCCGAAGCCACCTTCTAGAGGCTGATGCACATCGCCCTGGGGCCCCAGATGGGAAGAAACGCAGAGGCCTACATCGACGACATCGTTGTTAAGACACACGAGGCCTGGTCCCTCATCGCGGACCTCGAGAAAACGTTTGCCAACCTGTGCAAGGTCAACCTCAAGCTCAACCCTGACAAGTGCGTCTTCGGAGTCCCCTCCGGCAAGCTGCTTGGCTTCCTCGTCTCCCACCACGGCATTGAGGCAAACACCGAGAAGATCAAGACCATCGAGCGGATGCGCCCTCCCCAGAACCTCAAGGAAATGCAGCGCCTGGCGGGATGCATGGCCTCGCTCGGGCGCTTCATCTCCAAGTTTGGCGAGCGAGCCCTGCCGTTCTTCAAGCTCATGAAGAGATCCAGCCCCTTCAAGTAGACTCCTGAGGCTGACGCGGCCTTCGAGGACCTCAAGAGGTACCTGACAAGCCCGCCCATCATGGTCGAGCCACGCTCCCGCGAGCCCCTGCTCCTGTACTTGGCAGCCACCCCTCAGACGGCCAGCGCGGCCTTGGTGGCTATACAGGAGGAGCGCGCCTGCATCCACAAGAAGCCTCCTGAGGCCGCATCAGCGCCAGCCGAGGCCACGACATCACCTGCCGAGGGCCCTCCTCAGGAGGCCCCTGGCGAGCCGCCTCGCGAGCCGTCTCCCGAGCCCTCTGAGCCTCACGAGCCTCTTGGACCCTCCGGAGAGCAAGTTGCCGCCGCAACTACGTGCCTCGTCGAGCACCCCATGTACTTCGTCAGCACGGTGCTGCGGGACGTGCGGGAGCGCTACCCTATGTAGCAGAAGCTCCTCTTCGCGCTTCTCACGGCCTCCAGGAAGCTGCGCCACTACTTCCAGGGCCATCCCATCAAGGTGATCACATCCTATCCCCTGGAGCAAGTCCTATGCTGCCCCAATGCCGCTGGCCGCGTCGCCGAGTGGAACATCGAGCTACAGGCCTTCGAGCTGGAATTCTGCACCACAAGGACAATCAAGGGCGCAGCCTTGGCGGACTTCATGGCGGAATGGACGGACCCGCACCAAGAAGAGCCTCGTGAGGACGAATCCCTCTTGCGTGGGGACGAAGCACCCGGCAGCTGGACCGTGCACTTCGATGGCGCGTTCTCCCGGCAGGGCGCTGGGGCTGGCATCGTGCTCACCTCGCCGACAGGAGACAAGCTCTACTACTGTGACGCCCCGAGACCGATGCTCCAGATGTCTTCCATTTATTCGTCGTCGTTGCCATGTCATTCGCTTGCGTGTTGCACTTGGCCATGTCATCCTGTGCATTTCATCCGCATGTTTTTCAAAACTTGCATCCGTTCGTAGTTGGCGTTCTCCCCGTTCCTTCCGTTGTCCGTTTCGAGTCCCGACACACTCGCACGCGCCCGCGGCACCTCCGAAATATTATTTTATAAGTGGGATAAAAATGTTCTCGGAATGGGTTGAAAGTTGGCGTGCGGTCTTATTATATTGTAGGTAGACCGCCTGCCAAATTTCGTCGCATTCGGAGTCCGTTTGATAGCCCAACCGTTAATCTATAGCGGCACTATAGCCGGATAAAACGTCGGACGTTTTCGGTGTTCCGAAAACCGTGCCGGGCTGCACCACTTCCCTCTCATCTCAGCCCAACCACTCTACGCAGCCCACCTAGCTCAGCTAGCCCAGCTAGCCCTTCCCCTCTCGCTGGAGCCGTTCGATCCCGATCGGAGGGTCCAAAAACGGCCTCAAACCCCAACCCTAGCCCCCTTTCTATAAATAGACGCCATTCCCTGCCTATTTTGGATGAAACCTAGCCCCTAACCTCCAACTACCTCTAGCAGCCGCCGCCTCTGGATCCGTGCCGCCAGCCCACGCCCGCCACTTGGCGCTCCACCACCAGCCGCGCCGCCTCCAGCCGCCGCCGCCAGCCACCCGTGCGCCGCCACCTGCCCACCTCCTCTCTCCTCCCAGCCGTCGGGGCCCGCAGAGCCCATCGCAGGCCCGCCCGAGCCCATCTGGGCCCGGGGAAGCCCGCGCGCCGCCCGCGGATCGCGCCGCCCGGGAGCTCGCCATTGCCCCACCGCCGCGCGCCCGCCCCGCCGCCTCGCCGCCGCCCAGCGCCGCCTCGACCTCGCCGCCGCACAGCGCCTCCCTCCGCCGCCAGCGCCGCTGAGCCCCGCCGCCCGTGTGCATCTGCGTCGCTGCCTCCTTCGCATCGCCGCTGCCCGCACCGCGCGCCGCGCCGCCGCCTCGCGCCACCACCACCGCCGACCTGCCTCCGCCGCCACCCGGATCTGGGGGATCCCGGCCGGATCCGTCCATCCCGACGCCCGCCGGCCCCTGCCCGTCCCCGGCCTCCTCCGTCGCTGGCGCCGCCGTCCAGCCGTCGCCCTGGCCTCCTTTGCCTCCGCACCGGGACGGCCCCGTCCCCGGATCCTGTCGTTCCCCGATCCAAACGCCGTCCCGTATCGCGCCATCCCTGTACGTCTCGTCCCGGGACCTCCCCGTCCAGTTTCCCCGGGGTGAGATTTTGGCAGTCCTGAGTTTCTAACAGCATATATGCATTTTGTGATGGCCATAACTTTGTGCATGTGTGTCCGATGATGATGAACTTTATATGTAATTTGATCTACTCTCTGTGCTCTACATGATGGTGGCATTTGCATGCATATTAGGATCCATCTAATTGCCATAATCTCTGTTGCAAAAGTGCATCCTGATGTTACTGCTGAAAACTGTTAATATTTGTCATATGTCATTTTTGTGTGATTTAATGCATGCACCATATGAGCAACTTGTCAACATGACTTTGGAGCATTTTTATGTGTTCTTGCTGGTAGTATTTATTTCATGCCATGATATGCCCTGATATGAGTGCCATGAGCTCGTAAACATGCCTAGTCAATGTTGATGTTTTAAGTCAAGCTGTTTGTAATAAAACTTGCCAACTTTGCTTGATGGTTGCCACTAATCTATTGCTCAAATGTATTTGATTGCTTCATGAGTTTTGGCCTATGTGATGTGTACTTTGATGCCATGCCTTTGGTTGCCATGTAAAGTTCCTGTAGCATGTCTCTTTCTTGCTCTCAAGTTGCCATCATATTAACTCTGCTCATGTATATGCCCTGTTTAGCAGAACATTGCATTTTGCATGGATCATATTGACTTAACCTTGATGCCTATGAACCTGAACCTTAAAGAGAATTGGAGTATATCATGTCTACTTTAAGTGCATATCATGATGATGCCCATCATGTTACTGTAGCTTGCTGTTTTGATGTTGGCAAAGTGCTATGTTGCTGTTGTGGGGCAGATTGCTATTATGACTTGTGTTGCTTGTAATTGTTGATCCGTTGCTCCGTTTTAATCATGTCCTATATGAAACATGCTTAGATTTGTGTGTAGATTCATGTTGTCACGTTGCACCCTTGATTTGTGTGTTCGTGGTTGATGTTTGCATGCATTTTGCATCCTTGCCATGTTAAACTTGTCTAGCTCATATCTTCTAGACCGTAGCTCCGAATTAAATGATCTACATATGTAACTTGACTAGAAAAACGTGTAGATCATCATGATGCATGTTAACTTGCTGTTTAACAACTTGAACATTGTGTTTAATTCAGATCAGTACCAATTTCGAAATTTGCATATGGGGTTTTTCCGGAATTGTCATTTGTGTTTCCGGCCTCATTTAAATTGCCTAGATATATAGTTTAATCATGCTTCATCTCTTGCCATGTTTAACAACATTTAATCTTGTTGAGTACTTATACGGGAGTGAACTAAATGAACTGAATGTGGAGTTTCGTCAATATGCAACTCGTTGCATATTGAGCTTCACTTAATGTGTAGTAGTTGGTTGTTGCACTTTGCCATGCCATGCCTATTTAAACCGGACATGCATCATACTTGGTTGTGCATTATGCCATGTTTATGCTTGTTTGTTTACCATGTTGTTTGCTTCTTTCCGGTTGTGCTTCTTCTCGTTAGTTCCAGTTCCGTTGCGATTGTGAGGATTCGTTCGACTACGTTGGTTCATCTTCTTCATGGACTCGTTCTTCTTCCGAGCGGGATTTCAGGCAAGATGATCATGACCCTGGATATCTCTACTATCTTTGCTTGCTAGTTGTCTCGTTGCTATCGCTATGTCGCGCTTCCTACCACATACATGTCAGGCTCTCATATGCCATGATACAGCCTCTAACCACCCCTACCCAGCAAACCGTTGTTTGGCTATGTTACCGCTTTGCTCGGCCCCTTTTCTTATAGCGTTGCTAGTTGCAGGTGCAGTGTAGGTTGTTCCATGTTGGGACATGGATATCATGGGATATCACAATATCTCTTATTTAATTAATGCATCTATATACTTGGTAATGGGTGGAAGGCTCGGCCTTTTGCCTAGTGTTTTGTTCCACTCATGCGCCCTAGTTTCCGTAATACCGGTGTTATGTTCCTTGATGAGCGCTTCTAACACATGTGGGGCATATGGGAACCCCCCTGTCCATTCGTTTTAGGATAAACTTCTCCAGCAAGGCCCAACATTGGTTTTACCATTTGCCTAATAACAACTAAAACTTGCATAGGGACTTTCCGGACCCCGAGGATTTTTAATTAATCAACAACCCGGGCCAGTGCTCCTCATGAGTGTTGGTCCACCTACCTAGCAGTCGGCGGAGCCGCCTCGGGGCAACTCGAGGTATTTGGCTACCGTCCACTATGCATAGACGGATGATGCCCGTAGATAGAGAGCGCACGGCTCTAGATGCGGATCTGGCTCACCGGGAGGTCTTGCTGGTTTAGTTTTACCTGTTACGAGTGGCTTGTCCACCAGAATTCCTTATCGTAAGCATCATGTTATCATGGTGTGAGGATGTTCCATCGGATGCGTGTGGTAATTTATAATGGACTACTTGGAGCACCCCTGCAGGGTTAAATCTTTCGCGAAGCCGTGCCCGCGGTTATGTGGCGACTTGGAAATTTATAATCTCCGGTTGTAGAGAACTTGACACTAATTCTAATTAAAATACACCAACCGCGTGCGTAACCGTGATCGTCTCTTTTCGAGGAAGTTCGAGAAGAGAACACGGTGGGGTTATGATTGTACTCGTAAGTAGGTGTTCAGGATCACTTATTGATCATTGTTAGTTTGCGACCGTTTTGCATAGATGCTCTTCTTATTCTTGTACTCGTAAGTTAGCCACCATACAATGCTTAGTGCTTGCTGCAACCTCACCACTTTACCCCTTCCATACCCATTTGAGCTTTGATAGTCTTGCTACCCATGGTTATGGGATTGCTGAGTCCTCGTGGCTCACAGATTACTACAACAACAGATGCAGATGCAGGTAATGCGATGATCTGACGTGAGAGCGATGTTCGTTTGCCTTTGGAGTTCTTATCTGCTTCTTCTTCTTCGTCAATCTTGGGATAGGTTCCTGGTCGGCAGCCTGGGCTAGCAGGATGGATGTCGTTCTTCTTTTCGTTTGATTTCATCCGTAGTCGGATGCCGCCCTTCTGTATGATGTTTGTTATAGATGTATTCATGTGATGATTGTATGTATTTATATGTATCCCCATCTATTATGTATGTGGTACGATGTAATGATATCCACCTTGCAAGCGTCTCCAATATGCGTTTCTACTCTTGGCGGGGCCTCCGTGATCCTCGAGAATAGGATCGCATATTGGGCGTGACAACTACACTGTCCAACTCTGCTTCAAGCATTACGACAAGGTCTCCAACAACATCACAGAGTACGAAGGCCTCATCGCTGGGCTCAAGACTGCCTCTGCTCTGGGCATCAAGTGCATCACCATCAAGGGCGACTCTCAGCTCCTTGTCAGCTTCTCCAACAAAAGCTACAAGCCCAAGGATGAGCACATGGCCACCTATCTGGAAGAGGTGCGCAAGGTCGAGAAGCGCTTCCTTGGCATGGAGCTTCAGCATGTCCCTCGCGGCAGCAACAAGGAAGCAGATGACATCGCCAAACGGGTGTCTCGCCACGAGCCTCAAAAGCCCGGCGTCTTCGAGGAAAGGCTCTTGAAGCCATCAGCCACGCCGCCTACCGCTAGCGCCACGACGCCTCACGAGGAGCTCCCCCCCCGCACCACCCTCAGGCGCACCCGACTGTGGCCCATCGTCAGGCGCTCGCCTGCTGCCAGCGCTAGAGCCACAAGCCGACAGCTCGGCCAACGAATTCAAGACCTATCTGGAGGACGACACCCTCCCAGAGAAGGACTCCGAGGCCGAACGCGTGGCCCGCCAGGCCACAACCTACTGCTTGAAGGATGGCGAACTCTACCGCAGGCGCCCCAATGGTGTCGCGTCACGATGCATCTCCGAGAGCAAGGTCGCGAGCTGCTTGCTGACATTCATGGTGGAGACTGTGGCCACCACTCTTCATCGCGCACCCTCATCGGCAAGGTGTTCCGCAGCGGCTTCTACTGGCCCACCACGCTTCAAGACGCCACCGAGCTGGTCCAATCCTGTGAAGCCTGCCAATTCCACGCCAAGCAAATCCACCAGCTGGCGCAAGGCCTTCCAGACGATCCCACTCTCGTGGCCCTTCGCGGTCTGGGGGCTGGATATCTTGGGACCCTTCCCGCGCGCGGCTGGCGGCTACTGCTACCTCTACGTCGCCATCGACAAGTTCACCAAGTGGGCGGAAGTGGATCCTGTCCGCACCATCCTAGCAGGATCAGCCGTCAAGTTCATCAAGGGCCTCGAGAGCCGCTTTGGTGTCCCCAATCGCATCATCACTAACAATGGCTCGCAGTTCACCAGTGGCCTCTTCAAGTCATACCGCGCCAGCCTTGGCACGCAGATCTTCTATGCCTCTGTGGCGCACCCGCGAAGCAACGGCCAGGCCAAATGCGCCAACGCTGAGGTCCTCAAGGGCCTCAAGACACGAAGCTTCAAGAAAAAGCTTGATGCCTGCGACAAAGGTTGGCTTGACGAGCTCCAGTCTGTGCTATGGTCGATCCGCACGACAGCAACCAAGCCCACTGGCGAAACTCCCTTCTTCCTCGTCTACGGAACGAAAGCGGTCCTTCCTTCCGAGCTCAAGCATGGGTCTCCACGAGTCCTCGCTTTCAACGAGGCTCATCAGGACGGCTCGCGAGAGGCTGATCTGCTGCTTCTCGAGGAAGCCCATCGCCAGTCCGCTCTACGCGCTGCCCGATACCAGCAGGCATTGCATCGCTATCACAGCCGCAACATACGTCCGCGCACCCTCGAAGCTGGTGATCTCGTACTACGAAGGATCCTCTCCAGAGAAGGGCTTCACAAGCTCTCGCCCATGTAGGAAGGCCCATTCAGGGTTGCCCATGTCTCCCGGCCTGGCGCCGCTTGGCTGGAGATGGAGGAGGGTGTTCTGGTGCCCAACACATGGAACATCCAACACCTCCGCAAGTTCTACCCGTGACCTCACGCGTACGAACGAAATGGAGCTGTACACGCTCCGGAGCCTCTCTTTGCGCTTGCCTGATGGGCCCACGAGAGCTCCCTCCTACAACCCAGTGGAAGCCCCATGCTCAGCGCTGGCGGAACGATCGAACTGAGGGCGCCGCCTGGCTGCACCATTCTCAAGTTGACCTGTGCCGGACACGGTAGCCTCTTCTTTTTGGATGTGAAACTGAGGGCGCCACGTGGCTGCACCATCCTCAAGCTGACCCGTGCCGGACACAGCAGCCTCATCTTTTTGGTTGTGTAATGAACCTTATTATTATGCTGCAGTAAAGTTTTATTTCCTAAATGTCATGTGTGTTTGGTAAGTTACCTGCTTCAGGAGTCATGCATGCTCGCGATTTCCCTCCTGTGCATCACGCGAGCGGGGGCTGGACACGGTGCCTGTGCTCGTGTCAGTCCCAGCAGCGCCGCAAAACCCAAGTGACTGAGCTCTGGCTCGCGGGCCTGCTCCCGTGCACGTCACCTCACCAAGGTCCTTGGTGCCTTGTCTCCTCGCATGACGCCCACGAGCGAACTAGCAAGCGCGCACTGCTCCTCTATTTGTGAAACTTGTCGGCATGCAGCTGTCACAGGAACAAGGCACACAGAAGGCCTCGCGAGCGCTGCCTCGCGAGGTAACTCATGGCAAGGTGCCTCCTTGAGAAGCCCACAGGAAGCCTCGCGAGCGCTGCCTTGCAAGGCGGCCTGCGGCGACCATCTTCACCAAGTGCCAATGGGAGGCCTCACGGGCGAGAGCCTCCCGAGGCACACTCCACAGCCACGGCGCGGCAAGCACCGCACTCCGCGAAAAAGCTAAGTCTAAAAACACCTCACGAGCCGCTCTCAGCGCCCCTCAAGCTCTCCTCTCCCCACAACCTCGCTGGGTGCTATTGTTTTCTCCTTTGTGCAAGCCGCTTGCACGTCAAAGGGGGGCTTCCTGAGCACCGCGCCTCAGGAGCCCTTACCGCCCCTCAGAGCCCTACACCCTCTGGCCTTGTCTAGGCACGCGTCCTAACATACCAACGATGGTCGTAGCCCGCTCGGGGGCTGGGTCCTGACGACGTAGAGCACCAAGGCAGGCAAGAAGTGGAAAACAAGCCTCACGAGAGGGCCTCACGAGGAACACAAATTACAGAAAATCATTAAGTACTTAAATTTAGCGCAAAAATCATGTTTTCATGCCCCCATGGGGCTACATCAATCTTGACACAGGATGAGCGAAAGAGAAAGGGCCTAAGGGGACGCGCCGTCGCCGTCTTCGTCACCATCGCCTTCGTCGCCGTCGCCTTTGCCAACTTCAACCTCGCCGGAGGAGCTCTCACTGCCATGGGAGAACTTCTCGAGCAGGGCGTCCACGTGGTCCTCCACTGCCTTCCCAAGGCCGTCGCAAAGTTCTTCAGGGATGGGGGCCATCACCCTGTCGAAGTCGAAGTTGGCGTGTCGTCGCCTGGCTAAGGAGGTCGCGGCACTCGTCTTCGATTATGCCGTCCACCCGCTTGGCCCCGACCTCAAGCCGCTCCACGAGCTTCGTGAAGAAGTCGAGGTAGCTGACGTCGTGGGTCTCAAGGGGCCCCTCGAGCCTCTCCTGGCAGATGGTGGTCAGGGCACCGCGGGCTTGGAGCTGGAGAGAGTGGAACATCTTGGCGTGCTTGTGCTGTCGCCCCCGCACCCAAGCCGCCTCGTCCCTGGCCTACTCGACGATGTTGGAGATGCTGCCCACCTGCTGCTGGAGGGAGGCCAGCTCCCCCTCCACAGCTGCCTTGGCCTTGAGCGCAGCCTCCCGCCTGCTCTCCGCCTCCATCAGCACCTCCTTGAGGCCGTTGATCTCCTGCTGGAGCTCCACGTGCTTCTTCTTGAAGCGGTCCTCCTGGGCCTTCAGTTTCTTGCTGTGATCCGCGGCAAGCGCCTGGAGAATCCTCTTGGTCTTCACATCAGCCTTCGCCTGGATCTTCTTTTCCTTGATCTCCAGCTGGGCGTTGGCCCTCTCCATGCATTGGTCGTAGGAGGCCTGGGCGGCAGCCACCTGGCGATCTAGCGTCTCCAAGTGCTCGCGCTCCGCGGCTTGCTCGGCTGTCGTCCTTGCGAGCTCCCGCTCGTGGATCGCGAGATCCGCCTCGCGGCCCGCAAGGGTCTCGGCGCACTCGTCGAGCTCGTCCTCCCGCGCCTAGAGCAGTTGCGCCTGAGTGGCGTGCTGCTCCCGGAGCACCTCCGCGCGAGCTTCTGCCTCCTCGCGGCGCTTGTTGGCCGCGTCGGCCTCCCGGACGGCGCTCTCAAAGATCTCCTTCGCGTCGAAGGTGGCCTTCTCATGCTTCTCCCGCGTAGCGTCGTCTTGGCGCCGGCCCAGCTTGACGGCAACGTCGAGTTGCCGCCACCCCTCCGCAAGGCGCAGGTGCTCCTCGACGACGCGCATCTCCTCCGCCTGGAGTTCCGCCTCGAGCTGGCCCAGAGCCGCCTTGGCAGCCCGCAGAACCCCGCGCTTGAGCAAGATGCTACTGTTCACGAGCTGCAGGGCCCAGTCTGAGCTCGGCTCCTCGCCGCCCTCCGCCGTCACAGCCTGGGAGGGCCCGGCGTCGGGCCACCTCCGGGCCTCCGCATCCATGCTCCCTTCAGGAGCCGCGTTGTTCGTCAGGAGCGGGGGGACTCGCCGGGGTCTCCTCCTCCTCCTCTTGCTGCAGCGGCACACTCCGCGGGCTTGTCGCGCCCGCGGCGGGAGGCTCGCGCACCGGCGAGCGCTGGGGGCTGGCCGAGGCGCCGCCGGTAGCTGCAGCCTCCTTGGTGGGGGAGGAGCTCGGCGGGGGGTTTGGCGCCTCAGCCTCCTCCATCACTGCATCCCCTCCGGTAGCGGGCGCCTCGGGAGGCGCGGCCCCTCCTCCAGAGGCCACCTCCCGAGGCTCGTCTTCCTTGGCCTCAGGAGCCGCGTCCACGCGCGGCTCCGGAGGAGCCACCTGCTCTTCCTCCACCTCCGCACACCCCGTTTCAGCTTCGGGGTGGCGGGTGACCTCTGCATGCCCTTCGGCGCCTGCGGTAGGTGCCGGGGCCCCCTTCGAGCTAGGGGTATTTGACTTCTTTTTCTTCATGGGCCTCTTGCGCAAGCGAGGGTTCAGCCCCAGACCTCGGGAGGAAGAAGAAAACAAACGCAAAGAAAAGAGAGCAGGTACAGTGACTTACTCGTCGTTGGGGACCCATTTCCTCTTCTTCAGCACCGGCAGCGGGCGGCTGCCGCTACCGCTCTCCCGAGGCTTGCTCGCGTCGCCCCCGGAGGGTGCGGCGCGAGGCTCTGCAGCCCCGCCCTTGGCGCCATCTTTCTCGGCGGGGGGCTCGGTTGCCCCGTCATCCACGCCAGTATTCTCCGCAGGGGGCTCGGTGACCCCGTTGCCGGCGCCTGTCTTCTCCACGCGCAGCTTGTCGGCCGTCGCGCTGGTGCTCCCTTCACCTCCCGTGCCAGCGGGCTGGGAGGACGCAACCCTGAATTGGGCGCCGTCGTCGTCGTCGTCCTCAAGATCGCAGATGAGCTGGCGGCGGCTTCACGGGGTAGGCCTGCCATCGCTCCCCTCCGCGGCGCTTGCCGAGGCCTCGGCGTCACCGCGGTCTCCCGAGCCTGGGACCACCACGAGCGGCTTCTCGCGAGGTGCCTCGAAGCCCTCCGGCACCAGGCCCCACTGGTCAAAGAGCGACATCTCCACGACCAGCTCCTCCCTTTCCTTATAGCGGTACAACGGGAGCGCATCCTGGGGCAGATCCTTCGCGCTGCCACCGACCAAGATCAGCATGATCTCCTCCAGCACCTCCGGCCCCAGATTGTCGACACTTAGCGTCATGGGGTCCTTCGAGCCGGTGATCTCCCACACCGGATGTGAGCTCATCTGGAGAGGCGCGATGCGTCGCCGCAAGAACTCCTTCACGACCATCGCCCCCGTGAGCCCAGCATCCTTCAGCTCGGCCATCCGCTTCCACAAGGGTGCCAGCCTCGGGTCAGTGAGCTTCTCATGCTCCTAGCCGGAGCTCTTTGCGGCGGGGTCTGTCGGGATCATCAGCAGCGGGCTATGTTGGCGTGCGTCCACATAGACCCAGCGCTGCCTATAGCCCTCCACCTTCCTCGAGATCTTCAGGTTGATGGTGTCGTCCTCCATCCCCTTGACGCTGAGGAATGAGGGAATCACGCCCATGAAGGCCTCACAGAAGAAGGCAAAGATGGAAAGGAGGATCACGGAGTTCGGCTGGAGGTGGAGCGCGTGGATCTCATAGTGCGAGAGAATGGCGTTGAAGAAGTCGGAGAACGGCGACACCAAGCCGGCGTAGACACTGTGGAAGAAGAGGGGGAAGGTCGTTGCATCCAGCTCGTGCGGCGGGTGCGAGCCCGGCCAGATCTGCGTCGCCTTCCACTCGTTGGTGGCGGCGGCGGTCATCGGAATCACCTTGTCCAATCCCTCTCTATTGGCGATGATGGAGATCGACAGAGTCGGCTCCAGGGCCGGCGTGGTCGGGGCTGCGGCCGCCGCCCTGCCCTTCTTGCCAGTGGGCGCCATTGCTGCGCGGAGAAGCTTCGGAGGCGGGAGGAGGAAGAGGATGCGAGGAGTTGGGCGCTAGGAGGCGGGGAGAAGAGGATGAAGGCAATGATGATTCTGCGCCACGCGCGGGCCAGTTTTATGGCAGGGCGGACGCTTACCAAGGCATGGTGGGGAAGCGGGGGCGTCCCCGGTCCCATCGTGTGCCACGCGTCTCAACCTGGGCCCCGCGGTCAGTTAGGGCCCACGCCGTTTTGCTCCCAACGGTCGGGAACGTGCGCGCCACGGGCCCGGGGGCTACTGTCGGGCCAGTGGGAACCAGGGTACCATGGCCCGTCTGCCTGCGGCCCAGGAGCAACGCCTGGCGAAGGCCCAAGAGGCGGCCCAGCCACGGGCGCCGCGAAGCAAGACACCTCGCGAGGCGCCTGCCTCTCGAGGACCCCTCCGCAAGGAGATAACCACCAAGACTTAGTAGTAGCAGGAAGCCTCGTGAGGCCCCCTCGCGAGGCGGCCTCCCGAGGCTGCCTCCTGAAGCCTCCCGAGCCGGGTGCCGGCCACGTGATCCAGTGCCCACCACGTGGGTGACGCGCTCGGCGACGAGCAGCGGCAGGAGCCGTACCAGCAGGCGCGGGCAGAGAGGATTTCCTCTTTGGTGCTAAGGGGGCTGCGCCAGCTGCCCACTCCCAAAGCAAGTCCCAAAGCTGCCCGTTTGGTGAAAGAAGACCAGGAAGATAAGGCGCGCAGGGCGGAGGTCATCACCGAGCCCACCGGCGCGTCATGGATAACACCTTTGCATGCGAAGACCGCCTTTTGTCAGGATAAGCCTGGGTGCCTGTCCCCTTTCAAAACCGCTGTTGTGTGGCTACCCTTCCCGCCAACGTTTTTGGGGGAAGACAACCAAGGTGGCTATAAAAGGGGCAGTGCTACCACCGTAGAGGGGGATTGATTCCACCTTCTCCTACCTTGTACAGTTGTAGTCACCAGAGCAATCCAAACCACAAGCAGGAGTGGGGTGTTTACACCGCAAGGTGGCCCAAACCTGGGTAGCTGTCGTGTCCCTTGTCTTGCCTTGTGCGTAGCGCGCTCTCGACGTAGCCTCGCCGTGGTCACCGTCTAGCCGGTAGGAACGAGTGTGCCCCCAGTGTTCGAACCAGGGTCACCGGAGCCCCGATTCCGACAGTCGTATCAAATATTAAGAAGGGAGCAACTACTATTTATGATTCATTGCTCAACAAGATTAAATATAGGAGCAAATAGTTTATGAATGTTAGCCTGTGTTTTTGTTGGAACACGCGGTACGCTATGCTAGCGCCAAATAAAAATTGCTACCGCGCACCCAAGATCATGCTGCTGGAAATAGATCATGGCATCGGGTTTACCACCAGACGCGCAGTCATCGCAGTGGAAGTAGAGTTGGTGACGCGTGTAGTCGTTCGGCCGATCCCACACGAACAGCGATGTCCCGTGAACTGTGATCTCCCGGATCCCTCGAACAGCTCCTTGTGGTTCCCTCGAACGGTTCATTCAAGCACCACAGATGCGATGCCTCCAAGGTATCTACACGTACAGGGAGCAGTGTCGGGCGGCGGACTGCTAGGTCCGGTCGCACGGCATGGAGGCGTGGGGAGTGGCGGCGGCTGTGGAGGGAGGAAAAAGATCAACCCTAGAAGGTGCACCCACTCCCCTTTATATAGACCTCCAAGGTGGGCTCAACACTTGAGGCCCACTAGGAGTCCATACCCATTTTCCACTCGGACCCAATCCGAATGGGCTGATGCCCCTTAAGTGTGCGACCCTATAGGTTCACGCACACATGGACACGACTCGAGTCGATAGTTGGTAGCGGCTCCTAGCAGAACGTGCCAACTCCCATGTGTCCGCAAAGTCGTTAGATGAACCTCGACAGTTATATGCGACATTCCTTTTGCCTCACGATATATGTTGTCGAGCTCAAGGCGAGTACTTGTCACCCTTGTGCTAGCTCGACCTCTCTTCTTGAAACCGTTATACAAATTCCCGAACCGGGTTAACACTTAACCCAAGTCGTGTGGCCATGCTTTCCGAATCTGATCACTCGAGAGGGCCCAGAGAATATCTCTTCGAAGAGGAGGGGCAAATCCCATCTTGGTCAACCACGTCTCGCGGCATGTTTCACGACTCACCCGAAAAGCTACCTTTATAACTACCCAGTTACGAAGTAGCATTTGATAGACCCTAAGTGAGTCGATCCTCATGCTGAGAACATGCGAGGACCTCAGGTCTAGGACATGGCATATACATTGTACTTGAGACTAACAGATGACAATATCTCGCTGTGTCTCAAAGTGGGTCTGTCCGACTCGGCGATCTCCACCCCCGAGTCCATACTATCGGTTTAGCATCTCTATGCACATGACTTGTGAAACATAGTCATCAACTGAATCATATACTAGTCAAAGGGTATGTGTCTGCATAACCTTATCAACTAGGGACTAGTAAAACAATCATCATACAATATATAGTCTCACAAACAAGTCACATACTTATTGATACATATCACTAATGATGTTCAAGGACAATACAAAAGACTCATGAATACATAGGGAAACATCATCATCACATGATTGCCTCTAGGGCATATCTCCAACAGTCTCCCACTTGCACTAGAGTCAATCATTTAGGCATTGTATGCCCCTGGACCTCATGTGCGCCTCATGCTTTGGCTGCGGGAGAGGCTTCGTCAACGGATCAGCAACATTTGCATCCGTGTGTATCTTGCATATGTTTACATCACCTCGCTCGACAATGTCGCGGATAAGGTTAAAACGCCTGAGTATGTGTCGGGTTTTATGATGGTTCCGTGGTTCCTTGACTTGTGCGATAGCACCACTATTATCACAATAGAGGTCCAACGGATTGGACGAGCCCTGAACCACACCAAGATCAGAAATAAAATTCTTGACCCAAACACCTTCTTTTGCAGCTTCAGAAGCCGCAATGTACTCGGCCTCCGTTGTAGAATCAGCTACCGTATCTTGCTTGGAACTCCTCCAACTCACTGCTCCTCCGTTCAAAATGAACACAAACCCAGATTGCGATCGACTATCATCCCTATCGGTTTGGAAACTAGCATCGGTGTAACTCTTTACAACGAGCTCATCCTCACCTCCATAAACCAGAAACATATCCTTAGTCTTCTCAAGTACTTAAGGATATTCTTTACCGCTGTCTAGTGACTCTCACCTAGATCAGCCTGGTTTTTGCCCACCACACTTAGAGCAAAGCAAACAACTGGACGAGTACATACCATAGCATACATGATGGACTCGACAGCCGAAGCATACAGAATCGCATCCATGCGCCTTCGCTCATCAAGAGTCGTGGGACTCTGAGTCTTGCTAAGACTAATGCCATGCGACATGGGCAAGAAGCCTTTCTTGGCATCTTGCATGTTGAACCGCTTCAACACCTTGTCAATATACGTACTCTGGCTTAATCCAATAAGCCTTCTTGATCTATCTCTATAGAGCTTAATTCCCATAATATAAGCTGCATCTCCCAAGTCCTTCATCGAAAAACTATTTTTCAACGAGTCCTTGACAGACTCAAGCATTTGAACATCATTTCCAATCAACAATATGTCCACATATAAGATTAGAAATGCGACTGAGCTCCCACTGACCTTCTTGAATACACAATGATCATAGTCATTCTTGATGAAGCCAAACTCTTTGACTGCTTCATTAAAACAAATACTCCAACTCCGAGATGCTTGCCTTAATCCATAAATGGATCGCTGAAGCTTGCATACCTTGCTAGCATTCTTTGGATTGACAAAACCCTCGGGCTGTGTCATATACACATCCTCGGTTAAATTTTCATTAAGGAAAGCCGTTTTGACATCCATCTGCCATATCTCGTAGTCGAAATATGCAGCTATAGCAAGAATGATCCGAATTGATTTAGGCATCGCTACCGGTGAGTAAGTCTCATCATAGTCAACTCCTTGAACTTGTCGATAACCTTTAGCGACAAGCTGAGCCTTACGGACTGTAACATTTCCGTCCATATCAGTTTTGTTCTTAAAGATCCATTTACACTCAATGGCTTGAACACCATATGGTAGATCAACCAAGTTCCAAACTTGATTGTCATCCATGGACTTTAATTCGGATCTCATGGCCTCAAGCCATAACTCGGATTCCGGGCTCACCATCGCTTCCGCATATATAGTCGGCTCATCGTTCTCCAAGAACAACACGTTGCAGTGCATGTTGCGCAACCTCTCCGACCTTTGTGGCGCCGATGCCGACTCCACTACGGGTTCCTTGACTAATTTTGATGTGATAGAATCACCTACGGGAACGTCCTTGTGTGGTTCTCGAATTTCTTCGAGTTGGACCGACCTCCCACTAGCCTTCTGATTGAGAAACTCTTTCTCAAGGAAAACTCCATGTCAAGCGACAAACACTTTGCCCTCATCATGGTTGTAGAAGTAATATCCCAAGGTTTCCCTCGGATAACCCACGAATATGCACTTGTCCGACTTGGGTCTGAGCTTGTTCGACTTGGGTCTGAGCTTGTCCGACTGGAGTCGCTTGACATATGCTTCACAGTCCCAAATCTTTAGAAAAGACAAACTGTGACGCTTCGCAGTCCATATCTCATATGGTGTCTTATCTACGGACTTTGATGGTACCCTATTCAGTGTGAAAGCTGCAGTTTCTAGAGCGTATCCCCAAAATGACAAGGGTAAATCTGACTAACTCATCATTAATCGGACCATGTCTAACAGAGTCCGAATCCTCCGTTCCGACACACCATTTCTCTATGGTGTACCAGGCGGAGTGAGTTGTGGAACTATTCCACGACTCTTCAGATGATCATCAAACTCCTGGCTCATATACTCACCTCCACGATCAGATCGTAGAAGTTTGATTGTCTTGCCAAGTTGATTTTCCACTTCGTTCTGAAACTCCTTGAACTTTTCAAAAGTTTCTGACTTGTGCCTCATCAAGTAGACATATCCATATCTACTCAAGTTGCTGGTAAAAGTCATGAAGTACTGGAAACCACCTCTGGCTATCGTGCTCATTGATCCACATACATCACTATGTATAAGTTCCAATAGCTCGGACGCCCTCTCACAACTCTTTGAAAAAGGAGTCTTAGTCATCTTGCCGAGTAGGCAGGACTCGCATGTCTCGAATGATTCCAAATCAAACGAAGTTAGAATTCCATCATCATGGAGCTTCTTTATGCGCTTTTGACTAATGTGTCCTAGTCGACAATGCCAGATGTAAGTCGGATTTATCTCGTTAGGCTTATGCCTCTTGACATAAATATTATAGACCGATTCACCTTCAAGATCTAAAATAAATAACCTGTTCACAATAGTTGCAAAGCCATAAAACATTTTATTCAAGTAAATAGAACAACCATTGTTCTTAATAATGAATTCATAACCTTGTCTCATCAAACATGAGGCAGAAATAATGTTTCGACTTAATGCAGGAACATAATAACAATTATCAAGTTCCATTAAATATCCTGAAGGTAAATTAAGTTGCATAGTGCCGACGGCTAATGCAGCAATTCTTGCTTTATTCCCGACGCGTATGTCAACTTCTCCTCTTGCAAAATTCCTAGTCCTTCTTAGCCCCTGCATCGAGTTGCATATGTGAACAACTGATCCGGTATCATATACCCAAGAGCTACTAGAAACATCAGCAAGAAAAATGTCTATAACATATACAACAAGTGTACCTGAAGAAGAAGTCACACTTCTAGTCTTCTTGCCCATCTGGGAAAGCCACTTGCTGCAATTCCTCTTCCAGTGACCGGGTTCCTTGCAGTGAAAGCAAACAGTTCCCGAGTTTGATCCTGACTTGGGCGCAATGGCGGCAGTTGGAGTCGCCTCCTTCTCCTTGCCCTTTTCCTTAGCCTTTTTCTTGGACCAACTCTTCTTGAACTTAGACATGTTCTGCACCATCAATGCTTGATGCGTGCTGATGCGGAGCATCCTTCAATCATCCCCATGGATACCTCACCAACTCACCAAGCACCAAGTGGACCTATGACAAGAGCTCGCTCACGTGCCATCGAGAACGAGGTGAACTCACTCCTTTACAACTTTCATATGGATATGGAGGGAACTTGGATGCTACCTCACAAAGGAACTCTATGTATCATTAGGCATGATGGAGTCGACCACCAAGAAGCTAGGGAGCCTCGTCAAGTCCAGGAAGAAGGACGGGAGCACAGCCGGGAAGACGGAGTCAAGCAACGGGAAGAAGGACAGCTGCCTAGGCGACCCCGTGCCCACGGGCCTAATGGACCCCGTGCGCACGGGCTAACCAGAAAGTCTCTGGATACCCCGTGCGCACGGGCCCCAAAAGACCCCGTGCGCACGGTGTTGGGGAACGTTGCATGGAAAACAAAAAAAATTCTACGCACACGCAAGATCTATCCATGGAGATGCATAGCAACGAGAAGGGGGAGTGTGTCTACGTACCCTCGTAGACCGTAAGCGGAAGCGTTAGACAACGTGGTTGATGTAGTCGAACTTCTTCGAGATCCAACCGATCAAGTACCGAACGTACGGCACCTCCGCGTTCAGCACACGTTCAGCTCGGTAACGTCCTCGACTTCTTGATCCAGCAAGACGGCGAGGTAGTGGATGAGTTCCGGCAGCACGACGACGTGGTGACGGTGATGGTGATGCTATCTCCGAAGGGCTTCGCCCAAGTACTGCGAAAATATGACCGAGGGACGGAACTGTGGAGGGGGGCGCCGCACACGGCTAAGACAATGTTGTGGCCTGTTTGGGACGCCCCCTCTCCTCTATTTATATATGTGTAGGGGCTTGGAGTAGAAGGAATAGTGCCACGTGAACAGTACCACGTGAATAGTACACACGTGGACTTGGACTCCAAAGTCCAATCCTATTCCTACTAGGACTCTCCTTTTTTCCTTCCCTAGCTGCGTGGGCTTTTGAGGACTTGGTGCGCCTGGCCCAATAAGGCCAGGGCGCCTCCCCTTAGCCCATGCCAGCCCTTGGGACGTGGTGGACCCACTTGTGGACTTCCGGACCCCTTCAGAATCCTCCGGAACCTTCTAGAAGCTTCCCGGTACAATACCGAAAAAACTGCACCTTTTTCCGGAACCCAAAATATGACTTCCCATATATAAATCTTTACCTCTCGACCATTCCGAGACTCCTCGTGACGTCCGGGATCTCATCCGGGACTCCGAACAACATTCGGTTACCAATTCACATAACTCATATAACACTATATCGTCAACGAACGTTAAGCGTGCGGACCCTACGGGTTCGGGAATGATGTAGACATGACCGAGACGCCTCTCCGGTCAATAATCAATAGCGGAACCTGGATGCCCATATTGGTTCCTACATATTCCACGAAGATCTTATCGGTGGAACCGCAATGACAACATACGTAATTCTCTTTGTCCGTCGGTATGTTACTTGCCCGAGATTCGATCGTCGGTATCTCCATACCTAGTTCAATCTCGTTACCGGCAAGTCTCTTTACTCGTTCCGTAATACATCATCCCGTAACTAACTCCTTAGTCACTTTGCTTGCAAGCTTCTTATGATGTGCATTATCGAGAGGGCCCAGAGATACCTCTCCGAAACACGGAGTGACAAATCCCAGTCTCGATCCATGCCAACTCAACAGACACCTTCGGAGATACCTGTAGAGCATCTTTATGATCACCCAGTTACGTTGTGACGTTTGATAGCACACAAGGTATTCCTCCGGTATCCGGGAGTTGCATGATCTCATGGTCGGAGGAACTTGTATTTGACATTCAAGAAAGCAGTAGCAATAAACAGAACGATCATATACTAAGCTAACAGATGGGTCTTGTCCATCACATCATTATCCTAATGATGTGATCCCGTTATCAAATGACAACTCATGTCTATGGTTAGGAAACCTTAACCATCTTTGATCAACGAGCTAGTCTAGTAGAGGCTCACTAGGGACACGGTATTTGTTTATGTATTCACACATGTATTTAAGTTTCCGGTCAATACAATTCTAGCATGAATAATAAACCTTTATCATGAACAAGGAAATATAATATAATAACAACTTTGTTATTGCCTCTAGGGCATATTTCCATCAGTATCCCACTTGCACTAGAGTCAATAATCTAGTTCACATCGCCATGTGATTAACACCCAAGAATTCACTAGAGTCAATAATCTAGTTCACATCGCCATGTGATTAACACCCAAAGAGTTCACTAGAGTGTGATCATGTTTTGCTTGTGAGAGAGATTTTTTTAGTCAACAGGTCTGCAACATTTAGATCCGTGTGTACTTTGCAAATCCTTATGTCATACTGTAGATGCTGCTATCACGCTTTACTTGGAGCTATTCCAAATGAATGCTCCATTATACGTATCCGGTTTGCTACTCAGAGTTATCCAGATCGGTGTCAAAGTTTGCATCGACATAACCCTTTACGACGAACTCTTTATCACCTCCATAATCGAGAAACATTTCCTTAGTCCTTTAGTTACTAAGGATAATTTTGACCGCTGTCCAGTGATCCACTCCTGGATCACTCTTGTACCCCCTTTGCCAGACACGTGGCAAGGCACACATTAGGTGTGGTACACAGCATGGCATACATTATAGAACCTATGGCTGAGGCATAGGGAATGACTTTCATTCTCTCTCTATCTTGTGTCGTGGTCGAGCTTTGAGTCTTACTTAACTTTACACCTTACAATACAGGCAAGAACTCCTTCTTTGACTGATCCATTTTGAACTCCTTCAAAATCTTGTCAAGGTATGTACTCATTGAAAGTCTTATCAAGTGTCTTGATCTATCTCTATAGATCTTGATGCCCAATATATAAGCAGCTTCACCGAGGTCTTTCATTCAAGTATCCTTTTATGCCATCCAGAAATTCTATATCATTTCCAATCAACAATATGTCATCTACATATAATATTAGAAATGCTACAGAGCTCCCAGTCACTTTCTTGTAAATACAGGCTTCACCGTAAGTCTGTACAAAACCATATTCTTTGATCACCTCATCAAAGTGTATATTCCAACTCCGAGATGCTTGCACCAGTCCATAGATGGATCGCTGGAGCTTGCATACTTTGTTAGCACCCTTAGGATCGACAAAAACCTTCTGGTTGCATCATATACAACTCTTCTTTGAGAAAACCATTAAGGAATGCAGTTTTGACATCCATTTGCCAGATCATAAAATGCGGCAATTGCTAACATGATTCGGACAGACTTAAGCATCGCTATGGGTGAGAAAGTCTCATTGTAGTCAACCCCTTGAACTTGTCGAAAACCTTTCGCGACAAGTCGAGCTTTGTAGACAGTGATATTACCATCAGCGTTTGTCTTCATCTTAAAAATCCATTTATTATCAATGGCTTGCCGATCATCAGGCAAGTCCACCAAAGTCCATACTTTGTTCTCATACATGGATACTATCTCAGATTTCATGGCCTCAAGCCATTTGTCAGAATCTGGGCTCATCATAGCTTCTTCATAGTTCGTAGGTTCGCCGTTGTCTAACAACATGACTTCCAGAACAGGATTACCGTACCACTCTAGTGCGGAACGTACTCTGGTCGACCTACGAGGTTCAGTAGTAACTTGATCTGAAGTTTCATGATCTTCACCATTATCTTCCTCTCTTATTGGTGTAGGCATCACGGGAACGGTTTTCTCTGATAAGCTACTTTCCAATTCGAGAGAAGGTACAATTACCTCATCAAGTTCTACTTTCCTCCCACTCACTTCTTTCGAGAGAAACTCCTTCTCTAGAAAGGACCCATTCTTGGCAACAAAGACCTTGCCTTTGGATCTGTGGTAGAAGGTGTACCCAATTGTTTCTTTAGGGTATCCTATGAAGACGCACTTCTCCGCTTTGGGTTCGAGCTTATCAGGTTGAAGCTTTTTCACATAAGCATCGCATCTCCAAACTTTAAAAAATGACAGCTTAGGTTTCTTGCCAAACCACAGTTCATACGGTGTCGTCTCAACGGATTTAGACGGTGCCCTATTTAACGTGAATGCAGCTGTCTCTAATGCATAACCCCAAAACGATAGTGGCAAATCGGTAAGAGACATCATAGAACGCACCATATCCAATAAAGTACGGTGACGACGTTCAGACACACCATTACGCTGTGGTGTTCCAGGTGGCGTGAGTTGTGAAACAATTCCACATTTTCTTAAATGAAGGCCAAACTCGTAACTCAAATATTCGCCTCCGCGATCGGATCGTAGAAACTTTATTTTCTTGTTACGATGATTCTCTACTTCACTCTGAAATTCTTTGAACTTTTCAAATGTTTCAGACTTGTGTTTCATCAAGTAGATATACCCATACCTACTCAAATCATCTGTGAAGGTTAGAAAATAACGATACCCGCAGCGTGCTTCAACATTCATCGGACCGCATACATCGGTATGTATTATTTCCAACAAATCAGTAGCTCGCTCCATTGTTCCGGAGAACGGAGTTTTAGTCATCTTGCCCATGAGGCATGGTTCGCAAGTATCAAATGATTCATAATCAAGAGATTCCAAAAGTCCATCAACATGGAGTTTCTTCATGCGCTTTACACCAATATGACTTAAACGGCAGTGCCACAAGTTTGTTGCACTATCATTATCAACTTTGCATCTTTTGGCATCAATATTATGAATATGTGTATCACTACGATCGAGATTCAACAAGAATAAACCATTCACAAGGGTGCATGATTACGAGGGATATTACTCATATAAACAGAATAACCATTATTCTCTGACTTAAATGAATAACCGTCTTGCAATAAACAATATCCAGATATAATGTTTTATGCTCAATGCAAGCACCAAATAACCATTATTTAGGTTTAATACTAATCCCGAAGGTATTACGAGCGTGCCGATGGTGATCATATCAATCTTGGAGACACTTCCAACACACATCGTCACCTCGTCCTCAGCTAGTCTCTGTTACTCCGTAGCTCTTGCTTCAAGTTACTAATATTAGCAACTGAACCGGTATCAAATACCCAGACGCTGCTACGAGCACTAGTGAGGTACACATCAATAACATGTATATCAAATATACCTTTGTTCACTTTGCCATCCTTCTTATCCGCCAAATATTTGGGGCAGTACCGCTTCCAGTGACCATTTCCTTTGCAGTAGAAGCACTCAGTTTCAGGCTTGGGTCCAACTTTGGGTTTCTTCGTGGGAGCGGCAGCTTGCTTGAGGTTCTTCTTGAAGTCCCCCTTCTTTCCCTTGCCCTTTTTCTTGAAACTGGTGGTCTTATTAGCCATCAACACTTGATGCTCTTTCTTGATTTCTACCTCCGCCGATTTCAGCATCGCGAAGAGCTTGGGAATCGTTTTCGTCGTCCCTTGCATATTATAGTTTCATCACGAAGCTCTAGTAGCTTGGTGATAGTGGCTGGAGAAATCTGTTAATCACTTTCTTATCTGGAAGATTAACTCCCACTTGATTCAAGCGATTGTAGCACCCAGACATTCCGAGCACATGCTCACTGGTTGAGCTATTCTCCACCATCTTGTAGGCAAAGTACTTGTCAGAGGTCTCATAACTCTCAACACGGGCGTGAGCATGAAATACCAATTTCAGCTCTTGGAACATCTCTTATGTTCCATGGTGTTCAAAACGTCTTTGAAGCCCCGATTCTAAGCCGTACAACATGGTGCACTAAACTATCAAGTAGTCATCAGATCGAGTTTGACAAACGTTCATAACGTCTGCATCAGCTCCTGCAACAGGTCTGTCACCTAGCGGTGCATTAAGGACATAATTCTTCTGTGCAACAATGAGGATAATCCTCAAGTTACGGACCCAGTCCGTGTGATTGCTACCATCATCTTTCAACTAAGCTTTCTCTAGGAACGTATCAAAAACAGGGGAGCTACAACGCGAGCTATTGATCTACAACATAATTTGCAAATACTATCAGGACTAAGTTCATGATAAATTTAAGTTTAATTAATCAAATTACTAATGAACTCCCACTTAAATTAACATCCCTCAAGTTAACTAAGTGATACATGATCCAAATCAACTAACCCATGTCCGATCATCACGTGAGATGGGATAGTCATCAATGGTGAACATCTCCATGTTGATCATATCTACTATATGACTCATGTTCGACCTTTCGGTCTCCAGTGTTCCGAGACCATGTCTGTACATGCTAGGCTCGTCCAGTGCTCCGTTGTATGTGAACGTAGAATCTATCACACCCGATCATCACGAGGTGCTTTGAAACGACGGACTTTAGCAACGGTGCATACTCGGGGAGAACACTTTTATCTTGAAATTTAGTGAAGGGATCATCTTATAATGCTACCGTCGTTCTAAGCAAAATAAGATGCATGAAGGATAAACATCACATGCAATCAAAATATGTGACATGATATGGCCATCATCATCTTGTGCTTTTGATCTCCATCTCCAAAGCATCGTCATGATCTCCATCGTCGCTGGCTCGACACCTTGATCTCCATCGTTGCGTCGTGGTCGTTTCGCCAACTATTGCTTCTACAACTATTGCTAACGCATAGCGATAAAGTAAAGCAATTACATGGCCCTTGCATCTCATACAATAGAGAGACAACCATAAGGCTCCTGCCAGTTGCCGATAAATTACAAAACATGATCATCTCAAACAATAACATATATCACATCATGTCTTGACCATATCACATCACAGCATACCCTGCAAAAACAAGTTAGACGTCCTCTACTTGTTGTTGCAAGTTTTACGTGGCTGCTATGGGTTTCTAGCAAGAACCGTTCTTACCTACGGAAAAACAACCACAACGGTGAATTATCAAGTTTGCTATTTTAACCTTCAACAAGGACCGGCCGCAGTCAAATTTGATTCAACTAAAGTAGGAGAAACAGACACCCGCCAGCCACCTTTATGCAAAACAAGTTGCATGTCTGTCGGTGGAACCGGTCTCATGTACGTGGACATGTAAGGTTGGTCCGGGCCGCTTCATCTTACAATACCGCCGAATCAAAATAAGACGTTGGTGGTAAGCAGTATGACGATCACCGCCCACAACTCTTTGTGTTCTACTCGTGCATATCATCTACGCATAGACCTGGCTCATGATGCCACTGTTGGGGAACGTTGCATGGATACCCCGTGCGCACGGGCCCCAAAAGACCCCGTGCGCACGGTGTTGGGGAACGTTGCATGGAAAACAAAAAAAATTCTACGCACACGCAAGATCTATCCATGGAGATGCATAGCAACGAGAAGGGGGAGTGTGTCTACGTACCCTCGTAGACCGTAAGCGGAAGCGTTAGACAACGCGGTTGATGTAGTCGAACTTCTTCGCGATCCAACCGATCAAGTACCGAACGTACGGCACCTCCGCGTTCAGCACACGTTCAGCTCGGTGACGTCCTCGACTTCTTGATCCAGCAAGACGGCGAGGTAGTGGATGAGTTCTGGCAGCACGACGGCGTGGTGACGGTGATGGTGATGCTATCTCCGCAGGGCTTCGCCCAAGTACTGTGAAAATATGACCGAGGGACGGAACTGTGGAGGGGGGCGCCGCACACGGCTAAGACAATGTTGTGGCCTGTTTGGGGTGCCCCCTCTCCTCTATTTATATATGTGTAGGGGCTTGGAGTAGAAGGAATAGTGCCACATGAACAGTACCATGTGAACAGTACCACGTGGACTTGGACTCCAAAGTCCAATCCTATTCCTACTAGGACTCTCCTTTTTTCCTTCCCTAGCTGCGTGGGCTTTTGAGGACTTGGTGCGCTTGGCCCAATAAGGCCAGGGTGCCTTCCCTTAGCCCATGCCAGCCCTTGGGAAGTGGTGGACCCACTTGTGGACTTCCGGACCCCTCCGGAATCCTCCGGAACCTTCCGGAAGCTTCCCGGTACAATACCGAAAAAACTGCACCTTTTTCCGGAACCCAAAATATGACTTCCCATATATAAATCTTTACCTCTCGACCATTCCGAGACACCTCGTGACGTCCAGGATCTCATCCGGGACTCCGAACAACATTCGGTTACCAATTCACATAACTCATATAACACTATATCGTCAACGAACGTTAAGCGTGCGGACCCTACGGGTTCGGGAATGATGTAGACATGACCGAGACGCCTCTCCGGTCAATAATCAATAGCGGAACTTGGATGCCCATATTGGTTCCTACATATTCCACGAAGATCTTATCGGTGGAACCGCAATGACAACATACGTAATTCCCTTTGTCCGTCGGTATGTTACTTGCCCGAGATTCGATCGTCGGTATCTCCATACCTAGTTCAATCTCGTTACCGGCAAGTCTCTTTACTCGTTCCATAATACATCATCCCGTAACTAACTCCTTAGTCACTTTGCTTGCAAGCTTCTTATGATGTGCATTACCTAGAGGGCCCAGAGATACCTCTCTGAAACACGGAGTGACAAATCCCAGTCTCGATCCATGCCAACTCAACAAACACCTTCGGAGATACCTGTAGAGCATCTTTATGATCACCCAGTTACGTTGTGACGTTTGATAGCACACAAGGTATTCCTCCGGTATCCGGGAGTTGCATGATCTCATGGTCGGAGGAACATGTATTTGACATTCAAGAAAGCAGTAGCAATAAATAGAACGATCATATGCTAAGCTAACAGATGGGTCTTGTCCATCACATCATTCTCCTAATGATGTGATCCCGTTATCAAATGACAAGTCATGTCTATGGTTAGGAAACCTTAACCATCTTTGATCAACGAGCTAGTCTAGTAGAGGCTCACTAGGGACACGATATTTGTTTATGTATTCACACATGTATTTAAGTTTCCGGTCAATACAATTCTAGCATGAATAATAAACTTTTATCATGAACAAGGAAATATAAAATAATAACAACTTTATTATTGCCTCTAGGGCATATTTCCATCACTCGGGACCCCTCGCTGTAGCTGCTGATAGCCCGTGCACACGGGCGTGTACCGTGCCCACGGGACCCCCGTGCGCACGGGCCCCACTTACCCCGTGCGCATGGGCCACCCAGCGAGGTGGCTGACTTTGGTCTGTTTTACCCCTCACTTCGTCCCTTACCTCCCACCTCCTATATAAACCGTACCTAGGCCATTTGTTAGGGTTAGCAAAGTGTATTGAGATATTCATAGAGGTGTTTGCTCATCTACCACTCCTCTTGGAGATCAAGACCTCCTAGAGAGAAGATCCCCTTGTGGATTCAAGACCCCTTCTAGGGAAGGATTCCCATCATAGGATCATCAAGACCTCACCTTCTTTGGAGTAGGAAGAACCTTATCTTTGTGCTATTTTCCTTTGATTGTCTATGTATGCTTGTGGATCTATGTATGCTACTCTAGTGGATGTGTGATTTGGGTTTGTTTGAGTGATTCCTCTCTTGTGTTCTTGTGAGTTCATCCCTCTTACACTCCAAGTGTGAAAAGATCTTCACTTAGGGTCTCTACCCTACAACATCTTGGTATCAGAGCCAGGTTGATTCACATCTTGGAGTCCCTACCCCCACTTTCTAGCCTGATTTTGCTTTGTTTTGTCCCAATTTCGAAAATCCCCACAAAAATAGCCATACCAAATTTTTTGCCTTTGATAGATCTTGTGAGATTTTGTTGTTTTGGTCCACAAATTTCGTGTTTGGCAACTGGATCTACCCTTTTTCCACCTTCCCCCATCTTCCCCACCACCATTTTCCCCGCAATTTTGAAATTTTGCCACGAATTTGGGGCTGTTCATCCGCAGCCGCCGACCCCGTGCGCACGGGCCCCCGAACCCCGTGCACACGGGCCCCTATTACCCCGTGCGCACAGCCTCACTAGAGAGCTGTTCCACTTCCTGTTTTCGTCCAGTTTTGACACACTTTTGCAACACTTTCGTCTTCCGCACTAGCACACGTGTTTCTTTGAGATTTTGAGTTGCGGTTGCCGTGTCCTAAGGTGTTTCGGCTACTTAGGGACGGTTCTACATCATCATCACCGCAATTCATCATCGCCCCAACCTCGACTTCGACATCGACCACTTCATTTCATACCAACCGTAAGCAAGGACGGTAACCTCGACGACATCTTGTACTTACCCTTGCCATTGTATTGATAGCCTTGAGCCATTTTGCGTCACTTACCCATCGAGACTAGCAAGTTGAGAATTGCCGGGCCACGTATTTGTGCACCATAGTGATATGCCTCCTCCGCATAGCTACATTTAGCGTACATTTATCTTGCTATCATCATCGTGCCATAAGTCTCTCCCGTGCATATCTTACTTACTTGTCTTAGATATCGGCTCTAGCATCAAGCATCTTGGCATAGTAAAAAAACAGAAAAAGCTTTTAAGCAAAAAGAGAAGAAACAAAGAGCTTGTAAGCAATAGCATTGAGCCTTTTTGCATAGTACATCATATTGGACCATACATACATACCATACTTGGGATTGAAGGCAAGCATGTTACTCTCTTAGGTTGGTGCATAAGCGTATCTAGCCCATTTGAGCAATCGAGCTAGTGTCTCTCTAGTATCCGTGCAACAAGAGCATTTTCCATGGTTTCACATTTTGAGCTCATTCCTTGGTTGTGCGGATCCCACTTATCTTCGTGTGTGTGTTTCCAAGTGTTCTACTAGGGTGTTGATCTATTTGTCTTACTTGCAATTTGTGAATCTTCTCAACATTTTCGATAACTTGACTAACACTTGCTTGAATTTTGTGCCAATCATCCTAACCAAACTCCTCCATAAGCCTTACTTTGTAGGTGTGAGAAACAAACCCGGTACCAATTCTACTATTGTTGCATTACATTGAGTGATACTTGATACATCCTCAATCATCGGAAAAGGTAACTTTGGTATTGTTCTCTCATTTCCTACTGACCACCACTTGACTATGATGGATAGGCCAAGTACATCGGCGAACCCGCTCTTTGAAGAGCAAGAGGAGACGCACGACTACGTCACCAAGGGTCATCTCTTCGGCGTCCAACGAGCGTTACACCAAGAAATCAAAGCTTTGGGAGAGCGCATCGAGCAACTCGCCACCGACTTGCGCAACTCCGAAACACGAACAAGGGACTACTTCGACACCAAGCTTTCATCTCAAATGGAGGAATTGTGAGACATCATGGCCAACCGTGCCACTTCCATGACTTCCTCTTCAAGACGGCGACACTCAAGTCGACACTCTTCGGATTCTTCTTCACGCTCAAGTCCATCTCGAGCACGTCCTCCTCGGCGCAACACTCATGACGATCATCAAGCGCCACAAAATCCATTCCATGGCAATGGGTTACAAGACCGACTTCGAGCACGAGAACGTCAAGCGCGCCAAGGCCAAGCACCATCACGTCCAAGACAAAATGACCAAGACGGCGACGCCCTCCGGCAAGAACTACTACGCCGAGAAGAACAAGCACTTGAAGCGCAACGTGCTCTCCGAGAAGCAACTCATGCCGTGAACGAGCGCAACTGTCATGTGCGCGAACAAGAAGAAGCGCTACGACACGAACAACATGAAGAAGAAGCTCACCTTGAGGAGCGCCAAGAAAGAAGAAATCGAGCTCGGATTCCACCTCCAAGACCACCGCGACAAGCAAATCGAGCGGAGCATGAGGATGACGATCCACCACCACGTCAAGAGTGACCTCACCAACGACGACAAGATGAGGAACAACGTTTCGGCAAGCTCAAGTTCACCATGCCCAAGTTCCACGGCGGCAATGATCCCGAAGAATATCTCTCATGGGCATTGAAGGTCGACAAGATATTTCGCCTTCACAACTACGACGAAGAAAAGAAGATCGCCATGGCATCTCTTGAGTTCCAAGACTATGTTCTCATTTGGTGGGAGCAAGTGATCACACGACGTCAAGAAAAGGGCGAGCCACCCATCGCGACTTGGAATCAAATGAAAGATGTCATGAGAGCTCGTTTTGTGCCTACACATTACAACCGCGACCTCTTCAAGAAACTCCAACTCCTCAAGCAAGGAACCAAGTCGGTTGAAGAATACTATCAAGAAATGGAAGTCTCCATGATACGAGCCAATGTCACGGAAGATGATGAACAAACTATGGCGCGTTTCTTGAATGGCCTCAACCATCCCATCAAGAAGATAGCGGACTTCCAACCGTACTCGAACCTCCTCGAGCTAGTGCACCAAGCGACTAAGGCGGAGCGACAAGTGCAAGAGTACTCCAAGTACTCTTCCAAGACCTATGGTTCATACACTCAAGCTTTAACGACTACGACAAATCCTCCCACGACTCGAGCTACCACAAGTACCGGCGACAAGTCAAGCTCCAAGCAACCTTCCACATCTTCGAGTCGTCTTCCTACTACTAGAAGCAACTACAAGCAAAAGCCTTCGTCCTCGACACCTCCTACGGATGCCAACAAGACAAGTGACATCAAGTGCTTCACTTGCAAGGGCCGAGGCCACAAGTCTTTCGAGTGTCCAACTCGACGCACAATGATCCTCAACGACGACGGCACCTACGACTCCATGAGCGAAGAAGAAATGGAAGCCCTCGAGCATGTGGCTATGCACCGACAAGTGAATGAAGACGAAGATGCACAAATATATTGCGACAATGATGCGAGCCCCGCTCTTGTTGTCTCCAAGGTCTTGACACTTCAACAACATCAAGACGAGGACCAACGTTGCCACATCTTCCACACCAAAGCGGGTATCCAAGGACGTTCCGTCAAGGTCATCATCGACGGCGGCAGTTGCCACAATTTGGCAAGTGAAGAATTATGCTCCAAGCTACAATTGGTCAAGAAGAAGCACCCTCGCCCTACAAGGTCCAATGGCTTAGCGACTCCAGCACAATTCAAGTGGAGCACACCGTCCAAGTATCCTTCAAGATCGGCGCCTACGAAGATACCTTGGAGTGTGATGTGGTTCCCATGTCCGTATGCCACCTCCTACTTGTGCGACCATGGCAATTCGATCGCGGCGTCATCCACAACGGACGGACCAACCACTATAGTTTCAAGATGAAGGGCAAGGAATTCGTTCTTCGACCAATGTCTCCAAGTCAAGTCGTCGCCGACAATCAAGCATCGGGCCATCGTGGAGAGACTAGTGTGAGAGAGAACCACCACAAAGAGAGTGAGCGCCATAAGCCAAAATTGAGTGACTCCACGATGAGCGACAAGAAAAACTTAGTTCTACTAGCCACCAAAAGAGATTTGAGGGATGTGAGTGAGAGCCCATCTAGTGTTGTTCACTTTGTGCTTTTATGCAAAGGTGAAGCTGAGCGGACTAATACTTCACAACATCTTCCTCTAGTGTTGTCTCATCTCTTGCAGGAGTACAAGGACGTCTTCCCCGATGAGCTACCTCCCGGACTACCTCCTCTGCGTGGAATTGAACACCGCATCGACCTCATACCCGGCGCACCTCTACCGAACAAGGCACCATACCGCGTCAACCCCGACGAGACCAAAGAAATCCAACGGCAAGTCCAACATCTCATGGAGAATGGGTATGTACGTGAGAGCTTGAGTCCATGTGCCGTTCCGGTAATTCTTGTGCCTAAGAAAGACGGTACCTATCGCATGTGTTCCGATTGCCGTCCCATAAATGCTATCACCGTTAGATATCGCCATCCCATTCCACGCCTTGATGACATGCTTGATGAACTTAGCGGAGCCACCATTTTCTCAAAAATTGATCTTAAAAGTGGTTACTATCAAATACGCATGCAAGAAGGTGATGAATGGAAAACGGCTTTCAAAACCAAATTTGGCTTGTATCAATGGTTAGTCATGCCTATGGGTTTATCGCAAGCTCCTAGCACTTTCATGCGTGTGATGCATTATGTTCTTCGCAAATACATTGGCATTTGTGTTGTGGTCTATTTTGATGACATTCTTGTGTTTAGTGAAACTCTTGAGGATCATGTCAAGCACCTTAGGGACGTATTGCAAGTTCTTAGAGACAAGCGACTTTATGCTAACATGGAAAAATGCACTTTTGGTGTTGATAAGCTTGTTTTCTTGGGCTTTGTTGTCTCTTCTAAGGGTGTTGAAGTTGATGAGTCTAAAATTGATGCTATTAAAACTTGGCCACAACCAACCAACTTGCAACAAGTGCGTAGCTTCCTTGGTCTAGCCGGATTTTACCGTCGCTTCGTTAAGGACTTTAGCACTATTGCTTCACCATTACATGCTTTGAGTAAGAAGAACACTCCTTTTGTGTGGGGACCTTCCCAAGATACCGCATTTAATGAGCTTAAGAATTTTCTTACACATGCTCCAATTCTTGCCTTGCCAAACTTTGAGAAAACATTTGAAGTGCATTGTGACGCTAGTGGTAATGGAATAGGTGGTGTTTTAATGCAAGAAAAGCGACCCATTGCATATTTTAGTGAAAAGCTTTCCGGTGCACAACTTAATTATCCCATCTATGACAAAGAGTTGTATGCTTTGGTGCGAGTCTTGCATGTTTGGGAGCATTATCTCCGACCTCGTGAATTTGTCATCCATACCGATCATGAAACGCTGAAGTACCTTAGAGGTCAAACAAAATTGAACAAACGGCATGCTAAATGGAGTGAATTTATTGAGTCCTTCCCTTACATCATAAAGTATATCAAGGGAAAGGAGAATGTTGTAGCAGACGCTCTTTCCCGCAAGTGCATGCTAGTTACTCAACTTGAATTGAATGTTATTGGCTTTGAGCACATTAAAGATTTATATGAGCATGATGATTCTTTTGCAACTCCTTATGCCAAATGTCTTGCTAACACTTATTGGGAGCGATATTACCTCAAGGATGGATACCTTATGCGTGCTAACAAACTTTGTGTTCCCAAGTCTTCTCTTCGTTTGTTGCTTTTGCAAGAGGCTCACGGCGGTGGACTTATGGGACATTTCGGTCGCGACAAGACTTTTGCCACGCTCTCCAACAAGTACTTTTGGCCCAAGATGTTTCGCGATGTCGCACGCTACACCAATCGATGCTCCACATGTCGCAAAGCTAAGTCACAAGTTCAATCTCATGGTTTACATATGCCACTTCCTATACCATATCATCCATGGGAAGACATTAGTATGGATTTTGTGCTTGGCTTGCCTAGAACAAAAAATGGAAAAGACTCGGTCTTTGTAGTTGTTGACCTTTTCTCTAAAATGGCACATTTTATTCCATGTCACAAGAACGACGATGCTTCACATGTTGCAAATTTGTTTTGTAGGGAAATCTTGCGACTTCACGGAATGCCCAAGACGATTGTATCGGACCGCGACGTCAAGTTCCTTAGCTACTTTTGGAAGACACTATGCGGCAAGCTCGGGATCAAGCTCCTATTCACGTCGGCATATCACCCACAAACCGATGGTCAAACGGAAGTCACCAACTGGACGCTCTCTACACTACTTCGCGTGTTGATCAAGAAGAACCTCACTGAATGGGAAGAATGCCTACCGATCGCCGAGTACGCCTACAATCGAGCAAGACACTCTACAACCGGCAAGTCTCCCTTTGAACTGGTCTATGGCTTCAACCCTTTGTCGCCATTGGACATCCTACCGCTACCACTACAAGAGCGAGCGAACTTGGACGCAAGCGCAAGAGCAACATATATCAAGAAGGTGCATGAAGACACAAGGTTCACGATAGAACGCCAAGTACAACGACTCGCCAACAAGCTCAACGCAAACAAGCATCCCATGATATTCAACCCCGGTGATCTCGTGTGGTTACATCTTCGCAAGGACCGCTTCCCCAACGAACGCAAGTCAAAGCTTCTACCTCGCGCCGATGGGCCATTCAAGGTGCTAGCACGCATCAAGAACAATGCATACAAGATCGACCTCCCACGAGACAAGTACAACGTGAGTGACACCTTCAACGTCAAGGATCTATCTCCCTACCATGGTGATGAAGATATTGATCCGAGGGCGGATCTTTCCCAAGGGGGGGAGATGATGCGGAGCATCCTTCGATCATCCCCATGGATACCTCACCAACTCACCAAGCACCAAGTGGACCTATGACAAGAGCTCATGCACGTGCCATTGAGAACGAGGTGAACTCACTCCTTTACAACTTTCATATGGATATGGAGGGAACTTGGATGCTACCTTGTTGGGGAACGTTGCATGGAAAATAGAAAAAATTCTACGCACACGCAAGATCTATCCATGGAGATGCATAGCTACGAGAGGGGGAGTGTGTCTACGTACCCTCGTAGACCGTAAGCGGAAGCGTTAGAACAACGTGGTTGATGTCGTCGAACAACTTCATGATCCAACCGACCGAGTACCGAACGTACGGCACCTCCGCGTTCAGCACACGTTCAGCTCGGTGACGTCCTCGACTTCTTGATCCAGCAAGACGGCGAGGTAGTGGATGAGTTCCGGCAGCACGACAGCGTGGTGACGGTGATGGTGATGCTATCTCCGCAGGGCTTCGCCCAAGCACTGCGAAAATATATGACTGAGGACGGAACTGTGGAGGGGGGCGCCGCACACGGCTAAGACAATGTTGTGTCTAGTTTGGGGCGCCCCCTCTCCTCTATTTATATATGTGTAGGGGCTTGGAGTAGAAGGAATAGTGCCACGTGAACAGTACCATGTGAATAGTACACACGTGGACTTGGACTCCAAAGTCCAATCCTATTCCTACTAGGACTCTCCCTTTCTCCTTCCCTAGCTGCGTGGGCTTTTGAGGACTTGGTGCGCCTGGCCCAATAAGGCCAGGGCGCCTCCCCTTAGCCCATGCCAGCCCTTGGGATGTAGTGGACCCACTTATGGACTTCCGGACACCTCCGGAATCCTCCGGAACCTTCTGGAAGCTTCCCGCTACAATACCGAAAAAACTGCACCTTTTTCCGGAACCCAAAATATGACTTCCCATATACAAATCTTTACCTCTCGACCATTCCGAGACTCCTCGTGACGTCCGGGATCTCATCCGGGACTCCGAACAACATTCGGTTACCAATTCACATAACTCATATAACACTATATCGTCAACGAACGTTAAGCGTGCGGACCCTACGGGTTCGGGAATGATGTAGACATGACCGAGACGCCTCTCCGATCAATAATCAATAGCGGAACCTGGATGCCCATATTGGTTCCTACATATTCCATGAAGATCTTATCGGTCGAACCGCAATGACAACATACGTAATTTCCTTTGTCCGTCGGTATGTTACTTGCCCGAGATTCGATCGTCGGTATCTCCATACCTAGTTCAATCTCATTACCGGCAAGTCTCTTTACTCGTTCCGTAATACATCATCCCGTGACTAACTCCTTAGTCACTTTGCTTGCAAGCTTCTTATGATGTGCATTACCGAGAGGGCCCAGAGATACCTCTCCGAAACACGGAGTGACAAATCCCAGTCTCGATCCATGCCAACTCAACAGACACCTTCGGAGATACCTGTAGAGCATCTTTATGATCACCCAGTTACGTTGTGACGTTTGATAGCACACAAGGTATTCCTCCGGTATCCGGGAGTTGCATGATCTCATGCTCGGAGGAACATTAATTTGACATTCAAGAAAGCAGTAGCAATAAACAGAACAATCATATGCTAAGCTAACAGATAGGTCTTGTCCATCACATCATTCTCCTAATGATGTGATCCCGTTATCAAATGACAACTCATGTCTATGGTTAGGAAACCTTAACCATCTTTGATCAACGAGCTAGTCTAGTAGAGGCTCACTAGGGACACGGTATTTGTTTATGTATTCACACATGTATTTAAGTTTCCGGTCAATACAATTCTAGCATGAATAATAAACCTTTATCATGAACAAGGAAATATAAAATAATAACAACTTTATTATTGCCTCTAGGGCATATTTCTATCAGTCTCCCACTTGCACTAGAGTCAATAATCTAGTTCACATCGCCATGTGATTAACACCCAAGAGTTCACTAGAGTCAATAATCTAGTTCACATCACCATGTGATTAACACTCAAAGAGTTCTAAGGTGTGATCATGTTTTGCTCGTGAGAGAGAATTTTAGTCAATGGGTCTGCAATATTCAGACCCATGTGTACTTTGCAAATCCTTATGTCATATTGTAGATGCTGCTATCACACTTTACTTGGAGCTATTCCAAATGACTGCTCCATTATACGTATCCGGTTTGCTACTCAGAGATATCCAGATTGGTGTCAAAGCTTGCATCGACGTAACCCTTTACGACGAACTCTTTATCACCTCCATAATCGAGAAACATTTCCTTAGTCCTTTAGTTACTAAGGATAATTTTGACCGCTGTCCAGTGATCCACTCCTGGATCACTCTTGTACCCCGTTTGCCAGACACGTGGCAAGGCACACATTAGGTGTGGTACACAGCATGGCATACATTATAGAACCTATGGCTGAGGCATAGGGAATGACTTTCATTCTCTCTCTATCTTCTGCCGTGGTCGAGCTTTGAGTCTTACTCAACTTTACACCTTACAATACATGCAAGAACTCCTTCTTTGACTGATCCATTTTGAACTCCTTCAAAATCTTGTCAAGGTATGTACTCATTGAAAGTCTTATCAAGCGTCTTGATCTATCTCTATAGATCTTGATGCCCAATATATAAGCAGCTTCACCGAGGTCTTTCATTCAAGTATCCTTTTATGCCATCCAGAAATTCTATATCATTTCCAATCAACAATATGTCATCTACATATAATAGTAGAAATGCTACAGAGCTCCCACCCACTTTCTTGTAAATACAGGCTTCACCGTAAGTCTGTACAAAACCATATGCTTTGGTCACCTCATCAAAGCATATATTCCAACTCCGAGATGCTTGTACCAGTCCATAGATGGATCGCTGGAGCTTGCACACTTTGTTAGCACCCTTAGGATCGACAAAACCTTCTGGTTGCATCATATACAACTCTTCTTTGAGAAAACCATTAAGGAATGCAGTTTTGACATCCATTTGCCAGATCATAAAATGCGGCAATTGCTAACATGATTCGGACAGACTTAAGCATCGGTACGGGTTAGAAAGTCTCATCGTAGTCAACCCCTTGAACTTGTCGAAAACCTTTCGCGACAAGTCGAGCTTTGTAGACAGTGATATTACCATCAGCGTTTGTCTTCCTCTTAAAAATCCCTTTATTCTTATTGGCTTGCCGATCATCGGGCAAGTCCACCAAAGTCCATACTTTGTTCTCATACATGGATCCTATCTCAGATTTCATGGCCTCAAGCCATTTGTCGGAATCTGGGCTCATCATAGCTTCTTCATAGTTCGTAGGTTCGCCGTTGTCTAACAACATGACTTCCAGAACAGGATTACCGTACCACTCTGTTGCGGAACGTACTCTGGTCGACCTACGAGGTTCAGTAGTAACTTGATCTGAAGTTTCATGATCTTCACCATTATCTTCCTCTCTTATTGGTGTAGGCATCACGGGAACGGTTTTCTCTGATGAGCTACTTTCCAATTCGAGAGAAGGTACAATTACCTCATCAAGTTCTACTTTCCTCCCACTCACTTCTTTTGAGAGAAACTCCTTCTCTAGAAAGGACCCATTCTTGGCAACAAAGACCTTGCCTTCGGATCTGTGGTAGAAGGTGTACCCAATTGTTTCTTTAGGGTATCCTATGAAGACACACTTCTCCGCTTTGGGTTCGAGCTTATCAGGTTGAAGCTTTTAACCATAAGCATCGCATCTCCAAACTTTAAAAAATGACAGCTTAGGTTTCTTGCCAAACCACAGTTCATACGGTGTCGTCTCAACGGATTTAGACGGTGCCCTATTTAACGTGAATGCAGCTGTCTCTAATGCATAACCCCAAAACGATAGTGGCAAATCAGTAAGAGACATCATAGAACGCACCCTATCCAATTAAGTACGGTTACGACGTTCAGACACACCATTACGCTGTGGTGTTCCAGGTGGCGTGAGTTGTGAAACAATTCCACATTTTCTTAAATGAAGGCCAAACTCGTAACTCAAATATTCGCCTCCGCGATCGGATCGTAGAAACTTTATTTTCTTGTTACGATGATTCTCTACTTCACTATGAAATTCTTTAAACTTTTCAAATGTTTCAGACTTGTGTTTCATCAAGTAGATATACCCATACCTACTCAAATCATCTGTGAAGGTTAGAAAATAACGATACCCGCCACGTGCTTCAACATTCATCGGACCGCATACATCGGTATGTATTATTTCCAACAAATTAGTAGCTCGCTCCATTGTTCCGGAGAACGGAGTTTTAGTCATCTTGCCCATGAGGCATGGTTCGCAAGTATCAAATGATTCATAATCAAGATATTCCAAAAGTCCATCCGCATGGAGTTTCTTCATGCGCTTTACACCAATATGACCTAAACGGCAGTGCCACAAGTATGTTGCACTATCATTATCAACTTTGCATCTTTTGGCATCAATATTATGAATATGTGTATCACTACGATCGAGATTTAACAATAATAAACCATTCACAAGGGTGCATGATCACGAGGGATATTATTCATATAAACAGAATAACCATTATTCTCTGACTTAAATGAATAACCGTCTTGCAATAAACAATATCCAGATATAATGTTTTATTCTCAACGCAAGCACCAAATAACCATTATTTAGGTTTAATACTAATCCCGAAGGTATTACGAGCGTATCGATATTGATCATATCAATCTTGGAGACACTTCCAACACATATCATCACCTCGCCCTCAGCTAGTCTCCGTTACTCTGCAGCTCCTGCTTCAAGTTACTAATATTAGCAAATGAATCGGTATCAAATACCCAGACGCTGCTACGAGCACTAGTGAGGTACATATCAATAACATGTATATCAAATATACCTTTGTTCACTTTGCCATCCTTCTTATCCGCCAAATACTTGGGGCAGTTCCGCTTCCAGTGACCAGTTCCTTTGCAGTAGAAGCACTCAGTTTCAGGCTTGGGTCCAACTTTGGGTTTCTTCGTGGGAGCGGCAGCTTGCTTGCCGTTCTTCTTGAAGTTCCCCTTCTTTCCCTTGCCCTTTTTCTTGAAACTAGTGGTCTTGTTAACCATCAACACTTGATGCTCCTTCTTGATTTGTACCTTCGCCGGTTTCAGCATCGCGAAGAGCTCGGGAATTGTCTTCTCTATCCCTTGCATATTATAGTTCATCACGAAGCCTTTATAGCTTGGTGGCAGTGACTGAAGAACTCTGTCAATAACACTCTCAACTGGAAGATCAATTCCCAGCTGAGTCAAGTGGTTGTGGTATCCAGACATTCTGAGTATGTGTTCACTGACAGAACTGTTCTCCTCCATCTTACAGCTGAAGAACTTGTTGGAGACTTCATATCTCTCAACCCGGGCATTAGCTTGAAATATCAATTTTAGCTCCTGGAACATCTCATATGCTCCATGGCGTTCAAAACGCTTTTGTAGTCCCGGTTCTAAGCCGTAGAGCATGGCACACTGAACTATCGAGTAGTCATCAGATCGAGCCTGCCAGGCGTTCACAATGTTTGCAGCAGCTCCTGCAGCAGGTCCATCACCTAGCGGTGCATCAAGGACATAATCCTTCTGTGCAGCAATGAGGATAATCCTCAAGTTACGGACCCAGTCCATGTAATTGCTACCATCATCTTTCAACTAAGCTTTCTCTAGGAACGTATCAAAAACAGGGGAGCTACAACGCGAGCTATTGATCTACAACATAATTTGCAAAGACTATCAGGACTAAGTTCATGATAAATTAAGTTCAATTAATCAAATTACTAATGAACTCTCACTTAAATTAACATCCCTCAAGTTAACTAAGTGATACATGATCCAAATCAACTAGCCTATGTCCGATCATCACGTGAGATGGGATAGTCATCAATGGTGAACATCTCCATGTTGATCATATCTACTATATGACTCATGTTCGACCTTTCGGTCTCCAGTGTTCCGAGACCATGTCTGTACATGCTAGGCTCGTCAAGTTTAACCCAAGTATTCTGCTTGTGTAAAACTGGCTTACACCCGTTGTATGTGAACGTAGAATCTATCACACCCGATCATCACGAGGTGCTTCGAAACGACGGACTTTAGCAACGGTGCATACTCGGGGAGAACACTTTTATCTTGAAATTTAGTGAAGGGATCATCTTATAATGCTACCGTCGTTCTAAGCAAAATAAGATGCATAAAGGATAAACATCACATGCAATCAAAATATGTGACATGATATGGCCATCATCATCTTGTGCTTTTGATCTCCATCTCCAAAGCATCGTCATGATCTCCATCGTCACCGGCTCGACACCTTGATCTCCATCGTTGCGTCGTGGTCGTCTCGCTAACTATTGCTTCTACAACTATTGCTAACGCATAGCGATAAAGTAAAGCAATTACATGGCGCTTGCATTTCATACAATAAAGAGACAACCATAAGGCTCCTGCCGGTTGCCGATAAATTACAAAACATGATCATCTCATACAATAACGTATATCACATCATGTCTTGACCATATCACATCACAGCATACCCTGCAAAAACAAGTTAGACGTCCTCCACTTTGTTGTTGCAAGTTTTACGTGGCTGCTATGGGCTTCTAGCAAGAACCGTTCTTACCTACGGCACAAAACCACAACGGTGATTTATCAAGTTTGCTGTTTTAACCTTCAACAAGGACCGGCCACAGTCAAATTTGATTCAACTAAAGTAGGAGAAACAGACACCCGCCAGCCACCTTTATGCAAAACAAGTTGCATGTCTGTCGGTGGAACCGGTCTCATGTACGTGGACATGTAAGGTTGGTCCAGGCCGCTTCATCTTACAATACCGCCGAATCAAAATAAGATGTTGGTGGTAAGCAGTATGACGATCACCGCCCACAACTCTTTGTGTTCTACTCGTGCATATCATCTACGCATAGACCTGGCTCATGATGCCACTATTGGGGAACGTTGCATGGAAAACAAAAAAAATTCTACGCACACGCAAGATCTATCCATGGAGATGCATAGCTACGAGTGGGGGAGTGTGTCTACGTACCCTCATAGACTGTAAGCGGAAGCGTTAGAACAACGCGGTTGATGTCGTCGAACAACTTCACGATCCAACCGACCGAGTACCGAACGTACGGCACCTCCGCGTTCAGCACACGTTCAGCTCGGTGACGTCCTTGACTTCTTGATCCAGCAAGACGGCGAGGTAGTGGATGAGTTCCGCCAGCACGACGACGTGGTGACGGTGATGGTGATGCTATCTCCGCAGGGCTTCGCCCAAGCACTGTGAAAATATATGACCGAGGGACGGAACTGTGGAGGGGGGCGCCACACACGGCTAAGACAATGTTGTGTCTAGTTTGGGGCGCCCCCTCTCCTCTATTTATATATGTGTAGGGGCTTGGAGTAGAAGGAATAGTGCCACATGAACAGTACCACATGAATAGTACCACGTGAACAGTACCATGTGAATAGTGCACACGTGGACTTGGACTCCAAAGTCCAATCCTATTCCTACTAGGACTCTCCTTTTTTCCTTCCCTAGCTGCGTGGGCTTTTGAGGACTTGGTGCGCCTGGCCCAATAAGGCCAGGGCGCCTCCCCTTAGCCCATGCCATCCCTTGGGACGTGGTGGACCCACTTGTGGACTTCCGGACCCCTCCGGAACCTTCTGGAAGCTTCCCGGTACAATACCGAAAAAACTGCACCTTTTTTCGGAATCCAAAATATGACTTCCCATATACAAATCTTTACCTCTCGACCATTCCGAGACTCCTCGTGACGTCTGGGATCTCATCCGGGACTCCGGACAACATTCGGTTACCAATTCACATAACTCAACAAACACCTTCGGAGATACCTGTAGAGCATCTTGATGATCACCCAGTTACGTTGTGACGTTTGATAGCACACAAGGTATTCCTCCGGTATCCGGGAGTTGCATGATCTCATGGTCGGAGGAACATGTATTTGACATTCAAGAAAGCAGTAGCAATAAACAGAATGATCATATGCTAAGCTAACAGATGGGTCTTGTCCATCACATCATTCTCCTAATGATGTGATCCCGTTATCAAATGACAACTCATGTCTATGGTTAGGAAACCTTAACCATCTTTGATCAACGAGCTAGTCTAGTAGAGGCTCACTAGGGACACGGTATTTGTTTATGTATTCACACATGTATTTAAGTTTCCGGTCAATACAATTCTAGCATGAATAATAAACCTTTATCATGAACAAGCAAATATAAAATAATAACAACTTTATTATTGCCTCTAGGGCATATTTCCATCATACCTCACAAAGGAACTCTATGTATCATTAGGCATGATGGAGTCGACCACTAAGAAGCTAGGGAGCCTCGTCAAGTCCAGGAAGAAGGACGGGAGCACAGCCGGGAAGACGGAGTCAAGCAACGGGAAGAAGGACAGCTGCCCAGGCGACCCCGTGCCCACGGGCATAATGGACCCCGTGCGCACGGGCTACCCAGAAAGTCTCTGGATACCCCGTGCGCGCGGGCCTCAAAAGACCCCGTGCGCACGGGACCCCTCGCTGTAGCTGCTGATAGCCCGTGCGCACGGGCTTGTACCGTGCGCACGGGCCCCACTTACCCCGTGCGCACGGGCCACCCAGCGAGGTGGCTGACTTTGGTCTGTTTTACCCCTCACTTCGTCCCTTACCTCCCACCTCCTATATAAACCGTACCTAGGCCATTTGTTAGGGTTAGCAAAGTGTATTGAGATATTCATAGAGGGCTTTGCTCATCTACCACTCCTCTTGGAGATCAAGACCTCCTAGAGAGAAGATCCCCTCGTGGATTCAAGACCCCTTCTAGGGAAGGATCCCCATCATAGGATCATCAAGACCTCACCTCCTTTGGAGTGGGAAGAACCTTATCTTTGTGCTATTTTCCTTTGATTGTCTATGTATGCTTGTGGATCTATGTATGCTACTCTAGTGGATGTGTGATTTGGGTTTGTTTGAGTGATTCCTCTCTTGTGTTCTTGTGAGTTCATCCCTCTTACACTCCAAGTGTGAAAAGATCTTCACTTAGGGTATCTACCCTACAACACGTGCCTTTCTTGATATCCTGCTCTGCCACCTTAAGCATCCCATGCAATTCAGTGAGCTTCTTTTTCATGCCGTGCATATGGTAGTTCGAGACGAACGTCTCGTCGTTAGCCGGAAGAGAACCCAGAATTGTATCCGTGGACAACTCGTCACTTAGTGGGAAGCCTAACTGATCCAAAGCTTGCATGTACCCGATCATCTTGATCACATGCGGGCTCAGTGGATCACCCTCTTTCAGCTTACAATCCATCAAGGATCGCCGGACATTGAACCTTTCGGTCCTAGCCTACATTTGAAACATGCTCTTGAGGTTCTCGATCATATCGAAAGCCTCAACGTTCTCGAAATGCTGCTGCAAATCAGGCTCCATACAAGCCAGCATGAGATAGCTGATCTCGTTTGATTCATCAACGAGTTTCTAGTGGGCATTCCTGGTTGTGGCATTAGCATTCTCGGCAGGTTCCTCTAGAAGTGGATCCTCTAGAACATGTTCCTTTTTGTCATGCCTGAGAACAATTCTCAGATTTCTATACCAGGTGGTAACGTTTGTTCCATTCATTTTATCTTTTTCCGAGATTGATTTCAACGAAAAACTGGGTTGAGCAGGTGGTGCCATTGATCTACAACATAAATATGCAAAACACTAAGACATGTATTCATGAAGAGTAATCGATATTAAACACTTTAATAGGAATATTACTCCCACTAAAATCAACATCCCTCAATTGATCTTAGTGATTCAAGATCCAAGATCAACATGCCGACTAGTGAGCTTTTGCATCACTGCTAGAAGACTAGATCACTCGGTAAGCAACACTTGCTAATCGTATCTCTATACGACTCTTGTTAGTTGGGGACATCTCATGTCACACCAAATCTTATGCCTTGAGGCCCAAAACTGTTTTGATAGCCACGACAAGTTAACCAATGCTCTGCATGTAAGTGTCCGACACGAACCCAAAACTTCAAGGAGACCAAGCGGTACCTTAATTTTATAAGCCCACCACTAAGTATACTTGATGTGTGATGGTGCAACATTTGGGGAGGCATTTTTACTTGACATTCTTTGAGGGATCACCCTACTTAAAACATCTACCATGCAAAAGAAGGGTGCATAAAAGGGATAAACTTTACAGGCAGTTTATATATGTGTGATATGGTATAGCCCCTTTTGATAGCGCATGGTGATCTCCATCTCCACGTGCGCGTCCTGCCCATGGTGATCTCCATCTCCATGCATGGTTGTCCTCGTGGTGATCTCCATCTCCACGCCATGGTGTCAACCACCAAGTGTTACATAAGATACTACGCTATTACAAACTAATAGCTATTGAAAGTCAATTACATTACATGGCTTCTCATGTTGACACGCAGGTCATTAATACAATAATGGGACATCCATATGGCTCCTGCCGGTTGCCGCACTCATGACACGCAGGTCACAAAACAATAATACACAGGCAACATTCATGAGCTATACCAAATCACAAGCATTCCCTGCAAAAACAAGTCAGGCGTTCCACCGCCGAAGATAAAACCCTCCGAAACTCTATTTTCCAAGCGGATTTTGGCCTAGCCAGAAGCGCCGAAATCTCGTTCTGATATTTCATCGCTAATCCAACTTTCCGCCTTCTTCAGTTTGACAGGTCGTGGAGAAAAACCGGAGTTCGTATGCAAAAGTTACAGCCGTTTTATCGAGACCGCTCCCACAGATTTCTGCACTGCGGAAATCACATTTCCACGGTGCTGATCTTTGTTCCGATTCGATCAATCTCATTGATCTTCGTGTGTTGCATCCGGATTTACGTTTCACTGTCTACCCCGATGGTGGAAACCGACCGGTAGGGGTAACTCGTGTCACGACCTCTGCGTCACGATCACGGAAACAAGATCTCATCGACCCGCACCTGAACCGATCTACATATCTCATATGCAAATCACAGAATCTACCACACAGCGGAGGCTCTGATGCCACTGTTGGAACACGCGGTACGGTTCAAATAAAAATTTCTACCGCGCACCCAAGATCATGCTGCTGGAAATAGATCACGGGATTGGGTTTACCACTAGACACCCAGTCACCGCAGCGGAAGTAGAGTTGGTGATGCGTGTAGTCGTTCGGCCGATCTCCCACGAATAGCGATGTCCCGCGAACTGCGATCTCTCGGATCCCTCGAACAACTCCTTGTGGTTCCCTCGAATGGTTCGTCCAAGCACCGCAGATGCGATGCCTCCAAGGTATCCACACGTACAGGGAACAACGTCAGACGACGGACTGCTAGGTACGGTCGCACGGCATGGGGGCGTGGGGAGTGGTGGCGGCTGTGGAGGGAGGAAAAAGATCAACCCTAGAAGGTGCGCCCACTCCCCTTTATATAGACCTCCAAGGTGGGCTCAACACTTGAGGCCCACTAGGAGTCCATACCCATTTTCCACTCAGATCCAATCCGAATGGGCTGCTACCCCTTAAGTGTGCGACCCTATAGGTTCACGCACACATGGACACGACCCGAGTCGATAGTTGGTAGCGGCTCCTAGCAGAACGTGCCAACTCCCATGTGTCCGCAGAGTCGTTAGATGAACCTCGACAATGTGTTATATCCAACATTCCTTTTGCCTCACGATATATGTTGTCGAGCTCAAGGTGAGTACTTGTCACCCTTGTGATAGCTCGACATCTCTTCTCGAAACCGTGATACAGATTCCCGAACCGGGTTAACACTTAACCCAAGTCGCATGGCCATACTTTCCAAATCTGATCACTCGAGAGGGCCCAAAGAATATCTCTCCGAAGAGGAGGGGCAAATCCCATCTTGGTCAACCACGTCTCGCGACATGTCTCACGACTCACCCGAAAGCTACCTTTATAACTACCCAGTTACGGAGTAGCGTTTGATAGACCCTTAGTGAGTCGATCCTCATCCCGAGAACATGCGAGGACCTCAGGTCTAGGACATGGCATATACATTGTACTTGAGACTAACAGATGACAATATCTCGCTGTGTCTCAAAGTGGTTCTGTCCGACTCGGCGATCTCCACCCCCGAGTCCATACTATCGGTTTAGCATCTCTATGCACATGACTTGTGAAACATAGTCATCAACTGAATCATATACTAGTCAAAGGGTATGTGTCCACATAACCTTATCAACTAGGGACTAGTAAAACAATCATCATACAATATATAGTCTCACAAACAAGTCACATACTTATTGATACATATCACTGATGATGTTCAAGGACAATACAAAAGACTCATGAATACATAGGGAAACATCATCATCACATGATTGCCTCTAGGGCATATCTCCAACAGTTTTTAGTGGAGTGCAATTTTGAATCCCATGCCTTAGCTAAGGCTTCTTCTTCTTTACCAGTACGCCATCATTTGTGGCTAGAGATATTACGAGACATTGCTTGTATTCCAGACACTATTGAGGTAAAGTCCCTAATTCACCTCAACCACAAAAATGTTAGCGCCAGGGTTGTCTACCGTACCGATTCCTATTAGGAATCCCCTAAAACGGATGGCTATCGGGCCGGCCCAACACTGTAATCGAGCACAAGTTTTTTTGGTTCTTTTCCTTTTTTTCTGTGCCTTTTTCTTCGGTTTTCACTGGTTTTCTTTATTTTTTTTATTTTTTGTCCAACATATATCTATTTTTTTCATACACATCATACATTTTCCGTATACATCAGGAACATCTTTATACACGTTTAACATTTTTCAAACACATGATTAATATTTTTTCAAATATATGTTTGTTGCCTACTTTTCCCCACGCATATTGTACATTTTTTGTATACATCTAAAACATATTATTATGTATGTTTAAAATTTTTAAATACATGGTTAACATTTTTTTTTAAATACCGGTCTTTAACATTTTTTTTGGATACACGTTGAAACATTTTTTGTATTATATGAAACATTATTTTTAAACTATGTGAACATTTTTATACATTGGATAAACATTGTTTTTAAAAATGTCACAAACACTTTGTTTGAAAGAAGTGAACATTTTTTTAAATATAATTTTTTAAATGGTACAAAAATTATTTTGAATTAAATGAACATTTTTTACATTATGTAACAAGTTTTTCTTTTAAATGTCACTTGCATTTTATGAAATGCGTGAACATTTTTGTAATTTCACATATTTTTATAATGGCACAATTTTGTTAAAAGTTTGAGCTAAGATTTTTTTATGTACATTTAGTTTTTATAATGTGTGATGAACACTTATAAAAAAATTCATCAAATTATCTGTTCATAATATATGTATTTATTATTTTCCTAGAAAAATCAACAAAAAGAAAAAAAAACACGCGTAACGAGGCTACTGCGGGCCCCCAATGGCCTAGACAGGGCGGAACGGGCTGGACTGGACAGCTTTTGGTAAGGCCTATATAGCCTGTTCGATGCGGCCCGACGTGCGAAAAAAAGGAGGAGCGTGGCAGTTGGCTCAAGTTTTTTCTTTTTTGAGGATCGCTCAAGTTTGGTCTGCTGGCGATCTGGTTGCGGCCTTATTTAGACTATAGAGATAAGCTGGTGGGGCATTAGTTAAGGCCGGGTCTATGTATCGCCCATACCGATTCCTATTAGGAATCGCCTACAACGAATGGCTATCGAGCCAGCCCAACACTGTATCAGAGCTTGAGATTTTTTTTTCTGTTTTTCCACTGTTTATAGAACGGTTTTTCGCGGGTTTTCTTTGGTTTTTCTTTAAGCATTTTTGGTTTCGAGTTTCCTTTTTCTTTGGTTTTCACTTATTTTCTTCATTTTTTTTCTTTTTTTGGTTCAACATATATCTAATTTTCATACACATTTTAAACTTTTTGTATACATCAGGAACATTTTTATAAATGTTTACTATTTTCAATACATGACTAACTTTTTCTCAAATATATGTTTTGATGCCTACTTTTCCCCATACATGTTTACATTTTTTGTGTACATCTAAAATATTTTCTTATATACGTTTAACATTCTTGAGTACATGGTTAACATTTCTTTCAAATACTTGTTATGAACATTTTTTTTGCATACGCGTTGAAATATTTTTTGTATGATACGAAACATTATTTTTAAACTATGTGAAAATTTCTATAAATTGGATAAATATTGTTTTTTAAAATTTCACAAACACTTTGATTCAAACACATGAACATTGTTTAAGAACTTAACTTTTTTTAAATGTTATGAACATTTTTTACATTACACGAAGATTTGTTTACATTTTATAACGTTATTTTTAAATGTCACGTGCATTTTTTGAAACAAGTGAAGATTTTTCGTAATTTCACATAATTTTTTAATGGTAAAAACATATCTGCTATATCTAAATTGCTAGCCCCTACTACTAGATTTTTCTCAACATGCGTGCTTCCATATCACCTCCGTTATTTGTAGCCATCCGATTAAAATCATGTGACATTAGATGGCATGCATGTACTCATTAGTTACACTCCTTGCATTAATCAATCGATACAAACCATGCCACCTCATTACATCATGTATATCTTTTTCCCGGGGAATAAAGTCATGCATGCCAGTCATAATTTAAATTTTGCCATTAATTTTTATGTGAGCATGTGCGGTATATGTGTTGGACGCTTGGTTAGTTCGTGTTCCACATTTTTGTTAAAAGATGGTGTCACATTATGTTTAATTCAAAATGTTTTCTCTTTTTATATATCATTTTATCGCATACTTTGCATGTTTTTATTTTTAAAAAACGTAAACTAAGAGCAATTTTACATTTGTATTTCAATTAATTTTATTTTTAAGCATTTATTTATGCATTTGTTTTAACCTGGTTCCCGCAGCACGCGCGGGGCATCATCTAGTTTGTAAAGGTTGAGCGAACATCATTTTATAGTACATTTACATTTTTTAATGTGCAAATGAATACTTATAGAAAAACCAACCAATTTATTTTTCATAATATTTGTATTTTGTAAAAATATTTAAATAAATGAAAATAAAAAAACATGCGTGACGAGACCACGTGGTCCCTGTGTCGGCCTTGCATGTGAACCTCACGTGCGAGTTGCCGCGCGTGGCAAATAGCCCCCTCCCCCCAATGGGTTGGGCAGGGCGGAGCAGGCTGGACTGGGTCGCGTTGGGTAATGCCAATATGCCTGCTGGATACGGCCCGACGTGGGGAAAAAGGAGGAGAATGGCAGGCCGACGCAAATGGGCCAAGTGCTTGCTGGGGGCCCAAGTTTGGTTTGTTGCCGATCTGGTTACAGCGTTATTTTGACTAGACATATGCTGGTAGGCCATTATTTAGACTAGACATAAGCTGGTGGGCTAGATAAAGATCACAAGAGGGACGGTACATCGCATGTAGTAGGGGTGACCGGACTGATCATGACGGTTGGTCAAAGTCCTGTCTGATGGCCTCGGTGGTCTTGTCGTCGACTGTAATATGTTGATTTAGCAAGTGGGAGCAGCGCCCGTAGTCATGCCCGAGAGATGTAGCCATGTTGGTGTATCTCGTTAACAAATTTTGATTTTGTTGCTCATGCACATGTGATTCGACGAACTGACATATGCCTCGGATTATTCTAACACCCGTCCGCGCCTACACGTGCCGGCCTTGGACTCGATCAAACCATGTCTTTGAAGCACTAGTATAAATAATAAATCATAAATATGGAAAACATATTAGAGTACTCTGTATTACAGTGGGCATGCACGACAGTATGTCATGAATCATGCGCCTTTGCCCCTTCGGGGCATACATGCATGTGAAACGAAAAGTAGGCACCAACCAAAACGAAAGAGATGGAAAGACACGAGACCCTTTTTGGCAATATGCCAACGACCAACGCCTCAACCACCGACCTAACTCATGCTCAGCCACAGGCAGGCAGCAGCGGTAGGGCAGCCACACCCTTTACTCTTTTCCAAACCAAAAAGAAGAAGCAAAGTGTAGGAGCTCGTAGTAGGAGCAATGTAGCAAACAAACACACGACGAAATTAACCAAGGCACGCGCGCCACCGCTCGTTCACGGGCTCATCAGCACTCCGGCGTGAGCGAGCGGTCCCTCCAGAAGTCCTGGCAGTAGTAGTACACCATGTGGCGCTGCTGCGCCCACCGCATCGCCGTGTACTGCTGCCGCGTGAGCCCCGTGCCGACGGGGGACGCCCGGACCGGGCGGCAAGAGGCCGGGGCGCCGGGCCCGCACCCGGCGACCACGAAGCGGTCGAAGCGCGCCACGAACGGCTGGTAGCGGTAGTCCGCCCTGTACCTGCCGTCGTCGGTGGCCCAGTCGGAGGCGTCCCAGATGGAGCCATACGCCCACATCGGGCGGTCGGGGAAGGTCAGCTCCGTCTTGCGCTCGTACCGCCGGATGGGCACGTCGTCCACGAAGAAGGTGATGGCGTCCGGGTTCCAGAGGATGGCGTAGTTGTGGAAGCCGGCGGTGGGGTCGAACCAGAGGTGGAACCGCATCTCCCGCCCGATGATGCGCCCGTCGCCGCTGCCCCGGACGTACACGTTGGTCTGGAGCGTGTAGGGCTCGCCGGGGATGGTGCCCAGGAACTCCATGTCGATCTCGTCGTGGAACCCAGGGTGCGCCTCGTTGTTGGACAGCTGCGCGTATCAATCAACTTGTTGCTTCCACTAATTAACGTTGCATATGGAGTACCATTATTTAGAGAATATGTACAGTGCTTACGTAGAAGGCGGTGTTGGTGCCGGCGGTGTAGCCGGCGGGGAGCTTGATGCGGGTGGCGAAGTAGCCGTTCCTGTACGCATGCTTCGACTTGAACCCACTCCCTGCAACATAATCAAGCAGATAATTGGTCCATAAGCATAAGAGTAGACAACAGTGATCTATTACTGCTGCCACGTACGTGGGCCCAAAACGCACTGTGTTAATCGCCGCGCGATGCACAGGCCGGGGGCTCCTCCATTACCAAAAAGAAAAACGCACTGTGCCTGTGTTTCAGATTCGACATAAGTGACGCCGACGACTCAACATGGCGCTAGTGACGTCTCTTTCGCTAGAACACGAGTCCGAACAGTGAATTCACGTAGTACGTGCGTCGGTGACACTGTTGCCAAAAAACAAGAGCCAAATATACATGCATATGCATGCACCTAAACTGGACTTTAAAAACAATTCTCAGTCTCTTCCAGAGATGCGCAGAAAGAAAATTGCACGTACCGCAGGTCTTGTCGAGCCAGATGGTGATGGCCGAATGGTCGCCGGAGAGCGTCTGGTGCTGCGGGCCCCACTTGTTGCTGTACCCGCGGTTGAACGCCACTGGCCGGAACCTCGAGCTCGGGTAGTAGCCGGGAGAAGGCTGCGCGTCGGAGGAGGCCACCGCCATTGCCAAGAGCAGCAGCGCCATGGCCGGGAGCAAGGAGACGCTGGCCATTTGTTGCTCCGCCAAGCTAGCTAGCTAGGAGCTAGACTAAATGCTCCCTCCCACTGAGAGGAGATCGAGAGTACACTTGGTAGCCAAGCGAGCTGCTTTGGTGAGAGTGTATGTCCGTGTGGAGACAATATATAGGAGGAAAACAGAGAAAGGAAATCACCAGATTGTCCCACTCACACAAGAGGGAGTTGGGTAGTGATGAGGCGGTGTGAGTACATGATACTCCCTCCGTTCCTTTATGTAAGGTGTATTATTTCCGACACGGTGACCAAGGCACATAATTATAGACATGTTAAGACTAAATTACCCTTAGCAAATTTGTTTGTTAGTGAAAAGTGAATCAATTAGTCCAGAAAAGTATGAGATACATGCAATCGACAAAAAGATAGTTTCCTTCTTTTACTATAAGAAGAGATACAGACAATCAAAAAGAGATACTTTCCTTTTTTAGGAGGGCTAACAAGAGAATTATGAGGAATTAGAAGAAATACACCTTACATTCTGAAATTTTATCAAAAAACAAATACACCTTATATAAAGGAACGGAGGGAGTAAATGCGAATGCAGGTCGATCCATTGAAGGTGAATGTACCCACCACTTGTTCTCACCTTTCACCTGACCTGCTGGCGAAGGATGCTGTCTTTGGCAAGTGCCAAGTACCTAGAGCCAAAGTGCTTTCTAAGGGCAACTCCAACACCATGCATCAAAACGTCTGTAAAAGTCCGGATGACACAGTTCAAACACTTTTTATCATCCAACGCCGTGCCCGTTCTGCACGTCTAAATTCCCCCAAACCGGAAGCAAAGCTGGGAAGGTTTGCGGGCATCCGGACATCCGCCACGTAGGCGTCTGACACCATAGACTCAACCAAAACGGAGCCGGAGCCCGCGCATTTGGACAACTCGACTACCGTCTTCGCGTGAAAGCCTGCCCTTTTCCAGGCCCGTCGATGAGGGGGAGCGGAATGAGCGACCGCACAGGGCCTCCAAAATCGAGGGGCCCCCTCCGTAGAAAAAACCAGTATATATACGCTATGTTCGTTGCCTCAGTTGCCGTTAAAAAATCGCTAAAAACCAGTACGTACAAAAAACCAACGTGCCCCTCTCCCTGGAACGCTAGAGGCCCAAATCAGCCTACAGCCCATAACCCCGGTGGCCAGAGCGGAAGCCCCGGAGGTTCAGGATTCAGATCGTTCGAGACTAAAAAAAAAGATACAGATCGTTCAATTCCAAGAGATTGCAGTCGAACAGGCAGCGAACTGGGCAACTGGCGTCTCGCGAGTCGCGACTGGTGATTGGCGATGCCCTAGCAGTTGTGCCGGCGTAGTTCAGTTGGCTCCGATCCGATCCGGCGATCCCATCGTCCATCCGCTGATCATCTGATATTCTGATTCATCTTGTTGCCGTGAAGACTGAAGACACAACAGTCAACAGGGACACGCCCACGCCCAAACGTTGTTTCGATCAAGATTCAGGAAATAGGAACTCGGGATTCAGGAAGACACGCCCATGCCCGGACTACCAGCTGTGTTTTAATCTTCAAGAGCAAGGTTATTTTTCCAATTTATTTTCTTGTATTCGAATGATCTACACATCTTGTCATCTAGTTGTTACTATTTGAAACTAATTACATTCTGTTTGATCACTTATAATTTTGTTAGGTTTTGTTCTTGCATCTTCAACATGTCTACTAGAATTAGGAAGCATGATTCTGGTGCTACAAAGCGTAAGAAGAAACAAAGACTAGAAGTTGAGGCTCGATCTCTAACAGGTTCCCTCGATAGATATGTCGTGAGAGAACCCCGACTTGATTCTGAAAATCAAACTGCAGATGTTAATGTAGATGATGGTCATGATGACAATGCCATAGAGGTTGAGGCTCATGATGCAGAAATTGATGATGGTATTGCCGAAGAAGGGGGTGATGATAATCCTGCCGATGGAGGTGATCATGTTGATACTGCCAATGAAGGTGATAATGCTAATACCGCCGATGATGATAATATTGCTGATGACATCAAATATCATTTTCCGTTTGATATATTTGATCCAAGAAATTGGGATGCACTTGATCCTAAAATGATAGATGTTTTGGTGCAAAAGGGTCCTAAAAGAGACTCATCTATTCAGCATGGTAAAAAGGACAAATTGTCTAGAAGGTTTTCTGCAGTATCATATACTAGAGTTCTCTCAAATGGGGAAAAGTGTGACAGAGAATGGCTTGTGTACAGCAAAGATCTTGACAAGGTATTTTGTTTTTGCTGCAAATTATTAAGAAAAGGGCTCGTGAGAGGGCAGTTAGCAAATGAAGGTTTCAGTGACTGGGCTCATCTTGGTCATAGACTTAAAGAGCATGAAACTAGTAGAGAACATGTCACAAATATGACTACATGGTATGACTTGCGCCTTATGTTGGAGAAGAGTCAAACAATTGACAAAGTTGCTCAGCGAGAACTTGAAAAGGAAAAGGAACATTGGAGAAAAGTTTTGCTTAGAATCCTTTTGATTGTAAAATTTCTTGCAGAACACAATATAGCATTCCGTGGCAGTAATAGTAAGTCGTACCAAGACAGCAATGGAAATTTCTTAGGACTTGTTCAAATGTTGGCTGAATTTGACCCAGTTATAAAAGAGCATGTTGACCGCATCACCAATGACCAAATTCGTGATCATTATCTTGGTCCCTCCATACAGAATGAGTTGATCAATTTGCTCGCTGCTGCAATCAAGTCGAAAATCATTGAGAAGGTAAAAGAAGCAAAGTACTTCTCAGTTATACTTGACTATACTCCTGATGCAAGCCACCAAGAACAAATGTCTTTGATAATTAGGTATGTTGACGCATCTTCAGATTCTTTTTGCATTGAAGAATCCTTCTTAGGTTTTTTGGATGTGAATGATACCACCGGGCAAGGATTGTTTGATGTTCTACAGAAGGAATTGAAGAGTCTTGACCTTGATGTGGACAATGTGAGAGGTCAGGGATATGATAATGGGTCGAATATGAAAGGAAAAAATAAAGGAGTACAAAACAAAGTATTGGAAATAAACCGAAGAGCTTTTTATTCAGCTTGTGGTTGCCATAGTATGAATTTGGCACTATGTGATATGGCAAAGTGTTGTCGTAAAGCAATAGAATTTTTTGGAGTTATCCAGCGTATCTATACAATATTTGCTAATTCTACTAAGAGATGGCAAATTCTCAAAGATAACATACCAGGATTGACTCTCAAGTCATTATCATCTACTCGTTGGGAGAGTCGTGTTGATAGTGTTCAGGCTATAAGGTTTCAGCTACCGGAAATAAGGGAGGCCTTACTGCAAGTGGCTGAAAGTGATAAAGATTCTTCGATACAGAGTGAAGCTCAATCATTGGTGGAGAATGAACTTGGTGGCTTTGATTTTTTTAGTATCAATCATCATCTGGTATGAAATATTATCCGTTGTTAATTTGATTAGCAAAGAGTTACAGTCAAAGGATATGCTTATTGATATTGCAATTGAATCTGTAAAAGGCTTGCTTTCCTTTTTCAATAAGTATAGAGAAACTGGCTTTTCAAAAGCATTGGAAGTTGCGAAAAAATTACATTGGAGATGGATATTCATCCAGAGTTCCGCACCAAGCGTAAAATCAAAAGGAAAAAGCAATTTGATGAGGGCGAAGATGATGCATCTATTGATTCACAATCTGCAGAGGAGTCATTTAGGGTCAATTATTTTATACGTGTTGTTGATCAAGCTATAACTTCACTTACCATTAGATTTGAACAATATGAGGGGTATGAAAAGATATTTGGTTTCTTGTTTACTTCAGATAGGCTGCGATCACTAGATGACAAGAGTTTGATGGCTGCTTGTGTTAATCTTGAAGATGCACTTAAGAGTGGAGAACATACACATATTGATGGACCTGAATTGTGTTGCGAGCTAATTTTCATCCAGGATTTACTTCATAAATCAATGGGTCCTCTTGACATTCTGAATTATTTGAAGAAGCGCTCCACAATCTATCCTAATGCTGTTATTGCATACAGAATTTTGTTGACCATTCCTGTGACTGTTGCATCTGCTGAAAGGAGTTTTTCTAAACTCAAGTTGTTGAAGTCCTACTTGCGTTCTACTATGACACAAGAAATACTTAATGGATTGGCGACAATAGCACTTGAAAATGATGTCTTGGAGAAGATAAAGTACGAAGATATGATTGAAGATTTTATTTCAAGAAATACTAGACGGATGCTCCTTTTTGGTAGAACATGAGGTTAGTTTATTGCTTTGCTATCCCTTTACCTTTTGAGCTTTAGTATTTGATATATGCCTAAATAAGGTACAAATAAACAGATTTGAAATTATATAATGAAGTGAGAGTATGCTTTACGCATATTAGTTCTTTTGTTATGTGAATTGTTCGAAATTTTGGGCCACATTTTGGTTTTTGCCCCTGGCCCCGAATTTCTGGAGACGGCCCTGCCCTTTTCTCACTCTCCTGGCACCGATCGCCGCTGCCTACCACCTAGTTCCCGCCTGTTTCACCGTCCACCGTCGCGATGGAGCCGATCGAGAGTTCAAGACGGTCGCCGTCTGAGGACCCGTTGGTGGTGGTTGCCCGCAAGGCCAACACGGTGAAACACAACGCCCGCCGCCACAAAACAGAAGAAGAGGGAGGCCACTTTGGCGGCGGCCAGTCAACCAGTACCTCCTCCACTAAAGCGTGTGGCCAGCGGGTGGCTGTCGTGCAATCGTCGACCGTGCAATCACCACTGCCTTGGTTGGCGCAGCTGTGTCCGTCATACTACTCCGCCACCTAGCAGCTTGGTTCGTAGCTGCAGTCCGCGTCCACCTTCATCGTCAGCCATCAAGTGTCATTCATCGTCAACCTCAACGGGGACTACACCTTCATGGAGTCTCCGTAGTAGTCGTTAGCACTTGTCCGTTTGTGGATGTTGGTTGTGTCTCCCTTGCCACTTGATGCCCGTTCTCTATTTGCCGGGATCTCTCAACCAGGCGCAACGACGGATGAGGAGGCACTGATGAACATGATCCACGACAGTGACGGCAACGAAGATGGACAAGTGGAGGACTTTGCCGGCATAATAAAAACCGGGGTACCCCAAGCTCACCAACAGATGGGGCAGCCCAAGATCCACGTCGGTATACAAAGAGGACACCTCGGAATTTTCCACCCCCTCAGAATTGGCCAAGTGGCACGACACTCACAGAGCTCATAAGTTTTTTGTTGCTCGGTGTGTTAGTCATTTGGCCGGCTATGCAACATGTGTTGGATTTGGTCGAATATGCTCTATGTGTTGGTCATTTGGCATAATATGCAACTTGTTGATCATGTATTTTTTTTCCTAGGCCGTCTGTGCATGCACATTGTTCTTTATTACGGAGAAGAAGCACTTCTCTTCATGCATTGTTGACTGAAGTTGAATGTGCACCCTAAGTGGCTCAGTGTCGTTGCCAATTCCGTCAAGACCGCTGCCATCGTCAATGAAGATGATGATCGTGATCCAACAAAAGGAGGCCTTGCTCCAACCAAAAGGATGGCTCAGAACCGGGGAAGGAAGTGGGAGGAGGAGGAGAAGGAGAAGCAAGATGGGGCAACATACAAGATGATAGATAGGTTTGAGGACATCATGGCGAAGAAGGAGGAGGGATGCGTCAAGCGCAATGACGCAAAGAGGGAAAAGAAGACGATTAATTCCTTTAGTGATCTGAAAATGGAGCATAAAGGATTATCGCCTTTTCCCCCAGAGGTGACCCTAAGTTATCTAACCCATGAGAGGACGGTGCCCTTTAAGTTAGGGTCTCAAACAAGCTTTTGCTAGAGAATTAAATTTCAGATTTCGACCGGATCATAAATCAAGCTGACGCTGAAAACACTTATAATAAAAATAGGCATGGGTATGAGGACTTATGCTTACAACCATATATTTGTGTCGGGATCATCATGGTCTAAATTTGTGCTTTTGAAGTCATCAATCAAGATGTGCTTGCTACGAATCAAAGTGGGGGATGTGTCCAAATTACGTCTTGACCGACACGCGTCCTACATCAAGAGTCAGTTGTCTAACCGAAGGCCCTATCCCCAAGGATCAGACAAAAGCATTGGGCGTTTAATGACTACACCTCTTGAATCCCCAAGGATAGGATCTGTGTTACCGTACTAAACATTTCTGTCACTGGTGTTTAGAATAACACTTTATGGAAACCCTTTCCTTAGCCTCTCCGTGACTCGCTCTCCATTATCCTGGGTACCTGCAGGGATGAAGAATGTGAACTAGACAAGAGACAACTATGAAGCAATTTTATGCTACACATACGGGACATTAATTCGAAGAACTTCCATGGATCCCTCCAACAAATACATCGGGTTGCAAGGCTCTTGCCTCAACCCATGACCTTAGGGAACTACTCACACATGGAGGTCAGATCACACGAAGACCTCATCGAAGAATACATCATGAAGATTGATTGATTGATAATATGCCTTACGATGGATGTCGTGCGTGATACACTGTTACAAGTATGGCTAGATGGCTGAGAACTATGGTGGTGGTGAAGGTTGTGGCTATGGAGATGGGAAATGGCGGCGGCTAGGGTAGATGGAGATGGCTACTGTGAAGATGACAATGACTGGCTTGTTCTCCGATGTTCTGTTGCTCATTCGGCATTGGGCCGTTTATAAAATTTGTTCAGGTGGATCAGGCGCCTCCATTGGCAGTTCATACGACCATGCATACGAGCGGGCGCGGGCGTATGGAACGTTGTCTTCTGCTTTGGCGCCTCTGTTGCGCCTTCCACTTGATCTTCTCTATATCAACTTTACTCCTTTTCATGTATTGGCTTGATTTCGTCCATAATTAGCCCATTTCCCGTGGAAACAAAATAAATATCAGATATTTGGAATCCTTTGCATTCATTAGTAATTAGTGGCAATATCAGAGCGAATATCTCGATTTAATGAAATATTTCGGTTTAAACTCGGGTTAGAGGAGTGTAAAAATAACACTCATCAACTCCCCCAATCTTAAACTTGATCGTCCTCGAGCAACATAGAAAGGAATTCGAATCATAAGAAACTCAGTTGTTTAAACCGAAATAACGAGAAGGTTTTGGTTCACTTACGATTGGTACGTCTGGATAGCCCACCGTTTCTTGACCTGAAAACTTAGTATAGCTATAGCGGTGGCATGGTTATTATGCAAGTGTTAGTGAAGCAAAGATAATCAAATCAAAGCTCTTGCTCAACTAGATAAAATAACATGGTAGCACTTAATTCTGTTTCCTCTAGTTAACACCTGGTTGGCGGGAATGCACGGAAGAGTTTTTCTTTCTTTAAGCAATGAAAACATAAATTAGGGAGTGAAAGGCATGTAAAGACAACATGATTCTAGAGTAACTCGCTAACACACCCACGAATGTCTCATCATCAAGGCTCTCAAGCACTTAGTTTCAATCATTGTTTGCTGAAACTTTTGTTGTCACGTGACAGGATTATGCCAAATAAGTGATCATGTATAAGGTTTCGCAGTGGCTTAATTTTGGGTACTATGGACCAATATATTTGTCTCTTTCGAGCTCTTGTGACCAGTACCCGGTATTTACCACATACACACACATTCAAGAGAAAGCTAAATAATATTCGATGTAGTGTTGCCACTACGTATGGTAACAAACTTATAGCCGAAATTCGAGCCGAAACTCTGGTGGATCGTTAATTGGCTAGCGGACTTCTCAGCATAACATCAAGGTGACGAAGTCACATTTACACACATACACGTGCATATGGTAGCAGGGCTATGACACCAGCGAGAAGCTGGAGCGCCATGTAAGAGATACAACATATATCTTTGACATAATCTCATTCACCCTTCAACTAAGTTCCTCTAGACAATTTAATCCACAAGTGCTTATTGAGTCTATTAAAAGTATCTCTAACATCATCTTCTCTACAATTTTCTCAACACCCAAGTCTTTGAAGACTTTCTCTTGTGCATGGTTATTCTTTGTTAAGATCACTTTCTTTTAAAAACTGTCCCACCACTAGTCTTGGTTATCTAGATTAAACAAAACAAAGGCTACAAAATTATTTCAGCTACTAGAACAAAATCTGTGTTTTAACCATCAAGACTTACTCCCATTTGCACACATCACACATACTACTACTACATCTATTCTAAGTAATTCATCAAGTGCAAAAGATGGGAGTCGTAGCTAGGACATACCTTACGATCATGAATGTACACACTTCTCTTCCTTAAGCTTGCATTCCTCGTTGTCCGACGTAGATCAACTCCTTTGAAATATAAACAAGAATGCAAACGTAATCCAAGGGCAAAAGAAAAGAACAAAGCGATACTTATTCTATTTTTGGTTTTTGAAAGCTAACTTGCAAACGAAAAATCACAAGCGGTGAAAAGAAAAACGAAAGCAAATAAAAAGAAAAGTGTTAGAACAAACCAACACGAGTGTTGGAAGCTCAGCAAGTTGAAGTACAACCTCATTACAACTTATTAAAAATAATACCGCCACATCTTGATGTATACGTGGTAGTGACCTCGTCGAAGCTTAAGCTTTTGCAAGCCCGAGCCGGTGAGATCATTGTGGCGGTGGCTGGTCAGGAGCCCATCCTTGGATCCAGTTGGAGAAGCTAGTGTTCATGTAGACGAATGTGTCTCGAAGGGACTCGACGAGGTTGCTCATATCATTGATGGAGCCCTGAAGACTGTAAAGGTCCATGTATGTGGTGTAGGCTTCTTGTTGTGGTTTCTCCTCTTGGGGCTGCTCCTCTTCTTTGTCGGTGGCATGATCTTCTTCATTAACTTGTTCCGGTTCAGGGGCCTCTTGGTCAAAAGTTGCATCTCCTTCCTGTGCACATAATGCAAAAGTCAATCTTCTATGGAAAAACGGTTAGGCATAGGAGTAGGTAACAAGTACCTAACTCCAGGAATTCGAATACAATGACAACCACGGCGAACCACTACCATTTCAGCACTAGAAATAACTCGAATATTAGCAAGGTTGTTACCGACAATGGGGCAGAGATGGTTATAGTTGAGGCCAAGGGAGTTGGCCAACATGGTGATGACTCCTCCACACATGCTATCTCCTTGTGCATGATTTGCCTGGTGCACAAGGTGTAACAAAAGTATTGCCCCTAAGTTGGGTGAATAACCGACGTCAAGGTTGGCTACTTTCCGGAGAATTAGCATATTCTCATCATTTACCTTAGAAACTTCTCCTCGTGCCTGCAATGAGTTAGTGATAACAAAATAGAAATAGCGAATAGGGGGACTTTCAATGCAACTGAACCTTTGTTTGGAACCATTGTAACTCATTCGGGAAAAGGATTGCCTCGGGTGAGGGTTTAAGAAAATCATAAACGTAGCGGATGTCATCATTGTTGTTGGTGAAGCCAAAGTGAGTACACCACTCATCTAGAGTGATGTTGAAGTCTTGGTCCATGAGGCGGAAAGTGATCCGTTCTTCCTCATAAGCATTTGGCATGAGACCAACATTATGCGAGAAAGCACTAAAAAACTCAAGCGTCAATCATTCATATGTCTCACATCCCTGATAAACAAAATGATGCAACACGGCATTATCACAAAGTAAATTGAAATCGTTACTGATGCCCAATTTGGCTAGTGTGGACTCACAAGCCCACTTGGTAATCTTCATCTTCCTTGCCTAAAGCTTCTTGTATTTCATCAATGCTTCACGGTCGGTGAAGACGACCCCCTACGTGAAAACTTGTTGCTATCGTGCGGAACTCGCGGATGAACCCGGTGCATCACCACGAGTGACACGTGGAAACCTTGAAGGAGCATCTTCAAAATATTTTTTCAGAATAATAGAATGATACAATAGTGATCCTACGGCAATTTAAACATCATACTCCTCTAAAAACATGAACGAATCCAGGTGAAACTCAAAATTTAAATCAAAAATACGCATACCCTAGACATGGCAATGCTAGGAACATAGAACATGGATTCGCTAAAAATAAGTTGGGGATTGGAGGAGAAACATACCGTAGATCGTTGACGCGGAAGGGTTTGAACTGAAATCAAACGAGTAGGGATATCGGGAAAAGTTGTGGTAGGGTTTGGAGAGGTTTGGAGGAAGAAGAAGAAGACAAAGAAGAAGAAAGAGATGAGTTGGGGGCGAAATACCTCTTGCCTCGGGCTCTTTGTGGCCGCCAGGATGCCATACGACCATTCATACGAGCGGGACCGCTCGTATAGAACATCTTCATTCATTCTAGACCCAAAGTCCTGTCTGTGCTTACCTCATACGACCAATCATGCGAGCGGGAGCGCTCGTATTTAACATCGTTGTTCGTTTTGTTGAATTTGATCTGCTGGTCGAAGGTGCCATACTTCTACTCATACGAGCATGGATGCTCGCATAGAACATCGTCAAACACTCTGGACTTCTTCTATGTTTCTATCGAAGGTTCATACGACCGCACATACGAGCGGGGATGCTCGCATGATATGCCGTCGAACGCTTTGTTGCCTCTGGTGTATTTCTGTTGGAGCCGCGAGGATTCCATACGACCGGGCAAACGGCCACAGCGGTAGCACGTTAGGCCGTCTTTTGATTTGTTTCTTCCGAAACTTTACTTTTCTCACTAATTACTGCGGGGTTAGTTCGAACACAACATATAGGCATATTTCCAGGCGTTCAAACGTCAGTACAACACAAGATTATTTTGCACAAGACAAAGGCCTCATTAGAACAACTCTTCTCAACTTATCCTCCATGATAAAACTTCAACACTCTTTTATTGAAACAAAAAAACTTACTTTTCTACCTTATTTGCGAGGGTTGCCTCCCATGAAGCGCTTGTTTTCGGTCGAATAGCTCGACCGTAGTGATGATCACTTGGGTAAAGATACACCGAGCCCATAGCTTCGAGCATTGACGACAATGTCGTCTTTGCTGTATGTCTTCATTTTCTTTTTCCTGGGGATATGTCTCACAAAAGGATCCTTTGCAGGAAGGTCAAATCTCACATTTCCCTCAAACACATTAATAACAGCCTTGATGGTCCTAAGAAAAGGCCTACCAAGAATTATAGGAGCAATGGGATCTTCAGGCATATCTACTATAACAAGATCAATCATGACAGGACAATCATTAATTTGAATGATAACACCATGCTTAATCCCTACTGTTGTGTAATGGCCATATTCAATCTAATCTCACTAGTAGCATAAGGACCAAGATTGAGACTATCATAAATGGACTTAGGGATAGTGGAAACACTAGCACCTAGATCACATAAAGCATAAAACTTATTTAAACCAATCTCAATAGTAGGCTCAAAAGCATCATCTTGTTTAACAGGTAACTTACTGAATAGCTTTTTTCTTCCATCATCCAACCCATGTACCTTAGCTGCAATATAATCAACAAAGACATTATATGACTCATCATTTGATACCTCAGGTAGTGGGTGTTTCATTGCTATCATCTTCACAAAGTCCGCAACCGTATAAGTATACTCTAGCACATGGCTTTTATCAAGCTCTTCTACACTTTCTTCATTACTTCTCATCATCTTGACATCTTCAACCGGATTAGGTTCCGGTTTACCTGCAAACTTCGCTAGAATCAAGGTTTGGCTCTCTGCAATTTCATCCACTTGTGCTTCCATGTTCTTAGTTATATAGAGCCTACACATCATTAGTGAGTCTAGCAATCTTACTGGTCAATTGACCAAGTAAGTTATCATGATCTTCAAGATATTTTTAAAGGTTTCATTCTGCTCACTTTGACTAGCAATAAAAAATTTCAGAGTTTCCTCTAGAGTATTTCTATTGCCATTGTTAGTTCCATTAAAATTATTAGCTGCTCCACCATTATTAAGATAGGGTAATCTAGGAGCATACCCATTATTTTTCCAGTTGGGATTATTGCTATTACAAGCAATAAAATTGACATCATTAACTTCTTCATCAGTAATAGCATTCACATTTACCTTTTCTTTACCTGTCATGACAGAGATGTGTTCATCAATCTTAGTGGTCAACTCCATATTCATTTCTTCATTAGCGTTAACTCTCTTGGTAGTATCCCTCTCAACATCACATTGGGCATGGTTTTCTTGCATTTCATCAAGCAAATTTTTAACATCAGCGATGGGCTTACCCATAATAGTTCCTCCTGTAGTAGTATCAAGCATAGTTTTTGACATAGGATTTAAGGCATTATAAAACATATGAAGAATTAACCATTATTCCATTCCATGGTTGGGACAATTACTTATAGCCTCCTTCATGCGATCCCACACAAGTGATAGTGGCTCCCGATCTTCCTGCTTAAAACTAGTTATCTGTGAACGAAGTTGCATAATATTTGCAGGTGGGCAAAACTTAGATAAAAACTTACTGCAGCAATCAGTCCATGAAGTTATATTACCTCTAGGCAAAGCTAGAAGCCATTATTTTGCTTTTCCTCTCAAGGAGAAAGTAAATAGACGCAACTTCAAAGCGTTAGGATCATAATCCTTAATGCGTGTCATGTTGCACAATTCAGAAAAATTATGCAGGTGCATACCGGCATCTTCAAAAGCAGCCTCCAAATTGGTCCTGTTGAACCATAGAGACTAGGTTCGGTTTTATCTCATACACAGCGGCAACAACATCAGGTTGTGCTTGTGACGCCCCCGACTCAATTGTGCACTAATCATACACGCAAATGCGCACGATCAAGCCCAGGGACTCACGGGAAGATATCACAACACAACTCTAGACACAAAATAAAATAATACAAGCTTTATATTACAAGCCAGGGGCCTCGAGGGCTCGAATACATAAGCTCGAGTTACACAAGAGTCAGCGGAAGCATCAGTATCTGAGTACAGACATAAAGAGTAAACAAGTTTGCCTTAAGAAGGCTGAGCAAAACAACGACATCTAGATCGAAAAGGCGCAGGCCTCCTACCTGGGAGCCTCCGAACTACTCCTGGTCGTCGGTCTCCACGTAGTAGTAGGCTCAGTCGGCGTAGTAGTAGCCGTCGACGGGGTCAGCTGGCCCCGGGGCTCCGTCATCTGATCGCAGCAATCGGGTATGGGGAAAAAGAGGTAGCAAAGCAACCATGAGTACTCATCCAAAGTACTCGCAAGACTTACATCAGATCTATGCTAAGTATGTATCGGTATCAAAGGGAAGGGGCTGTATCTGTGGACTATACTGCAGAATTGCCAGAATAGAAAGAAGGCCTTGCCTATCGAAGACTAGCATCTTGCAGCGTCTTGCAGCAACAGAAGATAGTAGAATAACATATAATATAGTAATAAGTATATATTAGCCATGCCCAGAGATCCTTCCTTGACTCCCTGCGAGAAAGCGATCCCGGAGCCATTATATCAATTAAGTATCACAAGTATCCAGTTCAAATTGTAGTTGATCGGGATACAACTCCGAGCGTCCTGTTACCATGGACACGGCTATTCAAATAGATAACTTCCCTGCAGGGGTGCACTAACTTACCCAACACGCTCGATTAACTCTGGCCGGACACACTTTTCCTGGTCGTGCCCGACCTCGGCTGATCGACATGACGTAGTCCTACCTAGGCTCCGCAGACAGGTCCCCGTCGGTCTACATCCTAAGCGCTCAGGGGTCTTGGGCCCATCGCCCTTTGCACTACGGGTCGTTGCACGCAGGGCGAATCCAGGCACCACCTCTCTCATGGATGGCGCCGGCCCAGCTGTGCCGCAATGCTGAACTGGACGTTTGACAGAGCTTTCGGGAGAATCGTACAACGCCGAGTGCCCATACTTATTCCCGTGTGGTGGTTAGTGCATAAAAGGCCAGATGCCTACTCAGATCACATATCCAAACCCATTAGTGTGTTGGGAGCGCGCGGTGACGATCAGTGCTCCTGTCGCCCCGTCTCGCGGAGTTACGGCAAGGGTCAGGCCCATCCCTCTCCTGGGGCGGTCTTTGCCTGCCCAGCCGTGCCGTGTAATTATCTCGCGGGTACCCTCACGGTCAACCCGGCTTCACATCTCTCGCGGGTACCCCTCGGGGTCGACCCGACTTCAACAAGGGACTGAGGTAAAAACATGGTAACCGTGTGTCCATAACATCAAGAGGGAATCCGAGGAATCACCCTCGTTGGATTCCTACTCGATGTAACCGTCAAGGTGAACTTGGAGGAATCACCCTCTATGGGTTCACACATGAGGGGCTGCACGACAGAGGCATCATCGGAGGTGGTGAAAGAGGAATCACCCTCGGTAACCCACAACCGACTAGCTAAGCTACAGAGATATCATCAGGATTGAGGTAGGAGGTATCACCCTCGGCACTCGATAGTAGCTCTGCAGAGTCGTACAACTTAGGGGGGTGTGCGGTGCTGTGTCGGTCTCGGCACGTCGATCACAATGATCGAGTCATCGGTAGTAAAGCATGGCAACAAGGACAATGATGTGGGGCCTCTGATGGATCACTAACCAACCTTTACTAAGCATATAGGACAATAGGTAAAGTATCAACAACAGGTTACAAAAACAGGCTATGCATCAGAATAGGAGCAATCAAATACAATAGCAAAATCTAATACAAGCATGGGAGAGAAAGAATGGGCGATATAGGAATGATCAAGGGGGTTTTACTTGCCTGGAAGCTCCGCCGAGAGGGGCTGGACGTCGTCGACGTAGTCGTACTCAGAGGGCAGCAACAGTCTCGGGGTCTACCGGAGAAGAAGAGGGGGAAGACACAGTAAATATAAAGCACACAAATGCAGCACGATGTATGACATGGCAGTATGCTGTGCTAGGGGTGACCTAACGCAGTGCTACACGTTACAGACGGAGCGGAAAAATATGTGGGAATATTTTCCCGGCTTTAGGCAATTATCGGACAGACGATCCGGAGGGGAAGGTTCCATGTTTGCAGTGTTGGAGGCATGTGACAGGTATGTGGATGGCATATTCGGATTCGTCTCGTTTTTCTGAACGTTTTTCATATATAAAACATTTTCATCTGAGCTATGGTTGAATTTATATGAATTTTCAAAGTTTTAGCAATATTCTGAAATTACTGGAATTTATTTTAATTCGAAAATAAACAGTGCAAATACTTTTTATACACAGGGCAGAGCCAGCCACAGTCAATGACATGTGGGGCCAGTCAAAGCCCAGTCAGCAGTCAATATTGGCAGTTGACTGGTCAACCTGACATGTGGGGGCCACATGTCATTGCCACAGGTTTATCCAGATTAATTAAACAGGTTAATTAGAGAGGGGGCCCACGTGTCATAGTCACAGTTAGCATTAGGGGCATTTTTAGTAGGTTATTAACTGAGGGGCCCACACGTCAGTGTCTACTGTTCCGTTTTAATTAGTGCTAACACTAAACGGCCGGGCCCACCTGTCATTGAGACAGGGCCGGCCTAAATAGAGCAGGCACTGGCGGCGACCTCCAGGGGTGGCGGCAGGACGCCGGCCGGCCGATTCCGGCGCCCATTTGGACGACCACGGCCACCAGACGAACGGGCGCAGCGTGCCGCGTCGAGCTGCGCTACGGGCGCGAGCTAAGGGGAATGGCAGTCGCGGCGGCAACGATGATCGAATGGCGGCGACGACAGCGCACTCGAACCGGAGGCTACGGGGGACGGCCGAGGCCAGGAGGAGATGCGGGAGTAGCGCGAGCTCACGGCGAGGGTAGTGGGGGACTCAGGGGAGCCGAGGGTTGCCGGAGATGAGTAGACCGACGAAAATGGCGACGGTGGCCGTGGGTGGGGAACAAGGCGATGGCGGCGATGCAGGGCCTCCGTGGTCCAGCTCTTCACGCACAGCGGTGCGACTCGTCGATGCGGTTCTCCGGGCACAGTTCTAGGCGGTGGCGAGGTGCCGCGGCCGTGCGCGGAGAAGATGCCTCGATGGCGGCGATGCGGCGCTCCTCCGCTTGAGCTGCTGCTTGGAATCGACGAAGATGAGGAGGGCAGAGCTCCTGGACGTCTTCACGTGGCTCGGGGAGGTCTCGGAGCATGGCTACGAGGCGGCGGCAATGAAGGAGCTTCGGGCGACGGCTCGATCTGGAATGAGAGAGCGAGGGAGGGGTTACTGGAGGGCTAGGGTTTGCAGACGAAAGGGAGCAGTGCGGGGCGGGACTTATCCATCCCGGGGACTCGCAGGATGGCCGACAGCGCGACATCCGTGCCATGGACGGCCGCCCTGCGTCCACGGCGAGGGGAAAGGGACGACCGTGGTGGTGGGCTGGGCTCCCACTGTGCACTCGAAGCCCATGTGCACAGTGTAGTTCTCCCTTTTCTCTTTTTATTGCCTTTTCCTTTATTAGTTACTATTTGGCCTTTCTTTTAGCATCAAACGACTTTTGTAAAATGTGAAACTAGTCTCAATAAATACTCTACATTATTTGGTACTGCCACAAAAAGTTTGAGAGGCAACTGAATCCATTTGGATTTTTCACAAATGAAAAGGCATTTGAAAATGCTGAATTGGCACTGTTTTAATTGCCATAGCCCATTTAAGCAAATAAGTGATGTTGTTTTCCTTAACAAATAATTGTTATGGAATATTTGCTAAATGATGAACTATTTTGCAGCCATGTTTGTGCAACTTTAAATTTCACTTGCAATTTGAATTGATTTCAGAGCTGGAATTTGAAATGAGATATGAATCCAATATGATCAAGCACTGCAAAGCAAAGTGATTAAGCATAATCATGAGGATCACTGTAGCTCATTACATAGGGGTGTTGCAACTCTCCTCCTCTAAAAGAAATTCTTGTCCCAAGAATTCAGGAGGTAGAAGGGAAAAGATCGGGGTATTCTTCACGTTCCCAAGTGGCTTCACCTTCAGTGTGATTCAACCACTGCACTTTAAGGAACTTGGTTGCCTTCTGACGGGTTCGACGTTCAGCTTGATCAAGAATGCGGATCGGATGCTTTTTATAAGAGAGATCATCTTGCAATTCGAGCATTTCATGATCCAATGTACGGTGTGGATCCTTGAAGGAACGACGAAGTTGCGATACATGGAAGACATCGTGGATGTAAGAGAACTACGGTGGCAACTCCAATTTATAAGCCACATATCCACGTCTGGCGAGAATGCGGAAGGGTCCAATATAGCGAGGAGCTAACTTGACCTTGATTCCAAAACGATGAGTGCCCTTCATAGGAGTGACATGCAGATAAGCTTGTTCACCGGGTTGATAGATCGATCCCCAATGTTTACGATCATAGTTGCTCTTCTGGCGGGACTGGGCCGCCTTGAGATTTTCCTGGACAATACAGACTTGCTCTTCAGCTTGTTGGATAATATCCGGACCAATGAGCGGTCGTTCCCTAGTTTCTGACCAATTCAGAGGGGTTCGGCACTTACGTCCATATAATACCTCAAAGGGAGCCATCTTCAACCTAGCTTAATAGCTGTTGTTGTATGAAAATTCAACATACGGGAGAGATTCTTCCCACTTCTTGCCAAATGAGATGACACAAGCACATAGCATATCTTCAAGCACTTGGTTAACTCGTTCAACTTGACCTTGGGACTGGGGGTGATAAGCTGAGCTCCAGGTTATATGAGTTCCCATAGCTTCTTGGAAACTTTCCCACAACTTTGATGTGAAGAGGCTGCCACGGTCTGAACTGATCTCCTTCGGAATACCGTGGAGTGTTACAATTCTGGAGATATACAAGTCTGCTAACTAACTAGCAGTGATCGTCTCCTTGACTAGCAGAAAGTGTGCAACTTTGGAGAATTGATCAACGACGACAAGAATTGAATCGTGACCCTTCTGCGACTTGGGAAGGCTAGTAATGAGATCCATCTGAACCTTATCCCATTTCCATTCAGGAATAGGGAGCGGTTGTAGAAGTCCAGTAGGTTTTTGATGTTCTGCCTTGACGCGACGGCAAACGTCACATTCAGCAGCATATCTAGCAATGTCTTACTTCATATTAGACCACCAGTACCTCTGACGAATGTCTTGGTACATCTTGGTACTACCTGGATGAATAGACAGAGGTGTGTCATGTGCTACTTTATTCTTGGAGTATACCAAGATATCATCCAGATAAACCACGACAAATTTGTCGAGGTAATCCATGAAGATATAATTCATCAATCGGGAGAACGTTGCTGGAGCATTGGTTAAACCAAAAGACATGACGGTGTACTCGTATGAACCATAGTGAGTAACGAAAGCGGTCTTCAGAATATCCTCTTCACGAACTCGGATCTAGTGGTAACCCAACCGCAGATCGAGTTTAGAGAATACGGAGGAACCAGCAAGTTGATCATACAGATCATTGATCCGAGGAAGCGGATACTTATTCTGAATGGTTGCCTGGTTGATAGGTCGGTAATCTTGGACCAACCGGTTCGTACCATCCTTCTTCTTGACAAAGAGAGAAGGTGCTCCCCAAGCAAAGGAATTTGGACAAATGAAACCTTGCGGAGTGATTTATCGATTTCCTCCTTAAGCTCAAGGAGTTCAAAGATGTCAAAAGACAGTATGTGTATGATGTGTCAGACATTTAATGAAATAGTTGCAGGTAATCCAGCTCTCCGGGTGGATGTGAACACGAGAACCTAATGTTAGAGTTAGCAAAATCTTTAACCCGAATAGAAGAGAGATCAGAGTCCCAGAGTAAAGAAGAGGAATAAAAGATCCTAAACCCATCCATTGGCGACGTGGGCCCGTAAGCCACACATCAAGGTTAGTAAAACAGTTTTTCAAAGACTAGACTCAACTTCGGCCAAGGAGTTGGAAAGGGGCTTCCTACAGGCAGTCGGCTCTGATACCAACTTGTGACGCCCCCGACTCAATCGTGCACTAATCATACACGCAAATGCGCATGATCAAGCCCAGGGACTCACGGGAAGATATCACAACACAACTCTAGACATAAAATAAAATAACACAAGCTTTATATTACAAGCCAGGGGCCTCGAGGGCTCGAATACATAAGCTCGAGTTACACAAGAGTCAGCGGAAGCATCAGCATCTGAGTACAGGCATAAAGAGTAAACAAGTTGGCCTTAAGAAGGCTGAGCAAAATAACGACATCTAGATCGAAAAGGCACAGGCCTCCTGCCTGGGAGCCTCCGAACTACTCCTGGTCGTCTGTCTCCACGTAGTAGTAGGCTCCGTCGGCGTAGTAGTAGCCGTCAATGGGGTCAGCTGGCCCCGGGGCTCCGTCATCTGATCGCAGCAATCGGGTATGGGGAAAACGAGGTAGCAAAGCAACCGTGAGTACTCATCCAAAGTACTCGCAAGACTTACATTAGATCTATGCTAAGTATGTATCGGTATCAAAGGGAAGGGGCTGTATCTGTGGACTATACTGCAGAATTGCCAGAATAGAAAGAAGGCCTAGCCTATGAAAGACTAGCATCTTGCAGCGTCTTGCAGCAACAGTAGAGAGTAGAATAACATATAATATAGTAATAAGTATATATTAGCCATGCCCAGAGATCCTTCCTCAACTCCCTGCGAGAAAGCGATCCCGGAGCCATTATATCAATTAAGTATTACAAGTATCCAATTCAAGTTGTAGTTGATCGGGATACAACTCCGAGAGTCCTGTTACCGTGGACACGGCTATTCGAATAGATAAATTCCCTGCAGGGGTGCACCAACTTACCCAACACGCTCGATTAACTCTGGTCGGACATACTTTTCCTGGTCGTGACCGGCCTCGGCTGATCGACACGACGTAGTCCTACCTAGGCTCCACAGAGAGGTCCCCGCTGGTCTACATCCTAAGCGCTCAGGGGTCTTGGGCCCATCGCCCTTTGCACTACGGGTCATTGCGCGCAGGGCGAATCCAGGCACCACCTCTCTCATGGATGGCGCCGGCCCAGCCGTGCCGCAATGCTGAACTAGACGTCTGACAGAGCTTTCGGGAGAATCGTACGACGCCGAGTGCCCATACTTATTCCCGCGTGGTGGTTAGTGTGTAAAAGGCCAGAGGCCTACTCAGATCACATATCCAAACCCTTTGGTGTGTTGGGAGCGCGCGGTGATGATCAGTGCTCCTGTCGCCCCGTCTCGCGGACTTACGACAAGGGTCAGGCCCATCCCTCTCCTGGGGCGGTCTTTGCCTGCCCGGTCGTGCCGCGTAATTATCTCGCGGGTACCCTCACGGTCAACCCGGCTTCACATCTCTCGCGGGTACCCCTCGGGGTCGACCCGACTTCAACAAGGGACTGAGGTAAAAACATGGTAACCGTGTGTCCATAACATCAAGAGGGAATCCGAGGAATCACCCTCGTTGGATTCCTACTCGATGTAACCATCAAGGTGAACTTGGAGGAATCACCCTCGATGGGTTCACACTTGAGGGGCTGCACGACAGAGGCATCATCGGAGGTGGTGAAAGAGGAATCACCCTCGGTAACCCACAACCGACTAGCTAAGCTACAGAGATATCATCAGGAGTGAGGTAGGAGGTATCACCCTCGGCACTCGATAGTAGCTCTGCAGAGTCGTACAACTTAGGGGGGTGTGCGGTGCTGTGTCGGTCTCGGCACGTCGATCACAATGATCGAGTCATCGGTAGTAAAGCATGGCAACAAGGACAAGGATGTGGGGCCTCTGATGGATCACTAACCAACCTTTACTAAGCATATAGGACAATAGGTAAAGTATCAACAACAGGTTACAAAAACAGGCTATGCATCAGAATAGGAGGAATCAAATACAGTAGGAAAATCTAATACAAGCATGGGAGAGAAAGAATGGGTGATATAGGAATGATCAAGGGGGTTTTGCTTGTCTGGAAGCTCCGCTGAGAGGGGCTGAACGTCGTCGACGTAGTCGTACTTAGAGGGCAGCGACAGTCTCGGGGTCTACCGGAGAAGAAGAGGAGGAAGAAACAGTAAATATAAAGCACACAAATGCAGCACGATGTATGACATGGCAGTATGCTATGCTAGCGGTGACCTAACGCAGTGCTACACGTTACAGACGGAGCGGGAAAATATCTGGGAATATTTTCCTGGCTTTAGGCAATTATCGGACAGACGATCCGGAGGGGAAGGTTTCATGTTTGCAATGTTGGAGGCATGTGACAGGTATGTGGATGGCATATTCGGATTCGTCTCGTTTTTCTGAAAGTTTTTCATATATAAAACATTTTCATCTGAGCTACGGTTGAATTTATATGAATTTTCAAAGTTTTAGCAATATTCTGAAATTACTGGAATTTATTTTAATTCGAAAATAAATAGTGCAAATACTTTTTATACACAGGGCAGAGCCAACCACAGTCAATGACATGTGGGGCCAGTCAAAGCCCAGTCAGCAGTCAATACTGGCAGTTGACTGGTCAACCTGACATGTGGGGGCCACATGTCATTGCCACAAGTTTATCCAGATTAATTAAACAGGTTAATTAGAGAGGGGGCCCACGTGTCATAGTCACAGTTAGCATTAGGGGCATTTTTAGTAGGTTATTAACTGAGGGGCCCACACGTCAGTGTCTACTGTTCTGTTTTAATTAGTGCTAACACTAAACGGCCGGGCCCACCTGTCATTGAGACAGGGCCGGCCTAAACAGAGCAGGTGCCGGCGGCGACCTACAGGGGTGGCGGCAGGACGCCGGCCGGCCGATTCCGGCGCCCATTCGGACGACCGCGGCCACCAGACGAACGGGCGCAGCTTGCCGCGTCCAGCTGCGCTACAGGCGCGAGCTAAGGGGAACGGCAGCCGCGGCGGCAACGACGACCGAACGGCGGCGATGACAGTGCACTCGAACCGGAGGCTACGGGGGACGGCCAAGGCCAGGAGGAGCTGCGGGAGTAGCGCAAGCTCACAGCGAGGGCAGTGGGGGACTCAGGGGAGCCGGGGGTTGCCGGAGATGAGTAGACCGACAAAAATGGCGACGGTGGCCGTGGGTGGGGAACAAGGCGATGGCGGCGATACAGGGCCTCCGTGGTCCAGCTCTTTGCACACAGCGGTGCGACTCGTCGATGCGGTCCTCCGGGCGCAGTTCTAGGCGGTGGCGAGGTGCCGCGGCCGTGCGCGGAGAAGATGCCTCGATGGCGGCGATGCGGCGCTCCCCCGCTTGAGCTGCTACTTGGAATCGACAAAGATGCGGACGGCGGAGCTCCCGGACGTCTTCACGTGGCTCGGGGAGGTCCCGGAGCACGGCTACGAGGCGGCGGCAGCGACGGAGCTTCAGGCAATGGCTCGATCTGGAACGAGAGAGCGAGGGAGGGGTTACTGGAGGGCTAGGGTTTGTAGACGAGAGGGAGCAGTGCGGGGCGGGACTTATCCATCCCGGGGACTCGCGGGATGGCCGACGGCGCAACATCCGCGCCATGGACGGCTGCCCTGCGTCCACGGCGAGGGGAAAGGGACGACCGTGGTGGTGGGCTGGGCTCCCACTGTGCACTTGAAGCCCATGTGCACAGTGTAGTTCTCCCTTTTCTCTTTTTATTTCTGTTTCCTTTATTAGTTACTGTTTGGCCTTTCTTTTAGCATCAAACAACTTTTGTAAAATGTGAAACTAGTCTCAATAAATACTCTGCATTATTTGGCACTGCCACAAAAAGTTTGAGAGGCAACTGAATCCATTTGAATTTTTCACAAATGAAAAGGCATTTGAAAATGCTGAATTGGCACTGTTTTAATTGCTATAGCCCATTTAAGCAAATAAGTGATGTTGTTTTCCTTAACAAATAATTGTTATGGAATATTTGCTAAATGATGAACTATTTTGCAGCCATGTTTGTGCAACTTTAAATTTCACTTGCAATTTGAATTGATTTCAGAGGTGGAATTTGAAATGAGATATGAATCCAATATGAGCAAGCACTGCAAAGCAAAGTGATTAAGCATAATCATGATGATTACTGTAGCTCATTACATAGGGGTGTTACAGTGCTATATGTTCATGCATGAAACTATTGCTGTGAGTAGAAAAGCTTCCAAGATTATGAGCCATGGAAATCTTTTTGGGGTTTTCTACTGACAGGACTTGCAACAAAAAAGTAAACTAAAAACTAAAACAAAACTCTAAACACAAAGACTAGGCACACAAAGCATCCCCGGCAACGCCGCCAGAAAAAGGTTCCTTTAGTGATCCAGAAATGTAGCAGAAAGGTTTCTCGCATTTTTCACCAGAGGTGACCTTGAGTTACCGAACCCACGAGAGAACGGTGCCCTTTAAGCTAGGGTCTCAAACAAGGTTTTGCTAGAGAATTAAATTCCAGCTTTTGATCAGATCATAAATCAAGCAGACGTTGAAAACACTTATAATAAAAATATGCATGGGTATGAGGACTTATGCTTACAACCATATATTTGTGTCGGGATCATCATGATCTTAATTTGTGCTCAGGAAGTCATCCATCAAGATGTGCTTTCTACGTATCGAGGTGGGGGATGTGTCCAAATTACGTCTTGACCGGCACACGTCCTACATCAAGAGTTAGTTGTCCAATCAAAGGCCCTATCCCCAAGGATCAGACAAAAGCATTGGGCGTTTAATAACTACACCTCTTGAATCCCCAAGGATAGGATCCATGTTACCGTACTAAATATTTCTGTCACTGGTGCTTAGAATAACATCACGGTCCCCCTGCCCTTAGCCTCTCCATGACTCGCTCTCCATTATCCTGGGTACCTGCAGGGATGAAGAATGCAACGAGACAAGAGACAACTATGAAGCAATTTTATGCTACACATATGAGACGTTAATTCAAAGTACTTCCATCGATCCCTCCAACAAATACATCGGGTTGCAAGTCTCTTGCCTCAACCCATGACCTTACCGAACTACTCACACATGGAGATCAGATCACACGAAGAATACATCATGAAGATTGATTGGTAATATGTCTTACAATGATGTCATGTGTGATATACGATTACAAGTATGGCTAGATGTCTGAGAACTATGGTGGTGGTGAAGGTTGTGGCTATGGAGATGGGAAATGGCGGCGGCTAGGGTTGATGGAGATGGATACTGTGAAGATGATGATGACTGGCTTGTTCTCCGATGTTTTGTTGCTCATTCGGTGTTGGGCCCTTTATAAAGGTTGTTCAGGTGGATCAGGTGCCTCCGTTGGCAATCCATACGACCGCCCATACGAGCAGGCGCAGTCGTATTGAACGTCGTCTTCTGCTCGGCGCCTCTGCTGCGCCTGCCACTTGATCTCCTCTATCTCCACTTTACTCCTTTTCATGTATTGGCTTGATTTCGTCCATAATTAGCCCATTTCTTGTGGAAACAAAATAAAGATCGGATTTGGAATCCTTCGCATTAATTCATTAGTCATTGCTACTTGTGAGCTGCGTTGGTAATTCCCTGAAGAGGAAGGGAGATGCAGTACAGTAGAGATAAGTATTTCCGTCAGTTATGAAACCAAGGTTATCAATCCAGTAGGAGAATCACGCAACACCTCGTTAGCAGTACCTGCACACAAAATAACAAATCCTTGCACCCAACGCAAACAAGGGGTTGTCAATCCCTCGGCGGTTAATTGCAAGATTAAATTGTATGGTGATAGATAGATAGATTGAACTAAAATATAAAATAAAATAAATAAAGTAAAAGTGCATCAAGGTATTTTTAGGATTTTGAATATATGATAGAAGTAGACCCGGGGGCCATAGTTTTCACTAGAGGCTTCTCTCATGAAAATAGCATACGGTGGGTGAACAAATTACTGTTGGGCAATTGATAGAAAAGCGAATAATCATGATGATATCCAAGGCAATGATCATGTATATAGGCATCACGTCCGAGACAAGTAGACCGACTCCTGCCTGCATCTCCTACTATTACTCCACACATCGACCGCTATCCAGCATGCATCTAGTGTATTAAGTCCATGAAGAACGGAGTAACGCCTTAAGCAAGATGACATGATGTAGACAAAGTAAACTCAGGCATGAATAAACCCCATCTTTTTACCCTTAATAGCAACGATACATACGTGTCATGTCCCTTTCTGTCACTGGGATTGAGCACCGTAAGATCGAACCCATTACAAAGCACCTCTCTCATTGCAAGATAAATCAATCTAGTTGGCCAAACCAAATCAATAGATCGGAGAGAAATATGAATCTATAATAATCATGCATAAAAGAGTTCAGAGAAGACTCAAATAATATTCATGGATAATCTGATCATAAACTCACAATTCATCGGATCCCAACAAACACACCGCAAAAGTGATTACATTGGATAGAACTCCAAGAACATCGAGGAGAACATTGTATTGAAGATCAAAAAGAGAGAAGAAGCCATCTAGCTACTAACTATGGACCCGAAGGTCAGTGGTAAACTACTCACGCATTATCGGAAGGGCAGCAAGGTTGATGGAGAGCCCCTCGGTGATCGATTCCCCCTCCGGCGAAGTACCGGAAAAGGCCTCCAGATGGGATCTCTCGAGAACAGAAGCTTGCGGCGACAGAAAAAGTATTTCTTGGACTCCTCTGTTGGTTTCCTGATTTTAAAGAATTTATAGTGGAGGAATTAGGTCAAACGGAGCTGTGTGGGCCCCACAAGCCACCTGGGCGCCCCCCCGGGCGCACCGTGGTGCCTCGTGGGCCACTGCTTCATCTTCTCGTCTCCTCCCGAAGCTTCTAGTGTTTGTTATGTCCAGAAAAAAATCTCCAAAAAGTTTCGTGGCATTTGGACTTTGTTTGGTACTAATATTCTGGAAAACCAAAAACAGGCAAAAAACAACAACTGGCACTGGGCACTAAGTTAATAGGTTAGTCCCAAAAAATGATATATAATTGCTGTAAATGTATATAAAAACATCCAAGATTGATAATATAATAGCATGGAACAATAAAAAATTATAGATACGTTGGAGACGTATCAGTCATTAGTAGCAATATCGGAGAGAATATCTCAGTTTTAGTGAAATATTTCGGTTTAAACTCAGGTTAGAGGAGTGCAAAAATAACACTTATCAGAAGACCGAGAGATTTGACAAGTTCATAGTGGCGCAAGACAAGAAAACCAAGCTCCAAAAGAAGAATGTTGATACCAAGATGTTGACCATAAAGATGTCGAACTTGAAATTCGATGCGGCAAAATTGTGCAAGCGTATCGTGCTGGCATGTTGAAGCGCTACGCGAATGCTTCTTCGAAGCCGGCCGAAGAGTGAATACTTTTGGCACGGACAACCAGACTGGGAGGCAAAAGTTGACGTCCTTTCATGGACCGTCGGGCTACCATCTTTGGGATCGGTTGGATGTAAAAGTTTGCTGAACATCTGATGTTTGTTGTTGTTGTGATTGCATATGTTTGCATCTATTTATACATACGCTAAATTACTATTGATCTACATATGCATGTCAAATGAAGGATGCTAGACCTAGGGTGGACATTTGGTGTACCGAGTTGGACGGTCGGCTTCCCTACCGCTGTCCGCAGACACGTCCGGATGTGTCCATGGATGTTTCGTGTGTTGGATTTGATGAACCGAATTGAAGCATTGAAGTTGTCCTAAGCTTGCTTGTACAGTACCGCTACCTACGTACTCTTTCTTGCTGCTTCAACCAACAGGGCCACCTATGAGTAAAAGTTAAGAGTGACAAGTGGGCAAAGTATCAGGTGATATGAGGCATAAGATGCTCCCATGATACATGCTCCCGAGTGTGACACCCCGATTTTTGGCCCTTTCTTTTTCTTTTGAATTTCTTCGAATTTTTTTTATTTGGATTTCCTTTTCAGTGGCTTTGTGGTCTTGAAACCTGGGAAGGCCATCTCTTCTTGCAGTTCCAAGTGGCTTGTCATTCTCAAATCCATCTCAAGGCCATGTCATTTCCATCTTGGCCCAACCCCAATTTTTATTTCTTGGGAATATTCCTTTTTCTATTAAAGGAATAACCCTGTTTGCTCTAGGTTGTGAAGCAGCCTATATTTCAGTCTTTCCCAAAATTCCCATAAATTCTTTGGATCATATCCCCCACAAATATGTCAAACCCCATCCTTGCCTAGTTCAAAAATAATTCAGGAATATTCATTTTCATATTCTGTCCAGTATGGCACTTTGTGAAGGAAGTGCCATTTATATTTTCTTGATTGCCCTCAAACTTGTTGAGAACTCTTTCATATCTAAATAATTGTCACATGGCAAAATTCAGCCTCATTTGCTTAGTAAATCTTCCTCAGCAAATTTCCAAAGTTTCTGTCCAGAGAGAAGCTTTGTGAAGGAAGTACTAGCTAGGCTAATACAAATGAGTTGAAATTTTGGCAGATCATCCATATGATCAAATAATTACTCTCCACAAAATTTGAGCTCCATCCAACAATCTATGTGAGCACACCTTCAAATTCTTTCTTCTGGTCACTATTTCAGGGTGTGAAGCAACTATATTTTATATTGCTTCATAAAATCTGAAATTAATCCAGGACCTAAATATACCTATCTCCATTGGGCATGCCAAAATTCACATCATTTTGCCAAGTCATTTTCTCCATAAAATTCCCCCAAGTTTCTGTCCAGTAGAAAGCATTGTGAAGGAAGTACCATTTTTATTTATCCAAATGGTATGAAACTTTTACAGTGCCTTCATATGCCCAAATCATCAAACTCTACCAAATTTCAGACCTATCCAACACTCCATGTGAGTGGAGCTTTATGATCTAGTTTCTGGACCAGATTATGTAGTTGTGAAGCAACTATGATAAATCCTGGTCCAACTCCTTTCATATTTCATAGGATTGTAGTCCTTCCTACCCTAAACCCCTGTGACATCTTGGTTAGCACTTATCCCCTACATTTTTACCACAGCTTCATGCCCAAGTTTGCTACAACAAACTTTAGATGATAACTCCCATCAGCACACAGCTGGTTTCTTCGAGCCATCACCTCAGGGAGGTCCCACTTAGGAAGGACTACGCGGTAGACATCTTTTGGCAATCCCTCGTGCCCTCTCCTCGCCATGCCACGCGGTGACCACGCTGTTGGCAAGCGCTGGGCGCTCTCTGCTTGTCGTTTAGCTTCGGGCACTCTTCTCCGAGCCGTTTTCGCGCGTCCCAGCTTGTCCTCGAGCGCCACAGTAGCCACGCGCTCGCTCCCCAGCCCTCGCCCCCTCCTCCTTCGCCCTCCTCGCGCCACGATAGCTCCGGCCGCGGGCGCACAGTGCCCTAGTGGCCGATCGGACTTTGCCCCTCCCGTGTCTGCCCTTCTCTGGCACCCTACTACCTCTCTCTCGTCACCGTCAACCTCTCCGCGCGTGCGCACGCATACGCGGTCGCGTCAGAGCGGCGCCCACCCGTCCGTGGCGGCTTCCGTACACGGGCATCTCGCCGCGGCTATATAAGCCCTCCCCGAGGCCTCCTGAGCTCACCAACCTCCTCACCACTCCTCCAGCTCTCTCCCAAACCCTCTAGTTCGAGCTGTAGTGCCCCAATCTCTCCTCCATGGCCGCCATTGTCGCCTCGGCCTCGGCTTAAATTGGAGCAATGCCGACCTCCTTCCTCCACCTAGTCACTCCAGCTCGAACCCCCGTAGCCTTCTGGAGCTTCCCCAACCTTCCCCTCGCTCGCCGGACCACCGTAGTGCCCGTGCCCATCGTGGCCGAGCCGCCGTCCGCCGCGAGCAAGGCCGCCGCCGTTCTGAAGCTCCCCAGCAACCGCGCAGTGCCTGGATGGATGCGGCACAACGCCCTGAGCACGCCCATGTGCTGGATGCTACCGTTGGTAGCCGAAGTCGCCGGGGGGAGCGCCGGCGCCAGGCCCCCTCCTCGGCCGGACGCGCAAGTGGGAGGAGGATGAAGGGCCTGCCAGCGGGGCCCACTTGTAAGCCTCTAGCGCTGACTCAGGCGGCTCGTTGACCTGTTTTAAGTGGAGACGTATTCGTGAGAATATGTTTTCCGCTTAAGAAAGCGTACTCCGTCGCTGCTTTGGGGTGGAATACGTTTTCGTTGTTCTGAAAGCGTATTTCAGAAAGTGCGCTTTCTGTTTAGCCCCATCGGCCAAAACGGTTAGTTTGCGGACGTTCACCCGTTAGCAGCAGAAATGGACATATTTTATTTGTTTTTCTGCCTAACGAACGAACGGCCACAACTTTTTAACCGTGACTCCGAATCAGGTGATTCCAAAGCCCACGTTCTCGGTTCGTTGAGCCCGTTCTGTTGATGTCATTTTCATAAGGTTGTCACACTATGAAAATGACCATTTTTCCCTTGCCCTTTAATCAGCTCCGCCGGGAGAGAAACTTTTCCGGCAATCTTTTCCGTGAGATCATCGCACTTCTTCCCGATGAGTCCTTCATCTCCAGGCAAGCCATGACAGCCACTTGCATGATGGCATTGCAATAGCCATGGTTTTCACTTGAATGTTCGAATAATTATTTGTTCATGCTATTATTTTGAATGCTATGTATATGCTTGTGAATCCATGCTCATTTCTTATGCCATGTTCATTTTCATCTAGTAAGTGAAATGATTAATTGCTAATGTTATTCTTATCATGTTTTATTCTTGTAATCATTTCAGATGCTAGTGATAATGACATGCTCATATGGATGGTTTGATATGAAAATACTTGTGATAGTCATGATCATCGTTATGCCATGCTCATTTGCATCCCGTAGACTAAATGATTTATCATTATTGATGTTATGATGTTAAATGGTTATGTTGCCCATCCATGGTTACACTGATATCATGCTCATATGCATTGTTATTTCATCATGTTATTTTTATGACTCAGCTCATCACCATTCAAGGTAAACCTGACATTAATCGAACTTGAACAAATCTGTTGGCTAAGTCATGGTGCCACCGAATCGAGCTCACCAGTGCAACCACACTTGCCTGGATGGGGAGGCCCTAATTCGGTCTATTGTCATGCTTCTCGCCGGTGCCTCCAACTAGGGAAGGTTATGTGCGCGCGCTACCCTGATCAGGTAGGCGGCCATACCCTTGTGTGCCCGAGTTGTGTTGTCCCCGGGTGTCCCCGTTTGGGATGGTTTTGTTTTGGCCATGACGGTGGCAGCCACAAAGGTGGCGGATGTCACGAGTTGACATCGGGGCCACCCATGACATAGCCCAAAGGGGAGTTTGTCGGAGTGGCCGGGAGAGTGTCATGCAATAGATTGGTTTTGTCGGAATGTCGTTGGTCCACCCGAATGGGAGCAGGAGGCCATGAATTCCGTGGTGTGGGTACAGTGTACTAACCTCTGCAGAGTGTATAATCTATCGATAGCCGCGTCCTCGGTTATGGACACAGTTTGTAGTAGGTCACACTATGGGTCAACAGTAATATTAACCTGAATAATAACAACCCCGGTTCGATGAGAAAAGAAGTTGGTTGATCTTTATGTGGTCATGAGATGATCACGATGGTATTCTTGATGATGGTTGATCATGAGGTGATCGTGTGATGATCACAACGGTAAGAAAGATTGATACCTATGGTGGTTACGAGATAACCTCCGAGCAGAGTAAGTGGGTCCATGAGAACTTAAACGTCGACCCCCTTGCATGCTAGTGCTAGTATCATCATGTTCATATCATGAGTAACATGTACATGCCATGCTCACTCTCATGTTGATTCTAGTAGTATGACACGTCCATTTTGCATCATGTTTTACTACTGTTATTTATAGTGTTTTTAATCAATATAACACTTTGTGGAGCAATTCTAATGCCTTTTCTCTCTTAATATGCAAGATTTACACAAGGAGGGAGATTGACGGCAGCTGGAATCCTGGACGTGAAAAAGCTATGTCAGAGATACCTATTCTGCACATCTCCAAATGAGCTGAAATTTCACGGAGATTTATTTTAGAATAAATAAAAAATACTAGAAGAAAGAAGTACCAGAGGGGGCCACCCAGGTGCCCACAAGGCACCAGGGCGTGCCACTCCCCCCCCCCCAGGCGCGCCCTGGGGGCTCGTGGCGCCGCTGGCCAGCCTCCAGTGCCCATTTTCTGGTATATAAGCCCATTTGCCCTAGAAAAAATAAGAAGAAGACTTTTGGGATGGTGTGCCGCCGTCTCAAGGCAGAACTTGGGCAGGAGCACTTTTGCTCTCCGGCGGAGCGATTCCGCCGGGGATACTTCCCTCCGGGAGGGGGAAATCGGAGCCACCGACATCACCAACGATCCTCTCATCGTGGGAGGACCAATCTTTATCAACATCTTCAACAACACCATCTCATCTCAAACCCTAGTTCATCTCTTGTATTCAATCTTTGTCTCAAAACCTCAGATTGGTACCTGTGGGTTGCTAGTAGTGTTGATTACATCTTGTAGTTGATGCTAGTTGGTTTATTTGGTGGAAGATTATATGTTCAGATCCAATATGCTACTTAATACCCCTCTGATCTTGGACATGAATATGATTTGTGAGTAGTTACTTTTGTTCTTGAGGACATGGGAGAAGTCTTGTCATAAGTAATCATGTGAATTTGGTATTCGTTCGATATTTTGATGATATGTATGTTGTTGATTCTCTTAGTGGTGTCATGTGAACGTCGACTACATGACACTTCACCATCTTTGGGCCTAAGGGAATGCATTGTGGAGTAGTAATTAGATGATGGGTTGCTAGAGTGACAGAAGCTTAAACCCTAGTTTATGCGTTATTCCGTAAGGGGCTGATTTGGATCCATACGTTTAATGCTATGGTTAGAGTTATCTTAATTCTTCTTTCGTAGTTGCGGATGCTTGCGAGAGGGGGTAATCATAAGTGGGAGGCTTGTTCAAGTAAGAACAACACCCAAGCACCGGTCCACCCACATATCAAATTATCAAAGTAGCGAACGCGAATCAAACCAACATGATGAAAGTGACTAGATGAAATTCCCATGTGTCCTTGAGAACGCTTTGCTTATTATAAGAGATCGTTCTGGCTTGTCCTTTGCTACAAAAAGGATTGGGCCACCTTGCTGCACTCTTTATTACTATTGCTACTTGTCACTTGTTACAAATTATCTTGCTATCAAACTACTTGTTACCGATAATTTCAGTGCTTGTAGAAAATACCTTGCTGAAAACCGCTTGTCATTTCCTTCTGCTCCTCATTGCGTTCGACACTCTTACTTATCAAAGGACTACGATTGATCCCCTATACTTGTGGGTCATCAAGACTCTTTTCTGGCGCCGTTGCCGGGGAGTGAAGCGCCTTTGGTGAGTGGAATTTGGTAAGGGAACATTTATATTACATGCTGAAATTTACTGTCACTTGTCACTATGGAAAGTAATCCTTTGAGGGGTTTGTTCGGGGTATCTTCACCTCGACCGGAAGTACAAATAATTGCTCCTCAACCTACTGCACCTACTGAAAATATTTATTATGAGATTCCTACGGGTATGATAGAGAAGCTGCTAGCTAATCCTTATGCAGGAGATGGAACGGTACATCCTAATATGCACTTGATCTATGTGGATGAAATTTGTGGATTGTTTAAGCTTGCAGGTTTATCCGGAGATGGAGTTAAGAATAAAGTATTTCCTTTATCTTTGGAGGGAAAGGCATTGACATGGTATAGGCTATGTGATGATACTGATACATGGGACTGGAACCGATTGAAACTGGAATTCCACCAGAAATTTTATCCTATGCATTTGGTTCATCGTGATCGGAATTATATATATAATTTTTGGCCTCGTGAAGGAGAAAGCATCGCTCAAGCTTGGGGGAGGCTTAAATACATGATGTACACATGCCCCAATCATGAGCTCTCAAGAGAAATTATCTTACAGAATTTTTATGCTCGGCTTTCTCATGATGATCAAACCATGCTCGATTCTTCTTCGACTGGCTCCTTTATGAAGAAAACTATTGAATTCAGATGGGATCTTCTGGAAAGAATTAAACGAAACTCTAAAGATTGGGAACTCGACAAAGGTAATGAGTCAGGTATAATACTTGAGTTCGATTGTGTTAAATCTTTTATGGCTACCGATGCTTTTCATAAGTTTAGCACTAAATATGGACTTGACTCTGAGATAGTAGCTTCCTTTTGTGAATCATTTGCTACTCATGTTGATCTCCCTAAGGAGAAGTGGTTTAAATATCATCCCCTATTAAAGAAAAGATTGAGGAACCCGTTAGTGTTAAAGAAGAAACAATTGTTTACCATGTTGATCCAGTTGTTCCTACTGCTTATATTGAGAAACCACCTTTTCCTGTTAGGATTAAGGAACATGCTAAAGTTTCAACTGTGGTTAACAAAAGTAATATTAGAGCACCTAGACCCTCTGAACAAATTAAAGTTGAACCTAATGTTGCTATGGTTAAAGATGTCTTGGTCGATAATATAGATGGGCATGTTATTTACTTCTGTGATGAAGCAGCTAGAATTGCTAAACCAGATCCTAAAGATAAAAACAGACCCGCAGTAGGCATGCCTATTGTCTCTGTTAAAATAGGAGATCATTGTTATCATGGCTTATGTGATTTGGGTGCTAGTGTGAGTGCTATTCCGTTTACCTTATATCAAGAAATTATGAATGATATTGCACCTATTGAATTAGAGGACACTGATGTTACTATTAAGCTTGCAAACAGAGATACCATTACACCGCTTAGGATCGTTAGAGATGTTGAAGTCTTGTGTGGAAAAATAAAATATCCTACTGATTTTCTGGTCCTCGGTTCTCCACAAGATGATTTTTGTCCCATTATATTTGGTAGACCTTTCTTGAACACTGTTAATGCCAAGATTGATTGCGCTAAAGAAACTGTTAGTGTTAATTTTGGTGGTATGTCTCATGAGTTTAATTTTTCCAAGTTTCGTAGACAACCTCATGATAAAGAATTGCCTAGTAAAGATGAAATTATTGGTCTTGCTTCTATTGCCATACCTCCTACTGATCCGTTAGAACAATATTTGCTAGACCATGAAAATGATATGCATATGAATGAAAGAAATGAAATAGATAAGATGTTCTTTGATCAACCACCTATCCTTAAACACAATTTTCCTGTTGAAACTCTTGGAGGCCCTCCTCCACCTAAGGGTGACCCTGTATTTGAACCGAAACAATTGCCTGATACAATAAAATATGCTTATATAGATGAAAAGAAGATATATCTTGTTATTATTAGTGCTAACCTTCAGATCATGAAGAAAAGAGATTACTAAAAACTCTGAGGAAGCATCACACTGCTATTGGATATACTCTTGATGATCTTAAGGGCATTAGCCCCACTCTATGTCAGCACAAAATTAATATGGAGCCTGATGCTAAACCAGTTGTCGACCACCAACGACGATTAAATCCTAAGATGAAAGAGGTGGTAAGAACCGAAATATTAAAGCTTCTGGAAGCAGGTATAATCTATCCGATAGCTGACAGTAGATGGGTAAGTCCCGTTCATTGTGTCCCTAAGAAAGGAGGTATTACCGTTGTTCCTAATGATAAAAATGAACTCATTCCACAAAAAATTGTAACTGGTTATAGGATGGTAATTGATTTTAGAAAATTAAACAAGGCCACTAGAAAAGATCATTAACCCTTACCTTTTATTGATCAAATTTTAGAAAGATTGTCCAAGCATACACACTTTTGCTTTCTAGATGGTAATTTTGGTTTCTCTCAAATACCTGTATCACCTGTAGATCAAGAGAAAACCACCTTTACTTGTCCTTTTGGAACTTATGCTTATAGACGTATGCCTTTTGGTTTATGCAATGCACCTGCTACCTTTCAAAAATGTATGAGTGCTATATTCTCTGACTTTTGTGAAAAGATTGTTGAGGTTTTCATGGATGATTTCTCCGTTTACGGAACTTCTTTTGATGATTGCTTAAGCAACCTTGATTGAGTTTTGCAGAGATGTGAAGAAACTAATCTTGTCTTGAATTGGGAGAAGTGCCACTTTATGGTGAATGAAGGTATTGTTTTGGGGCATAAAATTTCTGAAAGAGGTATTGAAGTTGATAAAGCTAAGGTTGATGCTATTGAGAAAATGCGATGTCCTAAAGATATTAAAGATATAAGAAGTTTCCTAGGTCATGCTGGTTTCTATAGAAGGTTTATAAAAGGCTTCTCTAAAATTTCTAGACCTCTTACTAATATTTTGCAAAAAGATGTTCCATTTATTTTTGATGATGATTGTGTAGAAGCCTTTGAAACACTTAAGAAAGCCTTAACCACTGCACCTATTGTTCAACCACCTGATTGGAACTTGCCTTTTGAAATTATGTGTGATGCTAGTGATTATACTGTTGGTGTTGTTCTAGGATAGAGAGTTGATAAGAAATTAAATGTTATCCATTATGCTAGTAAAACTCTAGACAGTGCTCAAAGAAATTATGCTACTACTGAGAAAGAATTTCTAGCAGTTGTGTTTGCATGTGATAAATTTAGATCTTACATAGTTGACTCCAAAGTAACTGTTCACACCGATCATGCTGCTATTAAATATCTTATGGAAAAGAAATATGCTAAACCTAGACTCATTAGGTGGGTTCTATTGCTACAAGAATTTGACTTGCATATTATTGATAGAAAGGGAGCTGAGAATCCCATAGCAGATAATTTGTCTAGAATGGAAAATGTTCTTGATGACCCACTTCCTATTAATGATGATTTTCTTGATGAATAATTAGCTGTCATAAATGCTTCTCGTAATACTCCTTGGTATGCGGACTATGCTAATTATATTTTTGCTAAATTTATACCACCTAGTTTCACATACCAACAAAAGAAAAAGTTCTTCTTTGATTTAAGACATTACTTCTGGGAGGACCCACATCTTTATAAAGAAGGAGTAGATGGTATTATTAGACGTTGTATACCTGAGCATGAACAGGAACAAATCCTACGAAAGTGTCATTCCGAGGCTTACGGAGGACACCATGCGGGAGACAGAACTGCACACAAGGTATTACAATTTGTTTTTATTGGCCTACTCTTTTCAAGGATGCTCGTAAGTTTATCTTATCTTGTGATGAATGTCAAAGAATTGGTAATATTAGTAGACGTCAGGAAATGCCTATGAATTATTCACTTGCTATTGAACCATTTGATGTTTGGGGATTTGATTATATGGGACCTTTTCCTAAATCCAATGGGTATACTCATATTTTAGTTGCTGTTGATTAAGTTACTAAGTGGGTAGAAGCTATTCCAACTAGTAGTGCTGATCATAACACTTCTATTAAAATGCTTAAAGAAGTTATTTTCCCGAGGTTCGGAGTCCCTAGATATTTAATGACTGATGGTGGTTCACACTTTATTCATGGTGCATTCCGTAAACTGCTTGTTAAATATGATGTCAACCATAGAATTGCATCTCCCTATCACCCTCAATCTAGTGGTCAAGTCGAATTGAGCAATAGAGAAATAAAATTAATTTTGCAAAAAACTGTCAATAGATCTAGAAAGAATTGGTCTAAGAAACTTGATGATGCATTATGGGCTTATAGAACTACTTATAAAAATCCTATGGGTATGTCTCCTTATAAAATGGTTTATGGAAAAGCATGTCATTTACCTCTTGAGTTAGAACATAAAGCATATTGGGCAATTAAAGAACTCAATTATGATTTTAAACTTGCCGGTGAAAAGAGGTTATTTGATATTAGCTCGCTAGATGAATGGAGAACCCAGACTTATGAAAATGCCAAATTGTTTAAAGAAAAGGTTAAAAGATGGCATGATAGAAGAATTCAAAAACGGGAATTCAAAGTGGGTGAGCAAGTTCTATTGTACAATTCTCGTTTGAGATTCTTTGCAGGAAAACTTCTCTCTAAATGGGAAGGGCCGTATATCATTGAAAAGAAACAACTCCGAAGGCACTAATCCGAGAGTGGTGAATGGGCAAAGAATTAAGCACTATATTTCAGGTACTCCCATTAATGTTGAAACTAATATTATTGAAACAATTACACCGGAGGAATACATAAGAGAGACCTTCCAGAACACTTCAGAACCCTGAAAAGGAGGAGGTACGTGATACGGTAAGTAAACCGACTCCAAAAATTCCATAAAAATACTTTCTGTCAGTTTTGGAATATTAGAAAAAAATACAAAAAATAAGAAAGAGCCGAGGGGACCAACGAGGTGCACACGAGGCACCAGGGCGTGCCACCCCCCTGGTGCGCCCTGGTGGCTCGTGGGCCCCTCGTGAGCCTTCCCGACTCCATTTTCTCCTGGAATACTTGTTTTGCAAGATAAAAATTCTTTATATATACTCCCGGACGTTTGACCACCGTATCGCAGAAATATTCTCTGTTCTTGTTTCGTACTATTTTTCTGACAGATCAGAAAGTATGTCGTCTCAAGATTCAGATGGAGAAAGCTTCGTATCGCACTATGTTACAAATCCAAGGATCTATGGGGATATAGACCCCTATGTATGGTCCGCGGAGGAGGAGCCAGATGCCAACATGAAGGGAACGGAAGACGCGAGCTCGGATGAAGAAGATGCCCCTCTACCTCAACCGGGAGATATGCATGTGGAGTTCAAGAAGTCGAGCCTCCCAAACACAGTAAACAAATCTAAGATCCAATTTATCCCTTTCCATCTTCTACAGGAAAACAAGAACGTATTGTGTGAGAAGATAGTGGAACTTGAGCAAGAAATTAGCAAGTTGAAGGAAGAAAACTATGTTCTCAAGCGGAAACTGAAGGACAAGCCCACCACTTCACCACCACCACCATCACCGAAGAAGGAAACTTTAGTACATGGGTATGGGCACTCCCCTTGGCTTGTGCCAAGCTTGGGGGAGGTGCCCCGATATCGTATCACCATCACTTTTATTATCTTTACCTATTTTTAGTTCGATCCTTAGTTATTTTGTGATCTAGTTGAATAAAAGTTTAGTATGATCTATTTTCGAGTGCTAGTTTCGTGATCTATCTATCTATGTAATTGAGTTGAGAGTTATATAATAAAGAGTAGTTTGAGTTTTTGCTTCTTTACTTTTATGTTTCAATCCCAGCAATGAAAATAATGAAAAAGATCATATGCTAATCTTATGGAAAGTAATGACATTACATAAAGAAAAGTATAAGTGGTAAATTTATTGAAAGTTAACAAACATAGCATTGGTCAATGATGCAATTCATGAAAAAATTAATAAGGGAAGAGAAGATTCACATGCAAATACACTATCTTGGACATCTTTTATGATTGTGAGCCCCCATTAAGTATTTTATGTCAAATTGTTGGCGTTGGACAAGGAAGACAACGTAATGAATTATGTTTGCTTATATTCACATCGAAGCTATATTGTCATTGATCCTCCAACATGTGGTGCTTGCTCAATATCTTTGCTAGCCAAAAATCCGCACCAAGTAGAGACACTACTTGTGCATCAAAAACCCTTAAACCCAGTTTCATGTCATGAGAGTCCACTATATCTACCTATGGATTGAATAAGATCCTTCAAGTAAGTTGTCATCGGTGTAAAAAGCAATAAAAATTGCCTCTAAATGTGTATGAACTTTTATTGTAAGGGAAAATAAGCTTTGTACGAACTTGTGATGGCAAAGAAATAAAAGCGACGGACTGCATAATAAAGGTTGCTATCACAAGGGGCAATATAAAGTGACATTCTTTGCATTAAGAGCTTGTGCATCCAACAACAAAAAGCGCATGACAACCTCTGCTTCCCTCTGCGCAGGGCCTATCTTTTACTTTTATGTATTTACTTTTTATGCAAGAGTCAATAGTGTTCTCCTCTATTCCTTTTTATTTTTCTCTTTTGCAAGCATCATGTGCAGGGAAAAGATCTAGGCATATATATCCAGTTGGATATGAGTGATCATGAGTTATTATTGTTGACATCACCCTTGAGGTGAATAAGTTGGGAGGCGAAATTATAAGCCCCTATCTTTCTTTGTGTCTGGCTGAAACTTTTTGTTCCATATATATGTTGTGAGTGTTAGCAATCATAGAAGACTAAATGATGGTTGAGTATATGGACTTGATAAAAAGCTCCTACATGACACTCTTCCTGAAAATATGATGAATTGCAATTGCATTGTTAACTGAGAACATAGTTTGATAGTTTTCAAGAAAGTCTATGCCTTATACTTCGTTGTTGTGATGAATTGTTACTTGCTCATGAGAAGTTTTATGATAATGAATATTGCTGTTATAATAATGATCATGATGCTACTATGTCCGTATTTTGTTTTTATCGACGCCTCTCTCTCTAAACATGTGGACATGATTATCGATATCGGATTTCGCTTGAGGACAAGCGAGGTCTAAGCTTGGGGGAGTTGATACGTCCATTTTGCATCATGTTTTACTACTGTTATTTATAGTGTTTTTAATCAATATAACACTTTGTGGAGCAATTCTAATGCCTTTTCTCTCTTAATATGCAAGATTTACACAAGGAGGGAGATTGCCGGCAGCTGGAATTCTGGACGTGAAAAAGCTATGTCAGAGATACCTATTCTGCACATCTCTAAATGAGCTGAAATTTCACGGAGATTTATTTTAGAATAAATAAAAAATACTGGAAGAAAGAAGTACCAGAGGGGGCCACCCAGGTGCCCACGAGGCACCAGGGCGCGCCACTCCCCCCCCCCCCAGGCGCGCCCTGGTGGCTCGTGGGGCCCCTGACCAGCCTTCGGTGCCCATTTTCTGGTATATAAGCCCATTTGCCCTAGAAAAAATAAGAAGAAGACTTTTGGGACGGTGTGCCGCCGTCTCGAGGCGGAACTTGGGCAGGAGCACTTTTGCTCTCCGGCGAAGCGATTCCGCCGGGGATACTTCCCTCCGGGAGGGGGAAATCGGAGCCACCGACATCACCAACGATCCTCTCATCGTGGGAGGACCAATCTTCATCAACATCTTCAACAACACCATCTCATCTCAAACCCTAGTTCATCTCTTGTATTCAATCTTTGTCTCAAAACCTCAGATTGGTACCTGTGGGTTGCTAGTAGTGTTGATTACATCTTGTAGTTGATGCTAGTTGGTTTATTTGGTGGAAGATTATATGTTCAGATCCAATATGCTACTTAATACCCCTCTGATCTTGGACATGAATATGATTTGTGAGTAGTTACTTTTGTTCTTGAGGACATGGGAGAAGTCTTGTCATAAGTAATCATGTGAATTTGGTATTCGTTCGATATTTTGATGATATGTATGTTGTTGATTCTCTTAGTGGTGTCATGTGAACGTCGACTACATGACACTTCACCATATTTGGTCCTAAGGGAATGCATTGTGGAGTAGTAATTAGATGATGGGTTGCTAGAGTGACAGAAGCTTAAACCCTAGTTTATGCGCTATTCCGTAAGGGGCTGATTTGGATCCATACATTTCATGCTATGGTTAGAGTTATCTTAATTCTTCTTTCGTAGTTGCGGATGCTTGCAAGAGGGGGTAATCATAAGTGGGAGGCTTGTTCAAGTAAGAACAACACCCAAGCATCGGTCCACCCACATATCAAATTATCAAAGTAGCGAACGCGAATCAAACCAACATGATGAAAGTGACTAGATCAAATTCCCATGTGTCCTCGAGAACGCTTTGCTTATTATAAGAGATCGTTCCGGCTTGTCCTTTGCTACAAAAAGGATTGGGCCACCTTGCTGCACTCTTTGTTACTATTGCTACTTGTCACTTGTTACAAATTATTTTGCTATCAAACTACTCGTTACAGATAATTTCAGTGCTTGCAGGAAATACCTTGCTGAAAACCGCTTGTCATTTCCTTCTGCTCCTCGTTGGGTTCGACACTCTTACTTATCGAAAGGACTACGATTGATCCCCTATACTTGTGGGTCATCATAGTATCATGTTCATCAATGGTAATTAACCTGTAAATGCCATGTTGTTTGTCTTGATTGCTTTGGTTGCTGTGAGGTTGCGAGTACATTCAAAGTACTCACCTGGCATGTCATGCCAGGTTACAGGTGATGTCGTGATTGATTGTTTGTCGAGGATCCCGAGGTTGCACTCTAGGATGCGTCCCAGCCAGAGTCCCTGCGGAGTGGAGTCCATCACCGTTGTCGCTGTTCCGCTGCTAGAAGTTATTCTGCTACGAGTTGTTCCGCTACTAGCATAGAGCTATCTGAGCAGGCGTAGTATTGTCGTGCCCCTGTAATCTTTGTAATATCGAACCCTTGTACTCATATTAGTTGTAATAAAGTGCTAATTTGTTCTATGCCAAGCAGTGCCGTATTCCAGAAGACTTGATCTCTGGGCTGGAATGCGGGGTGTTCCGGTCTCTCTGAGCCGGGGTGCCACAGCGCTTGGTATCAGAGCAGGTCTGGCTATAGGACGCCCTAGTCCGCGCGAGCGTTAGAAACCGGTAGTATATAGTCTAGTCAGTTTGCTGCATTTGGGTGTTGCATTTGTTTGCTGCATAGCATGCATGTAGATCTATTATATTGTCACTAACAGTTGATCTTGCGAGTGTAGGTGGCATCGGTTTCGATTCACTACCTGCACCCTCTAGTTTTTGCATACCTGCTTTTCAGTGTTTGACGTCATCTCCATCCCAGCGGAGTGATGCCGAGGTACCAAGTGTTCCAGACACCACTTGCAGGTATCGCGCAAATATCTTTCCGCCAGCCACCTATCATTTCGGTGATAGACATGTTTCTATCCTGGAGCTTGCCATCCAACCCGCCGCTTTGGCAACCCGTACTGGTCTTTGTTACCAGAAAAGGGCAATGCCAGCAAACCCTTTTTTCCACCGCTATCCTACCCTATCACCCATTCCCTGGATGAGTACGGTTCCATTCCATACGCTTAATGATGATGTGGCCAGGACATCCGTGTCTCGCTATATGATCACCGAGTCCGTCCTCATCCCCAAGCCATCCAGATGCAATCGGTGCTGAGCTAGCACTTGGTGTAAGCTCTGTTTACACCAACCTCTCCACACGTTGATTCCCGTTCGTGCACACCGCCACAGCATTTTAGACCGTAGTACCGGAGTTTCCGCAAGATTCGTGTGCTTAAGTAGGCATGCATAGCAGTAAAATGTGATGTTGCTTGTGTGCGATCTTAATGCCTTGTGTGCTTTTGTTTGAGTCATTTCTTTTGCTTCTTTCTTTGGGCCCTCGGTGTTACCTTATTTCCCCCTTATGAAAGTTGCTCATCAATCGACACCGGACTCAAAGAATCTGTAAGGATTTCAAATATTTGGAAGCTCAGCTAAACATTATGGAATTCTCAGCCGACTGCATTATATTGGGAATATCTCGTTTGAATACAAATGATATTCTGGATTGACTATTAGCATCAAGTTTACATCAGTGTGCAACCATCACAATCGTAATGAACCAGCTGGAGGACAATTTGTGTGCAAGACAATAGTACATTTCCAGTCAAAGGAATATCAAGGGTATATATATATGGCATTCAGTCTGCATATCATGGAGAGAAGCTTCTGGTATAAGCAACCCAGTCTTCCTCCGCACGCTACCAGAGAAGCTTACGACGCAAGGTTCCTCAGTCTTCTTTAGTACGACATGTGGATGACTTACATTGTAAGATACTCAGTCTTCTTCGGTAAGCCACCACAGAAAGCTTCTAGCATAAGCCACCAAATCTTCCTCAGTAAGCAACCAGGGGAAAAGTTTCTGGAGCTCGGTACCTAGTCTTTTTCAGCAAGCTATCCCGGCAAAAGCTTCAAACGTAAGCTACTCAGCCTTCTTCAGCACAATACTCTCAATGGCGTCCAACACAAGCTATCCAATCTTCGTCAGTACGATACTACAAACAGTTGACAAAATTGCACAGTGAGTTGGCAGTGCAACTCAAGGATCAAGCCCATGACAGTTTGGTCAGAAACACGAGCTAGTCAGGACACAAGTCTGTCTCGGGAATAAAATGTTCAGCTACACATACTTCCATATATGTTGTGAGCATGCTGCCAATGTCATTCAAGTCACTCGCACGATGGTACAAGCATGGTGAGAGTCCGACAACCACATGAGGTATGTAAGAGGAAGAAAGCCAGTTATACACCTCAGTGTGTTGCAAGGACTGACAAGCAATGAAGTAAGACAATTTGGAACAACAATCTTGACAGTGGATATCAAGGCCAGTTTCCTCCCAACCGACAAAGCGATATCATTAACCTCCGTCACTGTCTTGTATGATTGACCACAACAGTGAGCTCTATACAAGTAACTATGAACCTGGTATATGATCCTGATGAGCCCTTGCTTACCTTTCCCTGGTAACGGCACCACGCCTGTGTTCTGAGCTACTTTTGGCTGTCCGGGGTGGATGTCGACTTTATATTTCTCTCTTCAACAACTGGCCCGTGTTCTGAGCTACTTTTCGGCCGTCTCGGGCAGCTGTTGAGTTTCTTTTTGTAGCAGTGACCCTATGCTCTGAGCTGTTCTTCGGCCGTCTTAGGGAACTACTACATTCTTCTTATCAACACTGCCTCATGTTCTGAGCTGCTTTTCAGCCGTCGTGAGCCATGGTTGAGTTATTTCAGTAATGTCCCAGATCTGAGTTGTAAAGACCGTTCTGGTGGCTACTGATTTATTTGCCGATTTCATGCAAAGGTTCGGATGATCATTGCCCTACAGTTAAAGCTTGAGAGATGATAAACTTGCCATGTAAATGTTATTGCACTGTCATAGGATAAGGATAAGGTATGCCTGCCGGAATATTGCACCTGACAACCCCTATGGTCACACAAAGAATTAAGGGTGCATAAGGCCAAGTCCTTTCATCAAAGGATCCGGACAAAGGCAACAATAATGGAAGAAGTAGACCGGCAATACAGGTATGATAATTGTTGCATGAACAACATGGTACGGATACCCAAGACAGTATGATTCCATATCGATCACAATGAATATACACCCAAGGGGTATACTCTGTTGGTAAGGACCTCACATCAAGGTAACTCGCTTGTCCAAATGTATATGCTCAGAATTGTCAGTATCAAATATCCAAGTCTGCCATGTCAGACCAAAGGCCAGCTCTACAGTTTGACTCCAGCAACCATATTAACGCATCGCACTGTAGGGGATATGCCCTAGAGGCAATAATAAATGTTATTATTTATCTCCATGTTCGTAATTAAGTTTATATTCCGTGCTATAACTGCTATGGTTCTCGAGTCTGCAATAACCACGAGGCTCGGAGGAAGACTCATATGCACGTGTGGAATAATAAATGGTAAAATACATTCCTAGTCATGCCTCTAAGACTAGCTCAAGTGTTTCATGATGGTCCTGTTTTCCTGATCATGGGCATGTCTATGTCGACAACTTTGAGGGCACAATGTTAGAAGAACATTTGTGTTGAATCGACCCGAATTGATGTTATGCTATGAGATACATTCGTCACAAAAGTTAATGGTTAATAACACAGAGAAAGTTAACGTTTGCATAATTCCTTAGACCATGAGAGTATCGAGTTTCTTCATGCTTGCTTCATGAACTTTGGGGTTTGTTAAACGTCATCCGTAAATGGGTGGCTATTACGGCGGCTTACGGGTTCATGGAAAAGTATGTCAAGGGACTTGATAGCTCAAGATTGGGATTTGCTCCTCCGATGATGGAGAGATATTCTCGGGCTCTCTCAGTGTTACGGTATCCATCATCGTCTGGCCAGACACAATGTGATTTGATCACGGGGATGCCGGAACACGGAAACGAGAAAAGAGAACAAAACCGGTAACGAGGCAACTGGCATAGTGGACAAGTGTTTATTCACGGGGATGCCAATAAATCTCACCTCGGGTATTTGTAACATATCGCGAAGCAACAGGAATAGCACACGGCAACTGGAGGTTCACTCGAATATTTATTCGTGTGGGTATAGGGGTCAATATGGGTGTCCACGGCTCCGATGTTGATCATTGATCGGAAAGTGTTCCGGTCATGTCTATACTTCACCGAACCTATAGGGTCACATGCTTAAGGGTCATCTATCTGCTGAATACTAGACAGGGAGTCTGAGAGAAAGTCCCTGGAAAAAAGTTTCGGAGATGACGGAAAAGTTCCGGAGAGAAAACCGGAAGTGTTTCGTTGCTGCCGGAATTGTTTCGGAGAAAAACGAAAATATTTTGGAATAAAACCATCATACCGGAAATGTTCCGAAGAGTGTCCAAGATAATTTTAGAGGGTGCCAGAAATGTTCTGGGACCTTCCGGAATTTTTTAGAAGTAATAGTCGCGGAAAACATCTTGTCCCAGCATGAGGGGACAAGATCCCACGATACGTGGGGCATGTTTTGGGCTATTTTGGGGGCGCCCCCCTTGAGGGGGCAGCCCCTTGTGGCTGGACAAAGGTGTTGCCCCCCCCCCATGGTGGGGGGCAGCCCCCACAAATGGTGGAAAGTGTTGGGAGGTGGTGGGGCCCCATGTGGGAACACCATGGACAAGGAAACATGTTTTCTCCATGTTTGGTGGGAACATGTTTTCCTTGTTTGGTGGGTGCATGTTTTGTGGGCTAAATTTTCAGCCCCCCCCCCCCACCCCTTCCACCACTATATAAGGAGGAGGAGAGGAGCTCTCCAACTCATGCCAACTCTCTCACAAATGCCATGCATGATCTGGCTTTTCTTCTCTCCCTCCCACGAAATAGTTTCGTAGAGCCGAAAGGCTGTTTGGGTTCCGGTGGGAACTAGTTTTGGACGGCGAAGCCCTGCCGGATAGGTGACACCGTATGTGTGCAACCCTGTAGAGAGGTCGTAGGTTCGATCTTTTGCCCGAGGGGCTGTTCGAGTGTCCTCCCGAAGGGCTGTCCGAGTGACCGTCCGAGTTTTGAGGGTCCTCCTGGAGGGCTGTCCGTGACACCGTCCGAGGGACTGTCCGACCGCCTCCTGAAGGGCTGTCCGAGGAGCAGACGAGGGAGAACATCCTCGCAGTTGGGAGGTTGTAAATCCTAGCTGCAGGGATCTGCACCAACGATCTCCACCGACTCTCCTTCCGCTGCGCTACGAGTCGGTAACGATCAGATCAAAAACCTTGTATGCATCTCCATAGTGGTCCTGGGCTGGTGCGTAGGTCGGAATTTTTTTGTTTTCTACTGCGTTACCCTACAGTGGCATCATGAGCCGTGCTATGCGTAGATGCAGGTTACGATCTAGAATACATAGAGATGTATGGGTGTTGCACAATATAATTTGTAGTAGATGAGTTCTATTACTGAAAATTATTTGTGCGGGTAGCAGATGAAATCTATTACCCGATGTTCTTGTTGCTTCCCTGGAATTTGCGTATTTCTGATCTTGATAACGGCATGGTGGAGTTTCAAAGTTCTGGCAATCCGCGATCCTGATTGATCAACGAAGTGCTAACAGTTCGTTGAATTCCACCATAGTTGAGAGAAAGATGAAATTTCGCAGACTAAAGGGCAATGCAGATATGATTTGCATGGGGGTCATGCGTATGACGAAGTTCAGTATGGGGCTCGAGATTTTATTATCTCGTGTTTCATACACCCCGCAAGGTTAATCTAGCGACTTGAATAATCATACTTGATGATGAACGTTGGTAGCTTCGGTTTGTTTCGAAACCTTAGAAGCCACGTAAAATAAAATCTTGTATGAACCGATTAGAGGCGTCTAACTTGGTTTTGCAGGATGTGCATGTGATGTGGTATAGCAGTGCTCATATTAATTTGATTATGTGCGAGATGACTATATGATGTAAATTAATTAACATGACCTGCGTGTCATGATTCGGCATGATGGCTGGAGCCATATGATTGTCACTTTAAATGACCTGCGTGTCAACCTTGTTGTAATGCATTATTTTATTAGCTATAGAGATAGTAATATTATCTGGTGCATCGACAAGGTGGTGGCAATCTTCGCAAAGGTGAACACCGACGTGAATGCCGAAGACGAAGAAATTAAAGCCTTCTCCGTCAGAAAGGGCTATACCATATCATGCTATTATGAATTACCTGAGATGTTTATCCCTTATGATGCACCCTTTTTGATTGCGCGGTAGACGCTTTTATTAGGGTGATCTTTCACTTAAAATATCAAGTAGTTAGTGTTCTCCCAAGTGTAGCACCGTCACGACACCTATCTTTTCGGGGTGCGTCATGTTTCCATGAGTACGAACGATTAGAGAAGTGTGAGGCGGGTGAGTTGAGACCTCGCAGCGAGATCACTTGGTTGTCTTGACGTCCTGGCTTGAGAGTCCTGAGCTCGGAACACGCCCATCGCAAGATGAACAAGAGTCACATAGAGATGTGATCGGCAAGTTGGCCTACCGATTGAAGTTCCCGTCATCAGTGATGTTCCCATCAATGGCGTGGAATTGAAATGCGGATCTTGAATCACTCATAATCAATTTTGAGAGATATTGATTTGAGTGGGAGCGCACTATAGAATTAACTTGTTTAATTCTCAGTGCAATTAATTATGAACATAGTCCAAGTGTGATTTGTATAATAGTTGTAGAATAATGACTCGCATTTCCACCTTCCCTATTAAAATTGAATAGCTGTTATATATCTGGTTAAAACTTTATGGTTGGTAACGTAATGTGAGGATTGTCCTCAAGAGTGCCGAGAAGGACTTTGTCCTATCGCATGCTTTCGGTATCCTCCCGCTAATGCTATGGATGATGTGACTATCGTCCTTCGATCCAAAAGCTAGAATTCCGTTACGGTCAAGTGCAATATGTTTGCTTCCATGAGACCTGAACTTCAAAAGTTTGGGATAGTTATGTGATATTCATGGAACTGAAAATTATTTTCAGAGACAGCCAAAGGCTAAAAGATATGAGATATCCAAAGCAATGTTTGTTTGCAAAGTATTAGTAAAGTGTTTACTGGGCATTTGACTGATAAGAGAGGGATCCAGAAGAACGCCGGTCATATGATGATGGTGAATAAAACAACAACTTAAAGACAAAGGAAATATCCAAAGGGTGTTAGTGTGACATACATGCCTAGGAAGTCTGGGGCTAACGCCACTCTTAAAGTTGGGTGCTTCTTCTGAGAGTAGGAAAAATACTGAAAGTTAAACTGTTAGAAGTATTAAGGCAAAAAGAGAGAAGACTGGAATATCCAGCTCATGTATGAATGTCATATGAGTTATAGATGTATGGAAGGCTGGTCAAAGAAATAGTTCTTGGGAATTATGATTAAACATGTTAATCACTGATTCTTGGGTATTGTGAGTTGATCACAGAGATACCCGCTCGATTGCATTCTGTTGCGACTCGATGCAAGAACTACTATGGCCTAAAAGACTTGCCAGTAATGAGGTTTAGATATGTGCTGGGGACATAGTAAAAGTTGCTATACTCGGTACATTACCTATGTATTTATTTTCATAATTCATTTTAGAGTTTTATACACTCTAGCCCATTGCATAAAGTATCTTGCAAGAAGGTTGTTCATAAGAGAACTTTTGATGTTCGGTGTTATGAATAACATAAGGGCCATACTTTCATTATGAATGAGATGTATGTTATGAATATTGATAAAAATATATTACCTCTGTATTTATTTTCATAATTCATTTTGGAGTTTTTATACACTCTAGCCCATTGCATAAAGTATCTTGCAAGAAGGTTGTTCATAAGAGAACTTTTGATGTTCGATGTTATGAATAACATAAGGGCCATACTTTCATTATGAATGAGATGTATGTTATGAATATTGATAATAATATAATACATCCGTGACACTGACGCTAAATGTTGCAAGACTAAAAGAATACCACATATGTGTGGCACTGCATTTGGTCACATTGGAGAAACCCGCATGGAGAAATTCCATAATGATGGATTTTTTAAGTCATTTGATTATGAATCATCTGACACTTGCAACTTTCGTCCGAAAAGTGAAGTGACTGAAATACCGTTCACAGGCCATGAGGAATGAGCAACGAACTTATTGGTGATCATACATTATGATGTGTGTAGTCCGATAAATGTTGTTGCTAGTAGTGGATTTGTCTATCTTCAGAAATGACTCAAGTAGATATATGGATATTTACTTGATGAGACATAAGTCTGGATCTTTTGAAGTCATTCAAAAGTTTTTCAAAATGAAGTAGGAATTATTGTAACAAAGAAAATTATGTTTCTGCAATTAGATTGCAGAAAGGAATATTTGAGTTACAAGTTTAGCGAATGTCTGATGAGTTGTGAAAAGAGTTTCATAACTTACACCTCCCGGAACACCACTGTGAGTGGAATGCCCGTGAAGATGTAATCAAACCATTTATGACATGGTAAGATCAAAGATGACATAAATCAATTTGCCATTATCCCTTTTAATGTAATGCTTTAGAGACTGCGGCTTTTACACTGAAAAGAGCGCCATCAGGTCTGTTGAAATGACGCCATGGTATGGTACGCCCAACTATGTTTTGTCTTTTCTTAACATTTGGAATATGGGGATTGTGTAAAATATTTACAAACCTATTCCAAATCAGACAAGTGATACTTTGTAGGTTATCCCAAATTATTGGGAATTCCTCCACCACTATACCGAGGCAAAAGATTTTGCCACAAAGAGCGGTATGATTTTGAAGAAAATGGTTCTTGCAAAAGGGTGAGTGGGAGGACAGTGCAAATCGACGAGTGACCGTCTGAGTTTTGAGGGTCCTCCCGGAGGGCTATCCGTGACACCGTCCGAGGGACTGTCCGACCGCCTCCCGAAGGGCCGTCCGAGGAGCAGACAAGGGAGAACATCCTCGCAGTTGGGAGGTTGTAAATCCTACCTGCGGGGATCTCCACCAACTCTCCTTCCGCTGCGCTACGAGTCGGTAACGATCAGATCAAAAACCTTGTATGCATCTCCATAGTTTTCTTCTTATCAACACTGCCTCATGCTCTGAGCTGCTTTTCAACCGTCATGAGCCATGGTTGAGTTATTTCAGTAATGTCCCAGATCTGAGTTGTAAAGACCGTTCTGGTGGCTACTGATTTATTTGCCGATTTCATGCAATGGTTCGGATGATCATTGCCCTACAGTTAAAGCTTGAGAGATGATAAACTTGCCATGTAAACATTATTGCACTGTCATAGGATAAGGATAAGGTATGCCTGCCGAAATATTGCACCTGACAACCCCTATGGTCACACAAAGAATTAAGGGTGCATAAGGCCAAGTCCTTTCATCAAAGGATCCGGACAAAGGCAACAATAATGGAAGAACTAGACCAGCAATACATGTATGATAATTGTTGCATGAACAACATGGTATGGATACCCAAGGCAGTATGATTCCGTATCGATCACCATGAATATACACCCAAGGGGTATACTCTATTGGTAAGGACCTCACATCAAGGTAACTCGCTTGTCCAAATGTATATGCTCAGAATTGTCAGTATCAAATATCCAAGTCTGCCATGTCAGACCAAAGGCCAGCTCTGCAGTTTGACTCCAGCAACCATATTAACGCATCGCACGGCCTACTACACCCATGTGGCTATACTGACAAATCAGAATGCTGAACAACAAGCTCAGATCATGTGTTCTCACATATGGTACCCAGTGAAATGATAGCCTGTCATGAACAAGAGCCTTCTGCCAGAACCATCGCCAGTTGACGAGGATATGTACTTAGGGTAGGGTGCTAGGCCCGTCCTACATACCCCACCTAAGGACACCACATTGGAGGACTACAAGACTACGAGAGAGATTCCGACTGAACTAGCCATGGCGTATGAGTCACTCGGAAGACCCCCCCCCTCCACTCGACGGTCAGCTCTCACTCGGAGGGGCCGCCAATCACTCGACCGCAGAAGACCAAGAGTCTCCCCAGGGAGGCCCACGGGCAGGCGTTACGCTCGCCGCCTTAACTAGCATTTATTGTATACGTTACCAGTAACGTCCCCCCCTTTTATTACCTACAATCAAACCCCTAAATGCCAGACGTTTATGAGGGGCAGCGCACTCTATATAAGCCACCCCTCCCCACTGGCACAGGGGTTCGCAATCCTTTGTAAACACAACGCACGTATCACTCGACAGAGTAAGCTCCCCGGAGCACCTGAGACGTAGGGCTGTTATCACTTCCGAGTGAGGCCTGAACTCATACATCTGTGTGTACACCCTTGCCATAGCTAGGACTCTGCCCTCTCCTTTCGTACCCCTACCATCTACTGTCAGGCACGTTCCCACGACAGTTGGCGCCCACCGTGGGGCAGGCGTCTAAGCGACTTCCGGCGAGGTTGCAGTTTTTCATCTTCACCATGTCTCCCGACGGCGGTTTGATCCTGGGCTGTGAGATCCGTCTCGGTGCGTTCACCTTCATTGCCGACGACTCCGCATGGCTCCAGGAAGCCCCTCTCGACGTTGAGGTTCTCCCCGTCTGCGGGGCGACGCACTTCAGCGCGAGTTCATGCGGCGTTCTCCTTCGTCAGCCGTCGACCCCGTACATGTCGGCTCCAGCGTCGTCCACTCTCCCTGCTGTTCGTCGCCGCAAGCGATCCGGTCGTTCGCGGCTCCAGCGATGGGTGAGGCACGCGGCGGCGCGCCAGGCGTCAACTCCGCAGATCGCGGCTATCGAGCCCGCCGAGCCACTTCACGGCGCGTTTGACTCGGCATCAGATTCATCCGAGCTCCCTTTCGAGTGCGAGAGCTGCGATCCTGCAGCAGAAGTTTTCATGGCGGGTTCTCATCAGAGCCCACCCGGCTATGGCCGTGGCGGCCGCGAGCGTGGCGGCCCATCGAATGATCAGCAGCGCAGGGATGAGGAGGTCCTCCAAACCCCCATCGTCGGCACGACTGCAGAAGCCCAGGCTCTGGAGGCTGCGCGTCTCGCCACCTTGGCAGAGCGCACGGGCCTCGAGGAGATGCAGAGGTCACTCGACGAGAGCACTCGACAGCGCCGCGAGCGTCAGTTGTTCCCTCCAGTCGACGACAATCGTCAGGTATACCGTACTCCGATCCAGAATGTTGCAGCGGCGGCTAGGATTGCAGATTCTATACAGCCGTCCGATTCAGAGGCCGGCAGAGGACTCGAGCAGATCCGAACCCTGCTTGGGGCGGCTCGACAGCAGAACTCCGCTGTCTCTCAGTCGCGCAACAGGATTCACAGCAAATCAGTTAGAGCAGACACAGTCCAATCGGCCCACAGTCCAGGGTCACCTCAGCGTCGCAGAGGCAGAGATTACCGCAACGATCAGTACAGAGATCAGAGGCGAGATCAGTTTGCTCCTCGGCATCACCGTGATGACCACCGTCGAGTGCCTACTCCTCCGCGGAGTGGTCCATACGTGCCCCGGCACTATGATGACAGGCGCCCGTACGGTGATGAGCGGGACCCTGGGTTTGACGCGAGATCCGTTCTCGTTCAGAACCGGGTCGACAGAGGCAGATACAATAGAGGTGGCTATGACAGAGATTTTCCGAGTGGCAGTGGTACAGCTGTTTCTGGTCCAGAGTGTTTCAGCAGAGCCATCCGATCTGCTGAGATCCCCCCAACTTCAGGTTGGCGGCTGGGATTAGCAAATTCACTGGCGAGTTGAAGCCGGAAACATGGCTAGACGATTACCGAGTGGCTGTTCAGATCGGCGGAGGCAACGACAACGTGGCTATGAAGCATCTGCCCCTGATGTTGGATGGTCCGGCCCGGGCGTGGCTTAATCAATTGGCTCCTTCTAGCATCTATTGCTGGGAGGATCTTGCCCGAGTGTTTGTCAAGACCTTCGAAGGCACCTGCAAGCGCCCTGCCGGTTTGCTCGAGTTGCAGCACTGTGTCTAGAAGCCGAATGAGACCTTGAGGGATTACATTCAGCGGTGGACCACTCTTCATCACACGGTGGAAGGTGTTTCCGAGCACCAGGCTGTTTGCGCCTTCAAGGCCGGAGTCAGATACAGAGAGCTCTATTTGAAGTTTGGTCGGACAGGAGATATGTCCCTGAGCAAGATGATGGAGATTGCCACCCGATACGCCAACGGCGAGGAGGAGGATCGCCTCCGCAGTGGCAAGGGTAAAGCAGTCGACAGTAATCCCGGCGGCGGAAATTCCAGTCGGAAGCAAAAGCGTAAAGCTGACGGCTCTGTCCAGGCAGAAGTAGCCGCTCTGGCGGCGAAAGGGAAAGTGAAGCCAAAGGGGCAGTTTGTTCAGAAGAAGTCCAAGAACCAGTCGATAGATGTCCTGGATATGCCATGTCCCATTCACTCACGGAAGGATGAAGAAGGCAACTTGATCCTGTCAAAGCATACCACTCGACAGTGCCGATTGCTGATCCAAGGGTTCAAGGGAGAGCAGTCGAGTGACAAAGATCCTGAGAAAGAAGAGGACGAAGATAAAGAAGACTTTCCTGAGATCAATGCCACATTGGTGATTTTTGCCGATGTAGAAAGCAAGAGTCGATTGAAGGTCATCAACAGGGAGGTCAACATGGCTGCTCCAGCTACCCCCGAGTACCTCAAGTGGTCCCAGATAGCTATCACCTTCGATCAGTCGGACCATCCCGCTCATGTCCCTACCCCAGGTCGACAGGCGCTGGTGGTGGATCCGGTGGTAGGAGGCACTCGGCTCCGCAAAGTTCTCATGGATGGAGGAAGTGGCCTGAATATTCTGTACGCTGATACCCTCAAAGGGATGGGCATTCCGATGTCCAAGCTCAGCGAAAGCAATATGCAATTCCACGGGGTCATCCCTGGGAAGAAGGCCAAGTCACTCGGACAGATTGCGCTGGATGTGGTGTTCGGCACTGACAAGAACTTTCGCAAAGAGAAGCTGACATTTGAGGTTGTAGACTTCAAGAGTGCATATCATGCCATCCTTGGCCGTCCAGCGTATGCACGTTTCATGGCCCGCCCGTGTTACGTGTATCTCAAGCTGAAGATGCCTGGGCCCAAGGGTGTGATTACAGTCACAGGCAATCGACAGAGGGCTGAGGAGTGCCTCCAACAGGGCTCCAAGATCGCCGACATGCAGATGGCTGTAGTCGAGTTACAAGAGTACAAGAAGACTGCTGATCCCGCTGATCTGTTGCGTTCCAAGAAGCCCACCACCGAGTCAGCTTTTCAGTCGGCAGGAGACTTGAAGCAAGTGCACATTCACCCGACAGATCCTGCTGCTGCTCCGACCAACATCTCAATCACACTCGACAGCAAATAGGAAGCCGAGCTCGTCCAGTTCCTCCGTGAGAACTGGGACATCTTTGCATGGAAGCCCGCTGACATGCCTGGTGTACCCAGGGGACTGGCTGAGCACCGTCTGAGAGTTGATCCGAAGGCCAAGCCTGTAAAAGAACACTTGCGCCGGTCGGCAACAGAGAAGCGGAAGGCAATCGGCGAGGAGGTGGCTCGACTCTTGGAGGCCAAGTTCATTCGCGAGGTCTACCACTCCGAGTGGCTTGCGAATGTCGTCATGGTCCCCAAGAAGGACAAGTCGCTCCGAATGTGTATAGACTTCAAGCATATCAATCGGGCCTGCCCGAAAGATCATTTCCCGCTCCCCCGCATCGACCAAATTGTGGACTCGACTGCGGGGTGCGAGCGTTTGTCTTTTCTCGATGCATACTCTGGCTACCATCAGATCCGTCTGTTTGGTCCAGATAAAATAAAAACGGCCTTCATCACCCCTTTCGGGTGTTTCTATTACATCACCATGCCTTTTGGTCTGAAGAATGCTGGCGCTACTTTCATGCGCATGATTCAGAAGTGTCTCCTCGACCAGATCAGTCGGAATGTCGAGGCCTACATGGATGATATCGTAGTCAAGTCTCGCAAAGGTTCCGACCTGCTGACTGACTTGGCGGAAACATTCGCCAACTTAAGAAGATATGACCTCAAGCTGAATCCAACCAAGTGTACTTTTGGAGTTCCGGGTGGAAAGTTACTCGGTTATCTCGTTTCCGAACGAGGAATCGACATCAACCCCGAGAAGATCGGTGCCATCGTCCGAATGAAACGCCCCGAGCGTATTCACGATGTCCAGAAGCTTACTGGTTGCCTGGCAGCGTTGAGCAGATTCATTTCTCGTCTCGGAGAGAAGGAACTCCCTTTGTACCGACTGATGAAGAAATCCGATACGTTCGAGTGGAATTCAGAGGCAGAAGCAGCGTTTGTCCAGCTCAAAGCCCTGCTCTCCACCCAGCCGGTGCTTACCGCTCCACACAGCAAAGAACCCCTGCTCCTGTACATTGCAACCACCAATCAGGTCGTCAGTATAGTTCTTACTGTCGAGCGAGAAGAAGAGGGCAAGGCCTACAAAGTCCAGCGCCCAGTTTATTACATCTCTGAAGTGTTGACTCCTTCTAAGCAAAGGTACCCACATTACCAGAAGCTTGTCTATGGTATATATCTATCAGCGAAGAAAGTGGCGCACTATTTTCAAGATCACTCAGTCTCAGTCGTCAGTGATGCGCCTTTGAATGAAATCCTCAACAATCGAGACGCGACTGGTCGAGTGGCCAAATGGGCCATTGAACTTCTTTATTTTGATATCAAGTTTGAAGCGAAGAAAGCCATTAAATCTCAAGCACTTGCTGACTTCATGGCCGAGTGGATAGAACAGCAGCAGCCAGTCCGGATCCACTCGAAACACTGGACCATGTTCTTTGACGGCTCGAAGATGCTGAACGGTTCTGGTGCTGGTGTGGTATTGGTGTCTCCCAAGGGCGATAAACTCAGCTATGTCCTCCAGATTCACTTTGATTCCTCCAATAATGAAGCTGAGTACGAAGCACTCCTTTACGGGTTGCGTATGGCCATCTCGCTCGGCGTCCGTCGCCTGATGGTATACGGTGACTCGGATTTGGTGGTCAATCAAGTGATGAAGGAGTGGGATGTCAGAAACCCCGCCATGACCGGATATTGCAATGCAGTAAGAAAGCTTGAGAAGAAGTTTGAGGGTTTGGAACTCCATCACGTTCCCCGAGTGAAGAATCAGGCAGCTGACGAACTGGCAAAAATCGGTTCCACTCGGAAGCCTGTGCCCAGCAATGTGTTCCTGGGGCATTTGCACTCTCCTTCGGTACAAGAGGACCCCTTCACCGAAGAGCCCCCGCAGCCTATAAGCGCCTCCAATCCGACTGAAGTTGATGTCCCAGCAGTCATAGATCTGGTCAGTGAGATTCTGGTGATAACTCCCGATTGGACGGTGCCCTACGTCGCGTACATCCTCAGGCGAGAACTTCCAGAAGACGAAGTTGAAGCTCGACAGATTGTCCGCAGATCCAAAGCTTTCACTTTTATGAATGGGCAGCTCTACAGAGAGAGCGTAACCGGCGTGGCTCAGCGATGCGTTTCTCCCGAAGAAGGTCAACTGATTCTGGAGGAAATTCACTCGGGAACTTGCGGCCATCATGCGTCCTCTCGGACGATTGTTGCCAAGGCCTACCGAGCTGGTTTCTTCTGGCCGCGCGCTAATGAGATGGCTAAGGATATTGTGCAGCACTGTGAAGGATGCCAATTCTATGCAAACTTGTCGCACAAGCCTGCATCTGCCTTGAAGACCATCCCACTCGTCTGGCCGTTCGCTGTATGGGGATTGGATATGATCGGACCTCTCCGCACGGGCCAGAGTGGTTTCACGCACCTTCTGGTAGCAGTCGACAAGTTCACTAAATGGATTGAGGCCAAGCCTATTAGGAAGCTGAATTCTCGCACAGCCATCAAATTCATGAGGGAAATAATATTCAGATACGGAGTTCCCCATAGTATCATCACGGACAAAGGTTCTAATTTTGATTCGGAAGAGTTCAGAGCCTTTTTCTCCTCTCAAGGCACTCGGGTGGATTACGCATCCGTTGCGCACCCCCAGTCAAACGGTCAGGCCGAGCGAGCAAATGGCCTTATCCTTCAAGGGTTGAAGCCTCGACTCATGCGTGAACTCGATCACGCAGCTGGAGCTTGGGTTACAGAATTACCGTCTGTTCTGTGGGGCTTGAGGACAACTCCAAATCGGTCAACTGATCGCACTCCTTTCTTCATGGTGTATGGGGCTGAATCTGTCCTGCCGAGTGATGTTCTTCACAATTCTCCTCGGGTGGACCTTTACTCGGAGGTTGAAGCTGAGCAAGCACGCCAGGATGCTGTGGATCTCCTTGAAGAAGAGCGGGAAATGGCTTTGATCCGGTCGACTGCATACCAGCAAGATCTGCGTCGCTTTCATGCAAGGCACGTCAGGAGTCAGACCTTCCACGAAGGTGACCTCGTGCTCCGAGTGGATCAGCAGCGGCCTCACAAGCTAGCCCCCGCGTGGGAAGGCCCTTTCGTCGTCACCAAGGTGCTGAACAATGGAGCCTACCACCTCTTCAATCTCAAGAAGAACGCTGACGAGCCACGGGCCTGGAACGCGGATCTGCTTCGTCGGTTCTATACCTGAAGGTTGATCTGTCTGATGTAATAAGAGTAAACTGTTTTGATTATCAAGGATACAACTCCTGCGGTCTTTTGTCGATTCCGATCGCACAATTCTGAGTTCAAGAATACTACGAGTGCGAGCGATTTTCCACTCGGGGGGCTTAGCCGCGATTCCGCATCGCCTAAGTTTAAATCTACTCCGAGTGATGGGCGATCCTCTCACTCGGGGGCTAAGCTGCGACTCCGTGTCGCCTAAGTTCAGAACCTCGTCGAGCGAATAGCATCGCATTCACTCGAAAGCTTAGCCGCGGTTCCGCATCGCCTAGGTTTAAATCTACTCCGAGTGATGGGCGATCCTCACACTCGAGGGCTTAGCTGCGACTCCGTGTCGCCTAAGTTCAGAACCTCGTCGAGTGAATAGCATCGCATTCACTCGAAAGCTTAGCCGCGATTCCGCATCGCCTAAGTTTAAATCTACTCCGAGTGATGGGCGATCCTCACACTCGGGGGCTTAGCTGCGACTCCGTGTCGCCTAAGTTCAGAACCTCGTCGAGTGAATAGCATCACTCGAAAGCTTAGCCGCGGTTCCGCATCGCCTAAGTTTAAATCTACTCCGAGTGATGGGCGATCCTCACACTCGGAGGCTTAGCTGCGACTCCGTGTCGCCTAAGTTCAGAACCTCGTCGGGTGAATAGCATCGCATTCACTCGAGAGCTTGGCTGCGAATCCGCTTCGCCCAAGTTAAAACGCTACTCCGAGTGACGAGCAATCCTCTCACTCGGGGGCTTGGCTGCGAATCCGCTTCGCCCAAGTTAAATCGTACTCCGAGTGACGAGTGATCCTCTCACTCGGGGGCTTGGCTGCGAATCCGCTTCGCCCAAGTTAAAACGTTACTCCGAGTGATGAGCGATCCTCTCACTCGGGGGCTTGGCTGCGAATCCGCTTCGCCCAAGTTAAAACTCTACTCCGAGTGACGAGCGATCCTCTCACTCGGGGGCTTGGCTGCGAATCCGCTTCGCCCAAGTTAAATCGTACTCCGAGTGACGAGCGATCCTCTCACTCGGGGGCTTGGCTGCAAATCCGCTTCGCCCAAGTTAAAACGTTACTCCGAGTGATGAGCGATCCTCTCACTCGGGGGCTTGGCTGCGAATCCGCTTCGCCCAAGTTAAAACTCTACTCCGAGTGATGAACGATCCTCACACTTGGCGGCTTGGCTGCGAATCCGCTTTGCCTAAGTTATAAACATACTCCGAGTGACGAGCGATCCTCTCACTCGGGGGCTTGGCTGCGAATCCGCTTCGCCCAAGTTAAAACGCTACTCCGAGTGATGAGCGATCCTCTCACTCGGGGGCTTGGTTGCGAATCCGCTTCGCCCAAGTTAAAACGCTACTCTGAGTGATGAGCGATCCTCACACTCGGGGGCTTAGCCGTGATTCCGCATCACCTAAGTTATAAACTACTCCGAGTGATGAGCAATCCTCTCACTCGGAGGCTATCTGCGAACCAGTCTTCGCCTAATTTCTGATACTCACTCCCGAATGACGAGCGGTCCTCTCACTCGGGGGGCTTAGCTGCGAGTCAGTCCTCGCCTAAGTCCGAAATCAATCAAAACAAATTTAAGACCCCTGCCGATGTCGCCGCCACTCGACAGCGGTCTCGGAGACTACACCCAGTGGGTGCACTCCGCGTGCCCCCACTGGACCAGAAACCACTCGACAAGACCTGATCTACTCGAGAGGAAATCAAGCAAAGGACTGAAAAGCAAATTCAGATAAATCCAGAGTATTCAGCATGGATAAAAGTTGCCCATGCAAATGACGAAAGTACTCGGGCCCAAGACCCGAAAGAAGTTTTAACGATACACCACCACTCGGCATACCGAGGCAAATTAAAGTTTTTGATCACCAGCAAAGTTTTTTCAAGCTCCAGTGGGACTTGCAGGCTCGACGAAGGTGTCCAGGTCGATCCCGTCAGCGATCCGAGTGGCCGCTTCGATGAAGGTCTCCATGAAGTCCTGGAACTGGAGCTTCTTTGTGTTGGCCACCTGAAGTGCTTTCAGTTTGTCCTCCTTGACCTCCTTGCAATGGACCCTGACGAGTGAGAGCGCTATGTCAGCTCCACAGCGTGCAGCAGATTTCTTCCATGCCTGCACTCGACCAGGGAGCTCATCAAGCTTGCTGGCCGCGGCGAGCTTCTTCTCGGCAGCTTCAGTCTTCTCCCTCGCCGTCTTCTGAGCATCGGCGAGTGATCTGTCTTTGTCCTCCAGCGCCTTCTTCATGATATCTAAAGAAATAGCATTGTTGAGTCGCGCTCGGAGTCGACGGTTTTCAGCACGCACGTCTGCTCGAGTGGAGTCACTCGGTTCAAAGATAGAAGAAACAAATAATGAAGTACTCGATCAACAAAGTTTACCTCCTGAAGCCTTCAGATCAGCTTGCGCACGCTCCAGGTCTCTCCTCGCCAGTTCCAAGTCGAGCTGAAGCTGAGTCTTCTCCTTCTCCAAGTCAGTGTATCGAGTACCGAGCTCGCAGGCCTTCTGAGATCAACGACAAAAACAATTCAGTGGACAGAAATATGGGCTTCGAGTCCAAGTTCTAAGACTCCCGCCGACTGCCCGCAGTCGACGGCAGTCTTGGGGACTACACCTAGTGGGTGCACTCAGCGTGCCCCCACTGGAACGGTATCCACTCGGAACGGTCCGCCCGATCCGAGTGACGGCCAAACATAAAAAAAAACAAGGCAAAAGTTCTAAGACTCCCGCCGACTGCCCGCAGTCGACGGCAGTCTCGGGGACTACACCCAGTGGGTGCACTCAGCGTGCCCCCACCGGAACGGTATCCACTCGGAACGGTCCGCCCGATCCGAGTGACGGCCGAACAAAAAAAAAGATTGTCCACTCGACCAGGTCAGCCCTAGCCGAGTGCGTGACAAGCGATTACCAGTCGACAGACAGAAAACTCCCAGCGGGTGCAGAAGTCAAGTCATGGTAGACGGAAAGCGACACAATCAAAAAGCGCACTTACAAGTGCACTTACTTGGACGTTCGCCCGAAGCGCTGAGCTAGCGTCATAAGCCAGCTCGCTGGCCTCGTACGCCTCCTTCGTACGCCGCATCATATGTTCGGCCTGCATCATCGCCTCCTTAGCAGCTCCAGTCTGATCTTCTGGAACACGGTGCAGAGAGAAGATGGTCTGTGAAGGGAGCGGCGATGTAGTCGGAAGGACTGGCGCTTGCGAGGCTGGCGCTTGGGAGACAGGCGCTTGTGGCGGACTGGCGAGCTCCACGGCCATCTGGGTCGGTGCTGTAATCGGTTCAGTCGGAGACGGGGCTGCGGGGTCGGTATCCATTGGCTCTGCATGTCACCAGTCGACATATCACATGACTGTCGAATGGTTTGAGAAGAATGTCAAATGGCAATATGCCATACCTTGGCGAGAAGTAGCTGCGTCCGGCGTGTCCTTCTCCGCGCTTTCCTCTCCTCGCCCCGGCGATGTCACCGAGGTAGCGGCCCTGACGATCAAGATCCACTCGGTCAGCAAAAATATGAAGTTCAGCAACAAGTTAAGCGAAGAGCAAGGATACTTACGTTGAAGCAATCGGCACGTCAACCTTGATTCTAGGGAGAGCCTTCCGGGGCTTGGTGGTGGTGACCTTGGGCTGCTTGGCAACCTTTTCAATCGGCTCTGGCATCGACGTCCGACTGCGCTTGGAGCTCCTGGTGGTCGACCCCCCGGCCCGACCCCGGTCGAGTGTTGGGTCGTGACGCTGCTTGGAACGCCCTTCAATACGCGGAGGAGACACGACTTCAACTTCATCGCTCCCCGACGAGTCGTCACCATTGCCTTCGCTGTCCTCGGCGTAGCTGATGCTGTCACTGTCGCTCTCGCTCCCCGCTCCTTCAAGGTTCTGACCGCCATTCGGCACGGGTGAATACATGTTCGTGAGCTCCTGCAAAGATTCAAGTCAGACAGCTGAAGACATATTCACTCGACAAGATACAAAAGCAATCGACAATGACATGACTCACCACATTCGGCGGGTTCGCAGCTGAGAAAGGCGATACTCTTTTGGAACCCCGGGGGTTGTCTCGCGCACCAGTGATGCCGCGCAGCCATAGCGTGATGGTTTCCTCTGAGACATCTTCCGGGTGGGTACGAGTGGTATCGTCGACTCCTGAGTAATGCCACATCGGATGGTCCCGCGCCTGGAGCGGCTGGATCCGTCGACCCAGGAACACCTCCAACAGATTCAAGCCGGTCACTCCATCACGAATCAGATTCACAACACTGTTCATCAAGATCCCCACATTGGCCTTCTCTTCCTCGGCCACGGTCAGAGATGGGGGCGCAGTGGGTCAATCCAGCGTGAAGGGAGGAAGGCCGGTCGACATGTTTGGGGACGCGACGTCGTGGCAGTAGAACCAGGTCGACTGCCAGCCCCGCACCGACTCCGGAAGGGTGAGCGCTGGGAATGCACTCCCCGTCCTCTTCTGAAGACCCAAACCCCCGCATAGCTGGATGACGTTGGTCCTATTATCACTAGCGTGGGCCTTCTTTACCGACTGAGAACGGATGGTAAAGATGTGCTTGAACAGACCCCAGTGGGCGGGACAACCCAAGAAACACTCACACATCGTCACGAACGCAGCGAGATACGCAATTGCGTTGGGAGGAAAATGATGCAACTGAGCCCCGAAGAAATTCAGAAAACCGCGGAAGAAGGGATGCGGGGGCAGAGCAAAACCTCTCTCCAAATGGGTGGTCATGAGGACCCGCTCGCCCTCGCGCGGCTCCGGCTCCGCTTCCGTCCCCGGCAACCTCCACGACCCGGCCGCAACCAGGCCGTCAGCGACGAGCTTCTCCACGTCCAACGCCGTCACGGTTGACGGCAGGAAATCGCCCTACATCCATCCGGGTGGCGCTGCGGCCCGGGCGCTCGAGGGCTTCTTCCCCTTCGTCGTCTTCTTGGGCGCCGTTGTCGCAGCGGCGAGCGGATTCGATATGAGCAGCGCGGCGGCGGAGCAGAAGAAGCGGAGGAGACGAGGGGAAAATGAGCGCACTGTCGCAAATTCCCCTCCCCTCTCGTTTTTTATGTCCGTCGACCCGAGTCACTGACTCGTGGGCCCGCCAAATCCCTGTGTATCCCACTAACGGAGGAGCCGCGATATATGGCTATAAAGGTGGCGCGAGGATCGAGGAGCCGCTTCCCCGTCGGTTGCGTCATCCCTGCTCGGCGCGCGTTCCCCAAAATTTCGAATCCCGCGAAATCCGGGCCGGACAGAGCGTCCTATCATATCTGAAGATCCTGTTGACCATTCGGACTCGAACCTGCATCTAAATTCACTCAGAAGAAATGACAAGCTGAATAGATCAAGCCAGACGTTGGAAGGCCCAGTCGTCACAGGTATTGGAAAGATCTCGAAGCTCATTCAGAACGCTGAGTTCGACAGAACCTGCACTGCACCTTCTCCACTCGAGCCCTGATCCATTCGGGGGCTAATGACGAGGATATGTACTTAGGGTAGGGTGCTAGGCCCGTCCTACATACCCCACCTAAGGACACCACATTGGAGGACTACAAGACTACGAGAGAGATTCCGACTGAACTAGCCATGGCGTATGAGTCACTCGGAAGACCCCCCTCCACTCGACGGTCAGCTCTCACTCGGAGGGGCCGCCAATCACTCGACCGCAGAAGACCAAGAGTCTCCCCAGGGAGGCCCACGGGCAGGCGTTACGCTCGCCGCCTTAACTGGCATTTATTGTATACGTTACCAGTAACGTCCCCCCCTTTTATTACCTACAATCAAACCCCTAAATGCCAGACGTTTATGAGGGGCAGCGCACTCTATATAAGCCACCCCTTCCCACTGGCACAGGGGTTCGCAATCCTTTGTAAACACAACGCACGTATCACTCGACAGAGTAAGCTCCCCGGAGCACCTGAGACGTAGGGCTGTTATCACTTCCGAGTGAGGCCTGAACTCATACATCTGTGTGTACACCCTCGCCGTAGCTAGGACTCTGCCCTCTCCTTTCGTAACCCTACCATCTACTGGCAGGCACGTTCCCACGACACCAGTCAAGTCTCTAGAGGCTATTGCTATAAGGTATTACTCCTTTATACTGGTCACGACAAGCGACAGTCATATTTTGGTACGGCTTTGATACTCAAGACAGCGAAGCCATCCAAGATGATTCTGAACTCCCTACAAATAGTCAGATTCCGCCAAGAGAGCGGTTGTGATCTCCAGTATGGTTTTGAACCCAGAAGACATGCATCTAGTTACCTGATGCAATGATTAAATGTTTCGTGCCCACCGAGGAAATTTGTTCATAACTCCATTGAATACCATCGATGCTGGATAGAAGAATGTCACGTCAATTGGAAATCACTCCCGGACTTATGGAAATTCCAGTCAGGATAATATGTCAGATAAGCCAGCGGACATAAAAGAATTGGAGCTAGTGTAAGATTGAACATATGAGCTAAGCCCTGTCAGCATGTGAGGTATGGTAAAGCAAACCACCCCAGAGCAAGGTAATCAGGTCATATGAAATTCAGAGGGAACATAAAGGAAAAGGATACCCGAGTTGGAAACGGTTTCCTTAAGTCAGAATATTCATATATGTTCCCTGAGCAACCAAATCTCGAGGACGAGATTTTTGTAAGGGGGGTAGGTTTGTGACACCCCGATTTTTGGCCCTTTCTTTTTCTTTTGGATTTCTTCGATTTTTTTTTATTTGGATTTCCTTTTCGGTGGCTTTGTGGTCTTGAAACCTGGGAAGATCATCTCTTCTTGCTGTTCCAAGTGGCTTGTCATTCTCAAATCCATCTCAAGGCCATGTCATTTCCATCTTGGCCCAACCCCAATTTTTATTTCTTGGGAATATTCCTTTTTCTATTAAAGGAATAACCCTGTTTGCTCTAGGTTGTGAAGCAACCTATATTTCTGTCTTTCCCAAAATTCCCACAAAATTCCCATAAATTCTTTGGATCATATCCCCCACAAATATGTCAAACCCCATCCTTGCCTAGTTCAAAAATAATTCAGGAATATTCATTTTCATATTCTGTCCAGTATGGCACTTTGTGAAGGAAGTGACATTTATATTTTCTTGATTGCCCTCAAACTTTTTGAGCACTCTTTCATATCTAAATAATTGTCACATGCCAAAATTCAGCCTCATTTGCCTAGTAAATCTTCCTCAGCAAATTTCCAAAGTTTCTGTCCAAAGAGAAGCTTTGTGAAGGAAGTACTAGCTAGGCTAATCCAAATGAGTTGAAATTTTGGCAGATCATCCACATGATCAAATAATTACTCTCCACAAAATTTGAGCTCCATCCAACAATCTATGTATGCGCACTTTCAAATTCTTTCTTCTGGTCACTGTTTCAGGGTGTGAAGCAACTATATTTTATATTGCTTCATAAAATCTGAAATTAATCCAGGACCTAAATATACCTATTTACATTGGGCATGACAAAATTCACATCATTTTGCCAAGTCATTTTCTCCATAAAATTCTCCCAAGTTTCTGTCCAGTAGAAAGCATTGTGAAGGAAGTACCATTTTTATTTATCCAAATGGTATGAAACTTTTACAGTGCCTTCATATGCCCAAATCATCAAACTCTACCAAATTTCAGACCTATCAAACACTCCATGTGAGTGCAGCTTCATGATCTAGTTTCTGGAACAGATTATGTAGTTGTGAAGCAACTATGATAAATCCTGGTCCAACTCCTTTCATATTTCACAGGATTGTAGTCCTTCCTACCCTAAACACCTGTGACATCTTGGTTAGCACTTATCCCCTTCATTTTTACCACAACTTCATGCCCAAGTTTGCTACAGCAAACTTTAGATGATCACTCCCATCAGCACACAGCTGATTCTTCGAACCATCACCTTAGGGAGGTCCCACTTAGGAAGGACTACGCGGTAGACATCTTTTGGCAGTCCCTCGTGCCCTCTCCTCGCCATGCCACGCGGTGACCACACTGTTGGCAAGCGCTGGGCGCGCTCTGCTCGTCGTTTAGCTTCAGCACTCTTCTCCCAGCCGTTTCCGCGCGTCCCAGCATGTCCTCGAGCGCCGCAGTAGCCACGCGCTCGCTCCCCAGCCCTCGCCCCCTCCTCCTTCGCCCTCCTCGCGCCACGGTAGCTCCAGCCGCGGGCGAACAGTGCCCTAGTGGCCGACCGGACTTCGCCCCTGTAGGGAACGCAGCAGAAAACAAAAAATTTCCGACCTACGTACCAGCCCAGGATCACTATGGAGACTGCATACAAGGTTTGATCTGTTTCGTTACCGACTCGTAGCGCAACGGAAGTAGAGTCGATGACGAACGGCGGTGCAGATCCTCGCAGCTAGGATTTACAACCTCCCAACCGCGAGGATGTACTCCCACGTCAGCTCACCGGACGGATCTCCGGGCAGCCCTTCGGGAGGCATCGGGACAGTCCCTCGGATAGTCCCACCGGACGGATCCTCGGACAGCCCTTCGGGAGGCCCCTGGACAGTCCCTCGGATAGTCCCACCGGACGGATCCTCGGACAGCCCTCCGGGAGGCCTCGGGACAGTCCTTCGGATAGTCCCACCGGACGGATCCTCGGACAGCCCTTCGGGCGGGTCACTCGGACAGCCCTTCGGGAGGACACCCGAAACTCAAACTGTAACTCGGACAGCCCTTCGGGAGGCACTCTCGAACTAAGACCGAAACTACGATCTCTCTACAGAGTTGCACACATACGGTGTCATCTATCCGGCAGGGCTTCGCCGTCCAGAACTAGTTCCCACCGGAACCCAGACAGCCTTTCGGCTCTACGAAACTATTTCGCTGGGAGGGAGAGAGAAGCCAGAAATGTCATGGCATGTGTATGTGAGAGCAAGGATGAAGCATATGGGGCTGCCTCCTCCCCTCTATTTATAGGAAAAACAAGGGGTAGGATGGGCATATCCAAAATGCCATGTCATCCCAAAATATCTTGGGAAGATATTTGTGGAAAGCCAACTTCCAACCATATCCATAAATCTGATTTCACTATTCACGACGACATTTTTCAGCGTCCGGTCGAACTGAAAATATTTATGTGGGCTTAGAACAATTCCAATACCCACTAAAATAAGTTTCAATGCGATCCGGAACAATTCCGGTTTAGTGATTTTCATCTGCGAAAAGCATCTGAAGCGGTTCCGGCAGCTCCGGAACATTTCCGGTTTTCATCCCGGAAAATTCCAGAAAGTTTCCAGAACGATTCTGGCACCCTCCAAGAATTATCAGGCATGTGCCGAAACCAATCTGACTTTATGGTATCCTCTGAAACAACTTTTCAGTTTTACCGGAACTATTCCGATATCCTCTCCGGAACGTTTCCGTTTCGTCCGAAACTTTTTCGGTGAATTTCTCTTAGACTCCCCGTCTAGTATTTAGCAGATAGATGACCCTTAAGCGTGTGACCCTATAGGTTCGGTGAAGTATAGACATGACCCGGAACACTTTCCGATCAATGATCAACATCGGAGCCGTGGACACCCATATTGACCCCTATACCCACACGAATGAATATTCGAGTGAACCTCCAGTTGCCGTGTGCTATTCCTGTTGCTTCGCGATATGTTACAAATACCCGAGGTGAGAAACATCGGCATCCTCGTGGATCAACACTTGTCCACAATGCCAGTTACCTCGTTGCCGGTATTGTTCTCTTTTCTCGTTCCCGTGTTCCGGCATCCCTGTGATCAAATCACCCTGTGTCTGGCCAGACGATGACGGATACCGTAACACCGAGAGGGCCCAGAGATATCTCTCCATCGTCGGAGGAGCAAATCCCAATCTTGAGCTATCAAGTCCCTTGACATACTTTTCCATGAACCCGCAAGCCGCCGTAATAGCCACCCATTTACGGATGACGTTTAACAAACCCCAAAGTTCATGAAGCAAGCATGAAGAAACTCGACACTCTCATGGTCTAAGGAATTATGCAAACATTAACTTCTCTGTGTTATTAACCATAAACTTATGACGAATGTATCTCATAGCATAACATCAATCGGGTCGATTCAACACAAGTGTTCTACCAACAATTGTGCCCTCAAAATTGTCGGCATAGCCATGCCCATGATCAGGAAAACAGGATCATCATGCAATACTTGAGCCAGTCATAGAGGCTTGACTAGGAATACATTTTACCGTTTATTATCCCACACGTGCATATGAGTCTTCCTCCGAGCCTCGTGGTTATTGTAGGCTCGAGAACCATAGCAGTTATAGCATGGAACATAAACCTAATTATGAACAGGGAGATAATCAATAACATTTAGTATTGCCTCTAGGGCATATCTCCTACAGACTCCCACTTGAACTAGAGTCAATAATCTAGTCAATGCTAATGCACTTTACACCTATGGCATACTGGTGTAAAATATGCTTCGCATGTGGTATAGCCTGATGTCCAACGGATCTGACGACTTCAGCTCTGTGTGTAACTTTGCATATCCTTGCGTTTTCACGCTTTCACAAAATTCATATTTTGTCTGGACTTGGCCTTGCATATGTGTGAATCATTGGTCGAAACCTGATTCCTCAGACTGAGCTATGGAGCAACTATCTGCAATAGTGTCCCATAGACCAAAGTCATCTTGGAACCATACTAAGTTCATGAATGAACTATATGATTCAACAACTTCTTTGTCGCTTCTTAAGCATCAACATACTTAGCCTTTGTTATAGAATTCGCCACAGTATCTTGTTTGGAACAATTTCCAACTACCGTGCCACCATATTGTGTATCACACAAAACCCTCAATTTAAATCGAAAATCGCATGGAGCATTGATGAAGACTGTATCGATGTAATCACTTACAACGAGCACTTCATAATCTCTACTTGCGAGAAAACATGTCATCAGCACTACTCTTAGCACTTAATGACATCTTTCACTGTTGTCCCATGATCAGTACTTTGATCACTATGGTATCTATACTCGCAACAACTTTGGAGTATTGGACATATCTGTTTGTTTTTACATACCATGGAATACATGGTTAATCCAAACACAAGAGTGTGTGGAATCTTCATCATGTATTTTACTCATCAGTGTTTTGGGACACCGAGTCTTGCAAAAACTCTTTCCATGTGACTTCGGCAAGAATCACTCCTTGGCATTTTAAATGCTAAAAGGTTTTAGCATCTTGTCAATATGTATTCATTGCTTAGCCCCATTAGGTAAATCTATCTCCATAGATCATCATGCCTAATATTGAGGCTATTTAGCCTAAGCACTTCATTGAAAAACTATTTTCAAATGAAGTCCTAATTCGTGTCAAGAAATTTATTTCCAATTAACAATGTGTTAAGTACACAAGGTTTTTAGAAATATTATTATGCTCCCACTTACTTTCTTGAATCACAAGCATCTTCGATACCCATTTGATGAAGTCAAACCCCCTTGACCATTTCATCAAAAACGAAGATTCCAACTCCACTTTGCTCTCTTCTGTCCATCGCTGGAACTCTGAAGTTTGCATACTTACTAGCATCCTCTGGATAGACAAATTACTTTGGACTGTATCACATACAAGTCCTAGGTTTCATTTCCATCAGATGGAAATCTTTTTGTCATCCATGTTTCATATCTCATGATTGAAATATGTATTAATTGCTAGTTCAACCCGAACCGACTTCAAGCATCGCTACGGTGAGACAATCTCATCGTAGTCAACTCCTTGAACTTGTTATGGCAACAAGTCGAGCTTTATGGATAAAATATTTTATCCGTATCAGTATTTAGTTCCATAAATATTCGTTAGACTCTAAGTCTTCCGAAAGGTGTATCAAGATTTTAATCTCGAATCACTTATATGGAAACTATCTCGGATTGTATTGGCATTTAGCCAATTCCGGAGTCAGGGCCCATCAACGCTTCCTTGTGTATTGTAGGTATACTGTTGTCTAACAACAATATCTCGTTTGCGCACCTGATAGGTTTGCACGAGCTTTGCCTACGTGGTTCAGCTGCAAGTTCGACCGAAGTCCATACATCTCATCTAGAGGCTTCCGTATCAGTCGCAGTAGGAAACTCCGGAATCACTTCCAAGGTTCCTTTCCTTTGACCTGATGACGAAGATACTGGTTATCTCGTCGAGTTGCACTGTCCTCCCACTCACCTTTTGTAAGAACTATTCTCTTTAAAAGCATACTGTTTTGCGGCAAAATCCTTTGCCTCGGTATAGTGGTGGGGAATACCCAATGACTTGGGATAACCTTACAAAGTAGCACTTTTCTGATTTGGAATAGGTTTGTAACCTTTTACACAAGCCCCATATTCCAAATGTTAAGAAAAGATATAACATGGTTGGGCGTACCATACCATGGCGTCATTTCAACAGACCTGATGGATCTCTTTTCAGTGTAAAAGCCGCAGTCTCTAAAGCATCAGTCTTTAAAAGGGATAATGGCAAATTTATTTATGTCATCTTTGATCTTACCATTTCATGAATGGTTCGATTACATCTACACGGATTCTCCACTTGCAGTGGTGCTCCGGGAGGTGTAAGTTATGAAACCCCTTTCACAACTCATCAGACATTCGCTAAACTTGTAACTCAAATATTCCTTTCTGCAATCGAATTGTAGAAACATAATTTTCTTGTTACAATAACTTCTACTTCATTTTTGAAAACCTTATGAATGAATTCAAAAGATCCAGACTTACGTCTCAACAAGTAAATATCCATATATCTACTTGAGTCATTTCTGAAGATAGATAACTCCACTACTTGCAACAACATTTATTGGACTACACACATCATAATGTATGATCACCAATATGTTCTTTGCTCGTTCCTTATGGTCTGTGAACGGTATTTCAGTCACTTCACTTTTCAGAGGAAAGTTGCAAGTGTCAGATGATTCAAAATCAAACGACTTCAAAATCCATCATAATGGAATTTTCCATGCGGGTTTCTCCAATGTGACCAAATGCAGTGCCACACTTGTGTGGTATTCTTTTAGTCTTGCGACATTTAGCGTCAGTGTTATGGATGTATCATATTTCTATCAATATTCATAACATACATCCCATCTTGTATGGAAGCATGGCCCTTCATGTTATTCATAACACCGAACATCAAAAGTTCTCTTATGAATAACCTTCTTGCAAAATACCTTATGCAAAGGGCTAGAGTGTGTAAAACTCTAAAATGATTTATGAAAGTAAATACAGAGGTAATGTATTATTATCAATATTCATAACATACTTCTCATTCATAATGAAAGTATGGCCCTTTTGTTATTCATAACTCCGAACATTAAAAGTTCTCTTATGAACAACCTTCTTGCAAGATACTTTATGCAATGGGCTAGAGTGTGTAAAACTCTAAAATGATTTATGAAAGTAAATACAGAGGTAATGTATTATTATCAATATTCATAACATACTTCTCATTCATAATGAAAGTATGGCCCTTTTGTTATTCATAACTCCGAACATTAAAAGTTCTCTTATGAACAACCTTCTTGCAAGATACTTTATGCAATGGGCTAGAGTGTGTAAAACTCTAAAATGATTTATGAAAGTAAATACATCGGGAATACACCTATGGAAGGCATAGTAACATTTACTATGTTCCCTGCGTGTATCTGAACCTCATTCCTGGCTAGTCTTTCAGGCCATAGTAGTTCTTACATCAAGTTGCAACAGAATGCAATCGAGCGGGTATCTTTGTGATTAACTCACAATACCCAAGAATTAGTGATTAACATGTTTAACCATAATTCCCAAGAACTATATCTTTGACCAGCCTTCTATACATCAAAAACCTGTATGACATTCATACATGAGCTGGATATTCCAGTCTCCTTTCCTTTTGCCTTTATACTTCTAATAGTTTTAACTTTTAGTATTTCTCCTACTCTCAGAAGAAGCATCCAACTTAAGAGTGGCGTTAGCCCCGGACTTCCTAGGCGTGAAAGTCTTACTAACACCCTTCGGACACTTCCTTTCTCTTTAAGTTGTTGTTTTATTCACCTTTCATCATATGACAGGCGTTCTCCTGGATCCCTCTCTTATTAGTATAATGCATAGTAAACTCCTTTACTAACAGCTTGCAAACAAACATTGCTTTGGATATCTCATATCTTTTAGCCTTTGTCTGTCTCTGAAAATGATTTTCAGATTCCATGAATATCACATAACTATCCAAACTTTCGAAGTTCGGGTCTCATGGAAGCAAACGTATTGCACCTGACTGAAAAGGAATTCTAGCTTTTGATCGAAGGACGAGAGTCACATGATCCATAGCATTAGCGGGAGAATACCAAAAGTATGCGATAGGACAAAGTCCTTCTCGGCACTCTAGAGGACAATCCTCACATTACGTTACCAATCGTAAAGTTTTAACCAGATATTTAACAGCTATTCAATTTTAATAGGGAAGGTGGAAACGCGAGCCATTATTCTATAACTATTATGCAAATCACACTTAGACAGTGTTCAAAATTAATTGCACTGAGAATTAAAAGAATTAATTCTACAGAGCGCTCCCACTCAAATCAATATCTCTCATAATTGATTGTGAGTGATACAAGATCCACATTTCAATTCAACGCCATTGATGTGGACATCACTGATGACGAGAATTTCAATTGGTGGGCAAACATGCCGATCACATCTCTATGTGACTCCTGTTCATCTTTCGATGGGCGTGTTCCGAGCTCAGGACGATCAAGCCAGAACGTCAAGACAACCAAGTGATCTCGCTGCGAGGTCTGACCTCACCCGCCTCACACTTCTCTAATCGTTCGTACCCATGTGGACATGGCGCACCCCGAAAAGTTAGGTGCCGTGACGGTGCTACACTTGGAAGAACACTAACTACTTGATATTTTTGTGAGAGATCACCCTAATAAAAGCGACTACCGCGCAATCAAGAAGGGTGCATCATAAGGGATAAACATCTCAGGCAATTCATAATAGCATGATATGGTATAGCCCTTTCTGACGGAGAAGTCTTTCATTTCTTCGTCTCCGGTCATTCGCGTCGGTGTTCACCTTCGCGAAGATTGCCACCACCTTGTCGATGCACCAGATAATATTGCTATCTCTATAGCTAATAAAATAAGTGCATTACATAAGGTTGACACGCAGGTCATTAAAGTGCAATCATATGGCTCCAGCCATCATGCCGAATCATGACACGCAGGTCATGTTAATCAATTTACATTATATAGTCATCTCATACATAATCAAATTATTATGAACACTGCTATACCACATCATATGCACATGCAAACCATCCTGCAAAACCAAGTTAGACGCCTCTAATCGGTTCATGCAAAAACTTGTTTTACGTGGCTTCTAAGGTTTCGAAACAAACCGAAGCTACCTACGTATTATCATCAAGTATGATAATTCAAGTCGCTAGATTAACATCGCGGGGTGTATGAAACACGAGATAATTAAATCTCGAGCCCCATACTAAACTTCGTCATACGCATGACCCCCGTGCAGATCATATCTGCAATGCCCTTTCATCTGCGAATTTCATCTTTCTTTTGACTATGGCGGAACCCAAAGAACTGAAGCACTTCGTTGATCAATCAGGATCGCGGATTGCCAGAACTTTGTGAAATTCCACCATACTGTCTCGAGATTGAGCAAACGCAAATTCTAGGGAAGCAACAAGAACATCGGGTAACAGACTTCATCTGTCACCCGCACAAATAATTTTCAGCAATAGATCTCATCTACTACCTAATTATATTGTCCAACACCCATACATCTCTATGTATTCTTAGATCGCAACCTGCATCTACGCATAGCACGGCTCTTGATGCCACTGTAGGGAACGCAGCAGAAAACAAAAATTTTCCGACCTACGTACCAGCCCAGGATCACTATGGAGACTGCATACAAGGTTTGATCTGTTTCGTTACCGACTCGTAGCGCAACGGAAGTAGAGTCGATGACGAACGGCGGTGCAGATCCCCGCAGCTAGGATTTACAACCTCCCAACCGCGAGGATGTACTCCCACGTCAGCTCACCGGACGGATCTCCGGGCAGCCCTTCGGGAGGCATCGGGACAGTCCCTCGGATAGTCCCACCGGACGGATCCTCGGACAGCCCTTCGGGAGGCCCCTGGACAGTCCCTCGGATAGTCCCACCGGACGGATCCTCGGACAGCCCTCCGGGAGGCCTCGGGACAGTCCTTCGGATAGTCCCACCGGACGGATCCTCGGACAGCCCTTCGGGCGGGTCACTCGGACAGCCCTTCGGGAGGACACCCGAAACTCAAACTGTAACTCGGACAGCCCTTCGGGAGGCACTCTCGAACTAAGACCGAAACTACGATCTCTCTACAGAGTTGCACACATACGGTGTCATCTATCCGGCAGGGCTTCGCCGTCCAGAACTAGTTCCCACCGGAACCCAGACAGCCTTTCGGCTCTACGAAACTATTTCGCTGGGAGGGAGAGAGAAGCCAGAAATGTCATGGCATGTGTATGTGAGAGCAAGGATGAAGCATATGGGGCTGCCTCCTCCCCTCTATTTATAGGAAAAACAAGGGGTAGGATGGGCATATCCAAAATGCCATGTCATCCCAAAATATCTTGGGAAGATATTTGTGGAAAGCCAACTTCCAACCATATCCATAAATCTGATTTCACTATTCACGACGACATTTTTCAGCGTCCGGTCGAACTGAAAATATTTATGTGGGCTTAGAACAATTCCAGTACCCACTAAAATAAGTTTCAATGCGATCCGGAACAATTCCGGTTTAGTGATTTTCATCTGCGAAAAGCATCTGAAGCGGTTCCGGCAGCTCCGGAACATTTCCGGTTTTCATCCCGGAAAATTCCAGAAAGTTTCCAGAACGATTCTGGCACCCTCCAAGAATTATCAGGCATGTGCCGAAACCAATCTGACTTTATGGTATCCTCTGAAACAACTTTTCAGTTTTACCGGAACTATTCCGATATCCTCTCCGGAACGTTTCCGTTTCGTCCGAAACTTTTTCGGTGAATTTCTCTTAGACTCCCCGTCTAGTATTCAGCAGATAGATGACCCTTAAGCGTGTGACCCTATAGGTTCGGTGAAGTATAGACATGACCCGGAACACTTTCCGATCAATGATCAACATCGGAGCCGTGGACACCCATATTGACCCCTATACCCACACGAATGAATATTCGAGTGAACCTCCAGTTGCCGTGTGCTATTCCTGTTGCTTCGCGATATGTTACAAATACCCGAGGTGAGAAACATCGGCATCCTCGTGGATCAACACTTGTCCACAATGCCAGTTACCTCGTTGCCGGTATTGTTCTCTTTTCTCGTTCCCGTGTTCCGGCATCCCTGTGATCAAATCACCCTGTGTCTGGCCAGACGATGACGGATACCGTAACACCGAGAGGGCCCAGAGATATCTCTCCATCGTCGGAGGAGCAAATCCCAATCTTGAGCTATCAAGTCCCTTGACATACTTTTCCATGAACCCGCAAGCCGCCGTAATAGCCACCCATTTACGGATGACGTTTAACAAACCCCAAAGTTCATGAAGCAAGCATGAAGAAACTCGACACTCTCATGGTCTAAGGAATTATGCAAACATTAACTTCTCTGTGTTATTAACCATAAACTTATGACGAATGTATCTCATAGCATAACATCAATCGGGTCGATTCAACACAAGTGTTCTACCAACAATTGTGCCCTCAAAATTGCCGGCATAGCCATGCCCATGACCAGGAAAACAGGATCATCATGCAATACTTGAGCCAGTCATAGAGGCTTGACTAGGAATACATTTTACCGTTTATTATCCCACACGTGCATATGAGTCTTCCTCCGAGCCTCGTGGTTATTGTAGGCTCGAGAACCATAGCAGTTATAGCATGGAACATAAACCTAATTATGAACAGGGAGATAATCAATAACATTTATTATTGCCTCTAGGGCATATCTCCTACAGCCCCTCCCGCGTCTGCCCTTCTTTGGCACCCCACTACCTCTCTCTCGTCACCGTCAACCTCTCTGCGCATGCGCACGCGTACGCGGTCGCGTTAGAGCGGCGCCCACCCGTCCGCGGCGGCTTCCGGACACGGGCATCTCGCCGCGGCTATATAAGCCCTCCCCGAGGCCTCCTGAGCTCACCAACCTCCTCACCACTCCTCCAGCTCTCTCCCAAACCCTCTGGTTCGAGGCGTAGTGCCCCAATCTCTCCTCCATGGCCGCCATTGCCGCCTCGGCCTCGACTTAAATTGGAGCAATGCCGGCCTCCTTCCTCCACCTACTCACTCCAGCTCGAACCCCCGTAGCCTTCCGGAGCTTCCCCGACCTTCCCCTCACTCGCCGGACCACCGTAGTGCCCGTGCCCATCATGGCCGAGCCGCCGTCTGCCGCGAGCAAGGCCGCCACCATTCTGTAGCTCCCCAGCAACCGCGCGGTGCCTGGATGGATGCGGCACAACGCCCTGAGCACGCCCGTGTGCTGGACGTCGCCGTTGGAAGCCGGAGTCGCCGGGGGGAACGCCGGCGCCATGCCCCCTCCTCGGCCGGACGCGTAAGCGGGAGGAGGACGAAGGGCCTGCCAGCGGGGCCCACTTGTAAGCCTCTAGCGCTGACTCAGGCGACCCGTTGACCTGTTTTAAGTGGAGACGTATTCGTGAGAATACGTTTTCCGCTTAAGAAAGCGTACTTCGTCGCTGCTTTGGGGTGGAATACGTTTTCGTTGTTCTGAAAGCATATTTCAGAAAGTGCGCTTTCTGTTTAACCCCGTCGGCCGAAACGGTTAGTTTGCGGACGTTCACCCGTTAGCAACAGAAATGGACAGATTTTATTTGTTTTTCAGCCTAACAAACGAACGGCCACAACTTTTTAACCGTGACTCCAAATCGGATGATTCCAAAGCCCACGTTCTCGGTTCGTCGAGCCCGTTCTGTTGATGTCATTTTCATAAGGTTGTCACACTGTGAAAATGACCATTTTGCCCTTGCCCTTTAATCAGCTCCGCCGGGAGAGAAACTTTTCCGGCAATCTTTTCCGCGAGATCATCGCACTTCTTCCCGATGAGTCCTTCATCTCCAGGCAAGCCATGACAGCCACTTGCATGATGGCATTGCAATAGCCATGGTTTTCACTTGAATGTTCAAATACTTATTTGTTCATGCTAGTATTTTGAATGCTATGTATATGCTTGTGAATCCATGCTCATTTCTTATGCCATGTTCATTTTGATCTAGTAAGTGAAATGATTAATTGCTAATGTTATTATTATCATGTTTTATTCTTGTAATCATTTCAGATGCTAGTGATAATGACATGCTCATATGGATGGTTTGATATGAAAATACTTGTGATAGTCATGATCATCGTTATGCCATGCTCATTTGCATCCCGTAGACTAAATGATTTATCATTATTGATGTTATGATGTTAAATGGCTATGTTGCCCATCCATGGTTACACTGATATCATGCTCATATGCATTGTTATTTCATCATGTTATTTTTATGACTCAGCTCATCACCATTCAAGGTAAACTTGACATTAATCGGACTTGAACAAATCTGTTGGCTGAGTCATGGTGCCACCGAATCGAGCTCACCAGTGCAACCAGACTTGCCTAGATGGGGAGGCCCTAATTCGGTCTATTGTCATGCCTCTCGCCAGTGCTTCCAACTAGGGAAGGTTATGTGCGCGTGCTACCCTGATCAGGTAGGCGGCCATACCCTTGTGTGCCCGAGTTGTGTTGTACCCGGGTGTCCCCGTTTGGGACGGTTTTGTTTTGGCCACGACGGTGGCAGCCACAAAGGTGGCGGGTGTCACGAGTTGACATCGGGGCCACCCATGACATAGCCCAAAGGGGAGTTTGTCGGAGTGGCCGGGAGAGTGTCATGCAATAGATTGGTTTTATCGGAATGTCGTTGGTCCACCCGAATGGGAGCACGAGGCCATGAATTCCGTGGTGTGGGTACAGTATACTAACCTCTGCGGAGTGTATAATCTATCGATAGCCGCGTCCTCGGTTATGGACACAGTTCGTAGTAGGTCACACTATGGGTCAACAGTAATATTAACCTGAATAATAACAACCCCGGTTCGATGAGAAAAGAAGTTGGTTGATCTTTGTGTGGTCACGAGATGATCACGATGGTATTCTTGATGATGGTTGATCATGAGGTGATCATGTGATGATCATGACGGTAAGAAAAATTGATACCTATGGTGGTTACGAGATAAACTCTGAGCAGAGTAAGTGGGTCCATGAGACCTTAAACGTCGACCCCCTTGCATGCTAGTGCTAGTATCGTCATGTTCATATCATGAGTAACATGTACATGCCATGCTCACTCTCATGTTGATTCTAGTAGTATCATGTTCATCAATGGTAATTAACCTGTAAATGTCATGCTGTTGTTTGTCTTGATTGCTTTGGTTGCTGTGAGCTTGCGAGTACATTCAAAGTACTCACCTGACGTGTCATGCCAGATTGCAGGTGATGTCGTGATTGATTGTTTGTCGAGGATCCCGAGGTTGCGCTCTAGGATGCGTCCCAGCCAGAGTCCCTGCGAAGTGGAGTCCATCACCGTTGTCATTGTTCCGCTGCTGGAAGTTATTCTGCTACGAGTTGTTCCTCTGCTAACATAGAGCTATCTGAGCAGGCATAGTATTATCGTGCCCCTGTAATCTTTGTAATATCGAACCCTTATACTCATATTAGTTGTAATAAAGAGCTGATTTGTTCTATGCCAAGCAGTGCCGTATTTCAGAAGACTTGATCTCTGGGCTGAAATGCGGGGTGTTCCGGTCTCTCGGAGCCGGGGTGCCACACCAAGAGCCCTTGGATCTGTGATCCGACGGTCACTGGACGAACTCCAGGACTTGCGCGTAGATATCAGATTCATGGAGGACTGTTTTGCAAAGTTACAGAAGCTCGTCCTGTGTCCATTGGATCTCAGATCCAAGGGCTCTTGGATGGCCGTATCATGGCAGCATCTGATGCCCCGTATCACCAGATACGTGCTCGTGACAAGTGATCGAGGATTTACTAAAAGTACTAGTACGTACGTATGTAGTCTTGTTGTACCACCCGGGACAGGATATATTCATATATTGTTCGTGCTTCCATTTCTTGAGTAAAGGTACATTTTGATGTGTTTTTGCATGACCACTTGTGGAAGGAATAGTCAAACAGAGGCAGCACTGCTAGCTGCAATAATTGAAAATAGGGTTTGTAGGAGTAGTAATTCTTAGCTCATCAATCATCATGCGTACATACCAGGGAATAGCTCGTGTCGGCATCATTAGAAGAACTACCTTTTGGAGAATGTGTGTGTGGCCTCAAAGCACATGCATACCATGTTAGGGCTACGCCTACGCTTGTCGCTGTTGGGTTCGGTACGTGGATTAGTCGTCACTAGCTAATTTGCCCGAATCCCGCAAAACGAGTCAAAGCAGAGCACACCACACATATACATATAAACATATTGGCAAAACAAAGTTATTTTTTATACTAGTCCATCAAGGGATTAATCGTCTACAAAATACAATTCAAATTAGTTCAAAGGACATATTTTTCTCTCGATGGAAGGAGGGTCAACTCCCTCATGAAGTACTGCCCTTACTTTGTCCAGGGAATCTCACGTACGCGTTGCTTATGGTCGACGTCAGCAAGTTGCAACAACCACTCCGCATTTGGGGTTGTACGGCGGGGCAGCCATGGACACCCATTTGGCAATGAATACCCAATTGTATGTGTTGCACGCGAGGATACGCAAGACATCCCACATGCACCTGCGCGTCGGTGCGTACGTAACGTGGCCTATCGGAGGAGCAATACAACACAAGATCAACAGAATCCAACTGGAAAGTTAGATCGAAATAGCCACAGAATTAGTTCATTATGTAGTAGTAGTCCTCTTACGTACAGTATATGGGTGCATAGAAGTTATGTACATCTAACAAACTGGGGCCCCGCCACATGAATTAAAGAAATGTTGCATAGTGAGTGTGACCTTTAGCACAGTGTGTGTATGCGTGAGGCCAAGTCCAACATTTCCGCCAAATAATCAACGATCCTTCCTCCTTCCCCAGGGCCTCGTGGCCAACACATGCATAATTTGGCCTGGCCTCAACTCATATGCCCCCTGCTTGAAAGTTCGGAAAGCAGAAAGAAATGCCCTCCAGAACAAGAGTCTCGGAGCAGGAAAAAGTGTGCTTTCCGTGGCTTGCTTGAGCACTTGTTCGGTAGCTTGTTTGCTGAGATAATTGCCCTAAATTGAGCCTCTTGTGCTCGCATATGTGCTTTCCGTGGGTGCATGCATGTGAGGTGTCTTGGTTTTACGACCATCGAAATGGGTCGCTTTCATACTGTCGGTTGATGCTTGCCCGCTCTGATTATTCGGAGCATGTAATGATTGTTAACTCGTTGTGTGCATCGGCTTCCACAGGGAACCCGGCATGTTATCTGAACTCGGAATTGCGACTCCCGTCCCGTGTACACACACACCGACGTCGACCCCCGCCGATGGAGCATGTTCGGGCCTCTACGTAGAGCGAACCGTATCTTTCAACAGTACAATTATTAATGCAGAATCGGAGATCTCATTTTGTGTAGTGCTCGACCGACCACAATGGACGTAATCTGGAGCCTGTCGCGATGCACTATTAAATGATGATTGGTCGACTGAGCTCTTGATGGGCTCTGCGCTGATCTTTCACCATTCGGTGAGTTTTTAGACGCTGGGCCTGAGTGAGGAACCTCCCCAGTTCCATTTTGCATTAAATTAAATCCTTGCATTTGTTCCACAGCACAGTTCGACACAAAGAAAGAGACACAAGCGCACCGGCAGGCCTGAAACACGATCGAGATACTGAGTGCAAGTCCTGTCTTGCCCGCCCAATTCAGCATCGCCGAGGTATTCGCCTCTTTGCGCTGTCCCACTAGCGCAAGGCCGCATGCAGAGGTCTGAATGTGAGAGCATGTCTAGCCCACTTCTATCCTATAACTAGATGACTTGTTGCGTTCATAGCACAAAGACCAAACGCAACAAGAAAGTTAGGCGAATTATTAGAAAGAAATTTTTAACGAATCGTCGAAAAGTATGATGTTAATTTATGAGATGACAGCTTACGACATGATGTTAGCTTAATTCGGTTGAATTGGTTTTGCTTGCCTTGGGAAAGTAACAGCGTCAAATGCAACCTAGAAGTTCATTCACAAAAAAATAAATAAATGCAACCTAGAAGTTGAGCAACGTATATGAAATATGTTTTCACGAATTATCTACGTACTATGACATTGATTTATGGAATGCCGATCTGCAATGACAGCAACAGGTCAACCACACAGGCAATCACACTTCCTATTGGACCTTTAAATCAATGCACATGCATCGTAGAATTTTATCCCTAGTTCTTTCGGACACAATTCAATCATACATAAAGTGCGTTTCCGGACCCCTGCATGCGTGTGAACAAACATAAGCATAAATTAATAAGCATATGAAATAACCACATTACACATAACCACACTAGAAACCACATGCAATCATAGACACGGTGGCATAATAGCGTTACATAAAATAGACACATGGCCACACAGTTATTTAGGCATAGTAATCCAGGGTTCACAGCCCAACGAACAACGATTACAACTCTTTGATCATTGGAAGCGTTAGGTCGTACTATGCCAGAAAGTTCGAAGATGTTTACCGTGAAACTAACCTCAGCCAGGACCTTGAAGGTGAGGAAGTGGCGGATCTGCAGCCTATGAGCTATGGCAAAGCCATCCCACCCTTAATCAATGGAAAGTCTCCCATTGACATGCCGGAGCTTGACCCTACAGTAGCAACCAGTGTTCGTCCTCAGAACGATCTCCTTTGGGATGGCACTCATGTGCTCACGGAAAAACATCGAGAATCAGAATAGATTCCAATCCAGGTGTTAGAACAACCTTCTAAAAGTGGGTTGGACTAGCGTTCTCATGGAAGTGACCAACATTCGTTGGCCTTCCTCGACGCTTCTTTGAGACGGTGGCTTCTACCATAGCCTCGCCTTTGGAGTAGCTGTCTCGAATATCATTGTTAATGACCAATTTGCCCATGAATTAATGCAACCAGCACACTATTTAAACAAAAATTTGTGCAACTTTTTTTAAATGATAGCATTTGAAAAAAATGTATCAATGCGTATTTGAAAAATGTTGAACACGTACTTGAAAAAAGTTCAAAAGCATGTGTTTGAACGAAATGTGAAAAAATGTTAAACATATATAAATAAATATTTTATATGTATACGAAAAATGTACAATGTGTATGAAAGAATAGATATGAAAATATGTATTTGCAAAACAGTTAATCATTATTTAGAAAAATGTTAAACATGTATAAAAATGTTCCTTATGTATAAGAAACACGGTCAATGTATATGAAAAAAGTAGACATAAAAACATATATCTAAAAAATGTTAATCTTATATTTTAAAAATGTTAAACATGTATAAAAATAATGTCTCATATGTATGCGAAACATGTACAACGTGCATGAATTTTTTTTGACATCAAACATATATTAAAAAAATGATACTCATATATATAATAAATGTTAAATATGCATAAAAAGATGTTCTATATGTGTAGGAAAAATGTAAACATGATTTTTTTTAGAAAAGTGTTAACCATGTATTTGAAAAATGATGAAGACGTATAAAAAGTGCTCTCGATGTATATGAAAAATGTACATTATGTGTGGAAAATGGTGGGCATATATTGAAAAAAGAAAAAAAATACCCAAAGTAAACTGAAGAAAATAATGGAACAAAGTGAAAACCGAAGAAAACTTATAAAAACCAAGAAAGAAACAAAGAAAACTGAAGAAAAACGAAAAGTAAAACTGAATCCCCGAAGAAATAACAAACCACTGCAAGACAGCGAAAAATAGTCATATCAACACAACAGTACCGGGCCGTCCTAACAGTCGTCCTCTAGACGAGCCTTATAATAAATCAGTACATGCGATACATAGCCCTGGTGCGCCGGGATCCTAACCCTTGGGTGCGTCGAAGAATAGCGACCAAATGCGAAGCCCCGACCACAGTAATCGACCGGCCAGTTAGTCGATTTACATGTTCTTCTGTCCGTCTTATTTTCTTTTTTTCCTTTATCCTCTAAATTAGTGGTTGTTAAAAAAATATGAACAATTTTCAAATTCATGAACTTTTTTGAAAAATCATAAACAATTTTAAACTAACAAACATTTTTGAAATCCAGAACAATTTCAAATTCTTGAATAATTTTTAAACCCACAAACATTTTGTACATTCATGAACATTTTTTAAAGCACGAACATTTTCCAAAATTCATGAACTTTAGTCAAACTCACGAACATTTTTAAAAATCACAAACCTTTTTAAAAATCTCTGTTGTTTAAACAAATCATGAACAATTTTCAAAATCATGATTTTTATTGAAATCACAAACACTTTCAAATTTACAAACAATTTTTAAAATTTGAGAGCATTTTTACAAATTCATGAACACATATTTTTTAATTCAGGGTCACTTTTTGAAATCCATGAACATTTTTTCAATTCTTGAGCATTTTTGAATCAGTAATTTTTTTAATCAACGAACATTTTTGAAATTCATGTATTTCAAAATAGTCCACGAATTGAATTAGATTTTGAATTTGAAAAAGTTCTCAATTTTCAAAAAAGAAAAAGGAAAAAAAAAACAGAACAATATTCATCCTCGAAAAAACCAGAATAGAAAAAACCGATGGAACCTTCTAGAAGGTTCTCAAAACTAATAATGAGAAAACCACAGATGATACGAACGTGTATGTTGTGAACGAAGTATTACCTCACGGGGTGTTTAATAGAAAAATGTACATCGCGTATTTAAAAAAAATTCAACGTGTATTAAAAAAAACAGTTTTACGTGTACACTAAAATGTATACTTTGTATTAAAAAAGGATCCGTGTGTTAAAAACGAATATAAAAGAAAAGGCAAAGAACCGAAGAAAAACACAGAAAACCACGAAAACAAATGTATAAGGAAAAATGCAAGAACAGCTATAGTAGCAGGATTGACATGGCCGCGAAATACGCTAGAGCCATATCTCGCTTAGTGCGAGTGCTCCTTCTGTCTTGCCTGAAGCTTTGTCCTTGTACTGTAGGCACCGGACCGGCCTATTTCGTCTTTTTTTTCGCTCACTAAGTTTTGTTCAGGTTTGTTGAGTTTCCTTCGCTGGGTTTAGTTTGTGGTTTTCTTCTGTCTTTTTTTCTGTGTGGTTTTTTCTCTAGTTTGATCCGGTTTTCCTTCTTTATTATTTTCTTCGTGTTTTTATTTCTTCACCGGTTTTCTCATTTTCGCTTTTAATATATTTTCGCTTTTCTTTAGTTTCTTCCTTGGTTTTTTTTTTTTTTTACTATTTTATCTTTGGATTTTGTTTCCCTGTTCTCTTCGGTTTTCTTTTGTCTTCTTCTTAGGTTTTCTTTTCTAATTCTATTTTTTTTATTTCTCTTCTTTTTTTGTGTTTCTCGTAGTTTTCATCGTTTGTCTTCGGTTTTGTTTTTCTTAGTTTCCTCATGGATTTTAACGGTTTTCTTTGGGATTTCGTTTTTGTTCGTTTCTGAGGTGTTTCTTTCTTCCGTATCTTCGGTTTTCACCACTTTTCTTTGTTTTTCCTTTTTTATTCAACACATGTCTATAAATTTCATACACATTTGTACATTTTAGGTATACATCAGGATCGTATTTTATAAATTTTTAACATTTTCTAAATACATGATTAACATTTTGAAAAATTATGTTGATGACTACTATATATCTGCAATATTTTTTAATATATGTTTAACATTTTATGAATATATGATTAACAATTTTTATACATGATCTTTTCTAAAATTTATATTTTTATGTTCCGATTCAATAATAACCGTTCTACATTTTCCGTATACACCAGGAACATTTTTGGTGTACACGTTTAACATTATTGAAATACATGATTATAATTTTTTTGAAATATTTGGGTTTGATGACTACTTTTTTCATACACCTTGTACATTTATGCTATATATCAGGAACATTGTTTTAGATACGGTTAATATTTTTACAATATATACTTGAAAGGTTTTTGATACATGATCAATTTTTTAAAATTATGTTTTATGTTCAATTTTTTAATACACGTTCCACATTTTTGTTAGACATCAGGAACACTTTTTATACATGTTTATCATTTTTTAAATATATAATTAATATTTTCTCAAATGCTTGATTAGCATTTTTTTAAATATATGATCAACTTTGTTCATACACATAGTTTTTTATAGTAATTTTTCCTATACATGAGAAACATTTTTTCTATACAAATTTAACATTTCATAAATGCTGGATTAACATTTTTGATTTGTTATATATAGAGTTTTTTTTGTAATATATATATTTAGAATATTATGATGTATAAACAAAATTTTAAAAAGCAAAAAACAAAAGGAAAAGCGTGAAAAGGAAAAAAAATCGAGGTTGAGGCCTCTTGTGAGCTGGGCCGGCCTAGTCTCCCTTTTCGAGAGGCAAGGCTGCCCTACGTCTCACGTCAAGCAAGACATAGGCGCCCCCCGAAAATATAGCTCCCGCGCCGCCCTACGCGCAAAACATGGGTTACCCCTTGGGGAGCCCCTATGTGGCGCCTTAAGCGCCACTTGGAGGAACCAGCGCCCATGCGCGCCCCCTTCATGGGTCGGCCTAAAAAGGATGAGGTGTTTTAAAAAAAAAATCAGAAATTTAATAAAGTTTACTGAAAAACTAAAAAATGTTAACTTAATTCAAAGAGAGTTCATAAATTTTGTAAAAAAGATTGTCAATTTTGAAAAAAATGTTCACAAATTTGAAAAGTTCATCAATTTTGAAAACAATCACAAATTTGAAAAAAGTTCATCGTGTAAAAAAAAGTTCACCAAAATATTAATAAGTTTACACATATTTTAAGAAAGTTCATCAGAATTTGAAAAAATATTCACAAATTTGAAAAAAGTTCATCGATATTGGAAACAAATAAGAACAAAATGCGAAAAAGGAAAAACCAAAAAGAAAAAGCAAAATATAAAACGGAAAAACCCAGAAATAAAACAGTATAAAACCTTTAAGGGGTGCTTAAGGGGAAGTTCATATTTAGCGCCGTGCACGCACCATCCCTTTCCCCGTCGTGCACTCTCTTTTTCATTTTCTGTCTTTGTATTATTCTTCTTTAAAATAATGCGGGATTAGAAAATGGTTCCAAAATCCCAAAAAAAGTTCAAGAAATCATAAAATGTTCATGAGTTTAAATAAAAATATTCACAAATTCGAAAAATGTCCAAGATTTTTGTAAAAAATGCTCGCATACTCAAAAAATATTCACAATTTTAATAAAAAAATGTTCACAAAAACAAAAAATGTTCGTGTTCACAAAATGTTCCTGAATTCAAAAAATTCATCATTATTTAAAACATGTTCGCAAAACTAAAAAAATGTTTGTGAATTAAAAAATTATTCCGAAATTTCAAAAAAAATCATCAATTTAAAAATGTTCACTGATTCAAAAAAAATCTTCATGATTGTAAAAAAAATTGAAATTAAAAAAATGTCCACAGTTCTGTAAAAAAATGTTCACGAATTTGAAAATTGTTCACAATCACGAAATGAAACATGTACATGATTTCGAAAACATTTCACTATTTATGTTCACAAATTTGAAAATTGTTACCAAAATGAAAAAATAAAAAGGGAAAACGAAAGAAATAATGAAAAATAAAGAAAAAAACAGAAATTAAAAAAGAGAAAAACCGAATTAAAAAGAAGAACAACCGGTTTGGGAAGGTTCTATAACCTTCCCAAAACCAGAAAAAAAACATTGACTGCGGGGGCTGCTCGCGCAGTCGCTAATCCGCGACCTGCGCGCCAAATAGGATCCCCGCGCTTAAGGCACCATATAGGCCCCAGCTGAGAGCAACTAATTAAGTGGTACCCCTTGCGGGAGCCCCTCGAGCGTCACTTTGGTTGAGCTGAGAGCGCGTCACTTGGGGCGCTCTTAGCCGCTGCCATGTGTCGCGTGGGCACTCCCTCGGATTTTTTTCTGTACGTTTTTTTTTTGGGTTTTAGATAGTTTTTTTTGGTTTTTGCCCGGTTTCCCCTAGGTTTTGAATAAAAAAGATTTGAATTTTTTTGCACGAAAAAACACGTGTGTTTTTTCCGTGAGAGGCACATATTTGCTTCTCGTGGTGGCACAGGTTTGCTTCCGCGATGTGCCTCTCAAAAAAAAGGAAAAATGGATTTTTTTTTCTTCTGCGAGAGGCACAGGTATGCTTCGCGATGCCTCTTGGAAAAGGATAAAAAACACATTTTTTTTCTTCCGCGTGAGGCACATATTTGCTCCTCGTGGAGGCATAGGTTTTGTTTCGCGAGAGGCACAACTCTGCGTCTCTGAAACAGAAAAAACATGATTTTTTTTCTTGCGCAAGAGGCACAGATTTGCTTCTCGTGGATGCACAGTTTTGCTTCCGCGAGAGGCACAACCGTGCCTCACGAAAAAGAAAAGAAAACATTTTTTTCTTCTGCAAGAGACAGATTTGCTTCGTGTGGAGGCACAAATTTGCTTCCGCGAGGAAAAGGAATTTTTTTGGAAAAAACCGTGCTTCTGGCTCAGGGTTTTTTTTCTTCGATTTTTTCTGAGTTCGTCGAAATCTATTAACATGGGATCAGTTTTAAAGATCCCGACGTGAGAAAACCAACGGTAAAAATGGTTCGCTATTTGGACACACGGTTTAAAAGATAAAACATTTTCAATAAACGAATATACGTAAAAAAGAAAACTCTCAGGATATGACAAGTGGCATGCATTTAATGACCTATTGGCTGAAAGCAGAAATGAGAGTGACCTTTGCAACAGGTACTACCTTTAATTAGTTTTTTCTTTAGACAACCCCCTCCCCCCAAGCAGTGATGATCTTTCGGCTATAGGCCTAATGCTGGCCCATCTTGCGAGGCCCACTTTATACGCTATGCTGTATACAGCAGTTCGGCTCTTCGATGGCCCTCTCCCGAAAAAAAGGTTCGGCGTGCTCGCGGAGCTCTGTTCGCGCTCTCCGCGAAGTCCCCAACCCAACCGTGGCGATCGCCGAAACTTCAAGGGCGAGCAGCGGCCATGGCAACCGCATCGCCCCATACGATGAATCCAGGAGGTTAGCCGCTCCCCGTCCCACTCCCTTACCATGATCGCACAACATGATCGAATCAGGTGCGGGTTCCCTGCCGTGCGTGCTGTGTTTGACGAAATGCGCTTGACTCTTTTCCTTCATAATCCTCAATACGCGCGAGGTCTTGCGAGGGATTAGCGTGCGGATGTGGCGTCAGTGATTTGATTAGATCCAGAATTACACCACGATAGATCTGACTAAGAGCAAGTTTGTGTGCTGGTACATGCCACAAACGTTTTACATGAACAAAAGAGCAAGCATAAAATTCTGCTGCCAGGAATTTAATGTCAGCAATCACCGTGCCTACATATGACCAATCCCTGAAAGAAGCACCAACTCTCTGGACCAACGAGAGACAGTCACAGCATCTACAGCCGGGCGCCCCAAACCCGCCTCAAACGCCCGGGCTGACGGTCCGGTCACGAAAATGCGACCCAGACGGGCTCCTCAAACAGGCCTCAAACGACCGGGCTGACCGGCACCCCTCATATCCAGTCCAAATTTGGGGCGGATATGGGGCGACCGGACACGCCCGGGCGGGTCCGCCACGTCGGACTGACGATGGGGTTCCACACAGAATCGCCCGAAAACCCGGCGGTCCGACGGACGTCTCCTCCGTCACCACGTGGCGCCGCTCCGGCGGGCCGCGTAGTGCCCTAGCCCGGCTATTTAAGCCGACCGCCGGCACCGAAACCTTACCCATCCACATTTCCCCCCCTCCCGTCCGCCACCGCCGCCACTTTCCGCTCGCCGTCCGCCACTTTCCGCTAGTAGCTATGCCCCCACGCCGCCGGGCAACTTATCTAACGCCGGAGCGCCGGCTGCAGCTCCTTGAGCAGGTCCTGGCAAGGCGCGAAGCCCGGATAGCAGCGGGGCTACATCCGGATGCGGTAGATCCGGAGGAGGAGGAGGAGGAGGAGCACGAGGACGGGGAGGAGGAGGAGGAGGCGGCGGAGGAGGAGGAGGACGTGGGGGACGCTGGGGCCGCGGATCTGCAGGCGATCCTCTATTCCCTCCGGTCGGAATTGGCGGCGGAGACCAAGCGGCGTCGTGTGCAGGAGGCAGAGGCGGAGCACGCCGCGGACGTCGATGGGATGCCCGCGGCTATGGATGAGGATGAGGAGGAGGAGCCGGAGCCCTCCTACGCGCCCATCTACCTGGCTCCGGGCATGGATGTCGTGGACATCTCCGACGACGAAACTTATTTTAGAATAGCGTTGTGTACGTACTACGTAGGAAAACTTTTGCATGGTTTGTATGGATCTAGGGGATGAAATATGAGGTATCCGGATGCATATCACCAAATATGAGGTGTGACCGGTCAGTGCCCGCGGACTTTGAGGGGCCAGATTTGCCAAGTCCGGCTGTAGATGCTCAGCAGCAAGGATTACCTTACGGCTTGTTCGGTTGCAAGGGGTTTGGAGTGGATTGGAGAGGATTAAATCCCCTACAAGTCAAATTTCCCCTCAATCCCCTCCAAACCTCTTCAATCCTCTCCAAGAGAGGTTTAACCGAACAAGGCCTTGGAGAAGCCTTCATCCGGGGCGAGGGCCAGGGCATTGTGGCATTCAGATAGTTGTGATGGTGGTTAAGTCATAAACAACCGAACCGAACCAAAAAATAACTAGAGTTATGAAAAAAGAGGTGAAGTTCATGAAACGGACCAGATAATGCATCAGTTATTTAATTTTAGTATTTTCAGTTGTATTTTAAATGGAAAAATCATTCTGTTATATCAGAAGTTCATCCATAGAACAGTTTGTCCAATAAGAAGGTTTGAACTCAACTGAAAGACTTTACCAGAATGGCCTTACGTTATTTACTCATCCGCTAGCCTTATGCTGGACGGATTGATAAATTCTTCCTGTATGACCTTTCATAGTTTCTGAATGAATCAGGCTCCTCAAGACAAGAAGTCGATTAACCTGTGCCCTCTGTTTATCATATCTGCCAGATGGCTACAGGTGGCTACCCCCACCCCCAGTTTGACATACAGTGGTTCGTTTGTTTTGTCACATCCATTTGGCAAATAAACGATATGGGTGATACTTATTATTCTGGTTGAAATTCCGTAAATATACGTAGGTCAAGTAAACCAAATTTACTTGCACTTCAGATGTTTAAGAGGCTAAATTCGTGTGTGTATTATTCTTGGCAGGGGATCAGGGGGATCAGGGGGTGTACAACAGTGGTATTACCAAATCACAAATCTTTTGCTTACACCAGCAAGTGTATATAGTTTTCAATATACATGTGGGCGAAACTCATAAAGTTTAGGTCCAGATTTCTTCAATCAGTTGTGCTTCACTTATGTTTAGGGAAAATTCAATATTCTATTATTCTACAAAATAAAGTTTCAACAGTGGTATTGCAGTTTCACCTTGCGATTGTGTGTAGTTTTATTTTCTAATTGGGGTGGAAATTTCGGTTTCTCCCTATTGTATAAAGTCAACTTGCGAGTAATTGCTTCTTTTATTTGAATCAGGATTGGCGTGCCACTCTGCAAAATCTGCAAATAGGTTATTTTGTTTGACTGATATCAATTTTTTTGTACGTTTGGCATTCATGTTTTATTACCAGTGAATTGATAAGCAAGATTGACATGACGCCCTTGCACTTCATGTGTTTGAGAATGATAATTGATAAGCAAGATTGACATGACGCCCTTGCAAGCAATTTTCTTTATCAAGATATGGCTACGTATTGTGATGGGACATAGGTGTTGAATTGAAAGAGGGTAGCACTATGTATTGTGAACTGACAAGATTACAGTAAACAAAAGCTGTTAGAAATCTCCATAAATTTGTAGTCAGAAAACGTGAACTAATATGATTACGATAATATAAACCATCCTAAGTATGATTTTTACCTATGAAACAAAGGATCTTACTCACATCTGCTGTATATCGTTCTTGAAATGATTAAAAGAAGAAACTGGTGATGCAATACCGTGGAAAAAGGTCCTGAGGATCTGAACTTTTTGACACTGGGATCCACATCTGCTTTCTACAATAAAACCAATAAGAAAGGAATATACGGAAGCAACAAAACAGAAGGTAGTGATCAACATATTTTCTCTTTTTTTGACTGTGATCAACATATTTTCTCTTGTTTGAAATAAATGGAGATTGCACGATAGCTCATTCTCTAAACAAAGATACTCACTGCCAAATGTTATGCCAGAAACCATGTGTTGCCATCAAATCTACTAGTTTGGTCATTTATCTTTGTCTGAAAATGACTAATTTATTTTCAGCGATTAGTTCCGAGTACCAGAAGTAGAATAAAGACCAGGTCAGTCTTTAAAAGCTCGCACCTGTTTAATACATTTTTCACCACCTTAAGCTCTTGCTGCCATTCACAACTGCATGAAATGCTCGGTTTGTCGTGAGGAAACCCCTACCAATTTCTATTAATAGAAATCTATGGAAAAAGTTCATTACAGCATCCTACAATAGATTAATAAACAGAAAAATATCAGATTACCTGAAGGCCAGCCCCAACATGTAAACCTGAACCCTCACACCCATCAGGTTTCATACAAGCACACTGTAGCCAAAATATTGCAGTTACGAAACAGAAACTGCTAGATATAGTTGATACAGTATATGTTAGTGCTTTGTCATCATTTCATATCAGATAAAATATATTGATGCAAACCATATTTGATACAGCTCAAGTAATATACGAGTTCCGAACAGAAGTATGAAAATAACCTGTCATCTATCCAGAGGTAACCCAAATAGTTTGGAAGTTTGCGAAATTGAGACTTATGTACACGTTAACTTTCTTTTATGAGATATACTTACGATTTTTCTTTCGTTTTCTATGAGTTATACTTATGATTTTGTACTTCGGTCAACTTTAATGCTGGTGCAGGTCACGTCAGCAGGCCAGCATTAGTAAATGATGTAGTATATTAATTCATAAACCATTGTGCAATGATCTCTTGCATTTACTACATAGAGTATTAGAGCAGTTTCGCTTACAAAATAGGACTGAAAGAGGCATATTGACAACTACGTTATGTCTTCGCAGAAAAAGGAAAGGTGCATTGGCTTTCATGCTTGATTCGCAGATCTGGTTCAGCCGTCTCTTTTATCCTTGTTGCAGTTAGCACCTCCCATACTATGATCCATCTTCCTTTCCAAGCATAATTTCAGAATGGTACAATATTTAGTTTCAAGATATGTGGCTGTGGTTCATCTCTTCATCCCACCCGTAGGTTAACCTTATCCCTAATCAGTCTGCCTTTGCCTCTTCCCATTTTTGTTGTTTCTCTGGTAGCTACCGGTTGTTGCGTGCGTGTACCCCTCACAACCACCAACTGGTTTCCTATGTGAACACATCACCATCATCTTGGGTAGTCAAATGACAACGAATGTTAAAGTTATTGTATGATTTGGTATGATTTCTGCTTGTGTGCATTTCTTTCTCTGCTAATAGCAGATCTTTTGCTTTTTTGTGTGTTAGATTGTTACTCCCAATACTGAGCAGGACTCTACATTGATTATGATGGATATGACCTAAATGTCAATGCCGTTTGATTCTTTTTCATGAGCTGAGTTCAGTAGCACCTTGTCAAATATCTTAGCCATCTTTTTCTTCGCTGCTTGAACGGGGGAAAGAGTTCAGAAGAAGAATAGATACTCTATGTTAGAACCTGGCTGCTGATTCTTACTAATACATGATGATCACCATTATCCATTTATCCTCGGCCATTCCTACATGTCTTCTGTATTTTCTTTGTCCTGTCTGAGTACCAACAACCCTAACTCATCATGTACAACTTAAAAAAATCTGCTACTGTTAGTGCTCAATACTACATGTGTATCTACTGCAATTGCCTTGTGTTGAATCACCAGCCACGCATTTGCTGTTACCCCCACAGAGGGTCCCTGTAGACATGGTGCACAGTGTCCTTTTGCTCCAAGCCATGACTCCTTTGGATTTGCAGAGCGTCTCTGAAAGCTATGTATTTGTTCAGTCCCAAGTCTATCATTGAGAGGCTTGCCTTGCCACCTTACAACTCGTGACAGCGAGTGAATCACTCGCGCGCGCTCTCTTTCTCTCTCCAGAAGTGATTCGAAGACCGTATACGTATGCATCCTAGCCATCATACAAACCAGCAGCTGCCCCTCTGTTAGAAACATTATCCAGCCGTAGCCCGTAGGTATGATATGGACAAGATGTTTGACAGTGCTGTCTCGATCTTTCGCACACCAGCGTGTGAACCATACTGCCGATACTATGACCTATCTCGAGCGCCTTATCAGAAAAAAAAAACTACTATAGCTTGTACGCTAGATCAAGGCAAGAAAATCCCTTTGTAGTTTAATTAGGATGTGATGGATTGGATACCCTGTCTTTTCTTTTACCGCTCATTAATCTTGTGGATGGGTACTCTTGTTGTAGATCAGTGTTGTCAACTTGTCATAGGCTAATAATACGTGGTCTACTCAATTGCCTGATCTTTCCATCACTTGACCATGATGATGCACTTGATTACCAACTGATTTTAGCGATACTCTGCCATGCATGCTGCTGTTCAGTGGATAGGGCCCTGATTCGATGGACAACCAGGAGATCTAGACAGAATACAATTCTGCTATTTCTGATAACTGGACTATTCCTGTTTCAAAAAAAAATAAAAAATAACTGGCCTATTCCCTGGGGTCAAGGCTCACTGGTCACTGACTATTTGGCTTGCATCATAGCGCGCAACGTTTATCATACTCTGAGCTGGAACAGTTTCTTAAGATTCCGTTTAACGGTCGCAATCTTTTCACTATTTGGCGAGTGCTACGAATCATCCGGATGATGTTCGTGAAAATTAAGCCGCATACTCAGTCGTACGATGCAGCCTCTCCAACGATTGTAATTCCCCCTGACTGACGCATCACGTGGCATGGGCTGGGTTGGGCCACACGCTTTTTGCATGCACACATACGCCAACTGACGGCATGTTAATCCAAAAAGAAAACAACGGTGATACTAAGCGATGGTCACACCAATGGACTCCATTAGCACACACGTATTCTCTTTTTTTTTGCGAATCAGCACACACGTATTCTGACGATGGCGCGACGAGATACGCCCGTGGTGTGCTTGGACGGCAGCATCCCGGCTGCTTCGAGGATGTTGCGACAGCATGCTTCGACGGCCGCGGCGTTGGCACGACAACATGCTTCAAACACTCGTGGTGTACTTGGATGGCTGCGACGATACCGTGACGGCATGCTTCAACGACCGTGGTGATGCTACGAGGCGTGCTGAAGCAGACACGGCAATGACACGACGACATGCTTCGAAAGCCCGTGTTGTGCTTCGACTGCCCCAACAATGGCGCGGATATTTTTCGACGCCCGTGGTGTGCTTGGACGGTCGTGGCGATGCTGCGTCAGCATCCCGGCTGCTTCGAGGATGTTGCGACGTTGTTGCTCCGACGGCCGCGGGCGTTGGCACAACAACATGCTTCGAACACTCGTGGTATGCTTCGACGGTTGCGACGATGCCGTGACAGCATGCTTCGACCGTGGTGATCCTACAAGGCATGCTGAAGCAACCACGGCGATGGCACGACGACATGCTTCGAACGCCCGCGTGATGCTTTGACGGCCCTCGACAATGGCGCAACGACATGCTTCGCTACCCGTGTTGTGCTTCGACGACCGAGGCGATGTTGCATCAGCATCTCGGCTGCTTCGAGGATGTTCCGACGTCATTGCTCCGACGACCGCGGCGTTGGCACAACAACATGCTTCGAACACTCGTGTTGTGCTTCGACGGCTGCGACGATGCCGCGACGGCATGCTTCGACCGTGGTGATGCTACAAGGCATGCTGAAGCAGCCACGGCGATGGCACACCGACATGCTTCGAACGCCCGCGCGATGCTTCGACGGCCCTCGGCGATGGCGCAATGACATGCTTCGCTGCCCGTGTTGTGCTTCGACGGCCGAGGCGATGCTGCATTAGCATCCCAGCTGCTTCGAGTTCGAGGATATTGCGACGGCATGCTCCGATGACCGCGGCGTTGGCAGAACAACATGCTTCGAAACCTCGAGGTGTGCTTCGACGGCTGTGACGATTCCACGACGGCATGCTTCGACCGCCGTGGAGATGCTACGAGGCATGCTGAAGCTACCACGGCATGCTTCAAACGCTCGTGTTGTGCTTTGAATGTTGTGATGATGCTGTGACGGCATATGCTTCGACGGCCACGACGATGCTGCGACGGTATATGTTTCGATGGCAACGGTGATGCTGCGCCGTCGTGCTTCGAACAATCATGGTTATGCTGCAACATCTTGCTTCGACAACCACGGCGATGCTACGACGGAGGCCCGACTGCATCAACGTTGCGGCAATGGCGGCTGCATCGCCCCTCTGATTGCAGCGGCGATGGTGTTTGACGGAGTATGCGCCAAGCGGCCGTCCGTCCCGGTTCCTAGCTACAGTGATCGTGAGCTTCAGCCGTTCCTCTAGCCATGACAGAAAGAAAGATGAGAGAAACACATCCGCTGCTCGGCCCATCAATGATGTTGTGACTCGTGATGATACTAATGGATTTTCGAGAGTACATGATACTAATGGATAAGGCAGTTGGACTGGACGAGGATATGGCTGAGAATCGAGTGGCTAAAATAAGGTACACGCGATGAGCCACGCGGTCGCCGCTCGGCCCGACTGATTTTACCAAGAAATCAGTCGGTTGAATTTAAACCTTTTCCTTCTGGATTTGGCTCTTCAGGCCACAAAATCTACTTCGTCAGGTTGATCTGATGCGTACCGGTGCCGCCGACCGACCACCCGAGAAGAAGAATCAGAGTCCAATACTTACTTACCCTGTTTGCTGATGACTTGCAGTTCCCCTGCTCGGATTTGGCTTCTCTGCAAAGACGCTCAGAGATGGATATTTAGCCGCGATCTCGATGCAACGGGCCTCCCTGGGGAAACATCCATTCTTGAAGATCTCTACTACACGTAAGTGGGTCAACCCGACGATCCTCCCCCACCCAATTGCTCTGCTTCCAAGGCCACTATCCACGGCGCTCCCAGCTCGCCAACGTCGCCGGGCCGGCCGTAAAAAGACGGGGAAAACGGGAGGGGGGATGGCAATGGCATCATCCATCATGGCAGCTGCAGGCTGTACGTACGCGCAGGTGGGCGCGGCGGGCGCGCACCGCCCCCCAATTGGTCGCTTGTTTGGGCGTGCGCGGCCTCGCTGCTGCATCTGTCCCCATTCGAGGGCCAGATCACGAGGGACGGGGCGAGGAACAAGTCGCCCAGATTTTGGCCGCATGCAGCTGGGGCTGTATGGGCTCTTTGCATGTGGGATCGGCCATCGGCGTCGCCCTCACGGCCTCCCGCCGTGTCTGCTCCGCCCTCGCCGCAGAGGATGTTAGGTATGAGTAGCAGATAAGATCAGGGCTGAGAGAGAATGGAAAGATATCGTACTACTGCCGCTACTGAGCGTCCAAGGGGTGTGCGCGGATGATCTAGCGGGCGGGCGAGCGAGCGAGGCAGGGGAGAGCCGGCTTCATTACGTTTGCCTTGCCTATTTTGGGAATCGGCGTGGTGTTTCTGTATCCGTGCTGGTAAGTGGCGCTGGTACATGCATGCATGCATGTGATGCGTCATGATGAACGTTTGGACCTACGCGAGATCTATGATGGAGGAGATCATGGCAAGTTTGATAGTTTGGCGTTCTACATCCGAAATGTCCCGGAGTGACAAAGCCATTTAGATGCAAAATGGTTGCATAGAAAAGCATCATGTGATGACAACAAATGTTTGCTAGTGATTTTTTCGACTTCACACACACCGAACAACTGGAGAAGTCCAGATAATTAACCGGCTCACCTAGAAAACCAACTTTTTTATGCCCTTCAATTCAAATTGTTTAACCCATTCTAGAGGTGGTTTCGGCGTATTGTTGGATGATATAAGAGAGTTTTGACATGCCACATGAAAGTGTTATGGGTGCCTTCTTCTTCTCTAAAATATGCTTTCACGGACAACATGCATTTCTGGCCAAGTTGCCTCCCTAAGTCCTTATCCAGTCGCTTATTCCCTTTGCTTATCCTCTCTTCTTGGTTCATGCATCATGTACAATGGTGGCGAAGTAGGCGTGCAGAGCAAGAAGGGCATGCAGAGCACTTCCCGATGACGATTGTTCGACATGATATTTAGCGTCCTAGGATGTAGCGTGATAGTGCGTGGAAGGATGGGTGACACATTGCTTGTAAAAACATGGAGATGATTCTCTCAACTTGGCAAGGACAACTTCAAGGACTTATCATGGAGAAGGCGTGCATGCGATGTTCTAGGACATGGGGAAGTGCTAGGGATTAACGATGAAGGTTCATAGAAGGAATACGATTGGCAGTTTTTGTATCTTGTAAAGAGTAGCCACCAGGTCACTCTGGAGTGACCGCAGAGGAGGTATACATGTTCTCTTGGTTGAAGGTGTCTTGGTGCTCATCGTGATTTAGGGAGACCCGACAAGACATATTGACTGTGCCAACCATGTTGACGGCCATAGTGTACTAATGGCGAGCGAAAGGAAAGAGAGGGGGGGGGGGGGGGGGCGTCAACAGCCATATATCCAAGTTGAAATCGTGCTCGGTTCCGTCTTGATCTAGAAGCCCTACCTCATGTCCTTAAGCTCAGATAATCGCTAGAGCACATCGATCCAAGGGCGGAGGTGAAGGAAACGAGTCGACGACTGATGGGGTAGAAGACTGGGATGGTGCTAGAGAATAAGGCATACTATGGATTGCTAGTGATGAGGCCGATGAACTCATCAAAGTGGAGAAGAAGAAATGCATGATTGCAGACAATGGGGGGGGGGGGGGGGGGGTTGGTTTGGTTTGATACTTTAGATGTGTAATATATTTCTTGTCTTATGTGAATGCTTAATAATTTTTTACCTCACATGATTCACATAATAAAAAATTAAACCATATACTCCTCCAAATGGAAGTGGGTGAAAGTTGAAGAAGGTGAATCGGAAGGAATGTCTACTCATTCCAACTATCTACATTTATGAAGTCAAAGATATTGCTCGCTTAAAATAGATGAATCATAATTTACATTTTCTTCTTAGTAAATAGGTAGTGCTTCTTCTGTATTTCTAGAGAGAAAAATTCATAAGACGACGGACATGCTTGGAAGTGTGTTTGTCAAGAATAAATTTAGGACAGTGCAATGATCAATATTTACAAACACCCATGAATGGCGATGCGAAAAAGATGAAGGAAAGAACAACCATCCTCACCAAACGACCTTAGAGCCCTTGCTAACCGACCTAGAATAGCATGGGAAACAACATATCTGTGTTCGAAGGTGTGTTATGTGTGCTTAACAGGAACTCTCAGAGGTCATGAAGGAGCGACAGTTGTAGGAAGAACATAGGGTAAAGAACCTTAGTTGAAATGTGCACCGTCTGTGCAATCGGACCATCGGCGAGCTCAGGATCACCAGAGGTAAAGGGGTGCCTCCGACCTTTAGATTGCAATGAGAGGAGCTCGCCTTGCCCAGCCTCTAGATGTGAATGGCAAAGAAGCGAAGAACAAGGCCTCGAAGGTTGTGTTCACGACAATTGTTTGACAACCCAAACATGACATCAAGATCACCTAGGACAACCCCCACCCTTGCACCAAAGGAGGGAGGGTTGATCTCAAAATTTAAGACTTCATATGTGAGTAGAAGGCAGGACCTGACCTGAACTAGAGAAGTGGCATTGTTTATGATGTGTCGAAAGCGGTGTACATGATGCCCCGAGGAGCCCAACGCCTTGTGCGAAGGACCAATACCAACGTCACATCACCACCAGGCCTCACTGTCAAAGCTGAGAAAGTTGTGATCTCACACTGTCACACTGAAGGACTCTATGGATACCAAGACAATGCCTCCAAGCAAGAAACGACACAATACAACGCCACTGCCCGATCTAGCGAGCCAAACCTAGGAGTTTCCTCTATATCTTATAGAGGGAAGAAACATGATCAAAGGCCATGCCACACCTCCAATGAGGCAACACACACTTGTAGGTATCACCTTCATCAAAGTCAGGCACCGCCGCGACGGGATTTCGTCTTGGCCATGATCGTTGACCCATGAAGACCACCAACGCTCAATGCCGCCGGCATGGTATACGTGGAAGCAAAACATCAAAGTTCCCACCCTCGTAAGGTAAGAACACCATGACGATGGAGAGCAGGAGAGGTGTCAAGCAGGTCGCCACCATAAGGTGGCACGGGTCAGTGCACCCAAGGGGGTCGGGAGCCGCCACAACCAAGCCCTACCTGCAAGCTCCATTACGGGACGCTCTAGGTCTTTACATCTGAAGATTAGATCTACATGAGTTGATAGCTAGCAGGTGAAAGGAGAGTCACGGACCGAAGGGCGGGGGGAGTAGTTTGCCGAGAAGACAACTAGGGCAAAAGGAAGACAACGATGGCCTTGAGCTATGGTTAGAGCGCCGCCTCGTGAGCCGCCCTGACGGTTCATGAGGCCAATGGGTATCGGTCGTTTATCAATATCTCTCGTTTAAACTTTATGGAAGAAGGGAGAGAATAAATAATATGGATGTCCCCTGAGAGTGAGAAGATAAATGATGCAAACGGAAGTCAATGCCGTTAGGATCAGTTAATTCAGAGGCGACACAAAAAATTACTCATATAGAACAATATTGCTACCCTCCATAACAGTAAAAGGGAACAAATTACTTTTTTTGGCCGGCAACGAATTACCTTTTTTTTTTTTGACACATAGTCATGTAATGATTTGTTTGTAGTATATAGATTTGGTGATTTGGAGAGTAAACGTGAACCAAGAACCATGCTTACAGTGGGCCAGGGGGACAAGAACTGTCTCTTTGCCTGGTGAACTTTAATGTTCTTTGTCTAGACCCGAAAAGGGGCAGCAAATGGAGATAGGCAGAGATACCGTCTTCATGCAAATCTATATCTAAGATTATTTTTCTGGGAAAAAACTAAATATGAATATGATGTGTACAGTGGCTCTTGAGCCTCCTCAAAGAGCTCTCAACTTTTATTGAACTTTTTGTCATGTGAGCTGTTTGTCTTCTACAGTAGTTTTGACATGTATTTACTTTTCATGTTGGAGCCATCTGAAGAGATAGGTTGGCAATATCCAGCTATCATGCAACTACTACCATCGTGTCATGATCTGGGTGAGGCAACATCTAAGTGGCTAGCCTACGAGTTAGATCAGTCCCCCCTTAACGTAACTACATAAGGCCGATATATAGATGGTACTTGAGGCTGATAACTTAACTTCTCCATTGGACTTATGCAAGTATGAGTATATTGCTCTCGAGGTTCTCCATTCAGATTGTTAAGCTTTGGAAATTCTGCTCCATGAACACAAAAACTAGGGGCGTGCATATTGTGTCATGCATGCATGTATAGGTTGCACAGCGCTGGGCAAAGTTAATTAGGGCCTGTTTAGGGTTGTCAGTTTTATCCTAGGATTGCAGGAATGACTTGAACTAGAACTCATCTAAAATCCATTTGAATTTTGTACGAAATTAATGTGCTCCAAGAAAGCCCTTAACTAATGACTTGATCTGATACACAAGTTTATGTAAATTGACTTAGTATGCCGGTATTTTTAGAACTTGGACGGCTACACATTTCAAAATAAATGAGCATAGTTTTTGTACCAAATATTTACAGATCCGTACTTCAGTTCTATGGGCTCCTAGTTTCTTTGAATGCGGGACCGGGACGTACAATTTTCAGTAGTAATGGTGCGGCGTAAGGACACTAGTGCGGCAGTTTTTTTTGTGGGAAATGTGGAAATGACCATAGTTCTGTTTCCCAGTGATACTGGCCAACACCAAGGTTACTTCAAGGTGGATGATATTTCTATGTCGTTATTTTGAAACCTAAGTGGATTTTGATCTACTTCTTGATTTCATCAACTAAACCACATATTAATATGACACGCTTGGACCGCATGCATGCACCCAAGATCGTATTGAAATACTATAATCATGTAGATCATCGTGATTGATGTCAATTGTTTAGCTACCGGTCGGTTTAATTTGAATCTGGAAATCTAGAAATTGGAACTAAGCCCTACAAGGAAAATTTGGAACCTTTGGGTAACTCCGATCCACCCAATAGGCATCAATTCATTAATTCCCACATCTACGCTGTATGATCGAGTACATCGCCTCTGTGGAATGAATACATGCTTGTGCTTCTTGAGGTCACGGAACTCGATCCTAACCTTTGCAACTCTAGACTTGTGATGCTAGACGAACCACGGGTGCACTTGTGTACGTGTGGTGGTGTACGTACGTGTACGTCAGTAAGCGAGTTTAGGAAATCATTGTGGCACTATCGCTCGATCGATCGCATCCTAACAACCGAATATATCTAAGAAGGCCTAATTACGCACCGAAATGAAAGTTTGATGAGCTCAGTGTTCAATTTGATTGGTCGTTCAAGCACGAAAAGGACACGAGTGTGAATTAGCTCTGTTATACGGGATTAGCAGGGCCAAACGTACTACGTACCAGAGGTCACTTGTGTGCTACACAGGCCCGGCCCTGAGGGGGGGCGGGAGGGGCGGCCGCCCCGGGCCCCCGGGACCAAGGGGGCCCCATCCAAATCAAGTGCAAGCACCCCTTCCGATCTGTCCTAGCCACCATTGGAGCGAAGCTGTTCTTCGGTGTCTCCACGAAGAAGAGAAAGACAGAGCGTTATCTCTTCTCGTAGCGAACTGGGCCTTGGCCCTTGGGCCATTTTTGTTTAGCTTAAAAAAAAGAACACGGATGGTTAAGTGATGGTGGACCATTTTTCTTAAAAAAGTAACTATGGGCCACGCCAGGGCAGGGAGCGCATCAATTTAATAATGCATGCATGCCTTTTTTTTTACGAAAAGTAATGCTTGCATGCTTAGAAACTTGCATGGAATTAATGATCACAAAAAAGAAGATGCTTGTACTCCATTAGCCAGGTGTTTATTAAAAGGAACTTGGAATTAAGGATCGATTGATGGATACCTTGCCGCAAGAGGCACAACTTAGCAAACTACTTCCTCCGTCTCCCTTTATTAGACCTCTCTTATTTTACGTTAAACTTTGACTATAAATTTTAATAAAAAAATATAAAGTGCATCTCATAAAAATTATACCATGAGAAATTTATTCTGAATACAAATACAATAATATAATCTTTTGTAACGTATTTTGTTAATTATTTAGATGGTCGAAGTTTGACCGAAAATACAATGAGGCCCAATAAACCCGGATGGAGGTAAAAAACTGGCAAACTAAATTATGATGGCAGAGAGTCAAAAGCAGCACACATGGCCAATGGTAGGCCGACCAGATGTACCCATACTCACCGATTGCCAAGCAAGAAGACACGCCTGGTATTAACCGATTAAAGATTTATGTCATAGAACGTTCTCTTTATGAAATTGGTTTCGCCATTCCAAACATATAGTTTGACCTCCGCCCACCCACACGTGTGCGCAATTGGGCTTATAGGAGGGTAAAGGCAATTCGAAATGATCTCCCGTGTGATCCATCCTTATCTGATTGTCTGCGACCAACGCGTGATCTTTTGTGCACCGTAGATAGAGACACCCCATCACCAGCCTCATGCCGCCACACTGATAGGAGACCGCACAACATCCATTTGTCGGCGTGACGACATCATTTTAGAGAAGATGTTCCTCTAATTCCCTTTCTATTGGTACCATCAACAAAGACTTCGTATCTAAGAATCTTTGTTTCTACAAGGGCCCCGTATTCTCATCTCGCCCCGGGCCCCCAAAATCTAAGGACCGGGCCTGGTGCTACAGCGAAATATCCCTTGCCCTAAATCGAGGGCACGCTACAGTAGACGTAGGAAATGATTGCCACATAGGATCACACGCACACACGGATCACGCGTCACGACATCCCTAGAGAGAGAGACCCTGATCCTTGTCGGGCCCTAGGAATTCTAACGTGTGTTTGCACAGCGCCCGACGTGTTTTACTGTTCCCCGCCGATCTAGCTAGCTCATCCCTTTCCTGTGCCTGTGCTCTCCTCCCTCTCTCTAGCTACCTCTCTGTGAAAGTGATCACACAAGGCCTAGACCCCTCCCTCCCTCTCTCTCAGTTCCTTTATAAAAGGGACCTGACCCCCCCTCCTGTTCATGATCTCTCTCGATCGGCTCTCTGCAAACTGCACATCACAGTGCTAGCTAGCTAGCTCCTCCCCTCCCCATCTCATCCTGATCTCCGTTTATCTGCGCTGCCTTGCTAGCTAGCTAGATCTCCTCTAGATCTCATCATGTCTACCATCTACATGAGCCAGCTCTCTACTGCTTTCCCTCTAATGGAGGAGGATCACCACCAGGATCACCATCAGGGGCACTTCCAGGCCTTCACCCTGCCCAAGGATCCCCCGATCTTGTTCCCTTTTGTGATCAGCAGCAGCAGCCCTAGCGACAACAGCAGTACTCTCAGCTACGGATCAGACCAGCACTTGATGCAGCACCATGCCATGCTAGATCAGCCCCAACATGTAAGCTGGAGTGATTTCTTCTCAGTCCTAGCTATTTGAATTAATTTGCTTGCTCACTTTCTAGCTAGCTAGTTTCTCAATTAACACGATCCTTTGATTTGTTCTGTGCATCAGATGATTGGTGGATCATCGAGTGTGTTTTCGACGCCGTTCCCGACCGTCGAGAGCATCCGCGACGACATGATCGAGCGATCCTCCTTGTACGATCCATATGATATGGAGAGGCTGCAGGCCACCAGCGGATCGCTCAAGATCGGCAAGTGGACGGCGCCTGCTCCTGCAGCCAAGATGAGGATCACGAGGAAGACGAGCGATCCTGGTGTGAAGAAGCCGAGGAAGAGGGCGCAGGCATACGAGGATCATGGCCACATGGGCGGCATGAACCAAGCTCTGGGTGTTATTAGGACATGCTCTGATTGCAACACCACCAAGACCCCCTTGTGGAGGAGTGGTCCTTGTGGCCCCAAGGTAGTACTACGATTTGTCTGTTAATTCTCTGGTCACTTGGTAGGAGTACAGGTTAGTTAATGGCGTAACGGTAACTAACTTGCTGCAGTTTGCATGGTGCAGTCGCTTTGCAACGCGTGCGGCATCAGGCAGAGGAAGGCGCGCCGGGCGATGATGGCCACCGGGGCGGCGCCCGCCACCGATGTTGGTGCCGCCAAGGCGGCCGGGCCGGGTGACGCCACCGTGACCGTGCACCCACCGAAGGTGAAGAAGGAGAAGCGAGCTGCCGACGTTGACCGGTCTCTGCCGTTCAAGAAACGGTGCAAGGTGGTCCAGGATCACACTGCCACAAACACCGCTGCTTCCACCACCGTCGAGGCTGCCGCAGAGCCGCCGGTGGTCGTCACCACCACCACTGCGGCTGCTACTGCGCCGGCGAGGGATCTCGTCGACACCATAGGGGTCAACTGGAGCAAGAGCCCTACTGCCGCCGCAGCTGCCTGCTTCCGGCCATCGCCGGCGCCCTTCGCGGTGCCGGTGCCAGTGCAGGACGAGATCACGGACGCCGCCATGCTGCTCATGACGCTGTCCTGCGAGCTTGTCCGGAGCTGATCGATCCATGGAACAGTCGAGAGACTCTGATCTACTCCCACGGTACCCCCGGGCTTTTTTGCCTTAGTCCGTTAGACAGTCAGTACGTACTGTCCGTGCTGCCGCGTTTTTGGCTTGTTGTTCTTGTTGCTAGTGTAACCCTGCGCTACTGTTAAAGTCTTGTGATTCGTTTGTGTGTAAGATTAAGACAGTGAGGAAGAGAGAGATCTAGAGAAAGAGAGGTACGTAGAAACAAGGATATCAGAGGAGAGAAGAGGATAAAAATAAAAAAAACAACGTGAGCTAGCTAGCTAGGATCTGCAAACACTGTGAGATCGAGTGAGTTCAGTTTGGAGTACGTAGCTAGCTTTTTGTTGCCGCGGCTAACTAAGCCAATGGCTGCTACAATATAGCATATGTATGTTTGTTCTTTGTTTTGCTCGAACTATTTGTACTGTGGCTCGTAATAATACCGAAAGACCGGACCATGAAATGTTGCTGTTCATTGGGAATCGTTCATGACTTTTGCTTCTGATGCATGATTATATGTCAGTGATGGTCTGCTTTAATTTTTGTCAGCGCGCACAGTGTGCTTTCTAACCTTTTCCCGCTGATTTTGAGGCAAACATTCTCTTTATCATATGCGACCCGGGAAGCTTAATTAATTAATTTGATGCACATGCTGAATTGTGGATCATGCTAGTAGCTTTGCACATGATCTTGGATTAGTATATCTTAATATGGGTTTCTTCTGAAATTAAATATTTCAAACCTTAGATGGGGTATCTTAAGCCAGATGTTACACATGCCTCATCTGCAAAACAAAAGTTACACATGCCATGATATGTGTGTTTCTTTCACTATACTCAAAACCCAAGTTCATCGCTGTGTTGTGGCTAATTGTTAGATCCAACGAGATCTGTCCATAATATATTGACACGCAGATCTTCTGGAGTGCCCTCGTTTTTTTGTCTCGTTAGACCTAATCGCCTATTTTTGCCGGTTGTGGCTGTTTCTATTTTCATTTTGTACTTCGGTACTGAATTGTGATACTTAAAACTTTTAATAAATGGTTGTGTGCATCGTAATAATGCGGAGGACGAGGGTAATCCTTCTTTTCCACAAATAAAAATAAAAATCGCAACATATATAGTTATCATGTTGTACGCTGAAAATGCTATCAGGTAAGCATTTGCGGTAAACTTATCCCACAAACAACCAAACATGCCCAAACTAATTGTTAGATCTAAGCTACCAACAAAAATATGCAATCAATGAAAAAAAGATCCAACGAGATCTGTCCTCAATATATTGGCTTGTAGATCTTCTGGAGTGTCCTCGGTTTTTTTTGTCTCCAGTCCACACATGTTGAAAGTTCATAATAATTTGGGCCACCCCCTTGCATGTAGAGCTCCAAAGAGTTTTATACTCCACTGTTATCCAATAAAGAATCTACACATGTTGTCTCATTCTATGGTGAAGAGTCACAAATCCATGGCACTACAAGAAACAGGTAATATGCCGACGGTGAAAAGTATGCCTACGGGCCCCGTCGGCATACATCGAGATAAGCCGACGGCCAAACTGAAACCGTCGTCATACATGGGCCGTCGGCAAATTCAGAGATATGCCGACGGGGCCCGTAGGCATATCTCCTATATACGCCGACGGTCACCGTCGGCATAGATTCACCGTAGGCATATCTATAATACACGCCGACGGTCACTGTCGGCATAGATTAACCGTCGGCATTCAGGGTGTTGGCTGACGGAAGGCTACCGCCGTCAAAGCTATGCCGACGGCCCCCGTCGGCATAGATATTTTTTCCTTTTTTTTAAGGCTTAAATTTGAGTACCAGCTAGGAAGTACCAGATTTTGACACGTGTCTACATATGCCTACGGTTTAACCGTAGGCATAGATCACATATATGCCTACGGTTAAACCGTCGGCATAGACAGGCGCCAGGACGGACCAGATATTGACACGTGTCCACATATGCCTACGGTTTAACTGTAGGCATAGATCACATATATGCCTACGGTTAAACCGTCGGCAAATAGGTCCTTATACTTTATAAAAACCACAACTAATTCATACTTACATCGATTTTGACAAACTTTATATGTGTTTCTATCAGAATATGGAAAGGAATTTGTTAGTATACTATGTTTTGAAATTTTAACAAATTAAAATTATATTTATTTTGAAAATTTCAGATAACACCCTCTTGTTTTGATTTGTTTGTATTTTTTTCATTTCTTGACCAAATGAGGCAAACTTTATATCTATTTTCATCAAAAAGTTTCAAGGATTTCAAAAATCATGTCTTTAATTTGGAATGTTTAAATATTACTTTGATTCTTTGCTACAGTAGAGAAATCTACCCCCCCTAGATTTCCGGGTCACACTGGTCACAGTTACGCCGCTCCGGTGCCTTCGGAGGTTAGCAATGCCACCAAAACTTGCACTGGATCCTCATACATGTGTGAAAGTTTGGTGGTAGGTTTAAACACCCAACACACTAATCCGGAGTGTGACACCCTTCATGGACGGCACTGCCGCCAGCACTTAGAGGAGGGTTGAAATTAGCTCGGCGGCATGCATGATCCAACCGTATAAATTCTTGAAAAATCGTACGATGCCGGAAATCCTCGAGATCTGGCACGGCATCAAGTTTGGACGCGTTTCGAAAAAGCCTCACATGAGGCCACTTGTAAATTACACCATCTCCAAGCTAGTCTATGGGTATCGAGAGGGAACGTGTCCGGTCTGTGAAGCAAGTGCGAGTCTGGTTGCTCCATTGGCCTCAAAACTTCTCGTGCTTTCAAAGGAGGCCATCACATGACACGTGCCAGCCCCCCGCATTTTCTGGACCCACATGCAATATTTGAGACATTTATTGCACTGCTAGGGTTTCAACGTCGGAAATTGCAGATCTGCGAGGCGGCACATGAAATCATGCCCATAAGCTGAATGGAAAATCCTATGTGATGTCTTTGCGCCATGCGTAGGCCATGTGCAGACGAGGGAGGGGCAGGCCTTGCCACTGAGGGGTTGAAATTAGCTCGGCGGCATGCATGATCCAACCGTATAAATTCTCGAAAAATCGTACGATGCCGGAAATCCTCGGGATCTGGCACGGCATCATCACATGGCCCTGCAGGGTGTGGTAAAAGTTTGGACGTGTTTTGAAAAAGTCTCACATGAGGCCGCTTGTAAACTACACCATCTACAAGCTAGTCTGGGTATCGAGAGGGAACGTGTCCGGTTTGTGAAGCAAGTGCGAGTCCTGTTGCTCCGTTGGCCTCAAAACTTCTCGTGCTCTCAAAGGAGGCCATCACATGACACGTGCCAGGCCCCTGCATTTTCCGGACCCACATGCAATATTTGAGACATTTATTGCACTGCTAGGGTTTCAACGTCGGAAATTGCAGATCTGCGAGACGGCACATGAAATCATGCCCATAAGCTGAATGGAAAATCCTATGTGATGTCTTTGCGCCATGTGTAGGCCATGTGCAGACGAGGGAGGGGCAGGCCCTGCCACCGAGGGGTTGAAATTAGCTCGGCGGCATGCATGATCCAACCGTATAAATTCTCAAAAAATCATACGATGCCGGAAATCCTCGGGATCTGGCACGACATCATCACATGGCCCCTGTAGGGTGTGGTAAAAGTTTGGACGTGTTTTGAAAAAGTCTCACATGAGGCCGCTTGTAAACTACACCATCTACAAGCTAGTGTTTGGGTATCGAGAGGAACGTGTCCGGTTTGTGAAGCAAGTGCAAGTCCTGTTGCTCCGTTGGTCTCAAAACTTCTCTTGCTCTCAAAGGAGGCCATCACATGACACGTGCCAGGCCCCCGCATTTTCCGGACCCACATGCAATATTTGAGACATTTATTGCACTGCTAGGGTTTCAACGTCGGGAATTGCAGATCTGTGAGGCGGCACATGAAATCATGCCCATAAGCTGAATGGAAATCCTATGTGATGTCTTTGCGCCATGCGTAGGCCATGTGCAGACGAGGGTGTGGCGGGCCCGGCCACCGAGGGGTTGAAATTAGCTCGGCGGCATGCATGATCCAACCGTATAAATTCTCGAAAAATCGTACGATGCCAGAAATCCTTGGGATCTGGCACAACATCATCACATGGCCCTTGTAGGGTGTGGTAAAAGTTTGGACGCGTTTCGATGGTGAAGGACGCCGCACGTGCCGTCGCCGAGGGCGATGGGGCAAGCCGGAGAGATGGTCCGTGGTGGGGTTTTGCGTGGCCAGCTCGACCCGGGCCAGGAGCGTGACGTTTTTCGAACCCGCACTCAATTTTGGTTTGGACGCGAGCTTGTTTTCGGGCCTCAACCCGCGCTCGATTTCAACCCGACGAAATCCAATAAAAAAAGGAATAAGAAAACGAGAGGGAGAGAGAGAGAGAGACCACTCTCCCATTCCTCCTTCGCCCTCATCTCTTCTCCTCCCACATCGACGCCGGCAACAACCACCTCGTAGCTTCCCAGCTCGCCACCGACCTTCCTCCCCTCCCCTGCACTCGCAGCACTACCGCCGGCCAGATCCACCGCAGCGCCCCACCCAACGTCCACTGAACGACAACTCCCAGTCGACGGCATATAATAGACCGATGCCCTTCTCCGAAGTTGTTGAGTGTTTACCCGGAATAAGAGGGCGAAAACATAGGGAAAAAAAGAAAAAAAAAAACACAATTGCAAGAGCTTAATTCTCATTGGTGGAACCAATTGTGCCATGGATTGATGACATGGCTCACATCCATCCATCCATCCATCCATCCCACGTCCATCCATCCATCCATCCATCTAAAGAAAAGGAGGAAAAAAAAGAAAAGGAAAAACGAGACAGAAACCCACCGCACGCCTCTCCCTCTCTCTCTCTCTCTCGCTCGTCTCTCCCTCCGCCCACGAAACCCTCGCCGCCGCCGCCTACGCCGCTCGATTCTGGCATGTTCCGGCGGCCCTCGGCGGAGCGCAGCACAGATCCGAGCTCCCCTGCCTCCGCTCTTCCCTTCCCTCCGACCAGATCCGCCTCTCGCGCCCCCGAGAGTTCCCCTGCCTCCGCCGCCCCCACCCCTCACCTTCTCTCCCAGATCCGTCGAGGTCCTCGCGCGCCAGGAGTAGGAGAGGAGGAGGTGGCCGCTCGAGGTGCCTCTGCTCGTCCGCGTGGAGACGCCATGGAGCTCCTCCTCAAGGTACACGAACCCTAGCTAGCTACTGCATCTATCTTCTTCGATTTGCTGCAGCAATCAGATGCAGCCTAGGCTAATTCGTTCCTCGTGCTTGCTTTACCACCAGCAGCAGCCGCAGTGTGGGCGGAGGCGGCAGGCCATGGCCATGAGCACGACGAGGGGGAGGCAGGCTGCTGTTGCTGCCATGGACCTTATTATACTGCCAGATGATTTGCTTATTATACTGAACTTTTCCTGAGTAAGCTAGATGATTTGCTACTGCTATCTTGTTAGGTGAGTAAACACTAAATCAGTGTCCAGTAAATGGCTGCTCCAAATGTTCAGTATTTGTTCAGTAAATGTTCGGTAAATGGCTGCTCCAAATGTTCAGTATTTGTTCAGTAAATGGCTGCTCCGAATGTTCAGTATTTGTTCAGTAAATGGCTGCTCCAAATGTTCAGTATTTGTGTTGTTATATTGACAGTGTCAGTGTTATATCAACAGTAGCCTGATGCCATGGAGTAGATTGTCCCCTGTGGCCTAACATAGATTGTTCCCTATTGTTAATTTTGGTGGCTTAAAATGGAGTACAGTAGCTTGTTAAATTTGTTACCTACTGTTAATGGAGTAGCTTCAGTGGCTTAAAATTCAGTAGCTAAAAATTTGTGATAATTTTGGAGTAGCTTCAACACCTATGTGCATATTAATTCAGCAAAGTGCTTTTAAAAGCAAGTTAATGTCAAGTTAACAGTAAATCAAGTTAAATGAAAAGCAAGTTACTTTGTCAAAATGCTTGTTCCTGTTCACAGTGGTGAAATTTTGTCAAAATGCTTGTTACTGACCATTTACTCTACTGACCATTTACTCTTGTCAAAATGCTTGTTCCAGTGTATTGACCATTTAATCTACTGACCATTTATATCATGGATGGAGAAGGTCATTTTGCTGTGTATAAATAATGTTTAGTTAAAACTGAATTAATCTTTTCAGTACAACTAAATGATCCACTGTTCTTCTGAACAATGATTTGCTGTGTATAAACAATGGATTACTGTTTAGTGCATATTACTCCTATACTCATCAGTGCATTTTACAAATTTTCCTAGACTGTGGAGTAGTACTGTACTGCATGCACATTCTTCAGTAGTCATTTGGTACTTGCCTTGAAGTTTTAGCCCCTGTACTAATGTCAAAATGATGCTTATCTACTCATGTCAATTAAGTTATGGAACTACAAGTACTCCATTAAGTGTTGTAACATCATCATATACTGGCACAATTTTTGCCTTGCTTGTTATCATGCTGGTCCCATGTCAATTAAGTGATGGAACTACAAGTAGCATGTTTGGTTAAAAAAGAATCATTGGTCTTGGTATACTCTGTTCCATAATTTTTATCGTGGTTTTAGTTCAAATGGAACAGAGGGTTTAGGTTGACTGAATTTGACAAGGAACTCTTGTTCCATGATCCATCTCAAATTCGATTGCGCATTCCTGGATCTGGATGGATATCAAAGAAACATAGCACAACTTGTAGTGGCAGTTCATAATTTGCATGCATACAAAATCAAAGTGGAAGTTCATGATTTTCATCCAAGCTCTAAGTGGCAGTTCATAATTTACATACAGGTCGATTGCAGCAGTGAGGATCAGGCGGGGGCGTAGCGAGGATCAGGCTGGGCAGCGGGGCGAGGATCAAGCTGGGGCGGAGGCGGCCAGGATGGGGTGGCGGTGACCAGGCTGGGGCGACGGCGAGGACCAAGCTGGGGCGGAGGCGGCCAGGCTGGGACGGCGGCAACCAAATTGGGAGCGGCGTCGACCAAACTGGTCGAGGACGAGCGCCTGGACGACAGGGAGGAGCCTGGCGGAGGGTCCTGCTGGTGGAGGGCGGCGGAGGAGGAGGGGCCTGTTGCTGGCGACGGGGACGAGCAGCTGGAGGAGGTGGAGGGCGGAGGAAGAGGAGGCGAGCGCTGGCCTGGAGGAAGACGACGATCACATTTTCATCAAATTAGGGGTAGTTCTGTAAATTTGTTCGTTTTCATCTGGTCGGAAATTTCTCACAGCGACAAATATTACGGTACAGAGGGAGTATATACAAATCCAGGTGAAGTCTGAACTCAGCAACCCATTAGTTCATCCTTACAAATATGAAATTTTGGGTCTCAAATGGGCCACCGAATATTCATGGTTGTTGAATTATGTCTGAATAATTGTATTTGTAAATTGCTAGCTTTTTTGGCTATATTTTTTTTTGGTTCTGGTCAGCAGCTATGCCGACTGTATCCCCGTCGGCATAGATCAGCCACTGGAGCTATCAGGTGTTGCCACGTGGCAGATATATGCCGACGGTTTAACCATAGGCATAGATGCTAGCTACGCCTACGGTTAAACTGTCGGCATAGGTAGGCGCTAGGAGGTACCAGATTTCGCCACGTGTACTACCTAAGCCGACGGTTAAACCGTAGGCGTAGATAGTATCTATGCCGATGGTTGAACCGTCGACATAGGTAGGACACGTGTTGAAATCTGGTAGGTGCACGTGGGTGTACGACACTTGACGGACGTGCCGTCAACCTCTTTTGCCGACGGGTAACTATGCCGACGGTCACCGTAGGCATAGATTATCTATGCCGACGGGTTTCCTATGCCGACGGGGAGTGGGGATATGTCGAGATCATCGTTGCCGACGGGGATATGCCGACGGTGACCGTCGGCACAGGCTATGCCGACGGTTTATGTGCCTTTGCCGACGGTTTTAACCGTAGGCATACTGCCTGAATCCTGTAGTGTGGGCACCACCATATTTCCGACCCTTAGGAAGAATTAACTTTTTTTCATAAAAAGTATTGGCCCCTTTGGTTATCCATATTCAAAGAAATTTATAGAATTTCGATAAAATACACTGGAGGTCCTAAAAATATTTCAAGTGTGTCAAGTAGGTCCTAAAAGTTTGAAATCGTTCACAACGGGTCCTAAATGTGTATAAGTCTTTCACCACGGGTCCTAAAAGTATTCCAAGTTTGTCAAGTAGGTCCTAAAAGTCGTGGGCAAAATACACATATAGGACCCGTGGTGAACGATTTCAAACTTTTAGGACCTACTTGACACACTTAAAATACTTTTAAGACCTCCAGTGTATTTTACTCTAGAATTTCAGTCCTTTCAGAATTTTTTTCACTGAGACATTTGTGTTCAAACAATGAAACCTTTGAAATTTTTACTTCCCAATTCTGTAGGATTCGTAGCAAGAAGATAGACTTCGTAATTTTCATTTGTGTATGTGCCAACTATAATATACACTCAACCTACCTCCATACAAAACTCATGTTCTTTCAATTTCTGGAAGTGAGACCAAATAACTTCCATATCAACTTTTGCATTTTCAGTTTCTGTAGGATTCAGTGTCACTATATTCTTGTGTTTTTTTTTCTACCGCTACATTTTCAATTCTTGCATTTCAAAGAGGCCCTAAAAGGTCATACATAATCATAATTTTTTTTTTCTATCATTACTATTTGGACCTTAGGGTTGTAGCAAAGGAACTTTATATACCATAATTATTTCTAGAATCTAAGGAAAAGGCAGACACGGGTGATCTCTAAGCTTTAATTTCATTGATAAGGATTAGGGGCAGAATGAGCAGCAGGCTTGGGGGTTAGCTAGCTTGAGAGTTGCACTATGATGATTTTCTGTACTTTGTAAGAAATAATACAAGGATTGTTCTCGAGGCCTGTCTCCGCGCCTGGCAAGGATCACAAAAACCAAATGAGGTGGCGGGTATAGCACATGACGGTGTATATATCGTCAAGGCTCACTATGGCTTAATTCAGTAACTACTGCATGAATCGAGATACATTTTCCTACATTTTGTGGTGAATATTCATTTTGTTCTTATTAATAATCTGACTGTTGATGCTCGTACATGCTCATATTTTTTAAAAAGTGGGAGAGACTAGAGTTGTGAAGTTGCAAAACTGATGAAGTCAGCACTAACACTTCACTAATCACTATCGACAGGAACATTGCGTCACACTAAAAGGATAATCCGTGTTAATGAGACACAATTTAACCGTCTGGTTCTCTTGCGATGGTATTCCTGTGCTATTGGTTTCATTTATAAAACTAGGGTGTGCCAGTTTCTTCAGACTCAGCAAGCCATATTGCTTTTTACGAGCTATAAGATGAGGCACTAATTTTTTCGGAGATACAAAATCAGGCACTAGTTATTCCCAATAATTTCAGAATTAAGGTAGAAGTAAGCTAGACTCCTACTTAAATCAGTGGGTTTGCAAGCTTGAATGTCTAACCCGTACATCCTCCTAGACGAGTTCGGTCTATTCATCCCCAATAACCCGATCTCATAATCTAAAAAAATAATCCAAGATTGTATTGTTCATGCAAGTTACACAGACTGATCATGGCCAAATCTCTGTGGCAGTTTAGCATGCCAAATGAAATGTACATTTTTTTTTTCAATTTGCACAGGCTCACGACAGTACATACACAGAAAATGAAATGCAGAGTGTGATTGTGCTTGAAAGACAAAGGGACACACGCATGGGCGCGCAACAGGATTGAAACCGCGGCGGTACTACCGTAGTCAGGCAGGAGGAAAGAAATCGGTCAAGCAATTTTCTTGTCACTTTGCAGATGCATCGATTGAAAGCACGCAGGCGCGAAAGGGAGTAGTCAAACATGCAATACACCGTCAGTGGCTCAGTATGACAGCCACAGGGCAATGCATGTCACGGGCCAGGCTCACTCACAGCTACCCACGCTAGATAACACTGTACTAGCGGCCAAAACTGTAGCAAAATAATGCATTTCGGTGGACTCGACCAGAATCCTCTGCTGACGATGCTACGCCGCACTGTATGTTTATCAGGGTCATATGCATGGACACGTTTTGCTGCTTGAATTTCTATAACCATCTTAATACAGAAACCTTGGCGCGCTTTATATATAAAGCAACCACAGAACAAAATACACTGTTGAACGATACCAGATGATGAGGTAGCCTCATTTTTTTTTGATAAGGGGATATATTAATATCGCGAAGATATCAATTACACCCAGCCTCTGCAACAACAAGATGTCCAAAGACATCAAGGATGCACTCAGCCAAGAAAGAAAATAAAAAAGAGAGAAGTAGAAAACAAAGCCCCCGTCGCGGTGTTGAAACACTCGCAACAACAACACTCAAACCACCACCGAATACAACACCGGACCACACAGAGATTCTCCAAAATCAACGCCTCCAAGAAGGAAACAATGCACAAACTTTGTCGTCGCCCGATCAAAGATCTTGGGTTTTCACTGTGGAGAAAGTACGAGTTCACAAAACAATGCCTTCAGCAAGGACATTGCCAGGTACAACCAATGAAGGCCAGGCGTTGGGCTTTCACCCTAGAAATCGCAACTCGAGGAGCACCATCAAAAATGCAGTCCACCTGTGCCGCCACCCCCTCTTGCCAAGGCCGCTGCTGCAAGTCACCAAATACTCGACACACAGTAAGAACCTGTGCCGCCAATCTTCATCACAACCAAAATACTTCTCCGCCATTGCAGACCTCCGATCACAGCCGCCATAACTTTCTCCACCTCTGTCCATACCATAGAAATCTATATTTAGACATGTCCCATGGCAGTAACAAGAAAGCGAAGCTTCGCGCCACACCCTCATGAAGCCACACTGGCCGGAGAGAAGGGCGCGCACGACCGGATCGATTCCGATCTAGATATCCAGTGACGTCATGCGCCAAACTGCGGAAATCTCCGAGAGGAAGCCCGGAACTCGTCGGCGTCCAGATCGAGGAGGCCGACATGAAGAAAATCGGCGACATGGTGCTCGAAGAGCGGCAGGGCCAGAACCACCTTTATTCAGATCGCAGGCACCGCACGCACTGACCGCCACCCACACGAGCCAGAAGGCCACGCACTAGAGCTACGGCCAGAACCGCCGCGCCGCAACCACCTCAAAAGCCGCAGCCAACCGCAGCCTCCGCCGCGTGCCGCCGGACGGCCCGAACCGCATCGACGCCTCATATAACACCGATCCCAAAATAACCGCATCATGCAAGACGCACGCGACTACGCTACCGAAATATAGCACATGAAAAACTGAGTACAACGCCACGGTACGCCCTTGTAACACCCCGATTTTTGGCCCTGTCTTTTTCTTTTGGATTTCTTCGAATTTTTATTTGGAGTTCCTTTTTCCGTGGCTATGTGGTCTTGAAACCTGGGAAGATCTTCTCTCCTGCCACTTTCTAGTGGCTTGTCACTCCCAAATCTATCCCAAGGCCATGTCATTTCCATCTTAGCCCAACTCTAATATTTATTTCTTGGGAATATCCCTTTTTCTATTAAAGGAATAACCCTGTTTGCCCTAGGTTGTGAAGCAACCTATATTTCTGTCCTCCACAAAATTCCCATAAAATTCTCATAAAATCTTTGGATCATATCTTCCACAAATATGCCAAAATCCATCCTTGCCTAGTTCAAAAATAATTCAGGAATATTCATTTCCTATTCTGTCCAGATTGGCACTTTGTGAAGGAAGTGCTATTTATATTTTCTTGATTGCCCTCAAAATTTTTGGGTACTCTCTCTTATCCGAATGATTGCCACATGCCAAAATTCAACTTCATTTGCCTAGTAAATCTTCCTCAGAAAATTTCCAAAGTTTCTGTTCAGAGAGAAGCTTTGTGAAGGAAGTACTATCTAGGCTTATCCAAATGAGTTCAAATTTTGGGAGATCATTCATGTGATCAAATCATGACTCTCCACCAAATTTCATCTCCATCCAACAATCTATGTGAGCACAACATCCAATCTTGGTTTCTGGTCACAATTTCAGTTGGTGAAGCAACTATATTTTATATTGCTTCAAAAATTCTGAAATTAATCCAGGACCTAAATATCCCTAAATAATGTGAGCATGCCAAAACTCACATTATTTGGACAAGCCATTTTCTCTGGAAAATTCCCCCAAGTTTCTGTCCAGTGGGTATCATTGTGAAGGAAGTACCATTTTGGTTTATCCAAATGGTATGAAATTTTTATGGTACCTTAATATTCCAAAATAAGCTTTCTCCACCAATTTTCAGCCCAATCCAACACTCCATGTGAGTGCTACTTCATGATCTTGTTTCTGGACCAGTTATTACAGTTGCAAAGCAACTATGCTAAATATTGGCCCAAATGACCTCAAAATCCACAGGATGATAGTCCTTCCTACCCTAAACCTCTGTGACATCTTGTTTATCTCATTAATCAACTCCCTTGACCACAATATCCAGTCTAACCTTGCTGCAGCAATGTTCAGTTGATGTTACACTTCATACCAAAGTCACTTTAAACGAACCAATGATTCAGTGGTGCTCCAGGGTGAAGGGACTACACATTTGACACCTTTTGCAAGTCACGCGTGCCCTCAGAGCGCCATGCCACGCGGTGACCGCACGGCTGGCGTGCAGTTGGCGCGCCCTGGGTGTCGGCTAGCCTCGGGCCACCTCTCCCCGCCCGTTTCCTCGCGTCCCTGGTGCCGACCAGCCCCCTCCTTTCTCCACGTAGCCCTCCCGATCCTCTCCCCCTCCTGTAGCGCCTGCCGCCGGCCCCAGCCACCACCGCACGCGAGTGCACTGTGCGCCCGAGTGGTCGCCCGCCCCTGTGCTCGCCCCGTCTCCTTCCCCCGCGTCCCTAGCATCGCCGTGCATCCCCTCTGCCCTGTCTCGTCACCCCAATGGCCCGCGCGTGCCCGACCTCGCCAGAACACGCTCCGCCCGGCCGTGCAATACCCGGGGACGGCACAACCTCCGCCCCAGCTATATATAGCGTGCCCGAGCCTCCTTCGAGCTCATCACCAGCCTTCCCATCCTCCTCCAACCCTCCCTGCCCTATCTATTTAGCTCGAAGAGCTCTCTGTTCCTCCCATGGCCGCCATGGTCGCCTTCCTCCTTTGCCTAAATTGGGGCAATGTCGGCCTCCCCTCTCCACCTAGCCCTCACCAGAGCCTCTTCTGGACCTCCTCAACCCTCCCCAGTACCCCATCTCCCCCTTCCCGTGACCGAGCAGAGCTCCTCAACCCCGCCCTTCTCTGCCGTCCGCCCGGCCCTAGGCGGTCGTCGCTCCCGTCGCTTCCGGTGCCCGTGTGCTGCCCAGGTGGACGCGCCATGTCCTCCTGAGCACGCTCATGGCCGGAGCGCCGCGAATGGTGGCCTGTGCCGCCGGGGATGGCCGGCGCGCGCTCGGCCAGGCTCCTCTGTCCCTGGTCGTCGGGAGGTAGGAGAAGAGGACAGGAGAGAGAGAGAGAGGGCAGGCACGGGGCCCGCTCGTAAGTGAGCCAGCCGTCGGGCCCACACCAGTAAGTGGAAGCGTAGTTTCTGGAATACGTTTTCCCTGCCCCGAAAACGTACTCTGCTTCTTCTTCATATCAAAATACGTTTTCCTCTCTCGAAGGCATATTGTCTAAAATGCGCTTTCTGTTTTTTTCCCAGCCGGCCGAAACCTCTAAATAGCGGACGTTCGTCCGTTAAGGCCAGAAATGAACAGATTTTTATTCGATTTCTGCCTATCGAACGAACGGCCGTAACTCGCCGACCGTAACTCCGATTCAGGTGATTCCAAATCCCACGTTCTCAGTTCATCGAGCCCGTTCCGATGGTACCATTTTCATGATGTTGTCACACTCTGAAAATGACCATTTTGCCCCTGCCCTTATTCAGCCCCCTCCGAGAGGGAATCTTTTCCGGCGATTTTTCCGCGAGTGCCTCCGCACTTCTCCCCGATGGTTCCTCCACCCCCAGGCAAGCCACAACAGCCACTTGCATGATGGCATTGCAGAAGCCATGGTTTCCACTTGAATATTTAATAATTGTTTGCGCATTTAATTATTTTGTGAATACTTCGAATATGCTTATGAATCCATGTCTATGATTATGCCATGTTCATTTTCATCTAGTAAGTGATATGATTAATTGCTAAGGATATTCTTATCATGTTTTATTCTTGTAATTATTTTCGAAGCTAGTGATAATGCTATGCTCACTTGAGTAGTTACGGTTTGATATGAAAATACTTGTCATAGTCATGATCATCGTTATGCCATGCTCATTTGCATTCCGTAGCATAAATGATTTACCATCGTTCAAGTCATGATGTTAAATGGTTATGCTGCCCATCCATGGTTACACTGATCTCATGCTCATCTGCATTGTCATTTCATTATGTATTTTACTGTGACTCAGCTCATCACTATTCTAGTTGAACCTGACATTAATCGAACTTGAACAAATCTGTTGGCTGAGTCATGGTGCCACCGAATCGAGCTAACCAGTGCAACCACACTTGCCTGGATGGGGAGGCCCTAATGTGGTCTATTGTCATGCCTCTCACCGGAACCTCCAACTAGGGAAGGTTATGGGTGCGCGCTACCCTGATCAGGTAGGCTACCATAAGCCTTGAGTGCCCAAGTTGTATGGATCCAAGGTCCCCGTTTGGGACAATGTTATGTTTTGGCCATGACGGTGGCAGCCACAAAGGTGGCGGATGTCACAAGTTGACATCAGGGGCAACCCAGGACATAGCCCAAAGGGGAGTTTGTCGGGAGTGGCCGGGAGAGTGTCATGCAATAGATTGGTTTTGTCGGAACGTCGTTGGTCCACCCGAATGGGAGCACGAGGCCATGAGTTCCGTAGTGTGGGTACAGTGTACTAACCTCTGCAGAGTGTATAATCTATCGATAGCCACGTCCTCGGTCATGGACACAGTTCGTAGTAGGTCACACTGTGGGTCAACAGTAATAAAAATCTGAATAATAAACAACCCCGGTTCCATGAGGAAATAAGTTGGTTGATCTTTATGTGGTCATGCGATGATCACAGGTAGAGATCAAGCTCCATGTGGTCATGTGATGATCACGATGGTAAGTTGGTGGTTACAAGATAACCCCCGAGCAGAGTAAGTTGGTCCATGAGACCTTAAACGTCGACCCCCTTGCATGCTAGTATCATCTTGTTCATATCATGAATTATATGTATATGCCATGCTCATGTTGTTGCCATGCTCATGTTGTTGCCATGCTCAGGCTGTTACCATGCTCATGCTGTTGCCATGCTCATGTTGTTGCCATGCTCATGTTGTTCTAGTAATATAGTGTTCATCTTTGATGATTAACCTGTAAATGCCATGCTGTTGTATGTCTTCATTGCTTTGGTTGTTGTGAGCTTGCGAGTACATTCAAAGTACTCACCTGGCGTGTCATGCCAGATTGCAGGTGATGCCGTGTTTGCTTGTCGAGGATCTCGAGGTTGCGCTCTAGGATGCGTCCCAGCCAGAGTCCCTGCGGAGTGGAGTTCATCACCGTCGTCGTTGTTCCGCTGCTAGAATTTATTCCGCTTCGAGATGTTCCGCTGCTAGCATAGAACTACCTTAGCAGGCGAAGTGTCGCCGTGCCCCTGTAACCTTTGTTATCTCGGACCCTTGTACCCGTGTTATTTGTAATAAAGAGCTGATTTGTTCTATGCCAAGCAGTGCCGTATTCCAGAAGACTTGATCTCTGGGCTGGAATACGGGGTGTTCCGGTTCCTCTGAGCCGGGGTGCCACGGCCCTAAAACACGTAAGCTCGACCACAATGCCCTCAAGAGGGAGAACAGCGCTATGCGTCGCCAATGTCGAGTCCACAACGGACAAAGGTTTTCACCCGTAACCCAGACACGAAGAGGAGCACCATAGCGACGTCTTCAAGAAGAGAGCGGCCCTGCAAGCATCACCGTCGTCGGCGACAAAACGCCAAGCTTTCGCTTGACAGCTCCTTCGTGCCACCACGAGGTCTCCAGGACAAGCCCGGTAAGTTTAAATCCCCACATCCGGATTGGGGTGTCGCCACCGTCAGTGACATAGAGCGTGCCCGAGACACCTTCCGCTATACATCTCGTTGCCCACACGGCCAAGAGACATAACCACCACTGCCGCCATGGTGCCGGCCAGAGACTCAACCATGCAGACCACCTTATAGGGCTGCTGATACCTCCTTTTAGTGATCCGGTAAAGGAACAGAAAAGTATCTTGCACCTATTTCCCCATAGGTGACCCTGGGTTATCGAACCCACGAGAGGAAGGCTCCCTTGAAGCGATGGTCTCTAGCAAGCTTTCGTTAAAGGAACAATTCCAGCTTTTGACCCGATCAATCAAGCAAATGACGATTCGATCACTATAGTAAAAAGAGGTACGAGTATGAGGTCTTAATGCTTCCAACCATGTATTTGTGTTGGGACCAAATATGATCTTAATTTGTGTGCTGGAAGTCACCCATCGAGATGTGCTCGTTAGGAATCGAAGTGGGGGATGTGTCCAAATAACATCTTGACCAGCAAAAGTCCTGCATCAAGAATCAGTTGTCCTACCACAGACCCTATCCATCGCGCGAGGTTGTCTCGATAATTAAGATTAAAATAATCAGGCAAGAGCTTTGGGCATTTAATGACTACACCTCATGAATCCCCAAGGATTGGATCCGTGTCACCGTACTAAACCCTTCTGTCACTGGTGTTCAGAATGACACTTCACGTTCTCCCTGCCCTTAGCCTCTCCGTGGCTCGATCTTCATGATCCTGGGTACCTGCAAGGATGAAGATCGCAGACAAGACAAGAGACATCTACGGAACAATTTTATTTCACACATACGGGACGTTAATTCAAAGCCCTTCCATTGATCCCTACAACAAATACAGAGGGTTGCAAGGCCTATGCCTCAACCCATACCTTACCAAACTACTCACACATGAAGATCAGATCGCAAGAAGAACACATCTCGACGATCAATTGATTGCAAATATGTCTTACAATGGATGACTTGTGCGATGCACGATTACAAGTATGAACTAGAGGGAGATGGACTATGGTGGTGATGGCGGCTATGGAGATGGAAATGGCGGTGGCTAGGGTTTGTGAAGGGGGATGACGATGGTTCTGTTCTGGCTTCGCTCGACAATGTTCTGTTGACATTTCGATGGGGCCCCCTTTATAAAAGTTGTTCAGGTGGACGAGACGCCTTGGAATCCAAGTCATACGACCGCTCATATGAGAGCGTGCGGTCATATGGAACATCGTCGTTCGTGCTGTTTCTTCTAGCGCGCCTCCTGTTGATTCCTTCTTTCTTCATTTCCATTCCTTTCCACATTCCCATGTGATTTCTTCCTTTTTAGCCCATTTCCTATGGAAACACATCAAAGAGAGGATTTGTGGAATCCTTTGCATTCATTAGTCATTAGTGGCAATATCGGAGTGGATATCTCGGTTTAAATGAAATATCTTGGTTTAAACTAAGGGTGAATGAGTGCAAAAATATCACTCATCAACTCCCCCAAGCTTAAACTTGATCGTCCTCGAGCAACATAGAGAGAAATCCGAATCATAAGGAACTCAGTTTGTTTAAAACGAAATAACGAGAAGGCTTTGGTTCACTTACGATCAGCACGCCTAGATAGCCCTCCGCTTCTTGACCTGAAAACTTAGTATAGCTGTAGCGGTGGCATGGTTATTGTGCAAGTGTTAGTGAAGCAAAGATAATCAACACAAAGTTTTTGAACTACTAGATAAAACAACTTTGCAACACTGTATTCTATTTATTCTAGACAACACTTGCTTGCCAGGAATGCACGGAAGAGTTTTTCTTTGATTGAGCCATAAAACATAAGTTAGGGAGAGGAGTTTTTCTCGGCCACGTGATTTCCAAAGATGTAGAAAAACATGATGCTTTATTGCTCAATAACATACCCACAATTATCTCATCCTCAAGGTTCTCAAGCACTTTATTTCAATCATTGTTTGCTGGAACTTTGGTTGTCACGTGAAGGGATTATGCCAAATAAGTGATCATGCATAGAGTTTTGCTGTGGCTTAATTTTTGGGAACTATGGACCTCTGATGTATGTCTCTTTCGAGCTCTTTTGATCAGTCCCCTTTATTTACCACATACACACCCATTCAAGAGAAAGCCGGACAATATTCGTTTGTAGTGTTGCCACTATGTACGGTAACAAACTCATAGCCAAAATCCGAGCTGTTGCTCTGGTGGATCGTTCATTGGCTAGTGGAGTCCTCAGCATAACATCAAGAAAGGTGACGACGCCACATTTACACACGTACATGTGCATATAGTAGTAGGGCCATGACACCAGCGAGAAGCTAAAGCACCATGTAAGAGATACAACACAGATTTTTGGCATAATCTCGTTCACCCTTTAACTAAGTTCCTCTAGACAATTTTATCCGCAAGTGCTATCAAGTCTATTAAAATTAACAACATGGGGTTTAGTATTTCAAACATCATCTTCTCTAGAATTTTTTCTCAACACCCATGTCTTCGAACACTTTCTCTTATGCATGGTTATTCTTAGTTAAGATCGTTTCTTTCAAAAATAGTCCCACAGCAAGTCTTGGTTATCTAGACTAAACAAAACAAAGGCTACAAAATTATTTCAGCTACTAGAACAAAACCTTTGTTTTAATTATCAAGAGTTACTCCCACTTGCACATATCACACATACTACTACTACATCTAATCTAAGTATTTCAAGTGCAAAAGACGGGAGTCGTAGGACATACCTTCACGGTAATGAATTTACACACTTCTCTTCCTTATTCTTGCATTCCTCGTTGTTCGGCGTAGATCAACTCCTCTGAAAACAAAAATGCAAACGAACTCCAAGGGGTAAAAAGAACAAGAACAAAGCAAAGCTTATTCTATTTTTTGGTTTTTGGGGTTTTTGAGAACTAACTTGCAAACGAAAAATCGCAAAGGCAAAAAACGAAAAACGAAAGCAAATAAAAAGCAAAGTGTTGGAACAGACCAACACGAGTGTTTTGAAGCTCCTCAAGCTTAAGTACAACCTCATTACAATTTATTCAAATACCGACACATCTTAATGTAGACGTGGAGATGACCTCCCCCAAGCTTAAGCTTTTGCAAGCCCAAACCGGCAGGATCATTGTGGCGGCCGGTCAGGAGCCCATCCTTGGCTCCAGTTGGAGAAGCTCATGTTCATGTAGGCGGATGTGCCTTGAAGGGACGTGGCAGGGTTTCTCATATCATTGATAGAGCCCTACAAAATGCATAGGTTCGTGTAGGTGGTGTAGGCTTCTTGTTGCGGCTGCTCCTGGGGCTGCTCCTCCTCTTCGTCGGTGGCAAGTTCTTCTTCATCTACTTGTTCAGGTTCTGGGCCTTCTTGTTCAAAAGCTGCATCTCCTGCCTGTGGAACATAATGCAATTGTCCATGTTCTATGGAGAAACGGTTAGGCATAGGAGTGGGCAACAAGTATGCCACTCCAGGAATTTTGATGCAATGAAGACCACGGTTAACTACTACCATTCCAGCAATAGTAAGAACACGAATATTAACAAGGTTGTTACCGACAATGGGACAAAGGTGGTTGTAGTTGAGACCAAGAGAGTTGGCCAACATGGTGATCACTGCCTCCACACACGATATCTCCTTGTGCATGATTTACTTGATGCGCGAGGTGTAGAAAAAGTATTGCCCCTAGGTTGGGCGAATAACCGACATCAAGGTTTGCTGCTTTCCCGAGAACTAGCATGTTCTCATCGTTCACCTTAGAAACTTCTCCTCGTGCGTGCAACGAGTTAGTGATAACATAATAGAAATAATGTATAACATGACTTTCAATGCAACTGGCTCTTTGCCTTGAGTCATGGACACTTGATACGTCTCCAACGTATCTATAATTTCTGAAGTATTCATGCAGTATTTACCTAAGTTCTACATGGTTTTGGTGCACTTTTATATGATTTGAATGAAACTAACCCGGACTGACGCTGTTTTCAGCAGAACTACCGTGGTGTTATTTTTGTGTAGAAATAAAAGTTCTCGGATTGGGCTGAAAATTTACGGTGATTTTTTATGGACCAAAAGAGACCCACGAAGTGCCGGAGATGGACCAGGGGGTGGCCGAGGGAGCCACAAGCCTGGGGGGCGCGCCCCTGACCTTGTGGGACCCTCGAGCATCCCTCTGGCGTGAAACCTATGCCAAAAATTCCCATAAATATAGAAAACTCTGAAAAGAAACCTAGAACTCCCACGCCGCCGCCGCAAGCCTCTGTTCCGAAGCGATCTCATCCGGAGCCCTGTTCCAGCACCCTGCCGGAGGGGGAAATCATCACCGGAGGCCATATTCATCATCCCGGCGGCCACCATGATGAGGAGGGAGTAGTTCACCCTTGGGGCTGAGGGTATGTACCAGTAGCTATGTGTTTGATCTCTCTCTCTCTCTCTCTCTCTCATGTTCTCGATTTGGCATGATATTGATATACCGCGAGCTTTGTTAATATAGTTGGATCTTATGGAGTTCTTTCCTCTCTATGTTGTTGTGATGAATTGAGTCTTTCCCTTTGAGGTTTCATTGTTATCGGATTGAATATTTTGGATTTGAGAACACTTGATGTATGTCTTGCATGTGGATACCCATGGTGACAATGGGGTATTCTATTGAGTCACTTGATGTATGTTTTGGTAATCAACTTGCGGATTCCCAAGGTGACATTGGGGTAATCTAGGCGCATAGGTTGATACATGTTTTCATCCTACTTTCTCCGATAGAAACTTTGGTGTACTCTTTGAAGTTCTTTGTGTTGGACTGAATATTATGAATCTGAAATTGCTTGATGCATATCGAATAATTGACTCACGGATACTTGTGGTGACATTGGAGTATCTAGGTGACCTTAGAGTTGATTGATGTGTATCATATGGTGTTATTTTAGTACGAACTCTAGGGCTGTTTGTGACACTTATAGGGATGGCTCAACAGATTGACCGGAAAGGATAACTTTGAGGTGGTTTTGCTACCTACAACAATTTTTTCTTATGTTCTCCACTCGCTAGGAACTTTGGAGTGATTCTTTGTCGAACGTTGAGGGATTGTTATATGATTCAATTATGTTAGCACTGTTGGGAGATCGCACTAGTGAAAGTATGAACCCTAGGCCTTGTTTCCAAGCATTGCAATACCATTTTTGCTCACTTTTGTTACTTGCTACCTTACTGTTTTTATTCGTTCAGATTAAAAAAACCTATATCTACTATCCATACTACACTTGTATCACCATCTCTTCGCCGAACTAGTGCACCTATACAATTTACCATTGTATTGGGTGTGTTGGGGACACAAGAGATTGCTTGTATTTGATTGCAGGGTTGTTTGAGAGAGACCATCTTCATCCTACACTTCCCATGGATTTATAAACCTTAGGTCATCCACTTGAGGGAAATTTGCTGCTGTCCTACAAAACTCTGCGCTTGGAGGCCCAACAGAGTCTACAAGAATAAAGTTATGTAGTAGACATCAAGCTCTTTTCTGGCGCCATTGCCGAGGAGGTGAGTGCTTGAAGGTATATCTTTAGATCTTGCAATTGAATCTTTTAGTTTCTTGTTTTATCACTAGTTTGGTTTATTAAATAAAATTACAAAAAATGGAATTAAGGTTGCCTCAAATGCTTTATCTTTATAATGTCTTTCTTGAAAATGATGGATCGGAAAATTGTGCCAAAGTGTTAGAATAAGAATTCAATAAAAAGTTTGGCATAAAATCCTTGAATGTTGAGAATGATTGCAAAGTTATTAGTATGTCTTCTTTGAATATCCATGATGCTAATGATATGCAAAGCCATAAGCTTGGGGATGCTATGTTTCATGAAGACGATCTTTTTATTCCCCCTACTTTTGGTGAGCAAATTTGTTATGATGATAGCATGCCTCCTATTTGTGATGATTACAATGATGAAAGTGGGTTTGGAAGAGTGTCAACTCTAGGTAGTAATTATCCCACTATTTTGGAGGGTGTTGAATCTTATAATAATGATAAAATTGGATTTGAAGAGGTCATGACTTTATTTAATGTTGAATCCACTACTTTGGAAGAGGTTTCAATTGATTATGATGAGAACAAAGTTACTACTTATGACGATTATTGTGATGATACTTATGTTATAAAAGTAGTGAAAAATATATTTATAAAACTTGTCATAATTATGATTACTCTTTTACTGAACATTACTCTTTTATTGTGGAAACAATTTATAGTATTCGAGTTTCATATGATACTCCCACTATTACGAATGAGAAGAAAATTGCTTATGTGGAGAGTAGTAAAAATTCTATGCTTGTGGATCATGAAAGGAATGCTTTGTGTGATGGATATATTATTGAATTTCTTCATGATGCTACTGAAAATTATTATGAGAGAGGAACATATGCTTCTACATATCTCAATAATATCAAGTTTCCTCTCTATGTGTTGAAAGTTTTGAAGTCATGCTTTGTTTGCCTTCCTATGCTAGTTGATTCTTGCTCCCATAAATTGTTTGCTCACAAAATCCCTATGCATAGGAAGTGTGTTAGACTTAAATGTTCTTGCCATGTGATACATGATGCTCTCTTATATGTTTCAATTCCTATGTGAGCATCATTAAAATCATCATGCCTAGCTAAAAGGCATTAAAGAAAAGCGCTTGTTGGGAGGCAACCCAATATTTACCCATACTGTTTTTTTGTGTCCACATGATTAAGCTACTGTGGTAATCATGTTTTATATGTTTTCTTTCAATAATGTTCCAAGTAAAGCCTTTGGGATAATGTGGATACTTGTTGATTTGATTCTGTGCAAAAACAGAAACTTTTGCGTCCAGTGCTGGAATTTCTATTCTGTACTGGAGTATGAGAAAATTCTGAAATTATAACACAATACTTATATACAAATTTTTATGTTTTCCTAATTTTTCAGAATTTTTGGAGGCACATAAGTATGCATTTTAATTCGCTCACTACATGCTGTTCTGTTTTTGACAGATTCTGTTTTCAATGCATAGTTTGCTTGTTTTATAGTTTCTATGGCTTATATTGGTCAATATAAATTGTAGAAATGATAGAGTACATTAGGCATTATGTGAGAACAATTATGAATCTTGTCTTGGCAGTAACTAAGTGGATGATTTATTTTTATCGTACTAACCTATCTCACGAGTTCCGTTAAGTTTTGTGTGATTGAAGTTTTCAAGTTTCGGGTGAGATGGCGGTAGAAGGAGAATAAGGAGTGGAAAGAACCTAAGCTTGGGGATGCCCAATGCACCCCATGGTAATATTCAAGGAAGACTCAAGCGTCTAAGCTTGGGGATGCCCCGGAAGGCATCCCCTCTTTCATCTTCAATCTATCGGTATACCTCACTTGCATCTATATTTTTATTCGTTACATAATATGTGTTTTGCTCAAAGCGTCATTTTTTATTTTATTTGGATTTGTTTGATGTTATTTAGAATCATGTTTGTATCTTTTATTTCAATAAAATGCCAAGTATAGCCTTTACCATGCTCAGTTTGCAAGTTTATGTGTTGCTGTTTGAAAACAGAAAGTTTTCTGTTATGTCCAGAATATTCCTGAATAGTCAGAACATGATAAAAATCTGAATTTTTTTACACATTAAGCATGCATGAGTTCTCTGTCATGTGGTAATGTTTCAGAATTTTTGGATTTAGGGAAGTATGAATTTTATTCCCCCTTTACAGACTGTTCTGTTTAGACAGATTGCGGTTATAGTTGCATTGTTTGCATATGTTTGCTTGTTTAATGTTTTTATTAGGTGATGGGAGTATTAAATATGCAGAGACATTTAGTATGCAATGTTTAATTATAATTTTTATAATTTTCTACAGTAGAGAATGTTAAGGTTTTGAGTTGATTTATACTAACTTATCTCATGAGTTCTTGTTGAGTTTTGTGTGGATGAAGTTTTTAAGACTTAGGAGAAGCCGTTATATGAGAGGAATTAAGGAGACACAATAGATCAAGCTTGGGGATGCCCAAGGCTCCCCAAGATAATATTCCAAGAAGTCTCAAGCAAATAAACTTGGGGATGCCCCGGTAGGCATCCCACCTTTCTTCATCAATAATTATCGGTTAGTCTCGGTTGAGCCTAAGTTTTTATTTGTTCACATGATATGTGTTATTATTGGAGTGTCCTTTCATTTTTGTTTTGTTTGTTGTTTAATAAAATTATTAGATCTGAAATCTTTATTTGGAGAGAGTCTTCACATAGCTGCTTAATTGTTTAAACAACTCATAGATGTTCACTTATATCTTTTGGAGTAGTTTGTCATTTACTCTCATGCTTTACTTATATCCGAAGAGTAAATTGTTGAATGAATTAAATATCATAAACCTCAAATTACATATGTTCCATATTCTTAGTAATATTTCACATTGGGTTTAGAAATTAAGATCTATTGAAATTTGACAATCACAATATTGGTCATACAAGCAATTCATGAATGATCTGTATAAGGAAAAGAAATTTCACATACAAATATATTATCTTGGACATCTTTTATGATTATGAATACCCATTAATTATTTTCAAACTTGATCATATTAGTTGAAGTTGGACAAGGAAGACAACGTAATGAGTTATGTTTGGATATATTTGCACATAAGTTATATTGTTATGGATCCTCCAACATGTGGTGCTTGTTTATAATCTTTGCTAGCCAAAATTTCTGTACTAAGCGGTAATACTGCTTGTGCTTCTAAAATCCTTGAGCCAAGTTTCTTCCATGATTGTCTACCATATCTACCTATATGCGGTATTACCCTGCCGTTCCAAGTAAATTTGCATGTGCCATCTCTAAAATCTTCAAATAAAATTCTGTTTTGTGTGCCCGTACCGCTCATGGAGCAACGGGGCGGTCATTATCTTCCATGCTAAGCGGGTTATTCTCATGATGGGTGTTTATTCACTTGTCATTGCACGAGAGAGGCTGGTAATTGGGATGCCCAATCCTGCTAAACAAAAATAAAGAAAAATATAATAAAACAAACTCCCCCTGGAAAGTTGATTGTTTGGAGGGCATCCGTGAATTCGGCTAGCCATGGTTTGTGTTTGTATGGTTGAGGGGGAGTAAACTTTTCATTTCCACATGGGAACCGCCAATAATGTGTTTAGCATGGAAGATATTGAAACCCTTTGTCGTAACGTTGACAGGAAAGGCACACCACTCAAAATGTATTCATCTCTGTTTTAAGCAATGAGCTCTGGCACATAAGTGTCGGTGTATAAAACATGGGTATTTTATACCCTGACTTATGCACAGACGGTAGCAGCCTCCTTGCCGACCAAGGCTTGCCGGAAACCACCAAGACCAAGATTCAAGGCCCAGTTGCGGAAGCTAATAGAAAGAAGCTCAAGACGAAGCACCAACAAGCACTCAACCGGTGCTGAAGATGAAGACATTCCTTGCTGGCAAGGCCGAACCGGCAAGGAGAAGACCCGGCAAGATCCGTGCCGGCAAGCTTTAGCCAGCGCGTGAGCGCTCCACACCACTGAGCAGCTAGTCACTAATCGGTGAGGTGTCGACCGCGCAGGCTGGTTGGTGAGGTTTGTCGGACACGTGTCAGCACGCAGGGAGAAGATTTGCCTTTAATGACACCCGTCCAGGAGGCATGTCAGAATAATATGAGGTAGCTGGGCGAGCGGTACAGAAACCTTGCCGGGGCTGCCTCTCCACATGACACCTAACGGAACATTTAATGCCTTTGTCCTAAACTGGCAGAGTTAGGTATGATAGCACTGTTTGCTATCTAATCACTATGTAATTATTGTTTTGCCACTGTGGTAACCCCTTGAGCTATAAAAGGAGGGCCAAGGCAACAGTTAGGGGGATTCAGACACTTTTCCAAACATTAGCACGTCCTGCATGCGTAGCTGCTCTCTCCGCACCTTGCCGGGAGAAGCGCTCCTTGTACCTGTGCTCTCACACATCCAATACACCAAAGCAGGAGTAGGGTATTACGCTTCTCAGCGGCCCGAACCTGGGTAAATCCCTTGCGCCTTCCATTGATTCTGCTCTTTGTACACATTGATCTCCCCCGCCCACAAAGGGGCTAGATGGCCCCATAGATGTGTTGGGGAACATTGCATGGGAAACAAAAATTTTCCTACGCACACACAAGATCTATCCATGGTGATGAGCATCTACGAGAGGGAGAGTGAATCTACATACCCTTGTAGATCGCTAAGCGGAAGCGTTTAAGAAACGCGGTTGATGTAGTCGAACGTCTCCGCGATCCAAATCGCAAGTCGTCCCTCGATCCGATCACGAACTAGCGCCGAACGGACGGCACCTCCGCGTTCAACACACGTACGGCTTGATGACGCCTTCACCTCCTCGATCCAGCGAGCGATGGTGAAGTAGTGGTTGAGTTCCAGCAGCACGACGGCGTGGTGATGGTGGTGAGGAACAATCTCTGCAGGGCTTCGCCAAGCGCTACGGAGATTATGACGGAGGAACTAGAGGGTTAGGGTTGCCGCACACGGCTTGGGGAAATCTTGATGTATCACGTGTGCTAGCCCTGCCCCTCTATTTATATGTTGAGCCTTGGGGTCTAAACTTGGAGTAAAAGCTTCCTCCAGGTCGGTTTTGCCCGCACAAGGTCGGTTTGGCCCGCAGGGAAAGAGTCCAACTCGGATCCCTGCCGAACCGTGCACAGCCGCGCACAAGCGGTAGTACCGCTCACAAGCGGTAGTACCGCTTGGGCGGTAGTACCGCTTCACACAAGCGGTAGTACCGCTCGGGCGGTAGTACCGCTTCACCAAGCGGTAGTACCGCTTACGCGGCAGCAAAACTACTTTTGCACTTCCAATACCTCGTGGGCTTTTATCCCTTGGCCCATATAAAGTGTTCTTGCACCCGAACACTTCGGTAAACATCCGGAACCCCTTCCGGTGAACTCCGGAACTTTTCCGGAGATCAAAACACTATTATCACATATATCAATCTTTACCTCCAGACTATTCCGGAGATCCTCGTCATGTCCGGGATCTTATCCGGGACTCCGAACAACTTTCGGTCACCAACATAATAACTCAATTATACTAATCGTCACCAAACGTTAAGTGTGTAGACCCTGCGGGTTCGAGAACTATGTAGACATGACCGAGACACCTCTACGGCCAATAACCAATAGCGGGACCTGGATGCCCATATTGGCTCCTACATATTCTACGAAGATCTTTTATCGGTCGAACCTCTATGTCAAGGATTCAGTTAATCCCGTATGCTGTTCCCTTTGTTCTTCGGTATGTTACTTGCCCGAGATTCGATCGTCGGTATCACTATACCTAGTTCAATCTCGTTACCGGCAAGTCTCTTTACTCGTTCCGTAATACAAGATCTCGTGGCTAACACTTTAGTCACATTGCTTGCAAGGCTCATTGTGATGTTGTATTACCGAGTGGGCCCTGAGATACCTCTCCGTCATACGGAGTAACAAATCCCAGTCTTGATCCATGCCAACCCAACAGACACCCTCGGAGATACCTGTAGAGCACCTTTATAGTCGCCCAGTTACGTTGCGACGTTTGATACACACAAGGTATTCCTCCGGTGTCAGTGAGTTGCATGATCTCATGGTCAAAGGAACAGATACTTGACATGCAGAAAACAATAGCAATAAACTGACACGATCATATGCTACGTTCGTAGTTTGGGTCTTGTCCATCACATCATTCTCCTAATGATGTGATCCCGTTATCAAATGACATCTCATGTCCATGGCTAGGAAACCTTAACCATCTTTGATCAACAAGCTAGTCAACTAGAGGCTTACTAGGGACACAGTGTTGTCTATGTACCCACACATGTATTTGAGTTTCCAATCAATACAATTATAGCATGGATAATAAACGATTATCATGAACAAGGAAATATAATAATAACCAATTTATTATTGCCTCTAGGGCATATTTCCAACAGTCTCCCACTTGCACTAGAGTCAATAATCTAGTTCACATCACTATGTGATTTACATTGTAATGAATCGAACACCCATGCAGTTCTGGTGTTGTTCATGTTTAGCCCTTGGAAGAGGTTTAGTCATCGGATCTGCAACATTTAGATCCGTGTGTACTTTGCAAATATTTATGTCGTCCTCCTTGATGTAATCGCGGATGGAATTGAAACGTCGCTTTATGTGTCTGGTCCTCTTGTGAAATCTTGGTTCCTTGGCTAGAGCAATGGCACCAGTATTATCACAAAACAGAGTCATTGGGTTAAGTGCACTAGGCACTACTCCAAGATCTGTCATGAACTCCTTCATCCAGACACCTTCCTTCGCCGCCTCCGAGGCAGCGATGTACTCCGCTTCGCATGTAGAATCTGCTACCACGCTTTGCTTGGAACTGCACCAGCTAACCGCACCCCCATTAAGAATAAATACGTATCCGGTTTGCGACTTAGAGTCATCCGGATCAGTGTCAAAGCTTGCATCGACGTAACCCTTTACGACGAGCTCTTGATCACCTCCATAAACGAGAAACATGTCCTTAGTCCTTTTCAGGTACTTCAGGATATTCTTGACCGCCGTCCAGTGTTCCATTCCTGGATCACTTTGAAACCTTCCGACCATACTTATGGCAAGGCTGACATCGGGTCTTGTGCACAGCATTGCATACATGATAGAGCCTATGGCCGAAGCATAGGGGATGACACTCATCTTTTCTCTATCTTCTGCAGTCACTGGGCATTGAGTCTTACTCAACTTCACACCTTGCAAAACAGGCAAGAACCCCTTCTTGGACTGATCCATTTTGAACTTCTTCAAAATCTTATCAAGGTATGTGCTTTGTGAAAGTCCTATTAAGCGTCTTGATCTATCTCTATAGATCTTGATGCCTAATATGAAAGCAGCTTCTCCTAGGTCCTTCATTGAAAAACTCTTGTTCAAATATTCCTTCACGCTTTCCAACATTTCTATATTGTTTCCAATCAGCAATATGTCATCCACATATAATATTAGAAACGCTACAGAGCTCCCACTCACTTTCTTGTAAATACAAGCTTCTCCGTAAACTTGTATAAACTCGAACGCTTTGATCACCTCATCAAAACGAAGATTCCAACTCCGAGATGCTTGCACCAGTCCATAAATGGATCGCTGGAGTTTGCAAACTTTGTCAGCATTCTCTGGATCGACAAAACCTTCTGGTTGCATCATATACAACTCTTCCTTAAGGTAACCGTTAAGGAACGCTGTTTTGACATCCATCTGCCAAATTTCATAATCGAAAAAGGCAGCTATTGCTAACATGATTCTGACGGACTTAAGCATCGCTACGGGTGAGAAGGTCTCATCGTAGTCAACTCCTTGAACTTGTGAAAAACCCTTTGCCACAAGTCGAGCTTTATAGATGGTGACATTACCGTCCGCGTCTGTCTTCCTCTTAAAGATCCATTTGTTCTGAATGGCCTTACGCCCTTCAGGTAATACTTCCAAAGTCCATACTTTGTTTTCATACATGGATCCCATCTCGGATTTCATGGCCTCTAACCATTTCTCGGAATCCGGGCCCATCATCGCTTCTCCATAGCTCGTAGGTTCATCGTTGTCTAACAACATGACCTCTAAGACAGGGTTGCCGTACCACTCGGGAGCAGTACGCGTCCTTGTCGACCTACGAGGTTCGATAGCAACTTGATCCAAAGTTTCATGATCATCATCATTAACTTCCTCTTCAGCTAATGTAGGCTCCACAGAAACAACTTTCTGCGCTGCGCTACTCTCAGGTTGAAGTAAAGGTTCAACAACCTCATCAAGTTCTATCTTCCTCCCACTCAATTCTTTCGAGAGAAACTCTTTCTCAAGAAATGTTCCGTTTTTAGCGACAAACACTTTGCCTTCGGATCTGAGGTAGAAGGTATACCCAACTGTCTCTTTTGGGTATCCTATGAAGACGCATTTCTCCGCTTTGGGTTCCAGCTTTTCAGGCTGAAGCTTTTTGACATAAGCATCACATCCCCAAACTTTAAGAAACGACAGCTTTGGCTTCTTGCCAAACCAAAGTTCATATGGCGTCGTCTCAACGGATTTCGAAGGTGCCCTATTTAAAGTGAATGCAGCTGTCTCTAATGCATAACCCCAAAACGATAGTGGCAAATCGGCAAGAGACATCATAGATCGCACCATATCCAATAAGGTTCGATTACGACGTTCGGACACACCATTACGCTGTGGTGTTCCAGGCGGTGTCAATTGTGAAACAATTCCACACTGTCTTAAGTGACTGCCAAACTCATAACTCAGATATTCTCCTCCTCGATCAGATCGTAGGAATTTAATCTTCTTGTTACGATGATTCTCAACTTCACTCTGAAATTGTTTGAACTTTTCAAATGTTTCAGACTTATGTTTCATTAAGTAAATATACCCATATCTACTTAAGTCATCAGTGAAGGTGAGAAAGTAACGATAACCACCGCGCGCCTCAATATTCATCGGACCACACACATCAGTATGTATGATTTCCAATAAGTCACTTGCCCGTTCCATTGTTCCAGAGAACGGCGTTTTAGTCATCTTGCCCATGAGGCATGGCTCACATGTGTCAAGTGATTCAAAATCAAGTGACTCCAAAAGTCCATCAGTATGGAGCTTCTTCATGCGTTTTACGCCAATATGACCTAAACGGCAGTGCCACAAGAAAGTGGTATTATCATTATCAATTCTACATCTTTTGGCATCAATGTTATGAACATGTGTATCATTACTATCAAGATTCAATAAGAATAAACCCCTCACATTGGGTGCATGACCATAAAAGATATTACTCATATAAATAGAACAACCATTATTCTCTGATTTAAATGAGTAACCGTCTCGCATAAACAAGATCCAGATATAATGTTCATGCTTAACGCAGGCACCAAATAACACTTATTTAGGTTCATCACTAATCCCGACGGTAATCGAAGAGCGAGCGTGCCGACGGCGATCACATCAACCTTGGAACCATTTCCCACGCGCATCGTCACTTCGTCCTTTGCCAGCCTCCGTCTATTCCGCAGTTCCTGTTTAGAGTTGCAAATATGAGCAACCGCACCAGTATCAAATACCCAGGCACTACAACGAGGGTTGGTAAGGTACACATCAATAACATGTATATCATATATACCTTGTTTGTTGTTGGCCGCCTTCTTGTCAGCCAAATACTTGGGGCAGTTCCGCTTCCAGTGTCCAGTTCCCTTGCAATGAAAACACACAGTTTCTGGTTTGGGTCCAGCCTTGGGTTTCTTCACGAGAGGAGGAACTGTTTTGCCACTCTTCTTGGAGTTACCCTTCTTACCCTTGCCATTTTTCTTGAAACTAATGGTTTTATTGACCATCAACACTTGATGCTCCTTCTGAATTTCAGACTCAGCGGCTTTCAGCATCGCAAACAGCTCGGCGACTGACTTGTTCATCCCGTGCATGTTATAGTTCAACACGAAGCTCTTGTAGCTAGGTGGCAATGATTGAAGAACTCTGTCAGTGATAGCCTCTGGTGGAAGGGGCATCCCTAACTCAGCCAGACGGGTGGAGTACCCAGACATTCTGAGCACGTGATCACTGATAGACCCGTTCTCCTCCATCTTGCAAGCATAGAACTTATCGGAGATCTCATATCTCTCGATCTGGGCATTCTTCTGAAAGATAAACTTCAACTCCTGGAACATCTCATATGCTCCATGACGTTCAAAACGTCTTTGAAGTCCCGGTTCTAAGCCATACAACATTGCACATTGAACTATTGAGTAATCATCAGAACGAGCCTGCCAGGCGTTCACAACGTCTAGAGACTCAACTGGAGCGGGTGGATCACCAAGCGGTGCATCAAGGACATAAGCTTTCTGGGAAGCCGTAAGGATAATCCTTAGATTACGGGCCCAGTCCATAAAGTTACTTCCATCATCTTTCAACTTAGCTTTCTCTAGGAACGCATTAAAATTCAGGGGTGCTACTGCGCGAGCCATGATCTACAACATAAATATAGCAAAGACAACTTAGACTATTGTTCTAGATAATGAGTTTAGTTAATCATATTACTTAAAAACTCCCACTCAAATTGACATCCCTCCGGTCATTCGAGTGTAACATGATCCAAATCCACCAACTCAAGTCCGATCATCACGTGAGTTGAGGTGGTTTCAATGGTGAACATCTTCATGTTGATCATATCTACTATATGACTCATGTTCGACCTTTCGGTCTCTTGTGTTCCGAGGCCATGTCTGTACATGCTAGGCTCGTCAAGTTTAACCCGAGTGTTCCGCGTGTGCAACATGGCTTGCACCCGTTGTATGTGAACGTGGAGTCTATCACACCCGATCATCACGGCGTGTCTCGAAACGACGAACTTTCGCAACGGTGCACACTCGGGGAGAACACAATTTATCTTGAAATTTAAGTGAGGGATCACCTTATAATGCTACCGTCGTCCTAAGCAAAATAAGATGCATAAAAGGATTAACATCACATGCAAATCATAAGTGACATGATATGGCCATGAACTTGTGCTTTTGATCTCCATCTCCAAAGCACCGGCATGATCTCCATCGTCACCGGCATGACACCATGATCTCCATCATCTTGATCTCCATCAACGTGTCGCCATAAGGTTGCCGCGCCGACTGTTGCTTCCACGACTATTGCTAACGTTTAGCGATAAAGTAAAGCATTACATAGCGCTTAATGATTGACACGCAGGTCATACAATAATTAAAGACAACTCTATGGCTCCTGCCAGTTGCCGTACTCATCGACATGCAAGTCGTGATATTCTATACAACACATGATCATCTCATACATCACATATATCTCATCATGTAATTGGCCATATCACATCACAACATACCCTGCAAAAACAAGTTAGACGTCCTCTAATTGTTGTTGCAAATTTTACGTGGCTGCTACGGGTTTGCAAGAACCGTTCTTACCTACGCAAAACCACAACGTGGTGTAGTGATTGCTTTTTGATCTTCTAAAAGAACCCTCTTCATTGAAATCGATTCAACTAAAGTGAGAGAGACAGACACCCGCTAGCCATCTTTATGCAACGAAGTTACATGTTAGTTGAAGGAACCTGTCTCGCGTAAGTGTACGCGTAATGTTGGTCCGGGCCGCTTCATCTCACAGTACCGCCGAATCAAATATCAACTAGTAACGGCAAGCAATATGTATACACCCACACCCACAACTCGTTTGTGTTCTACTCGAGATCTCATCTATGCATAGACCTGGCTCTGATACCACTGTTGGGGAACGTTGCATGGGAAACAAAAATTTTCCTACGCACACACAAGATCTATCCATGGTGATGAGCATCTACGAGAGGGAGAGTGAATCTACATACCCTTGTAGATCGCTAAGCGGAAGCGTTTAAGAAACGCGGTTGATGTAGTCGAACGTCTCCGCGATCCAAATCGCAAGTCGTCCCTCGATCCGATCACGAACTAGCGCCGAACGGACGGCACCTCCGCGTTCAACACACGTACGGCTTGATGACGCCTTCACCTCCTTGATCCAGCGAGCGATGGTGAAGTAGTGGTTGAGTTCCAGCAGCACGACGGCGTGGTGATGGTGGTGAGGAACAATCTCTGCAGGGCTTCGCCAAGCGCTACGGAGATTATGACGGAGGAACTAGAGGGTTAGGGTTGCTGCACACGGCTTGGGGAAATCTTGATGTATCACGTGTGCTAGCCCTGCCCCTCTATTTATATGTTGAGCCTTGGGGTCTAAACTTGGAGTAAAAGCTTCCTCCAGGTCGGTTTTGCCCGCACAAGGTCGGTTTGGCCCGCAGGGAAAGAGTCCAACTCGGATCCCTGCCGAACCGTGCACAGCCGCGCACAAGCGGTAGTACCGCTCACAAGCGGTAGTACCGCTTGGGCGGTAGTACCGCTTCACACAAGCGGTAGTACCGCTCGGGCGGTAGTACCGCTTCACCAAGCGGTAGTACCGCTTACGCGGCAGCAAAACTACTTTTGCACTTCCAATACCTCGTGGGCTTTTATCCCTTGGCCCATATAAAGTGTTCTTGCACCCGAACACTTCGGTAAACATCCGGAACCCCTTCCGGTGAACTCCGGAACTTTTCTGGAGATCAAAACACTATTATCACATATATCAATCTTTACCTCCAGACTATTCCGGAGATCCTCGTCATGTCCGGGATCTTATCCGGGACTCCGAACAACTTTCGGTCACCAACATAATAACTCAATTATACTAATCGTCACCAAACGTTAAGTGTGTAGACCCTGCGGGTTCGAGAACTATGTAGACATGACCGAGACACCTCTATGGCCAATAACCAATAGCGGGACCTGGATGCCCATATTGGCTCCTACATATTCTACGAAGATCTTTTATCGGTCGAACCTCTATGTCAAGGATTCAGTTAATCCCGTATGCTGTTCCCTTTGTTCTTCGGTATGTTACTTGCCCGAGATTCGATCGTCGGTATCACTATACCTAGTTCAATCTCGTTACCGGCAAGTCTCTTTACTCGTTCCGTAATACAAGATCTCGTGGCTAACACTTTAGTCACATTGCTTGCAAGGCTCATTGTGATGTTGTATTACCGAGTGGGCCCTGAGATACCTCTCCGTCATACGGAGTAACAAATCCCAGTCTTGATCCATGCCAACCCAACAGACACCCTCGGAGATACCTGTAGAGCACCTTTATAGTCGCCCAGTTACGTTGCGACGTTTGATACACACAAGGTATTCCTCCGGTGTCAGTGAGTTGCATGATCTCATGGTCAAAGGAACAGATACTTGACATGCAGAAAACAATAGCAATAATCTGACACGATCATATGCTACGTTCGTAGTTTGGGTCTTGTCCATCACATCATTCTCCTAATGATGTGATCCCGTTATCAAATGACATCTCATGTCCATGGCTAGGAAACCTTAACCATCTTTGATCAACAAGCTAGTCAACTAGAGGCTTACTAGGGACACAGTGTTGTCTATGTACCCACACATGTATTTGAGTTTCCAATCAATACAATTATAGCATGGATAATAAACGATTATCATGAACAAGGAAATATAATAATAACCAATTTATTATTGCCTCTAGGGCATATTTCCAACAAGATGGTCGTACCCACGACATCTTTGGTGCGCCAGGTAGGGGGATCGCTTGTGTGAACCTGAATCAGTGGATTGTGCGTCAACTTCATCAACTTCATCATCGTCCTCCTCATCGTCGATGGCCGCCAAGAAGAAGGGCATGACGATGACGGCCCCTTCGCACGTATCCGCAGGCGGCGCAGGCGGCACGACCAATGCGGGCGGTGTGGATACCGCGGTTGGCACGACCAGCGCGGGTGGCGTGGTCGCCATGCCCACCGTGGTCAGTGCGGGAGATGAGCGCGCTGGAGGCGGTCGACTTCCTTGATCCTCTGGCGAACGAAGCCGAGACGGCGCGGGCGGGGCAGATGGACGTCTTCCTCCTCCTCCTCGCCACGCCGACGAACACAGCCATCGGAGTGGCAATGCCCGGGCCGGCGCGAGCCAAGATCCCGCCGCGGCGGCGTCCAAAGATGCTGCTTCAGGATAGACGCCGCGCCCCTCGCACAATGGGCGCGGTACAGCTCCGAGCGGCGCCAACAATTCCGGGCAGCGGCGACCTCACGGCAAGGCTCCTGTTGATCAAATCCTAGGTCCTCAGGCACCACCTCCGCCACAGCAACCCGCTGCTAATCATATGCCGCGGCAACAAGACCGCGATGGCGCTCCTGCTGGCTCTGCCAGGAGTAGAGCGACGTCGCACTCTTCGCTTCCGGCCATGCCAGCCACAACAGCAGAAGCAACGGCGCGAGCCCAGATGCTGCTGAATTTCCCTCCAGTAGCAGAGAAGATGGATGAGTGGAGAGACACCATCCAAAGCTTGATTGGGTTTGCCGAGGCCAGCAAATCACAGCAAGCGGAGCCCTCACGGCGTCCGCAAACAGCACCATTAGCTCCAACTGGTGGCCGTGTTGATGGTGCTACGCTAACGGTGCGATCACCCTAGCGGCAACAGTCTCAACAGCAGCAACGCCAACAACTGCGGCAAGCTCAACGATCTTTCGAGCCCGATGAGATGTCGATGGCCTCTTCGGATCCGCGAGCGCGGCAAGATCATCGGCAAGTGCTGCGAGACAGGCGGGTAGAAGACGCCCGCACCACCATCGAACGGCGCTGGGAGGCGCGCCGTCAATCCGACGTGCACAACGGCCCCATCGTTGATGAGCCTGCGCCAGGGGTTGGCGGAGGTCTACCTTACGAGGTCGGATGTCCTGCCTTCACCCATGAGCTGCGGCAGGTCCGATGGCCGTCCGTCCGGGCCTTCAAGCCAGAAGTACCAGAAAAGTACGACGGCAAGCTGAACCCGGCAGAATTTCTGGGCATCTACACGATTGCCATGCAAGCTGTCGGAGGAAGAGATGAGAAAATCCTCGCCAACTACTTTCCGTTGGTGCTGAAGCCCAATGTGAGATCTTGGCTGATGAACTTGCCGGAGAACTCCAATTCTTCGTGGGCAGACCTCTGTAATGAGTTTGTTGGTGCCTTTACCGGAGGCCACAAGGCCCCTGGACAGCCCAGCGACCTGCAAGTGATTCCGCAAAGAGATGGAGAAACTTTGCGCAAGTACAACCAGAGGTTCAGCCGTGTGCACCGTAACATTCCAGATGTGCACCCCGCAGCCGTCATTGCCGCCTTTCACACGAATGTGCGCAATCGAAGGATGCGGGAGAAGATGAACGTCAAGCTACCCAAAACCGTTAATGAGCTCTATACGTTGGCGGATAAGTGCGCACGCGCTGAGGAAGGAAGAAGGCTTTCTGGGGAAGACGCTGGTGCCGAGGTAGATTTCGAGGACGACGATGCCGCCACCCCGAGGAAGAAGGGCCGAAAGTGCAACAGGAAGCGCAAAGGAAAAACTGTTATGGCTGTCGAGGGCTCCGGCAACTCTGAGTCTGCCAAGAAAGCTAAGACTGAGAACTCCGACAAGGAGGTAGATGTATGCGCCGCTTGCTAGGAGGCGGCGGCAAACGAGAAGGCCGGCAAATCTGATGGGCCATACTGCAAGATTCACCGCACCAAGGGCCATGACCTCCAAGAGTGCCGACAAGTCGAGCACCTCGTTGAGAAACAAAAGGCTGAATATGAAAAATGTGACAAAGAAAAGGGTCAAGATGGTGCCGGTGGATCCGGCAAAAAGGGCCGTGGTGGTAGAGGAGGCCGTCGCGGCAAGGCCAAGCAGTAGAAAGAAAGACCTGCTAGAGGCCGCGAAAAGAAAGGGGAAGATGACGGAAGTGAGGAAGAAGAGGACGACGGAGAGTCCAGTGAACAGGAATTCCAGAAGGCAACTGAGGCCATTTGCGTTGATGGAGGAGCATCTTTGCACTCCTCTCACCGCCAACTTAAACAGTGGGCTCGTGAGGTTAAAGCGGCAGAACCGGCAATGGGCTCTCAAAAGCCACTCAAGTGGTCACACACGTCTATCATTTTCGATGCAGAGGATCATTCTCAAAAGCCTAAACTTGATTTCTCCAGAAGTAATCAAGAGACTGCAGATTCCCGATGAGGAACTCGAGAAAATGGGCACGTTTCAAGGAGTAAACTCGGGAAGAAGCCAGCCCACGGGAAAGATCACATTGCCGGTGACGTTTGGCGGGGAATTGAACTACAGAACAGAAAGGATATTGTTTGACGTTGTCAAGACCCCCTTGCCATACAATGGAATTCTTGGCCTCCCAGCCTTGGCAAAATTCATGGCAGCATCTCACTATGCTTACAACACATTGAAGATGCCGGGGCCGATGGGTGTCATTTCCATCAACTCCGACAAGAAAGATGCAGTTATTTGCATCGATAAGATGTACAGAGATGCAGTTGCAGCAGAGGCCGCCAAGGCGCCAGCTCCCGCCAAGAAGAAGGAAAACAAGAAGTCCAACAAGACCTCTGGCAAGGATTCCGGGAAGCGCGCCTCTTCAGAGTGCTGCGCGCCTATTGAAGACTCGCCGGAGTGCTCTACCGGTAAGAAATCCAAAGCTAGTTCACCAGCAACCAAAAAGGTGCCGGCGAGGGAGGATGGCACTGACGGTACCTTCACCATCAGTGCCACCCTTGGCAACAAATAGGAAAGTGCGCTCATTGCCTTCCTGCGGGCGAATGTCGACGTGTTCGCATGGCGACCATCTGTCATCCCTGGTGTTCCCAGGGAGGTAATTGAGCACCACCTTGCTGTCTGTCCCCACGCTTGGCCCGTCAAGCAGAAAGTCAGGAAGCAAGCTTTGGAGCGGCAACAGTTCATTGCCAAGGAAATCAAGAAACTTGAAGCAGCAGGCCTGGTTAGAGGTGTACTACATCCAACTTGGTTGGCAAATCCAGTCGTGGTGCGCAAAGCGAACGGAAAGTGGAGACTTTGTATTGACTACACTGATATTAACAAAGCATGTCCAAAGGATCCTTTCCCCTTGCCGCGCATTGATCAAACTGTAGACTCTACTTCTGGCTGTGACTTACTCTCCTTCCTTGATGCATATTTTGGGTACCATCAGATATTCATGGCCAAGGAGGATGAGGAGAAAACCGCATTCATTACTCCATGTGGCACATACTGCTTCGTGCGTATGCCTTTTGGGTTAAAGAGTGCTGGTTCAACATTCGCAAGAGCAGTCCAGATTGGTTTTGAGCCCCAGTTGCACAGGAATGTGGAAGCATATATGGATGATATAGTGGTCAAAACCAAGGACAAATCTACCCTCATTCAAGATTTAGAAGAAACATTTGTGAACTTGCGCAAGATCAATTTGAAGCCCAACCCCGAGAAGTGTGTGTTTGGCATTCCATCCGGCAAACTCCTCGGATTCTTTGTATCTCAACGTGGAATTGAAGCAAATCCCGACAAGATCAAAGCAATTGAGCAGATTCAAGCACCAAAAAGTGTCAAGGATGTACGGCGTCTTGCCGGCTGTGTTGCTGCCTTGAGTAGGTTCATTTCAAGATCTGCTGAGCGCGCCCTGCCGTTTTTCAAGATTTTGAAAAAGGCAGGTCCAATGAAATGGACTCCGGAAGCGGAGGCCGCGCTGCAGGACTTAAAAAGATACCTTTCCTCTGCGCCAACACTAGTTGCGCCTAGACCACAAGAGCCGTTGCTGCTATATGTAGCGGCAACAAATCAAGTGGCTAGTGCTGCATTAGTGGTGCAGAGGGAAGTCGATGACGAGGAAGTAGCCGTGGCAAGCCCGTCCAACGACAAACCAGAATCTTCTCCGGCAAGATCCGGCGCCGACAAGTCAGAAACAGCGCAAACAAATGAAACTAACCAACAAGTGATGCCAAAGAAGAAAGTGGTGCAGCGGCCCGTATATTTTGTTAGTTCCCTTCTGCAGGGGGCTAGATCAAGATACTCCGGGGTGCAGAAATTGCTTTTCGGCCTTCTTATGGCCTCGAGAAAGCTGGGTCACTACTTCCAAGCACACGAGATCACCGTCGTCACTCGCTTTCCGGTGCAACGCATTTTGAGAAATCCAGAAGCAACTGGCAGGATAGTGGAGTGGGCGTTGGAATTGTCAAGCTTTGCACTTAAGTTTGAGAGCACTTCAACCATCCAGAGTAGGGCCTTGGCGGAGTTCATTGCAGAATGGACACCAACGCAAGACGAAGAGATTCAAGAAACAGCTCTCCCCGGCAAAGAGACAGCCAAAGAATGGATCATGTACTTTGACGGTGCCTTCTCGCTGCAAGGCGCCGGTGCCGGAGTGCTGCTTGTCGCATCCACCGGAGAACACCTCAAGTATATGGTTCAAATGCACTTTCCCAGGGAGCAAGCTACGAACAACACTGCTGAGTACGAAGGGCTCCTTGCCGGTCTTAGGATCGTAGTGGACCTCGGGATCAGGAAATTGATCGTCCGCGGTGACTCGCAACTTGTTGTGAAACAAGTAAACAAAGATTACCAGAGCCCGTTGATGGAAGCGTATGTGGCAGAAGTGAGAGAATTGGAAAAACACTTTGACGGGTTGCAAACAGAACACATCCCTCGTGCGGAAAACAGCATTGCTGATCACCTGTCAAAGTGTGCCGCTCAAAAGCTACCTGTGGAACTAGGAACTTTTGTGCTCCATTTGAATCAACCAATAGTCACTCCATCAACGCAGGCCAGTAAGAGAAGAAAGTTGAACACCGACAAGTATTTTCCGGCAGAACTCCCAGGAGCCGCCGGCGAAAAGGTTGCCGGGGACAATGACACGGTTGTCGGTGAGCAGCGGCTTAGTGCAGAACCTCAGGTTCTTGTCGCAGAGGCAAGCGCTCCCGCAGCCGAAGAAATGCCTTTAGTCCTTGTCGTCGAGCCGCATGCTCCGGCATGGGCACAGCAGATAGTTCATTTCCTTCAAACAGGAGAACTTCCCGATGAGCAAGAAGAAGCTGAGAAAGTAGCCCATCAGTCAAGTATGTATCATTTTGTGGATGACACGCTATACAGAAAGAGACCAAATCGTGTGAAATTAAAGTGTATTTGCCGGGAAGATGGACTGAAGCTGTTGGCGGAGATACATGGAGGCATATGTGGCTCTCACATAGGTTCAAGAGCACTTGCCGACAAAGCTTTCCGGCAAGGCTTCTATTGGCCCACTGCCCTCCAGGATGTAACCGAGCTAGTAACAAAGTGTGAAGCATGCCAGTTCCATTCAAAGAACATACATTAGCCAGCTCATGCTCTCCAAACAATCCCTCTCTCCTGGCCCTTTTCGGTCTGGGGGCTCGATATCTTGGGCCCCTTCCCCCGTGCTACCGGGGGCTTTGAGTTCTTGTATGTTGCCATCGACAAGTTCACAAAGTGGCCTGAAGTGGAGCCGGTGAGGAGGGTGACAGCGCAATCAGCCGTCAAATTCTTCAAAGGATTAGCTTGCCGTTTCGGGGTTCCTAACAGAATCATCACCGACAACGGCACACAATTCACGAGCTGCACCTTCATGCAGTACATCCAAGACCTTGGCAGCAAAATCTATTTTGCATCCATTGCTCACCCGAGAAGCAATGGCCAAGCGGAAAGGATGAACGCTGAAGTGCTGCGTGGCCTCAAGACAAGAACCTTTGACAGGCTGTGCAAATGTGGAAGGCGCTGGATCGATGAGTTGCCGGCAGTTCTTTGGTCACTCAGGACGACACCAAATCGAGCTACCGGCCAAACACCCTTCTCCCTAATCTATGGTGCAGAAGCGGTGCTCCCCACGGAACTCATATACGGGTCATCTCGAGTGCTCACTTACGATGAAGCTGAGCAAGAGCAGTTGCGGCAAGATGACGCGACGCTCCTTGAGGAGGATTGTCTTCAGGCGGCTGTGCGAGCTGCACGCTACCAGCAAGTCTTGCGCCGCTATCATAGCTTCAAAGTGCATGCCCGAAGCCTTGAGGAAGGCAACCTTGTTCTTCAGCGCGTTCAGTCCACCAAGAAATCAAACAAGTTGACGCCGAAGTGGGAAGGCCCTTATCGGGTAGTACGAGTCACCAGACCTGGCGCAGTTCGTCTGGAGACCGAAGATGGCACCCCAGTGCAGAACTCATGGAATATTGAGCATCTTCACAAATTCTACCCATAAGGCGCGGTTGCCGGGCCTCCCGGCAACCCCTTTTGTACAAGCTTTGTCGACAAGACTTGTAACCCTTTGTACAAAGCCAGGCGCAGATCCTGTGCATAATAAAGCTAAGTGTTTCGCAACTCTTCATACATATTCATTTATATATGGATGCATGCGATGTTGTGCTTACATTTTAGTTTGCATGGAATGGCTAATGAACTGTCAAGGTTCCCAAACCGCTCTTGTCTCTTCTTTCTTTTTCTTAAAAGGACAGAAGGATCCCTCGCATGCAAGTTTCCCGGGGGGAGTAGAGATGGGGTACCATTTTAATGACGTTCAAGTGATCATTTCGTACGACGAGAAAAACAGTGCAAGGAAAAGCTAAGTTGAAAAACTTTGAAACTTTTTCCTTGTTACGTCTGTGATTTCCCTTGAATGATTCTGTGTTTGTATGAAAAACCTGCACGCGAAGGAACCTTGTCGCTATCATTCGTGCTCTTGTCATGATCATTCGCGCTCTGATTTTGCCTCGAGTCCGCTCGGCAAGGTCTGTAGCCGCGTTGTGACCGACAAGTTGCCTTGCCGGTGGCGGTACTTCCAGTAGGCTACTAAGGACCCATTCCTCAAAGCGCTCGCGGCAAGTATGCGCACCGGCAAGCCGCCGCACTATGATCGACAAGTTATCTTGCCGGTGGCGACACTACCAGCAGGCCGCTAAGGATCCGTTCCTCAAGCGCTCGCGGTGAGTGCATACACCGGCAAGCTTCCGGCAAGCGTAGGGTATGCAATCATACAAAGGCAAAATAAAATGAGGGGAACATCACACATTCATTCAGCCGCACAGGTTATATTACACCACAAAAGCAGTACATTTCTAACGCGAGGCCAAATGTATCTTTTACATGACAGCACGGCAATGGATGTAACAACAAGCTCAATCCCGACGATTGCCCTGGATCCTGGGGATTTGGAGAACCTTGTCGGCAAGGGGAGCGGCAATCTTGTTGGCAGCGGTCACGTCAGTGTTCTCCGGCAGCTTCCAGAAGACCCCGGAAAGGTCAAGGCCGGGATTGCGATGAGCAATTTTGAGCAGCACCCTGTACACCACTTCACGCGCAAACTTCCGGGATTCATCGGCAAATGAAGCAGACCTGTCCTCATGATACGTCTTCAAGGCGTCAATAAGGCCCTCGAAGAACTTGGTCAATCTGACGCTAGTGGCTTCCTTGTCATTGACAGTAAAGCCCCATCTCTTCATATCCATGACGGAAATATGGGAAGAAATGCGTTCAACGGCATTGACAAGCCTGCCGGTCCAGAGGGAGAGGTTATGATGCAGCTGGGTGTAGTTGTTTTCGGCATCCTTCTTCAAGGCCTCTTCCTTTTCCAGCTTCTCCATCAAGACTCTCTCCCTCTCCTTGGCGGATTCCAAATCTGATACCAAGGTGGCCAGTTGAGATTTCAGATCTCCAATTGTCTTGGCGGTAGCATCAAGATCTTGATTCTTAGACGACAACTGCGTCTGCAAGTCCCCTAGAGTGCGGGCCGCCTTCAGCGCTTCGTTCTTAAGATTCTCGACTTCTTTGCCGCTACCGATGAGATCCTCCTTCAACTTAGCCATTTGGGACTCGAGCTCTGTCTTGGCGGCGGCAGCGGCAGCAACTTTGTCGGAAGCATCCTTGAGCTTGGCGGCGTTATCTCGAGCTTGAGTTTCGATAGTATCCTTGTGATTCTTCTCCAGCTCTTGCGTCCTCCGCTCAAGGAGTTTCTCAATCTCTTCATCTTTACCACAGAGAGTGGCGGCAAGGGCTCCCTCTCATGCGGCAAGATCCTTCTCCTTGGTGTTGAGCAGCGCCTCGCGCTCCGCCAACTTGCCGTCGCGGATTGCCGCTTCATCCTTGGCGGCATTAAGCTTTTCCTCCTGCCTTAAAAGATTGCGAGCCTGCTCATTATACCATGCGCGCAGCTCGTCCGCTTTCTTCTTCAGTCTCTGGTCAACCAGATCCGCAGCTTTGCGCTCTTCCTGGACACTGTCCCATCTTCGGCTGTACCTTTCTTGGACGCCCTTGAACCCGACGGCCATGATCTCCATGAAAGCCAGATCTTCGGCACTGTTAGTTGCGTCAGTGGCCTCGCCGGTTCTCTGGATCAAGGGGAGCAGAATCCAGGCTATTTCTTCATCAAAGTTTGGCCCCGTAGCGCTAGATGAGCTAGGGGCTCCAGATTCGCGCTGAGAAGTGATCAGCACCAAGCTGCTTGACGGGATCTGCAAGGAAGACGCTGCTGGTTAGTTGTCGGGGTTCGGCGTGTCAGTATTGACTGGCGCCTTATCCGCGTCCATCTTGGCGGGGTCGAGCGTGTTGCCGGAGGACCTCTCGGATTCTTCGGGGAGTACTCTGGTCTCCGCGGCAACTTGCACGAGACCCTCTTCAGCGGCAATCTTGGCGGCTTCATCGGCGGCATCCTTTGCGATATTGGCCACCTCCACGAGGACTTCGCCTTCTTCGGGGGAGGCTGGAGCTGTGGATTGGAGCAAGAACAAGGGCGGAATAAGATTCAGAATCACAAGTCAATTTCAAGAAAACAAAAAAAAAGAAATTTTCCGTGAAAGATGTTTAAAGACAAGAGGATTACCCGTTGGTGTTTGCTGAGGAAGGGCGTCTCCTTCCCCGGCGACTCGCGTTGCTGGCGCACGGACATCAGCAGCCCCACTTGTCGGGGTAGCCTCCGTGCGGGCAGGCTCATCGGTGGAGGCCCTTGTCGGAGAAGCACTCTCCGGAACGATGGTTGACGGGGGAGCCATGGCGGGGTCCGCCTCTTAGCGTTCTTCTTCCTGGCGGGCCTCCCCCGCCTCTTTGTCAAGCTCAGAAGAAGGAACTTCGGTGCTGGCGCCAGTAGGCGGGATCTGCACCACATCCTCACGCAGGGGGCTGGGATGGGGGCTGATGACGATGGTTTCAGCCGTCCCAACCCCCTGCCGAACACTCGCCGCAGGATCTTGTGCTGTTGCAGACTTGGCCCGCTTCGACCGATGCGCAAGTGGTTCTGGGTCCCTGTCAAGACAAGAGAAACCAAGTTAAAATGGCGATCAAATGAAGTTAAAACTTGGTGGAGACAGGCAAAGCTACTTACTCCTCCTCCTCCTCAGACTCCTCAAGGACGTCGAAGTCATATATCACTGGCGGAGGCGATTCTCTGGCCCTCTTAAGTGCCGGGGGAGGTGAACCCGTCGGCTGGGTGGATTCAGCTTCCTCGGCAACCTCTTGCCGGGGGGATGGAGGCTGGGCTCGAGGACGCCGAGTTGATTGCCGGCGTACCTCTTCTTGGTGGCCGGTCTTTGTGGTCGTCTTCTTCACCGAAGGACTAGCCCCTGGCGAAGAGGTGCGCACCGGCTCTTGACTAACCGCCCTTCGAAGACGGCGCTTCTTCTTCGGGGCGCGAGGGCCTTCTTCCTCTTCAGACTCTCCGGCAACCTCGATCCCGACAACCTCAGCTTCGGCGGTCTCGCTCCCGGCAAGCTCTTCCTGTTGCTCTTCGGCAGCTTCTTCCTCGTGATGATCTTCGTCATCATCCTCAGCTGCCGCGGCGCCAGAACCACCTGCCACATTGATCCTCGCAATCTCTGCGGCCTTGCTGGCAATGTACGCCAGTTCTTCATCATTGGTGGCCCGGATGAGATCCGTCTCCTTCCGGGAAACTTTCTCCGTCAGGTTGGAGACCAATCCATCTCGTTCACCAAGGTGGGCACTGACCAGTCCGCTTTGACTCCGTGGGCATCGCAGTCTAGCATCATCGACAAGATGGAGTCCTTGGCGGAGTTGATGTGCAGCGGGATAATTCCATCCGGCAAATGGAACACACCAGTTTTCCGGAACAACTGTTCGCAGAGGGAGGCATGCTCCATGACCGTCAAGTTGTTGCCGGTCCTAGGATACAATCGCATAATGTCAGTGGCATTCTGGTATTGCCAGGTGAATATTTCTCTCTTCTGCAGCGGCGCGATGCGTCGCTGGAGGAAATCAGCGCCAACCATTTCTATGGTCAGCTTGGCGGCCTTGAGGCGGGCGATTCTGTTCAGTGCTGGGCGAAGTTTCTCGCCGGTGGCGCCAAGATCGCTTCAATTCTTGCCGCGTATAACTCTCGTTGTGCGCGGTATACAGAACTGAGGAAAATCCTTTTCCTGGATCCAGCACCATTCTGCCCTCCACTCGTTCCACTTGAGATGGAGCTGCCCGGCAAGATACTGGCCCTTGGTTTTCGTCCTGGGGATCCATGTCACGCTGCCGGAGAGTGATTTGTCTTCGATCTAGGGAACAAAGAAGTGGCGGAACAGATCGACGTTGGGGGCAACTCCGACAAAGTTCTCGCACAGATGGGCAAAAATCGCCATGCAAGTCATCACATTTGGAGTGAAATCTAGCAGTCTGAACCCAAAACTGAACATCATGGCGCTGAAGAAGTCTGAGAATGGGGGAACCAGACCGCAATAGAAATAAGCGCAAAAGAATGAATACGAATCTGCGGGGTCCTTGTCACCTTCAAGAAGCACCACTGGGGCCTGGTGATCCTTGGTGTCCCTTTCCCACATGTACGCGTACCTCCTGATCAACTCGTTGCCATCCAAGGAACATGGCGAGAAGATTGCATTTTCCCTCTGCCGCTTCTCCAGCTCTTCCAACGCCTTCTTCTTCTCCTCCGCCTTGGGGTCGAGCGGCTTGGCGGGCTTCTTCCCCGCCGCATCGACTCTTTTAGGCTCCATCAGGACTCGGGAGGAAGGAGAAGGTCGAGGCGAGGCGTGAATGGATGGCGGTGGCGGCGGAAAGGGAGCTCTGGCGAGAGGAAGAAGATGAAGTAGAGGAAATGCGGGGGCGAATGAGCAGCAAATCCTCGCGGTTGCCTTTTTATGGGGAAGGCGCGAGGGGGCTGGCTCTTCGCTATTTACCCCAGCAGCGCTTTTCACAAGCGCACTACCACGATATAACTGCAACAGTCCAAGTTTCCACGACCCACATTTAATGCGTGGATTGGACGTGCGTCAGGATAACCATCATGACGAAAATTACGACGACAGTTTTCCCGCCGCGTGTCTGTGCATTGTTTGGGCCTAGCCCAACGACGCTTCGGACGCGCGTATGGCCCAGGCCCGGGGGCTCCTGTCGGTGTATAAAACATGGGTATTTTATACCCTGACTTATGCACAGACGGTAGCAGCCTCCTTGCCGGCCAAGGCTTGCCGGAAACCACCAAGACCAAGATTCAGGGCCCAGTTGCGGAAGCTACTGGAAAGAAGCTCTAGACGAAGCACCAACAAGCACTCAATCGGTGCTGAAGATGAAGACATTCCTTGCCACCAATGCCGAACCGGCAAGGAGAAGACCCGGCAAGCTCCGTGTCGGCAAGCTTTCGCCAGCGCGTCAGCGCTCCACCCCACCGGGCAGCTAGTCGCTAATCGGTGAGGTGTCGACCGCGTAGGCTGGTTGGTGAGGTTTGTCGGACACGTGTCAGCACGCAGGGAGAAGATTTTCCTTTAATGACACCTGTCCTGGAGGCGTGTCAGAATAATACGAGGTAGCTGGGCGAGCGGTGCAGAAACCTTGCCGGGGCTGCCTCTCCACATGACACCTAACGGAACATTTAATGCCTTTGTCCTAAACTGGCAGAGTTAGGTATGATAGCACTGTTTGCTATCTAATCACTATGTAATTATTGTTTTGCCACTGTGGTAACCTCTTGAGCTATAAAAGGAGGGCCAAGGCAACAGCTAGGGGGATTCGGATCCTTTTCCAAACATTAGCATGTCCTGCATGCGTAGCTGCTCTTTCCGCACCTTGTCGGGAGAAGTGCTCCTTGTACCTGTGCTCTCACACATCCAATACACCAAAGCAGGAGTAGGGTATTACGCTTCTCAGCGGCCCGAACCTGGGTAAATCCCTTGCGCCTTCCATTGATTCTACTCTTTGTGCACGTTGATCTCCCCTGCTGAACCACAAAGGGGCAAGATTGCCCCATAGATGGTCGTACCCATGACAATAAGCAAATCCCTGCTTCCCTACGCGAAGGGCATATCTTTTACTTTTTCTGCCAATTTTATTTTTGTTGAGTCAACTTCTTATTTCGACCACAATTATTCTCTACTTGGCAAGCATCATGTGGTGGGAAAAGATCCAGACACATATATCCATTCAAATATATTTGATCATGAATTATTATTGTTGACAATTATCTCCATGATAAATGAGTTGGGAGGCGAAACATTAGGCCCCTATCTTCCTCTGTGGTTGATGGATGCTATTTGTTCTAAAAATATGCTTTGAGTACTAGCAATCATAGAAGACTATATGGTAATTGAGTATGTGGAGCTCTTACTTAGACTTTGTAGAAAATAAGATGCATTGAAATTGTTTGGTGATTAAGAACATAAGTTGTTAAGTTTCAAGAGAATGCATTGTTTGAACCATAACATGTGAATTGATTGCTACTTTATCATGATGAGGTTATGAGAAAGATTTGCTGTTTATGATGCTAGGAAAAGTGATTGAAATTATCATTGATCAAAGTTATGCACTATGCTAGCATTCACACTTCATAAATTATTTCTTTTATTATTTACCTACTCGAGGACGAGCAGGAATTAAGCTTGGGGATGCTGATACGTCTCCAACGTATCTATAATTTATGAAGTATTCATGCAATATTTACCTAAGTTCTACATGGTTTTGGTGCACTTTTATATGATTTGAATGAAACTAACCCGGACTGACGCTGTTTTCAGCAGAACTACCGTGGTGTTATTTTTGTGCAGAAATAAAAGTTCTCGGATTGGGCTGAAAATTTATGGTGATTTTTTATGGACCAAAAGAGACCCACGAAGTGCCGGAGATGGACCAGGGGGTGGCCGAGGAAGCCACAAGCCTGGGGGCGCGCCCCTGAGCTTGTGGGACCCTCGGGCATCCCCCTGACGTGAAACCTATGCCAAAAATTCCTATTAATATAGAAAACCCCGAAAAGAAACCTAGAACTCCCACGCCGCCGCCGCAAGCCTATGTTCCAAAGCGATCTCATCCGGAGCCCTATTCTGTCTCCCTGCCAGGGGGGGAAATCATCACCGGAGGCTATATTCATCATCCCGGCGGCCACCATGACGAGGAGGGAGTACTTCACCCTCGGGGCTGAGGGTATGTACCAGTAGCAATGTGTTTGATCTCTCTCTCTCGTGTTCTTGATTTGGCACGATATTGATGTACCGTGACCTTTGTAAATATAGTTGGATCTTACGGAGTTCTTTTCTCTCTATCTTGTTGTGATCAATTGAGTCTTTCCCTTTGAGGTTTCATTGTTATCGGATTGAATATTTTGGATTTGAGAACACTTGATGTATGTCTTGCATGTGGATACCCGTGGTGACAATGGGGTATTCTATTGAGTCACTTGATGTATGTTTTGGTAATCAACTTGCGGATTCCCGAGGTGACATTGGGGTAATCTAGGCACATAGGTTGATACACGTTTTCATCCTACTTTCTCCGATAGAAACTTTGGGGTACTCTTTGAAGTTCTTTGTGTTGGATTGAATATTATGAATCTGAAATTGCTTGATGCATATAGAATAATTGACTCACGGATACTTGTGGTGACATTGGAGTATCTAGGTGACATTAAAGTTGATCGATGAGTATCATATGGTGTTATTTTAGTATGAACTCTAGGTCTGTTTGTGACACTTATAGGGATGGCTCAATAGATTGATCGGAAAGGATAACTTTGAGGTGGTTTTGCTACCCACAACAATTTCTTCTTATGTTCTCCGCTCGCTAGGAACTTTGGAGTGATTCTTTGTCGCACGTTGAGGGATTGTTATATGATTCAATTATGTTAGCACTGTTGGGAGATTGCACTAGTGAAAGTATGAACCCTAGGCCTTGTTTCCAAGCATTGCAATACCGTTTGTGCTCACTTTTGTTACTTGCTACCTTGCTATTTTTATTTGTTCAGATTACAAAAACCTATATCTACTATACATACTACACTTGTATCACCATCTCTTTGCCGAACTAGTGCACCTATACAATTTACCATTGTATTGGGTGTGTAGGGGACACAAGAGATTGCTTGTGTTTGATTGCAGGGTTGTTTGAGAGAGACCATATTCATCCTACACCTCCCACAGATTGATAAACCTTAGGTCATCCACTTGAGGGATATTTGCTGCTGTCCTACAAAACTCTGCGCTTGGAGGCCCAACAGAGTCTACAAGAATAAAATTGTGTAGTAGACATGAACACTCATCTGGTTGAAGGATTGCCTCAGGTGCGGGTCGATAAACTCATAAACATAGCGGATGTCATCATGGTTGTTGGGGAAGCCAAAGAGATTACACCACTCATCAAGAGTGACGTTGAAATCTTGGTCCAAGAGTTGGAAAGTGATCCGCTCCTCCTCATACGTGTTTGGTGTAGGGGAACGCAATAGAAAACAAAAACATTCGGTACAGCGAGCATGCCCAGGATCACTATGGAGACTGCATACAAGGTTTGATCTGATCCGTACCGACTCGAAGCGCAGCGGAAGAAGAGTCGGTGTAGATCATTGGTGCAGATCCCTGCAGCTAGGATTTACAACCTCCCAACCACAAGGATGTACCCCCACTCCGGATAGCCCTTCGGGAGGTGGTCGGACAGTCCCCCGGACGATGTCGCGGACAGCCCTTCGGGAGGACCCTCGGAACCCGAACAGTAACCCGGACAGCCCTTCGGGAGGACGCCGGAAACTCGAACGGTAACTCGGACAGCCCTTCGGGAGGACACTCGAAAACAGCCTCTCGGGCAAAAGATCGAAACTACAATCTCTCTACGGGGTTGCACACATACGGTGTCAGCTATCCGGCAGGGCTTCGCCGTCCAGAGCTAGTTCCTGCCGGAACCCAGACAGCCTTTCGGCTCTACGAAACTATTTCGTGGGAGGGAGAGAGAAGCCAGACAAGTCAAATGGCATGTGTATGAGAGCAAGGATGAGATATGGGGCTGCCTCCCCACCTCTATTTATAGGATAGCCAAGGGGTAAAAGTGGTATACAAAAAATACCAAAGTACCCCCACTTTATGCCTTTTCAAAAAAGAATAAAGCAAAGAAGGGTGGCAAGTGGAGCTCCATGGAGCCCCACCTCCCTTGGTCAGCCACATCTTGGGGGCCCCCCCATGGGGGGCTTCCTTGGCCACCAAGTCCATCTAGAAGCCTTTTTGGAAATATCCAAAAAGGTGCTTTCCCAAAAATATCCAAAAAGCACTTTCACTATTCACGAAGACATTTTTCTGCGTCCGTTAAATCCCAAATTATTTCTGTGTGCCTAGAACAATTCCAGTACCCACACAAACAATTTTGAACGCGTTCCGAAACAATTTCGGAACAATGTTTTCTTCAGCGAAAAGCTATCATAGCGGTTCCGGCTGCTCCGGAACATTTTCGGTTTTCTCTCCGGAAAAATTCCAGAATTTACCAGAACGATTCTGGCACCCTCCAAGAATTTCCAGACATGTGCCGGAACCAATTTGACTTAATGGAATACCCTGAAACAACTTTTCAGTTTCACCGGAACTATTCCGGTGTTCTCTCCGGAATGTTTCCGTTTCGTCCGAAACTTTTTCGGTGATTTTCTCTCAGACTCCCCGTCTAGTATTCAGTAGATAGATGACCCTTAAGCGTGTGACCCTATAGGTTCGATGAAGTATAGACATGACCCGGAACTCTTTCCGATCAATGATCAACATCGGAGCCGTGGACACCCATATTGACCCCTATACCCACACGAATGAATATTCGAGTGAACCTCCAGTTAACGTGTGCTATTCCTGTTACTTCACGATATATTACAAATACCTGAGGTGAGATTTATTGCATCCTCGTGGATCAACAACTTGTCCACTATGCAAGTTACCTCGTTACCGGTTTTGTTCTCTTTACTCGTTTCCGTGTTCCGGCATCCCAGTGATCAAATCACAATGTGTCTGGCCAGACGATGATCGATACCGTAACACCGAGAGGGCCCGAGAATATCTCTCCATCGCCAGAGGAGCAAATCCCAATCTTGATCTATCAAGTTACTTGACATAATTTTCCATGAACCCGTAAGCCGCCGTAATAGCCACCCATTTATGGATGACGTTTAACAAACCCCAAAGTTCATGAAGCAAGTATGAAGAAACTCGACACTCTCATGGTCTAAGGAATTATGCAAACAGTAACTATCTCTGTGTTATTAACCATTAACTCATGACGAATGTATCTCATAACATAACATCAATCGGGTCGATTCAACACAAGTGTTCTACTAACATTGTGCCCTCAAAATTGCCAGCATAGACATGCCCATGATCAGGAAAAACAGGATCATCATGCAATACTTGAGCCAGTCTTAGAGGCAAGACTAGGAATACATTTTACCGTTTATTATACCACATGTGCACATGAGTTTCCCTCAGAGCCTCGTGGATATTGCAGACTCGAGAATCATTGCAGTTATAGCATGGAACATAAACATTCATTACAAACTCGGAGATACAAAGTAACTGTTATTACTGCCTCTAGGGCATATCTCCTACAGACTCCCACTTGCACTAGAGTCATAATCTAGTTACATGGCTTCCCTAACACCAATGGCAATCCGGTGCTACTCATGCTTTGCTCGTGGTAGAGGCTTTGTCATCGGGTCTGACACGTTCAGTCCGTGTGAACTTTGCATACTTTCACTAAACCCGCTTCGACATGATGTCGAATGAGTTTATATTTGCATTCAATATGTCTTGTCTTATGGTGCGAACTTGGCTCCCTTGGTTGAGCCACGGCGCCACTATTATCACAATAGATCTCCACCGGGTCCAGAGCACTTGGAACCACACCAAGGTCTTCAAGAAATTGCTTGATCCATACCGCCTCCTTGGAGGCTTCTGAAGCAGCAACATATTCCGCCTCCGTCGTAGAATCCGCCACAGTCTTTTGTTTGGAACTTTTGCAATCAACAGCGCCGCCGTTCAATATGAAAACATAGCCTGATTGAGATTTGAAGTCATCTGGGTCAGTCATGAAGCCTGCATCAGTGTAACCATTTACAATGAGCTCTTCATCACCTCCGTACACAAGGAGTAAATCCTTGGTCCTTCTGAGGTACTTAAGAATACCCTTGACTGCGGCCCAGTGTTCCAATCCTGGATCACTTTGGTACCGGTTGCTAACACTTAGCGCATAGGAAACGTCCGGTCTTGTACATAGCATGGCATACATAATAGAACCAACTGCCGAGGCATATGGAACATCATTCATTTGTACTCGCTCATCGAGAGTCCGAGGACACTGATTCTTGCAAAGTACTGTGCCAGGTGACATGGGGAGAAGGCCTTTCTTGGAGTTCTCCATGTTGAACCTTTTCAACACCTTGTCAATGTACGTGCTTTGGCTAAGCGCTATTAGGCGTCTTGATCTATCTCTATAGATTCTAATGCCCAATACATATGCCGCTTCGCCTAAGTCTTTCATTAAAAAACTCCTTTTCAATGAGTCTTTTATTTCGTTAAGAAAATTCACGTCATTTCCAATCAATAATATGTCATCCACATACAAGATTAGAAATGCTTTTGCGCTCCCACTAAACTTCTTGTAAACACAAGATTCTTCGTCATTCCTGATGAAGCCAAACTGTTTGACTACTTCATCAAAACGAATGTTCCAGCTCCTTGACGCTTGCTTCAGACCATAAATGGCTTTCTGAAGTTTGCATACCTTTCCAGCATCCTTATGGACGACAAAACCTTCTGGCTGTATCATGTATACATCCTCTTTGAGGTTTCCATTTAGGAAAGCCGTTTTGACGTCCATCTGCCATATTTCATAATCGAAATAAGCAGCAATTGCTAGTAATATCCGAACAGACCTAAGCATAGCTACGGGCGAGAAAGTCTTGCCGTAGTCCACTCCTGGAACTTGCGTGAACCCTTTCGCGACAAGTCTAGCTTTGTGGATAGTAATGTTACCATCCGCGTCCGTCTTTCTTTTGAAAATCCATTTACAACCAATGGGCTTTACGCCCTCTGGAAGTTCTTCCAAGTTCCAAACTTGGTTTTCGTACATGGATTCCATTTTGGATTTCATGGCCTTGTGCCATTCCTTTGAGCTGGGCCCCGCCATCGCTTCCTTGTAGTGCGTAGGTTCATCGTCTTCAAGAATGAAGATTTCGTTATGAAACCACTCAGGTGGCTGGATAGCCCTACCTGATCTGCGCGGCTCAGTTACAACATTGTCTAAAGTTTCCGCATCATATGCGACAACTTCCGGCTCGGTTGTAGGGATAATTAGCGGAATTTCTTCCGGTTCCTTAGCCATATCAACGGTTGCCGAAGATTCACTAATCTCATTAAGTTGTACTGTCCTCCCACTCACTTCTTTAGCGAGAAACTCTTTCTCGAGAAAGACTCCGTGTTTTGCAACAAACACTTTGTTCTCGGAGGCGTGGTAGAAAGAATACCCAACTATTTCCTTGGGATAACCTACAAAGTAACATTTGTCTGATCTCGGATCGAGTTTGCTTGGTTGTAAACGTTTTACATAAGCTTCACAACCCCAGATTTTGAGAAACGACAGGTCGGGTTTCTTCCCGTGCCATATCTCATATGGCATCGTCTCAACAGACTTAGACGGTGCTTTGTTTAGTGTGTGAGCGGCAGTTTCTAGTGCGTGACCCCAAAAAGATATCGGTAGATCTGTAAGAGACATCATCGACCTTACCATGTCTAACAGGGTTCGGTTACGTCTTTCCGATACTCCGTTTCTCTGTGGAGTTCCGAGAGGCGTAAGCAGTGAAACGATTCCACGGTCACTCAGATGTTGGCCAAACTCATGACTAAGATATTCGCCTCCGCGATCAGACCGCAGAAACTTAATCTTTTTGTCACGATGATTTTCTACCTCATTCTGAAATTCTTTGAACTTTTCAAAGGTTTCCGACTTATGCTTCATTAAGTAGATATAGCCATACCGACTTAAATCATCAGTAAAAGTCACGAAGTAAAAATACCCACCCCGTGCGGCTGTGTTCATTGGACCACATACATCACTATGTATTATTTCCAATAATTCACTCGCCCGTTCAGGATGACCCGTGAACGGCGTCTTGGTCATTTTCCCCATCAAGCAAGCTTCACATGTGTCAAATGATTCAAAATCAAGGGATGGTAAAACTCCATCTTTATGGAGTCTTTGCATGTGTTTCTTTCCGATGTGGCCAAGCCGACAGTGCCACATGAAAGTGGTGGTGGTGTCAGCCTTCTTAAGGCGTTTAGCATTTACGTTAAAGACATCATTTCCACATTCAAGATTTAGAATGAAAAGGCCCCCAACAATGGGTGCAAATCCATAAAACATATCCTTACAATAAAGTGAACAACCATTGTTCTCAGACTTGTACGAATACCCATCGTGTACTAAACATGATCCGGAGATAATGTTTCTACACAACAGTGGAACAAAATAACAGTTATTTAGTTCTAAGATAAATCCCTAAGGGAGACGTAGAGGCATAATGCCGACGGCTTGAGCGGCGATCCCATTGCCGTTCCCGACGCGCATCATGACTTCATTCTTTGCTAGCTTGCGCACCTTCTCAAGTCCCTATATCGAGTTGCAAATGTGAGCAACCGATCCGGTATCAAATACCCAAGACTTAGAATTTTCGCTAGCAAGCAAAACGTCAATGACATTAACTTGTATAACAATTATACCTTTTCCAGTTTTCCCGGACTTCTTATCTACCAGATACTTCTTGCAGTTTCTCTTCCAGTGTCCAGTGCCTTTGCAGTAGTGGCACACAGTTTCACTCTTGGCTCCGCCCTTAGATTTGCTTTGGGAGCCGGTCTTACCGGCTCCCTTGCTCTTCTTGGACTTGCCTTTCCTTTTGAAACTAGTGGTTTTCTTCACCAGCAACTTTTGCTGATTCTGCAGTCCTATCTCATTTGTTTTGAGCATCGCTTCATAAAGCGTGGTAAGGATCAAATCATTACCAGTTGTCTTTGGAAAATTAATTCCCTTTTCAGCATAACCATCGTAACAGTTTGCTAGTCTGACACTATGCTCATCAACTAGAGATTCCTTATTTATATTGCATTCTTTCATGGCCTCAGTCATCTCATGAACTTTACACGAATCCTGTTTGTGATACAGAACATCTAGTGCCTCGATGATCTCGAAGGAACCAAGTCATTCAAAACGGTTCTGTAACACAGGATCCATGCAAGATAACATAAGGTTTTTAACAACTCTGAAATCATCCTTTCGCGTGTCAAACACGTTGACGATATCCTGAGTCATTTCTGGTGTGGGGAAATCACCTAGAGGTTGAACAAGCACGTAGTCTTTCTAGCGCTCCTGAGGACAATTCTCAGGGTATGGACCCAGTCCGCATAGTTGTTTCCAGTCGCAGTTAACTTCACTCTCTCTAACATCGGTGCTAAGAAGAACGCGGTGTTGCGAGCCATTTGATCTACAATGGTAAACACAAGTTTCACTTAGACTTTGTTCATAATGATTTTGTGCACTAGTGAATAAACAATTTTTATTCTAAAGTGCGCTCCCACTCAAATCAATATCTCTCAAAATTGATTATGAGTGATTCAAGATCCGCGTCTTGATTGTTCGCCATTGGTGTAACACCACTGATGACGAAAATCTTAACCGGTAGGTCAACATGCCAATCACATCTCTATGTGATTCTTGTTCATCTTTCGATGCGTGTGTTCCGAGCTCATGACGGTCATGCCTGAACGTCAAGACAACCAAGTGATCTTGCTGCGAGGTCTCAACTCACCCGCCTCACACTTTTCTAATCGTTCGTACCCGTGTGACACGGCGCACCCCGAAAAGATAGGTGCCGTGACGGTGCTACACTTGGGAGAACACTAACTACTTGATATTTTTAAGTGAGAGATCACCCTAATAAAAAGCGACTACCGCGCAATCAAAAGGGTGCATCATAAGGGATAAACATCTCAGACAATTCATAATTACCATGATATGGTATAGCCCCTTCTGACGGAGAAGTCAAGTATTTCTTCGTCTTTGGCATTTGCGTCGGAGTTCACCTTCGTGAAGATTGCCACCACCTTGTCGATGCACCAGATAATATTTGCTATCTCTATAGCTAATAAAATAAATGCATTACATAAGGTTGACACGCAGGTCATTAAAGTGACAATCATATGGCTCCAGCCATCATGTCGAATCATGACACGCAGGTCATGTTAACAAATTTACATCATATAGTCATCTCATACATAATCAAATTAATATGAGCTTTGCTATACCACATCACATCACATGCACATCCTGCAAAACCAAGTTAGACGCCTCTAATCGGTTTATGCAAAATTTTATTTTACGTGGCTTCTAAGGTTTTGACTTAAACCGCAGCTACCAACGTATTATCATCAAGTATGATTATTCAAGTCGCTAGATTAACATCTCGGGGTGTATGAAACATGAGATAATAAAATCTCGAGCCCCATATTAAACTTCGTCATATGCATGACCCCCGTGCAGATCATATCTGCAATGCCCTTTCATCTGCGAATTTCATCTTTCTTTTGACTATGGCGGAACCCAAAGAACTGATAGCACTTCGTTGATCAATCAGGCTCGCGGATTGCCAGAACTTTGTGAAATTCCACCATGCTGTCTCGAGATTGAGCAAATGCAAATTCCAGGGAAACAACAAGAACATCGGGTAACAGACTTCATCTGCTACCCGCATAAATAATTTTCAGCAATAGATCTTATCTACTCCAAAATTATATTATGCAATACCCATACATCACCATGTATTCTAGATCGTAACCTGCATCTACGCATAGCACGGCTCTTGATGCCACTGTAGGGGAACGCGACAGAAAACAAAAAATTTCGGTACAGCGAGCACGCCCAGGATCACTATGGAGACTGCATACAAGGTTTGATCTGATCCGTACCGACTCGAAGCGCAGCGGAAGAAGAGTCGGTGTAGATCGTAGGTGCAGATCCCTGCAGCTAGGATTTACAACTTCCCAACCACAAGGATGTACCCCCACTCCGGACAGCCCTTCGGGAGGCGGTCGGACAGTCCCCCGGACGATGTCGCGGACAGCCCTTCGGGAGGACCCTCGGAACCCGAACAGTAACCCTGACAGCCCTTCGGGAGGACGCCGGAAACTCGAATGGTAAATCGAACAGCCCTTCGGGAGGACACTCAAAAACAGCCCCTCGGGCAAAAGATCGAAACTAAAATCACTCTACGGGGTTGCACACATACGGTGTCAGCTATCCGGCAGGGCTTCGCCGTCCAGAGCTAGTTCCTGCCGGAACCCAGACAACCTTTCGGCTCTACGAAACTATTTCGTGGGAGGGAGAGAGAAGCCAGACAAGTCAAATGGCATGTGTATGAGAGCAAGGATGAGATATGGGGCTGCCTCCCCACCTCTATTTATAGGATAGCCAAGGGGTAAAAGTGGTATACAAAAAATACCAAAGTACCCCCACTTTATGCCTTTTCAAAAAAGAATAAAGCAAAGAAGGGTGGCAAGTGGAGATCCATGGAGCCCCACCTCCCTTGGCTGGCCACATCTTGGGGGCCCCCCCATGGGGGGCTTCCTTGGCCACCAAGTCCATCTAGAAGCCTTTTTGGAAATATCCAAAAAGGTGCTTTCCCAAAAATATCCAAAAAGCACTTTCACTATTCACGAAGACATTTTTCTGCGTCCGTTAAATCCCAAATTATTTTTGTGTGCCTAGAACAATTCCAGTACCCACACAAACAATTTTGAACACGTTCCGAAACAATTTTGCAACAATGTTTTCTTCAGCGAAAAGCTATCATAGCGGTTCCGGCTGCTCCGGAACATTTTCGGTTTTCTCTTCGGAAAAATTCCAGAATTTACCAAAACGATTCTGGCACCCTCCAAGAATTTCCAGACATGTGCCGGAACCAATTTGACTTAATGGAATACCCTAAAACAACTTTTCAGTTTCACCGGAACTATTCCGGTGTTCTCTCCGGAACGTTTCCGTTTCGTCCGAAACTTTTTCGGTGATTTTCTCTCAGACTCCCCGTCTAGTATTCAGCAGATAGATGACCCTTAAGCGTGTGACCCTATAGGTTCGGTGAAGTATAGACATGACCCGGAACTCTTTCCGATCAATGATCAACATCGGAGCCGTGGACACCCATATTGACCCCTATACCCACACGAATGAATATTCGAGTGAACCTCCAGTTGCCGTGTACTATTCCTGTTGCTTCACGATATATTACCAATACCCGAGGTGAGATTTATTGCATCCTCGTGGATCAACAACTTGTCCACTATGCAAGTTACCTCGTTACCGGTTTTGTTCTCTTTACTCGTTTCCGTGTTCCGGCATCCCAGTGATCAAATCACAATGTGTCTGGCCAGACGATGATGGATACCGTAACACCGAGAGGGCCCGAGAATATCTCTCCATCGCCGGAGGAGCAAATCCCAATCTTGATCTATCAAGTTACTTGACATACTTTTCCATGAACCCGTAAGCCGCCGTAATAGCCACCCATTTACGGATGACGTTTAACAAACCCCAAAGTTCATGAAGCAAGTATGAAGAAACTCGACACTCTCATGGTCTAAGGAATTATGCAAACATTAACTATCTCTGTGTTATTAACCATTAACTCATGACGAATGTATCTCATAGCATAACATCAATCGGGTCGATTCAACACAAGTGTTCTACTAACATTGTGCCCTCAAAATTGCCAGCATAGACATGCCCATGATCAGGAAAAATAGGATCATCATGCAATACTTGAGCCAGTCTTAGAGGCAAGACTAGGAATACATTTTACCTTTTATTATACCACATGTGCACATGAGTTTCCCTCCGAGCCTCGTGGATATTGCAGACTCGAGAATCATTGCAGTTATAGCATGGAACATAAACATTCATTACAAACTCGGAGATACAAAGTAACTGTTATTACTGCCTCTAGGGCATATCTCCTACATTTGGCATCAATCCAACATTATGCGAGAGAGTGCTAAGAAACTCAAGCGTCATGCATTCATATGTCTCACATACCTGATAAACAAAATGATGCAACCCGGCATTATCACAAAGCAAATTGAAATCATTAGTAATACCTAACTTAGTGAGTGTTGACTTGCAAGCCCACTTGGTTGCTTTGATCTTCCTTGTACGAAGTGTCTGGAGTTTCTTTCTTGCTTCACGGTTGATGAAGACGATCCCCTGAGTGAAAACTTGTTGTGGTGGTGCGGCGGATGAACTCGAAGCACCGCGTACGCGAGTGGACCTCCTAGTAGACATCTACAAAACAAATTTTCAGTCCAATAAATTAAACAATATTAATCCTACGGTAGTAACAACGTCATACTCCTCTAAAAGCATCAACGAATCCATGCCAAACTCAAATTTGGATAAAAAATATGCATTTCCTAGCCATGGCAATGCTAGGCATGTAAAACACAGATTCATGAAAAATAAATTGGGGATCGGAGGAGAAACATACCTTAGATCAATCACACGGAAGGATTGAACTAAAATCGAGTGAGTAGAGAGATCGGGCAAAGTTTTGCTAGGGTTTGGAGAGGTTTGGAGGAAGAAGAAGAAGAAAAGAGAGAGACGGGGGTGATTTACCTCCTTCCTCGGGCTCTTTGTGGCCGCCAGGGATCCATACGACCGCCAAGCACTCGTATGAAAGGCCTTCGTTTACTCTGATAGCTTACCTGCGTCTGTGCATACCTCAGACGACCGCTGAAAAGGGCGGCAGCGCCCGTATGGAACGTCGTTGAATGCTCTGGATTTTTCTTCTTCTGGTCGAGGATGTCATATGACCGCTCGAACGGGCGCGGGCGCCGTATGGAACGCCGTTGAACGCTCTGGACTTCTTTCTCTTTTATGCGAAGATATCAAACGACCGCCCATACGAGCGCAAGCGATCGCATGGAACACCGTCGTTTGCTCTGTTGTCTCTGGTTGTTTTGCGCTGGAACCTCCAGGAAGTCATGCGACCGCCCAGACGACTGCAGTAGTCGCCCGAAAGACCGTCTTTTGATCTGTTTCTTCCGAAACATTTTCTTTTCTTCGTTTTCCTCTGGGGTTAGTTCCAACACAATACATAGACATATTTACAGGCATCCAAACATCAATACAACATATAATTTAACTTGAACATAGAATAGCCTTCATTAGAATAACTCTTCCAAACTTACTTCCTTATCTAGAACTTCAATCACTCTTTTATTGAAACAAAAATAAAAACTTAGTTGTCTACTTTATTTGCGTGGGTTGCCTCCCACGAAGCACTTGTTTTCGTTCGGTTAGCTCGATCGTAGTGGTGATAAAGGTGGTGCAAACACACCAAGACCATAGCTTCTGGCATTCACAACGATGCCTTCTCCGGTATAGGTCTTCTTTTTCTTTTTCCTGGGGAAATGTCTTACAAAAGGATCTTTAGCTGGTAAGTCAAATATTACATTCCCCTCAAACACATTTATCACAACTTTGATAGTCCTTAGAAAAGGTCTACCGAGAATTATAGGAGCAATAGGATCTTCAGGCATGTCTACTATCACAAGATCAATCATGACAGGGCAATCATTTATTCGAACTATAACTCCATGCTTAATGCCTACTGTCCGAGTAAAAGTAGAATTAGCCATATTTAATCTAGTCTTAGTAGTAACATAAGGACCTAGATTGAGACTATCATAATCAGACTTAGGGATAGTGGAAACACTAGCCCCAAGATCACATAAAGCATTAAACTTATTTAAACCAATCTCAATCTCTATAGTAGGCTCAAAAGCATCTTCTTGCTTAGCTGGTAACTGATGCGTCTCCAACGTATCTATAATTTTTTATTTTTCCATGCTGTTATATTATCAATCTTGGATATTTTTATATACATTTACAACAATTATATATCATTTTTTGGGACTAACCTATTAACTTAGTGCCTAGTGCCAGTTGTTGGTTTCTGCCCTGTTTTTGTTTTACAGAATATCAATACCAAACGAAGTCCAAATACCATGAAACTTTTTGGAGATTTTTTTCTAGACAAGATAAACACTAGAAGCTTCGGGAGAAGGCCAGAAGCCCTAGGGGATGCCCACGAGGCACCAGGGCGCGCCTGGGGGGAGGGGGGGCAGGCGCGCCCTGGTACCTCTTGGGGCCCACAGAGCTCCGTTTGACCTAATTCCACCACTATAAATTCCAGAAAAATTAGAAACCCTCAGGGGAGTCCACGAAATACTTTTTCCGCCGCCACAAGTTTCTGTTCTCGAGAGATCCCATCTGGAGGCCTTCTCCGGTACTCCGCCGGAGGGGGACTCGATCACGGAGGGGCTCTACATCAACCTTGCTGCCCTTCCGATGATGCATGAGTAGTTTACCACAGACCTTCGGGCCAATAGTTAGTAGCTAGATGGCTTCTTCTCTCTTTTTCATCTTCAATACAATGTTCACCTCGATGTTCTTGGAGTTCTATCTGATGTAATCACTTTTTGTGGTGTGTTTGTTGGAATCCGATGAATTGTGAGTTTATGATCAGATTATCCATGAATATTATTTGAGTCTTCTCTGATCTCTTTTATGCATGATTATTATAGCCTCATATTTCTTCTCCGATCTATTGATTTGGTTTGGCCAACTAGATTGATTTATCTTGCCATGGGAAGAGGTGCTTTGTAATGGGTTCAATCTTGCGGTGCTCAATCCCAGTGACAGAAAGGGACATGACACGTATGTATCATTGCTATAAAGGTTAAAAAGATGGGGTTTATTCATACGTGAGTTTATCTTGTCTACATCATGTCATCGTTCTTAAGGCGTTACTCCGTTCTTTATGGACTTAATACACTAGATGCATGCTGGATAGCGGTCGATGTGTGGAGTAATAGTAGTAGATGCAGTCAGGAGTCGGTCTACTTGTCTCGGACGTGATGCCTATATACATGATCATTGCCTTGGATATCGTCATGATTATTTGCTTTTCTATCAATTGCCCAACAGTAATTTGTCTACCCACCGTATGCTATTTTCTTGAGAGAAGCCTCTAGTGAAAACTATGGCCCCCGGGTCTATCTAAATCAATTACTAAAACCAATATTGCTGCACTTTTTCTTTATTTATTTTATTTTGTATTTTTTTAGTCTATCTATCTATCACATACAATTTAATCTTGCAATTGACCGCCGAGGGATTGACAACCCCTCGTTTGCGTTGGGTGCAAGGATTTGTTGTTTGTGTGCAGGTACTGCTAATGAGGTGTTGCGTGGTTCTCCTACTGGATTGATAACCTTGGTTTCATAACTGATGGAAATACTTACCTCTGCTGTGCTGCATCATCCCTTCCTCTTCGGGGATAATACCAACGCAAGTTACAAGTAGCAGGAAGAATTTCTGGCGCCGTTGCCGGGGAGACATCATCAACATCTATCAAGTACCTTTGCATAAACTCTCATCTCCTTGCATTCACTTTATTTGCCTCTCTTTTTCATCTCCCCCACTTCTAAAATGTTTTTACAAAAATACAAAAATAGTTTCCGTTTGCCTTTTTCTTGTTTGCTCGTTTGCTTGCTTGCTTGAAATTGCTATCATGGCTGATTTTAGTATGGAAAATAGTGAGGATGGTAAAACTCCTAAAATCAAAATTCCTACCAATTTAGATACTAAAACTTTTGTGATGGGACATGGGAATATTATAGGAAAATATGTCATCCAAGAATTCTTTAATTGCATTGGAACTTTGGCTTGTGATGATACTCCTATTCTTAGTAGAACCAAGAATTATGCCGAAGCTATTTCTGCTCTTGTTCTTAAACTAGAAAAAAGATTTATTCGTACCCATCCTACTTTCTAAAGATTGTTTTATGATTTGCCAGTTATAAAAAATCCTAATGCTAAAAAGATAGCAACTCTTATCCTCATGAATGAATTTGATTACATAGTTCGAGAAGCTAGAGAAATCTTTGATTTTTATGGCAAGAATCATGAAAAAACGGTGATAGATGAGATCTTATACAAAGATGATTACTTGTTAAGATATTTATTTCGTGACGATTGCACCTTTGATGAGAATACCAAAAAGGAGGTCCCTCCTTTAAATATAATCCAACAAGTTTTCAATGGTATTATTAAACAGTATTCTTGGATTGTAAAAGGGAATCAAGAGGGATTCAAGGATGGCCAACTTAGTAATGCTAAAATTTCCATGGATGATGTTTTTCAAATTGTCTTTGAAAAGCCTCCTGATAAGAACGTATCTTTAGATAAGAAGAAGAAAGATGACAATACTTGAAACTATGCATTATGCCTAGCTAGGGGCATAAAACAATAGCGCTTCTTGGGAGGCAACCCAATGAATAAAATGAATTTTTCTGCTATTGTGTGTTTTCACAATTATTCTACTGGTATGAGTGTGTTTTTGTGTTTTTAATTAGTGTTTGTGCCAAGTAAAGCCTTTGGGATGATTTGGAAGATAGTATAATTGATGCTATTTGGAAAACAGAAAGTTTTGCGTCTAGTGCCAGAATTTTGTTTCTGTACTGGAGCGTCAAAAAAAATCTGAACTTTTTACACAGTATTGGTATATGAATTTCCCACGTTGTCCTAATTTTTTAGAATTTTTGGAGTTATAGAAGTATGGCTTTTTTAAATAGATTGCTACAGACTGTTCTGTTTTTGACAGATTCTGTTTTTGATGCACTAGTTGCTTGTTTTGATGAAACTATGGATTGTATCGGGGGGTATAAGCCATGGTGAAGTTAGAGTACAGTAGGTATAATGCAAAAATAAAATATGAATGGGTTTGCAACAGTACTTAAAGTAGTGATTTATTTTGTTATACTAACGGATCTCACGAGGGTTTTGTTGAGTTTTGTGTGATTGAAGTTTTCAAGTTTTGGGTGAGATCACGATGGATGAAGGAATAAGGAGTAGCAAGAGGCTAAGCTTGGGGATGCCCGAGGCACCCCAAGGTAATATTCAAGGAAGACTCAAGCGTCTAAGCTTGGAGATGCCCCGGAAGGCATCCCCTCTTTCTTCTACCAACCATCGGTAATTTTACTTGGAGCTATATTTTTATTCGTCACATGATATGTGTTCTACATGGAGCATCTTGTATTATATGAGTCTTTGCTTTGTTTGCTTTTAGTTTGTCACGATCATCCTTGCTGAACAAACCTATTTTGAGAGAGCCACACGTTTATCATCATTTGTTAGAATACTCTATGTGCTTCACTTCAATTTTTTGAGCTAGGCAGTTGCTCTAGTGCTTCACTTAAATCTTTTTGAGCACGGTGGTGGCAAATTTTTGAAGAAATGAACTCTCAAGCTTCACTTATATTATTTTGAGAGTTGATAGGATTAAAATTTTGAAGAAATGAATTCTCATGCTTCACTTATATTATTTTGAGAATTGATAAGATTAAAATTTTAAACAAATAAACTCTCATGCTTCACTTATATTATTTTGAGAGTTGACAAGATTGAAATTTTGGAGAAATGAATTCTCATGCTTCACTTATATTATTTTGAGAATTGATAAGATAGAAATTTTGAAGAAATATTTGCACTCTCATGCTTCACGTAAATCTTTTTGAGAGTTGATGATAGTAACGGTAATTTGCACAAGATATGAATTTGGTCCCAAAGTGATGAATATTCAAGAGGGATATAATAAAAACTTTCATATAGATCATTGGATATGATAAGTGTGATTCCTTGCAATAGTTTTACGATATGGAAATGATAATATGTGAGTCATGTTAGTGAGTAATTGTGATTTAGTAGTTATATTAGTGTTAAAGTTTGTGATTCCCTATGCATGCACATCAAGTCAATAGTTATGCAACGAAATTATATCCTACTTATGGTGCATTATTCGGTGTTAGTTATGTTGAATGCATGTTTATGACCGTTTTCGTTTTTTGATTGGTTGCTTCTCAATCTATTTGCTAGCCTTCATTTGTACTAAGCGGAAATACTGCTTGTGCATCCAAACTCCTTAAACCCAAGTTGTGCCAAATGAGTCCACTATATCTACCTATATGCGGTATTTCAATGCCGTTCTAAGTAAATTTGCGTGTGCCAACTCTAATTTTCAAAATAAATTTTCCTTTTTGTGTGCCCGTACCGCTCATGAAGCGACAGGGGGTGGCCATTATTTTCCATGCTAGGTGTGTTATTCTCATGATGAGTGTTTATTCACTTGTCATTGCACGAGAGAGTGGCTTGTAATAGGGATGCCCAGTCCCACAATGAAATCAAAATTAATAACAACAAAATTCCTTGGAAAGTGATGGTATGGAGGGCACCCGTGGATACGGCTAGCCATGGATTGTGAAAGAAATGGTGGAAAGGAAATAAACTTTACTTTCTGTTTGGGAACCGCCTATGATGTGTCTAGCATGGAAAATATTGGGAATTCTCGGTCGTTTTCGTTGATAGGAAAAGCATGCCTCTCAAAATATTTTATCTCTTTAATTTCAGCTTTGAGCTCTGGCACATTTGACAAATCTCTGCTTCCCTCTGCGAAGGGCCTATCTATTTACTTTTATGCATTTTTTATTTTTATTTGAGTCTCCATCTTCTCTTACAAAAGCACCAACTAGAGAGCACTATTGTCATACTTGTGCATTGGATGTAGCTAATATTTGAGTGTGTTTCACGAATGGATCAATGATTGAGCATAATGGGCTAGGGATAACTTTCTTTAGCGTTGATATTTTGAAAGACATGGTTGCTTGTTAGCATGCTTAAGTATTTATATCTTCATGTCAAACTATAAACTATTGCTTTGAATCATTCAAGTCCAATGTCCATGCTATAAAAGAAAAGAATATATGATGAATATGATAGGCAGCATTCCACATCAAAAATTCTGTTTTTATCATTTACCTACTCGAGGACGAGCAGGAATTAAGCTTGGGGATGCTGATACGTCTCCAACGTATCTATAATTTTTGATTGTTCCATGCTGTTATATTATCAATCCTGGATGTTTTTATATACATTTACAGCAATTATATATCATTTTCTGGGACTAACCTATTAACTTAGTGCCCAGTGCCAGTTGATGTTTTCTGCCCTGTTTTTGTTTTGTTCTACAGAATATCAATACCAAACAAAGTCCAAATGCCATGAAACTTTTTGGAGATTTTTTTCTAGACAAGATAAACACTAGAAGCTTCGGGAGAAGGCCAGAAGCCCCAAGGGGTGCCCACGAGGCACCAGGGCGCGCCTGGGGGGGGGGGGGCAGGCGCGCCCTGGTATCTCGTGGGGCCCATAGAGCTCCGTTTGACCTAATTCCACCACTATAAATTCCAGAAAAATCAGAAACCTTCAGGGGAGTCCACGAAATACTTTTTCCGCCGCCGCAAGTTTCTGTTCTCGAGAGATCCCATCTGGAGGCCTTCTCTGGTACTCCGCCGGAGGGGGAATCGATCACGGAGGGGCTCTACATCAACCTTGCTGCCCTTCCGATGATGCGTGTGTAGTTTACCACAGACCTTTGGGTCCATAGTTAGTAGCTAGATGGCTTCTTCTCTCTTTTTGATCTTCAATACAATGTTCTCCTCGATGTTCTTGGAGTTCTATCCCATGTAATCACTTTTTGCAGTGTGTTTGTTGGGATCCGATGAATTGTGAGTTTATGATCAGATTATCCATGAATATTATTTGAGTCTTCTCTGATATCTTTTATGCATGATTATTATAGCCTCGTATTTCTTCTCCGATCTATTGATTTGGTTTGACCAACTAGATTGATTTATCTTGCCATGGGAAGAGGTGCTTTGTAATGGGTTCGATCTTGCGGTACTCAATCCCAGTGACAGAAAGGGACATGACACGTATGTATCATTGCTATTAAGGGTAAAAAGATGGGGTTTATTCATACGTGAGTTTATCTTGTCTACATCATGTCATCGTTCTTAAGGCGTTACTCCGTTCTTTATGGACTTAATACACTAGATGCATGCTGGATAGCGGTCGATGTGTGGAGTAATAGTAGTAGATGCAGTCAGGAGTCAGTCTACTTGTCTCGGACGTGATGCCTATATACATGATCATTGCCTTGGATATCGTCATGATTATTTGCTTTTCTATCAATTGCCCAACAGTAATTTGTCTACCCACCGTATGCTATTTTCTTGAGAGAAGCCTCTAGTGAAAACTATGGCCCCCGGGTCTATCTAAATCAATTACTAAAACCCTAAAAATATTGCTGCACTTTTTTATTTATTTTGTATTTTTTTTTAAATCTATCTATCTATCACATACAATTTAATCTTGCAATTGACCGCCGAGGGATTGACAACCCCTCGTTTGCGTTGGGTGCAAGGATTTGTTGTTTGTGTGCAGGTACTGCTAATGAGGTGTTGCGTGGTTCTCCTATTGGATTGATAACCTTGGTTTCATAACTGAGGGAAATACTTACCTCTGCTGTGCTGCATCATCCCTTCCTCTTCGGAGATAATACCAACGCAAGCTACAAGTAGCAGTAACTTACTGTAAAGCTTCTTTCTTTCATCATCATGTTCACATACCTTGGCTGCAACTTGCTCAACAAAGACATTATATGCCTCGTTATTAGATACCTCAGGTAGTGGGTACTTCATTGATATTGCCTTCATGAAGTCTGCAACGGTATAATTATATTCTGGCACATGACTTGTGTCTAGTTCTTCGGTCTTCTCTTTGTTGCTTCTTACCATCTTGACATCTTCAACCGGGTTAGGTTCCGGTTTACCTGCAAACTTAGCTAGGATCAATGTTTGGCTCTCTGCAATTTTAGCCACTTGTGCTTCCATATTCTTGGATCTTCCTTCAAGTATCTGCACATCATTTGTTAGTCCAACAATCTTGCTGGTTGATAACCCACAAGTATAGGGGATCAATTTTAGCCTTTCTCGATAAGTAAGAGTGTCGAACCCAACGAGGAGCTAAAGGTAGAATTAATATTCCCTTCAAGTTCTATCGACCACCGATACAACTCTACGCACACTTAACGTTCGCTTTACCTAGAACAATAATAAAACTACTTTGTAGGTGTAAGGATAAGTTTGCAAGGATAAAACTAGAAGTACTTAGCAAGAATAAAACTACGAGTAAATTGCAAGATAATAAAAGTTAGTTGTTTAGTAGAAAGCTTTTTGTAACACAAGAGAAGGATTTGTCCCTAGGCAATCGATAACTAGACCGGTAATCATTATTGCAATTTTATATGAGGGAGAGTTATGAGCTAACATACTTTCCGTACTTGGATCATATGCACTTATGATTGGAACTCTAGTAAGCATCCTCAACTACCAAAGATCATTAAGGTAAAACCCAACCATAGCATTAAGTAACAAGTCCTCTTTACTCTCATATGCAACAACCCCCTTACTCGGGTATAAGCTTCCGTCACTCTCGCCACCCACTATAAGTGAATTATGAACGTATTGCAACACCCTACAACGGTAATCCCACATGCTTGCGCGACACGGAGGGCACCATAGGACAGCACCAAAATAAAACATACAACTCAAACCAATCACGATCATCAATCAACCCATAGGACAAAACGAATCTACTCAAACATCATAGGATGGCAACACATCATTGGATAATAATATGTGGAATAAAGCACCATGTTTAAGTAGATATTACAGAGGGGAGAAGAGGTGTTACACCGCTACATAGAGGGGGAGAGAGTTGGTGTTGACGTCGGTGAAGTTGTTGGTGTGGATCGCCGTCACGATGGTTGCCCCGGCAGCGTTCTGGCGCCACCGGGAGAGAGGGGGAGAGATCCCCCCTCCTTCTTCTTCTTCCTTGGCCTCCCCCTAGATGGGAGGAGAGTTTCCCCTCTGGTCCATGGCTGCCATGGCTCCCAGAGGGTAGGAGCCCCTCTGAGATTGGATCTCTCTCTCTCTCTGTTCTCTTCTGTTTCGTGTTCCTGATTTCTGCCCGAAAACCATTTCTTATATTCCCGGAGATCCGTAACTCCGATTGGGATGAAAGTTTGAGGGGATTTTCTTCCAGATATTATCTTTCTTGCGGCAAAAGAAGGGCCCCAATCGCCTTACAGGGTCGCCACAAGCCTGCCAGGCGCGCCTAGGGGGGGCCCGTGCCCTCTGAGCTTGTGGTCCCCTCGGGCATCGTCTCGCATTGATTCTTTTCCCCAAAAATCACATATATTCCAAAATAAATCTCCGTAAATTTTTATCTCGTTTGGACTTTGTTTGATATGGATTTTCTATGAAACAAAAAACATGCAACAAACATGAACTGGCACTGGGCACTGGATGAATATGTTAGTCTAAGAAATCATATAAAATGTTACCAAAAGTATGTGGAAATTGTAGGATATTGGCATGAAACAATAAAAAATTATAGATACGGCGGAGATGTATCAGCACCCCAAGCTTAATTCCTGCTCGTCCTCGAGTATGTAAATGATAAAAAGATAATTTTTGATGTGGAATGCTACCTAGCATAATCTTGATCATGTAATCTAATCATGGCATGAATATTAAGATACGAATGATTCAAGGCAATAGTCTGTCATTTGATATAAAGACATCAATACTCAGGCATACCAACAAACAATCATGCCTTTCAAAATAAAAATGCTAAAGAATGCTATCCCTAGCCCGTCCTGCTCAATCATTGATCCAGTCATGATGTACACAACATTAACTATACTCAATGCTTAGAAATGACAACAGTGCTCTCCAACTGGTGCTTGAATGAGAAGGTAATGACTCAACAATAGAAGTAAAATAACATAAAGTAAATAGATAGCCCCTTCGCTGAGGGAAGCATGGATTTGCAGAGGTGCCAGAGCTCGAAGCTTAAATCAGAGATGCATACATTTTGAGAGGTGTACTTTCCTGTCAACGTAACGACCAAGGATTCTCAATATATTCCATGCTAAACACATTATAGGTGGTTCCCAAGTGGAAAGGTAAAGTTTACTCCCCCTCAACCATTCAAACACAACCATGGCTAGCCAAATCCTCGGCTGCCCTCCATACAATCAACTTTCCGGGGGAGTTTGTTTCAATATATATTTTTTCATTTTTATTACAGGACCGGGCATCCCAATTACCAGCCTCTCTCGTGCAATGACAAGTGAATAAACACCCATCGTGAGAATAACCCGCTTAGCATGGAAGATACTGACCACCCCCTGCCACTCCATGAGCGGTACGGGCACACAAAGCAGATGCTTATTTGAATGATTAGAGGTGGCACATGCAAATTTACTTGGAACAGCAGAGTAATACCGCATATAGGTAGACATGGTGGACTCATCTGGAACAACTTTGGTTTAAGGATTTGGATGCACAAGCGGCATTCCCGCTTAGTACAGGCGAAGGCTAGCAAATAGATTGAGAAGCGGCCAACTAGAGAGCGACAATGTTCATAATCATGCATTGTGAATAATTAACATTGGATACTAACTTGAGTAGGATATAACTTCGTCGCATAACTATACGTGCATGCTTCGGGAGTCACAAACCTTAACACCAATATTCTTACTAAACCACAATCATTCACTAGTACCTCCCACATATCACCATCTTAATATCGCAAAACTATTGCAAGGAATCAAACTTATCATATTTAGTGATCTACATGTTTTATGTAGGATTTTATGACTAACCATGTGAATGACCAATTCCTGTTGACTCTCCAAATAGATATAAGTGAAGCTTGAGAGTTTAATTTGTTCTACAAAAGACTTGCCCGTGCTCTAATAAATATAAGTGAAGCAAAAGAGCATTCTACAAATAACGGTTTTCCACAAGTATAGAAACAGGCATCCAAACTTCAAATGATATAAGTGAAGTACATGAAGCATTCTATAAAGCCATACTCAAAAGATATAAGTGAAGTGCAAAGAGCATTCTATAAATCAACCAAGGACTATCTCATACCAGCATGGTGCATTATTAAAAGAAAAATAAAAAGCACACGACGCTCCAAGAATTTACGCATATCATGTGAGCGAAACAAAAACCGAAACATACCGATAATTGTTGAAGAAAGATGGGATGCCTTCCGGGGCATCCCCAAGCTTAGACGCTTGAGTCTCCTTGGATATTTACTTGGGGTGCCTTGGGAAAACCCAAGCTTGAACTCTTGTCTCTCCTTATTCTCCTCATATTGATACCTCCTCGATCTTCGAACACTTCATCCACACAAAACTTAACCGAACTTTTTATTAGAGGGGTTAGTACATATAACATCAAATCCCATCATGTCCTACTGTAACATTATTGTATAATTAATCAAACATTACCCACTGTATGCTATCATAATTCTATGTCTCCCAAGTCAATGGGGCTCAACAAGATTTCAAACATACGCAAATAAAGAAACTATAACAACAATCTGTGAAAACATGATAGTGTGTAAAGATGTAGATAAAATATATACTTCTGTAACTCCAAAAATTCTGAAAAATTAGGAAAAAATAAAAACAATTCATAGCAGTACTGTGACAAAATTTCGGAATTTTTGCATGTTCCAGTAAAATACCAAAATTCAAACACTACAGCAAAAGTTTCTTATTTTGCATAGCACACCCCAAACAAGCAATTTAAACATCCCAAAGGTAAATCTTGGCGCATTATTTTTATAATACAATGGATTTGTACAAGGGGGTAATTATTTTTGTTGAAAAGTTTCTGTAATTGAAGATTCACAAAGTTTCCATGGGCATGAACAAAGTTCAAGGCATGCTCCCACTTCAACGGTGCTCGTCTTTCTCACTTTCACTTTTCTTTTTGAATTTTTTTAGGTTCCCCTCTATATTGTTTTGTTTTTAAATATTTTAAAAGTACACAATAGAATAAAATGACTCTCTAAAACTTCTGGGTTGTCTCCCAGGCAACGCTTTCTTTAAAGCCATTAAGCTAGGCATAAAGTGCTCAAGTAATCGATCCACCCGGATCCCAAGGTATATCAAAGCCAATTTTAATTAACAATGATTTGCAATTTAGTAGTGAGCACAAAGCAACATATATCATGCAATTACGAAGTCTAACTCTCTTCCTATGCATCGGCATGTCATAAAAGAACAATTCATGCACACATAATAAAGGCCGATACATAGCATAAACAGTTTCTTGCAATTTTATCGTATTGGAAACATAGAGAGGTAGAGATGTAGTTCCTCTATCATAATAATTGCAATTAGGAGCTGCAAGCACATGCATATTATATTCATCAAAATCATCATGTGTAATTGGAAAACGCAACCCATCAATATAATCCTTAATAAGTGCAAACTTCTTCGATATAGTGTAGTTGGGAGAATTCAAAAAGATAATAGGACTATCATGTGTGGGTGCAATAGCAACAATTTCATGTTTAACATAAGGAACTATAGCAAGTTCATCTCCATAAGCATCATTCAAATTGGCATCATGGCCACAAGCATAGCAAGCATCAATTTCATCAAAGAGGGATATTTCAAATGAATCCAAGGGATCATAGCAATCATCCTTCGGTAAGCACGAAGGGAAATTAAACAATGTATGAGTTGAAGGGTTACTCTCATCAGAAGGTGGGCACGGGTAGCTAATCCACTCTTCCTCCTTTTGTTCTTTGCTCTCCTCCTCATCTTTTTCTTCTAATGAGATCACTGTTTCAGCAATTTCTTCTTCCATAGATTCCTGCAAAATATTAGTCTCTTCTCGGACAGTGGATACTTTCTCAATAAATTCATCAATATAGGCATTGTATTCATATTTCTCATAGCAATATTTCAGTATAACATAATTTTCAGATCTGTAAACAGCATCATCATAATTTTCATACTTTTCAAACAAAGATTCAATTTCATAAGCACCCTTAAAAGCAACAAATTCTTTTATTTGTTCCACATCATAGTAATCATATACACCGTTAGCATAAGAAGCCAAGGTTTCATTATCATTAAATTCACATTGAGAGGGGAGGTGTGGAGCCTCCATCTTAGAGCAACAAGTACAATCATATCTTAAGCATAAATCCCAAGCATACCAACGCAACATTTTAATTTGATCCCATAAGTGTTTACCTTTTTGAGACAAGCGATAATCCCTAAAGTATTCCTGTTGATCCAAAGTATCTCCCATTATCAAGTTGAATGGAGATTTATCAGGATTATCAAAGTAGTATTTAATGTTTTCCACATAACCAGCATCGAGGGTTTTAGCAGGTTCCCCATCTCCATGAGTAGCAAGTACAACTAATTTTTTGTGTGTTTCGTGTTCCATATCCATAACTAAAGATATAAAACAACTTAGAACAGAAAATAAAATCTACTTAGTGATAAAGCAAACAAGCACACACGAGAATACCAACCCCATGCTATTGCTCCACGGCAACGGCGCCAGAAAAAGGTCTTGATAACCCACAAGTATAGGGGATCAATTGTAGCTTTTCTCGATAAGTAAGAGTGTCGAACCCAATGAGGAGCTAAAGGTAGAATTAATATTCCCTTCAAGTTCTATCGACCACCGATACAACTCTACGCACACTTAATGTTCGCTTTACCTAGAACAAGAATAAAACTACTTTGTAGGTGTAAGGATAAGTTTGCAAGGATAAAACTAGAAGTACTTAGCAAGAATAAAACTACGAGTAAATTGCAAGGTAATAAAAATTAGTTGTTTAGTAGAAAGCTTTTTGTAACACAAGAGAAGGATTTGTCCCTAGGCAATCGATAACTAGACCGGTAATCATTATTGCAATTTTATATGAGGGAGAGGCATGAGCTAACATACTTTCCGTACTTGGATCATATGCACATATGATTGGAACTCTAGCAAGCATCCACAACTACCAAAGATCATTAAGGTAAAGCCCAACCATAGCATTAAGTAACAAATCCTCTTTACTGTCATACGCAACAACCCCCTTACTCGGGTATAAGCTTCCGTCACTCTCGCCACCCACTATAAGTGAATTATGAACGTATTGCAACACCCTACAACGGTAATCCCACATGCTTGCGCGACACGGAGGGCACCATAGGACAGCACCAAAATAAAACATACAACTCAAACCAATCACTATCATCAATCAACCCATAGGACAAAACGAATCTACTCAAACATCATAGGATGGCAACACATCATTGGATAATAATATGTGGCATAAAGCACCATGTTTAAGTAGAGATTACAGTGGGGAGAAGAGGTGTTACACCGCTGCATAGGGGGGGAGAGAGTTGATGTTGACGGCGGCGAAGTTGTTGGTGTAGATCGCCGTCACAATGGTTGCCCCGGCGGCGTTTCGGCGCCACCGGGAGAGAGGGGGAGAGAGCCCCCCTCCCTATTCTTCTTCCTTGGCCTCCCCCCTAGATGGGAGGATAGTTTCCCCTCTGGTCCATGGCTTCCATGGCTCCCGGAGGGCTGGAGCCCCTCCGAGATTGGATCTCTCTCTCTGTTTTCTTCTGTTTCGCGTTCCTGTTTTCTGGCTGAAAACCGTTTCTTATATTCCCGGAGATCCGTAACTCCGATTGGGCTGAAATTTTGAGGGGATTTTCTTCCGGATATTATATTTCTTGCGGCAAAAGAAGGGCTCCAACCGCCTTACAGGGGTGCCACAAGCCTACCAGGCGCGCCCAGGGGGGCGCCCTCTGAGCTTGTGGTCCCCTCGGGCATCGTCTCACGTTGATTCTTTTTCCCAAAAATCACATATATTCCAAAATAAATCTCTGTAAATTTTTATCGCGTTTGGACTTCGTTTGATATGGATTTTCGGTGAAACAAAAAACATGCAACAAACAAAAACTGGCACTGGGCACTAGATCAATATGTTAGTCCAAGAAATCATATAAAATGTTGCCAAAAGTATGTGGAAATTGTAGGATATTGGCATGAAACAATAAAAAATTATAGATATGATGGAGACGTATCACTGATCAATTGACCAAGTAAGTTATCATGATTCTTCAAAATATTTTTGAAGTTTTCATTCTGCTCAGTTTGACTAGCAATAAAACTTTTCAGAGTATCTTCAAGAGTATTTATATTGCTGCTATTAGCTCCATTAAAATTGTTTGATGCTCCTCCATTATCAGGATAAGGAAGTCTAGGAGCATAACCATTATTTTTCCAATTGATATTATAGTTATTGCGAGCAATAAAATTCACATCACTAGTTTCTTCATTAGTGATGGCATTTACGTTTACCTCTTCTTTACCTTTTATGACAAAGATGAGTTCATCAAGTTTGGCTATCAACTCTGTATTGTTTTCTTCAATTGCATTCGTTCTCTTGGTAGTAGTTCTTTCAACATGCCAATTGGCATGGTTTTCCTACATATCATCAAGTAGTTTCTCGACATCATCTATGGGCTTTCCCATGAGTGTTCCTCCTGCAGCTGTATCAAGCATAGTTTTTGACATGTGATTTAGACCATTATAAAACATATGAAGGATTAACCATTCCTCCATTCCATGGTTAGGATAGTTCCTTATGGCTTCTTTCATTCTATCCCATGCAAGCGCTAGTGGGTCATGTTCTTGCTGCTTGAAACTTGTAATCTGAGAACGAAGCTGCATAATTTTTGTAGGTGGACAAAACTTAGATAAAAATTTGCTGCAACAATCAGCCCAAGAAGTTATATTGCCTCTAGGTAAAGCTAGAAGCCATTCTTTTGCTTTTCCTCTCAGAGAGAAAGGAAATAGACGCAACTTTAAAGCGTATGGGTCATAATCTCTAATGCGTGTCATGTTGCACAATTCAATAAAATTATGCTAGTGCATACCGGCATCTTCAGAAGCAGAGCCTCCAAATTGGTCCTATTGAGCCATGGAAACTAAGTTCGGTTTGATCTCATACTCAGCAGCTGCAACCTCAGGTTGTGCTATGGGTTCACGCATGAAGTTATTGCTGGGAGTAGCAAAACTTCCAAGATTACGAGCCATGGTAATCTTTTTGGGGTTTTCAACTGACAAGACTTGCAAGACAAATAAAACTTAAACTAAAACAAAAAGTAAAAACTAAAACTAAACTTTAACAAAAACTCTAAACACAAAGACTAGGAACACTAAACTCCTCCTCAGCAACGGCGCCAGAAAAGGGCTTGATACCTCCTTTTAGTGATCCGGTAAAGGAACAGAAAAGTATCTCGCACCTATTTCCCCAGAGGTGACCCTGGGTTATCGAACCCACGAGAGGAAGGCTCCCTTGAAGCGATGGTCTCTAGCAAGCTTTTGTTAAAGGGTCACTTCTAGCTTTTGATCTGATCAATCAAGAAAATGACGATTCGAACACTATAGTAAAAAGAGGTAGGGGTATGAGGTCTTAATGCTTAAACCATGTATTTGTGTTGGGACCAAATATGATCTTAATTTGTGTGCTGGAAGTCACCCATCGAGATGTGCTTGTTATGAATCGAAGTAGGGGATGTGTCCAAATAACATCATGACCGGCACGAGTCCTTCAAGAATCAGTTGTCCTACCGCAGACCCTATCCGTCGCGTAGGGTTGCCTCGATAATTAAGATTAAAATAATTAGACAAGAGCTTTTGGCGTTTAATGACTACACCTCATGAATCCCTAAGGATTGGATCCATGTCACCGTACTAAACCCTTCTTTCACTGGTGTTCAGAATGACACTCCACGTTCTCCCTGCCCTTAGCCTCTTCGTGGCTTGATCTCCATGATCCTGGGTACCTTCAGGGATGAAGATCGCGGACACGACAAGAGACATCTATGAAACAATTTTATTTCACACATATGAGACGTTAATTAAAAATCCCTTCCATTGATCCGTACAACAAATACAGAGGGTTGCAAAGCCTATGCCTCAACCCATACCTTACCGAACTACTCACACATGAAGATCAGATCGCAAGAAGAAGACACTGAAGAACACATCTCGAAGATCGATTGATTGCAAATATGTCTTACAATGGATGCCTTGTGCGATGCACAATTACAAGTATGAACTAGAGGGAGATGGACTATGGTGGTGATGGCGGCTATGGAGATGGAAATGGCGGCGGCAAGGGTTTGTGAAGGGGGATGACGATGGTTCTATTCTGGCTTCGCTCGATGATGTTCTGGTGACATTTCGATGGGGTCCCCTTTATAAAAGTTGTTCGGGTGGACGAGACACCTCGGAATCCATGCCATACGATCGCTCATACGAGCGCATGCGGTCATATGGAACGTCATTGTTCATGCTGTTTCTTCTGGCGCGCTTCCTGTTGATTCCTTCTTTCTTCATTTCCATTCCTTTCCACATGCCCACGTGATTGCTTCCCCTTTTAGCCCATTTCCTATGGAAACACATCAAATAGAGGATTTGTGGAATCCTTTGCATTTATTAGTCATTAGTGGCAATATCGGAGCGAATATCTCGGTTTAAATGAAATATCTCAGTTTAAACTAAGGGTGAATGAGTGCAAAAATATCACTCATCAGCTGCCGCCCCGGCATCCACGCCATAAAACATCGCCAACCGCCCGCTTCAGAGTGCATAAACCGCGACAAGAAAAGCCCGACATTAGCCACCGAGCCAGAGTTAGCGCCACCACCATTAGGGGTGGGCATAAAGACCGAGAACCGAAGACCGGAGCCGAAATAACCGGGACCGAAGCCGAAAAAACCGAGCACCGAAGTTTCGGTTGTTCGTTCGGTTGGCAAACTGTAGGACCCGAAATTATTTCTGTGAACTCGTTCATTGGTGTCTGTTGACCGAATCCCCGAATTAACCGAAAATGTGTACCGTATTAAAGCCTAGTGCATAAAGCCCAATATGGTCTATTAACGCTGATGGGCTACCAATAACTACACGAAGCTTTTTCTTGGCCTTTTCTCAGCCACAAACACACGCAGCCCCCTCGTCTTATCCTAAGATTCCCTTGAGGCTTTGACACATGCAGGTCACGCAGCTTCGCCGCCCTCCATCCTGATCCCCTTCTTGCAATACCAACGGCGGCCGGCTGCGCGTCTGCGCCCATGGGTCCGGCGGGTTAGCGGCCAGCGGCGGCCATGGCTCCCGCGGGGTGGCGGCCGGTGCCGCCCATGGCCCCGGCGCTGTCCGGCGGCATCATCTCTCTCACGCGGTCTCCTTCTCAGCCATTTGTCCGCTTCCGACGATACAACATTTCCTCGTAGCATTCCTCACAAGCGATGGATGCTACACTTGTTTCGATTGATTCGTTTGGCTGTTCATATTTTTTTGCCCAAGATTTGATTTCAGATTTCCTCATCCCTAGCCAGTATCAGGTCTATTCGGCTCTAACCGAGGACCGAACCGAATTCTCAGAGGACCAAAGTCTCGGTCACTGATTTCTTGCAAGACCGATCGGTCAGTAAAATCAGAAAACCGAATTTGAAAATAAATAGAGGCACCGAACCGAACTGTTCGATCTAACCGAATGCCCAGACCTAACCACTGTAGGGGAGCCCATGCCAGCAATCTCCTCTAGTCCCGGCCAGTGACTGCCGACGACCATCATCGAGTAATCAGCTCAGATGATGCAGTCCACAGCCTGAAGCACCGATTCAACTTCTGGCACAACGATGTCTGCTACTTGTGAGCTGCGTTGGGATTTTCCCCGAAGAGGAAGGTGAAGCAGTACAGTAGAGATAAGTATTTCCCTTAGTGAGAACCAAGGTTTATTGAACCAATATGAGAATCACGCAAAGCCTCGTGAACAGCACCTGCACACACAGAAGCAAATACTTGCACCCAACGCGGACAAGAGGGTTGTCAATCCCCTTGAACTCGTTACTTGCAAGGATTAAATCTTGTATAGGCAAATATAAATTGCAAAACAAAAGAAATGTAAATAAAGTACAACAAAGTATTTTTAGGTTTTTAAATATGTTTAAAGTAGACTCGGGGGCCATAGTTTTCACTAGAGGCTTCTCGCTCGAACACATAGCATACGGTGGGTAAACAAATTACTGTTGGGCAATTGATAGAAAAGCGCATAGTTATGACGTTATTCATGGCAATGATCATGTATATAGGCATCATGTCCGTGACATGTAGACCGACTCCTGCCTGCATCTACTACTATTACTCCACCAATTGACCGTTATCCAGCATGCATCTATGGTATTAAGTTCATGACAAACAAAGTAACGCTTTAAGCAAGATGACATGATGTAGACAAAGTAAACTCAATCAATATGAATAAACCCCATCATTTTATCCTTAATGGCAACAATACAAATACGCGTCTTGTCCCCTACTTTGTCACTGGGATATAGAGCACCGCAAGATTGAACCCATTACAAAGCACCTCTCCCGCTGAAGATAAATCAATCTAGCTGGCCAAACCAAATGGATAGATCGGAGAGAAATACAAAGCTATAACAATCATGCATAATAAAGTTCAGAAAAGACTCAATACTTTTAATGAATAATCTGATCATAAACCCATAATTCATCGGATCCCAACAAACACACCGCAAAAGAAGATTACATCGAATAGAACTCCAAAGAGATCGAGGAGAACATTGTATTGAAGATCAGAGAGAGAGAGAGAGAGAAGAAGCCATCTAACTACTAGCTATGGACCCGTAGGTCTGTGGTGAACTACTCACACATCATCGGAAGGGCAGCAAGGTTGATGTAGAAGCCCTCCGTGATCGATTCCCCCTCCGGCAGATTACCGAAAAAGGCCTCCAGATGGGATCGCAGAAGAACAGAAGCTTGCAGTGGCGGAAAAGTTATATCGTCTGGCTCTCTGTTGGTTTGGGAATATATGTGAATTTATAGGCTTGGAATTAGGTCAAACGGAGCTGCGTGGGGCCCACAAGCTCAGGGGGCGCGCCCCTCGAGCTTGTGGCTCTCTCGTATATCGTCTGGTCTCCTCCCGAAGCTTCTAGGGTCCCTTCTGGTCCAGAAAAAATTAATCTATAGATTTTTTTCCGTTTGGACTTTATTTGATATTGATTTTCTGAAAAGCCAAAAACAAGCAAAAAACAGGAACTGGCACTGGGCACTGAGTTAATAGGTTAGTCGCAAAAAATGATATAAAATAGCATATAATTGCATATAAAGCATCCAAGATTGATAATATAATAGCATGAAACAATCAAAAATTATAGATACGTTGGAGATGTATCAGCATCCCCAAGCTTAATTCCTGCTCGTCCTCGAGTAGGTAAATGATAAAAAACAGAATTTTTGATGTTGAATGCTACCTATCATGTGTATCATGTAATCTCTTTACGGTATAAATATTGAGAAACGATGAAGTAACAATATCAACATAATAATATCCATGAACATAAGAAGCATAATCATTAAACTTTCAAAATATACGATCCTTAACGAATGTTATCCCCACTCATTTTATCATGTTATCATGGCATGACTCCGCCTTCACCGCATAAATATAAATCATGAGCACCCCGGTGTTAAACCAGGCAATTGGATCATACTTCTAATGTGCTTCAGCATTTTCAACTTCACGCAATACATGAGCGTGAGCCATGGATATAACACTATAGGTGGAATAGAATGCGGTGGTAGAGATCAATAGGATAAGTCAAAAAGGAAGAAAGTCTCGCATCAACTTGACGGATCAACGGACTATGGAGATGTCCATCAATCGATATCAATGCGAGGAGTGGGGATTGCCATGCAACGGATGCACTAAGAGCTATAAGTGTATGAAAGCTGAACTGAAACTAAGTGGGTGTGCATCCAACTTGCTTGCTCATGAAGACCTCGGGCATTTGAGGAAGCCCATCATCGGAATATACAAGCCAAGTTCTATAACGAAAAAAATTCCCACTAGTATATGAAAGTGACAACATAGGAGACTCTCTATATGAAGAACATGGTGCTACTCTGAAGCACAAGTGCGGAAAAGGATAGTAGCATTGCCCCTTCCCTCTTTATCTCTCTTTTTTCTTTTTATTATTTTTATTTTTTGTCCTCTTTTTTTTTAATTTTTCGTCTGGAGTCTCATCCCGACTTGTGGGGGAATCATAGTCTCCATCATCCTTTCCTCACTGGGACAATGCTCTAATAATGATGATCATCACACTTTTATTTACTTGCAACTCGATATTACAACTCGATAAAACTAGAACAATATGACTCTATATGAATGCCTCTGGCAGTGTACCAGGATGTGCAACGATCTAGCGTAACATGTATGATAATGATGAACGGTGGCTGTGCCACAAATACCATGTCAGCTCTATATGATCATGCAAAGCAATATGATGATGAACACACAAGTCATGTGATGGAACGGTGGAAGTTGCATGGCAATATATCTCGGAATGGCTATGGAAATGCCATAATAGGTAGGTATGATGGCTGTTTTGAGGAAGATATAAGGAGGCTTATGTGTGATAGAGCGTATCATATCACGGGGTTTGGATGCACCGGCAAAGTTTGCACCAACTCTCGAGGTGAGATCGGGCAATGCACGGTACCGAAGAGGCTAGCAAATTGCGGAAGGGTGAGAGTGCGTATAATCCATGGACTCACATTAGTCATAAAGAACTCACATACTTATTGCAAAGCCTATTAGCCCTCGAAGCAAAGTACTACTTGCATGCCCCTAGGGAGGAGGTTGGTAGGAGTTAACCATCGCGCACCCCCGATTATAACAGCACTCAAGGATTCCATTTCAGACATAAAAATTCTCAAACCTCCCCACCATGCCATGAACAACACTTAGATGAGAAGTTAATAAAAAGATTTAATACCGATATTTCTACTAACCAATGATCATGAACCAATATCGTTTCATATTACGACATCAATATCATTAAACCATACATTTCATATTTAGTGATCTACATGAAAGTTTTTATTATATCCCCCTTGAATACCTATCCTTTCTGGACTAGTCTTATAACACGTGCAAATTGCCATTACTATTTATTAGACTCTCAAAAAGATTTAAGTGAAGCATGAGAGTGCAATTATTTCTACAAAATATAACCACCGCCGTGCTCTTAAAGATATAAGTGAAGCACTAGAGCAACTGCCTAGCTCAAAAGATATAAGTGAAGCACATAGAGTATTCTAACAAATCACGATAAATGTGTGTCCCTCTAAAATAGGTATGTCCATCAAACAATGATTGTGGCAAACTAAAAAGCAAACAAAGAAAAGAAAACTATGGCACAAGACGCTCCAAGTAAAACTCATATCATGTGATGAATAAAAATGTAGCTCCAAGTAAGATACCGATAGATTGTAGACGAAAGAGGGGATGCCATCCGGGGCATCCCCAAGCTTAGACGTTTGGGTCTTACTTGAATATTACCTTGGGGTGCCTTGGGCATCCACAAGCTTAGGGTCTTGCCGCTCCTTATTCCTTCATCCATCGTAATCTCACCCAAAACTGGAAAACTTCAGCACACAAAACTCAACAGAAACTTCGTGAGATCCGTTAGTATAATAAATCAATCACCCACTTTAGGTACTATTATAAACTCATTCATAACTGTTATTTCATAATACCTACTGTATTCTAACTCTTCCATGACTTATACCCCCAGATATAATCCATAGTTTCATTAAAACAAGCACACTATGCAATAAAATACAGAATCTGTCTAAAACAGAACAGTACGTAATGACAGAATATTATCCATACTTCTGTAACTCCAAAAATTCTGAAAAATTAGTAAAACGAAAAAAATTTGTATTCCCATATTTTGTAAAAATTTCATATTTTTCTGACGTTCCAGTACAGAATGTAAATTCCAGAACTGGGCGCAAAACTTTCTGTTTTCAAACAGCATCAATTATACTATCGTCCAAATCATCCCAAAGGCATTACTTGGCACAAACACTAATTAAAAGAAAAAAAACAATCATAACAGTAGCTAAAATTGTGTGACTCAAGAAAATAAAAAATTGCAATAAAGATAAATATTGGGTTGCCTCCCAACAAGCACTATTGTTTTATGCCCCTAGCTAGACATAATGCATAGTTTCAAGTATTATCATCCTTCATTTTTACCACCCTAGATGGGATTTTCTAGAAACCTGGGGGCTCCTTACATTTCCCATTAATGTCAGAAGAAGAAGCAATTTTATTATCTTGAGTATCAAGCCTCTTGTTGCAAAAAGTAAGAAGGGAATTCATGCGATTGAGATTAGAACTAAGGGTTTTGAGCGGTTCAATAAAGTTTTGCAATTCAACCAAATATTTCTGCATATCCCCTAGTTTTTCTAAGATTTGAATTCCTTCTTGCGTATAATTAAATCCCTTTTGTGGGGGGAGGAGTTCCTACCATCCCCTCTATTATTTCATAAGCAGTATTAGCATCACTTTCAATAATTAGTAGCAAAATCCAAAAGTTGTCTATTAGGCATAGTGAGCCCCACATAAAAATTCCTAAGCAAGATTTTTATATCACCTTTTATGGCGCAGATACGATAAGATTCCATTATTCTAAACCAAGCATCTTTCAAATTTTCTCCTTGTTTCTGTTTGAAGTAGAGAACCTCAAAATCAGGAGAGAGCGGAGAGATAGACATAGTGACAAAGCAAGCAAATGAGCAAACAGAAATATTTTTGTGTTTTTCGATTTTTAGAGAAGTGGGGGAGATGAAAAAGAGAGGCAAATAAAAAGGTAAATAAAAATCAAATAAAAAGTAGAGCAAGTAGATGATAGTTTGAGTGAAGGTACTCGATAGGTTTTGAAGATGTCTCCCCGGCAACGGCGCTAGAAATTCTTTCTGCTACTTGTGAGCTGCGTTGGGATTTTCCCCGAAGAGGAAGGGTGAAGCAGTACAGTTGAGATAAGTATTTCCCTTAGTGAGAACCAAGGTTTATTGAACCAATAGGAGAATCATGCAAAGCCTCGTGAACAGCACCTGCAGACACACAAAAGCAAATAATTGCACCCAACGCGGGCAGGAGGGTTGTCAATCCCCTTGAACTTGTTACTTGCAAGGATTAAATCTTGTATAGGCAAATATAAATTGCAAAACAAAAGAAAAGTAAATAAAGTGCAGAAAAGTATTTTTAGGTTTTTAAATATGTTTAAAGTAGACCCGGGGGCCATAGTTTTCACTAGAGGCTTCTCTCTCGAACACATAGCATACGGTGGGTAAACAAATTACTGCTGGGCAATTGATAGAAAAGCGCATAGTTATGACGTTATTCATGGCAATGATCATGTATATAGGCATCACGTTCGTGACAAGTAGATCGACTCCTGCCTGCATCTACTGCTATTACGCCACCAATCGACCGCTATCCAACATGCATCTATGGTATTAAGTTCATGCAAACAGAGTAACACTTTAAGCAAGATGACATGATGTAGACAAAGTAAACTCAATAAATATGAATAAACCCCATCGTTTTATCCTTAATGGCAACAATACAAATACATGTCTTATCCCTTACGTTGTCACTGGGACATAGAGCACTGCAAGATTGAACCCATTACAAAGCACATCTCCCGCTAAAGATAAATCAATCTAGTTGGCCAAACCAAACGGATAGATCGGAGAAAAATACAAAGCTATAACAATCATGCATAATAAAGTTCAGAAAAGACTCAATTACTTTCAATGAATAATCTGATCATAAACCCACAATTCATCGGATCCCAACAAACACACCACAAAAGAAGATTACATCGAATAGAACTCCAAAGAGATCGAGGAGAACATTGTATTCAAGATCAAAGAGATAGAAGAAGCCATCTAGCTACTAGCTATGGACCCGTAGGTCTGTGGTGAACTACTCACACATCATCGGAAGAGCAGCAAGGTTGATGTAGAAGCCCTCTGATAACCCACAAGTATAGGGGATCAAAACAGTTTTTGAGGGTAGAGTATTCAACCCAAATTTATTGATTTGACACAAGGGGAGCCAAAGAATATTTGCAAGTATTAGCAGTTGAGTTGTCAATTCAACCATACCTAGAGACTAAATATCTACAGCAGAGTGATCAGTAGCAAAGTAGTATGATAGTTTGATAGCAGTAGCAATAATAGTAACGGTAGCAGTAACGGTAACAACAATAGCAGTAGCAACAGTAGTAACTTAGCAAGATCAATATATGAAAAACTCGTAGGCATTGGATCGGTGATATACGTTGGATAACATTCATCATGTAACAGTCATAACCTAGGGCGACACAGAACTAGCCCCAATTCATCAATGTAATGTAGGCATGTATTCCGTATATAGTCATACATGCTTGCGAAAAGAACTTGCATGACATCTTTTGTCCTACCCTCCCATGGCAGCGAGGTCCATAAGGAAACTAAGGGATATTAAGGCCTCCTTTTAATAGAGAACCGGAACAAAGCATTAACACTTAGTGAATACATGAACTCCTCAAACTATGGAAATCACCGGAAAGAATCCCAATTATTGTCACCTTGGGGTATGCGGATCATAACACATAGCAAGTGCATATAACTTGCAAGATTGGATCAAGAACACAAATATATTCATGAAAACATAAAGGGTTCAGTTCTGGAATCATGGCACTCGGGCCCTAGTGACAAGCATTAAGCATAGCAAAGTCATAGCAACATCAATCTCAGAACATAGTGGATACTAGGGATCAAGCCCTAACAAAACTAACTCGATTACATGATAAATCTCATCCAACTCATCACCGTCCAGCAAGCCTACGAAGGAATTACTCACTCCCGGCGGTGAGCATCATGAAATTGGTGATGAAGGATGGTTGATGATGACGATGCCGGAAGACCCCCCTCTCCGGAGCCCCAAACGGACTCCAGATCTGGCCTCCCGATGAAGAACAGGAGGTGGCGGCGGCTCCGTATCGTGAAACACAATAAAACTTCCTCTTTTTTTTCTTCGGGAAACTGAATTTATAGCGTTGGAATTAGGTCAGATGGAGCCACGTGGGCCCCACGAGGTACCAGGGCGCGCCTGGGGGGGTGGCACGCCCTGGTGCCTCGTGGGCACTGGGTGGCCCCCTTCTGTTCATTCTTGCGCCAATAATTTTTATATATTCCGTAAAAATTCTCCAAAAAGTTTCATCCAAATCCAAGAACTTTGATTTTCTGCACAAAAACAACACCATGGCAATTCTGCTGAAAACAACGTCAGTCCGGGTTAGTTCCATTCAAATCATGCAAATTAGGGGCCAAAACAAGAGCAAAAGTGTTTGGAAAAGTAGATACGACGGAGACGTATCAACTCCCCCAAGCTTAACTCATTGCTTGTCCTCAAGCAATTCAGTTGACAAACTGAAAGTGATAAAGAAAAACTTTTACAAACTCTTTTGTTCTTGTATCTATATATATGCTTAAATAGCACCCATGTTTTCAGCAAATATTATAACTAACCATGCAAATGATAACTCTTAGAAATTATATTTACTCATATCAATGGCATAATCAACTAGCGGGCAATAATAAGATATTTCAAATGCCAACACTTTGTCAAAACGATCATGATATAATATGACAACATGGTATCTCGCTAGCCCTTTCTGAGACCGCAAAACATAAATGTAGAGCACCTCCAAAGTTCAAGCAGCGACTAAACATTGTAATTCATGGTAGAAGAGATCCAGTCATGATGCACACAACATTAACTACTCACAATGAATGAGAATGACAATAGTGCTCTCAGGTCTGGTGCTTGTTTGAGAAGGTGATGACTCAACAATAAAAGTAAAACAACATAAAAGTAAATAGATAGGCCCTTCGCAGAGGGAAGCATGGATTTGCAGAGGTGCCAGAGCTCGAAGCTTAAATCAGAGATAGATATAATTTTGGGAGGTATGCCTTTCCTGTCAACGTCACGACCGAGAGTTTTCAATATCTTCCATGCTAAACACATTAGCGGCGGTTCCCAAGCGATAAAGTAAAGTTTACTCCCCCTCCACCAACAATCACAAGCCATGGCTAGCCGAATCCTCGGGTACCCTCCATACCAACAACTTTCCGGGGGAGTTTGTTTTATTATTTTGCAATTTTAATGGTGGGACTGGGCATCCCGATTACCAGCCCCTCTCGTGCAAGGATGAGTGAATAAACACTCATCATGAGAATAACCCGCTTAGCATGGAAGATACTGACCGCCCCTTGTCGCTCCATGAGCGGTACAGGCACACAAAACAGATGTTCATTTGAATATTTAGAGGTGGCACATGCAAATTTACTTAGAGCGGCAGAGTAATACCACATATAGGTAGATATATAGTGGACTCATCTGGAATAACTTTGGTTTAAGGGTTTTGATGCACAAGTAGCATTCCCGCTTAGTACAGGTGAAGGCTAGCAAATAGGTTGAGAAGCGACCAGCTAGAGAGCGAAAATGGTCATAATCATGCATTACGAATAATCAACATTGAATACTAGCATGAGTAGGATATAAACACCATGAACATAAATATCGTGAAGGCTATGTTGGTTTTGAATCAACTACATGCATGAACATGTGCCAAGTCAAGCCACTTGAAACATTCAAAGGAGGATACCATATCATCATACTACATCACAATCATTTTAATGCACACTCAAGATAAATCATTATCCACTCCTAGCTACTTAAGCATGGCATGAGCAACTATAATCTCTAATTGTCATCATAAACATGTTTAATCATAACATGCTGAATCATGGATACTGAGTTAAACATATTTACAAAAACAAAGAACAAGTTGAGTTCATACCCGCTTTTCCTTGCCACAGTCACTTCATCAAATCATCGTCATTATTGCCTTTCACTTGCACGACCGAATGATATGAAAATAATAATAGTGCAAGAGTGTCGTGGACTAAGCTAAAATCTGCAAGCATTTTATTCAAAGGAGAAGACAAGGTAAAATGGGCTCTTTGTTAGGTTAACAATAATGCATATGAGAGCCACTCAACATTTTCATCGGGGTCTTCTCCTGACAATGACTCAACTAAAGAAAAGAATTTTAGAGAAACACACTAAAATATTTTTGGAGTTTTTAGTTTTTCTGAAGAAAGCAAATTAAAGAAGAAAAACGAAAACGAGAAAAGAAAACTATTTACACAGGAGAACTCCCAACAAGCAAAAGAAGAAACAAGAAATCTTTTTGGGTTTTCTTTTACTACTACGAAACTACAACTAATTAAACTAGAAAGAAAAACCGAAAAGAAGCGAGAAATGTTTTTGGATTTTCTCAAAGTTTTTCAAACACATAGGAAGAAAGCGAGAAAAATAAAATTAACATGGATTATACAATGAAAAAGTATGAACACCGACAACTGGAATGAATGTGTGAGCATGAATGTAATGTCGGTGAGAAATACGTACTCCCCCAAGCTTAGGCTTTTGCCTAGCTTGGTCATCGCCATCCCTGGACTAGGTAATAATCAAAGTGGTAGCTCGTAGAGGCGTCCTGAGCCGCCTCCTCAGCCAGACGGACAGCCTCGACCGCCGCCTTGTACTCGTGCACCTCGCTCTCCAATAGATAGTATCTCTGTCTGCTTTGAAAATCAGAGAGGGCAGGAGCAGGCAAAACAACATACACAGATCGAGATTTATTAAAAACTAGGTTATATTCATATCCCTGTGCATTGCGTTTCAAAAACTTGTGTTCTCGCATTGCTTCGAAGTTTAAATATTTGTAAGGCAAGAGGGGATCATCGGACTTGGGCGAGACTCCTAACCTTGCAGCTATGCGGGAGGCATAAACTCCTCCATACAAATCACCATTACCCGCGTTACGCTGCAACCTACATGCGATAATAGCCCCAAGATTATAATACTTGCTGTTGGTCACAACTGTATGAATGAGACTAAGATCAGGGGCACAAAGCGTACTGCAGTCTTGCTTACCAACAATGCATTTACCATTAAAGAGTGCAAAATACCGAACAGCAGGAAAGTGGATACTAACTATTCTGGCCTGTGTGACTCCCCTATCCTCACCATCGCAAAGGCTATTAAGAAATGGCGCATAATCAGATTTTTGTGGTTCATCTAACGAGCCCCAATATGGAATTTTGCATGCATCACAGAATTCTTCTAGAGACATTCTATAGGATCTGTCATAAAGGTGAAATAAAACTCTAGAAGTGCGCGGATGATACTCAAAGTGTTGAGTGAATGAATGAGTGAGGTAGTAGTGCTGTGGTGGCTTATCTGCGATGAAGGGGGAGAGCTCGGCGTTGTGAATATATTGGTTAAATTCTTCCATGATGCCCACACCTAGCATGAACTCGTTGCACGGCCATCTACATGATTTTGCTTCGGCACCTCGCACCGAACTTGCCCTTGGTTCAACGTAAGATTGACCTGCGGGGTCTTCGCTAGATGATGCCTCGATGGACCTCCTCCTCGAAGAACTCCTCCGGAAGATGTTCATTTTCCTAAGAACAATTTCAAGGGGCAATCTCCCAAAACAGTTTCGGAAACGGAGCTCCGAGCAAAGAGATCAAAAATTTCAGGTTTGTGAGCAAGAACACGAGAGAGAGAGAGCTACCAGGAATTTTTTCTAGAGGTAAGAGACGAAGTGGGCTGAAGGGATAAGTGAGGGGGTTCCTATGGGGCCCACGAGGTACCTGGGCGCGCCAGGGGCGGTGGCGTGCCCTGGTGCCTCGTGGGCACCTGGGGCACCCCCCTGGTATGTGTCCAGTGCCAAAAATTCTTAAATATTATATAAAAATTCATATGAAAATTTTATTGCATTCTGAGCACTTTTATTTCTGGGCACTTTTTTATTGCACGGATAATTCAGAAAACAGGATAATCATGGCATTTTATTTTATTTAACTAAAAATAACAGAAGATAAAAAGTGGGTACAGAAGGTTTTGCTAACCAAATTCATCGACCACATGCCCCTAAAAAAGAATCCATCAATAAGGTTGATCAGGTCTTATTAACAAACCATTTCCGAGTAACATGAAACCGAAGAAGTTTCGTATAACACTAAGTTACCTCAACGGGGATATGCATCTCCCCGATAATAAGAGTTTCATATTTCTTTTTAACAGTAGGAAGAGGGAGTCGAAAACTTCCAATAGTAATTGTCGAAGTCTTTTCAATAATATGAATACCATTTACTTGAAATTGTTTCTTCGGAAAGTGCACCGTATGTTCATTACCATTGATATGAAAAGTGACCTTACTTTTGTTGCAATCAATAACAGCCCCTACAGTATTCAAGAAGGGTCTACCAAGGATAATCGACATGTTGTCATCCTCGGGCATATCAAGTATAACAAAGTCTGTCAGGATAGTAACATTTGCAACTACAACGAGCACATCCTCACAAACACCGATAGGTATGGCAGTTGATTTGTCAGCCATTTGCAATGATATTTCAGTGGGAGTGAGTTTATTAAAATCAAGTCTTTTATATAAAGAGAAAGGCATAACACTAACACCGGCTCCTAAATCTCATAAAGCAGTTTTGACATAATTTCTCTTAATGGAGTAGGGTATAGTTGGTATTCCTGGATCTCCTAGTTTTTTAGGTACTCCATCCTTAAAAGAATAATTTGCAAGCATGGTGGAAATTTCAGCCTTAGGTATCTTTCTTTTATTTGTGACAATGTCTTTCATATATTTAGCATAAGGAGGCATCTTTATAATATCAGTCAAACGAGTACGCAAAAAGACTGGCCTAAGCATTTCAGCAAAGTGTTCAAATTCTTCCTCATCCTTTTTCTTAGATGGTTTAGGAGGAAAGGGCATGGGTTTTTGAACCCATGGTTCTCTTTCTTTACCATGTTTTCTAGCAATGAAGTCTCTTTTATCATAACGTTTATTTTTAGACGGTGGGTTATCAAGATCAACAACAGGTTCTATTTCAACATCATTATCAGGTTCCTTTTCATTATCTAGTTGGGTATCCACGTGAGCATCATCATTATTATTATCATCAGGTGGTTGTTCATTACCAGATTGTGTTTCAGCATCAGAAATAGAGACATCATTACTATCTTCTAAGGTTTTTTCTACCTCAGGTTCACTACAAGTATGCAAAGTCCTATCATTTTTCTTTTTCTTTTTCTTTTTAGATGGACTAGGTGCATCAACATTAATTCTTTGAGAGTCCTGTTCAATTCTTTTTGGGTGACCTTCAGGATAAAGTGGCTCCTGAGTCATTCTACCTCCTCTAGTCATTACTCTAACAACATGATCATTCATATTGTTATTCATTTCATTGAGCAATTCACTTTGAGATTTAGCAATTTTAGATGCATGCTTACTTACACCCTTAACATCATTAGCAATTCTAAATAACAAGTCACTCAAGCGATCAATCATGTAGGCATTTCGTTTCAGTTGTTTCATAACATTTGCATTTAAATGATCTTGCTTAATAATATAATTGTCAAATACATACAAGCATTGACTAGGAGGTTTGTTGTAAGGAATATCACCTTCATCAAATTTTATAAGAGAATTTACCTCTACTACCTGTGGCGGTGTGTCAAGACCATGTATTTCTTCAATAGGTGGCAAATTTTTAACATCTTCAGCTTTAATACCTTTTTCCTTCTGGCATTTCTTTGCTTCTTGCATATCTTCAGGACTGAGATATAAAATACCCCTCTTCTTCGGAGTAGGTTTAGGCGGTGGTTCAGGAAGTGTCCAATCATTATCATGCTTCAATATATTATTCAATAATTCCTCAGCTTGTTCAATAGTCCTTTCCCTGAAAACACAACTCGTACAACTATCTAGGTAGTCCATAGAAGCATCAGTTAGTCCATTATATAAGATATCAAGTATTTCATTTTTCTTAAGAGGATGATCAGGCAAAGCATTAAGTAATTGGAGAAGCCTCCCCCAAGCTTGAGGGAGATTCTCTTCTTCAATTTGCACAAAGTTAAATATTTCCTGTAAGGCAGCTTGTTTCTTATGAGCAGGAAAATATTTTTCAGAGAAGTAATAAATCATATCCTGGGGACTACGCACACATCCAGGAGCAAGAGTATTATACCATTCTTTAGCATCACCCTTTAATGAGAAAGGAAATAATTTAAGAATATAGTAATAACGAATTTTTCCTCATGAGCAAATAGGGTGGCTATATCATTTAATTTAGTAAGATGTGCCACAACGGTTTCAGTTTCATAGCCATGGAAAGGATCAGATTCAACCAAAGTAATTAACTCAGGATCGACAGAGAATTCATAATCCTTATCAGTAACAAATATGGGAGAGGTAGCAAACTTAGGATCACATTTCATTTTCTCCCGCATAGATTTTTCTTTCATTTCAGCAACCAGTTTTATAACTTCATGTCTATCATTACATGCAAGAATGGCTCTAGCCGTCTCCCTATCAAAGCATTGTTCATCAGGGGTTTCAATTGTAGTAGGAGAGCTAGGCATAATAGGTGAATCACAATTTTCAAGAGTTTTAGCATTTTCAATTTCTTTAGCTTTAGCAATTTGTTCAGTAAGAAATTCACCAAGTGGCACAACATTATCAAGCATAGTACTAGCATCATCATGAGTATCATTAATAGCAGAAGTGGTATCATCAATAACTTGCGACATATCATAATTAATAGCATGTGGTGGTGTTGCAAGTTTACTCAAAACAGAAGGTGAATCAAGTGCAGAGCTAGATGGCAGTTCCTTACCTCCCCTTGTCTTAGAGGGAACGATCTTGGTCTTAGCGTCTTTCAGATTCTTAATAGTGATCAATAGATATAAATCCCAAGTGACTTAGCAAATAAAGCTATGCTCCCCAGCAACGGCGCTAGAAAAAGGTCTTGATAACCCACAAGTATAGGGGATCGTAACAGTTTTCGAGGGTAGAGTATTCAACCCAAATTTATTGATTCGACACAAGGGGAGCCAAAGAATATTTGCAAGTATTAGCAGTTGAGTTGTCAATTCAACCACACCTGGAGAAAAATATCTGCAGCAGAGTGATCAGTAGCACAGTAGTATGATAGTTTGATAGCAGTAGCAATAATAGTAACGGTAGCAGTAACGGTAACAGCAATAGCAGTAGCAACAGTAGTTACTTAGCAAGATCAATATATGAAAAACTCATAGGCATTGGATCGGTGATATACGTTGGATAACATTCATCATGTAACAGTCATAACCTAGGGCGACACAGAACTAGCTCCAATTCATCAATGTAATGTAGGCATGTATTCCGTATATAGTCATACGTGCTTGCGATAAGAACTTGCATGACATCTTTTGTCCTACCCTCCCGTGGTAGCGGGGTCCATAAGGAAACTAAGGGATATTAAGGCCTCCTTTTAATAGAGAACCGGAACAAAGCATTAACACTTAGTGAATACATGAACTCCTCAAACTATGGCAATCACCGGAAAGAATCCCAATTATTGTCACCTTGGGGTATGCGGATCATAACACATAGCAGGTGCATATAACTTGCAATATCGGATCAAGAACACAAATATATTCATGAAAACATAAAGGGTTCAGATTTGGAATCATGGCACTCGGGCCCTAGTGACAAGCATTAAGCATAGCAAAGTCATAGCAACATCAATCTCAGAACATAGTGGATACTAGGGATCAAGCCCTAACAAAACTAACTCGATTACATGATAAATCTCATCCAACTCATCACCGTCCAGCAAGCCTACGAAGGAATTACTCACTCCCGGCGGTGAGCATCATGAAATTGGTGATGAAGGATGGTTGATGATGACGATGCCGGAAGATCCCCCTCTCCGGAGCCCCAAACGGACTCCAGATCTGGCCTCCCGATGAAGAACAGGAGGTGGCGGCGGCTCCGTATCGTGAAACGCAATAAAACTTCCTCTTTTTTTTCTTTGGGAAACTGAATTTATAGCGTTGGAATTAGGTCAGACGGAGCCACGTGGGCCCCATGAGGTACCAGGGCGCGCCTGGGGGGGTGGCGCGCCCTGGTGACTCGTGGGCACTGGGTGGCCCCCATTCTGTTCATTCTTGCGGCAATAATTTTTATATATTCCATCAAAATTCTCCAAAAAGTTTCATCCAAATCCAAGAACTTTGATTTTCTGTACAAAAACAACACCATGGCAATTCTGCTGAAAACAACGTCAGTCTGGGTTAGTTCCATTCAAATCATGCAAATTAGGGGCCAAAACAAGAGCAAAAGTGTTTGGAAAAGTAGGTACGACGGAGACGTATCTCCCTCCGTGATCGATTCCCCCTCCGGCAGATTACCGGAAAAGGCCTCCAGATGGGATCGTGGAAGAACAGAAGCTTGCGGCGGCGGAAAAGTTATATCGTCTGGCTCTCTGTTGGTTTGGGAATATTTGTGAATTTATAGGCTTGGAATTAGGTCAAACGGAGCTGTGTGGGCTCCACAAGCTCAGGGGGCGCGCCTACCCCCTGGGACATGCCCCTCGAGCTTGTGGCTATCTCGTATCTCGTCTGGTCTCCTCCGAAGTTTCTAGGGTCTCTTTTGGTCTAGAAAAAATTAATCTAAAGATTTTTTTTCCATTTGGACTTTATTTGATATTGATTTTCTGAAAAGCCAAAAACAGGAACTTGCATTGGGCACTGAGTTAATAGGTTAGTCCCAAAAAATGATATAAACTAGCATATATGGCATAAAAAGCATCCATGATTGATAATATAATAGCATGAAACAATCAAAAATTATAGATGCGTTGGAGACGTATCTATGTCCCGTCCACCACCTCCACGGACCTTCACCATGCTACAACGTAGGATGCCTTCTGTCAGGGGGATGACCCCCGGGTAGTCCCAAGACGGCGAGCCGGGCTGGCTGCCCGACTGCCCCGGCCAGCTGCTCCAACCTGCTCCAGCAGCCGGCTGCTCCCGCTGGCCGGCTGCCCAGAGTCAACTACGACGTCCCATCGGACCTGCGCGGACGAGACGGTCGTACCCTGCGGCAGTACACTGTTGACAAATAGTGGACACTATGCGCACGTCACGCGTCGTCATCTATAGCGTTTGTTAGGCATCGTGGGCCCTCCCTTGTCTCCTGGGCACCAGCTTAAAAGGTGTCCCAGGGGGCCTCTCGTGGCTGTACGCTCATGGCTGCTCTGCTCCATCCCTCTCGCTCTCCCCACCAAACAATTCGAGCTCAGCCACTCCGACCAAAAAAACCCGAGCACAGATCCCCCACCCGCCGTGGCCACCACCGCGACGATGCTGGAGTCCCTCCTGGCGCCGCTGCTGCTGGCGCTACGGCTCAAGACTGCTCGGCGCCCCCCTCTATCCCCTCGTCACATACCCACCCAACGCCGACGCGAGCTCTCCCCAGCCCAGCCCACACACCACCGTCGTTGCACCAGTGAGCCAGCGCAGATGTTTCTCACCGACAAGTCCACGGACGGGAAGGACGCCGTCGCCGTCGCCGCGCACCTCGATGCGGGGGTCGCACTCCTGGACGCCTGCAACGCCATCGCCGCCCGCATCGACTGCCTCCGCCGGCGTCGTCTCCTCTCCCGCCTCGCGCTCCACCTCGCCTCCTCGCCCGAGCGCGCGCCCTGCTCAGCCTGCCACCGACAGAAGCTAGAAGCCCCGCGCTCGACCCCCTCGGCCCCGTCCATGACCCTCAGCCGGTCATCCGCGATCGACCTCTCTCGACCCGCGCCGTGCCGTTCCTCCCGCGCCTCCTCTTCCCCGTCCGACGGACACACCCAGTGGGTGCGGAGGAGCTGGGCCGCCCGTCCGCTCCCTAGCACCTCCGCGGCCGACCGCTTGCTCCGTGTCCGCGCGCCCGCATCGGCTCTGCCTGCTCCACAACCAGTGGGTGCCCCCGCGCATCCCGATCCCCCGCTCCGCGTGTCCCCGCACCCGCGTTGTCTCACCAACCACTCTTCCGGTCCGCGTCGTCATGCTGCGCAGGCCCGCCGCGCTTCGCCGGCTTCGCCAGCCCCGCCTCACTGCTCCACTTCCGTGCGCCCACGCTGGCTTCGCCTGCTCCACCTCCACGGCCGCGTGGTCGCGCCTGTGACCCCCCATCGCCGGCTCCGCCTGCCCCGCTTGTCCGCCCGCTCTACCTCGGTCCCTGTTGGCTCTGGCCCCATCGCCTCGCCGGCTTCGGTCCCTGCCCCGGGCGACCCTCGACTGATTGTGTCCGCGTGCCCGCATCGCCCCCGGCCGGATGCCGCTCCGCGGCCAGCTCCCACCACGCGCGCCCCGCCGGCTCCCGCTGCTCAGCCGCTGCTACTTGTAGACTGCGCTGGTATTCCCCGAAGAGGAGGGGATGATGCAGTATAGTAGAGATAGGTATTTCCCTCAGTTAAGAACCAAGGTTATCAATCCAGTAGGAGAACCACGCAAAATCCTGTTAGCAGCACCTGCACACAAAAGCAAACACTTGCACCCAACGCAAATAAGAGGGTTGTCAATCCTCTTAGCGGTTATTTGCAAGGATTAATTCTGATAGTGATAGATAGATAAACTAAAATACTAAATGAAATAAAAGTAAATAAATTGCAGCAAGGTATTCTTGGATTTTAATATATGATAAAAGTAGACCCGGAGGCCATAGTTTTCACTAGAGGCTTCTCTCTCGAGCGCAGAACATACGGTGGGTAAACAAATTACTGTTGGGCAATTGATAGAAAAGCAAGTAATTATGACGGATTCATGGCAATGATCAAGTATATAGGCATCACGTCCGAGACAAGTAGACCGACTCATGCCTGCATCTACTACTATTACTCCACCCATCGACCGTTATCCAGCATGCATCTAGGGTATTAAGTATGAAACAGAGTAACGCCTTAAGCAAGATGACATGATGTAGACAAAGTAAACTCAAGCAATATGATTAAACCCCATCTTTTTATCCTTAATGGCAACAATACAAATATGTGTCATGTCCCTTTCTGTCACTGGGATTGAGCACCGCAAGATTGAACCCATCACAAAGCACCTCTCCCATTGCAAGATAAACCAATCTAGTTGGCCAAACCAAATCGATAGATCGGAGAGAAATACAAAGCTATAAAAATCATGCATAAAAGAGTTCAGAGAAGACTAAAATATTTCTCATGAATAATCTGATCATAAACTCACAATTCGTCGGATCCCAACAAACACACCGCAAAACAAGTTTACATCGGATAGAACTCCAAGAACATCGAGGAGAACATGGTATTGAAGATCAAAGAGAGAGAAGAAGTCATCTAGCGACTAGCTATGGACCCGTAGGTCTGTGGTAAACTACTCACACATCATCGGAAGGGCAGCAAGGTTGATGTAGAAGCCCTCCGTGATCGATTCTCCCTCCGACAGAGTATCGGAAAAGGCCTCTAGATGGGATCACGGAAGAACAGAGGCTTGCGGCGGCGTAAAAGTTATTCGGGGTGGCTCTTTGTTGGTTTCCGAATATTTGAGTATTTATAGAAGTGGAATTAGGTCAAACGGAGCCACGAGGGACTGATGACCCACAAGTATAGGGGATCAATCGTAGTCCTTTCGGTAAGTAAGAGTGTCGAACCCAACGAGGAGCAGAAGGAAATGACAAGCGGTTTTCAGCAAGGTGTTTTCTGCAAGCACTGAAATTATCGGTAACAGGTAGTTTGATAGCAAGATAATTTGTAACAAGTGACTAGTAACAATAGTAACAAAGAGTGCAGCAATATAGCCCAATCCTTTTTTGTAGCAAAGGATAGGCCGAAACGATCTCTTATAATAATTAAAGCGTTCTCGAGGACACATGGGAATTTCATCTAGTCACTTTCACCATGTTAGTTTGATTCGCGTTCGCTACTTTGATAATTTGACATGTGGGTGGACCGGTGCTTGGGTGCTGCCCTTACTTGGAAAAACCTCCCACTTATGATTACCCCCTCTCGCAAGCATCCGCAACTACGAAAGAAGAATTAAGATTACTCTAACCATAGCATTAAACATGTGGATCCAAATCAGCCCCTTACGGAATAGCACATAAACTAGGGTTTAAGCTTCTGTCACTCTAGCAACCCATCATCTAATTACTACTCCACAATGCATTCCCTTAGGCCCAAAGATGGTGAAGTGTCATGTAGTCGACGTTCACATGACACCACTAAGAGAATCACAACATACACATCATCAAAATATCGAACGAATACCAAATTCACATGATTACTTATGACAAGACTTCTCCCATGTCCTCAAGAACAAAAGTAACTACTCACACATCATCAACATGTTCATGACCAGTAGGGTATTGAAGTGCATAATAGATCTGAACATATAATCTTCCACCAAGTAAACCAACAAGCATCAACTACAAGATGTGATCAACACTACTAGCAACCCACAAGTACCAATCTGAGGTTTTGAGACAAAGATTGAATACAAGAGATGAACTAGGGTTTGAGATGAGATGGTGCTGGTGAAGATGTTGATGAAGATTAGCCCTCCCATGATGAGAGGGTCACTGGTGGTGTCGATGGCGACGATTTCCCCCTCCCGGAGGGAAGTATCCCCGGCAGAATCTCTCCGCCGGAGAGCAAAAGTGCTACTGCCCAAGTTCCGCCTCGAGGCGGCGGCGCACCATCCCGAAAGTCTTCTCTATATTTTTTTAGGTCAAATGCCCTTATATACTAGAAAATGGGGGCCAGAAGTGGGCCAGGGGCCCCACGAGGTACCAGGGCGCGCCGGGGGGGGCGCCTTGGTGCCTCGTGGGCACCTGGGTGGCCCCCTCTAGTACTTTTTGCTTCCAATATTTTTTATATATTCCAAAATAATTCTCCAGAAAATTTCAGCTCATTTGGAGCTGTGCAGAATAGGTATCTTGACAGAGCTTTTTCAGGTCCAGAATTCCAGCTGCCGGTATTCTCCCTCCTTGTGTGAATCTTGCATATTTAGAGAGAAAAGGCATTAGAATAGCTCCACAAAGTGTTATATTGATTAAAAACACTATAAATAACAGTAGTAAAACATGATGCAAAATGGACGTATCAACTCCCCCAAGCTTAGACCTCGCTTGTCCTCAAGCGAAAGCCGATATCGATAATCATGTCCACATGTTTAGAGAGAGAGGTGTCGATAAAAACAAAAAAAAACAAAATACGGACATAGAAGCATCATGATCATTATTATAACAACAATATTTATTATCATGACAGCAATATTTATTATCATAAACTTCTTATGAGCAAGTAACAATTCACCACAACAGTGGAGTATAAGGCATAAACCTTCTTGAAAGCTAACAAACTGTGTTCTCAGTCAACAATGCAATTACAATTCATCATATTTTTAGGAAGGGTCACATGTAGGAGCTATTCAGCAAGTCCACATACTCAACCATCATTTAGTCTTCCATGATTGCTAACACTCACGACATATATGTGGAGCAAAAAAGTCTCAGCCAGGCACATAGAAAGATAGGGGCTTATAGTTCTGCCTCCCAACTTATTCACCTCAAGGGTGATGTCAACAATAATAACTCATGATCACTCATATCCAACTGGATATATGTGCTTAGATCTTTTCCCACCACATGATGCTTGCAAAAGAGAAAAATAAAAAAAGGAAATAGAGGAGAATACTATTGACTCTTGCATAAAAAGTAAAATACATAAAAGTAAAGGATAGGCCCTTCACAGAGGGAAGCAGAGGTTGTCATGCGCTTTTTCTTTTTGAATGCTAGAGCTCTTAATGCAAAGGAACATCACGTTATATTGCCCCTTGTGATAGCAACCTTTATTATGCAGTCCGTCGCTTTTATTTCTTTACCATCACAAGCTCGTACAACGCTTATTTCCCTTACAATAAAAGTTCAGACATATTTAGAGGCAATTTTTATTGCCTTTTGCACCGATGACAACTTACTTGAAGGATCTTATTCAATCCATAGGTAGATATAGTGGACTCTCATGACATGAAACTGGGTCTAAGGGTTTTGGATGCACAAGTAGCATCTCTACTTAGTGCGAATTTTTGGCTAGCAAAGATATTGGGCAAGCACCACATGTTGGAGGATCTATAACAATATAACTTCTATGTGAATATGAACAAACATAACTCATTACGTTGTCTTCCTTGTCCAACGTCAACAATTTGACACAAAATACTTAATGGGGGCTCACAATCATAAAAGATGTCCAAGATAGTATATTTGCATGTGAATCTTCTCTTCCCTTATTAATTCTTTCATGAATTGCATCATTGACTAATACTATTTTTGTTATCCTCCAATAAATTTTACCACCTATACTTTTCTTTATGTAATGTCATTACTCTCCATAAGGTTAGCATATGGTCTTTTTCGTTATTTTCATTGCTATGATTGAAACATGAAAGTAAAGCAACACAGGCTCAAACTACTCTTTATTATATAGCTCTCAACTCGATTACATAGATAGAAGGGTCACGAAACTAACACTCGAAAATAGATTATTGTAAGCTTTTATTCAACTAGATCACGAAATAACTGAGGATCGAACTAAAAGTAAGTAAAGATAATAAAAGTGATGGTGATACGATACCGGGGCACCTCCCCCAAGCTTGGCGCAAGCCAAGGGGAGTGCCCATACCCATGTGCTCAAGTGTCCTTCTCCGGTGATGATGGTGGTGGAGTAGTGATGGGCTTGTCCTCCGGCTTCGATGGCATAGATGCCCCATCATAGGAAGATGAACGAGTCTCCGGAGTCCTGAAATTTGCAGCTAAACTCATACCTTTGAATCTTGCCTCATATTCAAAATTCTGATTTTGGAGATCGTAGATTTGGCCTTGGAGGTAATCAATTCGTTCATTGAGTTTGAAGATGATCTCCCCAATTGATCGGTCATCCACCTTGCGATCACGGGTGAATTCCGTGATCATGGAGTGGTTGGCGCTGAGTCCACATTCCACCATTCCTTGGCACTTGAAGATCTCCTGCTCCACCGCCTCGAGCCTAGATTCCACGCTCCCGGTCTTCTTGGGTCCTTGGACATCCCGGATGTGAAGCACCCCCTCACGCATATCAATGGCTTGAGGGTGTTTCATCACCTCCGGAAGGTAAGGATTGATGACCTTCTCATAGAACTTGTCTTTGGAAGAGCTTGGTGAAGTCATGGCGATCTAGATCTGTCAGAAAAATAGCACGAAACAAGAACAGAGGAGATTTCTACGATACGGTGGTCAAAACGTCTGGAAGTCTATATATAGATTTTTTTATCTTGCAAAACAAGTAATCCAGAAGAAAAACGGAGTCGGGAAGGCACACGTGGGGCCCACGAGCCACCAGGGCGCGCCTAGGGGGGGTGGCGCGCCCTGGTGCCTCGTGGGCACCAGGTGGGTCCCCCCGGCTGTTTCTTATTTTTGTATTTTTATAAATATTCCGAAACTGACAAAAAGTATTTTTATGGAATTTTTGGAGTCGGTTTACTTACCGTATCACATATCTCTTCCTTTTCAGGGTTCTGGAGTGTTCCGGAAGGTCTCCCTTATGTATTCCTCCGGTGTAATTGTTTCAATAATATTAGTTTCAACATTGATAGGGGTACCTGAAATATAATGCTTAATTCTTTGCCCATTCACCACTCTCGGATTAGTGCCATCGAAGTTATTTATTTTGATTGCTCCAGAGCGATAAACTTCTTCGATAATATACGGTCCTTCCCACTTAGAGAGAAGTTTTCCTGCAAAGAATCTTAAACGAGAATTGTACAATAGAACTTGCTCACCTACTTTAAATTCCCGTTTCTGAATTCTTCTATCATGCCATCTTTTAACTTTTTCTTTAAACAATTTAGCATTTTCATAAGCTTGGGTTCTCCATTCATCTAATGAGGTAATGTCAAATAACCTCTTCTCACCGGCAAGTTTGAAATCATAATTTAATTCTTTAATTACCCAATATGCTTTATGTTCTAACTCAAGAGGCAAATGACATGCTTTTCCATAAACCATTTTATAAGGAGACATACCCATAGGATTTTATAAGCAGTTCTATAAGCCCACAGTGCATCGTCAAGTTTCTTAGACCAATTCTTTCTAGATCTATTGACGGTTTTCTGCAAAATTAATTTTATTTCTCTGTTGCTTAGTTCAACTTGACCACTAGTCTGAGGATGATAGGGAGATGCAATTCTGTGGTTGACATCATATTTAGCAAGTAATTTACGGAATGCACCATGAATAAAATGTGAACCACCATCAGTTTTTAAATATCTAGGGACTCCAAACCTTGGGAAAATAACATATTTAAGCATTTTAATAGAAGTGTTATGATCAGCACTACTAGTTGGAATAGCTTCTACCCACTTAGTAACGTAATCAACAGCAACTAAAATATGAGTATACCCATTGGATTTAGGAAAAGGTCCCATATAATCAAATCCCCAAACATCAAATGGTTCAACAACAAGTGAATAATTCATAGGCATTTCCTGACGTCTACCAATATTACCAATTCTTTGACATTCGTCACAAGAGGAGACAAATTTACGAGCATCCTTGAAAAGAGTAGGCCAATAAAAACCAGATTGTAATACCTTGTGTGCAGTTCTGTCTCCCGCATGGTGTCCTCCGTAAGCTTCTGAGTGACACTTCCGTAGGATTTGTTCCTGTTCATGCTCAGGTATACAACGTCTAATAATACCATCTACTCCTTCTTTATAAAGATGTGGGTCATCCCAGAAGTAAGGTCTTAAGTCAAAGAAGAATTTTTTCTTTTGTTGATATGTAAAACTAGGTGGTATGTATTTAGCAACAATGTAATTAGCATAGTCTGCAAACCAAGGAGTATTACGAGAAGCATTTATGACAGCTAATTGCTCATCAGGAAAATCATCATTAATAGGTAGTGGGTCATCAAGAACATTTTCTATTCTAGACAAATTATCTGCTACGGGATTCTCAGCTCCCTTTCTATCAATAATATGCAAGTCAAATTCTTGTAGCAATAAAACCCACCTAATGAGTCTAGGTTTAGCATCTTTCTTTTCCATAAGATATTTAATAGCAGCATGATCGGTGTGAATAGTTACTTTAGAATCAACTATATAAGATTTGAATTTATCACATGCAAACACAACTGCTAAAAATTCTTTTTCAGTAGTAGCATAATTTCTTTGGGCACTGTCTAGAGTTTTACTAGCATAATGGATAACATTTAATTTCTTATCAACTCTCTGTCCTAGAACAGCACCAACAGCATAATCGCTAGCATCACACATAATTTCAAAAGGCAAGTTCCAGTCAGGTGGTTGAACAATAGGTGCAGTGGTTAAGGCTTTCTTAAGTGTTTCAAAGGCTTCTAGACAATCATCATCAAAAACAAATGGAACATCTTTTTGCAAAAGATTGGCGAGAGGCCTAGAAATTTTGGAGAAGTCTTTAATAAATCTCCTATAGGAACCAGCATGACCAAGGAAACTTCTTCTACCTTTAATATCTCTGGGACATGGCATTTTCTCAATAGCATCAACCTTAGCTTTATCAACTTCAATACCTCTCTCAGAAACTTTATGGCCCAAGACAATACCTTCATTCACCATAAAGTGGCACTTCTCCCAATTTAAGACAAGATTAGTTTCTTCACATCTCTGCAAAACTCGATCAAGGTTGCTTAAGCAATCATCAAAAGAAGTTCCGTAAACGGAAAAATCATCCATGAAAACCTGAACAATCTTTTCACAAAAGTCAGAGAATATAGCAGTCATACATCTTTGAAAGGTAGCAGGTGCATTGCATAAACCAAAAGGCATACGTCTATAAGCATAAGTTCCGAAAGGACAAGTAAATGTGGTTTTTTCTTGATCGGGTTGTGATACGGGTATTTGACAAAAACCAGAATAACCATCTAGGAAACAAAAATGTGTATGCTTAGACAATCTTTCTAACATTTGATCAATAAAAGGTAAGGGGTAATGATCTTTTCTAGTAGCTTTGTTTAATTTTTTTAAATCGATTACCATCTTATAACCAGTTACAATTCTTTGTGGAATAAGTTCATTTTTATCATTAGGAACAACGGTTATACCTCCTTTCTGAGGGACACAATGAACAGGACTTACCCATCTACTATCAGCTATGAGATAGATTATACCTGCTTCAAGAAGTTTTAATATTTCAGTTCTTACCACCTCCTTCTTCTTAGGATTTAATTGACGTTGGTGGTCGACAACTGGTTTAGCATCAGGCTCCATATTAATTTTGTGCTGACATAGAGTGGGACTAATGCCCTTAAGATCATCAAGAGTATATCCAATAGCGGCTCGGTGCTTCCTTAGAGTTTTCAGCAATCTCTTTTCTTCATACGCTGAAAGGTTAGCACTAATAATAACATGATATATCTTCTTTTCATCTAGATAAGCATATTTCAATGTATCAGGCAATTGCTTCAATTCAAACACATGATCACTTTTAGGTGGAGGAGGACCTACAAGAGTTTCAAGATGCAAATTATGTTTAAGGATAGGTGGTTGATCAAAGAACATCTTATCAATTTCATTTCTTTCATGCATATGCATATCATTCTCATGGTCTAGCAAATATTGTTCTAACGGATCAGTAGGAGGTACGGCAATAGAAGCAAGACCAATAATTTCATCTTTACTAGGCAATTCTTTGTCATGAGGTTGTCTACGAAATTTGGAGAAATTAAACTCATGAGACATACCACCAAAATCAACACTGACTGTTTCTTTAGTGCAATCAATCTTAGCATTAACCGTGTTCAAGAAAGGTCTACCAAATATAATGGGACAAAAATCATCTTGTGGAGAACCAAGGACTAGAAAATCAGTAGGGTATTTTATTTTTCCACACAAGACTTCAACATCTCTAACAATCCCAAGTGGTGTAATGGTATCTCTGTTTGCAAGTTTAAAAGTAACATCAATGTCCTCTAATTCAGCAGGTGCAACATCATTCATAATTTCTTGATATAAAGTAAAAGGAATAGCACTCACACTAGCACCCAAATCACATAAGCCATGATAGCAATGATCTCCTATTTTAACTGAGACAACAGGCATGCCCACAACGGGTCTGTTTTTATCTTTAGAATCAGGTTTAGCAATTCGAGCTGCTTCATCACAGAAGTAAATAACATGCCCATCTATATTATCAACTAAGAGATCTTTAACCATAGCAACATTAGGTTCAACTTTAATTTGTTCAGTGGGACTAGGTGTTCTATTATGACTTTTGTTAACCACAGTTGAAACCTTAGCATGTTCCTTAATCCTAACAGGAAAAGGTGGTTTCTCAATATAAGCGGTAGGAACAACTGGATCAACATGATAAACAATTGTTTCTTCTTTAACACTAACAGGTTCCTCTATCTTTTATTTAACAGGGGGGTGATATTTAAACCACTTATCCTTAGGGAGATCAACATGAGTAGCAAAGGATTCACAAAAGGAGGCTACTATCTCAGAGTCAAGTCCATATTTAGTGCTAAACTTATGAAAAGCATCGGTGGCCATAAAAGATTTAACACAATCGAACTCAAGTATTATACCTGACTCATTACCTTTGTCGAGTTCCCAATCTTCAGAGTTGCGTTTAATTCTTTCCAAAAGATCCCATCTGAATTCAATAGTTTTCTTCATAAAGGACCCAGTCGAAGAAGAATCGAGCATAGTTTGATTATCATGAGAAAGCCGAGCATAAAAAATTTCTAAGATAATTTTTCTTGAGAGGTCATGATTGGGGCATGTATGCAACATATATTTAAGCCTCCCCCAAGCTTGAGCGATGCTTTCTCCTTCACGAGGCCAAAAGTTATATATATAATTCCGATCACGATGAACCAAATGCATAGGATACAATTTCGGATGGAATTCTAGTTTCAGGCGGTTCCAATCCCATGTATCAGTATCATCACATAGCCTATACCATATTAATGCTTTGCCCTCCAAATATAAAGGGAAAACTTTCTTCTTAACTCCATCTCCGGTTATACCTGCAAGCTTAAACAATCCACAAATTTCTTCCACATAAATCAAGTGCATATCAGGATGTACCGTTCAATGTCCTGCATAAGGATTAGCTAGCAGTTTCTCTAACATGCCCGGAGGAATTTCATATTCAATATCTTTTTCAATAGGTGCAGTAGGTTGAGGAGCAACTATTTGTGTTTCCGGTCGAGGTGAAGATACCCCGAACAAACCCCTCAAAGTATTACTTTCCATAGTGACAAGTGATAGTAAATTTCAACACGTAATATAAATGTTTCCTTACCAAATTCCACTTACCAAAGGCAATTCACTCCCCAGCAACGGCGCCAGAAAAGAGTCTTGATGACCCACAAGTATAGGGGATCAATCGTAGTCCTTTCGATAAGTAAGAGTGTCGAACCCAACGAGGAGCAGAAGGAAATGACAAGCGGTTTTCAGCAAGGTGTTTTCTGCAAGCACTGAAATTATCGGTAACAGGTAGTTTGATAGCAAGATAATTTGTAACAAGTGACTAGTAACAATAGTAACAAAGAGTGCAGCAATATAGCCCAATCCTTTTTTGTAGCAATGGACAGGCCGGAACGATCTCTCATAATAAGTAAAGCGTTCTCGAGGACACATGGGAATTTCATCTAGTCACTTTCACCATGTTAGTTTGATTCGCGTTCGCTACTTTGATAATTTGATATGTGGGTGGACCGGTGCTTGGGTGCTGTCCTTGGACAAACCTCCCACTTATGATTACCCCCTCTCGCAAGCATCCGCAACTACGAAAGAAGAATTAAGATTACTCTAACCATAGCATTAAACATGTGGATCCAAATCAGCCCCTTACGGAATAGCGCATAAACTAGGGTTTAAGCTTCTGTCACTCTAGCAACCCATCATCTAATTACTACTCCACAATGCATTCCCTTAGGCCCAAATATGGTGAAGTGTCATGTAGTCGACGTTCACATGACACCACTAAGAGAATCACAACATACACATCATCAAAATATCGAACGAATACCAAATTCACATGATTACTTATGACAAGACTTCTCCCATGTCCTCAAGAACAAAAGTAACTACTCACACATCATCAACATGTTCATGACCAGTAGGGTATTGAAGTGCATAATAGATCTGAACATATAATCTTCCACCAAGTAAACCAACAAGCATCAACTACAAGATGTAATCAACACTACTAGCAACCCACAGGTACCAATCTGAGGTTTTGAGACAAAGATTGAATACAAGAGATGAACTAGGGTTTGAGATGAGATGGTGCTGGTGAAGATGTTGATGAAGATTAGCCCTCCCACGATGAGAGGGTCACTGGTGGTGTCGATGGCGACGATTTCCCCCTCCCGGAGGGAAGTATCCCCGGCAGAATCTCTCCGCCGGAGAGCCAAAGTGCTCCTGCCCAAGTTCCGCCTCGAGGTGGCGGCGCACCATCCCGAAAGTCTTCTCTATATTTTTTTAGGACAAATGCCCTTATATACCAGAAAATGGGGGCCAGAAGTGGGCCAGGGGCCCCACGAGGTACCAGGGCGCGCCTGGGGGGGGGGGTGGCGCGCCCTGGTGCCTCGTGGGCACCTGGGTGGCCCCCTCTGGTACTTTTTGCTTCCAATATTTTTTATATATTCCAAAATAATTCTCCAGAAAATTTCAGCTCATTTGGAGTTGTGCAGAATAGGTATCTTGACAGAGTTTTTTCAGGTCCAGAATTCCAGCTGCCGGTATTCTCCCTCCTTGTGTGAATCTTGCATATTTAGAGAGAAAAGGCATTAGAATAGCTCCACAAAGTGTTATATTGATTAAAAACACTATAAATAACAGTAGTAAAACATGATGCAAAATGGACGTATCAGGGACCCACAAGGCATCAGGGCGCGCCCCCCTAGGGTCACGCCCTGTTGCCTTATGGAGGCTTCATGAACCTTCTGGCCTCCTCTCCAAGTCTCCAGGGTCTCTTTTGTCTAGAAAAAATCCTCCAAAAAGTTCCGTGGCATTTGGACTTCGTTTGGTACTGATTTCCTGAAAACCCAAAAAACAAGCAGAAAACAGCAACTGGCACTGGGCACTAGGTTAATAGGTTAGTCCCAAAAATGATATATAATTGCATATAATAACATCCAAGATTGATACTATAATAGCATGGAACAATAAAAAATTATAGATACGTTGGAGACGTATCAACCGCCGTTGCCGGCTGCCCATGAAGGGGAGAAAGTAAGCACCGGCCGGCTGAAAAAGAAAGAAAACAGAGAAAAGGAAAAAGGAAGAAAATGGCCGGCTGGGCCAGCCGGCCGCTTTTGGTTGTCTGGCCACCCGGGGCCAGGCCGGCTACGGGCCAGTGCGACTGGCTCCCTTTCTGCTACCTAGACGGGTTGGGCCAGACCGACCGGGGCGCCCCTCGACCGGCTGGAGGCTCGGGGCCCCTGCCGGAGGACCCCTCTGTCCCGTCTGCGCGAGAAAGTGAAATGTGAGTTCCCCTCGGCATCATTTCGCACCGCGAATATAAACGGACGACACCGAGCGACCTGATGACCCACAAGTATAGGGGATCAATCGTAGTCCTTTCGGTAAGTAAGAGTGTCGAACCCAACGAGGAGCAGAAGGAAATGACAAGTGGTGTTCAGCAAGGTATTCTCCGCAAGTACTGAAAGTAGCGGTAACAGATAGTTTTGATAGCAAGATTATTCGTAACAAGTAACAAGTAACAATAGTAATAATGTGAAGAAAGGTGGCCCAATTCTATTTATAGCAAAGTACAAGCCAGAACGGTCTCTTATAATAAGCAAAGCGTTCTCGAGGACACATGGGAATTCTCATCTAGTCACTTTCATCATGTTTGTTTGATTCACGTTCGCTACTTTGATAATTTGATATGTGGGTGGACCGGTGCTTGGGTGTTGTTCTTACTTGAACAAGCCTCCCACTTATGATTACCCCCTCTCGCAAGCATCCACAACTACGAAAGAAGAATTAAGATAAATCTAACCATAGCATGAAACATATGGATCCAAATCAGCCCCTTACGGAATAGCGCATAAACTAGGGTTTAAGCTTCTGTCACTCTAGCAACCCATCATCTAATTACTACTCTACAATGCCTTCCCTTAGGCCCAAACATGGTGAAGTGTCATGTAGTCGACGTTCACACGACACCACTAAAGGAAGCAACAACCTACATATCATCAAAATATCGAACGAATACCAAATTCACATGATTACTGATGACAAGACTTCTCCCATGTCCTCAAGAACAAAAGCAATTACTCACAAATCATATTCATGTTCAAGATCAGAGGGGTATTGAATAGCATTAAGGATCTGAACATATAATCTTCCACCAAATAAACCAACTAGCATCAACTACAAGATGTAATCAATACTACTAGCAACCCACAGGTACCAATCTGAGGTCTTGAGACAAAGATTGAATACAAGAGATGAACTAGGGTTTGAGATGAGATGGTGCTGGTGAAGATGTTGATGAACATTGGTCCTCCCATGAAGAGAGGATCGTTGGTGATGTCGATGGCTTCAATTTCCCCCTCCCGGAGGGAAGTTTCCCTGGTGGAATCGCTCCGCCGGAGAGCAAAATTTCTCCTACCCAGGTTCCGCCTCGAGAAGGCGGCGCTTCGTCCCGAAAGTCTTCTTCTAATTTTTTTTCTAGGGCAAATAGCATCTTATAGGACAAGATGGGCCCGGGAGGCCTGCCAGGGCCCCACAAGCTCGGGGGGCACGCCCAGGGGGTAGGGCGCACCCCCTAGGCTTGTCGCCTCCTGGTGGGTCCCCTCATGGTATTTCTTTCGCCAGTATTTTTTATATATTCCAAAATAATTCTCCGTAAATCTTCAGGTCATTTGGAGATGTGCAGAATAGCTATCTCTGCTGTAGCCCTTTCCGGTCCAGAATTCCAGCTGCCGGCAATCTCCCTCTTCATGTGAAACTTGCAAAATAAGAGAGAAAAGGCATAAGAATTGTATCATAAAGTGAAATAATGACCCAAAACTTAATAAATAACAGTAGGAAAACATGAAGCAAAATGGACGTATCAACTCCCTCAAGCTAAGACCTCGCTTGTCCTCAAGCGAAAAACCAAAATCGATAATCATGACCACATGTTTAGAGAGAGAGAGAGGTGTTGATAAAACAAAATACGGACATGAAGGCATCATGATCATTATCATAACAGCAATATATCATCATAAAACTTCTCATGAATAAGTGACAATTCATCCACAAGACAAAGTATGAACCACAAACCGCATTGAAAACTAACAAACTATGATCTCAGTCACTGAAGCAATTGCAATTCATCATATTATCAGAAAGAGTCTATGTAAGAGCTTTGTTTAGCAAGTTCACATACTCAACTATCATTTAGTCTTCTATGATTGCTGACACTCATGGTATACTTATGGAGCAAAAGTTTCAGTCAGACACATAGAAAGATAGGGGCTTATAATTTCGCCTGCCAGCGTATTTACCTCAAGGGTAATGTCAACAATAATAACTCATGATCACCTACATCCAACTGGACATATATGCCTGGATCTTTCCCCACCACATGATGCTTGCCAAAAGAGAAAATAAAAACAAAATAGAGGAGAATACTATTGACTCTTGCATAAAAGTAAATACATAAAAGTAAAAGATAGGCCATTTGCAGAGGGAAGTAGAGGTTGTCATGCGCTTTTTATTTTTGGATGTGCAAACTCTTAATGTAAAGGAACGTCACTTTATATTGCCCCTTGTGATAGCAACCTTTATTATGCAGTCTGTCGCTTTTATTTCTTCACCATCACAAGATCGTACAAAGCTTATTTTCCCTTACAATAAAAGATCATACATATTTAAGAGCAATTTTTATTGCTTTTGCACCGATGACAACTTACTTGAAGGATCTTATTCAATCCATAGGTAGATATGGTGGACTCTCATGACATGAAACTGGGTTCAAGGGTTTTTGGATGCACAAGTAATATCTCTACTTAGTACAGAATTTTGGCTAGCAAAAGATAGGGGCAAGCACCACATGCTAGAGGATCCACAACAATATAGCTTCTATGTGAATATAAGCAAACATAACTCATTACGTTGTCTTCCTTGTCGAACGTCAACTATTTGACATAGAATATTTAATGGGGGCTCACAATCATAAAAGATGTCCAAGATAGTATATTTATATGTGAGACCTCTCTTCCTTTATTACTTTTTTCATGAATTGCAATAATGACCAATGCTATGTTTGTCAACTTCCAACAAGTTTTATCAATTATACTTCTTTTATGTGAAGTCATCACTCCCCATGGGATTAGCATACGATCTCTCTTTTCTTTATTCTTTTTATTTCTAAGATTGGATCAACAAAAGTAAAACAACTCAACTCAAACTACTCTTTATTATATAACTCTCACACTCGATTACATAGATAGATAGATCACAAAGCAAGCACTCGAAACTAAATCATACTAAAACTTTATTCTTCTAAATCATGAAATAACTAAGGATCAAACTAAGATAGATAATTATGATAAAAGTGATGGTGATACGATACCGGGGCACCTCTCCCAAACTTGGCACAAGCCAAGGGTGGTGCCCATACCCTGTACTCAAGTGTCTTTCTTCGGTGATGGTGGTGATGATGAGGTAGGCTTGTTTTTCATCACACCAATTTGGATCTCCCTTAAGCTCTGAATTTCCTGGAGTACATGCTGGATCATCTCTGCATTCTTCTGGACTTCGGCCATAATATGTTTATTCTCTGGCCCCCACGCTTTCTTCCCTGTATCACTTTCACTTGGACGAGAGATGTCCCAATTGGAAGGTATGTGCATGCGGGGAGTATTCTCAAATCCATAATTGTGAAGCAAGTTATGAAAATTGTTTCGATGTAACGTGTGTAAGGGCCTCCTAGGGGGAAGGCCTTCTTGTACCTCTAGACTCCCAAGGCTTGTTGTGCTTCTCATGGCTTGATGGGGATTTGGGGTTGTGGAGATGTCGGCAAGGGTACCCCTCTCGGAAGCGAGAGGGTGGACCTCCAATGAATCTCCATCATCTTCTTCCATGGTGGCCTCTTCTTCCTCCTCTCTCTTGAGTTCCATCTGAAGCAACCAAGCGTCGTCTCTCGCGTTGTTGGAAGAAGAGGAAGACATGATGCCTGGGATCGAAAATCTGACAGAAAACAGCACGAAACAAGAATAGAGGAGAAACTTGCGGTACGGTGGTCAAAACAACCGGGAATATATATAATGATTTTTTTTCCTGCAGGACAAGTAATATGGAAGAAAAATGGAGTCAGGAAAGTCCACGGGGGAGCCACAAGCTCGGTATGCGCGCCCTGGGGGGTACGGCGCGCGCCCTGGGGGGTAGGGCGCGCCCCCCAGGCTTGTCGCTCCCTCGTGCACTTTTCGGACTGTTTATTATTTTCCTAATTTTTTATATATTCTGAAACGAATAAAAAGTGTTTTTATGGAATTTTTGGAGTCGGTTTACTTACCGTACCAGATACCTACTCCTTTTCAGGGTTCGGGAGCGTTCCAGAAGGTTTCCTCTATGTGCTCTTCCGGTGTCATTATTTGAATAATATTAGTTTCAACATTAATGGGTGTACCTCAGATATAATGTTTAATTCTTTTGCCCATTAACCACTCTCGGATTAGTGCCTTCGGAGTTGTTTATTTTGATGGCTCCGAAGCGATAAACTTCTTCGATGATATATGGTCCTTCCCATTTAGAGAGAAGCTTTCCCGCAAAGAATCTTAAACGAGAATTATATAATAGAACATGATCACCTACTTTGAATTCCCGTCTTTGAATTCTCTTATCATGCCATCTTTTAACTTTTTCTTTAAACAATTTGGCATTTTCATAGGCTTGGGTTCACCATTCATCTAGAGAGCTAATATCAAACAACCTCTTTTCACCGGCAAGTTTAAAATCATAATTAAGTTCTTTAATTGCCCAATATGTCTTATGTTCTAACTCAAGAGGTAAATGGCATGCTTTTCCATAGACCATTTTATATGGAGACATATCCATAGGATTTTATAAGCAGTTCTATAAGCCCATAATGCATCATCAAGTTTCTTAGACCAATTCTTTCAAGATCTATTAACGGTCTTTTGCAAAATTAACTTTATTTCTCTATTAGTCAGTTCAACTTGACCACTAGACTGGGTGTGATAAGGAGATGCAATTCTATGATTAACATCATATTTAGCAAGCAATTTACGGAAAGCACCATGAATAAAATGTGAACCACCGTCAGTCATCAAATATCTAGGGACTCCAAACCTTGGAAATATAACTTCTTTAAGCATTTTTATAGAAGTGTTATGATCAACACTACTAGTTGGAATAGCTTCTACCCACTTAGTAACATAATCAACAGCTACTAAGATATGTGTATACCCATTTAGAGGAAGGAAAAGGTCCCATATAATCAAATCCCCAAACATCAAATGGTTCAATAACAAGTGAATAATTCATAGGCATTTCCTGACGTCTACCAACATTACCAATTCTTTGACATTCATCACAATAGAGGACAAATTTACGTGCATCTTTGAAAAGAGTAGGCAAATAAAAACCAGATTGCAATACCTTATGTATAGTTCTGCCTCCCACATGGTGTCCTCCGTATGCCTCGGAGTGACACTTCCGTAGGATTTGTTCCTGTTCATGCTCAGGTACACAAAGTCGAATAATACCATCTGCTCCTTCTTTATATAGATGTGGGTCATCCCAGAAGTAATGTCTTAAATCAAACAAGAACTTTTTCTTTTGTTGGTAGGTGAAACTAGGTGGTATATATTTAGCAACAATGTAATTAGCATAGTCTGCATACCAAGGAGTATTACGAGAAGCATTTATAACGGCTAATTGTTCATCAGGAAAACTATCATCAATAGGCAGTGGGTCATCAAGAACATTTTCCATTCAAGACAAATTATTAGCTACGGGATTCTCAGCTCCCTTTCTATCAATAATATGCAAATCAAATTCTTGTAGCAAAAGAACCCACCTAATAAGTCTAGGCTTAGCATCCTTCTTTTCCATAAGGTATTAAATAGCAGCATGGTCGGTGTGAATAGTTACTTTAGAATCAACAATGTAAGATCTGAATTTATCACATGCAAATACAACTGCTAAAAATTCTTTCTCAGTAGTAGCATAGTTTCTTTGGACACTGTCTAGAGTTTTACTAGCATACTGAATAACATTCAATTTCTTATCAACTCTTTGTCCTAGAACAACACCAATAGCATAATCACTAGCATCACACATAATTTCAAAGGGTAGGTTCCAATCAGGTGGTTGAACAATAGGTGCAGATATTTAGGCTTTCTCAAGTATTTCAAAGGCTTCTACGCAATCATCATCAAAAACAAATGGCACATCTTTTTGCAAGAGATTAGTAAGAGGCCTAGAAATTTTGGAGAAGTCTTTTATAAACCTTCTATAGAAACTAGCATGACCAAGGAAACTTCTTATACCTTTGATATCTTTAGGACATGACATTTTCTCAATTGCATCAACTTTAGCTTTATCAACTTCAATACCTCTTTCAGAAATTTTATGCCCAAGGACTATACCTTCATTTACCATAAAGTGGCACTTCTCCCAATTCAAGACAAGATTAGTTTCTTCACATCTCTGCAGAACTCGATCAAGGTTGCTTAAGCAATCATCAAAAGAAGTTCCGTAAACGGAGAAATCATCCATGAAAACCTCAACAATCTTTTCGCAAAAAGTCAGAGAATATAGCAGTCATACATCTTTGAAAGGTAGCAGGTGCATTACATAAACCAAAAGGCATACGACGATAAGCATAAGTTCCAAAAGGACAAGTAAATGTGGTTTTCTCTTGATCTTCTTGTGATACAGGTATTTGAGAGAAACCAGAATATCCATCTAGGAAGCAAAAGTGTGTATGTTTAGATAATATTTCTAACATTTGATCAATAAAAGGCAAGGGGTAATGACCATCCTATAACCAGTTACAATTCTTTGTGGAATAAGTTCATTTTTATCATTAGGGATAACAGTAATACCTCCTTTCTTAGGAACACAATGAACAGGACTTACCCATCCACTATCAGCTGTGGGATAAATTATACCTGCCTCCAGAAGCTTTAATAGTTTTGTTCTTACCACATCCTTCATTTTAGGATTTAATCTTCTTTGATGATCAACAACGGGTTTAGCATCTGGCTCCATATGAATTTTGTGCTAACATAAGGTGGGACTAATGCCCTTAAGATCATTGAGAGTATATCCGATAGCAGCACGGTGCTTACTTGGAGTTTTGAGTAATATCTTTTCTTCATGCTCTGAAAGGGTAGCACTAATAATAACACGGTATATTTTATTTTCATCAAGATAAGCATATTTAAGTGTATCAGGTAGTTTTTTTTAATTCAAACACAGGTTCACTCTTAGGTGGAAGAGGGTCTCCCAAAGTTTCACCAGGCAAATTGTCTTCAAGAATAGGTGCTTGTTTAAAGAATATCTCATCTATTTCAGTTCTTTCGGTCATATGCATATCATTTTCATGGTCTAACAAGTATTGTTCTAAAGGATCAGTAGGAGGCACATCAATAGAAGCAAGACCAATAATTTCATCTTTATTAGGTAATTCTTTATCATGAGGTTGTCTACGATACTTAGAGAAGTTAAACTCATGAGACACATCACCAAAATTAACACTGACAATTTCTTTATTGCAATCAATCTTAGCATTAACTGTATTCAAGAAAGGTCTACCAAATATAATGGGACAAAAATCATCTTGTGGTGATCCAAGAACAAGAAAATCAGTCGGGTATTTGATCTTACCACACAAGACTTCAACATCTCTAACAATCCCAAGTGGTGAAATAGTATCTCTATTTGCAAGCTTAATTGTGACATCAATATCTTCAATCTCAACAGGTGCAATATCATTCATGACTTCTTGATAAAGAGTAAACAGAATAGCACTCACACTAGCACCAATATCACATAAACCATGATAACAATGATCTCCAATTTTAACAGAAATAACAGGCATGCACACAGAAATATATGACATGTCCATCAATGTTATCAACCAAAAGATCCTTAACCATTGCAATATTAGGTTCAACTTTAATTTGTTCAGAGGGTCTAGGTGTTCTAATATTATTTTTATTAACCACAGTTGAAGCTTTAGCATGTTCCTTAATCCTAACAAGGAAAGGAGGTTTCTCAATATAAGCAGTAGGCACAACTGGATCAACATTGTAAACAATTGTTTCTTCTTTAACACTAACAGGTTCTTCGTTTAATTCAATAGGTGGATGAAACTTAAACCATTTCTCCTTGGGGAGATCAACATGAGCAGCAAAAGATTCACAAAAAGTGGCTACTATCTCAGAGTCAAGTCCATATTTAGTACTAAACTTATGAAAAGCATCAGTTTCCATAAAAGATTTAACACAATCAAACTTAAGATTTATACCTGACTCTTTACCTTTGTCAATTTCCCAATCTTCAGAGTTGTGTTTAATTCTTTATAGAAGATCCCATTTGAATTCAATAGTCCTCTTCATAAAGGAACCAGTAGAAGAAGTATCGAGCATGGATTGATCATTATGAGAAAGCCGAGCATCAAAGTTTTGAATAATTATTTCTCTTGAGAGCTCATGATTGGGGCACGTGTGCAACATATACTTAAGCCTCCCCCCAAGCTTGAGCGATACTTTCTCCTTCACGAGGCCAAAAATTATATATATAATTCCGATCATGATGAACCAAATGCATAGGATAAAATTTCTGGTGAAATTCCAGCTTCAACCGGTTCCAATCCCATGTTCTAGTATCATCCAATAGCCTATACCATGTCAATGCCTTTCCCTCCAAAGATAAAGGGTATAAATTCATCTTAACTCCATCCTCGGATAAACCGGCAAGCTTGAACAATCCACAAATTTCATCTATATATATCAAGTGCATATCAGGATGTACCTTTCCATCTCCTGCATAAGGATTAGCCAGCAGTTACTCTATCATACCCGAAGGAATTTCATAATAAATATTTTCAGTAGGTTCAGTAGGTTGAGGGGAAACTCTCAATGCTTCCGGTCGAGGTGAAGATACCCCGAACAAACCCCTCAAAGGATTACTTTCCATAGTGACAAGTGACAGTAAATTTCAGCACGTAGTAAAAATGTTTCCTTACCAAATTCCACTCACTAAAGGCGCTTCACTCCCCGGCAACGGCGCCAGAAAAAGTTCTTGATGACCCACAATTATAGGGGATCAATCGTAGTCCTTTCGATAAGTAAGAGTCTCGAACCCAATGAGGAGCAGAAGGAAATGACAAGCGGTTTTCAGCAAGGTATTCTCTGCAAGTACTGAAAGTAGCGTCAGACAGTTTTGATAGCAAGATAATTCGTAACAAGTAACAAGTAACAATAGTAACAAGGTGCAGCAAGGTGGCCCAATCCTTTTTATAGGAAAGGACAAGCCGGAACGGTCTCTTATAATAAGCAAAGCGTTCTCGAGGACACATGGGAATTCTCAACTAGTCACTTTCATCATGTTTGTTTGATTCGCGTTCGCTACTTTGATAATTTGATATGTGGGTGGACCTGTGCTTGGATGCTATTCTTACTTGAACAAGCCTCCCACTTAAGATTACCCCCTTTCGTAAGCATCCGCAACTACGAAAGAAGAATTAAGATAAATCTAACCATAGCATGAAACATATGGATCCGAGTCAGCCCCTTACGGAATAGCGCATAAACTAGGGTTTAAGCTTCTGTCACTCTAGCAACCCATCACCTAATTAATCCTCCACAATGCCTTCCCTTAGGCCCAAATATGGTGAAGTGTCTTGTAGTCGATGTTCACACGACACCACTGATACGTCTCCAACGTATCTATAATTTTTGATTGTTCCATGCTATTATAGTATCAATCTTGGATGTTTTATATGCAATTATATGCCATTATATATCATTTTTTGGGACTAACCTATTAACCCAATGCCCAGTGCCAGTTGCTGTTTTCTGCTTGTTTTTTTCCTTTTTAGAAAATCAATATCAAAAAGTGTCCAAACGAGAAAACAACTTTGGATTAATTTTTTCTGGACCAGAAGAGACCCAGGAAGCTTCGGGAGAAGACCAGAAGAGCCACGAGGAGGCGGCAAGCCTGGAGGGCGCGCCCCAGGGGGGTGGCCGCGCCCCCCAGGCTTGTTGGCCCCTTGTGGCACCTCTTGACCTAATTCCTTCGCTATAAATTCACAAATATTCCCAAACCAACAGAGAGACAGAAGAGAAAACCTTTCCGCCACCGCAAGCCTCTGTTCTTCCGCGATCCCATCTGGAGGCCTTTTCCGGTACTCTGCCGGAGGGAGAATCGATCACGGAGGGCTTCTACATCAACCTTGCTACCCTTCCGATGATGTGTGAGTAGTTTACCACAGACCTACGGGTCCATAGCTAGTAGCTAGATGGCTTCTTCTCTCTCTTTGATCTTCAATACCATGTTCTCCTCGATGTTCTTGGAGTTCTATCCGATGTAATTTTCTTTTGCGGTGTGTTTGTTGGGATCTGATGAATTGTTAGTTTATGATCAGATTATTCATGAGAAATATTTGAGTCTTCTCTGAACTCTTTTATGCATGATTATTACAGCTTTGTATTTCTCTCTGATCTATCGATTTGGTTTGGCCTACTAGATTGATTTATCTTGCAATGGGAGAGGTGCTTTGTGATAGGTTCAATCTTGCAGTGCTCAATCCCAGTGAAAGATGGGGACATGACACATATTTGTATTGTTGCCATTAAGGATAAAAAGATGGGGTTTAATCATATTGCTTGAGTTTACTTTGTCTACATCATGTCATCTTGCTTAAGGCGTTACTCTGTTTCATACTGAATACCCTAGATGCATGCTGGATAGCGGTCGCTGGGTGGAGTAATAGTAGTAGATGCAGGCAGGAGTCGGTCTACTTGTCTCGGACGTGATGCCTATATACATGATCATTGCCATAAATCCGTCATAATTATTTGCTTTTCTATGAATTGTCCAATAGTAATTTGTTTACCCACCTTATGCTATGTTCGAGAGAGAAGCCTCTAGTGAAAACTATGGCCCCCGGTATACTTTATCATATATTAAAAACCTAAAAATACCTTGCTGCAATTTATTTACTTTTATTTTAATTAGTATTTTAGTTTATCTATTTACCTCGATAAGATTTAATCCTTGCAAATAACCGCTAAGAGGATTGACAACCCTCTTATTTGCGTTGGGTGCAAGTGTTTACCCTTTTGTGTGCAGGTGCGCTTAACGGAATTTTGCTTGGTACTCCTACTGGATTGATAACCTTGGTTCTTAACTGAGGGAAATACTTATCTCTACTGTACTGCGTCATCCTCTCCTCTTCGGGGAAATACCAACGCAAACTACAAGTAGCAACCACTAAAGGAAGCAACAACATACATATCATCAAAATATCGAATGAATATCAAATTCACATGATTACTTATGACAAGACTTCTCCCGTGTCCTCAAGAACAAAAGTAATTACTCAGAAATCATATTCATGTTCAAGATCACAGGGGTATTGAATTTCATTAAGGATCTGAACATATAATCTTCCACCAAATAAACCAACTAGCATCAACTACAAGATGTAATCAACACTACTAGCAACCCACAGGTACCAATCTGAGGTTTTGAGACAAAGATTGAATACAAGAGATGAACTAGGGTTTGAGATGAGATGGTGATGGTGAAGATGTTGATGAAGATTGGTCCTCCCACGAAGAGAGGATCGTTGGTGATGTCGATGGCTTCGATTTCGACCTCCCGGAGGGAAGTTTCCCCGGCGGAATCGCTCCGCCGAAGAGCAAAATTGCTCCTGCCCAGGTTCCGCCTCGAGATGGCGGCGCTTCATCCCAAAAGTCTTCTTCTGAATTTTTCTAGGGCAAATAGCATCTTATAGGAGAAGATGGGCCCCGGAGGCCTGCCAGGGCCCCACAAGCTCTGGGGGCACGCCCAGGGGGTAGGGCGCCCCCCAGGCTTGTGGCCTCCTGGTGGGCCCCCTCATGGTATTTCTTTCGCCAGTATTTTTTATATATTTCAAAATAATTATCCGTAAATTTTCAGGTCATTTGGAGATATGCAGAATAGCTATCTCTGCGGTAGCCCTTTCCGGTCCAGAATTCCAGCTGCCGGCAATCTCCCTCTTCATGTGAAACTTGCAAAATAAGATAGAAAAGGCATAAGAATTGTATCATAAAGAGAAATAATGAACCAAAATATAATAAATAACAGCAGGAAAACATGATGCAAAATGGACGTATCAACTCCCCCAAGCTTAGACCTCGCTTGTCCTCAAGCAAAAAACCGAAATCGATAATCATGACCACATGTTTAGAGAGAGAGGTGATGATAAAACAAAATACGGACATGAAGGCATCATGATCATTATCATAACAGCAATATATCATCATAAAACTTGTAATGAATAAGTGACAATTCATCCACAAGACAAAGTATGAACCACAAACCGTATTGAAAACTAACAAACTATGATCTCAGTTACTGAAGCAATTGCAATTCATCATATTATCAGAAAGAGTCCATGTAAGAGCTTTGTGTAGCAAGTTCACATACTCAACTATCATTTAGTCTTCTATGATTGCTGACACTCACGGTATACTTATGGAGCAAAAGTTTCAGTCAGACACATAGAAAGATAGGGGCTTATAATTTCGCCTCCCAACGTATTTACCTCAAGGGTAATGTCAACAATAATAACTCATGATCACCTACATCCAACTGGATATATATGCCTGGATCTTTCCCCACCACATGATGCTTGCCAAAAGAGAAAATAAAAATGGAATAGAGGAGAATACTATTGACTCTTGCATAAAAGTAAATACATAAAAGTAAATACATAAAAGTAAAAGATAGGCCATTCGCAGAGGGAAGCAGAGGTTGTCATGCGCTTTTTATTTTTGGATGTGCAAACTCTTAATATAAAGGAGGGTAGGGCACGCCCCCCAGGCTTGTGGCCTCTTGGTGGGTCCCCTCTTGGTATTTTTTTCGCCAGTATTGTTTATATATTCCAAAATAATTCTCCGTAAATTTTCAGGTCATTTGGAGATGTGCAGAATAGCTATCTCTGTTGTAGCCCTTTCCGGTCCAGAATTCCAGTTGCCGGCAATCTCCCTCTTCATGTGAAACTTGCAAAATAAGAGAGAAAAGGCATAAGAATTGTATCATAAAGTGAAATAATGACTCAAAACATAATAAATAATAGTAGGAAAACATGATGCAAAATGGACGTATCACGACCCTCAGGGTCTGTCGCTGCGTTTTTCCAGTCACTTTGCTGTTCAGCCAGGCGCCAGTTAACTTCGGCCCGGGGGCTAGCCGGCTGGCCTGAAATGTTCTTCCCTGCAGACGGCTTAGTAGTGTGTACGGTACCGAAGGCCCACTCTTCGCCTCAGCTACAGACCGCATCCCGGCTGTCCAGCTAGCAAGAGCAAAAAGCTAGAGGTCACCCCACGCGAATAATGTCCGGGGAGAAAACGGCTTGGGCGACCCAGTCATTTCCTTTGTAAATATCTGCTCAGTTGGATCCGCTCCCTAGAGTCCGAGTACTATACGCTCCACTCTGCGGCCCACTCTTCGTCTCAGCTACAGACCACAACATGGCTGTTCAGCTAGCGAGAGCACAAGCCAAAGAGAGGAGGGGACATGAAAATGACTGAAGGGGGCTCGGACGAAACTGAGTTGACATCCCCTTTGCATAAAACTTGCGCTGTTGAAACTAAATATTTGATACATCTGCACCCGTCGTACCGGGATCTAATGGCTAACTTTGTCTATCGCATGATCACCTCCTTCGGGGAAACCTGCCGAGACCCTCGACGCCACCATCTGCTACAACCTCTGCGAACACCCTCCGCCCAACTCTTTGAGTCGCCCGGAGGCTCGGTGGCTACACCCAGTGGGTGCGCTGGCACGCCCCTACTAGAAGAAAGCTTCGCCGGCTGCGGCCTGCAGCCGGCTGCCATCGGTAACCTCGGAGACACAACAACGAAGCCCCTCCGCCCGACTCTTCGAGTCGCCCAGAGGCTTGGAGGCTACACTCAGTGGGTGCGCTGGCGCGCCCCCACTGGAAGAGAGTAGCGCCGGCTGCGGCCCACAGTCGGCGGCCATCGACAACTTCAGAGACGCCACTGCGAAGACCAACCACCCGAATCTTCAAGTCACCCGGAGGCTCGGAGGCTATTGTCGGGGGATGACCCCCGTGTATTCCCAAGACGGCGAGACGGGCTGGCTGTCTGACTGCCCCAGCCGGCTGCTCCAACCTGCTCCAGCGGCCGGCTGCTCCCGCCGGTCGGCTGCCCAGAGTCAACTACGACATCCCATCGGACCTGCGCGGACGAGACGGCCGTACCCTGCGATAGTACACTGTTGACAAATAGAGGAAACTATGCACACGTCACGCGTCGTCATCTATAGCATTTGTTAGGCATCGTGGGCCCTCCCTTGTCCCCTGGGCACCAGCTTAAAAGGTGTCCCATGGGGCCTCTCTTGGCAGTATGCTCATGGGTGCTCGGCCTCGTTCCTCTTATCCTATCCCTTGTACCCTGGGAGGTCGGCCTATAAGACCTCCCAGGACCCCCCCCTGGGCAGAGAGTCGACTCTTTCACCACACACACACACACACACACACACACACGCATGAGTGATACGTCTCCAACGTATCTATAATTTTTGATTGTTCCATGCTATTATAGTATCAATCTTGGATGTTTTATATACACTTATAAGCAATTATATATCATTTTTTGGGACTAACCTATTAACTTAGTGCCCAGTGCCAGTTGCTGTTTTTTTGCCTGTTTTTGGTTTTTCAGAATATAAGTACCAAACGAAGTCCAAATGCCACAAAACTTTTTGGAGATTTTTTTCTGGACATAAGAGACACTAGAAGCTTCGAGAGAGGGCCAAAAGACAGAGGAGGTGGCCACGAGCCACCAGGGCGCGCCCCAGGGGGGTGGCGCACCCCAGGGGGGTGGCGCGCCCTGGTGCCTCGGGGCCCACCTCTGCTCCGTTTGACCTAATTCCACCTCTATAAATACTCTAAAATCGGGAAACCAACAGAGGAGTCCACGAAATACTTTTTTCGCCACCGCAAGTTCCTGTTCTCGAGAGATCCCATCTGGAGGCCTTTTCCGGCACTCTGCCGGAGGGGGATTCGATCACGGAGGGGCTCTCCATCAACCTTGCTGCCCTTCCGATGATGCGTGAGTAGTTTACCACAGACCTTCGGGTCCATAGTTAGTAGCTAGATGGCTTCTTCTCTCTTTTTGATCTTCAATACAATGTTCTCCTCGATGTTCTTGGAGTTCTATCCGATGTAATCACTTTTTGCGGTGTGTTTGTTGGGATCCGATGAATTGTGAGTTTATGATCAGATTATCCATGAATATTATTTGAGTTTTCTCTGAACTCTTTTATGCATGATTGTTATAGCTTCGTATTTCTCTCCGATCTATTGATTTGGTTTGGCCAACTAGATTGATTTATCTTGCAATGGGAGAGGTGCTTTGTAATGGGTTCGATCTTGCGGTGCTCAATCCCAGTGACAAGAAGGGACATGACACGTATGTATCGTTGCTATTAAGGGTAAAAAGATGGGGTTTATTCATGCGTGAGTTTACTTTGTCTACATCATGTCATCTTGCTTAAGGCGTTACTCCGTTCTTTATGAACTTAATACTCTAGATGCATGCTGGATAGCGGTCGATGTGTGGAGTACTAGTAGTAGATGCAGAATCGTTTCGGTCTACTTGTCTCGGACGTGATGCCTATATACATGATCATTCCCTTGGATATCATCATTATTATTTGCTTTTCTATCAATTGCCCAACAGTAATTTGTTCACCCACCGTATGTTATTTTCAAGAGAGGAGACTCTAGTGAAACTATGGCCCCCGGGTCTACCTTTATCATATATTGAAAATCCTAAAAATACCTTGCTGCAATTTTACTTTATTTATTTTATTTTGTATTTTTGTTCGATCTATCTATCTATCACCATACAATTTAATCTTGCAATTAACCGCCATGGGATTGACAACCCCTTGTTCGCGTTGGGTGCGAGGATTTGTTATTTTGTGTGCAGGTGCTGCTAACGAGTTGTTGCGTGATTCTCCTACTGGATTGATAACCTTGGTTTTATAACTGAGGGAAATACTTATCTCTACTGTACTGCATCATCCCCTCCTCTTCTGGGAAATCCCAACGCAGCTCACAAGTAGCAGGAAGAATTTCTGGCGCCGTTGCCGGGGAGACATCATCAACATCTATTAAGTACCTACGCATAAACTTTCATCTCCTTGCATTTATTTTATTTGCCTTTTCCTCTTGTTTTCATCTCCCCCACTTCTAAAAAGTTTTTACAAAAAGACAAAAATATTTTCCTTTTGCCTTTTTCTTGTTTGCTTCTTTGCTTGCTTGTTTGCGTAGCCACGATGTCTCAAGAAAATATAAAATTGTGTGATTTTTCCAATACTAATAATAACGATTTTATTAGTACTCCGATTGCTCCTCCCGCCGCTAGTGCGGAGACTTGTGATATTAATTCCGCTTTGTTAAATCTTGTCATGAAAGAACAATTTTCTGGTAGTCCTAATGAAGATGCTGCATCCCATCTTAACACTTTCGTAGAATTGTGTGATATGCAAAAGAAAAAAGATGTGGATAATGATATTGTCAAATTAAAATTATTCCCGTTCTCATTGCGGGATCATGCAAAAATTTGGTTTTCATCTTTACCACGAAATAGTATCGATTCTTGGGATAGGTGTAAAGATGCTTTTATTGCCAAGTATTTTCCTCCCGCGAAAATTATTTCCCTTAGAAATCAAATTATGAATTTCAAGCAACTTGATCATGAACATGTTGCCCAATCTTGGGAAAGGATGAAATTAATGATAAGAAATTTCCCTACTCATGGTTTAAATTTGTGGATGATCATACAAAAAAATTATGCGGGATTAAATTTTATTTCTAGAAATCTTTTAGATTCCGCCGCGGGTGATACTTTTATGGAGATTACATTGGGAGAAGCTACCAAATTGCTTGATAATATTATGGCAAATTATTCACAATGGCATACTGAAAGAGTTCCTACTAGTAAAAAGGTGAATTCTGTTGAAGAAATTAGTACTTTGAGTGATAAAATTGATGCACTTATGAAATTGGTTGCTAGCAAAAATACTCCTATTGATCCTAAATATGTGCCTTTATCCACCATGATTGAGCAAAATAATGATCCCGTAGATGTGAATTTTGTCTCGCGAAACAATTTTAATAGTAATGCTTATAGAAGTAATTTTAATCCTAGGCCGTTTCCTGGAAATTCTTCTAACAATTATGGCAATTCCTATGGTAATCCTTATAATAATAATAATAGGATGCCCTATGATCTTGAAAGTAATATTAAGGAATTTATTAATGCTCAAAAAGTTTTCAACACTTCGATAGAAGAAAAATTAAGTAAACTTGATGATATGTCTAGGAGCATTGATAGAATCATTCATGATGTGGAAAATCTTAAAACTAAAATTTTGCCACCCAAAATTGATATTAATGAATCAATTAAAGCTTTATATGTCTCCAAGGATGAGAGTAAGAAAAGAACCGCTATGCTAAAAGCAAAACGAGAATTTTTAGAAAAAGCGATCTCTCGCGGTTTCTATCGTAGTAATGATGAGGATATTAAAATGATTGGTGTTTCATCTATTGATTACTTGTTTAGCAATATAAAACTTGATGAAAAGGGGACTGAAGAAGTGTCAACTTTAGCTAGAAGGCGTCCCCATAATTCGGAGGGTGAAAATCTTGATGAAAAAATTGATAAAAGTGGGTTTGGAGAGGTAAAAACTTTAACTAGTGATGTGCCCACTCTCTTGGATTACAAAGAATTTAATTATGATAGTTGTTCTTTGATTGAGTGTATTTCTTTGTTACAATCCATGCTAAATTCACCCAACGCTTATGAACAAAATAAGGCTTTTACTAAACACATCGTAGAAGCGATGATGAAAGCGTTAGAAGAAAAGCTAGAACTAGAAATTTCAATTCCTAGAAAATTATATGATGAGTGGGAATCCACCATTAAATTTAAAATTAAAAATTATCAGTGCAATAATTTATGTGATTTGGGTGCTAGCGTTTCTACAATTCCAAAATCTCTATGTGATGTGCTAGGTTTTACCAATATAGATGAATGTTCTCTTAATTTGCATCTTGCGGATTCCACTATTAAAAAGCCATTGGGAAGAATAAATGATGTGCTTATTCTTGCAAATAGAAATTATGTGCCCGTGGACTTCATTGTACTTGACATTGAACGCAATCCTTCTTGCCCCATAATACTTGGTAGGCCTTTTCTTCGAACTATTGGTGCTATTATTGATATGAAAGAAGGTAATCTAAGATTTCAATTTCCATTAAAGAAAGGGATGGAACACTTCCCTAGGAATAGAATTAAAGCACCCTATGAATCCATTATGAGGGCCACTTATGGAATCAACTTGAAGGATGATAATACTTGAAACTATGCATTATGCCTAGCTAGGGGCATAAAATAATAGCGCTTGTTGGGAGGCAACCCAATGAATAAAATAATTTTTTGCTTTTTATTTCTGTTCTTGTGTGTTTACACAATTATGCTACTGTTATGATTGTGTTTTTATGTTTTAATTAGTGTTTGTGCCAAGTAATGCCTTTGGGGTGATTTGGAAGATAGTATAATTGATGATGTTTGGAAAACAGAAAGTTTTGCGTCCAGTGCTGGAATTTTAATTCTGTACTTGAGTGTCAGACAAATCTGAAATTTTTATACAGTATTTTTATATGAATTTCCCATGTTGTCCTAATTTTTCAGAATTTTTGGAGTTACTTAAGTATAGCTTTTAAATAGATCTTTACAGACTGTTCTATTTTTGTTGCATAGTTTGCTTATTTTGATGAATCTATGGATCGTATCGGGGGGGTATGAGTCATGGAGAAGTTGGAGTACAGTAGCATTATGCCAATATTAAATATGAATCAATTTACTACAGTACTTAAAGTTAAAGATTTATTTGTTATACTAACGGATCTCACGAAGGTTTTGTTGAGTTTTGTGTGATTGAAGTTTTCAAGTTTTGGGTGAGATCACGATAGATGAAGGAATAAGGAGTGGCAAGAGCCTAAGCTTGGGGATGCCCAAGGCATCCCAAGGTAATATTCAAGGAAGACTCAAGCGTCTAAGCTTGGGGATGCCCCGTAAGGCATCCCCTCTTTCTTCTACCAACTATCGGTAATTTTACTTGGAGCTATATTTTTATTCATCACATGATATGTGTTTTACTTGGAGCGTCGTGTATTATATGAGTCTTTGCTTTGTTTGCTTTTTAGTTTGTCACAATCATCTTTGCTGGACACACCTATTTGAGAGAGCCACATGTTTATCATGATTTGTTAGAATACTCTATGTGCTTCAATTAAATCTTTTGAGCTAGGCAGTTGCTCTAGTGCTTCACTTAAATCTTTTTGAGCACGGCGGTGGCTATATTTTAAAGAAATATTTGAACTCTCATGCTTCACTTATATTATTTTGAGAGTTGATAAGATTAAATTTTGAAGAAATATTTGAACTCTCATGCTTCACTTATATCTTTTTGAGAGTTGATAATAGTAATGGTAATTTGCACAAGATATGAATTTGGTCCCAAAGTGATGAATATTCAAGGGGGATATAATAAAAAAATTCATGAAAGATCATTGGATATGATAAGTTTGATTCCTTGCAATAGTTTTATGATATGGAGATGATAATATGTGAGTCATGTTAGTGAGTAATTATGATTTAGTAAGAATATTGGTGTTAAGGTTTGTGATTCCCTATGCATGCACATAAAGTCAATAGTTATGCAACGAAATTATATCCTACTTATGGTGCATTATTCGGTGTTAGTTATGTTCAATGCATGTTTATGACCGTTTTTTGCTTTTTGGTTGGTTGCTTCTTGATGACCCACAAGTATAGGGGATCAATCGTAGTCCTTTCGATAAGTAAGAGTGTCGAACCCAACGAGGAGCAGAAGGAAATGACAAGTGGTTTTCAGCAAGGTGTTTTCTGCAAGCACTGAAATTATCGGTAACAGGTAGTTTGATAGCAAGATAATTTGTAACAAGTGACTAGTAACAATAGTAAAAAAAAGAGTGCAGCAATATAGCCCAATCCTTTTTGTAGCAAAGGACAGGCCGGAACGATCTCTTATAATAAGTAAAGCGTTCTCGAGGACACATGGGAATTTCATCTAGTCACATTCACCATGTTAGTTTGATTCGCGTTCGCTACTTTGATAATTTGATATGTGGGTGGACCGGTGCTTGGGTGCTGCCCTTACTTGGACAAACCTCCCACTTATGATTACCCCCTCCCGCAAGCATCCGCAACTACGAAAGAAGAATTAAGATTACTCTAACCATAGCATTAAACATGTGGATCCAAATCAGCCCCTTACGGAATAGCGCATAAACTAGGGTTTAAGCTTCTGTCACTCTAGCAACCCATCATCTAATTACTACTCCACAATGCATTCCCTTAGGCCCAAAGATGGTGAAGTGTCATGTAGTCGACGTTCACATGACAACAAGATGTAATCAACACTACTAGCAACCCCCAGGTACCAATCTGAGGTTTTGAGACAAAGATTAAATACAAGAGATGAACTAGGGTTTGAGATGAGATGGTGTTGGTGAAGATGTTGATGAAGATTAGCCCTCCCATGATGAGAGGGTCGCTGGCGGTGTCGATGGCGACGATTTCCCCCTCCCGGAGGGAAGTATCCCCGGCAGAATCTCTCCGCCAGAGAGCAAAAGTGCTCCTGCCCAAGTTCCACCTCGAGACGGCGGCGCACCGTCCCGAAAGTCTTCTCTATATTTTTTTAGGTCAAATGCCCTTATATACCAGAAAATGGGGGCCAGAAGTGGGCCAGGGGCCCCACGAGGTACCAGGGCGCGCCTGGGGGGGTGGCGCGCCCTGGTGCCTCGTGGGCACCTGGGTGGCCCCCTCTGGTACTTTTTGCTTCCAATATTTTTTATATATTCCAAAATAATTCTCCAGAAAATTTCAGCTCATTTGGAGTTGTGCAGAATAGGTATCTTGACAGAGCTTTTTTCAGGTCCAGAATTCCAGCTGCCGGTATTCTCCCTCCTTGTGTGAATCTTGCATATTTAGAGAGAAAAGGCATTAGAATAGCTCCACAAAGTGTTATATTGATTAAAAACACTATAAATAACAGTAGTAAAATATGATGCAAAATGGACGTATCACTTCTCAATCTATTTGCTAGCCTTCATTTGTACTAAGCGGTAATGCTGCTTGTGCATCCAACTCCTTAAACCCAAAGTTGTGCCAAATGAGTCCACCATACCTACCTATATGCGGTATTTCCATGCCGTTCCAAGTAAATTTGCATGTGCCAACTCTAAATTTTCAAAACAATTTTCTGTTCTGTGTGCCCGTACCGCTCAAGAAGCGGCAGGGGGTGGCCAATATTTTTCATGCTAGGTGTGTTATTCTCACGATGAGTGTTTATTCACTTGTCATTTCACGAGAGAGTGGCAGGTAATAGGGATGCCCAGTCCCGAAATGAACTTTTTTTAATATGATGATAATAATAAATCCCTTGGAAAGTGTTGGTATGGAGGGCACCCGTGGATACGGCTAGCCATGGATTGTGAAAGAATGGTGGAAAGGAAATAAACTTTATTTTCTGTTTGGGAACCGCCTATAATGTGTCTAGCATGGAAGATATTGGGAATTCTCGATCGTTTTCATTGACAGGAAAAGCATGCCTCTCAAAATAATTTATCTCTCTAATTTAAGCCTTGAGCTCTGGCACTTTTGCAAATCTCTGCTTCCCTCTGTGAAGGGCCTATCTATTTACTTTTATGCAATTTTTATTTTTATTTTGAGTCTCCATCTTCTCTTACAAAGCACCAACTAGAGAGCACTATTGTCATACTTGTGCATTGGGTGTAGCTAATATTGAGTGTGTTTCATGAATGGATCAATGATTGAGCATAATGGGCTAGGGATAACTTTCTTTAGCGTAGATATTTTGAAAGACATGGTTGCTTGTTAGTATGCTTGAGTATTTATGTCTTCATGTCAAATTATAGACTATTGCTTTGAATCATTCAAGTCCAAATGTCCGCGCTACAAAAGAAAAGAGTATATAATTAATATGATAGGTAGCATCCCACATCAAAAATTCCGTTTTTATCATTTACCTACTCGAGGACGAGCAGGAATTAAGCTTGGGGATGCTTGATACGTCTCCAACGTATCTATAATTTTTTATTGTTCCATGCTATTATAGTGTCAATCTTGGATGTTTTATATACACTTACAAGCAATTATATATCATTTTTTGGGAAAATCTATTAACTTAGTGCCCAGTGCCAGTTGCTGTTTTTTGCCTGTTTTTGGTTTTTCAGAATATCAGTACCAAACGAAGTCCAAATGCCACGAAACTTTTTGGAGATTTTTTTCTGGACATAAGAGACACTAGAAGCTTCGGGAGAGATCCAGAAGACAGAGGAGGTGGCCACGAGCCACCAGGGCGCGCGCCAGGGGGGTGGCGCGCCCTGGTACCTCGTGGGCCCACCTCTGCTCCATTTGACCTAATTCCACCTCTATAAATACTCTAAAATCGGGAAACCAATAGAGGAGTCCACGAAATACTTTTTCCGCCGCCGCAAGTTCCTGTTCTCGAGAGATCCCATCTGGAGGCCTTTTCCGGCACTCTGCCGGAGGGGCATTCGATCACGGAGGGGCTCTCCATCAACCTTGCTGCCCTTCCGATGATGCGTGAGTAGTTTACCACAGACCTTCGGGTCCAGAGTTAGTAGCTAGGTGGCTTCTTCTCTCTTTTTGATCTTCAATACAATGTTCTCCTCGATGTTCTTGGAGTTCTATCCGATGTAATCACTTTTTGCGGTGTGTTTGTTGGGATCCGATGAATTGTAAGTTTATGATCAGATTATCCATGAATATTATTTGAGTTTTCTCTGAACTATTTTATGCATGATTGTTATAGCTTCGTATTTCTCTCCGATCTATTGATTTGGTTTGGCCAACTAGATTGATTTATCTTGCAATGGGAGAGGTGCTTTGTAGTGGGTTCGAGCTTGGGGTGCTCAATCCCAGTGACAAGAAGGGACATGACACGTATGTATCGTTGCTATTAAGGGTAAAAAGATGGGGTTTATTCATGCGTGAGTGTAGTTTGTCTACATCATGTCATCTTGCTTAAGGCGTTACTCCGTTCTTTATGAACTTAATACTCTAGATGCATGCTGGATAGCGGTCGATGTGTGGAGTAATAGTAGTAGATGCAGAATCGTTTTGGTCTACTTGTCTCGGACGTGATGCCTATATACATGATCATTGCCTTGGATATCGTCATGATTATTTGCTTTTCTATCAATTGCCCAACAGTAGTTTGTTCACCCACCGTATGCTATTTTCAAGAGAGAAGCCTCTAGTGGAAACTATGGCCCCCGGGTCTACCTTTATCATATATTGAAAATCCTAAAAATACCTTGCTGCAATTTTACTTTATTTATTTTATTTTGTATTTTTGTCCGATCTATCTATCTATCACCATACAATTTAATCTTGCAATTAACCGCCAAGGGATTGACAACCCCTTGTTCGCGTTGGGTGCGAGGATTTGTTATTTTGTGTGCAGGTGCTGCTAACGAGTTGTTGCGTGATTCTCCTACTAGATTGATAACCTTGGTTTCATAACTGAGGGAAATACTTATCTCTACTGTACTGCATCATCCCCTCCTCTTCGGGGAAATCCCAACGCAGCTCACAAGTAGCAATGAGGCAGGAGGAGAGTTAGCTCCTTCTTCTTTGTAACATCCCCATGTAATAGCTACAGTGATCACCCTTTTGATAATGCCAAGTCACCCTGCTAAACAGTGCTTAATCATCATTTAAATCATATCTCATTTCAAATTCCAATTCAAATTGAAATTCAAATATAAAGTGAAAATAAAAGTTGTTCAAATTTGAAAACCAAAATGTTCATAAGGTTGCAAATAATCCAGAAGCATTGATAAAAATATATTCCACATTAATTGAATTAGTTAAATGACCCTAACATCCTAGAACAGTAGCAAAACAACAACTTTTAATATCTTTTTATTTAATTAAAATTCATATGAAGTCATGTCACCTCCAAACCAATTTCTGGTACTAGCTAAAATTGCATATTATTTATTGGGCCAAGTCACATATTTTACTAAACTCAATTTGAACCTAAACTAATTGCAAAACAGAAAAGGAAATAGAAAACAGAAAAGAAAAACAAGAAAATAGAAAAAGGCCGCGCGGCTGGGCTCTAGTCAAACTAGCCGGCCCAGCCCACCCCGCACGGTCGCCTCCCTCCTTCCCCTGTTCATTCTCGGTCGCCCGCGCCCCCGACCGCGTCGTCGCCGGCAAGCCGCAGCCGCGCCCTCCCCATCAACCGCGCCGCTACAGAAGATCGAGGCGGATAAGACTGCCCCCCTAGGAACCCTATCCGCCTCCCCGAGATCTTTTCCTCCCCTCCCTCGCCGCTTTCTTCGTCCTCGCGCAAGCACCCGTCGCCGCCGCCATGGCCGAGCTCGCTGCCGTGGCTACCGCCGTCCCCAGCCCCTGAGACCGAGCTCGATCGCTCCGCCTGCCTCGCCTGCTTCCTCTCCGCCCACTGGAACGAGCGCTGCGCCACCACCGCGACCTCCTCGAGCTCGTCTTCCCCCTACGGTCGCCGCCGCCTCGCCGTCAAATACGTCGCCGTCGAGCCTCCCCCGAGCCCGCTGCCTTCCTCTACCGGCTCACCGTGAGCACCGCGTCCCTCTCCCTCTCTCCCCGTGCCTTCCTCTGCGCCGCAGCCGTCGATTCACCCGTGCCCGAGCTCGCCGCCACGTAGCTCGTCGCCGGCAGCCATCCGGTGACCAAACTGTCACGCGCAGGTGTCCGTTCGACTCGCCGCGCCGCGTAGGTCTCGCTTAGCCACTGCATTTTCTCACTCGTGCGTTGCCTCGTCGATCCCGAGCTCCACTCGAAGTCGCCGCCGCCCGCCGTCGTCGCACCGCCCGATTCCGGCCACCGCAGCCGCCGTGACCCCCACCATCGGACGCGGCACGAAGTGCTCGTTCCAGCAAGCCCAAGCATGCGCGATTTGGTGCATCACAGAGAGAATCCGAGCTCGCTGGAGTTCATCGCCGCCTCGGGCTCGCCGGAGTAGCTCCGGTGGCCGGCACTGGCCGGCGCCGACGTGGCAGCCGCGGGCCCCGCCGTGTGCCGCTGACTGATGGGCCCGGTTGACCATTTAACCGGGTCAACCGCTGACGTGGCGGCCCCATGTCACTGACATGTGGGTCCCGCCTAAATAAATGATTTTTAAAAAATAAATAAAACGATAATTAAACTGTTAATTAAATTAATTTGTTAATCTGTCACTGACTATTGGGTCCCACCCGTTAATTAAGCCTAATTAACTAATAAAACTCTGTTTAATTAAATCAGTCACTGACCAGTGGGACCCACTGGTCAGGTTTGACTGGTCAGCGGACCTCTTGACTGCTGACGCCATGCTGACGTCACTGGCTACTGTTTCGGATAATCTGGAATTAAATAATTAAAATAAATTCAGAAATTCCAAAAAATCTTTAAAATTTTGAAAAATCATATAAAATAAACCGTAACTCGGATGAAAATAATTTATATATGTAAAATGATCAAAAAAATATGAAGAATCTGAATATGCCATCCACATACCTGCCACACCCCTCTAGCATGCTGAACATGGAACCGTCCCCCTCTGTTTCATCTGTCCGAAATGCCAAACGCTGGGAAAACATTCCCGGATGTTTGTCCCCTTCGCCGGTAACGTGTAGTACTGCGATATATCACCCCTAACACTGCGTACTGCCATGCCATGCCTCTGTGATTGCATTTATTGCTTGTATTTATTGTTTCTTCCCCCTCTTCTCTCCGATAGACCCCGAGACCGACGCTGCCCCTGTGATCGACTACGTCCCCGACGACCCGTCCTTTTCAGCAGAGTAACCAGGCAAGCAACCCCCCTTAACGCATGCCTATATCACCTATTCCTTCTCCCTCCTGCTTGCATTAGAAATTGCTACTGTTTTGTTTTATCCTATTCTGATGCACAGCCTGTCCTTGTAACTGTTATTGATACCTGCCTGATATCCGAGATGCTTAGTATAGGTTGGATGGTAAAACATCTGTGGCCCCTCTTCCTTGCTGTAGTTGCCCCGCTTTAGTACTGGTGCCCCGATCAATGTGATCGAACGGGCTGAGAACAGCACATCACCGCACACCCCCTAAGTTGCACCTCTCTGCAGAGCTACCACCGAGTGCCGAGGGAGATACCTCTTATCTCACTTCCGATGATGCCTCTGTAGAATAGCTATCAGGTTGTGTGTTACCGAGGGTGATTCCTCTTTCATCACTTCCGATAAAGCTTCCGTCGTGCAACTCCTCGAATGGGAATCCATCGAGGGCGATTCCTCGGATTCCTTCTCGATACTTTGGACACACAGATACTTTGACCTTTGTTACAGGCGGGTCGACCCCGAGGGGTAGCCGCGGGGAAATGTGAAGTCAGGTTTGCTAGGAGGGCACCCGCGAGAGATTATTGTGGCGGAACGACAGGGCAGGCGGAGACCACCCTGTTCGTGATCCGTGTGTTACCAAGACGGAGCGACAGGTAGTCTGATCGTCTCTGCGAGTTACTAAATACGCCTAACGGATTTGGGTATTTGATCTAAGTGGGTCGTTGGCCCTATACGCACTACCACCATGTGGGATAATGGTTATGGGACCCTCTACGTCGTACGTTTCTCCCGAAAGCTCTTCAGCTGTCACAGTTCAGAGATGCGGGCTGATTGTTGGGGTGGGCTGGTTACTTCACTGGTGTATTCAGTGTCGCGCCTAGGCCCCGACCACCCACGCAACGTGCAGGAGTGCGAAGGGCGATGGCCCAAGACCCCTTCGTGCTTAGGATTTAGACCGGCGTGCTGACCTCTCTGCTGAGCTTAGGTAGGACGCTGCTTCGTGTCGATTACCCAAGGCCGGGTATTACCCAACAAGTGTATCCGGCCAGATGTAATCGAGCGTGCTGGGTAACAGTAGTGCACCCCTGTAGGGAAGTTATCTATTCGAATAGCCGTGTCCACGGTAACAGGACGCTCAGTGTTGTATCCCGATCTACTACTAATTCAACTGGATACCTGTTAAATAATTATAAGCTCCGGGATCGCTTTCTCGCAGGGAGTCGAGGAAGGATCTCTGGGCTTGCTTCAACATGCTTGTTAATTTATAATATGCTAATCTACTCTCTTCTGATGCTGCAAGATTGCTTCAAGATGCTAGTCTTCGATAGGCTAGACTTCTCCCCCTCTATTCTGGCATTCTGCAGTATAGTCCACAGATATAACCCCATTCCTTTGATACAATGCATTTTAGTATAGTTCTGATGTCAGTCTTACGAGTACTTTGGAAGAGTACTCACGGTTGCTTTGCTTCCCTTTTTCCCCATACCCATTTGATGATACATCAAACGTTGGAGCCCAGGAGCCAGACGACACCGCAGGAGCTCACTACCAGGAGAGTCCCGGAAGCACGTACTACTGGGTTGAGCTAGCTGACCAGGAGTAGTTAGGAGGCTCCCAGGCAGGAGGCCTGCGCCTTTTCGATCTGTGTTGTTTTGCCCCGCCTGTTGGGCAAGTCTGTTTTACTTTTATATCTGTACTCAGATATCTAATGCTTCCGTTGATGCTTGTATGGGCAAGCTTATGTATTCGAGCCCTCGAGGCCCCTGGCTTGTAATATAAAGCTTGTATTATTTTATTTGAGTTTAGAGTTGTGTTGTGATATCTTCCCGTGAGTCTCTGATCTCGATCGTGTACATTTGCGTGTATGATTAGTGCACGGTCGAGTCGGGGGCATCACATTCTTCCTCCACCCAAACAGCTCCAGGAGCACCATTGTAAACCTTGTGACCATTCTAGTGCATTTGGCAGGACTAGGGGTGTTACCTCCCTCGGAGGGCCCCGAACCTAGGTACGTCTTGTGTCATGCACTTGCTCGTGCCAATCTCGCTTCCGGAGCCCGCCGGCGTCCTTACGCTTCCCCCCACTTTTAGCCATCCCATGGCATCTGCCGTGAGAACACCACGACACCTCCCCAACTGAACTGCAAGCTCCCACCTTGGCTTGATCGGATGTGTACCAAAGTCGAGAAACCCGACTTCAAGGCGACAGCGTGCCGAAACTTGCACGAGGAGCAACCAACCTCAGGCAGCAGGACCACGTCAAACTCCTTCCCCGGTGACAAGTCCATGTTGCCGGCCCACTTCCAACAAACACACCCAGAAAAGGTGGACGCCACCCCATCAGATCCACACAACTCCCATCCAAATGGGGGCCACTCATGGCAGCTGGCAATTCCGGCCGCCGAACAGCCACTCCAGCGCCAACACCGCCACCATCGGCTCGCCAAGCAAAGTACTGTCACCGCCGTCCAATGCCAAGGCCACCACCAACCGACCACTACCCTGCCTCCACGCCCGTGAGAAGAGACTGCTGGACACCATCGCTATCCACCTACGTCGCCAGACAACCCCAGGATCGCCAGGCCGCGCCGCCCCCAGCCCTCGCCGCATGAACCCGCTACACGCGAGATCTCCCCACCGCCACAGCTCGCCCGCATGAACCGCCGTCAGCCACGCCACGTGAATCAACGATTGCACCGCCACCATGGACGGGGGCGCCCGATACGCCCCAGCTTTCCACGCCACTGGCAAGCTACCCCGGCCCCACCGTGGAAGCCTGCCCTTGCGCCGCCGCCGCTTCGATGTGTTGTCCCGCGCACGCACAACACCAAGGGGAGTGTATAGAGGGCCCCGCCGCCGACCAGACTTCGCCCGACGGCATGCCCCGGTAGCAGTGAGGTGAGGGGAGGGAGGGAGGGCTGGGACGAGGCTCGGCGGTGGCTAGGGTTTGCCCTCTCGGTCGATCGCTGGAGCGATGCGAGAGGGGCTCAGAGTTCTTTTTCGCTGACTATCGTACTACAATCTATATGTGTCCATAATCATCCATTGGGGGTAGATAAAAGAGGAGAGGATGTCCCATGAGCAACCCGACCCGATGAACCGAAAGACCTAAAATCTAGGGTTGTGATAAGAATATTGGTATATACTATAATATACACATTTCCGTTTTGGAAGAGTATATATACATTCAGAGCATAATCTTTACCTAATAATAAAGCAAATTGGGTTTCTGGTCGTCCGTCATGGCATTTTTCAGAAAAGTCCCTCTATTTCAGAGAATTCAACCCACAGTCCTGTTTTAAGTAAAAACGAATCTTTTTTTCGTATTTTACACAAAAGCCCCTGTGTTTTCTTGAAATCAACCCGCAGTCCGGATTTAAGTCACACCCGAACCGTTATTTTACATTTTTCGAAACCCCCCTGATCTTTTACGTAATTCATCCGCGGATCATATTTAAGTCAAACAAATGTTTTTCTAAATCATCAATATCTTTTAAACCGTAACTCCGATTTGAACATGTTATATATGAAATTTGATTAGAAAATATGTAGAATATGAATATGAGATTATTTTTACCTGTTAAGTATTTTTAAATATTATTTTGAAAGATATTTAAGTCAAACAAATGATTTTCTAAATTATCCGTACCTTTTAAACCGTAACTCCGATTTTAACATGTTATATATGAAATTTGATTAGAAAAATGTGTGAAATCTGAATATGATGTTAATTTTACCTGTTAAATATTTTTTAAATATTTTTTTGAAAGCAAACTCAAGGTGATATTCTTGGTTTCGTCCCGCATCCAATCCTACATTACGTGAAATACACGAGGTGGTACTAATTCGTGTAGCCAGGTTGTGATATTCTTGGTTTCGTCCCGTATTGGTTTTGGACACCTCATCTGATGTACGTCACGCATATTTATTGGGCCTGGTTGTTCCATCGCTGGACCGAGCTGCTGAGCCACGTGAGAAAAAAAACTAGCACGAGAAAAATAGCAAGCGCTGATAATCAAACTCATTACCACTCGTTCAGCTCAAACCTGGCCGAGAAAAAAACTAGCGCGGGAAAATAGCAAGCCTGCCAGCCAAGTAACATCGCTATTTCTTATAAAAATAGTCCCACCTCGGTTATTCAGACCTATTCACACCAGCTTATATACGCAAGTTATCTAGAATACCTACAAAAGGGTTCGTAACGAGCCCAGACGTATATACTGCAAAGAAGCAACGACGTGATGCGTGTTGCATAATATTCTTTAGTTGTGGGCAAACGTATGGTTTGTGGCCTGGGATGGAAGCGAGGAGACCTGCACATACATGGGCGAAAACTAAGATTAGTACATTTCAGACAACCGCATCGGGCAAGTTGAACTACTTTTTATATCTGAATTATTGACGTCAAATTATGACTGAAAGGCAAATTATGTTGGAATTGTTTAACATGCGCAAAAAAAAAGTACTATGTCTATATCACAATAAACATGATTCATTTTATATTGGTCATGTAAAATATTTTTCTAAGAACAAAACAAATCTTTGCTCTTATTTTTCTGCTCGCCCCGCTAGCGCCCGTCACAAACTCTTACAACGCTCCTAATAAAAAATTATGTTGGCCACCGAAGCACAAGCAGTCGGACTCCCTGCTCAGTGCGACACAAACTCCGCACTTTACTTTGTTATATTAGCCACTGATGAAGGATCTTTGTACATTGCTTCTAATATCGTTACCCCGCAAAAAAAAATGCTTCTAATATCATTGGACACAAATAGTGCTATGCTACCCAGTCCCTAAACCTAGCCAACACCGGTTCATGGAAATCTTTGTCGCCTCCGTAGTGAAGCAAGAATATTGTACTAAGACTTTACAATTTTTATTATAGTGCAATATTTTCTGGGCATCACTAAGCAACGTCAACCAATGTGTGAAGAGATACTCGCGACTAGGTAGATATTTCTATGATTTAAATTGTACACCTAAAGTATAGAGTACACTTACGAACTCCTTTCACGATTATGTTTTTGCACAACGCATCTTTTCATCTTGTTTCTCATGTGGCAGTGTGGATGATTTCAAAGAGTTTACTGATGTCACCATGTCTGGCAGTCGGACGTGGGAGGAGGAGGGGGAGGGGTCTTGAGCTATTGGGTTCAGGAAGTATGGTTTTTTTTCTTCTCCCGTTGCAACGCACGGGCATTTGTGCTAGTGATTACAATATACCCTCTTATATGGTAAGAGTATAAGAATAAGAATATAATTTTGAGATTTTCATTGATAGGTCTGACCTCTAAAGATTGGGTTCGTGTTTTTCAGCTCGTAGAGCATGTATCGGTACTTGAAGATGTCCCCACACCGTCGTTGCCCTATCCAACCAATGAAAGGTCATATTTCCATTCACACTCCAAACCTCCCTAACTACCGCCAAAAACCACTAGGAACACCTCCTAGGAGTGAAGTACTTTGCCCCAGAATTAATGCCACTTCTCGGACCTATTGCCTATAGTCGGTCAAACTACCCAACTGAAAGGATCGACATGGACCTAGGGGGGTGAATAGGTCGCCTAAATGTAACTATGATGAGCACAACCTATATGGTGCTTGCAAGGTCAAGGGACCAAAGAAAAACACAAGTAGTCAAGCTCAAATAAAAGGTAACTAAAAGCACGCCGAGAAGAATATGTATCCCAATGTTCACTTTCTTTGAGGGCAAGCTAGTTACCGCCGGAGAGGTGCAAGACCAGAAAGGCCTCTCAAAGCCACCAAGGCCCACCTTCTTCTCCTTGATCCTTGACCACAAGGGTGAAGTCCAACTACACATGGTAGACCTTGAGGTGGCTAAAAAGCTTCACAAATGATATGGTAATTCACAAGCTTGGATGCTCACGAGGGGCCGGGGAGTCTTCCACAGTCGTATGCACTAAAAATCACCTAGGGGTTTAGATGTTCATTGACCAACACATATAACCTACCTAATTGCTTTATAGTGCAGCAGCACTGTTTGGAGAAATCGGACACACCCTCTCCGAATTGTCCGACCAGGTGATTAGCAAAACCATGCGCATATGGCTTTGCACTGCATGATGCAGTGATCCGCGTTATGAGTACGTCAGCCAAGCCATGGAGAGCATGTGGCATGTTATGGGGAGGAACCACAATATGGGGACGACATTGGTGAATTAATTCCATTCTATTTTAAAAAAAAGGCATAACATTTTACCCTAACGTTAGAACTACAACCCGTTTTCACTGTTAGTTTTTCACGCCAAGCTTTTTAAAACTAGATCCCATTTGTATATGTTTCGACGACCTTTAAAAAAGCAACTTTAGTGTTGAGACCAGGCAAGTTCGCACTACCATTTCCTTATTCTGGCAACTAAAGTTGCATCTCGCATCTAAGGCATGCCGTCCAAGGAGACGATGGCGACCACCAAGGCTTAGAATGCCACTCACACCACCGTAGTGTGTGGGGGTTGATGGGAGCCCGCTGGCGGAGGCAAACTGCGTCACCAACATTACCGGCAATGATTGCGCTTACCCTACACATACGGAAAAGGAGTATGTCCTTTTATATATATAATTGCATACTATTGGTTAGATGGTTTAGTGATATACATGATACATTTATATATTCCGTTATGCTCTAACCAATTTGTTTAATGCGGAAATAGGAAGTTGCCTAGTTAATAATAAATAGTTGCCTGGTACAACACACAAGTTGCCTAAACAACAACTACAAGTTGCCTAAAACAATCAGATGACTTTTTTCAAAAGCAACTTTGATGCTAGATGAGGCAACTTTAGTGCTAAATAGAAGCAACTTCCTTGCACCATGTGTACTAGTGAATTTATCTAGTAAGTACATCGTAGGCAACTTATAAACCATGCTGACGATTTTCACCATATATACACAACTGAGCACCATGAGTAGGCAACTTTGCATTATGAAGGTGCATACAACATATATTATGCATACACGGTCCTATTAACGCCTATCCATGATTTGTAAAAACAATTAAAACATTTCTCTCAAGTTGTCTACCATAGTTATGAAGTTGTCCATAGCAGAACGTGTTGACTAAATTAGGATTAATGTTAGAAAAAATAAGGTAGGCAACTTCACTCCATTAAAAGCAACTAGTTAGCAATGATAAGACAAGTAATTAGAAACAATGAAAAACTTTGAAATAGTGGTAGATAACATCACATCACTTTTCATAAGCAAATTTCCTTCTACGAGGGACAACTTTAGTGCTACAAAAGAGGCAAGTTCACTGCATTTTGTGTTGTAGTTAATTTTTCCTAATATTCTCCAAACTTGCTCACCGTGACTTCTAAGTTGCCTACCATTGATGCTCGTATGTCATTGTTTCTAAATTCCATAATAAAATGAATTCGTCTACCATTGATGCTCAATTGTCTGTCATTTCTAGTTTTTGCCTATTGTGGGTCCTATAGTTGCCTGACATTCCTAATTAGTTACCTACCAATGATGCCCAGTTACATGTCATCGCTATTAGTTGCCTACAATACTATGAAATGTTGTCCATCATCGTTACTCAAGTTGCCTATACTCCAAAGCATAGTGTTAGGTTACTCGCTAGTTATGGTAGGAAACTTAGAGGTGAAACTAGTCGACTTGGTAGTCGCAGTAACCAACTTAGAAGATTTTTCCGCTGATAGGCAGACATACTAGGAAAAAAGAAGAAGTTTTTTTTTGCGAGGTGGAAAAAAGAAGTTGTTTTCCTATAGTACTAAAGTTGCCTCAATACCACCCAAAGTTGCCCGCGAATTCTTTTTTTTGTCGAAACCTACCCATATGGGATCTAATTTTGAAGAACTCGTCGTGAGAAACCCAACGGTGAAAACAGATATTAATTCCAACGTGCGAATCAAAGGTTACAGCTTTTAAAATTTTTTGAAACTCAAATAAATGCATGTGGGACAAGATAGTAGCTGATTTCCTTGGTAGCATGATGACGTCAGGTACTTTCCATTTTGGATTTCTATTGGTTTCGGAATCACGTGGGAGTGGAGAAGGTGGGGGGGGGGGGGGGCACTGGTTTGGTTTTTTTCTTTTCAAAAAGTGATAGTCTGACTTTCTATATATGGGCATATGCTCGCTAGGCCCAACGAGCGTGTGGGCGCTGGCAAGGAATGTCCTATAAACTATCATAGTTATGTAAGGAATGGAAGAGAGGACGAGCTAGAGAAATATAAAGACGGCGAGGAGAGAAGATCATATCAGACCACAATGCATGAGGCGTAAGGTGTCGCCTCTTAACCCAAACGCACGGGCCGTTCACGAATTGGCGAGACTCCTTTGAGTTGGTTTTTAAATTTTCACCAAAGTATTTTATCCCCCTAGCCCACCCCTTAAACTATGTTGAGTTCGTCTCCTTTTCCGCCCCTTAAAACCTATGCATCATCTAGTGTAACAAAGATCACCCTTCCTCCCCTCCTTGGCAAGCACACACCTTCCAATCATGACTATCATAATACCGTTTCTCCATGGTGCCTCTTCTTGCTTCAATTTCTCAAGCTCCAGCTCTCCTCTTCTCTTTGTCCACCACCGATTGGCGCGCATGTACCATCCTCCTCTACCATCTATTGCCTCTCCCATTCGTCTCACCCAACACAAGATAAGGAGGGGCGGGAGATGGGTGTATGGAGGAGTCGAACCTGTCAAGCTAGGGTTCGAAGGATGGATTACGCTCCGCCAGTTGGTCACCAAAGACATCACTAAAGGCAGTAGTCGAAAATACTAGTTTATCATAAGCTTGGTCTAAAATTCCCCCAAAAATAGCCTTTTATAATTATATTGGTAATAATCCAGCAAAAGGAGGATTATTCAGAGCATGTTCCATGGATAGTTCTTCATTTCCTGGCGTGGCTATTGGCAGGGAATGAATCACACGAGAATTACGACAGGTTCATATTTTAAGCCCGCTGTATTTTATTATGTCTACTATTCGTATTTGTGTATACCCCGGTTCACCTAAAATACTAAGTATAAGCTCATAAAAAATATGGCAATATATTTCAACACTTCCCTTTCAAATAAGTTAAGCTACTGCATTTTTTCTATGAGTACGCAAACTGGTGCCATTTTCTTATAGAGGAAAAATGACGAACGAGAGAAGTTACACCAAACACCCAAGCCCCAAGAAGCTACTCCTACAATGTCAACCCTCGCCGTTACCCATAGTTTGATTGCCTCTACGGTCTGAATGCAGAATCCATTAACTGAACGTTGCTGCGAGGTATTGCCGAAGACCTGTGCGCAGATGAGCATGACAGTGGACTCAAAACATCTGCTCTTCTCCACTGCATTCTCCCTTCCAGGCTTGTTTGCCGTACTGTGCTTCACTCGCTTACAGGTTACAACCACCCTAAACAGATAAATGCGCAGATTTTATGATTTACTAGGAAATATCTGACGAACGCTTGAACGCATCCGCGCCTGACAGGACAAACAAGGGCTAGCAAGCAGCACGCAACCAACTGCTGAAACCTAGAAGCCTCTCAAGAGGGAGGCCAGCTCTAGCCGAAACTTTTTAGTGACCCCCAAAAGGCGACCGGCGTAATTTTTCGCCGGATTTTGTGGCGCCCATTCGCCCGTCTTGGCGCATCTAGAGTGCATGACCGTGATCTCTCTCGGCTGCCTGCCTCCTGCGTTCCATGAACGAACACGGGCCGGGGCTTGCGCCGTTGCTTTCTTGTCCCGATTAATCCATTCTTCGGTTCCGGCCAGCGCGCGGCCGTATAGCTCCAGTTTCCGCCGGGTTCCTTTTATGTGGATCCGGTTGCGTTGGATCCCTCGGCCGTGCTGCCTGGCGACCTGGAGGCTGCGACGCCGCGCGTTGGAACCAGTGGCGGGCCTGGTCGTCGATCGCCTCGATCTACCCGTCGCCGTCGCGGGAAATTCTCGACAGGGATGGTACATGGTTCTGGCTCGGACAAACAGAGTTGCTACTTACTTATTCGAGATATTATTAAGTTGTACCTGAGATATGTTCTTGCGACCAATGATTGGATGGCCTGAGCGATGAACTGATGGTGCTAAGATAAACGGCTTATCGTCATCTTGGTTAGCAGCGCTGCCTTATCCGCTCATCTGGATTCGTAGCTGTACGTGTGTTGGCGTGATAACGAATGACTGGACTGGTGATAGACGTATGTATGCATTCGCGTTTCTTTTCACTAGTAGTACTAATTTTATTATTACACGAAAACGCTAAACCACACACATGTGATCTGTTGTTCTTGTTCTTGCAAAGTCAGTTTCTTTTTATCTCGTGATCTACCTGGTGGATATTTGCGCTCGCCCAGTTGGTTACCCTACTCCACTCCTCTTTGATTCATAGAAAAAAGCAGAGGAATAGGAAATTTTCTTATGACAACACTGTTCGTCCTTTCGATTCAAGAAATTGATCGTAGGAAAAATAGAGGATTTTTTCTTTGGATTGAGTTTTTTTTTTTTTTGCGGGTAAGAATTTGTATTACTCGTCACCAACAGACCTTACAATCAATCGCAGCCAGTTTCAAAACCTCAGGAGGGCCAGACCCTAGCCAAGTCATGGTTCTACCCTCAATACGAGCAAAATTAGCTAAGCTATCACTAATTTTATTTTGGCTACGATTTACATGAGTAATACAATTTTCACGTAGAGACATAAGATATCTAATCTCCTTAATGATGCATGAATATACCGATCTGTCAACCTCAAGGGCCTGGATCAATATCACTGCAATTATAGAGTCCATCTCGATTTGCACTGGTAGGTCACTTCTTTGTATGGAGAAAGATAAGCCTTCCATGCATGCGCATAATTCAGCTTCAAGAACATCTCGGCAAGAAAACAACTGCCTGCAAGACGAGAAAATTTGGCAATCCACTCAAAACTATTTTTTAGATTTTTACTGTGTGCAAAGAACTAGATAAAGTATAATATTGACCAGAAGGTGTTCCGGGTCATGTCCACATAGTACCGAACATGCAGGGTGACACACTTAATGACTAGTGGTTTGTTGGAGAACTAGGAGATAAAAGAGAATGAGAAATTGGGCACCGTAAGTGTTCTGGACGATCTCGGAAATGTTCTGGGAGGCCCCGGTGATGCCAGGAGTGTTCATGAAGTGCCCGGGAAGGTCCTGGATGGTCACGGAAAGCCCTAAAAGGTTTTAGAGGGTTTCGAAAGGGTCAAAGAACTTCTGGAAGGTTGACGATATTGAGGCATCAAGGATTTAAGGCGAGTCCAAAGGTTGACGGCATCGAAATATTGAGGTTCAAAGGTGGGTTCGAAGGTTGACGACATTGAGACACCACATTCATTGACATGATACATGGTATATGATCAGATATTGACTAAAACTTGATAAAAATCACATTCATCCCTTGATAAATGACATATGAATCAATTCATACGTGCAAAGTTCCCCAACACATGGATCACATCTTTATGACTGCAACTCAATAGAACACAACTAGTGCAAAATTGTAAAGCCACCGTCACCTTCAAGACAACCACTACTTCATTTCCTACTGCTACCATAGGAACTACATATCTTCTCATCTATTTTATCTCTTCATCTTGCACCACATGCCCCTCCCTGATGGCCATGCCCATGCCCTCCCTGATGCTCATGCTCCCCCAGATCGCCATGTTGCACCAAATATAGAACATACGAGAGCTCCCAATGCCAGAAATCGCAGCCCCATTCCATAGGCTTTTCCAGAATAAATATAACCATATAAAACCAAGAATACATGCCCGCAACAACAGAGATCAAAATGCTATAATGGCTCACATTGTGGTGATGCATTTGTAGAAGAAGATGTTCGTATGGTTGGGGTTTGCAAGAAGTAACACCTCACCAATCGACCGCAATCATGGCACTTGATCAGAGGGAGCACAGAGCAGCAGCATCGCCTGTCCCAGACGAGCTTGCGGCCGACATGGCCTTCGTGGACAAGCGCGCGGCGGAGGAAGGAACATGACAAAGGTATCATGTGTGCCTGTGGAGGTGCACGGCGAGTCAACGGCGAGGGGGCGATTAGCTTGGCGAGGGCGACGATGGCACCGTCAAGACAGCGCGGCTGAGGTGGAGGGGCGATTGGCTAGATGATGGGCTAGGGATTTGGCTCGAATGGAGAATGGTCGGGCTAGGGGTTGGAAGGGGGGCGAAAATGAAAGACACAATAGGGACCTATGTGCAAAAAATGCAACAATTTTCCATGCCGACTACACCAGTTGTCCCAAATACGTCCATTTCGAACGCCAGTGGCCGTATGGTGAGCAGCCAGCACAAGCATAATGAATGTAATTTGCGCTTTCTAAGGGGCGCAGCTATTATGCACCCAGGCTCAAATGAGCCCGGGTGTGAATAGTAAAATCATTTTAAATAGTGAAAAAATTCAAAGAAAATCCGAATTTTTTGTGGTGCATGATGCACGTGGAAAATTTCGTGAAGTTTGGACATTTGAGAAGCTCGTGGCAAAAAACACAAATTTCGGGTGTCTGAGAAACTTTTGAAAACAACACTGTTCACACCCGTTATTTTTTCTTTTTTCCCACGAGCTCCTCGAATGTCCAAAGAGCCCGAAATTTTGCACAACATCACACATTTGAGCATGTTTGCACCATAAAAAAAATCGGATTTTTATGAATTTGTTTGCTATTTTTTGATTGTACTGTTCACCGGGAGCCCGGACACCAAATTGAGTTATCGCGAAGAGTATAGGTACCATGGGTGTATTTTACTCTTAGCTTAAAAAATCGATTATACTATACACTGCAATATCATAATCGGTTTCAAAAAATATGTAAAATACACTTCAAGTCCGCAGTATCAGAATAAATCATTTGACAGAAATGTTAGCAGAGGTACACTTGATTGCAACTTAAATAGCCAACAGATCTTATAGTAGTAGAGAAACCCACATCTAGAACTGGTTACACTTGTACTGTATGTGGCACGCTTGTGTATATACATTTGGACCGCTAAATTGTTTGCTGCGACTGTTCCATAAGGCAATCTGAAATTGTACACGCCGACAGGAATTTAACCGAACGAAACTGATCAGTTTCAACAAACCCTGATCGACTTGCCATCCATGATCTCGACTCATCCCCAGTCTTGTCTTGTCACTTGCCCTTAATTTCTCCTCTCTCTGTAGCTGATGACCCGCGCAAACTGAGGGATGCAGCACCGCCCAGCTTCGCCTCCGCCGCGAGCCCCGGCGATGTCGCCAGCACCATCGGCGCCTTCTTGCTTCTCCTTAAGGAGGTCGCCAAGCTTCTTCATCTGTGGGGTTGGCTTCAGGGGCTCAGATTTGAGGATCGCCTCCAGCGTGGGCAGCTTTGTCTGCGGCCCAAATGCAGCAGCTGTGGCCTGGTTGCTTGCAGTTGTGCTAAATGTTCTGGCAGGTGTACCATCTGAGATGCAAAAATGTGGTTCAGAAAGGTGCTTCTCGCAGCACCGGACGTCTTGGAAAATTTCCTTTCTGGCTACGAATTACGTGAGTTAGTCTACATCGTTACCTCCATTTACACTGAAGAAATCATCTTCACAGTCCGAGTCTAACCAAGGAGAGGCTTCGTAGAAAGCTTCATCTCTGCTGCTAGCTGCATGGAAAATGATTGATAACTTAGTCGTGATGACAATTAGGTTCAAACACAATAATGACCATGATGAGAATAGCTCAACAACCACCAGACAACAATTATGTAGGAACAGGACCCACGTTCCTGTGGTTTCTTCTGCCGTTCATCATAAAGCAGAGGAAACGTGCATGCCCCTACTTTCTGACATGATTAAAAGATGCAGGGAAACGTCAACCTTTAACAGCTCCAACATTTCTGCGTAGAGAAATGCCAATAAAATATCTTGGTGCATCTCTTTACTTCATATCTAAATAATTTTCATTACTTAGTTCTTGTAATCTTTTTTTAATCTGATTATATGTTGGCCATAGTTTCGTACTATAAGCTTTGTTTCTCCTGAAGAATACAGAAACTGACGCTTGCATATTGGGAAAAACAATTGCTTGAACTGAAGCTATCATCCAATGAAGTATAAGAAAATGAATTTCCACTAGAATAAGTAACTAAGTAGTCCTATATCGCAACGCATGGATTCGATGACAAAATTTACTAAAAAGTAGAAACAATGCCTATATGATCTGCCAATCTTTTTCAGGAAATTTCACCGTTTCTAAATTCCAAAAGGCCAAAAGTTGATGCATGACCACTTTGCAAATAAGCAATTTTTTTGATAAGACTCAAACGTCGCATCGAGGCGTACAACCACAAAGAGTTGGTATCTGATCTCTGCATAATAGGATGCCCCAGCCAAAAAGCAAACAAACTAAGAAAAAGCAACCAACATGGTTCTACTTCTATGTGCAAAGAGAAGACAACCTGAGCGATCTGGAGAATAAACCATCATCCATGCAGGCTTGGCTTCTCACTGCTCGTTTCATCTCTCGCTTGATGAGAGTCAACAAGGGGAGAACCCCCATGATCCACCCACCAACTACGAATGTAGAAACACAGACAAGGCGAGAAGGAAAAGAACACTATCATAGACAGCGATTGTAGTCGATTCAGCCGGGAGGACGTTCTCAGGCGCCACTTGCCTGCTGTTGGAGCCACCTCCGCCTCCGCCTCCCCCATCAACTTCTCCGGTAGATTGCAACGGAGCCGACGAGCCCTTCTTCGCCCTTGAACGCTTGCCCCTGCGGATCAACTTCATGTCCCCCCTGCTCCTAGTCCTATCCCTCCTGCCTACTCCACTTTGCAAGGTCAAACAAACATGTAGCATGGGTATTCAGAGTTGACACGAGCTAGAGATCTGACGCAACGTGCAGAGTCAGCGGGAGATGATTTGTTTTAGCGAGGGAAGCAGAGTATTCTATGGGTTCCAGGGTAGACATGTAGAGGCAAAGCAGCATGATATACGGATCTGGCTTGGGGTTTGTGCAGGAGAAGAGATGGTTTCATCAGGTTTGTTGGTTGTGTGTATCGTGTATGAGATATGCAAATTGACCACTTTGAGTGAGCAAAGCTTCTTGTTTGGGCAAGAGATGGGAATGTGAGGAGTGATGGATGCAGCTTTATGGTTGGAAGGTTGCTTCATTGCCAACCCTGCGATTCTGAGAAATATGCAACCACTTTCTGTTTCGCTACAGGGAATGGTGGGGTTAACTGAACTTCTTCCATTAAAAATTTATGATATGAAAATGTGTGTAGGAGGCTTGCGGTTGCAGACTCCCTAGGTCGGCGCCGTTATTGTTGGTTGTATGCATCAAATAATGCAGAGGCCGGGGTTATCTTCTTTTTCGAGAAAAAAAAGGTTGGTGGCGTAATAGAAAGGCTTCTTTGGGTGGAGGTATGCCCGCCTTAAAAGATATTACAAATCTCAAAGCAATGAAGAAAAATGTATTTTGGTACTTTAGAATTCGGAGATGGATGATAACCCCCACAGACGGGAAAAAAATTGTTGTTTGATCTACTGAGAGAGAAACTAGTATGGTGTACATAGAGGAAGGGGTCGTAATGGTTGGCCGCTTGCAACAAGTGGCAACGTCCTACTCGCGCACCACAATGAGAAGGGGTGATGTGATTGTGCTCAACGACGAACTGTCATGGAATGGTAGGTCATGTTCTTGTCGTGTGGCTGCAATGGCTCAATATTCTCGTTCACGGCAAAACCCCGATGAACACAATCACATTGCCCCACGACGGGATCCATGACCGAATTCTTATACTCCATGACAGATCCTTCCATGGAAGGAGTCATACGACTTCTGGAAATCCAGCTTGAGGATGATGCCCCTCTGGCATTGGACATAAACGTTGTGGATTCTCCCGCTTGGACTGGTCCTTTCTCCACCATGTTTTGGAACGAAGGGGCTTTGATGATCCCTAGATCTGTAGGACTATGTAAATCATCACTAGTGGTACACACCACTATCAACATTAATGGAGAGGTGGGACCCTATTTTTGCTCATCTCGCTGTGTAAGATAGGGAGACCCCCCCCCCCCCCAACTATTTTCAACCTTGCGGTTGACGTTTTGGCGGCTAACCTGGAGAAATGGGCGAAATTCTACGTCACGAAAGACCAGGGGGGTCTTGGTATTATTTATGCTCAACGGATGGATCTTGCACTCATGTTGAACTGGCTGTGTAGGATCTTGAAGGATGATGGGGGTCAATGTTGCGCCTTATTAAGGCTAACTATTTGCAAGATCAATTACTTCTTGCCTGTGATCGCAAGGAGGGATCTTAGTTTTGGAAATCCCTCCACTGAATCAAACACGATATCCGTGAAGGTATCAACATCTCAATAGGTGATGGAGAGAGTACCATGGGTTTTGGCTCAACCCGTGGCTCGGGAGGAACTCACTTAGAGTCGAGTTTCCCTCCTTATTCGGACCCATCACTCTTAATGGCCTTAGATTTATGTGATGAGAGTTGGAAAATCTCATTTCGACGAACACTTGGACCACAGAAAACTATGGTGTGGGGCAACTTGTAGGACAACCTCCCGGCCATGCTTCCAGATTCCCCGGAGACGGTGTCAGGGCACCTTGCCCCTTCACGGCTCTTCGCTTATGGGTCACCTACCATTCCCTATGTCGGTCACCGCCTCTTTCCTAGCTCTCCCCTTTGTGGAAACTTCTTTGCCGCTCAAAATAAAGATCTTCGTCTGGCAGCTCCTCCGTGGATGTCTTCCCTTGGGCACTGAGGTGGCTAGGAGGCATGAATCAGGTGATGGCCTCTGACCCTTATGTGTGGTGCCCGAGTCCGGGACGCACATCATCTTCTCTTGTCCCGTCGATCGCTTCCTTTGGAGTTGTGTAGACTCACTGTACGAAAGGAGGAGACACCTCTTTTGGTTAGTGTTCGCTGCGATGGCCTACGTCTTATGGACAACCCTTAATAGCATGGTTATCTGGAAGGCCATATTTGCAACATACTATTGACTCTGTTTTTAAATTAGTGGCTTTTATGCAGCAATGGCGGTTGTTGTCTAGGCGGCGGGACAATGACTTGTTGGGTGGCATGATGAATGGTCTCCAAATAGTCGGATGCCCGCTCTGGTCCCGTTTCTAACAATTGGCACCTTGTATCCTTTTTTCTCTCTCTCTTTTGGACATGTTTGTATTGTCGCCCCAGCAGACTATTTGCTTCTTTCATCTGAACATGTACTTGTTGTTATATGAACCAGGTTAGTGCTTTATTTATAAAGTGGGGCGAAAATCTATTTCAAGAGAGTATTCTCGTTCGATGAGAACTACTGGTTCAATGCTCATGGAGTGTGATCAATTTTGAGACCGCATCAGCTAACAAGCTAGACCATGAGTATCAATTGATCTCTCGAACCCACTTTCCCCGGATTGCATCCGCTATTCGAGGGATTTTAGGTCAGTACAAGTGTACAACCCATTGTGAAACCAGATTACTATATTCAAATTAGGAAAGTAAAACTGGTCACTTTCCTAGCCATCTCAGGCTACCAGCCGTTTGATTTCATATCTGGATCACCTTTTAGCGCCACGGTTTCCCTCCATGGACCGGATGTCCTAAGTGAACGTTTTTGTGGAAGAAAAATCCAAGCCATGTGGTTGACTGGGCCTCACCGGCACAAAGCCCATCAGAGCCTCACGAACAAACAATCAGTGCCACTACTGACTTTCTGCAACCCATTGCATCCTCACGGACAAACAATCAGTGTGACGATTGACTTTCTGCATGGCCCCTTCCTTTCGCACTCCAGGGCTATCCCAGTCGCCCCGGCAAAGGCAAATTGAGCGGCGACGACGGCGAACTACTCCTCCTAGCGATGCGGATTAGCATCATGGAAATTTGCGCCCACCCTCCCTCGGTCTTGAACTCGAACGCCAAGGCCCATCTTGACTTGCCATCCCTAGGCGGGAGGTCGTCCAAGGGCGCGTTTAGTAGCCTGCAGGAGGCCCAACAAGTCTCGCACGGTGCAAAAATCACGCGTTTGGACGTCTGGCCTGCACCGGAATCTTATCCTGCATGATGTTTAAAGCACCCCTCAGCTAGGCACGGTAGGAACGCTGGATTTGGCCATTCCCATTCTATAGTGAGCCAGGCTCGAGCGATGCAACCTGATGCAGGCCTGGTACATGATGTAGGTGGGGTTGCATGTGGGGTGTTTTGTTACCTCCTTAATCTCCTGTACTTATTAGTCCCTTCTAATCTACACAATGGTGCTTCAATTCGAGATAAGCTCTACACGAAAAAGATGCACATCGATGTTGTGGTTCTATTCAGGTCATCGGTTGGTAGTTTCGTTAACTGTAAATGTTCAATTTCGTGTTCATATTTGAAGCTATTTTAGATGAATTTCGTCAAATTCGTCGCGCATTAACTCTGAGCTGTGATTCAATGTTCGTTTCCAGCATTTGAAGGGAATGACATTAACTCGAGTTGCCAGCAAGATGTTGCAAAGTTGGGGAAATGATTTCATTTCCTGGCTATCAGAACCAAAACTTGTTCATAATTATGTAGGTGTTGTCTGTCATATATTTTGGGCAGATCTTTAGCTAGATGAAGCTTTCAGACATTACCATGCCCAATTGGTAGTTTCATTACAATTTCTAAGATCAGCCTGTACACCAGGTTGGTCTAGTTTATGATAATACCTGATACGTCTCCGTCGTATCTATAATTTTTGATTATTTCATGCCATTATCCTACAATTTTCACATACTTTTGACAACATTTTATATTATTTTTGGGACTAACATATTGATCCAGTGCCCAGTGCCAGTTCCTGTTTGTTGCATGTTTTTTGTTTCGCAAAATATCCATATCAAACGAAGTCCAAATGGGATAAAAATTTACGGAGATTTATTTTGGAATATATGTGATTTTTGGGAAGAAGAATCAATGCAAGATGGTGTCCGAGGTGGCCACGAGGCACCAGGGCGTGCCTGGGGGGGCAAACGTGCTCTGGTGGCTCGTGAGCACCTCATAAGTTGGTTGACCCCCTTCTTTCACCGCAAGAAAGATAATATCCGGAAAAAAATCGTGTTAAAATTTCAGCCCGATCGGAGTTACAGATCTCCGGGAATTTAAGAAACGGTGAAGGGCCAGAAAACAGCAACGCGAAACAGAAGAGAACAGAGAGAGAGATTCAATCTCGGAGGGGCTCCCGCCCCTCCGGGTGCCATGGAGGCCAAGGACCAGAGGGGAAAACCTTCTCCCATCTAGGGGGGAGGCCAAGCAAGAAGAAGAAGAAGGGGGGCTCTCTCCCCCTCTCTTCCGGTGGCGCCGGAGCGCCGCCGGGGGAACCAACGTGACGGCGATCTACACCAACAACTTCGCCGCGGTCACCACCAACTCTCTCCCTCTCTATGCAGCAGTGTAACCTCTCTTTTCCCGCTGTAATTCTCTACTTAAACATGGTGCTTAATGCTACATATTATTATCCAATGATTTGTGGCCATCCTATGATGTTTGAGTAGATTCGTTTTGTCCTATGGGTTGATTGATGATCGTGATTGGTTTGAGTTGTATGTTTTATTTTGGTGCTGTCCTATGGTGCCCTCCGTGTCGCGCAAGCGTGAGGGATTCCCGCTGTAGGGTGTTGCAATACGTTCATAATTCTCTTATGGTGGGCGGCTAGAGTGACAGAAGCTTACACCCGAATAAGGGGGTTGTTGCGTATGCGAGTAAAGAGGACTTGATACTTAATGTTATGGTTGGGTTTTACCTTAATGATCTTTGGTAGTTGCGGATGCTTGCTAGAGTTCCAATCGTAAGTGCATATGCTCTAAGTACGGAAAGTATGTTAGCTCATGCCTCTCCCTCATATAAAATTGCAATAATGATTACCGGTCTAGTTATCGATTGCCTATGGACAAATCTTTCTCTTGTGTTACAAAAAGCTCTCTACTAAACAACTAACTTTTATTATCTTGCAATTTACTCCTAGTTTTATTCTCGTTAAGTACTTCTAGTTTTATCCTTGCAAACTTATTCCTACACCTACAAAGTACTTCTAGTTTCATACTTGTTCTAGGTAAAGCGAACGTTAAGTGCGCGTAGAGTTGTATCGGTGGTCGATAGAACTTGAAGGGAATATTAATTCTACCTTTAGCTCCTCGTTGGGTTCGACACTCTTATTTATCAAAAAGCTACAATTGATACCCTATACTTGTGAGTTATCAAGACCTTTTTCTGGCGCCGTTGCCGGGGAGCAATAGCGTGGGGTTGATATTCTCGTGTGTGCTTGTTTGCTTTATCACTAAGTAGATTTTATTTTCTGTTCTAAGTTGTTTTATATCTTTAGTTATGGATATGGAACACGAAATACCAAAAAAAACAGTTGTACTTGCTACTCATGGAGATGGGGAACCTCCTAAAACCCTCGATACTCGTTATGTGGAAAACATTAAATACTACTTTGATAATCCTGATAAAACTCCATTCAACTTGATAATGGGATATACTTTGGATCAACGGGAATATTTTAGGGATTATCGCTTGTCTCAAAAAGGGAAACTCTTATGGGATCAAATTTATTATTTGCATTGGTATGCTCGTAATTTATGCTTAAGATATGATTATACTTGCTGCTCTATCTGTTGAATACTAGACGGAGAGTCTGAGAGAAAATCACCGATGTTGATCATTGATCGGAAGGGGTTCCGGGTCATGTCTATACTTCACCGAACCTATAGGGTCACATGCTTAAGGGTCATCTATCTGCTGAATACTAGACGGGGAGTCTGAGAGAAAATCACCGAAAAAGTTTTCGGACACCGGAAAAGTTTCGGACAGCGGAAAAGTTCCGCAGAGAGAACACCGGAACAGTTTCGGTAAAACTGAAAAGTTGTTTCAGGGGATACCATAAAGTCAAATTGGTTTTGGCACATGCCTGATAATTCTTGGAGGGTGCCAGAATCATTCTGGAAACTTTCTGGAATTTTCCGGGATGAAAACCGGAAATGTTCCGGAGCTGCCGAAACCGCTTCAGATGCTTTTCGCAGATGAAAATCACTAAACCGGAATTGTTCCGGATCGCATTGAAAATTATTTTAGTGGGTACTGGAAATGTTCTAAGCCCACAAAAATATTTTCAGTTCGACCGGACGCTGAAAAATGTCGTCGTGAATAGTGAAAGCACTTTTTGGGCTGATTTGCAAATGGGGTTTTTCTTCTAGAAGAAAACCACTTTTGGTGTGTGAAAGGGAGGTGGAGCTCCCCAAGGGGGCTGCAAATTTTGGTCATGGCTTGGGTGGGCCCTCCTTGAGGTGTCCTTCCACCTCATGGTGGATATCTTCTACACACCCTTATGTGGCATGTGGTGGAAAGATCCTAGGAAGGTCCTTTTGGTCTTTCCTCTACCCCTTGCTCCTCCTATAAATAGAGGTGGATATTGCTCTCCAAAATCAGCTCATCCTTGCTCTCATACACATGCCATAGACTTGTCTGGCTTCTCTCTCCCTCCCAGCGACACAGTACTGCTATGCAAATTTTTTATTTTTTCCTAGTTTTTCAGAATTTTTGGAGTTACAGAAGTATGATCAATGTTCAGATTACTACAGACTGTTCTCTTTTTGATGCATTGTTTTGCTTGTTTTGATGAAACTATGGATTGTATCAGAAGGTATAAGCCATGGAGAAGTTAGAATACAGTAGGTATAATGCAAAAATAAAATATGAATGGGTTTGCAACAGTACTTAAAGTAGTGATTTGCTTTATTATACTAACGGATCTCACGAAGGTTTTGTTAAGTTTTGTGTGGATGAAGTGTTCGAAGATCGAGGAGGTATTGATATGAGAAGAATGAGGAGAGGCAAGAGCTCAAGCTTGGGGATGCCCAAGGCACCCCAAGTAAATATTCAAGGAGACTCAAGCGTCTAAGCTTGGGGATGACCCGGAAGGCATCCCATTCTTCTTCAACAAGTATCGGTATGTTTCGGTTTTTGTTTTGTTCACATGATATGCGTAAATTCTTGGAGCATCTTTTGTGTTTATTTTTCCCTTTTTTTTATGCACCATGCTGGTATGAGATGGTCCTTGGTTGATTTATAGAATGCTCTTTGCACTTCACTTATATCTTTTGAGTATGGCTTTATAGAATGCTTCATGTGCTTCACTTATATCATTTGAAGTTTGGATGCCTGTTTCTCTTCATCTAGAAAACCGTTATTTGTAGAATGCTCTTTTGCTTCACTTATATTTGTTAGAGCATGGTATTTTTTAGAAAGAATTAAAATCTCTTGCTTCACTTATATCTATTTACAGAGTCAACAGGAATTGGCCATTCACATGGTTAGTCATAAAATCCTACATAAAACTTGTAGATCACTGAATATGATATGTTTGATTCCTTGCAATAGTTTTGCGATATTAAGATGGTGATATGTGGGAGGTACTAGTGAATGATTGTGGTTTAGTAAGAATATTGGTGTTAAGGTTTGTGATTCCCGAAGCATGCACGTATAGTCTCTCGTTATCCTAAGAAGTTGGAGCATGATTTATTATTGATTGTCTTCCTTTGCGTGGAGGTCGGGGGCGCGCGATGGTTAACTCCTACCAACCTCCCCCCTAGGGGCATGCGTAGTAGTACTTTGCTTCGAGGGCTAATAAACTTTTGCAATAAGTATGTGAGTTCTTTATGACTAATGTGAGTCCATGGATTATACGCACTCTCACCTTTCCGCAATTTGCTAGCCTCTTCGGTACCGTGCATTGCCCTTTCTCACCTCGAGAGTCGGTGCAAACTTCGCCGGTGAATCCAAACCCCGTGATATGATACGCTCTATCACACATAAGCCTCCTTATATCTTCCTCAAAACAGCCACCATACCTACCTATTATGGCATTTCCATAGCCATTCCGAGATATATTGTCATGCAACTTCCATCATCATCATATACATGACTTGAGCATTCATTGTCATATTGCTTTGCATGATCGTAAGATAGCTAGCATGATATTTTCATGGCTTGTCCATTCTTTGATATCTTTGCTACGCTAGATCATTGCACATCCTGGTACACTGCCAGAGGCATTCATATAGAGTCATACTTTGTTATAGTATCGAGTTATAATTTTTTGAGTTGTAAGTAAATAGAAGTGTGATGATCATCATTTTTCATTATTAGAGCATTGTCCCAGTGAGGAAAGGATGATGGAGACTATGATTCCCCCACAAGTCGGGATGAGACTCTGGACGAAAATAAAAAAAAGAGAAAAAAAAGGGAGGCCAAAAAGAGCCCAAGAAAAAAAGAAAAAAAAAGAAAGAAGAAAAAAAAAAGAGAAAACAAAAAAAATGAAATGAGAGAAAAAGAGAGAAGGGGCAATGTTACTATCCTTTCCACACTTGTGCTTCAAAGTAGCACCATGTTTTTCATATAGAGAGTCTTCTATGTTGTCACTTTCATATACTAGTGAGAATTTTTCATTATAGAACTTGGCTTGTATATTCTGATGATGGGCTTCCTCAAATGCCCGAGGTCTTCATGAGCAAGCAAGTTGGATGCACACCCACTTAGTTTTCAGTTGAGCTTTCATACACTTATAGCTCTTAGTGCATCCGTTGCATGGCAATCCCTACTCCTCGTATTGACATCAACTGATGGGCATCTCCATAGCCCATTGATTAGCCGTGTCGATGTGAGACTTTCTCCCTTTTTGACTTCCCCTTATTAATCTCTATCATCATTCTATTCTACCTATAGTGCAATATTCATGGCTTGCGTTCATGTATTGCGTGGGGGTTGAAAAAGCTGAAGCGCGTTAAAAAGTATGAACCAATTGCTTGGCTGACACCGGGCTAGTACATGATTTATATTTTGTGTTAAGAAGATGGAGCATGACAAGGCTATATGATTTTGTAGGGATAACGTTCTTTAGCATTGATATTTTGAAAGGCATGATTGTTTGTTGGGATGCCTGAGTATTGATGTCTTTATATCAAATTATAGACTATTGCTTTGAATCACTCGTGTCTTAATATTCATGCCATGATTAGATTACATGATCAAGATTATGTTAGGTAGCATTCCACATCAAAAATTATCTTTTTTATCATTTACCTACTCGAGGACGAGTAGGAATTAAGCTTGGGGATGCTGATACGTCTCCGTCGTATCTATAATTTTTGATTGTTTCATGCCATTATCCTATAATTTCCACATACTTTTGGCAACATTTTATATTATTTTTGGGACTAACATATTGATCCAGTGTCCAGTGTCAGTTCCTGTTTGTTGCATGTTTTTTGTTTCGTAGAATATCCATATCAAACGAAGTCCAAATGCGATAAAAATTTACGGAGATTTATTTTGGAATATATGTGATTTTTGGGAAGAAGAATCAACGCAAGACGGTGTCCGAGGTGGCCACGAGGCACCAGGGCGCGCCTGGGGGGGCAAACACGCCCTGGTGGCTCATGAGCACCTCGTAAGTCGGTTGATCCCCTTCTTTCGCCGCAAGAAAGATAATATCCGGAAAAAAATCGTGTTAAAATTTCAGTCCGATCAGAGTTACGGATCTCCGGGAATTTAAGAAACGGTGAAGGGCCAGAAAACAGGAACGCGAAACAGAAGAGAACAGAGAGAGAGATTCAATCTCGGAGGGGCTCCCGCCCCTCCGGGTGCCATGGAGGCCAAGGACCAGAGGGGAAAACCTTCTCCCATCTAGGGGGGAGGCCAAGCAAGAAGAAAAAGAAGGGGGGGCTCTCTCCCCCTCTCTTCCGGTGGTGCCGGAGCGCCGCTGGGGGAACCAACGTGACGGCGATCTACACCAACAACTTCGCCGCCGTCAGCACCAACTGTCTCCCCCTCTATGCAGCGGTGTAACCTCTCTTTTCACGCTGTAATTCTCTACTTAAACATGGTGCTTAATGCTACATATTATTATCCAATGATTTGTGGCCATCCTATGATGTTTGAGTAGATTCGTTTTGTCCTATGGGTTGATTGATGACCGTGATTGGTTTGAGTTGTATGTTTTATTTTGGTGCTGTCCTATGGTGCCCTCCGTGTCGCGCAAGCGTGAGGGATTCCCACTGTAGGGTGTTGCAATACGTTCATAATTCTCTTATGGTGGGTGGCTAGAGTGACAGAAGCTTACACCCGAATAAGGGGGTTGTTGCGTATGCGAGTAAAGAGGACTTGATACTTAATGTTATGGTTGGGTTTTACCTTAATGATCTTTGGTAGTTGCGGATGCTTGCTAGAGTTCCAATCATAAGTGCATATGATCCAAGTACGGAAAGTATGTTAGCTCATGCCTCTCCCTCATATAAAATTGCAATAATGATTACCGGTCTAGTTATCGATTGCCTATGGACAAATCTTTCTCTTGTGTTACAAAAAGCTCTCTACTAAACAACTAACTTTTATTATCTTGCAATTTACTCCTAGTTTTATTCTCGTTAAGTACTTCTAGTTTTATCCTGATGGAAATATGCCCTAGAGGCAATAATAAAGTTGTTATTATTTTATATTTCCTTGTTCATGATAAAGGTTTATTATTCATGCTAGAATTGTATTGACCGGAAACTTAAATACATGTGTGAATACATAAACAAATACCGTGTCCCTAGTGAGCCTCTACTAGACTAGCTCGTTGATCAAAGATGGTTAAGGTTTCCTAACCATAGACATGAGTTGTCATTTGATAACGGGATCACATCATTAGGAGAATGATGCGATGGACAAGACCCATCTGTTAGCTTAGCATATGATCGTTCTGTTTATTGCTACTGCTTTCTTGAATGTCAAATACATGTTCCTCAGACCATGAGATCATGCAACTCCCGGATACCGGGGGAATACGTTGTGTGCTATCAAATGTCACAACGTAACTGGGTGATCATAAAGATGCTCTACAGGTATCTCTGAAGGTGTCCGTTGAGTTGGCATGGATCGAGACTGGGATTTGTCACTCCGTGTTTCGGAGAGGTATCTCTGGGCCCTCTCGGTAATGCACATCATAAGAAGCTTGCAAGCAAAGTGACTAAGGAGTTAGTTACGGGATGATGTATTACGGAACGAGTAAAGAGACTTGCCGGTAACGAGATTGAACTAGGTATGGACATACCGACGATCGAATCTCGAGCAAGTAACATACCGACGGACAAAGGGAATTACGTATGTTGTCATTGCGGTTCGACCGATAAGATGTTCGTGGAATATGTAGGAACCAATATGAGCATCCAGGTTCCGCTATTGGTTATTGACCGGAGAGGCGTCTCGGTCATGTCTACATCATTCCCGAACCCGTAGGGTCCGCACGCTTAACGTTCGTTGACGATATAGTGTTATATGAGTTATGTGAATTGGTAACCGAATGTTGTTCGGAGTCCCGGATGAGATCCCGGATGTCACGAGGAGTCTCGGAATGGTCGAGAGGTAAAGATTTATATATGGGAAGTCATATTTTGGGTTCCGGAAAAAAGTGCAGTTTTTTCGGTATTGTACCGGGAAGCTTCCAGAAGGTTCCGGAGGATTCCGGAGGAGTCCGGAAGTCCACAAGTGGGTCCACCACATCCCAAAGGGCTGGCATGGGCTAAGGGGAGGCGCCCTGGCCTTATTGGGCCAGGCGCACCAAGTCCTCAAAAGCTCACGCAGCTAGGGAAGGAAAAAAGGGAGAGTCCTAGTAGGAATAGGATTGGACTTTGGAGTCCAAGTCCACGTGTGTACTATTCACGGTTACTGTTCACGTGGCACTATTCCTTCTACTCCAAGCCCCTACACATATATAAATAGAGGAGAGGGGGCGCCCCAAAGGAGATACAACATTGTCTTAGCCGTGTGCGGCGCCCCCCTCCACAGTTCTGTCTCTCGGTCATATTTTCGCAGTGCTTGGGCGAAGCCCTGCGGAGATAGCATTACCATCACCGTCACCACGCCGTCGTGCTGCCGGAACTCATCCACTACCTCACCGTCTTGCTGGATCAAGAAGTCGAGGACGTCACCGAGCTGAACGTGTGCTGAACGCGGAGGTGCCGTACGTTCGGTACTCGGTCGGTTGGATCGTGAAGTTGTTCGACGACATCAACCGCGTTGTTCTAACGCTTTCGCTTACGTTCTACGAGGGTACGTAGACACACTCCCCCTCTCGTAGCTATGCATATCCATGGATAGATCTTGCATGTGCGTAGAATTTTTTTTGTTTTCCATGCAACGTTCCCCAACAGTGGCATCATGAGCCAGGTCTATGCGTAGATGATATGCATGAGTAGAACACAAAGAGTTGTGGGCGGTGATCGTCATACTGCTTACCACCAACATCTTATTTTGATTTGACGGTATTGTAAGATGAAGCGGCCCGGACCAACCTTACATGTCCACGTACATGAGACCGGTTCCACCGATAGACATGCAACTTGTTGTGCATAAAGGTGGCTGGCGGGTGTCTGTTTCTCCTACTTTAGTTGAATCGAATTTGACTGCGGCCAGTCCTTGTTGAAGGTTAAAACAGCAAACTTGATAAATCACCGTTGTGGTTTTGTGCCGTAGGTAAGAACGGTTCTTGCTAGAAGCCCGTAGCAGCCACGTAAAACTTGCAACAACAAAGTAGAGGACGTCTAACTTGTTTTTGCAGGGTATGCTGTGATGTGATATGGTCAAGACATGATGTGATATACGTTATTGTATGAGATGATCTTGTTTTGTAATTTATCAGCAACCGGCAGGAGCCTTATGGTTGTCTCTTTATTGTATGAAATGCAAGCACCATGTAATTGCTTTACTTTATCGCTATGCGTTAGCAATAGTTGTAGAAGCAATAGTTGGCGAGACGACCACGACGCAACGATGGAGATCAAGGTGTCGAGCCGGTGACGATGGAGATCATGACGATGCTTTGGAGATGGAGATCAAAAGCACAAGATGATGGCCATATCATGTCACATATTTTGATTTCATGTGATGTTTATCCTTTATGCATCTTATTTTGCTTAGAACGACGGTAGAATTATAAGATGATCCCTTCACTAAATTTCAAGATAAAAGTGTTCTCCCCGAGTATGCATCGTTGCTAAAGTTCGTCGTTTCGAAGCACCTCGTGATGATCGGGTGTGATAGATTCTACGTTCACATACAACGGGTGTAAGCCAGTTTTATACAAGCAGAATACTTGGGTTAAACTTGACGAGCCTAGCATGTACAGACATGGTCTCGGAACACTGGAGACCGAAAGGTCGAACATGAGTCATATAGTAGATATGATCAACATGGAGATGTTCACCATTGATGACTATCTCATCTCACGTGATGATCGGACATGGGCTCGTTGATTAGGATCATGTATCACTTAGTTAACTTAAGGGATGTTAATTTAAGTGGGAGTTCATTAGTAATTTGATTAATTGAACTTAATTTATCATGAACTTAGTCTTGATAGTTTATGCATATCTATGTTGTAGATAAATGGCCCGTGCTACTATTCCGTTGAATTTTAATGCGTTCCTAGAGAAAGCTAAGTTGAAAGATGATGGTAGCAACTACACGGACTGGGTCCGTAACTTGAGGATTATCCTCTTTGCTGCACAGAAGAATTATGTCCTTGATGCACCGCTAGGTGATGGACCTACTGCAGGAGCTGCTACAGACGTTGTGAACGCCTGGCAGGCTCGATCTGATGACTACTCGATAGTTCAGTGTGCCATGCTCTACGGCTTAGAACCGGGACTACAAAAGCGTTTTGAACGCCACGGAGCATATGAGATGTTCCAAGAGCTGAAATTGATATTTCAAGCTAATGCCCAGGTTGAGAGATATGAAGTCTCCAACAAGTTCTTCAGCTGTAAGATGGAGGAGAACAGTTCTATCAGTGAACACATACTCAGAATGTCTGGGTACCACAACCACTTGACTCAGCTGGGAATTGATCTTCCAGTTGAGAGTGTTATTGACAGAGTTCTTCAGTCACTGCCACCAAGCTATAAAGGCTTCGTGATGAACTATAATATGCAAGGGATGGAGAAGACAATTCCCGAGCTCTTCGCGATGCTGAAATCAGCGGAGGTAGAAATCAAGAAGGAGCATCAAGTGTTGATGGTTAACAAAACCACTAGTTTCAAGAAAAAGGGCAAGGGAAAGAAGGGGAACTTCAAGAAGAACGGAAAGTAAGTTGCCGCTCCCACGAAGAAACCCAAAGCTGGACCCAGGCCTGAAACAGAGTGCTTCTACTGCAAAGGGACTGGTCACTGGAAGCGGAACTGCCCCAAGTATTTGGCGGATAAGAAGGATGGCAAAGTGAGCAAAGGTATATTTGATATACATGTTATTGATGTGTTCCTCACTAATGCTCGTAGTAGCGCCTGGGTATTTGATACTGGTTCGGTTGCTCATATTTGTAACTCGAAACAGGAGCTACGGAATAAGCGAAGATTGGCTAAGGACGAGGTGACGATGCGCGTCGGGAATGGTTCCAAGGTTGATGTGATCGCCGTTGGCACGCTACCAATACATCTACCTTCGGGATTAGTTTTATACCTCAATAATTGTTATTTGGTGCCAGCGTTGAGCATGAACATTATATCTGGATCGTGTTTATTGCGAGACGGTTATTCATTTAAGTCAGAGAATAATGGTTGTTCTATTTATATGAGTAACATCTTTTATGGTCACGCACCTTTTGTGAATGGTCTATTCTTGTTGAATCTCGATCGTAGTGATACACATATTCATAATATTGATGCCAAAAGATGCAAAGTTGATAATGATAGTGCAACATACTTGTGGCACTGCCGTTTAGGTCATATTGGTGTAAAGCGCATGAAGAAACTCCATGCGGATGGACTTTTGGAATATCTTTATTATGAATCATTTGATACTTGTGAACCATGCCTCATGGGCAAGATGACTAAAACTCCGTTCTCCGGAACAATGGAGCGAGCTACTGATTTGTTGGAAATAATACATACCGATTTATGCGGTCCGATGAATGTTGAAGCACGCGGTGGGTATCGTTATTTTCTAACCTTCACAGATGATTTGAGTAGATATGGGTATATCTACTTGATGAAACACAAGTCTGAAACATTTGAAAAGTTCAAAGAATTTCAGAGTGAAGTAGAGAATCATCGTAACAAGAAAATAAAGTTTCTACGATCTGATCGCGGAGGCGAATATTTGAGTTACGAGTTTGGCCTTCATTTAAGAAAATGTGGAATTGTTTCACAACTCACGCCACCTGGAACACCACAGCGTAATGGTGTGTCCGAACGTCGTAACCGTACTTTATTGGATATGGTGCGTTCTATGATGTCTCTTACCGATTTGCCACTATCGTTTTGGGGTTATGCATTAGAGACAGCTGCATTCACGTTAAATAGGGCACCGTCTAAATCCGTTGAGACAACACCATATGAACTATGGTTTGGAAGAAACCTAAGCTGTCGTTTCTTAAAGTTTGGGGATGCGATGCTTATGTGAAAAAGCTTCAACCTGATAAGCTCGAACCCAAAGCGGAGAAGTGCGTCTTCATAGGATACCCTAAAGAAACAATTGGGTACACCTTCTACCACAGATCCGAAGGCAAGGTCTTTGTTGCCAAGAATGGGTCCTTTCTAGAGAAGGAGTTTCTCTCGAAAGAAGTGAGTGGGAGGAAAGTAGAACTTGATGAGGTAATTGTACCTTCTCTCGAATTGGAAAGTAGCTCATCAGAGAAAACCGTTCCCGTGATGCCTACATCAATAAGAGAGGAAGATAATGATAAAGATCATGAAACTTCAGATCAAGTTACTACTGAACTTCGTAGGTCGACCAGAGTACATTCTGCACCAGAGTGGTACGGTAATCCTGTTCAGCAAGTTATGTTGTTAGACAACAGTGAACCTACGAACTATGAAGAAGCTATGATAAGCCCGAAGAAGCTATGATAAGCCCGGATTCCGACAAATGGCTTGAGGCCATGAAATCTGAGATAGGATCCATGTATGAGAACAAAGTGTGGACTTTGGTGGACTTGCCTGATGATCGGCAAGCCATTGAGAATAAATGGATTTTTAAGAGGAAGACGGATGCTGATGGTAATATCACTGTCTACAAAGCTCGACTTGTCGTGAAAGGTTTTCGACAAGTTCAAGGGGTTGACTACGATGAGACTTTCTCACCCGTAGCGATGCTTAAGTCTGTCCGAATCATGTTAGCAATTGCCGCATTTTATGATTATGAAATCTGGCAAATGGATGTCAAAACTGCATTCCTTAATGGTTTTCTCAAAGAAGAGTTGTATATGATGCAACCAGAAGGTTTTGTCGATCCTAAGGGTGCTAACAAAGTGTGCAAGCTCCAGCGATCCATCTATGGACTGGTGCAAGCATCTCGGAGTTGGAATATACGCTTTGATGAGGTGATCAAAGCATATGGTTTTGTACAGACTTACGGTGAAGCCTGTATTTACAAGAAAGTGAGTGGGAGCTCTGTAGCATTTCTAATATTATATGTGGATGACATATTGTTGATTGGAAATGATATAGAATTTCTGGATGGCATAAAGGGATACTTGAATAAGAATTTTTCAATGAAAGACCTCGGTGAAGCTGCTTATATATTGGGCATCAAGATCTATAGGGATAGATCAAGACGCTTGATAGGACTTTCACAAAGCACATACCTTGACAAAGTTTTGAAGAAGTTCAAAATGGATCAGTCAAAGAAAGGGTTCTTGCCTATCTTGCAAGGTGTGAAGTTGAGTCAGACTCAATGCCCGACCACGGCAGAAGATATAGAGAAAATGAAAGTCATTCCCTATGCCTCAGCCATAGGTTCTATTATGTATGCCATGCTGTGTACCAGACCCGATGTGTGCCTTGCCATAAGTTTGGCAGGGAGGTACGAGAGTAATCCAGGAGTGGATCACTGGACAGCGGTCAAGAATATCCTGAAGTACCTGAAAAGGACCAAGGACATGTTTCTCGTTTATGGAGGTGACGAAGAGCTCGTCGTAAAGGGTTACGTCGATGCAAGCTTCGACACTGATCCGGATGACTCCAAGTCACAAACCGGATACGTATTTATATTAAATGGTGGAGCTGTCAGTTGGTGATTGGAATCGCAGCTCTCGGTTTCTCCACCATCATAACGGTGAGGCGGCACCGAACACTGAGGGTGTGTTTGGTAGGGTGCATGGAGGGTGCTTGAGCTCAAAAGTTCCCTACAGAACCAACTTTTGATTGTTTGGCAGGGTGTATGGGCTCACCTCGATTATGCCCATCTCATGCAAAAAGGCCTCTCAACTATGCTGAGTTGAGCACGCCCAGATAGGGTGCATGGAGGCAGTCATGCTCGCGCCGACCCTCGAAATATATTCAAAATTTAAAAATTTGTTTAAATTCTAAAAAAAAATCAGAATTTTGAACAAATTAAATTTAAAAAAAAATCAGAATTTCAAATTTTGTTTAAATTTTTAAAAAATGTTCAGGATTTTAAATTTTTTAAAAATTATCAAAAAATGTTCAATATTTCAAGTTTTGTTAAAATTTTCAAAAAATTGTTTAGAATTTCAAATTTTGTTTAAATTTTCAAAATTTGTTCAGAATTTCAGAATGTGTTTAATATTTTCAAAAAATGTTCTGAATTTAAAAATTTGTTTAGATTTAAATAACGGAATTCCAAAATGTGTTTAAATTTTCAAAAAAATGTGTAGAACTTCAAAATTTGTTTAAATTTTCGAAAAATGATTAGATTTCAAAAATAATAATTTTTGGAAAATGTTCAGAATTTCAAATTTTGATTAATTTTTTTAAAAAAATAGAATTCCGAAATGTGTTTAAATTTTAGTTCAGGTTTTCTCAAATTTTATTCACCATTCAAAAATATTATTCGAAATTCGAAATTGTTCAGCATGTCTAAACACATGCAGGCTGTCAAACAAAGTCTCATCTCAGCATGTCTCAGGACATACACCGCTACCATGCAACAACAAATGCATATACTCCGCATGTCTAGAGTTAGCATGTCTCAAAGGGGAACAACAATGCTATGGTGAGAACTGCTACCAAACACACCCTAAGGTGGTCGTGCATGGTCAGCGTGCTCGGCTCCAGCTGGTACGGAAATTCGTATTTAGGGTTGGCACGGTCAAACGTGTACGTCATCTTGTGCGTCTCGAAGTTTACCACCCCCTCGAACTCAAAACTGAACTCTGCCGTGGTGGGCATCTCGTCGTCGCCGGCGCGGACAAGGGACATGAACCTGAACCTACAGTGCCCGTTCGGATTGGGGCATAATTTGAGGAGCCATTTGCTCCCTCCTACGGAGAACTGAGTGGAGTGGGCACACCCGATGCTCCGGAGCACCCCTTAAGCTCGGAGAAGTTACTGATGGTGAGCGTATAGGACCCGGCCATGGCGACGACCTGCGGCTCCTCCAATGCCGCTGGCTTGTTGGATGTAGACAAGTTTCCGAGGCGCGGGCACCGCTACGTGTCGACGAAGGACAAAGTGCACCTGACGGTGAAGTTGTCCTCGTGATCGATGCACGACGAGGCCTCCAGCTCCCTCCTGCTCATGGCCAGCATCAGGAAGTACGCTTGGGCAAGTACGTACTTTGTATACGAGGTACGGGTGGCATCAGTCCTGACCGGACTCCTCTTCCTTGTGCTTGAGCACTTCCAGTTCCGCCCGAAGCGGCCTCGCTTGGAAGTTGGGAGGGTTACGACTTACGCCAGGCTATAACTCGCTTAAATCGGGATGTAGCCTGGCCTGAGAGCTCCCACCTCCTATGTGGCGCTTACAGCGCTGCTGGCGCTCGCGCGCGCCGCACAGCAGGCCGGCCCAGCAACCTGCTGGAAAATCAAACGCGAAGGAAAAGGCTGACAGTAATTCGAGCCAAGTAGGAATCGATCTGCGCACGCCAAAGTCGACGGCCTTGCGCATTATCTACTACACCAATCTCTGCTTCGTTGCCTGCTATCAGAAACAGTGCTATTTGACCCTTCTTTTAGTACAACATTAATATATAGTAGTATTATATACCCAGTATGATTTTTTCAAAAAAGAAAACATAAATTTGAAAAGGAATTCACAATAAAATTGAAAAAAACAAGAATTAAAAATAAATAAAATTTTGAAAAGGTTCATACCAATTGAAAAAGGTTCACAAATTTGAAAAAAGTTCATCGATTTCGAAAAAAGTTCATAGATTTGAAAAAAAATTCATCCATTTAGAAAAAATTTCATTCGAAAAAAACTTCAAAAATTTGAAAAAAAATCATTGATTTTGAAAAGCAGTTCATTGATAATAAAAAATTCATCAAATTTGAAAAACAAAATCATCGATTTTGAAAAAAAAGGTTCATGAATTTTGAAAAAAAAAATCATCAATTTGAGAAAAAATTCACGAATTTGAAAAAACATTCATGGATTTTGAGAAAAAGTTTGTGGGTTCAGAAAAAGTTCAAGAATTTGGAGAAAGTTTACGGATTTGAAAAAAAGTTCACAAATTTTAAAAAAGGTCATGATTTAAAAAAATTAAACAAAATGACAAAATAAAGAGAAAGAGAAAAAGAAAAAACAGAAGAAAAACCTAAACAAGGAAACCACCACGTTTCTTTAGCGTTATATTTGAAGAAGAGAAGAGAAGAATAAAAGTCACAACACCTAAGGTGTCCCATTGGTTAGTGCGGTTTGTATAACGCCTTGGGTCTCGAGTTTGAATCACGTCTGGTGCGGATTTTTTGAATTTTAGCTGAGGAGAAAAAAAAAGAGGTGTAAATAGGCCGGCCTAGAGCGGAGCGGGGTGCGCGTCGGTGGGGGGGGGGGGGTGCGTCGGTTGTCGAATAGGATCAGGCGCCTGGCTTCGTATCAGCCGTTGGGCACTCATGTCTTAGTGGGAAGGCCCACTAAATAGGTTTTGTAAAAGTTTTACAGACCGGTACGAACCGGTTTTAGAAACCTCCATGCGGTTTTTTCTATTCTTTTTTTGTGTTTCTTTGGTTTTTATTTTTTTTCTTAGTACACATTGTATATTTTTTGTATACATGTTGAATATTGTTTGAATAGATATTAACTATATTTCATAAATAAATTTACTTTTTAATGATATTAAATACTTTTTATAAACTAGGTGAACAATTTTTATATTATAGAAACATTTTTTTAAATGTCACGAACATATTTTGAAATGTGGGAATTTTTTTCAAAATCTCATGAGCATATTTTTGAAAGGTAGGGAATATTTTTGGAATTACGCAAACATATGTTTTACATTTTATAACATTTTTAAAACTATCACATACATATTTTTGAAACATGTGAACATTTTTTTAAAAATTGTCACCAATATTTCTTTGAATAGTATGAATTTTTTTTTTTAAATATGCCAAGATTTTTATACTGCATAAACATTTTCTAAACATGTCATGAACGTTGTTTTGAAATGTGTGAACAATTTCTAATTGTCTCGAACTTTTTTTCTTGAATGATATGAACATTTATTTAAAAATTGCGTTCTTTGTTTACACCGCGTGAACATTCAAAAAAAATAAGTATTCAGGTATGTCTACAATATTCAATTTACCTAAAAATTAGTGAAGAAAGAAATGGAAAAAGTAAAAAAAATATAACGTAAACCGTGCACACAGATGAGCGTTGTAGTGTGTGCGGGAGCTGCCGCTATGGTGGGCCTTCCCGTATCTCGCGCGTTGTAGGTGATTGCATCATATAGCTCGCAGCAAATGAGCTATAAATGCGCTCTAGTAGGGCTCATCAAACCCATCCTATATGTTACGAACCGAACTGTCCGGATACTTTTAGGCATTTAATGTGAGCGCTCAAATTGAGTCGGACCGGTCTCGACGTTCGAAATCTCCCACTCCGGCCTTAAATCGGGGGGGGGGGGGGGATCCAGGGGAATTCGGACATCCGCCATGTCGAACTCCGATATCCCAGACCTACACAAAACTTTGGTTGGTGCCGCGGCTTAAACCCTATGCTCTCATCATTCATGGAAGTTCATCGGCTCGTCGCCTACCCGCCTTCGAGCCTGATCGACCAACGTGTCGTCCGAGAGCCAACTCTGGCTAGTAGAAACCGTTCGGCCTCCCCCCAAACCCTCTGCGCACCCACTCCTCTCCATCCCAAAGCATAAGCCGCTGTCCACCACACCACTTCTGGGGGTCCTCCCTTTGGGAAAGAAGATGACACTGAAGGACGCCTCACGAAACCAGATAATGTGGTACCTCTATGGGTTCCACTCGGATGCGTCGCCACCCCGACGCGACAATGGATTCGACGACAGCGGTAGCTCAGGCTCAACCTCGCGATGGCGCAGACACGTTGCTACAACATTCCGTCTCGGCCAATGCACCTCGTCGGCGCATGACGCCCTATCCGTCCACCACTGCGCCCTTCTTCATGAAGGAGGAGCCCGTTACCGACGACGACGACATCGACTAAGCAGTGTTAGCGAGGTCATCAAATTTGTTGGGAAACGCAGTAGAAAACAAAAAAAAATCGCCCTACGATCACCCAGGAACACTATGAAGATGTGATGAACGGTTTGGATCGGATCGTTACCGACTCCGAGTTGCAGCGGAAGAAGACGAGTCGGTGTAGACAGTACTTAGAGTTCCTCGAATCGTAGATGAATGATCCCACGAACTGTAGGAGATATGCCCTAGAGGCAATAATATATGTTATTGATTATCTCCCTGTTCATAATTAGGTTTATGTTCCATGCTATAACTGCTATGGTTCTCGAGTCTACAATAACCACGAGGCTCGGAGGAAGACTCATATGCACGTGTGGAATAATAAACGGTAAAATGTATTCCTAGTCTGGCCTCTAAGACTGGCTCAAGTATTGCATGATGATCCTGTTTTCCTGATCATGGGCATGGCTATGCTGGCAATTTTGAGGGCACAATGTTAGAAGAACATTTGTGTTGAATCGACCCGAATTGATGTTATGCTATGAGATTCATTCGTCATAAGTTAATGGTTAATAACATAGAGATGGTTAACGTTTGCATAATTCCTTAGACCATGAGAGTATCGAGTTACTTCATGCTTGCTTCATGAACTTTGGGGTTTGTTAAACGTCATCCGTAAATGGGTGGCTATTACGGCGGCTTACGGGTTCATGGAAAAGTATGTCAAGTAACTTGATAGCTCAAGATTGGGATTTGCTCCTCCGACGATGGAGAGATATCTCTGGGCCCTCTCGGTGTTACGGTATCCATCATCGTCTGGCCAGACACTTTGTGATTTGATCACGGGGATGCCGGAACACGGGAACGAGAAAAGAGAACAATACCGGTAACGAGGTAACTGGCATAGTGGACAAGTTGTTGATCCGCGGGGATGCCAACATGTCTCACCTCGGGTATTTGTAACATATCGCGAAGCACCAGGAATAGCACACGGCAACTGGAGGTTCACTCGAATATTCATTCGTGTGGGTATAGGGGTCAATATGGGTGTCCACGACTCCGATGTTGATCATTGATCGGAAGGGGTTCCGGGTCATGTCTATACTACACCGAACCTATAGGGTCACACGCTTAAGGGTCATCTATCTGCTGAATACTAGACGGGGAGTCTTGTTGGGGAACGCGACAGAAAACAAAAAATTTCGGTATAGCGAGCACGCCCAGGACCACTATGGAGATTGCATACAAGGTTTGATCTGATCCGTACCGACTCGTAGCGCAGCAGAAGAAGAGTCGGTGGAGATCGTTGGTGCAGATTCCCGCAGCTAGGATTTTACAACCTCCCAACCGCGAGAATGTACTCCCTCGTCGGACAGCCCTTCGGGAGGCGGTCGGACAGTCCCCCGGACGATGTCACGGACAGCCCTTCGGGAGGACCCTCGAAACTCGAACGGAAACTCGGACAGCCCTCCGGGAGGACCCTCGAACAGCCCCTCGGGCAAAAGATCGAAACTACGACCTCTCTACGGGGTTGCACACATACGGTGTCATCTATCCGGCAGGGCTTCGCCGTCCAGAACTAGTTCCTGCCGGAACCCAGACAGCCTTTCGGCTCTACGAAACTATTTCGCTGGGAGGGAGAGAAGAATGCCAGATCATGCATGGCTTTGTGTATGAGAGCAAGAGTGTGTCTTATGGCAGCCCACACACCTCCTATTTATAGGAAACCCAAGGGGTAGGGTGGTTTTACAAGAAAACCCAAAACCCACATGGAAAGGAGTCCTTCCCAAGGACCTAAAAGGTGAAACCAAGGAACAAGGGGGACTCCATGAAGGAGTCCACCATGTGGCCGGCCACACCCTCATGTGGGGCCCCAAAATTGGCCCCTATCCATCCATGTCATCCCCAAGATCTTTTGGAGCAAAGCCCCAAAAGGTGGCTTTCCAAAAATATCCCAAAAAGCACTTTCACTATTCACGACGACATTTTTCAGCGTCTGATCGAACTGAAAATATTCATGTGGGCTTAGAACAATTCTAGTACCCACCAAAATAATTTTCAACGCGAGCTGGAACAATTCCGGTTTAGTGATTTCATCTGCGAAAAGCATCTGAAGCGGTTTCGGCAGCTCCGGAACATTTCCGGTTTTCATCTCGGAAAATTCCAGAAAGTTTCCAGAATGATTCTGGCACCCTCCAAGAATTATCAGGCATGTGCCAAAACCAATTTGACTTTATGGTATCCTCTGAAACAACTTTTCAGTTTCACCGGAACTCATCCGGTGACCTCTCTCTGCAGAACTTTTCCGCTATCCGAAACTTTTCCGGTGTCCGAAACTTTTTCGGTGTTTTTCTCTCAGACTCCCTGTCTAGTATTCAACAGATAGATGACCCTTAAGCGTGTGACCCTATAGGTTCGGTGAAGCATAGACATGACCCGGAACCCCTTCCGATCAATGATCAACATCGGAGCCGTGGACACCCATATCGATCCCTATACCCACACGAATAAATATTCGAGTGAACCTCCAGTTGCCGTGTGCTATTCCTGTTGCTTCGCGATATGTTACAATTACCCGAGGTGAGACATGTAGGCATCCTCGTGGATCAACAACTTGTCCACAATGCCAGTTACCTCGTTGCCGGTATTGTTCTCTTCTCTCGTTCCCGTGTTCCGGCATCCCCGTGATCAAATCACAAAGTGTCTGGCCAGACGATGATGGACACCGTAACACCGAGAGGGCCCAGAGATATCTCTCCATCGACGGAGGAGCAAATCCCAATCTTGAGCTATCAAGTTACTTGACATACTTTTCCATGAACCCGTAAGCCGCCGTAATAGCCACCCATTTACGGATGACGTTTAACAAACCCCAAAGTTCATGAAGCAAGCATGAAGAAACTCGATACTCTCATGGTCTAAGGAATCATGCAAACGTTAACCATCTCTGTGTTATTTAACCATTAACTTGTGACGAATATATCTCATAGTATAACATCAATTTGGGTTGATTCAACACAAGTGTTCTACTAACATCGTGTCCTCAAAATTGCCGGCATAGCCATGCCCATGATCAGGAAAACAGGATCATCATGCAATACTTGAGCCAGTCTTAGAGGCAAGACTAGGAATACAATATACCGTTTATTATACCACACGTGCACATGAGTTTCCCTCCATGCCTCGTGGTTATTGTAGACTCGAGAATCATTGCAGTTATAGCATGGATCATAAACATTCATTACAAACTTGGAGATACAAAAGTAACTGATATTACTGCCTCTAGGGCATATCTCCTACAGACTCCCACTTGCACTAGAGTCATAATCCAGCTACATGGCTTCCCTAACACCAATGGCTATCCGGTGTTGCTCATGCTTTGCTCGTGGTAGAGGCTTAGTCATCGGGTCTGACACATTCAGTTCCGTGTGAACTTTGCGTACTTTCACTAAACCTTCTTCGACATGATGTCGAATGAGTTTATATTTGCGTTGAATATGCATTGTCTTATGGTGCGAACATGGCTCCCTTGCCTGAGCCACGGCGCCACTATTATCACAATAGATCTCCACCGGGTCCTGATCACTTGGAACCACACCAAGATCTTCAAGAAATTGCTTGATACCGACAGCTTTCTTGGAGGCTTCTGAAGCAGCAACATATTCCGCCTCCGTTGTAGAATCCGCCACAGTCTTTTGTTTGGAACTTTTCCAATCAACTACGCCGTCGTTCAATATGAAAACATAGCCAGATTGAGATTTGAAGTCATCTGGGTCAGACATGAAGCCTGCATCAGTGTAACAACTTACAATGAGCTCTTCATCACCTCCGTACACAAGGAGTAAATCCTTGGTCCTTCTGAGGTACTTAAGAATACCCTTGACTGCGGCCCAGTGTTCCAATCCTGGATCACCTTGGTACCGGCTGCTAACACTTAGCGCATAGGAAACATCCGGTCTTGTACATAGCATGGCATACATAATAGAACCAACTGCCAAAGCATATGGAATATCATTCATTTGTACTCGCTCATCAAGGGTCCGAGGACTCTGATTCTTGCAAAGCACTGTGCCAGGTGACATGGGGAGTAGGCCTTTCTTGGAGTTCTCCATGCTGAACCTTTTCAACACCTTGTCAATGTACGTGCTTTGGCTTAGCGCTATCAGGCGTCTTGATCTATCTCTATAGATCCTGATGCCTAATAAATATGCCGCTTCGCCTAAGTCTTTCATTGAAAAACTCTTCTTCAATGAGTCTTTTATTTCGCTAAGAAAATTCACGTCATTTCCAATCAACAATATGTCATCCACATACAAGATTAGAAATGCTTTTGCGCTCCCACTAAACTTCTTGTACACACAAGATTCTTCATCGTTCCTGATGAAGCCAAACTCTTTGACCACTTCATCAAAACGAATATTCCAGCTCCTTGATGCTTGCTTCAGACCATAAATGGCTTTCTGAAGCTTACATACCTTTCCAGCATTCTTAGGATCGACAAAACCTTCTGGCTGTATCATGTATACATCCCTATCAAGGTTTCCATTTAGGAAAGCCGTTTTGACATCCATCTGCCATATTTCATAATCGAAATAAGCAGCAATTGCTAGTAATATCCGAACAGACCTAAGCATAGCTACGGGCGAGAAAGTCTCGTCGTAGTCCTCTCCTGGAACTTGCGTGAACCCTTTCGCGACAAGTCTAGCTTTGTGGATAGTAATGTTACCATCCGCGTCCGTCTTTCTTTTGAAAATCCATTTACAACCAATGGGTTTTACGCCATCTGGAAGTTCTTCCAAGTTCCAAACTTGGTTTTCGTACATGGATTCCATTTCGGATCTCATGGCTTTGTGCCATTCCCTTGAGCTAGGCCCCGCCATCGCTTCCTTGTAGTGCGCAGGTTCATCGTCTTCAAGAATGAAGATTTCGTTATGAAACCACTCAGGTGGCTGGATAGCCCTACCTGATCTGCGCGGTTCAGTTACAACTGTGTTTGAAGTTTCCGCATCACATGTGACAACTTCCGGCTCGGTTGTAGGGATAATTAGCGGAATTTCTTCCGGTTCTTTAGCCATATCAACGGTTGCCGAAGATTCACTAATCTCATTAAGTTGTACTGTCCTCCCACTTAATTCTTTTGCGAGAAACTCTTTCTCGAGAAAACGTCCAAACCTTGCGACAAACACTTTGCCCTCGGACTGGTTGTAGAAGGAATACCCAATGGTGTCTATTGGATAACCTACAAAGTAACATTTGTCTGATCTGGGGTCGAGTTTGCTTGGTTGTAAATGTTTTACATAAGCTTCACAACCCCACACCTTGAGATGCGACACATTGGATTTCTTCCCATACCATAAAGCGTATGGTGTCGTCTCAACAGACTTAGACGGTGCTCTGTTTAGTGTGTGAGCGGCAGTGAGCAGTGCATGACCCCAAAAAGATATCGGTAGATCTGTAAGAGACATCATCGACCTTACCATGTCTAATAGGGTTCGGTTACGTCGCTCCGACACTCCGTTTCGCTGTGGAGTTCCGGGAGGCGTAAGCTGTGAAACGATTCCACGGTCACTCAGATGCTGGCCAAACTCATGACTAAGATATTCGCCTCCGCGATCAGACCGCAGAAACTTAATCTTTTTGTCACGATGATTTTCTACCTCATTCTGAAATTCTTTGAACTTTTCAAAGGTTTCCGACTTATTCTTCATTAAGTAGATATAGCCATACCGACTTAAATCATCGGTAAAAGTCACGAAGTAAAAATACCCACCCCGTGCGGCCGTGTTCATTGGACCACATACATCACTATGTATTATTTCCAATAATTCACCCGCCCGTTCAGGATGACCCGTGAACGGCGTCTTGGTCATTTTTCCCATCAAGCAAGCTTCACATGTGTCAAATGATTCAAAATCAAGGGACGGTAAAACTCCATCTTTATGGAGTCTTTGCATGCGTTTCTTTCCGATGTGGCCAAGCCGACAGTGCCACAAATAAGTGGTGGTGGTATCAGCCTTCTTAAGGCGTTTAGCATTCACGTTAAAGACATCATTTCCACATTCAAGATTTAGTATGAAAAGGCCCCCAACAATGGGTGCAAATCCATAAAACATATCCTTACAATAAAGTGAACAACCATTGTTCTCAGACTTGTAGGAGTACCCATCGTGCACTAAACATGATCCAGAGATAATGTTTCTACACAACAACGGAACAAAATAACAGTTACTAAGTTCCAAAATAAATCCTGAAGGGAGACGTAGAGGCATAATGCTGACGGCTTGAGCGGCGATCCCAGCGCCGTTCCCGACACGCATCACGACTTCATTCTTTGCCAGCTTGCGCACCTTCTGAAGCCCCTGTATCGAGTTGCAAATGTGAGCAACCAATCCGGTATCAAATACCCAAGACTTAGAATTTTCGCTAGCAAGCAAAACGTCAATGACATTAACTTGTATAACAATTATACCTTTTCCGGTTTTCCCGGACTTCTTATCTTCCAGATACTTCTTGCAGTTTCTCTTCCAGTGACCTGTGCCCTTGCAGTAGAAGCACTCAGTTTCATTCTTGGCTCCGCCCTTAGATTTGCGTTGGAAGCCGGTCTTACCGGCCCCTTTGCCCTTCTTTGGCTTGCCTTTCTTTTTGAAACTGGCAGTTTTATTCACAAGCAACACTTGCTTGCGATTTTTCTGCAGTCCTCCTTCAGCAGTTTTCAGCATGGCAAGCACCTCATGAACTGTTTTGTCCAACCCATTCATGTGGTAGTTCATGATAAAACCGCCATAAGACGGGGGGAGGGAACCTAGCAACAAGTCCATAACATGCTCTTTCGGAAGTGGGAATTCCAGGGTTTTAAGCCTTTCAGCGTGGCCAATCATATTGACCACGTGTTCGCCAACTGAACTGCCCTCAGCCATCTTGGTCTCCGCCATCATTTTCATGATATCAAAGCGTTCAGACCGTGCATTAAACTTGTACAGAGCATCCAGATCCTTGATCATATCAAAGGAGTTATGGAATTCAAAACGTTTTTGAAGCTCTGAACTCATGCAAGACAGCATGAGGCACTGCACTAAGTTGAAATCATCATCCTTAGTGGCCCAGACATTTTGTATGTCTGCCTCGGCTGTTTCCGCCGGCTTAGGTGGAAGAGGTCCGTCAAGCACGTACACTTTCTTAGCACTCCTGAGGACAATCCTCAGGGTACGGACCCAGTCCGCATAGTTGTTTCCATTCGCAGCTAACTTCTCTTTCTCTAACATCGGGCCTAAGTTGAACGCGGTGTTGCGAGCCATTTGATCTACAACGGAAAACACAAGTTCATTTAGACTTTGTTCATAATGATTTTTGGCTCTAGTGAATAAACAATTTTATTCTAAAGGGCGCTCCCACTCAAATCAACATCTCTCAAAATTGATTGTGAGTGATTCAAGATCCGCATTTCCATTCGCCGTCACGGTTCGAGATGAACACCCATGGCGTGAACTTCAATCGGTAGGCAAACTTGCCGATCACATCTCTATGAGATTCTTGTTCATATTTCGATGCGTGTGTTCCGAGCTCAGGACTTTCCTGCCTGAACGTCAAGACAACCAAGTGATCTTGCTGCGACGTCTCAACTCACCCGCCTCACACTTCTCTAATCGTTCGCACCCATGGAGATCATGCAATGCCCCGAAGAGATAGGTGCCGTGACGGTGCTACACTTGGGAGAACACTAACTACTTGATATTTTGTGAGAGATCACCCTAATAAAAAGCGACTACCGCGCAATCAAGAAGGGTGCATCAAGAGGTATAAACATCTCAGGCAATTCATAATAGCATGATATGGTATAGCCCCTTCTGACGGAGAAGTCAAGTATTCTTCGTCTTCGGCATTCGCGTCGGTGTTCACCTTTGCGAAGATTGCCACCACCTTGTCGATGCACCACATAATATTGCTATCTCTATAGCTAATAAAATAAGTGCATTACACAAGGTTGACACGCAGGTCATTAAAGTGCAATCATATGGCTCCAGCCATCATGCCGAATCATGACACGCAGGTCATGTTAATTACATCATATAGTCATATCATACACAATCAAATTTAATATGAGCATTGCTATACCACATCACATGCAAATCCATCCTGCAAAACCAAGTTAGACGCTTCTAATCGGTTTATGCAAAATTTTATTTTACGTGGCTTCTAAGGTTTTGACTTAAACCGCAGCTACCAACGTCCATCATCAAGTATGATACTTCAAGTTGCTAGATTAACTTTCCAGGGTGTATGAAACACGAGATAATAAAATCTCGAGCCCCATACTAAACTTCGTCATACGCGTGACCCCCGTGCAGATCATATCTGCATTGCCCTTCGTCTGCGAAACATCCATCTTTCTTTAACTAAAGTGGAACCCAAAGAACTGTTAGCACTTCGTTGATCTGTCAATCAGCATACTCAGGAGCAGCATGAAAGGATCGCGGATTGCCAGAACTTTGTGAGATTCCACCATGCCGTCAAGATCAGGAGTACGCAAATTCACGGGAAGCAACAGGAACATCGGGTAACAGACTTCATCTGCTACCCGCATAAATAATTTTCAGCAATAGATCTTATCTACTCCAAAATTATATTATGCAATACCCATACATCTCATGTATTATAGATCATAACATGCATCTACTCATAGCCTGGCACTTGATGCCACTGTTGGGGAACGCGACAGAAAACAAAAAAATTCGGTATAGCGAGCACGCCCAGGACCACTATGGAGATTGCATACAAGGTTTGATCTGATCCGTACCGACTCGTAGCGCAGCAGAAGAAGAGTCGGTGGAGATCGTTGGTGCAGATTCCCGCAGCTAGGATTTTACAACCTCCCAACCGCGAGAATGTACTCCCTCGTCGGACAGCCCTTCGGGAGGCGGTCGGACAGTCCCCCGGACGATGTCACGGACAACCCTTCGGGAGGACCCTCGAAACTCGAACGGAAACTCGGACAGCCCTCCGGGAGGACCCTCGAACAGCCCCTCGGGCAAAAGATCGAAACTACGACCTCTCTACGGGGTTGCACACATACGGTGTCATCTATCCGGCAGGGCTTCGCCGTCCAGAACTAGTTCCTGCCGGAACCCAGACAGCCTTTCGGCTCTACGAAACTATTTCGCTGGGAGGGAGAGAAGAATGCCAGATCATGCATGGCTTTGTGTATGAGAGCAAGAGTGTGTCTTATGGCAGCCCACACACCTCCTATTTATAGGAAACCCAAGGGGTAGGGTGGTTTTACAAGAAAACCCAAAACCCACATGGAAAGGAGTCCTTCCCAAGGACCTAAAAGGTGAAACCAAGGAACAAGGGGGACTCCATGAAGGAGTCCACCATGTGGCCGGCCACACCCTCATGTGGGGCCCCAAAATTGGCCCCTATCCATCTATGTCATCCCCAAGATCTTTTGGAGCAAAGCCCCAAAAGGTGGCTTTCCAAAAATATCCCAAAAAGCACTTTCACTATTCACGACGACATTTTTCAGCGTCTGATCGAACTGAAAATATTCATGTGGGCTTAGAACAATTCTAGTACCCACCAAAATAATTTTCAACGTGAGCCGGAACAATTCGGGTTTAGTGATTTCATCTGCGAAAAGCATCTGAAGCGGTTTCGGCAGCTCCGGAACATTTCCGGTTTTCATCCCGGAAAATTCCAGAAAGTTTCCAGAATGATTCTGGCACCCTCCAAGAATTATCAGGCATGTGCCAAAACCAATTTGTATTTATGGTATCCTCTGAAACAACTTTTCAGTTTCACCGAAACTGTTCCGGTGACCTCTCTCTGCGGAACTTTTCCGTTGTCCGAAACTTTTCCGGTGTCCACCAACTCTCTCCCTCTCTATGCAGCAGTGTAACCTCTCTTTTCCCGCTGTAATTCTCTACTTAAACATGGTGCTTAATGCTACATCTTATTATCCAATGATTTGTGGCCATCCTATGATGTTTGAGTAGATTCGTTTTGTCCTATGGGTTGATTGATGATCGTGATTGGTTTGAGTTGTATGTTTTATTTTGGTGCTGTCCTATGGTGCCCTCCGTGTCGCGCAAGCGTGAGGGATTCCCGCTGTAGGGTGTTGCAATACGTTCATAATTCTCTTATGGTGGGCGGCTAGAGTGACAGAAGCTTACACCCGAATAAGGGGGTTGTTGCGTATGCGAGTAAAGAGGACTTGATACTTAATGTTATGGTTGGGTTTTACCTTAATGATCTTTGGTAGTTGCGGATGCTTGCTAGACTTCCAATCGTAAGTGCATATGCTCTAAGTACGGAAAGTATGTTAGCTCATGCCTCTCCCTCATATAAAGATGCAATAATGATTACCGGTCTAGTTATCGATTGCCTATGGACAAATCTTTCTCTTGTGTTACAAAAAGCTCTCTACTAAACAACTAACTTTTATTATCTTGCAATTTACTCCTAGTTTTATTCTCGTTAAGTACTTCTAGTTTTATCCTTGCAAACTTATTCCTACACCTACAAAGTACTTCTAGTTTCATACTTGTTCTAGGTAAAGCGAACGTTAAGTGCGCGTAGAGTTGTATCGGTGGTCGATAGAACTTGAAGGGAATATTAATTCTACCTTTAGCTCCTCGTTGGGTTCGACACTCTTATTTATCAAAAAGCTACAATTGATACCCTATACTTGTGAGTTATCAAGACCTTTTTCTGGCGCCGTTGCCGGGGAGCAATAGCGTGGGGTTGATATTCTCGTGTGTGCTTGTTTGCTTTATCACTAAGTAGATTTTATTTTCTGTTCTAAGTTGTTTTATATCTTTAGTTATGGATATGGAACACGAAATACCAAAAAAAACAGTTGTACTTGCTACTCATGGAGATGGGGAACCTCCTAAAACCCTCGATACTCGTTATGTGGAAAACATTAAATACTACTTTGATAATCCTGATAAAACTCCATTCAACTTGATAATGGGATATACTTTGGATCAACGGGAATATTTTAGGGATTATCGCTTGTCTCAAAAAGGGAAACTCTTATGGGATCAAATTTATTATTTGCATTGGTATGCTCGTAATTTATGCTTAAGATATGATTATACTTGCTGCTCTATCTGTTGAATACTAGACGGAGAGTCTGAGAGAAAATCACCGATGTTGATCATTGATCGGAAGGGGTTCCGGGTCATGTCTATACTTCACCGAACCTATAGGGTCACATGCTTAAGGGTCATCTATCTGCTGAATACTAGACGGGGAGTCTGAGAGAAAATCACCAAAAAAGTTTTCGGACACCGGAAAAGTTTCGGACAGCGGAAAAGTTCCGCAGAGAGAACACCGGAACAGTTTCGGTAAAACTGAAAAGTTGTTTCAGGGGATACCATAAAGTCAAATTGGTTTTGGCACATGCCTGATAATTCTTGGAGGGTGCCAGAATCATTCTGGAAACTTTCTGGAATTTTCCGGGATGAAAACCGGAAATGTTCCGGAGCTGCCGAAACCGCTTCAGATGCTTTTCGCAGATGAAAATCACTAAACCGGAATTGTTCCGGATCGCATTGAAAATTATTTTAGTGGGTACTGGAAATGTTCTAAGCCCACATAAATATTTTCAGTTCGACCGGACGCTGAAAAATGTCGTCGTGAATAGTGAAAGCACTTTTTGGGCTGATTTGCAAATGGGGTTTTTCTTCTAGAAGAAAACCACTTTTGGTGTGTGAAAGGGAGGTGGAGCTCCCCAAGGGGGCTGCAAATTTTGGCCATGGCTTGGGTGGGCCCTCCTTGAGGTGTCCTTCCACCTCATGGTGGATATCTTCTACACACCCTTATGTGGCATGTGGTGGAAAGATCCTAGGAAGGTCCTTTTGGTCTTTCCTCTACCCCTTGCTCCTCCTATAAATAGAGGTGGAGATTGCTCTCCAAAATCAGCTCATCCTTGCTCTCATACACATGCCATAGACTTGTCTGGCTTCTCTCTCCCTCCCAGCGACACAGTACTGCTATGCAAAAATTTTATTTTTTCCTAGTTTTTCAGAATTTTTGGAGTTACAGAAGTATGATCAATGTTCAGATTACTACAGACTGTTCTCTTTTTGATGCATTGTTTTGCTTGTTTTGATGAAACTATGGATTGTATCAGAAGGTATAAGCCATGGAGAAGTTAGAATACAGTAGGTATAATGCAAAAATAAAATATGAATGGGTTTGCAACAGTACTTAAAGTAGTGATTTGCTTTATTATACTAACGGATCTCACGAAGGTTTTGTTAAGTTTTGTGTGGATGAAGTGTTCGAAGATCGAGGAGGTATTGATATGAGAAGAATGAGGAGAGGCAAGAGCTCAAGCTTGGGGATGCCCAAGGCACCCCAAGTAAATATTCAAGGAGACTCAAGCGTCTAAGCTTGGGGATGCCCCGGAAGGCATCCCATCCTTCTTCAACAAGTATCGGTATGTTTCGGTTTTTGTTTTGTTCACATGATATGCGTAAATTCTTGGAGCGTCTTTTGTGTTTATTTTTCCCTTTTTTTTATGCACCATGCTGGTATGAGATGGTCCTTGGTTGATTTATAGAATGCTCTTTGCACTTCACTTATATCTTTTGAGTATGGCTTTATAGAATGCTTCATGTGCTTCACTTATATCATTTGAAGTTTGGATGCCTGTTTCTCTTCATCTAGAAAACCGTTATTTGTAGAATGCTCTTTTGCTTCACTTATATTTGTTAGAGCATGGTATTTTGTAGAAAGAATTAAAATCTCTTGCTTCACTTATATCTATTTACAGAGTCAACAGGAATTGGCCATTCACATGGTTAGTCATAAAATCCTACATAAAACTTGTAGATCACTGAATATGATATGTTTGATTCCTTGCAATAGTTTTGCGATATTAAGATGGTGATATGTGGGAGGTACTAGTGAATGATTGTGGTTTAGTAAGAATATTGGTGTTAAGGTTTGTGATTCCCGAAGCATGCACGTATAGTCTCTCGTTATCCTAAGAAGTTGGAGCATGATTTATTATTGATTGTCTTCCTTTGCGTGGAGGTCGGGGGCGCGCGATGGTTAACTCCTACCAACCTCCCCCCTAGGGGCATGCGTAGTAGTACTTTGCTTCGAGGGCTAATAAACTTTTGCAATAAGTATGTGAGTTCTTTATGACTAATGTGAGTCCATGGATTATACGCACTCTCACCTTTCCGCAATTTGCTAGCCTCTTCGGTACCGTGCGTTGCCCTTTCTCACCTCGAGAGTCGGTGCAAACTTCGCCGGTGAATCCAAACCCCGTGATATGATATGCTCTATCACACATAAGCCTCCTTATATCTTCCTCAAAACAGCCACCACACCTACCTATTATGGCATTTCCATAGCCATTCCGAGATATATTATCATGCAACTTCCATCATCATCATATACATGACTTGAGCATTCATTGTCATATTGCTTTGCATGATCGTAAGATAGCTAGCATGATATTTTCATGGCTTGTCCATTTTTTGATATCTTTGCTATGCTAGATCATTGCACATCCTGGTACACTGCCAGAGGCATTCATATAGAGTCATACTTTGTTATAGTATCGAGTTATAATTTTTTGAGTTGTAAGTAAATAGAAGTGTGATGATCATCATTTTTCATTATTAGAGCATTGTCCCAGTGAGGAAAGGATGATGGAGACTATGATTCCCCCACAAGTCGGGATGAGACTCTGGACGAAAATAAAAAAAGAGAAAAAAAAGGGAGGCCAAAAAGAGCCCAAGAAAAAAAGAAAAAAAAGAAAGAAGAAAAAAAAAGAGAAAACAAAAAAAATGAAATGAGAGAAAAAGAGAGAAGGGGCAATGTTACTATCCTTTCCACACTTGTGCTTCAAAGTAGCACCATGTTTTTCATATAGAGAGTCTCCTATGTTGTCACTTTCATATACTAGTGGGAATTTTTCATTATAGAACTTGGCTTGTATATTCTGATGATGGCTCTTAGTGCCAGTTCCTGTTTGTTGCATGTTTTTTGTTGAGCTTTCATACACTTATAGCTCTTAGTGCATCCGTTGCATGGCAATCCCTACTCCTCGTATTGACATCAACTGATGGGCATCTCCATAGCCCATTGATTAGCCGTGTCGATGTGAGACTTTCTCCCTTTTTGACTTCCCCTTATTAATCTCTATCATCATTCTATTCCACCTATAGTGCTATATTCATGGCTTGCGTTCATGTATTGCGTGGGGGTTGAAAAAGCTGAAGCGCGTTAAAAAGTATGAACCAATTGCTTGGCTGACACCGGGCTAGTACATGATTTATATTTTGTGTTAAGAAGATGGAGCATGACAAGGCTATATGATTTTGTAGGGATAACGTTCTTTAGCATTGATATTTTGAAAGGCATGATTGTTTGTTGGGATGCCTGAGTATTGATGTCTTTATATCAAATTATAGACTATTGCTTTGAATCACTCGTGTCTTAATATTCATGCCATGATTAGATTACATGATCAAGATTATGCTAGGTAGCATTCCACATCAAAAATTATCTTTTTTATCATTTACCTACTCGAGGACGAGTAGGAATTAAGCTTGGGGATGCTGATACGTCTCCGTCGTATCTATAATTTTTGATTGTTTCATGCCATTATCCTATAATTTCCACATACTTTTGGCAACATTTTATATTATTTTTGGGACTAACATATTGATCCAGTGTCCAGTGCCAGTTCCTGTTTGTTGCATGTTTTTTGTTTCGCAGAATATCCATATCAAACGAAGTCCAAATGCGATAAAAATTTACGGAGATTTATTTTGGAATATATGTGATTTTTGGGAAGAAGAATCAACGCAAGACGGTGTCCGAGGTGGCCACGAGGCACCAGGGCGCGCCTGGGGGGGCAAACACGCCCTGGTGGCTCATGAGCACCTCGTAAGTCGGTTGATCCCCTTCTTTTGCCGCAAGAAAGATAATATCCGGAAAAAAATCGTGTTAAAATTTCAGCCCGATCAGAGTTACGGATCTCCAGGAATTTAAGAAACGGTGAAGGGCCAGAAAACAGGAACGCGAAACAGAAGAGAACAGAGAGAGAGATTCAATCTCGGAGGGGCTCCCGCCCCTCCGGGTGCCATGGAGGCCAAGGACCAGAGGGGAAAACCTTCTCCCATCTAGGGGGGAGGCCAAGCAAGAAGAAAAAGAAGGGGGGGCTCTCTCCCCCTCTCTTCCGGTGGTGCCGGAGCGCCGCTGGGGGAACCAACGTGACGGCGATCTACACCAACAACTTCGCCGCCGTCAGCACCAACTGTCTCCCCCTCTATGCAGCGGTGTAACCTCTCTTTTCCCGCTGTAATTCTCTACTTAAACATGGTGCTTAATGCTACATATTATTATCCAATGATTTGTGGCCATCCTATGATGTTTGAGTAGATTCGTTTTGTCCTATGGGTTGATTGATGACCGTGATTGGTTTGAGTTGTATGTTTTATTTTGGTGCTGTCCTATGGTGCCCTCCGTGTCGCGCAAGCGTGAGGGATTCCCACTGTAGTGTGTTGCAATACATTCATAATTCTCTTATGGTGGGTGGCTAGAGTGACAGAAGGTTACACCCGAATAAGGGGGTTGTTGCGTATGCGAGTAAAGAGGACTTGATACTTAATGTTATGGTTGGGTTTTACCTTAATGATCTTTGGTAGTTGCGGATGCTTGCTAGAGTTCCAATCATAAGTGCATATGATCCAAGTACGGAAAGTATGTTAGCTCATGCCTCTCCCTCATATAAAATTGCAATAATGATTACCGGTCTAGTTATCGATTGCCTATGGACAAATCTTTCTCTTGTGTTACAAAAAGCTCTCTACTAAACAACTAACTTTTATTATCTTGCAATTTACTCCTAGTTTTATTCTCATTAAGTACTTCTAGTTTTATCCTGATGGAAATATGCCCTAGAGGCAATAATAAAGTTGTTATTATTTTATATTTCCTTGTTCATGATAAAGGTTTATTATTCATGCTAGAATTGTATTGACCGGAAACTTAAATACATGTGTGAATACATAAACAAATACCGTGTCCCTAGTGAACCTCTACTAGACTAGCTCGTTGATCAAAGATGGTTAAGGTTTCCTAACCATAGACATGAGTTGTCATTTGATAACGGGATCACATCATTAGGAGAATGATGTGATGGACAAGACCCATCCGCTAGCTTAGCATATGATCGTTCTGTTTATTGCTACTGCTTTCTTGAATGTCAAATACATGTTCCTCAGACCATGAGATCATGCAACTCCCGGATACCGGGGGAATACCTTGTGTGTTATCAAATGTCACAACGTAACTGGGTGATCATAAAGATGCTCTACAGGTATCTCCGAAGGTGTCCGTTAAGTTGGCATGGATCGAGACTGGGATTTGTCACTCCGTGTTTCGGAGAGGTATCTCTGGGCCCTCTCGGTAATGCACATCATAAGAAGCTTGCAAGCAAAGTGACTAAGGAGTTAGTTACGGGATGATGTATTACGGAACGAGTAAAGAGACTTGCCGGTAACGAGATTGAACTAGGTATGGACATACCGACGATCGAATCTCGAGCAAGTAACATACCGACGGACAAAGGGAATTACGTATGTTGTCATTGCGGTTCGACCGATAAGATCTTCGTGGAATATGTAGGAACCAATATGAGCATCCAGGTTCCGCTATTGGTTATTGACCGGAGAGGCGTCTCGGTCATGTCTACATCATTCCCGAACCCGTAGGGTCCGCACGCTTAACGTTCGTTGGCGATATAGTGTTATATGAGTTATGTGAATTGGTAACCGAATGTTGTTCGGAGTCCCGGATGAGATCCCGGATGTCACGAGGAGTCTCGGAATGGTCGAGAGGTAAAGATTTATATATGGGAAGTCATATTTTGGGTTCCGGAAAAAAGTGCAGTTTTTTCGGTATTGTACCGGGAAGCTTCCAGAAGGTTCCGGAGGATTCCGGAGGAGTCCGGAAGTCCACAAGTGGGTCCACCACGTCCCAAAGGGCTGGCATGGGCTAAGGGGAGGCGCCCTGGCCTTATTGGGCCAGGCGCACCAAGTCCTCAAAAGCCCACGCAGCTAGGGAAGGAAAAAAGGGAGAGTCCTAGTAGGAATAGGATTGGACTTTGGAGTCCAAGTCCACGTGTGTACTATTCACGGTTACTGTTCACGTGTCACTATTCCTTCTACTCCAAGCCCCTACACATATATAAATAGAGGAGAGGGGGCGCCCCAAAGGAGATACAACATTGTCTTAGCCGTGTGCGGCGCCCCCCTCCACAGTTCTGTCTCTCGGTCATATTTTCGCAGTGCTTGGGCGAAGCCCTGCGGAGATAGCATTACCATCACCGTCACCACGCCGTCGTGCTGCTGGAAATCATCCACTACCTCACCGTCTTGCTGGATCAAGAAGTCGAGGACGTCACCGAGCTGAACGTGTGCTGAACGCGGAGGTGCCGTACGTTCGGTACTCGGTCGGTTGGATCGTGAAGTTGTTCGACGACATGAACCGCGTTGTTCTAACGCTTCCGCTTACATTCTACGAGGGTACGTAGACACACTCCCCCTCTCGTAGCTATGCATCTCCATGGATAGATCTTGCATGTGCGTAGAATTTTTTTTGTTTTCCATGCAACGTTCCCCAACAGTGGCATCATGAGCCAGGTCTATGCGTAGATGATATGCATGAGTAGAACACAAAGAGTTGTGGGCGGTGATCGTCAAACTGCTTACCACCAACATCTTATTTTGATTTGATGGTATTGTAAGATGAAGCGGTCCGGACCAACCTTACATGTCCACGTACATGAGACCGGTTCCACCGACAGACATGCAACTTGTTGTGCATAAAGGTGGCTGGCGGGTGTCTGTTTCTCCTACTTTAGTTGAATCGAATTTGACTGCGGCCGGTCCTTGTTGAAGGTTAAAACAGCAAACTTGATAAATCACCGTTGTGGTTTTGTGCCGTAGGTAAGAACAGTTCTTGCTAGAAGCCCGTAGCAGCCACGTAAAACTTGCAACAACAAAGTAGAGGACGTCTAACTTGTTTTTGCAGGGTATGCTGTGATGTGATATGGTCAAGACATGATGTGATATACGTTATTGTATGAGATGATCTTGTTTTGTAATTTATCAGCAACCGGCAGGAGCCTTATGGTTGTCTCTTTATTGTATGAAATGCAAGCGCCATGTAATTGCTTTACTTTATCGCTATGCGTTAGCAATAGTTGTAGAAGCAATAGTTGGCGAGACGACCACGACGCAACGATGGAGATCAAGGTGTCGAGCCGGTGACGATGGAGATCATGACGATGCTTTGGAGATGGAGATCAAAAGCACAAGATGATGGCCATATCATGTCACATATTTTGATTGCATGTGATGTTTATCCTTTATGCATCTTATTTTGCTTAGAACGACGGTAGCATTATAAGATGATCCCTTCACTAAATTTCAAGATAAAAGTGTTCTCCCCGAGTATGCATCGTTGCTAAAGTTCGTCGTTTCGAAGCACCTCGTGATGATCGGGTGTGATAGATTCTACGTTCACATACAACGGGTGTAAGCCAGTTTTACACAAGCAGAATACTTGGGTTAAACTTGACGAGCCTAGCATGTACAGACATGGTCTCGGAACACTGGAGACCGAAAGGTCGAACATGAGTCATATAGTAGATATGATCAACATGGAGATGTTCACCATTGATGACTATCTCATCTCACGTGATGATCGGACATGGGCTAGTTGATTTGGATCATGTATCACTTAGTTAACTTAAGGGATGTTAATTTAAGTGGGAGTTCATTAGTAATTTGATTAATTGAACTTAATTTATCATGAACTTAGTCTTGATAGTTTATGCATATCTATGTTGTAGATAAATGGCCCGTGCTACTGTTCCGTTGAATTTTAATGCGTTCCTAGAGAAAGCTAAGTTGAAAGATGATGGTAGCAACTACACGGACTGGGTCCGTAACTTGAGGATTATCCTCTTTGCTGCACAGAAGAATTATGTCCTTGATGCACCGCTAGGTGATGGACCTACTGCAGGAGCTGCTACAGACGTTGTGAACGCCTGGCAGGCTCGATCTGATGACTACTCGATAGTTCAGTGTGCCATGCTCTACGGCTTAGAACCGGGACTACAAAAGCGTTTTGAACGCCACGGAGCATATGAGATGTTCCAAGAGCTGAAATTGATATTTCAAGCTAATGCCCGGGTTGAGAGATATGAAGTCTCCAACAAGTTCTTCAGCTGTAAGATGGAGGAGAACAGTTCTATCAGTGAACACATACTCAGAATGTCTGGGTACCACAACCACTTGACTCAGCTGGGAATTGATCTTCCAGTTGAGAGTGTTATTGACAGAGTTCTTCAGTCACTGCCACCAAGCTATAAAGGCTTCGTGATGAACTATAATATGCAAGGGATGGAGAAGACAATTCCCGAGCTCTTCGCGATGCTGAAATCAGCGGAGGTAGAAATCAAGAAGGAGCATCAAGTGTTGATGGTTAACAAAACCACTAGTTTCAAGAAAAAGGGCAAGGGAAAGAAGGGGAACTTCAAGAAGAACGGCAAGTAAGTTGCCGCTCCCACGAAGAAACCCAAAGCTGGACCCAGGCCTGAAACAGAGTGCTTCTACTGCGAAGGGACTGGTCACTGGAAGCGGAACTGCCCCAAGTATTTGGCGGATAAGAAGGATGGCAAAGTGAGCAAAGGTATATTTGATATACATGTTATTGATGTGTTCCTCACTAATGCTCGCAGTAGCGCCTGGGTATTTGATACTGGTTCGGTTGCTCATATTTGTAACTCGAAACAGGAGCTACGGAATAAGCGAAGATTGGCTAAGGACGAGGTGACGATGCGCGTCGGGAATGGTTCCAAGGTTGATGTGATCGCCGTTGGCACGCTACCTCTACATCTACCTTCGGGATTAGTTTTAGACCTCAATAATTGTTATTTGGTGCCAGCGTTGAGCATGAACATTATATCTGGATCGTGTTTATTGCGAGACGGTTATTCATTTAAGTCAGAGAATAATGGTTGTTCTATTTATATGAGTAACATCTTTTATGGTCACGCACCTTTTGTGAATGGTCTATTCTTGTTGAATCTCGATCGTAGTGATACACATATTCATAATATTGATGCCAAAAGATGATAATGATAGTGCAACATACTTGTGGCACTGCCGTTTAGGTCATATTGGTGTAAAGCGCATGAAGAAACTCCATGCGGATGGACTTTTGGAATATCTTGATTATGAATCATTTGATACTTGCGAACCATGCCTCATGGGCAAGATGACTAAAACTCCGTTCTCCGGAACAATGGAGCGAGCTACTGATTTGTTGGAAATAATACATACCGATTTATGCGGTCCGATGAATGTTGAAGCACGCGGCGGGTATCGTTATTTTCTAACCTTCACAGATGATTTGAGTAGATATGGGTATATCTACTTGATGAAACACAAGTCTGAAACATTTGAAAAGTTCAAAGAATTTCAGAGTGAAGTAGAGAATCATCGTAACAAGAAAATAAAGTTTCTACGATCTGATCGCGGAGGCTAATATTTGAGTTACGAGTTTGGCCTTCATTTAAGAAAATGTGAAATTGTTTCACAACTCACGCCACCTAGAACACCACAGCGTAATGGTGTGTCCGAACGTCGTAACCGTACTTTATTGGATATGGTGCGTTCTATGATGTCTCTTACCGATTTGCCACTATCGTTTTGGGGTTATGCATTAGAGACAGCTGCATTCACGTTAAATAGGGAACCGTCTAAATCCGTTGAGACGACACCATATGAACTATGGTTTGGCAAGAAACCTAAGCTGTCGTTTCTTAAAGTTTGGGGATGCGATGCTTATGTGAAAAAGCTTCAACCTGATAAGCTCGAACCCAAAGCGGAGAAGTGCGTCTTCATAGGATACCCTAAAGAAACAATTGGGTACACCTTCTACCACAGATCCGAAGGCAAGGTCTTTGTTGCCAAGAATGGGTCCTTTCTAGAGAAGGAGTTTCTCTCGAAAGAAGTGAGTGGGAGGAAAGTAGAACTTGATGAGGTAATTGTACCTTCTCTCAAATTGGAAAGTAGCTCATCAGAGAAAACCGTTCCCGTGATGCCTACACCAATAAGAGAGGAAGATAATGATAAAGATCATGAAACTTCAGATCAAGTTACTACTGAACTTCGTAGGTCGACCAGAGTACGTTCTGCACCAGAGTGGTACGGTAATCCTGTTCAGCAAGTTATGTTGTTAGACAACAGCGAACCTACGAACTATGAAGAAGCTATGATAAGCCCGAAGAAGCTATGATAAGCCCGGATTCCGACAAATGGCTTGAGGCCATGAAATCTGAGATAGGATCCATGTATGAGAACAAAGTGTGGACTTTGGTGGACTTGCCCGATGATCGGCAAGCCATTGAGAATAAATGGATTTTTAAGAGGAAGACGGATGCTGATGGTAATATCACTGTCCGAATCATGTTAGCAATTGCCACATTTTATGATTATGAAATCTGGCAAATGGATGTCAAAACTGCATTCCTTAATGGTTTTCTCAAAGAAGAGTTGTATATGATGCAACCAGAAGGTTTTGTCGATCCTAAGGGTGCTAACAAAGTGTGCAAGCTCCAGCGATCCATCTATGGACTGGTGCAAGCATCTCGGAGTTGGAATATACGCTTTGATGAGGTGATCAAAGCATATGGTTTTGTACAGACTTACGGTGAAGCCTGTATTTACAAGAAAGTGAGTGGGAGCTCTGTAGCATTTCTAATATTATATGTGGATGACATATTGTTGATTGGAAATGATATAGAATTTCTGGATGGCATAAAGGGATACTTGAATAAGAATTTTTCAATGAAAGACCTCGGTGAAGCTGCTTATATATTGGGCATCAAGATCTATAGGGATAGATCAAGACGCTTGATAGGACTTTCACAAAGCACATACCTTGACAAAGTTTTGAAGAAGTTCAAAATGGATCAGTCAAAGAAAGGGTTCTTGCCTATCTTGCAAGGTGTGAAGTTGAGTCAGACTCAATGCCCGACCACGGCAGAAGATATAGAGAAAATGAAAGTCATTCCCTATGCCTCAGCCATAGGTTCTATTATGTATGCCATGCTGTGTACCAGACCTGATGTGTGCCTTGCCATAAGTTTGGCAGGGAGGTACGAGAGTAATCCAGGAGTGGATCACTGGACAGCGGTCAAGAATATCCTGAAGTACCTGAAAAGGACCAAGGACATGTTTCTCGTTTATGGAGGTGACGAAGAGCTCGTCGTAAAGGGTTACGTCGATGCAAGCTTCGACACTGATCCGGATGACTCCAAGTCACAAACCGGATACGTATTTATATTAAATGGTGGAGCTGTCAGTTGGTGATTGGAATCGCAGCTCTCGGCTTCTCCACCATCATAACGGTGAGGCGGCACCGAACACTGAGGGTGTGTTTGGTAGGGTGCTTGGAGGGTGCTTGAGCTCAAAAGTTCCCTACAGAACCAACTTTTGATTGTTTGGCAGGGTGTATGGGCTCACCTCGATTATGCCCATCTCATGCAAAAAGGCCTCTCAACTATGCTGAGTTGAGCACGCCCAGATAGGGTGCATGGAGGCAGTCATGCTCGCGTCGACCCTCGAAATATATTCAGAATTTCAAAATTTATTTAAATTCTAAAAAAAATTAGAATTTTGAACAAAATTAAATTTAAAAAAAAATCAGAATTTCAAAATTTGTTTAAATTCTAAAAAAAATCAGAATTTTGAACAAAATTAAATTTAAAAAAAAATCAGAATTTCAAATTTTGTTTAAATTTTTAAAAAATGTTCAGGATTTTAAATTTTTTAAAAATTATCAAAAAATGTTCAATATTTCAAGTTTTGTTAAAATTTTCAAAAAATTGTTTAGAATTTCAAATTTTGTTTAAATTTTCAAAATTTGTTCAGAATTTCAGAATGTGTTTAATATTTTCAAAAAATGTTCATAATTTAAAATTTTGTTTAGATTTAAATAACGGAATTCCAAAATGTGTTTAAATTTTCAAAAAAATGTGTAGAACTTCAAAATTTGTTTAAATTTTCGAAAAATGATTAGATTTCAAAAATAATAATTTTTGAAAAATGTTCAGAATTTCAAATTTTGATTAATTTTTAAAAAAAATAGAATTCCGAAATGTGTTTAAATTTTAGTTCAGGTTTCCTCAAATTTTATTCACCATTCAAAAATATTATTCGAAATTCGAAATTGTTCAGCATGTTTAAACACATGCAGGCTGTCAAACAAAGTCTCATCTCAGCATGTCTCAGGACATACACCGCTACCATGCAACAACAAATGCATATACTCCGCATGTCTAGAGTTAGCATGTCTCAAAGGGGAACAACAATGCTATGGTGAGAACTGCTACCAAACACACCCTAAGGTGGTCGTGCATGGTCAGCGTGCTCGGCTCCAGCTGGTACGGAAATTCGTATTTAGGGTTGGCACGGTCAAACATGTACGTCATCTTGTGCGTCTCGAAGTTTACCACCCCCTCGAACTCAAAACTGAACTCTGCCGTGGTGGGCATCTCGTCGTCGCCGGCGCGGACAAGGGACATGAACCTGAACCTATAGTGCCCGTTCGGATTGGGGCATAATTTGAGGAGCCATTTGCTCCCTCCTACGGAGAACTGAGTGGAGTGGGCACACCCGATGGTCCGGAGCACCCCTTGAGCTCGGAGAAGTTACTAACGGTGAGCGTATAGGACCCGGCCATGGCGACGACCTGCGGCTCCTCCAAAGCCGCTGGCTTGTTGGATGTAGACAAGTTTCCGAGGCGCGGGCGCCGCTACGTGTCGACGAAGGACAAAGTGCACCTGACGGTGAAGTTGTCCTCGTGATCGATGCACGACGAGGCCTCCAGCTCCCTCCTGTTCATGGCCAGCATCAGGAAGTACGCTTGGGCAAGTACGTACTTTGTATACGAGGTACGGGTGGCATCAGTCCTGACCGGACTCCTCTTCCTTGTGCTTGAGCACTTCCAGTTCCGCCCGAAGCGGCCTCGCTTGGAAGTTGGGAGGGTTACGACTTACGCCAGGCTATAACTCGCTTAAATCGGGATGTAGCCTGGCCTGAGAGCTCCCACCTCCTATGTGGCGCTTACAGCGCTGCTGGAGCTCGCGCGCGCCGCATAGCAGGCCGGCCCAGCAACCTGCTGAAATATCAAACGCGAAGGAAAAGGCTGACAGTAATTCGAGCCAAGTAGGAATCGATCTCCGCACGCCAAAGTCGACGGCCTTGCGCATTATCTACTACACCAATCTCTGCTTCGTTGCCTGCTATCAGAAACAGTGCTATTTGACCCTTCTTTTAGTACAACATTAATATATAGTAGTATTATATACCCAGTATGATTTTTTCAAAAAAGAAAACATAAATTTGAAAAGGAATTCACAATAAAATTGAAAAAAACAAGAATTAAAAATAAATAAAATTTTGAAAAGGTTCATACCAATTGGAAAAGGTTCACAAATTTGAAAAAAGTTCATCGATTTCGAAAAAAGTTCATCGATTTGAAAAAAATTCATCCATTTAGAAAAAATTTCAATCGAAAAAAACTTCAAAAATTTGAAAAAAATCATTGATTTTGAAAAGCAGTTCATTGATAATAAAAAGTTCATCAAATTTGAAAAACAAAATCATCGATTTTGATAAAAAAGGTTCATGAATTTTGAAAAAAAAAATCATCAATTTGAGAAAAAATTCACGAATTTGAAAAAACATTCATGGATTTTGAGAAAAAGTTTGTCGGTTCAGAAAAAGTTCAAGAATTTGGAGAAAGTTTACGGATTTGAAAAAAAGTTCACAAATTTTAAAAAAGGTCATGATTTAAAAAAATTAAACAAAATGACAAAATAAAGAGAAAGAGAAAAAGAAAAAACAGAAGAAAAACCTAAACAAGGAAACCACCACGTTTCTTTAGCGTTATATTTGAAGAAGAGAAGAGAAGAATAAAAGTCACAACACCTAAGGTGTCCCGTTGGTTAGTGCGGTTTGTACAACGCCTCGGGTCTCGAGATTGAATCACGTCTGGTGTGGATTTTTTGAATTTTAGCTGAGGAGAAAAAAAAGAGGTGTAAATAAGCCGGCCTAGAGCGGAGCGGGGTGCGCGTGGGTGGGGGGGGGGTGCGTCGGTTGTCGAATAGGATCAGGCGCCTGGCTTCGTATCAGCCGTTGGGCACTCATGTCTTAGTGGGAAGGCCCACTAAATAGGTTTTGTAAAAGTTTTACAGACCGGTACGAACCGGTTTTAGAAACCTCCATGCGGTTTTTTCTATTCTTTTTTTGTGTTTCTTTGGTTTTTATTTTTTTTCTTAGTACACATTGTATATTTTTTGTATACATGTTGAATATTGTATGAATAGATATTAACTATATTTCATAAATAAATTTACTTTTTAATGATATTAAATACTTTTTATAAACTAGGTGAACAATTTTTTATATTATAGAATTTTTTTTAAAATGTCACGGACATATTTTAAAATGTGGGAATTTTTTTCAAAATCTCATGAGCATATTTTTGAAAGGTAGGGAATATTTTTGGAATTACGCAAACATATGTTTTACATTTTATAACATTTTTAAAACTATCACATACATATTTTTGAAACATGTGAACATTTTTTTAAAAATTGTCACCAATATTTCTTTGAATAGTATGAAATATTTTTTTTTTAAATATGCCAAGATTTTTATACTTCATAAACATTTTCTAAACATGTCATGAACGTTGTTTTGAAATGTGTGAACAATTTCTAATTGTCTCGAACTTTTTTTCTTGAATGATATGAACATTTATTTAAAAATTGCGTTCTTTGTTTACACCGCGTGAACATTCAAAAAAAATAAGTATTCAGGTATGTCTACAATATTCAATTTACCTAAAAATTAGTGAAGAAAGAAATGGAAAAAGTAAAAAAAATATAACGTAAACCGTGCACACAGATGAGCGTTGTAGTGTGTGCGGGAGCTGCCGCTATGGTGGGCCTTCCCGTATCTCGCGCGTTGTAGGTGATTGCATCATATAGCTCGCAGCAAATGAGCTATAAATGCACTCTAGTAGGGCTCATCAAACCCATCCTATATGTTATGAACCGAACTGTCCGGATACTTTTAGGCATTTAATGTGAGCGCTCAAATTGAGTCGGACCGGTCTCGACGTTCGAAATCTCCCACTCCGGCCTTAAATCGGGGGGGGGGGATCTAGGGGAATTCGGACATCCGCCATGTCGAACTCCGATATCCCAGACCTACCCAAAACTTTGGTTGGTGCCGCGGCTTAAACCCTATGCTCTCATCATTCATGGAAGTTCATCGGCTCGTCGCCTACCCGCCTTCGAGCCTGGTCGACCAACGTGTCGTCTGAGAGCCAACTCTGGCTAGTAGAAACCGTTCGGCCTCCCCCCAAACCCTCTGTGCACCCACTCCTCTCCATCCCAAAGCATAAGCCGCTGTCCACCACACCACTTCTGGGGGTCCTCCCTTTGGGAAAGAAGATGACACTGAAGGACGCCTCACGAAACCAGATAATGTGGTACCTCTATGGGTTCCACTCGGATGTGTCGCCACCCCGACGCGACAATGGATTCGATGACAGCGGTAGCTCAGGCTCAACCTCGCGATGGCGCAGACACGTTGCTACAACATTCCCTCTCGGCCAATGCACCTCGTCGGCGCATGACGCCCTATCCGTCCACCACTGCGCCCTTCTTCATGAAGGAGGAGCCCGTTACCGACGACGACGACATCGACTAAGCAGTGTTAGCGAGGTCATCAGATTTGTTGGGAAACGCAGTAGAAAACAAAAAAAATCGCCCTACGATCACCCAGGAACACTATGAAGATGTGATGAACGGTTTGGATCGGATCGTTACCGACTCCGAGTTGCAGCGGAAGAAGACGAGTCGGTGTAGACAGTACTTAGAGTTCCTCGAATCGTAGATGAATGATCCCACGAACTGTAGGAGATATGCCCTAGAGGCAATAATATATGTTATTGATTATCTCCCTGTTCATAATTAGGTTTATGTTCCATGCTATAACTGCTATGGTTCTCGAGTCTACAATAACCACGAGGCTTGGAGGAAGACTCATATGCACGTGTGGAATAATAAACGGTAAAATGTATTCCTAGTCTGGCCTCTAAGACTTGCTCAATTATTGCATGATGATCCTGTTTTCCTGATCATGGGCATGGCTATGCTGGCAATTTTGAGGGCACAATGTTAGAAGAACATTTGTGTTGAATCGACCCGAATTGATGTTATGCTATGAGATTCATTCGTCATAATTTAATGGTTAATAACATAGAGATGGTTAATGTTTGCATAATTCCTTAGACCATGAGAGTATCGAGTTACTTCATGCTTGCTTCATGAACTTTGGGGTTTGTTAAACGTCATCCGTAAATGGGTGGCTATTACGGCGGCTTACGGGTTCATGGAAAAGTATGTCAAGTAACTTGATAGCTCAAGATTGGGATTTGCTCCTCCGATGATGGAGAGATATCTCTGGGCCCTCTCGGTGTTACAGTATCAATCATCGTCTGGCCAGACACTTTGTGATTTGATCACGGGGATGCCGGAACACGGGAACGAGAAAAGAGAACAATACCGGTAACGAGGTAACTGGCATAGTGGACAAGTTGTTGATCCGTGGGGATGCCAACATGTCTCACCTCGGGTATTTGTAACATATCGCGAAGCAACAGGAATAGCACACGGCAACTGGAGGTTCACTCGAATATTCATTCGTGTGGGTATAGGGGTCAATATGGGTGTCCACGGCTCCGATGTTGATCATTGATCGGAAGGGGTTCCGGGTCATGTCTATACTTCACCGAACCTATAGGGTCACACGCTTAAGGGTCATCTATCTGCTGAATACTAGACGGGGAGTCTGAGAGAAAATCACCGAAAAAGTTTTCGGACACCGGAAAAGTTTCGGATAGCGGAAAAGTTCCGCAGAGAGAACACCGGAACAGTTTCGGTAAAACTGAAAAGTTGTTTCAGGGGATACCATAAAGTCAAATTGGTTTTGGCACATGCCTGATAATTCTTGGAGGGTGCCAGAATCATTCTGGAAACTTTCTGGAATTTTCCGGGATGAAAACCGGAAATGTTCCGGAGCTGCCGAAACCGCTTCAGATGCTTTTCGCAGATGAAAATCACTAAACCGGAATTGGTCCGGATCGCATTGAAAATTATTTTAGTGGGTACTGGAAATGTTCTAAGCCCACATAAATATTTTCAGTTCGACCGGACGCTGAAAAATGTCGTCGTGAATAGTGAAAGCACTTTTTGGGCTGATTTGCAAATGGGGTTTTTCTTCTAGAAGAAAACCACTTTTGGTGTGTGAAAGGGAGGTGGAGCTCCCCAAGGGGGCTGCAAATTTTGGCCATGGCTTGGGGGGGGGGCTCCTTGAGGTGTCCTTCCACCTCATGGTGGATATCTTCTACACACCCTTATGTGGCATGTGGTGGAAAGATCCTAGGAAGGTCCTTTTGGTCTTTCCTCTACCCCTTGCTCCTCCTATAAATAGAGGTGGAGATTGCTCTCCAAAATCAGCTCATCCTTGCTCTCATACACAAGCCATAGACTTGTCTGGCTTCTCTCTCCCTCCCAGCGACACAGTACTGCTATGCAAATTTTTTATTTTTTCCTAGTTTTTCAGAATTTTTGGAGTTACAGAAGTATGATCAATGTTCAGATTACTACAGACTGTTCTCTTTTTGATGCATTGTTTTGCTTGTTTTGATGAAACTATGGATTGTATCAGAAGGTATAAGCCATGGAGAAGTTAGAATACAATAGGTATAATGCAAAAATAAAATATGAATGGGTTTGCAACAGTACTTAAAGTAGTGATTTGCTTTATTATACTAACGGATCTCACGAAGGTTTTGTTAAGTTTTGTGTGGATGAAGTGTTCGAAGATCGAGGAGGTATTGATATGAGAAGAATGAGGAGAGTCAAGAGCTCAAGCTTGGGGATGCCCAAGGCACCCCAAGTAAATATTCAAGGAGACTCAAGCGTCTAAGCTTGGGGATGCCCCGGAAGGCATCCCATCCTTCTTCAACAAGTATCGGTATGTTTCGGTTTTTGTTTTGTTCACATGATATGCGTAAATTCTTGGAGCGTCTTTTGTGTTTATTTTTCCCTTTTTTAATGCACCATGCTGGTATGAGATGGTCCTTGGTTGATTTATAGAATGCTCTTTGCACTTCACTTATATCTTTTGAGTATGGCTTTATAGAATGCTTCATGTGCTTCACTTATATCATTTGAAGTTTGGATGCCTGTTTCTCTTCATCTAGAAAACCGTTATTTGTAGAATGCTCTTTTGCTTCACTTATATTTGTTAGAGCATGGTATTTTGTAGAAAGAATTAAAATCTCTTGCTTCACTTATATCTATTTACAGAGTCAACAGGAATTGGCCATTCACATGGTTAGTCATAAAATCCTACATAAAACTTGTAGATCACTGAATATGATATGTTTGATTCCTTGCAATAGTTTTGCGATATTAAGATGGTGATATGTGGGAGGTACTAGTGAATGATTGTGGTTTAGTAAGAATATTGGTGTTAAGGTTTGTGATTCCCGAAGCATGCACGTATAGTCTCTCGTTATCCTAAGAAGTTGGAGCATGATTTATTATTGATTGTCTTCCTTTGCGTGGAGGTCGGGGGCGCGCGATGGTTAACTCCTACCAACCTCCCCCCTAGGGGCATGCGTAGTAGTACTTTGCTTCGAGGGCTAATAAACTTTTGCAATAAGTATGTGAGTTCTTTATGACTAATGTGAGTCCATGGATTATACGCACTCTCACCTTTCCGCAATTTGCTAGCCTCTTCGGTACCGTGCGTTGCCCTTTCTCACCTCGAGAGTCGGTGCAAACTTCGCCGGTGAATCCAAACCCCGTGATATGATACGCTCTATCACACATAAGCCTCCTTATATCTTCCTCAAAACAGCCACCATACCTACCTATTATGGCATTTCCATAGCCATTCCGAGATATATTGTCATGCAACTTCCATCATCATCATATACATGACTTGAGCATTCATTGTCATATTGCTTTGCATGATCGTAAGATAGCTAGCATGATATTTTCATGGCTTGTCCATTTTTTGATATCTTTGCTACGCTAGATCATTGCACATCCTGGTACACTGCCAGAGGCATTCATATAGAGTCATACTTTGTTATAGTATCGAGTTATAATTTTTTGAGTTGTAAGTAAATAGAAGTGTGATGATCATCATTTTTCATTATTAGAGCATTGTCCCAGTGAGGAAAGGATGATGGAGACTATGATTCCCCCACAAGTCGGGATGAGACTCTGGACGAAAATAAAAAAAAGAGAAAAAAAAGGGAGGCCAAAAAGAGCCCAAGAAAAAAAGAAAAAAAAGAAAGAAGAAAAAAAAGAGAAAACAAAAAAAATGAAATGAGAGAAAAAGAGAGAAGGGGCAATGTTACTATCCTTTCCACACTTGTGCTTCAAAGTAGCACCATGTTTTTCATATAGAGAGTCTCCTATGTTGTCATTTTCATATACTAGTGGGAATTTTTCATTATAGAACTTGGCTTGTATATTCTGATGATGGGCTTCCTCAAATGCCCGAGGTCTTCATGAGCAAGCAAGTTGGATGCACACCCACTTAGTTTTCAGTTGAGCTTTCATACACTTATAGCTCTTAGTGCATCCGTTGCATGGCAATCCCTACTCCTCGTCTTGACATCAATTGATGGGCATCTCCATAGCCCATAGATTAGCCGTGTCGATGTGAGACTTTCTCCCTTTTTGACTTCCCCTTATTAATCTCTATCATCATTCTATTCCACCTATAGTGCTATATTCATGGCTTGCGTTCATGTATTGCGTGGGGGTTGAAAAAGCTGAAGCGCGTTAAAAAGTATGAACCAATTGCTTGGCTGACACCGGGCTAGTACATGATTTATATTTTGTGTTAAGAAGATGGAGCATGACAAGGCTATATGATTTTGTAGGGATAACGTTCTTTAGCATTGATATTTTGAAAGGCATGATTGTTTGTTGGGATGCCTGAGTATTGATGTCTTTATATCAAATTATAGACTATTGCTTTGAATCACTCGTGTCTTAATATTCATGCCATGATTAGATTACATGATCAAGATTATGCTAGGTAGCATTCCACATCAAAAATTATCTTTTTTATCATTTACCTACTCGAGGACGAGTAGGAATTAAGCTTGGGGATGCTGATTCGTCTCCGTCGTATCTATAATTTTTGATTGTTTCATGCCATTATCCTATAATTTCCACATACTTTTGGCAACATTTTATATTATTTTTGGGACTAACATATTGATCCAGTGTCCAGTGCCAGTTCCTGTTTGTTGCATGTTTTTTGTTTCGTAGAATATCCATATCAAACGAAGTCCAAATGCGATAAAATTTACGGAGATTTATTTTGGAATATATGTGATTTTTGGGAAGAAGAATCAACGCAAGACGGTGTCCGAGGTGGCCACGAGGCACCAGGGCGCGCCTGGGGGGCAAACACGCCCTGGTGGCTCATGAGCACCTCGTAAGTCGGTTGATCCCCTTCTTTCGCCGCAAGAAAGATAATATCCGGAAAAAAATCGTGTTAAAATTTCAGCCGATCAGAGTTACGGATCTCCGGGAATTTAAGAAACGGTGAAGGGCCAGAAAACAGGAACGCGAAACAGAAGAGAACAGAGAGAGAGATTCAATCTCGGAGGGGCTCCCGCCCCTCCGGGTGCCATGGAGGCCAAGGACCAGAGGGGAAAACCTTCTCCCATCTAGGGGGGAGGCCAAGCAAGAAGAAAAGGAAGGGGGGCTCTCTCCCCCTCTCTTTCGGTGGTGCCGGAGCGCCGCTGGGGGAACCAACGTGACGGCGATCTACACCAACAACTTCGCCGCCGTCAGCACCAACTGTCTCCCCCTCTATGCAGCGGCGTAACCTCTCTTTTCCCGCTGTAATTCTCTACTTAAACATGGTGCTTAATGCTACATATTATTATCCAATGATTTGTGGCCATCCTATGATGTTTGAGTAGATTCGTTTTGTCCTATGGGTTGATTGATGACCGTGATTGGTTTGAGTTGTATGTTTTATTTTGGTGCTGTCCTATGGTGCCCTCCGTGCCGCGCAAGCGTGAGGGATTCCCACTGTAGGGTGTTGCAATACGTTCATAATTCTCTTATGGTGGGTGGCTAGAGTGACAGAAGCTTACACCCGAATAAGGGGGTTGTTGCGTATGCGAGTAAAGAGGACTTGTTACTTAATGTTATGGTTGGGTTTTACCTTAATGATCTTTGGTAGTTGCGGATGCTTGCTAGAGTTCCAATCATAAGTGCATATGATCCAAGTACGGAAAGTATGTTAGCTCATGCGTCTCCCTCATATAAAATTGCAATAATGATTACCGGTCTAGTTATCGATTAGCTATGGAAAAATCTTGCTCTTGTGTTACAAAAAGCTCTCTACTAAACAACTAACTTTTATTATCTTGCAATTTACTCCTAGTTTTATTCTCATTAAGTACTTCTAGTTTTATCCTGATGGAAATATGCCCTAGAGGCAATAATAAAGTTGTTATTATTTTATATTTCCTTGTTCATGATAAAGGTTTATTATTCATGCTAGAATTGTATTGACCGGAAACTTAAATACATGTGTGAATACATAAACAAATACCGTGTCCCTAGTGAGCCTCTACTAGACTAGCTCGTTGTTCAAAGATGGTTAAGGTTTCCTAACCATAGACATGAGTTGTCATTTGATAAGGGGATCACATCATTAGGAGAATGATGTGATGGACAAGACCCATCCGTTAGCTTAGCATATGATCGTTCTGTTTATTGCTACTGCTTTCTTGAATGTCAAATACATGTTCCTCAGACCATGAGATCATGCAACTCCTGGATACCGGGGGAATACCTTGTGTGCTATCAAATGTCACAACGTAATTGGGTGATCATAAAGATGCTCTACAGGTATCTCCGAAGGTGTCCGTTGAGTTGGCATGGATCGAGACTGGGATTTGTCACTCCGTGTTTCGGAGAGGTATCTCTGGGCCCTCTCGGTAATGCACATCATAAGAAGCTTGCAAGCAAAGTGACTAAGGAGTTAGTTACGGGATGATGTATTACGGAACGAGTAAAGAGACTTGCCGGTAACGAGATTGAACTAGGTATGGACATACCGACGATCGAATCTCGAGCAAGTAACATACCGACGGACAAAGGGAATTACGTATGTTGTCATTGCGGTTCGACCGATAAGATCTTCGTGGAATATGTAGGAACCAATATGAGCATCCAGGTTCCGCTATTGGTTATTGACCGGAGAGGCGTCTCGGTCATGTCTACATCATTCCCGAACCCGTAGGGTCCGCACGCTTAACGTTCGTTGACGATATAGTGTTATATGAGTTATGTGAATTGGTAACCGAATGTTGTTCGGAGTCCCGGATGAGATCCCGGATGTCACGAGGAGTCTCGGAATGGTCGAGAGGTAAAGATTTATATATGGGAAGTCATATTTTGGGTTCCGGAAAAAAGTGCAGTTTTTTCGGTATTGTACCGGGAAGCTTCCAGAAGGTTCCGGAGGATTCCGGAGGAGTCCGGAAGTCCACAAGTGGGTCCACCACGTCCCAAAGGGCTGGCATGGGCTAAGGGGAGGCGCCCTGGCCTTATTGGGCCAGGCGCACCAAGTCCTCAAAAGCCCACGCAGCTAGGGAAGGAAAAAAGGGAGAGTCCTAGTAGGAATAGGATTGGACTTTGGAGTCCAAGTCCACGTGTGTACTATTCACGGTTACTGTTCACGTGTCACTATTCCTTCTACTCCAAGCCCCTACACATATATAAATAGAGGAGAGGGGGCGCCCCAAAGGAGATACAACATTGTCTTAGCCGTGTGCGGCGCCCCCCTCCACAGTTCTGTCTCTCGGTCATATTTTCGCAGTGCTTGGGCGAAGCCCTGCGGAGATAGCATTACCATCACCGTCACCACGCCGTCGTGCTGCTGGAACTCATCCACTACCTCACCGTCTTGCTGGATCAAGAAGTCGAGGACGTCACCGAGCTGAACGTGTGCTGAACGCGGAGGTGCCGTACGTTCGGTACTCGGTCGGTTGGATCGTGAAGTTGTTCGACGACATCAACCGCGTTGTTCTAACGCTTCCGCTTACGTTCTACGAGGGTACGTAGACACACTCCCCCTCTCGTAGCTATGCATCTCCATGGATAGATCTTGCATGTGCGTAGAATTTTTTTTGTTTTCCATGCAACGTTCCCCAACAGTGGCATCATGAGCCAGGTCTATGCGTAGATGATATGCATGAGTAGAACACAAAGAGTTGTGGGCGGTGATCGTCATACTGCTTACCACCAACATCTTATTTTGATTTGATGGTATTGTAAGATGAAGCGGCCCGGACCAACCTTACATGTCCACGTACATGAGACCGGTTCTACCGACAGACATGCAACTTGTTGTGCATAAAGGTGGCTGGCGGGTGTCTGTTTCTCCTACTTTAGTTGAATCGAATTTGACTACGGCCGGTCCTTGTTGAAGGTTAAAACAGCAAACTTGATAAATCACCGTTGTGGTTTTGTGCCGTAGGTAAGAACGGTTCTTGCTAGAAGCCCGTAGCAGCCACGTAAAACTTGCAACAACAAAGTAGAGGACGTCTAACTTGTTTTTGCAGGGTATGCTGTGATGTGATATGGTCAAGATATGATGTGATATACGTTATTGTATGAGATGATCTTGTTTTGTAACTTATCAGCAACCGGCAGGAGCCTTATGGTTGTCTCTTTATTGTATGAAATGCAAGCGCCATGTAATTGCTTTACTTTATCGCTATGCGTTAGCAATAGTTGTAGAAGCAATAGTTGGCGAGACGACCACGACGCAACGATGGAGATCAAGGTGTCGAGCCGGTGACGATGGAGATCATGACGATGCTTTGGAGATGGAGATCAAAAGCACAAGATGATGGCCATATCATGTCACATATTTTGATTGCATGTGATGTTTATCCTTTATGCATCTTATTTTGCTTAGAACGACGGTAGAATTATAAGATGATCCCTTCACTAAATTTCAAGATAAAAGTGTTCTCCCCGAGTATGCATCGTTGCTAAAGTTCGTCGTTTCGAAGCACCTCGTGATGATCGGGTGTGATAGATTCTACGTTCACATACAACGGGTGTAAGCCAGTTTTACACAAGCAGAATACTTGGGTTAAACTTGACGAGCCTAGCATGTACAGACATGGTCTCGGAACACTGGAGACCGAAAGGTCGAACATGAGTCATATAGTAGATATGATCAACATGGAGATGTTCACCATTGATGACTATCTCATCTCACGTGATGGTCGGACATGGGCTAGTTGATTTGGATCATGTATCACTTAGTTAACTTAAGGGATGTTAATTTAAGTGGGAGTTCATTAGTAATTTGATTAATTGAACTTAATTTATCATGAAATTAGTCTTGATAGTTTATGCATATCTATGTTGTAGATAAATGGCCCGTGCTACTTTCCGTTGAATTTTAATGCGTTCCTAGAGAAAGCTAAGTTGAAAGATGATGGTAGCAACTACACGGACTGGGTCCGTAACATGAGGATTATCCTCATTGCTGCGTAGAAGAATTATGTCCTTGATGCACCGCTAGGTGATGGACCTACTACAGGAGCTGCTACAGACGTTGTGAACGCCTGGCAGGCTTGATCTGATGACTACTCGATAGTTCAATGTGCCATGCTCTACGGCTTAGAACCGGGACTACAAAAGCGTTTTGAACGCCACGAAGCATATGAGATGTTCCAAGAGCTGAAATTGATATTTCAAGCTAATGCCCGGGTTGAGAGATATGAAGTCTCCAACAAGTTCTTCAGCTGTAAGATGGAGGAGAACAGTTCTGTCAGTGAACACATACTCAGAATGTCTGGGTACCACAACCACTTGACTCAGCTGGGAATTGATCTTCCAGTTGAGAGTGTTATTGACAGAGTTCTTCAGTCACTGCCACCAAGCTATAAAGGCTTCGTGATGAACTATAATATGCAAGGGATGGAGAAGACAATTCCCGAGCTCTTCGCGATGCTGAAATCAGCGGAGGTAGAAATCAAGAAGGAGCATCAAGTGTTGATGGTTAACAAAACCACTAGTTTCAAGAAAAAGGGCAAGGGAAAGAAGGGGAACTTCAAGAAGAATGGCAAGTAAGTTGCCGCTCCCACGAAGAAACCCAAAGCTGGACCCAGGCCTGAAACAGAGTGCTTCTATTGCAAAGGGACTGGTCACTGGAAGCGGAACTGCCCCAAGTATTTGGCGGATAAGAAGGATGGCAAAGTGAGCAAAGGTATATTTGATATACATGTTATTGATGTGTTCCTCACTAATGCTCGCAGTAGCGCCTGGGTATTTGATACTGGTTCGGTTGCTCATATTTGTAACTCGAAACAGGAGCTACGGAATAAGCGAAGATTGGCTAAGGACGAGGTGACGATGCGCGTCGGGAATGGTTCCAAGGTTGATGTGATCTCCGTTGGCACGCTACCTCTACATCTACCTTCGGGATTAGTTTTAGACCTCAATAATTGTTATTTGGTGCCAGCGTTGAGCATGAACATTATATCTGGATCGTGTTTATTGCGAGACGGTTATTCATTTAAGTCAGAGAATAATGGTTGTTCTATTTATATGAGTAACATCTTTTATGGTCACGCACCTTTTGTGAATGGTCTATTCTTGTTGAATCTCGATCGTAGTGATACACATATTCATAATATTGATGCCAAAAGATGATAATGATAGTGCAACATACTTGTGGCACTGCCGTTTAGGTCATATTGGTGTAAAGCGCATGAAGAAACTCCATGCGGATGGACTTTTGGAATATCTTGATTATGAATCATTTGATACTTGCGAACCATGCCTCATGGGCAAGATGACTAAAACTCCGTTCTCCGGAACAATGGAGCGAGCTACTGATTTGTTGGAAATAATACATACCGATTTATGCGGTCCGATGAATGTTGAAGCACGCGGCGGGTATCGTTATTTTCTAACCTTCACAGATGATTTGAGTAGATATGGGTATATCTACTTGATGAAACACAAGTCTGAAACATTTGAAAAGTTCAAAGAATTTCAGAGTGAAGTAGAGAATCATCGTAACAAGAAAATAAAGTTTCTACGATCTGATCGCGGAGGCGAATATTTGAGTTACGAGTTTGGCCTTCATTTAAGAAAATGTGGAATTGTTTCACAACTCACGCCACCTGGAACACCACAGCGTAATGGTGTGTCCGAACGTCGTAATCGTACTTTATTGGATATGGTGCGTTCTATGATGTCTCTTACCGATTTGCCACTATCGTTTTGGGGTTATGCATTAGAGACAGCTGCATTCACGTTAAATAGGGCACCGTCTAAATCCGTTGAGACGACACCATATGAACTATGGTTTGGCAAGAAACCTAAGCTGTCGTTTCTTAAAGTTTGGGGATGCGATGCTTATGTGAAAAAGCTTCAACCTGATAAGCTCGAACCCAAAGCGGAGAAGTGCGTCTTCATAGGATACCCTAAAGAAACAATTGGGTACACCTTCTATCACAGATCCGAAGGCAAGGTCTTTGTTGCCAAGAATGGGTCCTTTCTAGAGAAGGAGTTTCTCTCGAAAGAAGTGAGTGGGAGGAAAGTAGAACTTGATGAGGTAATTATACCTTCTCTCGAATTGGAAAGTAGCTCATCAGAGAAAACCATTCCCGTGATGCCTACACCAATAAGAGAGGAAGATAATGATAAAGATCATGAAACTTTAGATCAAGTTACTACTGAACTTCGTAGGTCGACCAGAGTACGTTCTGCACCAGAGTGGTACGGTAATCCTGTTCAGGAAGTTATGTTGTTAGACAACAGCGAACCTACGAACTATGAAGAAGCTATGATAAGCCCGGATTCCGACAAATGGCTTGAGGCCATGAAATCTGAGATAGGATCCATGTATGAGAACAAAGTGTGGACTTTGGTGGACTTGCCCGATGATCGGCAAGCCATTGAGAATAAATGGATTTTTAAGAGGAAGACGGATGCTGATGGTAATATCACTGTCTACAAAGCTCGACTTGTCGCGAAAGGTTTTCGATAAGTTCAAGGGGTTGACTACGATGAGACTTTCTCACCCGTAGCGATGCTTAAGTCTGTCCGAATCATGTTAGCAATTGCCGCATTTTATGATTATGAAATCTGGCAAATGGATGTCAAAACTGCATTCCTTAATGGTTTTCTCAAAGAAGAGTTGTATATGATGCAACCAGAAGGTTTTGTCGATCCTAAGGGTGCTAACAAAGTGTGCAAGCTCCAGCGATCCATCTATGGACTGGTGCAAGCATCTTGGAGTTGGAATATACGCTTTGATGAGGTGATCAAAGCATATGGTTTTGTACAGACTTACGGTGAAGCCTGTATTTACAAGAAAGTGAGTGGGAGCTCTGTAGCATTTCTAATATTATATGTGGATGACATATTGTTGATTGGAAATGATATAGAATTTCTGGATGGCATAAAGGGATACTTGAATAAGAATTTTTCAATGAAAGACCTCGGTGAAGCTGCTTATATATTGGGCATCAAGATCTATAAGGATAGATCAAGACGCTTGATAGGACTTTCACAAAGCACATACCTTGACAAAGTTTTGAAGAAGTTCAAAATGGATCAGTCAAAGAAAGGGTTCTTGCCTATCTTGCAAGGTGTGAAGTTGAGTCAGACTCAATGCCCGACCACGGCAGAAGATATAGAGAAAATGAAAGTCATTCCCTATGCCTCAGCCATAGGTTCTATTATGTATGCCATGCTGTGTACCAGACCTGATGTGTGCCTTGCCATAAGTTTGGAAGGGAGGTACGAGAGTAATCCAGGAGTGGATCACTGGACAGCGGTCAAGAATATCCTGAAGTACCTGAAAAGGACCAAGGACATGTTTCTCGTTTATGGAGGTGACGAAGAGCTCGTCGTAAAGGGTTACGTCGATGCAAGCTTCGACACTGATCCGGATGACTCCAAGTCACAAACCGGATACGTATTTATATTAAATGGTGGAGCTGTCAGTTGGTGATTGGAATCGCAGCTCTCGGCTTCTCCACCATCATAACGGTGAGGCGGCATCGAACACTGAGGGTGTGTTTGGTAGGGTGCATGGAGGGTGCTTGAGCTCAAAAGTTCCCTACAGAACCAACTTTTGATTGTTTGGCAGGGTGTATGGGCTCACCTCGATTATGCCCATCTCATGCAAAAAGGCCTCTCAACTATGCTGAGTTGAGCACGCCCAGATAGGGTGCATGGAGGCAGTCATGCTCGCGCCGACCCTCGAAATATATTCAGAATTTCAAAATTTGTTTCAATTCTAAAAAAAATCAGAATTTTGAACAAAATTAAATTTAAAAAAAAATCAGAATTTCAAAATTTGTTTAAATTCTAAAAAAAATCAGAATTTTGAACAAAATTAAATTTTTAAAAAAATCAGAATTTCAAATTTTGTTTAAATTTTTAAAAAATGTTCAGGATTTTAAATTTTTTAAAAATTATCAAAAAAAGTTCAATATTTCAAGTTTTGTTAAATTTTTCAAAAAATTGTTTAGAATTTCAAATTTTGTTTAAATTTTCAAAATTTGTTCAGAATTTCAGAATGTGTTTAATATTTTCAAAAAATGTTCTGAATTTAAAAATTTGTTTAGATTTAAATAACGGAATTCCAAAATGTGTTTAAATTTTCAAAAAAATGTGTAGAACTTCAAAATTTGTTTAAATTTTCGAAAAATGATTAGATTTCAAAAATAATAATTTTTGAAAAATGTTCAGAATTTCAAATTTTGATTAATTTTTTTAAAAAAATAGAATTCCGAAATGTGTTTAAATTTTAGTTCAGGTTTTCTCAAATTTTATTCACCATTCAAAAATATTATTCGAAATTCGAAATTGTTCAGCATGTCTAAACACATGCAGGCTGTCACACAAAGTCTTATCTCAGCATGTATCAGGACATACACCGCTACCATGCAACAACAAATGCATATACTCCGCATGTCTAGAGTTAGCATGTCTCAAAGGGGAACAACAATGCTATGGTGAGAACTGCTACCAAACACACCCTAAGGTGGTCGTGCATGGTCAGCGTGCTCGGCTCCAGCTGGTACGGAAATTCATATTTAGGGTTGGCACGGTCAAACGTGTACGTCATCTTGTGCGTCTCGAAGTTTACCACCCCCTCGAACTCAAAACTGAACTCTGCCGTGGTGGGCATCTCGTCGTCGCCGGCGCGGACAAGGGACATGAACCTGAACCTATAGTGCCCGTTCGGATTGGGGCATAATTTGAGGAGCCATTTGCTCCCTCCTACGGAGAACTGAGTGGAGTGGGCACACCCGATGCTCCGGAGCACCCCTTAAGCTCGGAGAAGTTACTGACGGTGAGCGTATAGGACCCGGCCATGGCGACGACCTGCGGCTCCTCCAATGCCGCTGGCTTGTTGGATGTAGACAAGTTTCCGAGGCGCGGGCGCCGCTACGTGTCGACGAAGGACAAAGTGCACCTGACGGTGAAGTTGTCCTCGTGATCGATGCACGACGAGGCCTCCAGCTCCCTCCTGTTCATGGCCAGCATCAGGAAGTACGCTTGGGCAAGTACGTACTTTGTATACGAGGTACGGGTGGCATCAGTCCTGACCGGACTCCTCTTCCTTGTGCTTGAGCACTTCCAGTTCCGCCCGAAGCGGCCTCGCTTGGAAGTTGGGAGGGTTACGACTTACGCCAGGCTATAACTCGCTTAAATCAGGATGTAGCCTGGCCTGAGAGCTCCCACCTCCTATGTGGCGCTTACAGCGCTGCTGGCGCTCGCGCGCGCCGCATAGCAGGCCGGCCCAGCAACCTGCTGAAATATCAAACGCGAAGGAAAAGGCTGACAGTAATTCGAGCCAAGTAGGAATCGATCTCCGCACGCCAAAGTCGACGGCCTTGCGCATTATCTACTACACCAATCTCTGCTTCGTTGCCTGCTATCAGAAACAGTGCTATTTGACCCTTCTTTTAGTACAACATTAATATATAGTAGTATTATATACCCAGTATGATTTTTTCAAAAAAGAAAACATAAATTTGAAAAGGAATTCACAATAAAATTGAAAAAAACAAGAATTAAAAATAAATAAAATTTTGAAAAGGTTCATACCAATTGAAAAAGGTTCACAAATTTGAAAAAAGTTCATCGATTTGAAAAAAATTCATCCATTTAGAAAAAATTTCATTCGAAAAAAACTTCAAAAATTTGAAAAAAAATCATTGATTTTGAAAAGCAGTTCATTGATAATAAAAAGTTCATCAAATTTGAAAAACAAAATCATCGATTTTGAAAAAAAAGGTTCATGAATTTTGAAAAAAAAATCATCGATTTGAGAAAAAATTGACGAATTTGATAAAACATTCATGGATTTTGAGAAAAAGTTTGTGGGTTCAGAAAAAGTTCAAGAATTTGGAGAAAGTTTACGGATTTGAAAAAAAGTTCACAAAATTTAAGAAAGGTCATGATTTAAAAAAATTAAACAAAATGACAAAATAAAGAGAAAGAGAAAAAGAAAAAACAGAAGAAAAACCTAAACAAGGAAACCACCACGTTTCTTTAGCGTTATATTTGAAGAAGAGAAGAGAAGAATAAAAGTCACAACACCTAAGGTGTCCCGTTGGTTAGTGCGGTTTGTACAACGCCTCGGGTCTCGAGTTTGAATCACGTCTGGTGCGGATTTTTTGAATTTTAGCTGAGGAGAAAAAAAAGAGGTGTAAATAGGCCGGCCTAGAGCGGAGCGGGGTGCGCGTGGGTGGGGGGGGGGTGCGTCGGTTGTCGAATAGGATCAGGCGCCTGGCTTCGTATCAGCCGTTGGGCACTCATGTCTTAGTGGGAAGGCCCACTAAATAGGTTTTGTAAAAGTTTTACAGACCGGTACGAACCGGTTTTAGAAACCTCCATGCGGTTTTTTCTATTCTTTTTTTGTGTTTCTTTGGTTTTTATTTTTTTTCTTAGTACACATTCTATATTTTTTGTATACATGTTGAATATTGTTTGAATAGATATTAACTATATTTCATAAATAAATTTACTTTTTAATGATATTAAATACTTTTTATAAACTAGGTGAACAATTTTTTATATTATAGAAACATTTTTTAAAATGTCACGAACAAATTTTGAAATGTGGGAATTTTTTTCAAAATCTCATGAGCATATTTTTGAAAGGTAGGGAATATTTTTGGAATTACGCAAACATATGTTTTACATTTTATAACATTTTTAAAACTATCACATACATATTTTTGAAACATGTGAACATTTTAAAAAAAATTGTCACCAATATTTTTTTGAATAGTATGAAATATTTTTTTAAAAAAATATGCCAAGATTTTTATACTGCATAAACATTTTCTAAACATGTCATGAACGTTGTTTTGAAATGTGTGAACAATTTCTAATTGTCTCAAACTTTTTTTCTTGAATGATATGAACATTTATTTAAAAATTGCGTTCTTTGTTTACACCGCGTGAACATTCAAAAAAAATAAGTATTCAGGTATGTCTACAATATTCAATTTACCTAAAAATTAGTGAAGAAAGAAATGGAAAAAGTAAAAAAAATATAACGTAAACCGTGCACACAGATGAGCGTTGTAGTGTGTGCGGGAGCTGCCGCTATGGTGGGCCTTCCCGTATCTCGCGCGTTGTAGGTGATTGCATCATATAGCTCGCAGCAAATGAGCTATAAATGCGCTCTAGTAGGGCTCATCAAACCCATCCTATATGTTACGAACCGAACTATCCGGATACTTTTAGGCATTTAATGTGAGCGCTCAAATTGAGTCGGACCGGTCTCGACGTTCGAAATCTCCCACTCCGGCCTTAAATCGGGGGGGGGGGGGATCTAGGGGAATTCGGACATCCGCCATGTCGAACTCCGATATCCCAGACCTACCCAAAACTTTGGTTGGTGCCGCGGCTTAAACCCTATGCTCTCATCATTCATGGAAGTTCATCGGCTCGTCGCCTACCCGCCTTCGAGCCTGGTCGACCAACGTGTCGTCCGAGAGCCAACTCTGGCTAGTAGAAACCGTTCGGCCTCCCCCCAAACCCTCTGCGCACCCACTCCTCTCCATCCCAAAGCATAAGCCGCTATCCACCACACCACTTCTGGGGGTCCTCCCTTTGGGAAAGAAGATGACACTGAAGGACGCCTCACGAAACCAGATAATGTGGTACCTCTATGGGTTCCACTCGGATGCGTCGCCACCCCGACGCGACAATGGATTCGACGACAGCGGTAGCTCAGGCTCAACCTCGCGATGGCGCAGACACGTTGCCACAACATTCCGTCTCGGCCAATGCACCTCGTCGGCGCATGACGCCCTATCCGTCCACCACTGCGCCCTTCTTCATGAAGGAGGAGCCCGTTACCGACGACGACGACATCGACTAAGCAGTGTTAGCGAGGTCATCAGATTTGTTGGGAAACGCAGTAGAAAACAAAAAAAATCGCCCTACGATCACCCAGGAACACTATGAAGATGTGATGAACGGTTTGGATCGGATCGTTACCGACTCCGAGTTGCAGCGGAAGAAGACGAGTCGGTGTAGACAGTACTTAGAGTTCCTCGAATCGTAGATGAATGATCCCACGAACTGTAGGAGATATGCCCTAGAGGCAATAATATATGTTATTGATTATCTCCCTGTTCATAATTAGGTTTATGTTCCATGCTATAACTGCTATGGTTCTCGAGTCTACAATAACCACGAGGCTCGGAGGAAGACTCATATGCACGTGTGGAATAATAAACGGTAAAATGTATTCCTAGTCTGGCCTCTAAGACTGGCTCAAGTATTGCATGATGATCCTGTTTTCCTGATCATGGGCATGGCTATGCTGGCAATTTTGAGGGCACAATGTTAGAAGAACATTTGTGTTGAATCGACCCGAATTGATGTTATGCTATGAGATTCATTCGTCATAAGTTAATGGTTAATAACACAGAGATGGTTAATGTTTGCATAATTCCTTAGACCATGAGAGTATCGAGTTACTTCATGCTTGCTTCATGAACTTTGGGGTTTGTTAAACGTCATCCGTAAATGGGTGGCTATTACGGCGGCTTACGGGTTCATGGAAAAGTATGTCAAGTAACTTGATAGCTCAAGATTGGGATTTGCTCCTCCGACGATGGAGAGATATCTCTGGGCCCTCTCGGTGTTACGGTATCCATCATCGTCTGGCCAGACACTTTGTGATTTGATCACGGGGATGCCGGAACACGGGAACGAGAAAAGAGAACAATACCGGTAACGAGGTAACTGGCATAGTGGACAAGTTGTTGATCCGCGGGGATGCCAACATGTCTCACCTTGGGTATTTGTAACATATCGCGAAGCAACAGGAATAGCACACGGCAACTGGAGGTTCACTCGAATATTCATTCGTGTGGGTATAGGGGTCAATATGGGTGTCCACGGCTCCGATGTTGATCATTGATCGGAAGGGGTTCCGGGTCATGTCTATACTTCACCGAACCTATAGGGTCACACGCTTAAGGGTCATCTATCTGCTGAATACTAGACGGGGAGTCTAAGAGAAAATCACCGAAAAAGTTTTCGGACACCGGAAAAGTTTCGGACAGCGGAAAAGTTCCGCAGAGAGAACACCGCAACAGTTTCGGTAAAACTGAAAAGTTGTTTCAGGGGATACCATAAAGTCAAATTGGTTTTGGCACATGCCTGATAATTCTTGGAGGGTGCCAGAATGATTCTGGAAACTTTCTGGAATTTTCCGGGATGAAAACCGGAAATGTTCCGGAGCTGCCGAAACCGCTTCAGATGCTTTTCGCAGATGAAAATCACTAAACCGGAATTGTTCCGGATCGCATTGAAAATTATTTTAGTGGGTACTGGAAATGTTCTAAGCCCACATAAATATTTTCAGTTCGACCGGACGCTGAAAAATGTCGTCGTGAATAGTGAAAGCACTTTTTGGGCTGATTTGCAAATGGGGTTTTTCTTCTAGAAGAAAACCACTTTTGGTGTGTGAAAGGGAGGTGGAGCTCCCCAAGGGGGCTGCAAATTTCGGCCATGGCTTGGGGGGGGCCTCCTTGAGGTGTCCTTCCACCTCATGGTGGATATCTTCTACACACCCTTATGTGGCATGTGGTGGAAAGATCCTAGGAAGGTCCTTTTGGTCTTTCCTCTACCCCTTGCTCCTCCTATAAATGGAGGTGGAGATTGCTCTCCAAAATCAGCTCATCCTTGCTCTCATACACATGCCATAGACTTGTCTGGCTTCTCTCTCCCTCCCAGCGAAATAGTTTCGTAGAGCCGAAAGGCTGTCTGGGTTCCGGCAGGAACTAGTTCTGGACGGCGAAGCCCTGCCGGATAGTTGAGACCGTATGTGTGCAACTCTGTAGAGAGATCGTAGTTTCGGTCTTAGTTCGAGAGTGCCTCCCGAAGGGCTGTCCAAGTGATAGTCTTAGTTTCGAGGGTCCTCCCGAAGGGCTGTCCGAGTGACCGTTCGAGTTTCGAAGGTCCTCCCGAAGGGCTGTCCGCGACACCGTCCGAGGGACTGTCCGACCGCCTCCCGGAGGGCTGTCCGGGGGGCGGATGAGGGTATACATCCTCGCGGTTGGGAGGTTGTAAATCCTAGCTGCGGGGATCTGCACCGCCGATCGTCATCGACTCTACTTTCGCTGCGCTACGAGTCGGTAACGAAACAGATCAAACCTTGTATGCAGTCTCCATAGTGATCCTGGGCTGGTACGTAGGTCGGAAATTTTTTGTTTTCAGCTGCGTTACCCTACAGTGGCATCAAGAGCCAGGCTATGCGTAGATGCAGGTTGCGATCTAGAATACATAGAGATGTATGGGTGTTGCACAATATAATTAGGTAGTAGATGAGATCTATTACTGAAAATTATTTGTGCGGGTAGCAGATGAAATCTGTTACCCGATGTTCTTGTTGCTTCCCTGGAATTTGCGTAGTCCTGATCTTGATGGCATGGTGGAATCTCACAAAGTTCTGGCAATCCGCGATCCTTTCATGCTGCTCCTGAGTATGCTGATTGACAGATCAACGAAGTGCTAACAGTTCTTTGGGTTCCACCATAGTTGAGAAAGATGGATGTTTCGCAGACGAAAGGGCAATGCAGATATGATCTGCATGGGGGTCACGCATATGACGAAGTTCAGTATGGGGCTCGAGATTTTATTATCTCGTGTTTCATACACCCCGCAATGTTAATCTAGCGACTTGGATTATCATGCTTGATGATGGACGTTGGTAGCTTCGGTTTGTTTCGAAACCTTAGAAGCCACGAAAAATAAAATTTTGCATGAACCGATTAGAGGCGTCTAACTTGGTTTTGCAGGATGGTTTGCATGTGCATATGATGTGGTATAGCAGTGCTCATAATAATTTGATTATGTATGAAATGACTATATGATGTAAATTAATTAACATGACCTGCGTGTCATGATTCGGCATGATGGCTGGAGCCATATGATTGCACTTTAATGACCTGCGTGTCAACCTTATGTAATGCACTTATTTTATTAGCTATAGAGATAGCAATATTATCTGGTGCATCCACAAGGTGGTGGCAATCTTCGCGAAGGTGAACACCGACGCGAATGCCGAAGACGAATAAATGAAAGACTTCTCCGTCAGAAAGGGCTATACCATATCATGCTATTATGAATTGCCTGAGATGTTTATCCCTTATGTTGCACCCTTCTTGATTGCGCGGTAGTCACTTTTTATTAGGGTGATCTCTCACAAAAATATCAAGTAGTTAGTGTTCTCCCAAGTGTAGCACCGTCACAGCATCCTTCCTTTCGAGGTGCGCCATGACCTACATGGGTACGAACGATTGTACGGGTGTAAGGCGGGTGAGGTCAGACCTCGCAGCAAGATCACTTGGTTATCTTGACGTTCATGGCAGGATCGTCCTGAGCTCGGAACACACGCATCGAAAGATGAACAAGAGTCACATGGAGATGTGATTGGCAAGTTTGCCTACCAATTGAAGTTCGCGCCATCAGTGTTCATCTCGAACAATGGCGTTGAATGGAAATGTGGGTCTTGAATCACTCACAATCAATTATGAGAGATATTGATTTGAGTGGGAGCGCACTGCAGAATTAACTTGTTTAAATTCTCAGTGCAATTAATTTTGAACATTATCTAAGTGTGGTTTGCATCATAGTTGTAGAATAATGGCTCGCGTTTCCACCTTCCCTATTTAAATTGAATAGCTGTTAAATATCTGGTTAAAACTTTACGGTTGTTAACGTAATATGAGGATTGTCCTCAAGAGTGCCGAGAAGGACTTTATCCTATCGCATGTTTTCGGTATTCTCCCGCTAATGCTATGGATCATATGACTCTCATCCTTCGATCCAAAAGCTAGAATTCCTTTTCAGTCAAAGTACAATATGTTTGCTTCCATGAGACCCGAACTTCGAAAGTTTGGATAGTTATGTGATATTCATGGAATCTGAAAATCATTTTCAGAGACAGACAAAGGCTAAAAGATATGAGATATCCAAAGCAATGTTTGTTTGCAAACTGTTAGTAAAGGAGTTTACTATGCATTTGACTGATAAGAGAGGGATCCAGAAGAACGCCTGTCATATGATGAAAGGTGAATAAAACAACAACTTAAAGAGAAAGGAAGTGTTCGAAGGGTGTTAGTAAGACTTTCACGCCTAGGAAGTCCGGGGCTAATGCCACTCTTAAGTTGGATGCTTCTTCTGAGAGTAGGAGAAATACTAAAAGTTAAACTGTTAGAAGTATAAAGGCAAAAGGAAAGAAGACTGGAATATCCAGCTCATGTATGAATGTCATACAAGTTTTTGATGTATAGAAGGTTGGTCAAAAATATAGTTCTTGGGAATTATGGTTAAACATGTTAATCACTAATTCTTGGATATTGTGAGTTAATCACAAAGATACCCGCTCGATTGCATTCTGTTGCAACACGATGTAAGAATTACTATGGCCTGAAAGACTAGCCAGGAATGAGGTTTAGATACACGCAGGGAACATAGTAAATGTTACTATGCCTTCCATCGGTGTATTCCCTATGTATTTATTTTCATAATTCATTTTAGAGTTTCACACTCTAGCCCTTTGCATAAAGTATCTTGCAAGAAGGTTGTTCATAAGAGAACTTTTGATGTTCGGTGTTATGAATAACATGAGGGCCATACTTTCATTATGAATGAGATGTATGTTATGAATATTGATAATAATACATAACCTCTGTGTTTACTTTCATAATTCATTTTAGAGTTTCATACACTCTAGCCCATTGCACAATGTTTGTTGCAAAAGAGTTGTTCATAAAACAACAATTGTTGTTTAGTATTATGAATAACATGAAGGGACATGCTTCCATCCTAGATGGGATGTATGTTATGAATATTGATGGAAATATGATACATCCATAACACTGACGCTAAATGTCGCAAGACTAAAAGAACACCACACAAGTGTGGCACTGCATTTGGTCACATTGGAGAAACCCGCATGGAAAATTCCATTATGATAGATTTTGAAGTCGTTTGATTTTGAATCATCTGACACTTGCAACTTTCCTCTGAAAAGTGAAGTGACTGAAATACCGTTCACAGGCCATAAGGAACGAGCATAGAACATGTTGGTGGTCATACATTATGATGTGTGTAGTCCAATAAATGTTATTGCAAGTAGTGGATTTATCTATCTTCAGAAATGACTCAAGTAGATATATGGATATTTACTTGATGAGATGTAAGTCTGGATCTTTTGAAATCATTCGAAAGGTTTTCAAAATAAAGAAGAAAATATTGTAACAAGAAAATTATGTTTCTACAATTCGATTGCAGAAAGGAATATTTGAGTTACAAGTTTAGCGAATGTCTGATGAGTTGTGAAAGGGGTTTCATAACTTGCACCTCCCGGAACACCACTGCAAATGGAAAGTCCATGAAGATGTAATCGAACCATTTATGACATGGTAAGATCAAAGATGACATAAATAGATTTGCCATTATCCCTTTTAAAGAGTAATGCTTTAGAGACTGCGGCTTTTACACTGAAAAGAGCTCCATCGGGTCTGTTGAAATGACGCCATGGTATGGTACGCCCAACCATGTTATATCTTTTCTTAAACATTTGGAATATGGGGCTTGTGTAAAAGGTTACAAACCTATTCCAAATCAGACAAGTGCTACTTTGTAAGGTTATCCCAAGTCATTGGGTATTCCCCCACCACTATACCGAGGCAAAGGATTTTGCCGCAAAACGGTATGCTTTTAAAGAGAATAGTTCTTACAAAAGGTGAGTGGGAGGACTGTGCAACTCGACGAGATAAACAGTATCTTCGTCATCAGATCAAAGGAAAGGAACCTTGGAAGTGATTCCGGAGTTTCCTACTGCGACTGATACGGAAGTCTCTACAATAAAATGTATGGACTTCGGTCGAACTTGCAGCTGAACCACGTAGGCAAAGCTCGTGCAAACCTATCAGGTGCGCAAACGAGATATTGTTGTTAGACAACAGTATACCTACAATACACAAGGAAGCGTTGATGGGCCCTGACTCCAGAATTGGCTAAATGCCAATACAATCCGAGATAGTTTCCATATAAGTGATTCAAGATTAAAATCTTGATACACCTTTCGGAAGACTTAGAGTCTAACGAATATTTATGGAACTAAAAACTGATACGGATAAAATGTTTTATCCATAAAGCTCGACTTGTTGCAATTACAAGTTCAAGAAGTTGACTACGATGAGATTGTCTCACCGTAGCGATGCTTAAAGTCGGTTCGGGTTGAACTAGCAATTAATACATATTTCAATCATGAGATATGAAACATGGATGACAAAAGGATTTCCATCTGATGGAAATGAAACCTAGGACTTGTATGTGATACAGTCCAAAGTAATTTGTCGATCCAGAGGATGCTAGTAAGTATGCAAACTTCAGAGTTCCAGCAATGGATAGAAGAGAGCAAAGTGGAGTTGGAATCTTCGTTTTTGATGGAATGGTCAAAAGGGTTTGACTTCATCAAATGGGTATCGGAGATGCTTGTGATTCAAGAAAGTAAGTGGGAGCATGATAATATTTCTAAAAACCTTGTGTACTTGACACATTGTTAATTGGAAATAAATTTCTTGACACGAATTAGGACTTCATTTGAAAATAGTTTTTCGATGAAGTGCTTAGGCTAAATAGCCTCAATATTAGGCATGATGATCTATGGAGATAGATTTACCTAATAGGGCTAAGCTATGAATACATATTGACAAGATGCTAAAACTTTTTAGCATTTAAAAACGCCAAGGAGTGATTCTTGCCGAAGTCACATGGAAAGAGTTTTGCAAGACTCGGTGTCTCAAAACACTGATGAGCAAAATACATGATGGAGATTCCACACACTCTTGTGTTTGGATTAATCATGTATTCCATGGTATGTAAATCAACCAGATATGTCCAATACTCCAAAGTTGTTGCGAGTATAGATACCATAGTGATCAAAGTACTGATCATAGGACAACAGTGAAAGATGTCATTGAGTACTAGAGTAGTAGTGATGACATGTTTTGTCGCAAGCAGAGATTATGAAGTGCTCATTGTAAGTAATTACATCGATACAGTCTTCATCAATGCTCCATGCGATTTTCGATTTAAGTTAAGGGTTTTGTGTAATACACAATATGGTGGCACGGTAGTTGGAAATTGTTCCAAACAAGATACTGTGGCGAATTCTATAACAAAGGCTGAGTATGTTGACGCTTAAGAAGTGACAAAGAAGTTGTTGAATCATATAGTTCATTCATGAACTTAGTATAGTTCCAAGATGGCTTTGGTCTATGGGACACTATTGCAGATAGTTGCTCCATAGCTCAGTCTGAGGAATCAGGTTTCGACCAATGATTCACACATATGCAAAGCCAAGTCCACACAAAATATGAATTTTGTGAAAGCGTGAAAACGCGAGGATATGCAAAGTTACACACGGAGCAGAAGTCGTCAGATCTGTTGGACATCAGGCTATACCACATGCGAAGCATATTTTACACCAGTATGCCATAGGTGTAAAGTGCATTAGCATTGAATAGATTATTGACTCTAGTGCAAGTGGGAGTCTGTAGGAGATATGCCCTAGAGGCAATAATATATGTTATTGATTATCTCCCTGTTCATAATTAGGTTTATGTTCCATGCTATAACTGCTATGGTTCTCGAGTCTACAATAACCACGAGGCTCGGAGGAAGACTCATATGCACGTGTGGAATAATAAACGGTAAAATGTATTCCTAGTCTGGCCTCTAAGACTGGCTCAAGTATTGCATGATGATCCTGTTTTCCTGATCATGGGCATGGCTATGCTGGCAATTTTGAGGGCACAATGTTAGAAGAACATTTGTGTTGAATCGACCCGAATTGATGTTATGCTATGAGATTCATTCGTCATAAGTTAATGGTTAATAACACAGAGATGGTTAACGTTTGCATAATTCCTTAGACCATGAGAGTATCGAGTTACTTCATGCTTGCTTCATGAACTTTGGGGTTTGTTAAACGTCATCCGTAAATGGGTGGCTATTACGGCGGCTTACGGGTTCATGGAAAAGTATGTCAAGTAACTTGATAGCTCAAGATTGGGATTTGCTCCTCCGACGATGGAGAGATATCTCTGGGCCCTCTCGGTGTTACGGTATCCATCATCGTCTGGCCAGACACTTTGTGATTTGATCACGGGGATGCCGGAACATGGGAACGAGAAAAGAGAACAATACCGGTAACGAGGTAACTGGCATAGTGGACAAGTTGTTGATCCGCGGGGATGCCAACATGTCTCACCTCGGGTATTTGTAACATATCGCGAAGCAACAGGAATAGCACACGGCAACTGGAGGTTCACTCGAATATTCATTCGTGTGGGTATAGGGGTCAATATGGGTGTCCACGGCTCCGATGTTGATCATTGATCGGAAGGGGTTCCGGGTCATGTCTATACTTCACCGAACCTATAGGGTCACACGCTTAAGGGTCATCTATCTGCTGAATACTAGACGGGGAGTCTGAGAGAAAATCACCGAAAAAGTTTTCGGACACCGGAAAAGTTTCGGACTGCGGAAAAGTTCCGCAGAGAGAACACCGGAACAGTTTCGGTAAAACTGAAAAGTTGTTTCAGGGGATACCATAAAGTCAAATTGGTTTTGGCACATGCCTGATAATTCTTGGAGGGTGCCAGAATCATTCTGGAAACTTTCTGGAATTTTCCGGGATGAAAACCGGAAATGTTCCGGAGCTGCCGAAACCGCTTCAGATGCTTTTCGCAGATGAAAATCACTAAACCGGAATTGTTCCGGATCGCATTGAAAATTATTTTAGTGGGTACTGGAAATGTTCTAAGCCCACATAAATATTTTCAGTTCGACCGGACGCTGAAAAATGTCGTCGTGAATAGTGAAAGCACTTTTTGTGCTGATTTGCAAATGGGGTTTTTCTTCTAGAAGAAAACCACTTTTGGTGTGTGAAAGGGAGGTGGAGCTCCCCAAGGGGCTGCAAATTTCGGCCATGGCTTGGGGGGGCCCTCCTTGAGGTGTCCTTCCACCTCATGGTGGATATCTTCTACACACCCTTATGTGGCATGTGGTGGAAAGATCCTAGGAAGGTCCTTTTGGTCTTTCCTCTACCCCTTGCTCCTCCTATAAATAGAGGTGGAGATTGCCCTCCAAAATCAGCTCATCCTTTCTCTCATACACATGCCATAGACTTGTCTGGCTTCTCTCTCCCTCCCAGCGAAATAGTTTCGTAGAGCCGAAAGGCTGTCTGGGTTCCGGCAGGAACTAGTTCTGGACAGCGAAGCCCTGCCGGATAGTTGAGACCGTATGTGTGCAACTCTGTAGAGAGATCGTAGTTTCGGTCTTAGTTCGAGAGTGCCTCCCGAAGGGCTGTCCAAGTGATAGTCTTAGTTTCGAGGGTCCTCCCGAAGGGCTGTCCGAGTGACCGTTCGAGTTTCGAAGGTCCTCCCGAAGGGCTGTCCGCGACACCGTCCGAGGGACTGTCCGACCGCCTCCCGGAGGGCTGTCCGGGGGGCGGATGAGGGTATACATCCTCGCGGTTGGGAGGTTGTAAATCCTAGCTGCGGGGATCTGCACCGCCGATCGTCATCGACTCTACTTCCGCTGCGCTACGAGTCGGTAACGAAACAGATCAAACCTTGTATGCAGTCTCCATAGTGATCCTGGGCTGGTACGTAGGTCAGAATTTTTTTGTTTTCTGCTGCGTTACCCTACACGAACCGCCCACGAACAGTCCCTCGAACAGAAGACCAAAAGCACAGCCTCTCTACGAGTTGCAAGCGTACGGTCTTCACGATCCGGCAGCGCTTCACCGTCCAGAGCTAATCATCGCTGGAGAATTAGAGGGGGAGATTAGAACCACACTGGGCTTCTAATTATGAAGATTATAGGATCTAGGTCAAGCTCTAATTGATCAACTAGGACCAACTAGAACTAGAACTAGAGAACTAGAGGAGGCTCCAAAACTTGTGTGTTCAAAAGGTGCCAATACTTCCAGTTGGAGGGGAGAGGAGGGGTGCGACAAGGGGAAAGGAAACCCTCCCCCTTTGGCCGGCCAAGGAGGGGAAGAATCCCCTTTCAATTCGTCCTCCTTCTCTCCTTTCCATGGGGAGAAGGGGGCGCCTCCCTATTGGGCCCTTGTGGCCCAATTCTCTTTCCACCACTTGGCCTTTTAAGGCCCGTTGATATTTAATTAAATATAAAAGCCTCCTAACTATTATTAGAGTCTTTTATTATTAATTTAACATCTCCAGAAACATTTTCCACCTATATATTATTTATCGGTAATACCGTGTATTGCCCGATAAACTCCGAAACCCTTCCGGTGACCCCAAAACGCTTCCGGTTCCTCTCGAAACTATTTCGAATATTAATGAAACAATTTCAAAAATATTTCCTCGTTACTCCCGTCTTACTAACACTCAGCAGATCATGATTACCTTAAGCTTGTGACCCTGTAGGTTCGGTAAAACATAGACATGAACAAAACCATTTGTTCAATGACCGATAGCGGAATCGTGGACATCCATATCGATCCCTATGAATACACGAATGACATTCGAGTGAACCTTTGTTATCATGTGTTATTCCCTTTGCTTCGCGATACTTTACAAAACCCAAGGTGAGATATATCGGTATCCTCTTGAGTCATACACATGCTCACTATACTGGTCTCCTCGTTGTCGGTTTTGTTCTTCTTTCTCGTTGACATGTTTTGGCATCCCCATGACTTAGTCACCTGTGTCTGGCCAGACGATGATGGATTCCGCCACACCAAGAGGACCCTAAGAATATCTCTCCATCGTCGGAGGAGCAAATTCCACTCTCAAGCTATCTAGTCCCTTGTTAAACTTTCCGGTGAACCTGTAAGTTGTCGTTATGATCACTGTGTTACAGATGACGTTTGAGCAACCCAAAGCTCATCGTATGGTAAGAAGTGACTACGATACTCTCATGGTCTAAGGAACTAAATCACATGTTAACACACCATGTTATAACAATTGACTTCTGACGATATAATCTCAAAGTATAACAAACAAGTTTGGGTCGATTCAATATGATCGTTCTTCTAACGTCATACTCTCAATGTTGTTTTAGGACTATCGTTACTCTTAACGATATCCTAAGATCTGGAAAACATGATCACTAACAATACTTGAGCTAGTCTTAGAGGCGAGACTAGGAACCTTATTTTTCTGTCTATCATTCCACACGTGCATATGAGTTTTCCACTCAATCGCATATTTCAGGATCATAGTAGTTATAGCATAGAATATAAACTCTTCATTTTGAACATGGAAATATAATAATACAATATTATTACCTCTAGGGCATATTTCCAACAAGATTAGGAGGCACCACCACCACAACCACCTCAGACCATGGAGGAGGATGAGGATTAGAAGGCGTCCTGGATCCGCACGTCACTCCTTGATGCACCTGCCCGGCTGGCGTCTTGCTCGCCGCGAATAGGCGTACAAATCGAACATCGCATCAAGCAGGGGCGATGATAGTCTCCGCCGTTGTGCTAGCCTGGCACCCAGTGGTGCCCGTCTGTTTTCAAGCAGGAGCGGTAGTCGCCCATGCCACAGCCGTGCACCCGCGTCAAGTACTACCTCAAAGGCAGGGGGTCGCTCGACGAATCCTCCTTCTCCCCCAGGGGCTTGAAAGCCCTCATCGAGGCAGATCGGAACCGGCAGCGGCACTCGGCCACCTTCACCAAGACCAAGATGATGTCGCATGGGTTCTCGCCGATGAGGAGCTCACGGCATCATGGGCCTTGGACCGGTCCTCGACCACCAAGGGACAGACGTCTGATACCGACGCTAGATCAACAATGACCTCCTTTAGATCAAGGGTGTCGAGTTGGAGTGTGAGCTCCGTGAGATGGAGGAAGGGGTGACGCAAGGCAGAGGAAGACGCATGTCATCTCAAGCTCGAGCTCGCCGGTGTGTCCTAGGACAGATGCCACGACGTCTGGTCTAGTATACTTAGCCGCCGCACGAACGATGACTATAACGACGACGACAATCAAAGTGTTCTCGATGCCATGCCTACGAGGTCACTAGTCGCTATTTAGCTTAGGTTTAGTTTAGTTCATGTTTATTTTGGTGTAGTTTCCATGTGATATATGGCAAACTCGTTAAATTTCGTTAGTTTACATGTAATATATGCCATGGGGATGATCGGGTGTCTCTAAAGAATTGGCCTTTTGATTTGGACATCCCGTCGAATAAGCATTGGTTAATTCTTGGCGACTTCAATTATATCATAGGACCTCACAGTGGAAACAAACCAGGGGGCAATGTTAATGATATGATGACATTCAATGACTTTATCCAAGCTCAAAGCTTAATTAAATTATCACTCAAAGGTTGATCTTTTACCTGGAGCAACATGCAGCTGGATCCCCTCTTAGAAAAATTAGATTAGTTTTTTTTACCTCGAATCATTGGACTAATTCATACAATACCCCTTTTAAACATTTGGGCAAACCTGTCTCGGACGACATCCCTTGTGTGGTTTACATTGAAACGTCTATCCCCCGCAGCAAAAACATCGGTTTGAATCTTATTGGATTAGGCATCCTGGCTTCTTTGACGTGTTCAAATCGGTTTGGGACAAACATGTCTATGCCAGCAATGAGGCGACTATCTTATGCAGAAAATTTGAACTTCTTCGCCGTGAACTCAAAAATTGGAGCAAGGGTATTTATAGGCGTTCAGTTACCATTGAAAATTATAACAAATCTATGTTGGACCTTGATGGGCTTGAAGATAAAAGGCCCTTGTCCACGCCGGAAGCTAATTTCAGAATTATTCTCAAGCATCTCATTCGTCTTCTGGACTATTAGAGAGAATCTTACTGGATTAGGCATATTGGAAGAAACGGATGGCAGTGAGATACCAAAATTGGAAGAAACTTTGTACATTCCATTGGGTATGATTCAGAGACGAAATCTCCAAAAATTCAAGACATGGCCTCCGAGAGATACCGTCATAATATCAGAGGGAATCTTAATCGTCTCCTAGAATATCAGAGGGAATCTTATTCATACCCCCAATGGATTGTACAAAGTTTCTTCCAATATGATACCCATCTCATTCGTCTCCCGAAATATCAGAGGGAATCTTAACCGTCTCTAATTTTTTTGAGTTTTCGTCTCTGAATCAAACCCAACGGATTGTACAAAGTTTCTTTCGGTTTGAATCTTATTGGATTAGGCATCTTGGCTTCTTTGGCATCGCAACTTGCAGTAAACGGCGTAATCGTGGAAGAGCTCCACATGCACGGTGAGCCAACAAGAAATCCACCCGACAAAGAGTGGCGCCTCATCCCGGTCGTAGTATTGTAGACATCATTGCACCATCTTTGGCATGTGTTGAAAACAAACAAGCACATGTGCAGTTTTTGTGCTGCAAATATATATACAACAGAAAAGGAATAGTGAAGCACAGTGGTTGAAACAAAATAATTCACTATAGGAAGAACACCAATGATTGTAGAAGCACCCACTAGTACTAGCATTCACGAAAAATTTTGTACAAAAAAAGATTATTCTCATGTGCATCTTCTGCATAGAAAGAAGCATATGCACAAGATTTCTTACATTTGATGCCATCACACCATGTAAGAGACACACTGGAAGCACTGAAACTTTACTCCACAAATTATCACGCTAGCACACAAGGTTTGGGTGAATATGTTGATTGTGAATATTCATGAAACCTAATTGGAAAATAGGCAAGTTTCATATATAGAGTATCGAGAAGACATGCAACCGGAACAAACCAATTTGCATAAATGTACATATCATACCAATATCATTATATATTTGTATCAGCATAAACTTGTTTGTGTACCAATTGAAACATAATGCATTTACTATGTTTCATATTTGTACCATGAAACTGAAGCAAATACAAATCAAAATAGTAAAGGAAGCAATGATGATCTGAACTAAAAAAAAAACGCTACCCCAGTACATGTGAGACCTAGTGGAAGCATGCAAAATTTAAACCACATATTAGTATTGGCGCCATGATATGAGATGCATAAAATTGAGGCCGGCAATCCAAGTTCACCGATCAAATTAAGATCTTGTGAGCCTCAAATTAAGGTTAAGTTCATAAAATTAAGATCAAATTAAATTCGGTGGATGACAAGCTCGTCGGTGACATGGGTTGGAAGTATGGGGCATATGGGAACAAATCTGGTGGCACTGACGGAGAAAATAGGGGCAACATGGTGGATTACTTGCTCCCTGATGAGGTAGGTTGAAGGCGTGAGAGAGAAACGAGGGATGAGGGTTAATTTGGGAGACATGAATTAGGCGAGATTATGGTTACGTGGCTACGCAAATAAAGGGAGCCTTGAAAAGGGCGAGAGATTTTGCTGATATATCTGGTGCGTGGGATGGAACATGTATCAACGGTGCATAAGCCGTCCGACAATTGCTTCCTATCAGACGTATGAAAGGGAGTGTTTCTCGTTCTTCATGTTGCTTCTACAAAACTTTCCTCTTGATGCTAAACCATCTGTAGCTGCATTTGTTTTAATTTTTTCACCGTAAAAGCTTCTCTCAGTCCCTTCATGGCCCTTTCTTTCCATAATTTCTAAACATCACGGAGCGCAAATTCATGTATGCCCAGTGCAATTGACTCTTTGTTATAAACTACTTCCTTGGTCCCGTAATACAAGACGTTTGTGACGGAGGGCGTACCATCAAAGTGCACTGTGAAAAAGAAAGTACACATCAAACTACTGTATCCCAAATGCCCGCTTCCTTCCCCACAAACCGAGTTCGTATACTCGAGGTGCCATTTGGACCCCTCGTTGCAATCCTACGCTCTGATCTGAAGTCTGAACACCTACTGAATACTGACCACCCAGTGGTCGCTGGTTCTACGTGCACGGACGTACGGGTACAGTTTTCCAACAGACGAACGAACCTTCAACTCCAACAGATTAAATAAATCTCAGGACGCCGTGATTGTAGCGGGCGTCGTGCTGGCCACCGCGGCCGGGAAGATCCCCTGCCCCGGCGACAGAATCGCTCGCGGGTCGTACGTGGCCTTGAGCGCGGCGACCCTGTCCCATTTCGCCCCGAAGTGCCGCCTCCAGCCGTCCTGCGACGCGTGGTGCGGCAGGTACTGCTTGCACCCGATGCCCGCCCGGTCGCAGAGCTCCAGCACCGCCTCGTTCTCCCTCTCCAGCCGCTCCAGGTCGCCGGCGGCCACCGCCGACCGGAGCAGCCCGACGGCGTAGAACACGTCCTCGTCGGGCGTCACCGTCGTCATCCGGTCGTCCCACCTGTCCTTGTTCATGGGGTACATGAGGATGAGCCCGACAGGTTTGGTGTCCTTGAGGACGCCGTCGAACACGCCGGCGGCGAAGTCGTGGATGCGCGACCTCGGGACGAAGAGGTTGAGCCACGGGTGCGGCACGTCCCACACCCCTGCCGACCGGAGCTTCTGCTCCTCCTGCCCGACGCGGTCCAGGAACTGCACGTACGACGCGTCCCTGACGAACGCGAACCCCGGGACGAAGCTCAGCTCCTCCAGCAGCGCCTCAAGCTTCTGATCCACCGCGGCAGCAGAGCGGTCGTCGTAGTACATCGCGCCCTCGATGTAGTACACCGCGGCTGATCCGGTGCCTAGTGCGAGCTCTGTCAGACGATCCAGCTCCGACGCCGAGAAGAAGGACGACGACCTCCGGCCCTCCGTCAGGGTCCGGTTCAGCTGGACCTGCCCCTCGACGTAGTCGAATCCGGCTCCGTTTGATATGAGCAGCTCTTGGTCGTCAGTAAACTGGTGCACGTCCGTGTAGGCTAGCCGGACCCACTTGACCCGTTTCGGGGCCCGCTCGAGCCCGACCCGGGCCCGGGTTATCACCCCAAACTGACCCAGCCCGCCCAACGCCCCGTAGAACAGTTCCGAGTTGTTGCCTGGGGAGCAGGTGATCATGTCTCCCGTGCCTGCAGCGAACACAGATTTAGTTATTTGAAAACAATGTCGCTGCACTCGTGTGCACTAGTTAATGAAGAACAAACGACGTGGACACTAGTCATCGACCGGTACACAGAATGCGTGCCACCAGGCAAAAAACCGGTACCTGTGACCACGTCAAGCTCGTGTACGTTGGAGATCTGCGGCCCGTGCCGGAACACCTGCCCGCCTATGCCGGCGTTGGAGAGGGTGCCGCCGACGGTGATGCGGAGGTAGTCGGTCCACACCCGTGGCGTGAGCCCATGCTCGAGCGTGGCATGGAGGACGTCGACCCATAGCTGCTCCCCGCCGACGTCCATGTACATCCCGTCGATGGACACGTTTACGCGATGACCATGGTCACCGCGTCCCAGCGAGGACATGTCGACGACAATGCCGCCCGGGGCGAGGGCCTGTCCCCTAGAGGAGTGCCCTTTCCCACGCGGCGCCACCGTGAACGGTGTCTGCTGGTAGAGCGAGAACCGGATTAGAGCAGCTATGTCGGCGGGCGAGACCGGGTGAAAAACGCCAGTTGGGGCGGCCTCCACAATGTGGCCAAAGTCCGAGGAGGCCCTGGCTGTCAAGCTCCTACCGGTATGGATTTTTGACACAATGTCAAGAGCTAACAGATCGTCATCGAGAGCGCCAAATGCCAGCGCTCCAAGATGACTAACCGTGGAGAGAAAGCTGGTGACTACGACAAATGTGGCGAAACGAGCTATCGGCATGTTGCTGTAATAGATGTTTGGGATGTGAGTCGTATAGGTGTAGCTTGAGTTTGCTACTTGCATGAGTTGAAGGAGATGTTGGTGTGTGCTCTCATGTCAACAACTCCTACATATTTATAGTTGCACCCGGCGATGCAGCTAGAGCTGAGAAATGCCGGCAGGAGTGGAGTGTTGCTAATTGTTTAGGTTTTGAAGATTCCTAATTGACTTCTGCCAAAGACAAGCATATGGTCCTAAAAATAAACATGGTCACAAGCCCTAGTTTGACTCTACAGAAGACCTCAATTGTTATTGGTCTATACAGAATCATAGAATCATGATAATTCAGATTTGGTAAGCCCAACCAACGAGATTTAAATAGAAGAAGTGGTCAGTAAATTTGTATATGATGAAGCATAAATAGATTGGACTTGCATTAATGAAGTTTTCAAAGGATATTGCTTGGAATAAAGTTGGAAGCATATTAACCTTTTTAGACAAGCAAAAGCATTTATTGCTTTCCAGCCTCTACGTTGATTTTTTCTTTTAACCAGACTCCAATGTGCCTCTATCTTTCTCCTTCTTCTTTTTGAGAGGGAACATGCCTCTATCTATTACTCCCTCTGTAAAGTAATATAAGACTTTTTAGATCACTAACTAAGTAGCTCAATTAATTAGTGAAAAACAAGACAAAAATTGTTACAACACGCCCCAAAACACACAGTGCACATCGAAATGATGCAAAAAAAAACTAAGCAGGCTAACATTGATGGGTTACAAAGTACTCCCTCCGTCCCAAAATAAGTGTCTTAAACTTAGTATAACTTTATACTAGAGCTAGTACAAAGTTGAGACAGTTATTTTGGGACGGAGGGAGTATAAGGTATACAAGATCCAATTAGTCAATCATTTGATGTGTCTTTTTGAATCAGCATTTGATGGATTCTGATCAAATAACTTTTTAATTATTTATATACAATGTAAATAGAAATAATATCAAACATTCATGTTGCTACATAATCTTCAGGTAATTAGAGAACTGCCAGTAACTAGGCATTAAATATCTTAATGAGAAATGCTACACCACAATTGTTAGGTAATTAGGGAACTGCCAGTAATTCAATTTTTACTTTACGGTTTTCATGTCCACTCCTAATTAACGCAGGTTCGCTGCTGGGTGCACATGACAGTGGTGACACCAGATGCTTACAGAACATAATTACACCTTTTTTAGCATGCACAGTTGTTTTTGACATGGTAAAATATATTATTTGTTCGTTCTCGTGTCCATTAGTGAAGAGCATGTATATAATGCATTTGGTTAGCAAAAAAATCATCTTCTTTGCTATGTAGCACCCATCGGTAAGGTAATATATTGTTGCATTTATGCTTGAATAACTGTAATAGTGCTCAACAAGTTCTCTATAGTACATATAATTATCTCTAATCCAACCATTTAAATTCCTGTGTTTGTATTGGCCGCTTGATTCTATAGAGTGCTCAATAAAAAAATTCAAGAACGTAGACACACACGCGCACCACATACACACGTGCATTGACGAAGTCATCACAAATGTCCCGCTATGGACGTAAACTTCTTATCCCATTAAAAGAAGTTCCCACGTTAATAAGACATATGGGACGCCCCTGGTAGATTGGAGGTACAACCACCATGCTAGTCACCCAACTAAGGGTTGGTTCTCGAGTGCTTAATAATTTGACTATATTCTCCTAATTTTTTTGGCAATGAATACTATCTGTCTCTTAATTAACTATGTTCTCTTTCTTTTGCATCTTGTGTTGTATATGGTATAGAAAGTAGTGCTAACTTCATGCTACAATTGTTAACTAGATAAAATCCTGTTAATAGATCCGCAACCGCAAATAGTAATATGGATCTTTCTTTTTTTCGAAACGGAGGCAAAAGATTTGCCTCATCTATTAAATAAGAGAGAATAGATTAGAGTTTTACAATGACCACCTGAAGCACGGCATGCGAACTACTCACGAAATACAATAGGCCCTAGTTTCTTTGCACCGGCGGTAACCCAAAGCTTGGCCTCCTCAAGGATTATGCTAAGAAGAATAGACGGCGGAGCACTCTTGTGCCGGAACACCCTAGCATTACGTTCGTTCCAGATGGTCCAGGAGACGAGGAGGGTGAGGGAGGCCAAGGCACTCCTGTTGGGGACGTGGCTCCCAGTACCAGCTTCCCACCAATCCAGGACGGAGCCATGAAGATGACATCCGGAGGTGTCAATGTGATGAAGGCCCAGCTTGGCCGCGAGAGACCTCCAAAGCCGAATAGTGAAGCGACACTTGAAGAGAAGATGAGCACCCGTTTCCTGCTCCCTAGAGCAAAGAGGGCACATACCACAATTAGCCCACCCGCGCCTTTCCAGGCGGTCTGCAGTCCAGATCCTATCTTGAATAGCCAACCAAGCAAAGAATTTGATCTTCGGGGGAGCCCAAACCTTCCAAACCATGCGATCCATGGGGGACAGGGTTAACCCAAGAAACTGAGCTTTATAAGCACTGGCTGCCGTGTACATCCCGTCATTGGAATGCTTCCAGGTGATGTCGTCCTCATGATTCTCATCAAGATGGACGTCATCCAAGAGCATCCAAAGAGTGAAAAACTCTCGAATGTGGTCTCCGGTGACGACGGTGTTGTAGCTGATTTTGAAGATCCAAGCGTTCCCCCTAACAGCCCCCCGAACCTTCCAGTTCTTTCTCCTGGAGGCCTCATAGATGTGCGGGGCAATCTCCTTGGGCTTGTGGCCAAGGAGCCAAGGAGAATCCCAGAAAGGCGTCTTGGCTCCGTTTCCCAGAGTAATGGCGGTCGAGGCATAAAAGAAGCTGAGATCGTCCTCCGTACAAGGGTTGCCAAAACCAACCCATAGTCTGTGGGGTTCCTTCCATTCGTACCAAGGCCACCTAAGGCGAAGGGATCTGATTGAGAAAAAAAAGAGCAGAGTGTAGCTCTCATGTTTTTGGCCCCTAGCAGCCTGCTAGTACCCAACAAAGTTGACCTTATTATATTTTATGTTTGTTTGAGAGTGGATTCATTTTCTTTCCCACAGTGAGGGGGCGCAACTCAAAAAAAAAGTGAGGTAGCGACTTTCTAATTGTGAGCATAGATGTTAATGCGTATGTGTACTTGAGAAAATCAGGGCTAGAGATATGTCAACCGCTTGAATAACCTCCACGGATTAGTGGTTGTCATCTAAAACAATTCAACACTTTATTTTTTGTGGAGAAACAATTCAAGAGTTTCTGTAACCATAAAAATCCCGAATTCAACACTAGGTATGCTCCCCATTTGTACACGAACTAAAATTAATATGCATGGAAATTATCCAAGTCAATTGCAGAGTACGGAATTTTATTATTTTGAAAAGGCACGAGGTCATGGAGGTGCGGAGGACCTTGGCCCCCCGCCAGCGGGAGGCACCCGTTCTCGTTCTTGTTAGGTTCAGTGTCTTGGTTGGGATTGTGTGGCGGCAGCGATGTCCCTCAGTAGGAATAATGTCTCCCATGTTCTATCCCTGTCCCGATTGTGCGTCTAGCGTCGTTGGAGGGCATGTGAAGGTGTGTCTCCGTCGGATCTCGCGGGATTCGGTCGGTGCTGGTCTTCGGTGGGTCTATTTGGATCCGGTCTTCATTCATCTTCGTTTGGGTGTTTACAGGTTTGATCCTTCCGATCTACGACTTTCTTCATCGGCGATGGTTGTTGCTCTGGTGCGTTGGTCCTATGGGGCCTCAGCATGACGACTTCCCGACTGTCTACTACAACAAGGTTTGCCCGGTTCCGGCGAGGGAGGGGCGATGACAGAGGTGCGCCATCAGCTCGCTCCAGTGCTTGTAGTCGTTGCTAGATGGTCCACGGACCTGGTTGTAATTTTTATTACCCCTGGTGGTCTTTGTACTGCAATGATTGAAGATGAATAGATTGGAAGTTTCTCAAAAAAAGAAAAGGCATGAAAAATGATGATTCTAGAAAAGATTAAAAAAAGAACTTTATGGTAAACTCACTAACATCACACTCCAAAGGGGGCCCTAAATCCGAACAAGATGACTTGCACTTGTGAATATAGGTCGCTGTTAATTAAGCTTAAATCAAATTATGCCATGGAATTATGTCAATGTGTACATTCCCGAACCCTAGTATATGAAAGAATGAAAAGGAGCTTTCGTTCTTATGGAATAAGAAGCCCTGGTACCTTCATAAGAAGCCCTGGTACCTTAATGAAAGGAGAATTATATTTTTTTTCATTAGGTATTTGACCAAATTGGATCGTCCAATTCCTAAAGAACCTATCACTAAAATACCTCTGATAGTGCTAAGTTGAACAAAAGGGGTTTTTCATGATATGGTAAATGAAAATGATTTGTCCCACACAAGGTTTGGGAATAAGTGATTGCCTGATGATGAGCAAAGAATATATGTCTTTCTGCTAAATAGGATCTATTAAACTCATAATTTATTAGATCCTTGTTAGTCTTTTGGTTGTTTATCACCAAAAAGCTTAACTAATACTAGGAGAACTCCATGTAAAACCCGTCAAGTAGATTAGTTTTGGACCGTCTAAAGGTCATTAGCCTAAAAATAAATCCCGCATTAGTCTATTCACCTCATGTTCTTCTTCGTCCTCGTCCTTGTGGCGTGCGCCCCCTACTGTCACCGGCCGAACTACCAATTAGTGGTGGATTAACGAGCTGCTCGGCTCGTTAAGGCTCGGATCATTAAGCTCATGCTCGTTCAGGCTCAGCTCGTTAAGCTTAACGAGCAGAAAACCCTGCTCGGCTCTGTTCATTTACAGCTCGTTATGCTTGTGAACGCTCACGAGCGCTCGTTAACAAACTACGATGTGTTACGGTCTACAGGATGAGAGTGTAGGTGGGGGTTACGAAGAAAGATCATATGGTGATGACAAGAGGAAGTGCACTACTTTTCTGCCACCTATGGGCTAGGTTGGGTCGACTGGTTTGAATAGATCGGTAGATGTGCTAAAAAATGTTGTCATAGAGGATAAAAATATATGTTGTGATGTACTAACGAGCTTAACGAGCTACTCATGAAACTCGTCAGATTGTTTGTTAAGCTCGTTAAGCTTAATGAGCTGCATTCAGTGATTGGCTCTGTTCATTAAGAATCGAACTACGAGCTTAACGAGCGCTCATTAAGCTCGCGAGCTACGAGCTTTTAGTCCAGCCCTACTACCAATCACTGTCACCAGAGGCCGTCGCCGCGCTGCCATGCACCGCCTCGCTATCGCGCCCTTCCAAGCCGTCACCTCTGATGTCAGTGGTGGAGCCAGCATCTAGATAATGGATGCACAAATTTCCTAAAAATCATGGTTTTGTTACAATTTTTAATTTATTTGATCCATATGTGTGTATTATACATAGATCGCCAACGCTCTTGCAAAAATAATGAGTGTATATCTGTACACCCAAGTACCTATCTAGCTCCAGCCATGCCCGATGTACCGCCACCACCACCGGTTATCCCTCTAAAACCACCACCATCTCTGACATCGATGACCCCCACACCCTGCACCCGAACGCGTCAACTTCTGTTTCTCCTCCATTTGTGACAATGCGGTGAGCCGCGTCGTCCCCGCCTCCGGCCCGGTCCTTGTGAGCTAGCCCTCGTCGGGAACAACGTGACCTCTCTGTGTCAGGTTTGGGTTTGCGTTGCTCTCATCTCAGCGAAATTGACATATACGAGACAAATTTTCAAACAATTGAGGAATAGAAAATCTGATCATTTTTTAATTCATCGGTTTCTTTCTAGTGCCATGTTTTCCCAACACAATTCATTTAGCATGTCAAATTATAATGGAGATACTTTATAACTAATTTATGTTATTTAAATGTGTTTTTAAATGTATTTTTTCAAAAAAAAGAATGGTTATAACTTCCGGCATGTGCATTCTAGGGTGCACACAACCACCATATTTTTAAATAGAACAATTAAAATGGCTATTACAAGTCTATCTATTACAAGATGTAACAATAAAAACACCTACCACTAAGTCGTCATCTTCTGCACAAGATGCCTTCAAGAAGAGAATACACATTTGCACCGACATCGTCGATTCCAACCTAAAAGTGTAGGACAAGGATTTTCATCTCCGGTGTCAGCTCCAACCAATCAATTCTAGAGCATAAGCATGAAGATAATTCCTTCAATGAAGAAACAACACAAGTATGTCATTTACATATCGAACAAGTGAAGGTCAGATTACGGTTTCTTTCCCCGTATATGCAGTGGTGTTTTCAATCACCGTCTTAATGGTAGATATCCCAACAATTGCTCCACTCATTTACTCTGAGCGAATCCACCATGTCGTCCTCCGGAGTTAGCCACTAAGAACACCAGGCACGACGGAGCTAGGAAACTTATACAAAGGGGACAGCGGAAGAAATAAAACATTGAAGGGGGGCAAACACATAAGTTTAGAGCATTTTAAGCTAAAAATATAAGGGTGCTTTCAGAAGAAAAAAATCAACATGAGGGGAGCCATGGCCCCAGCTTGGCCACCCCTGGCCCCGTCTCTGAAGAACACCACTGGAACTCCTCTCGGTCATGCATCGACTCAGGCAAGATTATGACCAATCATATTGAAACAATACTCTTCCATATTTTGCGATAAGTCTCCACTTGTCAGCGGAGGGGAGAGGACGATGTGATGAGTGACCATCGGGATTCGTTGATCAGGCTTCACTCGTGGGCATATTGTCTACATGCTTACGATAGCGGCATGTCTACCCATAGCATCACCACACAAAGACCACAAACACACACATGGATTATGGAATATGTCTAGCTACTAGAAGCATATTCCATTGTAATAAGACATATGGGGCATCCCTAGTAGATTGGGGTAATGGGGTTTGGTTCTCCAGTGCTCAATAATTTGACTGCATTCTCTCTCCTATTTTTTTGGCATTCAATATTCTCTCTTAATTGACTATGTTTTCTTTCATCTGCATTTGTGTTGCATATGCTTTAGAAAGTACGTCACATTTTGGAACCGGGTGTGCATGCACCCAGATAAATTCTTAAATCGGGAAGATAGTAAAAAAAAACAATCCTCAAGAAAAAAAATATTTCTAGGCAAAAAATATCAATGCTATAAAAAAACATGTTTGAAGCGATTTTTTTGTCAAAAATACCACAGATGTCATTTCTTCCTGAAATTGCACATGCGAAAAAAACGTTTGACCATGTTCCTTACCATTAAAATTAGAATTGTTCTTTTTATTTTCAAAATTTTACTCTTCACCCGGGTGCGCGTGCACCCATGTTCGCCAATGTATTTTCACTAGAAAGTAATGCTGAGTTCATTTTACAATTGTTAACTCAATAAAATCTTGATAATTACATCCGCAAATAGTAGTATGGTTATGATTGGAAAAACAGAGTGCAGTTCGCATGTATTTTGCCCCTAGTAGCCTGCTAGTACCCGACAACTTGAGCTTTTATAATATTCAGTTTATTTAAGAGTGGATTCTTTTATGTCCTACAAAGAGGGAGCGACTTTCACTTGTATAGTACGGATCAAGTAGTTTTTTCATTCTTCTATTGGGTATTCACAAACAAATACTCCTATGTCAAATCTTTGTTGACATTTATATCCGGCCAATGTATGGCCTGAAAACGAGGAATGGGAAGTAGATTTGTGAGTTCATGCGGACGGCCCTTAGGCACATTGCTTATAGTATTCGGACGGCCGTGTCAACGAGTAATCAAGAGGCTATACTATCATATTGGGAGCGTGAATGTTAAGGCCTACGTGTATTCGAGCAAATCAGATTTTGAGATTTGTCAACCGCTTGAATAAACCCTGACGGGTTAGTGGTGGCCATCTAAAATTTCAACTATTTTTATAACCTTAAAAGCTCAAATTCAACACTGGTAATGCTCCCCATTCATGCACAAAACAAAAATTAATGCATCGAGATTTATCTAGGTTCACTGCAGTATGCCTTCTACTTGTTTTTGAAAATACAAGTAAATGTTTCAATAAATGAAACATGAAATATACATAGACTACATGTGCGTGGGTGTTTTTTTGGATTGCGGTTGGAAGTAAAAAAGGCAAACATTTTTGGTGTATAAGAGCATCTACAGCCGGGCGCTCCAAACCGGCCTCATACGCCCGGGCGGCCCGTCCGGTCACGAAAATCTGACCTAGTCGGGCGTCTCAAACGGGCCTCAAACGCCCGAGCTGACCGGCACCCCTCATATCCAGCCCAAATATGGGGCGGATATGGGGCGGCCCGGGCGCGTCCGCCACGTCAGCCCGGCCCACCCCGACCCCACTCCGTCCCCACAAATATCCCCAATCCGGAAACCCTACCTCACTCCGCTCTCGCTTCGTCTCTTCTTCTCCTCCTCCTCCGATTTCTCCGATTCGATCCTCTCCGGCGACTCCGGCGAACATGTCGAGCTCCGGCAGCCGCTTCGACTCCGACCTCGACATCGACGAGGAGCTGGCCCTCCGCATTGCCCTCGAGAGGTCCAAGGTGGACACGGGGGCAGTTCCGGATCTGCCACCTCGCCTCTCCCCCGCCGGCGCTCGCACCTCCCGGCCCGCGCGCAGCTTCGTAAGGGCTGCGCAGTCCGTGCCTCCCCCACGCCGTCCCCTGCCCCCGCCGGCCGCTGCTCCACGCTGGCAGCGGTAGGTGCTAGTGCCCGCACCGCCAGCCCGGACGCGCACTCCGGAATCAGAGGCGCGCGCCGCCCGCCGCGAGAGGCAGCGGGCAAGGGAGACGAAGGCGGCGGAGCAGTCCGTGCGCCACCGCCACGGGTTGCCGACGGAGCCCGACGAGGACGAGCGGCTCCTGGCTTGGGTCTACCGCAGGTCGCTTACGACGGCGGAGACGGATGCTCGGCGGCTCCGTCGGAAGAACGCCAAGGCACTCCGGCTTGCCATTGAGAAGTCGGAGCGCGAGGCGGCGGAGGCAGCGGCGGAGACGGCTTGGGTGGCAAAGCTCAAGCGGCAGTAGGACAGGGCCGTCCGACGGCTCAAATGGCTGATCATCCTCTCCTCCTCTGACTCCTCCGACGGCGGCGACCACGGCGCCTCGTCCGATGACTCGGACGATCCTCCACCAGCTGCTGACGCCTACAGTAGCGCCGTCGACCGGAAGGGGAAAGGGGCGGCGACAAAATGGTGAAGATCCGTCTTCTTCACCTTAATTTTAAGTTTTTAGATGTAGTTTGAACTTGTCTGTCGTATTATGTGCATTATGTGAACTTTGACTAGCTTTTGAAGATCCGGCTGTGATCTTTTGCTGAACGAATTGTGCATTTGTATGTCCGCTCATGATCTACGTACTTTTTATCAATGTTGCATGGTTTAGTATGGATATAGGGGATCAGATATGAGATACGTGGATGCGGAAGAGGAAATTTGAGGAGTGCCCGGTCAGTTCCCGCGGACGCATCCGCGGGCGTTTGAGGGGCCGGATTTGCCATGTCTGGCTGTAGATGCTCTAATGCAGGAAGTTTCATGGGGTCTGACTAGTCAACCATTTGATAGATTTTTCTCAAGAAGAAAAAAGAACATTTGATAGATTCTGATAGAATAGCCTATTAGGTTGATTAGATAAACAAAGATATGGAATACATCAAACATGCCATAAAATATCTTACTGAGAAATGCTACACCAAGAAGGTTATTTTTTTAGTACAAAGAGTTATGTAGTCAACCTAAGCAATGCGATTAGTGGTTAGAGATCAACTCTCAAATGTTATCTAACAAACCCTCTGAAATGTTGAGTGGGCTTTCTGAGTAGTATAAAAGTGTGTACAAAGACTTGATGCGGATGACTTCTCAACCTGCCACATAGCTGGCAGAAGAGAATTTATTCTCTTTTTGGCCAAACCCTAACGGATTTTACGGATGTAGAGGAGAAAAAAAGGAAATGACAAAGATGTCATTTCACGACTCTACAAAAACATAAATCTCTGAAATTCCGAGGATGTAGGCGACTTGCTCGGTGGTGACGGGTGTAGGATCGAAAGTATGTCTAGAGGGGGGGTGATTAGACTACTTGACCAAATAAAACCTAACATTTTCCCAATTTTAATTGTGGGCAGATTTTAGCAATAGTACATGTCAAGCATCACCCTACACATGCAATTCTAAGAGTATAGCAGCGGAAAGTAAGCAATTGCATATGTATGTAAAGGAGGGATTGGAGATTTCAAACGCAATGAAGACACGGTGGTTTTTGGCGTGGTTCCGATAGGTGGTGCTATCGTACGTCCACGTTGATGGAGACTTCAACCCACGAAGGGTAACGGCTGCGCGAGTCCACGGAGGGCTCCACCCACGAAGGGTCCACGAAGAAGCAACCTTGCCTATTCCACCATGGCTTACGTCCACGAAGGACTAGCCTCACTCGGGGTAGATCTTCACGAAGTAGGCGATCTCCTTGCCCTTACAAACTCCTTGGTTCAACTCCACATCAGGTTGGAGGCTCCCAAGTGACACCTAACCAATCTAGGAGACACCACTCTCCAAAAGGTAATAGACGGTGTGTTGTTGATGAACTCCTTGCTCTTGTGCTTCAAATGATAGTCTTCCCAGCACTCAAACAACTCCTCACAGATTTGGCTATGGTGGAAGAAGGATTTGAGTGGAAAGCAACTTGGGAAAGGCTAGAGATCAAGGTTCAAATGGTAGGAATGGAATATCTTGATCTCAACACATGAGTAGGTGGTTCTCTCTCAGAAAATGTATGGTGGAAGTGTAGGCACGTTCTGATGGCTCTCCTTACTGAGAAGGATGTGGTGGAGGGGTATATATAGCCTCCACACAAAATCCAACCGTTACACACACTTTTGACCCAACTCGGTGGCACCGATTCAGAAGACTCGGTGGCACCGAACTGTGTAAAAGATATGAACGTTAGGCATTTCAGTGGGACCGATACGAACAACTCGGATGAACCGAAGTGCAATGGCTTAGGGCAAACCTCATCTCGGTGGCACCGATTGCATCAACTCGGTTGGACCGAAGTGAAGCAATAAGGCAACAGAGACTTGGCAAGCCATCTCGGTGAGACCGATTTGCATAACTCGGTGAGACCGAAGTTAATGCAACCGATTACAGAGAGTTGGCAAGGCCATCTCGGTGGGACCGAGATCCATTTCGGTGGATCCGATTTGTTAGGGTTTTGGCAGTGGCTAAGTCTTGGATGAACTTGGTGGGCCGGATAGGAATTTCGGTGGGGCCGAGTTGGAATGTTGGTTTTGGACATATTTGGTTAGAGAGAGTGGTTGAGGGTTTAGGAATACTGTCACTAAGCACTTGAGCAAAAAGACCATTAAGCAACACCTCATCCCCTTTTAATAGTATTGGCTTTCCTATGGACTCAATGTGATCTTGGATCACTAAACCAAAAATGTAAAGTCTTGATCTTTTGCCAATCCTTGTCCTTAGCATTTTGAGGGGTCCACATCTCTAGTCCATGCCATGCCAATCATTGAATATCCTGAAATCTTAATCTTGAATGGACATTAGTTCAATGAGATATATGTTGTTATGAATTACCAAAACCACCAAGGGAGCAAATGTGCTTTCAATCTCCCCGTTTTTGGTAATTGATGACAACATATAGATCAAAGCTTCGACAAATGATTAAATGAATGAAATACATCGTCGCTTTGAGAAGTATGTGATAAACAAGAGCTCCCCCTAAATTTGTGCATTATTAAAAATTTGCGTTTGAATGCAAATGCACAATCGATTAGGCTCATGGGTCACTCTTCCATGTCACATACATCTTGGTGGAGCGCGCAAAATGAAATGAGTGGAAAAGTAAGCACGCATCACCAACATAAGTAATTGATCATCACAAGATAATGATAAAGATAAGCATAGATCATCACAATAAGCATAGTATGATCAATCAACATAGTATCTCGCAAGCATAAATGACAGACTATCACACAGACACTGTAGCAAGCACACACATAACAAAGTACGGACAAGCAAATAAGTAGCAAAAGAACTCTCAAGAGAAAAACCAACGACCAAAACACTCTCTCTCGAAGCCTATGATCTATACAAATTCTCCCCCTTTGGCAACAAGTACCAAAAAGATCGAATAGGTATAGCACTATTCGGCACTCTAGGCACGATCCTCCGAAGCTCCTGAAGGCGATCTCCTGCTGGTGGCTCCGGTGTGCGTAGACGGCGTTGAGAGGAGAGCATCCGCAAAGGCTTCTACAGACGTTTGCTGGGCTGGTGGAGTAGATACCGGCGGTGGCACTGTGGCAGTAGCGGCTGGTGCAGATACTGTGGTCCTCGGATCCACAACTGGCACTGCAGCAGACCTGGCTGCCCTAGGCACTGTCTGAAATCGCTCTGTGGTCGGTCTGTCATCTCCACTATCATCTGATTTGGCTAGCTTGACAGCATCAACATCACCCTGCAGCTATTCTACTGAAGTCTGAATCTCTGTAACTTTGACATCCAAATCATGAAATTTTGTCTCAATAATCCGCTCAAAACTAGCCTGGGTCTGGGTGAGGTTGGCCAAACTTCGCTCAATCCTCAGAGTAGCTTCAAGCAGATATGTCATTTGATCCTTGGGTGTCTTGAGATTGGCAATTGGTGCATTTGGAGCTGATGCCTCCTGAGCTGCTTTTGCTTCTTTGGCTTTGCGGATTTCCTCTTGAGCTTGTGCTGAAGTGGGATGCGAAGGATCCATCACTATGACATTATCCTCAAAATCTGGATGCAATGGCAAATGCTCTCGATCAAGAAGGTATGTGCTGGTTCCAACCTTAGAGTTGATCAATAACTGAATATGTGGAGCATATCCGCACGATCTCTTCTGATCTGTTGTAGTCCTCTTGATAGTTTCTACTATCAGGCTCATCACCTTGAATTTCTGAGGTGTATCAAACAGATGCATCAAATTGATGGAGTGGCCACGAATCATCTTGTCATCTCCTGACTTGGGTAACAAGGTGTACCGCAAGATTGTGTTCGTGGTGGCCAGTCCTGGTAGCAAATGCTTCACTGAGCCAAGTTTGTGTGTCTCTATATCCTTCTGAGGAATTGCAGTGTACATGTTGGCCATGGAGTTGTGATCCATCTTGAGCTTGGCATAAATGTCTATATCATCATCCTCTTCCTTGGGTGCACGAAGAGGATTTGCCCACTCAGAGATGGTAGACTGGTATCTTATACCCTCAGTCATCCACACTATTCTACCATCTGGATAGAAATGAGCAGTAGAGTAAAATTGCATGACCATCTCATCATTCCACTTGGTCAATTTCTGTCCAACAAACTCATCAACTCCTACAATCCTGAAGCTCTCATGGACATGGGGAAAATAATCCTCATTCTCATCGATGTATTCCCAGTCCACCCACTTCATGTCACTGACTATGGGCTTCTTATCAAGCAAAACTGTCTCATAAAAGTCCTGTTGTTCTCGAGTGTGAAAGCGATAATCACATGCTGTCCTTCTCCTTATAGCATAAGGATCTGACTGTCTCCACTGACGCAGTCCTTTATCCTTTCTCAGCATCATGTTCTCCGCAACTGGGTGTGCGTTGTCATGGTCTGGTATCTTAGGCTTCAACTTTCTGAGCACTAGTGGCTCTTCATCAATTTTTGACTCAGGCACTGGGTCCTTGATCTTCTCTGCAGCTGAAATATTCCTGGTTGACCTCTTGGGCGCTGGTGCCTTTGGCTTGGACTTGGGAGGGGCAGAAGTCTTGATTGCATCAGACATGAGCTTCTGAGCTTTTGCAGGGGGTGCATTTGCTGGCTCATCCTCCTCCTCTTCCTCCTCATCAATCATCATGGAGGGTCTGCCAATCACACGGGCAGTAGTTTTCCTCACTCTCTTCTTCTTAGCACCTGCTGCTGGTTCTGTGTCACTAGGCTCTTCAAGAGTGAACTGCATAGTCTGCTTTGGAACTTTCCTCACAGCAGTCTTATCTTTGGTGGATGATGGTTTGGTGCTGTACTCCTTAGCAAGCACTACTCTCTTTTTCTTAGATGCAGCTTCACTTGCAACGAAATCTTCATCCTCACTGTCTGAGGTTTTCTTCTTCCTTGTTTTGGTTGCAGCTTTAGGAAGACCAAGGAGTTGGAAAGGGGCTTCCTACAGGCAGTCGGCTCTGATACCAACCTGTGACGCCCCCGACTTAATCGTGCACTAATCATACACGCAAATGCACACGATCAAGTCTAGGAAAGATCAGTACTCTTGTCGTCCCGTCTCGAGGAAATGGGGCTGTATCTTTGGACTAAACTGCAGAAATGCTGGAACAGAGGGGAAAAGCCTAGCCTATCGAAGACTAGCATCTTCAGCGGTCTTGCAGCATAAGAAGAGTGCAGATTAGTAACATAATTAAAGTAACAAGCATGTTGTAGCAAAGCCTAGGGATCCTTCCTCGACTCACTGTGAGAAAGCGATCCTGGAGCTTACAATTAATTAACATGTATCCAGTTCAAGTAGTAATAGATCGGGATACAACACTGAGCGTCCTATTACCGTGGACACGGCTATTCGAATAGATAACTTCCCTACAAGGGTGCACTACTGTTACCCAGCACGCTCGATTACATCTGGCCGGACACACTTGCTGGGTAATGCCCGGCCTCGGGTAATCGACACGACGTAGTCCTACCTAGGCTCAACAGAGAGGTCCCCGCTGGTCTATATCCTAAGCGCGCAGGGGTCTTGGACCCATCGCCCTTTGCACTCCGGGTCGTTATGCGACGAGCCGGGACGAGCACCACCTCATCCTGGATGGCACTGGCCCGACAGGCCCACAATGCTGAACTAGACGTTTGACAGAGCTTTCGGCTGATACATACGGCATAGAGGGTCCCATAACCATTATCCCACGTGGTAGTAGTGCGTATAGGGCCAACGACCCACTCAGATCAATACCCAAATCCGTTAGCGAATTATTAGGAGCTCGCGGTGACGATCAGTACTCCTGTCGTCCCGTCTCGAGGAAATGCAACAAGGGCCAGGCCCATCCCTCTCTAGGGCGGTCTCTGCCTGCCCGGCCGCGCCTCGTAATTATCTCGCGGGTACCCTCACGGTCAACCCGACTTCACATCTCTCCCGGGTACCCCTCGGGGTCGACCCGTCTTTATTCAGTAATTGTAGTAAATCCCGGTAACTGTGTGTTCAGAACATCAAGGAGGATTCCTAGGAATCACCCTCGTTGAAATCCTACCCGATGTAGTCCGTCAAGGAGAACCAGGAGGAATCACCCTCGATGGTCCACACTTGAGGGGTTGCACGACAGAAGCCTCACCGAAAGTGGAGGAAGAGGAATCACCCTCGGTAATCCACGTCCGACTAGCTGTGCTACAAAGGCATCGTCGGGAGTGAGTTAAGAGGTGTCACCCTCGTCACTCTAGGATAACTCTGTAGAGTCGAACAACTTAGGGGGGTGTGCGGTGCTGTGTTGGTCTCAGCCCGTTCGATCACATCGATCGGGGCACATGTACTAAGGCGGAGCAACTACAGCAAGGGAGAGGGCCACAGATGGTTTACCATCCAACCTATACTAAGCATTTAGGATATCTGGCAAAGTATCAACAGAAGTTACAAATAAACAGGCTATGCATTAGAATAGGATAAAACAATAGCAGCAGCAAATTCTAATGCAAGCAGGAGGGAGAAAGAATAGGTGATATAGGCATGCGTCAAGGGGGTTTTGCTTGCCTGGAAGCTCTGCTGAAGGGGGAAGAAGGATCGTCGGTGACGTAGTCGATCACAGGGACAACATCGGTCTCGGAGTCTACCGGAGAGAAGAGGGGGAAGAAACAGTAAATATAAAGCAAACAAATGCACACAGATGCTTGGCATGACAGTAGGATGTGCTAGGGTGCCCTAACGCAGCGCTACACGTGGTAGATGAAACGGGGAATTAACTGGAACGTTTTCCCGGTTTCGGACATCTGTCAGACAGATGAACCGGAGGGGATGGTTCCATGTTCAGGTAGTTAGGGGCACCTGACAGATGAACGGAGTGCATATTCGGAATCGTCATATTTTTCTGATCGTTTTTCATATATAAATTATTTTCATCCGAGTTACGGTTTAATTTATATGATTTTCTAAAGATTTTATTAACTTCTCGAATTATTTAAATTATTTAAATTAACATTATCCGAAATAGTACCTGCTGACGTCAGCATGACGTCACTGTGATGTCAGCAGTCAACAGGACCAGTGGGTCCCACCTGTCATTGTCTGATTAGGTTAATTAGAGTTTAATTAATCTAATTACAGATTAATTAGGTTAATTAAATAATTAGTTTAATTAAACAGAATTAATTAATTAATTAATTAATAATTATTTATTTTAATTCTTTTATTTTTATTTTTATTTATTTTATTTATTAATTTTTCGTTTTCTTTTATTTATTACATTTTCGTTTTTCTTTTCTTTTCTGGCCGGCCCCACTAGTGAGTGGCACCAGCCGGACATGTCCACGACGGTGCCCTTTCGGGGCCGGACATGTCCGGGCTCTGCACGCGCGCGGGCACAGAGGGGGCGGCGGACACGTCCGGGCCAGCGCGCGCGAGCGCACGGTAGAGGCCGGCTACGGCGCGGGTAGCGGGAGGCAGCGGCACGGCGCGGCGAGCACAACAGCAGGGGAAGCAGCAGCAGCGCGGGCGGAAGGCGGCGAGCGCGGCTGGCAGCGGAGCAGCAGCGGCTGCGGGCGCGCGCGGGGCGCAGGGGCGCGGCCTAGGGGCGGGCAGAGCGCAGCAGGGGCACGCGGGAGAGAAACCACGGGCGCGCGCGGTCAGAGGACGCGCGGGCGCGCGGAGCTCCGGGCGACGGTGACGCACGGCTACGGGCGGCGGAGGAGGGGACGACGGCGGGGGAAGCTCACCCCCGATGCAGGGGATCGGCCGGCGAGGCTCGGGGAAGTCCGGCGAGGGAGAGGACGAGGAGGCGACGGCGAGGTGGCGACGAGGACGACGGGGGCGGCGACAGGCGGCGGCGTCGGGGACGAGGGGAGAGTGGGGGTGGGGATTAGCGTTCGGTGGCGGGGGAGAGGAGGCCATATAGGCCTCGGGGTGGCAGGCTGGGCCGGCTGGCTGAGGCCCAGTTGGGCCGGGGGGGTTTTCCGTTTTTATTTTTATTTTTATCATTTTTCCTTTATTGTTTCGTCTTTTCTTTTTACTCCAAATGACTTTTGCAAAATACGAGACTTGCCCAAATATATACAGTGTAATCCCTAGCACTGCCATGTAAAGGTTTTGAGGCTAAATGATTTCAATTGAATTTTATTAAAATAAAAATGGATTAAAAGGTGCTAGTTTGGTACTGTTTTAGGTTGTTAGGGTCACTTAAATATTCCAATAAACGTTGATCTTATTTTTACAATTGCTTATGGATTATCTGCAAAATTATGAACTATTTAGTTCTATTGTTAGGATAACTTTTAATTTTGACTTTTTTTAAAATTTGAATTTGAATTTGGATTACTCTCTAATTGTTTTTATAAGGCTCAATGATGATGACTTGGCATGATTAAGAGGTGATCACTGTGCTTAATACCTGGGGATGTTACATGGGGTCGAGAAATTTCAACCATTCGGTCCGCGCGATATATATACCCGTACGCTGTCGGTGGCGCCGAGTTGAACAACTCGGTGGCACCGATATGTGTAACTGCACGCAGTATAGCACATCGGTGGCGCCGAAATGGTTCAATTCGGTAGCACCGAGATGAAAACCTAGATCAATCTAAGTGATTTCGGTTGGACCGAGTTTGAGTGAGTTGGTTCGGCCGAAATCAATTAGAAGGTTTTGGAGGTTCAGCCCTTTCAGATTGGTGGCTCCGAGTGCTCCTCACCCGGAGGGTCCGAAAAAGACTTGTTCATTTTTTGTGATGTAGCAAGAATGGAATTTGAGACAAGAAAGCATAGATAGCTAGAGAAGGTTCTTAGGCATTCTTGTACATCCACTTGGCCAGAAAAACCAAGACAGTCAAAACAACAAATGGATGTCCTCGAATGATGAAAGTATGCAAACCAACATGCTCACACAATAAGATTGCAAATGAAATATGTGTCAAACATGCACAACCAATTCTAGCATCTATCAAACAGTGGCGATGACTAGGTCATCTATATATGAGTATATTGACTTAGGAGCCAAATGAGAACATTTGATCATAGGTCATACTCATCGTTTAAGCACAAGTGGGGTTACCACTTTTACATAAAGCATTGATGTGTTCACACCATTAGAGTTGCTTTAGCTCAATTGTTTTGAGCAAAGCTCCACCTAGATGTGATATCCCCCCTAAGAGGGATGAACTAACCTTGGGTTTTGTCGATGATGACTTCATGTAGATGTTGAAGATGTGGATGCTCAATGTTGATGTAGACCATCAAGAGTTGGGAGCAATCCTTTGGAGTTTTGTGCTTTCAATACCTACATGGGTCAGTCCCACACAAGGAACATACAAGGATATCCATAGACATAGAGTGAAATACACATATGATGATGTCCATGAAAGCATTGATTACCTTGTCCCTTGACTTACCAACAAGAGGGTTTGTGACTCCATGAACTAGTGCAAAATGTGGAAGTTGGTTGCACAAGTTCTTGCCATAACGAATATGAGTGAAGTTTGTTGGCGGAGTCACCCTCACGAACTCTCTAGTTCTTCTTCTTTTCGACCCACATCAACTTGATGGGAATCCTTGGAATTGTAGTAGCACTTGATGAAGTAGAACTTGATGAAGTCTTGGGAACCCACTTGACCATGGCTTGAGGAGCTTCTTCAAATGAGTCAATCTCTTCTTGAAGCTTGTCCTTGCCTTTTAGCTTGTGGTCTTGTGGTGGAAGATCTTCTTGAGCTTGTGTTCCCTTGAAGGAAGTAGGATCATACTTCTCATGTTGAGGAACAAACTTCGTCTTGGGGTATTGACCTTCTTCCCACTCAACTCCATCGGCATTGAACTTTCGTTCAAAACCAACACCTTGGTTCTTCCGGTGCCCCTTGCTTGCGTACAATTTCCTCAAATTGCTTACTCCCGGCAAGACTCTTCTAGACACCTTTTTCTATAATTCTTTTCAATAGCATATTTTCTTGCTCAAGTGTAACTTGGCTAAGAGAATCGTTAGTGGAATCAATAGAACTACTAGAAGCAACAATATTGAATTTAGCATTGTTATTCTTACTACTAGAGGTAGAACCATTTTTACCCTTGTTGCTAGTTTGCTTAGGTTTAACTTGTGGCATAAAGGTAGACAAGAGTAAACGTTTGGCAAGATATGAAGAACTCTTCTTTCGAAGATCGTCATTGATAGCTTTAAGAAACTCATGCTCTTGCTCTAAATTTAGCTTCTCGAAGCGTAGCTTCTCATGAGTTCTTAGAAGTTCTCTATGATCCTCTTGAGTTGTTTCATGAACTAACTTAAGAGCATTTAGTTCTTTAGTTAGACGCTCAATCTCCTTCATAGCATTGTCACTCGTTTCCTCTTGACTATCATGATTACTAGCATTTTCATTATAGCTCACATTACTATCCTTGTCAACAAGTAAATCATCATCACCAAGCAAATCATCTTCATCACTATTGAAATCAAGATACTCGGGGTGTGATACCTTGGGGCCTTTTGCCATGAAGCATCTTCCAATTCCTTCATTTGGTGAGTCAAATAGATCATAGGAGTTGGATGACACAAGTGCAAGTCCGGCAACACCTTCATCTTGACTATAGTCGGAGTTGGAATGATAACTTCTCTCGGAGTGGTTGTCGGAGTCGGAGCCGGAAACCCATTCACCAACATGAGCTTGATGTCTTCTTCTTGTGTAGCTCCTTGATGACCTGTCCTTCCTCTCCGAATCCTTGCTTCTTCGAGAGTGTCTTCGTTCATAATGATCATCTCTACTCCTTCTCTCCTTATGAGGTGATTCATCTCTTTTATGTCTTCCTCTTGGTGATTCGTCTCTTTTCTTGTAGGGAGCCGTACACTCATTGGAGTAGTGTCCAGGCTTCCCACAATTGTAACAATTTCGGTCACGACTTGACGATCTTCTCTCATAATGTCTTGAGCTAGAGCTTCTCTCTTTCCCTTTGTTCTTGTAAAACTTGTTGAACCTTTTCACCATTAGGCTAATCTCTTCATTTGATACTAGGTTGTCACTTGGAGTTGTTGGAGCATCGGTTGAGGCTTTGTAAGCACCACTTGACTTGTTGTGTAGCTCCTCTTTGTCCTTGAGTGACATTTCATGAGCGAGAATCCTTCCAATGACTTCCGTGGGCTTGATATCTTTGTAATTTGAGATCATTTGGATCAATGTGCAGACGGTATCATATTTTCCATCCAAAGCTCTAAGTATCTTCTTGATGATGAATTTGTCGGTCATCTCTTCACTTCCTAAGCCGGCAATCTCATTTGTGATGAGAGCAAGCCTAGAGTACATCTCAGCGACTCCTTCACCATCCTTCATCTTGAACTTGTCAAGTTGACTTTGAAGCACATCCAACTTAGATTCCTTGACGGACTCGGTACCCTCATGCATATCAACCAAAGTATCCCAAATTTCCTTTGCATTCTCGAGGCGGCTGATGTTGTTGAATTCTTCGGGACATAGACCATTGAATAGAATGTCACAAGCTTGAGCATTGTATTGCAACATCTTCAATTCTTCCGGGGTTGCTTCACGATCCGGTTCCTTGCCATCCTCAAAGAAGTCACCTTGCAAGCCAACACGAACAACAACCCAAACGGCGGGATTATGACCAAGAATATGCATTTTCATCTTATGTTTCCAACTAGCAAAGTTTGTACCATCAAAATATGGACCTCTACGGTGATAGTTACCCTCACTAGACGCCATACTCTCCTAGGTTGTGAAACCAAGGCTATGATCACCAAAGCAATGGAAATCAAGGCTTTACGGAGACCAAAGCTCTGATACCACTTGTAGGATCGAAAGTATGTCTAGAGGGGGGGTGATTAGACTACTTGACCAAATAAAACCTAACCTTTTCCCAATTTTAATTGTGGACAGATTTTAGCAATAGTACATGTCAAGCATCACCCTACACATGCAATTCTAAGAGTATAGCAGTGGAAAGTAAGCAATTGCATATGTATGTAAAGGAGGGATTGGAGATTTCAAACGCAATGAAGACACGGTGGTTTTTGGCGTGGTTCCGATAGGTGGTGCTATCGTACGTCCACGTTGATGGAGACTTCAACCCACGAAGGGTAACGGCTACGCGAGTCCACGGAGGGCTCCACCCACGAAGGGTCCACGAAGAGGCAACCTTGCCTATTCCACCATGGCTTACGTCCACGAAGGACTAGCCTCACTCGGGGTAGATCTTCACAAAGTAGGCGATCTCCTTGCCCTTACAAACTCCTTGGTTCAACTCCACATCAGGTTGGAGGCTCCCAAGTGACACCTAACCAATCTAGGAGACACCACTCTCCAAAAGGTAATAGACGGTGTGTTGTTGATGAACTCCTTGCTCTTGTGCTTCAAATGATAGTCTTCCCAGCACTCAAACAACTCCTCACAGATTTGGCTATGGTGGAAGAAGGATTTGAGTGGAAAGCAACTTGGGAAAGGCTAGAGATCAAGGTTCAAATGGTAGGAATGGAATATCTTGATCTCAACACATGAGTAGGTGGTTCTCTCTCAGAAAATGTATGGTGGAAGTGTAGGCACTTTCTGATGGCTCTCCTTACTGAGAAGGATGTGGTGGAGGGGTATATATAGCCTCCACACAAAATCCAACCGTTACACACTTTTGACCCAACTCGGTGGCACCGATTCAGAAGACTCGGTGGCACCGAACTGTGTAAAAGATATGAACGTTAGGCATTTCGGTGGGACCGATACGGACAACTCGGATGAACCGAAGTGCAATGGCTTAGGGCAAACCTCATCTCGGTGGCACCGATTGAATCAACTCGGTTGGACCGAAGTGAAGCAATAAGGCAACAGAGACTTGGCAAGCCATCTTTGTGAGACCGATTTGCATAACTCGGTGAGACCAAAGTTAATGCAACCGATTACAGAGAGTTGGCAAGGCCATCTAGGTGGGACCGAGATCCATTTCGGTGGATCCGATTTGTTAGGGTTTTGGCAGTGGCTAAGTCTTGGATGAACTCGGTGGGGCCGGATAGGAATTTTGGTGGGGCCGAGTTGGAATGTTGGTTTTGGACATATTTGGTTAGAGAGAGTGATTGAGGGTTTAGGAATATTGTCACTAAGCACTTGAGCAAAAAGACCATTAAGCAACACCTCATCCCCTTTTAATAGTATTGGCTTTCCTATGGACTCAATGTGATCTTGGATCACTAAACCAAAAATGTAGAGTCTTGATCTTTTGCCAATCCTTGTCCTTAGCATATTGAGGGCTCCACATCTCTAGTCCATGCCATGCCAATCATTGAACATCCTGAAATCTTAATCTTGAATGGACATTAGTTCAATGAGATATATGTTGTTATGAATTACCAAAACCACCAAGGGAGCAAATGTGCTTTCAACGGGGCTTGGTGTTGGTCCAGTTACCACATTGCTACAACAAGGTCTTCACTAGCACCGGTGGTCCCCTCCTCCAATCCACCGTAATGTGGTGTGAGGGAACCTTGTAGCGAGCCAGCTCGCACGTATATGGTGATCTCTAGCCGACGATGTGGTGGTTCCCCTCCATGCAACGTTCGTCAGCGGTATGTTCATGAGTGTGGGTGTGGCGTCCCCACTTCTGAATTTCTTAGAGTAACTTATCGGTCCGAACGCCATAATGATCATCATTAGGATGATTTTGTCTAAAAAGTCGCTCTAGCTAAATCGCCATTCCGCGCGAGATCGAAATATTTTTTCTGGAGACCGCTCTAAATAGAGACCATGAGCCTTCATATTTGGCGTTTGGGCGAGGTGATATAGCGCGCCCTCCATCCATCCAAATATTGGTGCTATGGATATTTCAGGACACATGCTCCCTTCCGCCGCCACCCACATCCCCGCATCGCCATTGTTTGTTGCCACCTCTGCCGCCCGGACCGTCGTGGTTTGGCCCGGATCACCTCTGCTGAGGTGGTTTCACACCTTCCACGCTTCACCACAGCCTTGCTCCTGCTTCCCGCTACCCGACCGCGCCATCCCTTCCATTGTGCGACCTCGAGGTGTTTGACGACTTATCCGAAGGTAAATTTTCCCGAACTTTTTTTGTAGATTTAGTTTAGTGGTTCATAGATTCGTGTATATGACATGGGATTCACATTCTGTGTAGATGGATCCATTGTAGAGCTTTTTTAATGATTCGTCGTGGATTCGAGCTACGAGTGAGAGTGAAATCATGGACGCCAAAGAAGACGAGGTAATATTGATGGTTGTTGAATGGATAGTGGCAAACAGAACGAAGAGGAAGTGTGCGGGATCGCTGGTTGGTCGTGTGACATTTCACCAGAACAGAATAGAACGTCATGAGAAGCTGGTGCGTGACTACTTTATGTCGGGTCGTACCTTCCCACCATACGTGTTCCGATGACATGACCGAGCGACTGTTCTGTCGAATTGCCGACAACATGGAAGCCAATGAACCTTTCTTCCAGCAATAGAGAAATGTCGCCGATCTCCTGGGTTTTTCCCCTTATGAAAAGGTGACCGCGACACTTCTGATGATTGCATATGGCATTCCTGCAAATGCATTGGATGAATATTTTTGAATGTCCAAAGATACAATCATAAAGTGCACGGAAATAGTGGTGAGTGTTTATGAGAGCAGTATTTGTGAGCACCCAATGTCGAGGGCACGACCAGGCTTCGTAATGCATGAAGTAAAAAGTTGGCCTATGATGCTAGGGATTGTTGACTGTATGCACTGAAGGTAAAAGAATTACCATGCAGTTTGGCACGACGAATTCACTAAGTATTGCCATGATCCAACAATAATTTTGGAAGTTGTTGTCTCCAAAGATTGTGTGGCTTTGGGATTGCTACTTTTGGTAGCCTGGATCTCACAACGACATCGATGTCTTGCAGAGATTTCATCTGTTTGCAAGGCTATCTCCTGATACTTCTCCACCTTGGAACTTGACGGTGAAGAGCCACCCGTATGTGTTGGGGAACGTTGCATGGAAAACAAAAAAAAATCTACGCACACGCAAGATCTATCCATGGAGATGCATAGCTACGAGAGGGGGAGTATGTCTACGTACCCTCATAGACCGTAAGCGAAAGCGTTAGAACAACGCGGTTGATGTCGTCGAACAACTTCACGATCCAGCCGACCGAGCACCAAACGTACGGCACCTCCGCGTTCAGCACACGTTCAGCTCGGTGACGTCCTCGACTTCTTGATCCAGCTAGACGGTGAGGTAGTGGATGAGTTCCGGCAGCACGACGGCGTGGTGACGGTGATGGTGATGCTATCTCCGCAGGGCTTCGCCCAAGCACTGCGAAAATATGATCGAGGGACGGAACTGTGGAGGGGGGCGCCGCACACGGCTAAGACAATGTTGTGTTCTCCTTTGGGGCGCCCCCTCTCCTCTATTTATATATGTGTAGGGGCTTGGAGTAGAAGGAATAGTGCCACGTGAACAGTAACCGTGAATAGTACACACGTGGACTTGGACTCCAAAGTCCAATCCTATTCCTACTAGGACTCTCCCTTTTTCCTTCCCTAGCTGCGTAGGCTTTTGAGGACTTGGTGTGCCTGGCCCAATAAGGCCAGGGCGCCTCCCCTTAGCCCATGCCAGCCCTTGGGACGTGGTGGACCCACTTGTGGACTTCTGGACCCCTCCGGAATCCTCCGGAACCTTCTGGAAGCTTCCCGGTACAATACCGAAAAAACTGCACCATTTTCCGGAACCCAAAATATGACTTTCCATATATAAATCTTTACCTCTCGACCATTCCGAGACTCCTCGTGACGTCCGGGATCTCATCCGGGACTCCGAACAATATTCGGTTACCAATTCACATAACTCATATAACACTATATCGTCAACGAACGTTAAGCGTGCGGACCCTACGGGTTCGGGAATGATGTAGACATGACTGAGACGCCTCTCCGGTCAATAACCAATAGCGGAACCTGGATGCTCATATTGGTTCCTACATATTCCACGAAGATCTTATCGGTCGAACCGCAATGACAATATACGTAATTCCCTTTGTTCGTCGGTATGTTACTTGCCCGAGATTCGATCGTCGGTATCTCCATACCTAGTTCAATCTCGTTACCGGCAAGTCTCTTTACTCGTTCCATAATACATCATCCCGTAACTAACTCCTTAGTCACTTTGCTTGCAAGCTTCTTATGATGTGCATTACCGAGAGGGCCCAGAGATACCTCTCCGAAACACGGAGTGGCAAATCCCAGTCTCGATCCATGCCAACTCAACGGACACCTTCGGAGATACCTGTAGGGCATCTTTATGATCACCCAGTTACGTTGTGACGTTTGATAGCACACAAGGTATTCCTCTGGTATCCGGGAGTTGCATGATCTCATGGTCTGAGGAACATGTATTTGACATTCAAGAAAGCAGTAGCAATAAACAGAACGATCATATGCTAAGCTAACGGATGGGTCTTGTCCATCACATCATTCTCCTAATGATGTGATCCCGTTATCAAATGACAACTCATGTCTATGGTTAGGAAACCTTAACCATCTTTGATCAACGAGCTAGTCTAGTAGAGGCTCACTAGGGACACGGTATTTGTTTATGTATTCACACATGTATTTAAGTTTCCGGTCAATACAATTCTAGCATGAATAATAAACCTTTATCATGAACAAGGAAATATAAAATAATAACAACTTTATTATTGCCTCTAGGGCATATTTTCATCAGTCTCCCACTTGCACTAGAGTCAATAATCTAGATTACATAGTAATGAATCTAACACCCATGGAGTCTTGGTGCTGATCATGTTTTGCTCGTGGAAGAGGCTTAGTCAACGGGTCTGCCACATTCAGATCCATGTGTACTTTGCAAATTTCTATGTCTCCATCCTTGACATATTCACGAATGGAGTTGAAGCGTCTCTTGATGTGTTTGGTCTTCTTGTGAAACCTGGGCTCCTTGGCTATGGCAATTGCTCCAGTGTTGTCACAAAAGATTGTCATTGGACCCGATGCACTAGGTATTACACCTAGATCGGATATGAACTCCTTCATCCAGACTCCTTCATGTGCTGCTTCCGAAGCAGCTATGTATTCCGCTTCACACGTAGATCCCGCCACGACGCTCTGCTTGGAACTGCACCAACTGATAGCTCCACCATTTAATATAAATACGTATCCGGTTTGTGACTTAGAGTCATCCGGATCAGTGTCGAAGCTTGCATCGACGTAACCCTTTACGACGAGCTCTTCGTCACCTCCATAAACGAGAAACATGTCCTTGGTCCTTTTCAGGTACTTCAGGATATTCTTGACCGCTGTCCAGTGATCCACTCCTGGATTACTCTGGTACCTCCCTGCCAAACTTATGGCAAGGCACACATCTGGTCTGGTACACAGCATGGCATACATAACAGAACCTATGGCTGAGGCATAGGGAATGACTTTCATTTTCTCTATATCTTCTGTCGTGGTTGGGCATTGAGTCTGACTCAACTTCACACCTTGCAAGACAGGCAAGAACCCTTTCTTTGACTGATCCATTTTGAACTTTTTCAAAACTTTGTCAAGGTATGTGCTTTGTGAAAGTCCTATCAAGCGTCTTGATCTATCCCTATAGATCTTGATGCCCAATATATAAGCAGCTTCACCGAGGTCTTTAATTGAAAAATTCTTATTCAAGTATCCCTTTATGCCATCCAGAAATTCTATATCATTTCCAATCAACAATATGTCATCCACATATAATATTAGAAATGCTACAGAGCTCCAACTCACTTTCTTGTAAATACAGGCTTCACCGTAAGTCTGTACAAAACCATATGCTTTGATCACCTCATCAAAGCGTATATTCCAACTCCGAGATGCTTGCACCAGTCCATAGATGGATCGCTGGAGCTTGCACACTTTGTTAGCACCCTTAGGATCGACAAAACCTTCTGGTTGCATCATATACAACTCTTCTTTGAGAAAACCATTAAGGAATGCAGTTTTGACATCCATTTGCCAGATTTCATAATCATAAAATGCGGCAATTGCTAATATGATTTGGACAGACTTAAGCATCGCTATGGGTGAGAAAGTCTCATCGTAGTCAACCCCTTGAACTTGTCGAAAACCTTTCACGATAAGTCGAGCTTTGTAGACAGTGATATTACCATCAGCATATGTCTTCCTCTTAAAAATCCATTTATTCTCAATGGCTTGCCGATCATCGGGCAAGTCCATTAAGTCCACACTTTGTTCTCATACATGGATCCTATCTCAGATTTCATGGCCTCAAGCCATTTGTCGGAATCCGGGCTTATCATAGCTTCTTCATAGTTCATAGGTTTGCCGTTGTCTAACAACATAACTTCCAGAACAGGATTACCGTACCACTCTGGTGCGGAACGTACTCTAGTCGACCTACGAAGTTCAGTAGTAACTTGATCTGAAGTTTCATGATCTTAATCATTATCTTCCTCTCTTATTGGTGTAGGCATCATGGGAACGGTTTTCTCTGATGAGCTACTTTCCAATTCGAGAGAAGGTACAATTACCTCATCAAGTTCTACTTTCCTCCCACTCACTTCTTTCGAGAGAAACTCCTTCTCTAGAAAGGACCCATTCTTGGCAACAAAGACCTTGCCTTCGGATCTGTGGTAGAAGGTGTACCCAATTGTTTCTTTAGGGTATCCTATGAAGACGCACTTCTCCGCTTTGGGTTCGAGCTTATCAGGTTGAAGCTTTTTCACATAAGCATCGCATCCCCAAACTTTAAGAAACGACAGCTTAGGTTTCTTGCCAAACCATAGTTCATATGGTGTCGTCTCAACGGATTTAGACGGTGCCCTATTTAACGTGAATGCAGCTGTCTCTAATGCATAACCCCAAAACGATAGTGGCAAATCGGTAAGAGACATCATAGAACGCACCATATCCAATAAAGTACGGTTACGACGTTCGGACACACCATTACGCTGTGGTATTCCAGGTGGCGTGAGTTGTGAAATAATTCCACATTTTCTTAAATGAAGGCCAAACTTGTAACTCAAATATTCGCCTCCGCGATCAGATCGTAGAAACTTTATTTTCTTGTTACGATGATTCTCTACTTCACTCTGAAATTCTTTGAACTTTTCAAATGTTTCAGACTTGTGTTTCATCAAGTAGATATACCCATATCTACTCAAATCATCTGTGAAGGTTAGAAAATAACGATACCCGCCGCGTGCTTCAACATTCATCGGACCGCGTACATCGGTATGTATTATTTCCAACAAATCAGTAGCTCGCTCCATTGTTCCGGAGAACGGAGTTTTAGTCATCTTGCCCATGAGGCATGGTTCGCAAGTATCAAATGATTCATAATCAAGATATTCCAAAAGTCCATCCGCATGGAGTTTCTTCATGCGCTTTACACCAATATGACCTAAACGGCAGTGTCACAAGTTTTTTGCACTATCATTATCAACTTTGCATCTTTTGGCATCAATATTATGAATATGTGTATCACTATGATCGAGATTCAACAAGAATAGACCATTCACAAAAGGTGCGTGACCATAAAAGATGTTACTCATATAAATAGAACAACCATTATTCTCTGACTTAAATGAATAACCGTCTCGCAATAAACAAGATCCAGATATAATGTTCATGCTCAACGCTGGCACCAAATAACAATTATTGAGGTCTAAAACTAATCCCGAAGGTAGATGTAGAGGTAGCGTGCCAACGGCGATCACATCAACCTTGGAACCATTCCCGACGCGCATCGTCACCTCGTCCTTAGCCAATCTTCGCTTATTCCGTAGCTCCTGTTTCGAGTTACAAATATGAGCAACTGAACCAGTATCAAATACCCAGGCGCTACTGCGAGCATTAGTGAGGAACACATCAATAACATGTATATCAAATATACCTTTGCTCACTTTGCCATCCTTCTTATCCGCCAAATACTTGGGGTAGTTCCGCTTCCAGTGACCAGTCCCTTTGCAGTAGAAGCACTCTGTTTCAGGCCTGGGTCCAGCTTTGGGTTTCTTCGTGGGAAAGGCAACTTGCTTGCCGTTCTTCTTGAAGTTCCCCTTCTTTCCCTTGCCCTTTTTCTTGAAACTAGTGGTTTTGTTAACCATCAACACTTGATGCTCCTTCTTGATTTCTAGCTCCGCTGATTTCAGCATCGCGAAGAGCTCGGGAATTGTCTTCTCCATCCCTTGCGTATTATAGTTCATCACGAAGCCTTTATAGCTTGGTGGCAGTGACTGAAGAATTCTGTCAATAACACTCTCAACCGGAAGATCAATTCCTAGCTGAGTCAAGTGGTTGTGGTACCCAGACATTCTGAGTATGTGTTCACTGACAGAACTGTTCTCCTCCATCTTACAGCTAAAGAACTTGTTGGAGACTTCATATCTCTCAACCCGGGCATTAGCTTGAAATATCAATTTCAGCTCTTGGAACATCTCATATGCTCCGTGGCGTTCAAAACGCTTTTGCAGTCCCGGTTCTAAGCCGTAGAGCATGGCACACTGAACTATCGAGTAGTCATCAGATCGAGCCTGCCAGGCGTTCACAACGTCTGCAGCAGCTCCTGCAGCAGGTCCATCACCTAGCGGTGCATCAAGGACATAATTCTTCTATGCAGCAATGAGGATAATCCTCAAGTTACGGACCCAGTCCGTGTAGTTGCTACCATCATCTTTCAACTTAGCTTTTCTAGGAACGCATTAAAATTCAACGGAACAGTAGCACGGGCCATTTATCTACAACATAGATATGCAAAGAAACTATCAAGACTAAGTTCATGATAAATTAAGTTCAATTAATCAAATTACTAATGAACTCCCACTTAAATTAACATCCCTTAAGTTAACTAAGTGATACATGATCCAAATCAACTAGCCCATGTCCGATCATCACGTGAGATGGGATAGTCATCAATGGTGAACATCTCCATGTTGATCATATCTACTATATGACTCATGTTCGACCTTTCGGTCTCCAGTGTTCCGAGACCATGTCTGTACATGCTAGGCTCGTCAAGTTTAACCCAAGTATTCTGCTTGTGTAAAACTGGCTTATACCCGTTGTATGTGAACGTAGAATCTATCACACCCGATCATCACGAGGTGCTTCGAAACGATGAACTTTAGCAACGGTGCATACTCGGGGAGAACACTTTTATCTTGAAATTTAGTGAAGGGATCATCTTATAATGCTACCGCCGTTCTAAGCAAAATAAGATGCATAAAGGATAAACATCACATGCAATCAAAATATGTGACATGATATGGCCATCATCTTGTGCTTTTGATCTCCATCTCCAAAGCATCGTCATGATCTCCATCGTCACCGGCTCGACACCTTGATCTCCATCGTTGCGTCGTGGTCGTCTCGCCAACTATTGCTTCTACAACTATTGCTAACGCATAGCGATAAAGTAAAGCAATTGCATGGCGCTTGCATTTCATACAATAAAGAGACAACCATAAGGCTCCTGCCGATTGCCGATAAATTACAAAACATGATCATCTCATACAATAACATATATCACATCATGTCTTGACCATATCACATCACAGCATACCCTGCAAAAACAAGTTAGACGTCCTCTACTTTGTTGTTGCAAGTTTTACGTGGCTGCTACGGGCTTCTAGCAAGAACCGTTCTTACCTACGGCACAAAACCACAACGGTGATTTATCAAGTTTGCTGTTTTAATCTTCAACAAGGACCGGCCGCAGTCAAATTCGATTCAACTAAAGTAGGAAAAACAGACACCCGCCAGCCACCTTTATGCAAAACAAGTTGCATGTCTGTCGGTGGAACCGGTCTCATGTACGTGGACATGTAAGGTTGGTCCGGGCCGCTTCATCTTACAATACCGCCGAATCAAAATAAGACGTTGGTGGTAAGCAGTATGACGATCACCGCCCACAACTCTTTGTATTCTACTCGTGCATATCATCTACGCATAGACCTGGCTCATGATGCCACTGTTGGGGAACGTTGCATGGAAAACAAAAAAAAATTCTACGCACACGCAAGATCTATCCATGGAGATGCATAGCTACGAGAAAGGGATTATGTCTACGTACCCTCGTAGACCGTAAGCGGAAGCGTTAGAACAACGCGGTTGATGTCGTCGAACAACTTCACGATCCAACCGACCGAGCACCGAACGTATGGCACCTCCGCGTTCAGCACACGATCAGCTCGGTAACGTCCTCGACTTCTTGATCCAGCAAGACGGCGAGGTAGTGGATGAGTTCCGACAGCACGACGGCGTGGTGACGGTGATGGTGATGCTATCTCCGCAGGGCTTCGCCCAAGCACTGAGAAAATATGATCGAGGGACGGAACTGTGGAGGGGGGCGCCGCACACGGCTAAGACAATGTTGTGTTGTCCTTTGGGGCGCCCCCTCTCCCCTATTTATATATGTGTAGGGGCTTGGAGTAGAAGGAATAGTGCCACGTGAACAGTAACCGTGAATAGTACACACGTGGACTTGGACTCCAAAGTCCAATCCTATTCCTACTAGGACTCTCCCTTTTTCCTTCCCTAGCTGCGTAGGCTTTTAAGGACTTGGTGCGCCTGGCCCAATAAGGCCAGGGCGCCTCCCCTTAGCCCATGCCAGCCCTTGGGACGTGGTGGACTCACTTGTGGACTTCCGGACCCCTCCGGAATCCTCCGAAACCTTCTGGAAGCTTCCCGGTACAATACCGAAAAAACTGCACCTTTTTCCGGAACCCAAAATATGACTTCCCATATATAAATCTTTACCTCTCGACCATTCCGAGACTCCTCGTGACGTCCGGGATCTCATCCGGGACTCCGAACAATATTCAGTTACCAATTCACATATCTCATATATAACACTATATCGTCAACGAACGTTAAGCGTGCGGACCCTACGGGTTCGGGAATGATGTAGACATGACTGAGACGCCTCTCCGGTCAATAACCAATAGCGGAACCTAGATGCTCATATTGGTTCCTACATATTCCACGAAGATCTTATCGGTCGAACCGCAATGACAATATACGTAATTCCCTTTGTTCGTCGGTATGTTACTTGCCCGAGATTCGATCGTCGGTATCTCCATACCTAGTTCAATCTCGTTACCGGCAAGTCTCTTTACTCGTTACGTAATACATCATCCCGTAACTAACTCCTTAGTCACTTTGCTTGCAAGCTTCTTATGATGTGCATTACCGAGAGGGCCCAAAGAAACCTCTCCGAAACACGGAGTGGCAAATCCCAGTCTCGATCCATGCCAACTCAACGGACACCTTCGGAGATACCTGTAGAGCATCTTTATGATCACCCAGTTACGTTGTGACGTTTGATAGCACACAAGGTATTTCTCCGGTATCCGGGAGTTGCATGATCTCATGGTCTGAGGAACATGTATTTGACATTCAAGAAAGCAGTAGCAATAAACAGAACGATCATATGCTAAGCTAACGGATGGGTCTTGTCCATCACATCATTCTCCTAATGATGTGATCCCGTTATCAAATGACAACTCATGTCTATGGTTAGGAAACCTTAACCATCTTTGATCAACGAGCTAGTCTAGTAGAGGCTCACTAGGGACACGGTATTTGTTTATGTATTCACACATGTATTTAAGTTTCCGGTCAATACAATTCTAGCATGAATAATAAACCTTTATCATGAACAAGGAAATATAAAATAATAACAACTTTATTATTGCCTCTAGGGCATATTTCCATCAGTATGAACAAATCTACTATCTAGCCGATGGCATCTATCCGTCTTGCCCAACATTGGTGAAGACAGTTTCTAATCCTGAGACCAAAAAACTTAAACATTTTGCCAAGGCGCAAGAAGCTCATATGAAGAACATTGGAAGGACATTTCGAGTACTGCAAGCAAGGTTTTCAATGTACGGGGGCCTGCTTGTTTCTCGAACAAGGATGTCTTGGCTAATATTATGGCAATGTTGTGTGATCCTACACAATATGATCATCGAGGTTGAGGGGGTTATGCCAAGCCCAATTAACTATGAAAATATTGGCACATTTGTCAGGCCTCGTAGGCACACAAACCACATTCAAGCATTTCATGAAGCGTACCGAAAGATTAAAGACCGGGCCTCCCATCATCAGCTGAAGAAGGATATATATCATTGAGCATCATTGGCAGCTCGTTGGGAGATAGTGTTTTCAAATTTATTTAGAATTCATTTACTTTTAGCTGAACAATTATTTGATCAGAATATTTGTTGCATTTGGATTATTTGTTAATTTAGATTATTTGTGTATTCGAATTAATGGTTTATAATAATATTTGTTGAATTATTGAATTGTTTGATCTAATTTTTTGTAATAGTTTAGAATGAAGAAAATATAAAAAATGAATGTCGCATTATGGTTACTCTATGTTTGTGCATAACCTCCACAACCTTCAAAACATTATGGAGTGCGCTCCATATGTGTTACCCAAGTTGTGAACATGGAGTGCATGCTTGTCTAGGTGATCAGGATTTTGTAGTTGTGACTTCTCTCGGTGGCGGGGTGGCCACACATGAAGACATTGGTTTGGTTGTGCTTTACGAGTGTTGAGCCTCGAGCTCTCAGGTGAAAACTCTAGGCCAGACATTTAATTGGTTGTAGCAGGCAAGACAATGGTGGTGTCTACGTCATTCCCTTGTTGAAGGCATTGTTTGAAGTAAGCTCGAACTTCTCTTCAGTGTGAAAACTCTTGATACAACCTTGGTTGTTGGATGCAGCGATGATAGCGCTATTGCGCCGTATCCTTTCTTCAGGCGCCACTTTTTGAGAATCTTCGCGTAGTGTGGGTGTTCTCAATGGTGGCTATTTTTAGATGTTGTTGGCTGCTGTTGTGTATCGTTGATAGCTAAGTATGCTTTTTTAGGTCCTTTTTTTTTCAAACCACCGGCTTTTTCTTTGTTTTGTTTTGTTTTGTTTTGTTTTGGTTGCGTGCCTCATCGATGTCTCGATTAGCTCCTGGTATCGTGTTTTTGTATAGGCTGAGTATACTTGGTATCATCTTGATATTAATATATTATCCAATAATATAAGCTATGTCAAATTTATAATTTGATCCACAAACGGCTGCATTTCTTGATAGAATAAAAATTATTTCAGAAAAATTAGAGTGCACTTCGCATGTATTTGCTCCTAGTAGTCTAGTACCCTACAAATTGACTTTTTAGTTATATGTCCTCCATTGTTTTCTTTTCATTCCAAGACTAGCGAGAAGGAACGACTAATACAGAAGTATCATATCCTCGTTGACATATATACCCGGCCAATGGACGGCCTGAAAGTGGGCAGTGAAGAGTATAATTTAGGGTTAATGCGGACGGCAATGTTAAATAAACAAAGGCATATGATTTTCAGACTGGGGGCATGGATGTCAAGGCGTACGTGTACTTGAGCAAATCAGGGCTAGAGATACGTCAACCGCTTGAATAACCTCCACGGATTAGTGGTGGCCACCTAAACAATTCAAGAGTATTTGAAACCATAAAATCCCGAATTCAACTCTGGTAATGCTCCCCATTCATGCACCACCGAAAATTAATGCATGGAAAATTGTCCAGGTCAATTGTAGAATGCGGCATTTTATTATTTTGAAACGGCACGAAAATTGTCCAGGTCAATTGAAAACTTCTGACGTCCCACTGGATCAAACTCCAAAGGGTGCCCTGAATCCGGACAAGATGATTTCAGCTAGTGAAAAGGACGCTGTTAATTAAGCTCATATCAAATTATGTCATGGAATCTTGTCAAAGCTTACATTCGTTTCTTTAGTTGTTTATTATCCAGAAGCTTAATTCATCCTGAAAACTCTGCATGTACAACCCATCAAGTACATTATTTTTCAGTTCTTCAGCTCCTTTCTAGTGCCATGTTTGTCTCGACACAATTGATTTGGCATATCAAATTATGACGGTGGTACTTTATTTCTGATGCATCTTACTTAATTGCGTTCATTAAGCAATAATATCTCTTTGGTTTTTTTAAAAACTTGCCGTCCGCCATTCGATGTTCATCATGCCTAAGCCACTCTTACAAGATAGTGATACTTCATTTCTGATGATACGGATTAGTGGGGGTCATCTAAACAATTCCACTTTTTTTGTAACAATGGAACCACAGATTCTACATTGGTAGTGCTACCCATTCACTATCAAGTTAATGGAAACTTTATCCAAGTCAACTGTAGTTCGGCATTGTGCATTTTATTATTTCAAAAAGAAGGAAATGTTCGTGCAAACATCATCTTCTATGTTAAGGAAAAAAGGAAACTCTGCTAAACTCTCTTGCATTGCACTCGGTCAAAAGTGTGCCCAGAATGAGTTCCGAGGAAAAAAGCTGTGCCCTGAATCCGGACAACATGATTGCAAAGCAAAATAAACTTGGGAATATGTTGATGTTAGTTAAATGAAGCTTAAATCGAATGCCATGGAATCTTGTGAAAGCTTATATCTTCCATGATGTTTAATTATGCAAAAAGAACTCTGGTAAACTCTCTTACATTGTACTGGGTCAAAATTGTGCCCTGACTTGAACTTGTGAACAGGTCCCTTTAATTGACAGAAACTTAAACTAGTTTTTATTAAAAAAAAAATTCTATAAATTTAATATAGTACTCGGTCCAAAATATAGTGTATTTTAATTTTGTCGTAAGTCAAACTTTGTAAATTACGGTTAAGTTTATAGAAAAAAATTATCAACATATACTTTACCAAATCAATGTCGTTTGAATATCGTGGAATATATATTCATATGATATTTTTTAGAGGAGGGACACCCCCGGTCTCTGCATCGATTGATGTACACAACCATCTATTATTTTGAAATTCAATCACCTAAAGTTGCCATGTCGAAGAAAAGTTTTCACTATTTACATACATGTTGTCAAGATTGGAAATTGTCGAGAAAAAACGAATGCGTCACTGCAGGAGCGAACCCTACCTTTCATCGCCCCCGTGTCCCCTCTCTCTCTCTCTCTCTCTCTCTCTCTCTCTCTCTCTCTCTCTCTCTCTCCCGTGGCTACTGGACTAGGCTGGCAAGCAAAGCTCACCGGACGGACGCGGCGACAGGATCAGACCCTCAAGTTCGACGGGGTCTTCCCTGGCCTGCAAATCAAGTTGGGCCTAGATGGCAAGCACTTATGCAGGGGCTCGAGCTCCGAGGTGGCGGCCTTGGATGGCATCGACGGTGGCCACATTGTCATCGCTACGTGGGCAGCGAACCAACCTACTGTGGTGGCTGGCGACGGTGGATTTGGGCATCCTCGCCCTGATCGCAACCTAGGATACAAGTGGCCGGGCTGTCGGCCTGGTTGCAAATCTAGCTTGGTAGGGTTGTGCGCACCAGATCAGGGGCTAAACATTTGTACGTTGGCTACGACGTGTCGCTTGCCCAACTCGTGTGCATTCTCGGGCCAATTGGTTTCGTGTGGAGGTGACCGGTTGGCCTAGGCATAGATGACTCGAGCTTCAACGACAGATGCCAGATCCGCGACACGAGTATTGTTCCTCCTTGATACCGTGGAGGCAATCTTCCAGGGGGGATATCCCACCCATCCGCTAGCACCACTACCTCATCTCGTCACCGGTGATGGTGGTGGGGGTTTGCTCCTTGGGAGGTAGTTGACTAGGTGGTTCCGTTAGGCCTGCGTTACTTTCGTAAGTGGTTGCATTGGGCGCCGAGAGAAGTGTGCGGCCTCCTCCTACGGAGATCGTGGTTGTTCTGCACAGAGTACTAGCTGACGCGTCTACTGAACGATCTGATTGTGAGATCGTGTTTGGAACACCGTTTCATGTGTGGGGTTGTCGGCGTACGACACCTATGGGATCGAGAGGATCCCTTTACGGTTCGGCGGGGGAAAAAGATTTGCACAAAGAGCGGATCCAACGACCAACGCGAGGATCTTTACCCAGGTTCGGGCCGCTGAGAAGCGTAAAACCCTACTCCTGCTGTTGTATATTGTGGATGTTCTTAAGCTCAAGTACACGGAGCGCTTGCGATGAACAACACGTTCAGGAAGCAGCTACGCATGCAGAATGGGTCAGAAGGTCCTCCCCTTCTGTAGCTCCGCTTTGGGCCTCCTTTTATACGTCCAAGGGGTCACCAACAGTGGCAGACGGGAGTACATGAGGTGTAAAGTTACTACAGTGTTACATGATTACCACTGACGGATTAGGACAAACGCATTAAATGCCTCCCTTAGGTGTCCCTAACTTTCTCGGGGACGGAAAAAGGACCCGTCCCATCAGCACCGCTTAACCCCATCCGCGGTCAGTGCCATGACACGCAACCAGGAGGACAAGCCCTAAACGACGGACTGATCGCTGCGCTGGAGTGGTGGCAGTACGGTGGGATCTTGCCGGGTGTGAGATCTTGCCGGGCCTTCGCGAGCCTTCCCGGCAAGGTCTTGCCGGGAAGCCAGCCTTCGGTCTTCTGTCTTTGATCATTGGCTTGAATGCCTTCTTGATATCCTTGGATTCGTTTCCAGCTGTTCCCCGGCAAGCCTTGCCGCTGGTATGGCTACAACCGTCCGTGCACAAGTATGGGGTACTAAAAGATCCAAACTTTAGTACACCGACAGGAGCCCCCGGGCCTAGGCCATACACGGGTGCGAGGCGTTGTTGGGCTAGGCCCAAACAGTGCACGGGCACGCGTGCGCGGAACGGCCGCAGTAGTGCGCTTGTAAAAAATGCCTTCACATCGGTCAGTAAAGAGCCAGCCTCGCGCCTTCCCTATAGAAAGGAATCCGCAGAAGCGCTGCTCATTTACCTCTCGTCTCTTCAATCTGGAAACCGCCGTCGCCTTCTTCCTCGAGCCAGGAACAGAGCCTCTCCCATCCATCCGCCTCCCCCACGCCTTCATCCTCCTCGGCCTCTGCTTCCACAGTCGCCATGCCGCCCAAAGCAGGCAAGGGCAAGGCGGTGAAAGCCGTCGATTCGGACGCAGAGGCGGAGAAGATCGATCTGGTGGAGATGCGGAAGGAGCACGCCGTCTTCGCCCCGACACTCGACATGCGTACCCTGGTTGAGCGGTACATGTGCATGTGGGGGAAGGAGACGAAGGCTCACCCCAGAACTCGCGTGCTCCCAGCTTCCGTCGAAGGCAACCCAGATAAATTCCCTTTCTTCGCCGCTTACTTTTATTGCGGGCTCTGCCCTCCGTTTTCCGATTTCTTCATCGACATCATGTACACATACGGCTTCCGCCTCTTGGATTTCACGCCGAATGCCGTGACATGCATGTCGGTCTTTGCTCATCTTTGTGAAAATTTTGCCGGAGTAGCACCCAACACGGCCCTCTTCCGCCATTACTTCGTTCCCCGCATCGAGACGGGAGACGCCCTTTCTGGTTCTATCACTTGGATTCCAAGGGCATGGAATAAGGAGATATACCCAGATGGCCTCTACCACAAGAAATGGGATGAATGGCGGGACCAGTGGTGCTGGATTAAGGAGAAAGATCCTCAGCCGTTCTGTGCGCCCCGGCAAACGAAAGTGGTCCGCGGCAAGGACTGGAGCGGCCTCGATCCTCAGGATGAGAAGCTCGCAATCGCAGTTACCAGGATCCACCGTCTCAAGGTTGCCGGGCTCACAATAGAGATGGTCGGCGCTGACTTCCTTCGCCGCCGCATCGCCCCCCTGCAGAATAAAGGGAGACCAGCCTGGGATTTCAAGAATGCAGCAGATATCATGAGGCTGCGCCCTGGCCTGAACAACAACTTGACGGTTTTGCAGCACACAGCCCTCTGCCACAAACTGTTTAGGCCTGGCGGGAAGTTTAAGCTGCCGGCTGGCGTAGTTCCCTTGTGCAACAACTCTGCTTTGGGCTCAATCATCGCCATGATGCTGGTGTGCAATGCCCACGGCCCTGACGGAACTTGGGAAGAGCCATCCTCGGAGCGCGCACAGGAATTCTTTGACAGCTTGTCGGAGAGAACCATCCGGGAAGAGTCAACCTTCATCCGCCCCACCACTGACGAAGAAGTGGCTTACATCGCTAGCAGGGCGGAAGAGGCGAACCTTGCCGCGGAGGCCGGCAACTTTGGCTTCGCGGAAGAGGAAGCCGGTGAAGAAGAAATAACGCTAGAGGAGACCCTTGCCAAGGAAGGTGAAGTCGCCGGGGAACAGAGTGGCATGGTTGCCGGGAGCTCTCCTGTCGAAGACACAGCTGAAGAGCAGCCGCACGAGGAGCCCCCAGCTCCGGAGAAGAAGAAACGGGTTCTTCGAAAAGCCGTCTCTGGTGTCCCAACACGTCAGCCTCCCTCGAGCAGTGAGGGTTCTGGCAAGGAGGCGGCCGGCAAGGCAACGCAGCGGCAAGAAGCCCAACAGCAACCCGTGCGACGTACGACGCGCTCGACCGCGGCAACAACGGGTGCGGCGGGGGCATCCCATACGACGGCACCGACGGCTGGAGCAGCAGGATCACATCAACCTACTGCTTCTGCTGCAGCCAAACATCCCAGGACCCCTTCCCCCCCCCCCTCGCACGGACATTGTAGAGGAGGTTGATTTTGACCTCTCCTCTTTTAGCCCGGAGAGAGAAGAGTAAGGGCCCTTGTCGCATCTTTTAGCTTCTGAATTCCTGGTTTCACCTAACTCATTTGTTTTGCTTTGGCCTGTCTCCGCAGAGATACGGAAACGTTGGTGCAAAGGCTGGCGAAGAGGGCAAAGTCTTCTACGGGTGATGAGCCTTCGGTAAGCGCCGTAGGTGCGCCAGAGTCCATCATCATCAGCCCGGAGTCCAGCCCTCAACGCAGCCTCCAACCCAGCCCCCAGCGTGAGTCCATTACTCATTTTCCGCTGGCGAGCGTTGGGGGGAACATCTTCACTACTGACATCACCGGGCTTGTAGGAGAAGAACGGCAACAAGGAGAGCTATCGGAGGCCGCCCCTGACGTGCCGCCTCCGTCGACCACGCCGCCCAGAGATGAACCTTCGGCAAGGGTTTCCACAGACGAGCCCATTCGCGTTGAAGAGGAGCCGACAAGCACGGGCACTGGCAATCCTACATCAGCAACCAATGTTGCCGGGAAAGGAGAAACCACCTCTCAACAGCTCGACACAGGTAAACCGTTTGCCTTGGTGCACTTGTTATTCTTTCTTTATTTTTGTCTTCTTGAACTTCAACCTTGATCTCATCTTGTTCCCTTTCCTGGTCTTCAGATCTCCCCTTGGTGGAACAAATGGATGTCGACGTTGCCATCGAAGAAACCGCCAAGGATGCTGCCGCCGAAGCCGACAAGATCGCAGCTGCCGAGGCCGCCAAGGCCGCACAGGAAGAAACCGCCAAGAGATCTGCTGAGGGGGGCGGCAGGGAGTCCAGTGACCATACTGACGGCATTCCTGCCACAGGAGCGCCTGGCGCTACACCGGCCGTGGAGCCCCCAGTCGCTGGCGAGGCGGTCGTCGAGGATCAACCGTCAACATCCGACGCCCCCCCGTCAAGCAGATACCTTAAGGTTGGCGACGACCTGTTCGTCAGCATACCAGGGACGGCAAGCGTTGGGGCGCCAACCGAAGGAGAAATACTTGATGAAGATGTCATCACCGCCGCCGGGCTCAAGATCAGCGATGAGCCACGCGCTAGCAGCAGCGGGTCCAAGGAAGAGCAGCTCCTCCAAGCCATGAGCGACAACTACCAAAAACTCCAGGCGCTTCACCGCACCCGAAAGGAGAGATTGGACTCCAGGGCGGCAATTGTCGAAGCAGCAGAGGCGGATTTCCAGAAGCGTGTCGAGGAGACGCAAGTCTGGTATGCCGAGGCCTTCCAGGAGCTGACGGCTGGCCGGGAGCAGCTGAACCAAAGTTGGAACGAGCTCCTCTTAAAGCAATCCGACGTCGAGAGAGCACAGGAGGAGGCCACACAGCAGGCTGCTGCAGAGGAAGCTCGCCTGACGGGACGCCGCGTCGATCTTGATGCTTATGAAGAAGACCTTGCCGCTCGCGAGGAGGCGCTTGCCACCAAGCTCTGCAGCAAGGACGAAGAGATCGAGAAGGTTGTCGCGCAACGAACCCAGGAGCTGGAGCAGAGACACAAGGAAACGCTCGAAGCTCTGGCCGTGGATCACGCCGGCAAGCTAAAGGAAGCCATCGATGCTGCCGAAGCTGCAGAGGCCGCCAAGAACGAGATGGGCGATCAAGTGAAGAGGCTGGAAGTAGATCTTGAGGGTCACGGCAGGGAGATCTCAACGCTCAAAGCCGACAGAGAGAAGACCCTCTTCAGCCTGGCGGAGATGCAAACCGCCATGTCCGACAAAACCAAGGAGCTCTCCTCAGCCAATGAATCCATTGCTGACCTGAAACTGAAGATGGCGACGCTGGAGGAGTCCCTTGAGAACGGCAAGGCTCGCGAGAGGGCTTTGATGAAAGACCTCCAGAGCGAGAAGAGCCTGCTCAATAGTGTTGTCGCCACTTATAACGACTTTGAGAGAGGCGTGAAGATCTGGACTGAGCGCCTCGTCGATGTTGCGGAAAGGCTCGCCACAGAACTGTCCACCATGGGCTTGGATAACTTCAGCTATTCTTCTGACGAGAGGGTGTCTTCGAGCGCCAAGCTGACCATGTTCGTCGAGGGTGTCGTCGATGCCCTCAAGCTGCTCCAGTCTAATCGAGAGAGCCAACTCGCCAACGAATCCCGCAAGCTCTGCCGGGCCGTCCTCCGCAAGGTGCTCGTCAAAGTGGTGCACAAGAACCCTGGCATCAACCTCACCAACGTTCTTGCTAGCTTGCCGAAGGATGTAGACCTCAAGGCACTCGAAGAGCTTGCCGCGCCCATCGTCGATCGAGTGAGCCAAGTCAAGAGGGTCGAAGGCCAGCACAGAGACTAGCCGCTTCGCTTCATTTTGTCGCCACCATTCATGTAAAAGACAGTTTTATCTTAAGTTAGAATTGCGGCGACCACCAATGTAATATAACTTGCTATGTTTTGGATGAATGTATGCTATTTCCCTTGTCTGATTTCTTTCTGTATGGTCTTTGCCCTACGCTTATCGGTAACTTGCCGGTGCGCGCACCCTTGCCGCGAGCGCTTTGAGGAACGGATCCTTAGCAGCCTGCTGGAGGTGTCGCTGCCGGCAAGATACCTTGATGCTTTTAGTGCAGCCACTTAAACTGTTGAGCGGACTCGAAACAAAGTAAGGGCGCAACCAATCACGACAAGGTTCCTTCGCGTGCAGGTTTTCCATACAAAAGCCGAAATCGTTCAAGGAAAATAACTTTACAATAAAAATTTTGCTTAGAAGTTTTGCAACTTAGCTTTTCGTTGCTGTACTCCTCATTGCAAAAAGTCAACTTGAACGTCGCCTGTCGGTATCCATACCATCATTCCCCCCCCCCCCGGCAAACTTGCATGCGAGGGAACCTTCTGTCCTTTGAGAAAAAGAAAGAAGAGAAAATAGAGATATGGAACCTTGGCGGTTCGTTAGTGCTTATCGGAAGCAGGTGTAATACAATATCTCAGACAAGCATGCATATAAAATGCCATGAAAATCGACAAGAATTGTAAAACGCTTAATTTTATTCAACTATGCACAGGGTCTGCGCCTGGCTTTGTACAAAGGATCATATGCCTTGCCGGCAAGACTTGTACAAAAGGTGGTTGCCGGGGGACCCGGCAACCGCGCCTTATGGGTAGAACTTACGAAGGTGTTCGATATTCCAGGAATTGCTCACTGGAATGCCATCTTCGGTCTCCAGGCAGACTGCGCCAGGCCTGGTGACTCGTACTACCCGATAAGGGCCTTCCCACTTCGGCGTCAACTTGTTAGAATTCTTGGCCGACTGAACGCGCCGAAAAACAAGGTCGCCTTCCTCAAGGCTTCGGGCATGAACCTTGCGGCTATGATAGCGGCGCAAGGCTTGCTGGTAGCGTGCAGCTCGCATAGCAGCCCGAAGACGATCTTCCTCAAGGAGCGTGGCGTCATCTTGGCGCAGCTGCTCTTGCTCGAGCTCATCATAAGCGAGCACTCGAGGTGACCCGTATATGAGTTCCGTGGGGAGAACTGCTTCTGCCCCGTAGACCAGGGAGAAGGGTGTCTCGCCAGTGGCTCGATTTGGTGTCGTTCTGATTGACCAAAGAACCGTCGGCAGCTTATCAATCCAGCGTCTTCCGCACTTGCGCAGCTTGTCAAAAGTTCTTGTTCTGAGACCTCGCAGCACTTCAGCATTTGCCCTCTCCGCTTGGCCGTTGCTTCTCGGTTGAGCAACAGAGGCAAAACAGATTCTGTCGCCAAGGTCTTGGACATACTGCATGAAGGTGCGGCTCGTGAACTGCGTGCCATTGTCGGTGATGATCTTGTTCGGCACACCAAAACGGCACACTATTCCCTTGAAGAACTTGACCGCTGACTGTGCTGTCACCTTTCTCACTGCTTCCACTTCCGGCCACTTCGTGAACTTGTCGATAGCAACGTACAAGTACTCGAAGCCCCCGGCAGCGCGGGGAAAGGGGCCCAATATATCGAGACCCCAGACCAAAAATGGCCAGGAAAGAGGGATTGTCTGAAGAGCTTGAGTTGGCTGATGCAATTGCTTTGAATGGAACTGGCACGCTTCACACTTGGTTACTAGTGCAGTTGCATCCTGGAGAGCAGTGGGCCAGAAGAAACCTTGTCGGAATGCCTTGCCGACAAGAGCTCTTGAACCTATGTGGGAGCCACATATGCCTCCATGTATCTCTGCCAACAACTCCAGTCCATCCTCCCGAGGGATACACTTCAATTTCACACCGTTCGGCCTCTTTCTATACAGGACGTTGTCGACGAACTGGTACATGCTAGACTGACGGGCTACTTTCTCCGCTTCTTCCTGTTCTTCAGGGAGTTCTCCTGTTTGAAGGAATTGGACGATGTGCTGTGCCCATGTTGGAGCTTGTGGCTCGACAACAAGGACCAAAGGCATATCTTCGGCCGCGGTAGCGCTTGCTTCTGCGGCAAGAACCTGATGTTCTGCGCGATGTTGCTGCTCACCGGCAACCGTGCCGTTCCCGGCAACTTCCTTGCCGGCGGCTTCTGGAAGCTCTGCCGGAAAGTACTGGCCGGAACTCAACTTCCTTCTCTTGTCTTGCCTCGTCGATGGTGTTACGGATGGGTGAGTTAAGCGGAGCACAAAAGTTCCTGGTTCCACAGGTAACTTGAGGGCAGCACGTTTTGACAGGTCGTCAGCAATGCTGTTCTCTGCTCGAGGAACATGCTCTGTTTGCAGCCCGTCAAAACGCTCCTCCAACTGTCTCACTTCATCTACATATGCTTCCATCAACGGGCTTTGATAATCTTTGTTGACTTGCCTGACGACAAGCTGTGAGTCACCTCTGACGATGAGCTTCTTGATCCCAAGGTCTGCCGCGATCCTGAGACCGGCAAGCAGCCCTTCATATTCTGCAGTGTTGTTTGTTGATCTCTCCCGGGGAAAGTGCATCTGAATTACATACTTGAGGTGCTCTCCGGTGGGTGCGACAAGCAGCACGCCAGCACCGGCGCCTTGCAGCGAAAAAGCCCCATCAAAGTACATAATCCATACTCGATCTGTTTCCTTGCCGGGGACGGTTGTCTCTTGAATTTCTTCGTCTGGCGTCGGTGTCCATTCTGCAATGAACTCTGCCAGGGCTCTGCTCTGAATAGTTGAAGTGCTTTCAAATTTGAGATCAAAGCTTGACAGTTCCAACGCCCACTCTACAATTCTGCCGGTCGCATCTGGATTCCGTAAAATCCGCTGCAACGGGAAGCGAGTGACGACGGTGATTTCATGTGCCTGGAAATAATGGCGCAGCTTCCTTGAGGCCATAAGAAGGCCGAAGAGCAACTTCTGCACGCCAGAATATCTTGACCTAGCCCCCTGCAAAAGGGAGCTGACAAAATAGACTGGGCGCTGCACCATCTTCTTCTTCTGTATTGCTCCATTCGACTGCGCAGATCCTGCCGTGTCGGCACCAGACTCTGCCGAGGAGAATCCCAGCTTGTCGCTTGATGGGCTTGCCGCTACTGCTGCTTCTTCGTCAACTTCTCTCGGCGCCACTAATGCAGCACTAACCACTTGATTCGTTGCCGCTAGATATAGCAGCAACGACTCTTGTGGTTTAGGTGCAACTAGCGTCGACGCAGAGGAGAGGTACCTCTTCAAGTCCTGCAGCGCTGCCTCCGCTTCCGGAGTCAATTTCATTGGACCTGCCTTCTTCAAGATTTTGAAAAAGGGCAGGGCGCGCTCAGAAGATTTGGAGATGAACCTGCTCAGAGCAGCAACGCAGCCGGCAAGTCGACGCACATCTTTGACACGTCTTGGTGCTTCAATCTGCTCAATTGCCTTGATCTTGTCGGGATTGGCTTCAATTCCATGTTGAGACACAAAGAACCCGAGAAGCTTGCCGGATGGAACGCCAAACACACACTTCTCAGGATTGAGCTTCAGATTAATCCTGCGCAGATTTGCAAACGTCTCTTCTAGGTCTTGTATGAGCGTTGCCTTGTCCTTGGTTTTAACCACTATGTCATCCATATAAGCTTCCATATTTCTATGTAGCTGGGGCTCAAAACCAATTTGGACCGCTCTTGCAAACGTTGAACCAGCACTTTTGTGACACCCTGGTTTTCGCTCCTTGTTTTTTTTCCTTCGCGGGATTTAACTCCCGTCTTTTTTTCGGTGTTATTGGATTTTCTCTTGCCTTTGGGTATATGAAGATGGTCATTTAGCCTTGCCTTCCCTATCCAGCTAGAGATTCTCTCCAGCCCAACCTTGCTATCCCAGATTTATTCTCAGGATTTCATTGCCGAAACCCTACTCTCCGGTTTACCGGAAGGGAAACCCTAATTCCTTCCGTTGCAAAGGAACCCCAATTTCCCTCGATCTGTTGCCTCCCAAATTTCTCCCAGTGATCATCCTATCTTTTTAAACCCTGGATATGCAAAAATATTGCCAAGTCATTTGCAATATTTTTCATTTAAAATTAATTCCTTTTTCTGCCAGTTAAAGGAATTAAATCCAGGAAAATATCTATCCATCTCCAAATTTCATGAAAACTTGTGGAGATATTCTTTGTGATCATATTGAGCTCCCATAAAAATATTGGCTATAATTAAATAAGGGAAATTGCCTTTTCCTATTTAAAGCCAATATTGCAATTTGGGCACTTTCCAAAGGAGCTACCATTTTGGTAGCCAGGAAAAATCCCAAATAATTTGTGGAGCTTCTCCTATCCATATCTTCACCATTTCCATCAAGAGCCCAAGTTCCATAGTTCAACTTTTGAGTGCATCATCCAGTTCTTGTTTCTGGATTAATTTTGAGGTTGTGAAGCAACTATATTTTATATTGCTTCAAAAATTCTCAAATTAATCCAGGACCTCAAATTACCTATATGATGTGAGTATGCAAAAATTCACATCATTTCATCTAGCCAATTTCTCCCAAAAATTCCATCTAGTTTCTGTCCAGATCCAACCCCTGTGAAGGAAGTACCACTTTGGCAATTCCAATTGAGCTGAAATTTTTCCAGCACCTTCATATCTCCAAATAATCACTCTCCACCAAAATTCAGCTCATTTCATCAAGCCAAATGAGTGCAGCTTCAAGGTCAAGTTTCTGGACCAGAATTTGCATTACAAAGGAAGTGTATGCAAAACTTGTCCAAATGGCCTCAAATTTGGCAAGCATCTAGTCCTTCCTACCCCATTGCACTGTGACAAGGATTCAGCTCCCCACTCTCATCCATCTCTCCACAAGTTTCCACCAAAGTTCCTGTTCAAAACCTTTGTGAGCTCCAATCAGTCAGCTCTTGCCCTCACTTCCATCCAAACCTCGACAGGTCAACTCACTGACCATTGATACATCTATTTGACAAGGCCTGGAGTCAAATAGCCGCTCTGGACGCGTGGTGCCAGCGGTGACCACGAGTTGGCAACGCCAAAACGGCGCTCTGCTCGATGAACCGCGACGAACAGCAAGCTCCAGCCGGCCATGGCTCGTCCGGTCATGTCCAGCCGCTCCCCTGCGTCCGCGTGCACCCCCTCCAGCACCTTCCCCCTCCCCTTTCTTCTTCCCCACGCCACGGCAGCCTCGCCGCACTGTGCGCCCGTGATGCCGTCGTCGTTTTCTCCTCTGTTTCCTTCTTCCCCGAGCTCTCTCGAGCGCCCTCGAGGCCTCTGCTCTCCTCGCGAAGCCACCCGAAGCCCGCAAGCGTCCAGCCACGTCTTCCCCGAGCGCCAGTGCGCCGATGAGATCGCCACCGTGGCCGTGCTCATCCTCTTCGCCTCGGCCGGGCTATAAATAGCCCTTCCCCAGCCCCCTCGAGCTCATCAACTTCCTCCCCTACCTCCCAGCTCCCTCCCCGCCTTCTCAATCGAGCTCGAAGAGCTCTCTGGCCCCTTCCATGGCCGAAGCTCCGCCGGCGAGGCCCCGTTCAAATTCGGCCGCCTACGGCCCCTTCTCTCCTCCTAGCCACCGCAGCCGATCTCCACCACCATCCCGAAGCCTCCCCGGCACCTCACTCCTCTTCTCCTCGGCCGGGCCGAGCTCCCCATCAGGCTCGAAGCCGCCGTCCGCCCGGCCCGACGCTGCCGTCCCTCGTGTCGTCCCCAGGGTCCGTGGATGGGATGGATGGACGCGCCGCATCCTCCCGAGCTCGCCGGTACCCGGAACGGCGGGAACGGTGACCCGTGCCGCCGGGAATCGCCGCCGGCGCACGTCCTTCCTCTGTTCCACGGGCGGCCGTCGAGGGGAAGAAGAAGGAGGCGGGAGGAGGGAGAGAGATGGTGTGGGACCCGGCTGTAAGTGACTCGGCCGGCGGGCCCCACAACTTAAGTGGAAGCGTATTTCGCCCGAATACGTTTTCCACTTCCGAAAGCGCATTCCGCCGCAGCCGCAGTTAGAAATGTGCTTTCCCTTCCCAAAAGCGTATTTTCAAAAATACGCTTCCTCTCTCCAGCCGGCGCCGAAACGGTTAAATTGCGGGCGTTCATCAGTTAAGAGCAGGAATGAACAGGTTCTCGTTTGTTTTCTGCCTAACGAATGAACGGCCGTAACTTTTCAACCGTGACTCCGATCGAGCCCCTCCGAGAGGGAATCCTTTCCGGCGAATTCTTCCGTGAGGTGATCGCACTTCTCCCGGAGTATTCCTTCACCCCCAGGCAAGCCGACCATCTGATATATGCCCTAAAGCATTGCTCTGTGTTATTCTTGCGTGTTTAAATTAATATGTTGATGCTCGTGTGCATAGTAGTGGGCTGTATGTGACTCTGTCGAACCCTTGTCTGCCTTTCTTTGATGACGGCACCACGCCTGTGTTCTGAGCTGCTTTTGGCCGTCCGGGGTGGATGCCGACTTTATATTTCTCTTCTCAACAACTGGCCCGTGTTCTGAGCTGCTTTTCGGCCGTCTCGGGCAGCTGTTGAATTTCTCTCTGTAGCGGTGCCCCTATGCTCTGAGTTGATCTTCGGCCGTCTTGGGGAACTGCTACACTCTTTTTATCAACACCGTCTCATGCTCTGAGCTGCTTTTCAGCCGTCTTGAGCCGGGGTTGAGTTATTCCGGTAACGTCCCAGATCTGAGTTGTAAAGACCGTTCTGGTGGCTACTGGTTTATTTGCCGGTTTCATACAAGGGTTCAGATGGTTGTCACTTACAGCTAAGACTTGTAAAGTAATTAAACTCCTGCTAGGTTGAACTTGCTATTTACATTACCTGCAAATGCTCATCATATTATCGCACTAGTGACTCGTAGATGACAATCTGGAGATAGGTTGTTATGTTGATATACTAGTTTACATCTTGGATTATCGTTATTGTTGAAATGATTATGAAATGTGACTTAATGACAACAACCTCCTCCGTCGACTGGATCGAGTCATAGTGTCACCTATCCGGACTTACCCGTGCAGCCACATTTGCCGGTATGGGACGGCCCTAGCTTGGTCTATTGTCTTGCCTCTTGTCGGTACCACCAAATAGGGAAGGTTATGCATGCGCGCTACCCTGGTCCGGTAGGCGGCGATAACCTTGTGAGCCCAGTTGAGTTATGTGCGCATGTCCCCGTTTGGGACAGTTTTGTTTGGCCACGACGGTGGCAGGTGTCACGGGGTGACACAGGGGCCACCCAGGACATGACCCTGGGAGGGTATGATTGTCGGTGGGACCGTAAGAGTGTCGGGCAATAGACCGAGTTTTGTTGGAGCAGCACTGGTCCACCCGAATGGGAACATGTACTAAAGTATGAGGCCAGGAGCTCCATGGTGTGGGTAAAGTGCGCAACCTCTGCAGAGTGTAAATCTATTCGAATAGCCGCGTCCTCTGTCATGGACAGTTCGTGTAGGCCCCTATTTGGTCTGTGTTGAGTCTAGAGGAACAAACTATATAATGTTATTGTTAAGACTGAACCAGAGAATAGTAAGGTTGGTCAGACTTGCAGTGCAGATGCATGGACATCAGATGATGTCAGGGATATGAATGTTAGCCATGGGATGGCTAGGAGAGAAACGGTCGTATGACCAAAAGGTTTGGATTGGATTTGGATCGGATTCGGATTCGGATTTGGATTTGGGATCAGATTTGGATTGGATGATAAGAATATTCGGAGTATGGATTAATTACTGGATAAGCCTTATCTTCGTCATACTGTATTTACTTCAGTAGTTATCATGATAGATAATCCTGATATGTTATGATGATTAATGCTGCTAAATGATTAATCTTGCTAGATAATCGTGCCATAACATGATAGTTAATACTGTTAAGATAACGAATGCATGCTTGAATGCCATGGATTGCTTTGCTTGGTGTATATGTTGGTTTGGTTTGCTTGCGAGTACATTCAAAAGTACTCAGCGGCCTTCAATGTGGCCAGGTTCACCTAAGGATCCGACATTCGCTAGCGAGGAGCCGGAGTGTTCGCGGGCTAGAAGAGTAACCCAGTCAGATCCTTGTGGATTGGAGCCGCACCAGGACCATGCTGCCTTAGATAGAGCTTTTCCGCTGCCATCACCCTTGTAAGATACCATGTAAGACCTATATATCCATTAATAGAAATGTCTGTGTTCATGATACTTGTTGTAAAAGCGCATGCCAGAGTGATTTTCCTGGGCTGGCATGTGCGGTGACCGTCTGACTACAGTGGTATTCAGGCGGGGCGCCACAACTTTTCAACCCGAAAGGCATACGTATGAAGCAATACGTGCCACATGGGGTGATAAATGCGGTTTTCTCTTCATCTTCCTTTGACATGAAAATTTGATGGTATCCTGAATAAGCGTCAAGAAATGACAGCAAATCGCAGCCAGCAGTGGAGTCCACAATCTGGTCGATGCGCGGCAAGGGAAAAGGATCTTTTGGACAGGCTTTATTGATATCTGTATAGTCAATACATAGCCTCCATTTTCCATTCGCCTTGCGCACTACAACTGGATTGGCCAACCATGTTGGATGCAACACTCCTCTGACTAAGCCTGCCGCTTCTAGCTTTTTGATTTCTTCGGCAATAAATTCTTGCCGTTCCAAAGCTTTCTTCCTAACCTTCTGCTTGACGGGCCGCGCGTGAGGACAGACAGCAAGGTGGTGCTCGATTACCTTCCTGGGAACACCGGGGATATTAGATGGTTGCCATGCAAACACATCGATATTCGCCCGCAGGAAGGCAATGAGCGCGCTTTCCTATTTGTCATCGAGGGTGGAACTTATGGTGAAAGTTCCTCCCGTACCATCCTCCTTGGTGGGCACCTTCTTGGTCGCTGGTGGAGCTGCCTAGGACTTCTTGCTCTTGCCGGTGGAGCTCTCTGGCACATCCTCGACGGGAGCGCAGCACTCCGAAGAGGTGCGCTTTCCGGAGTGTGTGCTAGAGGTCTTGCCGGTCTTCTTCCCCCCGGGAGCTTCGGCGGCAGGAGCAAGTGCCTTGGCAGCAGGTGCTGCGACTGCCTCCCGGTAGAGTTGGTCGGTGCAGATAAGCGCATCCTTCTTGTCGGAGTTGATAGTGATGACGCTCATCGGCCCGGGCATCTTTAGTGTATTGTAGGTGTAATGTGATGCCGCCATGAACTTGACCAGCGCCGGGCGACCAAGAATCCCATTATATGGCAATGGAATATTGGCGACGTCGAAGACGACCTTCTCCGTCCTATAGTTCAGCTGACTACCAAATGTTACCGGCAGTGTAATCTTGCCCTTCGGCTGGCTCCTCCCTAGATTGATCCCTTGAAACGTGCCCGTCTCTTCGAGGTCTTCGTCAGGAATTTGCAGTCTCTTGATCACATCAGGTGAGATCAAATTCAAACCGGCCCCACCGTCAACTAACATCTTTGTCACCTTGAGGTTGCGGATCGTTGGTGAAATCAACAATGGCAAACACCCGACCGCAGTTGTGCGATCAGGATGATCCTCGGCGTCAAAGATGATAGGCGTGTGAGACCACTTCAATGGTTTCCGGGCATCGACCGATGGCTCTGCCGCATTGATCTCGCGCGCCCACTGTTTGAGTCGGCGGTGAGAGGAATGCAGCGAGGCACCCCCGTCAATGCACATGGCTTCCGTAGCTTTCTGGAACTCGTGCTCGCTGGACTCGTCGCCGTCTTCATCATCGTCGTCACCCCCCTGCTCCTTATCACGGCCTCGAGCGGGCCTCTCCTTCTGTTGCTTGGCCTTGCCGCGGCGACCTCCTCGACCACCGCGCTTCTTGCCAGATCCCTCAGCGCCATCCTGAGCCTTCTCCTTATCTCGCCTCTCATACTCGGCTTTCTGCTTCTCGACAAGCTGCTCAACTTGCCTGCAATCCTGGAGATCGTGACTCTTGGTGCGATGGATCTTGCAGTACTGCTTGTCGGAGCCCTCCGGCTTGTCGGCAGCTGCCAAGGCCTGACATGCGGCACACGCGGCAACTTCCTTGCCGGGGGCATCAGACTTGACCTTCTTGGCGGCGCCGGAGTTGCCGGACCCCTCGACGGCAAGCACGGCCTTGCCCTTGCGCTTCCTGTTCCGTCGTCGGCCTTTCTTTGCCGGAATGGTGGCGTCTTCGGTTTCAGAGTCGAGCTCCGCGCCAGCATCCTCGCCGGGGAGTCTCCTTCCCTCCTCGGCCCGAGCACATCTGTCAGCCAGAGCATAGAGCTCGGCGACATCCCTGACCTTGTTCATCGCCAGCTCTTCCCGCATCTTGCGGTCGCACACATTCTGATGGAACGCGCTGATAACAGCGGCAGGATGAACGTCTGGGATGTTGTGCTGAATACGGCTGAATCTCTGTATGTACTTGCGCAAGGTTTCACCTTCCTTCTGGGGGATGAGATGCAGATCACTCTCCTGGCCAGGAGCCTGGTGGCCTCCAGTAAAGGCGCCAACAAACTCATGACACAGATCTGCCCAGGAGGAAATGGAGTTCTCCGGCAGATGCATCAACCACGACCTGACGTTGGGCTTAAGCACCAACGGGAAGTAGTTGGCGAATATCTTGTCGTCTCGAGCCCCGACAGCCTGCACCGCAATGGTGTAGACGCTCAGGAACTCTGACGGGTGGGTCTTGCCGTCGTATTTCTCCGGCACCTCCGGCTTGAAAGTTCGGGAGTTGGACCACTGGACTCGCCGCAGCTCACGAGTAAAAGCTGGACAACCCACCTCGTAAGGCAAGTTACCAGAATACCCCGGCGCAGGCTCGTCGACAGTGGGTCCCGCGCGCCTGTCGGATTGACGGCGTGCTTCCCGCCACCGCTCGATGGTAGTTCGAGCGTCCTCCTTGTGTCGTTCCCGAAGAACTAGACGTTGATCGCGGCGAACCCGCGGATCAGACGACGCCGTGGAGTCGTCATCACGGGCGTCGATCCGCCGAGTTAGCAACCGCTCTTGTCGTAGTGGAGGAGAACGCATCGTAGTCGTACCGCCTCCGGTTTTCTCGCCACCAGCACGCACCGGCTCAGTGGACTGCCGCCGCGAAGGCTCCGCCTGCTGCGGCCTGTCATTGTTAGCCAAGCTGATGAGGCTTTGGATAGCAGATCTCCATTCATCTAGCTTCTTCGCAGTGGGAGGGAAGTCTAGGAGCAGCTGGGCTCGTGCCAACGCTTCTGCCGGTGTAGGCGGTGGCGAAAGGTGCGAAGAACGTGAGGTGCTCTGACTCCTAACTGAGTTAGAAGGAGCTCCATCACAGCCTTGCGATCGCGCCTTGCTTCCGCCGGCATGTTGGAGTGGATCTTGGCCCCGCGCATCTTGGGAGTGATGCGCAGGGGTTTTTCCATGGGAGCGCCTGGAACCACCAACGTCGCGGCGCTGTCCGTCGCGCGCAACCTGAGAAGGCCGCGGCGCGTGCGCCGGCGTGGGTGTCTTGGAAGGCGCCGTCCCGTCCTTGGAGTTCGATGTGCCACCCGTAGGCAGCACGGCTCCGTCCTTAGACCCGGCAGCGCCATTGCGAACGACGCTGCTCGCCTGGCTCTGGTCGCCAGAACGTCGCGGAGGCTCAAGACCTCCACCTCCTCCACCAGCGCCCACGCCGTCGCCCGTTTGTGTAGGTACGGGTAGGCCGGACGTGGATGGATCCACCGCTGTCGCACCCTTCTTCTTGGGAGCCATGGCGATGAAAGTGATCAAGAACTGGCGCGCTGACCGCTAGATCGGGTTCGTGCAATCTTTTTCCCCTACCTGGCGCGCCAAAGATGTCGGTGTACGACACCTATGGGATCGAGAGGATCACTTTACGGTTCGGCGAGGGAAAAAGATTTGCATAAAGAGCGGATCCAACGACCAACGCGAGGATCTTTACCCAGGTTCGGGCCGCTGAGAAGCGTAAAACCCTACTCCTGCTGTTGTATATTGTGGATGTTCTTAAGCTCAAGTACACGGAGCGCTTGCGATGAACAGCACGTTCAGGAAGCAGCTACGCATGCAGAATGGGTCAGAAGGTCCTCCCCCTCTATAGCTCCGCTTTGGGCCTCCTTTTATACGTCCAAGGGGTCACCAACAGTGGCAGACGGGAGTACATGAGGTGTAAAGTTACTACAGTGTTACATGATTACCACTAACGGATTAGGACAAACGCATTAAATGCCTCCCTTAGGTGTCCCTAACTTTCTCGGGGACGGAAAAAGGACCCGTCCCATCAGCACCGCTTAACCCCATCCGCGGTCAGTGCCATGACACGCAACCAGGAGGACAAGCCCTAAACGACGGACTGATCGCTGTGCTGGAGTGGTGACAGTACGGTGGGATCTTGCCGGGTGTGAGATCTTGCCGGGCCTTCGCGAGCCTTCCCGGCAAGGTCTTGCCGGGAAGCCAGCCTTCGGTCTTCTGTCTTTGATCATCGGCTTGAATGCCTTCTTGATATCCTTGGATTCGTTTCCAGCTGTTCCCCGGCAAGCCTTGCTGCTGGTATGGCTACAATCGTCCGTGCACAAGTATGGGGTACTAAAAGACCCAAACTTTAGTACACCGACAGGGGTGAAAACTCTTGTTTTGGGCATGATTGGTCGGATTCACTAGTGACAAATAGTTTCATTTCCTTGTTCAAGGTATTGTCTCCATGCCGATGTTCTAGGCTTCATTGCTAGTCTTGACACCCAGGATGAGAATCCTTATTCTAGTCATCTCTGGTCGGACATGACGACGGTGGTGCGAGTACGTTTTCCCTTCTGGAAGGTGTTGTGGAAGAGATCGACTCAATCGTATGTGTCTTTTATATCTCGTAATGGTTCTACCTCACTTGTCTATGTTGTGTACTATGCATGTTGATGATTTTAGTCTCGTTGCTTGGCATCAACTTTAGTAAAAATATGTTTGTATATGTATCTCAAGGTACAGAGCCTGGGAGGTTTATCTTTCCCTTTTGAAAAAACTGTCCAATACGAGAAAAGATTGCAAAAAAGCACATGCTTCGGTAATCCGCCTATTAATCGCCATCTAAAACAGCTGAACATAACCCCGTAGAATCATGAAGCGTTGTTTCTCCTCTTGCGCCGCCAGGAGACATAGATCGCATCTGCTCCTCTCGTCGCTGTCGGGCAAAGCCCGCGCCGCACCGTCGGCAGCGGGGAGGTCCTTCCAAGCTATGGTGCCCTTGTGGAGCGCGGGGAATGGTGGGGGGAGTCGGCTGCTTCATGTGCTGGCGCGTGTGTGTTGGCGATGGCGACGACTGGTTCGAGCTGGTGGCTCAGCTCTGGTGCGCTCGTGACCTTCGGCGACGACCTGGCCTGGTCTGGTCATCGGAGAAGTGGGCCTCGCGGTGGGATCCTGGGCGGCGATGGGCTTTAGGTTGTCTTAGGGTCTTGGTTAGGGCGGCGACGCGGTGACGCCAACCCTCTGTAGGAATAATGGTCTGCATTGACGACTTCCCGGCCATTGCTTCTACACAAGCTCTTCGGTTCAAGAAAGTTTGCTCCGCCAAGGCGTAGGCCTAAAGGCGGCATCGAGCTATACTCACGACGCACCTCCGATGGATGAATTGAAATGTCATTTTATTTTTCTGTATGTGTGAGTTTTTTTAGGGAGGGGGGGGGGGGGGGGGGGGGGGGGGGTGTGTGTGTGATTTTGTAAGGACCTGTGTTGATTGATATATGGCCGTTAGGCCTTTTCGCCACAAAAAACACCGTCTTTTTGGACCAAGGCACGGCCGCTACAAATTTGCCACTCACACCACAATCATGATTTATTTTATTTTGCGGGGATGATTTATTTACTTTTGCCTTGAAACAATCACAAATCTGAACGTACACCGCATTTCATCGAGAATTTTGGGTGAAAATGTCTCCATGAACCGACCTGAAAACCGAGAAATCTCGCCAGACCATAAGCCATAGCACTAGCAACTGCACCAGGTCTAGTGGCCAAATACAACTCATGAGAGTGAAACTTCTTTCAGGGAGAGAGACTGGACACTGACGGTACAAGTGTACAACCTTACTTATCCGTTATCACTAGTACATAATCTACACTGGTTCGTCTGATAATCATACTAGTAACACAATGTCAGCATCAGGTGTTGTTGCTCCACTTGTAGCGGCGGAAGAGGTCCTCGGTCTGCGCGTTCTTGAAGGCGCTGCAGCCGATGACGTAGACGACGACGAGCGCGACGGTGGCGGCGACGAGCGCCACGTTGGCCCGGCGCCACTGGTCGCGCAGGGTGCCCAGCATGCCGGCCTTGCAGGAGCCGCACCAGTAGCAGAGCTGCCGCGGGTCGTTGCTCCAGGCGCCGCAGTCCGCGTCCGCCGCCGGGTTCGCCGGGCTCGCCCACACCGTCGGGGACACGTACGCGTACCCGCACGCCGTCGGCGGCTTGCAGCAACCGGACTGCACGCGCGACAACCAGAGTAAGTCCAGAGCAAGCGGTTACGCAAGGGGACAAGAGTGCGCGCATGCAGGGTGAGCTGGTTAGCGAGGACGCCAGGCCATGCCATGCTTAATTTGGTTGCATCATGCACATGGAAGCTTCGATCACCTCGAATTGGTAATCAATCATATAGGATGGCTAAATTACACGCTTCCGTGCGCTGACCCACATTTCTATGTCGATCTATTCTCACATGTACTCCTCCTAGATAGGATCATCTCCATTTCAATTACAGTTCTTTCTTCTACAAGCTTACTAGTGGTGGTACTCACATGGACAGGACCTACTTGCACTTGCACGCTAAGCTCCCAAATCATCAGCCTACCTGGCATTGATTCGACTTTAGACCATTTGCATCAAGGAACCAAATGAATGTCACACAATGCAGTCGATCAATGGATGTAATTTTTCTTCCATAGAGGCCACAAAGTATGCTCGCTGATGATTTGATTCGTATTACCAACCAGTACTCCTGAATTTAGTAATCTACTACAACCGATTATAACCCTACGCACATTGGTCATCTAACTTAACCCCTGAAATTAGCACGCTGTAGTCCTACATTTAGCAATTAATTCTACAATGCGGGCAATTAACTTGATTACTCGTGAAAATTGCAGCAGTTAACATCAGTAATCAATTAATCAGTGCTACCTGGAGCGGCGAGAGGTCGGACTGGTAGAACTGCTCGGGGGCGATGAAGAAGGCGGTCTCCATGGTGAGCTTCTTGCAGGTGTCCGACGCGGCGAGGCACGCCCTGATCCCCTCCCACCGCTGCGGATCTCCAGCAACATAGCCGCGCAGCCAGCCGGAGAAGCCCTCGAGGCGGTACTCGCGGTAGGCGCGGCCGGGCACGACGTACGCCCCGGAGCCGTGGGTGACGGCGAAGGCGAAGACGAGAAGCGCGAGGAGGAGCGTGATGAGGGCCGCCATGGCGAAGAGGTAGGCGGCCAGCAGGCCCTGGCGGTTCCAGTAGGCGCCGACGAAGCCCGCGAGGGCGACGAGGAGGAGGAGGCCCCCGAGGATGGCCACGGGCCAGCGCGCCAGCCGCGCGCACTCGGCGCCCTGCTTGGATGCGAACCAGAGGCCCGTGGCGACCACCGGGATGGTGCAGATTAGGGCCAGGAAGTTTAGGCACGCCGTGATGTTGTTGCTCACGGCCATGGCCGCGGCGTGGTCGGCCGACCGGACGGACGGACTGGGTGAGTGAGAGAGCGGGCGGAGTGGAGTGAAGCGAGTCTGTGAGCGTGACGACTTGGGTTTCTTGGTGGGGAGGAGACTTTTCTTCTCGCCCCTTGTATTACGATTTCCAGGGTATTGTGTTGCGCCTTCGGGGTTGCTGCGGTGCGCGATGGTTGCAGAAAAGAAGCCAGGGGGTGAGAGATGCTCGGTGGAATGGAAGGTGGGAAACAGAGGGCACGGGCAGTTCAAGCAGTCTGCAGCAAAGGCGCGTGTTGGATGATGTACCCGAGATGAGATCGCGGAGGTCGGCAGCGGCAGCTTCCGTGGACGCAAGCGCACGTGTCGTGTCGCCGTGCTGCGTCCGCCGGTGAGAGGAGAGAAGGCGGCGCCGATGCCACTGATTGACCCCGTCGGCCGTGCTGCTACAGGCAATCGTGCCGACTTGGTTACTTGTTTTTTTTTAGGGGACTTGGTTACTTGTTAGATCCATACTGTGTGGGTGCGGTGCGCTTGGGCCGTTGTTTCGGCCTTCCAGATGCAGCCCGACGTGTCCTACATTTTTCTTTTCTGTGGACATGGCTTTTGACTTGAATCTTTCAAAGGTCCATGTGGCTTCAGATTGTTTCGAGGTGGTGAAGAACATCAGAGAAGAGAATCCTTGTGGTTAGGGCGAAATCGCTAGAAAAACAACTTGCAAAGGTCACCCCATCTTCTCACACGCTAACAGGTGGCACATTGTGCGCCACTTGTCTCGACTTAGGTGTTTTCCCCCTTTTTTACATTATTTATTCAAAACGTTTTATTTCTTGAACCGTGCGTACAAATTCTGAATTGTCTTCGCCGTTGGATTTCTCGCGTCGAGATCTTCGAAACTGGATCACATGTTAATAGGTTTCGATGAACTTGCTTTTCACGAAAAAAGCGAAAATCGAAAACAAAAAACAAATACAAAAAGCGAAAAACAAAAAAAAAATGGTTCACGCGAAGTAAAAATGAATGCAAAATAAAGGAAGAAAAAAATTGCAGCCCAAAAACACGGTTGTGGTTTTTCACCTCTTTTTAGGGGAGCACAGGCTGTGCTTTTGGAAGCAAAATTGTGCTTCCACAAGATCAAATTCGTGCTTCTCGTGGAAGCACGGTTTTTTTCCGAAGAAGAGCAAATTTGTGCTTCTTGTGGACACTAATTCGAATACATGATGTAATTTTTATTCAATACATGATGCATATTTTTCTTCATTACATGTTTTGGACACAAATTCAAATACATGGTCAACATTTTTAAATACAGATTGAACATTTTAAAATGGTAATAAATATTTTCTAAACCATGATAACATTTTTTATTTTTATTTCTAAATTTCACGGACCTTTTTATTAAACACGTGAATATATCATGTCATGTACAAGTTTTAATCGCAATATACATTTTTTAACCTATGCTGGCATATTTTTATATTGTATAAACCTTGTTGCAATGTGACCAACATTTTTTTAAATGCAAGAATATTTATTTAAAATGTCCCGTGCAATTTATTTAATGCTATGATTCTTTTTTTACTCCGCAAATATATTTTCCATTGTATACACATTTGTCAAAAATTTCACGTACATTCATTGTCACCCAACATTTTTTTTAAACTGTCAATTACTTTTATTACACTAAAAAATTTATCAGCGATGAAGATGACGCAGACCGACGAAACAAAATGCCTCAGTCCCCTACCTGGCGTGCCAAATGTCAGTGTCTAGGAACCATACATCGGGATGTGTGCAAACAACCCCTTGTGAGTTCGGCCGGGGACTAAACATGCTACGCTTCACTCAGCACCGATGATGCAGGAAGGAAAGAGATCGAAGTAAAGCACGTCGGAGCTACCCAAGTTCAGGCCACCCGTGTAGGTGCAATACCCTACTCCTGTCTATGGATGATATTGATGTGTTCTAGACGAACAGGTTACAACGTGTGTGGTAGATTGCGAATGAGTCAAAGAGCCCCTTGCTAGGTTGTAGTCACCCCTTATTTTATAAGGAGCCTGGTCCTCCCCTCATCCTACGGGGGGTTGCCACATGTCCAGCACAAATGGAGGAGAGATGGGGAGGCCGTCCGTACTGGCCTGACACGACGAGGCGCGGCATGCGCGCCCATACTGCGTTGGCTGTTGATGACCTTGGGGATGGCGCGCCTCGCCGATGCCCAAAGTCAAAAGGTGGATACGCCGCGTCCCATCTCAACAGCTGACGCCTGCCGCTGTAGCGAAGTGGTTCACCTTTAATGCCTCCGACAGGCAAATTTGCTGGTTCCTTCACGGTGAAGAAAACCACCGCAAGGGGTGGTGCTTCCCAAGCTGATCCCGGGAAGCGCTTGCTGGGGGTTGGAGTGTTGGGGAACGTAGCAGAAAACAAAAAAATTCCGACCTACGCACCAGCCCAGGACCACTATGGAGACTGCATACAAGGTTTGATCATTATCGTTACCGACTCGTAGCGCAGCGGAAGTAGAGTCGATGACGATTGGCGGTGCAGATCCCCGCAGCTAGGATTTTACAACCTCCCAACCGCGAGGATGTATACCCTCATCTGCCCCGCGGACAGCCCTCCGGGAGGCGGTCACACAGTCCCCTGGACGGTGTCGCGGACAGCACTTCGGGAGGACCTCCGAAACTCGGACTGTCACTCGGACAGCCCTTCGGGAGGACCTCCAAAACTCGGACGGTCACACGGACAGCCCTTCGGGAGGCACTCTCGAACTAAGACCGAAACTACGATCTCTCTACAGAGTTGCACACATACGGTGTCATCTATCCGGCAGGGCTTCGCCGTCCAGAACTAGTTCCTGCCGGAACCCAGACAGCCTTTCGGCTCTACGAAACTATTTCGCTGGGAGGGAGAGAAGAATGCCAGATCATGCATGGCTTTGTGTATGAGAGCAAGAGTGTGTCTTATGGCAGCCCACACACCCCCTATTTATAGGAAACCCAAGGGGTAGGGTGGTTTTACAAGAAAATCCAAAACCCACATGGAAAGGAGTCCTTCCCAAGGACCTAAAAGGTGAAACCAAGGAACAAGGGGGACTCCATGAAGGAGTCCACCATGTGGCCGGCCACACCCTCATGTGGGGCCCCAAAATTGGCCCCTATCCATCCATGTCATCCCCAAGATCTTTTGGAGCAAAGCCCCAAAAGGTGGCTTTCCAAAAATATCCCAAAAAGCACTTTCACTATTCACGACGACATTTTTCAGCGTCTGATCGAACTGAAAATATTCATGTGGGCTTAGAACAATTCTAGTACCCACCAAAATAATTTTCAACGCGAGCCGGAACAATTCCGGTTTAGTGATTTCATCTGCGAAAAGCATCTGAAGCGGTTTCGACAGCTCCGGAACATTTCCGGTTTTCATCCCGGAAAATTCCAGAAAGTTTCCAGAATGATTCTGGCACCCTCCAAGAATTATCAGGCATGTGCCAAAACCAATTTGACTTTATGGTATCCTCTGAAACAACTTTTCAGTTTCACCGGAACTCATCCGGTGACCTCTCTGCGGAACTTTTCCGCTGTCCGAAACTTTTCCGGCGTCCGAAACTTTTTCGGTGATTTTCTCTCAGACTCCCTGTCTAGTATTCAGCAGATAGATGACCCTTAAGCGTGTGACCCTATAGGTTCGGTGAAGCATAGACATGACCCGGAACCCCTTCCGATCAATGATCAACATCGGAGCCGTGGACACCCATATCGATCCCTATACCCACACGAATAAATATTCGAGTGAACCTCCAGTTGCCGTGAGCTATTCCTGTTGCTTCGCGATATGTTACAATTACCCGAGGTGAGAAACATCGGCATCCTCGTGGATCAACACTTGTCCACAATGCCAGTTACCTCGTTGCCGGTATTGTTCTCTTTTCTCGTTCCCGTGTTCCGGCATCCCTGTGATCAAATCACCCTGTGTCTGGCCAGACGATGATGGATACCGTAACACCGAGAGGGCCCAGAGATATCTCTCCATCGTCGGAGGAGCAAATCCCAATCTTGAGCTATCAAGTCCCTTGACATACTTTTCCATGAACCCGTAAGCCGCCGTAATAGCCACCCATTTACGGATGACGTTTAACAAACCCCAAAGTTCATGAAGCAAGCATGAAGAAACTCGACACTCTCATGGTCTAAGGAATTATGCAAACATTTACTTCTCTGTGTTATTAACCATAAACTTATGACGAATGTATCTCATAGCATAACATCAATCGGGTCGATTCAACACAAGTGTTCTACCAACAATTGTGCCCTCAAAATTGCCGGCATAGCCATGCCCATGATCAGGAAAACAGGATCATCATGCAATACTTGAGCCAGTCATAGAGGCTTGACTAGGAATACATTTTACCGTTTATTATCCCACACATGCATATGAGTCTTCCTCCGAGCCTCGTGGTTATTGTAGACTCGAGAACCATAGCAGTTATAGCATGGAACATAAACCTAATTATGAACAGGAAGATAATCAATAACATTTATTATTGCCTCTAGGGCATATCTCCTACAGACTCCCACTTGAACTAGAGTCAATAATCTAGTCAATGCTAATGCACTTTACACCTATGGCATACTGGTGTAAAATATGCTTCGCATGTGGTATAGCCTGATGTCCAACGGATCTGACGACTTCAGCTCTGTGTGTAACTTTGCATATCCTTGCGTTTTCACGCTTTCACAAAATTCATATTTTGTCTGGACTTGGCCTTGCATATGTGTGAATCATTGGTCGAAACCTGATTCCTCAGACTGAGCTATGGAGCAACTATCTGCAATAGTGACCCATAGACCAAAGTCATCTTGGAACCATACTAAGTTCATGAATGAACTATATGATTCAACAACTTCTTTGTCGCTTCTTAAGCATCAACATACTTAGCCTTTGTTATAGAATTCGCCACAGTATCTTTATTGGAACAATTTCCAACTACCGTGCCACCATATTGTGTATCACACAAAACCCTCAATTTAAATCGAAAATTGCATGGAGCATTGATGAAGACTGTATCGATGTAATCACTTACAACGAGCACTTCATAATCTCTACTTGCGAGAAAACATGTCATCAGCACTACTCTTAGCACTTAATGACATCTTTCACTGTTGTCCCATGATCAGTACTTTGATCACTATGGTATCTATACTCGCAACAACTTTGGAGTATTGGACATATCTGTTTGTTTTAACATACCATGGAATACATGGTTAATCCAAACACAAGAGTGTGTGGAATCTCCATCATGTATTTTACTCATCAGTGTTTTGGGACACCGAGTCTTGCAAAAACTCTTTCCATGTGACTTCGGCAAGAATCACTCCTTGGCGTTTTAAATGCTAAAAGGTTTTAGCATCTTGTCAATATGTATTCATTGCTTAGCCCCATTAGGTAAATCTATCTCCATAGATCATCATGCCTAATATTGAGGCTATTTAGCCTAAGCACTTCATTGAAAAACTATTTTCAAATGAAGTCCTAATTCGTGTCAAGAAATTTATTTCCAATTAACAATGTGTTAAGTACACAAGGTTTTTAGAAATATTATTATGCTCCCACTTACTTTCTTGAATCACAAGCATCTTCGATACCCATTTGATGAAGTCAAACCCCCTTGACCATTTCATCAAAAACAAAGATTCTAACTCCACTTTGCTCTCTTCTGTCCATCGCTGGAACTCTGAAGTTTGCATACTTACTAGCATCCTCTGGATCGACAAATTACTTTGGACTGTATCACATACAAGTCCTAGGTTTCATTTCCATCAGATGGAAATCTTTTTGTCATCCATGTTTCATATCTCATGATTGAAATATGTATTAATTGCTAGTTCAACCCGAACCGGCTTCAAGCATCGCTACGGTGAGACAATCTCATCGTAGTCAACTCCTTGAACTTGTTATGGCAACAAGTCGAGCTTTATGGATAAAACATTTTATCCGTATCAGTATTTAGTTCCATAAATATTCGTTAGACTCTAAGTCTTCCGAAAGGTGTATCAAGATTTTAATCTCGAATCACTTATATGGAAACTATCTCGGATTGTATTGGCATTTAGCCAATTCCGGAGTCAGGGCCCATCAACGCTTCCTTGTGTATTGTAGGTATACTGTTGTCTAACAACAATATCTCGTTTGCGCACCTGATAGGTTTGCACGAGCTTTGCCTACGTGGTTCAGCTGCAAGTTCGACCGAAGTCCATACATCTCATGTAGAGGCTTCCGTATCAGTCGCAGTAGGAAACTCCGGAATCACTTCCAAGGTTCCTTTCCTTTGACCTGATGACGAAGATACTGGTTATCTCGTCGAGTTGCACTGTCCTCCCACTCACCTTTTGTAAGAACTATTCTCTTTAAAAGCATACCGTTTTGCGGCAAAAAACCTTTGCCTCGGTATAGTGGTGGGGGAATACCCAATGACTTGGGATAACCTTACAAAGTAGCACTTGTCTGATTTGGAATAGGTTTGTAACCTTTTACACAAGCCCCATATTCCAAATGTTAAGAAAAGATATAACATGGTTGGGCGTACCACACCATGGCGTCATTTCAACAGACCTGATGGAGCTCTTTTCAGTGTAAAAGCCGCAGTCTCTAAAGCATCACTCTATAAAAGGGATAATGGCAAATTTATTTATGTCATCTTTGATCTTACCATGTCATAAATGGTTCGATTACATCTACACGGACTCTCCACTTGCAGTGGTGCTCCGGGAGGTGCAAGTTATGAAACCCCTTTCACAACTCATCAGACATTCGCTAAACTTGTAACTCAAATATTCCTTTCTGCAATCGAATTGTAGAAACATAATTTTCTTGTTACAACAACTTCTACTTCATTTTTGAAAACCTTATGAATGAATTCAAAAAGATCCAGACTTACGTCTCAACAAGTAAATGTCCACATATCTTCTTGAGTCATTTCTGAAGAAAGATAAATCCACTACCTGCAACAACATTTATTGGACTACACACATCATAATGTATGATCACCAATATGTTCTTTGCTCGTTCCTTATGGCCTGTGAATGGTATTTCAGTCACTTCACTTTTCAGAGGAAAGTTGCAAGTGTCAGATGATTCAAAATCAAACGACTTCGAAATCCATCATAATGGAATTTTCATGCGGTCTTCTCCAATGTGACCAAATGCAGTGCCACACTTGTGTGGTATTCTTTTAGTCTTGCGACATTTAGCGTCAGTGTTATGGATGTATCATATTACCATCAATATTCATAGCATACATCCCATCCTGTATGGAATCATGGCCCTTCATGTTATTCATAACACCGAACATCAAAAGTTCTCTTATGAATAACCTTCTTGCAAAATACCTTATGCAAAGGGCTAGAGTGTATGAAACTCTAAATGAATTATGAAAGTAAATACAGAGGTAATGTATTATTATCAATATTCATAACATACGTCTCATTCATAATGAAAGTATGGCCCTTATGTTATTCATAACATCGAACATCAAAAGTTCTCTTATGAATAACCTTCTTGCAAGATACTTTATGCAATGGGCTAGAGTGTAAAACTCTAAAATGAATTATGAAAGTAAATACATAGGGAATACACCGATGGAAGGCATAGTAACATTTACTATGTTCCCTGCGTGTATCTGAACCTCATTCCTGGCTAGTCTTTCAGGCCATAGTAGTTCTTACATCGAGTTGCAACAGAATGCAATCGAGCGGGTATCTTTTTGATTAACTCACAATACCCAAGAATTAGTGATTAACTTGTTTAACCATAATTCCTAAGAACTATATCTTTGACTAGCCTTCTATACATCAAAAACTTGTATGACATTCATACATGAGATGGATATTCCAGTCTACTTTCCTTTTGCCATTATACTTCTAACAGTTTAACTTTCAGTATTTCTCCTACTCTTAGAAGAAGCACCCAACTTAAGAGTGGCGTTAGCCCCGGACTTCCTAGGCGTGAAAGCATCACTAACACCCTTCGGACACTTCCTTTCTCTTTAAGTTGTTGTTTTATTCACCATCATCATATGACTGGCGTTCTTCTGGATCCCTCTCTTATCAGTCTAATGCATAGTAAACTCCTTTACTGACAGTTTGCAAACAAATATTGCTTTGGATATCTCATATCTTTTAGCTTTTGTCTGTCTCTGAAAAATGATTTTCAGATTCCATGAATATCACATAACTATCCAAACTTTCGAAGTTCGGGTCTCATGGAAGCAAACATATTGCACTTTGACTGAAAAGGAATTCTAGCTTTTGGATCGAAGGACGAGAGTCACATGATCCATAGCATTAGCGGGAGAATACCGAAAGCATGCGATAGGACAAAGTCCTTCTCGGCACTCTTGAGGACAATCCTCATATTACGTTACCAACCGTAAAGTTTTAACCAGATATTTAACAGCTATTCAATTTTAACAGGGAAGGTGGAAACGCGAGCCATTATTCTACAACTATTATGCAAATCACACTTAGACAGGGTTCATAATTAATTGCACTGAGAATTAAACAAGTTAATTCTACAGTGCGCTCCCACTCAAATCAATATCTCTCATAATTGATTTTGAGTGATACAAGATCCAGACTTCAATTCATCGCCATAGAATCATCATCTCATGACGGGAATTTTAATCGGTAGGCCAACTTGCCGATCACATCTCCATGTGACTCTTGTTCATCTTTCGATGCGTGTGTTCCGAGCTCATGACACTCATGCCTGAACGTCAAGACAACCAAGTGATCTCGCTGCGAGGTCTCAACTCACCCGCCTCACACATCCCTAATCGTTCGCACCTATGCATCCATGGCGTACCCCGAAAAGTTAGGTGCCGTGACGGTGCTACACTTGGGAGAACACTATCTACTTGATATTTTTGTGAGAGATCACCCTAATAAAAGCGATTACCGCGCAATCAAGAAGGGTGCATCATAAGGGATAAACATCTCAGGCAATTCATAATAGCATGATATGGTATAGCCCTTTCTGACGGAGAAGTCTTTCATTTCTTCGTCTTCGGCATTCGCGTTGGTGTTCACCTTCGCGAAGATTGCCACCACCTTGTCGATGCACCAGATAATATTGCTATCTCTATAGCTTAATAAAAATAAGTGCATTACATAAGGTTGACACGCAGGTCATTAAAGTGCAATCATATGGCTCCAGCCATCATGCCGAATCATGACACGCAGGTCATGTTAATCAATTTACATCATATAGTCATCTCATACATAATCAAATTATTATGAACACTGCTATACCACATCACATGCACATGCAAACCATCCTGCAAAACCAAGTTAGACGCCTCTAATCGGTCCATGCAAAATTTTATCTTACGTGGCTTCTAAGGTTTCGAAACAAACCGAAGCTACCAACGTCCATCATCAAGCATGATAATCCAAGTCGCTAGATTAACATTCCAGGGTGTATGAAACACGAGATAATAAAATCTCGAGCCCCATACTAAACTTCGTCATACGCGTGACCCCCGTGCAGATCACATCTGCATTGCCCTTTCGTCTGCAAAATTTCATCTTTCTTTTTAACTACGGTGGAATTCAATGAACTGTTAGCACTTCGTTGATCAATCAGGATCGCGGATTGCCAGAACATTGAAACTCCACCATACTGTTATCAAGATCAGAAATATGCAAATTCGAGGGAAGCAACAAGAACATCGGGTAACAGACTTCATCTGCTACCCGCACAAATAATTTTCAGCAATAGATCTCATCTACTACCTAATTATATTGTGCAACACCCATACATCTCTATGTATTCTAGATCGCAACCTGCATCTACGCATAGCTCGGCTCTTGATGCCACTGTTGGGGAACGCAGCAGAAAACAAAAATTTTCCGACCTACGCACCAGCCCAGGACCACTATGGAGACTGCATACAAGGTTTGATCATTATCGTTACCGACTCGTAGCGCAGCGGAAGTAGAGTCGATGACGATTGGCGGTGCAGATCCCCGCAGCTAGGATTTTACAACCTCCCAACCGCGAGGATGTATACCCTCATCTGCCCCGCGGACAGCCCTCCGGGAGGCGGTCACACAGTCCCCCGGACGGTGTCGCGGACAGCCCTTCGGGAGGACCTCCGAAACTCGGACTGTCACTCGGACAGCCCTTCGGGAGGACCTCCAAAACTCGGACGGTCACACGGACAGCCCTTCGGGAGGCACTCTCGAACTAAGACCGAAACTACGATCTCTCTACAGAGTTGCACACATACGGTGTCATCTATCCGGCAGGGCTTCGCCGTCCAGAACTAGTTCCTGCCGGAACCCAGACAGCCTTTCGGCTCTACGAAACTATTTCGCTGGGAGGGAGAGAAGAATGCCAGATCATGCATGGCTTTGTGTATGAGAGCAAGAGTGTGTCTTATGGCAGCCCACACACCCCCTATTTATAGGAAACCCAAGGGGTAGGGTGGTTTTACAAGAAAACCCAAAACCCACATGGAAAGGAGTCCTTCCCAAGGACCTAAAAGGTGAAACCAAGGAACAAGGGGGACTCCATGAAGGAGTCCACCATGTGGCCGGCCACACCCTCATGTGGGGCCCCAAAATTGGCCCCTATCCATTCATGTCATCCCCAAGATCTTTTGGAGCAAAGCCCCAAAAGGTGGCTTTCCAAAAATATCCCAAAAAAGCACTTTCACTATTCACGACGACATTTTTCAGCGTCTGATCGAACTGAAAATATTCATGTGGGCTTAGAACAATTCTAGTACCCACCAAAATAATTTTCAACGCGAGCCGGAACAATTCCGGTTTAGTGATTTCATCTGCGAAAAGCATCTGAAGCGGTTTCGACAGCTCCGGAACATTTCCGGTTTTCATCCCGGAAAATTCCAGAAAGTTTCCAGAATGATTTTGGCACCCTCCAAGAATTATCAGGCATGTGCCAAAACCAATTTGACTTTATGGTATCCTCTGAAACAACTTTTCAGTTTCACCGGAACTCATCCGGTGACCTCTCTGCGGAACTTTTCCGCTGTCCGAAACTTTTCCGGCGTCCGAAACTTTTTCGGTGATTTTCTCTCAGACTCCCTGTCTAGTATTCAGCAGATAGATGACCCTTAAGCGTGTGACCCTATAGGTTCGGTGAAGCATAGACATGACCCGGAACCCCTTCCGATCAATGATCAACATCGGAGCCGTGGACACCCATATCGATCCCTATACCCACACGAATAAATATTCGAGTGAACCTCCAGTTGCCGTGAGCTATTCCTGTTGCTTCGCGATATGTTACAATTACCCGAGGTGAGAAACATCGGCATCCTCGTGGATCAACACTTGTCCACAATGCCAGTTACCTCGTTGCCGGTATTGTTCTCTTTTCTCGTTCCCGTGTTCCGGCATCCCTGTGATCAAATCACTCTGTGTCTGGCCAGACGATGATGGATACCGTAACACCGAGAGGGCCCAGAGATATCTCTCCATCGTCGGAGGAGCAAATCCCAATCTTGAGCTATCAAGTCCCTTGACATACTTTTCCATGAACCCGTAAGCCGCCGTAATAGCCACCCATTTACGGATGACGTTTAACAAACCCCAAAGTTCATGAAGCAAGCATGAAGAAACTCGACACTCTCATGGTCTAAGGAATTATGCAAACATTAACTTCTCTGTGTTATTAACCATAAACTTATGACGAATGTATCTCATAGCATAACATCAATCGGGTCGATTCAACACAAGTGTTCTACCAACAATTGTGCCCTCAAAATTGCCGGCATAGCCATGCCCATGATCAGGAAAACAGGATCATCATGCAATACTTGAGCCAGTCATAGAGGCTTGACTAGGAATACATTTTACCGTTTATTATCCCACACGTGCATATGAGTCTTCCTCCGAGCCTCGTGGTTATTGTAGACTCGAGAACCATAGCAGTTATAGCATGGAACATAAACCTAATTATGAACAGGTAGATAATCAATAACATTTATTATTGACTCTAGGGCATATCTCCTACATGGAGCCCCGCCAAGCACTTAGCAAGGAAAACATGTGGACTCCGTTGTTCCAATGACGAGCTGCCAAGCTCTCTCAGCTGTACCAGGCCGTGCGACTTCGTTTGCCGGGCGCCACTGTCAAAGCCCAAGTTCGCCGGCCTAGGGTACCCTGGTTCCCATTGGGCCGACATGTTCACAAATATGAAAAATGTTCCTGAATTTCAAAAGATGTTCACAAATTTGAATAATTGTTCCTGAATTCCAGAAAATGTTCACATACTTTCAAAAAATGTTCCTTGATTTCAAAAAAATAACTAATTTGAAAATTGTTCCCATATTTTCAAAAATGTTCACAATTTAAAAAAACATGGATTTGCAAAATATTCCTGAATTTAAAAAAGATCCCAAATTTAAAAAAAAAATGTTCATGAGTTCTGAAAATATTCATGATTTGAAAAAATGTTCGCAGCTTCAAAAAATATTCACGAAATGGAAAAAAAATATTAAATTAAAAATTAAATATAGAAAGAAAAAATGAGAAAAGAAGAAAAAATAGAGAGAGAAACGCAGAAAAAGTAAAAACTTGTCTGCAAGGGGTTCCATAACCTTCCCAAAACCGGAAGAGGACCCTTGCCAGCTGGGCCGGCACATTCGTAACCACTAGGGCACCACAGGGTGCGCAATTGGTCGCTTCTTGACAGGCGCCCCTATATCTCGCCTTCAGCAAGTCCAGCTTATGACTCGCAGAAAGGGCCGAGCGAGTTGGGCCGGCCCACGAGCGTGGCAGGTCACAGCCTCTTTTTCTTTTTTTTCTTTTTTCTGTTTTCGTTTTTTGCTTTATTTTTGTAATTTTGTTTAGACTTTAAATAAACACTCTACAAAACACATTTAAAAATGTTGAACAAGTAATTGAAAATGTTGAACAAGTATTTGAAAAATGTTAATGAAGCATTAGGAAAAATGATAAATGTGTATAGAAAAATTGTTGATCATGTATTAGAAAATGATGAATTTTTTTGATAATGCATATAAAATTTTTAATCAAGCATTTTGAAAAAAATAGTTGAATAAGTATTTTAACAATGTTAATCAAGCATTTGGGAGATGTTAAATGTGTATAGAAAAAAAATTGACCATGGATTAAAAAATGATGAAATTTTTTGATCATGTATATAAAAATGTTAATCAAGCATTTGAAAAAAATGTTGAACAAGTATTTGAAAAGTATTAATTAAGCAATTGAAAAATGTTAAATGTAGCTCAAAAATGTTGACCATGTATTAAAAAATAATGAAAAAAATCTGATCATGTATATAAATTTTTTAATCAAGCATATAAAAAAAAGTTGAACAAGTGTTTGAAAAATGTTAAATGTATATAGAAAAATGTTGACCATGTATTCAAAAGATGTTAATCTTTCTATTTGAAAACTTTTAATCAAGAATATTAAAAAAAATGTATAGAATTTTTTTTGATCGTGTATTCAAAAAATGTTAATCTTCTATTTGAAAAATGTTAATCAAGCATTTGAAAAATGTTAAAAATGTGTATAGAAAAATGTTGACCATGTATACAAAAATATTCAGTTTGTATTGAAAAATGTTAGACGTGTATTAGAAAAATGTTGTTGACATATACAAAAAATATAGAATAATAACGAAAAGAACAAAGAAAACCAGAAAAAGAGACAAAAAAAAAAGGAAGAAACAAAATGCAAAAGAGAATGAAAAAACGGAGAAGAAAAAAAACAAAAGAAAACAAAAAAACGAAATAACCGGCTCGGCTAGCCTCAAGTAGGGCGCGCCCCTACAACTTTCCACAAACGGGACCTTAGCGCGGTGGCTAGCAGCGCCCTCGATCTCCCTAGATAGCAGGGATCGATCATTGCTTCTCCCTTTTCCTAAAACCTTCAGCGAGAGCTACTACCGTCTCGGTTAATGCGAGATCCTTGCTTTTCCCTTTTCCTATGCTATTTAAACTTGCTATTTGCGAGCGAATGGGCCGGCCCAATACGATGCGGGGGAAGGAAAACCTTCAGCGCGAGCTACTACCGTCTCGGTTAATGCGAGACATAGCGCAAAATGTTCGTGAATTCAAAAAATGTTCATGAATTTTTAAAATGTTCGTGAATTCTAAAAATATTCACGAATTTCAAAAATGTACATGAGTTCAGAAAATGTTCACAAATTTCAGAAAATGTTTACAAATTCAAAAAATAGTCATGATGTTCAAAAAATGTTTATGAGTTTGAAAAATGCTCACTAATTTAAAAACTTTTCATGAGTTTGAAAAAAGTTCATGAATGCAAGAAAATGTTCATTAATTTTACAAAATTGTTCACGAGTTTCAGAAAAATGTTTATGAATTTCGAAAAATGTTCACAAATTTAAAACAATGTTCATGAATTTGAGAATTGTTCATGATTTTCAAAAAAGTTCATGCGCTCAAACAATTTTTTTAAAAAAATTTACGAATTAAAAAAACAGAAAGGAAAAAGGAAAATCAAAATGAGAAAAAAAAAGAAGACATACAAAAAAACGCAGAGACAAACTAATGGGATGGCCCATTCACGCGGGCGGGTGCGCGCGTTTGGTGGCTATCTCCTGACCCGCACGGGGAATAGGATCTGTCGGCCGCGGAAGGCTGGCGCCTCCCGATTCTGGTGATCCGTGAGATCGTCTCATATTCAGGTAAATTTCTCAGGTTTAGATGTTGCATAGTTAATCATCAAATATGCGAGGGTACTACATTACAATTCGCTGCAGGTAAGATTCTCAAAAAAGAAAAATCCGTTGCAGGTAATATCATTTTTTTTAAATCGGAGGCAAAAGGTTTGCCTCATAGATTAATTAAGCAAAAGAGAATTATCAATTAATTAAAGTAAAATCGGACAAAAATCGATACAGATCAACCACATGTGACTATTCATAGAACATGCAACCCCATAAGCACATGAGCCCGACGACCATACCCAACATGTAACGAGCACCAACCCTCACACTGCTACATCGCAAAGACACCCCCAACGAGAGTAAATCGGCTGAATACCACCGGCACCACCAAATCCACGAAGACAAGCCACATAAGGACAATCCAAGAGACTGATGATCATCCATCAAGTAGTCGCGGACGCCTTTCCTATGGCGCCATTCTTCTTTCTTTGCTCCTGAGAGCCTCCTTCAGGTAGTACTGATGTTAATTAACGAGTCAATGATAGATATTCGGGTGAAAGCGATGATGATAGCATCGACTCGTTATATTATCACCTTTCCAATGTTTCCCATGTTTCATCTTGTCACGCACGCAGCCGCCGTCATGTTTCGGGTTGGCATTCTCCCCTCGCAACCTAGCAAAAGTTTCAGTTGTGCACGGAGCTCGACAGATAAGATCACAATAACTTTTGCACATCCCTGTCACAAATCAAAGCTTGAGTGCAAGGCTACATCTCCTCCAAAAATGGATAAGGAGAAGAAGAATGCTCTTAAATGTTTCACCAGGAAAGATAGGAAGTCCATGAATGGTGACAAGTTCTGCCCTCTGCACCAATTCGATCAAAGAACAGAGCTGTTGAGAGATTATGAACGAAAAGCATGCTTCTGTGCAGCCCTCCTATCCCCCTTGATGGGTCCTCAGCTGCTGAAACGGATTTGTTATCATTGACCTGATTGATAGATATAGATGCCAGTCCCAGTCACTGGCCCTACGGTTGTTTTTTGTGACAGCTTTGAGATGGGCCACCGGTACCATTATGGGAGGCTTGTAATGTAGTACTGTAGTTGCTGAAGTGTCTGCCTCATCCATCAAAACAGTTTTAGTTCCTCTGAATTTTGAAGCCGGGTACAAGACATCGCACATAGGAGAGGAGATGGGCCACATCATCAGACACTCTTCCTGCCGTCCAGTTCAGACCCAGCGAGTGAGAAACTTAAAAGTGCATATGACTAAAGACATTAACGGAGCACAGATGCGATGCGATTAAGCCTTAAATTGCTGGTTTGCATCAGCAAATGTTAGATCGGCCTTAAGAGCTCTGACAAAGTTGCACATGTGGGTTGTGTTGTATGTAGACTGCTCTCCTCATTGTCCTCGTCTGACCTGAATTGGCTGCTTCCTACCGAAGGCGCAGTCGGCCATGCGTCCAAGGACGGATCATGAAGCAGGCCGCCGATGCATCGCCGACATGACGCTGGAAGATGTGTGCCCACATCACGAAAGAAGCATGCGAACGAACAGAGCACAGACTGGTGAGTGACACTCTCCCTGCGTTCAGATGCCAACCTGATGCGAGAATGCAGCTCTACGATGGACCAGTGCTGTGTGTGCAGTCCACCAGCTAACACTTGGATCAGCGTTCCAAGTCCAAATTCCAAACCTGACTTGTTCTGGTGTCTGTCCGTATTAGAGTGTGTGTGTTGGGACCCTTGGGCTAACCACCTCCTGCGATCCTGCATCCATTCTTGGTGTCAGATTGCCATGATTCTGATTTTTCCTCCGTGAAGACTGATTAGGCAGATCTGGGAGTTTGGGTCCTGTTCCGGGTGCCGGTTCAGACATCCCAGTCCAGTTTCTGCAAGCACAGTTTCATCACAACTTCGCTTACAGTCACCTTCTCCATACAGTCATTACAGATAGGATCTCCAGGAACACGCGGATAAGAACCAAGGGAGATAAGAATTTCCCGGTAAGATCGGATGGAGCCGTGAGCAGCTAACTGAAGATCACAGCTTTGTGGGATGGGGGTAAGGAAATTGCGTGAGGCAAGCTGCTAGCTAGCTAGCCGGATATATACACACACTTGCATGGAGCATGTGCCTTATCCTCAAGCAAACACTTTCACATGTGTATATCTTCTATCTGCCCCGGCTCTCGGGCATGACGCAACCAAAAAGTTACTCGCAACTAGTCTGAACTCTAAACCGCATGTGCCATCTCAATTGTTCAAACAGTACCATTTCATTTCAAAAACCTGTTCAAGCAGTATCTGGATGCTAGTTAAGCATGACTTTCTATTGCTTCAAACTGAAGCAAATATGCCGCAACGGGTTCCTTTCCTCGCGATAAGGTCCGCGCTTTGCATCTCCCATTTTGGGTTCTGCATTTTACACCATATATATGTATGCTAGCCATGAACAGCATTTCTGGATCTGTACTCCTCTAGGCCCTAGACCTAAGATGATAAACAGATTAGATTTGGATCGGGTCACCACGGTTGTAAGGCGCATGACAGACTGTATGTTCCATCGGTGGAAAGTACAGAATGGTACGTTCATGAAAAAACTGATGGCGACGTCCGTACGCCGCGTCTTGGCTCCTTGTTTTGCTGTCACTTTCTCCTCAGTATCTTGGCACCTTCCAGTTAGAAAGAGATGGGTCGTACAAGCACCGCCTTTTATTGTCATTTTCATTCTTTCTAATTCTTTGTTATTGTTTTGTTAAAAAGATTAGTCTATTAGATCTCCTGTGTTTGCAAGTTGAGGTTGATAGCAATGGTCCCGCCGACGAAGGTTGACAGTAGCACCTCCAAAAGATAACTTGATGGTAATAACTACTGAATTATTTCCCAGTCATCCAGATATCCTGCAGCCTACCATTGATGAAAAAGTTATATATCGTCGAAAGGATAACATTGATGAACCGAAAAAATGTCAAGACTCCACCAGTCATCAAGGTTAGTTGCCTGTATTTGGTGGAGAGATAGCAAGATGCTCCCTGTAACAAATAAACAAAAGGAACGAGCTTGGGGTGGCTGGTATAGTGCAATTGTTAGGTGTGCTATCCTGTTTCTCAAAGGAAAAAACAAGTGCCCCTATCCTCTTTCTTCTGTTTCCCAGTGCCACCAAACAACCGAAAAGGGTTCCTGTTCATCTAACTTCCAAACTGATCATCAGTAATTTATTTTCACCAATGCTTTTTTTTTTACTGTGATTTGCATCCTCAAGCTCCAATTTTATGCTTTCAACACAAGATCTCATCTCATGCTTCCCAGTACCAAAGCCACCTCGATGTTCTTTTAAAAGGCCGAACACTGATGATGATCGGTAGATGATCCGATGATGGTGCGAAGCAAGTTGATGAATGATGATACATGGCATGAACTTATGCTTCTTCTCAGGGTCACGATTACTAATTAAGGCTTCTTTGTCAAGCAAGGCTGCCCAACACATTGCTGGGTGTCAAACAGCAATCGGTCCTGTCACTTGAGTTGTCAATCCAAAGAAGTTGGTACGTCTCTCACAACCCTATCTTATCTATCCTGCCACCGGCCCAACGGAATTAACAGATTGATGCAGACTTGGACGGCATTACCTCAAGTCTCATATTAAAAAAAATTCAGAAAACAGATCATAACAAAAAGAAAAATTCAGAAAGCTTGATCCTCCCAACATTTTCTTATTCTTTTTTTTCTTTTTGTTTCCTTCATTTCTTGTACCGAAACACGATTCCATGTGCAAAGTTATTCATATTCCTCACTATCATCAAGTAGATCGGTGTGTGACTGTGTGTGCCTATCTGTTATTGCCTTGTGGAGATAGCTTCCATCATATTACTCGCATCAACATCATAGTTACAAGGCTTGTGTTTCAAGCATTCCTTTCTATCGCTCTGAAGTTTTGGCCGCAGGTTCATCAATATCTGATACCTTGTGCCCATTTTCAGGTTGCTTTCTCTGCTGGGCAATCACATGACTGTTACTGCTACATTTCAGACCGTAGATCCATTATTTTGTGCTGGATCTCAAAGGCACATTGATTAGGCAGATGGATAAACTCATATAAACATAATGAGAAAATCATAATTCTTCTCTCAGATCAACTGATTGTCTGCACGATAGATAACTGTGGATTAGATCTAACCACACTCGTATCGCATGCGTGCAGGTGATGAGCGGTGAGCTGGAGATCGACTTGGAGTTGTTGAGCTACTAGGCCTGAGCCTGACCGAGGGAATCTCATATTCTCATTGTTGTCGCTTGCTGTGCTGGTATTGGCTGTCGCTAGGCCCCGGCCGATTTCGATCCCATCTTGCTAGTAGTATGTCGTATCTCTTGAGGATTACTGTATTTCCCATTTCAGTGGCTCCATCACATTTTCTGCTTCATTTGCATTTCGGTTTCCACCGAGTCGGCGATCGCCTAGAGCCAAGCGACACAGCATCGGTTACATCGCGCCGCGGCATCGAAAGTAAATGGACGTGCGAAAGCTTTCGCCTTTTTCCTTTTCTGAAAGCTCAGTTTCACCTCCCGTTTTTGCCAAGAGGTCGTGGAGTTGTTAAGAGTTGTTGCACTTTTAAAGATGCACAGCTTTGGATGCGATAGATTTAGCTCTTCTCCCATGCTACAGCGACCTCTAAATCGTAGTACTATATTACTGGGTCAGCACGCGCATGGGCAATGCTGTATTTTTAACCCCCTGTCACTATCTTTTCTTGGCTGATAAAATTGCGTCCAACAATGGTTCGTCGGAACGGCACACGGACCGTTGGATTGGAAATGGACGGGCCCGGGCTGAACAATCAAATTTGCATTAGCGTCTCTATAAGCCGTGGAAGTACCACCAATGGGAATGTAACGATTAACGACAACCAAGCACGACTCTCTTTCTGAGGGAAAAATCTTCTGATCTATTCGTCAAACATAATAGTAGTACAAAGAACATAAAAAGCAATAGAAATTATATTCATGTCCGTGGACCACCTAGCGCACTGAAGCGAGCCAAAGGCGTGTCACTGTCATCGCCCCTCCTTCACCGAAGCCGGACAAACCTCGTTGTAGTACACAATCGTGAAGTCCTCGTTCTTAGGCCCCAAAGAACTAGTGCACCAAAACGGTAATCGTCACCGATGAAGAGAAGCGTAGATCGGAAGGATTCAACATGTAGCCACACAAACGCAGACGAACGAACACCGAATCCAATCAGATCCACCGAAGACAAACACCAACCGAATCCCTCAAGATCCATCGGAGACGCACCTCCACACGCTCTCTGGGGATACTAGACGCACAGCCGAGGCGGGGGCTAGGCGGGGAGAACATTATTCCATCTTCAGGGAGCCACCGCTGTCTCGCCTTCCTGAGCAGGTCACAAATTCTAATAAACTAAAAAAAACAAAAAACAGAGCAAGAGCCCTCCCACCAGCAAGGGTTAGGTTCCATCATGCCTCTATGGCCCTAAGGCCAGAGGAGACGAAGCAGATCGGTGGCGGCACCGTCGGGAGACGTAAAAAACCTAGTCACGAGAGAAGATTCTTGTGGAGGAGGAAACACGCTTCTTGTGCTTATATTTTAGATAAGCTGGGTGCACCACAAGGCAGGGAAGTGCAACAAATGCGCTCTTCTGACCTAGCACGACTTTGAATGATTATACCGGACAAGTAGAAACTCATCATGGTATCATACGGCCACGATGATACTATTAAGCTAGCGGATAATTTTCTACAGAAGTTCGCGTTTCGACCAGTAACAAAGGAGAAAGTCCCCTGCTTGTTAGGAGTTCTTTAGTTTGAAGTTGAGTGCAGCCAGATGATTCTCTATGTGTATTCCTGAAAAAGTGATTTCATAGAGAAAGGGATCCGCGAAACCCCTCGCCATTACCGTATGAGCAGGTTTCAAAGCCTACAAGTTAAGTTGTTGGCTGCTCTTAGCGATTGAGTGCCAACGTGAGACCTATTTGTTAGCTTTGAACTGAGAAGGTCCCTCAACCATAGCGTGATACGAACCAGTGACTTCCCTACCGAAACAAAAGAAATCCTCTGGGTGGGTTCCTTATCTTTACTTAATACGGAACCGAGACCTTGACTTCTTATCAGACTGAAGAGGGGAACCTCATGACCCAAGATACAAGAACTATTATCTTATTATAAGGGAAGTGAAGTGATTGTAAGCAAAAGGAGGAGGAATAGTTTCTAATGCCGAGATAAAAAAATCCATGCGCCATCTGTTTCCTATTTGATTTCATAACAACGGATATAATCACCCGTGGTTCACTTGAGCATGAATATAGTTTAGTCTCCTTATGAATTCAAGTGGTAAAGAAGTGGACTTTGGAGCTTTCGCTACAACCCCTCCAGGGGGGGGGGGGGGGGGCTGTCTCATTTGACATTAGCACTTAAATAAAGAAAGATAGGAAGGGCTCCCTTCCTCTAGTGAAATGGGCTTCTTTAAATTATGCAATACGTTCACCAGTCTCGGATCTTTAGAGCAAGTAACCAATCCTATTAAGGTGTTTCCACTCTTAGGTTGTTCAATATGTGAATACCTGTCAATCACTACACCAGTGATACGAAAAGCAAGCATTATCCTCCAGTGGACGTACCGACGCTTCACTACTACTAATTAGTGAAAGATATGTTGGGATGTTTTCAATTCTCCATCAAGAGGCAGGCAAGTATCTTCGCTTCCATCAAGATGTTTGGGATTGGGGACAAGCTGTTCCGAATCAGAATTGTTGTGGAGGTTCCTGTGCTAGATCAAATTGATGGTGAACTGTAGAAGGAGATGCCAACAAAGACAAAAAGCATGATGCTGATAAGGAACAACATGAGTGTGCACCACCAAACATCAATGGAGGTGGAGGAAATCCCTCTGGTCCTTTATCTCTCTTTGGTAGTCTTAAATCTACCTCCTCTACTGGTAAGCAATCTAATTTTAAACAAGCTGCACTGTAGTTTCTCCAATAGCTAGAGGATCCTCTCCCAAACAGCAATTGCTTCAACCTACTTAGCGAAATGGAATTTGTAGAAGAAGACTCTACTGACTCTAAACTTGGTCTGAGTGACTCTAAAGATGATGGTGAAGACGTTGTTTTTAACCTCGCACAAGCTCTGAACGCTTATACAGTAGCACCACATGGTCAAGATGCTGCTAACATACTTTCGCAAGTGCACAAGAAGAACGAGGCCCCTGTTCAAGCTATCAAGAAGGGCAACAGGGTGGAAACTGGTGGGAGAACAATGCTTGAGATTGCTATGGATAACAAAAGCTTCAAAACTTGGAGGCTTCCAAAGAATATATTAAAGGTACTATCATCGAGCAATCTCTTGACATGTCCTTATTTCCTCTCTACTGCAAATAAAGTAGGAATTCAAATAAATTATGATGCTTTGAATATAGTTGTGGCTGATCAACCTTCTACCAAATCTATACTTATGCCCGAAGGACGGAGAAAGTGTGTTTCTAGTTACATTAATATGATTCTCTAGTCAGACCCCACTCCTTCAACCTAGATGTTTTACCTCCTTCTAAGTTGCTAGCTCTAGATGATGGAAGTTTTCCACCCCTAACACCTAAGGATCTGAAGGGAGTTCCAAGTACACTTTGGTCTAAAATATCTAATAATGGGCGGGGTAAGTATCCCAGGAAAACTCATGCCAATGAATTATTTATTCTGGAACATTAGAGGCATTACCATTCAAGGGGGGAAAATCTTGTACCATTGAAACACTTGCTAAGATCGGTGCAAAGTACAGTTGCTTTTCAGGAAACTAAAAAAGAGAGGATCTTTTGTAGCTTACCTTAAATCTCTTAGTGGTGGTAAGAATTTCATTTGGCATCATCCCTATAAATGGCACTGCATGTGGCATTTTAGTGGGGGTGGATGATGATCTTTTTGAAGTTCTACACTGGGATATTAAATTTTTATCTGTTTCTTGCAATCTTCTCTTTAAACCTAATGGTACCTCCTGCACGCTGAACTATTCGGATGCGGGTTGGGCCAGTTTTCGATCACATATTTGGGGATACCGATACATTATCGGAGACTCACAAATGTTGAATGGAAGCACGTCGAGGAGAGACTGCAAAAAAGACTTAGTAGTTGGAAAGGTAAATTGTTGTCTCTGGGTGGAAGATTGGTCCTCATAAATTCAGTACTAAGTAATATGGTACTATATATGATTTCCTTCTTCCAGTTGCCGAAAGGAGTTTTACATAGATTGGATTATTTTTGATCAAGATTCTTTTGGCAAGGATATAGCGAGAGAAAGAAATATCGACTGGCTAAATGGAGTGTGGTTTGCCATCCCAAAGACCAAGGCGAGTTGGGCATTCATGACCTTGAGGTTAAGAATAGGGCCCTCCTCAGCAAATGGTTGTTTAAATTACTAACGGAAGATGGTGTATGGCAAACCCTCCTAAGGAGGAAATATTTGGGTTCCAAGGCGGTATTCCAAATATACTGGAAGCCTAGGGACTCCCAATTTTGGGTGGGTCTAATGGCTACGAAGAAATATTTCTTCTGCTATGGATCCTTCTCGATTAAGGACGGCTCGGGAATTAGATTCTGGGAGGACAAGTGGCTAGGAAATGCCACACTCTGGGAACAATATCCGGCTCTATACAACATTGTGCGCCACAAGGGTGATACTATCACCACGGTAATGAAATCATTTCCGCCAAATGTGATGTTCAGAAGAGATTTAATTGGACCCAGACTCCAATCGTGGAACATCCTGCTCCAGGCCTCCAGCGGTTGTCCACGATGCAATTGTCACATGGGTCTGATGTATTCCGATGGAACCTCCATGGGAATGGACAATTCTCAGTGGAGTCCATGTATAGAGCGTTAATCCAATCTGATGTGCCAGTTGATAATAACAAGAAGATCTGAAAGATGAAGATACCTCTTAAGAATAAAATCTTTGCATGGTATCTTCGTCGCGGAGTCATTCTTACTAAAGATAACCTTATTAAGAGGAATTGGCATGGAAGTCCGCAATGTATCTTTTGTCACCATGATGCGACAATAAAACATTTATTCTTCCAATGCAAATTGGCTCGTTCTATATGGCCAGTCATCCAAATAGCTTCTGGCTTGTATCCTCCTTGTAGTGTTGCTAATGTATTTGGCAGCTGGTTACATGGGATTGATCATATGTTTAGAACTCTTCTCAGGGTGGGAGCGCTTGCCATTATTTGGTCGCTTTGGCTATGTAGAAATGATAAGGTTTTTAATGATAAATGTACTTCTCTGATGTAGGTTATCTACAGATGTACCGGGACTCTTCGTTTATGGTCCTCTCTACAACGCGTGGAGAATCGAGACCTGTTTATGGAGGTGTGTATACGATTGGAGGCTACGGCGAGGGATACTTTTACCCAACATGGGTGGCAGCATGATTTTAGGACTGGCCCCCCTCCGCTTTAGGCGTTATAGAGACTCTATATGTCTCTTTGTATATCACCTTTTTTATTTTTCGTTTGTGTGAGAGGACCTTGTTTGGCTGTGTGCATCTTAGTTATGCAGAGGCCGGGTGTAATGTTCAAATCTTTTAAGTAATAAAGCCCCTTTTTGAAAAAAAAATGTATCTCCCTATGAAGAGGGTAGGGATGAGTTCATTTCTGAACTACACTCTATGTTCATTAATGACCACCAGCCTGCTTTAATTGGTGGGGAACCAACCTACTTTAATTGGTGGGGATTTTAATTTCAATAGGTTCTAGCAGGATAAAAGTAATGACAACATCAACTAGAAATAGAGTGATATATTTAATGCTTGGGCAGATATTTGGAGTCTATTAGAAATAAAAAAGTCTGTCAGGCAGTATACTTTGGCTACTAATCAAAGCAACCATTGATGTCAACTTAGAAATAAAAAATTCACATATATGTGTGGCTAACTATTATCCATAGGCATTTTTTTTCTTCATATTTTTACGGGATTCATAGATGTGATATTTCACTAAGTTGCTATATAAAAAATCACACTCTTTCCGTCCCCATGCTTAAGGCATAAAATTTTAATCTATTTTTTTTTGGATACTGCACGGTGCATATTACACCACTTCCTCCCCAAAGTACCCCTAATTTCTGGGCCCCATCCCTCCTATTTCCTAGAGCACGAGTTAACTTCAGTGCCATTTTTTCCTTGTCTTCTAAGCACGGTAGTGTTAAGTCCTGTCTGATTTAGATCCCTTTTAATATTTGTATTTTACCATTTGGTTATCCATCGAATAGGAGCTTAGAATTGTATCCCAAATAACATAAAAATGGAAGAGAGGGATATCCAACCGTGCAGAATTAGAAATATTTTATTTCAGTATCCTCTATTCCTAAATAGTTGCAACTCACCACCCATTTCCCCCTTCATGCAACCATGCCACATCAACAACTCATGCATGTGGTCATAAGTTACATTATTATTTTTTGCATCAATCAATTCATGCAAACCATGCCAACTCATCAATCATGCATGTAAGTCATAAGTTAAAAAATGTGTTCTTTTTTGTCTGGTCATGGATGCTATATGTGTTAGACGCTTGGAGAATATTTATGTAATTCATGCTTCACAATTTTTTTAGAAAATGAGATTCCATTAATTTCAATTCAAAAATTTCTCTTTGTATACAACATTTTGTCACATGCTTCACATGTTTTATTGTTTTTAAAAACATAAATGGAGAGCACGCTGACATTTACTTTTCCATTAGTTTTAGTTGTTTTCCGCACCTATTTATGTACTTGTTTCAACAAGGTCCCCGCAGCAACACGCGGGATATCACCTAGTTATAACAAATTGTTAATTTAATCTCTTTGCCGAATGACATACATTATATGCAACATATTTTTGCTACAACAAACCAGAAAGGAATCACATTACACCGATTTTACTTAAAAGCCGCATTGACATAATTTTGCAAAGCTCTCCCATTATGATTACCATGGAGATGGCCTGGGGACCACGATCGCAATCTATAATGGTTAGGGCGTGTTTGATCCATAGGATTTCTAAAACACATGAATAGGCAAAAACACATGACTGGAAAGGTATGCCATCACCAATACTTTATGATTAATATGAGCGTTTGATTGTGTACAAGAAAAATATAGGATTCTTCGCATGAGGTTCGAGTGGATGGAAAATTTTCTATGAAAACTAGTACAAATGAATCCTAAGAAAAAGGTTCTATGGATTCTAATCCTACGAATCAAACAACCCATGTAGAGAAATAATCCGAATGATTAGAATCTTTCAAAATTCCTGTACAAATTCTTTGAATCAAAGAGGCCTAACCTTAGGGTTTTAGCCTTTCCTTCCTTTTTCTTTCTTTAAATTAAATCTTTGCCTTCTGTCTATTCAAATGGCAGAACGCCTTACATGTTCCCAATTGAAAACAAAACGAAGCAGGGTATTGCCAAAAAGTCACGGCACTTGTTACCTCGAAAAGGAAAGGAAGCGCACAAATGTCAGACCGCCGTGTTGCTTGTAGATTTTGCTGAACCCACCCCCAATATTCAATGCCATCCGGTACGGTCAGTACCACAACCGCTTCAACCGCCAATTGAATTCACAAACCGCTCATCAACAGATAGCGTCCATCAAAATGAGGCATGTAATTGGGTACTTTCACTCTTACTCGCAAATCTAATTGGGGAATATCTATCGATTGAACAGCAAAATAGAACACGTTCCCACTCGGGCACCGGCGCCGTCCGTCCGTCCAGCCGGCCAGCCGATAGACCCCGTCAGCGGCACACACATATAAGCCCAGCGCCATCCACGCCTCCCCTCCTCTCCCACTCCTCCCTCCATTGCCCCTCCAAGAAGCCAACAACCAGTTGGTTCACACTGTCCGAGCAGCCGAGGCGGAGAGAACAGAGCCGCTAGGCACGTGGCGCCACCATGCCCTCCGGCGGCGCAGGCGTCCTCCTCCTCGCCCTGCTCGTCGCGGCCGCTGCCGTCGCCAATGCCGCCGTGTCCTACGACCACAGGGCCGTGGTGATCAACGGGCAGCGCAGCATCCTCATGTCCGGCTCCATCCACTACCCGCGCAGCACCCCGGAGATGTGGCCGGACCTCATCCAGAAGGCCAAGGACGGCGGCCTGGACGTGATACAGACGTACGTCTTCTGGAACGGCCACGAGCCGGCGCGCGGGCAGTACTACTTCGGCGACCGCTACGACCTCGTCCGCTTCGTCAAGCTCGCCAAGCAGGCCGGCCTCTACGTCCACCTCCGCATCGGCCCCTACGTCTGCGCCGAGTGGAACTTCGGGTGAGTAACCAACTCAAACTCAATGCGATGGCGGTGTCCATTCTTGTTGGTTCCTTGGTGGTGATTTGGATCGTTTTGGGCGTTGTTGCAGTGGATTCCCTGTTTGGCTCAAGTACGTGCCGGGCATCAGCTTCCGGACGGACAACGGTCCCTTCAAGGTACAGTAATGGCTGAATCACAACAGACGCGGACGAACGGCGCGATTTCTTTTGGTTTCTTTCTCCCGCTGTGGCGAAATTTATGAATTCGGGTTTGATTTGACGACGGAGTTGAGCTGAGCTGTGGACGCGCATGCACGCAGGCGGAGATGCAGAGGTTCGTGGAGAAGATCGTGTCTATGATGAAGTCGGAGGGGCTGTTCGAGTCGCAGGGCGGCCCCATCATCCTCGCCCAGGTGGAGAACGAGTACGGGCCCATGGAGTCGGCCATGGGCGCCGGCGCCAAGCCCTACGCCAACTGGGCCGCCAAGATGGCCGTCGCCACCGACGCCGGCGTGCCCTGGATCATGTGCAAGCAGGACGACGCCCCCGACCCCGTCGTAAGCTATAACTCCCTCTCATGCCATCTCGTTCTCATCTCACCGTTGCTGCAAATGCCATGGCGCATTCGCAAAGAGCGAATTGCGGTGCCAGCTAATTTAACCACTTCGCTTTCTCGCACCGGGCACATGCTTCTGCCGTTAGGACATCACATCACCGAATCAAGCTGCCAACTTTGCAGCCTGGCACTGCCACCACAAAATATACTCCTACTCAATGCTAGCTAGTAATTCGTTCCTTTTCTTTTTAAAATTGCAAAATTTGTCAGTTTGTGTTCCCTGGGTAACGATGAATGGATTCGTGATGGCCGCATGCAGATAAACACCTGCAATGGCTTCTACTGCGACTACTTCACCCCCAACTCCAACAGCAAGCCTACCATGTGGACCGAGGCCTGGACTGGATGGTAAGTTTGCATGTGAAAAAAGAAATCTCGATGAACAGCACTCGAATTGCAATCTGCAAGCCCGTCACGACATTGTTGACACGATCGATTTTGTTAAAGGTTCACGGCGTTCGGCGGCGCGGTGCCGCACCGGCCGGTGGAGGACATGGCGTTCGCCGTGGCGAGGTTCATTCAGAAGGGCGGCTCCTTCGTCAACTACTACATGGTGAGCCACCGAGGCTTGAGCTAGTACCACATGTAACATGTTGTCACTCGGTTTCAGTTCTAGTGCCACCTAACATTTGATCTGTCTGTCAGTACCATGGAGGCACAAACTTCGACCGGACCGCCGGTGGCCCGTTCATCGCGACGAGCTACGACTACGATGCGCCGATCGACGAATACGGTACGCGACCGTAACGCCATCTGTGCAGCAGGATTCAGCAATTTCAGTTTGTGTTTTGCTTTCCCGGGTGCAAAAAACAGTTGCAAACTTACTGACGAAACCATTGCTGGCATGGTGCGCAGGCCTGATTAGGCAGCCGAAATGGGGCCACCTGAGGGACCTGCACAAGGCCATCAAGCAGGCCGAGCCGGCGCTCGTCTCCAGCGATCCGACTATCCAGCGCATCGGGAACTACGAGAAGGTTCCATCTCGCTCCATCCCATCCCATCCCTAGGCAAATTCAAGTTACAAGAGGTCCAAAAAATGCTCGTGAACTGATCAAATATCTGTTACTTCTGCAGGCGTACGTGTTCAAGTCGAGCACCGGAGCCTGCGCCGCGTTCCTGTCCAACTACCACACCAGCTCCGCCGCGAGGATCGTGTACAACGGCCGGCGGTACGACCTCCCGGCCTGGTCCATCAGCATCCTGCCGGACTGCAAGACCGCCGTCTTCAACACCGCCACGGTACGGCTACAAGAAACAAACAACACAAGCCAGCCTGGACTAGTGAACTGAACGACAAACATGCCCTGACGAACCTGCTCTGACCATTGTGGTGCAGGTGAAGGAGCCGTCGGCGCCGGCGAGGATGAACCCGGCGGGGGGCTTCGCGTGGCAGTCGTACAGCGAGGACACCAACGCGCTGGACTCGAGCGCCTTCACCAAGGACGGCCTGGTGGAGCAGCTGAGCATGACCTGGGACAAGTCCGACTACCTGTGGTACACCACCTAGTGAGTGACTCACCATCTCTGTCTGACTGTCTCCATGGAACCATTCATTGACCTCCGCTAATCTCTGAGCTTTTCCCCTGATGCAGCGTCAACATCGACTCGAGCGAGCAGTTCCTCAAGTCCGGCCAGTGGCCGCAGCTCACCATCAACTCCGCCGGCCACTCGATGCAGGTGTTCGTCAACGGCCAATCCTTCGGTACTGTCTGAATCTTTTCCTCCGAACTGCACCCTGCTATAGATCAAATCGAGCGTGAATCCTTTGGTCATTGTCCCAGGCGTTGCCTATGGCGGCTACAACAGCCCAAAGCTGACTTACAGCAAGCCCGTGAAGATGTGGCAGGGCAGCAACAAGATCTCCATCCTCAGCTCCGCAATGGGCCTCCCTGTAAGTTTTGATCTCTGATTCAGGCTGCCATGGCCATGGCACCAGCACTGTCTCGGTTCTCAGACCATTTCTGACATGGTAACTCTCTGGCAGAACCAAGGGACCCATTACGAGGCCTGGAACGTCGGCGTCCTCGGCCCGGTGACGCTGTCGGGGCTGAACCAGGGGAAGAGGGACCTCAGCAATCAGAAATGGACGTACCAGATCGGCCTCAAAGGCGAGTCGCTCGGCGTCAACTCCATCAGCGGGAGCTCGTCCGTCGAGTGGAGCAGCGCCAGCGGCGCGCAGCCGCTGACATGGCACAAGGTCAGCGCCGAATCACCACCATTGACATTAATTTCCATTGCCATTTCACTGAATATACTACTGGTTCTGAACCTGGTTTGGCTGCTGATCCGTAGGCATACTTCGCCGCCCCGGCCGGCAGCGCTCCGGTGGCGTTGGACATGGGCAGCATGGGGAAGGGCCAGATCTGGGTGAACGGGAACAGCGCCGGCCGGTACTGGTCATACAAGGCCTCCGGCGGCTGCGGCGCCTGCAGCTACACCGGCACCTTCAGCGAGGCCAAGTGCCAGACCAACTGCGGCGACATCTCCCAGCGGTGGTACCACGTGCCGCGGTCGTGGCTCAAGCCCAGCGGGAACCTGCTCGTCGTGCTCGAGGAGTTCGGCGGCGACCTGTCGGGCGTCACGCTGATGACGAGGACGACATGAGAAGAGGGGAGACGGGAGGAAGATGACATGCAGAAATTGTGAATAATCTGGAGGGAAATGGATGGATGGAGGAAGAGGGCACACGAATATATCAGTACATACGGCCTAGATACGGATACAATTGGTATACGTACAGTCGTACAAAGACTAGTAGGTGTAGTATTTATTGGAGAGCTAATTAAGAAGTGTTGGCCGGCGCGGTCGCCGGAACAGTAGCTCAGGTGCGGCGGCTGGCCGGCCGTCCTGCCGGTATATCATCGTTGATTCATTGTCGATTAAATATATTTCGAGCCGTAGCCCGTAGGTGGGTCGATCTGCTCTCAGGCCTGCGCACGCAAGTGCTTTCTGAAGTACACTGGATCCCTTTTGGGGGAATTATTTTCTGAATCATTCGTTCCTTCTCAACATGTTCTTCAGAAGTTATATGGCAAATCCCCAGTGGTGTTTCCAAAATGACTGCCTGATACCAGAATTGTTCACTTCTCAGTGAGCACTCGTCTACTTGGAGAACCTAATTAATTCTAGAAAAAACTTGAGAAAGTAATTATGTACTCCCTTCGTCCGAAATTACTTGTCGCGGAAATGGATGTATCTAGACGTATTTTAGTTCTAGATACATCTATTTTTATCCATTTCTACAACAAGTAATTTGGACAGAGTGGGTAGTAAACTAGTAATCATCCAACCGACATTCATCATTGTTTGTAAAGTTTAGTTACCTTGAGAAATGATCTGCCATCCATCTGGATTAGTAAGGCATGCACGGGTTTTCGGATCCTCAATTTGAATAAAAAACGCGTGTAATATACTACCAAAAATATATGTTTACAAAATTCTTTCGAATAACACATGCTTCGTTAGATAAATCGAGAACCCAAAAACCCAGACACGCCCTACAAACCCGAATGAACAAAATGTTTGATCCAGTAATAAAAAAGAAGGCTAAGAGGCAACTTTATTAACTAGTCGCTCTTTGACCAAGTAATCATAATACTCCATCTGTTCTAAAATGCATCTTGTACTTGTTTTCGTTGTTTGAAATGTTCAAAATAATTATTTGTCTTCAGCGTAGTCGCCCTGGCAGTTGTGTTGTTGTCGGATTATTGATATAGCGTTTTTCTCGGTAAATGGTGAATTTTATTGACTCAATATGAAGCATCAAGAGGAGAGAAAAATGAGCACACGTCCAGCCTCTACATAACTTGGATTTACAACACCAATGCACTCACACACAAAAACACACCGACAAAGAGTAAAGACATACAAGACCAAACTATGCCCAAGGAGGAAAAAAAAAAACAAAGTGATCACAACGATCAACAAACTACAACAACGATCATATCTACACCAATCATCTCTTGACACCAGGAGAACAACGAGGTTCTTCAACAACAACACCTTCAGGAAGGGAACGACACTCAAGCGTTGTCGTCATCGGGTCCAACCACTAGAGGCCAGATTCTAGGTTTTCATCCTGAAGAGAGAGGAGGACACACCCAGGTGGGTGGGCCCTCACACCCAACCGCGTCCCATGAGTGGCCCCGCTCGACCGCTAGTGCGGTTGCCTGTGTAGGAGGGACTCTGTATTGATTCAACTCGAACGCTAGAGAGAGAGAGAGAGAGAGAGAGAGAGAGCGTGATTCCATGCTCGTGAGCGGCCACAAAGCAGTTGTCCGATGTGATCCGCGTGGAGAGACCTTGATACGGCGCAAAACCCTAGGGCGGTTCGATCTTCATGATTTGGAGGTGGATTTAAGGTGGAACACGAAGAACGAAAGGGGAAAGGGGGGTCACAAGAGGAAATCACTCTATTGGACGAGATCCACACATAAGTACTCAAATCACAAGGAAAAATAGATACACCTCAAGATCCAAACAACAACAAAGTAAAAGATAACTAGGGTAGGTTCTTCCCAATCTCTAGGAGATGTGGGTCGTCTTGAGAGATAGTCTTCCCCAAATCTCTAAGAGAGATGAGGCCTTGGTATAGATTCTTCTCCTAATGGAGGCATTGAACCTCTAAGAGAAGATAAAGGTAAGCAAAGCTATATAAAGATCTATTTATATGCTTTGCTAACCCTAGAATATATATATATTTCATAGAACTCACTTTGGAGTATCTTAGATATAGTATATGAACATACTATAAAAATAATAAAGTAGTATATATACTGTTACATGGTAGTATATGAGACATGGGTGTAACTACACCCGGTAGTAGGATATATAGTCCTAGCCACCAAGAGGTAAGTGGTGAAGGTGAAAATGGGGACACGTGTCCTATTGGCCTCTCACTGGGCGCAGGCAGGACACAACCGGACAGTCCTACTAGATCAAGTCATGTCTATACTTAACCAAGATTAGATCAAGTCAAGAGGCCAACCATTTTTGGCAGCCCTAATTGTGGTCGCTATCTCTACACTTAACGCCCATTGCCTCGAACATGCTAAGGCAGCTGACTGAGTTTATTGACCTATGCGTTTCTCAATGTTCAGGATATCGATAATTTGTACCATATCAGTCGGGTGCTGAGTAGGGATTAATCAAAAAATTGGCCATTTAACTGAATTTATTGGTAACCCATTTATCGGGAGGTTAACTAGGTCCATATCTATATATCCTAGGCTATATAGCAACATGCTAAGTGTCTAAATATGCAATCCCAGGCTACATAGCAACAAGAAAAAGTGTTGCCTTGATGTTCTTATGATGTTGCAGCTGATCTGGAGGACCATAAACCTGCACATTGAAAAGTAGGGAGGGAATGGGCCAGTTTTGAGCTAAAAATGCCTAACAGTCAATTGACCCATCCGATAATTCGGCCTGGTAGCTGATTGATACGTCCATTTTCGATCATGTTTTCCTACTACTATTTATTATGTTTTGGGTCATTATTTCACTTTATGATACAATTCTTATGCCTTTTCTCTCTTATTTTGCAAGTTTTACATGAAGAGGGAGATTGCCGGCAGCTGGAATTCTGGACTGGAAAGGGCTACAACAGAGATAGCTATTCTGCACATCTCCAAATGACCTGAGAATTTATGAAGAATTGTTTTGGAATATATAAAAAATATTGGCTAAAGAAATACCAGGGGGGGCCCACCAGGAAGCCACAAGCTTGGGGGTGCGCCCTACCCCCCTGGGCGCACCCCCCGAGCTTGTGGCGCCCCTGGCAGGCCTCCGGGGCCCATCTTCTCCTATAAGATGCTATTTCACTAGTACAGCGAGCTGCTATACAAACGATTTTTACCCCCTTTCCGCGACAGAGTTTTAAACCGTCGCCTTGCCTATGTGTGCGATAGGGGGGGGGTCTTCCCACACGACCCAGAAACCATCGGCTATAGGGAGCACGCAAGCATACGTTTCGCAGAACTAAGCGTATGCGATGCCCGCATATTTCCCAAACGCTTCGTCCTTGCTACTCGTGTGTGCTCGCATTACCATCGCAATCGGTATTCTGTGGTGCAACGTTTACGATGCTCACCCCATCACAAACAGTTCACGATTGTACACCGTATGCGAAGCTTGAATATATCCCACACATTTGTATGTACATAAACGTTTGAGATGTATAAAATATCCCCAAACGATTAATCTGTATTACCCGTGTCGGATGAAGGCCAATCGCACGCGTTCTTCTATGAGCAAACATTTACGATGCACACGACATCATAAACAGTTCATAATTGCCTAGCGTGTGTGATAAGGTGACTTTCACAAACATTTATTAAGAAGGAACTGTGTGCGCTGTTGTCGTTAATCTCACACGTTTTTTCTTGTCTGATCGTGTGTGCAGTAGAGTTTCATCGCACACGTACTGATCTGAGAAACGTGTCTGATCTTCACGTTTATCATAGACGTTTTGCTTTCGCAAACCGTGTGTAGTGTAATGGCCTGCAGATCATAATTTATCCCTAATTTAATCGCTGCATTTAAAATTCACAGAATTTGAAATTGAAACAGATTTTCAATATGAAAGTAGGCAATCACTTATTTCATATCGAACCATGTTTATTACAAATACAAGTTCAATGATGAATGCATAATGCGATGCACAGGTACATATACTGAAGAACTACAGAAGCAGCAAGTAAAGAATGATGAACCACAGTTGTACTAAAGACTGTAAAGAGAGAGGTGGAAGACATTCTGGTTGCTGGAGAAGGTGAAGCGGAATGCCCATATTGTGCCCTCCTCCATGCCTAATGCGCGCACGACTCTAGGCCAACCCCTTGTGATGGCCGCCCCGCCCATCCTTCACTGTCTTCATTAGGACTCCTCGATGCTCATTGTAGTCTCGATGAAATACTTTAACCTTCATTGCATGTCCACCAATCATGTACTTTGCGAGGTAATCTTGAGTAAGCTGCTTTGGGAACCACTCCAAACGAAAAAGATTCAGACATTGTTGTCTAACAACTCATTATGGGTAGTAAAAAGAGAAGGCTACAGAGTTCGTAGTTACCATCCTACAGCTCACTGTTGTGTTGGATAGAGCGTAGACAAATAATTTAATTGCCATCGGTCGTATCTTTTTGCTAATAATTCTTATCAGTTTCCTCACTTGATGCTGGTTCATGAATATCTCATTGCCCCATACGCAAAAAGGGTCAAGGTGTGGATCTTTGCCTAGGACATATGTACCTACAAGCAACAAGTCAGTATTAGAAGCTAAAAAGTGTCCAGCCGTGGATCTGTATGCACTACATTATGAAACGGAGGCAGTATAAGCCGAGGGATGAAACTAACCTCGGTGGAAAATGCTGGCCACTCCCGTTGTTGTCCTGCGTAAGTACGTGGAAAGGCGTGATAAGTACTACAGGCTTAACATCAACCAAATATAGCCATGGTAAACAACAACATCTCAAAATGACAGCTTGAATGTGTTGGTTTCAGCATGCTGTTAAAGCAGATAAAAAATGGAAGGGAATGTTAACTACAACAGGCTTAACAGGGACCAAATATTGTAATTCAAACTGGTACTGTTGAAAATGAATAGAACGTAGCTCATGCTTAAACATCACACTGCATAAATGTTTAAAACTGAAATAAAGGGCATGTGTTAACTTCACCAGGCATAACAGGAACCAAATATAGCCGTTGATACGTCTCCAACGTATCTATAATTTTTGATTGTTCCATGCTATTATAGTATCAATCTTGGATGTTTTATATGCAATTATATGCCATTATATATCATTTTTTGGGACTAACCTATTAACCCAGTGCACAGTGCCAGTTGTTGTTTTCTGCTTGTTTTTGCCTTTTCAGAAAATCATTATTAAAAAGTGTCCAAACGATAAAAAAACTTTGGATTAATTTTTTCTGGACCAGAAGAGACCCACGAAGCTTCGGGAGAAGACCAGAAGAGCCACGATGAGGCGACAAGCCTGGAGGGCGCGCCCCGCAGGCTTGTGGGCCCCTCGTTGCCCCTCCTGACCTAATTCCAGCGCTATAAATTCCCAAATATTCCCAATATACCAGAGAGACAGAAGAGAAAACTTTTCCGCCGCCGCAAGCCTCTGTTCTTCCGCGATCCCATCTGGAGGCCTTTTCCGGTACTCTGCCGGAGGGGGAATCAATCACGGAGGGCTTCTTCATCAACCTTGCTGCACTTCCGATGATGTGTGAGTAGTTTACCACAGACCTACGGGTCCATAGCTAGTAGCTATATGACTTGTTCTCTCTCTTTGATCTTCAATACCATGTTCTCCTCGATGTTCTTGGAGTTCTATCCGATGTAATCTTCTTTTGCGGTGTGTTTGTTGGGATCCGATGAATTGTGAGTTTATGATCAGATTATTCATGAGAAATATTTGAGTCTTCTCTGAACTCTTTTATGCATGATTATTATAGCTTTGTATTTCTCTCCGATCTATCGATTTGGTTTGGCGTACTATATTGATTTGTCTTGCAATGGGAGAGGTGCTTTGTGATGGGTTCAATCTTGTGGTGCTCAATCCCAGTGACAGAAGGGGACATGACATGTATTTGTATTGTTTCCATTAAGGATAAAAAGATGGGGTTTAATCATATTGCTTGAGTTTACTTTGTCTACATCATGTCATCTTGCTTAAGGCGTTACTCTGTTTCATACTTAATACCCTAGATGCATGCTGGATAGCGGTCGATGGGTGGAGTAATAGTAGTAGATGCAGGCAGGAGTCGGTCTACTTGTCTCGGACGTGATGCCTATATACATGATCATTTCCATGAATCCTTCATAATTATTTGCTTTTCTATCAATTGCCCAACAGTAATTTGTTTACCCAACGTATGCTATGTGTTCGAGAGAGAAGCCTCTAGTGAAAACTATATCCCCCGGGTCTACTTTATCATATATAAAAAAACCTAAAAATACCTTGCTGCAATTTATTTTATTTTATTTTAATTAGTATTTTAGTTTATCTATTTATCTCTATAAGATTTAATCCTTGCAAATAACCGCTAAGAGGATTGACAACCCTCTTATTTGCGTTGGGTGCAAGTGTTTGCTCTTGTGTGTGCAGGTGCGCTTAACAGAATTTTGCTTGGTTCTCCTACTGGATTGATAACCTTGGTTCTTAACTGAGGGAAATACTTATCTCTACTATACTGCATCATCCTCTCCTCTTCAGGGAAATACCAATGCAGTCTACAAGTAGCAGGAAGAATTTCTGGCGCCGTTGCCGGGGAAACATCATCAAAATTACCAAGTACCTTCGCACAAACTATCATCCACTTGCATTTATTTTATTTGCCTTTTATTTGCATTTTCCTCTCGTTTTCATCTCCCCCACTTCTAATTTTTTTTACAAAAACACAAAAATATTTTATTTGCTTGTTTGCTAGTTTGCTTGTCTTGCCATTATGTCGTTAGAGGGGTTTTGCGATAGTTTTTATGACAAAAGATTGTCTGAAATTGAAAATGTTACTAAGAGTTTATGTCTTCACAATTTGAGCAAAATAAATTCTTTTCCGAGGAACTTCAGGAACATTCCAGCTTGTTGGATGCTATCAATAAACAACTTGAAGATGTTAATCTAGAAGTATCCAACCTTCAGGCTCAACTTGCTAATACTGAAAATTTACTAGGAAAAATCTCGGATAAACAAACAACTCTAGTGAATAGGATGGCTGCTAAACCAGAGTCACAATCTAGTAATGATGAAGATATTAAAATGATTGGTGTCACTCCTATTGAATTATTATTTAGTAACATAAAACTTGATGAAAAAGGGATTGAAGAAGAGTCAACTTTAAATAGAAGGAGTCCCACTTGCTTGGAGGGTGATAATCTTGATGAAAAAAAAAATGAAAAAAGAGAGTTTGGAGAGGTCAAAACTTTAAATAGTAATGCACACACTACTTTGGATTACAAGGACTTTAATTATGATAGTTGTTCTTTAATTGAGTGTATTTCCTTGTTGCAATCCATGATTAATTCACCGAATGCATATGAACAAAATAAAGCTTTCACTAAACATATTGTAGAAGCCATGATGAAAGCGCATGAAGAAAAACTTGAGTTGGAAGTTTCAATTCCTAGAAAATTACAAGATGAATGGGAACCTACTATTAAAGTCAAAATTAAGGATTATGAATATAATGCCCTTTGTGATCTTGGTGCTAGCGTTTCCACTATACCAAAGTCTTTGTGTGATGTGCTAGGTCTCACCGCCTTCCCTTAATTTGCATCTTGGGGATTCCACTATTAAAAAGCCATTGGGTAGAATAAATGATGTGCTTATTCTTTCAAATAGAAATTATGTGCCCGTGGACTTTATTGTTCTTGATATTGAATGCAATCCTTCTTGCCCCATAATACTTGGTAGGCCTTTTCTACGAACAATAGGTGCTATTATTGATATGAAAGAAGGTGATATAAGATTTCAATTTCCACTAAAGAAAGGGATGGAGCACTTCCCTAGAAAGAGAATTAAAGCCCCTTATGAATCTATTATGAGGGTCACCTATGTAATTAACTTGAAGGATGACAACACTTGAGACTGTGCATTATGCCTAGCTAGGGGCATAAAACAATAGCGCTTGTTGGGAGACAACCCAATGAATAAAATAAATTTTTGCTTTTACTTTCTGTTTTTGAGTGTTTACACAATTATAGCCTCTGTTATGATTGTATTTTTATATTTTAATTAGTGTTTGTGCCAAGTAATGCCTTTGGGATGATGTTGATGATAGTATAATTGATGTTGTTTGGAAAACAGAAAGTTTTGCGTCCAGGGATGGAATTTTAATTCTGTACTGGAGTGTCAGAAAAATCTGAAATTTTTACACAGTATTGGTATATGAATTGTTTACTTTTTTCTAATTTTTCAGAATTTTTGGAGTTACATAAGTATGGCGTTTAAATATATCTTTACAGACTGTTCTGTTTTAGACATATTCTGTTTTTGTTGCATAGTTTGCTTGTTTTGATGAATCTATGTATCGTATCGGGGGGTATGAGTCATGGAGAAGTTGGAGTACAGTAGAATTATGCTAATATTAAATATGAATCAATTTATAACAGTACCTAAAGTTTAAGTTTTGTTTGTTATACTAACGGATCTCACGAGGTTTCTGTTGAGTTTTGTGTGCTGAAGTTTTCAAGTTTTGGGTGAGACTACGATGGATAAATGAATAAGGAGTGGCAAGAGCCTAAGCATGGGGATGCCCAAGGAACCCCAAGGTAATATTCAAGGAAGACTCAAGCGTCTAAGCTTGGGGATGCCCCGGAAGGCATCCCCTTTTTCGTCTACAATCTATCGGTAACTCACTTGGAGCTATATTTTTATTCATCACATGATATGTGTTTTACTTGGAGCGTCTTGTGATATAGTTTGTTTGGTTTTGTTTGCTTTTTAGTTTGTCACAATCATCTTTGCTGAACACACCTTTTTGAGAGGGACACACATTATTCATGATTTGTTAGAATACTCTATGTGCTTCACTTATATCTTTTGAGCTAGGCAGTTGCTCTAGTGCTTCACTTATATATTTTAGAGCACGGAGGTGGTTATATTTTAAAGAAATAGTTGCACTCTCATGCTTCACTTATATATTTTTGAGAGTCTAATGATTAGCAATGGTAATATGCACGGGTTATGAATTTGGTCCTGATATGATAGGTATTCAAGAGGGATATAATAAAAACTTTCATGTAGATCACTGAATATGATAAGTTTGATTCCTTGTAATAGTTTTGCGATATTAAGATGGTAATATGTGGAGGTATTAGTATATAATTGTGGTTTAGTAAGAATATTGGTGTTAAGGTTTGTGATTCCCGAAGCATGCACGTATGATCTGTCGTTATGCTAAGAAGTTGGAGCATGATTTATTATTGATTGTCTTCCTTTGTGTGGCGGTCGGGGGCGCGCGATGGTTAACTCCTACCAACCTCCCCCCTAGGGGCATGCGTAGTAGTACTTTGCTTCGAGGGCTAATAAACTTTCACATTAAGTATGTGAGTTCTTTATGACTAATGTGAGTCCATGAATTATACGCACTCTCACCCTTCCGCAATTTGCTAGCCTCTTCGGTACCGTGCATTGCCCTTTCTCACATCGAGAGTTGGTGCAAACTTCGCCGGTGCATCCAAACCCCGTGATATGATATGCTCTATCACACATAAGCCTCTTTATATCTTCCTCAAAACAGCCACCATACCTACCTATCATGGCATTTCCATAGCCATTCCGAGATATATTGCCATGCAACTTCCACCGTTCCGTTTTTATGACACACATCGTCATTGTCATATTGCTTTGCATGATCATATAGCTGACATAGTGTTTGTGGCTCAGCCACCATTCATCATTTTTATACATGTTACGCTAGCATCATTGCACATCCTGGTACACTGCCAGAGGCATTCATATAGAGTCATATTTTTGTTCTAGTATCGAGTTGTAATATTGAGTTGTAAGTAAATAAAAGTGTGATGATCATCATTATTAGAGCATTGTACCAGTGAGGAAAGGATGATGGAGACCATGATTCCCCCACAAGTCGGGATGAGACTCCGGACAAAAAATTAAAAAAAGGAAAAAATGAAAAAGAAAAAAAAGGGAGGCCAAAAAGAGCCATGAAAAAAAATGAGAGAAAAAGAGAGAAGGGGCAATGTTACTATCCTTTTTCCACACTTGTGCTTCAGAGTAGCACCATGTTATTCATATAGAGAGTCTCCTATTTCGTCACTTTCATATACTAGTGGGAATTTTTCATTATAGAACTTGGCTTGTATATTTCGATGATGGGCTTCCTCAAATGCCCGAGGTCTTCATGAGCAAGCAAGTTGGATGCACACCCATTTAGTTTTCATGTTGAGCTTTCATACACTTATAGCTCTTAGTGCATCCGTTGCATGGCAATCCCTACTCCTCGCATTGACATCAATTTATGGGCATCTCCATAGCCCGTTGATTAGCCTCGTTGACGTGAGACTATCTTCTTATTTTTGACTTCTCTTATTTATCTCTACCACCACACTCTATTCCACCCATAGTGCTATATCCATGGCTTGCGCTCATGTATTGAGTGGGGGTTGAAAAAGCTGAAGCGCGTTAAAAAGTATGAACCAATTGCTTGGCTAAAACCGGGGTAGTGCATGATAAATACTTTGTGTTAAGAAGATGGAGCTTGACATGATTATATGATTTTGTAGGGATAACGTTCTTTAGCATTTTTATTTTGAAAGACATGATTGTTTATTAGTGTGCCTGAGTATTGATGTCTTTATATCAAATTATAGACTATTGCTTAGAATCATTCGGATCTTATTATTCATACCGTAAGAGAGAGATTACATGATGAAACATGATAGGTAGCATTCCACATCAAAAATTCTGTTTTTATCATTTACCTACTCGAGGACGAGCAGGAATTAAGCTTGGGGATGCTTGATATGTCTCCAACGTATCTATAATTTTTGATTGTTCCATGCTATTAGAGTATCAATTTTGGATGTTTTATATGCCATTATATATCATTTTTTGGGACTAACCTATTAACCTAGTGCTCAGTGCCAGTTGCTGTTTTCTGCTTGTTTTTGCCTTTTCAGAAAATCATTATCAAAAAGTGTCCAAACAAGAAAAAAACTTTGGATTGATTTTTTCTGGACCAGAAGAGACCCACGAAGCTTCGGGAGAAGACCAGAAGAGCCACGAGGAGGCAACAAGCCTGGAGGGCGCGCCCAGGGGGGTAGGGCGCGCCCCCCCAGGCTTGTGGGCCCCTCGTTGCCCCTCCTGACCTAATTCCAGCGCTATAAATTCCCAAATATTCCCAATATACCAGAGAGACAGAAGAGAAAACTTTTCCGCCGCTGCAAGCCTCTGTTCTTCCGTGATCCCATCTGGAGGCCTTTACCGGTACTCTGCCGGTGGGGGAATCGATCACGGAGGGCTTCTTCATCAACCTTGCTGCCCTTCCAATGATGTGTGAGTAGTTTAGCACAGACCTACGGGTCCATAGCTAGTAGCTAGATGGCTTCTTCTCTCTCTTTGATCTTCAATACCGTGTTCTCCTCGATGTTTTTGGAGTTCTATCTGATGTAATCTTCTTTTGCGGTGTGTTTGTTGGGATCCGATGAATTGTGAGTTTATGATCAGATTATTCATGAGAAATATTTGAGTCTTCTCTGAACTCTTTTATGCATGATTATTATAGCTTTGTATTTCTCTCTGATCTATCGATTTGGTTTGGCCTACTAGATTGATTTGTCTTGCAATGGGAGAGGTGCTTTGTGATGGGTTCAATCTTGCGGTGCTCAATCCCAGTGACAGAAGGGGACATGACACGTATTTTTATTGTTGCCATTAAGGATAAAAAGATGGGGTTTAATCATATTGCCTGAGTTTACTTTGTCTACATCATGTCATCTTGCTTAAGGTGTTACTCTGTTTCATACTTAATACCCTAGATGCATGTTGGATAGCAGTCGATGGGTGTGTAACACCCCCAGTGTCAAGCTACAGTGACCTCTTATTAATGATGCCATGTCATCATGCTTTTTAATCCAAATATGCCACTTGTCCAAAATCCAATTCAAATTCCATTTGAAATACAAGTCAAATATTTACTTCTTCTGTCATGCAAATAAAATAGTTCACATTATGGCAAATAATCCCTAAATATTTGTCATGTTGAAACCTACCTCTTTTGGATTCCAAAAATACCCCTGGATTTTAAAACAGTAGCCAAACAGCATTTTTAAATGCCTTTGCCTCTGTGAAAAATTCAAATTAACTCTTTTGCCTCCCAAACTTTTTGTGACAATGCAGAAAAATACAATGCTAATTATGAGCAAAGCTCCACATTTTTGCAAAGTCATTTGGTGGCTTGTTTAAATGCAAACAGTGGCTGTGTTGGAAAAGACTAAAAGAAAAAGGAGAGAAGGGCCTAGTCTACTGTGCACATGGGCTCTAGTCACTACAGGCGTCGGCCCAGCCCAACACTCCCCTCGTCCCTAACCTCTCGCTCTCTCTCTTGCCGTGGCAGCACGCCCGTGCGCCCGCGCGCCCGCGCCAGGCCCCCCTCCCGCTGCTCGACAGCGCATCGCCGCGGCCGCCACTGGACGGATAAGAGCGCCCTCGCCCTCTCTTGCTAACCCTAGGCCTCCCTTTTCTTCCCCTCGCCTCGTCCCCTCTGTTTCAGCCGCCACCAGTACGCAGCCGTCGCCGCCGCTCGCCATTGCCGCGGCCACCGGCCACCTCGTGCCACCGGAGCTTGTCCAGAGGGCTCGCCGTCCTCGTCTTCGTCTAGTGCGAGTACTGGTTCGAGCCACCTCACGCCACAACGTCGCCATCGAGCCCTCCTCCCCGCGCACGGCCGTCGGACATCGTCAGTCAATCCGCCACATCCAGTGCATCCCCGAGCCTTTCGAGCCGCACTACGAGTTCGCTGTGAGCTCGCCGACCTTTTCCCCTTGTCCTCCTCCCGTTCGTTCTCTAGCCGTGCTTCCTGCCACACCCGTGAGCACAGCGCCGCCGCGGCTCGTCGTCGTTGTGGTCGTCTCCGGCAACTCTAGCTCTAGCCACTGGCCCCAGTGAACGCGCGATGTTGCCCGCACTCGAACGCCACCTCCCACGCTCGATTTGAGCCACCACAGCCGAATCCCGGCGGGGTCCCGTGCATCGCCACCGCGTCTGGCTCGTCGCCGGCGGTTATCTCCGGCCTGCTGACGTGGCTGGGATTAATTAGCCGTTAATCACCCATTTAGTTACCCCAGTGGGACTGACCAGTGGGTCCTGCTTGATTAATTAGTCCGGTTAATTAATTGGTTAGAATTAAACTAAACCCAGTGGCCCCCACGTGTCAGATTTGACCCTGCCCAGTCAACATTGACTGGGCCCACCAGTCAGTGACCGTGGCCCGCTGACAGGTGGCCCCCACGTAGTTAAAATGATTTTATAATTAATTAAATAGCTAATTAAACTGTTAAATTAATCAGTCACTGACAGTGGGTCCCACTAGCTAATTAAGTTAGTTAGTTAAAAATAAACCCCTGTTAAATAACTCTGTCTATGACAGGGGGGGCACCTGTCAGTTTGACCAGTCAATGGTCAAAGTTGGCTGCTGACATCATCCTGACCTCATGCTGACATCATATTCCTTTTTCTGTCGAATTTATTAATTAAAACAATTTCAAAAATGTTTAAATCTTTGAAAAATCTTAGAAAATAAACCGTAGCTCGGATGAAAAAGTTTTCTACATGAAAGTTGATCAAAAAAATGAGACGAACCCGAATACGCCCTCCGTTTACCTATCACATGCCCAAAACTATGCGAACATGGAACCTTCCCCTCCGGTTCATTTGTCTGACAGATGCCCGAAGCTGGGAAAATATCCCCAGATATTTTCCCGCTCCGCGTGCAACATGTAGTGCCGCATTAGGTCACCCCTAGCACAGCATACTGCCATGCCATGCATCTGTGTAGCATTGTTTGCTTTTATTTATTGTTTCTTCCCCCTCTTCTCTTCGGTAGACTCCGAGACCCACACTGTTGCCGAGTACGACTACGCCCCTGACGACCAGCCCCTTTTCAGCAGAGCTTCCAGGCAAGCAAACCCCCTTGATCATTCCAATATCGCCTATTCTTTCTCCCCCATGCTTGCATTAGAATATGCTACTGTAATTGATTGCTCCTATTCTGATGCATAGCCTGTTTTTGTAACCTGCTGTTGTTACTTTACCTGTCATCCTAAACTGCTTAGTATAGGTTGGTAGTGAACCATCTGTGGCCCCATCCTTGTTCCAGTTGCCCCGCTTTAGTACCAGTGCCCCGATCAAGGTGATCGATGGTGAAAGCACATTTGCTCCCTTGGTGGTTTTGGTAATTCATAACAACATATATCTCATTGAACTAATGTCCATTCAAGTTAAAGATTTCAGGATGTTCAATGATTGGCATGGCATGGACTAGAGATGTGGACCCCTCAAAATGCTAAGGACAAGGATTGGCTAAAGATCAAGACCCTACATTTTGGTTTAGTGATCCAAGATCACATTGAGTCCATAGGAAAGCCAATACTATTAAAAGGGGATGAGGTGTTGCTTAATGGTCTTTTTGCTCAAGTGCTTAGTGACAGTACTCCTAAACCCTCAACCACTCTCTCAATCCCAAATATGTCCAAAACCTTCATTCCAACTCGGCCCCACCGAAATTCTCTATCCGGTCCCACCGAGTTCACCAAGACTTAGCCACTGCCAAAACCCTAACAAATCGGATCCACCGAAATGGATCTCGGTCCCACCGAGATGGCCTTGCCAACTCTCTGTAATCGTTTGCACTCACTTCGGTCTCATCGAGTTTTGCAAATCGGTCTCACCGACATGGCTTGCCAACTCTCTGTTGCCTTATTGCTTCACTTCAGTCCTACCGAGTTGATGCAATCGGTGCCACCGAGATGAGGATTGCCCTAGCCATTGCACTTCGGTCCATCCGAGTCGTTCCTATCGGTCCCACCGAGATTCCTAACGTTCATATCTTTTACATAGTTCGGTGCTACCGAGATTATTGTTTCGGTGCCACCGAGTTGAGTCAAAAGTGTGTAACGGTTGGATTTTGTGTGGAGGCTATATATACCCCTCCACCACTCCCTTCTCAAAAGGAGAGCCATCAGAACGTGCCTACACTTCCACCATACATTTTCTAAGAGAGAACCACCTACTCATGTGTTGAGATCAAGATTCCATTCCTACCATTTGAACCTTGATCTCTAGCCTTTCCCAAGTTGCTTTCCACTCAAATCCTTCTTCCACCATAGCCAAATCTGTGAGGAGTTGTTTGAGTGTTGGGAAGACTATCATTTGAAGCACAAGAGCAAGGAGTTCATCAACAACACACCGTCTATTACCTTTTGGAGAGTGGTGTCTCCTAGATTGGTTAGGTGTCACTTGGGAGCCTCCGACATGATGTGGAGTTGAACCAAGAGTTTGTAAGGGCAAGGAGATCGCCTACTTCGTGAAGATCTACCCCGAGTGAGGCTAGTCCTTCGTGGACGTAAGCCATGGTGGAATAGACAAGGTTGCTTCTTCGTGGACCCTTCGTGGGTGGAGCCCTCCGTGGACTCGCGCAGCCGTTACCCATTCGTGGGTTGAAGTCTCCATCAACGTGGACGTACGATAGCACCACCTATCGGAACCACGCTAAAAACCACCGTGTCTTCATTGCGTTTGAAATCTCCTATCCCCTCCTTTACATACATATTCAATTACTTACTTTCCACTGCTATACTCTTAGAATTGCATGTGTAGGGTGATACTTGACATGTACTATTGCTAAAATCTGCCTACAACTAAAATTGGGAAAAGGTTAGGTTTTATTTGGTCAAGTAGTCTAATCACCCCCCCTCTAGACATACTTTCGATCCTACAAGTGGTATCAGAGCTTTGGTCTCCGTAAGCCTTGATTTCCATTGCTTTGGTGATCATAGCCTTGGTTTCACAACCTAGGAGAGTATGGCGTCTAGTGAGGGTAACTATCACCGTAGAGGTCCATATTTTGATGTAACAAACTTTGCTAGTTGGAAACATAAGATGAAAATGCATATTCTTGGTCATAACCCCGCCGTTTGGGCTGTTGTTCGTGTTGGCTTGCAAGGTGATTTCTTTGAGGATGGCAAGGAACCGGATCGTGAAGCAACCCCGGAAGAATTGAAGATGTTGCAATACAATGCTCAAGCTTGTGACATTCTGTTCAACGGTCTATGTCCCAAAGAATTCAACAAAATCAGCCGTCTCGAGAATGCAAAGGAAATTTGGGATACTTTGGTTGATATGCAAGAGGGTACCGAGTCCGTCAAGGAATCTAAGTTGGATGTGCTTCAAAGTCAACTTGACAAGTTCAAGATGAAGGATGGTGAAGGAGTCGCTGAGATGTACTCTAGGCTTGCTCTCATCACAAATGAGATTGCCGGCTTAGGAAGTGAAGAGATGACCGACAAATTCATCATCAAGAAGATACTTAGAGCTTTGGATGGAAAATATGATACCGTTTGCACATTGATCCAAATGATGCCAAATTACAAAGATCTCAAGCCCACGGAAGTCATTGGAAGGATTGTTGCTCATGAAATGTCACTCAAGGACAAAGAGGAGCTACACAACAAATCAAGTGGTGCTTACAAAGCCTCAACCGATGCTCCAACAACTTCAAGTGACAAGCTAGTATCCAATGAAGAGATTAGCCTAATGGTGAAAAGATTCAACAAGTTCTACAAGAACAAAGGGAAAGAAAGAAGCTCTAGCTCAAGACACTATGAGAGAAGATCATCAAGTCGTGACCGAAATTGCTACAATTGTGGAAAGCCTGGACACTACTCCAATGAGTGTACGGCACCCTACAAGAAAAGAGACGAATCACCAAGAGGAAAACATAGAAGAGATGAATCACCTCATAAGGAGAGAAGGAGTAGAGATGATCGATATGAACAAAGACACTCTCGAGGAAGCAAGGATTCGGAGAGGAAAGACAAGTCATCCAAGAGCTACACAAGAAGAAGACATCAAGCTCATGTTGGTGAATGGGTTTCCGGCTCCGACTCCGACAACCACTCCGAGAGAAGTTATCACTCCAACTGCGACTATAGTCAAGATGAAGGTGTTGCCGGACTTGCTCTTGTGTCATCCAACTCCTATGATCTATTTGACTCACCTAATGAAGGAATTGGAAGATGCTTCTTGGCAAAAGGCCCCAAGGTATCACACCCCGAGTATCTTGATTTCAATAGTGATGAAGATGATTTGCTTGGTGATGATGATTTACTTGTTGATAGGGCAAGTGATGTGAGCTATAATGAAAATGCTAGTAATCATGATAGTCAAGAGGAAACGAGTGACAATGCTATGAAGGAGATTGAGCGTCTAACTAAAGAACTAAATGCTCTTAAGTTAGCTCATGAAACAACTCAAGAGGATCATAGAGAACTTCTAAGAACTCATGAGAAGCTACGCTTCGAGAAGCTAAATTTAGAGCAAGAACATGAGTTTCTTAAAGCTATCAATGACGATCTTTGAAAGAAGAGTTCTTCATATCTTGCCAAGCGTTTGCTCTTGTCTACCTTTATGCCACAAGTTAAACCTAAGAAAACTAGCAACAAGGGTAAAAAGGGTTCTACCTCTAGTAGTAACAATAACAATGCTAAATCCAATGTTGTTGCTTCTAGTTGTTCTATTGATTCCACTAATGATTCTCTTAGCCAAGTTACACTTGAGCAAGAAAATATGCTATTGAAAGGAATTATAGAAAAAGGTGTCTACAAGAGCCTTGCCGGGAGTAAGCAATTTGAGGAAATTGTACGCAAGCAAGGAAGGCACCGGAAGAACCAAGGTGTTGGTTTTGAATGAAAGTTCAATGCCAATGGAGTTGAGTGGGAAGAAGATCAATACCCCAAGATGACGTTTGTTCCTCAACAAGAGAAGTATGATCCTACTTCCTTCAAGGGAACACAAGCTCAAGAAGATCTTCCACCACAAGACCACAAGCTAAAAGGCAAGGACAAGCTTCAAGAAGAGATTGATTCATTTGAAGAAGCTCCTCAAGCCATGGTCAAGTGGGTTCCCAAGACTTCTTCAAGTTCTACTTCATCAAGTGCTACTACAACTCCAAGGATTCCCATCAAGTTGATGTGGGTCCAAAAGAAGAAGAACTAGAGAGTTCTTGAGGGTGACTCCGCCAACAAACTTCACTCATATTCTTTATGGCAAGGACTTGTGCAACCAACTTCCACATTTTGCACTAGTTCATGGAGTCACACACCCTCTTGTTGGTAAGACAAGGGACAAGGTATTCAATGCATTCATGGACATCATCATATGTGTATTTCACTCTATGTCTATGGATATCCTTGTATGTTCCTTGTGTGGGACTAACCAATGTAGGTATTGAAAGCACAAAACTCCAAAGGATTGCTCCCAACTCTTGATGGACTACATCAACATTGAGCATCCACATCTTCAACATCTACATGAAGTCATCATCGACAAAACCCAAGGTTAGTTCATCCCTCTTAGGGGGGATATCACATCTAGGGGGAGCTTTGCTCTAAACAATTGAGCTAAAGCAACTCTAATGGTGTGAACACATCAATGCTTTATGTAAAAGTGGTAACCCCACTTGTGCTTAAACGATGAGTATGACCTATGATCAAATGTTCTCATTTGGCTCCTAAGTCAATATACTCATATATAGATGACCTAGTCATCGCCATTGCTTGATATATGCTAGAATTGGTTGTGCATGTTTGACACATATTTCATTTGCAATCTTATTGTGTGAGCATGTTGGTTTGCATGTTTTTATCATTCGAGGACATCCATTTGTTGTTTTGATTGTCTTGGTTTTTCTGGCCAAGTGGATGTACAAGAATGCCTAAGAACCTTCTCTAGCTATCTATGCTTTCTTGTCTCAAATTATATTCTTGCTGCATCACAAAAATTGAACAAGTCATTTTCGGACCCTCCGGGTGAGGAGCACTCGGAGCCACCGATCTGAAAGGGCTGAACCTCCAAAACCTTCTAAATGATCTCGGCCGAACCAACTGTCTCAAACTCGGTCCAACCGAAATCACTTAGATTGATCTAGGTTTTCCATCTCGGTGCTACCGAATTGAACCATTTCAGCACCACCGATGTGCTAAACTGCGTGCAATTACACATATCGGTGCCACCGAGTTGTTCAACTCGGCGCCACCGACAGCGTACGGGTATATATATCGCGCGGACCGAACGGTTGAAATTTCTCGACCCCACTCGTTCCCGCACCCCGTTGCTGCCGTCGCCCTTCGTCTTCGGACTTCGCCGTCGTCTCCAGCGCGCTCTCGCCGCTGGATTCCGTCGCCGTCAACGGCAATCTGCCCCGCCGTTGCCGCCGTAGAGAGTCTCCACCGAGTTAGGGTGAGATTCGATCACTTTCGTGCTTCCATTTTCCGATTCAATGCACGTTAGGAATGCCATGATTCTTGCCACGATTGCAATGCTAATTCCACCAGGAGAATTCTGTAGATTAGATTTGAGCGAAATTTCTAGGTTTAAGTTTCCGCCGAATGCATCTCAGACCGAACGATTCGAAATTTTCGGTCCCACCGATTTGGCCTCTGGCCATAGCACTAGTACGTCTCGGTGCCACCGAGTTGTACGAATCGGTGAGACCGAAAGTAAAGTCTCAGTGAAACCCTAGCATCTCGAAGCCACCGAAACCCATCTCGGTCTGACCGAAATGGCGTGTAAGGTTTCTGTAGTATGCTTCGGTGTCACCGAGATGATCAACTCGGTCCATCCGAAATGCATCCTGTGAAAACTTGAAACTAATAGTTGAACTCAAATTTTATGAAAAACTTCTGCTTTTTGTGATGACTCATCTACTCTGCCCATACCCATCTATTCACAGGGTCAGCTCAGCAAGATGTCAAGTGGCAGTGACAGTCAGAACAGGTCTGAATATCATGCAGAACTTAGTGAAGGGTCAAGCCCTGATGAGAGTTTTTATGAGGGAGAGAGGAGCTCTCTAGATCTTCCAAAGGCAGCCACCAGAACAAGGAAGAAAACCTCTGACAGTGAGGATGAAGATTTTGTTGCTAGTGCAGCAGCAACTAAGAAGAAGAGAATGGTGCTTGCTAAGGAGTATGGCACTAAGCCTACATCTGCCAAAGAGAGGATTGCTGTGAGGAAAGTCCCTAAGCAGACTATACAATTCACTCTTGAAGAGCCTAGTGACACAGAACCAACTGCAGGAACTAAGAAGAAGAGAGTAAGGAAAACTCATGCCCGAGTGATTGGCAGACCCTCCATGATGATTGATGAGGAGGAAGAGGAGGAGGAGCCAGCAGCCACTGCACCCCCTGCAAAAGCTCAGAAGCTTATGTCTGATGCAATCAGGACGGCTGCCCCCAAGTCCAAGCCAAAGGTGTCAGCACCAAAGAGGTCATCCAGGAACATTTCAGCTGCTGAAAAGAACAAGGCCCCAGTGCGTGAGGTAAATGTTGATGAAGAGCCACTAGTGCTTAGAAAGTTGAAGCCTAAGATTCCAGACCGTGACAATGCACACCCAGTTGCGGAGAACATGATGCTGAGGAAGGATAAAGGACTGCGTCAGTGGAGACAGTCAGATCCTTATGCTATAAGGAGGAAGACATCGTGTGATTATCGCTTTCACACTCGAGAACAACAAGATTTCTATGAAACAGTATTGCTTGATAAGAAGCCCATTGTTAGCGACATGAAATGGGTGGATTGGGAATACATTGATGAGAATGAAGATTATTTTCCCCATGTTCATGAGAGCTTCAGGATTGCAGGTGTTGATGAGTTTGTAGGAAAGAAATTGACCAAGTGGAACGATGAGATGGTCATGTAGTTCTACTCCACAGCTCACTTCTATCCAGATGGTAGAATAGTGTGGATGACAGAGGGTATCAGGTACCAGTCAACCATCTCTGAGTGGGCAAGTCTTCTTGGTGCACCCAAGGAAGAGGATGATGACATAGATATCTATGCCAAGCTCAAGATGGATCACAACACCATGAAGAACATGTACACTGCAATTCCCGAGAAGGACATTGAGACTCATAAACTTGGATCAGTGAAGCATCTGCTACCAGGACTGGCCACCACGAACACAATCTTGCGGTACACCTTGTTACCCAAGTCAGGAGATGACAAAATGATTCGTGGCCACTCCATCAATTTGCTGCATTTGTTTGATACACCTCAGAAATTCAAGGTGATGAGCCTGATAGTAGAAACTATCAAGAGGACTGCAACTGATCAGAAAAGATCGTGCGAATATGCTCCACACATTCAGCTATTGATAAATTCCAAGGTTGGAACCAGCACATACCTTCTGGATCGAGAGCATTTGCCATTGCACCCAGAGTTTGAGGACAATGTCATAGTGATGGATCCTTCGCATCCCACTTCTGTACAAGCTCAAGAGAAGATCCGCAAAGCCAAAGAAGCAAAAGCAGCTCAGGAGGCAACAGCTCCAAATGCTCCAATAGCAAACCTAAAGTCTAAGTCTGACCAAATGACATATCTGCTTGAAGCCACCCTGAGGATTGAGCGAAGTCTGGCCAACCTCACCCAACACCGGGCTAGCCTAGAGCGGATTATCGAGACTAAATTTCATGATTTGGATGTCAAGGTCACAGAGATTCAGACGACAGTGGAGAAGCTGCAAAGTGATGTTGATGCTGTTAGGACAGCCCCATCTGATGAGAGTGGAGATGACATACCTACCACAGAGCATTTTCAGACAGTGCCTAGGGCAGCCAGGTCTGCTGCAGTGCCAGTTGTGGATCCACGGACCACAGTCTCTGCACCTACTGCTGCTGCCACAGTGCCACCTCAGGTCTCCACTCCACCAACCCAGCAAACATCCACCGAAGTCTTCGCGGACGCTCTTCTCTCAACGCCGTCTACGCACACCGGAGCTGCCAGCAGGAGATCGCCTTCAGGAGTTTCGGAGGACCATGCTTAGAGTGCCGACTAGTCCTATACCTATTCGAACTTTTTGGTACTTGTTGCCAAAGGGAGAGAATCTGTATAGATCATAGGCTTCGAGAGAGAGTGCTTTGCTTTGATTTGCTTGAGTTCTTTTGCTACTGCTTGTTTGATGCTACTTTGTTATGTGTGTGTTTGCTACAGTGCCTGTGAGATACTCTATCTTTTATGCTTGTGATTGGTCATACTATGCTTATTGTGATGATCAATGTTTGTCTCTATCATTATCTTGTATGATCACTCACTTATGTTGGTGATGCGTGCTTGCTATTCCAATCATATCATTTTGTGCGCTCCACCAAGATGTATGTGACATGGAAGAGTGACCCATGAGCCTAATCGATTGTGCATTTGCATTCAAACGCAAATTTTTAATAATGCACAAATTTAGGGGGAGCTCTTGCTTATCACATACTTCTCAAAGCGACGATGTATTTCATTCATTTAATCTTTTGTCAAAGCTTTGATCTATATGTTGTCATCAATTACCAAAAAGGGGGAGATTGAAAGCACATTTGCTCCCTTGGTGGTTTTGGTAATTCATAACAACATATATCTCATTGAACTAATGTCCATTCAAGTTAAAGATTTCAGGATGTTCAATGATTGGCATGGCATGGACTAGAGATGTGGACCCCTCAAAATGCTAAGGACAAGAATTGGCTAAAGTTCAAGACCCTACATTTTTGGTTTAGTGATCCAAGATCACATTGAGTCCATAGGAAAGCCAATACTATTAAAAGGGGATGAGGTGTTGCTTAATGGTCTTTTTGCTCAAGTGCTTAGTGACAGTACTCCTAAACCCTCAACCACTCTCTCAATCCCAAATATGTCCAAAACCTTCATTCCAACTCGGCCCCACCGAAATTCTCTATCCGGTCCCACCGAGTTCACCAAGACTTAGCCACTGCCAAAACCCTAACAAATCGGATCCACCTAAATGGATCTCGGTCCCACCGAGATGGCCTTGCCAACTCTCTGTAATCGTTTGCACTCACTTCGGTCTCACCGAGTTTTACAAATTGGTCTCCCCGAGATGGCTTGCCAAGTCTCTGTTGCCTTATTGCTTCACTTCGGTCCTACCGAGTTGATGCAATCGGTGCCACCGAGATGAGGATTGCCCTAGCCATTGCGCTTCGGTCCATCTGAGTCGTTCCTATCGGTCCCACCGAGATTCCTAACGTTCATATCTTTTACACAGTTCGGTGCTACCGAGATTATTGTTTCGGTGCCACCGAGTTGAGTCAAAAGTGTGTAACGGTTGGATTTTGTGTGGAGTCTATATATACCCCTCCACCACTCCCTTCTCAAAAGGAGAGCCACCAGAACGTGCCTACACTTCCACCATACATTTTCTGAGAGAGAACCACCTACTCATGTGTTGAGATCAAGATATTCCATTCCTACCATTTGAACTTTGATCTCTAGCCTTTCCCAAGTTGCTTTCCACTCAAATCCTTCTTCCACCATAGCCAAATCTGTGAGGAGTTGTTTGAGTGTTGGGAAGACTATCATTTGAAGCACAAGAGCAAGGAGTTCATCAACAACACACCGTCTATTACCTTTTGGAGAGTGGTGTCTCCTAGATTGGTTAGGTGTCACTTGGGAGCCTCCGACATGATGTGGAGTTGAACCAAGAGTTTGTAAGGGCAAGGAGATCGCCTACTTTGTGAAGATCTACCCCGAGTGAGGCTAGTCCTTCGTGGACGTAAGCCATGGTGGAATAGACAAGGTTGCTTCTTCGTGGACCCTTCGTGGGTGGAGCCCTCCGTGGACTCGCGCAGCCGTTACCCTTCGTGGGTTGAAGTCTCCATCAACGTGGACGTACGATAGCACCACCTATCGGAACCACGCCAAAAACCACCATGTCTTCATTGCGTTTGAAATCTTCGATCCCCTCCTTTACATACATATGCAATTACTTACTTTCCCTGCTATACTCTTAGAATTGCATGTGTAGGGTGATGCTTGACATGTACTATTGCTAAAATCTGCCTACAACTAAAATTGGGAAAAGGTTAGGTTTTATTTGGTCAAGTAGTCTAATCACCCCCCTTTAGACATACTTTCGATCCTACAGATGGGCTGAGACCAGCACATCACCGCACACCCCCTAAGTTGTACGACTCTGCAGGGCTACTATCGAGTGCCGAGGGTGATACCTCGTACTGCACTCCCGATGATATCTCTGCAGTATAGCACATCGGTGGTGATTGCAGAGGGTGATTCCTCGCTCTCCCCTTCCCGATGATGACTCTGTCGTGCAACCCCTCAAGTGTGGACCATCGAGGGTGATTCCTCCTGGTTCTCCTTGACGGATTACATCGAGTAGGAATCCAACGAGGGTGATTCCTCAGATTTCCCCTTGATGTGTTGGACACACGGATACTTTGACTTTACTACAGTTACTTGATAAAGTCGGGTCGGCCCCGAGTGGTACACGCGAGTGATGTGGAATCGGGTTGACCATGAGGGTACCCGTGTGATGATTACGTGGCACGGCCGGGCATTCCTAGCCCTTGCCGTAAGTCCACGAGACGGGGCGACGGGACCACAGATCGTGGATCGCTAATTGTCATCGCGAGCTCCCATAGCACTAACGGGTTAGGATATGTGATCTGAGTAGGCCTCTGGCCTTATCGCACTAACCACCACGCGGGAATAAGTCTGGGCACTCGGCGTCGTATGTATCAGCCGAAGCTCTCCGGATGTCAGCAGTTGAGCGGCGCACGCCGGGTTGGACTGTGTATGCCTGCGCTTGTATTAAGGGGGCTAGGTCTACTCCCGGCCACGTACGCAACGTGCATGAGTGCAAAGGGCAATGGGCTCAAGACCCCTGAGCGCTTAGTAGGTAGACCGGCGTGCTGGCCTCTCTGTTGAGCCTAGGTAGGGCTACGATGTGTCGATCAGCCGAGGCCGGGCATGGGCCGAGATGGTGTGTCCGGCCAGAGTTAATCGAGCGTGTTGGGTAAGTTGGTGCACCCCTGCAGAGAAGTATATCTATTCGAATAGCCGTGTCCACGGTAACAGGACGCTCGGAAAGTACCCGGATCTACTACAACTAGAACTGGATACTTGTGTTACTAAAATGATATGTTGGCTCTGGGATTTGTTTCTTGTAGGGAGTCGAGGAAGGATCTCTGGGCGTTTTTACTACTTCCTTGCTACTTTATTTTATGCTAATCTACACTCTTCTAATGCTGCAAGACGCTGAAGATGCTAGTCTTCGATAGGCTAGGCCTTTCTCTCTATTCTGGCAATTCTGCAGTCTAGTCCACAGATATAGCCCCTTCATTTGATACCGATGCATAAATAGAGTAGATCTGATGTAAGTCTTGCGAGTACTTTGGATGAGTACTCATAGTTGCTTTGCTCCTCTTTTCCCCATACCCGATTACTGCGATCAGATGACGGAGCCCAGGAGCTAGCTGCCCCATTGACGACTACTACTACCCCTCCAGTGGAGCCTACTACTACGTGGAGACCACCGACGACCAGGAGTAGATAGGAGGCACCCAGGCAGAAGGCCTGCGCCTTTTCGATCAGTGTCGTTGTTTTGCTCAGCCTTCTTAAGGCAGATTTGTTTCCTTTATGTCTGTACTCAGATATTATTGCTGCTTCCGCTGACGCTTGATCACGAGCTTATGTATTCGAGCCCTCGAGGCCCCTGGCTTGTAATATGAAGCTTGTATGACTTTTATTTGTGTTTAGAGTTGTGTTGTGATATCTTCCCGTGAGTCCTTAGGCTTGATCGTGTGCATTTGCGTGTATGATTAGTGCACGATTAAGTCGGGGGCGTCACAGGGTGGAGTAATAGTAGTAGATGCAGGCAGGAGTTGGTCTACTTGTCTCGGACATGATGCCTATATACATGATCATTGCCATGAATCCGTCATAATTATTTGCTTTTCTATCAATTGCCCAACAGTAATTTGTTTACCCACCGTATGCTATGTGTTCGAGAGAGAATCCTCTAGTGAAAACTATGGCCCCCCACTACTGCAGGCGACCGCTAACGTGACACATGAATTAGAGACCCCGCGACCAAACTGTGTGCGATGCATGAATCGCGAACGGTGTCGTAAAAAAACCGTCCCAATAAGACGAACTGTTTGCGATGCAGGAGACATCAAAAACAATTCTGATTAGAGACGCGTGTGAGATACGTGGCATACAGTTGATCCATACGAACTGTTTGCGATGAGCCAGAACAACAGAAACGGGCAGCCAATTCGAGGTGTGTGCGATACACGACATACAGTTCACTCGGATGAACTGTTTGTGATTACCCAACACAACAGAAACGGGCAGCCAGTTCGAGGTGTGTGCGATACACGGCATACGGTTCACTCAGATGAACTGTTTGCGATGATCCAGAAGAACAGAAATGATTCGGCGTAACAAGATGTGTGTGATATCCGGCAAACAGGTCGGTAATCAGAATTGTGTGCGATAATTATAGACATCGCATACGATTGTTTGTTGTGAATTGTGTGCTCGACAGGGCACATAATTCAAGAAACCAAACTGTGGGCGATAATGTAAAAGATCTCTGTCGAATACGTGTTGCTAACCGTCTGCGATGAGATTGATAGGGGACACAGATTAATATGAGCGAACGACAACAGAGATATACAGTCTGCTTAATTTAGTCCTTCTTGTTGTTGTTGGATGGCTCCGCGACATCGTCTTGGCGAGGACGCTTCTTGCCGCTGACCGTTGGCTTTTCATCGCCGCCGCTGTCGTCATCGTCGTTGATGTCCTCGTCGTCGTCCTCCTCGTTCGAACATTCCTCCTCCTCATCATCATCGTCATCGTCCTCATCGTCCTCCGACAGGTCCTCGTCTGTCTGGTCATTGTCCGACGACTCGAGCGGTAGCGTCCCTTCCATGATCCGGATAAAATCGAGGTCAGGGCTCGACGCCGGACTCATGGAAGACGAGCGGGATGATTCCGAGGTTGACCTATCATCGGGCGGAAGACTGCTGGCGGAACTGTCGTCCTCGCTGTCGCTCGACATGGTTGCGGTATGTACACAAAGCGAGATTGCAGAGTGTGTGTAAGTGTGTAGCGTGGCCGGCCGGGATGATGAAGACGGTGGAGACTGAAGCGAGGTATGAAGAAAAGAGGAATGGCAATTGAAGCGGAAGATTGACGGTTTTTGTTGGCACCTTGGCAGGCGGTTAGAATCCTGATATAATCAACCGCAATTATTAGTACCCAGTCGCTCCAAATTCCCGTGGTTGCGCAGTTCTCAATGTGATAATTACACACACAGGTTGGAGCGTCCAAATGTGAAACAAGCAGTTTTCATAGGACAATTGTCAAGCAATAGATGAGCTCTGCTTATTGATGTAGCCAGTAATAATCAAACAAAACCCCTAATCATCATTACAAACAGCGCATAGAAGATGGCTAATGCGACAACTACAACTACACATGTTAGTTCCTTCTTGTCTCTTGCTTTCATCTATTGTCTGTGATTGAGTCTTTCTTGTTTCATCGTAGTGATTGTACACTCCAGATCAGTCAGTTTCTTCTTCAGCTTTACGTTATCTTCTGCGAGCTTGGTGATAACACTCCGAGCCCTGCCATGCCATTCATCATCCAACCAGTTAACAAAGGTACAAGCGTTATATCCCTGCCAATGTTGAATATTCGGGATGGGCAGGGGCATTAACTCAACTTAAATGATGAACTTAGCACTAGCCTCTAAGGGGCAACTGAGAAACCGTCTGCCCATGTCAAATCCCTCCGTGCATATACGTTGAGCGGGAGTGTGTCCGTGCGCACAACTCAGCTTTTGGTACTTCTCGGTGGCGCAAAACTCGGAGTCGAACTCATGTTGCGGGAGTCTGGAGTCATACTCCGGATCCGGCGGTTGATCACTTTCCTGGGTGGGGGAGCGGGGGTCATTCAGGACGGATTGAGCAGGGAGCTACTTTAATTTGGACATGCTAAAAAAGATCGGGATTGATTGGAACCTGACAAGACGATTCAGATCCGTAGTACACCGGCCTTCTGATGACCTTAGGCAAGCGCTCGGCAGTGACCGCCGTCGTGGTGGCGCCGCCCATCGCGCTGCCGAGAGCGATGATACGAGCCGGAGCAGCCGTACCGAAACCATCAGCACCACTCGTCCGCATTCCCCCAATGACAGTGCGACGCGAGGGAATTTGGGGGCTATCTAGGGATTTGGGGGAAATGGGGACTGTGGTGATCTGATAACGGTCGGGAACTACTTATCGCACTCTGTTGTATACGGCACAAGGTTTGTACATATCGTTTGTGTTCGATATTACAACTTCACACACGATTTCCACACGAAACTATGTGAGAAGACAACGTGCGTGACACACGGTTCCCGTGACATAACCGTATGTGATGTACTACCCGGTACATATGGGGATGCAATAATGGAGTTAATACTGTAAACAGCCGCTCTGCGGATACCCGTCAAAAAATAAAAACAGCCGCTCTGCAGATAGAGATGGGGGCGGCGGCCGAGGCAGCGGCTACCGGATAGGAGGTCAATCCTCGGTCGGTCGGTGGTGGCAGCATGATAGGAGGTCAATCCTCGGTCGGCGGCGGGAGATAGGAGGAGATCTCAATCCTCGAGGTCGGCGGCGGTGTGATTGGAGCACATCCCTCGCGGTCGAAGGCGGGATAGTGGAGCTCGAGCTTCAGGCGGATGCCCCACTAAGCTTTGCTCAACGACCTTGCTCTCGGAGTGCCGTGGCATCACGCTTCTCTGTCTGCTGGGTGGAGGACGCCGCGCGGCTAATTAATTAAGGTATTCTTTTCGTTGAGTGGCTTAGTTAAGGTATTCAATTCATAAGGGTAGTATACTGTACTCTGTGTGTAAATTGATTGGTCATCGCACGGCTGGATAAAACAATTTGGAGCGCCCTCCATAAATTATGAAAATAAAATCTTGTGATTTATACACGCATCTTTGGGCATCAATTAATCCATTTAGTAATGCTTTTTTGAATTACCCCTCGTGTGGTGCAGATGGAATGATCTGAATGGATGAAGGATCGGAGAAGCTCAAAGTTTGCGAGTGGCGTGACGGAGTTCATCACTTTGGCTGAAAGGACAAAGAAGAGAGTCCGTAACGATGATTACATCCTGTGTCCATGCAAGGATTGTGGCAATACAGAGTCACATAAAGTTACAGACGTCGAGTACCACTTATTCAAGCGGGGATTCATGGATGGATATACACGTTGTACTAGACACGATGAAGAGCTGGTCATGGATGAAGGCAACTAGGGCGGTGAGATGCCAAACCCCGATCAGAGTCACATGGATGTCGAATCTAACCTTGGGGCTCAGACGTCAAACTACCAACGGAACAGAGACAATCGAAAAACCCCACTGGAAAACCAAGACGGCGACGAAGACGACGACCTTGATGGTATGCCAGATTTTGCTGCTATGATTGCAGATTTCCAGGGCCCAGATAAAGATTTGGTTGGGTACAAGGATCTGCCAACCATTGATGCGGACTCAAAGAAAGATTTGTATCCAGGTTGCAAAAAGAAATATTCCAAGTTGAGTTCCACACTGGCGCTTCTCAGATTTAAAGCAGAAAACGGTCTATCAAACAAGGGCTTCACAGAGTTGTTAGGTCTTTTCAAAGACATTCTTCCAGAAGATAATGTGCTCCCCAAAAGCACGAACGAAGCGAAGAAAGTTGTTTGCCCATTGGAACTTGAAGTCCAGAAGATACACGCTTGTGTGCATGATTGTATGTTGTACCGCGGTGAGTACAAAGATTTGCGTGCATGTCGCATATGCAAGCATCCACGATACAAGCGCGGGAAAGCAAAGGACAAGGACAAATTGGATGATGAGATCAAGACAGGAATCCCGTTCAAGGTTGTTTGGTACTTGCCTTTAATTCCAAGGTTGAAGCGTTTGTTTGCAAACCCTAGAGAGGCAAAGAGGCTGCGGTGGCATCATGATGAGCGAATTGCGGATGAATATTTGAGGCATCCAAAAGATGGGGCTCAGTGGGAGTCAATCGAGGAAAAGCATAAAGACTTGCCATGGATACTAGAAGTATATGGCTCGGGGAGTGTACTGACGGGATGAATCCATTTGGCGATATGAGCACCAAACACAGCACATGGCCGGTGCTTCTGTGCATATATAACCTTGCTCCTTGGTTGTGTATGAAGAAAAAATACATCATGATGTCAATGATTATCCAATGCCCGAAGCAACCTGGAAATGACATCGACATTTACTTTGAGCTACTGGTAGAAGAACTGCTGACATTGTGGGTAAAAGAGCCTGGTGTAAAATGTTATGATGCTTACAAAAAGGAGATTTTTGATCTACATGCGTTGCTGCTGCACACCATTCAAGATATGCCGGCATTAGGCAACACGTCGGGGCAGAAAACAAGGGGAGATGTAGGATGTGTCACATGCGTGGATAGGACAGGGAGTAGATTTCTTCCCAACTCGCACAAAACCGTGTATTTGCGTCATCGTAGATTCTTACGGAGAGAGCACCCATACCGAAAGATGAAAGCTGAATTTGATGGTATGGTAGAGGTAGGTTTGAGCCCAAGACCTTATTCTGGGAAGGAGGTCCACAGAATGGCTAAAGAAATTGAAGTTGTGCTTGGCAAGGGACCCGGTTCGTTGTAAAAAAAACACCCAAGTTGCAGGTGTTTAAGAAGAAATCAGTGTTCTGGCAATTACCTTACTGGGAGATTCTAAGTGTACGTCACTGCATCGATGTCATGCACGTAGAGAAGAACGTATGTGAAAGCATCCTTGGTACTCTACTCAAGATTAAAGGTAAAACAAAGGATGGTGACGGAGCACGACTCGATATGCCTGGTGATCAACCAGAACACATGAATGAAGCAGAAGATGGTGACAAATTCCTCCACATTTGCCAGAGTTACAATTTCACTGCAAAAGAAGCAAAAGAGTTCTACAATTATTTGTTGTCAATTAAGACACCCTCTTCCTACTCCGCAAACATCAGAAGTCTCGTGGATGTGAGCACGGGTAAAATGAAGTTGGCACACATGAAGTCACATGATTGCCACGTAATGTTGACACAAATCCTCCCGGTGGCCATCAGGAATTTGATGGACACAGACATAAGAAACACACTCATTGATCTCTGTGATTTCTTCAACCAACTATGGCAGAAAGTGGTAAATCGTGAGGAGCTGGATCATATGCAAGAGGATATTGCAAGAATATTGTCCAACCTAGAGATGTTTTTCCCACCATCATTCTTTGATGTCATGGTCCATCTCACTGTGCACCTTGTCAACGAGATAAATTACTGTGGTCCTGTGTTTCTTCGCAACATGTATCCCTTTGAGTGGTTCATGGGAATATTGAAGCGCTATTGTTGGAACCGATGTCATCTAGGGGCAAGCATCCTACAAGGTTATACCGCGGATGAGGTGGTTGAGTTTTGCACCGAATACATGAAACAAAGACCTATAGGTTTGCCCCTCTCTCGCCATGAGGGAAGGTTGGCTGGTAAGCCGGTCCTTGCTGGCGCGCCACACGCTGCACCTAGAGATGAGACCGATAAAGCCCATTTGACGGTACTGCTTAACAGCCCAGTTCTCGACGTTTATGCTGAAGAACACTTGGCGGAGATATGACGAAGCTTCTTACCCATGGTGCATCCATTAGATGTCGTGATGAAGGCGCACAATAAGGACTATGTCAGATGGCTGAAGGATCGTTTGTCACGCGGATCCATGGATGACATTGCAACGTGGTTGGCACAAAAGCCATCACCTACGGTATTGAGGTACCAAGTGTATGACATAAATGGCTACACGTTCTACACCGAGGAACGTGATAAGAAGACCTCATATCAGAACAGCTCCATTCGAATAGAATGCATAACTTTAGATGAAGCTGATAAAAGGGTATACTATGGAACCATCGAAGAGATTTGGGAGCTTAACTATGTGAAAGTTAAGGTGCCATTATTCAGGTGCAAATGGGTCCCTCTTAGTCAGGTAAAGGTTGATGAATACAGGAAGAACTGTGTTAACAAGACAAAGATGGCATATCACAAGGACCCGTTCATTCTTGCCAGCGATGCAACACTGATTTTCTATGTGGAAGACCCCTTGCATAAGAACTGCCATGTAGTGATGCGTGGGAAGAGGAGGGTACTGGGCGTCGAGGGTGTTGCTGATGAGGACGAGTACAATGAATTTGCTGAGATGTCAGCGAAGGGATCACGCACCAAACATAAAAAGAGGCTTAAAATCATCAGAAATCCTAAGTTCATTTGGGATCAACCTAATGATCCCAGTTCTCCCATGTACATGGGAATTAATATGTAACACTATTTATTATGTCTACTCTGCAACTTAATTCATTCAATTAGAACTGTCGCATGTACTGAATTGTGAGTTATGCCCGGCCTTCTGTTGATCTAAGAACGATTAATATGTTGACCTTGATATGTCGTCAGCATAGGCAATGAGAGTTTGAACTATTTATGATTGTATACCCTATAGCTAGCACACTCAATTGATGTCACTCCAGTATGTATGAACAAAACATATGCAATCTGGTTTGCAAATAGCACACGGTTCATTCACGAAAGCCGTGTGCCTACCAAACCGTGGCCGATGACCCCTGCTGCGCGCGATGTGAGTCGTGCGTTCTGATTGGCCAGAACCCAAACCCCACGGATCATACGTCTGCATCGTTGGATGCACACAGATCGAACGGCAATCCTCATCCCTTCATCACCACATGCAGTTGCAGTTGGGATTCATTTTATATGCACTAAATGCCTGGTAAATGCAAAAAAATGGCTTGAATATAGCAAAGGAGCCCCAAAATGCGCCAGAAAATCAAACCTAGGGTATAATAGTGATTGCGTACTGTGGAAACAATTTGAGGCGAAACGATGAAGTCGCCAGCAACTGGAGTTCGAATTGCCATGTCTCCTTTTGGAAACTTTGATCCTTCTTGTGAGATGCTCTGGTTTCCAAGGAGCGATCATCCAAACTTGTGCCAAACTTTACCAAAAAATTTCCACGGGGTCTTGAGAGCACGCCATGGTGGCACACCGATTTTCGTGATTTTCGGACTCCATCTGCATTTCCTGTAATTAAAATACCAACAAGACCAATGCCGGTGGATGCATCTCGCATCCGAAATGTTTGAAAATTCTTCCCATTCCTTGGACATGAATGAAAACATGCAAAGCGAAATACAAATGATTTTGTAGACCTGCTTTGCAAGTAGCCCACCTATAGTTGCGGTTGGGATTTGATTTATATGCACAAAATGCACGATAAAATGCAAAAATAGATTTAATATAGCAAACGAGACCCGAAATGCGCCAGAAAATCAATACTTGGGTGCAGTGGTGATTGTGTACCGTGGAAAAATTTCTGAGGCAAAACAATGAAGTCACCAACGATTGGAGTCTCAATTGCCACGTCTCCTATTGGGAACTATGATCCTTCTTGTGAGATGTTCCGGTTTGCAAGGAGCGATCATCGTAACTTGTGCCAAACTTTACCAAAAAAATTCCACTCGGTATTGAGATCGTGCCACGGTGACATACCGATTTTTGTGATTTTCTAAGTCCATCCGCATTTCCTGTAATTAAATTACCAACAAGCCCTACGCCGGTGGCCGCATCTCGCGGCCGAAATGTTTGAAAATTCTTCTCGTTTCTCGGACAATGAATTAAAGCTAGCAAAGCGACACATAAATGATTTTTACACCTTCTTAGCTAACACCCACATGTAGTTGCAGTATGGTTTTGATTTATATAAACTAAATGCATGGTAAATGCAAAAAATGTCTTAAATGTAGCAAACAAGACCTGAAATGCCCCAGAAAATCAAACCTAGAGATATGATGGTGATTGCGTACGGTGGAAAAAAGCTGTAGGCGAAATGTTGAACTCACGTCTTCGTTTCAAAATTACCACGTCTTCATTTCAAATGAAATTATGCTGCTCCTTGATGTAGATGTTTTCCAATAGCACAGGGTTCAGTCACGAAAGCCGTGTGCCTATCAACCCGTGGCCGATGACCCCTACTGCGCGCGATCTGAGTCGTGCGTTCTGATTGGCCAGAACCCAAGTCCCACGGATCGTACGTTTGCACCGTTAGATGCACCCAGATCGAACGACGATCCTCATCCCTTTCATCACCACATGCAGTTGTAGTTGGGATTTGATTTATATGCACTAAATGCCCGGTAAATGCAAAAATTGCTTAAATATAGCAAAAGAGCCCCGAAATGCGCGAGAAAATCAAACCTAGGGTATAATAGTGATTGTGTACCATGGAAAATAATTCGAGGCAAAACGATGAAGTCACCAGCAACTGGAGTTCGAATTACCACGTCTCCTTTTGGAAACTATGATCCTTCTTGTGAAATGCTCTGGTTTCCAAGGAGCGGTCATCCAAACTTGTGCCAAACTTTACCAAAAAATTTCCACGGGGTCTTGAGAGCACGCCATGGTGACACACCAATTTTCTTGATTTTGGGACTCCATCTGCATTTCCTATTATTAAAATACCAACAAGACCTACGCCGGTGGCCGCATCTCGCATCTGAAATGTTTGAAAAATCTTCCAATTCCTTGGACAATGAATGAAAACACGCAAAGCGACACACAAATGATTTTGTAGACCTTATTTGCCAACACCCACATGTAGTTGTTGTCGGGCCATTGGGAACCAGGGTACCCCGGCCCGTCTGTTTGCGGCCCAAGGATCGACGCCTGGCGAAGGCCCAAGACGCGGCCCACCCAAGGGCGCCGCGAAGCGAAGACATCTCCCGAGGTCGAGCCTCCTGAGGGCCCCTCCTGGAGACGCGCCCTGCCGACACTTAGCCGCGGCAGGAGCAGGAGCCTCACAAGGCCGTCTCGCGAGGCTGCCTCCTAGGGCACCCTCCCGAGCCGGGCGCCCGAGGCCACCACGCCTGATGTCAGCTGCGCGGTTCATTGCCCATCACGTGGGTGACGCGCGTGGCGACGAAGGGCGGCAGAAGGCGCGCCAGCGGGCGCGGACAGGGAGGCTTTTCTCTTTGGTGCTAAAGGGGGCAGCCCAGCTGCCCTCCCCCAAAGCAAGTCCCAAGGACTGCCCGTTTGGAGAAAGAAGACCAAGACAGCAAGGCGCGCAGGGCGGAGGTCACCACCGAGCCCACTGGCGCGTCATGGATCATGCTTTTGCAGGCGAAGACCGCCTTTAGTCAGGATAAGACTGAGCACGTGTCCCCTTTCAAAACCCGCCAAGTGTGGCAACCCTTCCCGCCTAATTTTTGGGGGAAGAGGACCAAGGCGGCTATAAAGGGGCCAGAGCTGCTACTGGAGGGGGGATCGATTCCTCTGCCTTCTACCTTGTACGCGAGAACATCTTCTTGCCCAGAGCAATCCCAACACAAGCAGGAGTAGGGTTTTACACCACAAGGTGGCCCGAACCTGGGTAACCGTCGTGTCCCCTATCGTGCCCCCACGTAGCGTTCTCGCCGCAGCCTCGCCGTGGTCACCATTGGTTGGAGAGAACTAGCACAGTGTTCGAACCTCTAGTCCCCCGGGGTCCAGACTCCGACATTTGGCGCGCTAGGTAGGGGGTGGCTCGAGTTCTCTTCCACCTCCTCGCCGCCATGGCCGACGCTCGCCGTGAGCGCTACGCGCGCCGGGCTGCCAGGGTGGTCCAGACGGAGCCTGTTGCCCGCGACGACCGTCGACGCCGCGCCGTGATGTCTACTACACAACTTATTCTTGTAGACTCGTGTTAGGCCTCCAAGCGCAGAGTTTTGTAGGACAGTAGCAAATTTCCCTCAAGTGGATGACCTAAGTTTTATCAATCCGTGGGAGGCATAGGATGAAGATGGTCTCTCTCAAACAACCCTGCAATCAAATACAAGAAATCTCTTGTGTCCCCAACACACCCAATACAATGGCAATTTGTATAGGTGCACTAGTTCGGCGAAGAGATGGTGATACTAGTGTAGTATGGATAGTAGAAATATTTTTTTATAATCTGAATAAATAAAAACAGCAAGGTAGCAAACGATAAAAGTGAGCACAAACGGTATTGCAATGCTTAAAAACAAGGCCTAGGGTTCATACTTTCACTAGTGTAATCTCTCAACAATGCTAACATAATTGGATCATATAACAATCCCTCAACGTGTGATAAAGAATCACTCCAAAGTTCCTATTAGCGGAGAACATAAGATAGAAATTGTTGTAGGGTATGAAACCACCTCAAAGTTATCCTTTCCAATCAATCTATTGAGCCATCCCTATAAGTGTCACAAATAGCCCTAGAGTTCGTACTAAAATAACACCATATGATACGCATCAACCAACTCTAATGTCACCTAGATACTCCAATGTCACCACAAGTATCCGTGAGTTGATTATTCGATATGCATCAAACAACTTCAAATTCATAATATTCAATCCACACAAAGAACTTCAAAGAGTACCCCAAAGTTTCTTATCGGAGAAAAGATAATGAAAACATGCAACCAACCCCTATGCCTAGATTACCCCAAGCTCACGGGAATCCACGAGTTGATCACCAAAACATACATCAAGTGTATCAATAGAATACCCCATTGTCACCACAGGTATCCACATGCAAGACATACATCAAGTGCTCTCAAATCTGAAATATTCAATCCGACAATAACGAAACCTCAAAAGGAAAGACTCAATTCATCACAAGAAGATAGAGAGGGAAGAAACACCATATGATCCAACTATATTAACAAAGCTCGCGATACATCAAGATTGTGCCAAATCAAGAACACGAGAGAGAGAGAGAGAGATCAAACACATAGCTACTAGTACATACCCTCAGCCCCGAGGGTGAACTACTCCCTCCTCGTCATGGAGACCGCCGGGATGATGAAGATGGCCTCTGATGATGATTCCCCCCCTGACAGGGTGCCATAACAGGGCTCCAGATGGTATTTCTTCGGTACAGAGGCTTGCGGAGGGGGCATCGAAGTTCTAGGTTTATTTCTGGGGGTTTCTCTATTTATAGGATTTTTCAGCGTTGGAATCACGCGAAAAGGAGCTACGAGGGTCCCACAAGGCAGCACGGAGCGACCCCCCAGGCCGCGCCGTGGTGCCTTGTGATTACCTCGTGAGGTTTCCTTCCACGAAGCTTCGGGGGTCTCTTTTGGTCCAAAAAAAACGTCAAAAAGTTTCGTCCAATTCCGAGAACTTTTATTTCTGCACAAAAAACAACACCACGGTAGTTCTGCTGAAAACAGCGTCAGTCCGGGTTAGTTCTAATCAAATCATACCAAAACCATATAAAATGTTATAAACATGGCATGAATACTTCATAAATTATAGATACGTTGGAGACGTATCACGCCGCCGGCGCCGTCACCGACCCCGCTGCTAGGGAGCAGCAGGCGTCCTCCCTCCACCCGTCCGTGGAGGCAGATGGTCACACCGCCACGGCCTCGTCGCTTGCTCGCCGCGACGCGCCGGCCCCGCAAGCCACGCTGCTCATGGCGCGCGAGCTCCTGCGCTACCGTCCCACCGACGCCGGCTATGACGCCTGGCTCGGCCGCATCACCGAGCTCGTCAACGCCGCGGGCGACGCCCCGGTGCCCTCTCACTCGCTCCGTCCCCTGCCGTCTTGCGCCAAGGACATGGCACATGATGCGCCCCTCCGCCTCCTCTGCATGGCGAGGATGCCCGGCGCCACCGTGACGCGCGGGCGTGCGAACCATCATGCGGCGCATCCTCTCCGGACCTCGGCGAGCCCAGCTGCCAGATCGTCCGACGCGCGCGTGCTCCTCGAGCAACAGCGCCAGCGCCAGGACATGACCGTCCAAGAAGTCACGGCGGCTGGTCACCAGAACCGCGCCGCTCTCGCCGGCGGCGTTCCCTCCAGCTGTGTGGGGTGCCGCGGCTTCACCCGCGAGCTGCACCGCGTGGTGTGGCCCACCAAGTTCAAGCCGGACCTGCCTCCGCGCTACGACGGCACCCCCAACCCCGTGGAGTTCCTGCAGCTCTACGCCCTGAGCATCGAGGCGGTAAATGGTGACGACAAGGTCATGGCGAACTGGTTTCCCTTGGCCCTCAAGGATGGCCCACGCTCGTGGCTCATGAACCTCCCCGAGGCGTCCATGTCTTCGTGGGGCGAGCTCTGCCGGTAGTTCATCGCCAACTTCAAGGGCACTCACGAGCATTCCCTCACGCTCAATGGCTTGCGCGGCGTGCGCCAGCACCCCGACGAGACCCTTCGCAAGTACATCCAGCGCTTCAGCCAAGTGCGCAATAGGATCCCGTGCACCTCCGAGGCCGCCATCGTCTCCGCGTTCACCAACGGCGTCAAGGACGTCCGCATGCGCGAGAAGCTCGCCATCAACGATGAGCTTGACTCCATGCGCGAGCTCTTCGACCTCGCCGACAAGTGCTCCAAGGCCGAGGAAGGCCGCCCCTTCATCCACAATGACCCCGACGCGGCGCCGGACGCCGCCAAGGCCAAGGCCAAGGACACCAAGCGCAAGGGCCCTGCAGTCCTCGCGGCGGAGCCCGAGCAGAAGCGCGGCCGCGAGCGTGACGAGCCCCAAAGGGACAACCGCCCTCTCTGCGCCTACCACAACTCGCACTCCCACAGCACTGAAGACTGCCACGAGCTCAAGTTGCTTCGCGACGAGCGCCTTGGTCGCCGCAGCGACCGCAATGACCGCGGCACCGGCCGTGGAGGTGGCCGTAACGGCGGCCGCTGGGGAGACCGCAATGGCAACGGCAACTTCCGCCAGGGCTGGCATGACCAGCCTCGCGAGGCCACCTGGCGCGACCCGCCTCGTGAGGCCAATCATTAGGCCAATGCTGCCCTTCCGCCACTGCCGCCACCGCGGCGGAATGATGGCAACCAGCCCGACCAAGACGCTCATCGACGGGGGCACTGGCCTCAATGTGATCTCCATAGAGACCTTTGAGCAGCTCCAGGTGCCTTATGACCAGCTGCTACCCACCAGACCCTTCTCCGGGGTGACCGATGGCTCCACCATTCCTCTGGGCCAAGTGCGCGTCCCTGTCACCTTCGGCACCCGCAAGAACTACCATACCGAGCTCATTGACTTCGACGTGGCGCACATCGGCCTGCCATACAACGCCATCTTGGGCTACCCAGCTCTCGCCAAGTTCATGTCGGCAACGCACCACGCCTACAACGTCCTCAAGATGCCGGGCTGCAGGGGCATCATCACCGTCTGTTGTGACGAGAAAGACGCAGTCCGCTCCCTCGAGAGTGCCTACAAGGCTGCCGCCACCGCCTACCCTGCCGACGAGGATGCTACCGAGCCTCACGAGGCCGCACCCACGAAGAAGAAGAAGCTGTTCTCTCAGGACCGCGCTGAGACGAAGAAGGTGTCGGTGGATGGCAGCGACTCAGGCCCTGCCTTCACCATCGGCACAGGCCTTTCTCCTGCATAGGAAGGCGCGCTCATCACCTTCCTTCGGGCAAACTCAGATGTGTTTGCCTGGACGGCATCTGATTTGTCTGATGTGCCGAGGGAGGTGATCGAGCACCACTTAGTGGTGTGCCCCAATGCACGCCCCGTGAAACAGAAGGCATGGCGCCAGGCGCTAGAGAAGCAAGATTTCATCGTCAAGGAAGTTCGGAAGCTCCAAGAAGCTTGGGTCATCCGTGAGGTGCGCCACCCTGAGTAGCTCGCCAACCCCGTCGTGGTGCCCAAGAAGTGCGGCGAGGAGCGCATGTGCATCGACTTCGCAAGCCTCAACAAGTTCTGCCCTCAAGACCCCTTTCCACTGCCCCGCGTCGACCAGATCGTGGACTCCACCGCTGGGTGTGAGTTGTTATGCTTCCTAGATGCCTTCTCAGGCTACCACCAGATCGATGGCAACCAAAGACGTGGAGAAAACAGCCTTCATCACCCCCTGCGGCATATTCTGCTACATCTGCATGCCTTTCGGCCTCCGGAGCGCCGGGGCTACCTTCCAGAGGCTGATGCGCATCGCCTTGGGACCCCAGATGGGAAGAAACGCCAAGGCTTACGTCGACGACATCGTTGTCAAGACCCGCGAGGCCCGGTCCCTCCTCGCGGACCTCCAGGAGACGTTCGACAACCTGCGCAAGGTCAACCTCAAGCTCAACCCAGAAAAGTGTGTCTTCGGAGTCCCCTCCGGCAAGCTGCTCGGCTTCCTGGTCTCCCACCGCGGCATCGAGGCCAACCCCGAGAAGATCAAGGCCATCGAGAAAATGCACCCTTCCCGGAGCCTCAAGGAGATGCAGCACCTGGCGGGATGCATGGCCTCCCTTGGACGATTCATCTCCAAGTTCGGCGAGCAAGCCCTGCCATTCTTCAAACTCATGAAGAGATCAGGCCCATTCAAGTGGACTCCCGAGGCTGACGCTGCCTTCGAAGACCTCAAGAGGTACCTCACGAGCCCGCCCATCATGGTCGCGCCACGCTCTCGCGAGCCCCTACTCCTATACTTGGCGGCCACCCCCTAGACGGCCAGCGCGGCCCTGGTGGCAGTCCGAGAAGAGCGCGTCCCCGCACAGAAGAGGCCCGCTGTGCCACCAACCCCTGAGGCCCCGCTATCGCGTGCCGAAGTCTTGCCTCAGGAGGCCTCCTGTGAGCCGCCTTGCGAGCCCTCTGAGCCGCATCAGCCCCTTGGGCCCCCTGAAGACCAAGCTGCTGCAACAACTACCCGCCTTGTCGAGCACCCTGTATACTTCGTTAGTATGGTGTTGCGAGACACACGCGAGAATTACCCCATGCAACAGAAGTTACTCCTTGCACTCCTCGTCACCTCCAGGAAGCTGCGCCACTACTTCCAGGGCCATCCCATCAAGGTGATTTCACCCTACCCCCTGGAGCAAGTCCTGCACAGCCCCAACGCCGCTGGCCGCGTCGCCGAGTGGAACATCGAGCTGCAGGCTTTTGAGCTGGAATTCTGCACCACAAGGGTGATCAAGGGTGCAGCCCTGGCTGACTTCATAGCAGAGTGGACGGATCTGCCCCAGGAGGGGCCTCGCGAGGCCGAATCCCTCTTGCCTGGGGACGAAGCGCCTGGCGGATGGTCCATGCACTTCGATGGCACCTTCTCCCGACAGGGCGCGGGAGCTGGCGTCGTGCTCACCTCGCCAACGGGAGACAAGCTCTACTACGCTGTCCAACTCTGCTTCAAGTGCGACGATAAGGTCTCCAACAACATCACAGAGTACGAGGGCCTCATCGCCGGCCTCAAGGCCGCCTCTGCCCTGGGCATCAAGTGCCTCACCATCAAGGGCAACTCCCAGCTCCTCGTCAACTTGTCCAACAAAAGCTACAAGCCCAAGGATGAGCACATGGCCGCCTACTTAGAAGAGGTACGTAAACTTGAGAAGCGTTTCCTTGGCTTGGAGCTGCAGCACGTCCCTCGCGGCGGCAACAAGGAGGCCGATGACATCGCCAAGCGAGCATGCCGCCGCAAGCCCCAGAGCCCTGGCATCTTCGAGGAAAGGCTCCTTAGGCCATCAGCTACACCACCTGTCGTGGGCACCACGCTGCTTCATGAAGAACTCCCACCCGCACCGCCCACGGGCGCGCCAGACTGCGGCCCGGCCTCAGGAGCCCGCCTGCTGCTGGCGCTGGAGCCTCAGGTAGGCAGCTGGGCCGCGGAGTTCAAGGACTACTTGCTTCACGACACCCTCCCGGAGAAGGACTCGGAAGCAGAGCGCGTGGCCCGGCAAGCCACCGCTTACTGCTTGCAAGATGGCGATATGTACCGCAGGCGCCCCAATGGCGTCTCGCTACGGTGCATCTCAGAAGAACAAGGGCGCAAGCTGCTCACTGATATTCATGGAGGAGACTGTGGCCAGCACTCATCGTCGCGCACCCTTGCCAGCAAGGTGTTTCGTAGTGGCTTCTACTGGCCCACCGCGCTCCACGACGCCACCGAGCTGGTCCAATCCTGCGAAGCTTGTCAATTCCATGCCAAGCAGATCCACCAGCCAGTGCAAGGCCTCCAAACAATTCCCCTCTCGTGGCCCTTTATGGTCTGGGCCTCTGGGGGCTAGATATCTTGGGGCCTTTCCCTCGCGCAGCTGGCGGTTACCGCTACCTCTACGTCGCCATCGACAAGTTCACCAAATGGGCGGAGGTTGAGCCCGTGCGCACCATCCCAGCAGGGTCTGCCGTCAAGTTCATCAAGGGCCTCGTGAGCCGCTTCGGCGTCCCCAACCGCATCATCATTGACAGCGGCTCCCAGTTCACGAGCGGCCTCTTCAAGTCATACTGCGCCAGCCTCGGCACACAGATCTGCTACGCCTCCGTGGCGCACCCTCGAAGCAATGGCTTGGCCATGCGCGCCAACGCCGAGGTCCTCAAGGGCCTCAAGACAAGAAGCTTCAAGAAAAAGCTCGAAGCCTGTGGCAAGGGCTAGCTTGACGAGCTGCAGTCTGTGCTGTGGTCCATCCACACAATGGCAACCAAGCCTACCGGCGAGACTCCCTTCTTCCTCGTCTACGGAGCCGAAGCCGTTCTCCTGTCTGAGCTCCGGCACGACTCTCCGCGAGTCCTTGCCTTCGACGAGGCTCGTCAGGACACCTCGCGAGAGGCCGACCTGCTGTTCCTCGAAGAAGCGCGTCGCCAGGCCGCTCTCCGCGCCGCCAGATACCAGCAGGAGTTGCGTCGCTATCATAGCCGAAACATACGGCCGCGCACCCTCGAGGTCGGCGGCCTCGTCCTGAGAAGGATCCTCTCCAGAGAAGGACTCCACAAGCTCTCACCCATGTGGGAAGGCCCTTTCAGGGTTACTCATGTCTCCAGGCCCAGCACCGCCTGGCTGGAGACAGAGGACGGACTTCCTGTGCCTAACGCCTGGAATATCCAACACCTCCGCAAGTTCTACCCGTGACCCTCACGCGTACGAACGAAGTGGGGCTGTACACGCCCCGGAGCCTCTCATTGCGTTCGCCTGATGGGCCCGCGAGAGCTCCTGCCCACGTCTCAGTGGAAGCCCCATGCTCCGCGCTGGCGGAACGATCGAACCGCGATCATGCCCACGTCTTAGTGGAAGCCCCATGCTCCGCGCTGGCGGAACGATCGAACCGCTATCATCCCCACGCCTAGTGGAAGCCCCATGCTCCGCGCTGGCGGAACAATCACTTGAGGGCGCCCCACGGGCTGCATCAACTTCATGCTGATCCGTGCCAACCATGGCAGCCCCATCTCTTTTTGGTTGTGTAATGAACTTATTACTATGTTTCAGTAAACCTCTGTTTCCTAAGATATCTCATGTGTTGTTAAGTTGCCTGCCTCAGGAGCTGTGCAAGCTCGCGACCTCCCTGTTGCGCATCTCGCAAGCGGGGGCTGGACACGGTGCCTATGCTTGGGTCAGTCCCAGCAGCGCTGCAAAACCCAAGCGATCGAGCTATGGCTCGCGGGCCCACTCCCGTGCATGCCACCTCACCAAGGTCCTTGGTGTCTTGTCTCCTCTTGTGATACCCACAAGCAAGCTAGCAAGCGCGCACCGCTCCCCCCGTTTTACGAAATCAATGCGAAGTCATCACAGGAACAAGGTACTCCAAAGGCCTCGCGAGCGCTGCCTCACGAGGCGACTCACGACAAGACATCTTCATAACCCCCAGGGAACCTCGCGAGCGTCGCCTCGCGAGCCGGCCTACGGCGACACCTCCGCCAAGCGCCATCGGGAGGCTTCACGAGAAGAAGCTTCATGAGGTGCGCCCCGCAGCCTCGACATGGCAATCAACACTTGCAAGAGCTAAGTACAAAAATACCTCATGAGTCGTTCGTGGCGCCTCTCAAGTTTCCTCTCCCCGCAACCTCGCTAAGTGCTGATGTTCTCTCCTCCGCGCAAGCCGCTTGCACGTCAAGGGGGGACTTCCTGAGCATCACGCCTCAAGAGTCCTTACCGCCTCAGTGCCCTACACATCCTGGCCTTGTCCAGGCAATGCGACCGGACATACCAGCGACGGCTGTAGCCCGCTTGGGGGCTGGGTCCTAACGACGTAGAGCACGAAGGCAAACAAGGAAAGAGAAACAGGCCTCACGAGAGCGCCTCGTGAGGAAACATGCATCACAGCAAATCATAAGTACTTAGGATAAAGATATCGTTTTCACGCCATCGGGGGCTACATCGGCCCGTTACAGGAACAAAAGAAAGAAGTCAAGGGCGAACACGGCGCGCTTCCAAGCTCCGACACGGATGTCGCCTGCGCCTAGTCGGAGTCTTCATCTTCGCTCTTGATGCGCGGAGAGCCTTCGTCGCTCTCGCCCCCGCTGCTACCGCTGTCGCTCCCATCGGAGGACTCAGAGCCGCTGTCGTCCTCGCTCTCTGCACAGCACCCGAGGCGGGTTCCGGAGGCCCTGAAGATCTTCATGAAGAGGGTGGCAGCTCCATTGAACTTGAATTGGAGGAGATGCCCCCGCTTCAGGCCGCGGGCGAGGGCGAAGGACTTCCATCCTTGCTTCAAGAACATGAAGCCGCAGGGAGTGAACTCCGTTGCCACCCAGGAGGGCCCGTTGCAGCAACCGTCCGCCTGTACCCACAGCCCCAAGGGCTCCTTCCCCTCCATCGCCTTCACAAAGGAATCAGGGAGCCGGAGCCAGCTGCAAGGCCGGCGATGCATCCCCACGATGAACTCGTACGTCGCATCTGCCGAATGAAACCCCGCCTGGGGGGGGGGGGACGGGCGGCCGCCCCGCCGCGCCCTCCGCGGCCATGGGCACCGGCCTTCCCACAAGTGCTTGGACCAGCTTCGACAACCGCCGAGGGGCGCCCGCGCCCCTGGGGCGGGACCCTCGCGGCGGCGGCGGACGCGCGAGCTCGCCCTCTGCCCCTCGCCATCGCAGCAGTGGCTCTGAAAGACAAGGAAGAAAGGAGCAGAGGAAGAAGAAGATGGGCGAAGGACCTCTGCTCTCCGTCTTCCCCCTTTTTATGCTCGACGAGGGTGCTCTCCCTGTCGCCCCGCTTTCTTCGGCGTCGGGAATCGAAGCAGCGGCAAAGAAGCAATGATGGCCTGCGCCCCGCCCGAGCAGGCTCTATGGTAGGCGCGGGCGGTTACCGAGGTGTAGTGGGGAAGTGGGGGCGTCCCACGTCCCATCGTGCGCCATGCGTCAAGCCTGGGCCTCACAGTCTGTTAGGGCCCACGGCGTTTCGCTCCCAACAGGTGGGAACGTGCGCGCCATAGGCCCGGGGGCTACTGTCGGGCCATTGGGAACCAGGGTACCCTGGCCCGTCTATCTGCGGCCCAAGGATCGACGCCTGGTGAAGGCCCAAGACGCGGCCCACCCAAGGGCGCCGTGAAGCGAAGACATCTCCCGAGGTCGAGCCTCCTGAGGGCCCCTCCTGGAGACGTGCCCTGCCGACACTTAGCCGCAGCAGGAGCAGGAGCCTCATGAGGCCGTCTCGTGAGACTGCCTCCTGGGACGCCCTCCCGAACCGGGCGCCCGAGGCCACCACGCCTGACGTCAGCTGCGCGGTCCGTTGCCCATCACGTGGGTGACGCGCGTGGCGACGAAGGGCGGCAGAAGGCGCACCAGCGGGTGCGGACATGGAGGCTTTCCTCTTTGGTGCTAAAGGGGGCAGCCCAGCTGCCCTCCCCCAAAGCAAGTCCCAAGGACTGCCCGTTTGGTGAAAGAAGACCAAGACAGCAAGGCACGCAGGGCGGAGGTTACCACTGAGCCCACCGGCGTGTCATGGATCATGCTTTTGCAGGCGAAGACCGTCTTTAGTCAGGATAAGACTGAGCACCTATCCCCTTTCAAAACCCGCCAAGTGTGACAACCCTTCCCGCCTAATTTTTGGGGGAAGAGGACCAAGGCGGCTATAAAGGGGCCAGAGCTGCCACTGGAGGGGGGATCAATTCCTCTGCCTTCTACCTTGTACGCGAGAACATCTTCTTGCCCAGAGCAACCCCAACACAAGCAGGAGTAGGGTTTCACACCGCAAGGTGGCCCGAACCTGGGTAACCATCGTGTCCCCTGTCGTGCCCCCGCGTAGCGTTCTCGCCGCAGCCTCGCCGTGGTCACGATTGGTTGGAGAGAACTAGCGCGCCCCCAGTGTTCGAACCTCTAGTACCCCGGGGTCCAAACTCCGACAGTTGCGGTTGGGATTTGATTTATATGCACAAAATGCACGGTAAATGCAAAAAATGGCTTAAATATAGCAAACGAGACCCGAAATGTGCGAAAAATCAATACTGGCGTGTAATGGTGATTGCGTACCGTGGAAAAAATTTCGAGGCGAAACGATAAAGTAACCAACGATCGGAGTCCGAATTGCCACGTCTCCTATTGGGAACTATGATCCTTCTTGTGAGATGCTCCGGTTTTCAAGGAGCGACCATCATAACTTGTGCCAAACTTTACCAAAAAATTTCCACTCGGTCTTGAGATCGCGCCACGGTGACACACCGATTTTCATGATTTTTGAAGTCCATCCGCATTTCCTGTAATTATATTACCAACAAGCCCTATGCCGGTGGCCGCATCTCGTGGCCGAAATGTTTGAAAATTCTTCCTGTTTCTCGGACAATGAATAAAAACTAGCAAACCGACACAAAAATAATTTTTACACCTTTTTTGCTAACACCCACATGTAGTTGCAGTAGGGTTTTGATTTATATGCACTAAATGCATGGTAAATGCAAAAAATTGCTTAAATGTAGCAAACAAGACCTGAAATGCGCCAGAAAATCAAACCTAGGTTATGATGGTGATTGCGTACCGTGGAAAAAAATTCGAGGCAAAACGTTGAACTCACGTCTTCATTTCAAAATTACCACGTCTTCATTTCAAACGAAATTATGTTGTTTGTGCACACGGGCTCGTAGAGGTTTCCGTTTGCATAGGCCTTTCCGCGCCGCGACCGGCGCCCTTTTTTCACAGAAGCCGCCAACACCCCCCCACCGCCCGCCCCCGTTTCACTCAACAGTCCGTATATTCTACCAAAACTCCAATGCCAGCTCCCCTGTAACACCCCTATGTTATGAGCTACAGTGATCCACCATAATAATGCCAAGTCATCTGAGATTTGCAATGATAATCGTGATGGATTAATATCTCATTTCAAATTCTGCCACTGAATTCAAATTCAAATGCAATTGAAATTTGAGGTTGCACAAAAGTTGCTGTAAAAATGTTCCTCTTTTAGCAAATATTCCAAAACAATTTATTGTTAAGAAAAACAACATCACCATGTTGCTAAAATAAACATTAGCATTAAGACAGTGCCATTCCAGCAATTTTAAATGCAAATCCAATTATGAAAAATTCAAATGGAATCCAAACTTGCCCAAACCTTTTTGTGGCAGTATCTAAAAATGCATTGGATTTTATGGGCCAAGACCCATATTTTTCCTAAGTCATTTGGATGCCCAAATAAATCCATCTCTCTCTGTGTTTATTTAGCTAAAAGAGAAAGACAGAAAAGGAGAAAAGAACAAAAAACTTACCTGGCCTCTGGGCCGCAACTGCAGCCCGGCCCAGCCCACCGAGGCCTCCTCCCACCTGCTCCCCCCTTCGTGTCGCCTGCGCCATGGCCAGTAGCTCGCCGCTCCGGCCACTGGCTACCACGGCGCCGGGGCAGTTGGGGCGAGGGGATAAGGATTCCCCCTGCATTCCCCCTGGACGCCGCGCTCTCCTCTCCCCCTCTTCCTCGCTCGGCTCCCTCCTTCCCTTCTCTGCCGAGCGCCTCCGCCGACGCGCCATCATCACCACCGTGGCCACCGAGCTCGTTACGTCGCCGCGGCAAGTCGGCTCGTCGCCGGCCTCGACTACGTCGGCTGCACCTGGCCTTTGAGCTCGGGGAGAACCACACGGACGGGATCGAGCTCAGCTTCGAGTTCTCTGTCGCCGGCGATCCCCGACGGTTCCGGCCTCCCCTGCGCTCCCGATCACCCGAGAGGCCTCCGTGTGCCCGCGCTGTAAGCTCCGCCCCTTCCCTTTTCCTCAGCACGCTGCTGCCTCGCCCCTAGCTAGCCGTACGCGCTGCCGTCGCCATTGCCGGGATTTGCTCCACCGTTGCGCTCGCCGTTGCCGTTGCGCACGCCCATTGACTGAACCAAGAGCACGAGCGTGCTCCTGGGCTTCCCAGGCAGTGCGTGGGCACTCCAGTGGGACGCGGACGAGCCTCGTTGCTCGGATTCGCGTAGTCCCAACTCCGGCCACCGCCTGTGCTCGCCGTAGCCGCCGTTCCCGACCACCGTAGCTCGCGCCAGTAGGCTAGATCGACGCGGCTCAGAGAGCCCGATCGAGAGCAAGAAACCGCGCGCGAAAAGATCGGCCATACGCGAAACCCGAGCTCGCCGGAGCTCGTCGCCGCGTCTGGCGCTCGCCGGAGCGTTTTCCGGCGCCGGCGTCAACATGGCACCGACGTGGCCGTGCGTGGGTCACTGGCAGCCGGGTCCCGCAGGGCCCAGTTGACCAGTTGACCGGGTCAACGCGTTGACGGTAGTCTATAGCCACTGACAAGCGGGCCCCATTTGGTTAATTAAAGTAACTAAACCGTTTTTAATTAAAACCTAATTTAATTAGTTAATTAGTCACTGACATAGGGCCCCACCTAGCTAATTAACTCTGTTAGTTAGATTAGTTAGTCTCTGTGTATGACAGGTGGGTCCCGCTGGTCAGGTTTGACCTGGACCAGCCGGGTTGACTGCTGACGTCATTGTGACATCATGCTGACGTCACCTTGCACTGTTCTGGATAATACGAATTATCTAATTAATTTAATTCCAGGAATTTTAGAAAACTGTTTAAATCTTTGAAAATTCGTAGAAATTAAACCGTAGCTCGGATCGAAAAACTTTCTACATGAAAGTTGATCAGAAAAACGAGACGAATCCGAATACGCTGTCAAAATGCTTGACCATCACTCCTAACTACCTGAACATGGAACCTTCCCCTCCAGTTTAGTATACCGAAGTCTGCCCAAACGCCGGGAAAATATCCCAGATATTTTCCCGCCTCGTCTACAACATATAGCAATGCATTAGGGCACCACTAACACTGCATACTGTCATGCCATGCATCTGTGTTGCATCAATTGCTTTTATTTATTGTTTCTTCCCCCTCTTTTATTCTGATAGCCCCCGAGACCGACGCAGCTCAGGAGACCGACGACACCACTGATGATCCCTCCTTTGCCGCAGAGCTTCCAGGCAAGCAACCCCCCCTTGACGCATGCCTAAATCACCTGTTCTCTCTCCCTCCTGCTTGCATTAGAATTTGCTACTGCTATTGTTTTATCCTATTCTGATGCATAGCATGTCCTTGTAACTATTATTGATACCTGCCTGTTATCCAAAATGCTTAGTATAGGTTGGATGGTAAATCATCTGTGGCCCCTCTTCCTTGTTGTAGTTGTCCCGCTTTAGTACCTGTGCCCGATCGATGTGATCGAACGGGATGAGACCAGCACAACACCTCACACCCCCCTAAGTTGCTCGACTCTGCAGAGCTACCATCGAGTGCCGAGGGTGATACCTCTTATCTCACTCCTGATGTTGCCCCTATAGTACAGCTAGTCGGTTGTGGGATACCGAGGGTGATTCCTCTTTCACCACCCCAGATAAAGCTTCTGTCGTGCAACCCCGCAAGTGTGAATACCATTGAGGGTTATTCCTCCGGGTTCTCCTTGACGGTTACATCGAGTGGGAATCCAACGAGGGTGATTCCTCGGATTCCTTCTTGATGTTTTGGACACACGGTTACCTTGACTTTACTACTGTTACTTGATAAAGTCGGGTCGGCCCCGAGGGGTACCTGCGAGAGATGTGGATTCGGGTTGACCATGAGGGTACCCGAGAGATGAATACGTGGCACGGCCGGGCATTCTTAGCCCTTGCCATAAGTCCACAAGACGGGGCGATGAGGTCACATGATCGTGAGTCTCTGCTTGTCACCGCGAGCTCCTAATGTGCTAAGGGTTAGGATATGTAATCTAAGTAGGCCTCTGGCCTTTTCGCACTAACCATCACGTGGGAATAATATGGGTACTCGGCGTCGTGGTATCAGCCGAAGTTCTTCAGATGTCAGCGATTGAGCGGCGCGCGCCGGGTTGGACTGGTAACGCCCGCGCTTGTATTAAGGGGGCTAGGTCTGCTCCCGACCGCCCACACAACGCGCAGGAGTGCAAAGGGCGACGGGCCCAGGACCCCTTCGCACTTAGGATGTAGACTGGCGTGCTGGCCTCTCTGTTGAGCCTAGGTAGGGCTACGATGTGTCGATCAGCCGAAGCCGGGCATGGACCAAGCAAGTGTGTCCGGCCAGAGTTAATCGAGCGTGTTGGGTAAGTTGGTGCACCGGAATTGCTTTCTCGCAGGGAGTCGAGGAAGGATCTCTGGGCGATGTTGATACTTGTTGCTACTGCTATTTATGTAGTAATCTGTACTCTTCTAATGCTGCAAGACCCTGAAGATGCTAGTCTTCGATAGGCTAGGCTTTTCCCTTCTATTCTGGCATTTCTGCAGATCAGTCCACATATACAGCCTTCCATTGATAATGTTGCATAAGTAGAATAGCTCTGATGTAAGTCTTGCTGAGTACTTTGGATGAGTACTCACGGTTGCTTTGTCTCCCTTTTTCCTATATACTCGATTGCTGCAACAGACGATGGAGCCCAGGAGCCTGTTGAGCCAGCTGCCCCAGCCGACGACTACCACTACTACTACCCCCCTGGATACTACTACTACGAGGAGCCCTCCGACAACCAGGAGTAGATAGGAGGCACCCAGGCAGGAGGCCTGCGCCTTTCGATCTGTGTTTTATTTTGCCCCGCCTTCTTAAAGGCCTATCTGGTTAACTTTGTGTCTGTACTCAGATACCTGATGCTTCCGCTGACGCTTGTATGACATCGAGCTTATGTATTCGAGCCCTCGAGGCCCCTGGCTTGTAATATAAAGCTTGTATGACTTTTATTTATGTTTAGAGTTGTGTTGTGATATCTTCAAGTGAGTCCTTAGGCTTGATCGTGTGCATTTGCGTGTATGATTAGTGCACGATTAAGCCGGGGGCGTCACAAGTTGGTATCAGAGCCGAATGCCTGTAGGATCCCCCTTTCCAACTCCTCGGCCGAAGTTTAGTCTAGTCTTTGTAAAACGATTTTACTAACATGGCTGTGTGGCTTACGGGCCCACGTCACCAATGGGTAGTATTAGCATCTTTTATTCCTCTTCTATACTCTGGGACTCTGATCTCTCTTCTTTTCGGGTTAAATGATTTTGCTAACTCCGACACTAGGTTCTCGTAATCACATTCACCCGGAGAGCTGGATTATCTGCAATAAATCTTTTTGTTTGAACTGGTTAATCTGATAACCACCTTTTTCTTTTCCATTGGTCTGTTTAACCTTTCTTTCCAAGCTATCATATGCTTCTCACACTGTCATTTGACAATCTTGAAATTTCCTCTGTTTCAGATGGATCGTTTGTTCCCGCCGCGTCTCGTAAGACAGCTTGTCCGTCTGACCATGGCTGTTGATGCGACTGGGTTCCCGGCCATCTTAGTCGATCTTTTGACCAGACTGGGATATCGCTGGTATCCCGAGTACACTGTTTACGAGGATTACCGCGAGTTCAACCAGGAGCAGTACCATGCTGAGGTTCGCATCTTTGGTCGGCAGGACATCTCCGTCACTGAGTTGCACACCTTTCACGGTGTTGGAGTGACTGCCGACATGGCAGTCCATGATGCTGCCTATACTACTATTGCCCATCTCCGTGGAGAGCACAACAGTCGCTTGGAGCATACTGCCTTCAGATACATCCCGTATGCTCCTGTTGGGGATGAGACTGGATACTACACTGCTGTGTGTACGCCTTACGTGTCGCGTCGTTACGACCCGCAGGTTTTGGTACAGTACACTCAGGCTCTAGACCGTACTGCTCGAGCTCTTGCTGTCGAGTTGCACGCCACTCGTGCTCGTCTTTACGACGCTCTGACACAGTTGCTGCCAGCAGTCAGTGCACGGATGCATCCAGAGTACATTATTTACCCGCGCAGGACGGAGATGCCACCAGGTCTTGACTGGCCTGCTGTTGGAGGTTTTACCCCTCCGTGTGGTCCTCTTCTTCTAGTTCGGGACCAGGTTCTGCACCAGAGTGTCCACGGAGCATAGGATCCTCATATCGAGGGTGCCCGGCGTCGTCACATGCAGTTACCTAGGTTCAGTGGTTTTCTCCGACGCTGATGTAGCATATCACTATGTCACGTTGTTGTATTCCTCCACCGCGTGCCTGCGTGCCGCCTAGTTGTCTAGCTTTTCTTATGCTGTTGTAATGCTGGCCTGTAACCGAACCTATGTATGGATCCGTATGTCATGTTGACTATGTTGATGTATCTATTGTACTTTCTTTTGTTGTGCATGCTACTTCATGAATGAATCCATACTTCTGCAATGCTCGTTGCAAAACTACCCCCTGTTGAATCTTAGCACGATGGTTAGACCAACAGGTCGTGGCCGTGGGGACGACAATCCACCACCGCCCGACTATATGGCTGCGATGATGCAACAATTTGAAATGCACCGCCAGTTTATGCAAGGGCTGATGGATCAGTTTCCCCGCCCCAATGCCAACCAGCAGCCAGCCGCAATCACTTTGCCAGAGTTTGTGCACATGAACCCAGCCATCTTTGGCAACTCGGTTCAGCCGCTAGATGTTGATGATTGGCTCCGCGATATCACTTTCGAGATGGAGTCTGCGGATGTGGCCCCTACCAATTATGTCACTTTCACATCCTACTTTCTGAAGGGACCCACAGCACAATGGTGGGACACCCACAGACAGACCTTAGCTGCTGGAACCATCATCACCTGGATGGAGTTCAAGGCTGCTTTCCATGCCCGTTATATTCCGCAAGGAGTCATGGACCGGAAGAAGCATGAGTTCCGCAATCTCTCCCAGGGCACTAAGTCTGTAGAAGCTTATCAGCGGGAATTTCTGGAATTATCTCGCTATGCTGAAGAGGACATTGCTACCGATGCATGCAGACAAGAGAAGTTCCGTGAAGGGCTCAACCCTGACATCAAGCTCGCTCTACTAGTCTAAGACTTCGCCGACTTCGCCACCTTGGTGAACAAGGCCATTCAGGTTGAGACAGGTCTCAAGGATCACAAGGACGCTCTTAAGCGCACCCGTGAAGCGGGCTCATCTTCGGGCTCGTCTTCCCAGAAGCGCCGTATTTGGATCCCTCAGAGCATGTACCGGCCAGCTGTACCTGTTCAGAGGCCATCGTATGTTGCACCACGTATGCCTCCTCCACCTCCGAGGTAGTTCAGACCTCAAGCTCCAATGCTACAAGCTCCTGCTCCCCGTCCTGACAATGGACTCTGCTTCAAGTGTGGCCATCCAGGTTACCGTGCCAGAGACTACTCCCAGAGTCAGAATCAGCTTATGCTTCCATCTGCTGGCCATGGAAATGGCTGTGGTATTAATCAGCCCCGCAACTATAATGCCAGACCTTCTTATGGTCGTGTGCAGGCTTATCATGTCAACATGGCTGAAGCTCAAGACCAACCAGAAACTGTGATGGGTACTCTTCTTGTTAAGTCAGTACCAGCATCTGTTTTATTTGATTCAGGTGCATCGCATTCATTCATGTCAGAACAATTTGCACTCATGCATGACGTTAAATGTGAAGAATTACCCCAAACGTTAGCGGTTAACACTCCCGCGGGCCAATATCGAACCTCCTTGTTCAGTCCCGATGTCACCATTGATATTGAAGGGCTAGAGTTTCATGCTTTTCCCATTATTTTGAAGTCTTCCAAGATTGACCTCATTCTGGGAATGGATTGGTTGAAGGCTCACTCTGCCTTGATCAATTGTGCCACCAAAGTAGTACACCTTCTGCACCCATCGAATGAGCTAGTAAGTTACCAGGCTCATATTGTGCAAAGTGCCGAGGCTCAAATCTATGCCTTGAATGCGTTGAACGCATCACCTCTTGAGGGGATCGAAAACATTCCAGTCATTCGTGACTTCCAGGATGTCTTCCCGGAAGAACTTCCAGGAGTACCCCCTGTTAGGGCTGTCGAGTTTGTCATCGACCTAAAACCAGGCACCACTCCTATTGCGAAGCGTCCCTATAAGATGCCTCCGCATGAACTTCTCGAGCTTAAGGAGGAACTCGATAAATCACTTCAAAAGGGTTTCATCCGTCCAAGTTCCTCTGCCTAGGGAGCACCTTCTCTCTTTGTCAAGAAGAAAGATGGTACAAACCGATTGGTCCAATTACCGGCCTATCAACCAAGCCACCATTCAGAACAAGTGTCCGCTTCCTCGGATCAATGACCTGTATGACCAACTGGCTGGATCATCAGTGTTCTCTAAACTCGACTTGAGGTTGGGTTATCATCAGATCCGTGTCCGCGAAGAGGATATTCCCAAGACTGCCTTTGTTACTCGATATGGCTCTTATGAGTACACCGTCATGTCATTCGGCTTGACTAATGCACCGGCAATGTTCTCCCGCCTGATGAATTATATCTTCATGGATTACCTCGACAAATTCATCGTGGTTTATCTGGATGATATCCTGGTATTTTCCAAGAATAAGGAAGAACACGCTGAACATCTTCGTCTTGTTCTGGAAAAGCTTCGAGAGCACCAGCTATATGCCAAGTACTCCAAGTGCGAATTCTGGTTATCTGAAGTAACCTACCTTGGACATGTGATTTCCAAGGATGGCATTGCTGTCAACCCAGAACAAGTTCAGGCTATTCTTGACTGGACTCCTCCGAAGAATGTTAAGCAAGTCAGAAGTTTTCTCGGACTCGCAAGTTATTGTCGTCGCTTTGTCGAGAACTTCTCAAAGATTGCCAAGCCTCTGACTAATCTGCTTCACAAAGGCGTTAAGTTTGAGTGGACAGATAAATGCCAGGAAAGTTTCCAGACCCTCAAGGACAAGCTCACCTCTGCTCCAGTGCTTGCTCCTCCAGATTCTCGCAAGGATTTCGTGATTTATTGCGACACCTCTCGCCAGGGATTAGGCTGTGTCCTGATGCAAGAACGAAGAGTAATTGCTTATGCCTCGCGACAGTTGCGTCCTCACGAAGAGAATTATCCAGTGCATGATCTTGAACTTGCTGCAGTGATATATGCATTGAAGCTGTGGAGACATTACCTCCTTGGTAACAGGTGTGAGATATATACTGATCATCAAAGTCTGAAGTATTTGTTTACTCAGCCGGATCTCAATCTCCGCCAACAGCGATGGTTGGAAACAATTACGGACTATGACTGTGGTATTTCTTATACCCCTGGTAAGGCTAATGTGATGGCAGATGCCTTGAGCCGCAAGTCCTATTGTAACAACCTCACGGTTCAGCGAGCTCAACCTCATCTGTATGAAGAACTGCGCAAGCTGAACCTCTGCATTGTTCCACAGGGTTCTCTTAATACCCTTGTTATACAGCCAGATCTTGAGAAGGCTGTTAAACGCGCGCAAGCTAAAGATGCTGAAGTTGATCTGATGAAAAGAGATCTTCACCTTGAAAAGAACAGGGATTTCTCGCTTGCTAAAGATGGAACTTTGTATTTCAGAGGCCGCATTGTGGTACCTCGGTTCGAACTTATGACTGACAAGGTTATGAAGGAGGCTCATGATACACCACTGTCTATTCATCCGGATAGTACCAAGATGTATCGTGATCTCCGACAAAGGTACTGGTGGTCTAGAATGAAGCAGGATATTGCCCGATATGTTGCTGAATGTGACGTTTGCCGCCGCATTAAAGCAGAACATCAGAAGCCCGCTGGAATTCTGCAACCGCTCCCTATTCCTTTATGGAAATGGGATAAGGTTCACATGGATCTCATTACTGGCCTTCCCAAGTCACAGAAGGGTCACGATGCTATTCTTGTCGTCGTCGACCAACTCTCCAAAGTTGCACACTTTCTGCCAGTCAAGGAGACGATCACTGCTAGTCAGTTATCAGAGTTATATATCTCCAGGATTGTATCACTCCACGGTATTCCGAAGGAGATCAGTTCGGACCGTGGCAGCCTCTTCACCTCACACTTCTGGAATAGTTTCCAACAAGCTATGGGAACTCATATTACTTGGAGTTCAGCTTATCACCCCCAGTCTCAAGGTCAAGTCGAGCGAGTGAATCAAGTGCTTGAAGATATGTTGCGTTCTTGTGTTATATCTTTTGGCAAGAAGTGGGAGGAATCTCTCCCGTATGCCGAATTCTCTTATAACAACAGCTATCAAGCAAGCTTGAAAATGGGCCCCTTCGAGGTATTGTATGGACGTAAGTGTCGAACCCCTCTGAATTGGTCAGAAACTGGGGAAAGACCGCTCATTGGTCCGGATATTATCCAACACGCCAAAGAGCAAGTCCGAATTGTGCGAGAAAATCTCAAAGCTGCTCAGTCTCGCCAGAAGAGCAATTATGACCGCAAACACTGGGGATCGATCTATCAACCTGGTGAGCAAGCTAATCTGCGTGTCACTCCTATGAAGGGCACTCATCGCTTCGGAATCAAGGGCAAGTTAGCTCCTCGCTACATCGGCCCCTTCCGCATTCTCGCCAGACGTGGGCATGTGGCTTATAAATTGGAGTTGCGGCCGCAATTCTCTCATATCCACGATGTCTTCCACGTATCGCAACTTCGCCGTTGCTTCAAGGAATCTCCGCACCGAGCAGTGGACCATGAATTGCTCGATTTGCAAGATGATCTATCTTATAAGGAGCATCCGATCCGCATTCTCGATCAAGCTGAACGTCGGACCCGCCATAAGACTACTAAGTTCCTTAAAGTGCAGTGGTCGAATCATACTGAGGATGAAGCCACTTGGGAACACAAGGATCGTCTTCGGGAGGAATACCCCGACCTCTTTCCTTCTACCTCCTGAATTCTCGGGACGAGAATTTCTTTTAGAGGAGGAGAATTGTAACACCCCTATGTTATGAGCTACAGTGATCCATCATAATAATGCCAAGTCATCTGAGATTTGCAATGATAATCATGATGGATTAATATCTCATTTCAAATTCTGCCACTGAATTCAAATTCAAATGCAATTGAAATTTGAGGTAGCACAAAAGTTGCTAGAAAAATGTTCATCTTTTAGCAAATATTCCAAAACAATTTATTGTTAAGAAAAACAACATCACCATGTTCCTAAAATAAACATTAGCATTAAGACAGTGCCATTCCAGCAATTTTAAATGCAAATCCAATTATGAAAAATTCAAATGGAATCCAAACTTACCCAAACCTTTTTGTGGCAGTATCTAAAAATGCATTGGATTTGATGGGCCAAGACCCATATTTTTCCTAAGTCGTTTGGATGCCCAAATAAATCCATCTCTCTCTCTGTTTATTTAGCTAAAAGAGAAAGACAGAAAAGGAGAAAAGAACAGAAAACTTACCTGGCCTCTGGGCCGCAACTGCAGGCCGGCCCAGCCCACCGAGGCCTCCTCCCACCTGCTCCCCCCTTCGTGTCGCCTGCGCCATGGCCAAGAGCTCGCTGCTCCGGACACTGGCTGCCACGGCGCCGGGGCAGTTGGGGCGAGGGGATAAGGATTCCCCCTGCATTCCCCCTGGACGCCGCGCTCTCCTCTCCCTCTCTTCCTCGCTCGGCTCGCTCGTTCCCTTCTCTACCGAGCGCCTCCGCCGACGCGCCATCATCACCACCGCGGCCACCGAGCTCGTTACGTCGCCGCGGCAAGTCCAGGCTCGTCGCCGGCCTTGACTACGTCGGCTGCACCTCTCCTTTGAGCTCGGGGAGAACCACACGGACGGGATCGAGGTCGGCTTCGAGTTCTCTGTCGCCGGTGATCCCCGACGGTTCCGGCCTCCCCTGCGCTCCCGATCACCCGAGAGGCCTCCATGTGCCTGCGCTGTAAGCTCCGCCCCTTCCCTTTTCCTCAGCACGCTGCTGCCTCGCCCCTAGCTAGCCGTACGCGCCGCCGTCGCCATTGCCGGGCTTTGCTCCGCCGTGGAGCTCGCCGTTGCCGTTGCGCTTGCCCATTGACTGAACCAAGAGCACGAGCGTGCTCCTGGGCTTCCCAGGCAGCGCGTGGGCACTCCAGTGGGACGCGGACGAGCCTCGTTGCTCGGATCCGCGTAGTCCCAACTCCGGCCACTGCCTATGCTTGTCGTAGCCACCGTTCCCGACCACCGTAGCTCACGCCAGTAGGCTAGATCGACGCGGCTCGGAGAGCCCGATCGAGAGCAAGAAACCGCGCGCAAAAAGATTGACCGTACGCGAAACCCGAGCCCGCCGGAGCTCGTTGCCGCATCTGGCGCTCGCCGAAGCGTTTTCCGGCGCCGGCGTCGACGTGGCACCGACATGGCCGTGCCTGGGTCACTGGCAGCTGGGTCCCGCAGGGCCCAGTTGACCAGTTGACCGGGTCAACGTGCTGATGGGCGTCTAGAGCCACTGACAAGCAGGCCCCATTCGGTTAATTAAACTAACTAAACCATTTTTAATTAAAACCTAATTTAATTAGTTAATTAGTCACTAACATAGGGCCCCACCTAGCTAATTAACTCTGTTAGTTAGATCAGTTAGTGTCTGTGTATGACAGGTGGGTCCTGCTGGTCAGGTTTGACCTGGACCAGCCGGGTTGACTGCTGACGTCGCTATGACATCATGCTGACATCACCTTGCACTGTTCTGGATAATACGAATTATCTAATTAATTTAATTCCAGGAATTTCAGAAAACTGTTAAAATCTTTGAAAATTCGTAGAAATTAAACCGTAGCTCGGATCGAAAATCTTTCTACATGAAAGTTGATCAGAAAAACGAGACGAATCTGAATGCGCGGTCAAAATGCTTGACCATCACTCCTAACTACCTGAACATGGAACCTTCCCCTCCGATTCAGTATACCGAAGTCTGCCCAAACGCCGGGAAAATATCCCAGATATTTTCCCGCCTTGTCTGCGACATATAGCAATGCATTAGGGCACCACTAACACTGCATACTGTCATGCCATGCATCTGTGTTGCATCAATTGCTTTTATTTATTGTTTCTTCCCCCTCTTCTATTCCGATAGCCCCCGAGACCGACGCAGCTCAGGAGACCGACGACACCACTGACGATCCCTCCTTTGCCGCAGAGCTTCCAGGCAAGCAACCCCCCCTTGACGCATGCCTATATCACCTATTCTCTCTCCCTCCTGCTTGCATTAGAATTTGCTACTACTATTGTTTTATCCTATTCTGATGCATAGCCTGTCCTTGTAACTGTTATTGATACCTGCTTGTTATCCAAAATGCTTAGTATAGGTTGGATGGTAAATCATCTGTGGCCCCTCTTCCTTGCTGTAGTTGTCCCGCTTTAGTACCTGTGCCCGATCGATGTGATCGAACGGGATGAGACCAGCACAACACCTCACACCCCCCTAAGTTGCTCGACTCTGCAGAGCTACCATTGAGTGCCGAGGGTGATACCTCGTATCTCACTCCTGATGTTGCCCCTGTAGTACAGCTAGTCGGTTGTGGGATACCGAGGGTGATTCCTCTTTCACCACCCCCGATAAAGCTTCTGTCGTGCAACCCCGCAAGTGTGAATACCATCAAGGGTGATTCCTCTGGGTTCTCCTTGACGGGTACATCGAGTGGGAATCCAACGAGGGTGATTCCTCGGATTCCTTCTTGATGTTTTGGACACACGGTTACCTTGACTTTACTACTGTTACTTGATAAAGTCGGGTCAGCCCCGAGGGGTACCCGCGAGAGATGTGGATTCGGGTTGACCATGAGGGTACCCGAGAGATGAATACGTGGCACGGCCGGGCATTCTTAGCCCTTGCCGTAAGTCCACGAGACGGGGCGACGGGGTCACATGATCGTGAGTCTCTGCTTGTCACCGCGAGCTCCAAATGCGCTAAGGGTTAGGATATGTAATCTGAGTAGGCCTCTGGCCTTTTCGCACTAACCAGCACGTGGGAATAATATGGGTACTCAGCGTCGTGGTATCAGCCGAAGTTCTTCAGATGTCAGCGATTGAGCGGCGTGCGCCGGGTTGGACTGGTAATACCCGTGCTTGTATTAAGGGGGCTAGGTCTGCTCCCGGCTGCCAACGCAACGCGCAGGAGTGCAAAGGGCGACGGGCCGAGGACCCCTTCGCACTTAGGATGTAGACCGGCGTGCTGGCCTCTCTGTTGAGCCTAGGTAGGGCTACGACTTGTCGATCAGCCGAGGCCGGGCATGGACCAAGCAAGTGTGTCCGGCCAGAGTTAATTGAGCGTGTTGGGCAAGTTGGTGCACCCCTGCAGGGAAGTATATCTATTCGAATAGCCGTGTCCACGGTAATAGGACGCTCAGAAAATATCCCGATCTACTACAACTAGAAATGGGTTGAATATATTGGCTCCGGGATTGCTTTCTCGCAGGGACTCGAGGAAGGATCTCTGGGCAATGTTGATACTAGTTGCTATAGGAGATATGCCCTAGAGGCAGTAATAACAGTTATTTTGTATCTTCGAGTTTGTAATGAATGTTTATGTTCCATGCTATAACTGCAATGATTCTCGAGTCTGCAATATCCACGAGGCTCAGAGGGAAACTCATGTGCACGTGTGGTATAATAAACGGTAAAATGTATTCCTAGTCTTGCCTCTAAGACTGGCTCAAGTATTGCATGATGATCCTGTTTTCCTGATCATGGGCATGTCTATGCCGGCAATTTTGAGGGCACAATGTTAGTAGAACACTTGTGTTGAATCGACCCGAATTGATGTTATGCTATGAGATACATTCGTCATAGTTAATGGTTAATATCACAGAGATAGTTAATGTTTGCATAATTCCTTAGACCTCGGGTGTTTGTAATATATCATGAAGCAACAGGAATAGCACACGGCAACTGGAGGTTCGCTCGAATATTCATTCGTGTGGGTATAGGGGTCAATATGGGTGTCCACGGCTCCGATGTTGATCATTGATCGGAAAGTGTTCCGGGTCATGTCTATACTTCACCAAACCTATAGGGTCACACGCTTAAGGGTCATCTATCTTCTGAATACTAGACAGGGAGTCTAAGAGAAAATCACCGAAAATGTTTCGGACGAAACGGAAACGTTCCGGAGAGAACACCGGAATAGTTTCGGTGAAACTGAAAACTTGTTTCAGGGTATTCCATTAAGTCATATTGGTTCCGGCACACGCCTGGAAATTCTTGGAGGGTGCCAGAATTGTTCTGGTAACTTCTGGAGAGAAAAACCGGAAATGTTCCGGAGCAGCCGGAACCGCAATGGTAGCTTTTCGCTGAAGAAAAACATTGTTCCGGAATTGTTTCGGAATGCGTTCAAAATTGTTTTAGTGGGTACTGGAATTATTCTAGGCACACAGAAATAATTTGGGTTTTAACGGACGCAAAAAAATGTCTTCGTGAATAGTGAAAGTGCTTTTTGGTTACTTTATGGAAAGACACCTTTTGGGATATTTCCAAAAGGCTTCTAGAAGGGCTTGGGGGCCAAGGAAGCCCCTCATGGGGGGGGGGCCAAGGGGTGGCCGGCCAAGGGAGGTGGAGCTCCTTGGAGCTCCACATGCCATCCCTTTTTGCTTTATTCTTTTATGTAAAGACATAAAGTGGGGGTACTTTTGGTATTTTTGAATGCCAACTTTACCCCTTGGCTTTCCTATAAATAGAGGTGGAGGGGTGCTCTCCAAACCTTATCCTTGCTCTCATACACAAACCATAGACTTGTCCGGCTTCTCTCTCCCTCCCAGTGAAATAGTTTCGTAGAGCCGAAAGGCTGTCTGGGTTCCGGCAGGAACTAGTTCTGGACGGCGAAGCCCTGCTGGATAGCTGACACCGTATGTGTGCAACCCCGTAGAGAGGTCGTAGTTTCGATCTTTTGCCCGAGGGGCTGTTCGAGTGTCCTCCCGAAGGGCTATCCGAGTTGCCGATCGAGTTTCGAGTGTCCTCCCGAAGGGCTGTCCGAGTTACCGATCGAGTTTCGAGGGTCCACCCAAAGGGCTGTCCGTGACATCGTCCGAGGGACTGTTCGACCGCCTCCCGAAGGGCTGTCCGACGAGGGAGTACATCCTCACGGTTGGGAGGTTGTAGATCCTAGCTGCGGGGATCTGCACTGACGATCTACATCGACTCTTCTTCCGCTGCGCTTCGAGTCGGTACGGATCAGATCAAACCCTGTATGTAGTCTCCATAGTGATCCTGGGCGTGCTCGCTGTACCGATTTTTTTTGTTTTCTGTCGCGTTCCCCTACAGTGGCATAATGAGCCGTGCTATGCGTAGATGCAGATTACGATCTAGAATACATGGAGATGTATGGGTATTGCATAATATAATTTTGGAGTAGATGAGATCTATTGCTGAAAATTATTTATGCGGGTGGCAGATGAAATCTGTTACCCGATGTTCTTGTTGCTTCCCTAGAATTTGCGTATTTCTAATCTCGAGACAGCATGGTGGAATTTGACAAAGTTCTGGCAATCCGCGATCCTGATTGATCAACGAAGTGCTATCACTTCTTTGGGTTCCGCCATAGTCAAAAGAAAGATGAAATTCGCAGACGAAAGGGCAATGCAGATATGATCTACACGGGGGTCATGCGTATGACGAAGTTTAGTATGGGGCTTGAGATTTTATTATCTCGTGTTTCATACACCCCGAGATGTTAATCTAGCGACTTGAATAATCATACTTGATGATAAAACGTTGGTAGCTGCGGTTTAAATCAAAACCTTAGAAGCCACGTAAAATAAAATTTTGCATAAACCGATTAGAGGCGTCTAACTTGGTTTTGTAGGATGTGCATGTGATGTGGTATAGCAATGCTCATATTAATTCGATTATGTATGAGATGACTATATGATGTAAATTTATTAACATGACCTGCGTGTCATGATTCGGCATGATGGCTGGAGCCATATGATTGTCACTTTAATGACCTGCGTGTCAACCTTAAGTAGTGCACTTATTTTATTAGCTATAGAGATAGCAATATTATCTGGTGCATCGACAAGGTGGTGGCAATCTTCGCGAAGGTGAACACCGACGCAAATGCCGAAGACGAAGAAATTAAAGACTTCTCCGTCAGAAAGGGCTATACCATATCATGCTATTATGAATTGCCTGAGATGTTTATCCCTTATGATGCTCCCTTTTGATTGCGCGGTAGTCGCTTTTTATTAGGGTGATCTCTCACTAAAAATATCAAGTAGATAGTGTTCTCCCAAGTGTAGCACCGTCACGGCACCTATCTTTTCGGGGTGCGCCGTGTCACACGGGTACGAACGATTAGAGAAGTGTGAGGCGGGTGAGTTGAGACCTCGCAGTGAGATCACTTGGTTATCTTGACGTTCAGGCATGACCGTCATGAGCTCGGAACACACGCATCGAAAGATGAACAAGAGTCACATAGAGATGTGATTGGCAAGTTGGCCTACCGGTTAAGATTTTCGTCATCAGTGGTGTTACAGCAATGGCGAACAATCAAGACACGGATCTTGAATCACTCATAATCAATTTTGAGAGATATTGATTTGAGTGGGAGCGCACTTTCAAATAAAATTGTTTATTCACTAGTGCAAAAATCATTATGAACAAAGTCTAAGTGAAACTTGTGTTTACCGTTGTAGATCAAATGGCTCGCAACACCGCGTTCAACTTAGGACCAATGTTAGAGAAAGAGAAGTTAGCTGCGACTGGAAACAACTATGCGGACTGGGTCCGTAACCTGAGGATTGTCCTCAGGAGCGCTAAGAAAATGTATGTGCTTGAAATTGCTCTTCTAGCTAAACCGGCGGCAGATGCCCTGGAAGATGAACAAAATGTCTGGGCCACTAAGGATGATGATCACAACTTAGTGCAGTGCCTCATGCTAGCTTGCATGAGTGCAGGGCTTCAAAAACGTTTTGAATTCCATAAACCCCGTGATATGATCCGGGAATTGGATGCTCTGTACAAGGAAACCGCAAGGTCTGAACGATTTGATATCATGAAGACCTTGATGGAATGCAAGATGGCTTAGGGCAGTTCAGTTGGCGAACACGTAGTCAAAATGATTGGCTATGCAGAAAGGCTTAAAACCTTGGAATTTCCAATTCCGCCTGGCCATATGATGGACATGATGCTTTCTTCACTCCTCCCATCTTATGACGGTTTTGTCATGAACTACAACATGAGTGGGATGGAGAAGACACCGGAAGAGGTGCTTGCCATGCTGAAAACTGCGGAAGGAGGACTGCGGAAAAATCGCAAGCAAGTGTTGCTTGTGAATAAAACCACCAGTTTCAAAAAGAAAGGCAAGCCTAAGAAGGGCAAGGGCGCCGGTAAGACCGGCTCCCAAAGCAACTCTAAGGGCGGAGCCAAGAATGAAACTGAGTGCTTCTACTGCAAGGGCACAGGACACTGGAAGAGAAACTGCAAGAAATATCTGCAAGATAAGAAGTCCGGGAAAACCGGAAAAGGTATAATTGTTATACAAGTTAATGTCATTGACGTTTTGCTTGCTAGCGAAAATTCTAAGTCTTGGGTATTTGATACCGGATCGGTTGCTCACATTTGCAACTCGATACAGGGACTTCAGAAGGTGCGCAAGCTAGCAAAGAATGAAGTCGTGATGCGCGTCGGGAACGGCGCTGGGATCGCCGCTCAAGCCGTCGGCATTATGCCTCTATGTCTCCCTTTAGGATTTACCTTAGAACTAAATAACTGTTATTTTGTTCCACTATTGTGTAGAAACATTATCTCCGAATCATGTTTAGTACACGATTGGTATTCGTACAAGTCTGAGAACAATGGTTGTTCACTTTATTGTAAGGATATGTTTTATGGATTTGCACCCATTGTTGGGGGCCTTTTCATACTAAATCTTGAATGTGGAAATGATGTCTTTAACGTGAATGCTAAACGCCTTAAGAAGGCTGATACCACCACCACTTTCATGTGGCACTGTCGGCTTGGCCACATCGGAAGGAAACGCATGCAAAGACTCCATAAAGATGGAGTTTTACCGTCCTTTGATTTTGAATCATTTGACACATGTGAAGCTTGCTTGATGGGGAAAATGACCAAGACGCCGTTCATGGGTCATCCTGAACGGGCGAGTGAATTGTTGGAAATAATACATAGTGATGTATGTGGTCCAATGAGCACAATCGCATGGGGTGGGTATTTCTACTTCGTGACTTTTACGAATGATTTGAGTAGGTATGGATATATCTACTTGATGAAGCATAAGTCAGAAACCTTTGAAAAGTTCAAAGAATTTTAGAATGAGGTAGAAAATCATCGTAACAAAAGGATTAAGTTTTTGCGGTCTGATCGCGGGGGCGAATACCTTAGTCATGAGTTTGGCCAACATCTGAGTGGCCGTGGAATCGTTTCACAGCTTACGCCTCCCGGAACTACACAGCGAAACGGAGTGTCGAAAAGATGTAACCGAACCCTGTTAGACATGGTAAGGTCGATGATGTCTCTTACAGATCTGCCGATATCTTTTTGGGGTCACGCACTAGAAACTGCCGCTCACACACTAAACAAAGCACCGTCTAAGTCTGTTGAGACGACACCATATGAGATATGGCACGGGAAGAAACCCGACCTGTCGTTTCTCAAAATTTGGGGTTGTGAGGCATACGTAAAGCGTTTACAGCCAAGCAAACTTGATCCCAGATCAGACAAATGTTACTTTGTAAGTTATCCCAAGGAGACAGTTGGGTATTCTTTCTACCACGCCTCTGAGAACAAAGTGTTTGTTGCAAAACACGGAGTCTTTCTTGAGAAAGAGTTTCTCGCTAAAGAAGTGAGTGGGAGGATAGTACAACTTGATGAGATTAGTGAATCTTCAGCAACCGTTGATATGGCTAAAGAACCGGAAGAAATTTCGCTAATTATCCCTACAACTGAGCTGGAAGTTGTCGCATGTGATGCGGAAACTTCAAACAATGTTGTAACTGAACCGCGCAGATCAGGTAGACCTATCCAGCCACCTGAGTGGTTTCATAACAAAATCTTCATTCTTGAAGACGATGAACCTGCGCACTACAAGGAAGCGATGGCGGGGCCCAGCTCAAGGGAATGGCACAAGGCCATGAAATCCGAGATGGAATCCATGTACGAAAACCAAGTTTGGAACTTGGAAGAACTTCCAGAAGGCGTAAAGCCCATTGGTTGTAAATGGATTTTCAAAAGAAAGACGGACGCGGATGGTAACATTACTATCCACAAAGCTAGACTTGTCGCGAAAGGGTTCACGCAAGTTCCAGGAGTGGACTACGACGAGACTTTCTCGCCCGTAGCTATGCTTAGGTCTGTTTGGATATTACTAGCAATTGCTGCTTATTTCGATTATGAAATATGGCAGATGGACGTCAAAACGGCTTTCCTGAATGGAAACCTCAAAGCGGATGTATACATGATACAGCCAGAAGGTTTTGTCGTTCATAAGGATGCTGGAAAGGTATGCAAGCTTCAGAAAGCCATTTATGGTCTGAAGCAAGCATCAAGGAGCTGGAACATTTGTTTTGATGAAGTGGTCAAACAGTTTGGCTTCATCAGGAATGACGAAGAATCTTGTGTTTACAAGAAGTTTAGTGGGAGCGCAAAAGCATTTCTAATCTTGTATGTGGATGACATATTATTGATTGGAAATGACGTGAATTTTCTTAACGAAATAAAAGACTCATTGAAGAAGAGTTTTTCAATGAAAGACTTAGACGAAGCGGCATATGTATTGGGCATCAGAATCTATAGAGATAGATCAAAACGCCTGATAGCGCTTAGCCAAAGCACGTACATTGACAAGGTGTTGAAAAGGTTCAACATGGAGAACTCCAAGAAAGGCCTACTCCCCATGTCACCTGGCACAGTGCTTTGCAAGAATCAGTGTCCTCGGACTCTCGACGAGCGAGTACAGATGAATGATGTTCCATATGCCTCGGCAGTTGGTTCTATTATGTATGTCATGCTATGTACAAGACCGGACGTTTCCTATGCGCTAAGTGTTAGCAACTGGTACCAAAGTGATCTAGGATTGGAACACTGGGCCGCAGTCAAGGGTATTCTTAAGTACCTCAGAAGGACCAAGGATTTACTCCTTGTGTACGGAGGTGATGAAGAGCTCATTGTAAGTGGTTACACTGATGCAGGCTTCATGACTGACCCAGATGACTTCAAATCTCAATCAGGCTATGTTTTCATATTGAACGGCGGCGCAGTTGATTGGAAAAGTTCCAAACAAAAGACTATGGTAGATTCTACGACGGAGGCGGAATATGTTGCTGCTTCAGAAGCCTCCAAGGAGGCGGTATGGATCAACCAATTTCTTGAAGACCTTGGTGTGGTTCCAAGTGCTCTGGACCCGGTGGAGATCTATTGTGATAATAGTGGCGCCGTGGCTCAGGCAAGGGAGCCAAGTTCGCACCATAAGACAAGACATATTGAACGCAAATATAAACTCATTCGACATCATGTCGAAGCGGGTTTAGTGAAAGTACGCAAAGTTCACACGGATCTGAACGTGTCAGACCCGATGACAAAGCCTCTACCACGAGCAAAGCATGAGCAGCACCGGATAGCCATTGGTGTTAGGGAAGCCATGTACTGGATTATGACTCTAGTGCAAGTGGGAGTCTGTAGGAGATATGCCCTAGAGGCAGTAATAACAGTTATTTTGTATCTCCAAGTTTGTAATGAATGTTTATGTTCCATGCTATAACTGCAATGATTCTCGAGTCTGCAATATCCATGAGGCTCGGAGGGAAACTCATGTGCACGTGTGGTATAATAAACGGTAAAATGTATTCCTAGTCTTGCCTCTAAGACTGGCTCAAGTATTGCATGATGATCCTGTTTTCCTGATCATGGGCATGTCTATGCCGGCAATTTTGAGGGCACAATGTTAGTAGAACACTTGTGTTGAATCGACCCGAATTGATGTTATGTTATGAGATACATTCATCACAGTTAATGGTTAATAACACAGAGATAGTTAATGTTTGCATAATTCCTTAGACCATGAGAGTATCGAGTTCCTTCGTACTTGCTTCGTGAACTTTGGGGTTTGTTAAACGTCATCCGTAACTGGGTGGCTATTACGGCGGCTTACGGGTTCACGGAAAAGTATGACAAGAAACGAGATAGCTCAAGATTGGGATTTGCTCCTCCGACGATGGAGAGATATTCTCGGGCCCTCTCGGTGTTACGGTATCCATCATCGTCTGGCCAGACACATTGTGATTTGATCACAGGGATGCCGGAACACGGGAATGAGAAAAGAGAACAAAACCGGTAACGAGGTAACTTGCATGGTGGACAAGTTGTTGATCCACGGGGATGCAATAAATCTCACCTCGGGTGTTTGTAATATATCGTGAAGCAACAGGAATAGCACACGACAATTGGAGGTTCGCTCGAATATTCATTCGTGTGGGTATAGGGGTCAATATGGGTGTGCACGGCTCCGATGTTGATCATTGATCGGAAAGTGTTCCGGGTCATGTCTATACTTCACCGAACCTATAGGGTCACACGCTTAAGGGTCATCTATCTGCTGAATACTAGACAGGGAGTCTGAGAGAAAATCACCGAAAAAGTTTCGGACGAAACTGAAACGTTCCGGAGAGAACACCGGAATAGTTTCGGTGAAACTGAAAAGTTATTTCAGGGTATTCCATTAAGTCATATTGGTTCCGGCACATGCCTGGAGATTCTTGGAGGGTGCCAGAATTGTTCTGGTAACTTCTGGAATTTTTCCGGAGAGAAAAACTGGAAATGTTCCGGAGCAGCCGGAACCGCAATGGTAGCTTTTCGCTGAAGAAAAACATTGTTCCGAAATTGTTTCGGAATGCGTTCAAAATTGTTTTAGTGGGTACTGGAATTATTCTAGGCACACAGAAATAATTTGGGTTTTAACGGACGCAGAAAAATGTCTTCGTGAATAGTGAAAGTGCTTTTTGGTTACTTTATGGAAAGCCACCATTTGGGATATTTCCAAAAGGCTTCTAGAAGGGCTTGGGGGCCAAGGAAGCCCCTCATGGGGGGCCCCCAAGGGGTGGCCGGCCAAGGGAGGTGGAGCTCCTTGGAGCTCCACATGCCATCCCTTTTTGCTTTATTCTTTTATGTAAAGACATAAAGTGGGGGTACTTTTGGTATTTTTGAATGCCAACTTTACCCCTTGGCTTTCCTATAAATAGAGGTGGAGGGGTGCTCTCCAAACCTCATCCTTGCTCTCATACACATGCCATAGACTTGTCTGGCTTCTCTCTCCCTCCCAGTGAAATAGTTTCGTAGAGCCGAAAGGCTGTCTGGGTTCCGGCAGGAACTAGTTCTGGACGGCGAAACCCTGCCGGATAGCTGACACCGTATGTGTGCAACCCCGTAGAGAGGTCGTAGTTTCGATCTTTTACCCGAGGGCATGTTCGAGTGTCCTCCCGAATGGCTGTCCGAGTTACCGATCGAGTTTCGAGTGTCCTCCCGAAGGGCTGTCCGAGTTACCGATCGAGTTTCGAGGGTCCACCCGAAGGGCTGTCCGTGACATCGTCCGAGGGACTGTCCGACCGCCTCCCGAAGGGCTGTCCAATGAGGGAGTACATCCTCGCGGTTGGGAGGTTGTAAATCCTAGCTGCGGGGGTCTGCACCGACGATCTACACCAACTCTTCTTCCGCTGCGCTATGAGTCGGTACGGATCAGATCAAACCCTGTATGCAGTCTCCATAGTGATCCTGGGCGTGCTCGTTGTACCATTTTTTTTTGTTTTCTGTCGCGTTCCCCTGCAGTTGCTACTGCTATTTATGTACTAATATGTACTCTTCTAATGCTGCAAGACCCTGAAGATGCTAGTCTTCGATAGGCTAGGCTTTTCCCTTCTATTCTGGCATTTCTGCAGATCAGTCCACATATACAGCCTTCCATTGATAATGTTGCATAAGTAGAATAGCTCTGATGTAAGTCTTGCTGAGTACTTTGGATGACTACTCACGGTTGCTTTGTCTCCCTTTTTCCTATATACCCGATTGCTGCAACAGACGATGGAGCCCAGGAGCCTGTTGAGCCAGCTGCCCCAGCGAACGACTACCACTACTACTACCCCCTGGATACTACTACTACGAGGAGCCCTCCGACGACCAGGAGTAGATAGGAGGCACCCAGGCAGGAGGCCTGCGCCTTTTGATCTGTGTTTTATTTTGCCCCGCCTTCTTAAAGGCCTATCTGGTTAACTTTGTGTCTGTACTCAGATACCTGATGCTTCCGCTGACGCTTGTATGACATCGAGCTTATGTATTCGAGCCCTCGAGGCCCCTGGCTTGTAATATAAAGCTTGTATGACTTTTATTTATGTTTAGAGTTGTGTTGTGATATCTTCAAGTGAGTCCTTAGGCTTGATCGTGTGCATTTGCGTGTATGATTAGTGCACGATTAAGCCGGGGGCGTCACATCCCCCCTCCCCCAGATCCACACCAGAACCCTATCCGGCGCCGGCGTGCTCAACCCGGCCGTGTGCCCGCCCTTCGGCATCAACCCTACCTTCGCTGCCGTTCCCAACACGCGGCTACCCACGCCTCACCATCTTCATTTGCTCGCCAGCCGCCCTCGACCATATCGATCCTGTACCCCTCGCCTCTCCTGTCGGGTTTGCACAAAAACCTGTCAGTTACCGCTCTCCATCGAGGTGAGGCATATTTCTTCACGATCCCTCTTCCTATTTGGTTCTGTATGTTCCCAAATTGGCTATACAATAACGGAGAGCGTATATATGTTCATTATCTACCTTCCTAACTTGTACATATAAGCTGTATTTGTTCCAATTAGTTATTGTCGATTTACAAATCATGGGCGCCAAGTCACACAAAATGAACAAATTAGTCGTACATTTTCCAAATTATTACATGACATGTCTAGACAGCTTGCTACCAAGTTGTTGGCGTTATGCTTATTCCCCTTTTCTGAATTTCGCATTTGTTCTCCGTAGATGCCGAGTAGCAGCGACAACACTCATGCTTCAGGCGATGTATCTTCATCTGAGTCCGACAACCCCAGGTCTCCAGCAGATGATCAGGGAACAAGTAATCTGGAACGGGATAGAGCTGCCACAATCACCCTTCCGGTTAGGACACAGAAGAACACTCCAAGAAAGCCCACACACCAACCTAAAGGTGTGTATGAAGTAACCGACATCGATTTAAAGTCTTGGGCTCCAACTAAACCAGATAAAGCACGCACGAGGTTCAGGAGTGTGTGTGGATTTGTTGGCAGGGCAAGGCTCAACATTAATCTGCCGGGGTTTCGGAAGGCTGACACAGAAACACGGCACAGGATAGTCCGGGAGATCATGGAACACTTCAACGTTCCAGAGCAGTGGAGAATGCAGGTGGAACACGCTGCACTGAAGAAGGCCAGGGATGCTTGGAGAAAATAGAAGCATGTGTTGTACTAGAAGTACTTGAGTGAAGGCAAGGACCCAATCCCTGCATACCCCCAAATTACAAAGGCAGACTGGGCAGAATTCAAAAGGGTCAGGGCAACTACAGAGTTTACCAATAAGAGTGCCAAGCAATCGGAACTTCAGAAGAGGAACACACACCCCCACCGTATGGGTGTGGCAGGATACTACGGCATGAAGCCGATATGAGACCAGGAGGACAAAGAAGCAGTAGCTGCGGGTGGAAAACCGGCCTTTAGTGAAATCAGGGGCGAACGCGCTAGAGACTACTTGCGGGCACGCGCAAGGAGGCGTGACGACGGTTCTTATTACTTTGAAAACTCACATGACGAAGAACTGTATTGCGTGTTGTTAAAGGCTTCCACCAGCAACCCTGGAAGGTTCTACAGGAACTCAGGGCCATGTGACATTCTGTCCGATGCTCTGGCAACAAAGGAGCCCCCTGGCCGTGCAAGGGGTATATGTGTCAATGTCCCGCACAAGAGGGCTTTCACTCTCAGCAAAGAAGAGAGGCTCGCCATGAAAAAAGCGAGGAGTGAACAGAAGAAGGAAGAATTGTATGAAAGGTTGAGGATGGACATGTATCCGAAAGTTCAAATGGAAATTGAGGAGTCAATGATGATGCAGAAGACTCTAACACTAAGAGATAGCCAGCAGACGAGAGGGGAGGCGGGCATGGACGATGCTGCTTATTGCGCGACACCACCGCACAAGAGTAGCTGTGCATCAGCTGACCCCAGCGACACTAAGACTGCAGCTGTGCATGATGATGCTATATCTGATATATCCGGAATGAAAGACAAACTGAGGGGTGTGCTGACACATTATGAAGGTACGTTAAAATGTGCAACCGCCTGGGTTTTGTCCCCCCACTCTGAAGGGGGCCTCTTGTTGGACAATGTGCCATTGAAGCCGGGCTGTGTGAAGTGCTACGTGACTGAAGTAAATCCTGGATTCAATAATTTTGCCCTGAAAAATGTCCTAGGGGACTGTGATGAGGAGAGGACCTTGCAAGAAACACTGTTAAATCATATCCAGTGGCCACGGAAGGAAATAGACTTCATAGATGAGATCCCTCAAGCCCCGCCAAGAGCAATCAATGTCGCCCTTCAACCGGTGACTCTCTCCTTGCCACAGCAGCTCTCGCGTGCTTCCCCCGAGGAACCTAATACTCGTAATTCGACGGCTGATGCATCAACATGTGATCAGCCCACCCGACGTCGTGCCGTACATGCCATGTCATCGTCCGCCCCTAAGCAGCCAGTGGCAAGGCCTACAACTACTGAAGACGCACCACCGGTTCAGATGCCGGCCACTGAAGCAGCAGGGGGAGACACAGCGGCACCGCATGCTCAGCAGACCAACCCGGTGGAACGGACTGCTAAGCAGTCAGAAGGTCCGGAACCACCTGCTCATCAGTCTGTCGGTTCGCAGCCGCGTGATCAGCATACCGATGCGTCGGCACTGCCTGCTCAGCAAACCAATGCGTTGGCATAGCCTCCTCAGCACACCGACGTGTTGGCACCACCTGCGCAGAAGCCCGACATAGCTTCACCGCCTGGTCAGCAGTCCGACACCTCTGCTCCTACAGCTCAGCAGTCCATCACAGCAGCACCGCCAGCTCAGCAGTCCGGCGTAGCTAAACCATCTGCTTAGCAGCCCGTCGTATCTTCACCGCCTGCTCAGCAGCCCGTCTATCAATGATCCAGACCTTGCACCAGAAGTACTTCAAGTACCAAGAGGAAAGCGGCCATGGCCGCACCCGCGTGGAAGCGGCCCCTGAGACCGAGGAAGAATGCGAATGATAGCCTCTTACTAAAAGCACTCATCGCCCAGAACCAAATTACTAGCAAGTTGTTCGAATCGGAGAGTTATACTGGTTCTGACAGCTTGCCCGATGAAGAAGTTGAAAGGATACTTGCTAAAAGTAAAGCAGACGTACTTGTAGCACGCAAGTACGTCCACGGCCAGCCATTTCTTGTTGACGAATACTTAGAGGAGTGCAGTTCCAGTTGCCGCAAGTTACATAAATATTGCATGGATGCAATGTCAGAGGGTCATAAGGGTCTGCTAGTCCACTACGACAGTGATCATTTCGGTCACGATCAAGGATCCATCAGTGTGGAATTCAAGGACTTTCATCTCTTCTACAACTTCGATGTGCTCGATATGACTCTTGTTAAATGCTTGATGTTGTAAGTACTTCACCAACTCTGATCAACTTCTCCATACAAGGATGTAAATGAAAAAAAGCTAACTGTATTGTATTCCTCTCAGGGGATTGATGACGCAAAGAAAAATGGAGGCAGTGTATTTCATAGATCCTCACGTAGCAAATGGCATATTATTACGTGGTGGCACAGATGATTGGGAGTGGGCCATTGGCAAGGTCGCCAGTATCTTGTGTCGCACGCCCCGTGCAGAACTCTTTCTCTGGCGATATCATGAAGGGTAAGTCAAATAAGCAACCACACATACATTGACCATCTTTCACATTTCGTCATAGTTCGTAAGTTCATGGTTTTCTTAATCTGTAGCATTCACTGGATCTTGGTAGTCATTGCTCCAAACCAGAACAGAGTTTACTACCTGGATTCTCTCAGAGATTCAATAAAGCCTCAGGATCTGACGCATCTTCAGCAATTCATGGATAGGTATTGAATTCTATGATGTTAAAATTTGCATTCATATCTGGTTCAAGAACTGAGTATGTGGAAATTCATCTTCATTTGCAGTGTGTTGGCATCGTGCATAACTAAACGAGGGAACCAATTCAAGAGTGCACTACCTCTGCAGCACGAGATCGTTTACCCGGTAAGACACCAAAATCCGTTATTTTCAGAAAATGTATCCAAATGTTTGCAAATACCTTTTCTTACGCTAGTCTAATGTTCAAGTTTCTAAATAAACCTCTTTCTATTTTCTCCAAAGAAAAAATAAACATCTTACACCGGTTAGGTTGCTCCTAACAGGGCAAATACATTACTAATTCTGTACGAAAAAAATCAGTGTCCTCAGCAACAACCAGGGACCAACCTTTGTGGATACTATGTCTGCAGACACATGATCTCCATCTTCAAATCTACTGATTGCTGTAACGATGCACACAATTTAGCACCAGTAAGTCTGTATCTTAATTAATATCTTCTACTCCACTCGTATGGCACATTCTGATCTAAAAATCCTGCAGCTCATCTTTGAACCGATGACCCCTGAACCGCTCCTCCCTGGTGAATTGATGGAGGTTAGGAGATTTATCAGCAACTTCTTCCTGAATCACTTCATCAATCCCACTGGTGATAATGAAGATTTCAGCATGGTTGTTCCTGAAACAAAGAGTAAACATCAACACGAGTTATCCACTAAACATATACGCATGGATGCATTGTTTTCCATGTGATGAGGTCTTTGTATTTCGTACACTATGATTATGTACTGCATTTGTCGATAAATCAGTGGAATTTAGCTAGCATTTGTTCAATTGCATATTGTTGCGAATTCTGATGAATGTTCGTCCTGTGGACACTATTTGTTCAATTGCATATTGTGGCGAATTTTCTATTTGCAGGGCAATTCAAATGTGCTATTTTTGCTTTAACATGGCCATTGATGCGCACACGGTTTGACTAAATGAGTGTGTGCGATCCAGAACGGAAAGTAAACGCCACTCATAGCGGAACCGTCGGTGATACACAGCAAATCGCAGATGGTTTTGAGCACTTCTAGGTGTGCGTAGGGGCTCTTGAACCGTTTGTGATAGCACATTATCGCACACGAGAGCTTAGAGGAAACCGTGCCCAATGCAAAATACAATCCCACTCATAAATTGTTCAGGAAACGTATGCGATGATGTCATGCATGGCAGACGATTGCAATATAATACTCGTGTGCGATGGGCCACATATCGCACACAGTTTCTATGATGGCCCGTTTGCCTTAGGTACTATTTCGCAAACGGTCCAATGTGAAACACTGTTTGGTTTCCCTGCGCAATTAAAAACGTTTGACTCACCAATCCCACACGTGTGCCAAAAATATAGTGTGTGCGATATGTTTGTGCATCGCATACGATTACATTTCACGAGGCGCCTGCATCAGCGCTCCCTATCGCGGACGGTTTCTGGGTCGTGTGGGAAGACCCCCCCCCCCCCCCTATCGCACACACAGGCAAGGCGACGGTTTAAAACTCTGTCGCGGAAAGGGGGTAAAAACCGTTTGTATAGCAGCTCGTTGTACCAGTGCCCGGGTCTACTTATCATATATAAAAAACCTAAAAATACCTTGCTGCAATTTATTTACTTTTATTTTAATTAGTATTTTAGTTTATCCATTTATCTCTATAAGATTTAATCCTTGCAAATAACCGCTGAGAGGATTGACAACCCTCTTATTTGCATTGGGTGCAAGTGTTTGCTCTTGTGTGTGCAGGTGCGCTTAACGGAATTTTGCTTGGTTCTCCTACTGGATTGATAACCTTGGTTCTTAACTGAGGGAAATACTTATCTCTACTATACTGCATCATCCTCTCCTCTTCGGGGAAATACCAACGCAGTCTACAAGTAGCAACCATTCAAACTAGTATTGATGAAATCGAACTGCATAGTTAATACTTGCACATAATGAACATCACATTGTGAATAACTGAAATTAACAAGGCATATATGCTCTCTATAAAAACCTAATATATCCATTGAAAACTGGACAGAGGCTCAGTGCAACCAACCTAACAAGCAAATACAGATAAACAAGGCATCTGCTTGAAAACTGGACAAAGACTCACTACAACCAACCTAACAAGCAAATACAGATAAACAAGGCATTTGCTTGAAAACTGGACAAATGCTCACTACAACCAACCTAACAACCAATATAGATAAACAGGGCATCTGCTTGAAAACTGTGCAAATGCTCACTGCAACCAACCTAACAACCGAATATAGGTAAACAGGGCATCTGCTTGAAAACTGGGCAAATGCTCACTGCAACCAACCTAACAACCAAATACAGATAAACAAGGCATCTACTCACTATAAACAACCAAATATAGCCATTCGTGAAACTGAAGTGGACAATTCATACTTAAACATCAGATAGCCCTATTGAACATTACATTTTTGTATAACTGAAATAATTAAACACGGCATAGTTAAAACATCGCATGGCAAAAGCTACTGCAACAATGGGTACGAGTTGGCTAGCTAGAAAAAGTAAGATTTTCTTATAGGATATTGCCTCACTTGTCATGGATGGGATCCTTCCACTTGGAAGAGCACAGACCCAGGGTGCACTCCCTGATGTCGCAGATGGGCTGTCTCACCTTGGAAGAGGCGTAGTGGGTGCCCTTCGCGTGGTCATGGTCGATGAGATCTGACTTGGCAGCTGAGGATCCCAAGCCACCGTCGTAGAACGTGTCCTTCAGAAATGACATAATGGGCTCGATGGCGTACAAGGATCGCAAATCCTTGATCGCGAGGTGGAGGAGATCAGCGGCGGGGCCTTTGAAGAGATTGACAGCGGTTGAACCAGAGGCATTGGGGATGGACCACTTAACCTGTGACATGGCCCGCGCGAAGCCTTCGCTGTCGACGAGTGATGTCTACTACACAACTTATTCTTGTAGACTCGTGTTGGGCCTCCAAGCGCAGAGTTTTGTAGGACAGTAGCAATTTTCCCTCAAGTGGATGACCTAAGGTTTATCAATCCGTGGGAGGCGTAGGTTGAAGATGGTATCTCTCAAACAACCCTGCAACCAAATACAAGAAATCTCTTGTGTCCCCAACACACCCAATACAATGGTAAATTGTATAGGTGCACTAGTTCGGCGAAGAGATGGTGATAAAAGTGTAGTAATGATAGTAAATATAGATTTTTGTAATCTGAAAATATAAAAACAGCAAGGTAGAAAGTAACAAAAGTGAGCATAAATGGTATTGCAATGCTTAGAAACAAGGCCTAGGGCTCATACTTTCACTAGTGCGATCTCCCAACATTGTTGACACAGTTGAATCATATGTAAATCCCTCACGTGCAACAAAGAGTTCACTCCAAAGTCACAAATAGCGGAGAACAAACAAAGAAATTGTTGTAGGGTACAAAACCACCTCAAATTTATCCTTCCCGATCAATCTTATGAGCCATCCCCATTAATTGTCACGAACAGCCCTAGAGTTCATACTAGAATAACACCTTAAGATACACATCAACCAAAACCCTAATGTCACCTAGGCACTCCAATGTCACCACGAGTACCCGCGGGTTTGATTATACGATATGCATCACACAATCTCATATTCATCTATTCAAACCAACACAAAGAACTTCAAAGAGTGCCCCAAAGTTTCTACCGGAAAGTCAAGACGAAAACGTGTGCCAACCCTTATGCATAAATCCCCAAGGTCACGGAACCCACAAGTTGATCACCAAAACATACATCAAGTGACTCAAGTGAATATCCCATTGTCACCACAGATATCCATATGCAAGACATACATCAAGTGTTCTCAAATCCTTAAAGACTCGATCCGATAAGAAAACTTCAAAGGGAAAACTCAATTTATCACAAGAAGATAGAGAGGGGAAAACTCCATATGATTCATCTATATCAACAAAGCTCGCGATACATCAAGATTGTGCCATCTCAAGAACACAAGAGAGAGAGAGAGATCAAACACATAGCTACTGGTACAAACCCTCAGCCCCGAGGGTGAACTACTCCCTCCTCGTCATGGAGACCGCCGAGATGATGAAGATGGCCTCCGGTGATGATTCCCCCCTCCGGCAGGGTGCCGGAAAAGGGCTGTAGATGGGATCTCTCTGGTACAGAGGCTTGCGGCGGCGTAAAAACTCATCTAGGTTAACTTTTGGGGGTTTCTGAATATATATGATTTTTCAGCGTTGGAATCACGCGAAACGGAGCCACGTGGGCCCCACGAGGTACCAGGGCGCGCCTGGGGGGTGGCGCGCCCTGGTGCCTCGTGGGCACTGGGTGGCCCCCTCCAGTGGGTCTTGGTGCCAATATTTTTTATTTGTCCAATAAAAAATCTCCAAAAAGTTTCAGCTCATTTGGAAAACTTTCATTTCTGCACAAAAAACAACACCACGGTAGTTCTGCTGAAAACAGCGTCAGTCCGGGTTAGTTCTAATCAAATCATACCAAAACCATATAGAATTTTTATAAATATGGCATGAATACTTCATAAATTATAGATACGTTGGAGATGTATCAGCATGAAAATGATAAAAGAAATAATTTATGAAGTTTGAATGCTAGCATAGTGCATAAGTTTGATCAATGATAATTTCAATCACTTTTCCTAGCATCATAACATCAACTTTCTCTCATAAAAGTCATCATGATAAAGTAGCAATTAAAAACAGAAATTTTGATGTGGAATGCTACCGATCATAATCATCATATAATCTTTTCTTTTATAGCATGGACATTGGACTTGAATGATTCAAAGCAAGATCATTATTATAACAGCAATATTTATTATCATAAAACTTCTCATGAGCAAGTAACAATTCATCACAACAATGAAGTATAAGGCATAAACTTTCTTGGAAACTAACAAACTATTCTAGTCAACAATGCAATTGCAATTCATCATATTTTCAGGAAGGGTCTCATGTAGGAGCTTTTTAGCAAGTCCACATACTCAACCATCATTTAGTCTTCTATGATTGCTAACACTCACGACATATATATGGAGCAAAAGTTTCAGCCAGACACATAGAAAGATAGGGGCTTGTGATTTCGCCTCCCAACTTATTCACCTCAAGGGTGATGTCAACAATAATAACTCATGATCACTCATATCCAACTGGATATATGTGCCTAGATCTTTCCCCACCACATGATGCTTGCAAAAGAGAAAAAATAAAAAGGAAATAGAGGATAACACTATTGACTCTTGCATAAAAATAATAAATACATAAAAGTAAATGCATAAAAGTAAAAGATAAGCCCTTCGCAGAGGGAAGCAGAGGTTGTCATGCGCTTTTTATTTTTGGATGCACAAGCCCTTAATGCAAAGGAACGTCACGTTATATTGCCCCTTGTCATAGCAACCTTTATTATGCAGTCCGTCGCTTTTATTTCTTTACTATCACAAGTTCGTACAACGCTTATTTCCCTTACAGTAAAAGATCATACATATTTAGGAGCAATTTTTATTGCTTTTTGCACCGATGACAACTTACTTGAAGGATCTTATTCAATCCATAGGTAGATATGGTGGACACTCGTGACATGAAACTGGGTTTAAGGGTTTTGGATGCACAAGTAGTATCTCTACTTGGTGTGGATTTTTGGCTAGCAAAGATATTGGGCAAGCACCACATGTTGGAGGATCTATAACAATATAACTTCTATGTGAATATGAACAAACATAATTCATTACGTTGTCTTCCTTGTCCAACGTCAACACTTTGACATAAAATACTTAATGGGGGCTCACAATCATAAAAGATGTCCAAGATAGTATATTTGCATGTGAATCTTCTCTTCCCTTATTAAATTTTTCATGAATTGCATCATTGACTAATGCTATGCTTGTTAACCTCCAATAAATTTTACCACTTATACTTTTCTTTATGTAATGTCATTACTTTCCATAAGATTAGCATATGATCTCTTTCATTATTTTCATTGCAAGGAATCACACTTATCATATCAAATGATCTATATGAAAGTTTTTATTATATCCCTCTCGAAAATTCATCTTGGGACCAAATTCATATCTTGTGCAAATTACCATTTCTATCATTAACTCTCAAAAAGATATAAGTGAAGCATGAGAATTAATGACAAACTACTCCAAAATATATAGGCGAAGATCAATGAGTAGTGAAACAATTAAGTAGCTATGTGGGGACTCTCTCTTATTTAAAAAGTTTCAGATCTTGATATTTTATTCAAACAGCAAGCAAAACAAAGACACAACCAAGTATATCACACATTATGTGAACGAGTAAAAACTTGGGTTCAATCGAGACTAACCGATAGTTGATGAAGAAAAGTGATGGGATGCCTACCGGGGCATCCCCAAGCTTGAATGCTTGATACTTTTTGGAATATTAACTTGGGGAGCCTTGGGAATCCCCAAGCTTGAACTCTTGTGTCTCGTTAATTCTTCTCATATAGTAGTTTCCCTAAGTTTCAAAAACTTCATCCACACAAAACTTGACAAGAACTTGTGAGATATGTTAGTATAAATCCACTCAAAACTTCGACATTCTCTACTGTAGAAAATCACTAAAATTATAATTAAACATTGAATACTAAATTCCTCTGCATATTTAATACTCCTATCCTCAAATAGAATCATTAAACAAGCCAACATATGCAAACAATGCAAACATAACAGCAATCTGCCTAAACAGGACAGTCTGTAAAGAATAATTAAGAATCCATACTTAGATAACTCAAAAAATTCTGAAAATTTACCACACTGGAAATAATTTATCAAAGTTGACTGTATAGAAATTTCAAGATTTTATCACATTCTGAAATTTCTGGGCAATTTAATCAATAGCAGCAAACTTTCTGTTTTGAAACAGCAACTCATAAACTTGCAAACTGAGCATGTAAAGGCTATAATTGGCATTTTATTGAACTAAAAGATACAAAACATGATTATTGATAGCAGCAAACAAATATCAACAGAATAAAATGATGCTCCAAGCAAAAATCATATTATGTGACGAATAAAAATATAGCTCCAAGTGAGGTTACCGATAATGTTGAAGACGAAAGAGGGGATGCCTTCCGGGGCATCCCCAAGCTTAGTTGCTTGGGTCTTCCTTGAATATTACCTTGGGGTGCCTTGGGCATCCCCAAGCTTAGGTTCTTGCCGCTCTTTATTCTCCTCATATCGATATCTCACCCAAAACTTGAAAACTTCAATCACACAAAACTTATCGGAACTTCGTGAGAACGGTTAGTATGATAAAGAATAAACCATCACTTAGGTACTGTCCAAGACAAGATTAACAATTGTTACCATATAATTCCTACTGTATTCTATCATTTCCACAATTTATATCTCATAATATAAGCTACGGAAACATTAAAACAAGCAAACTATGCATTGAAAACAGAATCTGTCAAAAACAGAACAGTCTGTAATGATCTGAGCAACTACCAAACTTCTGGAACTCTAAAAATTCTGAAAAATTAGGAAAACGTAAAAAAATTGTAATCCAATTACCTGTAAAAATTTCAGAATTTTTTTGACACTCCATTAAAATCTGGGAAATTAAACACTTGAGGCAAAAGTTTCTGTTTTTGCACAGAATTGAATCAACAAGTATCCACACTATCCCAAAGGTTTTACTTGGCACTTTATTGAAAGAAAACATATAAAACATGATTACTACAGTATCTTAATCATGTGAACACACTAAAACAGAAAGGATACATATTGGGTTGCCTCCCAACAAGCGCTTTTCTTTAATGCCTTTTTAGCTAGGCATGATGATTTCAATGATGCACTCATAGAAGTAAAGGATTGATACATAATGGGGGCATCATGAATCATAAGTTCCTCTCTCATAATAATTTTCAGTAGCATCATGAATGAATTCAGCAATATAACTATCAAATAAAGCATTCTTTTCATGACCTCTATTCTTTCTTCTTTTCTTCTTCTTCACCACACCACGTGTGGGTTTAATCAATTTTTCCGTGCACTTTATTGAAGAGATTGGTTGAATAAAAAGCTCCTCCTCGTTACCTGATTCATCATAAGAAAAAATAGGAGGATATTGGGAAACCTCTTCCCCTTCATTAGTATTCTCTTCATCTTCTATTTGTTTTCTTGCCTTTAAATAATTGGCAATGTAAGGATTCTCAATGCAATTTACCGCACAATACTTATAAATTTCCTCTAGATCAAAATCGAGAAATCTCTTGAGATTATACTCTGGAATGTCTCTAGTTATATGTTTCATTTCTTCATACCCTAGAAGCAGACTAAGTTCATTATGATGTGCAAGGGTAATCAAGTTATCACAATTTTTGGACACGATTCGATCATGAAACAATTTGCATTGGAGATTTAAATGACCACGTTCATTGCAAAGTTCACAAGGATGGTGAGAAAAATTAAATCTTTCAGCACAATCATCTAGCCTCTTGCAACCCTTTAGTTTCTAAATACTTATGCCTCTTACAAAATCTATTTTCCCTTTTTGGTATACATTTGCACTCCCAATTCACTCCACAAAAATTGACATCCTTATAGGAGACATCATTATCATAACTAGTACAATCATCATTAGTATTATGGATATTCAAAGAATTCATACTAGCAACATTGCAATCATGCTCATCATTCAAATATTTTATGCCAAACATTTTATTGAATTCTTCTTCTATCAATTAAGCACAATTATCAGAATCCTTATTTTCAAGAAAGACATTATAAAGACGAATAATATGAGGCAACCTCAATTCCATTTTTTTTGTGGTTTTCTTTTATAAACCAAACTAGTGATAAAACAAGAAACTAAAAGATTCGATTGCAAGATCTAAAGATATACCTTCAAGCACTCACCTCCCCGGCAAGGGCGCCAGAAAAGAGCTTGAAGTCTACTACACAACTTATTCTTGTAGACTCGTGTTGGGCCTCCAAGCGCAGAGTTTTGTAGGACAGTAGCAATTTTCCCTCAAGTGGATGACCTAAGGTTTATCAATCCGTGGGAGGCGTAGGTTGAAGATGGTATCTCTCAAACAACCCTGCAACCAAATACAAGAAATCTCTTGTGTCCCCAACACACCCAATACAATGGTAAATTGTATAGGTGCACTAGTTCGGTGAAGAGATGGTGATAAAAGTGTAGTATGGATAGTAAATATAGATTTTTGTAATCTGAAAATATAAAAACAGCAAGGTAGCAAGTAACAAAAGTGAACATAAACGGTATTGCAATGCTTAGAAACAAGGCCTAGGGCTCATACTTTCACTAGTGCGATCTCCCAATATTGTTGACATAGTTGAATCATATGTAAATCCCTCACGTGCGACACAGAGTTCACTCCAAAGTCACAAATAGCGGAGAACAAACGAAGAAATTGTTGTAGGGTACAAAACCACCTCAAAGTTATCCTTCCTGATCAATCTTATGAGCCATCCCCATTAATTTTCACGAACAGCCCTAGAGTTTGTACTAGAATAACACCTTAAGATACACGTCAACCAAAACCCTAATGTCACCTAGGCACTCCAATGTCACCACGAGTACCCGTGGGTTTGATTATACGATATGCATCACACAATCTCAGATTCATCTATTCAAACCAACACAAAGAACTTCAAAGAGTGCCCCAAAGTTTCTACCGGAAAGTCTAGACGAAAATGTGTGCCAACCCTTATGCATAAATCCCCAAGGTCACGGAACCCGCAAGTTGATCACCAAAACATACATCAAGTGACTCAAGTGAATATCCCATTGTCACCACAGATATCCATATGCAAGACATACATTAAGTGTTCTCAAATCCTTAAAGACTCGATCCGATAAGAAAACTTCAAAGGGAAAACTCAATTCATCACAAGAAGATAGAGAGGGGAAAACTCCATATGATTCATCTATATCAACAAAGCTCGCGATACATCAAGATCGTGCCATCTCAAGAACACGAGAGAGAGAGAGATCAAACACATAGCTACTGGTACAAACCCTCAGCCCTGAGGGTGAACTACTCCCTCCTCGTCATGGAGACCGCCGGGATGATGAAGATGGCCTCCGGTGATGATTCCCCCCTCCGGCAGGGTGCCGGAAAAGGGCTGTAGATGGGATCTCTCTGGTACAGAGGCTTGCGGCGGCGTAAAAACTCATCTAGGTTAAATTTTGGGGGTTTCTGAATATATATGATTTTTCAGCGTTGGAATCACGCGAAACGAAGCCACATGGGCCCCACGAGGTACCAGGGCGCGCCTGGGGGGGTGGCGCGCCCTGGTGCCTCGTGGGCACTGGGTGTCCCCCCTCCAGTGCGTCTTGGTGCCAATATTTTTTATTTGTCCAATAAAAAATCTCCAAAAAGTTTCAGCTCATTTGGAAAACTTTCATTTCTGCACAAAAAACAACACCACGGTAGTTCTGCTGAAAACATCGTCAGTCCGGGTTAGTTCTAATCAAATCATACCAAAACCATATAGAATGTTTATAAATATGGCATGAATACTTCATAAATTATAGATACGTTGGAGACGTATCAACGAGCTTGATGTCATAGCCGGCTGTCCGGAGATTCAGTAATATGCGAGCCCGCTGACATGAAGCCTTCGCCATGGCGACATAGTCAACATCCTCGCCGGCTTCCGCGGCGAGGTGTTCCTCCGGGATCGGCAGGTCGGCACGAACGGCGGCCACCTCAACATCGTCCAGCGGAGAGGCCATGATAGACCTCCTTTTGGCCGTACGCTCCTCGGGCTCCCCGGGATATGTGGTCAGGCTTAGGCTGCGACTCTCTGGAGTAGGGGATGGGGATCTGGGAGGGAGGGACACCATAGGCCTCATCTAAAAACTCAGGGCAGCGAGGGTATGGAAATCGGTGGGTAACCTGAACTTATCTAAGCTAGGAGGCACGGGCAGACCGGCAGGGTTGGTGGCGGCGGCGGCAGCTTCGGCGGCGGCGGCGAGCTAGGGTTCGAGCAGGGGGGTAGACTGTGGAGGGGGGACGGGGTTAGGGCGGGTGGTGTTTGAGGATATGCCGTGGCTACTAAAAATTTTAGTAATGGTGGGTGGAGATGGTGGTGGATGAGGGAGGGCGACGGTTCAAATGCCTCGGCTACTGGAATTTTACTATAAGGTCGGTGGTGGAGGAGTGAGGGCGACGGTTGAAATACCACGGCAACTAAAATTTGGGTAAAGGAAATGAAGCGGGGAAGGAGCAACCAAGATCGCACACGGTCCAAACATAATAATTGTGTACGATAATAAGGAAAAGCCGTGGAACCACCAATTTTTGCATCGCTCAAGGCGGGTAGCTTTTTTTTGAGATTTCTAGCTAGCTGGTCTATCGCACACGATTCGTCCTAATTTTCAGACGCATACGTGGAATTCATCCTAAATATCCTGTACACATTACCCCTTCACCCTTGCTGGCGCTTGCGAAGTCGTGGCAATTTTATAGGGCACGAGTTTCGCACACGGTTAAGCCAGTGCACCCATGTCCGTTGTGCGTACGTTCGCACGCAGTTTTTCATCCGAGGCGTCTGCTATTTTATATAGCACCATTTGGCAACAAAAAAATGCGAGAGAGGGTAAGAACACAACCACACCAGCATGTGGCCCAAATATATATGTATGAAAAGGGTGGTGTGTGATGTTCAAATTCCCAATGCACAACTTTGACGCGTGGGCCCACGGGTGGGCGCATCGTCGAAGATCGGGTGAGAGGGGCCAGAAGACAATAACCACCTGGAAGTGGCCAAATATATGTAGGGATAAATGGTGTGATGTTTAAATACACAATGCACAACTTTGATGTGGCACCTCCCTCGCAAACCGGAAAGCCCTCTTGGATATTGAGGGTGTCCTGGACTAGGAGGTACTCGGGCCGCCGGCCTATCTCTCGTGGGTCGGACTGGTGAGCTGCTCTTTACACGACGACAGAAGGCCGGATTATGAATGACCACGTACACCAGAAGGAAACCTCCGAAGACTTGGCGTCTCCTCCAAGGAATAATTGGCGTGACCGGCATGTTTATCTCCTGATGGTAATCGACCATGTGTAACCCTAGATCCCTCTCGTGTCTATATAAACCAGAGGGTTTAGTCCGTAGAGGGACAAAATCACATCATATTCATAGCCTAGGGCTTAGCCCATCTGATCTCGAGGTAGATCAACTCTGTAACCTTCATACAATCACATCAATACAATCAAGCAGGACGTAGGGTATTACCTCCTTGAGAGGGCCCGAACCTGGGTAAACCATCGCCCCCACGATCTCTGTTACACATTGACTCCTAGACCCATAGTTCGGACCCCCTACCCGAGATCTGCCGGTTTTGGTACCGACATTGGTGCTTTCATTGAGAGTTCCGTCATGGGTAGCCAAGGATCAACGGCTCGCCGTCCTGGAACGGCTCTTCGGCGATGGAATCTGTAGCGGGGACATCTTTGTCCCCGGACAGCCCTTCTCTTCAGCGATGGAATCCGCAGCGGGGACGTCTTCGTCCCCGGACAGCTCTTCGCGTTCGGCAGCATCGTGTTGCACGCCGATCCGACCGGTCACCTCGACCAAGTCGATAGCTTCGCCCCTGAACAGGAAATCAGATTCGGCAACCTGGAGTACGTCGTCAATGCTCGAGGCGATCTAGTCTTCACTGGGTTCTCGGCTTTACCCGAGGAACCTACCAACACCGAGGCTTTCACCTCGGACTCCTTCCCCGTCCCTGGGTCGGGCCTCAGTTCGGATCTGGCCTTGAGTTCAGATCCAACCCCGGCGTCGGAAAACCAAGGGTCGCCCTTGGCCGAACACACTCCAATTATCGGTGCGCCGGAGCTCAACTCCGATGGCTGCCCGAGCATAGATCCGGTGAATCCCTCGGTTTTAAGCGAGATGTTAGACCGGATCCAGAAAATGAACATCGCGGATGTTCCGTCCTCGGACCAGGAGAAGGTCGGACAGGACTCCAGCCGCGGGGAATTTTGCGTCCCACCCACCACCCACTTGGTAGCCACTGTCGAAGATTTAACCGACATGTTGGACTACGCCTCCAAGGAGGCTTACGACATGGACGAGGATATCGACGTCCCGCCCTATACGTCTCCTTCCCTTGCCACTTCCAACACCGGAAAGTGGACCGCCACCTCCAGCTATGACGTCTACATGGTCGATACCCCCAACAAGGACAGCGATACAACTATGAAGGATGGCGACGATCCCGCCGCAGAACCGCCCAGGCGGCGGCGACGGCGAGCCCGAGGGCGAGGAAAGGGCAAGGAGAATCACACGGACACAAATGGCACTGGAGATAACGACACTCCAGAAAACTTGGGGGAGCTCGGCGACAACACCCCCGAGCAGCACCATGACGCCCCTGAAGGGCAGAAAGACCAGGGTGACCCCGAGGACCCCGAGGATTCCGAGGACAGCAATTACCTCCCTCCGTCAAAAGAGGAGGACAGCCTCGGACCCGAAGACTTCATTGTCCCAGAGGATCCCCTGGAGCAAGAGAAATTCAAGCGGCAGCTCATCGCCACTGCCCGAAGCTTGAAGAGAAAACAACAACAGCTAAAAGCAGAGCAGGATACGCTCAACGACAGATGGACGATGGTCCTCACTGCCGAAGAAGGCCTTGACGATCAACGTCAGGGTCAATATAAAAGCTACCCACGGCGGCGCCTACTCCCAGAATTCGAGGATGAGGTCCTTGAGCCCATACCTCCCAGACGAACTTACGAAAACCAGCCCGACCGCACCCCTCGAGGACGGGATAGACCGGCTGCAGAAACCGAACTTCCACCCGCACCTCCTCGAGGACGGGATAGGATGGCCAATGAAGCCGAACACCCACCCGTGCCTCCTCACCGAGCAGGCAAAGACCCGGTTCAACCGGATGACCGATATGATCTGCGCCGCGACCTGAACGCCCGAGGGATCCAGTCCAGATCTATCTACGGATCCACAGGATACGCGCCCGCTGGACGGGACTGATACCAAGCCTGGCACGACAGGAACGACAGAGCTCGGGAGCAGCATCGTGCTCGGATGACAACCGATCTCCGGCGCGATGTGGCTTGGGCTAGGGGCGCCGCACACCCAATGTGTTTCACCGATGAGGTGATACAGCATCAGTTCCCCGAAGCGTTTAAACCCGTCAATATAGAATTCTATGATGGGACAACAGACCCAGCCATGTGGATTGAAGATTTCCTTCTCCACATTCATATGGCTCGAGGAGATGATCTCCACGCTATCAAGTATTTACAGCTGAAAGTCAAGGGACCGGCAAGGCATTGACTGAACAGCCTACCCGAAAAATCCATCGGGAGCTGGGAAGAGCTCGAGGATGCATTCCGAGCTAACTTTCAAGGCACTTATGTTCGGCCACCGGACGCCGATGACCTGAGCCATGTCATTCAGCAGCCCGGGGAGTCAGCCCGACAATTCTGGAACCGGTTCTTGACCAAAAAGAACCAGATCGTCGACTGTCCGGACGCCGAAGCGATTGCAACATTCAAACACAGTATTCGGGACGAGTGGCTCGCCCGCCAGCTCGGCCAGGACAAACCGAGAACAATGTCGGCCCTTACCTCCCTCATGACCCGCTTTTGCACGGGAGAGGATAGTTGGCTGGCTCGTCGAAGCAACCACCCCGAAGACCCCGGCACTTCAGAGTCCCGGGACGGGAACGGAAAACCCCGGCGCAATAGAAACAATAAGCGCCGGCACTCAAACAACGGCGGTGAAGCCGATGACACAGCAGTAAACGCCGGATTCAGCGGCTCGAAGTCGGGACCGCGGAAAAAACCCTCTAAAGGGAACCAGGACGGCCCGTCTGCGCTGGATAGAATATTAGATAGGCCCTGCCAGATTCACGGCACCCACGACAAGCCTGCCAACCATACCAACCGTAACTGTTGGGTCATCAAGCAGGCCGGTAAGGCCACAGCCGAAGAACAGGGCAAGGGCCCCCACAGCGAGGATGACGAAGAACCTCGTGGCCCGAACAACGGAGGCCAAAAGCAGTTCCCTCCAGAGGTCAAAAACGTGAACATGATCTACGTCACGCATATACAGAAGAAGGAGCGGAAACGCGCACTTCGGGATGTCTACGCCTTAGAGCCAGTGGCCCCGAAATTCAACCCGTGGTCGGCTTGCCCGATCACTTTCGACCGACGTGACCATCCGACCAGTATACGCCATGGAGGGACAGCGGCTCTGGTGCTCGACCCCATTGTGGACGGATTTCACCTCACCAGAGTCCTTATGGACGGAGGTAGCAGTCTTAACCTGCTTTACTCAGATACAGTGAGGAAGATGGGGATCGACCCGTCAAGGATCAAACCCAGCAACACCACCTTTAAAGGTGTAATCCCAGGCGTCGAGGCACGCTGCTCGGGATCCGTGACTCTGGAAGTTATCTTCGGCTCGCCCGATAACTTCCGCGCCGAGGACTTGATCTTCGATATTGTCCCTTTCCGCAGCGGTTATCACGCACTCCTCGGACGGACGGCGTTCGCCCGCTTCAACGCCGTCCCGCACTACGCATACTTGAAGCTCAAGATGCCAGGACCTAAGGGCGTTATTACCATTAACGGTAACACCGAGCGCTCACTCCGAACAGAGGAACACACGGCGGCTCTAGCCGCCGAAGTCCAAGCCGCTGAAGAGGCGTCACAAGCCCAGCCTACTGTCAAGACACTGGACGCACGCAAGCGCTCCCGAGCTGTAGCCTCGGTCCCGGAGCACTCCCATGCTCACCCCGCAGCACGGCCCACCAAGTCGCGAAATACGTACCTCGGGTGCACAATTTCGCACTCAAAATTCCATGGGCAGTTGTGGGGACACATGAAACAACGGCCGAGAGCTCGGTTCAACCGAGGAATGGCCAACTGATTTCTTCAAATCAACATCAACAACGGGCACCATTTAGGGCCTGATCAGCATCAACCTGATATGCAATGGCGACTTCTCAAAACCCTTTACCAAGGGCTCATCTGCCGAACATCTCTCCTTCCGCCAAACACACGATCGACAGCTTCGCTCATACGGAAGCTTCTTCAAAGAGCAAAAGGCGCAGACGTGCAGCAGGGCGTAGTAGGGACGTCAAACCACTCATGAAAGCCATGTGTAAACCTTTACTCTGATATATTTATTTCAAACGTATCTATTAAAGTTACTTCGGCAATCCGGATTGTACGGTTGGACGTCACATAATCAAAGGAAATTAAGACCAGTTTTTTCTGGTCATTGTGCTTTCATTCGTGTTGCATGTTCCTTTCCGCTTTTTTAAGCCGAAGTAAACTCTTACGATACGTCCCTTTTATATTAACCGGCTAATAGACCGGGGGCTCGAACATAAGTCTTGCCTCAACCTTTATCCCGGCACTTACTTTATGTGCTCGGCGTCATGGATATTGCACTATATGAATCAGTTCTGAATTGCGTCTTTGGTCAATAGTTGGGTTGCCCGGCTCCTGTGTTTACCCTCTTACATTCCGCATTGTTCGGCTAAGAGGGTAAAGGGAGAACCACTGCGATTGTACTTCTAGCTAGCCTGGTTAAGTACCTTAGTGGAGAAAGCCGAAAACTGACTGTCACAATAAGCGAGAACTGGTCGGCGATCCAATGACTCGTGTCAAACCAAAAATCGTTGGAGGTTAATCCGTGTTAAACGAAGGGTTCTCTGTTATGGAAACCATGTGATGATGGTGTCAACCGCGGCTCATCCGAATATCACATACACTGGGGGCTAGTCACCAGCCCCCGCAGTCAAGCTCCTATGGCTAAGTGAAAGCACTAAAACCGCATAGTCTGATTGCCTTGTTTTCCGTACATACAACCGCCTCCGGGCACCGAGACGGCTAAGGGTTAAGCTGTAACGAGGAAACACCTCGGGCAGTATCTGCACTGGGGGCTGAAGCCGACGACTGGTAACTTTCAGTTAAGAGCACAGGAGTCAAAATTAACATAAACAGGCACTATATTCCCAGCCACCAACTTGCATTACAATAAAGCAAAAGTTTCAACTCCTTGGCTACAAGGAAAAATCTATTCATATATTACATCTTTTGAGCATTGGGCCTCTACTGCCCGAGCACCATCCATCACGATGGGAAAGTATTGCTCGGGGCGCCTATGCTCCTTCCCTGGCGGCGGAGGTCCGGTGGCCATCTCGGCTGGCTTTATCTTCAGCCAATGTACCATTGTCTTGCCAAAGGCCATCCGAGCCCCCTCGATGCATGCGGAACGCTTCCAGGCTTCGATCTGAGTAGGGGCGTCATACAGCCTCTGCACCAGACCGAAGTAGCTGCTCAGCAGCGGCTCCGACGGCCACAGTTTCACACACAGGTCCTTCATCATCGGCTCCGCCATCCGATGCAGCTCCATCAGCTGCTTCATCTGGTTGTTGAGGAGCGGAGGGTGTTCGGGCGCTTGAAATTGCGCCCAGAACAGCCTCTGCTCGGCCCGACCCTCATGAGCAGCGAAGAATCCGGCCGCGTCCGCCGCACTCTTCGGGAGGTCCGCAAAGGCGCCTGGGGAACGCCATACTCGCGTGAGCAACGCAAACCTGTTACCTCCAAATATACTTTGTAGCAAGTACGGCTTACCGTCCGCAATAAGCCTGACTTGGCGAAGCTCTTCTTGGTAGCCGCGCACCTCTGTCCGCGCTTCCTTAGCCACCGCCGCTAACGAGGTCAGCTCGGCGGCCTGCTCCTTATTCTTCTGCTCGAGGGCCTCACATCTTGTGACGGCATCCCCGAGCTCTTGCTGTACTTCCAGCACCCTGGCCTCGTGCTTCTCACTAGCGGTTCTTACCGCAGCCAGCTCGGCAGCCGCCTGTTCGGCTGCCGACCTCTGCGCAGCCGCTTCCAGCTGCGTCGTCCTCAGCTCGGCCTTGAGGTTTTCAACCTCCGCGGCGGCAGCTGCAGTAGAATCAGTCAACTCCGTCAGGATACTTTGGACCCTGCTTACAAAAAAAACGCGGTTGTAATCTTGACTACAACTCGGACTTGCCTTGCACATCGTCGAACCTCCTGTTCACCAGGCTCAGGTCGTCCTCGGAGCTCTTCAGCTTCCGATTCAGCTCGGCCAACTCCTCGGCGTTGGCGGCTGCGGCCGACGATGATGCCTGTGCGTTATTCTACACACGTTAGTATCCGGGATATTGATTTTTGATCCGCTGACAGGCTTTGCCCAAGCCAGTCAGCGTCTCGGGGTCTACTGTGTATGAGGCTATACATTTACACAAAAGAACTTTTCTAAGGAAAAAGCATTACTTCGCTCACCTTGAAGCCGGTAAGAAGGCCACTAAAGGCCTCCTTCGGTCCGTTGTCCATGGACCGAAGTCTTTGCAACACCGCGCCCATAAGGGCACGGTGCTCTTCGGCGATAGAGGAGCTGGTTAGAGCATCCTCCATCTCGTCCGGCCACCCGGTCGACGCCCGCTCTAGGACGGGTGGGGGTGGTGGCGGCGCTCCGGTTCCTTCCCTCTCGAAGTCCGGGGCGCCGGACTCCGAACGCTTTGACGTCCCCGGAGTCATCCTCGGAGAAAGCCCGGCTTGTCCGAGCTCCTCTTCGTTCACCAGAGGGGCCCTCCCCTCTTGGTCTTCGGCAACCGAGGTGTTCACCTCGGCCATGATAGCATCGCCTCCTCCCCCTGTGTGCGGCGCGGGAGGGGCCCTCCTCGACAGGACCTCCTCAGCCTCCTCTACGACTGGGGGAGGCGAGGCGCGGGACTCGGTCCCGCTCTCCGCTAGCGCCGCCGGTGGAGAATCCCCCTCCGAGACTCGGTCGGTGGGGAGATCGCGCAGCGGGCTACAAAATTACAAACGGAAATATGACCAATATCAAACCCAGTTCGGTTAAGGACGGTCAAGCGGTTACTAGAACGCGTACCTTTGAGCCTGTGGCTTAGCCCTGGGGATCTTCTGAGGAACCTCTTCGGAGGCCTCAGAGTCCTCGGCAGAAGCCGAGCTATCGCCGGACAAGGCCACCTTGGCCTTGCGCGGTCTTTTGGGAGCGGGTTGAGGTGGCTCCTCCTCGGCATCCTCGGACGCCACCCTTTTCCCTGTTCGGGAGGAGTCGTCTTCCTCCCCGTCATCTCCTTGCTCCTTCTCCTCCTCTTGTGCGGAGGGAGCACTGGTGTCTTCGGATCTAGCACCCGGGGGTCCTCGGGAGCGGAGGCCCTCTCTGGCCTCCCTCTTCTGATCCTTCTTCTTCTCCTTCCTCTCCGGCGCCTCATATGGCTCCGCGGCCAACATGGCCGTCAGTAGGGGCATCCTAGGTCCCTCTAGCAGCGGCGCAGGACTATCGATCCGCTGGGCCTTCTTCAGTCAGTTCTGCGGACGAGAAGTGAAAAGCTAAGTGCCTTATTAAAAGGGAACAGTTCGGATACAAGAACATTACTAGTCATACCTCTCATGGGGGGTTTGCAGCGTCGAGGCCGATGTCCTCCTCCTCGGCCGGCCATTCCTTCTGCGGCTTGAACAGCGCCTTCCATAGTTGAGCGTGGGAGGTGCGGAAGAAGCTACTCATGGTGGCCGGGTCTTCGGGCTTGTAGGCCCACATGGGGGAAGCCCTGTCCTGGAATGGAAGGATTCGGCGGCCGAGCATGATCTGGATCACGTTGACCAGCTCGACGCCCTTCTCTATCATCTTGGAGATCCGGCTCTGCAGCAGCGCCACCTCCTTATTCAACCCCCAGTCGAGGCCCTTCTTGGTCCATGAGACCAGCCTCGTGGGGGGTCCGGATCGGAAGGCCGGAATCGCCTCCCAATTTGCGCGCCTCGGCTCTGTGATGTAGAACCATTCCTTTTGCCAGATCTTGACGGTCTCGATGAAGGAACCGTCTGGACACTCCACTCGCGGGAGTTTGCTGATCATCGCCCCCCCCCCCCCCCCCCGCAGTCCGCCTGCTGACCATCTACTATCTTCGGCTTGACGTTGAAGATCTTCAGCCACAGACCGAAATGTGGCCGGACCCGAAGAAAGGCCTCGCAGACGATGATGAAGGCCGAGATGTGGAGGAAGGAGTTCGGTGCGAGGTCGTGGAAGTCAAGTCCGTAGAAGAACATCAGGCCCCTGACGAAGGGGTGAAGAGGGAAACCCAAGCCCCGGATGAAGTGGGGCACGAACACCACTCTCTCGCTCTGCCGCGGTGTGGGGATGACCTGGCCCGCCTCAGGAGCACGGTGGGCGATGTTGGCCGGGAGATAGCCCGCGCTTTTCAACTCCAAGATGGCGCTGTTGGTGACGCTAGAGGCCTCCCACTTGCCCTTGGACCCGGAACCCGCCATTGCTAGATCGAGCGGGTGGCTGGAGAGGTCCTCGAAAGGGAGAGCGGATCTGGGCGCTGGAGCTCAAAGGATGGGGAAGGCAATGGCGAAGGGGGGGAGGGGAAATGAGAGCGTACGAAAGGAACCAAGGCTGTGTCCCTTTTATGGGCTGTAAAACCCACGGTCCCTTTACTGCGCCGCAGTCCTCACCGTTTCCCCGTGTAACCGTGCCATTATGTGCGCGTGGGTGAGGCGGATTATTGATCATATCCCTTAAAAATAGGACACGATCTCCATATCGATGGGACGTGCCAATGAAAACTGCCTCGAACCGCGAATCGAGTTTTTCATAAACAAACTCGCGGTCGTGGCATGGTGTGACCCTTCGGTAAAATTTGTCAGATGAAGACACTGTTCACACCGAAGCGGCTAGCCTTCAGGGCTAAGTTATTATTGTACTTCGTTACCAAGGTATAGCTCGGCGCATATCCGATTGGGCAAAGCTTGAGAATACAATTCGGAGTGATATAGGACTGTTATCGGTGTACGGAAGAAGGGGAACTGGTCTACAAAGCCAATGATGTTCAGCACCTACCTCGGCTTCGAAGACTAGTTTGGGGGCTACTGAGGGTGTCCTGGACTAGGGGGTACTCGGGCCGCCGGCCTATCTCTCGTGGGCCGGACTGGTGAGCTGGTCTTTACACGACGACAGAAGGCCGGATTATGAATGACCACGTACACCAGAAGGAAACCTCCGAAGACTTGGCGTCTCCTCCAAGGAATAATTGGCGTGACCGGCATGTTTATCTCCTGATGGTAACCGACCATGTGTAACCCTAGATCCCTCTCGTGTCTATATAAACCAGAGGGTTTAGTCCGTAGAGGGACAGAATCACATCATATTCATAGCCTAGGGTTTAGCCCATCTGATCTCGAGGTAGATCAACTCTGTAACCTTCATACAATCACATCAATACAATCAAGCAGGACGTAGGGTATTACCTCCTTGAGAGGGCCCGAACCTGGGTAAACCATCGCCCCCACGATCTCTGTTACACATTGACTCCTAGACCCATAGTTCGGACCCCCTACCCGAGATCTGCCGGTTTTGGTACCGACAGATATCTATAATGAGAGGTTAAGGTCGTAGCTAGGTGCCTGCCCCACCTCCACTTCGTGTCGGCGGGACGCATGCACGTACTCATACTTTAGTCGGACATGCATGCATGTCAGCATGACCTACCATAAGACGGACCAAGTGAATCTATCTTGGCCAAACAACCACTGTTGTTGTCGGTCAAAAAGGGATATAATAGACCGCTCGGGCCCATAGATTGGACCATCACCGTAAACCGCACGAGAGGGGCCACAAAACTAGCACCACCTGCATGGGGCCCAAATTGATGTACGTTGGAAGGGTGATGTGTTTTAAATACCCAATAATGCACAATTTTGATGTGGCGCCTACCTCACGAAATGGACAACCCCCATGAAAGGTAGGTAGTAATTAAGGACGACGTCGATGTACGTAGGGTGTCGATCCAACCCACCATTTCGAGCGCATGCATGGGAGGGAATCCTGAGAACGCATGAGCTCGAACTTTGCTCGGACATGTCACCATGACCCGCGGTAACACGAACCAGGAGGAATCCATTCATGGCCAAACCCCCTCGTTGTCGGCCAAAGGGATGATATATATAGACCAGGCCCATAGATAGGCATGTCATTGAAAACCGCACATGGGAGACGGGGTCGATCAGAAGACCCTATACCCTGCATGCGGCCCAAATATATGTATATATGGGTGGTGTGTGAGGTGATCAAATCCCCAATGCACAACTTCGATGGGGCACCAGCTATATTACAAACTGAACACTGTACTCCCAGGAAGCTAGGTTATGTATGATGTCGGTTCCCCAACTTCGAGCCGGTGGGAGGGAATCGAACAAATGTTCCCCAACTAAATTTGGTCTGACATGTCGTGACCTATAACAAGAGGAACCCGTCATGGTCAAACCCTTCTCGTACATTGTGGGTTAAAGGATAGAACGTGCGGGCCCATAGATCTCGAACGTTGTGGGTCAAAGGATAGAACGTGGCGGGCCCACACATCGATCTTGATTATTCTCCGATTTTTCAAAACAACAAATAACAAAAAACATCATTCTCCCAATTTTCAAAACAAGGATCTCAAGGTTTATTTAATCGACATGACAGGTCACTATAGACACATTTAGATGCTAAATGTCTGTAATGACTGTATCATGGCGCTTAAATAAAGCTTGAGATATAGCAACTTCCCACCCGGTCACCCATCCTTAGACTGCTCCAGCACCAGCACGCTTAACTTGTGCGTTCTATTCGACTAGGCTAGTGAATGGGAAGCTGCCCCTTGCTGATAAGAGTTGCCTCCTCGCGTTTAAGGCGTTTACCGATGGTCACCGTGTGGGACCTACTCTTTACTATCACACACGTTTGTGCTTTTAGAAACTGTGTGCAATCTTTACATACCGGACCAATTCCATTCAAACTTACATTATTTTTTTACTACTTAAAACTAGCCGGAAGAAGCAAAAGCTTTGCCTTTTCATTAATTAAGAACAAGATAGTTGCCCAGTTAATTGCGGAAAACCGGGCGAAAACCGATACAAACAGGGTCTAAACCTACGGGAACTCTTGGTTGAGCATGAATTGGTACATGCCTTCGTCCACGCGTCTGATACGCTCGCGAAACTGCTGTACTGCAATATCGATCTCCACCCAGGATATTTCATCGGTGACGGTCGATTCCAAGCCGCGATGAGTATTTTGCTCTACTTCGTCGTTGGCGGCACCTGGGGGCCGAGGAGGTCGAAGAGCCAATCGACCAGCCCGTTGGCGTCGTGGTGGCGGATTCTGGCAGTGCGAACTTCGTCCGACGCAATTATGGCGCTGACGGCGTCTGCCCATTCCTGGCGGGGAATCGGGATGCTTACCGGCCCTGGAAACGGCCTCTCGAGTGGTTGAGTCAACAGGATGCTGACACGGCTCCTCTCAGATAGTGCGGCGCACCGCACCTGATGCGCGGCGGCGTTCTCCCGCTCTTGCGCGGCAGCGCTTTGCCACTCTTGCTCCGCTCCGCTCCATGGGCGGCGACGAACACATGTTTAGACATTGGCCCGCTCAAGCACTGGGGCACGATGATACCGCTCATGCTCGGCGGCACGCTGCCGCTCTTGCTCGGCGGCACACGGCCGTTCTGGCTCTTCGGCCTGCTCCGGCTCGTTGTCCCCGTCGAGGAGGTTGTTGATGGCGGCGGCGCTTCGCTGGATTGGCATGCTTGGAATGGTATACTGTGGTATGGCCGGTGTGTCGCCGCCTAGCCTTCTATGCCCACTGACACTCGCAGCGGGAAACCGATTGGGGGGAGTGGCGGGAAACCGATTGGGGGAGTGGCGGGAAACGGTAGCGTGTTTGGATATATAACACCATTAATATGGAAAACTTGGGAAAGAAGGAAGCGCGAGCTAGCACGGCGCGTGCGCACAGTGCTTACCCACGGGTGCCAGCGGTTGAACAGAACTGCTTTAAGTTATTCAGGGTTCGTTCGGCATTTTTTATACATTATAATAGAGTTTTCTAGGCATTTAATGTGCAAAATTCAAATTTGAACTACAAATACATGCTCCGGTGCACCAAAATGGGTTGAAAAATCATATATGTGTCCTTGGGTGCATGTTTAGGTCCCATGCAAGGAATGGGGATGAATTACAAACATCTCGGCGTCCTGGCTCGGCCTCAAACATTGAGAATCTTGGTTTTTAAATCCCCATAAATCCAAAACTCACCTGAAATTCATGAAACTTTACATGGTGTCATGACATGGCACATATATGCCATGGTAAAAAAACTGACCAATTTGGGGCAAGTTTTGGTACAAGCCTCTTACAAACCGTAGCTTCTCGCAAGAAGCCTTGTGGTTCCGATAGGGAACGTGTCACTCTTGTGGGCGAAATGACAATCGCTGCCTCTTCTCGCCTTGTATTTTTTCTACGGGCAACATAGACCAATAGGAGATTTGTGCTGAAATATGGAATTATTCAGGGTTCGTTTGGCCTTTTTTATACATTAATTGAGTTTTCTAGGAATTTAATGTCTATAATTCAAATTTGAACTACAAGCACATGATCCAGTGCACCAAAATGGCTTCAAAAACCATACATGTGTCCTTCGGTGCATGTTTGGGTCCCATGCAAGAAATGGGGATGAATTACAAACATCTCGGTGTACTGGCTCGGCCTCAAACATTGAGAATATTGGTTTTTAAATCCCCGTAAATCCAAAACTCACCCAAAATTCATGAAACTTGGCATCGTGTCATGACATGGCACATATATGCCGTGGTAAAAAAATTGTCCAATTTGGGGCAAGTTTTGGTACAAGACTCTTACAAATCGGAGCTTCTAGCAAGAAGCCTCGTGGTTCCGATAGGGAACGTGTCACCCTTGTGGGTGAAACAACAATCGCTTCCTCTTCTCGCCTTGTATTTTTCTTCACAGGCAACGTAGACCAACAGGAGATTCGCGCTAAAATATGGAATTATTCAGGGTTCGTTTGGCCTTTTTATACATTAATTGAGTTTTCTAGGCATTTAATCTCCATAATTCAAATTTGAATTACAAGCACATGCTCTAGTGCACCAAAATGGCTTCAAATACCATACATGTGTCCTTGGGTGCATGTTTAGGTCCCATGCAAGAAATGGGAATGAATTACAAACATCTCGGCATCCTGGCTCGGCTTCAAACATTGAGAATCTCGGTTTTTAAATCCCCGTAAATCCAAAACTCACCCGAAATTCATGAAACTTGGCATAGTGTCATTATATGGCACATATATGCCGTGGTAAAAAATTTGGCCAATTTGAGACAAGGCACACACATTAATAGCCAACGTAGGCATTTTGGAACAAATAGATGACACATTAATATCGCAAACGATTGTATTATTTGAACCGTGGGCGTTCCACTAACCATTTACGTGTGGCCACGCGTCCCTCTTTTTATTGGAGAGTACTACCTCGGTCCTGGTTTATTGGTCCTCTTTGTATTTTGTGCAAAAATTTGACCATACTAGGTGGCGTGCGTGCAGCTATTTGATTAGACGGACAAGTGTGCGAAGTCCGCCGCATGGCTCGACGGGACGCGTGCGAGCAGTCCGCCGCGTAGGCTCGATGGGACCCATGCGAGCAGTCTGCCGTGCAGGCTCATCGGGAAGTGAGCTCTTTGACCTCCACCCGCCGCCTCTATCCCAACTTCTCCATTAATGGCGGCCGAGCAGGCTCACCGTGAATCGAGTTCTTTGACCTCCACCCGCCGCCTCGCTCCCAACTTCTCCATTAATGGCGGTCGAGCCGCTATTTAACATGCGGTTAATGCACCTGGACGGAGGGTGTTAGCTTGTGATCCCATGGCCCCGCTCAATGCTCGCTAGCATTGTTTTGTTCGTGCCTCGCTGAGAACGTGAATTTTAGCCTATTTTCGACTCGTATACATGTACCTACGAGGTTACAAACAAAATAATACGATGACAAATTGACAATGGCAACGGATAATAATTGTCTTACATATCCCGGATAATTTAAAATGCCACATGCGGCAACGCCCGAAAGAAACAGGGGCAAGAGAAGAAGGAAGTCGTTGCTCTCTACTTCTCGATGGATCACTGGGCGAGGAGTTCTTCCAGCTCCTTCTTCACATCCTCGTGACTTTGCTTGACAGCAGCCATAGATTCCTCCACCTGCAGCTCGCGCTCGATGCGGAGCTTCTTCAAGTCATCCCTAAGTTCATGGACGACGGCTGTCAGCGTCATCCGCGAGACATTGCTCTTCTCATATAGCTTCTTCCAGCCGGTGGCCTCCTCCTTCTGCTTGTCGAGCTCCTTGTGGAGCTTCGCATTGTCACCCATGAGTTGCACGCCGAGGCCGGTCGCCTTATCAACCGAGGCATCGCTAATCTCGAGCAGCTTCTCCAAGCCGGTGGCCAGCTCCTGCTAGTTAATTAGGCCAGCGAGAATGTCGTCGTCGCTGGCTAAGGACTTCAGCCCCGCCAGCTCATCGAGTTCACCGACGTGGCGAGTGCACTTGTGAGAGCCCTCGCCTGCCCGTGAGAGCTCGTTCGAGGGATCCGCGGTGCGGCAAGACATCTCTATTGCGGCTGCCGCGTTGCGGCGGGACCTCTCTAGTGCTTCCGCGGCCTTGGTCTTTGCTCCCTGGTTATATGTTGACCCAGAACTCCTCCTACCGGCCATGGCAGACGCAAGGAATGACTTAAGAGGAAAGACCTATTCTTTTGGTGATGAGGAGAGGAATGTGCAGTAATTTTCGAGTGGGTAGTTTTTATAGCCCAGTGCTAAGTGGGAACGCGTTTAGGTTTGATCGGTGTGAACAGATTTGCAATTACTTATTGCGTGGTAATTTGGAATGTGACGTGGGCCCGCGTTCTTGGATGTGTACGTGTCTGTCCGGTATCACAAACAGTCTAGATATCGTCAGCGTGTCCAATGGATGGGCCGTCTCGCCTCCCACGCGTGCCAGACGGTTGACCAGAACTGCTATACGTAGGTGGTTGCTCGCTGTTGAGGCGGCCGCGGTGCACTCTGCTCGCGTCCCTTCACGCGCTCTGCTCGACGTTGAGGCGGCCGCAGCGCGCTCTGCTCGCGTCCCTCCGCGCACGCTCTTTCAGTGGTTGGGGCCGGTGCACGATCACGTTTTGGGCGCCATATGCATGCGGTTGCGTCCGCGCGCGTCGCCACGATGCAGTTAATACATGCGGCACGATGCAGTTACGCGCTGCAACAACTGCCATCCACGCGCGCCGATACTCTAGGTCGTTCGGCCTCCCCATTTATTCCCACGGCCATTATAACCTTAGTCTCTTCAACCTTGTGATCGCGCCCCAAAACACAACAAGCACACCCACGACGATAGATAGAGAGAGGATATCCAGCGGCGCTCCAATGGAGTTCGGCGTGCATCATGTGGACACCCACGTGAGGGGGAAGGAACTCACGGTGGTGTACACCATCGACCCGGCCGTGGTGGAGGACTCCATCAACACCATGGAGCAGTTGCTTGCTAAGGACGACAAGTACAGAGTGGTCGGCTTCGACCTCCAGTACACCGCCGGTCGTCCCGGGGTTGATCAGGCGGTTGCCATCACCCAGTTGTGCATGGGCCATCACGTCCTCATCTACCACTACTGCCTGGCCACAAGGCCTTGCGAGCGTTTCGCCAGGTTTGTCAAGAGCCCCAACTACAAGTTCGCTACAGTGGACACCGTCGACAATGTAAAAGTGCTCCAAATTTCGGGCTTGGCCTGCCCGAAGCTTGTCGACATCCGTGGCCACTACAGGGTCTGGGGCAGCATGAAGAAGGACTCCCTGGTTGAACTCGCTGCGGCCATCATTGACCCCTTCTACGAAAACATGAAGGAAGGTTCCAAGAGAAATCCTGGATCCTGGCATGGTGCCTGGGTGCGGAGACATGATGAACCTCACCTCAAGTTTGTAGCCAAGAACGTGTACACATGCTACAAGATGCACAGGTGGATCGTCGACATGAGGGAGTGCCTCCTTCCTGTAGACGACGAGGGATCGAGCCACCAGCAGAGCAGCAGCGGCAAGCGTCACAAGAAGAAGTAGATGATGATTAGATATGATCATTTATCCTAGTTTATTATGCATGTAATTGTTTACTTTGGTGTGTGCAAATGTTATGTGTATAGTCAGTTATGTAATTGGATGTTTAATTTGGTTATGCAATCATGTCCTTATAAGTATATATGTTGTTATTCTGTAGACAGAGAGCGTAGATGGTGTGCAGACTGAGCAAATCATATCGCACATGGATTAAACTACGGAACCCGTCGGTGATGATTTCATCAATCGCTGACAATTGTTTACCAACAAGCGTTTGCCCACAACACACACGGGTTATCAGCAGGAATCGTCTGTGTTGTTATCGGTCTTCCCACACATTTCTGATTACTGACCTGTTTGCCTCGTATCACACACATCTTGTTAAGTTGAACCGTTTCTGTTGTGTTGGGTAATCGCAAACAGTTCATCCGAGTGAACCGCATGCCGTATATTGCACACACCTTGATCTGCCTGACCGTTTCTGTTGTGTTGGGTAATCACAAATAGTTCATCCGGGTGAACTGTATGCCGTGTATCGCACACACCTCGAACTAGCTGGCCGTATTTGTTGTTCTGGCTTATCGCAAATAGTTCGTATGGATCAACTGTATGCCACGTATCGCACACACGTCTCTAATCTGAATCGTGCTTGATGTCTCCGGCATCACAAACAGTTCGTCTTATTGGTGACGGTTTTATTACGACACCGTTTGCGATTCATGCATCGCACACAGTTTGGTAGCAGGGTCTCTGATTCATGTGCGCGTTAGCGGTCGCCTGCAGTAGTGTTTGCCCTAGAAAAAAATCAAGAGAAGACTTTCGGGACGAAGCGCCGCCGTCTCGAGGCGGAACCTGGGCAGGAGCACTTTTGCTCTCCGGCAGAGCGATTCCGCCGGGGATACTTCCCTCCGGGAGGGGGAAATCGAAGCCATCAACATCACCAACGATCCTCTCATCGTGGGAGGACCAATCTTCATCAACATCTTCACCAGAACCATCTCATCTCAAACCCTAGTTCATCTCTTATATTCAATCTTTGTCCCAAAACTTCAGATTGGTACCTGTGGGTTGCTAGTAGTGTTGATTACATATTGTAGTTGATGCTAGTCGGTTTATTTGGTGGAAGATTATATGTTCAGATCCTTAATGATATTCAATACCCCTCTGATCTTGAACATGAATATGATTTGTGAGTAGTTACTTTTGTTCTTGAGGACATGGGAGAAGTCTTGTCATAAGTAATCATGTGAATTTGGTATTCGTTCGATATTTTGATGTTACGTATGTTGTTGCTTCCTTTAGTGGTGTCATGTGAACGTCGACTACATGACACTTCACCATCTTTGGGCCTAAGGGAAGGCATTGTGGAGTAGTAATTAGATGATGGGTTGCTAGAGTGACAGAAGCTTAAACCCTAGTTTATGCGCTATTCCGTAAGGGGCTGATTTGGATCCATATGTTTCATGCTATGGTTAGATTTATCTTTATTCTTCTTTCGTAGTTGCGGATGCTTGCGAAAGGGGGTAATCATAAGTGGGAGGCTTGTTCAAGTAAGAACGGCACCCAAGCACCGGTCCACCCACATATCAAATTATCAAAGTAGCGAACGCGAATCAAACAAACATGATGAAAGTGACTAGATGAGAATTCCCATGTGTCCTCGAGAAATCTTTGCTTTATATAAGAGATCGTTCCGGCTTGTCCTTTGCTACAAAAAGGGTTGGGCCACCTTGCTGCACTTTATTATACTTGTTACTTGTTACAAATTATCTTGCAATCAAAACTATCTGTTACCGCTACTTTCAATACTTGCAGAGAATACCTTGCTGAAAACCGCTTGTCAGTTCCTTCTGCTCCTCGTTGGGTGATACGTCTCCAACGTATCTATAATTTATGAAGTATTCATGCCATGTTTATAACAATTCTATATGGTTTTGGTATGATTTGATTAGAACTAACCTGGACTGACGCTGTTTTCAGCAGAATTGCCATGGTGTTGTTTTTTGTGCACAAATAAAAGTTCTTGGAATTGGATGAAACTTTTTGGAGATTTTTTATGGAACAAATAAAAAATACTGGAACCAAGACCCACTGGAGGGGGGCCACCCAGTGCCCACGAGGCACCACGGCGCGCCACCCCCCTCCCCCCCCAGGCGCGCCCTGGTACCTCGTGGGGCCCACGTGGCTCCGTTTAACGTGATTCCAACGCTGAAAAATCCTATATATTCAGAAACCCCTGAAAGTTAACCTAGATGAGTTTTTACGCCACCGCAAGCCTTTGTACCTCCACGATCTCATCTACATCCATTTTCCGGCACCCTGCCGGAGGGGGAAAGCATCACCGGAGTCCATCTTCATCATCCCGGCGGTCTCCATGACGAGGAGGGAGTAGTTCACCCTCGGGGCTGAGGGTTTGTACCAGTAGCTATGTGTTTGATCTCTCTCTCTCTCTCTCTCGTGTTCTTGAGATGGTACGATCTTGATGTATCGCGAGCTTTGTTGATATAGATGAATCATATGGAGTTTTCCCCTCTCTATCTTCTTGTGATGAATTGAGTTTTCCCTTTGAAGTTTTCTTATCGGATTGAGTCTTTAAGGATTTGAGAACACTTGATGTATGTCTTGCACATGGATATCTGTGGTGACAATGGGATATTCACTTGAGTCACTTGATGTATGTTTTGGTGATCAACTTGCGAGTTCCGTGACCTTGGGGATTTATGCATAAAGGTTGGCACACGTTTTCGTCTTGACTTTCCGGTAGAAACTTTGGGGCACTCTTTGAAGTTCTTTGTGTTGGTTTGAATAGATGAATCTGAGATTGTGTGATGCATATCGTATAATCAAACCCGTGGGTACTCGTGGTGACATTGGAGTGCCTAGGTGACATTAGGGTTTTGGTTGATGTGTATCTTAAGGTGTTATTCTAGTACGAGCTCTAGGGCTGTCCGTGACAATTAATGGGGATGGCTCATAAGATTGATCGGGAAGGATAACTTTGAGGTGGTTTCGTACCCTACAACAATTTCTTTGTTTGTTCTCCACTATTTGTGACCTTGGAGTGAACTCTTTGTCGCACGTGAGGGATTTACATATGATTCAACTATGTCAACAATGTTGGGAGATCGCACTAGTGAAAGTATGAACCCTAGGCCTTATTTTCAAGCATTGCAATACCATTTGTGCTCACTTTTATTACTAGTTACCTTGCTGTTTTTATTATTTCAGATTACAAAAACTTATATCTACTATCCATATTACACTTTTATCACCATCTCTTCGCCGAACTAGTGCACCTATACAATTTATCATTGTATTGGGTGTGTTGGGGACACAAGAGATTTCTTGTATTTGGTTGCAGGGTTGTTTGAGAGATACCATCTTCAACCTACGCCTCCCACGGATTGATAAACCTTAGGTCATCCACTTGAGGGAAAATTGCTACTGTCCTACAAAACTCTGCGCTTGGAGGCCCAACATGAGTCTACAAGAATAAGTTGTGTAGTAGACATCAAGCTCTTTTCTGGCGCCGTTGCCGGGGAGGTGAGTGCTTGAAGGTATATCTTTAGATCTTGCAATCGAATCTTTTAGTTTCTTGTTTTATCACTAGTTTGGTTTATAAAAGAAAACTACAAAAAAATGGAATTGAGGTTGCCTCATATTATTTGTCTTTATAATGTCTTTCTTGAAAATAAGGATTCCGATAATTGTGCTCAATTGATAGAAGAAGAATTCAATAAAATGTTTGGCATAAAATCCATGAATGATGAGCATGATTGCAATGTTGCTAGTATGAATTCATTGAATATCCATAATACTAATGATGATTGCACTAGTCATGATAATGATGTCTCCTATAAGAATGTCAATTTTTGTGGAGTGAATTGGGAGTGCAAATGCATACCAAAAAGGAAAAATAGATTTTGTAAGAGGCATAAGTATTTAGAAACTAAAGGGTTGCAAGAGAGGCTAGATGATTGTGCTGAAAGATTTAATTTTTCTCGCCATCCTTGCGAACTTTGCAATGAACGTGGTCATTTAAATCTCCAATGCAAATTGTTTCATGATCGAATCCTGTCCAAAAATTGTGATAACTTGATTACCCTTGCGCATCATAATGAACTTAGTCTGCTTCTGGGGTATGAAGAAATGAAACGTATAACTAGGGATATTCCAGAATATAATCTCAAGAGATTTCTCGATTTTGATCTAGAGGAAATTTATATGTATTGTGCGGTAAATTGCATTGAGAATCCTTATATTGCCAATTATTTAAAGACAAGAAAACAAATAGAAGATGAAGAGAATACTAATGAAGGGGAAGAGGTTTCCCAATATCCTCCTATTTTTTCTTATGATGAATCAGGTAACGAGGAGGAGATTTTTATTCAACCAATCTCTTCAATAAAGTGCACAGAAAAATGTATTAAACCCCCACATGAGGTGGTGAAGAAGAAAAATAAAAGAAGGAAAAGTAGAGGTAAAAAGGTATCTCTCCCAAGTAGTGTTGCTCCTATTACCATTGTGCCTCATGAAAATGAATCAAATATGATTGTGGAGGATGATGATATTGAGTATGATTTTGTGATTCCTACTACTTGTTGTGATGATTATGATAATGATACTTCTTATGATCTTGAAAATCTTTATGGCACCAACTTGGAAAATTATGATGATAATAATTGTTATACTATTGGTGCTATTCATACTATTAATGATGAGAGTGATTATGCTAATGATATGCAAAACCACAAGATTGGGGATGCTATGTTTGATGAGAATGACATGTTTGAGAATGTATTTGCTGCAATTAATGTTTGTCCCAAGCTTGGGGATGCTATGCTTAATGAAGATGATCTTTTTAGTCCCCCTACTTTGAATGATCAAATTTGTTATGATGATTTCATGCTTCCTACTTACAATGATTATTGTGATGATACTTATGTTATAAAAAGAAGTGATGATCATTCTTATAAAACTTATCATAATTATGAATATCCTTTTACTGAACATCACTCTTTTAATGTGGAAACAAGTTATAGTATTCGAGTTTCATACGATACCCCTACTATTATGAATGAGAAGAAAATTGCTTGTGTGGAGAGTAATAAAAATTCTACGCTTGTGGATCATGAAAAGAATGCTTTATATGATAGCTATATTGATGAATCCATTCATGATTCTACTGAAAATTATTATGAGAGAGGAACATATGATTCATGATGCTCCCGTTATGTTTCAATTCTTTACTTCTATGTGAGCATCATTTAAATCATCATGCCTAGCTAAAAGGCATTAAAGAAAAGCGCTTGTTGGGAGGCAACCCAATATTTATCCTTTCTGTTTTAGTGTGTTCACATGATTAAGCTACTGTATTAATCATGTTTTACAAGTTTTCTTTCAATAAAGTGCCAAGTAAAGCCTTTGGGATAATGTGGATACTTGTTGATTCAATTCTGTGCAAAAACAGAAACTTTTGCCTCCAGTGTTTAATTTCCCAGATTTTACTGGAGGGTCAAAAAATTCTGAAATTTTTACACAGTATTTATATGCAAATTTTTGACGTTGTCCTAATTTTTCAGAATTTTTAGAGTTCCAGAAGTATGGTAGTTGCTCAGATCATTACAGACTGTTCTGGTTTTGACAGATTCTGTTTTCAATGCATAGTTTGTTTGTTTTAATGTTTCCATAGCTTATATTATGAGATATAAATTGTGGAAATGATAGAATACAGTAGGCATTATATGATAACAATTATGAATCTTGTCTTGACAGTACCTAAGTGTATGATTTATTTTTATCATACTAACCTATCTCACGAAGTTCCGTTAAGTTTTGTGTGATTGAAGTTTTCAAGTTTTGGGTGAGATATCGATATGAGGAGAATAAGGAGTGGCAAGACCCTAAGCTTGGGGATTCCCAAGGCACCCCAAGGTAAAATTCGAGGAAGACTCAAGCGTCTAAGCTTGGGGATGCCCCGGAAGGCATCCCCTCTTTCGTCTTCAACACAATCGGTAACCTCACTCGGAGCTATATTTTTATTCGTCACATAATATGAGTTTTGCTTGGAGCGTCATTTTCTTCTGTTGATATTTTCTTGGTGTTCAATAATCATGTTTTGTATCTTTTAGTTCAATAAAATGCCAATTATAGCCTTACCATGCTCAGTTTGCAAGTTCATGTGTTGCTGTTTGAAAACAGAAAGTTTTCTGTTATGTCCAGAATATTCCTGAATAGTCAGAACATGATAAAAATCTGAATTTTTTACACAGTAAGCATGCATGAGTTCTATGGCACGTGGTAATTTTTCAGAATTTTTGGAGTTAGGTAAGTTTGAGTTCTTATTCACTCTTTATAGACTGTTCTGTTTTGGCAGATTGCTGTTATAGTTGCATTGTTTGCATATGTTTGCGTGTTTAATGTTTCTATTTGAGGATAGGAGTATTAAATATGCAGATGCATTTAGTATGCAATGTTTAATTATAATTTTAGTGATTTGTTACAGTAGATAATGTTAAGGTTTTAAGTTGATTTATACTAACTTATCTCACGAGTTCTTGTTGAGTTTTGTGTGGATGAAGTTTTTTTAAGATTTAGGAGAAGCCATGATATGAGAGGAATTAAGGAGACACAAAAACTCAAGCTTGGGGATGCCCAAGGCATCCCAAAATAATATTTCAAGAAGTCTCAATCATCTAAGCTTGGGGATGCCCCGGTAGGCATCCCACCTTTCTTCATCAACAATTATCGGTCAGTTTTGGTTGAGCCTAAGTTTTTGCTTCTTCACATGATGTGTGCTATACTTGGTAGTGTCTTTGTTTTCTTTGCTGTTTGAATAAAATATAAAGATCTGAAACTTTTTAAATGAGAGAGAGTCCTCACATAGCTACTTAATTGTTTCACTACTCATTGATCTTCGCTTATATATTTTGGAGTAGTTTGTCATTAACTCTCATGCTTCACTTATATCTTTTTGAGAGTTAATAATAGTAATGGTAATTTGCACAAGATATGAATTTGTTCCCAAGATGATGAACATTCAAGAGGGATATAATAAAAACTTTCATATAGATCATTGGAGATGATAAGCGTGATTCCTTGCAATGAAAATAATGAAAGAGATCATATGCTAATCTTATGGGAAGTACTGACATTACATAAAGAAAAGTATAAGTGGTAAAATTTATTGGAGGTTAACAAGCATAGCATTAGTCAATGATGCAATTCATGAAAAAGTTAATAAGGGAAGAGAAGATTCACATGCAAATATACTATCTTGGACATCTTTTATGATTGTGAGCCCCCATTAAGTATTTTATGTCAAAGTGTTGACGTTGGACAAGGAAGACAACGTAATGAATTATGTTTGTTCATATTCACATAGAAGTTATATTGTTATAGATCCTCCAACATGTGGTGCTTGCCCAATATCTTTGCTAGCCAAAAATCCGCACCAAGTAGAGATACTACTTGTGCATCCAAAACCCTTAAACCCAGTTTCTTCCCATGAGTGTCCACCATATCTACCTATGGATTGAATAAGATTCTTCAAGTAAGTTGTCATCAATGCGAAAAGCAATAAAAATTGCCTCTAAATATGTCTGAACTTTTATTGTAAGGGAAATAAGCGTTGTACGAACTTGTGATGGTAAAGAAATAAAAGTGACGGACTGCATAATAAAGGTTGCTATCACAAGGGGCAATATAACGTGACGTTACTTTGCATTAAGGGTTTGTGCATCCAACAACAAAAAGCGCATGACAACCTCTGCTTCCCTCTGCGAAGGGCCTATCCTTTACTTTTATGTATTTACTTTTTATGCAAGAGTCAATAGTGTTCTCCTCTACTTCCTTTTTATTTTTCTCTTTTGCAAGCATCATGTGGTGGGGAAAGATCTAGGCACATATATCCAGTTGGATATGAGTGATCATGAGTTATTATTGTTGACATCACCCTTGAGGTGAATAAGTTGGGAGGCGAAATCACAAGCCCCTATCTTTCTATGTGTCTGGCTGAAACTTTTGCTCCATATATATGTCGTGAGTGTTAGCAATCATAGAAGACTAAATGATGGTTGAGTATGTGGACTTGCTAAAAAGCTCCTACATGAGACCCTTCCTGAAAATATGATGAATTGCAATTGCATTGTTGACTAGAATAGTTTGTTAGTTTCCAAGAAAGTTTATGCCTTATACTTCATTGTTGTGATGAATTGTTACTTGCTCATGAGAAGTTTTATGATAATAAATATTGCTGTTATAATAATTATCTTGCTTTGAATCATTCAAGTCCAATATCCATGCAACAAAAGAAAAGATTATATGATGATAATGATAGGTAGCATTCCAGATCAAAATTTCTATTTTTAATTGCTACTTTATCATGATGACTTTTATGAGAAAAGGTTGTTGTTATGATGCTAGGAAAAGTGATTGAAATTATCATTGATCAAACTTATGCACTATGCTAGCATTCAAACTTCATAAATTATTTCTTTTATCATTTACCTACTCGAGGACGAGCAGGAATTAAGCTTGGGGATGCTGATACGTCTCCAACGTATCTATAATTTATGAAGTATTCATGCCATGTTTATAACAATTCTATATGGTTTTGGTATGATTTGATTAGAACTAACCCAGACTGACGCTGTTTTCAGCAGAATTGCCATGGTGTTGTTTTTTTGCAGAAATAAAAGTTCTTGGAATTGGATGAAACTATTTGGAGATTTTTTATGGAACAAATAAAAAATACTGGAACCAAGACCCACTAGAGGGGGGCCACCCAGTGCCCACGAGGCACCAGGGCGCGCCACCCCCCCCCCCCCCCAGGCGCGCCCTGGTACCTCGTGGGGCCCACGTGGCTCCGTTTGACGTGATTCCAACGCTGAAAAATCCTATATATTCAGAAACCCCCGAAAGTTAACCTAGATGAGTTTTTACGCTGCCGCAAGCCTTTGTACCTCCACGATCTCATCTACAGCCCTTTTCCGGCACCCTGCCGGAGGGGGGAAAGCATCACCGAAGGCCATCTTCATCATCCCGACGGTCTCCATGACGAGGAGGGAGTAGTTCACCCTCGGGGCTGAGGGTTTGTACCAGTAGCTATGTGTTTGATCTCTCTCTCTCTCTTGTGTTCTTGAGATGGCACGATCTTGATGTATCGCGAGCTTTGTTGATATAGATGAATCATATGGAGTTTTCCCCTCTCTATCTTCTTGTGATGAATTGAGTTTTCCCTTTGAAGTTTTCTTATCGGATTGAGTCTTTAAGGATTTGAGAACACTTGATGTATGTCTTGCATATGGATATCTGTGGTGACAATGGGATATTCACTTGAGTCACTTGATGTATGTTTTGGTGATCAACTTGCGGGTTTCGTTACCTTGGGGATTTATGCATAAGGGTTGGCACACGTTTTCGTCTTGACTTTTCGGTAGAAACTTTGGGGCACTCTTTGAAGTTCTTTGTGTTGGTTTGAATAGATGAATCTGAGATTGTGTGATGCATATCGTATAATCAAACCCGTGGGTACTCGTGGTGACATTGGAGTGCCTAGGTGACATTAGGGTTTTGGTTGATGTGTATCTTAAGGTGTTATTCTAGTACGAACTCTAGGGCTGTCCGTGACAATTAATGGGGATGGCTCATAAGATTGATCGGGAAGGATAACTTTGAGGTGGTTTCGTACCCTACAACAATTTCTTCATTTGTTCTCCGCTATTTGTGACCTTGGAGTGAACTCTTTGTCGCACGTGAGGGATTTACATATGATTCAACTATGTCAACAATGTTGGGAGATCGTACTAGTGAAAGTATGAACCCTAGGCCTTATTTTCAAGCATTGCAATACCATTTGTGCTCACTTTTATTACTAGTTACCTTGCTGTTTTTATTATTTCAGATTACAAAAACCTATATCTACTATCCATATTACACTTTTATCACCATCTCTTCTCCGAACTAGTGCACCTATACAATTTATCATTGTATTGGGTGTGTTGGGGACACAAGAGATTTCTTGTATTTGGTTGCAGGGTTGTTTGAGAGATACCATCTTCAACCTACGCCTCCCACGGATTGATAAACCATAGGTCATCCACTTGAGGGAAAATTGCTACTGTCCTACAAAACTCTGCGCTTGGAGGCCCAACACGAGTCTACAAGAATAAGTTGTGTAGTAGACATCATTGGGTTCGACACTCTTACTTATCGAAAGGACTATGATTGATCCCCTATACTTGTGGGTCATCGCTGATAAATCAGCTTGTTTGAGAAATTAACTGGACCTAATAGTTGATGGCTCGAATAGCACGTTCTCGTATCGGGAGGGGTCCGAATAGCAGTTAATTGACCATATCGGCTCTTAACTGACCCATATTTGGAAAAGTGGAATTTCTAGGTCCTTTTGAGTTTATCATCTTATACGCTGCATGCGAAGTATCACGCTGGCTTACAGAGTTATAGTCGTACTTATGGTTGCTACCTATGCACTAAATATAATGGACCACCAAGGTTCTTTTACCAGTACATTTCCTAATACCTCCGACTCCTATCTTACAGTAAGCGGCATCAAGCATGTAAGGCTCGGCCACCACACACCACCACCACAAGTCCAAAACAAACCTCTGCCTCCCCAACACTATTTACTATTTGAAACGAAAGACGGTTCAACATACTTATAAGAAATCAACTCCATAGCACTCCCTGTAGTGCTCTCTTTATACATCGAGTGATAGAAGAATGATTCAATTATTTCCAACTACTTTCTGGATCTAAGAGTACTCCTGTTTATTGATTCGAATGAATTCGAGACATCCTATTTGTATTGTTTAACTCCTAAATTACTATGTACTAGAAGGGTTGGGCGCGCTTTGTTGCGCCGTTGGTGTCGTTGGGTTTCTTAAAAATACACTCTGTTTCAAAATATAAGGTGTATTACTTTTTTGAGAAGGCAAACCTTTTAAGTTTGATCAAATTTGTAGAGAAATATATCAAAATACATAATATAATATTGGTATTTTTAGATTCATCGTGAAATGAATTTCCATACTTTTTTTATTTAATATTGTGGATGTCGATATTTTTGCTCTGAACTTGGTCAAAGTTAAAGAAATTTGACCTTCTAAAAAACTAATACCCCTTATATTTTGGAACTGATGGAATATTTAGTTTGGCGGGTGGGGGAGATGATAGAGTGTGTTTTATTTTTATTTATAATGCATTGATTTGGTGGGCCTTTCGTGGTGTGATTTGTTATCCGCTAACCAATCTATATTTATGTGGAGAAATTTATGTGTCAGTGGTTGCATATACTATATTGGTCCTACAATATCACATGATGACGCTTCTTTTTTCTAGGTGGTGGGAGGGTGCATGAGATTGATATGTTTTTATAGGCCGGTTGTTGCTGATTGATTTGAAAAATTGTTGGCCCGGTCAAAATTGTAAACCAAATCCAAAATTGAATACCTCAACTGAATGAAAGGGCTTCAAAATTATGGAACATAGTGAATTAAAAGAATTGAATGGGAGAGCTTGAGAAATTGTTGACCCGGTCAAAATCGGATGACACAATTCTGAATTGATTACCTCAATCAATTGTGAGGCCTTAAAAAATAGAAAGCATAGTGTATAGTATAAAAGAATTGAATGAGAGAGCTTTGCGAATTGTTGACCCGGTCAAAATCGGTGACCCAATTATAATTGGAGACCTAAATTGAATGTGGGCTCTTTAAACCTAGGGAGCTTAGTGTTATAGATTACCTCAATCAATCCAGTTCTTTCTCCGTAATGGAGTATTTAATATCAACCGCAATATATAACCACCATGTTGTGACTTAGTAGCGTTAATAGTAGTTTTTGGATTCAAACTACAGCGTATAGCTGAAAGACAAAGAGGCACTACATCCTACTTCTAGGTGAACTCAGAATTCAACGAACACAAAAGCAACTCAAGAACAACAGAAGTGAATTTATCCATCCCTTACGCTCCACTTCCGCACATCAAAGAGCAAAATCAAAAACACTACACATAGTGAGTAGCGCTTCGGTTGGGCATGGGAAGTAGGCCAAATCTGGGTGTCATATGGTACTTGTCATACAAGGCCTCCGGTAATTGTCGCGACACCGCCTGCAGCTTCTGCGAGGCAAAGTGCCACATGAGTTGCCATAACATCTTGAAAACATGGTATTACCGTGTGTCGTAGTCATGGTTGAAGCCGAGTTGGAACCTGATGGTGCTACGTGGAGAGTTGGACAGCCAACTATTATTGAGCAACGCACCAATGACAAGGACCACATGAAAACAGTAAAATGGGAGGAACACGTGATCCACATTGAATAATTTGCAGGGAATGGGAGTAGGATGGTACACGAACACTAATTAAAAACCAATTTGTTGATCCATGAGAGTTCTAGTCCATCACAAATCACTTGAAATCCGTACATATGTCATAGATACAGATACATTTGACATATGTATGCATTTTTATTTTTATTTTTTGAACCTTGATGGCAGTAGGAGAGGCTCCTATAGTCATATGTTAGTAAAAGAAAATAATATAGTCATATTTATGTCATGTACAAGGGATGGGGCTTTGCCCACACGCGAAGCAAGTGCGAATTAAACTAATAGAGTGCTCAGAGGTGTGATGGTAACAATTAGAGTAGGGGCAACACTAGGTTGTAATAAAGGTAGTGCTTTGCACTAGGGTTTCGACAAAGTTCTATAAATCTGGCTTCACACTACATTTTAGTAGGGTACAGTCTTGTTTAAACCTAGTCGGTTAGGATGGAGTACAATGTGGGATTCCAAGAAATATCTCATTGTTTCTCTCCTTCCATATTGATCATGCCGCAGTGGCAAAGACTTCCAGGAACATGGGCTTGGTCCACCTAATTTTTGCAGAGGAGATCCATCGGAATCTGTCACCAGCAGTCTCGCAACAATGTGAAGACAACATATCTAACATTACACCGAGAAGGGGCACTTTAAAAATTGGTGTTTCAGTGTTTCTTCCGTCTGCTACTACTGACAAAGGATACAATGCACATCTTGTAGCGCGGGCGGGCTAATTATGTAGTGACGCTGACGAAGCTAGTAGTATTATTTATCACAGAGCTTTGTTGGCCGCCAAGATGGTTGCAGGAGCGGCAGCTCCAGTGCGGCGGCCGACAAGTACAAAGCCTTTGATTAAAATTATTTCGAGCATGCAGGTGGATTTCCTAGCCTACCCACGCATGTCCCCAATTTACATAGCACGATTTATTTTTGGCATGTATTACGTACCGTTTTTATTTATGACATTGTTTTCTCCCACATTTGTTATTTCCATTATTGTCTATATAAACCCATTCTAGGGGATTATTTTCTAAATACTTTATACTTTGTTCTTTATTGGTATGTTCTTTTGACTTATGTATGTCACATTGCCAGTGCTATCTCACGTTACGGAGAATTTGGATGTGATATATTTAATTCACATCCATGTTTGTTCGCAAAGTTCTAGTTACCTCAAGGATATTTAAAAGATGAATCAAAAGTTTGACCCGGCCAATTAAAATTCAATTGGTTGATAAATACTCAAACATTCTTACCCTAGATTGTATGATATCTGCTTTAGTAAGAATATTAAATTGGCAGATGTGATGAACAAAGGCCGGGAACAATTTATTGTCAGAAGAACTCTGTGGGGGGGGTACACTAACACAGTGGAATGAAATCAAAGAGTGGTGTGGCGATATTGAACTGAAAGATGAAAAGGATACTCTAGTTTATCAGTATATTTCCTAATGCCTCCAACTCCTATCTTACAGTAAGAAACTCGGTAGCACTCCCTGTAGTGCTCTCTTTATACATCGAGTAGTAGAAGAACGATTCAATTATTTCTAACTACTTTCTGCATCCATGAGTACTCCGGTTTATTGATTCGAATGAATTCGATCACATCCTATTTGTACTATTTAACTTTCTATAATTACTACATGTGCGTACCTAAGAGTTATGAAGGCCATACATGTCACACATAGAGTTGAAAAATATGGCAACATTACGCCCAACATCTATAAATAACTCCCATTGACAGTTCTTTCTCCGTAATGGAGTTTAATATCAACCGCAATATATAACCACCATGTTGTGACTTAGCAGCGTGAATAGTAGTTTCTCGGTTCAAACTACAACGTATAGCTAAAAGAGAAAGAGGCACTACATCCTAGTTCTAGGTGAAGTCACAATTAAACGAACACAAAAGCAACTCAAGAATACTAGCATATGCAACATAAGTACATTTATCCATCCCTTGTGCTCCACTTTCGCACATCAGAGAGCAAAATCAACAACACTCATACACATAGTAAGTAGCACTCCGGTTGGGCATGGGAAGCACGGGGAAGGGCTAGATCTGGGTGTCATAAGGTACTTGTCATACAAGGCCTCCGATAATTTCCGCGACATCGCCTGTAGCGAGGCAAAGTGCCACATGAGCTGCGACGACATCTTGCAAATATGGTATTACCATGTGTCGTGGTCATGGTTGAAGCCGAGTTGGAACCTGATGGTGCTGCGTTGAGAGTTTGATGGTCAGTTGTTGTTGAGCATCGCAATGATGACAAAGACCACATGAAAAGAGGAAAATGGGAGGAACACGTGATCCACATTGATCAATTTTCAAAGAATTTGAGTAGGATAGTACACGGACACTAATTTTAAAAAATAATTTGTTGATCCATGAGAGTTCTAGTCCGTCACAAATAACTGGAAATCCATACATATGTCATAGGTACATATACATTTGACATATGTATAGATTTTATTTTTATTTTTGAACCTTGAAGACAGTAGGAGAGACTCCTATAGTCATATGTTAGTAAAATAAAATAATATAGTTTTATTTATGTCATGTAAAAGGGGTGGGGCTTTGCCCACACACGAAGCAACTACTAATTAAACTAGTCGAGTGGTGAGAGGTGGGATGGTAGCAATTAGAGTAGGGGCAACACTAGGTTGTAAAAAAGGTAGTGCTTCAAAAAAGTTTGCTAAATCTGGCTTGACTCTATATTTTAGTAGGGTAAAGTCTTGTTTAAACCTAGTCAGCCTACATGGAGTAGATTGTGGGATTCCAAGAAATATCTCATTGTTTCTCTCCTTCCATATTGGCCATGACGCAGTAGCAAAGACTTCCATGAACATGGGCTTGGTCCAGCTATTTTTTGCAGATGTGATCCATTGGAATCGGTCACCAGTAGTCTCCCAAACAATGTGAAGACATACCTAACATTGCACCGAGAAGGGGCACTTGAAGAACAAGTGTTCGAGTGTTTCTTCCATCTGCTACTCACAAACGATACAATGCACATCTTGTCGCGTGGGCGGGCTAATTACCTAGTGACGCCGACGAAGCATGTTCTTGTCATATGTATACATTAGTAGTACTATTTATCACAGAGTTTTGTTGGCTACCAAGATGGTCTGATGAGCGGCAACTCCAATGCGGTGGTCGACCAGTACATAGCCTTTCATTAAAATTACTTCGAGCATGTAGGTGGATTTGCTAGCCTGCCCACGCATGTGCCCAATTTACCTTGCATAATTATTTTTGGCATGTATTACGTACCGCTTTTGTTTACGGTATTTTTTTCTCCCACATTTTTATATCAATTATTTTCTATATAAATCCATTCTAGGGGATTATTTTATAAATACTTTATACTTTGTCTTTATTGATATGTTCTTCTGACTTACGTATGTCACATTGCTAGTGGTATCTTAGGTTAGGGAGAATTTCGATGTGATATATTTAATTAACATCCATGTTTGTTCGCAAAGTTCTAGTTACCTCAAGACATATTTAAAAGATGGATCAAATGTTTGACCTGACCATTTTAAATTCAATTGACTAATAAACCACTCAAACAATCTTACCCTAGATTGTATGATATATTCTTTACTAAGAATATTAAATTGGAAAATGTGATGAACAAAGGACAGGAGCAATTTATGTCCAGAAGAACTTTGTGGGGTGATACAGTAACACAGTGGAATGAAATCCAAAAGTGGTGTGGTGATATTGAACTGAAAGATGAAAAAGATACTCTAGTTTATCAATATATTTCCTAATGCCTCCAACTCCTATCTTACTGTAAGTGGCATGAAGCATGTAAGGATTGACCACCACACACCACCACCACACGTCCACAATGGACCTCTGACTCCCCAACACTATTTATCTATTTGAAACGAAAGATGGTTCAAGAAATTCATAAGAAAGCAACTCGGTAGCACTCCCTGTAGCGCTCTCTTTATACATGGAGTAATAGAAGAATGGTTCAATTATTTCCAACTACTTTCTGGATATATGAGTACTCCGGTTTATTGATTCAAATGAATTCGATGACATCCTATATGTACTATTTAATTTTCTAAAATTACTATGTATGCGTCCCTATGAGTTATGAAGGCCAAACATGGCACACATAGTAGAAAAATGTGGCAACATTATGCTCAACATCTATAAAATAACTCACATTGATAGTTCTTTCTCTGTAATAGAGTATTTAATACGAATCGTGATACATAGCCACCATGTTGTGACTTAGCAGCATGAATAGTAGTTTCTACGTTCAAATTACAACATATAGCTGAAAGAGAAAGAGGCACTACATCATAGTTCTAGCCTTCTAGGTGAACTCACAATTCAACGAACGCAAAAGAAACTCAAGAAATACTAGCATATGTAACAAAAGTAAATTTATCCATCCCTTATGCTCCACTTTCGCGCATCAGAGAGAAAAATCAAGAACACTCATACACATAGTGAGTAACACTCCAGTTGGGCACGGGAAGCACGGGGAAGGGCCATATATGGGTGTCATTAGGTAATTGACATACAAGGCCTCCAATAATTGTCACGACATTGCCTGCAGCGAGGCAATGTGCCACATGAGTTGCAACGACATCTCGCAAACATGGTATTACCGTGTGCCGTGGTCATGGTTCAAGCCGAGTTGGAACCTGATGGTGTTGCGTGGAGTTTGACAACCAGGTGTTGTTGAGCATCACACTGATGATAAGGACCACATGAATAGAGGAAAATGGGAGGAACACGTGATCCACATTGAAACATTTGCAGGGATTTGGAGTAATTTGGTACACAGACACTAATTGAAAAAGCAATTTTTTGATCCATGAGAATTCCAATCTGTCACAAATCACTGGAAATACATACATATGTCAAAGGTATAAATACATTTGACATATTATATATATTTTTTGAACCTTGAAGCCAGTAGGAGAGGCTCCAACAATCATATATTAGTAAAGGAAAATAATATAGTTCTATTTATGTCATGTACAAGGGGTGGGGCTTGCCCACACCGGAAGCAAATGCTAATAAAACTAGTAGAGTATTGAGAGGTGGGATGGTAACAATAAGAGTAGGGGCAACACTAGGTTGTAAAAAGTGTAGTGCTTTGGGCTAGGGTTTTGAAAAAGTTCTCTAAATCTGGCTTGACTCTATATTTTGGTAGGGTAAAGTCTTGTTTAAACCTAGTCAGCCGAGATGGAGAAGAATGTGGGATTCCACGAAATATCTCATTGTTTCTCTCCTTCCATATTGACCATGCCACAGTAGCAAAGACTTCCATGAACATGGGCTTTGTCCAGCTATTTTTTGCAGAGGAGATCCATCGGAATCTTTCACCAGCAATCTCCCAAACAATGTGAAGACATACCTAACATTCACCAAGAAGGGCCACTTGAGAAATAGGTGTTTGAGTGCTTCTTCCATCTGCCGCTGACAAAGGATACAATGCACATCTTGTCGCGTCGGCGGGTTAATTATGTTGTGATGCCGACGAAGCATGTTCTTGACTTATGTATACATTAGTAGTATTATTTATCACAAAGTTGTGTTGGCCGCCAAGATGGTTGCAGGAGGGGCAACTCCTGTGCGGCGGCGGACCAGTACAAAGCCTTCGATTAAAATTACTTCGAGCCTCTAGGTGGATTTGCTAGCCTACGCACGCATGTGTCCAATTTACATTGCAGAATTTATTTTTGGCATGTATTACGTACCGTTTTTGTTTACCACATTGTTTTCTCCCACATTTATTATTTCCACTATGTTCTATATAAATACATTCTAGGGGATTATTTTCTAAATACTTTATACTTTGTCTTTATTGATATGTTCTTGTGACATATGTATGTCATATTGCCAGTGGTATCTTAGGTTAGGGAGAATTTGTATGTGATATATTTAATTCACATCCATGTTTGTTCGCAAAGTTCTAGTTACCTCAAGAAATATTTAAAAGATGGGTCAAATTCAATTGGCTAATAAACCACTCAAACAATCTTACCCTAGATTGTATGATATTTGCTTTACTAAGAATATTAAATTGGCAGATGTGATGGACAAAGGTCGGGAACAATTTAAGGCCAGAAGAACTTTGGGGGGGCATACTCTAACATAGTGGAATGAAATCAAAGAGTGGTGTGGTGATATTGAACTGAAAGATGAAAAAGATACTCTAGTTGATTAGTTTATTTCCTAATGGCTCCAACTCCTATCTTTCAGTAAGATGTATGAAGCATGTAAGGCTCGACCACCACAAGTACACAATGGACCTCTGCCTCCCAACACTATTTATCTATCTGAAACAAAAGACGGTTCACCATATTCATAAGAAAGCAACTCGGTAGCACTCCCTGTAGTGCTCTCTTTATATATCGAATAATAGAAGAATGGTTCAACTATTTCCAACTACTTACTGGATCTATGAGTACTCCGGTTTATTGATTTGAATGAATTTGATGGCATCCTATTTGTACTATTTAACTTTCTAAAATTACTACGCATGCGTCCCTATGAGTTATGAAGGTCATACATGGCACACATAGAGTTGAAAAATATGATGGCATTATGCTCGACATCTATAAAATAACTCACATTGATAGTTCTTTCTCCATAATGGAGTATTTAATATCAACGACAATATATAACCACCATGTTGTGACTTAGCAGCATGAATAGTAGTTTCTGGGTTCAAACTACAATGTATAGTTGAAAGAGAAAGAGTCACTACATCCTAGTTCTAGGTGAACTCACAACAGCGAACACAAAAGCAACTCAAGAATGCTAGCATATGCAACAGAAGTAAATGTATCCATCCCTTACGCTCCACTTTCCCACATCAGAGAGAAAAATCAAGAACATTCATACACATAGTGAGTAGCGCTCCAGTTGGGCAAGGGAAGCATGGGGAAGGGCCAGATCTAGTTGTCATAAGGTACTTGTCATACAAGGCCTCCCGTAATTGTAGTGACATCACCTGCAGCTTATGTGAGGCAAAGTGTCACATAAGTTGCGACGACGTCTTGCAAACATGGTATTGTCGTCTGCCGTGGTCATGGTTGAAGCCGAGTTGGAACCTGATGGTGCTATTGGGAGAGAGTGACGACCAACTGTTGTTGAGCATCACAATGATGACAAGGACCACATGTAAAGAGCAAAATGGGAGGAACACGTGATCCACATTAAATAATTTGCAGGGAATTGGGGTAGGATGGTACACAAACACTAATTAAAAAAATAAGTTTCTCAATCCATGAGAGTTCCAGTCCATCACAAATCACTGAAAATCCATACATATGTCATAGATACAGATACATTTGACATATGTATACATTTCTTAAGACAAAAGTATCAGGCGTTTTACGACTACACCTCATTTGTCCCCAAGGAATTGTTTTCCGCTACCGTACTAGTCCTTTTTGTCACTGGTGTTCAGAATAGCGTTCCACCCATCCTCGCTTTTTACCTCCTCCTTGATCGATCTACGGTATCATGGGTACATGCAGTGCCTTAGAATGAGAAGAAGATAAAAGACAACTTTGTTGCCAAGCGAACATACAAATAACTTCAATCAAGCAAATTTATTCCAATGATCTCGTGCACAAATACATAGGTTTGTAAGACCTTGCCTCGACCCATTGCCTTAAGGAATTACTCAAACATCATGATCGAATCACAAGAAGAACTCGTTGAAGACGACATAAAGATGAATGATTGATTGATAATTTGTCTTACAATAGTTGCCAATTGCGATGCACAGATTACAAGTATGACTTACTTGGAGGGAATGATTGTGGTGATGAAGGCGGTGGTGGCTATGGAGATGAAATGGTACATGGCGGCGGCTAGGGTTTGTAAATGGCTTCTGGTTCTCGGTTTCGTCGATGGGCGACTCTATGTTGCGAATGAGACTTGGCCCCTTTTATAAAGTGTGCTTGGTTGGACACCACGGTGTCGAAGGCGTGTGGTACGACTGTTGTGATGAGCGCGAGGTCGTACCATGCGCCATCTTCTCCGTTGTTCCCTCTTGGCGACTCCATTTGCCTTGGCTAGGTCTCCACACTTGGTGTTTCCTTCTACATGATGGTTTCCTTCCATGTTTGAGCTCATTTCTTGTGCAAACACATTGAACAAAGAAATTCGCAATTTCTTGCATTCATTATTATTAGTGGCAATATCGGGGTGGTTCTCTAGGATATTGTGGGATTATCCGGTTTAAACAATGGTGGAATGAGTGCAAAAATATCACTTGTCACTCGTTTTTTCCGGTTTTTAGGAAAAAAAAGTTCGTCCAAACCTATTAATATGGTATCTAGTTTCAAAGATCTTGACGCGAGGAACCCAATGATGAAAGCGGTTCGTGATTTGGACGCATGGTTCAAGAGATAAAACATTTTGAAAAAAACGAATCTGCGAAAAAAGCGCAAAACTCCCAGGTTATGACAAGTGTTGCATATGTAGTGTGACATTTCTCACTACCAGAGAAGGTGGGAGTAACCTTTACAAGGGGTACCCCATAACTAGTGACTTCATAGGTAATCCCTATTTGTCGCTCGTTGCGGAAAATAGTCGACCAAACGCACCGCCAAGCGAGGGAAGGACACCATAATGAGCCGACCCATTTAGCGGTAGCAATGTACAGAACAGATCATTTTTTTAGAAGTGCCACATTTATATTAATAATATTAGCAGGTTATGACACATATGGCATCTCATAGGAGAAATCCATAGAGACAACACACCAAGAGAAATTACAGGGAACAAAGAAAATTACAGAAAGAATCTTCATGATCCTTGCAACCACCAACAAAACGACCAAAATCTTGAGCCACCGTCGTCGCCGGAGCGTTCGACGACAAGGAGAAGAAATGGCCCCAACCAATCCAAGATCCAAGAGAAAGCCATAACAGCAAAACTGCGTTGTGAGCCTCTGAACAGGCGGTGCCCTGAACGACATCGCACTTGTCGATGTGGGCTGTCAGCCGGAGCAAATCTCCACTCCTCTTGGATCGCGATTCTGAAGTCCTCAAGCAGCAAACGCCTCCGAGGTGCTCCGGAACAGGCAACCATCTTCCACCTTCGGAGAAACCCTTGGTGCACCATATCTCAAACGAGACCGCCGCTAAAGCGTCGGCCACCTCCAACACTAACACCTCCGGCTCCATGACAATGTTCGAGGAACCGCTGACGCGACATGGACAAAGCCAAAGAAACAAGACCCACGATAAGGCCTCCACTGTCGTCTCGAAGGCCTCGCCTAGACATACATCTGCGACTCCTCTACGCAGTCGTACAACACCGTCGAGGCGGTGGCCCGAAAACTTTAGTTCGTGGCGATGACATCGACACCGACCGAACGATGTCACCCGACAAGCTAAGTGTAGACCTAGACACTGGACAGAAGGAACCAGGGCTCCCCTACCCTAACCAGGACACAGCGAAGGGGAGCCGCTAGCTGTGCGGGCATAGGAACACAAACCGCTCCCAACAGTTCGCACGTTCCGCTGCCAAAAACTTAGAACATACCAGTTTTTGGAACCTTCTAGAAGGTTCCTAGCCGGTTGAGGTCCAGTTTTTCGTTTTCCCGTTGTTTCTCTTACCTGTTTTATTCGGGTTTTCTTTTCCTTTTTTGGCCTTTTCCTCCTTTTATTTTTTCAAAAAGTTCCATTTTATTTTAATTTTGAAAAAAATGAAAAATTGTTTGAATTTTTTAAAAATGCATTTTCAAAAATTGTTTGGGGGGGCTTAAATAAATGTTCTTGTTTTCAAATATTGTTCAGAATTTTAAAAAAATTCTTATTTTCGAAATTTGTACACAAATCAAAAACTGTTCGCTAATTCGTAAAATGTTTGAGAATTACAAAAAATATTCGCATTTTCAAAAGTTGCTGGGGATTATTTTTTTTTAATATTTTCTAGTATCCTTCAGAATTTTTAAAAATGTTCTTGTTTACAAAATTTGTTAAAGAATTAAAAAAATGGTCGCTTATCCAAAAAAGAATTCGGAATTACGAAAAATGTCCGCGTCTCCGAAAATGCTTTGGAATTTAAAAAATGTTCTCGTTTTCAAAAAAAATCTCAGAAATTCAAAAATGTTTTTAAATTTCGATAAATGTTCTTGTTTTAAAAAAATCGGGATTTCAAAAAACTATACCTATTTTTAATTTTTTTTTGTTCACTAAATCAAAAAAGTTGGCGTTTTTCAAACAGTGTTTTCAAATTTCGAAAAAAACCATGTTTATAAAATAATCACTTTATATATATATATATATATACCTAATAATAAAGGAGCTATTGCTTCTGGTCGTCTGTCATTAAAACTACCCCTAGAGTTCGCATCAATTACCCACCTATGCCACCGGTAAGTGGAAAAAACGTTTGGCTGCGTCCGCCTCGCCTTTGGTTCATATAAGGTGGCACCCTTATTTATCACAAGCATTTGTGCCTACCCGGCTGGCTGGACCCTTCGTCTTGCATCCGGGAGACCCAGGTTCGATCCCTGCTCCTCCTTTTTTCTTTCTTTTCTTTTGGCTGCATCACCTCTTTCAACTGGGAGACCCAGGTTTGATCCCCTCTTGACCCGCTTTTTCTCTCTGTTTAACTTTTTTTTCCAGATTCAAATATTTTGCAATATTGATATCTTTCAAATCCTAACTCCAAATCTAACATGTTATATATGAAAATTTCTCAGAAAAATGTGTAGATTCTAAATATGGTATTATCTTGCATGTTAATCATTTCTAAAATTATGTTTAGGATGCATCATAGTTTGATGCTCTCACAAAAGCTATTATTTACTACCAACAAATTTAACTAATAAAATGTAAACTATATGTCACAAAAATTATACCTTCGGAAAGCTTTTTCAAATACAAATCCATCAGTGTACTTTTTGTAGCATATATTCTATATTTTATTAGTCATATGAATGGTTAAAATTTAGCTCAAAATACTAGGGGGCCTAATAAACCCGGACGGGGATAGTACACCATAGGGGATGTTGATTCCTACCAACTATCATATGCTAAAGATAACAAAAGGTACATAAATCATCCTCTCTATTTTCATACAGTGCACAATAACCAACCCCTATATGATGATGTACACTAAACAACTGATACGAGCTTTATGTAAACCAGTGGCATAACGTTGATTACCATATTGTTTGAAATTGTGTTCATATTTTTTTTAAAGAATATCAACGTTGATATGCAACCCTGAACATTTGGTATGCATGTCCTTAAAGATTGATTGTCTGCAGTGGAGCCGTCTAATATGTTTGCAACCAAATTAAGTCTTGACTTGAATTACAGTTGCAAACACATATATCGGCAAGACAAAAATAATGCTCTTATGCACATGCTATCATTCAGTACTAAAATGTACTTTCCTATTTTCATCCTAATGCAACATTTGCTTGCTGGGCATGACTGAGGAGGAACAAGCGTGAAGAGATGACGGCAATTAGGTAGATATTTCTGTTGTCTAATAAATCGGAACCACCTTGAGTATATTTCAAAAATTATCCCACATTTATGTTTTTGTGCAACAACTTGAATTACAGTTGCAAACACATATATCGGCAAGACAAAAATAATGCTCTTATGCACATGCTATCATTCAGTACTAAAATGTACTTTCCTATTTTCATCCTAATGCAACATTTGCTTGCTGGGCATGACTGAGGAGGAACAAGTGTGAAGAGATGACGACAATTAGGTAGATATTTCTGTTGTCTAATAAATTGGAACCACCTTGAGTATACTTCAAAAATTATCCCACCTTTATGTTTTTGTGCAACATCATTTATCTTATTGTTTGTCGTGTGCATCATAAAAAAATTCAAGGGATTTGTTGATGTCGCCATGTGTGTATGAGGGATTATTTTTTTCTCCCGTTGCAACGCACGGGCATGTTTGCTAGTATATATATATATATCGTATTTTCAGAAAATGTTCGGTCGGCTAGCTATAGTGTTCAGTTTGCTATAGTAAACCTGCTCGCTAATTTGCACCGAATGATCAGTGCGTCAGTTTGCTACAGTGCTCCGAGCCTACGATGGTCGGCTTAGTAGGCAGCGCGTCTATGTTGATGCGGCGTCTGTTTGACAGAACGAGCGCAACATAGGGGGCCTCCTGTTTGACACTCGTTGCGTCAAATACGAGTCAAAACGCGTAGAGCACACTACCGGTCCGGCCCATTCTCGCAGTACTGAACAGTCCAGTACCGAGCGAGATTTCTTCGACGATGTGATGTTTGTAGCTTTTGCTATTTTCAATCTGTTTTTTCGTTTGTTTGTTTTAAAAAGAATATGATAACTTTATTTATTTTAAAAAGCGAATATTGTTAAAAAATATAACATTTTTATAATTCAAACATTTTTTAAAATTTAGAACTTTTTTTGAAAATTGCGAACATTTTTTGAATTTTGAGACATTTTTTTAAAATCCAAATATTTTGAATTATAGATCAAACTTGCAAAATCGATTTTTTGAAAAAGTTCGAACATTTTCTGAATTGTGAGAACTTTTCTCAATATCCGAACATTTTTTTAATTTTTTGATCTTTTGTGAAAAAGATCCATACATTTTAGAATATTGTAAACATTTTTTGAATTGTGGGAACTTTTTTCAAAATCTGAACAACTTTTAATTTATGATTTTTCTAAATCCCAAGCTCTGTTTTAAGTTTCAAACAATTGTGATTTTTTGAGCTTTTTTACAAATGAATCTGAAAACCCCCAGAAAAAACCGACCAGACAGGAGCCTTCTAGCAAACTCTGTGCATTCGGTTTATTCAGTTTATATTGATTGGTTTATATGGTTTTTTGGTTTGTACGGTATTGATACTTCGGTAAATACAATATGAAATGAAAATATGGTTCGGTTTTGGTATATCCTATATTATTTCGGTATGGTTCGGAAGTGCTTTTCTGAGCACAAGCACATGTGTGCTCTTGATCTAGGTTGTTCGTTACTGCTGTGATTCGTTCTGTGCCTTGTATTTAACTTGGTATATTTGAAAGTTTTAATTGCATGCAAAAAATAAATCAAAGGACCGGTAGTAAAATATCATCTGCTATTTGTGTCGGACCGTGTGTCGTACGATTGTTGACGAAGGCGACTTATAAATAGCGAGATATATAATCCCTTCGTGTTTATTGACTCCGCATATTAACTTTGTCTGAGGTCAAACTTTATAAACTTTGACCAAATTTATAGAAAATTATATTAATATATACAATACCATTAGATTCATCATTGAATATATTTTCATCTCATATAATTTTTTATTGTAAAAAAATGTTCATAGTTCCTTCATTTATGTATATATAAGGCCAGTTCATATTTTTATGTCTAACCTTGACCATTAATTTTATCAATAAAAAGTGAGTTATATGCCACAAAAAGTTTTTCATTTGATTTTTTTAGGCAAAAAAGTTTTTCATTTGATGCACACATCAAAAAACTTTCCGATGATATTTTTTATGACATAGAACCCATATTTTGTTGACCAAAAGTATAATTCAAATTTTTCACGAAAAACGAAGTGGTCTTGTATGTAGAAATGGAGGGAGTATTATTTTTTATAAACTTTGTCAAACTTTATAAAGTTTGACTTTAGACAAAGTTAATATACATACTAAATAAAAACGAAGTGGTACTTTCTAGAAGTTCAATGAAGCCGATTCTAAAAATATCTTTTCGAATGGAGCCCAACCCTTCCCTGTCCCTTACAGAAAAGCACTCACGATGTGTGACACGGCTCGGCTTTACTATCTCAGACTGCTGAATATCATATGGAAACGCACATTCGGTGAAAATCACGTGAAAAAGATATTTTGAAGTTTCAAGAAATCTAAAAATATATGGAATGTTAAGAGGGTGATGTTTTATTGTCATGCGAAATTTTAAGTTCAAACACATTACGGGATGTGACTTATGAAATAACAAAACCAACATTAAATAGTGCCGAACAGTAATGTCACAATTCATTGCTGAATTTGTTTTTTCTCTAGCTCAGATATCGTAATTTGTTTCAACTTGAAATTTCGCATGGCAATAAAATATAATCCTTTTAACATCCCCTTTTTTCCATTTTTTTTGAAACTTTGAAACGAGATTTTCGCCAAGTTCTCTTCAAATGTTGGTTTCCATATCATATTCTCCCTACGGCACGGAGTCCTCCTCTCCGGCGCCTTATGCACCACTTAGCGAACGCAGCGCTCAAGTGCGTCTGTCTCATGGGCCGGCCTAACCAGCAGGCGAGCGCTCGCTCGTGATGTGTCGTTTTTTCCTGTTCTCTGGTCGCTCGGTTCCTTTTTGATAAAAATGTTCATGAATTCGAAAAAATTCATGGGTTCAAAAAAATTCACGGATTTGAAAAAAGTTCACTAAGTCGAAAAGGTTCATGAGTTCAAAAAACGTTTGCAGATTTGAAAAAAGTTCACAAACTTGAAAAGTTCACGAGTTCAAAAAAAGTTCGCAAAATTGAAAGAAAGTTCACAAACTTGAAAAGTTCCTGAGTTCAAAATTTTTTGCGTATTTGAAAAAGTTTGCGTGATTCAAAAAAAGTTCGTTCATTTGAAAAAGTTCATGTGTTTTGTCGATTTAAAAGAAAGTTCAAGATTTGGAGGAAAAAAATTCACAAATTTGGAAAAAAATAATCACGGATTTGAAAAAGTTACAAAATTAAGGGAAAAAAGTTCACGAATTTAAGGAAAAATGTTTGCGAATTTGAAAAAAGTTCACAAAATTTAAAAAGAAGGAAGAAAAAAAAAGGAAAGAAAAAAAAGAAAAACTGAACTAAAATGTCCAAAAAATCAAAAAAGAAGTAAAATGGTTTGAAGCTTCCCAAAACCAGCACATGAATCTTTTGGAAGCTTCTCTAAACCGGAACAAAGCTGCCATTCAAAAACACTTAACGGGCCGACCCAAAATGTATCGAACGAAGGAAAGGGTGTGCGTCTGTTTGCGTAAACGCCTGTAACTAGCGCTACAGGCGCCAAATAGGGTTTGGGTACGGTACACATACTGTAATTGCTTTTTTATCGCGTGTGTATTCTCAAAAGTTGGCCGAGGCTCACATCCGCACGCACACATATCCGGCCCAAATTTAGCGAGCATCTGAGCTCGAGCTTAGAAACTCCACGTAGGATATGGTTTCGGTATATACCATAATAACCAAAGTTGACGTGAATTTGAAAATGAAATAATAATATTTAACACTTATGACTCGAAACACATACTTTTTTTATACAAATAGTATATAACTATATATAGGTATATATACATGCATGGATTAATGGCTTGATGGTTGTTTGTTCATGCAAATGTGCAATGTATACTTTGCTTTGTTTATGAGCGTGTTTAGCATTTTTTTAGAAAAAATGACTATGTTACAAGAAGAATGGACGTGCTTAGCAGGGAATCTAGCTCATGTAAAAAACTATGTTACTGTACGGGAACGCGATAGAAAACAAAAAAATTCGGTACAGCGAGCACGCCCAGGATCACTATGGAGACTGCATACAAGGTTTGATCTGATCCGTACCGAGTCGAAGCGCAGCGGAAGAAGAGTCGGTGTAGATCGTCGGTGCAGATCCCTGCAGCTAGGATTTACAACCTCCCAACCGCAAGGATGTACTCCCACTCCGGACAGCCCTTCGGGAGGCGGTCGGACAGTCCCCCGGACGATGTCACGGACAGCCCTTCGGGAGGACCCTCGGAACCCGAACAGTAACCCGGACAGCCCTTTGGGAGGACGCCGGAAACTCGAACGGTAACTCGAACAGCCTTTCGGGAGGACACTCGAAAACAGCCCCTCAGGCAAAAGATCGAAACTACAATCTCTCTACGGGGTTGCACACATACGGTGTCAGCTATCCGGCAGGGCTTCGCCGTCCAGAGCTAGTTCCTGCCGGAACCCAGACAGCCTTTCGGCTCTACGAAACTATTTCGTGGGAGGGAGAGAGAAGCCAGACAAGTCAAATGGCATGTGTATGAGAGCAAGGATGAGATATGGGGCTGCCTCCCCACCTCTATTTATAGGATAGCCAAGGGGTAAAAGTGGTATACAAAAAATACCAAAGTACCCCCACTTTATGCCTTTTCAAAAAAGAATAAAGCAAAGAAGGGTGGCAAGTGGAGCTCCATGGAGCCCCACCTCCCTTGGCCGGCCACATCTTGGGGGCCCCCCCATGGGGGGCTTCCTTGGCCACCAAGTCCATCTAGAAGCCTTTTTGGAAATATCCAAAAAGGTGCTTTCCCAAAAATATCCAAAAAGCACTTTTACTATTCACGAAGACATTTTTCTGCGTCCGATAAATCCCAAATTATTTCTGTATACCTAGAACAATTCCAGTACCCACAAAAACAATTTTGAATGCGTTCCGAAACAATTTCGGAACAATGTTTTCTTCAGCGAAAAGCTATCATAGCGGTTCCGGCTGCTCCGGAACATTTTCAGTTTTCTCTCCGGAAAAATTCCAGAATTTACCAGAACGATTCTGGCACCCTCCAAGAATTTCCAGACATGTTCCGGAACCAATTTGACTTAATGGAATACCCTGAAACAACTTTTCAGTTTCACCGGAACTATTCCGGTGTTCTCTCCGGAACGTTTCCGTTTCGTCCGAAACTTTTTCGGTGATTTTCTCTCAGACTCCCCGTCTAGTATTCAGCAGATAGATGACCCTTAAGCGTGTGACCCTATAGGTTCGGTGAAGTATAGACATGACCCGGAACACTTTCCGATCAATGATCAACATCGGAGCCGTGGACACCCATATTGACCCCTATACCCACACGAATGAATATTCGAGTGAACCTCCAGTTGCCGTGTGCTATTCCTGTTGCTTCACGATATATTACAAAACCCGAGGTGAGATTTATGCATCCCCGTGGATCAACAACTTGTCTACTATGCAAGTTACCTCGTTACCGGTTTTGTTCTCTTTACTCGTTTCCGTGTTCCGGCATCCCAGTGATCAAATCACAATGTGTCTGGCCAGACGATGATGGATACCGTAACACCGAGAGGGCCCGAGAATATCTCTCCATCGTCGGAGGAGCAAATCCCAATCTTGAGCTATCAAGTTACTTGACATACTTTTCCATGAACCCGTAAGCCGCCGTAATAGCCACCCATTTACGGATGACATTTAACAAACCCCAAAGTTCATGAAGCAAGCATGAAGAAACTCGACACTCTCATGGTCTAAGGAATTATGCAAACATTAACTATCTCTGTGTTATTAACCATTAACTCATGACGAATGTATCTCATAGCATAACATCAATCGGGTCGATTCAACACAAGTGTTCTACTAACATTGTGCCCTCAAAATTGCCGGCATAGACATGCCCATGATCAGGAAAACAGGATCATCATGCAATACTTGAGCCAGTCTTAGAGGCAAGACTAGGAATACATTTTACCGTTTATTATACCACACGTGCACATGAGTTTCCCTCCGAGCCTCGTGGTTATTGTAGACTCGAGAATCATTGCAGTTATAGCATGGAACATAAACATTCATTACAAACTCGGAGATACAAAGTAACTGATATTATTGCCTCTAGGGCATATCTCCTACAGTTACAAGATCTTTTGGGCCTTAGTACGGTTGTTTGCTCAAGAAATATAAATATATTTTTAATTCAGGTTTGGTTCGGTCTATTTTGGTATGTTTTTTAGTTCGGTTCTAAAATTCACAGAGTGATTTTTAGATTTTTTTTAGGGGTAAAACTAAGCTTTATTGATTATAGTCCACAAGAAGTGATGTACAAAAAGGATCATGGGGATGGATCAACCAAAGATGGCGCCCTTGATCAAGAGTGTTTGAAAACTTAGCTAACCTATCTGCATCAATGTTTGATGCGCGACCTTCAAAAGTAAACTTGCAATTTAACTAAACTAGCTCGCTGCTTTATCTCGCTAATTATACAACCATAAGTACTACTAGTTCCTCTGTCAATGTCGTTCACCACCTGCTTTGAGTCGGAGGCGATTATAAAATTTTGAATCATCAAGTCTTCTGCAAGAGCCAATACTTCTCTACATGCCATCGCTTCGAGTGTATCTACATCAATGATCCCGCGGACAACGAGAGAGGAGCTGCCCAAATATCGTCCAACATCATCTCGGCACACTGCGGATGCTGCTCCTCTCATCTCGGACTTTGCCACAGTTGCATCAACATGGATTTTTGCAAAACCCCGAGGTGGCGGAAGTGACCTCCTATCTGTCGCATTATGCGCCAGAATGCCGACAATTCGCACAGGGGCGATCGAGTGGGCCGGCCCATTAGCAGCGCCCGTGCGGGAAAAAAAATGCGAAAACTGTAGCTACGATAAAAATACTACGCGCGGCTGGAGAATCAAACGCCAGACCTCCCGTTTGGCAAGATCGCGGCTAGCCATTGCACCACGAAAGCTTCTTTAGAAATATTGAGCAGCACACTTTATAAGAACATAAGCCACGACAGATCTAAACTTTTTTAAAAGTTCGAACGCAGCTCGTTTTCAAAACCTGTATCTTTTTTTGAACGCGGACAATTCCAAAATTGTGAATAGTTATTTTAAAATGTTGAACATTTTTTGACCCGTGAACAAATTTTTGAAAAACAACAAAGTTTTTTTGTAATGTTGAACAAATTTTGAAAAACGAGAACATTTCATAAAATTTGAACAAAAATTGAAAAAGCGAACATTCTTTGATACTTGGAACAAAATTTGAAGAAAGGGAACAATTTTTGAAAATGCGAACAAGTTTTGAAACTCAAACAATTTTTGAATTTATAGAAACAAGTTTTCAAAATGTGAACAAAATTTTGAAAATCTGAACATTTTTTGAAAATGCGAACAAGTTTTGAAACTCGAACATTTTTTGAATTAATAGAAACAAGTTTTCAAAATTTGAACAAAATTTTGATAATCTAAACATTTTTTGAATTTTTTATCATTTATTTAGAGAACTTAATCAAAATTCAAATTTCCGAACATTTTTTGAAATGTTGAACGAAATTTGGAATTCCGAACAATTTTTTTGAAAGTGTGAACAAAATTTGAAAACGAGACCATTTTTTGAAATTCCTGAACATTTTTTTAAATTGGGAGCAAATTTTGAAAATGAGAATATGTTATAAGATTCCGAATAAATATTTGAAATTTTCAAAAAAAGAAACATGAAAAAGAAAAAACGAAAGAGCAAAGAAAAGAAAAGAAACAGAAAAACAAAAGAAAAAAATAAAACGAAAAAGCAAAAGAAACAGAAAAAGAAAAGAAACAAAAAGGGAAAAAAGGGGAAACAGAAAAACCGGTTCCCAAAACCGGAATCGCTCAATCGTTTGAACGGGCCGGCCCATCCGAACACTCGTCGATCAGACCCTGTGCGTCGCCCCGACTACTTGCCGCAGCGAGCGGCAAATAGGAATTTCCGTGCGGAAAAGGGTGCTCCTAATCGGCGCTTTTAGCGCCGATTTCGCGGGAGCTATTTTTCGCATTAAGCGATTTAAGATGGATCGATCGCTGAAGTATCTACAGTATTTGGGCCGGCCCATTGGCGTGCAATTAATTAAGGAAAAAGGAAAGCAGAAATGGGGGCGCGCAGGATTCGAACCCCGCCCTACTGGTTGTGGGGAAGTGCGACTAGCCACTGCACTAGGATCCTGCTGGCGATGTACATGTAGGACGGTAGTCCTTAAGTCGAAACAAGCCCGGTTTTTCCATTGTTTCTTCTCCTTTTTTCCATTTCATGTTTGGTTTTCTTTTTTTTCTTCTCCATTTTTTCTTTGGTTTTCTTTTTTTCTTTTCCATCTTTTTTCTTCTCCATTTTTTGTTTTTTCTTATATTTATTTTTGTTTTCACTCTATATTTTCGTACATGTCAAAAATATTTTTTGTAACAAGTGATCAACATTTTTTGTATACACGTTCAACATTGTCCGAACGCTATTTCAACATTTTTCAAATACTTGTTCAACATTTTGTTCAAATACTTGATCAACATTTTTTATACTTGTCCAACATTTTTCATATACCCGTTCTACATTTTTCATATACTCGTTCAACATTTTTAATACTTGTTCAACATTTTTTAAATTCTTGTTCAACATTTTTCAAATACATGATCAACATTTTTTTCAATTACTCGTTCAACATTTTTTCAAATACTTTGTTCAATATCTTTTCAAATACTTGTTCTGCATTTTTCAAATACTTGTTCAACATTTTTTTATATACATGATCAACATCTTTTCAAATACTTGTTCTATATTTTTCAAATACTTGTTCCACATTTTTCAAATACTCGTTCAACATTTTTAAATACTTGTTCAACATTTTTCATATACCTGTTCAACATTTCCAGTACTTATTCAACATTTTTCCAAATACATGTTCAACATTTTTTTCAAATACTTATTCAACATTTTTAAATACCTGTTCAACATTTTTTCAAATTCTTGTTCAACTTTTTTTAATCCCCGTTCAACATTTTTTCAAATGTTGTTTTGGGGAGAGTGTTTTTGTAATATATGTATTTAGAATATTTCAAAGTATAAACAAAAGTAAAAAAGAAAGAAAAAAGAAAAAGCGTGAAAAAAAAACGAAACAGAAAATAGGCAGGGCTTACCCGCGCACGTGGGCCGGCCCATACGCTCGCTGGCTTCAGCGAGACAGGGCGCCCTGCTCGCTGAACGCGAGAAATAGAAGCTCCCCGCCGATCTGACGATCCGGCGCCCACTGCGCGCCTAAGCGGGCCGAATTCGGGAAGCCCACTAGTTCGCACTGTGTTATGACTATTTCTTTCGTTCGGTAGTTCCCGTTTCTTTCGATAGTAGTTTCTCTTTCTTTCGTTTCGTTCGTTCAATCGCTGGTTCCTGTTGAGTTTGTACGTTTCTATTCCAAATGTCTCATTCAAGAAAAGTTCATCAAATTTGAAAAAAAGTTCACCCATTTGAAAAAAAGTTCATGAAATTTGAAAAAAAATCATCCATTTGAAAAAAAGTTCATTCGATTTTGGAAAAAAAATCATCATTTTTTTAAAAAAAGTTCACACATTTGAGAAAAAGTTCTTCGATTCTCAAAAAAAGTTCAAAAAATTTGAAAAAAGTTCATCGATTTTGAAAAAAAGTTCATCGATTTTGAAAGAAAGTTCATCGATTCTGGAAAAAGTTCACAAATTTGAAAAAAGTTCATTGAATTTGAAAAAAAGTTCACTGGATTTTGAAAAAAAGTTCACCGGTTTTAAGAAAAAGTTCATGGATTTGAAAAAAGTTCATCGATTTTGATAAAAAAAAATCACGCATTTTCAAAAAAAAAGAAGAAAAAAGAAAAAAGACAGAAGAAAAGGTTAAACAGAATGTAACTAATCACAGTCGGGTGGGTTGCCTGGGTGGCTACCGTAGCTAAACTAGATGAGCAGGTCGTGGGTTCGAATGCTACTCCTCACGCGCACTTTTTGGGTTTCAAAACAGAAAAAAAATAGATGGGCCGGCCGAGGAGCGGAGGGGGTGTGCGCCTCACGCGCACTTTTTGGGGTTCAAAACAGAAAAAAAATAGATGGGCCGGCCCAGGAGCGGAGGGGGGTGTGCGCCAAGTTGTGAAATGCACTGTAGCGGGCGCATTAAGCGCCGTATAGGAAATGCCGGCGGAAAACCCCATACCGAGCCTAGCATTATTGGGCTGGGCCATAATCGATCTCTCTGTGCGAAAGCACGACATACGGGCTCCCCGGACGGAGGGGGTCTTTTACCATTAGGCTGGGCTGAACTTGTCCACTAGGCCCAACTGGTCGACTATATCCAGTTTGGCGCCTCTGAATAGCGCGGGAATCGCCGCGCTCCCACCAATTTGCAAGAGACCACTTCCCATGGAGCCGTGGCTGCCGGTGCTCCGCCACCTGCTCGCCTCCTCCGCCCCCAACGCCGCCGCCTTCTCATCCTTGAACAGCAGCCCCTGCTCCCCTCCACCGGCCGCGGGCCTCCTCCGGATCCTGCTCTCCCCGGTGCCCACGCTCCCCGCCTGCGAGCCCACCGCCGTCCTCTTCCAGACCCTCCCGCCCTTGCTTCAGTCCCAGGCGCTCTCCTTCCTGTCCTCCTCCGCCTCCCTCCTCCACCCGCTCCAGCTCCGCTCCCTCGCCTTTCTCGTCCTTTCTGCCCCGCCCGGCCGGTGTGACGAATTCTGGGTCCGCCGGGGCGCCCACCACCTGCTCGACGGATTGCCTGACAAAGACGTTTCTGATGTCCCCTGGGAGTTTACTGAGGAGTTCCACGAGCCACCTCCGTGGCTTAAAGAAGAGGCGGCACGGACACAGCCTGTCCTTCCGTGGCTGCCTCTCGATTGCCGGAGCATGATGCCAGGTGGGGTCAGTGCCGGCGGGGATGGTTTAGACGGAGTTCGGTTGGAGTCTCTGGGGCTGGAGCAAGACGAGTATTCATTCATGCAGGAGGTTGGACGTGCTCCGTCTCCTCCATCTCCCCCACTTGGAAATTCAGTCGTCCACAGGGCTCTAGCTCTGAAGAAGGAAATTGAGATGGCAGAGTCGGTTTTGGGAGCTCAGCAGGCGGTGAACAATTTGCATGATCTCTGTCTTGAATCCGGGAATGCTGAGGCGGTACTTAGCTTAGTACAGCCATGGGAAGCTGATGATGACATAGTGAGGGTTCTGCTTTCAAATTTGGTACTCGAGGAAGATGGGATGCATGGCAAAGGCCCGGCACTTGTGCTGTGTTCTCTTGCCCTGCCAAAGTTACTTGACCTTCAAAGAGCAGCTTCATCTGGTCTTCTCTCTGCTGCATTAGATGTCTGCAAACATCACCCATCTGCTGCACTGGAGGCTGTCCTCTTCCCACTAGTTCTTAGAAAACAAGGCCTGAATGCTGCTCAGTGCGATGTGCTCACACGGATTGTCAAGGACTGTATGCATCCTTTGCATGTCACCGCCTTCTGTCATAGGTTGCTTTCAGGGGAGGAGGGAGAGCGGAAACCGATCTGTATGCCTCAGCATCGGGAAAATATTGGCCGCGATTTGGTCTGGACAGAATCTCTCTTTGCACTATTCTACAACATTCTCAGTCAAGACATTTGCCTAACACCAAGCACCATTGAGAAGCTAGTGTCCATGATTGATGATATGGCAATAGAGTTCCCAAAATCGCTTAAATTTGGCAACTTTTTTCTGTGCTTCGTCTCGAAGTGTTGGCATGAATGTAAAATTCACAGGGTTTTACTTGAGAGAGCTGCTGAGACAACCAACACTTTCTTGACTAAAGCTATATTGGTCAAACTGCGGCCTGCTAATTAAAGTGATGTCTTGAGTGTTTAAAGATAAGCTCCTGGTGGGCTACTTGCCATTCAGATTAACCAAGTATGTAACTGCGTGGAAGGATTATTTTGTTTGATTTTTTAAATGGACAGCTTTTGTAGTTCGAGAACCCAATGCTTCATATATACAGCGTAGCAATCAATTTACTATGAATATGTTATTAACAAAAGATACATAATTTTCTTATGCATGGCTCAAGTGCAACAAAGTTTGACTTTAGCAATGAATTTATGTTCAGTTAAGTATAGGATTTCTAGTGAGGGTTGTCCTTGACTTTTGAAATGGACAGATTGTGTAGTACCAGAAACAATTGAACAACGATGCATATACGCAAAGTAGCAAGTAATTTACTATTAAAAAGGCATTTATAAAAATATAAAATTTCTGTTATATATGACTCAAATGCAGCAAGATTGGGAGATTGTCGTGAAATCCAGGATGTTCAGTATAAGGAAATAAATAAGCCAGTTTAATCTTAACTGTAGTTAACAATTATCCAGTGGTCAGTTTCAGTTGTACCTACCCAAGACCATAGGTTTCAATGTGATATGTATGCATTCGATGCCTTCATGTTAGTTTGTTAAATTGTCATGCTCATATGCATGTGTTTTTCTATCAGTGTAGGATTTGTTATTAGATCTCTGTTAACCATGATTCTTTGTCATAGGCACACAGATATGTTCCTGGTGCCCAGCTCATGTGTTTCAGATTCAGTTAGCTCATGAGTAGGTTCTGCTTTTCTTTTTTCCTCGAATCGAGTAGTTTCTGCTCTTGAGCTAATGAGTCGAGGATGGGAGATGTTTTCTAGTGCATACATGTTTCCTGTTACTGTTTCGTTGCTACACAACTATTCTGAGTCATATTTCACATGGCGTATCATTAGCACAGTCAGCGTGACTGCCGGTTTAAAATGCAAATAACTTTACTAAGCTAGTAAGCTCTGTGATAAATTTTGTCTAAAGTGGCTTTGTTATATTTCCATAGCATGAATGGAACGTTTTTATAGCCTGCAGCTATTCTTTAGCAGCTATCATTTTACACTTGAGTTACAGAAAAGCAAATATACAGGTAAATCGAGCAGTTATTCCTCTACAAAAAATAAGACTGACAACACAAATACACAATACATAGTTCTTAGGAGTTCCACTTGTCTTGCTCAGAGCCGGTACATAAAGTGGCTTTTGACTCAAGTCATTTGAATACCATCTTTGTAGTTTGGAACCTTGATACCTTGTCTGTGAACTTGGTAGCAGAATAGAAATTAAGGTAGTCTTGGAAACGGTATTGACTAGGATATGTGAGATTTGGAGCTGGGAAGATTATAGCATCGGCACCTGGGTTATAGACTGTCGCAATAGATAGGCGGCTCCCATTCTGATTGGGAAGTACCTGATGGCAAATGCTCTTATATATTCCATTGCTTATCACTTCAATCTGATCTCCGAGGTTTACGAAAATTCTATTTCCTTTTGTTGGTGGTATTGAGATCCACCTACCATCTTTCATGAACTGCAAACCTGGGACCAAGTCATCTTGAAATAGAAGTATGATTCCCCCAGCATCAGTGTGTCCACGGAGTCCCATCACTACTTCTGGATGACTACACCTGGGGTATTTTGCCACCTTTATGCCTATGGAAGGCCTAGTGAAAGCTTTCTTCAAGTAATCCTTGTCCAGCCCAAGATTTTCACTCATGACTTCTGCTAGCTGCTCGGCCAACTTGACTACTTCTTCAGCATATTCAGGAACTGTAGTACTGCACAGTTGATTAGTTTGTATTAGTACACTTACAAACTTCACAAACCTCTAATTTCTGTTCTCCTGATTTACTGGGAATGCCAACTGTGATTTATGGTGATACTAAATTTTACTATAATATAGGTTGCAGACTTACCGAAGCAGCTCCGGAATGTCATGAATGTTTGATTTTGGCTGATGATGATACATGAAGCTGCACTCCCAGTCAACATTCGAGGTGACTTTGTCAGGACCAAGGGTTTTTGCTATCTCAGAACTGTAGAAGTTCTTCTCCATGTTTTGCTCATAGTGTTTATTCACCAGTTCCTTGGTTCTGTCCATGAGGTCATCATTGATTCCATGATTCTCCAGCTGGCATAAAGTTAGGGTGCATAACAAATGACAACAGTGAGAAGGTAGAGTGTAAATGTATTTCCTCAATATAATGATCTTATATTTCCTTACTTACCCAAAAGAATCCCCATTGTGCACAGGCATCATGGAGAAGCGAGAGTGTCTCTGATCTCTTCTCGCCATGTAGCTCATCCATCTTTATCACTGGAATTTCCATTTCCTGGAACACTGAGTATGAATGTCTAGCAAAATGCGCTAACCTTCTCAAGTTGATCTGCTACAGCTACATCAACCTAGGTATTTATAATGGCTGAGACACGAATGCTGGGAAATACCTTTTCCCGGATTTCAGAACATGATGTGGTTTGAAAATGAAAGAGTTTGCTTTCTCATGATGCATATGTAAAATCATGTCCAGGTACATTTCACTATTGCCATGTGATGTAGCGAATATAACTGTATAACTTGTCTAGTATCCTTCAGAACTAATCATCATGGTGGTTGACTTATGAGCTACACATGGTGCCTATTCGCCCATCCCATTTTACTTCCATATAAAAGTGAATGGTGGTGGCAGCCATCTTAGTTAGATTACAAATTACCTTCATTGGATCAGCCCCGCCGCCCTGAATCGTGGTGATGATGTTACCGCGGCACAGATCAGGGAGGAGTAAAATCTCAGTTTGGAGATCTTTCAGGTCAGACTAATCATGACAGTTAGTCTGACTTTCTGATTCAATGCATGAAGGCCTGTGTGCAGAGTCAACCATAGAATAACTTAAATTCATCCTCGATCAATTCGTTGCAGTTTCGTACGTCGATGCTAGCCTAGATTTTCTCAGGGATTTGCTAGATCGTGTTTGCAATTTTCTAAACTGCACTTGTCAGTTTTCTGCAGATCACTGTTGAGCCACTCTGGGAGTAAAAGTTGATGTTTAATCCCCAGCTCCTAATGGCGTCATCCCTTAGCTAGATGAATACTGCCTCTCGTTAGAAGTTGCCTCACTAATAGATTAGCTAACCTTTATTTCTAAAAAAAATGTTAAACTTTTGTACCCCCGGAAAGCAAGTTGACATGAGTTGTTAGGCAGGGCTAGAATCTGCTGTGTTTTTAAGACCGCTGATTAATCACCCTAAAAATAAGATGCATCTGATATCTGAACACCGTTACATTTTTTTATTCCTGTTGAGGGGTTGAGGCTCATGTGCTTAACTAAAGCCAATGGATGCTCTGTTGGTGCATGTTTATTTGCTGAGGGGCTTTTAACTTGTTTTCATTTCAGCTACCTGCAATTCCATTCCTTGGAACTGAGTGTAAAATTAGTGTGGTCACCGATATCTAGTTGAAAGTTTTACTGTTTTCCTTAATAAGACGCCCTTTGGTTGTCTTTTCTTTAGAAAAATATAAATATTTACCTGTAAGCACACTTATTTTACACCGACTCCAAGGGCGAAGCTTTTTTTTTCTTTTTTTTAGTGAACGAAACTTATTTGCTTGCCCGTCATGCGCTTTGCCCTTTAGGCCACAATGAGTTCGGTTGGACGCACGTGTGGTCCTCCAACCTCCATTCCACCCTGATGGGTGATGGCTCAGTTAGTCCGTAAAAGAAGTCCACATAACCCTCTAGGGTTTCAGAAACCGGCTAATCCACCCCAAGCACTAAAACCGGTTAATTAACCTCTGAAATCACTAATACCAGGCAAAGCACCCCCTAATCCCAATTAAGGGCTCATTTGGTTGCCTGGTCCCCCAGACCCCTTGATTTTTCTGGGACCGAAACCCACATAGAAACTCACACCAGGGAAATAGAGTGCGACATTTGGACGTTTTGACCCATGGGGCGCGGGCCAGCCCAAAACCCTTTCTTTCCTCGGGTAGAGCTCGCACGCCTCCCCACTCATGGAAAATTCCCCCGCGTCGTTTCTCCCGCGTGATGCTCCTCCACCTCCTCACGAAACTCTGCTCCCTCACCTGCTGCCTTCCGTTCCTCTCCCTCTCCTCTTCGCCTCCCTTTTTACTACCTAATGACCATCCCCAACAAGGAGATCTCCGCGTGAAAGGAAGGGGATCCCATGTGCTCTTGAAATTCTCCTTTTGGGATTTAGCACCCCGGGCTTTCCCCCCTAGTCACCAAACAAAGTCTAAGTGATTTTTGCCGGTGGTTTTGCGTACATGTCTCTGGCCGATTGCCAATCGGCTTGATGGAAGGCGCGAAGCGATATGAGGATGATTGCCAGGTCGGCTTGGTGGAAGGCGTGAAGTGATATGGGGACGATACGTGAAATTTCACCCAATCCCTAGCTCTGAGATCGTCTCAAGTTGGATGTGCGGACACCTGCCTGGGCTGGCCCATGGGCTCGTGGAGGTAGATATCCCCTTATATCTCGGTATATATAAATCCTTGAGAAAAGTATCGTTATGTGTAGTAAAAAAAAGTGTAGACCCTGCATTTTAGGACGGCCCATGTGGGGCTAGGGCGCTCTTATTTTTTTTCGCTTTTCTTCTTTCATTTTTTTTACTTTAGAACAGTTCACGAATCTCAAATTCGAAAAAAATGATCAGGATTTCAGAAAAAGTTCTTAATTTCAAAAAATGTTAACGAACTTGCCATATGTTCAGGAATTCAAAAAATATTCATGAATTAAAAAAAATCATGATTTTTAAAAATATTCCCAAATTCAAAATATGTTCATGAATTTCAGAAAAATTTCCCAAATTTTGAAAAAGGCTCACCAATTAAAAAAAAATTCGCTGATTCAAAAATATTCAAGAATTTGAAAAAGTTCATGCATTTCAAAAAATGTTCATTAAATAAAAAAAATTCGTGAAATTCAAAAATTGTTCCCAAATTTCAAAAAAGGTTTGTCGAATCAAAAAATGTTCAAAATTTAAAAAATATGTTTGCGAATTTGAAAAAAAGTGTTCATGAATTCCAAAAAAAAATCAAATTTTGTAAAAATGTTCATAAATTTGAAAACATTGTTCACGATAAAAAAAATGTCGGGATTCCATAGAAAAATGTTCATGAATTTGAAAATATCGTGAATTTAAATAATTTCATGATTTTAGAAAAATGTTCAGAATTTTCAAAAAATGTTCATTATATCAGAAAGGTTAAAAAAAATTAAAGGTGTTCGCAAAATAAAAATAAATAAATAAATGTGAAAAAAGGAAAGTTTTTTTTTGAAAAATGGAATTGAAAATAGAAAAGAAACAACGAAAAAAAAATGAAAGAGGGAGCCAGTTTTACTTGGGCTGCCCCAAATTCACATAGCGACCGACGGTGGCTGTGCGTTCATCGACGATCGTCGACCTATTCGTTAATTATTATTTTTTTGAGAATTACCTTCTTTTTTGAGCGGTTTTTAAAGCATTACCTATGTGATCGCTCAAAAAAAAAACTATGCGTTAAATAGGAAACCCGGCTATGTATCGTCCACGTTTTTTTTTTTTGAGAATCATGTATCGTACACGTGAGTAGCAGCCCATGCTTGCCTATGTCAACTTTAGGTGGGCGGCCCATCTACTACCGAATAAAAAAAATGTACTAGCCTCCTACCGAGCGAGGGGCCAGTTTGTTATTTTATCTCCATGTTTTTCAAGGTCGTGCTATTAATTTGGAGAATCGTGATTTTTTTAAAAAAAATTGTGAATTTAAGAAAAAGTTCACAAATTTGAAAAAGTATTTACGAATTTGATAAAGTTTGAGTATTTAAAAAATGTCCAGGAATTCAGGGATAATCATTATTAAAAAATTGTTCATGAATTTAGAAAATATTATTTTTTAGGGGTAGAAATATTCATGAATTTAAAAAATGTTCACGAAATTGAATATAAAAAATATTCATGGATTTGAAAAATGTTTAAGGAATACACAAACTGCTAAAGAAATACAAATTATTCAATAATTTGCTAAAATGTTCATAAATACTAAGAAATGTTTTCGAATTTGAAAATGTTCATGAATTCGAAAAACATTCAAGAATTAGAAAACTGTTCACAACTTCTAAAAATATTCATCAAATCAGAAATATTCATGAATTCAAAATGTGTTTGTGATTTCAACAAAGTTTGTGAATTCAAAAAATATTCAAGAATTCAGAAAATGTTTGATGAATTAAAAAATGTTCATAGATTCAGATAAATGTGTACGCATTTAAAAATGATTGTGATATAAAACCAAATCTGTATTAAAAAATGTTTACCAATTAAAAATATTAATTTTACAAATATTTGTGAATTCATGAAATATTGGTGGATTTTTCAAAATGCCGAAGAATCTAAAAATATTCTTAAATTTAAAAATTGTTCATTAATGTAAAATGTCCATGAGTGTGGAAAGAAAATTATGAATTTAATAAGAGTTTGTGAACTTTATGTAATGATCAAGAATTTGAAAAAGTTCATGAGTTTGGGAAAAGTTCAAAATTTGACAAAACAATGGTTACAAGTTTTAAAAATGTTGACGGATTTGAAAAATGATTGATGAGCTGAAAAAATGTAAAAGATGGGAATGTAAATAAAAATAAAGCAAGCAAACCCCATCCTAAAAAACCAGAACGGGAGACCAAGAAACCGGGCATACCACTCTGGAGCGAATGCGCATGATTTAAAAATTCCTTTAATGGGTTGGCCCAGGTTGGAGCTACTGCAGGTGACCGTTGAAATTGATCGCGGAGAGCGACATATGAGAGCTCCTCTCAAGGAGTCCTCCAAATCGTGCTTCCGGCGCCGAATCGCGGAACTGGCGCTCATCCAGCAGCTTCGCTTGGGTCGGCCCTATAAAAGGAGTTGGGCGCTCGCCCGTTTTCTTCGTTCGCTTGCACGGTGCTCCTGTTTGCTCGTTCACGGTTGGCTGGTCAACGGTTGACCATTCAACCATTGATATTTTTACAAAAATAACGAAAGTGAAAAAAATTAATTCATAAAATTTGGATAAAAATAGTGAATTTGAGAAAAGTTCCTGAATATGAAATAAGTTCAAACTATTTGAAAAAAGATGTTCATATATTTTAAAAAAGTTCATGAAATTTGGAAAAAGTTATTTAATTTGAGGAAAGTTAAAGGATTTAAAAAAATGTTATTTTATTTCAAAGGTTCACAAATTTGAAAATTGTTCAAGAATTCAAATTTAATATTTTTATGATTTTTTAGAAAGTTCACATATTTGAAAATTGTTGATGAATTTAAATGTTTAAAAGTTCGTGAATTTGAAAATTCAAAGCTTGAATTGTCTTTCATGAATTTGAAAATTGTTCACAAATTTGAATTTGAATTTTTTTATGAATTTGAAAAACGATCAAGAGTTTGAAAGAAAATAGTTCATAAATTTGAAAATTATTCATGACTGAATTTTAAAATATTTACGAATTTGAAGAAAAAATAGTTCACAAATTTGAAGAAAAAATAGTTCACAAAGTTCATGAATTTGAAAAAAAGTTCATGAGTTTGAAAAAAGGTTCACGAATTTGAAATTGTTGATGAATTCAAATATTCATGACTTTGAAAATAAGTCCATGAATTTGAATTGAAAGAATTTCATGAATTTGAAAAAAGTTCATGAATTTGAAACTTGTTAATGAGTCAAAAATTTAAAAAATTCATGAATTTGAAAAAAAAAGTTTATGAGCTTGAAAAAAGAATGTTTGCTCCTTCTAGAATTGTTCCTGAATTCGAATTTAAAAAGTTCATGAACGGATTTGAAAAAATGTTTTCCAAATTTTATAAAAGTTCACATATTTGAAAATTGTTGATGAATTTAAATGTTTAAAAGTTCATGAATTTGAAAATTCAAAGCTTGAATTGTCTTTCATGAAGTTGAAAATTATTCACAAATTTGAATTTGATTTTTTTGTGAATTTGAAAAAAAGATCAAGAGTTTGAAAGAAAACAGTTTAGGAATTTGAAAATTATTCATGACTAAATTTAAAAATATTTTCGAATTTGAAAAAAAATAGTTCACAAATTTGAAAATTATTCATGAATTCGAATTGCAAAAAGTTCATGAATTTTAAAAAAAGTTCGCTAGTTTGAAAAAAGGTTCATGAATTTGAAAAAAGGTTCACGAATTTGAAATTGTTCCCGAATTCAAATATTCATGAGTTTGAAAATAAGTTCATGAATTCGAATTGAAAGAATTTCATGAATTTGAAAAAAGTTCATAAGTTTGAAAAAAAAATCACGAATTTGAAACTTGTTAATTAGTCAAAATTTTAAAAAATTCATGAATTTGAAAAAAAAAGTTCATGAGCTTGAAAAAAAGAATGTTTGGTCCTTTTAGAATTGTTCCTGAATTCAAATTTAAAAAGATCATGAACAGATTTAAAATAATGTTTTCCGAATTTTATAAAAGTTTACAATTATAAAAAAAATCACAAAAAGAAAAGAAAGTTTGTGAAAAATAAAAATAAAAAATTAGAAAGGAAATGAAGCCGTAGATGGAAAAAAAAGGAAAAGGAAAAGGAAAAACCAAGCGAAATCCATGCATGAAAAAACCGAAAGAAATATTGCCTAAAAAACCCGTGGATCCAGAACCGGAGATATTCACAACAATAAGGGTAAGACGTAGTATTTGGCAGAATAGCTTATCTGTTCCAGTTGGCTACCTCGGTCGGGAATTAACCAGAATGTTTGTAGTTCGAACCTCACTTGGGACATCCTTTTTTTGAACCTTAGAAAATGTGGATAAAATTAAATGGGCCAAGCCCAGAACGGAGAGGGGGTGTGCGCCGGTTTGTGGGTTTGCCCTATAACCGGGGTTGAGGGCGCCAAATTAGGAGTTAGCCCTCTCAAGCGCTTAGTGCTCCCTGAAACACGTTCAACGGGCTGCGGCCGATAACAATCGCTCGTTAGTTGGCTATATGTTCGATCGGCTTGTGTGCTTTTTTCTTGGTTTCTTGTGTCAAAAAAGGTCCACTAGCATAGAAAAAACCGGTTCGTTTTTTTTTTCAGATCTGAAAAAGTTCACAAATTTATTTTATTTTAAACTTAATTTTTTTTCACAAATTCAAAAAATATTCAAGGATTTAAAAAATTATGACTTTGAAATAAGTTCATGAATTTCAAATAAATATTCAATAATTTTAAAAATATTTGTGGATGTAAAAAATGTTCATAATTTTTTAAAATTCCATGAATATGGAAAAAGTTCATGAATTTGAAAGAGATTGTGATTTTTTCAAATGATTTTGAAAAAAGTTCATGAAGTTTATTAAAACAGTTGATAAAAATTCCATAAATCTGAAAATGGTCATGTTTTAAATATAAAATGGAAAAAATAAAACAAAACCAAATAGAAAAAACGACGAAAAACAGAAGAAAACACACACACACACACACACACATACAAAAGAACCGGCATAGAAAACCGGGGAAACCTTCTAGAAGGTTCCCAACACCACCAAGAAGTAAAAAAAAAGCCCTTCTAGAAGGTGGCCTGGGCATCACAAACAATAGGATCCAAATTTTAGCCCTCCCCACCAAATAGATTTGGAAGATATCCAAACATTCTTCCTCATGTTTGGAAAGCCAAGTACTTTCCAAACACCTTCTTTTTTGTCTACTTGGGTTCAGGTTTGCAATTTTGGAACGGTCTTCGAAAATGCAAGGAAATGCGGGAGAGGAAGAGAGTTTTTCTATTTACCGGGTGGGTCCCACGTGTAAGGAGGGTTGGCGTGGCGTTGCCGAGTCAGCAGTCCAAACCAGTTAAAATCGGGCAGGTTTTTTCTTCTGAACAGAGTGGCAAGCTAAGGGTGTGGGACAACTGGTTTTGAAGTTGAGGTTTGAATCCAAATTGAATGGCAAGTTGGGAGTTTAATGTGCTCACATGCACGTAGGTGAATAGTTAAATTAAAAAAATACATTTTTTTTATAAACACTCATGAAGGTTTCACTTGCATGTAAAATTCCAAGATGAAATAACATTTGTTGAGGTTTTGGTAGAAAAAAACCGATACTTCAAAATGCATCCAAAAGACCAAAACTAGTCTTTTCGGAGCATTTGTGTGTTTTCTTTGTTCAGACCTCCACGATTGTACTTCATCACATACATTTTGCATGTAGGTGAAACATTCATCAGTGTTTATCATTAAAAGTTTATTCTTTGGGTCTGACTATGTTGCATCTAGATGTGAGATAATATCTCACATCTAACATCAGCCCATATCATAAAAAACAAAAACATGCCACTCTCATTTATTTGTTTGTCTTAGTTTTGTTTTACAGTGCGTCAGCCTCCAGCCCAACCCGTCCACACACCCCTCACTGTGCCTTTTTATATTGTTCTTATTTGATCCATCGCATAAGACTTCACTAACAAAACCAAAACAAATGTCATGTAGCTTTGTCTGCTTGCTGAAGGAAATCAATTATTCTCATACCATGGGGAATTACCAGCGCATCAGGTAACGACGCTGCAACTTCCTCCATGTACCCAAACAATGGAGCATATACTATTACTAGGTTGAAATATTTAAGGATGCGTGCTTCCAGATTTATGTGGCTAGATTAAATTAGCATAAGGCTATATGACTATCCATTTAAAAATACGAATTTAAAAAAACAATGATTTCTAAAAAGGTTCATAATTTTTATGAAAAATGTTCATGACTTTTTATATATATGAAAAAAAATCCTGAATAGTTTCTAAAATGTGGAGATGCAACTGGCCGACAAACATCCTCCCACCTCTAATTGCAGTCTCGTAGCGGCATGCAGTTGTCTGTCTAGAGTGCACTTGTAACCGGGACAAAAATGGATCATGCCCACTTGCGTGTCGAGGATGGACTTCCAACTGGAACAAAAATGGGCCAGGCCCCCAGTTGCGTATCGAAGGTGGAGTTGCAACTGCGATAAAATTGGTCGGGCCCGAGTTATATATCGATGGTGGACTTGCAACTGGGACAAAAAAGACAGGGACCTCAATTGCATGTCTGAGGTGTAATTGGACTTTAAACTAGGGGAAAATGGGTTGGGCCCTAGTTACGTGTCAATGAACTTGCAACTAGGACAAGAAAAGGCGGACCCCACCAATTGCATGTCGGGAGTGGACTTGCAACTGAGACAAAAATGGTCGGCCCCCCCACTTGCGTATCGAGGGTGGACTTGCAACTGGGACAAAACATGGGTCGGGCTCACTTGCTTGTCGAGGGTGGACTTGTAACGAGAACAAAAATGGGTTAGGCCCCCAGTTGTGTATCATGGGTGAAGTTGCAACTCGGAAAAAATTGGTCGAGCCCTAGTTACGTATCGAGGGTGGTCTTGCAACTGAGGCAAAAAAAAGGCGGGCAATTGCATGTCAGGGTTAGACTTGCGTCTGGGAACAAAAAAGGCAGGACACCCCCTAGTTGCATGTCAGAGCTGGACTTGCAATTGGGACAAACTATGTCATGTTCAGTTGCATGTCGTGGTTGGACTTGCGACTAAGAAAAACTTGTCTAGCCCCGGTTGGCTGTCAGAATTGGGCTTGCAACGGGAAAACCCTGAGTTGTGTGCTGATGATGGAATTGGAATTAAAAAGAGTCAGGCCCAGTTGCATTTCAAAAAAGGACTTGCAATTGGTAACAAACAAAAAAAGGACAACACACCCCAATTGCATGTCAGAGCTAGACTCGCAACTGGGACAAACTAAGGCACGTTCAGTTGCGTGTTAGAGCTAGACTTGCGACTACGACAAACTAGGGCGAGCCCAGTTGCATGTCTATGGTGAAGGTGCAATTGGGATGAAAAATAGGTCGAGCCCAATGTGAGTCATTGGTTGACTTGCAACTAAGGCAAAACATGATCAAGAGCCCAGTTGTGAGTTGATGGTTGGTTTGCAATTGGGACAATAAAAAGTTAGACCCAGTTGCGGGTTGATGGTGGACTTGCAACTAAGGCGGAAAAATGGGTCGTGCCCACTTGTGTGTCGAGGAAGAACTTCCAACTGGGACAAAAATTGGTTGAGCCCCCAGTTGCGTATCGAGGGTGGAGTTGCAGCTGGGACAAAATTGATCGGGCCCCAGTTGCATATCGAGGGTGGACATGCAACTGGGACAAAAAAGATGGGGCCCTCAATTGCATCGAGGTGTAAATGGACTTGAAACTAGGAAAAAAATGGGTTGGGCCCTAGTTACGTGTCTGGGATGGACTTGCAACTAGGACAAGAGAAAAGGCGGGCCCACCAATTGCATGTCGGGGTGGAGTTGCAACTGAGACAAAACTGGTCGGTCCTCGCACTTGCGCATCGAGGGTGGAATTGTAACTAGGACAAAAAATGGGTTGGGCTCACTTTCTTGTCGAGGGTGGACATGAAACGAGAACAAACATGGGTCAGACCCCTCGAGTTGCAGTGAAGTTGCAACTGAGACAAAATTGGTCGCGCGCCAGTTACGTATCGAGGGTGAAGTTGCAACTGAGACAAAATTGGTCGGGGATGGACTTGCAACTATGGCATAAAAAGGCGCCCAGTTGCATGTCAGGGTTGGACTTGCGACTGGGAACAAACAAAAGGGGCGGGACACCCCCTAGTTGCATGTTGGAGCTGGACTTGTAAGTGGGACAAACTAAGGCACATTTAGTTGCATGTAGTGGTTGGACTTGCGACTAGGAAAAACTTGGGAAGGCCCAGTTGCATATCAAAGTTGGCTTTGCAACTGGGGCAACCCCCAGTTGCATGCTGATGACGGACTTGCAATTAAAGAGTCGGGCCAGTTGCACGCCAAAAATGGACTTACAACTGGGAACAAACAAAAAAAGGACAACACACCCCCAATTGCATGTCAGAGCTAGACTTGCAACTGGAATAAACTAAGGCACGTTTACTTGCATGTCAGAGCTGGACTTATGACTAGGACAAACTAGGGCGAGCGCCGTTGCATTTCTATGGTGGACGTGCAACTAGGATGAAGAAAAGGTCGAGTCTAGTGTGAGTTATTGGTTGACTTGCAACTGTATAAAAAGGATCCAGAGCCCAGTTGTGAGTCGATGGTTGGTTTGCAATTGGGACAAAAAAAAGTTAGCCCCCAGTTGCGGGTTGATGGTGGACTTGCAACTAAGGTGAAAAAATAGGCCGTGCCCACTTGCAAGTTGAGGGTGGACTTGTACTGCAAAAATAGAGTCAAACACAGTTGCGATACAAAAGAAGATATCGAGCCCAGTTACGAGTCGAGAGTGGACTTGCAATTGAAAACAAAAAAGGTTGAGCTCAATTACAATTAATAGTGAACTTGCAACCGAGGCGAAAAAAATGGTTGGTACAGTTGCAAATCGAGGGTGGAGTTGCAATTGCGGCAATATAAAGCGTCGTAGAAAAAAGACGTCAAATATAATGGAAGACAAACGAAAAATGAAGAGAGGGGATGAATGGGGAGAGGCAAAGCAGGCGCAGAATAAAGGTGATAACAAAGAGACAACGGACAGAGCACCATGTCTCTTCTGCTTCTATAAAAACAGGTCAATAACAAACGATAAAAAGAAGCCCAAGAAAATGACTAGGAAAAAACTAAACACGGGCAAAAAATGGGCCTACAAAAACCGATTGACAAACTGGACATTACGACAACGTAGGACGCGCTCGACAAAAATGAAGTGGGATCAAATTTGTGCAAAGATTACAACAAATAGATCAGACGAATCACTCCAAAACGAAGCAGGGTCATGTTTGCACAAAAACTACAACAAATCCGATTGGAAAAATGTTCAAGTATTTCTAAAACAGTCATAATTTTTAAAAAATGTAATTTCAAATAAGTGTTCACAAATTAAAAATTTATGAATTTTAGTAAGGGTTAACACACTTTAAAAAATGTTCATGTACTAAAAATATCATGAATTAGAAAAATGGGAAAAAGAAAAATGAAAAGGAGAATAACAACAAAAAAGAAAAATGTAGCTCAAAAAATGGAACAGGAAGGGAGAGAAAGTGCCCAAATAGAGAGTGAGAGCAAAAGCGAACACCAGGTCCTTTGTATATGGTGTCCAGTATGGCTTCCTGTTCTCACGATCCAGAAAATACAAGCAACGATCCTAAAAAAAAATGACCAACGATACCAGGCCGACAAAAAAAGGAAAAAGGGGCCAACGAACCAACGGGAAGCGGCTGCACGCGACAAACAAACGGCCAATCAAAAGCTGCCTGAGATTTACATATCGGATGGACGGAGACTTGAGACGCGGCTGAGAAAAACAAAATGTACTAGACCGGCGAGACAAATGCAACGCAGGACGACCGCAAGATCAACCCCGTGCATGAATTTTAAAGACAAGCAATCCAATGGTGAAAGACTTAGATGTGAGGTAGCTATTTCACATCTAGATGTGAAATAGCAAATCTGTTATTCTTTTTATTATTTTATTATTCTTTTGCAGTTTACCCGGATGCATGTGAGCTCGGGATCGGAAACTCCATCGGGATACCTCGACTTCATGGAGTCATGGTTAACCATAATTCTCTGCATGAGAAAGATCAATGCCCACGATAACACATGGACAGGTGAACCACTAAGCCGCCACGAATTAGGAGGAGCAGCGTCCATGCACCAGAGCCTGCCGCCCCTAAGCCACTTCATGCTCTCCACTACGACGATACCAAGTACGCACCACCCAAAGTCAAATACTTGTTGATTCATTTCCCTTTCTTTTAAGCGTCCCGCGCGTATGTATTGCGCCAGCTCGCCGGTTCAGTTCGTGCAGGCACCGCAGCCGGAGTAGCTAGCCCATACTAGGAGCGCACGGCAACGCACACCATGCAGTCCGCCGACGAGCCCGTGTCCGGTCCGGCCGTGAGCAGTACGGCGGCAACACCACCGCGAGAGGCCGCAGCTGAGGACGGCGGCAAGAGCCCGGTGTCGCCGTCGATGGAGGACGAGCGGCAGATCCCCGTGGACCCGGTCTCGCTGCGGCACCTGGGCATGGTGGCCGACCCGGACTCGCCGCTCTCCGCGCCGTCCGTGCTCACGGAGGTGGTCGCGCAGTCGTCCCCGCTCCTGCCGCCGCTGCGCCGGCCCACGTTCGTCGGCGCCAGCCTCCCGTGCTCCGCGGCCTCCTCCCCGGTCCACAGCGCGACAGCGAAGCGGGACGAGCCCGCCGCGCCCAGCCTCGCCACGGTCATCGCCCTGCGCTCCCTCGCGCGGCAGCACTCCGCCGCGCTCGCCAGCTACGCCGCCTCGCCGTCCGCGGCTCCCACCACGCTCTCGAGGAGCGCGTCCCGCGCCGAGGGGAGGTCCATGGCGCCGCACGACGACGAGGTTCCCGTCCCCTACGTCGAGGCCGCCGACGAGGCCGAGCAAAGCTTCACGTGCGGCGTGCTGTGCATGTTCATCCCGGGCTTCACCAAGAAGAAGCCAGGCTCGCCCTCCGCGACGGCCGTCGTGTCGAGCATACAGAGGCAGCATTCGGGGGCGAGGCGGCGGAGCAGCGTGTCGCGGATGGCGGAGCTGGAGAGGTTCGAATGCGGGTCGTGGAGCCCGCCACCGCCGCCGCATCCGGTGAGGGTCGTGCCGGCGCACGTCGACATGGACTTCGCGATGGAGGTGCCCAAGATCAGTTGCGCGGACGACACGGACTTGCCGGTCAAGATGGCGTTCGTATTCGAGGGCGAGGCGAGGGGAGTCCTGAAGAAGTCGGCGTCGGAGTCACGCCGGCAGGAGCCGGCGTCGCCGGCAAAGACGGCGTCCGCGTTCGACGGCGAGCCGAGGGGGATTCTGAAGAAGTCGGCGTCGGCGTCGCAGCGGCAGGACTCGGGCCCCAGGATGTCGTCCGCGTCGCAGCGGCACGTGAGGTTCTCGACGGCCGCGGCGCCTCCGGCGTCGTGCCCGACGTCGCCGTGCATCACGCCGCGGCTGGCGATGGCCAGGGCCGAGTTCAACGCCTTCTTGGAGGCGCAGAGCGCGTAGATAATTCGTCATGCACGGTGCATGTTTTTTTTTCTTGGATTTGCTTCGTGCTTGTTCGCGAGTGGCAGCGCTGCCGCTGCGCGCGCGGGGTTGCTAGACGCCTTGTTTTTCCGGCGTTTTCCATTTTTGTTCGATTGTCCATATTCCAATCGACCAATTCCACACGACTTTGGGGTTTTACCATGGATTGAGGAGGCAGAGCTGTGTTTTACAGTTGTACATCGATCTTGTCATGCCGTGTGAAAATCAGCTCTTGTTAGAATGTGATTGAAAACCGTAAAAGGTAAGTAAATGGCTCCCCGCCCCAATTTCATTTCATGAAACTTGCTTTGCGGGTGAAATCTTGATTTATTCATCAAACATCATGGCAGTAGAAAAAAATAACAGAAGTAACAAAAATTACATCCATGTATGTAGACCACCTAGCGATAACTATAAGCGTTGTAGCAAGCCAAAGACGTGACACCGTCATCGTCCCTCCCTCACCGAAGCCAAACAGACCTTGTTGTGGTAGATAGTCTAGAAGTCGTCGTGCTAAGGCCCCAAAGGGCCAGCGCACCAGAACAGCAACCGCCACCAATAAAGAGAAACGTAGATCGGAAGGATCCAACCTGTAGACACATGAATGCAGACGAACAAAACTGGATCCACCAAAGAAAAACACCGGCCGAATCTCATGAGATCCGCCGGAGACACACCTCCACACGCCCCCCCGGCGCGAGGAGCGCCGCCAGGACGGGGCTAGGCGGGGAGAACCTTATTACATCTTCTAGGAGCCGGTGCCGCCTCGCCTTCCTAAGCAGGAGGAAAACGCTAAAAGAACTAAAAAACACTTGAAATTGAAGGATGAGCTCTCCCACCGGCAAGGGTCGGGATCTACCGCGCCTCCATGACCCTAAGGCCATAGAAGACAATGCAAATCGACGACGGCGCCGGCGGCAGATGGGGAAACTCTGGACGACTGGGAGCCTTTGTTTCTTTCTCAAGAAGAAAGAAAATGCATGCCTATCATTTCATGAAAGTGATAAAAGATAATATTCTATTTGAAGTGTAAAACTCCAGGTGTGATGCCAATCCTAAAAAAGACAATGACGCTACCATCTAAGAGCATGAACAATAATAGATCCAACCGCTCGAAAATCCAATTCGGCTCCCAACGAGCTTTGCTACATCTATGTGCAAATTTTGCGGGATTGTTGTTATGGAATGAGATGGCAGCACTTAACCGGGGAGGAAAGAGGCCCACCCAAGAATTTGGGGGGATAGATTAGTCGAAGATTGGTTGGGAGGAGTGTCCATCAGGAGATTTTGTAGGTGCGTAAATGTAGAATTATTGGCTCCGAGTAGCACCCAAAAATGCTTTTTGTAAGGGAAACACTTATACCCGGCGCGCCGGCCGAGTCTTCCGCCGGACGCGCGCGGGTCGTTCGATCTACTGGCGACTGATGCGCCTCGATTAGCCCCAACTCTCACAATCAAAACACGTGGCTGTTGGGGACCCGCGCACCGTCCGTGACCTGCGTCCTTATCCCTTTCGTTGCTCATCCCCATCCATATCTTACTGCATTTTCCTCCCCATCCCACCCATAGCTAGGGGGCGGTACTCGTCGCCATGGCCGCCGGCAGCGGGTAATCGTCGCCATCGTCGCCTAATAGGCCTCGTTTGAGTCGTGCGTGGATCGCAGGCGCCGGATGCACCCCTCTCCATGGCCGCCCACAGCCAGGGGTGTGCTCGTCGCCTTGTCCGCCGGCACCTGGATGCCTCCATGGCCGCCGTAGCCATGGTTCGTTATTCGCCATGGCCAAGCTGCAATTGGCCCATTTTTATTGCTACAACCAGTGGGTTTTGCTGGAACCAGGTATTTTTTTGCTGGATCCACCCATTTTTATTGCTACAACCCCTTTCTTTTTTTGCTACCATCCCCGTTCGATTTTTTGATGAACATTTTTTGTTTTTAGCTGGTACCTCTTTTGATTTTTGCTGCAACCACTTCTTCTTTTTACCGGAACCTTCCTTTGATTTGCTGCAAATTGAGAGGATGGTGGCGCCTTGTCACCGCCATGTTTTTTTGATACATCAAATTTTGCTGGAACCTCTTTTGATTTTTGCTGGAACTAGCATTTGAATTTGTTGCATAGGCTATGATGAAGCTGGGACGACGACGAACGGCGGCTACCATGTGTCTTTGCTGCATTGGGTCTTTTTGCTGGAACCAGCAATCGTTTTTGCTACAACCAGCCTAAGAAGAGCTGGAACCAGCGAGATTATTTTCATTTTTGCTGGAATCGTCATAATTTTTTTGTTAGAACATTTTTTGGGTTTGCTGGAGCCGGTGTTATTTTTTGCTACAACGGGCTAATTTTTTTGCTCCAACAGATTACTGGAGTTTTTGTTTTACTTCTGTTGCTGATTTTATTTTTGCTACAATTGGCATGGGGAAAGCTTCAACCGCGAAAACAAGCTTGAAAGATCGTGGATGTCGCCTAGAGGGGGGGAGGGGGTGAATAGGCGCTTTAAAATAATTACGGTTTAGGCTTGAACAAATGCGGAATAAAACTAGCGTTTAATTTGTCAAGCACAAAACCTAAATCGACTAGGCTCACCTATGTGCACCAACAACTTATGCTAAGCAAGATAAACAACTAAGTGATAGCAAGATATATAACTAGAAACAATATGGCTATCACAAAGTAAAGTGCATAAGTAAAGGGCTCGGGTAAGAGATAACCGAGGCACGCGGAGACGACGATGTATCCCGAAGTTCACACCCTTGCGGATGCTAATCTCCGTTAGAGCGGTGTGGAGGCACAATGCTCCCCAACAATGCCACTAGGGTCACCGTATTCTCCTCACGCCCTCGCACAATGCAAGGTGCCGTGATTCCACTAAGGGACCCTTGAGGGCGGTCACCGAACCCGTACAAATGGCAACCCTTGAGGGCGGTCACCGAACCCGTACACTTTGGCAACCCTTGGGGGCGGTCACCGGTACCCGTCAAATTGCTCGGGGCGATCTCCACAACCTAATTGGAGACCCCGATGCTTGCCCGGAGCTTTGCACCACAATGATTGAGCTCCGAGGCACCACCAACCGTCTAGGGCGCCAAACACCCAAGAGTAATAAGCTTCTCAACTACTAACTTCCACGTATCACCGTGGAGAACTCAAACCGATGCAACTAATGCAATGGCAAGAACACACGAAGTGCTCAAGTCCCTCACTCTCAAATCCCACCAAAGCAACGAAAGCTATGGAGGAATATGAGAGGAAGAACAAGAAGGAGAACACCAAGAACTCCAAGATCTAGATCCAAGGGGTTCCCCTCACATAGAGGAGAAAGTGATTGGTGGAAACGTAGATCTAGATCTCCTCTCTCTTTTCCCTCAAGAACTAGCAAGAATCATTGGAGGGATTGAGAGATAGCAAAGCTCTAGAAGGTCAACAATGGAGGAGAGAGAGCTGCAAGGGGATAAAAGAACCATTAGGGGCAAGGGGGAAGAAGACCCCCTTTTAAAGGCCACCCCAAATCCAACCGTTACCTGTCTCAGCCCGCACAGAGCGGTACTACCGCTCCTCGGAGCGGTACTACCGCTTAGGCGGTACAACCAAACACTGGCCTGAAACACACCAAGTGTACCACGGTAGTGCCGCCGGAGCGGTACTACCGCTGCCCCTGGCGGTACTACCGCTTAGGGGGTTTAGACCAGGAGAGGCAGCAGTAGTAGAGGCAGCCAGGGCGGCAGTACCGTGCGAAGCGGTACTACCGTCCTAGTACCGCTCTACTACCGCTAAAGGGAAAAAGGAAACAGAAGCGTGCATTGAGGAAAACCCCGCAAGCGGTAGTGGCGGCGGTAGTACCGCCAGAGCGGTACTACCGTGCAACTACCGTGAATGGCAAACTGGCAACAGAGAGTTGCACGCTCGGGGAAACCCCAAGCGGCAGTGCCACGGAAGTACCCAGCGGTACTACCGCGTAAGCGGTACTACCGTGGGCACCAGCGGTACTACCGCTTGCATGCCACAGAAAATCCACAGAAAACAGAGGAAACAAATAAAACCAGAACTGCCATAACTTCTGCAAATGAGCTCCGAATTGAGCAAACTCAAGCTTGTTGGATAGATGACGACAAATACTATCCAACAACGACTGGTTATAATAAGAAGTGACAGGGGAGATATGCCTAACATATAGAGATGAGAAACCTCTATGAATGAAGAACCGGCATAAACTCCAACATCGAAAACATCATAGAAGATGCATAGATGAACTCCGTTTTCGATGACCTCGAGCTTGTCATGAAGATGACCAAAAGCTCAAAGACTCGCCAAGAGAAACACCGAACAAGAACCAAGAAAGATGATGCAAGGATGCAAAGGTTTGAGCTCTCGACGAACGATACGATAAAGCTACTCACTTGAGAGCCCCCCTTGATAGTACGGCTATCGATCCTATAACCCAGTCTCCCAACTACCACTATGAGACCGGTAAAATAGAAAACCTATCAAGGGCAAACCTTTGCCTTGCGCACAGTCCACTTGAGCTAGATGATGACGATCTTGACCTCCTCAAGTTGGACCACCTTTCTTGAATGCGCCGGCTCGATGAAGACTAGTTGATTGCTCCCCCATACTCCACTATGGGTGAGCCGCTCTTCGGCACATCTTCACAAGTCCATTGTCACCACAATGGACGGCAAGCTTCAAGCAGTGATCTCTTCGTGATGCTCCACTTGAACTTGCACACCGCAATCTTGATGACGATCACCACTTGACGTCATCCTCCATGGGTTGTGTGATATCTTCCTTTTGATGCACGCTCATGGAAACAAACCTAACCCCACAAAGAACTCTCGCATAGAACACGGGTTAGTACACAAAGCGTAATGGACAATGCTTACCATACCATGAGATCACTTGATCTCACTTGGTACATCTTCTACGCTTTGTGTGTTGATCAACTTGAATCACTCTTCATATGTAGTCTTGATCAACCTTGAATCTTTCCAACTCTCTTCATTAGGATGATGTCTTGAAGGTAAACATGAATGTTCACACAATCTTCTTCTTCAAGACATGCTTGCAATAGGCTCAACACTCACATGACCAATCTTTGGATAAATCCTTGAATAGCACCTTGGTCAACACATATTCTTCTTCTAATAACCTTAAAACCAACAAATGGTCTTCAAGCAATGCCTATGGACAGACCCTTCAAATATAACTCAAGGCAACCATTAGTCCATAGAGATTGTCATCAATTACCAAAACCAAACATGGGGGCAGCACATGTTCTTTCAATCTCCCCCATTTTGGTAATTGATGACAATCACTTTCAAGAGAGTTTATATAAGGAATTAAGCATCACCATGCAAAGCAACAACTAATAATGCAAGAGCATGTGATGCAAATGCTTAGGAACAAAACCAAAGCAAGCATGAAGAAATAGCTCTCTAAACTTCTCCACAAAACTCTCTAAACTTCTCCCCCATTGGCATCGATTGCCAAAATGGGCGAAAAGCTTAGAAGGCCAATATAATATGCGTTCCTCCATAAAGTGTGTATTTCTCAAAATATGAGTGGAATACAATACACATATCCAATGAAGAATAGTTGGAGGAAGACAAACTATATTGAGGAACCAAAGATTGCAAAAAGGATGATATGGCACAAAGACATACCAAAGAGAGAAGCAAGCAATCTAAGGATACCAAATGGACCAATCAATCAAATGATCCGACGAGCCACACGAATAACAGATATTATGATATGAGCAAATGAGTGTTCTAAAGAACATAGAGAAGCTCCCCATGATTTGTGCAATATTTAGTTTTGTATTTGGATACAACATGCACAAAATAGGATCATCACTCCCCCCAAATCAATAGAAACTCACAACAAGTGCAAGTGAGCATAGATAAGAAACAAAGCATAGCACTTGCAACAAACAACTGGTTGAGCAACATGCACAAGGGACAACATAAGAATAGGCTCAATCAACGAGATGTGTGTGAGACATGGCACATAATTTGATAAGACTAATATAAGGATGAGCATTGAGCATCAACATAGTCCTGAAGAAATGTGTAACAGTGCAAGACATGTCCTTCCCACAAACACCAAGTTAGGAAGGTCACACACACAACAAGCAAATGGGTTCACACGCTCAATAATATGAAAATTTATAACCAAAGCTTGTGACAACCCATGGTGAAGATAGAAAATAAAAGGCTCGTTAAGACAAGCATGAGGAAAGCAATCTTCACCAAGAATGAGTGCACTAAGATGCAAATAAATAAGTTACGCACTCAAGAGACAAATGCTTTCACGGAGCCACCAAAGAAAATAGGAGAGAAAGAAAAGGTGGATGTGAAAGAAATAAGGATACCAATTGACAGCAAACTTTACCAAGAAAGAGTGCATCAAAAGCAAAGAGATGAGACTCACACTCCAACGGGAAAAACTTTCACGGAGCCACCAAATTAATAATACAAGAAAGACAAGGTGGTCATGAAAGAAAGGATATCATCTAGAGATGTAATTTCTCTCAAGTGTATAAGGTTCTAGGTAGATAAAAATCATGATGATATCAATCCACAAAGAAGGATATACACACGAAATAGTTACAACATGAAGGAACAAGATATACAAAAGGAAGTCATAAAATATACCAATAAGATCTTTGCTTGAAAGCATAAAGCACATGGCTTAATATTATCTCATAGTATATAAATGAACTTCAACTACACAAACATCAAAGACATCACAACTCGCAACAAGAGATCATTGTTGGGATGCTTTGAGAAAGGAAACAAGTATCACTAGAACGGATCAAGAAAATCATGCCATGATGCAACCTACACAAGGTTGAATGCAAGAAATGTATGCATGAAGTTGATACTTGTTACCGAGATAGCATTGGAATGATGTAGTAGATACCAAATGAATGTAGTAGATTGTAGTTCATTGATCATCCTAGCTTGACTCCAATAAGCACATGGTGACAACACCTTCCTTGTGAGTGAGCCGAGCATCCAATGCATCTCCAATTGTTCCTAGAACAACATCACAAACAAAATGGTGCCCAAACTCATTGGGACCAAAGAGTTAGAGAACCAACAACACATAGGACAAACTCCACATAAATATGTGCATATGGATATGAAATTGAGTTTCATGCACATCTCATCCAATTAGAGACTTGGTGGAGTTTCCCCTATATATTGGGTCAAAGAAAGAAAGCATGCCAAAGGAAATACATAAAGTAAATATGCATGCACAAGACTTTCAAGGACCAAAGGGAGATACAATTTGGACAAAACACCAAGTAAACCAAGAAGGCAACCAAAAGATTGACACGACATAAGGTTGTCCAAATTATATCAAAGAACCAACTCAACTCATGATTTAAGACAATTAGAGATCAACACATGAGAAGAGATGCCAATTGAAACCAAACCAAATCAACACATGATTTGATAAGATACCAATTGAAAAGATACCAAGTGAAAATAAGATACCAAATGAAGAAATAATCACTTGAAGGATACCAAATAAAAGATACATCAAGGAATGAGATACCAATGAAACACAACAATTGAAAGATATCAAATAAATAGATATCAAACTCCCAGAAGAGAGCAAGGTTCCAACAAAACAAACCAAACCCTCTACAAATTTCATGATGGCACAAAGCACCAAAAGGAAAAGTTTGCCTTCCAAAAGCCCGGATAAGATAGGGATTAAATACCAATTGAAAAGATCATAAAGAAAATAGCATTCTAAAGAAAATAGGACAGCTCCCCCAAGAATTATGCATTATTTAGGATTTTGCATTTGAATACAAAATGCACAAGATGGGATCACTACTTTCACTATATCTATAGAAACACTAAACATGTTCAAGACAATCAAAAGATCCACAAGAGGCAAGGAAGACAACGGGAGTAAAACACACCACAAATCCTTGGCAATAAATAAGGCAACTAAAACCAAAAGCCAATGTAAAGATGATCAACAATTTCTACCACATACTAGAATACCAATTGTCAAGAGACAAGAAGTATTTGGAATTACTTCCCGGTGGTAGATTGCAAAGGTATCCAAGATCATCTTCACACCAAACAACATAAGCATGTGACAGAAGATAAGAATTAAGCACAATGCTTAGATAGAGATTCTTGATAGCTTCAAGTAGGCAAACAATCATGCAAGCAATGATTAGAATAACTTGAAGCAAACGGTTCCCAAAAAGGATATAAAAGTACATATTGGAGGAAAGCCGTACCAAGAAAAATTTCACACAAACAAGATCCAAAAGATGAGCAATAACAGCATTTAAGCAAATTGGAACTTGTTTGAGCAACCATGCCACATAGGAACAAGATAATCTATAATATCAACTCTAAGTGGCACAACCTCAATTGTACACATTTTCTAGGCTTGTAATATACACATAGCATATTACTCCCCCATAATGTGATAATCCATATTTAACAAGTGGCAAACAAAAACCAATTAGAGATGATTAATGGACTCTTTAGAATTTGAATTTCTCATGAATAAGACATACCACATAGAGACTAGATAATCTTGCAATATCAATACTAAGTGGTATTCCTCATGTACACACATTTGTGGGATCGGGAGGTGCACAAAGCACATCAATCCCCCAAAATGGGATGATCCATTAATATCTCACAAGAGCCAACTAAGATACAAACAAGATGCAAAAAGGCTCAACACAACACTCACGCATACATGATGTGCAAACCAACATACACATACTTGATTACTCAAGACAAGCAAATTGGAAGCACAACATATACAAACACATGCAAGGTACACAACCAAACATGCAAAGGGGCAAGTAACTTTCAATGTAAACAATTTAAGTACAAGTTACCGCAAGGAGGCACATTGGATATAAGATAGAAACTTGATAATCCAATGACTTGGCTTTTGACAATATGAATGATGAAGTCCCCTTAATTCTTCATAATATAGCCAAGTCTCCAATGCCCTCCATCAACACCTATTGATCAAGTTTGAGCTTGTTGGTCCCCAACCAAGTTGGGTCCTAAGAGGTTAGTCACAATAGGCTTGGCAACCCAAATGGTTCTTTTCTTGACACCACTTTGAGTACCAATAAATTTGGCAAACACATTGCCAACCTTATCCTTCCGAAGAGAATAAACATCATCAATTAAAATAGGGTTGGATAAGGTACCATTAGTGCATGAAGAAGCAAGGTGACCCTTCTCACGACATAAGTAGCAACATCTACTCTTTTCTTTCTTCATAATTGATTTCTCAACTTGAAGATCATTAACTTGAGTCTTCTTGGGAAGTGGCCTTTCTTCAACTTGAGTTTGGACTTGAGGCCTCTTCCCTTGTTGCTTGTCACTATGAGGCTTCTTCTTCAATGGGCAAGATCTAACATGACGCCCTTCAATTTTGCACTTGAAGCAAATAATCTTGGCCGAATTCTTGACTTGTTCTTGGCCCTTCTTCTTGTTGATCTTGGAATTATTCTTCTTATTGGAGTTGAATCCAAGTCCACCTTTGTCATTGGGGGATTTTTGCACACTCAAAATATTCTTGAGTGTGGACTTCCCTTCATGACTCTTTTCCAAGTCTTTCTTCAAAGAAGTGACTTGGGCCTTGAGCTCTTTGATTTCCTCTACATGGTTAGTATCAACACAAGTACTAGAGAAGTATAAGCATCATTGTTAGAGCAACAAGGCAAGGAAAGTAATTCATCACAAGATGTACCAATGTTATGCATAGAAGAATTACGAGGACTAGCACATGTCAATAAAGCATTTCTACTAGATGTAGTGCTAATGTCCACATGAGGCTCACTAGATGTTACCTTAGTAATACTAGCCTCATGAGCTATTTTTAGCACATTATGGGATACTAGAAGATCATCATGCGAGCTCGAGAGCTTTACATGACTTTCTTCCAATTTCCCATAATTGCTAGATAGCAACTCAAGTTGAGCCCTTAGCTCAACATTCTCCTTCAATATGGATGCTTCACAAGAAATAGAGTTAGTAGCACAAGCATCATCATTAACAACAAGAGGAGAAGGCAACTTGGCAAGCTCTTTAGCATAAGAAGCTTGAAGTTGAGCATGAGACTCGGTGAGTTCAATGAGCGAACTCTTAACGACCCTTGAGCCATTTTCGAGGTGCTCAAAGTCCTCAAGGAGTTTAGCATGCACAAATTCAAGCTTATCATTTTTAGTTCTAAAATCGTTAGCCACCTCGAGAGCTCTTTCATGGGATTCCTTTAATCTAGATAATTCTAGAGCAAAGGTCTCCTCAAGAGATTCCTTGGTGGTTTGTTCATTTTCAAGAGCTTCAGATAGCTCCGCGATCTCATTAGCGTAGTCACGCTCATGACCTTCCATTTTCTCAATGGTGGCCTCGTGCTCCTCGAGATGAGATTCCAACTCCTCCATATATTTCTTGCCCTCAATGGCAATAGTCATGATTTCAAGGAAGTTAGAACAAGCAATTTTATTCTTATGAAGAGCTTTAAAAATCATTTCACCCTTAATATTTAAGGATGCAACATTAACATTCTCTTCATTATTATCCTCATCATCATTAGCATCAACATCATTATCAAGAGACATATTGGGGTTCAAAGGAGGAGATACCTTTGAAGCCTTAGCCATAAGGCAAAAAGCAATAGATGATGATGTAGGATCCCTTGAGGCACCATTCAAGGTCACATCTTGTTCCATGGAGTGTTGGGTTTCCTTTACATTGTTAGCACAACAACTCAAGGAAATAGATACATTTTTATCATGGCAACAAGACATAGGAAGCATATCATCATGAGATTTAGACAAGCAATTTCTACATGATATGCAAGGACTATCAACACAAGCATGTGAACCATCTAGGGTGCTCGAAGTGTTAAAGTCCAAAGATGAAGCATTGCAATAAGATAGTGATGAAGGCTCATCAACAATAATCTCACTACCATCATTGCAATGTCTAACACTACTCACCATTTCATTACCTTGTGGCAAACCACATGTAGGTGAAGTAGAAGAAGTTGAGAAGACAACACGACCGGAGGTGGAGGGAGAACAATCATCCCCACAAATCTTGGACACACCATATTTGTCTTGAAGCTTTGTCCACAACTCATGAGCATCCCGAAACGGCATGAGTTGAAATATAACTACATTGCTCAAAGCATCAAAAAGCACATTAGAAGCTTGAGCATTGAGATAAGAGTTTTTCTCATCCTCTAAAGATATGTGTTGAGAATCCTTTGGAGGAGAAAAACCCATATCTACAATTCGCTCTAAATTTGGGTCCATGACCCTAAAGAGATTAAGCATGCGAATTACCCAAACATCAAAATTTGTGCCATTGAAACTAAGAGTGTCAGAGAATCCTAATCCCCTAGTCGACATCTTTACTCTCTAGGCGGTTAAGCCTAATAATGAGAGACGAGGCTCTGATACCAATTGAAAGATCGCGGATGTCACCTAGAGGGGGGGGGGGGTGAATAGGCGCTTTAAAATAATTACGGTTTAGGCTTGAACAAATGCGGAATAAAACTAGCGTTTAATTTGTCAAGCACAAAACCTAAATCGACTAGGCTCACCTATGTGCACCAACAACTTATGCTAAGCAAGATAAACAACTAAGTGATAGCAAGATATATAACTAGAAACAATATGGCTATCACAAAGTAAAGTGCATAAGTAAAGGGCTTGGGTAAGAGATAACCGAGGCACGCGGAGACGACGATGTATCCCGAAGTTCACACCCTTGCGGATGCTAATCTCCGTTAGAGCGGTGTGGAGGCACAATGCTCCCCAACAATGCCACTAGGGCCACCGTATTCTCCTCACGCCCTCGCACAATGCAAGTATAAGCCATCAGTTTTTTATCTCTAATCTACAAAAATGAACATATAAACATATATTAAAATACAAAAAAAAGCTCATATACAATATGTATTCATTGATCAGTTGCTAGATACAAGCATGTGACCGCTCTTAGTCAGAGTGTGTGGCATCGTGATTTTTAGTAGAATGAGTCGCATCCCAATTCTAATAACCTGTATGCTCACGTGTAAATCACTTGTTGGTAATTATTATCTAGATATGATTTGTTAGGGTTTGTGATATTTTTCACTATATAAAGAAAGAAGCCTGTGACATTTCTTACATAGCAAACAACTTCTTTTCTCTAAAAAAGCAAACAACCACTCCTTTTCTTCTTATCTTAACAAAAACCATTCACCCTCTAACTCTCTCACCGCACGACACAACGCACACACTCACATCTAATTCCCCCGACCTGCTCTCCCCGCCACGACTTCTCACTACCCCCCTCCTCTCGACACCATGGCATTCAGCCTGCACCTTGCTCTCACCGCTCTCTCCCCTCCCCTCCATGGTGTTGCCTCCCCCCCCCTCTCCCCCCAACGTCCCAGGCCGATTCCCGGTGCCAAGGAGTGCACACCATCGTAGCCGAGAGCGACCACCACAGCGACGCAACCTGCTGCTCACCGTAGCGCCGCACCTTCTCTGAGTACGGCGGCCACAATCAGGTCCCGAGCTTATGTGTCCATCCTTATCTAGTTATTTATGGGTCATCTTTTGGGTATTAATATGGAAAAGTAAAAGCAAAATCCGATGTGTGTTTTTTCTGCCATGATGTACACATGAGTAAGCAAGGCAATGGAATTTTGTGTAATTTATATAAGATAAGAAAATTAAGTATCCATACATACCAGTCATGTTAAACTCCAATAAGGCCCCTGTCATATATTACTCCAATTGACAACAAATTTCTTGCAGGAAAAGGATTTATAAGCCACACATGATTAGACATCAGCAGACAGTCCTCCACCAGCACCTAGCTTCACACCAAGTGATCTCTTGTAATATAATACTCTTTTGACCCATTTCTGTGTATCTGCTTGAAACCAGTTTACACCTCATCCATAAGGGAGGCCTGGCAGAAGGTCTAGACAACTCATTTGGGCACTCATCACTGGAGAAACTTTACTAATGCAATTCTTCAACTCGAAATACCCGCACATAGCAATATCTATAATCAACCAAAAAGAAATACACAAAATGTTTTTTGTGTTTGTCCCTGTTACTTTTCCTCTCCTGAAGCACTCCTCCGGTGGAAGTCCACTTTTCTCAACTCCACCTCCCTATCGTGATGGTCTACTGATACACTTTCACCTGCAATATTTCGATAGTGCCAACGCCATTAGAAGTTTAGAACAATTGCACAATTATGTGAAGAGAATTTCCATGGTGAAATTGGGATAATGAGATCACGTGCTACAGGAAATGTGTGTAGTTTGTCACATGAGGTCGTTGTAGGGGTCCTCCTTGACCGACTTCTTGTAGTGGATCACGATGCCGGAGGGATCCCCTTCTCCACTATCGGAAGCCACCAGGTTGTCATGCCATTGACACTTAGCAGCCCGAACCTAGCCGCCGTTGCCCGTGCATTGCCAAGGAATAAAGAAGACATTGCCAAACATTTGTTCTATTTCAGAAATGTGAGTTAATTCTCTCATGCTTATTTCCTCCTCGGCGGTTGTCGTGTCTTTTCAAACTATCTTCTACTTGAGAAAACAAGTGACATATTTTTCTCTGCCCCTCCTTGCCCTCTACATCTGCTCGCTTCATCCACACTTTTCTCCTTGGCAGTTGTCTGTCTCTTTAACCTTCCTCTACTTTTGAGAAGACATGTGGCATCATTACCTCCACCCCCCAGTTCCCTACACATCGTCGGCCCTTACTCTAACATTGTTGTCGCTTCAAAATCTGTCATCTCGCTCTACAATCTTAAAGGGACATTATCTTGAAATCATAGGTAAAAAATAATGTAGAGCAAGATAATTAATAGGACATTAAGTAGTAAAAAAAAACAGCAGATGAGATATGCAAGTAATATCAAACGTACATAGGTGTAAATTACAATCAAACTCTGATTGCAGGGCACCTCTGGTTTGGTAGCCAAAAAAGTGGAAAATTGCATTGAACTTATTTCCATTCTAAGTGCCCATTTGTTGCAACGGAACAAAAAAATTATGAAAAAACAAAAATATAAATAGACATTGAATGGCATCACTAATAGCAATCACTGCTGACTTCAACCCAACTAACATGTGTCTTCCTCTTCCTTTCCCTCCTTCAGTAACCACATTGCACCCCCTTTGTTCTCTTCATCCTTGTCACTCATTTACTTCACCGCTCGTGCAAGAAAATAACCATAATGCGGAAACCAGATTATGTGCATGTTTTCATGTCCATCTGGTTATGAGATATTCAAAATTTAGTCTGCACATAATAAAGAAAAGTTAATGTTTTTTAAGGAAATGAAAGAAGAGAGCAGTGTCTAAAAAAACTGATAATGTGCTCAAATATTTCTCTCTAACACACATGTGAAAAATTATTGGGAAAAATGGTAGGTTTAGAAATCATCGGATAATTTACATGTACAAATGATTTCATCGCGCACAGAAACATAGTGCCTGATCGTGTCTTCTAGTTTTGTAACTCTAGAATGCATGGAATTGGGTGTCTTCAAGTAAGTGATTCTAAATGTTGAAGGAACAATAATTACCACTACTGGTCTCGATGGGTGTATCCAGAAACAATGTATAGTACTTTGGCCACCACATCAAATCCTTCAAAGCTCAATGAAATATGCAAGGTGAAGAAGTAATCTATGCAAACTTATGCACCTTTTCTCATATTCCAATGATACATTGATGGTCAGGGTGTAACAATTATTTGGTATGTGCACCATGTAAGGGTGCTAAGAACCATAGTTGAGGACCAGACCCTCAATCCACAAAAAGGTGATAAAGTGTTTTGATGTTACACTACAACTAAGGTCCATCTATTTGTGTGCTAAAGGAAACATTGCTTAGAACCAGAAACTAAAATAAATAGGTAGCCATTTTCACAAGCTTGTGAATGAAAACACACGTGAACTATTTATCCAAACTCTATGAAGTTTAGAAAGATGTTATATTGTGCAAAGAAAAAAAAACATACCGTACACGTATCCACGTCAAATTTGAGGTGCATTTGCAGTATTCCCACCATGAAAATATCAATTGGTTAATCGCGTTTGGAGGATGCATAAGGCCTACAGCAGGGCCATATAGATAAATACAAATATGCTAAGCAATTTTGTGGAATAAAAGCCTTCAAAGGAGGCACTATAAAACAAAATGTAACATTAACTTGTTTACAACAATGTCATTCAACTGATCAGCCAATCCTTCATATACATACTGACAAATTAATACACAACATCTTTATTTGGTATTTGAATCCATATGTTACTAAATGCAGGAAAATTAGAAACTGGGACTAAAATGGTTCATCAAGACATATGCCAGTGCAAGCCTAGCTAGTACACATGCCAGTACAAACCTAGCTAGCTCTCTTCTCCAATAATCAAAAAAGAATACATGCATACGGAGAAGCGCATATAGTGTACCTCCAGATTAATTCCATTGAACTGAATTAATCCACATGTCCAATTGGCCTATAGCAAAAACAAGCATTTTAGAGGCTCCCTGATATACTTCTTTTGAAAGCTAGAAAAAAACTACTCCCTCTGTCCCACAATATAGGATCATTTCTCAAGCTAAATGATCTTATATTGTGGGACGGAGGGAGTACATAACACAACACAAGTAGATTAAGAACTTCAGGTGTGACTAATTTGTCATTAAGCATTACAAACTTCAAGAGCCAGACCATGTTCACATCCATTTTATGAAAGAGACTGGTTTTTCAACTCCCGGGTGTAGGGACACCCTCTATGAACAGTAAATTAAAAAAATAGAAAACAAAATCAAAGAAATCTGAAACTTTGTGACATCAAATATGCTCAAACATTGTAGGTGCTTGCAAGTTTTCATGCAGAAAAACATTCGAGGAGCTCTAAACAAGAAAAAGATTTCAGTGCTCAAAGTTTTGAGCACTTTTATCACTGAAATCAGAAACTCATGTGTACACCTGTCTCTACTTGATATTTTGTTATGAAAATTTGCAAGAACCTAAACTGTTTGATCATATTGTTGTCGCGAAGTTTCAGAATTATTTTGATTTTGTTTTTCTTTTCAAATTTACTGTTCATACAGGGTGTCCCTACACCCGGGATCTATCACACCTTTCTCTTTTATGAAATCTGTGACAGATTAGTTCAGGCATTACGTCCTCCATCATGATTGCAAACTCACCCATATGCATGCGATCTGAATATGCAGGAGGTTCCTAGGTAGGCAGAGCCCAGGTGCACACATGATGCATGAGGCTGGAGGTAGGGAGATATGAATGACACAGACATGTGCACCTAGCGTCAGTGGCCGGTGCGTGGTACGGAGAGGAGGCAGATATGAGCAGGGGAGGCGCGAGGTTTGGAGGAGCTCGCTGGCATGGCCGTCCGAGGTGGAAGGGCAGCAGACGTACCAGGTGAAGGCGTTGTCGTGGCCGCTGCCGCGGGCGAAGCTCGCTCCCCCAGGTCGTTTCCGTGGCAGGGCGTCAGGCATGAGCCTGTCGGGCATGGCGTGCTTCTTATGCATGGAGTAGCGGCGCGGTCGCAGGTAGCTGACATCGCCGGAGCATGGGGAACGACATGGTCGCAGGCGGTTCCCTGTACCAAACATGGGAGACAAATCATGGTCGCAGGTCACATCTTCGTGATTCACTTTGCCCTCGCCCTCCCCGCCTTGACCACATCCTCCTCCTCCTCCCCGTCGTCAACAACCATGGGAAGAAGGTGACAACCTGTAGCGGCGGCCGAGAGGACGGGAGGTGGAGGTGCTGCGATTCAGAAGGACAAAAGTTACATCTGCAGCAGCGGCTGGTAAAGGAGCAACAACCAGGGAGGGAGTCGTGAGCGGGGAGGAGGAATCGGGCGGCGCAACCTGTAGGAGATATGCCCTAGAGGCAATAATAAATGTTATTATTTATCCCCATGTTTCTAATTAAGTTTATGTTCCATGCTATAACTGCTATGGTTCCCAAGCCCGTATATCCATAAAGGCTGAGGAAAACCCATGTGCACGTGTGGAATAATAAACGGTAAAAAGTATTCCTAGTCAAGCCTCTAAGACTGGCTCAAGTGTTGCATGATGATCACGTTTTCCTGATCATGGGCATGTCTATGCTAGCAAATTTGAGGGCAGAATGTTAGAAGAACATTTGTGTTGAATCGACCCGAATTGATGTTATGCTATGAGATACATTCGTCACAAGTTAATGGTTAATAACACAGAGAAAGTTAACGTTTGCATAATTCCTTAGACCATGAGAGTATCGAGTTCCGTCATGCTTGATTCATGAACTTTGGGGTTTGTTAAACGTCATCCGTAACTGGGTGGCTATTACGGCGGCTTACGGGTTCATGGGAAAGTATGACAAGGGACTTGATAGCTCAAGATTGGGATTTGCTCCTCCGACGATGGAGAGATATTCTTTGGGCCCTTTCGTTGTTACGGTATCCATCATCGTCTGGCCAGACACATTGTGATTTGATCACAAGGATACCGGAACACGGGAACGAGAAAAAAGAACAAAACCGGTAACGAGGTAACTGGCATAGTGGACAAGTGTTGATTCACGGGGATGCCGATAAATCTCACCTCGGGTGTTTGTAACATATCGCGAAGCAACAGGAATAGCACACGGCAACTGGAGGTTCACTCGAATATTTATTCGTGTGGGTATAGGGGTCAATATGGGTGTCCACGGCTCCGATGTTGATCATTGATCGGAAAGTGTTCCGGTCATGTCTATACTTCACCGAACCTATAGGGTCACACGCTTAAGGGTCATCTATCTGCTGAATACTAGACAGGGAGTCTGAGAGAAAGTCACCGGAAAAGTTTCGGAGACAACGGAAAAGTTCCGAGAGAGAACACGGGAAAAGTTTCCGTAAAACTGAAAAGTTGTTTCAGAGTAAACCATTAAGCCAAATAGGTTTCAGCGCGCGCCTGGAACTTTTTGGAGGTGCCAGTAATGTTCAGGGAACTTCTGGAATTTTTCCGGAGAAAAAACCAGAAATGTTCCGGAGCAGCCGGAATCGCTTTGGTTGGTTTTCGCTGAAGAAAATCATTGATCCGGAAATGTTTCGGAACGCGTTCAGAATTGTTTTAGTGGGTGCTGGAAATGTTATGGACCTACAGAAATATTTTCGGATTTAACGGACGCGAAAAATTGTCTTCATGAATAGTGAAAACGCATTCTTGTTTGCTTTTCGCTGATGAAAATCATTGATCCGGAAATGTTTCGGAACGTGTCCAGAATTGTTTTACTGGGTACTGGAAATGTTCTGGACCTACAGAAATATTTTCGGATTTAATGGTCGCGGAAAAATATTTTCATGAATAGTGGAAACACTATTTGGTAGCTTCTTTGGGAAGCCACCTTTGAGGGCATTTTGGTATTTCCAAGTGTCCTCTACCCCTTGGGCTTGGCCTATAAATAGGGGTGGAGGGGGCTGATACGTCTCCAACGTATCTATAATTTTTGATTGTTCCATGCTATTATAATATCAATCTTGGATGTTTTTATATACATTTACCACAATTATATATCATTTTTTGGGACTAACCTATTAACTTAGTGTCCAGTGCCAGTTGTTGTTTTTTGCCTGTTTTTGGTTTTCCAGAATATCAGTACCAAACGAAGTCCAAATGCCACAAAACTTTTTGGAGATTTTTTTCTGGACATAACAAACACTAGAAGCTTTGGGAGGAGCCGAGAAGATGAAGCAGTGGCCCACGAGGCACCACGACACGCCCCGGGGGGGGGCACTCTGGTGTATCGTGGGGCCCACACAACTCTGTTTGACCTAATTCCACCACTATAAATTCTCTAAAATCGGGAAACCAACAGAGGAGTCCACGGAATACTTTTTCCGCCGCCGCAAGCTTCTGTTCTCGAGAGATCCCATCTGGAGGCCTTTTCCGGTACTCCGCCGGAGGGGGAATCGATCACGGAGGGACTCTCCATCAACCTTGCTGCCCTTCCGATGATGCGTGAGTAGTTTACCACAGACCTTCGGGTCCATAGTTAGTAGCTAGATGGCTTCTTCTCTCTTTTTGATCTTCAATACAATGTTCTCCTCGATGTTCTTGGAGTTCTATCCGATGTAATCACTTTTTGCGGTGTGTTTTTTGGGATTCGATGAATTGTGAGTTTATGATCAGATTATCCATGAATATTATTTGAGTCTTCTCTAAACTCTTTTATGCATGATTATTATAGCTTCGTATTTCTCTCCGATCTATTGATTTGGTTTGGCCAACTAGATTGATTTATCTTGCAATGGGAGAGGTGCTTTGTAATGGGTTCGATCTTGCGGTGCTCAATCCTAGTGACAGAAAGGGACATGACATGTATGTATCATTGCTATTAAGGGTAAAAAGATGGGGTTTATTCATGCGTGAGTTTACTTTGTCTACATCATGTCATCTTGCTTAAGGCGTTACTCCGTTCTTTATGGACTTAATACACTAGATGCATGCCGGATAGCGGTCGATGTGTGGAGTAATAGTAGTAGATGTAGGCAGGAGTCGGTCTACTTGTCTCGGACATGATGCCTATATACATGATCATTGCCTTGGATATCGTCATGATTATTTGCTTTTCTATCAATTGCCCAACAGTAATTTGTTCACCCACCGTATGCTATTTTCATGAGAGAAGCCTCTAGTGAAAACTATGGCCCCCGGGTCTACTTCTATCATATATTAAAAATCCTAAAAATACCTTGCTGCACTTTTACTTTATTTATTTTATTTTGTATTTTTGTTCGATCTATTTATCTATCACCATACAATTTAATCTTGCAATTAACCGCCAAGGGATTGACAACCCCTTGTTTGCGTTGGGTGCAAGGATTTGTTATTTTGTGTGCAGGTACTGTTAACGAGGTGCTGCGTGATTATCCTACTAGATTGATAACCTTGGTTTCATAACTGAGGGAAATACTTATCTCTATTGTACTGCGTCATCCCTTCCTCTTCGGGGAAAACCAACGCAGGTCACAAGTAGCAGGAAGAATTTCTGGCGCCGTTGCCGGGGAGACATCATCAACATCTATCAAGTACCTACGCACAAACTTTCATCTCCTTGCATGTAGTTTATTTGCCTTTGCCTCTCGTTTTCATCTCCCCCACTTCTAAAAAAGTTTTTACAAAAATACAAAAATATCTTCCATTTGCCTTTTTCTTGTTTGCTTGCTTGTTATCTTGTTTGCGTAGCCACGATGTCTCAAGAAAATACAAAATTGTGTGATTTTTCCAATACTAATAATAATTATTTTATTAGTACTCCAATTGCTCCTCCCGCCGCTAGTGCGGAGACTTGTGATATTAATGCCGCTTTGCTAAATCTTGTTATGAAAGAACAATTTTCTGGTAGTCCTAATGAAGATGCTGCATCCCATCTTAAAACTTTCGTTGAATTGTGTGATATGCAAAAGAAAAAAGATGTGGATAATTATATTGTGAAATTAAAATTATTCCCGTTCTCATTGTGAGATCGTGCAAAAATTTGGTTTTCATCTTACCATGAAATAGTATCGATTCTTGGGATAGGTGTAAAGATGCTTTTATTACCAAGTATTTTCCTCCCGCAAAAATTATTTCCCTTAGCAATCAAATTATGAATTTCAAGTAACTTGATCATGAACATGTTGCCCAATCTTGGGAAAGGATGAAATTAATGATAAGAAATTGCCCTACTCATGGTTTAAATTTGTGGATGATCATACAATTTTTTTATGCGGGATTAAATTTTGTTTCTAGAAATCTTTTAGATTCCGCCGCGGGTGGTACTTTTATGGAAATTACTTTGGGATAAGCTACTAAATTTCTTGATAATATTATGGCAAATTATTCACAATGGCATACTGAAAGAGTTCCTACTAGTAAAAAAGTGAATTCTGTTGAAGAAATTAGTACTTTGAGTGATAAAGTTGATGCGCTTATGAAATTGGTTGCTAGCAAAAATACTCCTATTGATCCTAATGATGTGCCTTTATCCACCTTGATTGAGCAAAATATTCATCTCGCAGACATGAATTTTGTCTCGTGAAATAATTTTAATTGTAATGCTTATAGAGGTAATTTTAATCCCAGTCCGTTTCCTGGAAATTCCTCTAATAATTATGGCAATCCCTATGGCAATTCTTATAATAATATTAATAGGATGCCCTCTGATCTTGAAAGTAACATTAAATAATTTATTAATGCTGTAAAAGTTTTCAACACTACGATAGAAGAAAAATTGAGTAAACTTGATGATATGTCTAGGAGCATTGATAGAATTATTCATGATGTGGAAAGTCTTAAGACTAAAATTATGCCACCCAAAGTTGATATTAATGAATCAATTAAAGCTTTATATGTCTCCATGGATGAGAGTAAGAAAAGAACCACTATGCTAAAAGATAAACGAGAATTTTTAGAAAAAGCGATTCCTCCCGGTTTCTATCGTAGTAATGATGATGATATTAAAATGATTGGTGTTTCATCTATTGATTCCTTGTTTAGCAATATAAAACTTGATGAAAAGGGGACTAAAGAAGAGTCAACTTTAGCTAGAAGGCGTTCCCATAATTCGGAGGGTGAAAATCTTGATATTTTTTTTGATAAAAGTGGGTTTGGAGAGGTAAAAACTTTAACTAGCGATGTGCCCACTGATACGTCCATTTTGCATCATGTTTTCCTACTATTATTTATAGTGTTTTTAATCAATATAATACTTTGTGGAGCAAATCTAATGCCTTTTCTCTCTTAATATGTAAGATTTACACAAGGAGGGAGATTGCCGGCAGCTGGAATCCTGGACCTGAAAAAGCTATGTCAGAGATACCTATTCTGCACATCTCCAAATGAGCTGAAATTTCACGGAGATTTATTTTGGAATAAATAAAAAATATTGGAAGAAAGAAGTACCAGAGGGGGCCACCCAGGTGCCCACGAGGCACCAGGGCGCGCCACCCCCCCAGGCGCGCCCTGGTGGCTTGTGGGGCCCCTGGCCAGCCTCCGGTGCCCATTTTCTGGTATATAAGCCCATTTGCCCTAGAAAAAATAAGGAGAAGACTTTTGGGACGGGGTGCTGCCGTCTCGAGGCAGAACTTGGGCAGGAGCACTTTTGCTCTCCGGCGGAGCGATTCCGCCGGGGATACTTCCCTCTGGGAGGGGGAAATCGGAGCCATCGTCATCACCAACGATCCTCTCATCGTGGGAGGACCAATCTTCATCAACATCTTCACCAGCACCATCTCATCTCAAACCCTAGTTCATCTCTTGTATTCAATCTTTGTCTCAAAACCTCAGATTGGTACCTATGGGTTGCTAGTAGTGTTGATTACATCTTGTAGTTGATGCTAGTTGGTTTATTTGGTGGAAGATTATATGTTCAGATCCATTATGCTATTTAATACCCCTCTGATCTTGGACATGAATATGATTTGTGAGTAGTTACTTTTGTTCTTGAGGACATGAGAGAAGTCTTGTCATAAGTAATCATGTGAATTTGGTATTCGTTCGATATTTTGATGATATGTATGTTGTTGATTCTCTTAGTGGTGTCATGTGAACGTCGACTACATGACACTTCACCATCTTTGGGCCTAAGGGAATGCATTGTGGAGTAGTAATTAGATGATGGGTTGCTAGAGTGACAGAAGCTTAAACCCTAGTTTATGCGCTATTCCGTAAGGGGCTGATTTGGATCCATATGTTTAATGCTATGGTTAGATTTATCTTAATTCTTCTTTCGTAGTTGCGGATGCTTGCGAGAGGGGTTAATCATAAGTGGGAGGTTTGTTCAAGTAAGAACAACACCCAAGCACCAGTCCACCCACATATCAAATTATCAAAGTAGCGAACGCGAATCAAACAAACATGATGAAAGTGACTAGATGAAATTCCCATGTGTCCTCGAGAACGCTTTGCTTATTATAAGAGATCGTTCCGGCCTGTCCTTTTCTACAAAAAGGATTGGGCCACCTTGCTGCACTCTTTGTTAATATTGCTACTTGTCACTTGTTACAAATTATCTTGCTATCAAACTACTCGTTACCGATAATTTCAGTGCTTGCAGAAAATACCTTGCTGAAAACCGCTTGTCATTTCCTTCTGCTCCTCGTTGGGTTTGACACTCTTACTTATCGAAAGGACTACGATTGATCCCATATACTTGTGGGTCATCAAGACTCTTTTCTGGCGCCGTTGCCGGGGAGTGAAGCGCCTTTGGTGAGTGGAATTTGGTAAGGAAACATTTATATTACGTGCTGAAATTTACTGTCACTTGTCACTATGGAAAGTAATCCTTTGAGGGGTTTGTTCGGGGTATCTTCACCTCGACCGGAAGCACCAAGAGTTGCCCCTCCACCTATTGCACCTACTGAAAATATTTGTTATGAGATTCCTTCGGGTATGATAGAGAAACTGCTAGCTAATCCTTATGCAGGAGATGGAACGGTACATCCTGATATCCACTTAATCTATGTGGATGAAATTTGTGGATTGTTTAAGCTTGCAGGTTTATCCGGAGATGGAGTTAAGAAGAAAGTATTCCCTTTATCTTTGGAGGGAAAGGCATTGACATGGTATAGGCTATGTGATGATACTGATACATGGGACTGGAACCGATTGAAACTGGAATTCCACCAGAAATTTTATCCTATGCATTTGGTTCATCGTGATCGGAATTATATATATAATTTTTGGCCTCGTGAAGTAGAAAGCATCGCTCAAGCTTGGAAGAGGCTTAAGTACATGATGTACACATGCCCCAATCATGAGCTCTCAAGAGAAATTATCTTACAGAATTTTTATGCTCGGCTTTCTCATGATGATCAAACCATGCCCGATTCTTCTTCGACTAGCTCCTTTATGAAGAAAACTATTGAATTCAGATTGGATCTTCTGGAAAGAATTAAACGCAACTCTGAAGATTGGGAACTCGACAAAGGTAATGAGTCAGGTATAATACTTGAGTTCGATTGTGTTAAATCTTTTATGGATACCGATGCTTTTCATAAGTTTAGCACTAAATATGGACTTGACTTTGAGATAGTAGCTTCCTTTTGTGAATCATTTGCTACTCATGTTGATCTCCCTAAGGAGAAGTGGTTTAAATATCACCCCCCTGTTAAAGAAAAGATTGAGGAACCCGTTAGTGTTAAAGAAGAAACAATTGTTTACCAAGTTGATCTAGTTGTGCCCACTGCTTATATTGAGAAACCACCTTTTCCTGTTAGGATTAAGGAACATGCTAAAGTTTCAACTGTGGTTAACAAAAGTAATATTAGAGCACCTAGACCCTCTGAACAAATTAAAGTTGAACCTAATTTTTCTTTGGTTAAAGATCTCTTGGTCGATAATATAGATGGGCATGTTATTTACTTCTGTGATGAAGAAGCTAGAATTGCTAAACCAGACCCTAAAGATAAAAATAGACCTGTAGTAGGCATGCCTGTTGTCTCTGTTAAAATAGGAGATCATTGTTATCATGGCTTATGTGATTTGGGTGCTAGTGTGAGTGCTATTCTGTTTACCTTATATCAAGAAATTATGAATGATATTGCACCTATTGAAATAGAGGACATTGATGTTACTATTAAGCTTACAAACAGAGATACCATTACGCCGCTTGGGATCGTTAGAGATGTTGAAGTCTTGTGTGGAAAAATAAAATACCCTACTGATTTTCTAGTCCTCGGTTCTCCACAAGATAATTTTTGTCCCATTATATTTGGTAGACCTTTTTTGAACACTGTTAATGCCAAGATTGATTGCGCTAAGGAAACTGTTAGTGTTAATTTTGGTGGTATGTCTCATGAGTTTAATTTCTCCAAGTTTCGTAGACAACCTCATGATAAAGAATTGCCTAGTAAAGATGAAATTATTGGTCTTGCTTCTATTGCCGTACCTCCCACTGATCCGTTAGAACAATATTTGCTAGACCATGAAAATGATATGCATATGAATGAAAGAAATGAAATAGATAGGATGTTCTTTGATCAACCACCTATCCTTAAATACAATTTGCCTGTTGAAACTCTTGGAGGTCCTCCTCCACCTAAGGGTGACCCTGTATTTGAATTGAAGCAATTGCCTAATACATTGAAATATGCTTATCTAGATGAAAAGAAGATATATCCTGTTATTATTAGTGCTAACCTTTCAGAGCATGAAGAAAAGAGATTACTAAAAACTCTAAGGAAGCACCGAGCTGCTATTGGATATACTCTTGATGATCTTAAGGCCATTAGTCCCACTCTATGTCAGCACAAAATTAATATGGAGCCTGATGCTAAACCAGTTGTCGACCACCAACGACGATTAAATCCTAAAATGAAGGAGGTGGTAAGAACTAAAATTTTAAAGCTTCTGGAAGCAGGTATAATCTATCCCATAGCTGATAGTAGATGGGTAAGTCCCGTTCATTGTGTCCCTAAGAAAGGAGGTATTACCGTTGTTCCTAATGATAAAAATGAACTCATTCCACAAAGAATTGTAACTGGTTATAGGATGGTAATTGATTTTAGAAAATTAAACAAAGCCACTAGAAAAGATCATTACCCCTTACCTTTTATTGATCAAATGTTAGAAAGATTGTCCAAGCATACACACTTTTGCTTCCTAGATGGATATTCTGGTTTCTCTCAAATACCTGTATCACAAGCTGACCAAGAGAAAACCACCTTTACGTGTCCTTTTGGAACTTATGCTTATAGACGTATGCCTTTTGGTTTATGTAATGCACCTGCCACCTTTCAAAGATGTATGACTGCTATATTCTCTGACTTTTGTGAAAAGATTGTTGAGGTTTTCATGGATGATTTTTCCGTTTACGGAACTTCTTTTGATGATTGCTTAAGCAACCTTGATCGAGTTTTGCAGAGATGTGAACAAACTAATCTTGTCTTGAATTGGGAGAAGTGCCACTTTATGGTTAATGAAGGTATAGTCCTTGGGCATAAAATTTTTGAAAGAGGTATTGAAGTTGATAAAGCTAAGGTTGATGCTATTGAGAAAATGCCATGTCCTAAAGATATTAAAGGTATAAGAAGTTTCCTAGGTCATGCTGGTTTCTATAGAAGGTTTATAAAAGACTTCTCTAAAATTTCTAGACCTCTTACCAATCTCTTGCAAAAAGATGTTCCATTTGTTTTTGATGATGATTGTGTAGAAGCCTTTGAAACACTTAAGAAAGCCTTAACCACTGCACCTATTGTTCAACCACCTGATTGGAACTTGCCTTTTGAAATTATGTGTGATGCTAGTGATTATGTTGTTGGTGCTGTTCTAGGACAGAGAGTTGATAAGAAATTAAATGTTATCCATTATGCTAGTAAAACTCTAGACAGTGCCCAAAGAAATTATGCTACTACTGAGAAAGAATTTCTAGCAGTTGTGTTTGCATGTGATAAATTCAGATCATACATAGTTGATTCTAAAGTAACTGTTCACACCGATCATGCTGCTATTAAATATCTTATGGAAAAGAAAGATGCTAAACCTAGACTCATTAGGTGGGTTCTATTGCTACAAGAATTTGACTTGCATATTACTGATAGAAAGGGAGCTGAGAATCCCGTAGCAGATAATTTGTCTAGAATGGAAAATGTTCTTGATGACCCACTTCCTATTAATGATGATTTTCCTGATGAACAATTGGCTGTCATAAATGCTTCTCGTAATACTCCTTGGTATGCAGACTATGCTAATTATATTGTTGCTAAATTTATACCACCTAGTTTCACATACCAACAAAAGAAAAAGTTCTTCTTTGATTTAAGACATTACTTCTGGGATGACTCACATCTTTATAAAGAAGGAGTAGCTGGTATTATTAGACGTTGTATACCTGTCGGTGTATAAAACATGGGTATTTTATACCCTGACTTATGCACAGACAGTGGCAGCCTCCCTGCCGGCCAAGGCTTGCCGGAAACCACCAAGACCAAGATTCGAGGCCCAGTTACAGAAACCACTGGGGAGAAGTTCAAGACGAAACACCAATGAGCACTCCACTGGTGCCGAGGACAAAGACATTCCTTGCCGGCAAGGCTGAACCGGCAAGGCGAGGACCCGGCAAGCTCCGTGCCGGCAAGCCTTCGCCAGCTCGTCAGCGCTCCACCTCACCGGGCAACTAGTCACTAATCGGTGAGGTGTCGACCGTGCAGGCTGGTTGGTGAGGTTTGTTGGGCACGTGTCAGCACGCAGGGAGAAGATTTGCCTTTAATGACACCCGTCCAGAAGGCGTGTCAAAATAATACGAGGTAGTTGGGCGAGCGGTGCAGGAACCTTGCCGGGGCGGCCTCTCCACATGACACCTAACAACGCATTTAATGCTTTTTGTCCTAAACTGGCAGAGTTAGGTACGATAGCACTGTTTGCTATCTAATCACTATGTAATTACTGTTTTGCCACTGTGCTAACCCCTTTGAGCTATAAAAGGAGGGCCAGGGCAATAGTTAGGGGGATTCGGATCCTTTTTCAAACACCAGCACGTCTTGCATGCGTAGCTGCTCTCTCTGCACCTTGCCGGGAGAAGCGCTCCTTGTACTTGTGTTCTCACACATCCAATACACCAAAGCAGGAGTAGGGTTTTACGCTTCTTAGCGGCCTGAACCTGGGTAAATCCCTCGTGTTCTTCATTGATTCTGCTCTTTGTGCACGTTGATCTCCCCTGCCGAACCACAAGGGGCTCGATGGCCCCATAGATGGTCGTATCCCCACGACATCTTTGGTGCGTCAGGTAGGGGAGAGTCGCTTGCGCAAACCTGAATCAGTGGATTGCACGTCAGCTTCATCAACTTCATCACCGTCTTCTTCATCGTCGATGGCGCCCAAGAAGAAGGGCATCACGATGACGGCCCCTTCGCATGTATCCGCGGGCGGCACGGGCGGCGCAGCCAATGCGGGCGGTGCGGATACCGCGGTTGGCACGACCAGTGCAGGCGACACAGTTGCCATGCCCGCCGTGGTCGGTACAGGAGATGAGCGCGCTGGAGGCGGTCGACTTCCTCAATCCTCTGGCGAACGAAGCCGAGACGGCATGGGCGGAGCAGAGGGACGTCTTCCCCCACCTCCTCGCTGCACCGACGAACGCAGCCACCGAAGCAGCAATGCCCGGGCTGGTGCGAGGCAAGACCCCGCCGCAGCGGCGTCCAAGGATGCTGCTTCAGGACAGATGCCACGCCCCTCACACAATGGGCGCGGTGCGACTCCGAGCGGCGTCGACAACTCCGGGCGGCGGCAACCTCATGGCAAGACCCCTGTTGATCCAATCCTAGATCCTCAGGCACCACCTCCGCCACGGCAGCCCGCTGCTGATCATGCGCCTCGGCATCAAGACCACGATGGCGCTCCTGCTGGCTCTGCCAGGAGTAGAGCGTCGTCGTGCTCTTCGCTTCCGACCATGCCAGCCACAGCAGCAGAGGCGATGGCGCGGGCCCAGATGCTGCTAAACTTCCCTCCGGCAGCAGAGAAGATGGATCAGTGGAGGGCCACCATCCAAAGCTTGATTGGGTTTGCCGAGGCCAGCAAGTCACAGCAAGCGGAGCCCTCACGGCGTCCGCAAACTGCACCAGTACCTCCAACTGGTGGCCGCGTTGACGGTGCCGCGCTAACGGTGCAATCACCTCCGCGGCAACAGTCTCAACAGCAGCAACGCCAACAACCGCGGAAAGACCAGCGATCTTTCGAGCATCTTTCGAGCCCGACGAGATGTCAATGGCCTCCTCGGATCCGCGAGCGCGGCAAGATCAGCGGCAAGTGCTACGAGACAGGCGGGTAGAGGATGCCCGCACCACCATTGAACGACGCCGGGAGGCGCGCCGTCAATCTGACGCGCGCAACGGCCCCATCATTGATGAGCCTGCGCCAGGGGTTGGCGGATATCTGCCTTACGAGGTTGGATGTCCTGCCTTCACCCGTGAGCTGCGGCAAGTCCGATGGCCGTCCGTCCGGGCCTTCAAGCCAGAAGTACCAGAGAAGTACGACGGCAAGCTGAACCCGGCAGAGTTTCTGGGCATCTACACGATTGCCGTGCAAGCTGCCGGGGGAAGAGATGAGAAAATCCCTGCCAACTATTTTCCGTTGGTACTGAAGCCCAACGTGAGATCTTGGTTGATGAACTTGCCAGAGAACTCCATTTCTTCGTGGGCAGATCTCTGTAACGAGTTTGTTGGTGCCTTTACCGGAGGCCCCAAGGCCCCTGGACAGCCCAACGACCTGTAAGTGATTCCGCAAAGAGATGGTGAAACTTTGCGTAAGTACATCCAGAGGTTCAACCGTGTGCACTGCAACATTCCAGATGTGCACCCCGCAGCTGTCATTGCCGCATTCCACACGAATGTGCGCAATCGGAGGATGCGGGAGAAGATGAACGTCAAATTACCCAAGACCGTCAATGAGCTCTATGCGTTGGCGGATAAGTGCGCACGTGTTGAAGAAGGAAGGAGGCTCCCCGGGGAGGACTCTGGTGCTGAGGTAGATTCCGAGGATGATGATGCTGCCACCCCGAGGAAGAAGGGCCGAAAGCGCAACAGGAAGCGCAAAGGCAAGTCTGTTATGGCTGTTGAAGGCTCCGGCAACTCTGAGTCCGCCAAGAAAGCTAAGACTGAGAACTCCGGCAAGGAGGCTGCTGTGTGCGCCGCTTGCTAGGAGGTGGCGGCAAACGAGAAGGCCAGCAAGTCTGATGGGCCGTACTGCCAAATTCACCGCACCAAGGGCCATGATCTCCAAGAGTGCCGACAAGTCGATCACCTTGTTGAGAAACAGAAAGCTGAGTATGAAAAACATGACAAAGAGAAGGGTCAAGATGGTGCTGGTGGATCCGGCAAAAAAGGCCGTGGTGGTCGAGGAGGTTGTCGCGGCAAAGCCAAGCAGCAGAAAGAGAAGCCTGCTAGAGGCCGCAGAAAGAAAGGGGAAGATGATGGAAGTGAAGAGGAAGAGGACGACGGAGAGTCCAGTGAACAGGAATTCCAGAAGGCAACTGAGGCCATGTGCATTGACGGAGGTGCATCTTTGCACTCCTCTTACCGCCAGCTTAAGCAGTGGGCACGTGAAGTTAATGCGCAGAACCGGCAATGGGCTCTCAGAAGCCACTCAAGTGGTCACACACGCCTATCATTTTCGATGCCGAGGATCACCCTGATCGCATAACTGCGGTCAGGTGTTTGCCGTTGTTGGTTTCCCCAACGATTCGCAACCTCTAGGTCACAAAAATGTTAGTTGACAGTGGGGCCAGCCTAAACTTGATTTCTCCTAAAGTGATCAAGAGGCTGCAGATCCCCGACGAGGAACTCGAGAAAACAGGCACATTTCAAGGAGTAAACCCAAGAAGAAGCCAGCCTAAGGGAAAGATCACATTGCCGGTGACGTTTGGCAGGGAATTGAATTATAGAACGGAAAAGATTGTGTTTGACGTTGTCAAGATCCCCTTGCCGTATAATGGAATTCTTGGCCGCCCAGCCTTGGCAAAATTCATGGCAGCATCTCACTATGCTTACAACACGTTGAAGATGCCAGGGCCGATGGGTGTCATTTCCATCAACTCTGACAAGAAAGATGCAATTATTTGCGTCGATAAGATGTACAGAGATGCGGTTGCAGCAGAGGCTGCCAAGGCGCCAGCTCCCGCCAAGAAGAAGGAAAGTAAGAAATCCGGTAAGACCTCTGAAAAGGATTTCGGGAAGCGCACCTCTTCGGAGTGCTGCGCACCTGTTGAAAACTTGCCGGAGTGCTCTGCAGGTAAGAAATCCAAAGCTACTTCACCAGCAACCAAAAAGGTGCCAGCAAGGGAGGACGGCACTAACGGTACCTTCACCATCAGTGCCACCTGATGAGGGCATGTACTAGGGATAGGGTAATAGGCCTGACCTATAGGCCCTACCCTAGGACACCACACGTCCTATACTGGACCCGAGGGCCAGATCAGCAACCAAGAATTCCGTAGACTGACATTCACTCGGAGTTCAACGAACCACTCGGAAGGCAAGAGTTCACTCGACCAGCTTGTTTCACTCGGAGCATCCGAAAGTCACTCGACCAGAGAAGACCAGGAGACTCCAGGAGCGCAACGGTCGGGACGCACGTTCGCCTGTATTAATTGTATTCAATGTGCTCGTTACCTGGCGCCCTTAAACCCCCTCTTAACCCCTGGTAATGGCAGCCTTCATGGGGGGGCATGGCGAACACTATATAAGCCACCCCCAGCTCCATTCCAAGGGTTCGCAACCTGTTGTAATCATACACTCAAGCAATACAGCTCCAGAGCACCGAGACGTAGGGCTATTACCTCCACCGCTGAGGGGCCTGAACTCGTAAATCCGAGTGTAACACCTGCGCCGTAGCTAGGCTCTGCCCTCTCATCCGTACCCCTACACACTACTGTCAGGCTTGCACCCACGACAGTTGGCGCCCACCGTGGGGCAGGTGTCTAGCGACTTCCGGCGTAGTTGCATTTTTTCCACCATCACCATGGTTTCCGGCGGCGGACTGACTCTGGGCGGCGAGATCCGTTTCGACGTCCTCAGCTTCATCGCCGACGATTCGGCGTGGCTCCAAGAAGCCCCGCTGGATGTCGAGGCGTTGCCCGTCCGCGGCGCGGCACACTTCCGCGCGAGCACCTTCGGCGTCCTTCTTCGACAACCGTCGACTCCTTATCAGTTGACCTCTTCGCTCTCCACCAACCGTCATCGCAAGCGCTCCAGACACTCGCGGCTTCAGTGGTGGATCAGGCACGCGGTGGCCCTTCAGGCTGCCGCCCCGCAGATCGTGGCAATCGAGCCCGATGAACCTGTCTTCGATCTGTTCGCCTCCGTGCACGAGCATTCGGAAAACCTATCCGAGTGCGAGAGCAGCGATCCCGCTGCGGAGGTGCTGATGGCCGATTCCCCTCCCAGTCTGCCTGGGTACGGCCGCGGCAGCGCGGAGAATGGTGACCCGTCGCGCACTGATCTTGGCGGCCGCAGGGGCCGACATGACGACGAGTACATCCCCCAACCTCTCACTCGATAGCAGAGGGAAGAACTGCAGTGCAGGACCAAGCAGGCCCTCCAGACGCCCATCGTTGGGACGACCCCCGAGGCTCAGGCTTTGGAGGCCGCGCGCCAGGCCAACTTGGCTGAGCGCAATCGTCTGGAGGCACTCCAGAAGTCACTCGACGATCACGCCCGCAGACGGCATCAGCCCAGTTCCAGTCGGCGACAGCGGCAGTTGTTTTCGAATGACCAACAGCAGAGTTTTGAGGTATTCCGCACTCCTGTCCAGAATCTGCCGGCGGCCACTCGGATAGCAGATTCCATTGAGCCATCTCGGTCCGAGGCGGGAGAGGGTCTTCGGCAGATCCGGGCCCTGCTCAAGGCGGCTGAAGAACAAAATTCGGCAGTGTCCCAGTCGCGCAATCGGATTCACAGCAGATCCGTTAGGGCTGACACCGTTCAGTCGGCTCACAGCCCAATGTCCCCAAGGAGAAACAGACACTCGCCTCCGCGGCGAGACAACCAAGACCGCCACCGAGACCAGCACTCGGGGCAGGGTCGCAGTCGGAATACGCCCCCGCGGCGTCAGGATGATCGTCGCCGCATGCAGTCGCCCCCTCCGCGGGATGGCTCATACGCGCCTCGGCCGTACGACGCCAGGCGTCCTTACGGCAACGATCGGAGGGCCAGCCCTCCCCGTCACGGTGACGGTTATCACCAGAGAGAGCCAGTCGACCACCGTGACCCGCAGTTCAACGCGAGATCCGTTCTCGCTCAGAACCTGGTCAACAGAGGCAGAGCTCAGAGAGAGAACTTGGACAGAGATCATCCGAGTGGAAGTGGAGCATTCATCTCCGGGCCCGAGTGTTTCAGTAGGGCCATCCAGGCCGCCGATATTCCGCCCAACTTCAGATTGGCAGCTGGAGTAAGCAAGTTCACCGGTGAGTCCAAGCCAGAGACTTGGTTAGAGGATTACCGAGTGGCTGTGCAGATTGGAGGAGGGAATGACTATGTGGCTATGAAACATTTGCCGTTGATGCTAGAAGGGTCCGCCCGCGCCTGGCTCAATCAGCTTGCTCCGGCCAGCATATATTGCTGGGAGGATTTGACCCAAGTGTTCATCAAGACATTCGAGGGCACGTGCAAACGTCCAGCTGGTTTGTCTGAGCTGCAGCACTGTGTACAGAAGCCGAATGAAACATTGAGGGAGTACATCCAGTGGTGGACAACCTTGCATCACATGGTGGAGAACGTCACAGAGCATCAAGCCATATGTGCCTTCAAGGCAGGAGTCAGGTATCGGGAGCTCATCCTGAAATTTGGTCGGTCAGGATCTTTGACCATGAGCTGAATGATGGAGATTGCCACTCGGTACGCAAACGGAGAAGAGGAAGACCGTCTCCGTAACGGCAAAGGGAAAACCAGTGAGCCCAACCCCGGAAACAGTAATCTCAGTCGAAAGCCGAAGCGCAAAGCTGATGGTTCGGCCCAAGCCGAAGCTGCCGCACTGGTCGGCCAGGCCAAGAACAAGGGGAAGGCCAAGGACAAATGGATCCCGAAGAAGAAGCGAAATCAGTCGGGTCAGGATGTTCTAGACCTGCCGTGTCACATCCACACCCGGAAAGATGAAGAGGGCAATCTGATATTGCCCAAACATACCACTCGACAGTGCAGACTGTTGATTCAACAGTTTTGAGAGGGCCCGTCGAGTGAGAAGAGCCCAAAAGACGCTGACGATGGAGACAAGGATGAACCTTTTCCCAGTGTCAACACAACCCTGATGATCTTTGCAGATGTAGAGAGCAGGAGCCGGTTGAAATTTATCAACCGAGAAGTGAACATGGCAGCGCCGGCGACGACTAAGTTTCTGAACTGGTCGAAGACTCCGATCACCTTTGATCAGTCGGACCACCCAGCCTACATTGCCACCCCTGGGCGGCAGGCGCTGGTGGTCGATCCAGTCGTGGGAGGCGTCCGATTGTGCAAGGTCCTCATGGACGGTGGAAGCGGACTGAACATACTGTATGCCGATACTCTGCAAGCGATGGGCATTCCGATGTCCCGACTCAGTGAGAGCAGCATGTAGTTCCACGGAGTGATCCCCGGCAAGAAAGCAAAATCACTCGGGTAGATCGCCCTGGATGTTGTCTTTGGAGACGACAAGAACTTCCGGAAGGAAAGGCTGACCTTCGAGGTGGTCGACTTCCGCAGTGCCTACCATGCCATCCTTGGTCGGCCGGCTTACGCACGTTTCATGGCCCGCCCGTGTTATGTGTATCTCAAGCTGAAGATGCCCGGTCCCAAAGGTGCGATCACAGTCACTGGCAGTCGACAGCGCACGGAAGAGTGTTTGCAGCAAGGGTCCAAGATAGCTAATGAGCAGATGGCCATGGTGGAACTGGAGGAGTACAAGAAGAACGCCGATCCGAGTGATCTGCTACGCTCCAAGAAGCCAGCTGCAGAATCTGCATTTCAGTCGGCCGGTGACACGAAGCCTGTGCACGTCCACCCAGAAGATCCCAATGCTGCTCCCACCAACATATCAACAACACTCGACAGCAAATAGGAAGAAGCGCTCATCCAGTTCCTCCGTGAGAACTGGGACATCTTCGCATGGAAACCATCTGACATGCCGGGTGTACCCAGGGAGCTGGCTGAGCACCGTTTGCGAGTCGACCCAAAGGTGAAACCTGTGAAAGAGCACCTCCGTCGCTCTGCTACACAGAAGAGGAAGGCCATTGGCGAAGAAGTTGCTCGGCTCCTGGCAGCCAAGTTCATCCGTGAGGTGTACCACTCCGAGTGGCTCGCCAACATCATCATGGTCCCTAAGAAGGACAAGTCTCTCCGAATGTGCATTCATTTCAAGCACATCAATCGGGTCTGCCCCAAGGATCACTTCTCGCTCCCCCGCATAGATCAAATCGTAGACTCCACCGCGGGTTGGAGCAACTGTCTTTTCTGGATGCGTACTTCGGGTACCACCAGATCCGACTGTATGGGCCAGATGAAATAAAAACAGCCTTTATCACCCCATTCGGGTGTTTCTGCTATATCACCATGCCATTCGGTCTTAAAAATGCTGGTGCAACTTTCATGCGCATGGTGCAGAAGTGCTTGCATAAACAGATCAGTCGAAACATCGAGGCATACATGGATGACATAGTGGTTAAGTCCAGAAAAGGTTCCGACCTACTGGCTGACCTAGCGGAAACTTTCGCAAATCTGCGGAAGTATGATATCAAACTGAATCCGGCAAAGTGCACTTTCGGGGTTCCTGGGGGCAAGTTACTCGGTTTCCTCGTTTCTGAACGAGGGATAGATGCTAATCCTGAGAAGATCGGGGCGATTGTACGAATGAAACGTCCTGAACGTCTTCATGATGTATAGAAGCTCACGGGTTGCCTCGCAGCCCTGAGCCGATTCATCTCCCGTCTCGGCGAGAAGGCACTGCCCTTATACCGATTGATGAAGAAATCTGACTCGTTCGAGTGGACTGCTGAAGCACAAGCAGCATTTGTCGAGCTCAAAGCCCTGCTTTCCACCCAGCCGGTGCTTGCCGCTCCGAATAGCAACGAGCCGTTGCTCTTGTACATTGCGGCCACTGGTCAAGTTGTCAGCACTGTCCTCATAGTCGAGCGAGAAGAACAGGGCAAGGCTTACAAGGTTCAGCGCCCAGTCTATTATATTTCTGAAGTTCTGACTCTGTCCAAGCAGAGGTATCCTCATTACCAGAAGCTCGTCTACGGCATCTACCTGACTGCAAAGAAGGTAGCCCATTACTTCCAAGAGCACACTGTGTCAGTCGTCAGCGACGCCCCGCTGTCTAAGATCATGAACAATCGGGATGCGACTGGTCGAGTGGCGAAGTGGGCTATCGAGCTCCTGCCACTGGACATCAAGTTCGAGGCGAAGAAGGCGATCAAGTCCCAAGCATTAGCCGATTTCTTAGCCGAGTGGACTGAACAGCAGCAACCGACTCAGAGTCACCCGGAACACTGGACCATGTTCTTTGACGGTTCCAAGATGCTGAATGGTTCAGGAGCTGGAGTTGTGTTAATATCTCTGAAGGGCGATTGTCTCAGATATGTTCTGCAGATTCACTTTGATTCCTCCAACAATGAAGCCGAGTATGAAGCACTTCTTTATGGTCTACGTATGGCCATCTCACTCGGCGTCCGGCGCCTGATGGTCTACGGAGACTCGGATCTAGTTGTGAACCAAGTGATGAAGGAGTGGGATATCAGAAGCCCTGCTATGACAGGATACTGCAATGCAGTGAGAAAGTTGGAGAAGAAATTTGAAGGTCCGGAGCTGCATCACGTTCCCCGAGCCAAGAACCAGGAGGCGGATGATCTAGCAAAGATCGGGTCCACTCGGAAGCCCATACCCAGCAATGTGTGCCTCGAGCATTTACGATCTCCGACTGTAAAAGAAGATCCCTTCACGGAAGAGCCCCCGCAAGCGGTCAGTCCTTCTGATCCGACTGAAGTCGAGGTCCCAGCAGTCATTGATTTGGTCATGGAGGTCCTGGCAATCACACCCGAGTGGACAGTGCCTTACATTGCATACCTGCTTAGGCAGGAACTTCCAGAACATGAAGCTGAAGCCTGCCAGATTGTTCGCAGGTCCAAGGCCTTTACAGTGATGGGCGATCAGTTATACAGAAAGAGCGTCACCGGTGTGACTCAGCGCTGCATTTCTCCGGAGGAAGGTCGATTGATCCTGGAAGAGATTCACTCGGGAACTTGTGGACACCACGCGTCCTCTCGGACAATCATGGCTAAAGCTTACCGGGCCGGTTTCTTCTGGCCCCGTGCCAATGAAGCTGCGCTGGAGATAGTCCAACACTGTATCGGGTGCCAGTTTTATGCAAACTTATCCCACAAGCCCACGTCTGCTCTGAAGACAATTCCACTCGTCTGGCTGTTTGCAGTCTGGGGACTGGACATGGTGGGACCCCTCCGAACAGGGGCGAGTGGATTCACCCACTTGTTGGTCGCAGTCGATAAATTCATCAAATGGATTGAGGCCAAACCCATCAAGAAGCTAGACTCCCGTACAGCGATCAAGTTCATGAAAGAGATTGTCTTCAGATATGGCGTGCCCCACATCATCATCACTGACAATGGTTCAAACTTCGACTCGGAAGAGTTCAGGACGTTCGGTGCCGCCCAAGGCACCCGAGTCGACTATGCATCCGTGGCGCACCCGCAGTCGAATGGACAAGCTGAGAGAGCAAACGGGCTGATTCTGCAGGGGTTAAAGCCACGACTCATGCGTGATTTGGAACACGCAGCTGGTGCTTGGGTCACCGAGTTGCCGTCAGTTCTTTGGGGCTTGAGGACGACCCCCAATATGGTCTACCAATCGCACTCCCTTCTTCATGGTGTACGGAGCTGAAGCCGTCCTACCGAGTGACTTGCTCCATAATTCGCCCCGAGTGGAATTGTACTCTGAAGCTGAAGCAGAGCAAGCACGGCAAGACGCCGTTGATCTCTTGGAGGAGGAAAGGGAGATGGCTCTAATCCGTTCGACCATTTATCAACAAGATCTACGACGTTTTCACAGCAGACACGTCAGAAGTCGGACCTTTCAGGAAGGAGATCTTGTGCTCTGAGTGGATCAGCAGCGACCTCACAAGCTTGCTCCCGCGTGGGAAGGTCCCTTTATCGTGTCAAAAGTTCTGCACAACGGAGCATACCGCCTGTACAACCTCCAGAAGCAAGCAGACGAGCCCCGTGCTTGGAATGCAGATTTCCTGCGATGATTTTATACCTGATGATGAGATGTAATAAAAGTACTCGAGTGGTATTTGATGAATAAAAGCATGACTTTTCCAGTTCCACATTGAAGTTCACTCGTACACATTCCCTAGCTTACAACCCCCAGTGGGTGTACGCCGTTTAACTTGGCTGCGAACCAAGTTTCACCCAAGTCAAAACGCTACTCCGAGTAAAGAGCAACCCTCTCACTCGGGGGCTTGGCTGCGAACCAGCTTTCGCCCAAGTTAAAACACTACTCCGAGTGAAGAGCAACCCTCTCACTCGGGGGCTTGGCTGCGAACCAACTTTCGCCCAAGTTAAAACACTACTCCGAGTAAAGAGCAACCCTCTCACTCGGGGGCTTGGCTGCGAACCAGCTTTCGCCCAAGTTAAAACACTATTCCGAGTGAAGAGCAACCCTCTCACTCGGGGGCTTGGCTGCGAACCAGCTTTCACCCAAGTTAAAACGCTACTCCGAGTGAAGAGCAACCCTCTCACTCGGGGGCTTGGCTACGAACCAGCTTTCGCCCAAGTTAAATGCTACTCCGAGTGAAGAGCATTCCTCTCACTCGGGGGCTTGGCTGCGAACTAGCTTTCGCCCAAGTTAAAACGCTACTCCGAGTGAAGAGCAACCCTCTCACTCGGGGGCTTGGCTGCGAACCAGCTTTCGCCCAAGTTAAAACACTACTCCGAGTGAAGAGCAACCCTCTCACTCGGGGGCTTGGCTGCGAACCAGCTTTCGACCAAGTTAAAACACTACTCCGAGTGAAGAGCAACCCTCTCACTCGGGGGCTTGGCTGCGAACCAGCTTTCACCCAAGTTAAATCCTACTCCGAGTGGAGAGCGTTCCTCTCACTCGGGGGCTTGGCTGCGAACCAGCTTTCGCACAAGTTAAATGCTACTCCGAGTGAAGAGCGTTCCTCTCACTCGGGGGCTTGGCTGCGAACCAGCTTTCGCCCAAGTTAAATCCTACTCCGAGTGGAGAGCGTCTCTCTCACTCGGGGGCTTGGCTGCGAACCAGCCTTCGCCCAAGTTAAAAAACCACTCCAAATATTCGAAAGATTCGAAGGAAAGCATTCAAATAACTCCTAAAGTTCAAAAGCGAATACGAGTACGCGGGCCCGAAGCCCGAAAGAGTTTAACGGTTACAGATCCACTCAGCATACCGAGGATAATGGGTAGGACTTAAAGTTTTCTCACGCGGTTGTGGGGCTGGCCGGCTCGATGAAGGAATCCAGGTCGATGCCGTCTGCAATCCGAGTGGCCGCTTCGATGAACGTCTCCATGAAGTCCTCAAACTGGAGTTTCTTCGTGTTGTCGACTTGGAGGGACTTCAGCTTTTCCTCCTTGGCGTCCTTGCAGTGCACTCGGACGAGAGAAAGCGCCACGTCGGCCCCGCAGCGAGCGGCCGACTTCTTCCACGCTTGCACTCAACTGGGAATCTCATTGAGGCGAGTCATCATCGCTTCCAGGTCGGTGTCGAAGGTGTCTTCAGGCCATAGCTCCTTGTCGATTCTCCCGAGTGCACCCCGCAGATGGATGATGTACCCTTGGACGTCTTCGATGCGATTTTCCACCCGCAGGATGCCTAGAGCAGCATTGTCACCGACGAGTGACCTGGAAGGATCCAGATCCCTCTCGATTCTGTCGGTTTCCAGCTCGAAGTTTTGGCAGTACTCTGTGAAGAAGAAAAGAGGAGAGTCGAACGTCAGCATGCAAGAAGTTCACTCGGAGATAAGTTGAAATGCACTCGGACGCTATAAGTTACCTGCAAGCTTGGTGTACATCTCCTCCGTGAACTCCTCTATATACTTCTCCAGGGCGTTCCTTTTCTCGATCAGCTGGGTGATCTTCTCATTCAGGGTCCCCTTCTCTTTCTCGTAGACTTCCGCCTGGGCCTTGAGCTTGTTCTCCCACTCGGTTTGATGTTTCTTGAGCTCGAGTACCTCTTTCTTCAATGATGCGTTTTTTGCTTCGAGCTTCCCGAGTGAGGCCAGCTTCTCTTCGGCGGCCTTGGTCTTCTCCTTCGCCACTTGCTGCGCTCCCGCCAGCTCGTTGTCCTTGTTCTCGAGTGCCTGCTTCATGGTATCTAAAGAGATAGAGGTTCTGAGCCGCACTTGGAGTCGATGGTTTTCACTGCGCACATCTGTTCGAGTGAAGTCACTCGGTTCAAAGAATGCAGAAAGGTGAAAGCAGAATGCTCGGTAATTGAAGCTTACCTCCCATGGTCTTGAGCTCTGCCTGAGCACACTCTGTGTGTAACATCCCAAAATTTGGAATGTTAAATAAATGAATTGAATGAATGATTGTTTGATTGAGTGACTAAAAATTGAGTGAAATTTGAAACTTTTTGAAACTTTTGAATGAGAGGGAATAAAATAACTTTCCCTTTGTGTTTGATTTCAAATTCATCCAATTCAGATCAATGAGAGAAGATGACATGAATCTTCAAATAAAGTATTTTAAAAGTGGATTTGAAAATTTCTGAAAATATTCAATTTGGAATCTATTTCATATTTGGCTCTATTTTGAAATTTGAAAGAATTCAGATTCACTTGCCCCAAATTTCAAAAAATTGAGAGGAGGAACATGACCCTCCAAAACCAGGGGTATTTTTGTGAAATTTTGAACCATAAAACCCCGGGGGTTATTTGAAAATTATTTGCAAAAGAAATAAAAACAATTTAGGCATTTTCTGAAAAATATTTTTTAAAAGTATTTATTTTGGCCGTGGAAAAATGTTCATACTGTGGTATTTATTGTTCTGATAATTTTGGTATATAAAACTTGTAAATTTAGATTTTATTTGATTCTCCAAATCGATCTTTTAGTTCCTGTTTTTAATAAAAAGGAAAATTCTCTTTTATTAGGAAAATCCCCGAGGCCCAATAGGAAACTTTCGGCCCAGGATTCCTTCGCCAGATCCGAATCGATTCGGAATCGGCCGCCCGATCGCCTCACCCTCCCTTTCACTCGCTGACACCTAGGCCCCACCGCCCGATCCCGAACCCCGCCGGCCATCTCCTTCCTTACCTCGCTCCCCTTCCTTACCGACGAGATCTCGCCGGAGCAAGCGAAATCCCGCGCGGTCCCCTTCCATCTGGGCGCCCTGATGCCCTGGCTATTTAAGCCTCCAACCCCGCACCTCGTTCCGCCTCCTAACGCCTCCAACCCCGCACCGCAGCCACCGCATCCACCTCGCCGGAGTTCTGCCACTTCCCGGAGCAACTCGAGCTCGTGCCGCTTATTTTCGACGCCCTCAAGCTCCGCTGACGCCGAATATCGACGTCGGTGAATCACCTCCGTCTTCTGGACCCCTCAACCGCCGCCAACAACAACCGGAGACCCCTCCCCGACACCTCGTCGGAGTTCGGCTCGAACCTGAAGCTCCCTGAGCTCGTGGAGCTCATCCCCGACGTCCCCGCGCTCCTCCGACGCCACCAATCCACGCCGGAGCTTCATCGCCGTCGCCTGGTCATCTTCTCCGTCGTCCCCGACCACCGGAGCGCCATCCCCGAGCACCACTGAAGCCGCCGTCGACGTCGCCACCTCGCCGGAGCTCCCCTCCTCCTCTGTAAGTCGCCGGAGCCCTCCTCGCCGTCCGATCTAACATCTACGGCGTAAATTAGATCTAGCGTACCTGTTCGGTTTAGTGTAAGTGAACCAGCCGGTTTTCTGTTTAATTTTATTAGCCGAATCGTTTTCTGTTAATTATCGGCCGTCCGCCCGAAGCACTCGCTCACGCGCACCTCTCGGCAAATCACAAGCCGCCACGTGTACCCATGTCCGTTAGTTAGATTAGTTTTTCTTTTTCTGTTTCTGTTCTAAAAACAGAATAGTTTCAGTTTTGTAAATTAGATATCTCTTAGGATTTTTATTGTTTTAATATTATTCCTTTTGCATTGTGTCAAAATTTTATCTAGTTTCTGTATATATAAAATTTGACCATATTTGAATAGTTTAAAATCAGATTCAAACAGATTTGATTTAAATCTTGTTTTGTGAATAACTTGAGTTTAAAAATAGGTTTTGAGTTGATTCTTTTTGCTACTTGTCACTAGTGACTTTATTTAACATTAGGTAGAATTTGAGAATTTTTAGAATATTTTAAATTAGGATTTTTAGTAAAACAGATTCTGTTTTAGTTCTTTTTAGGTTTATTTCTATTTCTTTTGTTTTAAATTGTTTTAATTTATTTTCTTTTATATTAGTTGACAAGTTTTACTTTGTTTTCTGTTAGTTAGCAGTAGTATTTCAACCAAGTTTATTTTTATGTCATTTATTATTTTTATAGCATGAAATCAATTCTAGTTTCATAATAACTTGCAAATTGGTTTCATTGCTAGTTTGATTTCCTATTTGAAAATATTTTTATAAATTGTTTTATAAGTTTTACTTTCTGTTATTTATTTGTTTTATATTGTTGTTTTCTGTTATTTAGTATTTTGTTGTTTTTCTTGTTGTTAAGTTTAATTGACAAACACTTATGTTGTTAGTGTGTTGTTTTCATAATTTTTAGTTGTTCTTCAAAAGTAATTCTTTTTGCTAGTAAAATCTTTGCTAAAATACTTTTGTTAGATTTTGCTTTGTTGTTATTTTGTTGCTATTGAAAAATAGGTTATTTGTAGGGAAAACTACCTTTGGTTGTTGTGATGAAGTTTTTTTGTTTTAACTTTTGTCTTAAGTATTTCCTTCATCACAACACTTTTGTATTTGGTTTTTGTGTTGCCTTTAGATTGTTAGTATTGATTGCTAGTATGAGTTCTTATATGAGTGCAATGTTTGATTATATAGATTTTCATCGGAGAGTGACGAATAGTTCTATCAAGTTATTTTCTGAGAGCGATGTTTATCTTCATCAACAGTACATGCATGTTCACTTTGATCATCTTACATTACCTATGTTTTATTTGCATTAGAATCAATCGCTCCATCATACATCCTGTAGGATATTGAGCTTGAACTTGAGGTAGTATTCATGAGGTAGGAGAAACCCAACACCCTGTTACCATTGCCCGGGAAGGGACGTTACTTCACAATTGCTACGCTTTAGTAGACGGAGTTTGGTTGTGAGATTCAGGAGTGTTGTGAGGTTAATTAATTATTTCAAGACCTGCATGATGATCAAGACTTCAAGGACTCAATATACCTCTGGGTGGATTGGACATGCATTTTGGCAGCCTGATATCTATCATGGTTATGCCGGGAATCCTGGTATCTACCTGTGATCATCCCAACGGAATGCCACCCAGGTCCAAAGAGATGGATGGATACTTCAAGGCCGGAAAGCTTACGTGTGCAACCGCAAGTCATTATGGGCTCTGGCTTGGTTGACCTTAGTGGTTACTCTGGTAGGTCAGATTGCTATGAGATGTAGAAGAACGGTAGGATTGGATGGGCACTGACTTTCTATCAGAGGATCACTTTGGAAGACCATGTTTCGATCGTCTCGTTCTCAAACATCATGCAGTGCGAGGACACAACGAGAGGGATCGAATCTTGCGGGTAAAGTGTATAAACCTCTGCAGAGTGTCAAACTAATCGATTAGCCATGTCCCCGGTTACGGACAACATGAGCACCGGAGATGATACTATCAGCCAGTCTCAACACAATTAATAAATTTTCATGATGAGTGGGTCTATTAATAATTTTGGGACATGAGAATTGGTTGGTGGAACCATCTCATTAACAACCAACTTTTGTAGTGATATTTCCGTTTGACTCCTTTGTTGTAGGGAAAATAAAACCAGCTTTTCTGCAAAAACTTAGACACAGAGCCACAAAGCCTTTTGCATATAGAATAGTCTTATCATTTTAACCTATGGTGATCTTGCCGGTACATTCAATGTACTGACCTACACGGCTGCAACGTCTTATGTTGCAGATATCTTTTCTACGACGAGTAAGAGTACGATTCAGGGTTACGGTCTACACTCAACCTGCCGTTGGTGTTTATTGGGACTCCACTCCCGTTGACTGTTTCTGCTGAGATTTAAGAGGTATATATCAATATTTACGTTATTTACATGTGATTGCACTTTGATATATACATTGATGTACTGTGTGTGCCAGCATACTGATCCAGGGATGGCACTAACACACAGAGGCTTGACTCGTTTTGAGTCGGGACGCTACAGAGATGGTATCAGAGCACATGTTGACTGTAGGACGTGACCCTAGAAACTGGAAAGCCCTAGGAAAGGAATCTCTCTAAAACTTTATTTTCAAAAAGACCTTTTACCTCTCCTCTTTTCTAAGCTTTATCAAATATTCCCTCTCCCTCAAATACTTAGACAATACCCTTCCCTATGACCACATGAAGAATCAACTGAGACCACTCCGAGAAGGACAAGATATCGGACAATCGTAACCAACTCAGAGTGAAAGGAGGATTACCCTACACAACAACAATTGAAGCTACACCAGTTGAAGACTTTGATGACCCAAAGAATTCAAAGACCTTGAAGCATTTCTATATGACCTTTAGAGGACCACCACCCCTGTTGTATACTCACGTTAGATACGATGATTTGTGAGCTGTCATTTGTGTGTATTTTTTTCGACAGTCACAAATAAAACCTATTTTCAAAACTATTGTTTGTATTGTGTGTATCTCCCTCCATCTCTCTCTCGTATCTCATCCCCAAAACCTTGGACCCAATAGATGGTGAATGAAGCTGGACTTGTATTCTCTGGACCAATGACCTAGCTGGAGGCAGAAGTATGGATTCAAAACATAGAGAATAGCTTCGGGAGCAACTCGATTGCAAAGAGGTATGAGGTTCAATACGCTCTTCAGTACTTTACCCAAAGTGCTGCAACTTGGTGGAAAATGCATCACGCCATACAAGGATTTAATAGAGCAAAAAGTTGGGAAGAATTCAAGAAGACTCTGTTAAGATCCCGTCTCATTCAGAAGCACCGTGATAACACGATGAAGAAGCCTTGTGCATGCAAGATCTGTGGAGAAATAGGACACACCCAGGAAGAACACAAGGATGGATGCCCTCATTGTGAAGAAAATCACCCAACCGAGGAATGCCCAACTGGGCAGGTGACATGTTTCTTGTGTGAAGGAACCACTCATTTTCTGGCACAATGTCAAATATACCCCAAGGTACAAGAAGTGATGAAGCAGCAGAAGGAAGCAATGAAAGAAGTCCTCAGGAAAAAGTTAGAAGAACCCATGACGATGGGAGATACACCAGACCCAATCGTAGATACCAAGTCATGTTATTCATGTGGAGAAGAAGGACATATTTCCCTGAATTGTCCGAACGAGTATCTGGGAGATTTCCCGACAGCAGAAGTGCAATATGATCCTCAGGAGATAGAAGGAATGATCAACCTGGACAAGAAGAAAGGCCAAGTAAGTGGAGGCATCAGATGTTTGCATTGTAGCTTGGAGAGGCCCCACTATTTTTGCAAGAAGTATGAACCAAGCATCAGGAAAGGAGCCCAACCCAAGAAGAAGAAAAAAGACTCCGTGGTTTTCTACACGGAAGGACCTAAGCCATATCACTTGTCATCGGTGCAACAAGACAGGACACTACTCCTATACCTGCCCGGAGAAGAAGGCTAAACATGAGTAGTTGGAGTTTTGGATTTTGGAAGTAATAAATGTAATAGGAAACAACTCTTATTGAGGTTATGAAGATAAATTATGTAACGGAAGTCTCAGAGATTGTAATAACTTCATGAATCAATAGAATTTATAGTGTCATGATTTCCTATGATGAATTGTAGGAGTTGTTACTCTGTAAACAAAGATCTCCGACCAATTTCGAGGATATGAGAAAAAAAATATGGTCTGTGCATGCATAGGTACATTTCATTTTAAGTGTGGTAGTAACCGGTAAAACCACAGGACCCAAGGAAAAATAATGTACTATTCATGCCAATAAGTCTGGACACAATGAATACAGTTGAAGGTAATGTTGGACCATATCAAACTATGTGGATGACAACATTTGTAATAAAGTACTATTGAGGTGTGAATCTTGAGAATAAAATAAGGATGAAATGAAGGAATGATTATGATGAGCCAATACCTTGTTGGTAAACAGACCAATGGAAAGGAAAAATGAATTCCACCGAGTGGAATCTAGACAAGGATGAGTCTGTGATTTATTACCCCGAAGGTATGATGAAATGAATTGAAGGTAATGATGGAATAGGAAACGCTAGTAACCCCAAGGGTGAGTTAGAGTTGTACAACTATTAAAGTGAGCCCACAACCCAGAGACCTCAGGATTGATAAGGATCAAGCCCTACCGCTATGAAGGAAGGTACTTGGAAGAAGCTATGCATGATCAGCAGACGTTTTCTTAGGAAGATACGAAAACCTGAGAGTTGTGAAGAAACGATAGATCATTTGTTCAGCTTGCAGAATCAATGGATTTATCCGAACTTCATTCATGGACAAGAGAAAATCTGCAATGCTTGTGAGGAAGCCCAAGTGTTAGAATACGAGATTCGCTAAACCCTATAGCGAGTAATGATTTGGGTGCGGAATGGATTGATCACCATGACGACTTACTCTTATCATTTCTCTTGCTATTTGGAATGGTAAATCTGAGTGACTTACCCATAGTAAAGAGACGACGTTCTTTGAAGCTTTTGTTTAAGCCTTAGAATGGTAAGATGAAGACCCATTGTACATGGCAGTTGTGGCCAAACGTAGGAATTTTACGGTGAGGATGAAGACAAGACCCATTTCACTGCAGGATAACCACTAATGGTAGACCACCATGAGATAATCGATAAGTTATTTAGAATGATCACGAGACTTGTCAGTTAAGAAGACCCAGTAACGGAAGAAGTTTGTATTGACCAAGGAAACACTGGATTTTGAAGGAAATGTTATGAATATAAAGGAAGAGCATCACCAAAAGAGTTTTCTGTGGAGAATGTGAAGAGACAGATGTCAAGACCCCAGAGGACTGTCAAGATTTTGAGAGACCAGTAACTCTCATTTTAAGTGTGGTAGTACCCACACTTATCAGACCAGTGGATTTGCTAGAAGACCCCCAAACCCTAACCTTTTCTTTCTAGCTCTTCGAATCTCGAGGACGAGATTCATTTTAAGTGTGGTAGGTTTGTAACATCCCAAAATTTGGAATGTTAAATAAATGAATTGAATGAATGATTGTTTGATTGAGTGACTAAAAATTGAGTGAAATTTGAAACTTTTTGAAACTTTTGAATGAGAGGGAATAAAATAACTTTCCCTTTGTGTTTGATTTCAAATTCATTTAATTCAGATCAATGAGAGAAGATGACATGACTTCTTCAAATAAAGTATTTTAAAAGTGGATTTGAAAATTTCTGAAAATATTCAATTTGGAATCTATTTCATATTTGACTCTATTTTGAAATTTGAAAGAATTCAGATTCACTTGCCCCAAATTTCAAAAATTTAAGAGGAGGAACATGACCCTCCAAAACCAGGGGTATTTTTGTGAAATTTTGAACCATAAAACCCCGGGGGTTATTTGAAAATTATTTGCAAAAGAAATAAAAACAATTTAGGCATTTTCTGAAAAATATTTTTTAAAAGTATTTATTTTGGCCGTGGAAAAATGTTCATACTGTGGTATTTATTGTTCTGATAATTTTGGTATATAAAACTTGTAAATTTAGATTTTATTTGATTCTCCAAATCGATCTTTTAGTTCCTGTTTTTAATAAAAAGGAAAATTCTCTTTTATTAGGAAAATCCCCGAGGCCCAATAGGAAACTTTCGGCCCAGGATTCCTTCGCCAGATCCGAATCGATTCGGAATCGGCCGCCCGATCGCCTCACCCTCCCTTTCACTCGCTGACACCTAGGCCCCACCGCCCGATCCCGAACCCCGCCGGCCATCTCCTTCCTTACCTCGCTCCCCTTCCTTACCGACGAGATCTCGCTGGAGCAAGCGAAATCCCGCGCGGTCCCCTTCCATCTGGGCGCCCTGATGCCCTGGCTATTTAAGCCTCCAACCCCGCACCTCGTTCCGCCTCCTAACGCCTCCAACCCCGCACCGCAGCCACCGCATCCACCTCGCCGGAGTTCTGCCACTTCCCGGAGCAACTCGAGCTCATGCCGCTTATTTCCGACGCCCTCAAGCTCCGCTGACGCCGAATATCGACGCCGGTGAATCACCTCCGTCTTCTGGACCCCTCAGCCGCCGCCAACAACAACCGGAGACCCCTCCCCGACACCTCGTCGGAGTTCGGCTCGAACCCGAAGCTCCCTGAGCTCGTGGAGCTCATCCCCGACGTCCCCGCGCTCCTCCGACGCCACCAATCCACGCCGGAGCTTCATCGCCGTCGCCTGGTCATCTTCTCCGTCGTCCCCGACCACCGGAGCGCCATCCCCGAGCACCACCGAAGCCGCCGTCGACGTCGCCACCTCGCCGGAGCTCCCCTCCTCCTCTGTAAGTCGCCGGAGCCCTCCTCGCCGTCCGATCTAACATCTACGGTGTAAATTAGATCTAGCGTACCTGTTCGGTTTAGTGTAAGTGAACCAGCCGGTTTTCTGTTTAATTTTATTAGCCGAATCGTTTTCTGTTAATTATCGGCCGTCCGCCCGAAGCACTCGCTCACGCGCACCTCTCGGCAAATCACAAGCGGCCACGTGTACCCATGTCCGTTAGTTAGATTTGTTTTCCTTTTTCTGTTTCTGTTCTAAAAACAGAATAGTTTCAGTTTTGTAAATTAGATATCTCTTAGGATTTTTATTGTTTTAATTTTATTCCTTTTGCATTGTGTCAAAATTTTATCTAGTTTCTGTATATATAAAATTTGACCATAATTGAATAGTTTAAATTCAGATTCAAACAGATTTGATTTAAATCTTGTTTTGTGAATAACTTGAGTTTAAAAATAGGTTTTGAGTTGATTCTTTTTGCTACTTGTCACTAGTGACTTTATTTAACATTAGGTAGAATTTGAGAATTTTTAGAATATTTTAAATTAGGATTTTTAGTAAAACAGATTCTGTTTTAGTTCTTTTTAGGTTTATTTCTATTTCTTTTGTTTTAAATTGTTTTAATTTATTTTCTTTTATATTAGTTGACAAGTTTTACTTTGTTTTATGTTAGTTAGCAGTAGTATTTCAACCAAGTTTATTTTTATGTCATTTATTATTTTTATAGCATGAAATCAATTCTAGTTTCATAATAACTTGCAAATTGGTTTCATTGCTAGTTTGATTTCCTATTTGAAAATATTTTTATAAATTGTTTTATAAGTTTTACTTTCTGTTATTTATTTGTTTTATATTGTTGTTTTCTGTTATTTAGTATTTTGTTGTTTTTCTTGTTGTTAAGTTTAATTGACAAACACTTATGTTGTTAGTGTGTTGTTTTCATAATTTTTAGTTGTTCTTCAAAAGTAATTCTTTTTGCTAGTAAAATCTTTGCTAAAATACTTTTGTTAGATTTTGCTTTGTTGTTATTTTGTTGCTATTGAAAAATAGGTTATTTGTAGGGAAAACTACCTTTGGTTGTTGTGATGAAGTTTTGTTGTTTTAACTTTTGTCTTAAGTATTTCCTTCATCACAACACTTTTGTATTTGGTTTTTGTGTTGCCTTTTGATTGTTAGTATTGATTGCTAGTATGAGTTCTTATATGAGTGTAATGTTTGATTATATAGATTTTCATCGGAGAGTGACGAATAGTTCTATCAAGTTATTTTCTGAGAGCGATGTTTATCTTCATCAACAGTACATGCATGTTCACTTTGATCATCTTACATTACCTATGTTTTATTTGCATTAGAATCAATCGCTCCATCATACATCCTGTAGGATATTGAGCTTGAACTTGAGGTAGTATTCATGAGGTAGGAGAAACCCAACACCCTGTTACCATTGCCCGGGAAGGGACGTTACTTCACAATTGCTACGCTTTAGTAGACGGGGTTTGGTTGTGAGATTCAGGAGTGTTGTGAGGTTAATTAATTATTTCAAGACCTGCATGATGATCAAGACTTCAAGGACTCAATATACCTCTGGGTGGATTGGACATGCATTTTGGCAGCCTGATATCTATCATGGTTATGCCGGGAATCCTGGTATCTACCTGTGATCATCCCAACGGAATGCCACCCAGGTCCAAAGAGATGGATGGATACTTCAAGGCCGGAAAGCTTACGTGTGCAACCGCAAGTCATTATGGGCTCTGGCTTGGTTGACCTTAGTGGTTACTCTGGTAGGTCAGATTGCTACGAGATGTAGAAGAACGGTAGGATTGGATGGGCACTGACTTTCTATCAGAGGATCACTTTGGAAGACCATGTTTCGATCGTCTCGTTCTCAAACATCATGCAGTGCGAGGACACAACGAGAGGGATCGAATCTTGCGGGTAAAGTGTACAAACCTCTGCAGAGTGTCAAACTAATCGATTAGCCATGTCCCCGGTTACGGACAACATGAGCACCGGAGATGATACTATCAGCCAGTCTCAACACAATTAATAAATTTTCATGATGAGTGGGTCTATTAATAATTTTGGGACATGAGAATTGGTTGGTGGAACCATCTCATTAACAACCAACTTTTGTAGTGATATTTCCGTTTGACTCCTTTGTTGTAGGGAAAATAAAACCAGCTTTTCTGCAAAAACTTAGACACAGAGCCACAAAGCCTTTTGCATATAGAATAGTCTTATCATTTTAACCTATGGTGATATTGCCGGTACATTCAATGTACTGACCTACACGGCTGCAACGTCTTATGTTGCAGATATCTTTTCTACGACGAGTAAGAGTACGATTCAGGGTTACGGTCTACACTCAACCTGCCGTTGGTGTTTATTGGGACTCCACTCCCGTTGACTGTTTCCGCTGAGATTTAAGAGGTATATATCAATATTTACGTTATTTACATGTGATTGCATTTTGATATATACATTGATGTACTGTGTGTGCCAGCATACTGATCCAGGGATGGCACTAACACACAGAGGCTTGACTCGTTTTGAGTCGGGACGCTACACTGTGTTCCTCCTCTCCACCTCTAAATCCAGTCGGAGCCGGGCCGTCTCCTTCTCCAATGCTACATACTGAGTCCCAAGCTCACAAGTTTTCTGAAACACAAGAAAGAGCAGATCAGTTAATGATAAGAAATATTCCGAGTGTTCAGAGACTGACGCTCCTAGAAGGAACAAGCTTGACCAGTATCAGATCCCGAAGTACCCTTTGACAGGGAGGAACAAGCTTGACCAATATCAAGTTTTAAGTTCTAAGACTCCCGCCGACTGCCCGCAGTCGACGGCAGTCTCGGGGACTACACCCAGTGGGTGCACTCAGCGTGCCCCCACTGGAATGGTATCCACTCGGACCGGTCCGCCCGATCCGAGTGATGGCCGAACACAAAAAAAAGAGGTTCTAAGACTCCCGCCGACCGCCCACGGCCGACGGCAGTCTCGGGGACTACACCCAGTGGGTGCACTCAGCGTGCCCCCACTGGAATGGTATCCACTCGGACCGGTCCGCCCGATCCGAGTGACGGCCGAACAAAAAAAAGAGCAACAACAGAACAAAGCCTCAGTTCTAAGACTCCCGCCGACTGCCCGCAATCGACGGCAGTCTCAGAGACTACACCCAGTGGGTGCACTCAGCGTGCCCCCACTGGAATGGTATCCACTCGGACCGGTCTGCCCGATCCGAGTGACGGCCGAACAAAAAAAACCCAGTGGGTGTACCGGATATTTTCCGAGTGGGTGTACCGGATATTTTCCGACTGAAATTCCTACTGAAGAAAAAAGACTTGGAGATCAACTTACAAGGGCACTTACTCGAACGTTCTCTTGGAGAGCAGCACTGGCATCATATGCCAGCTTCCCAGCCGCGCAGACCTCCCTGAGCCGTTGGGTCATCAACTCCGCTTGGATCATCGCCTCCTTGCTGGCCCCAGTTTGGTCCTCCGGCACCTTGTACAGACTGAAGATGTTGACGGGAGGAGTCGGAACCGAAGCCAGAGCAGTTGACGGAGTCGCAGCAGAACCAACTCCAGCCTAAGAACCCTGCCCCAGAGGCACAGTCACGGCAGGTGCAGGAGGAACTTGAGGCTCTTTGCTCGGCGGCGTCTTCCGTGTGGTGCTCTGAGAAGCAGTCGGGGTTGTAGTCCCCTTCTCAGTGTCCTTCCGTGGCGGCTCCTCGTTGTCATCCCCGACGTGGATGACCTCTGCAAGCACTATGTTTACTAAGCGCAATCAGTCGCAGCACATATTTCAATTGGATGAAGACGTTCCAGTCGGATAACAGGCTGAAGTAAAGATGAAGTCATTGTTACCTCATTGAGAAGTGGCCGCGTCCGCTGACGCGGCTTCGGCACGGTCCCCATCGACCTGCATGGGGGACATCGTCGAGGTCGCAGCACTGGTCCATGAGATTCACTCGGTCAGAAGAATCACGGAAGTTGACAAAGACAGAAAAGGAAAAGCTGGCAAAGACACTTATGTCGAAGCCACAGGCACTGTGACCTTGATCCTAGGCAGAGCCTTCCGAGGCTTGGGGGAACTGACCTTGGGCTGCTTGGCGGTCTTCTCAGTCGGCTCGGCCGACGGAGGCCGAGTGCGCTTCGGGGCCTTAGCACTCGGAATCACCTCCTTCCTCGGGCCAGCACTCGGATCATGTGAGACCTTGGAGTGGTGCTCGGAGCGCAGATCGGGAGACAGGGAGGATTCGACTTCGTCGCTCCCCTCCGAGCCGTCGCTCTCCTCCTCACTGTCCTCCGCGTAGCTATCCCCCGCCCTGCCGCGTCCGCTCTCCACGCCTCCGGCAAGTTGTTCTCCATTCGGCACAGGCGATAACATCTTCTGGAACTCCTGCAAGACATGAAGAGTAAAGACAGACAGTTCAGTCAGTTCACTCGGATGGATCAGTTTACTCGGATAACTTGTGCATCAGTAATTCACTCGGACATTCGCGCCTCACCTCCAATGGTTGGTTGTTGACATCGTAGGGCGGGATCCGTCTTGACCCTCGCGGATTGTCACGAGCGCAAGTGATGCACCTGATCCACTGTTCCACCGTTTCCTCCTCAACGTCTTCCGGATGCACTCGGGTCGGATCACTGGGTCCGGTGTAGAGCCACATAGGGTGAGCCCGGTCCTGCAGCGGCTGGATTCTCCGACTGAGAAAGACCTCCAGAAGATCCAGGCCATTCAATTCACCCTGAATCAGACTGACCATGGTGGTCACCAAGATTCCTACATCCGTCTTCTCCTTTTTATCAACCGTCAGCGAGGGAGGAGTCTGGACCCTCTCAGTCGTGTACGGAGGAAGGCCAGTCGACGAGCCAGAGCACGGCAGGTCGTTACAGTAAAACCAGGTCGACTGCCAACCCCTCACCGAGTCGGGAAAAGACATAGATGGAAACACGCTCTTACCCCTCATCTGAATTCCTAAGCCACCGCACATCTGAATCACGTGCGTCCTCTCTCCATCGGGGTCAACCTTCTTAACCGACTGAGATCGACACGTGAAAATATGCTTGAACAAACCCCAGTGCGGCGGACAACCCAGAAAGTTTTCACACACAGAAATGAATGCGGCTAGATACATTATGGCATTTGGAGGCAGGTGATGGAGCTGAGCACCGAAGAAATTCAAGAACCTGTGGAAAAAGGGGTGAGGTGGCATGGAGAAACCTCGCTCGACGTGCGTGGTGAGGAGCACTCGCTCCCCGGGGCGCGGCGCGGGCTCGATCTCCCCTTCTTCCGGCAACCTCCAGGTCCCGTCATGGATCAGCCCGTCCACGACGAGCCCGTTGACGTCGTCGGCCGTGGTGGTCGGCGGAAGCCAGTCGCCCTGGATCCACCCGGGCGGGAGCGCAGCTCGAGAGGTCGCTGCCTTCCTCCCCTTCACCACCTTCTTCGCCTTCTCGAGCTTCGCCGTCTTGTCCTTCACCATCGCCGACGAACTATCCAACGACCAAGGGGATTCGCGCGGAGTGGATCTCGGGAGAGAAGGTTGAGCGGGCTGGGAGAATGGGAGAAAAGGGGATCTGTCCTCTCTCTCTCTCTCTCCGGCGCAGCGGCCTCTTAAGGCGTCGCCCGTCCCGCTCCCCAATCCTCTTCCGCGTGTCCTGGGCCCGCAGATCTCCTCAAATCTCGCTGGCGGAGTTGCAGCTGTACGTGGCGAAAAGGGAGGCGGAAATCAAGGCGTCACGCCCATCTTTCCCCACTCACCACGCCGCAACCGTTCGCGCTCATCGCCGATTTCAAATCCCACAGAATCCGGATCTCAGTGATTCGATTGCTCCCACTTTAAAGACATTCCATACACGCTCGGAGCTGATCCGTCGCCCGACGTGTGATGACCCATTTCATTCGGATGAAGACAACTCGGTTCACTCGGATGAAGACTACTCAGCCCACTCAGATGAAGACTACTCATTTCACTCGGACGTCGTACGGTCCAGAATCTGTCAAGGTGCCGCATGAAGACAAGGGCGTCTAAATGACCAGGAAGAGTTCTTGAGCGCCTCCGTAGCGCTCAACTCGCCTGGGAATACGCCTTGACTCGACTCGCCTAACCTCGACCGATTCGGGGGCTAATGACGAGGGCATGTACTAGGGATAGGGTAATAGGCCTGACCTATAGGCCCTACCCTAGGACACCACACGTCCTATACTGGACCCCAGGGCCAGATCAACAACCAAGAATTCCGCAGACTGACATTCACTCGGAGTTCAACGAACCACTCGGAAGGCAAGAGTTCACTCGACTAGCTTGTTTCACTCGGAGCATCCGAAAGTCACTCGACCAGAGAAGACCAGGAGACTCCAGGAGCGCAACGGTCGGGACGCACGTTCGCCGGTATTAATTGTATTCAATGCGCCCGTTACCTGGCGCCCTTAAACCCCCTCTTAACCCCTGGTAATGGCAGCCTTCATGGGGGGGCATGGCGAACACTATATAAGCCACCCCCAGCTCCATTCCAAGGGTTCGCAACCTGTTGTAATCATACACTCAAGCAATACAGCTCCAGAGCACCGAGACGTAGGGCTATTACCTCCACCACTGAGGGGCCTGAACTCGTAAATCCGAGTGTAACACCTGCGCCGTAGCTAGGCTCTGCCCTCTCATCCATACCCCTACACACTACTGTCAGCCTTGCACCCACGACACCACCCTTGACAGCAAATAGGAAAGCGCGCTCGTTGCCTTCCTGCGAGCGAATGTCGATGTGTTTGCATGGCGACCATCTGACATCCCCAGTGTTCCCAGGGAGGTAATTGAGCACCACCTTGCCGTCTGTCCTCACGCTCGGCCCGTCAAGCAGAAGGTCAGAAAACAAGCTTTGGAGCGGCAACAATTCATTACCGAGGAGATCAAGAAACTTGAAGCAGCAGGCCTGGTTAGAGGCGTACTACACCCAACTTGGTTGGCAAATCCAGTCGTGGTGCGCAAAGCAAACGGAAAGTGGAGACTTTGTATTGACTACACTGATATCAACAAAGCATGTCCAAAGGATCCTTTCCCCTTGCCGCGCATTGATCAAATAGTAGACTCTACTTCCGGCTGTGATTTACTCTCCTTCCTTGATGCATATTCTGGGTACCATCAGATATTCATGGCCAAGGAGGACGAGGAGAAAACCACATTCATTACTCCATGTGGCACATACTGCTTTGTGCGTATGCCTTTCGGATTAAAGAGTGCCGGTTCAACATTCGCAAGGGCAGTTCAGATTGGTTTTGAGCCCTAGCTGCACAGGAATGTGGAAGCGTATATGGATGATATAGTGGTCAAAACCAAGGACAAATCAACCCTCATTCAACATTTAGAAGAAATATTTGCAAATTTGCGCAAGATCAATTTGAAGCTCAATCCCGAGAAGTGTGTGTTTGGCGTCCCATCCGGCAAACTTCTCAGATTCTTTGTATCTCAACATGGAATTGAATCAAACCCCAACAAGATCAAGGCAATTGAGCAGATTCAAGCACCAAAAAGCGTCAAGGATGTGCGGCGTCTTTCCGGCTATGTTGCTACCTTGAGTAGGTTCATTTCAAGATCTGCTGAGCACGCTCTACCGTTTTTCAAGATTTTGAAAAAGGCAGGTCCAATGAAATGGACTCCGGAAGCGGAGGCCGCGCTGCAGGATTTGAAAGGATACCTCTCCTCTGCGCCAACACTAGTTGCGCCTAGACCACAAGAGCCGTTGCTGCTATATGTAGCGGCAACAAATCAAGTGGCTAGTGGTGCACTAGTGGTGCAGAGGGAAGTTGATGACGAGGAAGCAGCCGCGGCAAGCCCGTCTAGCGACGAACCGGAATCTTCTCCGGCAAAGTCTGGTGCCGACAAGTCAGAAACAGCGTAGGAAAATGAAGCTGACCAACAAGTGACGCCGAAGAAGAAAGTGGTGCAGCGACCCATGTATTTTGTTAGTTCCCTTCTGCAGGGGGCTAGATCAAGATACTCTGGAGTGCCGAAATTGCTTTTCGGCCTTCTTATGGCTTCGAGAAAGCCGTGTCACTACTTCCAAGCGCACGAAATCACTGTCGTCACTCGCTTTCCGTTGCAACGCATTTTGAGGAATCCAGAGGCAACTGGCAGGATAGTGGAGTGGGCGTTGGAATTGTTAAGCTTTGCACTTAAATTTGAAAGCACTTAAACCATTCAAAGCAGAGCCTTGGCGGGGTTCATTGCAGAATGGACGCCAACGCAAGACGAAGAAATTTGAGAAATAGCTCTCCCCGGCAAAGAGACAGCCAAAGAATGGATCATGTACTTTGACAGTGCCTTCTCGCTGCAAGGCGCCGGTGCCGGAGTGCTGCTTGTCGCACCCACCGGAGAGCACCTCAAGTATGTGGTTCAAATGCACTTTCCTAGGGAGCAAGCTACAAACAACACTACTGAGTACGAAGGGCTCCTTGCCGGTCTTAGGATCGCAGTGAACGTTGGAATCAGGAATTTGATCGTCCGCGGTGACTCGCAGCTTGTTGTGAAGCAAGTCAACAAAGATTACCAGAGCCCGTTGATGGAAGCGTACGTGGAAGAAGTGAGAAAATTGGAGGAACACTTTGACGGATTGCAAACAGAGCACATCCCTCGTGCGGAAAACAGCATTGCTGATAGCCTGTCAAAGTGTGCCGCTCAAAAGCTTCCTGTGGAACCGGGAACTTTTGTGCTCCATCTGAATCAACCAACAGTCACTCCATCAACACAGGCCAGTAAGAGAAGGAAGTTGAATACCGGCAAGTACTCTCCGGCGCAACTCCCAGAAGCCGCCAGCAAGGACGTTGTCGGGAACAACGATGCGGTTGTCGGTGAGCAGCGGCTTCGCGCAGAACCCCAGGTTCTTGCCGCTAAGGCAAGTGCTCCCACGGCCGAAGAAATGCCTTTAGTCCTTGTCGTCGAGCCGCAGGCTCCGGCATGGGCACAACAGATAGTCCATTTTCTTCAAACAGGAGAACTTCCCGATGAGCAAGAAGATGCTAAGAAAGTAGCCCGTCAGTCAAGTATGTACCAGTTCGTGGATAACACACTATACAGAAAAAGGCCAAACGATGTGAAATTAAAGTGTATTTGCCGGGAAGATGGACTGAAGCTGTTGGCAGAGATACATGGAGGCATATGTGGCTCTCACATAGGATCAAGGGCGCTTGCCGGCAAAGCTTTCCGGCAAGGCTTCTATTGGCCCACTACCCTCCAGGATGCAACTGAGCTAGTAACCAAGTGTGAAGCATGCCAGTTCCATTCAAAGAACATACATCAGCCAGCTCAAGCTCTCCAAACGATCCCTCTCTCCTGGCCCTTTTCGGTCTGGGGGCTTGATATCTTGGGCCCCCTCCCCCGTGCTACCGGGGGCTTTGAGTTCTTGTACGTTGCAATCGACAAGTTCACAAAGTGTCCGGAAGTGGAGCCGGTGAGAAAGGTGATAGCGCAATCAGCCGTCAAGTTCTTCAAAGGATTAGTTTGCCGTTTCGGGGTTCCTAACAGAATCATCACCAACAACGGCACACAATTCACGAGCTGCACCTTCATGCAGTATATCCAGGACCTTGGCTGCAAAATTTGTTTTGCATCTGTTGCTCACCCGAGAAGCAACGGCCAAGCGGAAAGGATGAATGCCGAAGTGCTGCTAGGTCTCAAGACAAGAACCTTTGACAGGCTGCGCAAATGTGGAAGACGCTGGATTGATGAGTTGCCAGCAGTTCTTTGGTCACTCAGGACGACACCAAATCGAGCTACCGGCCAAACACCCTTCTCCCTAGTCTATGGTGCAGAGGCGGTGCTCCCCACGGAACTCATATACGGGTCACCTCGAGTGCTCGCTTATGATGAAGCTGAGCACGAGCAGTTGCCGCAAGATGACGCAATGCTCCTTGAGGAAGATCATCTTCAGGTGGCTGTGCAAGCTGCATGCTACCAGCAAGCCTTGCGCCGCTATCATAGCCGCAAAGTGCACGCCCGAAGCGTTGAGGAAGGCGACCTTGTTCTTTGGCGCGTTCAGTCCACCAAGAGATCAAACAAGTTGACGCCGAAGTGGGAAGGCCCTTATCGGGTAGTATGAGTCACCAGACCTGGCGCAGTCCGTCTGGAGACCAAAGATGGCATTCAAATGCAGAACTCATGGAATGTTGAGCATCTTCGCAAGTTCTACCCATAAGGCGCGGACTGCCGGGCCTCCCGGCAACCCCCCTTTTTGTACAAGCTTTGTCGGCATGGCTTGTAACCCTTTGTACAATGCCAGGCGCAGATCCTGTGCATAATAAAGCTAAGTGTTTCGCAACTCTTCGTACATATTCATTTATATATGGGTGCATGTGATGTTGTGATTACACTTTAGTTTATATGGAATGGCTAATGACCTGTCAAGGTTCCCAAACCACTTTTTTCTCTTCTTTCTTTTTCATAAAGGACAGAAGGATCCCTCGCGTGCAAGTTTCCCGGGGGGAGTGATGATGGGGTTCCATTTTAATGACGTTCAAGTGATCATTTTGTACGGCAAGGAAAATAGGGCGAGGAAAAGCTTAGTTGAAAAACTTTGAAACTTTTTCCTTGTTACGTTTGCAGTTTCCCTTGAACGATTCTGTGTTTGTATGAAAAACATGCACGTGAAGGAACCTTGTCGCGATCAGTCCGCGCTCTAGTTTGCCTCAAGTCCGCTCGGCAGGCTTAGCAGCTGCGTTCTGGCCCGACAAGTTACCTTGCCGGTAGCGGCACTTCCAGCAGGCTGCTAAGGACCTGTTCCTCAGGGCGCTTGCGGCAAGTGTGCGCACCGGCAAGTTTCCGAACCAGCGTAGGGAACACAATCATACAAAAATGAAATAAAACAAGGGGAACAACACACATTCATCTAAGCCCGACAAACAATAGATACTCGTTAAAAAAGTACTCGGTTACATTTTATTGGCCCTTCCCCAGGGTTTACATTGAGTGCAAAGAGGGCAAAAGGAGCGCCTAGGCGAAGCCCGACTCGTTCCTGGAAGACCAGATGATGGTGCTACCGGCGATCAGCCAGACTTGTCATCGTCGTCTTCGATCTTCATGCCGGGAGTGCCATCATCATCGCCATCATCATCGTCATCCTCAGCCTCGCTGGAGGAAGCGGTGTCGCTGTCGCTCGAGCTTTCCACGTAGCACTCCAGGCGAGCGCCCGAAGCCCCGAAGAACTTCACGACAAGCGTGTCAGACCCGACAAGCTTGAAGTGAAGGAGGTGTCCCTGCCCTAAGCAATGAGCACGGACAAAGGATTTCCACCCGCGTGTGAGGTACATGATGCCGTTGTTGGAGGTCTCAACGGTCACCCAGACTGGGCCATTGCAGCAGCCATCCACGCACAGCCACAAGCCGTGGAGATGGCGGCCTTCCATCTCCCTAGTGAAGGGGCGAGGAAGCCGCAGCCAGCTCCACGGCCGATCGTGCAGTTCGATGACAAACTCCTGCATCGTGTCCTCCGTATGGCCTTCTGTCGGGGGAGGAAGAACCGAAGGTGAAGCGGCAAGCGCCCCGCCATGGCCGCCTCGACCACGGGCGCCACATCTTCCTCGACCATGGGCCACGGCCCTTCCTTGAGTGCTGGAGCCGGCTTCCGCAGCCGTGGCCGAGGCATGGGCATGGAGCCGAGGAGAAGCCCTCGCCGCGGCGGCGGAGACATGACCGCGGCCTCTTCCCCTCACCATACCGTTGACGGATGCGAAGGGGGGAGGTAGAAGAAGAAGGTGACAATTGCTGGAGATTGGGGCGAAGGGAGATGGATGAGCATCGCATCCCGCAACCCCCTCTTTATAGGGAGAGCGCGGGAGGCTGGCTCTTCACCATCTTCGGGCGGCCGCCCAGATTCGCCAATCCTGTGCCCTGTACCTCTGGCCGGGTGCATTACTCCAGCGACCGTCCAAGTTCGCCAATCCCGCGCCCTGCACCCCTGGCTGGGCGCGTCGCCCCAACGACCGCCCTTCTTCGCCAATCCGTTGCTCTGCATGCATGCAAACGCACATGATGGAAGGGCGCAGGAAAGGGAGAAGTAAAGACCGACATGGCAGTTATGCTTTGCCACGCGTGACCGAGCACCGGTTCAATTTGAACCGATAACGTCACACATGTGTGCGCGTTCCTGGTCTGAGCACGGGTAAGCGGCTGTCCACCCGACGGCAAGGCTCGCCGGAAAATGACAAAGAGTGCACTCAGGTTTAGATTAATGAAGAAGCAAAGATCTAGGAAGATGGGAAGCCATCATGAATAAAAATTACAGCGGCAGTTTTCCCGCCGCGTGTCTGTGCATTGTTTGGGCCTAGACCAACGATGCTTCGAATGCGCGTATGGCCCAGGCCCGGGGGCTCCTGTCGGTGTATAAACATGGGTATTTTATACCCTGACTTATGCATAGACAGTGGCAGCCTCCCTGCCGGCCAAGGCTTGCCGAAAAACACCAAGACCAAGATTCGAGGCCCAGTTACAGAAACCACTGGGGAGAAGTTCAAGATGAAACACCAACGAGCACTCCACCGGTGCCGAGGACGAAGACATTCCTTGCCGGCAAGGCTGAGCCGGCAAGGCGAGGACCCGGCAAGCTCCGTGCCGGCAAGCCTTCGCCAGCTCGTCAGCGCTTGATACGTCTCCAACGTATCTATAATTTATGAAGTATTCATGCCATATTTATAACAATTCTATATGGTTTTGGTATGATTTGATTAGAACTAACCCGGACTGACGTTGTTTTCAGCAGAACTACCGTGGTGTTGTGTTTTTGTGCAGAAATGAAAGTTTTCCAAATGAGCTGAAACTTTTTGGAGATTTTTTATTGGACAAATAAAAAATATTGGCACCAAGACCCACTGGAGGGGGGCCACCCAGTGCCCACGAGGCACCAGGGCGCGCCTCCCCAGGCGCGCCCTGGTGCCTCGTGGGGCCCACGTGGCTCCGTTTCGCGTGATTCCAATGTTGAAAAATCATATATATTCAGAAACCCGCGAAAGTTAACCTAGATGAGTTTTTACGCCACCGCAAGCCTCTGTACCAAAGAGATCCCATCTACAGCCCTTTTCCGGCACCCTGCCGGAGGGGGAATCATCACCGGAGGCCATCTTCATCATCCCGGCGGTCTCCATGACGAGGAGGGAGTAGTTCACCCTCGGGGCTGAGGGTTTGTACCAGTAGCTATGTGTTTGATCTCTCTCTCTCTCTCTCGTGTTCTTGAGATGGCACGATCTTGATGTATCGCGAGCTTTGTTGATATAGATGAATCATATGGAGTTTTCCCCTCTCTATCTTCTTGTGATGAATTGAGTTTTCCCTTTGAAGTTTTCTTATCGGATCGAGTCTTTAAGGATTTGAGAACACTTGATGTATGTCTTGCATATGGATATCTGTGGTGACAATGGGATATTCACTTGAGTCACTTGATGTATGTTTTGGTGATCAACTTGCGGGTTCCGTGACCTTGGGGATTTATGCATAAGGGTTGGCACACGTTTTTGTCTTGACTTTCCGGTAGAAACTTTGGGGCACTCTTTGAAGTTCTTTGTGTTGGTTTGAATAGATGAATCTGAGATTGTGTGATGCATATCGTATAATCAAACCCACGGGTACTCGTGGTGACATTGGAGTGCCTAGGTGACATTAGGGTTTTGGTTGATGTGTATCTTAGGGTGTTATTCTAGTACAAACTCTAGGGCTGTTCGTGACAATTAATGGGGATGGCTCATAAGATTGATCGGGAAGGATAACTTTGAGGTGGTTTTGTACCCTACAACAATTTCTTCGTTTGTTCTCCGCTATTTGTGACTTTGGAGTGAACTCTTTGTCGCACGTGAGGGATTTACATATGATTCAACTATGTCAACAATGTTGGGAGATCGCACTAGTGAAGTATGAGCCCTAGGCCTTGTTTCTAAGCATTGCAATACCGTTTATGCTCACTTTTGTTAGTTGCTACCTTGCTGTTTTTATATTTTCAGATTACAAAAATCTATATTTACTATCCATACTACACTTTTATCACCATCTCTTTGCCGAACTAGTGCACCTATACAATTTAGCATTGTATTGGGTGTGTTGGGGACACAAGAGATTTCTTGTATTTGGTTGCAGGGTTATTTGAGAGATACCATCTTCAACCTACGCCTCCCATGGATTGATAAACCTTAGGTCATCCACTTGAGGGAAAATTGCTACTGTCCTACAAAACTCTGCGCTTGGAGGCCCAACACGAGTCTACAAGAATAAGTTGTGTAGTAGACATCAAGCTCTTTTCTGGCGCCGTTGCCGGGGAGGTGAGTGCTTGAAGGTATATCTTTAGATCTTGCAATCGAATCTTTTAGTTTCTTGTTTTATCACTAGTTTGGTTTATAAAAGAAAACCACAAAAAAAATGGAATTGAGGTTGCCTCATATTATTCGTCTTTATAATGTCTTTCTTGAAAATAAGGATTCTGATAATTGTGCTCAATTGATAGAAGAAGAATTCAATAAAATGTTTGGCATAAAATATTGGAATGATGAGCATGATTGCAATGTTGCTAGTATGAATTCTTTGAATATCCATAATACTAATGATGATTGCACTAGTCATGATAATGATGTCTCCTATAAGGATGTCAATTTTTGTGGAGTGAATTGGGAGTGCAAATGCATACCAAAAAGGGAAAAAAGATTTTGTAAGAGGCATAAGTATTTAGAAACTAAAGGGTTGCAAGAGAGGCTAGATGATTGTGCTGAAAGATTTAATTTTTCTCGCCATCCTTGTGAACTTTGCAATGAACGTGGTCATTTAAATATCCAATGCAAATTGTTTCATGATCGAATCGTGTCCAAAAATTGTGATAACTTGATTACCCTTGCGCATCATAATGAACTTAGTCTGCTTCTAGGGTATGAAGAAATGAAACGTATAACTAGAGACATTCCAGAATATAATCTCAAGAGATTTCTCAATTTTGATCTAGAGGAAATTTATAAGTATTGTGCGGTAAATTGCATTGAGAATCCTTACATTGCCAATTATTTAAAGGCAAGAAAACAAATAGAAGATGAAGAGAATACTAATGAAGGGGAAGAGGTTTCCCAATATCCTCCTATTTTTTCTTATGACGAATCAGGTAACGAGGAGGAGCTTTTTATTCAACCAATCTCTTCAATAAAGTGCACGGAAAAATTGATTAAACCCACACGTGGTGTGGTGAAGAAGAAGAAAAGAAGAAAGAATAGAGGTCATGAAAAGAATGATTTATTTGATAGTTATATTGCTGAATTCATTCATGATGCTACTGAAAATTATTATGAGAGAGGAACTTATGATTCATGATGCCCCCATTATGTATCAATCCTTTACTTCTATGAGTGCATCATTGAAATCATCATGCCCAGCTAAAAAGACATTAAAGAAAAGCGCTTGTTGGGAGGCAACCCAATATGTATCCTTTCTGTTTTAGTGTGTTCACATGATTAAGCTACTGTAGTAATCATGTTTTATATGTTTTCTTTCAATAAAGTGCCAAGTAAAACCTTTGGGATAGTGTGGATACTTGTTGATTCAATTCTGTGCAAAAACAGAAACTTTTGCCTCCAGTGTTTCATTTATCAGATTTTACTGGAGCATCAAAAAAAATCTGAAATTTTTACAGGGAATTTGCTTACAATTTTTTTACGTTGTCCTAATTTTTCAGAATTTTTAGAGTTCCATAAGTTTGGTAGTTGCTCAGATCATTACAGACTGTTCTGTTTTTGACAGATTCTATTTTCAATGCATAGTTTGCTTGTTTTAATGTTTCCGTAGCTTATATTATGAGATATAAATTGTGGAAATGATAGAATACAGTAGGAATTATATGGGAACAATTGTTAATCTTGTCTTGGACAGTACCTAAGTGATGGTTTATTCTTTATCATACTAACCGTTCTCACGAAGTTCCGTTAAGTTTTGTGTGATTGAAGTTTTCAAGTTTTGGGTGAGATATCGATATGAGGAGAATAAGGAGCGGCAAGACCCTAAGCTTGGGGATGACCAAGGCACCCCAAGGTAATATTCAAGGAAGACCCAAGCAACTAAGCTTGGGGATGCCCCGGAAGGCATCCCCTTTTTCGTCTTCAACATTATCGGTAACCTCACTTGGAGCTATATTTTTATTCGTCACATAATATGATTTTTTCTTGGAGCGTCATTTTCTTCTGTTGATATTTGTTTGCTGCTATCAATAATCATGTTTTGTATCTTTTAGTTCAATAAAATGCCAATTATAGCCTTTACCATGCTCAGTTTGCAAGTTTATGAGTTGCTGTTTCAAAACAGAAAGTTTGCTGCTATTGATTAAATTGCCCAGAAATGTCAGAATGTGATAAAATCTTGAAATTTTGATACAGTCAACTTTGATAAATTATTTCCAGTGTGGTAAATTTTAAGAATTTTTTGAGTTATCTAAGTATGGATTCTTAATTATCCTTTACAGACTGTCCTGTTTAGGCAGATTGCTGTTATGTTTGCATTGTTTGCATATGTTGGCTTGTTTAATGATTCTATTTGAGGATAGGAGTATTAAATATGCAGAGGAATTTAGTATTCAATGTTTAGTTATAATTTTAGTGATTTTCTACAGTAGAGAATGTCGAGGTTTTGAGTGGATTTATACTAACATATCTCACAAGTTCTTGTCAAGTTTTGTGTGGATGAAGTTTTTGAAACTTAGGGAAACTACTATATGAGAAGAATTAACGAGACACAAGAGTTCAAGCTTGGGTATGCCCAAGGCTCCCCAAGTTAATATTCCAAGAAGTATCAAGCATTCAAGCTTGGGGATGCCCCGGTAGGCATCCCATCACTTTTCTTCATCAACTATCGGTTAGTCTCGATTGAACCCAAGTTTTTACTCGTTCACATAATGTGTGCTATACTTGGTTGTGTCTTTGTTTTGCTTGATGTTTGAATAAAATATCAAGATCTGAAACTTTTTAAATGAGAGAGAGTCCTCACATAGCTACTTAATTGTTTCACTACTCATTGATCTTCGCTTATATATTTTGGAGTAGTTTGCCATTAATTCTCATGCTCCACTTATATCTTTTTGAGAGTTAATAATAGTAATGGTAATTTGCACAAGATATGAATTCGGTCCCAAGATGAATTTTCAAGAGGGATATAATAAAAACTTTCATTTAGATCATTTGATATGATAAGTGTGATTCCTTGCAATGAAAATAATGAAAGAGATCATATGCTAATCTTATGGAAAGTAATGACATTACATAAAGAAAAATATAAGTGGTAAAATTTATTGGAGGTTAACAAGCATAGCATTAGTCAATGATGCAATTCATGAAAAAGTTAATAAGGGAAGAGAAGATTCACATGCAAATATACTATCTTGGACATCTTTTATGATTGTGAGCCCCCATTAAGTATTTTATGTCAAAGTGTTGACGTTGGACAAGGAAGACAACGTAATGAATTATGTTTGTTCATATTCACATAGAAGTTATATTGTTATAGATCCTCCAACATGTGGTGCTTGCCCAATATCTTTGCTAGCCAAAAATCCACACCAAGTAGAGATATTACTTGTGCATCCAAAACCCTTAAACCCAGTTTCATGTCACGAGTGTCCACCATATCTACCTATGGATTGAATAAGATCCTTCAAGTAAGTTGTCATCGGTGCAAAAAGCAATAAAAATTGCTCCTAAATATGTATGATCTTTTATTGTAAGGGAAATAAGCGTTGTACGAACTTGTGATAGTAAAGAAATAAAAGCGACGGACTGCATAATAAAGGTTGCTATCACAAGGGGCAATATAACGTGACGTTCCTTTGCATTAAGGGCTTGTGCATCCAAAAATAAAAAGCGCATGACAACCTCTCCTTCCCTCTGCGAAGGGCCTATCTTTTACTTTTATGCATTTACTTTTATGTATTTATTCTTTTTATGCAAGAGTCAATAGTGTTCTCCTCTATTTCCTTTTTATTTTTTCTCTTTTGCAAGCATCATGTGGTGGGGAAAGATCTAGGCACATATATCCAGTTGGATATGAGTGATCATGAGTTATTATTGTTGACATCACCCTTGAGGTGAATAAGTTGGGAGGCGAAATCACAAGCCCCTATCTTTCTATGTGTCTGGCTGAAACTTTTGCTCCATATATATGTCGTGAGTGTTAACAATCATAGAAGACTAAATGATGGTTGAGTATGTGGACTTGCTAAAAAGCTCCTACACGAGACCCTTCCTGAAAATATGATGAATTGCAATTGCATTGTTGACTAGAATAGTTTGTTAGTTTCCAAGAAAGTTTATGCCTTATACTTCATTGTTGTGATGAATTGTTACTTGCTCATGAGAAGTTTTATGATAATAAATATTGCTATTATAATAATGATCTTGCTTTGAATCATTCAAGTCCAATGTCCATGCTATAAAAGAAAAGATTATATGATTATGATCGGTAGCATTCCACATCAAAATTTCTGTTTTTAATTGCTACTTTATCATGATGATTTTTATAAGAAAAAGTTGCTGTTATGATGCTAGGAAAAGTGATTGAAATTATCATTTATCAAACTTATGCACTATGCTAGCATTCACACTTCATAAATTATTTCTTTTATCATTTACCTACTCGAGGACGAGCAGGAATTAAGCTTGGGGATGCTGATACGTCTCCAACGTATCTATAATTTATGAAGTATTCATGCCATATTTATAACAATTCTATATGGTTTTGGTATGATTTGATTAGAACTAACCCGGACTGACGCTGTTTTCAGCAGAACTACCGTGGTGTTGTTTTTTGTGCAGAAATGAAAGTTTTCCAAATGAGCTGAAACTTGTTGGAGATTTTTATTGGACAAATAAAAAATATTGGCACCAAGACCCACTTGAGGGGGGCCACCCAGTGCCCACGAGGCACCAGGGCGCGCCACCCCCCCAGGCGCGCCCTGGTACCTCGTGGGGCCCACGTGGCTCCGTTTCGCGTGATTCCAACGCTGAAAAATCATATATATTCAGAAACCGCCGAAAGTTAACCTAGATGAGTTTTACGCCGCCGCAAGCCTCTGTACCAGAGAGATCCCATCTACAGCCCTTTTCCGGCACCCTGCCGGAGGGGGGAATCATCACCGGAGGCCATCTTCATCATCCCGGCGGTCTCCATGACGAGGAGGGAGTAGTTCACCCTCGGGGCTGAGGGTTTGTACCAGTAGCTATGTGTTTGATCTCTCTCTCTCGTGTTCTTGAGATGGCACGATCTTGATGTATCGCGAGCTTTGTTGATATAGATGAATCATATGGAGTTTTCCCCTCTCTATCTTCTTGTGATGAATTGAGTTTTCCCTTTGAAGTTTTCTTATCGGATCGAGTCTTTAAGGATTTGAGAACACTTGATGTATGTCTTGCATATGGATATCTGTGGTGACAATGGGATATTCACTTGAGTCACTTGATGTATGTTTTGGTGATCAACTTGTGGGTTCCGTGACCTTGGGGATTTATGAATAAGGGTTGGCACACGTTTTCGTCTTGACTTTCCGGTAGAAACTTTGGGGCACTCTTTGAAGTTCTTTGTGTTGGTTTGAATAGATGAATATGAGATTGTGTGATGCATATCGTATAATCAAACCCGCGGGTACTCGTGGTGACATTGGAGTGCCTAGGTGACATTAGGGTTTTGGTTGATGTGTATCTTAAGGTGTTATTCTAGTATGAACTCTAGGGCTGTTCGTGACAATTAATGGGGATGGCTCATAAGATTGATCGGGAAGGATAAATTTGAGGTGGTTTTGTACCCTACAACAATTTCTTTGTTTGTTCTCCGCTATTTGTGACTTTGGAGTGAACTCTTTGTTGCACGTGAGGGATTTACATATGATTCAACTGTGTCAACAATGTTGGGAGATCGCACTAGTGAAAGTATGAGCCCTAGGCCTTGTTTCTAAGCATTGCAATACCATTTATGCTCACTTTTGTTACTTTCTACCTTGCTGTTTTTATATTTTCAGATTACAAAAATCTATATTTACTATCATTACTACACTTTTATCACCATCTCTTCGCCGAACTAGTGCACCTATACAATTTACCATTGTATTGGGTGTGTTGGGGACACAAGAGATTTCTTGTATTTGGTTGCAGGGTTGTTTGAGAGATACCATCTTCAACCTACGCCTCCCACGGATTGATAAACCTTAGGTCATCCACTTGAGGGAAAATTGCTACTGTCCTACAAAACTCTGCGCTTGGAGGCCCAACACGAGTCTACAAGAATAAGTTGTGTAGTAGACATCACTCGTCGACAGCGAAGGCTTCGCGCGGGCCATGTCACAGGTTAAGTGGTCCATCCCCAATGCCTCTGGTTCAACCGCTGTCAATCTCTTCAAAGGCCCCGCCGCTGATCTCCTCCACCTCGCGATCAAGGATTTGCGATCCTTGTACGCCATCGAGCCCATTATGTCATTTCTGAAGGACACGTTCTACGACGGTGGCTTGGGATCCTCAGCTGCCAAGTCAGATCTCATCGACCATGACCACGCGAAGGGCACCCACTACGCCTCTTCCAAGGTGAGACAGCCCATCTGCGACATCAGGGAGTGCACCCTGGGTCTGTGCTCTTCCAAGTGGAAGGATCCCATCCATGACAAGTGAGGCAATATCCTATAAGAAAATCTTACTTTTTCTAGCTAGCCAACTCGTACCCATTGTTGCAGTAGCTTTTGCCATGCGATGTTTTAACTATGCCGTGTTTAATTATTTCAGTTATACAAAAATGTAATGTTCAATAGGGCTATCTGATGTTTAAGTATGAATTGTCCACTTCAGTTTCACGAATGGCTATATTTGGTTGTTTATAGTGAGTAGATGCCTTGTTTATCTGTATTTGGTTGTTAGGTTGGTTGCAGTGAGCATTTGCCCAGTTTTCAAGCAGATGCCCTGTTTACCTATATTCGGTTGTTAGGTTGGTTGCAGTGAGCATTTGCACATGGATATCTATGGTGACAATGGGATATTCACTTGAGTCACTTGATGTATGTTTTGGTGATCAACTTGCGGGTTCCGTGACCTTGGGGATTTATGCATAAGGGTTGGCACACATTTTCGTCTTGACTTTCCGGTAGAAACTTTGGGGCACTCTTTGAAGTTCTTTGTGTTGGTTTGAATAGATGAATCTGAGATTGTGTGATGCATATCGTATAATCAAACCCGCGGGTACTCATGGTGACATTGGAGTGCCTAGGTGACACTAGGGTTTTGGTTGATGTGTATCTTAAGGTGTTATTCTAGTACGAACTCTAGGGCTGTTCGTGACAATTAATGGGGATGGCTTATAAGATTGATCGGGAAGGATAACTTTGAGGTGGTTTTGTACCCTACAACAATTTCTTCGTTTGTTCTCCGCTATTTGTGACTTTGGAGTGAACTCTTTGTCGCACGTGAGGGATTTACATATGATTCAACTATGTCAACAATGTTGGGAGATCGCACTAGTGAAAGTATGAGCCCTAGGCCTTGTTTCTAAGCATTGCAATACCGTTTATGCTCACTTTTGTTAGTTGGTACCTTGCTGTTTTTATATTTTCAGATTACAAAAATCTATATTTACTATCCATACTACACTTTTATCACCATCTCTTCGCCGAACTAGTGCACCTATACAATTTACCATTGTATTGGGTGTGTTGGGGACACAAGAGATTTCTTGTATTTGGTTGCAGGGTTGTTTGAGAGATACCATCTTCAACCTACGCCTCCCACGGATTGATAAACCTTATGTAACACCCCGAGAATCATGCTACAGCAATCTTCCCCCTAATGGTTGCCATGTCATCATGATTACTAAGCTAATTGCCACTTGTCCAAAATCAAAGTCGAATTCAAATTTAAATTTGCAAGTGAAATTATTATTCTTCAAACAGTAAAACTAAAATGTTCGCATTATCCTATAAATTCCCCTGATCATCGTCATGTTGAAACCAACTTCTTTTGACTCACAAATAAATTCCTATGAGTTTAATAAATGCTCCAACAGCAAATAAAATGGCCTTTTCAAATTAAACAATTATATAAACATTCCCAAATAAAATGAAACTTTGTGTGTAGCACCCAAATATTGTATTTGAATTATATGTGCAGTATCATGTAGAACTAATATCATTTAGTGCCTAAAATAAATAGAAAACTGAGACAAAAAGATTGACAGAAAAAGAAAATAGGAAAGTGCTGCTGTGCACTTTGGCCCATATGAACAGAGGCCCGGCCCATCACCACTTTCATCCTCAACCTCCTGTTCACAGGAGGTGCACTGGACGCGCGTGCGGCGTCCATGCCGTGGATGGCCACACGGCGACCAGCCGGCGATGCCCCTGTGAGGATAAGGCCACCCCGACCCCCTCCGAACCCTAGGTCAATCATTCTCCCCCTCCGTCGCTCTCCTCCTTTGATTTCTTCGTCTCCCGAAGCCACCATCGTCGCGTCGTCGTCGTCTTCGCGGCCAGGAGCTTCTCCGAGCCACGATTGGGTGTCCAGGAGGTGCGCTGCATCCATCTACGTCGACTACGAGGATCGTTTCAACTTGAATCGCACCGCGCCATCGCCATCGACCGATCTCCTTCATCTCCGACCACCGCTTCCCGGCGTCGATTCGCACTGCTCCGACCACCCCCGGCCTCACCGTCTGCGTCCCCGGCTCCGTGGTGAGCATCTCGTCCGGTTCCCCCTCCTCCCCGCCTCGATCCGTCGCCGTATAGCCCGCCATCGCGCTTCGGACGTCATGGCCGAAGCTTGCGCTCGCCCGCGCGACCTGCCTCGCCTCGGGCCGCGTTTGGCCGCGCCTGCCCGCCCCGTGCTGCTCCCTGGCCGCGCTCGCCGCTGCTCCCCACGTCCCCTGCCACCGCTTGCTGCTCTCGCCGCTGCTCGCCGAGCTCACCACGGCCGCCGTCCCCCTGTACCTCGCGCGCCCGCCCCTACCCGGCTGCGCTCCAGGCCGCGCCGGCCACGTCCCGGGCTCCCCTGCCCGCGCCCCCTGCTCGCGTGGGCGTGCCCACGCCGCGTCCGCCCGAGCCGCTCCCCCTGCTCCTTCTTGTTGCTGCTGCGCTGCTCTTCGTGCTGGGCCTGCGCTCCGCGCGCCTCCGCCCGCTGCCTCTCGCGCGCACCCGCGCTGCGCCCAGCTGCTGCTGCTGCCTGCTGCGGCTGCTCGTTGCTGCTGCCAGCGCTGCTCCACGCGCCCCCTCGCTCCTGCTGCTGCCCAAGCTGCTTGAGCCGCTGCCGCTGCTTTGCTTGCTTTGCCTGATGCGCCACTGATGCTGACTCTGTCCAAGAGGCCGGCCCTATTAGTGCTAGGTTAGATTAGGTTAGGGGCTAGTCTAATTAGCTAGTCTAAATAGACACTGACCGCTGGGCCTCGCTCTAATTAGTTCAACCAAATAACCTTTGGATTAGTTACTATGTATGACATGTGGGTCTTGTTTGACCCTGTTGACTAGTCAACAGTTGACTGGTCAACAGTTGACTGGTCAACTGCTGACTGGACTAGTTGACTGGGTCAACCCAGCCCTCTGGTCCCACCTTTAAGCCACTGTGGCTAGCCCATAGTTGGGTACACATAGAGGTTCCTATTTAATTTCGAATTAAATAAATTCAGAAAATGCAATAAACTTTGGAAATTCATAGAAAATAAACCGTAATTTGGATGAAAAAGTTTTATATATGAAAAAAGATCAGAAAAATATGACGATTCCGAATATGCACTCCGTTCATCTGTCACGTGCCTCTATCGTAGCGAACATGGATCCGTCCCCTCCGTTTCATCTGGCCGAAAAATGCCAAACTTCGGGAAAACTTCCTCGGATGTTTTCCCTCTTCATCTGTATCATCTAGTACTGCGTTAGGTCACACCTAGCACCGCTTATTGCCATGTCATGCATCGTGATGCATCTGTTTGCATTGTATTTACTGTTTCTTCCCCCTCTTCTCTCTGGTAGACCCCGAGACCGATGCTGCCACTGTGATCGACTACGTCACCGACGACCCTGCTTCATTTTCAGCAGAGCTTCCAGGCAAGCAAAACCCCCTTGATCATCCAGATATCGCCCACTCTCTCCCACTTATGCTTGCATTAGTATTGCTCCTGTTGTTGCTCCGATAGCTCCTATTCTGATGCATAGCCTGATTTTGTCACATGCTACTGATACATTACCTGCTATCCTATGATGCTTAGTTAGGTATGCTATGATTCATCCATGGCCTTCACCCTTGTCCGTATGCCATACTTGTTACCGGGCCGTGATCACTCCGGGTGCGGTCGCGGAAACATTTACATTACTGCAATATTAAACTGTTAAAGACGGGCTGGCACCAAGGGTGCTCGCGAGAGAATAACATTAAAGACGGGTCGGCTCCAAGAGTACCCGCGAGTGATATCAAGTCGAAGCGACAGAAACTCTGTTCGTCTCTGCGAGATACTAAACACATCTAACGGATTTGGGTATTTGATCTGAGTTGGCCACTGGCCTATACGCACTACCACCATGTGGGATTATGGTTTAATGGGGCCGTCTACACCGTATGTATCAGCCAAAAGCTTTGTCAGATGTCCAGTTCAGCATTGTGGCCGGGTCGGGCTGGCGCCATCCAGGACAGAGGTGGTGCCTGGACCCACCCTACACACAACGACCCGGAGTGCATAGGGCGATGGCCCAAGACCCCTGAGCACTTAGGATGTAGACCGGCGGGGACCTCTCTGCTGAGCTCTAGGTAGGGCTGCGGTGTGTCGATTAGCCAAGGCCGGGCATGACCCGATAAAAGTGTGTCCGACCAGAGTTAATCGAGCGTGTTGGGTAACAGTAGTGCACCCCTGCAGGGAAGTTATCTATTTGAATAACCGTGTCCACGGTAACAGGACGCTCAGAGTTGTATCTTGATCTGCTACAACTACAAATGGATACTGTCACAATATTAAACTGCTACTACCGCTCTCGAGTTCACTTTCTCGCAGGATAGTCGAGGAAGGATCTCAGGGCATTACTACAATATGTGTGATTATATTATATCTTGCTCTACTCTCTTCTGATGCTGCAAGAATTGCTTCAAGATGCTAGTCTTCGATAGGCTAGGCCTCTCCCCCTCTGTTCCAGCATTCTGCAGTTTAGTCCAAAGATATAGCCCCATTCCTTTGATACAATGCATACTTAGTATAGATCTGATGTCAGTCTTGCGAGTACTTTGGATGAGTACTCACGGTTGCTTTGCTATTCTTTTCCCCCATACCCGATACTTGCAACCAGATGACGGAGCCCAGGAGCCAGACGCCACTGCAGGAGACTACTACCAGGAGAGTCCCGGAGGCACGTACTACTGGGTTGAGCCAGCCGACCAGGAGTAGATTCGGAGGCTCCCAGGCAAGAGGCATGCGCCTTTTCGATCGTTATGTCTCTATTTGTGCTAGCCTTCTTAAGGCAAACTTGACTAACTATGTCTGTACCCAGATATTTTGGTTTGTATGACTTATGTATTTGGGTCCTCGTGACCCCTGGTTTGTAATATGAAGATTTATGTTTAAATTTGAGTTTAGAGTTGTGTTGTGATATCTTCTCGTGAGTCTCTGATCTCGAGCGTGCACGTTTGCGTGTATGATTAGTGCACGGTCGAGCAGGGGCGTCACAAGTTGGTATCAGAGCCGACTACCTGTAGGACCCCCCCCCTTCCAACTCCTTGGCCGAAGTTGAGTCTAGTCTCCAAAAATTATTTTACTAACATGGCTGTGTGGCTTACGGGCCTACGTTGCCAAATGGATGGGATTAGAATCTTTTATTCCTCTTTCTTACTCTGGGATTCTATTCTCTCATCTTTTCGGGTTAAAGATTTTTGCTAACTCTGACTCTAGGTTCTCGTGACCATTTTCTCCCGGAGAGCCACTTGGAGCAGATGTTCCCGCTACTCGTGAAGTAACCGATTGTTCTGAAGACACTCTTTGAGGTTCCGAGAATCCATTGTGTCTGCTACCTTGCATCCCCTTTCCGCATGGGTACACCTACGAATAATTCCTCATATTTACCGAGGGTCCGTTCATCCCCAGTTGCTCAAGTGTCTCACAAAATACTTCGTATTGCTAATCGATCTTCCGATAATCCTCTGCAACCTATTACTCTTGAAACTCTTGTCTGCCTGCACTATGGCTAATTCCATATGTCCAGTAATCTTTGTTGACATCCTTTGTCATTATCATCTTGAGTCCCCTGATTCAATACATTTGCGAATGCTCGCAATCATCAATCCATTTCTAGAATTCATCCTTACGGCTCAGCTATCATTTTGAACTTGAGCTGGTTCTCGGCAAATCAAACCTTGATTGATTGTCCGTTTATTTCTATTCAACTTACTCATCTTTCGATCAGAACGTCTGCTTCTGACCCCCCCCCCCTCGATTTACAAATCATAATTCCTTTGTAATTAAGCTTCAAATTATTCAGTTATTTCCATAATCCGATGCTTTTACATTCTTTCTTCTACTGATTAAGTACCGATACTCACATCGGATCCTTTGCGGGCTGCTAGATCCTTTGGTGGATTATTATCCGACCGTTCCTGCATATTCTAAACCCTTGAGTTCTTCCCTTGATACAAATTGCCTTTGTCGAGTCGTATCATCTACTTTGACTTCGGTACTCTACTTTCAAAGTTGTATCCCTTGCTTCTGTTGTTTATGGTATAAGCTCCTAAAATGCCTCGAAGGGTTGTATCTATGTTTTTGCGATCCGTGTGAACCCGAAAGTTTTCACGGGTCATACTCCACTGGTGTTACGCCGGATAAAATTTCAACACTACAACTTCATCAAAAGCGAGAAGTAAATGAAAGGTTATGCGTTGAAAAAGTGGGAGTCGACCTTGAACTTTGTGTTCATGCCCATGGAAACGATGTATACCGTCACAGAAGCTTCTTGTAAAATATTTAATCATTTGAATAATTCTTCCGGTATCATTAAATTTGATTCCTTGCAGTTATGGTTCCAACCATGTTGTCCTTATTCAATATATCTGAAAGGAATCTATTCTAGTGCCTCATCTATTTTTTCGACAAGGTTAAAGTATCAGCTGTCCACGGGTCAACGATCCGGTTCAGCTTTTATGCTGTTTTACCTTCGAGTATTACCCTCTGGTATCTCGAAGATATCATGCCATTGCACTACATCTTATGAATTTTTGATGAGTAATACCACCCTTGCCCCTATATAATTTGTGTTGTCATCGACAACATCCTTGCCTTCCTTCCAACACAGACTTGGTCATGTCTTGGTTATACTTTGAGCTCCATGCTATTCTTGCAATTGTTCCTTGAGTATTTCTTGTGATCTTCAACTCCGACCCTTACTTGAAACACCATATTATTGCTACCCCGAAGCATGACTGTGGTATTCCGTATATCAACAAGAACATCGGAAGCGCAATGCTAGATGTTTCCTGATCAATTAACCAAACACTCTTGTATGGGTAAAATCATGGACTTCCTCGCCCTTTTATCTAAGTGATTTTGTACTGGCTATCCTGTCATGTATATCATGCTCTGCTTTCCTTGGGAAGGATATACACCTAATACTTGTGAATAAACACATTTTCCTTTCCATTGGTCTGTTTAGTCTGATAAACACATTTTCCTTTTCATTGGTCTGTTTAATCTGATAAACATGTTTTTCTTTCCATTGGTCTATTTAACCTTTCAATTGTTTCGTACACTCTAAGCAGTACTAATTCCCTGCTTATGTAAACACCTCGGTGTACAACTTTGTCAGTAAGACCCTGTTACTATTGTTGTTTACATTCCGGTAACCACCGATGGACGAGAACTTTGCCTATTGGTCCGCCTCGTCTTAACGAGCAGGATAATGGTTCTCTTCGTTCCCCGTCCTTGGTATCGACGTTGTTGCCGACATAGCTGACAAGCTATCCTCTGACATGCCTTGTTGTTGTGACCATGCAAGATGTCACCGTCCTCCCTATTCTTAGTCCACACTAACCACAGTTCCACAGGAATGAAACCTGACTCTCCTGTACATCCCTGTTTCCAAAGTTATTCCTCGCACCTGGCTTCGTACGTAATTGACGAGCCACCTTCCGAGAGATGATCTATTCTGGTATCAGACGCAATACTTATTCCCGTTGCTCTAAACCCCTTTCACCTTCTGTTTAGGCATCGAACGATTGCTTGCCCACTTGAAACTTCTTATGCCTTCTTTCATTGCTCTCGATGATTTCCTTGAGTTTCAACTCGAGAGATATCTTGTGCCTCATTCCCTAAGATAATTACCAGATGTCAAACCTTCCAAGACATTCGACCCTATAAGAGTTCCCCCTCCTACCCTATTCGTAAGTACGATGGAGTTCCCGAATAAAGGATGACGACTTCATCATGATAACTTGAAGCAGAGAAATGAAGACATCAACGAAAGGGATCAAATTCTTCGAGAAGGGCAACAATGACAATAAGACTCATTAGAATTTCGTAACCAATTCCTTCCCCTTAACTCTACCTCTTAAATCTCGGGACGAGATTTCTTGTAGTGGAGGAGATTTGAAACACCCCGAGAATCATGCTACAGTAATCTCCCCCCTAATGGTTGCCATGTCATCATGATTACTAAGCTAATTGCCACTTGTCCAAAATCAAAGTCGAATTCAAATTTAAATTTGCAAGTGAAATTATTATTTCTTCAAACAGTAAAACTAAAATGTTCGCATTATCCTATAAATTCCCCTGATCATCGTCATGTTGAAACCAACTTCTTTTGACTCACAAATAAATTCCTATGAGTTTAATAAATGCTCCAACAGCAAATAAAATGGCCTTTTCAAATTAAACAATTATATAAACATTCCCAAATAAAATGAAACTTTGTGTGTAGCACCCAAATATTGTATTTGAATTATATGTGCAGTATCATGTAGAACTAATATCATTTAGTGCCAAAAATAAATAGAAAACTGAGACAAAAAGATTGACAGAAAAAGAAAATAGGAAAGTGCTGCTCTGCACTTTGGCCCATATGAACAGAAGCCCAGCCCATCACCACTTTCATCCTCAACCTCCTGTTCACAGGACGTGCGCTGGACGCGCGTGCGGCGTCCATGCCGTGGATGGCCACACGGCGACCATCCGGCGATGCCCCTGCGAGGATAAGGCCACCCCGACCCCATCCGAACCCTTGGTCAATCATTCTCCCCCTCCGTCGCTCTCGTCCTTTGATTTCTTCATCGCCCGAAGCCACCATCGTCGCGTCGTCGTCGTCTTCGTGGCCAGGAGCTTCTCCGAGCCACGATTGGGTGTCCAGGAGGTGCGCTGCATCCATCTACGTCGACTACGAGGATCGTTTCAACTTGAATCGCATCGCGCCATCGCCATCGACCGATCTCCTTCATCTCCGACCACCGCTTCCCGGCGTCAATTCGCACTGCTCCGACCACCCCCGGCCTCGCCGTCTGCGTCCCCGGCTCTGTGGTGAGCATCTCGTCCGGTTCCCCCTCCTCCCCGCCTCGATCCGTCGCCGTATAGCCCGCCATCGCGCTTTGGACATCATGGCCAAAGCTCGCGCTCGCCCGCGCGACCTGCCTCGCCTCGGGCCGCGCCTGCCCGCCCCGTGCTGCTCCCTGGCCGCGCTCGCCGCTGCTCCCCGCGTCCTCTGCCACCGCTTGCTGCTCTCACCGCTGCTCGCCGAGCTCACCGCGGCCGCCGTCCCCCTGTACCTCGCGCGCCCGCCCCTACCCGGCTGCGCTCCAGGCCGTGCCGGCCACGTCCCGGGCTCCCCTGCCCGCGCCCCCTGCTCGCGTGGGCGTGCCCACGCCGCGTCCGCCTGAGCCGCTCCCCCTGCTCCTTCTTGTTGCTGCTGCGCTGCTCTTTGTGCTTGGCCTGCGCTCCGCACGCCTCCGCCCGCTGCCGCTCGCGCGCACCCGCGCTGCGCCCAGCTGCTGCTACTGCCTGCTGCGGCTGCTCGCTGCTGCCTGCTGCGGTTGCTCGCTGTTGCTGCCAGTGCTGCTCCATGCGCCCCCTCGCTCCTGCTACTGCCCAAGCTGCTTGAGCCGCTGCTGCTGCTTTGCTTGCTTTGCCTGATGCGTCGCTGCTGCTGACTCTGTCCAAGAGGCCGGCCCTATTATTGCTAGGTTAGATTAGGTTAGGGGCTAGTCTAATTAGCTAGTCTAAATAGACACTGACTGCTGGGCCCCGCTCTAATTAGTTCAACCAAATAACCTCTGGATTAGTTACTATGTATGACATGTGGGTCCTGTTTGACCCTATTGACTAGTCAACAGATGACTGGTCAACTGCTGACTGGACTAGTTGACTGGGTCAACCCAGCCCTCTGGTCCCACCTGTAAGCGACTGTGGCTAGCCCATAGTTGGGTACAAATAGAGGTTCCTATTTAATTTCCAATTAAATAAATTCAGAAAATGCAATAAACTTTGAAATTCATAGAAAATAAACCGTAATTCGGATGAAAAAGTTTTATATATGAAAAACGATCAGAAAAATATGACGATTCCGAATATGCACTCCGTTCATCTGTCACGTGCCTCTATCATAGCAAACATGGATCCGTCCCCTCCGTTTCATCTGGCCAAAAAATGCCAAACTTCGGGAAAACTTCCTCGGATGTTTTCCCTCTTCATCTGTATCATCTAGTATTGCGTTAGGTCACACCTAGCACCGCTTATTGCCATGTCATGCATTGTGATGCATCTGTTTGCATTGTATTTACTGTTTCTTCCCCCTCTTCTCTCCGGTAGACCCCGAGACCGATGCTGGCACTGTGATCGACTACGTCACCGACGACCCTGCTTCATTTTCAGCAGAGCTTCCAGGCAAGCAAAACCCCCTTGATCATCCAGATATTGCCCACTCTCTTCCCCTTATGCTTGCATTAGTATTGCTCCTGTTGTTGCTCCGATAGCTCCTATTCTGATGCATAGCCTGATTTTGTCGCCTGCTACTGATACATTACCTGCTATCCTATGATGCTTAGTTAGGTATGCTATGATTCATCTGTGGCCTTCACCCTTGTCCGTATGCCATACTTGTTACCGGGCCGTGATCACTCCGGGTGTGGTCGCGGAAACATTTACATTACTGCAATATTAAATTGTTAAAGACGGGCTGGCCCCAAGGGTGCTCGCGAGAGAATAACATTAAAGACGGGTCGGCTCCAAGAGTACCCGCGAGTGATATCAAGTCGGAGCGACATAAACTCTGTTCGTCTCAGCGAGATACTAAACACGTCTAACGGATTTGGGTATTTGATCTGAGTTGGCCACTGGCCTATACGCACTACCACCACGTGGGATTATGGTTTAATGGGGCCCTCTACACCGTATGTATCAGCCGAAAGCTTTGTCAGACGTCCAGTTCAGCATTGTGGCCGGGTCGGGCCGGCGCCATCCAGGACAGAGGTGGTGCCTGGACCCACCCTGCACACAACGACCCGGAGTGCACAGGGCGATGGCCCAAGACCCCTGAGCACTTAGGATGTAGACTGGCGGGGACCTCTCTGCTGAGCTCTAGGTAGGGCTGCGGTGTGTCGATCAGCCAAGGCCGGGCATGACCCGATAAAAGTGTGTCCGGCCAGAGTTAATCGAGCGTGTTGGGTAACAGTAGTGCACCCCTGCAGGGAAGTTATCTATTCAAATAATCGTGTCCATGGTAACAGGACGCTCAGAGTTGTATCTTGATCTGCTACAACTATAAATGGATACTGTCACAATATTAAACTACTACTACCGCTCTCGAGTTCACTTTCTCGCAGGATAGTCGAGGAAGGATCTCAGGGCATTACTACAATATGTGTGATTATATTATATCTTGCTCTACTCTCTTCTGATGGTGCAAGAATTGCTTCAAGATGCTAGTCTTCGATAGGCTAGGCCTCTCCCCCTCTGTTCCGGCATTCTGCAGTTTAGTCCAAAGATATAGCCCCATTCCTTTGATACAATGCATACTTAGTATAGATCTGATGTCAGTCTTGCGAGTACTTTGGATGAGTACTCACGGTTGCTTTGCTATTCTTTTCCCCCATACCCGATACTTGCAACCAGATGACGGAGCCCATGAGCCAGACGCCACTGCAGGAGACTACTACCAGGAGAGTCCCGGAGGCACGTACTACTGGGTTGAGCCAGTCGACCAGGAGTAGATTCGGAGGCTCCCAGGCAGGAGGCCTGCGCATTTTCGATCGTTATGTCGTTGTTTGTGCTAGCCTTCTTAAGGCAAACTTGACTAACTATGTCTGTTCCCAGATATTATGGTTTGTATGAATTATGTATTCTGGTCCTCGTGACCCCTGGTTTGTAATATGAAGATTTATGTTTAAATTTGAGTTTAGAGTTGTGTTGTGATATCTTCCCGTGAGTCTCTGATCTCGAGCGTGCACGTTTGCGTGTATGATTAGTGCACGGTCGAGCAGGGGCGTCACACCTTAGGTCATCCACTTGAGGGAAAATTGCTACTGTCCTACAAAACTCTGCGCTTGGAGGCCCAACACGAGTCTACAAGAATAAGTTGTGTAGTAGACATCAGAGCTCCACCTCACTGGGCAACTAGTCACTAATCGGTGAGGTGTCGACCGCGCAGGCTGGTTGGTGAGGTTTGTCGGGCACGTGTCAGCACGCAGGGAGAAGATTTGCCTTTAATGACACCCGTCCAGAAGGCGTGTCAAAATAATACGAGGTAGCTGGGCGAGCGGTGCAGGAACCTTGCCGGGGCGGCCTCTCCACATGACACCTAACAGCGCATTTAAAGCTTTTGTCCTAAACTGGCAGAGTTAGGTACGATATCACTGTTCGCTATCTAATCACTATGAAATTACTGTTTTGCCACTGTGGAAACCCCTTTGAGCTATAAAAGGAGGGCCAGGGCAACAGTTAGGGGTATTCAGATCCTTTTTCAAACACCAGCACATCTTGCATGCGTAGCTGCTCTCTCTGCACCTTGCCGGGAGAAGCACTCCTTGTACTTGTGTTCTCACACATCCAATACACCAAAGCAGGAGTAGGGTTTTACGCTTCTTAGCGGCCCGAACCTGGGTAAATCCCTCGTGTTCTCCATTGATTTTGCTCTTTGTGCACGTTGATCTCCCCTGCCGAACCACAAGGGGCTCGATGGCCCCATAGATGGTCGTATCCCCACGACAATACCTGAGCATGAACAGGAACAAATCCTATGGAAGTGTCATTTCGAGGCTTACGAAGGACACCATGCGGGAGACAGAACTGCACATAAGGTACTGCAATCTGGTTTTTATTGGCCTACTCTTTTCAAGGATGCTCGTAAGTTTGTCTTATCTTGTGATGAATGTCAAAGAATTGGTAATGTTGGTAGACGTCAGGAAATGCCTATGAATTATTCACTTGTTATTGAACCATTTGATGTTTGGGGATTTGATTATATGGGACCTTTTCCTAAATCCAATGGGTATACTCATATTTTAGTTGCTATTGATTACGTTACTAAGTGGGTAGAAGCTATTCTGACTAGTAGTGCTGATCATAACACTTCTATTAAAATGCTTAAAGAAGTTATTTTCCCGAGGTTTGGAGTCCCTAGATATTTAATAACTGATGGTGGTTCACATTTTATTCATGGTGCTTTCCGTAAACTGCTTGCTAAATATGATGTCAACCATAGAATTGCATCTCCCTATCACCCTCAATCTAGTGGTCAAGTTGAATTGAGCAATAGAGAAATAAAGTTAATTTTGCAAAAGACCGTCAATAGATCTAGAAAGAATTGGCCTAAGAAAATTGATGATGCATTATGGGCTTATAGAACTGCTTATAAAAATCCTATGGGTATGTCTCCTTATAAAATGGTCTATGGAAAAGCATGTCATTTACCTCTTGAGTTAGAACATAAAGCATATTGGGCAATTAAAGAACTCAATTATGATTTTAAACTTGCCGGTGAAAAGAGGCTATTTGATATTAGTTCACTAGATGAATGGAGAACCCAAGCTTATGAAAATGCTAAATTGTTTAAGGAAAAGGTTAAAAGATGGCATGATAAAAGAATTCAAAAACAGGAATTCAAAGTGGGTGAATATGTTCTATTGTACAATTCTCGTTTGAGATTCTTTGCAGGAAAACTTCTCTCTAAATGGGAAGGACCGTATATCATCGAAGAAGTTTATCGCTCCGGAGCCATCAAAATAAACAACTCCGAAGGCACTAATCCGAGAGGGGTGAATGGGCAAAGAATTAAGCACTATATTTCAGGTACTCCCATTAATGTTGAAACTAATATTATTCAAACTATGACACCGGAGGAATACATAAGAGAGACCTTCCAGAACACTCCAGAACCCTGAAAAGGAAGAGGTACGTGATACGGTAAGTAAACCGACTCCAAAACTTCCATAAAAATACTTTCTGTTAGTTTTGGAATATTAGAAATAAATACAAAAATAAGAAACAGCCGAGGGGACCCACGAGGTGCACACGAGGCACCAGGGCGCGCCACCCCCCCAGGCGCACCCGGGTGGCTCGTGGGCCCCTCGTGAGCCTTCCCGACTCCGTTTTCTTCCGGATTACTTGTTTTCCAAGATAAAAATTCTTTATATATGCTCCCGGACGTTTTGACCACCGTATCGCAGAAATCTCCGCTGTTCTTGTTTCGTGCTATTTTTCTGACAGATCTAGATCTCCATGGCCCCCCAAAAGCTCTGTGCCTAGCACCGTATTGTGCAACCATCGCCGGGCAAACGCCCCTACAGCGAGGTTTACTACGAGTTGCCATCGGGAGAGGAAGACAATGGCAAGGAAGACAAGGTCGAGGAAGTAGTGGGTGCCCAGACTCCAAAAGGAGGGCAAGCCGTTCCCATGGAGGAGACCGCAGAGAAGGGAGATATCCTTCAACCCTTATATGACCATCTTCCCCCATCCGTAATTGAATCCCTAAGAGTCTTTGAAACAATTTGTGCTCAAAATACATCTCTCACTCGTGACATTATTTTGTTGGAAGAGCAAAACATCGCCCTTTGAAGCATCAACCGTAAATTGGAGTTTCTGCTAAAGCTGAAGGACAAGCTCACCACTTCATCATCACCGAAGAAAGTAACTTGAGCACATGGGTATGGGCACTCCCCTTGGCTTGTGCCAAGCTTGGGGGAGGTGCCCCGGTATCATATCACCATCACTTTTGTTATCTTTACCTACTTTTAGTTCGATCCTTAGTTATTTCGTGATCTAGTTGAATAAAAGTTTAGTATGATCTATTTTCAAGTGCTAGTTTCGTGATCTATCTATCTATGTAATTGAGTTAAGAGTTATATAATAAAGAGTAGTTTGAGTTTTTGCTTCTTTACTTTTATGTTTCAATCCTAGCAATGAAAATAATGAAAAAGATCATATGCTAATCTTATGGAAAGTAATGACATTACATAAAGAAAAGTATAAGTGGTAAAATTTATTGGAAGTTAACAAGCATAGCATTGGTCAATGATGCAATTCATGAAAAAATTAATAGGGAAGAGAAGATTCACATGCAAATACACTATCTTGGACATCTTTTATGATTGTGAGCCCCCATTAAGTATTTTATGTCAAATTTTTTACGTTGGACAAGGAAGACAACGTAATGAATTATGTTTGCTTATATTCACATAGAAGCTATATTCTCATAGATCCTCCAACATGTGGTGCTTACCCAATATCTTTGCTAGCCAAAAATACGCACCAAGTAGAGATACTACTTGTGCATCTAAAACCCTTAAACCCAGTTTCTTGTCATGAGAGTCCATTATATCTACCTATGGATTGAATAAGATCCTTCAAGTAAGTTGTCATTGGTGCAAAAAGCAATAAAAATTGCCTCTAAATATGTATGAACTTTTATTGTAAGGGAAAATAAGCTTTGTACGAACTTGTGATGGTAAAGAAATAAAAGCGACAGACTGCATAATAAAGGTTGCTATCACAAGGGGCAATATAAAGTGACGTTCCTTTGCATTAAGAGCTTGTGCATTGATACGTCTCCAACGTATCTATAATTTTTTATTGTTCCATGCTATTATATTATCAATCTTGAATGTTTTTATATACATTTACAACAATTATATATCATTTTTTGGCACTAACCTATTAACTTAGTGCCCAGTGCCAGTTGCTGTTTTTGCCTGTTTTTGGTTTTCCAGAATATCAGTACCAAACGAAGTCCAAATGCCACGAAACTTTTTGGAGATTTTTTTCTGGACATAACAAACACTAGAAGCTTCGGGAGGAGATGAGGAGATGAAGCAGTGGCCCACGAGGCACCACGGCGCGCCCGGGGGGGCGCCCTGGTGGCTCGTGGGGCCCACACAGCTCCGTTTGACCTAATTCCACCACTATAAATTCTCTAAAATTGGGAAACCAACAGAGGATTCCACGAAATACATTTTCCGCCGCCGCAAGCTTCTGTTCTCGAGAGATCCCATCTGGAGGCCTTTTCCGATACTCCGCCGGAGGGGGAATCGATCACGGAGGGGCTCTCCATCAACCTTGCTGCCCTTCCGATGATGCGTGAGTAGTTTACCACAGACCTTCAGGTCCATAGTTAGTAGCTAGATGGCTTCTTCTCTCTTTTTGATCTTCAATACAATGTTCTCGTCGATGTTCTTGGAGTTCTATCCGATGTAATCACTTTTTGCGGTGTGTTTGTTGGGATCCGATGAATTGTGAGTTTATGATCAGATTATCCATGAATATTATTTGAGTCTTCTCTGAACTCTTTTATGCATGATCATTATAGCTTCGTATTTCTCTTCGATCTATTGATTTGGTTTGGCCAACTAGATTGATTTATCTTGCAATGGGAGAGGTGCTTTGTAATGGGTTCGATCTTGCGGTGCTCAATCCCAGTGACAGAAAGGGACATGACACGTATGTATCATTGCTATTAAGAGTAAAAAGATGGGGTTTATTCATGCGCGAGTTTACTTTGTCTACATCATGTCATCTTGCTTAAGGCGTTACTCCGTTCTTTATGGACTTAATACACTAGATGCATGCTGGATAGCGGTTGATGTGTGGAGTAATAGTAGTACATGCAGGCAGGAGTCGGTCTACTTGTCTCAAACGTGATGCCTATATACATGATCATTGCCTTGGATATCGTCATGATTATTTGCTTTTCTATCAATTGCCCAACAGTAATTTGTTCACCCACCGTATGCTATTTTCATGAGAGAAGCCTCTAGTGAAAACTATGGCCCCTGGGTCTACTTCTATCATATATTAAAAATCCTAAAAATACCTTGCTGCACTTTTACTTTATTTATTTTATTTTGTATTTTTGTTCGATCTATTTATCTATCACCATACAATTTAATCTTGCAATTAACCGCCAAGGGATTGACAACCCCTTGTTTGCGTTGGGTGCAAGGATTAGTTATTTTGTGTGCAGGTACTGTTAACGAGGTGTTGAGTGATTCTCCTACTGGATTGATAACCTTGGTTGCATAACTGAGGGAAATACTTATCTCTACTGTACTGCATCATCCCTTCCTCTTCGGGGAAAACCAACGCATATCCCAAGTAGCAGGAAGAATTTCTGGCGCCGTTGTCGGGGAGACATCATCAACATCTATCAAGTACCTACGCATAAACGTTCATCTCCTTGCATTTATTTTATTTGCCTTTGCCTCTCGTTTTCATCTCCCCCACTTCTAAAAATTTTTATCGCAAAAACACAAATATTTTTTTACTTGCTTGCTTGCTTTTATTTCCTTCATGTCGAACACACAAGAACAAAAAGTAAAAGCAAAAATATAAGATACTATGGATCCACTTAAAGTTTTCTACTTGGATCATGTTCGATCCATTTGTGCTTGTGCTGAAACCCCAACTAGTTTAGTTGAGGGAAAATCATTAGATGAGCATGCTCATTTTGTGCGTCACCGTTTGTCTGAAAAAGGGAGACTCTTATAGCATCAAATAAATTGCTTGCTATGTTATGCCTGGAATCTATGTGAAATTTATGATTTTACTTGTTGCTCTGAGAACCCTAAAAAACACCTTCCCTACCTATGTGAGTTTAATGATAATGAAATCTTATCTTCTTATGCCAAGGGTGTTTATAGTTACTATGATATCGAACAAATTGAAGAATTTGTTGCTTTTAAGGGTGCTTATGAAGTTGCTTCTTTGATAGAAAAGTATGATATTACTCTCTACAAATCTGAAAATTTTGACATACTTAAATATTGCTATGAAAATTATGCTCCTAATGCCTATGTTAATGAATTTATTGAGAGAATGTCTGCTACTTTAGAAGAAAATAATGATATGCATGAATCCATAGATAATTATGATTCCGTTGATTCGATTAAAATATCCCCTGTTGATGAATGTGATGCTTGCTATTCTTATGGCCATGATGCCAATATTAATGATGCTTATAGAGATGAATTTGCTATAGTTCCTTATGTTAAAAATGAAATTATTGCTATAGTACCCACACTTGATAGCTCCTTGAATGAAAAGCATGATTGTAATGATGTTGTTACAAATTCTATTAATGTCAATTGTTCTAATAATATGCAAAACTACAAGCTTGGGGATGATAATTTTGTTATGTCCACTACTTATTGCAATGATCATGATTGGGGTGATAATGCTTCTTATGATCTTGAAAATTTATTTAAGCCTCATGATGAATATGTTATTGATAATAAAATCGGCAATACTATTAAAGTGGGTTTGGAAGAGCGTCAACTTTAGGTAATAATGATCCCACTACTTTGGAGAGTGTTCAATCTTATGAATTTTTTGATGAAAGTGGGTTTGGAGAGGTCATGACTTTAGTTGATGATAATCCCACTATTTTGGAAGATTATAAAAAAATTATGCATATGGATCATAGAGAGAATATTGTTTATGATAGCTATATTGTTGAGTTTGATTATGATCCTACATGTAATTATTATGAGAGAGGAAAATATGGTTGTAGAAATTTTCATGTTACTCAATTACCTCTCTTGAAGTTCAAATTGTTAATGCTTCGTTCTTCTTCCTTGCGTATGCTAGATACTTTTTGTATTGACAATTTGTTTGCCTATAAAATGCCTATGCATAGGAAGTATGTTAGACTTAAATGTGTTTTTCACATGTTTCATGATGCTCTCTTCGTGTTTAAATTACTATCTTTTATGTGAGCATCATTGAAATCTCAAGCCTATCTTAATGGCTATAAAGAAAGAGCATGTTGGGAGACAACCCAATAAATTTTTATTCTATTCTTGTGTGTTCACACAATTATTCTACTGTTATGATTGTGTTTTTTATGTTTTAAGTAGTGTTTGTGCCAAGTAAAAGCCTTTGGGATGATTTGGAAGATAGTATAATTGATGCTGTTTGGAAAACAGAAAGTTTTGCATCCAGTGCTGGAATTTTAATTCTGTACTGGAGCGTCAGAAAAATCTGAAAATTTTACACAGTATTGGTACATGAATTTCCCACGTTGTCCAGATTTTTCATAATTTTTGGAGTTATAGAAGTATCGCTTTTAAATAGATCTTTACAGACTGTTCTGTTTTAGACAGATTCTGTTTTTGTTGCATAGTTTGCTTATTTTGATGAATCTATGGATCGTATCGGGGGGTATGAGTCATGAGAAGTTGGAGTACAGTAGCATTATGCCAATATTAAATATGAATCAATTTATCACAGTACTTACAGTTAAAGATTTATTTGTTATACTAACGGATCTCACGAAGGTTTTGTTGAGTTTTGTGTGATTGAAGTTTTCAAGTTTTGGGTGAGATCACGATGGATGAAGGAATAAGGAGTGGCAAGAGCCTAGGATTGGGGATGCCCAAGGCACCCCAAGGTAATATTCAAGGAAGACTCAAGCGTCTAAGCTTGGGGATGCCCCGGAAAGCATCCCCTCTTTCTTCTACCAACCATCGGTAATTTTACTTGGAGCTATATTTTTATTCGTCACATGATATGTGTTTTGCTTGGAGCGTCGTGTATTATATGAGTCTTTGCTTTGTTTGCTTTTTAGTTTGTCACAATCATCTTTGCTGGACACACCTATTTGAGAGAGCCACACGTTTATCATGATTTGTTAGAATACTCTATGTGCTTCACTAAAATCTTTTGAGCTAGGCAGTTGCTCTAGTGCTTCACTTAAATCTTTTTGAGCACGGCGGTGGCTAAATTTTGAAGAAATATTTGAACTCTCATGCTTCAATACTATTATATTAGGTCCAACGTATCTATAATTTTTTATTGTTCCATGCTATTATATTATCAATCTTGGATGTTTTTATATACATTTATAGCAATTATATATCATTTTTTGGGACTAACCTATTAACTTAGTGCCCAGTGCCAATTGCTGTTTTTTGCCTGTTTTTGGTTTTCCAGAATATCAGTACCAAACGAAGTCCAAATGCCACGAAACTTTTTGGAGATTTTTTTCTGGACATAACAAACACTAGAAGCTTCAGGAGGAGACGAGAAGATGAAGCAGTGACCCACGAGGCACCACGGCGCGCCCCAGGGGGGGCGCCCTGGTGGCTCATGGGGCCCACACGGCTCCGTTTGACCTAATTCCACCATTATAAATTCTCTAAAATCGGGAAACCAACAGAGGAGTCCACGAAATACTTTTTCCGCCACCGCACGCTTCTGTTCTCGAGAGATGCCATCTGGAGGCCTTTTCCGGTACTCCGCCGGAGGGGGGATCGATCACGGAGGGGCTCTCCATCAACCTTGCTGCCCTTCCGATGATGCGTGAGTAGTTTACCACAGACCTTCGGGTCCATAGTTAGTAGCTAGATGGCTTCTTCTCTCTTTTTGATCTTCAATACAATGTTCTCCTCGATGTTCTTGGAGTTCTATCCGATGTAATCACTTTTTGCGGTGTGTTTGTTGGGATCCGATGAATTGTGAGTTTATGATCAGATTATCCATGAATATTATTTGAGTCTTCTTTGAACTCTTTTATGCATGATTATTATAGCTTCGTATTTCTCTCCGATCTATTGATTTGGTTTGGCCAACTAGATTGATTTATCTTGCAATGGGAGAGGTGCTTTGTAATGGGTTCGATCTTGCGGTGCTCAATCCCAGTGACAGAAAGGGACATGACACGTATGTATCGTTGCTATTAAGGGTAAAAAGATGGGGTTTATTCATGCGTGAGTTTACTTTGTCTACATCATGTCATCTTGCTTAAGGCGTTACTCCGTTCTTTATGCACTTAATACACTAGATGCATGCTGGATAGCAGTCGATGTGTGGAGTAATAGTAGTACATGCAGGCAGGAGTCGGTCTACTTGTCTCGGACATGATGCCTATATACATGATCATTGCCTTGGATATCGTCATGATTATTTGTTTTTCTATCAACTGCCCAACAGTAATTTGTTCACCCACCGTATGCTATTTTCATGAGAGAAGCCTCTAGTGAAAACTATGGCCCCCGGGTCTACTTCTATCATATATTAAAAATCCTAAAAATACCTTGCTGCACTTTTACTTTATTTATTTTTATTTTGTATTTTTGTTCGATCTATTTATCTATCACCATACAATTTAATCTTGCAATTAACCGCCAAGGGATTGACAACCCCTTGTTTGCGTTGGGTGCAAGGATTTGTTATTTTGTGTGTAGGTACTGTTAACGAGGTGTTGCATGATTCTCCTACTGGATTGATAACCTTGGTTTCATAACTGAGGGAAATACTTATCTCTACTGTACTGCATCATCCCTTCCTCTTCAGGGAAAAACCAACGCAGATCACAAGTAGCATGCATCCAACAACAAAAAGCGCATGACAACCTCTGCTTCCCTCTGCGAAGGGCCTATCCTTTACTTTTATGTATTTACTTTTTATGTAAGAGTCAATAGTGGTCTCCTCTATTCCTTTTTATTTTTCTCTTTTGCAAGCATCATGTGGTGGGGAAGATCTAGGCACATATATCCAGTTGGATATGAGTGATCATGAGTTATTATTGTTGACATTACCCTTGAGGTGAATAAATTGGGAGGCGAAATTCTAAGCCCCTATCTTTCTATGTGTCTGGCTGAAACTTTTTGCTCCATATATATGTTATGAGTGTTAGCAATCATAGAAGACTAAATGATGGTTGAGTATGTGGACTTGCTAAAAAGCTCCTACATGAGACCCTTCCTGAAAATATGATGAATTGCAATTGCATTGTTGACTGAGAACATAGTTTGTTAGTTTTCAAGAAAGTTTATGCCTTATACTTCGTTATTGTGATGAATTGTTACTTGCTCATGAGAAGTTCTATGATAAGGAATATTGCTGTTATAATAATGATCATGATGCTACTATGTCCGTATTTTGTTTTTATCGACACCTCTTTCTCTAAACATGTGGACATGATTATCGATATCGGCTTTCGCTTGAGGACAAGCGAGGTCTAAGCTTGGGGGAGTTGATACGTCCATTTTGCATCATGTTTTCCTACTGTTATTTATAGTGTTTTTAATCAATATAATACTTTGTGGAGCAATTCTAATGCCTTTTCTCTCTTAATATGCAAGATTTACACAAGGAGGGAGATTGCCGGCAGCTGGAATTCTGGACCTGAAAAAGCTATGTCAGAGATACCTATTCTACACATCTCCAAATGAACTGAAATTTCACGGAGATTTATTTTGGAATAAATAAAAAAAATTGGAAGAAAGAAGTACCAGAGGGGGCCACCCAGGTGCCCACGAGGCACCTGTCGTGGGAACGATTTCGACAATAGAGAGGGGTAGGGTAAAGGAGCATGATCTATCGAGATGCAAATGGGTGGCACGAATGATTTTAGTGAGTTCGGGCCTCTCGCGGCGGAGATAACAGCCCTACGTCTCGTGCTCCGGAGAGGCTTTGTTTTATCTGAGTATGAATCCGGAGATTACAATGTGTGAGAGAGGGGAGAACGGATCTCCATGCCTGAGCTAAGTCCCGAGATTAATGGCGAGAGAGCCAGGGGAGAAGAATGAGCCTGCCCCAAGTCTAGTGGTGGGGGTGGCTTATATAGAGTGTGCCACCCCCTCACCTCTTATGTTACAAAGGTGGACCATCAATGCCATAATATCTGCCCACTACGAAACCGCCATGCTGACTATTGGTCTTCGTATGTCCGAGTGAAATCAGGTACTCCGATTGGAATGAGTTCGTCGAGTGGAGTGCTATGCTCCGAGTGGTTGTTGTCGTTCGAGTGACTTTCAAGTTGCGGTACATCTGAACGGCGATCTGGCCCAGGGGCCCAGTACAAAGTGTACGGTGTCCATGGGTAGGGTCTTTAGGTCAGGCCTGTTACCCTACCCCCAATACATGTCCTCGTCATTAGCCCCCGAATCGGCCGAGGTTCAGAGGGTCGAGTCGAGGTGAATTCCCAGATGAGTCGAGTGCTACGGAGGCACTCATGAACTCCATCTGGTCACCCGGCAGTCTTATCTCCGCGTGTTGCCTTGACGGATTCCAGACTACATGGTGTCCGAGTGAAGTGAGCCCTTCGCGCGTCGGGTGGCGGACCAGACCTGAGCGTTTTTGGAAGGGTTTTAAAGGTCGAGCAATCGAATTGCTGGATCCCGGATTTTGCGGCATTCGAAATCAGAGATGTGCGCACACAGATCGACGGAGACCATGTGGAGAAACTTGGTGACAGTCGTTCATCTCTCGAAAGAGGCTGACTTGTGATCTGAGTATGGAAGAGTCATTAAATCCGGGCAACAGGATTGACGCATGGACTGCTCTCTCGGAGAGATGCCATTCTTATCCCCGGAGGAACGTCAATACAAGTCGGCTCTAGATCCAAACTTATGAGTTTCACGCTTTGAGTCCTAGAAGAAGGCTCAAACGGGTCTGCGGAGGAGCTTTAAACTCACTTTATAGCAATTTTTTTGAGTGATTTGGAGCCGGTCCTGTATCGAGTAACTGATTACTCGGAATTTCTTCGCGCCAGGGCACGAAACGTTTGCTTCAGTGAAGATACTCGGAATTTTGTTCTATGGGTGCACGATCAGCGCACCCATAGGGTGTAGCCCCCGAGACTCTGACTGATTGCTGGTAGTCGGTTGGAGTCTGTAAGATTTGTTGTACTCGAATGTTGTTGCTGGACTTGACCGAGCAGAATGTTTCTTTTTGGTTTCTCTTCTAGTGGGGGCACGCTGAGTGCACCCACTGGGTGTAGTCCCCGAGCCTATGTCGGACTAGATGAGTCTGGCAGAGGGTTTAAGTCTTTTGGTCTGGAACTGAATTACACAGGTGAACCCTCGTGCGCTTGGCACGGTAAATGACTTCAGCCTAGAACTGTGGCGGGTCTTCATGCATTCGGAATGGATCTTCGTGGGCTCGGCACGGTAAATAACTACAATCTGGAGCTGAGTCAATCTGATGGATCTTCCTACGCTTGGCACAGTAAATAAGTTCAGCCTGGAACTGGGTCAATCAGGTGAATCTTTGTGCACTCGACACGGTAAATAACTTTTAGTCTGAAATTGAGTCGATCGGATGGATCTTCATGCACTCGGCATAGTAAATAAATTTAGCCTGGGACTGGGTCTGTCAAGCAAATCTTCATGCACTTGGCACGGTAAGTAAATTCATCCTGGAACTGGGTCAAGTAGGTGAATCTTCGTGCACTCAGCACGGTAAATAACTTTGGTCTTGAAACTGCCGACTGGAGAGAAAAGTTGGACACTGCAAGGAGTACTTCTTATATTGACCGTTAGCCTTTGCTCTTGCCAACCAGACGATCGGGTTGGGACCGGGTTGGAGACGAAGAGTGAGCGTTAGGTATTGAGCATATTTTGTGAAAAAGTAGAAAGCTGAGTGAGGAACATGCCGAATGGCGGCGCGCCCATAGGCTTAGCCCCCGAATCGGTTGAGGTTCTATAGAACGAGGTCACTAAAAACTTGATTTGGCCCGAGCACTACGGGGGCACTCGGCGCCTGTCGTCAAGCTTTAGTCAACTACGATTTGAACAAAACTTCAACGGATTCTGGACTATACGTTTTCCGATTGATCGGATTGGGTTGATTGCTGGGCAAAACTCGGTGGCATTCATATGTCTCTCTGGAGAGATTGACTAGAGGTCCGAGTGAGGACATGCCATGAAACCCGAGTGATGACGCCGGCGTGTGGTCCGATTCTCCGGAGAGATGCCACTCACTATCCCAGGGGAACGCCAGCGCAGGTCATCTCCGAGTCCAAGTTTATGAGCCACGTGCCTTGGAGCCTAGACAAAGGGCCAAGTTAACCCGCGGAGGGACGTCGAGCTCATCCATTGCAATCCTGAAGGTGACTTCAGTCGGGTGTTTTACGTGTCCGAGTGCACGGGGACCCTTGGAGGGTGGTCGGTCGGACCGACGTGTATCCTTTAGGAAAGGCACAAAGATAAACCGTGCGTGCGCGCGCGGAGGCGGTTACGTCGCGGTTAGTGGGGAAAGTGGGGCACTGCGAGGAAAAACTTGGTGGCACTCGTATGTCTCCCGGAGGAGATAGACTAGTGGTCCGAGGTGGACGTGCCATGAAAACCCGAGTGGAGAGGCTAGCGCGTGGACTGACTCTCCGGAGAGAGAGGCCACTCATTATCCCGGGGGAACACCAGCACAGGCCATCTCCGAGTCCAAATTTGTGAAACTGACGCCTTAGAGCCTAGAAGAAGGGCCAAGTGTATCCGTAGAGGAGCGCCGGTCTCACCCTTTTGCATGAAAGAGGTATTTGTCCGAGTGGACGTGCTTCCCGACTGATCGGGGTATGTTGACTGCGAGGAAAAACTTGGTGGCACTTGTATGTCTCCCGGAGGAGATAGACTAGTGGTCCGAGGTGGACGTGCCATGAAAACCCGAGTGGCGAGGCTAGCGCGTGGACCGACTCTCCGGAGAGAGGCCACTCATTATCCCGGGGGAACACCAGCACAGGCCATCTCCGAGTCCAAGTTTGTGAAACTAACGCCTTAGAGCCTAGAAGAAGGGCCAAGTGTATCCGTAGAGGAGCGCCGGTCTCACCCTTTTGCATGAAAGGGGTATTTGTCTGAGTGGACGTGCTTCCCGACTGATCGGGGTATGTTGACTACGAGGAAAAACTTGGTGACACTCGTATGTCTCCCGAAGGAGATAGACTAGTGGTCCGAGGTGGATGTGCCATGAAAACCCGAGTGGCGAGGCTAGCGCGTGGACTGACTCTCCGGAGAGAGGCCACTCATTATCTCGTGGGAACACCAGCACAAGCCATCTTCGAGTCCAAGTTTGTGAAACTGACGCCTTGGAGCCTAGAAGAAGGGCCAAGTGTATCCGTAGAGGAGCGTCATTTTCACCCTTTTGCAGTCAACTTTCGTGGGAATGATTTCGACAATAGAGAGGGGTAGGGTAAAGGAGCATGATCTATCGAGATGCAAATGGGTGGCACGAATGATTTTAGTGAGTTCGGGCCTCTCGCGGCGGAGATAACAGCCCTACGTCTCGTGCTCCGGAGAGGCTTTGTTTTATCTAAGTATGAATCCGGAGATTACAATGTGTGAGAGAGGGGAGAACGGATCTCCATGCCTGAGCTAAGTCCCGAGACTAATGGCGAGAGAGCCAGGGGAGAAGAATGAGCCTGCCCCAAGTCTAGTGGTGGGGGGTGGCTTATATGGAGTGCGCCACCCCCTCACCTCTTATGTTACAAAGGTGGACCATCAATGCCATAATATCTGCCCACTACGAAACCGCCATGCTGACTATTGGTCTTCGTATGTCCGAGTGAAATCAGGTACTCCGAGTGGAATGAGTTCGTCGAGTGGAGTGCTATGCTCCGAGTGGTTGTTGCCGTCCAAGTGACTTTCAAGTTGTGGTACATCTGAACGGCGATCTAGCCCAGGGGCCCAGTACAAAGTGTACGGTGTCCATGGGTAGGGTTTTTAGGTCAGGCCTATTACCCTACCCCCAATACATGTCCTCGTCAGCACCAGGGCGCGCCACCCCCCCCCCAGGCGCGCCCTGGTGGCTTGTGGGGCCCCTGGCCAGCCTCCGGTGCCCATTTTCTGGTATATAAGCCCATTTGCCCTAGAAAAATTAAGGAGAAGACTTTTGGGACGGGGCGCCGCCGTCTCGAGGCGGAACTTGGGCAAGAGCACTTTTGCTCTCCGGCGGAGCGATTCCGCCGGGGATACTTCCCTCCGGGAGGGGGAAATCGGAGCCATCGTCATCACCAACGATCCTCTCATCGTGGGAGGACCAATCTTCATCAACATCTTCACCAGCACCATCTCATCTCAAACCCTAGTTCATCTCTTGTATTCAATCTTTGTCTCAAAACCTCAGATTGGTACTTGTGGGTCGCTAGTAGTGTTGATTACATCTTGTAGTTGATGCTAGTTGGTTTATTTGGTGGAAGATTATATGTTCAAATCTATTATGCTATTTAACACCCCTCTGATCTTGGACATGAATATGATTTGTGAGTAGTTACTTTTGTTCTTGAGGACATGGGAGAAGTCTTGTCATAAGTAATCATGTGAATTTGGTATTCGTTCGATATTTTGATGATATGTATGTTGTTGATTCTCTTAGTGGTGTCATGTGAACGTTGACTACATGACACTTCACCATCTTTGGGCCTAAGGGAATGCATTGTGGAGTAGTAATTAGATGATGGGTTGCTAGAGTGATAAAATCTTAAACCCTAGTTTATGCGCTATTCCGTAAGGGGCTGATTTGGATCCATATGTTTAATGCTATGGTTAGATTTATCTTAATTCTTCTTTCGTAGTTGCGGATGCTTGCGAGAGGGGTTAATACTAAGTGGGAGGTTTGTTCAAGTAAGAACAGCACCCAAGCACCGGTCCACCCACATATCAAATTATCAAAGTAGCGAACGCGAAGCAAACAAACATGATGAAAGTGACTAGATGAAATTCCCATGTGTCCTCGAGAACGCTTTGCTTATTATAAGAGATCGTTCCGGCTTGTCCTTTGCTACAAAAAGGATTGGGCCACCTTGCTGCACTCTTTGTTACTATTGCTACTTGTCACTTGTTACAAATTATCTTGCTATCAAACTACTCGTTACCGATAATTTCAGTGCTTGGAGAAAATACCTTGCTGAAAACCGCTTGTCATTTCCTTCTGCTCCTCGTTGGGTTCGACACTCTTACTTATCAAAAGGGCTACGATTGATCCCCTATACTTGTGGGTCATCACCCACTCTCTTGGATAACAAAGACTTTAATTATGATAATTGTTCCTTGATTGAATGTATTTCTTTGTTACAATCCATGTTAAATTCACCCAACGCTTATGAGCAAAATAAGGCTTTTACTAAACACATCGTAGAAGCAATGGTGAAAGCGTTAGAAGAAAAGCTAGAACTAGAAATTTCAATTCCTAGAAAATTATATGATGAGTGGGAACCCACCATTAAAGTTAAAATTAAAAATTATGAGTGCAATGCTTTATGTGATTTGGGTGCTATCGTTTCCACAATTCCAAAATCTCTATGTGATGTGCTAGGTTTTACCAATATAGATGAATGTTCTCTTAATTTGCATCTTGCGGATTCCACTATTAAAAAGCCTTTGGGTAGAATTAATGATGTTCTTATTCTTGCAAATAGGAACTATGTGCCCGTTGATTTTATTGTACTTGACATTGAATGCAATCCTTCTTGCCCCATAATACTTTGTTGGGGAACGTTGCATGGGAAACAAAATTTTTCCTACGCACACACAAGATCTATCCATGGAGATGAGCATCTACGAGAGGGAGAGTGAATCTACATACCCTTGTAGATCGCTAAGCGGAAGCGTTAAGAAACGCGGTTGATGTAGTCGAACGTCTCCGCGATCCAAATCGCAAGTCGTCCCTCGATCCAAGCACGATCCAGCGCCGAACGGACGGCACCTCCGCGTTCAACACACGTACGGCTTGATGACGCCTTCACCTCCTCAATCCAGCGAGCGATGGTGAAGTAGTAGATGAGTTCCGGCAGCACGACGGCGTGGTGATGATGGTGAGGAACAATCTCTGCAGGGCTTCGCCAAGCACTACGGAGATTATGACGGGAGAACTAGAGGGTTAGGGTTGCCGACACACGGCTTGGGAAATCTTGATGTGTCCCGTGTGCTAGCCCTGCCCCTCTATTTATATGTTGAGCCTTGGGGTCTAAACTTGGAGTAAAAGCCTCCTCCAGGTCGGTTTTGCCCGCACAAGGTCGGTTTGGCCCGCAGGGAAAGAGTCCAACTCGGATCCCTGCAGTACCGCGCACAAGCGGTAGTACCGCTCACGAGCGGTAGTACCGCTTGAGCGGTAGTACCGCTTCACACAAGAGGTAGTACCGCTTATGCGGTAGTACTGCTTCACACAAGCGGTAGTACCGCTTACGCGGTAGTACTGCCTTACCAGTGGTAGTACCGCTTAAGGCAGCAGCAAAACTTCCTTTTGCACTTTCCAATACCTCGTGGGCTTTACCCCTTTGACTCATATAAAGTGTTGCTGCACCCGAACACTTCGGTAAACATCCGGAACCCCTTCCGGTGAATTCCGGAACCCTTCCGGAGATCAAAACACTATTATCACATATATCAATCTTTACCTCCGGACTCTTCCGGAGATCCTCGTCATGTCCGGGATCTTATCCTGGACTCCGAACAACCTTCGGTCACCAACAAAATAACTCAACTATACTAATCGTCACCAAACGTTAAGTGTGTAGACCCTGCGGGTTCGAGAACTATGTAGACATGACCGAGACACCTCTACGATCAATAACCAATAGCGGAACCTGGATGCCCATATTGGCTCCTACATATTCTACGAAGATCTTTATCGGTCGAACCTCTATGTCAAGGATTCAGTTAATCCCGTATACTGTTCCCTTTGTTCTTCGGTATGTTACTTGCCCGAGATTCGATCGTCGGTATCTCTATACCTAGTTCAATCTCGTTACCGGCAAGTCTCTTTACTCGTTCCGTAATACAAGATCTCGTGGCTAACACTTTAGTCACATTGCTTGCAAGGCTCATTGTGATGTTGTATTACCGAGTGGGCCGTGAGATACCTTTCCGTCACACGGAGTAACAAATCCCAGTCTTGATCCATGCCAACCCAACAGACATCCTTGGAGATACCTGTAGAGCACCTTTATAGTCACCCAGTTACGTTGCGACGTTTGATACACACAAGGTACTCCTCCGATGTCAGGGAGTTGCATGATCTCATGGTCATAGGAACAGATACTTGACATGCAGAAAACAATAGCAATAAACTGACACGATCATATGCTACGTTCGTAGTTTGGGTCTTGTCCATCACATCATTCTCCTAATGATGTGATCCCGTTATCAAATGACATCTCATGTCAATGGCTAGGAAACCTTAACCATCTTTGATCAACGAGCTAGTCAACTAGAGGCTTACTAGGGACACAGTGTTGTCTATGTACCCACACATGTATTTGAGTTTCCAATCAATACAATTATAGCATGGATAATAAACGATTATCATGAACAAGGAAATATAATAATAACTAATTTATTATTGCCTCTAGGGCATATTTCCAACAGTCTCCCACTTGCACTAGAGTCAATAATCTAGTTCACATCACTATGTGATTTACATTGTAATGAATCGAACACCCATGCAGTTCTGGTGTTGTTCATGTTTAGCCCTTGGAAGAGGTTTAGTCATCGGATCTGCAATATTTAGATCCGTGTGTATTTTGCAAATATTTATGTCATCCTCCTTGATGTAATCGCGGATGGAATTGAAACGTCGCTTTATGTGTCTGGTCCTCTTGTGAAATCTTGGTTCCTTGGCTAGAGCAATGGCACCAGTATTATCACAAAACAGAGTCATTGGGTTAAGCGCACTAGGCACTACTCCAAGATCTGTCATGAACTCCTTCATCCAGACACCTTCCTTCGCCGCCTCCGAGGCAGCGATGTACTCCGCTTCGCATGTAGAATCAGCTACCACGCTTTGCTTGGAACTGCACCAGCTAGCCGCACCCCCATTAAGAATAAATACGTATCCGGTTTGCGACTTAGAGTCATCCGGATCAGTGTCAAAGCTTGCATCGACGTAACCCTTTACGACGAGCTCTTGATCACCTCCATAAACGAGAAACATATCCTTAGTCCTTTTCAGGTACTTCAGGATATTCTTGACCGCCGTCCAGTGTTCCATTCCTGGATCACTTTGAAACCTTCCGACCATACTTATGGCAAGGCTGACATCGGGTCTTGTGCACAGCATTGCATACATGATAGAGCCTATGGCTGAAGCATAGGGGATGACACTCATCTTTTCTCTATCTTCTGCAGTCACTGGGCATTGAGTCTTACTCAACTTCACACCTTGCAAAACAGGCAAGAACCCCTTCTTGGACTGATCCATTTTGAACTTCTTCAAAATCTTATCAAGGTATGTGCTTTGTGAAAGTCCTATTAAGCGTCTCGATCTATCTCTATAGATCTTGATGCCTAATATGAAAGCAGCTTCTCCTAGGTCCTTCATTGAAAAACTCTTGTTCAAATATTCCTTCACGCTTTCCAACATTTCTATATTGTTTCCAATCAGCAATATGTCATCCACATATAATATTAGAAACGCTATAGAGCTCCCACTCACTTTCTTGTAAATACAAGCTTCTCCGTAAACTTGTATAAACTCGAACGCTTTGATCACCTCATCAAAGCGAAGATTCCAACTCCGAGATGCCTGCACCAGTCCATAAATGGATCGCTGGAGTTTGCAAACTTTGTCAGCATTCTCTGGATCGACAAAACCTTCTGGTTGCATCATATACAACTCTTCCTTAAGGAAACCGTTAAGGAACGCTGTTTTGACATCCATCTGCCAAATTTCATAATCGAAAAAGGCAGCTATTGCTAACATGATTCTGACGGACTTAAGCATCGCTACGGGTGAGAAGGTCTCATCGTAGTCAACTCCTTGAACTTCTGAAAAACCCTTTGCCACAAGTCGAGCTTTATAGACGGTGACATTACCGTCTGCGTCCGTCTTCCTCTTAAAGATCCATTTGTTCTGAATGGCCTTACGCCCTTCAGGTAATACTTCCAAAGTCCACACTTTGTTTTCATACATGGATCCCATCTCGGATTTCATGGCCTCTAACCACTTCTCGGAATCCGGGCCCATCATCGCTTCTCCATAGCTCGTAGGTTCATCGTTGTCTAACAACATGACCTCTAAGACAGGGTTGCCGTACCACTCAGGAGCAGTACGCGTCCTTGTCGACCTACGAGGTTCGATAGCAACTTGATCCAAAGCTTCATGATCATCATCATTAACTTCCTCTTCAGCTGTTGTAGGCTCTACAGAAACATCTTTCTGCGCTGCGCTACTTTCAGGTTGAAGTAAAGGTTCAACAACCTCATCAAGTTCTATCTTCCTCCCACTCAATTCTTTCGAGAGAAACTCTTTCTCAAGAAATGTTCCGTTTTTAGCGACAAACACTTTGCCTTTGGATTTGAGGTAGAAGGTATACCCAACTGTCTCTTTTGGGTATCCTATGAAGACGCATTTCTCCGCTTTGGGTTCCAGCTTTTCAGGCTGAAGCTTTTTGACATAAGCATCACATCCCCAAACTTTAAGAAACGACAGCTTTGGCTTCTTGCCAAACCAAAGTTCATATGGCGTCGTCTCAACGGATTTCGATGGTGCCCTATTTAAAGTGAATGCAGCTGTCTCTAATGCATAACCCCAAAACGATAGTGGCAAATCGGCAAGAGACATCATAGATCGCACCATATCCAATAAGGTTCGATTACGACGTTCGGACACACCATTACGCTGTGGTGTTCCAGGCGGTGTCAATTGTGAAACAATTCCACACTGTCTTAAGTGACTGCCAAACTCATAACTCAGATATTCTCCTCCTCGATCAGATCGTAGGAATTTAATCTTCTTGTTACGATGATTCTCAACTTCACTCTGAAATTGTTTGAACTTTTCAAATGTTTCAGACTTGTGTTTCATTAAGTAAATATACCCATATCTACTTAAGTTATCAGTGAAGGTGAGAAAGTAACGATAACCACCGCGCGCCTCAATACTCATCGGACCGCACACATCAGTATGTATGATTTCCAATAAGTCACTTGCCCGTTCCATTATTCCAGAGAACGGCGTTTTAGTCATCTTGCCCATGAGGCATGGCTCACATGTGTCAAGTGATTCAAAATCAAGTGACTCCAAAAGTCCATCAGCATGGAGCTTCCTCATGTGTTTTACGCCAATATGACCTAAACGGCAGTGCCACAAGAAAGTGGTATTATCATTATTAATCCTACATCTTTTGGCATCAATGTTATGAACATGTGTATCATTACTATCGAGATTCAATAAGAATAAACCCCTCACATTGGGTGCATGACCATAAAAGATATTACTCATATAAATAGAACAACCATTATTCTCTGATTTAAATGAGTAACCGTCTCGCAATAAACAAGATCCAGATATAATGTTCATGCTTAACGCAGGCACTAAATAACAATTATTCAGGTTCATCACTAATCCCGATGGTAATCGAAGAGCGAGCGTGCCGACGGTGATCACATCAACCTTGGAACCATTTCCCACGCGCATCGTCACTTCGTCCTTTGCCAGCCTCCGTCTATTCCGCAGTTCCTGTTTTGAGTTGCAAATATGAGCAACCGCACCGGTATCAAATACCCAGGCACTACAACGAGAGTTGGTAAGGTACACATCAATAACATGTATATCATATATACCTTGTTTGTTGTTGGCCGCCTTCTTGTCAGCAAAATTCTTGGGGCAGTTCCGCTTCCAGTGTCCAGTTCCCTTGCAATGAAAGCACACAGTTTCTGGTTTGGGTCCAGCCTTGGGTTTCTTCACGAGAGGAGCAACTGCTTTGCCACTCTTCTTGGAGTTACCCTTCTTACCCTTGCCATTTTTCTTGAAACTAGTGGTTTTATTGACCATCAACACTTGATGCTCCTTCTGAATTTCAGACTCAGCGGCTTTCAGCATCGCAAACAGCTCGGCGACTGACTTGTTCATCCCGTGCATGTTATAGTTCAACACGAAGCTCTTGTAGCTAGGTGGCAATGATTGAAGAACTCTGTCAGTGATAGCCTCTGGCGGAAGGGGCATCCCCAATTCAGCCAGACGGGTGGAGTACCCAGACATTCTGAGTACGTGATCACTGATAGACCCGTTCTCCTTCATCTTGCAAGCATAGAACTTATCGGAGATCTCATATCTCTCGATCCGGGCATTCTTCTGAAAGATAAACTTCAACTCCTGGAACATCTCATATGCTCCATGACGTTCAAAACGTCTTTGAAGTCCCGGTTCTAAGCCATACAATATTGCACATTGAACTATTGAGTAATCTTCAGAACGAGCCTGCCAGGCGTTCACAACGTCTAGAGACTCAACTGGAGCGGGTGGATCACCAAGCGGTGCATCAAGGACATAAGCCTTCTGGGAAGCCGTAAGGATAATCCTTAGATTACGGGCCCAGTCCACAAAGTTACTTCCATCATCTTTCAACTTAGCTTTCTCTAGGAACGCATTAAAATTCAGGGGTGCTACTGCGCAAGCCATGATCTACAACATAAATATAGCAAAGACAACTTAGACTATTGTTCTAGATAATGAGTTTAGTTAATCATATTATTTAAAAAACTCACACTCAAATTGGCATCCCTCCGGTGATTCGAGTGTAACATGATCCAAATCCACCAACTCAAGTCCGATCATCACGTGAGTTGAGGTGGTTTCAATGGTGAACATCTTCATGTTGATCATATCTACTATATGACTCCTGTTCGACCTTTCGGTCTCTTGTGTTCCGAGGCCATGTCTGTACATGCTAGGCTCGTCAAGTTTAACCCGAGTGTTCCGCACGTGCAACATGGCTTACACCCGTTGTATGTGAACATAGAGTCTATCACACCCGATCATCACGGCGTGTCTCAAAACGACGAACTTTCGCAACGGTGCACACTCGGGGAGAACACAATTTTATCTTGAAATTTAAGTGAGGGATCACCTTATAATGCTACCGTCGTCCTAAGCAAAATAAGATGCATAAAAGGATTAACATCACATGCAAATCATAAGTGACATGATATGGCCATGAACTCGTGCTTTTGATCTCCATCTCCAAAGCATCGGCATGATCTCCATCGTCACTAGCATGACACCATGATCTCCATCATCTTGATCTCCATCAATGTGTCGCCATGAGGTTGTCGCTCCGACTGTTGCTTCCACGACTATTGCTAACTCATAGCGATAAAGTAAAGCAAAACGGCGAAAATAATTAAAGACAACTCTATGGCTCCTGCCAGTTGCCGTACTCATCGACATGCAAGTCGTGATATTCTATACAACACATGATCATCTCATACATCACATATATCTCATCATGTAATTGGCCATATCACATCACAACATACCCTGCAAAAACAAGTTAGACGTCCTCTAATTGTTGTTGCAAATTTTACGTGGCTGCTACGGGTTTGCAAGAACCGTTCTTACCTACGCAAAACCACAACGTGGTGTAGTGATTGCTTTTTGATCTTCTAAAAGAACCCTCTTCATTGAAATCGATTCAACTAAAGTGAGAGAGACAGACACCCGCTAGCCATCTTTATGCAACAAAGTTACATGTCAGTTGAAGGAACCTGTCTCGCGTAAGCGTACGCGTAATGTCGGTCCGGGCCGCTTCATCTCACAATACCGCCGAATCAAGTATCAACTAGTAACGGCAAGCAATATGTATACACCCACGCCCACAACTCGTTTGTGTTCTACTCGAGATCTCATCTACGCATAGACCTAGCTCAGATGCCACTGTTGGGGAACGTTGCATGGGAAACAAAAATTTTCCTACGCACACACAAGATCTATCCATGGAGATGAGCATCTACGAGAGGGAGAGTGAATCTACATACCCTTGTAGATCGCTAAGCGGAAGCGTTAAGAAACGCGGTTGATGTAGTCGAACGTCTCCGCGATCCAAATCGCAAGTCGTCCCTCGATCCAAGCACGATCCAGCGCCGAACGGACGGCACCTCCGCGTTCAACACACGTACGGCTTGATGACGCCTTCACCTCCTCGATCCAGCGAGCGATGGTGAAGTAGTAGATGAGTTCCGGCAGCACGACGGCGTGGTGATGATGGTGAGGAACAATCTCTGCAGGGCTTCGCCAAGCACTACGGAGATTATGACGGGAGAACTAGAGGGTTAGGGTTGCCGACACACGGCTTGGGAAATCTTGATGTGTCCCGTGTGCTAGCCCTGCCCCTCTATTTATATGTTGAGCCTTGGGGTCTAAACTTGGAGTAAAAGCCTCCTCCAGGTCGGTTTTGCCCGCACAAGGTCGGTTTGGCCCGCAGGGAAAGAGTCCAACTCGGATCCCTGCAGTACCGCGCACAAGCGGTAGTACCGCTCACGAGCGGTAGTACCGCTTCACACAAGCGGTAGTACCGCTTATGCGGTAGTACCGCTTCACACAAGCGGTAGTACCGCTTACGCGGTAGTACTGCCTTACCAGTGGTAGTACCGCTTAAGGCAGCAGCAAAACTTCCTTTTGCACTTTCCAATACCTCGTGGGCTTTACCCCTTTGACTCATATAAAGTGTTGCTGCACCCGAACACTTCGGTAAACATCCGGAACCCCTTCCGGTGAATTCCGGAACCCTTCCGGAGATCAAAACACTATTATCACATATATCAATCTTTACCTCCGGACTCTTCCGGAGATCCTCGTCATGTCCGGGATCTTATCCTGGACTCCGAACAACCTTCGGTCACCAACAAAATAACTCAACTATACTAATCGTCACCAAACGTTAAGTGTGTAGACCCTGCGGGTTCGAGAACTATGTAGACATGACCGAGACACCTCTACGATCAATAACCAATAGCAGAACCTGGATGCCCATATTGGCTCCTACATATTCTACGAAGATCTTTATCGGTCGAACCTCTATGTCAAGGATTCAGTTAATCCCGTATACTGTTCCCTTTGTTCTTCGGTATGTTACTTGCCCGAGATTCGATCGTCGGTATCTCTATACCTAGTTCAATCTCGTTACCGGCAAGTCTCTTTACTCGTTCCGTAATACAAGATCTCGTGGCTAACACTTTAGTCACATTGCTTGCAAGGCTCATTGTGATGTTGTATTACCGAGTGGGCCCTGAGATACCTCTCCGTCACACGGAGTAACAAATCCCAGTCTTGATCCATGCCAACCCAACAGACACCCTCGGAGATACCTGTAGAGCACCTTTATAGTCACCCAGTTACGTTGCGACGTTTGATACACACAAGGTACTCCTCTGATGTCAGGGAGTTGCATGATCTCATGGTCATAGGAACAGATACTTGACATGCAGAAAACAATAGCAATAAACTGACACGATCAAATGCTACGTTCTTAGTTTGGGTCTTGTCCATCACATCATTCTCCTAATGATGTGATCCCGTTATCAAATGACATCTCATGTCAATGGCTAGGAAACCTTAACCATCTTTGATCAACGAGCTAGTCAACTAGAGGCTTACTAGGGACACAGTGTTGTCTATGTACCCACACATGTATTTGAGTTTCCAATCAATACAATTATAGCATGGATAATAAACGATTATCATGAACAAGGAAATATAATAATAACTAATTTATTATTGCCTCTAGGGCATATTTCCAACACACTTGGTAGACCGTTCTTACGAACCATAGGTGCCGTTATTGACATGAAAGAAGGGAATATAAAATTTTAGTTTTCATTAAAGAAGGGTATGGAACATTTCCCTAGGAAGAAAATTAAAGCACCATATGAATCCATTATGAGGGCCACTTATGGAATCAACTTGAAAGATGACAATACTTGAAACTATGCATTATGCCTAGCTAGGGGCATAAAACAATAGCGCTTGTTGGGAGGCAACCCAATGAATAAAATAAATTTTTACTTTTTGCTTTTGTTATTGTGTGTTTTCACAATTATGCTACTTTTATGATTGTGTTTTTATGTTTTAATTAGTGTTTGTGCCAAGTAAAGCCTTTGGGATGATTTGGAAGATAGTATAATTGATGCTGTTTGGAAAACAGAAAATTTTGCGTCCAGTGCTGGAATTTTAGTTCTGTACTGGAGCGTCAGAAAAATCTGAAATTTTTACACAGTATTGGTATATGAATTTATCACGTTTTCCTAAGTTTTCAGAATTTTTGGAGTTAGCAAAATATGGCTTTTAAATAGATCTCTGCAGACTGTTCTGTTTTTGACAGATTCTGTTTTTGATGCACTACTTGCTTGTTTTGATGAAACTATGGATTGTATCGGGGGGTATAAGCCATGGAGAAGTTAGAATACAGTAGGTATAATGCAAAAATAAAATATTAATGGGTTTTCAACAGTACTTAAAGTAGTGATTTATTTTGTTATACTAACGGATCTCACGAAGGTTTTGTTGAGTTTTGTGTGATTGAAGTTTTCAAGTTTTGGGTGAGATCACGATGGATGAAGGAATAAGGAGTGGAAAGAGCCTAATCTTGGGGATGCCCAAGGCACCCCAAGGTAATATTCAAGGAATACTCAAGCGTCTAAGCTTGGGGATGCCCCGGAAGGCATCCCCTCTTTCTTCTACCAACCATCGGTAATTTTACTTGGAGCTATATTTTTATTCGTCACATGATATGTGTTTTGCATGGAGCGTCGTGTATTATATGAGTCTTTGCTTTGTTTGAATTTTAGTTTGTCACAATCATCTTTGCTGGACACACCTATTTGAGAGACCCACACGTTTATCATGATTTGTTAGAATACTCTATGTGCTTCACTTAAACCTTTTGAGCTAGGCAGTTGCTCTAGTGCTTCACTTAAATCTTTTTTGAGCACGGCGGTGGCTATATTTTGAAGAAATATTTGCAATCTCATGCTTCACTTATATCTTTTTGAGAGTTGATAATAGTAATGGTAATTTTCACAAGATATGAATTTGGTCCCAAAGTGATGAATATTCAAGAGGGATATAATAAAAACTTTCATGAAAGATCATTGAATATGATAAGTTTGATTCCTTGCAAGAGTTTTGGGATATGGAGGTGATAATATGTGAGTCATGTTAGTGAGTAATTATGATTTAGTAAGAATATTGGTGTTAAGGTTTGTGATTCCCTATGCATACACATAAAGTCAATAATTATGCAAAGAAATTATATCCTACTTATGGTGCATTATTCGGTGTTAGTTATGTTCAATGCATGTTTATGACCGTTTTCGCTTAGTTGCTAGCCTTCATTTGTACTAAGCGAGAATATTGCTTGTGCATCCAAACTCCTTAAACCCAAGTTGTGCCAAATGAGTCCACCATATCTACCTATATGTGGTATTTCCATGCCGTTCCAAGTAAATTTGCATGTGCCAACTCTAATTTTTCAAAATAATTTTCCGTTTTGTGTGCCCGTACCACTCATGAAGCGGCAGGGGGTGGCCAATATTTTCCATGCTAGGTGTGTTATTCTCACGATGAGTGTTTATTCACTTGTCATTGCACGAGAGAGAGGCCGGTAATAGGGATGCCCAGTCCCACAATGAATCAAAAATTAATAACAACAAAATTCCTTGGAAAGTGTTGGTATGGAGGGCACCCGTGAATACGGCTAGCCATGGATTGTGAATGAATGGTGGAAAGGAAATAAACTTTATTTTTTGTTTGGGAACCACCTATAATGTGTCTAGCATGGAAGATATTGGGAATTCTCGGTCGTTTTCGTTGACAAGAAAAGCATGCCTCTCAAAATAATTTTTTCTCTCTAATTTAAGCTTTGAGCTCTGGCACATTTGCAAATCTCTGCTTCCCTCTATGAAGGGCCTATCTATTTACTTTTATGCAATTTTTATTTTTATTTTGAGTCTCCATCTTCTCTTACAAAGCACCAACTAGAGAGCACTATTGTCATACTTGTGCATTGTGTGTAGCTAATATTGAGTGTGTTTCATGAATGGATCAATGATTGAGCATAATGGGCTAGGGATAACTTTCTTTAGCGTTGATATTTGGAAAGACATGGTTGCTTGTTAGTATGCTTGAGTATTTATATCTTCATGTCAAACTATAGACTATTGCTTTGAATCATTCAAGTCCAAATGTCCATGCTATAAAGAAAATAATATATGATGAATATGATAAGTAGCATTCCACATCAAAAATTCTGTTTTTATCATTTACCTACTCGAGGACGAACAGGAATTAAGCTTGGGGATGCTTGATACATCTCCAAAGTATCTATAATTTTTGATTGTTCCATGCTATTATAATATCAATCTTGGATGTTTTTATATACATTTACAGCAATTATATATCATTTTTTGGGACTAACCTATTAACTTAGTGCCCAGTGCCAGTTGCTGTTTTTTGCCTGTTTTTGGTTTTCCAGAATATCAGTACCAAACGAAGTCCAAATGCCACGAAACTTTTTGGAGATTTTTTTTCTGGACATAACAAACACTAGAAGGTTCGGGAGGAGACGAGAAGATGAAGTAGTGGCCCACGAGGCACCATGGCGCGCCCCAGGGGGGCGCGCCCTGGTGGCTTGTGGGGCCCACACAGCTCCGTTTGACCTAATTCCACCACTATAAATTCTCTAAAATCGGGAAACCAACAGAGGAGTCCACGGAATACTTTTTCCGCCGCCGCAAGCTTCTGTTCTCGAGAGATCCCATCTGGAGGCCTTTTCCGGTACTCCGCCGGAGGGGGAATCGATCACGGAGGGACTCTCCATCAACCTTGCTGCCCTTTCGATGATGCGTGAGTAGTTTACCACAGACCTTCGGGTCCATAGTTAGTAGCTAGATGGCTTCTTCTCTCTTTTTGATCTTCAATACAATGTTCTCCTCGATGTTCTTGGAGTTCTATCCGATGTAATCACTTTTTGCGGTGTGTTTGTTGGGATCCGATGAATTGTGAGTTTATGATCAGATTATCCATGAATATTATTTGAGTCTTCTCTGAACACTTTTATGCATGATTATTATAGCTTCGTATTTCTCTCCGATCTATTGATTTGGTTTGGCCAACTAGATTGATTTATCTTGCAATGGGAGAGGTGCTTTGTAATGGGTTCGATCTTGCGGTGCTCAATCCTAGTGACAGAAAGGGACATGACATGTATGTATCATTGCTATTAAGGGTAAAAAGATGGGGTTTATTCATGTGTGAGTTTACTTTGTCTACATCATGTCATCTTGCTTAAGACGTTACTCCGTTCTTTATGGACTTAATACACTAGATGCATGTTGGATAGCGGTCGATGTGTGGAGTAATAGTAGTAGATGCAGGCAGGAGTCGGTCTACTTGTCTCGAATGTGATGCCTATATACATGATCATTGCCTTGGATATCGTCATGATTATTTTCTTTTCTATCAATTGCCCAACAGTAATTTGTTCACCCACCGTATGCTATTTTCATGAGAGAAGCCTCTAGTAAAAACTATGGCCCCCGGGTCTACTTCTATCATATATGAAAAATCCTAAAAATACCTTGCTGCACTTTTACTTTATTTATTTTCTTTTGTATTTTTGTTTGATCTATTTATCTATCACCATACAATTTAATCTTGCAATTAACCGCCAAGGGATTGACAACCCCTTGTTTGCGTTGGGTGCAAGGATTTTTTATTTTGTGTGCAGGTACTGTTAACGAGGTGTTGCGTGATTCTCCTACTGGATTGATAACCTTGGTTTCATAACTGAGGGAAATACTTATCTCTACTATACTGCGTCATCCCTTCCTCTTCGGGGAAAAACCAACGCAGATCACAAGTAGCAGGGGCTGCCCAAACTCACTCTTTTCGCTCATACATTATGCCATGCAATGATCTAGCTTCTTCTCTCCCTCACATGAAATAGTTTCGTAGAGCCGAAAGGCTGTCTGGGTTCCGGTGGGAACTAGTTCTGGACGGCGAAGCCCTGCCGGATAGCTGACACCGTATGTGTGCAACCCCGTAGAGAGGTCGTAGGTTCGATCTTTTTGCCCGAGGGGCTATTCGAGAGTGCCTCCCGAAGGGCTATCCGAGTGACCGTCCGAGTTTCTGTGAGTGCCTCCCGAAGGGCTGTCCGTGACACCGTTCGGGGGACTGTCCGACTGCCTCCCGAAGGGCTGTCCGTGACATCGTCCGGGGAACTGTCCGACCACCTCCCGAAGGGCTGTCCGAGGAGCAGACGAGGGAGTACATGCTCGCGGTTAGGAGGTTGTAAATCCTAGCTGCGGGGATCTGCACCGATGATCTTCATCGACTCTACTTCCACTGCGCTACGAGTCGGTAACGATCAGATCCAAACCTTGTATGCATCTCCATAGTGATCCTGGGCGTGCTCGCTGTACCGAATTTTTTTGTTTTCTGTCGGGTTCCTCTTCAGTGGCATTAAGAGCCTTGCTATGCGTAGATGCAGGTTACGATCTAGAATACATAGAGATGTATGGGTATTGCATAATATAATTTTGTAGTAGATGAGATCTATTGCTGAAAATTATTTATGCGGGTGGCAGATGAAATCTGTTACACGATGTTCTTGTTGCTTCCCTAGAATTTGCATATTTCTGATCTTGAAACGGCATGGTGGAATTTTACAAAGTTCTGGCAATCCGCGATCCTGATTGATCAACGAAGTGCTATCAGTTCTTTGGGTTCCACCATAGTTTTAAGAAAGATAAAATTTCGCAGACGAAAGGACAATGCAGATATGATCTGCACGGGGGTCATGTGTATGACGAAGTTCAGTATGGGGCTCGAGATTTTATTATCTCGTGTTTCATACACCCCGCAAAGTTAATCTAGCGACTTGAATAATCATACTTGATGATAAACGTTGGTAGCTGCGGTTTAAGTCAAAACCTTAGAAGCCACGTAAAATAAAATTTTGCATAAACCGATTAGATGCGTCTAACTTGGTTTTGTAGGATGTGCATGTGATGTGGTATGGCAGTTCTCATATTAATTTGATTATGTATGAGATGACTATATGATGTAAATTATTAACATGACCTGCGAGTCATGATTCGGCATGATGGCTAGAGCCATATGATTGTCACTTTAATGACCTGCGTGTCAACCTTAAGTATTGCACTTATTTTATTCGCTATAGAGATAGCAATATTATCTGGTGCATCGACAAGGTGGTGGCAATCTTTGCAAAGGTGAACACCGACGCAAATGTCGAAGACGAAGAAATACAAGACTTCTCCGTCAGAAAGGGCTATACCATATCATGCTATTATGAATTGCCTGAGATGTTTATCCCTTATGATGCACCCTTTTTGATTGCGCGGTAGTCGCTTTTTATTAGGGTGATCTCTCACTTAGAATATCAAGTAGTTAGTGTTCTCCCAAGTGTAGCACCGTCACGACACCTATCTCTTCGGGGCATCACATGATCTCCATGGGTGAGAACGATTAGAGAAGTGTGAGGCGGGTGAGTTGAGACCTCGCAGCAAGATCACTTGGTTGACTTGACGTTCAGGCAGGACAGTCCTGAGCTCGGAACACACGCATCGAAAGATGAACAAGAATCACATAGAGATGTGATCGGCAAGTTTGCCTACCGATTGAAGTTCACGCCATTTGTGTTCATCTCGAACCGTGGCGTTGAATGGAAATGCGGGTCTTGAATCACTCATAATCAATTTTGAGAGATATTGATTTGAGTGGGAGCGCACAGTAGAATTAACTTGTTTAATTCTCTGTGCAATTAATTATGAACATTGTCTAAGTGAAATTTGCATAATAGTTATAGAATAATGGCTCGCGTTTCCACCTTCCCTATTAAAATTGAATAGCTGTTAAATATCTGGTTAAACTTTACGATTGGTAACGTAATGTGAGGATTGTCCTCAAGAGTGCCGAGAAGGACTTCGTCCTATCGCATGCTTTCGGTATTCTCCCGCTAATGCTATGGATAATGTGACTCTCGTCCTTCAATCCAAAAGCTAGAATTCCGTTACGGTCAAAGTGCAATATGTTTGCTTCCATGAGACCCGAACTTCAAAGGTTTGGGATAGTTATGTGATATTCATGGAACTGAAAATTATTTTCAGATACAAACAAAGGCTAAAAGATATGAAATATCCAAAGCAATGTTTGTTTGCAAACTATTAGTAAAAGTGTTTACTATGCATTAGACTAATACAAGAGGGATCCAGAAGAACGCCTGTCATGAAATGAAGGTGAATAAAACAACAACTTAAAGAGAAAGGAAGTGTCCGAAGGGTGTTAGTGAAACTTACACACCTAGGAAGTCTGAGGCTGACGCCACTCTCAAAGTTGGGTGCTTCTTCTGAGAGTAGGAGAAATATTGGAAGTAAAACTGTTAGAAGTATAAAGGCAAAAAGAGAGAAGACTGGAATATCCAGCTCATGTATGAAAGTCATACAAGCTATTGATGTATAGAAGGCTGGTCAAAGAAATAGTTCTTGGGAATTATGATTAAACATGTTAATCACTGATTCTTGGGTATTGTGAGTTGATCACAGAGATACCCGCTCGATTGCATTCTGTTGCGACCCGATGCAAAAACTACTATGGCCTAAAAGACTTGCCGGGAATGAGGTTTAGATACACGCTGGGAACATAGTAAATGTTACTATACCTTCCATCGGTGTATTACCTATGTATTTATCTTCATAATTCATTTTTGGAGTTTCATACACTCTAGCCCATTGCATAAGGTATCTTGCAAGAAGGTTGTTCATAAGAGAACTTTTGATGTTCGGTGTTATGAATAACATAAGGGTGATAACCCACAAGTATAGGGGATCAATTGTAGCTTTTTCGATAAATAAGAGTGTCGAACCCAACGAGGAGCTAAAGGTAGAATTAATATTCCCTTCAAGTTCTATCGACCACCGATACAACTCTACGCGCACTTAACGTTCGCTTTACCTAGAACAAGTATGAAACTATTTTGTAAGTGATAGGATAAGACTAGAAGTACTTAACGAGAATAAAACTAGGAGTAATTTGCGAGATAATAAAACTATGAGTAAATTGCAAGATAATAAAAGTTAGTTGTTTAGTAGAAAGGTTTTATAACACAAGAGAATGATTTGTCCATAGGCAATCGATAACTAGACCGGTAATCATTATTGCAATTTTATACGAGGGAGAGGCATGAGCTAACATACTTTCTGTACTTGGATCATATGCACTTATGATTGGAACTCTAGCAAGCATCCGCAACTACCAAAGATCATTAAGGTAAAACCCAACCATAGCATTAAGTATCAAGTCCTCTTTACTCCCATACGCAACAACCCCCTTACTCGGGTATAAGCTTCTGTCACTCTCGCCACCCACCATAAGCGAATTATGAACGTATTGCAACACCCTACAGCGGGAATCCCTCACGCTTGCGCGACATGGAGGGCACCATAGGACAGCACCAAAATAAAACATACAACTCAAACCAATCACGATCATCAATCAACCCATAGGACAAAACGAATCTACTCAAACATCATAGGATGGCCACAAATCATTGGATAATAATATGTAGCATTAAGCACCATGTTTAAGTAGAGATTACAGCGGGGAGAAGAGGTGTTACACCGCTGCATAGAGGGGGAGAGAGTTGGTGTTGACGGCAGCGAAGTTGTTGGTGTAGATCGCCGTCACGATGGTTCCCCCGGCGGCGTTCCGGCGCCACTGGGAGAGAGGGGGAGAGAGCCCCCCTCCTTCTTCCTCTTCATTGGATTCCCCCCTAGATGGGAGGAGAGTTTCCCCTCTGGTCCATGGCTGCCATGGCGGCAGAGGGGCAGGAGCCCCTCCTACATTGGATCTCTCTCTCTGTTGTCTTCTGTTTCGCGTTCCTGTTTTCTGGCCTTTCACCGTTTCTTAAATTGCCGAAGATTCGTAACTCCGATTGTGCTGAAATTTTAACACGATTTTTTTACGGATATTAGGTTCCTTGCGCCTGAAGAATAGCACCAACCGACCTACGAGGGCCTCACGAGGCACCACGGCGCGCCGGACCCTCCTGGCGCGCCCTGGTGCCTCGTGGGGCCCACGAGCACGGCCTTGCGTTGATTCCACCACCCAAAAATCACATATATTCCAAAATAATTCTCCTTGAAATTTTATTGCATTTGGACTTCGTTTGATATGGATATTCTGCGAAACAAAAAACATGCAACAAACAGGAACTGACACTGGGAACTGGATCAATATGTTAGTCCCAAAAAACAATATAAAATGTTGCCAAAAGTATGTGGAAATTATAGGATATTGGCATGAAACAATCAAAAATTATAGATATGACGGAGACATATCAGCATCTCCAAGCTTAATTCCTGCTCGTCCTCGAGTAGGTAAATGATAAAAAAGATAATTTTTTATGTGGAATGCCACCTAGCAGAATCTTGATCATAAAATTAATCATGGCATGAATATTAAGACACGAGTGATTCAAAGCAATAGTCTATAATTTGATATAAAGACATCAATACTCAAGCATACTAACAAACAACCATGTCTTTCAAAATATCAACGCTAAAGAAAGTTATCCCTAGCCCATTATGCTCGGTCATTGATCCATTCATGAAACACACTCAACATTAACTACACCCAATGCACAAGTATGACAATAGTGCTCTCCAGTTGGTGCTTTATAAGAGAAGATGGAGACTCAATAAAAATAAAAATGCATAAAAGTAAAATAGATAGGCCCTTCGCAGAGGGAAGCATAGATTTGCAAATGTGCCAGAGCTCAAAGTTTAAATTAGAGAGATAAAATTGTTTTTGAGAGGCATGCTTTTCCTGTCAACGAAAACGACCGAGAATTCCCAATATCTTCCATGCTAGACACATCATAGGCGGTTCCCAAACAGAAAATAAAGTTTATTTCCTTTCCACCATTCTTTCACAATCCATGGCTAGCCGTATCCACGGGTGCCCTCCATACCAACACTTTCCAAGGAATTATGTTGTTATTAATTTTTGATTTCATTGTGGGACTGGGCATCCCTATTACCAGCCACTCTCTCATGCAATGACAAGTGAATAAACACTCATTGTGAGAATAACACACCTAGCATGGAAAATATTGGCCACCCCCTGTCGCTTCATGAGCGGTACGGGCACACAAAACAGAAAATTGTTTTGAAAAATTAGAGTTGGCACATGCAAATTTACTTGGAACGGCACGGAAATACCGCATATAGGTAGATATGGTGGACTCATTTGGCACAACTTGGGTTTAAGGAGTTTGGATGCACAAGCAGTATTCCCTCTTAGTACAAATGAAGGCTAGCAAATAGATTGAGAAGCAACCAACCAGAAAACGAAAACGGTCATAAGCATGCATTGAGGATAACTAACACTGAATAATGCACCATAAGTAGGATATAACTTCGTTGCATAACTATTGACTTTACGTGCATGCATAGGGAATCAGAAACCTTAACACCAATATTCTTACTAAATCACAATTACTCACTAGCATAAGTCACATATTATCATCTCCATATCGCAAAACTATTGCAAGGAATCAAACATATCACATTCAGTGATCTTCAAGTTTTATGTAGGATTTTATGACTAACCATGTGAATGACCAATTCATGTTGACTCTCTAAATAGATATAAGTGAAGCAAGAGAGTTTAATTCTTTCTAAAAAAGACCATGCTCTACCAAATATAAGTGAAGCAAAAGAGCATTCTATAAATAACGGTTTTCTATATGAAGAGAAACAGGCATTCAAACTTCAAATGATATAAGTGAAGCACATGAAGCATTCTATAAAGCCATACTCAAAAGATATAAGTGAAGTGCATGAAGCATTCTACAAATCAAGCAAGGACTATCTCATACCAGCATGGTGCATTTATTAAAAGAAAAAGAAAAGGCACACGACTCTCCAAGAATTTACGCATATCATGTGAACAAAACAAAAACCGAAACATACCGATAATTGTTGAATAAAGATGGGATGCCTTCCGGGGCATCCCCAAGCTTAGACGCTTGAGTATCCTTGAATATTTACTTGGGGTGCCTTGGGCATCCCCAAGCTTGAGCTCTTGCCTCTCCTCATTCTTCTCATATCAATACCTCCTCGATCTTTGAACACTTCATCCACACAAAACTTAACAAAACCTTCGTGAGATCCGTTAGTATAATAAAGCAAATCACTACTTTAAGTACTGTTGCAAACCCATTCATATTTTATTTTTGCATTATACCTACTGTATTCTAACTTCTCCATGGCTTATACCTTCCGATACAATCCATAGTTTCATCAAAACAAGCAAAATAATGCATCAAAAACAGAATTTGTCAAAAGTAGAACAGTGTAGTAATCTGAACATTGACCATACTTCAGTAACTCCAAAAATTCTGAAAAATTAGGACAAAATAAACAATTTGCATATAAGTACTTTTTAAAAATTACAGAATTTTTGCACATTCCAGTAAAAAATGTAAATTCACGCACTACAGCAAAAGTTTCTGTTTTTGCACCGCACATACCAAACAAGCAATTTAAACATCCTAACGGTAAATCTTGGCGCATTATTTTTATAATACAATGGATTTGTACAAGGGGATAATTATTTTTGTTGAAAAGTTTCTGTAATTCAAGATTTGCAAAGTTTCCATGGGCATGAACAAAGTTCAAGGAGCTCCCCCACTTCAACGGTGCTCGTCTTTCTTACTTTCACTTTCCTTTTTGAAAAGTTTTAGGTTCCCCTCTATATTTTTTTTTGTTTTTAAAAATTTTAAAAGCACACAACAGAAATAAATGACTCTCTAAAACTTCCGGGTTGTCTCCCTGGCAGCGCTTTCTTTAAAGCCATTAAGCTAGGCATAAAGTGCTCAAGTAATTGATCCACCCGGATCCCAAGGTATATCAAAGCCAATTTTAATTAACAATGATTTGTATTTTAGTAGTGAGCACAAAGCAACATATATCATGTAATGACGAAGTCTAACTCTCTTCCTATGCATCGACATGTCATAAAAGAACAATTCATGCAAATCAAGTAAAGGCCAATGCATAGTATAAACAGTTTCTTGCAATTTTATCGCATTGGAAACATAGAGAGGCGGAGATGTAGTTCCTCTCTCATAATAATTGCAATTAGGAGCAGCAAGCACATGCATATTATATCCATCAAAATTATCATGTGCAATAGTAAAACGCAACCCATCAATATAATCCTGAATAAGCGCAAACTTCTCCGATATAGTGTAGTTGGGAGAATTCAAAAAGATAATAGGACTATCATGTGTGGGTGCAATAGCAACAATTTCATTCTTAACATAAGGAACTATAGCAAGTTCATATCCATAAGCATAATTCATATTGGCATCATGGCCACAAGCATAGCAAGCATCAATTTCATCAAAAAGGGATATTTCAAACGAATCCAAGGGATCATAGCAATTATCATAGCATTCATCCTTCGGTAAACACGAAGGGAAATTAAACAATGTATGGGATAAAGAGTTACTCTCATCAGAAGGTGGGCATGGGTGATCAATCCGCTCTTCCTCCTTTTGTTCTTCGCTCTCCTCCTGAATTTTTTCATCTAATGAGCTCACAGTGTCATCATTTTCTTCTTCCATAGGAGCCTGCAAAATATTAGTCTCTTCTTGGACAGCGGAGACTTTCTCAACAAATTGATCAATATAGGCATTGTATTCATAATTCTCATAGCAATATTTAAGTATAGCAAAAATTTCAGATCGGTAAACAGCATCATCATAATTTTCATACTTTTCAAACAAAGATTCAATTTCATAAGCACCCTTAAAAGCAACAAATTCTTCTATTTGTTCCACATCATAGTAATCATATATACCATTAGCATAAGAAGCCAAGGTTTCATTATCATTAAATTCACATGAAAAGGGAAGGTGTGGAGCCTTCATCCTAGAGAAGCAAGTATAATCATATCTTAAGCATAAATTCCGAGCATACCAATGCAAATAATGAATTTGATCCCATAAGAGTTTCCCTTTTTGAGACAAGCGATAATCCCTAAAGTATTCACGTTGATCCAACGTGTCTCCCATTATCAAGTTGAATGGGGTTTTCTCAGGATTATCTTAGTGTTTAATGTTTTCCACATAACAAGCATCGAGGGTTTTAGGAGGTTCCCCATCTCCATGAGTAGCAAGTACAACTAATTTTTTTTGGTATTTCGTGTTCCATATCCATAACTAAAGATATAAAACAACTTAGAACAGAAAATAAAATCTACTTAGTGATAAAGCAAACAAGCACACACGAGAATATCAACCCCATGCTATTGCTCCCCGGCAACGGCGCTAGAAAAAGGTCTTGATAACCCACAAGTATAGGGGATCAATTGTAGCTTTTTCGATAAATAAGAGTGTCAAACCCAACGAGGAGCTAAAGGTAGAATTAATATTCCCTTCAAGTTCTATCGACCACCGATACAACTCTACGCACACTTAACGTTCGCTTTACCTAGAACAAGTATGAAACTATTTTGTAGGTGATAGGATAAGACTAGAAGTACTTAACGAGAATAAAACTAGGAGTAATTTGCGAGATAATAAAACTATGAGTAAATTGTAAGATAATAAAAGTTAGTTGTTTAGTAGAAAGTTTTTATAACACAAGAGAATGATTTGTCCATAGGCAATCAATAACTAGACCGGTAATCATTATTGTAATTTTATATGAGGGAGATGCATGAGCTAACATACTTTCCATACTTGGATCATATGCACTTATGATTGGAACTCTAGCAAGCATCCGCAACTACCAAAGATCATTAAGGTAAAACCCAACCATAGCATTAAGTATCAAGTCCTCTTTACTCCCATACGCAACAACCCCCTTACTCGGGTATAAGCTTCTGTCACTCTCACCACCCACCATAAGCGAATTATGAACGTATTGCAACACCCTACAGCGGGAATCCCTCACACTTGCGCGACACGGAGGGCACCATAGGACAGCACCAAAATAAAACATACAACTCAAACCAATCACGATCATCAATCAACCCATAGGACAAAACAAATCTACTCAAACATCATAGGATGGCCACAAATCATTGGATAATAATATGTAGCATTAAGCACCATGTTTAAGTAGAGATTACAGTGGGGAGAAGAGGTCTTACACTGCTACATAGAGGGGGAGAGAGTTGGTGTTGACGGCGGCAAAGTTGTTGGTGTAGATCGCCGTCACGATGGTTGCCCCGGCGGCGTTCCGGCGCCACCGGGAGAGGGGGGAGAGAGCCCACCCTCCTTCTTCCTCTTCCTTGGCCTCCCCCCTAGATGGGAGGAGAGTTTCCCCTCTGGTCCATGGCTGCCATGGCGGCGGAGGGGCAGGAGCCCCTCCTAGATTGGATCTCTCTCTCTGTTCTCTTCTGTTTCGCGTTCCTGTTTTCTGGCCTTTCACCGTTTCTTATAATTCCCGGAGATCCGTAACTCCGATTGCGCTGAAATTTTAACATGATTTTTTTCCGGATATTAGCTTCCTTGCACCCGAAGAATAGCACCAACCGACCTACGAGGGCCTCAAGAGGCACCACGGCGCGCTTGACCCCCCTGGCGCGCCCTGGTGCCTCGTGGGGCCCACGAGCACCGCCTTGCGTTGATTCCACCTCCCAAAAATCACATATATTCCAAAATAATTCTCCGTGAAATTTTATTGCATTTGGACTTCGTTTGATATGGATATTCTGCAAAACAAAAAACATGCAACAAACAGGAACTGGCACTGGGCACTGGATCAATATGTTAGTCCCAAAAAACAATATAAAATGTTGCCAAAAGTATGTGGAAATTATAGGATATTGGCATGAAACAATCAAAAATTATAGATACAACAGAGACATATCAAAGGGCCATACTTTCATTATGAATGAGATGTATGTTATGAATATTGATAATAATACATTACCTCTGTATTTACTTTCATAATTCATTTTAGAGTTTTATACACTCTAGCCCATTTGCATAAAGTTTGTTGCAAGAGTGTTGTTCATAAAAGAACAATTGTTGTTCAGTATTATGAATAACATAAGGGCCATGCTTCCATCATGGATGGGATGTACGTTATGAATATTGATGGTAATATGATACATCCATAACACTGACGCTAAATGTCACAAGACTAAAAGAATACCACACATGTGTGGCACTGCATTTGGTCACATTGGAGAAACCCGCATGGAGAAATTCCATAATGATGGATTTTGAAGTCGTTTGATTATGAATCATCTGACACTTGCAACTTTCCTCCAAAAAGTGAAGTGACTGAAATACCATTCACAGGCCATAAGGAACGAGCAAAGAACTTATTGGTGATCATACATCATGATGTGTGTAGTCCGATAAATGTTGTTGCTGGCAGTGGATTTGTCTATCTTCTGAAATGACTCAAGTAGATATATGGATATTTACTTGATGAGACGTAAGTCTGGATCTTTTCAAATCATTCAAAAGGTTTTCAAAATGAAGAAGAAATTATTGTAACAAGAAAACTATGTTTCTGCAATTGGATTGCGGAAAGAAACTTTGAGTTACAAGTTTAGCGAATGTCTGATGAGTTGTGAAAAGAGTTTCATAACTTACACCTCCTGGAGCACCACTGTGAGTGGAATGTCCATGAAGATGTAATCAAACCATTTATGACATGGTAAGATCAAAGATGACATAAATCAATTTGCCATTATCCCTTTTAAAGTAATGATTTAGAGACTGCGGCTTTTACACTGAAAAGAGCGCCATCGGATCTGTTGAAATAACGCCATGGTATGGTAACCCCAACCATGTTATGTATTTTCTTAACATTTGGAATATGGGGATTGTGTAAAATATTTACAAACCTATTCCAAATCAGACAAGTGCTACTTTGTAAGTTATCCCAAATTATTGGGTATTCCCCCCTCACTATACCGAGGCAAAAGTTTGCCACAAAGAACGGTATGATTTTGAAAGAAAATGTTTCTTGCAAAAAGGTGAGTGGGAGGATAGTGCAACTCGGCGAGATAACAATATCTTCGTTATCATGACAAAGGAAAGAAACCACGGAAGCAATTCCAAAGTTTCCTCCTGCGACTGATACGGAAGCCTCTATAATAAAATGTATGGACTTCGGTCGAACTTGCAGCTGAACCACGTAGGCAAAACTCGTGCAAACCTCTCAGGTGCGCAAACAAGATATTGTTGTTAGACAACAGTATACCTACGATAATCAAGGAAGCGTTGATGGGCCCTGACTCCGGAATTGGCTAAATGCCAATACAATCTGAGATAGTTTCCATATAAATGATTCAAGATTAAATCTTGATGAACCCTTCAGAAGACTTAGAGTCTAACGAACATTAATGGAACTATAAACTGATGTGGATAAAATGTTTTATCCATAAAGCTCGACTTGTTGCAATAAACAAGTTCAAGGAGTTGATTACGATGAGGTTGTCTCACCGTACCGATGCTTAAAGTCGGTTCGGGTTAAACTAGCAATTAATACATATTTCAATCATGAGATATGAAACATGGATGATGAAAGAATTTCCATGAAATGGGAATACAAACTAGGACTTGTATGTGATACAGTCCAAAGTATTTTGTTGATCTAGAGGATGCTAGTGAGTGTGCAAACTTCAAAGTTCCAGCAATAGACAGAAGAGAGCAAAAAGGAGTTGGAATCTTTGTTTTAATGAAATAGTCAAAAGAGTTTGATTTCATCAATGGATAGCGAAGATGCTTGTGGTTACAAGAAAGTAAGTGGGAGCATAATAATATTTCTAAAACTTGTGTGCTTGACACATTGTTGATTGGAAATAATATAAATTTCTTGACACGAATTAGCACTTCATTGAAAAATAGTTTCTTCAATGAAGAGCTTGGGCTAAATAGCCTTGTTATTAGGCATAATTATCTACGGAGATAAAATTTCCTAATAGGTCTAAGCCAAAATACATATTGACAAGATGCTAAAACATTTTAGCATAAAACATTAAGGAGTGATTCTTGCCGAAGTCACATGGAAAGGCTTTTGCAAGACTCGGTGTCCTAAAACACTGATGAGCAAAATACATGATGGAATTTCCACACACTTTTGTGTTTGGATTAATCATGTATTCCATGGTATGTAAAACAACCAGATATGTCCGGTACTCCCAAGGAGTTGCGAGTAAAGATACCAAAGTGATCAAAATACTGATCATAGGACAACAGTGAAAAATGTCGTTGAGTGCTAAAGTAGCACTGATAACATGTTTTCTCGCAAACTGGGATTATGAAGTACTCGTTGTAACGCAATACATCGATACAGTCTTCATCAATGCTCCAAGCGATTTTCGATTTAAGTTAAGGGTTTTGTGTAATACACGATATGGTGGCACGATAGTTGGAAATTGTTCCAAACAGGTTACTGTGGCGAATTCTATAACAAAAGCTAAGTATGTTGACGCTTTGGAAGCGACAAAGAAGATGTTGAATCATATAGTTCATTCATGAACTTAGTATGGTTCCAAGATGGCTATGGTCAATGGGACACTATTGCAAATAGTTGCTCCATAGCTCAGTCTGAGGAATCAAGGCTTGACCTGTGATTCACATATATACAAAGCCAAGTCCACACAAAATATGTATTTTGTGAAAGCAAGAAAACGTGAGGATATGCAAAGATACACACGGAACTGAAGATGTCAGGTCCGTTAGACGTAGACTATACCACATGGCGAAGCATATTTTACACCGGTATGCCATAGGTGTAAAGTGCGTTAGCATTGACTAGATTATTGACTCTAGTGCAAGTGGGAGTCTGTAGGAGATATGCCCTAGAGGCAATAATAAATTTTATTATTTATCCCCATGTTCCTAATTAAGTTTATGTTCCATGCTATAACTGCTATGGTTCCCGAGCCCGTATATCCATAAAGGCTCTGAGGAAAACCCATGTGCACGTGTGGAATAATAAACAGTAAAAAGTATTCCTAGTCAAGCCTCTAAGACTGGCTCAAGTGTTGCATGATGATCATGTTTTCCTGATCATGGGCATGTCTATGTCGGCAACTTTGAGGGCACAATGTTAGAAGAACATTTGTGTTGAATCGACCCGAATTGATGTTATGCTATGAGATACATTCGTCACAAGTTAATGGTTAATAACACAGAGAAAGTTAACGTTTGCATAATTCCTTAGACCATGCGAGTATTGAGTTCCTTCATGCTTGATTCATGAACTTTGGGGTTTGTTAAACGTCATCCGTAACTTGCTGGCTATTACGGCGGCTTACGGGTTCATGTGAAAGTATGACAAGGAACTTGATAGCTCAAGATTGGGATTTGCTCCTTCGACGATGGAGAGATATTCTTTGGGCCCTCTCGGTGTTACGGTATCCATCATCGTCTGGCCAAACACATTGTGATTTGATCACAGGGATACCGGAACACGGGAACGAGAAAAAAGAACAAAACCGGTAACGAGGTAACTGGCATAGTGGACAAGTGTTGATCCACGGGGATGCCGATAAATCTCACCTCGGGTGTTTGTAACATATCGCAAAGCAACAGGAATAGCACACGGCAACTGGAGGTTCACTCGAATATTTATTCGTGTGGGTATAGGGGTCAATATGGGTGTCCACAGCTCCGATGTTGATCATTGATCGGAAAGTGTTCCGGTCATGTCTATACTTCACCGAACATATAGGGTCACACGCTTAAGGGTCATCTGTCTGCTGAATACTAGACAGGGAGTCTGAGAGAAAGTCACCGGAAAAGTTTCGGAGACAACGGAAAAGTTCCGGGAGAGAACACGGGAAAAGTTTCCGTAAAACCGAAAAGTTGTTTTGGAGTAAACCATTAAGCCAAATAGGTTTCAGCGTGCGCCTGGAACTTTTTGGAGGTGCCAGAAATGTTCTGGGAACTTCTGGAATTTTTCCGGAGAAAAAACCAGAAATGTTCCGGAGCAGCCGGCATCGCTTTGGTTGGTTTTCGCTGAAGAAAATCATTGATCCAGAAATGTTTCGGAACGCATTCAGAATTGTTTTAGTGGGTGCTAGAAATGTTTTGGACCTACAGAAATATTTTCGGATTTAACGGACGCGAAAAATTGTCTTCGTGAATAGTGAAAACGCATTCTTGTTTGCTTTTCGCTGATGAAAATCATTGATCCAGAAATGTTTTGGAACGCGTCCAGAATTGTTTTAGTGGGTACTGGAAATGTTCTGGACCTACAGAAATATTTTCGGATTTAACGGTCACGGAAAAATATTTTCATGAATAGTGGAAACACTATTTGGTAGCTTCTTTGGGAAGCCACCTTTGAGGGCATTTTGATATTTCCAAGTGTCCTCTACCCCTTGGGCTTGGCCTATAAATAGGGGTGGAGGGGGCTGCCCAAACTCACTCTTTTCTCTCATACATTATGCCATGCAATGATCTGGCTTCTTCTCTCCCTCACACGAAATAGTTTCGTAGAGCCGAAAGGTTGTCTGGGTTCCGGTGGGAACTAGTTCTGGACGGCGAAGCCCTGCCTGATAGCTGACACCGTATGTGTGCAACCCCGTAGAGAGGTCATAGGTTCGATATTTTTGCCCGAGGGGCTGTTAGAGAGTGCCTCCCGAAGGGTTGTCCGAGTGACCGTCCGAGTTTCTGTGAGTGCCTCCCGAAGGGTTGTCCGTGATACCGTCCGGGGGACTGTCCGACTGCCTCCCGAAGGGCTGTCCGTGACACCGTCCGGGGGACTGTCTGACCGCCTCCCGAAGGGCTGTCCGAGGAGCAGACGAGGGAGTACATCCTCGCGGTTGGGAGGTTGTAAATCCTAGCTGCGGGGATCTGCATCGACGATCTTCATCGACTCTACTTCCGCTGCGCTACGAGTTGGTAACGATCAGATCCAAACCTTGTATGCATCTCCATAGTGATCCTGGGCATGCTCGCTGTACCGAATTTTTTTGTTTTCTGTCGCCTTCCCCTTCACAACCTCCCTCTAGAGGAACCCTAACGCGCGAGCCGCGAGGGGAATCGAGCGCTTGAGAGAAGAGGAGAGGGGAATCGACCCTGCTTCTGCGATGGCAGCGTCATCCCAGAACTACGCCCTGGGAACCTCCTTCGAGGGAGGATTCGATCAGGATTTGAGTTCGATCGGTGGCGGCGTATTTTTTTTGTTGTTGTATAGCTTGTTTACCTTTTTTTTAAACTGTCATCAAGGCATTTTATTACTGAGTTGGCGGAACTACTTCTCATTGCACTTGGGCAATCAAGAAGGCAGGGATTACGATGTCTACTATACAACTTAATCTTGTAAACTCGTGTTGGTCCTCCAAGCGCAGAGTTTTGTAGGACAGTAGCAATTTTCCCTCAAGTGGATGACCTAAGGTTTATCAATCCATGGGAGGCGTAGGATGAAGATGGTCTCTCTCAAACAACCCTGCAATCAAATACAAGAAATCTCTTGTGTCCCCAACACACCCAATACAATGGCAATTTGTATAGGTGCACTAGTTCGGCGAAGAGATGGTGATACAAGTGTAGTATGGATAATAGAAATAGGTTTTTGTAATCTGAAATAATAAAAACAGCAAGGTAGCAATTGATAAAAGTGAGCACAAAAGGTATTGCAATGCTTAGAAACAAGGCCTAGGGTTCATACTTTCACTAGTGCAATCTCTCAACAATGCTAATATAATGGGATCATATAACAATCCCTTAACGTGCGATAAAGAATCACTCCAAAGTTCCTATTAGCGGAGAACATAAGATAGAAATTGTTGTAGGGTACAAAATCACCTCAAAGTTATTCTTTCTGATCAATCTATTGAGCCATCCCTATAAGTGTCACGAACAGCCCTAGAGTTCGTACTAAAATAACACCATATGATACGCATCAACCAACTCTAATGTCACCTAGATACTCCAATGTCACCACAAGTATCCGTGAGTTGATTATTCGACATGCATCAAACAACTTCAGATTCATAATATTCAATCCAACACAAAGAACTTCAAAGAGTGCCCCAAGATTTCTACCGGAGAAAGTAGGACGAAAACGTGCATCAACCCCTATGCATAGATTACCCCAATGTCACCTCGGGAATCCGCGAGTTGAGTGCCAAAACATACATCAAGTGAATCAATATAATACCCCATTGTCACCACGGGTATTCATATGCAAGACATACATCAAGTGTTCTCAAATCCATAAAAGTATTCAATCCGATAATAGTGAAACCTCAAAGGTAAAAACTCAATTCATCACAACAAGATAGAGAGGGAGAAACACCATATGATCCAACTATATTAACAAAGCTCGCGATACATCAAGATCGTGCCATATCAAGAACACGAGAGAGAGAGAGATATCAAACACATAGCTACTAGTACATAGCCTCAGCCCCGAGGGTGAACTACTCCCTCCTCGTCATGAAGACCGCCGGGATGATGAAGATGGTCTCCGGTGATGATTCCCCCCTCCGGCAGGGTGCCGGAAAAGGGCTGTAGATGAGATCATGGAGGTACAGAGGCTTGCGGCGGCGGAGTCCAAGTTCTAGGTTTATTTCTGGGGGTTTTGGTATTTATAAGAATTTTTGGCGTTGGAATCACGCGAAGAGGGGCCACAAGGGGCCCACGAGGCACCAGGACGCGCCTGGGGGGGTGGCGCGCCCAGGTGGCTTGTGGGGCCCCTGTGGCTCTTCTGCTGCTCCTCCGAAGCTTCCTGGGTCTGTTTTCTTCTAGAAAAAATCATCAAAAAGTTTCACTGCATTTGGACTTCGTTTGATATGGATTTTCTGGAAAACCAAAAACAAGCAGAAAACAGCAACTGGCACTGGGCACTTGGTCAATATGTTAGTCCATGAAAATCATATAAAAGCCATATAAAAGTGCACCAAAATCATACAAAACTATAATAAACATGGCATGAATACTTCATAAATTATAGATACGTTGGAGACGTATCAGCATCCCCAAGCTTAATTCCTGCTCGTCCTCGAGTAGGTAAATGATAAAAGAAATAATTTATGAAGTGTGAATGCTAACATAGTGCATAAGTTTGATCAATGATAATTTCAATCACGTTTCCTAGCATCATAACAAAAACTCTTTCTCATAAAACTCATCATGATAAAGTAGCAATCGATTCACATGTTATGGTTCAAACAATGCATTCTCTTGAAACTTAACAACCTATGTTCTTGGTCACCAAACAATTGCAATTCAACTTATCTTCAACAAAGTCTAAGTAAGAGCTCCACATACTCAATTATCATATAGTCTTCTATGATTGCTAGTACTCAAAGCATATTTTTAGAACAAATGGCATCCATCGAACACAGAGAAAGATAGGGGCTTAATGTTTCACCTCCCAAATTATTTATCATAGAGATAATTGTCAACAATAATAATTCATGATCAAATATATTTGACTGGCCATATGTGCCTGGATCTTTCCCCACCACATGAAGCTTGCCAACTAGAGAATAATTAAGGTTGAAATGAGAAGTAGTACTATTGACTCTTGCATAAAAGTAAATACATAAAGTAAAAGATAGGCCCTTCGCAGAGGGCAGCAGAGGTTGTCATGCGCTTTTTATTTTTGGATGTGCAAGCTCTTAATGCAAAGGAACGTCACGTTATATTGCCCCTTGTGATAGCAATCTTTATTATGCAGTCTGTCGCTTTTATTTCTTTACCATCACAAGTTCATACAACGCTTATTTTCCCTTGCAATAAAAGATCACTCATATTTTAGGAGCAACTTTTATTGCTTTTTGCACTGATGACAACTTACTTGAAGGATCTTATTCAATCCATAGGTAGATATGGTGGACACTCATGGGAAGAAACTAGGTTTAAGGGTTTTTTGGATGCACAAGTAGTATCTCTACTTAGTACGATTTTTTGGCTAGCAAAAGATCCTAAGCAAGCACCACATGTTAGAGGATCCATAACAATATAACTTCTATGCAAATATACCCAAACATAACTCATTACGTTGTCTTCCTTGTCCAACTTCAACTAATTTGCTCAAGTTTGAAAATAATTAATGGGTATTCACAATCATAAAAAATGTCCAAGATAATATATTTATATGTGAAAGTTCTCTTCCTTATACTAATCATTCATGAATTGCTTGTATGACCAATATTGTGATTGTCAAGCTTTAATAGATTTCACTTTCTAACCCAAATGTGAAATTAATACTAGACATGATACAAGCATATGAAGCACATATAATTTCAACTTTATGATATTCAATTTATTCAACAATTTACTCATAGGATATAAGTGAAGAACAAGAGTAAATGACAAACTACTCCAAAAAGATATAAGTGAAGACCAAATGCGTAGTTAAGTAAATAGGTAGCTATGTGAGGACTCTCTCTCATTTAAAAATTTCAGATCTTAAGTATTTTATTCAAACAGCAAAGAAAACAAAATAAAATGACATTCCAAGAATAGCACAAATCATGTGAAGAAGCAAAAACTTAGGCCCAACCAAGACTAACCGATAATTGTTGATGAAGAAAGGTGGGATGCCTACCGGGGCATCCCCAAGCTTAGATGCTTGAGACTTCTTGAAATATTAACTTGGGATGCCTTGGGCATCCCCAATCTTTAGCTCTTGTGTCTCCTTAATTCCTCTCATATCACGGCTTCTCCTAAATCCTAAAAACTTCATCCACACAAAACTCAACAAGAACTCGTGAGATAAGTTAGTATAAATCAACTCAAAACCTTAACATTCTCTACAGTAACAAATCACTAAAATTATAATTTAACATTACATACTAAATGCCTCTGCATATTTAATACTCCTATCCACAAATAGAAATATTAAACAAGCAAACCTATGCAAACAATGCAACTATAACAGCAATCTGCCAAAACAGGACAGTCTGTAAAGGGTGAATAAGAATTCATATTTCCCTAACTCCAAAAATTCTGAAAAATTACCACACGACAGAGAACTCATGCATTCTTACTGTGTAAAAATTTCAGATTTTTATCATGTTCTGACTATTCAGGAATATTCTGGACATAACAGAAAACTTTCTGTTTTCAAATAGCAACACATGAACTTGCAAACTGAGCATGGTAAAGGCTATAATTGGCATTTTATTGAACTAAAAGATACAAAAAATGATTATTGATAACAGCAAGAAAATCTCAGCAAAATAAAATGACGCTCCAAGCAAAACACATATCATGTGACGAATAAAAATATAGCTCCGAGTGAGGTTACCGATAGTGTTGAAGACGAAAGAGGGGATGCCTTCCGGGGCATCCCCAAGCTTAGACGCTTGGGTCTTCCTTGAATATTACCTTGGGGTGCCTTGGGAATACCCAAGCTTAGGGTCTTGCCTCTCCTTATTCTCCTCATATCAATATCTCACCCAAAACTTGAAAACTTCAATCACACAAAACTTAACGGAACTTATGAGATAGGTTAGTATGATAAAAATAAATCATCCACTTAGGTACTGCCAAGACAAGATTCATAATTGTTCTCACATAATTCCTACTGTATTCTATCATTTCCACAATTTATATTACTCAATATAAGCTATGGAAACACTAAAACAAGCAAACTATGCACTAAAAACAGAATCTGTCAAAAACAGAACAGCATGTAATGACGATTTAAAAACCATAATTCTGTACCTCCAAAAATTCTGAAAAATTAGGAAAACGTAAACAATTTGTAACCCAATACTGTGTAAAAGTTTCAGAATTTTCTCATGCTCCCGTACAGAATAGAAATTCCAGCACTGGACGCAAAAGTTTTTGTTTTTGCACAGAATCAAATCAACAAGCATCCACACTATCCCAAAGGCTTTAATTGGCACATTATTGAAATAAATCATATAAAACATGATTACTACAGTAGATTAATCATGTGGACACACAAAAACAGTAGGTATAAGTATTGGGTTGTCTCCCAACAAGCACTTTTCTTCAATGCCTTTTAGCTAGGCATGATGATTTTAATGATGCTCACATAGAAGTAAAGAATTGAAACATAACGGGAGCATCATGAATCATACGTTCCTCTCTCATAATAATTTTCAGTAGCATCATGAAAGGATTCATCAATATAGCTATCACATAAAGCATTCTTTTCATGATCCACAAGCATAGAATTTTTATTACACTCCACATAAGCAAATTTCTTCTCATCAATAGGAGTGGAGGTATCATATGAAACTCGAATACTAAAAATTGTTTCCACATTAAAAGAGTAATGTTCAGTAAAAGGATTTTCATAATTATAACAAGTATTATAATAACAACCATCACTATTTTTCATAACATAAGTATCATCACAATAATCATCATAGATAGGAGGCATGTCATCATCATAATAAATTTGCTCATCAAAAGTAGGGGAAATAAAAAGACCATTTTCATTAAGCATAGCATCCCCAAGCTTAGGGCAAACGTTATTTGCAGCAAATAAATTCTCAAACATATCATTCCAATCAAACATAGCATCCCCAAGCTTGTTGGTTTGCATATCATTAGCATTATCACTATTATCATCAATAGTATGAATAGCACCAATAGTATAACAATTATTATCATATTCCTCCAAGTTTGTGCCATAAAGATTTTCAAGATCATAAGTAGTATCATTATCTTCCCAATCATAATCATCACAACAAGCAATAGGCATAACAAAATCATTATCAAGTGTATCATCTTCCACAATTATTTTTGATTCATTCTCATGAGGTACAACAATAATAGGAGCAACATTATTTGGGAGAGATACCTCTTTACCTCTACTTTTCCTTCTTTTCTTTTTCTTTACCACATTATGTGTGGGTTTATTTAATTCTTCCGAGCTTCTTATTGAAGAGATTGGTTGAATAGGAAGCTCCTCCTCGTCACCTATTTCATCATGAAAGACAATAGGAGGGAAAGTGGAAATCTTTACCCTTTCATTAGTGTTCCTTTTATATTCTATTGGTTTTCCCGTCTTTCTATAGTTGGCAATATAAGCACTCTCATTGCAATTTACCATACAAAATATATAGATTTATTTTAGATTAGTTTCAATGTCATCTGTGAGAATGAATACTTCAAACCAACTATTTTTATGTGTCAATTCTTCACACCCCAAAAATAGATAAAGCTCATTATATAGTTCAAGGGCGGTCAAGTCATTACAATATTTAGCCATGATTCGATCATGAAAAAGTATGCATTGAAAATTAAGGTGACCAACTTTATTGCAAAGTTCACAAGTAATAGGATAAAGAGAACATAATTTTGTAGCAAATTCATCTATCACTTTGAGCAAAAAAATTGGTTCTATCATGTTTATGCTTCTTACAAAATCTATCATCCCTATAAGGCATGTCTTCACAAACTTTATGCACTCCACAGAAATTGACATGCTTATAAGAAACATTTTTGTCATGACTAGTGCAATCATCTTTAGTATTTTGGATATTCATAGAATTCATACTAACAACTTTGCAATCATGCTCCTCATTCAAAGATTTTATGCCAAACATTTTATTGAATTCTTCTTCTATCAATTGAGCACAATTTTCCGCTGCATCATTTTCAACAAAAACATTATAAAGACGAATAATATGAGGCAACCTCAATTCCATTTTTTTGTAGTTTTCTTTTATAAACCAAACTAGTGATAAAACAAGAAACTAAAAGATTCAATTGCAAGATCTAAAGATATACCTTCAAGCACTCACCTCCCCGGCAACGGCGCCAGAAAAGAGCTTGATGTCTACTACACAACTTATTCTTGTAGACTCGTGTTGGGCCTCCAAGCGCAGAGTTTTGTAGGACTGTAGCAATTTTCCCTCAAGTGGATGACCTAAGGTTTATCAATCCGTGGGAGGCATAGGATGAAGATGGTCTCTCTCAAACAACCCTGCAATCAAATACAAGAAATCTCTTGTGTCCCCAACACACCCAATACAATGGCAATTTGTATAGGTGCACTAGTTCCGTGAAGAGATGGTGATACAAGTGTAGTATTGATAGTAGATATAGGTTTTTGTAATCTGAAATAATAAAAACAGCAAGGTAGCAATTGATAAAAGTGAGCACAAACAGTATTGCAATGCTAAGAAACAAGGCCTAGGGTTCATACTTTCACTAGTGCAATCTCTCAACAATGCTAACATAATTGGATCATATAACAATCCCTCAACGTGCGATAAAGAATCACTCCAAAGTTCCTATTAGCGGAGAACATAAGATAGAAATTGTTGTAGGGTACGAAACCACCTCAAAGTTATTCTTTCCAATCAATCTATTGAGCCATCCCTATAAGTGTCATGAACAGCCCTAGAGTTCATACTAAAATAACACCATATGATACGCATCAACCAACTCTAATGTCACCTAGATACTCCAATGTCACCACAAGTATCCGTGAGTTGATTATTCGACATGCATCAAACAACTTCAGATTCATAATATTCAATCCAACACAAAGAACTTCAAAGAGTGCCCCAAGATTTCTACCAGAGAAAGTAGGACGAAAATGTGCATCAACCCCTATGCATAGATTACCCCAATGTCACCTCGGGAATCCGCGAGTTGAATGCCAAAACATACATCAAGTGAATCAATATAATACCCCATTGTCACCACGAGTATTCATATGCAAGACATACATCAAGTGTTCTCAAATCCATAAAAGTATTCAATCTGATAATAGTGAAACCTCAAAGGTAAAAACTCAATTCATCACAACAAGATAGAGAGGGAGAAACACCATATGATCCAACTATATTAACAAAGCTCGCGATACATCAAGATCGTGCCATATCAAGAACACGAGAGAGAGAGATCAAACACATAGCTACTAGTACATACCCTCAGCCCCGAGGGTGAACTACTTCCTCCTTGTCATGGAGACCGCCGAGATGATGAAGATGGCCTCTGGTGATGATTCCCCCCTCCGACAGGGTGCCAGAAAAGGGCTGTAGATGAGATCGTGGAGGTACAGAGCCTTGCGGCAGCGGAGTCCAAGTTCTAGGGTTATTTCTGGGGGTTTTGGTATTTATAAGAGTTTTTGGCGTTGGAATCACGCGAAGAAGGGCCACAGGGGGCCCACGAGGCACCAGGGCGCGCCTGGGAGGGTGGCGCGCCCAGGTGGCTTGTGGGGCCCCTGTGGCTCTTCTGCTGCTCCTCTGAAGTTTCCTGGGTCTGTTTTCTTCCAGAAAAAATCATCAAAAAGTTTCGCTGCATTTGGACTTCGTTTGATATGGATTTTCTGGAAAACCAAAAACAAGCAGAAAACAGCAACTGGCACTGGGCACTAGGTCAATATGTTAGTCCATGACAATCATATAAAAGCCATATAAAAGTGCACCAAAATCATACAAAACTATAATAAACATGACATGAATACTTCATAAATTATAGATACGTTGGAGATGTATCAGATTACATCAAAAAAGGAGCTACAACACTCCAAGCTCAGTGCTTCGTTTGCACACAGGTGAGCAGCAAAGTTCGCACTACGATTAGAAAATACTAAAGAAAATCTCTGAAATTGTGAGAGGTACGTCTTCATCTCTCCAAAGATATGTCTGGCCTCGGAGCTATCATGACCTGCTTCCCATGCCGTTGCAATCATCTAACAATCTTTCTCCAGGATCACCTTCTGGTAACCCTTTTCCAAAGCCATGCGCACGCCATCTCGGCAAGCTAATGATTCAATGATGAATGGGTCTGTTATTGCTTCATACTTAGTTGCCTGTGCAACGACAAACATACCTGATTGATCCCTCACAATCGCCCTAGTCCCCGCACACTTTTGTGCACATCCGATTGCACCGTTAGTGTTAACTTTGATCCAGCCAGCGTCTGGAGGCTCCCACTTAGGCCGAGGTTTAGCGCGTAACTCCTCCACTGCTGGAATGTCCAGAGCTCTCACAAGCTCTTGTATCAGCTGCATTGATTTGTGCGGTTGATAGCCGATCTCCCTGTGCGTGTACTTGTTTCCGTTGTTCCAAATCGCCCACAAAACCGAGACAACCACCGCAGCATCCTTCTTACTCATGAAGTTGTGATCCAGTAAGTCTCTCGCCCACGTCACAGGATGTAACTTAGGAAGTTTTAACTCAAAAAAATCACTGGCTGCGTCCCAAAACATCATTGCATGATCGCAAGCTATCAGCGCATGAAATAAGGATTCATCGCTTCCTCCGCACATTGGGCAAAATGCATCCAATCTGATATGACGCTTGTATAATTCCCCATGTGCTGGTAACATATCCTTCAGTACTCTCCACATAAAGACCCAAATTTTTGGTTGTACTTGTAGTTTCCATAGAGCCTTCCATGTTTCTTCTCCACCATCAGAAGATGAAGTATGAACTTGCAAATTGAACTTCTTGTCCATTGCCATTCTATAAGCCGACCGGACAGTATATGACCCAGACTTCTCCCACGCCCAACCCCAAAAATCTGGGCGTGCAACTCTTGGTCGCGGCATGCTCAAGATTGCATCTGCGTCAGGGGCAATAAATATACTCCGAATCAAACTTGTGTTCCACTGCCCTGATCCATCAAGAAGATCATCAACTAATTGTACTGGCTCATCAGATAGATGGCAAATGAGTTGCATGGTCCCAGTCCCAGCTATCCACTTGTCATGCCATATTTCAGTCGTCCTTCCGTCCCCGACACGCCTAATTAGGCCTTCCTTCAACATGCTTCTACCAAGAATGATGGCTATCCATGTAGGTGATGCACTCCTTGGGCAATTTGCACTCAAGAAATCACCATTAGGATAATACCTCCCTTTTAGTACATGTGCACACAAACTATCAGGCCTCTCGAGTAGCCTCCATGCCTGCTTTGCCAACATGGCATCGTTAAAAATCTCCAAATCTCTGAACCCCATCCTGATACGTCTCCGTCGTATCTATAATTTTTGATTGTTTCATGCCAATATTCTACAAATTTCACATTTTTTGGCAACATTTTATATTATTTTTTGGACTAACATATTGATCCAGTGCCCAGTGCCAGTTCCTGTTTTCTGCTTGTTTTTTGTTTCACAGAAAATCCATATCAAACGAAGTCCAAATGCAATAAAATTTTACGGAGAATTATTTTGGAATATATGTGATTTTTGGGAGGTGGAATCAACGCAAACGGAGGCCCACAGCCTCCACAAGCCACCTTGGCGCGCCACCCCCTGGTCGCGCGGTGGTGCCTCGTGGGCACACCGTAAGTCGGTTGGGGCTCTTCTTTCGCCGCAAGAAAGATAATATCAGGAAAAAAATATTGTTAAAATTTTAGCCCGATCGGAGTTACGGATCTCCAGGAATTTAAGAAACGGTGAAAGGCCAGAAAACAGGAACGCGAAACAGAAGAGAACAGAGAGAGAGAGATCCAATCTCGGAGGGGCTCCCGCCCCTCCGAGTGCCATGGCGGCCATGGAACAGAGGGGGAACTCTCCTCCCATCTAGGGGGGAGGCCAAGGAAGAAGAAGAAGGAGGGGGGCTCTCTCCCCCTCTCTCCCGGTGGCGCCGGAACGCCGCCGGGGCAATCATCGTGACGGCGATCTACATCAACAACTTCGCCGCCGTCAACACCAACTCTCTCCACCTCTATGCAGCGGTGTAACACCTCTTCTCCCCGATGTAATCTCTACTTAAACATGGTGCTTAATGCTACATATTATTATCCAATGATTTGTGGCCATCCTATGATGTTTGAGTAGATTCTTTTCGTCCTATGGCTTGATTGATGATCGTGATTGGTTTGAGTTGTATGTTTTATTTTGGTGTTGTCCTATGGTGCCCTCCGTGTCATGCAAGCATGAGGGATTCCCGTTGTAGGGTTTGCAATACGTTCATAATTCTCTTATAGTGGGCGGCTAGAGTGACAGAAGCTTACGCCCGAGTAAGGGGGTTGTTGCGTATGGGAGTAAAGGGGACTTGATACTTAATGCTATGGTTGGGTTTTACATTAATGATCTTTGGTAGTTGCGGATGCTTGCTAGAGTTCCAATCATAAGTGCATATGATCCAAGTACGGAAAGTATGTTAGCTCATGCCTCTCCCTCATATAAAATTGCAATAATGATTACCGGTCTAGTTATCGATTGCCTAGGGACAAATCATTCTCTTGTGTTACAAAAGCTTTCTACTAAACAACTAGCTTTTATTATCTTGCAAATTACTCATAGTTCTATTCTCGCAAAGTACTCCTAGTTTTATTCTTACAAAGTAGGTCTAGCATTACACCTACAAAGTACTTCTAGTTTTATTTTTATTCTAGGTAAAGCAAACATTAAGTGTGCGTAGAGTTGTATCGGTGGTCGATAGAACTTGAAGGGAATATTAATTCTACCTTTAGCTCCTTGTTGGGTTCGACACTCTTATTTATCAAAAAAGCTATAATTGATCCCCTATACTTGTGGGTTATCAAGACCTTTTTCTGGCGCCGTTGCCGGGGAGCAATAGCGTGGGGTTGATATTCTCGTGTGTGCTTGTTTGCTTTATCACTAAGTAGATTTTATTTTCTGTTCTAAGTTGTTTTATATCTTTAGTTATGGTTATGGAACATGAAATACCAAAAAAATTAGTTGTACTTGCCACTCATGGAGATGGGGAACCTCCTAAAACCCTCGATGCTGGTTATGTGAAAAATATTAAACACTACTTTGATAATCCTGATAAATCTCCATTCAACTTGATAATGGGGTATACTTTGGATCAACGGGAATACTTTAGGGATTATCGCTTGTCTCAAAAAGGGAAACTCTTATGGGATCAAATTAAAATGTTGCAATGGTATGCTTGGAATTTATGCTTAAGATATGATTATACTTGCTGCTCTAGGATGAAGGCTCCACACCTTCCCTTTTCATGTGAATTTAATGATAATGAAACCTTAGCTTCTTTTGCTAATGGTATATATGATTACTATGATGTGGAACAAATAGAAGAATTTGTTGCTTTTAAGGGTGCTTATGAAATTGAATCTTTGTTTGGAAAGTGTGAAAATTATGATGATGTTGTTTACAGATCTCAAAATTTTGCTATACTTAAATATTGCCATGAGAATTATGAATATAATGCCTACATTGATGAGTTTATTGAGAAAGTCTCCGCTATCCAAGAAGAGACTAATATTTTGCAGGAATCTATGGAAGAAGAAATTAATGACACTGTGAGCTCATTAGATGAAAAAATTGAGGAGGAGAGCGAAGAACAAAAGGAGGAAGAGCGGATTAGCTACCCGTGCCCACCTTCTAATGAGAGTAACTCTTTAACTCATACATTGTTTAAATTCCCTTCATGCTTACCGAAGGATGAATGCTATGATAATTGCTATGATCCATTGGATTCGTTTGAAATATCCCTTTTTGATGAAATTGATGATTGCTATGCTTGTGGCCATGATGCCAATTTGAATTATGCTTATGGAGATGAACTTGCTATAGTTCCTTATGTTAAACATGAAATTGTTGCTATTGCACCCACACATGATAGTCCTATTATCTTTTTGAATTCTCCCAACTACACTATATCGGAGATGTTTGTGCTTATTAAGGATTCTATTGATGGGTTGCGTTTTACCGTTGCACATGATGATTGTGATGAATATAATATGCATGTGCTTGCTGCTCCTAATTGCAATTATTATGAGAGAGGAACTACATCTCCGCCTCTCTATGTTTCCAATACGATAAAATTGCCAGAAACTGTTTATGCTATGCATTGGCCTTTACTTGATGTGCATGAATTGTTCTTTTATGACATGCCGATGCATAGGAAGAGATTTAGACTTCGTAATTGCATGATATATATTGCTTTGTGCTCACTACTAAATTACAAATCATTGTTAATTAAAATTGAATTTGATATACCTTGGGATCCGGGTGGATCGATTACTTGAGCACTTTATGCCTAGCTTAATGGCTTTAAAGAAAGCGCTGCCTGGGAGACAACCCGGAAGTTTTAGAGAGTCATTTATTTCTGTTGTGTGCTTTTAAAAAGTTTAAAAACAAAAAAATATATAGAGGGGAACCTAAAAACTTTTTTCAAAAAGAGAAGCGATTGGAAAGCTATGCATTGGAGAAGTGAGGGTCGACCTTGAACACTTGTGTTCATGCTCATGGAAACAATGTAGAATTTTTCATGGAAGTTTCTCACAAAAATAATTATCCCCTTGTACAAATCCATTATATTATAAAAATAATGTGCCAAGATTTACCTTTAGGATGTTTAAATTGCTTGTTTGGTGTGTGCTGTGAAAAAACAGAAACTTTTGCTGTAGTGCTTGAATTTTGATAATTTACTGGAACGTTCAAAAATTCTGAAATTTTTACACAGTACTTCTATGCAAATTATTATTATTTTCCTAATTTTTCAGAATTTTTTGAGTTACAGAAGTATATGTACCATCTGCATCTTTACAGACTGTCCTGTTTTCACAGATTGCTGTTATAGTTTCTTTATTTACGTATGTTTGAAATCTTGTTGAGCCCCATTGACTTGGGAGCCATAGAATTGTGATAGAATAAAGTGGGTAATGTTTGATTATAATTATACAATAATGTTACAGCAGGACATGATGGGATTTGATGTTATATGTACTAACCCCTCTAATAAAAAGTTCGGTTAAGTTTTGTGTGGATGAAGTGTTCGAAGATCGAGGAGGTATCGATATGAGGAGAATAAGGAGAGGCAAGAGTTCAAGCTTGGGGATGCCCAAGGCACCCCAAGTAAATATTCAAGGAGACTCAAGCATCTAAGCTTGGGGATGCCCCGGAAGGCATCCCATCTTTCTTCAACAAGTATCGGTATGTTTCGGTTTTTGTTTTGTTCACATGATATGCGTAAATTCTTGGAGCATCGTGTGATTTTTATTTTTATTTTTAATAATGCACCATGCTGGTATGATATAGTCCTTTGTTGATTTATAGAATGCTCTTTGCACTTCACTTATATCTTTTGAGTATGGCTTTATAGAATGCTTCATGTGCTTCACTTATATCATTTGAAGTTTGGATGCCTGTTTCTCTACATATAGAAAACCGTCATTTGTAGAATGCTCTTTTACTTCACTTATATTTATTAGAGCATGGGCAAGTATTTTGTAGAAAGAATTAAACTCTCATGCTTCACTTATATCTATTTAGAGAGTTAACAGGAATTGGCCATTCACATGGTTAGTCATAAAATCCTACATAAAACTTATAGATCACTGAATATGATAAGTTTGATTCCTTGCAATAGTTTTGCAATATTGAGATGGTGATATGTGGGAGGTACTAGTTAATGATTGTGGTTTAGTAAGAATAATGGTGTTAAGGTTTGTGATTCCCGAAGCATGCACGTATGGTCTGTCGTTATGCTAAGAAGTTGGAGCATGATTTATTATTGATTGTCTTCCTTTGCGTGGAGGTCGGGGGCGCGCGATGGTTAACTCCTACCAACCTCCCCCCTAGGGGCATGCGTAGTAGTACTTTGCTTCGAGGGCTAATAAACTTTCGCAATAAGTATGTGAGTTCTTTATGACTAATGTGAGTCCATGGATTATACGCACTCTCACCTTTCCGAATTTGCTAGCCTCTTCGGTACCATGCATTGCCCTTTCTCACCTCGAGAGTCGGTGCAAACTTTGCCGGTGCATCCAAACCCCGTGATATGATACGCTCTATCACACATAAGCCTCCGTATATCTTTCTCAAAACAGCCACCATACCTACCTATTATGGCATTTCCATAGCCATTCCGAGATATATTGCCATGCAACTTCCATCATCATCATATACATGACTTGAGCATTCATTGTCATATTGCTTTGCATGATCATAAGATAGCTAGCATGATATTTTCATGGCTTGTCCGTTTTTTGATATCTTTGCTACGCTGGATCATTGCACATCCTGGTACACTGCCAGAGGCATTCATATAGAGTCATATTTGTTCTAGTATCGAGTTGTAAGTAAATAAAAGTGTGATGATCATCATTATTAGAGCATTGTCCTAGTGAGGAAAGGATGATGGAGACCATGATTCCCCCACAAGTCGGGATGAGACTCCGGACGAAAATAAAAAAAAAAGAGAAAAGAAAAAAGAGGCCAAAAAGAGCCCAACAAAAAAAAGGAAGAAAAAAAAGAAAACAAAAATGAAAACAAAAAAATGAGAGAAAAAGAGAGAAGGGGCAATGTTACTATCCTTTTACCACACTTGTGCTTCAGAGTAGCACCATGTTCTTCATATAGAGAGTCTCCTATGTTGTCACTTTCATATACTAGTGGGAATTTTTCATTATAGAACTTGGCTTGTATATTCCGATGATGGGCTTCCTCAATTGCCTGAGGTCTTGAGCAAGCAAGTTGGATGCACACCCACTTAGTTTTCAGTTTGAGCTTTCATACACTTATAGCTCTTAGTGCATCCGTTGCATGGCAATCCCTACTCCTCGCATTGACATCAATTGATGGGCATCTCCATAGCCCGTTGATTAGCCGCGTCGATGTGAGACTTTCTTCCTTTTTTGTCTTATCCATATTAATCTCTACCACCGCATTCTATTCCACCCATAGTGCTATATCCATGGCTTGCGCTCATGTATTGCGTGGGGGTTGAAAAAGCTGAAGCGCGTTAAAAAGTATGAACCAATTGCTTGGCTGACACCGGGGTAGTACATGATTTATATTTTATGTTAAGAAGATGGAGCATGACAAGACTATATGATTTTGTAGGGATAGCGTTCATTAGCATTTTTATTCTGAAAGGCATGATTGTTTGTTGGGATGCCTGAGTATTGATGTCTTTATATCAAATTATAGACTATTGCTTTGAATCACTCGTGTCTTAATATTCATGCCATGATTAGATTATATGATCAAGATTATGTTAGGTAGCATTCCACATCAAAAATTATCTTTTTTATCATTTACCTACTCGAGGACGAACAGGAATTAAGCTTGGGGATGCTGATACGTCTCCATCGTATCTATAATTTTTTATTGTTTCATGCCAATATTCTACAACTTTCACATTTTTTGGCAACATTTTATATTATTTTTGGGACTAACATATTGATCCAGTGCTCAGTGCCAGTTCCTGTTTTCTGCTTGTTTTTTGTTTCACAGAAAATCCATATCAAACAAAGTCCAAATGCAATAAAATTTTACGGAGAATTATTTTGGAATATATGTAATTTTTGGGAGGTGGAATCAACGCAAACGGAGGCCCACAGCCTCCACAAGCCACCTTGGCGCACCACCCCCTGGCCGCGCGGTGGTGCCTCGTGGGCACACCGTAAGTCGGTTGGGGCTCTTCTTTCGCCGCAAGAAAGATAATATTGGGAAAAAAATCATGTTAAAATTTCAGCCCGATCGGAGTTACGGATCTCCGGGAATTTAAGAAACGGTGAAAGGCCAGAAAACAGGAACGCGGAATAGAAGAGAACAGAGAGAGATATCCAATCTCAGAGGGGCTCCTGCCCCTTCGGGTGCCATGGCGGCCATGGAACAGAGGGGGAACTCTCCTCCCATCTAAGGGGGAGGCCAAGGAAGAAGAAGGAAGAGGGGGGCTCTCTCCCCCTCTCTCCCGGTGGCGCCGGAACGCCGCCGGGGCAATCATCGTGACGGCGATCTACATCAACAACTTCGCCGCCGTCAACACCAACTCTCTCCACCTCTATGCAGCGGTGTAACACCTCTTCTCCCCGCTGTAATCTCTACTTAAACATGGTGCTTAATGCTACATATTATTATCCAATGATTTGTGGCCATCCTATGATGTTTGAGTAGATTCTTTTCGTCTTATGGCTTGATTGATGATCGTGATTGGTTTGAGTTGTATGTTTTATTTTGGTGTTGTCCTATGGTGCCCTCCATCTCGCGCAAGCGTGAGGGATTCCCGCTTTGCAATATGTTCATAATTCTCTTATAGTGGGCGGCTAGAGTGACAGAAGCTTACACCCGAGTAAGGGGGTTGTTGTGTATGGGAGTAAAGGGGACTTGATACTTAATGCTATGGTTGGGTTTTACCTTAATGATATTTGGTAGTTGCGGATGCTTGCTAGAGTTCCAATCATAAGTGCATATGATCCAAGTACGGAAAGTATGTTAGCTCATGCCTCTCCCTCATATAAAATTGCAATAATGATTACCGATCTAGTTATCGATTGCCTAGGGACAAATCATTCTCTTGTGTTACAAAAGCTTTCTACTAAATAACTAGCTTTTATTATCTTCCAAATTACTCGTAGTTCTATTCTTGCAAAGTACTCCTAGTTTTATTCTTGCAAAGTAGTTCTAGCATTACACCTACAAAGTACTTCTAGTTTTATTCTTGTTCTAGGTAAAGCGAACGTTAAGTGTGCGTAGAGTTGTATCGGTGGTCGATAGAACTTGAAGGGAATATTAATTCTACCTTTTGCTCCTCGTTGGGTTCGACACTCTTATTTATCGAAAAAGCTACAATTGATCCCCTATACTTGTGGGTTATCACATCCCACCTTTAAATTTGGAGATGGACATTTTATCCCATGACTACCAGTGCATTCCTCTTTTATCTAGTGATCCCGCCCACCAGTACTTGGACATTACTGTCATGACTTTTCTGCACAACCCCTTTGTGAGCTTGAAACAACTCATAGCATAGGTTGGTAAAGCCTGGACCACTGTCTTAAGAAGGACTTCCTTTGCTGCACATGAAAGTTTTTTCTCACACCAGCCTTGCACCCTGCATCTTGAACACTCATGGATGAGCTCAAAGTGACGTTCTGTGAGCCTACTAGAGGGAGTTGGTAGCCCAAGATATTTTTCTGTGAGTGCTTCTCTCTGAATATCCAATGCATTTCTTACACCCACTCGAACAGAAGCTCCAGAATTCCCACTGAAAAAGATCGAGCTCTTCTGCTTATTAGCTCGCTGTCCCGAACCTTCAATATAAACATTCAGAATTTCATTCAGCCAAGTTGCACTCCTAACATCGGCCTTCATGAACACAAGACAATCATCTGCAAATAAAAGATGTGAGACCCACGGGGCCGTGAAGCCCACTCGAATTCCTCTGTCAATCCATCCCGCATCATAATTCTTGAGCAGACAGGATAATCCTTCCCCACACAACAAGAACAAGTATGGGGATATGGGATCCCCTTGTCTAAACCCTCTTGTAGGTTTAAAAGAGGGAAGAAGCTCCCCATTCACCTTTACCTGAAAGCTGGCTGAGGTAACACATTTCATAACTAGAGAAACCCAAACTTCTGCAAAACCAAGTTGTTGCATAACACCTTGCAAATATGGCCATTCGACTCGGTCATAAGCTTTCATCATATCGATTTTAACTGCACACCATCCCTGTTTACCCTTTTTCGCTTCATAGAGTGAATGCACTCATAAGCTGTTAGTACATTGTCTGTGATCAGTCTCTCAGGTACAAATGCACTCTGTTCTTCTGCTATAATCTCATCAAGGATCTCTCGAAGACGGTTAGCCAAAACTTTAGAACATATTTTGTAAATGACACTGCATAAGGAGATCGGCCTATACTGAGTAATATTCCTTGGATGTTTCACTTTTGGTATAAGAACTATTATCGTTTTGTTGATCGTTTTCGGCATATGATCACCATGCAGAAACCCGAGCACTTCCCGGGTTACATCCTCCTTAATGAGGTCCCAATGCCGCTGATAAAAGCCCGCATTAAATCCATCCACCCCCGGCACCTTTGATGGTTTCATGGAGAAAAGTGTTGCGCGCACTTCTTCTGTTGTAAAAGGCCTTACAAGCCTTTGATAGTTTTTTTTACCTGTCTTGTGTAGTTTTTTAGTGGGGTGGTGACGCGAAAATCTCTACTCCAATGAATGGGTCGGCCAACTTTGAATAGTTGATAAAAACTATATTCGAGTAGTGATTTGATTTACCCTTACAAAAAGTAGTGATTTGTTTTGGTAAATAGTGATTTGATTTGGTAAGTAGTGATTTGGAAATAGTGATTTGATTTGGAAATAAAAATGCGCACATGGTTTGTTTTGGTAAGTGGTGATTTGATTCGAACGAGTTAATGTATGTCGTTGTTTCAGGAAAGTGTTGATTTCGTTAAGTTAATGCACGCGTCAAATGGGCCGGCAAAAATTGGTTGCGGTTGAGCAAAAGGTTGCCTGTAAAATGCTCGCGAGCGTAATATAGAGTTTGCCGAGGGATTGGTGGGAGGTGATGCGAGACTACCAACTCCCCCTTTAGGAGTAGAGATTTTTGGAAAGCTTTAGCATTTTGACATGTGTAAAAAATACAAGTCAAACTCCAGATGTTACACCTAATTTGTTGTTTTACTAAAGAATCAGTGTTATCCCGTTTCACATGAAAATTATCAAGCACACTTGTTACACTAACATGAACATCCACAAAAACATTCACCTTCTTTTTTCCTATTTAGTTCGAATTTACTGTTCATTTAGGAGTATATGTTTCCAAGAGCCAAAACGGCCCTCCCCGAACCGTTGGCTATATCTTATTGTCGTATAATCTATAGCCAATTTGATAGCCAGCATATAAAATAGTTAGCTATAAATATGTACTTTTTAAGAGCACGTATAATAAGGTGACACAAGAGGGCTATAAGAGTTGTCACATCGGATTTGTGATGAATTGGAGGAGAGAGGAGAAGAAAGAGAAGAGGAGTGGATGTAAACTTACAACCAGCTGCAACACGTGCTCCCACCCACTTTGTGAACTAAGAAGGTGATCGACATTGATGATGTAGTATGTAAAGCAACCACCTCTTATATGGATGAGATTTTCAGTTGACTATAAATGATGTGGCACTGAGATAGAGCTAGTAGTAGGCTCTCTTAGGGCATGAGCTATTGTGGCAGTGCAGCCCCAAGACCTCCACATTAGTACAAGAAAAACGAGACTACCATTTTTGTTTTTCCATTCAATCTACACGGTGGCCTTGTGACATGAGTCAGCTACTTCTCTCTCTCCATCATTTTTTATCACCGCATATGACTTTACCCTTTCTTCTTCCCTGCACTCTCCCTGATGTAGGGAAAGACCCTAGGGTTGTCCCAATCTTCACAATTTGAAGATGGCAAAGGAGAAAACACAAGATCACAAGCAATACAAGAGATCACTAGATGAGCAAGGTTCACATCACACATGTGCTCTCAAAGCATCCAAGTAAAGAGACACATCAAGATTCACAAACAATAAGGGAAAATGGGACAAGGTGAGGTTTTTCCCAAATATCTAAGAGAAGAGGGGTCCTGAGAGGTAGGTCTTCCCCGATCCTATGCATATGGAGGTCTTTGTAATCCCTTGGAATTCTTCTCTAATGGAGGCCTTGGCCTCCAATGGAGAAGGGTAGATGAGCAAAGCTCTCTCAAGTTTGTCTAATATGCTTCGCTAACCCTAATTTAAGTGTAAAAGGGATAGGTAGGAGAGGGATACATGGCCTCTTGGCCAGATCTGCACACAGGCGGGGTCAGACAGTCTGGGGTCCAAGCTGGACAGTCCGAGCTCAGGCTGGACAATTCGGGTAGCAAGCCGGACAATCCGTCTGCTGAATCTAATGTGGCTCAGGGTTGGTGTAGTCTTCGAGCGTGGTGCAATCTTCAGGGGCCCGACGCCCAGACACCAGGCCGGACAGTCTGCGGTTGGCAGCACGAAGGGCCAGACGAAAGTCAAAGAGCGATTTCTTCTAGCTCCGGATTCAGGTACTGATGTCGCGGGGTCTCATGTAGATCAGGGGTGGATCCAATGGGGGTTCCATGGGTGCCATGGTACCCCTACAAAAATGCAAAGTTTATTTACTATATATAGTAGTTAGGCTAATTTGTGCGCACTATCAGTGTTTAATACATGAGTATTGAGCCTGGCACCCCTATCGTGTTGTTCTAGATCCGCCACTGGACTGGAGATGCTCTCATGTCTAGGCCACCGGCTCGAACCTCCCACTTTTGCTACTTAGCATGCTTTCCCTAACCCTGGCTTTATTCAGCTATGCGCCATCAATGGTTCCACATTTTATCACCGCTCGAGATGGTTGCGTCTTCCTGAAAAATGGACAACTTTCGTCAAGATCAAGATCAACCAAGACGTTGTGGCGACCAAGCACACACGAGGGGAGGGCGGCCGAAGTGGTAGGGAATAAGGGAAGAATGTCACATGTGCTGAGGATTTTCATCGGATGGACCTGGCCTTGTGATTGAGGGGTGTAAAGAGGGGTAGACCGCCTTTAGGGAGCGGCAATAGATGGAGCAGGGGAGGGGCAGAAGTTGGCGGTGGCAAGGAACTTGGTTGCACAACTAGCCAAGGTCGGCGGCGTGCAAACCTCTTATGTTGATTTTTCTATATTTTTTTGCCATTGCCTTTTCTGCCTTTTAATGCTTACTACTGTTTAGAAGTGTTTATGTTTTCCTTTCAAGAGACTAATGGTTTTCGCTATAAGAACTGTGAATTGCTAGGTCATATTCATAATCTCGTGTTCGGTTTGAACTATTGACTGTTTGTGATACCGATCACAAATGATACGCTTTTTGTGTATGTGGTTTGTGTTTTGTTATCTCTAAAGCTACCATGATATAATGTGTACAAGGAGTGCAACATTTTGGTGCTCGGGCTACATGAAGCCCTTTATTTGAAACATAAAAAAACATATTTCAAAATTTCAAGAAATTCTAAAAAAATCCACATTGACAAATGAATGTATACTACATATGTGTAAAATTTTATGAGAAAATACATTGATTTGCGAGCTACACAAAAAAGGGAAAATCGTTGGTTTTGTATAGTGAACAATGTATATACTGTTCATTGTGTTTAAAAACACCAATTTGCCTTTTTCTTGTGTAGATTCGTGCGTCAATGTATTTCGTCGTGAAAATTTGCACAAATGAAGTATACATCTGTATGGCCGTGCGGATTTTTTTTTCCCCAGAATTTTTGAATCATTGAAACTTTTTTTTGAATGTCCACCAGAGGTCGTTGATTTTTGTAAGGAAGATTGTAAGGATGACACTTGGGGCGCGTTTGGTTACCTGCACCGTTTTTTGCCCATTTGCATGCTTGACCCAGTTGGGCCTGGTTGAGCATATGCAGGCAAAAAACCAACATTTGCATGTTGATTGGTTGCCTGCATATGCTCTTCCTGCATCGTAACGACGCCTCTACGCACCGTATTTGGTTGCTTGCATTGTATGTGGTCAGATGAGTGCACGTTGTTTGGTTGCATACGAGCATAGAGTTGTGCTCACCTTGTACCCTCTTTGGTGAGCTTACCCACTACTACAACGCCTTACACACGATCACACCGAGCATACCAACACCACAGCAATGCAATGGCAATGAACTGGACGAAGATGATGAAGTTCTTCAGCCCAAACTGGCGATCCACCTTGCCAATGTCAACCTTGCTGCATGTGTGCTCTCGCACAAACTTGGCGTAAGCAGTTTCTGCCGCCTGCCTAGTCTTAAACCCTCTCTGGCTGCCATCGGGAAACCCTGAAACTTGTTGGTTGCAAGCTTCCCATGAACTGTAAACCCCTGGAGTCCTTCCGACGAACACCGCATACCACTTGCCCTAGCAGTGCAAAAGAGAAATAAGTTGAAGCAACGAGCATTGGAACACACAAGATATGGAGCACTCCAGAAGCAAGCAATGAAGCACACAAGCAATGGAGCAGAAGAGCATTAGTAAGCATGCATGATCATACGGCATAGCAAGTTCAACCTACCACTACTATGGTGTCATCCTACCACCACATCCAAAAGAGGGTGTAATCCTACCACCGCAAGTTCGTGATCACCGTGAGGGGTTAGTATATACCACCTCACCAAAATATACAGACCATAAGATTGTTTTCAAGCCCTAACTACACAAAATATACGTCGTCGTCGTCATCGTCGTCCTTGTCACCATCGCCATCGTCGTCGAGGATCATGCATGCCGTCGTCACCAGCAGAAGCAGCACTAGTAGTACTGCTTGCCCAGCCAGGTCCTCAGCCAGAGCACCCTGTGGGCCTCTCCCATGGCAACAAACCCAACACCCTGGGCTTTGTTGTCCAGCAGGTGGCTGAGAGCCACCATGAGAGCCTCTGGGCTGAAGCCAACTTGCTCCATGACGGCGCCATAGAGGTTAGGGTGGACGTCGACCGTCTTGCTCTCCCTGATGGCGGTGGCCACCTCCTTCACTGCCTGAGTCATGCTGCTGAAGACGGTCAGCTCCTCCTCCATGAAGCCTGCCCGCTTCCTCTTCCTATCAATCACAGGAACGTGCTCACCATCCTTCTCAGGAGCATAGATGTTGATGGTGTCTGACTCCTGGGTGTCTGGAACGTCAGGCATCGGGGGCATTGGGGGCATCGGTGAGCCGAGCGGCTGACCAGAGCCCATGGCATGCTTGCCGGTTGCGAGCCCGAAGGAGAAGATCTGCTGCATCTGGTGGTAGTTCTGGATAGGTGTGTTGAGGAACTCTGCGTCCTTGGGGTGAGCCTAAGAAAGAAAGAGTGGTGGTTAGTTAGTCCGGCAATGGCTCATAGGCTTAAACAGAATGGCATGGTTTATGAGCTAACCGCGATATGGCCTTGGTAGTGCTCTGCCTCCAACAGGATCGTGCAGGTCTCCTCATCCCATGAAGCACCGCTCAGGTCTCTCAGGTTGGAGCAGGCGATCCACCTCGTTCTCCACTTCCTCAGGTGGTTGTACACCTGGGTCGAGGTGACCTCCTGTCCACAAAACTCGAAGACTTGCTTTGCCACAGAGTTCAAGTGCACCTCCTTGAACCCCTTGTCAGTCCTCACTCCACTAGATATGATCTCACACATCTTGTTAAGCACAAAAGTGGAGAGGAACGGCTGCCATTTCATGCTGCATCCCCTGCCTTCCTTCTTCTCCTTTGCGGCTGCCTTTCGAGCAGCCACATGAGATACAACATTGGGCTGAGCCAGCACAAATGGAGGAACCGTAGGCGACACCTCGAAAACCTCTGAATCAAGAGGCATCAGGTCGATGTTAGGCTGGGAGTCCTCGACGTAGGACGCCGGGAACTGGCTCTCGGACGGCACGACGGCCAGGCTAAACTCTTGCGTGCTCATGTCCTACAAACGTAAGCGTCATCAAAAGGACAACAAACTACACATCGACAATACGTACTAACTGTAAACATGGACAACACACTACAGATCGATGGTATGAACAAACAGTAAAACATGCACACATGGATGATCTAGTTCAAGACAGCACTAATCATGGACACATATGGATAGTCTTGTTCAACACTTGCACAATACCATACAATACATCTAGGCATACTACCAATCCACATCTAAGCATACTACCAATCCATCCATGAACATCCAAAGCATACTACCAATCCATCCATAAACATCCAAAGCATACTATCAATCCATCCATGAACATCCAAAGCATACTACCAATCCGGAAACAACCCCTAGCATGCTTCAAATCCATCCCAACTAGCTACTGCAACATCACAGTCGAATAGATCATCCAGATCTAGCTAGAACTAGTAGAGGGGAGGGGGTCGTTGAACTTACAGACGCCATCGGAGGAGCCGCAGAGGAGGTGCGGCACGAAGGAGAAGAGGAGGAGTGGATCCACCGCCGTAGCCTACCGGTCGCCGGAGTAGTTGCGCCGCTTACCTCGTCGTCGAAGAGGATCCGGGTCGGAGTGAGAGCTCGAGAGGGGGGGGGGGGGGGGTAGGAATGGTGGCGGGAGTTTTGGCGCGGCGGTCACCCTGGCTATATAGGGCGACCGCGAATCGGCGGGCGGTGACGCGAATTCGTCTCGCCGTTTTTTCGGCGACGCGCCATTGCTCCCGCCATCTCCCTGCCCGCAGCTGCGGAGCGAGGCGTTCCCCTCCCCTGCATCGCCCCAGCCTGGCTCGCTAGAAACTGCCGATTCGGCCGTTCCTAGCGGGTCTAGCTGAGCACTGCTTTAAGGTTCGTGCGGACCAAGATTTGTATGCGGGCCAGGCAACCAAACGGGCCATTTTCTTCCCCCACGGGCTTGGTTGAGGGTAATGCAGGTAATCAAACGTGTCCTTGAGTAATACAAGTTTTTACCCGCAAAAAAATGTTTCAAAAAAAAAAAAAACTCCATATAGACTGAACATCAAAAGGCATTCTGATGTCTACAAAAAACCAAGTGCAAAACCGCATCCCAAAACAACAAAGGATAAAATTGCGCGGCAAGCCCGATTTTCCTTCTAGTCCAAGGGCATATTTTCGGATAGAACGACTCTTTTCTCGGAAAAATCAGAACACCCCTCTCGGATTTGAATTTGTATCTCGTTTGAACATCACCGTGGTTTTCTTGTTTCGCGAACGACGTCACCATGGTCTGAACCTCGAAGATACCGCATCCATCCACTGTCACGTGTTTTTAGCGAGACAAATCCACTGTCACGTGCCCCTTTGCCTCGTTATCGAGGCGACGTGTCCGTATTACGTTCACTCGAGCCGCGCCACTGACCACGCCCAGCCGATTTGGTAGGTAGGCTACTGCCAACCCAAGCACGTCAATCACGGCAGCCCAGCCCGAATTCCTAGCAGCAGCAGCAGCAGCCGGGCGCCGGGAGCGAGCAAGATGGCGGCGGCGGCTGTGGCAGCGCGGGCGTACGAGGCGGCGGCGCGGTCCGCGCTGGCGGCGCTGGAGCGCAACCTCCTGCCTGACGCGGTCACCCGGCGGCTCACGCGCCTCCTGCTCGCGCAGCGCCTCCGCCTCGGCTACCTCCCCTCCGCGCCGCTCCAGCTACAGGACCTCATCCTCTTCGCCCACTGTACGCACAGCCCCGCCCAAATGCAGTTTCTTTCACCCTCGCTGGTCGCTGCGCTGCCATTCTAGTCTCTGCAAATATCCGAATATGTGGGCGAACACCCGGTAGCAGTTTTTTTCTGTGCGAGGGAAACACCTGGTAGCAGTTGCCAGTAGATCTACTACATTCCGTAATTTCTCTGAAAATTCGAATTCAAAAATTGTGCCTAGCTACTGTTCTGTCTAACTTACCGTGCAAGTAATTCCTCAGTTTAGATGTGAATTCGTTTGGTTCTGCTATTAGTTGATTGTGAGTCTGATTCCTCTGCTGCTACTTGCCAGTGCGGTGATGTTCTAGAATTTGGTTTGTGTTTGCAGCACTTGAAGGCATGCCCATTGCCATTGAAACGGACACAGCTAAAACCCAGCACTACGAGTTGCCGACCACATTCTTCAAGCTAGTGCTCGGAAAAAACCTCAAATACAGGTTTGTGCTTCATGATGCATACTAGCATCAGGAATGGTTAAATGGCTAGCTGTTCGGTGGCAGAAAAGGTGCTAGGGAGAAAATATTGAATCTTCTAATGTTATTTACACGAGTAAAAGCTACTGATTTAACATGCATCTTGTGCTTCGTTTGTTAATTCACATACATGCTCTGTAATTTTCCAGCTCATGTTACTTCCCTGATGATTCAAGCACCCTAGAAGATGCTGAGGTTGCAATGTTGGAGTTGTATTGTGAGAGGGCGCAGCTGCAAGATGGCCAAAGCATTCTTGATGTTGGATGTGGATGGGGATCCCTCTCTGTATACATAGCAAAGAAATATAGGAACTGCAATATCACAGGGATATGCAACTCCACAACTCAAAAGGCTTTTATAGAAGAGCAGTGTAGGTAAGTGCAACGGTTTTATTGCTGAGAGGACCTGATGAGTGCATTCTTTTGCCATGTAGTGACCATTTTATATTCCTTGTGATCACTTTTAAAGTTTGCACCAGAGCATATTGATGACAGCTCAATTTGATTTCATTTTGATCATGTTCATATGTCACTTACTAGCTTCATAATTTTCTAGTTATTTCAAATACTAATGGAAATGATCTTTCGCATGCATCAATCATTCAACCTTCGATTTGCTAGACATGCCGACAGAATTGTTACCACCATTTGGCCCCATGATTTCGATGGTCCTGCAGTAAAGACTTCGTTTCTGTTACAGGGAAAATGAGCTATCCAATGTTGAGATAATCGTAGCAGACATCAGCAAGTTTGAGATGGAGCGTTCTTTTGACAGGATCATATCCATAGAGATGTTTGAGGTATAACTCAACTTGGCATTTTTCTGTGATTTTGACCCTTTTAATAATTCCTTAAGGTAAAGGAGTGTTTGTAATGGGCCTGTTATCCAGCACATGAAAAACTACAAGGCACTTCTTAAGAAGATATCCAGATGGATGAAAGAGGATTCCTTATTATTTGTTCACTACTTCTGCCACAAGACATTTGCGTATCACTTTGAGGTACTTTAACAATCCTGCATTTTCACAAGTCATTTGGTCTTGGCTACATCTGAAATAGCTTTCCCATTACATGGATCATGGTACTGCCTCTTATATTTGTAGCTCTATTTGTATTCGTTGACATATATGTGAAGTTCACTTAACAATCTCGTTCCTACTGAGTGATAGAAGTTCCTTGCGGTAAATTTTTATTAATTGCTAACACTCACGAGGTCCTTAGAACTCTCACTCGCTTCTGCAAAAGTGAAATAAGTTCGCCTCTGGTACTGAAGTAGACTCATTAAGTTATTGTTGAGAACTGTAAAAGGGCAGCCCGGTGCATGTAGCTCCCGCTTGCGCAGGGTCCGGGGAAGGGTCTGACCACTTTGGGTCTTTTTTACGCAGCCTTTCCCTGCATTTCTGCAAGAGGCTGTTTCCAAGGCTATAAATGTTTCTGTAGTGTAATTCTCATGTGAACTGAGACATCACATTTTCAACAGGACAAGAATGATGATGATTGGATCACAAGGTATTTCTTCACTGGAGGAACAATGCCATCAGCGAACCTCCTTCTCTACTTTCAGGTTAGTACCTAAAGGATCATTCCTCTTGAGTAGGCCACTAGTCCTGCCCTAGCCAGATATGAATATTACTTAGCTGACCATTGATTAAACATGGATACTGATACTCACTTACTGTAATTTTGCAGGAAGATGTATCTGTGGTCAATCATTGGCTTGTCAGTGGCACACATTATGCTAGAACTAGGTATGCCTTTCCTAAGTTTCAAAGTATCATATCCCTTTTACTCAATGTGCTTCGACATGATTCCGGATAATCTTAATTGGTTAGGTAGGAAATGCAAAATGACATTCCAAACCTTGTTATTAAAGTAAAATGCTATGCGATTAACTGTGAATTAATTGTTGGAGAATCTCCTGGTTTGCATTTCGCTACTGATGCAAAACGAAACTTCATTGGTGTCTAGAGTTTATACAATACAATGACACGGCATGCTAATTTTGTATGCGATGTCTGCCTGTAGCGAGGAGTGGCTGAAACGCATGGACAAGAACATCGCTACCATAAGGCCAATCTTTGAGAAGACTTATGGGAGGGAATCAGCTACCAAATGGATAGCTTATTGGAGGACATTCTTCATCTCAGTAGCTGAACTTTTTGGATATAACAATGGTGATGAATGGATGGTTGCACATCACCTGTTCCGAAAGAAGTAGAAGTACCGCTGGACATTTCTGGAGCAAAGTAGAATTGTATGTTGAGAATCATCCATCACACAGGTTGTACCTAGTAATATATTTTTTCTGTGTTGAGCAGTTATCCTCCTTGAATAAAATTGTACCTCGGTGTTCTGGTACTTCAGCATTGACGCTGGCAATGTAAACATATTTTCTTATCTAAATGGTTTATAAAAGATTTGTAGTTTCCAAGCGCGAGAAACAACAAATTTGTATCCCGAAAGATTTATGTGATCTTGGAGAAGCCTTCAAGGCAGAGTTCAGGTAGCCAGCAGCAACGTCCAAACTGTTGGATGAATGAGCAACTGCATTCACAGGGGGCCAAAGGCCAATACATATACATGTGGTAAAGTGCAAGAAACCCCTTATACAATGGGGATAAACCGAAAAGGGACTATACACATCTAACACCCCTCCTCAAACTCATGGTGGATCAACCACACTGAGTTTGGAGAGAAAGAACCCGTGCTGCGCTCGAGTCTGTGCCTTCGTGAAGAAGTCCGCTAACTGTGACTCAGAAGGCACATAATGAAGAGCAAGAACTTGATCTTGCATGGCCGCACGGACAAAGGAGGCATCCACACCGATGTGCTTGGTGAGCTCATGCTTGACCGGGTCACGCGCAATGCTGATAGCACCTGTACTATCTGACAGGAGGGGAGTCGGTGCAACAACAGAAACACCAAAATCCTCGAGTAACCATCGTAACCAGATCACCTCAGCCGTCAACATAGCCATCGCTCGCAACTCAGCCTCCGTACTCGAGCGAGAAACAGTTGTCTGTTTCTTCGTCTTCCAGGCAATGAGAGAGCCTCCAAGAAAGACACAGTAAGCAGACAGCGAGCGGCGATCAGTAGGATCACTAGCCCACGTAGCATCAGAGTAGGCCTGGAGCTGGAGAGAGCTGGAGCGGGGAAAGAAAAGACGGTGTGAAATCGTGCCACGAAGATAGCGTAGAACACGTAGGAGGTGACCATAGTGGACAGAGGTGGGAGCTGAAACGAACTGACTGAGAATGTGAACAGGATAGGATATATCAGGACGAGTAACAGCGAGATAGACAAGGCTCCCAACGAGGTGGCGATACCGCATGGGATCAGCCAGAGGATCACCATCAGTAGCACGAAGCTGAACGTTGAGCTCCATAGGAGTCACAACGGTGCGATCGTCACTAAGAGCGGCCCGCGAGAGAAGATCCTGAATATAATTTTCTTGAGAGATGAAGAAGCCTTCAGAGGTCTCAGAAATCTCAATCCCAAGAAAGTAGCGAAGAGGACCAAGATCAGACATCAGGAACTGTTCCCGGAGGTGGGCCTTAACAAAGGCAATATACTCAGAATCGTCACCAGTGATGATCATGTCATCCACATATAGAAGGAGAAGAGTCCGACCACGAGGAGAGGTGTGGACAAACAATGCTGGATCATGATCACTAGGCAAGAAGCCAGCGGCAGTCACCACAGAGGCGAACCGCGAGAACCATGCGCGAGGGGCTTGTTTAAGGCCATAGAGGGAGCGCCGAAGGCGGCAGACCATGCCATCAGGAACAGAGTACCCCGGAGGGGGCTACATATAGACTTCCTCACGCAACTCACCGTTGAGAAATGCGTTCTGAACGTCAAGCTGAGACACAGGCCAATGACGAACAGAAGCCACAGCAAGGAGAGTGCGGACAGTGGTCATATGGGCCACAGGAGCAAAGGTCTCGTCATAATCACGCCCCTGTTCCTGCTGAAAGCCACGAGCCACAAGACGAGCTTTGTAACGTTCAAGAGAACCATCGGAGCGAGTTTTAATCTTATAGATCCACTTGCACGTGATGGGACGAACACCAGAAGGAGGAGAAACCAGATCCCACGTGCCATTGCGCTCAAGCGCCGCAAGCTCCTCGGCCATAGCAAGCTGCCATTCAGGCTGAGTCATGGCAGCCCGATAGGTGGTGGGCTCAGCAATGGCAGAAAGACCATACCGGTCAGGAGAATAGCGATCAGGTGGGGGACAAGGCCTAACACGAAGGTTATGGACCGGTGTAGGCGTGAGAGGAGGTGCACTGGAAGTAGAGGGCACATCAGTAGGATCATCCACAGCACGAGGACGACGAGTGTAGTGGAGAGGAAACGGGGAGTGAGGTCGAAAGACTGGGGAGGAGGGTGGGGAGGGAGATGACGAGGGAGAGGAGGAGGGAGGGGATGGTGGTGACGAGGGAGAGGAGGAGGGAGGGGATGGTGGTACCGGGGGTGTAGGCGGACTCACCGGGGGAGAGGGAAGAACAGGAGGCACAGAGGGAGATGTGTCGGGAAGGAGAAGGAAGGAAATGTCTTCCACGGAAAAGCTCGAGGAGGAGGGACGCGGATAGTAAGAACGAGACTCATCAAACGTCACATCACGTGAAATGCGCAGTCGGCGACCAACAGGATCCCAACAGCGATAGCCCTTGTGCTCATCACTGTAGCCAAGGAAAACACACTCAACAGACTGAGCAGTCAACTTGGTTCGTTCTCGCGGAGCAAGAAGAACATAGCACACGCATCCAAACATACGAAGAGCGGAGTAGTCAGGAGAGCGACCAGAGAGACGCTCCATAGGAATACCACCCTTCAAGGCAGCCGAAGGCTGAATGTTGATGAGATGGGTGGATGCAGAAACGGCCTCAGCCCAAAAATGGGGTGGAAGAGAGGCGGCGATCATCATCGCCCGAGCTGTCTCAAGCAAATGGCGATGTTTGCGTTCAGCAACGCCATTCTGAGCATGGGCACCAGGGCAAGAGAATTGGGCAAGAGTACCCTGCTCCGCAAGAAAACCACGCAACATGTGAGAGATATACTTGTTGGAAATATGCCCTAGAGGCAATAATAAAGTGGTTATTATTATATTTCCTTGTTCATGATAATCGTTTATTATCCATGCTATAATTGTATTGATTGGAAACTCAATTACATGTGTGGGTACATAGACAACACTATGTCCTTAGTAAGCCTCTAGTTAACTAACTCGTTGATCAAAGGATGGTAAAGGTTTCCTAACCATAGACATGAGATGTCATTTGATAACGGGATCACATCATTAGGAGAATGATGTGATGGACAAGACCCAAACTATAAACATAGCATATGATCGTGTCAGTTTATTGCTATTGTTTTCTGCATGTCAAGTATCTGTTCCTATGACCATGAGATCATGCAACTCACTGACACCGGAGGAATACCTTGTGTGTATCAAACGTCGCAACGTAACTGGGTGACTATAAAGATGCTCTACAGGTATCTCCAAAGGTGTCCGTTGAGTTGGCATGGATCAAGACTGGGATTTGTTACTCCGTATGACGGAGAGGTATCTCAGGGCCCACTCGGTAATACAACATCACTATAAGCCTTGCAAGCAATGTGACTAAGGTGTTAGCCACGGGATCTTGTATTACGGAACGAGTAAAGAGACTTGCCGGTAACGAGATTGAACTAGGTATAGAGATACCGACGATCGAATCTCGGGCAAGTAACATACCGAAGAACAAAGGGAACAGCATACGGGATTAACTGAATCCTTGACATAGAGGTTCAACCGATATAGATCTTCGTAGAATATGTAGGAACCAATATGGGCATCCAGGTCCCGCTATTGGTTATTGACCGTAGAGGTGTCTCGGTCATGTCTACATAGTTCTCGAACCCGCAGGGTCTACACACTTAACGTTTGGTGACGATTAGTATAGTTGAGTTATTATTGGTGACCGAAGGTTGTTCGGAGTCTCGGATAAGATCCCGGACATGACGAGGATCTCCGGAAGAGTCCAGAGGTAAAGATTGATATATGTGATAATAGTGTTTTGATCTCCGGAAGGGTTCCGGAATTCACCGGAAGGGGTTCCGGATGTTTACCGAAGTGTTCGGGTGCAGCAACACTTTATATGAGCCAAAGGGATAAAACCCACGAGGTATTGGAAAGTGCAAAAAGGAGTTTTGCTGCTGCCTTAAGCAGTAAGGCAGTACTGCCGCTTAAGCGGTACTACCGCTTGTGTGAAGCGGTACTACCGCTCAAGCGGTACTACCGCTTGGTTGAAGCGGTACTACCGCCCAAGCGGTACTACCGCTTGTGAGCGGTACTACCGCTTGTGCGCGGCTGTGCACGGTTCGGCAGGGATCCGAGTTGGACTCTTTCCTTGCGGGCCAAACCGACCTTGTGCGGGCAAAACCGAGCTGGTGGAGGCTTTTTGTCCAAGTTTAGACCCCGGGGCTCAACATATAAATAGAGGGACAGGGCTAGCACACGGGACACATCAGGATTTCCCAAGCCGTGTGCCGGCAACCCTAGCCCTCTAGTTCCTCCGTCATAATCTCCGTAGTGCTTGGCGAAGCCCTGCTGAGATTGCTACTCATCATCATCACCACGCCGTCGTGCTGCTGGAACTCATCTACTACTTCATCATCGCTCGCTGGATCGAGGAGGTGAAGGCGTCATCAAGCTGCACGTGTGTTGAACGCGGAGGTGCCGTCCATTCGGCACTAGATCGGGAGGATCGTGATTGGATCGCGGGACGCTCGGCGATTTGGATCGCGAAGACGTTCGACTACATCAACCGCGTTTATTAACGCTTCCGCTTAGCGATCTACAAGGGTATGTAGATACAATCTCCCTCTCGTAGATGCTCATCACCATGGATAGGTCTTGCGTGTGCGTAGGAAAAATTTTGTTTCCCATGCAACGTTCCCCAACAGTGGCATCTGAGCTAGGTCTATGTGTAGATGAGATCTCGAGTAGAACACAAAGGAGTTGTGGGCGTGGGTGTATACATATTGCTTGCCGTCACTAGTTGATACTTGATTCCGCGGTATTGTGAGATGAAGCGGCCTGGACCGACATTACGCGTACGCTTACGCGAGACTGGTTTCACCGCTGCGTGCACTTGTTGCATAAAGGTGACTGGCGGGTGTCTGTCTCTCTCACTTTAGTTGAATCGGTTCAATGAAGAGGGTTCTTTTAGAAAGATTAAAAAGCAATCACTACACCACGTTGTGGTTTTGCGTAGGTAAGAATCGTTCTTGCTAGATACCCGTAGCAGCCACGTAAAACTTGCAACTACAAATTAGAGGACGTCTAACTTGTTTTTGCAGGGTATGTTGTGATGTGATATGGCCAATTACATGATGAGATATATGTGATGTATGAGATGATCATGTGTTGTATAGAATATCATGACTTGCATGTCGATGAGTACGGCAACTGGCAGGAGCCATAGAGTTGTCTTTAATTATTTTCGCTGTTTTGCTTTACTTTATCGCTATGAGTTAGCAATAGTCGTGGAAGCAACAGTCGGCGTGACAACCTCATGGCGACACGTTGATGGAGATCAAGATGATGGAGATCATGGTGTCATGCCGGTGACGATGGAGATCATGCCGGTGCTTTGGAGATGGAGATCAAAAGCACAAGTTCATGGCCATATCATGTCACTTATGATTTGCATGTGATGTTAATCCTTTTATGCATCTTATTTTGCTTAGGACGACGGTAGCATTATAAGGTGATCCCTCACTTAAATTTCAAGATAAAATTGTGTTCTCCCCGAGTGTGCACCGTTGCGAAAGTTCGTCGTTTTGAGACACCACGTGATGATCGGGTGTGATAGACTCTACGTTCGCATACAACGGGTGCAAGCCAGTGTTGCACGTGCGGAACACTCGGGTTAAACTTGACGAGCCTAGCATGTACAGACATGGCCTCGGAACACAAGAGACCGAAAGGTCGAACATGAGTCATATAGTAGATATGATCAACATGGAGATGTTCACCATTGAAACCACCTCAACTCACGTGATGATCGGATTTGAGTTGGTTAATTTGGATCATGTGACACTCGAATGACCGGAGGGATGTCAATTTGAGTGGGAGTTTTTAAGTAATATGATTAACTAAACTCATAATCTTGAACAATAGTCTAAGTTGTCTTTGCACTATTTATGTTGTAGATCATGGCTCGCGCAGTAGCACCCCTGAATTTTAATGCGTTCCTAGAGAAAGCTAAGTTGAAAGATGATGGAAGTAACTTTGTGGACTGGGCCCGTAATCTAAGGATTATCCTTACGGCTTCCCAGAAGGCTTATGTCCTTGATGCACCGCTTGGTGATCCACCCGCTCCAGTTGAGTCTCCAGACGTTGTGAACGCCTGGCAGGCTCGTTCTGATGATTACTCAATAGTTCAATGTGCAATGTTGTATGGCTTGGAACCGGGACTTCAAAGACGTTTTGAACGTCATGGAGCATATGATATGTTCCAGGAGTTGAAGTTTATCTTTCAGAAGAATGCCCGGATCGAGAGGTATGAGACCTCCGATAAGTTCTATGCTTGCAAGATGGAGGAGAACGGGTCTGTCAGTGATCACATACTCAGAATGTCTGGGTACTCCACCCGTCTGGCTGAATTGGGGATGCCCCTTCCACCAGAGGCTATCACTGACAGAGTTCTTCAATCATTGCCGCCTAGCTACAAGAGCTTCGTGTTGAACTATAACATGCACGGGATGAACAAGTCAGTCGCCGAGCTGTTTGCGATGTTGAAAGTCGCTGAGTCTGAGATTCAGAAGGAGCATCAAGTGTTGATGGTCAATAAAACCACTAGTTTCAAGAAGAATGGCAAGGGTAAGAAGGGTAACTCCAAGAAGAGTGGCAAAGCAGTTGCCCCTCCCGTGAAGAAACCCAAGGCTGGACCCAAGCCAGAAACTGAGTGCTTTCATTGCAAGGGAACTGGTCACTGGAAGCGGAACTGCCCCAAGTATTTGGCTGACAAGAAGGCGGCCAACAACAAACAAGGTATATATGATATACATGTTATTGATGTGTACCTTACCAACTCTCGTTGTAGTGCCTGGGTATTTGATACCGGTGCGGTTGCTCACATTTGCAACTCAAAACAGGAACTGCGGAATAGACGGAGGCTGGCAAAGGACGAAGTGACGATGCGCGTGGGAAATGGTTCCAAGGTTGATGTGATCGCCGTCGGCACGCTCGCTCTTCGATTACCATCGGGATTAATGATGAACCTGAATAATTGTTATTTCGTGCCTGCGTTAAGCATGAACATTATATCTGGATCTTGTTTATTGCGAGACGGTTACTCATTTAAATCTGAGAATAATGGTTGTTCTATTTATATGAGTAATATCTTTTATGGTCATGCACCCAATGTGAGGGGTTTATTCTTATTGAATCTCGATAGTGATGATACACATGTTCATAACATTGATGCCAAAAGATGTAGAGTTGATAATGATAATACCACTTTCTTGTGGCACTGCCGTTTAGGTCATATTGGCGTAAAACGCATGAAGAAGCTCCATGCTGATGGAGTTTTGGAGTCACTTGATTTTGAATCACTTGACACATGTGAGCCATGCCTCATGGGCAAGATGACTAAGACGCCGTTCTCTGGTACGATGGAACGGGCAAGTGACTTGTTGGAAATCATACATACTGATGTGTGCGGTCCGATGAGCATTGAGGCGCGCGGTGGTTATCGTTACTTTCTCACCTTCACTGATGACTTAAGTAGATATGGGTATATTTACTTAATGAAACACAAGTCTGAAACGTTTGAAAAGTTCAAGCAATTTCAGAGTGAAGTTGAGAATCATCGTAACAAGAAGATTAAATTCCTACGATCTGATCGAGGAGGAGAATATCTGAGTTATGAGTTTGGCAGTCACTTAAGACAATGTGGAATTGTTTCACAATTGACACCGCCTGGAACACCACAGCGTAATGGTGTGTCCGAACGTCGTAATCGAACCTTATTGGATATGGTGCGATCTATGATGTCTCTTGCCGATTTGCCACTATCGTTTTGGGGTTATGCATTAGAGACAGCTGCATTCACTTTAAATAGGGCACCATCGAAATCCGTTGAGACGACGCCATATGAATTGTGGTTTGGCAAGAAGCCAAAATTGTCGTTTCTTAAAGTTTGGGGATGTGATGCTTATGTCAAAAAGCTTCAGCCTGAAAAGCTGGAACCCAAAGCGGAGAAATGCGTCTTCATAGGATATCCAAAAGAGACAGTTGGGTATACCTTCTATCTCAGATCCGAAGGCAAAGTGTTTGTCGCTAAAAACGGAACATTTCTTGAGAAAGAGTTTCTCTCGAAAGAATTGAGTGGGAGGAAGATAGAACTTGATGAGGTTATCGAACCTTTACTTCAACCAGAGAGTAGCGCAGCGCAGAAAGATGTTTCTGTAGAGCCTACATCAGTTGAAGAGGAAGTTCATGATGGAGATCATGAAGCTTCGGATCAAGTTGCTATCGAACCTCGTAGGTCGACAAGGACGCGTACTGCTCCTGAGTGGTACGGCAACCCTGTCTTAGAGGTCATGTTGTTGGACAACGATGAACCTACGAGCTATGGAGAAGCGATGGTGGGCCCGGATTCCGAGAAATGGTTAGAGGCCATGAAATCCGAGATGGGATCCATGTATGAAAACAAAGTGTGGACTTTGGAAGTATTACCTGAAGGGCGTAAGGCCATTCAGAACAAATGGATCTTTAAGAGGAAGACGGACGCGGACGGTAATGTCACCGTCTATAAAGCTCGACTTGTGGCAAAGGGTTTTTCACAAGTTCAAGGAGTTGACTACGATGAGACCTTCTCACCCGTAGCGATGCTTAAGTCTGTCAGAATCATGTTAGCAATAGCTGCCTTTTTCGATTATGAAATTTGGCAGATGGATGTCAAAACAGCGTTCCTTAACGGTTTTCTTAAGGAAGAGTTGTATATGATGCAACCAGAAGGTTTTGTCGATCCAGAGAATGCTGACAAAGTTTGCAAACTCCAGCGATCCATTTATGGACTGGTACAAGCATCTCGGAGTTGGAATCTTCGCTTTGATGAGGTGATCAAAGCGTTCGGGTTTATACAAGTTTACGGAGAAGCTTGTATTTACAAGAAAGTGAGTGGGAGCTCTATAGCGTTTCTAATATTATATGTGGATGACATATTGCTGATTGGAAACAATATAGAAATGCTGGAAAGCGTGAAGGAATATTTGAACAAGAGTTTTTCAATGAAGGACCTAGGAGAAGCTGCTTTCATATTAGGCATCAAGATCTATAGAGATAGATCAAGACGTTTAATAGGACTTTCACAAAGCACATACCTTGATAAGATTTTGAAGAAGTTCAAAATGGATCAGTCCAAGAAGGGGTTCTTGCCTGTTTTGCAAGGTATGAAGTTGAGTAAGACTCAATGCCCAGTGACTGCAGAAGATAGAGAAAAGATGAGTGTCGTCCCCTATGCTTCAGCCATAGGTTCTATCATGTATGCAATGCTGTGCACAAGACCCGATGTCAGCCTTGCCATAAGTATGGCCGGAAGGTTTCAAAGTGATCCAGGAGTGGAACACTGGACGGCGGTCAAGAATATCCTGAAGTACCTGAAAAGGACTAAGGACATGTTTCTCGTTTATGGAGGTGATCAAGAGCTCGTCGTAAAGGGTTACGTCGATGCAAGCTTTGACACTGATCCGGATGACTCTAAGTCGCAAACCGGATACGTATTTATTCTTAATGGGGGTGCGGTTAGCTGGTGCAGTTCCAAGCAAAGCGTGGTAGCTGATTCTACATGCGAAGCGGAGTACATCGCTGCCTCGGAGGCGGCGAAGGAAGGTGTCTGGATGAAGGAGTTCATGACAGATCTTGGAGTAGTGCCTAGTGCCCTTAACCCAATGACTCTGTTCTGTGATAATACTGGTGCCATTGCTCTAGCCAAGGAACCAAGATTTCACAAGAGGACCAGACACATAAAGCGACGTTTCAATTCCATCCGCGATTACATCAAGGAGGACGACATAAATATTTGCAAAGTACACACGGATCTGAATGTTGCAGATCCGATGACTAAACCTCTTCCAAGGGCTAAACATGAACGACACCAGAACTGCATGGGTGTTCGATTCATAACAATGTAAATCACATAGTGATGTGAACTAGATTATTGACTCTAGTGCAAGTGGGAGACTGTTGGAAATATGCCCTAGAGGCAATAATAAAGTGGTTATTATTATATTTCCTTGTTCATGATAATCGTTTATTATCCATGCTATAATTGTATTGATTGGAAACTCAATTACATGTGTGGGTACATAGACAACACTATGTCCTTAGTAAGCCTCTAGTTAACTAACTCGTTGATCAAAGGATGGTAAAGGTTTCCTAACCATAGACATGAGATGTCATTTGATAACGGGATCACATCATTAGGAGAATGATGTGATGGACAAGACCCAAACTATAAACATAGCATATGATCGTGTCAGTTTATTGCTATTGTTTTCTGCATGTCAAGTATCTGTTCCTATGACCATGAGATCATGCAACTCACTGACACCGGAGGAATACCTTGTGTGTATCAAACGTCGCAACGTAACTGGGTGACTATAAAGATGCTCTACAGGTATCTCCAAAGGTGTCCGTTGAGTTGGCATGGATCAAGACTGGGATTTGTTACTCCGTATGACGGAGAGGTATCTCAGGGCCCACTCGGTAATACAACATCACTATAAGCCTTGCAAGCAATGTGACTAAGGTGTTAGCCACGGGATCTTGTATTACGGAACGAGTAAAGAGACTTGCCGGTAACGAGATTGAACTAGGTATAGAGATACCGACGATCGAATCTCGGGCAAGTAACATACCGAAGAACAAAGGGAACAGCATACGGGATTAACTGAATCCTTGACATAGAGGTTCAACCGATATAGATCTTCGTAGAATATGTAGGAACCAATATGGGCATCCAGGTCCCGCTATTGGTTATTGACCGTAGAGGTGTCTCGGTCATGTCTACATAGTTCTCGAACCCGCAGGGTCTACACACTTAACGTTTGGTGACGATTAGTATAGTTGAGTTATTATTGGTGACCGAAGGTTGTTCGGAGTCTCGGATAAGATCCCGGACATGACGAGGATCTCCGGAAGAGTCCAGAGGTAAAGATTGATATATGTGATAATAGTGTTTTGATCTCCGGAAGGGTTCCGGAATTCACCGGAAGGGGTTCCGGATGTTTACCGAAGTGTTCGGGTGCAGCAACACTTTATATGAGCCAAAGGGATAAAACCCACGAGGTATTGGAAAGTGCAAAAAGGAGTTTTGCTGCTGCCTTAAGCAGTAAGGCAGTACTGCCGCTTAAGCGGTACTACCGCTTGTGTGAAGCGGTACTACCGCTCAAGCGGTACTACCGCTTGGTTGAAGCGGTACTACCGCCCAAGCGGTACTACCGCTTGTGAGCGGTACTACCGCTTGTGCGCGGCTGTGCACGGTTCGGCAGGGATCCGAGTTGGACTCTTTCCTTGCGGGCCAAACCGACCTTGTGCGGGCAAAACCGAGCTGGTGGAGGCTTTTTGTCCAAGTTTAGACCCCGGGGCTCAACATATAAATAGAGGGACAGGGCTAGCACACGGGACACATCAGGATTTCCCAAGCCGTGTGCCGGCAACCCTAGCCCTCTAGTTCCTCCGTCATAATCTCCGTAGTGCTTGGCGAAGCCCTGCTGAGATTGCTACTCATCATCATCACCACGCCGTCGTGCTGCTGGAACTCATCTACTACTTCATCATCGCTCGCTGGATCGAGGAGGTGAAGGCGTCATCAAGATGCACGTGTGTTGAACGCGGAGGTGCCGTCCGTTCGGCACTAGATCGGGAGGATCGTGATTGGATCGCGGGACGCTCGGCGATTTGGATCGCGAAGACGTTCGACTACATCAACCGCGTTTATTAACGCTTCCGCTTAGCGATCTACAAGGGTATGTAGATACAATCTCCCTCTCGTAGATGCTCATCACCATGGATAGGTCTTGCGTGTGCGTAGGAAAATTTTTGTTTCCCATGCAACGTTCCCCAACAATACTCTCCAGCTGAGTCAGCACGGAAGATACGGACAGGCGTGGAAAATTGAGTGCGAACCATGGCAGCAAAACGCTTGTATATGGGGAGAACCTTGCTGCGAGATTTCATACAATAAAGCCAAGTGTAGCGAGAGAAATCATCAATAAACAGAACATAGTAGCGATGACCCCCTTTCGAGTCAAAAGGAGCAGGACCCCATACATCAGAATGAACTAAGTCAAAAGGACGCTGAGATACAGACTCACTGGTAGGATAAGGTAACTGAGTCTATTTGCCAAGCCTACAACCTTCACAATGCAACGAAACATCACCGAAGACAGACCCTAAGACGCCTTGGTGTACTAATGAGGACAAGCGAGAGCCACAGATGTGACCAAGTCGATGATGCCACTGCTGGAAGGACGCAGAAGAGGAGGCAGCAAGAGCATGAGAGCTGGCGTATGTGGTAGCAGCGGAAGGAACACGAAGCCAGTCAACCTCCCAAAGGCCCTCAGACTCACGGCGCTGAGGGCCACCGCCAACCAGAGCCTGAGTGCGACGATCCTGAACAGAACAAGAGTCGGCATCAAGAATGACACGACAGCCAGAATCAGTAAGTTGGGCAGCGGAAAAGAGATTCATGGTAAGACGAGGAACATGAGAAACACTAGGTGTTGGGGAACGTTGCATGGGAAACAAAAATTTTCCTACGCACACACAAGATCTATCCATGGTGATGAGCATCTACGAGAGGGAGAGTGAATCTACATACCCTTGTAGATCGCTAAGCGGAAGCGTTAATAAACGCGGTTGATGTAGTCGAACGTCTTCGCGATCCAAATCGCCGAGCGTCCCGCGATCCAATCACGATCCTTCCGATCTAGTGCCGAACGGACGGCACCTCCGCGTTCAACACACGTACGGCTTGATGACGCCTTCACCTCCTCGATCCAGCGAGCGATGGTGAAGTAGTGGTTGAGTTCCAGCAGCACGACGGCGTGGTGATGGTGGTGAGGAACAATCTCTGCAGGGCTTCGCCAAGCACTACGGAGATTATGACGGAGGAACTAGAGGGCTAGGGTTGCCGGCACACGGCTTGGGAAATCCTGATGTATCCCGTGTGCTAGCCCTGCCCCTCTATTTATATGTTGAGCCTTGGGGTCTAAACTTGGAGTAAAAGCCTCCTCCGGGTCGGTTTTGCCCGCACAAGGTCGGTTTGGCCCGCAGGGAAAGAGTCCAACTCGGATCCCTGCCGAACCGTGCACAGCCGTGCACAAGCGGTAGTACCGCTTCACACAAGCGGTAGTACCGCTTGGGCGGTAGTACCGCTTCACACAAGCGGTAGTACCGCTCGGGCGGTAGTACCGCTTCACCAAGCGGTAGTACCGCTTACGCGGCAGCAAAACTACTTTTGCACTTTCCAATACCTTGTGGGCTTTATCCCTTTGGCTCATATAAAGTGTTGCTGCACCCGAACACTTCGGTAAACATCCGGAACCCCTTCCGGTGAACTCCGGAACCCTTCCAGAGATCAAAACACTATTATCACATATATCAATCTTTACCTCCGGACTATTCCGGAGATCCTCGTCATGTCCGGGATCTTATCCGGGACTCCGAACAACTTTCGGTCACCAACATAATAACTCAATTATACTAATCGTCACCAAACGTTAAGTGTGTAGACCCTGCGGGTTCGAGAACTATGTAGACATGACCGAGACACCTCTACGGCCAATAACCAATAGCGGGACCTGGATGCCCATATTGGCTCCTACATATTCTACGAAGATCTTTATCGGTCGAACCTCTATGTCAAGGATTCAGTTAATCCCGTATGCTGTTCCCTTTGTTCTTCGGTATGTTACTTGCCCGAGATTCGATCGTCGGTATCACTATACCTAGTTCAATCTCGTTACCGGCAAGTCTCTTTACTCGTTCCGTAATACAAGATCTCGTGGCTAACACTTTAGTCACATTGCTTGCAAGGCTCATTGTGATGTTGTATTACCGAGTGGGCCCTGAGATACCTCTCCGTCATACGGAGTAACAAATCCCAGTCTTGATCCATGCCAACCCAACAGACACCCTCGGAGATACCTGTAGAGCACCTTTATAGTCACCCAGTTACGTTGCGACGTTTGATACACACAAGGTATTCCTCCGGTGTTAGTGAGTTGCATGATCTCATGGTCAAAGGAACAGATACTTGACATGCAGAAAACAATAGCAATAAACTGACACGATCAAATGCTACGTTTACAGTTTGGGTCTTGTCCATCACATCATTCTCCTAATGATGTGATCCCGTTATCAAATGACATCTCATGTCAATGGCTAGGAAACCTTAACCATCTTTGATCAACGAGCTAGTCAACTAGAGGCTTACTAGGGACACAGTGTTGTCTATGTACCCACACATGTATTTGAGTTTCCAATCAATACAATTATACCATGGATAATAAACGATTATCATTAACAAGGAAATATAATAATAACCAATTTATTATTGCCTCTAGGGCATATTTCCAACAGTCTCCCACTTGCACTAGAGTCAATAATCTAGTTCACATCACTATGTGATTTACATTGTAATGAATCGAACACCCATGCAGTTCTGGTGTTGTTCATGTTTAGCCCTTGGAAGAGGTTTAGTCATCGGATCTGCAACATTTAGATCCGTGTGTACTTTGCAAATATTTATGTCGTCCTCCTTGATGTAATCGCGGATGGAATTGAAACGTCGTTTTATGTGTCTGGTCCTCTTGTGAAATCTTGGTTCCTTGGCTAGAGCAATGGCACCAGTATTATCACAAAACAGAGTCATTGGGTCAAGTGCACTAGGCACTACTCCAAGATCTGTCATGAACTCCTTCATCCAGACACCTTCCTTCGCCGCCTCCGAGGCTGCGATGTACTCCGCTTCGCATGTAGAATCAGCTACCACGCTTTGCTTGGAACTGCACCAGCTAACCGCACCCCCATTAAGAATAAATACGTATCCGGTTTGCGACTTAGAGTCATCCGGATCAGTGTCAAAGCTTGCATCGACGTAACCCTTTACGACGAGCTCTTGATCACCTCCATAAACGAGAAACATGTCCTTAGTCCTTTTCAGGTACTTCAGGATATTCTTGACCGCCGTCCAGTGTTCCATTCCTGGATCACTTTGAAACCTTCCGACCATACTTATGGCAAGGCTGACATCGGGTCTTGTGCACAGCATTGCATACATGATAGAGCCTATGGCTGAAGCATAGGGGATGACACTCATCTTTTCTCTATCTTCTGCAGTCACTGGGCATTGAGTCTTACTCAACTTCACACCTTGCAAAACAGGCAAGAACCCCTTCTTGGACTGATCCATTTTGAACTTCTTCAAAATCTTATCAAGGTATGTGCTTTGTGAAAGTCCTATTAAGCGTCTTGATCTATCTCTATAGATCTTGATGCCTAATATGAAAGCAGCTTCTCCTAGGTCCTTCATTGAAAAACTCTTGTTCAAATATTCCTTTACGCTTTCCAGCATTTCTATATTGTTTCCAATCAGCAATATGTCATCCACATATAATATTAGAAACGCTATAGAGCTCCCACTCACTTTCTTGTAAATACAAGCTTCTCCGTAAACTTGTATAAACTCGAACGCTTTGATCACTTCATCAAAGCGAAGATTCCAACTCCGAGATGCTTGCACCAGTCCATAAATGGATCGCTGGAGTTTGCAAACATGATTCTGACGGACTTAAGCATCGCTACGGGTGAGAAGGTCTCATCGTAGTCAACTCCTTGAACTTGTGAAAAACCCTTTGCCACAAGTCGAGCTTTATAGACGGTGACATTACCGTCCGCGTCCGTCTTCCTCTTAAAGATCCATTTGTTCTGAATGGCCTTACGCCCTTCAGGTAATACTTCCAAAGTCCATACTTTGTTTTCATACATGGATCCCATCTCGGATTTCATGGCCTCTAACCACTTCTCGGAATCCGGGCCCATCATCGCTTCTCCATAGCTCGTAGGTTCATCGTTGTTTAACAACATGACCTCTAAGACAGGGTTGCCGTACCACTCAGGAGCAGTACGCGTCCTTGTCGACCTACGAGGTTCGATAGCAACTTGATCCAAAGCTTCATGATCATCATCATTAACTTCCTCTTCAGCTAATGTAGGCTCCACAGAAACAACTTTCTGCGCTGCGCTACTCTCAGGTTGAAGTAAAGGTTCAACAACCTCATCAAGTTCTATCTTCCTCCCACTCAATTCTTTCGAGAGAAACTCTTTCTCAAGAAATGTTCCGTTTTTAGCGACAAACACTTTGCCTTCGGATCTGAGGTAGAAGGTATACCCAACTGTCTCTTTTGGGTATCCTATGAAGACGCATTTCTCCGCTTTGGGTTCCAGCTTTTCAGGCTGAAGCTTTTTGACATAAGCATCACATCCCCAAACTTTAAGAAACGACAGCTTTGGCTTCTTGCCAAACCAAAGTTCATATGGCGTCGTCTCAACGGATTTCGATGGTGCCCTATTTAAAGTGAATGCAGCTGTCTCTAATGCATAACCCCAAAACGATAGTGGCAAATCGGCAAGAGACATCATAGATCGCACCATATCCAATAAAGTTCGATTACGACGTTCGGACACACCATTACGCTGTGGTGTTCCAGGCGGTGTCAATTGTGAAACAATTCCACACTGTCTTAAGTGACTGCCAAACTCATAACTCAGATATTCTCCTCCTCGATCAGATCGTAGGAATTTAATCTTCTTGTTACGATGATTCTCAACTTCACTCTGAAATTGTTTGAACTTTTCAAATGTTTCAGACTTGTGTTTCATTAAGTAAATATACCCATATCTACTTAAGTCATCAGTGAAGGTGAGAAAGTAACGATAACCACCGCGCGCCTCAATACTCATTGGACCGCACACATCAGTATGTATGATTTCCAATAAGTCACTTGCCCGTTCCATTATTCCAGAGAACGGCGTTTTAGTCATCTTGCCCATGAGGCATGGCTCACATGTGTCAAGTGATTCAAAATCAAGTGACTCCAAAAGTCCATCAGCATGGAGCTTCCTCATGCGTTTTACGCCAATATGACCTAAACGGCAGTGCCACAAGAAAGTGGTATTATCATTATCAATTCTACATCTTTTGGCATCAATGTTATGAACATGTGTATTATTACTATCGAGATTCAATAAGAATAAACCCCTCACATTGGGTGCATGACCATAAAAGATATTACTCATATAAATAGAACAACCATTATTCTCTGATTTAAATGAGTAACCGTCTCGCAATAAACAAGATCCAGATATAATGTTCATGCTTAACGCAGGCACCAAATAACACTTATTTAGGTTCATCACTAATCCCGACGGTAATCGAAGAGCGAGCGTGCCGACGGCGATCACATCAACCTTGGAACCATTTCCCACGCGCATCGTCACTTCGTCCTTTGCCAGCCTCCGTCTATTCCGCAGTTCCTGTTTTGAGTTGCAAATATGAGCAACCGCACCGGTATCAAATACCCAGCCACTACAACGAGAGTTGGTAAGGTACACATCAATAACATGTATATCATATATACCTTGTTTGTTGTTGGCCGCCTTCTTGTCAGCCAAATACTTGGGGCAATTCCGCTTCCAGTGTCCAGTTCCCTTGCAATGAAAACACACAGTTTCTGGTTTGGGTCCAGCCTTGGGTTTCTTCACGAGAGGAGCAACTGCTTTGCCACTCTGCTTGGAGTTACCCTTCTTACCCTTGCCATTTTTCTTGAAACTAGTGGTTTTATTGACCATCAACACTTGATGCTCCTTCTGAATTTCAGACTCAGCGGCTTTCAGCATCGCAAACAGCTCGGCGACTGACTTGTTCATCCCGTGCATGTTATAGTTCAACACGAAGCTCTTGTAGCTAGGTGGCAATGATTGAAGAACTCTGTCAGTGATAGCCTCTGGCGGAAGGGGCATCCCTAACTCAGCCAGACGGGTGGAGTACCCAGACATTCTGAGCACGTGATCACTGATAGACCCGTTCTCCTCCATCTTGCAAGCATAGAACTTATCGGAGATCTCATATCTCTCGATCCGGGCATTCTTCTGAAAGATAAACTTCAACTCCTGGAACATCTCATATGCTCCATGACGTTCAAAACGTCTTTGAAGTCCCGGTTCTAAGCCATACAACATTGCACATTGAACTATTGAGTAATCATCAGAACGAGCCTGCCAGGCGTTCACAACGTCTAGAGACTCAACTGGAGTGGGTGGATCACCAAGCGGTGCATCAAGGACATAAGCCTTCTGGGAAGCCGTAAGGATAATCCTTAGATTACGGGCCCAGTCCACAAAGTTACTTCCATCATCTTTCAACTTAGCTTTCTCTAGGAACGCATTAAAATTCAGGGGTGCTACTGCGCGAGCCATGATCTACAACATAAATATAGCAAAGACAACTTAGACTATTGTTCTTAGATAATGAGTTTAGTTAATCATATTTAAAAAACTCCCACTCAAATTGACATCCCTCCGATCATTCGAGTGTAACATGATCCAAATCCACCAACTCAAGTCCGATCATCACGTGAGTTGAGGTGGTTTCAATGGTGAACATCTTCATGTTGATCATATCTACTATATGACTCATGTTCGACCTTTCGGTCTCTTGTGTTCCGAGGCCATGTCTGTACATGCTAGGCTCGTCAAGTTTAACCCGAGTGTTCCGCACGTGTAACATGGCTTACACCCGTTGTATGCGAACGTAGAGTCTATCACACCCGATCATCACGGCGTGTCTCGAAACGACGAACTTTCGCAACGGTGCACACTTGGGGAGAACACAATTTATCTTGAAATTTAAGTGAGGGATCACCTTATAATGCTACCGTCGTCCTAAGCAAAATAAGATGCATAAAAGGATTAACATCACATGCAAATCATAAGTGACATGATATGGCCATGAACTTGTGCTTTTGATCTCCATCTCCAAAGCACCGGCATGATCTCCATCGTCACCGGCATGACACCATGATCTCCATCATCTTGATCTCCATCAACGTGTCGCCATAAGGTTGTCGCGCCGACTGTTGCTTCCACGACTATAGCTAACGTTTAGCGATAAAGTAAAGCATTACATAGCGCTTAATGATTGACACGCAGGTCATACAATAATTAAAGACAACTCTATGGCTCCTGCCAGTTGCCGTACTCATCGACATGCAAGTCGTGATATTCTATACAATACATGATCATCTCATACATCACATATATCTCATCATGTAATTGGCCATATCACATCACAACATACCCTGCAAAAACAAGTTAGACGTCCTCTAATTGTTGTTGCAAATTTTACGTGGCTGCTATGGGTTTGCAAGAACCGTTCTTACCTACGCAAAACCACAACGTGGTGTAGTGATTGCTTTTTGATCTTCTAAAAGAACCCTCTTCATTGAACCGATTCAACTAAAGTGAGAGAGACAGACACCCGCCAGTCACCTTTATGCAACAAGTGCACGCAGCGGTAAAACCAGTCTCGCGTAAGCGTACGCGTAATGTCGGTCCGGGCCGCTTCATCTCACAATGCCGCTGAATCAAGTATCAACTAGTAACGGCAAGCAATATGTATACACCCACGCCCACAACTCGTTTGTGTTCTACTCGAGATCTCATCTACGCATAGACCTAGCTCTGATACCACTGTTGGGGAACGTTGCATGGGAAACAAAAATTTTCCTACGCACACACAAGATCTATCCATGGTGATGAGCATCTACGAGAGGGAGAGTGAATCTACATACCCTTGTAGATCGCTAAGCGGAAGCGTTAATAAACGCGGTTGATGTAGTCGAACGTCTTCGCGATCCAAATCGCCGAGCGTCCCGCGATCCAATCACGATCCTTCCGATCTAGTGCCGAACGGACGGCACCTCCGCGTTCAACACACGTACGGCTTGATGACGCCTTCACCTCCTCGATCCAGCGAGCGATGGTGAAGTAGTGGTTGAGTTCCAGCAGCACGACGGCGTGGTGATGGTGGTGAGGAACAATCTCTGCAGGGCTTCGCCAAGCACTACGGAGATTATGACGGAGGAACTAGAGGGCTAGGGTTGCCGGCACACGGCTTGGGAAATCCTGATGTATCCCGTGTGCTAGCCCTGCCCCTCTATTTATATGTTGAGCCTTGGGGTCTAAACTTGGAGTAAAAGCCTCCTCCGGGTCGGTTTTGCCCGCACAAGGTCGGTTTGGCCCGCAGGGAAAGAGTCCAACTCGGATCCCTGCCGAACCGTGCACAGCCGCGCACAAGCGGTAGTACCGCTTCACACAAGCGGTAGTACCGCTTGGGCGGTAGTACCGCTTCACACAAGCGGTAGTACCGCTCGGGCGGTAGTACCGCTTCACCAAGCGGTAGTACCGCTTACGCGGCAGCAAAACTACTTTTGCACTTTCCAATACCTTGTGGGCTTTATCCCTTTGGCTCATATAAAGTGTTGCTGCACCCGAACACTTCGGTAAACATCCGGAACCCCTTCCGGTGAACTCCGGAACCCTTCCAGAGATCAAAACACTATTATCACATATATCAATCTTTACCTCCGGACTATTCCGGAGATCCTCGTCATGTCCGGGATCTTATCCGGGACTCCGAACAACTTTCGGTCACCAACATAATAACTCAATTATACTAATCGTCACCAAACGTTAAGTGTGTAGACCCTGCGGGTTCGAGAACTATGTAGACATGACCGAGACACCTCTACGGCCAATAACCAATAGCGGGACCTGGATGCCCATATTGGCTCCTACATATTCTACGAAGATCTTTATCGGTCGAACCTCTATGTCAAGGATTCAGTTAATCCCGTATGCTGTTCCCTTTGTTCTTCGGTATGTTACTTGCCCGAGATTCGATCGTCGGTATCACTATACCTAGTTCAATCTCGTTACCGGCAAGTCTCTTTACTCGTTCCGTAATACAAGATCTCGTGGCTAACACTTTAGTCACATTGCTTGCAAGGCTCATTGTGATGTTGTATTACCGAGTGGGCCCTGAGATACCTCTCCGTCATACGGAGTAACAAATCCCAGTCTTGATCCATGCCAACCCAACAGACACCCTCGGAGATACCTGTAGAGCACCTTTATAGTCACCCAGTTACGTTGCGACGTTTGATACACACAAGGTATTCCTCCGGTGTTAGTGAGTTGCATGATCTCATGGTCAAAGGAACAGATACTTGACATGCAGAAAACAATAGCAATAAACTGACACGATCAAATGCTACGTTTACAGTTTGGGTCTTGTCCATCACATCATTCTCCTAATGATGTGATCCCGTTATCAAATGACATCTCATGTCAATGGCTAGGAAACCTTAACCATCTTTGATCAACGAGCTAGTCAACTAGAGGCTTACTAGGGACACAGTGTTGTCTATGTACCCACACATGTATTTGAGTTTCCAATCAATACAATTATACCATGGATAATAAACGATTATCATTAACAAGGAAATATAATAATAACCAATTTATTATTGCCTCTAGGGCATATTTCCAACACTAGGAACCGAAAAAGACGGAGTGGAAAGGATGCCACGACTAGCAACAGGAAGAGGTGTGCCATCGGCAGTGAGAACATTAAGAGGAAAATCAAGAGGTCGAATGGAAGATAAAGCTCCAGAATCAGAAGACATATGAAAAGAAGCTCCAGAATCTAGAACCCACGAGGATGTACCTGACTGAGTAGGCTCCGGCGGGGGCGGAGTGGTGGTGGCAGTCACAGCGGCAACAGAACCCGTCGAGGAAGAACCAGAGGAAGCCAACATGCGCTTGAGCCGCACAATATCCTGGTCAGTGAGCGACACGGTCGAGGAAGACGCACGAGTCCCACTAGAAGAAGAGCGCTTCAGATCTTTCCACTTCTTGTGACAATCAGACTCTGGGTGACCTGGCCTGTTGCAGTAGCCACAGAAGGTGTGCGAGCGCGGCCGACCCTCTCCGGAAGAAGGAGGGCGACCCGCCCCCCCCCCCCCCCCCTGGAGGTGTGGGCAGGAGCGGTGGAGTGGTGAGGCGAGCAGACGACACAGGAGCTCGGGCAGCAAGAACAGTGGGAACCACAAGCAGACCAGCAGAACGGAGGCGTGTCTCCTCAGCACGAAGCTCTGCAAGCACCTCCGAAATAGGAACACGACCACGAGCAAGCAGGTGAGCACGCCAAGGCTCAAACTCTAGACGAAGGCGAGATAAGAACTCATGGAGGCGATGAAACTCCAAGTCAGATCGCACAGTCTGGCAACAACGGCAAGTGCCACAAACAACTGTCCTGAGAGAGTCAAGCTGGCGCCAGATGGCAGAGCTCTGTGAGTAGAACTCATCAACAGAAGAGTCACCCTGCTGAAGAGCGTGCTCCTGACGCACCACAGATAAGTAGAGAGCATCACCAGATGGCTGATATCGCTGACAAAGATAGGACCACATCGCAGCAACAGGACCGAGACCCATGAACTCAGACGCAAACTGAGGTAAGACACTCGCAGTGAGAACAGCAGCAGCTCGAGCATCATCGTTGCACCACTGAGTGTAAGCAGACAGATCATCCCGGTAAACAGAAAGAGCATCTGAGTAGGCGGATACCTGCTGATCATAAGCATCAACCGCAGCATCGTCAAGGGCCTTGGCTGTATCCCGATCAGCCTGAGAAGCATCAGCAGCAAGAACAGGCGGCACCGGCGGGGTAGGAGCCACAGGAGCAACAGGGCAAGGCGGACAGGGAACCTCGCCAGAGAGAACGCCCCATAGGAGAAGACCGCGCATGTGGATGCGCATGAAACCCACAAACTCAGCATAGTTGGTGCCATCGAAGATCACCGAGCACCGAGGAACAGCCACATAGCCCGAGGAAGACATGACGAGCTCACACTGCAGGGCGGTAGTACCAGCGGTAGTACCGTCAGGGCGGTAGTACCGCTCGTGCCAGCGGTAGTACCGCTATGCTCAGAGCGGTAGTACCGCTCTTCTTAGCGGTAGTACCGCCTGCGCGGTACTGCCGCGGTTCCAGTGCCGTGGGCACTTCCGCTTATCGGAGCCTTCTGGTATGCCTTTCCTTCAAGCGGAAGTAGAGCGGTAGTAAAGGGCGGTAGTACCGCTTCGGGCGGTAGTACCGCTCTTGCCAGCGGTAGTGCCGCTTTGCTCAGAGCGGTAGTACCGCTCTGCCTAGCGGAAGTACCGCGCAGAGCCGCTGGATCTGGATCGGGATCGAGGCAGAGGCTGAGCGAGGAGGCGTCTAGGCAGAGGCCGGCCGGAGGAGGAGGCCGGGCGCGGGACGGCGCGGAAGCGAGCCTGGGCGAGGGGGGGGGGCGGACAGGGGCTGCCTGAGCTGGCGCGGTCAGGGACGGCAGGGGCGACAGCCTGAGACGGAGAGGAGCAGCCGGCGCGGTGCAGAGGAGGCCGGCGAAGCGCGAGGCAGAGGCGGCCGGCGCGGTGCAGAGGAGGCCGGCGACCGGACAACGCGGGGTAGAGGACGTCGGCCGGAGTTGCTAGCGGCAGCGACGGTGGAGGTGGAGGCACGAAATCGCCATGGGCGGGAGGAGTAGCCTGGCAACTGATACCATGTTGGATGAATGAGCAACTGCATTCACAGGGGGGCCAAAGGCCAATACATATACATGTGGTAAAGTGCAAGAAACCCCTTATACAATGGGGATAAACCGAAAAGGGACTATACACATCTAACACAAACCATAGAGTCACACACTAGCACTTGGGTGCATCGGATTCAGTAGTTATTTCAGGAAGCCATTTAGGCTGTACCTGCTCTGAATGGAAGACAAGATGGATCACCTAGAGAACCAAATCTTCCTGCTACTATGATATACAACTATCTCCTACTTTACGAAGTGGAACCAAAAAAAAAATCATCTAGATTTGACAGGAAACAACAGTCATCTAGATGACCGCTTCCATTGCTGGATCGCTTCGTGCAAGGAATGGCTGGGAATTATGGTCAGACTCGGAAGCATGTGTTTCGTAATTGGGGAGATCTTGTGTTCCTTGACCCAAGCTTCGATCGCCCTGCGCTCGTAGGTATGACCATCAGCGGCAACACAAGGATCGTCCATTACCTCCTGCATCGAAATTGTCTCTTAAGCTGAAGTGACAGTTGAACTGACACTATTTTATGTAGAGAATTTTACCTGCGATATAGGGCAGATGAAGTGGCTTGGCACAACTGCGTTTGGACTTTTAAACTTCGGGGAACTGGTAACCCTGCTTAGAATATTTTCGAGCTCTGGAAGCACCTCTTGCTCGAGATCAGGCCTGTCCCTGCATCTTAACGCCGTACAATGCAGCCCCAGTTTTGCCAGCATCTCCGCCTCAGCGATTGGCCAATCATTCAGAGATACGTCGAGGATCTCAGGAAATGTGCCCTTTCGGATGGCCTCTTCTGCACTATGTATTAGCCCATTCGGACGCTTGCCAGTTAGCAGCTGGAGAATGATAATCCCCAGAGCGAAAAGATCTGATTTCGGACGAACTGTCCCAGTTAACTGGTACTCAGGGTCCATGTAATACATTGTGCCAGCAATGACGGTGTCGTCTCTGTATTCTGTGAAACCATCTGGCGCTGGATCTGATATGAGCTTCGCAAAACCTACGTCGCCTATTTTGCTTACATAGTTCTTGTCCAGCAAGATATTTCCAGGCTTGAGATCACGATGCACAATCGGCTCCGGCTTCGTTCCATGCAAGAATGCAAGCCCACGAGCTACCTCAAAAATAATTTGGAAGCGCAGAGACCAATGGAGTGGTTGGCGCCCTTCGTTGTCGATAAGTTGATCTTCCAGACTTCCATTCTCCATGTATTCATATACAAGACATCCAATTTCAGGACAAAACCCAAGCAACAAAACCAGGTTGGGATGCTGAAGTCGGCTGAGAATGTCAACCTGCATCATGTGGAAAAAATCAAAGCATTTAATAAATACCCCCATCGATAATAAAAATATATTAAATCAAATTACGTTGACCCCCTGTTTATGGGTATTAACAACACAGTAAAAATGTTATGAGATTTACAAGGAGACACGTAAAAGAAATATAAATCGGAGTACCTCTTTAAAGAACTCGTCAATCTTGCCACGGGAATCTTGCTGGATAACCTTGACAGCTACTTCAGTGTGATCAAGGGTGCACCTGTATACAATCCCATAGCCTCCCTCACCGATCTTTTTTGCATCAGAGAAGTTCTCCGTGGCGAGCTCTATTTCATGTCTCGAGTAGCGCCTGCAACTTTTGCCTGTCGACAGAAGAGCATCCAGAACCTTTGCCTTCTCGGTAGTCGCCATCTTGGTTACAGTTTCAGCATTGTGCTTGGAATAAGCCTCACGAGTGAATGCCTCTTTCACCATCTCAGCTTCTTCAATAGCTCTGAAATGTTTGTTTTTCTCCGGTGCAGCCTTCTGTTTGAAAAAATCCTCCCACTGTAGTGCATCTTGCACTTTCTGCAAATCTTCACTACACCCATTAGAAAGCACCTGGATCTGAAACATCATAATGTAATGGATAAGGACTGAGTAAAACCTTCCCTCGGAATGGAAAATGACCAAATGCAAAGCGTAGTGTATGCATAGTAGCAACTAACTTAGGGGATTAGTATCAACCTTCTAAGTAGGAGATGGGGCAAATGTGAATAAAATGTCACTCGATGAAGCACATGGCAGCCAGCTTTATTAATTAGCATTACCAAATAACATTTTAAGGCACTAGATAGTAACAGTAACTAAGATATACAACAACCATCGCAAGAATTTAACCTTGGCTTGGAATGAGATATTTGCAGGTTTATCATATATCACTGACCTTTTTCTTAGCATGGACGTGATTTTCACAAGCTTCGACATACATCATCGGTTTATCCTGCAACTCATTCCTCGGTTTTGCTACTTCATCTATATGTTGAGACTGTAAATCATAACAGCAACAAAAATCAGTCATTCTCAAAAATACATGCCAGCTCACAATTACCGGTATTAATTTCAGAAAATCTGGAAGCCAACATCAATCATAGTAATCGGAAACAGCTCTGACCTCTTCAGTAGAACTTAAGGAGGCATAAGGAAATTCCTTCAACTGGCCAACGGCGTCAAAATCTGTGTCCCCTGTTCGCCCTGGTGTCTTTCGACATAAGCTTCCAAACAGACGTCTTCTATGACTTTCTGAACTTTTAGCAGCACGGGTAGAATTGCTAAGAGAACTGCGGGCTTGAGAGCACGAGTCAGAACTAGTAACTCCAGAAGATTTTGGTGTGTTGACATCAGGAAGGTCGTGCAATGATTGTTTGTCTTGCAACTGGCTCTTCAGTTGTAGGGCAAATGCTCTATGACTAACTGACTGGATCTTTAAGCAAGTATTTGAGTCTGTAAAAACGCATGTGTTTAAGAACAGAATGCCATTCCATAGGTAAAAGTGAACAGATTGAGACGTAACGAAGAAAGGGAAATAGAGCAAAACATACTGTCTGTTTGAGTCTGATTCGCAAGTTTTATAGTTAATCTGTGCCGGGACACGATAAATACATTGCAAGAACATGGCATGGCTTTTAAGACAGTATTGGGCAAATCTTGGAGCCATAATATCCTGAAAAGATAACAGTGCTAGCATTTATAACATCTTGGAGATTTGGCACAACTGGCTTAAAACTGAACGTGCTAAAAAAACTCCATACATAAACAGAGATGCTCATAAGTGTTGGTAATGCATCTGAAGTTGATAAAATGATAATTTTATGGAACCAAGAAATATGTACTAACTTTGGTTCAGCCCTGAAATAATAATATACTAATGTAGTTATGGACTGCATCCAGGAATTCTATAGATTCAGGAAACACCGCGCACAGATGGCAGGTATGACCTTTAAATGGAGGAGTCTAGAGAGCTATAAGCCCTTTTATAAATATTTCATGAGAGCAGAGGTAGAGAATGAGAATGTATGTGTTATCATTTTGAGCTACTCTCAACCTTGTAAAAGAGAATAATTAAGGCTGGCCCTTTCAGTTAGCTAGAATCTCCCCCCACCAACTCTTACTAAGAGATGAGACCATTGGTACTAAATAGGGCACAAACTTCAAATATAAAACAAAACCAGATGCATATGCTGACAATCAACCAGGTGAATAACAGGGACCAATCAGCATGAACAGGACTGTCGTTGCTGCTACAAATCTTACCAACACACTTTGTAAATTATCCTACAGTATTTTCTTCCAAACATAGTTCAGTCTCTATAAACAGAAACTAAGTTTGCATGTACGTGATCAGTGGATGGATGCATCTAATCTACTACCTTTCTGATGCCAAATGCGTAACAGGAAAGAGTTGAGGCGTGTCACCATCCACAAAAGGGACTCACCCCTTTCTGCTCCCTGCACTATCTTACATTTCTGGTTCCTCTTTTGGGGAAAAGCGAAACAACTATCCAGATTCGTTGGGTTCTCAAAAGCGAAATTCCGGCCTTTTCTGAACTCGAAAATATATATACCTCCGGAACCAGCTCAGGGTTGCGGATCCGAGCACCAGGGTGCGGACGCCGGACTCCGCCGCAAACCTGGCGAGCGCCTCCGCGACGCTGTCCCCCTCCAGAACCACCGTCTCCACCTGCACGCACGCTCGAATTCAGACACGAACAGTCGAACAGGAACAGATCGATCGATCAAAACCGCTGAGCTAGCTCGCAGCTGCGCCGAAGAAGGGGAGATGGTCGAAGACGGACGGTTCTGCTGCCGAAGAGACGGCGGAAAGGGAGGAAGACGTCCTGCGCGCGCGCCCTCCGGTCCTGCGAGAATATCTCCACCACCCCCGCCGCCATCCTCTCCACCGGCACCCTCTCCCCCGCTGCACCACACGGCCACAACAAGAAGAACCTCAGCTCGCCGTTGATGATCACCACCGCGCCGCGCGAAACCGAATCGAGGGGGGAGAGAAGCGGCGAGATCAACTTACTGGGGGTGGGGACGAAGGAGAGGGGCGGGATCACGTGGACGAGCGCGACGCGGCCGGGGGCGGCGGCGGCCCACCTGGCGGCCCGGCGGCTGGCGCGGCCGTCCCCGCGCACGGCCACCGCCACCGCCAGGGGGTCACCTGAGGACGCCATGCCGCGCGGGCGGCGGCGACGATTAACTAACCTTCTACTAGAGCGACGTCGGCGGAGGAGAAGGAGGAGGGCACGAGGCTCCTGTTGGCGGTAGCGGGTAGCGACGGCGGCTGCGGAGTCAACCAACCAATCAAGTCGTCAACAACCACTCGGGGTCGGCAGCGCTGGAACCGGCGGGCAAGCGTATTCTCTTCTCTGAGAGGCGAGTGAGGGTAGGCGCCAGGGGGGGGGCTTCGGCTGAATGGTGCCAAAGGAAAAAATTGATTTCAGATTCAACTTGTGCTACGTTCCATGGCTCCGATCACTTGGATGCGTTGGCGCGACGACGAGGCAACCTGCGCGACCGCGACGTGGAGGTAGGGCCCGCCTGCTACCCAAGAAGAATGTTCTGCATTTACGTTGTGCTATAGTCTACTACTACGACCGTACTAGGTTGTTGTCCTGTCTCCGTTATGTACCGAGTCAACAAAATTCAAACTTGGAAGCGAATGCGAGGAGGCATCTTGGGTGCCACGGCCCGTTCTTGTTTGTATGCATCGCAATGATCGTTGTGGGAGTAGTTCCGGGAGTCTGATCACCGTCGTTGGATGGATTTGCAGTAGCTCTTTTGAGAAATGGAGAGCAGTATCATGTATTAACATGAGCGTGGTATTTGTAGCTTTGATGAAAAATCATATCTATAAGTTTCAAAATAATTATGCATGGCCTGGATCTGCTTAAAAAAGGTGTCATTTGAAGAGTGTTTGACGGTAAGTATAGATATTCGGAGAGATAACTGGCTTCCTAGGAATGCCGGTTTAAAAATTACTGCTAAAAAGAATCGATCTAGACTGAAATGAGTGTCTGAATTATTCATGAGCGGGACGAGAAGGTGGGATGAATATCTGATTAGGCATTTGTTCCATTCCCATGATGCCAAGGAGATTTTAAATATGCGTATTCAGTCTATGGGAGAGGATGATTTCATTGCATGGCACTATAAGAAAAATGGTATTTTATCGGTTAAAAGTGTGTATAGGCTGGCTGTAAATCTCAAGGATTGCAAGGAAGATATGGGCCTGGCTAGTGGAGCCGTGAATGGGAAGAAATTGGGATGTTATTTGGAAGGCCGAAGTTCCTCAAAAATCAGAATTTTTGCCTGGCGTGCTGCGACTAACAGTTGGCGGTTCATGTTAATAGAGTTTCTCATCACCAAACTCTGTGAGGTTTGCGTTCCATATGTGGTGTTGAAGATGACAATATTTTTCATGCTCTTGTGACCTGTTCTAAGGCTCGTGCCTTGCGTTTGGCACTGGGGAAGTGTGGAATATTCCGAGTGAGATGAGGTTTTCAGATTTACTGGTCCGGACTGACTTCTTATTTTGTTGGATCATGAGGCGGAGCGGCTCCTCCACGAGTAGCAAGCAGCCGCCAGACAAGGCTGCTGCGGCCCTCCGGCGCCCTTCCGTCATTGGAGGGACCACAACGACGACTACAACAGGACGGACGACAACGATGGTGCGGCAAGGCAGGAGCCAAGCGTACGAGGTGGTCGTCCGGCATAGGGTTTAGTTTTTTTCTTCTTCTAGATTTTAGTTAAACGGTCGAAATATCGACCTTTTATGTAAATTATGTCCGAACTTTTATGAAAAATTTGCCAAGTTTGCATGAATTTCGTCCGGTTTGTTGAAACAGTGTTTGAAATGTATGCGGGTAGCGTTGGATGGCCGGTTTCCGCATCCGTGTCCACGGACTGGTCCACCCCCCTGTCCATGGGCGGATGCAGGAGAAAATTTGCGGATGAGCATTCGAGATGCCCTTACCCTCCTTAATTAATTAATGGGGCAAATCTTGTGTCTTCATTTAAAAAAAATCATGAAGTGGACAGGTAGAAACACCTACTCCCTCCATCCCAAAATAAATGACTCAACTTTGTACTAAATTTAGTACAAAGTTAGTATAAAATTGAGTCACTTATTTTGGGACGGAGGGAGTATATGTGAATTTTAGAAAGAATGACCTTTGTGCTATGAAACTTAAAAGACTTGTTTTACATCAGTTTCCTTAAGGTCATCATTTATAGCTTTGTTTTTTGTACCTCGATTTTCTTCCATGCTTTTATTTAGTTATTAAAAATAGCTGTAGAGGACTTTTGGTGTACTCTAACTAATTTTTTATTTAATTTAAATGGCCTAGATTTATTTATGCATGTGTTTTCTTTCAAAAGTGAGCAATGTCCGCCACTTTTTGGAAGGAAAAAAAATACATTGGTATCAGAGGAGTCAGATTTGGGAATTTTTTTAAAATATTATTATTTTATAACAAATTCCGATAATATATAACCTAAATCGGAAATATCACTTATATGACCTTGTCGGCCTCCCGTAGGCCGAAGAGGGACTTTTCGGTCTAGCCGAAGCCGAAGTGGGCTTTTCGTCCTACCATGGGCCAAAGAGTAGCGGTTTTGGGCCGAAGAGCACTCTTCTGCCAACCGTAGACCGAAGAGCACTCTTCTGCCTACCGTAGGCCGACGAGTGCTCTGTCGTGCTCCACATGTGTTTCGTAAGTGCATGCATGCAAAGATTTAATGTGGCCTCGTACGCGTGTGTACTATGCATTTGAATACTCACATGTCCTGGCCAGAACGTATACACACAGCCGAATACCAACACACACATGCATGTACATACTCGGATACTAGCGCGCCAGCTAGATATGGTACGCACAAGCTGAAAGAGTCAATAGACAGATAAACAGGCAGCATGGAAATCTAGGGCATCTCCAACGGCGACCCTCTGTCCGGACCGCGTGGTTCGGACGTGTTGTGCCATTCAACGCGGGCCTGTATCGGTTCGCAGGGCGGTCCAGACGTACTTTCTTCCGCAAACCGGAGACAAACGTGTGAGTGGGGGTGGGGGTGGGGAGGCTTTGTGGGCGTCCGGACAGCTCCCACGCGCACTTCTGACCACACTGGCCCACCCAAACCCCCTCCTCCCTCGCCCGCGAGCGTTCCCGTCCGGCGCCACATGCCCACATTCATGCAGCTGTAGAGCAGCCGCTCCACATTGAAGACGACTCAGGGCATCATGGCTGCCGGCGACCGTGCCATCTGCCGTCAATGCGCGCGTAACCGCGCCCTGCCGACAGAGAAAGAAGCCGGCTACACGGAGATTGACGAGTCGGTGGCCAGCGCGTCCGCGTCCGTCGTCAACATCGGGGGAAAGTAGAACACGGGAGGCCGTCACCGCTTGGATCCCAGAAAGTTTGAAATGTATAAGGGCAGCGTTGGATGACCGCCTCCAGCATCCATGTCCGCGGACGGATGCGGGATGAAATTTGCGGGTCGCCGTTGAAGATGCCCTTATACAACGTAGTAAATATGGTGCGTCCGTGCTGATCCTAAGTACATGCATGCAAAGGTTGCCTACCGTTTTCTAAGTGCATGCATGCAATGACTCGGTGGGTACGTATGTGTATCACGTATTTGAATACCCATACGCATACATATGCGGATACTTGCGCCACCGGCCAGCACGTATACGTGCGTACCCGAATAGTCATGCATAGCCAGAACCTGAAGGATTCACGAAGATAAATACTAGTTACGTGACTCGTTGCATGTTGAACGGAGTCTTCATTGGCTACAGAGATCTTTTCGGCAAACATGTTACACGGAGAGTCCTCTTCGGCTTACGGTAGGCAGAAGAGTCCTTTTCGGCCTATTGTAGGCAGAAGAGTGCTCTTCGGCCCGGAACCGCTACTCTTCATCCCATGATAGGACGAAAAGCCCACTTCGGCTTTGGCTAGACTGAAAAGTCCCTCTTCGGCCTACGGGAGGCCGACGGGGTCATATAAGTGATATTTTCGATTTAGGTCATATATTATCCGAATTTGTTATAAAAATAATAACATTTTAAAAAAAATCCTCAGATTTGTAACAATCACAGTCGGCTGCCGGTGCGCTCATGCTTGGAAGTTGAGAGTTGAGACCCACTTTCCTTTCACATATTGCTATCATCCTCACGCGCACCTAACTAGTTCAAGCAGACGAGAGTTTGAGGAAACTTCGTGGGATGGCAAATCGACAGTACTGTTTCACCGGTACAGTACATATGATAGATATAGATAGTACTGTAGTGCATATTTATAACCACACGCAGATGCCGACGAAAGCAACTGCATAGACATTGCCAGGATCCTTTCCGTGTCTTGGCCAAGAGAGATCTCTTCCGGAGACGAGCAAATGAAGCGGATCTGCTCTCGAGTCTCGAGTGTTCACACGCCGCGCCCACACGGATCACTGGACAGCAGTCAAACCAGCTCAACTGTTGAACTCCAAGACAAGAGAAGATGCTCTCCAGTCTTGCACGGGTCGGTCGGTCTACAGGGTCAACGCCTCGTCAAGGGCTTGCCAGACAATCATGGCCGGGCTGCCGTTATTTACATCACGACAACACTGCCATGTGACACGACACCAAAACTTAACTTAGTCCAACTCTCACCGACAACATTTTTGTGCAGAAAAACAACTGACGGGTTCAGCCACGATTAGATTAGTTGTCTACGAAACCGAATCAAGCGACACGCCTAAAGTAAATGCGAAAATCACAATTAGTACTACCACACATATCCGCTTTGCAATTACTAGCAGATCTTGGAAGCAAGTTAATATTTCTAGTCCAGATTGTTTCCCACAAACACTTACAAAGCGTTGCTCGCCGTGATTCTATAATCACTTGCAACCGAAACCCCGCTATTTTTACAATCGTCACAACTGCAGTTGATGCCCAGAGCGAGTGGAAAAGCATATTATTAATAATACCCTAATGAGCTCAGCAAAAATGAGGTGAAACTGAACCGACTGCAGCCCCTTTCTCACGCTCAACTCCAACCTCGCTACAAACATGCCCTGGCAGCTAGTTAAGTAGTTATCCATCGATCGATGTCTCCAGCCTTTCAACCTCGGCTAAGAGGGAAGAGTTCATCTCACATGCATCCTTCAAGATTTCAATTCTCCGGCCAACTTCACCGCCGCACTGCGAATCCTGTGGGATGCCTTGCAGAACGAGACTCTGGAGCATGGCCTGTCGGACGGGGCATGATTAGAAAATTTTATGTGTTGCAGCACAAGGAGTTCCACGTTGTTGAAAACTCGAGGGGGGGAAGTTACCTCGTGGTGCTGCTTCTGGGAGTGGCACCGGATGAGCGACTTGACCATCTTGTTACGCACTTTGACGGAAGCACTGCGCCGGAAAACGAAACCGGACAGGTGATGCTTCGCTAGTGTGAAAGACATGGATTCCCTCCGGGCAGCCTTGTCCAGGACACCAGATGTCCATGATTTGGCATAAGCCTCCAAGATTCCTTCATCGTCCTACAAATGCAATGCAAAGGTATGAAACGGTGAAGCCATCACTTTTTATCAATCACAGAGAAGCAACAAACTACAAGTAGATGGGCAGTCCAGATATGAGTTATTTACCCAAAACCACCACACTTGAGGCTAGGATAACAACTTGGTACCACATCTAAGGCAGGGCACAAAAAACCACCAACTCTGCGCCTAAAGCGTAACGTGGAGCACTGATTGTCCGATTTACTCTCAAAGACAGCGAAACCGACAAGTTGGCCCCACCTGTCAGGCTGACGTGGCGTGCCTATGTGGATAATTCGCTGAGGTGGCCCAAGGGTCCCACCTGTCAATGACTCGAGTGTTCATCCCTTTTACTTTTTCTTTTTATTCTCACGGGCATTTGAACAAACAGGCTATGGGCGTGTGGTCAGCAGCGCCACGACCAGGCAAGGTCGCATGGCGGCGCACCGGGGAGCAGGCCGAGGCAGTTGCGGCGAGGAGAAGCTCGGGCGGCGCCCATGGTAGTCTTCTGTGGCTGTGAAGGCGGCAGTAGGCTCGCGGCGAGGACTCAGCACAGACGCGGCCAGGGCCTTCCTGCATACCGTCGCGGTGCCGCCGGCCGCCGTGCATAGCAGCTCCTGTGCTCGAGCATAGCCGCGGTGCCCACGGGGCCTGACGCCGCAAGCATCTCCATAAGTCCGAGCCCGAGCAGGAGGTCCCGCGCAAGAGACGCCTCGGGGGCGGCGTGACGCCGTATAGCTCTCCTACGCGCAGCCAGGGTGTGCCCCCCCGTCGTTGTTCGGCAGGAGGAGGTGCGGCGCCGCGGAGGCCCGCCGCGCTGCCCCGCCGAACTCCTCTGCGTGCACCCGCCGTTTACGGCGTCGCCGTCGGCTCTGGCCGTGCACGCACTCGCGGTCGACGAGCCGGACAAACCCGCCGTCCTGCGCTGGCGGAAGGGTGCCGAAGCGCTCCCGCCGAGCCGTCGCGGTTGTCCGCTTCCGCGGGGAGTCCGACGTGCTGGGCGGCGGGGCGGATCCTCGCCGGATCCGGGCGGAACAAGGGCTGGAAGTGCGGCTGGGGTTAGATCCCACGCGATCCAGTGGCTTGTGGTGGCGGATGGCAGGTAGCTGGGGCGGCGGGGAGGCTCGCCGGGGTAAGGCTCCGGTGGCGGCGCGGGTTTGGCTTGGCTGTGGTCGTGGTCGTGGGGAAGAAGATGGCTTGGAGGGAGAGAGAGAGGAATAAAGAGAGAGAGGCCGACAGGTGGGGCCTATGGCCACCTCAGCAAATTATCCATGTAGGCATGCCACATCGGCCCGACAGGTGGGCCCAACCGGTCAGATCCGCTATTTTTGCGGTCAAATTCGAGCATCAGTGCTCTGCGTTACGCATTAGGCGCAGTTCTAGTGGTCTTTTGTGCCCTGCCTTCAATCTGGTACCAAGTGGTTACCCTAGCCCCAAGTGTGGTGGTTTTGGGTAAATAACTCTCCAGATATGCATACTCCCTCCGTCCTTGGAAGAGTGTACTTCCAACTTTGCTGGAGGGTCAAACTATCTCAAAGTTGATCCGAGTTTGTGCACAAATACATCAATGTTTGTGAAACCAAATAGATACATGATGAAAATATATTTTATCATGAATCTAATGCTACTAATTTGATGGCATAAATGTTGGTGTATTGTTGTATAACTACGGTCAAACATAAAAAAGTTTGACTTTCCAATAAAGTTAGAAGTACACTCTTTTAAAGACGGAGGGAGTAGACATCTAATAATTAGCAACAAAACAACATGTATTCTTTGCCCTTTGCATAGTCTGTTGTGCAATGTGCAAGCACTAGGAAAGTTAAAAGTAAATGATGAAAACGAATTCATAGTCCACCCTGTCACTACCAAAGATGCTATCCGGAATAGAATCGTAAAAGGAACCAATTAAACAATACCTCAAGAGGCTCCAAGTATCCTTTAACGTCACCAATGCATTTGTCTAGGGGAGGCAACAGTTCAAGCACATAAGCATTTGACAATGAATTCCAGGCTGCCAGCCGAACCGTGGTCTCAACACTTCTATGCAAATATATGGCCACTTGCCGACCAAAAATAACATCTCCATATGAGACAGCTGCGAATTGATCTACAACACTCTCGACAAAAGTAGTGTAGCTCTCATGAATTGTCTCCTTGAATCTGAGAATTTCATGAGTACTAGTTGCTTTTGCTTCTTCAACAGTGGCCACAGATCCTACAACCTCATCATTATTGGTAGACTGAGATCTATAATATTTCTGGCATAACATGTCCAGATGCTGGCCATACAATTCTTGCAAAGCCTCAAAAATATCATTGCTTCTATCTTCTTGAAGCAAGTCCATGTTAGTGCGGACAGAGGCAGAAAGTGCATGCATTTTCCAGACCAAAGGAACATCAAGAGATGGAGCAGCTGAAACAGCTTCCAGACCCAATAGAAAGATAAGACCAGCTCTTGAAACGTCAACGTCATCAGTGCAGCAGATTGAACTTAGAATCCAATGCACAGGAAGAGGCAGTCTCTGGTGTGCCCCCTCTAGAGCTAACGTGCTTTTTTTTTTGAACCGGGCTAATCCCCTTTCCATTACCAAGATAACGGAAATACAACCAAGTTCAACAAGGTCCAAAGTAAAAGAAGGGAAAGGGAAAAAGCGAGTTCAAAGCAGTCCAGGGAAACCCACTGCGATCGCTCGACTCGAAACGATCACCATGGGGCGAAAACCCTGGACCACCCATCACACGCAGACTACTCAACTATCCAGCACCAAAAAAAGTTCGCCACAAGCTCTAGATAGCCCACAGGAGGGCTGAAACCGCGACGCAGCGCAGATGTAGCAAAACGCAGAGACATGAATCTAAGCTTCACTGTTGGACGCCGTCAGAGTAAGCTGTCGCGCAGAGTCTCATCATGCTTCTAGCGTTCTCCTTCAGCAGATCCGCGCCTCGCTCCAGGTCCGTTCGATCCACACCTTTCAGGAGCCCTGCCCAGTAAGACAAATGAACGCTAGCTGCAAAGACAATCTCAAAAGGAGATGCAAGTTTCTTGAATTCGAAAGTAGCTCGATTTCTGCAATTCCATATTGCCCAGCACACTGCTGCCAATCCGATAGTGTAAAAGCGCTCCCCTTCAGGGAAGAAAGCATAGCACCAGGAATAGAATTGGCACAAATTGTTAGGGCAAAGGTCTGTTCCAAACACCGACCCCACCGTGCGCCACGCAATCCTGGCAACTGGGCATAAGAAGAACAGATGTAAATAAGTTTCTCTACACGGGCAGAAGGAACATCGAGGGTTGCCAGCCCAGTTCCTTCTTTTCATCACATCTTTGGTAAGCACCGCGTCCTGAAACAGCTGCCACAAAAAAATTTGGATTTTCACTGGAATTCGAGCCTTACAGATCCATCTGTAATCACATCCAGCAATATTACGTTCCAGATAGGAATACATCGATTTCGTTGTATATATACCCTTAGGCCCAAAAGACCACACAATTTTGTCCTTACCATCGGACAGATGGAGGTCCTCAATAAATTTTTTGACTTCCTCAAGTTGCACGGTCAGGGGTCCACTCAACCTGCGCCTAAATGCAACCCCCAGCTCCCTACTCTGGAACTGGGCTATAGTGTCATCTTGAAAGTTAGCTATGCTGAATTGCTCCGGATAAGTAACCTTTAAAGGTGGCTGCATGGCAATGGGATCATGCCACATTCTAGCCACATCTCCTGATCTGATGATCACATTTCTACCAGCCATATAATAATCTTTAATCTTAATAAAGGTCTTCCAAACTGGGGAATCACTAAATTTCTGTTTGACACAAGCCACATAACTCTTTTTAAGATATTTAGCTCTAACTATATCCTGCCATAGCCCCACTCCAGTATCCAGTTTCCACCACCATTTTGACAACAGCGCAATATTCTGCTTGTGTAAATCCTTAACACCCAAACCCCCTTTTTTCTTGGACCTACACACACGGGTCCACTTGACAAGATGGTATCTCCTCTTGTTTTTTTTTCCACACCAGAAAAACTTTCGGCGATATTTATCCAACCGTTCAATGAAGGTTTTCGATAAAAAAAACATTGACATATAATAGTATGCAATGCTAGACAACGAGGAGTTAAGAAGGGTCAGCCTCCCTCCAGAGGATGCCGAGCTGCCAATCCAGGCATCACAGCTCTTAAGATATCTAATTGCAACAAACTCCCAGTCAACATTCCTAAGAGATGAGTAACTGACCGGCACCCCCAAATATTTCATGGGAAAATGCCCAATTTGACATCCAAACATGTCTGCATATTTTTGTAGGGTGGAGTCATCTCCTCCCACACAGAGGATCTCACTTTTTGCAAAATTAATCTTAAGACCAGACATAAGCTCGAAGATGTAAAGGAGGAGTTTAAGATTGACGGCTTTATCAATATCATCTTCCAGACATAACACGGTATCATCGGCATATTGCAAAATGGCAACACCGTCTGGGACAAGATCTGAAGCCAAGCCTGTTATCAGGTTGTTTTTCTGTGCATTCAGCACCATTTTAGTCAAACACTCCGCAGCCAGATTAAACAGAAAAGGAGAATGGGGATCCCCCTGGCGCACACCTTTGTGGCTTTGAAAATATGGCCCCACAGTGTTGTTAATTTTAACACTAATTGTACCATTGTGGAGGATTTGTTTGATCCATCCACACTGAAAGTGCATATGGCACTTAATTATATTTTGGTGTGACAATGTGGTTAGAGGAACTAATATCGGTTGCTAAAGTTTATCTCAGGATATTGGTTCCATGAAGATTATTATGGAGTTGTGTGACCCCCCCCCAATTCAAAAAGATCAAAGGCGTGGTTTACCGGCGACTCGAAGGTTTTTCGTTTTGGTTCGATTTGAGTCGTAGGAAAAACCGCACTATCAAGAGGGGTCATCGTGGAATTAGTGTCGTGTGGGAATGCCTCCAAAACTTATACACCAGCCCTCCTACTTCTCCACCAAGTTCCCACTTATTGTGTACTTTGCCGAGGTGTCCTGTGAGTTTCATCAGAAACCTTCTGGACACCCCGTGTGCACGGGGTCTCTGACCCCCGTGCGCACGGGGTGTGTCGGTACCAAAACCGGCAGATCTCGGGTAGGGGGTCCGAACTATGGGCAAGGAGTCGATGGTAACAGAGAGCGTAGAGACAGCGATTTACCCAGGTTCAGGCCCTCTCGAGGAGGTAAAACCCTACGTCCTGCTTGATTGTATTGATGTGATTGTATGAAGGTTACAAAGTTGATCTACCTCGAGATCAGATGGTCTAAACCCTAGATTATCCATCTTCTCCCTACGGACTAAAACCTCCTGGTTTATATAGACACCAGGGGGGGCCTAGGGTTACATATGGTCGGTTACCATCGGGGATAAACATGCCGGTTACGCCATCTATTCCTTGGAGGAGACGCCAAGACTTCAGAGATTTCCTTCTATCATACGGGGTCGTCCACGATCCAGCCTTCCATCGACGTGTAGAGAGCGGCCCACCAGTCCGGCCCATGAGAGATAGGCTGGCAGCCCGAGTACCCCCTAGTCCGGGACACCCTCAGTAGCCCCCGAACTAGTCTTCGAAGCCGAGGTAGATGCCGAACACCATTGGCTTCGTGGACCAGTTCACTTTCCTCCGTGGCTCTGGCAACAAGCTTGTATCACTCCGAGTTGTATTTTCAAGCATTATTCGGTCATGTATGCGCCGAACTGTATCTTGGTAACGAAGTATAATAATAACTTAGCCCCGAAGGCTAGCCACTTCGGCGTGAACAGTATTCTCATCTGACAACTTTTACCGAAGGGTCACACCTTGACACGACCGCAAGTCGGTTTATGACAAACTCGATGCGCGGTTCGAGGTGGTTCTCATTGGCACGTTCCATCGATATGGAGATCGTGTCCTGTTTTCAAGGGATATAATCAATAATCCGCCTCACCCCACGCGCGCATAACGGCACGGTTATACGGGGAAGCAGCGAGGACTGTGGCGCAGTAAAGGGACCGTGGGTTTTACAGCCCATAAAAGGGACACAGTCTTTGTTTTGGTCGCACGCTCTCATTCCCCTCTTTCACCATTGCCTTCCCCATCTCTTGAGCTCCAACGCCCAGATCAGCCCTCTCAGAAACCCTTCCTTCCACCCGCCCAATCTAGCAATGGCGGGTTCCGGGTCCAAGGGCAAGTGGGAGGCTTCGAGCGTCACCAACAGCGCTATTTTGGAGTTAAAGAGCGCGGGCTACCTTCCGGCCGACATCGTCCACCGTGCTCTGGAGGCGGGCCAGGTTATCCCCACGCCGCGGCAGGGCGAGAGAGTGGTATTTGTACCCCCACTTCATCCGGGGCCTGGGTTTCCCCCTTCACCCCTTCGTCAGGGGCCTCATGTTCTTCTACGGGCTCGACTTCCACGACCTCGCGCCGAACTCCTTCCTCCACATCTCGGCTTTTATCATTGTCTGCGAGGCCTTTCTCCGAATCCGGCCACACTTCGGTCTGTGGTTGAAGATATTCAACGTCAAGCCAAAGATAGTAGATGGTCAACAGGCGGACTGCGGGGGGGCCATGATCAGCAAACTTCCGCGAGTGGAGTGGCCAGATGGTACCTTCATCGATACCGTCAAGGTATGGCAAAAAGAGTGGTTCTATATCACTGAGCCGAGGCACACGAACTGGGAGGTGACTCCGGCCTTCCGCTCCGGGCCCCCCACAAGGCTGGTCTCATGGACCAAGAAGGGCCTCGAATGGGGGGTAAACAAGGAGGTGGAGCAGCTACAGCAACGAATTGCCAAGATGATAGGGAAAGGCGTCAAGCTGCCCAATGTGGTCCAGATCATGCTCGGTCGTCGAATACTCCCATGCCAGGATAGGGACTCCCCCATGTGGGCCTACAATCCCAAAGACCCGGCCACCGTGCGCAACTTCTTCTGCACCACCCATGCCCAGCTATGGAGAGCGTTGTTCAAGCCGCAGAAAGACTGGCCGGCCGAGGGAGAGGACATCGGACTCGACGCCGCAAACCCACCACGGGAGGTATGACTAAGTTTGTTCTTGTATCCGAACTATTTCCCTTTAATAAGGTACTCACTCTTCTTGACTTTTCATCCACAGAAATGGATGAAGAAGGCCCAGGGGATTGACAGTCCGGCGCCGCTACCAGAAGGACCTAGGACGCCCCTCCTGATGGCCATGTTGGCCGTAGAACCGTACGAGGTGCCGGAAAGGAAGGAGAAGAAGAAGCAACAGGGGGAGGCCAGAGAGAGCCTCCGCTCCCGAAGACCCCCGGGTGCTAGATCCGGGGACACCAATGCTCCCTCCGCGCAAGAGGAGGAGAAGGAGCAAGGAGAGGACGGGGAGGAGGACGATTCCTCCCGAACAGGGAAGAGGGTGGCGTCCGAGGATGCCGAGGAGGAGCCTCCTCAACCCGCTCCCAAAAGACCGCGCAAGGCCAAGGTGGCCTTGTCCGGCGATAGCTCGGATTCTGCCGAGGACTCTGAGGCCTCCGAAGAGGTTCCTCAGAAAATTCCCAGGGCCAAGCCGCAGGCTCAAAGGTACGCACTCTAGCGACCGCCTGACCGTCTTTAGCCAAACTGGGTTTGATACTAATCAAGTTTCTGTTTGCAACTTTGCAGTCCGCTGTGCGATCTTCCCACCGACCAAGCTTCGGAGGGGGATTCTCCACCGGCGGCGCTAGCAGAGAGCGGTACTGGATCCCGCGCCTCGCCTTCCCCAATCGTGAAGGAAACCGAGGAGGTCCTGTCGAGGAGGACTCCTCCCATGCCACATACAGGGGAAGGAGGCGATACTATCATGGCCGAGGTGAATGCCTCGGTCACCGAAGACCAAGAGGGGAGGGCCCCTCTGGTGAACGAAGAGGAGCTCGGACGAACCGAGCTTTCTCCGAGGACGGCTCCAGAGACGTCAAAGCATCCGGAGTCCGGCGCCCAAGACGTCGAGAGGGAAGGAGCCGAAGCGCCACCGCCACCACCGCCAGCCCCAGAGCAGGCGTCAACCGGGTGGCCAGACACGATGGAGGACGCTATAACCAGCTCCTCCATCGCCGAAGAGCACCGTGCCCTTATGGGCGCGGTGTTGCAAAGTATTCGGTCCGTGGACAACGGACTGAAGGAGGCCTTTAGTGGCCTTTTGACCGGCTTCAAGGTGAGCAAAGTAATGCTTTTTACTTAGGAAAATTCATTTATGCAAATATATAGCCTCATACATAGTAGCCCCCGAGACTCTGACCGGTTGAGCAAAGCCGGTCGGAGGATCAAAAATCGACATCTCGGATACTAACGGGTGCAGAATAATGCGCAGGCATCATCCTCGGCCGCCGCTGTCAACGCCGAAGAATTGGCCGAGCTGAATCGGAAACTAAAGAGCTCCGAGGACGATCTGAGCCTGGTGAACAAGAGGTTCGACGAGGCGCAAGGTAAGGCCGAGTTGTGAAAGTGAATACAGCCATAGATTTGTAAGCAGTGGTCGATGTGTCCTAACAGAGATAACCGATCGAACTGCAGCTGCCGCCGCAGAGGTCGAAAGCCTCAAGGCCGCACTGAGGACAGCTCAGGCGGACGCGGCGACGCAAAAGGCGGCAGCCGAACAGGCAGCTGCCGAGCTGGCGGTGCTGAGAACCACAAGCGAAAAGCACGAGGCCAGGGTGCTGGAAGTGCAGCAGGAGCTCGGGGATGCCGTCACAAGGTGTGAGGCCCTCGAGCAAAAGAATAAGGAGCAGGCCGCCGAGCTGACCTCGTTGGCCGCGGTGGCTAAGGAATCGCGGACGGAAGCGCGCGGTTGTCAAGAAGAGCTCCGCCAAGTCAGGCTGATCGCGGACGGTAAGCCGTACTTGTTACAATGTGTCTTTGGAGGTAACAGGTTCGCGTTGCTCACGCGGGTATGGCGTTCCGCAGGCGCCTTTGCGGGCCTCCCGAAGAGTGCGGCGGATGCGGCAAGGTTCTTCGCCGGCCAGGAGGGTTGGGCCGAGTAGAGGCTTTTCTGGGCGCAATTTCAAGCGCCCGAACACCCTCCCCTCCTCAACAACCAGATGAAACAGCTAATGGAGCTGCATCGGATGGCAGAGCCGGTGATGAAGGACCTCTGCGTCAAACTATGGCCGTCGGAGCCGCTGCCGAGCAGCTACTTCGGTCTGGTGCAGAGGCTGTTTGGCGCTCCTGCACAGGTCGATGCCTGGAAGCGCTCCACATGCATCGAGGGTGCTCGGATGGCCTTCGGCAAGACAATGGTACATTAGCCGAAGCTAAAACCCGCTGAGATAGCCACCGGACCTCCGCCGCTAGGGAAAGAGCATAGGCGTCCCGAGCAGTACTTTCCCGCCGTGATGGACGGTGCTCGGGCAGTAGATGCCCAATGCCCAAAAGATGTAATTTATGAGTAGATGTAGGTTCCTTGTAACCAAGGAGTTGAAACTTTTGCTTTATTGTAATGCAAGTGATCGGCTATGAATATAGTGCTGGATTAATTTTGACTCCTGTGCGGCCGATTTGAAACTGAAAGTTACCAGTCGTCGGCTTCAGCCCCCTAGCAGATACTGCATGGGGTGTTTTCTCGTAATACGTAAACCCTTAGCCGACGTCTCGGTGCCCGGGGGTGGTTGTGTGTACGGAAAACCAGGCAATCAGACTATGTGGTTTTAGTGCTTTCACTTAACCAGAGGAGCTTGACGGTGGGGGCCGGTGACGAGCCCCCGGTGTTTGTGATATTCGGACGAGCCGCGGTTGATACCATCATCACATGGTTTCTGTGACAGAGAACCCTTCGTATGACACGGACTAACCTCCAACGATTTTAGGCTAACGCCAGTCATCGGATCGCCGACCAGTTCTCGCTTATTGGGACAGTCAGTTTTCGGCTGTCTCCACTGAGGTACTTAACCAGGCGAGCTAGAAGTACAATCGCAGTGGTTCTCCCTTTACCCTCTTAGCCGAACAGTGCGGAACGTAAGAGGGTAAACACAGGAGCCGGGCAACCCAACTATTGACCAAAGACGCAATTCGGAACCGATTCATATAATGCAATATCCGTGACACCGAGCACATGAAAAAAATGAAGTGCTGGTATAGAGTTTTAAGGCAAGATCTATGGTCGAGCCCCCGGTCTATTAGCCGGTTTAAAATAAATGTATCGTGATAGTTTACTTCGGCGGAAAAAGGCGGAAAGGAATATGCAACGTGAATGACTGCACGGGTATACCATAATAAAGTGGTCTTTGCTTCCTTTGAATGTGTGACGTCCAACCGTACAATCCGTATTGCCGAAGTAACTTGAATAGATACTTTAAAGGAATGTATAAATTGAGAGTAAAGGTTTACACAGGGCTTCCATGAGTGGTTTGACGTCCCTACTACGCCCTGCTGCACGTGCGCCTTTGCTCGTCAAGAAGCTGTCGTGGAAGCGAAGCTGTCCGCCGTGTGTTCGGCGTAAGTAGTAATCTTTGGCGGGCGAGCCCTTAAAAAGGGTTTTGGGAAGTCGCCATGGTATAGTAGCTGGACGCTGATCGGGCCCTAGATGGTGCCCGTTGTTTGATGTCGATTCGAAGACATTTGGTGGCCATTGGTCGGTCGAACCGAGCTCTGGACCTTTTGTTTGCTGTGCCCCCACAACTGCCCATGGAATTTTGAGCGCGAAATTGTGCACTCGAGGTACGTATTTCGCGACTAGGTGGGCCGTACTGTGGGGCGTGTATCCCTATTTAGGTGGAGCATGAGGGCGCGCCGGGACCAAGGCTGCAGCTCGGGAGCGTTTGCATGTGTCCGGTGTCTTGACAGTGGACTGGGATTGCGACGCCTCTTCGGCAGCTTGGACTTCGGCGGCGAGAGCCGCAGTGTGTTCCTCTGTTCGGAGCGAGCGCTCGGTATTACCGTTAATGGTAATAACGCCCCGTGGCCCTGGAATCTTCAACTTCAGATACACATAGTGTGGGACGGCATTAAAGCGAGCGAAGGCGGTCCGTCCGAGGAGTGCGTGATAACCACTGCGGAAAGGAACGATATCGAACATCAAGTCCTCGGCGCGGAAGTTGTCGGGCGAGCCGAAGACTATTTCCAAAGTCACAGATCCCGAGCAGCGTGCCTCGATGCCAGGTATTACACCTTTAAAGGTGGTGTTGCTGGGTTTGATCCTTGACGGGTCGATCCCCATCTTCCTCACTGTATCAGCGTATAGCAGGTTAAGACTGCTACCTCCGTCCATCAGGACTCTAGTGAGGTGAAATCCGTCCACGATGGGGTCGAGTACCAGAGTCGCCGTTCCTCCATGGCGTATGCTGGTCGGATGATCGCGATGGTCGAAAGTGATCGGGCAAGCCGACCAAGGGTTGAATTTCGGGGCTACCGGCTCTAAGGCGTAAACATCCCGAAGCGCGCGTTTCTGCTCCTTCTTTGGTATATGCGTGACGTAGATCATGTTCACGGTTTTAACCTCCGGAGGGAACTGTTTTTGGCCTCCATTGTTTGGCCCGCGAGGTTCGTCGTCGTCCTCACTGCGGGGGCCCTTGCCCTGTTCTTCGGTTGTGGCCTTTCCGGCCTGCTTGATTACCCAGCAGTGACGGTTGGTGTGGTTAGCTGGCTTGTCGGGGGTGCCGTGAATCTGGCAGGGCCTGTCCAATATTCTGTCCAGCGTAGACGGGCCATCTTGGTTCCCTTTAGAGGGTTTTCTTCGCTGTCCCGATTTCGAGCCGCTGAATCCGGCGTTCACCACTGCCTCATCGGCTTCACCGCCGTTGTTTGAGTGTCGGCGCTTGTTGTTCCTGTTGCGCCGGGGTTTGCCATTCCCGTCCCGGGTCTCTGAAGTACCGGGGTCTTCGGGGTGGTTGCTTCGACGAGCTAACCAGCTATCCTCACCCGCGCAAAAGCGGGTCATGAGAGATGTAAGGGCCGACATTGTTCTTGGCTTGTCTTGGCCGAGCTGGCGAGCGACCCACTCGTCCCTGATACTGTGTTTGAATGCCGCAATTGCTTCGGCGTCCGGACATTCAACGATCTGGTTCTTCTTGGTCAAGAACCGGTTCCAGAATTGTCGGGCTGACTCTTCGGGCTGTTGGATAACATGGCTCAGGTCATCGGCATCCGATGGTCGAACGTAGGTGCCCTGAAAGTTAGCTCGGAATGCATCTTCGAGTTCTTCCCAGCTCCCGATGGAGTTTTCGGGTAGGCTGTTCAACCAATGTCTGGCCGGTCCCTTAAGTTTCAGTGGTAAGTACTTGATAGCATGGAGATCATCTCCTCGAGCCATATGAATGTGGAGAAGAAAATCCGCAATCCACACGGCTGGGTCAGTTGTCCCATCATAGGATTCTATATTAACGGGTTTAAACCCCTCGGGGAACTGATGTTGCATCACCTCGTCAGTAAAACACATTGGGTTTGCGGCGCCCCTGGCCCGGGCCGCATCGTGCCAAAGATCAGTTGTCATCCGGGCACGGTGCTGATCCCGAGCCCTGTCGTTTCTATCGCGCCAGGCCTGGTGTCCGTCCCGTCCAGCGGGTGCGTATCCTGTGGGTCCATAGATGGACCTCGACTGAATCGCTCGTGTGTTCAGGTCGTGGCGCAGATCGTATTGGTCATCCGGTTGAACCGGGTCTTTGCCTGCTCGGCGAGAAGGCCCGAGCGGGTATTCGGTTTCCCTAGCCGTCCTATCCCGTCCTCGAGGGGGAACGGGTGGGAGTTTGGCTTCTCCGGCCACTTTATTTCGTCCTCGAGGGGGCGCGGGTGGGAGCTCGGCTTCCACAGCCGGCCTATCTCGTCCTCGAGGGGGCCGGTCGGGCTGGTCTGCGTAAGTTCGTCTGGGAGGTACGGGCTCGAAGGCCTCATCCTCGAAGTCTGGAAGGAGGCGCCGCCGCGGGTAACTCCTATATTGGCCCTGATGTTGATCGTCGAGGCCTTCTTCGGCGGCTAGGACCATCGTCCATCTATCGTTGAGTGTATCATGCTCGGCCCTGAGCTGCTGTTGTTTCATCTTTAAGCTTCGGGCAGTGGCAATAAGTTGCCGTTTGAATGTTTCTTGTGCCAGGGGATCCTCTGGGACGATAAAGTCCTCGGGTCCGAAGCTATCTTCCTCTTCGGATGGGGGGAGGTAATTACTGTCCTCGGAATCGTCGAGGTCCTCGGGGTCACCCTGGTCCTCGTGCCCTTCAGCGGTGTCAGGTCGTTGCTCGGGCGTGTTGTCGCCGAGCTCCCCCAAATTATCCGGAGTCTCATTAGCGCCGGTGTCGTTTGTGTCTGTGTGATTTTCCTTGCCCTTCCCCCGCCCTCTAGCTCGCCATCGTCGGCGTCTGGGCGGGTCTTCGGTGGTGTCGTCACCGCCTTTGTTGGTTGTGTCACCGTCCTTCACGGGGGTGTCAACCATGTAGACGTCATAAGTGGAGGTGGCGGTCCACTTTCCGGTTTTTGTAGTGGCAAGGAAGGTGTCCGTGGAGGGCGGGACGTCCATGTCCTCGTCCATGTAGTCAGCCTCCTCGGAAGCGTAGTCCAGCATGTCGGTTAAATCTTCGACAGTAGCTACCAAGTGGGTGGTGGGTGGGACGCAAATTCCCCATGGCCGGCATCCTGTCCGACCTCCTCCTGGTCCGAGGACGGGCCGTCCGCGATTTTTATCATTTGGATCCGGTCCAGCATCTCACTTAAAATCAAGGAATCCACCGGATCTATGTTCGGACGGTCCCTGGAGTTGAGCTCCGGCGCGTCGTTAACGGGAGTGTGCTCGGCCAAGGGTGACCCCTGGTTCTCCGGCACCGGGGTTGGGGCCAAACTCAAGGTCAGGTCTGATCTGAGGCCCGCCCCGAGGACTGGGGCGGGGAAGGCATCCGAAGTCAAGGCCTCGGGGTTGGTGGGTTCCTCGGGTGAGGCCGAGAACCCAGTGAAGATCAGATCGCGTCGAGCATCGGCGACGAACTGAAGGCCGCCGAACCTGATTTCCTGCTCGGGGGTGAAGTTGCCGACCTGGTCGAGATGACCGGTCGGATCGGCGTATAACACGATGCTGCCGAACGCGAAGAGCTGGCCGGGGACGAAGATGTCCCTGCTACGAACTCCGTCGCTGAAGAGAAGAGCTGTCCGAGGACGATGATATCCCCGCTGCAGATTCCATTGCTGAAGAACTGTCCGGGGACGGCGAGCCATTGATCCTTGGCGACCCACGACGGGACTCTCCATGAAAGCACCAATGTCGGTACCAAAACCGGCAGATCTCGGGTAGGGGGTCCGAACTATGGGTCAAGGAGTCGATGGTAACAGAGAGCGTAGAGACAGCGATTTACCCAGGTTCGGGCCCTCTCGAGGAGGTAAAACCCTATGTCCTGCTTGATTGTATTGATGTGATTGTATGAAGGTTACAGAGTTGATCTACCTCGGGATCAGATGGTCTAAACCCTAGATTATCCATCTTCTCCCTACGGACTAAAACCTCCTGGGTTATATAGACACCAGGGGGGCCCTAGGGTTACATATGGTCGGTTACCATCGGGGATAAACATGCCGGTTACGCCATCTATTCCTTGGAGGAGACGCCAAGACTTCAGAGATTTCCTTCTATCATACGGGGTCGTCCACGATCCAGCCTTCCATCGACGTGTAGAGAGCGGCCCACCAGTCCGGCCCATGAGAGATAGGCCGGCAGCCCGAGTACCCCCTAGTCCGGGACACCCTGAGGGTGGTCAGAAAGTTTCTGGGCACTCCGTGCGCACGGGGTCTCTGACCCCCGTGTGCACGGGGTACCTCGAAACTCTCTGGACACCCCGTGCGCACGGGGTCCTGGACCCCCGTGCACACGGGGTGGTTGGAAAGTTTCTGGACACCCCGTGCGCACGGGGTCTCTGACCCCCGTGCGCACGGGGTGCCTCGAAACTCTCAGGACACCCCGTGCGCACGGGGTCCTGGACCCCCGTGCACACGGGGTGGATGGAAAGCCTCTAGACACCCCGTGCGCACGGGGCTGACTTGGCCCATGCGCACGGGGTCCAACGGGCAGAAATCCCCTCCCGGCCAAGAACACTATATAAGCCCCCTTCTTCCACCTCCAACCCTTAACCCTAATGTCTTGTTGAGCTCCTCCATTGCTACACCTCATTTTGCTCAATACTCTCAATCCCTCCACCCAAACTTGTTGAAACTTTGGGGATTGAGAGAGCAAGACCCGATCTACACTTTGACCAAACCAAATCGCGTTCCCCTCAATATTCATCCACCATGACTTGTTACTCTTGGAGCTTGGGCTCCTAGGTGGTTAGAGGTTCCTCCGGAAGCTTCCTTGCGTGTGGTGTGCTCCGGAGAAGTTTGTAAAGGTGTGGTGGTCGCCTTCAAGACCAACCCCGAGTGATTCGAGGCTCATCCGTTGGGGGTGACTCGATAGAGATTACGGTGAGCCTTCGGTGGCGTTCCGCAAGCTTTGGCTCCGGCACCGCTCTAAACGGAGAGTAGCTCTTCCCCAAGGAAGAGTGAACTTCGGGATAAAATCCGCGTCCTCGTCTCACTTGTGGTTAATCCTTTCCCGCACTTTACTTTGCCTTGTATGCTTGTTGGCTTGCTAATTAGATTGTTGCCTAGCATATCTAGCTTGGAGCTTGCTTGTCATATAGGTTGTGTTCACCTAGTTGCATATCTAGTGAACCCTATTTATCCGCTAAACCTTAAAATTAACAAGAAAGATTAAAATTTGTAGTCTCCTATTCACCCCCCCCCCCTCTAGTCGACCGTATCGATCCTTCAATTGGTATCAGAGCCTCGTGCTCTAATATAAGGTTTTACAACCTTGGAGGATATGGCCGATCTAGGGAATGAGGGTGGTGACCCAACTCTTGCGATGGATGGTCAAAACCTACCCCCCGCCGCGGCCGACGCACTTGCTGCTCCGGTCGTTGCTCCCGTCGCCCCCATTAACCCGGGTGCCCCCTTAACCGCGGCCGACATTCTTTCAATGTTTGCGGACCTCAAAACCACGATGTTGAAAGAAGTTCGTGCTTCGGTTAAGGAGGAAATTGATGCTCTCTTAAAGCCCTCGACATCCGCCTCAAACTCATTTGATCCAAAAGCGGTTCACGATGCGGATGATTCGAGAGAACCCCTTGCATCCCCGGCTCGCACTCAAGTTCCCAAGTACAATGCCGTGGAACCCTTTTACTCACCCCAACCTTTGCAGCACCCTCGCATTAATCCTGTTGGGCCTCCGCCCCCTTTGAAAGCTAACGCGTTTGCTAAGTGGAAGCTAGATATGGAGTCTCATATTCGCAGTGCATCTACACAACTATGGTGGATTGTGGTCAATGGTTTCAACCCCAAAGATCCCTTGAATCTCACTCCAAGAGAAGCGGTTGATGATCAACTCAATGCAACCGCCCACAACATGTTGCGCACCACGGTGACCGATGACTATAGTGACTCCATTGCTCTACTCAAGACCGCCAAGGAAATTTGGGATTGCCTTGAGGAGGCCCTCGAAGGTGATGAAGTAATTCGAAGATCTCGGTTGGCTTTGCTCAAGCAAGAAGTCAACCTATTTGTGAGAAATAAGGGTGAGACCGCGGAAGAGGTATATCGAAGGTTGAAGTCTCTTGTGCTCAACTTGAGGACCTTTGGGTGCACTTGGGCAAATGATGATTTTATCAAGGACAAATTCATTGATGCTATGGTTCTCACGGAACATACCATGGTGATGATGATACATCAACGCCCGGACTATCACAAGTTGACCGCGGCACAAGTTGTATCCACTTTCTCAACTCATGTTCTTTTGGAGACCAAGTCCAAGAAGACCTTTGCCATTGCTCAAGCCACCAAGAACTCAAATCTTGCATTGAAGGCCAAGAAAGTTGTTGCTCAATCCTCAAGGGATGAAGAAGTTGTTGAAGAGACTTGTGAGGAAGATGTTGACACCTCATGTCTGGCAAATGACTTTGTGGAAGACTTGGCTCTCTTGGTCAAGAAATATTCCGGGACCATGGCAAACAAAGGGAAGAATCTTGAAGGAAGATCGTTTGGACGAAGAAAATGCTACAATTGTGATATCCCAAGACATTTTGTGCATGATTGTCCATATGAGAGACGTGAAGACAAGTCCGATAAGCTTGTGCTCAAGAAGAAGAAGTTCACCAAGAGGAAAGATGACAAGGCTCTTGTTCATGAGGAGTACATGTCCGGAGATGAAGATGACAGTGATGATGATCATGTGGGCACGGCCGCTATTGCCATGCATGCCACTACCTCCTCCTCCACCACCGGCCTCTTCGACTCCCCCAACGAGGACAAGCCTTTCACTCATCGTTGCCTCATGGTCAAAGGGGTAAAAACAAAGTCCATATCTCCAAAACCCTCCATCCACACTTCCAATGTCTCATGTGAGATAGTGGAGGATGAGTGTGATGATGGTGTGGATAATGATGAGGAATCCTTGATGGCTTTCATGAAAACTCTTCATGGTGAAGCTCATGCTCGTTTTAGTGATCTCCTTAAGTCACTCGCCGAACGCGATGACTTTATTGAGAACGTTGAAACCCTTCTCATAGAGGAAAAAGAGAGAGTCGAACTCCTCGAGCACGAACTACATGAAGAGAGTGTCATGAGAGCATCACTTGAGGAAGCCTTGTCTTCTCATCAAATTGACTTTGTTAAAACCAATGATGCTTTGCAACTTGCTCTTGAGAACAAAGATGCCCTTAAAGTAAGGGTTGAAAAGCTTCTAGTTGATCACACGAGACTTGTTGAGGAACATGAGCTCCTTGTGACTAGTTCCAAGGTTGTCAAAGGTGACCTCATTGCCCTCACCGAGTCTTATGCTCAACTTAAAGCTACAACCATTAAGGATCTTACTTCCGTCCCTCATATTGATTTAAATGATGAATCTTGTACGGCTAACTTTGCTCATGATTGCACCTCTCTCCAAGAGGAGAATAAGAAGTTGAAAGCCCAAATTGAGAAAGGACTTGTGTCGTGCATTCAAGGGGAGAAAAACCTCAATGACCTCTTGAGCAACCAAAAGGAGTGTGTTGCCAAGGAGGGAATTGGGTTTGACCCCTCTTCCAAGAAGAAGAAGAGCAACAAGAAGATCGGTCCTACTCCTACTCCTCCACAAAAGGTAGTATTTGTGCACGAAGGGCACAAGGAGAAGGAGAAGGAAAAAGGGTTTGTTGGGAATGGCAAGGTCACTAGGGACAAGGCCATTCCCAAGGATTTTGCCGGCAAGAACAACCCATCCTATGTCCTCATGAGAGGAGATGATGGTTATACCTTTGCTAAATTTGTTGGCACTAACTATGATGATTATGCTTGGACTATTTGGGTACCTAGGAACCTTGTTGCTAACTCTCTAGGACCCATTGAAAAATGGGTACCTAAAATCAAAGCTTGATTCATGTAGGACTACACCTCCGGTGGAACACAATGGGTGATCGATAGTGGATGCACCAATCATATGACCGGAGAGAGGGAGATGCTTGTGGAGTTCGTTGATTCGCTCAAGGCTTCTTCAAACATCTCCTTTGGTGATAATAGCAAGGGCAAGGTATTGGGGTTGGGCAAAGTGGTAATCTCTAGTGATTCTTCTCTTACGAATGTCATGCTTGTTCAATCCCTTCACTACAATTTACTTTCTACGATTCAGTTGGCACGTGCTGGTTATGATTCTCATTTCGGTGAATTTCATGTGACCGTCTTTAAGAGGAGCAATCTCAAAGTGGTCTTTGTTGGGCATGTTGAAGACAACCTTTACGTGGTTGATTTCTCAAAAGAGAAAACTTATCTTGCAACATGTCTAATGGCCAAGGCCGACGTGGGGTGGCTATGGCACCGACGGCTAGCCCACGTTGGCACGAGAAACTTACAAGCTCTCTTAAAGGGGGAGCACATCCTTGGACTAACCAATGTGTCTTTTGCCAAAGATCGTCCTTGTAGTGCTTGTATTGCAGGAAAACTTCATGAAAAAGCTCATAAGGTGTTGACTATCATTACCACTTTGAGGCCACTCGAGCTCATTCACTTGGATCTCTTTGGGCCTCCATCTTATGATAGTTTGGGAGGTAGGAGGTATTGCCTTGTCATTATCGATGACTATACAAGATATACATGGGTGTTCTTTCTTCTCAAGACTAAAGATGAAACACAAGACACTTTCATCAACTTTGCCAAAGAAGCTCAACGTCAACATAATTGTGAGATCAAGGCAATTCGAAGTGACAACGGCACCGAGTTCAAAAATTACACGATGGACGAGTTCTTGAGCGATGAGGGGATCAAGCATCAATATGCCGCACCATACACTCCCGAGCAAAATGGTGTTGCGGAAAGGAAGAACCGGACTCTCATTGAGATGCCAAGGACCATGCTTGACGAGTACAAGTCTCCATACAAGCTTTGGGCCGAAGCCATCAACACCGCGTGCCATGCTACAAACCGGCTTTATCTTCGTAAGCTCAAGAACAAGACTCCCTATGAACTCCTAATCGGGAGAAAGCCTAACGTCAAATACTTTAGAGTATTCGGTTGTAAGTGTTTCATTCTAAACAAGAAATCCCGTTTAGCTAAGTTTGCGCCTAAAACTTATGAGGGCATATTTGTTGGATATGCATCAAACTCTCATGCTTACCGTGTTCTCAACAAATCCACCGGATGCATTGAGGAAACGGTAAATATGGAGTTTGATGAAGATAACGGTTCCCGTGCGGAGCAAATTGTTCCTAGTGTTGTAGGTGATGAAGCTCCTTCACAAGCTATAAGGACTATGGGGATAGGCCACATTCGTCCACAAGAAACACCCCAAGTCCAAGTAGACGAAGAAGGAGTAAGAGCCCCTCTTGTGGATTCTCCTCAAGGGAAGTCATCACCGCCACCTCAAGGTCAAGATGCTATGGGAGATCATGAACCTATCCAAGAACAAGATCAAGTCCCTCATGTTCCCGAGCAAGATCAAGGGCAAGCTCAACCAAATGGTGAAGAACCAATCCTTGAGGCCCATGATCAAGCTCAAGTTCATGATCAAGATCAAGATCAAACCCAACCTCAAGTGTCGTCTCCAACGTCACATTCTAGTGAACGAGAGCTTGAGGTTGTGAAGAGAAGGGTGTCTCCAAGGCTAAAGCATTCTCAAGGCCAAGCTTCTTCCACAAGTTCAAAACCGAGTGAAGAAGAGCTTACTCTCAAAGAGCAAAGAACGGCCGCCAAGCTAAAGCATCTTCAACATCTCACCGACAACATTTATGGAAGCATCAACAAGGGGGTAACTACTCGTAGACGTTTGGCAAACTTTTGTGAACATCACTCGTTTGTCTCTTGTGTTGAGCCCCTTAAGGTTGAAGATGCCCTTGACGGCCCGGATTGGGTAAATGCCATGCATGAAGAACTCAACAACTTCACCCGCAACAAAGTATGGACTCTTGTGGAGAGACCCAAAGAACATCATAATGTCATTGGAACAAAGTGGATCTTTAAGAACAAACAAGATGAGCATGGACAAGTCACTAGAAACAAGTCAAGGTTAGTGGCACAAGGGTTCACCCAAGTTGAAGGTTTGGACTTCGGTGAAACTTTTGCCCCCGTTGCCCGTCTTGAGTCCATTCGTATCTTGCTTGCATATGCTTCACATCATGATTTTAAATTGTATCAAATGGATGTGAAGAGTGCATTTCTTAATGGTCCTCTTAAGGAGTTGGTGTTTGTCAAGCAACCTCCCGGTTTCGAAGATCCCGATCACCCCTCTCATGTTTATGAACTCCATAAGGCGCTCTACGGACTTAAACAAGCACCTCGTGCTTGGTATGATCACCTTACGGCGTTCCTAAACGAGAAGGGGTTCCAGATCGGGTTAATAGATTCCACTCTCTTCACGAAGAGGGTAAAAGGAGAATTGTTTGTGTGCCAAATATATGTTGATGATATTATTTTTGGTTCCACTAACCATACTATTAACGTTGAGTTTGAGAATCTTATGACCAAGGAATTTGCTATGAGCATGATGGGAGAGTTGAAGTTCTTCCTCGGATTTCAAGTGAAGCAATTGAGAGGAGGAACCTTCATCAATCAAGCACTTTATATACAAGACATGCTCAAGAGGTTCAAAATGCTAGATGTCAAGCCCATGAAGACGCCCATGCCCACCAATGGCCAACTTAATCTTGATCCCAATGGTAAAGATGTGGATCAAAAGGTATATCGCTCCATGATCGGTTCTTTGCTTTACCTTTGTGCATCTAGGCCAGATATTATGTTGAGTGTGTGTATGTGTGCAAGATTTCAATCCGCTCCCAAGGAGAGCCATTTTTCGGCAGTGAAAAGAATCCTTCGATATTTTGTTCATACCCCAAACTTGGGCCTTTGGTATCCCAAAGGAGCAACTTTCAAGTTATTGGGTTACTCGGATTCAGATTGGGCAGGAGATAAGGTAGACCGCAAGTCCACTTCAGGCTCATGTCAATTCCTAGGGAGGTCATTGGTAAGTTGGTCTTCAAAGAAGCAGAATTGTGTGTCTCTTTCAACCGCCGAAGCCGAGTACATTGCCGCCGGAAGTTGTTGTGCACAGTTATTATGGATGAGGCAAACTTTGATGGATTATGGTGTTAAATGTGACAAAGTGCCTCTATTTTGTGACAATGAAAGTGCAATCAAGATCGCCGACAATCCAGTACAACATAGTCAAACCAAGCATATTGAGATTCGTCATCATTTCATTCGGGATCATGTGGCCAAGGGAGACATTGATCTATTCCACGTCAACACCGAGAAGCAACTTGCCGACATTTTCACCAAGCCACTTGATGAAGCAAGATTCCGCGAGTTAAGGCATGAGCTAAATATCGTGGATATAAGTAACTTGGTTTGAGGTCCTTGCATACACACACATGCTCAACTAGTATCTTGTTATAGATGTAGGCACCTATGTAGGGGGAGCTAGCTCAACTCATGAGCTATCTTATCCTACTAGTGCATAAATTGAACAAAATCTTTCACATTAGCCATTTTAAGATGGCACTTGTGCTTCAAAGATGAGTATTGGTTTTGGGCCCAAGGTTCATATCTTCGCGGTGCCTTACCAAATAAACTCAAACATGGTGGCTTCGGCCACCGCCCTCCTTTGGAGGTTGGATCTTTTTTCTTCGTCTCTTTTTGGGTTTGTCTTGCTCTTGTGTTCGTTTTTTTGTGTTGTTTGTGTTTTTCGGGTCTCTTCTTGTGCAAGTGCTACACATACACCTTTCTAGTAGTATTGGTTCTCTCTCTCGCGCGCGACGGACTCAGAAGTGAGACGGAAATGCATTTTGAGCTCTGGTAAGGATTTACATCCAGCCAGGACTTAGGATAAACATCTCTGTCAAAATCCTCTGGTCACCCCGTGCCCACGGACATGTACCGTGCGCACGGGGACCCCGTGTCCACGGGCCTTGTACCGTGCGCACGGGACCCCCGTGTCCACGGGCCTTTTGACCCCGTGCGCACAGGGTCTGCGGTTTCTGGCCCTGAAGAGGTAGGACGTGGGGGGGTTTGGGTTCATTCCCACCCAGTCGCCCCCTCCACGCCCTAGGTCGCCTCCAGGCCACCCCCGTCGCCTCCTCGTCGCCCGGTGCTCCTCCGTGCGCCGTGGGACTTCGCTGCTCCGTGGAGATCTCCCGGGATGGGGTCCTCCTCTGGTATCCCCCTCCCCTTTTCTTCTTTCTCTCCATGGATGCATGTTGTGGGTTCTAGGGTTTCTTGCTCTATTAGTATAGGTTTCCTTTTTCCCATGGGGTAATCGAGAAACAGCTGCGCATATCTGTGAAGGTTCCCCTGCCGCACCCACTCCCAGATCTCGATCTGGAAGTGGCTGCCGCTGGGCGAACCCCGTGTCCACGGGGTGTTTGACCCCCGTGCGCACGGGGCCCCGTGTCCACGGGCATGTACCGTGCGCACGGGGACCCTGTGTCCACGGTGTTCTGACCCCCGTGCGCACGGGGTACACAGAGAGGCCAGTTTTGTTCTCTCCTCTGTCTCCATTCCTTGCCAGCTTCTCGAGCACTTGTACTCATTTGTGTCTCTTGTGTTTGTTGTGTTTTTTTGTTGCTGTTGTGTTTCAGACTCCGCTGACAAGAGGTCCGAGCTTGTGATGCAGTTCTTTGCCACCGTGTACTTTCACAATGATGAGGATCGCACTATGACTTGGATGTCAGGCACATATGAGTGTGAGGCCCCCATGGCTAAATTCTTGTCCATTATTCTTTATCAGTTCTTTGCTGAGGAGCATGCTGATTATGGTCGTGCCCGTGAGACTGGAAGAGACAAGGATGAAATTGCGTCTGCTTACAAACCAGAGAAGGCGTTCACCACAGGTTCCATCAAGCACTTGAAGCCTACCTATGATACTATGCGCCACATCCTTAGGTACACCCTTAATCCTAAGGCCGGAGATTCTCACAATCTGAGGAGCTCCATGTTGGACATCTTTGTCTACATTCGTGACAGGAAGAAAGTGGATGTTCTGGACTTCATGTTCTATGAGATCAGGCAGTGTGTTCAAGAGAACAAGTCTTGCATATATGCTCCGTTCATCCAGGCGTTGATTGAGTCTGTCTGCCCCGCCAAGTTCATTGCCAAGTACCATACCTCCTTTTCGAAGCGTGATGCCAACTGGCTTCCGGCTGCTCCCCCACCTTATGTGCCCATCAAGAAGGGGCGCAATCCCAGGCCTGAGGATCGTGCTACCTACACTGAGGGTTGTTCATCCTATGCACGGATTCCGCGTGGCAAAGGGAAGCAAGTTTCTGCTGATGCCAGTTTCACCAGAGAGGAGAAGAAGTCTCTTTTGAAGACCGTTAGCAACTTGTTCAAGATGTGTCAGTCCATTCAGCGCCGTCGGGTCAAGGAGATCAACAAGGACAAGCTGGTGAGGCGTCAGAAGAAAGCTGAGCGTGCTGTTGCTGGTGAGGAGGTTGGCCCAGGGTCCGAGGACAACGACAGTGTGGCCACAGCTCGTTCCTTTCCCATGGAGGGATGGCACTTTGATGATGATGATGATGCTTCGAGCGTGCCTCCTCTTGTCTAGGGTCTCGTTAGCATCGCCTTTTCCCTTTTTGTTGTCTTGATGACAAAGGGGGAGAAGTGTTCTATTAGGAGCGTTTGCATTTGGTTTCAGTTGGGTTGAGATCTCAAGGCCTCATTTTATTTGGTGGTGTTTATTTGGCTTGAGATACTCTTATTTCCTTTCGTGGTGTGGTCGTGAGCTACCTAGTCTATGTGAGAGACTATCTACTTTATGGAGTTTATATATGCTTCGTTTATATATGCTTGTTGATCTATCTTGTGGAGTTTGTTCTAGTTTCTTTATGTTATAGTCTCTCTCTCTTTGTCTGCTCACCACACTTGCATGTGATCTAGGCACCGTGTAGGTTATTTCTGTTGATCACATGCCTTGACAATATTGATCTAGGGGGAGCCTCGTGTGTGTGCTTGATGCATAGTCAAGCATCTCCTTTTATCCATGCACACATATAGGGGGAGCTCTCGTGATCAACTATTGTCTCATGGCTATTCACTTTGTTATATCTTTGTTGCCATGTCCTAACCATGTTGTCATCAATGCACCAAAAAGGGGGAGATTGAAAGTGCATATGGCACTTAATTATATTTTGGTGTGATGACAATGTGGTTAGAGGAACTAATATCGGTTGCTAAAGTTTATCTCAGGATATTGGTTCCATGAAGATTATTATGGAGTTGTGTGACCCCCCCCCCCAATTCAAAAAGATCAAAGGCGTGATTTACCGGCGACTCGAAGGTTTTTCGTTTTGGTTCGATTTGAGTCGTAGGAAAAACCGCACTATCAAGAGGGGTCATCGTGGAATTAGTGTCGTGTGGGAATGCCTCCAAAACTTATACACCAGCCCTCCTACTTCTCCACCAAGTTCCCACTTATTGTGTACTTTGCCGAGGTGTCCTGTGAGTTTCATCAGAAACCTTCTGGACACCCCGTGTGCACGGGGTCTCTGACCCCCGTGCGCACGGGGTGGTCAGAAAGTTTCTGGGCACTCCGTGCGCACGGGGTCTCTGACCCCCGTGTGCACGGGGTACCTCGAAACTCTCTGGACACCCCGTGCGCACGGGGTCCTGGACCCCCGTGCGCACGGGGTCCTGGACCCCCGTGCACACGGGGTGGTTGGAAAGTTTCTGGACACCCCGTGCGCACGGGGTCTCTGACCCCCGTGCGCACGGGGCTGACTTGGCCCGTGCGCACGGGGTCCAACGGGCAGAAATCCCCTCCCGGCCAAGAACACTATATAAGCCCCCTTCTTCCACCTCCAACCCTTAACCCTAATGTCTTGTTGAGCTCCTCCATTGCTACACCTCATTTTGCTCAATACTCTCAATCCCTCCACCCAAACTTGTTGAAACTTTGGGGATTGAGAGAGCAAGACCCGATCTACACTTTGACCAAACCAAATCGCGTTCCCCTCAATATTCATCCACCATGACTTGTTACTCTTGGAGCTTGGGCTCCTAGACGGTTAGAGGTTCCTCCGGAAGCTTCCTTGCGTGTGGTGTGCTCCGGAGAAGTTTGTAAAGGTGTGGTGGTCGCCTTCAAGACCAACCCCGAGTGATTCGAGGCTCATCCGTTGGGGGTGACTCGATAGAGATTACGGTGAGCCTTCGGTGGCGTTCCGCAAGCTTTGGCTCCGGCACCGCTCTAAACGGAGAGTAGCTCTTCCCCAAGGAAGAGTGAACTTCGGGATAAAATCCGCGTCCTCGTCTCACTTGTGGTTAATCCTTTCCCGCACTTTACTTTGCCTTGTATGCTTGTTGGCTTGCTAATTAGATTGTTGCCTAGCATATCTAGCTTGGAGCTTGCTTGTCATATAGGTTGTGTTCACCTAGTTGCATATCTAGTGAACCCTATTTATCCGCTAAACCTTAAAATTGACAAGAAAGATTAAAATTTGTAGTCTCCTATTCACCCCCCCTCTAGTCGACCGTATCGATCCTTTCACACACCACTTATCCCCAAAACCTTTGAGCTTATGACATTCGAGCAAAAAATCCCAATTCACTTTATCGTAAGCTTTTTCGAAGTCCAACTTAAGGACTACACCCACTTTTTTCTTGACATGAGTATGATGAAGAATCTCATGTAGTGCCAAAATGCCATCCATAATATTACGTTTTTTAATGAACGCATTTTGATGGCGGCTAATAAGCTTATCAGCAAACAACGCCACTCGATTGTCTAAAGCCTTGGTGAGAAGTTTGTATGGACAGCGTAGGAGGCAAATTGGCCTAAACTCTTGGATGCGCTTCGCTCCACTAAGTTTAGGTATCAGGGTAATAACCCCATAGTTCAGCCTCTCAACATCCAACTCACCCTTATGAAACGCATCAAAGATATTCATAATATCCCCTTTGACTATGTCCCAGCACAATCGATAAAATTCCGCTGGAATATTATCTGGCCCGGGGGCTCGGTTGCTATCCATGGCAAACAAGGCAATTTTCACCTCTTCCTCACTAAATGGTCTAGTTAGGAAGTTATTATCTTCCTCTGTAAGTTTTTCTTCCTCACCCCACAAATCTGGATCCATTTGAAACATGTTACCGGGCACGGGACCAAACAACTCCTTATAGAACGCTGTTGCGTGTCGCAACAGATTGTCAGTGCCCTCAATAGCTATCCCATCATGAGTGAATGAATGGATGATATTTTTCTCTTTTTTCCATTCGCAATCCTATGGAAAAATGAGGTGTTCTGGTCCCCTTTCAACAACCATGTCTCATGGGATTGTTGGAGCCAGAACATTTCCTCATTAATTAAGATATCATTCAACTCACTACACAATCTAGCACGCTTTTCAAGAAGATCAGGGTCAAGAGGTGCGTGTTCTTCCATGAGTTCAATATCAGCGAGTTCTATTTTGATCTCCTTTTTTCTTTTTCTCTCATGGCCAAACCTATTGGATCCCCAACCCTTAAAAAATTTCTTGAGTCGCTTCAATTTAATATTGAGGACGTCAATCGGATCAGTCGAGTGGACAGGTCTATTCCAAATATCTTCGACTAAAGGAATGAAATCAGGATTAGTCATCCAACTCATCTCAAACCTGAACTCTCGAGGTTTAGGAGCCTGGGGGAGACCAGAGTTAGTTTCCAGTAAAAGAGGGTTGTGGTCAGAGACAGAGACATCTCTGACCAGTTTCCTAACAGTGACAAGAGGGAAGAGGTCCTCCCAATCATCACTCATCAAAATCCTATCTAGCTTCTCTAGAGTAGGATGACTCTGGTTATTAGTCCACGTGTATATTCCACCATCTATATGAATCTCTCTTAGACACAAAGAGTTAATCACAGAATTAAATCTGTCCACATATTGTGAGTTGGCCATCTTTTTGTTCTTCTCGCCACTATGTCTCAGGATATTGAAATCCCCCCCAATTATGTAAGGAATAGACAGATGGTTACAAAAGTTAGCCATTTCTGTCAGGAATTCTTCCTTATGCTCAACATGAGCCACCCCATATACATTTAATAGAGCCCACACACACTTTTTTTAATATCAAATAGGATAACCTGCAAGATATACTTGCCACAGGACCAGGAGACAACCTCTAGTTTTTCCTTCCTAACACCACACAGGATCCCACCTGATTTGCCCAAAGAGGGAACCCAGTTCCACTCAAAAATATTATGACAGTCGATCTTTCTCAAGAAACTAGAGGAAATATCCTTTTTCTTAGTTTCTTGTAAGCACAGGAAGTCTAGGGAATGATCTTTGATTAGATCAGAGAAGCAGGAAGACATTCCCTTCTTTCCTGCTCCCCTACAATTCCAAAAAATCCCATTCATTTTAAAGGTGGTTTTTTCTTCCTCCCCCTAGTCACTCTGCTAGGAGAATTAGCAGCATTACCAGTCTCCTTGGTGGGCTCCACCAAGTTTTTTTGGCTTCTAGTCTTGGGTCTAGACACAGTACATTTAGGTTTCTTGGCACTTCTTTTCCTAGAACCAACCACAGTAAAATCAGAATCATCATCCCTAACATGATCATCCCCCCAATTCATATTTAGAGGGGTCTCATCTCCTTTTTAATTGGTAATAAACAAAACATTATTGGGAGGGTTCTTATCTTCAGAGGTGTTGCATCTAGATTTCTCCAATTCTCTAAGCATATCAATTTTAGAAAAATCTAAATCAGGAATGATCACACCCATCTTGCTAGCTCTAATCATCATTTCATTATTAGAAATGACAGCAAAGGAGTTTGTAGATGTATTAATACCTTCCAGATCCCTTTTCTTCCCTGCAGCTCTTGCTTTGTCCTCTATCTTCTCCAGATTGTTGCGCATTGACCTCATACTGAATCTGAGAACATTCTTAGGTAAGAGAGGAGGAGTGGGGAGCACATCCTCACAATGGTCAAAAGCAGAGTCAGGTGATTGCACACTATACTCAACTACACATTCTTCTTTCTTCTCAAATGGACCCACCATCTCAGTCACCTGGATAGACTTTTTCACCACATCAGCATATGAGTTAGTTCCCATTTTGTTCAAAGAACCAGCAGAGTCAGGTTCAGTAACAAACTGAGTCACAGGTGGGGTACTTACATCACCAGCAACACCACCACTTGCAGCAGCCAGAGCTTCCTGCTCCATGCTGTGAATCAAGAGAGTGTTGTGGTTTGAACTATCAGAGTTCATGGAGATAGGAGATTCAGGCAATGTAGACATGTGCTGCTTTCCCCTGTTTCTTTCCCCTTTTGCTCAATTTTGTCATTAGAAGAGCTACCCATTGGGTCCTCATCAACACCACTTTTTTCTGTTTCTTAGGGGTAGGCTCTCCATGATCTGCCTCAGCTTTATTTTTATTTTTTTTCTCTATCAGGGTCTCTGACCAAAACATGCTCAACTTCGTAAGTGAAATCAAAGAAATGATCCCCCAGGACTGACTCAGCCACTGGAGGTATTTCATCAACATTGCGGCATCCTAGTTTGACCCGAACAGATTTAGGACGATGGATTGTAGCCACATCAATCTCAAGTGGGACACCAACCAGAGATGCAACGAAAGCAACATTTCTCTTACAACGCTTATCAGCTGGAATGTTGCCCACTTTCACCCAAGCTTTTTCCATAAGCCCTTTCGCACCACCATTCTGGTCCCATCTAGTGACCCTAACCACAGTACCACAGGGTTTCATAGTCATGCTATCACTGTAACAAGCTTTATCAACCTCTCTAATATTAGGGAACCGCATCAAAAAAACTCCCGGCTCAATCAATTTGGCCGAGCACCTCCAAGTTTTGCCCAAGTACAAGAAAAACGCATCATTCATCATTTTTGCAGTGGGATTTCCTTGCAGAATTGTGACCAGAACGAAGCAAGAGCGCTCATTCGCCTGCTTAGTAGTACAATGATCATGAATGTAATAAAAGCCCTGCCCACGACCTTGGAAAGCACACATCGGAGCAATACACTCCCATGGCAAAAACTCAACGCAAACAGATGCCAAATGCCCTAGCTTACTGCATCTCTCACAAAAAGCACGAGGACAATGCACAGGAATATGACCCACAGTTTTGCAGATGATGCAAGGGTCGCCAGAATTGGTAGGAGGCACCTGATTATTCGTAGCAACCTGTTGAACCATCTTTGCCCCCGCAGGATCCGTGCCCTTGTTCAGATCAGCACGAGCGTTGTTCCCTCCACCAGATCCAGAAGACTTCTCAACCCAGACACCCCCCTCGCTCGAGCTCTGCCGCTCCGTCGCCGCCGCTGCGTCCCAGCGTGACGTATCAGAGGACGAGGGGCGGCTGGACTTGCCGCTGTTGTCGGTGAAGGTGTTGTCGTTGGAGGTCCTTCTCCAAGAGAACCGACCGCCTCCTCGGTCAGATCTACCCCCGCCACGGTCGAATCGACCCCGGCCGCGGTCGAAACGCCCAGCGCCGCGGCCGTCTCGCCCAGCTCCGAATCCCTCCCGGTGATCTCCACGAAAGCCGCCGTCGCCCTTGTCCGCCATGAGGTCGGGAGGTGGTGAGGGAGATGAAACAACCTCCGCGAAGGATCTATCGTCACCCCTGATTTTTCCTCTCCACCAGGTGAAAGATGGGGAAGATCTCGATCTAGGGTTTCTTGGCGCCGCCCACAGATGGGAGAGGGCCTCGTCTGGGTCAAGAGGGAGATGGGAGGAAGTCTTTATACCCGGAGCCCCAACCGCGCGGGGTGGATCTCCGTCCACGTGTAGCGCATCCGCCATGGATGGCCCCTGCCCACCATCGGGCCCCGCATGGCGGTCAGACGTCCATGGCTCCATGTCCCGCGCCCCCGCAGCGCCAGGTCGGACGGTTGCATGCGGCCATGGCCCATCTTCAGGCGCGCGAGACCCAGCAGCGATGCGGGTCGTGCATGGCGATGACAGTCGTCGGTCAACCCTCACCAGGTGGCAGGGAAACCCGATCACAGCTCCATCGAACACAAGCTCGCCCTCACGCAGGAACCGCGCGTCCACCGTCCGCCCGTCGGAATCGAACAGCACCAGACGGAGCGCCTCTCGCCGGAGTAGCAGAACGCCGGGCCGGAACGCGACCGTGCTCCGCGCCCGCAGATCAGGGGCGAACGAGGCCTCCCATCTCGTGTCGCCCGCGTCGCTCGTGTCGCCCTCGAAACGGGACGTCATCTCCTAGAGCTAACGTGCTGCAAGGTGGATTCACAACTTCTGTTAACTCCATCTCCTCTTGAATCGTCTCCAACGTTTCTGGTACTTTTGGCTTATTTATGGCACTGTTATTTCTTGCATGCTTGTCTGGATTCTTCTTCTTGATGGCCAACCATCTGGATCTGAAATGTGAATTTAGCACACTGCTAAAATGCAGATACTCATCTTCAGTTATGTCCCACTCAAAAGGTTTTGGTAATTTCATTTGAGAAGCCAGACAATGTATGGAAGATTTGAGACATTTCGGAACTGAAGGTGGAAGAGGATATCAAAGGCTCTCTCCAACGTAGAGATCTGGCCAGGTCCTGCAATCAAAGATACACCAAGGACAGGACTGATTCTCTCTGAAGCGTTGGCGAATAGATTAGTCACATTATCCGAGTTTGCACCTTTACTGAGCGTAACAAGGCCTTCTGGCACAGCAGAAGCGATTTTTATCAACTCTAGGACCAACTCTACCCTAGTAGTATCTAGTGTAGATCGTATGAAGCTACCAAACTCCCTATGTATTTGAACTTGCTATGTCTGGTTCTATGACAACTAGATCGTATGAAGCTATCCAACTACCTATGTAGTATTTGAACTTGCTATGCCTGCTCTATGTTGAACTTGTTAATTAATGTTCAGTCCTATGAATGTTATGTGTTTTGTCTACGTTGTACGAGATTTGTATGGATTCGAGGGTTTGTATATGAGGGGATGGCTCCAAACGTGGACAAATGAGGGGTGAGCAGACGCTGTCCGCGGAGGCATCTGAACACGTCCATGAACTTATAGCGGTCCAAATTAGCTAGGTCCGGTTGGAGATGCTCTAGCACCCCGCTCTTTTTGTGAATGTGCATGATAATGACTTGAACAGATAGATTTGTAAGCTTTAAACATGTGTTTGATTTTTGTGTGAATAGACATGCCGCTTGTGTACAAGTGTATGATTTTTATGTAAACCTGTGTGACTTTGTATACAAGTTTTTTTTTTGCAGGGTTCATTCAAGTGTTGATTTATGATTTTGTATAAGCGAGCAATTTGTTGACAGTAGATTAGTTGGTATAAGTACAGTGAACTTTGAACTTGTTTCTAAGCAAACAGAAGGGAGGAACCAACCCAGTACAATCCAGCCTATTACTCCAACCAAACACACCCTTTAAGACCAATATCCCACCAAGGAAACTCTTGAAGGTTTTAAATTGATCAATTCTTATCGCTTACAGTCGCTTGCAGGTAGTTGAATTTGCCACCCAGTCGTGACTTGAGCGCCATATCAAAGTTAAGAATTCTTTTCTTGACATGAGAGCAGATCTACGACACGACATAAAGAAAGCAAGCAGGACCAGCCTGCCAAACAAACCAAATCTTAAACCACGATTATTTACTCTGATACAATAGAATTACATCTCAGGTACCATCCAAACATACGAAGCATACAATGGGTCAAATAGCTAGTACTCATCCCTTTGTTTGGTTTATTAGCCCGTCGAGGGGCCTAAATTTGACCAAAAATTGACTCATAAAATAGGAGTTATATACCATAAAAAAATCATTGGATTCGTATTCAAATGAAGTTCCCAATGATAATATATTTTGTGGCATATAACTTATAATTTATGAGTCAAATTTTGGGTCAAATTTGGGTTCAAAGATCGAGATGTAAACCCGCACACAAGTATATCTTACATGACTGTCATCTACTAGGAAGTGGACAGATGAATGCATAACAAAACCAAGAGTTCTTACATGACTGTCATCTACTAGAAGGGGACAGACAAATGCATAACAAAACCAAGAGTGGCAAGTCAAAGTACCCAGTTGATCACGTCCTTGACAAAAGAGTAACATGTGGACTTGTGCTTGATCATGCGGAGGCCATTGTCATCGCCGCGCAAAATCTGTATGCCAGTGAGCACCGCAAACTGCTCACCAAATGTTTCATCGACCTCAATGGTCTTGGCAACACAAAACTTGCCATCGCCAAGGTATACCAGTTCGAAAGACGTTGCACACCAGTCCTCTTCCTTAGGCGGGTTCAGATCCTCAAAGCGCTGCAGAATGGGTGGTTGTTGTTTGTCCTCCTCCATGGCAGAAAGGTCCAGAGCGCACAGGCGTTTATGGCTGTCGGCCGAGAAGCCGAACCACAGGTTGAACTCAGGGATGTACTTGGCTTCCCCATGAAAGGGCAGAGTCCACTCCCCGACGTGCCTCCATTGCTCCACGTTCCTCGACGTGTCAAAGCAATAGGTGCCAGTGCGCGTGTCCTCACATGACATATAGATGGTGGAGCACCTGTTGGTCTTGTTAACCATGCTCGTGTAGGAGGTGATGACGGAGGGTTGGTAGTCTGGTTCGAGGACGAACGGAGGCGGCCGAAGAACCCGCCAGCGCCAGCCTCTATGCATTTCGCGCACTTCTTGGCCGCCGGTCCTAGGCCCGTGCTCAAGGACCTCGAAGCAGGAAACCTTGTAGTCCTCACTGGAGCCATATGCGTCCATGGACTCCCCGAGGTACCTCTCCATGACATAGAGGCTGTTCTCGGCGGCGCCGGGTATGGGGATGGAGAGGCACACGGGGTTCCACCCCTTGGGCTCGTTGATCCAGGGCAGATTTAGGAAGAGGCGCTCGTCGGCATCGTACAGCACGCTTTCGCCGGCCACGTTGGCGCCTACGATCCTGCCTTCGCCGCCGCCCATGAGCGCGAACAAATCCATGCCGCCCATGAGCGGCAGAGTGGTGGGGGATGGAGAGAAGCTCACCGCTGGCTCGGGCAGAGAAAGGGTCTGCATTTCCAGAGCACAATGCTTGGCCTTGTTTGCGATCGATGCTGCTGGCTCACCTCCTGATTCGTAGAAGAGATGCTTGTACGGGTCGATTCGCCTCACCGAGTGGACGCCGGTGGAAGTATTCTTCACCACCACATTGAGAAGCCGCCGTATCATCTTCGATCGTCTGCGCCCCAATAATCGCAATAATTTGGTGAGACGTTTAGAAAGGCAGAGGCTTTCGCCGAATAACAATACCTGAAAACCAAATGATCAACGAACAAGGTCCTTTGCCAAGAGAAGTAGGAGGGGATTGCTGCGGCGGCGGAGACTGGGAAGGGGGAGCTTAGGTCTTTCCGGTTTGCCCTAGTTCCGTCCTTTTTTTTTAGAATTAGTTCCGTCCTTTTTTTAGGCAGTTCCGTCCTTCTGGACGTGGCTTTTTTTTTTTGGGCAACGCTACGCGTCGACCGGTGGATCTATTTAGAAGACCCGCCGCCTCGCTAGCCATTAGATACAACACAGGGTAGCCGTCGAATTCAGCTGCCAGCTTTGCAACAAGGATGACGTTGCGTTCGGGTGTTTGCAAAAGAGTTCATGTTACGGAACTTTTGCAACAGAGGTATTACTGCAAAAAAAAAAATCTGCAACAGAGCTAATGTTGCAGAAATCTTTTTTGCAATAGGTAGGATGTTGCAAAAAAAAAACACCACCATCATTCGCCACGAGTTCCCGTTGAACGGTGGTGAGGAAGGAGCGGCGTTGCCCGTCGCCGCCGGCAAGCGCCGGACCTCCAACCAGGTCGCTTGGCCGCCATCCTCCTCTACGACGAGGTGGGTGCACTGCGCGTGGCCGACGGACGTGGTTGAGGCGGGCGGCAAGCACCACGGCGGCGACCGCGCCTGACCCCCGGTTCAACGGCGCACCACGGCGGCGACTGCGCCCGATCCCCAGCTCACGGCAAGCCGGGACCATCCCGTCGTGCTGCTGTTATCTCGGGATGAACGGATAAAGAAGACATGGAGGCGGTCAAGGATTCGTGTGAGATCCAGATCCCGCAACAGACTAGTTGTTACGGTAAGGGAGATTGCAACAGCGGCTCAGTTGCAAAACTTAAACCATTCGATCAAAATAGATCCGACGGCCACGGAGGCGACGGACACGCGTGTTGTCATCAGCCGGCTGATGGCAAGCGTTTGCCTTTTTTTTTAGTGTTCTGGGCACGACTATACCTAACTCGCCGCGAGTTGGATTTTTTTAAGCAATCTCGCCACGAGTTTTTTTTTTCCTAGAATTCTTGCCAACTTTATTGTTTTGTAACAATGTTCATAGGTACAAAAAATTTGTTGTGGGGAGCAACCAACCAAATATGACGCCCTATACCTAGACTACAACCGAATTTGGCGAGATTATGTGCTTCGAAATTTAACATCCCACACTCATGAATAAAATTATATGAAATAAAAGTATCTTTCCTAGCGTTAACTTCCTTGATGATAGCTCCATGGAGACCACCCAACCCTTGTCGGATATCTTTCACCACGCCCTCGCAATCCGACGCCACGTGGATCTTCTGAACTCCCAAGTCTTTGGCAAGAGCCATGGCCTCCTGACACGCAAGTGTTTCTAGCAATGTGGGATCAGTAATACCTTCATAGACAACCAAGGAAGAGCCCATGTACCTGCCATCGCGGTCTCTGACGAGGGCATGAACTAGGGATAGGGTAACAGGCCTGACCTACGGACCCTACCCTAGGACTTCTCATGCCTTATACTCGGCCCCAGGGCCAGATCAGCGACCAAGAGTTTTGTAGACTGACATTCACTCGGAGTTCAATGAATCACTCGGGAAGCAGGAGTCCACTCGACCAGCTATTTCACTCGGAGTACCTGACAGTCACTCGACCAGAGAAGACCAGGAGGCTCCAGGAGCGCAACGGTCAGGACGTGCGCTCGCTCATATTAATTGTAATCAATGCGCCCGTTACCTGGCGCCCTTAAACCCCCTCTTAACCCCTGGTAATGGCGGCATTCATGGGAGGGCTGGCGGACGCTATATAAGCCACCCCCCAGCTCCATTCCAAGGGTTCGCAATCCATTTGTAACTCATACACTCAAGCAATCAAGCTCTAGAGCACCGAGACGTAGGGCTGTTACCTCCACCGCTGAGGGGCCTGAACTCGTAAATCCGAGTGTAACACCTGCGCCGTAGCTAGGCTCTGCCCTCTCATCCGCACCCCTACACACTACTGTCAGACTTGCATCCACGACAGTTGGCGCCCACCGTGGGGCAGGCGTCTAGCGACTTCCGGCGTAGTTGCATTTTTTCCACTATCACCATGGTTTCCGGCGGCGGACTGACTCTGGGCGGCGAGATCCGTTTCGGCGTCCTCAGCTTCATTGCCGACGATTCGGCGTGGCTCCAGGAAGCCCCGCTGGATGTCGAGGCATTGCCCGTCCGCGGCGCGGCGCACTTCCGCGTGAGTACCTTCGGCGTCCTTCTTCGGCAACCGTCGACTCCTTATCAGTCGACCTCTTTGCTCTCCACCAGCCGTCGTTGCAAGCGCTCCGGACGCTCGCGGCTTCAGCGGTGGATCAGGCACACGGTGGCCCTTCAGGCCGCAGCCCCGCAGATCGCGGCAATCAAGCCCGATGAACCTGTCTTCAATCTGTTCGCCTCCGTGCATGAGCACTCGGAAAGTTTATCCGAGTGCGAGAGCAGCGATCCCGCTGCGGAGGTGCTGATGGCCGATTCCCCGCCCAGTCCGCCTGGGTACGGCCGCGGCAGCACGGAGAACGGTGACCCGTCACGCCCTGATCTTGGCGGCGGCAGGGACCGACATGACGACGAGTACGTCCCCCGACCTCTCACTCGGCAGCAGAGGGAGGAACAGCAGCGCAGGACCGAGCAGGCCCTCCAGACGCCCATCGTTGGGACGACCCCCGAGGCTCAGGCTTTGGAGGCCGTGTGCCAGGCCAACTTGGCTGAGCGCAATCGTCTGGAAGCGCTCCAGAAGTCACTCGACGATCGCGCCCGCAGGCAGCATCAGCCCAGTTCCAGTCGGCAGCAGCGACAGTTGTTCTCGAATGACTAGCAACAGACTTTCCAGGTATTCCGCACTCCCGTCCAGAATCTGGCGACGGCCACTCGGATAGCGGATTCCATTGAGCCGTCCTGATCCAAGGCGGGGGAGGGTCTGCGGCAGATCCGGGCCCTGCTCAAGGCGGCAGAGGAGCAAAATTTGGCAGTATCCCAGTCGCACAACCGGATTCACAGCAGATCCATTAGGGCTGACACCGTTCAGTCGGCCCACAGTCCAGTGTCTCCAAGGAGAAACAGACACTCGCCTCCGCGGCGAAACGACCAAGAGCGCCACCGAGACCAGTACTCGGGGCAGGGTCGCAGTCGGAATACGCCCCCGCGGCGTCAAGATGATCGTCGCCGCATGCAGTCGCCCCTTCCGCGAGATGGCTCGTACGCGCCCCGGCCGTACGACGCCAGGCGTCCTTACGGCAACGATCGGAGGGCCAGCCCTCCCCGTCATGGTGACGGTTATCGCCAGAGAGAGCCAGTCGACTACCGTGACCCGCAGTTCAACGCGAGATCCGTTCTCGCTCAGAACCTGGTCGACAGAGGTAGAGCTCTGAGAGAGAACTTGGACAGAGATCGTCCGAGTGGAAGTGGAGCATTCATCTCCGGGCCCGAGTGTTTCAGCAGGGCCATCCGGGCCGCTGAGATCCCGCCTAACTTCAGATTGGCAGCTGGGGTAAGCAAGTTCACCGGTGAGTCCAAGCCAGAAACTTGGTTAGAGGATTACCGAGTGGCTGTGCAGATTGGTGGAGGAAATGACTATGTGGCTATGAAGCATTTGCCTTTGATGCTGGAAGGGTCCGCCCGTGCCTGGCTCAACCAGCTCACTCCAGCCAGCATATACTGCTGGGAAGATTTGGCCCGAGTGTTCATCAAAACATTCGAGGGCACGTGCAAACGCCCGGCTGGATTGACTGAGTTGCAGCACTGCGTGCAGAAACCAAATGAAACATTGAGGGAGTACATCCAGCGGTGGACAACCTTGCATCACGTGGTGGAGAACGTCACAGAGCATCAAGCCATCTGCGCCTTCAAGGCAGGACTCGGATATCGGGAGCTCATCCTAAAATTTGGTCGGTCAGGATCTTTGACCATGAACCGAATGATGGAGATTGCCACTCGGTACGCAAACCTAGCACCAGTCGGGTAGCCTCTCGTATTTTACTGCAAAGATCTCATGCTGACTACCACGAACAATCGAGGTAGATTTTTTCAGAGGGTTTCGCATGTCAAGCCTAACTTTTACTCTGTAGAAAATTGCCCTCGAAGTCGAAGGAGGAGGGTTCAGAATCCACAAATTCGCCAAACTTGGAGGCCAACGCTTTCACCTTGCCATGGAAAGCTAATGGGAGATCAATGAAACGAGCCCATATGTCAAATTTAAACAACTCAATGGAAGATGGCTTGGAGTAGCCATCATACGGAGCAATGATCACTGGATTACCCCTAAAGTGCCATGGATCCCCCTGAGTGACTGTCTCCCAATCACCGAGACAATTAAATTGCATGTTGAACAGATTCTTCTCTAGGTTTTTGATCTTCACATCCCTAGCCAAGTCCCAAGCCGTGCGCATGTTGCGGAAAAACCAATAATTGATGAAGCCTTTGTCCATATGCACCCGAACAAGAATCATCCAGCAGAGATCCTCCTCTGTCAAGGCATCTTCTTCATCAGAAACCACATCGTCCAAATCCCCCTCGTTCAGAGCAAGCTCCTTCATCAGATCCTCTAGCTTCCCCTTCCCCTTGCTGCCAGACGCAGATGTTTCACCACGATTCACCATGACCTGCTGACAGATCGATCTCCTGTCCTTGCCGACGAAGACACAGCAACCCCTCAGCCCCCCCCCTCCCCCCGGTGATCGAGGAAACCACAACCAAGGTGGGACAACGGTCTCTGACCGCCCCTTGATCAGCACTAGTGTGTGGATCAGGATCGAATGAGAGAGGAGGAAAGATTTTCTCAACGTCGCCGCTGGTGAGAGAAGATAAAAACCCTAACTAGAGGGAAAACGACTAGTTCGAAAACGGCACGCGTCAAGAAATCTATCTCGCCGCGAGTTGGATGCTAGCCTCGCCTGAGGGAGCGCCATACTTGGACGGCCCAGCTCGCGGGAGGCCACAACCTCATTTTTACTGGTTTTTTCATGTTTTTTGTTTTTTTTTTACTCTTGTTTATACTTCTAAATATTCTAAATAAATATATTATAAAAAACACTTTACAAAAACATTTGAAAAAAAATGTTAAATGTGTATAGAGAAAATGGTTCTCATGTATACAAAAATTGTTTTAAAAAAATACAATGTGTATGAAAAGAATTGATCATATATTTAAAAAAAAAATAAGGATTTGAAAAAAAATGTTGAATAAGTATTTGAAAAAATTTAATCAAGCATTTTAAAAATGTTAAATGTGTATAGAAAAATGTTGAGCATGTACTACAAATATGTTAATCTTATATTTGAAATGTTAATCAAGCATTTGAAAATATCCAAAAAATGTATAGAAACATGTTGACCATGTATTTTAAAAATGTTAATCTTGTATTTGAAATTTTTTGATCAAGCATTTGAAAAATATTTAAAATGTGTATAGAAAAAATATTGACCATGTATTCAAAAAATGTTAAACTTGTATTTGAATAATGTTAAACTTATATTATAAAAATGTATAGGATATATACCAGTGTACAATATGTATGGAAAATGCAGACATCAAGTTTTAAAGACTGTTAATCATGTACTTCAAATAGAAACCGATGAAAAATGGGAAAGAAAGAAACAAAAACCAAAGGAAATAAAAGAAAGAAAAAAGGCAGTGAAAAGCAAGAAAGAAACAAAGAAAACCGAAGAAAAAAAAGGAAAGAAAAAAACCAATGAAAATAGAGAAAAGAGACGAAGAAAATTGTTGAAAAAACACAAAATAGAAAAAAGGAAAAACCAGTGAAAAAAATGACTCTTTTACCTCAAGTAGGTCGCGCCATCTATTTTATCACGAGCCTGAAAATAGCGCAATGGCAAGCAGCACTACCCAGCTGCTAGGAGACCTGGTTTCGATCCCTAGTTGCGCTCCCTTTTTCCTCAAATCCTATTCCCTTTTTCCTCAAATCCTATTCGGCACCTTATGCGTCTGTTATAGGCTACTAGTTAATTGCCCGTGCGTTGCACGAGGGCATACATATTCTGTTGGTTCAACATCAACCGTGTTATACTTTTAGGTCATCATGCAGCACTATTGACTTTTTTTAGGAAACTGATTCCTTTCATCCGGATGTAGCGCTAGCTCGGCAGCTGCCTCGTCCACACGACACGCGTCCTATGGGACCCACGACCCCTTCTCTCTCCCGTGTAAAAAGATCCAGCCTTATCCTTCCCCAATTCCCACCATTCATCTCTCTCTCCGTCTGCGGCCGCGCACCCTCCATGTTTTCCACGCACCCCGAGCACTCCAAGATACTGTCGCCGGTGGATCTCACCACTGCAACGCCGGAGGGGGCCACGCGCTGCAAGGCAGCCACGCAGTGCTGCGAGCTCCACTCCCTCCCTCCCTGCTCCCTTCCTCCATGCTTCATGGATCCGAACACCACGGCGGGGCTGCGGTGCGGTTGATGCGAGCCGGTGCTGCGACTTCGCCGTCGTGCTGCGGCGGTGGTGCTGGAACGGCACCGCCGTGCTGCGAGGCGGTGCTGCGACGGCGCCGCCATGCTGCGAGGCGGTGCAGCGGTGGCATCTCGAATGCGACGCCGGCTCAAATGCTGCAACGTTTGCTGCCATGGCGGCTCGGGTTGCTCCGGCGATGCTGCAAGCCGATGATGCGACGGCGCCGCCGAGCTGCGTGCCGGTGCTGCGACGACGGCTCAATTGCTGCGACGTTTCCTGCAACGGCGCCGCCGTGCTGCGAGCCGGTGTTGGGCCGCATCTCGGCTACGACGACGGCTAAACTGTTGCGACGTTTGCTGCAACGGCGACTCAGGCTACTCCGAAGATGCTGCGAGCCGGTGCTGCGACGGGGCGGCCGTGCTGCGAGTCCGCCGGAGTTGCTATGCATGTGCTATGGTCGTGGTGGCGTTGGGGAGACAAGGAAGAAGACCATGTTGCGTTGACTTTCATCAACGGCAAAGGACGCCCAGATCGTACAGTCCAGGAGGTGGATGTTGTTTGCTTTTTCTACATCCGGATGGCGCCACCCTTTTTTTACCGTTCTTCTTCCTCCTCCTCTATCAACTATCTCCGCCCCTCCCCCTCCCCACCCCCTTAAAAATTCACTCCACCCATGTCAATGGAACATCCAGTTTGCAATCTCGTTTCACCTCCATCCACCACACACCTTGATTTTCAAACACGTAACCATGTAGTTCAATATATTTCGCATCGCGATAGACCCCTTTGTCTCTCTCCTCCCACCATCCCCACTCCATCTCCGGCCCCCTCTTGCATTCTTTCCATTATTGATTTCCTTTATTTGCATTAGACTACTTAACTTGAGCATCCAAGTTTTCAAGCGTGATAAATTGTTTTCAAGAGAAAAAAATAATTGTATACAACGATAACATATTCAAGACATATTTAGTAGGCATTATCAAAATCACATAATCTACATTTTGTCTGCTGATCGAAAAGTTAGGAACCAAATAGCGAAAATAACACAAAAACAATACTAACATATAACATACAAGAGTACAATTATCAGTAAGCACGTTGGAGTTCACATAACAATAATATTAGCACCCTTGAGTAAATTTTCACTGGGTTGGGATCCCAGCCAGGAGGGGATTTTGCATTTTAAAATCTTGGGCCATTGGGTTTTGCATCTGTTTCCTTTGAATGGCAGTTAGCTAACCATTGAAAGTAGTTGCTGCAAGAAGTACCTTGCCTATTGACACACATATCAAACATATTACAAGATTACATGCATTGTTAGCAGAGATGGTTCAGAATGAAGATAGCCTGGTGACATAACAAAGTAAGCAGATTGAAGAGGGGCCACATCTCACTGAATTATAATGCAGTGCACATTCAAAGTTCTCCACCGGCAGCATATTCCATGACAAAGGAAAGGTGCGACGGGGTTAAACAAACATATTCTTGATTGTACATAAAATAAGACCATATTATAGTAACTCCATTCAGTTTTATCTAATGGAGAAAAATATGCTAAATTGAAGATCGGACGGATAGATTTAGGATAAACATCAATGCTTCTGAAATCATTATAACCAATCGTGGTGACCCTCGAATTAATGTGGGGTCAATACTGCCTAGCCCAACGGTACTAATAACTGGCACCTTCAGTCATGATGCAAAAAAAAAATTAAAATCTAATTGACATTTATTACCAAAAAATAGTGCCATTTCTGTGTTTTGGAGAGGACACACAAGTAGGTCAGAGTTTTTGCTTCAAAACCTTCAAATTTCACTAATCTAATGTGATTGACAACAAACAAACTTATCAAACGACTGCCAAGTCGGGATTTCAGTAATTTTATCTCCTGGGAATCGTATGCTGTGAGGGTGTTGCTGCAACCAGTGATGGCTAATCTGCAAGCACACAAAAAAACCTCAAAACCATATCCAGCAAACAAAAACCAGCAGTAATAGTCATCACGCTTTCATTAAGGATTAATCCATCAACAAGGACCCCAACTCCACTATGAATCATCAACGAGACAAAACTCCAAAACTAAGCACAGATGAACGGAGTTGAAACCCACGACATATACCTGCTAGCCCCACTTGATATACTTCATGGCGCCGATCTCCTTGGCACGCTTGTCCCTGAATAGCCTCATGTGTCCACGTCCGCTTGCCACGACGCGCACGTCGTCGCCGGCATCTACTCGTCCCACACTTACCCCTGGTTGGGAGCTGGGGGATAATTGATCAGGGACAAAGGAGCCGGTTGGTTGCATGCAGCCATCAATCTTCTCTCCAACTCGTTTCTCCTCTCCTCTCGTAATAGAAATCCATCATCTATCAACCAGTCACATGAAAATTAATAATTTGAAAGCATGAAGCATGGTGAATCCATCTCCCAACAACTTCACTATCCTCATATCTATTCTTGGCGATATGCGAGTAAACGGGTAATTACATGGCGACTGGTAGGAGGGCAATGAAATCAAAGAGAGGGTTCAGGTGGAGAGATTGGTGAATCTGTAGGTAGAGAGAGCTCCGGCGGCGAGGCCGCCGTGTATGCTCCTTGGCCCTGCGCCGTGCTGCCGCTGTATTCCTGCTCAATCGCCATCCTGCTGCGCCGTCGGGGCCCAAGATGTCGGGTCCTTGGAAGATGAATCATCTGGGTAACTTTTTTTTGTAAACATGGTAGGCTGAAAGTCGGGAATGGGATTTTCTTGATTTGGATTTGGCCGGATTGCTTTGAGATTAGTCGTGGGAGAGTTTCACCTGGTGGAACGTACGACCCGGGGCGTATAAGATTTTTTCCCGAGAAATCCTATTTCTGTTATTACAGGAAGTAATTTGCGAGCCTTAATTAATGTCCTTCCTTCCGCTGTAGCGATGCATGCATTGGCAAGTCATGGGAGGCCTTTCCGTTTTAATCGCAGAATCCTGTAATTACGCTGCTCTTCTAACATACATGGATCATCACGCGCAAAAAAAAAAAAGACCTGAAAAATCGGTAGGGTGGGGGTGGACGAGAAGTAGGACGAACGTAAGACGGGAGAGGGAACGTTACCTTTCTTTTAGGTAGTACTAGCACAAATGCCCGTGCGTTGCAACGGGAGTGATAAAAAAATGATGTGGTACATTAACAAAGCAAACACAAAATGATGATGAATTAAAAGTAGGGTTCCTTCGATTTCTTAGGAGTATTCAAAATCTTATTGTTAGTTTATTTAATTTTATAAAATGAAGTCTTATTTTTCTACATGATCTTCCTTGGTCATTGTATCCGAAATATGAGAATGTTTGTGGCTAAATTAAAATGAGAACTCAGATGTGTAGTTATTTCTTTCAAGTACAACATACATGTTTTGATTGTTTGCACTTAGTTTTATTTTTCGGAAAGATGTTTTGATTGTTCGCACCTAATTTTATTTTTGAGTAAGAGAAAAAAGCCTCAAAAGTGTAGTTAATTTTTTCATCCGCCTGAGGCAATTTTGTGAGCATCCGTGAGTTTTATACTGTTTTTGTGTGTGTTCGGCTCGACTCCCATCGCCATCAACATATGTTCATGCTCCTGCGCATGCTCATAGCCATTGGCAATTGCTGGCGCAAATGATGGTATGTGTGCATGCTGTGGTGGTCTTGGCGCCCACTCGCCGTCGGCCACGCTTCTTGACAGATTGATCCTGGAGTCTTCTTATTCCTATCCTCTTGAAGCTAGCGTTCATTTTTTGGAAACCCTAAATCCAATCCCTAGTTCTAACCCATTTGAATTAAATTTTATGAGTTTGAATTCAAATTGTTCCATCATGAATAAACCCCATGTACCTGGTTTAATAACATTTAAATTAATTCAGGGGAATTTTCGTCACTTCAAAAATCTTTTCAAAACTCCATGTGCCTTTTAGGGGAAAAAAGAAACGAAAAAGTAAAAGAGCAGCGCAGCATAGCTAGCCGCGGCCCAATTGCCTGCCTAGCAGAGTCCCACTCCTTTCCCCTTTAACCCTAGATCATGCCTGAGTGCGTCGACCGATCCCCAATTCCTCTCTCCTCTCTCTCTCGATCCCTTACTGCGCCGCCACCCACACACAGAGAGGCGAGCTCCTCGAGATCTCCTCGCGCCTCTCTTGCAGGCTGCCTTACCGCCGGCGAGCTACTCCTCCGCGCATCCCCTTCCTTTTCTTCCCTCCCCTGAGGGAGCCGCTACTTCGGGGGGCCATGGTGGGGCGACGCGAGCTCGTCCATCCCTGTACTCTCTCTCTCTCTCTCTCTCTGCCTGCTGCGCATTCCACGCTGGCCGCCCGCTGTCTTCAGACGGGGGGTGCAATGAATTTTTTTCTGAATCCTCAGATCGGCTCTCTCCTTCTTTAGGGTGGCTGACACCAATTTTCTTCTGAATCTTCTCTTGCTCTCTCTCCTTACCTGTGACTTGCGCCTCTGAAGATATGCAGCAGCCGAGCAGGGCTGATTTTCAAGGGAGATTTTCCATCCGAGCAGCCTGTTTTTCAAGGGAGATTTTCCGTTGTCTCTCCTGTTGGTCCATGTATGCTCGAGGCTGCTTACGAATTTGTATTCAATGACGTATATAAATTGGTGTGATGGGACATAACAAAGCGAGGTGGTATTATTTGATAGCAGTTCGAATCAGTCTTGTGTACATAATTATGTGCTAGCTCGGTTGATTCCTAGAACCAGCGGATTTTTCTTGCCTCCTCTCTGGATTGCCTGGGCCGCCACTACAGCGGGCCGGCTGCCCTCGTGTCTCGGTTGACTCCAGCACGTATGAAAGTAAAAACCGTGGACGGACGAAACGGACACAAAGTTGAGATTAAGCAATATTTAGTACCACCTCGTACGTGACCAAAATAGGACGGACCAACCGTAGAAAAAAAATCCTAATCGCGGGACGAAACCAAGAATATCACCTTGCTTTATTAGTATATATATATATATATATATATATATATATATATATATATATATATATATATATATATATATATATATATATATATATATATATATATATATATATATATATATATATATATATATAATATATATATATATATATATATAATATAAATAATAATAATAATAATAATAATAATAATAATAGTAGGTAGTATATATAAGATAGAGATATAGATACAGATAGAGATTTGATACGCAGCGCACACTCCCCTCTCTTCTCTCGATCTAAATGGGTCAGCCCATGTTAACGCACGAGAGGAATCTCCCCTCCCCAGTTTTGGGAAGCTTCCCAGTGTCGGTTTTTATTCTTTTTTTGATTTGATTTTTTTGGCACTAGTTTTATTTGGTTTTTCCTTTCTTTTTCTATTTCTATTTTTTTACTGTTTTTCTTTTTCTTTACTTTGTATTTTTTCTTTTGTTTTCCTTTAATAAAAATATTTTCCAAAATGCTCTAACTCTTTTAAAATTCGTTGAACGTTTTCTCAAAATAATGAATTTTTCCAAATTTATAAAAAAAATCAAAATTGGTGAACATTTTTTCAAGTTTGTGAACTTTTTTGAATATTATGAAAAAAAATCAAAATCGATGAAGCTTTTTCCAAGTTGTGAAGTTTTTTTCAAAATAATTTTTTTTTTCAAATTTGTGAAAAAATTCAAAATTGATGAACTTTTTGGAAATCTGATGATTTTATTTTCAAATTTGATATGAACTTTTTGGAAATTCATAAACTTTTTTGTCAAATTCATGAAAAAATTCAAATCAAAGAACTTTTATCAATTTCATGAACCTTTCTCAAACTTGTGAATTTTTTTGTCAAAATCGTTAAGTTTTTTCAAATTGATGAACATTTTTTAATTTCATAATATTTTTAAAAATTCGCGAATATTTTTGTATATCTATGAAAGTTTTTAAAAGGTCAATGAGCAACTGTCAGATGGTCAACCAGCGCTAGGTGAGCCAACCAGCACTGAGAGCGGCGAATGGGAGATCTCACCTTTTTCACAATTTCTCTTGTTTTAACTGTGCGCTAGCGGGCCGGCCCATTACTAGGGACTCTTCAAGCGATAGCATCTTCGGCCTCGCTATAAGCAAGATATGGCTCTCACGCGTCCTTCTTGCATACCATGGAGACTCTTCGCGTACTTGGGACCTTGCCTAACTAACACAAGGTCTGGTTCTCATATTATGTATAGACCACTGGACAATCGCTCATCTCCTACTCTACGCCGGGAATATGTCTCGCTTATAGCGAGATCGTTCTTTCTCGCCCGAAGCTTTCGGCTCTCCCTGTTGTAGCTGGGCCGGTCAGTTTTTGTTCGATCAATCTACGCTCGATGGCCGCTGGTCGTAGTGCAACAAACAGGTTTGGTACTTTTTTTTCTTTTTTGTTTTATTTATGTTTTCTTTTGGTTTTATCTATTTTTTCATTTATTTTTCTTTGTTTTTTCACCGGTTTTCTTTGTTTCCTTCCTGGTTTTTACTGGTTTTTCTTTTCTTTATTTGTTTCTTTCTCGGTTTTCACTAGGTTCTTTCTTCATTTTTCTTCGTTTCATTCTTGGTTTTCTTCATTTTTCATTGATTCTTTCTCGGTTTTCTCTGTTTCCATTCTTTTGCATTAGTTTTCTTCGGTTTTCATTTTCTTTTTTCAGATTTCTTTGATTTTTCTTTTTAGCTTCTATTGGGTTTCTTTGTTTCTCTTAGTTTTATTTGTCAATTTTCATCGGTTTCCTTTTTGTTCACCACATGTCAACTTTTTTAGTAGACATTCAACATTTTCTGTATACATCAGAAAAAAAAATTATATACACGTTTAACATTTTTTAAATACATGATTAACATTTTTTGAAAACTTGTATTTTTTTATGTCTACTTTTTGCATACACATTGTACATTTTTGGTATATATCTAATACATTTTTCTAATACACATTTAATATTTTCAAATACCAGATTAACATTTTTTTTAATACAAGATTAACATTTTTTGAACACATGGTCCTAGATTACAAGATCCTAGTCGGCTATATACAAGGAAGCAGAGTCCACGGATCCATCAACTTGTCGTGTACGCCAAGTCTCTTGGAACCTTCTGATTATACGTCATGGGCCACCTGATGTTTGGCAGGTCAGGCTGGGCATTCGGGTTTACCCAAAAATTCGGGTCAGGTAATTCGGGTTTTCAAAAATTGATACCCGAAATTTGACCAAATTTTTTGATACCCGACAATTCGGGTTCGGGCTCGGGTAATCCCCAATTACCCGATATAAATCACATAGAAATGAGAATTGGGACATTTTTGTTGTCGCCACAGGCCCACAGGGAAGATGGATCGCATCGTCGCCGCCTCTTCGGAGAACACGTCGGCCGCCTGAGATGCGCATGGCAGCAGGGGCAGCACCACGCACCCGCGTCGGCCACCTGAGACGCGCATGGCAGTAGGGGAACCGTCGTGCTGGCCGCATCGCCCGTATCCAGCGGGCCTCCACGCAAACGCATCGACGGAGTTGAACTCCTCCTGATCCTCGCGTTGAAGCACTGTAGGCGAGGCCGGCGGTCCGCATTTGTGGCGAGCGGCGGGTTGTAGTTGGGGCCAGGCCGCTGGGAAGCGTGGCAGCGGTGGTGTGTCTGTGCGCTGTGGGAGCTGTGAGCGGGGCTCGGGGAAACGGGGCTGGAGCCACGAACGCAACCTAGGTATAGGTTTAGGTGCATGATTTTGGGTTGGTTGTGGATAGTTGGGCCTTCGAGGGTGTTTTTTATTGGCCTTCCTGTTTACTTCGGGTAATTCGGGTTATTGGGGTACCGTGGGTAGAAACCCGAATTTCCCGAATAAAATTCGGGTTTTCAAAACTGCTACCCGATTTACTGCTCGGGTTTTTTTGGGTTCGGGCTATACGGGTTCAGTCTTCGGGTATCGGGTGTTATGCCCAATGTGACCGACAGGGGTCTTCTTCGGGACTCTAGCTAGGTTTACATTCCATGGTGCTTGTTCTCCTTCTAGGTCCTTGTTGAGATTTTGAAACTCTTTTTTTTTAGGATGAGACTTTGAAACTTTGACACTGCATGACAACTATAATAATCCGGTTGCAGTTTACTATTGGCTGTGGCCGAGAACATTAAAACATTATTCTGGTTGTTGCCTTGGCTTTAATAAAAGTTGGGACGGGAGGAAACCCCTTTGATTCAAAAAAAATCCTATACATGACAACTTTTGAAAGAATGATCATTGTGCTATGAAACTTAGAAGGCTTGTTTTACATCATTTTCCTTAAGGTCGTCATTTATAGCTTTAGAGGACTTTTGGTGTACGATGAATCATATCCTCTAACTAAATTTTCATTTAACGTATCCTTGAAAAAAAATCATTTAACTTAAATGGCTGAGATTTATTTATGCATGTGTTTTCTTTCAAAAGTGAGCAATGTCCGCCACTTCTTGGAAGAAAAAAAAAACATTGGTGTTGGAGGAGTCAGATTTGTAACTATCAGTCGGATGCCGGCGCCCTCATGGTTGGAAGTTGAGAGTTGAGACCCACTTTAACTAATTTAAGCAGTTAGAGTTTGGGGAAACTTCGTGTATCCTCACCTACAGGGCGCCAATCGACAGTACTGTTTCAACGACATATATGATAGATAGATAGATAGTACTAGAGAAAAAGAAGCTAAACCGATAAACATACGTTTTTCTTTCCTCCTCCACAAGAAAAGCTCTTCTCCTTCCGTTGGCGCCGTCACCGGTCCGTCCTATCTCCGATGGCCTCTAGGCCATGGAGGTGCGGAGGATCTCGGCCCCCCACCGGCGGGAGGGACCCCGTTCTCGTCCTTGTTAGATTCAGCATCTTGGTTGGGGCTGTGTGGCGGCGGCGATGTCCCTTAGTAGGAATAATGTCTCCCACGTTCTATCCCCGTCCCGATGGTGCGTCTAGCATCGTCGGAGGGCGTGTGGAGGTTTGTCTCCGTCGGATCTTGCGAGATTCGGTCGGTGCTGGTCTTCGGTGGATCTGTTTGGATCCGGTCTTCGTTCGTCTTCGTTTGGGTGTTTACAGGTTTGATTCTTCTGATCTACGACTTTCTTCATCGGCGATGATTGCTACTCTGGTGCGCTGGTCCTATGTGGCCTTAGCACGACGACTTCCCGACTGTCGACTATAATAAGGTTTGTCCGGTTTCGGTGAGGGAAGGGCGATGACGGCGGCGCGCCTTCGGCTCGCTCCAGTGCTTGTAGTCGTCGCTAGGTGGTCTACGGACATGGTTGTAATTTTTATTACCTCTCTTTGTACTGTAGTGCATATTTATAACCACGCGCAGATACCGACGAAAGCAACTACATAGACATTGCCAGGATTTTTTTTCTTTTTTCTTTTCTTTTTTTGCGGGTGCCCCTCTGTCCACAGCCAACGCCTCGTCCACGCTGGGATATCAAGAGCTTGCCAAACAATCATGGCGGTGCTGCAGTTATTTTTTTACATCACGACAACACTGCCATGCGACACAACACCACGACTTAATTTGGTCTGAGCGTTGCTTCTGATCGTTGTGGAGAGTGGCCACCGTTGATCCGCGAACATTTTTATATACAGAAAACAACTGACGGGTTCAGCCGCGATTACGAAACCGAACCAAGCGACACGCGTAGAGTAAATGCAAAATTCGTACTTACCCAGAACATATCCGGGTGGGGAAGCAGATCTTCTTGGAAGCCGGTTAATATTTTTAGTCCAGTTTGTTTCCCACAAGCATGCGCATGACCACACACACTTACAAAGCGCCAGTCGTTGTTCATCCCGATTCTATAATCACTTGTAATGGACTCCGCCATTTTTACAATCGTCACAACTGCAGTTGATGCCCATCCTTGGAGCTATTCTCGAGACCGCTGCCCCTAGAACCAGGCCAGGCAGTTAGTCTTCAGCCTTTGGCATTCATCAATCAAAAAGGAAAAACAGTCTTCAACCTTTGAGCCTAACTAATAGCTCCCTCGATCGATGTCTTCAGCCTTTGAACCTCAGCTAAGAGGGAAGAGTTCATCTCACATGCATCCTTCAAGACTTCAATTCTCCGTCCAACTTCACCACCGTACTGCGAATCCCGTGGGACGCCTTGCAGAACCAGACTCTGTAGCATAGCCTGCCGGACGGAATTTTTTCCCGAAACACCAAAGGATGGGGAATGATTAGAAAATTCTATGTGTCGCAGCAGCATAAGGAGTTCACGTTGTTGAAAACTCGAGGGGAAGAGTTACCTCGTGGTGCTGCTTCTGGGAGTAGCACCGGATGAGCGACTTGACCATCTTGTTGCGCACTTTGACGGAAGCACTGCGCCGGAAAACGAAACCGGACAGGTGATGCTTCGCTAGTGTGAACGACATGGAATCCCTCCGAGCAGCCTTGTCCAGGATACCAGATGTCCATGATTTGGCATAAGCCTCCAAGATTCCTTCGTCGTCCTACAAATGAAATTCATAAATATGAAAGGTCAAGCCATCACTTCTTATCAGACATCTAATAAGTAATTAGCACCAAAAGAGCAATGAATCATGTGCTCTTTGCATAGTCTGTCTTGTGCAATGTGCAAGCACTAGACGAGTTAAAAGTAAATGATGAAAACGAATTCATAGTCCACCCTGTCACTATCAAAGATGCTATCCGGAAGAGAATCATAAAAGGAACCAATGAAACGATACCTCAAGAGGCTCCAAGTATCCTTTAACATCACCAATGCATTTGTCTAGGGGAGGCAACAGTTCAAGCACAAAAGCAGTAGACAATGCATTCCAGGCTGCCAGCCGAACCGTAGTCTCAACACTTCTAAGCAAATAAATGGCCACTTGCCGACCAAAAATAACATCTCCATATGAGACAGCTGCGAATTGATCTACAACACTCTCGACAAAAGTAGTGTAACTCTCATGAATTTTCTCCTTGAACCTGAGAATTTCGTGAGTGCTAATTACTTTTACTTCTTCAACAGTGGCCATAGATCCTACAACCTCATCATTATTAGCAGAGTGAGATCTATAATATTTCTGGCACAACATGTCCAGATGCTGGCCATACAATTCTTGCAAAGCCTCAAAAACATCCTTGCTTCTATCTTCTTGAAGCAAGTCCATGTTAGTGCGGACAGAGGCAGAAAGTGCATGCATTTTCCAAACCAAAGGAACATCAAGAGATGCAGCAGCTGAAACAGCTTCCAGACCCAATAAAAAGATAAGACCAGCTCTTGAAACGTCAGCGTCATCAGTGCAGCAGATCGAACTTAGAATCCAATGCACAGGAAGAGGCAGTCTCTGGTGTACCCACTCTAGAACTAATGTGCTGCAAGGTGGATTTACAACTTCTGTTAACTCCATTTCCTCTTGAATCGTCTCCAACATTTCTGGTACTTTTGGCTTATTTACGGCACTGTTATTTCTTGCATGTTTGTCTGGATTCTTCTTCTTGATGGCCAACCATCTGGATCTGAAATGTGAATTTAGCACACTGCTAAAATGCTGATACTCATCCTCAGTTATGTCCCACTCAAAAGTTTTTGGTAATTTCATTTGAGAAGCCAGACAATGTATGGAAGATTTGAGACATTTCAGAACTGAAGGTTGGAAGAGGATATCAAAGGCTCTCTCCAACGTAGAGATCTGGCCAGGTCCTGCAATCAAAGATACACCAAGGACAGGACTGATTCTCTCTGAAGCGTTGGCAAATGGATTAGTCACATTATCCGAGTTTGCACCTTTACTGAGAGTAACAAGGCCTTCTGGCGCAGCAGAGACGATTTTTATCAACTCTAGGACCAACTGTGAATCCAGTTGTGCAAGTAGGCATTTCGGAGACCAAAACCCACCCCCGCACGTCCCCCAGCCAAACCCAACACCAGGAGCTAGTCCTCCTCTACCAAACATCTCTATGTTCTTTAATACAGGCCACTGTGAGGAAATCATTGGCAACAGCGAAGTTAGAAAGTTCGACAAGTCATTATGCCATAAACTGGAAATGCCTTCTTGTAATATCTTGCCAGCTAGCCCTGCTTTAGATTCTTTGAGATGCTCAGAACTATTTGTTGTCGCTCTCTTGATCACTCTGTCAACAGAACAGGATAGCTGCACTAATCTTTGAAGGCAACTTATGGAAGATAGTGATGCATCGACATCACCCCAGCATCTCATATGACAAAGCCCCTGCACCAACGATACACCACGGGACGGCAGCTGCTCCTCATGCCCACTAACTTCAGTGCACGAGAAGCTGAAAAACCCATTAGTGATTATCCCAAGGCCAATTTTGGGGACAAAATCCGGTATCCAAGGCAAGCAGTAACTTCTACTATCAGGAGTGCCCTCTGGTGATATTCTTTCCAATGTCGAATTAAGCATGCCTAGTACAGAAGAAATCAACAAAACCAAGCAGCTTTGCTCCGGTATATGTGTTGTATTCTCACTCTGCCCATTGATCAGTGAACACAGGTAGGGAATATCATTTAGATGTAACCAAGACAGCGCCAAATCTACCATTGGAACTACATGACTCCAAGACCATATCTCACCATAACTGCCAGGAACTCCCACATCTTGCTTGCCAAACTGCTCTACTGAATGAAGAAGCGGCAGCCTTTGTGCCAGAGCTCCTAATACAAGAAACGACTCTCTTGCAATTGAACTAAACTCAGAAAGAACACTGTGTTCATTTAGATTCTGAAACACTGGAGGGCTGAGCCACAGGCATAGAACAGGAAAGAAATCTGTGAAGTGTGATATGCAAAATCCATAAGAAATACAGGTTCTCCAAAACCGCAGCTGCTCGACCATCATTGCTGAACTCAGCCTGCATTGTTCCTTTCCTGGTTTTATCCAATCCTTAAGGGTATAAGCTGGTAAGTACCAGTGCCACATTGCCTGCTGAAAAACTCCGTTGTTCACAAAATTCAAGCATGTTTGTCTGTTGTATCTGGACAAAACCTAGCAAAAGGAACGAATGACTTTAGATGATAACAGAGAGACCTTCTGTTTGACAAATATAGAAGCTATAGTTAAAAAGGTGATTGCCTTTTAGTATGAGCAGTCTCAACTAAGAATAGCTTTTAATATGCTCATAGTGTTTATCAGCTAATCTTAACAACGGGGCAGCGTATTAATAAGCAACTCAAAGGAAGATTGAAGATCCGCCAAATAGTTATGAGAAGTGATAAGTGACAAACAAGCCTTTAGTTTCGACATCACTCATACAAGGTGTTAAAATACTTACATCCAACAGGACTGACAATAGACAATTAAGCAACAAAATCAGAATAGACTACTGGGAGAAGCATAAGTAGATCTGACATTGATTATGGTAGGCAAGGATGATCAATAATGAAACACTACACTACCAACAACAACAAGATGCAGCTTCAGGTGCTAACCAATATCAACATAAAAACACGATATGTCAATGTACGATGGCAGATATCTACCATGTTACCCTGTAATATGAGATTTCCTTAGCAGCAAAGATACCTTCAACAAAGTAACCCCTCTGATCATTGACGAGTGAATTTCCATTGATCCTTGCCTGTCCAACAGCTTAACGACACTTTGAACAAGCTTTGTACAATTCAAGATGGCATCAGCAGATTGTGGAGAGTGTCTGGCTAATGCAACAAGAATTGAAACGAGGTAATCTTTTTGAATTTGAGGTGGGTCCATCTGAAACAACAAAGAAGTACAGCCTGAATTTAAGATCCTTAATCATGCCCACCGGTTTCCACAATAGAACTAAAAGATTTGACAAAATCAAATAAAATAATTTGTTCAATCATCTGAAAAACAGAGCTTTGTATCGAAGCAATAGAAGTGCAATACAAAGTTATCCCTATGAAACAGACAATCCAGCCCACATGTATGTTTCAAAAATTGTTCCAAAAGGTAATATATGCGATGGAAGGAAATAATAATGTTCAGATGATGAGTTAGTACTATGGCACACCTACAACTGCCATGTGGCATACAGTTCTCAGAAATACAAAGGATATTTATATTATTCAAAGGGTAAACATGATTATTCATATTGTACTTGTTATATCAATGATCATGATGTTGAAAACCTAAAGATAATACTAGTGGAACAGGAGGTGCTGTGATGGAGGGATATAATTGATATTTATAACAGAATAAAGATAGCAAGTGCTATACAGGATTGAACAAACTTTGGGAGGGAGGGGGGAGTAAATAAAAACAATCCAAAAGCAGGCCTGTAACTAATAGACAACATAGTTCCCGTGCAAATAATCTGGAGCCTATGATTTTGTTATTCTAGTAAAATAAAAGAAAGCACAAAGCTCTATGTCTGGCTCTATGTCTGACCGAAAGTCTGTATTTCCAAAAGCAGGCCTGTAACTAAAAGAAACACGCTGGACAAGAGAAAAACTCAAAAGGTAAAGATTGACCTCCAAAAGGGAGCAGATACGTGGTAGAATTCCCATTCTAATAAGACCAGCAGCAACATCCTGTCCAGACACAATAACATCATCTTGAATGGTGTGTTTCTCATCACTTTCTTCCTCGTCATTTTCACCATAGTGTGGAAGTATATTGGATGGTTTTGTATTGTATTTCCAGAAACCCCCTTCAAGAAAACCTCCATCCAGGTCAGGTTTGCTGCGAAAAACAGGAGCTGTGCAGATATCTTCTGCCTGAATTATTAATTTCTGCAGGTGGGGGAGATCAACCATATAAGACTCAATTTTTAAATGAAATAAGAATAGACGGTTAAGAAAGTTACCGCTGAAAAGTCAAAATATGTCTCATTCATGTCATGGCTCAACATAACATTGATAACTTTAGCGCAAGTCAAAACTACAGACTCGTGGTTATCATCCAATGCCATCCTGCAAATGCGTCAGTTAACAACAAAGTGGTAAAATAAATAAATTATAGAAAGTTAAGATATATGGCATGACAAGGTCTTAAATTGATGCCCTTTGACTTACAAAAATACCGTGCAAAACATCTAGGCGTACATTTGCTAACTGTTGGTTGTGTTAGTTTCTTCTATGATTTCCAGGATTTGGTTATGAGACTTGCACATCTATAAGTGCTAAGAAGTCAAATGATTATTCAAAAATAAATTTATTTAGCTTAGCGTTGGGTGCTAAGCTTTTTAACCTTAGCACATGCCCTCACATCCACTAGCACCAGCGCTAGCCAATTTCTATTACTATTAGCATCTAGGGATGTGGATGCTCTAATAAGGTTAGGGGTAAATATATTATTATATCATCTTGTAAATCACTGATAGTTTATGGATGAGATCAGTTTAAACTATTAATAAAAATATGATTGTTGAAGCATGCATTTTCAGGCATAGATGCGGCTATTCAAAATATCTTGGAAGGAACCTAATCATATCTCTATGGTTCATGTTAGGTTTGCTTGACTATACTTGGTAGGATCGTGTAGTACATGTATGTTCAGTGGCTCTCCCCGCTGAACTTAAAAAAACATTGTATGGCACAATAAGTAAATTAAAAATGAAGCTATCCGTTCAGAAATAAGTTACCTTAGAGAAATTTTCTCAAAAAAAAGTTACCTTAGAGAAAGAACCAACTCTGGTTCAGGACCAAGGGCATAGGCCCAAACTGCTTGCCAATCAGAAGCTTTCTCAGCATAATTAGCTCCTTCCACATTATCAGCTAGATCCATCTTATGCAGATTGTGCAATGCCCTATTCAGAACGGAAGCAAGAAGCTGCAGTGCTAGTACACGCTGCCCAGGAACCTATAGTTTGAACAGTAAAGCTGAATTACATTGTGTTTCTACAAATTTTTGGGTCACACTTCAAGGATTGAGGCAAAAACTATGAAGCACTTCTTCATAAGCTGAGATGTTCAATGACGCAGGGAGCACTAACTACCATCCCTACACACCCACCCCTCACAGGTGGTCTCAAGTAATCTGAATATGAGTTCTGTGACAACCCCTATCTTTTACTTGGTCTTTTTCATACACCGATGATTAAACTTACCAATTTACTAGCAAGTGATTCTGGAGAAACAAATTTATGGAATAGCCTCACCGATCATCAGTCTAGCATAATAGCCAGTATGCCATTTCATGACAACTGCATGCAACCTAAGTAGTAAAAGTAGAAGTTTAACAACCTATCCAATTGGATGTGGAATGCATGCAGATCTTGCAATTGTAAATTTAGCAAGAACTGCTTGGATAAAAGTTTATTAAAATATGTACCACGCAATCAATTGTGCATAACATGAACCCCGCAAAATTCAAGAAGAAAACCATATATGTTCCGTTGTTCATGTTGCTCGAATATGACACTGAATACAGCCAAATGCTAAGTATATTTTGCCCATCCACCATCTGGTAAAGTTTATAAAACAAACCATGCTCCTGGTAAGTGCCAACGCCTCATTGATTGTGTAACCAACAGCTGCAGGATCTCCCTCTGTTCGTAGGAAGTCACGCTCAGCTACGTTTTCTCCATGAGTCTTCTTGCCTACAAGCAGAAAAGGCAGACTGTGATGCCACCACAAGCTAAACTCAAGAGGGCAAAGAAGAAATAATTTACCATCTTGTTGCTCCTGAGAAGATTGAAATCCCATAATATCTCCATCCAATCCAAACCTACACGACCTGATCCGCTCCACTCTCTCACTCCATGCCTTCCAAGAGTGTGCACTCTGCTCACCAGCCGTCAAATGCTCGCCTGGAATAGCCTTTGCAGTCTTCCTTGGCCCTGAAGTTTGCCTACTCTTATCCTTACCCTCATCTTTCTTGCTACCAGACTTCTCCCTCCCCCGACGCCTCAATACCTCCACCAGAGCTGGATCCATCCTATTCAAAATATCTTCCTGTGCCTCTGCTATCTCCTCTGCCGACATCCCTGCCAGCCTCACTGTGTTCTCTGCGTTAATCTCTGCTGCGATCGATGGCTCCCCATCATCCAGCTGCATACCCTCTCCTCGCAATTCAGCAACCCCAGCCCCACCTTCCGTCACCGATGCATCCCCTGCATTCATCAGCTTCTTTGACAACACATCAGAAACCAAACCTGTTGACCCCAATGCTTCCCTGCCATTTCCACCGTCCAGCTCCATGCCATCTCCCCCCAATCCCCTCTCCCCCACCTGACCAACTACATTTTTAACCTCAGCTACATGATCAATTTTCTTTGTGTTGTCTTTCTTCGCCTGCCTCCGCTTGGGGGGCACATCGTCAGCGACAAACTCTCGCCACCTGCTGAAATCCATGCCCTTCTTCTCTTTCCTCCTCACAGGCCCGGCCACCGCCGCCGCGGGCAGGTGGTCCATGTCGTCCACATCCATCCCGTAGTCCTCCTCCTCCCCATCCCCTTTCTTCTTGTCGGCACCCTTCGCCACCGGTTTCCAGTGCTGCACAAGAGCGGTTAATCAGTCGTAAAGCACAAACCAGCACTAACTGAATAGGAGAGGAGCAGGTTGGCGGGTTCAGGGCTAGGCTAGGGTTTCAGGGAGGGGCGACGGCGGCGGCTTACGGGGCCATGGGAGCGGTGGCGGGCGACGGGGAAGGGGAGGACGGTGGGGCGCGGGGCGGAGGAGGGCGCGGCGGCGGAGAAGCCCTTCTCGACGATGGCGCCGACAAGGTGGGCCGGTGAAGCCACCGTCGCTGCCGCGGCAGCGGCGGCGGGGGGAGGCGGCGCCGGGTCGAAGGGCTCCTCCACGACCTTGCGGCGCGCGGGGAGAGCGCCTGGCTGGTGCCTCCGCTTCGTCGCGTCTTCCATTGGCGGCCTGGTGAGCGGAGCGCGGCCTTGGTAGTCGGCAAGGGAGGGTTTAAGGGGAGGAGCCAAGGAGGGAACGAGGGGATTCGCTGTGGCTGGTTTCTTTCCTTCTTTCTGTTTGCAACTCGATCGCCCGATTAGCTCTTTGGTCGTGTGACAGATTTTCAAATTTTTCAAAGGGGTGTCGTTTGCCTTTGTTTGGTCTGATAATGAGATTTCACCCATTATTTGAATAACTGAAGTGTAACAGAACATTTTATATGAGTGACTAACACGACGATGAACTCATACACCATTACAAATAGGGATGGCTGGCGAAACACGTCTCTCCTGCGACACGCGTCTGCCCTGTGTATACGTCTCCGATCTCAACGCCGCCTTGCTCGAATTCCGGCCAGTATTCCTGCTCCAGCGAGGGGATCGATTAATCCTCGGCAAGGCGGAAGGGAGGACGGTTGACGATCGAGGGTGACGCGACGATGGTGGCTTCTTAGAGGGCCAGTTGGTACATTTCCCGTGTCACATAGCAAAAGTTGTGGGCGTCGACGGTGCGGCTCGCCATGACGCGAGGATCGAGGTGAGTAATGGCGGCGAGTGGGTGGAGGAAAGGCTACTTAAGCCCTTCCACGATTTGGATCCCCATTCGACTCTGCTGCCGCCCCCCTTCCTCTTCCACGAAAAAAACCTAGATCGAGATTCGGGGGATCGTTTGGTCACCGGCGGGGATGTCGACGAGGGAACAGCAGATGGAGGCGTTTGCCAGTGGCGATGCGGTGAGGCAGGGAAGGCTGGAGGAGACCAACAGATGGTTTCCGACCAAGCAAGGGCTGAACAAGGCGGCGTTCTGGGCAAGAGGGAGGATGGACGACGGGGAGCTGATGCGATGCTTCTACAACGACGAGGCACAGCCGGCGATGGGGGTCCTCATGTGGGCGATGGTGGAGGCGGAATCCCCAATCCCCGAGCAGAGATCCAAGTGGAAGATATTCAGATCCCTCGGGTTCAGGCAGGATCCGCCGCCTGTGGAGGTGAAGGAGGTGGTGATGGGGCTGACGGCTCCAGGGACGAGGATGGCTCCGATCGAGATTGTCGACGACGAGGTGGCTCCACCGCGTGGACGAGCAAGGAGGGAGGTGACGGCGCTTCCGCGGCGCTCGCCCAGGTTGCAGGCCCTCTCCCGCTCCCAGTAGGGATCTCTCCGGCGGGTAGCCGATTTTGGCTGCTGGCCGGGGGAGATTCCGACGGAGAGGAGGGGGATTCATCTACAACTTCTTCGGGTACGTTTTCCGCCTCATCCAAATATCTGATTCCTACCTCGCAAATTAGCGAGGATGGATCTGGGAGAGGGGATGCAACTAAGAACAAATTGAAGAAAAAAGTTAGGGGAAAAAACCATCATGGTCTCTATATTCAAAGATGAGTGAAGGGATTATGATCCAAAAAAATTGGTCTGGGAAAAAAATTGGGCCTAACACTAATTTGCTAAATGTAAATGAGCGAGAGAAAGTGATTGAGGCGCAAGTAGTGATGGAAAAAATGAGAAATGGGGTGATACCTCCCATAACAAATTATTTCAATGAAGATATGTTGGACTTTGGGGATATCATTATTCATGAAATGCCTGTTAAGAGAATGAGCATAGAAAAAAATGGTTTAGATGGAGGGGAGGGGAATAAATTTAAAGGTTTAGTGGTTGGGGGCCCAATTGGGGCAGAGATAGAGGAATTCTGGAGCTTTGGCCCAGAAGAGGAAAAGGGAAAAATGGGCCTGGAGCCCACCCTTACCTCACGGGACAAGGGGTATATAATGAACCCAGGGGGTGGGGGAGTGAAGAAAGATAGTTCCCAAACTTTAGGGTTTACCCACCAGCCGCCACACAACCGTGTGGGCATGGCGGGCAACTACAGAGGAGGTGTAACATCCCCAGATCTTAACCCTGTCATTAAGCTAATTAAAATGCCATGTCATCATGATCATCCTAATTAAATTGCGTTTAGAGAATAATCCAACTTCAAATTCAAATTTAAAGTAAAGTCAAAATTAAAGGTTATCCAAACAGTAAAACAAAAAAATTCATAATATTATAAATATTCCCAAAGCAATTATAAAAATAAAATCAACATTATTAAAATTACTAAATTGACTCTAACAACCATAAACAGTGACTTTAACATCCACTTTAATTCATTTCCAATTTAACAAAATTCAAATGAAATCATATAAGACCCAAACTTTTTGTGGCAGTGCAGGATAATGCAAGATAATTAATGTGGCAAGTGGCACAATTTACTAAAATCATTTAGTAACTAAAAGTAATGCAAAACAGTGCACAAAATTTGAAACAGAAAAAGATTAAAGTAAAAGGCTAGCGGCTACTGTTTGTTTGGGCTCTAGTGCTACAGTACGAAATGGCCCAGCCCGCCACGGCCTTCCCCTACCTCCTGCCTCGCCTCGGCAAAGTCCGCCACTCGCCGGCCACCGACGCCGCGTCGCACGGCCATCGAGGGCCGCAACTGGATAAGAGCAGTCCCCAGCTGCCCTTCCTCTCCTGCTGCAAACCCTAACCCACTAATCCCCCTCTCCATCGCCTCGCCCCCTTCCCTTCGTCGACGCCCGAACGCCGTCGCCGCACCACTGCGATTGCCACGGCCAACGACCACCCCGAGCCACGGGAAGACGCCCGGAGCTCCAGCACCCTCGACTACGTCGTCTACGCGCAACCATTTGAGCCCGGGCACCCCATCCGCGCCGCCCGCATCGATTCCCCTCGTCGGACGCCGCCGTTGCCTCGACCTCGATCCGCCGTCGTCCGACCTCCTCCGGCCTCCTCGAGCTCTCCTCTGCACCGATGTGAGCATCCGGCTCCTCCCTGGCCTCTCTCCTCTCATCGCCGTGCCTCGCAGCCACGAACCCGAGCTCGACCGAGCTCCGGTCGCCGCTGTGGTCGTCGCCGCCGTCGTATACGGCCTCCCCAGCCCAAACCGATGCCACAGGGCGACGTGCGGCGTAACGCCTGTTTGAACGAGCCCGGGCGCGAACGATTTGGCCGCCGGACGGCGAATCCCGGCGCCCTCCGCCGTGTCTGTGGTCGTCGGCGTGTCGTCGCCGGCGCGCCATCGCATTTGAACGCCGGCGGGGCCCACGCGTCAGGTCATTAGCGCTAACCCGCCCCTAACAGCCACTGACTGGTGGGTCCGGGTACTGTAGCGATTAGGTTTAACACTAATTAAACTTAACTGCTAACACCCACTGACCTCTGGGCCCCACCCAGCTAATTAACTAATTAGATTAGTTTAAACCCAGTTAAACTAACAGTGATTGACTACTGGGTCCCACTTGACCCAGTCAATGACACGTAGGCCCCACCTTTTTAATTAACTGTTTATTAATTAAAACTAATCTACTAATTAATATGTCACTAACATATGGGGCCCACCCACTAATTAATCCTTTTTAGTTAACTTAAACCATTGGATTAACTTCTGTGTATGACATGTGGGACCCACTGGTCAGATTGACCAGTCAACCGGCTGGTTTGACTGCTGACGTCATCATGACGTTCTGCTGACATCATCTAACACTGTTTCGGATAATTTTGAATTAAATAATTAAATTAATTCCAGAAATTCCAGAAAATGTTTAAAACTTTGAAAAATCATATAAATTAAACCGTAACTCGGATGGAAATAATTTATATATGAAAAATGATCAGAAAAATATGAAGAATCCGAATATGTGATCAAAATGCTTGACCATCACTCCTAACTAGATGGACATGGAACTTTTCCCTCTGTTTCATCTGTCCGATAATTGCCCGGAGCTGGTAAAACACCTCCAGATGTTTCCCGCTCCGACTAACTTGCGTAGTACTGCATTAGGGCACTCCTCGAGTAACGTGCTGCCATGCCATGCATCTGTGATTGCATTCGTTGCTTGTATTTATTGTTTCTCCCCCTCTTCTCTCCGGTAGACTCCGAGACCGACGCTGCCCCTGTGATCGACTACGTCCCCGACGACCCTTCCTCCCTTTCAGCAGAGCAACCAGGCAAGCAAAACCCCCTTGATCATCCCTATATCGCCTATTCCTTCTCCCTCATGCTTGCATTAGATTTTGCTACTGTAAATGATTGCTCCTATTCTGATGCATAGCCTGCTTTTGTAACCTGCTATTGTTACTTTACCTGTCATCCTATACTGCTTAGAATAGGTTGGTTAGTAATCCATCGGTGGCCCCTTTTCCTTGTTCTAGTTGCCCCGCTTAGTTACTAATGCCTCGATCCGTGTGATCGACGGGCTGAGACCAACACAGCACCGCACACCCCCTAAGTTGTTTGACTCTACAGAGTTATCCTCGAGTGACGAGGGTGATACCTCTTAACTCACTCCCGATGATGCCTTTGTAGCACAGTTAGTCGGACGTGGATTACCGAGGGTGATTCCTTTTCCTCCACCGCCGATGAGGCTTCTGTCGTGCAACCCCGCAAGTGTGAATACCATCGAGGGTGATTCCTCCAGGTTCGCCCTGACGGGTACATCGAGTAGGAATCCAACGAGGGTGAATCCTCGGATTCCTCCTTGATGTTCTGAACACACAGTTACCGGGATTTTACTACATTTACTGAATAAAGTCAGGTCGACCCCGAGGGGTACCCGCGAGAGATGCAAAGTCGGGTTGACCCAAGGGTACCCGCGAGATAATTACGAGGGGCGGCCGGGCAGGCAGAGACCGCCCTAGAGAGGGATGGGCCTGGCCCTTGTTGCACTTCCTCGAGACGGGACGACAAGAGTACTGATCGTCACCGCGAGCTCCTAATAATGCGCTAACGGATTTGGGTATTTGATCTGAGTTGGCCGCTGGCCATATACGCACTACCACCACGTGGGATAATGGTTTATGGGGCCCTCGGCGTCGTATGTATCAGCCGAAAGCTCTGTCAGATGTCCAGTTCAGCATTGTGGGCCTGTCGGGCCAGTGCCATCCAGGATGAGGTGGTGCTCGTCCCGGCTTGTCGCATAACGACCAGGAGTGCAAAGGGCGATGGGATCAAGACCCCTGAGCGCTTAGGATGTAGACCGGCGGGGACCTCTCTGTTGAGCCTAGGTAGGACTACGTCGTGTTGATCAGCCGAGGCCGGGCATGACCGAGGAAAGTGTGTCCGGCCAGAGTTAATCGAGCGTGTTGGGTAACAGTAGTGCACCCCTGCAGGGAAGTTATCTATTCGAATAGCCGTGTCCACGGTAACAGGACGCTCAGTGTCGTATCCCGATCTATTACTACTTGAACTGGATACATGTTAATTAATTGTAAGCTCCGGAATCGCTTTCTCGCAGGGAGTCGAGAAAGGATCCCTAGGCTTTGCTTCTACATGCTTGTTACTTTATATTATGCTAATCTGCACTCTTCTAATGCTGCAAGACGCTGAAGATGCTAGTCTTCGATAGGCTAGGCTTTTCCCCCTCTGTTCTGGCATTTCTGCAGTTTAGTCCAAAGATATAGCCCCATTCCTTTGATACCGATGCATAATTAGTATAGTTCTGATGTCAGTCTTGCGAGTACTTTGGATGAGTACTCACGGTTGCTTTGCTACTCTTTTCCCTCCATACCCGATTGCTGCGACCAGATGACGGATCCCAGGAGCCAGCTGCTACCACCAACGACTGCTACTACACTTCCGGTGGAGCCTACTACTACGTGGAGACCGATAACCAGGAGTAGATTCGGAGGTTCCCAGGCAGGAGGCCTGCGCCTTTTCGATCAGTGTCGTTGTTATGCTAGCCTTCTTAAGGCAACTTGTTTCCCTCTTATGTCTGTACTCAGATACTTTTGTGTTGTTTCCGCTGACGTTTGTTCGCGAGCTTATGTATTCGAGCCCTCGAGGCCCCTGGCTTGTATTATAAAGCTTGTATGACTTTTATTTGTGTTTAGAGTTGTGTTGTGATATGTTCCCGTGAGTCTCTGATCTCGATCATGTGCATTTGCGTGTATGATTAGTGCACGGTCGAGCAGGGGCATCACAAGAGGGATGGGAGGAAATAGATTCAATCGAGGAGGAGGAAGGTTTGGGTTCGTGGAGCAGAGAAGGAATATGGATGGAGGGCATCCTTGTGACGCCCCCGGCCCGACCGTGCACTAATCATACACGCAAATGCACACGATCAAGCCCAGGGACTCACGGGAAGATATCACAACACAACTCTAGACACAAAATAAAATATTACAAGCCAGGGGCCTCGAGGGCTCGAATACAAAAGCTCGAGTTACACAAGAGTCAGCGGAAGCAACAATATCTGAGTACAGATATAACTAGACAAGGATGCCTTAAGAAGGCGAAAACAAACAACGGCTCTGATCGAAAGAGGCAAGGCCTCCTACCTCGGAGCCTCCTAACTACTCCTGGTCGTCGGTCTCCACGTAGTAGTAGGCTCCACCGGTGGGGTAGTAGTAGTCGGCGGAAACAACTGGCTCCGGGACTCCGTCATCTGATCGCAGCAATCGGGTATGGGAAAAGAGGTAGCAAAGCAACCGTGAGTACTCATCCAAAGTACTCGCAAGACTTACATCAGATCTATGCTAAGTATGCATCGGTATCAAAAGAGGGGGCTGTATTTGTGGACTATACTGCAGAAATGCCGGAATAGAGGGGAAAGCCTAGCCTATCGAAGACTAGCATCTTCAGCGTCTTGCAGCATTAGAAGAGTGCAGATTAGCATAATATAAAGTAACAAGCATGTGGAAGCAAAGCCCAGAGATCCTTCCTCGACTCCCTGTGAGGAAGCGATCCCGGAGCTTACAGTTAAAGTAACATGTATTCAATTCAAGTAGTAGTAGATCGGGATACAACACTGAGCGTCCTGTTACCGTGGACACGGCTATTCGAATAGATAACTTCCCGGCAGGGGTGCACTACTGTTACCCAACACGCTCGATTAACTCTGGCCGGACACACTTTTCTCGGTCATGCCCGGCCTCGGCTGATCGACAAGACGTAGTCCTACCTAGGCTCAACAGAGAGGTCCCCGTCGGTCTACATCCTAAGCACTCAGGGGTCTTGGGTCCATCGCCCTTTGCACTCCGGGTCGTTGCGAGCAGGGTGAATACCAGCGCCATCGTCACGATCCGACCGTGCCACAATGCTGAACTGGACATCTGACAGAGCTTTCGGCTGATACATACGGCGTAGGGGGCCCCATTAAACCATTATCCCACGTGGTGGTAGTGCGTATAGGCCAGTAGCCAACTCAGATCAACACCCAAATCCGTTAGTGAATTATTAGGAGCTCGCGGTGACGATCAGTACTCCTGTCGCCCATCTCGAGGAAGTGCAATGTGACACCCTGGTTTTTGGCAACTTTTTCTTTTCGAAATCTTTCTGGCTTTATTTGCAATTTGGATGGATTTTGAACCCTTTCAGTTGACTTTGGACTTATGAATTCCTCTCAGTGATCCAGAGCCCTCATCATCTTGCCATAATCTTGTCACTCACCTTCTGGATCAATTTCCAATTCTCCACCTTTCCCAATTATGCATTTTCTTCCTTTGGGAAATTCTGTCATCACTATGGGTTACAAAGCAACCTATAGTTCTGGTGATCAGAAAAATCCCAAATTAATCCCACACCTTCTTGTCATCATCTACTCACACAATATTCAAAAACATTTCATGGCCCAGTAGAAAATTTTCTCTAGAAAACTCCATTTGCTCTCTGGACAGTACTGGTCATTTGTGAAGGAGCTCATATTTTCCCTACTCAGTAAATTCCCAGAAAATTCCCTGAGATATTAGGGAACCTATCTTTCCACAATATCCGAAAATATCATCTGGTCCAGTACAAATTTTCACCAGCAATATTCTGCCAAGTTTCTGTTCAGTTGGAACCTCTGTGAAGGAAGTACCAGCTAGAGGTATCCAATTGAGCTGAAATTTTTATGGCATCTTCTATCCATCAGATAACCCTGCCACACCAAAATTCAGCTCCAGCAGATCACCCAGATGAGTGCTACAAGCTCATCTAGGTTTCTGGTTCAGTACATCAGTTGTACATGAACTACCCTCAAATCTTGATGAAACTTTCTCAAACTTGGCCAGCTTGGAGTCCTTCCAAGATAGATCATCCCAGACATCTCCTTTGGCTCCATCTCCATCTCACCTCTTCTCTAGATCCCTCTCAAGTTTCCTGTCAGAAACTGTAGCTGAAGCTACACTTCGGTTCAGAGTGAACCTAGCCAAACCAAGAGTGCAGAGGAGCTAAATGATCAAAGGAGAACACCCTAGACATGGTGCGCTGGACTTGGTCGGCCTCTAGATGCCGGACACCGTGGTGAGCACGGTACTGGCATGCCAGTATGCGTGCTCTGCATCTCGACGGCGACGGCCGAGGTCATTCCAGTGACCTCTCGCTGCCATTTCGTGTCTGGAGGTGCCGACTTCGCTGCTGCCGTCCACGTACCCCGTTCCCGCAGCTTCTCCTCGCCGGAATCGCCCTCGACGGCCGCCACGGCACCCGGGCACTGTGCCGCCCGTGGCTGCACTGTGGCATGCGGCTCGTCTTCTTCCTCCACTAGCCGCCACCCGCGCCTTAACTCCTCCCTGCCCTCTCCCGTCTCGTCGCCCACTCCCGGCCAGCCAGCGCGGCGTACTGGCACCGGCGACGTGGCCCGAGACCCGCCTCTTCCCGAGAGCTCGGCTCCGGCTATAAAAGGCCATGCCCAGCCCTCCCGAGCTCCTCACCCCACTCCTCCACCCTCCAATCGCCCTCCCGAGCAGCGAGCCAAGGCCGAGAGGCCCTCTGGCCTCGAACCTCGCCGGAGATCCGCCGCCACCCGAGCTCTGCCCCCTCGCCGTTCCACTCCTCCCCGAGCTCCACCGACTGCACCCGCGAGTTCACCTCGCTCCACTGATCACGCCCGACCGCTTGCCCGACCAAATCGCCGCCGGAACCGCCGTCTCCGACGACACCCGAGCGCCGCCGCCGCCGGAGAGGAAGGGGACGACGCCGTTCGGCCATCTCTCGCGACTCTGCTGGTACGTGCGTGCTCATCTCCGTGCGCTCTATCCATCCCCGTAGTCATCGGACCTCACCGCCGTCCGTATCGCCGGCGACGATCGCCGGAGAGCCGCTCCTCTCTGTTCCCTCTCTCTCTCTCTCTCGTTTAAATCCAGCCGCGGGGCCCGCTCGTCAGCGGCTCAGCCGCGTGCGCCGAAGCGGTAAGTGGAGGCGCCTCTCCACTTTACGCCTTCGACGTGGCCCCCTGTCAGTTTTTCTGATTTTCTATTTTTAATTCAGATTTTGACCAGAACTTTGACCAGCCATAACTTTTAAACCATAAGTCCAAATCAATTGATTCTTTTTGCTCTGAGTTTGTCTTGAGCCCCTCTATTTTCTGGCAAATTTTGGTATTTTTCTCTTGTTCACAGAATTTCTGGTGAACAGAACAGTAATATGTGACATTTTCAATTGCATTTTTAAAATATTTTCAGAAGGAAATACTTTTGGATTTGAAGCCCAGGAGTTTTTGGACAACCCAATAGAGCAAGGCAAGCCATGTCATCCATTGCATGAAGCATTTCAATAGTGCTGGTTATTTAATCGAATTATATGCATTATTTTAATATGTGACAATTTAGAGTAATATTATTTTGATGCCTAGCTACTGCCATGTTAAATTATTCCTGATAAATACCCATACTGGTTAAATGCTTGACAACACTAAACCTAATTGGTTGATCTAGTGTCGCCTGTCCGGACTTATCCGTGCAGCCACATTTGCCGGTATGGGACGGCCTTGACTTGGTCTGGCTTTGTGCTCTTTTATCGGTACCACCAAACTAGGGAGGGTTATACGTGCGTGCTGCCCTGATCAGGTAGACGACGATAATCCTGTGAGCCCAGTTGAGTTATTTTGCCGGTGTCCCCGTTTGGGACAGTTAGTGGCCACGACGGTGGCAGGTGTCACGGGGTGACACAGGGGCCACCCAGGACATGACCCTGGGAGGGTATGATTGCCGGTGGTACGATAGAGGGGTCACGGGTCAGGCAGGTTTCGTTGGAGCAGCACCGGTCCACCCGAATGGGATCAAGAGGCCAGGAGCTCCATAGTGTGGGTAAAGTGCGCAACCTCTGCAGAGTGTAAGAATCTATTCGAATAGCCGCGTCCACGGTATTGGACAGTCCGTACTAGGCCACTGTATGGTCAACCACCCTAAAGATAATAATGATGGAAGAACTTGTCTTATGTTCGGAAGTACTCTGTGGATTGTGAGCATTCCGAGGGTTGTGGGACAACCCAGTTGAGAATAAGTTGGTGACAGTAAGCACTCAAGTACTTAATATGATCATTGCCATGCTATTGTTTGCTGCATTGTTTTGGTTGTCATGAGCTTGCGAGTACATTCCAAGTACTCACCTGGAGTATCATGCCAGATGCAGGGGAAGCCGAGGACGGAGGTCCCGATGGTTCGTGCTACGCTAACTAGGCCGTGTCCACAGCAGTGTCCCTGTGGATGGAGTTTCCGCGCTATGTTCCGCTACGCCGTAGATCTACCCAGTAGTATCGAGTCCCTATGTTCCATAAATAATGTAGATATTGTCTCAGCACGTGCAGTGCTTCTGGCCTCGCTATCGATGTAAATTATGAGCTTGTACTCGAGATCTATCAATAAAGTTCAGTTCTGTTCTGTTCCAAGTTGTTGTGTGTTTCCAGAAGACATGATCTCTGGGTTGGAAACACTGGTAAACCGGTTCTCTGAGCCGGGGTGCCACAACGCTTGGTATCAGAGCCGTGCTGACTGTAGGACACCCTAGTTAACCCCGCGCTAGAGCCGCGAGTAGTTTAGAGTCTTGGTGTGCCTTGCTTGCTGCATCTGATTGCTTGCATTGCATGGCATGCATGTAGTTTTTATTGTGCTAACCGTTGGTTTGATGAGTGTAGATGGCACCAGTTCCGTACCACTACCATCATGAGCCGGCACCGTTCACTTTTCCAGTACTGCTTCATAGTGTCTGGCTTCGACTGTATCCCAACGGCGAAGACCCAGTGTACCAGGTGTTCAGAGAGAAGCTTGCTGGGTCCGTGTTCGAGTACCACGCGGAAGCCTTTCTGACTACGAGTTCAGATATTGGCAGCTACTCCCGTTCTTCCAAGGGCGGAACTGCTTCTACTCCAGAGTTGGCGATCCAGTTTGCTGCGATGGAGGCTCTCACTGACTTGCGCTTTCACGAGGTCGAGATGCAGACTCATCCAGGTTTCTTTCACTACCCCACCCTGTCGCCTACGACAGGGCGAGTCCTTTTCGCACCTGTTGATCCGGCGAGTGATCGTGCTACTGGTGTTTTATCTCGTTATCTGAATGCCAGTTATCGCATGATCACTTCTCTAGCCGAGGAGCTGACTTCTGCTCGCGAGGCACTTGCGGCTGTTGCGGCAGCACAGTCTCCTCCTCCACCTCCGTTTTCACCCATGTACACTCCACCTGTTCCACCTTCCGACACTCCTTCTAGTTCGTTCGGACCGCCAGGCTTTTCGTCTGGTAGCCGACGTGAGACCCCGTCAGAGTGGGCCTCACTCCTAGCTACTCCAGCTGCTCCGATGCTGCGGCGTCATGCTTCTTCTCCTTCAGAGGGAGAACCTTCCCGTCAGCGCCATCATGATTCCTTTGATCCGGAGGCCGAGGTGCACATCATCAACTCAGATTCCGAGACAGAGTCAGACGACGAGGAGTCTTCAATGTACCAGTGTTCGTGCCACCGGCGTCACTAGAGCGGAGGCTTGAGTTTCAGTGCATGCATCATAGCATCCCTACATATGTCAACTGCCGTATGAGCAGTCTAGTCATGATCATCCCCCTACTAGCTTGTCATGTATGATGTTGGGTTGCCTTGTATAATTATGTTGTTCGCTTTATTTCTCTCTTTTTATTTGGCTTCTTTTCTGGTGTCATACTACCCTGCTTTTCCCTTATGGATGTTGCTCATCGATTCGGTATTTGCAATGGGAACAAATTTAGGATGAAGAGGTGTAGTAATCAAGGTGGCGATGGAACTCCTGTTCGTCGATCCGCCAGACAGGCAGGACAGTCACCAGAAGATTTGCCACCTCCGCCACCACAGTCACCTACCACTGATCAGATTATGAGAATGTTTGAAGAGAAAAGAAACCAAGATCTCATGGAATTTCTGAAAAGTATGCAGACTATGGTGGGTCAGAACAACCACAATGGGACACACTCTAAGCTGTCTGATTTTCAACGTACCAAGCCACCCAGTTTTGGTCAAGCTGTGGATCCTATGGAAGCTGATGACTGGCTGAGGACCATGGAAAAGAAATTGGAAATAGCCCGCTGTGATGAGTCAGACAAAGTTCCTTTTGTTACTCACTACCTGGAAGGACCAGCAGCCATATGGTGGGACAACACAAAAATACTGTGGCCTTCTGGAGAAGATATTTCTTGGGAGAAGTTCAAAGAGGTATTCCACAAGTATCATATTCCTACTGGCATAATGAAGGTGAAGCAGAGGGAATTTCTTGCTCTTACTCAAGGGAATATGTCAGTGGGTGAGTATCTGAACAAGTTTAATAATCTGGCACGGTACTCAACCCATGACGTGTCCACCGAAGAAAGGAAGATTGATCAATTCCTAGGAGGGCTGAATCATACCCTCCGCTGTCAGCTTTGTATGCTGGACTTTCCTGACTTCTAGACTCTGGTAAACAAGGCCTTCATAGCTGAACATGAGCATAAGTCAGGATATGATGATCGCAAGCGGAAGTTTGAACCCAAGAAGGACAACCGTGAGCAGTTTGTGCAGAAGCCACGTACTTGGCAACCAGGGCCATCTGAATACAAGCCTGCCTGGAACAATGGCAACAACAATAAGCCTGTTAGCCAGGACAAGACCTTCAGCAAATAGCCAGTGCTGGAGGATTGCCGTCGCAACAATACATGCTTCACTTGCGGCCAGAGCGAGCACTACTCCAAGCAATGCCCCACAAGAAATGGGAAGCCACCATCCGACTTCAAGCCACAAGTCAACAGTGTTGGACGCCGCCCCAATCCAAACTTCTATCGCGGCCAAGTCCATCATATCTCCGCTGAGGAAGCCCGCGAAGCTCCAGATGTGGTCCTTGGTATGTTTTCTGTTAACAACATACCTGCAATAATTTTATTTGATTCTGGGGCTTCTCATTCATTTATTTCGCGGAGTTTTGCCACCTTGCACAAATTTTCTCCTTCCCTTTTGGACAAAATCATGGTGGTGCAATCCCCTGGCTCCATGCTCAGAACAAATGTGATATACAAGAATCTGGAAATCTTGATACACGATGTGAAGTTTCCAGCCACTCTCGTTGCCATTGAATCCCCTGGACTGGATATAATACTGGGAATGGATTGGTTGGTACCACACCAGGTGTGTATCAACTGTGCCACCAGGAAGGTGACATTGGTTAACCCGGCAGGCCAAACAGTGCAATTCACTGCTAGCAGAGTGATGTCAAAGAAAGGAATGGCATTCAAAGCCACAGCTACAGACATAAGTCTGATTCCGGTAGTCAGTGAATTTCCGGACGTATTTCCGAAAGAAATACCAGGAATGCCACCTGATCGGGAACTAGAGTTTGCTATTGAGGTTGTTCCCGGAACTGCTCCAATATACAAGAAGTACTACCGCATGCCTTCCCCAGAGCTGGTGGAATTAAAGAAACAGTTGGATGAATTATTGCAAAAAGGGTACATTCGTCCAAGCACTTCACCTTGGGGATCGCCCGTGCTATTTGTCAAGAAGAAGGATGGCAGCCTACGAATGTGCGTAGACTATCGCCAACTGAATGAGGTCACCATCAAAAATAAATATCCGCTCCCCCGCATTGATGAGTTGAACGGAGCCCGGGTATTTTCCAAGATTAACCTTCGAACGGGGTATCATCAGCTAAAAATCAGAAAAAGAGGATATCCCCAAAACAACCTTTACCACCAGATATGGTCTGTATGAGTTTACAGTCATGTCATTCGGGCTGACAAATGCTCCAGCATATTTCATGAGCATGATGAACAAAGTCTTCATGGACTTCTTGGACAAATTTGTGGTAGTATTCATCGATGATATTCTCATCTACTCCAAAGATGAAGAAGAGCACACCCAACACCTCCATACTGTCCTGGAAAGACTAAGGACCCATCGCTTGTATGCCAAATTCAGTAAATGCGAATTTTGGCTAAGAGAGGTTGGATTTCTGGGACATATTCTGTCAGAACAAGGGGTGGTTGTCGACCCTAGCAAAGTGACTGCTGTATTAAACTGGAAGACCCCAGCCACAGTAACAGAAGTCCGTAGCTTTCTGGGATTGGCAGGCTACTACCGTTGCTTCATCGAAGGCTTCTCAAAAATAGCCAAGCCATTGACGGAACTGTTGAAAAAGAACCACAAATTTGCCTGGACGGAAGAATGTGATAGCAGTTTCATGGAGCTAAAGACGAGGCTAACTACAGCCCCTGTCTTAGTTCTTCCGGACATCCATAAGAGCTTTGATATATACTGCGATGCTTCCAGACATGGAATCGGCTGCGTCCTAATGCAAGAAGGAAAGGTTGTAGCATATGCATCCAGACAACTACGACCTCATGAGGAGAACTATCCCACTCATGATTTGGAATTGGCAGCCGTAATTCATGCATTAAAGATTTGGAGGCATTACCTCATTGGGCAGCGATGTGAGATATACACAGACCATAAGAGTCTCAAGTATATTTTCACCCAACCCGATCTTAATCTCAGGCAGAGAAGATGGCTTGAATTGGTCAAGGATTATGACCTTGGGATTAATTATCATCCGGGAAAAGCCAATGTGGTCGCCGATGCCCTCAGCAGAAAGCAAGGTACCCTAAATGCACTAATGAAGGGAATGCATCCGAGGCTGCAGGAAGAGTTTACCAAGCTGAATATGGTGTTATGCGGCCCAACTAGCCCGGATACAATGGAAATTACCCCAACACTTATGGAAGAAATTAAGGCAGCTCAGAAATCAGATCAAGGCATACAGGAAATCAAGGAGCGCATTCCGCTAGGAAAGGCCAAGTCCTTCCGAATTGATGACCAGGACACTGTATGGTTTGAAAACCGAATATGTGTGCCTGATCAAGACAACCTGAGACAGCAAATACTCAGAGAGGCACATGAATCAGCATACTCTATCCATCCGGGAGGAACAAAAATGTACCAGGACTTGCGAGAAACCTTTTGGTGGCCAGGAATGCGAAGGGACATAGCATACTATGTCGCATGTTGTGACATCTGCAACAGAGTCAAGGCTGAACACCAGAAACCCGCTGGGCTACTGCAACCTTTACCAGTTCCCCAGTGGAAATGGGATGACATATGCATGGACTTCATTGTTGGACTACCCAAGTCCACAAGAGGCCATGATGCTATCTGGGTCATCGTGGATATACTCACGAAGGTGGCTCACTTCCTTTCGGTAAAGACCACTTTTAACGCTTACCAACTGGCACAGCTCTACATGTCCCGGATAGTCAGCCTTCATGGAGTACCCAAGTCTATCACGTCAGATAGAGGCTCCTTGTTCACTTCATCATTCTGGCTGTGACTGCACCAAGCCCTGGGAACTGTGCTAAAGCATAACACGACATATCATCCACAGACAGATGGACAGACAGAACGTGTGAATCAGATATTGGAAGATATGCTTCGGTCCTGTGCTCTCGCCCATGGACCCAAATGGGAGGATAGTCTACCCTATGCAGAATTCTCCTACAATAACAGTTATCAGTCAAGTCTCAAGATGTCACCGTTTGAAGCTCTGTACGGACGGAAATGCCGCACTCCTTTAAATTGGTCTCAGACAGGAGACAGCCGTATCTTCGGCACGGATTTGATGCTCGAGGCTGAGAAACAAGTCAAGGATATCCAGGAGCGTCTTCGAGTAGCCAAGTCCCGTCAAAAGAGCTACTATGACCCGAAGCATCGGGAAGTGACTTTTGAGCCCGGAGATTATGCCTATCTCCGAGTTACCCCCATGAAAGGAATAAAGAGGTTTCATACCCGAGGAAAGCTTGCACCGAGATACATCGGTCCCTTTCCAGTCATGGCTAGAAGAGGCAGAGTGGCCTACCAGTTGGAATTACCACCAGAGTTGTCAGACGTTCACGATGTCTTTCACATATCACAGTTGAGAAAGTGCATTGCACCCCCGATCAAGCAGGCAGATATGAGTGAGCTGGAATTGACCAAGGATTTGACCTATGAGGAAAGACCTGTCAGAATATTGGATGAAATGGAAAGAACTACCAGGAGTAAGACAATCAGGTTTTACAAGGTATTGTGGGATCATCATACTGAGGAAGAGGCTACGTGGGAAAGAGAGGATTTTCTGAGATCAGCATATCCACACTTGTTCCCTGAGCAACCGAATCTCGAGGACGAGATTCATTCTAAGGGGGGTAGGTTTGTGACACCCTGGTTTTTGGCAACTTTTTCTTTTCGAAATCTTTCTGGCTTTATTTGCAATTTGGATGGATTTTGATCCCTTTCAGTTGACTTTAGACTTATGAATTCCTCTCAGTGATCCAGAGCCCTCATCATCTTGCCATAATCTTGTCACTCACCTTCTGGATCAATTTCCAATTCTCCACCTTTCCCAATTATGCATTTTCTTCCTTTGGGAACTTCTGTCATCACTATGGGTTACAAAGCAACCTATAGTTCTGGTGATCAGAAAAATCCCAAATTAATCCCACACCTTCTTGTCATCATTTACTCACACAATCTTCAAAAACATTTCATGGCCCAGTACAAAATTTTGTCTAGAAAACTCCATTTGCTCTCTGGACAGTACTAGTCATTTGTGAAGGAGCTCATATTTTCCCTACTCAGTAAATTCCTAGAAAATTCCCTGAGATATTAGGGAACCTATCTTTCCACAATATCCAAAAATATCATCTGGTCCAATACAAATTTTCACCAGCAATATTCTGCCAAGTTTCTGTTCAGTTGGAACCTCTGTGAAGGAAGTACCAGCTAGAGGTATCCAATTGAGCTGAAATTTTTATGGCATCTTCTATCCATCAGATAACCCTGCCACACCAAAATTCAGCTCCAGCAGATCACCCAGATGAGTGCTACAAACTCATCTAGGTTTCTGGTTCAGTACAACAGTTGTACATGAACTACCCTCAAATCTTGATGAAACTTTCTCAAACTTGGCCAGCTTGCAGTCCTTCCAAGATAGATCATCCCAGACATCTCCTTTGGCTCCATCTCCATCTCACCTCTTCTCTAGATCCCTCTCAAGTTTCCTGTCAGAAACTGTAGCTGAAGCTACACTTCAGTTCAGAGTGAACCTAGCCAAACCAAGAGTGCAGAGGGGCTAAATGATCAAAGGAGAACACCCTAGACATGGTGCGCTGGACTTGGTCGGCCTCTAGATGCCGGACACCGTGGTGAGCACGGTACTGGCATGCCAGTATGCGTGCTCTGCATCTCGCCGGCGACGGCCGAGGTCATTCCAGTGACCTCTCGCTGCCATTTCGTGTCTGGAGGTGCCGACTTCGCTGCTGCCGTCCACGTACCCCGTTCCCGCAGCTTCTCCTCGCCGGAATCGCCCTCGACGGCCGCCACGGCACCCGGGCACTGTGCCGCCCGTGGCTGCACTGTGGCCTGTGGCTCGTCTTCTTCCTCCACTAGCCGCCACCCGCGCCTTAACTCCTCCCTGCCCTCTGCCGTCTCGTCGCCCACTCCCGGCCAGCCAGCGCGGCGTACTGGCGCCGGCGACGTGGCCCGAGACCCGCCTCTTCCGGAGAGCTCGGCTCCGGCTATAAAAGGCCATGCCCAACCCTCCCGAGCTCCTCACCCCACTCCTCCACCCTCCAATCGCCCTCCCGAGCAGCGAGCCAAGGCCGAGAGGCCCTCTGGCCTCGAACCTCGCCGGAGATCTGCCGCCACCCGAGCTCTGCCCCCTCGCCGTTCCACTTCTCCCCGAGCTCCACCGACTGCACCCGCGAGTTCACCTCGCTCCACTGATCACGCCCGACAGCTTGCCTGAGCAAATCGCCGCCGGAACCGCCGTCTCCGACGACACCCGAGCGCCGCCGCCGCCGGAGAGGAAGGGGACGACGCCGTCCGGCCATCTCTCGCGACTCTGCTGGTACGTGCGTGCTCGTCTCCGTGCGCTCTATCCATCCCCGTAGTCATCGGACCTCGCCACCGTCCGTATCGCCGGCGACGATCGCCGGAGAGCCGCTCCTCTCTGTTCCCTCTCTCTCTCTCATTTAAATCCAGCCGCGGGGCCCGCTCGTCAGCGGCTCAGCCGCGCGCTCCGAAGCGGTAAGTGGAGGCGCCTCTCCACTTTACGCCTTCGACGTGGCCCCCTGTCAGTTTTTCTGATTTTCTATTTTTAATTCAGATTTTGACCAGAACTTTGACCAGCCATAACTTTTAAACCATAAGTCCAAATCAATTGATTCTTTTTGCTCTGAGTTTGTCTTGAGCCCCTCTATTTTCTAGCAAATTTTGGTATTTTTCTCTTGTTCACAGAATTTCTGGTGAACAGAACAGTAACATGTGACATTTTCAATTGCATTTTTAAAATATTTTTAGAAGGAAATACTTTTGGATTTGAAGCCCAGGAGTTTGTGGACAACCCAACAGAGCAAGGCAAGCCATGTCATCCATTGCATGAAGCATTTCAATAGTGCTGGTTATTTAATCAAATTATATGCATTATTTTAATATGTGACAATTTAGAGTAATATTATTTTGATGCCTAGCTACTGCCATGTTAAATTATTCCTGATAAATACCCATACTGGTTAAATGGTTGACAACACTAAACCTAATTGGTTGATCTAGTGTCACCTGTCCGGACTTATCCGTGCAGCCACATTTGCCGGTATGGGACGGCCTTGACTTGGTCTGGCTTTGTGCTCTTTTATCGGTACCACCAAACTAGGGAGGGTTATACGTGCGTGCTGCCCTGATCAGGTAGACGACGATAATCCTGTGAGCCCAGTTGAGTTATTTTGCCGGCGTCCCCGTTTGGGACAGTTAGTGGCCACGACGGTGGCAGGTGTCACGGGGTGACACAGGGGCCACCCAGGACATGACCCTGGGAGGGTATGATTGTCGGTGGTACGATAGAGGGGTCACGGGTCAGGCAGGTTTCGTTGGAGCAGCACTGGTCCACCCGAATGGGACCAAGAGGCCAGGAGCTCCATAGTGTGGGTAAAGTGTGCAACCTCTGCAGAGTGTAAGAATCTATTCGAATAGCCGCGTCCACGGTATTGGACAGTCCGTACTAGGCTACTGTATGGTCAACCACCCTAAAGATAATAATGATGGAAGAACTTGTCTTATGTTCGGAAGTACTCTGTGGATTGTGAGCATTCCGAGGGTTGTGGGACAACCCAGTTGAGAGTAAGTTGGTGACAGTAAGCACTCAAGTACTTAATATGATCATTGCCATTGCTATTGTTTGCTGCATTGTTTTGGTTGTCATGAGGTTGCGAGTACATTCCAAGTACTCACCTGACGTATCATGCCAGATGCAGGGGAAGCCGAGGACGGAGGTCCCGATGGTTCGTGCTACGCTAACTAGGCCGTGTCCACAGTAGTGTCCTTGTGGATAGAGTTTCCGCGCTATGTTCCGCTACGCCGTAGATCTACCCAGTAGTATCGAGGCCCTGCTATGTTCCATAAATAATGTAGATATTGTCTCAGCATGTGCAGTGCTTCTGGCCTCTCTATCGATGTAAATTATGAGCTTGTACTCGAGATCTATCAATAAAGTTCAGTTCTGTTCTGTTCCAAGTTGTTGTGTGTTTCCGGAAGACATGGTCTCTGGGTTGGAAACACTGGTAAACTGGTTCTCTGAGCCGGGGTGCCACATGCAACAAGGGTCAGGCCCATCCCTCTCTAGGACAGTCTCTGCCTGCCCGGCCGCGCCTCGTAATTATCTCGCGGGTACCCTCCAGGTCAACCCGACTCCACAAGGGGCTGTCGGGAACTCAGGTCCACTCTCTACCGGGGTGGCACCGCCTGTCCCTTCAGTCCCACAATCAACGGTTAAAAAGGGGCAATGGTGAAAAGTAACAGTGTGTCCGGTAACATCAAGGGGGAAATCCGAGGAATCACCCTCGATGGATTCCCACTTGAGAGGTTGTACGACATAGTCGTCATCGGAGGTGGTGGAAGAGGAATCACCCTCGATAGGCACAACCGATTAGCTATGCTACAGATCCATCATCAGAAGTGAAGTACGAGGTATCACCCTCGGCACTCGATAGTAGCCCTGCAGAGTCGTACAACTTGGGGGGTGTGCGGTGATGTGCTGGTCTCAGCCCATCGATCACATAGATCGGGGCACCGGTAATAAAGCGGAGCAACAAGGACGAGGATGAGGGATCACTGATGGATTACTAACCAACCTATACTAAGCATATCGGACAACATGTAAAGTATCAACGGCAGGTTATAACATCAGGCCATGCATCAGAATAGGAGCAATCAATTACAGTAGCAAAATCTAATGCAAGCACGGGGAAGAAGGAATAGGTGATATAGGAATGATCAAGGGGGTTTGCTTGCCTGGAAACTTTGCTGAAAAGGAAGAAGGGTCGTCGGTGACGTAGTCGTACTCAGAAGCAGCGTCGGTCTCGGAGTCTACCGGAGAGAAGAGGGGGAAGAAACAGTAAATATAAAGCACACAGATGCACGACATGCCAGTAGGTTATGCTAGGGGTGATATAATACCTCTCTAATCATTTTAGATGATTTAGGAATTTGTTTGGATTTATTTTACCAAAGCCATGCACTATTCATATATCGGAACAGGCAAAAAGTTCAATGTTCATCTACCTAGAGGGTTCTAACATGAGTGCAGATGACATATTCGGATTCTTCATATTTTTCTGATCGTTTTTCATATATAAATTATTTTCATCCGAGTTACGGTTTATTTTATATGATTTTTCAAAGTTTTATTGAATTTCTGAAATTATTTTAATTATTAATTCCGAATTATCCGAAACAGTAGCAGGTGACGTCAGCATGACGTCAGGGTGACGTCAGCAGGTCAAACCCGGCTGGGCCAGGTCAAACCTGACCAGTGGGTCCCACATGTCATACACAGTAGCTAATCCAGTGGTTAAATTAAACTAAACAGGATTAATTAGTAGGTGGGCCCCATTTGTCAGTGACCTAATTAGTAATTAGATTAATTAACAGATTAATTATCTTTTTATTTATTTATAAAAAATGTTTAAATAACGCGGGGCCCGCATGTCAGTGACCCAGCGGTGCCCAGTCAGCAGGGTTGACTGGGTCAACCCAGTCAACGGGTCCCACTGGGCCCACAGTCAGTGGCACAGGGGTGTGGGGTCCACGTGTCCACGTCAGCGCACCGGCGGCTGAACGCCGGCGACCCAATGGACGGCGGCGCGGCACAAAAGGTCGCCAGAATTTCGCGTACAGAACACGGGGAGGAGCGCGGCTTGGCTCATTCGAACGAGCAGACGACGACGAGGCGATCTGTGGTGGTGGCAGAGGTTGCGGTGGCCGGAAATGTCGCCGGCGACGAGTGGAGGCAGCGCCGGAGTTCGGGCTCGAGCGGGATCGGCGTTAGAGCGCGCGGGCGGCCAAACTAGCTAGCTAGGCGGGGCCTACGCGGTGCGGCGAGGAAGACGGGCACGAGCCCGTGACCATTTGGTCGCCGGAAGCTCGACGGCGATGAGCTCATACGGCGGTGGGCTCGGGCACGACGGGGACGGCAGCTACGGGCGCGGTAGAGCAAGGAGAAGAGGGCGGAGGGAAGCAAAGGCTCACCGCGGAGCCGTAGGGAGTGGCAGCGGGCTCGGGGGAGGCCGGTGGTGGCAGATCGGCGGCGGCGATCTCCGGTGTCCGAGAGGGGAAGGCGAGGTCGTAGCGCTCGCTGCAGAGCTTCCCGGCGTCGTCTAGTGGCACGGGGAGGGGTAGCGGACCACGGCGGTTCGATCTGGCTTGGCGGCGAGGCGAGGCGGTGACGGTGGCTACGCAGGCGGCGAAGCAACGGCGAAGGCAGCGGCGGCCATGGCGAAGAGGAGCTGCAGCAGCGCGTGGGGAAGGGGGGAAAGATCTCGGTGCGGGCCAGGGTGGACGCGGTGGCCTTCTTATCCACCGCGGCGCCCTGTAGCGACGCGGGGGCGAGCGGGCGCGGTTGGGACGGCGAGCCGTCGTCGGGCGCGCGCGCGGGAGGTTAGGGAAAGGCCGACCCAAATGGGCCGGGCCTTACTGTTGGGTCAACTGGGCCAAGTGCACAGTAGGTTTTAGGCATTTTTCATTTTCTTTTTCTGCTTTCTAATTTAGCTACTGTTTTCTATTAACCTTAGCTACCAAATGAATTTTGTAAAATGTTAAACTAGTGTCAATAATTGCTCTGCAATATTTGGTACTGCTATAAAATGGTTGGGGTAATATTTGAAATCATTTGATTTTTTATTAAATGCAAATGGATTAAAGTGGCTGTTTTAGTCACTGTTTTTTGGATGTTGGGGTCAAATTTAGAATTCAATAAATGTTGATTTTAGTTTTATAATTGCTTTGGGAATATTTGCAATATTATGAACACTTTTGTTCTACTGTTTGGATAACTTTTAATTTTGACTTTATTTTAAATTTGAATTTGAAGTTGGATTATTCTCTAAATGCAATTTAGTTAGGATGATCATGATGACAAGACTAATTAATTAGCTTAATGACAGGGTTAAGATCTGGGGATGTTACAATCCTACTGGTGATCGTTTTAGAAACAATTTCATCAGGCAAAACATCACTGGGGGAGGAGGAGAGGGGAGTATGAACAGATCGACGGGGGATGGAAAGAAGGAGTTTGAAAAAAGTGAAGGCAACAATTCGCAAGAAGGGCAGAAGATTTGGAGAGAAAAGGTAGGAAAGATTGAGATAAGTGGGGTGGCTGGAAAGGATCAAGAGACGGTTAGGACTGGAAATCAGGAAAAGAAGCTAATCTCATGATGGAGTCAGCTCAACAGCAACAGCTGTTGGCGTCGCTGCTTTCTCAGCTAGCTCAAAATATGACAAATGGAGGACTTGGAATGTCTCAAACTTCTGCTAAGGAAGGTGGTAATATGATGAACAAGGGAGCTAGTGGTGCTATGGGAGGTCGTGAGGGGGACAAGCTGAAGCTTGGTGGAACTGCAGATGGAAATGACAGATCAATGGAGGAGAGGAAGACTGGTTACAAAAATTTGGGACAGGCAGGGACAGTAGCTAATAAAGCTGGGAGGCAGATATGTGGGAAATGTAAGGAATATGGACATGGTGTTAGAGATTGCAGAGCTGGGAATTGTCTGATCTGTGGTAGAGATAACCATGTCACTGATGAATGCACTTGGCTGAAACAGATCAAACCTGTACCAAAGTATGTGGGGGTATGCAGCTAAGGGCCTTGGAGTGCTGCTGGTCCAGAGCTTCAAAGATGTAATGGTGGCTGAACATACAAACCCTCTGGCGGTAGTGGTTATCAGATCAGGAAAGATTACTGAGACTGAGTTTATACAAGCATTCAGTGATATGTTTGATTGGGGGTGGCAATGGAGAGTCAGAGAGTATGGAGAAAACTGCTATCTTATGAGATTCCCAAACAAAGCCAAGTTGGTGGAGTTAGCAAAATTTAATGATTTTAACTTGTTAGACACTGGAGTTGTAATCAAGGTGCAGGGATGGACTTTAGATCATCAAGCTATTGGGAAACTACACACTGCTTGGATCAACTTTGATGGGGTGCCTGATTGCTTCAGACACTTTTTTGGCATGTGTGAGGTGGCTGCTGCTGTGGGACCTGTGCTGGAAATAGATATGGACACAATCAATCAAGAATATGTCAGAGAAAAATGTGGGGTTAGAGATGTGGAAAAGGTTCCTGCATATGTGGAAATAACCTCCCAGGAGCTGTTGTTATTCAGGATTGGGTCAAAGGTGGAGAAGGTTGTGGAGCTTGGGTGGTACAAGGAAGACAAAAGAAAAGAAATGGAGAGCAAAGAGATAGAGGACAGGGTGGATGCTGAGGATGGAAGAAAAAGAACCAAAATGGAAGAAACACACAAGAAACAGATTGCCTTGGGCAGTTTGTCTTTGGTACAAGTGGAGGAAATTAACAAGAAAAATGATATACTCAAGAGGGCTCTTGAAGAGCAATTGGATGCTGTAGTAAAAGAAGCTGCTGCTGAAAGGGCTAAAATGCAAAAGGAAATGGATATCATGTATAGAAGAGTGCAAGCACTAGAGGAGGATAAACTGAGGCTAAATGCTTTGTGGGGGAAGAATGAAAAATGGATAGCTGAAATCAAAGTTGAAAACACACAGTTGAGGGGAGAATTGACCAAACAACAGGAAATGATACAGCAAATCTTTCAAGATGTAGCAAATAAAGAACAATATGAGATGGAGTTGGCTAACATGGACCTGGAAGATATTGAAAAAGAAGCTGAGGGGAAGAAGAGTGAAACTGAAGGAGATGGATATCTGGAGCCCACTGACTATAATGCTAGCCCGGGGTCAGAGACTTTTTTGGGGGGGGGGGGGGGATGGCTGCCTTGCATGGAGATGGCACTGCTGAAGATGAGGAGGATGAGGAAAGAAGGAGAAGTGCAAGATACAAATGAAAAGAGGATCTTAAGGTGGAAGATTTGGCAAGGATCAGAGCTGAAGAAAGGGATAATTATGGTAATATTCCTGACCCTTTTATTACAAACAACTCTCTTCTACATATGACTTCTTTGATAGGGGTTGATTTGGGATGTTCCATTGAAATGATTAATAAAAATATGGAAGTAATTAACAAAATGGAGATAGCTAGGAAGGAAATGTATTTTGCCAATTTAGAGAGGCAAAAAGTAGAAGGGGAAATGGGCCCTAGCACACCAGTTCATATAGAGACTGGGGATGCTACCTTAGATGAGTTGTGTTCAGATTTTGGTGGATCTGATGAAGGGGTAGGATATGAGGAATTTGAAAAAATTAGGAAAATGTTTGCTGGTGGTAAATTAAAAAAGGAATGCTCTCCAAGTATGACTTGTGAGAAGCATTCTGTGACTGTTGGGGCCTTAAGGAAAAAAGGCAAAAAAGGAAAAAGATAAAAACATTGTATACAGAAACGAGGGGTGTTTTCTGGAACGCTAGGGGAATGGGAAAAGATCATAAAAAAGGATTTATCAGGGAGATGATTACAGAAAAAGGTTTGGATTTTATAGGGGTTGTGGATACGGTGAAGAGGAATTTTACTAAAAATGAACTATATAATTTGTGCAATGGGAAATCTTTTGATTGGTTTTGGAGTCAACCCAGAGGGCTTTCTGGGGGGATTTTAGTTGGAATTAACAAAGATCATTTTGTGGCTGTTCATTCTGAAATTGGAGAATACTTTGTGAGGGTGATGCTCTATGATAGGAAAGCTAAATTCCACTGGAATCTTATAGCTGTATATGGTGATGCACATAATGATGGAAAAGCTAGCTTCCTGGCTGAGTTAGCTAGAGTACATCATGATAATTGCATCCCATGTTTGATAGGAGGAGATTTTAATATCATCAGAAAAGAAAGTGAGAAAAACAAGCCTACGAACAACAGACATTGGAGCTTTGTGTTCAATGCCATAATTGAAAATGCTGGATTGAGGGAATTTCCTTTAAATGGAAGAAAGTTTACTTGGGCTAATAACCTTCCAAATCCAACTTATGAAAAATTAGATAGAATCCTGTGTTGCCCTGTATGGGAGGAGAAATACCCCCTGACAGTTGTACAAGCTTTGGCTAGGGAAGTGTCAGACCATACTCCTCTGTTCCTAGATTCTGGAGAACATAGCAAGCATGAGCCAATCTTTAGATATGAAAACTACTGGCTGATGAGAGAAGGGTTTAAAGAATTTGTGTACAAAATATGGATTGAGAAATATAAAGGGGACACCTTAGAAAGATGGCAAGCTAGGTTTAGGAATTTAAGAAAGAAAACAAAAGGATGGAATAAAAATATGGATGCTTGGTATAAGAAAATCAAGAAGGAAATCATTGATAAATTGGATATAATAGACAAGAGAGCTGAGCAACAAGGTTTGACTGCATGTGATAGACAGGAGCAGATAGAGCTGAGGGATCAATTAAATAGGTTGCTCAAACAAGAAGAGATGAAATGGCTGCAGAGATACAAAGATAAGGAAATCACTGATGGGGATGGTAACACTAGATATTACCATGCCAAGGTCAATGGGAGAAGGAGAAAAAATCTGATTACTTCCTTAGAACAAAAAGATGGGGTGATTGAGGAAGAGGAACAATTAATAGCATATATTACACAGTTTTACAAAAAATTGTTTGGACATCCAGAGGCTACTAATGTGTCTATAAATGAAGAAAACCTTGAAAAAATCTCTGGGAAGGATGTGGAAGAGTTGATGAGACCCTTTACCCTGGAGGAAATTAAAGAGGTGGTATTTGGGATGAAGAGAAACAAAAGTCCAGGCCCTGATGGGTTCCCAGCTGATTTCTATCAGGATTTCTGGGATCTGCTAAAATGGGATTTAAAAGAATTAGTGGATGAATTTGCTAGTGGGAAACTAGATATATCCAGACTGAACTATGGGATTATAACTCTGGTACCTAAAACTGATGATGCTAAACAAATACAAAAATTCAGACCAATATGTCTTTTGAATGTAAGTTTCAAAATTATCACTAAACTCCTAATGAAAAGATTGAGTGCCTGTGTTTCTCCAGTTATTTCTCTGAATCAGACAACATTTATCAAGGGGAGATACATCATGGAGGGGGTTGTGATTTTACATGAAGCTCTAAACTCTATACATACAAAAAAGGAAGATGCTTTGATTTTTAAAGTAGATTTTGAAAAAGCTTATGATAAAATTAAATGGCCTTTTGTGATTAAAATGTTGCGATTAAAAGGGTTCCCTGATATATGGTGTGATTGGGTAATGAAGACAATGAGAGGTGGTCATGTTGGGGTGAGAGTGAATGATAGGATTGGCCCATACTTTAAGACATTTAAAGGGTTGAGACAGGGTGATGCTATGTCACCATTGCTATTTGATTTAGCAGTTGATGCGTTGGCTATTATTTTGAATAATTCTAGAGACAATGATATAGTTAAAGGGGTCTTGGGAGGGAGCAATAACAAAGGCATTAATATGCTACAATATGCTGATGATACTGTTTTTGTAGGAGATATGCCCTAGAGGCAATAATAAATGTTATTATTTATCCCCATGTTCGTAATTAAGTTTATATTCCGTGCTATAACTGCTATGGTTCTCGAGTCTGCAATAACCACGAGGCTCGGAGGAAGCCTCATATGCACGTGTGGAATTATAAACGGTAAAATGTATTCCTAGTCTGGCCTCTAGGACTAGCTCAAGTGTTGCATGATGATTCTGTTTTCCTGATCATGGGCATGACTATGCCGGCAACTTTGAGGGCACAATGTTAGAAGAACATTTGTGTTGAATCGACCCGATTGATGTTATGCTATGAGATACATTCGTCACAAGTTAATGGTTAATAACACAGAGAAAGTTAATGTTTGCATAATTCCTTAGACCATGAGAGTATCGAGTTTCTTCATGCTTGCTTCATGAACTTTGGGGTTTGTTAAACGTCATCCGTAAATGGGTGGCTATTACGGCGGCTTACGGGTTCATGGAAAAGTATGACAAGTAACTTGATAGCTCAAGATTGGGATTTGCTCCTCCGACGATGGAGAGATATCTCTGGGCCCTCTCGGTGTTACGGTATCCATCATCGTCTGGCCAGACACATTGTGATTTGATCACGGGGATGCCGGAACACGGGAACGAGAAAAGAGAACAAAAACCGGTAATGAGGTACTTGCATAGTGGACAAGTTGTTGATCCACGGGGATGCCGATAAATCTCACCTCGGGTATTTGTAACATATCGCGAAGCAACAGGAATAGCACACGACAACTGGAGGTTCACTCGAATATTTATTCGTGTGGGTATAGGGGTCAATATGGGTGTCCACGGCTCCGATGTTGATCATTGATCAGAAAGTGTTCCGGTCATGTCTATACTTCACCGAACCTATAGGGTCACATGCTTAAGGGTCATCTATCTGCTGAATACTAGACAGGGAGTCTGAGAGAAAGTCACCGAAAAAGTTTCGGAGACATCGGAAAAGTTCCGGAGAGAGAACACCGGAATAGTTTCGGTAAAACTGAAAAGTTGTTTCAGGGTATACCATTAAGTCAAATTGGTTTCGGCACACGCCTGGAAATTCTTGGGGGGTGCCAGAATTGTTCTGGAAACTTCTGGGATTTTTCCGGAGAAAAAACCCGGAAATGTTCCGGAGCTGCCGGAACCGCTTTGGTTGCTTTTCGCAGATGAAAATCACTAATCCGGAATTGTTTCGGAACGCGTCCAAAATTATTTTAGTGGGTACTGGAAATGTTCTAAGACCTACAGAAATTTTTTCGGATTAAACGGCCGCGGAAAATGTTCGTGAATAGTGGGAGCACTATTATGAATAGTGGAAACACTATTGGGAGAAAATATCTCACGAATAGTGGAAACACTATTATGAATAGTGGAAACACTATTGGGAGAAAATATCTCATGAAATAGTGGAAACACTATTATTAATAGTGTGAAAATATCTGAGGGAATTTTGGTATTTTGGGAGCCACCCTACCCCTTTGGGTTTTCCTATAAATAGAGGTGGAGAGGCACTCTCCACACTCACTCTTTCTCACATACACATGCCATTGCAATGATCTGGCTTCTTCTCTCCCTCCCTGCGAAATAGTTTCGTAGAGCCGAAAGGCTGTCTGGGTTCCGGTGGGAACTAGTTCTGGACGGCGAAGCCCTGCCGGATAGATGACACCGTATGTCTGCAACCCCGTAGAGAGGTCGTAGGTTCGATCTTTTTGCCCGAGGGGTTGTTCGAGAGTGCCTCCCGAAGGGCTGTCCGAGTTTCGAGCGTCCTCCTGAAGGGCTGTCCGTGACACCGTCTGAGGGACTGTCCGACTGCCTCCTGGAGGGCTGTCCGAGGGGCAGACGAGGGAGAACATCCTCGCGGTTGGGAGGTTGTAAAATCCTAGCTGCGGGGATCTGCACCGCCGATCGTCATCAACTCTACTTCCGCTGCGCTATGAGTCGGTAACGAAAAGATCAAACCTTGTATGCAGTCTCCATAGTGGCCCTGGGCGTGCTCGTTGTACCGGAAAATTTTGTTTTCTGTCGCGTTCCCCTACAGTTTTTCTGTTGCAAGATGATGTAGAAAGTGCAAAAAATCTGAAATTCATTCTATGTGCTTTTGAGAAAATGTCTGGTTTGAAAATAAACTTTCATAAAAGTGAGTTGATGCTTTTTGGTAAAGCAAATGATAGGAAAGAAATGTATCAGGAAATCTTTACATGCAAAATGGGGGAGTTACCCATGAAATATCTGGGTCTACCTGTTGATGAGGTTAGAATAAGAAATAAACACTGGAATGGGGTTGTGGAAAAAATTGAGAAGAGATGTGGCTGCTGGAAAGGCAGACTGCTAGGGTCTATAGCTGGGAGAATATCTTTAGTACAAACCTGTTTGACTAATATTCCTCTGTTTATGATGTCTTTCTATCCCATGCCAGTAGGGGTGAGGAAAAAAGCAGATTTCTATAGAGCTAGGCTGGTATGGCAAGAAGATGAGGATAAACAGAAATATCACTTGGTTAAATGGACAGAATGTTGTCTTCCTAGAGATTATGGGGGTTTGGGAATTCTAAATCTAGATATTATGAACAAAGCTTTATTGGTTAAATGGTTTTGGAAATTAGAGAGTGAAGAAGGGTTATGGCAAAATGTGCTATTCAACAAATATATTCCTGATGGATGTATTTCCAGAGTTAAGAAAAAGAAAGGAGACTCACAATTCTGGGCTAGTTTACTACAGGTCAAAGATATCTTTTATGCACTTGTTAAAAAAAATAGGGGATGGGAAAGGTACTAGATTTTGGGAAGATATCTGGGTCGATGATCATGCTTTAAAAGATGATTATCCTAGATTGTATAACCTTTGCTTTGATCACAACATAACTGTGACAGAAGCTATCATAAAAGGGTGGCAGGGGTTTAAGTTTAGAAGAACTCTATGTGGGGAAACTATAGAATTATGGAAAAGCTTAAAAAAAGATGTGAGAAAATTGAAATTGGGGAGGGGAGAGACAAAGTGGAATGGACACTGACTGGGGATAAAAAAAAATCAGTCAAATCCTTATATAGGAGAATGATTACTGACAGCTGCAACTTTCCACAAAAAAATTTATGGAAAGTGAAGGTTCCTGCAAAAATTAAGGTGTTCCTTTGGCTTATAAATAGGAAAAGTGTTCTAACTAAAGATTCTTTGATTAGGAAAGGGTGGAAAGGTTCAAAAGAATGTGTATTATGTATAAAAGATGAGCAAGTGGACCATCTTTTCTTTTCATGTTCTACTGCTACTCTGTTGTGGAGTTTGATAAAATGCTCATTTGGTCTGAATTCCATTCCTATGTCAGTAGACGATTGCTTTGGGAGATGGGTTAATACTTTTAGAAAAACAGAACGGAAATTAGTTCTGGTGGGGCTGTCTGCTATGTTCTGGGCTATTTGGAAAAGTCGTAATGCAGTTATATTTGAGAATAAGAAATATACTGATCCAATGACTCTGATTCAAAAGATGACATACTGGATTATGGCTTGGTCTATCTTGCAGATAAATGAACAAAACAAAAAGGAGCTGGAGCTGGGATCAAGGCTGCTAGAACAAGTAGCAAGTGAAGTCTACAGATCAGCGCACGGGTGGAGATTCAACGTGCCAAGACTACTTTGAAGGGGCTGCGACGCTGGCACGGCTGCATCTTCGCTTGGAGGCTGGAATGTAGACTTCGTTTTGCATGTTTCTGTTCATGCTGCCTTTCCCTCTGGCTGGTACCTGTATTTGAGGATAGAACTCCAACCTAGCTTTATTTTGGTTTGTTATGATGCTGAATCCGTCGTTGTGGTGACAACCCGCGCTGATGGGGGTGCTTATCCTAGTTAGCTGGTGTAGTTTGGTAGTAGCTAGATATCGGCAGTTTGGGCCCTTGGAGGCTGTTTGGTTCTGTAAAACTGGTGTTTGTAGCTCGTTCATTCTGTTTGGTTTCCCTTAATGGAAATCGAAGGGGGAAACCCTTCTTTGATCAAAAAAAAATACACCATTACAAAATTTAAACAATCATCCATATATAGTAAAAAAACTAAAGCACGCAAGTACATGTATATTTCATAGCTGCCCTCATTGATAATACAAATACAAATAAATAATGTTATATGTGTTATATGTATATATAGACAGTCATCCAACAACAAAGTCCACACAGATTTGCAAAATCAAGCGAAAAAACTACAATTAGTGTTGCTTTTAGAATGACGCCAGTCATGTTCTTGTTGTTATGGGTGGTGCTCAATGGCCCACGACATGTTGGATTAATAATTGTCGCACCCTTATAAATATTGATTGTACTTCATGTTTTATGTAAGCACCGAATTACTCTCTCTCGATCTAGATCTATTAACCAGCTCAATTCACAGTACAATGGCGGATTTGAATTCAACAGGGAGGATGAACTGGAATACAGCTAGTCACGCACGCCACGCTATCCTATCCAGACCCCGACCGAAGCCATTCTCCTCCACACACTGTTACAAGTCCAATGATCGGGTATTTAAACACCAGTAGTTACTGGACCCATTCTAGGCCAGCTACATGAGCAGGAGCCTGCTTGTTCCTCCTGGGCCTGGCCTGGTTCTGTAACCCTTCATCTGTTGTCGTTGTTGCTGTAGTAGTGCTGCTGACAACCCCCCCTGGACGAAAAGCGGCTTGCCCCCAAGACGGCGCGCGAGGGAAATTTTGCTTGAGCATTTCTTGATCTTCCCAGGTAGCCATGGATTCCGGCGAGCGGCTCCACTTGATGAGCACTTGAGCAATCAACTTGTTTCCCCGCGAAACAAGGCGTCGATCAAGAATACGGGATGGAACCTGCAGGTGAGCACTGGACGAAGGTAACATGGGGAGTACCTGCTGGTCCGCCTTGATGTGGCGCTTGAGGAGTGAAACATGGAAAACTAGGTGTACACGGCAGTGCTTTGGCAGCACTAATCTGCATGCAACCTCACCAACTTTCTCTGTGATTTTGAAGCGGCCAAAATATTTGAACGCCAGCTTATGGTTTGCCCACGGAGCGATGGATGATTGTATATATGGTTGCATCTTCAGGAACACCGTGTCTCCCACCACAAAGGATCTCTCAGTACGGTGTTTGTCAGCCTGCACCTTCATTCGCTGTTGAGCACGCAAGGAATGTTGCTTGACTGACTCCATCACCACATGTCTGTCCTCCAGCCACTGATGAACATCGGCATTGGTGATAGCATCCACTGGAGAAATACCAAAATATCGAGGGCCATGCCCGTAGACAATTTCAAATGGGGATCGGCCAGTCGATGAATGCCAGTTTGTATTGTACCACAACTCACAAAGGGGCAGCCATTGAGACCAACGGTGTGGATGGGCACTGATGAAACAACGAAGATAGCCCTCGACCTGTTGATTGACTCGCTCGGTCTGTCCGTCAGTTTGAGGATGCTGGCCTGAACTCATCCGGAGTTTGATACCTGTTCTGTTGCATAATTCCTTCCAAAATGAGCTAGTAAAGATGGGATCACGATCAGAGACCAGGGACAGTGGAAGACCATGAAGGCGATAGACACGATCGAGAAAGTGTTCAGCCACTGTGCCAGCTGTGTAAGGATGTTTCAGCGCAATGAAATGGCCATATTTGGTCAGCTTGTCAATCACCACCAGTATACAGTTGTATTGTTGAGAAGTAGGAAGGCCTTCAATGAAGTCAAGAGTCATAATCTCAAAAGGTTTGGATGGCACTGGCAATGGTTGCAAGAGCCCTGGATATGGAACTCTTTCAGGCTTGGCGAGCTGGCAAATCTGGCACTGTTGCAAGGCGATCTTGATCATTTGCTTCATATTTTTCCAATGGAAAAGTTGGGAAATCCTCCTGTAGGTTACTGGAAACCCAGAGTGACCACCAGCAGAGCTAGCATGTAAATTGTCAATAATTTTGCGCTGTAGCTGGGCATCTGGACCAATCCAAATACGCTTCTTGAATCTCAACAGGCCACCATGTAATGTAAACTTAGGGACAGCAGATGGATCAACGGATAATTTCTGAAGGATTGCCAATGTACCGGGGTCAGATGAATAGTTGTGCATGATTTCCTGCAACCAAGCCGGCTGAACTGAAGAAATGTTGTAACAGTCAGCGGATGTATGAGGACGACGGGACAAAGCATCAGCAGCTCTGTTGTCAGCACCCTTCCTGTAAACGATCTTATAATCCAAACGCAGTAATTTTGTAAGTGCCTTCTGCTGCCAAGCTGTATGCAGCCGCTGTTTTGACAGATTAACAAGGGCCCTTTGATCAGTTACTATTGTGAACTCCTTAAGCTGCAGATAAGAGCGCCACTGTTCCACTGCTAGCAAGATAGCCAAGAATTCCTTCTCATACACAGAAAGTGTTTGGTTTCCGGGGCCCAATGCCTTGCTGACAAAGGCAAGGGGATGGCCCTCCTGCATTAGGACTGCTCCAATCCCACAGTCACTAGCATCTGTCTCCACAATAAAAGGTTTTTGAAAATTTGATAGAGCCAAAACAGGGGCAGTAACCAGAGCAGTTTTAAGAGTTTGGAAAGTTGTCTCTTCTATTCCAGTCCATACAAACATGTTTCCCTTGCGCAGAAGATTTGTAAGAGGTTTAGCAATAACACCAAAGTTACGTATGAATTTCCTATAATAGCCTGCCAGGCCAAGGAAACTTCTGACCTCTTTGACTGATATAGGAGTAGGCCACTGCTCAATGGTGTGAATCTTGGAAGGATCTGTAGAAACACCATCCTTTCTAATGATGTGACCCAGATAGAGCAACTGCTGAGAAGCAAATTCACATTTTGAAAACTTAACATACCATTTGTCCTTTTGTAATATTTGCAGAACTTTGTACATGTTGTTCCAGTGTTTTGCTGAAAATAAGGATGTCATCAAAAAACACTAGCACAAAATGCCTAAGCATTTTAGGTTTCTGTGACATAGAAATGTTCATAGCTCCTTGAAAAGTATTTGGTGCTCCTGTCAGACCAAATCCCATGACCAAGAACTCAAAGTGACCATGATGTGTCTGAAATGTTGTTTTATATTCTTCACCAGGAGCTAGTCTGATCTGGTGGTAACCAGCTCTGAGATCAAGCTTTGTAAACCACTGTGCACCATGCAACTCATCCAGCAGTTCATCAATTACTAGCATAGGAAATTTTCCTTTGATTGTGAGTGCATTCAAATGTCTGTATTCAACTACTAGGCACCAAGTATGATCTTTCTTCTTGACTAGCAGTATGGGTGAAGAGAAAGGGCTGTTGCTTCTTCTGATTACACCTGAATCCAGCATTTCTTGAATCTGTTTCTCCACTTCATCCTTCAACTCTAGAGCTAATCTGTAGGGCCTGAGGGAAAAAGGTCTAGCACCTGGTATGAGTGGTATGGAATGATCACAATCTCTTTCTGGAGGTAACCCAACATGAACAGCAAAAACATCTTGATATTGGTCAATCAGTTCCTGAATTTCTGGTAAAATAATTTGTGCATTTTCATCAGTAACCACAGACAGTTCAATAATGGTGTAAGCAAACTCAACAGGTGCTGCTCCTTGCAAGGTAATTGTGCTACCATGGAGAGGAATTGACATCCACTGTTGCTCCCAGTCAACAGTCATGGGACTATGCTTCGCAAGCCAATCCAGTCCCAAAATCCCATCATAACATGTAAGAGGTAATATTCTGAGATCATGTTCAAACTGAGTATGTTGCACTGACCACTGACATTTTGGTATGTAACTGCAGCAACTCATGATTCCTCCATTAACTACTTTAACCTTCATCTTAGTACATCTTTGCACCCCAGAGAGTTTTGATGCTGTAGTAGAATCGATGAAGGAGTGAGTACTGCCTGAATCCACTAGAAATGTTTTCTGTTGCCCTTGAATATCGACCACCAACTGTAAAGCCTTGCTATGAGAAGATTTGCCTTCAGCTGCTTCAGATATTGCCATGAGATTAACCTCTTCTTCTCCATCAGTAACTGAATCTTCAGTGCCAGTGCATTGAAAAAATTCTACCATCTCCTGCACCACATGCAGTGACACTGTTTGCTTGCACTGGTGGTCACGACTCCATTTTTCACCGCACATAAAACATAACCCCTTGGCCTGATAACCCACAAGTATAAGGGATCAATTGTAGCTTTTTCGATAAATAATAGTGTCGAACCCAACGAGGAGCTAAAGGTAGAATTAATATTCCCTTCAAGTTCTATCGACCACCGATACAACTCTACACGCACTTAACGTTCGCTTTACCTAGAACAAGTATGAAACTATTTTGTAGGTGATAGGATAGGTTTGCAAAAATAAAACTAGAAGCAATTTGCGAGATAATAAAAGTTAGTTGTTTAGTAGAAAGTTTTTGTAACACAAGAGAATGATTTGTCCCTAGGCAATCGATAACTAGACCGGTAATCATTGTTGCAATTTTATATGAGGGAGAGGCATGAGCTAACATACTTTCCGTACTTGGATCATATGCACTTATGATTGGAACTCTAGCAAGCATCCGCAACTACCAAAGATCATTAAGGTAAAACCCAACCATAACATTAAGTATCAAGTCCTCTTTACTCCCATACGCAACAACCCCCTTACTCGGGTGTAAGCTTCTGTCACTCTAGCCGCCCACCATAAGAGAATTATGAACGTATTGCAAACCCTACAGCGGGGATCCCTCACGCTTGCGTGACACGGAGGGCACCATAGGACAGCACCAAAATAAAACATATAACTCAAACCAATCACGATCGTCAATCAACCCATAGGACACCACAAATCATTGGATAATAATATGTAGCATTAAGCACCATGTTTAAGTAGAGAATTACAGTGGGAATTGAGAGGTTACACCGCTGCATAGAGGGGGAGAGAGTTGGTGGTGACGGCGGCGAAATTGTTGGTGTAGATCGCCGTCACGATGATTGCCCCGGCGGCGTTCCGGCGCCACCGGGAGAGATGGGGAGAGAGCCCCCCTCCTTCTTCTTCTTCCTTGGACTCCCCCCCTAGATGGGAGGATAGTTTCCCCTCTGGTCCATGGCTGCCATGGCGGCGGAGGGGCAGGAGCCCCTCCTAGATTGGATCTCTCTCTCTGTTCTCTTCTGTTTCGCATTCCTGTTTTCTGGCCCTTCACCGTTTCTTGAATTCCCGGAGATCCGTAACTCCGATTGGGATGAAATTTTAACACGATTTTCTTCCAAATATTATCTTTCTTGCAGAGAAAGAAGGGGGTCAACCGACTTACGAGGTGCTCACGAGCCACCAGGGCGCGTTTGCCCCCCCATGCGTGCTCTGGTGCCTCGTGGCCACCTCGGACACCGTCTTGCGTTGATTCTTCTTCCCAAAAATCACATATATTCCAAAATAAATCTCCGTAAATTTTTATCGCGTTTGGACTTCGTTTGATATGGATATTCTGCGAAACAAAAAACATGCAACAAACATGAACTGGCACTGGGCACTGGATCAATATGTTAGTCCCAAAAATAATATAAAATGTTGCCAAAAATATGTTAAAGTTGTAGAATATTGGCATGAAACAATAAAAAATTATAGATACGATGGAGACATATCAGCATCCCCAAGCTTAATTCCTACTCGTCCTCGAGTAGGTAAATGATAAAAAAGATAATTTTTGATGTGGAATGCTACCTAGCATGATCTTGATCATGTAATCTAATCATGGCATGAATATTAAGACACGCGTGATTCAAAGCAATAGTCTATAATTTGATATAAAGAGATCAATACTCAGGCATCCCAACAAACAATCATGTCTTTCAGAATAAAAATGCTAAAGAACGCTATCCCTACAAAATCATATAGCCTTGTCATGCTCCATCTTCTTTACACAAAATATAAATCATGTACTACCCCGGTGTCAGCCAAGCAATTGGTTCATACTTTTTAACGCGCTTCAGCTTTTTCAACCCCCACGCAATACATGAGCGCAAGCCATGTATATAGCACTATGGGTGGAATAGAATGCGGTGGTAGAGATTAATATGGAGAAGACAAAAAAGGAAGAAAGTCTCACATCGACGCGGCTAATCAACGGGCTATGGAGATGCCCATCAATTGATGTCAATGCGAGGAGTAGGGATTGCCATGCAATGGATGCACTAAGAGCTATAAGTGTATGAAAGCTCAAACTGAAAACTAAGTGGGTGTGCATCCAACTTGCTTGCTCAAGACCTAGGGCAATTGAGGAAGCCCATCATCGGAATATACAAGCCAAGTTCTATAATGAAAAATTCCCACTAGTATATGAAAGTGACAACATAGGAGACTCTCTATATGAAAAACATGGTGCTACTTTGAAGCACAAGTGTGGAAAGGATAGTAACATTGCCCCTTCTCTCTTTTTCTCTCATTTCATTTTTTTTTTGTTTTCTCTTTTTTTCTTTTTTTTCTTGGGCTCTTTTTGGCCTCTCTTTTTTCCTTTTTTTTATTTTGTCCGAAGTCTCATCCTGACTTGTGGGGAATCATAGTCTCCATCATCCTTTCCTCACTGGGACAATGCTCTAATAATGAATAATGATGATCATCACACTTCTATTTACTTACAACTCAAAAAATTACAACTCGATACTAGAACAAAGTATGACTCTATATGAATGCCTCTGGCAGTGTACCAGGATGTGCAATGATCTAGCGTAGCAAAGATATCAAAAAACGGACAAACCATGAAAATATCATGCTAGCTATATTACGATCATGCAAAGCAATATGACAATGAATGCTCAAGTCATGTATATGATGATGATGGAAGTTGCATGGCAATATATCTCGGAATGGCTATGGAAATGCCATAATAGGTAGGTATGGTGGCTGTTTTGAGGAAGATATAAGGAGGCTTATGTGTGATAGAGCGTATCATATCACGGGGTTTGGATGCACCGGCGAAGTTTGCACCGACTCTCGAGGTGAGAAAGGGCAATGCACGGTACCGAAGAGGCTAGCAAATTGCGGAAAGGTGAGAGTGCGTATAATCCATGGAGTCACATTAGTCATAAAGAACTCACATACTTATTGCGAAAGTTTATTAGCCCTCGAAGCAAAGTACTACTACGCATGCCCCTAGGGGGGAGGTTGGTAGGAGTTAACCATCGCGCGCCCCCGACCTCCACGCAAAGGAAGACAATCAATAATAAATCATGCTCCAACTTCTTAGCATAACGAGAGACTATACATGCATGCTTCGGGAATCACAACCCTTAACACCAATATTCCTACTAAACCACAATCATTCACTAGTACCTCCCACATATTACCATCTCTATATTGCAAAACTATTGCAAGGAATCAAACATATCATATTCAATGATCTACAAGTTTTATGTAGGATTTTATGACTAACCATGTGAATGACCAATTCATGTTGACTCTCTAAATAGATATAAGTGAAGCAAGAGAGTTTAATTCTTTCTACAAAAGACCATGCTCTAATAAATATAAGTGAAGCAAAAGAGCATTCTACAAATAACGGTTTTCTAAATGAAGAGAAACAAGCATCCAATCTTCAAATGATATAAGCGAAGCACATGAAGCATTCTATAAAGCCATACTCAAAAGATATAAGTGAAGTGCAAAGAGCATTCTATAAATCAACCAAGGACTATCTCATACCAGCATGGTGCATAAAATAAAAGGGAAAAATAAACACAAAAGACGCTCCAAGAATTTACGCATATCATGTGAACAAAACAAAAACCGAGACATACCGATAATTGTTGAATAAAGATAGGATGCCTTCCGGGGCATCCCCAAGCTTAGACGCTTGAGTCTCCTTGAATATTTACTTGGGGTGCCTTGGGCATCCCCAAGCTTGAGCTCTTGCCTCTCCTTATTCTTCTTATATCAATACCTCCTCGATCTTTGAACACTTCATCCACACAAAACTTAAGAAAACCTTCGTGAGTTCCGTTAGTATAATAAAGCAAATCACTACTTTAAGTAATGTTGCAAACCCATTCATATTTTATTTTTGCATTATACCTACTGTATTATAACTTCCCCATGGCTTATACCTTCCGATACGATCCATAGTTTCATCAAAACAAGCAAAACAATGCATCAAAAACAGAATCTGTCAAAAACAGAACAGTCTGTAGTAATCTGAACATTGACCATACTTATGTAACTCAAAAAATTCTGAAAAATTAGGACAAAATAAAAACATTTCATAGAAGTACTTTGTTAAAAATTCAATTTTTTTTCACATTCCAGAAAAAAATGTAAATTCACGCACTACAGCAAAAGTTTCTGTTTTTGCACCGCACATACCAAACAAGCAATTTAAACATCCTAACGGTAAATCTTGGCACATTATTTTTATAATACAATGGATTTGTACAAGGGGATAATTATTTTTGTTGAAAAGTTTCTGTAATTCAAGATTCACAAAGTTTCTATGGGCATGAACAAAGTTCAAGGAGCTCCCCCACTTCAACGGTGCTCGTCTTTCTTACTTTCACTTTCCTTTTTGAAAAGTTTTAGGTTCCCCTCTATATTTTTTTTGTTTTTAATAAACTTTATAAAAGCACTCAACAGAAATAAATGACTCTCTAGAACTTCCGGGTTGTCTCCCGGGCAGCGCTTTCTTTAAAGCCATTAAGCTAGGCATAAAGTGCTCAAGTAATTGATCCACCCGGATCCCAAGGTATATCAAAGCCAATTTTAATTAACAATGATTTGTAATTTAGTAGTGAGCACAAAGCAACATATATCATGCAATGACGAAGTCTAACTCTCTTCCTATGCATCGGCATGTCATAAAAGAACAATTCATGCACATCCAGTAAAGGCCAATGCATAGCATAAACAGTTTCTTGCAATTTTATCGTATTGGAAACAAAGAGAGGTTGAGATGTAGTTCCTCTCTCATAATAATTGCAATTAGGAGCAGCAAGCACATGCATATTATATTCATCAAAATTATCATGTGTAGTAGTAAAACGCAACCCATCAATATAATCCTTAATAAGAGCAAACTTCTCCGATATAGTGTAGTTGGGAGAATTCAAAAAGATAATGGGACTATCATGTGTGGGTGCAATAGCAACAATTTCATTGTTAACATAAGGAATTATACCAAGTTCATCTCCATAAGCATCATTCATATTGGCATCATGGCCACAAGCATAGCAAGCATCAATTTCATCAAAAAGGGATATTTCAAATGAATCCAAGGGGTCATAGCAATTATCATAGCATTCATCCTTCGGTAAGCACGAAGGGAAATTAAACAATGTATGAGATAAAGAGTTACTCTCATCAAAAGGTGGGCACGGGTGATCAATCCGCTCTTCCTCCTTTCGTTCTTCGCTCTCCTCCTCATCTTTTTCATCTAATGAGCTCACAGTGTCATCAATTTCTTCTTTCATAGATTCCTGTAAAATATTAGTCTCTTCTTGGACAGCGGAGGTGTCCTCAATATATTGTTCACATAAGCATTAGCAGCATAGTTTTCATAGCAATATTTAAGTATGGCAGAATTTTCAGATTTGTAAAGAGTAGCATCATACTTTTCAATCAAAGAAGCAATTTCATAAGCACCCTTAAAAGCAACAAATTCTTCAATTTGTTCAATATCATAGTAACTATAAACACCTTTATCATAAGAAGATACGATTCCATTATCACTAAACTCACATTGGTAGGGAAGGTGTTTCTTAGGGTCTTCAGAACAACAAGTAAAATCATGTATTCCGCATAAATTCCAAGCATAGCATTGCAAACAATTAATTTGATGCCGTAAAAGTTTCCCTTTTTGAGATAAGCGATGTCACACAAAATAAGCATGCTCATTTAATGATTTTCCCTCAACTAAGCTAGTTGGGTTTTTAGCACGAGCACATAGGGATCGAAGATGATCCAAGTAGAAAGCTTCAGCAGTATGATAGATTTTGGGTGGTTCTTCAACCATTGGTTTAGCAGGTACAACTGTTTTTTTGGTATTTTACATTTCCTAACCATAACTAAAGATAGAAAACAAGAGCACAAAATAAAATATACTCAGTGATAAAGCAAACAAGCACACACGAGAATATCAACCCCACGCTATTGCTCCCCGGTAACGGCGCCAGAAAAAGGTCTTGATAACCCACAAGTATAGGGGATCAATTGTAGCTTTTTCGATAAATAAGAGTGTCGAACCCAATGAGGAGCTAAAGGTAGAATTAATATTCCCTTCAAGTTCTATCGACCACCGATACAACTCTACGCGCACTTAACGTTCGCTTTACCTAGAACAAGTATGAAACTATTTTGTAGGTGATAGGATAGGTTTGCAAGAATAAAACTAGAAGCAATTTGCGAGATAATAAAAGTTAGTTGTTTAGTAGAAAGTTTTTGTAACACAAGAGAATGATTTGTCCCTAGGCAATCGATAACTAGATCGGTAATCATTGTTGCAATTTTATATGAGGGAGAGGCATGAGCTAACATACTTTCCGTACTTGGATCATATGCACTTATGATTGGAACTCTAGCAAGCATCCGCAACTACCAAAGATCATTAAGGTAAAACCCAACCATAGCATTAAGTATCAAGTCCTCTTTACTCCCATACGCAACAACCCCCTTACTCGGGTGTAAGCTTCTGTCACTCTAGCCGCCCACCATAAGAGAATTATGAACGTATTTCAAACCCTGCAGTGGGGATCCCTCACACTTGCGCGACACGGAGGGCACCATAGGATAGCACCAAAATAAAACATACAACTCAAACCAATCACGGTCATCAATCAACCCATAGGACAAAACGGATCTACTCAAACATCATAGGATGGCCACAAATCATTGGATAATAATATGTAGCATTAACCACCATGTTTAAGTAGAGAATTACAGCGGGAATTGAGAGGTTACACCGCTGCATAGAGGGGGAGAGAGTTGGTGGTGATGGCGGCGAAGTTGTTGGTGTAGATCACCGTCACGATGATTGCCCCGACGGCGTTCCGGCGCCACTGGGATAGATGGGGAGAGAGCCCCCCTCCTTCTTCTTATTCCTTGGCCTCCCCCCTAGATGGGAGGATAGTTTCCCCTCTAGTCCATGGCTGCCATGGCGGCGGAGGGGCAGGAGCCCCTCCTAGATTGGATCTCTCTCTCTCTATTCTCTTCTGTTTCGCGTTCCTGGTTTTTGGCCCTTCACCGTTTCTTAAATTCCCGGAGATCCGTAACTCCGATTGGGCTGAAATTTTAACACGATTTTCTTCTGGATATTATATTTCTTGCGGCGAAAGAAGGGGGTCCACCGACTTACGAGGTGCTCACGAGCCACCAGGGCGTGTTTGCTGCCCCAGGCGTGCCCTGGTGCCTCGTGGCCACCTCGGACACCGCCTTGCGTTGATTCTTCTTCCCAAAAATCACATATATTCCAAAATAAATCTTCGTAAATTTTTATCGCGCGCGTTTGGACTTCGTTTGATATGGATATTCTGCGAAACAAAAAACATGCAACAAACAAAAACTGGCACTGGGCACTGGATCAATATGTTAGTCCCAAAAATAATATAAAATGTTGCCAAAAATATGTGAAAGTTGTAGAATATTGGCATGAAACAATCAAAAATTATAGATACAATGGAGACGTATCATGGCCTTGCGATATGCCCTTAGAGCACCCCATTTATCCTCCCCTGACGCTTGTCTATGTGCTTCAGAATTGCCCCTTTTGTCATCTGCAGGCTTGACTGTTTGGGTTTTAGCTGAAGATGTTGTCGGTGTGTATTGGTACTTCCTTACATTCTGACCAGTTTGAGGAGAGGAGTTAGTCAGTGATTCGTGCAGCAAGGCCAGCTCGTATGCTGCATCCAAGTCTTGGGGTTGATGTAGTGCCACCATCACTCTGACTGCTGGATGTAAACCATCTATGAACTTGGTGACATAGTGGATTGACTCTGGAACAGCTTCATACGCGGAGAGTTTGTCATACAGCTCTGCAAATTGCTCCACATACTCCTCCAATGTACCACCTTGAGAGATACTGTGGAATTTTCGCACCAGTGCCTGATGTTGGTTGCGACCAAATCTGCACTGTAGCAACCTGCAGAATTCTTCCCATGACGCATTCAGAGCTCTGCGATGTACTCATTCCAACCACCTCGCTGCTGGCCCTTCAAACATTATTGAAGCAAATTGGACCCAGAGTGATCGAGGTGTTCCACACATATTGAAGTAATCTTCACATCTCGTTTGCCACAGCCTCGGATTCGTGCCATCGAATCGGGGGAGATCAATTCGAGGACCAAATCCGTAAGAGTCAGTACTCTCCCGGTGGAATTCAGCGAAACGAGAGCTGGACGCAGGGCTGTGGTCTGATCTCATACCTCTAGCCGGAGGAGGAACATACGGTGCATGATCCTTTCCCTTGGCCACTGGAGCAGATCGGTTGCCCTCGGCCCCTGCTTCACCGTTCCCCGACAACGACTGGTGCGCGGGTTGGCGACCGCCCGAGGACGACTGTGTAGCAGACGGTGGGCGCTCCAACCCGAAGCGGAGCTCATCCATGTCGACACCGATCGTCAGCTTGAGGTCGTCAATTCGCGCTGTCAGATCCCCCACGATGGAACGCATCGATTGCGCAGAATCTTCGCCTTGACGCTTGAAATGGACGTCGAGGGACTACGCCAAGTCGGCCTTGAGGAATTCGTAGACCACCTTCGCCGCCAGCGACAAGCTCTCCATGATTTCTCGTCGGCGGTGGGCCGCGAACCTCGCCGCGTGTGGGTGGTGGCTCGACACTCTCTGCGCCAGGATCTATGGCTCTGATACCAATTGTAAGCACCGAATTACTCTCTCTCGATCTAGATCTATTAACCAGCTCAATTCACAGTACAATGGTGGATTTGAATTCAACAGGGAGGATGAACTGGAAGACAGCCAGTCACGCACGCCACGCTATCCTATCCAGACCCCGGCCGAAGCCGTTCTCCTCCACACATTGTTACAAGTCCAATGATCGGGTATTTAAACACAAGTAGTTACTGGACCCATTCTGGGCTAGCTACACGAGCAGGAGCCTGCTTGTTCCTCCTGGGCCTGGCCTGGTTCTGTAGCCCTTCATCTGTTGTCGTTGTTGCTGTAGTAGTGCTACTGACATTTTAGTAGTGAGAAATCGCACAAGCTTAAGCTTTAGTTACCTTAGGGTCATCTATCAACTAATGGTGTGTTTAGTTGGAGGGTTTGGATGGGATGGCACTGGATGGTCCCTCGTACATGTGTTTGGTTGGAGTAGTGAAGGGGAACGCGACAGAAAACAAAAAATTTCTGCACTACGAACATGCCCAGGATCACTATGGAGATGCATACAAGGTTTGATCTGATCGTTACCGACTCATGGCGCAGCGGAAGTAGAGTCGATGTAGATCGTCGATGCAGATCCCCGCAACTAGGATTTACAACCTCCCAACCACGAGGATGTACTCCCTCATCTGCTCCTCAGAAAGTCCCTCGGACAGCCCTTCGGGAGGCGGTCGGACAGTCCCCCGGACGGTGTCACGGACAGCCCTTCGGGAGGCACTCACAGAATCTCGGACGATCACTCGGACAGCCCATCGGGAGGCACTCTCGAACAGCCCCTCGGGCAAAAAGATCAAACCTACGATCTCTCTACAGGGTTGCACACATACGGTGTCATCTATCCGGCAGGGCTTCGCCGTCCAGAACTAGTTCCCACCGGAACCCAGACAGCCTTTCGGCTCTACGAAACTATTTCGCTGGGAGGGAGAGAGAAAGTCAGATCATGCATGGCATTTGTATGTGAGAGAAGAGTGAGTGTGGAGAGAGTCTCTCCACCTCTATATATAGGAGGAGCAAGGGGTAGAGGCAAGGGGTGAAAAGACCAAAAGGGGTTTGGATATTTCATCATGCCACATAAGGAGGACTTGATCTTATCCACCAAATGGTGGAAGGAAGCCCCATGGGGGGCCCCCAAGCCCATGGACGAAATTGGCTGCCCCCTTGGGGGGGGGCCCACCACCTTTCCATCCACCTTATCCTCTCTCCAAAAATAGGGAATTCCTTCTAGAAGAAAACCCCATTAAAACCAGCCCATAAAGTGCTTTTCACTATTCACGAAAACATTTTTCCGCGACCGTTAAATCCGAAAATATTTATGTGGGCCTAGAACATTTCTAGTACCCCCTAAAATAATTTTGGACGTGTTCTGAAACAATTCCGAATCAGTGATTTTCATCAGCGAAAAGCAACCAAAGCGGTTCCGGCAGCTCCGGAATATTTCTGGGTTTTTTCTCTGGAAAAATCCCAGAAATTCCCAGAACAATTCTGGCACCCTCCAAGAATTTCCAGGCGTGTGCCGAAACCATTTTGACTTAATGGTATACTCCGAAACAACTTTTCGGTTTTACCGAAACTCTTCCGGTGTTCTCTCTCCGGAACTCTTCCGTTGTCTCCGAAACTTTTCCGGTGACTTTATCTCAAACTCCCTGTCTAGTATTCAGCAGATAGATGACCCTTAAGCGTGTGACCCTATAGGTTCGGTGAAGTATAGACATGACCGGAACACTTTTCGATCAATGATCAACATCGGAGCCGTGGACACCCATATTGACCCCTATACCCACACGAATAAATATTCGAGTGAACCTCCAGTTGCCGTGTGATATTCCTGTTGCTTCGCGATATGTTACAAATACCCGAGGTGAGATTTATCGGCATCCCCGTGGATCAACACTTGTCCACTATGCCAGTTACCTCGTTACCGGTTTTGTTCTTTTTTGTCGTTCCCGTGTACCGGCATCCCCGTGATCAAATCACGCTGTGTCTGGCTAGACGATGATGGATACTGTGACACCGAGAGGGCCCAAAAAATATCTCTCCATCATCGGAGGAGCAAATCCCAATCTTGAGCTATCAAGTTACTTGTCATACTTTTCCATGAACCTGTAAGCCGCCGTAATTGCCACCCATTTACGGATGACGTTTAACAAACCCCAAAGTTCATGAAGCAAGTGTGAAGGAACTCGATACTCTCATGGTATAAGGAATTATGCAAACATTAACTTTCTCTGTGTTATTAAACATTAACTTGTGACGAATGTATCTCATAGCATAACATCAATCGGGTCGATTCAACACAAGTGTTCTCCTAACATTGTGCCCTCAAAGTTGCCGGCATAGTCATGCCCATGATCAGGAAAACAGAACCATCATGCAACACTTGAGCTAGTCTTAGAGGCCAGACTAGGAATACATTTTACCGTTTATTATTCCACACGTGCATATGAGTTTCCCTCCGAGCCTCGTGGTTATTGTAGACTCGAGAACCATAGCAGTTATAGCATGGAACATAAACATAATTATGAACATGGAGATAAATAATAGCATTTATTATTGCCTCTAGGGCATATCTCCTATAGACTCCCACTTGCACTAGAGTCAGTAATCTAGTCAATGCTAATGCACTTTACACCTATGGCATACTGGTGTAAATTATGCTTCGCTTGTGGTATAGTCTTCGTCTAACGGACCTGACAATTTCAGGGCCGTGTGTATCTTTGCATATCCTTGCGTTTTCACGCTTTCACAAAATACATTTTTTGTGTGGACTTGGCTTTGTATATATATGAATCACAGGTCAAACCTTGATTCCTCAGACTTAGCTATGGAGCAACTATCTGCAATAGTGTCCCATTGATCAAAGCCATCTTGGAACCATACTAAGTTCATGAATGAACTATATGATTCAACATCTTCTTTGTCGCCTCCAAAGCGTCAACATACTTAGCCTTTGTTATAGAATTCGCCACAGTAACCTGTTTGGAACAATTTCCAACTACCGTGCCACCATATCGTGTATTACACAAAACCCTTAACTTAAATCAAAAATCGCTTGGAGCATTGATGAAGACTGTATCGATGTAACTATTTACAACAAGCACTTCATAATCTTTGCTTGCGAGAAAACATGTCATCAGTGCTACTTTAGTACTTAACGACATTTTTCACTGTTGTCCCATGATCAGTACTTTGATCATTTTGGTATCTATACTCGCAACAGCTTGGGAGTATCGGACATATCTGGTTGTTTTACATACCATGGAATACATGATTAATCCAAACACAAGAGTGTGTGGAATCTCCATCATGTATTTTGCTCATCAGTGTTTTAGGACACCGAGTCTTGCAAAACTCTTTCCATGCGGCTTCGGCAAGAATCACTCCTTGGCGTTCTTATGCTAAACTGTTTTAGCATCTTGTCAATATGTATTTTTGGCTTAGCCTATTAGGCAATTCTATCTCTGAAGATAATTATGCCTAATATCAAGGCTACTTAGCCCAAGCACTTCATCGAAAAAACTACTTTCAATGAAGTCCTAATTCGTGTCAAGAAATTTATATTATTTCCAATCAACAATGTGTCAAGCACACAAGGTTTTCAGAAATATTATTATGCTCCCACTTACTTTCTTGTAACCACAAGCATCTTCGTTATCCATTGATGAAATCAAACTCTTTTGACTATTTCATCAAAAACGAAGATTCCAACTCCATTTTGCTCTGTTCTGTCCATTGCTGGAACTCTGAAGTTTGCATACTCACTAGCATCCTCTGGATCGACAAAACACTTTGGACTGTATCACATACAAGTCCTAGTTTGTATTTCCATTTCATGGAAATCCTTTTGGCATCCATGTTTCATATCTCATGATTGAAATATGTATTAATTGCTAGTTTAACCCGATCTGACTTTAAGCATCGCTACGGTGAGACAATCTCATCGTAGTCAACTCCTTGAATTTGTTATTGCAACAAGTCAAGCTTTATGGATAAAACATTTTATCCACATCAGTTTATAGTTCTATTAATGTTCGTTAGACTCCAAGTTTTCCGAAGGGTTTATCAAGATATAATCTTGAATCATTCATATGGAAACTATCTCGGATTATATTGGCATTTAGCCAATTCCGGAGTCAGGGCCCATCAACGCTTCCTTGTGTATCGTAGGTATACTGTTGTCGAACAACAATATCTCGTTTGCGCACCTGAGAGGTTTGCACGAGTTTTGCCTACGTGGTTCAGCTGCAAGTTCGACCGAAGTCCATACATTTTATTGTAGAGACTTCCGTATCAGTCGCAGGAGGAAACTCTGTAATTGCTTTTGAGGTTTCTATCCTTTGTTATGATAACGAAGATACTGTTATCTCGTCGAGTTGCACTGTCCTCCCACTCACCTTTTTGAAAGAACCATTTTCTTCAAAATCATACCGTTCTTTGTGGCAAACTTTTGCCTCGGTATAGTGAGGGAGGAATACCCAATAACTTGGGATAACCTACAAAGTAGCACTTGTCTGATTTGGAATAGGTTTGTAAATATTTTACACAAGCCCCATATTCCAAATGTTAAGAAAAGACATAACATGGTTGGGGTTACCATACCATGGCGTCATTTCAACAGATTTGATGGCGCTCTTTTCAGTGTAAAAGCCGCAGTCTCTAAAGCATTACCTTAAAAGGGATAATGGTAAATTAATTTATGTCATCTTTGATCTTACCATGTCATAAATGGTTTGAATACATCTTCACAGACATTCCACTCACAGTGGTGTTCCGGGAGGTGTAAGTTATGAAACTCTTTTCACAACTCATCAGACATTCGCTAAACTTGTAACTCAAATATTCTTTTCCGCAATCAAATTGCAGAAACATAATTTTCTTGTTACAATAATTTCTACTTCATTTTGAATGATTTCAAAAGATTCAGACTAATGTCTCATAAAGTAAATATCCATATATCTACTTTAGTCATTTCTGAAGATAGATAAATCCACTGCTAGCAACAACATTTATCAGACTACATACATCAAAATGTATGATCACCAAAAATTTCGTTGCTCGTTCCTTATGGCATGTGAACGGTATTTCAGTCATTTCACTTTTCGGAGTAAAGTTGCAAGCGTCAGATGATTCATAATCAAACGACTTCAAAATCCATCATTATGGATTTTCTCCATGCGGGTTTCTCCAATGTGACCAAATGCAGTGCCACACATGTGGTATTCTTTTAGTCTTGCGACATTTAGCGTCAGTGTTATGGATGTATCATATTACCATCAATATTCATAACATACATCCCATCCATGATGGAAGTATGGCCCTTATGTTATTCATAATACTGAACAACAATTGTTCTTTTATGAACAACACTCTTGCAACAAACATTATGCAAATGGGCTAGAGTGTATAAAACTCTAAAATGAATTATGAAAGTAAATACATAGGTAATGTATTATTATCAATATTCATAACATACATCTCATTCATAATGAAAGTATGGCCCTTATGTTATTCATAACACCGAACATCAAAAGTTCTCTTATGAACAACCTTCTTGCAAGATACCTTATGCAATGGGCTAGAGTGTATGAAACTTCAAAAATGAATTATGAAAATAAATACATAGGTAATACACCGATGGAAGGTATAGTAACATTTACTATGTTCCCAGCGCATATCTACACCTCATTACTGGCAAGTCTTTTAGGCCGTAGTAGTTCTTGCATCGAGTCGCAACAGAATGCAATCGAGCGGGTATCTCTGTGATCAACTCACAATACCCAAGAATCAGTGATTAACATGTTTAATCATAATTCCCAAGAATTATATATTTGACCAGCCTTCTATACATCAATAACTTGTATGACATTCATACATGAGCTGGATATTCCAGTCTTCTCTCTTTTTGTCTTTATACTTCTAACAGTTTAAGTTTCAGTATTTCTCCTACTCTCAGAAGAACCACCCAACTTAAGAGTGGCGTTAGCTCCGGACTTCCTAGGTGTGTAAGTCACACTAACACCCTTTGGATATTTCCTTTCTCTTTAAGTTGTTGTTTTATTCATCTTCATTTACATGACAGGCGTTCTTCTGGATCCCTCTCTTATGAGTCAAATGCCTAGTAAACACTTTACTAATACTTTGCAAACAAACATTGCTTCAGATATCTCATATCTTTCAGCCTTTGTCTGCATCTGAAAACAATTTTCAGTTCCATGAATATCATATAACTATCCCAAACTTTTTGAAGTTCGGGTTTTATGGAAGAAAACATTTTGCACTTGACCGTAATGGAATTCTAGCTTTTGGATCGATGGACGAGAGTCACATCATCCATAGCATTAGCGGGAGAGTACCGAAAGCATGCGATAGGACATAGTCCTTCTCGGCACTCTAGAGGACAATCCTCACATTACGTTACCAATCGTAAAATTTAACCAGATATTTAACAGCTATTCAATTTTAATAGGGAAGGTGGAAACGCGAGCCGTTATTCTATAACTTTTATGCAAATAACACTTAGACAGTGTCCATAATTAATTCCACTGAGAATTAAACAAGTTAATTCTAAAGTGCGCTCCCACTCAAACCAATATCTCTCATAATTGATTGTGAGCGATTCAAGACCCGCATTTCAATTCAACGCCATTGACGGGTTCATCACTGATGACGCGAATTTTAATCGGTAGGCCATCTTGCCAATCACATCTCTATGTGACTCTTGTCCATCTTTCGATGCGCGTGTTCTGAGCTCAGGACTGTCCTGCCTGAACGTCAAGACAACCAAGTGATCACGTAGTGAGGTCTGACCTTCACCCGCCTTACACCTCTCTAATCGTTCGTGCTCATGTGTACATGGCGCACCCCGAAAAGATACGTGTTGTAGACGGTGCTACACTTGGGAGAAAACTAACTACTTGATATTTTTAAGTGAGAGATCACCCTAATAAAAGCGACTATCGCGCAATCAAAAAAGGGTGCATCATAAGGGATAAACATCTCAGGCAATTCATAATAGCATGATTTGGTATAGCCCTTTCTGACGGAGAAGTCTTTATTTTCTTCGTCTTTGGCATTTGCGTCGGTGTTCACCTTCGCGAAGATTGCCACCACCTTGTCGATGCACCAGATGATATTGCTATCTCTATAGCTAATAAAATAAGTGCATTACTTAAGGTTGACACGCAGGTCATTAAAGTGACAATCATATGGCTCCAGCCATCATGCCGAATCATGACACGCAGGCCATGTTAGTAAATTTACATTATATAGTCATCTCATACATAATCAAATTAAATATGAGCACTGCTATACCACATCATATGCACATCTCATGTCATCCTGCAAAACCAAGTTAGACGCCTCTAATCAGTTTATGCAAAATTTTATTTTACGTGGCTTCTAAGGTTTCAACTAAACCGCATCTACCAACGTTTATCATCAAGCATGATTATTCAAGTCGCTAGATTAACTTTGCGGGGCGTATGAAACATGAGATAATAAAATCTCGAGCCCCATACTGAACTTCGTCATACGCATGACCCCCGTGCAGATCATATCTGCATTGCCCTTTTGTCTACGAAATTTCATCTTTCTTTTAACTATGGTGGAATTCAACGAACTGTTAGTACTTCGTTGATCAATCAGGATCGCGGATTGCCAGAACTTTGAAACTTCACCATGCCGTTATCAAGATCAGAAATACACAAATTTCAGGGAAGCAACAAGAACATCGGGTAACATATTTCATCTGCTACCCGCACAAATAATTTTCAGTAATAGAACTCATCTACTATAAATTATATTGTGCAACACCCATACATCTCTATGTATTCTAGATCGTAACCTGCATCTACGCATAGCACGGCTCATGATGCAGGGCTGTGGTCTGATCTCATACCTCTAGCCGGAGGAGGAACATACGATGCATGATCCTTTCCCTTGGCCACTAGAGCAGATCGGTTGCCCTCGGCCCCTGCTTCACCGTTCCCCGACGACGACTGGTGCGCGGGTTGGCGACCGCCCGTGGACGACTGTGTAGCAAACGGTGGGCGCTCCAACCTGGAGCGGAGCTCATCCATGTCGACACCGATCGTCAGCTTGAGGTCGTCGATTCGCGCCGTCAGACCCCCCACGATGGAACGCGTCGATTGCGCCGAATCTTCATCTTGACGCTTGAAACGGACGTCGAGGGACTCCGCCAAGTCGACCTTGAGGAATTCGTAGACCGCCTTCGCCGCCGGCGACAAGCTCTCCATGATTTCTCGTCGGCGGCGGGCCGCGAACCTCGCCGCGTGCAGGTGGTGGCTCGGCACTCTCTGCGCCAGGATCTATGGCTCTGATACCAATTGTAAGCACCGAATTACTCTCTCTCGATCTAGATCTATTAACCAGCTCAATTCACAGTACAATGGCGGATTTGAATTCAACAGGGAGGATGAACTGGAAGACAGCCAGTCACGCACGCCACGCTATCCTATCCAGACCCCGGCCGAAGCCGTTCTCCTCCACACACTATTACAAGTCCAATGATCGGGTATTTAAAGACAAGTAGTTACTGGACCCATTCTGGGCCAGCTACATGAGCAAGAGCCTGCTTGTTCCTCCTGGGCCTGGCCTGGTTCTGTAGCCCTTCATCTGTTGTCACTGTTGCTGTAGTAGTGTTGCTGACATTTTAGTTGTGAGAAATCGCACAAGCTTAAGCTTTAGTTACCTTAGGGTCATCTATCAACTAATGGTGTGTTTAGTTGGAGGGTTTGGATGGGATGGCACTGGATGGTCCCTCGTACATGTGTTTGGTTGGAGTAGAATAACGACATAGTGGAATAACGATGTTCCACTAGAGGGAACATTCCATTCATATTATGGAGCCGGTTGATAATGCCAAATTGGTGGACTTACATGGTTCCTCGTTTTTTTATTTCATTGCATGATCCTTGATTCCCTTGAAAAAGGACTACATGCTCATGCTCAAACCCCTACCATCGTTGTTGTCACATTAATCCCAACGAGAGAAGCCCACTCTGGTGGATTAATCCCCTATGTAGGACCACGAAGACAAGAAGAAGAAGGTGTCTAGATAATTTATGGAATAGACTCCCGGTTGATCTTTTTTGGCATTCCTCCACAAGTCTAATGAGATCCCCTCGACATTGTTGTTCATCTACAACTAGAACATGAAAGCGTGTGTTGTCGCACCCGACAATCTTCGTGAACAGATGATAGACATATTTTATCGAACGGTGAAAACTATCTGAGAAAAAATGGATTTCATGTGAGGGGGAGTTGTTCAAAACTCTAGGGTTGTTAAAAGTTTTAGGTACAGATTCACATAAGCCACACAACTATATTCAGGGGAGAATTGACAAAGATGTTTAACAACATTATTTAGGATAGTATACAAATATCTTGGTAAACCATCGTTGTGGGATCACATGGCACAACATCCCAACTGATACTTGTATTAACATGTGATGTAGTCATTGGACGACATTCCGACCAAGCTTTCAAAGGGTAAGACTTCTTGTTATCTTGAAACCAATGTTGTAATAATTGTCCCTGGCATGGAATTTGTAATCAAATGCGACAAAAATAGAAACAACCGTTTCAAATCACAATTGGAGAACTTTTAATCAAGTATGACCGAGGAAGTGATTAATGAAAGATGACACAAATCAGACCTAATATTTCATGAATGAAGGAAACAAAATTAACCTGAATTTCAAGAATAAATTATCTCATCAAGCAATATTTCCTCTAGTTCCCCACACGTGATGAAAACAAAATCTCACAAGTGCATAACTATACTTAAAAAAATGAACCCCGGCTAACTCGGTGACATCAGTACTCTCTATTTGCGCTTTGCTGCAATAGGGAAAAAGTGTTGCTGAGTTTGCATAGTGGAATCAGCAAGCAACAACAACAAAAAGGCTGAATTCTATAGTAATGTAAATTTCTCGACAAGATAGCCTACAAACAATTGCAAGGAAAATATGAAAGTCACTTGGCTCCCTTCAAGCACCAAATGTAAAGTACTCCATATAGACTTCATAAATCAAAAGGAGCAATAGTTCCAAAACTAAAAGGAAAATCTCCAGAAACTACCAAACCTTATACCCTCGAATCAACAAAGATCTAGGACCAAGGGCAAGGAGGAGCACGAGGAGGTGTCCCTAGGCACCGTCTTTATGGAGCATCCTAACCAAACTTTACAACAAGCAAATAAAAAACCAGTGTCTCTACCTTTTACTGCAAGCAATCAGAAATTACAGGGGAAGCAGAGAAGACATGAATCATTGAGAGGTTTTAGCAGTAGAACATGTCGGGCGTCTCTGAGACGAGCATGCCGATGTAACTTGTGGCTGGTGCACAAGCAAGTGCTAATGGTGACCAGTACTCAGGGTTGATGATATGATAGTGGTGGGAGACAACCTCGTTGATGCATCCATGGAGGAGCAAAAGTGGCGGGAGATCCGGGACATGATTGGACACGAGAAGAGAGAAGAGAGAGGAGAGAGAGAGAGACACCGCTGCTCTCGGTGATGTGGAGGCGACGGACGGATGAGTGGTCCGTGCAGTCCGCGTCCATAATATATGAGCAATGGGACAAAAATGGACAACAACGCAACGCTGGCCAAAATTAATCACAATTATTACAGGGGGAGATGAGCGACTTTGATCCCCATGATTAGGATAATGTCGACGTTTCAGCTCGCAGGGGATGGAGCTTCGGACTTCGGTTATGAAAGCAGAGACGACGCTCGAGCGATGGGACGGTGCCGCTGGAATGGGCAAACATAGAGCGAGCCTGGTCTACATACTTTTTTTCTAGCCTACTCGTTTTTTGGTCGACAAATAGTGCACCGGCGCGATGCATAATTCCGGCCCAGGCAGCCACAATAGGCCCATATAGTTTTGTGGAGTAGTTGCCCAAGAGACAAAGCGAGACCGCTCACAGAATGTGCGATCGATGCAATCAGACGACCAACTACGGCAAAGCGATGTGAAGGCTCATAGATCACCCAGCTTTAATGTTTTTAATGAGAATCTTCCAAATTCCTTGTATCTTTGATATCATAGTGACCACCTGATGGTCTCACCTCCTTAAATTTCGAACTTTACCAATTGAGCTTCATCAACTCTCCCCTAAGGTGCAAGTCAAAAGCTCTACCTTGTACCAATCTCTAACTTGGTACACCGAAAAGTATTTCACAGTTTTGCATCCAAGACAAGATCCCTTCAAATGTTGGGAAAATAAACTCGAGGAGATTGTTGTATATGCAGCCCATATTGATGTTGATTTTGCAGCCTTTGTTCTTGCAGGTATTGTTACAAGTCATGTTGTTGAGTTGGAAGCAATTCTATAGGGTAAGTATATGTTGGATGGTTTCGTGGGATTCCCAGCAAAGGGCAAAAGTATTGGTTGGAAATTTTGGATATTTGATATTGACTTGGATATCGGTTGCGGTGGTGGAGGTGTGGTATTAACTCTGCATTCTCATGTTTTGAGCTATGAGGAAGGCTATAGGTAGCTGAAAACAAGTGTTCGTGCCAGGATTCTGAGGGGGGGGGGGGTAAAGAGGGTAATTTTTGCGATTGGGTCTTTTAGTTGCTACTAGAGGTAGGGGTTTAAAGGTATGGAATAGGTGTGAGTGGTGGCTGTATTCATGAGACTTTCCTTTCCTTCGTCGTCGTCAGACATCATTGTTGGTCGCTCTTTGGTATACTCATTTGCTTGAATTAAGACCACATACATGATCCGACGTTCACTAGTTCGCACCGCTACCTCCCAAAACTTTAGGTTCTAGAAGTTTGTCGCATGTACTCCCTTGCCATCGCCAAGGGGTTGCGTGCAGGAGGAAACAACGTTGGTGCCAGGCTACTCGCTCCCCATCACTTGAATTTTATACCCATTTCTCAACTTAGCTTTTGTCATGCGAGTGCTATATGTTGTACCCACTGGATACTCATTAGATACAGGACACCCAATGGGTTTGGGCATAGGTGCCCATTTGTGTCCATGGGTATTGAAGTGGGTGGGTATAGAAGATTTATATGGGTATGGGTTTGTATGGAAAGAGGTTGTACCCTCCTATATCCACCATGAAAAGCTGAGACCAATTATTATGAACCAGATTTTGTAAAAAAAACATGACTTTCTTTCCAACAACGTGAGCACGCTACGATGTAAAAATAAATAAAAAATGTAGGTAAGTACAAACCAATTAATCATGATCTAGGTAATCAGTAAGCTTGCACCACGTGAAAGCGTAATTTATGTAATTTTAAAAAGTCAAACATAGCGGTATGCATGGTCAACAATCATGAATCATTGATATATGGAAATGTTTACAAGAGTAATACATAAGAACCCACGACTTTGACCGCCTTAGTCCCCTTTGGACCCACATAGGTCTAATTTGTGACGGCTATTTTGTGGAGCACTGACTATCCTGTATATGTGGTTATATGTTGAAACTTGAAACAGACTCCAATCTCCTAGATGCAATTAAGACTTGCTACTTCCCTTGAAAAAAAAAGAGTCCCGGTAAAAGAAAAAATAATCGATTTGATATCCTCTTTTGTCAAGCAAGCGAGACCGTCAAACGTAACGAAATATTCAAAACCACATATATACCGAGTAAACACAATTCACACACGAAAACGAGCATGTGGCTGGGTGGTTAGCCGTGCCAGTGGCCACGCAGACTCGAGTGTCTCAACCGGGGTATTTTCCTTATCTCAGTCACATGCACCTCACATGTCTACGTGTCACAGGCAGAACTGCGTACCCGCCGTTCATGGAGTCAGATGGCTACCTGGGTGTGAGTTGCGACGTGGGCGCGTGTTGTGCGTTTGCCGCCGAGGCTAAAAAACACACAATTCACACTCCATGATCACCATTGCACGTGCAAAAAATAATAACTAAACTAAAAGCACCGCAACTGCTACACAAACTTGCTTAAAATACAGTTGTGCAGGACCGGTCTGGGTCTATCACTTTGGACATTTTGATCCGCCTGCATACGATAACACATGATATTCCCACTGCCGAGCTCATCCTGGTGGCCATGTGGTTTATATGGTGGCAAAGGAGGCAAGTTGCGAAGGGGGAGACTGTCCCAACTCTAGAGCAATCAACCATCTCAATTCGGGTACTTGCTACCAATTTTGTCCGTGCAAATACACCAAACCAGCCCATCCGCAAGAAAGATCAAGTGTGGAAGAAGCCAAGTAGGGAAGTTATAAAGGTGAACGTTGATGCATCATTTCATGAGGAGAACCTCAGAGGAGCTTGTGGAGTTGTCGCCCGTGACGATCAGGGCAAATTTCTGGGAGCGGCAACACTAGCATTACCTCATGTTTCAAGCGCGGGATCAGCTGAGCTAATGGCCATCCGTTCTGGACTATACCTGGCAGCGAATCTGGGATGCACAAATCTCATCATTGAGTCGGATTGTATGAACGCTTTGGAAGCTATATCTGACCCGGATGCGTACATGGGAGTGGACGTTCCTGTGGTGGCAGAGTGCTCTCTCTTGGCAATGGAGTTTGCAAGTATTAGCTATGAGTTTTGTAGCAGAGAGGCAAATATGCTAGCGGATGGATTAGCAAAGCATTGTTTTAGCAATAGTACTTCTGAGGTTTGGGAGACTTTCGTCCCTGACTTTATTCTTCACAACTATGTAAATGACCTTGCTATTATCTGAGGAATAAAGTTATTACGATCAAAAAAAAAAAAAGCAACCACAACCAAGCTAAATTGCGTTACAGATAGGCACACGACCAAGCCAGCCACACACACACAAGAGGGAGAGCCACATGCATCCCCTCCACGGAACATCCTGCCTTTCTCTAATCCCTCTACACCTGGAAAGTACGCGTCCCGGAGCTTTCCTCCCATAAACACCTCATAAAAATCATTCTTAGGAGGACCAAATCACCGAGCCCAAGCCAAAACCAAAACAAATACCAACACACACAGCCAGCCAGCCAGCCAGCAAAAAAATCCCCCCACCCTCCCTGCAATAGCAAACAGGCGGAAAAAAATGGAGGCATGAACACGCCCTCCTCCTCCTCCATCCCCCCCTCCTGCCCCGATCCCGTCGACAGCCCAGCGGCCCCGCCCCTGCCCCCTCCTCGCCGGCGGCACCCTAGCTCGTAGGAGGACGTGAGGGGAGCGGCGCGCAGCGACGATGCCGTCGCACTCGGATCTGGACCGGCAGATCTCGCAGCTGCGGGACTGCAAGTTCCTGCCGGACGCCGAGGTCAAGGCCCTCTGCGAGCAGGCCAAGGCGATCCTCATGGAGGAGTGGAACGTGCAGCCCGTGCGCTGCCCCGTCACCGTCTGCGGCGACATCCACGGCCAGTTCTACGACCTCATCGAGCTCTTCCGCATCGGGGGCGACACCCCCGACACAAACTACCTTTTCATGGGCGACTACGTCGGTAGGTCCCCGCCGCCCAGGCCTTATCCGCCCAGAGGATTCGGTCAGGTCGGTCGATCTGATTCTAATTAATGGAGAGTAATTAGGAGGGCGCACGAATTCGATAGATCCTCCCCTCCTGGTCTGTGCGGATTGGGAGGTTGAGCTGGCGGGGCTGCGAATAGATTGTTTACGCTAATCATTTTTATTTTTTCTTACTTTGTTCCATGGATTGCTAGAATGAATTGTGTCAACATGCTAGGTCCTGTTCTGTTGATTATATAGGGTGGATGCTGTTTCGGATTAGATATGTGAACCGAGTCAAAATTTATTGAGAGCATGAAGTGATTCTCATGGGCATGAATGGATATCCTTGAAGTGTTCCTTATAGTAACGGCGCATTTAGAGAATTGGAGTGATGGTTTTGGACTTTTGTTACCTCATTTAACAAGGCAAAAGGCTGCCCGGTAGAGCGACAAGCAGGGATTTTTTTTGTCGTTATTCGCGTACGCTTTTCCATGCGTGGCAAGCATTCTCAGAACTGATCTCAGCATGATTACGTTGTAAGAATGACAACCATTCGTCGACTAAGGTGTCGCTTCATTGCCCTTAGATGGTAAGCTGTTCCGCTCGCCTTAGCCATCTAGCATATGGGGCCCACAGAGAATTTTCTGCCGCTGCCCACTTGTTGCTGATCCTGGGCTGGTAAACTACATTCCCGTGCTGCCGTGGTAAGGGAGAAGACAGGGCTTGCGAGGCAGAAGGTAGGGTTGTGTGATGGTGTCTGATGACGTGAGGAAGGGGAGGAGCGGGGTGGCTCCGCTGCTGCGGTGAGGGAGAAGGGGGTGGTTGTGGGAATTAGGTCAACAGGAGTAGATGGGGCTATTAGATGATGGGCTTTTAAGCCACGTGGGAGGTGGGTATTGTATAGCCATCTCTCAGTCTTTTTTGTTTTTGTCTTGTTATGTGCTGGTTGCTCTGTTCCCAGGATTTTTAGGGCGCTAGCGTACTGCCTTATTTATAAGCGCTTGTAATTATTTGTGGGGTTTGCACCCCTTACTTTTGAAAACCATGGTGTCTACAGCACATGCTTCCGATGTATTTATGCAGCACACCTATGAATCGGACAAATAAGACACCACTCAATGAGTATCTTTATTAGGAATAATCGTTTCGTAGACATTCGGTAGAAATGCTATTATTTAAGTTAAGTTGACGGGTTCTTTTCTTTCTATCTATAATTTGATTAATTTATTTTTCTTTGGATCGTGCTCATTTGGTTCTGTGTTGTAACTGGATTGATTTTTATGGACATTTGCTGCAGACCGTGGCTACTATTCAGTGGAGACTGTTTCATTATTAGTGGCTCTCAAAGTTCGTTATAGAGACAGAATCACAATATTGAGAGGAAATCACGAGAGCCGACAAATCACTCAAGTGTGAGTTACTATTTCTCGATTCTGAAAAATCTTACAACAGTTGCCAATTGCTAGTTTCAGCATAGTACTTCTGAATTGTAATTACTGCAAAGCATATTGCCATTATTCCGTAAATCTGTTCGAATGGCTGAGTTGGAAATGGATTATCTCCAGACACGAGTATGCTTTGTTATAGAAAAGGCACCGAGAGGTTTTCGCTGTCAGAAGATTAGTACATATGTTACTTTGGTGTCTCCTGGTTTGTGACTTTTGCCTTCTTTACTTTTAAGTTACTTGCTACTTATTGAAGATTCTTGTCCAAAATCTAAACCTATAACATGATACTTGAATATTATTGGCAAACGGTCTGTTCACGCATCGAGCCATATGTTAATTTAATCAATGAGACCGTAGACATTAAATTAGGAAACGGTAAGTGTGGAAAGAAATCCGTCGGACCTCGCTCCTGTTATTATGTGGGATTGCTGCACAACACAATCTTCTTCGTGATATGATGAATTTCTGATGTGTTGGAGGCTAGGTGTTTGTGGTATTGTTTTGACGGGGCAGCTACAGTGGGTCAGGGTTGGGATAACTATGGATTGGTATTGCTGCAAGACACATCCGATGGACCCACTGTCGATTATTTGCAGCATCATGATTTTGCGATGTGAAGTAGGACAGAGTTTGGGATATCGCGACTTGAGGTGGTGCAGCCGATGGATCAGTGTGTAATGGTTTCAGTCAAATGTACGAACCAAGGTACAATTGTGCATTTGACCCAGGCTCCTGACTTTCTGCACTGGCCAAGCTTAAGCTTCGGAAGTGCACCAGAAAAAGGCTGACGGTGATATATTGTGATTTGACCATACGAAATGGTATAAACCATCAATTATGATTTGGAATTTGGCTTTCAATTCTTCTCTCACCCCTAGCTGCTCTTGACCGGAAGATCACGTCACAATATAATTTTGTTTTTAACCCTTGGACTTCAACATGAAGGTGAAACAAAACAGCTTATAAATTTGTAGTAAAAGAAAAAAAAATCTCATTTGCTACATACAAGAAAAATGTGGAAGTAATCATAAGCAGTGTAAACTCTTTACCCCAAGGTTGATAATTTTTTAATTAGTCATCATAGTGCTATGACATGATTCGACAACAATGTATGTAGAACAGTAGTTTTGGCAGTAACTTTATACCATATTGTGTTAAGGCTGCCTGACCTGCCCCCTCTGTATATCATATATGTAACTCTGCTTTCGCTTTTAGAATCATGAAATAGTGGTGGATATCTAGCATTATTTTTTTGACATTGTGAAATGGTCTTCAGGTTTTATAGTTTTACATCGTGACATGCTTTGACCCAGTGTAACAGTTTTAACTGAGATGTTTCTTCACAGTTTTTATCCTATATTTTTTTTGCACCATCCTATTGTTTGAAATATATTACTCCATCTGAAGTATTGCTTATCCATCAAATGATCAAATATCCATATCAAAATTTGACATGCATATTTGTTTCAATTATATCCACTTGTCTCTATGGGGTTGCTGTAATAAGGTTCCTGTCAACAATCACACCCCAATGTTAAAAAGAAATGCACATAGCTACACACAGTAGCCTGGTAGTTATGAGTATATAACTAAATAAAGATACATTCCTCGAATATCCATTTCTGCACTCGAGCTCATCTGATCTCGGTGAACAGTAAAATAAATAAAAATACTAGGAAAATAATAATAAAAAATTCTACATTCCTTTACTTTGTAACAATATAAATCTTTCATCTTCTATCCGATCTGTTATATTCTTATATTCTAATAAAATAAGTAATGGAAGTATCCAGTAGAACCCATATTTCGGGTTTACACTTGTTAACTCTCACATTATATTTGGATGGACGAGATGGACATATTTAGGTGCACCTGAAGTTCATATCCATGACTATCTGTCAGTCGTCACGGACAAATAAATCAGTTGTGAGGGCTGCTAGCTGACTCCCAGATCTCATTCAATGGTAAATGGTCCATGTGGAGTTCAGATGTTAGCAGTTAATGTATTGTAGGGTTTGTGTTCGCTCTGGCATATTGAAGTATGTGACATAAGTCATAACCTGATGCTGATTTACTTCGTGAAGAGAAGAGATAACTGGCTTGGGTCTGAAAATGGTTATTCCAAGAATAAAATTTATCTGCATAACAGTTGTATCATGATCTGAACTTCAGCCTGGGGTGTGCATTGTGCTACTTTCTGAAATGCAAGCCTATCCATAGTATTAGAAGGTGTTCCTGACAGAGTTCTTGGCTACAGGTATGGCTTCTATGATGAATGCTTACGGAAGTACGGAAATGCAAATGTCTGGAAGTACTTCACAGATTTGTTTGATTATTTGCCTCTCACAGCTCTTATAGAAAACCAGGTTTGTTCTTTTCACCAAATTTGTTGGTTTGCTCTGTTAATATGGACATAAAATTCATTTCCATGTACGCCTGGTTAAAGAAGAAATTTCTGTTTTGTAGGTGTTTTGCCTCCATGGTGGTCTCTCTCCATCATTAGATACATTGGACAATATTCGTTCTCTTGATCGCATACAAGAGGTACACTGCATTTTACCGTTTGAGCTGGTGCCTAATATGGATCATTTTATGCATGAAGTCTGTTGATTTGAACTACTCCATAGACAAGGCAAACATTTTTTAGAGGGTCAATGTAGAACAGAACAATGTGTAGATTCTGAATCTTTATTTAGAAGGCCAAAGTCGATCCTCGGGCTTGAGCAAAGGAGGTCATGTGCAGCCCTCCTTTTTTGCCATGGAATTTCATTTATCTTGCATATGTGCATTGGCACACCTGGCATTCTTCAGAAGCATTTATCTGATATGGTAAATTTTTCATCAATGTACAGCAAGTATCCCCGAGCAGAGGTTTACTATATAGGATCGTTCGTCTAAGAAGTTACAGTGTTCTTTTCGTGATGTATAATTATATGTTCTGCCAAGACCAGGTCGACTAAGTGTTCTAACTGGTTTTAATTATGTGGTTTGCACAGTTCCCCAGTCCTGCATGAATTTTACTTGCTAGTTCAGTTTTAGTGGGAAAATGGCTTTAAAGTTAAAACCTGCAATATGGCTGGTACTTGGTAGACAATTTCTTGGTATAGATTGTTGACTTAATATTGCATGAACTTGACCTCATTGCACCTTTGGGTTCAAGAATTTTTGTCTTGTGCAGAATATGTGTGCTGTATTCTGTGATTTGGTCGACTCTTGACTAATGTTTTTGTCTGTTCTCTAAAATGGCTGTAGGTCCCGCATGAAGGACCTATGTGTGATCTTTTGTGGTCTGATCCGGATGACCGATGTGGGTGGGGAATTTCACCAAGAGGAGCAGGCTACACATTTGGACAAGATATAGCACAACAATTTAACCATACAAATGGTCTTAGCCTTATTTCAAGGGCCCATCAACTTGTGATGGAAGGGTTCAATTGGGCACAGGTTGGTTTCCAGTGTGTTAGATTTCTATCGTCCTAATAATTTTCCCACAATTCCTTAACACATGAACGTGCACATTGAATTTCCCTTCAATTTCTGGCATTTGAGCATCAGATTGGAAAACATCCTTGCAGGAAGAACTTGAATAATTGATTTGCCTTTGTCGATCACTGTGCAGGAGAAGAATGTTGTCACAGTTTTCAGTGCGCCAAACTACTGTTACCGGTGTGGTAACATGGCTGCGATTCTCGAAATTGGGGAGAACATGGATCAGAACTTCCTCCAATTCGATCCAGCGCCGCGGCAAATCGAGCCAGACACAACGCGCAAGACCCCCGACTACTTTTTGTAATCGTGGTGTTGACTTTTTTTAACTCTTGTGCTGCTGGTGCTCCTCTCATCCGCAGCACTGCCTGGTGGATCTGTAGATCTCTGTCCTTAGAAAATGGGATTCCTTGAGCTGAGTTGTGTACCCCCCTCTCATTCTTTTGTTTGGAGATTTTGGTTGCCGCTTCTCAGGACCTCATAGGACATGTTAAAAGTACATTGCATTGGTATTTTTTTTTTGTATCTCCATTTTGTATTATTTCCGAGACAGAAGGGAAGCTGCAATAGAATCGTCTCGTAACATATTTCATGCTCCTCTTCAGAAGAATTCCCTTGCGTTGGCCTGGCAATTGAGCTGATTTATGGGATGTTGTGTTGTCTGGTATGACCTGTGGGGGATCTGCCTCAAGTGATAGAGTTGCTCGGTTTGTGTGAATTGTGTATGATTTTTTTCTAATGGTTGTGCACAATTTCCTGTTATGTTCTCTTTATCGGGTATAACAGGTCGCTGAGATCACCAACTACATCAAGATGCATTGCCCGTCAAAGAAAAAGGAGAAACACCATTAAAATGCAGCACAACGGTGCAGGAGTTGGGTGTAAGATGAAGGCCGATTGAAGTGCGCCATTCACGACTACGTTTAAGTTCCTATATAGTCTTTTAGCCAAGGTAAAACACAAGACATTCTTAACTCTGTTGGTGCAAAAGTAGACAGACAAATGAATGCATTTCTTTATGAATACTCGAGAGAAGTAAAAGATGCCCTTGATGTAATTGGAGATTTGAAGAGACCAGGGCTGTATTCTACAGAAAGTACTGGCACATTGTTGCTGAGAAGGTGATCTAAATGTTCGAAGTGCCTCTTTAATTCGAAGGATTTCTAAAGGGATTTTGTAGGATTCTAATCCTTAGGATTATTTTCTAGGTGGCTTGTCTAATTCGTATGACTATTATCAAGTAGCATTTTTTTTCTTAGAATTCATTTGTATTGGTTTTTGTAGAATTTTTTCATCCATTTCAACCTAATGTGAAGAATCCTACGTTTTTGGTACGCACAATGAAACACACATGCTAATCTTGTGGTATTAAAGATGATATGATTTTCTATTCTCGCGTTTCACGAATCCTATGAATCAAAGAGGCCTTAAAGGGTGGTCAAATGCGGTAGGATGGAATAACACTACTATCGTTCCAATCCACGAAGTCAAAAAAACAGACAAGATCAAGGATCCAAGACTTATAATTCTTTGTAGTGCATTATATATCGAAAATTATCACCTATTGACTCAAGTTTATTCTACCATTTGCCCACTGCGTCGTGGCTAGTAACTTTAGAACTGAAATTATGAGTTATATTCAAGTAGTTTTCTTAGTGGTTATAAAAAACAAAATCCATAGTGCCCTTGTGCCCGATAGAATCATTGCAGGTAATATTCTATTAGCATAAGTCGATAAATTTCTTGTAGCACAAAAAAAGATGGCTAGAGTTACGCAACCCTAGAGTTAGACATGATCAAAGTTTATGACAGTTTCGAATGTGTTTTTTTAATACACTACTCCCTCCGTTTCTAAATATAAGTCTTTTTACAAATTTCAATACAAACTACATACAGATTTATGTAGACATATTTTAGAGTGTAGATTCACTTATTTTGCTCCGTATGTAGTCTCTTATTGGAATCTCTAAAAAGACTTATATTTAGAAACGAAGGGAGTATGTTTTTTCCCTCCCCTAGGCTAGGGTAAACTCTTCCCTCCAGGCTTCCACGGCGAGCCCGTGGATTTGCCTCCCCTCTACCTGCCGCTTTGATGGCCGGTGGCGGGGAGGGGAATCCCTGTGTCTCCGCTCTGGTTAGTAGTTTAGGTTAGGGCTTTTAAGTCCTCACAGGTGCGGCGCTCAGGCGGATGGCCACGCTTCTTCTTCGAGTTTGTGTTTGGGACTCCGATCCTCCTCGAGCTCGTCCATCTGGATGCAGTCAACGGAGCTCCGGCGTAAATTCCTGCCGTCTCCTTGGGGCGGTGAGGTTAGGATTTCTCGTCATGTGGCGAGATTTGGTGTCAGGTGCTTCAGATCTATTCAAGAGTTCAACGTCGACGACTATGGCTCCAGGGCGCTGGTCTTTAGGGAAACGTGCATGGAGACTTCCCAGCTGTCATCGACAAGGTCAAGCCGGCTCTGGTAGGGGAGCGGCAACAGCGGCTCGTTCTGGCAGCGGTAGTGGTCGTTCAGTGGTGTTGGAATCTCGATGTAATTTTTATTATGTTTGAGATGATCTGTACTTCTGATGAACTTTGATAATAAATCTGGATCATTTTCACAAAAAAAAAAGAATATGGTTTTTTAAGAACGCGATGATAAAGATAGGCTTCAACAAGAGATGGATGAACCGTCTTATAAAATCTGTCCCTAAAGCAAGATATGAGACCAAGGTAAACAATCCCCTCAAGTGAACAAAGAAAAGACTAAATGTGTGGTTTTATTTTTTCCCTTCACCTCGTAAGTGGCGGTTAGGGTAAACTTTTTCCTTCTAAGCTTCATGGGAGAGCCCTGAATTTGCCTCCCCTATTCCTGCCGCTCTGTCAGCTGGTGGCAGGAGGGGAATCTCGGTGTCTTTGGCTCCCGCTAGTAGTTTAGGTTATGTTTTTTTAGCCCTCGTAGTGACGACACTCGAACGAATGGCGACGCTTCTTCTTCGTGTTGCTTTTCCGGGCTCCGATCGTTCCCGAATTCGTCCATTTGGATGGAGTCGACGAAGCTCCGGTGTGGATTCCTATCGCCTCTTTGGGGCGGCGAGGTTAGGATTTCTCGTCATGCGTGCGCTATGGCGAGATTTGGTGTCATGCTCTTCAGGTCGATTAAAGGGTTCAACAACGATGAATGCGACTCATTGGCATTGATCCTTAGGGGCATGTGCACGAAGACTTCCTCGCTCTCATCGATAAGGTCAAACTGACTGTTAGAGGAACGACACGTCGTCGGCTTGTTTTGATGGTACACATAGTGTATTAATAATTTAATTATTTTCACGAGGTGCTTTGTACTTCTAGTGAACTTCGGGAAAAAAAAATCCCCTCCAAGCAAAAATGAAACAAGCTAGAAGAAGATTTTCCCCTTTCTCACAAGCCTCAAACCCTCGAATTTTTGTCGAAAAGGACCAGCTGCCGAACGGAATTGACAAAAAAGACCACCTGCGGATGAATTTGACAGAACAGACCACCCCCGCTGTGGCGGCAGGCGCGCCAGCCGACGCGTGGCACCTGCCGCCACGGCGTCAGGCGGCAGCCCCTGCCGCCACAGGGGCAGGCGGCAGCCAGCAGGTAACAGATTCCCCGGCCCACGACGGAACGGGGCTGGCCTCGTGGGCCCTGCCGCCACCGCGTCAGGCGGCAGCGCTGCTGCTGCATGGCCAAGCGCCGACAACGTTTCTGTTGCTGCTGAAGGGACAAGTCCCAGCGACGCTTTTTTTACTTTTTGCGACAAGTTTCGAGGCACGCTGGAATCCGATACCGCGGTAAACTTTGACGTCTTGTGCCGACACTCCGTGCTCATTTCCTTTATATGGACTGTCTGGAGCTGCTGCCCGCTGTTGATTCTTATGCGCGTGATTCCCTCGACGATGGTACTCACATTGCAGCACGCCCGACAGCTTTGCTGTTGCTGTGGCTGAGGAGACACCACTACGCTAGAATCCGACGCTGCGGTAGGTGAGTTTTAATCTGTTGTGCCGACATTACAGTGCTCCACCTCTTCTTTTTATACACAATGCTGCTCCTCCATGCGCACGCAGACGCTCTCTCTCGAATCTCTCTGGTTGCCTCAGTGCCTCTCTGCTCTCCCTAAGTGGAATTCCTCTAAGTGACCAAGAACACAAAGAAAGAAAACCTCGATAGGCACTTTCACTAGCGATTTAGGGCGATTTAGAGTTGCATTCAGATGATGTTTTAGTTGAAGAGAAGATAGATCAAGGTAAGATATATCCATTTTTCTTGGTTTGGTTCGCATGCATGATGTTTTTGTTATGTTTGATTAGTTCCTAAGTGTGTATTCTCTATTGTTTTAGGCATTATTTCTTCACTTTGTGGAGTCATTTGGAGCTTCTGGAGCAGGATTTGCCGTGCGAAGTGAAGTACGAAGTTGAAGATCAAGGTATGAGTCTTGCAATACATGGATTTTCTTGTGTATGCACGATGAAAATTAGTTACTTTTTAAGCTCGTCATTAGCTATGCGATGTATACCGTTTAGAAGTTAGAAAAGTTTTCAGACGAGATATGTTGCATTTATAGTAATTTTTTCCAGAATAGTAGGTTGAAGATGTTGTAGACCAATGTTAGCTGTGTCCGTAACTAGTTATATTTATGACATGCACGATGTTGTTAATTTTGTCATTAAGACGTAATTAGTAGTACCATTGAACCTTTTAGTTGGGTTAGAGCCGGAATTTGGAGAGCAAATATTTGATAGTACTGTAGATCAGCGTTAGGGCTTTAAAATGCATAGATTTAGTTTGACATGCAAGAATGTATAAATGTGGTAAGTATGAAAAAGTTTGTGCTGTTATTGGTCATTGGATGATTAAATGCGTTGTTATTTCATGTGGTATGTTTATTAATAAGTTGTATAGTTAGGACATCGTTGGTCTATTTTGTGAATTATCTAAGTTTTGTATATTAAAATGCTAATATCCTTAATGATGTATGTAATTAGGTAAAAAAAGATCATCTGAGTAGCAAACAAGAAGGAGATGGCGTAGTTGAAGAAATTGTGTTTCGATCTTCGATCTCCCTTTTGAGGTGATGACCATATTCATGCAAGTGCTATTTTGATGCTGTTGATAGTAAAAAAAAATCCGTGGGTAATATTTATGTTCATGTGATAATAGGTTGACTCCGTTGATATATTACTGGTGATATGTTAATGCTGACGGATATTTTTTCGAACTATTGTGACGCTTAATTTTATTCGGAACGACATTCATATTGAAGCTGAGGTATAAATGACGCCGTGTAATATTGTGAATATTTTTTATATTGATGTATTGTTGTGAATGATGTTACCGCTGCTGTGAATATTTGGCGTATTATTATTCTTAAACAAACTATTATGTTAAAAGTCTAAGCAAATGATACTAAAAAAATTAATTAGTTTTTAACAAAAATACGGATATTAATGTCTTATGTTTAAAAAATTGATTACTTTGTAACAAAAATACTTATATTATGTTTAAGGTCGAACCGAATGATATTAATAAAAAATGATTATTTCAAACGTAAATACGGATGTTAAAATGTTTTTCCCCTTATTATTATATTTAAAGTTTTAATGACTAATAATACAATATTCGGTTACTAATTATTTGAAATGTAAATATGGATGTTGGTTAGGTACTATGCAAAATTTGTTAGTGTTCTATGGGGACGTCGTCCGTGACGGGCCTTCCGGGGTGGATGTGTCCTTGTGCGGGTCGACTACAGTTGTAGTGAGAAACATGGTGAACGTAGGTTATGCAGCAGTCAGAAGGTGCATCCGAGCGGTGTTTGGCACATCGATGCAGGGGAAAAAAATGACAATGGAGGCCTTCGTCATTGAGGGAGGAAATGATGGGACAGTTGCCCGTTGGGGTTTGCGGCCTGTCACAGGTGATAACTCGTGGGGGTCGTACATGAGGTTTGCAAGCAATCCCAATAACTCTATGTTTGGACAGCCGATGGTGTATGTGGAGTTCATTTCTGTCACTGATGTTGCCGGATGCAGTAGTGGTGGTGGTGAGGTGGAGTTGGCCATCACAGCAGCCCCTAGCGCCGGCCCATCGGAACCGACAGGCGGCCAGCAAGTGTATGACACAGGATATTGGTCTGCGACCGTTGACTTGAGCGAACACGTGGAGAGATTGCCGGAGGCGCTAGATGATGACGATGACGGTCATTCTTCTGCGTCTTCGGACTCAGGCGAAGAAGAAGTTGTTCCTCCTCGGAGGGCGGTCGCGGCACCACTGCAACCTAGGTTTTTATAGGACATGAGCATCACCAATGAATTTCACTCTGTTTCTGGCCTAGAAGCGGGAAGCCTGGAGGTTGGGCAGATTTTTCCAAACAAGAAATCGGCTTACCAGGCAATAGATAGCTATGCAATCGCCCTCCACCGCCAGCATAGAGTGAAGCAATCTGATAAAAAAGAGTTGAAGATCATCTGCATCAATTTCAAGAAGGGTTGCCGCGGAAGAGTTATCGCTAAACTGAAGCGTGGGGTATGTCAGCCATGGCATATCACAAAAATAGTGGAGCATAGCTGTGAGCAAACTGGGACTCTTTCAGATCACCGCAATGTGACTGCAAGATATGTGTCACAGCTGATGAAAACGATTGTGCAGGAAAGTCTCAACATTAGTATTAGGGCTTTGCAGGAAACTGCGGCAGATCAGATTGGCTTCCCTGTCAGCTACAGCAAGGCTAGGCGTGCAAAGGAAAAGATATTCCAGAGGTTGTACGGAACCTATGAGGAGGCCTATTCTTATGCCCCCAGAATGCTTCATCAGATAGCAAGTGCTAACAGGGGGACTCAAGTTTGGAAGAAAGATCGTCCAAACCCAATGAACTCGGGCGAGCGAATCCTAGACCGCTTATTCTGGGCATTCGCCCAGACTATACAAGCCTTCAGGCACTGTCGCCCGGTATTATCAGTTGATGGTACCTTTCTCACTGAAAAGTACAAGGGCACACTATTGGTGGCAATTGCAGCAGATGCAAATAATCAGCTTCTTCCTATTGCATATGCACTGGTCGAGAGCGAGAACAAAGATAGCCGGTTGTGGTTCCTGAGCTGCCTGAAGATGGGTGTCGTGAAAGACCGTGAAGGTGTTTGCATCATCTCTGATCGCAACACAGGATTATTAAGCGCTCTTGACATAATTAAGGAGTCGTCAGAAGAGTGGGGGTGGTCCGATCTAGAGGGAAGGTGGTGCATGAGGCATTTGGCAGCAAATTTTTACTCCAAATTCAAAAACAAGGATTGGTTCAAGCTATTCAAGAGGACGTGCATGCAGAAAACTGAAGCCAAAATGAATGCGATATGGGCAGGTATCAATGGTGAGATCCAGCGCATGGCCTTGCCGGAGAGAGAAGACCGGAGGGGCCGTAGGACGGCCATAAATTTAAGCCAGTGGATCGACGAGAATTGCCCTCATTTGTACAAGTGGGCGCTGGCTCACGACACCGGGGCTCGGTACGGAATAATGACCAGCAACATGTCAGAGGTGTACAATGGTGTTCTTAAAGGGGTGCGAGCCCTGCCTATCACAACTCTAATCGAAGAAACTTGGAATCGGACTCTGTCATACTTTGCAGATAGAGTCACCGTCGCCAAAGCACTAGTTGAATTGAACAAGCCATGGTCCGAGAAGATGCAAAGACATCTGGACGACAAAGCAAAGAAGTCTCAAAGGCATGGTTGCAGGAAAGTGGACGCACTTAGGAATAAGTGGGAGGTCAACGTTCGAGCCAAGTTTGTTAAGGGTTACCACAGAGGATAAAAAAAGCAAGCTGTCACGCTCGGCCCAACGTCGTGTGAGTGCACTTGCAACAAGCCCAAGCTTCTGGGCTACCCTTGCAGTCATGTCCTCCGTGCTGCTGCAGATCAAAAAATCAGTGTCGAACCATACATATCGCCGTACTTCAACATGTACAATCTATACAACACCTGGAACGGTGAGTTCTGGGCCTGGGGCATTGATATGAACTACAAAATGCTATGGCCAGATGGGCCAAAATGGGTTCCGAACGCCGAGTTGATGAGAACCAGCAAGGGACGACGCTAGTCTAGGCGTCATCGCAATGACATGGACCATAGCCAGATGGGAGAACCAAGGCGATGCCGCGTTTGCAGGTGCCCTGGGCATTCACGTAGGGAATGCCCGTATCGAGCCAACAACACCGCATGATGTTGTTAAATTTGTACTCGTTATGTTACCTTTTATTTGTAATCGTGCAGTTAACTTCGAATATTTATATTACTTGTGATGTTAATTTTTATTTGTATTTGTGATGTTAATTTTTATATTACTTGTGATGTTAATTTTTATTTGTATTTGTGATGTTAATTTTTATATTACTTGTGATGTTAATTTTTATTTGTATTTGTGATGTTAATTTTTATTAGTATTTGTGATGTTAATTTTTATTTGTATTTTGTGATGCTCAATGTTATTTGTTCTGATGACTATGTGTGTGCAGGTTATGGCCGAACTGCCATTCCTTTTGCAGGGCCAGCACGACAGGGGCCACCGTTGCCACCTTTTCTTAAACCCAAATAATGATAATCATCCCCAAACCTTCAGGTTTCGAACCATAAAGAACACATGGGTAGTACATGATTGTTTCGTTGCACATCTTCAGGCTTATGGACTACTTGGTTTTGCTAGGCTCACATCTGGCAAACCCGAGTTCACTTTGGACCCATCTCTTTTGACCTCTCTCGTTGACCGGTGGAGACCTGAAACCCACACCTTTCACTTTCGTTGTGGGGAGCTTGCACCTACATTAAAAGATGTGTCTATGATCACTGCCCTACCAATTAGAGGTGAGCCGTTGGTCCCTCCACGAGTCTCAGCATCTTGGCGAGACGATGTTTCAGCCCGTCTTGGTCTGATAATGACAGAATCGCGCCGTTCTGGGCCGTCCCGTGGTGTCCCACTCGCATGGCTTCATGAGCATTTTGAGCATATACCTCGTTATGCTACTCCTGAGACGAGGAAGAAGCATATGTTTGCGTATTTGTTGTGGCTCCTCGGTATGATGTTTCCAAATTCACATGGTGACGTAGTTCTCCCTGGTCTCATCTACTTTGCCGAGCAGATAGTAGATGAATCTTTACCCGAGCATCCAAAATACAGCTTCGGTTCTGCTATGCTTTCGCATACATATAGAGGGTTGTGTGATGCCACACAAAAATCTTCGTTGGCAATGAAAGCTCCGTTACTTTGTGTGTCCTACGAGTTTCTGCAGTTGTGGTCCTGGGAATACCTCCCTGTTGGACGACCCCGTATCCTGCATCCCATACACCCATACAACTGTGGTGCAGGCGGCAATGTAACTATGTCTAGCCGATGGACACACGCACGGAAACAGTGGTCTCCAAGTGTTGCGAGAAGTTGTTACCCTATATACCACGAGCAGTTTGAGCTTCTTGATGAGTCACTAATCACATGGAACCCGTGGACTGAGTAAGATATTCAGATGGTCTTCGATGGACAAGCTATGCCAGTCGAATGCATGAGAGATAGTGGCTTCTGGCTGACTCGCTGCAACTTACTATACCTGTGGTTTGTTGAGCCCTACAACCCAGAGCGTGTCATGAGACAGTTTGGTCTCTATCAGTATATTCCACCACCTTCTCCGAGATGTATCGACGATGTAACTCATAAGTAAGTTCGAACCTCCCTAAATAGTTAACGTCTTTTTAATTTACAAAACTCACACTTTGTTACATAATTTTCAGGCTGAGCAATTCGGGCAAAGGTGGTCACGATTGGAAGGCACACAACGCTCAATGGATAGACGAGTGGGAAAATGAAGCACTATCAAATATAGTGCATGAACATAGGTAAATATTTTATTTAAGCTATTTCATGTACATACACAGGTTCATGAAATTAATTAATTATGCAGACTGTACGATGAAGCTACAAATCAAGCGTACAAGGAGTGGTACTGCAGGAGCACGCGTACTCGCCTAACCGGTCAACCACCTACCCAGCCAACACATCTCTCACACACACGGAGCAGTTGGAGGGACGGATTGACATGCCAACAGCTTACTATCGTGACTACGCGGTAATCAGTACTAAAATTTTCAGGTCCATCATTTTATAATCAGTTCAACCAAATAACAACCAAATTTTGTTCAGATTGATATTTGCAACCAGGTAGGGGCGATGGCGGGGGAAGGCATGCAGGCCCGGGGCATTCCAGCGGCCTCCAAGTCAGTCTTAAAGCGTATTCACGACTACGTCACCACAAAGTTTGGATGCGGTAGAGGCAACGATGTTGTCACTGGAGCTGTAACGCCCCGGACACACCCGCCGGTGGTCGTTACTCCTGACGGGATCTAGACTGGCCTCACAGATCAATACTAGTCTTTCCTGCGCACTTTGTCCTCACTCGTGCGCATCCGGGACTAACTTCCCGATCGGTCACCCATCCTGAAATTACTCCAAGCTGAGCACGCTTAACTTTGGAGTTCTTTCCGAATGGGTTCCCGGAAAAGAAGGAATTCCTTATTGATATGAGTAGTCTATCATCCCTAATAAGCCAGTCTATCACATACACCCCCACTCAGAGGAACCGACGTCCTCGTCGGGCCACAGGAACGTTCCCTCTTGTCACATACGTCTGTGCGAGCAGTCCGGCACATGTGCCATGCCGTGTGCCACGACGGGTCACAAACGTCATGCACAACATGACCGCGCACCTGACCCGCAAACATCGGTGTAACCGCAAGGGTCGGCTCTGATACCAACTTGTAACGCCCCGGACACACCCGCCGGTGGTCGTTACTCCTGACGGGATCTAGACTGGCCTCACAGATCAATACTAGTCTTTCCTGCGCACTTTGTCCTCACTCGTGCGCACCCGGGGCTAACTTCCCGATCGGTCACCCATCCTGAAATTACTCCAAGCTGAGCACGCTTAACTTTGGATTTCTTTCCGAATGGGTTCTCGGAAAAGAAGGAATTCCTTATTGATATGAGTAGTCTATCATCCCTAATAAGCCAGGCTATCACAGGAGCGTACAACATGCCGGAAGCGAGGTCAGCCAGACCGAGTGCGGCGCCGTCGTCCAGACCGAGCCAGGCGCGTACGGGCCATACGGGGCGGTGGGGGGAGGGTCCGAGCAGTACAACAACATTGCCACGGCATGACTCAGCTCTGCCACTGCATCGCTCTCGTTCGGTGTAGCTTCGGCAGGGGCAGACATCCCAGGAACATGGCACGGGCTTGGATTCGATGCGCGAGCAGACTCTTTTCCCGAACCCAAATGTGTACACAGGACATGGCGCATACACCCAAGGCGAGGGATCTCACCCGTATCTCTCCACGCGAGGGATCTCCATGCCCGAGGAGACTCGTGTCCCAGAGACGTACCAGTACGGCGCATACACCCAAGGCGAGGGATCTCAGCAGGTACTCATGTTTACATTTTTAATGCATTTACAATGATATCATATATTATCCTCTAACGGTTTATTTTCAAAACAATTTTCTTACCAGTACGGCGAACAATCACCATACACTGGAGGCGAGGGATCACAACGCTACGGCGCCGCTGAAGTATGTTCACACATAATAAGTAATTACTCGCATACAACATCTTCGTGCCTTATATTTAAATACGGTTTATTTCTGTGCAGCAAACTACTGATCCTACATGGCACGATGATGACACCCAGCGTGGACTCAACACAAACATCCTCATAGCATCCCATAATCCTGGCAACACGGTTACAGGGATAATTACAGACTTCTTCAATGAGAACGTTATTGGCACATCTTATATCCCTCCGGAGTCAGAACCATACACCTACAATTTAGCATCAGGATCTCAATATGAATTGCAGACTCCACCTATGCAGGAGTCGCAGACACAGGGAGATGACGGGGAGTACGGCCGTGGTCTTCGTCCACACCGAGCACCTAATCGCTTGTTGCCTTCCGGTCGTCGAGAAAGGCCAGCTGGCCGTCGTCGAGTAGGGTGATTCGTCTATCTATGTGTGCGGCCTATTCTATATGAAGGTTTCAGACTTTCAGATGTATGTAAGAGACATCTATGTATGAGGAAATAAAAATGTTGATGCATCGTCATACAGAAACTACATGAAGTCATCCTCATTTTATTCCAAAGCTACATTTTTTACATTACGACACGGTACAACTGAAAGTAAGATACATTTAACTATTGAAATAAAGCTACATTGAACTACTGAAATAAAGCTACATTTAAACTACTGAGCTGAAATTAAGATACAAACGGTTGTGAAATTTAAGATGCTACCACAGGAATCTACTGAGTCCAGCGTGGATATTTTCCTTTTCCATCGCCAGCTTCTTCTGCTGCCTTGGCCTCACGAGCCCTTTCTTTCTTTCTCTGTCTCTCCGCCTCACGAGCCTCCTTTCGCTGCCGTTCCTGCTCCTCCAAGCGACGAGCGTCTCCCCTGTTTTTCTTCAGTAAATCCTGAAAGTAACCCTTTTGCTCGGCATAATATTCTTTTAACTCTCTCTCTTGCTCGGCTTTCTCCGCTGCTGCCGCCTTCTCGCGTCGCTCTTCCGCGTAGAAACTATCCCATGCACGGCGACTTCTTTCACGAATCTCAGTCACTGCCCAAGCCGGCATCTCCGTGTCAATCCAACGATAGTACATGCACAGAGGCGGAGGAGACTACAACACGAACAATTATGTTAATAAAGAATTAACCAAAAAACCAACAATATATCTATTCGTCATGGTTAAAGCATACCGGAGGCTTGTCGTACTCTGAAATAGCTACGGGTGGGTCTTCCTCATAATTGGCGCACATGAAAAACTTCATGCCCAACCAATCAGAAAAATCCGCCACCTCCTTCTCCTTGCAAAGATCGCCACACCAACAGCGCAGGAGTTCCACCCCCTGAGGCAAACTAGCACTCTTCATTTTCCTCGGCCTGATGCTTTGATCCGAGCAAGGCAAACTCATAGCAACTAAAAATAGTGTGACACACTAAGCGCTGTGGGGATTTCGACGGTGGCTGCACGATGGATGACGTGAGGCTCAATGCCTCGTTTTATAGGCTCAGATGACAAATGTGATGGCGGGAAAATAGGGGCGAACAGACGGAAGTTTAGGCGGGAATCACGCGATGTAAAAACGACGAAACACAGACTGCCGGGCATTGGAATGAGCACGCGTAGCAAAGTTTAGGCGGGAAAGCGCGGCGGGCAGCATCGGATTCCCGCGCATGGAAATCTGTCTCGTCGGCGCAGCAATCACCGCCGTCTGCCACAGCGGTGCTGTCGGCTGGGAAGCAGCAGCTGCAGGGCTGCCGCCAGCTTGCGAGGCGGCAGGGCCCACAGCGCCAAATGCGGCCGCCGGCCCATGTGGCGGCAGGTCCCACCTCGCCACGCTTTGCCATGCAGCAGCAGTGGCCGCCTAACGCGGTGGCGGCAGGGCCCACGAGGCCAGCCCCGTTCCGTCGCGGGCCGGGGAATCCGTTACCTGCTGGCTGCCGCCTGCCCCTGTGGCGGCAGGGGCTGCCGCCTGACGTCGTGGCGGCAGGTGCCACGCGTCGGCTGGCGCGCCTGCCGCCACAGCGGGGGTGGTCTGTTCTGTCAAATTCATCCGTAGGTGGTCTTTTTTGTCAATTCCGTTCGGCGGCCGGTCCTTTTCGACAAAAATTCCAAACCCTCGTGTCACGAACTTTTCTAAGAAAATGTCCGAGAGACTGCGGCGGCGCCAGTGAGCCAGCCTCCTCTGCGCAGCTGCGCCGCGCAACCACCGGCCATGGAGGTGGAGGCGGCGGCTCCTCTTTCCAAGAAGAGAAAATCGGAGTTTCCCGGAAGCAACCAACCGGAGGAAATCTTGAGCCATGAGCCGACGGCGGCAGCCATGGAGGCGCCCGAATCCGACATCCGAGAACCACCGCCTGGAGCTGGAGGAGCAGAAGACTGCGTCGACCACATCAGCGGACTACCCGACGCCGTCCTCGGCGACATCATCTCCCTCCTCCCCACCAGGGAGGGCGCCCGCACCCAAACCCTCGCCTCCCGGTGGCGCTACCTCTGGCGCTCCGCTCCTCTCAATCTCGACTACTACGACCTCCCCGCCGAAGGTGACGTTCTGATACGCCTCATTTCCCAGATCCTCTCCGCCCACGCTGGCTCCGGCCGCCGCTTGTGCATCTCCGCGCACCACCTCTACCACCACCCTGACACCGTGGATGCCTGGCTCCGGTCTGCTGGCCTCAGCAACCTCCAGGAGCTTGAGTTCTGCTGCGCCGGTTATCCACCTGTACTGCCGGCGGCGACAGCGTCCACCTTCCCTCTCTCGTCCAGCCTCCGTCTTGCCACATTCAGCCAATGCCGCTTCCCCGACAGCATCATCCAGACGCTTCACTTCCCCCAGCTCAAGCAGCTCACACTTGAAGAGGTCAGCATCTCGGGAGATTCTCTGCAGAGCGTCATCGCTGGCTGCCCTGTCCTGGAATCCATGCTTCTTAACCACTGCATTGACTTCGACTGCATTCGGATTTGTTCCCCAAACCTTAGAACCATTGGCGTGCGTCTTGGATACCGAGGCAGGTTAGTGACAATCATCATTGAGGATGCCCCTTGTCTTGAAAGGTTGCTCCAACTTAACCTAATTAAGGAGGGCTTGGACATATCGATAATATCAGCGCCCAACCTGGAGACCGTGGGCTGCCTTCGCTACGATGACACTTACGACTTCAGCTTTAAGCTAGCTTTCAACTTCACGTCTAACCTGCATTGGTCAGCAGGCAAAATTCATATTATCTGCATTATTTATATGGCCTGATGCAATGTTATATTCTTCATAGGGATTTCCTACTCTGTTCCCAATGGTGGTACACACTGTCAAGACTTTATCTATCTTTGTTCTTCCTCTCAGTGTGGATATGGTTCTTGATCTCATGAGTTGCTTTCCCTGCTTGGAGAAGTTGTATATCCAGGTAACCATTTGTCTATGATTTGTACTCCCTCCGTTCCAAAATAAGTGTCCTGGTTTGTCCGTAAAACCAGGACACTTATTTTGGAACGGAGGGAGTAGTGTTAACTGTTAAGCTACTCTTTGCATTAACTTTTGTCTTCCCATTTTCAGATATGTTCGTCGGGGAGAAAGAATTTGTGGCGTCGTAAACACCAGAGTCACATCAAATGCCTTGACATCCGTCTCAAGAAAGTCGTGTTGGCAAATTATCGAGGCACCCTGTCAGATGTTAACTTTGCCATGCTCTTTGTGCTGAATGCTAACATGCTAGAGTTATTAAGATTTGAGATTCGAGGCTGCTGCGGTGAAGAGTTCATTGAAAGGCAGCATAGGTTGCTTCAGCTTGGGAACAGGGCATCCAGAGATGCTCGGTTTGTTTTCACAAATGATACATGTCTCCGCAAACTTGAGGACATCAAGCATGTGCGAGATTTGTCTGTAGCTGATCCCTTTGAATGCTGATGTTGACATTTGGTTGTTGTGTACTTTGATGAGTTACTCTTGCTTATCTAATTATTTGTTTTATCCAAATTTGATTAGGTCTTTTGTTTCTAGTGCTTTGAAGTTCCTAGTGTCCTTGTACCTTGTGATGTTTAGACCAACTATGTAGAATCTGTAAAAGATGTTTTCAGCTAATTGTGCCTAGGCAAGGTTTGCGAGTGCAAAGTTGAAACCATTCTCTTAATATTTGTTATGTTGTGTACCTTTCCTTAACATCCTGTGTGTTCCCCAAAACTGAGCTACATCCTACAACAGGCCTATTTTATTTGAATGTTCCAAGAACAGGGAACTTTACTTTGTGTCTTGGCTTCTGAACAGATTTTGTTTGAACCTTTGTGATATTTAAACCAATTGTGTAGAATGTGTAGAGAATAGGTATTTCTGGCGCTCGATAGGACACACACACACACACACTGCCGGTTTCGCGCGGGACAAAGAGATGTTGATCTCTTTCTCCTGCACGTAAGACGTCGCCCTGCCCTGCACATGTAACCAGCTTAGCACTGGCGGAGGAGCCCAATGGGCAAGGTGTGGCGGCCGCCACACCTTGATTCGGCACAAATTTTTATATACATATACGCACACATATTTTCTTCATGGGAATACCTGAGCATATACGGTTTGTTGATTTTACACCACACTAGATCGATTCATCCAAACAAAACTAATTGGAAGCACACAAGTTAGATCGGAAACACACAAGGAGTGAGCTTGATTAATGTGCTGCCTAGCACATGCACATCTCAGATCTCACCGCGTAGACGTACGCGAACCAGCTCGCTTCGACTGAACAACGACCGGATCGATTCTCTCGGCGGCTCGAAACTGTCGTAACTTGACGACCAAAAAACAGAACGGAGAAATTTTGTTGGTGCATGTAACTTGCATTTTTGTTTTTTTCCTTGACTTATGTATAAGAATACACGATAGACTTGTCTTTTTTTTTAGATAGCTCGCTATCCATACCAAATGGTATGACTGACTTGCCTTTTTTTAGATAGCTCACTATCCATGCCAAATGGTATGATTGGCTTATCGTGCCAACGCGCTGGGGACTTACGAAGATTTTCATAAGGAGGGTAGGGTAGTGCCATTGCATGCATCTTCTAGACACCATTGAAAGCTTCAATATGAATTGACTATTATTTTTCTACTTCATTTTTTAGTTAACGGTTCGCCACACCTTAAAAAAAATTCGTCCTCCGCCTCTGCAGCTTAGGGTGCACGTTGACGCAGGTCAGGTCAAGTCAAGCCGACCTCTTTCGCTGCACGCCGGAGTGGACACCGTGCCGCTGCCAGGAGACCAATCTAGCCAGAGAAAATTACACGAATCGTCGTCCCCTATGAGCACATCGGAGAGACTGGGCCGGCACATCGTGAAACTTGTTGGCACGTAACAGGTACATCCCCGTACTTGGAAAACACTTCAATACAGTACATATACATCAAAATACATTACATCTACGGTCCTATATACGGTCATGCGTACGTTCGCGCCCTGTGTTGCCGACAGGTACCCCCTCTTGCGCGTGCGACGACCGTTTTGCGGAAAACCTCCTCAACCCGCGCCTCTCAGTTTCCGACAGCCTACACAACCCGAATTGGAGGCAAAATTTTCCCAAACAGGCACTCGCTCTATTCGTCCACAAATCCCTAAATCCCCAACCCTAGTTTGTCCCTGAATCGCTGTGGAGGGCGAGTGCTCGGTGGCCGGCGGGATCGTTGCCGGTGCCCGTTCTACGACCGTCAAGCCCGTGCAAGCCGGTGGACACGCCGTGCAAATTCACATTGGTGGGCCGCAAGAAGATTCATGCAGGAGATGCAGAGGCGCGGTGAGCCAGAGATGGGCCCAGAGTCCGGCAATGTGCTCCTTGCACACACGCCGGGGATGAATGCGTTGGAGCCGTAGTACCGCGGACCCGTGCTGCCGGCGACCGCCGTTGGAGACCGCATTGGTGAGCTGCTGCCCACCGCCCTGCTCGACGTCCTGGAGAACACCACCTGCATCACGCCGTCACAGGTGTGCATCGAGGTGGTCACCTCCCTGCATGATCTGTGGCTCACTTTCACCGACGACGCGACGTGCACAAGCGTCTTGGAGTCGTTAATGCAGGTGCGGTGTGCTGGCTCCTAGATCTGGTTCGGCTGCTGGCGACCGCCGTCGGAGACCGCATCGGCGAGCTGCTGCCCGCTTGAACTATAGTACCGAGACATATGTTTCCGGTATACCCATAAGTCACCTTTAATCACATCCAGTTACGAAGTGACATTCGGTAACCCCAAAATAACCATCTGGTATGTTGGCACACAATATTCCCATGGTCTAACGAAATATGTAAATAATAACATATTATATGAAAATACCGACAACATAATAACGATATCATCTCTCATTAACTCATAAGTCAGGTCTATCCAACACCATTGTTCAGGTAACAATGTGTTTTTTCTCATTATTGATAGCATCCTTGTTACGATAACAATGCTCATGATTAAGAAAACAAGATCATCATCAATACATGAGCTAGTCTTAAAGGCATGACTAGAGATCATATTGATGTTTATGTTTTCATACATGTATTTGGGTTTTCCTCTGAATCCCACATTCAAGAACCAATACAATTATAACACATAAATATAAACTTAATTATGAGCATGGAAATAAAATAATACATTTATTATTGCCTCTGAGTCATATTTTCAACAGTCTCTCACTTGCACTAGAGTCAATAATCTGTTGGGGAACGTTGCATGGGAAACAAAAATTTTCCTACGCACACACAAGATCTATCCATGGTGATGAGCATCTACGAGAGGGAGAGTGAATCTACATACCCTTGTAGATCGCTAAGCGGAAGCGTTAAGAAACGCGGTTGATGTAGTCGAACGTCTCCGCGATCCAAATCGCAAGTCGTCCCTCGATCCGATCACGAACTAGTGCCGAACGGACGGCACCTCCGCGTTCAACACACGTACGGCTTGATGACGCCTTCACCTCCTCGATCCAGCGAGCGATGATGAAGTAGTAGATGAGTTCCAGCAGCACGACGGCGTGGTGATGGTGGTGAGGAACAATCTCTGCAGGGCTTCGCCAAGCACTACGGAGATTATGACGGGAGAACTAGAGGGTTAGGGTTGCCGACACACGGCTTGGGAAATCTTGATGTGTCCCGTGTGCTAGCCCTGCCCCTCTATTTATATGTTGAGCCTTGGGGTCTAAACTTGGAGTAAAAGCCTCCTCCAGGTTGGTTTTGCCCGCACAAGGTCGGTTTGGCCCGCAGGGAAAGAGTCCAACTCGGATCCCTGCAGTACCGCGCACAAGCGGTAGTACCGCTCACGAGCGGTAGTACCGCTTGAGCGGTAGTACCGCTTCACACAAGCGGTAGTACCGCTTCACACAAGCGGTAGTACCGCTTACGCGGTAGTACTGCCTTACCAGCGGTAGTACCGCTTAAGGCAGCAGCAAAACTTTCTTTTGCACTTTCCAATACCTCGTGGGCTTTACCCCTTTGGCTCATATAAAGTGTTGCTGCACCCGAACACTTCGGTAAACATCCGGAACCCCTTCCGGTGAATTCCGGAACCCTTCCGGAGATCAAAACACTATTATCACATATATCAATCTTTACCTCCGGACTATTCCGGAGATCCTCGTCATGTCCGGGATCTTATCCGGGATTCCGAACAACCTTCGGTCACCAACAAAATAACTCAACTATACTAATCGTCACCAAACGTTAAGTGTGTAGACCCTGCGGGTTCGAGAACTATGTAGACATGACCGAGACACCTCTACGATCAATAACCAATAGCGGGACCTGATGCCCATATTGGCTCCTACATATTCTACGAAGATCTTTATCGGTCGAACCTCTATGTCAAGGATTCAGTTAATCCCGTATGCTGTTCCCTTTGTTCTTCGGTATGTTACTTGCCCGAGATTCGATCGTCGGTATCTCTATACCTAGTTCAATCTCGTTACCGGCAAGTCTCTTTACTCGTTCCGTAATACAAGATCTCGTGGCTAACACTTTAGTCACATTGCTTGCAAGGCTCATTGTGATGTTGTATTACCGAGTGGGCCCTGAGATACCTCTCCGTCACACGGAGTAACAAATCCCAGTCTTGATCCATGCCAACCCAACAGACACCCTCGGAGATACCTATAGAGCATCTTTATAGTCACCCAGTTACGTTGCGACGTTTGATACACACAAGGTACTCCTCCGATGTCAGGGAGTTGCATGATCTCATGGTCATAGGAACAGATACTTGACATGCAGAAAACAATAGCAATAAACTGACACGATCATATGCTACGTTTATAGTTTGGGTCTTGTCCATCACATCATTCTCCTAATGATGTGATCCCGTTATCAAATGACATCTTATGTCCATGGCCAGGAAACCTTCACCATCTTTTGATCAACGAGCCAGTCAACTAGAGGCTTACTAGGGACAGTGTTGTCTATGTACCCACACATGTATTTGAGTTTCCAATCAATACAATTATAGCATGGATAATAAACGATTATCATGAACAAGGAAATATAATAATAACTAATTTATTATTGCCTCTAGGGCATATTTCCAACAGTCTCCCACTTGCACTAGAGTCAATAATCTAGTTCACATCACTATGTGATTTACATTGTAATGAATCGAACACCCATGCAGTTCTGGTGTTGTTCATGTTTAGCCCTTGGAAGAGGTTTAGTCATCGGATCTGCAACATTTAGATCCGTGTGTACTTTGCAAATATTTATGTCGTCCTCCTTGATGTAATCGCGGATGGAATTGAAACGTCGCTTTATGTGTCTGGTCCTCTTGTGAAATCTTGGTTCCTTGGCTAGAGCAATGGCACCAGTATTATCACAAAACAGAGTCATTGGGTTAAGCGCACTAGGCACTACTCCAAGATCTGTCATGAACTCCTTCATCCAGACACCTTCCTTCGCCGCCTCCGAGGCAGCGATGTACTCCGCTTCGCATGTAGAATCAGCTACCACGCTTTGCTTGGAACTGCACCAACTAACCGCACCCCCATTAAGAATAAATACGTATCCGGTTTGTGACTTAGAGTCATCCGGATCAGTGTCAAAGCTTGCATCGACGTAACCCTTTACGACGAGCTCTTGATCACCTCCATAAACGAGAAACATGTCCTTAGTCCTTTTCAGGTACTTCAGGATATTCTTGACCGCCGTCCAGTGTTCCACTCCTGGATCACTTTGAAACCTTCCGGCCATACTTATGGCAAGGCTGACATCGGGTCTTGTGCACAGCATTGCATACATGATAGAGCCTATGGCTGAAGCATAGGGGATGACACTCATCTTTTCTCTATCTTCTGCAGTCACTGGGCATTGAGTCTTACTCAACTTCACACCTTGCAATACAGGCAAGAACCCCTTCTTGGACTGATCCATTTTGAACTTCTTCAAAACTTTGTCAAGGTATGTGCTTTGTGAAAGTCCTATTAAGCGTCTCAATCTATCTCTATAGATCTTGATGCCTAATATGAAAGCAGCTTCTCCTAGGTCCTTCATTGAAAAACTCTTGTTCAAATATTCCTTCACGCTTTCCAACATTTCTATATTGTTTCCAATCAGCAATATGTCATCCACATATAATATTAGAAACGCTATAGAGCTCCCACTCACTTTCTTGTAAATACAAGCTTCTCCGTAAACTTGTATAAACTCGAACGCTTTGATCACCTCATCAAAGCGAAGATTCCAACTCCGAGATGCTTGCACTAGTCCATAAATGGATCGCTGGAGTTTGCAAACTTTGTCAGCATTCTCTGGATCGACAAAACCTTCTGGTTGCATCATATACAACTCTTCCTTAAGGAAACCGTTTAAGGAACGCTGTTTTGACATCCATCTGCCAAATTTCATAATCGAAAAAGGCAGCTATTGCTAACATGATTCTGACGGACTTAAGCATCGCTACGGGTGAGAAGGTCTCATCGTAGTCAACTCCTTGAACTTGTGAAAAACCCTTTGCCACAAGTCGAGCTTTATAGACGGTGACATTACCGTCCGCGTCCGTCTTCCTCTTAAAGATCCATTTGTTCTGAATGGCCTTACGCCCTTCAGGTAATACTTCCAAAGTCCATACTTTGTTTTCATACATGGATCCCATCTCGGATTTCATGGCCTCTAACCACTTCTCGGAATCCGGGCCCATCATCGCTTCTCCATAGCTCGTAGGTTCATCGTTGTCCAACAACATGACTTCTAAGACAGGGTTGCCGTACCACTCAGGCGCAGTACGCGTCCTTGTCGACCTACGAGGTTCGATAGCAACTTGATCCAAAGCTTCATGATTATCATCATTAACTTCCTCTTCAGCTGATGTAGGCTCTACAGAAACATCTTTCTGCGCTGCGCTACTTTCAGGTTGAAGTAAAGGTTCAACAACCTCATCAAGTTCTATCTTCCTCCCACTCAATTCTTTCGAGAGAAACTCTTTCTCAAGAAATGTTCCGTTTTTAGCGACAAACACTTTGCCTTCGGATCTGAGGTAGAAGGTATACCCAACTGTCTCTTTTGGGTATCCTATGAAGACGCATTTCTCCGCTTTGGGTTCCAGCTTTTCAGGCTGAAGCTTTTTGACATAAGCATCACATCCCCAAACTTTAAGAAACGACAGCTTTGGCTTCTTGCCAAAACAAAGTTCATATGGCCTTGTCTCAACGGATTTTGATGGTGCCCTATTTAAAGTGAATGCAACTGTCTCTAATGCATAACCCCAAAATGATAGTGGCAAGTCCGCAAGAGACATCATAGATCGCACCATATCCAATAAGGTTCGATTACGACGTTCGGACACACCATTACGCTGTGGTGTTCCAGGCGGTGTCAATTGTGAAACAATTCCACACAGTCTTAAGTGACTGCCAAACTCATAACTCAGATATTCTCCTCCTCGATCAGATCGTAGGAATTTAATCTTCTTGTTACGATGATTCTCAACTTCACTCTGAAATTATTTGAACTTTTCAAATGTTTCAGACTTGTGTTTCATTAAGTAAATATACCCATATCTACTTAAGTCATCAGTGAAGGTGAGAAAGTAACGATAACCACCACGCGCCTCAATACTCATCGGACCGATCACATCAGTATGTATGATTTCCAACAAGTCACTTGCCCGTTCCATTGTTCCAGAGAACGGCGTTTTAGTCATCTTGCCCATGAGGCATGGCTCACATGTGTCAAGTGATTCAAAATCAAGTGACTCCAAAAGTCCATCAGCATGGAGCTTCCTTATGCGTTTTACGCCAATATGACCTAAACGGCAGTGCCACAAGAAAGTGGTATTATCATTATCAATTCTACATCTTTTGGCATCAATGTTATGAACATGTGTATCATTACTATCGAGATTCAATAAGAATAAACCCCTCACATCGGGTGCATGACCATAAAAGATATTACTCATATAAATAGAACAACCATTATTCTCTGATTTAAATGAGTAACCGTCTCGCAATAAACAAGATCCAGATATAATGTTCATGCTTAACGCAGGCACCAAATAACATTTATTCAGGTTCATCACTAATCCCGATGGTAATCGAAGAGCGAGCGTGCCGACGGCGATCACATCAACCTTGGAACCATTTCCCACGCGCATCGTCACTTCGTCCTTTGCCAGCCTCCGTCTATTCCGCAATTCCTATTTTGAGTTGCAAATATGAGCAACCGCACCAGTATCAAATACCCAGGCACTACAACGAGAGTTGGTAAGGTACACATCAATAACATGGATATCATATATACCTTGTTTGTTGTTGGCCGCCTTCTTGTCAGCCAAATACTTGGGGCAGTTCCGCTTCCAGTGTCCAGTTCCCTTGCAATGAAAACACACAGTTTCTGGTTTGGGTCCAGCCTTGGGTTTCTTCACGAGAGGAGCAACTGCTTTGCCACTCTTCTTGGAGTTACCCTTCTTACCCTTGCCATTTTTCTTGAAACTAGTGGTTTTATTGACCATCAACACTTGATGCTCCTTCTGAATTTCAGACTCAGCGGCTTTCAGCATCGCAAACAGCTCGGCGACTGACTTGTTCATCCCGTGCATGTTATAGTTCAACACGAAGCTCTTGTAGCTAGGTGGCAATGATTGAAGAACTCTGTCAGTGATAGCCTCTGGTGGAAGGGGCATCCCCAATTCAGCCAGACGGGTGGAGTACCCAGACATTCTGAGTACGTGATCACTGATAGACCCGTTCTCCTCCATCTTGCAAGCATAGAAATTATCGGAGATCTCATATCTCTTGATCCGGGCATTCTTCTGAAAGATAAACTTCAACTCCTGGAACATCTCATATGCTCCATGACGTTCAAAACGTCTTTGAAGTCCCGGTTCTAAGCCATACAATATTGCACATTGAACTATTGAGTAATCTTCAGAACGAGCCTGCCAGGCGTTCACAACGTCTAGAGACTCAACTGGAGCGGGTGGATCACCAAGCGGTGCATCAAGGACATAAGCCTTCTGGGAAGCCGTAAGGATAATCCTTAGATTACGGGCCCAGTCCACAAAGTTACTTCCATCATCTTTCAACTTAGCTTTCTCTAGGAACGCATTAAAATTCAGGGGTGCTACTACGCGAGCCATGATCTACAACATAAATATAGCAAAGACAACTTAGACTATTGTTCTAGATAATGAGTTTAGTTAATCATATTACTTAAAAACTCCCACTCAAATTGACATCCCTCCGATCATTCGAGTGTAACATGATCCAAATCCACCAACTCAAGTCCGATCATCACGTGAGTTGAGGTGGTTTCAATGGTGAACATCTTCATGTTGATCATATCTACTATATGACTCATGTTCGACCTTTCGGTCTCTTGTGTTCCGAGGCCATGTCTGTACATGCTAGGCTCGTCAAGTTTAACCCGAGTGTTCCGCATGTGCAACACTGGCTTGCACCCGTTGTATGTGAACGTAGAGTCTATCACACCCGATCATCACGGCGTGTCTCGAAACGACGAACTTTCGCAACGGTGCACACTCGGGGAGAACACAATTTTATCTTGAAATTTAAGTGAGGGATCACCTTATAATGCTACCGTCGTCCTAAGCAAAATAAGATGCATAAAAGGATTAACATCACATGCAAATCATAAGTGACATGATATGGCCATGAACTTGTGCTTTTGATCTCCATCTTCAAAGCACCGGCATGATCTCCATCGTCACCGGCATGACACCATGATCTCCATCATCTTGATCTCCATCAACGTGTCGCCATGAGGTTGTCGCGCCGACTGTTGCTTCCACGACTATTGCTAACGTTTAGCGATAAAGTAAAGCATTACATAGCGCTTAATGATTGACACGCAGGTCATACAATAATTAAAGACAACTCTATGGCTCCTGCCAGTTGCCGTACTCATCGACATGCAAGTCGTGATATTCTATACAACACATGATCATCTCATACATCACATATATCTCATCATGTAATTGGCCATATCACATCACAACATACCCTGCAAAAACAAGTTAGACATGCTCTAATTGTTGTTGCAAATTTTACGTGGCTGCTACGGGTTTGCAAGAACCGTTCTTACCTACGCAAAACCACAACGTGGTGTAGTGATTGCTTTTTGATCTTCTAAAAGAACCCTCTTCATTGAAATCGATTCAACTAAAGTGAGAGAGACAGACACCCGCTAGCCATCTTTATGCAACGAAGTTACATGTTAGTTGAAGGAACCTGTCTCGCGTAAGCGTACGCGTAATGTCGGTCCGGGCCGCTTCATCTCACAATACCGCCGAATCAAGTATCAACTAGTAACGGCAAGCAATATGTATACACCCACGCCCACAACTCGTTTGTGTTCTACTCGAGATCTCATCTACGCATAGACCTAGCTCAGATGCCACTGTTGGGGAACGTTGCATGGGAAACAAAAATTTTCCTATGCACACACAAGATCTATCCATGGTGATGAGCATCTACGAGAGGGAGAGTGAATCTACATACCCTTGTAGATCGCTAAGCGGAAGCGTTAAGAAACGCGGTTGATGTAGTCGAACGTCTCCGCGATCCAAATCGCAAGTCGTCCCTCGATCCGATCACGAACTAGTGCCGAACGGACGGCACCTCCGCGTTCAACACACGTACGGCTTGATGACGCCTTCACCTCCTCGATCCAGCGAGCGATGATGAAGTAGTAGATGAGTTCCAGCAGCACGACGGCGTGGTGATGGTGGTGAGGAACAATCTCTGCAGGGCTTCGCCAAGCACTACGGAGATTATGACGGGAGAACTAGAGGGTTAGGGTTGCCGACACACGGCTTGGGAAATCTTGATGTGTCCCGTGTGCTAGCCCTGCCCCTCTATTTATATGTTGAGCCTTGGGGTCTAAACTTGGAGTAAAAGCCTCCTCCAGGTTGGTTTTGCCCGCACAAGGTCGGTTTGGCCCGCAGGGAAAGAGTCCAACTCGGATCCCTGCAGTACCGCGCACAAGCGGTAGTACCGCTCACGAGCGGTAGTACCGCTTCACACAAGCGGTAGTACCGCTTACGCGGTAGTACTGCCTTACCAGCGGTAGTACCGCTTAAGGCAGCAGCAAAACTTTCTTTTGCACTTTCCAATACCTCGTGGGCTTTACCCCTTTGGCTCATATAAAGTGTTGCTGCACCCGAACACTTCGGTAAACATCCGGAACCCCTTCCGGTGAATTCCGGAACCCTTCCGGAGATCAAAACACTATTATCACATATATCAATCTTTACCTCCGGACTATTCCGGAGATCCTCGTCATGTCCGGGATCTTATCCGGGATTCCGAACAACCTTCGGTCACCAACAAAATAACTCAACTATACTAATCGTCACCAAACGTTAAGTGTGTAGACCCTGCGGGTTCGAGAACTATGTAGACATGACCGAGACACCTCTACGATCAATAACCAATAGCGGGACCTGGATGCCCATATTGGCTCCTACATATTCTACGAAGATCTTTATCGGTCGAACCTCTATGTCAAGGATTCAGTTAATCCCGTATGCTGTTCCCTTTGTTCTTCGGTATGTTACTTGCCCGAGATTCGATCGTCGGTATCTCTATACCTAGTTCAATCTCGTTACCGGCAAGTCTCTTTACTCGTTCCGTAATACAAGATCTCGTGGCTAACACTTTAGTCACATTGCTTGCAAGGCTCATTGTGATGTTGTATTACCGAGTGGGCCCTGAGATACCTCTCCGTCACACGGAGTAACAAATCCCAGTCTTGATCCATGCCAACCCAACAGACACCCTCGGAGATACCTATAGAGCATCTTTATAGTCACCCAGTTACGTTGCGACGTTTGATACACACAAGGTACTCCTCCGATGTCAGGGAGTTGCATGATCTCATGGTCATAGGAACAGATACTTGACATGCAGAAAACAATAGCAATAAACTGACACGATCATATGCTACGTTTATAGTTTGGGTCTTGTCCATCACATCATTCTCCTAATGATGTGATCCCGTTATCAAATGACATCTTATGTCCATGGCCAGGAAACCTTCACCATCTTTTGATCAACGAGCCAGTCAACTAGAGGCTTACTAGGGACAGTGTTGTCTATGTACCCACACATGTATTTGAGTTTCCAATCAATACAATTATAGCATGGATAATAAACGATTATCATGAACAAGGAAATATAATAATAACTAATTTATTATTGCCTCTAGGGCATATTTCCAACAGTCTCCCACTTGCACTAGAGTCAATAATCTAGTTCACATCACTATGTGATTTACATTGTAATGAATCGAACACCCATGCAGTTCTGGTGTTGTTCATGTTTAGCCCTTGGAAGAGGTTTAGTCATCGGATCTGCAACATTTAGATCCGTGTGTACTTTGCAAATATTTATGTCGTCCTCCTTGATGTAATCGCGGATGGAATTGAAACGTCGCTTTATGTGTCTGGTCCTCTTGTGAAATCTTGGTTCCTTGGCTAGAGCAATGGCACCAGTATTATCACAAAACAGAGTCATTGGGTTAAGCGCACTAGGCACTACTCCAAGATCTGTCATGAACTCCTTCATCCAGACACCTTCCTTCGCCGCCTCCGAGGCAGCGATGTACTCCGCTTCGCATGTAGAATCAGCTACCACGCTTTGCTTGGAACTGCACCAACTAACCGCACCCCCATTAAGAATAAATACGTATCCGGTTTGTGACTTAGAGTCATCCGGATCAGTGTCAAAGCTTGCATCGACGTAACCCTTTACGACGAGCTCTTGATCACCTCCATAAACGAGAAACATGTCCTTAGTCCTTTTCAGGTACTTCAGGATATTCTTGACCGCCGTCCAGTGTTCCACTCCTGGATCACTTTGAAACCTTCCGGCCATACTTATGGCAAGGCTGACATCGGGTCTTGTGCACAGCATTGCATACATGATAGAGCCTATGGCTGAAGCATAGGGGATGACACTCATCTTTTCTCTATCTTCTGCAGTCACTGGGCATTGAGTCTTACTCAACTTCACACCTTGCAATACAGGCAAGAACCCCTTCTTGGACTGATCCATTTTGAACTTCTTCAAAACTTTGTCAAGGTATGTGCTTTGTGAAAGTCCTATTAAGCGTCTCGATCTATCTCTATAGATCTTGATGCCTAATATGAAAGCAGCTTCTCCTAGGTCCTTCATTGAAAAACTCTTGTTCAAATATTCCTTCACGCTTTCCAACATTTCTATATTGTTTCCAATCAGCTCCTTGATTGAAAAGCATGATTGCAATGATGTTACTATAAATTCTATTAGTGTGAATTGTGCTAATAATATGCAAAACTACAAGCTTGGGGATGATAATTTTGTTATGTCCACTACTTATTGCAATGATCATGATTGGGGTGATGATGCTTCTTATGATCTTGAAAATTTATTTAAGCCTCATGATGAATATGTTACTGATAATAAAATTTGCAATACTATTAAAAGTGGGTTTGGAAGAGCGTCAACTTTAGGTAATAATGATCCCACTACTTTGGAGAGTGTTCAATCTTATGAAATTTTTGATAAAAGTGGGCTTGGAGAGGTCATGACTTTAGTTGATGTTAATCCCACTATCTTGGAAGATTATAAAACTTTTATGCATGTGGATTGTGAAGAGAATATTTTATATGATAGCTATATTGTTGAATTTGACTATGATCCTACATGTAATTATTATGAGAGAGGAAAATTTGGTTGTAGAAATTTTCATGTTACTCAATTACCTCTCTTGAAGTTCAAATTGTTAATGCTCCGTTCTTCTTCCTTGCATATGCTAGAGATTGCTTGTCTTGATAATTTGTTCTCCTATAAAATTCCTATGCACAGGAAGTATGTTAGACTTAAGTGTGTTTTTCATATACTTCATGATGCTCCCTTTGTGTTTCTATCTTTTATGTGAGCATCATTGAAATCTCAAGCCTATCTTAATGGCTATAAAGAAAGAGCTTGTTGGGAGACAACCCAACGGATAAAATAAGTTCTTGAGTGTTTGCATGATTATAGCTTCTGTTATGATTATGGTTTTATGTTTTAATTAGTGCTTGTGCCAAGTAATGCCTTTGGGATGATTTGGAAGATAGTATAATTGATGCTTTTTGGAAAACAGAAAGTTTTGCATCCAGTGCTGGAATTTTAATTCTGTACTGGAGTGTCAGAAAAGTCTAAATTTTTTACACAGTATTGGTATATGAATTTCCCAAGTTTTCCTAATTTTCAGAATTTTTGGAGTTACAGAAGTATGGATTTTAAATAGATCTTTACAGTGTGTCCTGTTTTAGACAGATTCTGTTTTTGTTGCATAGTTTGCTTATTTTGATGAATCTATGGATCGTATCGGGGAGTATGAGTCATGGAGAAGTTGGAGTACAGTAGAATTATGCCAATATTAAATATGAATCAATTTACTACAGTACCTAAAGTTAAAGATTTGTTTGTTATACTAACGGATCTCACGAGGTTTCTGTTGAGTTTTGTGTGCTGAAGTTTTCAAGTTTTGGGTGAGACTACGATGGACAAAGGAATAAGGAGTGGCAAGAGCCTAAGCTTGGGGATGCCCAAGGCACCCCAAGGTAATATTCAAGGAAGACTCAAGCGTCTAAGCTTGGGGATGCCCCGGAAGGCATCCCCTCTTTCGTCTACAATCTATCGGTAACTCACTTGGAGCTATATTTTTATTCATCACATGATAAGTGTTTTACTTGGAGCGTCTTGTGAAATAGTTTGTTTGCTTTTTAGTTTGTCACAATCATCTTTGCCGAACACACCTTTTTGAGAGGGACACACATTATTCATGATTTGTTAGAATACTCTATGTGCTTCACTTATATCTTTTGAGCCAGGCAGTTGCTCTAGTGCTTCACTTATAACTTTTAGAGCACAGCAGTGATGATATTTTAAAGAAATATTTGCACTCTCATGCTTCACTTATATCTTTTTGAGAGTCTCATGATAGCAATGGTAATATGCACGGATTATGAATTTGGTCCTGATATGATAGGTATTCAAGAGGGATATAATAAAAACTTTCATGTAGATCACTGAATATGATAAATTTGATTCCTTGCAATAGTTTTGCGATATTAAGATGGTAATATAGGGAGGTATTAGTAGATAATTGTGGTTTAGTAAGAATATTGGTGTTAAGGTTTGTGATTCCCGAAGCATGCACGTATGATCTGTCGTTATGCTAAGAAGTTGGAGCATGATTTTTTATTGATTGTTTTCCTTTGTGTGGCGGTCGGGGGCGCGCGATGGTTAACTCCTACCAACCTCCCCCCTAGGGGCATGCGTAGTAGTACTTTGCTTCGAGGGCTAATAAACTTTCGCAATAAGTATGTGAGTTCTTTATGACTAATGTGAGTCCATGGATTATACACACTTTCACCCTTCCGCAATTTGCTAGCCTCTTCGGTACCGTGCATTGCCCTTTCTCACATCGAGAGTTGGTGCAAACTTCGCCGGTGCATCCAAACCCCATGATATGATACGCTCTATCACACATAAGCCTCTTTATATCTTCCTCAAAACAGCCACCATACCTACCTATCATGGCATTTCCATAGCCATTCCGAGATATATTGCCATGCAACTTCCACCGTTCCGTTTTTATGACACACATCATCATTGTCATATTGCTTTCCATGATCATATAGCTAACATAGTATTTGTGGCTCAGCCATCGTTCATCATTTTTATACATGTTACACTAGCATCATTGCACATCCTGGTACACTGCCAGAGGCATTCATATAGAGTCATATTTTTGTTCTAGTATCGAGTTGTAATTTTGAGTTGTAAGTAAATAGAGGTGTGATGATCATCATTATTAGAGCATTTTCCCAGTGAGGAAAGGATGATGGTGGCTATGATTCCCCCACAAGTTGGGATGAGACTCCGGACGAAAAAAAAATATAGAAAAAAAAGAGGCAAAAAAGAGCCATGAAAAAAAAAAGAGAAAAAAAGAAGGAAAAAATGAGAAAAATAAATAAATGAGAGAAAAAGAGAGAAGGGGCAATGTTACTATCCTTTTCCACACTTGTGCTTCAGAGTAGCACCATGTTTTTCATATAGAGAGTCTCCTATTTTGTCACTTTTATATACTAGTGGGAATTTTTCATTATAGAACTTGGCTTGTATATTCCGATGATGGGCTTCCTCAAATGCCCGAGGTCTTCATGAGCAAGCAAGTTGGATGCACGCCCACTTAGTTTTCATGTTGAGCTTTCATACACTTATAGCTCTTAGTGCATCCGTTGCATGGCAATCCCTACTCCTCGCATTGACATCAATTGATGGGCATCATCATAGCCCGTTGATTAGCCTCGTTGATGTGAGACTTCCTCCATTTTTGACTTCTCCTATTTATCTCTATCACCATACTCTATTCCACCCATAGTGCTATATCCATGGCTTGCGCTCATGTATTGAGTGGGAGTTGAAAAAGCTGAAGCGCATTAAAAAGTATGAACTAATTGCTTGGCTAAAATCGGGGTTGTTCATGATAAATACTTTGTGTGAAGAAGATGGAACATGACAGGATTATATGATTTTGTAGGGATAACGTTCTTTAGCATTTTTATTTTGAAAGACATGATTGTTTGCTAGTATGCCTGAGTATTGATGTCTTTATATCAAATTATAGACTATTGCTTTGAATCATTTGGATCTTACTATTCATACCGTAAGAGAGAGATCACATGATGAAACATGATAGGTAGCATTCCACATCAAAAATTCTATTTTTATCATTTACCTACTCGAAGACGAGCAGGAATTAAGCTTGGGGATGTTTGATACATCTCCAACGTATCTATAATTTTTGATTATTCCATGTTATTTTAGTATCAATCTTGGATGTTTTTATATGCAATTATATATCATTTTTTGGGACTAACCAATTAACTCAGTGCCTAGTGCCAGTTGCTGTTTTCTGCTTGTTTTGGCTTTTCAGAGAAACGGTACCAAATGAAGTCCAAATGCCATGAAACTTTTTGGAGATTTTTTTCTGGACAAAAGAAACCTGGAAAGCTTCGGGAGGAGGCTAGAAGCCTCACGGAGGCTTCACAAGGCACTAGGGCACGCCCCAGGGGGGGGCACCGTGGTACCTTGTGGGGCCCACGTGACTCCGTTTGACCTAATTCCACTTCTATAAATTCACAAATATTGGGAAACCCCCAGAGAGCTAGAAGAGAAAACCTTTCCGCCGCCACAAGCCTCTGTTCTTCCGCGATCCCATCTGGAGGCCTTTTCCGGTACTCTGCCGGAGGGGGAATCGATCACGGAGGGCTTCTACATCAACCTTGCTGCCCTTCCGACGATGTGTGAATAGTTTAGCACAGACCTACGGGTCCATAGCTAGTAGCTAGATGGCTTCTTCTCTCTCTCTCTTTGATCTTCAATACAATGTTCTCCTCGATGTTCTTGGAGTTCTATCCGATGTAATCTTCTTTTGTGGTGTGTTTGTTGGGATCCGATGAATTGTGAGTTTATGATCAGATTATTCATGAGAAATATTTGAGTCTTCTCTGAACTCTTTTATGCATGATTGTTATAGCTTTGTATTTCTCTCCAATCTATCGGTTTAGTTTGGCCTACTAGATTGATTTATCTTGCAATGGGAGAGGTGCTTTGTGATGGGTTCAATCTTGTGGTGCTCAATCCTAGTGACAGAAAGGGACATGGCACGTATTTGTATTGTTGCCATTAAGGATAAAAAGATGGGGTTTATTCATATTGCTTGAATTTGCTTCTCTACATCATGTCATCTTGCTTAAGGCGTTACTCTGTTTCATACTTAATACCCTAGATGCATGCTGGATAGCGGTCGATGGGTGGAGTAATAGTAGTAGATGCAGGCAGGAGTCGGTCTACTTGTCTCGGACGTGATGCCTATATACATGATCATTGCCATGAATCCGTCATAATTATTTGCTTTTCTATCAATTGCCCAACAGTAATTTGTTTACCCACCGTATGTTTATGTGCTCAAGAGAGAAGCCTCTAGTGAAAACTATGGTCCCCGGGTCTATCTTTATTATATAAAAAACCTAAAAATACCTTGCTGCAATTTATTTACTTTTATTTTAATTAGTAGTTTAGTTTCTCTATTTACCTTGATAAGATTTAATCCTTGCAAATAACCGCTAAGAGGATTGACAACCCTCTTATTTGCGTTGGGTGCAAGTGTTTGCTCTTGTGTGTGCATGTGCGCTTAACGGAATTTTGCTTGGTTCTCCTACTGGATTGATAACCTTTGTTCTTAACTGAGGGAAATACTTATCTCTACTGTACTACATCATCCTCTCCTCTTCGGGGAAATACCAACGCAGACTACAAGTAGCGGGAAGAATTTCTGGCGCCGTTGCCGGGGAGACATCATCAAAATTACCAAGTACCTTCGCACAAACTATCATTCACTTGAATTTACTTCATTTGCCTTTTATTTGCATTTGGCTCTCGTTTTCATCTCCCCCACTTCTAATTTTTTTTACAAAAACACAAAAATATTTTTATTTGCTAGTTTGCTTGCTTTGCTTGAAATTGTTATCATGTCTGAATTTGAGAAAGTTGTGATTGAAAGTGCTAGTGAGGATAGTGGTAGTGAATCTCTTGGGGATAAAACACACTCTTTTTATCTTAATCATGACCCTCCGGAGACTCACTCCCCCACTAATTTTAAAACTAAAGTTTATCATGTGGGAAGTGGTAATATTATTGGGAAAAACATTATTCAGGAGTTCTTTAATTGCGCGGGAGTTATTCCAATAATTAATAGATCTATTCTTGATAAAACAAATTGTTATGTGGATGCTATTGCAATGCTTGTGGTTAAATTAGAAAGAATTTTTTTACATATCCACCCCGCTTTACAAAAGATATTTTATGAACTTCCAAACATTCATGATCCTAGGGCTAAGAAAGTTGCCACTATAATCCTTATGCATGAATTTGATTATATAATCCGAGAAGCTAGGGATATTTTTTTCCTTTTACAAAATTAATTTTGAACATCCTCCTATATAGGAGATTCTTCATGATAAAGATACTATTCGTAGGTTGGAATCTAAAGATTACTTTGCTTATGGTAAAAATATTAGAAGGAGAGTTCCATATGCCGAAATAATTAAAACTATGTACCACCATGCTTGTGATAAATTTGAGTGGGTTACTAAAGGAATTGACGAAGGATTTAGTGAAGGATGGTTCGAGGGTACGGCTAGAGGTCCTATTGATGATGAGATACATATTTTATATGAGGACGTTTATGGTGATGATCCTGAGTTTGAAGTTATGAATGTTAAAGTTACTAGTCAAAGTCCTTTCAATTACCTAAGCTCACCCACTAGAAAATAAGAGCATGAGAGTAGAGAATTAATGAGAAAAGTTTTGGAAGATTTAATCAAAAAGGACTTGGGAATGATGGATGACAACACTTGAAACTATGCATTATGCCTAGTTAGGGGCATAAAACAATAGCGCTTATTGGGAGGCAACCCAATGAATAAAATAAATTTTTTCTTTTTCTTTCTGTTCTTGAGTGTTTTCTCAATTATAGCTTATGTTATGATTGTATTTTTATGTTTTAATTAGTGTTTGTGCCAAGTAATGCCTTTGGGATGATTTGGAAGATAGTATGATAGATGCTGTTTGAAAACAGAAACTTTTGCGTCCAGTGCTGGAATTTTGTTTTTTCGCTGGTGTGTCAGAACCTTCTGAATTTTTTAAAAAGTATTGATATATGAATTTTCCACGTTGTCCTCATTTTTCAGAATTTTTGGAGTTACAGAAGTATGACAATAATTCATATCTTTACAGACTGTTCTGTTTTAGACAGATTCTGTTTTTGTTACATAGTTCGCTTATTTTGATGAATCTATGGATCGTATCGGGGGGTATGAGTCATGGAGAAGTTGGAGTACAGTATCATTATGTCAATATTAAATATGAATCAATTTACAACAGTACCTAAAGTTTAAGATTTGTTTGTTATACTAACGGATCTCATGAGGTTTCTGTTGAGTTTTGTGTGCTGAAGTTTTCAAGTTTTGGGTGAGACTACGATGGACAAAGGAATAAGGAGCGGCAAGAGCCTAAGCTTGGGGATGCCCAAGGCACCCCAAGGTAATATTCAAGGAAGACTCAAGCGTCTAATCTTGGGGATGCCCCGGAAGGCATCCCCTCTTTCGTCTACAATCTATCGGTAACTCACTTGGAGCTATATTTTTATTCATCACATGATATGTGTTTTACTTGGAGCGTCTTATGATATAGTTTGTTTGCTTTTTAGTTTGTCATAATCATCTTTGCTGAACACACCTTTTTGAGAGGGACACACATTATTCATGATTTGTTAGAATACTCTATGTGCTTCACTTATATCTTTTGAGCTAGGCAGTTGCTCTAGTGCTTCACTTATATCTTTTAGAGCACGACAGTGGTTATATTTTAAAGAAATAGTTGCACTCTCATGCTTCACTTATATCTTTTTGAGAGTCTCATGATTAGCAATGGTAATATGCACGGGTTATGAATTTGGTCCTGATATGATAGGTATTCAAAAGGGATATAAAAAAAACTTTCATGTAGATCACTGAATATGATAAGTTTGATTCCTTGCAATAGTTTTGCGATATTAAGATGGTAATATGTGGGAGGTATTAGTAGATAATTGTGTATTAGTAAGAATATTGGTGTTAAGGTTTGTGATTCCCGAAGCATGCACGTATGATCTGTCGTTATGCTAAGAAGTTGGAGCATGATTTATTGTTGATTGTCTACCTTATGAGTGGCGGCCGGGGACGAGCGATGGACCTTGTCCTACCAATATATCCCTCTAGGGGCATGCGTAGTAGTACTTTGCTTCGAGGGCTAATAAACTTTCGCAATAAGTATGTGAGTCTTTATGACTAATGTGAGTCCATGGATTATACGCACTCTCACCCTTCCGCAATTTGGTAGCCTCTTTGGTACCGTGCATTGCCCTTTCTCAAATCGAGAGTTGGTGCAAACTTCATCGGTACCCACTTAGTTTTCATGTTGAGCTTTCATACACTTATAGCTCTTAGTGCATCTGTTGCATGACAATCCCTACTCCTCGCATTGACATCAATTGATGGGCATCTCCATAGCCCATTGATTAACCTTGTTGATGTGAGACTATCTTCTTATTTTTGACTTCCCTTATTGATCTCTACCACCACACTCTATTCCACCCATAGTGCTATATCCATGGCTTGCACTCATGTATTGCGTGGGAGTTGAAAAAGATGAAGCGCGTTAAAAAGTATGAACCAATTGCTCGGCTTGTCATCGGGGTAGTGCATGACAAATACTTTGTGTTAAGAAGATGGAGCATGACAGGATTGTATGATTTTGTAGGGATAACGTTCTTTAGCATTTTTATTTTGAAAGACATGATTGTTTATTAGTATGCCTGAGTATTGATGTCTTTATATCAAATTATAGACTATTGCTTTGAATCATTCGGATCTTATTATTCATACCGTAAGAGAAAGATTACACGATGAAACATGATAGGTAGCATTCCACATCAAAAATTCTGTTTTTATCATTTACCTACTCGAGGACGAGCAGGAATTAAGCTTGGGGATGCTTGATACGTCTCCAATGTATCTATAATTTTTGATTGTTCCATGCTATTATAGTATCAATCTTGGATGTTTTATATGCAATTATATGCCATTATATATCATTTTTTGGGACTAACCTATTAACCCAGTGCCCAGTGCCAGTTGCTGTTTTTTTGCCTGTTTTTGCCTTTCAGAAAATCATTATCAAAAAGTGTCCAAACGAGAAAAAAACTTTGGATTAATTTTTTCCGGACCAGAAGAGACCTAGGAAGCTTTGGGAGAAGACCAGAAGAGCCACGAGGAGGCGACAAGCCTGGAGGGCGCGCCCCAGGGGGGTGGTCGCGCCCCCCAGGCTTGTGGGCCCCTCGTGGCACCTCTTGACGTAATTCCTTCACTATAAATTCACAAATATTCCCAAACCAACAGAGAGACAGAAGAGAAAACCTCTCCGCCGCCGCAAGCCTCTGTTCTTCCGCGATCCCATCTGGAGGCCTTTTTCGGTACTCTGCCGGAGGGGGAATCGATCACGGAGGGCTTCTACATCAACCTTGCTGCCCTTCCGATGATGTGTGAGTAGTTTACCACAGACCTACGGGTCCATAGCTAGTAGCTAGATGGCTTCTTCTCTCTCTTTGATCTTCAATACCGTGTTCTCCTCGATATTCTTGGAGTTCTATCCGATGTAATCTTCTTTTGCGGTGTGTTTGTTGGGATCCGATGAATTGTGAGTTTATGATCAGATTATTCATGAGAAATATTTGAGTCTTCTCTGAACTCTTTTATGCATGATTGTTATAGCTTTGTATTTCTCTCCGATCTATCGATTTGGTTTGGCCTACTAGATTGATTTATCTTGCAATGGGAGAGGTGCTTTGTGATGGGTTCAATCTTGCGGTGCTCAATCCCAGTGACAGAAGGGGACATGACACGTATTTGTATTATTGCCATTAAGGATAAAAAGATGGGGTTTAATCATATTGCTTGAGTTTACTTTGTCTACATCATGCCATTTTGCTTAAGGCGTTACTCTGTTTCATACTTAATAGCCTAGATGCATGCTGGATAGCGGTCGATGGGTGGAGTAATAGTAGTAGATGCAGGCAAGAGTCGGTCTACTTGTCTCGGACGTGATGCCTATATACATGATCATTTCCATGAATCCATCATAATTATTTGCTTTTCTATCAATTGCCCAACAGTAATTTGTTTACCCACCGTATGCTATGTGTTCGAGAGAGAAGCCTCTAGTGAAAACTATGGCCCCCGGTCTACTTTATCATATATTAAAAACCTAAAAATACCTTGTTGCAATTTATTTACTTTTATTTTACCAGTAATTTAGTTTATTTATTTACCTCGATAAGATTTAATCCTTGCAAATAACCGCTAAGAGGATTGACAACCCTCTTATTTGCATTGGGTGCAAGTGTTTGCTCTTGTGTGTGCAGGTGCGCTTAACGGAATTTTGCTTGGTTCTCCTACTGGATTGATAACCTTGGTTCTTAACTGAGGGAAATACTTATCTCTACTGTACTACATCATCCTCTCCTCTTCGGGGAAATACCAACGCAGTCTACAAGTAGCAGGATGGTGCTGCAAGGGTTGCTACAGTTGATTGGAATTCAGTAGAATTAGAAGACCCTACAGATTTGTTCACTGCACCAATGGCCGACACTGAGATTGCAATTTTTTTTGGAATTCCAGTAGATGATAGAGATAATGAGGAGAGGGGTGAATCTAGTTTGCCTGCTGATGCTAATAGAGATTCATCGAAAGATGTGGATGGACAGTTGATGGAAGATGCTGCAAATGGTGTTGATGATGCACAATGTGATGAGATGGTAAATGTCTATGACAAAGAAAACCCTGTTATTGAAGTCGGGAAGTTGTGGCCAAATATGGATGAGTTTAGGATGTGTTTCAAGACTTATGCGGTCAAGCATGAGTTTGATGCCAAGACTAAGTGGACTGATAGAAAGAAGTTTTATGCGATGTGCAGAGGTTTTGATGAAAACGCCAAGCCTTGCAAGTGGTACATATCTGCTAGACGCCAACCTGATGGAAGTACCATCAAGGTTAATAAAATGCCACATCAACATACTTGTATTACAAGTTCACAGAGAGTATCAACCATGACATCACACATTTGGGTTGCAGAAAAGATCACTCCTATTTTAGCCAAGAAACCAAGCACTACTGCAAAGAAATTTTAGTAGACTTAGAAAATCAGTACCCCATTAAGCCGAAATATACCACATCATGGAAGGCAAAACAAAGGGCAATGAAACAATTATATGGTGATTGGGCAAATACCTTTATGATGCTTTATAACTTCAAAGCAGAGGTGGAGAAGAGGTCATCTGGCAGTGTTGTTGAGATAGATACAGAGGTAACAGAGGATGGCAAAGTCGTTTTCTCTAAGTTCTTTATGGCTTTAAAGCCTTGCATCGATGGCTTCAAAGCAGGGTGCCGTCCATATTTGAGCATAGGCTCTTCTTCTTTAACTGGCAAGTGGAATGGTCAATTGGTAGCATGCAATGCTCTAGATGGCCACAATTGGATGTTCCCTGTTGCTATTGGCTTGTTTCAATCAAAGACAGAGGTTTCATGGATATGGTTCATGATGCAGTTGAAAAGATGCATAGGGCTAGTGTCACCTTTGGCATTCCACACAGATGCATGTAAAGAGTTAGAAATTGCAGACAAGAATGTTTTTCCCCATGCTGAGCAGAGGGAGTGCTTCGGCCATATGTGGATGAATTTGATCAAAAAATTCGGTGGGGAAGAATTTGAGCACATGTGGCCAGCAGCAAGATCTTACACTACTCAGACACATTCATATCATCTTGGTAAGATAATGGCAGCATGCAGTGAGTTTGTTCCATGGATGAACACCTACCATTCTCTGTTATGGCACATGTCAGGATTTAACACTGCCATCAAGTGTGATTATATCAACAACAACTTGGCAGAGAGTTTTAACAACAAGGTGAAGTAGTTTATGAACTTGCCTGTGCATGACATGGTTGACCAAATAAGGATCATGATCATGCATTTGTGGGAATTGAGAAGAAGGATTGGTGATTGTCTGCAAGGGGATAAGCTTCCTATAGTGGTACAACAGGAGCAGAAATGTTACACATTTTTCTGTTGAAAAATCTACAGTGTGGGGTGCTGAAGTTAGAGATACAAAGTCTGGAAGGCGGCATGTTGTTAACACTGAAATGCATGACTGCACTTGCCTAGAGTGGCAACGCACTGAAGCTAATCCAGCTGCTGTGCTGGAAACTGAACCTATTAGAGCTAGTCCAGTGAAGAAAACCAAGAGCATTACTGAGCTTTGTGATGTGAAATCAAAAGCAAGCTGTCATAAGAAGAAGTGAAAACTATTGGTCTATGAGTCTCATTTTGTGTGATGTAATGCTACTTGTATTTTGATTTGTCCTGTACCTTGAAAACTATGTGCCATGTTCCAAATTTGAGCCAGATTTCAAATTTGAACCGACTTTCAAATTTGAGGCACATTTCAAATTTGTACTTTGATGTGTATTGATGTTCCAATGCATTCTCAACTTTTATGCATGTTAGGTGATCAATCCGAGCACTTTTGTGAAGTAAAACACATATTCATGAAAAATGAGCTCCAAATGAGCTCCACAGCTAGGGTAAACAGCCCTATTTCTAAGCTTTTTTTTCGAACATCTCCAAATGAGCTAAAAAAAATTCCTTAACATCTAGTGCGCAAATATAGGGCCCATGCCCAATATGGGATCGTTTGGACAAACTATGCCATGGTTAACCCTAAACCCTAGCTCATTCCCCTTGAAAACCGTACAACCTTGTCCGTAATAGCTAAGTTATGTGAAGGGAATTTCATGAAAATATCCGTAGTCGTGATTTCTTATTTTTCCTAGCAACTTAGTAACATAAAATGATGATTTGCGGAGGTTTCATATTTTTTGATTTTTTTTTGAATTAGTTATGCTCAACCCTAACCTTTGAAACCCTCTCAAAACCCCTCAATTAAAACCCCTCAAAACCCTCTCAAAACCCCGCACCATCGGGGCCGTTGGATCGCTGTTCGGGGACGGTCTGGATAAGGCGCTAGGGTATGCCATGGTCGATCCGCGAGAGGAGACCTGATTGGCTGGAGCGGACGTGAGTGGCCCACCTGGCAGCGGCAGCACAGGGACAAGCGACAGCGGCCACGGGCTGGAGCGGACGTGAGTGGCCCACCTGGCAGCGGCAGCACAGGGACAAGCGACAGCAGCCACGGGCTGGAGTGGACGTGAGTGGCCCACCTGGTAGCGGCAGCACAGGGACATGCGACAGCGGCCACGGGCTGGAGCGGACGTGAGGGGCCCACCTGGCAGCGGCAGCACAGGGACGAGCGACAGCGGCCACGGGCTGCGGGCTGGACACCTTTTCTGAAACGCATTCATTCGTGGCGGCACGCTCGTCGGACCGATGGGCCGTCATAGGAAGGCCAAAGTCTCAGCCTGCCATGCATGCGCACAGCCACCCCGTTGGCATGCATGCGCGCGCAGCCACCCGACGCAGCTACGTCGCATCAGGGCAATTAGTGCCGCCTAGGGACGCAGCTTTACCGATCTACACACCTCGATTCAGTGTAAAAAATGCATAGGGCTCCGGTGGGCTATTATTGCCATTATCAGCGGAGGCCGTGCTCCATTGAACGCATTCAAACGGGCGCGTCGCACCGATGAACGCATTCAAACGGGCGTGTCGTACCGCGGCTATTTAAACACCCCCCGTCTACATCCTCGTCTCAACTCGATCTCACATCCATTTGCGCCCCCTTCTTCTTCTTCTCCAAAAGACAGATCCCGCCCAAGACAAGATGCAGTACTACGGCCCTACCTACCGTCTGCCGGCCACCGTGCCGGAGATGCAGTACCACGCCGGGGTCGTCGTGGAGGACACCCTGCGCGTGTGGGCCATCTCAAGGTGGAGAGGCCCGATGGAGCTGGCGAACTTCTTCCTCGCAGCCGGCTACCGCCAGCTCCCACGCGGCTCTCCGGTCATGTTTCGCATGGAAGAGGTTCGGGCCAACGGAGGCCTTGTGATTGGCCTCACTGTTCGCTTCACCAACCGCTTCGATGCCTACTTCCTCCTTGGCAAGGTCTTCTGGTGTGGGTGAGAGTTCATCGCCTTCACCACGTACAACATCTTCAGCAACTTCGACCACATCTTCCCCACCGCCAACTGCATGCACACTCTCCCCTACAACACCGAGGACGAGGAGTGAACATGGCGGCAGAGGCAGAAGATGTTAAGTGTTGCCCAATGTAGGGCTAAGCTATTTGTAAGGACGCTACTATAAACCCTAATATTAATATTAATATATATCTATGTAATGTGTGTCTTCCCTATATATAAGGGAATATATCAAGGGATGTTCTTTTCATGCAATATGCTTAATATTAATATATCTATCTACGTAATGTGTGTGTTCTATTGCTTGCAAGTAGTCGTTCATGTGATTGAGATTTGTGCTGACCATTGCAAATATTAGGATAGCGGCTGCTCGAGCGTCTCCATTTTTGTCTTGAACAAAAAGGGTTTGAGACCGATTTGTTTTGGTCAAACCAAACCAATCCAGTAATTAATAAATCCCACACCAAAACATGAGCTCAGTCCATTTGAAAAAAAATCAGAACTTAATTTTTTTTAGAATATCTGGCGTTCATTTGAACCATAAAATTTAAATGTTGCAACAAGTATTGGAAAATAGAAAAAAAGAGAAAAGAAAAAAAAGAACAATCTACACACCTGGCAGCCCAGTAGATGGCCAAATTTGAACTTGTGCCAAATCATTCACTATTTCTAGAGATTTACATAAAGTAATTCAAATTTAAACTGCGACTGTGTTGTATTTTATTGCCATATCCTTCACTATTTCTAGGGTTTACTGCGAAGCAAGTAACAGAAATATGATAAAAATTGCACAAGTACATTTTTTGCATCTTATTTTTTCCATTCGCTTCACACAAGAACCCCTCTTTTTGGCAGTTGAGAAATGATTTTTATTGTAACAAAAATTTGGAAACTGCCACTTTTGGAAGCTATCTTTTTAGTGTTATTTTTAAATACAATTCTCTGAAAATCGTGACGCAAATTAATGAGGTCAAATGAGGATTTATAGAAAGTTTGGTATTGGAGTTGGACCAACAGGGAATTGATTAGGAATTTGTAATGAAGTCCTATATATATTAAATATAGATTTAAATAAAAAATACATAGAAAAGCTTGATGTATAATTGCAAAAATTAGCTATTACATAGGCCTACAAATATGATGAATCTAGGAACTTGAATCAACTCATCTGGATTTGAAATGAATGTTCTATGAATTTCTAAGTTTGACTAGAAATGGAAAAAGGTTTTCGACACTGTTCAGGCAGGTTAAACAGGCCGACCAGGACCCTTTTTTTTTTTGAGAAAACGGCGACCCACGTGCCGCACGAGCTCAGCCCATGGGCTGGGATGCGACGTCGTCGATGGCGCACTTTTGAGGTCCCACTTGTCAGGACGTCATCCAAGTAACGATCAATGATGGGCTTTGACCCAACGAAATGCGTCGTTTGGGCATTTGAGAGGCTGGGGCCAAGGGAGGAGGGGAAAAGTGAGGAACGTTTAGTTGGCGGGGCAAAACTGAGGAGAACTAAGAAACCAGGGGCACGATAATAGAAAACCCAATATTTTTACCCCTGAGATCAGGCTTGACCAAATTTTAGTCTCCGGCTTCCTCTAAAGGGATGAATGAATCCGTGTTAGGGTATTGCATTTTTTTCTTACGCCAACGCAGCCCCCGATTATGCACCCAGGGAGGTCAGTAAGGATGAAGCAGCCCCTGGGTCCGAACAAATAGAGTGAATGCTATGATGCAACCCCTGAGCTGACTACAGGAGGTTTCACTTAGCACGATGCTGCCCTCGAGTCTGGCTACAAAGAGATCCTTTTAGTTTTAACCTCTAGTCTATCCTGAGGTGTTCATTTGTAATTGTTAGCGGTCCAAAAGAGAATAAAGGTAATCCTCTTTTGAATGAGTTGAAACCTCCTTATTCAACAAAAAGTTTTGATCGAGCTAAACAAATATATATGAAACCTAAAATGGAAATAACTTAGGCATGAAAAAGACGTAGCTGGCAGCGTTCCACGTGCGTGGCGTAACCCTTCCGGTTTTCCTGTTGCAAATTCGGTAGGCTCCATTGTTGAGCACCTTGTGTATGATGCAGGGGCCCTCATAGGGGGAGGCTTAGCTTATTCTTCCTTGGCTTCTGCTTCAAACACAGCACCAGGTCGCCGATGTGTTGAACTCACGAGCCCTAACCCGCTGGCCTTGATATTGATGAAGCTTCAATTAGTATACAGTTGTGCGTTCTAGGGCAATGAAATTTCCCCCTCCTCAGCGTCGATGTCATCTTGTCGTGCTTCCTCGGTAGCCTCCTTGTCGTAGTCTCGGACATGCGGTGAATCGTACTTGATATCAGATGCAAGGACCTTGACACTGTACACCATAAATAACAGTATATTCGATGGATCGGTTCTGGGAGGTGCGGAGGCTCTATAGGACGGAGGGAAGCACTTTGACCCATGTACCAGCCGCTTGCTGTCACGACCCACCTTTTCAGGCATACGGTCTCCGTGTGTTTCTATACCAACCCCGGATTGAATCGTCGGCATATACGGTAACGATGTTGTATCATACACAAATGCGTCCTTTATTACATCGCATGATCCAGAAAGCAAATACTTACAGACTCTAGCCATAGGATAGTCAAATACATAGTCTTACAATAAGCAAATAGAGTTCTTAACAAGCGGAAACGAAAGCAATCTAAGGTAGGCATCTTGGTAAGCTCCATCAACACCATAGGAAAGCATGTCGAGTGGAGGCGCAAAACCCTATGTAAGTCACTCCTCGTAGTATTCACCTGCAACATGATACGTTGCAGCCACTAGGGTCAACACATTGAATGTATTGGCAAGTCCATAATTCATTGGAAACCTATTCACCTACATGCACTTTGGCTGGTGTGGTTCAAGGCTCTTTGCAGAAATATAGTTTTGCCCTATTATTTTAGTAGTGGTCTACTCTAATAGCTGCACATACCACCTCACACGCTGGGCAGATCGTATCACGCGATCACCCATAATGTAATTTGAGAGTGTGGACTCCCGCCTCACATGGTTGCCCAAGCCTCCCACCAGAGACCCTGGTATCATGCCAGTCCTCTGAGATCAGCTCCACACTCCCCTTTGGTTCAACCCATTGATTTTAAAAGAAGAGGTGATGAGACCAAGCCGACAATTCTCATATGAGTTGCTCAAAAGTTGTCCGTTACCGAGGACATGGCTAATCATGATCAGTTTTTACACTCTGCAGAGGTTTGTGTACTTTACCTGTGATTCTCGATCACATTCTCATGCCACTAAACTTCACTTGTGAAGTAGCCTGGTAGATCAAGACGAGACTTTTGGGAAGTAGTAGCCCTCTCAGAAAAGGCAGACCCAGTCCAACCTACACACCTACATCTGCTGGTCCACCCAGGAGGGTTCCTACAACTTACTTGGTCTAGACAGAGCCCATATTGTCTCACGGTTACACATGGAAGCTACTCAACTTTGAACCCGTACAATCCTTTGATACCTGGGTGGCATTCCCCACCAATGACTACACTCTGATGACCCAATCAAAGCCAGTCCACCCAGATCGATTCATTAATTAAGTTGTAGTTAAGTAGTCAACCATGAGGTTCTATGGTGGAATAATAATTGATGTTTCCCAATCCATGTTATAGCAGCTAAGCATCTACTCGATGGTTACAAGGTCAGGGTAAGTTTGGACCTAAGTTGTCAACTACTGGGTTCTACAGAATTTAGCATCCTAAACTCACACACCTAGCATGGCAAAACTACAATGCAAATAAAATACTGGGTAACATGGTCAAAGTGGAACTTGCCTTGGTTGTTGTTGACACTGGTGCACTCCTCACAGACACAGGGGTTGCACTCCTCGTGATCTAATGTTGACAAAATATAACGCATAGCAATCATAAGCACACAATTCATGCAAAGGGAAAACTTGTATGAATGCAAAAGTACAAATCACACATCACAAGGTGTTGGATTGCTTGGTTTGATTTCATTCAATTTGGTCTTTCAAATTTGAGTTCAAGGTTTGGTTGGTATTTGACTTCTTCACAACATTCAATTAGGGTTAGTCAACTTGGTTCACAATCCTAATAGGTTCAACTTGACAAACCTAGTTTAATATTTGAACACTAAATAAATTAAACCTCACCAGTTAATGCAATTTGAATTTGGGATTTGAATTGCAATATTTAAATTTTATTTGACTTAAGTTTGACTTTCAAATTTGAAATTTATTTCTCCTAGGTCATTATGATTTAATTATTAAATTTAAATGACCCATTAATTATTCTAGCTTTTTCTTTTATAAATTAACTAGGGTTTATCTTTATTACATTGAATTTCCTTTAATTCAAACTATGATTCAAATTATTTTCAAAATATTTTATTTGATGTCCTATTATGTTTACAATAAACCTAGGATTTATTGTAATTGAATTTGGTTTATTTACAAATTTTATTTCACTAAATAGATTCAAATAAATGTGAAACTAGGGTTGTTAAGTTTCTGTCCAGAAACTATCTTATAAATTTTTATATTTTAATCAACAGTAGCCTAAATTAATCTACATTTCACTAGCTTCAAAATGCAAAAAGAATCATCATTTGGATTTGCAGTTTAAAAGTTATGCCCTATTTAGTATTTAAACTATTTTGTTTGAAATTCAAATTTGGAAATTTCAAATTTAGTTATGATGGTTTGAAGTTTTAGGGGCTTCTCTGCAAAATTGCCTTTTCTTTTTCATTAATGAATTTCTTCCAGATAATGTTTCGGATAAGGTTGGCTATGTGGCGCTTCCTGATTGGCTAATACCATTTCGGGTTTTAAATAAAAATGTGATCTATCCTATGCGTTGGATCTAGATCAAACGGTCCAGATTAGATCGGGGCTCACCGTGGCGGCTAGGTCACCGGAGACTCGCCGAAAATGTCGAGGACGGTGGCGCACGGCTCGGGAGGTCGTCGGGACGGCGCTCCAGGGGGTTTCTGGCGCAGCGAGGGGCACGGTTGGACGCGACGCGGCTCGGGGAGGTTGCTGGTGGTCCTGGCCAGGGCTGGGGACGGCGAAGACAACGTTGGGAGGCTCGCCGGAGTTGCGTGCTACGGCAAAGCTCTCGGGTGTCGACGGTGTGCTCAAGCGCGGGCTCTCCTGGATGCGTGAGTTGGTCAGCAGGTGCGCACGGGCTCGGGAGATCGAATGGACAAGGTGCGCGACCAAATGGACGGCGGAGGTCACCGGAGTTACAATGATGGCGGCGCTGAGCTTCGGCCTCCGTCGAGCTCGAGGTTGCAGGGGGCTCTGGGCTTGAAGAAGATGTCCAGGGGGTTCGCTTTGGAGTGGTGGTTCTCGTGGTGGGGTTGGGTGGTCGCGAGGGGGTCGGGGTTCGCCGGAATCTCGCTGGCGATCTCTCTGCCGAGGCGGAGAGGATGGTGGTGGTGCGGGCAGCCTAACGACGCTCCAGTGGAATCGAGTTGGGGGTTAGAGAGAGGGGGTCCTGGGCTACTTATAGGGTGGGTCAGGCGGCGCTGGCGAGCACGGTGGCGGGACGGGGTGGAGATCGTGGGCGCGTGCACGTCCTGGACGTGGGCACGTGCGTCGGGCGGCGGTTGCGGGAGGTAGGAGGTGGAGCTGACGCGCGGGGCCCGCTCGTCAGTGGGAGAGTGTGTGAGAGAGAGAGAGAGAGAGCGCGGGCGCGGGGCTGGGCCGGCAGGCTAGCTGGGCCGTGCCTGGTTGGCTGGCTAGCTCGCCCGTTTTTCTTTTTCTTTTCTATTTCTATTTTTTCTTTTCCTAATTTAAATTTAAATTTGAATTTTCTTCAAAAGGAAAATTATTCCTAAAATCCTTTGGGAATATTCCTTGCTAGTTGAACTATTTCTCAAAGGATTTTGACAAACTATTTTTGTCAATAGCTAGTGGGCCTATTTGCAAAGTTGTTTCTTTTCTTTTTATGTTTTATGTTTTCTTTAATTGTCCAGAATTTTACTTATAGTTTAATTTTCCAAATTAAACTATTTTCAAACCCTGGTTCACAAAAAAAAACAGGGAAACTATTTATCTTAGGAAATTCCTTTCCTGCCCTTATGCAAGTTTTTGTGAAAACCATTTTTGATGAAACTTCCATGACCTCCAATTTAAACTCAAATTGAATTTGAATTGAAAGGTTGGTCTTGTTAGTTTCAGAAACCAAAGATGCAAGGTAAATCATGAGTGCATATGCATCTAAGTTCATAACCAAAATTTAGGAAAAATTTGGGTTGTGACACTTACTTGAGTGGAGTAATGAGGAGAGCTTGAGGCCTTGCATAATGAGCTCGTTGGCCCGCTCCACCTGCTCGTTGGAACGTGGCTACGAGATCGATGCCTAGTAGACAGTTATTCTGCAGTTATGGCAGAATTCCTTGAAGACGGTTGCGGTGAAGTTGGAGTCGTTGTCGGTGATGATGTTCTGTGGCACACCAAAGCGATGAATAATGTTGGAAACAAACTTGATAGCTATGTCGGCTTCCGTGTTTGTTACGGATTGGCTTTGATCCACTTGTTGAATTTGTCGATGGCGACCAGGAGGAACTTGAAGCAGCCATGGGCCATTTGGAGAGGCCTGATACGTCTCCAACGTATCTATAATTTTTGATTGTTTCATGCTATTATATTATCAATCTTGGATGCTTTATATGCAATTATATGCTATTTTATATCATTTTTTGGGACTAACCTATTAACCCAATGCCCAGTGCCAGTTCCTGTTTTTTTGCTTGTTTTTGGCTTTTCAGAAAATCAATATCAAATAAAGTCCAAACAGAAAAAATCTTTAGATTAATTTTTTCTGGACCAGAAGGGACCCTAGAAGCTTCGGGAGGTGGTCAGAAGAGATACGAGAGAGCCACAAGCTCGAGGGGCGCGCCCTAGGGGGGGTAGGCGCCTCCCCCTCCGAGCTTGTGGGCCCCACGCAGCTCCGTTTGACCTAATTCCAAGCCTATAAATTCCCAAATATTCCCAAACCAACAGAACGCAAGACGATATAACTTGTCCGCCGCCGCAAGCTTCTGTTCTTCCGCGATCCCATCTGGAGGCCTTTTTTGGTAATCTGCCAGAGGGGGAATCGATCACGGAGGGCTTCTACATCAACCTTGCTGCCCTTCCGATGACGTGTGAGTAGTTCACCACAGATCTACGGGTCCATAGCTAGTAGCTAGATGGCTTCTTCTGTCTCTTTGATCTTCAACACCATGTTCTCCTCAATCTTCTTGGAGTTCTATCCGATGTAATCTTCTTTTGCGGTGTGTTTGTTGGGATCCGATGAATTTTGGGTTTATGATCAGATTATTCATTGAAAGTAATTGGGTCTTTTCTGAACTTTATTATGCATGATTGTTATAGCTTTGTATTTCTCTTCGATCTATCCGTTTGGTTTGGCCAACTAGATTGATTTATCTTCAGTGGGAGAGGTGCTTTGTAATGGGTTCAATCTTGCGGTGCTCTATATCCCAGTGACAAAGTAGGGGACAAGACACATATTTGTATTGTTGCCATTAAGGATAAAATGATGGGGTTTATTCATATTGATTGGGTTTACTTTGTCTACATCATGTCATCTTGTTTAAGGCGTTACTCTGTTTGTCATGAACTTAATACCATAGATGCATGCTAGATAGCGGTCGATTGGTGGAGTAATAGTAGTAGATGCAGGCAGGAATCGGTCTACTTATCTCGGACATGATGCCTATATACATGATCATTGCCGAGAATAACGTCATAACTATGCGCTTTTGTATCAATTGCTCAACAGTAATTTGTTTACCCACCGTATGCTATGTGTTCGAGAGAGAAGCCACTAGTGAAAACTATGGCCCCCGGGTCTATCTTAATTATAAAAAGAAAACCTAAAAACCTTTGCTGCAATTTATTTCCTTTTCTTTTATTTTGCAAACTATACTTTTACCTATACAAGATTTAATCCTTGCGATTAACGAGTTCAAGGGGATTGACAACCCTCTTGCCCGCGTTGGGTGCAAGTATTTGCTTTTGTGTGTGCAGGTGCTGTTCACGAGGGTTTGCGTGATTCTCCTATTGGTTCGATAAACCTTGGTTCTTACTGAGGGAAATACTTATCTCTACTGTACTGCATCTCCCCTCCTCTTCGGGGAAAATCCCAACGCAGCTCACAAGTAGCAGGAAGAATTTCTGGCGCCGTTGCCGGGGAGACATCATCAAATCCTATCAAGTACCTTCACTCAAACTATCATCTACTTGCTGTACTTTTTATTTGCCTCTCTTTTTCATCTCCCCCACTTCTCTAAAAATTGAAAAACACAAAAATATTTTTGTTTGCTCGTTTGCTTGCTTTGTCGCTATGTCTCAAGAAAATACCAAGTTGTGTGACTTTTCAAATACTAATAACAATGATTTTATTAGTACTCCTATTGCTCCTCCCGCCACTAGTGCGGAGTCATATGATATTAATGCTGCTTTGCTAAATCTTGTTATGAAAGAATAATTTTCTGGAAATCCTAATGAGGATGATGCTTCCCATCTTAATATTTTCATTGAATTATGTGATATGCAAAAGAAAAAAGATGTGGATAATGATATTATTAAGTTGAAATTATTTCTGTTCTCACTAAGAGATCGTGCTAAAACTTGGTTTTCATCCTTGCCTCGCAATAGTATTGATTCTTTGGATAAGTGTAAGGATGCTTTTATTGCCTAGTATTTTCCTCCCGCTAAGATTATTTCTCTTAGAAATCAAATAATGAATTTTAAGCAACTTGAGCAAGAACATGTTGCACAAGCTTGGGAGAGAATGAAATTAATGATAAGAAATTGTCCCACTCATGGTTTAAGCTTATGGATGATTATACAAAAAAATTATGCGGGACTAAATTTTGTTTCTAGAAATCTTCTAGACTCTGCTGTAGGAGGTACCATTATGGGAATTACATTGGGAGAAGCTACAAAAATTCTTGATAATATGATGACAAATTATTCTCAATGGCACACTGAACAAGCTCCAACTGGTAAGAAGGTAAACTCTGTCGAAGAAATTGCTACCTTGAGTGATAAAATGGATGCTCTTATGAATATGTTTACTAATAAAAGTGCTCAAGTTGATCCTAATGATGTTCCACTATCTACTTAGAGCAAAATAATGATCCTATTGATGTGAATTTTGTCTCTAGAAATAATTTCAACAACAATGCTTATAGAGGAAATTTTAATCCTAGACCGTATCCCGGAAACTCCTCTAATAATTATGGTAATTCCTATGGTAGTTCATATAATAATAATAGGATAACTACTGTTCTTGAGAACAATATTAAAGAATTTATTAATTCTCAAAAGATTTTTAATGCTATGGTAGAAGAAAAACTACATAAAATTGATGATGTGGCTAGAAACATGGATAGGATTGTGCATGATGTGGAAACTCTTAGAATTAAAACTTTGCCACCTAAGCATGATATTAATGAGTCTATTAAATATATCCAAGTTTCCATTAATAAAAGTAAAGAGAGAACCGCTAGGTTGAGAGCTAAGCGAGAATTCCTAGAAAAAGATATTCCACCCAGTTTTTATCGTAATCATGATGAAGATATTAAAATGATTGGTGTGACACCCATTGAATCTTTGTTTAGTAATATAAAACTTGATGAAAAAGGGACTGGAGATGAGTCAACTTTAGCTAGAAGGAGTCCCAATTATTTGGAGGGTGATGATCTTAATGATAAAATTAATAAAAGTGGGTTTGGAGAAACTTTAAATAGTGATGTGCCCACTACTTTGGATTACAAGGACTTTAATTATGATAATTGCTCTTTGATTGAATGTATTTCCTTGTTGCAATCTATGATAAATTCACCCAATGCTTATGAACAAAATAAAGCTTTTACTAAACATATTGTAGAAGCCATTATAAAAGCCCATGAAGAAAAGCATGAATTGGAAGTTTCTATACCTAGAAAATTGCATGATGAATGGGAACCTGCTATTAAAGTGAAAATTAAAGATTATGAATGTAATGCTTTGCGTGATCTAGGTGCTAGCGTCTCTACTATACCCAAATCTTTATGTGACGTGCTAGGTCTCACCGAGATGAATGAATGTTCCCTTAACTTGCACTTAGCGGATTCATCTATTAAGAAACCATTGGGTAGAATAAATGATGTGCTTATTCTTGCTAATAGAAATTATGTACCCGTGGATTTCATTGTGCTTGATATTGAATGTAATCCGTCTTGTCCTATAATACTTGGTAGGCCTTTCCTACGAACCATAGGTGCTATTATTGATATGAAAGAAGGGAATTTAAGGTTCCAGTTTCCATTAAATAAAGGGATGGAACACTTCCCTAGGAAGATAATTAAACCACCATATGAATCCATTATGAGGGCCACCTATGGAATTAATTTGAAGGATGATAATACTTGAAACAATGCATTATGCCTAGCTAGGGGCATAAAACAACAGCGCTTGTTGGGAGGCAACCCAATATATATCTTAATTTTTGCGTTTATTTTCCGTTTTGTGTGTTTGCACAATTATAGCTACTGTTATGATTGTTTTTTTATCTTTTCATTAGTGTTTGTGCCAAGTAATGCCTTTGGGATGATTTGGATGATAGTATAATTGATGCTGTTTGTAAAACAGAAAGTTTTGCACTCAGTATTTGATTTTTAATTTTTTACTGGAACGTCAGACAAATCTGAAATTTTTACACAGTATTGGGATACAAATGTTTTACGCTGTCCTAATTTTTCAGAACTTTTGGAGTTGCAGAAGTATAGATAATATTATGTCATTATGTACTATTCTGTTTTAGACCGATTCTGTTTTTATTGCATAGTGTGCTTGTTTTAATGAAACTATGGATTATATCGGGGGGTATAAGTCATGGAAGAGTTAGAATACAGTAGGTATTATGCAAGAACAATTATGAATGAGTTTATAACAGTACCTAAAGTGGATGGTTGATTTATTTTACTAACGGATCTCACGAAGTTTCTGTTGAGTTTTGTGTGCTGAAGTTTTCAAGTTTTGGGTGAGATTTCGATGGATGAAGGAATAAGTAGCGGCAAGAACCTAAGCTTGGGGATGCCCAAGGCACCCCAAGGTAATATTCAAGGAATACCCAAGCGTCTAAGCTTGGGGGCATCCCCTCTTTCGTCTACAATCTATCGGTAACTTACTTGGAGCTATATTTTTATTCATCACATGATATGAGTTTTACTTGGAGCGTCTTGTGCCATAGTTTTCTTTTCTTTGTTTGCTTTTTAGTTTGCCAAAATCATTGTTTGCTGGACACACCTATTTGATAGGGACACACATTTATCGTGATTTGTTAGAATACTCTATGTGCTTCACTTATATCTTTTGAGCTAGGCAGTTGCTCTAGTGCTTCACTCATATCTTTTAGAGCACGGCGGTGGTTATATTTTGTAGAAATAATTGCACTCTCATGCTTCACTTAAATCTTTTTGAGATTCTAATAAATAGTAATGGCAATTTGCACGTGTTATAAGACTAGTCCAGAAAGTATAGGCATTGAAAGGGGATATAATAAAAACTCTCATGTAGATCACTAAATATGAAACGTATGGTTTAACGATATTGATGTTGTAATATGAAAGGATATTGGTTCATGATCATTGGTTAGTAGAAATATTGGTATTAAAGTTTGTTATTAACTTCTCATCTAAGTGTTGGTCATGGCATGGTGGGGAGGTTTGAGCATTTTTATGTCTGAAATGAAATCCTTGAGTGCTGTTATAATCGGGGGTGCGCGATGGTTAACTCCTACCAACCTCCTCCCTAGGGGCATCCAAGTAGTACTTTGCTTCGAGGGATTTACAATAAGTATGTGAGTTCTTTATGACTAATGTGAGTCCATGGATTATACGCACTCTCACCCTTCCGCAATTTGCTAGCCTCTTCGGTACCGTGCATTGCCCTTTCTCACCTCGAGAGTTGGTGCATACTTCGTCGGTGCATCCAAACCCCGTGATATGATACACTCTATCACACAGAAGCCTCCTTACATCTTCCTCAAAACAGTCACCATACCTACCTATTATGGCATTTCCATAGCCATTCCGAGATATATTGCCATGCAACTTCCACCGTTCCATCATATGACTTGTGTTTATTGTCATATTGCTTTGCATGATCATATAGAGCTGACATGATATTAGTGGCTCAGCCACCGTTCATCATTTTCATACATGTTACGCTAGATCATTGCACATCCTGGTACACTGCCAGAGGCATTCATATAGAGTCATTCTATATAGTTTTTATCGAGTTGTAATGTCGAGTTGTAAGTAAATAAAAGAGTGATGATCATCATTATTAGAGCATTGTCCCAGTGAGGAAAGGATGATGGAGACTATGATTCCCCCACAAGTCGGGATGAGACTCCGGACGAAAAATAAAAAGAAAAGAAAAAAAAGAGGCCAAAAAGAGCCCAACAAAAAATATAATAAATAAAAATGAGAGATAAAAAGAGAAGGGGCAATGTTACTTTCCTTTTCCACACTTGTGCTTCAGAGTAGCACCATGTTTTTCATATAGAGAGTCTCCTATTTTGTCACTTTCATATACTAGTGGGAATTTTTCGTTATAGAACTTGGCTTGCATATTCCGATGACGGGCTTCCTCAAATGCCCGAGGTCTTCATGATCAAGCAAGTTGGATGCACACCCACTTAGTTTCAGTTGAGCTTTCATACACTTATAGCTCTTAGTGCATCCGTTGCATGGCAATCCCTACTCCTCGCATTGATATCGATAGATGGACATCTCCATAGTCCGTTGATCCGCCGAGTTGATGCGAGACTTTCTTCCTTTTTGACTTCTCCTATTGATCCCTACCACCGCATTCTATTCCAACCATAGTGCTATATCCATGGCTCATGCTCATGTATTGCGTGAAGTTGAAAATGCTGAAGCGCGTTAGAAGTACGATCCAATTGCCTGGTTTAACACCGGGGTGCTCATGATTAATATTTATGCGGTGAAGGCGGAGTCATGCCATGCTAACATGATAAAATGAGTGGGGATAACATTCGTTAAGGATCGTATATTTTGAAAGTTTAATGATTATGTGATACGTCTCCAATGTATCTATAATTTATGAAGTATTCATGCCATATTTATAACAATTATATATGGTTTTGGTACGATTTGATTAGAACTAACCCGGACTGACGCTGTTTTCAGCAGAACTACCGTGGTGTTGTTTTTTGTGCAGAAATGAAAGTTTTCCAAATGAGCTGAAACTTTTTGGAGATTTTTATTGGACAAATAAAAAATATTGGCACCAAGACCCACTGGAGGGGGGCCACCCAGTGCCCACGAGGCACCAGGGCGCGCCACCCCCCAGGCGTGCCCTGGTACCTCGTGGGGCCCACGTGGCTCCGTTTCGAGTGATTCCAACGCTGAAAAATCATATATATTCAGAAACCCCCGAAAGTTAACCTAGATGAGTTTTTACGCCGCCGCAAGCCTCTGTACCTCCACGATCTCATCTACAGCCCTTTTCTGGCACCCTGCCGGAGGGGGTGAATCATCACCGGAGGCCATCTTCATCATCCCGGCGGTCTCCATGACGAGGAGGGAGTAGTTCACCCTCGGGGCTGAGGGTTTGTACCATTAGCTATGTGTTTTATCTCTCTCTCTCTCGTGTTCTTGATTTGGCACGATCTTGATGTATCACGAGCTTTGTTAATATAGTTGGATCATATGGTGTTTCCTCCCTCTCTATCCTTGTTGTGATGAATCGAATCTTTTCCCTTTGAGGTTGTGTTATTGTTGGATTGAATATTTCAGATTTTGAGAACACTTGATGTATGTCTTGCATATGAATACCCGTGGTGACAATGGGGTATTATATTGATTCACTTGATATATGTTTTGGCACTCAACTCGCGGATTCCCGAGGTGACATTGGGGTAATCTATGCATACGGGTTGATGCACGTTTTCATTATCTTTTCTCCGATAGAAACTTTGGGGTGCTCCTTGGAGTTCTTTGTGTGGATTGAATATTATGATTATGAAGTTGTTTGATGCATATCGTATAATCAACTCACGGATACTTGTGGTGACATTGGAGTATCTAGGTGACATTAGAGTTGGTTGATGTGTATCATATGGTGTTATTTTAGTACGAACTCTAGGGCTGTTTGTGACACTTATAGGAATAGCTCAATAGATTGATCGGAAAGGATAACTTTGAGGTGGTTTCGTACCCTACAAACAATTTCTATCTTATGTTCTCCGCTAATAGGAACTTGGGAGTGATTCTTTATCGCACGTTGAGGGATGGTTATATGATCCAATTATGTTAGCATCGTTGAGAGATTGCACTAGTGAAAGTATGAACCCTAGGCCTTGTTTCTAAGCATTACAATACCGTTTGTGCTCCGTTTTACTACTTGTTACCTTGCTGATTTTATATTTTCAGATTACAAAAACTTATATCTACTATCCATACTACACTTTTATCACCATCTCTTCGCCGAACTAGTGCACCTATACAATTTACCATTGTATTGGGTGTGTTGGGGACACAAGAGATTTCTTGTATTTGGTTGCAGGGTTGTTTAAGAGATACCATCTTCAACCTACGCCTCCCACGGATTGATAAACCTTAGGTCATCCACTTGAGGGAAAATTGCTACTGTCCTACAAAACTCTGCGCTTGGAGGCCCAACACGAGTCTACAAGAACAAGTTGTGTAGTAGACATCAAGCTCTTTTCTGGCGCCGTTGCCGGGGAGGTGAGTGCTTGAAGGTATATCTTTAGATCTTGCAATCAAATCTTTTAGTTTCTTGTTTTATCACTAGTTTGGTTTATTAAAGAAAACTACAAAAAATGGAATTGAGGTTGCCTCATATTATTTGTCTTTATCATGTCTTTCTTGAAAATAAGGATTCCGATAATTGTGCTCAATTGATAGAAGAAGAATTCAATAAAATGTTTGGCATAAAATATTTGAATGAGGAGCATGATTGCAATGTTGCTAGTATGAATTCTTTGAATATCCATGATGCTAATGATATGCAAAGCCACAAGCTTGGGGATGCTATGTTTGATGAAGATGATATTTTTAGCACCCCAAGTTTTGATGAGAAAATTTTATTATGATGATAGCATGCCTCCTATTTATGATGATTATATTGATGAAAGTGGATTTGGAGAGGCCATGAATTTATTTAATGATGATTCCACTATTTTGGAAGAGGTTTCAATTGACTGTGATTAAAAAGTTGCTATCTATGATGATTATTGTGATGACATGTATGCTATAAAGAATAATTATAACCATGAAATTTTTCATCATAATTTTAATGCTCAAATGGATTATGCCAATCAAGTATCTCATGATAGTTATTTTGTTGAGTTTGCTCCCACTATTATGAATGAGAAGAAAATTGCTTATGTGGAGAGTAGTAAAAATTATATGCTTGTGGATCATGAAAGGAATGCTTTGTGTGATGGATATATTGTTGAATTTATTCATGATTCTACTGAAAATTATTTTGAGAGAGGAATATATGCTTCTACATATTTCAATAATATCAAGTTTCCTCTCTATGTGTTGAAAGTTTTGAAGTTATGCTTGTTTTGCCTTCCTATGCTAGTTGATTCTTGCTCCCATAAACTATTTGATCACAAAATCCCTATGCATAGGAAGTGGGTTAGGCTTAAATGTGTTTGATATATTTCTCATGATGCTCCCTTTACGTTTCAATTCTTTACTTCTATGTGAGCATCATTCAAAATTATCATGCCTAGCTAAAAGGCTTTAAAGAAAAGCGCTTGTTGGGAGGCAACCAAATATGTATCCTTTATGTTTTAGTGTGTTCACATGATTAAGATACTGTATTAATCATGTTTTATATGTTTTATTTCAATAAAGTGCCAAGTAAAACCTTTGGATAGTGTGGATACTTGTTGATTCAATTCTGTGCAAAAACAGAAACTTTTGCCTCCAGTGTTTAATTTCCCAGATTTTACTGGAGCGTTAAAAAATTCTGAAATTTTTACAGGGAATTGGTTTACAAATTTTTTACGTTGTCCTAATTTTTAAGAATTTTTAGAGTTCCAGAAGTTTGGTAGTTGCTCAGATCATTACAGACTGTTCTGTTTTTGACAGATTCTGTTTTCAATGCATAGTTTGCTTGTTTTATTGTTTCCGTAGCTTATATTATGAGATATAAATTGTGGAAATGATATAATACAGTAGGAATTATGTGATAACAATTATGAATCTTGTCTTGACAGTACCTAAGTGGATGATTTATTTTTATCATACTAACCTATCTCACAAGTCCCGTTAAGTTTTGTGTGATTGAAGTTTTCAAGTTTTGGGTGAGATATCGATATGAGGAGAATAAGGAGCGGCAAGACCCTAAGATTGGGGATGACCAAGGCACCCCAAGGTAATATTCAAGGAAGACCCAAGCAACTAAAGCTTGGGGATGCCCCGGAAGGCATCCCCTCTTTCGTCTTCAACACTATCGGTAACCTCACTCGGAGCTATATTTTTATTCGTCACATAATATGAGTTTTGCTTGGAGCATCATTTTCTTCTGTTGATATTTGTTTGATGCTATCAATAATCATGTTTTGTACCTTTTATTTCAATAAAATGCCATTTATAGCCTTTACTATGCTCAGTTTGCAAGTTCATGTGTTGCTGTTTGAAAACAGAAAGTTTTCTGTTATGTACAGAATATTCCTGAATAGTCAGAACATGATAAAAATCTGAAATTTTTACACAGTAAGCATGAATGAGTTCTCTGTCACGTGGTAATTTTTCAGAATTTTTGGAGTTAGGGAAGTATGAATTCTTATTCACCTTTTACAGACTGTTCTGTTTTGGCAGATTGCTGTTATAGTTGCATTGTTTGCATATGTTTGCGTGTTTAATGTTTCTATTTGAGGATAGGAGTATTAAATATGCAGAGGCATTTAGTATGCAATGTTTAATTATAATTTTTGTGATTTGCTACAGTAGAGAATGTTAAGGTTTTGAGTTGATTTATACTAACTTACCTCACGAGTTCTTGTTGAGTTTTGTGTGGATGAAGTTTTTAAGATTTATAGAAACCGTGATATGAGAGTAATTAAGGAGACACAAAAGCTCAAGCTTGGGGATGCCCAAGGCATCCCAATATAATATTTCAAGAAGTCTCAAGCATCTAAGCTTGGGGATGCCCCGGTAGGCATCCCACCTTTCTTCATCAACATTATCGGTTAGTTTTGGTTGAGCTTAAGTTTTTGCTTCTTCACATGATATGTGCTATTCTTGGAATGTCATTTTATTTTGTTTTTCTTGCTGTTTGAATAAAATACCAAGATCTGAAACCTTTTTTTAATGAGAGAGAGTCCTCACATAGTTACTTAATTGTTTCACTACTCATTGATCTTTGCTTATATATTTTGGAGTAGTTTGTCATTAATTCTCATGCTTCACTTATATCTTTTTGAGAGTTAATAATAGTAATGGTAATTTGCACAAGATATGAATTTTGTCCCAAGATGAATATTTGAGAGGGATATAATAAAAACTTTCATATAGATCATTTGATATGATAAGTATGATTCCTTGCAATGAAAATAATGAAAGAGATCATATGCTAATCTTATGGAAAGTAATGACATTACATAAAGAAAAGTATAAGTGGTAAAATTTATTGGAGGTTAACAAGCATAGCATTAGTCAATTATGCAATTCATGAAAAAGTTAATAAGGGAAGAGAAGATTCACATGCAAATATACTATCTTGGACATCTTTTATGATTGTGATCCCCCATTAAGTATTTTATGTCAAATTGTTGACGTTGGACAAGGAAGACAACGTAATGAATTATGTTTGTTCATATTCACATAGAAGTTATATTGTTATAGATCCTCCAACATGTGGTGCTTGCCCAATATCTTTGCTAGCCAAAAATCCGCACCAAGTAGAGATACTACTTGTGCATCTAAAACCCTTAAACCCAGTTTCTTTCCATGAGTGTCCACCATATCTACCTATGGATTGGATAAGATCCTTCAAGTAAGTTGTCATCGGTGCAAAAAGCAATAAATCTTTTATTGTAAGGGAAATAAGTGTTGTACGAACTTGTGATGGTAAAGAAATAAAAGCGATGGACTGCATAATAAAGGTTGCTATCACAAGGGGCAATATAACGTGGCGTTCCTTTGCATTAAGGGCTTGTGCATCCAAAAATAAAAAGTGCATGACAACCTCTGCTTCCCTCTGCGAAGGGCCTATCTTTTACTTTTATGCATTTACTTTTATGTATTTTTTTATGCAAGAGTCAATAGTGTTCTCCTCTATTTCCTTTTTATTTTTCTCTTTTGCAAGCATCATGTGGTGGGGAAAGATCTAGGCACATATATCTAGTTGGATATGAGTGATCATGAGTTATTATTGTTGACATCACCCTTGAGGTGAATAAGTTGGGAGGCGAAATCACAAGCCCCTATCTTTCTATGTGTCTGGCTGAAACTTTTGCTCCATATATATGTTGTGAGTGTTAGCAATCATAGAAGACTAAATGATGGTTGAGTATGTGGACTTGCTAAAAAGCTCCTACATGAGACCCTTCCTGAAAATATGATGAATTGCAATTGCATTGTTGACTAGAATAGTTTGCTAGTTTCCAAGAAAGTTTATGCCTTATACTTCATTGTTGTGATGAATTGTTACTTGCTCATGAGAAGTTTTATGATAATAAATATTGCTGTTATAATAATGATCTTGCTTTGAATCATTCAAGTCCAATGTCCATGCTATAAAAGAAAAGATTATATGATGATTATGATAGGTAGCATTCCACATCAAAATTTCTGTTTTTAATTGCTACTTTATCATGATGACTTTTATGAGAGAAAGTTGCTGTTATGATGCTAGGAAATGTGATTGAAATTATCATTGATCAAACTTATGCACTATGCTAGCATTCACACTTCATATATTATTTCTTTTATCATTTACCTACTCGAGGACGAGTAGGAATTAAGCTTGGGGATGCTGATACGTCTCCAACGTATCTATAATTTATGAAGTATTCATGCCATATTTATAACAATTATATACGGTTTTGCTATGATTTGATTAGAACTAACCCGGACTGACGCTGTTTTCAGCAGAACTACCGTGGTGTTGTTTTTTGTGCAGAAATGAAAGTTTTCCAAATGAGCTGAAACTTTTTGGAGATTTTTTATTGGACAAATAAAAAATATTGGCACCAAGACCCACTGGAGGGGGCCACCCAGTGCCCACGAGGCACCAGGGCGCGCCACCCCCCAGGCGCGCCCTGGTACCTCGTGGGGCCCACGTGGCTCCGTTTCGCGTGATTCCAACACTGAAAAATCATATATATTCAGAAACCCCGAAAGTTAACCTAGATGAGTTTTTACGCCGCCGCAAGCCTCTGTACCTCCACGATCTCATCTACAGCCCTTTTCCGGCACCCTGCCAGAGGGGGGGAATCATCACCGGAGGCCATCTTCATCATCCCGGCGGTCTCCATGACGAGGAGGGAGTAGTTCACCCTCGGGGCTGAGGGTTTGTACCAGTAGCTATGTGTTTTATATCTCTCTCTCGTGTTCTTGATTTGGCACGATCTTGATGTATCACGAGCTTTGTTAATATAGTTGGATCATATGGTGTTTCCTCCCTCTCTATCCTTGTTGTGATGAATCGAATCTTTTCCCTTTGAGGTTGCGTTATTGTTGGATTGAATATTTCAGATTTTGAGAACACTTGATGTATGTCTTGCATATGAATACCCGTGGTGACAATGGGGTATTATATTGATTCACTTGATATATGTTTTGGCACTCAACTCGCGGATTCCCGAGGTGACATTGGGGTAATCTATGCATAGGGGTTGATGCACGTTTTCATTATCTTTTCTCCGATAGAAACTTTGGGGTGCTCCTTGGAGTTCTTTGTGTGGATTGAATATTATGACTATGAAGTTGTTTGATGCATATCGTATAATCAACTCACGGATACTTGTGGTGACATTGGAGTATCTAGGTGACATTAGAGTTGGTTGATGTGTATCATATGGTGTTATTTTAGTACGAACTCTAGGGCTGTTTGTGACACTTATAGGAATAGCTCAATAGATTGATCGGAAAGGATAACTTTGAGGTGGTTTCATACCCTACAAACAATTTCTATCTTATGTTCTCCGCTAATAGGAACTTGGGAGTGATTCTTTATCGCACGTTGAGGGATGGTTATATGATCCAATTATGTTAGCATCGTTGAGAGATTGCACTAGTGAAAGTATGAACCCTAGGCCTTGTTTCTAAGCATTACAATACCGTTTGTGCTCCGTTTTACTACTTGTTACCTTGCTGTTTTTATATTTTCAGATTACAAAAACTTATATCTACTATCCATACTACACTTTTATCACCATCTCTTCGCCGAACTAGTGCACTTATACAATTTACCATTGTATTGGGTGTGTTGGGGACACAAGATATTTCTTGTATTTGGTTGCAGGGTTGTTTGAGAGATACCATCTTCAACCTACGCCTCCCACGGATTGATAAACCTTAGGTCATCCACTTGAGGGAAAATTGCTACTATCCTACAAAACTGTGCGCTTGGAGGCCCAACACGAGTCTACAAGAACAAGTTGTGTAGTAGACATCATTATGCTTCTTATATTCATGGATATTATTATGTTGATATTGTTACTTCATCATTTCTCAATATTTATACCGTAAAGAGATTACATGATAGACATGTTAGGTAGCATTCAACATCAAGGCCCGGCCATGTCGAGCCACCAAATGGCAAACGGCCATATGACAGGGATTGTTTTCAGGGTGGTAGCTGGCATATACTTCTGTGCATACCACGACAACCCGCGCATCTACGCATGATGTCCTTGGCGTCACGTGAAGCATGGGACCAGTAGAAACCGTGGCGGGAGACCTTGCCAACCAGTGTCCTTGGAGCCGCATGGTGACCGCAAGCCCTCGTGTGAATATCTTGTAGCAACTACCGCCCTTCTTCTGATGAGACTCACCGTTGGAAGATGCATGTGACGCTCGTTTGTAAAGCTCCCCTTGGATAACTATGTATGCCTTGGACCGATACACTATACATCAAGCTTCATTTTTGTCCGTTGGGAGTTCTTTATTGACGAGGTTTGCCAGCAATGGCTGGGTCCATACTAAGATAACCGCGAGGGATGTGCCTGCAACTCTCTCTCCCCCGGCTTGCTCATGCTCTACTACGACTTTCAGGACTTCTTCTAGCTCCCCCTGGATTTCGACGAATGGCTTGTGTAGGTGCTCCAGGAACGTGCCTGCCGGGACGGGATCTCGAGTGGCGCCGATATGATCCAGCGCATCCGCAGCCACATTATCTGTGTTTTATGTGGTGTAGCTCTATGCCTTCAAATTTTCCTTCCAACAGGCGGAACGCGGAACAGTAGGCCGCCATCTTGGGATCCTTTGTGTTGAACATTTTCATCACCTGTTGGATACCGAGGTCAGAGTCGCCGCGAGAGATGAGGCATCTAATGCCCATGGAGGCGGTGATACGGAGGCCATGAAGGAGGGCCTCGTACTCTGCCACGTTGTTGGAGTCGGTGAAGTGGTTTTGTAGGATGTAGCTCATCTTGTCGCCTTGTGGGAGATGTAGATGACTCCAACCCTTAGCTCATGGATGGTCATGGATCCGTTGAAGTACATCAACCAGTATTCGAGGTAACATTTTGCGGATCAGTTGCGCCTCCGTCCACCCTACGATGAAATCTGCTAGGGCCCGAGACTTGCTTGTTGATCTTGGTTTGTAGGTGATCTTGAATGGAAAAAGTTCGATCGCCCTCTTGCCACCCTCTGGGTGACATCCCTATTATTTATGATATCTGATAATGGGGCATGGCTGACAACTATGATCGGGTTTTCCTGGAAGTATTGGCGCAACTGTTGATGACACTACTACACCTGACCTCTATTAAGCCCCCAAAATCGCACACGATAGGACGACACTGTGTGCGATAATGTCATGCCATACAGTGCAAAAGCAGAACCGTGTGTTGATACGTCTCCAACGTATCTATAATTTTTGATTGTTCCATGCTATTATAGTATCAATCTTGGATGTTTTTATATGCAATTATATATCATTTTTTGGGACTAAACTATTAACCTAGTGCCCAGTGCCAGTTGCTGTTTTCTGCTTGTTTTTGGCTTTTCAGAGAAACAGTACCAAATGCCACGAAACTTTTTAGAGATTTTTTTCTGGATAAAAGAAACCTTGGAAGCTTCGGGAGGAGGCCAGAAGCCTCACGGAGGCTTCACAAGGCAACAGGGCGCGCCTGATACGTCTCCAATGTATCTATAATTTTTGATTGTTCCATGCTGTTATATTATCAATCTTGGATGTTTTTATAATCATTTACAACAATTATATATCATTTTTGGAGACTAACCTATTAACTTAGTGCCCAGTGCCAGTTGCTGTTTTCTGCCCTGTTTTTGTTTTACAGAAAATCAATACCAAACGAAGTCCAAATGCCACGAAACTTTTTGGAGATTTTTTCTGGACAAGATAAACACTAGAAGCTTCGGGAGAGGGCCAGAAGACCCAGGAGGTGGCCACGAGCCACCAGGGCGCGCCTGGGGGAGGGGGCAGGCGCGCCCTGGTGCCTCGTGGGCCCCCCTTTGCTCCGTTTGACCTAATTCCACCAGTATAAATTTAGGAAAAATCAGAAACCCTCAGGGGAGTCCACGAAATACTTTTTTCGCCGCCGCAAGTTTCTGTTCCAGAGAGATCCCATCTGGGGTCCTTCTCCGGTAATCTGCCGGAGGGGGAATCGATCACGGAGGGGTTCTACATCAACCTTGCTGCCCTTCCGATGATGCGTGAGAAGTTTACTTTTATGCAATTTTTATTTTTATTTGAGTCTCCATCTTCTCTTATAAAAGCACCAACTAGAGAGCACTATTGTCATACTTGTGCATTGGATGTAGCTAATATTTGAGTGTGTTTCATGAATGGATCAATGATTGAGCATAATGGGCTAGGGATAACTTTCTTTAGCGTTGATATTTTGAAAGACATGGTTGCTTGTTAGCATGCTTGAGTATTTATATTTTCATGTCAAATTATAGACTATTGCTTTGAATCATTCAAGTCCAATGTCCATGCTACAAAAGAAAAGAATATGTGATGAATATGTTAGGCAGCATTCCACATCAAAAATTTTGTTTGTATCATTTACCTACGCGAGGACGAGCAGGAATTAAGCTTGGGGATGCTGATACGTCTCCAACGTATCTATAATTTTTGATTGTTCCATGCTGTTATATTATCAATCTTGGATGTTTTTATAATCATTTACTGCAATTATATATCATTTTTGGAGACTAACCTATTAACTTAGTGCCCAGTGCCAGTTGCTGTTTTCTGCCCAATTTTTGTTTTACAGAAAATCAATACCAAACGAAGTCCAAATGCCACGAAACTTTTTGGAGATTTTTTTCTGGACAAGATAAACACTAGAAGCTTCGGGAGAGGGCCAGAAGACCCAGGAGGTGGCCACAAGCCACCAGGGCGCGCCTCGGGGGGCACGCGCCCTGGTGCCTCGTGGGCCCCCCTTTTGCTCCGTTTGACCTAATTCCACCACTATAAATTCAGGAAAAATCAGAAACCCTCAGGGGAGTCCATGAAATACTTTTTCCGTCACCGCAATTTTCTGTTCCAGAGAGATCCCATCTGGGGTCCTTCTCCGGTAATCTGCCGGAGGGGGAATCGATCACGGAGGGGTTCTACATCAACCTTCCCGCCCTTCTGATGATGCGTGAGTAGTTTACCACAGACCTTCGGGTCCATAGGTAGTAGCTAGATGGCTTCTTCTCTCTTTTTTGATCTTCAATACAATGTTCTCCTCGATGTTCTTGGAGTTCTATCCGATGTAATCACTTTTTGCGGTGTGTTTGTTGGGATCCGATGAATTGTGAGTTTATGATCAGATTATCCATGAAAATATTTGAGTCTTTTCTGATCTCTTTTATGCATGATTATTATAGCCTCGTATTTCTTCTCCGATCTATTGATTTGGTTTGGCCAACTAGATTGATTTATCTTGCCATGGGAAGAGGTGCTTTGTAATGGGTTCGATCTTGCGGTGCTCAATCCCAGTGACAGAAAGGGACATGACACGTATGTATCATTGCTATTAAGGGTAAAAAGATGGGGTTTATTCATACGCAAGTTTATCTTGTCTACATCATGTCGTCGTTCTTAAGGCGTTACTCCGTTCTTTATGGACTTAATACACTAGATGCATGCTGGATAGCGGTCGATGTGTGGAGTAATAGTAGTAGATGCAGGCAGGAGTCAGTCTACTTGTATCGGATGTGATGCCTATATACATGATCATTGCCTTGGATATCGTCATGATTATTTGCTTTTCTATCAATTGCCCAACAGTAATTTGTTTACCCACCGTATGCTATTTTCTTCAGAGAAGCCTCTAGTGAAACCTATGGCCCCCGGGTCTATCTAAATCATATTACTAAAACCCTAAAAATATTGCTGCCATTTTCTTTTATTTATTTTATTTTGTATTTTTGTTTCAATCAATCTATCTATCACATACAATTTAATCTTGCAACTTACCGCCAAGGGATTGACAACCCCTCGTTTGCGTTGGGTGCAAGGATTTGTTGTTTGTGTGCAGGTGCTGCTAATGAGGTGTTGCGTGATTCTCCTACTGGTTCGATAACCTTGGTTTCATAACCGAGGGAAATACTTATCTCTACCATGCTGCATCATCCCTTCCTCTTCGGGGAATACCAACGCAAGCTACAAGTAGCAGCGCCCCAAGGGGGCGGGCCGTGTTGCCTTGTGGGGCCCATGTGACTCCGTTTGACCTAATTCCACTTCTATAAATTCAAAAATATTGGCAAACCCCTAGAGAGCCAGAAGAAATAACCTTTCCGCCACCGCAAGCCTCTGTTCTTCCGCGATCCCATCTGGAGGCCTTTTCCGGTACTCTGCCGGAGGGGGAATCGATCACGGAGGGCTTCTACATCAACCTTGCTGCCCTTCCGATGATGTGTGAGTAGTTTACCATTGACCTACGGGTCCATAGCTAGTATCTAGATGGCTTCTTCTCTCTCTTTGATCTTCAATACAATGTTCTCCTTGATGTTCTTGGAGTTCTATCTGATGTAATCTTCTTTTGCGGTGTGTTTGTTGGGATCCGATGAATTGTGAGTTTATGATCAGATTATTCATGAGAAATACTTGAGTCTTCTCTGAACTCCTTTATGCATGATTGTTATAGCTTTGTATTTCTCTCCGATCTATCGGTTTAGTTTGGCCTACTAGATTGATTTATCTTGCAATGGGAGAGGTGCTTTGTGATGGGTTCAATCTTGCGGTGCTCAATCCCAGTGACAGAAGGGGACATGACACGTATTTGTATTGTTGCCATTAAGGATAAAAAGATGGGGTTTATTCATATTTCTTGAATTTTCTTCTATACATCATGTCATCTTGCTTAAGGCGTTACTCTGTTTCATACTTAATACCCTAGATGCATGCTGGATGGTGCTACTTGTAGCTTGCGTTGGTAATTCCCTGAAGAGGAAGGGAGATGCAGTACAGTAGAGATAAGTATTTCCCTCAGTTATGTAACCAAGGTTATCAATCCAGTAGGAGAATCACGCAACACCTCGTTAGCTGCACCTGCACACAAAACAACAAATCCTTGCACCCAACGCAAAGAAGGGGTTGTCAATCCCTCGGCGGTAAGTTGCAAGATTAAATTGTATGTGATAGATAGATAGATTGAAACAAAAATACAAAAATAAAATAAATAAAGAAAAAGTACAACAAACATTTTTAGGGTTTTAGTATATGATTTAGATAGACCCGGGGGCCATAGTTTTCACTAGAGGCTTCTCTCAAGAAAATAGCATACGGTGGGTAAACAAATTACTGTTGGGCAATTGATAGAAAAGCAAATAATCATGACGATATCCAACGCAATGATCATGTATATAGGCATCACGTCCAATACAAGTAGACCGACTCCTGCCTGCATCTACTACTATTACTCCACACATCTTCCGCTATCCAGCATGCATCTAGTGTATTAAGTCCATAAAGAACGGAGTAACGCCTTCAGAACGATGACATGATGTAGACAAGATAAACTCATGTATGAATAAACCCCATCTTTTTACCCTTAATAGCAATGATACATACGTGTCATGTCCCTTTCTGTCACTGGGATTGAACACCGCAAGATCGAACCCATTACAAAGCACCTCTTCCCATGGCAAGATAAATCAATCTAGTTGGCCAAACCAAATCAATAGATCGGAGAAGAAATACGAGGCTATAATACTCATGCATAAAAGAGATAAGAGAAGACTCAAATAATATTCATGGATAATCTGATCATAAACTCACAATTCATCGGATCCCAACAAACACACCGCAAAAAGTGATTACATCAGATAGAAATCCAAGAACATCGAGGAGAACATTGTATTGAAGATCAAAAAGAGAGAAGAATCCATCTAGCTACTAACTATGGACCCGAAGGTCTGTGGTAAACTACTCACGCATCATCGGAAGGGCAGCAAGGTTGATGTAGAGCCCCTCCATGATCGATTCCCCCTCCGGCGGAGTACCGGAGAAGGCCTCCAGATGGGATCTCTCGAGAACAGAAACTTGCGGCGGCGAAAAAAGTATTTCGTGGACTCCCCTGAGGGTTTCTGATTTTTTGGGAATTTATAGTGGTGGAATTAGGTCAAACGGAGCTCTGTGGGCCCCACGAGGCACTAGGGCGCGCCTGCCCCCCCAGGCGCGCCCTGGTGGCTCGTGGCCACCTCCAGGGTCTTCTGGCCTCCTCCCGAAGCTTCTAGTGTTTATCTTGTCCAGAAAAAAATCTCCAAAAAGTTTCGTTTCATTTGGACTTCATTTGGTATTGATATTCTGTAAAACAAAAAACAGGCAGAAAACAGGAACTGGCACTGGGCACTAAGTTAATAGGTTAGTCCCAAAAAATGATATATAATTACTGTAAATGTATATAAAAACATCCAAGATTGATAATATAATAGCATGGAACAATCAAAACTTATAGATACGTTGGAGACGTATCAGATAGCGGTCGATGGGTGGAGTAATAGTAGTAGATGCAGGCAGGAGTCGGTCTACTTGTCTCGGACGTGATGCCTATATACATGATCATTACCATGAATTCGTCATAATTATTTGCTATTATGTCAATTGCCCAACAGTAATTTGTTTACCCACCGTATGTTTCTGCGCTCGAGAGAGAAGCCTCTAGTGAAAACTATGGCCCCCGGGTCTATCTTTATCATATAAAAACATAAAAATACTTTGCTGCAATTTATTTACTTTTATTTTTATTAGTAGTTTAGTTTATCTATTTACCTCGATAAGATTTAATCCTTGCAAGTAACCGCTAAGAGGATTGACATCCCTCTTATTTGCGTTGGGTGCAAGTGTTTGCTCTTGTGTGTGCAGGTGCGCTTAACGGAATTTCGGTTCTCCTACTTGATTGATAACCTTGGTTCTTAACTGAGGGAAATACTTATCTCTACTATACTGCATCATCCTCTCCTCTTCGGGGAAATACCAACGCAGACTACAAGTAGCAGGAAGAATTTCTGGCGCCGTTGCCGGGGAGACATCATCAAGATTACCAAGTACCTTTGCACAAATTATCATTCACTTGCAGTTACTTTATTTATGTTTTATTTGCATTTTCCTCTCGTTTTCATCTCCCCCACTTCTATTTTTTTTTTACAAAAACACACAAAAAATTTATTTGCTTGTTTGCTAGTTTGCTTGCTTTGTTGCGATGTCTCAAGAAAATACAAAATTGTGTGACTTTTCCAATACTAATAATAATGATTTTATTAGTACTCCTATTGCTCCTCCCGCCACTAGTGCGGAGTCATGTGACATTAATGCTGCCTTGCTTAATCTTGTTATGAAAGAACAGTTTTCTGGTAGTCCTAATGAAGATGCTGCATCCCATCTAAATACTTTCGTTGAACTTTGTGATATGCAAAAGAAGAAAGATGTGGATAATGATATTGTCAAATTAAAATTATTTCCGTTCTCACTACGAGATCGTGCAAAACTTGGTTTTCATCCTTGCCTAGAAATAGCATTGATTCATGGGATAAGTGTAAGGATGCTTTTATTACCAAGTATTTTCCTCCTGCTAATTTTTTTAAGAAATCAAACTATGAATTTTAAGCAACTTGAGCATGAACATGTTGCACAATCTTGGGAGAGAATGAAATTGATGATAAGAAATTGCCCAACTCATGGTTTGAATTTATGGATGATCATACAAATTTTTTATGTGGGACTAAACTTTGTCTCTAGAAATTTGCTAGACTCTGCCGCAGGTGGTACTTTTATGGTAATTACATTGGGAGAAGCTAAAAAACTTCTTGATAATATTATGGCAAATTATTCTCAATGGCACACTGAACGAACTCCAACTGGTAAGAAGGTAAATTCTGTTGAAGAAATTAATACTTTGAGTGATAAGATGGATGCTTTATTGAAATTTGTTGCTAGTAAAAATGCTCATATTGATCCTAATGATGTGCCATTGTCTACTTTGATTGAGCAAAATAATGATGCCATTGATGTGAACTTTGTCTATAGAAATAATTCCAACAACAATGCTTATAGGGGTAATTTCAATGCTAGACCGTTTCCTGGAAATTCCTCTAATAATATGGTAATTCTTATAATAATAATAATAGGATGCCCTCTGATCTTGAAAGTAATATTAAAGAATTTATTAGTTCGCAAAAGAATTTTAATACTATGATAGAAGAAAAATTGAATATAGTTGATGAATTGGCTAGGAACATGGATAGAATTGCTCATGATGTGGAAAATCTCAAAACTAAAATTTTGCCATCCAAGCATGATATAAATGAGTCTATTAAAGCTATCTATGTCTCTATTAATGAAAGTAAAGAAAGGACCGCTAGGTTGAGAGCTAAGCGAGAATTTCTAGAAAAAGCGATTCCACCCGGTTTCTATCGTAGTAATGATGAAGATATTAAAATGATTGGTGTTACTCCTATTGAATCATTATTTAGTAACATAAAACTTGATGAAAAAGGGACTGGAGAAGAGTCAACTTTAGATAGAAGGAGTCCCACTTGCTTGGAGAGTGATAATCTTGATCGTAAAAATGAAAAAAGTGGGTTTGGAGAGGTCAAAACTTTAAATAGTAATGCACCCACTACTTTGGATTACAAGGACTTTAATTATGATAGTGGTTCTTTAATTGAGTGTATTTCCTTGTTGCAATCCATGATTAATTCACCCAATGCATATGAACAAAATAAAGCTTTCACTAAACACATTGTAGAAGCCATGATGAAAGCACATGAAGAAAAACTTGAATTGAAAGTATCAATTCCTAGAAAATTACAAGATGAATGGAACCTACTATTAAAGTAAAAATTAAATATTATTAATGTAATGCTCTTTGTGATCTTGGTGCTAGCGTTTCCACTATATCAAGTCTTTGTGTGATGTGCTAGGTCTCACCGACATGGATCCTTGTTCCCTTAATTTGCATCTTGCGGATTCCACTATTAAAAAGCCATTGGGTAGAATAAATGATGTTCTTATTCTTGCAAATAGAAATTTTGTGCCCGTGGACTTTATTGTTCTTGACATTGAATGCAATCCTTCATGCCCCATAATACTTGGTAGGCCTTTTCTTTGAACTATTGGTGCTATTATTGATATGAAAGAAGGTAACATAAGATTTCAATTTCCACTAAAGAAAGGGATGGAACACTTCCCTACAAAAATAATTAAAGCACCTTATGAATCCATTATGAGGGCCACTTATGGAATTAACTTGAAGGATGACAACACTTGAAACTATGCATTATGCCTAGCTAGGGGCATAAAACAATAGCGCTTGTTGGGAGGCAACCCAATGAATAAAATATTTTTTTGCTTTTTCTTTCTGTTTTTGTGTGTTTGTACAATTATAGCCTCTGTTATGATTGTGTTTTTATGTTTTAATTACTGTTTGTGCCAAGTAATGCCTTTGGGATGATGTTGATGATAGTATAATTGATGCTGTTTGGAAAACAGAAAGTTTTGCGTCCAGTGATGGAATTTTAGTTCTGTACTGGACAGTCAGGAAAATCTTAAATTTTTACACAGTATTTGTATATGCATTTTTTACGTTGTCCTAATTTTTCAGAATTTTTGGAGTTACAGAAGTATGACTTTTAAATAGATCTTTACAGACTGTTCTGTTTTAGACAGATTCTGTTTTTGTTGCATAATTTGCTTATTTTGATGAATCTATGGATCGTATCGGGGGGTATGAGTCATGGAGAAGTTGGAGTACAGTAGAATTATGCCAATATTAAACATGAATCAATTTACTACAGTACCTAAAGTTTAAGATTTGTTTGTTATACTAATGGATCTCACGAGGTTTCTGTTGAGTTTTGTGTGCTGAAGTTTTCAAGTTTTGGGTGAGACTACGATGGATAAAGGAATAAGGAGCGGCAAGAGCCTAAGCTTGGCGATGCCCAAGGCACCCCAATGTAATATTCAAGGAATACTCAAGCGTCTAAGCTTGGGGATGCCCCGGAAGACATCCCCTCTTTCATCTACAATCTATCGGTAACTCACTTGGAGCTATATTTTTATTCATCACAAGATATGTGTTTTACTTGGGGCGTCTTGTGAAATAGTTTGTTTGCTTTTTAGTTTGTCACAATCATATTTTCTGAACACACCTTTTTGAGAGAGACACACATTATTCGTGATTTGTTAGAATACTCTATGAGCTTCACTTATATCTTTTGAGCTAGGCAGTTGCTCTAGTGCTTCACTTATATCTTTTAGAGCACGGGTGGTTATATTTTAAAGAAATAGTTGCACTCTCATGCTTCACTTATATCTTTTTGAGAGTCTCATGATAGCAATGGTAATATGCATGGGTTATGAATTTGGTCCTGATATGATAGGTATTCAAGAGGGATATAATAAAAACTTTCATGTAGATCACTGAATATGATAAATTTGATTCCTTGCAATAGTTTTGCGATATTAAGATGGTAATATGTGGGAGGTATTAGTAGATAATTGTGGTTTAGTAAGAATAATTGTGTTAAGGTTTGTGATTCTCGAAGCATGCACATATGATCTGTCGTTATGCTAAGAAGTTGGAGCATGATTTATTATTGATTGTCTTCCTTTGTGTGGCGGTCGGGGGCGCGCGATGGTTAACTCCTACCAACCTCCCCCCTAGGAGCATGCGTAGTAGTACTTTGCTTCGAAGGCTAATAAACTTTCGCAATAAGTATGTGAGTTCTTTATGAACTTGGCTTGTATATTCCAATGACGGGCTTCCTCAAATGCCCGAGGTCTTCATGAGCAAGCAAGTTGGATGCACACTGATAACCACAAGTATAGGGGATCGCAACAGTTTTCGAGGGTAGAGTATTCAACCCAAATTTATTGATTCGACACAAGGGGAGCCAAAGAATATTTGCAAGTATTAGCAGTTGAGTTGTCAATTCAACCACACCTGGAGACTAAATATCTACAGCAGAGTGATCAGTAGCACAGTAGTATGATAGTTTGATAGCAGTAGCAATAATAGTAACGGTAACAATAACGGTAGCAGCAGTAGTAGTAGCAATTGTAACGGTAGTAGCAACAGTAGTAACTTAGCAAGGAACAATATGTGAAAGGCTCGTAGGCATTGGATCGGTGATATTGTTGGATAACATTCATCATGTAACAGTCATAACCAAGGGCGACACAGAACTAGCTCCAATTCATCAATGTAATGTAGGTATGTATTCCATATATAGTCATACGTGCTTGCGATAAGAACTTGCATGACATCTTTTGTCCTACCCTCCCGTGGCAGCGGGGTCCATAAGGATACTAAGGGATATTAAGGCCTCCTTTTAATAGAGAACCGGAACAAAGCATTAACACATAGTGAATACATGAACTCCTCAAACTATGGCAATCACCAGAAAGAATCCCAATTATTGTCACCTTGGGGTATGCGGATCATAACACATAGCAGGTGCATATAACTTGCAAGATCGGATCAAGAACACAAATATATTCATGAAAACATAAAGGGTTCAGATCTGGAATCATGGCACTCGGACCCTAGTGACAAGCATTAAGCATAGCAAAGTCATAGCAACATCAATCTCAGAACATAGTGGATACTAGGGATCAAGCCCTAACAAAACTAACTCGATTACATGATAAATCTCATCCAACTCATCACCCAGCAAGCCTACGAAGGAATTACTCACTCCCGGCGGTGAGCATCATGAAATTGGTGATGAAGGATGGTTGATGATGACGATGCTGGAAGATCTCCCTCTTCGGAGCCCCAAACGGACTCCAGATCTGGCCTCCCGATGAAGAACTGGAGGTGGCGGCGGCTCCGTATCGGGAAACGCAATAAAACTTCCTCTCCTGTTTTTTTCGGGAAACTGAATTTATAGTGTTGGAATTAGGTCAGACGGAGCCATGTGGGCCCCACGAGGTACCAGGGCGGCCTGGGGGGTGGCGCGCCCTGGTGCCTCATGGGCACTGGGTGGCCCCCCTTCTGTTGATTCTTGCGCCAATAATTTTTATATATTCCATAAAAATTCTCCAAAAAGTTTCATCTGAATCCAAGAATTTTGATTTTCTGCACAAAAACAACACCATGGCAATTCTGCTGAAAACAGCGTCAGTCCGGGTTAGTTCCATTCAAATCATGCAAATTAGGGGCCAAAACAAGAGCAAAAGTGTTTGGAAAAGTTGATACGACGGAGACGTATCACACACCCACTTAGTTTTTCATGTTGAGCTTTCATACACTTATAACTCTTAGTGCATCCGTTGCATGGCAGTCCCTACTCCTCGCATTGACATCAATTGATGGGCATCTCCATAGCCCATTGATTGCCTCATCGATGTGAGACTTTCTCCATTTTTGACTTCTCTTATTTATCCCTATCACCATACTCTATTCCACCCATAGTGCTATATCCATGGCTTGCGCTCATATATTGCGTGGGAGTCGAAAAAGCTGAAGCGCGTTAAAAAGTATGAACCAATTTCTTGGCTAAAACCGGGGTTGTGCATGATAAATATTTTGTGTTAAGATGGAGCATGACAGGATTGTATGATTTTGTAGGTATAACGTTCTTTAGTATTTTTATTTTGAAAGACATGATTGTTTATTAGTATGCCTGAGTATTGATGTCTTTATATCAAATTATAGACTATTGCTTTGAATCACTAGGATCTTATTATTCATACCATAAGAGAGAGATTACATGATAGAACATGATAGGTAGCATTCCACATCAAAAATTCTGTTTTTATCATTTACCTACTCGAGGATGAGTAGGAATTAAGCTTGGGGATGCTTGATACGTCTCCAACGTATCTATAATTTTTGATTGTTCCATGCTATTATAGTATCAATCTTGGATGTTTTTATATGTAATCATATGCAATTATATATCATTTTTTGGGACTAACCTATTAACCTAGTGCCCAGTGCCAGTTGCTGTTTTCAGCTTGTTTTTGGCTTTTCAGAGAAACAGTACCAAATGAAGTCCAAATGCCCCGAAACTTTTTGGAGATTTTTTTTCTGGACAAAAGAAACCTTGGAAGCTTCGGGAGGAGGCCAGAAGCCTCACGGAGGCTTCACAAGGCAACAGGCCGCGCCCCAGGGGGGCGCCGTGTTGCCTTGTGGGGCCCACGTGACTCCATTTGACCTAATTCCACTTCTATAAATTCACAAATATTGGGAAACCCCTAGAGAGCCAGAAGAAATAACCTTTCCGCCGCCGCAAGCCTCTGTTCTTCCGCGATCCCATCTGGAGGCCTTTTCCGGTACTCTGCCGGAGGGGGAATCGATCACGGAGGGCTTCTACATCAACCTTGCTGCCCTTCCGATGATGTGTGAGTAGTTTACCACAGACCTACGGGTCCATAGCTAGTAGCTAGATGGCTTCTTCTCTCTCTTTGATCTTCAATACAATGTTCTCCTTGATGTTCTTGGAGTTCTATCCGATGTAATCTTCTTTTGCGGTGTGTTTGTTGGGATCCGATGAATTGTGAGTTTATGATCAGATTATTCATGAGAAATATTTGAGTCTTCTCTGAACTCTTTTATGCATGATTGTTATAGCTTTGTATTTCTCTCCGATCTATCAGTTTAGTTTGGCCTACTAGATTGATTTATCTTGCAATGGGAGAGGTGCTTTGTGATGGGTTCAATCTTGCGGTGCTCAATCCCAGTGACAGAAGGGGACATGACACGTATTTGTATTGTTGCCATTAAAGATAAAAAGATGGGGTTTATTCATATTGCTTGAATTTGCTTCTCTACATCATGTCATCTTGCTTAAGGCGTTACTCTGTTTCATACTTAATACCCTAGATGCATGCTGGATAGCGGTCGATGGGTGGAGTAATAGCAGTAGATGTAGGCAGGAGTCAGTCTACTTGTCTCGGACGTGATACCTATATACATGATCATTGCCATGAATCCGTCATAATTATTTGCTATTCTGTCAATAGCCCAACAGTAATTTGTTTACCCACCGTATGTTTCTGCGCTCGAGAGAGAAGCCTCTAGTGAAAACTATGGCCCCCGGGTCTATCTTTATCATATAAAAAACCTAAAAATACTTTGGTGCAATTTGTTTACTTTTATTTTTATTAGTAGTTTAGTTTATCTATTTACCTCGATAAGATTTAATCCTTGCAAGTAACCTCTAAGAGGATTGACAACCCTCTTATTTGCGTTGGGTGCAAGTGTTTGCTCTTGTGTGTGCAGGTGCGCTTAACGGAATTTTGCTTGGTTCTCCTACTGGATTGATAACCTTGGTTCTTAGCTGAGGGAAATACTTATCTCTACTGTACTGCATCATCCTCTCCTCTTCGGGGAAATACCAACGCAGACTACAAGTAGCATGTGTCCATCAAAATAAACGTGTGCGATAATAGGGCCATCACGCACGAAACAGTAAAGGAAACTGTGTGTGATTCTTTGCACACGATTACTTTTGGAGAAGCGTTTGCAAAAGTGAAGATTACCACACACAATTCGGAGGGAAAAACCGTGTGTACATACATACACACGGGTTTGACTATTCAATTGTCTGTGTTAACTCCTCCCATTGCACACACAAATGTTACGGTGTAACCGTGTGCGAATCGTAGATAGTTAGTATATCGAACTGTGTGTGCTCGTTTAACCTTTCACACATAGTTACTGAATTAATAGGTTAGTCCAGAAAAAAAAATTGATATAAATAGTATTCAAAAGTGATATTATAATAGCATGGAACAATCAAAACTCATAGATACATTTGAGACATATCACCCCCCGGCGCATCCCTTCCCCCCGGGGATTCGGTTTGTGGGCGGCCCCGGGGGGGGGGGGGGGGGCTATTGCTGCTCCCCTGGCAGTCCGCGGGGGTCGCGGTGTCCCCTGGTCGTGGCCATGGGCGCCCGTCACGTGCAGCAACCCCGTGTCCCCTGTGGTGAACCCAGCCTGGTGACGCTGCTGCCCGGGATTGGCGCATGCGTTGTGACCGAAGGAGGACCTTCCGTCCTCGTCTCAAGCGGCGCCTCTCCTTCAAGCTTCGGTGGTGGCTCCGACATGGTGATTTGTTGAGGCATCGGTGATCCTATCCCTAGCGGCGGCTGCCTCCGAGGCAGCGCGCTGATCTAGTGGCATGATGCGCGCTTGGTGCCTCGCAATGAGTTTTGCTAGCGCTGCTCCATCCCCAAAGGCTCCAAACCTGCATCTTCAAGTGTTTGTGGCTTGTCGGCGCTCTTGTCGGCGTGGCTCCGGCCCCGGTGATCCAGTGGTTGCGCTCCTTCTAGCTCACTCGGCTCGCCGGTGTCTTGACGGCTACGGCCTCGGTAGCTTGGATCTGCGTTCCTCGAGCTCCTGGCTTGTTGTCGTCGGTGGATGCCGTCGCTTCCTGATGAGTCCCTTTAGTGATCCGGTAATGGATAACAGAAAGGTTCCCAGATTCCTTTCCCAAGGTGTGACCCTGAGTTATCGAACCCACGAGAGGATGTGCACTTATGAAAAGGGTTTCTACCAAGCTTTTGTGAGAGAATTAAATTCTTGTTCTTAGACCGGATCATTATCACCTTTGTTACTAAAACACTTATAGTAAAAACAGGCATGGGTATGAGGACTTGATTCTTACAACCATATGTTTGTGATCAGGTTCATCATGATCTTAATTTGTGCTCTGAAAGGCACCCGTTAAGATGTGCTTGCAACGACTCGAAGTGGGGGGTGTGTCCAAATTATGTCTTGACCGGAACGCGCCCTACATCAAGAGTCAGTTGTCCAACCGTAGGCCCTATCCGTCACGCGAGGTTACCTCGGTAATTAAGATAAATCAGACAAAAGTATTAGGCGTTTAATGACTACACCTCATGTATCCCCAAGGATTGACTTCACGCTACCGTACGAAACCTTTCTGTCACTGGTGTTCAGAACAGCGCTCCACTTCCTCCCTACTCCTAACCTCCTCGTTGGTCGAACTACGTGATCCTGAGTACCTGCAGGGTCGAAGAACGTGGGAGAAACAAGAGACAACTACGATGCAATTTTATTTCACACAAACATGACGTTCATTCAAAGTTATTCCATCGATCCCTCATGCAAACACATCGGGTTGCAAGGCTATGCCTCAACCCATTGCCTTACCGAATTACTCACATGACTATCGGATCGCAAGAAGAAATCATTGAAGCAGACATCAAGATGAAAGCTTTATTGATAATATGTCTTACAATGGTTGTCGGATGCGATACATGATTACAAGTATGGCTAACTTGGAGGTGGATTGCTGCGGTGGTGAGATGGTGGTGGCTATGGAGATGAGATGAGAAATGGCGGCTGCTCGAGTTTGTGAATGACTTCTGGTGCGGAGATAGAGGTTTCTGGCGATGCTCCTTCGCGATTCTAGTACAGGGCCCTTAATTAAAGTCGGAGGGTTGGACGTCACTGTGCGGCTGGGACCTTGTCGTGGGAATGACCCCCGATAGGCTCAAGACAGCGAGTACGTGCATGTACATTACCGGCTAGCCAGTACGTGCACGCCGGCTAGCCAGTACTGTCGTGGGGATGACCCCCGGTAGGCTCAAGACAGCGAGTACGTGCATGTACACGGCCGGCTAGCCAGTACGTGCATGTACATGGCCGGCTGATCTTCAGCTACTACGACTCTCCGGCTACAGCTTGCAGCACCGAAGTCAACACCGTACAGCCCCATGCATTTGTGGGACGCTGACCACAGAGGCACTATGGCCACGCTGCTGCCGCTAAGCCACTGTGCCCGCGTCGTCTGCCACCTCGTCCTGTCGGCTGACGCCAGGAGCAGTGAACCGCCAGTCGGCGACCCTCACCAGTACCATAGACAGAATAGATAAAGGCCCCATGGGCCACCCTTGTACCCCGAGCACCACCTTTATGGTGCATGGGAGCCCCTGGAGGAGGGTGGGGGCGAGACGGGAGGTTCTTTCCAGGGACTCTCTCCCCGCGGCTTTCTTTCTCTCCGGAGATTTCCTCCATTGCTACACAGCTCAAGGAGCAACCTTGTACTCCATCGAGATCCACCCCATACATGAGACATGCAGGAGTAGGGGTGTTACTTCCACGGCGAGGGCCCCGAACCTAGGTATATCACCGTGTGCTGTTGCCCAATCCCGTCCCGGATCTCCACCGTAGCCTTGCTCTCACCTCTCTTAGCCATCCCATGGCATCTGCCATCACAAATACGACGACACACCTGGTACGAGCGCTAGTATGAGTGCGCCGTCTTGCACTCTGTTTCTTCTGGTGCGCCTCCCAATTGATCTCTTTTTTGTCCATTTTGCTTCTTGCCATGTAAATGATGATTTTGTCCATGTATAGCCTCTTTTCCCACGGAAACAAAATAAAGAGAGGACTTTGCAATCTCAAGCATTCATTAGTCATTAGTAGCAATATCGGAGTGAATATCTTCGATTTTATAAGATAAACCGGTTTAAACAATGGTGTGATGAGCGTAAGCAAATACACTCATCACTTCCCCCAGCGCCGATTCTCTCTGCCTAGTCGCCTCGTCGATCCGGTACACCTCCACGTCTTTCCTGGTGCCTGATCCAACGCTTGTATGTCCGGCGGTGCCTAGGGGCGTCCTCCGGCGGCAGATACAGCCCCACCACCCCGTTTCCTGTCGTGTCGGTTCTGACCAGCGGTGGACTCCTCATCTTCGTTTCCGAACCTGGCGGCTTGGGATTGCTCAGGCTCTGGCCAAGGAGAAATCTTTGCCTGGCTTGCCGGTGCTGGTAGCGGCGACACCTGCGGGTGCCGTTTCCCCTTCTTGGAGGCGCTATCATGGGTCCGGCTCTCCGGATCGGATGGTGATGGCGTCACGGCGTCATTTTCCTTCATGAAGGTGCTATTTTGCTCGCTCGTGGCGTCCCTAGTGTTTGGCTTCAGCGATGTTGGAATTAATGTTGGTTTGACCTGCCCCTCTAGGTTGGGGCTTCGTGGGTTTAGTTGTGTTGTATTCCTTGTTTGTGGCTGAGCATCACTTGTCCCTCTGCTCTTGGCATCATGTTCACGCCTCCTTGCTTCGTGTCGTGTGTTGTACCACATCTTTGCACTTGTTTTATTTTCTTCTATTAGTGAAAAGATACGCAAGCTTTGCGTATTCGTGAAAAATGGAAAAACCAGTGGATCCCTATGTGCCAATGGCGTGAAGTGGCCTGCGGCACGCGTGGCCACCGCCGCGGCCGTGTCGTAGCACTGGATCTTCGCAGGCTCAACCTTGTTGGTTTTTTTTTTTTTTTTTTTTTTTTTTTGCGGGTGAAAAAAAACACATCACATCAGATTTGTTTTTCTTCGAATCCTAGGCACCACACAATCACAACAGATTTCTTTTTCTATTTTTCTGTCAGGAACCAGTGGCACGGTACAAAAAGAATGTAACGTGTACATAATCACAAAACTGAGCCAGCCAATGTGGTTACCGAGAAGAGAAATTGAACTTTCACTTTCGCAGCTACTTTCTACACTGATCGTGTACTGTACTCTTCCCACTTCCACTTCCACTGAGCTGGCACCATCCGATAACGAACCCGTCACTGTAACCAGTGCCGTGTTTGACACGAGGGGCAAGGTAATCTATGCACGCGGAATACGGCGTCAGGCCATCTTTTCATTGCCGTGTCCACAGACACTGAGGAGCTTTTGAACAGGACATTGGGCAGCCAGACTGTGCATAGACTTCTCGCAGACGTAGCAGTAGTGCACCACTGACCACCGTGCAGTCCGCGGTCATATGTCCATTACCCATTAAGTACTGCACTTCCAGCACCACAATTTGTTCGCCTTTTGGCCAACCGACGGCTCTAAGAGCATCTCCACTCGTTCGGCCCCCAGCGCACCCGGCGAATGTGTTTTGGCGTTTGCGCCGGCGGGTTTTTCGCCCTGGGGCGATCGAGTTCCCAGCCGCGTCCCCAGGTTTCGGCCCCCAAACACCCAAAAAATCAAACTTGTCTTTCTCGCTACCAAAAAACGCCACAAGTTCGGCGATCACCATGCCACAAGTCGGCGATCATCATGCCACAGTTCGGCGATTAAACATGCCCGAAAGTTCGGCGATCAAAAGGAAGAAAGCATAGACAAGGAACGCATCAAATGGCGGGTTCTGGCGTGGGACTGGCCGGGGTCGGCGTGGGCGCAGCTTCATCGCTCGTGCTCGGCGTCGGCGTGGCTTCTGTGCTCGGGCTGGTAGTCGGCGTCGGCACAGCTTCATCGCTCGGGCTGGGCGTCGGCGTTGGTGTCGGCATGGGCGTAGGGGCGGTGGTCGACGCCGGCCCGGGCATCTGGTTCAAGATGAGGCCGCGCTCTGCCAGGTACCACGCCTTGACCTGCTCGTCCATCATCGACATGTCTGCCGCCATCAAGAACGCCAGGTCGGTGTTCCTCTTCTTCGCGGCGATGTTGGTCCTGAGAAGGTCGAGCTTCACGTCCTGCTTCGTCATCAACGCCGACCACCGCGCGTCGGATTTCTCCTCCCTCTTTGCGGCGATGTTCTTGGCGTCGGCGATGCACTGCTCGATCGATGATTGCAGCCGTTCGGCAGCGGGTGCCGCGTCCCTCGCCGCCTTGGCTCTTTTGTTGCCATCAGGGCGCCCATCCGCCGCCCCCGGCGCAGGCGCGTCCGGCTTGTACGTCTCCTTGGCCTTGGCGAGGGTGAGCCGGACCTCCCTCCACTTCTCGCACGACTCGATCCTGGGGAACACGTGAATGAACTTGAACTCTTGGTCGCCGTTGTCCTGGCGATACATGTTGAACATCAGAACCATCTGCACACCCGAAGAACAAGTGTCGGCGAAGTACACGGCGAAAGAACTGAACCGGCGGCTGGACATACCTGCCCCTCGACGTTGGCGCCGCTTTCCGGGCGAGCCGCGACCTCCTCTACGACCCCATGCCATTTGTTGCAGGCCGCCTGCATGATCGCCCAATGGTTCGCCATGGCCTTGTCGCCACGCTCCATGTGGATGGTGGCGAAGTAGGGGTCGACCAACTTGCGCTCATCGAACGCCGTCTTGATCCTTCCCCAGTACGTGTCGGCGTTCTGATTCGAGCCGGTGATCGGGTCGATGCTGACGGTCTTCCATGCTTCGGCGAGGCACTTGTCTTCCTTCGACGTCCACTTGACGCGAGGCTCGCCTGGCCTGGCATTGGCCGCCCGCTTCTTCTTCCTCACTTTCGCCGCCGGCGCCGGCTCCGCCTCCTCCTCCACCTCCTCCTCGGCGTTGTCGAGCTCCTCCACGGTGTCGTCGAGCTCGTCGTCCATGTCGACGGCGGTGTCCATTGTTTCGTCTTGTGCGTGGAACCCGGGGCAGGAAGCGGCGGCGACCGAGCCGCTCGTGATGATCTCATCCATGTCGGCGTCGGTGGTGTCGGTGTTGCTGAACTGTGGCGCCGAGCCGTGTGCAAAGGGCAGGGCGCCCCGGCGCAGAGGCGGCGCAGGCGAGGATGAGTACGCCGGTGGCGAGTAGCTGTACTAGGTGTTGAGGCCGGCGGTGAACGCGGGGGAGGGAGTGCGCTGGTCGGGGTTCAGCCCGGAGGGGGAGGGACGCGGCGGCGCGCCATGCGGGAAGGTGATGTTGGGGTTGAAACCGCCATGCGCGTCGCCGTCGGAGTAGCCAGGCGAGGGGGCGTACCCCCATTGCGGCGGGGGCGGCGAGAAGTTGGCCGGCGACGCGACTGTTTGCTGGCTCCCCCACGCGGCTTGTGCGCAGTGGTCAGGCGGAAGGTTCATCATTCCCCCCGCGCGAGACGCCTCTCCCTGCTATGCCGCCGCGTCCCTGGCCTTCTTGGTGATGAGCCTGTTCCGCCGGTCGGCGGTGACCGCCTCCCGGCGCTGAACATCCGCCCTCCACTCGGTGTTCGACAAGCCCGCTGGCCTTGCCATCGGCGCCCTCGCCTTCCTCTGCTTCGGCTGGGTGGAATCGGCGGCGGCGCGAGGAGCCACATATTTTTCGGCGGCTTGGCGGGAACGGCGGGGGGAGAAGGGGAAGCAATGGGGAAGTGGAGGGAAAGGCAGGTAAAAAAGGCGGGAATATGCCTGTTGTTGCCGACAGCGCGGCCCCACGCGCCTTTTCGCTTCAGCCGGCGCCCCCCGGTGCGCTAGGTTCGGCTCGGGTTCGCCGGTTGTTATTTCGGCCCAAACCGGCGATAAGCAACGACCTGGGGGCGCGACTGGGCCAATTTTTCGGCGCCGGCGCTAAAAAAGGCGCCCTGGGGGGCCTGTTGGGGGGCGAGTGGAGATGCTCTAAGCAACTTGCCTCGAATCACAATACAGGTACTAGCAAAAAAAATCACTATATAAGCACAACAAATAGCATGAAACCGACGGCTCTAAGCACGACAAATAAACATGTATGTTCCTCTCATCAAGCTTTTTCTTTCTTTCCGGATTCCGCGCGCGCTCGTGGTTCTCTCCTGTCTTCGGTCTCCGCCTCATGAGATCCATCCTTGCTTCGCCATGGTTCCTGATTTGTTGTATCCATCACAGGTAAAGAAAAAGATGTAAGTTTCATGTTGCCGGGTCCAACAAGACAAAAACTGGACAGATGTTTCCAAGATTCCAAAAAGTCATCGGTCACTTTTGATTTGAAAAAATTTCCAGGGTCTTTTAGACTGAAAATGAATAGCATGAAACCGACGGCTCTAAGAAACTTGCCTCGAATCACTATCTAAATTCCCTGCAACAAGAGGATGTTGGGGAACGTTGCATGGAAAACAAAAAAATTTCTACGCACACGCAAGATCTATCCATGGAGATGCATAGCTACGAGAGGGGGAGTGTGTCTACGTACCCTCGTAGACCGTAAGCGGAAGCGTTAGAACAACGCGGTTGATGTCGTCGAACAACTTCACGATCCAACCGACCGAGTACCGAACGTACGGCACCTCCGCGTTCAGCACACGTTCAGCTCGGTGACGTCCTCGACTTCTTGATCCAGCAAGACGGCGAGGTAGTGGATGAGTTCCGGCAGCACGACGGCGTGGTGACGGTGATGGTGATGCTATCTCCGCAGGGCTTCGCCCAAGCACTGCGAATATATGACCGAGGGACGGAACTGTGGAGGGGGGCGCCGCACACGGCTAAGACAATGTTGTGTCTCTTCTCTGGGGCGCCCCCCCTCTCCTCTATTTATATATGTGTAGGGGCTTGGAGTAGAAGGAATAGTGCCACATGACAGTAACCGTGAATAGTACACACGTGGACTTGGACTCCAAAGTCCAATCATATTCCTACTAGGACTCTCCCTTTTTCCTTCCCTAGCTGCGTGGGCTTTTAAGGACTTGGTGCGCCTGGCCCAATAAGGCCAGGGCGCCTCCCCTTAGTCCATGACAGCCCTTGGGACGTGGTGGACCCACTTGTGGACTTCCGGACCCCTCCGGAATCCTCCGGAACCTTCTGGAAGCTTCCCGGTACAATACCGAAAAAAACTGCACCTTTTTCCGGAACCCAAAATATGACTTCCCATATATAAATCTTTACCTCTCGACCATTCCGAGACTCCTCATGACGTCCGGGATCTCATCCGGGACTCCGAACAATATTCGGTTACCAATTCACATAACTCATATAACACTATATCGTCAACGAACGTTAAGCGTGCAGACTCTACGGGTTCGGAAATGATGTAGACATGACTGAGACGCCTCTCCGGTCAATAACCAATAGCGGAACCTGGATGCTCATATTGGTTCCTACATATTCCACGAAGATCTTATCGGTCGAACCGCAATGACAACATACGTAATTCCCTTTGTCCGTCGGTATGTTACTTGCCCGAGATTCGATCATCGGTATCTCCATACCTAGTTCAATCTCGTTACCGGCAAGTTTCTTTACTCATTCCGTAATACATCATCCCGTAACTAACTCCTTAGTCACTTTGCTTGCAAGCTTCTTATGATGTGCATTACCGAGAGGGCCCAGAGATACCTCTCCGAAACACGGAGTGACAAATCCCAGTCTCGATCCATGCCAACTCAACGGACACCTTCGGAGATACCTGTAGAGCATCTTTATGATCACCCAGTTACGTTGTGACGTTTGATAGCACACAAGGTATTCCTCCGGTATCCGGGAGTTGCATGATCTCATGGTCTGAGGAACATGTATTTGACATTCAAGAAAGCAGTAGCAATAAACAGAACGATCATATGCTAAGCTAACGGATGGGTCTTGTCCATCACATCATTCTCCTAATGATGTGATCCCGTTATCAAATGACAACTCATGTCTATGGTTAGGAAACCTTAACCATCTTTGATCAACGAGCTAGTCTAGTAGAGGCTCACTAGGGACACGGTATTTGTTTATGTATTCACACATGTATTTAAGTTTCCGGTCAATACAATTCTAGCATGAATAATAAACCTTTATCATGAACAAGGAAATATAAAATAATAACAACTTTATTATTGCCTCTAGGGCATATTTCCATCAGAGGAAACGAAAAAGAAAGAAACAACACTATATAAGCACAAGAAGCTTCTAGCTAGTCTGCAAACCAGCCTTTGTTTGCATCCCCTAAACATGTCGATCATGGTAGTCATGCAGCTTTTCATGTTTGCCTCCCATGTTTGGCCAATACTGTGCATGCAACCACCTTGTCCACTGCTGAAATTGCCACAACAAGCGCCACTGACCACCAAGGGCTCATGTCATTGAGATCTCTGATCAAAGGAGATCCGTTCCAAGCACTGAATTCATGGGGAAACCAGTCGATCCCTATGTGCCAATGGCGCGGAGTGGCCTGTGGCACGCGTGGCCACCGCCATGGCCGTGTCGTAGCACTGGATCTTCATGGGCTCAACCTTCTTGGCACCATTGCATCTTCCATGGGTTATCTAACTTACCTCAGGCATTTTGGCCTCCAAGAGAACCGCTTTTACGGTACCATACCAACAGAGGTTGGGCATCTTGTACAACTCAAGTATCTGAACCTCAGCAAGAACTCCATCGGTAGGGAGATCCCGCCGACACTGGCCACTTGTGTTCAGCTTCGAGTTATTGATCTGAGGCACAACATGCATAAAGGCTCGGTGCCTCGGGAGTTGGCATCCCTGGATAATCTTGAGGTACTGGCTCTTGGGTACAACAACCTTACAGGAAGTATTCCTGTGGAGATTGGAAACCTGAAAACCCTGAAGTATCTTCATCTGAGAGCAAACATGCTAGTAGGAGAAATACAATGGAGATTGGAAATCTTAGAAACTTGACCGATTTATATCTTAATTTCAATGGTCTGTCAGGTTCTGTTCCTGCCTCTCTTGGAGGCCTCTAGAAATTGCAGATTCTGTATCTATCGAGAAACCAGCTCTCAGGGCCGATTCCACCTTCCCTAGGAAACCTCTCATCTCTACTAGTTCTAGATGTCCAAACAAATGGCCTAACTGGTAGCATCCCTGAATCGTTAGGAAATTTGAATCTCCTCAACGTCCTTTCTCTCACATCTAATAGTTTTACAGGCTCAATCCCTCACACTCTTGGAAAACTGAGTTCTCTCGTTGAGTTTTATCTGAATGGGAATCAACTCGAGGGTTCTATACCACCTTCTGTCTATAATCTTTCATCCCTCCAAATTTTCAGTGTGCAAGCCAACAACCTCAGTGGATCTGTTTCAGATGACTTGGGTAATAAGTTTCCACAACTCCAGCAACTTGGCATAGACAGTAATCAATTTCATGGGTCCATCCCAGAGTCTTTGTGCAATGCTTCAATGCTTGAAATCGTTCAATTGGGTCACACCTTTCTTTCCGGCGTAATACCAAAATGTCTTGGAGCTAATATGAAGAGATTATTGGTATTGTTTCTCCAATATTGTCAGCTAGAGGCAAGGAATGACGCCGATTGGGACTTCATTTCTAGCCTGACAAACTGTAGTATGCTGCAGTACCTAGATCTAGGCAATAACAAACTAGAAGGGGTGCTACCAAATTCAATAGCAAATCTTTCCACAAAATTAATAATGCTCGGCTTGGGAAACAACATGCTACGGGGAAATATACCTGAAGGAATTGGAAACCTTGTCAACTTGCAATACTTGCACTTGGAAGGTAATTTCCTACATGGAAAAATTCCTGAGTCGATTGGCAACCTTGGGATCCTGGGTGAACTATACTTGTCAAACAACAGTTTAGCTGGACCAATTCCACCAAAACTTGGAAATCTCACAGCATTAAATAGACTCGTCCTCGCCCAAAATGTGCTTACTGGCCCCATACCATCCAGCCTTAGAAGCTGTCCTTTGGAGACACTAAGCCTACAATTCAATAAGCTTGTTGGTCCTATACCAAAAGAGATTTTCCTCATATTGACACTATCTGTGGCCTTACAGCTCCAAGGCAACATGTTAACTGGAACATTTTCTCCAGAAGTTAGTAATCTAGTGAATCTTGGATATCTAGATTTGTCTGACAACAGGATATCTGGCTTAATTCCTGCCTCTCTAGCTCGGTGTGGAAGTTTGCAGTATCTCAGTATGGAAGGAAACCTACTTCAGGGAACAATTCCAGCATCAATGTCACGGATGAAAGGCCTTCTAGTTCTTGATGTTTCAAGAAACAACTTGTCTGGGGACATCCCAGCCTTCCTCGCAGACATGCATGGGCTCGTTACCCTGAACATGTCATTCAACAATTTTGAGGGTGAAGTTCCGAAACGTGGATTAATTCTAAATGCAAGTGCAGCTCTGATTGAAGGGAACTATGGCTTATGTGGAGGTATACCCCAATTCAACTTGCATCCCTGCTCAAATCATGCATCCAAGAAGTGGTCTCACAAGCTTGTCATGTTGATCTCAGTAGGCAGCGCAGTTTTTTGCATCATCTTAGTACTGTTTGCACTATTTGCACAACGGAAATTGAGAAGCAAGTTTACAAAGACAAGACAGATTCCATCACTCCATAGTGGACAACATATGAGGGTTACCTATGCTGAATTAGTGAGAGCAACAAGTGGTTTTGCTTCTGAGAGCCTCGTAGGCATAGGAAGCTTCGGCTCCGTGTACAAAGGAACAATGATGAATGGAGATCAGGAAGTGATTGTCGCTGTGAAGGTGCTCAACCTCCAGCATCTCAAAGCTTTGTTGCGGAATGTGAGACTTTAAGATGCATCAGACATCAAAACCTTGTGAAGATACTGGCCGTCTGCTCAAGTATTGATTTCAGGGGTCTAGACTTCAAAGCTCTTGTATTTGAGTTCATGCCGAATGGAAATCTTGATCAATGGCTACACAGCAGTCTCCTGGAAGATGGGAGCCATGGGGTGCTCAGTCTTACCCAAAGGATAGACATTGCCATTGATGTAGCTTCAGCACTCGAATACCTTCACCACAATAAGCCAGTGCCAATAGTTCATTGTGATCTTAAGCCAAGCAATATTCTCCTCGATAATGACAAGGTTGCCCATGTGGCTGACTTTGGACTTGCAAGGTTCTTGCACCAGGATGATTCTAGCTTCCCAGAGATATCAAGTGGCTGGGCTACAAGAAGGGGAACAATTGGATATGCTGCCCCAGGTTTGCCATTAACCACTGCAGTTCATCTTTTATGTACCAATTTCTCATTCGAAACTAATTTCACATACATTTCTTTTCCAGAGTACGGTCAAGGAAATGAAGCCTCAGTCTATGGTGATACCTATAGCTACGGAATACTGTTGTTAGAGTTGCTCACTGGTAAAAGGCCAACTGATGGTGAGTTTCTGCAAGATCTAAACCTACATAGTTACGTCGAGATAGCACTTAAGAGACCAAGCCACCAACCTGGTCGATCTGTGCTTATTATCTTCACTGGAGGAAGGGACAAAAATGAGGGCTACATGCATCACTTCAGTTCTGCGCATTGGGATATTATGTTCGAAGGAACTGCCAACTGATCGCATGCAGATTGGGGATGCTACGAGAGAGCTACTGGCGATCAGAGATAAGTATCGCATGCATATTGAGTAAAGGTGGGTCCATCTAAATGCTTGATGGCCCTCGCTTCATTGTGATTAGTATTCATCATAGTACAGCAAAACAGAAGGTGGTGCAAGCTTTGTTGCTGCAATTCACTAGCCAACTAACATGCCTATCTTTTGAAGGGAATTTCAACATGATATGGTAATGGTTTGTGAACAATGGGATCCGCACAATGCAATATATCTTAGCCATAGCCCATTGGGTCGCCAAAATTCTAGTTAGAACTTATAGTGTAACTGGGATCTTCTTGATGTTAATATATTCACTTTATCGAAAAAACGACATATTTTTTCTCCGTTCCTATCTTGAGGCAAATGTGTTGTAGTTACTGGAGAAGTAAGAATATTGTCTTATAGCTAGAAAAAGACTTGAAATTTGTTGTGAAATTTTGACACTCTAGTTGGATTTTAAGTATCAGATTTTTTTTTCAGAACGTCCAGTGCGTTGTATCACTAGGCAGACGCTCCGAGCTCGCCAGATCACACACGCTTCAATTATATATCGACAAAAATAATAATACCGACAACACTTGTGACGACCATCAGCTTGGAGGTTTGTACCTTAAAAAAAGAGCTTGGAGATTTATGCATGAGTTTACAAGGCACGGTGTGCACTAAGTGAATCGATGTGCTCGAGTTGATGAAGAGAATGGTGCAGAACATGAGTGATGTATTCTGCGATTTGGTTGACTCTTGAGTAATGATTTTTTTCTTTTCTCTAAAATGGTTGTACGGCGAACTAAGCATAGCTTAGATGGCCAGGTTCCTTGTGGTAGAACCACCACACCCGGATTCCAGTTCTAGAGTTCGGCTGCTCGCATATTTTCCTAGATTTATATGAGTTTTTTTTACACTATTCTATTAGTGGTATGACGTGCTCATCGACTACGAGGTGCATGTTCCAAGTGGTAGGGTGCACGCTGCACCGTGTTTCTCAAAAACAAAATTAGTTGTAGGCCCCGTACAAAGGACCTATGTGTGATCTTTTTGTGGTTGGATCCGGACGACCATAGTTCTGTTCACCAAACTATTTTGGCATTTTAAAATTAAGATAAAAACATTTTTTTAATTATATATGGCTCCTAGTCATCATAAAAACTCATATCTATTATTATGTTATTGAAACAAAAGGCAAACGAGCTACCGCGTTTCTTCCATGTAGGCTAAAATATATAATCCATTGATTATAAATTTTATCAGTCTAGATTTAAAAGTTGGCGTGTGATACACAACCAACGGTACATATTTAGGGAAAGTACCGAACACATGTAACATAAGCACACGCTTCTCCCTCTCTTCTCTTCGCAGAGGATGCATGCATGCAAGTAAAGACAAAAATGTTGATGTCACCAAGATTCCTCCTATTTCGAGAATTCAAAATGATTTGTATCCCAAACAGCATGTCCGACTTGCAATCCGTTTTCACCATTAAATTTGCTACGAGGAGATCTTCAAAACTAGATCCCTTATTGATTTGTTTCAAAATCTTTTTTTGTTAGAAGTTACCAAGATGCAGTACATAAGATATGGAGTTGTTCAGAAAATAGTTATCCGGCATGAAAACTAGAAAACTTCTGCAACATTGAAAGACTCTTCTAGCATAAAAGTTGTCATCCGGCAGTATAAGAGTTACCGTACCATCAAACTTATCTCAGTTTGGTGGTTTCGACATCTTTTTTTAGCTTCGAAGCTACAAAGCCATTGATGTGTGAGTTATCGAACAGTTCGAGAATAGTTATCAACGTCAAAACTAAGATTTCATAGGATGCTTTTGTCAAGACAAAAGGTTATTGTATTCCAAAACTATATCTTACCCAACCAACCATATTACTCGATAACTACATAATTGTCATGTTGATAACTATAGCATATGCGGCTGGGTAACTACACAATTGTGATGTTAGTAACCGTAGCATATCAAGTTGGGTAACTACATAATTACCATGTTGGTAACCATAGCATGTGCAGCTGGGTAACTACATTGTTGTCATGTTGGTAACTGTAGCATATGCAGCTGGTAACTACATAATTGTCGTGTTGGTAACTATAGCATATGCAGCTGATAATTGCATGATTGCCATTGGTAGCTATAACTTGGATGATAGATAATTGTACTAGTGCTATGATGGTAACTTTGACCTGAACCCCGATCTAGCTAGGGTTGTAGTAGGAAGCGTAGAGCACAAGCGGTGGTGGGGCCTCGGTTGAAGAGAGCGAGGCGAGCTCATGCTCGGGTGATGGTGGCGCAAGATACCCGTAACTATAACGTGGGCATCATGTAACAACATAAATTGCCATGTTGATAAGTAACTTTGATGGCAGGTCATTGTACTGGTTCTATAATGGTAATTGTAGTATGGACAACCGAGTACTATATCGATCCATGGTGGCAATTGTAACTTCAATTGCCGGGTATCTACACGTTACTTTGATGGTAGCAATCAGGACAACTTGATAACTACCAAATTACCATGGTGGTAACTGTAACCAAGGTAGATGAGTAACTATATCAATATCATGGTGATAACCACCGCCACCGTGAAGAACGAGAGGCCTACTCCATCTAGACCACCATGGATGGGGATGGCAGCACCGGCCTCCCATGCCCGTGGCCCCTCTTGCACCAGAGTACTACACCAACGTGGTCGGGGTCCGTCGCATCCCATCACAGACATCCCCTACCTCACCGACTGCATCTCATGTAGAAGCCTAGCCGACCCCATCACCAACATCGTCATCACCACCATCGAAACGTCCGCGAGGACACCCACCTACCTCCACCGCGTGAAGTGCAGTGCCAATGATGCAAATAGAGAAAACCAGGAAGAAAACGAAAAAAAATAGATTTTCTATACAAATATAGTATTACCTCCGTCCCAAATTAGTTGTCTTAGATTTGTCTAGATACGGATGTAAGACAATTAACTCGGGACAGAGGGAGTAGTAAAAAAGGGTCAAATTGATTAGTTTTTCTTAGGGGTGCGGAAGAAGCTAACGGTTTTCTCGTCTCGCCCGATTCCGATCGAGCGATTGCCATCAGACGGATTGCAAAGCATTTGGTCGAAACCCAAAAAACAGGAAGTTCGTAAGTCATAATCTAAACAATCAGATAACTACACTGAAGCCATGATGATGACTGCATCATAGACAAATCCGTAACTTGATGTTATGGTATAATCGTAAATAAGATAGAAAGGCGTCGATGCCATGATGGTATCTGTAACTTGGACCACTTGGTAACTAGTTCCATGTCATGATGATAGTTTAATCTGGACAACTTGGTAACTATATTGATACGATGGTGGTAACTGTGACTCTAAGCACAGGCGGAGGACGCGGTAGGGCGAGGTGGGGCGCTCGCCCTACCTTGATTTCTGCAGATTTTTTACTAGGTATACGTATACATCATTTGTCGATCGCTAAAAATCCAATCTATCGCTAAAAATCACGTCAAATGTTATTCGGCCGTGAATCTTAGAGGACCTGGACGTCTCGACACCTTATTGGGACGTGAAACTAGCAGGTCATGCACAAACTGCCTCGCGCCCCTCGCTCGACTCGATCCAGTCGTTCCAATCGACGCCACGGACGACGCCGGCGCGCGGGAGCGGTGGCCAGGCCAGCAGGAGAGTGCACGGGGACGGGGGTGGCCAGCAGAAGAGCGCGCGGGGGCTGCGGCCGAGCCAGCAGGAGCGCCGAGCGCGTGTGGGCGTGTGTGTGGGGTGGGGGGTGCTTTCCCGGCGGCCAGAAGGAACATGCATGACGGCGTGAGGTCAGCGGCCAGAAGGAGATGATTGACCGAAACAGGAAGAAGGGGAAAGGGCCAGCAAAGATAAATGGCAGAGGTAAATTTTCTTGAATTTCAGTCATAGTTTGAGATAATGGTTCGAAGAGATATTTTGAGATAATAGCCGCTCCAATCCTAGTACCCTTGAAAATGGCAACGCCACGCGCCAACCCGTGATAGGTTGTTCTTCTATCTATTTAAAATATGTTTGCATTTTCATTGTACTTGGTTATTCTATTTAGGATCATATGAAAACATTGGTGTGCACTGTTGGGGTGTATTATCTGTTAGATGTATTAGATGTGTATAGTCTCTCTTTTCGTTTTATCCCCATTGTACACATGTATATGTACTGGCCCTTGGCCCTCCTGAGAATATAGTTGCTCATTCCTAACATGGTATCAGATGCTTAGGTTCCTCTCCCGCTCCCGCACGCTCGCAGCTCCGTGCATCTCCGTCCTCGTCGCCGGCCACCTCCTCCCCCGTCGCCGGCCACCTTCCACCTCCTCCCCCGTCGCCGGACACCTTCTCCGCGGCCGCCGCTGTTCGTCTGCGCCGTCTGCTCCGCAGCTGCTCTGTCCGCGCCCGCGCCCAGGGCCGTGACCACGGCCGCGAACAGCCCGCACCCCGCCTGCCCCCGGCTGCGCCCCGGCCACGCCCCGCCCGTGCCAGCTCCGCCCGGCTGTGCCCCGGCCACGCCCCGCCCGAGCCAGCTCCGCCCGGCCGCGCCCCGGCCCGCGCCTGTCCGCGCCCCGCCCGCGCCGGCCGCCGTCGCCTCCGTCTCCGGTTGTCCGCCGATGCCCCGCGGCTGGACAGCCGGCGCTCCTCCTGCTGCTGCCGGTGCCGCCCAGGGCCGGCCCTCCTGCGCTCGCCCCTCCCCCCCGATTCCTCCATTCGGGGCTGCATCGAGCTAGCGCGAGCCCGATCCCGATCCAGATCGGGGTTTACTGTAGCAGTTGACAAAAAAAAAAATAGAAAGTTCCTCATGTCTGCTTCGAGCTACGTTGCTGTTCCTCGGTGCTCGGTGATCTTCGATGGCACCAACTATGCTGAGTTTGCGGGCTTCATGCGTATCCACATGCGCGGTCTTCTCCTGTGGGGTGTTCTCTCTGGCGAGGTCCCCTGTCCGCCATGCCCTGTTGCGCCCGTGGCCCCAATACCCCCGGTGCCACCAGTCCTTGCTGCTGATGCTTCTCAGGCTGACCGGGATGCAGCCAAGGCTCTCGATGACGCTGCGGTTGATGCTTATGACCAGCAGGTATCCGCTTATTCCGATGCTCTCTCTGTGTACCGTGATGATCTGTCTGCTTACACTCAGTGGTGCAATGATGATGCTCGTGCTGCTGCTGTTCTCACAGCGAGTGTCCTCCCTCAGTTTGCTTCGGAGTTCATGGGACTTGGCACAGTTGCAGCCATGTGGTCTTACCTCTGTCAGCACTATCAGCCCTCTGGTGATGCGCTCTACTTATCTGTGGTGCGTCAGGAGCACGCTCTTCAGCAGGGTGACTCTTCTGTTGATGAGTTCTACACACAGAGTTCTGCCATCTGGCGCCAGCTTGACTCTCTTCGGACAGTGGTTTGTGGAACTTGCCGTTGCTGCCAGACTATGAGGTCCGACTTGGAGTTTCAGCGTGTCCATGAGTTCTTATCTCGCCTCCGTTCCGAGTTTGAACCTCGACGTGCTCACTTGCTTGCTCGTGGTCGTGTTCCTATCTCGGAGGTGCTTGCTGAGCTTCGTGCTGAGGAGACCCGCCTCCGTTCTGCTGGGTTGCTTGCGGTTCCATCTGTGTTGGCTGCTCGAGCTCCTGTGTCGTCTGCTCGTCTCACTGCTCCACCGCTTCTGCCCACACCTTCAGGGGGGTGGGTCGCCCTCCTTATGCTGAGAAGGGCCGGTCGCGCCGTGACACTTTCTGTGGCTACTGCTCCAGGCAAGGTCACCCAGAGTCTGATTGCCGACAGAAACAGCGAGACCAGAGGCGCTCTTCTTCCAGTGGGACTCATGCGTCTCCCTCGACTCCGTCACTCACTGACCAGGATATTATGCGACTCAAGCGCATGCTGGCTTCCTCTGGTTCTTCCTCGACGGGTTCTGTTGCTGCTGTGACTGCCACCACCACTCCGCCCCCGCCGGAGCCTACTCAGTCAGGTACATCCTCGTGGGTTCTGGATTCTGGAGCTTCCTTTCATATGTCCTCTGATTCTTCTGCTTTATCTTCCCTTCGACCTCATGATTTTCCTCTTAATGTTCTCACTGCCGATGGCACACCTCTTCCTGTTGCTAGTCGTGGCATTCTTTCTACTCCATCTTTTTCTGTTCCTAGTGTTTCTCATGTTCCTCGTCTTACCATGAATCTTTTTTCCGCTGCCCAACTTACTGATTCTGGTTGTCGTGTCATTCTTGATACCGACTCTTGCTCCATTCAGGATCGTCGCACCAAGGCTTTGGTTGGTGCTGGCCCCCGGCGCCGTGAGTCAGAGGGCCTTTGGGAGGTTGACTGGCTTTGTGTTCCTTCCGCTGCCACCACTTCTGCCAGCTCTCATGCTCTTGCTGCCTCTTCGTCTGCGTCCTTCCAGCAGTGGCATCATCGCCTTGGTCACATCTGTGGCTCTCGCTTGTCTTCTTTAGTTCGTCAGGGCCTCTTAAGGTCTGTATCTGGAGATGTCTCCTTACATTGTAATGGTTGCAGACTTGGCAAACAGACCCAGTTACCTTATCCTACCAGTGAGTCCGTATCTCAGCATCCTTTTGACTTAGTTCATTCTGATGTCTGGGGTCCTGCTCCCTTTGATTCGAAAGGTGGTCATCGCTACTATGTTTTGTTTATTGATGATTTCTCTCGCTACACTTGGCTCTACTTCATGAAATCTCGTAGCGAGGTTCTCTCTATATACAAATGTTTTGCTGCCATGGTTCACACCCAGTTTTCCACGCCCATTCGTACTTTTCGTGCTGACTCCGCTGGAGAGTATATCTCCCAGCTGTTGCGTGGTTTTCTCGCGGAACAGGGTACTCTTGCCCAGTTCTCATGTCCTGGTGCTCATGCTCAGAATGGCGTTGCTGAACGTAAGCATCGTCATCTGCTTGAGACGGCTCGTGCGCTGATGATTGCCGCTTCTCTTCTACCCCACTTTTGGACTGAGGCTGTTTCTGCATCCACCTATCTCATCAACATTCAGCCCTCGACTGCTCTGCAGGGTGGTATTCCTATGGAGTGTATCACTGGTCGATCTCCTGACTACTCAGCTCTTCGTATGTTTGGATGTGTGTGCTATGTCCTGCTTGCCCTGCGAGAACGCACCAAACTGACTGCTCAGTCGGTTGAGTGTGTTTTCCTTGGCTACAGTGATGAGCACAAGGGCTATCGCTGTTGGGACCCTGTTGGTCGTCGCTTGCGCATCTCGCGTGATGTGACCTTTGATGAGTCTCGCTCTTACTACCCCCGCCCTTCATCCTCGAGTTTCTCTGTGGACGATATTTCTTTCCTTCTCCTTCCTGATACATCCTCCTCTGTGCCTCAGGTCTCTGCCCTTCCTCAGACCCGTCTCACTTTTCCTCACATGCCACCGACACCACAATCCCCTCCATCCTCCTCTCCACCATCCTCTCCGATCCGTCGGCCCCTCTCTCCTTTTCCTCTCCACTACACTCGCCGCCCTCGTGTTGAGGATGATTCTCCTGACACATCTTCCACTTCCGATGTTCCTCCTTCCACGCCTCCACCAGTTCATAATCTCCGTGCTCGACCTCGACCCCCTCTTGATCGCTACTCTCCTGCCAAGTACGGTCTCTCTGTTGTTGCTGAGCCGACTTCCTATCAGGCTGCCCTGACTCAGCCTGAATGGCAGCTTGCGATGGCCCAGGAGCTTGCTGCCCTTGAGCGTTCTGGCACGTGGGATCTGGTTTCCCTTCCTTCTGGTGTTCGTCCCATCACATGCAAGTGGGTCTATAAGATTAAGACTCGCTCTGATGGTTCTCTTGAGCGCTACAAAGCTCGTCTTGTGGCTTGTGGCTTTCAGCAGGAACAGGGACGCGATTATGATGAGACATTCGCTCCTGTGGCCCACATGACCACTGTCCGCACTCTCCTTGCTGTCGCTTCTGTTCGTCATTGGTCTGTCTCTCAGCTTGACGTTCAGAACGCCTTTCTCAATGGTGAGTTGCGTGAGGAGGTCTATATGCAGCCACCCCCAGGGTACTCTGTTCCTGATGGTATGGTCTGCCGCCTTCGCCGCTCTCTCTATGGTCTTAAACAGGCCCCTCGTGCCTGGTTCGAGCGGTTCGCCTCTGTCGTGACTGCCGCGGGCTTCTCGCCCAGTGATCATGATCCCGCTTTGTTCGTTCACACGTCTCCTCGTGGTCGGACTCTTCTCCTTCTCTATGTTGATGACATGATCATCACTGGTGACGACTCTGACTACATTGCCTTTGTTAAGGCTCGCCTTCGCGACCAGTTCCTCATGACTGATCTTGGTCCCCTTCGCTATTTTCTTGGGATTGAGATCTCCTCGACCTCTGATGGCTTCTACATCTCCCAAGAAAAATATATTCAGGATCTTCTCTCTCGCGCTGCTCTCGGTGATGAGCGCACAGTTGTGACTCCTATGGAGCTCAACGTTCAGCTTCGTGCCTCTGATGGTGACCCTCTTCCTAATCCCACTCGCTATCGTCACCTCGTTGGCAGTCTTGTCTATCTTGCTGTTACGCGTCCTGACATCTCCTATCCTGTCCACATCCTGAGTCAGTTTGTTGCAGCCCCCACCTCTGTCCACTATAGTCATCTCCTCCGTGTTCTACGATATCTTCGTGGCACGATCTCTCAGCGCCTCTTCTTTCCCCTCTCCAGCTCTCTCGAGCTCCAGGCCTACTCGGATGCTACCTGGGCTAGTGATCCCTCTGATCGACGTTCACTGTCTGCTTACTGTGTTTTTCTTGGTGGCTCTCTGATTGCCTGGAAGACAAAGAAACAGACTGCAGTTTCTCGCTCGAGTACAGAGGCTGAGTTGCGAGCAATGGCTATGTTGACGGCTGAAGTGATCTGGTTACGATGGCTACTTGAGGATTTTGGTGTGTCGACTACTACCTCGACTCCCTTACTGTCAGACAGCACCGGAGCTATCAGTATTGCCCGTGATCCGGTGAAGCATGAGCTCACCAAGCACATCGGTGTGGATGCCCACTTTGTGCGTGCTGCAGTACAAGATCAGGTTCTTGCTCTCCACTATGTGCCCTCTGAGTTACAGTTGGCTGACTTCTTCACGAAGGCCCAAACTCGAGCGCAGCACGGGTTCTTTCTCTCCAAACTTAGTGTGGTTGATCCACCATGAGTTTGAGGGGGGGTGTTAGATGTATTAGATGTGTATAGTCTCTCTTTTCGTTTTATCCCCATTGTACACATGTATATGTACTGGCCCTTGGCCCTCCTGAGAATATAGTTGCTCATTCCTAACATTATCTATGTTGATTTTGCATCAAATTTTCTTTTTGCTTAAGCGTACGCCCCACCTCAAAAAGGTTTGGTCCTCTGCCACTGACTCTAAGCTGGACAACAAGTACAAGAGTACCATGGGGGATAACTAATTCCTAAACGTTGTTGGTTGAGTACAGCAGTGCCAACTAATTCCTACTCCGTTTTGGTTGCTTGATTCAACGCTGCTGTGCCTAACTTGCTGCATCACGCAAGCATGCCATTTCAACAAACACCTTACGGGCAACATGCAACTAGAACGTGAGATGCGAACAAAATGAAGGTTATTGCCTCAAATTCTCAATGGGCCAGAGATAAACGCAAGCATCACTAGAATCTGCCTCAATCTTTACCTAATATTAAAAGGAGGATCGTTTCTCCACTTTTTTCGTCATCGTAAATTTTCGTCCGTCCTTCCTTGCTTAACCGGTTTCGTACGTTGTCATCGATTGTCTGGTTTCGTACGTTGTTTGTAGCTTCGTAAGTCACATGGGCCAAAATTACCGTTATGTTACAAAGACGGCCCACCTATCCACGTAAGGCAAGGCGGAGGTAGCCTACGCTGGGCTCAATGAAGCCAGCCCATATAAGGCAAGACAAAATTTTTGCTTTTGTGCAGAATAGTCCCACCTCGCCGTGTTATATTAAATTCTCCCAATTTATATACGCTGTGAAGTTTTCCCGGTATCAAGGAGCTGTCTCAGGAATTAATGAGCGAAGGGTGTGAAATTAAACCTGCAAGGAATAAGGAAGAGAAGGAATTGAGTTTCTCTTGAAGAGAAATAAGGAAGGAAACATGCATAATCAAAGGAGGAACAATGAATTGAAGGAAATTATTGATTCCCGAGGATGTTCAATTCTGACTTGAGAATAAGGAAGGTTGTCATGGGAAGGAAAGCCAGCCTCTGAGCAAATGCTTTGAGGGAAACTATTAAAGGGAAGGTTGTCATGGGAAGGAAGGAAAGCCAGACCGTGAGCCCTCATGTGACTATCAAATCTGACAGAGAATAAAGGAAGGAAAGCCCCATAGGATATTTGGAAAAATTAGCAGGGATTCCTGAAAATGTTCCCGGCATCTGTATTCTCCATGGAAGGAGCTCCAAATGGAAAGGTGAATCTGCACATCAAACTACAGTACGCTTAAACTCTGCCTGCCCCTCCTCTGTTTCCATCACTTTCAGCTACAGGAAAAAGAAAATTACAGGTAGCACTCACCTCTGCCTGTGAGCTTGCATCGAGCTCCAAACTTCGCCCAACTTCAAGGGAGTCTGCATGAGGTCCTGCTGTATCTCGGGGTACCAGCTGACCGGCCCGCACGCGATGTTGTTCGGCGGGGACAGCGACGAGGCCCGAGCTTAGGCGCGCCGGATGCAAGCAGTGCTACCCGCAATAGCTCTCGCCTTGCTGCCGGCGACAGCGACGAGGCCCGGGCTTGGATACGCCGGACGCGGGCTGTGCTACTTGCAACGGAAACCTTACTTGCCACCAGCGACGGCGATGGCCCCGAAGGGCGGACTGCATCTCACGGTCTCACCTTGTGGGAAACGCCACATGGAGATCGAACCGAGGCAACTAGAAGAGTCTAGGAGATAAGATAAGGGCAAGGAAATAAAAAAAAAAGTATGTTGTTGGTCGGTTAGCCCTGCAGGATAGGTGCGTGCTGGGGGTAAAACATGCATAATCGTTACTTGCTTCCTCCGTTGCAATTTTTATGACACGAATTACTTAATTAGACCTGGTTGGCTGGGAGTATTTTCTCTTGCTTTCTTTGATTTAGATTCACTTTGTGGGTATTTTATTGCAGCAAAACTTCCAATCTATTCATCTTTAATCATAACAGTACAACGAACATCAGAAATAATAAAAATTACATCCAAATTCGTATACCACTTAGCACCGACACTACAAGCACTAAAGCGAGCCGAAGGTTGGTATCAAATTGGTCTTAACGTTAACATCAAACCGGTTATTCTGAGTTTCATATTACATTAGAAATAATTTGCTTCAACTGCGACACTCAACAAATAAAAATATATTTACGCACGGGCACGGGAATGTAGGGGGTTCATTTGTATTTCATCCGCTCCACATGTGACGGTGACATACATGGGCTTTCCTAAATAGACTTAATTCTTAGACATGGCCTCCTCAATGTCGTGCAGCACCATCCTGATGCTGCCCGGCTGCGGTCGTGGTGGCGTGCGTCATCGGCACCGCGTTGTAATAAAAATCGATAAGTTAGAATCAAATAAGAAGATACTGTCTCGGACAAGAAATGTATATGGCATGATATTTTTTTCACCCGTTGCAACGCACGGGCACGTTTGCTAGTTCATAACAAAACGACAACGAAGAGGAAATTCACACAAAATTAAATGGCACCTACCTGCCGGTTGTCCTTCTAGTAGCGGTCTTTGGCTGCGCTGGGACTCATCCAGGAGCTCCTGCGCGACACTTTCGGCTTCTAGAACGGCGAGGCGGCCGCGTGACAAAGGACAAAGACCGAGTAACACCGGATGGCAGGGCCATGTTGTGCTGCGAGCAGAATCGCGACGAGGGGCGGCGCAGGCGGAGAGCTGCGGCTACGCCGGCCCGTCGACGACGGCGTGCGAGCGGAGCAATCGCACAGAGGCCCGCAAACCCAACCGGTGAGAAAAGTATACCTCTGGTTTTAGTTCACCTTTTTTAGGGGCACGTTAACTTCTGACATCATCGATAATACGAAGAGCATCTAAAAAAAAAGATAATACGAGAGAGCGAAGGAGGACATATCCCGGCCCATCAAGGTTTGTCCTAGACTTGACATCAATGCTCACATTTTTATGAATTATTTAAAGTCTTTCGGCGATGTGTGTATGATGTACATTCAGTGAAAGGAGACATTTTCACTTTACTGATAGTGATAAGTACGCTACTTGTCGCAACATGAGAGTTTTGTTTTTCATAGTTTTTTTTTTTGAAAACATTTTATCTCTTAAACCATTCGTTCAAATCATGAACTGTTTTCATCGTTGCGTCTCTCGTGTCGAGATCTTAGAAACTATATCTCATGTTAATATGTTTGGTCAAAAAAAAATTCTCAAGAAAAACCAAAAACAGACCCGTGTGTTTTTCACTTTTCGGGTGAGCTTCACCGTGAAGCACAACTGTGCTTTTCACTTCGGGAAACGTAGATGTGTCTCACGCTACTGTGCTTCTTGGTGAAGCACAAATATGTTTTTCACTCTTTTTTTTCAAAAAGCACACATGTGCTTCACAATGAAGCATAACTGTATTTTCACTTTTCGGGAAGCACGAAGAAGCATAATTGTGAAACAAAAAATGCACTTCACGAGAGAAAACAAAAATAAAAAAGGATTTTTTTATCTGAGAAACAACCTAAATCCGAAAACCCCTAAAAACGCATAAAAAAGTGTTCCCGCGGATGCGTCAAGCACGTGACACATGGCAATAATTGGCACACCAGATGTCGCATTGGGGCGCTCCTGCGCTGTCCACTGCGACACCCCCCACCCTGTAAGGGGTGCTCACGGACTAGTTGCTCCCATTAAGGCGACCCCCCCCCCCTTTCTTCCTTTCTTTATTTTATTTTTTATTTTTAAGTTTTTATTTTCTGCTTTAAAGAAAATGTTCAGGATTTCACAAAAAGTTTTGAATATCAAAAAATAAAAATGTTCACAAATTTTTAAAAATGTTCTGAATTCAAAAAAAGTTCACAAAAATTGAAAATATTCCAAATTTCAACAAATGTTCCCGAATTTTTTTAAAAATGATAATTCATAAATAATGCACACGAATTTCAAAAAATGTTTTGTCTGATTTTAAAAAATGTTTGCGAATTTTAAAAAAAATCCTCAATTTCAAAAAAAGTTCGCAAATTTAAAAATGTTCTTCAATTTTCAAAACTGTTCATAAATTTGAAAATTGTTTATGTATTTCAAATAAATCACGAATATAAAAAGTATTTTCGAATTCCAAAAAAATCACGAGTGCGAAAAAATTCCCAAGTTGAAAAAACATTTACGGATTTAGAAAAAGTTCAGGACTTCCAAAAAGTTCACGAGTGCGAAAAAGTTCCCAAGTTGAAAAAACATTTACGGATTTAGAAAAAGTTCAGGACTCCCAAAAAGTTCACTAGTGCGAAAAAAAGTTCATGAATTTGAAAAAAAAAAGAAAAGAAAAAAAAGAAAACATGGGAAAGAACAAAAAAGACCGTGAGGTGAAAAACCGGAATGGGTCGGCCCATATAGTGCAGGGCGCTCGTGTTCTAGGGTTGCGCGTTTGCTCTCTATCACCCGCGGTACGCGGGGAATAGGATTCCCCTTGGTTAAGGCCACACCTATTGTGAGATTTCTAAGGGTTTTTTTTTTTTTGCGGGGGGGAAACATTTCATCACTTAATTGATCATAGTGTTACAATCATTCATAATGAGAATGCTAATCTCCTGAGGTACATTTGCAAGCCAACAAGCCGTTCTCTGCTGACCACGCCCAATGGCTGCCGTTGCATGCGCAACCCTGTTCTGCATGCGGTTAATCTTTCGGACCTGGGAGTGTCGCTCCCTTAGTAACTCCACGATTTCTGCATTAAGGTACATATTACTGGAGTGATCAGCAGAACCCGCATTGACCAAGGTGATTAGTTCAGCACAGTCCGTTTCCACCATTAAGGGCTTCTGAGACCAATGCAAGGCTAGCTTTAGTTCCTCGACACAGGCGGCGAGCTCCGCCTCGAATGGCCCTGGACAGCAGTATAGCCACCTGCACGCAGCAAATATCACTTGGCCTAAATGATCCCGCAGGACCATACCCGCCCCAGCAGAGCCATCGTCAGCGACAAACGAGGCGTCGAAGTTCAGCTTGACATATCCTTCCGGAGGGGGCTCCCACGCAGCAGGAGAGACCAACTGTTTGAGATTTCTAAGTTGATATGTGAAACTCAACTTTCACCTTTGCAACAACTTTCTGTACTAATTGTGCATTTTACGCGTCACGTCATCGGCGCAATTTCTGCCTTCAACACACTAGTGCATAACGAAGCTCCTGTCAGTGCCACCATCGGTGCAATTTCTGCTTTCAACGCACTAGTGGATAACGAACCTCCCGTCAAAGTGACCAGTGCCGTGGGCGACACGGGAAGGGCAAGGGCAAGGTAATCTACAGATATGGAGTCCGGCGTCAGGCCATCTTTTCATCGGCACGCCCATAGAGCATCGCTGTAGTGCCCATTAGGGAGTTTTTGAACAAGACATTTGGCCAGACAGACTGTGCGTAGACTTGTCGCGGACGTAGCAGTAGTGGATCACTATGCAGTCTACGGTCATATGCAGTGGCGGAGCTACAATAAAATTACTGGGCGGGCCATCTTGAAGAAAGCCCAACGTTTTTTCCCTCCATGACCCATTTTTGCCTGAAGGCCCATTGGTTTGCAGCAAAACTGGGCGGGCCACGGCCCAGTTTTGCTTGCACTAAGCTCCGCCAGTGGTCATATGGGACTGAAAATGCCAAGCATGAAACCGACGGCTCCACGCAACTTGCCTCGAATCACTATCTAAATTCCCCGCAAAACGAAGAAACGAAATAGAATGAATCACTATATAAGCACGACAAGCTCCTAGCCAGTCTGCAAACCAGCCTTTGTTTGCGTCGCCTAAACATGTCGATCATGGTAGTCATGCAGTTTTTCATGTTTGCCTCCCTTTGTCTCCCGTGTTCGGCCAATGCCGTGCATGCAGCCACTGCTGAAACTGCCACAACAAGCGCCACTGACCACCAAGCGCTCATGTCATTGAGGTCCCTGATTAAAGGAGATCCATTCCAAGCACTGAATTCATGGGGAAACCAGTCGATTCCTATGTGCCAATGGCGTGGAGTGGCCTGTGGCACGCGTGGCCACCGCCGCGGCCGTGTTGTAGCGTTGGAGCTTCATGGGCTCAACCTTCTTGGCACCATTGCCTCTTCCATAGGTAATCTAACTTACCTCAGGCATTTTGGCCTCCAAAAGAACCGCTTTTATGGTACCATACCATCAGAGGTTGGACATCTCGTACAACTTGAGTATTTGAACCTCAGTAGGAACTCCATCAGCGGGGAGATGCCGCCGACAATGAGCACTTGTGTGCAGCTTCGAGTTATCGATCTGACGCACAACATGCATAAAGGCTGGGTGCCCCGGGAGTTGGCATCCCTGCATAATCTTGAGGTACTGGCTCTTGGGTACAACAACCTTACAGGAAGTATCCCTGTGGAGATTGGAAACCTGAAAGGCCAGACCCGTCTTCTTCTGTACTCAAACATGCTAGTAGGAGATTTTTTTTTTTGGAAATGGAGGCGTGCCCCCGGCCTCTGTATCATGACGATGCATGCAGCCATCTTATTAAAGAGTCTCGAAGTAGCACAAAGTCATAAAGAATTACAGCTCGCAAGTGGAGCGAAAAATGAACAGAAAAGTACATGCTCAAAATCACAACCGGTATGACAATGTAAAGGACAAGCTCCCTAGACTCCTATCCTGTTATGCGACCGCCATCCGAACCGGTTGAATATAACCCGTGCTACCATCTCCCACTGGCTGCACCTAGTAACCAAAGGCTCCCTGGAGTCCATAGGAGTGAGTAAGGACCACGTACGGATCCATGCGGTAACTCTGAAGATGACCTGCAAGAAAGTTAAAGTATGTTGTCTGTTAAAAATCATATCATTCCTGCAATTCCATATAGCCCATAGGAGCGCACATATTCCAATCCGAATACGAGCTGCAGTAATATGCTCAACCCCAGCTAACCACGTTCCAAACAACGATTCAATGTCAACTGGAGGAGTAATGTTAAAGGCTATATGGATCGTTCTCCAAAGCAATTTGACGAGTGGGCACTCTATGAATAAGTGTTGTATTGTTTCATCATGATCACAAAAACAACGTGAACTACCTACCCACCGCCTCTTTATTAAGTTATCTTTGGTGAGGATCACTTGCTTGTGGACGAACCACATAAAGATTTTAATACGCAAGGGAACCTTAACCTTCCAAATATGTAACGATCTCGAGATTGGGCCAGAATTAATCAGATCCATGTAGAAAGATTTCACCGTAAACACCCCATTTCTAGCTAACTTCCAGCGCGTCGAATCAGGTTGGTCGGATAATTGAACATCTATCAATCTCCGGACCAAGTGCATCCAGGCAGTCCATCGCTCACCAACTAACGCACGTCTGAACTGAATATTCAAGGGAATCGATTGAAATATTGTGCCTACGTAATCCTCCTTACGTTGCACGATGTTATATAGTGTGGGATATTGTATGGCTAGGGGGGTCTCTCCTAACCACGTATCTTCCCAAAATCTTGTTGACATCCCATTGCCAACCAAGAATTTGACCCTACGAAAGAACAAGTCTTTCGTTCGCATGAGTCCCTTCCAGAATGGCGAGTCAGTTGGTCTCACGGTGACCTGGGCGAGCGTTTTTGACTGTAAATACTTATTGCGTAGTATCTGTGCCCACATACCTTCCGGCTCTGTCTCTAACCTGTAGAGCCATTTACTCATAAGACATTTATTCTTGATTTCCAAGTTCTCAATACCAAGACCTCCTTGGTCCTTGGGTCGGCATAGAATATCCCATCGTGCGAGACGGTATTTCTTCTTGGCCTCATTTGACTGCCAGAAGAACCGAGATCTAAAGAAATCAAGTGTCTTCCGCACCCCTTTCGGTACTTCGAAGAAAGATAACAGGAACATCGGCATACTAGTAAGTACTGAGTTAATCAACACTAGCCGACCTCCATATGACATTAGCTTGCTCTTCCAGCAACTAAGCTTTTTTTCAATTCGATCTTCGATGCACTTCCATTCTTTATTAGATAACTTACGGTGATGAATCGGTATGCCCAAATAACTAAAAGGCAAAGCACCTAATTCACACCCAAACAATTGTCTATATGTGTCTTGCTCTTCTTTGGCCTTACCAAAGCAGAACAACTCGCTCTTGTGAAAGTTTATTTTTAAACCAGACAATTGTTCGAAGAGACATAATATGAGTTTCATATTTCGCGCTTTTGCAATGTCATGTTCCATGAACAGGATAGTATCGTCAGCGTACTGTAAAATGGAGACTCCCTCATCAACCAGATGAGGGACTAGCCCCTCCACTTGACCGTTTTGCTTGGCCCTGCCTATAAGAATGGTCAACATATCGGCCACTATATTAAATAGGAGAGGAGACATTGAATCCCCTTGTCTCAATCCCTTGTGTGTCGGAAAGTAGTGACCGATATCATCGTTAACCTTGATTCCGACATTACCCTTCTGGACTTGAGAACCCACTTGGTTCCGCCAAGCCTCACTAAATCCTTTCATGCGCATTGCCTGCTGAAGGAAAGGCCATTTAACTTTATCATATGCCTTCTCAAAATCCACTTTGAAGATAACACCATCTAGCTTCTTCAAATGAATTTCATGCAGCGTTTCATGCAGGACGACAACCCCTTCAAGAATGTGTCTCCCAGGCATGAAAGCTGTCTGGCTCGGTTGCACCACCGAATGAGCAATCTTTGTCAATCTATTGGTGCCCACTTTCGTGAAGATTTTGAAACTCACGTTAAGAAGACATATTGGCCTGAATTGCTCGATCCGAACTGCCTCTTCTTTCTTTGGCAACAGCGTAATCGTGCCAAAGTTAAGATGGAACAGTTCTAAATGACCGTTAAAAAAGTCATGAAACATAAGCATAAGATCATCCTTAATAATATGCCAACATTTCCTATAGAATTCCGCAGAAAACCCATCTGGTCCCGGTGCTTTATTCGGTTTCATTTGTGAAATTGCATCCAGAACCTCTTTCTCAGTAAACGGTGCAGATAGAATATCATTCTCCTCTGCCCGAAGCTGAGGGATATCTCCAATAACAGATTCATTAAGGGACACCGTGCTTGCTTCCGGAGGCCCAAAAAGTTGTTTATAATAATTAGAAATATACGCTTTCAGATTCTCATGCCCCATAATTGTCCCTTCGTCCTGTTCAAGCTGAATTATTTTCTTCTTCCTATGTTTACCATTCGCAATCATATGAAAGAATTGTGTATTGTCATCCCCTTGGACAACCTTAAGCACCTTAGCACGCAATGCCCACTTGAGCTCCTCTTCTCTAAGAAGAGCTCGTAAGCGTTGCTCGGCTTCGGATTTCGAGCTCTGCTCAGCTACCGTAAGAAGGTTCACTTCAGCTTTTAAATCTAGAGCATCTATTAATTGGGTGAGTCGCTCTTTTTCTTGTCTGTATATCCCACTCTCGTTTCTGGCCCAACCTCGTAAAAACTGTCTCAGATGTCTAATTTTATTTTGCCATCTCTCAATACTCGATCGTCCACTAACAGGCTTTGCCCATTCATGTGCGATGATCTCCATGAAGTTTTCTTTCTCGAACCAGCCTAGTTCGAAAGAGAAAGCGTTCTTGTTCGCAATATGTGTAGCCTCTCCCGAGTCTACTAGTAATGGTGTGTGGTCTGAGATCGCCCTCTGCATCGCATGTACCGACACTAATGGGTACTTCTGTTCCCATTCCACACTAGCGAGCACCCTTAGGAGAAATCCCAACGCAAATTGGAAATCTTAGGAACTTGACAGATTTAGATCTTTACTTCAATGGGTTGTCAGGTTCTATTCCTGCCTGTCTTGGAGGCCTCCAGAAATTACAAATTCTGCATCTAGCGAGCAACCAGCTCTCAGGGCCGATTCCACCTTCCCTAGGAAACCTCTCATCTCTACTAGTTCTATATGTCCACAAAAATGGCTTAACTGGTAGCATCCCTGAATCGTTAGGAAATCTGAATCTGCTCAACGCCCTTTCTCTCGCAGGTAATAGCCTTACAGGCTCAATCCCTCACACTCTTGGAAAACTTAGTTCTCTCGTTGAGTTTTATCTGAACATGAATCAACTCGAGGGTTCTATACCACCTTCTGTCTATAATCTTTCATCCCTCCAAATTTTTAACGTGCAATACAACAACCTCAGTGCATCCATTTCAGATGACTTGGGTAACAAGTTTCCACAACTACAGCTACTTAGTATAAACGGTAATCACTTTCATGGATCCATCCCAGAGTCTTTGTGCAATGCTTCAATGCTCGAAATAGTTCAACTGGGTCTAAACTTTCTTTCCGGAGTAATACCAAAATGCCTTGGAGCTAATATGAAGAGCTTATTAATGCTGCTTCTCTCAGAAGGTCAACTAGAGGCAAGGAATGATGCCGATTGGGGTTTCATTTCTAGCCTGACAAACTGTAGTATGCTGCAGTACCTGACTCTAGGCAATAACAAACTAGAAGGGGTGCTGCCAAATTCGGTAGCAAATCTTTCCACAAACTTAAGAGGACTCGGCGTGGAAAGCAACATGCTACGGGGATATATACCTGAAGGAATTGGAAACCTTGTCAACTTGCAACACTTTCACTTGGAAAGTAATTTCCTACATGGGAAAATTCCTGAATCGATTGGCAACCTTGGGATCCTGGGTGAACTATACTTGTCAAACAACAGTTTATCTGGAGCAATTCCACCAATGCTTGGAAATCTCACAGCATTAAATACACTCTCCCTCGCCCAAAATGTGCTTACTAGCCCCATACCATCCAGCCTTAGAAGCTGTCCTTTGGAGACACTGAGCCTAGCATTCAATCAACTTGTTGGTCCAATACCAAAAGAGATTTTCCTCATATCCACACTATTTGTGGCCTTACATCTCCAACGCAACATGTTAACATGGACAATTTCTCCAGAAGTTAGTAATCTAGTGCATCTTGGATCTCTAGATGTGTCTGACAACAGGATAACTGGCTTAGTTCCTGCCTCTCTAGCTCAGTGCGGAAGTTTGCAGTATCTCAGTATGGAAGGAAACCTACTTCAGGGCACAATTCCAGCACCAATGTCACAGATGAAAGGCCTTCTAGTTCTTGATGTTTCAAGAAACAACTTGTCTGGGGACATCCCAGTCTTCCTTGGGGACATGCAGGGGCTCGCTATCCTGAACATATCATACAACAATTTTGAGGGTGAAGTTCCAAAACGTGGATTATTTCTGAATACAAGTGCAGCTCTGATTGAAGGGAACTATGGCTTATGTGGAGGTATCCCCCAATTCAACTTGCATCCCTGCTCAAATCATACATTCATGAAGTGGTCTCACAAGCTTGTCGTGTTGATGCCAGTAGGAAGCGCAGTTCTTTGCATTATGTTAGTACTATTTGCACTATTTGCCCAACGGAAATTGACAAGCACGTTTACAATGACAAGACGGGTTCCATCCCTCCATAGTGGACAGCATATGAGGGTTACCTATGCTGAATTAGTGAGAGCAACAAGTGGTTTTGCTTCTGAGAACCTCTTAGGCACAGGAAGCTTCGGGTCCGTGTACAAAGGAACAATGATGGATGGAGATCTGGAAGTGATTGTCGCTGTGAAAGTGCTCAACCTCCAGCAGCGAGGGGCATCTCAAAGCTTTGCCGCAGAATGTGAGACTTTAAGATGCATCAGACATCGAAACCTTGTGAAGATATTGACCGTCTGCTCAAGTATTGATTTCAGGGGTCTAGACTTCAAAGCTCTCGTATTTGAGTTCATGCCGAATGGAAATCTTGATCAATGGCTACACAACCGTCTCCTGGAAGATGGGAGCCATGGTGTACTCAGTCTTACCCAAAGGATAGACATTGCCATTGATGTAGCTTCAGCACTCGAATACCTTCACCACAATAAGCCAGTGTCAATAGTTCATTGTGATCTTAAGCCAAGCAATATTCTCCTCGATAATGACATGGTTGCCCATGTGGGTGACTTTGGACTCGCAAGGTTCTTGCAGCAGGATGATACTAGCCTCCCAGAAATATCAAGTGGTTGGGCTACAAGAAGGGGAACAATTGGATATGCTGCCCCAGGTTTGCCATTAATCACCGATGTTCATCTTTGATGTACCAATTTCTCATTCGAAACTGATTCACTTCCATTTCTTTTCCAGAGTACGGTCAAGGAAATGAAGTCTCGGTCTATGGCGATACCTATAGCTACGGAATACTGCTGTTAGAGTTGTTCACTGGCAAAAGGCCAACTGATGGTGAGTTTCTGCAAGATCTAAACCTACATAGCTACGTTGAGATAGCACTGAGAGACCAAGTAGCCAACCTGGTCGATCTGTGCTTACTATCTTCACTGGAGGAAGGGACAACCATGAGAGCTGCATGCATCACTTCAGTTCTGCACATTGGGATATTATGTTCGAAGGAACAGCCAACTGATCGCATGCAGATTGGGGATGCTACAAGAGAGCTACTGGCAATCAGAGACAAGTATCGCACGCACCTATTGAGTGAAGGTGGGTCCATCTAACTTGATGGCCCTCGCTTCATTGTGATTAGTATTCATCATAGTACAGCAAAACAGAAGGTGGTGCAAGCTTTGTTGCTGCAATTTACTAGGCAACTAATATGCCTATCTTTTGAAAGGAATTTCAACATGATATGGTAATGGTTTGTGAACAATGGGAGCAGCACACAGTGCAATGTATCTTCGCCCCCAATGGGAGCAGACACTATAGATGGATTTAAGTATCAGATTTTTTTCCAGAACATCCAGTGTGTAGTATCACTAGGCAGACGCTCCGCCCTCGCCAGATCAGACGCGCTTCTATTATATATCGACAAAAATAATAATACCGACAACACTTGTAATGATCATCACCTTGGAGATTTATACCTTAAAAAAGCTTGGAGATTTGTACCATAGAAAAAAGAGCTTGGAGATTTATGCATGAGTTTACAAGGCACAGTATGCACTAACTGAATTGACGTGCTCGAGTCAATGAGGAGACTGGTGCAGAATATGGGTGATGTATTCTGCGATTTTTTCGACTCTTGACTAATGATTTTTTTCTATTCTCTAAAATGGTTGTAGGTCGAACTAAGCAGCTTAGATGATCAGGTTCCTTGTGGTGGAACCACCACACCCGGGTTCAAGTCCTAGACTTAGACACGGCTGCTCGCATATTTTCCTAGATTTATGTGAGCTTTTTCGACGTATGACGTGCTCATCGACTATGAAGTGCATGTTCCAAGAGGTAGGGTGTGTGTTGCGCCGTGTTTCTCAAAAACAAATATAGTTGTAGGCCCCGTACGAAGGACCTATGTGTGATCTTTTTGTGGTCAGATCCGTATGACCATAGTTCTGTTTACCAAACTATTTTGACATTTAAAATTAAGATAAAACATTTTTTCAAATTATATATGGCTCCTAGTCATCATAATAACTCATATCTATTATTATATTATTAAAACAAAAGGCAAACGAGCCACCATGTTTCTTCCACATAGTCATCATAATATCTAACCCATTGATTACAAATTTTAAAGGTCTAGATTTAGAAGTTGGAATGTGATGCATAACTAACGGTACATATTTAGAGAAAGTACCTAACACATGTAACATAAGCATGGTGCTTCTCCCTCTCTTCTCTTCACAAATGTTGACGGATGATTGTATTTGTTCCATGTATACATGTACATATATTAGGTGTAGTTGTCCCGCTTGTCTCCCAAGCCTGTATTCTGTAATTAGGGTACTAGCCGTGGACGGAACTATCCCTGTACGTGTTATATATTGGCACCTATGAGATGAATACAATTATCTTGCACCAAATATTTCTTCTACATGGTATCAGCCTAAACCTACTATCTCTAACCTAGCCGCTGCGCGCCCGCCGCCGCTCCCCCGAGCCGCCGCCGCCGCTGCGCCGCTACACCTCCTCGCGAGTTGCCCCGCCCGCTCGCTGCGCCCGCACCGCTCACGCGCGCGAGCCCGCCGATCGCTGCATAGCTAGCTAGCTGGTGTCGCTCGCGCTGCATAGCTAGCTTAGCTGCTGCCGATTATTATTTTTGCACCACCACTTGTATCAATGTACATCAGTAGTACATTTTCTAATCCTAATATAGATGTACAGGAGCAGTACAGGCTTCAGGTACACCCTCACGCTTACTGTACATAAGAAGCTATATGTACAGCAGCCATATGTACAGGACGAGCAATCTCCAGTAAATAGATTTCACTACAGGCTAGAAACCTTTTATATTGAGACTGAATCGACACAATATCTAAGCAATAATGTCTAAATCGTGCTGATCTGTTGAAATCTCTAAGCTAAAAGAGGGGACAGCGGGGATTGGGGTTAGGGTTCTTACCGTAGTCTGGAGGAGATCCGTTGGGAAGCCGCCGCGATGGAGCCATCGGACCAGCGCCACGGCCGGATTACCAGCCTCCAACTCCGGTCCTGCAGCTCTAATCGCCAGACATCAAACGCTCACGCCGCCGGTCGCCACCATATCGCCGCCTCCGAGAGCTTCGTGCGTGGAACAGATGGGGGGTTTGAGAATGGAACGAACTGATTTCCAGGGGCTTTCCTGCTAATATGCGCTTCACCGGTTAGCCTGGTAGGTCCCTCTCGTCGATGTGGCATCGGTCCAAGCGACACGTCGGACAGTCAACGTTGCTGGGGCGAGCTTAGGACCTGCGATGAATGACTCAAAATTGTTTGGCGGCTGCTACCAGTCAGCCGGATGATTTCCTAGAGAAATCATCCGCCTAGCCAGCCGTCCGATCTGCGCGTTCGTCGCCGTTCGATCGCGGCAACACCTGGACAGCACCGAGCGCGTGAAAGCTTCATTGCAGCTCTCAACGACGCGAAAAGAGCTCCAACGCAGCACCACGGCGCCCAGCGAAGTTCCAATGCAGCGCCGACAGCGCTTCATTGCAGCCCCGGCGGAGCTCCATTGCAGCGCCGGCGTAGCTCCGTCCGCATCAAGGGTGGTGCTGCAAAAAAACCGGCGAGTCCCCTGTTGCAACACCGGCCGCGTCGCAGCACTGCTTACCACATCGCCGCTCTGCACCGCAGCACTGAATGCGTTGCGGCAGGCGTCGCCGGCGAGGACGACCCGCTGCAAGAGACGTACATGCAACGACGACGGATGTAACAGGCAGTCGTTGCAGCAACGGTGATATGCAGCACCGCGCACTGGCAAAGCACCGATTTGGAGCAGCGATTGGAGCAGAGCAGCACTGGGAGGAGCAACGCTCATGGCAGAGAGTTCATGAGAAACCGGCGAGAGAGGAGCAGCGATGTGGGGAAGAAAGGGGAAAAAATGGGTGGCTCAGGCCTGGCGCTAGAGATAAGAACGAGCGGCTGGTGGGCCCATGGACGCATGGTGTGCGGACGCAGGAGCTGTTACGCCTGGCGCGCAGTCGCGTGCGTCGCAGACGGCAGATCAAAGCTCCATCGGACGGCTAGCGACGCGGTTCACGCCAGCCAAATTCAGTCGGTTTAAAACAAACGTTTTCCAAATTGTTTTGGGACCAAAAACTGCACTTTCAAAGTTATGGGACTAAAGTGACACATCTCGAATAGTTATAGGACTTATGATGCATTTTACTCGAGAAAAAACCTACTCCCTTCCTTCCCGTTTTTAGGCTTCAATTCAAAAATCTCATGAAACAAGATAGATAATGAGTGGTGAATAATTTTCGTAGTTTGCAAAAATACTTAATTAATGCGCTTGTTTTCTTTAAAAAATTGCGTTTATCAATGCATTAATTGTAATGCATATATGTGTGACCGATAAATGATGATGAACTTTTACATGCTGCACTTTAATGCACGTTAAAATCTGAACATGAGATGTTGAGTAGTATATTTTTTTCAGATAAGGAGTAATAAAATTTAGACTTATAAAACAGAAAAACAAAATTATTCAGATAAGCCCTAAATCGAAACAGAGGGAGTACTGCCCTGATCGCCGGAATCCCACGAGGCACAGGCAGTCGGGCACATTCACCTCTTTCTTTCTCATGATCAACGATAGTAACGAAGCGACCCAATAGTTAACCCGGACCCATTATGACATCCACAATGAGATCGGTGGATTGGTTAAGCAAAATAATTTTAGATCAAGGACCAGTTTTTTGGCAACTTAAAAAATAAGCCGCCTCTTTCTCAGATTTTCTTATAAGTCGTCTCTTTATTATTTGAGACTTCTAAATTAGTTATAGGATAACTAATTTATAAGTCTCAAAAAAATAGGAAGCAACTTATTTTTTAATATGTGAAGAGGCAGTTTAATTTTTTTAAGCCGTCCAAAAGAACTGGCCCAAAAGGTACCATCTGTAAAGGTCACTCCCACTTCTTCTGATGGTAATAAGTGGTTCACTGCATGTACGCCACCTATGGCAACCTCGGAGTTTTGTGCTTTTCGCGTAGATTTTTTAAAAAAAATCTCTTGAGCCATTCGTCCAAATCATGAACAGTTTGAAAAAGAGAAATTAAAAAAAAAAAAACAAAAAAGCGGAAGCATAGTTTGTGCTTTTTCATTTTTCAGGTGTGCTTCATCGCCAAGCACAACTGTTTTCAGTTTTCAAGAAGCATGGATGTGCTTCATGCTACTGTGCTTTTTGATGAAGCATAACTGTACTTTTCACTTTTCACGGTGAAGCATAACTATGCTTTCCATTTTTTTGAAAAATGCAGTCGTGCTTCTCACAGAAGCACAACTATGCTTCATTGTGAAGCACAACTGTGCGTTTTCAGACGGTGTGCTTGCCGAGATTTTTTTTTTTAAAAAGATACTTTTTTAGAAAAGCAAAGAAACAACATGCAAAATCCGAAAACCAAAAATGTCCAAACAAAATGTGTTCCCACGGGTGCGTCCAGTACGCGACACGTGGCGACAGTTTGGTGCATGATACGTCCATTTTGCATCATGTTTTACTACTGTTATTTATAGTGTTTTTAATCAATATAACACTTTGTGGAGCTATTCTAATGCCTTTTCTTGTTGGAAATATGCCCTAGAGGCAATTAATAAAGTGTTTATTATCATATTTCTCCGTTCATGATAATGGTTTATTATTCATGCTAGAATTGTATTGACCGGAAACTTAATACATGTGTGGATAATAGACAAATACTGAGTCCCTAGTAAGCCTCTACTAGACTAGCTCGTTGATCAAAAGATGGTCAAGATTTCCTGACCATGGACATGAGTTGTCATTTGATAACGGGATCACATCATTAGGAGAATGATGTGATGGACTTGACCCAACCGTTAGCATAGCAAATGATCGTTCAGTTTATTGCTATTGCTTTCACTATGTCAAATACACGTTCCTCTGACCATGAGATCATGCAACTCCCGGATACCGTAGGAATACTTTGGGTGTATCAAACGTCACAACGTAACTGGATGATTATAAAGGTGCACTACAGGTATCTCCGAAAGTGTTTGTTGAGTTGGCATGGATCGAGATTGGGATTTGTCACTCCGACTATCGGAGAGGTATCTCTGGGCCCTCTCGGTAATACAGCATCACAGAAGCCTTGCAAGCACCGTGACTAAAGAGTTAGTTGCAAGATGATGTATTACGGAACGAGTAAAGAGACTTGCCGGTAACGAGATTGAACTAGGTATTGGATACCGACGATCGAATCTCGGGCAAGTAACATACCGCCGGACAAAGGGAACAACGTATGTTGTCATATGAGGTTCACCGATAAAGATCTTCGTGGAATATGTAGGAACCAATATGAGCATCCAGGTTCCGCTGTTGGTTATTGACCAGAGAGTCGTCTCGGTCATGTCTACATCATTCCCGAACCCGTAGGGTCCGCACACTTAAGGTTCGATGACGATATAGTATTATATGAGTTATGTGATTGGTGACCGAATGTTGTTCGGAGTCCCGGATGAGATCACGGACATGACGAGGAGTCTCGAAATGGTCGAGAGGTAAAGATTCATATATTGGAAGGCTATATTCGGACGTCGGAAAGGTTCCGAGTGATTCGGGTATTTTTCGAAGTACCGGGGAGTTACGGGAATTCACCGGGAGAAGTAATGGGCCTTATTGGGCCATACGGGAAAAGGAGAGGCAGGCCACGTGAGGAGGCACGCGCCCCCCCTTGCCCAAACCGAATTGGACTAGGGGAGGGGGCGCAGCCCCCTCTTTCCTTTCCCTCTCCCTTCCCCCTTTCCTACTCCGTATGGGAGGTGGAATCCTACTAGGACTAAGGAGTCCTAGTAGGACTCCCCACTCTTGGCGCAGCCCCTAGCGCCAGCCTCCTCCCCTCTCCCTCCTTTATATACGGAGGAGGGGCACCCCTTGGAGATACACAATTGTCCCATAGCCGTGTGCGGTGCCCCGATCTCCGTTTTTCACCTCGGTCATATTTTTGGAGAGCTTAGACGAAGCCCTGCCGGAATCACTTCACCGTCACCGTCGCCACGCCGTCGTGCTGACGGAACTCATCTACTACCTCGATGTCTTGCTGGATCAAGAAGGCGAGGAACGTCACCGAGCTGCACGTGTGTAGAACTCGGAGGTGCCGTACGTTCGGTACTCGATCGGTGGAGCTCGAAGGATTGTTCGACTACATCAACCGCGTTGTGAGACGCTTCCGCTAACGGTCTACGAGGGTACGTAGACACACTCTCCCCTCTCGTAGCGATGCATCTCCATGGATAGATCTTGCGTGAGCGTAGGAAATTTTTTGAAATTCATGCTCCGTTCCCCTACAGTGGCATCCGAGCCAGGTCTATGCGTAGATGTGTTTTGCACGAGTAGAACACAAGTGAGTTGTGGGCGTGGGTGTATACATATTGCTTGCCATTACTAGTTGATACTTGATTCGGCGGTATTGTGAGATGAAGCGGCCCGGACCGACATTACGCGTACGCTTACGCGAGACAGGTTTCACCGCTACGTGCACTCGTTGCATAAAGGTGACTGGCGGGTGTCTGTCTCTCTCACTTTAGTTGAATCGGTTTCAATGAAGAGGGTTCTTTTAGAAGATCAAAAAGCAATCACTACACCACGTTGTGGTTTTGCGTAGGTAAGAACGGTTCTTGCAAACCCGTAGCAGCCACGTAAAAACTTGCAACAACAAAGTAGAGGACGTCTAACTTGTTTTTGCAGGGTATGCTGGTGATGTGATATGGTCAAGACATGATGTGATATAAGTTGTTGTATGAGATGATCATGTTTTGTAAAGTTATCAGGCAACCGGCAGGAGCCTTATGGTTGTCTCTTTATTGTATGCAATGCCAACGCTATGTAATTGCTTTACTTTACCGCTATGAGTTAGCAGTAGTAGTAGTAGCAATAGCCGGCGAGACGACCACGACGCTGCGATGGAGATCAAGGTGTCAAGACGCTACGATGGAGATCAAGGTGTCAACCCGGTGACGATGGAGATCATGACGGTGCTTTGCTGATGGAGATCAAAGGCACAAGACGTTGATGGCCATATCATGTCACATATATTGAATTGCATGTGATGTTAATCCTTTTATGCATCTTATTTTGCTTAGGACGACGGTAGCATTATAAGATGATCCCTTCACTAAATTTCAAGATAAGTGTTCTCCCCTAGTATGCACCGTTGCGAAGGTTCGACGCTTCTAAGCACCACGTGATGATCGGGTGTGATGGATTCTTTCGTTCGCATACAACGGGTGTAAGCCAGTTTTACACACGCAGAATACTTGGGTTAAACTTGACGAGCCTAGCATATACAGATATGGCCTCGGAACACAAGAGACTGAAAGGTCGAACATGAGTCATATAGTAGATATGATCAACATGAAAGATGTTCACCATTGATAACTAATCCACCTCACGTGATGATCGGACGTGGTTTAGTTGATGTGGATCATGTTACACTTAGACAACTTGAGGGATGTTAATCTAAGTGGGAGTTCTTAAGTAATTTGATTAATTGAACTTCAATTATCATGAACATAGTCTAAATAATCTTTGCAATTGTATGTTGTAGATCAATGGCCCGCGCTGTAGTTCCACTGAATTTTAATGCGTTCCTAGAGAAAGCTAAGTTGAAAGATGATGGAAGCAACTATGCGGACTAGGTCCGTAATCTGAGGATCATCCTCATTGCTGCACAGAAGGCTTATGTCCTTGATGCACCGCTAGGTGTCGCGTCCCCTCCCTCGTCTGTTGACGTTATGAACACCTGGCAGACACGTGTTGATGACTACTCGATAGTTCAGTGTGCCATGCTTTAGGGCTTAGAACCGGGGCTCCAAAGACGTTTTGAGCATCACGGAGCATATGAGATGTTCCAAGAGCTGAAACTTGTATTTCAAGCTCATGCCCGGGTCGAGAGATATGATGTCTCCGACAAGTTCTTTAGCTGTAAGATGGAGGAGAATAGTTCTGTCAGTGATCATATACTCAAGATGTCTGGGTTGCATAACCGCTTGACTCAGTTGGGAGTTAATCTTCCAGATGATTCGGTTATTGACAGAATTCTCCAATCACTGCCACCAAGCTATAAGGGCTTTGTGATGAACTATAATATGCAAGGAATGGAAAAGTCTATTTCCGAGCTCTTCGCTATGCTCAAAGCTGCGGAGGTAGAAGTCAAGAAGGAGCATCAAGTGTTGATGGTAAAGAAGAGCACTAGTTTCAAGAAGGGCAAGGGAAAGAAGGGGAACTTCAAGAAGAACGGCAAATCAGTTGCTGCTCCTACGAAGAAACCCAAGTCTGGACCCAAACCCGAGACTGAGTGTTTCTACTGCAAGGGGACTGGTCACTGGAAGCGGAACTGCCCCAAGTACTTGGCAGATAAGAAGGATGGCAACGTCAACAAAGGTATATTTGATATACATGTTATTGATGTGTACCTCACCAATGCTCGTAGTAGCACCTGGGTATTTGATACTGGTTCGGTTGCTCATATTTGTAACTCGAAACAGGAGCTACGAAATAAACGAAGATTGGCTAAGGACGAGGTGACGATGCGCGTCGGGAACGGTTCAACAGTTGAAGTTATCACCGTCGGCACGCTACCTCTACATCTACCTTCGGGATTAGTTATGAACCTAAATAATTGTTATTTGGTGCCTGCGTTGAGCATGAACATTATATCTGGATCTTGTTTATTGCGAGACAGTTATTCATTTAAATCAGAGAATAAATGTTGTTCTATTTTGATGAATAATATCTTTTATGGTCATGCACCACTTGTGAATGGTTTATTCTTGTTGAATCTCGATCGTGGTGATACTCACATCCATAATATTGATGCCAAAAGACGCAAAATTGATAATGATAGTACCACATATTTGTGGCACTGCCGCTTAGGTCATATCGGTGTTAAACGCATGAAAAAACTCCATGCTGATGGACTTTTGGAATCACTTGACTATGAATCATTTGAGACGTGCGAACCGTGCCTTATGGGCAAGATGACTAAAACTCCGTTCTCCGGAACAATGGAGCGAGCAACAGACTTGTTGGAAATAATACATACCGATGTATGCGGTCCAATGAGTATTGAGGCGCGCGGTGGATATCGTTATGTTCTCACGTTCACAAATGATTTGAGTAGATATGGTTATGTCTACTTAATGAAACATAAGTCTGAAACGTTTGAAAAGTTCAAAGAATTTCAGAGTGAAGTAGAGAACCATCGTAACAAGAAAATAAAGTTCTTACGATCTGATCGTGGAGGAGAATATTTGAGTTACGAGTTTGGCACTCACTTAAGACAATGTGGAATTGTTTCACAGTTGACGCCACCTGGAACACCACAGCGTAATGGTGTGTCCGAACATCGTAATCGTACACTATTGGATATGGTGCGTACACTATTGGATATGGTGCGTTCTATGATGTCTCTTACCGATTTGCCACTATCGTTTTGGGGTTATGCATTAGAGACAGCTGCATTCACTTTAAACAAGGGCACCGTCTAAATCCGTTGAGATGACACCGTATGAACTGTGGTTTGGAAAGAAACCTAAGCTGTCGTTTCTGAAAGTTTGGGGCTGCGATGCTTATGTCTAAAGGCTTCAGCCTGATAAGCTTGAACCCAAAGCGGATAAGTGCGTCTTCATAGGATACCCAAAAGAAACTGTTGGGTATACCTTCTACCACAGATCCGAAGGCAAAGTTTTCGTTGCTAAGAATGGATCCTTTCTAGAGAAGGAGTTTCTCTCGAAAGAAGTGAGTGGGAGGAAAGTAGAACTTGATGAGGTAATTGTACCTCCTCTGGATAGTAGTACGCCACAGAAAGAAATTTCTGTGACACCAACACAGACCAGAGAAGAAGATAATGATGATGATCATGAAACTTCGGAGCAAGTTGCTACTGAACCTCGAAGGTCAACCAGGACACGTTCCGCACCAGAGTGGTACGGAAATCCAGTCTTGGAGGTTATGTTGTTAGACAATGGTGAACCTTCGAATTATGAAGAAGCTATGGCGAGCCCGGATTCCGAGAAATGGCTTGAGGCCATGAAATCCGAGATAGGATCCATGTATGAGAACAAAGTGTGGACTTTGGTAGACTTGCCCGATGAATGGCGAGCTATTGAAAATAAATGGATCTTTAAGAAGAAGACGGACGCTGATGGTAATATCACCGTCTATAAAGCTCGACTTGTTGCTAAAGGTTATCGACAAGTTCAAGGAGTTGACTACGATGAGACTTTCTCACCCGTAGCGATGCTAAAGTCTGTCAGAATTATGTTAGCAATTGCCGCGTTTTATGATTATGAAATCTGGCAAATGGACGTCAAAACGGCATTCCTTAATGGATTCCTTAAGGAAGAATTGTATATGATGCAGCCGGAAGGTTTTGTCGATCCTAAAGGCGCTAACAAAGTATGCAAGCTCCAGCGATCCATCTATGGACTGGTGCAAGCATCTCGGAGCTGGAATACTCGCTTTGATGAAGTGATCAAAGCGTTTGGGTTTATACAAACTTATGGAGAAGCTTGTATTTACAAGAAAGTGGGTGGGAGCTCTGTGGCATTTCTCATATTATATGTAGATGACATATTGTTAATGGGAAATGTCATAGAATTTCTGGAAAGCATAAAGGGTTATTTGAACAAAAGTTTTTCAATGAAGGATCTCAGAGAAGCTGCTTACATATTAGGCATCAAGATCTATAGGGATAGATCAAGACGCCTCATTGGACTTTCACAAAGCACATACCTTGACAAGATTTTGAAGAAGTTCAAAATGGATCAGTCAAAGAAAGGGTTCTTGCCTGTATTGCAAGGTATGAGATTGAGTAAGACTCAATGCCCGACCACGGCAGAAGATAAAGAGAAGATGAGTGTCATCCCCTATGCTTCAGCCATAGGCTCTATTTTGTATGCCATGCTGTGTACTAGACCTGATGTATGCCTCGCTATTAGCTTGGTGGGAAGGTACCAAAGTGATCCAGGAGTAGATCACTGGACAGCGGTCAAGAATATCCTAAAGTACCTGAAAAGGACTAAGGAAGAATTTCTCGGGAATAGAGGTGATAAAGAGTTCGTCATCAAGGGTTACGTCGATGCAAGCTTTAAACACCGATCCGGAAGACTATGAGTCTCAGACCGGATACGTAAAGTGGGACAGTCGTTTTTTTGGAGTAGCTCCAAGCAGAGTGTGGTAGCAGCATCTACATATGACATAGAGATTTGCCAAGAACACATGGATCTGAATATTGCAGACCCGTTGACTAAAACCTCTCTCACAAGCAAAACATGATCAACCCGAGAACTGATTGGATGTTAATTACATGGAGATGTAAACTAGATTATTGACTCTAGTGCAAGTGGGAGACTGTTGGAAATATGCCCTAGAGGCAATTAATAAAGTGTTTATTATCATATTTCTCTGTTCATGATAATGGTTTATTATTCATGCTAGAATTGTATTGACCGGAAACTTAATACATGTGTGGATAATAGACAAATACTGAGTCCCTAGTAAGCCTCTACTAGACTAGCTCGTTGATCAAAAGATGGTCAAGATTTCCTGACCATGGACATGAGTTGTCATTTGATAACGGGATCACATCATTAGGAGAATGATGTGATGGACTTGACCCAACCGTTAGCATAGCAAATGATCGTTCAGTTTATTGCTATTGCTTTCACTATGTCAAATACACGTTTCTCTGACCATGAGATCATGCAACTCCCGGATACCGTAGGAATACTTTGGGTGTATCAAACGTCACAACGTAACTGGGTGATTATAAAGGTGCACTACAGGTATCTCCGAAAGTGTTTGTTGAGTTGGCATGGATCGAGATTGGGATTTGTCACTCCGACTATCGGAGAGGTATCTCTGGGCCCTCTCGGTAATACAGCATCACAGAAGCCTTGCAAGCACCGTGACTAAAGAGTTAGTTGCAAGATGATGTATTACGGAACGAGTAAAGAGACTTGCCGGTAACGAGATTGAACTAGGTATTGGATACCGACGATCGAATCTCGGGCAAGTAACATACCACCGGACAAAGGGAACAACGTATGTTGTCATATGAGGTTCACCGATAAAGATCTTCGTGGAATATGTAGGAACCAATATGAGCATCCAGGTTCCGCTGTTGGTTATTGACCAGAGAGTCGTCTCGGTCATGTCTACATCATTCCCGAGCCCGTAGGGTCCGCACACTTAAGGTTCGATGACGATATAGTATTATATGAGTTATGTGATTGGTGACCGAATGTTGTTCGGAGTCCCGGATGAGATCACGGACATGACGAGGAGTCTCGAAATGGTCGAGAGGTAAAGATTCATATATTGGAAGGCTATATTCGGACGTCGGAAAGGTTCCGAGTGATTCGGGTATTTTTCGGAGTACCGAGGAGTTACGGGAATTCACCGGGAGAAGTAATGGGCCTTATTGGGCCATACGGGAAAAGGAGAGGCAGGCCACGTGAGGAGGCACGCGCCCCCCCTTGCCCAAACCGAATTGGACTAGGGGAGGGGGCGCAACCCCCTCTTTCCTTTCCCTCTCCCTTCCCCCTTTCCTACTCCGTATGGGAGGTGGAATCCTACTAGGACTAAGGAGTCCTAGTAGGACTCCCCACTCTTGGCGCAGCCCCTAGGGCCAGCCTCCTCCCCTCTCCCTCCTTTATATACGGAGGAGGGGCACCCCTTGGAGACACACAATTGTCCCATAGCCGTGTGCGGTGCCCCGATCTCCGTTTTCCACCTCGGTCATATTTTCGGAGAGCTTAGACGAAGCCCTGCCGGAATCACTTCACCGTCACCGTCGCCACGCCGTCGTGCTGACGGAACTCATCTACTACCTCGACGTCTTGCTGGATCAAGAAGGCGAGGAACGTCACCGAGCTGCACGTGTGTAGAACTCGGAGGTGCCGTACGTTCGGTACTCGATCGGTGGAGCTCGAAGGATTGTTCGACTACATCAACCGCGTTGTGAGACGCTTCCGCTAACGGTCTACGAGGGTACGTAGACACACTCTCCCCTCTCGTAGCGATGCATCTCCATGGATAGATCTTGCGTGAGCATAGGAATATTTTTGAAATTCATGCTCCGTTCCCCAACATTTCTCTCTAAATATGCAAGATTCACACAAGGAGGGAGAATACCGGCAGCTGGAATTCTGGACCTGAAAAGGCTCTGTCAAGATACATATTCTGCACAACTCCAAATGAGCTGAAATTTTCTGGAGAATTGTTTTGGAATATATAAAAAATATTGGAAGCAAAAAGTACCAGAGGGGGCCACCCAGGTGCCCACGAGGCACCAGGGCGCGCACCTCGTGGGGCCCCTGGCCCACTTCTGGCCCCCATTTTCTGGTATATAAGGGCATTTGACCTAAAAAAATAGAGAGAAGACTTTCGGGACGGTGCGCCGCCGTCTCGAGGTGGAACTTGGGCAGGAGCACTTTTGCTCTCCGGCGGAGAGATTCTGCCGGGGATACTTCCCTTCGGGAGGGGGAAATCGTCGCCATCGACATCACCAGCGACCCTCTCATCGTGGGAGGGCTAATCTTCATCAACATCTTCACCAGCACCATCTCATCTCAAACCCTAGTTCATCTCTTGTATTCAATCTTTGTCTCAAAACCTCAGATTGGTACCTGTGGGTTGCTAGTAGTGTTGATTACATCTTGTAGTTGATGTTTGTTGGTTTACTTGGTGGAAGATTATATGTTCAGATCTATTATGCTATTTAATACCCCTCTGATCTTGGACATGAATATGATTTGTGAGTAGTTACTTTTGTTCTTGAGGACATGAGAGAAGTCTTGTCATAAGTAATCATGTGAATGTGGTATTCGTTCGATATTTTGATGATGTGTATGTTGTGATTCTCTTAGTGGTGTCATGTGAACGTCGACTACATGACACTTCACCATCTTTGGGCCTAAGGAAATGCATTGTGGAGTAGTAATTAGATGATGGGTTGCTAGAGTGACAGAAGCTTAAACCCTAGTTTATGCGCTATTCCGTAAGGGGCTGATTTGGATCCACATGTTTAATGCTATGGTTAGAGTAGTCTTAATTCTTCTTTCGTAATTGCGGATGCTTGCGAGAGGGGGTAATCATAAGTAGGAGGTTTGTCCAAGTAAGGGCAGCACCCAAGCACCGGTCCACCCACATATCAAATTATCAAAGTAGCGAACGCGAATCAAACTAACATGGTGAAAGTGACTAGATGAAATTCACATGTGTCCTCGAGAACGCTTTACTTATTATAAGAGATCGTTCCGGCCTGTCCTTTGCTACAAAAAGGATTGGGCTATATTGCTGCACTCTTTGTTACTATTGTTACTAGTCACTTGTTACAAATTATCTTGCTATCAAACTACTTGTTACCGATAATTTCAGTGCTTGCAGAAAACACCTTGCTGAAAACCGCTTGTCATTTCCTTCTGCTCCTCGTTGGGTTCGACACTCTTACTTATCGAAAGGACTATGATTGATCCCCTATACTTGTGGGTCATCAGTGCACCACGCGTCGCGTTGAGGCGCTCCCGTGGTGTCCACTGCGACCCCATCCCCCTGCGCGAGGGGTGCTCGTGGACTAGTTGCTCCTGATTAAGGGGACTTCCAGTTATCTTCCTTTCGTTTTTTTGTTTTTTTATTTTATGTTTTTATTTTCTTCTTTCTATTTTTGCTTTTAAAAAAACAGGATTTCAAAAAAAAATGAATTTAAAAAATGTTCAGAAATTTTGAAAAATGTTTGGGATTTCAAAAAAAGTTCACAAATTTTATAAATATTCCAAATTTCAACAAATGTTTACAAATTTTAAAAAAGGTTTGAAAATTCAAAAAATGATCGTGGATTCCAAAAAATGTTTGCGAATTTCAAAAAGTGTTCCCAAATTTTGAAGAAATCACGAATTTATAAAATATTCTGGAATTTCAAAAAATGTTCATGAATTTAAAAAATATTCCTGTATTTCAGAATATGTTCACGTATTTCAAAAAATTTTACAAATTTAAAAATTGTTCATGAATTTGAAGATATGTTCATGATTTTCAAAAAAGTTCACAAAGTTGAAAAAACATTGACGGATTTAAACAAAATTCAGGAATTGAAAAAAGTTTCACGAGTTTGAAAAAAGGTTCATGAATTTGAAAAAAAGGGAAAAGGGGAAAAACGAAAATGGAAAAAGAAAACATGGGAAAGAACAAAAAAGACGGTGAGGAGGACTACCAGAATGGTCGGCCATATAGCGGAGGGCGCTCGCGTCCTAGGGGTGTGTGTGTGCTATTAATTTCTATCCCCCATGGCACGCGGGGAATTGGAAGGTCACACGTATCGCCAAAGCAAACCAATTTGCTATTAATTTCTATCCTCTTATGCCTGGCTATAATTTTGCGTTCTAAAAATTTGCCTACTTGAATGGTAGTTAATGTTGAAACAAGACCAAAGAAATAATTGAGCATACATCACTAGCTTATTAAAAGCTCTGTCATAAACCTTTCTTGGAAACTGAGATGAAAGAAGTCCCCCATGGCACGCGGGGAATTGGAAGGTCACACGTATCGCCAAAGCAAACCAATTTGCTATTAATTTCTATCCTCTTATGTCTGGCTATAATTTTGCGTTCTAAAAATTTGCCTACTTGAATGGTAGTTAATGTTGAAACAAGACCAAAGAAATAATTGAGCATACATCACTAGCTTATTAAAAGCTCTGTCATAAACCTTTCTTGGAAACTGAGATGAAAGAAGTCGTTACATGATCTAATGTATGGTTGAACATCTTGGGTAAATATCTAAACTTGTTGTGACTAGTGCTTAGTAAAATACACATGACCTTGACATTGGGTATTTCTATTTTGTGTGTTATTGTACTAGCTTGTATAAGTTACTCTTGCAAATTGTGATTACTTCATGAACGTACTCTTTGTTATCGATCTTACACTTCTGAAACCTGTGGACATGTTTATCAAGTTCAAGTTTTGCTTGAGGACAAGCAAGTGTCTAAGCTTGGGGAGCTTATACGTGCATTTTGCATCATAATTTTAGAGGATAATCTCTACTTTTATGCCTTTTCAACCATCTTTACATCAATTTAATTGTGGTTTATATTAAAATATAGAGAACTAAAGAAATAATTTTGGTAGATGCTATCAGGATGGAAAATGGATCTTCATGAAGAAAGTGCACCGCCAGCACCCCCAAAAAATAAAATAAAATTAGTTCCCGAAGATTTGGACCAGAAAATTCCAGGAGCCATAAGGAGGCACCTGGGGGGCCTATTTGCCCCCCCCCCCCACACCAGGGCACATATGGCCCACGGGAGGCCCCTGGGGACCTCCCAAGCCTTTTTAGGTCCATCCCGAGAAGTTTTGTCTCTATCCATTTTTTGCTGAATTTTTCCGCCGCCGCTACGAGCCGGAAACCTAGTTCTTTCTCCGGAGGGTTGTTTGTGGCCTGACTTGGCCCTCTGGTCGGGGAAATTCGAAGCCATCATCATCACCAACTTCAGCACATCAAGGGGATCGTCTTCGTCCAAGTCATTTCACTACCTCCATCATCAACACCAGCATCTCCTTTGCCATATCATCACTTTTGTACCAATCTTTTGTAGTTTGATCACCATTTGCACTTGTGATTGATAATTATTGTTTTGGCAGTGGATGCCTTGTATTTTATTGGTGAAAGATCATTACTTTCATATTGTTATAATTATCATTACTATACTGAACATGATCACCATGATGTGATGCTAGTAGTTCCCTTGTGTTCTTGAGGATATGAGAGAAGGCGAGTTGTCAGGTGTCATTTTATTTGTAGTAAAGGTTATTGATTAATCATGTTGTAGTGTAATTCTCTAGTGGTGTTATGTGAACGTCGACTGCATGACACTTCACCTATATGGGCCTAGAGGAGAGCATTGTGTCATAATAAGTTTAGGATGAGAGGTCGGAGTGACAGATATTATCGTTCCCTGAATTAATGAGTTGTGTCATAAGGGGTGAATAGGGATCCTAGAGGAAGTTATAGCTATGGTTTTATATTTATCTTAATAGATCTTGTTATTTGCGTTAATTACTGAGAGAACAATCGTAAGTATAAGTATGTGTATTCAATAGTTTTGGTGCACATTATGTTAGGCTATGTCCTTACAACATCGAATAGACAACAACTATCAATGCAAGTGATACGTGGAAATTGACAACTATGGCGTTATCTTGTCGCTCTTAAAAACGTTTGCCCATCATAAGTAACACAACCGGCTTGTTCTTAGCATCATTAAGGATTAGACCACTTTCTGAACTCTTTTATTTTTTATTGTTGCTCACGTTCCATTGCTCAGTCACACCCACAAAATACCAAACCGTTACATCTTTTATCACTTTGCTATTTTTGCGCTTACCATTTTCTTCAGCTCCTCGTGGGATCGATACTCCTACTGATCGAAAAGATCTACAATTGACCCCCCCCCCCCCTCCCTACACTTGTAGGACATCATCCACGAGTGGGAGGACGAGCGCACACCGCATAGCTGCGGGATTGGCTCTGAGCTCGCCAGACGAGAGCTCGGAGGACGACGACCCAACGATGGAGGAGTCGTCCGACGATGAGCCGGCACTCGCGCTGGTCGTCGGTTTCGCCATGGCGCAGGCGCAAGTGCACTTCAACTCCGTCAGGATGGAGATGGAGCAGGAGGAGCAGCTGGCGTCGCCGGTGTCGGTGTTCCGGATGCTGCAGGAGGAGCAGCGATACAACCTCGATCTCCTTGTGCATCACTTGTTGGCGAAGTAGCAGATCGCCGGCGAGTGTGCGAAGGAGCAGGCCGTCGCGGCCTTGGTCGCGGCAGACCCGTGTTTCGTTGACCAGCAGCGGGTGCTCTTCAAGTCTGCATGCAGTGCCCGCACCCGCCGGAGGTATGCAATAGCTGCGCCAAGTCCGGGCAGAGCCGGATGCTACGGCGGGGCAGGAGGTGGCGGATGAAAACAATGCCACCGTCAGTAGTTGTGCATCGTTCACGCCGGGCCACAACGACTGGGAGACGGGTCCATCCGGCTCGATCGTCTACCACAACTCCATCGACGACGGCCAGCCAACAAACGACGACAAAGAGTAGGATGTGAGACACAGACACCCACGTCCAGCGAAGCATAGACTAGGCTAGTTTTATTTTTGTGCTATGTAAAAAAAATCCAAATATGAATGAAAAATGTCGTGTCCGTTTTAATTTCGTCCAGTTTATTCAGTTTTCATTTGAAATATATCCAAATATTTTATGGACAAGGTTGAATGACAGGCTTCCGCATTCATGTGTGCGGGTGTATCCTGTGTCCGATTTGCAGCAGTGACGGTGTTTCTGGTGCTCGGTCGGACACTTCGTTGGTCCCACGCTATGCGCGTTCGGACAAAGGAAAATTTTGATCTCCTTCTCTCCTGCAGGTAACACGTCGCCATGCACGCGTAGAGTGCACGTTGACGCAGGTCAAAGTCAAGTCAAGCCAGCCTCTTGCGCTGGACGCTGGACCGAGCTGATTCGAGCCACGCTATCATCCACCGCCATCAGGCAGCGAGCGCGCGCAGTTTCGGTTTGCCTTCCTTCTCGCCGGTGGCACTAGGCGCGTTCGCCGTAAAGAGTCTTCTTCCTGGTTACTACTGGGTTTCCGAGGAAATTTTCAGGTGATGCGATCGATGTCGATTGGCGACGACTCGTGGAGCTGTTCTTGCATTTGTCGTTCCAATGGTTTACTTTATGCGACCACGGATACGCGCCTCCGACGGGGTCCTCGCTGGCTCGCTTTGGAGCCAACGCCAGCCCGGTCCGTCGTCGACGGCACATACAAAGTTTTCTTTCGTAATCACAAACAAAATGACCCGAGAATGAGTTTTCTTTGTAGCCACAGCTTTGTAGAAAGGGTTGGTGGACCACTCGCAGAAAGAAGAGCCTGGCCAACTCACCAAAAAGAAAAAGAAAAAAGGCTTGGTAGACAAGTGAGCCGAGTTTGAACCAAAGTGTTAGCTTGTTTTTGGAGACACAGTACAAAACGCAGATGCTTACACACGCACATACACTCATCCTATATACCTAAGAGATTCATCCCCACTATATGATTTATCTTGACATGCAACATATCCACATCATCAAGTAGGTCCACCAAATAGTTGATCCCCACTAACTCAATTATCTTAACATGCAACTATGACAACTCATCATGCCACCATGCAAGCCCCACTAAAATTAATTATCCCGACATGCAACTATGCCAACTCACCATGTCATTATGCATGGAAAACTCACATTAAAAATCCGCCACAACATTCAACCATGCATGAAAAAATGTTTTCCATTCAATTATTATACTTATATTCAATAAATATTGTTACAAGCATACAAGTCAAATATAATAAATGATATGTATTTTTAATTTTGGTTCTCAAGTTATAAACCTAAATTTTCATCAACCAATTCCCGCAGCAACGCGCGGGGTATCTTCTAGTTTGTATGAATATATACACGCACATGTTATCTCTATAAGAGACTGTGCTTTTTTAGATTGATGGATCATAGGCGCCTCATTATCGACTAGAACGCCGCTAGAATTTACCTCCCACTGAAAGAATATTCCGCCTTTATGAGATACATAGGCATCAAACATGTGATTTAATTCCTAGTGGGCTAGATATACAACCATCCTCATAACCATCTCAACACGGGTTGATTCTCTAGCTCTATCACTACTAGGAAATACCTTATAGGTAGAGGCTTAACAATAGTGTGGGGTAATGGGCCGGCGCTACTGCTACTTTGCAGCAGCGCGGGGACGTAACCAGCGCTACAGGTAAGCATATAGCAGTAGCGCGGGCATGCCAACCAGCGCTGCTGATAATTAGTCTCCACCGTACCCACTGGGGCTGCCTATAGTAGCAGCGCGGCCCATAAAGCCCTCGGTACTGCTAAACAGATAGCAGTAGCGCGGCCACCGTGCCCCGCGCTGCAACTATGGTTACACTCTGCCAGCTGGTGGGCCCCACTTAGCAGCAGCGCAGGGTACGTACCCGGCACTACTGCCACTGCACTTAGCAGTAGCGCCGCCCTTTTACCCGCGCTACTGCTAAGCGGCCTTATCCTCTCCCTGCCCATCACTCTCCCTCTCCACTCTCCACACTCTCACTCTCACTCTCCCTGCTCCGGCGCTCGGCACCGCGCGGCCGCCCTCCCCCATCCCGGCCGGCCCTCCCCCATCCGGCCCTCCCCGCGCGCGTCGGCCGGCGACTGCGCGCTCCCTCTCCGGCTCGGCCCCGCCCCCACCGTGAGCACCTCCCTCTCCTCTGTGTTTACTTTTAGGTTTAGTTTTTTAGATGTATGGTTAGATGGATGGCTAGATGGATGGAGGCATTTGAAAACCGATTTGAATGAGGTTCAAATGAGTTGAAACTTGGGAGGGTGGATGAATACAAAATGAAGGATTTATGGGCAAGGTTTGAGCACAAATGCACATGACCTCGGGAACACATTACTAAGAAACAATATTTGTTTAAATGAAAATGGGAAGTTTTTTGAAATGAAAATGTGAGGCTTGTATTTTTTTAAATGAAAAAGGTGAAGCAAGTACTTTTTTTGAAATGAAAATGTGAAGCTAGTATTTATTTATTTTTGAAATGAAAATGTGAAGCTAGGATTTTTTTTGAAATGAAAATGTGAGGAACTTGACTATGTTTGAACATTTGAAGAAATGAAAATGAAAATTTGAAGAAATGAAAATGTGAAGAAATGAAGCTAGTATTTTTGAAATTAAAATGTGAAGAAATGAAAATGAAAATGTCAAGAGCATTTCAAGTTTGAACTTTTCTGTATAAAAAAGAACTTGACTCTGTTCATGCTTAAAGTGATCCTGAAACTATTTACTCATATGCTAACAACCTGCTCAATAGTGTTTACATGCTCATGTGGTGCAGGGTAGATCACACCGACGAGCCGCTCGACGACACCCAGAAGATCACCACAACACCCGCATCCTCAACAGCCGTCTAGTGAGTAAAGATGGTCTATTTGGACATGTGATATGTGGAGTAGTGTTGTGTAGTACTAGCTTATGTATGTGCTTGCCCAATGATAATCCACAAATATAGGGGATCGCGACAGTCTTCGAGGGTAGTATTTCACCCAAATTTATTGATTCGACACAAGGGGAGCCAAAGAATATTTGTAAGTATTAGCAGTTGAGTTGTCAATTCAACCACACCCGAAGATAAAATATCTGCAGGAAAGTATTTAGTAGCACAGTAGTATGATGGTTTTGATAGCAGTAGTAACGGTAACAATAGTAACGGTAGCAGTAACCGTAGCAGTTGTAACAGCAGTAGCAACGAAAGTAACTTAGCATAAACCAATATGAGAAAGTCGTAGGCATTGGATCGATGATGGATAATTATGTTGGATGAACTTAACCATGTAACAATCACAACCTAGGGCGACACACAATAGCTCCAATTCATCAATGTAATGTAGGCATGTATTCCGTATGTAGTCATACGTGCTTATAGTAAGAACTTGCATGACATCTTTTGTCCTACCCTCCCGTGGCAGCGGGGTCCATAAGGAAATCTAAGGGATATTAAGGCCTCCTTTTAATAGAGAACCGGAACAAAGCATTAGCACTTAGTGAATACATGAACTCCTCAAACTACGGTAATCACCGGAAAGAATCCTAATTTTTGTCACCTTGGGGTATGCGGATCATAACACGTAATAGGTGCATATAACTTGCAAGATAGGATCAAGAACACAAATATATTCATGAAAACATAAAGGGTTCAGATCTGAAATCATGGCACTTGGGCCCTAGTGACAAGCATTAAGCATAGCAAAGTCATAGCAACATCAATCTCAGAACATAGTGGATACTAGGGATCAAAGCCCTAACAAATTGACTCGATTACATGATAAATCTCATCCAACCCATCACCGTCCAGCAAGCCTGCGAAGGAATTACTCACGCCCGGTGGTGAGCATCATGAAATTGGTGATGGAGGATGGTTGATGATGACGACGACGTCGAATCCCCCTCTCCGGAGCCCCGAACGGACTCCAGATCAACCCTCCCGATGAAGAACATGAGGTGGCGGCGGCTCCGTATCGTAAAACGCGATGAATCTTTCTCTCTGATTTTTTTCTCCATGAATAGGTACTTATAGCACTGGAGGTAGGGCAAACGGAGTTGGCAGGGGGCCACAAGTCTGGCAGGTAATACGTCTCCAACGTATCTATAATTTTTTATTGTTCCATGCTATTATAGTATCAATCTTGGATGTTTTATATGCAATTATGTATGATTTTTTGGGACTAACCTATTAACCTAGTGCCCAGTGCCAGTTGCTGTTTTCTGCTTGTTTTTGGCTTTACAGAAAATCAATACCAAACGAAGTCCAAATGCCACGAAACTTTTTGGAGATTTTTTTCTGGACATAAGAAACCTTGGAAGCTTTGGGAGGAGGCCAGAAGCCTCACGGAGGCTTCACAAGGCAACAGGGCGCGCCCCAGGGGGTGGCGCGCCGTGTTGCCTTGTGGGGCCCACGTGGCTCCGTTTGACCTGATTCCACTTCTATAAATTCATTCGGAAACCACCGAGGAGCCAGAAGAAAAAACCTTTCCGCCGCCGCAAACCTCTGTTCTTCCGCGATCCCATCTGGAGGCCTTTTCCGGTACTCTGCCGGAGGGGGAATCGATCACGGAGGGCTTCTACATCAACCTTGCTGCCCTACCGATGATGTGTGAGTAATTTACCACAGACCTACGGGTCCATAGCTAGTAGCTAGATGGCTTCTTCTCTCTCTTTGATCTTCAATATCATGTTCTCCTTGATGTTCTCGGAGTTCTATCCGATGTAATCTTCTTTTGCGGTGTGTTTGTTGGGATCCGATGAATTGTGAGTTTATGATCAGATTATTCATGAGAAATATTTGAGTCTTCTCTGAACTCTTTTATGCATGATTAAATATAGCTTTGTATTTCTCTCCGATCTATCGATTTGGTTTGGCCAACTAGATTGGTTTATCTTGCAATGGGAGAGGTGCTTTGTGATGGGTTCAATCTTGCGGTGCTCAATCCCAGTGACAGAAAGGGACATGACACGTATTTGTATTGTTGCCATTAAGGATAAAAAGATGGGGTTTATTCATATTGCTTGAATTTGCTTCTCTACATCATGTCATCTTGCTTAAGGCGTTACTCTGTTTTTATTAACTTAATACTCTAGATGCATGCTGGATAGCGGTCGATGAGTGAAGTAATAGTAGTAGATGCAGGCAGGAGTCCGTCTACTTGTCTCAGACGTGATGCCTATATACATGATCATTGCCATGAATCCGTCATAATTATTTGCTTTTCTATCAATTGCCCAACAGTAATTTGTTTACCCACCATATGCTATTTGTTTGAGAGAGAAGCCTCTAGTGAAAACTATGGCCCCCGGGTCTATTTAATCATATATAAAAAACCAAAAATACCTTGCTGCAATTTATTTACTTTTATTTAGTTTAGTAATTTACTTTATCAATTTATCTCTATCAGACTTAATCCTTGCAAATAACCGCTAAGAGGATTGACAACCCTCTTATTTGCGTTGGGTGCAAGTGTTTGCTTTTGTGTGTGCATGTGCTGCTCACTGGATTTTGTCGTGGTTCTCCTACTGGATTGATAACCTTGGTACTTAGCTGAGGGAAATACTTATCTCTACTATACTCCATCATCCGCTCCTCTTCGAGGAAAATACCAACGCAGTCTACAAGTAGCAGGAAGAATTTTTGGCGCCGTTGCCGGGGAGACATCACCAAAAGTTATCAAGTACCTTCACACAAACTATCAATCACTTGCATATATTTTATTTGCCTTTTTATTTGCATTTGCCTCTCGTTTTCATCTCCCCCACTTCTAATTTTTTTTTTACAAAAATACAAAAATATTTTATTTGCTTGCTTGCTTCTATTGCCTTCATGTCAAACACACCAAAACAGAAAGTAAAACAAAAATATAAGATACTATGGATCCACTTAAAATTTTCTACTTGGATCATCTTCGATCCATTTGTGCTCGTGCTGAAACCCCAACTAGTTTAGTTGAGGGAAAATCATTAGATGAGCATGCTCATTTTGTGCGTCACCGTTTGTCTCAAAAAGGGAGACTCTTATGGAATCAAATAAATTGTTTGCAATGCTATGCTTGGAATCTATGTGAAATTTATGATTATACTTGTTGCTCTAAGGACCCTAAAAAACAACTTCGCTACCTATGTGAGTTTAGTGATAATGGAATCTTATCTTCTTATGCCAAAGGTGTTTATAGTTACTATGATATCGAACAAATTGAAGAATTTGTTGCTTTTAGGGTGCTTATGAAGTTGCTTCTTTGATTGAAAAGTATGATGCTACTCTCTACAAATCTAAAATTTTTGCCATACTTAAATATTGCTATGAAAACTATGCTTCTAATGCTTATGTTCAAGAATATATTGAGGACATCTTGTCGTGCGTACGACCATCTATGGGGCCATCTAGCCCCTTTGCGGTTCGGCTTGGGAGATCGACGATCACAAAGAGCAGAACCAGCAGAAACGCAAAGAGTTTACCCAGGTTCGGGCCACCGTGAGGTGTAAAACCCTACTCCTGCTTTGATGTATTGGATGAGTATGAACACAAGTGCAAGGAGTGCTCCCCCGGCAAGGTGCGGAAGGAGCAGCTACACATGCAAGTTGTGCAAAGGATCGATCCCCCCTATAAACGTTGCCTTGGCCCTCCTTTTATAGCTCAAGGGGTCACCACAGTGGCAAAACAGTCATTTGTATTGATTAGATAACAAACATTGCTATCATACCTAACTCTGCCTGTTTAGGACAAAAGCAATAAATGCTCCGTTAGGTGTCATGTGGAGGAGGAGCCCCGGCAAGGATTCTGCACCGCTCGCCCAGCTACCTCCTATTATCTTGACACGCCTTCTGGACGGGTGTCATTAAAGGCAAATCTCCATCCAGCGCGCTGACACGTGCCCGACAAATCTCACCTAACTGCCTGCGGGCTCGACACCTCATCGATTAGCGACTAGCTGCTCGATGAGGTGGAGTGCTAACAGCTAGCGAGAGCTTGCCGGCACGGAGCTTGCCGGGCCTTCACCTTGCCGGCTCGGCCTTGCCGGCAAAGGTTATCTTCGGTGTAGAACTTGATGCTTTGTCTTGATCTTTTCCCCAATGGCTTCTGCAACTGGGTCTTGAATCTTGTTCTTGGTTCTGGACTCGGCTCGAATTATTCTCCGGCAAGCCTTGCCGTCGGGAAGGCTACTACTGCCTGTGCATAAGTCAGGGGTATTAAGGACCCATTTCTTAATGCACGGACAGGAGCCCCCGGGCCTGGGCCACACGCGCATGCCAAGCGTCATTGGGCTAGGCCCAATACAATGCACAGGCACGCGTGGCAGAGAATAACTGCCATATCTGTCATAATCTTCACTTTTACTGCTCTTTCTGCCACGTGTTTTACATGCGAGGCAAGGGATTGGCGAAGAGGGGCTGTCGCTGGAGTAGTGCGCCTGATAATGCACAGTCACTTCAAACAGCGAAGAGCCAGCCCCCGTGCCTTCCCCATAAAGAGAGGGCTACGGAGGACGCTGCTCATCCATCTCTTCCCATTCCATTCTGCCAATCATCATCACTCTCTTCCTTCGTCTTCCTCCCTTTGCTGTTCTCTCTGAAGATCCACCGTTGCGATGGTGAGAGGTTGTGATAGCCTGGCATAATAGGGATGATAGACTACTCATATCAATAAGGAATTCCTTCTTTTCCGGGAGCCCATTCGGAAAGAACTCCAAAGTTAAGCATGCTCAGCTTGGAGTAATTTCAGGATGGGTGACCGACCGGGAAGTTGCTCCCGGGTGCGCACGAGTGAGGACAAAGTGCGCAGGAAAGACTAGTGTTGATCTGTGAGGCCAGTCTAGATCCCGCCAGGAGTAACGACCACCGGCGGGTGTGTCCGGAGCATTACAAGTTGGTATCAGAGCCGACCCTCGCGGTTACACGGATGTTTGCGGACAGGTGCGCGGTCATGTTGTTCATGATGTTTGTGACCCGTCGTGGCACACGGCATGGCACATGTACCGGACTGGATGCACAGACGTATGTGCCAAGACGGAACGTTCCTGTGGCCCGACGAGGACGTCGGTTCCTCTGAGTGGGGGTGTATGTGATAGCCTGGCATAATAGGGATGATAGACTACTCATATCAATAAGGAATTCCTTCTTTTCCGGGAGCCCATTCGGAAAGAACTCCAAAGTTAAGCGTGCTCAGCTTGGAGTAATTTTAGGATGGGTGACCGACCGGGAAGTTGCTCTCGGGTGCGCACAAGTGAGGACAAAGTGCGCAGGAAAGACTAGTGTTGATCTGTGAGGCCAATCTAGATCCCGCCAGGAGTAACGACCACCGGCGGGTGTGTCCGGGGCGTTACAGAGGTAAAGGCCGAGCACGAGCGTCCGCCGCCTCCGTTAGGTCATCTGCACGAGGCTGGGTGAGCGCCCTGCCATGCCTACGGATGTCGGCTCCAGCTTCCACGGTGGAAGGGCCCCAAATCGTGGTCGTGGAGGGCGCGGACTCCGGGGCCGAGGCGGCCACGCCGGATTATTCGCGCTTCCTCCCCCAGCAGAAGCTCACTCGGTGGAAGCGGCCCACGAGTTCGTCGTGGCGATGCATCACCAGCCACGCAGCTGGTTGCGGCTTCCAAAGTCTTTCGCAAAGACAATGGAAGGCGACGAGCCCCCAGGCCTCTGGCTGCGAGCAGATGGGTGCTGCAACGGCCCTGCCTGCGTGGCCACGAAAATCTCCCCCAACGGCTTCATATATTTGCCGCGGGGGTGGAAGTCGTTCGCCCGCTCCCGTGGGCTAGGACGAGGGCATCTTCTCCACTTTAGATTTGATGGTTCTTCCACGCTCTTCGTGAAGTTCTTTGGAGCTTCCGGCAGGCGCTTGGAGTGCTGTGCAGAAAGCGAAAGCAGCAGCGACGCCAGTTTCCTCCAGCAAGACCGAGGATGACGACGACGACTCTCCAAGCGTCAAGAATGAAGATGACGACTCCGACTCCATCTAGACACCGGCAGCACCATCATCTGGCCTTCTGGGAACGAGATGTGCTTTACGTAGGTGCTCCTTTTGCCCGTGTAACGGAATCAACGTATCTCGCTTACGGCGCATTTGCATGAAATGCATGTTGATTCCATTGCATTTAAAAATGTGCAATTTTTCCTTGTCTGTCTTTTTTTTTGTATGATGTGGCCCCTACGCTTTTTGGAAACTTGCAGGTGCGCACACTTGCCGCGAGCGCTTTGAGGAACAGGTCCTTAGCAGCTTACTGGAAGCGTCACCTCCGGCAAGGTAACTTGAAGGTCACAATGCAGCTGCAAATCTTGCCGAGCGGACTCGAGGCAACGATACATACGTGCCATGTCCCTTTCTGTCACTGGGATTGAGCACCACAAGATCGAACCCATTACAAAGCACCTCTTCCCATGGCAAGATAAATCAATCTAGTTGGCCAAACAAAATCAATAGATCGGAGAAGAAATACGAGGCTATAATAATCATGCATAAAAGAGTGCAGCAAAGACTCAAATAATATTCATGGATAATCTGATCATAAACTCACAATTCATCGGATCCCAACAAACACACCGCAAAAAGTGATTACATCGGATAGAACTCCAAGAACATCGAGGAGAACATTGTATTGAAGATCAAAAAGAGAGAAGAAGCCATCTAGCTACTGCTTATGGACCCAAAGGTCTGTGGTAAACTACTCACGCATCATCGGAAGGGCAGCAAGGTTGATGTAGAGCCCCTTCGTGATCGATTCCCCCTCCGGCGGTGTACCGGAGAAGGCCTCCAGATGGGATCTCTCTGGAACAGAAACTTGCGGCGGCGGAAAAAGTATTTCGTGGACTCTCCTCAGGGTTTCTGATTTTTTTGGAATTTATAGTGGAGGAATTAGGTCAAACGGAGCTGGGGTGGGCCCATGAGGCACCAGGGCGCGCCTGCCCCCCCCCCCCCCCCAGGCGCGCCCTGGTGGCTCGTGGCCACCTCCTCTGGCGTCTAGTCATCTCCCGAAGCTTCTAGTGTTGTATATGGCCAGAAAAAAATCTCCAAAAAGTTTCGTGGCATTTGGACTTCGTTTGGTATTGATTTTCTGTAAAACAAAAACAGGGCAGAAAACAGCAACTGACACTGGGCACTAAGTTAATAGGTTAGTCTCCAAAAATGATATATAATTGCTGTAAATGCATATAAAAACATTCAAGATTGATAATATAACAACATGGAACAATCAAAAATTATAGATACGTTGGAGACGTATCAGCATCCCCAAGCTTAATTCCTGCTCGTCCTCGAGTAGGTAAATAATAAAAACAGAATTTTTGATGTGGAATGCTGCCTATCATATTCATCACATATTCTTTTCTTTTGTAGCATGGACATTGGACTTGAATAATTCAAAGCAATAGTCTATAATTTGACATGAAGATATAAATACTCAAGCATGCTAACAAGCAACCATGCCTTTCAAAATATCAATGCTAAAGAAAGTTATCCCTAGCCCATTATGCTCAATCATTGATCCATTCATGAAACACACTCAAATATTAGCTACATCCAATGCACAAGTATGACAATAGTGCTCTCTAGTTGGTGCTTTATAAGAGAAGATGGAGACTCAAGTAAAAATAAAAATTGCATAAAAGTAAATAGATAGGCCCTTCGCAGAGGGAAGCAGAGATTTGTCAAATGTGCCAGAGCTCAAGGCTGAAATTAAAGAGATAAAATATTTTTAGAGGCATGCTTTTCCTGTCAACGAAAACGACCGAGAATTCCCATTATTTTCCATGCTAGACACATCATAGGTGGTTCCCAAACAGAAAGTAAAGTTCATTTCCTTTCCACCATTCTTTCACAATCCATGGCTAGCCGTATCCACGAGTGCCCTCCATACCAACACTTTCCAAGGAATTTTGTTGTTATTAATTTTGATTTCATTGTGGGAGTGGGCATCCCTATTACCAACCATTCTCTCGTGCAATGACAAGTGAATAAACACTCATCGTGAGAATAACACACCTAGCATGGAAAATAATGGCCACCCCCTGCCGCTTCATGAGCGGTACGGGCACACAAAATGGAAAATTATTTTGAAAATTAGAGTTGGCACACGCAAATTTACTTGGAACGGCATTGAAATACCGCATATAGGTAGATATAGTGGACTCATTTGGCACAACTTGGGTTTAAGGATTTTGGATGCACAAGCAGTATTTCCACTTAGTACAAATGAAGGCTAGCAAATAGATTGAGAAGCAACCAACCAAAAAACGAAAACGGTCATAAAAATGCATTGAACATAACTAACACCAAATAATGCACCATAAGTAGGATATATTTCTTTGCATAACTATTGACTTGATGTGCATGCATAGGAAATCACAAACCTTAACACTAATATTCTTACTAAATCACAATTACTCACTAACATGACTCACATATTATCATTTCCATTTCGCAAAACTATTGCAAGGAATCACACTTATCATATCCAATGATCTATATGAAAGTTTTTATTATATCCCTCTTAAATATTCATCACTTTGGGACCAAATTCATATCTTGTGCAAATTACCGTTACTATCATCTACTCTCAAAAAGATTTAAGTGAAGCATGAGAGTGCAAATATTTCTTCAAAATTTCAATCTTATCAATTCTCAAAATAATATAAGTGAAGCATGAGAATTCATTTCTTCAAAATATAGCCACCACCGTGCTCAAAAAGATTTAAGTGAAGCACTAGAGCAACTACCTAGCTTAAAAAATTTAAGTGAAGCACATAGAGTATTCTAACAAATGATGATAAACGTGTGGCTCTCTCAAGATAGGTGTGTTCAGCAAAGATGATTGTGACAAACTAAAAAGCAAACAAAGCAAAGACTCATATAATACAAGACGCTCCAAGCAAAACACATATCATGTGACGAATAAAAATATAGCTCCAAGTAAAATTACCGATGGTTGGTAGAAGAAAGAGGGGATGCCTTCCGGGGCATCCCCAAGCTTAGACGCTTGAGTCTTCCTTCAATATTACCTTGGGGTGCCTCGGGCATCCCCAAGCTTAGGCTTTTGCTGCTCCTTATTCCTTCATCCATCGTGATCTCACCCAAAACTTGAAAACTTCAATCACACAAAACTCAACAAAACCTTCGTGAGATCCGTTAGCATAACAAAATAAATCACTACTCTAAATACTGTTGCAAACCCATTCATATTTTATTTTTGAATTATACCTACTGTACTCTAACTTCACCATGGATTATACCCCCCGATACAATCCATAGATTCATCAAAACAAGCAAGTAGTGCATCAAAAACAGAATCTGTCAAAAACAGAACAGTCTGTAGCAATCTATTTAAAAGCCCTACTTCTGTACCTCCAAAAATTCTGAAACATTAGTACAACGTGGGAAATTCATATACCAATACTGTGTAAAAATTTCAGATTTTTCTAACACTCCAGTACAGAAAAAAAATTCGGGCACTGGACGCAAAACTTTCTGTTTTCCAAACAGCATCAATTATATTATCTTCCAAATCATCCTAAAGGCTTTACTTGGCACAAACACTAATTAAAAACACAAAAACACAATCATACCAGTAGCATAATTGTGAAAACACACAATAACAGAAAAAATTTATTTTATTCATTGGGTTGCCTCCCAACAAGCGCTATTGTTTTATGCCCCTAGCTAGGCATAATGCATAGTTTCAAGTGTTGTCATCTTTGGTCTTAGTAATCTTTATAGGAGTTTTCTCAAACCCGGGAGGTTCTTTACGCTTCCCATTATTCTCAGAAAAAGAGCCAATTTTAAGGTCTAAAATATCCAATTGCTTATTGCATAAAGAAATCAAAGTGTTCGTGCGATTGAGATTTCCACTAATATTTTTAAGAGGCTCGTTAGACTTTTGCAATTCAACCAAATTTTTCTGCATATCACCCAATTTATCTAATATTTGAGCCCCCTCTTGAGTAAAAGCAAAACCCTTTTGTGGTGGTGGAACCCCTAATATGCCTTCTATCATTTCATAGGCAGTATTGGCCTCACTCTCAATAAAATTCTCTTTTGCGGTAAAATCCAAAAGTTGTCTATGATGTATGGTTAAACCTATATAGAAATTGCGAAGCAAAAATTTTAAATCCCCTTTTATAGAGCAAACATGGTAGGATTCCATTAACCTATACCAAGCATCTTTAAGATTTTCTCCTTGTTTTTGTTTGAAGTAAAGTACTTCAAAATCCGGCGACAAAGGAGGGATAGTCATGCTAGTCATGATGGCAAATCAAGCAAAAGAGCAAACAAGAAAAAGGCAAACGAAAAATATTTTTGTATTTTTGTAAAAATGTTTTAGAAGTGGGGGAGATGAAAACGAGAGGCAAATGGCAAATAAAATAAATGCAAGGAGATGAGAGTTTATGCAAAGGTACTTGATAGATGTTGATGATGTCTCCTCGGCAACGGCGCCAGAAATTCTTCCTGCTACTTGTAGCTTGCGTTGGTATTTCCCCGAAGAGGAAGGGATGATGTAGCACAGTAGAGATAAGTATTTCCCTCAGTTATGAAACCAAGGTTATCGAACCAGTAGGAGAATCACGCAACACCTCGTTAGCAGCACCTGCACACAAACAACAAATCCTTGCACCCAACGCAAACGAGGGGTTGTCAATCCCTCGGCGGTCAATTGCAAGATTAAATTGTATGTGATAGATAGATAGATTGAAACAAAAATACAAAATAAAATAAATAAAAGAAAATGACAGCAATATTTTTAGGGTTTTAGTAATATGATTTAGATAGACCCGGGGGCCATAGTTTTCACTAGAGGCTTCTCTCAAGAAAATAGCATACGGTGGGTAGACAAATTACTGTTGGGAAATTGATAGAAAAGCAAATAATCATGACGATATCCAAGGCAATGATCATGTATATAGGCATCGCGTCCAATACAAGTAGACCGACTCTTGCCTGCATCTACTACTATTACTCCACACATCGACCGCTATCCAGCATGCATCTAGTGTATTAAGTCCATAAAGAACGGAGTAACGCCTTAAGAACGATGACATGATGTAGACAAGATAAACTCACGTATGAATAAACCCCATATTTTTACCCTTAATAGCAATGATACATATGTGTCATGTCCCTTTCTGTCACTGGGATTGAGCACCGCAAGATCGAACCCATTACAAAGCACCTCTTCCCATGGCAAGATAAATCAATCTAGTTGGCCAAACCAAATCAATAGATCGGAGAAGAAATATGAGGCTATAATAATCATGCATAAAAGAGTGCAGCAAAGACTCAAATAATATTCATGGATAATCTGATCATAAACTCACAATTCATCGGATCCCAACAAACACACCGCAAAAAGTGATTACATCGGATAGAACTCCAAGAACATCAAGGAGAACATTGTATTGAAGATCAAAAAGAGAGAAGAAGCCATCTAGCTACTGCCTATGGATCCGAAGGTCTGTGGTAAACTACTCACGCATCATCGGAAGGGCAGCGAGGTTGATGTAGAGCCCCTCCGTGATCGATTCCCCCTCCGGCGGAGTACCGGAGAAGGCCTCCAGATGGGATCTCTCTGGAACAGAAACTTGCGGCAGCGGAAAAAGTACTTCGTGGACTCTCCTCATGGTTTTTGATTTTTTGGGAATTTATAGTGGAGGAATTAGGTCAAACGGAGCTGGGGTGGGCCCACGAGACACCAGGGCGCGCCTGCCCCCCCCCCCCCAGGCGCGCCCTGGTGGCTCGTGGCCACCTCCTCTGGCGTCTGGTCTTCTCCTGAAGCTTCTAGTGTTGTATATGTCTAGAAAAAAATCTCCAAAAAGTTTCGTGGCATTTGGACTTCGTTTGGTATTGATTTTCTATTAAACAAAAGTAGGGCAGAAAACAGCAACTGGCACTGGGCACTAAGTTATTAGGTTAGTCTCCAAAAATGATATATAATTGATATAAATGCATATAAAAACATCCAAGATTGATAATATAACAGCATGGAACAATCAAAAATTATAGATACGTTGGAGACGTATCAGGCATCTCTTCGACCGTGGGAGCGCTTGCCTCAGCAACAAGAACCTGAGGCTCTGCGCGAAGCTGCTGCTCACCGACAGTCGTGTTGTTGTTCCCGGCAACTTCCTTGCCGGCGGCTTCTGGGAGCTCTGCCGGAAAATACTTGCCTGTGTTGATGGAGTGACTGATGGTTGATTCAAATGGAGCACAAAAGTTTCCGGTTCCACAAGAAGCTTTTGAGCAGCACACTTTGACAGGCTATCAGCAATGCTGTTTTCCGCACGAGGAATGTGCTCTGGTTGCAATCCGTCAAAGTAATCTTCCAATTTCCTCACTTCTTCCACATACGCTTCCATCAGCGGGCTCTGGTAATCTTTGTTCACTTGCTTCACAACAAGCTGCGAGTCTCCACGGACAATCAACTTTCTGATTCCTAAATCCACCGCGATCCTGAGACCGGCAAGGAGTCCTTCATACTCAGCAGTGTTGTTCGTTGCTTTCTCCCTAGGAAAGTGCATTTGAATTACATACTTGAGGTGCTCTCCGGTGGGTGCGACAAGCAGCACTCCAGCACCGGCGCCTTGCAGCGAGAAGGCACCGTCAAAGTACATGATCCATTCTTTGGCTGTCTCTTTGCTGGGGAGAGCTGTTTCTTGGATTTCCTCGTCTTGCGTTGGCGTCCATTCTGCAATGAACTCCGCCAAGGCCCTGCTCTGAATAGTTGATGTGCTTTCAAACTTGAGTGCAAAGCTCGACAGTTCCAATGCCCACGCCACTATCCTGCCAGTTGCATCTGGATTCCTCAAAATACGCTGCAACGGAAAGCGAGTGACGACGGTGATCTCATGTGCTTGGAAGTAGTGACGCAACTTCTCGATGCCATAAGAAGACCGAAAAGCAACTTCTGCACACCAGAATATCTTAACCTAGCCCCCTGCAAGAGGGAACTAGCAAAATATACCGGCCGCTGCACCACCTTCTTCTTTGGCACCACTTGTTGATTAGCTTCACTTGCTTGCGCTATTTCTGATTTATCGGCACCAGACCTTGCCGGAGAAGATTCTGGCTTGTCGCTGGACGGGCTTGCCGCTGCTGCTTCTTCGTCATCGACTTCCCTGTGCGCCACTAATGCAGCACTGACCACTTGATTTGTTGCCGCCAGATATAGCAGCAACGGCTCTTGTGCTTTAGGCGCAACTAGTGTTGGCGCAGAAGCGAGGTATCTTTTCAAATCCTGCAGCGCGGCCTGTGCTTTCGGAGTCCATTTCATTGGACCTGCCTTTTTCAAAATCTTAAAAAATGGCAGGGCGCGCTCAGCAGATTTTGAAATGAACCTACTTAAGGCAGCAACACAACCGGCAAGACGCCGCACATCCTTGATGCTTTTTGAAGGAGAACGCGACAGAAAACAAAAAAATTCGGTACAGCGAGCACACCCAGGACCACTATGGAGACTGCATACAGGGTTTGATCTGATCATTACCGACTCTTAGCGCAGCGGAAGTAGAGTCGATGTAGATCGTCAGTGCAGATCCCCGCAGCTAGGATTTACAACCTCCCAACCGCGAGGATGTACTCCCTCGTCAGACAGCCCTTCGGGAGGCGGTCGGACAGTCCCTCGGACGATGTCACGGACAGCCCTTCGGGAGGACCCTCGAAGCTCGAACGGTAACTCGGACAGCCCTTCGGGGGGACCCTCGAACAGCCCCTCGGGCAAAAGATCGAACCTACAACCTCTCTACGGGGTTGCACACATACGGTGTCAGCTATCCGACAGGGCTTCGCCGTCCAGAACTAGTTCCTGCCGGAACCTAGACAGCCTTTCGGCTCTACAAAACTATTTCGTGGGAGGGAGAGAGAGAGCCAGACAAAGCATGGCATGTGTATGAGAGCAAGGGATGAGTGTGGAGAGCTCCTCTCCACCTCTATTTATAGGAAAGCCAAGGGGAAGGGTGCCTCCAAAAAATACCAAAACACCCATGCATTAGGTCACATATGATGGGTATTATGGGCATAATGGGAGGCCTTGTGGAGCTCCAAGGAGGAGCACCACCCTTGGCCGGCCACCCCTTGGGGGGCCCCCAAATGGGGTTCCTTCCCTTGCAAGCCTCTTCCGTCTAGAACTTTGACTCAAGTCCAAAAAGGTGGCTATCCAAAATAGTAACCCAAAAAGCACTTTCGCTATTCACGAAGACATTTTTCTGCGACCGATAAATCCGAAAATATTTTTGTGAGTCTTAGAATAATTCCAGTACCCACTAAAACAATTCTGGACGCAGTCCGAAACATTTCCGGATCAATGTTTTTCTTCAGCGAAAAGCAACCAAAGCGGTTCCGGCAGCTCCGGAACATTTCCGGTTTTTATCCCGAAAAAATCCCAGAAGTTTCCAGAATAATTCTGGCACCCTCCAAGAATTTCCAGGCGTGTGCCGAAACCAATTTAACTTAATGTTATACCCGAAACAACTTTTCAGTTTCACCGAAACTATTCCGGTGTTCTCTCCGGAACGTTTCCATTTTCTCCGAAACTTTTCCGGTGACTTTCTCTCAGACTCCCTGTCTAGTATTCAGCAGATAGATGACCCTTAAGCGTGTGACCCTATAGGTTTGGTGAAGTATAGACATGACCCGGAACCCTTTCCAATCAATGATCAACAACAGAGCCGTGGACACCCATATTGATCCCTATACCCACACGAGGAAATATTCGAGTGAACCTCCAGTTGCCGTGTGCTATTCCTATTGCTTCATGATATATTACAAACAGCCGAGGTGAGAATTATCGGCATCCCCGTGGATCAACAACTTGTCCACTATGCCAGTTACCTCGTTACCGCTTTTGTTCTCTTTTCTCGTTTCCGCGTTCCGGCATCCTAGTGATCAAATCACAATGTGTCTGGCCAGACGATGATGGATACCGTAACACCGAGAGGGCCCAAGAATATCTCTCCATCGTCGGAGGAGCAAATCCCAATCTTGAGCTATCTTGTTTCTTGTCATACTTTTCCGTGAACCCGTAAGCCACCGTAATAGCCACCCAGTTACGGATGACGTTTAACAAACCCCAAAGTTCACGAAGCAAGTACGCAGGAACTTGATACTCTCATGGTCTAAGGAATTATGCAAACATTAACTATCTCTGTGTTATTAACCATTAACTTGTGACGAATGTATCTCATAGCATAACATCAATTCGGGTTGATTCAACACAAGTGTTCTACTAACATTGTGCCCTCAAAATTGCCGGCATAGACATGCCCATGATCATGAAAATAGGATCATCATGCAATACTTGAGCTAGTCTTAGAGGCATGACCAGGAATACATTTTACCGTTTATTATACCACACGTGCACATGAGTTTCCCTCCAAGCCTCATGGATATTGCAGACTCGAGAATCATTGCAGTTATAGCATGGAACATAAACATTCATTACAAACTCAGAGATACAAAATAACTGTTATTACTGCCTCTAGGGCATATCTCCTACACTTTTTGGTGCTTGAATCTGCTCAATTGCTTTGATCTTGTCGGGATTTGCTTCGATTCCACACTGAGATACAAAGAACCCGAGAAGTTTGCCGGATGGAACGCCAAACACACACTTCTCGGGGTTGAGCATCAAATTGATCTTGCGCAAGTTTGCGAATGTTTCTTCTAAGTCTTGAATATGGGTTGATTTGTCCTTGGTTTTGACCACTATATCACCCATATATGCTTCCACATTCCTATGCAGCTGGGGCTCAAAACCAATCTGGACTGCTCTTGCAAATGTTGAACCAGCACTCTTTAATCCGAAAGGCATACGCACAAAGCAGTACGTGCCACATGGAGTAATCAATGCGGTTTTCTCCTCATCCTCCTTGGCCATGAATATCTGATGGTACCCAGAATATGCATCAAGGAATGAGAGTAAATCACAGCCGGCAGTAGAGTCTACAATTTGATCAATGCGCGGCAAGGGGAAAGGATCCTTTGGACATGCTTTGTTAATATCAGTGTAGTCGATACAAAGTCTCCACTTTCCATTTGTTTTACGCACTACAACTGGATTTGCTAACCAAGTTGGATGTAGTACACCTCTAACTAAGCCTGCTGCTTCAAGTTTCTTGATTTCCTCGGCAATGAACTGTTGCCGCTCCAAAGCCTGCTTCCTGATTTTCTGCTTGATGGGCCGAGCATGAGGACAGACGGCAAGGTGGTGCTCAATTACCTCCCTGGGAACACCGGGGATGTCAGACGGTTGCCATGCAAACACATCGACATTCGCCCGCAGGAAGGCAATGAGCGCGCTTTCCTATTTGCTGTCAAGTGAGGCACTGATGGTGAAGGTACCGCCAGTACCATCCTCCTTCGCCGACACCTTCTTCGTTGCTGGTGGAGTGGCCTTGGATTTTTTGCCGGTAGAGCACTCCGGCAAGTCTTCAACAGGTGCGCAACACTCCGAAGAGGTGCGCTTCCTGGAATTCTTGTCAGAGGTCTTGCCAGACTTCTTGGTTTTCTTCTCCTTGGCGGGAGCTGGCGCCTTGGCGGCTTCTGCTGCAACCACATCTCTGTAGAGTTTGTCGATGCATATGACTGCATCCTTCTTATCAGAATTGATGGAAATGACACCCATTGGCCCTGGCATCTTCAACGTGTTATAGGCATAGTGGGCCGCTGCCATAAACTTAGCCAAAGCTGGGCGGCCAAGAATTCCATTATACAGCAAGGGGATCTTGACAACATCAAACACAATCTTCTCTGTTCTATAGTTCAATTCCCCGCCAAACGTCACCGGCAATGTGATCTTCCCCTTGGGTTGGCTTCTTCCCGGGTTAACTCCTTGGAATGTACCAGTCTGCTCGAGCTCTTCATCGGGAATCCGCAGCCTCTTGATCACTTCTGGAGAAATCAAATTTAGGCCGGCCCCATCGTCAACTAACATTTTTGTGACCTGGAGGTTGCGAATTGTCAGTGAAACCAACAACGGCAAACACCCGACCGCAGTTGTGCGATCAGGGTGATCCTCGGCATCGAAAATGATAGGCGTGTGTGACCATTTGAGTGGCTTTTGGGCACCCATTGCCGGTTCTGCCGCATTGACCACACGTGCCCACTGCTTGAGCTGGCGGTGAGAAGAGTGCAAAGATGCACCTTCGTCAATGCACATGGCCTCAGTTGCCTTCTGGAATTCCTGTTCACTGGACTCTCCGTCGTCCTCTTCTTCTTCACTTCCATCATCTTCCTCTTTCTTTTCGCGGCCTCTAGCAGGCTTCTCTTTTTGCTGCTTGGCCTTGCCGCGGCGGCCTCCTCGACCACCACGGTTTTTCTTGCCAGACCCGCCAACACCATCATGGCCCTTCTCCTTGTCGCGTTTTCATATTCAGCTTTCTGCTTCTCCGCAAGGTGCTCGACTTGTCGGCACTCTTGGAGATCATGGCCCTTGGTGCGGTGAATCTTGCAGTATGGCCCATCAGATTTGCCGGCCTTCTCATTTGCCGCCGCCTCCTGACAAGTGGTGCAGACAACAGCCTCCTTGCCGGAGTCTTCCGTTTTGGCTTTCTTGGCGGTGTTGGAGTTGCCGGACCCTTCGACAGCCATCACAGTTTTTCCCTTGCGCTTCCTGTTGCGCTTTTAGACCTTCTTCTTCGAGGTGGCAGCATCGTCATCCTCGGAGTCCACTTCGGCACCAGCATCCTCCCCGGGAAGTCTCCTTCCTTCCTCAGCGCGCGCACACTTATCCGCCAACGTGTAGAGCTCATTGACAGTCTTCGGCAGCTTGACGTTCATCTTCTCCCGCATCCTTCGATTACGCACGTTCGTGTGGAAGGCGGCAATCACGGCTGCGGGGTGCACATCCGGAATATTGCGGTGCACTCGGCTGAATCTCTGGATGTACTTGCGCAAATTTTCACCATCTCTTTGCGGGATCACTTGTAGATCGCTGGGCTGTCCAGGGGCCTTGTGGCCTCCGGTAAAGGCACCAACAAACTCATTGCAGAGATCTGACCACGAAGAAATGGAGTTCTCCAGCAAGTTCATCAGCCAAGATCTCACATTGGGCTTCAGCACCAACGAAAAGTAGTTGGCGAGAATCTTCTCGTCTCTTCCCCCGGCACCTTGCACGGCAATCGTGTAGATGCCCAAAAACTCTGCCGGATTCAGCTTGCCGTTGTACTTTTCTGGTACTTCCGGCTTGAAGACCCGGACGGACGGCCAGCGGACTTGCCGCAGCTCACGAGTGAAGGCTGGACATCCAACCTCGTAAGGTAGATATCCGCCAACCTCGGGCACAGGCTCATCAACGACTGGGCCGTTGCGCGCGTCGGATTGACGGCGCGCCTCCCGGCGCCGTTCAATGGTGGTGCGGGCATCCTCTACCTGCCCGTCTTGCAGCACTTGCCATTGATCTCGCCGTGCCCGTGGATCTGAAGAGGCCATTGACATCTCGTCAGGCTCCGCAGTTCACTGGGTTTGCCATGGCTGCTGGCATTGCTGCTGTTGAAGTTGTTACCGCGGAGGTGACTGCACCGTTGGCGCAGCACCTTCAACACGGCCACCAGTTGGAGCTACTGGTGCTGTTTGCGGACGCCGAGATGGCTCCGCTTGCTGTGACCTGCTCGTCTCGGCAAATCCAATCAGGCTCTGGATGGTGGCTCTCCACTCATCCATCTTTTCTGCTGCCGGAGGAAAGTTCAGCAGCATCTGGGCTCGCACCATCGCCTCTGCTGCTGTGGCTGGCATGGCCGGAAGCGAAGACCGCGACGTCGCTCTACTCCTGGCAGAGCCAGCAGGAGCGCCATTGCGATCTTGCTGCCGCGGCGCATGTTCAGCGGCGGGCTGCCGTGGCACATGGTTAGCAACGGGCTGTCGTGGTGGAGCCTGACGATCTGGAACTTGATTGATAGGAGTTTTGCCATGTGGTCGCCGCCGCCTTGAGTCGTCGACGCCGCTCGGAGTCGCACTGCGCCCATTGTGTGACGGGCACAGCGTCTGTCCTGACGCAGCATCTCTAGACGCCGCCGCGGCAGGATCTTGGCTCGCACCGGCCCAGGCATTGCTGCTCCGGTGGCTGCGTTCGTCGACGCGGTGAGGAGGAAGAAGACGTCCATCCGCTCCGCCCACGCCGTCACGGCTTTGCTTGCCAGAGGGTCGAGGAGGTTGACCGCCTCCAGCGCCTCCGCTTCCCGCTCTGACCACGGTGGGCACAGCGACCGCGCCGCCCGCGCTAGTCGTGCCAACCGCGGCGTCCGCACCGCCCGCATTGGCTGCGCCACCAGCGGATACGTGCGAAGGAACGTTGGAAGTAGAAGGAGCCGTCATCATGATGCCCTCCTTCTTGGGGGCCATAGATGACGAGGAAGATGGTGATGAAGCTGATGAAACTGACGCGCAATCTACTGACTCAGGTTCGCGCAAGCGATCCCCCTACCTGGCGCGCCAAAGATGTCGTGCATACGACCATCTATGGGGCCATCTAGCCCCTTTGCGGTTCGACTAGGGAGATCGACGAGCACAAAGAGCAGAACCAGCAGAAACGCAAAGAGTTTACCCAGGTTCGGGCCACCGTGAGGTGTAAAACCCTACTCTTGCTTTGATGTATTGGATGAGTATGAACACAAGTACAAGGAGCGCTTCCCCGGCAAGGTGCGGAAGGAGCAGCTACGCATGCAAGTTGTGCAAAGGATCGATCCCCCCTGTAAACGTTGCCCTGGCCCTCCTTTTATAGCTCAAGGGGTCACCACAGTGGCAAAACAGTCATTTTGTATTGATTGGATAGCAAACAGTGCTATCATACCTAACTCTGCCTGTTTAGGACAAAAGCAATAAATGCTCCATTAGGTGTCATGTGGAGGAGGAGCCCCGGCAAGGATTCTGCACCGCTCGCCCAGCTACCTCCTATTATCTTGACATGCCTTCTGGACGGGTGTCATTAAAGGCAAATCTCCTTCCAGCGCGCTGACACGTGCGCGACAAATCTCACCTAACTGCCTGTGGGCTCGACACCTCATCGATTAGCGACTAGCTGCTCGATGAGGTAGAGCGCTAACAGCTAGCGAGAGCTTGCCGGCATGGAGCTTGCCGGGCCTTCACCTTGCCGGCTCGGCCTTGCCGGCAAAGGTTATCTTCGGTGTAGAACTTGATGCTTTGTCTTGATCTTTTCCCCAATGGCTTCTGCAACTGGGTCTTGAATCTTGTTCTTGGTTTTGGACTCGGCTCGAATTATTCTCCGGCAAGCCTTGCCGTCGGGAAGGCTACTACTACCTATGCATAAGTCAGGGGTATTAAGGACCTATTTCTTAATGCACCGATAGGAGCCCCCGGGCCTGGGCCACATGCGCATGCCAAGTGTCGTTAGGCTAGGCCCAAAACAATGCACAGGCACGCGTGGCAGAGAATAACTGCCATATCTGTCATAATCTTCACTTTTACTGCTCTTTCCGCCACGCGTTTTACATGCAAGGCGAGGGATTGGCGAAGAGGGGCTGTCGCTGGAGTAGTGCGCCTGATAATGCACAGTCACTTCAAACAGCGAAGAGCCAGCCCCCGTGCCTTCCCCATAAAGAGAGGGCTATGGAGGGCGCTGCAAATCCATCTCTTCCCATTCCATTCTGCCAATCATCGTCACTCTCTTCCTTCGTCTTCCTCCCTTTGTTGTTCTCTCTGAAGATCCACCGTTGCGATGGTGAGAGGTAGAGGCTGAGCACGAGCGTCCGCCGCCTCCATGAGGTCGTCTGCGCGAGGCTGGGTGAGCACCCCTGCCATGCATGTGGAGGTCGGCTCCAGCTTCCGCGGGGGAGGGGCCACAAATCATGGTCATAGAGGGCGCGGACTCTGGGGCCGAGGCGGCCACGCTGGATTATTCGCGCTTCCTCCCCCAGCAGAAGCTCACTCGGTGGAAGCGGCATACGAGTTCGTCGTGGGGATGCGTCACGAGCCACGCAGCTGGTTGCGGCTTCCAAAGTCTTTCGCAAAGACAATGGAAGGCAACGAGCCCCCAGGCCTCTGGCTGCGAGCAGATGGGTGCTGCAACGGCCCTGCCTGGGTGGCCACGGAAATCTTCCCCAACGGCTTCATAGATTTGCGGTGGGGGTGGAAGTCATTCACCCGCTCCCGTGGGCTAGGACGAGGGCATCTTCTCCACTTTAGATTTGATGGTTCTTCCACGCTCTTCGTGAAGTTCTTCGGAGCTTCCGGCGGGCGCTTGGAGTGCTATGCAGAAAGCGAAAGCAGCAGCGACGCCAGTTCCTCCAGCGAGACCGAGGATGACGACGACGGCTCTCCAAGCGTCAAGAATGAAGATGACGACTCCGACTCCATCTAGACACCGGCAGCACCATCATCTGGCCTTCTGGGAACGAGTCGTGCTTTACCTAGGCGCTCCTTTTGCCCCTGTAACGGAATCAACGTATCTCGCTTACGGCGCGTTTGAATGAAATGCATGTTGATTCCATTGCGTTTAAAATGTGCAATTTTTCCTTGTCTGTCTTTATTTTTGTATGATGTGTCCCCTACGCTTTTTGGAAACTTGCCGGTGCGCACACTTGCCGCGAGCGCTTTGAGGAACAGGTCCTTAGCAGCTTGCTGGAAGCGTCGCCTCTGGCAAGGTAACTTGACGGTCACAATGTAGCTGCAAATCTTGCCGAGCAGACTCGAGACAAGATAAGTGCACAGTCTGATCGCGACAAGGTTCCTTCGCGTGCAAGTTTTTCATACAAACACAAAATCGTTCAAGGAAAATTGCAAATGTAACAAGGAAATTGTTTCAAAGTTTTTCAACTTAGCTTTTCCTTGCACTGTCTTTCTTGTCGCACAAAATGATCACTTGAACGTCATTCAATGCCACTGTGAGGTGTAAAACCCTACTCCTGCTTTGATGTATTGGATGAGTATGAACACATGTACAAGGAGCGCTCCCCCGGCAAGGTGCGGAAGGATCAGCTACGCATGCAAGTTGTGCAAAGGATCGATCCCCCTGTAAACATTGCCCTGGCCCTCCTTTTATAGCTCAAGGGGTCACCACAGCGGCAAAACAGTGATTTTGTATTGATTAGATAGCAAACAGTGCTATCATACCTAACTCTGCCTGTTTAGGACAAAAGCAATAAATGCTCCGTTAGGTGTCATGTGGAGGAGGAGCCCCGGCAAGGATTCTGCACTGCTCGCCCAGCTACCTCCTATTATCTTGACACACCTTCTAGACGGGTGTCATTAAAGGCAAATCTCCTTCCAGCGCGCTGACACGTGCCCGACAAATCTCACCTAACTGCCTGCGGGCTCAACACCTCATCAATTAGCGACTAGCTGCTCGATGAGGTGGAGCGCTAACAGCTAGCGAGAGCTTGCCGGCACGGAGCTTGCCGGGCCTTCACCTTGCCGGCTCGGCCTTGCCGGCAAAGGTTATCTTCGGTGTAGAACTTGATGCTTTGTCTTGATCTTTTCCCCAATGGCTTCTGCAACTGGGTCTTGAATCTTGTTCTTGGTTCTGGACTCAGCTCGAATTATTCTTCGGCAAGCCTTACCATCGGGAAGGCTACCACTGCCTGTGCATAAGTTAGGGGTATTAAGGACACATTTCTTAATGCACCAACACATCTCCGCTGTCCAAGAAGAAAATAATGATATGCATGAATCTATAGATAATTATGATTCCCTTGATTTGATTGAAATACCCCTCTCGATGAATGTGATGCTTGCTATTCTTATGGGCATGATGCCAATATTAATGATGCTTATAGAGATGAACTTGCTATAGTTCCTTATGTTAAAAATGAAATTATTCCTATAGCACCCATACTTGATAGCTCCTTGAATGAAAAGCATGGTTGCAATGATGTTATTATAAATTCTATTAATGTCAATTGTGCTAATCATATGCAAAGTTACAAGCTTGGGGATGAAAATTTTGTTATGTCCACTACTTATTGCAATGATCATGATTGGGGTGATAATGCTTCTTATGATCTTGAAAATTTATTTAAGCCTCATGATGAATATGTTATTGATAATAATGTTTGCAATACTATTAAAAGTCGGTTTGGAAGAGTGTCAACTTTAGGCAATAATAATCCCATATATTTGGAGAGTGTTCAATCTTATGAAATTTTTGATAAAAGTGGGTTTGGAGAGGTCATGACTTTAGTTGATGTTAATCCCACTATCTTGGAAGATTATAAAACTTTTATGCATGTGGATCATGAAGATAATATTTAGTATGATAGCTATATTGTTGAATTTGATTATGATCCTACATGTAATTATTGTGAGAGAGGAAAATATGGTTGTAGAATCTTTCATGTCAATAAATTACCTCTCTTTGTGCTAAAATTATTAATGCTTCATTCTTCCTATTTGCATATGCTGGATATTGCTTGTCTTGATAATTTGTTTTCCTATAAAATGCCTATGCATAGGACGTATGTTAGACTTAAATGTGTTTGTCACATGTTTTATGATGCTCTCTTTGTATTTAATTATTATCTTTCATGTGAGCATCATTAAAATCTCAAACCTATCTTAATGGCTATAAAGAAAGAGCTTGTTGGGAGACAACCCAATAGTAATGTTTTATTTTTTTTGTGATTACATGATTATAGCCTCTGTTATGATTGTGTTTTTATGTTTAAATTAGTGTTTGTGCCAAGTAATGCCTTTGGGATGATTTGGAAGATAGTATGATAGATGCTGTTTAAAAACAGAAACTTTTGCGTCCAGTTCTGGAATTTTAGTTTTTTGATGGAACGTGATAAAACTCTGAATTTTTTACAGAGTATTGAAATATTAATTTCCCACGTTGTCCTAATTTTTCAGAATTTTTGGAGTTACATAAGTATGGCCACAATTCAGATCTTTACAGATTGTTCTGTTTTAGACAGATTCTGTTTTTGTTGCATAGTTTGCTTATTTTGATGTATCTATGGATCGTATCGGGGGGTATGAGTCATGGAGAAGTTGGAGTACAGTAGAATTATGCCAATATTAAATATGAATCAATTTACTACAGTACTTAGAGTTAAAGATTTTTATGCTATACTAACGGATCTCACGAGGTTTCTGTTGAGTTTTGTGTGCTGAAGTTTTTCAAGTTTTGGGTGAGACTACGATGGATAAAGGAATAAGGAGAGGCAAGAGCCTAAGCTTGGGGATGCCCATGGCACCCCAAGGTAATATTCAAGGAAAACTCATGCGTCTAAGCTAGGGGATGCCCCGGATGGCATCCCCTCTTTCGTCTACAATCTATCGGAAACTCACCTGGAGCTATATTTTTATTCATCACATGATATGTGTTTTACTTGGAGCATCTTGTGATATAGTTTGTTTGCTTTTGTTTGATTTTTAGTTTGTCACAATCATCATTTCTGAACACACCTTTTTGAGAGGGACACACATTATTCGGAATTTGTTAGAATACTCTATGTGCTTCACTTATATCTTTTGAGCTAGGCAGTTGCTCTAGTGCTTCACTTATATCTTTTAGAGCACGGCGGTGGTTATATTTTAAAGAAATAGTTGCACTCTCATGCTTCACTTATATATTTGAGAGTCTAATAAATAGTAATGTCAATTTGCACATGTTGAAAGAATGGTCTTGATATGATAGGTATTCAAGAGGGATATAATAAAAACTTTCATGTAGATCACTGAATATGATAAACTTGATTCCTTTCAATAGTTTTGCGATATTGAGATGGTAATATGTGGGAGGTACTAGTAGATGATTGTGGTTTAGTAGGAATAATTGTGTTAAGGTTTATGATTCCCGAAGCATGCACATATGATCTGTCGTTATGCCATGAAATTGGAGCATGATTTATTATTGATTGTCTACCTTATGAGTGGCGGTTGGGGACGAGCGATGGTCTTTTCCTACCAATCTATCCCCCTAGGGGCATGCGTAGTAGTACTTTGCTTCGAGGGCTAATAAACTTTCACAATAAGTATGTGAGTTCTTTATGACTAATGTGAGTCCATGGATTATACGCACTCTCACCCGTCCGCATTTTGCTAGCCTCTCCGGTACTGTGCCTTGCCCTTTCTAACATTGAGAGTTGGTGCAAACTTCGCCGGTGCATCCAAACCCCGTGATATGATACGCTCTATCACACATAAGCCTCTTTATATCTTCCTCAAAATAGCCACCATACCTACCTATCATGGCATTTCCATAGTCATTCCGAGATATATTGCCATGCAACTTCCACCGTTCTTTTTATATGACACACATCATTGTTGTCATATTGCTTTGCATGATCATATAGCTAACATAGTATTTGTGGCTCAGCCACCTTTCATCATTTTTTATACATGTTACGCTAGATCATTGCACATCCTGGTACACCGCCAGAGGCATTCATATAGAGTCATATTTGTTCTAGTATCGAGTTGTAATCTTGAGTTGTAAGTAAATAAAAGTGTGATGATCATCATTATTAGAGCATTGTCCCAGTGAGGAAAGGATGATGGAGGCTATGATTCCCCCACAAGTCAGGATGAGACTCCAAACAAAAAAAAGAGGCTGATACGTCTCCGTCGTATCTACTTTTCCAAACACTTTTGCTCTTGTTTTGGCCCCTAATTTGCATGATTTGAATGGAACTAACCCGGACTGACGCTGTTTTCAGCAGAACCACCATGGTGTTGTTTTTTGTGCAGAAATAAAAGTTCTTGGAATTGGATAAAACTTTTTGGAGATTTTTTATGGAATATATAAAAAATACTGGAGCCAAAACCTACTGGAGGGGGGCCACTGGCTGCCCACGAGGCACCAGGGCGCGCCACCCCCCCCCTAGGCGCACCCTGGTACCTCGTGGGGCCCATGTGGCTCCGCTGACCCTAATCTCAGGCCTATAAATTCACAATTCTAGAGAAAAAAATAATAGAGTAAGTTTTATTGCGTTTCACGATACGGAGCCGCCGCCACCTCCTGTTCTTCATCGGGAGGCCAGATCTGGAGTCCGTTTGGGGCTCCGGAGAGGGGGATCTTCCAGCATCGTCATCATCAACCATCCTTCATCACCAATTTCATGATGCTCACCACCAGGAGTGAGTAATTCCTTTGTAATCGAGTTAGTTTTGTTAGGGCTTGATCCCTAGTATCCACTATGTTCTGAGATTGATGTTGCTATGACTTTGCTATGCTTAAAGCTTGTCACTAGGGCTCGAGTGCCATGATTTCAGATCTGAACCCTTTATGTTTTCATGAATATATTTGTGTTCTTGATCCGATCTTGCAAGTTGTATGCACCTGCTACGTGTTATGATCCGCATACCCCAAGGTGACAATAATTGGGATTCTTTCCGGTGATTGCCGTAGTTTGAGGAGTTCATGTATTCACTAAGTGCTAATGCTTTGTTTCGGTTCTCTATTAAAAGGAGGCCTTAATATCCCTTAGTTTCCTTCTGGACCCCGCTGCCACGGGAGGGTAGGACAAACGATGTCATGCAAGTTCTCATCGCAAGCACGTATGACTATATACGGAATACATGCCTACATTACATTGATGAATTGGAGCTAGTTCTGTGTCGCCCTAGGTTATGACTGTTACATGATGAATGTTATCCAACAATATCACTGATCCAATGCCTACGAGTTTTTCACATATTGTTCTTGCTAAGTTACTACTGTTGCTACTGCTGTCACAATTGCTACAAAACTACTGCTGCTACTGTTACTGTTACCGTTACTATTATTGTTACTGCTATCAAGCTATCATACTATTGTGCTACTGATCACTCTACTGCAGATATTTAGTCTCAGGTGTGGTTGAATTGACAACTCAACTACTAATACTTGCAAATATTCTTTGGCTCCCCTTGTGTCGAATCAATAAATTTGGGTTGAATACTCTACCCTCGAAAACTGTTGCGATCCCCTATACTTGTGGGTTATCAAGACCTTTTTCTGGCGCTGTTGCAGGGAGCATAGCTATATTTGTGGAGTCATTTGGGATTTATATCTGTTGATCAATATGAAGAATCTGAAAGACGCTAAGACCAAGATCGTTCCCTCTAAGACGAGGGGAGGTAAGGAACTGCCATCTAGCTCTGCACTTGATTCACCTTCTGTTTTGAGTAAACTTGCAACACCACCACATGCTATTAATTCTGATATGTCACAAGTTATTGATGATACCACTTCTGCTATGAATGATACTCATGATGATGCTAGTACTATGCTTGATAATGTTGTGCCACTTGGTGAATTTCTTAGTGAACAACTTGCTAAAGCTAAAGAAATTGAAAATGCTGAAACTCTTGAGAATTATGATTCACCTATTATGCCTAGCTCTCCTACTAGAGTTGAAACACCTGATAAACATTGCTTTGATAGGGAGACGGCTAGAGCCATTCTTGCTTGTAATGATAGAGATGAAGTTATAAAACTGCTTGCTGAAATGAAAGAAAAATCTATGAGGGAGAGAATGAAATATGATCCTAAGTTTGCTACCTCTCCTATATTTGTTACTAATAAGGATTATGAATTCTCTGTCGATCCAGAGTTAATCACTTTGGTTGAATCTGATCCTTTTCATGGTTATGAAACTGAAACTGTTGTGGCACATCTTACTAAATTAAACGATATAGCCACCCTATTTGCTCATGAGGAAAAAATTCGTTATTACTATATTCTTAAGTTATTTCCTTTCTCATTAAAGGGTGATGCTAAAGAATGGTATAATACTCTTGCTCCTGGTTGTGTGCATAGTCCCCAGGATATGATTTATCACTTCTCTAAAAATTATTTTCCTGCTCATAAGAAACAAGCTGCTTTACAAGAAATATTTAACTTTGTGCAAATTGAAGAAGAGAATCTCCCTCAAGCTTGGGGGAGGCTTCTCCAATTACTTAATGCTTTGCCTGATCATCCTCTTAAGAAGAATGAAATACTTGATATCTTCTATAATGGACTAACCGATGCTTCTAGGGACTACCTAGATAGTTGTGCGAGTTGTGTTTTCAGGGAACGGACTATTGAACAAGCTGAGGAATTATTGAATAATATATTGAAGAATGATAATGATTGGACACTTCCTGAACCGCCGCCTAAACCCACTCCGAAGAAGAGGGGTATTTTATATCTCAGTCCTGAAGATATGCAAGAAGCAAAGAAATGCCAGAAGGAAAAAGGTATTAAAGCTGAAGATATTAAGAATTTACCACCTATTGAAGAGATACATGGTCTTGACAAACCGACACAGGTAGTAGAGGTAAATTCTCTTATAAAGTTTAATGAAAGTGATATTCCTTATAACAAACCTCCTAGTCAATGCTTGTATGAATTTGACAATTATATTATTAAGCAAGATCATTTCAATGCAAATGTTATGAAACAATTGAAACGAAATGCCTACATGATTGATCGCTTGAGCGACTGGTTATTTAGAATTGCTAATGATGTTAAAGGTGTAAGTAAACATGCATCTATGGTTCAAACCCAATTAGAACAAGTTGCTAAATCTCAAAGTGAATTGCTCAATGAAATGAATAACAATATGAATGATCATGCTGTTAGGGTAATGTCTAGAGGAGGTAGAATGACTCAGGAGCCACTTTATCCTGAAGGTCACCCAAAAAGAATTGAACAAGACTCTCAAAGAATTAATGTTGATGCACCTAGTCCATCTAGAAAGAAAAAGAAAAAGAAAAATGATAGGACTTTGCATACTTCTAGTGAACCTGAGGTAGAAAAACCCTCGGAGGATAGTAATGATGTTTCTATTTCTGATGCTGAAACACAATCTGGTAATGAACATTCACCTGATGATAATAATAATGATGATGCTCATGTGGATACCCAACCAGATAATGATAAAGAACTTGATAATGATGTTGAAATAGAACCTGCTATTGATCTTGATAACCCACCTTCTAAAAACCGACGTTATGATAAAAGAGACTTCGTTGCTAGAAAACATGGTAAAGAAAGAGAACCATGGGTTCAAAAACCCATGCCCTTTCCTCCTAAACCATCTAAGAAAAAGGATGAGGAAGAATTTGAACGCTTTGCTGAAATGCTTAGGCCAGTCTTTTTGTGCACTCGTTTGATTGATATTATAAACATGCCTCCTTATGCTAAATACATGAAAGACATTGTCACAAATAAAAGAAAGATACCTGAAGCTGAAATTTCCACCATGCTTGCAAATTATTCTTTTAAGGATGGAGTACCTAAGAAACTAGGAGATCCAGGAATACCAACTATACCATGCTCCATTAAACAAAATTATGTCAAAACTACTTTGTGTGATTTAGGAGCCGGTGTTAGTGTTATGCCTTTCTCTTTATATAAAAGACTTGATTTGAATAAACTCACTCCCATTGAAATATCATTGCAAATGGCTGACAAATCAACTACCATACCTATCAGTGTTTGTGAGGATGTGCCCGTTGTAGTTGCAAATGTTACTATCCTAACAGACTTTGTTATACTTGATATGCCCGAGGATGACAATATGTCGATTATCCTTGGTAGACCCTTTTTGAATACTGCAGGGGCTGTTATTGATTGCAACAAAAGCAAGGTCACTTTTCATATCAATGGTAATGAACATACGGTGCACTTTCCGAAGAAACAATTGCAAGTAAATGGTATTCATGTTATTGGAAAGATTCCAACAATTACTATTGGAAGTTTTCAACTCCCTCTTCCTACTGTTAAAAAGAAATATGAAACTCTTATTATTGGGGAGATGCATATCCCCGTTGAGGTAACTTAGTGTTATACGAAAATTCTTCGGTTTCATGCAACTCGGAAATGGTTTGTTAATAAGACTTGATCAACCTTATTAATGGATTCTTTTTGAGGGGCATGTGGTCGATGAATTTAGTAAGCACAACCTTCTGTACCCACTTTTTGTTTTCTGTTATTTTTAGTTAAATAAAATAAAATGCCATGATTATCCTGTTTTCTGATTTATCAGTGCAATAAAAAATGGTCCAGAAATGAAAGTGCTCAGAATGCAATAAGATTTTGATATGAATTTTTATATAATATTTAAGAATTTTTGGCACTGGAAACATACCAGGGGGTGCCCCAGGTGCCCATGAGGCACCAGGGCACGCCACCCCCCTGGCGCGCCCAGGTGGCTCGTAGGCCCCACAGGGACCCCCTCACTTATTCCTTCAGCCCACTTCGTCTCTTACCTCTAGCAAAAATTCCTGGTAGCTCTCTCTCTCTCTCGTGTTCTTGCTCACAAACCTGAAATTTTCGATCTCTTTGCTCGGAGCTCCGTTTCCGAAACTGTTTTGGGAGATTGCTCCTTGGTATGTGACTCCTCCATTGCTCTAATTAGTTTTTGCTCTAGTGGATTATATTTTGCATAATTAGCTGCTCTTGGTGCTACTTAAAATGAGCTTGCATGTTGAATTCTTGAAGAATTTGATGTTCTGAGTTCATGCTAGGTGCAGGCATCAAGGAAGAATTTGACCAATATATTCACAACACCGAGCTCTCCGCCTTCATCGCAGATAAGCCACCACAACATTACTACCTCACTCATTCATTCACTCAACACTTTGAATATCACCCATGCACTTCTAGAGTTTTATTTCACCTCTATAACAAATCCTATAGTATGTCTCTAGAAGAATTCTGTGATGCATGAAAAATTCCATATTGGGGTTCGTTAGATGAGCCACAAAAATCTGATGATGAGTCATTTCTTAATAGCCTTTGCAACGGTGAGGATAGAGGAGTCACGCAGGCCAGAATAGTTAGCATCCACTTTCCTGCTATCCGATATTTTGCACTCTTTAATGGTAAATGCATTGTTGGTAAGCAAGACTGCAGTACGCTTTGCGCCCCTGACCTAAGTCTTATCCATACGGCTTTGACTGGCAGCAAGTATTATAATCTTGGGGCTATTGTCGCACGTAGGCTGCAGCGTAATGCGGGTAATGGTGATTTGTATGGAGGAATTTATGCCTCCCGTGTAGCTGCAAGGTTAGGGGTCTCGCCCAATTCCAATGATCCCCTCTTACCCTACAAATATTTAAATTTTGAAACAATGTGAGAACATAAGTTTTTAAAACGCAATGCACAGGGATATGAATATAACTTAGTTTTTAATAAATCTCGATCTGTGTATGTTGTTTTGCCTGCTCTTCCCTCTTTGATTTTCAGAACAAACAGAGATATTATGTATTGGAGAGGGAGGTGCACGAGTACAAGGCGGCGGTCGAGGCTGCCCATCTGGCTGAGGAGGCGGTTCAGAACACCTCTACAAGCTACCACTTCGATTATTACCCAGACCAGGGATGGCGATGACCAAGCTAGGCCAAAAGCCTAAGCTTGGGGGAGTACGTATTTCCCACCGACATTTTATTTATGATCACACATTTCATTTCAGTTGTCGGTGTTCATACTTTTTCATTGTATAATCCATGTTAATTTTATTTTTCTCGCTTTCTTCTTGTGTGTTTGAAAAACTTTGAGAAATTCCAAAAATATTTCTCGTTCCTTTTCGGTTTTTATTTCTAGCTTAATTAGTAGTAGTACTAAAAGAAAACCCAAAAAGATTTCCCGTTTCTTCTTTTGCTTGTTGGGAGTTCCCCCGTGTAAATAGTTTCCTTTTCTCGTTTTCGTTTTTCTTCTTTAACTTGCTTTCTTCAGAAAAACTAAAAACTCCAAAAATATTTTTCAATGTGTTTCTCTAAAATTCTTTTCTTTTGTTGAGTCATTGTAAGGAGAAGACCACGATGAAAATGTTGAGTGGCTCTCGTATGCATTATTGTTGATCTAACAAAAAGCCCATATTACCTTGTCTTCTCCTTTAAATAAAATGCTTGCAGATTCCAGCTTAGTCCACGGCACACTTGCACTATTTTTATTTTCATATCATTCGGTCGTGCAAGTGAAAGGCAATAATGACGATGATTTGATGAAGTGACTGTGGCAAGGAAAAGCGGGTATGAACTCAACTTGTTCTTTGTTTTTGTAAATATGTTTAACTCGGTATACATGATTCAGCATATTATGATTAAACATGTTTATGATGAGAATTAGAGATTATAGTTACTCATGCCATGCTTAAGTAGCTAGGAGTGGATAATGATTTAACTTGAGTGTCAATATGCATTAAAATGATTGTGATGTAGTATGATGATATGGTATCCTCCTCTGAATGTTTCGAGTGGCTTGACTTGGCACATGTTCACGCATGTAGTTGATTCAAAACCAACATAGCCTCCATGATATTTATGTTCATGGTTCTTATATCCTACTCATGCTAGTATTCAATATTGATTATTCATGATGCATGATTATGACCGTTTTCGCTCTCTAGTTGGTCGCTTCTCAACCTATTTGCTAGCCTTCGCCTGTACTAAGCGGGAATACTGCTTGTGCATCAAAACCCCTAAACCAAAGCTATTCCAGATGAGTCCACTATATCTACCTATATGCGGTATTATTCTGCCGTTCTAAGTAAATTTGCATGTGCCACCTCTAAATATTCAAATGAACATCTGTTTTGTGTGCCCGTACCGCTCATGGAGCGACAGGGGGCAGCCAGTATCTTCCATGCTAAGTGGGTTATTCTCATGATGAGTGTTTACTCACTTGTCTTTGCACGAGAGGGGCTGGTAATCGGGATGCCCAGTCCCACTATTAAAATTGCAAAATAATAAAACAAACTCCCCCGGAAAGTTGTTGGTATGGAGGGCACCCGAGGATTCGGCTAGCCATGGCTTGTGTTTGTTGGTGGAGGGGGAGTAAACTTTACTTTACCGCTTGGGAACCGCCGCTAATGTGTTTAGCATGGAAGATATTGAAAACTCTCGGTCGTGACGTTGACAGGAAAGGCATACCTCCCAAAATTATATTTATCTCTGATTTAAGCTTTGAGCTCTGGCACCTCTGCAAATCCATGCTTCCCTCTGCGAAGGGCCTATCTATTTACTTTTATGTTATTTTACTTTTATTGTTGAGTCATCACCTTCTCAAACAAGCACCAGACCTGAGAGCACTATTGTCATCCTCATGCATTGTGAATAGTTAATGTTGTGTGCATCATGACTGGATCTCTGCTACCATGAATTACAATGTTTAGTCGCTGCTTGAACTTTGGAGGTGCTCTGCATTTATGTTTTGTAGTCTCAGAAAGGGCTAGCGAGATACCATGTTGTCATATTATATCATGATTGTTTTGACAAAGTGTTGGCGTTTGAGATATTTTATTATTGCTCGCTAGTTGATTATGCCATTGATATTTGTGAATATAATTTCTAAGAGTTATCATTTGCAGGGTTAGTTATAATCTTTGCTGAAAACCTGGGTATTATTTAAGCATATATACAGATACAAGAACAAAAGAGTTCGTAAAAGTTTTTCTTTATCACTTTCAGTTTGTCAACTGAATTGCTTGAGGACAAGCAATGAGTTAAGCTTGGGGGAGTTGATACGTCTCCGTCGTATCTACTTTTCCAAACACTTTTGCTCTTGTTTTGGCCTCTAATTTGCATGATTTGAATGAAACTAACCCGGACTGACGTTGTTTTCAGCAGAACTACCATGGTGTTGTTTTTTGTGCAGAAATAAAAGTTCTTGGAATTGGATGAAACTTTTTGGAGATTTTTTATGGAATATATAAAAAATACTGGAGCCAAAACCTACTGGAGGGGGGCCACTGGCTGCCCATGAGGCACCAGGGCGCGCCACCCCCCCTCCCAGGCGCGCCCTGGTACCTCGTGGGGCCCACGTGGCTCCGCTGACCCTAATCTCAGGCCTATAAATTCACAATTCCAGAGAAAAAAAAAATAAGAGAGTAAGTTTTATTGCATTTCGCGATACGGAGCCGCCGCCACCCCCTGTTCTTCATCGGGAGGCCAGATCTGGAGTCCGTTTGGGGCTCCAGAGAGGGGGATCTTCCGGCATCGTCATCATCAACCATCCTTCATCATCAATTTCCGGGAGTGAGTAATTTCTTCGTAGGCTTGTGATACGTCTCCAACGTATCTATCATTTATGAAGTATTCATGCCATATTTATAACAATTCTATATGGTTTTGCTATGATTTGATTAGAACTAACCCGGACTGACGATGTTTTCAGCAGAACTACCGTGGTGTTGTTTTTTGTGCAGAAATGAAAGTTTTCCAAATGAGCTGAAACTTTTCGGAGATTTTTTATTGGACAAATAAAAAATATTGGCACCAAGACCCACTAGAGGGGGGCCACCCAGTGCCCACGAGGCACCAGGGCGCGCCACCCCCCCCCCCCAAGCGTGCCCTGGTACCTCGTGGGGCTCACGTGGCTCCGTTTCGCGTGATTCCAACGCTGAAAAATCATATATATTTAGAAACCCTCGAAAGTTAACCGAGATGAGTTTTTACGCCGCCGCAAGCCTCTGTACCTCCACGATCTCATCTATAGCCCTTTTCCGGCACCCTGCCAGAGGGGGGAAGGCATCACCGGAGGCCATCTTCATCATCCCGGTGGTCTCCATGATGAGGAGGGAATAGTTCACCCTCGGGGCAGAGGGTTTGTACCAGTAGCTATGTGTTTGATCTCTCTCTCTCGTGTTCTTGAGATGGCACGATCTTGATGTATTGCGAGCTTTGTTGATATAGATGAATCATATGGAGTTTTCCCCTCTCTATCTTCTTGTGATGAATTGAGTTTTCCCTTTGAAGTTTTCTTATCGGATTGAGTCTTTGAGGATTTGAGAACACTTGATGTATGTCTTGCGTATGGATATCTATGGTGATAATGGGATATTCACTTGAGTCACTTGATGTATGTTTTTGTGATCAACTTGCGGGTTCCGTGACCTTGGGGATTTATGCATAAGGGTTGGCACACGTTTTCGTCTTGACTTTCCGGTAGAAACTTTGGGGCACTCTTTGAAGTTCTTTGTGTTGGTTTGAATAGATGAATCTGAGATTGTGTGATGCATATCGTATAATCAAACCCGTGGGTACTCGTGGTGACATTGGAGTGCCTAGGTGACATTAGGGTTTTGGTTGATGTGTATCTTAAGGTGTTATTCTAGTATGAACTCTAGGGTTGTTCGTGACAATTAATGGGGATGGCTCATAAGATTGATCGGGAAGGATAACTTTGAGGTGGTTTCGTACCCTACAACAATTTCTTTGTTTGTTCTCCGCTATTTGTGACTTTGGAGTGAATTCTTTGTCGCACGTGAGGGATTTACATATGATTCAACTATGTCAACAATGTTGGGAGATTGCACTAGTGAAAGTATGAACCCTAGGCCTTGTTTCTAAGCATTGCAATACCGTTTTTATGCCCGTTTACTATTTGCTACCTTGCTGTTTTTATATTTTCAGATTACAAAAACCTATATCTACTATCCATACTACACTTTTATCATTATCTCTTTGCCGAACTAGTGCACCTATACAATTTACCATTGTATTGGGTGTGTTGTGGACACAAGAGATTTCTTGTATTTGGTTGCAGGGTTGTTTGAGAGATACCATCTTCAACCTACGCCCCCACGGATTGATAAACCTTAGGTCATCCACTTGAGGGAAAATTGCTACTGTCCTACAAAACTCTGCGCTTGGAGGCCCAACACGAGTCTACAAGAATAAGTTGTGTAGTAGACATCAAGCTCTTTTCTGGCGCCGTTGCCAGGGAGGTGAGTGCTTGAAGGTATATCTTTAGATCTTGCAATCGAATCTTTTAGTTTCTTGTTTTATCACTAGTTTGGTTTATTAAAGAAAACTACAAAAAATGGAGTTGAGGTTGCCTCATATTATTCGTCTTTATCATGTCTTTCTTGAAAATAAGGATTCTGATAATTGTGCTCAATTGATAGAAGAAGAATTCAATAAAATGTTTGGCATAAAATATTTGAATGAGGAGCATGATTGCAATGTTGCTAGTATGAATTCTTTGAATATCCATGATGCTAATGATATGCAAAGCCACAAGCTTGGGGATGCTATGTTTGATGAAGATGATATTTTTAGCACCCCAAGTTTTGATGAGAAAATTTATTATGATGATAGCATGCCTCCTATTTATGATGATTATATTGATGAAAGTGGATTTGGAGAGGCCATGAATTTATTTAATGATGATTCCACTATTTTGGAAGAGGTTTCAATTGATTGTGATAAAAAAGTTGCTATCTATGATGATTATTGTGATGACATGTATGCTATAAGGAATAATAATAACCATGAAACTTGTCATCATGATTTTAATGCTCAAATTGATTATGCCAATCAAGTATCTCATGATAGTTATTTTGTTGAGTTTGCTCCCACTATTATGAATGAAAAGAAAATTGCTTATGTGGAGAGTAGTAAAATTTCTATGCTTATGGATCATGAAAAGAATGCTTTATGTGATGGATATATTGTTGAATTTCTTCATGATGCTACTTAAAATTATTTTGAGAGAGGAATATATGCTTCTACATATTTCAACAACATCAAGTTTCCTCTCTTTATGTTGAAAGATTTGAAGTCATGCTTGTTTTGCCTTCCTATGCTAGTTGATTCTTGATCCCATAAACTATTTGCTCACAAAATCCCTATGCATAGGAAGTGGGTTAGGCTTAAATGTGCTAGCCATATGCTTCATGATGCTCTCTTTGTGTTTCAATTCTTTACTTCTATGAGAGGATCATTCAAAATTATCATGCCTAGCTAAAAGGCTTTAAAGAAAAGCGCTTGTTGGGAGGCAACCTAATATGTACCCTTTCTATTTTAGTGTGTTCACATGATTAAGCTACTGTAGTAATCATGTTTTATATGTTTTATTTCAATAATGTGCCAAGTAAAGCCTTTGGGATAGTGTGGATACTTGTTGATTCAATTCTGTGCAAAAACAGAAACTTTTGCCTCCAGTGTTTAATTTTCCAGATTTTACTGGAGAGTAAAAAAATTCTGAAATTTTTACAAAGTATTTATATGCAATTTTTTTACGTTTTCATAATTTTTCAGAATTTTTAGAGTTCTATAAGTATGGTAGTTGCTCAGATCATTACAGACTGTTCTGTTTTTGACAGATTCTGTTTTCAATGCATAGTTTGCTTGTTTTAATGTTTCCGTAGCTTATATTATGAGATATAAATTGTGGAAATGATAGAATACAGTAGGAATTATATGGGAACAATTTTGAATCTTTCCTTGGACAGTACCTATGTACTGGTTTATTCTTTATCATACTAACCGTTCTCACGAAGTTCCGTTAAGTTTTGTGTGATTGAAGTTTTCAAGTTTTGGGTGAGATATCGATATGAGGAGAATAAGGAGCGGCAAGACCCTAAGCTTGGGGATTCCCAAGGCACCCCAAGGTAATATTCAAGGAATACCCAAGAAACTAAGCTTGGGGATGCCCCGGAAGGCATCCCCTCTTTTGTCTTCAACACTATCGGTAACCTCACTCGGAGCTATATTTTTATTCGTCACATAATATGAGTTTGCTTGGAGCATCATTTTCTTCTGTTGATATTTGTTTGCTTCTATCAATAATCATGTTTTGTATCTTTTAGTTCAATAAAATGCCAATTATAGCCTTTACCCTGCTTAGTTTGCAAGTTCATGTGTTGCTGTTTGAAAACAGAAAGTTTTCTATTATGTCCAGAATATTCCTGAATAGTCAGAACATGATAAAAATCTGAAATTTTTACACAGTAAGCATGCATGAGTTCTCTGTCACGTGGTACTTTTTCAGAATTGTTGGAGTTAGGGAAGTATGGATTCTTATTCACTCTTTGCAGACTGTTCTGTTTTGGCAGATTGCTGTTATAGTTGCATTGTTTGCATATGTTTGCGTGTTTAATGTTTCTATTTGAGGATAGGAGTATTAAATATGAAGAGTCATTTAGTATGCAATGTTTAATTATATTTTTTGTGATTTGCTATAGTAGAGAATGTTAAGGTTTTGAGTTGATTTATACTAACTTACCTCACGAGTTCTTGTTGAGTTTTGTGTGGATGAAGTTTTTAAGATTTATAGAAACCGTGATATGAGAGGAATTAAGGAGACACAAAAGCTCAAGCTTGGGGATGCCCAAGGCATCCCAATATAATATTTCAAGAAGTCTCAAGCATCTAAGCTTGGGGATGCCCCGGTAGGCATCCCACCTTTCTTCATCAACATTATCGGTTAGTTTTGGTTGAGCTTAAGTTTTTGCTTCTTCACATGATATGTGCTATTCTTGGAATGTCATTTTATTTTGTTTTTCTTGCTGTTTGAATAAAATATCAAGATCTGAATTTTTTTTAAATGAGATAGAGTCCCCACATAGCTACCTATTTACTTAACTACTCATTTGATCTTCACTTATATCTTTTTGGAGTGGTTTGTCATTTACTCTTGTGCTTCACTTATATCCTATGAGTAAATTGTTGAAATGAATTGAATATCATAAAGTTGAAATTTATATGCTTCATATGCTTGTCTTATGGAAAGTAATGACATTACATAAAGAAAAGTATAAGTGGTAAAATTTATTGGAGATTAACAAGCATAGCATTTAGTCAATGATGCAATTCATGGAAAAGTTAATAAGGGAAGAGAAGATTCACATGCAAATATACTATCTTGGACATCTTTTATGATTGTGAGCCCCCATTAAGTATTTTATATCAAATTGTTGACGTTGGACAAGGAAGACAACGTAATGAATTATGGTTGTTCATATTCACATAGAAGTTATATTGTTATAGATCCTCCAACATGTGGTGCTTGCCCAATATCTTTGCTAGCCAAAAATCCGCACCAAGTAGAGATACTACTTGTGCATCCAAAACCCTTAAACCCAGTTTCTTGCCATGAGAGTCCACTATATCTACCTATGGATTGAATAAGATCCTTCAAGTAAGTTGTCATCGGTGCAATAAGCAATAAAAATTGCTCCTAAAATATGTATGAGCTTTTATTGTAAGGGAAATAAGCGTTGTACGAACTTGTGATGGTAAAGAAATAAAAGCGACGGACTGCATAATAAAGGTTGCTATCACAAGGGGCAATATAACGTGACGTTCCTTTGCATTAAGGGCTTGTGCATCCAAAAATAAAAAGCGCATGACAACCTCTGCTTCCCTCTGTGAAGGGCCTATCTTTTACTTTTATGCATTTACTTTTATGTATTTATTTTTTATGCAAGAGTCAATAGTGTTCTCCTCTATTTCCTTTTTATTTTTCTCTTTTGCAAGCATCATGTGGTGGGGAAAGATCTAGGCACATATATCCAGTTGGATATGAGTGATCATGAGTTATTATTGTTGACATCACCCTTGAGGTGAATAAGTTGGGAGGCGAAATCACAAGCCCCTATCTTTCTATGTGTCTGGCTAAAACTTTTGCTCCATATATATGTCGTGAGTGTTAGCAATCATAGAATACTAAATGATGGTTGAGTATGTGGACTTGCTAAAAATCTCCTACATGAGACCCTTCCTGAAAATATGATGAATTGCAATTGCATTGTTGACTAGAATAGTTTGTTAGTTTCCAAGAAAGTTTATGCCTTATACTTCATTGTTGTGATGAATTGTTACTTGCTCATGAGAAGTTTTATGATAATAAATATTGCTGTTATAATAATGATCTTGCTTTGAATCATTCAAGTCCAATATCCATGCTATAAAAGAAAAGATTATATGATGATTATGATAGGTAGCATTCCACATCAAAATTTCTGTTTTTAATTGCTACTTTATCATGATGGCTTTTATGAGAGAAAGTTGCTGTTATGATGCTAGGAAAAGTGATTGAAATTATCATTGATCAAAATTATACACTATGCTAGCATTCACACTTCATAAATTATTTCTTTTATCATTTACCTACTCGAGGACGAGTAGGAATTAAGCTTGGGGATGCTGATACGTCTCCAACGTATCTATAATTTATGAAGTATTCATGCCATATTTATAACAATTCTATATGGTTTTGCTATGATTTGATTAGAACTAACACGGACTGACGCTGTTTTCAGCAGAACTACCATGGTGTTGTTTTTTGTGCAGAAATGAAAGTTTTCCAAATGAGCTGAAACTTTTTGAAGATTTTTTATTGGACAAATAAAAAATATTGGCACCAAGACCCACTAGAGGGGGGCCACCCAATGCCCACGAGGCACCAGGGCGCGCCACCCCCCCAGGCGCGCCCTGGTACCTCGTGGGGCCCACGTGGCTCCGTTTCGCGTGATTCCAACGCTGAAAAATCATATATATTCAGAAACCCCCGAAAGTTAACCGAGATGAGTTTTTACGCTGCCGCAAGCCTCTGTACCTCCACGATCTCATCTACAGCCTTTTTCCGGCACCCTGCCAGAGGGGGGAAGGCATCACCGGAGGCCATCTTCATCATCCCGGCGGTCTCCATGATGAGGAGGGAGTAGTTCACCCTCGGGGCAGAGGGTTTGTACCAGTAGCTATGTGTTTGATCTTTCTCTCTCTCGTGTTCTTGAGATGGCACGATCTTGATGTATCGCGAGCTTTGTTGATATAGATGAATCATATGGAGTTTTCCCCTCTCTATCTTCTTGTGATGAATTGAGTTTTCCCTTTGAAGTTTTCTTATCGGATTGAGTCTTTAAGGATTTGAGAACACTTGATGTATGTCTTGCATATGGATATCTGTGGTGACAATGGGATATTCACTTGAGTCACTTGATGTATGTTTTGGTGATCAACTTGCGGGTTCAGTGACCTTGGGGATTTATGCATAAGGGTTGGCACACGTTTTCGTCTTGACTTTCTGGTAGAAACTTTGGGGCACTCTTTGAAGTTCTTTGTGTTGGTTTGAATAGATGAATATGAGATTGTGTGATGCATATCGTATAATCAAACCCGTGGGTACTCGTGGTGACATTGGAGTGCCTAGGTGACATTAGGGTTTTGGTTGATGTGTATCTTAAGGTGTTATTCTAGTACGAACTCTAGGGCTGTTCGTGACAATTAATGGGGATGGCTCATAAGATTGATCGGGAAGGATAACTTTGAGGTGGTTTCGTACCCTACAACAATTTCTTCGTTTGTTCTCTGCTATTTGTGACTTTGGAGTGAATTCTTTGTCGCACGTGAGGGATTTACATATGATTCAACTATGTCAACAATGTTGGGAGATTGCACTAGTGAAAGTATGAACCCTAGGCCTTATTTCTAAGCATTGCAATACCGTTTTTATGCCCATTTACTATTTGCTACCTTGCTGTTTTTATATTTTCAGATTACAAAAACCTATATCTACTATCCATACTACACTTTTATCATCATCTCTTCGCCGAACTAGTGCACCTATACAATTTACCATTGTATTGGGTGTGTTGGGGACACAAGAGATTTCTTGTATTTGGTTGCAGTGTTGTTTGAGAGATACCATCTTCAACCTACGCCTCCCACGGATTGATAAACCTTAGGTCATCCACTTGAGGGAAAATTGCTACTGTCCTACAAAACTCTGCGCTTGGAGGCCCAACATGAGTCTACAAGAATAAGTTGTGTAGTAGACATCAGCTTGCTGGACGGTGATGAGTTGGATGAGATTTATCATTTAATCAAGTTAGTTTTGTTAGGGCTTGATCCCTAGTATCCACTATGTTCTGAGATTGATGTTGCTATGACTTTGCTATGCTTAATGCTTGTCACTAGGGCCCGAGTGCCATGATTTCAGATCTGAACCCTTTATGTTTTCATGAATATATTTGTGTTCTTGATCCAATCTTGCAAGTTGTATGCACCTGCTACGTGTTATGATCCGCATACCCCAAGGTGACAATAATTGGGATTCTTTCCGGTGATTGCCGTAGTTTGAGGAGTTCATGTATTCACTAAGTGCTAATGCTTTGTTCCAGTTTTCTATTAAAACGAGGCCTTAATATCCCTTAGTTTCCTTATGGACCCCGTTGCCACGGGAGGGTAGGACAAAAGATGTCATGCAAGTTCTTATCGCAAGCACGTATGACTATATACGGAATACATGCCTACATTACATTGATGAATTGGAGCTAGTTCTGTGTCGCCCTAGGTTATGACTGTTACATGATGAATGTTATCCAACAATATCACCGATCCAATGCCTACGAGTTTTTCACATATTTTTCTTGCTAAGTTACTACTGTTGCTACTGCTGTCACAATTGCTACAAAACTACTGATGCTACTGTTACTGTTACCGTTACTATTATTGTTACTGCTATCAAACTATCATACTATTGTGCTACTGATCACTCTACTGCAGATATTTAGTCTCAGGTGTGGTTGAATTGACAACTCAATTGCTAATACTTGTAAATATTCTTTGGCTCCCCTTGTGTCGAATCAATAAATTTGGGTTGAATATTCTACCCTCGAAAACTATTGCGATCCCCTATACTTGTGGGTTATCAAGGCCAAAAGAGCCCACAAAAAAAATGATGAAATGAGAGAATAAGAGAGAAGGGACAATGTTACTATACTCTTTTTTCCACACTTGTGCTTCAAAGTAGCACCATGTTTTTCATATAGAGAGTCTCCTATGTTGTCACTTTCATATACTAGTGGGAATTTTTCATTATAGAACTTGGCTTGTATATTCCGATGATGGGCTTCCTCAAATGTCCGAGGTCTTCATGTGCAAGCAAGTTGGATGCACACCCACTTAGTTTTCATTTGTTGAGCTTTCATACACTTATAGCTCTTAGTGCATCCGTTGCATGGCAATCCCTACTCCTCACATTAACATCAATTGATGGGCATCTCCATAGCCCGTTGATTAGCCGCGTTGATGTGAGACTATCTTCTTCTTTTTGACTTCCCCTTATTATCTCTATCATCATATTCTATTCCACCCATAGTGCTATATCCATGGCTTGTGCTCATGTATTGCGTGGGGGTTGAAAAAGCTGAAGCGCGTGAAAAAGTATGAACCAATTGCTCTGCTTGTCATTGGGGTAGTGCATGATAAATACTTTGTGTGAAGAAGATGGAGCATGACAGGATTATATGATTTTGTGGGGATAACTTATTTTAGCATCGTTATTTTGAAAGGCATGATTGTTTGTTAGTATGCCTGAGTATAGATGTCTTTATATCAAATTATAGACTATTGCTTTGAATCATTTGGATCATAATATTCATACCATAAAAGAGATTACATGATGATGAAACATGTTAGGTAGAATTCCACATCAAAAATTCTGTTTTTATCATTTACCTACTCGAGGACGAGCAAGAATTAAGCTTGGGGATGCTTGATACGTCTCCAACGTATCTATAATTTTTTATTGTTCCATGCTATTATAGTATCAATCTTGGATGTTTTTATATGCAATTATATATCATTTTTTGGGACTAACCTATTAACCTAGTGCCCAGTGCCAGTTGTTGTTTTCTGCTTGTTTTTGGCTTTACAGAAAATCAATACCAAACGAAGTCCAAATGCCACGAAACTTTTTGGAGATTTTTTTCTGGACATAAGAAACTTTGGAAGCTTTGGGAGGAGGGCAAAAGCCTCACGGAGGCTTCACAAGGCAACAGGGCGCGCCCCAGGGGGGTGGCGCGCCGTGTTGCCTTGTGGGGCCCACGTGGCTCCGTTTGACCTAATTCCACTTCTATAAATTCATTCGGAAACCACCGAGGAGCCAGAAGAAAAAACCTTTCCGCCACCGCAAACCTCTGTTCTTCCACGATCCCATCTGGAGGCCTTTTCCGGTACTCTGCCGGAGGGGGAATCAATCACGGAGGGCTTCTACATCAACCTTGCTGCCCTACCGATGATGTGTGAGTAGTTTACCACAGACCTACGGGTCCATAGCTAGTAGCTAGATGGCTTCTTTTCTCTCTTTGATCTTCAATACCATGTTCTCCTCGATGTTCTTGGAGTTCTATCCGATGTATTCTTCTTTTGCGGTGTGTTTGTTGGGATCCGATGAATTGTGAGTTTATGATCAGATTATTCATGAGAAATATTTGAGTCTTCTCTGAACTCTTTTATGCATGATTAAATATAGCTTTGTATTTCTCTCTGATCTATCGATTTGGTTTGGCCAACTAGATTAGTTTATCTTGCAATGGGAGAGGTGCTTTGTGATGGGTTCAATCTTGCGGTACTCAATCCCAGTGACAGAAAGGGACATGACACGTATTTGTATTGTTGCCATTAAGGATAAAAGGATGGGTATTATTCATATTGCTTGAATTTGCTTCTCTACATCATGTCATCTTGCTTAAGGCGTTACTCTATTTTTATTAACTTAATACTCTAGATGCATGCTGGATAGCGGTCGATGAGTGGAGTAATAGTAGTAAATGCAGGCAGGAGTCTGTCTACTTGTCTCGGACGTGATGCCTATATACATGATCATTGCCATGAATCCGTCATAATTATTTGCTTTTCTATCAATTGCCCAACAGTAATTTGTTTACCCACCGTATGCTATTTGTTCGAGAGAGAAGCCTCTAGTGAAAACTATGGCCCCCGGGTCTATTTAATCATATATAAAAAACCAAAAATACCTTACTACAATTTATTTACTTTATTTAGTTTAGTGATTTATTTTATCATTTTATCTCTATCAGACTTAATCCTTGCAAATAACCGCTAAGAGGATTGACAATCCTCTTATTTGCGTTGGGTGCAAGTGTTTGCTTTTGTGTGTGCAGGTGTTACTCACTGGATTTTGTCGTGGTTCTCCTACTGGATTGATAACCTTGGTTCTTAACTGAGGAAAATACTTATCTCTACTATACTGCATCATCCTCTCCTCTTCAAGGAAAATACCAATGCAGTCTACAAGTAGCACCAGGCGCGCCCTAGGGGTGGTGGCCGCGCCCCCAGGCTTGTGGCGCTTGGTGGGCCCCCCTCTGGTAAAACTCTTCGCTAGTATTTTTTTATATATTCTGAAAATATTCTCCGTAAATTTTCAGGTCATTCCGAGAACTTTTATTTCTGCACAAAAACAACACCATGGCAATTCTACTGAAAACAGCGTCAGTCCGGGTTAGTTCCATTCAAATCATGCAAATTAGAGTCCAAAACAAGAGCAAAAGTGTTTGGAAAAGTAGATACGTTTGGGACATATCAACTCCCCCAAGCTTAACTCATTGCTTGTCCTCAAGCAATTCAGTTGACAAACTGAAAGTGATAAAGAAAAACTTTTAGGAACTCTTTATTCTTGTATCCGTATATAAGCTTAAATAGCACCCATGTTTTTAGCAAAGATCATGAACTAACCATGCACATGATAACACTTAGAAATTATATTCACGGATATCAATGGCATAATCAACTAGACAGCAATAATAACATATTTCCAATGCCAACAATTTGTCAAAACAATCATGATATAATATGATAACACGGTATCTCGCTAGCCCTTTCTGAGACCGCAAAACATAAATGCAGAGCACCCCCAAAGTTCAAGCAGCGACTAAACATTGTAATTCAGGGTAGAGGAGATGCAGTCATGATGCGCACAACATTAACTGTGCTCAATGCATAAGAATGACAATAGTGCTCTCAGGATTGGTGCTTAGTGTGAGAAGGTGAGACTCAACAATAAAAGTAAAATATCATAAAGTAAATAACATAAAAGTAAATAGATGGGCCCTTCGCAGAGGCAAGCAGAGATTTGCAGAGGTGCCAGAGCTCAAAGCTTAAATCAGAGATGAAAACAATTTTGGGAGGTGTACTTTTCCTGTCAACGTCACGACCGAGGATTTTCAATATCTTCCATGCTAACACATTATCGGCGGTTCCCAAGCGGAAAGGTAAAATTTACTCCCCCTCCACCATACAAACACAAGCCATGGCTAGCCGAATCCACGGGTGCCCTCCATACCAACAACAATCCGGGGGAGTTTGTTTCATTATATAATTTTTTTTCATTTTCATCATTTTTTCATTTTTTCATAGGACTGGGCATCCCTTATACCAGCCTCTCTCGTGCAATGATAGATGAATAAACACCCATCTCGAGAATAACCCGCTTAGCATGGAAGATACTGACCGCCCCCTGTCGCTCCATGAGCGGTACGGGCACACTAAACAGATGCTTATTTGAATGATTAGAGGTGGCACGTACAAATTTACTTGGAATGGCAGAGTAATACCGCATATAGGTAGATATGGTGGACTCATCTGGAACAACTTGGGTTTAAGGATTGTGGATGCACAAGCAGCATTTCCGCTTAGTACAAGTGAAGGCTAGCAAATAGGTTGAGAAGCGACCAACTAGAGAGCGAAAACGGTCATAATCATGCATTGAGAATAATTAACTTTGAATACTAGCATGAGTAGGATATAAACACCCTAAACATAAATATCGTGGAGGCTATGTTGGTTTTCAATCAACTACATGTATGAACATGTGCCAAGTCAAGCCACTTGAAACATTCAGAGAAGGATACCATATTAACATACTACATCACTACCACTTTAATGCATGTTGACATCTAAAATACATCATTATCCACTCCTAGCTAATTAAGCATGGCATGAGCAACTATAATCTCTAATTGTCATCACAAACATGTTTACTCATAATATGCTGAATCATGGTTACTGAATTAAACATATTTACAAAAACAAAAACAGAAAGAGTTCATACCCGCTTTTCTTTGCCACAGCCACTTCATCAAATCATCGTCATTATTGCCTTTCACTTGCACAACCGAATGATGTGATAATAATAATAGTGCAAGAGTGCCGTGGTCTAAGCTGGAATCTGCAAACATTTTATTCGAGGGAGAAGACAAGGTAATATTGGCTCTTCGTTAGATCAACAATAAAGCATATGAGAGCCACTCAATATTTTCATCGTGGTCTTCTCCCTTCGTCAACTCAAAGAAAAGAAATTCAGAGAAACACACTAAAATATTTTTGAAGTTTTTGGTTTTTAGAAGAAAGCAATTAAAGAAGAAAAGCAAAAATGAGAAAAACTATTTACACGAGAGAACTCCCAACAAGCGAAAGAAGAAATGAGAAATCTTTTTGGGTTTTCTTTTAATACTACAAGCTATCTAAAGAAGAAAGAAACTACAACTAATTTTTTTTTGGATTTTCTTTTAATACTACAAGCTATCTAAAGAAGAAAGAAACTACAACTATTTTTTTTTTTGGATTTTCAAAAGTTTTCTGAACACACAAGAAGAAAACGAAAAATTAAAATAACATGGATAATACAATGAAAAAGGATGAACACCGACAACTGGAATGAAAGTGTGAACAGGAATGTAATGTCGGTGAGAAATACGCACTCCCCCAAGCTTAGGCTTTTGGCCTAAGTTGGTCTACTGCCACGGATCAAAATCAGCACCTCCAGGGTAGTACTGAGGCTGCTGAGGGTCCCACTGGTAAACGGCCTCCTGAGGCTCCCACTGATAAACGGCTCCTGGTACGGTGCGGGCTCAGGTGCTGGGGGTGCGGTCAAGCCCCAGTAAGCATAAATATCCTCAGGCATGATGATGTATCTACGCCTGTGAAGATCAAACAAAGTAGGCGCAGGCAAAGTAATAATCTCACGCGTCCCTGCTACTTGTGAGTTGCATTGGGATTTCCCCGAAGAGGAGGGGATGATGCAGTACAGTAGAGATAAGTATTTCCATCAGTTATGAAACCAAGGTTATCAATCCAGTAGGAGAATCACGCAACAACTCGTTAACAGTACCTGCACACAAAACAACAAATCCTCGCACCCAACGCGAACAAGGGGTTGTCAATCCCTTGGCGGTTAATTGCAAGATTAAATTGTATGGTGATAGATAGATAGATCGAACAAAAATACAAAATAAAATAAATAAAGTAAAATTGCAGCAAGGTATTTTTAGGATTTTCAATATATGATTAAGGTAGACCTGGGGGCCATAGTTTTCACTAGAGGCTTCTCTCTTGAAAATAGCATACGGTGGTTAAACAAATTACTGTTGGGCAATTGATAGAAAAGCAAATAATCATGACGATATCCAAGGCAATGATCATGTATATAGGCATCACGTCCGAGACAAGTAGACCGAAACGATTCTGCATCTACTACTATTACTCCACACATCGACCGCTATCCAGCATGCATCTAGAGTATTAAGTTCATAAAGAACGGAGTAACGCCTTAAGCATGATGACATGATATAGACAAAGTAAACTCACGCATGAATAAACCCCATCTTTTTACCCTTAATAGCAATGATACATACGTGTCATGCCCCTTTCTATCACTGGGATTGAGCACCGCAAGATCGAACCCATTACAAAGCACCTCTCCCATTGCAAGATAAATCAATCTAGTTGGCCAAACCAAATCAATAGATCGGAGAGAAATACGAAGCTATAACAATCATGCATAAAAGAGTTCAGAGAAAACTCAAATAATATTCATGGATAAACTGATCATAAACTCACAATTCATCGGATCCCAACAAACACACTGCAAAAAGTGATTACATCGGATAGAACTCCAAGAACATCAAGGAGAACATTGTATTGAAGATCAAAAAGAGAGAAGAAGCCATCTAGCTACTAACTATGGACCCGAAGGTCTGTGGTAAACTACTCACGCATCATCGGAAGGGCAGCAAGGTTGATGTAGAGCCCCTCCGTGACCGAATCCCCCTCCGACAGAGTGCCGGAAAAGGCCTCCAGATGGGATCTCTCGAGAACAGGAACTTGCGGTGGCGAAAAAAGTATTTCGTGGACTCCTCTGTTGGTTTCCCGATTTAGAGAATTTATAGAGGTGGAATTAGGTCAAACGGAGCAGAGGTGGGCCCACGAGGCACCAGGGCGCGCCACCTCCCTGGTGGCTCGTGGCCACCTCCTCTGTCTTCTGGCCCTCTCCCGAAGCTTCTAGTGTCTCTTATGTCTAGAAAAAAATCTCCAAAAAGTTTCGTGGCATTTGGACTTCGTTTGGTACTGATATTCTGGAAAACCAAAAACAGGCAAAAAACAGCAACTGGCACTAGGCACTGAGTTAATAGGTTAGTCCCAAAAAATGATATAAATATTGCTTGTAAGTGTATATAAAACATCCATGATTGATACTATAATAGCATGGAACAATCAAAAATTATAGATACGTTGGAGACGTATCAAGCATCCCCAAGCTTAATTCCTGTTCGTCCTCGAGTAGGTAAATGATAAAAACAGAATTTTTGATGTGGAATGCTACCTATCATATTCATCATATACTCTTTTCTTTTGTAGCATGGACATTTGGACTTGAATGATTCAAAGCAATAGTCTATAGTTTGACATGAAGACATAAATACTCAAGCATACTAACAAGCAACCATGTCTTTCAGAATATCAATGCTAAAGAAAGTTATCCCTAGCCCCTTATGCTCAATCATTGATCCATTCATGAAACACACTCAATATTAGCTACACACAATGCACAAGTATGACAATAATGCTCTCTAGTTGGTTCTTTGTAAGAGAAGATGGAGACTCAAAATAAAAATAAAAATTGCATAAAAGTAAATAGATAGGCCCTTCGCAGAGGGAAGCAGAGATTTGCAAATGTGCTAGAGCTCAAGGCTTAAATTAGAGAGATAAAATTATTTTGAGAGGCATGCTTTTCCTGTCAATGAAAACGACCGAGAATTCCCAATATCTTCCATGCTAGACACATTATAGGCGGTTCCCAAACAGAAAGTAAAGTTTATTTCCTTTCCACCATTTCTTTCACAATCCATGGCTAGCCGTATCCACGGGTGCCCTCCAAACCAACACTTTCCAAGGAATTTTGTTGTTATTAATTTTGATTTCATTGTGGGACTGGGCATCCCTATTACCAGCTACTCTCTCGTGCAATGACAAGTGAATAAACACTCATCGTGAGAATAACACACCTAGCATGGAAAATATTGGCCACCCCCTGCCGCTTCATGAGCGGTACGGGCACACAAAACGGAAAATTATTTTGAAAATTTAGAGTTGGCACATGCAAATTTACTTGGAACGGCATGGAAATACCGCATATAGGTAGGTATGGTGGACTCATTTGGCACAACTTGGGTTTAAGGAGTTGGATGCACAAGCAGTATTCCCGCTTAGTACAAATGAAGGCTACCAAATAGATTGATAAGCGACCAACCAAAAAGCGAAAACGGTCATAAACATGCATTGAACATAACTAACACCGAATAATGCACCATAAGTAGGATATAATTTCGTTGCATAACTATTGACTTTATGTGCATGCATAGGGAATCACAAACCTTAACACCAATATTCTTACTAAATCACAATTACTCACTAACATGACTCACATATTATCATCTCCATATCGCAAAACTATTGCATGGAATCAAACTTATCATATCCAATGATCTTTCATGAAAGTTTTTATTATATCCCTCACTACTGGAATCAGAGAATTTGCCGTCTGCCGGATCTTTGCCGTCTGCTGGCTGACGGCAAAGACCATCTTTGCCGTCAGCTTCCAAAAAGCAGACGGCAAAGGAGTAACTGATGGCAAAGAAGAATTTTGCCGTCTGTCCTTTCTTTGACGTCTGCTAGCCGATGGCAAAGAACAGAGAGGCAGACGGCAAAGAGGTTAGCTGGGCCCCACTAGACCGTGGAGTGGGTTAGGTCATATGGAATCCAGTTTGCCGTCTGCTAGCAGACGGCAAAGAATATATAAGCAGACGGCAAAGTGCGGACTTAACTAACGGCCGCGCCCCCACCCCGGCCTCTCTCTCTCTGCTCCCTTCCTCCCCGACGTCTGCTAGCACGCCGCCGCCCGGCCGCCCCACCACCCCGCCGACCACCGCTGCCACCACCCCACCGGCCCGCCGCCCGGCCGCTGCCGCTGCCCCACCGGACCACCACATGTCGGCCCCACCACCCGCCGCCGCCCCGCCGCCCCACCACCCCGCCGCCCGACCGTTGCCGCCGCCCCACCGGCCTACGGCCCCGTCGCCCCACCACCGCGCCGCTCGGCCGCTGCCGCCGCCCCACCGGCCCACCGCCCCGGAGCCCTGCGGCCCTGGATCCCCACCCCCACCCGCCGCCCCCGCGCCCTGCCGGCCCGGTGCTCGGCCGCTGCCCGGAGCCCCCGCCCCCGCCGCCCGGCCGCCCCCTCCGGTGAGCTCTTCTTCTTTTTTTCTGTTTTTTTTCTTATATTTTTTGCTGTCTAATTAAGGTTAGTGCTAGGTTAGATTAGATATGTAGTTATTAGGTTAGTGGTAGGTTTTAGTTAATTAGTCATAATTAGAAGAAGTAGAAGAAAGGTGGAAAAAAAGAAGAAGAAAATAAGAATAAGTAGAAGAAGAGGAAAAAGGAAAAGAAGGAAGAAGAAGAAGAAGAAGAAGAAGAAGAAGAAGAAGAGGAGAAGAAGAAGAAGAAGAAGAAGAAGAGAAGAGGAGAAGAAGAAGAGGAAAAAGAAAAAGAAGGAAGAAAGGAAGAAGAAGAAGAAGAAGAAGAAGAAGAAGAAGAAGAAGAAGAAGAAGAAGAAGAAGAAGAAGAAGAAGAAGAAGAGGAGGAGGAGGAGGAGGAGGAGAAGAAAATAAGAAGAGGAGGAGGAGGAAGAGAAGAAAAGAAGAAGAAGAAGAAGAAGAAGAAGAAGAAGAAGAAGAAGAAGAAGAAGAAGAAGAAGAAGAAGAAGAGGAGAAGAAGAAGAAGAAGAAGAAGAAGAAGAAGAAGAAGAAGAAGAAGAAGAAGAAGAAGAAGAAGAGGAGGAGGAGGAGAAGAAGAAAAGAAGAAGAAGAGGAGGAGGAGAAGAAGAAGAAGAGGTGTCGACGGAAAAACCCTAAATGATAACTCTTTAGGTTAGGGGTTGTTGCGGGGAACGAGCAGTGCGAATCGTTTTTTTACAACTTGGCGGTGGCATCCTGTTGTAAATATTTAGTTAGGTTGACGGAAAAAACAATAATGCTATGTTACTCATCTTTGGATTTAAATGTGCAGTTGTTTCGTCGCTGCGAGGGTCTGGTGTTCGACGAACTCCCCGTGCGTTTGACGACCTCCCCTGCGTTCGTGGGTGAGCACAAATGACATCTCCCCCCCCCCCCTTAATTTGCTCTGTTCCGGTCTTCGTGCCGATGAAACTTGCTAGCTATAGGTGTCTTCAATCATCAGTATGCGTGACCAGTATGCGTCTCCCGTTCGAAAGGGCAGCATCTATAAATATGCATGTCTTTGCATATTTATAACCGCCATCCTTTCGAATTGTCCAATGTTATCCATGGACAGCCCGAGTATGTGTAGATTGGGTTCGTTTTCCCATGCTCTGCTCCGGATCCGATGCAGAATTTCGTCAGTGCCTCCCTGTTGTTCTTTGGGTACACATCCTCTCTGTTTATTGCCGAGACGTGTATCAGGAGAACAGCGGGGAGGTGCTGCCGAAATTCTGCGTCGGATCCGGAGCCACCACCCCGCCGACGACCGCTGCCACCGCCCCACCGGCCCACAGCCCCGCCGCCCACCACCCCGCCGCCCGGCCGCTGCCGCCGCCCCACCGGACCACCACACGTCGGCCCCACCACCCGCCGCCACCCCGCTGCCCCACCACCCCGCCGCCCGACCGCTGCCGCCGCCCCACCGCCCCGCCGCCCCACCACCGCGCCGCCCGGCCGCTGCCGCCGCCCCACCGGCCCACCGCCCCGCCGCCTCGGAGCCCTGCGGCCCCGAATCCACATCGCCCCCGCCGCCCCCGCGCCCTGCCGCCCGGCGCTCGGCCGCTGCCCGGAGCCCCCACCCCGCCGCCCGGCCGCCCCCTCCGGTGAGCTCTTCTTCTTTTTTTCTGTTTTTTTTCTTCTGTTTTTTGTTGTTTAATTAAGGTTAGTGCTAGGTTAGATTAGATATGTAGTTATTAGGTTAGTGGTAGGTTTTAGTTAATTAGTCATAATTAGAAGAAGTAGAAGAAAGATGAAAAAAAGAAGAAGAAAAGAAGAATAAGTAGAAGAAGAGGAAAAAGGAAAAGAAGGAAGAAGAAGAAGAAGAAGAAGAAGAGGAGGAGGAGGAGAAGAAGAAGAAGAAGAAGAAGAAGAAGAAGAAGAAGAAGAAGAAGAAGAAGAAGAAGAAGAAGAAGAAGAAGAAGAAGAGAAGAGGAGAAGAAGAAGGGGAAAAAGAAAAAGAAGGAAGAAGAAGAAGAAGAAGAAGAAGAAGAAGAAGAGGAGGGGGAGGAGGAGGAGAAGAAAAGAAGAAGAGGAGGAGGAGGAGGAGAAGAAAAGAAGAAGAAGAAGAAGAAGAAGAAGAAGAGGAGAAGAAGAAGAAGAAGAAGAAGAAGAAGAAGAAGAGGAGGAGGAGGAGGAGAAGAAGAAAAGAAGAAGAAGAGGAGGAGAAGAAGAAGAAGAGGAGGAGGAGAAGAGAAGAAGAGGTGTCGACGGAAAAACCCTAAATGATAACTCTTTAGGTTAGGGGTTGTTGCGGGGAACGAGCAGTGCGAATCGTTTTTTTACAACTTGGCGGTGGCATCCTGTTGTAAATATTTAGTTAGGTTAACGGAAAAAACAATAATGCTATGTTACTCATCTTTGGATTTAAATGTGCAGTTGTTTCGTCGCTGCGAGGGTCTGGTGTTCGACGACCTCCCCATGCGTTTGACGACCTCCCCTGCGTTCGTGGGTGAGCACAAATGACATCTCCCCCCCTTAATTTGCTCTGTTCCGATCTTCGTGCCGATGAAACTTGCTAGCTAGAGGTGTCTTCAATCATCAGTATGCGTGACCAGTATGCGTCTCCCGTTCGAAAGGGCGGCATCTATAAATATGCATGTCTTTGCATATTTATAACCGCCATCCTTTCGAATTGTCCAACGTTATCCATGGACAGCCCGAGTATGTGTAGATTGGGTTCGTTTTCCCATGCTCTGCTCCGGATCCAATGCAGAATTTCGTCAGTGCCTCCCTGTTGTTCTCTGGGTACACATCCTCTCTGTTTATTGCCGAGACGTGTATCAGGAGAACAGCGGGGAGGTGCTGCCGAAATTCTGCGTCGGATCCGGAGCATAGCATGGGAAAACGAACCCAATCTACACATACTCGGGTGGGATTAGGACCTATCTTTACCTATTAGCGTGTAGGTTGCATGGGCGTAGTAAAATTGACAAACTTAATTAACTGATGAATATATATGATGAATTATATATATATTTCTTGTGTGTTTAGTAGGTAGGCAAGATGAGTGACCGTGCGTGGATGTATACCGGCCACACTAGTCAGGAAGACATGACCACTGAATGGTTAACAAAAACCAAGGGGTTTGTGAAAGCCGCATTTGCAAATGGCCAGAGAAAAACCTGGTGCCCCTGTCTTAGGTGCGACAACTTTAAAAAGAGGACAGAGGATGAAATGGGTAAACTGCAGAAGTAGGGTTTTATGCCTGATTATACGGTGTGGACATTTCATGGTGAGTCTGCCCAACGTACCAGAGCTGAGGTGGTTCGTCGTCGCACCGACGAGCATGGTATCGGGATCGACGATATGGTGCAAGACTTTGATGATGCTTGGGATTCGGACGAGGAGATGGAGGAATCTGCAAAGGCCTTCAATGAAATGTTGGAGTCTTCAAAACGTCCTCTCCACGAGCACACTGAGCTTTGTCAGCTGGATGCCATCGCACAAGTAATGGCTCTGAAGGCTCAATTCAACTTGGGCAAAGAATGCTACGACACGATGATGACACTATTTGGACGCTTTCTACCCAAAGGCCATGTAAATCCTGCAAACCTGTACCAGTTGGACAAAATCCTCCGTGCACTTAAGATGCCCTATGAGAAGATAGATGCCTGTGAGAACGGATGTGCCTTATTTAGGCTTGAGTATGCGGGCTTGAACTATTGTCCCATTTGCAAGTCTTCCAGGTATGTTGTGGTAGACAACGGTATGGGTGAGAAGAGGCAGACCAAAATCCCCGTTAATGTTCTTCGGTATCTGCCAATCATACCAAGACTTCAACGTCTTTTCATGTTCGAAGAGACGGCCAGACAGATGACATGGCACAAATTGGGCAAAAGAACCGAACTAGATGCAGATGGGAATCAGATGATGGTACACACATCGGATGCTTTTGTGTGGAAGAAGTTCGATGAATTACATGGGGATAAAGCGGAAGATCCAAGGCATCCTCGAGTCTACATCGGCACGGATGGGTTCAATCCGTTTGGTATGACGGCAACCCAATACAGTTGTTGGCCTGTATTTGTCATTCCACTCAATCTCCCCCCCCCCCCCCCCGGACAGATTATGCAAAGAAAGAACATTTTCCTGACGTTGATAATTCCAGGGCCCAACTATCCAGGGAAGAATATGAATGTGTACATGCAGCCGCTTAAGGATGAATTGCAAGAAGCTTGGGATAATGGGTTCAAGACATACGATCCCGCTAGCAAACAAAACTTCATAATGCGTGTCTGGTACATGTACTCGATGCATGACTTGCCGGCGTATGCGCTATTCGTTGGCTGGTGTGTGCATGGAAGGTTCCCGTGCCCCACATGTAAGGCAGCTCTTCAGTTTCATTGGCTGGAGGCGGGTCGCAAGTATTCTTGCTTCGACTTGCATATACCGTTCCTGGATCCTCGCCATAAGTTCAGAAAAGACAAGAAGAACTTCATCAAAGGTAGAGTTGTCAAAAACTCTGCACCACCTGCGTTGACAGGCCAACAGATCCTGGATCAGTTAAACGCTCTCGAGCCTGATCCAGAGCGTCCAGGGTATTTCAAGGGGTATAATTCGGAACACGCCTGGACTCACAAGACATGCTTGTGGGATCTGCCTTACTTCAAAGACCTCCTTCTTCCACACAACATCGACATGATGCACACTGAAAAGAATATCGGCGAGGCCCTTTTTGGTACATTGTTCGGCATAGAGGGGAAGTCAAAGGATAATCCTAAGGCTAGAGTCGATCAGCAGACTCTATGTGATAGACCGTTACAGAACATGCGACAACCGAAAGGAAAGAAGAACTGGACGAAGCCAAAGGACTGGTTCAATCTTGGAAGGCCAGCTATGAGGGAAATTATCTTGTGGGTGAAAATGCAGTTGATGTTCCCCGATGGGTATGCAGCGAATCTAAAGAGGGGAGCGAGTCTTGAAAAATTGAAAATATTTGGTCTCAAGAGTCATGATTGGCACATATGGCTTGAGCGGGTAATGCTGGTGATGTTGCGTGGCTTTATCCCTGAGGATGAATGGCTAGTACTGGCAGAGCTGAGCTATTTCTTTCGTGTTCTTTGTGCGAAAGAACAATCGCCTGCGGTGATAGATGACATGGAAAAGTTGGCGCCGGAGTTGCTCTGCAAGTTAGAGAAGATCTTTCCACCGGGCTTCTTTAATCCAATGCAGCATTTGATTTTACATCTCCCGACCGAGGCAAGATTGGGGGGGTCCGTGCAAAATCGTTGGTGCTATGCAACTGAGTGGATGCAGAAGACGCTTCGAGCAAAATGTAAAAATAAACGTAGAATTGAAGCATCGATGGCCGAGGCATTCATTACTGAGGAGGCGGCAAACTTCGTGACAGCACACTACGAAGCCAAAAATCGTCATTTGCATAATCCGAAGCCTCGGTACAATGCTGGCGACCCTAAAAAAGGTGGATCCAACCTCAGCCTATTCAAAGGGAAGCTCGCGCCAGCCGGTGCTTCGAAACCAATAGAGTTGGATGTCGAAGAATGGCGGACCATTTCGTTGTATATCTTCAACAACCTAACAGAAGTGCGGCCATACATCGAGTAAGTTGTCGGTACATTGTTTCGCAACTTCTAATTATTCCTTTGAACTGCTCTTATTCCTGGATATTTGATTCAGTCGATACGTCGCCAAATTCTCGGATGGAGCGGTGATCCAAAAGGATTCCGTCGAAGAGTATGAGCTTCTGGCAAAGCATGGAGGCGGCTATCCCGGTTTCATCTCTTGGTTCAAACAAACGGTAATTAGCATTAATAGACCATTTCATTTCTTGGTCTAATTTTCGGCTAATGCAACAATTCTTTCGTATTAAACTTGTAGGCTAATTCAGAGTCTACGGACGCTGAATTGAGACAAGCCGCTAATGGCTTTGACTATAAGGTCCGTTCATTTGAGAAATACGACATCAACGGGTATCGCTTTCGTACCTTTGGCAAAGAGCTATCTATGGCCGACCGAAAATCTACAAATTGTGGTGTCTCTGCTATCGGCGAAGGAGGTACCGAGTATTATGGAAGAGTTGAAGCAATTTGTGAACTTCTATTCTATGGTGAAAACCCACCGAACGTCGTAGTCTTCAAATGTTATTGGTTCCAGCCGAAGGAGACTAGAAGGACTCATGAACATATAGGGCTAGTAGAAATCAAACAAAGCACCCATTTAGATGTTCCCGATGTCTATATTACGGCTCAACAGGCGACCCAAGTTTTCTATCTACCGTGGGCATGCCAAACTAATGCAAATCTAAAGGGTTGGGATGTCGTTTATGAAGTGCCGCCACGTGTTAGACCACCTCCCCCCAATGAAGAGGATTATGAACCTCACATTAACCCAGACACATATGATGGAGAATTCTTCCAAGAAACACGTATTTCCAAAAACCGTTTCAAGAACCGCTCTACTTCACCCCAGAACATGGAAGTAGACAGCGACAGTGAATCCGACAACACCCCTGAGCCGGAACAAGAAGAGTTGGAACAAGAAGAGGTTACTGCTGCGGATGACCTGTCAATGCTTGACCGATTACAGAACGGCCTTCCACATGTTGATGCCGCCGAACCCGATGAGCACGTCATTCATGACGACACGCGTGATAGTGATGATGATGATGATGATGATCCCGGAGCATATATAGACGATCCAGACTATTATTAGTTTGTATGCATCCCAACTTAAATTATATACATATTATTATTCATGTTAGTTCTTCAATTTTTTTATGTTGTACTAATTTCGTTTACTCTTTGTCATGGCAGGTGTTGAAAGATGGTGGGCGCGGGTCCAGAGCGCGCCGCGGGTACTTCTTCGGCGGCGGCCCGCGGAAGGGGTACTTCCATTCCACCCGTACCTCTCCGGAGAGCGTTGTTAGACAGTATGGGGACACCACCGGGCACTTCTACGTTGGCGTCGTTGCCCACCGGGAGAGGAGGTCGGGGAGGGAAGAAGAGAGGAGGTAGATCAGGACGCAGGGGCGGGAGAGGTAGGCAGGCTGCTACGCCTTCCTCGCCGCCACCCCCAGATGATTCACCCGAGCACAGGACTGCTAGGGTGGACCCGTTTGAGGTGGAGGCTACGGGGACTCCGCACCACGAGCCTCGGGTCGACGGGCCTTCGGCCCACGAGACTCCGGACCCCGAGGCTTCGTCCCACGACACTCCAGACCAGGCTACGTCCCAGGAGACGTCCGGATGGGGTACCTGGCCGGATCCGCCTGAGGGGCCGAGTGGCCATGCTGATGGTGGCGGGGATGATCCGTTTACTGATAGTGAGGGCGAGGTGGTCGAGGGGGCCACCGTGTACCAGCGTGGTGGTACACGGCAACTGCTCGTGCCGGCGACCCACGAGCTGCGGCCGGTGATTAGGCCTGATGGGGAGAAGTAGGTGCATTTACTCTTTTTGTACCTTTTGCCTTCAGGTTTCTTCAAATATCTAATGCGTTGGCCTTGTCATACTGCAGGGGTTGGGTACATGCTAGTGGAGTCCGCAGGCCCAACACCGTCCTTGGTGTGCTTTGCCGGCAAAACTTCCCAGGGTTTGTCACGTTGCCCGGTGAGGGTCAACTTCTAGAGCTAGGATTGAGCTGGGAGCACTACTTGGCTGCCCCGGCCCCGCCGGACCACATGATCGACGGTGTCTTGTGCCACACGATTGCCGAGATGGTGATCAGAAGCTTTTGGGTAATTTCTCCTTTGCACAATTAAAAATTAACAATAGCTAGTTATTTTACTAATCAGTGTTGTCTCGTTTGACTGCAGACCTTCTACAAGTGTGAGGAGGGATACTGGGAGGAGGCGGCACAGGTTATCGATCACGAGTGCAGGCGCCTACTACAAAACTTACGGCACGAGGCTCGGCCGCAGGCTGTTCGAGACTACTACGCCACGCGTGGTATTAAGAAGGACAAGGCGTCATGCCGGGCTAAGTTTCTGAAGAAGAATCAGTACATGAAGGTAATTAACTATTCTTAAGGCATTGTACTTAGTTTCCTTGATTTGATTCGTAGGTGTAGCGCTCAAATTTCTCTTTACTAACTTAGGTGCCCCCGAGATGGTGTGCGGATAAGATGGATTGTTGGGAGGCGTTGGTGGATGAGTGGTGCACAGGCCGCTGGCGAGCTGTCCACGACAATGCCAAGGACCGGCGTGCCCAAATGGTTGGTGTGCCACACCATCAAGGCAGCGCCAACTTATTTCAGTTCGGGCGGAACTGGGTATGTGGTTTGCTTCATGATTCATGCAATTCATTCTTCATGCTAGCTTGAGCCCTTTACTAATACTTTGTTCCTCTCTTTTAGGCGGGACACAATAACACGGAGGTGCCAGAGGTTTACGACCTCTATGCCATGGCCCATACTGCCTCGTACAAGAAGGTTAAGGCATTCTCTGAGGCTGACCTCGATAATCCAGAGAACTTCACCAACATCTCCTCCCACCACAAGCTCGTGAGGTACAGAGATGAGGGGAAGGCGAGGAAAGGGGAGGACTTTAACCCGAGCCAGCATCCCTTTGATCCAGAGCTGGTGATGATATCTGGTGGCGGGAGGCCCCATGGCTCGATAGCCATTGGAGATGGACTTATACGTTGTCCTTGCACTCTCCCGGAGATAAAGGCGCGCCAAACAAGCTCCTGTCCTGAGATAAGGCCTTGTCCACGGCCAGTCGATCTCGCCATCGAGGTAAGTTATACGGACTCAGATATCTTTCCTCCATTACATTGTGTGTGTGCCCATCCATGATTAAAATGCTAACGAGGAGTGGTGTTGCAGGCTGCTCTTCATAAAGAGAGAGAGACAACCCAGGCGCTTCTGGAGGAGAGGGACCGGCTGGCGGCGGAGAGGGAACGGCTGGCGGAGGAGAAGACGGCTAGGTTGTTGGAGGAGGAGAGGGCACGGAATGATGCGTCTCACCGGGCCATGTACGAGCTCCTCGTGGTAAGTTTCTTATGCATATTAGCCAAATCATGCACGTAATATGTTCGTTTCATTACTAACCTATATGACTGACTCGTCAAAACAAAATGTGCAGTCTATGTGCAAGAAGACCGGTCAGACCCCTTCGCTGATGCCGGTCATTACTAGAGCGGGAACGGTGAGTTTCATTTGAATGGTCATTAGTTACAAGTCTTAACATTTGAGTGTCATCATGCTAACGAGACTTTGCAAATGATCTTTGGTGCAGCATAACTCCGAAGCCGCATCGCACAACCCGACGAACCCCGATGCTTGACCTTCGGTAAGTTTTCTCTATTATGCCACATACTTAGCTTATTTTCCCCAAAAAAGACATACTTATATAGCTAACTATCCTCCAAAATGACATAATTAGCTTATTTAATCCATTTATGACATAATTAGCTTATTCGTTGCAAAAATGGCATAATAACCTTGGTTACCTCATAAATGTCATATATTTAGCTTATTATCCTCCAAAATGACATAATTACCTAAGTTAGCTCTAAAATGACCTATACTTACCTAATTTAGCTCAAAAGTGGCATAATTACCTAGGTTAGCACAAAAATGACCTATACTTACCTTATTTTCCTAGGTTAGCACAAAAATGGCATACTTACCTAGGTTAGCTCTAAAATGACACAAATAAGGAATAAGATGAAGAAAAACAAGGAAGAGGAGAAAAAGAAGGAATAGAAGAAGAAGAAGAAGAAGAAGAAGAAGAAGACTAGAAGAAAAAGAAGAAGAAGAAGACTAGAAGAAGAAGAAGAAGAAGAAGAAGAAGACATACTTAGCTAATTATCCTCCAAAATGACATAATTAGCTTATTTAGTCCATTTCTTCTTCTTCTTCTTCTTCTTCTTCTTCTTCTTCTAGTCTTCTTCTTCTTCTTCTTCTTCTTCTTCTTCTTCTTCTTCTTCTTCTAGTCTTCTTCTTCTTCTTCTTCTTCTTCTTCTTCTTCTTAGCTTATTTTCCCCCAAAAAGACATACTTAGCTAATTATCCTCCAAAATGACATAATTAGCTTATTTAGTCCATTTATGACATAATTAGCTTATTCGTTTCAAAAATGGCATAATAACCTTGGTAACCTCATAAATGTCATATACTTAGCTTAGTTTCCTCCAAAATGACACAATAAGCTTAGTTAGGTAAAAAAATGGCATAATTACCTAGGTTAGCTCTAAAATGACACAAACAAGCAATAAGAAGAAGAAAAACAAGAGGAGAAAAAGAAAGAGAAGAAAAACTCTTCTTCTTCTTCTTCTTCTTATTCTTCTTGTTCTTCTTCTTCTTCTTCTAGTCTTCTTCTTTTTCTTTTTTTTCTTCTTCTTCTTCTTCTTCTTCTTCTAGTCTTCTTCTTCTAACTTTCTTATTTCCCATTTTGCAGATTTGATTCACTTCACGGAAGCTTGCATTGATGGAGTGCTTGTGTTTACTTTTTGTTTTGATTTCGTATCCATGAACAATGTGAAACTTGCTACCTATGGATGAAACTATTGTAATATGGTGAAACTTGCACATTTTGTTTTGGTATATCTGTTGGATGATCATATCCATATGGCAGGGATATAGTTTCTTATGTGTTGGATATCATATACTTGCTGTGAAACTTGCACATATTGTTTGTCCTGTGAAATATATATATATATATATCATATATTTGCTGTGAAAATGCTTGGATATAACAAAAAAAAGAATAAAAAAGGGCAATACAGGCACTTTGCCGTCTGCCAGCGGACGGCAAAGGTCTTTGCCGTCAGCCAACGGACAGCAAAGGTGCCACGTGGCAGCAACCTGTGCAAACTGGGAGTACTGAGTCTGACCCATTTGGTCATTATGCCGTCCGCTGGCAGACGGCAAAGGCGAGTGGTTCTTTGCCGTCCGCAAGCAGACGGTAAAGAAAGGCGAGCGGCAGACGGCAAAGAAAGGCGAGCGGCAGATGGCAAAGAAAGGCGAGCGGCAGACGGCAAAGAGCGTGGAGGAGTGACGTTATGCCACGGGTCTGTTGACGTCAGGAAGCAGACGGCAAAGGGGAGAGCACGTTTGCCGTCCGCCGGCAGACGGCAAAGTCTCCCGTTAGCCACTTAACATGGCTAACGTCTATTCTTTGCCGTCCACTTTCTTTGCCGTCTTCTTGGCCAGGAAAGCTGACGGCAAAGGTCTTTGCCGTCCAATGTACGAATGCAGACGATAAAGAAGCTCATTACCGTAGCTTCCAGTGCCGGAAGCGTTTGCCGTCTATGGCAGACGGCAAAGACCTTTGCCGTCCGCTTTCTGGTCCAAGGCAGACGGCAAATCAGCTGATTCCTGTAGTGCCTCTTGAATATTCATCACTTTGGGACCAAATTCATATCTTGTGCAAATTACCATTACTATTATCAACTCTCAAAAAGATATAAGTGAAGCATGAGAGTGCAAATATTACTTCAAAATTTAATCTTATCAACTCTCAAAATAATATAAGTGAAGCATGAGAGTTCAAATATTTCTTCAAAATATAGCCACCACCGTGCTCAAAAAGATTTAAGTGAAGTACTAGAGCAACTGCCTAGCTCAAAAGATTTAAGTCAAGCACATAGAGTATTCTAATAAATCATGATAAACGTGTGGCTCTCTCAAATAGGTGTGTACAGAAAAGATGATTGCGACAAACTAAAAAACAAACAAAGCAAAGACTCATATAATACACGACGCTCCAAGTAAAACACATATTATGTGACGAATAAAAATATAGCTCCAAGTAAAATTACCGATAGTTGGTAGAAGAAAGAGGGGATGCCTTCCGGGGCATCCCCAAGCTTAGACGCTTGAGTCTTCCTTGAATATTACCTTGGGGTGCCTTGGGCATCCCCAAGCTTAGGCTCTTGCCACACCTTATTCCTTCATCTATCATGATCTCACCCAAAACTTGAAAACTTTAATCACACAAAACTCAACAAAACCTTCATGAGATCCGTTAGTATAACAAATAAATCTTTAACTTTAAGTACTGTAGTAAATTGATTCATATTTAATATTGGCATAATGCTACTGTACTCCAACTTCCCCATGACTCATACCCCCCGATACGATCCATAGATTCATCAAAATAAGCAAACTATGCAACAAAAACAAAATCTGTCTAAAACAGAATAGTCTGTAAAGATCTATTTAAAAGCTATAATTCTGTAACTCCAAAAATTCTGAAAAATTAGGACAAAGTGGGAAATTCATATACCAATACTGTGTAAAAATTTCAGATTTTTTTGACGCTCCAGTACAGAATTAAAATTCCATCACTGGATGCAAAACTTTCTGTTTTCCAAACAGCATCAATTATACTATCTTCCAAATCATCCCAAAGGCTTTACTTGGCACAAACACTAATTAAAACATAAAAACACAATCATAACAGTAGCATAATTGTGTAAACACACAAGAACTTATTTTATTCATTGGGTTGTCTCCCAACAAGCTCTTTCTTTATAGTCATTAAGATAGGCTTGAGATTTCAATGATGCTCACATGAAAGATAGTAATTTAAACACGAAGAGAGCATCATGAAACATGTGAAAAACACATTTAAGTCTAACATAATTTCTATGCATAGGCATTTTATAAGCAAACAAATTATCAAGACAAGCAATATCTAGCATATGCCAATAGGAAGAATGGAGCATACATAATTTCAACATAACGAAAGGTAATTTAGTAACATGAAGATTTCTACAACCATATTTTCCTCTCTCATAATAATTACCTGTAGGATCATAATCAAATTCGACAATATAACTATCACATAACATATTCTCTACATGATCCACATGCATAAAAGTTTTATAATCTTCCAAAATAGTGGGATTAACATCAACTAAAGTCATGACCTCTCCAAACCCACTTTCATCAAAAAAATTCATAAGATTGAACACTCTCCAAATATGTGGGATTCTTTTTACTTAAAGTTGACACTCTTCCAAACTCACTTTCAATATTATTGCAAACATTATTATCATATTCATATTCATCATGAGGCTTAAATAAATTTTCAAGATCATAAGAAACATTATCACCCCAATCATGATCATTACAATAAGTAGTGGACATAACAAAATTATCATCCCCAAGCTTGTGGTTTTGCATATAATTAGCACAATTGACATTGATAGAATTTATAATAATATCATTGCAATCATGCTTGTCGGTGTACTAAAGTATGTGTTTTTTTAGTACCCCTTACTTGTGCACGGGCAGTTGTAGCCGTACCGCGGCAAGCCTTGCCGGGGAATAGCTAGGAGTAATCACGAGACTAAGATGCCAAGGAGACGTTCAAGTCAACGATCAGACCAGAAGACAGAAGGCCAAAGGGTTGCGGAGGCCCGGCAAGACCCTTGCCGGCAAGGCCTCGGTCCCGGCAAGCCCCGGTCCCGGCAAGCCCCGGACCCGGCAAGGATTCGGTCCCGGCAAGCCCCGGGCCCGGCAAGGCTCTGCACAGTGCAGCGCTATCGCTCCTGTGCGGCGGCCAGCCTTGTCGTTTAGGGCTTGTCCTCATGGTGACGTGGTGCAATGCTGGCCACGAGATGCTTAAGCGGTGCTGATGGGATGGTTGCTTTTGCCCATCCCCTGTAAAGCTTTTCCAAGCCCGAGACGCTGAGGGACACCTCGACGGACACCTCACGGTGCATTTAATGAGCTTGTCCTAAGCCTTCAGGGTTAGGTATGATAACACTGTAGCTACTTTCCACCTCATGCCTTATCTCGTACGCCACTGTGGTAGCCCCTTTGACTCATATAAATGGAGGCCCGAGGCGTACAGGAGGGAAACTTTTGGAGGGGGGGAAAAGAACACTCCAGAGGACCCGTTCTGCATGCGCAGCTACCGAGCACTGTAGCTCCCAGAACTTGGCCAAGAACATCCATAATAATACAATCAAAGCAGGAGTAGGGTTTTACGCATCCGTGCGGCCCAAACCTGGGTAAATCCCCGTGTGCTGTTTGTTAGATCTGCTCTTTGTGCAATCCTCTCCCCTTGCCGAACCGTAAAGGGATCTCCTTGATCCCATAGGTGTTCGTTTTCCACGACATCTTTGGCGCGCCAGGTAGGGGGATCGAGGTTGTGTGAACCTGATCTAGCGATCAACGCGTCAGATCTTCGATCATCTTCACCACCATGGCTCCCAAGAAGAAGGGTTTCATGGCGGTTGGTCCATCTGCATCCATCGTGCCTGGTGCTGCGCGCACAGGCGACGGGGTAGACGCGGGTGGAGGAGGTGGAGGCCCCGAGCTTCCATGGCGTTCCGGTGATCCGAGCCGGACGAGCAACAAGTCCAAGGATGGAGCTGCGCAACCTGCGGGTGGTGCAGCGACTTCCAAGGATGGAGCGGCACCTTCCAGGACGAATACGCCGGCGCATGCACCGCGACCTTCTCAGGACGCGTGTGACGTGCGGCCTCAAGACGTTGGTGGTTCTAGGCGTCCGCATGGGAAGACCCCTGCGCATCACTCCCAGGGTGCGCAGGTTCAAGATCCACGCCAGCGCGCTGGTGGAAGCCGCGCGCGGGTGCAGAGTCGTGATGGTGCTCCTTCTAACCCTGTTAGGAGTTTGAGCACCTCACGTTCTTCGCACCTGTCGCCGCCGCCTACGCCAGCAGAGGCGTTGGCGCGAGCTCAGCTACTCCTAGACTTCCCTCCCGCCGCAGAGAAGCTAGACGAGTGGCGAGCTGCTATCCAGAGCCTCATCGGCCTGGCCAACAACGACGTGCTGCAGCAGGGTGAACCCTCGCGGCTGCGGTCGTCTAGGCTGGTGCGTGGCGATGAAGAGAAGACCGGAGGCGGAACCACTATGTTGCGTTCCCCTCCACTGCATCAAGAGCGGTCGTTAACTCGACGGACCGGCGCCCGTGAGGATGATTCCACGGCGTCGTCTGATCCGCGGGTTCGCCGCGATCAACGTCACGTTCTTCGGGAACGGAAGAAGGAGGACGCTCGAACCACCATCGAGCGCCGAAGGGAAGCGCGTCGCCAGTCCAACAAGCGCGCTGGGACCGCTGTTGACGAGCCCGCGCCAGGGTACCCTGGCTGCCTACCTTACGAGGTGGGTTGTCTAGCGTTTACTCGTGAGCTGTGGCAAGTCCAGTGGCCTAGCTCCCGCTCCTTCAAGCCGGAAGTACCGGAGAAGTACGACGGCAAGACTCATCCGTCCGAGTTCTTGAGCATCTACACCATCGCGGTGCAGGCTGCCGGGGCTCGTGACGATAAGGTACTGGCCAACTACTTTCCATTGGTGCTGAAGCCCAACGTGAGATCGTGGTTGATGCACCTGCCCGAGAATTCCATCTCTTCTTGGACCGACCTGTGCCACCAGTTTGTTGGCGCCTTCACCGGCGGCCATCAAGCTCCTGGCCAGGAGAGTGATCTGCACATCATTCCCCAGAAGGAGGGTGAAACCTTGCGCAAGTATATCCAGAGGTTCAGCCGCATCCAGCACAACATTCCTGACGTTCATCCCGCCGCCGTCATCAGCGCCTTTCATCAGAATGTGCGCAATCGTAAGATGCGGGAGGAGCTGGAGATGAACAAAGTCAGGGATGTCGCCGAGCTCTACGCTTTGGCCGACAAGTGTGCTCGGGCAGAAGAAGGAAGGAGGCTCCCCGGTGAGAACGCTGGCGCTGGAGTCGACTCCGAGAGCGAAGACGCTCCTGCCCCGGCAAAGAAGGGAAGGCGGAAGAACAAGAAGCGCAAGGGCAAGGCCGTGCTTGCCGTTGAAGGTTCCGGCAACCCTGGCACCGCCAAGAAAGCCAAGGCCGACGACCCCGGCAAGGAGGTTGCCGGGTGTGCGGCGTGTCAGGCCTTGGCGGCTGCCGACAAGCCAGAAGGATCCGGCAAGCAGTACTGCAAGATCCACCGCACCAAGGCCCATGATCTCCAAGACTGCCGGCAAGTGGAGGAGCTTGCCGAGAAGCAGCGCGCCGAGTACGAAAGGCGCGACAAGGAGAGAGCCCAAGATGGTGCCGGAGGGTCTGGCAGGAAGCGCGGTCGAGGAGGTCGCCGCGGCAAGCCCAGGCAGCAGCAAGAGAAGCCTGCTCGGGGCCGCGCCAAAGAGCAAGGAGATGATGATGATGATGCAGAGGGCGACGAGTCCAGCGAACACGAGTTCCAGAAGGCTACAGAGGCCATGTGCGTCGACGGGGGCGCTTCATTGCACTCCTCTCACCGCCAGCTCAAGCAGTGGGCGCGCGAGATTAATGCGGCAGAGCCATCCCTCGATGCCCGGAAGCCACTGAAGTGGTCCCACACGCCTATCATTTTTGACGCCGAGGATCACCCTGATCGCACAACGGCGGTCGGGTGTTTGCCGTTGTTGGTTTCACTAACGATCCGCAACCTCCGGGTGACGAAAATGTTAGTAGACGGTGGGGCCGGCCTGAACCTGATCTCGCCCGATGTGATCAAGACGCTGCAAATTCCCGACGAAGATCTCGAGGAAACGGGCTCTTTCCAAGGGATCAATCCGGGAAGGAACCAGTCGAAGGGCAAAATCACGCTGCTGGTAACATTCGGCAGCGATCTGAACTTCAGGACGGAGAAGGTCGTCTTCGACGTCGCCAAGATTCCGTTGCCGTACAATGGAATCCTTGGCTGCCCAGCGCTGGCTAAGTTCATGGCGGCCTCGCACTACGCCTACAACGTCTTGAAGATGCCCGGTCCAATGAGCGTCATCACTGTCCACTCCGACAAGAAAGACGCGCTCATTTGCACCGACAAGCTTTACCGGGAAGCAGTTGCAGCATCCGCCGCCAAGGCACATGCTCCTGCCGCTCGAGAGCCCGGCAAGAAGAAGAAGCCCGGCAAGACCTCTGGGACAAACTCCGGCAAGCGCACCTCTCCGGAGTGCTGCGCTACCGTCGAGGATGCACCGGAAAGCTCTGCCGGCCAGATCAAGAAATCCAAGGCTGCTCCGCCTGAGACTAAGAAGGTGCCCGCCAAGGAGGACGGGACGGGAGGAACTTTCACCATAAGTTCCACCCTTGATGACAAATAGGAAAGCGCGCTCGTTGCCTTCCTGCGGGCGAATGTCGATGTGTTTGCATGGCAACCATCTGACATCCCCGGTGTTCCCAGGGAGGTAATTGAGCACCACCTAGCTGTCTGTCCTCACGCGCGGCCCGTCAAACAGAAGTTGTGGAAGCAAGCTTTGGAGCGGCAAGAATTTATTGCAGAAGAGATTAAGAAGCTTGAGGCGGCAAGCCTGGTTATAGGAGTCCTCCATCCTACATGGTTGGCCAATCCAGTTGTTGTGCGCAAGGCGAATGGTAAATGGAGGCTATGTATTGACTTTACGGATATCAATAAAGCCTGTCCAAAAGATCCCTTTCCCTTGCCGCGCATCGACCAGATTGTGGATTCCACTGCCGGCTGCGATCTGCTGTCATTCCTTGACGCATACTCAGGCTATCACCAGATCTTCATGGCGAAAGAAGACGAAGAGAAGACCGCATTTATCACCCCATGTGGCACATACTGCTTCTTGCGTATGCCTTTCGGGTTGAAAAGTGCTGGTTCGACCTTCGCAAGAGCTGTCCAGATTGGTTTCAGGGCCCAGCTGCATAGAAATATGGAAGCTTACATGGATGACATAGTGGTCAAAACCAAGGACAAAGCAACGCTCATTCAAGATCTGGAGGAGACTTGCAAATCTGCGCAGGATCAATCTGAAGCTCAATCCAGAGAAGTGCGTGTTTGGCGTCCCATCCGGCAAGCTTCTCGGGTTCTTTGTATCTCAGCGTGGAATTGAAGCCAATCCCGACAAGATCAAAGCAATTGAGCAGATTGAAGCGCCAAGACGAGTCAAGGATGTGCGCCGCCTTGCCGGCTGCGTCACTGCTTTGAGTAGGTTCATCTCAAAGTCTGCTGAGCGCGCCCTGCCGTTTTTCAAAATTTTGAAGAAGGCAGGTCCAATGAAATGGACTCCAGAAGCGGAGGCAGTGCTGCAGGATTTGAAGAAGTACCTCTCCTCTCCGCCAATACTAGTCGCGCCTAGGCCGCAAGAGCCGTTGCTGCTATATCTAGCGGCAACGAATCAAGTGGTTAGTGCTGCGCTGGTGGCAGAGAGAGAAGCAGAGGAGGATGCAGCGGCAACGGCGGGCCCGCCAAGCGACTTGCCGAGGCCAGTCCCGGCAGAGTCTGGTGCCGACAAGGAAAGATCCGCGCAGTCAAGTCAAGCAGTGCAGAAGAAGAAGATGGTGCAGCGCCCAGTCTATTTCGTCAGCTCCCTGTTGCAGGGGGCTAGGTCGAGATATTCTGGTGTGCAGAAGTTGCTCTTCGGCCTTCTCATGGCCTCGAGGAAGCTGCGCCATTACTTCCAAGCACATGAGATCACCGTCGTCACTCGCTTTCCGCTGCAACGGATTCTCCGGAACCCAGAAGCAACCGGCAGGATTGTGGAGTGGGCGTTGGAGCTGTCATGCTTTGGTCTCAAGTTTGAAAGTTCTTCAACTATCCAGAGCAGAGCCTTGGCAGAGTTCATTCAGAATGGACCCCAACGCCAGACGACGAAGTTGAAGAATCAGCGATTCCCGGCAAGGAAACAGATTGCGAATGGATCATGTACTTTGATGGAGCCTTTTCGCTGCAAGGCGCCGGTGCTGGCGTGCTGCTTGTCGCACCCACCGGAGAGCACCTCAAGTACGTCATCCAGATGCATTTCCCCGGGAGAGATCGACCAACAACACGGCAGAGTATGAAGGACTGCTTGCCGGTCTCAGGATCGCGGCAGACCTTGGGATCAAGAAGCTCATCGTCAGAGGTGACTCCCAGCTCGTCGTGAGGCAGGTCAACAAAGATTATCAGAGCCCATTGATGGAAGCTTACGTTGATGAAGTGAGGAAGCTGGAGGAGCGCTTTGACGGTCTTCAGACGGAGCATGTTCCTCGATCAGAGAACAGCATTGCCGACGACCTGTCGAAGCGTGCCGCACTCAAGCTACCTGTGGAACCAGGGACTTTTGTGCTCCGCTTGACTCAACCATCCGTGTCGCCATCGACAAGGCCTGATAAGAGAAGAAAGTTAAGTACCGGCGAGTACTTCCCGGCAGGGCTTCCCGAAACCCCCGGCAAGGATCTTGCCGGGAACGACACGGTTGCCGGTGAGCAGCGGCTTCGCGCAGAACCTCAGGTTCTTGCCGCCGAAGCAAGCGCCCCTGCTGCCGAAGAAATACCAGTTGCCGGTGAGCAGCTGCTCCGCCAAGAACCTCAGGTTCTTGCCGTAGAAGCAAATGCTCCCGCAGCTGAAGAGTCGCCTTTAGTCCTTGTCGTCGAGCCACAGGCTCCGGCATGGGCACAGCAAATAGTCCATTTCCTTCAGACAGGAGAACTCCCTGAAGAGCAGGAAGAAGCTAAAAAAGTAGCCCGTCAGTCAAGTATGTACCAGTTCGTCGATGACGTTCTGTACAGAAAGAGACCCAACGGTGTGAAATTGAAGTGCATTCCTCGGGAGGATGGACTAGAGCTGTTGGCAGAGATTCATGGGGGCATATGTGGATCCCACATAGGCTCAAGAGCCCTTGTCGGCAAAGCATTCCGGCAAGGATTCTTCTAGCCTACCGCTCTCCAGGATGCAACGGCACTAGTAACCAAGTGTGAAGCGTGCCAGTTTCATTCGAAGCAACTTCATCAGCCAGCTCAAGCTCTCCAGACGATCCCTCTCTCCTGGCCCTTCTCGGTCTGGGGGCTCGACATACTGGGTCCCTTCCCCCGCGCTGCCGGGGGCTTCGAGTACTTGTACGTTGCCATCGACAAGTTCACGAAGTGGCCAGAAGTGAAAGCAGTGAGGAGAGTGACAGCACAGTCAGCAGTCAAGTTCTTCAAGGGGATTGTGTGCCGTTTTGGTGTGCCGAACAGGATCATCACCGACAACGGTACGCAGTTCACAAGTCGCACCTTCATGCGGTACGTCCAAGACCTTGGCGGCAAGATCTGTTTTGCCTCTGTTGCTCACCCGAGAAGCAATGGCCAAGCGGAAAGGGCGAACGCTGAAGTGCTGCGTGGTCTCCGGACCAGAACTTTCGACAAGCTGCACAAGCATGGAAGACACTGGATTGATGAGCTGCCGGCGGTTCTTTGGTCGATCAGGACGACGCCAAATCGAGCCACCGGCCAGACACCCTTCGCTCTGGTTTACGGAGCGGAAGCAGTTCTCCCCACGGAACTCATATACGGGTCACCTCGAGTGCTCGCTTATGATGAGCTTGAGCAAGAGCAGCTGCGGGAAAATGACGCGCTGCTCCTTGAGGAGAACCGTCTTCGGGCTGCTGTGCGAGCCGCTCGCTACCAGCAAGCTTTGCGCCGCTACCATAGCCGCAAGGTTCACGCCCGGAGTCTTGAGGAAGGCGACCTTGTTCTTCAGCGCGTTCAGTCGGCCAAGAATTCCAACAAGTTGACGCCGAAGTGGGAAGGCCCTTACCGGGTAGTGCGAGTCACCAGGCCTGGCGCTGTCCGCCTGGAGACCGAAGAGGGCTTGCCAGTGAGCAACTCCTGGAATATCGAGCACCTTCGCAAGTTCTACCCGTAAGGCGCAGTTGTTCGGGTTTCTTACTGTGATAGCAATACGGCCAGCAGGCTGCTGACGACCCGAATCCAGCGCTCGCGGCAGCGTAACGCTCCGGCAACATCCCGGCAACGCCATTCTGTACAAGTGTTGCCGCTGGCATGTAATCCTTTGTACAGAGCAGGCATATTTTATAAGATCTGTGTGCTTTACATTTCTTGTTGATTTCATGTCATTCTATATGCATGTATTATCTGAGATGTGTGTTGCACTCGATCCCGGTAAGAGCTAACGAACCGTCAAGGTTCCATACCTTTATTTTCTCTTCTTTCTTTTTCTCAAGAGACAGAAGATTCCCTCGACGCGCAAGTTTGCCGGGGGGGAAGGAGAATGGTGGTATGGATACCAGACGATGTTCAAGGTTGGCGCCTTGCCGGAAGAAAAAGAATAGCGACGAAAAGCAGAGCTAAGTTGTTAAACCCCTTCAGCAGATTTTGATTTTTGTAAGGCTGTATTCCCTTGAACGATTTCGGCTTTGTATGGAAAACCTGCACGCGATGGAATCTTGTCGTGATCGGCTGTGCCCTTACTCTGTTTCGAGTCCGCTCAACAGTCTAGGTGGCCGCGCTGAAAGCGTCAAGATTTCTTGCCGTGAGCAGCACTGCCCGCAAGCTGCTGACGACCCGAATCCAGCGCTCGCGACGGGGTTATGCTCCGGCAAGTTCCCAGCAAAGCGTAGGGTATATGCTATACAGAAAGAAATTGAACAAAGGGAATAGCATGCCTTAATTCAAAGAGAGCAAGTTATATTACATCTAGTGCTTGCCCCGTTTCTGACATAAGACAAATTGTCTTTTACATATGACGCCGGCGGCAAGATGGAGAAGAGATATGAGGCGCCTACAGCTAATCCCGGCGATCGCCCTCGACCCTCTTCACCTGGCTCACCCGATCGACGATGGGCGCGACAAGCTCTTCGAGAGCCTTGACGTCCGCGTCCTTCGGCAAGCTCTTCGAGGCTTTGGAGAGGTCAACGCCAGGGTTCCTGTACGCCACCTTCATCAACACCTTGCGAAGGACGAGCTGGCAGAGTTTCCGGGATTCGTCGGCCAGCTTGCTTGTCTGGTTCGCCTGGAGTAGCTTGAGGGCGTCGACGAGCTTGTCGAAGAACATGGTTAGCCTGGCGCTTGAGGATACGTTGTCGTCGACAGAGTATCCAAAGCCCGGCAAGTCCATGGCCTCCAGCTCCGCGCCAAGCTTCTCGGCGACGTCCGCCAGCCTGGCAGTCCAGAGCTTCACGCTAGAAGTGTACTCGTTGTGGGTGGCGGCGGCGTTCTTGAGCAGCTCCTGTTCGTCGTGGAGGTCTTTGATAAGAGTCCTCTCGTGAACTCAGGCGGCCTCAAGAGACTCCTTCAGCGTGGATAGCTTCAGCTTCAGATCTTCAATGGAGTCCTTGGCGGAGGAAAGCTGCTGGACCTTCTCGGATGCGGCAGCCTGCGCCTCCATCAGGCTGTGGAGAGCCTTGTCTCTCTCGGCCTCGAGTGCTGAGACCTTCTTGCCGTGGTCCTCGAGAGCGGCCTCCAGCTGCTTCGTCTTCTCCTCCAGCAAGCTCTTGGCGGTCTCCGCAGCTCCGGCAGCGTCGAGGGCCTCTTTGAGCTTGCCGGCGTGGTCTTCAGTTAGAGCTCTGAGCGTCTTCAAGTGTTTCTGCTCAAGCTCCTGGACCCGCCGTGCGACAAGACTTTCGAGCTCTTCATCCTTGTTGCGAAGCTTGGCAGCAAGTGCCGCCTCGCGCGCGGCAAGGTCCTCTTCTTGGGCGTCAAGGCTGATTCGGCGCTGTGTCAAGAGGGCTTCTGCCGCGGCGGCTTGCTGGGCGGCCTCCTCCTGCGCTTTCTCGATGTCTGATTGCTTCAGCAGGTGGACGTTCTGCTCTTCCGCCAGCTGCTCCCGGTAAACATTCAACTCTTGGAGGGCCTCGCCATACCAAGCCTGTGTCTCCGTGATGCGTTGTTGGAAGTCTCCTTCCGCTGCCTCGACGAGCGCTGCCCGGGAGTCCAGTTTCTCCTTCCGGGCGCGGTAGAGCGTTTGGAGCTTCTGATAGTTGTCATTTATGGCTTGAAGTAGCTGCTCCTTCTTGAGCTCACTGGCGGCGGCGGCGGTAATTTCCCCGTCAAGATGTTCTCCTTCAACCAGCTCTTCGATGTTTGCCGACCCCGGCGTGCTGACAACGTTTTTGCCGGCCCTGATGTATTGGCTTGAGGAAGGAGCCTGGGACGACGAGGGTTGGTCTTCGGCAGTCGAGGGCCCCGCGGTAGTAGAAGCGCTTGGCGCTCCTGCGGCGGAAGCACCGTCAATATGGCCGCGGGTCTCCTCACCGGCTCCCTCGGCGGGCATCTTGGCGGCCTCCTCTTGTGCGGCCTTGGCGGCCTCAGCGGCAGCAGCTTTGGCGGCCTCGGCGGCGGCATGATTGGCGGCCTCTTCGGCAGCAACCTTGTCGGCTTCAGTGGCGGCATCCTTGGCAGTCTCTTCAATGACAACGTCAACGTCCATGAGCTCTGTCAGAAGAAGATTGAAAACCAAGGAGTTGATTAAGATGAAGCTGGGAAGGAAGTTCAAGAAGACAAAAAGAAGAAAAACCAAAGCGACAAGTTCTTTGAAGCAAGTAACTTTACCTGCGTCAGGGAAGGGGTTGCCGGAGCCTGCTCTTGCCGACTCCTCCCCTCCGTCGCGGTAGGGCTCGCTCGAAGGTTCCTCCCTGGGCCGTGTGGTCGACGAAGGTGGCATGGCAGAGGCAGCTCCCGCTGTTGCTTCTCGCTGTTGCCCCGCTCCTGCATGCCCGGAGATGTCAGCAGAGAACATGCACACCCCGGCACGCGCCAGTGGGTAGTGAGTAGAAGACTCACGCTGGGGGCTGCGCCGGGGGCTGCGTCGAGGGCTGCATCGAGGGTTGCGTTCTGGGCTTGACTCCGAGCTGACGAGAACCGTTTCCGGCACGCCCGAGGTGCTTGCCGGCGGCTCGACGCTTGTTGAGGTCTTGGCCCTCTTCGCCATCCTCTGCGCCAGAGTCTCCGTATCCCTGAGGAGGCAAAAACAGAACATGTTAATCAAGCAAAACTAGAAGGATAAGAATCGAAGCTGTGGCGGGACTCTTACTCTTCTTCTTCTTCCTCGGAGCTGATGGCGGAGAGGTCGAAGCCGACCCCCGCCGCAGTTCCTGACGGAGGAGGAGGAGGAGTGGTCCTGGGCCGCTTGGCAGCGGCAGGTTGCGGTGCGGCCTCGCCGGCCGCCCCTTTGCCGGAAGCCTCGCTGCTTGAGGAAGGTTGGCGGGCTGGAGCGCCAGTGGCGTTCTTCCGGAGGACGCGCCTCTTCCTGTGTTGAAGAGCTGGGGGCTCTTCCTCCTCCTCTTCTTCCTCTTCGGCGGCGCCTCCGGCAGAAGAGCTCCCAGCAGCGGCTCCGCTCGGCTCCCCGGCAGCCTGACCTCACCCGGCAAGATCTTCCCGCAGCAAGTCCTCGCCTTCGCTGGACTCAGCGCTGCCGGCTTCTTCGGCAAGGTTCGCCTCTTCCGCCCTGCTGGCGATGTAGGCGAGCTCCTCCTCCGTGGTGGCGCGGACAAGGTTCTCCTCGCGGATGGCCTTCTCCGTCAAGTTGTCGAAGAACGCCAGCGCCTGCTCCGCGGACGGCTCGATCCACCTCTCGTCGATGCTATGGGCATTGAGCACCGGCATCATGGCGATGATGGAGGTCAGCGACGAGTTGTTGCATAGAGGGACGACGCCTGCCGGCAAGTCTCCCACTGCTCCAGATTTGAACAGCTGTTGGCAGAGGGCTGCGTGCCCTATGGCTGTCAGATCATTATCCAGCCCAGGCCGCACCCTCATGACATCGGCAGCGTTCATGTTCTCCCAGGCAGGGCGCCCCTTGTTCTGCAGTGGGGCGATGCGCCGGCGAAGGAAATCTGAAGCAATCATCTCCACCTTCAACCCAGCAGCCTTGAGGCGCAGTATCCTGGTGATGGCGATGGTGAGCTTGCTGTCATCAGGGTCCGCGACGCTCCAATCCTTGCCGCGGACCACCTTCTGCTTCCGCACCTCGCAGAACGGTTTGGGCTCCTTTTCCCAGACCCAGCACCACTTGCCGCGCCACTCATCCCATCTCTCGCGGTAGAGCCCCTCTGGGTACGTCTCCTTGGTCGCCGTCCTCAGAATCCAAGTGATGCTGCCGGAGAGGGCATCGCCCTTTTGGATGCGGGGGTAGAAATAGTGCCGGAAAAGTGCAGTGCTCGGGATGACCCCAACAAAATTCTCGCAAAGGTGCGCGAAGACGGACATGCAAGTCATGGCATTCGGCGTGAAATCTAGCAGCTGGAAGCCGTAGGTGAGCATGATGTCTACGAAGAAATCCGAGTACGGAGGGCAGAGGCCGCACCAGAAGTAATCGGCAAAGAAGGGATAATCTCCTGGCTCTGCCTTACGAGAAGCTACACTCACTCTGGTGGCTGGATGCGCCGTGGTCTCAGTCGCCCATGCGAACTGATACCTCTTCTTCAAGGTCTCCGCATCAAGCGTCGAGGGGAAGACAGTGCGTTCCTTCCGCATCTTCGCCAACCTGCTCTCCGCGGCGGCCGCTTCCGCCGCCTTGCCCTTGCTCGGCTTGGGCGGCATGGTGGCTATGGAGGTGGGCGCTGAAGACGTCGAGAGCGCGGTGGAGGCAGGTGGAGGGAGAAAGACTCTGCTTTGGGCGCGAGGAAGAAGACGATGGCGACGGTTCCGAGATTGAGATTGGAAAGGCGGAGGGGGTAAATGAGCAGTGCCCTCTGCGATTCCCTTTTTATGGGGAAGGCGCGAGGCAGGCTCTTTAACGCCCGCTTTTGCAGCGGGGTTTCCGCCCACGTCTCCCATGTCGCACGATTAATGCGCGTAGTGGAGGGGCGTGGTAAAAGAGATAATGATTGCGAGCAGTTATTCCCTGCCACGCGTGCCCGTGCACTGTTTTGGGCCTAGCCCAACAGGCCTAGCACCCGTGTATGGCCTAGGCCCGGGGGCTCCTGTCGGTGTACTAAAGTATGGGTTTTTTTAGTACCCCTTACTTGTGCACGGGCAGTTGTAGCCGTACCGCGGCAAGCCTTGCCGGGGAATAGCTAGGAGTAATCACGAGACTAAGATGCCAAGGAGACGTTCAAGTCAACGATCAGACCAGAAGACAGAAGGCCAAAGGGTTGCGGAGGCCCGGCAAGACCCTTGCCGGCAAGGCCTCGGTCCCGGCAAGCCCCGGACCCGGCAAGGATTCGGTCCCGGCAAGCCCCGGGACCGGCAAGGATTCAGCCCCGGCAAGGCTCTGCACAGTGCAGCGCTATCGCTCCTGTGCGGCGGCCAGCCTTGTCGTTTAGGGCTTGTCCTCATGGTGACGTGGTGCGATGCTGGCCACGAGATGCTTAAGCGGTGCTGATGGGATGGTTGCTTTTGCCCATCCCCTGTAAAGCTTTTCCAAGCCCGAGACGCTGAGGGACACCTCGACGGACACCTCACAGTGCATTTAATGAGCTTGTCCTAAGCCATTAGGGTTAGGTATGATAACACTGTAGCTACTTTCCACCTCATGCCTTATCTCGTACGCCACTGTGGTAGCCCCTTTGACTCATATAAAAGGAGGCCCGAGGCGTACAGGAGGGAAACTTTTGGAGGGGGGGGGGAAAGAACACTCCAGAGGACCCGTTCTGCATGCGCAGCTACCGAGCACTGTAGCTCCCAAAACTTGGCCAAGAACATCAATAATAATACAATCAAAGTAGGAGTAGGGTTTTACGCATCCGTGCGGCCCGAACCTGGGTAAATCCCCGTGTGCTGTTCGTTAGATCTGCTCTTTGTGCAATCCTCTCCCCTTGCCGAACCGTAAAGGGATCTCCTTGATCCCATAGGTGTTCGTTTTCCACGACAATGCTTTTCATTCAAGGAGCTATAAAGTATGGGTGCTATAGCAATAATTTCATTTTTAACATAAGGAACTATAGCAAGTTCATCTCTATAAGCATTATTAATATTGGCATCATGGCCATAAGAATAGCAAGCATCACATTCATCAAGAGGGGATATTTCAATCGAATCAACGGAATCACAATTGTCTATGGATTCATGCATATCATTATTCTCTTCCAAAGCAGCAGACATTCTCCCAATGAATTTACTAACACAGGCATTAGGAGCATAATTTTCATAGCAATATTTAAGTATGTCAAAATTTTCAGATTTGTAGAGAGTAATATCATACTTTTCAATTAAAGAAGCAACTTCATAAGCACCCTTAAAAGCAACAAATTCTTCAATTTGTTCGATATCATAGTAACTATAAACACCCTTGGCATAAGAAGATAAGATTTCATTATCATTAAACTCACATAGGTAGGGAAGGTGTTTTTTAGGGTTCTTAAAGCAACAAGTAAAATCATAAATTTCACATAGATTCCAAACATAACATAGCAAATAATTTATTTGATGGCATAAGTGTCTCCCCTTTTGAGACAAACGGTGACGCACAAAATGAGCATGCTCATCTAATGATTTTCCCTCAACTAAACTAGTTGGGGTTTCAGCACGAGCACAAATGGATCGAAGATGATCCAAGTAGAAAACTTTAAGTGGATCCATAGTGATCTTAAATTTTTGCTTTTACTTTCTGTTTTGTGTGTTGACATGAAGGCAATAAAAGCAAGCAAACTAACAAACAAGCAAACAAGCAAGCAAAGAAGCAAACAAGAAAAAGGCAAACGGAAAATAGTTTTGTAAAAACTTTTTAGAAGTGGGGGAGATGAAAACGAGAGGCAAAGGCAAATAAAGTAAATGCAAGGAGATGAAAGTTTTATGCGTAGGTACTTGGTAGATGTTGATGATGTCTCCCCGGCAACGGCGCGAGAAATTCTTCCTGCTACTTGTGAGCTGCGTTGGGATTTCCCCGAAGAGGAGGGGTTGATGCAGTACAGTAGAGATAAGTATTTCCCTCAGTTATGAAACCAAGGTTATCAATCCAGTAGGAGAATCGCGCAACAACTCGTTAGCAGTACCTGCACACAAAACAACAAATCCTCGCACCCAACGCGAACAAGGGGTTGTCAATCCCTTGGCGGTTAATTGCAAGATTAAATTGTATGGTGATAGATAGATAGATCGAACAAAAACACAAAATAAAATAAATAAAGTAAAATTGCAGCAAGGTATTTTTAGGATTTTCAATATATGATTAAGGTAGACCCGGGGGCCATAGTTTTCACTAGAGGCTTCTCTCTTGAAAATAGCATACGGTGGGTGAACAAATTACTGTTGGGCAATTGATAGAAAAGCAAATAATCATGACGATATCCAAGGCAATGATCATGTATATAGGCATCACGTCCGAGACAAGTAGACTGAAACGATTATGCATCTATTACTATTACTCCACACATCGATCGCTATCCAGCATGCATCTAGAGTATTAAGTTCATAAAGAACGGAGTAACGCCTTAAGCAAGATGACATGATGTAGACAAAGTAAACTCACGCATGAATAAACCCTATATTTTTACCCTTAATAGCAATGATACATACGTGTCATGTCCCTTTCTGTCACTGGGATTGAGCACCGCAAGATCGAACCCATTACAAAGCACCTCTCCCATTGCAAGATAAATCAATCTAGTTGGCCAAACCAAATCAATAGATCGGAGAGAAATATGAAGCTATAACAATCATGCATAAAAGAGTTCAAAGAAAACTCAAATAATATTCATGGATAATCTGATCATAAACTCACAATTTATCGGATCCCAACAAACACACCGCAAAAAGTGATTACATCGGATAGAACTCCAAGAACATCAAGGAGAACATTGTATTGAAGATCAAAAAGAGAGAAGAAGCCATCTAGCTACTAACTATGGACCCGAAGGTCTGTGGTAAACTACTCACGCATCATCGGAAGGGCGGCAAGGTTGATGTAGAGCCCCTCCGTGATCGAATCCCCCTCCGGCAGAGTGCCGGAAAAGGCCTCCAGATGGGATCTCTTGAGAACAGGAACTTGCGGCGGCGGAAAAAGTATTTCGTGGACTCCTCTATTGGTTTCCCGATTTTAGAGAATTTATAGAGGTGGAATTAGGTCAAACGGAGCAGAGGTGGGCCCACGAGGCACCAGGGCACGCCATCCCACCTGGGGCGCGCCCTGGTGGCTCGTGGCCACCTCCTCTGTCTTCTGGCCCTCTCCCGAAGCTTCTAGTGTCTCTTATGTTCAGAAAAAAATCTCCAAAATGTTTCGTGTCATTTGGACTTCGTTTGGTACTGATATTCTGGAAAACCAAAAACAGGCAAAAAACAACAACTGGCACTGGGCACTGAGTTAATAGGTTAGTCCCAAAAAATGATATATAATTGCTTGTAAGTGTATATAAAACATCCAAGATTGATACTATAATAGCATGGAACAATCAAAAATTATAGATACGTTGGAGACGTATCAGTCCCCTGACGAAATACCAAGTTATATCTAAAGCAGACGTCTCCAGAATTAATAAAGTTATGCCCAACCATGCTGTCATAATCAAGATACAGAGTGGGTAAAAGCCTCTCTTCTGCCTCGTTGTGCCTAATAGGAATCTCAAAGTGTTTAGTGAGGCGGGTAGCATAAATACCACCATAAATGGCGCCCTTCGAATGGTTGGTGTGTAACCGCCGAGCGACCATGGCACCCAAACTGAAGGTCCTATCAGCGTAAAGAGCATGGCGCAAAATATCAAGGTCAAGTGAGCTGAGAGTTCCACTCTCCCACTGACCTGTCAAGCATCTCCCAGTGAATAATGAATAATAGCGCAAAACAGGGAAATGTAAACTAGCAACCCTAGCCTCAGAAACTACTGTCGACTCCCCCACGGTCACCTCATAGATGAACTCCGAGACATCCCTAGGGTGTGGCTCTACTGGGCTGCCCTCATTAGGAAGTTTGCATACCTCGCAAAAATCCTCAAGTGTCATCTCTCTAGGGATATCATATAAGTTAAATGACACCATGGGCGTATCTCTCCTAGAATGAAAGTGAAAACTTTGCATGAAAGTATTAGTGAGGAGAAGATACTGTTCACACTTATCTTCGAGGAATGGGATGAGGCCGGCATTGTTGGCCAAATAATAGAAATCCTCATAAATTCCCGCATCCCTCAAGAATGTGTCGCATGGCCATTCGCACGGCCGTACCTCGGCCGCGCGAGGGAGGTGATACTTGGGCTTAGGAGTCTCCTTAGGAGTTCGGCTCGAGGAACCTCTCAACCTCCACTTGAGCATTTTATTTTTCTGAAAATTTTTAGTGACTCAAAATAAAAGTGAATGAAACTCAACAAAATTGATAGCAACTACTCCCACAAGTATCTAGAGGCTATATCATGCATCAAAACTACTTTGGACCATACAAATTCAACATGCAAGCTCATAAACATGGTCACCACAACAGCAAAAATTTGCAAAGTATAAAGCACTAGAACAAAAACTAATTAGAGCATTGGAGGAGTCACATACCAAGGATTAATCTCCTAAAACAGTTTCGGAAACGGAGTTCCGAGCAAGGAGATCGAAAATCACAGCAAAACGAGCAAGAACATGGGCTTGGGAGCAAGTTTGATTTTTTCTGGAGGGAGAAGAAGGGTGCGGGTGGCTGGGATAAGTGAGTGGGTCCCTGTGGGACCCACAAGCCTGCATGGCGCGCCCAGGGGGGTGGCCACGCCCTGTGGGCTTGTGGCTCACAGGTGCACCCCCCTGAGGTGTGTCTAGTGCCAAAAATTCTTAAATATTCAGCAAAAAATCATACTAAATTTTCATGGCATTCTAAGAACTTTTATTTTTGGCCATTTTTTATTGCATGAAAAAATTCAGAAAACAGGATAATCATGGCATTAAACTTTATTAAATTGCAAATAATAGAGAGCAAAAGGTAGGTACATAAAGTTGTGCTTACTAAATTCATCGACCACATACCCCTCAAAAAGAATCCATTAATAAGGTTGATCAAGTCTTATTAACAAACTATTTCCGAGTGACATGAAACCAATTTTTTTTCGTATAACACTAGGTTACCTCAACAGGGATATGCATCTCCCCAACAATAAGAATTTCATATTTCTTTTTGACAGTAGGAAGAGGAAATTTGAATCCTCCATTAGTGATTGTCGAAACTTTTTCAATAGAGTGAATACCGTTCACCGAACTTTGTTTCTTCGGAAAATAAACCGTATGTTCTTTACCATTGACATGAAAAGTAACCTTGCTTTTGTTGCAATCAATAATAGCTCCCGCAGTATTCAAAAAGGGTCTACCAAGGATAATCAACATGTTGTCATCCTCGGGCATATCAAGAATAACAAAGTCTGTTAAGATAGTAACATTCGCAATAACAACGGGCACGTCCTCGCAAATTCCAATAGGTATAGCAGTTGATTTATTAGCCATTTGCAAAGATATTTCAGTAGGTGTAAGCTTATTCAAATCAAGTCTTCTATATAAAGAGAAAGGCATAACACTAACACCGGCTCCTAAATCACATAAAGCAGTTTTAACATAACTTCTCTTAATGGAGCATGGTATAGTAGGTATTCCTGGATCTCCTAGTTTCTTAGGAACTCCACCCTTAAAAGAGTAGTTTGCAAGCATGGTGGAAATTTCAGCTTCATGTATCTTTCTTTTATTTGTGACGATATCTTTCATATATTTAGCATAAGGAGGCATTTTCAACATATCAGTCAAACGAGTGCGCAAAAAGACAGGTCTAAGAATTTCAACAAAGCGCTCAAAGTCTTCTTCATCCTTATTCTTAGAGGGTTTAGTAGGAAAAGGCATAGGTTTTTGGACCCATGGTTCTCTCTCTTTTCCATATTTTCTAGCAATGAAATCACTTTTATCATATCTTTTATTCTTAGGAGGTGGGTTATCAAGATCAACAGTAGGTTCTATCTCTACATCATTATCTGGTTGAGCATCAACACGAACATCATTATCATTATCATTAGGTGAATGTTCATTACCAGATTGTCTCCCAGCATCAGAAATAGAAACATCATTATGATTCTCAGAAGGTTTTTCTACCTCAGGTTCACTAGATGTGGGTAAAGTTTTATCATTTTTCTTTTTCTTTTTTCTTCTTAGATGTACTAGGCATATCAATATTATTTCTCTGAGAATCTTGTTCAATTCTTTTAGGATGACCTTCAGGATACAAGGGCTCCTGAGTCATTCTACCTCCTCTAGTAACAACTTTAACAGCATGATCACTCATTTTATTATTCATCTCATCAAGCAAATCATTTTGTGACTTAGCTACTTGTTCTAACTGAGTCTGAACCATAGAAGCATGTTTACTTAAACCTTTAACATCATTAGCAATTCTAAACATCAAATCACTCAAGCGTTCAATCATGATGGCATTTCTTTTTAATTGATTGGTGACATGCATATTAAAATTCTCTTGCTTAACAATGTAATTATCAAATTCATCCAAGCACTGGCTAGCAGATTTATTATAGGGAATATCACCTTCATCGAATCTACGAAGAGAATTTACCTCTACTACCTGTGTCGGGATATCGAGTCCATGTATTTCTTCAATAGGTGGTAGATTCTTAACATCTTCAGCTTTAATACTTTTTTTTCATAGATTTCTTAGCTTTTTGCATATCTTCAGGACTGAGGAATAGAATACCTCTCTTCTTCGGAGTTGGCTTAGGTGGTGGCTCAGGAAGTGTCCAATCATTATCATTCTTCAACATATTAGTCAGTAGTTCTTCAGCTTGTTCAACAGTTTGTTCCCTGAAAACACAACCAGCACAACTATCTAGGTAGTCCCTAGAATTATCGGTTAGTCCATTATAAAAGATATCAAGTATTTCATTTTTCTTAAGAGGATGATCAGGCAAAGCATTAAGTAATTGGAGAAGCCTCCCCCAAGTTTGAGGGAGATTTTCTTCTTCAATTTGCACAAAGTTAAATATTTCCTGTAAGGCAGCTTGTTTCTTATGAGCAGGAAAATATTTTTCAGAGAAGTAATATATCATATCCTGGGGACTACGCACACAACCAGGAGCAAGAGTATTAAACCATATCTTAGCATCACCCTTTAATGAGAAAGGAAACAACTTAAGAATATAGTAATAGCGAATTTTTTCCTCATGAGCAAATAGGGTGGCAATATCATTCAATTTAGTAAGGTGTGCCACAACAGTTTCAGTTTCATAACCATGAAAAGGATCAGATTCAACCAAAGAAATTAACTCAGGATCGATAGAGAATTCATAATCCTTATCAGTAACAAATATAGGAGAGGTAGCAAACTTAGGATCATATTTCATTCTCTCCTTCATAGATTTTTCTTTAAGCTCAACTAATAAGTTTCTAACTTCATCTCTATCATTACAAGAAAGAATTGCCCCAGCTGTCTCTCTATCAAAAACATACCCATCAGGTATCTTAGGCATTTCAACTCTAGTAGGAGTACTAGGCATAATAGGTGAATCATAATTTTCAGAAGTTTCAACATTTTCAATTTCTTTGACTTTAGCAATTTGTTCATCAAGAAATTCACCGAGTGGCACAGTATCATCAAGCATAGTATTAGCATCATCATGAGTATCATTTATAGCAGAAGTAGTATCATCAATTACTTGCGACATATCAGAATGAATAACAGGTGGCGGTGTCGCAAGCCTACTCAAAACAGAAGGTGAATCAAGTGCAGAGTGTGATGGCAGTTCCTTACCTCCTCTAGTCATAGAGGGGACAATCTTGGTCTTATCGTCTTTCAGATTCTTCATAGTGATCAACAGATATAAATCCCAAGTGACTCAACAAATAGAGCTATGCTCCCCAGCAATGGCGCCAGAAAAAGGTCTTGATAACCCACAAGTATAGGGGATCGCGACAGTCTTCGAGGGCAGTATTTCAGCCAAATTTATTGATTCGACACAAGGGGAGCCAAAGAATATTTGTAAGTATTAGCAGTTGAGTTGTCAATTCAACCACACCTGGAGATAAAATATCTGCAGCAAAGTATTTAGTAGCACAGTAGTATGATGGTTTTGATAGCAGTAGTAACGGTAACAATAGTAACGGTAGCAGTTGTAACAGCAGTAGCAACGAAAGTAACTTAGCAGAAACCAATATGAGAAAGTCATAGGCATTGGATCAGTGATGGATAATTATGTTGGATGACATTAACCATGTAACAGTCACAACCTAGGGCGACACACAATAGCTCCAATTCATCAATGTAATGTAGGCATGTATTCCGTATGTAGTCATACGTGCTTATAGTAAGAACTTGCATGACATCTTTTGTCCTACCCTCCCGTGGCAGCGGGGTCCATAAAGAAATCTAAGGGATATTAAGGCCTCCTTTTAATAGAGAACCGGAACAAAGCATTAGCACTTAGTGAATACATGAACTCCTCAAACTATGGTAATCACCGGAAAGAATCCCAATTTTTGTCACCTTGGGGTATGCGGATCATAACACGTAATAGGTGCATATAACTTGCAAGATAGGATCAAGAACACAAATATATTCATGAAAACATAAAGGGTTCAGATCTGAAATCATGGCACTCGGGCCCTAGTGACAAGCATTAAGCATAGCAAAGTCATAGCAACATCAATCTCAGAACATAGTGGATACTAGGGATCAAAGCCCTAACAAATTGACTGGATTACATGATAAATCTCATCCAACCCATCACCGTCTAGCAAGCCTACGAAGGAATTACTCACGCCCGGTGGTGAGCATCATTAAATTGGTGATGGAGGATGGTTGATAATGACGACGGCGTCGAATCCCCCTCTCCGGAGCCCCGAACGGACTCCAGATCAGCCCTCCCGATGAAGAACAGGAGGTGGTGGCGGCTCCATATCGTAAAACGCGATGAATCTTTCTCTCTGATTTTTTTCTCCACGAATAGGTACTTATAGCACTGGAGGTAGGGCAAATGGAGTTGGCAGGGGGCCACAAGCCTGCCAGGTGCGCCCTGAGGGGGTGGCCGCGCCCCCCAGGGTTGTGGCGCCTGGTGGGCCCCCCTCTGGTAAAACTCTTCGCCAGTATTTTTTATATATTCTGAAAAAATTCTCCGTATATTTTCAGGTCATTCCGAGAACTTTTATTTCTGCACAAAAACAATACCATGGCAATTCTGCTGAAAACAGCGTCAGTCCGGGTTAGTTCCATTCAAATCATGTAAATTAGAGTCCAAAACAAGAGCAAAAGTGTTTGGAAAAGTAGATACGTTTGGGACGTATCACCCAAGTGCTATCTTGGCTTTTATTGTTTGCAGGGAAACTCCGAGTGGCCTATGTTTTGTCGGAATGTTGATTCATTTCCATTCTGGCAAATTTCAGGCGCTCGATATGTCCAGTTTTTAGCAAAGGTCATGCCGATTTTTTTTGTGAATTTTGGCATGACTTGTGCTAGAAAGTAGGACCTATCGAGTGCCCATGATTTACCGGAACGGGAACTAAACGACATTTCGGCAGAACATAGGCCATTTTTTATGTCATTGCTCTATATATGTAACGGGTTGACTTTCAGTCTGTTGGGGCTCCTTGCTCCATATATGAGAGAGGAAGAATCCCGACTGTTGTCGTGGGGGTCGCTTCTCCTTCTTCTCCTTGTGCTAGACCTTAGTAATTCACTAGGGGAAGGAGGAGTAGCCACCATCACCGACGATCGAAATATCAGTGAGGGAGTGTCCATCATATACGGTCGATATATGAGAGAGGAAGAATCCCGACTGTTGTCGTGGGGGTCGCTTCTCCTTCGTTCCCGTGTGCTAGACATTTTGGTGTAATGCACTCGGGAACGAAGGGAGGAGCGGCCATCACCGATGGTCGAATATATCAGAGAGGGAGTGCCCACCATATACACCACGTGAGATGAGAGTTTTCAAGGAAGACTCGATAGACCGAAAGTCAACATGTGCTAAATAGTGATCTGTGTGTTGAGTTCCTGGTAATTGCCATCGATTTTTAATCTTTGAATTATGAACATAGGAAATGTCTGACGAGGATAGGATCCCTGAGTGCGAGTACTGCAGCGACGACCGGGGTATGTGCGACAGGCCTCACCTAGAAAACGATAGGTGCTTCACCATCAAGCTGGACGAGACCTTCGAAGTTTTTACGGTACGTAACGGCGACATGTATTTTTTTCGTAATTAAGCATGACTTGTGCTTCTTTGCTTCAACGTGTAATTTCTGTTTTTTACAATTCGACTTGTGCATCCCCTGCCATGCAAGACCGTATGTCTTGGAAAGCTCGGTTTCGAAGATCGTGAGAGTATGGAGACGAAGATAGCTCACCTTAGGACGAAACATGATTTTGCTTTTGGGGTTAAGCTATACAATGCAGTAAATCACTCACATTTTGGTTGCTCAAATTGGAGAGGACTATGCAAGGCATATGGATTTCAGGAGGATATGAAAATAACCTTCGATATTTGTTCTGAAGATGATATTGAAGATAATATCGACATTTGGGTGGATGTGGATATGCTTCCAGTTCTACCTCTATGTGAGTTTGTCAAATAAATTTGTTAAGTAATTTATATTGTTTATTTAAAAATAGTTGACAGCTTATTTCCATTCTCCAAGAAATATACGGAAGGTAGTAGACAATACTTACTACAGTTATGGCTCAGAACTAACTTGGGAGGAGAAAAATTATTTTGTCTTATTTATTAATGATGTTGAGACTTTTAAGAACAATTATGAAATTAGCCAAAATTATGGTCAATACGTGCCACTAGTCCACGTGTTGAACTATGGTAACATCCATGGAGATAACATGGTAAGATTTTTTTACTATTGTGTCACTTGTCCATCTTGTGCTGTGGTAAACTACGACAAACTTAGCCACCAACCAAGCAGACCCATAGTAGCTTAACCGTAGCCTTAGAAGCTGCAGAATCTAACAACAGAAGCGCCCCATTTTTATTTTCTTGTTTCCATCATTATCTATACTGGGAGACCCCGTCCCGGCTAGTAGTGGCATATCCAGGGGGTGTGCCAGGTGCACCCAGATGTTTGGAAAACATTTTTTCACCATGTAAAAATTAGCTAATTTTTAAGGCCCACACAAGCTAATTGAAATAGACCTTAATTTTTTTAAAGTGTGCACACCTTCTATTTTATTTCTAGGTCCGCCACTGCCGGCTAGTCCATAGCAAAATATATGTTGTCCCTGGGCTTATGGTGCACTTGACCTTAGTTGACCTATGTAAAAATTTTCAAAAACAATATTCATCTACCATTCACAAGAAAAAAAATCGAAATATAATTCATAGCTCTAGAATAAAATAAATAAATATGAGTAATGTGTTGATAGTGATACTGAGCTGAATTAACAACCGAACTTAGTTAGGTACTATTATCACTTAGATTATCTTTTAAATATTCTTTATCGAATAACAGTTGCAAGTTCTATCTATGTCAAAGAGCATAGTGTAAATTGTAAATTCGATATATGCCATCGCCAACCTCTTGTGGCTGCAAAATACCATTGGAAAATAATGAGGGAAAAACACCACTACTACAAATGGTTATTTAGGTATATTTATTTCGAGAAAGGGAATATATTAATATCGCGAAGATACCAATTATACCGTGCCTCTGTACCAACAAGATGTCCAAAGACACCAAGGATACACACAACCAAAAAAGAAAAAAAAGAAAAGAAAAGAAAAGCCCCGCCACGGTGATCAGTCACTGGCAACAACAACACTCTAATCACCACCAAAGACAACACCCGGCTTACAAAAGAGGTTCTCCAAAAGCAACGCCTCCAAGAAGGAACAATGCACAAGTGTTGCCGTTGCCCGATCGAAGATCTTGAAATACATGACACAACCTCACAAAGTTTCTTTTTGTTGGATCAATTCCGGATGAGATAACATAGGTATGGCTAGGCATACCTTTAAGTTTGTCGTTCTAATCTATAGGACACTAATCATCAATGCCCAAAATCACAATCATCATGGCAACTCATAAGATCAAGAAAGAGAGATGCTTGACACATAGCTACTACCACAAACCCTCAGCCCTGAAGGGGGATTACTCCTGGATCGACATGAGAGTAGCAAGGGTTGATGTACAACTTGAAGATGAGGGTTAACCCCTCCGGCAGAGTGTCAGATCAGAGAGAAAACGAAGATCGCCTCGGAAACACGATGTGGCAGTGGCTGAAAAATCAGTGATAATTAGGGTGAACAAATGGAGGTATTTATGGGCCCTCGCCCCTCGGGCACCGGAGGCCAGCCAGAGGGGCCCACAGCCCCTGGGTGCCCCCTCCAGACGCCTCCAACCCTAGGGTGCATAGGGGGCGCCTACGGCCTGTAGGCCCCACCACGTATGGGTACATGTACCTAGGGGTCCTTCTCTTCTCGAAACTTTCATTTTCTATTTTTATGACTTTTTTTTGGAACTTTTTCTGGGTATTATCTGGAAAATGCTAAAAAAAGGAACTGACAGTGATCATTGAATTAATATGTTAGTCCAATAAAATTCAATAAAAATCATGCCTAAAGTGTTTAAAAGTGATAGCAATATAGCATGAATCAATATTTGTTGCTATATCCATAGAAAGAATCAAAAGAGCGAATTGGTATTCGCCATTGAATTAGAGCATGCATAATCTTACCAGTGTTTACCTGTACTCCTATTAATCAGTTGACCCGACGGAGAGCCTGATGTTTCTCGGGAGAGATAGAAATATTTGGAGGAAGAAGATAAATATGACCTGTGGACTCGTCTATTCAATGGGTACAGGTTGATCCCGGTCGGGATCGTTATTTTCCCAGCGAGCCAAACATGGTCTAACAGGTTAAGGGGGTGGAGATAGATCGGGATCAATTAGTACAGGGTGCCGATTTCTGGACTTTAGAGTTTAGGGTTCAATTCGGACGAGGCGTATGAATTCAAGGTTCAAAATAAACTTCACTCCATAAATTGTCATGAAAAACATTTGATTTGCCATGCATAAAAATCTGATGTCAGGTTTTTAGCATTTTCGTAAAAAGTTCATTTATTAGAGGTTCTGTTTGAAGCCAGAGTCTACGAAGTTCACAACCACTCCGAGAAGAATAAGAAGTAGTCCGGTGCATCAGACACGCTTTCGTACCATCAGCGGTCACGCCTCACGACAGCGACCCAGAACATGTTAAGAGCCGAACCCCTGCGCTCTCCAAAGTCCAGACGCGCATGCTGGTGATCATCGTCGGTATCCACCAAACGATAAAGAATCAAGTGCGTTCCTCTCCCCAAGCTTTTTTCCCCTTCGCGATTCCGCGGCGTCCGGTCTCCGCCCCCCCGTGAAATCCATCCTTCCGTCCGCCATGGTTCCTGACTTGTTGTCTATCCGTCGCAGGTAGTAGCACAGATCCGCGGTCGGCAGCAGCAGCAGCATCAGCGATGGCGGAGTTCTCGTGGCTCACGGCGCTAGGGTTCGCCTTCCTGACCTTCAACTCCGGCATGGCCGTGTACCGCTCCAACGGCGACGCGGGCTCCGTCATCTTCGTCGCCGTCTCCTACCTCGACCTCGTCGCGCTCTTCGCCTGCCTGCGCCTCTACGAGCGCCTCGACCGCCACTCCCCGCGCCGGGACAGGGTCAAGGCCGCCGTCTGGGCGCTCACCACGCTGCTCACCGTCATGTTCACCTACAAAGTCGCCGAGGTCATGCCGCTCGCCGTCAAGCTCCTGGTCTGGGCGATGGCCGCCGCCACCACCTGCGGCGGCTTCTACGTCTTCTTCATCCACGACGACAAGCAGTACCAGCAGCTGCAGGACGCGTCGGCGGCCGCCGAGCGCGGGGACGTTGCCAACTAGTGGTTGTGCTAGACGGCGGCGGGGCGCTTGCCGCCGCGAGGTACGTGCTTCGGTGCTAACAGCGGCGTGGGGCGTTAGATCTGGGGGCAAACTACTAGGTCGTTCCTGTATCTTGGCTGTTCCTCTTCCCTTTTTTTGCCGGCTTGCTGTCACATGTTCTGCTTTGGCTTGCCGGCGTGCTCGGATTAGCAGATCTGGAATTTGGCCACCGGCAGAGGAGAACTGTCCAGTTTGATGATGTGCTTGTTGATCAAATTAATAATTGTGTGCCCTGTTGAGAAGTGAGTTTGTGTTAGTTATAATTCCCGATTGGACCATCAAATTGGGTGTGTGTGCCCGCCACGAGGAGGAAGAAACTGCGACAGCTTGAGGTAAGTTGAGTGGATTGCAATTGTGTAAGGGCTCTATTTGCATCAGGAGGAGGGTAGGGCAACGGATGCTGAGGGAGTAGAGAAGAAACCAGAGAAAAGCCATAGTGTGCGAAAGTGGATGATCCCTTGGTACTGAGGTGATGTGGAAACTGTAGATAGTTTCCTTGAATTTGTGTGAAAACAGTGAATTGTCGTGACTAACCGTAAGTTGAGAGATCACATCATGCAATAAGGGCACAAATATGAAGACAGACGAATCAAATAACAAGGGATGGACAAAAGAAGATGAAAATGACACCCAAGTAAAGCATGGAAGAACTGGAGGAGGAGGACAACATATGAGCAAAACAAGTTGAGACATAAGTGAAAATTGCAGTTACAATGGAAGTTCATCTGCACAATAAGGCGCCAAGCTAGAAATGTTGTACTTGTTAAGTTGTCTCATCTGATGCACCCATCAGTGGTTTGCAGTATGCCCACGGGAACTCTAGATTGAACATATGGCCACTGGAAATTTGATCAACAAACGGAAAATATTTCAACTGTATTTTAGGTATGAGATCAAGAGTTGAAATCAGTCAACCATTGGTGGCCTCATCAGCATGCAATTGTTTTTGCACTGTCTTAAAGATTTCAGCTGATTTATGTCCGTGCTTGCAAAGTGCGGCTGGATTACTCTTACCACCTGGATAAATATCTGTTCATGGATCATTCAAAAAACTTGGCGAAATGCAGATATCCTTCATACCATCTCATGTCAAGAAAATATGACCAAGACAATAAATGGGCAATATTTCAACTGGGATTTGAGATAGGAGATCAAGAGTCAAAATCATTCAACCATTGGTGGCCTCACGTGCAATTGTTTTTGCACTCTCTTAAAGATTTCAGCTGATTTATGTCCCTGCTTGCAAAAAGCGGCTGGTTTACTCTCAACTTGATGCAAAAGTATGGATGCTCACGACACCTCCTGGATGAAGGAGATCATTTCACGGATCATTCAAGAAAATTGGCAAAGTGCAGAAATCCTTCATATACCTTCAAGAAAATATGACGAGACAAGATTGCGTGCATGAGAGCCAGAATAAACGAGTAGGGAAGTTGTTCACGTCAGAAGAACAATGAGGAGAGAACTTGTTCATGTTTGCTGTTTCAGTTTACCAGCATACCGATGAACTGTTCGTAATGAAAATATAACCACAGACTAAGACAGCTCATTGATAACTGTGTGTAGTGGGAGCTAGGAAAGGGTCATTGGAATATATTATCAGCAGTAATGGATGACACATACAAGGCAACGAATACAAGAAAATTACAAAGCATGGGATGTTCAAGAAGAATCAAATATACTACAGCTATGACAATGCCGATGTTAAAGCCAATTCCGATGCTAATTCTTTGTCACATTATCCGGCAAGCTGACAGCAAGGTGAGTTGCAAGGGAAGAGAAAATGCCAAGTTATAATAACCCCTAGTTGCCCAAATCTGATTTGCCGTCGCTGTTGCCTGACGTATGTGCTGCGCTGAGCAAGTGCCCAGCCCGCCCTATTACGCGTTTAAATTAAATAAATTCAACTATCTACCAGCTATAAGTTATAGCTTTTCTATAAACTGTATTATGTCTATCTATGATTATATCATATGCCGTCCAGTCACCGTCAAGCTCTGACTAGTTGTCGAAGTATTCTTGATGGTCAGGTTAAGTATTGTACACTACTGGTGCCAACTCTACTATCATTTGCTCCTCGTTGTAATATTAGCGGGTTCATCATCGGATATTCATGGTCTGTATTCAGTATTTCTGTATAATGGGTGCTTCTGTACTGTCCTAGTAACAGTGCATTATCCTGGAGATGCTTTGTATCCCGTTTATTTTCACAACTCGTCTGTCCATGTGGAGTAGTTTTGTGGGGCGTCAGAATTGGTAGCCGGCAGCAATGTGCATAACCTGTCAACAAAGGCAGCAGCAAGAGCAACGACCAGTTCATCCGGCTGCGTGCAACGTCCCAATGCTGAAAGGTAACAGCCTTCAAGTTCTAAGTTTTCTTTGCGTGATAGTGCGAGACGCAGGATCGATGAAGCTGCCAAGCAACACCTACACCTTCCTTGCAGCCAGGGTTGTGATAGTAGAATTTGGCAAACCGAGGACCATGATTTGCTGATAGGTGCTTGCTCGCTTCTCTTGCCCAACCTGACACCGTACTTTGGTTATTTTATATAGTAGTACATAAATTTAGCAGTTGCCTGTCACGCGTTGTTCGTTTCAAATTTGTGACTTCACGAAATGACCAACAATAACTTAACAGTTACCACAACCAGCAACTTAATAGGTTCGGCCACAACTTCTAATTTGGACGCTATTAGCAAAACCAGCCCTTGTTTTGCTGCAGATAAAAATAACTTAACCGGTCGAATTACTGTAAAAAAAGTTAATTGGTCAAATTAAACCATCATCGCGGGCTTCAATAACTTAATACTAGTTACTATCACCCGTGTCAATTCTAGCAACTAAACCACCATAAAATACAAACGGAGCTATGCTCAATTAGTTAATGTTCTTAGGACCTGTCCATCCATGTTCAAGCACTAGACTTGAGACATAGGTGCTCATTTTTTTTTTAGATTCATTTCATCCTTTCGGTATTATCTTCTCAGTGGTATGATGTGTCTCTCAGCTATCGAGAACTTAATAGGGTGGGAAATGATGCGGTAGATGGTCCACTTGCACCAACTCCTAAATATAAATATTGACCACTCAAACCATTTTATGTTGAATACTATGAGTTGTTTGCCCCACCTTCTCCCTATCAAGTCCACTTGCACCAACAAAAAGCTTCATGCTGGATGGAATCGCTCGCTGGAGCAAGCCACCGCGAAGGAGTAATGGAACCTGGTTTTGAAGAGCATGTTGAGAGAAAACTAAAGGTGAAAACAAATCTCAAATCCAACGTTCCTATCAAACGTTATTGCTTTTTGAAATTTTGCAAAAACATAACTAATGCACAAGTAAATTTGCACCATGTAAACCACGGTACTATCCTGCAACATCCTGTGAGGCTTCCTATGGTTTGTAGAAATTTTATATTTCTAAAGAAATGTTTTCTATAAAGCTCTTTGGTTTGTAGAAATGGATTCCTAGGGAAAATGCCAATGGTGCTCGGGCATTTAGTGCACGTTTTTAAAGCCATTTTCTACAATGCAAAAGAATTTGAATTTGTTTTATACACACATACACACGTATACTACGTATGCACAAAATTTCATAACATTTTTATTTCACGCGGGGCATACAAAAAAAGAAGACAAATATGTATTTTTAAATGCGCCGCTTTTTTTGTTGTTGGGCCGGATTTTTTTTGTACAGCTTATGGATTACATTTTTTTTCAAAACGAAATTTCATGGATTCGTAATAAACACATGCAAGTTTCCACGGATTGTAGTTTTTGATTTTAACGGTCTCCATGGTGCTCAAGCACCATAGGTCTGCACTATGGATACCTATTCATATGTAGGATTGGTTCCTAGTTTTTACAATTCAACGATTTTTTTAGCTCAGACCTCATGAAAAATTCCTATCATATAAACCGAGTGACATCTTTTTTCCTATAGGAAGTGATACACATGTCATCTCTACGAATTTTTGTTTTTTCTATCGTATAAACCAAAGGAGGCTGGGAGCTTGTGTGCTCAATCACACCAAATCGTGCAGTTGCACGAAGAAGCAATTGGTTGAAAAATTAGTACCAACACGTGTTCTTTTTGAAAAAAAAATCAAACTTTATTCATTTGAAATAGCAATTACATCGTTTATGAGGATGGGTACAATTTGATTTAAAGGCTTCTCAAACGAATCAAAAGTCGTAGAAAACCTAGCCAAACTAGCAATCTCATGAGCAACCCTATTTTCTTTTCTATTACATTACAATGCTCGAAACTAGAAATAGAAAAATCACAAGCCAAATGATAACAATCGTCGAAAACCGCCGCCACTGCCCCTGCAGACCGTCTCCATTCTTCATAGTATCAATGACCTCCGAATTGTCAGAGTTAATAATGAGACAGTTACATCTCACCCTTTGCACAAGTGAGAGACCAAATCCGAGGGCCAAAACTTCAACCGTCAGGACATCCGCACACCAGTCATCTCCCCCCCCCCCCCCGCAATGTATTTGCCTTTATCATCTCGCAGGACCGCCCTGACTATGCCCCTAAGGAAATCTTGATCAAAAGGTGCATCAACATTAAGTTTGACAAAATCCACATGTGGCCGAATCCAGACTCCTCTCTTCATGGACACATTTGGACAGGAAGCAATAACAAAGTTTACCATAATAGAATGAAGCCCGATAGAAATCTGGCAAGCGCTCTGAATTGACTCCTCATGAACCACTTTACACCTTTCCCATCACATATACCAGGCAGTAATGGTAACCATTTCTCGAGCATTTTGAAGACCCAAAATAGACAAATCCTGGTCAGACATAAGAAGTAAGAATTCTAGAACCGCCTCGCCGGCATGATCAAATTCACACGCTCTATTAATAATTCCATCCATCCCCAGCCTCCTCCAAACCTCCTTTGCTTTATTTCATAGAAATAACACATGCTTTGTATCTTTTGCTCCCGAAAAACAAGAGGGGCATTGGGGAGAGACTTTCATATGTTTATTGGAAAGCGTAACATGATACGGGGGAGTACCATGCAACGTGCGCCAAATATTTTTTTAACTTTTGACGGACACGAAAGCTTCCAAATCTTACATCAAATGAGATTAGCATAGGTTTGCCCCATGTTGTTTGTACGTCACAATTTGCTTCCATGTTGATGATCCCATTCCACAAAATAGGCAGAACGAACAGAAAACATACCCTTTTTCGTATAACTCCAATCAACAAAATCTGGCATGGCAAAACCGGATTAATCAAATTTGCCACTCTCGAAAGCAGATGACCCCCCTTTTGGAGTGATAACTTTCCTATTAGCGCAGTTTTGAATCCAAGCATCATCCCAAATATTAATATTTTGACCATTCCCAACTCGCTATATATGGCCATGTTTCCGAGAATTCACACCCACCATAAATACTTTGCCAAGTAAATGAGAAACCCTTTTTAACTTTGTATTCAGTAAATCACCATCAGGAAAATACTTAGCTCTCAAGACAGTAGCACATAGGGAGTCAGGTTTCTCCAGGAGACACCAAGTCTGTTTTGCCAGCATCGCTAGATTGTAATAATGTATAACACGAAAACCCATATCCCTCCTTGATTCTTTGGGACACACATTTTCCACCAAGCCATTCAATGCATCCTCCTATGGTTGTCCTCATCTCTCCACCAAAAATGTGACATCGCATCAATAATCCTTTACATTTTTTAGGAATTTTAAAGACCCACATTGCATAGGTAGGAATAGCTTGAAGCACACACTTGAGGAGAATTTCCTTTCCCCCAACTAATAACAATTTTTCCTCCCAACCATTAATTTCCATGATAATATAGTCAATCAAATATTGAAAACAATCAGTTTTATCCAACCCACATTGGCTGGCCGCCCTAAATATCTGTCGTTGAGGGCCTCGGTCATGATGTTTAGAGTGGAACACATTTGTTCTCTAATCTCGACCTACATATTAGGACTAAAGAAGATGTTAGACTTGTCAACACTCACCATTTGCCCCGAAGCAGCACAATATGGATCCAAAGCGAACTTCAAAGCCTCAACATTCTCCATATTAGCTTTCATGAGAATCAATGAGTCATGAATATAAGGAACATTCACAATTGGGGGGGGGGGTCTCTACAAACCGTAATTGGCGGGGGGGGGGGGGGGGGGGGGGATCTCTGCAAACCTTTAATCCCATAATTTTTCCATTCTCGTTCACATGTGTTACGAGAGCTGTGAGACCCTCCGTACATCACAAAAAAAAAGATAAGGAGAAAGAGGATCCCCCTACTGTAACCCTCTCGTCGGCTTGAAACTCTCATGTTCTTCCACATTAAATTGAACCCGGTATTCAACACTGGAAACACATTGCATAATTAAATTGACCCATTTATCTTGGAAGCCTACTTTTAGCATAATCTCCTTCAGGAAGGGTCACTCAACCTGGTCATAAGTTCTATGCATATCAAGCTTGATGGCGCACAGACCCTCTTTACCTTCTCTATTGTTTTAATTTCAAGGAAGCATTCATACGCCACTAAGACATTGTCCGTAATCATTCTTCTGGACACGAAAGCACTCTGAGCCAGACTAATAATGTTAGGAAGAACGACCTTCAAGCGAGTAGCCACCATTTTTGCAATAATTTTATACACCACATTACACAAACTGATCGGTCTAAATTGAGTTACCTTCTCCGGAGAATTAACCTTAGGGATCATCACAATAGCACTGTCATTCCATCCCGTAGGAATAGTGCATGTATTAATCGCTTGCAAAACCTCCTCGACCAAATCGTCCCCTAACATGGACCAAAATATTTTATAAAAATTAGCATGAGTCCGTCCGGGCCCGTAGCTTTCAAATCACCAATAGCAAAAAGAGACTTGCGAACATCTTCAGTAGTGTAAAGAGCAAGGAGTGCATTATTCATCTCACCCGGCACCTTTTTACGAACCAAAGATAAAACCTCCTAATCCGGTTGCAATACTTCTGAAGTGAAAAGATTTGAAAAATAGTTCGTGATATGTTCCTTCAGTTCTGTGCCTTGCCGCCAGACCCCCGGAGTCATCAAGGAGTTTCTTAATATTATTTCTTTTTTCCTAGCAGTAACCGCATTGCAGAAGAAAGATGTATTACGATCCCCATGCATCAACCAATTTGCTCAACTTCTCTGTATCCATTTTTTCCTGGTCCAAAAGATTTTCAACGAGAACAAGAATTTTCTTTTGCCGTGACCGGGACTCCACATTTAGAGGACCATTGTGCAATCTCTCTAATTCTTTTTTTAATTTGTTGATTCTCCATTTTGGTCCTTTCAACGTATCACGGTCCCATATACGCAATCTGCATGCACCACTCAAGTGCGTGCCGCAAGAGACGGCCCAACCCCCACCATTTTGGCATTCTCCCAAGCTGACTTCGCGATTTCCTCAATTGTTTCTTATTTGAGCCATCTTGCTTCAATTTTTTTTTTACATGACCCTTCGGGCAACTAAACAAATTACCACCAAAATAATCCATGTCCAAAATCAGAGGACGGTGATCAGAATGTCTTGTTCCTCATTGATGGTCATAGCCCCACTCCACATTACATACCACCCGGTCCAGTCCAACATGTGTTTCGCATAAGAGGGATTCCTGAAAAGGAAAAAAAACACACACACAGGGGGCACAGAAGCAGAAACCCTAATGCCGCTTAGTGGACTGCCAAATACTCCGGCCCACGGAGCAGCCCAAAAAGAGCACCGCTCTCTCCCAGAGTGCCATTCTTCTGTCAGAGGTTTGTTTCTCTTCCTCTCCCTCCGCCGCCGCTGGAATGGCACTGCCAAACATGGCCGGCGACACCCTCAAGGTAGCCGACCTCCCGGGCCGCGGCCGCGCGCTCCTCGCCGCCCGCGACATCCTCGAGGGCGAGGTGCTCCTGTCGGAGTCGCCCATACTCCTCTACCCGTCCTCGCTCGCCTCCCTCTCCTCCTACTGCTCCGCCTGTTTCCACTCGCTCCCACCACCGCCGCAAACCCCCTGCCCTTCCTGCCGCGCCGCTGCCTTCTGCTCCCCTGCCTGCGCCGCCGCCTCCCACCCACGCCTCCTCTGCGCCGCGCTCTCCAGCGGCCTCGCCGCCGCCCCCGAGGCGCACCAGGAGCCCCTGCTCTTCCTCCTCTCGGCCTACTCGCTCCAGGAGCCCTCCCTCAGCGCCCTCCTCTCTCTCTCCTCGGCTCCGCAAGGTCCCTCCCCGAGCCAGCAGCAGGACGCCGCGAGCCTCCACGCCGCGGTGGCGTCTGTGGCGCCGCCGCACATGCTGCCCGCGGGCTTCTCTCTGGACCTGACGGTGGCCCTCCTCTCTAAGGACCGGACCAACAGCTTCTCCATCCTGGAGCCGTACCGCCCCGACGTGCCGCTGGAGCTCCGCAAGGCGCGGTGCTGCGCGGTGTACCCTCGCGCGTCACTGCTCAACCACGACTGCCTGCCCAATGCTTGCCACTTCGATTATGCCGACAGGCCGGGGCCAGGGAACACGGACATCGTCGTGCGTGCTCTCCATGGTATAACAGAGGGGAAGGAGGTTTGCATCAGCTATTTCGCAGCCAATTGGAGGTATGCTGACCGGCAACGCAGGCTGCTGGAGCATTATGGGTTCCGGTGTGAGTGTGATCGGTGTCAGATTGAGAGCAAGTGGAAGTTTGATGACGATAATGATGGCGGCGGTGATGGGGATGACACCATGGAAGAGGAGCATGGGAAGGAAGATGCTGAAGATGGTGGTGATGAGGGGATGGAGCAGGAGGAAGGGAGTGATGACGACGACGATTTCCCGCATGCCTTCTTCTTTGTGAGGTATCTGTGTGATCGTGAGGACTGCTATGGCATGCTTGCGCCGCTGCCACCCTTACCGAACGGTGAGCTGTCCCACGTATTTGAGTGCAATGCCTGTGGGCAACTGAAGAAGGAAGAAGACGAGGATGAGCCTGATGCTGGTGATTGCAGCATGGACCAGTAGGATGTTTGCTGCTGTTTTTTTGGGTAAGTATTCTCAGCACCAAGTATTCACCACTTACACTTCTATCTGCTGCATTGGTGATACTGCTTCCTGAATGTTCCAAATTCATATCCAAAGTACTCCTTCCGTCCCATAATGTAAGGCGTTTTTTGACACTACACTACACTAGTGTCAAAAAACGTCTTACATTATGGGACGGAGGGAGTAGTATCTTAGTCAACTCAAGATAAAACATTTGGGTGAGATGTAGTGCAGGAAATGAATGATTTGATTAGGTCAGTGTAGTACGCAATTGACAACAACCTTAACCGGTGTTAATTTCCATTTGTTTTTGTTTTTCATAGTTTGATGTGAGAATTTTTTATTTTGGTATCTCTGAATTCTCTGGTTAAAGCCAAAAGAACAGGTGAAATGTCAAGTCACACACTACTTGACTAGCAAAGCTTACCATTTGGAAGTATATTACTATGTAAGAGAAACACAGAAATCTTGCTGAATTTTATGAAGTTCGACTTGGTTTCTTGATTTGAAGAGACACAGAAAGCCGACCCAGTCAAAATTGTGCTTCATTATATATTACTCCCTCCGTCCCATAATATAAGACGTTATTACATCCAATATGTGAGCCATATAAGTTTGCAGTGAGCACGAGCGTCGAATTTGAAAGAACATGTAGGCAATGAGTAGACATTATATTTGGGTATCTTCTTGGTTTCTATGCTTTCAAAACATACACATAAATGTTCTAGTGATTAAATTAAATTAGCAGAAAGTCACATGGGAGCATATGTCTAAGGCTTCCTACTGCGGTTATATCGTGATAACTGTAGTGGGCACCACATTGGTAGCTATTTGCGTGTATGTGTTTGTTTGTCTTTGATGATCTAACATGCGAATTGTTATATCGCAGAGCACTTGGTGGATGGTGATGAAATGGATGCACTGGCCGATGTTCTCCGTACTTTGGGGGTTGTTTGCCTTAAAGGACTGGTCTAATGCGCCTGAAGTCAGGAAGATGTATGTTGTACTACATGATTTCGTTCACTGAATGAGATTTGTAGGCATCCATGCTTGGACCTGTACAATTTTCATTACGCCTGTATCGTTCTTGGCGATGTGAACCTACAGTGTTAGAAACTGATGATGCAAATCTACTCACCAGAGTATGAATTATGCCTCCATTTATCTATCTTGCCCTTTTGACCTGCATCATTGGCTGTTCGTTTTAGTTATTGAAATCATCTTTGCGATTGTTGTGTTTTATTTGGTTATGGCGGAGATCAAACTTCCTGGTGCATTTTTTGTATTGTGAGCAAATGAATGGGCTTAGCCTCCTGTATATATCCAGGAAAGTATATGGCGGCCTGTGTGATGGTGGTTTGCATATGGCGGCCTGTGTGATGGAGACGATTGGTTTGCCCTTACTACGAAACAACAAATGCTGTCGGGGTATGCTTTGTTTGCCTGGCTGCTAGGGTTTCAAACCAGAGCTCCTGCCTTTTTGATAGTACTTGTACGATTCAGGTTTCGGTTGTCGGCGAGACTGAAACTGGGCGCCCCTTTTCGGAGATTTGTGAAATTGGTGTAGGATTCAGATGGATCAACAACATTGCAACATCAGGTTAACTGTACCAAATTCACTACAATTATTGTGAAATTATGCACTATAATTCGTTCATCACTGCCAACAAGGTACAACACCACGAGAATATGCATTCAACAATGCAACTAGAAAAATCTCACAGGTCTAACTATCTGAATCATACGAATTGAAACAAAACAACGCACATCACACACGAGAAATCGTGCTCTGGGACTAGTACTCGAACTCGATCATGACGATATTCTATATGCCGCGCCTGATCGTGCCGGTCGAACAACATTGGACAAGCTCGATCAGAAGCAGGCGTCGAGGAGGCAGCAGCAGCAGAGCGCCGCGCAGCTGCAGCAACAGAAGAAGCAGACAAACATTATTAGTAGTTCATTACAAACGAGGCTACGGAGACGAGGAAGAGGTATGTCTCAATGTCTGAGCTGAGTGAGAGTTCAGATCAAGGGAGAGAAATTACCATCCTTTCAAGAAGCCATCGCCGCCGTGGCCGTGCCCGCCGCGGCTGGTGGTGTCGGCGCCGGTAGGAGGGTACTGCTGGTCCTGCGGGTAGGTGGACGGCGGCGGCGCGACGTAGGCCTGCTGCTGCTGGCCCGGCGGAGGGTACGCTGCTGCGGTGCCGGGCGGCGGGTAGCCTGCGTAACCGGAATAAACGAAAATATAGTTCAGAATTCAAGAATCAAACATGCTCGCCGGCGATTCCTACGAACCGTAGCGAAAGATGACGACCCCAGAAGAAAATGGAATTGGTACGTACCCTGCTGGTAGCTCATGGTCGTGTTGCGGGAAGAGCTAGCAAAGATTCCTCTGAGTTCTGACGCAATTAATGGAGACCAATCGAACAGGAGAGGAGGAGGAACTAGCTATGACTGGACAGAACGGGATGGAGTGGAAACAGCGTCATCGAGCGTCTACTTATAGGGAGATGCACGCGCGTATGCGGCATCCGGTCGGTTGCTTAGACGCGTCGATCGCCGCCGTCTTGACACGGAGACTGGTTGACGACGGTTTCCTTGGATTAAAGGAAGAAATCCACGCGGCAATGGCTGCAACGTCGCTCTCGTCGGTGGGTGGCTAAAGGTGACGGTTCCGTCCTTCGTTCCTCGCCGTGCTTATCCGCGGCAAACCTTCGTCGTCGACGAGGGCCGGCGTGCTGACTGGGTTGGCATTGGTCAACTGCGTCAAAGTACTGCTAGAGGAAATGCCACACGGTGACGAAACATCGGTGCATGCATGCCAGGACGACAGGTCTCTCCTACGCTTCCTACACGGGAGGATAGTGCGATCCTAACGTATGAAATGTTGTTTCTGTTCACGGTTACGAAAAACAGAATGATTGTAAAGTGTCATTGCAGCGTTTTAACTTCATAGACTCGTTTTCTTGAGCGCCGGCATTCCTTCAACAAAAGCAAGCGGCTTTCGTTGAATGCTAGCAAGAAGATTATGGTGGGGTCCAGTAAGACATTTTTTTTTTGAGAGGAGGGTCTAGTAAGACTTAACAAACAGCTAACGAGTTATAAGACCGGAGGGCATGCATTTTTTTCCGATGATCTCCACCCCTTCATCCGGTTAGAGCATCTACAGCCGCACGCCTCAAACCGGCCTCAAACTCACAGGCGGACAACCCGGTAAAAAAATGACCCAGACAGGCTCCTCATACCGGCCCTAAATGTCCGGGTTGACTGGCACCCCTCACATCTAGCCCAAATCTGGAACGGATAATGGGAGGGCCGGGCGCGTCCGTAATGTCGGACCAGACAGCCCGACTCCACCACAAATTGCACCACCCTCCCCCGACCTAGCCGATTTCACTTGTTCCTCTCCTATCTTCTTCCTTCTCCACGTCGGCCCTCTCCTAGCTCTGCCACCACCCTTGCTCTGCCGCCGTTTCTGAGCCCTCAGCGCCGCTACAGCAGTCCTCCCATCCATTCTCGCCACCGCAGACATCGTCGCCGGCCCGGACGCCACCGTGGTACGTCCGCCAACTCTCGGAGTGCACCTTACCCTCTATGTGTTCGACACATTGTCCGAGCAGTTTTTTGTGATTTATTCGTAGGCAAAACGATGGAATCGGATGGTTCGTCGGACGAGGAGTATGGACCGACAGAGCTTGATGAAATGATTCAAAATGAGTTCTTCGATTCGTCGGATTCGAACGAAGAAGCCGAGATGATGATGCTCATGAGCATCATATAGGAAATGGACCGGAAGGTGGAGTACATTCTCAACTTCAAGGGCTCGATCAAAATGAGAAGAATTCTGAAGCAGGATAGGGTCTCTGGAGCACGGCTGCTCTACAATGACTACTTTTCTCCTGACCCAACTTTCCCAGATGAACCATGGTTTCGTCGTCGTTTTCGTATGCGCAAACCATTGTTCTTGCGCATTGTGGAGGGGGTGGAGGCACACGATGACTTCTTCAAGCTCACTAGGGATTGTTGCGGACAACTATCATTCTCTGCTAAGCAAAAATGCACTGCTGCTTTGAGGATGCTTGCACTTCGTACCCCCGCCGATGCTGTTGGTGAGATGATCCGGATGGGGGAGAGCACATGCCTAAAAACCACTGTGAGGTATGCTCGCGCCGTGGTGCAGGTGTTTGGAGCGGAGTATCTGAGAGAACCAAATGTGCAGGACACAGAAAAGTTGTTAGCTATTGGAGAGGCAAGAGGTTTTCCAGGTATATGGTTCAATTGATTGCATGCATTGACAATGGAAGAACTGTCCCAAAGGTTTGCGCGGGATGTACCAAGGTCATACCAAAGAGGCCACCATCATACTAGAAGCAGTGTCATCACATGACTTATGGATTTGGCATGCTTTCTTTGGAATGTCTGGTTCCCATAACGACATCAATGTGCTTCAGCGATCTCCCGTGTTCAGGAGACTTTGCAATAGGTAATTGCCGCCATGCAACTACACCGTCAACGCCCGCGACTACAACATGGCGTACTACCTTGCCGATAGTATCTAACCTCGGTGAGCGGAGTTTGTGAACACTATATCTGATCCCCAAGGAAACAAATAAAGCCACTTTGCAACAATGCAGAAAGCAGCTAGGAAGGATGTGGAGAGGGCATTTGGAGTGCTTCAAGCTTGTTGGGGAATTGTTCGTAGAGTTGTAATGATGTGGGAATCAGAGACTTTGTGATAGCTGATGACATGTTGTGTCATTTTTCTGGCCCCCTTAAAGGAGGATGTGGACATCGCCTACTTCCATCTGCAAAGATTCGGGGATATCATGGGACTAGTCACAGATGTGGAAAAGAGCTTGGTAGCACCCATCAGATGTACACACATTGACCTGGATGACCACTGGCCGCGCCAGGCCGCGGCTTGGGGCGTGGCCTCCAAACTCTTCGTGTACTGTAGCACTCAGGATACTATTTGGTACTGTATCATGCTATTGATTGGGGGCTTAGCCAAATCCTGGCACCGCCACTGTGGATGATGTTCTGAGCGCCTTCCTGCGGTGCGCTCCCAGTTTCCCATTCTATACCTCGGCCTACCTCTCTCGGCGCATCGTTTGAGAAAAGTGGATTTTCAGCATTTAGTGGGTAAGATTCCAAGCAAGGTCGCAGCTGGCCAAGGCAAATTAATCAATATGGTCGGAAGAAGCACATGGATAAGATCGGTCATCACTTCACAGGCAATATACCACCTCATGTTCTTGATCATCCCAAAAGAGTCCATGTCCTCGATCACCAAGCTTCATCAAGCCTTTTCTTGGGCAGGTTCAGACAAGGTCACAGGACGTAAATGCAAAATCAAATGCGACCAAGTTTGTAAACCATGTGATGAGGAGGACATTTTTTTGGCTTTTCTTTGGTTCGGGTCATATAAGACAACTGGAGCGCAATGCAATGTGAATTGGGATATTGTTTGTTGTCCAGAAAGTTATGGTGGCCTCAGGGTGATCAACACTGACAAATTTGCACGGGCCTTGACATTGCGGGCCTTGGTACGAATGGAAGGAACCAAAAAGATTGTGGGTAGGAATGTGTAAACCATGTGATGAGGAGGACCTAAATTTCTTTTATGCCTCAACCACTATCACTGTGGGTAATGGGGCGAAGACCCCTTTTTGGGAATCCCCATGGCTCTTCGGTTGCAGGCCGAAGGAGATTGCACCCCTCATTTTCGAGGTCTCATCAAGAAAAAGGTGGAAGGTGCGGGAAGCCCTAAAGGATGACGCTTGCATCTTCAAGATCAACCCATCTACCGTGGTCTGTTGAGCATATTAGGCAATTTCTTCACCTTATGGATGCTAGTGCAGGAATTCCAACTTGACTTGCAAACCGAAGATGCATCGTTTGGAAACACACTTCTAGTGGGCCCTACTCGGCGGCATCCGCCTATAACGCGCAATTCTTGGGCATGATCATATCCCCAATGGACAAAATGGTGTGGAAGATGTGGGCACCTCCAAAGGTAAGTTCTGTGCTTGGTTGGTGATTTAAGATAGGATTTGGACCGCGGATAGGTCGGCCAAGCGTGGGTGGCCAAATTGTGGGCTTTGCACTCTTTGCAAGAAGGAATTAGAGTCCAGGACACATCTCTTCTTCAAGTGTCGTTATACGCTTAGGCTTTGGAGGATGGTCATTGATAAATTTCATCTTGAACACATGGATACTTCAAATTGACACTTGGAGGAAACCGTCAAGACGTGGTGGGCTAAGAGGACTGACATGAGCACTCCCAATAGGAAGACAATGGCATCCCTCACCATGCTCGTCTCTTGGACTATGTGGAATGAGAGAAACTCTATTGTCTTTCGGCACAAAAACGCCCCGCCGATTTTGCTAAACAACATCATGTTAGACGCAAATTTGTGGACCACCACGGGGGGCAAGCACCTAGAATCGATCATTCATGTCGTGTATTAAGTGTCACTTGTAAAAACTTTATCCCCTGCCGGGAAATACCCAATGGTTCCTGGGTACATATGTACCCTATATGGGGATTTTTTTTAATAATTAAACAAAAAGTCAAAATAGTTAAGAAACTATTTTTAGAATAAACTTGACTTACTTGTGCACTAGTATATAAATTTCCACACAAAAAAAAACAACGTTGACTTCACAGCGAAAAAGACAAAATTTATTTGCTATTATATGTCACTATTCATGCTATTTTGACTGAAAATTTGTCTTTTTTGAAAAGAAGTCAAAGAGGAATTTTCTTTTTTTGGAACTTTTCTCACTAGTACAATGGAAGGTCAAGTTTTTTTCAAAAATATTTTCAGAAATTTTTGACTTTTCGTTGAATTACTAATTTTTTTTCCATATAGGGTACATATGTACCCAGGAACCAAACGTTCCTGTCCATCCCCTGCCTAATAATTAATAGATGAGGCAAATATTTTACCTCTGTATCGAAAAAAAAAAATCATGACTGCCAACATGGTAAACAACACCAAAGAGAATATGCATTCAACAAGGCCACTAGATCAATCTCACGGGCCTATCTATCTGAATCATACGAATGGAAACAAAACAAAACACACATCGCACGAGCAATCGTGCTCTGGGACTAGTACTCAAACTCTATCATGACTATATGCCGTGCCTGATCATGAGTTCATGACGGTCGAACAACATTGGACAAGCTCGATCAGAAGCACGCGTCGAGGAGGCAGCAGCAGCAGAGCGCCGCGCAGCTGTAACAACAGAAGAAGCAGACGATCATTATCAGTTCGTTACAAATGAGGCTGTGTGATAATTCAGAACAAGGGAGAAAGCAAAATTACCATCCTTTCAAGAAGCCATCGCCATCGTGGCCGTGTCCGCCGCGGCTGGTGGTGTCGGCGCCGGCAGGAGGGTACTGCTGGTCCTGCTGGTACGCAGCCGGCGGCGGCCCGACGTAGGCCTGCTGCTGGCCCGGCGGAGGGTACGCTGCTGCAGTGCCCGGCGGCGGGTAGCCTGCGTAACCGGAAGAAACAAAAAAGATCACTCAGGATTCAAGAACCAAACATGCTCGCTGGTGATTTGTACGAGTCGTGTCAAAAGAAAATGGAATTGGTACGTACCCTGCTGGTAGCTCATGATCGAGTTGCCGGAAGAGCTACTTCCTCTGAGTTCTGACGGGATTAACGGATACCAATTAAGACTAAACGAAGAAATCCACGCGGCGATGGCGCGGCGTCGCTCTCGTGGGTCGGTGGCTGCAGCCTGCAGGTGACGGTTCCGTCCTTCCTTCCTTCCATGCTGTGCTTATCTGCGGCGAACCTTCGTCGTCGACGAGGGCCGGCGTGCTGGTCAACTGCATCGAGAGCAGAGGAGATGCAACGCGAGCAGAGGAGATGCAACGCGAGGACGAATCGGTGCATGCCACGACGGAGGAGTACGTATAGTCTAACACGGTTGAGCCGCCGGCATAATTACACGCGCTGATTAGTGATTAGTCAGAGTCGACGTCGTGGCGTCTTGGCCTTGTGCTCTAGGCTCCTCTGCTTGGTGTGGTGCCCCAGCCGGGACCTGCCAGTTGATCCAATGGCGGTCACCCACGCACGAGACCCGCCGTCAAACCGAACCATGACAGAGGTGGCAAGCAAGCGCAGCACCTGAAAGCGCGTCCGTCCATCCGTGGCACGGTGGCATGGCAGGCAGGGCAGTTCAGCTGTTCCCTTTCTCTTTCTCTTCTCCCCCAGGTCGACCGACGCGGCTAAGCAACCGTGTGTATGCAGCTTCTATAAAGGCAGACGATCCACGATGCAGTCTTCATACCCATTCCCTTCATAGCAGCAAAGTCTCTTTTCCTCATCCTCCTCTACTGTTCTTGATCGCTTCAGGAAGACACATCAGTAATTCCATCATGAGCTACCAGCAGGGCTACCCGCAGCAGGGCGCCACGGCCTACCCTCCGCCGGGCCAGCAGCAGGCCTATGTCGCCGCGCCGCCGCCGGCCGGCTACCCGCAGAAGGACCAGCAGTATCCTGACGCCGGCGGCGCCGACACCACCACGAGCCGCGGCGGCCATGGGCACCACCACGGCGGCGGCCATGGGCACCACCACGGCGGCGGCTTCTGGAGAGGCTGGTAAGTCTTTGTTCGCCCCTTCTGACTTTCTGAGTTCTGTCTCTGCATCCTCCTCCCCATGCATGCATGGCCTCGTTCATGATGATGCTTAATCATGTTTGTCTGCTTCTGTTGTTGCAGCTGCGCGGCGCTGTGCTGCTGCTGCCTCCTCGACGCGTGCTTCTGATCAAGTCAATTTTATCCGTCGTGCTCAGTTACGATACGTGGTCTGACGAGTGCTCCAGCTGCTCATCACGGTTGATGCGGAGTCCGGGCATCATGTAGTTGTTTGTTTTCCACTTTCCCTTTGTTTGTTACGTTTGTGAGTAGTGCGCTATTTGTTGGGTGCTGAGCATCATTTCTGTGTAGTATATCATGGTTCTCGATCTCTTGTACATTGATTATGTGTATATATATATATAAACATGGTTCGTATCTCTTATACATTGATTATGTATATATCCTCTATAACACTAAACTCCCTAATTTTAAAGAGCCCACATTCAATTGAGGTCTCCAATTAGAATTGGGTCATCCGATTTTGATCGGGTCAACAATTTCTCAAACCTCTCTCATTCAATTTTTTATACTACACACTATGCTTTCTAATTTTTAAGACCTCACAATTAATTGAGGTATTCACTTTAAAATTGTGTCATCCGATTTTGACCGGGTCAACAATTTCTCAAAGCTCTCGCATTCAATTCTTTTAATAATTCATTATGTTCCCTAATTTTGAAGCTCTTTCAATCAATTGAGGTATTCAATTTTGGATTTGGGTTATAATTTTGATCGGGACAACAATATTTCAAATCAATCAGCAGCAACTGGCCTATAAAAATATATAAATCACACGCACCCTCCCACCACCTAGAAAAAAGGCGCCACCATGTGATATTGTAGCACCAATATAGTATATACAACCATCGACACAAAAATTTCTCCACATAAATATAGGTTGGTTAGCGGATAACACAGAATCACACAACAAAAAGTCCACCAAATCAACGCATTATAAATAGAAATAAATCACACTCTATCATCTCCCCCACCCGTCAACTAAATATTCCATCAGTTCCAAAATATAAGTGGTATTGGTTTTTTAGAAAGTCAAATTTCTTTAACTTTGATCAAGTTCAGAGCAAAAATATAGACATTCACAATATTAAACAAAAAAAGTATGAAAATACATACGATGAATGAAAAAATACCGATATGATATTATGGATTTTGATATATATCTCTACAAATTTGATCAAACTTAAAAGGTTTGCCTTTTCAAAAAAGTAATACACTTTATATTTTAAAACAGAGTGATTATCTTTTTAAGAAACCCAACAACACCAACAGCGCAGCAAAGCGCGCCGAACCCTTCTAGTAAGACTAATGCTACATCTACAAAGGCTTATTTAAAGATTGGGTGTGGCTAGGTCTCAGTCGACTGAGACTTAACCAAGTCTCAGTCAAGTGATATAGTATGTAAGAAGAAAAAAGAAAAATTGAAAATAAATTTTTGCACGAATCTCCATGCGAAATCAAAGGAAGATAGTATCGACTGAGACATAACGAAGTCTAAGTCGACTGAGACTTAGCAAAACTGTTAAAGATTGTACGTACAAACTGACGTGGAGGATTGTGATTGGTAATAAGGGAATGAGGGGGGACCGGGCTTGCCTGCTCCCTCGCCGTGCTCCCATCCCTACTCCCGACTCGTTCTTACCATCCAACGGCCGCACTATTTTCTCCTTCCCCGTTACCTTTTCTGTAAAGAAGAGGGCAAAAAGATCCATGTGTATTTTCTTTTTCCTCACGTATGTATACAGGCGTTGTCATCAAGCCCACGGCCTAAACCCATCGTAAACCCGGCGAGATGTTGCATCACACGCGGCTCCGGCCTAGAACCTCCAAGTCCCTCCTGTATACTAGCTCTTCAGGTCAGACGCACGGCACCAGGCCACGTCAAGGAGCACACGGCGCGGTGGCGGCGAGCGCTGGCCGGACTGTTCTGGCCGCGCCTAGGCTCGCTGCTCGTCCACTCAGCGCCATCTCCTTGCTTGGTACTGGCCTCCTAGTCGCAAAGCTCACCTTGCGTGCTCTCGAGCCGTCGGCCGTGAAGGGACAAGGCGCCCGGCGGCATCGACGTGATCTTCCCCATCATCTCGGCTGCGAGGATGTGAGGGTGTCGACCATGTCCACCATCCAGGTGGTTCTTCAAGGTGAGGCTGTGCACCAATCCAGACTGTCAGAGAGCCACGATGCGACCGAGCTTGAGATGCCACCGGTCGCGGCGGCCACCGCCATGACAACCCAAACTGTCGACCGCTGATGATATATATGTGGAATTTGTCAAGCCACTTAGACATGAAACTGCGGCGCGACGCCATGCCATCACTGTTCTTCGTCATCGTCACTATCCTTCTGGCATTGCATGTTCTTGGCGCTGTCGGCACCTTGGCGTTTATCATGTACGGGTCGCCAGGTCGAGACGCACGCTGGAGTGCAAGTCGTAAACTTGTGGGTCTTCGTTCTGTTCATGGCGAGCGCCGATGGGGAACACATTGTTCCCTCCGCTGCTGGTGTGCGTGCGTCCCGCTGCCACGGCCCGCGGGGACATACCCATTGTCCATTGAGCAAGGAGATGGTGAAGGAGATGAAAGAGTTGTCGGTGATCGTGGCCGGGCTCGTCCGCGGCGGCGATGGTGGGCGGCATGCATGGAGTGGATTGGCGTGTTGCGGGGATGAGCACGTAGGAGAAGACGTCACACGTGATACCGTATGGGTGACGGGTGATATGGGAATACGGGATTGTCTGCTCCCCCCCCCCCCCCCCCCCCACCCAAAAAAAAGGGGCACGGGGAGGAGAAAATGGTGCGGCCGTTGGATGGTTAATGAGCCAGCGGGAGTACGGATGGGAGCAGGCCGAGGGAGCAGGCAAGCCCCGTCCGATGATGAGGCCCACCCCACTTAAAATCAGGCCCACCCCACTTAAAATCAGGGGAGAGAGAATTAGTTTAGAAGGTTAAGTAAATCTTTGTAAGTCTTTGTAGGTGTAGCATTATTGATATATAAACCTGGTTCGTACTCTCACTATGTAACAGTCGCTTCACCTCTTCAATTTATACATGATTGCTGATCGAGCACGCCATAATCTAGCTCGCTTCGGAGGACAATGGAGTGTGGATACAGTTATTGCGTAACAAATATTTACACGTAAAGACGCTGTCTCAAGTCACTGAACAATCATGTGATTCACGTTGCTTTTTCTAATAAGAAAATGTTTCATAGTAGTGATGGCCCAACAACTAGGTTCTGAGAGGATACTTGACTTGGGACAATGCCCCTGGCTTTACAGTATATTCCTTTGTACAATGGGACATGCCCCTGGCTTTACAGTATACATGTTCAAACCCCGGGCCGGGCTTTGTAAAGCCCGAAACAAAAATCCCAAGCCCGGGCCCAGCCTGGCCCGACCCGAAGCACATAAACAGTGTCATTTTCAATTAAAATAATTATATTCGAGATATTAAAATAATATAATATACCTATATTTTAAATAAAATATACATTTGTTGCCATTTCGGGCTTTTTTCGGGCTTTCGGGCCGGGCTTCGGGCGGGAAAATGAAGCAAGGGCCCGGCCCAGATGCCGGGCTTTCGGGCTCGGGCCTCCAGGCCAGGCTGCCGATGCACAGGTCTACTTTACAGTATCTTTCTTTGTACAATATTGTTCAGCTCTAGAAAGACTATATGAGCATTGTATTAGGGTCAAATCCATTGAATATCCAGTTCAGGATAGCTCTGAGCAGGGATAAGTGGATTGTCTGGGTGCATTTAGTTCGACGGTTGATACATAGTATTAATCTCACTAATGTACCGGACACATTCTGTTGGAAGTCGGTCTGGGGTTTTCACGATCAAATCTATGTACATGATTTAATCAACTCTGAACCTGTCTTCTGTTCACAACACATTTAGAAAACAAAAGTACCACTCCAAATTAAAATTTTCATGTGGTTTGTTCATAGGGGAGTTATTCTTACTAAAGACAATATAACGAAACGTAAATGGCAAGGCAATAAACAATGTTGCTTATGTGATCACACGGAAACATCGCACCATTTTCTTATTGCATGTCCATTTGTCACTCTATTATGTCGCATGATTCATGTGACGTTCAATTTACCTCCACCCACCAGTATTACTAATATATTTGGTAACTGGTTGAGGGGGTTGAAGCCAAAACTAAAGCACGGATCCGTATTACAAACAACTTTACTAATGTCAGTATTATCAGGTCGTCGCAAACAGTTGTTCCGAAAAAATTGTCTGTGATTGCCCACTAATCGCAGACGATTCCCGCAAAGCTACACGGGTGGGACGGTATAGTCATCGCAGCCGTTTTACGTTTGGTCAGCGATGGAACCCCCCCATCGCCAACGCACTCGACCACACAGTTCCGAAAACTGTCTCCAATTGGGCGTAAAAACCGTGTGAATAACAGTCAGGTGTACTAGTGCCCACACCGTCGTCCCCAATCACCCGAACCGCCACGGGCAAGCCCCACCACGCCATTGCCTTCACCATGCCATCGCCACCATGGCAGAGGCCACCAGCCCATATTGCCACTAATCCGCAGTCCGCGCCCCCTGCCACCGCCTCCAGCTACCTGATCTGCCACCAAAGCCGCCGCAGGCATGCCCATTCCCCGTCGCCGTGTCATCGAACACCAGTAGCCGCTGCATGGCCGCCACGACCGGGTCAGCTCCCCGAGCAGCCGCCATGAAGCCCCCATGGCGCCGAAGGGCCGGATCTGGGCAGAACCCAGCCGACCGCCGCCATCACAGGTAGAATGCCTGACGTGTCCAGCCCAGGCCTGCCCGAGCGTCGCTGTGCCCCGGACCAACGCCGAGCCACCACACGGGATCGTCGCCCCGCGCCGAGCCCCACCATGCACGAAAGAGAGAGGGCCCCCGCCGCCACCAGCACCGACTGGGCTTTGCTTGACGACGACGAGGGGAGGGGGGAAGGGAAACGTGGTCTCGGTGGCTAGGGTTTGGCCCCTCGTTCTCTCATGGGAGCGATGCGAGGGGGAGGGTCGTCCAATTCGGTGCAACTTTTTTTTTTACCTTTATTCATGCATTTTCTATCGGCGCACAACCGACAGAAACATGTTGTTTTTCTAGTGTCGATAGGCAGCGGTGTTTGCGCAAAACACGATAACTGCAAGGTAACATATTCGATTTGAGTGCATGTATAGTGATTGATAAGACAATTTTATCTTAATCATGCCACACATTCTAGAGATGATAAAAAATGTGACGTACAATGAGTTGTATCTTAATCTGATGTCTAGTAACTAGATATTCCTATAAATGTGGTGAGAGATTTGTTGCTAAGATATCATCTTTTAATTAAGAGAAGGCAAAGCCTTTTTCTGGTTTCTATTTTCTCCACCTCATCATTTATCCTATGTGGCACTGTTAAAATATCCCATTATACATTCCCTAAGGGGGTCTTTACCTATTCATGGCGAGAGGAATGACGAATCTACCTCTCTAATGGATTACCTACTTTCCTACATGTTATTCAGATTTTCTTATAGTTCATGTTTTTTCCTCCGTTTTTTCTTTGTTCTACCTTTTTCCCTTTTTTATTGTGATTTTTTCTAGTTTCATTTTCTCCATCCTGCTTTCAGAGGTTTTCATCGGGTTTTATTTTCGATTTTTATTTTCGCATGCTTGCTTTCATTCATTGTCTTTTTTGGTTTACAATTCATGAACATTATTTAAAATCATTCATTTTTTTATTATTCTGAACATCTTTAATAATTCATGTTTGTTTAAAATCCATGAACATTTTTAAAATCCTTGATTTTTTTAAAAAGTTTCAAAATATTTTTATAATTCACACGCTTTTAAAAATTCTTATATTTTCAAAATTTATGGATATATTTTAAAAATTCATGAATATTTTTTAGAAATTAAAATTATTTAAAATTCACTAATATGGTAGTTTTAAAAATTCGTGAACACTTTTGAAATTCACAAACATTCTTGTAAATTCTTGAACATATTTTAAATACGTGAAGTTTTTAAAAATCAAATAAATAAATAAATCTGTGAGCATTTCATAAATTTGGTGAACCTAATTTTAATTCGTCAACATTTAAAAACTAAAACAGCCGAAATTTAAAAAAACGCTGAAAAGTTATACATTTAGAACCGTCCTTCCGAGCGGACGAAACCCCAGACTTGCAGATGGGCCGGCAGCCGAAGGCGTGTTTTAGGGAGAATTCGAAGAATAGAAGGACCCGGGGCCTGCCTGCCAGTGTTATGCTGAGGGGAGGGAGAGAGAGAGAGGCGGAGAGTCTAGAAACGGAATTTCCTTTTTTTTGAGAAGAAGAAACGAAATTTCCTATTGGACGCACGTTGCGTCAAAGTGTCGACCTTTCGCACAGACCCTGGCGATCTAGCGATGACCTGGGCCGGCCCATTACCGTGTTGCAGCGTTTCCGGTTTTGGGAACCGTTTCTTTTTCGTTTTTGGTTTTTTTCTTTTTTTATTGTTCTTCTTTCTTTTCTTTTCCTTTTGTTGTTTATTTTTTTATTTTTCGTTTCTTTTTTTCTTTTATTTTCCCTTTGGTTCCTTTTTCAAGTGGGTATTTGTCTTTTTTTACATTCGATTGTTTTCAGACTTTAAAAAATGTTCCACTTTTTAAAATATGTTCACAAATTCAAAAAATGTTCATGTATTTCCAAATTTGTTCACAAATTTAGAAAATGTTCATACTTCAAAAAAAAATCTGGAATTGCAAAAAATGTTCATGGTTGCAAAATTTGGTCTGAAATTCAAAAAATGTTTGCGTTTGAAAAAGTGTTCGGGAATTTCAAAAAATGTTAATGGTTTCAATTTTTTGTTAGATATTTCATGAAGTTCCATTTTCAACTTTTTGTTCACAAATTCAAAAAATGTTTGCGGTTTCATTTTTTCGCAATTTCTTGAAATGTTCCATTTTTCAAATATTTTTGTTTAAAAATTCAAAAAATGTTCGTGGTTTGATTTTTTTTTCCAGAATTTCATAATTTGTTCACAACTTCAAAAAATGATTCACGTTCTTCAAAAACATTTTCTGCAGTTTCAATTTTGTTGTTCGCATATGCAAAAAAATGTTCCTATCTACGAAAATTTGTTCAGAAATTCAAAAAATGTTTGCACTTTTTGAAAATATACACTTTTCAGAAAAAATGTACACTTGTTTTTAAGATGTTCACTACAGTAACTAATTCCGGTTCGGGATCTCCCCTCCCCTCATGAACCCCTCGTCCGCCCCCGTGGGCGGCCAGGGGGAAACCCTAGCCGCCACCCGCCAGAGACCTCTCCTCTACCTCCCCTACTCCTCGCCGCCGCCGGAGAGCGCCACCGGGCGAAGCCCGGCTGGTGTCGGTGGCGGCGGGGCCATTTCCCCCCCTCCCCTGGTGCTCGGCGGCACGGGACGCGGCGTGCTTGTGAGGAGCGAGGCGCTTGCGCAGGGCGGCTCGGCGACGACGCGTCCGGCCGTGCTGCGGGCGCGGCGGTGCGACGGTGCGGCGGCGGCTGCGCGGAATTCCTGGTGGGACGTGCTGGCGCTTTGGGGAGGCGGGGCGGCTAGCTGCGGCGGCGGCTCCATCAGATCCAAGCATATGGCGACGAGGGCTGCGGCGGCGCGGGATCGCTGGTTGGGGTCGCTGGCCTTGGCCAGATCTGGCCGTGGCTGGTGGCTGGACGCGTTCGTGATGTCCGGTGACTGTCCATGGTCACTGGGTTGCGGACGGCGCGGTGGCGGGTGCGGACCGCCGGCAACTGGGCGGATATCGACGGGTTCTTCTGATCACGCCGAGATTCAACCCTGGTCTAGGTCCTTGACACCGCGGGCAACTCCGGGGGAAACCCTAGGTCTCATTGGGACCGAGCGATGATGGTGCTTTTGTATCGTAGTCCCTCTTGAGGGCATCGTCTTAGGAGTTTGCTCAGGTGGAAGGGACCAGTGGCGTCGGCGGCGTACGGACTGGTGGCGCGACTGGCGATGAAAATCGCGCCGACTTCGGTCATGGCAGACGATGGCGGCGTCTCCGATGTCGTTTCCTTGTTGAGGCATCGTCGTTGCAGTTTGCGTCATCAGGCTCGGGATGCTCTGGGGGAAACCCTAGATCTGGGTCTCCCTGATCGGACGATGACGACGCCTTTGGTGTCGTTCGCCCTCCTGGGGGCATCGTTTTGGAGCATGTGCTGGCTGGAGGGGACTAGAGGAGGAACGGTATTCCATCTACCGCAAGGCCGACGACGTATCCCGGCGGCATGGCGCTGCGGAGTTTCGGCGACGGGCACGGGCGGATGGATACGTGCAGGATGATGGAGCTGTCTGGCGCCGTGGTGGCGTCGATGGCAGGCCTGACAAGGTCGGTGCGTCAGTACCTGCTCTGGAGATGGACCAGTGGAAGACGGTGGCGGCGGCTTCTGAGAGTGCGCCGGACCGGTGTGTGACACAGTCCCGGTATGTGGCTGGGCTGGGGCATCCGGCTTTAGATGTTAGGTTTTGGTGCGATGTCTGTTTGGTATTCGGCTCGGATATTCGGCACCCCTTCATCAAGGACATAGGAGTAGCGACAGGTGTTGCCAAGATGGTGGCTTCAGGCTTACTGATGTATTACTTTGTAAGGTCTTTGTGAATAATTAATAAAATGGCTGCATGCATCTCACAGATGCAGAGGCCGGGGGTGTATCCTCCTTTTTCAAAAAAAAAAAAAACTAATTCCGGTTCGATACAGGAGACAAGTCCGGTTGTACAGTTGTGCTAAGTTATTTTAGTTGCGGGCTGTTATTTTACAAGCAATGCTAGTCAGCTGGAGTGGCTGGGAGCAGGCACTTGCAAGCTGTTGGTCGCCGGTTCCAGTCCTTCCATCGCGCCTGCCTCCCTTTTTGCTTTCTTTTCCTTCCAGCGGTACAGCGCGATGGGCCGGCCCAGTCAGGCTACCTCCCTGTGCGTGGCGACGCCAGTTTGACGCAAAGAGCGTCCAATAGGAGCTCCCGATCATACTCAAAAAAAAAAAAAAAAGGAGCTCCCGATAGAAACCCCCGGCGGATTTCTGTGTGGAACCAACCGGATCTGAATCGAAATCCCCATCAATCCGATTCGTGCTGTGTTTTCCCCTTCTTCGCTACAAAATCAGACTCCGGCCCCCAAATCCAAACCATAAATTAAGGGGCCTCCCCACCCTCCTGTCGACAGTCGATTGATCTGGCGATCGATGATGATTATTAGTCGGCCGCTGCGTATCGCTTGCTGCGTCACGCTGGCGTTCGCGACGTACAAGCTCAACAAGGCGCACATGGAGAGGCTGATGAGGGAGGCCGAGGAGCGGGAGGAGCGCTGGCTGATTAGGGAAGCCAAGGAGCGGAAGGAGCGCTGGCGCCGGCTTCATCTTGCAGGCGGTTATCGTCATCTTGCAGGCGGCGCCAAGGATGATGATAATAAGGAGAAGAGGATGGATCACTGTCCGCGCTAGGAGGCGCAAAGGACTGTCAACTCTCTTTTCTTAACAATGTTGTGGGCTGTCAACTCTCTGCTTGCATTGCCGTATAATAATAGTACTTCGATTTTTATTTTTTCTAGAATTTGTAATCCGTCGCTTGTGCCATGTATCCTGACCGAAGAATTCGGAGGAGACGATAGAGCATTTCTAATTGGATTGGGCTAATTTTGATTCTCTTACGTCTGTGGACAATTTACTTTTGAACCTTTTCTTTTTAACACCGTACGGACGTAGACACACATACCTACACACATACACTGATCCCTACGAACGCACACCCTATGAGCTGGCACATTATTTTAAGATTGATGAAGTCGTCACAGACGTCTTCATGGTCGACGGGACTGTCTCCAACCGTTAAAATCATGCAAAAACATGCAACCTATAATTACAAAGTACATTCCACTCATAAATTGCAAACTACTCCCTCTTTAATTTAATATAAGACGTTTTTTGACACGTCTTATATTAAGTTACGGAGGCAGTATTTCATAGATTAAAAAAACGAGATACAACTACATTAACAAAAATAAAGATTGCAAACTACAAGCTAAAATCAATCTACTCATCCTAGGAGATCGGGATGACCCCCTCGCCGGAGACGCCGTTCTTATGGTCACTGCGGCGGGAGGCATCTGCTCGTCCTCATCCGCAAAGGTCTCGCCTTGCTCTCGCTCGCGGATGAAGATTCTACGACGATTTGTCGTCACCACCTGCTCATCCTCGATGGAGTTGAGGATGGCATGGTTTTCCGCAACGAAGGTCGACGAAGAGCTCGGTGAAAGCGTCGGCGTCTGCGTGCTCCGCCTTGAGCTGCACCTCCAACACGGGGTGCTCCGCCTCCATGGCAAGGCAGAACTGCTCCCTCGCTTCCTCCATCGAGAGGTGGGGGATGCCGTCGTCCACGCCGACGGCGGCGTCCACATGTCCAACGCGGAGGCGATGAGGTCAACCGCCGAGGACTGCCTCCTCTGAGTGTGGGGCTTCCGCCTCCTCGTCCTAGCTGAGGTCGAAGGAAGGTTGGCCGCAACGCGGGCTGCACCTAGCCTCCACGACGCAGACCTTAGCCGCGATCTAGGCATGGTGCTCTGGCGTCAATTGCTTGGGCCATGTAACCTTTCGGTGTGCCATGGCGGATGGCGAGCTTGGACGCGGATGGGACAGGGACACGAAAACGACGCAGACTAGAGGGAAAAGTGAAAAATGTGAGGGCGGCGGTTTGGCTCGTCGTCCGTAAATGGGTGGCTATAGTGTCAATTGTTTGGGATACTCTCCGGGGATGACTGTAATTCGAGGAGTTCATGTATTCACCATGTGTTAATGCTTTGTTCCAGTTCTCTATTTAAAGGAGGCTTTAATATCCCTTAGTTTCTTTATGGACCCCGCTGCCACGGAAGGGTAGGACAAAAGATGTCATGCAAGTTCTTAATATAAGCACGTATGACTATATACGGAATACATACCTACATTACATTGATGAATTGGAGCTATTGTGTATTGCTCTAAGTTGTGACTGTAACATGATGAATGTCATCCAACATAATTATCCATCACTGATCCAATGCCTACGCTTTTCGCATATTGATCTTTGCTAAGTTACTACTGCTGCTGCTACTGCTGTTACAATCACTACAAAACTGCAACTGTTACTGTCTCTGTTACGATTGCTACTTTTACTACTGTGCTACTAAACACTTTGCTGCAGATATTTAGTTTTCCAGGTATGGTTGAATTGACAACTCAATAGCTAATACTCGCAAATATTCTTTGGCTCCCCTGTGTCGAATCGATAAATTTGGGTGAAATACTTGTAGAAGATATGCCCTAGAGGCAATAATAAATGCTATTATTTATCTCCATGTTCATAATTATGTTTATGTTCCATGCTATAACTGCTATGGTTCTCGAGTCTACAATAACCACGAGCATCGGAGGGAAACTCATATGCATGTGTGGAATAATAAACGGTAAAATGTATTCCTAGTCTGGCCTCTAAGACTAGCTCAAGTGTTGCATGATGGTTATGTTTTCCTGATCATGGGCATGACTATGCCGGCAACTTTGAGGGCACAATGTTAGGAGAACACTTGTGTTGAATCGACCCGATTGATGTTATTCTATGAGATACATTCGTCACAAGTTAATGGTTTATAACACAGAGAAAGTTAACGTTTGCATAATTCCTTAGACCATGAGAGTATCGAGTTTCTTCATGCTTGCTTCATGAACTTTGGGGTTTGTTAAACGTCATCCGTAAATGGGTGGCTATTACGGCGGCTTACAGGTTCATGGAAAGGTATGACAAGTGACTTGATAGCGCAAGATTGAGATTTGCTCCTCCGGCGATGGAGAGATATTCTCGGGCTCTCTCGGTGTTACGGTATCCATCATCGTCTGGCCAGACACAATGTGATTTGATCACAGGGATGCCGGAACACGGAAACGAGAAAAGAGAGCAAAACCGGTAACGAGGTAACTGGCATAGTGGACAAAAGTTGTTGATCCACGGGGATGCCGATAAATCTCACCTCGGGTATTTGTAACATATCGCAAAGCAACAGGAATAGCACACGGCAACTAGAGGTTCACTCGAATATTTATTCGTGTGGGTATAGGGGTCAATATGGGTGTCCAGGACTCCGATGTTGATCATTGATCGGAAAGTGTTCCGGTCATGTCTATACTTCACCGAACCTATAGGGTCACATGCTTAAGGGTCATCTATCTGCTGAATACTAGACAGGGAGTCTGAGAGAAAGTCACCGGAAAAGTTTCGGAGATGACGGAAAAGTTCCGGAGAGAAAACCGGAAGTGTTTCGGAGCTGCCGAAATTGTTTCGGAGAAAAACGAAAATGTTTCGGAATAAAACCATCATACCGGAAATGTTCCGGAGAGTGTCCAGAATAATTTTAGAGGGTGCCGGAAATGTTCTGGGACCTTCCGGAATTTTTTAGAAGAAATAGTCGCGGAAAACATCTTGTCCCAGCGTGAGGGGACAAGATCCCACGATACGTGGGGGCTGTTTTGGGCTATTTTTGGGGCGCCCCCCTTGAGGGGGCAGCCCCTTGTGGCTGGACAAAGGTGTTGGGGGGGCCCATGGTGGGGGGTAGCCCCCACAAATGGTGGAAAGTGTTGGGAGGTGGTGGGGCCCCATGTGGGAACACCATGTTGGGAAGCCATGGACAAGGGGACATGCTTTCTCCTTGTTTGGTGGGTGCATGTTTAGTGGGCTAAAATTTTAGCGCCCCTCCACCCCTTCCACCACTATATAAGGAGGAGGAGAGGTGCTCTCCAACTCCACTCCAACTCTCTCACAAATGCCATGCATGATCTGGCTTTCTTCTCTCCCTCCCATGAATTAATTTCGTAGAGCCGAAAGGCTGTCTGGGTTCCGGTGGGAACTAGTTCTGGACGGCGAAGCCCTGCCGGATAGGTGACACCGTATGTGTGCAACCCCGTAGAGAGGTCGTAGGTTCGATCTTTTGCCCGAGGGGCTGTTCGAGTGTCCTCCCAAAGGGCTGTCCGAGTTTTGAGGGTCCTCCCGGAGGGCTGTCCGTGACACCGTCCGAGGGACTGTCCGACCGCCTCCCGAAGGGCTGTTCGAGGAGCAGACGAGGGAGAACATCCTCGCGGTTGGGAGGTTGTAAATCCTAACTGCGGGGATCTGCACCAACGATCTCCACCGACTCTCCTTCCGCTGCGCTACGAGTCGGTAACGATCAGATCAAAAACCTTGTATGCATCTTCTTAGTGGTCCTGGGCTGGAGCGTAGGTCGGAAATTTTTTGTTTTCTGCTACGTTACCCTACAGTGGCATCATGAGCCATGCTATGCGTAGATGCAGGTTACGATCTAGAATATATAGAGATGTATGGGTATTGCATAATATAATTTTGTAGTAGATGAGATCTATTGCTGAAAATTATTTATGTGGATAGCAGATGAAATCTGTTACCCGGTGTTCTTGTTGCTTCCCTGGAATTTGCGTATTTCTGATCTTGATAATGGCATGGTGAAGTTTCAAAGTTCTGGCAATCCGCGATCCTGATTGATCAACGAAGTGCTAACAGTTCGTTGAATTCCACCATAGTTAAGAGAAAGATGAAATTTCGCAGACTAAAGGGCAATGCAGATATGATCTGCACGGGGGTCATGCGTATGACGAAGTTCAGTATGGGGCTCGAGATTTTATTATCTCGTGTTTCATACACTCCGCAAAGTTAATCTAGCGACTTGAATAATCATACTTGATGATGAACGTTGGTAACTGCGGTTTAGTTGAAACCTTAGAAGCCACATACAATAAAATCTTGTATGAACCGATTAGAGGCGTCTAACTTGGTTTTGCAGGATGCATGTGCATGAGATGTGGTATAATCTTCGTCATATTTAATTTGATTATGTATGAGATGACTATATGATGTAAATTAATTAACATGACCTGCTTGTCATGATTCGGCATGATGGCTGGAGCCATATGATTGCACTTTAATGACCTGCGTGTCAACCTTATGTAATGCACTTATTTTATTAGCTATAGAGATAGCAATATTATCTGGTGCATCGACAAGGTGGTGGCAATCTTCGCGAAGGTGAACACCAACACAAATGCCGAAGACGAAGAAAATAAAGACTTCTCCGTCAGAAAGGGCTATACCATATCATGCTATTATGAATTGCCTGAGATGTTTATCCCTTTGATGCACCCTTCTTGATTGCACGGTAGTCACTTTTATTAGGGTGACCTCTCACTTAAAATATCAAGTAGTTAGTGTTCTCCCAAGTGTAGCACCGTCACGACACCTATCTCTTCGGGGCATCACATGATCTCCATGGGTGCGAACGATTAGAGAAGTGTGAGGCGGGTGAGTTGAGACCTCGCAGCGAGATCACTTGGTTGTCTTGACGTTCAGGCAGGATAGTCCTGAGCTCGGAACACACGCATTGAAAGATGAACAAGAATCACATAGAGATGTGATCGGCAAGTTTGCCTACCGATTGAAGTTCGCGCCATTTGTGTTCATCTCGAACCGTGGCGTTGAATGGAAATGCGGGTCTTGAATCACTCACAGTCAATTATGAGAGATATTGATTTGAGTGGGAGCGCACTTTAGAATTAACTTGTTTAATTCTTAGTGCAATTAATTATGAACACTGTCTAAGTGTGATTTGCATAAGAGTTATAGAATAATGGCTCGCGTTTCCACCCTCCCTATTAAAATCGAATAGTTGTTATTTATCTGGTTAATCTTTATGATTGGTAACGTAATGTGAGGATTATCCTCAAGAGTGCCGAGAAGGACTTTGTCCTATCGCATGCTTTCGGTATTCTCCCGCTAATGCTATGGATGATGTGACTCTCGTCCTTCGATCCAAAATCTAGAATTCCGTTACGGTCAAGTGCAATATGTTTGCTTCCATGAGACCCGAACTTCAAAAGTTTGGGATAGTTATGTGATATTCATGGAACTAAAAATTGTTTTCAGATGCAGACAAAAGCTAAAAGATATGAGATATCCAAAGCAATGTTTGTTTGCAAAGTATTAGTAAAGTGTTTACTAGGCATTTGACTGATGAGAGAGGGATCCAGAAGAACGCCTGTCATGTAAATGAAGGTGAATAAAACAACAATTTAAGGGGAAAGAAAATGTCCAAAGGGTGTTAGTGTGACTTACACGCCTAGGAAGTCCGGGGCTAACACCACTCTTTAAGTTGGGTGCTTCTTCTGAGAGTAGGAGAAATATTGGAAGTAAAACTGTTAGAAGTATAAAGGCAAAAAGAAAAGACTGGAATATCCAGCTCATGTATGAATGTCATACAAGTTATTGATGTATAGAAGGCTGGTCAAAGATATAATTCTTGGGAATTATGATTAAACATGTTAATCACTGATTCTTGGGTGTTGTGAGTTGATCACAGAGATACCCGCTCGATTGCATTATGTTGCGACTCGATGCAAGAACTACTATGGCCTAAAAGACTTGCCAGTAATGAGGTTTAGATATGCGCTGGGAACATAGTAAAAGTTTCTATACTTCCTCTGGATTTATTTTCATAATTCATTTTAGAGTTTTTATACACTTTAGCCCATTGCATAAAGTATCTTGCAAGAAGGTTGTTCATAAGAGAACTTTTGATGTTCGGTGTTATGAATAACATAAGGGCCATACTTTCATTAGGAATGAGATGTATGTTATGAGTATTTATAATAATATATTACCTGTGTGTTTACTTTCATAATTCATTTTACAGTTTTATACACTCTAGCCCATTGCACAATGTTTGTTGCAAGAGGGTTGTTCATAAAAGAACAATTGTTGTTCGGTATCATGAATAACATAAGGGCCATGCTTCCATGATGAATGGGATGTATGTTATGAATATTGATGGTAATATGATACATCCATAACACTGACGCTAAATGTCGCAAGACTAAAAGAATACCACATATGTGTGGCACTGCATTTGGTCACATTGGAGAAACCCGCATGGAGGAATTCCATTATGATGGATTTTGAAGTCATTTGATTATGAATCATCTGACACTTGCAACTTTCATCCAAAAAGTGAAGTGATTGAAATACCATTCACAGGCCATAAGGAACGAGCAACAAACTTATTGGTGATCATACATTATGATGTGTGTAGTCCGATAAATGTTGTTGCTAGTAGTGGATTTATCTATCTTCAGAAATGACTCAAGTAGATATATGGATATTTACTTGATGAGACGTAAGTCTGGGTCTTTTGAAATCATTCGAAAGGTTTTCAAAATGAAGTGGAAATTATTGTAACAAGAAAAAATTATGTTTCTGCAAACTAGATTGCATAAAGGAATATTTGAGCTACAAGTTTAGCGAATGTCTGATGAGTTGTGAAAAGAGTTTCATAACTTACAACTCCCAGAACACCACTGTGAGTGAAATGTCCGTGAAGATGTAATCAAACCATTTATGACATGGTAAGATCAAAGATGACATAAATCAATTTGCCATTATCCCTTTTAAAGTAATGATTTAGAGACTACGGCTTTTACACTGAAAAGAGCACCATCAGATCTGTTGAAATGACGCCATAGTATGGTACACCCAACCATGTTATGTCTTTTCTTAACATTTGGAATATGGGGCTTGTGTAAAATATTTACAAACCTATTCCAAATCAGACAAGTGCTACTTTGTAGGTTGTCCCAAATTATTGGGTATTCCTCCCTCACTATACCGAGGCAAAAAGGTTTGCCACAAAGAACGGTATAATTTTGTAGAAAATGGTTCTTACAAAAAGGTGAGTGGGAAGACAGTGCAACTCGATGAGATAACAATATCTTCATCATCAGGTCAAGGGAAAGAGACCTTGGAAGTGATTCTAGAGTTTCCTACCGTGACTGATACAGAAGCCTCTACATGTGATGTATGGACTTCGGTCGAACTTGCAGCTGAACCACGTAGGCAAAACTCGTGCAAACCTCTCAGGTGCGCAAACGAGATATTGTTGTTAGACAACAGTATACCTACGATAATCAAGGAAGCGATGATGGGCCCTGATACCAAAATTGGCTAAATGCCAATATAATCCGAGATAGTATCCATAAATGATTCAAGACTATATCTTGATATACCCTTTGGAAGACTTAGAGTCTAACGAATATTAATGGAACTATAAACTGATACGGATAAAAATGTTTTATCTATAAAGCTTGACTTGTTGCTTATAACAAATTCAAGGAATTAACTACGATGAGATTGTCTCACCGTAGCGATGCTTAAAGTCGGTTCGGGTTAAACTAGCAATTAATACATATTTCAATGATGAGATATGATACTTGGATGCCAAAAGGATTTCCATGTGATGGAAATGCTACCTAGGACTTGCATGTGATACAGTCCAAGGTATTTTGTCTATCCATAGGATGCTAGTGAGTATGCAAACTTCAGAGTTCCAGCGATGGACAGAAGAGAGCAAAATGGAGTTGGAATCTTTGTTTTTGATGAAATAGTCAAAATAGTTTGATTTCATCAATGGATAACGAAGATGCTTGTGGTTACAAGAAAGTAAGTGGGAGCATAATAATATTTCTAAAAACCTTTTGTGCTTGACACATTGTTGATTGGAAATAATATAAATTTCTTGACATGAATTAGGACTTCATTGAAAATAGTTTTTCAATGAAGTGCTTGGGCTAGGTAGTCTCAATATTAGGCATAATTATCTACGAGATAGAATTTCCTGATAGGGCTAAGCCTAAATACAAATTGACAAGATGCTAAAACAATTTAGCATTAAAACGCCAAGGAGTGATTCTTGCCGAAATCACATGGAAAGAGTTTTGCAAGACTCGGTGTCCCAAAACACTGATGAGCAAAATACATGATGGAGATTCCACACACTTTCATGTTTGGATTAATCATGTATTCCATGGTATGTAAAACGACCAGATATGTCTGATACTCCCAAGCTGTTGCGAGTATAGATACCAAAGTGATCAAAGTACTGATCATGGGACAACAGTGAAAAATGTCATTAAGTACTAAAGTAGCACTGATGACATGTTTTCTCGCAAGCAGAGATTATGAAATGCTCGTTGTAAGTAGTTACATCGATACAGTCTTCATCAATGCTCCAAGCGATTTTTGATTTAAGTTAAGGGTTTTGTGTAATACACGATATGGTGGCACGGTAGTTGGAAATTGTTCCAAACAGGTTACTATGGCGAATTCTATAACAAAGGCTAAGTATGTTGACGCTATGGAAGCAACAAAGAAGATGTTGAATCATATAGTTCATTCATGAACTTAGTGTGGTTCCAAGATGGCTTTGGTCAATGGGACACTATTGTAGATAGTTGCTCCATAGCTCAGTCTGAGGAATCAAGGTTTGACCTGTGATTCACATATATACAAAGCCAAGTCCACACAAAATATGAATTTTGTGAAAGCGTGAAAACGCGAGGACATGCAAAGATACACACGAAACTGAAGTTGTTAGATCCGTTGGACATCAGACTATACCACAAGCGAAGCATATTTTACACCAGTATGCCATAGGTGTAAAGTGCATTAGCATTGACTAGATTATTGACTCTAGTGCAAGTGGGAGTCTGTAGGAAATATGCCCTAGAGGCAATAATAAATGATATTATTTATCTCCATGTTCATAATTATGTTTATGTTCCATGCTATAACTGCTATGGTTCTCGAGTCTACAATAACCACGAGGCTCGGAGGGAAACTCATATGCACGTGTGGAATAATAAACGGTAAAATGTATTCCTAGTCTGGCCTCTAAGACTAGCTCGAGTGTTGCATGATGGTTATGTTTTCCTGATCATGGGCTCGACTATGCCGACAACTTTGAGGGCACAATGTTAGGAGAACACTTGTGTTGAATCGGCCCGATTGATGTTATGCTATGAGATACATTCGTCACAAGTTAATGGTTTATAACACAGAGAAAGTTAACATTTGCATAATTTCTTAGACCATGAGAGTATCGAGTTTCTTCATGCTTGCTTCATGAACTTTGGGGTTTGTTAAACGTCATCCGTAAATGGGTGGCTATTATGGCGGCTTACGGGTTCATGGAAAGGTATGACAAGTGACTTGATAGCTCAAGATTGGGATTTGCTCCTCCGGCGATGGAGAGATATTCTCGGGCCCTCTCGATGATACGGTATCCATCATCGTCTGGCCAGACACAATGTGATTTGATCACAGGGATGCCGGAACGCGGAAATGAGAAAAGAGAACAAAACCGGTAACGAGGTAACTGGCATAGTAGACAAAAGTTATTGATCCATGGGGATGCCGATAAATCTCACCTCGGGTATTTGTAACATATCGCAAAGCAACAGGAATAGCACACGACAACTGGAGGTTCACTCAAATATTTATTCGTGTGGGTATAGGGGTCAATATGGGTGTCCATGGCTCCGATGTTGATCATTGATCGGAAAGTGTTCCGGTCATGTCTATACTTCACCGAACCTATAGGGTCACATGCTTAAGGGTCATCTATCTGCTGAATACTAGACAGGGAGTCTGAGAGAAAGTCACCGGAAAAGTTTCGGAGATGACGGAAAAGTTCCGGAGAGAAAACCGAAAGTGTTTCGGAGCTGCCGGAATTGTTTCGGAATAAAACCATCATACTGGAAATGTTCCGGAGAGTGTCCAGAATAATTTTAGAGGGTGCCGGAAATGTTCTGGGTCCTTTCGGAATTTTTCAGAAGAAATAGTCGCGGAAAACATCTTGTCCTAGCATGAGGGGACAAGATCCCACGATACGTGGGGGCTGTTTTGGGCTGTTTTGGGGGCGCCCCCCCTTGAGGGGGCAGCCCCTTGTGGCTGGACAAAGGTGTTGGCCCCCCCCCATGGTGGGGGGCAGCCCCCACAAATGGTGGAAAGTGTTGGGAGGTGGTGGGGCCCCATGTGGGAACACCATGTTGGGAAGCCATGGACAAGGGGACATGCTTTCTACTTGTTTGGTGGGTGCATGTTTAGTGGGCTGAAATTTCAGCCCCCCTCCACCCCTTCCACCACTATATAAGGAGGAGGAGAGGTGCTCTCCAACTCCACTCCAACTCTCTCACAAATACCATGCATGATCTGGCTTTCTTCTCTCCCTCCCACGAAATAGTTTCGTAGAGCCGAAAGGCTGTCTGGGTTCCGGTGAGAACTAGTTCTGGACGGCGCAGCCCTGTCGGATAGGTGACACCATATGTGTGCAACCCCATAGAGAGGTCGTAGGTTCGATATTTTGCCCGAGGGGCTGTTCGAGTGTCCTCCCGAAGGGCTGTCCGAGTGACCGTCCGAGTTTTGAGGGTCCTCCCGGAGGGCTGTCCGTGACACCGTCCGAGGGACTGTCCGACCGCCTCTCGAAGGGCTGTCCGAGGAGTAGACGAGGGAGAACATCCTCGCGGTTGGGAGGTTGTAAATCCTAGATGCGGGGATCTGCACCAACGATCTTCACCGACTCTCCTTCCGCTGCGCTACGAGTCGGTAACGATCAGATCAAAAACCTTGTATGCATCTTCTTAGTTGTCCTGGGCTGGTGCGTAGGTCGGAATTTTTTTGTTTTCTGCTGCGTTACCCTACAATACTACCCTCGAAGACTGTAGCGATCCCCTATACTTGTGGGTTATCAGGACCTTTTTCTGGCGCTGTTGCCGGGGAGCATAGCTCTATTTGTTGAGTCACTTGGGAATTATATCTGTTGATCACTTTGAAGAATCTGAAAGACGCTAAGACCAAGATCGTACCTCTAAGATGAGGGGAGGTAAGGAACTGCCATCTAGCTCCGCACTTGATTCACCTTCTATTTTGAGTAGGCTTGCGACACCGCCACCTACTATTCATTATGATATGTCGCAAGTAATTGATGATACTACTTCTGCTATAAATGAAACTTGTGATGATGCTAGTACCCTGCTTGATGATACTGTGCCACTAGGTGAATTTCTTGATGAACAAATTGCAAAAGCTAAAGAAATTGAGAATGCTGAAACTGATGAAAATTATGATTCACCTATTATACCTAGCTCTCCTACTAGAGTTGAAATGCCTAAGATACCTGATGGTTATGTTATAGATGGAGAGACAGTTAGGGAAATTCTTGCTTGTAATGATAGAGAAGATGTTAAGAAATTACTGGTTAAGCTAAAAGAAAAGTCTATGATGGAGAGAATGAAATATGATCCCAATTTTATTACCTCTCCTATCTTTGCTACCGATAAGGATTATGAATTCTCTGTCGATCCTGGGTTAATTACTTTGGTTGAATCTGATCCTTTTCATGGTTATGAAACTGAAACTGTTGTGGCACACCTTACTAAATTGAATGATATAGCCACCATGTTTGCTCATGAGGAAAAAATCTGTTACTACTACATTCTTAAGTTGTTTCCTTTCTCATTAAAGGGTGATGCTAAGAAATGGTTTAATACTCTTGCTCCTGGTTGTGTGCGTAGTCCCCAGGATATGATATATTACTTCTCTGAAAAATATTTTCCTGCTCATAAGAAACAAACTGCCTTACATGAAATATTTAACTTGAAGAAGAGAATCTCCCTCAAGCTTGGGGGAGGCTTCTCCAATTACTTAATGCTTTGCCTGATCATCCTCTTAAGAAAAATGAAATACTTTATATCTTTTATAATGGACTAACCGATGCTTCCAGGGACTACCTAGATAGTTGTGCTAGTTGTGTTTTCAAGGAATGAACTGTTGAAAAGGCTGAAGAACTATTGAATAATATATTAAAGAATGCCAATGATTGGACACTTCCTGAACCACCCAAACCAACTCCAAATAAGAGAGGTATTCTATTCCTCAGTCCTGAAGATATGCAAGAGGTAAAGAAATCTATGAAAGAAAAAGGTATTAAGTCTGAAGATGTTAAGAATTTACCACCTATTGAAGAAATACATGGGCTCGACTCCCCGACATAGGTAGTAGAGTTAAATTCTCTTATTAGATTCGACGAAGGTGATATTCCTTATAATAAATCTCCTAGTCAATGCCTGGATGAATTTGATAATTACATTATTAAGCAAGAACACTTTAATATGTATGTTAGCAATCAATTAAAACGTAATGCTTTCATGATAGATCGTTTGAGTGATTTGATGTTTAGAATTGCTAATGATGTTGAAGGCTTAAGTAAACATTCGTCCATGGTTCATACTCAGTTAGAACAAATTGCTAAGTCACAAAATGATTTTCTTAATGAGATGAATAATAAAATGAATGATCGTGTTGTTAGAGTTATTACTAGAGGAGATAGAATGACTCAGGAGCCTCTGTATCCTAAAGGTCATCCTAAAAGAATTGAGCAAGATTCTCAGAGAAATAATATTGATGTGCCTAGTTCATATAAGAAGAAAAAGAAAAAGAAAAAGAAAAATGATAGGACTATGCATGCTTCTAGTGAACCTGAGATAGAAAAACCTCCTAGGAATCATAATGATGTTTCTATTTCTGATGCTAAGACACAATCTGGTAATGAACACCCACTTAATGATAATGATAATGATGTTCATGTTGATGCTCAACCAGATAATGATGTAGAAATAGAACCTGCTGTTGATCTTGATAACCCACCTCCTAAGAATAAAAGGTATGATAAAAGTGATTTCATTGCTAGAAAACATGGAAAAGAAAGAGAATCATGGGTTCAAAAACCCATGCCTTTTCCTACTAAGCCACCTAGAAATAAAGATAAGGAAGACTTTGAGCGCTTTGTTGAAATGCTTAGACCTGTCTTTTTGCGCACTCGCTTGACTGATATATTGAAAATGCCTCCATATGCTAAATACATGAAAGATATTGTCACTAATAAAAGAAAGATACCCGAGGCTGAAATTTCCACCATGCTTACAAATTATTCTTTTAAGGGTGGAGTACCTAAGAAGTTAGGAGATCCGGGAATACCCACTATACCATGCTCCATTAAAAGAAGTTATGTCAAAACTGCTTTATGTGATTTAGGAGCCGGTGTTAGTGTTATGCCTTTCTGTTTATATAGAAGACTTGATTTGAATAAGTTGACACCTTGATACGTCTCCAACGTATCTATAATTTATGAAGTATTCATGCCATGTTTATTATAGTTTTGTATGATTTTGGTGCACTTTTATATGGCTTTTATATGATTTTTATGGACTAACATATTGAGGGAAAATTGCTACTGTCCTACAAAACTCTGCGTTTGGAGGCCCAACACGAGTTTACAAGAATAAGTTGTGTAGTAGACATCAAGCTCTTTTCTGGCGCCGTTGCCGGGGAGGTGAGTGCTTGAAGGTATATCTTTAGATCTTGCAATTGAATCTTTTAGTTTCTTGTTTATCACTAGTTTGGCTTATAAAAGAAAACTAAAAAATGGAATTGAGGTTGCCTCATATTCTTCGTCTTTATCATGTCTTTCGTGAAAATGATGGATCAGAAAATTGTGCTCAATTGATAGAAGAAGAATTCAATAAAATGTTTGGCATAAAATCTTTGAATGATGAGCAAGATTGCAATGAAATTTGTATGAATTCTTTGAATATCCATGATGCTAATGATATGCAAAGCCATAAGCTTGGGGATGCTATGTTTTATGAAGATGATATTTTTTACTCCCTCAAGTTTTGATGAGAAAATTTGTTATGATGATTGCATGCCTCCTATTTATGATGACAATATTGATAAAAGTGGATTTGGAGAGGTCACAACTTTATTTAATGATGGTTCCACTATTTTGGAAGAGGTTTCAATTGATTATGACAACAAAGTTGCTATCTATGATGATTATGGTGATGACATGTATGCTATAAAGAGTAATGATAACCATGAAACTTTTCATCATGATTTTAATGTTCAATTTGATAATGCCAATCAAGTATCATATGATAGTTATTTCATTGAATTTGCTCCCACTACTATTCATGAGAATAAATTTGCTTATGTGGAGAGTAATAAAATTTCTATGCTTGTGGATCACGAAAACAATGCTTTATGTGATAGCTATATTGTTTAATTAATTCATTATGCTACTGAAAATTATTATGAGAGAGGATCATATGCTTGTAGGTGTTGCAATAATATCAAGTTCCCTCTCTATGTGTGGAAAGTTTTGAAGTCATGCTTGTTTTGCCTTCCTATGCTAGTTGATTCTTGCTCCCATAAACTATTTGCTCACAAAATCCCAATGCATAGGAAGTGGGTTAGGCTTAAATGTGCTTTTCATATGATTCATGATGCTCTCTTTGTGTTTCAATTCTTTACTTTTATGCGAGCATCATTGAAATCATCATGCCTAGCTAAAAAGGCATTAAAGAAAAGCGCTTGTTGGGAGACAACCCAACATTTACCCCTACTGTGTTTTTGTGTTAACATGATTAAGCTACTGTGGTAATCATGTTTTATATGTTATCTTTCAATAATGTGACAAGTAAAGCCTTTGGGATAGTGTGGATACTTGTTGATTCGATTCTGTGCAAAAATAGAAACTTTTGTGACCAGTGCTGGAATTTCTATTCTGTACTGGGGTATGATAAAATTCTAACATTTTTACGGAGTATTGGGTTACAATTTTTTTACGTTGTCCTAATTTTTCAGAATTGTTCGAGGTACATAAGTATGAGTTTTAAATCGCTCACTACACGCTATTCTGTTTTTGACAGATTGTGTTTTCGGTGCATAGTTTGCTTGTTTTAGTGTTTCCATAGCTTATATTATGAGATATAAATTGTGGAAATGATAGACTACAGTAGGAATTATGTGAGAACAATTATGAATCTTGTCTTGACAGTACCTAAGTGGATGATTTATTTTTATCATACTAACCTATCTCACAAGTTCCGTTAAGTTTTGTGTGATTGAAGTTTTCAAGTTTTGGGTGAGATATCGATATGAGGAGAATAAGGAGTGGCAAGACCCTAAGCTTGGGGATGCCCAAGGCACCCCAAGGTAATATTCAAGGAACACCCAAGTAACTAAGCTTGGGGATGCCCCGGAAGGCATCCCCTCTTTCGTCTTCAAAACTATCGGTACCCTCACTCGGAGCTATATTTTTATTCGTCACATGATATGTGTTTTGCTTGGAGCGTCATTTTATTTTGTTGAGATTTGCTTGCTGTTATCAATAATAATGTTTTGTATCTTTTATTTCAATAAAATGCCAAGTATAGCCTTTACCATGCTCAGTTTGCAAGTTTATGTGTTGCTGTTTGAAAACAGAAAGTTTTCTGTTATGTCCAGAATATTCCTGAATAGTCAGAACATGATAAAAATCTGAAATTTTTACACAGTAAGCATGCATGAGTTCTCTGTCACGTGGTCATTTTTCTGAAGTTAGGGAATTATGAATTTTAAATCCCCCTTTACAGGTTGTTCTGTTTTGGCAGATTGCGGTTATAGTTGCATTGTTTGCATATGTTGCTTGTTTAATATTTCTATTTGTGGATAGGAGTTTTAAATATGCAGAGGCATTTAGTATGCAATGCTTAATTATAATTTTTGTGATTTGTTACAGTAGATAATGTTAAGGTTTTGAGTGGATTTATACTAACTTATCTCACGAGTTCTTGTTGAGTTTTGTGTGGATGAAGTTTTTAAGATTAGGAGAAGCCATGATATGAGAGGAATTAAGGAGACACAAAAGCTCAAGCTTGGGGATGCCCAAGGCATCCCAAGTTCATATTCCAAGAAGTCTCAAGCATCTAAGCTTGGGGATGCCCCGGTAGGCATCCCACCTTTCTTCTTCAACAATTATCGGTTAATATCGGTTGAGCCTAAGTTTTTGCTTCTTTACATGAGATGAGCTATTCTTGGAATGTCATTTTATTTTGTTTTCTTTGCTGTTTGAATAAAATACTTGAGATCTGATATTTTTAAATAAGAGAGAATCCTCACATAGCTACCTATTTACTTAAACTACTCATTTGGTCTTCACTTATATCTTTTTGGAGTAGTTTGTCATTTACTCTTGTTCTTCACTTATATCCTATGAGTAAATTATTGAATGAATTGAATATCATAAAGTTGAAATTATATGTGCTTCATATGCTTGTATCATGTCTAGTAGTAGTTTCACATTTGGGTTCAAAAGTGAAATCTATTGAAGCTTGACAATCACAATATTGGTCATACAAGCAATTCATGAATGATTAGTATAAGGAAGAGAACTTTCACATATAAATATATTATCTTGGACATCGTTTATGATTGTGAATACCCATTAATTGTTTTCAAACTTGAGCAAATAAGTTGAAGTTGGACAAGGAAGACAACGTAATGAGTTATGTTTGAGTATATTTGCATAGAAGTTATATTGTTATGGATCTTCCAACATGTGGTGCTTGCTCAGGATCTTTTACTAGCCAAAAATTCATACTAAGTAGAGATACTACTTGTGCATCCAAAAACCCTTAAACCCAGTTTCTTCCCATGAGTGTCCACCATATCTACCTATGGATTGAATAAGATCCTTCAAGTAAGTTGTCATCGGTGCAAAAAGCAATAAAAATTGCTCCTAAATATGTATGATCTTTTATTGCAAGGGAAAATAAGCATTGTAAGAACTTGTGATGGTAAAGAAATAAAAGCGATGGACTGCATAATAAAGGTTGCTATCACAAGGGGCAATATAACGTGACGTTCCTTTGCATTAAGGGCTTGTGCATCCAAAAATAAAAAGCGCATGACAATCTCTGCTTCCCTCTGCGAAGGGCCTATCTTTTACTTTATGTATTTACTTTTATGCAAGAGTCAATAGTATTACTTCTCATTTCAACCTTAATTATTCTCTAGTTGGCAAGCATCATGTGGTGGGGAAAGATCCAGGCACATATGGCAAGTCAAATATATTTGATCATGAATTATTATTGTTGACAATTATCTCTATGATAAATAAGTTGGGAGGAGAAACATTAAGCCCCTATCTTTCTCTATGTTCGATCGATGCTATTTGTTCTAAAAATATGCTTTGAGTACTAGCAATCATACAAGACTATATGATAATTGAGTATGTGGAGCTCTTACTTAGACTATGTTGAAATTAAGTTGAATTGCAATTGTTTGGTGACTAAGAACATAGGTTGTTAAGTTTCAAGAGAATGCATTGTTTGAACCATAACATGTGAATTGATTGCTACTTTATCATGATGAGTTTTATGAGAAAAAGTTGCTGTTATGATGCTAGGAAAAGTGATTGAAATTATCATTGATCAAATTTATACACTATGCTAGCATTCACACTTCATAAATTATTTCTTTTATCATTTACCTACTCGAGGACGAGCAGGAATTAAGCTTGGGGATGCTGATACGTCTCCAACGTATCTATAATTTATGAAGTATTCATGCCATGTTTATTATAGTTTTGTATGATTTTGGTGCACTTTTATATGGCTTTTATATGATTTTTATGGACTAACATATTGACCTAGTGCCCAGTGCTAGTTGCTGTTTTCTGCTTGTTTTTGGTTTTCCAGAAAATCCATATCAAATGAAGTCCAAATGCAGCGAAACTTGCTTTTTATTTTTAAATCCCCCTTTACAGGTTGTTCTGTTTTGGCAGATTGTGGTTATAGTTGCATTGTTTGCATATGTTGCTTGTTTAATATTTCTATTTGTGAATAGGAGTTTTAAATAAGCTTAGGCATTTAGTATGCAATGCTTAATTATAATTTTTGTGATTTGTTACAGTAGAGAATGTTAAGGTTTTGAGTGGATTTATAGTAACTTATCTCACGAGTTCTTGTTGAGTTTTGTGTGGATGAAGTTTTTAAGATTAGGAGAAGCCATGATATGAGAGGAATTAAGGAGACACAAAAGCTCAAGCTTGGGGATGCCCAAGGCATCCCAAGTTCATATTCCAAGAAGTCTCAAGCATCTAAGCTTGGGGATGCCCCGGTAGGCATCCCACCTTTCTTCTTCAACAATTATCGGTTAGTATCGGTTGAGCCTAAGTTTTTGTTTCTTCACATGAGATGTGCTATTCTTGGAATGTCATTTTATTTTGTTTTCTTTGCTGTTTGAATAAAATACTTGAGATCTGATATTTTTAAATAAGAGAGAATCCTCACATAGCTACCTATTTACTTAAACTACTCATTTGGTCTTCACTTATATCTTTTTGGAGTAGTTTGTCATTTACTCTTGTTCTTCACTTATATCCTATGAGTAAATTATTGAATGAATTGAATATCATAAAGTTGAAATTATATGTGCTTCATATGCTTGTATCATGTCTAGTAGTAGTTTCACATTTGGGTTAGAAAGTGAAATCTATTGAAGCTTGACAATCACAATATTGGTCATACAAGCAATTCATGAATGATTAGTATAAGGAAGAGAACTTTCACATATAAATATATTATCTTGGACATTGTTTATGATTGTGAATACCCATTAATAGTTTTCAAACTTGAGCAAATTAGTTGAAGTTGGACAAGGAAGACAATGTAATGAGTTATGTTTGAGTATATTTGCATAGAAGTTATATTGTTATGGATCTTCCAACATGTGGTGCTTGCTTAGGATCTTTTGCTAGCCAAAAATTCGTACTAAGTAGAGATACTACTTGTGCATCCAAAAACCCTTAAACCCAGTTTCTTCCCATGAGTGTCCACCATATCTACCTATGGATTGAATAAGATCCTTCAAGTAAGTTGTCATCGGTGCAAAAAGCAATAAAAATTGCTCCTAAATATGTATGATCTTTTATTGCAAGGGAAAATAAGCGTTGTACGAACTTGTGATGGTAAAGAAATAAAAGTGATGGACTGCATAATAAAGGTTGCTATCACAAGGGGCAATATAACGTGACGTTCCTTTGCATTAAGGGCCTGTGCATCCAAAAATAAAAAGCGCATGACAATCTATGCTTCCCTCTGCGAAGGGCCTATCTTTTACTTTATGTATTTACTTTTATGCAAGAGTCAATAGTATTACTTCTCATTTCAACCTGAATTATTCTCTAGTTGGCAAGCATCATGTGGTGGGGAAAGATCCAGGCACATATGGCCAGTCAAATGTATTGGGTGTGTTGGGGACACAAGAGATTTCTTGTATTTGGTTGCAGGGTTGTTTGAGAGATACCATCTTCATCCTATGCCTCCTACGGATTGATAAACCTTAGGTCATCCACTTGAGGGAAAATTGCTACTGTCACTAGTACAAAACAGGGCATCGGTCCACCCCTGAGAAGCCCATTAGTCCCGGTTCACTCACGAACCGGGACCCATGGGGGCATCGGTCCCGGTTCGTGAGGCCAGGGCGCCGGCCGGGCCTCGTGGGCCATTGGTCCCGGTTCGTCTGACCCCTTTTGTCCCGGTTCCAGACACGAACCGGGACCAATGCGCCTCGCTCCTGGCCCACAACCATTGGTCCCGGTTTGTGGCTGGAACCGGGACTAAAGGTGACCCCTTTGGTCCCGGTTCCAGCCACGAACCGGGACCAATGCGCCTCGCTCCTGGCCCACAACCATTGGTCCCGGTTTGTGGCTGGAACCAGGACCAATGGTTGGCCTATATATAGCCCCCGCCCGCGAGCAGAGCAATGCATTGCTCTGTTTTTTTGCCCGGCCGTGGGAGAGCTTTTGTGGTGCTCTAGCTCACCTCCTATGCACATGAGGTGTTCGATGAAATGCCCGAGCCACACTTAAGCTTTCTCCTCTCGAAGCTCCTTGTCCAAGCTCCATTTTCCTCAAGATTTGTCTAGGTTTGGCGGTCCGTCTTGTCCCGTCCCCGTCCTCACCGCCGTCGATCGCCCGCGCCCATCTCGGCGCCGGCAACACCGTGGTTAGCCTCTTCTTCTTATCTTCTTTCTAAAAGAAAAAAGTTCTTACTTGTGTGTTTTAATTAGATGCTCTAGAGAGTTATATGTTGTTCAATAATAAGAACTATATAACGCACGCAGATGAACCGGCAATGGATGTACGGTGATCGACGCACCTCCGAGTATATTAAGGGCCTGCATAATTTTCTCGAAGCGGCTGAGGCAAACAAGCAGAATGGTTTTATGCATTGTCCATGTACTGTCTGTGAGAATACGAAGGCTTTCTCCAACTCTAAAACCCTTCACTTCCACCTGCTTGAGAAGGGTTTTATGCCACACTATAATGTTTGGACCAAGCACGGAGAAAGAGGGGTTATGATGGAAGACAATGAAGAAGAAGAGGATGATGACAACTACCCGCCCCCTGAATACGGTGATGCTGCAATGGGGGAAGCTGAAGATCAAGACGAACCAGATGATGTGCCCGATGATGATCTTCGCCGGGTCATTGTTGATGCACAGAGAGAATGCGAAAGTGAAAGGGAGAAGTTGAAGTTCGATCGCATGTTAGAGGATCACAAAAAAGGGTTGTACCCAAATTGCGAAGATGACAACAGAAAGCTCGGTACCACACTGGAATTGCTGCAATGGAAGGCAGACAATGGTGTATCTGACAAGGGATTTAGTTCGCTGCTGAAAATAATGAAGAAGAAGCTTCCAAAGGATAACGAATTGCCCGGCAGTACGTACGAAGCAAAGAAGGTTCTATGCCCTCTAGGATTGGAGGTGCAGAAGATACATGCATGCCCTAATGACTGCATCCTCTACCGCGGTGAGTACGAGGATTTGAACGCATGCCCGGTATGCGGTGCATTGCGGTATAAGATCAGACGAGATGACCCTGGTGATGTTGAGGGCGAGCGCCCCAGGAAGAGGGTTCCTGCCAAGGTGATGTGGTATGCTCCTATAATACCACGGCTGAAACGTCTGTTCAGAAACAAAGAGCATGCCAAGTTGATGCGATGGCACAAAGAAGACCGTAAGAAAGACGGGAAGTTGAGAGCACCCGCTGACGGGTCGCAGTGGAGAAAAATCGAGAGAAGGTGGGGGGACTTTGCAGGTGACGCAAGGAACGTATGGTTTGGTTTAAGTGCAGATGGCATTAATCCTTTTGGGGAGCAGAGCAGCAATCATAGCACCTGGCCCGTGACTCTTTGTATCTATAACCTTCCTCCTTGGTTGTGCATGAAGCGGAAGTTCATTATGATGCCAGTGCTCATCCAAGGCCCTAAGCAACCCGGCAATGACATTGATGTGTACCTAAGGCCATTAGTTGAAGAACTTTTACAGCTGTGGAATGGAGAAGGTGTACGTGTGTGGGATGAGCACAAACAGGAGGAATTTGACCTACATGCGTTGCTGTTTGTAACCATCAACGATTGGCCTGCTCTCAGTAACCTTTCAGGACAGACAAACAAGGGATACCACGCATGCACACACTGTTTAGATGACACCGACAGTATATATTTGGACAAATGCAGGAAGAATGTGTACCTGGGGCATCGTCGATTTCTTCCGACCAACCATCAATGTCGAAAGAAAGGAAAGCATTTCAAAGGTGAGGCAGATCACCGGAAGAAGCCCGCCCTCCGTACTGGTGATCACATACTTGATATGGTCAATGATTTACAAGTAATCTTTGGAAAGGGTCCTGGCGGACTATCTGTTCCGACTGACGATGCGGGACGCGCACCCATGTGGAAGAAGAAATCTATATTTTGGGACCTACCCTATTGGAAAGACCTAGAGGTCTGCTCTGCAATCGACGTGATGCACGTGACGAAGAATCTTTGCGTGAACCTGCTAGGCTTCTTGGGAGTGTATGGGAAGACAAAAGATACACCGGAGGCACGGGAGGAACAACAACGTGTGCATGAAAAAGACGGCATGCATCCAAAGCAGTATGAAGGTCCTGCCAGCTACGCTCTTACCAAAGAAGAGAAGGAAATCTTCTTTGAATGCCTGCTCAGTATGAAGGTCCCGTCTGGCTTCTCGTTGAATATAAAGGGAATAATAAATATGGCAGAGAAAAAGTTCCAGAACCTAAAGTCTCATGACTGCCACGTGATTATGACGCAACTGCTTCCGGTTGCATTGAGGGGGCTTCTACCGGAAAACGTTCGATTAGCCATTGTGAAGCTATGTGCATTCCTCAATGCAATCTCTCAGAAGGTGATCGATCCAGAAATCCTGCCAAGGTTAAGGAGTGATTTGGTGCAATGTCTTGTTAGTTTCGAGCTGGTGTTCCCACCATCCTTCTTCAATATCATGACGCACGTCCTAGTTCATCTAGTCGACGAGATTGTCGTTCTGGGCCCTGTATTTCTACACAATATGTTCCCCTTTGAGAGGTTCATGGGAGTCTTAAAGAAATATGTTCGTAACCGCGCTAGGCCAGAAGCAAGCATCTCCATGGGCCATCAAACAGAGGATGTCATTGGGTTTTGTGTTGACTTCATTCCTGACCTTAAGAAGATTGGTCTCCCTCAATCGCGGTATGAGGGGAGACTGACTGGAAAAGGCACGCTAGGAGCGGACTCAATAATATGTAGGGACGGGCATTCTTGGTCTCAAGCACACTACACAGTTCTACAGAATTCTACCTTGGTGACCCCGTATGTCGATGAAAACAAGAATATTCTGCGCTCCAAACACCCGGAGCAGTGTGACGACTGGATTACATATGAACACATCAGGACTTTCGGCAGTTGGTTGCAAACACGTCTCATGGGTGACAACACTGTTTCTGATGAGCTGTACTCGTTGGCCAGGGGACCATCTTCGACTGTATTGACTTACAAAGGGTACGAGATAAATGGGAATACATTTTACACGATCGCCCAAGATCAAAAGAGCACCAACCAAAACAGCGGTGTTCGCTTTGATGCAGCAACCAAGAGGGGAAAGGACACATATTATGGTTACATAGTGGACATATGGGAACTTGACTATGGACATGATTTCAAGGTCCCTTTGTTTCAGTGCAAATGGGTCAATCTGTCAGGAGGCGGGGTACAGGTAGACCCACAATACGGAATGACAACAGTGGATCTCAACAATCTTGGGTACACAGACGAACCATTCGTCCTAGCCAATGATGTGGCGCAGGTTTTCTATGTGAAGGACATGTCTACCAAACCGAGAAAAAGAAAAGATAAGGAAGCGAATACATCATACGATGAGCCAAAGCGCCACATAGTTCTTTCAGGAAAAAGAGACATCGTGGGATTGGAGGGCAAGACAGACATGTCTGAAGATTATGAAAAGTTTCATGAAATTCCTCCCTTCAAAGTCAAGGCTGACCCAAGCACCCTGTTAAACGATGAAGATTATCCATGGTTACAGCGCAATAAGCAAAGGACACAAGCGAAGAAAAAGTGAAGACTTTCTCTCCACAACTATATCATTGCAGTTACATGTGAAGAAATTAAATGAAATCCCTTTGTAACAGATGAGTTTTCGTCCGAAACCCTGATACTTCGAAAGAGATTGTCCATTTTGTACACGAAGTGCATCCAGTTTTTGCCGTAACCCTCTCAACTTTTTAGCACATGCTATGTGGGTGAAATGATGATACCATGCCAACTTTCAACCTTTTCAGAGTTCATTTGAAGTGCTTTTCAATTTCAGGGTCATTTAGCTCAAAGAATGAACTAATAGCAAAAAGAATGAACTAGAAAACCTTTATGAAACTCTAATAGCGAAAATAATGAACTAAAAATAATCAATTAAAAAATTCTGTTATGATCAACTAAAATAAAACTATAATATTCTTCAATAGCAAAAAGAATCAACTAAAAAGCTTTTATAAAACTCTAATAGCAAAAGGAATCAACTAAAAATATTTTATAAACCTCTAGTATTTATAAAACTAAAATTATATAAAATTTATGCAACTAAAGTTATCAAAGTATTTTTTGTTCAAAACATTAATAGCAAAAAGAATTTTCATAAAGAATTTTTTTAGAAACTTTAATAGCAAACTAAAATAACAAAATCTGTTTTTGGTTAAATCAGACATTTAAAATAACCTAAAAATTACCAAATTGAATATAATGATAAAACACAGTAATATTAAATAGCAGGAAAAATAATCACTCAAAAATCTATTTTTATAGTAAAGTTATTCACAAACTAGTGATTCACACCAATTTAAAAGAATTCAAATTTAAACTATTCAAATTTGGAAACTAATGGCACTAACAGAAAGTTTATAATTTTTGTGACCTAAAAGCAAAAAAGAATCACTGAAAAACTGTAAGTAGAAACAAAAGAAAATAAATAAAGCAAAAAAGAAAACAAAAAAAGTAGAAAAAAATTAAAAAAAATGCCGCCTACTGGGCCACCACGGCCTGAATACGACTAGTAACCCAACCAGCAAGTTGGGCCAGGATTCAGGCCCGCAGAAGGCCCAGAAGGACCACAGGCAGAGGTGTGTGTGATTAGGCCCGTAAGCCTGCAGTTGAGAGGAGCTCGAGAGGGCGGGCGCAGCAGCGCTTATAAACCACTCTCGAGCCCTCTCAGCTAGCGAGGTGGGACTAAACTTTTGGCCCCGGGCAGCACCACCCTTTAGTCCCGGTTGGTGGCACCAACCGGGACCAATACCAACCTTTGGTCCCGGTTGGTGCCACCAACCGGGACCAATGCCACCCTTTAGTCCCGGTTGGTGCCACCAACCGGGACCAAAGGTCTCTGCTTCCCGCCCTTTGGGCTGACGAAAAGAGACCTTTGGTCCCGGTTGGTGGCACCAACCGGGACTAAAGGTGGGCATTGGTCCCGGTTGGTGGCACCAACCGGGACCAAAGGTCTCCCTATATAAGCGGGAGTTGGGAAAATTTGACGCCGAGCCCTCGCAGTTTCCCCCGACGACGCCGAGCACATCGACGCCGCCAGGCTGCCCGAGCTCGCCGTCGCTGCCCCCGATGCCGTCGCCGCGCCCCTGCCCCGAGCCCTCGCCGTCGCTGCCCCCGACGCCGTCGTCGCCCCTGCCCCATCGTTGGCGTCGCCGTCGCCGCCCCCGACGCCCCCAACGCCGTCGCCGCGCCCCTGCCCCCGACGCCCTCGCCGCGCCCCTGCCCCGAGCCCTCGCCGACGCGCCCCTGCCCCCGACGCCCTCGCCGCGCCCCTGCCCCAAGCCCTCGCCGACGCGCCCGACGCCGTCGCCGCGCCCCTGCCCCCGACGCCGTCACCGTGCCCCGAGCCCTCGCCGACGGTCCGCGCCGCCCCGCGCTACGGTCCGGCCGGCCCCCTTTCCTCCCTGTCCTCCTCCCCTGTTCATATAATTTTTTTTGTTCATATGATTGTTAGATATGATGATGTTGATGATTGTTAGCTAGATAATGTTGATGATAGATATGATGATGTTGATGATAGATGATGTATACTTTTTTTTGTTCATATAATTTTTTTTGTTCATATGATGATTTTTTTTGCATTTTTAGAAAAATGTATGTATGTATGTTCTCTGTATATGTTCATATATGCAAAAGTTACATTTTTAGAAAAGTTTTATGTATGTATGTTCTCTGTATATGTTCATATGTGCATTTTTAGAAAAAAAAATTGTGTATGTATGTTCATATATATATGCAAAAGTTACATTTAAGAAAAAAAGAAAATGTATGTTTTTTCATATGCAAAGAATATGCAAAGAATTTTTTTTTGTTTACCCCCTCCCCGATAACTTCGACATGAGGGGGGACGTCGGACATGAGGGGTGAGCGTCGTTGTCGTCTACCCCCTCCCCGATAACTTCGACATGAGGAGGGACGTCGGACATGACATGAGGGGCAACATAGATAACTCCGGTAACATAGATTTATGTATGTATGTATGTATGTGTAAGGGATCATATATGTATTTTTTTAGATGTATTTTTTATATGTATGTATGTATGAGGGATCATAGATGTATTTTTTTCAGAATTTTTCAGAGGTTTTTAGATGTTTTGTATGTATTTTTTCAGATTTTCTATCGTGAATAGACCGATTTTAGACCACAGGAGCACCCCCCGTTAGCATTTTAGAGCGGCTCCTACCCCCTCCCGCCCCTACCCGATAAACTCTCGAGGCCACCCAAACCCTAGAAGAAAGAGCGTTGTCGATCTCCTACCCCCTCCCGTCCCTACCCGATAAACTCTCGAGGCCACCCAAACCCTAGAAGAAAGAGCGTTGTCGATCTCCTACCCCCTCCCGTCCCTACCCGATAAACTCTCGAGGCCACCCAAACCTTAAAAGAAAGAGCGTTGTCGATCTCCTACCCCCTCCCGTTCCTACCCGATAAACTCTTGAGGCCACCCAAACCCTAGAAGAAAGAGCGTTGTCGATCTCCTACCCCCTCCCGTCCCTACCCGATAAACTCTCAAGGCCACCCAAACCCTCCGCACTGAGCAATGATGATCCATAGATAACTCCGGTAACATAGATTTATCAAGAATGCCCCCATTATGGATGTGCACAAGTTGATCCAATTTTTTTCTGATCTCATCTATATATATATTCTTCTATATTTGCAGAAACTATGGATCAAAGAGACTTGGAACAAGAACAGTTGTTGGGGGAGATAATCCTCGCCGGAGGTGATGTTGTCTTGTCGTTTCTCAACGACACCGATGGAACAATGGAGGAGGAAGGACATGATCATGATGGCTCCGGTGACATGATCATGATGGCTCCGGAGGTGCTGACTAGCTAATTGATGCATTAATTGTTTTGGTATGTACATATATTAACTCTTCTTTCTTCTTTTATAGCCCTCCGGATCGAGCCAAACTTCGGTAACAAGACGAGGCCCGAAGAAGAGGTTGCGCAAGGATGAAAGGTTCACGATCACAGCACTCGCGGACGATGGCCTACCGATTGAACCCAAGCGGACCAAGGACGCATTTTCTGCTCAGTGCGGAGCTATTTTTAGGGACAACGTCCCGATCAGCATCAAGCAATGGAATAAGCCTAAGGACGACGCCCCTGAAGGTGATTATGTCACCGATAGACAGAAAGATGATCTTTGGACCTTGCTGAAGGCAAATTTCACCCTACCGCCAGAGGAGGATCCGAATAAGCCAGTTATAGAGCCACTGGTCAAGGCGTGTGCTCTTAAGAAGATGGCAGATCTATTCAGGAGGTGGAAGAAGGAGTTGAAATCAAAGTTTGTCGACAAAGGTGAGACTCCAGAATTCATCGGCCGATTTGAGAAGATAAGAGATCACTGGCCCGCATTTGTGGCCTACAAGACATCAGACAAGAGTAAGAAAATGTCAGAGACAAACAAGAACAACGCTGCAAAGAAGCAGTATCACCATCACACGGGGTCAGGTGGCTACCTCAAAGCCCGGTCGTTGTGGGACAAAGCTGAGAATGACCTGATTGCTAAAGGGGTCGAACCAGAGACATTGAACTGGCCAGACCGTTCAAGGACTTGGTTCTTCGGGGTTGGGGGAACTTTGGACCCTGAAACGGGGAAGTGCCGTTGGACGGACGAGAAACTTGCAATGCCCGTCACGAAGCTTCAGAAGTATATCACCGCAGCGTAGGAAGGGACGTTCATTCCCGACAGAGAGAAGGACGAGCTGACTGAGGCCCTAGGGAATGCTGAGCACCCTGGACGAACACGAGGCACACCAGGCTCCGTTTCGTGGAAGTTTGGGTTTCCCGACGCAGGCGGTTACAGAAGCCGAGAGAGAAAGAGGAAAGCGGAGCTGAGCGACATGCAGAAGATGAGTGCAAGACTACAAAAGCTAGAGGAAGCTGAGAGCCAGCGAGCTGCCGGCCAACTATCTCAGCGGCACGAAGCTACCCCAGAAGCTACCCCGCCATCTCAGCGGAGAAGCAGCTTGGCTTCCACGGAGCCCATTCAGACTGACTTCACGGAGCCAATCTACCCCGTGGATACTATCACGGAGGCTCAAAATTGCGAGCTTATGACGAAATGCCATAACCTCACTTTATTGGCGGCTGTCGGCTCTGTTGCACCTCCTCAACCCAACGGAACTTTTCACTGCCTTCCGATTCCATATGGCTATGCTGTTGTGATGGTGGATGAAGTAATGGAGGGATTTGAGGAGCTCGAGCTTTACCACTCTACAGGTGAAGGGGAGAATCAGCTGGTTCATGCTCTGAGGAGTACATGTCTATGGCAGAAGGAGTACATCAAGCTTCCAAACTGGACGCCTCTGCCTCCTCCTCCTCCTCCGGCGAGTCAGGGCACTCCGCCTCCTCCTCCTCCTCCTCCTCCGGCGAGTGATCAGGGCACTCCGCCTCCTTCTCCGGCTCCTCCGACGCGTGAGGGCACTCCGCCTCCTCCTTCGCCTACTCCAGCGCGTCGGAGCAGTCCGCCTCCTCCTCCGCCTCGTCGGCAACGGCAGAAGATAGACGTCGCCGCTCCGGCTCCTCTGGCGCGTCGGAGCACTCCGCCTCCTTCTCCGCCTCGTCAGCAAGGACGGAAGAGAGACGCCGCCGCTCCGGCGACTAGCAGTACAAGCAGAGGCGAGAGGCAATTCAGATACGGTCCATCTCTCAAGCCTCTGGAAAAGTTACCATATGAGAGGACCGAGTCTGAAAACGAGGAGATATGTCGTGCCCAAGTGAGGGACCATTTTGCAAAGAAAACTCCACCTCCGAAGGAGAAGCTAGATCCGGTGAAAGTGAAGCGCACTATCGATGCCCTGAAGCGACCACCACCGCCTCCGCCGGATTCCAACTATGTCCGGATTATTAAAAAGACATATGTAGAAGCGCGGCGGTCGGGAAGTACTTCTAGTGATGCAAGGTTAGCAGAACGAAGAAGTGGGAAAACAATTCCCCAGCTCGGCGAACAGGAGAAGCAATCGTGCCCCCCGCTCAAGGTGTCTAGCGATATCGTCGCTAATCATCCGGGGATGGTGCCTGGTACCAATCCTGGTGATTACTTGGGGGATGATGTAATTTTTCAAACGGCTGAGGTAACAGAAGAATATGAATACTTGCACGGGAAGCCTCTCGTCAAACCTGATCATCCTCCTCTAACAACGATGATGTACAAATTGCATGAGTGGTACATGAAAACCTGCAGGGAGTCTGGGAGAGACACCATGTATATGGCAGTGAAAGCAGAGCACGAATTCATTGGACTTTCCGTGATGCCTGTTGAATTTGTGGAGTTATTTCAGTTATACAATCAACGGGCCCTCGACAAACAACTCATGACTGCCTACTGTCTGTAAGTATTACTTCTATAGTTAAGTCTCTAGCTCAGCTTGTTCATTGCATGTATATATAATTATCCTCACTATATTATGCAGATTGAAGATCGTCGAATGCAAAAAACTAGGAATCTTCGACGTTGGGTTCATTAGCCCAGATGCCGTAAATGAATGGACGGTACAAAACTCAATCAAAGAGACCGAGGAGAACTTGCTACAGTCGTTCCTTATACATCAAAACAAAAGGGAAATACTCCTTCCTTACAACTTCAAGTGAGTATTGCTGTCTTCTCTGTATACTCAGTTTCACTTACTCGAGGTTAAGTAATGTAATTGATGAGTTATATATGCGTGCGCAGTTTCCACTTTATTCTACTATCCATTAAGCTTGACGGGGCATTAGTAACTGTCTTAGACTCGAGACGTAAAGATCCCGAGAATTATGCGGACATGACTGCAATGCTCAAGAAGTAAGTTCAGTCAATACCGGGACCATATCGGCATGCAACTTTCGTTAATTTCCTGATATCAAGTAATCATTTTCTTTCCCTGGCAGGGTTTGGAAGAAGTTCACCCGAAAGGTTCCCGGTCTAAACAAAGAGTTGCGATTTACGCACCCCAAAGTAAGTAGTACTAGCTAGTTCCGCGCATCTCTAATTGATTCAAATTTTCATCAATATATCATTACCATGCTTGCTTATCAGTTTGATTGAACTCTATTCTCGTAAAGTGCTTGTACCAGAAAGAAGGGACTGTTTTATGTGCATACTACGTATGCGAGTTCATTCGCCACTCGACCTCTGAGCGGGGCTTCTCTGACAAACAATTTGAAGTACGTAAATAATATTCACAATTTTATTTTATATATTACCATCAATTGTGTTGAGTTTTATTTATATATATGCATGTATTGACCCCCTTCTTTAAATTAGATCTGGCAGATGCGGGATGAACTCCTACCACATGATCGCATACGAGCAATTCAAGAGGAATTGGTGGGATTCTTTCTTGACCACGTCATACCTAAAGACGGGGAATACCATGCGGATTTGTGATTGGATCTTAGGTAGATGATGTTAGGGATTGTAAAAGATGTTATATTGTATATATGTAGTACCGTCGGATAGATATACGAAAACTTGTTGTTCGACCAAGCACGGAGAAAGAGATGTCACTTCTCTCTATATATGTTCAGCATGACGATCTTGTGTAATTAATGGTTTCCTTCATTTTCTTATTAGCCAGCATCGAGTTATCTCTATATGTATAGTAGCTACCGTCGACCGAGCACGGAGAAAGAGAGGACACTTCTCCCTATTAGCTAGCTAACACAATATGAAACCCCTAAATTAACCCTCCAAAACCCCCCAACCCCCCCCCCTTCAAAAAAAAAACCCCAACTGCTGCCTGAAGCTGACGCGTGGATGACCTTTGGTCCCGGTTGGTGTGACCAACCGGGACTAAAGGTCCTCCTGCCTGGGCTCCCCGCTGCGGCCACGTGGATGCCTTTTGGTCCCGGTTGGTGTTACCAACCGGGACCAAAGGTCCTCCTGCCTGGGCTACTCGCAGCGGCCACGTGGAGCCCCTTTGGTCCCGGTTTGTAAGCGAACCGGGACTAAAGGTTTTGGGCTTTAGTCCCGACCCTTTAGTCCCGGTTCCAGAACCGGGACTAAAGGCCCTCTGGAACCGGGACTAAAGGCCCTTTTTCTACTAGTATGTCCTACAAAACTCTGCGCTTGGAGGCCCAACATGAGTCTACAAGAATAAGTTGTGTAGTAGACATCACACCTACTGAAATATCTCTGCAAATGGCTGATAAATCAACTGCTACACCTATTGGAATTTGCGAGGATGTGCTCGTTGTTGTTACAAATGTCACTATCTTAACAGACTTTGTTATACTTGATATGCCCGAGGACGACAACATGTCGATTATCCTTGGAAGACCCTTTTTGAATACTGCAGGGGCTGTTATTGATTGCAACAAAAGCAAAGTCACTTTTCATGTCAACGGCAATGAGCATACGGTTTATTTTCCAAAGAAACAAAGTTCGATGAATGGTATCAACTGTATTGAAAAAGTTTCGACAATAACTATTGGAGGTTTCAAATTTCCTCTTCGTACCATAAAAAAGAAATATGAAACCCTTATTGTTGGGGAGATGCATATCCCCGTTGAGGTAACTTAGTGTTATACGAAAGTTCTTCGGTTTCATGTTACTCGGAATAGGTTCTTAATAAGACTTGATCAACCTTATTAATGGTTTTTTTGAGGGGCATGTGGTCGATGAATTTAGTAAGCACAACTTTCCATAATTATAGTTTGCTCTCTCTTATTCATAGTTTAATAAAGTAAAATGCCATGATTATCCTGTTTTCTGAATTATTCGTGCAATAAAAAACTGACCCAAAAATAAAAGTGTTCAGAATGTCGTAAAATTTTAACATAATTTTTTCTAGAATATTTAAGAATTTTTGGCACTGAAAACAACCCAGGGGGTGCCCCTGTTGCTCACAAGGCAAGAGGGTGCGGCCACCCCCTGGCCGTGCCAAGATGCCTTGTGGGTCCAACAGGGACCCACTCACTTATCTCTTTAGCCCACTTCACCTCTTACCTCCAGAAAAAAATCGTGGTAGCTCTCTCTCTCGTGTTCTTGCTCCCAAACCTGAGATTTTCGATCTCTTTGCTCGGAGCTCGGTTTCCGAAATTGTTTTGGGGGAATGATCCTTGGTATGTGACTCCTCCATTGCTCCAATTAGTTTTTGCTTTAGCGGATTATATTTTGCATACATTGCTGCTATTGGTGCTACTGAAAATGAGCTTGCATGTTGAATTCTTTGAGTTCTAAGTAGTTTGAATGCTTGATATAGCCTCTAGGCACTTGTATGAGTACTTGCTACCAATCTTGTGGTGTTTTGTTGATATCATTTTGTGGCCCAAAAATTTCAGAAATTTGTTCTTAGGGAAATGAACTTCTTTAGGAGCAGTTCTTCGAGGAGGAGGTCCTCGGAGGGATCGTCGAGCGAAAGCTCGGCATGCCAAGCGTATATTGAACCAAGGGCAAGTTCGGTGCGAGGTGTAGAAGCAAAATCTTGTCGATGGTCGTGCGACAAGTTCATGTTAGGTGCAGGCATTAAGGAAGAATTTGATCAATACATTCAGAACACCGAGCTCTCCGCCTTCATCGCAGATAAGCGCCCTCAGCACTACAACCTTACCCATTCATTCACTCCGAAGTTTGAGTATCATTCTCGTGATTCTAGAGTATTATTTCATCTCTATGATAGATCCTATGGTATGTCACTAGAAGAGTTTTGTGATGCATGGAAAATTCCGTTTTGGGGTTCGCTTGACGAACTGCGGAAATCTGATTATGAAATGTTTCTCAGTAGTCTTTGCAATGGTGAGGATAGGGGATGTCGTGGTTTTCTCATGGCAGATGCCATGGGATGGCTAAAAGTGTGGGGCGGCAAGGCTACGGTGGAGATCCGGGACGGGATTGGGTAACAACACGCGGTGGTTTACCCAGGTTCGGGGCCCTCGTGGGAGGTAACACCCCTACTCCTGCATGTCCGATGTATATGCGGTGTATATGGTAGTACAGAGTTGCTCCTGGAGCTGTTTAGAGGAGGAAGAAGAGAGCTCTGTGCTCTCTTCCTTGCCTCATGCGTGTGTGTGACCGTGAGTGAGCATGCCCATGAGAGAGCTCCCTGGGTCACCTTATAAAGGGGTGCCCAGGGGACAAGAGGTGGCCCACATGGCCTAACTACACTATTTGAGGTGTCACATGACGTAAGAACAGTGCCTGCTACTCATCTACAGTGCTCCACTATAGAGCATGGTCGTCTCGTCTGCGCAGGTCCGACGGGACGTTGTGGTTGACTTCGTGCAGCAGGCCAGCTGGAGCAGCTGGACGGGGAGTAGCCACACGGGGAGCCAGCTGGAGCAGCCGGGTGGCCCCGAGCCGGATGGGCTCCAGCCGGACGGGCTCTCCAGTCGGACGGGCTCCACCCGGACGGTCTCCAGCCGGCCAGGACTGGCAGCCGGTCAGGCGGCAGCATCCAGGGGAGCATCCCTTGGCAAAGTTTCGAAACAGTGACTTGTCTCCTTTAGCCTACCCGGGGGTCATCCCCCCGACAGTAGCCTCCGAGCCTCCGGGCGACTCGAAGAGTCGGGCGGAGGGTGTTCGCTGGTGTCGTTGCAGAATCTAACGATGACGGCCGGCCGCGAGCTGCAGCCGGCATGGCTTGCTTCCAGTGGGGGTGCACTAGTGCACCCACTTGGTGTAGCCTCCGAGCCTCCGGGCGACTCGAAGAGTCAGGCGGAGGGTCCTTGTAGCTTGTTGCAGCAGATGGGCACGGACGCGGAGTCTGCCGGCAGGTGGGCACGAGGCGCCGCCAGGCATGGACGCGGAGTCCGCCGGCGGGTGGGCGCGAGACGCCGCCGGGCGCGGAGCGGAGTCCGCCGGCAGGTGGGCGCAGGGCGCCGCCGGGCACGGACGCGGAGTCCATCGGCAGGTGGGCGCGAGGCACCGCCGGGCGCGGAGCAGAGTCCGCCTGCAGTTGAGCGCGGAGTTTTGCTGACTCTCTAGTGGGGGCGCGCCAGCGCACCCACTGGGTGCAGCCTCCAAGCCTCCGGGTGACTCGAAGAGTCGGGCGGAAGGTATTCGCTGTCGATGGAGCAGACGGTGGCGTCGAGGATCTCGGCAGCAACCGAGCCGGCGAGGTGTTTTCCCAGCGGGGCGCACCGGCGCACCCACTGGGTGTAGCCTCCGAGCCTCCGGGCGAGGGGGGGGGGTTCCCCACGGAAATGATCATGCAGAAGACAAGGTTAGCCAGCGCAGATATATCAAGTATTTGTTTTGGCAGTGCAAGTTTTATGCAGAGGGTGCCGACTCGGTTTCGTCCGAGCCCGTTTTAGTCTTTTTCATGTCCTCTCTGCTCTTTGACTTTTGCTCTTGCCAGCCAGACAGCCGGGAGCCGATCTGTAGCTGAGGCAAAGAGTGGGCCGCGGAGTGGAGCGTACAGTACTCGGACTCTGGGAGCAGATTCGACCGAGTAGATACTCGCAAAGGAAACGACCGGGTCACCCAAGCCGTTTTCTTCCCGGACGTTTTTCATGTGAGGTGACCTCCAGCCTTTGCTCTCGTCAGCCGGACAGTCGGGAGCCGGTCTGTGGCCAGGACTAAGAGTAAGCCATCGGTACCGTTCACACTACTAAGCCATCTGCGGGAAGAATCTATCGGGCCAAACGGCCAGCCCCCGGGCCGAGACTAGCTGGCGCCGGGATGAACAGTAAAGCAGCTGATAAAAATGCGGAAATAGCCCCTGAGGGTCGCTCGGAGTTATCCGTTTTTGTGCGCGGTGCAAGGGTATGCGGATGGGAGCTCACATTGATTTTCTTGTAGACGGGGCGGAGGTGACCTCCGGCAGGCGGCCTGAGCCTCCTGGCGGTCGAGGGGCGCCCCAGCCAGTCGGGCCCGACCGGCCGGGCATCGAAGCGGGCAGGCAGCCGGGCCAGCTCCCCAACCGGCCTAGCGCAGCCGGCCAGCCGTCGAAACGGGCAGCCAGCCGGGCCGGGCATCGAAGCGGGCAGACGGGCGCAGCTGGCGGTCCTTTTTTTTATCTGGCAGCAACCTTTTTTTTTCAGCCGGCCCCTTTGCTTTTTGTTTTTCTTCTTTCGGCAGTCGGCAGGAGAGCGCGCGGGGGCGCAGCCGTCCAGCGACGTGCACGGCGTGCGGAGCGGGAGCCGGCAGCGGCACACGGAGCCGGAGGCATGCGAGGTGCAGCCGGCCGTGACGCGGGCGGAGCTAGCACACGCGCGGGCGCGCGAATGCGGAGGCAGGGATGCGGAGGCCGGGACGCGCGTTCGCGGGAGCTTGCGCGTGCGGAGGGGTGGCCGACGAGAAGACGCTCTGCCGCGGGCCGGGTCAGCCCCGCGAGGCATGCGGACACGCGGTGAGGTGGCGCGGGCGCGCGGGGGCGCAGAGCCGGCACGGGAGCGGGGCGAGGCGGCGTGGGAGGCCAGCGGGGAGCCGGCGAGGGCTGTGCGGGCACGCAGGGCTGGCACGGGAGCGGGGCGAGGCGGCTCGGGAGGAGGCGACACGGGCGCAGCCAGTAGGTGGCCCGCGGCGGCACGGGCGCAACCAGTTGGTGGCCCGTGGTGGCACGGGCGCGCGGAAGCCGGAGCCGGCGATGGCCGAGGCCGTGCGGGCAGGCGGCGAGCCGGCCAGTGCCTGCGGGCAGACGGAGGCGCGGGAGGTGAGCCGGCCTTGGGGCGGGCAGAGCCGGCCAGTGCCTGCGGGCAGACGGAGGCGCGGTGACCCGCAGCGACGCGGACGCGAAAGCAGGGACGTGGAGGCTAGGCGGCGTGCGGGTCACGGATGCACGGGAGCGGGCGGTTGGGGAGCGCGGAGCAGGCGGCGAGGCAGGACGGCCGCGGGGGGGGGGGGGGGGGAGCCGCGCGGGCGGAAGGCACGTCGGGATGGCGCAGCGGAGCGGCCGGCTCGCGGGCGGTGCGTAGCGGGAGGAGGGCCAGGTGCGACCAGGCGCGGGGACGGCCTGGAGCACCGCGGCGAATGGCGGGCGATGCAGAGCGACAACGGCCCGCGATTGAGGGCGCATGGAGGCCGAGACCGAGGCCGAGGAGGCCCGCGACGGGGACGGTGGGTGGCTGCAGAAAAGCTTGGCGGGGAGGAGGCCATGGGCGTCGGTGACCGCGCGGGTCGCGCGAGGTGAAGGGGCGCGGTCGGGGAGGCGGGCGGGGGTGAGCCGTGGGTGGTTGGACGAGGGCCTGCCGACGAGGTCCGGCGGTCGGACGGCGGCGGGTGGGGGTGAGGCGCGGCTTGAGGCGGCGCGGTCCGCAACCAAGGCCGACGGGGCAAGCGAGCAGCGGCAGCTCGCGGTGGAGGGGGTGATGCAGAGGAGGTCGATGGCCGGAGCTGCGGGCGTTGGGAAGCAGGGCTCGCGGGCGAGGCGTCCACCAGCGCCGCGGAAGAAGACCGGGCAAGGCTGCTGGCGTCGCGTCGAAGGCGGAAGGAGAGGGCACGACCAACTCTGAGGGTGGCGTTGGTCGCCAAAGGTGGAGACGGGCGAGCAGTAGGGCACGGAGGCGATGGGGGTCGAGGGCGGCGGCGCCATGAATGGAGCCCAGAGCTCGGGGCCACCTTGAGCGCTCGGGAGGCGCATCTAGGGGAGGCAGAAGGAGCGGCTGGGGCAGTGGGGCTCGCCGGTCTGCGGGAAGACAGCCGCGGCGGCCGACGCTCTCCCGTGACCGTTGTGTGTGTGCGCTGCGGCGGTGCTGCAGGGGAACGAGGGGATCGATCGAGAGGGAGCAAGGCGAGCAGAACAGGGCGGCCATGAGCGTGAGAGGGATGGAGCAGAGCGCCCGTGAGCATGAGGGTGTGAGGGACGCAAGCGGACATGGCGGACACGCGAGCGCACGGGAGCCGGAGCGAGGCTGCTGTGGTGGAGAGCGGACACGTAGCTGCGGGCCGAGCAGCTCATGGAGGTACGCGAGCACGCCGCCTCCAGACAGCGGCGACGTCGCGGTAGTGGTGACGAAGAAGGTCCCGCCCGGACCACGATTCCAGCAGCAGCTAGCCCCACGGTGGGCGCCAACTGTCGTGGTTTTCTCACGGCAGATGCCATGGGATGGCTAAAAGTGTGGGGCGGCAAGGCTACGGTGGAGATCCGGGACGGGATTGGGCAATACCATGCGGTGGTTTACCCAGGTTCGGGGTCCTCGTGGGAGGTAACACCCCTACTCCTACATGTCCGATGTATATGCGGTGTATATGGTTGTACAGAGTTGCTCCTGGAGCTGTTTAGAGGAGGAAGAAGAGAGCTCTGTGCTCTCTTCCTTGCCTCATGCGTGTGTGTGGCCGTGAGTGAGCATGCCCATGAGAGAGCTCCCTGGGTCACCTTATAAAGGGGTGCCCAGGGGACAAGAGGTGGCCCACATGGCCTAACTACACTATTTGAGGTGTCACATGACGTATGAACAGTGCCTGTTGCTCATCTACAGTGCTCCACTGTAGAGCATGGCCGTCTCGTCTGCGCAGGTCCGACGGGATGTTGTGGTTGACTTCGTGCAGCAGGCCAGCTGGAGCAGCCGGACGGGGAGCCAGCTGGAGCAGCCGGATGGGCTGCAGCCGGGCAGGCTCTCCAGTCGGACGGGCTCCACCCAGACGGGTTCCACCCGGCCAGGCAGGCAGCCGGCCAGGGCTGGCAGCCGGCAGCCGGCCAGGCGGCAGCATGCCAGGGGAGCATCCCCTGGCAAAGTTTCGAAATGGTGACTTGTCTCCTTGAGCCTACCCGGGGGTCATCCCCTCGACAGGGGAGTTACGCAAGCTAGAATAAAAAGCATTCACTTTCCCTCTATTCGATATTTTGCACTTTTTAATGGGAAGTGTATTGTTGGTAAACAAGACTGCACTTTGTGTTCTTGATCTGAGCACTATTCAAGCTACCTTAACAGGCAGCAGACATTATAATCTTTGGGCAATTGTTGCATGTCGGTTGCACCGCAACGCGGGTAATGGTGATTTGTATGGAGGAATTTATACCTCTCGCGTAGCTGCAAAGCTGGGGGTCTCTCCTAGACCCAATGACCCTATATTACCTGATAAATACCTAAATTTTGAGGCAATGTAGCGCCATGAATTCATTAAGAACAACACTCATAGATATGACTACAACATAATATTTGATAAATACCGTACTGTCTCTGTTATTTTGCCTGCGCCTGTCCTCTTTGATTTTAAGAGCAAACAGAGATATTTTCTCCATGAGCATGAGGCACACGAGTATAATGCGGCAGTTGAGGCTGCCCGCCTCGCTACGGAGGCGGCACAGAACGCCTCCATGAGTTGCCACTTTGATTATTATCCTGGTCACGGATGTGAGTAGACCAAGTTAGGCCAAAAGTCTACGCTTGGGGGAGTACGTATTTCTCACCGACATTACATTCATGTTCACACATTCATTCCAGTTATCGGTTTTCATCCTTTTTCACTGTATGATCCATGTTAGTTTTTATTCTCTCGCTTTCTTCTTGTGTGTGTTTGAAAAACTTTGAAAATCCAAAAATATTTCTCGCTTCTTTTTGTTTTTTCTTTCTAGTTAGTTAGTTCATAGTATTAAAAGAAAACCCCAAAAGATTTCTCGTTTCTTCTTTTGCTTGTTAGGAGTTCTCCTGTGTAAATAGTTTTTCTCGCTTTTCATTTTTCCTCTTTAGTTTGCTTTCTTCAGAAAAACTAAAATCTCCAAAAATATTTCAGTGTGTTTCTCTGAATTTCTTTTCTTTTTGTAGAGTCGTCGTAGGGAGAAGACCACGATGAAAATTGTTGAGTGGCTCTCATATGCTTTATGGTTTATCTAATGAAGAGCCAATATTACCTTGTCTTCTCCCTTGAATAAATAGTTAGCAGATTCCAGCTTAGTCCACGGCGCTCTTGCACTATTATTATTTTCACATCATTTGGTCGTGCAAGTGAAAGGCAATAATGACGATGATTTGAGGAGGTGATTGTGGCAAGGAAAAACTGGTATGAACTCTTTTTGTTTTTGTTTTTGTAAATATGTTTAACTCGGTATCCATGATTCAGCATATTATGAGTAAACATGTTTGTGATGACAATTAGAGATTATAGTTGCTCATGCCATGATTAAGTAGCTAGGAGTGGATAATGATTTATCTTGGATGTCAACATGCATTAAATGGTTATGATGTAGTATGTTAGTATGGTATCCTCCTCTGAATGTTTCAAGTGGCTTGACTTGGCACATGTTCACACATGTAGTTGATTCAAAACCAATGTAGCCTTCACGATATTTATGTTCAGGGTGTTTATATCCTACTCATGCTAGTATTCAATGTTTATTATTCGCAATGCATGATTATGACCATTTTTGCTCTCTAGTTGGTCGCTTCTCAATCTATTTGCTAGCCTTCACCTGTACTAAGCGGGAATACTGCTTGTGCATCCAAAATCCTCAACCCAAAGTTGTTCCACATGAGTCCACTATATCTACCTATATGCGGTATTACTCTGCCGTTCCAAGTAAATTTGCATGTGCCATGATACGTCTCCGTCGTATCTACTTTTCCAAACACTTTTGCTCTTGTTTTGAACTCTAATTTGCATGATTTGAATGAAACTAACCCCGACTGACGCTGTTTTCAGCAGAACTACCATGGTGTTGTTTTTGTGCAGAAATAAAAGTTCTCGCAATTGGACAAAACTTTTTGGAGATTTTTTATGGAATAAATAAAAAATACTGGAGCAAAGACCCACTTGAGAGGGGCCACCAGGTGCCCACGAGGCACCAGGGCGCGCCCACCCCCCCAGGGCGCGCCCTGGTGGCTTGTGGGGCCCACGTGGCTCCGCTGACCCTAATCTCAGCACTGTAAATTCACAATTCCCGAGAAAAAAATATGAGAGGAAGTTTCATCGCGTTTTACGATACGGAGCCGCTGCCACCTCCTGTTCTTCATCGGGAGGCCAGATTTGGAGTTCGTTCGGGGCTCCGGAGAGGGGGTTCTTCCGTCATCGTCATCACAACCATCCTCCATCACCAATTTCATGATGCTCACCGCTAGGAGTGAGTAATTCCTTCGTAGGCTTGCTAGACGGTGATGGGTTGGATGAGATTTATCATGTAATCGAGTTAGTTTTGTTAGGGATTGATCCCTAGTATCCACTATGTTCTGAGATTGATGTTGCTATGACTTTGCTATGCTTAATGCTTGTCACTAGGGCCCGAGTGCCATGATTTCAGATCTGAACCCTTTATGTTTTCATGAATATATTTGTATTCTTGATCCAATCTTGCAAGTTATATACACCTGCTATGTGTTATGATCCGCATACCCCCAAGGTGACAATAATTGGGATTCTTTCCGGTGATTACCGTAGTTTGAGGAGTTCATGTATTCACTATGTGTTAATGCTTTGTTCCGGTTCTCTATTAAAAGGAGGCCTTAATATCCCTTAGTTTCCTTATGGACCCCGCTGCCACGGGAGGGTAGGACAAAAGATGTCATGCAAGTTCTTATCGCAAGCAGGTATGACTATATATGGAATACATGCCTACATTACATTGATGAATTGGAGCTAGTTCTGTGTCGCCCTAGGTTATGACTGTTACATGATGAATGTTATCCAACATAATCACCGATCCAATGCCTACGAGCTTTTCACATATTGTTCTTTGCTAAGTTACTACTGTTGCTACTACTGTCACAACTGCTACAAAACTATTGCTGCTACCGTTACTGTTACTGTTACCATTATTGCTATTTGCTATCAAACTACCATACTACTGTGCTACTGATCACTCTGCTGCAGATATTTAGTCTCCAGGTGTGGTTGAATTGACAACTCAACTGCTAATACTTGCAAATATTCTTTGGCTCCCCTTGTGTCGAATCAATAAATTTGGGTTGAATACTCTACCCTCGAAAACTGTTGTGATCCCCTATACTTGTGGGTTATCAAGACCTTTTTCTGGCGCCGTTGCCGGGGAGCATAGCTTTATTTGCTGAGTCACTTGGGATTTATATCTGTTGATCACTATGAAGAATCTTAAGGATGATAGAACCAAGATCGTTCCCTCTAAGACGAGGGGAGGTAAGGAACTGCCATCTAGCTCTGCACTTGATTCACCTTCTGTTTTGAGTCAAGGTGGCAACGGGGACGGGGATGACCGGGGATGACTCCACCATCCCCGCCCCGATCCCCGCCAATCCCCATACCCGTGAGCCCCGTGAAGCTTCGCGGGGACAAAACGCCCCCCATCCCCGTCAATATCGGGTACCCGGTACCCGTCGGGTATCCATGGGGATCTCAAAACTGACTGGGATATGTGAGATTGGAGAGAGCATGGTTGTTGGGAGAGGTGGAAAAAAATAATTGTGTGAAATATCTAGGTATTAATCTATATATTGTGCATTTGTAGTACGCATGGCATAGTTTTTCGGGTATCCATGGAGTCCCCACGGGGGGAATTTTATCCCCATCCCCGCCCCGCGAGACTAACGGGTACCCACGAGACAATACCCATGGGGTGAATTTGTCCCCCATCCCCGCTCCATGATGGGTAAATCCCCGCGGGTACCCGTCCCCACGGGGAATATTGCCACCTTGAGTTTTGAGTAAGCTTGCAACACCACCACCTGCTATTAATTCTTATATGTCGCAAGTAATTGATGATACTACTTCTGCTATGAATGATACTTATGATGATGCTAGTACTATGCTTGATAATACTGTGCCACTTGGTGAATTTCTTGATGAACAACTTGCTAAAGCTAAAGAAATCGAGAATGCTAAAAATGTTGAAACTCTTGAGAATTATGATTCACCTATTATGCCTAGCTCTCCTACTAGTGTTGAATCACCTGATGAACATGTCTTTGATAGGGAGACGGCTAGAGCCATTCTTGCTTGTAATGATAGAGATGAGGTTATAAAATTGCTTGCTGAAATGAAAGAAAAATCTATGAGGGAGAGAATGAAATGTGATCCTAAGTTTGCTACCTCTCCCATATTTGTTACTGATAAGGATTATGAATTCTCTGTCGATCCTGAGTTAATTACTTTGGTTGAATCTGATCCTTTCCATGGCTATGAAACTGAAACCGTTGTGGCACATCTTACTAAATTAAATGATATAGCCACCCTATTCGCTCATGAGGAAAAAAACGCTATTACTATATTCTTAAGTTATTTCCTTTCGCGTTAAAGGGTGATGCTAAAATATGGTATAATACTCTTGCTCCTGGTTGTGTGCGTAGTCCCCAGGATATGATTTATTACTTCTCTGAAAAATATTTTCCTGCTCATAAGAAACAAGCTGCCTTACAGGAAACATTTAAATTTGTGCAAATTGAAGAAGGGAATCTCCCTCAAGCTTGGGGGAGGCTTCTCCAATTGCTTAATGCTTTGCCTGATCATCCTCTTAAGAAAAATGAAATACTTGATATCTTCTATAATGGACTAACCGATGCTTCTAGGGATTACATAGATAGTTGTGCTGGTTGTGTTTTCAGGGAACGAACTATTGAACAAGTTGAGGAACTATTGAATAATATATTGAAGAATGATAATGATTGGACACTTCCTGAACCACTGCCTAAACCCACTCCGAAGAAGAGGGGTATTTTATTTCTTAGTCCTGAAGATATGCAAGAAGCAAAGAAATGTATGAACGAAAAAGGTATTAAAGCTGAAGATGTTAAGAATTTGCCACCTATTGAAGAAATACATGGTCTTGACACACCGCCACAGGTAGTAGAGGTAAATTATCTTATAAAGTTTGATGAAGGTGATATTCCTTATAACAAACCTCCTAGTCAATGTTTGTATGAATTTGACAATTATATTATTAAGCAAGATCACTTCAATGCAAATGTTATGAAACAATTGAAGCGAAATGCCTACATGATTGATCGCTTGAGTGACTTGTTGTTTAGAATTGCTAATGATGTCAAAGGTGTAGGTAAACATGCATCTATGGTTCAAACCCAGTTAGAACAAGTTGCTAAATCTCAAAGTGAATTGCTCAAATGAATAACAATATGAATGATCATGCTGTTAGAGTAATGACTAGAGGAGGTAGAATGACTCAGGAGCCACTTTATCCTGAAGGTCACCCTAAAAGAATTGAACAAGACTCTCAAAGAATAAATGTTGATGCACCTAGTCCATCTAAAAAGAAAAAGAAAAATGATAGGACTTTGCATACTTCTAGTGAACCTGAGGTAGAAAAACCCTCTGAGGATAATAATGATGTTTCTATTTCTGATGCTGAAAGACAATATTGGTAATGAACATTCGCCTAATGATAATGATAATGATGATGCTCATGTGGATGCTCAACCAGATAATGATAAAGAACCTGATAATGATGTTGAAATAGAACCTGCGGTTGATCTTGATAACCCACCTTCTAAAAATAAACTTTATGATAGGAGAGACTTCATTGCTAGAAAACATGGTAAAGAAAGAGAACCATGGGTTCAAAAACCCATGCCCTTTCCTCCTAAACCATCTAAGAATAAGGATGAGGAAGAATTTGAACGCTTTGCTGAAATGCTTAGGCCAGTCTTTTTGCGTACTCGGTTGACTGATATTTTAAAGATGGCCCCATATGCTAAATACATGAAAGATATTGTCACTAATAAAAGAAAAATACCTGAAGCTGAAATTTCCACCATGCTTGCAAACTATTCTTTTAAGGATGGAGTACCTAAGAAACTAGGAGATCCAGGAATACCAGCTATATCATGCTCCATTAAAAGAAACTATGTTAAAACTGCTTTGTGTGATTTAGGAGCCGGTGTTAGTGTTATGCCCTTCTCTTTATATAAAAGACTTGATTTGAATAAACTCACTCCCACTGAAATATCATTGCAAATGGCTGACAAATCAATCGCCATACCTATCGGTGTTTGTGAGGATGTGCCCGTTGTAGTTGCAAATGTTACTATCTTAACAGACTTTGTTATACTTGATATGCCCGAGGACGACAACATGTCGATTATCCTTCGTAGACCCTTTTTGAATACTGCAGAGGCTGTTATTGATTGCAACAAAAGCAATGTCACTTTTCATATCAATGGTAATGAACATACGGTGCACTTTCCGAAGAAACAATTTCAAGTAAACGGTATTCATGTTATTGAAAAGACTCCGACAATTACTATTGGAAGTTTTCAACTCCCTCTTCCTACTGTCAAAAAGAAATATGAAACACTTATAATTGGGGAGATGCATATCCCCATTGAGGTAACCTAGTGTTTTACGAAGATTCTTCGGATTCATGTTACTCGGAAATGGTTTGTTAATAAGACTTGATCAACCTTATTAATGGATTCTTTTTGAGGGGCATGTGGTCGATGAATTTAGTAAGCACAACCTTCTGTACCCACTTTTTGTTTCTGTTATTTTTTGTTAAATGCAATAAAATGCCATGATTGTCCTATTTTATGAATTATCCGTGCAATAAAATGGTGCCCAAAAATGAAAGTGCTCAAAATGATCTGAAATTTTTACATGATTTTTTATAGAATATTTAAGAATTTTTGGCACTGAAAACATCCCAGGGGGATGCCCCAGGTGCCCACGAGGCACCAGGGCACGCCCACCCCCTGGGCACGCCCTGGTGGCTTGTGGGCCCCACAGGGACCCCCTCACTTATTCCTTCAGCCCACTTCGTCTCTTACCTCTAGCAAAATTCCTGGTAGCTCTCTCTCTCTCGTGTTCTTGCTCCCAAACCTGATATTTTTGATCTCTTTGCTCGGAGCTCCGTTTCTGAAACTGTTTTGGGGGATTGCTACTTGGTATGTGACTCTCCCATTGCTCCAATTAGTTTTTGCTCTAGTGGATTATATTTTGCATAATTAGCTGCTCTTGGAGCTACTGAAAATGAGCTTGCATGTTGAATTCTTTGAGTCCTAAGTAGTTTGAATGCTTGATATGGCCTCTACGCACTTGTATGAGTAGTTGCTATCAATCTTGTAAAGTTTTATTGATATCATTTTGTGCCCCAAAAATTTCAGAAAATTGTTCGTAGAGAAAATGAATTTCTTTCGGAGGAGTTCCTCGAAGCGGAACACCAAGGGAGTCCTTGGGGATTCCTCGGACAGCGACCTCAATATTCCGCATAGGACAGAGGTCCGGCCATGCGAATGGCCGCACAATGCCTTCATGAACGAAGCCGGATTCTACCAAGAGTTCGCACAATTTGTTGGTAATGCCGGATTGACCGACTTTCTCGCAGATGAGTGTGACCAGCACCACATCCTTACGAATTCCTTTGTGCAAAACTTTCATTTCCTGAATAGGCTCGAACCCCCTGCGGTGCGCTTTGATTTATATGCTGAACATCATCAGATACCGCTTGCTGAATTTTGTGAGATATGTTTGATCCCCTTTGATGGGGAAATAAGAGAGCCTCGACCGGAGGAGTTTGAGGGCTTCCTCCGCACTTTAACTATGGGAGAGGAAAGGGGTGTGTCGAAAGCCCGAGCCACTAGCTTGCAATTTCCCGCTGTTCATTACTTTGCTTTATTCATAGGGAAATGCTTGACTGCTACAGAGCAAGGTGGTGCGCTATGTGCACCTGACTTTGCCATTCTACGCCGCGCACTGCATAATGACAACACTTATAACCTGGGAGCTATCATTGCATGCCGCCTGCACACTAATAGGACTAAGGGTAAAATTAATGGTGGCATTTATGCTACTCGCTTAGCGAGACATTTTAACGTTAACATACGCCCACATGATTACTTGTTGCCCAGAGTTTACTTAGATCACCAGTCTATGCGGGATCACCACTTTCTTGATGCTTCTGAGCCTACTCACCACATTCGTTATAACTTGGTTTTTAGTGAGGATACTCGTGATATTATTCCATTGCCTGCACCTGCTTTGTTTGATTCTCATGCCAGGAACGGATATACTGTTATGCCACCGGATATCGTTGCTTACCGGAACGCATTGGCAGCGGCAGAGGATGAGGCCCAGGATTGGGACGCTAGGGTGCTGCTGCCTCAGCACTTTCATATGGGACCGGATGGCTACTACGGATGGCCGTAGACCAAGCTAGGCAAATGCCTAAGCTTGGGGGAGTATGTATTTCTCACCGACATTACATTCATGTTCACACATTTCATTCCAGTTGTCGGTGTTCATCCTTTTTCATTGTATAATCCATGTTAGTTTTATTTTCTGGCTTTCTTCTTGTGTGTTTGAAAAACTTTGAGAAAATCCAAAAACATTTCTCGCTTCTTTTCAGTTTTTCTTTCTAGTTTAATTAGTTGTAGTATTAAAAGAAAACCCAAAAAGATTTCCTGTTTCTTCTTTTCCTTGTTGGGAGCTTTCCCGTGTAAATAGTTTTTCTCATTTTTTGTTTTGTCTTCTTTAATTTGCTTCGTTCAAGAAAAAAAACTAAAAACTCCAAAAATATTTCAGTGTGTTTCTCTGAAATTCTTTTCTTTTGTTGAGTCATTGTAAGGAGAAGACCACGATGAAAATGTTGAGTGGCTCTCATATGCATTATTGTTGATCTAACAAAGAGCCCATATTACCTTGTCTTCTCCTTTGAATAAAATGTTTGCAGATTCCAGCTTAGTCCATGGCACTCTTGCACTATTATTATTTTCACATCATTCGGTCGTGCAAGTGAAAGGCAATAATGACGATAATTTGATGAAGTTACCGTGGCAAGGAAAAGCGGGTATGAACTCAACTTGTTTTTGTTTTTGTAAATATGTTTAACTCAGTATCCATGATTCAGCATATTATGATTAAACATGTTTATGATGACAATTAGAGATTATAGTTGCTCATGCCATGCTTAAGTAGCTAGGAGTGGATAATGATTTATCTTGGGTGTCAACATGCATTAAAATGATTGTGATGTAGTATGATGATATGGTATCCTGCTCTGAATGTTTCAAGTGGCTTGACTTGGCACATGTTCATGCATGTAGTTGATTCAAAACAAACATAGCCTCCACGATATTTATGTTCATGGTGCTTATATCCTACTCATGCTAGTATTCAATGTTGATTATTCATAATGCATGATTATGACCGTTTTCACTCTCTAGTTGGTCGCTTCTCAACCTATTTGCTAGCCTTCACCTATACTAAGCGGGAATACTGTTTGTTCATCAAAATCCTTAAACCAAAGTTATTCCAGATGAGTCCACTATATCTACCCATATGCGGTATTACCCCGCCGTTCTAAGTAAATTTGCATGTGCCACCTCTAAGTATTCAAATGAACATCTGTTTTGTGTGCCCGTACCGCTCATGGAGCGACAGGGGGTGGTCAGTATCTTCCATGCTAAGCGGGTTATTCTCATGATGAGTGTTTATTCACTTGTCCTCGCACGAGAGGGGTTGGTAATCAGGATGCCCAGTCCCATGATTAAAATTGGAAAATAATAAAACAAACTCCCCCGGAAAGTTGTTGGTATGGAGGGCACCCGAGATTCGGCTAGCCATGGCTTGTGTTTGTTGGTGGAGGGGGAGTAAACTTTACTTTACCGCTTGGGAACCGCCGCTAATTTGTTTAGCATGGAAGATATTGAAAACTCTCGGTCGTGACGTTGACAGGAAAGGCATACCTCCGAAAATTATATTTATCTCTGATTTAAGCTTTGAGCTCTGGCACCTTTGCAAATCCCTGCTTCCCTCTGCGAAGGGCCCATCTATTTACTTTTATGTTATTTTACTTTTACTGTTGAGTCACCACCTTCTCAAACAAGCACCAGTCCTGAGAGCACTATTGTCATTCTCATGCATTGTGTATAGTTAATGTTGTGTGAATCATGACTGGATCTCTTCTACCATGAATTACAATGTTTAGTCGCTGCTTGAACTTTGGAGGTGCTCTGCATTTATGTTTTGCGGTCTCAGAAAGGGCTAGCAAGATACCATGTTGTCATATTATATCATGATTGTTTTGACAAAGTGTTGGCATTTGAGATATTTTATTATTGCTCGCTAGTTGATTATGCCATTGATATGAGTGAATATAATTTCTAAGAGTTATCATTTGCATGGTTAGTTATAATCTTTGCTGAAAACCTGGGCATTATTTAAGCATATATATAGATACAAGAACAAAAGAGTTCGTAAAAGTTTTTCTTTATCACTTTCAGTTTGTCAACTGAATTGCTTGAGGACAAGCAATGAGTTAAGCTTGGGGGAGTTGATATGTCTCCGTCGTATCTACTTTTCCAAACACTTTTGCTCTTGTTTTGGACACTAATTTGCATGATTTGAATGAAACTAACCCGGACTGACGCTGTTTTCAGCAGAACTACCATGGTGTTGTTTTTGTGCAGAAATAAAAGTTCTCGGAATTGGACGAAAATTTTTGGAGATTTTTTTATGGAATAAATAAAAAATACTGGAGCAAAGACCCACTGGAGGGGGGCCACTAGGTGCCCACGAGGCACCAGGGCGCGCCCACACCCCAGGGCGCGCCCTGGTGGCTTGTGGGGCCCACGTGGCTCCGCTGACCCTCATCTCAGCACTATAAATTCACAATTCCCGAGAAAAAAATACGAGAGGAAGTTTCATCACGTTTTACGATACAGAGCCGCCGCCACCTCCTGTTCTTCATCGGGAGGCCACATCTGGAGTCCGTTCGGGGCTCCGGAGAGGGGGATCTTCCGTCATCATCATCATCAACCATCCTCCATCACCAATTTCATGATGCTCACCGCCGGGAGTGAGTAATTCCTTCGTAAGCTTGCTGGACGGTGATGGGTTGGATGAGATTTATCATGTAATCGAGTTAGTTTTGTTAGGGCTTGATCCCTAGTATCCACTATGTTTTGAGATTGATGTTGCTATGACTTTGCTATGCTTAATGCTTGTCACTAGGGCCCGAGTGCCATGATTTCAGATCTGAACCCTTTATGTTTTCATGAATATATTTGTGTTCTTGATCCGATCTTGCAAGTTATATGCACCTGCTATGTGTTATGATCCGCATACCCCAAGGTGACAATAATTGGGATTCTTTCCGATGATTACCGTAGTTTGAGGAGTTCATGTATTCACTATGTGTTAATGCTTTGTTCCGGTTCTCTATTAAAAGGAGGCCTTAATATCCCTTAGTTTCCTTATGGACCCCGCTGCCACGGGAGGGTAGGACAAAAGATGTCATGCAAGTTCTTATCGCAAGCACGTATGACTATATACGGAATACATGCCTACATTACATTGATGAATTGGAGCTAGTTCTGTGTCGCCCTAGGTTATGACTGTTACATGATGAATGTTATCCAACATAATCACCGATCCAATGCCTACGAGCTTTTCACATATTGTTCTTTGCTAAGTTACCACTGTTGCTACTACTGTCACAACTGCTACAAAACTATTGCTGCTACCGTTACTGTTACTGTTACCATTATTGCTATTTGCTATCAAACTACCATACTACTGTGCTACTGATCACTCTGCTGCAGATATTTAGTCTCCAGGTGTGGTTGAATTGACAACTCAACTGCTAATACTTGCAAATATTCTTTGGCTCCCCTTGTGTCCAATCAATAAATTTGGGTTGAATACTCTACACTCGAAAACTGTTGCGATCCCCTATACTTGTGGGTTATCATGCCACCTCTAATCATTCAAATAAACATATGATTTGTGTGCCCATACCGCTCATGGAGAGATAGGGGGTGGTCAGTATCTTCCATGCTAAGCGGGTTATTCTCGAGATGAGTGTTGATTCACTTGTCATTGCACGGGAGAGGCTGGTAATTGGGATGCCCAGTCCTGTAATCAAAATAAGGAAAAATATAATAAAACAAACTCCCCTGGAAATTTAATCATTTGGAGGGCACCCGTGAATTCAGCTACCCATGGCTTGTGTTTGTATGGTGGAGGGGGCGTAAACTTTACCTTTTCGCTTGGGAACCGCCGATAATGTGTTTAGCATGGAAGATATTGAAAATCCTCGGTCATGACGTTGACAGGAAAAGTACACCTCTCAAAATTGTTTTCATCTCTGATTTAAGCTTCGAGCTCTGGCACCTCTGCAAATCTCTGCTTCCCTCTATGAAGGGCCTATCTATTTACTTTTATGTTATTTTAATTTTATTGTTGAGTCATTACGTTCTCCTTTAAGCACCAATCCTGAGAGCACTATTGTCATTCTTATGCATTGAGTATAGTTAATGTTGGCTATACCATGACTGGATCTCCTCTACCCCGAATTACAATGTTTAGTCGCTGCTTGAACTTTGGAGGTGCTCTGCATTTATGTTTTGTGGTCTCAGAAAGGGCTAGCGAGATACAATGCTATCATATTATATCATGATTGTTTTGATAAATTGTTGGCATTGGAGATATGTTATTATTGCTCGCTAGTTGATTATGCCATTGATATGAGTAAATGTAAGTTCTAAATGTTATTATTTGCATGGTTAGTTCATGATCTTTGTTAAAAACTTGGGTGCTATTTAAGCTTATATATGGATACAAGAACAAAAGAGTTCGTAAAAGTTTTTCTTTATCACTTTCAGTTTATCAACTGAATTGCTTGAGGACAAGCAATGAGTTAAGCTTGGGGAGTTGATACGTCTCCGTCGTATCTACTTTTCCAAACACTTGCTCTTGTTTTGGACTCTAATTTGCATGATTTGAATGAAACTAACCCGGACTGACGCTGTTTTCAGCAGAACTACCATGGTGTTGTTTTTGTGCAAAAATAAAAGTTCTCAGAATTGGACGAAACTTTTTGGAGATTTTTTTTGGAATATATAAAAATATTAGCGCAAAAATCCACCAAAGAGGGCCACCTGTTGCCCACAAGGCAGCAGGGCGCGGCCACCCCCCTGGGCGCGCCCTGTTACCTTGTGGGGTCCATAGGCGACCGTCTGACCTAATTCTAGCGCTATAAATTCCGTTTCCTAGAGAAAAAAAATAAGAGAAGAAGTTTCATCATGTTTTACGATACAGAGCCGCCTCCACCTCCTGTTCTTCATCGGGAGGGCTGATCTGGAGTCTATTCGGGGCTCCGGAGAGGGGGATCCGTCGCCATCGTCATCATCAACTATCCTCCATCACCAATTTCAAGATGCTCACCACCGGGTGTGAGTAATCCCTCCGTAGGCTTGTTGGATGATACGTCTCCAACGTATCTATAATTTATAAAGTATTCATGCCATGTTTACAACAATTTTATATGGTTTTGGTATGATTTGAATGGAACTAACCCGGACAGACGCTGTTTTCAGCAGAACTACCGTGGTGGTGTTTTTTGTGCAGAAATAAAAGTTCTCGGAATGGGCTGACAATTTACGGTGATTTTTTATGGACCAAAAGAGACCCTCGAAGCTTCGAGGAAGGACTAGAAGCCTCATGAGGAAGCGACAAAGTCAAGGGGCGCGGGCCCCCCTAGGGCGCGCCTACCGAGCTTGTCGCTCCCTCGTGGGCCCCCCTGGCATGAATCCAGCGCTCAAAAATCCTATAAATATAGAAAACCCCGAAAAGAAACCAAGAACTCCCACGCCGCCGCCGCAAGCCTCTGTTTTGAAGTGATCTCATCCGGAGCCCTATTCCGGCATTCTGCCGTAGGGGGGAATCATCGCCTGAGGCCACCTTCATCATCCCGACAGTCTCCATGACGAGGATGGAGTAGTTCACCCTCGGGGCTTAGGGTATGTACCAGTAGCTATGTGTTTGATGTTTCTCTCTTGTGTTTTTGATTTGGCACGATCTTGATGTACCGCGAGCTTTGTTAATATAGTTGGATCATATGGTGTTTCTTCCCTCTCTATCTTCTTGTGATGAATTGAGTCTTTCCCTTTGAGGTTTCGTTATTATCGGATTGAATACTTTGGATTTAAGAACACTTGATGTATGTCTTGTATGTGGATACCCGTGGTGATAATGGGGTATTCTATTGAGTCACTTGATGTATGTTTTGGTAATCAACTTGCGGATTCCCGTGACCTTGGGGTAATCTATGCATATGGGTTGATACACGTTTTCGTCCTTCTTTCTCCGATAGAAACTTTGGGGTACTCTTTGAAGTTCTTTGTGTGGATTGAATATTATGAATCTGAGATAGTTTGATGCATATCGAATAATTAACTCACGGATACTTGTGGTGACAATGGAGTATCTAGGTGACAATAGAGTTAATTGATGCGTATCATATGGTGTTATTTTAGTACGAACTATAGGGCTGTTTGTGACACTTATAGGGATGGCTCAATAGATTGATCGGAAAAGATAACATTGAGGTGGTTTCGTACCCTACAACAGTTTCATCTTATGTTCTCCGTTAGATAAGAACTTTGGAGTGATTCTTTCTCGCACGTTGAGGGATTGTTATATGATTCAATTGTGTTAGCACCGTTGAGAGATTGCACTAGTGAAAGTATGAACCCTAGGCCTTGTTTCCAAGCATTGCAATACCGTTTGTGCTCCGTTTTATCACTTGCTACCTTGCTGTTTTTATATTTTCAGATTACAAAAATCTATATCTACTATCCATACTACACTTGTATCACCATCTCTTCGCCGAACTAGTGCACCTATACAATTTACCATTGTATTGGGTGTGTTGGGGACACAAGAGATTGTTTGTATTTGATTGCAGGGTTGTTTGAGAGAGACCATCTTCATCCTACGCCTCCCATGGATTGATAAACCTTAGGTCATCCACTTGAGGGAAATTTGCTGTTGTCCTACAAAACTCTGCGCTTGGAGGCCCAACACGAGTCTACAAGAATAAAATTGTGTAGTAGACATCATGCTCTTTTCTGGCACCATTGCCGGGGAGGTGAGTGCTTGAAGATATATCTTTAGATCTTGCAATTGAATCTTTTAGTTTCTTGTTTTATCACTAGTTTGGTTTTGTAAAATAAAACTACAAAAAAATGGAATTGAAGTTGCATCAAATGCTTTACCTTTATGATGTCTTTCCTGAAAATAAGGATTCCGATAATTGTGCTCAATTGTTAGAGGAATAATTTAATAAAATGTTAATGTGAGTCCTTTGAATGATGAGCATGATTGCAATGTTGTTAGTATGCTTTCTATGAATATCCATGATGCTAATGATATGCAAAGCGATAAGCTTGGGGATGCTATGTTTGATGAATATGATATTTTTAGCCCCCCAAGTTTTGATGAGAAAATTTATTATGATGATTGCATGCCTCCTATTTATGATGATTATATTGATGAAAGTGGGTTTGGAAGAGTGTCAACTCTAGGTACTAATGATCCCACTATTTTGGAGGGTGTTGAATCTTATGGCAATAATTATGAAAGTGGATTTGGAGAGGTCGCAACTTTATTTAATGATGATTCCACTATTTTGGAAGAGGTTTCAATTGATTATGACAACAAAGTTGCTATCTATGATGATTATTGTGGTGACATGTATGTTATAAAGAGTAATAATAACCATGAAACTTGTCATCATGATTTTAATTTTCAATTTGATTATGCCAATCAAGTATCACATGATAGTTATTTCAGTGAATTTGCTCCCACTATTATTGATGAGAAGAAATTTGCTTATGTGGAGAGTACTAAAAATTATATGCTTGTGGATCATGAAAGGAATGCTTTGTGTGATGGATATATTGTTGAATTTCTTCATGATGCTACTAAAAATTATTTTGAGAGAGGAATATATGCTTCTACATATCTCAATAATATCAAGTTTCCTCTCTACGTGTTGAAAGTTTTGAAGTTATACTTGTTTTGCTTTCCTATGCTAGTTGATTCTTGCTCCCATAAATTGCTTGCTCACAAAATCCCTATGCATAGGAAGTGGGTTAGGTTTAAATGCACTTGCCATATGATTCATGATGCTCTCTTATATGTTTCAATTCCTATTCTTATGTGAGCATCATTAAAATCATCATGCCTAGCTAAAAGGCATTAAAGAAAAGCGCTTGTTGGGAGGCAACCCAATATTTATCCCTACTGTTTTTGTGTGTTCACACGATTAAGCTACTGTAGTAATCATGTTTAATATATTTTCTTGCAATAAAGTACCAAGTAAAGACTTTGGGATAGTGTGGATGTTTGTTGATTTGATTCTGTGCAAAAACAGAAACTTTTGCGTCCAATGCTGGAATTTCTATTCTGTACTGGAGCGTGAGAAAATGCTGAAATTTTTAAAAAGTATTGGGTTACAAATTGCTTACGTTGTCCTAATTGTTCAGAATTTGTGGAGTTACAGAAGTATGCCTTTTAATTTGCTCACTACATACTGTTCTGTTTTTGACAGATTCTGTTTTTATTGCATAGTTTGCTTGTTTTAGTGTTTCCATAGCTTATTGAGTAATATAAATTGTGGAAATGATAGAATACAATAGGCATTATGTGAGAAAAATTATGAATCTTGTCTTGACAGTACCTAAGTGAATGATTTATTTTCATACTAACCTATCTCACAAAGTTCCGTTAAGTTTTATGTGATTGAAGTTTCCAAGTTTTGGGTGAGATAACGATATGAGGAGAATAAGGAGCGGCAAGACCCTAAGCTTGGGGATGCCCAAGGCACCCCAAGGTAATATTTAAGGAAGACTCAAGCTTCTAAGCTTGGGGATGCCTCGGATGGCATCCCCTCTTTGGTCTTCAACATTATCGGTAACCTCACTTGGAGCTACTCCCTCCGTCCCATAATATAAGAACGTTTTTGAAGCTAAAACAGTTTGAAAAATGTTCTTATATTATGGGATGGAGGGAGTATATTTTTATTCATCACATAATATGAGTTTTGCTTGGAGCGTCATTTTCTTTTGTTGAGATTTGCTTGCTGTTAACAATAATAATGTTTTGTATCTCTAGTTCAATAAAATGCCAATTATAGCCTTTACCATGCTCAGTTTGCAAGTTTATGTGTTGCTGTTTGAAAACAGAAAGTTTTCTGTTATGTCTTGAATTTATGTGAGCTGTCAGAACATGATAAAAATCTGAAATATTTACACAGTAAGCATGCATGAGTTCTCTGTCATGTGGTAATTTTTCAGAATTTTTTGAGTTAGGGAAGTATGAATTTTTATTCCTCCTTTACAGACTGTTCTGTTTAGATAGATTGCGGTTATAGTTGCATTGTTTGCATATGTTTGCTTGTTTAATGTTTCTATTTGTGGATAGGAGTATTAAATATTTTGGGGCATTTAGTATGCAATGTTTAATTATAATTCTTGTAATTTTCTATAGTAGAGAATGTTAAGGTTTTGAATTGATTTGTACTAACTTATCTCACGAGTTCTTGTTGAGTTTTGTGTGGATGCAGTTTTTAAGATTTAGGAGAAGTCATGATATGAGAGGAATTAAGGAGACACAAGAGCTTAAGCTTGGGGATGCCCAAGGCACCCCAAGATAACAATCCAAGAAGTCTCAAGCAACTAAGCGTGGGGATGCCCCGGTAGGCATCCCACCTTTCTTCATCAACACCTATCGGTTAGCCTAAGTTTTTAGTTGTTCACATCATATGTGCTATTCTTGGAGTGTCCTTTTATTTTCATTTTGTTTGCTGTTTAATAAAGCTTTTTAGATCTGAAAGTTTGTAGTTGGGGAGAGTCTTCACATAGCTACTTGATTGTTTAACTACTCATTGATCCTCGCTTATATCCTTTGGAGTAGTTTGTCATTCACTCTTGTGCTTCACTTATATTCTAAGAGTGAATTATTGAATGAATTGAATATCATAAAATTGAAATTATATGTGCTTCATATGCTTGTCCCATGGGGATTAATGACTTCACATACAAGGAGTATAAGTGGTAAAATTTATTGAAAGTTAGCAAACATAGCATTGGTCACTTGAACAATTCATGAAAGAATATTGAAGGAAGAGAGGTTTCACATATAAATATACTATCTTGGACATCTTCTATGATTGTGAGCCCCCATTAATTATTTTCAACCTTGATCAAGTAGTTGAAGTTGGACAAGGAAGACAACGCAATGGGTTATGTTTGTTTATATTCACATAGACGTTATATTGTCATGGATCCTCTAACATGTGGTGCTTGCTTAGGATCTTTTGCTAGCCAAAAATTCATACTAAGTAGAAATACTACTTGTGCATCCAAAAACCCTTAAACCCAATTTCTTGTCATGAGAGTCCACCATACCTACCTATGGATTGAATAAGATCCTTCAAGTAAGTTGTCATCGGTGCAAAAGCAATAAAAATTGCTCTTAAATATGTATGATCTTTTATTGTAAGGGAAAATAAGCTTTGTACGAACTTGTGATGGTGAAGAAATAAAAGCGACGGACTGCATAAGAAAGGTTGCTATCACAAGGGGCAATATAAAGTGACGTTCCTTTGCATTAAGAGCTTGCACATCCAAAAATAAAAAGCGCATGACAACCTCTGCTTCCCTCTGTGAAGGGCCTATCTTTTACATTATCTATTTACTTTTATGCAAGAGTCAATAGTGTTCTTCTCTATTCCGTTTTTATTTTCTCTCTTGTCAATCATCATATGGTGGGGAAACATCCAGGCACATATATCCAGTTGAATATAGGTGATCATGAGTTATTATTGTTGACATTATCCCTGAGATAAATAAGTTGGGAGGCAAAACATTAAGCCCCTATCTTCCCATGTGTTTGACTGAAATGGTTTGTTCTTAAAATATGCTTTGAGTGTCAGCAATCATGGAATACTATATGAGAGTTGAGTATGTGGAATTTGCTAAATCAAAGCTCTTACATAGACCCTTCCCGAAAATAAGATGAATTGCAATTGTTTGATGACTGAGAACATAGTTTGTTAGTTTTCAAGAAAGTTTATAGTCTATACTTTAGCATGTGAATAGCTTGCGACTTGATCATGAGAAGTTTTATGAGATGAGCTACTGTTTATGATATATAATGATGCTAGAAAAAGTGATTGAAATTATCATTGATCAAACTTGTGCACTATGCTAGCATTCACACTTCATAAATTATTTCTTTTATCATTTACCTACTCGAGGACGAGCAGGAATTAAGCTTGGGGATGCTGATATGTCTCCAACGTATCTATAATTTATGAAGTATTCATGCCATGTTTACAACAATTTTATATGGTTTTCGTATGATTTGAATGGAACTAACCCGAACTGACGCTGTTTTTAGCAGAACTACCGTGGTGTTGTTTTTTGTGCAGAAATAAAAGTTCTCGGATTGGGCTGAAAATTTACGGTGATTTTTTATGGACCAAAAGAGACCCCCGAAGCTTTGAGGAAGGACCAGAAGCCTCATGAGGAAGTGACAAGCTCAAGGGGTGCGGGCCCCCCTAGGGCACGCCTACCGAGCTTGTCGCTCCCTCGTGGGCCCTCCTCGCGTGAATCCAACGCTGAAAAATCCTATAAATATAGAAAACCCCAAAAAGAAACCGAGAACTCCCACGCCGTCGCTGCAAGCCTCTGTTCCGAAGCGATCTCATCCGGAGCCCTGTTCCGGCAACCTGCCGGAGGGAGGAATCATCGCCGGAGGCCATCTTCACCATCCCGGCGGTCTCCATGACGAGGAGGGAGTAGTTCACCCTCGGGGCTGAGGGTATGTACCAGTAGCTATGTGTTTGATCTCTCTCTCTGATGTTCTTGATTTGGCACGATCTTGATGTACCGTGAGCTTTGTTAATATAGTTGGATCATATGGTGTTTCTTCCCTCTCTATCTTCTTGTGATGAATTGAGTCTTTCCCTTTGAGGTTTTGTTATTGTCGGATTGAATACTTTGGATTTAAGAACACTTGATGTATGTCTTGCAAGTGGCCATGGTGACAATGGGGTATTCTATTGAGTCACTTGATGTATGTTTTGGTAATCAACTTGCGGATTCCCGTGACCTTGGGGTAATCTATGCATATGGGTTGATACATGACCTTGGGGTAATCTATGCATATGGGTTGATACATGTTTTCGTCCTTCTTTCTCCGACAGAAACTTTGGGGTACTCTTTGAAGTTTTTTGTGTGGATTGAATATTATGAATTTGAGATTGTTTGATGCATATCGAATAATTAACTCACGGATACTTGTGGTGACATTGGAGTATCTAGGTGACTGATAACCCACAAGTATAGGGGATAAATTGTAGCTTTTTCGATAAATAAGAGTGTCGAACCCAACGAGGAGCTAAAGATAGAATTAATACTCCCTTCAAGTTCTATCGACCATCGATACAACTCTACGCACACTTAACGTTCGCTTTACCTAGAACAAGAATAAAACTACTTTGTAGGTGTAAGGATAAGTTTGCAAGGATAAAACTAGAAGTACTTTGTGAGAATAAAACTACGAGTAATTTGCAAGATAATAAAAGTTAGTTGTTTAGTAGAAAGCTTTTTGTAACTCAAGAGAAGGATTTGTCCCTAGGCAATCGATAACTAGACCGGTAATCATTATTGCAATTTTATATGAGGGAGAGGCATGAGCTAACATACTTTCCGTACTTGGATCATATGCACTTATGATTGGAACTCTAGCAAGCATCCGCAACTACCAAAGATCATTAAGGTAAAACCCAACCATAGCATTAAGTAACAAGTCCTCTTTACTCCCATACGCAACAACCCCCTTACTCGGGTGTAAGCTTCTGTCACTCTAGCCGCCCACTATAAGAGAATTATGAACGTATTGCAAACCCTATAGTGGGAATCCCTCACGCTTGCGTGACACGGAGGGCCCCATAGGACAGCACCAAAATAAAACATACAACTCAAACCAATCACTATCATCAATCAACCCATAGGACAAAACGAATCTACTCAAACATCATAGGATTGCCACATATCATTGGATAATAATATATAGCGTTAAGCACCATGTTTAAGTAGAGATTACAGTGGGGATAAGAGGTGTTAGACCGCTGCATAGAGGGGAATAGAGTTGGTGTTGACGGCGGCGAAGTTGTTGGTGTAGATCGCCGTCACGATGGTTGCCTCGGCGGTGTTCCGGCGCCACCGGGAGAGAGGGGGAGAGAGCCCCCCTCCTTCTTCTTCTTCCTTGGCCTCCCCCCTAGATGGGAGGAGAGTTTCCCCTTTGGTCCATGGCCACCATGGCTCCTGGAGGGGAGGAGCCCTCCGAGATTGGATCTCTCTCTGTTCTCTTCTGTTTTGCGTTCCTGTTTTGTGGCCTTTCACCGTTTCTTAAATTCCCGGAGATCCGTAACTCCGATTGGGCTGAAATTTTGAGGGGATTTTTATCCGGATATTAGCTTCCTTGCGGCAGAAGGACACCTTCAACCAAGCTACAGGGGAGCCACAAGCCCCCTGGGTGCGCCCAGGGGGGCCTGCGCCCTCCAGGCTTGCCGTGTCCTCGGGCATCGTCTCGCGTTGATTCTTTTTCCCAAAAATCACATAAATTCCAAAATAAATCTCCATAAATTTTTATCGTGTTTGGACTTCGTTTGATATGGATTTTTTGCGAAACAAAAAACATGCAACAAACAGGAACTGACACTGGGCACTGGATCAATATGTTAGTCCAAGAAAATCATATAAAATGTTGCCAAAAGTATATAAAAGTTGTAAAATATTGGCATGAAACAATCAAAAATTATAGATACGACGGAGACGTATCAGCATCCCCAAGCTTAATTCCTGCTCGTCCTCGAGCAGGTAAATGATAAAAAGATAATTTTTGATGTGGAATGCTACCTAGCATAATCTTGATCATGTATCTAATCATGGCATGAATATTAAGACACGAGTGATTCAAAGCAATAGTCTATAATTTGATATAAAGATATCAATACTCAGGCATACCAACAAACAATCATGCCTTTCAGAATAAAAATGCTAAAGAACGCTATCCCTACAAAATCATATAGCCTTGTCATGCTCCATCTTCTTAACACAAAATATAAATCATGTACAACCCCGATGTCAGCCGAACAATTGGTTCATACTTTTTAACGCGCTTCAGCTATTTCAACCCCCATGCAATACATGAGCTTGAGCCATGGACATAGCACTATAGGTGGAATAGAATGCGGTGGTAGGGATCAATAAGGAGAAGTCAAAAAGGGAGAAAGTCTCGCATCAACTAGGCGGATCAACGGGCTATGGAGATGCCCATCAATCGATATCAATGCGAGGAGTAGGGATTGCCATGCAACGGATGCACTAAGAGCTATAAGTGTATGAAAGCTCAAACTGAAAACTAAGTGGGTGTGCATCCAACTTGCTTGCTCATGAAGACCTCGGGCATTTGAGGAAGCCCATCACCGGAATATACAAGCCAAGTTCTATAATGAAAAATTCCCACTAGTATATGAAAGTGACAATATAGGAGACTCTCTATATGAAAAACATGGTGCTACTATGAAGCACAAGTGTGGTAAAGGATAGTAGCATTGCCCCTTCTCTCTTTTTCTCTCATTTTTTTCATTTTTTTGTGGGCTCTTTTTTTTATTTTTTATTTATTTATTTTTCGTCCGGAGTCTCATCCCGACTTGTGGGGGAATCATGGTCTCCATCATCCTTTCCTCACTGGGACAATGCTCTAATAATGATGATCATCACACTTTTATTTACTTACAACTCAAAATTACAACTCGATACTAGAACAAATATGACTCTATATGAATGCCTCTGGCAGTGTACCAGGATGTGCAATGATCTAGCATAGCAAAGATGTCAAAAAATGGACAAGCCATGGAAATATCATGCTAGCTATCTTACGATCATGCAAAGCAATATGACAATGAATGCTCAAGTCATGTATATGATGATGATGGAAGTTGCATGGCAATATATCTCGGAATGGCTATGGAAATGCCATAATAGGTAGGTATGGTGGCTGTTTTGAGGAAGATATAAGGAGGCTTATGTGTGATAGAGCGTATCATATCACAGGGTTTGGATGCACCGGCGAAGTTTGCACCAACTCTCGAGGTGAGAAAGGGCAATGCACGGTACCGAAGAGGCTAGCAAATTGCGGAAGGGTGAGAGTGCGTATAATCCATGGACTCACATTAGTCATAAAGAACTCACATACTTATTGTGAAAGTCTATTAGCCCTCGAAGCAAAGTACTACTACGCATGCCCCTAGAGGGGAGGTTGGTAGGAGTTAACCATCGCGCGCCCCCGACCTCCACGCAAAGGAAGACACTCAATAATAAATCATGGTCCAACTTCTTAGCATAACTAAAGACTATACGTGCATGCTTCGGGAATCACAAACCTTAACACCAATATTCTTACTAAACCACAATCATTCACTAGTACCTCCCACATATTACCATCTTAATATCGCAAAACTATTGCAAGGAATCAAACATATCATATTCAGTGATCTACAAGTTTTATGTAGGATTTTATGACTAACCATGTGAATGACCAATTCCTGTTGATTCTCTAAAAAGATATAAGTGAAGCATGATAGTTTAATTCTTTCTACAAAAGACTTGCCCACACTCTAATAAATATAAGTGAAGCAAAAGAGCATTCTACAAATAACGGTTTTCCTATGTAGAGAAACAGGCATCCAAACTTCAAATGATATAACTGAAGCATATGAAGCATTCTATAAAGCCATACTCAAAAGATATAAGTGAAGTGCATCAAGCATTCTATAAATCAACCAAGGACTATCTCATACCAGCATGGTGCATTATTAAAATAAAAAGAAAAAGCACACGACGCTCCAAGAATTTACGCATATCATGTGAATAAAACAAAAATCGAAACATACTGATAATTGTTGAAGAAAGATGGGATGCCTTCCGGGGCATCCCCAAGCTTAGACGCTTGAGTCTCCTTGAATATTTACTTGGGGTGCCTTGGCCATCCCCAAGCTTGAGCTCTTGCCTCTCCTTATTCTCCTCATATCGATACCTCCTCGATCTTCGAACACTTCATCCACACAAAACTTAACCGAACTTTTTATTAGAGGTTTTAGTACATATAACATCAAATCCCATCATGTCCTGCTGTAACATTATTGTATAATTATAATCAAACATTACCCACTGTATGCTATCACAATTCTATGGCTCCCAAGTCAATGGGGCTCAACAAGATTTCAAACATACGCAAATAAAGAAACTATAACAGCAATCTGTGAAAACAGGACAGTCTGTAAAGATGCAAATGAAACATATACTTCTGTAACTCAAAAAATTCTGAAAAATTAGGAAGTGATAATTTTTTTGCATAGAAGTACTTTGTAAATTTTTTAGAATTTTTGCATGTTCCAGTAAATTATAGAAATTCAAACACTACAGCAAAAGTTTCTGTTTTTTCACAGCACACACCAAACAAGCAATTTAAACATCCTAAAGGTAAATCTTGGCACATTACTTTTATAATATAATGGATTTGTCCAAGGGGATAATTATTTTTGTGAGAAACTTCCATGAAAAATTCTACATTGCTTCCATGAGCATGAACACAAGTGTTCAAGGTTCCCCTCTATATTTTGTTTTTGTTTTTAAACCTTATAAAAGCACTCAACAGAATAAAATGACTCTCTAAAACTTTCGGGTTGTCAACCAGGCAGCGCTTTCTTTAAAGCCATTAAGCTAGGCATAAAGTGCTCAAGTAATTGATCCACCCGGATCGCAAGGTAAATCAAAGCCAATTTTAATTAACAATGATTTGTAATTTAGCAGTGAGCACAAAGCAACATATATCATGCAATGACGAAGTATAACTCTCTTCCTATGCATCGGCATGTCATAAAATAACAATTCATGCACATCAAGTAAAGGCCAATGCATAGTATAAACAGTTTCTTGCAATTTTATCGTACTAGAAACATAGATAGGTGGAGATGTAGTTCCTCTCTCATAATAATTGCAATTAGGAGCAGCAAGCACATGCATATTATGTTCATCCAAATCATCATGTGTAATAGTAAAATGCAACCCATCAATATAATCCTTAATAAATGCAAACTTCTCCGATATAGTGTAGTTTGGAGAATTCAAAAAGATAATAGGACTATCATGTGTGGGTGCAATAGCAACAATTTCATGTTTAACATAAGGAACTATAGCAAGTTCATCTCCGTAAGCATCATTCATATTGGCATCATGGCCACAAGCATAGCAAGCATCAATTTCATCAAAAAGGGATATTTCAAACGAATCAAAGGGATCATAGCAATCATCATAGCATTCATCCTTTGGTAAGCACGAAGGGAAATTAAACAATGTATGAGTTGAAGAGTTACTCTCATTAGAAGGTGGGCACGGGTAGCTAATCCGCTCTTCCTCCTTTTGTTCTTCGCTCTCCTCGTCATCTTTTTCATCTGATGAGCTCACAATGTCATCAATTTCTTCTTCCATAGATTCCTGCAAAACGTTAGTCTCCTCTTGGACAGTGGGGACTTCCTCAATATATTCTTTAACATAAGCATTAGAAGCATAATTTTCATAGCAATATTGAAGTATGGCAAAATTTTCAGATTTGTAAAGAGTAGCATCACACTTTTCAATCAAAGAAGCAATTTCATAAGCACCCTTAAAAGGAACAAATTCTTCAATTTCTTCAATATCATAGTAACTATAAACACCTTTGGCATAAGAAGATAAGATTCCATTATCCGTAAACTCACATTGGTATTGAAGGTGTTTTTTAGGGTTTTCAGAACAAGTAAAACCATATATTTCGCACAAATTCCAAGCATAGCATTCCAAACAATTAATTTGATATCTTAAAAGTTTCCCTTTTTGAGACAAGCGGTGTCGCACAAAATAGGCATGTTCATCTAATGATTTTCCCTCAACTAAGCTAGTTGGGTTTTCAGCACGAGCACAAAGGGATCGAAGATGATCCAAGTAGAAAGCTTTAGCAGTATGAAAGATTTTGGGTGGTTCTTCAACCATTGGTTTAGCAAGTACAACTAATTTTTTTGGTATTTTACGTTTCCTACCCATAACTAAAGATAGAAAACAAGAGCACAAAATAAAAACTACTTAATGATAAAGCAAACAAGCACACACGAGAATATCAACCCCACGCTATTGCTCCCCGGCAACGGCGCCAGCAAAAAGGTCTTGATAACCCACAAGTATAGGGGATCAATTGTAGCTTTTTTGATAAATAAGGGTGTCAAACCCAACGAGGAGCTAAAGGTAGAATTAATATTCCCTTCAAGTTCTATCGACCACCGATACAACTCTACGCACACTTAACGTTCGCTTTACCTAGAACAAGAATAAAATTACTTTGTAGGTGTAAGGATAAGTTTGCAAGGATAAAACTAGAAGTACTTTGCGAGAATAAAACTACGAGTAATTTGCAAGATAATAAAATTTAGTTGTTTCGTAGAAAGCTTTTTGTAACTCAAGAGAAGGATTTGTCCCTAGGCAATCGATAACTAGACCGGTAATCATTATTGCAATTTTATATGAGGGAGAGGCATGAGCTAACATACTTTCCGTACTTGGATCATATGCACTTATGATTGGAACTCTAGCAAGCATCCGCAACTGATACGTCTCCAACGTATCTATAATTTTTGATTGTTCCATGCTATTATAGTATCAATCTTGGATGTTTTTATATGCAATTATATGTAATTATATATCATATTTTGGGACTAACTATTAACCCAGTGCCCAGTGCCAGTTGCTGTTTTCTGCTTGTTTTTGGCTTTTCAGAGAAACAGTACCAAATGAAGTCCAAATGCCACGAAACTTTTTGGAGATTTTTTCTGGACAAAAGAAACCTTGGAAGCTTCACAAGGCAACAGGGCGCGCCCCAGGGAAACCCCCAGAGAGCCCGAAGAAATAACCTTTACGCCGCCGCAAGCCTCTGTTCTTCCGCGATCCCATCTGGAGGCCTTTTCCGGTACTCAGCCGGAGGGGGAATCGATCACGGAGGGCTTCTACATCAACCTTGCTGCCCTTCCGATGATGTGTGAGTAGTTTACCACATACCTACAGGTCCATAGCTAGTAGCTAGATGGCTTCTCTCTCTCTTTGATCTTCAATACAATGTTCTCCTTGATGTTCTTGGAGTTCTATCCGATGTAATCTTCTTTTGCAGTGTGTTTTTATGATCAGATTATTCATGAGAAATATTTGAATCTTCTCTGAACTCTTTTATGCATGATTGTTATAGCTATGTATTTCTCTCCGATCTATCGGTTTAGTTTGGCCTACTAGATTGATTTATCTTGCAATGGGAGAGGTGCTTTGTGATGGGTTCAATCTTGCGGTGTTCAATCCCAGTGACAGAAGGGGACATGACACGTATTTGTATTGTTGCCATTAAGGATAAAAAGATGGGGTTTATTCATATTGCTTGAATTTTCTTCTCTACATCATGTCATCTTGCTTAAGGCGTTACTCTGTTTCATACTTAATACCCTAGATGCATGCTGGATAGCGGTCGATGGGTGGAGTAATAGTAGTAGAGGCAGGCAGGAGTCGGTCTACTTTTGTCGGACGTGATGCCTATATACATGATCATTGCCATGAATCCATCATAATTATTTGCTATTCTGTCAATTGCCCAACAGTAATTTGTTTAGCCACCGTATGTTTCTGCGCTCGAGAGAGAAGCCTCTAGTGAAAACTATAGCCCCGGGGTCTATCTTTATCATATAAAAAACCTAAAAATACCTTGCTGCAATTTATTTACTTTTATTTTATTTAGTAGTTTATTTTATCTATTTACCTCGATAAGATTTAATCCTTGCAAGTAACCGCTAAGAGGATTGACAACCCTCTTATTTGCGTTGGGTGCAAGTGTTTGCTCTTGTGTGTCCAGGTGCGCTTAACGGAATACTTATCTCTACTATACTGCATCATCCTCTCCTCTTCGGGGAAATACCAACGCAGACTACAAGTAGCAGGAAGAATTTTTGGCGCCCTTGCCGGGGAGACATCATAAAAATTACCAAGTACCTTCGCACAAATTATCATTCACTTGCATTTACTTTATTTACCTTTTATTTGCATTGGCCTCTCATTTTCATCCCCCCACTTCTCATTTTTTTTACAAAAACACAAAAATATTTTGCTTGCTTGCTTTTATTTCCTTCATGTCAACACTCAAAAACAAAAAGTGAAAGTAAAAATTTAAGATCACTATGGATCCTCATCCACTTGCTAATCTTTTCAAAAGATCCAATTATAATGAACCAATTGCTAGTGATTTGAGTGCTCTTGATTTTTTTCTATGAAGTTTTGCTTGAAAATCATGAATCTAAAAATTGTGATGAAGTGTTAGAAGAAGAAATTTATAAAGTGATTCATGATAGCTCCTTGATTGAAAAGCTTGATTGCAATGATGTTACTATAAATTCTATTAATGTGAATTGTGCTAATAATATGCAAAACTACAAGCTTGAGGATGATAATTTTGTTATGTCCACCACTTATTGCAATGATCATGATTGGGGTGATAATGCTTCTTATGATCTTGAAAATTTATTTAAGCCTCATGATGAATATGTTATTGATAATAATGTTTGCAATACTATTAAAATTGGGTTTGGAAGAGCGTTAACTTTAGGTAATAATGATCCCACTACTTTGGAGAATTATCAATCTTATGAAATTTTTGACAAAAGTGGGTTTGGAGAGGTCATGACTTTAGTTGATGTTAATCCCACTATCTTGGAAGATTATAAATTTTTTATGCATGTGGGTCATAGGGAGAATATTGTTTATGAAAGCTATATTGTTGAGTTTGATTATGATCCTACATGTAATTATTATGAGAGAGGAAAATATGGTTGTAGAAATCTTCATGTTACTAAATTGCCTCTCGTTATGTTGACATTTTTAATGTTTCATTCTTCCTATTTGCATATGCTAGATATTGCTTGTCTTCATAATTTGTTTGCTTATAAAATGCCAATGCATAGGAAGTATGTTAGACTTAAATGTGTTTGTCACATGTTTTATGATGCTCTCTTTGTGTTTCAATTGTTATCTTTCATGAGAGCATCATTGAAATCTTATGCCTAGCTAGGGGCATAAAACAATAGCGCTTGTTGGGAGACAACCCAATAAATTTTTATTCTGTTTTTGAGTGTTTGCACAATTATAGCTTCTGTTATGATTGTGTTTTTATGTTTTAATTAGTGTTTGTGCCAAGTAATGCCTTTGGGATGATGTTGATAATAGTATAATTGGTGCTGTTTGGAAAATAGAAAGTTTTGCGTCCAGTGGTGGAATTTTAATTCTGTACTGGAGCATCAAAAAAATCTGAATTTTTTACAAATTATATTTATATGAATTTTTACGTTGTCCTAATTTTTCAGAATTTTTGGAGTTACAGTAGTATGGCTTTTAAATAGATCTTTACAGACTGTTCTGTTTTAGACAGATTCTGTTTTTGTTGCATAGTTTGCTTATTTTGATGAATCTATGGATCGTATCGGGGGGTATGAGTCATGGAGAAGTTGGAGTACAGTTGCATTATGCCAATATTAAATATGAATCAATTTACTACAATACCTAAAGTTTAAGATTTGTTTGTTATACTAACGGATCTCACGAGGTTTCTGTTGAGTTTTGTATGCTGAAGTTTTCAAGTTTTGGGTGAGACTACGATGGATAAAGGAATAAGGAGCAGCAAGAGCCTAAGATTGGGGATGCCCAAGGCACCCCAAGGTAATATTCAAGGAAGACTCAAGCGTCTAAGCTTGGGGATGCCCCGGAAGGCATCCCCTCTTTCGTCTATAATCTATCGGTAACTCACTTGGAGCTATATTTTTATTCATCACATGATATGTGTTTTGCTTGGAGCGTCTTGTGAAATAGTTTGTTTGCTTTTGTTTGCTTTTTAGTTTGTCACAATCATCTTTGCTGAACACACCTTTTTGAGAGGGACACACATTATTCGTGATTTGTTAGAATACTCTATGTGCTTCACTTATATCTTTTGAGCTAGGCAGTTGCTCTAGTGCTTCACTTATATCTTTTAGAGCACGGTGGTGGTTATATTTTAAATAAATAGTTGCACTCTCATGCTTCACTTATATCTTTTTGTGAGTCTCATGATAGCAATGGTAATATGCACGGGTTATGAATTTGGTCCTGATATGATAGGCATTCAAGAGGGATATAATAAAAACTTTCATGTAGATCACTGAATATGATAAATTTGATTCCTTGCAATAGTTTTGCGATATTAAGATGGTAATATGTGGGAGCTATTAGTAGATAATTGTGGTTTAGTAAGAATAATTGTGTTAAGGTTTGTGATTCCCGAAGCATGCACGTATGATCTGTCGTTATGCTAAGAAGTTGGAGCATGATTTATTATTGATTGTCTTCCTTTGCGTGGCGGTTGGGGGCGTGCGATGGTTAACTCCTACCAACCTCCCCCCTAGGGGCATGCGTAGTAGTACTTTGCTTCGAGGGCTAATAAATTTTCGCAATAAGTATGTGAGTTCTTTATGACTAATGTGAGTCCATGGATTATACGCACTCTCACCCTTACGCAATTTGCTAGCCTCTTCGGTACCGTGCATTGCCCTTTCTCACATCGAGAGTTGGTGCAAACTTCGCCGGTGCATCCAAACCCCGTGATATGATACGCTCTATAACACATAAGCCTCCTTATATCTTCCTCAAAACAGCCACCATACCTACCTATCATGGCATTTCCATAGCCATTCCGAGATATATTGCCATGCAACTTCCACCGTTCCGTTTCTATGACATACATCATCATTGTCATATTGCTTTGCATGATCATATAGCTGACATAGTATTTGTGGCTCAGCCACCGTTCATCATTTTTATCCATGTTACGCTAGCATCATTGCACATCCTGGTACACTGCCAGAGGCATTCATATAGAGTCATATTTTGTTCTAGTATCGAGTTGTAATGTTGAGTTGTAAGTAAATAGAGGTGTGATGATCATCATTATTAGAGCATTGTCCTAGTGAGGTAAGAATGGTGGAGACTAATGAGTCCTAGAAAAAGTGAGGATGAGGTCCATGAGACCGTTCTAAAAAAAGGAGAAGAAAAAAAAGAAGAAAAAAAAAGAGCCATGAAAATAAAAAAAATAAAAAAATAAATGAGAGACAAAGAGAGAAGGGGCAATGTTACTATCCTTTTCCACACTTGTGCTTCAGAGTAGCACCATGTTTTTCATATAGAGAGTCTCCTATTTTGTCACTTTCATATACTAGTGGGAATTTTTCATTATAGAACTTGGCTTGTATATTCCGATGACGGGCTTCCTCAAATGCCCGAGGTCTTCATGAGCAAGCAAGTTGAATGCACACCCACTTAGTTTTTTATGTTGAGCTTTCATACACTTATAGCTCTTAGTGCATCTGTTGCATGGCAATCCCTACTCCTCGCATTGACATCAATTGATGGGCATCTCCATAGCCCGTTGATTAGCCTCGTCGATTTGAGACTTTCTCCATTTTTGACTTCTCTTATTTATCCCTATCACCATATTCTATCCAACCCATAATGCTATATCCATGGCTTGCGCTCATGTATTGCGTGGGAGTTGAAAAAGCTGAAGCGCGTTAAAAAGTATGAACCAATTGCTTGGCTAAAACCAGGGTTGTGCATGATAAATATTTTGTGTTAAGAAGATGGAGCATGACAGGATTGTATGATTTTGTAGGGATAACGTTCTTTAGCATTTTTATTTTGAAAGACATGATTGTTTATTAGTATGCCTGAGTATTGATGTCTTTATATCAAATTATAGACTATTGCTTTGAATCACTTGGATCTTATTATTCATACCGTAAGAGAGAGATTACATGATGAAACATGATAGGTAGCATTCCACATCAAAAATTCTGTTTTCATCATTTACCTACTCGAGGACGAGCAGGAATTAAGCTTGTGGATGCTTGATATGTCTCCAACGTATCTATAATTTTTGATTGTTCCATGCTATTATAGTATCAATCTTGGATGTTTTTATATGCAATTCCATGCTATTATAGTGTCAATCTTGGATGTTTTCTGCTTCTTTTTGGCCTTTTCAGAGAAACAGTACCAAATGAAGTCCAAATGCCACGAAACTTTTGGAGATTTTTTTCTAGACAAAAGAAACCTTGGAAGCTTCGGGAGGAGGCCAGAAGCCTCATGAGAGCTTCACAACGCAACAGGGCGCCCCCCAGGGGGCACGCCGTGTTGCCTTGTGGGGCCCACGTGACTCCGTTTGACCTAATTCCACTTCTATAAATTCACAAATATTGGGAAACCCCCAGAGAGCCAGAAGAAATAACCTTTACGCCGCCGCAAGCCTCTGTTCTTCCGCGATCCCATCTGGAGGCCTTTTTCGGTACTCTGCCGGAGGGGGGATTGATCACGGAGGGCTTCTACATCAACCTTGTTGCCCTTCCGATGATGTGTGAGTAGTTTACCACAGACCTACGGGTCCATAGCTAGTAGCTAGATGGCTTCTTCTCTCTCTTTGATCTTCAATACAATGTTCTCCTTGATGTTCTTAGAGTTCTATCCGATGTAATCTTCTTTTGCGGTGTGTTTGTTGGGATCCGATGAATTGTGAGTTTATGATCAGATTATTCAAGAGAAATATTTGAGTCTTCTCTGAACTCTTTTATGCATGATTGTTATAGCTTTGTATTTCTCTCCGATCTATCAGTTTAGTTTGGCCTACTAGATTGATTTATCTTGCAATGGGAGAGGTGCTTTGTGATGGGTTCAATATTGCGGTGTTCAATCCCAGTGACAAAAGGGGACATGACACGTATTTGTATTGTTGCCATTAAGGATAAAAAGATGGGGTTTATTCATATTGCTTGAATTTGCTTCTCTACATCATGTCATCTTGCTTAAGGTGTTACTCTGAATCATACTTAATACCCTAGATGCATGCTGGATAGCGGTCGATGGGTGGAGTAATAGTAGTAGATGCAGGCAGGAGTCGGTCTACTTGTCTCGGACGTGATGCCTATATACATGATCATTGCCATGAATTCGTCATAATTATTTGCTATTCTATCAATTGCCCAACGGTAATTTGTTTACCCACCGTATGTTTCTGCGCTCGAGAGAGAAGCCTCTAGTGAAAACTATGGCCCCCGGGTCTATCTTTATCATATAAAAAACCTAAAAATACCTTGCTGCAATTTATTTACTTTTATTTTATTTAGTAGTTTAGTTTATCTATTTACCTCGATAATATTTAAGCCTTGCAAGTAACCGCTAAGAGGATTGACAACCCTCTTATTTGCGTTGGGTGCAAGTGTTTGCTCTTGTGTGTGCAGGTGCGCTTAACGGAATTTTGCTTGGTTCTCCTACTGGATTGATAACCATGGTTCTTAACTGAGGGAAATACTTATCTCTACTGTACTGCATCATCCTCTCCTCTTCGGGGAAATACCAACGCAGACTACAAGTAGCAGCAACTACCAATAATCATTAAGGTAAAACCCAACCATAGCATTAAGTAACAAGTCCTCTTTACTCCCATACGCAACAACCCCCTTACTCGGGTGTAAGCTTCTGTCACTCTAGCCGCCCACTATAAGAGAATTATGAATGTATTGCAAACCCTACAGCGGGAATCCCTCACGCTTGCACGACACGGGGGGCACCATAGGATAGCACCAAAATAAAACATACAACTTGTCGTGGTATTCTCACGGCAGATGCCATGAGATGGCTAAAAATGGTGGGGCTACGTGAGGACGCCGGTGGGTTCCGGAAGCGAGGTTGGGGACAAGCGGAGAGGGACTCACGATGTACCCAGGTTCGGGGCCCTCCGAGGGAGGTAAAACCCCTAGTCCTGCCGGATCTGCTAGATGGATCTCACAGAGTAGTTACAATGTGCTCCTGGAGCTGTTTGATGGGAGGAGGAAGAAGAGCTAGCTCTCTTCTTCCCCTGGCTACGTGCGTGTGTGGGTGTGTGTCGATAGTCGGATGAGAGGGAGAGCGAACCCCTCTGCATGGAGGCCTTCCGGGGGGTCTTATAGCCTAACCCCACGGGGTACAATGGTAGATTACACGGGCAAGGGGCCCCGCTGTCATCGTCTAGGCGCCCGCCGGGTGTGCCGGGTGCGTCGGGTGCGGGCCGTGCCGGGCCCGCCGGGCACGGGTCCGGTCGGTTGCGCGGCACTGTGGCACGTCTTGTACTTCGTCACAGGACGGCCAGCACTGCCCAGCTACAGGGCTGCGTCGCCCGCTCACCGCCTGCCCCGGGCGGGAGCGCAGGGCGCGCTATAGCCACGCCCGCCTAGGCCGGCGCAAAAAGGGGGGAGCGTTGTAGCCACACCTGCCTCGTTGTGAGGGATTGCCCTCTCGTGACCAGCCGGCATGGGCCAGCCGGCTGGGCTGGGTCGTCGTGCAGAGCCGGCTCGCACTGGGGAGCCGGGGAGCAGGCTAGCCGGATTGAGGGGCTTGGTCAGCTCTGATATTTTTAAAAGTGGTCCAGGCTCCATTGCCTACCCGGGGGTCATCCCCCCGACAGTAGTCCCCGAAGCTGTGAAGGCTCGCCGGCTCCCGGCAGGGGGGCCTTCGCAGTTTACCCCCCTTAGGAGTGGGTTTGTTGGTGAAGTGTAGGAGGCCGGCTGGGCGGCACCGTCCATCTGCATGCCGGCGACGCGGCGGCGGATGCTGGGAACCCCCGCTGGGCGCCGGCTTCCGGAAGCCGGATCGCGGCACCCCGGCCGGGGCGGGAAACGGAAGCGTTCGCCTGTCGAGTCTTGTTTCGCACGACGTTTCGCGCCCGCCGCAGTTCGACGGACCGCCATGTGCCGCTTTGCGGCGGGCGAGGCCTGCCAGACCACGCGCACGATGGGACGCGACGGCGGACCGGGCCCCACCACGCCGCGCCCTCGGCCCGCGCGCGGGGGATTTAATGTGGCGATCCTGGCGGTCGCGCTTCCCCGGGAAGTTAATGCGCGCGGGTAACGTGCCCGCACAGTGCGGGGAAGTGGGGATCGTGGGCGCAGACGATCCCACTTCCCCACATTCTCGCGTGGTTATAAATGAAAAGGGAGGGAGCTGCGACGGAAACGCTCACGCACGCACTCCCGCCCCTCGCTCTACTTCTTCTTCTTCTTCTCCGCCACGCTCCGCCGCCGCGCGTTCTCGTGCCAGCCGCTGCGCACCACGACCAGGGGCCCGCAGCGCGCAACTCTCCCCTTCCTCCTCTTCTTCCTCGTCGCACCTTCACGCCCGGAGAGCCCTCCAATGGCGCTGCCGAAAGGCTCTTGGGAGGGCTCCATTACGAGCGAGGCGGATATCTGGTACCACCGCCGCACGAAGCGGCTGCCACCGGCGGAGGCGCTGGCCACGCGCACGCCCGGCTCGGAGAGGGTGCCGCGGCCACGGGAGGGCGAGCATGTCGTCTTCTACTCGCACTTCGAGCGCGGGTTCGGCCTTCCCGCGAGCCTCTTCTTCCACGGCTTCCTCGACTTCTTCGGGCTGCAGCCACACCATCTCGGCGCCAACGCCGTGCTGCAGATCGCGGGCTTCGCTACGCTCTGCGAGGGCAACCTCGGCATGCTGCCGGACGTAGATTTGTGGGCGAAGATGTTCTTCCTTCAGCAGCAGGGGGCATCGGCCGGTGTGATGTCCGACTGCGGGGCAGCGGTGGTTGCCGGCTGGCCGAATGGGCCGTTTCCCAAGCTGCCACTCGAGGACTCAGCCAAAAAGTGGTAGACGACGTTCTTCTACGTCCGGAACGCCGACCCGGCGGTGGACGTCATCAATCTCCCGCCCTTCGTCGACGCGCCGCCGCTCGAGAAGCCGAATTGGGGCTACTGCCCCAAGAAGCCGCCGCAGGAGCTCTTGAACATCTGCCGCCGGGTCAGGGAGATGAGAGATCGCGAGGGGCTGGTGCCGGCTGATCTTATCGCGGCCTTCATCGCCCGCCGGGTGCTGCCGCTGCTGCGCCGAGCGCACCGGATCTGCGACATGAGCGGCCGGCACGACCCGACCCGGATGTCGACCAAGGAGCTAGGGCCGGCCGGGATCGCCCAGCGGGTGAACTTCATCTCCAAGGCCAGGTTGAAGGAGGAGGGGTGGAGCTTCGGGAAGGAGCCCTATCACCGGGGGAACCCGGTGCCGGCGGTAAGTCCCTAGTCATTATTTTTGCCACTTCAACATTATTCATGTGCCCTGACCTGACGGGAGGGCCGCAGCTATTCGCAAGCCAGCAGAACCACGACGGGCCGAATCCCAAGATTCTGCTGGCCGACTTGCCCGACTCGGATGTGGAGGAGGCCGGCGCCGAGGCGGAGGAGGGGCGGTCGAAGCACGCCTGGCCGACGCCGTGGCCGGCGGGTCGTGGCACGCGGGTAAGTCTCCGCCTTCAGATCTCCTGCGCGATTGGCCGGATGACGACAAGGAGGGCCTGACCGGTGCCCGCGGTGCAGCGCCCTCGGCCGGGGAGGACGCCAGCATCGATCACCCAAGACGGCCGCGGAAGACGGTCGGCGCCGGGCCGGCCCGCGCGGCGGCGTCCGGCAGCCGGCCGCACGGGAAGGAGGCGGTCGAGCCAAGGCCGGCCGCAAAGCGCCCGGCGGTGGCAGGGCCGGCGCGCGAGAGGGCGCCATCCAGAAGAAGCGCCGGCTCGCCCCGTTCGTGGGCCCGAGGCGGGATGCCCCGAAGGTCATTGGGTAAGTGTCTCTTGTTGTCTTCTGATTTCTTGCTTGTTTCTTGCCCATGCCTCTATCATGCTAAACTTGCTGTGCACAGGTCCGCCCTTGACCTGGCGGTGGTGGCAACGGAGGCCGCGGCGGGCGAGGCCGTCTGGAAAAAAAACCGGAGCAGCCTCGTCGACCGCGAGCCGGACCGGACCGCGGAGGAGGACCTCGCGGCCCGCCAGCCCGGCCGAGATCTTGACGCGGCGGACCGCGCTCCGTGGTGGGATCGGGCGGAGGCCGAGAAGGAGATGGCGGAGGCCTCGGCCCGGGCGTGGGAGAGGGCCTCTGCGAAGCGGGCCAGGACCACCGCGGACCCGGCCTGGCCGGAGATGGAGAGGGGCACGACGCCGGACGCCACGATCATCGAGCCGCAGCCGGAGGGGGCGGGCGAGCCGACAGGGCGGACGGAGCCGGCCGACGGCGAGTCAGACGTCGATGAGAACATCGTCGTGGACACGCCGCCCCGGGCTAACCCGGCAGGAGGAGGCGAGGGCGGCGGAGAGGGGCGCGAGGCGGACTCCGCATCGTCCGGCCAAGCGCAGCCGACGTCGGCCCCGGAGGCCGCGACCGAGGACGCGGGTACCTTGGTGGTTGTTCCGCCCCAAGCCGCTACGACCTCCGAGCGGCCGGGCGGAAGCGGATCCGGCGCCGGGACCGCGTTGGGTGCCGTGATGTAGCAGCCGTGGGTGAACTCCGGCGAGGCTGTGGTCAGGCCGCGCACCCGGGAGGACGAGGCGGCAGATGCCCTGTGCTCGCAGCTTCGCGGGCGGGGCGAGCGCCTGCAGGCCTTCGTCCGGGAAGACCAGGAGTGGGCGCGGAAGCTGGAGCAGGCGGTTGCGATGAGTTTTTACTTTCTGCTTGCCTTGGTTGCTGAACAGTGGGGGCGCGACAGCGCACCCACTGGGTGTAGCCCCCGAGGCCCGGGCCGGCTGTGGAGCAGCCGGGTCGGGTCTTTATGTGCGTTTTGGCATTCTTCTAACTTTTGTCTTCGCGCAGCATCTGTACGACCTGCGGGCCAGCGCGTACAACCGGCTTCTGGAGCGGTTCCGCGAGGTCAAGGCCCAGCTTGCCGCCAAGGAAGAGGAGCCACGCCAGGTCTGAGATACGACTTGCATGCCTTTAGTGGGGGCGCGCCAGCGCACCCACTGGGTGTAGCCCCCGAGGTTCGGGCCGGACTGCGGAGCAGCCGGGTCAAATCTTTGAAGCTTGTCTTTTTCTTCTTTTCCTTGCTTCCAGCGTCTGACCGGGGATCTCGTCGTGCAGCCGCCGCGGCCGAGGTGCCGGGTCTCCGAGGCCGGCTTGCCGAAGCCGGCCTGCAGCGCGATCTTGCGGCCGCCGAACGCGACCGACTCCGGGCCGAGGTGGACCGGCTGGTGACCGAGAAGGCCAAGACGGAGGATGCCCACCAGGCGGAGTTGGGCTGGCTGGCGGAAGAGCACGGCAAGGCGGCCGAGGAGCTGGTGAACGCCGCAGGAGGTGTGCCCAGCTCGAGAAGGATCTCGAGGCCCAGGCCCGCGCGTCGGCCCTGCGGGAGAACGGGATGCTGGGCGAGGCGCTGCACCTCGATGAGGCCTTCACCCGTGAGTGTTATCTTTTCTTTGGTCCGGCTGGCCTAGCCGGCAAGTTGTTTTCTTTTGGCTAATTCATTTCCTTCCTTTGCCAGGAGTCTTCCCAGAGACGCAGGAGGCGGCCGATGCGGCCGTGCACGCCTACCGGGCGGACCAGCGAGCGGCGGGAGCGGAGATCGATGCTTACGCCGCCTGGACCCTCTCGGAGATCGTCCTCGCCAGTGAGGCCCGTCTTGGAGCCGTGGAGGAGCACATGCGCCGCCTGTTCGAGGCCGGGGTGAGTATGGCAAGCAGCCTCTTGCCGGGTGCGGTGGTGCCAAACAGCGTCACCCGGCTGGCGCAGTGGCTGGAAGCTGGAGTGGAGCGACTCGGCGCATGGAGAGCCTCCGTGTCCCGGGCCGGCACGGAGACGATGCTGTGCTTCATCGTGTCTTGGTATCCGAGCATGGACCTCGACCGTCTGGCGGCGCAGCGGGCCGGCGCGGAGGATGACTTGGCGGCGCGGGCGCAGCGGATCGCTGGGCGGGCCAGCTACCTGGCCTCGTTCGACCCGTACGACGAGTTCGTCCTGGAGCGGACAGAAGACGGCGAGGAGCTCCCTGCCGACGAGTTCGGCCTGCTGCTCAACGACCTGGATGGCAGCTCGGCAGAGACGGGGGTCTACGCCAATGACGAGGCCGACCCGGACGCCGCCGCCATGACCGAGCGCCCTGGGCCCGACCCGGCGGCCGTGTCCACCTCAGCCGAGCCGACGCCGACCGGAGCCGACGCGGGTGCCGCTTAGGACTTTTTTCTTTTTATCTTCATCCTTCCTGTACTCAAACTCGGTTAGGTAGCAGGTCCACCCACTGGGGGTGTATTTTCATGTAATGGACTTGTGGCCGCGGGCCCTTGCTGTTTATAAATTTTGCACGCAATTTCGCTTTTGCTTTTCGGCCTTGGGCCTTTTCTTGTTCGTCTTTTCTTTGGACTTCCTTCCCGCTAGCCGGACAGCCGGGTGGCGGTCTGTGGCTAGGACGGGGATTCGGCCTTGAGAGGGGACGTACAATACTTAGGCTTTTTCAGACGTTGAGCGCGAGCGAAACACCCACTGGGCCGGCTGGCGGCAGGCGGCGAAGCCGGCTGGCATGCAGCCGGTCGTGCGGCGAATTAGTGAGAAAGGGATGGTTGGACCGGATTGGCCGAGCCGGGCTCTCCTCCTTAGCTATTCTTGCGTGACGGCACTTCCAGCCTTTGGCTCTTGCCGGCCGGACAGCCGGGAGCCGGTCTGTGGCTTGGGGCGAAGAGAGGGCTTTGGCGGCTCATACGCTTTGAAATGGACTAAGGAAAATGGCGAGGCGCGGTCTAGCCGGCTAGCCCCCGAGCCCCCGAGCCGGACGTGCCGACTCGGCGGGAGAATTGAAAACGGGGAAGTGCACAGACACAAAGCTTGGTAAAAAGGGAAAAGGTAGCCCCCGAGTGTCGCGCGGGGGTACTTGCTGCTTTCATTAAACCCAAAAGGTAGTGATACATACATGCATGCGTTCAACTGTAAGATGGACGGAGGAGCTCCGCATTCCAGGGCCGGCTGGACTCCTCGCCAGCTGCATCTCTCTTGCGCTTGTTCGACTTCTGCGCATCGATGAGGTAGTACGCGTTCCGGTCGCAGAGAGCCTTGCTGATGATGAAGGGGCCCTCCCAAGGAGAGGCCAGCTTGTGCTGGCCGGCTGTCCGCTGGACGAGCCGGAGCACGAGGTCACCCTCGCAGAACGCAAGGGGCTTGATCTTCTTGCTGTGGTAGTGCCGCAGGCCTTGTTGGTAGATGGCTGACCGGCTGAGGGCCAGGAGGCGTGCCTCCTCGAGCAGGTCGATGCCGTCTTCGCGTGCCTCCTTTGCCTCGGCTTCTGTGTACATGGTCATCCGGGGCGAGTCGAACTCGACGTCGGTAGGAATAATTGCTTCGGCTCCGTAGACGAGGAAGAACGGGGTGAACCCGGTTGAGCGGTTGGGTGTCGTTCAGAGACTCCAGAGGACGACCGGCAGCTCATCGAGCCAGCTGCCGGGTGAGCGCACGAGCGGCTCGACGAGTCGTGGCTTGATGCCGGCTAGGATGAGGCCGTTTGCCTGCTCGGCCTGGCCGTTCGACTGGGGATGTGCGACGGAGGCCAAGTCGAGTCGGATGCCGGATGCAGAGCAGTATTGGGCCAGCGCGCCCTTGGCGAAGTTGGTGGCATTGTCCGTGATGATGCTGTGGGGAACGCCGTAGTGAACCGCGATATCCTTGATGAACCGGACGGCCGTGGGCCCGTCGAGCTTCTTGATCGGCCTTGCCTCGATCCACTTGGTGAACTTGTCGACGGCGACCAGCAAATGCGTCATGCCGCCTCGGGCGGTCTTGAAGGGCCCCACCTTGTCGAGTCCCCAGACGGCAAAGGGCCACGTGATTGGGATGGTTTGGAGGGTTGTGGCCGGCTGGTGGCTACGCTTGCTGAAGCGTTGGCAGCCCTCACATTTGAGGACCAGCTGCTCGGCATCTTGCAGGGCCGTGGGCTAGTAGAAACCATGGCGGAAAGCCTTGGCCACCAGGGACCTCGAGGCGGCGTGGTGCCCGCACTCGCCCTGGTGGATGTCAAGGAGGATCTCGATCCCTTTGTCCTGCTCGACGCAGTGCTGGAACACGCCTGTTGTGTTGCGCTTGACGAGCTCGTGCTTGATGATGCTATAGGCAGACGCCCGCCGCTGCACTTGCCGGGCTTCGGTCTCGTCGCTGGGAAGGTCGCCGTCTTCCAAGAAGGCGAGGATCGGCTGAGCCCAGGACGGTGCCGTCACCACTGAGAGGACGGCCACCGGGACGGGATCCGGGACGGCAGCCCCTGAGCCGGAGCCAGCAGTCCCCGAGTTGGAGGCGGCAGTCCCCGAGCCGGAGCTGGCAGCCCCCGAGCCGGAGTCGGCAGTCCCCGAGCCGGAGCCGGCAGAACCCGAGCCGGAGCCGGCAGTCCCCGAGCTTGGGCCGGGAACTCCAGGGCTGGGTGGGGGTGCGTCGGGGTCGTCCGGGATGAAGATGGATTCCGACTCGGGAGACGGCTTGATGGACGGCTTCAGAAGGTGCTCGAGGGAGACGCCAGATGGGATTGCTTGCCGGGTAGAGCCTACTTTAGCCAGTGCGTCAGCCACTTCGTTGTCCGCGCGGGGGACGTGGAGGAACTCGCAACCGTCAAACCCGCCGAAGAGCTACTGGACCAGGAAGTGGTAGCTGGCCATGTTGGCGTCTCTGGCGTCCCAGTCGCCGGAAACTTGCTGCACCACTAGGTCCGAGTCGCCGTATCAGAGGATGCGCCGGATGCCGATCTCTCTGGCCAGCCGGAGGCCGTGCTAGAGAGCTTCGTACTCGGCAACGTTGTTGGAGGCGGCGAAATGGATCTGCAGTACGTACCGCAGTCGGTCATTCTTGGGGGAAGACAGCACGATGCCGGCTCCCAAGCCGTTGCGCATCTTGGAGCCGTCGAAGTGCATGCGCCAGTGAGTCGACTCGGGCGCCGGCGGCAGGTACTGGGTCTCTGTCCAGTCGACGAGGAAGTCGGCCAGCGCCTGGGACTTGATGGTGGAGCGGGGCTCATAGAGGATCGTGTGGCCGGCTAGCTCGATGGCCCACTTGGCCACCCGGCCAGAGGCATCCCGGCAGCCCATGATCTCGCCGATGGGGGCCGTGCTCACCACAGTAATGTTATGCTCCTGGAAATACTGCCTCAGCTTCTTGGCGGCAAAGTACACGCCGTAGCACATCTTCTGGTAGTGGGGGTAGTTCTGCTTGGAGGCGGAGAGCACCTCGCTCAGGAAGTACACTGGACGCTGGACCGGCTGCACCTTGCCCTCCTCAGGGCGCTCAACTACCAGCACCATGCTGACCACCCGGGAGGTGGCGGCGATGTACAGGAAGAGTGGCTCCTTCTCAGCCGGCGCGGCCAGGACGGGTGTGGTGGATAGCATGCGCTTGAGGTCGCAGAAAGCTTCGTCCACCTGGTCGCTCCACTCGAACGCCGTCGTCTTCTTCATCAGCTGGTACAGGGGCAGGGCCCTCTCCCCCAACCGGCTGACGAACCGGCTGAGAGAGGCCAAGCAGCCGGTGAACTTCCGGACGTCGCACAGCCGGGCCGGCCTGCGCATGCGCTTGATCGCCTTGATTTTTTCCGGGTTGGCCTCAATGCCGCGCTCCGAGACGAGGAAACCAAGGAGTTGGCCAGCCGGCACACCGAAGACACATTTCTCTGGGTTGAGCTTCATTTGGTACCGGCGCAAGTTGGCGAAGGTCTCCTTGAGGTCGGCAAGGAGCGTGAGGTGCTGCTTGGTCTTCACCACGATGTCGTCGACGTAGACGTGCACATTTCTGCCGATCTGGGGTAGCAGGCATTTCTGCATGCAGCACTGGAAGGTGGCGCCGGCATTCTTCAAGCCGAACGACATGGTGATGTAGCAAAACGCCCCAAAGGGCGTGATGAAGGACGTCTTGAGGGCGTCGGCCGGGTCCATCTTGATCTGGTGGTAGCCGGAGTAGGCGTCTAGAAAGGACAGGAGCTCGCAACCGGCTGTGGAGTCGATGACTTGGTCGATCCGGGGCAAAGCGAACGGATCTTTGGGGCATGCCTTGTTCAGGCTGGTGTAGTCGATGCACATGCGCCAGGTGCCATTCTTCTTCAGGACGAGAACTGGATTGGCCAGCCACTCGGGGTGGAATACTTCCATGATGAAGCCGGCTGCGAGCAGCCGGGCGATCTCTTCACCGATGGTTCTTCGTTTCTCCTCGGAGAAGCGGCATAGCGGCTGTCAGACAGGCTTGGCGTCCTTGTGGACGTGAAGTTTGTGCTCGGCGAATTCCCTCGGGACACCCGGTATGTCTTTGGGAGACCATGCGAAGATGTCCTGATTCTCACGGAGGAAATCGACTTGCTCGCCTTCCTATTTGCTGTCAAGGCGGGTGCCCACGACAACGTACTTGCTGGAACTGGGGTCGGCCGGGTCAAGTGGGACCCTCTTCATGTCTTTTGACGGCTGGAAGGATGCCTCGTTGGCGGCCGGCTTGGCCGGAGTCGGCACGGCCGGCTGCGCGCCAGCCAGCGCCATGATCCGGTCGAGCTGGCGCCTCTCCTCGGCGATGACCAGTGACTCGGCCAGCTGGGAGCCGGCTTTGGCGCACTCGAGGGACTTCTTGTAGTCGCCGACAATGGTGATGAGGCCCTTGGGACCCGGCATCTTCAACTTCAGGTACGCGTAGTGGGGGACCGCCATGAATTTGGCCATCGCGGGCCGGCCCAGCAGCGCGTGGTAGGGGCTGGTCAGGTCAACCACCTCGAAGCAGATCGGCTCGCGGCGGAAATGGTTGCTGGAGCCGAACAGGACGTCAAGCCGGATCCGGCCGATAGGAGAGCAGGAGAGACCCGGCACGATGCAGTGGAACACCGTCCGGGTCGGCTCCAGTTGCCGTGCCTCGATGCCGAGCTTGGTCATGGTGTCACGGTACAGGATGTTGATGCTGCTGCCGCCGTCGATCAGCACCCGCGAAAAACGGCAGGTGCGCTTCTCAGAGACGAAGGTGGGGTCGAGCACCAGAGCGTAGCCACCCGGCATGGGCATGACGGCCGGGTGGTCCTCCCGGGTCCAGCTGACCGGCCGGTCGGACCAGTGCATGTACTGGGGAACCGGGGGGACGACGGCGTTCACCTCGGCCTGGTGCTTGCGCTTGGCGTGCTTGTCATCGCCCTCACTGGTGAAGACGACGTAGGACGCGTCCGGGCACGGGAAAGCGTTGTCGGCGAGGGCGCCGGGTGGCGGCGGGGGCGGGGGAAGCGGCGGCTGCTGCGGGCCGGCTTCGGGTGGCGGGGGTGGAAAGTTGCCCTTTAACAGGCGCTGGGTGAAGCTGCACTGCCGGAGCGTGTGCGTCGACGGCTTCGCGCCGCTGTGGTTCTTGCAGGGGGCGTCGAGCATCTGCTCGAAGGAAAGCCTGGGCGGCCAGGCGGCCTTGCCAGTGCGCGGGCACTGGCTGGAGCCTTGTTCGGCCGGCTGCTCCCCTTCCACCGCGGCGACCTGCCGGTTGTCGTAGCGGGGTGCCTGCTGGTCGTTCCTGCGCTTGCCGTTGTTGTTGTTGTTGTCTTGCCGGCGCTGGTTGTTGTCGCCAGCCGGCTTGGGGGGCGCCGGCTGGACCGGGAGGAGCTTGCCGTCTGCGTCGATCGTGACCTTCACATTCATCGCGGAGTCGGCCGGTGCGTACTTGTCCGCCATGGCCATGAGCTCCGCCAGGGTGTCCGGCTAGTCGCACACCAGCCGGTGCTTGACCAGAGTGCCGTCTAGGCATCCGTCGATGAAGTACTGGATGGCCTGGACCTCGTGGACCCCCTCGCAGGAATTGCGTAGCTCCGTCCACCGCGTGAGGAAGTCGCGAAGGGGCTCGCCCGGCTTCTGGACGCACATGGAGAGCTGGCGAGGCTTGCCGGGGCGCTTGTAGGCGCTGGTGAAGTTGCGGATGAACGCATCTTCGAAATCCAGCCAGGAGTTCACGCTGCCGGCTCACAGGCTGTTAAGCCATGTCCGGGCCGAGCCGAGCAGCATGAGGGGGACGTATCGCACAGCCACGCGCCGGTTGCCGCCGGCTATGCCGACAGCCGTGGTGTAGTCAGTCAGCCAGTCCTCCAGCTTGGTGACGTCGTTGTACTTGGGGGAGTCGCGGGGCAGCGAGAAGCCTTTGGGGAAGGGCTCCTCGCGAATGCGGGGGCCAAAGCACGCCGGGCCGACAGAGCTCTCCTCCTCGAGGGCCGTGGAGCGCGCCAGCCGGTCGAGGCGGTGACGGGCGTCGTTTTCGTCGTAGGGCTAGCGGGGACCGAGCCGGTTAGCCACGGGACAGCGGGGACCGAGCCGGTCAGCCACGGGACCGCGGGGTGCCGGGGCTTCCGGGGCCGGCTCGGGCCGCCAAGCCGGCCGCACGGGGGGCTCCGTCGGCAGAACCCGGCCGTTGCCATCCGTCTCATCAGTAATGCCGTCTCCAGCGGTTGCGGCACGATTGTGCCGGCTCCGACCAGACCGGTGTCGGCCAGAGCGGCTCGCGCTAGTGGCGTGGGAGGACGTCTGCTGCGCGTCCCGGAGGGCCCTCTCCGGGTTCCTGGTTTTTCCTGAGGCGGAGGCGGATGGCTGGGCCGGGTCGAAGTGCTTCTGCTGCTCGTTCGCCGCAGTGATGAGATCGTGGATGCGCTGCTACTGCAGCAGCAGCTCCTCGCACTCCAGGAATTCGAGATCCGCCATGTCCGCTTGCGATGCACGCATGTTCTTGACGGGGGTGTCGTACACGGGCCGGCCTACGCGTAGCACACGGCCGATCGCGCCCCCACAGATCTGTACCTCCGCGACCCGGTTGGGCTCGGCAGCGGCCGTCGTGAAGCCATGGGCGCTGTCGTAATCTCGCTGGGCGGACTCCAGCCGGTGCCGCGTTGTCGCGAGCTCCGTGGCCTCGACCAGCAGATGCTGACGGTCCTCGTTGAGCTGAGCCGCTGCGGCCGCCGTGTCGGCGTCGGGCGTGATGGGGGCTTGTAGGCTCCGGATCGTCTCGCGGAGCGGGTCGGCCCGGTGTGGCGGGGCCGTAGCCACGGCAGCGGCAGCCGCGGCGGCCTTCTCCTTGCCGCGCGAGGAGCTGGAGCTAGTGCCGATGGTCAGCACCTCCGTGCAGGCGCAGAGGTTCACGACGTCACCGGAGACGGCGCAGCCAACGAGGACGGTCGAGTCGGTGAAACTACGCACCTCGCTGAGAAACACGTCGGGAACGAGTGCGACGAAGACGTGCAGCGCGCCGAGAGGGACGATGGAGCGGCCCGCGGGGCAGGCAGTGTCCACGCCGGGCGTGACATCGCACCCGGCCGATTCGGCCGCGCGGAGCGCGCGGATTAAACCGTGCACGATGCGCTCGCCGTAGCTGGTGAGAGGCCTCGTCTGGAACTTGACTCCACTCGGCGCCGCGAGTAGCCCCACGGTGGGCGCCAATTGTCGTGGTATTCTCACGGCAGATGCCATGAGATGGCTAAAAATGGTGGGGCTACGTGAGGACGCCGGTGGGTTCCAGAAGCGAGGTTGGGGACAAGCGGAGAGGGACTCGCGATGTACCCAGGTTCGGGGCCCTCCGAGGGAGGTAAAACCCCTAGTCCTGCCGGATCTGCTAGATGGATCTCACAGAGTAGTTACAATGCGCTCCTGGAGCTGTTTGATGGGAGGAGGAAGAAGAGCTAGCTCTCTTCTTCCCCTGGCTACGTGCGTGTGTGTGTGTGTCGAGAGTCGGATGAGAGGGAGAGCGAACCCCTCTGCATGGAGGCCTTCCGGGGGGTCTTATAGCCTGACCCCCCGGGGTACAATGGTAGATTACACGGGTAAGGGGCCCCGGTGTCATCGTCTAGGCGCCCGCCGGGTCCGCCGGGTCCGCCGGGCCCGCCAGGTGCGCCAGGCGCGCCGGGTGCGGGCCGTGCCGGGGCCACCGGGCACGGGTCCGGCCGGCTGCGCGGCACCGTGGCACGTCTTGTCCTTCGTCACAGGACGGCCAGCGTCGCCCAGCTACAGGGCTGCACCGCCCGTTCACCGCCCGCCCCGGGCGGGGAGCGCAGGGCGCGCTGTAGCCACGCCCGCCTGGGCCGGCGCAAAAAGGGGGGAGCGTTGTACCCACGCCAGCCTCGTTGCGACGGATTGCCCTCTCGTGGCCAGCCGGCATGGGCTAGCCGGCTGGGCCGGGTCATCGTGCCGAGCCGGCTCGCGCTGGGGAGCCAGCGAGCAGGCTAGCCGGATTGAGGGGCTTGGTCAGCTCCGATATTTTTAAAAGGGGTCCAGGCTCCGTTGCCTACCCGGGGGTCATCCCCCCGACACAACTCAAACCATTCATGATCATCAATCAACCCATAGGACAAAACGAATCTACTCAAACATCATAGGATTGCCACATATCATTGGATAATAATATATAGCGTTAAGCACCATGCTTAAGTAGAGATTACAGCGGGGAGAAGAGGTGTTACACCGCTGCATAGAGGGGAAGAGAGTTGGTGTTGACGGCGGCGAAGTTGTTGGTGTAGATCGTCGTCACGATGGTTGCCCCGGCGGCGTTCCGGCGCCACCGGGAGAGAGGGGTAAGAGCCCCCCTCCTTCTTCTTCTTCCTTGGCCTCCCTCCTAGATGGGAGGAGAGTTTCCCCTCTGGTCCATGGCCGCCATGGTTCCCGGAGGGGAGGAGTCCCTCCGAGATTGGATCTCTCTCTCTGTTCTCTTCTGTTTCGCGTTCCTGTTTTCTGGCCTTTCACCGTTTCTTAAATTCCCGGAGATCCATAACTCCGGTTGGGCTGAAATTTTTATCCGGATATTATCTTCCTTGCGGCAGAAGGACACCCTCAACCGAGCTACAAGGGAGCCACAAGCCCCCTGGGCGCGCCTAGAGGGGCACGCCCTCCAGGCTTGCCGTGTCCTTGGGCATCGTCTCGCGTTGATTCTTTTTCCCAAAAATCACATATATTCCAAAATAAATCTCCGTAAATTTTTATCGCGTTTGGACCTCGTTTGGTATGGATTTTCTGCGAAACAAAAAACATGCAACAAACAGGAACTGGCACTGGGCACTGGATCAATATGTTAGTCCAAGAAAATCATATAAAATATTGCCAAAAGTATATAAAAGTTATAAAATATTGGCATGAAACAATCAAAAATTATAGATACGATGGAGACGTATCAGTGACATTAGAGTTAATTGATGTGTATCATATGGTGTTATTTTAGTACGAACTCTAGGGCTATTTGTGACACTTATAGGCCCTGTTCAAGAATTCATCCGATTAACCAGTTAACTTGTCGATTAATCCCTACTCATAGGGTCACCGAGTAGCCGATAAACTGATAAATCGGTCGATTAATCGATTAAATGGCCGATTAACTTGTCGATTAGCCTATTAATCCCCTACTCGTCAGCCAACCGAGCAGCTACCAGTTAACGATTTCCTCAACAATGCTTATAGGGATAGCTCAATAGATTGATTGGAAAAGATAACTTTGAGATGGTTTCGTACCCTACAACAATTTCATCTTATGTTCCCTGCTAGATGAGAACTTTGGAGTGATTCTTTGTCGCACGTTGAGGGATTGTTATATGATTCAGTTAGGTTAGCACTGTTGAGAGATTGCACTAGTGAAAGTATGAACCCTAGGCCTTGTTTCCAAGCATTGCAATACCATTTGTGCTCCATTTTATCACTTGCTACCTTGCTGTTTTTATATTTTCAGATTACAAAAACCTATATCTACTATCCATACTACACTTGTATCACCAACTCTTCGCCGAACTAGTGCACCTATACAATTTACCATTGTATTGGGTGTGTTGGGGACACAAGAGATTGATTGTATTTGATTGCAGAGTTGTTTGAGAGAGACCATCTTCATCCTACGCCTCCCACGGATTGACAAACCTTAGGTCATCCACTTGAGGGAAATTTGCTGCTGTCCTACAAAACTCTGCGCTTGGAGGCCCAACACGAGTCTACAAGAATAAAGTTGTGTAGTAGACATCACTGGACGGTGATGGTTTGGATGAGATTTATCATGTAATCGAGTCAATTTGTCAGGGCTTGATCCCTAGTATCCACTATGTTCTGAGATTGATGTTGCTATGACTTTACTATGCTTAATGCTTGTCACTAGGGCCCGAGTGCCATGATTTCAGATCTGAACCCTCTATGTTTTCATCAATATATTTGAGTTCTTGATCCTATCTGCTAGTTATATGCACTTGTTATTATTCTGATCCGTAGACCCCATAGTGACAATTGTTTGGGATACTCTCCGGGGATGACTGTAATTCAAGGAGTTCATGTATTCACCATGTGTTAATGCTTTGATCTGGTTATCTATTAAAAGGAGGCCTTAATATTCCTTAGTTTCCTTATGGACCCCACTGCCACGGGAGGGTAGGACAAAAGATGGCATGCAAGTTCTTACTATAAGCATGTATGACTATATACGGAATACATGTCTACATTACATTGATGAATTGGAGCTATTGTGTATCGCTCTAGGTTGTGACTGTTACATGATGAATGCCATCCAACATAATTATCCATCACTGATCCAATGCCTACGCTTTTCGCATATTGATCTTTGCTAAGTTACTACTGCTGCTGCTGCTGTTATAATCACTACAAAACTGCTACTGTTACTGTCTCTGTTACTATTGCTACTTTTACTACTGTGCTACTAAACACTTTGCTGCAGATATTTAGTTTTCCAGGTGTGGTTGAATTGACAATTCAACTGCTAATACTCGCAAATATTCTTGGCTCCCCTTGTGTCGAATCAATATATTTGGGTATGAAATACTACCCTCAAAGACTGTTGCGATCCGCTATACTTGTGGGTTATCAAGATGTCATAGAGATCAAGTTGAACGTACACATCCTGTATATACTAACTACTATAGAACGTTTAAGTAGCTGTCAACGTGTATTTGCTGTTTGTCGACGATGTGCTCAACCAAAACGCACCATCTAAAAGAAAAAAAAATGACAACTCGCAGTTGTCACCGTGCCCTTGCAATTTCATCTGAATCAACGGAGAGTGGTGCATTCCTAATACCAACGAGCATTGATAACCCTAACAACTTCCAGCAGCAACTCGAGATCTGCATGGGGGGATTGGGCTTCCCAACTCGACACCATGCGAGTGGATAATCCTAGCTGCATCAATGAGAATCTTCTCCTCAACACATAGCACTTCTTCATTTCTCTGAAACATGTACAATGTTTTGTCAGAGATTTATGCCACGATGGAAGGTTAGAAAATACGTACTAAACCACTGGTTATGCCCTTTCGTGATCCATTAACATGATGGACAATTGTTCAACTAATGCAGTTCATTTAGACAACTACTCCCTCCATGCTTGAAAAGAAGGCACAAACATTTTGTCAAAAATCAAACGGTGCAAAATTTGCCCAAGTTTATAGGAAAAACAATAAATTTGGTGAAATTTTGCACCGTTTGACTTTAGACAAAATGTATACGCCCTCTTTTCAAGCACGGAGGAAGTACAACATAACTGGGAAGTACTCAAGCTTGATAGACTCAACTGATCATGGCGTCAGGTGATGTTGATTCATTCAAACGAGCGTAGCTCTAGACACCAACAGTTTACTGGTTGGCTCATCACAAGATGTTGCTGTCATGTGAATTAAGTTTTAAAGTATGAATAACAAATTTATGATCAACAATAATCCAAAGAGATATATTGCATGCCGGATCATACTTTTGTTCTCATTCTGACCACAGACCTGTGTCCAAAATGATTTCAATCGGTAAATAAGACCAATGTTGCTACATTGTCAACATATGACATTTATATAGTTCTTGCTATCAGTATTAGAGTTAAACCAGCAGTCTTCCACCTTCCATGAAAACATACTGTTAAAGCTACTATTAGCGTACCATAGAGCTACAGGTGCATTATTGAAATCCAAAGCACATGATAACTACGAAATACAAAATGCTTTACTGAGATCCGAAATGCACCATGTTTTGAAGGCAACAACCAATTGTGAACTCTCCATACAAATTGCCCAATCTCGTGAGATAGCAATATGGAGCGTCTGCTTTTAAGCTAACTTCTACTAGATATGTCCTTAACTTCTCCATAATCTTTTCAGATATAGCATGCACCTCCATACTCTGAGCTTTTGTAGGATTTTTGGTGACAGATGATACCCATTGAGCACGGGATCTATTCACAATAATCTGCATCTTATTGAAGGACTACAGCATATTACGTAGGCTCCATGTTACTAAATCTTGTCCAAGAACAATATTACATATAAATATGCATTCAAGAAATCTTCACAGCACTATCCTTGAAAGATAGACCAATCGATTTCTTTCTAGGATACTGCGGATAACAATAAACTAAAAGACCCAAACCAATATTTTTCTCTCATCTTTCAAACTTCCTATACAAATGCAACACTCCCAAGTTTACAGGATTCCCAAAGATTTCTATGTTTTGCAGCATCCCAAATGATCTGCGGCTAGAGGTCTTCATTTTAGACAAAACCTAATAGCCAAATTTCTCCAAGAAAATTAGCAAGCTCTACCAGTGAGAAATACATAATTGACAAAGTTGTGAATCTCTTGTGTGAGCTATTATTAGTATAGCTGATCATATAAAGTGTGCTTGAAGTTGGCAAATAATATACGGTTGTTGTCCTAGTCGGCACCATCGCTTGGATCGTCGCGCGTCCGTCCCTGGGGAGAGGGTGACCGGAGCTAGGGAGGGTGAAGTGCGGCATTAGAGGAGACAAGTGAGTGTGTGGGAAGACAGTGACCGGGGCACGGGCGCTGCCGCCGCCACATGAGGAAGAGAGAGGGAGGCATTGGGGTGGGGTGGGGCAGCGGACTTGGAAGTATAGGTTAGCTCGTTTTACACGTTGTGGGTTGAGTAGGAATTTTTTTAAAGTGATACACATGAATCAACAGTGACCGGTCACTATGATTGGTCAGTTAGTGTTGACGTATGATCTTTGACCCCCTCCCCATGTGGAACGATAGGTTAGTGATAAAATATGAGTCATCAGTGACCCCCCTGTAAGATTGGTCGGTCAATGATGAGGTGTCCGCTAGTTGTCCAGTCAATGATGACTTGTCCAAAACAATCATCAGTAATGCGCATTCCATGGCCGGTAAGCGACGAGCCTCATCTTTAATCGATGCATGATGTCATTCAGTGATGAGGGGTGAGTAGTATTTCGATCCATAGTAGTGAGGCATAGACGCATAGTTCGTGGTTCCAAAGTTCATGGCACATCGAAACTCAAAAATATGGCTTACCTTATCTTGTATGTGATGTAAAAAATTGGTGAATCAAGAGGCAACCAGAGTTTGGAGAATAAGGAGATTGGCTCACCATAGTTGCTTCAAAGACACCAGAGGAACATGAAATAGAAGAACAACAATTAGCAAACAAATTAGTCATTCATGTATACAATATGAAGAAATTTGTGGTCATGTGGTTGGACTTTGCTTCAATAACCAGAAATTGAAGAGTTCGATAATCAGAAATCATTCAGAGTTAGTCTAGCCTGAACCTTTGATTCAATATTCTGTAATCATATTTGTATGTGAAGGCATTGGTGTTGCGTCATTGCCTGATCCAAACAACGAGATGAGTCGTGACGCGAACAAACCCAACAAATAGGCTAGATCATCGGAACACCATAACCAATATCAGGCTATTGGAAATATGCCCTAGAGGCAATAATATTGTATTATTATATTTCTGTGTTCATAATTAAGAGTTTATATTCTATGTTATAACTGCTATGATCCTGGAATATGCGATTCAGTGGAAAACTCATATGCACGTGTAGAATGATAAACAGTAAAATAAGATTCCTAGTCTCGCCTCTAAGACTAGCTCAAGTGTTGTTTGTGATCATGTTTTCCGGATCTTGAGATATCGTGAAGTGTAACGATAGTCTCAAAACAACATTGAGATTATGACGTTAGAAGAACGATCATATTGAATCGACCCAAACCTGTTTGTTATACTTTGTGATAATATCGTCATAAGTCAATTGATAAAACACAGAATGTTAACTTGTGATTTTAGTTCCTTAGACCATGAGAGTATCGTAGTCACTTCTTACCGTACGATGAGCTTTGGGGTTGCTCAAACATCATCAGTAACTTGGTGATCATAACGACATCTTATAGGTTCATCGGAAAGTTTGACAAGGGACACGATAGCTCGAGAGTGGAATTTGCTCCTCAAGCGATGGAGAGATATTATTAGGACCCTCTCGGTGTGACGGCATCCATCATCGTCAGGCCAGACACATGTGACTATGTCAAAGGGATGCCGGAACACAACAATGAGAAAGAAGAACAAAACCGGTAACGAGGAGACCGGTATAGTGAGCATGTCTATGACTCAAGAGGATACCGATATATCTCACCTCGGGTTTTTGTAAAGTATCACGAAGCAAAGGGAACATCACATGATAACCAAAGGTTCACTCGAATATCATTCGTGTAATCATAGGGGTCGATTTGGACGTCCACGGTTCCGCAATCGGTCATTGAACGAAGGTGTTTTGTTCATGTCTATAATTTACCGAACCTACAGGGTCACAAGCTTAAGGTAATCATGATCTGTTGAGTGTTAGTAGGACGAGAGCATCAAGGATTTATTTTTGAAATAGTTTCGTTAATATTCGGAATAGTTCCAAGAGGAACCGGATGCGTTTCGGGGTCACCGGAAGGGGTTTGGAGTTTATCGGGCAATACCGGGTATTACCGATAAATAATACATACGTAAAAATGTTTTCAGAGGTGTTAAATTAATAATAATATGCTCTAGTAATTGTTAGAGGGCTTTTATATTTAATTTAATATCAACGGGCCTTAAAAGGCCAAATGGTGGAAGGCAACTTGGGCCACAAAGGCCCAAGTGGAGGAGGCGCCCCCCCCCTTCCTTGTGGGGGCCAAATTGGAGAGGGGGGAGGACTCCTCCTCCCCTCCCTTGGCCGGAGCCCCAAGGAGGGTCTTTCCCTCCTTGGTGGTTGCCCCTCTCCCTCCCTCTAACCTATATATAGTGGAGGTATTGACCCTTTTCTATACAGAAGATTTAGGTGCCTTCTCTAGCCCAATACAAGCTGCTGGCTACTTGCAGCTGAATGCAATATAAAAAAAAGGTAAACTAATAACCATCTAAATTTAAACTGACTTGCTTATTGGCTAATTAGCTCCACAGTAGATATATCACTGAAAGCTCAAAAGCACAGCTACATGACCTGTCCACATGAATTATCTGAAGTGTGTGGCATGATTATTGTAGGGGAACGCGGCAGAAAACAAAAAAAAAATCCGACCTACGCACCAACCCAGGACCACTATGAAGGCTGCATACAAGGTTTTGATCCGATCGTTACCGACTCGTAGCGCAGCGGAAGTAGAGTCGATGTAGATCGTCGGTGCAGATCCCCGCAGCTAGGATTTACAACCTCCCAACCGTGAGGATGTACTCCCTCGTCTGCCCCACGGACAGCCCTCCAGGAGGCGGTCAGACAGTCCCTCGGACGGTGTCACGGACAGCCCTTCGGGAGGACCCTCAAAACTCGGACGATCACTCGGACAACCCTTCGGGAGGCACTCTCGAACAGCCCCCCGGGCAAAAAGATCGAACCTACGACCTCTCTACGGGGTTGCACACATACGGTGTCATCTATCTGGCAGGGCTTCGCCGTCCAGAACTAGTTCCCACCGGAACCCAGACAGGCTTTCAGCTCTACGAAACTATTTCGCTGGGAGGGAGAGAGAAAGCCAGATCATGCATGGCATTTGTATGTGAGAGAGATTTCTGATTTTGGAGAGCCCTCTCCACCTCTATTTATAGGAGGAGCAAGCGGTAGAGGCAAGGGGTGAAAAAGACCAAAAGGGGCTCAAGATCTTTTCACCCAAATACCACATAAGGGTGTGTGTAGAACATATCCACCATGAGGTGGAAGGAAACCCCAAGGGGGCCCCCCCACACCACCATGAACGAAATTTGGTGCTGCCCTCTTGGGGGGGGCACCACCTTTCACACACCTTTCTCTCTCACCAAAAGTGATTTTCTTCTAGAAGAAAAAACCCATTTGGAAACCAACCCATAAAGCACTTTCACTATTCATGAAGACATTTTTTCGCGACCGTTTGAACCGAAAATATTTATGTAGGCCTAGAACATTTCCAGTACCCACTAAAATAATTCTGGACGCGTTCCGAAACATTTCCGGATCAATGATTTTCTTCAGCGAAAAGAAACCACCGCGGTTCCGGCTGCTCCGGAACATTTCCGGTTTTTCTCTCCGGAAAAATTCCAAAAGTTACCAGAACAATCTGGCAACCTCCAAAAAGTTCCTAGCGCGTGCCGAAACCTTTTTGGCTCAATGGTCTACTCCGAAGCAACTTTTCGGTTTTACCAAAACTTTTCCGGTGTTCTCTCCGGAACTTTTCCGTTTGTCTCCGAAACTTTTCCGGTGACTTTCTCTCAGACTCCCTGTCTATTATTCAGCAGATAGATGACCCTTAAGCGTGTGACCCTATAGGTTCGGTGAAGTGTAGACATGTCCAGAACTATTTCCGATCAATGATCAACATCGGAGCCGTGGACACCCATATTGACCCCTATACCCACACGAATAAATATTCGAGTGAACCTCCTGTTGCCTTGTGCTATTCCTGTTGCTTCGCGATATGTTACAAATACCCGAGGTGAGATTTATCGGCATCCCCGTGGATCAACACTTGTCCACAATGCCAGTTACCTCGTTACCGGTTTTGTTCTCCTTTCTCGTACCCGTGTTCCGGCATCCCTGTGATCAAATCACATTGTGTCTGGCCAGACGATGGTGGATACCGTAACACCGAGAGGGCCCAGAGATATCTCTCCATCGTTGGAGGAGCAAATCCCAATCTTGAGCTATCAAGTCCCTTGACATACTTTCCCATAAACCCGTAAGCCGCCGTAATAGCCACCCAGTTACGGATGACGTTTAACAAACCCCAAAGTTCATGAAGCAAGCAGGAAGAAACTCGACACTCTCATGGTCTAAGGAATTATGCAAACGTTAACTTTCTCTGTGTTATTAACCATTAACTTGTGACGAATGTATCTCATAGCATAACATCAATTCGGGTTGGTTCAACACAAGTGTTCTCCTAACATTGTGCCCTCAAAGTTGCCGGCATAGTCATGCCCACGATCAGGAAAACAGAACCAGCATGCAACACTTGAGCTAGTCTTAGAGGCCAGACTAGGAATACATTTTACCGTTTATTATTCCACACGTGCATATGAGTCTTCCTCCTAGCCTCGTGGTTATTGTAGACTCGAGAACCATAGCAGTTATAGCATGGAACATAAACATAATTATTAACATGGAGATAAACAATAACATTTATTATTGCCTCTTGGGCATATCTCCTACAAACTCCCACTTGCACTAGAGTCAATAATCTAGTCAATGCTAATGCACTTTACACCTATGGCACACCGGTGTAAAAAATGCTTCGCATGTGGTATAGCCTGATGTCCAATGGATCTAACAACTTTAGTTCCGTGTGTATCTTTGCATCTCCTGGCGTTTTCACGCTTTCACAAAATTCATATTTTGTGTGGACTTGGCTTTGTATATATGTGAATCATAGGTCAAACCTTGATTCCTCAGACTGAGCTATGGAGTAACTATGTGCAATAGTGTCCCATTGACCAAAGCCATCTTGGAACCATACTAAATTCATGAATGAACTATATGATTCAACATCTTCTTTGTCACTTCTAAAGCGTCAACATACTTAGCCTTTGTTATAGAAATCGCCACAGTAACTTGTTTGGAAAAATTTCCAACTACTATGCCACCATATCGTGTATTACACAAAAACCTTAACTTAAATCAAAAATCACATGGAGCATTGAAGACAGTATCGATGTAATTACTTACAACGAGCACTTCATAATCTCTGCTTGCGAGAAAACATGTCATCAGTGCTACTTTAGTACTTAATGACATTTTTCACTGTTGTCCCATGATCAGTACTTTGATCACTTTGGTATCTATACTCGCAACAGCTTTGGGAGTATCGGACATATCTGGTTGTTTTACATACCATGGAATACATGATTAATCAAAACACAAGAGTGTGTGGAATCTCCATCATGTATTTTGCTCATCAGTGTTTTGGGACACCGAGTCTTGCAAAAACCCTTTCCATGTGACTTCGGCAAGAATCTCTCCTTGGCGTTTTAATGCTAAACTATTTTAGCATCATGTCAATATGTATTTTTGGCTTTAGCTCTATCAGGCAATTTTATCTCGTAGATAATTATGCCTAATACCGAGGCTACCTAGCCTAAGCACTTCAACGAAAACTATTTTCAATGAAGTCCTAATTCGTGTCAAGAAATTTATATTATTTCCAATCAACAATGTGTCAAGCACACAAGGTTTTTAGAGATATTATTATGCTCCCACTTACTTTCTTGAAACCACAAGCATCTTCGTTATCCATTGATGAAAACAAACTCTTTTGACTATTTCATCAAAAACGAAGATTCCAACTCCATTTTGCTCTCTTCTGTCCATTGCTGGAACTCTGAAGTTTGCATACTTACTAGCATCCTCTGGATCGATAAAAACTCCTTTTGTATTTCCATACAATTCCTAGTTTGTATTTCCATTTCATGGAAATCCTTTTGGCATCCATGTATCATATCTCAAGATTGAAACATGTATTAATTGCTAGTTTAACCCGATCTGACTTTAAGCATCGCTACGGTGAGACAATCTCATCGTAGTCAACTCCTTGAATTTGTTATTGCAACAAGTCGAGCTTTATGGATAAAACATTTTTATCCACATCAGTTTATAGTTCCATTAATGTTCGTTAGACTCTAAGTCTTCCGAAGGGTTTATCAAGATATAATCTTGAATCATTTATATGGAAACTATCTCGGATTATATTGGCATTTAGCCAATTCCGGAGTCAGGGCCCATCAATGCTTCCTTGTGTATTGTAGGTATACTGTTGTCTAATAACAATATCTCGCTTGCGCACCTGAGAGGTTTGCACGAGTTTTGCCTACGTGGTTCAGTTGCAAGTTCGACCGAAGTCCATACATCTCATGTAGAGGCTTCCATATCAGTCGCGGTAGGAAACTCTGGAATTACTTCCAAGGTTTCTTTTCTTTGAACTGATGACGAAGATACTGCTATCTCGTCGAGTTGCACTGTCCTCCCACTCACCTTTTTTGTAAGAACCATTTTCTACAAAATCATACCGTTCTTTGTGGCAAACCTTTTTGCCTTGGTATAGTGAGGGAGGAATACCCAATAACTTGGGATAACCTACAAAGTAGCACTTGTCTGATTTGGAATAGGTTTGTAAATATTTTACACAAGCCCCATATTCCAAATGTTAAGAAAAGACATAACATGGTTGGGTGTACCATACCATGGAGTCATTTCAACAGATCTGATGGTGCTCTTTTCAGTGTAAAAGCCGTAGTCTCTAAAGCATTACTTTTAAAAGGGATAATGGCAAATTGATTTATGTCATCTTTGATCTTACCATGTCATAAATGGTTTGATTACATCTTCACGGATATTCCACTCACAGTGGTGCTCCGTGAGGTGTAAGTTATGAAACTCTTTTCACAACTCATCAGACATTCGCTAAACTTGTAACTCAAATATTCCTTTCCGCAATCAAATTGCAGAAACATAATTTTCTTGTTACAATAATGTCTACTTCATTTTGAAAACCTTTCGAATGATTTCAAAAGATCCAGACTTACGTCTCATCAAGCAAATATCCATATATCTACTTGAGTCATTTCTGAAGATAGATAAATCCACTACCAGCAACAACATTTATTGGACTACACACATCAAAATGTATGATCACCAATAAGTTTGTTGCTCGTTCCTTATGGCCTATGAACGGTATTTTAGTCACTTCACTTTTCGGAGGAAAGTTGCAAGTGTCAGATGATTCATAATCAAATGACTTCAAAATCCATCATAATGGAATTTCTCCATGCGGGTTTCTCCAATGTGACCAAATGTAGTGCCACACATATGTGGTATTCTTTTAGTCTTGCGACATTTAGCGTCAGTGTTATGGATGTATCATATTACCATCAATATTCATAACATACATCCCATCCACGATGGAAGCATGGCCCTTATGTTATTCATGATACTGAACAACAATTGTTCTTTCATGAACAACACTCTTGCAATAAACATTATGCAAATGGGCTAGAGTGTATAAAACTCTAAAATGAATTATGAAAGTAAATACAGAGGTAATGTATTATTATCAATATTCATAACATACATCTCATTCATAATGAAAGTATGGCCCTTAAGTTATTCATAACATCGAACATCAAAAGTTCTCTTATGAACAACCTTCTTGCAAGATGCCTTATGAAATGGGCTAGAGTGTGTAAAACTCTAAAATGAATTATGAAAATAAATACAGACGGTAATACACCAATGGAAGGTATAGTAACATTTACCATATTCCCAGCGCGTATCTGAACCTCACTCCGGCAAGTCTTTTAGGCCGTAGTAGTTCTTGCATCCAGTCGCAACAGAATGCAATCGAGCGGGTATCTCTGTGATCAACTCACAATACCCAAGAATCAGTGATTAACATGTTTAATCATAATTCCCAGGAACTATTTCTTTTGACCAGCCTTCTATACATCAATAGCTTGAATGACTTTCATACATGAGCTGGACATTCCAGTCTTCTCTCTTTTTGCCTTTATACTTCTAACAGTTTAATTTTCAGTATTTCTCCTACTCTCAGAAGAAGCATCCAATTTAAAGAGTGGCATTAGCCCTGGACTTCCTAGGTGTGTAAGTCATACTAACACCCTTTGGTCATTTCCTTTCTCTTTAAGTTGTTGTTTTATTCACCTTTCATCATATGACAGGCGTTCTTCTGGATCCCTCTCTTATCAGTCAAATGCATAGTAAACACTTTACTAATAATTTGCAAAACAAACATTGCTTTGGATATCCCATATCTTCTAGCCTTTGTTTGTATCTGAAACTAATTTTCAGTTCCATGAATATCACATAGCTATCCCAAACTTTTGAAGTTCAGGTCTCATGGAAGCAAACATATTGCACTTGACCGTAATGGAATTCTAGCTTTTGGATCGAAGGACGAGAGTCACATTATCCATAGCATTAGCGGGAGAATACCAAAAGCATGCGATAGGACAAAGTCCTTCTCGGCACTTTTGAGGACAATCCTCACATTACGTTACCAACCGTAAAGTTTTAACCAGATACTAAAACAGCTATTCAAATTTAATAGGGAAGGTGGAAACACGAGCCATTCTTCTATAACTATTATGCATATAACACTTAGACAGTGTCCATAATTAATTGCACTGAGAATTAAACAAGTTAATTCTACAGTGCGCTCCCACTCAAATCAATATCTCTCATAATTGATTGTGAGTGATACAAGACCCATATTACAATTCAACGCCAAGGATGCATCCATCTCAAGTGACGAGAATTGCAATCAGTAGGCCAACTTGCCAATCACATCTCTATGTGACTCTTGTTCATCTTTCGATGGGCGTGTTCCGAGCTCAGGACGATCAAGCCAGAACGTCAAGACAACCAAGTGATCTCACTGTGAGGTCTCAACTCACCCGCCTCACACTTCTCTAATCGTTCGTACCCATGCATCCATGTGATACCCCCGAAGAGATAGGTGCCGTGATGGTGCTACACTTGGGAGAACACTAACTACTTGATATTTTTGTGAGAGATCACCCTAATAAAAACGACTACCGCACAATCAAAAGGGTGCAACATAAGGGATAAACATCTCAGGCAATTCATAATAGCATGATATGGTATAGCCCTTTCTGACGGAGAAGTCTTTTATTTCTTCGTCTTCGGCATTCGCGTCGGTGTTCACCTTCGTGAAGATTGCCACCACCTTGTCGATGCACCAGATAATATTGATATCTCTATAGCTAATAAAATAAGTGCATAACTTAAGGTTGACACGCATGTCATTAAAGTGACAATCATATGGCTCCAGCCATCATGCCGAATCATGACACGCAGGTCATGTTAATTTTACATTATATAGTCATCTCATACATAATCAAATTATTATGAGCACTGCTATTCCACATCGCATGCACATCCTGCAAAACCAAGTTAGACGCCTCTAATCGGTTCATACAAAATTTTATTTTACGTGGCTTCTAAGGTTTCGAAACAAACCGAAGCTACCAACGTCCATCATCAAGCATGATAATCCAAGTCGCTAGATTAACATTGCGAGGTGTATGAAACACGAGATAATAAAATCTCGAGCCCCATACTAAACTTTGTCATACGCATGACCCCCATGCAAATCCTATCTGCATTGCCCTTTCGTCTGCGAAATTTCATCTTTCTTTTAACTATGGCGGAATTCAATGAACTGGTAGCACTTCGTTGATCAATCAGGATCACGGATTGCCAGAACTTTGAAACTCCACCATGCCGTTATCAAGATCAGAAATATGCAAATTCCAGGGAAGCATTAAGAACATCGGGTAACAGATTTCATCTGCTACCCGCACAAATAATTTTCAGCAATAGAAATCATCTACTACAAATTATATTGTGCAACACCCTTACATCTCTATGTATTCTAGATCGTAACCTGCATCTACGCATAGCACGGCTCTTGATGCCACTGTAGGGGAACGCAGCAGAAAACAAAAAATTTCTGACCTATGCACCAGCCCAGGACCACTATGAAGACTGCATACAAGGTTTCGATCCGATCTTTACTGACTCGTAGCGCAGCGGAAGTAGAGTCGATGTAGATTGTCAGTGCAGATCCCCGTAGCTAGGATTTACAACCTCCTAACCGGGAGGATGTACTCCCTCGTCTGCCCCACGGACAGCCTCCAGGAGATGGTCGGACAGTCCCTCGGATGGTGTCACGGACAGCCCTTCGGGAGGACCCTCAAAACTCGGACGGTCACTCGGACAGCCCTTCGGGAGGCACTCTCGAACAGTGTCGTGGTTTTGTCACGGCAGATGTCCTCGTGAAAGGACTTAGTCGTGAGGCCATCGCAGCTAGGTGGTAACTCGAACGGGGTTGATCGGAATCGAGAGACAAGGGTTTACCCAGGTTCGGCCCCTCACGACTGGAGGTAATAGCCTACGTCCTGCTTTGGTTGTATTGATGATGATCTCGATTAAAAGGGTGCGACTTGGCTAACCTAGTACTCGAGAGCTTGTAACTTAGTCTTTTCCGCCTCAGGGGTTCGCCTTTATATACAGGTCGAGGCCCTAGGTTTACAACAGAGTCCGGGTCGTAACATGACACGTGACCTACTCTTACTCCTACTCATCTTATTACACAAGGGAACTTCTTCATGGCGCCTTACAAGGAAAGTGCTCAAGGCGGTTGACTGTAAGTCGGCCCACTAAGGGCGGCTCATCCTCTGGACTATGTCTTCTGGATCATCACGGCCCACCTAGCCAAAGCCTTCCTCTTGAGTCGCCACGTAATGACCCGGCCCTGGATGGGCGGGTCATATCCTGGGGTTATATCCCCGACATTAGCCCCCAGGTTGATTTGAATTTTTTTCATGTCAACCTTAAGAACAGAAACAATTTTTAAAACTTGTCCTCCATGCTATGGCCGGCTTATGTGTGCCGGCTTATAACATGTTCCACACTTGTCATATATTCCTTCTTGATCTTCGTGACGTCATTCAACTGATCCCCGTGAATCTCGTGTGACATCATCTCAAATCTTTGAGTGGATCTAACTGTTGCGATAATCGAGGCGCCCATTAACACCGTGTCGCCTTGATTCCTGCACCTGTCGTTCCGCTTCTCCTTTCCTTTTAAATGCTCTCGAGGGGTCCTCATTTTCACTTTATCGCCTTGACTCTTCTTCTTCTTCTTCCTCTCGCCACGCGTGCGCCTGGAGCTCTGCCGCCGCTCGCCCTCAAGCTCGCCGGCGTCCCCAAGCCCTCGTCTTCCTCGCGCGCGTCGTTGTCAGAGCTCATTCAAACCGCCCGGGATCATCTCCCGCAACCAGGTACTCATCCCCATCGCCATAGATCTGTACTGTAGCTCAACCTAGTTCATCTCTGTTCTTGCCTCGGCCATACCGCCATTGCCATTGTTAGATCTAGGTTTTGCACTTCCTTTGATTTAGAAATGCCCCGTCGTTAGTTGTAGCATCATTTTTGTATCCGGACGAACTTGAACTTTGGAAGAAACAACAGATAGATCAACTTAGGCTTCCAGTGCATGAACTCGACGGTAAAAATATTCTTCTTTAAACTGATTTTGCAGATTTGAAATATCATCCGATCTGTGTGAAAACTGTTTGTGCAACACTTAGCAAAAACTAAAAAATTTAGCATCTGGTAAGCCGCCCTTTAATAGTGGTGATTTAGGCATAATCATTGTAAGTCGGCCATAAATCCTGGCGACTTAGGCATAGTTATTTGAACTGCCCTTTTGATAATAGTCACCGTTTGGGCGGCTTATACTCTTAGCGGATTGTCAAAATATGTTTGACTTGCCCCCAAACTCTTTATTGTTCAAATATGGCTCTTCGTAGATAATCCGCCATTTTTATCTTTGCATCTTTATCCATGTTCAGGCGATTTACTATGGCGAAGACCACAGTCAGCAACTGGGTGTGTTCTCAAGTTTCTGACCTTGTACTGAACGATTTTAAAGAGCAAGGCTTCCTACCGGCTCAGGAAGTAATTGGCTATCGAGCCCCTCAAGCAGCAGAAAACATCCCTCACCCCCACGAAGGGGAAGTCGTGATTTTTACAGACCATCTCCTTAGAGGTTTCTCTCCACCCGGGTCAAAATTCTTCCGGGATGTTCTACACTTCTTCAACCTTCATCCTCAAGATATTGGTCCAAACTCTGTATCAAACCTGTGCCAATTCCAAGTCTTGTGTGAGGTGTATCTGCAAATAGAACCCACCGTTCCTCTCTTCAGAGAGTTCTTCTATCTCAACCGCCAAACTGAGTGCGCTGATGGCCCCTGCCTAGAACTTGGCGGGGTCTCAATTCAAAGATTAAGAGACGTTCCTTTCCCTTCAGCTGTTCTGCCGAGTCACCCTAAAGGTTGGAACAAAACGTGGTTCTACTGCAAGAACACAGCTCCGGCTGATGAAAACCCTCTGCCGGGTTATAGAACTGAACGCCTTCCCCCAACCTTTGAACTTCCTGGCTGGGCTTCTCAAGAAGAACGTGCCCAAGTCACCCACGTATATCCAAGGTTGAGGGCTTTGCTAGCCAACGGTCTGACCGGTGTTGACTTGACCCGGTGCTGGCTTACCTGGAAGATCCTGCCTTTAAGCCGCCGAGGCGACTTAATGTGTAATTATTCTGGCGAGTCAACTGATCCACAACGGTTCAGTCCCGTTGATATGTCAGCTGATGATATAAATAAGGCTACGAAGATGCTACACGGGGAACCTCAAGAAGCATGTAACAAGACCGGGCTGAAGCCATTTTATGCCCTCAACCAAGCTCCTCCAGTAAGCATTCTTGTAATTGTTTTATCCGACTTATCAATCCATAACTTAAGCTTACTTGTTGATCTCGTTAAACTGCAGGTCAATTCTTCATTCTGGAACAGGAAGACAAAGAAGGGAGTCGCCAAATCCAAAGCTGTGCCGGCTCGAAAAAAGAATAAGCCAACCACTGAACATGAGACGGTAGCTAGGGGCCAGTCGCCATTGGCTGATGACGAATCAGAGGTAGAACTTGACTCCCTTGGCTGTCTTTTCATTGAACTTACTGACGCCTCTTATTCCCAGGGCGATGTTGATGTAAGCCGGGCTGATCACGTTGAGGTAATTTCTATCTCTTCCGACTCGGACATCTTTGTTCCCCAAAAGCTAAGGAAAACTATGAGGAAAGTGCCCTTTTCTCATCCACTTGCTTACTTAGACCTAAAATTTTCTTTAAAGAAATCACAGCATGCCAAATCAATAAGGCGCCAGACGCGAAGCGGCTCTGGAGAGCTGTTGGGTGGCTTATCTGACTCGCCAAACCCCCGCAAGCGTCGAAATGAGGTGCCTCATAGTCCAACTCCATCTCACCCGCTTGCCGGTCTTTTTAAACAACCACGTAACCCGTCTGATTCGGATTATCAGGAGTCGCCACCATCATCTGGCGACTCATCTGCCACTCAACTACCACCCTTGGTCATCAAACCAGGGTAAGTGCTTTTCGATGAGTCATGCTTGTTTATAACTGTTGTATTATTTATCTAAATCTGCTTGTGCTTTCACAGGGCCAAGGCCAAGAAAAGGAAAACTGGCGAATTACCCTCGACCTCAGAAAAACCCGGATCCGAAACTCCAGAGTTGGTGACCCCCGAAGGTCAAGTTGAAACTGCGAAGGACCAGGCTGACGAGATTGTTGAGCCGCCGCGATAGAATAAGCCGCCATCGACTGGAAAGGTGGACACTCAAACCTGTGTTACAGACGAGGTGGGAGATGTCAACCCACCGAGTCCTGACCATGCTTCGAGCCCAACAAAGGCGGCGGAAAATGTAGGGTTGTCGTCTCCCCAAGCCGCCGACAAGGTCACCATCACAAGAGCATCCTTTAAAGCTCCAGAGCCTTCAACCGCTTTGGCGAAACATGCACTCCCAAGCCTTGAAGAACTTAGCGCGGCTGACCTTCATGAGGCGTACTTGACCCGGCTATCCACAAGTCGGGATATGGAAGCCAGCATGGTTAACATGCTGAAGAGGAAATATGAGGTAAGAAAACTTCTCTTTTCCATACTGTATATGTCATATGTAGCCGCCAAGTCTTGGACAGAAACAGACATGATTGTGTGAAAGACTTTAAATATGCTTATCTTTTCCTTGAACCGTAGCCCCCAAGGGCCGGGTTGTTATGCATATAACAAGCTGGTACTTAAACTTCGTCTTTTAAACTGAATTGACATGTAGCCCCCAAGGGCTGGCTTGCTTCTGTGAAACAGCCGGATCTTCAACAATTATAGAGCAAAATGTTGTGTAGCCCCCAAGGGCCGGCTTGTTCCTGTGAAACAACCGGGTCTTCAATCATGTAGAGAGCAAAAAAGGTCATGTAGCCCCCAAGGGCCGGCTTGTTTCTGTGAAATAGTTGGGTCTTCATAATATTGATTCAGTATGTAGAAGAGAATTGACTGTGATAGCCGCCAAGGGCCGACTCATGGTACTGAGATGAGTTGGAGCTTTCCCTTTATATTTGGAAAAAATGAACTTGCATTAGCCCCCAAGTGCCATGTAGATTGCTAGCAACTGCTTGGGACTTCAGCTTTCAAACGCCAAAGTAGCCAACTTTGTAGGTTCATTGTACTGATGTGACCTGATTATGACAGGATCTGCTGAATGATGCCAAGTCAAGAGCAGCCGGCTTGCAAGAGCAACTTAAGGCGGAGAAGAAGCTTCGAGCGGATGCCGAGTCAGCAGTCGCGTCTCTAGAAGAATCAGCATCACCTTCCGCCGAAAAACTGAGAGCGTTGACGGCCGCTCATGAGAAAGAGAAAAACTTGCTGTTGAAACGTGCTGAAGAAGCAGAAAACAAACTCAAGCCCCTTTCCGATGAATTGGCCAGGTTAAAACGTCACCTCAATCACATGACCCAGGCCATCTTTGGAAGTGACCCGCCAATGTTTATTGATGCGTATTTGATACGGTTAACTCGCCTACGAACTGCAATCATTAGTTGATTCATACTTGGGCAAAAAATTGCAGGAAGCCGGACTGTAAACCTTGGACAAGAGCCGCTGGTCAAGCTGAAGGCGATATACACCTTTGTTGAGCAACTCTATGCAGGTAGTGTGTTCACAATTATGTCAGTGATGAGACATAAAGAGCCGCCAAAATATATTAGAGATGTGTTGAATCAGCTCTCCACCGTGCCAAAGTACATTGAGGAGCTCAAGAAATCAGCCGCCCGAGCAGCCAGCATGCTTTCCCTAAGCCGAGCTAAGGCGTATGTGCCGGATATGGACTTGTCTGAGCTTGCTGGCGGGTTTCCAGAATTTAAGACGGACGGCACGGCATTCACTTCGTCTGACTATTCCCTCTGCTTGAAAAAAAACTCGTGTCGTGGCAAGTCAAATCTCTGAAGAGGTGGACTTGAAGAGGTACCAGGCGGCGTATACTGAAGATAACCAACGGGTCACACCGCCAATCTTTGAGTCAATCGACCTGACGCCAGCTCATCGTAAGCACATCTTTGCTCCTGATGTTGATCCATCAATTATCATGGGAGAGGACGCCGAGTTCCAAGCTTTGACCACCCTCGACTGGGATTTCGAAAATCTTCAGATAAGAGGAAGAGCAGAGCCGGAGCAGGATGACCCGGATACTCAAGCCGCCAAGAAGCAGCAGGAGGGAGCTGACCCGGGAGCTGATAACCCGGCGAGCACTGAAACTGGTACCCAAGAGTAGAGCTCCAAAGAACTTTGACATCGTGGAGCCCATCTGTGGCCGTGTAATAGGATAGTTGAAACTCCTAAGTGCTCTGACGTGCCTTCGCGCACTTAAAATTTTGCGGTATTTTGTATGAAACAACTGCACTGGTGTGATTGAATGTTAACCCGCCCAATCTCCTTTGGAAGAAACTATGCTTCGTTAAGGATCAGTACGGCGAGTCATATCTGTAGAAACCACCAATAGTTTATCCGTCTCTGCATAACACAGACTTAACATACCCCGGGGCGCTTAATAGCTTGTCCGGCTTGTGGTTAGCACCAGTCTGAAATTAACCGTTATGATTGTTGTTTAAACCGGCTTGTCAATGACCCAGCGGCTCATGGCCCAAAGGGGAAACAAAGATAACCCCTGTGAAATTTGAACAGAACTCATGAATAGATATCAATGTTAAGTCGGCTTTCGAGGCACGACAATAGAGACCGGCTTTCGAGGCTCGAGTCTTGCTTCAATGAAGCTGGCGTGATAGCCCATGGTTTATCCTCGCTCTCTGTAAGCCGGCTCTCACGTGACATCCGATGTTTTAACCAAGACAAGTTCAGGGTCATAGAGATGATTGACTTGTCAAGAGTACACCGGGTCACCTAATCGGAGTAGCATCAAGCAGACACGCAGGTTTAACCAAGATAATGTGGCATTAATTGCCGGGTCAAGAGGGTGAGATAGCTAAACTCGGTGAGTTGGAAGCCCCCAAGTGACCAATGATCAAAAACGAAAAGACTCATGCACAATATTGGAGATGAAACGACAGAGGCCCCGAGTTTCGAGGGTGCCGGCTTATGTTTATTGATCATAATATATACAAAGGTATGTACAAGTAACTTGAGCCGGTGGCTCTAAGTGTAATAAGGGCGGAGATGGGCGATATTCCAAGGCATGTTAGTCTCCTCCTCCGACGTACGTGACTTATTGTGCTCACGTATATCCATCAGGTAATATGAACCGTTGTTGAGATTCTTGCTGATGACAAAAGGCCCTTCCCAGGGAGGGGAAAGCTTGTGCATACCCGCCTGTTCTTGAATCAAACGGAGTACTAAGTCGCCCTCTTGGAAAGTACGGCTGCGAACCCGACGGTTGTGATAGCGACGTAGGTCTTGCTGATAGATTGCAGAGCGTGCTACTGCTAAATCATGTTCCTACTCTAATGCATCGAGAGAGTCTTGACGAGCCTGCTCGTTATCTGCTTCGACATAGGCAGTGACCCTGGGGGAATCATGACGAATATCGCTGGGTAAAACAGCTTCTGCACCGTATACCATGAAGAAAGGCGTAAAGCCTGTTGATCTGTTAGGGGTAGTCCGTATGCTCCAAAGGACAGAAGGAAGCTCCTCAACCCAGCAACCCGGCGTGCGCTCGAGGGGGGCCATAAGCCTTGGCTTGATACCGCGTAAAATCTCTTGATTAGCATGTTCTGCTTGGCCATTGGACTGAGGGTATGCAACTGAGGAAACATCAAGCCGGATATGCTCTCTTTGACAAAACTGCTTCATAGCTCCCTTTGACAAATTTGTGCCATTATCAGTGATGATGCTATGTGGATAACCAAAGCGAAAAATCAACTTTTTTAAGAACTTGACTACTGTGGCTGCATCACAATTGCTGATTGGCTCGGCCTCAACCCACTTGGTGAATTTATCAACAGCAACCAAAAGATGGGTCTTCTTGTCTTTGGACGACTTAAACGGACCAACCATGTCGAGCCCCCAGACTGCAAAAGGCCATGTGATAGGGATCATCCAAAGCTCTGGAGCCGGAACATGGGGCTGGCGTGCAAACTTCTGGCAACCATCACACCTTTGTACGATATCCTCAGCATCTGCGTGAGCCGTAAGCCAGTAAAAACCATGCCGAAAAGCTTTTGCCACCAAGGATCTTGAGCCGGCATGATGACCACAATCGCCAGAATGAATCTCATTGAGAATCTCTCGCCCTTCATCAGGGGAGACACAACGCTGGAAAACCCCTGTGATGCTTCTTCTGTGTAACTCGCCGTTGACGATAGACATAGACTTGGAGCGGCGGACGATATGACGAGCCATGAGTTCATTGGCAAGAAGCTCGCCTCGAGTCAGATAATCCAGATAAGGAACTGTCCAATCCGGAATAGTGTGAAGAGCCGCCACCAACAGTGCCTCCGGGTCAGGAATGGCGAGATCTTCTTCGGAAGGTAGCTTGACAGAAGGGCTATGGAGCACGTCAAGGAACACATTAGGGGGGACCGGCTTACGTTGAGAGCCGAGTCGTGACAACGCGTCAGCCGCCTCGTTAAGTCGCCAGTCGATGTGATCGACTTGATATCCTTTGAAGTGTCCAGCCACATTGGTTACTTCTTGTCGATAAGCCGCCATAAGCGGGTCCTTGGAATCCCACTTTCCTGAAACTTGTTGAGCGACCAAATCTGAGTCGCCCAAGCATCTGACCCAGCTGAGATTCATCTCCTTAGCTATCCGAAGACCGTGGAGGAGAGCCTCATATTCAGCTGCATTGTTAGTACAAGTAAACAGAATCCTCAGGACATAACAAAATTTATCACCTCGAGGGGAAGATATGACAACTCCAGCCCCCGAGCCTTCTAGCTGTCTGGAACCATCAAAATGTATAGTCCAATATGTATTATCAGGCTTCTCTTCCGGAGCTTGGAGTTCAGTCCAATCATTGATGAAATTGACAAGTGCCTGGGACTTGATGGCCGTGCGAGGGACATATTTAAGATTTTGTGGGCCAAGCTCAATCGCCCACTTGGCAACCCGGCCTGTCGCTTCCCTGTTCTGGATGATGTCTCCTAAGGGTGCTGAACTGACCACAGTAATGGGGTGCTCCAGAAAATAATGTCTGAGCTTGCGACTAGCCATGAAGACACCAAACACCAGTTTCTGCCAATGGGGGTACCTCTGCTTAGACTCAGATAGAACTTCGCTGACGTAATAGACTGGCCGCTGTACTGGATATTCCTTCCCTGCCTCTTTCCTCTCGACGACAACTGCAACACTTACTGCTTTGTTATTGGCAGCAATGTACAGGAGCATAGGCTCTTTGGCGATGGGAGCAGCGAGAACAGGCGGCTCGGCCAATTGCTTCTTGAGGGCTTCGAAGGCTGCATCAGCAGCGTCACTCCAGACAAAGTCATCAGTCTTTTTCAGCATCTGGTACAGGGGGATAGCCTTCTCACCAAGGCGGCTTATGAACCGGCTTAGAGCTGCAATACGACCCGCCATGCGCTGAACGTCATTGATATTCTCTGGCTTCGCAAGTGAGGTGATTGCCTTGATCTTGTCCGGGTTAGCTTCAATGCCTCTTTCCGATACTAGGAAACCCAGCAACTTGCCTGCAGGAACACCAAAAACACACTTATTCGGGTTAAGCTTCATCTGGTAAGTCCGAAGATTAGCGAAAGTTTCCTTGAGATCATCCAGCAAGGTCTCCTTCTTCAATGACTTGACGACGATATCATCCACATAAGCATGAACGTTGCGCCCAATCTGTTTGTGGAAGCAATTCTGGACACAGCGCTGATAAGTCGCCCCTGCACTTTTGAGCCCGAAAGGCATAGAGACATAGCAGAAGGCCCCAAAAGGTGTGATGAAAGCTGTCTTCTCCTGATCCTCGACGGCCATCTTTATCTGATGATAGCCGGAGTAAGCATCCAGGAAACACAAACTCTCACAACCCGCCGTGGCATCAATAATCTGATCAATGCGAGGGAGGGCGAACGGGCCTTTGGGACAAGCCTTGTTGAGATCTGTGTAGTTAATACACATGCGCCAAGTGCCATTTTTCTTTAGAACAAGCACTGGATTAGCCAACCACTGAGGGTGGAAAACTTCAACGATAAACCCGGCAGCTAGGAGCCGGGCTACTTCTTCCCCAATAACCTTGCGTCTCTCCTCGTTAAAACGACGGAGGAATTGTCGAACAGGCTTCATTTTTGGATCCACATTAAGGTGGTGCTCAGCGAGTTCTCTCGGTACAACTGGCATGTCAGAAGGTTTCCACGCGAAGATGTCCCAATTCTCACGGATGAACTCGATGAGCGTGCTTTCCTATTTGGGATCCATACCAATCCCAATAGTGAACGTCTTGGACGGGTCACCAGGGACGAACTCAACCTGTTTGGTGTCCTCGGCCGACTTAAACTTGAGGGGCGGGTCAGACTCTGTGGTGGGCTTCTTCAAGGGCGTCATATCGGCTGGGTCAACATTTGCAGTGTAATATTTCAACTCTTCCGCAGCGCAAGCCGTTTCGGCGTAGGCTGCATCCCCTTCCTCGCACTCAAGGGCGATCTTTCGATCTCCATTAACTGTAATAGTGCCTTTTGGTCCAGGCATCTTGAGCTTGAGGTAGACATAGCAGGGTCGAGCCATAAAGCGAGCGTAAGCCGGCCGCCCAAACAGGGCGTGATACGGGCTCTTGATCTTGACCACTTCAAAGGTCAGGGACTCGCACCTGTAATTATCATCAGTGCCAAATGCGACATCCAGCTTGATCCGCCCGATAGGATATGCAGACTTTCCGGGAACAATCCCGTGAAACACTTTAGAAGACGACTGGAGCTGTTTTTCAGACAGATTCATCCTTCGGAAAGTATCGTAGTACAGGATGTTTATGCTGCTCCCGCCGTCCATGAGCACCTTCGTGAGTGAGTAGCCGCCGACTTGCGGCGCCACCACCAAAGCCAAACAACCTGGATTATCGACCCGGGGATGGTGGTCCTCTCTGCTCCATGTGACTGGCTGTTCCAACCAACGTAGATATTCCGGGACCGCCGGCTCAACACTACTGACAGCTCGTTTCCGGAGTTTGCGATCTCGTTTGTCAGTATGAGTCGTGAACACGTGATACTGCCCACCATTCAACTGTTTGGGATTGCTCTGAAAACCAGACTGATTGCCCTGTTGCTGATTGCCCTGCTGCTGATTTCCTTGCCCCGAATGCTGATTGCCACCGTTGTTGCTAGAAACCTGATAACCTGCACCTGAGCCGACCGGGCCATGAAACCCCGGGTTATGAAAACCACCAGACGAGCCGGCTCCAGGCTGCCCCGGGTTGCCTCCGCCGCCGCCTTGACGGTTCTGATAGAACTCCTCGCCGAAAGCCTGCATTATATGACAGTTTTCCCAAGAGTGGGTTGACGGCTTATTGGGGAGGCTGTGCTTCGGGCATGGGCCTTTGAGGGCTTCCGCGAAATTACGGGCTTATTGCCACTATAGGATCTTCCCGAATTATTCCCTTTCGGGTATTTGTAACCAGTGTTGGTATTAGCAACCAAATCTGATCCTCCATCCGGAATCTTACGCTTCCCTCCATTGCCATGATTTCCATTGTTCCCTGAATTGTTCTGCTGGTTACCCTTGCCACCATTGTTTTTCTTTCCCTTGCCAGTCTGATCATCGTCTGGGTTGGGATCCTTCGTGGTGTCTGACTCAGCATACCTGGTGAGGACATCCATGAGCTCGCCCATATCCTGAACCTTCCGCTTGAGCCGGCCCAGTTTCTGTACGAGCGCCTCAAAGTGGCAGTTTTTCTCCAAGATCAGAACCGCCTGAGCCGCCGTGATGCTGTCGGAGGCATGAATAATTTCTGCGACCCGGCGTGTCTAGTGATGGGCCGACTCACCCTCACGTTGGATGCAGTGCTGAAGATCAACGATCGTCATTGGGCGCTTGCAGGTTCCCTGGAAGTTCTTGATGAAACGGTCCTTCAACTCCGCCCAGGTGTTAATAGAGTTAGGGGGCAAGTTTTTCAACCATGTACGAGCCGGCCCTTCCAACATCATCGTCAGGTACTTGGCGCAGATAGCGTCGCTGACATCCAGCATGTCCATGGCTATCTCGTAGCTCTCAATCCAAGCGGCCGGCTCAAGGTCAGCCGTGTAATTTGGAACCTTACGAGGGCCTTTGAAGTCCTTGGGCATGCGCTCGTTGCGTAAAGCTGGCACCAAACACGGTATCCCGATGGTCCTGCTAATCGAAGTCAATTGGGTTGTGACAAGCGGCGCTTGAGCCACCGCATTTGCCGCCTCCGCTGCTCGCTGAGCCCGAGCCGTGTCTACGATCTCCTGAGCGTGAAGGGGCTCACGGCGCGGCGGGTCATGAGGCTGCTCACGATGTCGACGAGCACTGCTAGAGACGGCTGGCAACTCATCATGGCGGCTCCTGCTACGGCTCGGAAGCGGGGTAGAGTGGATTCGCTGCCGACTGTAGGAGTAGTTCGCCTGCTGGGCGACCGCAGTTTTTAACATCTCAATGGAATTTCGGGCTTCGATCTCAACCGGCGAGTTTCCTGTGATTGGGAGCACGGCCAGGTTGGTCGCTGCTGCCACCAAGTTGTCCAAAGGATTGGTGAAGTGACCCGCCGGCGTGAGAAAACGATGCGGAGGCATCTGAACCGGCGGGAGCCGCTGGGCTGGCTCCTGCGGGCGCTGCTGAGCCGGTTGATGAGGTTGACCCGGCGACGGCTGCCTGCCTCTGCTCGGGGGTACAAACGGTACTTCCGGGGTGCCTGTCCCAGCCCCCTGAACAGGTGCATCATGCGGCGTGTTAAACAGACGCATGGGCTCATAGTTGGGCGGTAGACGGCTCATATGGCGCCTCTGATGAACCGCCTCTGAGGCACTCTGACGGAGCCCCATGCGCCAGGCTTCGGCTTTCAGGCGCTCTACCTCGGCCTGGACTTGAGACTGCAACTCCGCCATGCGAGTGTTTTCAGCGTTGATATCCGCCTGTACCTTAGCCATCTGCTCGCGGAGCTTAGTTACCTCCGTGTTGCGTTCCGCCTGGTTTTCCGCAGTCACCGGTGTCGCAAGGAGCGTCGCCAGGGCGGTTGCCAATTCTGTCAAGGCTTGAGCCGGCAGTACGGCTGAGCCGGCCCCTGAGGTGCCGGTTCCCGTCGCTGCGCCAGCCACCGTGGAGTTAAGGGCCGGGGCTGAGCCGGCCATATAAACAGCAGCCCGGGGGGGTGTGTCGAAGGAGTCCTGAGCTGGCTGGTCGTCAGAGTAGCCCCCAAGCCCGCCATCGTAAAGCGGGAGGATCGAATCGGTCTCGCCTACCGAGGACTCGCCATCAGAATAGACGAGGGTATCGCCGCCGGACGCAGAGTTATCTGCGAGGTCCACCCCTTGGGTGAAACCGACGAAGACGCGCTTCCGGGCGGCTTGAGCCTGGGCGGGTTGCGCACGCCGAGCCGGCTCGACGATGTCGGTGCAGATGTCCGGCTCGGGTTCAGATCCGCCGGCTTTGCCGATGAAGATGTGGATTTTGCCGAAGGGGGCCCGGTACCCATACTCGATTGAGTCGGCCTCGGGACCCCAGCCTGAATCGTCGATGTAGAGCTTGCCGCGGCGACTCTTGGTCATGCGGCCGATCGCGTATCCCTCGATCCCTGCGGGAGTTCCCTTCAAGTACTCAACACCACCAAGCGAGAGCCCCACGGTGGGCGCCAACTGTCGTGGTTTTGTCACGGCAGATGTCCTCGTGAAAGGACTTAGTCATGAGGCCATCGCAGCTAGGTGGTAACTCGAACGGGGTTGATCGGAATCGAGAGACAAGGGTTTACCCAGGTTCGGCCCCTCACAACTGGAGGTAATAGCCTACGTCCTGCTTTGGTTGTATTGATGATGATCTCGATTACAAGGGTGCGACTTGGCTAACCTAGTACTCGAGAGCTTGTAACTTAGTCTTTTCCGCCTCAGGGGTTTGCCTTTATATACAGGTCGAGGCCCTGGGTTTACAACAGAGTCCGGGTCGTAACATGACCCGTGACCTACTCTTACTCCTACTCATCTTATTACACAAGGGAACTTCTTCGTGGCGCCATACAAGGAAAGTGCTCAAGGCGGTTGACCGTAAGTCGGCCCACTAAGGGCGGCTCATCCTCTGGACTATGTCTTCTGGATCATCACGGCCCACCTAGCCAAAGCCTTCCTCTTGAGTCGCCACGTAATGACCCGGCCCTGGATGGGCGGGTCATATCCTGGGGTTATATCCCCGACAAACAGCCCCTCAGGCAAAAAGATCGAACCTACGACCTCTGTACGGGGTTGCACACATACGGTGTCATCTATCCGGTAGGGCTTCGCCGTCCAGAACTAGTTCCCATCGGAACCCAGACAGCCTTTCGGCTCTACGAAACTATTTCGCTGGGAGGGAGGGAGAAAGCCAGATCATGCATGGCATTTGTATGTGAGAGAGATTTCTGATTTTGGAGAGCCCTCTCCACCTCTATTTATAGGAGGAGCAAGGGGTAGAGGCAAGGGGTGAAAAAGACCAAAAGGGGCTCAAGATCTTTTCACCCAAATGTCACATAAGGGTGTGTGTAGAACATATCCACCATGAGGTGGAAGGAAAACCCAAGGGGGGCCCCACACCACCATGGACGAAATTTAGTGCTGCCCCCTTGAGGGGGGCACCACCTTTCACACACCGTTCTCTCTCACCAAAAGTGATTTTCTTCTAGAAGAAAAAACCCATTTGGAAACCAACCCATAAAGCCCTTTCACTATTCATGAAGACATTTTTTCGCGACCGTTTGAACCGAAAATATTTATGTAGGCCTAGAACATTTCCAGTACCCACTAAAATAATTCTGGATGCGTTCCGAAACATTTCCGGATCAATGATTTTCTTCAGCGAAAAGCAACCACGGCGGTTCCGGCTGCTCCGGAACATTTCCGGTTTTTCTCTCCGGAAAAATTCCAAAAGTTACCAGAACAATCTGGCAACCTCCAAAAAGTTCCCGGCGCGTGCCGAAACCTTTTTGGCTCAATGGTTTACTCCGAAACAACTTTTCGGTTTTACCGAAACTTTTCCGGTGTTCTCTCCGGAACTTTTCCGTTTGTCTACGAAACTTTTCCGGTGACTTTCTCTCAGACTCCCTGTCTAGTATTTAGCAGATAGATGACCCTTAAGCGTGTGACCCTATAGGTTCGGTGAAGTATAGACATGTCCGGAACTCTTTCCGATTAATGGTCAACATCGGAGCCGTGGACACCCATATTGACCCCTATACCCACACGAATAAATATTCGAGTGAACCTCCTGTTGCCTTGTGCTATTCCTGTTGCTTCGCGATATGTTACAAATACCCGAGGTGAGATTTATCGGCATCCCCGTGGATCAACACTTGTCCACAATGCCAGTTACCTCGTTACCGGTTTTGTTCTCTTTTCTCGTACCCGTGTTCCGGCATCCCTGTGATCAAATCACATTGTGTCTAGCCAGACGATGGTGGATACCGTAATACCGAGAGGGCCCAGAGATATCTCTCCATCGTCGGAGGAGCAAATCTCAATCTTGAGCTATCAAGTCCCTTGACATACTTTCCCATAAACCCGTAAGCCGCCGTAATAGCCACCCAGTTACGGATGACGTTTAACAAACCCCAAAGTTCATGAAGCAAGCATGAAGAAACTCGACACTCTCATGGTCTAAGGAATTATGCAAACCTTAACTTTCTCTGTGTTATTAACCATTAACCTGTGACGAATGTATCTCATAGCATAACATCAATTCGGGTCGGTTCAACACAAGTGTTCTCCTAACATTGTGCCCTCAAAGTTGCCGGCATAGTCATGCCCATGATCAGGAAAACAGAACCATCATGCAACACTTGAGCTAGTCTTAGAGGCTAGACTAGGAATACATTTTACCGTTTATTATTCCACACGTGCATATGAGTCTTCCTCCGAGCCTCGTGGTTATTGTAGACTCAAGAACCATAGCAGTTATAGCATGGAACATAAACATAATTATGAACATGGAGATAAACAATAACATTTATTATTGCCTCTAGGGCATATCTCCTACAATTATCACCAGTTAATCCTTGACTTCAGGGATGGGGATCTAGGGTTGAACGAAAAAATGTGCAGCAAAAGACTCCGAGATCTGGAGATGGATAGATAAAGGGCACCACATAAAGATTGAACAACGAAGCAGCAGAGGTGTCGTAGACGACTACTCCTCCTTGCCATAGACCCGCACACAACACATTGGGAAATAAGAATTAGGTATCTGGAGGAAGAGTGCCAAGCAAGCACGCAGACAATGCATCTCTAAGTTTAGCCACCAATCGACCCAAAAATCCTAATTAATTCAAAAATACCGTTGAAGGGATATATAAGGGTAGATACACTTCAAATGGGAAATTATAAATCAATTTTGAGGAGAGAGAGAGAGAGAGAGAGAGAGAGAGGGAGAGAGTAGCTGAAGATGAAATGTGGATCATATGGGTAAGTGTATGTGTGTGTACGTGGGCATCAACGTCGACTACGAAGACGTCTGCGGTGACTTTGTCAATCTCAAGATGTTGTGTCGGCTCAGTATCTCGGAGGTGCTCATAGAGGTAGGGTGTGTGTGCGTGCGTTCATAGGGGTGAGTGTATGTGCGTGTATGTAGGCATCAACGTCGACTACCAACACGCCTGTGTTGACTTTGTCAATCTCAAGATGTTGTGCCGGCTCAGTATCTCGGAGATGCTCATAGAGGTATGGTGTGTGTGCGTTCATAGGGGTGAGTGTATGTGCGTGTACGTGGGCATCAATGTCGACTACGAAGACGCCTGCAGTGACTTCGTCAATCTCAAGATGTTGTGCCGGCTCAGTATCTTGGAGGTGCCCATAGAGGTACGTTATGCGTGCGTATGCGTTCATATGGGCGAGTGTATGTGCGTGCATGTGGGCATCAACGTCGACTACGAAGACGGCTGCAGTGACTTCGTCAATCTCAAGATGTTGTGTCGGCTCAGTAGGCATCGACGTCGACTACGAAGACACCTGCACTGACTTCATCAATCTCAAGATATTGTGCCGGTTCACTATCTCAAAGGTGCTCATACTGATAGGGTGTGTGTGCGTGTGTGCGTTCATAGGTGTGAGTGTATGTGCGTGTATGTGGACATATGTGTTGTACCGTGTTAAAAAACCAGTAGCAAAACACACACAAAAATCAGTAATGAAGCAAATAGAAAAGCAGCCACGTGTCAACTGGGAGAGGACTCACATAAAGTACTTCAAATGCATGCTAGGAGGGCTAGCTTAGCAGCTTTAATTCTCTTATATATATATGTGTGCACATTTTGCCGCGTTGTTCTTCAATTGCATGCTCCCTGGGCTAGGTGGCATTTCATTATGGCCATGTTGGTTATTATAATTGTGTTGTTTCTTTTTGGTGGTATGGTCTTACTTGATGTAGGCGGGTATGTAGTGTTCATGCTGGTGGGGGGGTGTTGGGTGGGTCCTTGTGATATTATTACACATCGCGGTGTCCACTGATGGTGTTCACGTGAGGTCTATACAAACATCGCGATTACATGCAAGTAGGCCCATATCCCCTCGATAGCTAAGCTACTCTTACAAATGGGCTCCATCAACAAACCTCCAAGGCCCCAGCCATCACAACCCTCCTTGGGAGGTATGCTTGCATAGTACTGTAAAATAATTCAGTTCGGGTTTTAAAATTTTGGTTATGTAAATAACAACCAAAATAATCACAATAAAAATTGTCACCAAACCGTACTAATCAAAATTTATCAGTTCGGTTTGTTCGGTTAACCGAAAAACCAAAATACGTGTGCACCATCATCAGTCGAAGCATTGTGTCATGTAGCTTTTTGTTATACTTTGTATAGACATAGCCATTTTTTTCGAATACGCACGAGTGTGCGTACTATATATTAAAGAAGGGATGGGGAAGAGCCCGTCCACGTTGGTATTACATGTTACAACCGCATGAAACCCAACTCCACCTAAAATAACCCTTACTACTCTCTCACGCTATCCCACCTTGCTACAGCCCTAAAGAGGTCTCCCACGTCTCCCTTGAGGAGGCCCGTTTCCTTCCATGCCCGGCCCTCTCTTTCAATGGCTTGCATCAATAATCTCAAAAAATATATAGCTACCAGTTAGTGTTTGCATGCAATCGAGATCCTATAATCGATGCACTAGACCGTTGCGCTTGTGCTTGCATGAATCTATGTACAATTGTCAAAGCAACACACTAGCTAGCTAGCGACATAGACTAATCGACTAGCCTGTTGTGCTTGCGCCAGAGAGAAACGAGGGTAGCAGACTCACGATTTGGTTACTTCAGTGTACACTGTTTTTCACAACCAAAACCGATTTAAAACTAAACACCGAATAGTGTCTATTTTTTAAACTGAACCGAATTCCAAAAACCGATTTAGCCTATATTTCGGTTTAACCGGTTCGGTTCGGTTTCGGTTTGGAAGTGCCCACGCCCCAGACGGGGAATTCAAAATCAAACCAGCGAGCAGCACAGATCAGAAAATCATTTCCATATAAACGGACTAATAAGTTATCTCTATATGCAGATGGTGATTGTCTTGTTCATCTCTAATCTTCCGCAACCTATGTCCATACATTCGCCTGCCACGCCAAACTCCTTTTGAGTTTCTTCGTCAGCTAACCAACCAATCAAATCCACAACAAGGAACATCCTGAAACCACCGAGCCGGCACGGCAACACCATCTCGAAACCTCCATAAATTTACCTTGCCAGATAATTGAACACCTGCACCGACACCCTACATTACAGACTGCATCTCATCACCCCTTGATCACCCCAGCGTTTCTGTACTTGTACCGGATGGCCAGCACCAAGAAGAAGACGTAGTTGAGCGCGCTGAGCACGCACATCAGCCAGTAGAACCGCTCGAGGTGGTAGTGGTTCAGGTGCGCCCCCTCCAGCCACGGCCGGTGCCCGCCGCGCCCCGTCGCGCTGTTCACCACCGTCACCAGCACGGAGCTCAGGTAGTACCCCAGCGCCAGCGACGCCCACGACAGCGACGTCGCCAGCGACCGCATCCTCGGCGGCGCCTCGCTGAAGAAGAACTCCAGCAGGCCCGCGAGCGTGAACAGGTCCGCAGACCCCAGGAACAGGTACTGGAACGCGATCCAGAAGAATGTGATGGGCAGCGGCGCCGTAGAGTCGATCATGCTGGCGTCGGTGGCCACGTTCTTGCGCTTCACCTCGACGACGGCGGCCACCGCCATGGCCACGATGGAGAGGACCAGCCCGGTGCCGATGCGCTGGAGGTGGGTGATGCCCATCTCCGTCCCGGTTACTCGTCGCGCGAACGGGACGATGATGTGGTCGTAGATGGGCGCCAGGAGTATGATGAACGTGACGGGGAACACCGGCAGAGACGCCGGCGGCACCTTGAGGCTCCCGACGTGAGTGTTCATCGTCGCCGCCTGCTCCACGGAGAAGGTCGAGAGCTGGGCCAGGCAGCAGTTGAGCATGATGGTGGATAGGAAGATGGGGAGCACCATGAGCACGATCTTGACGTCCTCCACCTCCTGCACCGTGCACGCCAGGGTCCTGTGCCGCGGCTGGCACTGCACCGCTCGGTTCAAGCCGCTCAGCTCCTGGGACGGCTCCGTCACCTCGTCGGCGGCGCATGTGTTCCCGGGCTTGCAGTACTCCTTCATGTCGGTGCTCACCGTCGGGCTGGGCGCGCGGTCGATGACGGCGCCGTTGCTGGCGCTCTGCGTGCCCCCGCAGCGCGCGACCGCGGCCGCGAGCAGGACCTTGGCGATGGTGACGAGCGGGCTGCCCGTGGGCACCTTGCTGCGGTAGAACTTGGAGCCGGCGGCGAAGACCGGGATGGAGAGCAGGATGGCGATGGTGGAGATGCCGAACCCCCACTGCCACCCCTTGTTGTCCTCGACCCACACGGCGAAGGTGACGGCGATGAGCGCGCCGCAGGAGAGGCAGAAGACGAAGTAGTTGAAGAAGGTGGAGCGGCCCTTGCGGCCCCGCGGAGTGTGCTCGTCGAACTGCTCCGCGCCGTGCGATGGCAGGGAGCCCTTGATGCCGCCGATGCCCAGAGCCGTCAGGTACAGCCCCACGAACAGCATCGCCTTCTTGCTCCCGGCCACCGGCTCACACGGCGCCGCGCCGGCTGCCTTGGTGCACTCCGGCGGCATCAGCGACGGCGACCGCGCCTGGATCGTCAGGACCACCAAACCCTGCGCGCCATCGCAACATTCAAACGTCAGATTTGCATCACACTAACAAATGTACCAGACGGAAAATTTCGAGTGTATAAAATGAAGTGGGCTTGTCCAAACAAATAGTATGCCTGATATGTTGATGCAGGCCATTGGCCCATACGTTTTGGGCCTGACACAAAAACTATAACATTTTATTGCCATTCGCTAATGCGAAGAAAACATCGGCCACATGAAGTACTACTACAAATTCTCACAAAAAAAACACGAAGTACTACTACAGACACTAGTCCCCCCTCAAAAAAAAAAAAAAAACTACGGACACTACTTGCATAATTGCATTCTTCTAAAAAAACTTGCATAATTGCATTCTTCTAAAAAAAAACTTGCATAATCGCATTGGTGCGGCATGATTAGATGGAGAACCAGTTGCAGTTAACAGATCAGGTTTATGATGTCGAAAGATTTGGCAAAAACCTCCATCGAGTAATCGAAAGCGATAAAGTTGCACAGGGACCAGGCAAGTGGGCGCCGTGCCACTTGTGCCCGTCCGACCGGGCTCCCGTGCGCTACGTCGCTTTGGCCCTCTAGGCTCTCTCGTCTCGGTCTCGCCATGGTCCGTGAGCTCGGTTCTAAAGCGGATTAGAGGACACCTACCCTCTGCAGATAGATAGAGCTGTTTGACCGGTGATGGGGCTGTGCACCATCCCGTTGCTTTGTTGTCCAAAATATTTGCTTTGCGTTGGTCAGCGTTGACTATAAAATTGCATGGCCAAAGGGAGGACAGCAGTGCTTGGTTCCGAAGGATTGGGAGGCTGACTTTGTGTGGTCAAACAGTGAGCATGTGATCATTGTGGATCTTGAGGTCAGAAAGCAAGCAGAAGCAAGCGGCCAGCGTGTGATGCACAGGTGCAACTAGCTTAGGCGTACGTACCCGGCTACTTGTTGCTTTGGCCATGCGCCATCTGCGTAACTACGTCCCGTACTACTACGGGATGGGAGTACATACGGTAGACGGTCAATTGGCTATAATTAGCCCATCACAGCACCAAACAAGTGGCAACTGGAGGTGTAATTTGATGGTAGCCACATGCTTCCCTCTGGGTTCCTTTCATGGGGGCAGGCATGAATCATCGATCGTTTGCCAACAAGTGCTCCATCCAGGGTTTGGTAGTAGCACCAAACTCCAGAGTTCCGGAGACGAGGGTCGACGCGGCACGCACGTACGGTCGCTTTCTCCGTTTCTCCATTTGGTCCCGGTCCGATCCTCCGGCCAAACCACCAACGCCCTCCAGGTACCCCCGGCCATCACCGGACGAGGAGGAGGCTGGGGTCCCCCCGCACCCGCACCGGGTCTTCTGGCCATATACGTGACTGACACCGATACGAGAGAGGCCAGCCAACACTGGCGTCCGATGATACGCTACGCGCGCGTCAGTCTGCCTGCCGTGCACCCACCCAGCGATACGATACGCCGGCCAACAACGTGGTTGGCGCCCGCGGCAACTTGCCCCTGGCCGGTGGCAGCAACGATCTTGTCGTTGCCCGGCCTGGCCGTTGGGGTGCGCTGCTCAAGAGGGTTCTCCTGAAATCCATCCAGGAACACCGGCACGCTTCCGCCAACCACCGGGTCACCTTGCAGTCGCAAGTCGCCAAGGACACAATTAAGGCTAGCAAATATATTATGTTTGTTTGTTTATGGTGGTGTCTCCTGGCTATAGTCCTAGCTTGCCAGTGGACTACATAACTAACTAAGCTGGTTCCGACTCAAAAAAAAAAAAAAAGCTGGTTCGATTAAGTGAGGTCAAGATAAGCAGATGCTTGATACGCGAGACAGTGAGGTTACTAGGGGTTGCGTGTCCGCCCATCGCTCCTACCGACCCACCATTCTCCTCGCTACCGATCGGCTGATTCCATTTCCAACAACAACAAAAAAGGGTCCAACAGGTGTAGACAGATGCCACGGCTCACAGAACGGCAACTGCTTTAGCATATGGTGGTGGTGGCCATCCATCCGGCCAAGGATTAGTCCAATCGTGGCATCATCACGCACACAAGGCAAAGAGGATCTTGTGCGATCGATGGTAACTCAGGGATCAGATCAGGCGAGTGGTGCGAGCCTGACGGGACGGTCAGGGCGTCGGCGGATTGGCCAGGCGGCCGCCAGAACGAAATCGCGCGCGCACACACCGGGGGGCGCCACGGAATCGGATTGCCTTTCGCCCCGGGGGGTTGTTCGGATGGGCCCGCGTCCCGCGACGGCGACGTAATCGGAAAGTGGCGCTGCGGTTTTGTTCGCTTGCGGCCGCCGAATCACTTTGCTCTATCCACATAGTACTACATCAGTTTTAGAATCGCAGGTTTATGTTGTGATGATCTTATTTTACAATCTTACTGTATATGAGAAAGTACGCGCGTTAACTTAAATTGGCGAAGTTGGTTAACAGAACATTTAAAAAGTTGGTTAGGCAAACAGGTTTTTTTTTTTTTTTGCGCAACTGCAAACAGGTTATCATAACCTGCCACCGTAAGAAATGGAGTCTTTGTCTTTGAAATGAATTTTTTTTTTGCTAGCACAGTTTTTCCTAAGCTCCGCCACTGCACTGCACTTTAGCTGCTTCTTTTGCATGCTTTGCTATCATGATCGAACAAACCAAATGTGCGTCAACATAACTGGACCATGGAAACATGCCCTGTGTCGAACGGTTACTGATGTAAACGACCGCGCATAGCGACCGTTCTAATCGTTTTCTCAAGTACAATTATGTTCCACTTGCATCGCCTACCCACGCGGTCCACCACTCACGTCCCTGTACCCTCTACGTCGTACACACCCGCATCCATCACGCCCGGCCGTAAACGACGCACGTTTTTACACGCCCATCCTAGCGAAAAGATCTCCTGACCTCCCGCATGTCAGGGTCTTGGGGTGACCTAACACACGAATAATAACTGACATTGTCGCCTCACCGTCACCAGACCAATTAATCCCGGCTAGCGATCGAATTAGCCTACGCATGGCATGGCAAAGCCAAATCAAGCCCATCAGACCATCACGGCCATCATGGCCTGCCCCCGGCGTATAGCTAGTAGCCTAGTAGTACGTCGACGTATAGCCCACTGCATGCTGTCACAGTACGTAGGACGTGATTAGCTAATACTATCAGAGTAGTTCCCTTTGACCCAGGCTACCTGATCGATGCCCATGCATGCATCCTGTTCTTGGCCGGCGAATAAAGGTGATGGCTACAATTAATCATTGGCCTCTCATTTCCCCGTAACAACTAACCCAGATCGCAGGGAAACTACGTGCTCCGGTTGATCCATCTGTGGCGCACCGCAGCTGAGCTAGCAGCCACTGTCAAACGTAAACCCGTGGCGTAAAGGTGCTCCGTGTAGGGCCGGGTCTCTAGATAATTTTAACAGCGAAGATCGATCTCAGACCAGATGGATGGATCCGTGAAGTGCGCCTATATATGCAACACATGTACCACATGTCGAGGATCCAAATCGGGGTTATTATTTGACGTGACCGGCTATTAAATCTCGCGAGTGTGATTATCTTCGGACATGTGTCGCCTCTTCAACGTAGCTAGTATGCATATACGTGAAGCTCCAATACAACTCTCCTACCTCCTCCTCCTCCAAAAAAAAGCTAGGGTTCCTGCCTCTCGCCGGCGCTGCCGCAGGTCTGCCTAGTCTCCGGTGGCCCTAGGGCCATGGGGGCGCGGTGGATCATGGCAAGGGCCGGCGGGAGGGCTCCGATTTTAGTCGTCCCTTTCCGTTTTGTTAGGGTTTGTGTCCTGCTCAGGAAGACGAGACGGCGGCGGCTCCCTGAAGATAGAATAAAGGTCTCCCCGCCTAGCCCCCGTTCCGGCGGTGCGTCTAGCATCGTTGGTGGGCGTGTGGAGGTGTGTCTCCGGCAGATCTATCTTTGGTGGATTTGCTCGGATCTCGTCGTTGTTCTTCTACGTTCGTGTGTCTTTGGATTGGATCCTTCCGATCTACGTTATTCTTCATCGGCGGCGGTTGCTGTTCTGGTGCGCTGGTCCTATGGGGCCTTAGCACGACGACTTCCCGACTGTCTACTACAACAAGTTGTGCCCGACTCCGGCGATGGAGGGGCGATGACGGCGGCGCGCTTTCGGCTCGCTTCAGTACTTGTAGTCATCGCTAGGTGGTCTATGAATCTGGATGTAATTTTTATTATTTCTGATGTTCGTTGTACTGTCATGATTGAAGATGAATAGATCGGAAGTTTTCTCGAAAAAAAAAATAGTATTAGTGCTTGGATCCATCATCGTGGATTAATTATTAATAATCAGTGTGATCCTTTCGGCAGCATACGAAGAGATTCTAGCTAAACAAAGAGATGGTCGCCGGTCAAACATGCATGTCGACGTCCGACGTGTACGCAAGACCGGCCAGGGCTAAAAGGAAAAGTGAAAAGTCAATTCGGCGACGTGGCGGCACACCTGGACAGAATATTCCGTGTATATCTGCCAGCTCGGAGATATGATAAGGACAATATTAACTATATCTACGTATATCCGGAAACGTCGATCTACCACGATGAGTCTATGATAGCCTACACAAGTTTTTTTTTCCTCAATATTAATTGTGTCTACGTATATCCAGAAACGTCCATCTACCACGTACGATAAGTCTATTATAGCCTACGCAAGTGTTTTCTTGTCGGTGCATGATGCAAATTCATCAGCAAAAATGGACAGCCAGGCAACTACTATTACTACTCTATGCGTGGTAATGAGCCAGAGATGGCAGGTAGAAATTATGATATTTCGCGAGGGTGCGTGCGTGCGTACCATGAACTCGACGAAGGCGTTGATGAGGTAGACGGCATAGGTGGTGCAGACGGCGTCGGAGAGGAAGCCGCCGAAGAGGCCGAGCAGGAAGGCCGTGCCCATGAAGTTGGTAACTGTCGTCGCCGACTGCGCCGGCGAGTAGTGCATGGACTTCATCAGGTACGTTACCAGGTTGCTCGCGTTCGCCAGGAACGCCAGGTTCTCAAGCACCTCCGCAACTGCACGCAGGCACCATAACTTTGTCAGCGATCATAGCATGTGTGATGCATATACGTATAATGTATGAAACAAATTTTGATCCTGCTCAGATTAACCACTAGGTTACAAGCAGTGGCGGAGCTAGACGAAATCCGAGCGAAAGAACAGCTATGAACGTAAGGTGAAAAACAATTCACAAGCTGGTTCAAAGCTGAAGGGGGCATTGGCCCCCTCCCTCTTTGGATATTTTTGTGTGTGCAAAATTAGCATATGTAAGCAGCCGCAGCATGTGCGGTAATAACTGACATAACGCCCGCATTACATGGGTGCCTTTCCCGACGCGGGCCGGCCAATCTGCTTGCCGTTACCGCCTTGCGATTCGTGCCGTTTTTATTGCGCCCGTTTTTGGACGGCCCGCGGCCCCGCGCTCGGGGCGAGCAGGCGGGTAAAAAGCGAGGCCAAATAAAAAAAGGAAAGGGGCTGTTTGGATTGCAGCCCTCAGCTGCCAAACCAAAAAATTGGTCATTGACCAAGCCTGGCTTCCCGTTTGGATGGGAACCAATATTTTGGTGCGTCCAGCCCACTCCCGCTTTCCCAGTTCAGCTTGACGCCAAAAAGTTGGCAAGTCTGGGCGGCCAAATCCTACGCCAATAAATTGGCTAGCCAACGATTGGCAGGGCTCACACAGGCAAGAACCAAACAGCCCCAAAGTCTTTTTGACGCCATCATGCCTTCGCCCTCAACCACCAAAGCGAGAAACAGAGGCCACTCTAGCTCACAAGCCGGTTAGTTTCTCCTCTCCTCCACACACGCGAGAAGCAAGATGGGCCCCCGCTCGTTCCTTTCCCGGAACCAGGTCGCATCGTACGGGAGACTTCTAGAACGGCGGGCGGGAGAGAGAGAGAGATCGCCGTCCCGGCACAGTGACGAAACAGGGGCCATCGGTTGCATTGGAGAGCTTGGATGCCAAGGCTCGTGCAAAAGCGCCATGGACTGTAGCTCGGCGCAAGTTGTGTCTGCCCTCTTGGCATGCCACTGGGTGCTAAAGGTGCCCAATTCTTGCCAAGTTGCACGAACCCGGGAAACGGATGGAAACGCACGGTCTGCGAAAGCAAGAAATCAGGGGAGGAGGAGGAAAGGAAGGTGAGGGAAATGGAGATGGAGCCCAGACGGAAATCGGAGAGAGGCTATGGAGCACTACGGGTCAGAAAGCGGGCAAATCGGACAGGGAAAGGGCGCAGGTCCGATCGGGAAAGGAAGGGGGCGAAAGAAAGGTGCGTGCGGTGGCTTTCAGGATTGGGAAAGAGATGGCCGGCGGGGAAGGGAGGATGGACCATGAGTCCATGATGCTTGATGCATGCCCGCGGCGCAGATATGCAGGGGGTATCCTATTCCCGCTTGTGCTCCGTCTCCTTTCCCGCTCCGGTCGGTCCCCTACGTCGCCCTCTGTCTGTCTCCCGGCTCGGCCGAGACGGTTCTGGAAGAGCCTAGAAGGGACCGAGGAGCATGCATCACTGCGTGATCGAGAGAGGGAGGGAGTCGAATTTACTTACCCAGCACGAAGGAGGCGGCGACCATGCCGCCGTGCCGGCCCTTCACCGCCGGCCGGTTCCTCCAGTCCACGTACCCGTCCCACCGCTCCACCTCCCGCGGTCCGTCCTCCTGCAAACACAAGACCCGACAGATCAACACCGACAGCAACAGAATAAGAACTGCCGCATCGGCTCCAAGGAGATGGAGATCGATCGACTCACCATGCCGCCGCCTGCCTCTCCGCGCTGCATCAAGCCGCAACTTCTTTTGGGTGTCTCAAGTCTGAATCTCTGAACTGCTGGATGGAGAGAGGAGGCCGCTCAGCAAGACTCAGGGGAGCGCCGTGTGTTGTGTGTGACTGCCTGGCTGACGGGGGAGGAGGGGCATGGTGGCGTATTTAAAAGTGCCGAGGGGGCAGAGAGCGGGTGGCTGGCTGCGCCGCTGGTGCCGGAGGGGCAAAACGGTAAAACGGCGCCACCCCAGCCCACAGGGGCGGTTGACGGGGACTCGAGGGCACGCAGAGACGTCGATCTCAGGCAGCATGCCCCTCCTCCTCCTCTTGCGCGACGCAAATATTGTCTTCTTCTCGTGCCGCACGTTTTTCTATTTTCGTTTTCTCGTTCCCATTTCTCATTATTACTTCTTGGTCAGCTTCCGTTACTAATTTTAATTAATGGGTGCATTTATAGGGATTGTCTGGACTGATACGGCGTATATCCAGCTGTATTCGGTGAATTTGTAAATGAACACGTGCAGGGATGCATCGTGGCTGACCATTTCAGTCAACTGAATTTGAACGCGTTTGAGGCTGGATGTGTGCACCAACCAGATTAGTCTAGACTTTCTTGCGATATTGGAGATAAAGCCGAGCATACATGTGTCGATCGGTGCTTCTTATCACTGATGCGTATCCATTAGTTTTTCTTTCTTTTGAAACTGATGCGTATCCATTACTCCGTCCAGGTGCATAGGGCATCTAAGAGAATTTAGGATTTCCAAATATATTAGTCGCCCTTCATTTGTTAGCACTAATAACTCGTCTGCCCTTTTCGCAAAAAAAAAAAAACTCGTCTGCCCACCCCAATGCACGAAGCGTTTTCAACTGCCCATTTCTCTCCCTTCCATGTACAAACCAATCAGCCGCCTCTACCATTTACTTTTTCTTTGCATGCATGCGTGCTGGACCTAAAGAATTGGGTGGAACAACCCGTTAGCCTATGCATGGTTAGTCCAATTATCACAGCTCTTAATGCTGGATTAACTAGAGGGAGAGAAAAACGTGGTGAGCATCCAATCAACGCATGCCTAGTTCACAGTGCCACTCCTTAGGTGCCCTATGCACCTGGACGGAGGGATCATTAAACCCGGAATAAACACCTGCTAAAATAGTGCTGGCTGTCTGAGCTATGGCTGTACATTTCCAAATTTTCATTGCGTGAACGTATCAAACTTTCCATTTCCCTTTCCGTTGGCCCTGCGTATCATCGGATGCAGAGGATTTGGAAGGTTTTTCTTCTTTTTGTTGTCAAAATTGCCATTCTGTATTCCTCTGCAAATAAATGAATAAACAAATATCCCATGATGCACCCGTGTTCTATTCCATCAGTACACCCCTACTGTTGATGAGTGCTCCAAACCGTCAGCCGCCGGAACTGAACAGGATCAAGGATGGTGTTCACTCGAGAACGCTAGGACGACCTACTCTGAAAGTCCCCGACATGCTTTGTCAAGCGCGCAGTGAGCAAGCGCCAATGGTCAGGAGCAAGTTGAGGATTCTTCCACTGGATGCGTACGTCGCCTGATCACCGATCAGTCGCACGCCCTACCGAGCAACGAGAGGAAGCCTGACCGGTCGATGGTTCGTCGGTCGTCGAAGCGAGAGGACTGATCAGCCGCACGCCCGAGCAACAGGAAGAAGCATGCATGGCCTGGCCGCGGTGCTCTCTGCTTCTACTTGTTGTCGACTACGACAGTACGCGAGCAACATGAGGATCGGACAGATCCATTGGGGTGAAATTGGTGGGATGCGATAGGTGGAATCAGTGTAATCATTCTCGATGGATCTCCTTTTTTTGTCTAGTGCCACTCCTCTGATTCTCTCTTGCAACTGGTTTGGGGAGATTGAATTTGATCCGTTCAGTTTAGTTTCTAATTTCATCACAATAAAATTTTAATATTTCATTTATGGGTCTAATGTTCGGGCCTCACATAAAGTTGGAAGCCTTTTATTTCGCGAAAGAATCGATGCAAGATTTTTAATCTTGTGTTCGATTTTTTTAGTAAGTTCTATTTTTTAGCCCATGTGTTTGAAATTTTAATAGGAAATTGACCCCAGTTAAGAGTTTTGCCATAAATTGGAAAGTCGTGACACATTTTACCTTATCTGATTATAACATGTTCTTCAAGTGAGTCCCAACTGTTAGGGTACACGTGGCGTGCCATGTCCACGGGTCTTCCTCCATGCGTTTGCCGCCCGGTCCCGTATCGCTTGTCTTTCCCGAACTACATGGTCGAGCCTTAGTTCGAGCCGGAACCCATCATGTTCCACCATCTCCCGCACACTTCTTTGACGTTTGAAGCGGAGGACATCAACGGTATGGCAAACAAGCCAAAATCTTACCTTGAATATGTTGATTGATGATTGTTTTTCCTAGTGTATCAGGAGAATGACAACGCAACACCCTTGGCTTTGGTTTGGTCATCTGCTTCATCTCCCCTACGAAGCAATTCATTTTGTATTCTCTTGCTTCGGTTTTTCATCATTGTAAGGATTCGGAGTGATATGTAGGTTCTCTTGTGAGCTTGTAGGCCATGTTGAAGATAGAGCTAGTAATATGTATGGCCGGCGGAGTGAAAGTTTCGAGTAGTTTAGCTAGCTATAAATTAGGAGATGCTCTCATACATTATCCGTCACGTGTTTTATTTCTTTTGACATTCAGCCGTGGGGCTGGATGATCCTGTGGGTGAGGACACATTGAAGACGAGCATAAATCCAATTCACTTAGGCTTATGCTACGGTCTGAATCTTTGGGAAAGATCGGTCGAGTCGTGAGCCGTTCTATGCATGTGATGTTTATGTGTGATCGTCTCTTTTCTCTTCACATTCTTCATTGCAACATGATCCTTGTTGCAAACCTCACTGCCAACACGACCTATACTGCAAACCTCGTTGCAACACGATCCCTGTTGCAGAAGCACCTCCCGCAGGTCCCCCCTTGGAGTACCTCCGGCTAGGTATAGCTAGCTTCATCCATTTTGGTTGTCGTCACTCGTCACCATCGGTGCCGTACGTACCTGGCCAAATCTCCTACACGCCATTTTCATTCAGATTGGCGACGGATATGCCCGGGCATGCACGGTTCACCATACCTACGTACTACACGGGAGAGTTCCAGAGGAAATGTACAGCCGTAGATGTATACACACATGTCACAGATCTGGGTGCATCCATCAGTCCGTGCATGTCTTTTTCTTGTGCGCCTGTGCCCAGTGGCGGATCCAGGAATTGAACTTACCCGGGGCGAAACATTTAATGTCTAAATTTTTTGATGGACAAATGCAAGCCCGCTGAACCAAGACTAATAAAATTTCAAATATGAAGCTAGATGCACTCGAAAATTAACATAACTAAAGATTCGAAACTGTTCAAGATTCTTGACAAGTAGATCATGTAACCACCAAAAATCACAAATACAACATAAACGTTACAGAGAACTACTAACATGGACTCCCGCTGCTTGAATCATTCATTCCATGGCCCAAAATATCCAACTCCATGACTAATAGATACCTACAATAGGTGAACAAGCTGCATATCAATATATATCTTAGCACAAGTATGCTAATAGTTTGAAACAATAGATAACAGAAGTATTTACCCTAAGTTCTAAGTATATGAGGAGGGTTTGGTAGATGGCCTCTACGGTCTCTCAAGCGATGAAAATGTTCTATAATCTTCTTGTCATCAATTCCAGCAAATATATCTCGCTCAACATAGCATATCATCATATCATTCAACCAATCATCAGATATCTTATTTCTCAAATCTGTCTTTATGATATTCATGGCTGAGAAAACTCTTTCAACTGATGCCGTCGCTACCGGCAAAGTCAAAGCAAGTTTGATGAGCCGATAAACCAAAGGATTCAGTAGTTGGGGGAGCTCCAAAATAAGCAGCAATTGGTTTCATTTTTTTAAAGATTCCCTACATTACAACATCAAAAGAAATCAATTGTAACCAGTACTGATTGTAACATATATGGCAATATAAGCAGCAATATAGACCTTTCACAGTTTCACTTGAAGATTTGATGAAATCTATGGAGGTAAAGGTAGTTTAATAAAACGCATATACTCTGTACCAGTACTACTCGGTGGTTATATATGGCTATATCATCAGATTATTTGTACCAGTGCTACTCTACAGACGGTAGGGGAAACCAAGCACTTTGATAAAAACACATATAATCTGTACCAGTTGCTTCTATCACTAATTCAAAAATTGGCTAGAAATTGAAGGTCAATATCAGAACAAAATGGACTGTCTCTGTTGGGGGGTGTGTGTACGGTGTACCTGCTGGTTGCGCTTGCTGATTTTGCAAACTGCAGCTGCCGGCCATTTGCACGAGCTCGATGCCGTGCCGCCGCTGCTTCCTCCCACGCAGGCCGTGCCCGGGATTGCTTCTTTTGGTTCGCCCATTCGCGGATTCGGATCAGGTGCCCGGCCCCCAGCGGCCGGCGGCCGGTGAGGTGGACTGGACTAGCGGAGCCGCGGAGCTCTGTGGCGGCGAGTTGGCGACGGCTAGGTTAGGGCAGTTAGGCTCGCTCGATTGGGGATTTCCTAGGAGCTAGTTTGGGGCTTGGGTGAATGTGTGCGGCAGGACTGGTGTGCAGCCGCTCTCTTCCTCGTTTTGGGCTGCAACTGGGCTCCCGTGCACTCACCTACATATATGTGCTGGGCCCATGTATAACGAATCGTATTTTTTTTTAAGTTATTCCGTATACCCGGGGCGGCCGACCATACTCGCCCCTACCGTGGCGCCGCCCCTGCCTGTGCCGTGGTAATCTGAGAAGGAGATATGAACGAAGGGCCGGTCGCAGTACATGGGATTGCTAATCGAAATGACACAGACGATTCCTTCTGTCCCTGAGTGTTAGGTGACGTTGAAAGCTTCTTTCTCAGCTAGGACATATTAATCGTTCTTATCTTTATTCTTATATATACAAGGACCTAAGTTGGTGACGTTCTGTTCAGGCTCAGAGATTACCTCTTAATTGATTGCCGTAGTTATCATAGAATATGTGTAGCTGACATATGTATCACAATATTTGGTTGATTTCTTTGGAAAACTTTCGATCTATTCATCAAGTATCGTATCAGTAGAAAGAATATCAGAAGTAACAAAAATTACATTCTGACTTCATCGGTATATCTTTTGGGAGACTTTTTTATTTACACAAAGGTAGAGACTGGGGATGTATCTGGTGCACCGGGGCAATTGGTGTTACCGGTGCACATTAAAAATTGTTCGACAAAATCCGGGAAAAATTTAGTGCATTGACACAACATCAATGTATATTGTCATAAAAATTCAAATCAAAATTTGAAACATTGCTCGAGATACAAAAATGACAAATTTGACACTGAATAGTACATAACACAAATTGGACTTCAGTTTTGGCCCATTAGCACATTGATGCCAAATTTGTCATTTTTGTATCTCGAGCGATGTTTCGAACTTTAATTTGAATTTTTCTGATAACATACATTGATGTTGTGTCAATGCACTAATTTTTTCTGAATTTTTTTGAACATTTTTGAATGTGCAACGGGGTCCGATGCACCGGTAGCACCAATTGCCCCGGTGCACTAGATACGTTCCCGGTAGGAACTGCGATGATACGAGCGTTAAAACAATTCCTGCAATAATAAAAAAAACTTTTATAGCAACACATTAGTATTTAACTTTCGTATAAAAGCACATATATTTAGTTAGTGCAAATAAACATTCATGCATACATGTCTTTGTTCATATCCCAAAAGCTTAAGGTATTAGGTACTATCAGTATATTGTTTGGTCATGCTCAAGACCTACAATGTTAACAAACATAACTTAAACAAAACTAAAGGCCGCCTTTTCATTTTCCTTTTTTCAAAATGTTAGAAACTATACAACATATAAATTAAATCAGCATGGTCATCACTGCATGCAACTTTGATTTGGTTGTGGAGGCAGAATGGCCAATATGTTATAGAACTAAAAGGTCGAATGTAAACCAAAATATCAACTCTCATCTAATTTTAATCCTTAACTATTCAACATCTACATGCAAGCGTGAACTACTAGAACATTATTAAATAGGACCCCGATCTAGTTTTTCTCGGTAATTTAGCCGATATGATGTCATTTAATGGAGGTCTTGCCGATGGCGCCATCTAAGGGTGGTTGTGCCACGCAGATTAACAAATAATAACACTTGAAGTAAGAGATGTTCGGAAATGGTTGCCTCGCCGCTTCACCTCCATGCACAAGATTCCTTACATGCCATCAGTTGATGTATTAAAAGAACAGTGCACTAGCGTCTCTTTGGCTCAGATCATACAAATGAATGACCTGTACCTCATTCATGCGCCTATACGGTCTTGGAAACCTTGGCTATAAGCCACCGCAAAGGGAATTTACGAGCATGAGATTGAGATGAACTGAAGACTCTTAATCACCATGGCAAAATCACCTTTAGAGCAACATCATCATCATTAGTTGTCGATTGGTAAAACATCCGCTAGATGGTGTCACGTCGGTAAAATAACCCTTGATTACCCTAGTTCTACTAATAAATAGTTTGGGTTATATGTAAAGGTACCCATAGGTTTTTCCCTATGTTTAGAGCTCCTTTGTTCCAAAGGAATTCCATATGTTTTTGGAGCTAGGATTTGAATCCTTAGGAATATTTCTTACATACCCCGCTTGATTCGTAGAACTGGAATCTTTAGGAAAGATACCAAAGGATTGCTTTGCACTCTATTTTGAAGAAAAATTACCATCCACTAAAACCTTCTTTTACAATTCTTTGTTTATCTTGTGACATCAAACACTCTCTATTCCAAATTCTTCTTGTTTGCTAATCCTATAGATTCAAGTGGGCGTGTCACTCCCCGTGTATTTCCTATTCCTGTGTTTTGAAATACCTGTGAGTCAAAGATGACCCACTCGTTTCATAAGAATGAAGCTACTAGATTCCTAAGTTTTTTCTCTCCATATCGGCCCGATTAGTAAGGATTCTTGGCATTAGATGAGATCTCCTGAAAATTTCCTTAGAATTGGAACGAGCATGGCATCTCAATCTTTTGCCTTTTCTATTCCTAGGAATTAGAAATCATGTAAACCGAATAAGCACTTGATGGTTTCAGGTTTAAATTGGACCGTGGAATATATAGTTAAATGTTTTCTTTCACATAAAAGGCAGCATGTATCCAATGCATGAGAAACATGTACCAGCCCACCGAATAAAAACTCGATGTTCTGTGCATGCATGCATGCATGCATGCTCAGCTTCCCGTGTTTTTTTTGCGAACCAACCTGTGGTTGGATGGTTAGAGGGACTGTGGTATCCCCAGCCCACCAGGGTTCAAATCCTGGTGCTCGCATTTATTCCTGGATTTATTTCAGAATTTCCGGCGATGCGCATTCAGTGGGAGGAGACGTTCCCGTCGACGACGAGGTGCCTACGGTGACTTCGTAAATTTCAAGATGATATGCCGGCTCAGTCTCTCGGAGGTGCTCATAGGGATAGGGTGTGCGTGTGTGCGTTCATAGGGGTGAGTGTATGCGCGTGTATATGAGCGCTTGCGTCTGTACTATGTTCAAAAAAAAAAAAAAGCTTCCCGTGTTTTTTCTAACAAAGTGTGCCGTGTGAATGTGCAAACGTACGTATCAACACGTGGGCCCAGCACGGAAGGACCTTATCTGCGATGCACACCCATAGTCGTCGTAGGCATGGGTGAGATGGTGCCAACTTTTTCCATGGAACAAGGTTCCCACAGTCACGGGCCATCCATTTTCTCCTCCCCACTCATGCATGCATGTGCTCAAAAAGGGATATATATACATGAAAAAAAATAAGCACTGCCGTCGCCGCACCATACATGGTACAGACCTCAGAGCCATCACGAGGCCGTAACGGAATTGACCCACGGTCAATTTCCGCTAGTACGAGAAACTTCAAGAGTGAACAGCTACTTCCCTCTCAGTGTACATGCGTGCGTACATACGTGTTGGGAAACCAACGGTGCCTCGAGCTTTCGAGGAGCTGTGGCGCTTCCTGGAACAAATCCCGCTGTTGTTCTCAAGGGGTACGTCGTCACGCATGTATGCCGCGTACTGCGTAGGTTGCCGTCGAAGTGGATTTGGGTTTGAGACCGGAGCATCAGTGTGATGGACATGCATGGAGGAGATGATCTTGACAAGATTCGTTCTGTATGGCCATGTTGCTCTCTGATCATGTTACATCCAACAGTACATCTATGGTAGTACTGCCAATGTATTAATGCGTGTAGTTAAACGGGGATGGACGTGGACGACATATATACACTAGCATTAGATGGAGTAGTAAAAGCTTGTTGGTAAGTCAAATAGTTGCAGTTTATTTGAAGCATCGAATGAAAATTCGACACACTTATTTACAAAATCATTCCTTCGGTTCATGTCAACCAACATCACAGCTGGTACACGTGTTAGCCATTCGGCACCCATCCGCGAGTTTGAGCGAAAAGTCAGGGAGAACTTTTGCATCATGTTAGGCTGAACAATACCGTGACCGTGAGTACGTAGCAGCCATGCGTACATAAAATAAGCTTTGACTTTGCCTCCTTCTGCAAACGCATCACAAGAAGGCTGCAGCAAATAAACTACGAGGAGTCGAGGAAAGTTTGCATGTGAGGGGCGGGGCACCGGTGTACGTGTCCTCTGCTGCACTATATATATTCGCGCGACCATGCATGAGTTTCCTACAATTCTTACCTTGAGTGTGTAAAGGTAGACTAATACTTACTTTATTCGTTCTTAAATATAAGTTTTTTTAAGAGATTTTATTAAAGGACTACATACGAAGCAAAATGAGTGAATTTACACCTTAAAATATGTCTATATACATCTGTATAGTTTGTATCGAAATCTTTAAAAAGACTTATATTTAAAAACAAAGGGAGTACATTTCTTGACTTACAAGGACTTGAATAGTTGAATGGTACATGCACTTCCTGTCAGGCCAGTCTAGTCGCTAACTGTCGCTGCCATGCGCAGATGCACGCGTGTTAAACCGAAACCCCGGAAGAAATAGCGGGTATATGGACTGACTAGCAGGCTAGGCTGGTCGTTTCTTTTTTTTTTTTTTTGCGGGAAAGGCTGGTCGTTTCAAAGCGTGGCCGAAAGAAAGATCAGCAAGGTAAAAATATATAGGAGTACTTTTCTTCGATTACACTACTGAGCCTTTTCTTTTTGCGGGTAAACTGAGCCTAATTCTGTTCCAAGTAAAACTACACTTCTATATATGGCTTTGCATGCACGGAAGTTTTACCCTATATGAAGGTAAACATCACACAAAATACTTTTTCTTCCAAGAGGCAATACAGTACAATTTGTCCACGGATCCAATTTCTTATAGCTGCAGTGCTGAGCCAGTGAGCCTATAATCAGTGAACTTTCTTCAGCGGTTCTAGTCGTCGTTGAAGTGTGCGTTGGAAATTTTGTACGTACACTATTTTAAAAGAGCTGACTTCTCAGGGCGGACGGCTAAGACGGGTCGATAAGTAAGCATAACATGCCCGCAGTTGCTAGGGATGGCAGTTTTCCTTATGGGTATGGATACCCCGTAAACAACGGGTATGAGCAAGACTTGAAGAGATTTTATACCCACTTGTAACGAGTATACATACCTGCACTCCCGCAAAAAAAAAGTATACATACCCGCAAATTATATGGGTAGTGCATGCATATGAAATTGCGTCCATGGTAACCCAATGGATACCCAAAAATTAATAAATAAATAAATAAATAAAAATTCTATGACATGTGGGATCAACATCCAACTCCTATGGTCCAAACATAAATCTTGTATTCCCTAAACCGGCCATAGGTCATAGGCCCGCAATCACCTGCTCGACACTCCTCCTACGTCCTATGTGACTCCTCGAAACGATTAAATCTTGACTCATCGCCACCTGACTCCTGTGAACTCTCAATACAGGGATCCCCAATTCCAACCGCCGCCTCCCACTATGTCGGGCTTCCACCAACCGCTGCTCATACTCCCTTGATGCCTCCAAGAAGCCACCCACCGGAGGAGGCTGCGTTGGTGCTATAATGCTCGCCCATATCACTTGAATTTTAGACTAATTTGTCTACTTTTCAAAATTTAAATGCTATATATGGTACCAGGTCAAAATAAGTGCAACATTTGTAGTTCGTCTAGTCCTTTTTGTTTTTTCGCACAGGTCAAAATGCTTATGCTTTTCCCCTAAAAATTGCAGATAGCATTTGGGTGTGACAATGAACACATCTATTTTTTTTTAAAAAAAATAAAATTTGCAAGAAACCTTTTTGATGCACAGAAGCATATGCTACCGAGAGCCGAATTGGATTTCTGAGACCTACGTACATGTGAGTTGAGTGGTTAGGGCATTTCTAACCGATCCCCTATAACCGGTTAGTGGAGTATATTTAGCTTTTTACTCCACTAACCGGCACCTAGCCGATCCCCAATCCGGCCTAACGGAGTATAATTTTACTCCTCTCCCTAAAAATTTCCCTGTTTATACTCACTCTCTCCTCTGCCGAGTAAAACGGCATGGCTCTCCTCTGCTGCCTCTCCCTCCCCTCCCGCGCCGCATATTCGCCCCCGCCGCCCCTCCTACCCCTCCCCCCTCCCCGCCGGCACCGGCCCGCCACCGGGGAAGCCTTGTAGGCCTCCGCCGCTGTCCTCCACCACCTCCTCATCCCGCCGCCGGCCAAAAATCAAGGGGATCTGCGGCTGCTGTCGCCGCCGCCGGATTTGGCGTTTCCGGCCGCCGGCGGCTGCGCCTTGCCATGGATTGGCCGGGAAGCGGCCCACACAGCCCCGTCAAAGCCTCCGTGCCGCATGCAGGTACCGGCTCTTCCTCTAGCCACTCTAATCGCTCCCGTCGTCGGTTCGCCGGCAGATACACGGCCGGCCGTCGCCCGGGCTCGGCGCTCGCGCAGCGGCTCGCTGGCTCGCAGCTGCCGGTCATACAGTGCGACGACTGCACACGGCAAGTGGTGCGTCGAGTTTCTTCCACGCCGCAACATCCCGGATGTGTGGTCTTCAAATGCACAAACGATAGGGTATGTGCTTGTTTTGATTCGGTTTTTTCACCGGATTCGGTTCAATTTCGGTAGCTCATTGATGCTCATCTATGTGTGTAGGATGATGGATGCTCGTTTTGGTATTGGGAAGAAGAATACATCGATATATTGATAGAACGAAAATTAATAGATGTTCGTGCACTCCTTGCTAGAATTGAGGCTAAAGATGAGACTAGATGTGAGATTAGAGAAGAAATTAGAGGAGAAGCAACGTCTACTTCTTTAGAATCAAAGAAGAAGAATGAAGTATGCAAGATCGAGAATCCGCAGATCAACAATGAAGGCATCGAGAAGATATTAATCCAACTAGTGGGAGCAGTTATGAAAATTGGATATCTTCTAAAATGTCTAATTGTGGTTCTTGTTTTCTTTGCTCTTGCTCTTCTAGCAAAGAATTGGTGAATTATTATGTAATCCAATGTCGTTGAATGAAATAAAGAAGCAAAGAAATGTGTTTTGGTGGCTGAATTTTTTTATTTTTATTTTTTGCGGGAGAAAGACTTATATTACTCAATCAATAAGTTCTTACAATCATCGATCACCAACTCACAGACCTTATCTGGTCCTGAACCTAGCCAAGTCACAGTTCTACCTTCAACTCTGGCAAAACCTGCTAAACAGTCGCTAGCTTTATTCTGACTACGAAAGACATGAGTAATACTAGTTTCTCTCAAACTCCTCAGATACTTAATCTCCTTAACAATAGAAACGTAGACAGAGCGATCAACACCAGGATCTTGGATCATAGCCACCGCCGAACTGGAGTCCATCTCAATAGCAATAGGCAAATTAGTTTGTTGAAGAGCAAGGGATAAACCCTCCATACACGCACAAAGCTCAGCTTCAAGCGCATCACGACAGGTGTGAAGATGCCTACATGCCGAGAAGATGATCTCACCCTTCTCACCCCGCAGAATCATACCAACACCAGCATCACCTCTGACGCCCAAGGATCCATCTGTATTAAGCTTCACCCACCCGGGCTTAGGTAAATCCTAGGGTAGTAGCTGTGGAGATTTCGTAGCATGCGATCTAGGGGGCATATAAGATATAGAACTCTTCCCTTTAGGCGGGTCCATAGAAGAATTTAGTTTGATCCCGATAAGCGAATCCCAATAACTTTGAAGGAACCGAACTGAAACTTCCACAGGTGGAGGCGGCTTGTTGTGTGTGACTTCATTCCTAATGAACCAACACCTCCAAAAGACCATCAAAAGCATGCATCGAGCAGTCTCATCGAGGGGTGCAATTGCATGTAGTAGCCACTCCTTCCCCAAGTTCACGAAGGACTCCCGCGCAGGTAGACACCACACCTCGGACATAGCATTGTACAGCTGGCGGGCGAGGGGACAGTTTAACATGGGATGAAAATTATCTTCTGGTTCGACCGCACACACTGGGCACATGCTCGAAACCTCCAAACCAATTTTCTGTTTATTGAGCCAGGTGGGAAGGGAGTTCGTAGCCAGTCGCCATGCAAAGTTCCTGACTGTAGGGGGCACACCACACCCCCAAATATCCTGCCAACATTTCCTTCTGCCCGAGGGATTGGAGCTCGATGTCGTCGCATTGTCTCTGTTGGTTTCCTCCAAGGCCAGGTTATAAGACGATTTAACAGAGAACATACCCAGCCTTCCCGGTCCCCATGCTAAGGTATCACCATCTAATCTCGGTGAAGGTTTGATTTTCATAATCTCCTCCACATCTGCCTGCACAAAATACCTTGACATGACATCATACTTCCACACGCCATTTTCATTGAGCAGATCCGCAACAAAACGGATATGACAATTTCCTCACTGTGATATAGGTTTATAAGAATAGGGCCTTGGTATCCAACTATCTCTCCAAACTCTGATGCTACGGCCATTCCCAACTCTCCATAGTAAGCCTTTCTTCAACAAATCAAGACCATGACTAATTGCTTGCCAAGAAGAAGAGGCATTACCCGAGAAAACAGTGTCCTCTAACTTGCCATTTGGATAGTATCTCGCCTTTAGCACATGGGCACACAAGCTGTCCGGATTATCAATCAGTCTCCATGCCTGTCTGGCTAATAAAGCTTGGTTGAACAATCTGAAATCACGGAAGCCAAGACCTCCTTTATCTTTAGGTTGGAGAAGATGATCCCAACCCTTCTAATGAACTTTCCTCTTCCCTTCCTTAGAGCCCCAATAAAAGTTTCTAACCATGCGAGTCAGGTCATCACACAAGGAGAACGGGAGCTTGAAAACACCCATAATGTAAGTCGGCAATGACTGTGCTACAGATTTGATAAGGACCTCTCTTCCTGGTTGCGCCAAGTAGTTGTTCCCCCGCTGAATTAGGCGTTTAGTCAGACTCATTTGAAGATTTTGAAAACGTCCTTTAGACATACGCCCATCCGGAGTTGGGAGACCCAGATATTTCTCCTCAAAGACAGTGTTAGTAACCTGTAGAGCAGCCCGAACTTGATCTTGCACCACTGTCGGGCATGCATCCCCACAGAAAAGGGAACACTTACTATAATTAAGACTCTGCCCGGTAGACATGCCATAAGTGTCAAGAACACTCTTAACCTCCAATGCTTGGTCCTGAGACGCCTTAAAGAAAAGCAAAGTGTCATCTGCAAATAATAAGTGTGATATACCCGGAGCCCTTCTGCAAATTTTAACATGTGTAATACTGCCACTAGCAACCTTGCTTCTCAACAATGCCGACAAGCCATCCGCAACAAACAAGAACAAGAAAGGTGAAAGGGGGTCACCCTGCCGAAGACCACGCGACGGTGCAAATGAATCCAAGAGGGTCCCATTAAGTTTGACAGAATATCTCACTGATGTGACACACGCCATTATCCAGTCCACCCATTGATGAGAGAAACCCAGCTTTTGCATCATCTGCTTCAAGAAACCCCAATCCACCCTATCATACGCTTTTGATAAATCCAACTTATATGCACAGAAACTTTTTGACGGATCCTTCTCTTGCTTAATATAGTGAAAACACTCAAAGGCCACTAGTGCATTATCAGTTATCATCCTCCCAGGGATAAATGCACTTTGCTCCGGGGAAATTAGGTCATCCAACAAGGGCCTAAGCCGGTTAACTAAGCATTTCGAGATCACCTTGTAGACCACATTGCACAAACTTATTGGCCTGTAATCAGACATTCTGAGAGGGTTAGGTATCTTAGGAATCAGTACAATAGAAGTTGAGTTCGCACCTTCTGGCATAACACCAGTACGAAAAAATTCCTTTACCGCAGTCAGAACACTTTCCTTCAAAGCACCCCAATTGCGCTGAAAAAAACGGGCCGGAAATCTATCCGGGCCCGGGGCTTTTAGAGGCCCAATCTGAAAAAGAGCATCTGCTATTTCTTTGTCAGAGAACGGCGCGCACAGCCGCACATTATCAACATCAGAAACTCTTGCTTCAATCAGGTTCAGAATATGAGAAGCCTCAAGAGACGGATCAACAGTGAAAATGTTGTGAAAATAGTCATTTGCCACCTTCCCCATTGCTTCAAAATCAGAATGTACCGTCCCAATGCTATCCGTGAGCTCTTTGATCTTATTTTTTCTCGCCCTCCACACTGCCTTGTTCTGAAAAAACTTTGTATTTCTATCACCTTCTTTCAACCAAGTGATCCTAGAGCGCTGTAACCACATCATCTCCTCTTGATAAAGCAACTCGTTCATCATGTCTGTAACCCTACGGATATCTTGTCTATCCGCGTTCATAGACATCTACTCTTCTAGTTGGGTTCTAGACTTGGCCAACTCCCTCGTGACGTTGCCAAATTTCCTACTCCACGATTTCAGTGCCGTCATGGTTTTATTCAAAGCTTCTTGCAGCTCGGCCATATTACCCACCGACCCAACAGAATCCCAGGCTTACTTAATGACATCCGGTAGCCCCTCATCTCTCTCCCAAAAGAGTTCATATCGTCTAGATGAAACCCTAGACGGCCCCGGGTCCGGTGCGCCCTTGACTATCACAACAACGTGATCAGAGCAAGGTGATGGTACATGTAGCACCGAAGCATATGCAAACATATTACGCCAATCATTTGTCGCCACCGCTCGGTCAAGACGAACTCGAACATTGTTTTGGTGGCTGAAATTGAAATGCAAATGAAAAACAAATTACTCCGCTAAGTTTAGGGAATCGGCTAGGTCCGGCCAAAACTTAGGGGATCGGTTAGAAATGCTCTTAGGTACCTAGGCAGCCACACAATGTCTGTGTGCATCGGATGGTGCAGAGCCGGGGCGTAAACCTTCTTTTTCAACAAACAAAAAACGTAGAAACCGAATACCATGGGCAGAGCGCGTGTCATGGTAGAAAATTGCGTGGGGGGGTCATGCATGCATGCATGCAGCGGTGGTGTAGGGGTTCATGGACCAGTCGATGTCCCTGAAATTTAATTTCAGGTTCACGAGCCATGTTTTCCCATGGACAGGAGCAATCTCATATGTATGTGTGAGATTTTTGTGTGGGTATATGATCTGCAAGGTGTCATTGATCAAGCCAAGTTATCAAGGTCGCTCGTGTTCTGAGTTTTGACTGGAACCTGTTGCCGACTGCCCGCCGGTAGGATACGAAATTGCATTCGTCGTCCAATTCCAGGCAAAGGGCTACGTGAGCCTGCCACGTACCTCGACCGGCCGGTCTATTTGGCGAGAGCCGTGGACGGTGAAAACACGCGCGCGTGCGTGACAGGGAGAGCGCGCGCGCGACCGCTGTCGAAATCGCTCTTGACTCCACTCCTCACGTACTACGTACTGTAGCACCGGTCAAGACCGGAACATGCACCGCACCCCGAGCGTACGTACGTAGTTTTGTTAGGCCTTTTCTTATCCGGTTATCCGTTATCCCGACCAGCTCGACGCCTAAATGCAGACCGCAGGTCGTACGTACATCCACCTGTACAGACAGGCAGAGACTGAGGGTGAGTCAGGATGTTCGAACTCTACGCGCGTACGCAGGCGGCTTGGCCGCACGAGTCATTCGATGGTTGCTGACCGGCCGTCGCTGGTTCCTCCTGTGGTCATGCGAGGAAGTAACGTACGCGCTGCACGTGCATGTGAATGGTGCGCTCGGTGGCCAGCTCGTCCGGCTGGGCGGTCGGTCGGATAGGGAGTTGTTCCGACGCCTTTCGGTTCGGAGATCACGCGAGACTTGACTCGGGTCGACCCACGGCTCGGTCGAGATTCGAGCGTGCGTGCCATGGCCGTACATATCCGACACTGAGATCGAAAGCGCGCACTCGATGGATTTTGCCTTTCGCGGGTATCATATATCTTAATTAAGTAGGAGTAATCAGTTAGTCAGTTAAGCATGCTAATCCGCGGCTTATACCCTTCTTCACTCCGAGTGCAACGAGTCGTCACCTGCCTAACTCTGGACTCCGGAGCCGCGTGATTGCACGTGCATGCATCATGCATGCACCCGCGCAACACGCGGCGCGGCGGACCTCACGTACGTCCTCGCCTCAGCACGCCTGATCTCACCATGCATGTCGCCGGTCGATCGGGGCGATACGAGTCAGCCAGCCACCGGGTGATCATACGATCGCTCACGTACGTACGTAACTGTACGTGCGGCCGCGCCTGCGCATGCATGTTGAGTGGAGATGGGAATCATGCACGTTCGATCCACTTCCACGGGATCGAGGGGGAGAGGATTTCACTTCAGTAGTGGCACACACACAAAAAAACAATAATTCCTGCTAGTGACCGACCATGAAAAATGAAGCCTAAGCTTACATACTATCTTGGTGGAAGAGTGGACCGATGCACAATTCTACTAGTATCTGTCTTAAATAAAGTCATACGGAATTGAGTTTGTATTTCTATTTCAGTCGATTGAGATTCAGCAATCCCGATTTTACAAACCGTTCTTGTATGATCGGCGCTTTGTTCTTTGTTTTCTCAAATGTCCAGAAACTTCCGATATGTTTAACGTGGAGGTCCATCATCCGAAACTTTACCAATGTGTAGGTGGGAACGAAATTCTGATACTCGAATCACGACCAGCAACTTTACAAGTTGTCTGCAACAAGGATATGAATGCATCAGGTATATGGTCGTTGTTGTTGCTTTACAAGTAGACTGCAGGTGCCATATCGTATATGTAGTCACGTGCACGATGGTCCACAGTCCGCAAGCAGAATCGATACCCCCGGATGGGGAAATCCCAAATCATTTGGCCGGTGCGACATCGTTCTAGAGTCCCGGATCATATTAACCGTATGCAAGAAGCTTGCACTAGCTTGTTGTGTCGTTGTGGTTTCTGTTAATAGAAACCGGAGAGGGAGCTCTCTTTTTATTTTATTCTAAAAAAAGGTTGTTGTGTCGGGTTTCTTTTTGTGGCTTCTTTTCACAAAAGAAACCAAAACCGAACATATAGGGCGATAGAAGAACGAGATTGCTAAACCTCAGTCAATTGAGACTTAACCAAGTCCCAGTCGATGTTATATTCATGTGACCTTATGTGGAGATCCGTATAATTTTTTTTCTTCTTTTTATATGTTATGTCACTTGACCGAGACTTGGTCAAATCTCAATCGACTGAGATCTAGCCACACCTTTGTAAAATAAGATTTCACGCCTGCCTAGACGAGCCAAGAGCATGCTTTTTGACTTATAAAACACTCTTTTTAGGGAACTAGAGGATAATCCGCGCGTTGCCGCGGGATGGTAGTGATAATTAGGTTGATGACGTGAATAATTGTAAGACCTAATTATGATGTGATGTCAAATGAGTTGACAGTCATGCATGAATTGTACATGTGAAAGGGTTGCTTGCATGGAAAAATAAGTTAGTGGGACGGTAGATTAATGATGTGGCAGACATGCATGGTTTGTTGATGTGGAAGCATTGCATGTTTAGGAAAAATAGTTAGTGGGTTGCAACTATTTAAGAATAGAAGATATAAAACACTTTCTTAGGGCATCTCCAACGCCGACCAGCAAATTTGCTCTGGCATCCGTCCGCGGACAGGGAGGGACCAGTCTGCATACACTGATGCGGGAGCCGGCCATCCAACACTGCCCGCATACATTTCAACCACTGTTTGAACTGACCGGACAAAATTCATGCAAACACGGCGTATTTCATATAAACCGGACGAGATTCATTACATTTCGGACACTTCAACTAAAAGCGGAGCTCGTCTGACTCTGGAAGTATAATTTCGCCTCTGTGTCCTCCGCCTCCTCCATATCTTCCGTATGTCCGGTTGCGCCGCTCATCGGAGTGGCCATGCTTTAGCCGGAGGGGGAGAGTGGCTCATTCGCTTCCGTGAAGCCAAGGCGGGGGTCGACAATGTCCGCGCTGAGCCGGGCAGGACACCGGATGTGTATACATGCGACGCGGTGGCGGTGGCCATCGTGGGACCCAAGCGGCGGCGGCCTCCCATGGTCTACTTTTCCTAGGTGTCCGCAGCGGCCGCGGACGTGCTGGCCGCCTCCGCCGGCAGGGCACGGTTGCGCCAACGTTTGCGGCGGATGGCACGGCCGTAGGCGCGGGAGGAGCGTGACGACACGGCGGCGTCCACGGCATCCATGGTGCTCGTGCCACCGTGCTCCCCCGCGTGCTGTCGTGGAGAACCTGGCCACTCCTCTACGAGTTGGGTTGGAGCGGCGAGTTGCTGCACGAGGGGCCAGCTTGGAGCGGCGGCTTGCTCCTTCGCTTGCCCGCCTGCAGCCTCGCCCATGGTACTGACGGCCTCGGGCGGTGAGGGAGGTGGAGCAGCGAGTTGCCGAGCTCGTATCAGGCGGGCTCGGTTGGCTACCCAGCCGACTTTTTTGCCGGAGAACCCCTGTTCCTGCTCGCCGGATGCCATGGAGAGGCTGCAGAATATGGTGCAAGGAGCATATGGGGAGCGGAGGTGTGGTGCGGTTCTTGCCCGGCGTCTGGCCTCGTTTAAATAGCGGGTGAACGCGAGGAGCCAACTGGCGTTGTGTTTAATGTCGGAAGGCTCGCAGACGGACGTGTGGCCGGAGTAGATTTCTCTGCACACGCGCTGGTTAAATGGAGGTAGGCGGGGGCAGTCTGAAGCCGGTTCAATGCGGCGAGGAGGCATGTTCAGTCGGGCGTGCAGCGGACAGCGCTCTCTCGGCCGGCGAGCCGCTTCAATGCCGACACCAGTGAGAGGTCGCGTCTGCTCTGGGCCGGCGTCAATGCGGAGCGGCCGCTCTACAGCGGCATGAATGCGGGCAGCTGGCGCCAGGCGGGAACGCATGTGGGCAAGGGAGGAGGGTTTTTGGTTGGCCAGGACAGTCAGACGCGGGCGTGGTAGCGGTCCGGAAGCCCGCAAAGCCTCCTAGTTTGTCTCTGGTTTGCGGGAAATAGTGCGTCCAGACCGATACAGGTCCGCGTTGGATGGCACAACACGTCCTGACCACACGATCCAGACGTATGCGGGCGGTTTGAGGGTCCGCGTTGGAGATGCCCTTAATCGATGAATCGAGACAAGTTTTTAGCTCATTGTTTAACAAAAAGAAAACTAATCCCTTTGATATTCATTGGATTTGTTTACTCCTCGTCCTCTCAAACCATCTTTTATGTTCTAAGTAAACCTTTACACGAGCAAAGCAAAAGAAATCCATGGATATATGTTAGGAAAATAGCCAAAAGACGTAGCTGTGTATGAATCATCAAAAACAATTCCTTTTGAATGGAAGCTTCGTTACACCAAGCCTACATGAGTGTTTTTTAGCACAAGGGGGAGTAGCTTCAGTGCCTATTTGTTGCATGGCTAATTCGAACAGTTAAGAAGCATGTAGAACGGACAAACAAAGCTACTACTCTATGCAATGCACACAATATTGCGCTGCCCCCCACCCCCCTAGGACTCGTTTGGTATAGGGAGATTTCCAGCCCCAAAGGAGATGGGGATTTCAGAGGATTGGGTGAATTCCTCTCTTCCACCCAATCCTCTCAAATCCTCTTGAATCCTCAATCCCTCTCCAACCACAATATTTCAGAGGATTGGTTAGTCCCGTTTCCTCCCGTCTCGCGTTGGAGGAGCTGCTGCGAGAGGGCGGCATCAAAGGAGCTGCGAGGCAGCGGGGTCTCGTTCCCCGAGGGGCTACGCGAGGTTGTTGAGCCGCGTGGGTCAGGAGGGGTTGGCGGGGACTGGAGCGGTTTGGCCCGTTTAATCCCTGCTAATCAAATGGGCTTATGGGGTTTTCTGGGGATTCTGGGCCCTGCGGGGATATTCCCCTGTAATCTTCTTTAAACCTCTTGCATCAAACGAGGCCTTAGTGTGGGCATTCTTGTTTAAGAGGTCCCCATTGCGTTAATATAGTTGTACTCAACTAGAGTCAGAAATGTGGAGAAATCGTAGATCTTGTGCCCAGTGCCCATATTGTCCATACATAGGAGAATATAATCTTGTAATATTCCACTTTTTGGGGGAAGCCTGTAAATGGAGCGAATAGTTGCATACGGTTCTATTCCCACATGCCCTTTTAGAGATTACCAATCCACATATAGAAATACTGGCTACTAGCTAGGACTAGAGCATTAGATTGACTATCTGGAGGGGCGCAGATTCTCTACCTTGCCATGGGCAAGGAAGAGAGCTACAGTGTCCCTACCTTTGCCGGAGAGACATCGGATCAGAAAGCTACCATCCAGATCGACCGAAGTACTGTAGCACGCGCCCTGTTCACGACTGTAGCACGGGGCACTGTTTTTGTGCCCCTGTTCATGGTACTGTAGCACGGGTACTGTTGCATCAGATCTGGGCGGTCCGTTCTCGATCCACCGGCCGAAAGATGTGGAAAGGTAGAGGTACTGTAGCTCTCTACCTTGGCCATGGCAAGGTAGAGAATCCACAGCCCATCTGGAGACCTCTCCTGGTAGACTGCTTCCTTTCTGCCTATCATGTTCATGACCATATTCTTGATGCTTTTTTAGAATTTATCTTGGTGATGATATATCACTTGCATCCTTTTTTAGGGGAGCCTTATCATCTGGAGTTTAATGTTGAATACAATTTCACATTTTCCCACAACTTTCTAAAATTAACAAAACAAAGTTGCGACACTAGGTGCATCCATTGGAGCTACCAATTATTTTTTGATTACTGATTAGTTTTTTCTTGTTAAATTATCATGTTATGCAGTTCTTCAGTACATTTTCTTAGGAAAGATTATGACTTTTGCTGCAAAATAAACATGAAGACTTAAACTCGCCTTTATTAATTGAAAATTTTAGTGTGTACAAGGAGCTATACCAGATTATCCCTCGCAACCCGCTTCATGGTCAAATCGATGTAAGCCTGATCAAATTCATAACTGGGTTCGTACATCGGTGCATGTGTGAATTCTAATATAATGGCAAAAAATAGATGTTTCACTCAACATGAATGGATAGAAACAAATCGGAGATTTAGGATTAACTTGGAGATGATGTCTGGCGCCGTGGTGGCGTCGACGGCAGGCCTGGCAAGGTCGATGCGTCAGTGCTTGCTCTGAAGATGGATCGGTGAAAGACGGCGGCGGCGGCCTCTGAGAGTGCGCCGGACCGGTGTGTGCCCCAGACCTGGCAATTGGGCTTGGTTGGGGCCTCCGGATTTAGATGTTAGGCTTTGGTGCGAGCTCTGTTTGGTATTCGGTTCGGACTAGCGGCACCCCTTCATCAAATGGATAGGAGTATCGATAGATGTTGCCAAGATGGTGGCTTCAGACTTACTTTGTGAATAATTAATAAAATGGCTGCATGCATCACCCAGATGCAGAGGCCGGGGGTCATCCTCCTTTTCAAAAAAAAAAACTTGGAGATGATTAAGCTGTTTGGTCCATAAATTTTCTGTTACTGAAGCAAAATTCTTATGAGTTTGAATGACATCTCCACCTTGGTTCGAGAAGTCTTAAGATAACTCTCTTATCCAACTCATCTATTTCACACACAGTAGTTGGATACAAAATTGAAAATTCTTAGTAACAAAGTTTCTAGAAAAAGATTCCCTCTGTACACAAATGTAAGACATGCAGTTTAATTTAAACTGCAAAACCGTCCTACATTTGTTTGCAGAGGGAGTAGCTCTTTATATATTGTGTGAACATGAACTGAAAGGTGAGCTCTCAAAGATCTTACCTTACTGCAGCACAGAATCAAAGAAAAGTATTTGAGCATTCTGAAGGAATGGATTGGTGCACATCTATGATGCAGGCGTCAAGGAGTTTCAGATCAATCACTTCTGATTCTCAGATTCTAGGGTCCTAAAATCAGAAGCGCAAACAAACACGTCAGATTCCCGTATAGCTTCCTAGAATCCGATTCCAAAAATGAACTACCAGCGAAGGGAATCTGGAAGCAGCGATTTTGATGATTCGGCCGATTCTGCAGAACGATTCGTTTTGTGCCCCGCAGGCCGGGTCAACGACGCCCAAACCCCCTCGTCTCGTCTCCCTCCCCATGGCGACCGCGACGGCGACAACCGCGACGGAGGAGGCGCGCCTGCTGCGGCTGGAGGATCAGGCGGAGCACGGTGGCGGCGGCGGCTGGGAGTACCTCGCTCGCAGGCTCCGCGCGCGCGGCCCCGCCCCCATCCTCTGCCTCGGCTTCGCCCGCAGGCTCCGCGCGTGGCCCCGCCCCCATCTTCCGGCCACCAAGCTCTGCCTCCGCCGCCACCTTCGACAGCCCCGTCGGCTCCAGGACGGGCGGATCTGACGCCACCACGCCCGTCCCTCCCCGTATTCCGGCCAACGAGCCGCGTCTCCGCCGCTGCCCACGAGCACCGCCAGCGACGCGCCGCCCCCGATCTCCGCGTACGCCAGCCCCGTCAGCTCCAGGACGGGCGGATCCGGCGCCTCCACGTCTGCCCGCCCCGTATTCCGGCCACCAAACCCCACCTCCGCCTCCGCTGCTCGAGCTCCGCCCCCAATCTCTGCTCTGTTCTTGGCGTTGGGTAAACAAACAGTACATTCGGGGCTGCAGCTGCTTCAGATTTCCAGGACAAACAAACAGGCTGCTTCAGATTTCCAGAATTTGCAGCTGCAGCTGATTCTCAGAATCCAAGCCGAAGCTGATTTTCAAGAATCCGTAGCCCAAACAAAGGGGGCCTAAGAACATGTTCCCTAGAGCAGGAATTGTATAGTTCTGATATAAGTGTATTTTGTTTCTGGTGTTCGTAAATATTGTACTTATTTATAATTAATGAGAAAATTACTGTCGAACAATTGTTCTACGGTTCAAACAAAAAAATACTGACAGGTGAGCCCAGAGCTGTATGGAATCAGCTTTCAGAGTTCCCTTCTAACTTCTGATATTTTTTAAGATATTGTTTCGGTTTATCGAACTATAATTACTCCTAGGGGATGTTTTTTGTATAATGAGTCGATTTTATAAATGCGCTTACAAATATAAGTTCACGCCTAGGGAAGAATATTCTGATCATGCATTTAGCGAAATATCTTTTTCTTTTTTTTTACCAGGAGATATGGAAAGAACCTTATGTGATGTGCATTCAGTGTTCTGTAACTATGTGTGAAACTGTGAATTCATCATCCCTCTCACAGCGTTGCGCTGTCATGATTTATGAGAATATATGGTGAATATTTTTCCTTCCACCCATGGCTTCACTTTTCCCGCCACCCTTTTAAAGGAAACTGCCATGCAATATTCCTTGCAGAAAAGTAAATCACAGTCCTGCAGCAGAGAGGTTTTATAGCTGTAAGCAACCGAGCTTAAGAAAGATCTCCTGTCCTTTCAGTTCGGACCGCAACTGTTTCCTGGTCTTTTTCTTTCACCCCGGTTGATTGCAGGTGGCCATCCAGCCTCAATGATGCTGCTAGTACTACTTCCTAATCTGCTAGTAGGACAGAGCGAGGAGGAACTAGTGCTAGGTTTTGTCTTGCATCTAAAGGGCAATGCCGGCGTCCCCTTTGGGATAAACAAACATAAAGGCTGGTCTTGGGAGAGGCAGCCAGCCTATGCTATGATTGTTAGTGGCATCCAATGCACACACAACAAGATGTCCCTGGGAATTGCTTTCATGAGCATTAGAAGGCCGGAGAAGCGTAGCTTTTCATCCTATTGGCTAGCAAATTGCTTGTTAAGGTATGAGTTTTCAGCAGCAAGTCACTTATATATGCATCCCGGTTTCTTTCCTGAAAGCTATGTGACACCGATCGGTTCGTCGGTTCCGGGGAAGAACCACAAGTGCAGATGCCGTGCACGCTCTCATACAAGTTAGTTAATAGTTGCGATCGGGTTAACTAACTGTAGAAACTAAGCAGTTGACCAAAATGTTGCTTTCAGGCTCCGGCTGGCCCAAGTGAAAACAAGCAGAGGTTGTGTAGAATACTAGTGCAGTTATTGTCAGATGACTTGTCGAGGTCGATGATGGATATTAATCATGAATGGTCGGTCAGGTTCAGTCCAGCTAAAAAAAGCTTAGGTCGCGTGAGCCAACGGCAGCCAGCACATGAACCAGTAACCTAGTCCAGATCTGCATCATGAAGGAAACAAAGCACACTGATTAGAGCATCTGGCAACAGCTCAAGCGGTTGACCTGAGACTAATGAACAAGCTTAGGCTGTCCCTTAGTGGAGCCAGATAGCATACTTTACGGGACGGATCGCGACAAAAACTGAAAATTTAATTCCGAGGAAATTTGATGCCTTTCGTGTATGGCCTCTTCTGATTCCGCGGGCTGTCCCTCTCTTGAGCAGTTCACAAAGATAAGATAGATGTGCACCATTCACGTAACGGAGAATCTTAAGCAGCAAGGATCTGATCTTTGAGTCTTAACCAGTAAGAAAATCAGTGGCGCCATCGAAGAAGCTTTCTTTTCTGCAAAGTATGTACAGTAGTTAGTGCCTTTCGTTGCCGAACTTGTTGAGTGTAACAAATAATCACCTCCTCGTACGAATTAGTTCGTGCTTTATCTGAAGAGAATTGGTCCTGTTGGATAAGTGCAATGCTGCCTTTGTTGTTCCTTTAGATCATGCAATGCTGACTAGTTGCTCTTTTCATATCGGGTTCGGAAGATCGTCGTAGCTGAGATTTTCATGCCTCTGTAGAGCTGCTGGCTCCATACATGAGCTCTTACTGTCTTACAGTTGCAACATTCAGACCATGCAGTCTTAAATCAGGTTCTGTTCAAGTTATGTACAAGCTTTATGTCTTCTTAATGAAAGCAGCGCCATTGCATTTATATTAGTGAAAAAAAAAAACTGGAATGCTGAGTTCAGTATGTTCAGTTTTTTTTTTAGGGAACAGTATGTTCAGATTTTTTTTTTTTTTTGAGGAAAAACAGTATGTTCAGATGGGTCGGTACAAGGACAAACAGAGCAATCATGACTCCAGAAATGGTTGCGCGGCCTGCTGCTGGGCTTGTTCTGAGCTCTGACTTTCGTGAAATGAAACGGGCCGAATGTGGACACACACACGTACTCGCCATCAACTTGGGAGATATCACCACCCGGGCCATCTGACCTGAAGAAGAGGGGACAAAAAACGGAACGCCGACTAGCCATCTCTCATGGCACGCAGTGGTCGTCAGGTCATAAGGCAGGAAACGCCGAGCGAGGACGTCGTGAACCCGAGTACATATCAACCCGCTTTTTTAAAATTCATTCTAAACACGTTTTAAAATGTCATAAATTCCGAAACAAAATTTCACGCATACATCTTCATAAAATATGCGTGCGGCACAAAATTTTGTGAAAAATGTCTTTTTAGTTTGCCTCCGCGGAAAACACAAATTTCGGTGCTTCTAAATAGCGTTTCACGACATTTTTTTTTGTCTTTTTTGCACAGTCCAAAGGAAAAGTTGTTTTTCCGCGAAACATTTTTGCGCGCATATAAAATGTGGAGATGTACACGTGCAACTTTTTTCCAGAATTTATTGGCATTTAGAAATGTATTTTTCGAAATGGGTTCATATGTACCCGGGTTCATCCATGTATTTTCAAGGAAACGCCTCCTTATCTTCTTGGACGATCCGACTCCAATCCTGTCACAACATGGTTCTCCTCTAGCTACAAGATCGGGCATGGTTCCCTGCGACTCGCGCAAGGCGATCGAGGATTTTGTGTCTCCCGTCGGCGTCGCCATAGACCGGCTTCGTCTTCCGTGGCTTTAGGCCATGGAGGCGTGGTGGATCTCAGCCCTTGCCGGCGGGAGGGCTCCTGCTCCGTTTTTAGGTGTTTTTTGGTGTTTGTTTAGAGTTTGTGTTCTGCTCAGGAAGACGAGACGGTAGCGGCTATCTGAAGTTGGAATAAGGTTCTCCCCGCCTAGCCTTCGTTCTGGTGTTGTGTCTAGCGTCATCGAAGGGCGTGTGGAGGTGTGTCTCTGGTGGATCTCGCGAGATTCGGTCGGCGTTTGTCTTTGGTGGATCCACATGGATCCGGTCTTCGTTCGTCTGTGTTCGTGTGTCTTCAGGTTGGATCCTTCCGATCTACGCTTCTCTTCATCGGCGGCGGTTGTTGTTCTGGTGCGCTGGTCCTATTGGTCCTTAGCACGACGACTTCCCGACTGTCTACTAAAAGGTTTGTCTGGCTCTAGTGGAGAAGGGGCAATGACGGCGGCGCGCCTTCGGCTCGCTCCAGTGCTCGTAATTGTGGCTAGGTGGTCTACAGATCTGGATGTAATTTTTACTTCTAGTATTCTTTGTACTGCCTTAACAGATGATGAATAGATCGAAAATTTTCTCGCAAAAAATAAATAAAAGATCGGCCATGGCGCATCACTCTTCGGTCTAGAATGCCTATAGCGGCCCTTTTTTCTAGATTCTCGACATTCTGGATGACCCAGTATTTCGGAAGAGGTAGAAAGGATGATGGATTCTGCGCCACTAGTCATGTGCTCCCCTTCCAGGAAGTCCTACGGCCTCTGCATCAGAATGATGCATGCAGCCATATTATTAAGTAAAATATTTAAAAAGTCTGCGGTACAGTACAAGCTCACTCGGAGTTTAAAAAGCAAAAAGAATGTAAAAGTTGCCACAACCGGCAAAAATAGGACGAGATGACTAAACACCTAGCCTATTATTGGACCGCCATCCAAATCGGTTGTAGATATCCCGAGGTACCATCTCCCATCGGGTAGACCCAGTAACCAAAAGCTCCCTGGATTCCGCAGGAGTGAGTAACGACCACGTACGGATCCAAGTAGTGGCCCTATAGATAACCTGCAAAAAAATTATATGAGTGTCTATGTTAAAAACTATATCACTTCTGAAGTTCCATATAGCCTAAAGTAATGCGCATACTCCTATCCGAATATGCCTCGCAGTGTTTGACTCCACTCCATTCAGCCATGCTACTTGTGATCTGCGTTGGATTTTTTCTGAAGAGGAAGGGATGATGCAGTACAGTAGAGATAAGTATTTCCCTCGGTTATGAAATCAAGGTTATCAATCCAGTAGGAGAATCACGCAACACCTCGTTAATAGCACCTGCACACAAACAACAAATCTTTGCACCCAACGCTTACAAGGGGTTGTCAATCCCTTGGCGGTTAATTACAAGATTAAATTGTATGGTGATAGATAAATAGATTGAACAAAAATACAAAATAAAATAAATAAAGTAAAAGTGCAGTAAGGTATTTTTAGGATTTTTAATATATGATTTAGATAGACCCGTGGGCCATAGTTTTCACTAGAGGCTTCCCTCATGAAAATAGCATACGGTGGGTAAACAAATTACTGTTGTGCAATTGATAGAAAAGCAAATAATCATGATGATATCCAAGGCAATGATCATGTATATAGGCATCACGTCCGAGACAAGTAGACCGACCCCTGTCTGCATCTACTACTATTACTCCACACATCGACCGATATCCAGTATGCATCTAGTGTATTAAGTCCATAAAGAACGGAGTAACGCCTTAAGCAAGATGACATGATGTAGACAAAGTAAACTCACGCATGAATAAATCCCATCTTTTTACCCTTAATAGCAACGATACATGCGTGTCATGTCCCTTTCTGTCACTGTGATTGACCACCGCAAGATCAAACCCATTACAAAGCACATCTCCCATTGCAAGATAAATCAATCTAGTTGGCCAAACCAAATCAGTAGATCGGAGAGAAATACGAAGCTATAATAATCATGCATAAAAGAGTTCAGAGGAAACTCAAATAATATTCATGGATAATCTGATCATAAACTCACAATTCATCGGATCCCAACAAACACACCGCAAAAAGTGATTACATCGGATAGAACTCCAAGAATATCGAGGAGAACATTGTATTGAAGATCAAAAAGAGAGAAGCAGCCATCTAGCTACTAACTATGGACCCGAAGGTCTGTGGTAAACTACTCACGCATCATCGGAAGGGCAGCAAGGTTGATGGAGAGCCCCTTCGTGATCGATTCTGTTGGGGAACGTTGTATGGAAAACAAAAAAAAATCTACGCACACGCAAGATCTATCCATGGAGATGCATAGCTAAGAGAGGGGGAGTGTGTCTACGTACCCTCGTAGACCGTAAGCGGAAGCGTTAGAACAACGCGGTTGATGTCGTCGAACAACTTCACGATCCAACCGACCGAGCACCGAACGTACGGCACCTCCGCGTTCAGCACACGTTCAGCTCGGTGACGTCCTCGACTTCTTGATCCAGCAAGACGGCGAGGTAGTGGATGAGTTCCGGTAGCACGACGGCATGGTGACGGTGATGGTGATGCTATCTCCGCAGGGCTTCACCCAAGCACTGCGAAAATATGACCGAGGGACGGAACTGTGGAGGGGGGCGCCGCACACGGCTAAGACAATGTTGTGTTCTCCTTTGGGGCGCCCCCTCTCCTCTATTTATATATGTATAGGGGCTTGGAGTAGAAGGAATAGTGCCACGTGAACAGTAACCGTGAATAGTAAACACGTGGACTAGGACTCCAAAGTCCAATCCTATTCCTATTAGGACTCTCCATTTTTCCTTCCCTAGCCGCGTGGGCTTTTGAGGACTTGGTGCGCCTGGCCCAATAAGGCCAGGGCGCCTCCCCTTAGCCCATGCCAGCCCTTGGGACGTGGTGGACCCACTTGTGGACTTCCGGACTCCTCCGGAATCCTCCGGAACCTTCTGGAAGCTTCCCGGTACAATACCGAAAAAACTGCACCTTTTTCCGGAACCCAAAATATGACTTCCCATATATAAATCTTTACCTCTCGACCATTCCGAGACTCCTCGTGATGTCCAGGATCTCATCCGGGACTCCGAACAACATTCGGTTACCAATTCACATAACTCATATAACACTATATCGTCAACGAACGTTAAGCGTGCGGACCCTACGGGTTCGGGAATGATGTAGACATGACTGAGACGCCTCTCCGGTCAATAACTAATAGCGGAACCTGGATGCTCATATTGGTTCCTACATATTCCACGAAGATCTTATCGGTCGAACCGCAATGACAACATACGTAATTCCCTTTGTCCGTCGGTATGTTACTTGCCCGAGATTCGATCGTCGGTATCTCCATACCTAGTTCAATCTCGTTACCGGCAAGTCTCTTTACTCGTTCCGTAATACATCATCCCTTAACTAACTCCTTAGTCACTTTGCTTGCAAGCTTCTTATGATGTGCATTACCGAGAGGGCCCAGAGATACCTCTCCGAAACACGGAGTGACAAATCCCAGTCTCGATCCATGCCAACTCAACGGACACCTTCGGAGATACCTGTAGAGCATCTTTATGATCACCCAGTTACGTTGTGATGTTTGATAGCACACAAGGTATTCCTCCGGTATCCGGGAGTTGCATGATCTCATGGTCTGAGGAACATGTATTTGACATTCAAGAAAGCAGTAGCAATAAACAGAACGATCATATGCTAAGCTAACGGATGGGTCTTGTCCATCACATCATTCTCCTAATGATGTGATTCCGTTATCAAATGACAACTCATGTCTATGGTTAGGAAACCTTAACCATCTTTGATCAACGAGCTAGTCTAGTAGAGGCTCACTAGGGACACGGTATTTGTTTATGTATTCACACATGTATTTAAGTTTCTGGTCAATACAATTCTAGCATGAATAATAAACCTTTATCATGAACAAGGAAATATAAAATAATAACAACTTTATTATTGCCTCTAGGGCATATTTCCATCAGTCTCCCACTTGCACTAGAGTCAATAATCTAGATTACATAGTAATGAATCTAACACCCATGGAGTCTTGGTGCTGATCATGTTTTGCTCGTGGAAGAGGCTTAGTCAACGGGTCTGCCACATTCAGATCCGTGTGTACTTTGCAAATTTCTATGTCTCCATCCTTGACATATTCACGAATGGAGTTGAAGTGTCTCTTGATGTGTTTGGTCTTCTTGTGAAACCTGGGCTCCTTGGCTATGGCAATTGCTCCAGTATTGTCACAAAAGATTGTCATTGGACCCGATGCACTAGGTATTACACCTAGATCGGATATGAACTCCTTCATCCAGACTCCTTCATGTGCTGCTTCTGAAGCAGCTATGTATTCCGCTTCACACGTAGATCCCGCCACGACGCTCTGCTTGGAACTGCACCAACTGACAGTTCCACCATTTAATATAAATACATATCCGGTTTGTGACTTAGAGTCATCCGGATCAGTGTCGAAGCTTGCATCGACGTAACCCTTTACGACGAGCTCTTCGTCACCTCCATAAACGAGAAACATGTCCTTGGTCCTTTTCAGGTACTTCAGGATATTCTTGACCGCTGTCCAGTGATCCACTCCTGGATTACTCTGGTACCTCCCTGCCAAACTTATGGCAAGGCACACATCAGGTCTGGTACACAGCATGGCATACATAATAGAACCTATGGCTGAGGCATAGGGAATGACTTTCATTTTCTCTATATCTTCTGCCGTGGTCGGGCATTGAGTCTGACTCAACTTCACACCTTGCAAGACAGGCAAGCACCCTTTCTTTGACTGATCCATTTTGAACTTCTTCAAAACTTTGTCAAGGTATGTGCTTTGTGAAAGTCCTATCAATCGTCTTGATCTATCCCTATAGATCTTGATGCCCAATATATAAGCAGCTTCACCGAGGTCTTTCATTGAAACATTCTTATTCAAGTATCCCTTTATGCCATCCAGAAATTCTATATCATTTCCAATCAACAATATGTCATCCACATATAATATTAGAAATGCTACAGAGCTCCCACTCACTTTCTTGTAAATACAGGCTTCACCGTAAGTCTGTACAAAACCATATGCTTTGATCACCTCATCAAAGCGTATATTCCAACTCCGAGATGCTTGCACCAGTCCACAGATGGATCGCTGGAGCTTGCACACTTTGTTAGCACCCTTAGGATCGACAAAACCTTCTGGTTGCATCATATACAACTCTTCTTTGAGAAAACCATTAAGGAATGCAGTTTTGAGATCCATTTACCAGATTTCATAATCATAAAATGCGGCAATTGCTAACATGATTCGGACAGACTTAAGCATCGCTACGGGTGAGAAAGTCTCATCGTAGTCAACCCCTTGAACTTGTCGAAAACCTTTTGCGACAAGTCGAGCTTTGTAGACAGTGATATTACCATCAGCATCTGTCTTCCTCTTAAAAATCCATTTATTCTCAATGGCTTGTCGATCATCGGGCAAGTCCACCAAAGTCCACACTTTGTTCTCATACATGGATCCTATCTCAGATTTCATGGCCTCAAGCCATTTGTCGGAATCCGGACTTATCATAGCTTCTTCATAGTTCGTAGGTTCGCTGTTGTCTAACAACATAACTTCCAGAACAGGATTACCGTATCACTCTGGTGCGGAACGTACTCTGGTCGACCTACGAAGTTCAGTAGTAACTTGATCTGAAGTTTCATGATCTTTATCATTATCTTCCTCTCTTATTGGTGTAGGCATCACGGGAATGGTTTTCTCTGATGAGCTACTTTCCAATTCGAGAGAAGGTACAATTACCTCATCAAGTTCTACTTTCCTCCCACTCACTTCTTTCGAGAGAAACTCCTTCTCTAGAAAGGACCCATTCTTGGCAACAAAGACCTTGCCTTCGGATCTGTGGTAGAAGGTGTACCCAATTGTTTCTTTAGGGTATCCTATGAAGACGCACTTCTCCGCTTTGGGTTCGAGCTTATCAGGTTGAAGCTTTTTCACATAAGCATCGCATCCCCAAACTTTAAGAAACGACAGCTTAGGTTTCCTGCCAAACCATAGTTCATATGGTGTCGTCTCAACGGATTTAGACGGTGCCCTATTTAACGTGAATGCAGCTGTCTCTAATGCATAACCCCAAAACGATAGTGGCAAATCGGTAAGAGACATCATAGAACGCATCATATCCAATAAAGTACGGTACGACGTTCGGACACACCATTACGCTGTGGTGTTCCAGGTGGCGTGAGTTGTGAAACAATTCCACATTTTCTTAAATGAAGGCCAAACTCGTAACTCAAATATTCGCCTCCGCGATCAGATCGTAGAAACTTTATTTTCTTGTTACGATGATTCTCTACTTCACTCTGAAATTCTTTGAACTTTTCAAATGTTTCAGACTTGTGTTTCATCAAGTAGATATACCCATATCTACTCAAATCATCTGTGAAGGTTAGAAAATAACGATACCCGCCGCGTGCTTCAACATTCATCGGACCGCATACATCGGTATGTATTATTTCCAACAAATCAATAGCTCGCTCCATTGTTCCGGAGAACGGAGTTTTAGTCATCTTGCCCATGAGACATGGTTCGCAAGTATCAAATGATTCATAATCAAGAGATTCCAAAAGTCCATCCGCATGGAGTTTCTTCATGCGCTTTACACCAATATGACCTAAACGACAGTGCCACGAGTATGTTGCACTATCATTATCAACTTTGCATCTTTTGGCATCAATATTATGAATATGTGTATCACTACGATCGAGATTCAACAAGAATAGACCATTCACAAAAGGTGCGTGACCATAAAAGATGTTACTCATATAAATAGAACAACCATTATTCTCTGACTTAAATGAATAACCGTCTCGCAATAAACAAGATCCAGATATAATGTTCATGCTCAACGCTGGCACCAAATAACAATTATTGAGGTCTAAAACTAATCCCGAAGGTAGATGTAGAGGTAGCGTGCCGACGGCGATCACATCAACCTTGGAACCATTCTCGACGCGCATCGTCACCTCGTCCTTTGCCAATCTTCGCTTATTCCGTAGCTCCTGTTTCGAGTTACAAATATGAGCAACCGAACCAGTATCAAATACCCAGGCGCTACTGCGAGCATTAGTGAGGAACACATCAATAACATGTATATCAAATATACCTTTGCTCACTTTGCCATCCTTCTTATCCGCCAAATACTTGGGGCAGTTCCGCTTCCAGTGACCAGTCCCTTTGCAGTAGAAGCACTCTGTTTCAGACCTGGGTCCAGCTTTGGGTTTCTTCGTGGGAGCGGCAACTTGCTTGCCGTTCTTCTTGAAGTTCCCCTTCTTTCCCTTGCCCTTTTTCTTGAAACTAGTGGTTTTGTTAACCATCAACACTTGATGCTCCTTCTTGATTTCTACCTCCGCTGATTTCAGCATCGCGAAGAGCTCGGGAATTGTCTTCTCCATCCCTTGCATATTATAGTTCATCACGAAGCCTTTATAGCTTGGTGGCAGTGACTGAAGAACTCTGTCAATAACACTCTCAACTGGAAGATCAATTCCCAACTGAGTCAAGTGGTTGTGGTACCCAGACATTCTGAGTATGTGTTCACTGACAGAACTATTCTCCTCCATCTTACAGCTAAAGAACTTGTTGGAGACTTCATATGTCTCAACCCGGGCATTAGCTTGAAATATCAATTTCAGCTCTTGGAACATCTCATATGCTCCGTGGCGTTCAAAATGCTTTTGCAGTCCCGGTTCTAAGCCGTAGAGCATGGCACACTGAACTATCGAGTAGTCATCAGATCGAGCCTGTCAGGCGTTCACAATGTCTGCAGCAGCTCCTGCAGCAGGTCCATCACCTAGCGGTGCATCAAGGACATAATTCTTCTGTGCAGCAATGAGGATAATCCTCAAGTTACGGACCCAGTCCGTGTAGTTGCTACCATCATCTTTCAACTTAGCTTTCTCTAGGAACGCATTAAAATTCAACGGAACAGTAGCACGGGCCATTTATCTACAACATAGATATGCAAAGAAACTATCAAGACTAAGTTCGTGATAAATTAAGTTCAATTAATCAAATTACTAATGAACTCCCACTTAAATTAACATCCCTTAAGTTAACTAAGTGATACATGATCCAAATCAACTAGCCCATGTCCGATCATCACGTGAGATGGGATAGTCATCAATGGTGAACATCTCCATGTTGATCATATCTACTATATGACTCATGTTCGACCTTTTGGTCTCCAGTGTTCTGAGACCATGTCTGTACATGCTAGGCTCATCAAGTTTAACCTAAGTATTCTGCTTGTGTAAAACTGGCTTACACCCGTTGTATGTGAACGTAGAATCTATCACACCCGATCATCACGAGGTGCTTCGAAATGACGAACTTTAGCAATGGTGCATACTCGGGGAGAACACTTTTATCTTGAAATTTAGTGAAGGGATCATCTTATAATGCTACCGTCGTTCTAAGCAAAATAAGATGCATAAAGGATAAACATCACATGCAATCAAAATATGTGACATGATATGGCCATCATCTTGTGCTTTTGATCTCCATCTCCAAAGCATCGTCATGATCTCCATCGTCACCGGCTCGACACCTTGATCTCCATCGTTGCGTCGTGGTCGTCTCGCCAACTATTGCTAACGCATAGCGATAAAATAAAGCAATTACATGGCGCTTGCATTTCATACAATAAAGAGACAACCATAAGGCTCCTGCCGGTTGCCGATAAATTACAAAACATGATCGTCTCATACAATAACGTATATCACATCATGTCTTGACCATATCAGATCACAGCATACCCTGCAAAAACAAGTTAGACGTCCTCTACTTTGTTGTTGCAAGTTTTACGTGGCTGCTACGGGCTTCTAGCAAGAACCGTTCTTACCTACGGCACAAAACCACAACGGTGATTTATCAAGTTTGCTGTTTTAACCTTCAACAAGGACCGGCCGCAGTCAAATTCGATTCAACTAAAGTAGGAGAAACAGACACCCGCCAGCCACCTTTATGCAAAACAAGTTGCATGTCTGTCGGTGGAACCGGTCTCATGTACGTGGACATGTAAGGTTGGTCCGGGCCGCTTCATCTTACAATACCTCCGAATCAAAATAAGACGTTGGTGGTAAGCAGTATGACGATCACCGCCCACAACTCTTTGTGTTCTACTCGTGCATATCATCTACGCATAGACCTGGCTCATGATGCCACTGTTGGGGAACGTTGCATGGAAAACAAAAAAAAATTCTACGCACACGCAAGATCTATCCATGGAGATGCATAGCTACGAGAGGGGGAGTGTGTCTACGTACCCTCGTAGACCGTAAGCGGAAGCGTTAGAACAACGCGGTTGATGTCGTCGAACAACTTCACGATCCAACCGACCGAGCACCGAACGTACGGCACCTCCGCGTTCAGCACACGTTCAGCTCGGTGACGTCCTCGACTTCTTGATCCAGCAAGACGGCGAGGTAGTGGATGAGTTCTGGCAGCACGACAGCGTGGTGACGGTGATGGTGATGCTATCTCCGCAGGGCTTCGCCCAAGCACTGCGAAAATATGACCGAGGGACGGAACTGTGGAGGGGGGCGCCGCACACGGCTAAGACAATGTTGTGTTCTCCTTTGGGGCGCCCCCTCTCCTCTATTTATATATGTGTAGGGGCTTGGAGTAGAAGGAATAGTGCCATGTGAACAGTAACCGTGAATAGTAAACACGTGGACTTGGACTCCAAAGTCCAATCCTATTCCTACTAGGACTCTCCCTTTTTCCTTCCCTAGTTGCGTGGGCTTTTGAGGACTTGGTGCGCCTGGCCCAATAAGGCCAGGGCGCCTCCCCTTAGACCATGCCAGCCCTTGGGACGTGGTGGACCCACTTGTGGACTTCCGGACTCCTCCGGAATCCTCCGGAACCTTCTGGAAGCTTCCCGGTACAATACCGAAAAAACTGCACCTTTTTCCGGAACCCAAAATATGACTTCCCATATATAAATCTTTACCTCTCGACCATTCCGAGACTCCTCGTGACGTCCGGGATCTCATCCGGGACTCCGAACAACATTCGGTTACCAATTCACATAACTCATATAACACTATATCGTCAACGAACGTTAAGCGTGCGGACCCTACGGGTTCGGTAATGATGTAGACATGACTGAGATGCCTCTCCGGTCAATAACCAATAGCGGAACCTGGATGCTCATATTGGTTCCTACATATTCCACGAAGATCTTATCGGTCGAACTGCAATGACAACATACGTAATTCCCTTTGTCCGTCGGTATGTTACTTGCCCGAGATTCGATCGTCGGTATCTCCATACCTAGTTCAATCTCGTTACCGGCAAGTCTCTTTACTCGTTCCATAATACATCATCCCGTAACTAACTCCTTAGTCACTTTGCTTGCAAGCTTCTTATGATGTGCATTACCGAGAGGGCCCAGAGATACCTCTCCGAAACACGGAGTGACAAATCCCAGTCTCGATCCATGCCAACTCAACGGACACCTTCGGAGATACCTGTAGAGCATCTTTATGATCACATAGTTACGTTGTGACGTTTGATAGCACACAAGGTATTCCTCCGGTATCCGGGAGTTGCATGATCTCATGGTCTGAGGAACATGTATTTGACATTCAAGAAAGCAGTAGCAATAAACAGAACGATCATATGCTAAGCTAACGGATGGGTCTTGTCCATCACATCATTCTCCTAATGATGTGATCCCGTTATCAAATGACAACTCATGTCTATGGTTAGGAAACCTTAACCATCTTTGATCAACGAGCTAGTCTAGTAGAGGCTCACTAGGGACACAGTATTTGTTTATGTATTCACACATGTATTTAAGTTTCCGGTCAAAACAATTCTAGCATGAATAATAAACCTTTATCATGAAAAAGGAAATATAAAATAATAACAACTTTATTATTGCCTCTAGGGTATATTTCCATCAGATTCCCCCTCCGGCGGAGTACCGGAAAAGGCCTCCAGATGGGATCTCTCGAGAACAGAAATTTGCGACGGCAGAAAAAGTATTTCGTGGACTCCTTTGTTGGTTTCCCGATTTTAAAGAATTTAGAGTGGAGGAATTAGGTCAAACGGAGTTGTGTGGGCCCCACGAGCCACCAGGGCGCCCCCCCGGGGGCGCGCCGTGGTGCCTCGTGGGCCCCTGCTTCATCCTCTCGTCTCCTCCCGAAGCTTCTAGTGTTTGTTATGTCCAGAAAAAAATCTCCAAAAAGTTTCGTGGCATTTGGACTTCGTTTGGTACTGATATTCTGGAAAACCAAAAACAGGCAAAAAACAGCAACTGGCACTGAGCACTAAGTTAATAGGTTAGTCCCAAAAAATGATATATAATTGCTGTAAATGTATATAAAAACATCCAAGATTGATAATATAATAACATGGAACAATAAAAAATTATAGATACGTTGGAGACGTATCAAGCATCCCCAAGCTTAATTCCTGCTCGTCCTCGAGTAGGTAAATGATAAAAACAGAATTTTTGATGTGGAATGCTACCTATCATATTCATCATATATTCTTTTCTTTGTAGCATGGACATTTGGGCTTAAATGATTCAAAGCAATAGTATATAGTTTGACATGAAGATATAAATACTCAAGCATACTAACAAGCAACCATGTCTTTCAAAATATCAACGCTAAAGAAAGTTATCCCTAGCCCATTATGCTCAATCATTGATCCATTCATGAAACACACTCAATATTAGCTTCACACAATGCACAAGTATGACAATAGTGCTCTCTAGTTGGTGCTTTGTAAGAGAAGATGGAGACTCAAATAAAAATAAAAATTGCATAAAAGTAAATAGATAGGCCCTTCGCAGAGGGAAGCAGATATTTGCAAATGTGTCAGTGCTCAAAGCTTAAATTAGAGAGATAAAATTATTTTGAGAGGCATGCTTTTCCTGTCAACGAAAACGACCGAGAATTCCCAATATTTTCCATGCTAGACACATCATAGGCGGTTCCCAAACAGAAAGTAAAGTTCATTTCCTTTCCACCATTCTTTCACAATCCATGGCTAGCCGTATCCACGGGTGCCCTCCATACCAACACTTTCCAAGGAATTTTTTGTTATTAATTTTTGATTCATTATGGGACTGGGCATCCCTATTACCAGCCACTCTCTCGTGCAATGACAAGTGAATAAACACTCGTCGTGAGAATAACACACCTAGCATGGAAAATATTGGCCACCCCCTGTCGCTTCATGAGCGGTACGGGCACACAAAATGGAAAATTATTTTGAAAATTAGAGTTGGCACAAGCAAATTTACTTGGAACGGCATTGAAATACCGCATATAGGTTGATATGGTGGACTCATTTGGCACAACTTGGGTTTAAGGAGTTTGGATGCACAAGCAGTATTCCCGCTTAGTACAAATGAAGGCTAGCAAATAGATTGAGAAGCAACCAACCAAAAAGCGAAAACGGTCATAAACATGCATTGAACATAACTAACACCAAATAATGCACCATAAGTAGGATATAATTTCATTGCATAACTATTGACTTAATGTGCATGCATAGGGAATCACAAACCTTAACACTAATATTCTTACTAAATCACAATTACTCACTAACATGACTCACATATCATCATCTCCATATCGTAAAACTATTGCAAAGAATCACACTTATTATATCCAATGATCTATATGAAAGTTTTTATTATATCCCTCTTGAATATTCATCACTTTGGGACCAAATTCATGTCTTGTGCAAATTACCATTACTATTATCAACTCTCAAAAAGATATAAGTGAAGCATGAGAGTTTAAATATTTCTTCAAAATTTCAAATTTATCAACTCTCAAAATAATATAAGTGAAGCATGAGAGTTTAAATATTTCTTCAAAATATAGCCACTGCCATGCTCAAAAAGATTTAAGTGAAGCACTAGAGCAACTGCCTAGCTCAAAAAATTTAAGTGAAGCACATAGAGTATTCTAGCAAATCATGATGATCGTGTGGCTCTCTCAAATAGGTGTGTCCAGCAAAGATGATTGTGACAAACTAAAAAGCAAACAAAGCAAAGACTCATATAATACACGACGCTCCAAGCAAAACACATATCATGTGACGAATAAAAATATAGCTCCAAGTAAAATTACCGATGGTTGGTAGAAGAAAGAGGGGATGCCTTCCGGGGCATTCCCCAAGCTTAGACGCTTGAGTCTTCCTTGAATATTACCTTGGGGTGCCTTGGGCATCCCCAAGCTTAGGCTCTTGCCACTCCTTATTCCTTCATCCATCGTGATCTCACCCAAAACTTGAAAACTTCAATCACACAAAACTCAACAAAACCTTCGTGAGATCCGTTAGTATAACAAAATAAATCACTACTTTAAGTACTGTTGAAAACCCATTCATATTTTAGTTTTGCATTATACCTACTGTATTCTAACTTCTCCATGGCTTATACCCCCCGATACAATCCATAGTTTCATCAAAACAAGCAAGTAGTGCATCAAAAACAGAATCTGTCAAAAACAGAACAGTCTGTAGAGATCTATTTAAAAGTCATACTTATGTAACTCCAAAAATTCTGAAAAGTTAGGACAACGTGGGCAATTCATATACCAATACTGTGTAAAAATTTCAGATTCTTATGACGCTCCAGTACAGAACTAAAATCCAGCACTGGATGCAAAACTTTCTGTTTTCCAAACAGCATCAATTATACTATTTTCCAAATCATCCCAAAGGCTTTACTTGGTACAAACACTAATTAAAACAAAAAAAAACTCAATCATAACAGTAGCATAATTGTGTAAACACACAAGAACAGAAACAAAAAATAAAAATTTATTTTATTCATTGAGTTGCCTCCCAACAAGCGCTATTGTTTTATGCCCCTAGCTAGGCATAATGCATAGTTTCAAGTATTGTCATCTTTCAAGTTGATTCCATAAGTGGCCCTCATAATGGATTCATATGGTGCTTTAATTGTCTTCCTAGGGAAATGTTCCATACCCTTTTTTAATGGAAACTGAAATTTTAAATTCCCTTCTTTCATATCAATAACGGCACCTATGCTTCGTAAGAACGGTCTACCAAGTATTATGGGGCAAGAAGGATTGCATTCAATATCAAGTACAATAAAATCAACGGGCACATAGTTCCTATTTGCAAGAATAAGAACATCATTAATTCTACCTAAAGGTTTTTTAATAGTGGAATCCGCAAGATGCAAATTAAGAGAACATTCATCTATATTGGTAAAACCTAGCACATCACATAGAGATTTTGGAATTGTGGAAACGCTAGCACCCAAATCACATAAAGCATTGCACTCATAATTTTTAATTTTAACTTTAATAGTGGGTTCCACTCATCATATAATTTTTTAGGAATTGAAATTTCTAGTTCTAACTTTTCTTCTAACGCTTTCATCATTGCTTCTACGATGTGTTTAGTAAAAGCCTTATTTTGCTCATAAGCGCTGGATGAATTTAACATGGATTGTAACAAAGAAATACATTCAATCAAGGAACAATTATCATAATTAAAATCTTTGTAATCCAAGAGAGTGGGCACATCGCTAGTTAAAGTTTTTACCTCTCCAAACCCACTTTTATCAAATTTTTTATCAAGATTTTCACCCTCCGAATTATGGGAACGCCTTCTAGCTAAAGTTGACTCTTCTTCAGTCCCCTTTTCATCAAGTTTTATATTGCTAAACAAAGAATCAATAGATGAAACACCAATCATTTTAATATCCTCATCATTACTACGATAGAAACCGGGAGGAATTGTTTTTTTTTTAAATTCTCGTTTAGCATGTAGCATGGCGGTTCTTTTCTTACTCTCATTCATGGAGACATATAAAGCTTTAATTGATTCATTAATATCAATTTTGGGTGGCAAAATTTTAGTCTTGAGATTTTCCACATCATGAATAATTCTATCAATGCTCCTAGACACATCATCAAGTTTACTTAATTTTTCTTCTATCATAGTGTTGAAAACTTTTTGAGCATTAATAAATTATTTAATATTACTTTCAAGATCAGAGGGCATCCTATTATTATTGTTATAAGAATTACCATAGGAATTGCCATAACTATTAGAGGAATTTCCAGGAAACGGCCTAGGATTAAAATTACCTCTATAAGCATTATTATTAAAATTGTTTCGCGAGACAAAATTCACGTCTACGGGATCAATATTTTGCTCAATCAAGGTGGATAAAGGCACATCATTAGGATCAATAGGAGTATTTTTGCTGGCAACCAATTTCATAAGCGCATCAACTTTATCACTCAAAGTACTAATTTCTTCAACAAAATTCACTTTTTTACTAGTAGGAGCTCTTTCAGTATGCCATTGTGAATAATTTGCCATAATATTATTAAGTAATTTAGTAGCTTCTCCCAAAGTAATTTCCATAAAAGTTCCACCCGCGGCGGAATCTAAAAGATTTCTAGAAACAAAATTTAATCCCGCATAAAATTTTCGTATGATCATCCACAAATTTAAACCATGAGTAGGGCAATTTCTTATCATTAATTTCATCCTTTCCCAAGATTGGGCAACATGTTCATGATCAAGTTGCTTGAAATTCACAATTTGATTTCTAAGGGAAATAATTTTTGCGGGAGGAAAATACTTGGTAATAAAAACATCTTTGCACCTGTCCCAAGAATCAATACTATTTCATGGTAAAGATGAAAACCAAATTTTTGCACGATCCCGCAATGAGAACGGGAATAATTTTAGTTTCACAATATCATTATCCACATCTTTTTTCTTTTGCATGTCACAGAATTCTACGAAAGTGTTAAGATGGGATGCAGCATCTTCATTAGGACTACCAGAAAATTGTTCTTTCATAAGAAGATTTAGCAAAGCGGCATTAATATCACAAATCTCCGCACTAGCGGCGGGAGGAGCAATTGGGGTACTAATAAAATCATTATTATTAGTATTGGAAAAATCACATAATTTTGTATTTTCTTGAGACATCGTGGCTACGCAAACAAGATAACAATCAAGCAAACAAGAAAAAGGCAAATGGAAAATATTTTTGTATTTTTGTAAAAACTTTTTAGAAGTGGGGGAGATGAAAACGAGAGGCAAATAAAATAAATGCAAGGAGATGTAAGTTTATGCGTAGGTACTTGATAGATGTTGACGATGTCTCCCCGGCAACGGCGCCAGAAATTTCTTCCTGCTACTTGTGATCTGCGTTGGTTTTTCCCTGAAGAGGAAGGGATGATGCAGTACAGTAGAGATAAGTATTTCCCTCAGTTATGAAACCAAGGTTATCAATCCAGTAGGAGAATCACGCAACACCTCGTTAACAGCACCTGCACACAAACAACAAATCCTTGCACCCAACGCTTACAAGGGGTTGTCAATCCCTTGGCGGTTAATTGCAATATTAAATTGTATGGTGATAGATAAATAGATTGAACAAAAATACAAAATAAAATAAATAAAGTAAAAGTGCAGTAAGGTATTTTTAGGATTTTTAATATATGATTTAGATAGACCCGTGGGCCATAGTTTTCACTAGAGGCTTCCCTCATGAAAATAGCATACGGTGGGTAAACAAATTACTGTTGTGCAATTGATAGAAAAGCAAATAATCATGATGATATCCAAGGCAATGATCATGTATATAGGCATCACGTCCGAGATAAGTAGACCGACTCCTGCCTGCATCTACTACTATTACTCCACACATCGACCGCTATCCAGCATGCATCTAGTGTATTAAGTCCATAAAGAACGGAGTAACGCCTTAAGCAAGATGACATGATGTAGACAAAGTAAACTCATGCATGAATAAACCCCATCTTTTTACCCTTAATAGCAACGATACATACGTGTCATGTCCCTTTCTGTCACTGGGATTGAGCACCGCAAGATCGAACCCATTACAAAGCACCTCTCCCATTGCAAGTTAAATCAATCTAGTTGGCCAAACCAAATCAATAGATCGGAGAGAAATACAAAGCTATAATAATCATGCATAAAAGAGTTCAGAGAAAACTCAAATAATATTCATGGATAATCTGATCATAAACTCACAATTCATAGGATCCCAACAAACACACCGCAAAAAGTGATTACATCAGATAGAACTCCAAGAACATCGAGGAGAACATTGTATTGAAGATCAAAAAGAGAGAAGAAGCCATCTAGCTACTAACTATGGACCCAAAGGTCTGTGGTAAACTAATCACGCATCATCGGAAGGGCAGCAAGGTTGATGGAAAGCCCCTCCGTGATCGATTCCCCCTCCAGCGGAGTACCGGAAAAGGCCTCCAGATGGGATCTCTTGAGAACAGAAACTTGCGGCGGCGGAAAAAGTATTTCGTGGACTCCTCTGTTGGTTTCCCGATTTTAGAGAATTTATAGTGGAGGAATTAGGTCAAACGGAGCTGTGTGGACCCCACGAACCACCAGGGCGCCCCCCCCGAGGCGCGCCGTGGTGCCTCGTGGGCCGCTGCTTCATCCTCTCGTCTCCTCCCGAAGCTTCTAGTGTTTGTTATGTCCAGAAAAAAATCTCCAAAAAGTTTCGTGGCATTTGGACTTCGTTTGGTACTGATATTCTGGAAAACCAAAAACAGGCAAAAAACAGCAACTGGCACTGGGCACTAAGTTAATAGGTTAGTCCCAAAAAATGATATATAATTGCTGTAAATGTATATAAAAACATCCAAGATTGATAATATAATAGCATGGAAAAATCAAAAATTGTAGATACGTTGGAGACGTATCAAGCCATGTTCCAAATAACGTGTGAATACTATTTGGAGGGGTGATATTAAAGGCTATATGAATCGTAACGCCATAATAGTTTGGCTAGCGGACAATCGAGAAAGAGGTGTTTAATAGTTTCGTCTTGATCACAAAAGCAACATCGTTGACTACCCTCCCATCTTCGCTTTGCCAAGTTATTCTTAGATCTTAGTAAGAATCACCTCCTTGTGAACAAACCACATGAAGACTTTGATTCTTAAAGGAACTTTTATCTTCCAAATATGTATCGATTTTGGGATTGGACCAGAGTCAATTAAGTCTACAAACATATATTTCTCTGAGAAAAATCCATTCACAGATAGTCTCCAGTGAATAGTATCTGGCTCATTAGAGAGGTGAACGTCCATCAACCTCCGCACCAGATGTAGCCATGCGTCCCATCGGTCTTCTACTAAAGATCTTCGGAATTGAATGCTTAGAGGAGTAGACTCTAGAAATGTAGCAACATAAGTTTCCTTACGTTGTACAATACTAGATGATACCCCGCGCGTTGCTGCGGGATTTTGTTGTCATGAACATTTTGATGAATCCGTGAAAGATTAGGAAGTACGAAAAGTCTTATAGGTCGACTCGGCGCAAAAAAACAAAACCATTAGCTTACATTGTGACATGAGTAGCAACCTGAATATAGGTTACATGAAAGAACAATATCACAGTGGTCTCTCATCAAGTGCCCCAAGCAATTGGAAGCATGCGTTCAAACCATTGACGCTCAGCTCATCAATACTTATATATGGTAAATGAAAACGTGGTGCGTTCAGTCAGTTAATCTTTAAAAATAAACAAATCAGGAAACTAAATGTACCTTGCCGGATGATCAAACAGGGGATGCAGGGCATTAATGTCGTATGCATCAACAGAATAGAGTGCCAGCAACCGTGGTTACCCATCCATTAATTTTGTAGGATACTTGTCCATTGACAGGAGCAGCAACAATACTACTCTGGCAAGAACCACCAAATATTGTTCATGTCTTTTAAAAATGCTCGTGTAATTTCAAAAAATAGTTCATGTAGTTTAACAAAAGTAATTTTTCTGATTATAAAAAAAAGTGTATCCTTTTTATTAAGATAAAAAAAATTAAATGGAAATTTTAAAATAAAGAGATATAAGATCGTCGAAAACCAAAATGCTAGAGCTAAAACCAAGAAAACCAACCCAGAACAAGAAAATCCAATGAAGAAAAAACAGAAAAAGACTAGAGCAAAATCAGACGAACTGCTAATGGGCCCAACCCATCTTTGCAACGCCCTCTGCCTTATGTTTGATTTTTTGCACTAAGTGACAAATATGATTGAGACCTCCTCCTCATATGCGCCCTGTATTTTTTTGTCGCATTTTTGGCCCTGAGCAACAAATATGATTGAGACCTCCTCCACTGCGCCCTTTGCGCGAGGTAGCGACGCATCGCTCATGTGCCCCACTCGCGTGGGCCGGCCCAACAACGCGAGTTGCTCGTAAGCTCGGTCGTCCCCCCCCTTTGATCGCTCAGTTGACTCGTGACTTTAGAGAAAACTAGCACATATGCCCGTGCGTTGCAACGGAAGACAAAAAATGACGTATATTTAATTAAAGCAAATATGCACTCAACATTCTAATCAACTGCATCATTCAAGCTTTCTTTTATCCATCCTAGCTACTTGAAATTGTAAAAAAGAAATACAATTGGACTCTTTTTCCATGAGTAGCTGATTGGCATTGGTAGACTCGATGCATGACTGGTAACTAACAACAGTGAAAGCAAATGCTCAAATTACCAATAACATGTCTCTAGTCTCATAATACAATAACTAATTAATCTAACTCCAAAGAGAAGGCATAAATATGTAATTGGACAGGATATAACAGGGCAGGATTAGTCCCTACATGGCTATTAATGGAACTAAGCAAAACTGGCACTGCTGGTGGTATGAGGTAATGAACACATTGAACTAAGTACCAAATTTAACTCCAAATGTTAGAAGAGATTGCAAGAAAACCAATCTGTTTGGCCACACTAATCAAATTTTGCAATGGGGCGCCTGAGGATTAGGCCATGATGATGATGATAGATGGGCGTCGAGAAGAACTATGCAATCTGATTATACTGAAGTATAGGTTTAAACAATGAGAAGAGATGACAAGCGTTGTAAGGATAAGATGTACTCGTATTTACCTTGAGTTAACAGCATAGAAAATGTGACGCAGCAGAAAAAGACAATCACTTGCTGTCCAAACCTCCTAGTACATTGCTAATCATTGTCTGATCTAGAAAACACAGTTAGGAAAAGCAATACTACATCCAAGGATATGCACATACTGACCGATGCAGCAAAACCAAACACAAATAAATCTTTGGATGGTCAAGACTCCTACATTGCACATCATCGCCCTAGTATGTAGATCTGCAGGTAGCCGGTCACATGAGAACCGTGATCAAATGCAGTATGCCTGAAGAAACAATAGAAGTGAAATACTTCAAAATCGGGAAGAAGCAAGATCCTTTGCTTACATGAGAACTGTGATGATACAGTCAGCGCATCAGTTGATAGTTGCGTTGGAGATGAAGAAAAGTAAACTATCAACATCTCTTTCCTACAGGTGTTACCTATCAACATCTCCATCTTTCTCACCCATCCTCTATCTCCCTCTGCTCCAGTCCAGACCCATAAATTTCCCTCAACCTCTCCATCTCCCTTCGTATCCTCCCCAGTCACCACCGGCCGCCTTCTCCGCCGTCCTGCTGGATATTATCGTGACGCCGCCTACTGCCCAGCTTGCGAATCCTACCATGCTTAACAGTTGACTACCTGAACCTGTATACACCTAAACTACATGTGCACCAGACACTCGTATGCTCCTGCTAATTAATCAAGCCTAAATTCACTTGTTTGACCGGATGGATCCTCTATTGATTCATCCGCTCCGAGATGGATGGATCAGATCCCTGGCTTCACTTGAGCACATCTGGGATCGATGAGTGGGTCACTCAGCTCCACCGTCTGAAGAATCTGCTCCAGCCCCCGGACGGGCCTCAGACCTCGAATTCATCGATCATACAGTGGTGTAAAAGTACAGTAACATCAAAAACAACTACTGTGAGGAACTCAAATCGAACAAAAAGAGACATATATTCTTCAAAGAGAAATTTGAGGTGCTTCGCATTAATCCATATAGAAAAAGAGCAGCAATTTAACAACCATATGAAGGCACCGCCCACAACTTGCTCAGGCTACTGTATAGTGTGCATTGTTCTGGAGGCCATGATCCACCCACCCACAGCAGAATCCCCGACCTTTCTTGCCCCAAAATCGGACAGAATATTATGCACAAAATTATCCAAATTGCTACTAAAAGCTACCAGCCAACAGCAAGACGAACAAAAAGAAATTCTTAGTCTTCTATATATAAGTGTTTAAACAGAACTTCTACCTGGCTTTTCAAGGGAAAAAGGTAAAAGAAAGGATGTAAGCTAGTACTTTAGCACTAAAAAGCAATGTTGGATTAGAATAGTAGGAGTACACACAAAAATAGAAGAACCATCTCAATAGCAGAATTCTTCTACCATCAAGATCAAAAGCTTAGCTCGACAAACTGATTTAACTAATGCTAAATAAATTGATGATTTTCTCAAAAATTTCTCCAAGTAAGCAACACACCTCTTGCAGATGTAGTTGTCAACTTGAATGGAATACTCGCAGCAGTCGACATGCCCGTTGTATTCCCGCTATGACCATTCACCCACCAACCTGCTGCAAGCCCACAACTGCACGGTGCTGCTCATTTGTTTGGGAGATTGCAGACGCAGCTGCAAGTCAACCTGTGCTCCAAGTGCATGTCTGCAGCTCCATGTCGTTCCGTGATGTTGACAGCATGTGCTTAGCTCAGGAGATGGAGACATTATCAAAGAATCATCATTTAATTATCTATATATGCCATGATAACATAAAAAGGACATCACATTGCTGGAGGCAAAAAACCAAGTGCCAGATTATATAGTTTCATATACACTTTTATGGTTTTATTCATATATCACATGGTGTGTCGACAAATGGCACTACTGCATGAGATGCATTAATTCTGAATATGCAAGTCTAGGACAGTACTGCTCCAGTAATAATATATGTGTCACTATGAGCTAATTTCTGTTACGAACTGAACCCTTGTATTGCTATGGGCCAAACAGGCCAGATAAGTACAAGGTACATATGCAAATAAACCCCTATATAAGGGAGAAACTACACAGCCCTATACACAGCACTATAACACTTGACACCCCCCTCAAACTCAGGGTGGGTCTACAACACTGAGTTTGGAAAGAAAAAAGCTGTGTTGAGCTCGGGTTTGTGCCTTCGTGAAGAAATCTGCTAGTTGGAGCTCGGAGGGCACGAACTGGAGAGCCACAATCTGGTCTTGCACCTGCGATCGCGTGTAAGAAGCATCCACACCAATGTGTTTCGTGAGCTCATGCTTCACAGTATCACGAGCAATGCTGATCGCGCCGGTGCTGTCCGAAGAAAGAGGAGTCGGTGCAGTAGTAGAGACCCCAAAATCATCAAGAAGCCACCGCAACCAAGTGACTTCAGCTGTCAGTGCTGCCATAGCCCTCAACTCAGCCTCAGCACTCGAACGGGAAACCGCTGTCTGTTTCTTGGTCTTCCAGGCAATCAAAGAGGAACCAAGAAAAACACAGTAGGCTGAAAGGGATCGACGATCATCATGATCACTAGCCCATGTGGCGTCAGAATACGCCTGAAGCTCCAAGGAACTCGAACAAGGAAAGAATAGGCAGCGAGAGGAGGTTCCACGAAGATATCGCAGAACCCGAAGCAGGTGGGAGTAGTGAAGCTGAGTAGGAGCAAAAACAAACTGGCTCAAAATGTGGACAACATGAGAGATGTCAGGACGTGTGATGCCAAGGTAGACAAGGCTCCCAACAAGGTGACGATATCGGCGGGGGTCCTCAAGAGGCTTACCATCAGTGGGCCGAAGGTGAACTCCAAGTTCCATGGGAGTGTCCACGGTGCGCTGATCAGAAAGACAAGCACGAGCAAGAAGCTCCTGAGTATACTTCTCTTGGGAGAGAAGAGTGCCCTCGGGCGTAGAAGACACCTCAAGACCAAGGAAATATCGAAGAGGACCCAGATCTGACATCAAGAACTTGTCACTAAGACGCTTCTTCACAAAATCAATGAACGGAGAGTCATCGCCGGTGATGATCATGTCATCGACATATAGAAGAAGAAGCGTTCGACCACGAGGGGAGGTGTGAACAAAGAGAGCAGGGTCGTGGTCGCTGACTTTGAAACCAGCATCTGTGACAACGGAGGAGAAGCGCTCAAACCAAGCACGAGGAGCTTGCTTATAAGCCCATAAAGAGAACGCCGCAGACGGCAGACCATGCCAGAAGGAACAGAGTATCCTGGAGGCGGCTGCATGTAGATCTCTTCACGCAGTTCGCCATTGAGAAAGGCATTCTGCACATCCAACTGAGAGATGGGCCACTGGCGAACAGAGGCAACTGCCAGTAAGGTCCGAACTGTGGTCATGTGAGCAACTGGAGCAAAGGTCTCATCATAGTCACGACCGTGCTCCTGCTGAAAACCACGGGCAACAAGCCGAGCCTTGTAGCGCTCAAGGGAACCGTCAGAGCGAGTCTTAACCTTATAAACCCACTTGCAGGTGATAGGAGTGACACCTGGCGGTGAAGGTACAAGATCCCAAGTCTCAGTGCGCTCTAGGGCAGCAAGCTCCTCTGCCATCGCGAGCTGCCACTCCTGATGGACGGCTGCCTCTCGGTAGGTCGCGGGCTCTAGAAGAGCGGCAGACGCAAAGCCATCCTGGTCAATCGGCTGCATAACATGCTGATCAGGAAGGGCGTACCGAGGAGGAGAAACAGGAACAGGAGCCGGAGAGCGAGGACGGCGAGTATAATGCAACCGAATCGGGGGAATCTCAAAAGAGCTGAGTGGATCCCCCAGTGAAGGAGCCGAAGGTGACTGTGGCGGTGGCACACAAGGAGCATCGTCACGAGGCCGGCGAGTATAATGCAACGGAAACGGTGGAATCTCAAAAGAGCTGAGTGGATCCCTCGGTGAAGGAGCCGAAGGTGACTGTGGCGGTGGCACGCAAGGAGCATCGTCACGAGGACGGCGAGTATAATGCAACGGAAACGGTGGAATCTCAAAAGAGCTGAGGGCATTCCTCGGTGAAGGAGCCAGAGGTGACTGGGGCGGTGGTGAAGGAAGAATGGGAGCCTCCGAGGAAGGAACCGGAGGAGACGAAGACGGTGGGGACGATGAAGGAGTGATGGAAGAAAACTCAGGAAATGTCAGAAAAGAAATCGACTCAAGAGTGGACAAACCATTGTGAGTGGGGGAGCGAGGGTAGTAAGGGCGAGACTCATCAAACGTGACATCCCGAGAGATTCTCATCCGACGAGCAACAAGGTCATAGCAGCGATAACCCTTATGCTCGGTGCTGTACCCAAGAAAGATACACTCAGTTGACTGAGCAGTCAGCTTGGTGCGCTCTCGTGATGGAAGAAGGACATAACAGACACAACCAAAACTCCGGAGATGACTGTAACCAGGAGGTGTGTCGAAGAGACGCTCGTAAGGGGTACAACCTTGAAGGACGGAAGAGGGTTGTCGGTTGATGAGAAAAACAGCCGTGGAGACAGCCTCAGCCCAAAAATGAGGCGGAAGGTGAGATGAAATCATAAGAGCTCGAGCTGTCTCAAGCACATGGCGATGCTTGCGCTCAGCAACACCGTTCTGAGCATGAGCACCGGGACAAGAGAATTGAGGAAGAGTACCCTGCTCAGCCAGAAAACGACGATGTGCAGTCGAAATGTACTCACCAGCAGAGTCAGCACGAAAAACACGAATAGAAGAGTCATATTGAGTGCGGACCATAGTAGCAAACTGCTGATAAATGGAGAGAAATTGACTGCGAGAAGACATAAGATAAATCCATGTAAATCTCAAGTAATCATCAATAAATATCACATAGTAGGAATGACCCCCTTTCGAAACGAAGGGAGCCTGCTCCCATACATCAGAGTGAACAAGATCAAAAGGACGCTGTGACTCAGAATCACTAGATGGATAGGGGAGTTGCAGCTGTTTGCCAAGCTTGCAACCCGTACAATGTAGAGCAGTGTCTCCAGAAACAGAACCTAAGACACCACTTCCTACAAGACTAGATAGCCTAGAGCCCGAGAGATGGCCTAACCGACGATGCCACTGAACAAAAGAGGTGGTGGAGGCAACGACTGGAGCAGAGGCGGCGGAGCTGGTCGACTGGTTGCCCGAGGAAGTCGAAGGAAGGCGCAACCAATCAAGTTCCCATAGGCCCCGAGAGTCACGGCGCCTAGGACCAGTCCCCACCAGAAGCCCTGTGCGTCGATCCTGAGCACAACAAGAGTCAGGTTCAAGAATAATACGACAACCAAGATCAACAATTTGACCTGCTGACATAAGCTGCATAGTCAGTTTAGGAACATGAGACACAGTGGGAACACTAAAAGACGAAGTAGAAAGAGTGCCGCGTCCAACAACGGGAAGCGAGGTGCCATCCGCTGTGTGAACACGGAGAGGTGCATCAGGAGGACCGAGTCCAGTGAGACAGGAGTCGTCCGGTGTCATGTGAAAAGAAGCACCAGAGTCAAGAAACCATGGAGATGATATACCAGGGGGAGGTGGTGCTGAACCAGAAGCACTAGCAGCAGACCCGTGTGGCGAGGACGAGGCAGAGGCAACCAGCCGACGAAACAACGCAACAATCTCCTGCTCAGTGGGGGAGTTTTGCTGAGGACCTGACTGAGAAGAGCTGCTAGAGCCCTGCTGACCATGGCTAGAGCCATGCTGACCACGTTTCTTCTTGTTTGCCAGATCTCGCTTCCTCTTGTAGCAATTATGAGCGGTGTGTCCCGGATTGCTGCAGTAGTTGCAGAGAAAACCGGAAGGAGTGGCCGCCGCAACCGGTGCGGGCGAGGCAGGCACCGGCGTAGGGGACGAGACTCGTGCAGCCAGAACAGAGGTGGACTGTAACTGAGTCCCCATTCCCGCCCCCCGGTGACGAGTCTCCTCAGCACGAAGCTCGGGAAGAGCCTCCAAGAGTGACGGCCGAGGGTGACGCGTCACCAACTGTGAACGGGCAGCCTCAAACTCCGGACGAAGGCGCATCAAGAACTCATAGAGCCGGATCATCTCAGTCTGGGCTCGTTGGAGCTCACAACAACGACAACGGTGACACACATCAGCACCCTGAGAGTCAAGCTGACGCCATGCCGTAGACATCTGACGAAAGAAGTCATCCACAATGGCGTCCATCTGCTGCATTGACTGAATCTCCTTGAGAATAGCAAGAAACATGGCCTCGTTGCGAGGCTCGTACTGTGTCTGAAGACGATCCCACATCAGCTTGGAGGTAGCAAGAGACACAATGTCCATCGAAAGATCAACATCCATGCTGGAGATAACAATGGCCTTAGCCTGAGCATCATCCAGCAGCCAATTTTCATAGGCAGCTAGGTCCGTCTGGTAGGTCTCCAACTCTGCATGGAAGTCCGCAAGGATGTCTTCCTTAGCCGCATCATCGGCAGCCGAGGGGATTATAGGCTTAGCTGGCGGCAAGGTGGGGCGAGACGGACAAGGGCGGTCACCGGAAAGAAACCCCCACAGCCGCTGACCAGCCATATGGACTTTCATATGCAGCACATACTCCCGAAAATTAGTGCCATTGAAGATGATCGGCGGTCGCGGAATCGCAATCGCGCCTGCATGGGGCGCACCATGGTTGGCCATGGTGATCTGGAGCCGAGCAGTCAGGGGAGCTGCATGAGGTGCTGCAAGATTGGGAGCAGCAGGACGTGCAGTAGCAACAACAGTGTCTGCTGGCAGGCCAGAGGGAGCCTAAGACAGGGGAGGCAGCAGAGGTGATGCAGTCCGGTGAGGCAGCTGCCTGGGTGTCGACGTCCAGTGGCAGCAGCAGGCAGGGAAACTGCAGGAGGTGCTGCTGGCTTGGGAGCAGCAGCCTCGGCGGCATCCTGCACGGGGCCAACGTGCACCGGCGGCTCGACGGAGCCACGAGGCGACGATGGGAGGGGTCCAGGGAGGGATCGGTGGAGGGAAGGGTGAGGCAAGAGGCCACGGCGGCGCAATCCAGGCGGCGCAACTCCGGCGGCCGGACGGCGGCTGGCCAGTGGCGGCGGGAACCCTAGCCCTCAACCTGCTCTGAAACCATGTTACGAACTGAGCCCTTGTATTGTTATGGGCCAAACAGGCCAGATAAGTACAAGGTACATATGCAAATAAACCCCTATATAAGGGAGAAACTACACAGCCCTATACACAGCACTATAACACTTGACAATTTCCAGCATATTCAGTTAGCAGTTGGATGAGTACTATTTTTTATCATCTCAGATTCCTATCAACATGTCATCCATAGTCCTTGTTCCTATCACGATGTGATTCTTCAGATGGACACTAAAATGATGAATTTTCTACCTGCGCACAATTGTAACCTGCCTTTATATTAGTATATATTCAAGGATGGAACATGCCTTCAGATGCATGCAAGCTTTACGTTGCTGACCTTCAGGTCACAAATGCAAACAGAACGTACTGCTCTTTAACACAAAAATTAATTTGCGTATTTAGGAGATGTCCACAAATAACAAAATTTCTAATTAACTGGGAATAGAAGATTCAAGTAGGTAGGAGTAGATAAGTAACAGATGATAAAGATTGGCATTAATGCATCTATATATGCTGCAAATCCTTTGTTTAAAGATCTGAAGTCAGTTCAACATCAAAAGTGTGACCATCTAGAGAAGTGTGGAATGTGGACATAGGTGCGGAACAACAATTATAGAATAACATGCGAACCCGAAAGCAGAAAATAATTCAAAACCTGAAGCAAATATATGTCACTCTCTTAGTCCCAACTCCTTTGTATAGACTTCCAACGAACGGAATATAATAAACTTGGACAAGAAAGGAGAATGTACACTAACACATTTTTGGTCGTGTCAAAAAAAGATTAAAGCTCCAGTTCCACCTAAATGAGAAAAATACAAACAAAGTCCATTGAAGAGTAGCAGTTTGTACTTGTTCTTATTTTCAGTTCCAAATAACATCATACTCAGAGCATATACCCCACTTCTGGTCACAGAGGTCGCACATGAGATCCCCGGCCTTGCTATCTTCTCATGATGGCACTCTCCATCCTTGCGCACGGAGGAACAAAAGCAGCCCATCAGCTGAATTCAACATGCCATTTTGGCGGGAGCAGCGGAATTCTATTGCTTGGCCGCTATGGATGGAATGGAAGAAGAAGGGAGACATACCGATGTTTCAATGAGTTCATTCGAATCGTCACAGATATCTTGGTCCGGATCCGAGGAGCATTTCAGCTCCTCAAATGCGCTGAGCGCCGTGCTGGGTGCGAGGCCCTGGGTGCTTGTTGCCGTCTGGGTTCTTCCCTTCTCTCGTGCCTGTACATTAAGAGAACAAGAATGCCACTATGAAAAATGCCACAAGATATCTCATGCCTCAGTGGCACAACCATTTTCTCTATTTTCTTGTCAGGTTAAATTCTATAAAGTATTAAGTGACAATGGGAACCACACGTGCATGAACTGATCCAAACCATGTACTACCATTGCATCTTCATCTTCGATGTCAGTATCTACCTTGGTGCTGGTCAACTTGTTCTGCAAATTCAAGCGGATAAATTTCTTTTCAGTTCTCAATCGGTAGAGTGGTGTCTAATATATTGGTAGTTTTGCCTACTATTGCCTCTTCGGTGTTCTGCAGGCAAGAGTGAAATGCCATATTGTCTGCCTTGTTGACGAAAACATGAAGGGCAGTGTCCAGGTTGTCCAGTGGAAAAACCTGCATATTCAGTAAGAAAATATCAATATGGCAATATATTTTTATACTGTAGATATTATTATATTTTCTATAGACTTGATCAAATATAGAAAAAGTTGACTTGGAACAAAGGTAGAACTTCAATTCAATTAATTTGTAATGGAGGAAGTACAAAGTTACTTTCCGCAACCAGAGCTTCGACAGTTGTGTTGATTAAGCTCATTTGGGTAGAGTTCTCCGGAACCTCCAGCATTGTCTGCAGGATAGCAAGATGCATTTTTCAGATAAAGTGCCAAACCGCTGGGGGTGTATTGTTAAGAACCCAGAGTAGTCCACCTGCAGAATAAGATGAAGTCTTTTGTTTGACAATCCTGGAAAGAAAATTGGACACAACTATCAGAAGTGGCCTGATTTCTTTACCTTTATCCTAACAACTGGAAGTTTGGGCTCTGATCCACTGCTTGCTGTTGTGTCATTCTTCTCAATAAGATTGACCACCTAAAGAAGCTCAGTCAGTAGCCAGTACGAGTATTCAGAGGGTACAAATTACAAACATCAGACAATTGAAACTCCACGCCAACCAGCTCAGTCGACCAATGTTTGGCCATTTTTCTGACAAAGAAATGGACAAAGTTTGTAGGATAGCTTATGGAGTACAACTAACTTAGAATCAGACAAGAAGACATGCTTACCATGTTGGCGTATATGACACTGGAACCACTCATGCAACCATTGTCCAGATGCGTCTCTTTGGGTTCAAAACTGTGAATTTCAGAGATGTGCTTCTCTGAAAGCATAAAGATGCCATATCAGACTCAACACTTGGCTCAAGAAATCACACAGTTCGGTGCAAGTATTTATATTGCTTTCATGTGCAAATCCAAGGGAAGAGTAGTACATTGGTAATCCATATGTCAGATGGAAACGGGGAAAACAGAAGTGTGATTTTAGAGTTGAATACCTTATCCTCCAGCTCATGGATAAAACAGTCGCAGTCAGATGCGTGCTAGGCGGCAGCCTCCTGCTCCGAGGTCGTGGCTCCTCTTCCACCTCCCTCTGCGGCCCGTTGATCTAGATGGAACAGGGAGTGCCACATCCGTCGTGTGACAGATCGATTGACCAGACTCCCGCCTCTTCCTCGATCTCTTTGCTGCGTGGGCAGCAAGACGGCAACGTGCAAGAGAGAAGGAGTTGGGGAAGAAAGAAAGAAGGAGCGACAGAGGAGGCATGCGGCGCCCGAGCGCAGCGCCGCCTCCCCGCCTTGGCCACCGCCCCCTGCAAGCTTGCGCCGCCGTAGTCCGTGGCTTCGACGCCGGCGAACTCCTCGCCCCGGCCGACTCTCCATTTTCTCCTCCTTCATCTCCGCGTGCGCCTCCCGCCTCGCTGCCGCCGCCTGATGCGGCGCCCAAGCGCAGTGCCGCCTCGCTGCTGCATCCCCGGAGCGCAGCGCCGCCTCGCCGACTCGCTGCCGCCGCCTGATGCGGCGCCCGAGCGCACCTCCGCCTCCCCGCCTCGCGGCCGCATCTCCCGAGCCCAGCGCCTTCTCCCGCGAGCCCACCCAGAGCTGTTGCCGCCGTGAAGGGCGCCGCCCCGCCGCGCTGGAAAGGAAGCGTCTAGATAAGATAGAAGAAAGGATCGCGGGCTGAATTCTTACAAATGTTGGGGGTTTCTGTAAAAACGAATCGTTTTCCCAGATTCACTTAAATAGGGACTGCGGGTTGAATTCTCACAAACAGAGGTTTTTTTTAGCAAAATTGCTGACGACGTACGACCAGAAACGATAGTTGTTTTATTATATTATATTATATATATATATATATATATATATATATATATATATATATATATATATACTAGCACAAATGCCCGTGCGTTGCAACGGGAAATAAGTATGATGTACCATAGAGGGACCGTGGTATCCCCAGCACACCAGGGTTCAAATCCTGGTGCTCGCATTTATTCCTGGATTTATTTCAGGATTTTCGGCGATGCGCATTCAGTGGGAGAAGACGTTCCCGTCGACGACGAGGTGCCTACGGTGACTTCGTAAATTTCAAGATGATATGCCGGCTCAGTCTCTCGGAGGTGCTCATAGGGGTAGGGTGTGCGTGTGTGCGTTCATAGGGGTGAGTGTATGCGCCTGTATATGAGCGCTTGCGTCTGTACTGTGTTCAAAAAAAAGTATGATGTACCATGTTGTGGAATAAACAATGTAAATGATATTTCCCTAAAATCTAAGGCGTACACTGGAAAACAAATATAGAGTACAAACTAAAAAGAACCCAAAAGTTTGGATTTTGGTGCATATGAATGAAGGTATGTAGTGCGGAATGTACATACATCATAAGCAGAAGAAAAAAAGTTCTACCATTGACAATCCATGTGTGTTGATAAAAGAATAAATTTCAAATTTGCATTTACTACATGCTTTTTTAGCAGAATTCACTATTATCTTTCTCCTGGTTTATTAGTCCCCTTCGTATTTCATGTCGAACTTTGACCATAGATTTAACTAAAAAAAATGTTAATGCATGTAATCAAAAAATATTTTTTTCGATATGTACAATTTAAATTTATTAGTTAAAATCATGATCAAAATATGACACCAAATATAAGGAGAACCAACAAACCATGACGGAGGTAGTATATGATATAGCAGTGATAATAGAAAGACGGAGGGGTACAACGGAAGTGCATTGTCACCCATGGGTTCAAAGCGTGAACCTCTTTCTAATAAATTGATATGCCTCTGCACAAATATTCTACAATCATTGTTATAGAAAATCTAACCTTGACTGATCAATGTGAACTTGCATGTGTAATTGTTGAGTTCCCCCTCTCAGACATGCAAATTAGCCCAAATGAGTGTCCATTTTCTTCTAGACTCAAAGTAATGTAGAAAATTTAATTCCGGCCAATACCATATCAAAATAAAAGCGGATCTGAGTGTAAAGAGAAAGGTTTCACTTATCACTATTTTCAAAGCCTAGCTGAGGCCAGAGGTTTTTTTTTTTTTGCGAGAAAGTTGAGGTCAGTGTGGCTGATGGGACAGCCAGTCCATTCGACAGGTGCTGGAACACCAATTTGTATGTATAAAATCAATCTCTCTTAAAGTAAATGTCTCCTCTGTCTCTCTCAGTATAAATTGCAATAAGCAAAATCGAGGGCAGCTCTCTCTTATGCAAACTCTCTTTATACAAAGTCCCCATGGGCCCAGCCGTCTCTTGCACATGCACGGTCCACCTCCTCTGCCATCGCATCAACTCCTCTCCACCAACCAATCCGCGTTCGTCGTCCTCTGCTCAACCAACCAATCCACGAGATCCAAAGCAATGGCGACCGCCCCGGCTCGAGCTTCAAGCTCGACCACCACGGGAACATAAAAAACGAGCGAGCTCAAAACCATGCTAGCAACAGATGTTTTGACGAGCTTCCCATGGCATCGATGGATCATGGAGATGGTGCTTTTCCGGGCGGCGGATCTGACGACTGTGGCTGATGGTCGATAACACTACTCCCGTAAACATTCTGGTTGGTCATGTTGTATGTACCTGCCATCGATGAATTCCTTGGTCGAGATTCAAGAGCTCAACGGCTTGCGAACGCCGGCGCTGGCTTCGGGCGCAACCTCGCCGGCATTCGACCTCGTCATGCACATACGACCATATCGATGAGTTGTGCCATGGCGGCGGCGACCTCGTCTCCTACTGTACACGTGCGTTAACCTCGCTCGCGGGCGCACGCCCAGCATCTGGGTGTCAGCGGATTTGTCTCGCCTCATGAACAATCTTGTTGGCTCCGTTTATATTAGCGAGAGTTCTAAGTCAATGCGACTAATCGAGGATGATACATGACATATATAGTATATATATATACAAAAGCCAACGTATGCTTGTATATTACGTATATAAGAAGAGTCCAGGATCGATGACGGAGAATAGAAAAAGAGTCTTGCCATGTCGTTCCTTCCTCTGAAACTCGGGCGGAGGCCCAGGTTAAAGCCCAATGAAGCGATGATAGGCGGACTCAGCCCAGCCGAACTGAAAAATCCAAGAATATTAGACGCAGTAATCGTCATTGAGGTCTCCGAATTAGTCCCACCTCGTCTATAGATTATATAAAAATATAAAATCACGTCTAAGCGGGACGAAACCAAGAATATCACCTTGCTTTATAATATATATATAATATATATATATATATATAAATATAAATAAATATATATATATATATATATATATATATATATATATATATATATATATATATATATATATATATATATATATATATATATATATATACGAGGTGGCTTCGTTGGGCCATAGCAGGCCTACGTGAGCATGCCCGACAAAACGCAACGTAGGATTTTAAGAAATCAATAAAATAATGTAAGCAGTGCTACCCGCAATAGCTCTCGCCTTGCTGCCGGCGACAGCGACGAGGCCCGGGCTTGGATACGCCGGACGCGGGCTGTGCTACTTGCAACGGAAACCTTACTTGCCACCAGCGACGGCGATGGCCCCGAAGGGCGGACTGCATCTCACGGTCTCACCTTGTGGGAAACGCCACATGGAGATCGAACCGAGGCAACTAGAAGAGTCTAGGAGATAAGATAAGGGCAACGAAATAAAAAAAAACAAAAGTATGTTGTTTTTTAGTGGGGCCGACCAGAATACAATGTTGGTCGGTTAGCCCTGCAGGATAGGTGCGTGCTGGGGGTAAAACATGCATAATCGTTACTTGCTTCCTCCGTTGCAATTTTTATGACACGAATTACTTAATTAGACCTGGTTGGCTGGGAGTATTTTCTCTTGCTTTCTTTGATTTAGATTCACTTTGTGGGTATTTTATTGCAGCAAAACTTCCAATCTATTCATCTTTAATCATAACAGTACAATGAACATCAGAAATAATAAAAATTACATCCAAATTCGTATACCACTTAGCACCGACACTACAAGCACTAAAGCGAGCCGAAGGTTGGTATCAAATTGGTCTTAACGTTAACATCAAACCGGTTATTCTGAGTTTCATATTACATTAGAAATAATTTGCTTCAACTGCGACACTCAACAAATAAAAATATATTTACGCACGGGCACGGGAATGTAGGGGGTTCATTTGTATTTCATCCGCTCCACATGTGACGGTGACATACATGGGCTTTCCTAAATAGACTTAATTCTTAGACATGGCCTCCTCAATGTCGTGCAGCACCATCCTGATGCTGCCCGGCTGCGGTCGTGGTGGCGTGCGTCATCGGCACCGCGTTGTAATAAAAATCGATAAGTTAGAATCAAATAAGAAGATACTGTCTCGGACAAGAAATGTATATGGCATGATATTTTTTTCACCCGTTGCAACGCACGGGCACGTTTGCTAGTATATACAAAAGCCAACGTATGCTTGTATATTACGTATATAAGAAGAGTCCAGGATCGATGACGGAGAATAGAAAAAGAGTCTTGCCATGTCGTTGCTTCCTCTGGAACTCGGACGTATATAAGAAGAGTCCAGGATCGATGACGGAGAATAGAAAAAGAGTCTTGCCATGTCGTTGCTTCCTCTGAAACTCGGGCGGAGGCCCAGGTTAAAGCCCAATGAAGCGATGATAGGCGGACTCAGCCCAGCCGAACTGAAAAATCCAAGAATATTAGACGCAGTAATCGTCATTGAGGTCTCCGAATTAGTCCCACCTCGTCTATAGATTATATAAAAATATAAAATCACGTCTAAGCGGGACGAAACCAAAAATATCACCTTGCTTTAATATATATATATATATATATATATATATATATAATATATAAAAAATATAATATATATATATAATAAATATATATAATATATATATATATATATATTATATTTAAATATATATATAATATATATATATATATATAATATAATATAAAAAATATAATATATATATATATAAATATATATATTTTATTATATATATATATATATATATATATATATATATATATATATATATATATATATATATATATATATATATATATATATATATATATATATATATACGAGGTGGCTTCGTTGGGCCATAGCAGGCCTACGTGAGCATGCCCGACAAAACGCAACGTAGGATTTTAAGAAATCAATAAAATAATGTAAGCGGGACGAAACCAAGAATATCACCTTGTTTTATTAGTAAATATAAATAAATATATATATATATATATATATATATATATAATATTATATATATTAGTATATAGTATTAGTATAGTATTAGTATTATTATATTATATTATTATTATTATTATATATTATATTATATTATATTATATTAGTAGGTATAGAGGTATAGATATATATATATTAAAAAAATTATAAATTATAAATATAAATTATAATTATATGATTATTATTATTATATATATAATATTAGGTAAAGATAAAGAAATCATGGATTTGCAAAAGGTCTGCGAATTTGACAAAAAGTTCACAAATTTGAAATTCTTCAGGAATATAGAAAATATACAGGAACTCATAAAAACAGTTCATGAATTCTAAAAAAACATGAACTTGAAAATAGTTCGCTAATTTGAAAAAAAAATCATGAATTTGTAACACAAATATGCGAATTTCAAAAAATGATCATTATCTGAAAAAAGTTGACAAATTTGAAAAAAGCTCATGAATTAAAAATGGTTCATGGATTTTTAAAAGTGTTGGCAAATTTTAAAAAGATCGCGGATTAGAGGTTGTTCACGAAATTGGAAAAAAGTTAGTGAGTTTCAAAATTGTTCAAATGTTTAAAAAGAACCACAAAGTTGAAATTTCTTTATGAAATTTAAAATTTAAAAACAAAAATAAATAGAACCATAAAGAAAAAATAAATTTAAATAAATACAAAAAATTAGAATAAAAAAAAAAGAAAACAAAAAAAACGATGAAAAGAAAAACTAGAGAAATCCGGCATAGAAAACAGGAACCTTCAAGGTTCCAAAGGAGGGGTATGCGCTCCATACCAATTGGCCTCTATTTGATGCTATAAGTGGCAAATAGGATTTGACAATATGATTTGCCTTTCGAGAGAGCAACTAGCTTGCATTTACGCCATTCGCGCCGGGGGGGGGGGGGGGGGGGGGTTCCAAGCGGGCGCTCCGGGTGCATCGAGCTCGCGACACGTTGTGCACCCAACCGCCGCCACGTGCAATGCCGCGGAAAAACGTTATTAGAAAAGTTCCTGCACGCTTTTTTGTTTTTGCTTTTTTTTATGTTTTCGTGATTTTTTTTAACTTTTTTTTGTTCTTTTTGTTTCTTCATATGAAGCACACAATGTAAAAAAGCACAGATGTGCTTCGTGATGAAGCTTCCCGAAATTGAAAAGCACAGTTGTGCTTCGTCGTGCACAGCCGAGCTTTTCTGAAAAGTGAAAAGCACAATTGTGCTTCTCAGAAAGTGAAAAGCACAACTGTGCTTCACGGTGAAGCACGGTTGTGCTTCCCGAAAAGTGAAAAGCGCAACTATGCTTTCCAAAAAAATGAAAAGCACAATTGTGCTTCCAAAAAAGTGAAGACAGTTGTGCTTTCGTTTTTCAGTTTATGTTTTTTTCTTCTGGATTTCTGTTTTTTCAGTCTTTCTCGGTCTTTTTGCGGGATTTTTTTCAAACATATTAAAATTGGATATAGTTTTGAAGATCTCGACACGAGAAACACAACGCTGAAAACAGTTCGTGATTTGGACCCATGATTCAAGGGATAAAACGTTTCATAAATAAATGAATATGGAATTTTTTTTGACAAAACTTCTAGGTTGTAACAAGTGTCATAAAAGCAGTGAACCACTTGTAACCACAAGAGGTGGTGAGAGTGACCTTTGCAAATGGTTCTTCTTAAATAGTGATGTTTTTTTTTCATAGCTATGTTTATTCAAAACGTTTTATCTCTTGAATCGTGCATCCAAATAAAGAATTGTTTCCACCGTTAGATTTCACACGTTGACATCTTCGAAACAAGATCCTATGTTAACAGATTTCAACGAACTTAAAAAAAGAAAAACCAGAAACCATGGAAAAGGAAAACCGAAAAAACAAAGAAAATACAAAAAACCAAGAAAAAAAGAAAACCAGAGAAATAATGAATACCAAAAAAAAAAACAGAGCCTAGAAGCACGGTTGTGGGTTTCAACTTTTTTGGGGAAGCACAGGCTATGCTTTTCCCTTTTTTCGAGAAAGCACAACTGTGTTTTTCCCTTTTCAAGAAGCATAGTTGACTTTTTTCCTTTTTAAGAAGCCAAGTTGAGTTTCTCATGGAAGAACAGGTTGTGCTTCTGGTGGAAGCGTAAGTTTTGAAATTTTTTTCAAGAAGCATAGCTGTGCTTTACAAAAAACAACCAATTTTTTTCATGAAAACCTAGGGAAAGCCTGGCAAAAACTGCAAGCCAAAAGAAAACGAAGAAAAACACCGGCTAAAACCCGAAACATATAGAAAACTAAACAAACAGAAATCCAGATGGAGCGACCAACACACGACATGTGGCGATGGTTGGGCGCACCACTTGACGCGTTCCTAGGTAAAAAAAAATTGACCCTTGCAGGACCTCCGCAAAAGTGCAACGTTAGTTAGTCCCGTCTTGCATTGCAGCACGTATAATAGAGGGAAAACGGTAGAAAAACAAGTGCCCATGAACAGTAGTGGGCTCGGCTCTATTAGCGGCGATTTTATTCGACAGTTGGCTTTTTGTGATAGTTTCTCCTTTTTCACGGTTTTCATTCGGTTCGGTTTCATTTTTTTTTCTTTTTTGACCATTTCATTTATTCATGTTTCTAACTACTTTTTTTGTTCTTATTCTTTTTAATTTTTACTTTATTTTTTCGTTTCCATCTTTTTAACTTTCATGATTTTTTGGAATCAAGAATATTTTTTAAATTCATGGCAATTTTTAAACTAGTGAGATTTTTAAAATTTGAAAAAAAATTATATAACTCCTTAACTTTCTTATGATTCATGAACATTCATATATTCATGAACCTCTTTTGAAATTAAGAACATTTTTAAATTTTTCTAGACATTTTAAGTATGGAAACATTTTTTTAAAATCCATGACCATTTTTAAGTTCTCAAATATCTTTTATAATTCGTGATCATTTTTAATAATTCTTGACTGGATTGCTTTCTTTTGGTTTGGAGAGCATGCTACTGCAGCACTTCAAAACTGTTCATAAATTTTGAAAAGATGTTTTTGAGCTTTAAAAAATGATCGTGAGTTAAAAAAAAATTCTGTAGTTCAAAAAAAATCACGAATTCAAAAAAGCTTATGAATTTCAAAAAATGTTTGAAGATTCAATAAATGTTCATTAATTTTGAAAATTTGTTTTGGAATTCAAGAAAAAGATCGTAATTTTGTATTTTTTTGTGAATTCAAAAAATGTTCTCGGCTTTGTAATAATCTGTGTGTATTCAATTATTTTCGTGTAAACTTCACTAATCCAAAAATATTTGTATATTTCAAACAATGTTCACGGATTAAGAAATGTTCATGAATTTAAAAATTATTCAGGAATCTAAAAAATATTCACAAAATTTAGAAATTGTTATCAATTTCAAAAACTATTCATGATATAAAATAATGTCTGCGAATTCAAAAAATGTCCGACGTGTATGGGCCATCCCATATGTCGTGGGAGCGCAGTTGGAGGTGCTCATTTGGGGTGTATCTAACACGTTATTCGTGGAATAGGATCAACCTAGAAGCTCATATGTGACGCTTTGTGCACAAGATGTCCACATTTTTTTTGTGCATCAAGATGTCCACATTTCACACAAGGCGCTCGGGTGGGCTGACCATTTAGTGCTCAACATGCTAGCTAGCGTTTCCTTGGATCTTTTTTTTTCTTTTCTATTTTATTATTTTAGTCTGATTTTGGTTTCCAGAAAACAAGAAAATCATTTATTTGGAAAAGTGAAAATTGAAAAAACTTATTTTCAAAAAATATTTTTGAACAGTCTTAACACATTATGAACTTTTTTTTAATTTGTGAATATTATTTATAGATGTGAACATTTTTAAAAACTTCATTTTTGAGATTTCATAAATTTATTTAAAACCTGTGAACATATTGAAAAGAGAATAAAAAATAAAACCAAAAACAATTGGAAAAACAGAAAAACAAAAGAAAACGGTAAAGAGAACAAATAGAAAGAAAAAAATTAATCCGGATAGCAATCCTGTGCTTTTCTTCACACTGTCGCAGAGAGCGACACAGGATTCGCCGTAGAATAGGCAGCATGCACGTCTCGATTCCTTCGCCGACCAGCACCGGAATCCGGTGGCAACCTCCGCTGCTCCTCCTCCCCCTCCTCTTCACGAGCCGGTCTTCAAACGCAACCTCCTCGCCGTACCAAGTCGCAAACGGCGGCGGCGTGTCAGCGTGTGCGCCCTACGTGGCCGCACCTCCGCCACTGCTTCCGCCTCCCCGACGTGTCAGCATCTCGTCCACAGTACCCGACTGGACGATTGGCAATTCCTCCTTCTACTTGTCTGTCTTCGCCACAGCTGTTCCACCAAACTCCGTGTCCTCTTCGCCTCGCAGTAAAGCTCGTAGCGCGCGGCCATGGCAGCGGCAGGTACCCTAGTCGTGTACAGGACGGTGTTCGCCGCGCTCGGCTGCCTCATGGTGGGCACCCTGGTGTACACCTGCATCACCGACGGCTCGCCGTTTCGCACCGAGCTGCTGACTCCGTGAGTAACTGTTCTTTCTTTTCACCGTTGGAAAGGATTAGGTGCTAATTGCTGCGGTGAACGTTCAAAAACATCTCATTCTGGCGTGCTCTCTTGTGGATCAGTAGGAAGCTGCTACACTTTTTATTTTGGTGTGAATACGACATGTATGTTGAAATTCCCCTGCTGAGGATCGTTGATTCTAGTACAGCGTAACTTGCCTTACTAGGTGGTTAGGTGTGATTAATTAGCAACATTTGTCGCACTCGCAAAGTTATATGTTCAGTTATATATGAACTTTGATTTGCTCATGAAATTCAGTTAACATCCGTCTATGTAAATCTTACACAAGAAAGGCATAAACCTTATGTATCTTTGCAAGCATTTGGCTGTAAGATGTTGCTTATATCTGGATGACTGGATTTAGTTATGTGTGTTGAATTAGTAAGGTGGTATGACATGGAGACTCAGGCTTGGTCAACATTCCTGCAGGTTTAGGTAGCTCGTGAGAAATGCTACTCTTAAAATATAGTGTGGAATAATGTTTAGGCAGTGTGTTCTTCAGAGAACTGATACTTTTTTAACCTCAGGCTTGGTTTACATTGCTGCAGATTTAGGCAGCTCATGAGAAATGCTACTCTTTAGATACAAATGTTGAATAGTGTTGTAGGCAGTGTGTTCTGGAGAGAACTGACACTTTTTTAACCAGTGAATTATGCATCAGAGTACGAAGATAATAGTTGTTGTCCAATGTTATATGTTTTCAAATGATCTTCAGTTGGAAATAGTAATTCTTCCTGTTTGCAGGTGGATGGTGACAACACTGGTTGATTTTTATGTAAACATTGCAGCGATTTCGGTAAATCCTCTTATGTCTGTATTTCTATTTCCTCATTGCTAAGCAATTACTTTGTTCAGATGCTATTTACAGAAAGCTTGTGATGTTTAGAATATTTGATAGTACAACAGGTGACACACATTTTCCAAGGGTGGACTACTATATAGCTACTCTTTTTATTCAATAAATAAAACTATCGGAAAAATATACTCCCTCCGTCCCATAATATAAGAACGTTTTAAAAGCCAAAACAGCTTGAAAAACGTTCTTATATTATGGGACGGAGGGAGTATCATGTTGTTGATAGGATTCTTCGTGTCAAACTTACAATTTTCCATAAGTTCCTTCTACTGATTCCTTGTGTTTTCCTTTGCATCCGCATGAAAATTATAAGAGTGCCCAAACAATTGAAGTAATTAATGCATAACATATCCAATTAATAAAGCTAACAATAATTGCAGCTATGAGATGAGATGTGCAGTTCAGCTAACTAACTTGCCAACTCCCTAACCAAGCTAGGAGGCATATTGTTAAAAAAAAAAGCTAGGAGACATTCTTCTATAACCATGTTTGCATGACATTTTTGCATCAATTCCTGCCTGTGCACAAAGTAGTACTCCCTCTGTAAAGAAATATAAGAGCGTTTAGATCACTAAAGTAGTGATCTAAACGCTCTTATATTTCTTTACGGAGGGAGTAATTGTCAAAGCCAGTATTTTTCTGTTTCATTCGAACTAGCTATTCCGCTTGATTCAAACAGAGAATTTCTGGAGTCCACATTTTATATATGTAAACTTGAGGTGTTGCTAACATATCCAATCAATGCATCGTAACACATTCCTCGCGGTTTCTGAAAAGGATGCTTGGTTCTGCAGGGATTGAGCACTAGAATGTTGGCTTAGTTTTGCTATCTGTCTACCAGAATGTGGGCATAAACACTCTGTTTTCATCTTTGACTTGAGATTGAACTGTTTCTTTCATTTATGGTCTTTCAGACTTGGGTCGTCTACAAGGAAGGAAATTGGATTAGTTCTATCTTCTGGGTAGTACTGTTGATTTGTTTCGGCAGGTATTCTTTTCTGCAAATAATTTATTATCCTCTTGATTTATCATGGCTTGTTCACAGTTCTGTTTGACTGGAGGTGTTCTATTCCACTTAATGTGACGATTTTTTTCTTTCACTTTTTCAGTGCCACTACATGTGCTTATATTGTTACCAAGTTATTTGAGATAACATCTTCAGGGCTTTCCCAAAATCCACTTGATCTTTTGTTGCTCAGGTATATAATCAAATTATTTTCCTTTATATGCAGGATACCGATTCATTTCGATCAACTATTTTCTTGACATCATAATAGAGGATTTAATAACTGCAACTATGAAAAGAACTGCATTAATCAATACTCGTTAACATTTTATCAATAATTCAATTTTAGCTTTGACGGTATTCCTTTGCATCATGGATTATTGATACTTATTCTGTTTATTTTGCTTGCATTAGTCAATTCTTATGCCATTATTGTACACTGTGATGATAGTTTCTGAGCTCTTGTACTTATTCTGAACTTCTAGTTCCTTGTTCTTGCACATAAAGGAATACTAATAAATTATGTCAAGAAGACAGCTTTGCCACATTAAATGAGTAGTTTTGTGTTATCTGAACAAAATGAGCATCTTGAGTCATCTTGTTGGTACAATGCCTGCAAAATTCTAGTGTGCCACATTTGGTCACTACTTTTCACTACATGAATAGTGAGGAATGAAGATGACTGCACTATGGCACGTCAAGATGAAATGAAAAGAAACAAATTTTAGCTCTTCTATTTCCTGCTGACGTTTATCTCAAACTTAAATAGATTAGACATCTCTTTTTTCAGGCAGGATAATCTACCCGAAAGGAAGTGTTCTTTTGTCGTCATCGGGAGAACTATTTTCAGCATTTTGGGCACACTCATGGCTGCACTTGTCACGTATACTGTCATTACAGATGGACTGCCTTTCAGGAAGGATTTGTTGACACCGTAAGTGAATACATTCATAATTCGCATTCGTCAGTTTCTTAGAACTATCGTTTTGAAGTATTGTGTGTCCAGGTAGATGTAGCAGAAAAAAGACTAACGGTAGCAATCAGATACTAGACTACAGAACCTTAGAATAGACAAAAGCCCTAGATAGTTTCAAAACATAAGTAAGCATGAGATATGGGAATCGTGCTAGAAGCCCATCTATGCTGAAGTTGCAATTAAGAGTTAATTTTAATGATCACATCCATGAGTACCTAGCTATGTTACTCAGTAAGTTGTCACACAGTACTATTTGGCACTCACCATAGTTGTGGACAAGACTAGGAGTCCATCCACAAAAGAAAGAGAATCGTTAGAGGCATGACCCAAGTAAATATTGTAATGGTACTGACATTTGTGAATATTTTCCATTGATTTAACAATTTAGGTACTCCTAACTAGATATATTTTCTCATTCACTATGCAAACTCTGATTTTTTTGGTACTTTTGGTTGGTTTACCTAATTTTACTGATGTTAGCAATTGGAAATCTCAACTTCACAATTTTCTTGTGCACAGGTGGATGGCTGCAACCTTAATTGACTTCTATATAAATGTTTTCGCAATATCGGTGAGAAATTTTCAAATCTTAGTGGTTGTTCAGAGCAATTAGAGTTTATTTCATGGAGCTACGCATACCTTGACCTGACTCACAAAATTACATTTCTAAGGGAAGTTGCCAAACTACATATTCTGTGATATACCTGTCAAAAAATTACACCCGTATTCTGTCAAAAATGAAATAAGAATGGAACATAATAAATTCCTGTTTGAACCTTACCAGCAGGGCCAACATATAAGTGGCAATGGTAATATAGCACCTACTACTAGCTGACATTGCTAAAGTGGGATGGACAGGGCTAAGATACTTAGTCCCGCACAGTGCTACGCTGTAAAGATGATGATCCATCACTTAGCCCATTTGGGCGGTGTGGCAGCTTCATCCCAAACACCAAATGATAGAATTAACCATGTGTTGTTTCAACCTGGATGCGTTCATATAGTCTGTTGACTTGAATAGATAGTCACTGTTTGGTGTTAAGGTGTGTCAAAGAAAGTGTACTTTTTTTTAGTCTTTTGTTTCTCAAAATTGCTGTCTGTGGCAGTTTCGTCAAAGCATACATAGCTTCATGTCTTCATAAATGCACTGTTATTCATATGTCAGCTTGTGCAGCAGATGAAATAATATTTTCCCTATTAAAACTACCAGTATTGGTTGTGTTGTTATTTGGGTTGTCCGTTAAACTCAGTTCTAAATCCTGATCATGCGATGGTATTTACAGTTCATGTCAATGGTAAAAAAAAGAATAGTTGTATTTTGTTGTCAAATCATATTGCACTAAAGTTAATCTATAATATTTTCTGCATACACTGATTGCAGTTTACGTCCAACTTTCTTATCTCCTCGTTGAAAATTCACAATGTCAGTATTTTGTAATTACCTTGATGGTGGTTATATTTGGTTTGTTCAGTAACTTCTGTAGTTCTAGCTGACAAAGTTCTTTCTTGGTTGGGAGTGTAAATTCTTGTATTTTACTCCCTGATGTGCAACACTAGGCCAAGTGATTAATCTTTGATGACATGTCAACAGGTATGGGTTGTTCACAGGGAGTCGACTTGGATCTCAGCAGCCATTTGGATATGCTTGTTGATATGCTTTGGAAGGTATATAATTCTTTCTTGGGGCTTTCAACATACAGTGTCTTAGCATATCACTACAGAACAATTGGGCTCTTGTGGTTCGTACAACTTCAGTATAACCGCATTACTTGTATCTACATATCAACATAAGGTGTAATTAGTACTATGGCTATACCTATCAAATACAATAATCACTGGGAGTACTAACTAACAACGGATCTTTTGTCCATGCTGATGAATTATTACCATCAGATGTTTGTCGTAATTTAGTATGAGTTGTAGCTTTTATGTTTTTCATGCTAGGTGCAATATGCATACGTTCTAATACTATGTATATAGGGAATATTATTCAATGTTCTCTCTAGGAATCCCCACCCCCCTAAGGACTATTTTTGGTTGATATGTGTGAGCTACTTTCTCAAGTACTATGTTGTACTGTACATCACTAGTTATGTAAAGCTGGAATATACGTGTTAATGTTGCGCGGTGTATACAGCATCAATTATTTATTTATGTACGGAATCTTATCCTCTTTTTTTTTCTTTCTTTTTTTTAGCATCACAACATGTGGCTACATTGTGGTTCAACTTCTGCAAGTGTCATACCAAGACCCAGTCCACCATCTGCTACTGAACTCCCATAGCAAGTATGGAATCGCACCCTTGCAGTAATCGCCGATCCTCTTCTACTAGCCTGGTTAGCTTATACAGTAGTTGGTGTAAATTTTGCTCGTGACATACAATCATTTATGTGGCATTTACCTGATTGAAATGTAGGAAGATCTGAAAACTCATTGAAGGGATATGTTCTTGGTACACAATAATGTCCCCTCTGTTCATAAAGGTGCCACAATATAGGGTATACAAGAGTAGCAATTAGAGAAGTTTTTTCTTGGTGGGATGGAATGATCTCTTAACGAAGTTGAAGCTCCTTCACTTGTTATGGTCTCAAAGGTGGCTTTGTAATTGTATATCAAATTTAATTGCTTGGCAAATGATAGACAGCCGTTTTTTCTTTTTTTGCGAATACGCAGAAAGCTTGCGTATCTTTTCATTGATAGTGCGAGGGAAAGTGCAGGGGATACAAGAGGCATTACAGGAGCGCGTACAAGACCGTGACGTGAGTTTACCAAGGCAAAATGGTAGATACCAGATTTCGCTCGAGGAAAAAGGAAATAGACACACCAACAATTCCCTACCACTGGGCTATAGCCTAACATTCTCTTGTCATATTGCTCTGCCAAAATACTGGATGCCAAATAAGCCATGTTTGTTTGAGTTTGAGCTTTGGCTTGTGGAGCTTTTAGGCCCCTAGAAGCACAAACCTGAACAAAGACATAACATGTGGGCTCTGCTTAATAGAAGCCATCTTCAAAAATGCACTGAGAAGCAAAAGCCCCTCTAGACCGGCTTCCCACCCCTTCCGCAAAGCTTGTCCTTCAACTTCACTGTAATTACAACCAAAATGCCATTGATACATATAATCAGCAACCCTTTAGAAATTTCTCTCGTCTCGCACCCCCACCACATTTTCCTCCTCCGGCCACTTTGGAGGGCGGAGGTCGGGCCTCCCCCAGCCGGATCTCTCCACCGTTCGTCCTCGCCTCCTCCCTGAGCCGGCTACTCGCTCTCCTGCCTCCTCCTTGCCCCCTCGATCCTATCTGCCCTCTCGCTCCAGACCGTGGAGCGCCGAACCTACCGGATGACAAGGACTGAGATCAGTGCCAATGATGTCACGTGTAAAAGATAGGATGCCGCATTGCGCCGGGACGGGCCCATGCCAGAGCCACAGGAGCTTCGAGATAGGATCTGAGTTTGCTTGTCGACGACAAAGAGACGCGACCAGAGGCAACCTAAGCTCCACGACGATGCCCCCAGGAGGGTGACGACGCAATGCGGCGCCAAGATACGGCCAAGGGTTTTCACCCGGAGCCCTGACGCGGGGAGAGGGATCACAACGACATCCCCAAGAGGGGCACAACACACGCATGCATCACCGGCGCCGATGCCGGAGGGCGAAGCTTTTGCCTGGAGGCTCCCACATGCCAGACCGAGGTACCATAGTCACCATGATCGCCACACCTAATCTGATCTCCACACCACGATTCAAAAGACACCACGCCACCGCCAGGATCCCCACTGCCTCGCTCCTCACCCCCTCCACACAGTCAAGGAGAAAATCCACTACCACCGCCACGTCCCTCGCCCCATAGCAGAGGTGGCCAACGGGCTGGCCTGGGCACGACACGCCCCGACCTGCACGTAAACGAGCCTGGCATGCAAATACTCGTTTATAAGCGGGCCGTGCCGGCACACGGGCCTCGCCTTTGGGGACGGGCATGGCGCATTAACTAAATGGGCCGCCCCGGGGCCCGCGTGGCCTTTATGGATTGTGGGCCTTTTTGGAAATTTTTCCTAAAAAGGCCAAAACTAACCCTAAACGGGCAAAAAAATCCCCCACCCTGCTTGAATGGGCTGCGTGCCCCACTCTCCTCCCCGCCCCTCCACATGCCTCGGGCGCGCCTGTGCCTCGCTTATAGCGAGGCGGAAGGCAGCCTCGCCCGCGCGCAGCTCCTATTGGGGAGCCAACCCAGTAAGACGTGGGTTCGCTACGCTGACGTTACGCTAATTTCAATTTTTTATTTTAATTGGATATATTTTGAAAACTTAAATTTACATATTTTTATAAAAACATGAATTTTCAAAATGTTAACACAGTATAAAAAAATCTTAGCATAATTTTCAAAATGTTCATAACTTAAAAAAAAATATCGTGACAATGAAAAAGTGCCTCTGCTTTTCAAAAAAATGTATGTGAAATTTTTGAAAATGTGTATACAATATACAAAAAATGTTCACGTAGTATTAAAAAAATGTTTCGTACCACTAAAAGAAATGTAGATGACATTTAAAACAAATGTTCTCGCATTTCAAAAAAGTATTTACACAATGTAAATAAAATGTTCATGTAGTTTAGGAAATTTTTTATTGGCTTTGAAAAATGTAACACCCCAAAATATTTTCCTTGGGATTTTCAAAATCTTTTCTTTAAAATAAAAATACTTTGAATTATTATGGCCTTTTTCTTCTTCTGCTTCTTCTGTTCTGAAAATCTTTTTATTTTAATTGGGTTTCAAAATTTTAAATGGTTCTGATTTGGATGGTTATTTACTTGGGTAATTCTTTTTGGAAGATCGAAAATATTTCTCTTTGGAAAAGTTTCTGGAATAATTAAAATTATTCCAAGGAAATGGCCTTTCCACTTCCTTCAAGCCCTTCTAAACTCTCCCAATAATTTTTCTGTCACTTCTAAATTATCCCTCAAGTCATTCTCACATTCTAGGACAGTGTCCAATACTTTCTCACTCCATAAAAATATTTCTCTCATTTTAAATAAATTCCAAAGTTGGGATTTATATTTATCCTAGTTTCTTTGGTTTACAAAGGAACCATATTTTCTATAATTCTTCTACACCCACAAAAATTACCCCAACAACTAGGAAGTACCCACAACCCATTTCACCAAAAACATTGGGTTTCATAGTTCAAAATTTTCAAATTCTATCCAGTTCAAATTTGGTCCAGATTCAAACTCCATGACCAAAACCTATTTTTAATTGCTCCAAAAATTCTGAAACTTTTCCAACCTCTCTTTTATGCATCAACACCTCACCACAAAAATTCCCAAAAATTCCTAAAATCCCTAGGACCCTCTGGCATTTCATCTTACATGTGGTGTGCACACTGTTCACCCTATCGAAAAATTCAGTTATCCGAATCTAGTTCAGAGAGAGGAGGAGCGGTGCCGTGCACTCCACTCCATCGCCCTTCCCTTCTCCTCCACGCCTCCTCTGGCCATTAATGGGTCGCCGGGGACCCTCCTCGTCAGTGCCTCGCCACCGACAGCACAGGAGATGGCCGGTGCAACGGCCACCGTCCTCGGCTGCGGCGATCGAAGCGGATCACCACGGCTGCCCTCCGCCTTCACTTCTCCTCCTGCTGCTCCCCGCCTACCCTATCCTCCACGCGGCACCTCCTCCGCGGCGTCGCGCGCCGACCAAGCCGCCCTGGGGCCCGCTGGCAGTCGCCGGAGCTGACCACCGCCGCCGCACCCGTACGAGAGCTTCGCCGTGGATAAGGCCGAAGAGCTCGAGCCCGTCCACGCCGACTCTTCCAGAGAGCTCCATTGACCCCTCTGATCATGCGCTGAACCTGCCCGCCGTCCCTAACCAACTCGACGGCCGGAATTTACTCCGGCGTCGTCCGCACGCCTCGACCATCCTTGGACTGCCTATATAAGGGCCTCCCGAGCTCCATTCACTCCACGCACCACCTCCACACCATCTCAATCGACTCCCGTGCACTCCCCCGACCTCGGGGAGGTCTCCTTCTACCTCTCCGGCCACCGATCCGCCGCCACCCTCCCCGATCAGCACGTCGTCGTTAGGCCACCTCCACCTCCAAAACTCCACCCGTAACCTCGCATCACTCCCTCTCGTCGATCCCGCGCATCAATTCGGTGCTTCCCCGTCTCTCCGGCGAGATCCCACCTCCCCCGAAACCACCGTCCGCCGGCGTCGACCTCGCCGTCGTTCAGGTGCTCGCCGGCGACCACCACCGCCACCCACCGACGCGGCAGTCCACCCTGATCACGCTCCGACCAACGCCGCCTCCTAAAACCCCGACGATCGTCGCCAGTGATCACCGCCGCCTCTCTGTGCACGCGCGCGAGCGCGTTCAAATTTGAACCTGGCGGGTGGACCCCACCCGTCAGCGTTTTCTTTTTTTCTGCTTTTAAACTGAAGGCGTATTCTGCACTTTACGCCTTCTCCGCTGAAAGGCGTATTCCGCCCGAAGCGTTTTCTGTTTAAACAGCACAGGGACCTGGACTTTTGCAGAAAGGCCCCTGGATTTGAAAGTTTAATAACTTTTTAACCACAACTCTGTTTGAGTTGATTCTTTTTTTGAAATTCTTATTTTCACTCTAGTTTTTTTAGTATTTATTTGAAAATATTTTGAGACAACTTTTGGTACTGTTGCAAAAAAATTAATTTTAATTTTAATTTGAATTTGAATTTTCCAGAAAACGAAGAGGGGAACTTTGCCGGGAATTTCGAGGGATCACTTTCTGACTACTTTGAGCAAGGCAAGCATTTTTGAACTTGGGATATGGTGATTACATTTGCATTGCATGGTTGCATCGGTTTGGAGTTGCACCATATATGTAGTATATCACAAGTGCATGCATGCATGGTCGTATCATATTTGCACTTGCTTGCACTTCACTCAAGTGACTTTCTACCGTGAATAAAAGTTGTGAGACAACCAGGAGTGTAGCTCCTGTCTTGGACGTGCTGGTGAGCACGGTCACGTTATGACACGACGGTGTCACTGCGGCATGTGAGACATGCCAGTCTTAATAACAACACCTCCTGAGTCGACCTAGATCGAGTCTTGTTCCGTCACACCTAGCTAAATTCCGTGCTGCCACGGGTCTTCCCGCGAGGGAAGTACGGTTTAGTAAGTTGCTAACCCCTGTCCGTGTACACACCACATAGAGGGCCATGATGAGGGTTTCCACGGCCATGGATTAATGCCCGTCATCAGGTCAGGGGCATGGGTGTATCCGGCTGGGCCGAGAGGGGGGCACCCCTTGTAATCCGCACGTATGAATAGTGATCCCATGCTATTCGAGATTGTAGTCTCCCCGACTTAGAGTTTTTCTTGAACGATGCTTTGGGTGATTCCTGGCATCCGGAAAGTTAATCTGGTGTGTGCTGGTCAGGTGTGTTTTCAACCCAAAGACCGTAATGGGAATTAGCCAGCGTCGCGGTGCTGACTAAAGAAATCTCATACACGTGGGTAAAGAGTACACCCTCTGCAGAGTTATATCTATTCGAATAGCCGTGTCCACGGTCAAGGACGTTAGCTGGGAAGGGTCAAGTGTCGGTCCCGGTGTCGGTCTTCGGAGGAAATAATTAAATTGAGCATGAATTAATTTGCAGGAAAATTATTGTCACCCTAATGCCATCATGTATAATTTTTGTTATCATAAATGCTATTGTTATAAGTATTATTATTACTATGCATATTATTATGGACTAACCCGTTTCTCTTATTTTATTTCCTGAGTGTCTCAGGGGCTGGCTGGACTACCCGGACACTCGATTTTATTTTTAAGACCTCTCGTGGCGTCGCTTGAGTTCTCGGGGGGTCTTGTCTCGCCCGATTCTCTTTTAGACACCCGTTTGGCATTTTTTTTCAAGACCTCTCGTGGCGTCGCTTGAGTTCTCGGGCGGTCCTGTCTCGCCCGATTCTCTTTTAGACACCTGTTTGGCATTTATCTTGGATGCTCGGGTGGTCTTGTCTCGCCCGATTATCCACTTTTAACTTTCTTGGTTTGTCACTAACATTTTATATACTCATTTTTCTGCACATGCTAATATTTATCATGCCATGTTTTAAATTTCAGTCAGCATGAGCATATCACTTAATCCATCATGAGCATATGCATTCGGTATATCTTTCGTTCATAATGTTTGCGAGTACATTCCAACGTACTCACTGGCTTGTCCCTGGCTATTTTATTGACCAGACCTGGAGGAGGACGAGCTTGTGGAGGAAGATTGCGCTAGCGAGCCCGACGCTTAGAGATGTCCCAGTCAGTCAACATGTGATCTTGGAGTCTACCACATGTATTATCCGTTGTGTTTCCGCTACACCAATAAAATAGCCAAGCCTCACACTGACGCTTGACTTTATTTTATTGTACCAGTGTTGTACCACCACCACACCACTGTGTTATTCCACCACCGTAGTATATTGGCAAGCTTGTAATAATTGTTGAGCACTCTGACTCAACCCTGTGTAATATTATATTTGTACTGGTTATCTATATCAAGGGAGTCTACCAGTTGTTCTTGGGGCTGGTATGACTTGAGGCTATTCTGTGTATTATTCCAGAAATGGGCCTGACAAAAAATGTACGGTTCATTTTAAAATGAATATTCATGTGTTTCCAAAAAAATGCCCGTGAGAGTTTTAAAAATGTTTATGCAATGTAAAACAATGCTCTCGTAGTTTGAAAAATTGTTTATTGCCATTAAAAAAATCTTGAGTGTGTATATGAAAAAACAATGTTGACCATGCATTCGAAAAAGTGTTCAAAACATGTCTTTAAGAAAAAATATACATAGTGTATCTAGGAATGTACAACATGTATCAAAAAAACTGTTTCACGTGTACACTGAAAATGTACACTATGTACTGAAAAAATGTAGACATGTGTTAAAAAAACAAAAAATGATGAAAACATAACAAAGAAACATAAAGAAAAACATGAAAAAACCAAAGTATAATGAAGGAAAAAGGAAAACCTGGAAAGAAACAAATCAAACCGAAGAAAAATAAAACAAAACGAGAAAACCGGAGAAAAACCTGTGAATAAAGAAAAAGAAACAGAGAAAACCGGGCGACCTACCAGACTCGCTATAAGCGAGATATAGTAGCCGCGCCGTGCTTCGCTATTTTTTTTTTTGAGGGGTACGTGCTTCGCTAATAAACAGGTTGTGCCGTACGCTCAAAAAAAAATTAAAAAAAATAAACAGGTTGTGCCGTGCCTGGCACATGGGCCTCACCCAGGCGGATCACACGGGGTGCCGCGGGCCAGACACGACCCGTTTAGTCCAATGCCGGGCCAAGCCCGATATGTACCGGGCACGCATGCTACTGAGCCACGCCCACGCGGCCTTCGCCGCCCAACCGTTTCTTCTAAATAAAAAGTCCCCAACCTCCCCACCGCCGCCGGACAACATGGATTCCGCGCGTCGAAGGAGAACCACCACAACCCCCGCCGGCGCCCCCCACCTGCCACCAACGAGACGGGGCAAGGGGAAGCAGCCCGGCTTTCGGCTGAGATCCACTGCTCCTTAGACCCGTCCTTCACCCAGCCCCCCCTCCTCCACGCGCGCGTCCGCCCGCCGCGCCGAAGCACTCGGTGGCAGCCGGAATCCTTCCACCGCATCCCCCACCCCTCCTTGGCCGAGGTAAGCTGTTCTTTGATTTGTGTAAGGAACAATGCGATACTGATGCACACGCATTCCAACTTTCAGGTCTAACAATCTGGTTAGATATACCACTATGCAAGTTTAACATCTCCAGGGTGTTGATTACTTCATATAGTCGGGCTTAAAGTACTTGTAGTATAGGAGTATTACTCTACATTGTTAGGTGTGGGGATAGAAATTAGCCAAGACGAAACAAAAGTTCCTGTCGTGAACTTTATTTACTATAGGTTGAACCACAGTATACATACACCACAAACATAGATTTACCAGTAAGTGGAAGACAATTCACAACATAACACGACTGCAATCAAGAAAAAAAGCGCCTTATGTAGAGCAAACTAGACGTAAACCGTCATGAACCAGCAACCTGTGAGCAATGAAACAGTTCTACTTCTGCTCAGCCCTGCAGTGCTGAAAAGGCTTCTTTGATTGCGGTGAGCTCAGTGTAAACGTCCTGCATTGCGGGACGATCTTTAGGTATCTCCGCGGCGCAGAGGAGGCCAATCTTAACGAGCTTGATGATGCAGTTCATTATTCCAGCCATTTTATGATAGTTTTCTTGGTCTAAAGTACCTCCTGCTTCTTCATCTTGGTCCCCATAATACAAAGCGATTCTAGGATCTAGAATCTCGCCAATCTTTTCTGGAAATGATTTCTCGACAAATTTGTAAAGGCTCAGACCATCTTTAAACATCTCATCAGTTGGACGCTTTCCTGTGAGCATTTCTAAGGTGATGACTCCAAAACTGTAAACATCACCCTCAGTGGAGATTTTGGTCCCAAAGCCATATTCTGCAATATGTGTAGTTATTGAAACCGTTAAATTAATACAACAGAATTTGAGCACAAGAATCAAAGGATTTCTGTGGAAAAGAAAGTAAAATTTTCATATCCAGAAGAGCCTACAAGTTATTCTCGAAAAATGTAACATCCTCAGATGAGAAATATTTACCTGGTGCAATGTATCCAACTGATCCTCTTGGTCCCACTAAGCTTGTAGGACCATCAATGCCTGAATAAGAATAACCGCGTAGGAACTTAGCCAATCCGAAGTCACCAACACATGCGCCCATGACATCATTTAGAAGGACATTGCTGGGCTTCAGATCACAATGGACCATAGGAGGCATGCAGTTGTTATGGAGGTAATCCAAGGCAGCCGCTATGTCCACTGCTATCACTATTCTTGAATATAAACTCAATGGCCTTCTCAGATGATGCTCGTGGCATGTTGGATAGAGCCAACTTTCGAGGTCGCCATTTACCTTATATTCAAGAACAAGAGCTTTGAACTCATTTCATGTTGGATCACTTGTTGAGCATACAGTGATCACCCGTACAAGATTACGATGACGAGTGTTTCTCAGGGCCTCACACTCATCGAGGAAGCTCTTTGTTGCTCCAAGTTGATCAAGTTTGAAAACTTTGATAGCAACTTCATGTACTTCGGACTCAATTCTACCTTTGTACACGGACCCATATTTCCCTGAACCAACCAAGTTGGCTAAAGAGAAACCATTTGTTGCTTTCAATAAATCAGCATATGTAAACTTCTGTAACTCTTCAAAGGATGGATGAGCTGCTTGTGTGACTTTCTTTCTCTTTTTCCAAATAACTACTCCAAAGCATGATACCAGGGGCCTCGGATAGCTAGGTTCCTTCCCCACGTCCTATTTGGGAGTTCCCATAAGCCACTCACGGCTGACGGTTGCGGAGCTACGCCCGACGGTGTCTAAGCTCCAACACCGCATCGAACCCTGGCAGGGTAGGTGGCTGTCTAAAGCAGCCCGGACAGTCCTCATCAACTCCTCACTGTCCAGCCTGTTACTGTTCATCATGAGCTTCTATAGCCTTCATGAGACTCTGCATCATGAGATTGCCACGGTTCAGGGGCGTTTTTTCTGGGCCGGTGAGGGCGATAAGCAGAAGTACCACATGGTCCGCTGGTCGGACATTTGTAGACCGCGTGACCAGGGTGGGCTTGGGATCATGTCCTCCAAGCGCATGAACATCGCCCTGCTCACCCGATGGCTCTGGCGCATCGCAAACGGGGAAGGTGGACTATGGCTTGACATAATTCGGAACAAGTATCTCCGTGGTCAGCCTCTCGTCTTCTGTCAGCGCTCTGGAGGCTCCCAGTTTTGGCAGTCCATCATCCAGCTCCTCCCGGTGCTTCGGATCGGAACCTCCATTGCGGTAGGCTCTGGCGCCTCGACCCTCTTCTGGTTCGATAGATGGGCAGGCGACCTTGCCTTCGCGGCCCGTTTCCCGGACTTGTTCTCCATTGCGGTGGAGCCTAGGATTTCTGTCGAGGTGGCCCTTATGGACTTAGGGCACCTCGCTTTCCGTCGACCGTTTGGCCCCCTTGAACTAACCGCCTGGCACGAGCTCCTTGCCTGTATTGCGCTCCACGAACCAGATACTGTCCAACAGGTCGACCGCGTTTCGTGGCGCTTGGAGCCCTCTGGCCGGTTCTCCTCGAAATCTCTATACCAGGCCATCGTGGCTAGCCCGGGCCCAGAACCACTCACGGCACTCTGGGCGGTTAGGCTTCCTCTCAAGATCAGGATCTTCCTTTGGCAATGGATCCGAGGCCGAGTTCCTTCAGGGGTGGAGGTTCTCAAGAGGAATGGCCCGGGAGATGGAATGTGCCCGTTATGTGCGACGGCCGAGGACTCCAACCACATCTTCTTCACCTGCTGCTCCGCACGTTTCCTTTGGAGCTGCTTCCGCGAAGCGGTTGGTGGCAGTTGGTCCCACACCAATTTCCCGGACTTATTCGCGGAACTCACCGCCTCTCCGCTGCGGCTCTGCCACATTAGGTGGCTGGGCATAGGGGTGCTCGCTTGGACGCTTTGGACGATTCGTAATAAGCTTGTGATTCAGAAGGTGCCTCTTCGCCGTGCTACTGACGCGATCTTCAAAATGTGTGGCTATTTGCAGCTTTGGCGGCCGCTTAGCCGAGTACAGGACCGAGACGCCATCGGCACCCTCATCGCCGACCTGCGCTCGATGGCTCTCCGCTTGGCGCCTCCGCTTCCTCCACCACCTCCAGAGCCGGATTAGCCACATGGTGGCCGCTGCGTCCCCTTTTTTCTTTCTTTTCTTTGGGCTTGTTGAGCTGTGCCCTCAGCAGAACCCAGGACCTGTGTTTGTGCTACTTTGTGTTGCGTGTGTGTGTGTGGTGTGAACTCTTATTGGATGTTGTGGCTTGGTGGTTGCTTTATATATAAAGCGGGGCGAAAGCCTTTTTCGGTAAACAAGAGCAGTAAATCCTACTATCTTTAAGATGTTGGAGGTGTGCCTTTGTTTGGATGTCTCTGCATTGCAAAGTGGCAACTGTAGCAATGGGGTGCTGGCACATAGCTTCTTGTTTCCTTGAATGAACACATTGCTTCCATTCTGAAATATTCCATCTGCAGGTACTGATCCTTCGAGGTTGTTGAAGGACAAATTGAGAAGCTGCATAGACTTAAAGAGCTTCAAGAATTCAGGGATTTCACCTGTTAGGTTGTTTTGAGATAGGTCCATCACGATGATGCCTCTCAAATTCACAAAAGATTGAGGGATTCTTCCATGAAGAAGGTTGCCCTCCATGTGGAGCGACTCCAATTGGACGCACTGACCCAGAGTAGATGGTATCTGACCGGATAGTTGGTTATAGGAGATATTCAGTGGACCGAGATTGATCAAGTCGCCAATCTCCATTGGTATTTCTCCAGAGAGTTGGTTGTGAGACAAGTCCAAACCTTCGGAAAGGTCGGAAAGAGCAAAGAGCTCCTTTGGTATGCTTCTGTTGAAGCTGTTACAAGAGAGGTTCAATATGTGCAGTTTTTTGCAGTCACCTAAAGCTCCTGGGATTGGGCCACTCAAATTGTTTTCTTGTAAGTAAAGCTCACTCAATTGACTCAAATTACCAACTGAAAGTGGGATCTGTCTGGAAAATTTGTTCTGGGACAAGCTTAAGACAAACAAGTTGGGAAGATTTCCAATTGATTCAGGAAGATTTCCGGTAAGCAAATTCTGTTCGATGTAAAGAAGCTCAAGGCCTGTCAAGTGTCCTATCCCCTGTGGTATAGTGCCAGAAATTTTATTTGATCTTAGTAACAATACCTTTATGCTCTTTGAAAGGCCTGCAACGGAACTCGGCAAAACTCCTTGAAGGATGTTTGCATCCAAGAGTAAGTTCACCAGCTGTGTGCAATTTGTCAATGAGGATATGAAAGACCAGTCTCCTGCTTCAAGTTGATTCTTGCCTAGATTCAGATCGACTAGGTTGGGTAAAGTCCCAAAAGATGGAACAATGCCATGGAATGCATTGTTCCGGAGGTTGATCACCTGGAGATTGGTTGTGTTGGCTAATGAAGTGGGGATTTGGCCTTGGAACTTGTTTCCTTGTATATTCAAAGTTTGGATGCTTGGAAGGGTATATCCGATGTTATATGGAAGCTCCCCTACAAGACTGTTTGTTGCTATGCCAAGGTATGTCAGTGCTGACATGTTGTAAAGAGAGGCTGGGACACTCCCTGACAAAAAGTTATAATTGAGATCTAGCATTTGCAGGTTTGGAATTTCACCTATACTCATGGGGATGTTGCCTTGGAAATTATTATCTCCAAGCAAGAGCCAGTGAAGGGAGGAAAAGTTTCCTATAAATGTAGGTATGGTGCCCAAAAGATTATTTGATTGCAAGATAAGATACTGCAAGGGTGAATCAGTATTCAGAAAGACAGGTATGGACCCGGCAAAGTTGTTGTTAAACAGTGCTGGAGGAATCTCTCCACTAAGATGATTGTTTGATAAGGCCAAAAGTTGAAGTGAGGAGCTATTAGCTAGGAGAGGCGGGATAGGTCCTGTGAGGCTATTGTTCGTGAGAACAACAGAGTGAAGAGAAGAGCTGCTTCCAAGTGAACGTGGAATGCTGCCCGTCAGACTATTTGTAGCAAGACGTAAAACTGCAAGGTTTCGGAGCATCCCCAACCCTTCTGGGATACCTCCACTGAGCTTGTTGTGACCCAAACTGAGCTGCTGCATATCTGAGCATTGGCTCAGGCTTGGGGGGATCACACCATCAAGGGAGTTGCTTCCAAGATCAATAGTTTGAAGGTGAATGCATGAAGACAGAGTGCTTGGGATCGTGTCAGTAAGATTGTTTGTGCTGACGTTAAGGTACCACAGCCTATTTAGTTGCCCAAGTTCAGGTGGTATTTGGCCAGTAAGTTGATTGTTGGGGATGTGGATTCTTGTGAGGAAAGTGAGATTGCCAATACAAGGTGGTATTTGGCCATTGAGGTCAAGTGACTCGAGGTCCAGTGCAATGACACGAGATGTGTCTCTTGCTGCAAGTAACACCGGACCAACTGCAGAATTTCAGCGAGTCATTTTTCCATGTGGCCAGGAGGCCAGCAGAGGTCGTGAGATGGAGTTTAAGGCAGCGGAGAGCAAGGAGGTCGGTGTTAGAATCATTTTGGGATGCTATAGCATCTAATGAAGATGCATAAACAAGGGACCAGAGGACAAGGACCAGGGGAAGTGAGGAACTGAGAGTGCCCAGAGCCAGAGGAGGCATGTAATTTCTATTACACATGCTTCGACAGTTTAGTCGAGGAACGGACTGACGACTGATCAAGCTCATGGGACAAGAATGCAATGGAGAACTCACTTGAGAGCTGCAATGCGCGGTGGTCGTCCTCTCGCGACACCCCGGGATGGAGTTTAAGGCACTGAAGGGCTTGCTAGTCGGTCTGAGAATCATTCTGTAGAGCTGCAGCACCTAATGAAGGCGGCCTTGTGTTGAATAATCAACCAGGCCTTCAGCCAATCAAGCATCAGTTTAGATTATTCTTCCAATTCAACTTTGAGATAGTCAAATTACATGATGGTCAAACGGACAATTTTTTATATTTATACCCAATGCTTCAGCAGGGCACTGCCCAGGAAAAAATAATCTTCCAACAAGCTGCATACTACTAGTTCAAACTCGGTTCATGACATGCGTGGTGTGGCTGACACAAGTGAGTGAGCACGCGCGTTGTTGCTCTCTCTTTCTCATGCTACAATAGGAGTAGAACATCACATTGGTGTTTCTCAATGTCCACTAGCAATGTGGAGCTAAACTCTGTGCACAGAACGACCAGCCATTGGTTGGGTGGGGTGGCGGCTAAGGCGCCATTTGTTCAACTTGAACCAAATTTTACGTCCAGGACAGGGAATCCACTTCCACACGTATGTCAGCATCAGCATGTCAACTCAACTGGCATGTGTCTGAGACTTGGAACGAATAGATGACAAAAGCCAAAGAGACATTTGGAGCGAATGATGTGGACTGAACAACAGTCGACAGAAGCAAGATCTTGGGCTCTTAACTTAGCGAAGATCCATGCAGACTTTCCGCACCATAATGCGAGAAGAAGCGAGGAAGTCCGGGGTGGCTGCACCCTAAGTCTCATGCTCCACAGGTTACAGTCAACAAAGATTTTTCTTCTTCCTATCTTTTGGCCACCCCAGTCAACAGAGTTCATTATGATCTTTCTCTCCCAAGGAAGAAAGGCATATATTTTGGAGCTTTATATATAGGTGCTGAAAGGCATTGCGGCATGGCAACTCACGGAGCGCGTCGCCAATCCGGGAAGATGCGACCCGACCGTCGCCGCCTGCTTGCTCGGCTTCTCGCCCTCCTCACGCTACTGCTGCTAATCGTCGGTGGCCATGCAGGCCGTCCAACAACGTACTGCGATAGTTGGCGTAAGTATGCCGTGCATTCGTTTTTCCTTCAACTTCCCACGCGTGTGTCGTGTTGAGAATACGGAGTACACTCTGTTTCCAGATGGCCTGATATGTACTGCTTTGAACATCGTCGCAGAGAACCCAATCGGCTGCACACGTCTGCCCTCTCCAAACTGTCCAGGCTGTGGATAGCATAGCAGCAGGCCTCACTCCGAAGCATATGCCGACGACGATGGCATCTCAGGATGTTCTGTACGTAGAAACGAAATGTTTATCGTTCTCGTTCTACAAGAGTTAATTTTGTTTCTGTATGGTAAGAGAGATATGAAGGTCAGAATCATTTCCTTACTTATGGAATGTTAAGGAAAACAAGGATAGCTGAATAAGACGCAATTCATCGATGAACTTACTTGCGTTGTGAATACTCTACTATAAGGCATTTCCAATGATGTTATCTTGAGTTGGAGGAAAGAGAAACCTAAAAAAAAACTTGTCTTCTCTTAATTAAGAGATGATCTCTTAGCAACAACATCCCTGATCACATTTTTAGAAATATCTTGTTACCAGAGATAATCAATTGTACATCATGTTTTTATTGTCACTAGCAAAAGAGTCGGTGCATTGCAACTTGCAAGTTGCAACGGAAGAAAAAAATAACACACACCCCTATTCCAATAACTGTGACTCACCCACTTATCGTCCTTCCCGCCTGGTCGATGGTCGTCTCCATGTTCACCTGATCACAAAGCGTTTGAATGTGATCAATTCTAAGGTGATATCCCTGGCTACCGCACGGCGCACATGTCATTGAACCGTGCCGGCACGAGAAAATGTTTAAAATTTAAAATACTAATTTCGTCGAGCTGGACATGAGGGTTACCCACTAGGAGCTACTCACAGCTGCCAGATGCAGCATGTACATTCCTTGAGCAAATTATCACAAAGCCACTTACAGAAAATACATGAACTCAAGAATTTCTCCAGAGATATTTTGTGCAAGTTTTGTTTATAGAAATAATGAACTGATGAAAAATTTAGAATTGTAGGAACATGAAAATACCTCATCTCCTCCATGTGGACCAGTAACTATTTGTGCAGTAAATTTAGCCATGGAAAATGATTTAACCTAATTTTTTTTTCGCGAATACGCAAATTGCGTATCATTGCATTGATAGGTAGAATAGAGTTACAATGACTAGGCATAACCAAAAAAAGAGGATGGTTATGCTAGCTGCACAATTGAATGATACAAGACTCAAGGTGGGTCAAAAGTGAATGTCGCCAGCCCCTTGGCACCAGCCGAAGCCCAGAGCTTTGCCTCGTCCAGGATTTGCTGTGTCAGGGCGGAGGTGGACGGTTGGATCCTGTCGAAGGTGCACGCGTTTCTGTGTTTCCACAGGGACCATGCGATAAGGATTCCGAGTGAAGCAACCCCTCGGCGCAGGGAGGCGGGCGCGCTGCTGGTAGTGCTGAGCCACCAATCGAAGAATGGCTCGTCGCCGTGCGGCATGGGACCGGTCAGGCGCAAGGATGCGTAAATGTCGTGCCAGACCGTGCAGGAAAAGGAGCAACCGATGAGGATGTGCTGCATGGATTCCGACTCTTGGTCGCAAAACGCACACATCTGATTGTGTGGTAAGCCATGGCGGGCAAGGCGCTCGTTGGTCCAGCAGCGATCAAGGAGGGCGAGCCAGATGAAGAACTTGGCGCTGAGGGGGGCCCATGTTTTCCAGGTGAGGGCAGCCGAGGGCGAGGGGATCGATCCCTGGAACATGGCGTTGTAACAGGAGCGGGTCGAGTAGTTGCCGTCGGGGGTCCAACGCCACCGCAGCTGGTCTGGCCGATCCGATAGAGTGATGGATTGAACGTGGCGCCAAAGGTCGATGTACTGGACCGAGGCAATTGCGCCCAAGGCGCCAGATATGTCGCGGACCCATGAGCGGCCATCAAGACCATCCGCCACGAGCCGTGACCTGCGGCGTCGGCGCGGCACCATGGCGAGGATAGCGGGCACGATCTCCGCCACCGACTGGCCCTGGATCCAGTGGTCGGTCCAAAATCTGCAAGTATGTCCATTACCAAGCACCCAGTTGGTGGAGGCGCGGAAACTTGCTTGGGCCTCGGGGTCGGAGGGGGTGGAAAGGTGGCTCCAGGGGCGGGATGGATCGGTGGCCTGCAGCCAGAGCCAGCGCACGCGAAGGGAGATGCCAGTGCGGTGCAGGTCGCGGATGCCGAGGCCGCCAAACTCCAAGGGCATGCAAACCCGGCGCCAATTGACCGCGCAATGACCAGCAGCCTTGTCCTTCCGGCCGTGCCAGAGGAACTCCCGGATGACCCGATTCACTTGCTTGAGTACATGGGCGTTGAGGACGATGGCCGCGAGCATGTGACCCGGCATGGCGCAGAGGACGTGCCGCATTAGCGCCAGCCTCTCGCCGCGCGCTAGCAGGGAGGCTGACCATGTAGACAGCTTCTTCCGGATCCGATCGACGAGAGGCAGCAGGTGGGAAGAATGGATGCGTCTCACCGAGAGGGGCAGGCCGAGGTAGGTAATAGGGAATGGCGCAATGGGGCACGCCAGCTCTTGCGTGATTGTCACCTCTTGCACCGGGGAGCATTGAATAGGAGTGGCCGAGCATTTGGCAAAGTTTGTGTGCATCCCAGACGCGCCACCGAAGGTGTGGAGCAGTTCGCGCATGGCGGCGAGGTCAGAGGGGCTGGGGTGGCAGAATACCACAACATCGTCAGCATAAAGGGAGACACTGGACGCCATGTGACGTGTCGTTAGCTGGTGGAGGATGCCGGCCTGACACGCCCGCTGGATGAGGGCGTTGAGGACGTCGATGGCGATGGTGAACAGCATCGGGGACACGGGATCACCCTGCCGCAAGCCTTTCGCGTGCCACACGGGGGGTCCGGGGGAGCCATTGATGAGGACTCGGGTGCTCGCAGTGGACAGGAGGATCGAAATCCACTCACACCAGCGCCTCCCGAAGCCGAGGTGCTGGAGGACTTGTAGGAGGAACGGCCAGGAGACGGAGTCGAAAGCACGGGCGATGTCAAGCTTGAGGAGCACCCGGGGTAGCTTGCGGCTGTGGAAGTGCCTAGCGGTCTGCTGCACAAGAAGGAAGTTGTTGTGGATGCATCTGCCCGCGATGAACGCGCTCTGGTTCACGGAGACTAGCTCGGGCAGCCGGGGCGCGAGGCGAAGAGAGAGCACCTTGGCGAAAAGTTTCGCGATCAGGTGAATAAGGCTGATAGGCCGGAAGTCGGAGAGAGCGGAGGCATCTTGCTTCTTAGGCAGTAAGGTAATGAACGCCTCATTGAGCTTGGCGAAGCCGCGCTCATTGAGCGCGTATAGTTTGGCAAAAGCCTCGCAAATGTCACCTTTGACCACCTCCCAGGCTGAGCGCATGAATTCGGCTGAGAAGCCGTCTGGGCCGGGCGCCTTGCCCGTGGGGAGTAACTTGACGGCGTGCCAAATCTCCTCCTTGGTGAATGGTAATTCGAGAGCAGAAAGGTCGAAGGAGCGCGCGTCCAGCATGTCCAAATCAAGGGAGAACTCGCGGGCGTCCGTGGTGCCAAGAAGCTGCGAGAAGTGGGTGTAGGCGGCCTCGGCCATGGCCTCGTCACCAGAGACCAGTTGCTCGCCAACCCGCAGTTCCAGAATCCTGTTTTTCAACAAGCGCCGCGAGGCATGGATCCGAAGGAAGGCGGAGTTGGCCTCGCCCCTACGAAGCCAGGAGAAGCGGGCGCGAAGGCGTGTGATAGTACGGTCGAGGGATGCCAGCCCAAGATAGGCGGCCTTCAGGCGGCGGCGAATCCAGGCCTCGGAGGTTGACAGCCGGCGGTGGTCTTGCGCCGCGTCCAGGCGGGCGACGATCTCGCGGGCGAGGAGCATCTGCATGGTTATGTTGGCGGTCGTTTTGGCGCCCCAGCTGCGCAGGCGACGGGCCGTCACCTTTAGGCGCGCGTATATACGCCGAAAAGGATCGGGGTCCGGGTCGCCAGAGTTCCAGGCCTCCGAAACGACGTCAAGGTAGCCATCTAGCTTAGGCCAATATTTCTCGAAGTGAAAACGCCGTGCAATGCTCTCCGGCGTGCTGCAGTCGATGAGGAGAGGACAGTGGTCCGATACCACAGAGGATAGGCAGCGAAGTAAGCATCGGGGCTGCGCCAAGTCCCAGCTGGAAGTGCATAGCACTCTGTCATTCCGGACAAGGGTGGGGTTAACTTGCTCGTTCGACCAGGTATAGCGTCGACCATGCAGGTATATATCACGCAGCTCCAGATCGGCGATGAAGCGGCGGAAGCGGCTCATGGTTCTATGGTTAAGTCTGCCGCTATTCTTGTCGGCCGCCGACGTAATCATGTTGAAATCGCCACCGATGATCCAAGGACCCGCACAAGTTTCCCGGAACGCCTGTAGTTCCCCAAGAAACGCGATCTTCTCAGCGACGCCCTGCGGTCCGTAAACACCCGAAATCCACCATGATTGGTTGCCCTGCAGGTTGGAGACCAAGGCCGAGACGTGGTGATCGCCAATAGACAGGCTGGATAGGGAGATGGATGAGCGACACCAAGCTAGCAGGATGCCCCCGCGGGTGCCGTCGGCGGGAAGGAAGTAGAAATCCTGGAAGGGGGTGCCGAGGGTCTCCAGAACTAGGGGTAGAGTAACGGACGCAAGTTTGGTCTCTTGCAAGCAAACGATACATGGGTTAGCTGCGGAAACGATGCTGCAAACTGCCGTACGCTTAGCGCGGGAATTAAGGCCCCGCACGTTCCAGAACATAAACTTGAGGTTGTGATCCATAAAGAAAGGTGGGGGGGCGGTGATGACTGGCGGCAACACGAGATCAAAGCTCCACCAGCCGTGGGGACGAACTCCTATTTGTCTACAAACGCGTCTACAGACAACAGAGGCTCGACCCCTATTTGTCCGCCCCTGCGTCTGTGTCCTCCATATTCCAAAATGCACAACAGGGGAGACCTCCGGAGAGGAGCAAGGCGGAGTGGACAGTGAGAACTGGCTAGGGTTTGATCTAGGGTGGGGATAGGGATGAGATTTTGTGGGGTCAGGGTGTCCCAGCCTAGGCCGGTTTGACATGGCAGACGTGTCAGGAGGGCCGCAAATTTTCCCTACATTGGGCTCAAAATGAAGAGGGCCGCAAAATTTCCCCACATTGAGTTCAAAATGAGGGGTGTCGGACAACTCGGACATGTGGACTAAGATGGGGGGCCCGAGTTATCATGTTTGGCTTGTCCACCCGAACAAATGGAAACGAAGTGGCGGTTTAATTGAAGATGCTCTAACTACAACACGACCCTTGTTATGACCTCAAAGGTGGTTGTGTAATTGTAGGATGCAGCAATAGAAATGAAAGTGTTCTTCTAATTCCGAGCTCATATGCACCCACAGTAAAATTGGAAAAAATGGTAAAAAAATTTAAAAAAAATTGAGTTTTTTTGTGATAAACATTGACAAGTGTTTTACCCGAGTGCCAAATTTTGTAATGGAATGATATTTGTGGAAGTATGGGCAAAAAAGAACAAAATCGATGCTCCAAAATGCTTCAAAAACTAGTCTTTTTGGAGCATCGATTTGTTTTTTTTTTAGACCTCCATGAATGTCATTTCATCACGAAAATTTGCACGCATGGGAAACATTCATCAATGTTTATTACAAAAAAAAAAAATACACGCTGGGTTCTAGATGTCCAACATCCTTCAAGTGTCTTTCAACCCTAGGTATCAACATCTTGTTTACTTGCATTTACTATTTGAGGATTCTCAATTCCCTTGGATGCTTATCTAAATCCCTGTCCTTTGTGTCCAGATTCCTCTCCGCCTTAGGTGGCCGAGTAGATCTATGGGTCACATCTACGGTCTCTGGCACATTCATAGCTGGAACGTTTGATTTTGTGGCACCTTTATAATTAGTAAATGCAATTGGTAGATATTTGCAACATGTTGCAAATTTATAATCTTCTGAACCTCTAGTTCAGAGTCATTCGTACGTGGATCTAAGGACTGCATGCCTTTCAAATCCCTATTTCTCGTCATTCTTTGTGGTTCTTATCTCCCCCTAATGCCGGAAAATTGTCCCCATCAAAAATACAATCGCGTACCGGGCTATAAATAAATCCCCTGTCAGGGGTTCCATGTCAGGGGTTCCAGGTACTTAATGGCTGAAGGAGAATTGTACCCCACATAGATCCCCCTTCTTCTATGAGGGCCCATTGATGTACACTGCGGTGGTACGATCGGTACATATACCGCGCAACCGAATTGTTGCAGATGGAAAATACTTGGCTGGTTTCCACGTACTAACTGCGACAGGGAGGTTGTATAAGGTATGCAGTTGGTCGAATTTGTATCAACTCTGCAGCATGTAAAACTGCATGACCCCAACAAGAAGCTGGAAGATTACTATTCGGTAGGAGCGGTCTTTCTATCAACCTGATCATCTTGATAAGTGATTCCATAAATTTGAAATCAATGTGCCAATGGGCCAAAACTGAAGCCCAACGTGTGTTAGATACTCCCTCCGTTCCAGAATATAAGGTGTATTGATTTCCGTGCAAGTCAACCATTTGAATGTTTGATCAAGATTATAGAATAAAATAATAACATCTGTAATACCTAATAGATAAAATATGAAACTACTTTTCATGATGGATCAAATGACATAAATTTTATATTGTGGATATTGGTATATTTTTTTAAAAACTTGATTAAACCACTAGTTTAACTTTTGAAAAAACAAATACACCTTATATAAAGGAACGGAGGGAGGAAGCGGACTAGGAGCACACGGCGACGACCCCCACTGGAATCTTAGCCGGTGGACAGTTTGATCGGGATCCGTGCATGGTTAATCGAAATGATTTTCACTTCGTCGATACAGCAGCCATGAGTATATGTAAACAGTTACAACCTGTACATACATATTTAATTCGAGGTGGAGAGCACATGTCGGTACAGAATCTCAAAGGTGATCATTTATTGACTTGCTTGAAGTCATTCATCACTACCTGGACTTTCTTAGCGCATGAACAGCAATAATATTAGAGGCGTTAATCACTAACCATTGCGTATATTTTTTTGCCAGATACAGAAGGAGCAACAGCTTGTCAAGCCTCACCGACGAAGTCACTGTTTATCTTCCTCCAGAAGAACATATCTCTAGGAAGAGACTCCGCCCTAGATCGGACATGGCACGCAAGATTATCTAACTCCATCCTTGCATCAGGGATTCCTATCATTTGGGAAATGGTTCCGCCGCTAACTCCATCCTTGGATCCAGGATCCGCTTGCCGAACCACGTAACCCCTGCTCGATTGTCGGCGGAAGAGCCGTTTAATATCATCCTTATGATCTTCCAATCATCGAAGCAAGTGCGTGGCAGCGTGTCATGTGGCAGGTTAAATATGCCGTGGTTAAGATTGCCCACTACGAAAATCTGAATTCAGGACAACAACATTTTGCTAGTTCGCGTGTTCCTTGGGGTTTAATAACTTGGGTGGGTGATGGATGAACTTCACCTGAAAAAACATGTGACAGCCCTGAAGATGAGTTACAGTCCTGTTCCGTAGGACATCAGTCTGAACTTGGTGTGAGGCCGATATGAGGTCAGAGATTATATATTTGCACCAATCAAAAATTAATGATGTTGTTTGTCCGTGATATAGCTCCCCAGTAGTCGATAGAAGTTTCGTTAGGTTGAAGGTGCAAGTAGATGACCCATTACAAAAATTACAAAGCCCATCTTGAAGCAATCTTTTTCTAAGAGCATCTCCAACAGACGCGCGCTTGCGCGGCGCGCTAAAAAACTTTTACAGCGCCGAAATAGCGATTTCGCGCGCGGGAGGGGTTGGTTACTTTTCCAGGCGCTGTAAATTTTAGCCTGCCGCTGTAGCGCTTCACCAGGCACGGTAAAATACAGCGCGCGCGGCCAGTCGGCGCCTGGCAAATATGAAACAACACAATTTGACAATATGATGATCTTTCAAACATAAAACAAATATGCAAAATAATGAGTTGGAGCAACATAGCATAGTTCAATTGCATGGCATAATTCAAAATCACCCAACCAAGTTCATGACAAATAAAAGTTCACAAAAACAAATGAAACATCAATAATCATGCCACATCATTTTCCTCCTCTTCTTCCTCCTCATCCGAAGACGATTCTTCCTCATCCTCTCCATTTCCAAGCGGCTCACGGTCATCAGGAACTCGGACGGTGTTCGCACTATCTCCAACGGCATCATGCGAAGGCATGTGAGGCACACCGGAAGCCATGCGTCCACCCATGTCACCCGGAGGTGCTCCCATGCCTCCCATGAGAGACCCAAAACTCATGCCTCCCATGCCTCCCATGGTAGCTCCGAAGCCACCCATGCCTCCCGACGGTGCTCCCATGCCTCCCATGGTAGCTCCGAAGCCACCCATGCCTCCGAAGCCTCCCATGGCGCCCATGCCTCCCATGGCGCCCATGCCTCCCATGCCTCCCGTAGGTGCTCCCATACCTCCGAAGCCTTCCATGGCGCCCATGCCTCCCATGCCTCCCATGCCTCCCATGGCCATCAATCTTTTTTGGACCAACACTTCATCACGGGAAAGATTGATGAACTCCTTTTGCCTATCATCGAAGGTAGATGTGTCCATGAAGAACAAGTGCTTCTCCCATTCCAATAATCTAACTCGCTCCTCCATGGCCAATTTCTTCTCCTCCAATGCCACCTTCCTCTCCTCGGCCGCCACCCTCCTCTCCTCGGCCGCCAACCTCCTCTCCTCGGCCACCGACTCTTGGCTCCTTGCCATCCTCCTCTCCTCGTTTGCTTCCTTTCTTGCCTTCACAATAGCTTCCATAGCATTCTTTAACTCATCATCTCCTCTCTTCTTCTTCTTTTCTTTTGCTTCTTTCTTATCTCCATTTGGTCTTTTTGGCTTGGAGTAGGCAACCGAGTTTGGTGTAGGGCTCCTCTTGCCGTCATCACTTGATGCCTCCTCCTCCTCATCATCATCCAAATCAATAGTTGCCTTGCTTTTTTTGCTCTCCTCTAGGACATCACGGTTCTTCCATTTCTCTTCATCCTTCAACACTTCGAAGCAATGGGGCAACACAAATGCTCTCCCTTTCTTGACCTTGCCTTTCTTGGTCTTCTTCTCTTCTCCTCGAAATAAGTTTTGTGCAATAGTGAGCTACAAACAAAAGAACAAGTTAGCACTTGGAACACCAAAGATGAAGCATGAACATGGAACATAAAGAAATGGCACTTACCCTATCTCTATCATTAGTGCCACTTGGGTTTATCGTGTCAACCGACTTCATTGCCGACGCCCAATTTTGACAATCTTTGTTGATCGTCGACCACCGGGAGCGAAGTGATCTATCGGTGCGCTCAATTCCACTCTTGTTGTGCAAATCAAAGAACTCCTTCATCCGGGCCCAATATGTATCTCTACTTTGGTCCCCTCCAACGTTGGCATCCATAGACACATGCAACCATGTATTGCATAGCAAGACATCTTCGGCAATGGTGTAGTTGCCCGCTCTTCCTTTCGGTGCATCGACGATACCCTCACCATCCTCATCCACTTCATACTCATGATCATCTTCGTGCACTTCATTGGTTTGAGACCAATGAGAATTGTTGGAGCCAACACCCATAGTTGACATATATGTGTCATCATTGAAACTACAAAGTATGATAAAAGAAAAACTAAATCAAGCTATCCATATGTATACATTTATCTAAAAACAAGAACAAAAAAAAGGGGGCAAAATCATACCTTGTGGGCATTTCATCAAACACATTGTGCGCATCGGCCGCCAGCGCAACAAATTGCGAGGTCTCCGGCGCTGCGGTCGGCGGAGGCACGGCCGGACGCCTTGCAAGTTTCTTCTTCGGCCGCCCAGCGCCGACGTCCGCTTTGTTCTTCTTTCGGGACGCCGTCGCCGCCGCCGCATTCGGTCGCTTGGAGACGGAGGCCCGTGGCTTCACGGCGGGCGGCGGCGCGACGCCATCCTGCGACGTCGTCCGTGGCGCCATGAAAAGGCTACGCGCGAGACCGCTGCTTGGCGGAGGAGGGGCGCCGCCGGCGAAGCCGAAGCTCAACCCCGCGCTAGGGTTTGCGGCGGCAGCGGCCGAGGGGTCGCGGATGTAGGGAGGGGTTGGGGGGATGTCGGCGGCGGCGCGGGAGCCTTCCATCGGTGGAATTTCGCCGGCAGCGGCACGGGCGGGGCGCGGGCAGGGCGGCCGGAGCAGCAGTTGGTCACTCGCGCGCGAATCGTCGCTGTCCAGCGCGCGGGAGCTGGCGCACCAAATACACCGCGCGCGATGCCGTTTTCCTCCGCGCGCTGAACAAGTTTACCGCACGCGCGATTATTGCGCGGCTGCTGGAGCGCCCGTTTCGGCCCAACGCGCGCAATAAAGCGGTTTTTTAGCGCGCGCGGCTAAGATAGTGCGCCTGTTGGAGATGCTCTAAGTTGCTTGAACCATGTTCGGTGAGTACTGAGTAGCCTAGTGAGGTTAGTCTCTGCGCCTTTGAGGATTTGACTAGCGCCGAAAAGCGCGGCGCACGCCGCGCTCGTGATAATGCCCGTTTAAAATTATGAGTTATCCATTACTCAGTATTTTTTTCTTGGCCTTGAAGCGTTAAATTGTATACATTACTCCTTCTTTGAACTTGTTCTTAAAAATGTGCATTCTATTTGACGGTATTGCTCCTTCGAGTGTGTGGCTCTGAAATAATAAACGAAGATCAAATTACAGGACTTGCCGTAGCACACGCAAGAAAACATAAATAATGCTATAGAACTTACCTTGTGATCCACCATGAAAATGTTGAACTTGACAGCTGAGTACAATATGTGCTTCAGTGTTCTCATATTTGTGTGACCCAGACAGTAAACTTCAACTGGAAAAAGTGCCTAGTCAAGTCCTTTAGTAATGGTTCCTCCGCCGATCAGATCTTGCTATTCATAAGAGAAACGCATAATAGATGGTACATTTGGTATATTGTTTTGGTTTAAAATTCGGTTACTGTTTCGGTTTTATGGTTTGCGTGGGTTAATGTTTTCGGTTTAGTTAGGTGTTGTTTTGTTTTACTGGTTTTATTGCTCCGGATTATTCGGGGTTGTTATTTCGGTTTATTGGGGCTATTGTTCCGGTTAGTAGTCTTGAGTTTATTTGGATGATGTTCTTTTTTGTTTGGGTATTTGTTAGTAGATATTGTTTCGGTTTATGTTTCAGGTGGGTTAATGTTTTCGGTTTATTTCGGTGTTGTTTCGTTTCACTGATTTTATTGTTTCGGGTCGAGGGAGGAGGAGTCTCAGTTTTTTGGTGTTTTTTTATATATTTGCTCCAAATTACTGTTCATGTGAATGCGTAGTGTTGTTTTACTTTTTCTTAGTTGTTACGGTTTATTCGGGTGTATTGTTTTGGTTTAAAATTCGGTTACTGTTTCAGCTCTACGGTTCGTGTGGGTTAATGCTTTCGGTTTATTCAGGTGTTGTTCCATTTCGCTGGTTTTATTGTTCCGGGTTATTCGGGGTTGTTGTTCCGGTTTATTTGAGCTATTGTTCCGGTTAGTAGTTCTGAGTTTATTCGGATAATGGTCCGGTTTTTGTTCAGGTATTTGTTAGTGCACTTCTAACTGTTATTGTGTTGTAAAAATGGGCAGTAATCGGTCAGGAACTTATTTTTTTCAATACTATTATTGGAAAGGATTAGGAGACGATTGAGGCGGTGTGCATCAGTACACCGGTGTTGAGAAATGATGTATAGAAAATTCTAAATTCTAACTCTCTAAGGACGTGAGGGTGGAGGAAGGGGAGAGAAATGATGGGTAAAAAATATCCCAGTTTTTTTTTGAACGTGCGTATTTTTTTTCCGGTGAAAGCTAAAAGAAGTAAGGGGAGAAAATCAGATTAATCATAGTACAGTTTAAAACGGAGCACTATTCATCCATGACGATGTTCACTCCGAGGGCACTGTTCATGGATGGTACTGTTCGCAGATTGTCACTGTTCATAAGCGCGCGATGTTCGTAAATGGAACTGTTCGCAGGCAGTACTGTTTTTTGTTGGTAGCACTGTTCATATACAATTACTGTTCGCAGACGATTATTGTTCATATACGTATTGTTCACAAAACGACTGTTCATGCAAGCAGTGCTGTTTTTTTAGATGCCACTGTTCATGTACAAATTACTGTTCACAGACGATTATTTGTTCATGTACGGTACTGTTCATAAAACGACTGTTCATATACGGTTACTGTCCGCACACGGTATTGTTCACAGCTAGGGAATCGTTTTGCTGATGTTGACGCGAACAACCGTAGTCAAAAAGAGGGGCACTGTTCGTATATGGTTTTTGTTCACAGCTAATTAATGTTCGTAGGTACTGTTCACGCGCGGTTACTGCTTACCATTACTGTTCATGAGAACTTACTGTTTACTGAAGTCGGCGTCGCCGTGAAAATGAACAGTATCCAATGAAAACAATTCAAAAAAACCAGAAAAATCGAATCCTTCCCGCTTTAGTTATAGTACTTATCACCAATCAAAATTAATGATGTTTGCTTGCTTAATGGTATGGACGCGGCAAATAAGACTGACAAAGTTCCCAATTTTTCCACGGAGCATTGAATGAAAGTTAAGTTTGTGTACATGCCCAGTGCGTAAAAAACTGGAACAGAGCAGTAGAAAGGTAAAAGTGTATCTGACAAACAGAGCCAAAATTTCCACGGAGCATTGAATGGAAATGACGCTGGATCACACGGCAATTACTACCAAGAACTCAGATGAAGTTTACAACTGTAAAAGTAAAAAAATGTCTCTTGCACCGAAACGATACTAGTGATACTGGGACAATGCTGGGAACTGTTAGAGTACTCCTCAATCCATTGATCGAGGTTTTTCTCTATCGATTGATTGGTGTTTTTTCTCTCTGATCTAAAGATCATCCATCATGGATCGAAGGTTTTCTCTCTTGCAAATCCAGGCGTGTAGGTGGAGTTGGGAGGGACAACTAGACGGACGGCCGATGAGTCATAAGACAGTAGGTTAACTACGGCCTCTGAACATCAGATGACCTTGCTGCAAACAGTGGGTAGGACTATGAGATTAACTAGGGCGAGGCGGACCAGGGTCCTCAGATATTTTCCGTCATTGCGAGCCAGATGGATGAACAATCTCGGCCACATAGCTCGAAGCACGTTCTGATATTGGTCCTCCCACTTTCAGAATTTGCATTTGTCAGTCTAAAACGAAAAAAAAAACGCCCGGTGAATGAGTACATGTAGCTTTGGATGGAATGAACATACAAAATGAAAAACTTACAAATTGATGCTCACACTTGTAGAAGTGCCTCACTGGATTGAGGCGTGTTTGAGAGACCCACCATTGGATCATGCTTGTTGCAGTAGGGGCACACCATCAGTGGGAGAGGAGCTTGGACCTCGAGGTCGACTAGAGGAACCTTGCAGTAGACATGTACTAGGTGAGAACCATCTATTATCAGTAGGAGAGTGAAGAGATTCTTGGGGGCAAAGATGGAGAAGAACGTTGGTCAGGGAGCCCCCTAAGGTGGCGTGGGGCCCAGCTCTGATACCAGATGTCAACGACCCGGGCCCAGCCCACAGCACTCGGCATACGTTTGGTAGGTTACAGCAACACAGCCGCAGGCACGAGCCCATCCACGTTCCCAAAAGACTGGCCTGAAGGAAGGGAGGCATCGCCCTTATAAGCTGGTCCTGGCCCCCTCCCGTATCCGAGGTAGGACTAAAGCTTCCGGCGTCGCCCCGGCCAGAGTCCTGACAAAAACATTGATTAATTCACCAATCTCCACTGGTATATGTCCAGAGAGTTTGTTGTGAGAGAGGTCAAGACCTTCAACAAGTGTGGAAATAGTGAACAGTTCTTTTGGTATTGTTCCATCAAATGAGTTGTAAGAGAGGTTTAGGGTGTGTAACTTATTGCACTGTGCTAAAGCTACTGGGATGGGCCCGCTCAAATTATTTTGCTGCAAATAGAGCTCACTTAATTGACCAAGGTTATGAATTGAAAGTGGGATTTGGCCAGATAGCTTGTTTCGTGATAAGCTTAGAACGAACACGTTTGAAAGCAGCGTATCCAAGTGAGTCCGGAAGGGTTCCAGTAAGCAAATTGTGCTCCATGTAAAGAAGTTTGAGGCTATTAAGGTTCCCTATCTCATGTGGTATGCTGCCAGATATTTTATTGGCTGTCAAGAACAGAGATTCTAAGCTTTTTGGAAGATCGCCTATGGACTTTGGCAGTTCACCTTGTAGGTTATTTTCATCTAAACGTAAACTTACCAGCTTTGTACAACTGGCGAGCGAGTGGAGGAAAGTCCAGTCGCCAGCTTCGAGTTGGTTCTTGCCTAGATTTAGTTCGGTTAAGTTGGCCAAAGACCCAAAATAAGGAACAATACCATGGAATGCATTGTCACAGAGATTAATGCTCTGAAGATTTCTGGCCTTGGCCATTGAAGTTGGAATAAGACCTCTGAATCTGTTTCCTTGAACAATGAATGCCTGGATGCTTGGAAGGGTACGGCCAATATTTTCTGGAATTTCTCCTGTTAGGCTGTTAATTCCCATGCCAAGGTATGTGAGTGTCGATATATTGTAGAGAGAGCCTGGAACGGCTCCAGACAAGTTGTTGTAATTCAGATCTAATTTTTTCAAGTATGCGATTTTACTCAAACTCCACGGAATGCTGCCTTGCAAGTGATTCCCTGCAAGCAAAAAGCTCAACAAGGGAAGAAGAGTTCCCAACAGAGGAAGGTATTTTTCCTGTGAGACTATTGAAGCATAGGGAGAGAGTTCGCAATGGCGAGATAGGTGAGAAAGGTGGAATAGACCCAAAGAAGTTATTTCCTTCCAAAAGTATGATTTCAAGATACGAGCTGTTGAAGAGAGAAGGAGGTACCTCTCCATCGAGGTCATCGCTTCCCAAGTCCAGCCATTCAAGTGATGAACTATTCGCTAAGAGAGGTGGAATGCCTCCAGCTAGGCTGTTGTTTGCCAGGACGACATAGTAGAGTGATGAGCTGCTTCCAAGTGAGTAAGGAATCTTGTCCGTTAATTTGTTGCTAGGAACATACAGAACTGAAAGCTTAGGAAGCATGCCGAACCCATCCGGAATGCTTCCGTGGAGCACGTTACCATCAAGATAAATCTCTGTGAGATTTAGACATTTGGACAAACCTGCGGGGATCTCCCTCTGGAGGTAGTTGTTCCCAAGATCGATGATCTGAAGGCTAGGACAGGTAGACAAAGAGTTTGGTATTACGCCAGTAAGAATGTTATCTGAAAGGGAGAGCTCGACAAGGTGACGCAGAAAACCTACCTCAGGCGGGATCCCACCATTCAGCAGGTTATCCTGGAGGTTGATTCTTGCGAGGAAAGTGAGATTACCGATGCAGGGTGGTATTTGGCCGTTCAGATCAAGAGATTCAAGGTGAAGTGTTGTGACGCGAGATGCGTGCTTCTTGCCACAGGTGACACCGGGCCAACTGAAATACTGAAGGGTATTGTTCCACGAGGAGAGGGCTTCGGTGTTGTTAGAGAGATGGTTCTTGAGACAGAGGAGTGCTTGGAAGTCCTTACCAGATTCATCACCCAGCGTGGTGCTATGGAATGAAGAAGCAGGGGCAAAAGAGGTCAAGAGAGTGAGGAGGACGGTGGCTGTGAAGAGTGAAGAACTGAGAGTACCTACAGCTACAGGAGCCATTTGTGTGCTACCCACGGTTGTGTATGTTGCTACTGAGTTGTGCTCTCCTACGGATTTCAGCGGTAGCAGTGAGCACGTGCATATTTATAACGGGGCTAGCTTGGAAGCCTGCCTTCTCTGCATCCCTTATTCGAGAGAAAAATGAAAGATTTTTTTTTTACAGTCAAAAAATAAAAAAAAGAAATTACTAGGTCATACTTCATCCTTCCTTCCAGAGTTCGCTTTTTTTTTCCGATCGAAATAGGCTTTCGCCCCATTTTATAGATAAAGCAATCACCCAGTTCATATAACAAGTCCAGGTGCAGCAAAGGAAATAGAAATGTCTACTGGGGCATTAGCACAAACACGCCCAAAGAAAATAAAAGAAAGCATAAAAAAGGCCATGAAGTGACCGGCAGCTCATGAACTTTGAGGCGAGGCAAGGCGGCGCACGGCTATAATCATCGCGTCTATCATGTTGCTAAGCCGATCGCGATCCCTTTGTCTAAATAGCGGGTGTCAATACTGTAAAAAGGCCAAAAATTTGAATATAAAGACAGAGGCCCGCCGTAGAAAAACTAGCTCAAAAACCATCTTGTTGCGCGTCGTCCACAGGGTCCATGCCAACACCGCGAACACAAACCAAAAGAGGCGTCTCCTCCTAGTTTGGTTGGCACTGGTTTGGAGAAACCTGGCCAGGTCCGAGGTCTCCCAGTCGGCCCCAGAACCTCACAGACAAAGCACTATAGGAACCGCATGGCTGGACACAAGAAGAAGATGGGGTGTCACGTCTCTGGGACAACACAAAGGGGATATATCGTCAAGATACAGTGTATGGATAGTCCGGTAGCTCCAACGGGAGGGCTGCCCGCAAACTGACCCACTCAACAGTCTCGACGGGCCCAAATGTCGCCGAAACAAAGACATTCTAGTGGCCATCGCGAGCAGCAGCGGAAACCACAACATCGGATCCGAGCAAATAGCAAACAAGTTTGGGAACTCCGTACAAAGCGGAGGAGACCCGCCCACCCATGGATTAAGCCATAAGAGGGTCCCACCACCATTGCCAAAGGAGATAGAGAGCCCTAAACGAATCTCATTCTTGATCCACTGAATGGACCTCTAGAATTGAGATCCATCCCTAGGCAAGAAGGGGCCGGGGCATGCCTGCAGATACTTTGCTTGAATAAGCCACTGAAAGCGCAATCATGTCCTTAATCATATTTTGATGTTGATGACAATATACATATAGGGGGCTAATCATGTTTGTTAAGTGAATACACAGGTTATTAGTCACCTTGGCCTTTATTTGTGCGGATCGAGGACCCACCAAAATGATATGACTCAAGCATGGTGAAAATGAGAAAAGAAGCGTAGCTTTTTCAGTTAAATCTTGAGTTATAGGAATCCAGCGCTATTAAGAGTGGATCAAATGGGTTCGTGAAATATTTGCTCAAGTCAACATCTTCTCAGCATCATTGCACTCACATATCTTCCAAAAAGTCTTAGGCAAAACTACCCACCAAATACATCTTATAAAAAAGGCCAAGTTTGCTATCGGGATGTCTGACCTATGCCCGGATCGTCCGGACTGGGTCCCAGACGTCCGGCTAGCCTTACACCAAACATCAGTAGGTTTCCTCTCGGAGCCGGATCGTCTGGGATCCAACCCATACATCTGGCAGCAGCCTGAAAGCGCTACCCGGACAACTAAACAGAGAGGTGTTTTTGTCCGGGCTGCTCCGGACATTCCGCACAACGTTTCAAACATCTAGGCAGCCCGCATACCTATCCAGTAGGTTTAACCCCTGGCCGGATCATCCCGGTTACTTCTCGTATGTCTAGGCTAGTCTGCACGTCCAACTCGGACGCATACATAGAACATCATCTCATCAGGCCATCTTGCCTTGGGCTCCACAACAGTTGACCTGGCTCGATCATCTTAGGTTTCATTCCGGACATACGGGCATCCCCGAACGTCCTGATTGCGACCCGGACATCCGGGAACTTACAAGAAATAGCCCAAACGACTCCTTTTCTTGGGCTCTATATATACCCCTCTACCTAAACCTGAACATACCCCGGGCCGGGCTTGGCAAAGCCCGAAGCGAAAATCCCAAGCCCGAGCCCAGCCGGGCCTAGCCCGAAGCACATGAACAGTGGCGTTTTTAATTAAAATAAATATTTTTGGAGTATAAATAATATATTATACCTATATATCGAATAAATATGTAATTATGGTTGTTTCGGGCTTTTTTCAGGCATTCCGGCCGGGCTTTGGGCGGAAAAGTTGAGCCTGAATCCGGCCCGGATGCCGGGCTTTCGGGCTCGGGCCTCTAGACCGGGTTGTCCAGCACAGGTCTACATCTACCACCTCGGTAGTGGGTTGACCACTTCATTCAAATCGCCCCCAAGAACACAAGTGACCCCTCTCACTCTCTCCCACACTAAATTTTAGATTCCATAGAGATTCCTGAGAGTCGGGGAGAGGGATTTCACAAGTGATTTCCACACTCTCTCTCCCTCTTTTGACGAAAGCAAATCGTGATTTGAGCAAGATTCTTGTTACTCTTGGAGGATGGTGACTCCTATGCAATGTCGGTCGTTCAATGAAATTTATAGTAAAAGAAAAATTTGTCAACTTTAAGTTGTGAGGGTTAAATCCCTGTGTCCCAAAATCCTCTTTTATTCGCTAAGTATAGTTTCCTCTTTTTTTAGGGAGGAGGAGCCAACAATTGCATTATTCCATGTGAGATGCATGTGAGCGAATAGTGTGCCCCACGGGGATTGCCATGTGTCACCGCTTTAAGATTCACACGTGAAATTGAACGCATCAGAGAGCGTTCCCTTGAAAAATGACTCTCAGGAGCGCTTGCAATTTTCACTATGTTCTTGTATTTTTCCTGTGGCGCATCAAACAATATCTATCACACATTCTCGTGTTTTGAATTTCTATAGGATTTTCCAACATGTTATTATATCTAATTTCTATGTCATTCAATTCCTGCGATGGGCTCTAAGTATGCTTTTTCTTTTTTACAGCTAGAAGTTTGTTTCTTGGTTTTTCTGTTTTCTGCGACTGGCTGATGGGGACATAAAGTAGTACTGGAGATATTCCCCCCCAAAAAAAGTAGTACTGGAAATATGGTGGTTCTTTTTTCGGATTTTCACCTGCAGCAGCAATGTAGCGGAGAGACTCAAAATCTTCCAAGCAGTCCCAGTCTCTGACTGGAGGTTTGGCAGCATAGAAGCCACCATATCTCCAGTACTACTTTATGTCACCATGGACTCGAGTATCGGTGAGTGCAGCTCGGGTCTCCCACCGCTACAACTTTAGCTTCTCCTCCTAATTCTTAACGCACGAAGCGTGCAAGAGCTCTGGAAAGATGATGTCCCCGAGGCCGAGCACTTGCCGTCTACCAACTCAGCTGCTCGCGATCCAACTCATTCTGCTGGTTTTCTTCATCGTCCTCCCCGCCGCAGCAGCCTACTACAATGTACTAGTAGAATGCCCGTGCGTTGCTACGGGCTTTTACAATATTTTGCTAGAGTTAGATAGACATAATGCATGTTAAATTTCACACACACACACAATATTTTGCTAGAATTAGATAGACATAATTCTTCGCCGCCTCCCTTCCAACAACGGCGTTCGCTGCATCCTCCTCTCCCCTCCACGGCGTCGATTGACCCCTCCTTTCCCCACCACTGGACAGGCTGCCCCCTGTTCTCCTCATAACCTACCTTGTTTCGATGGTGTCGCCCACAACCTCCTCACACCGCCACGACATCGTCGGCCTCCTTCCCGGCCGACAACCACTCACGCCATCACATCAGCACCGAGTTAGCGCACCCGCCGGTCTGGCTGGTCAGACAGATCCGGCTGGTCGATGCAAAAGGGCTCGCAGCTGACGGCGTCCTCGTCGTTTAAATTGTGCACAAAGGTGTGATGCAACGAGGAGGGATGGCGACCTTGTAGTCTACAAATGGCACCACGGTGTGACATGGTAAGGAGAAGGAACGGCGCCCTCGTCCTATACATGAGGAACAACGGTGTGACGCGGCGAGAAGAGATGACACCATCGTGGTCTAGATCGGGGAGGGACGGCACCCTTGTGTCTAGATCATGTCGTGTTTGTTTCCCGCCGCAAATCTTCATCTTGCCTTCCTCATCTCATCTCCGTCCCTGCCTCTACTCCACGTCTCTCTGCCACAGCATGCAATTTTTTATTACATCCTAAATGTCCCCATTCCGTTGTGCATGTCCTACTTCCTCCCTAACATGCGTCTTCTTCTCTCTAAATTTATTTGCTACGTTGGCATCATAGATGTCACTTGGCAACATTTAGCAACGCCTTGATGCATCAATAAAATGAAGATATACAATACAATGAGATGAGGGTTACACGATACGATGAGATTTATTGCACTACATTGGGCATTACATTGAAATTCAGGGGCGATGACCAGCTACACCCCACCCATAGGCTTCACCTTTAGATCTGACAATTTTGCTACACTACCCTCGTCAACTCACACTCCAGTCGGGTCACCCTGCCCAGATGTATGTGTAGATAAAGTAGAAAATTTGTTCATCGAATAAACTTGTAAATCTAGGGGAATTTATTTTTGTTTAAACCGGAAGGATGAACCTATGCACAATATTGCTAGCCTAATATATCAATTAGAAACATACAAATGTTTTATTGCCAATCAAGCTAAGGACAAAAGAGATCGTACAATTTGCTGAGATTTTTCTTATGACAATTTGATGTCATGTCACAAGTTTTGATTTGCAGAGTTGTGGCGAGATAATTTGGTTAGGAAAAGGATCACAAATAAAATATATTTTTACCATTTGCAATGAATAAAGAATAAATAGAATGTTATAGAACAGATTGCTGAAGTAGAAACATTAGCTTCACCTTCACATAGAGCAACTTCATTTAATCATTTTACAGTATTATCTACAAAAGCCTACTAAACTCATCCTGAGTCATAGGTACAAAAACATAAAGCCTGGGGCAAAAAGCGAGAACACATCCTACAATCTTAGCGTATAGATATTGGCACACTGTCAGGTATTGCCTCTTTACTAAAAGTACAGTTAGACATTTTAGAATGGCCGACGTCTTTCCGCTCTTAGAAACAATAGAAACCGGAAATATGTACAACACCTAATATTAACAGTCATGTCGACAATATGTATTCCGATTGACAAGAAGGATATTTCCTGGTATCCCATTATGGCTAAGTACAAACTGAAGATAATATCTACATTAAAATAAAACCGTCATTAAAACACTCGACCCTCAATTGCACATAGCTGCTGACTTGAAATAATTATTCGAGGGGAAGGTAATATATGTACAACAATTCTGAACCCTAATGCCTGAAGAGTGAAAAAGATGTCTCTATGGAAAATCGGAAACATATATCATAGTTTGATGATCCATTTGCCAGTGCCATCCAATCAGGGACTCACCTGCTAAACCATTTGTTGCTAATGCCATTCACATAATTTTCTGCTGCCAAGATAACCCTCCACCATCAAAAGCCGCAAAAGTAAGCTGCAGACATACGGGATGATATTAGGTACAAAAAACATGCATGGTTTAGAAATCAGCACCACAAATTTGTACCAAATCAGATGTCAAACACGGAGAAAGATGCCACAAGCTGCACACTCGAAATATAGCATGGAACTAACTAATAGGTGGTGATAACATGAAACTAACCAAGAAATTTCCGGTCGGTACTTGCAATACCTGTTTCTTGAGTTTGCCTAGATCATGAAGGTCGGAAAGCACGCCGTCCACACAATGCACGCACACGCTGCAGCCTCTGCCCGTAACCGCCAGCTCACGTGTACCCTCAAGCACAAACCTGCACGCACCTCTATGGACTGGCCTTTGGGACATTTACCTCCTTAGTACTCCAAGTCTGAGGAGATGATTACATAATTCTGAAGAGGTTTGAGAATTGTATGATTTTTTTTCAAAATGCATAAAGAACATCATTCTGAATCTACTGCTGCAGAACTTACACATTCATGCCTTTTCCTTTAGTATTTTTTTAAATTCATAAAGAACATCATGGGCGACCTGCTAGTTGCATGAAAACTCCAGAGAACATTGGGCAGGTAAATGTCCATCACCACAACTGATTAGTTTCACTTCTTTCTAGGATTTCATTTTGCGCTAGTCCACCAAGCCCTCTACCAGTATCCGTGGCAACCCCGTTGCTCAGTAAGAGTACGGATACATCACAAATACTCTGAAAAACGATGAAAAATAAACATAGTTTCCAAATGAAGATATTATTATGTAAATGGAACAGCCGGAGAGGCTTACGTTCAAGCTGAAAGAGCCATGATCCCACAGGTTTTAATGCACCCCTTCGTGTAAATAACAATGGAATTGATACAATACTTGAATATAGCATTTGACGAACAATAAGCAATAAGAGGATTGATGCTCCATGTTCAGTTACATGTCTTTAGTTCCTGCATACACACTGGATGGATTTAATTCAGATGAAGATAAAGAAAAAACGGTGTACGCTTCCTATGCACATGGCATATCCATTAGAGAATTAGTGGCAGTGGTTAACCTAAAGAGTTTGGAATTACATTACACAAAAAGAGAAAAGGGAAATCTGTAGACATCATATCATATAGCTAGAATGCCAAACGTTGCTCCTAAGTGAACTGAACTGAACGAAAATGGCAGCCAAAATTGAACTTGAACTAAACTAAATGTCAACTTGAGCTAATTTAACTGGTCTGAAAAGATCATTTTATAACTGTATCGGAGATAACCATGGAAACAATTGATAGACCATAAAAAAGAAAAAACAACATTTAGCTTCTTGTATGCGTACAAGTCACAGGAATATACAAACAGAATTACCTTTGGGTGCCCAAAACAACTTCACTGCAATTACTCTCTATACAATTTTGTTCTTTAAAATGGTACATCAGAAGTTCCTTTCTAGTTCTGATACAATAACTATGCTCTATGCATGAGGTGCTAGCTCTAGTAAAGTATATTTCTAGTTCCAAAACAATTACACCACTTCCTAGTTTCACAGTATTACAAATTGACAAGTTCACCAAACCAAAAATAATATAAATTATTTGCAAGGAAGATCATTCAGTTATAGTGGTGGAAGCCTTGGCAAGTTATCAACTCACCAATCACGTTGAATGAATTGCCCAACATTATTTATAATGATGAAAAAAGGAAAATGAAAGGTCAGGAACTGGGCCTAGAATAATTGACGGCCAAGGTCCTGCAGATCTTGTCGCTTGAAAAATTCATGTGCATCGCAGGCATATAGGACATTCGTACTTTTCATCATCCATGCCCCCCGTGGATTGTCACAGCACAGCCAACCACTGCTCTTTCATCATCCATGGTCTGTGGATCGCCATAGCATGTATATGGGATGGTCCATACATGAAGAATATAAGGATGCAAATGATCTCCTCACCTAGTCCAAGATTCTTTCCACAACAAATAAACTTAATGTACGGGATGGTCCATTTGTCCCCAAAATACTGAGATCCAACTTGATCCATTTTCTCTAAGAACTTAATCAGGTAAGTACTCGACATATTTCAGGCCAGTGCATGCAAAATAAAATTCAAGAAGTTTGACCCAGCAATAATGCTCCACCCACACAGTTCTTGCACTTTGATTCCTTCAATACCATACCAATGACAAAACGGAAACTAAGTGCTGCTCATGAACCCCATAAGGTCAAACCAGATTGGACAAATTGTGCGAGCAAGGCAGCAATTCTGGAGCACATATTTCACGTTGACATGCATCAACGGAAAGAAAATGATCAATATTTGATCTGGGAAGTTCCATCCACTTTGTCCATTCCAACCACACTTTATTCTATTTGAATTACCCAAAATTGGTTGTGGGGAACTATCAATTAACCCAACACTGAAGACGACCCTTCTTAACTGTGAGGCCACAAGCAACGAACTGGCCCATCTTGCAATGATATACTACTCACAGATAACAACAACTGCGTAGGCGAAGACAAGTATGTCAAAGAAAAAAAATCTTACCCCTTTGCAGCGAATGTGCTCGGCCATCTGCTGACCGCTGGCGATGGTCTAGACCATGAGGTATCCTATCCGGCCAACCTCCGCTTCTCATTCCAGGCAGCGCGCTAGGGTGCGCCTCCACCCTAGACCTCCTCTGCCGGAGGGCCACCATATGCAGCCGTGGCCGCTACCAGGGGCAGCAGCCTCCCAATTCCAGAGATAAGGAGCAACCGCCGCTGTCCGCGAGGACCAGTGCACCACCTCGTGGTCTATAGCTACGCCGCGGGTGTTGCGTCGCCGCCACGTCACCTCGAGGGATGCCTCCGTACGGGCTGCGGTCGTCGCGGCGGAGCTGATCTGGCGCCACCTCGAACGGGCGACAGACCTCACACGTTCGGCGGCGGAGATCGGCGTGAAGCCGTGAATGGGGCGACACAACTCAGGGCGGATGGAGGCATGGGGAATCGGAGGTTGTGAGGCGTCGTCTGCGGCGGCGGCCACCTAGGGTTACGACCAATTGGTTACGACATGGTCGGGGTTGGCCTGCTCGTGTGGGGTGGGGTGAGGGGGGCAGGGGAAGTTGAGGGAGAGGTGGACCAAACATCGACAAGAAAAAAACAGTTGCCAGGAAAGAAAACCGGTGTGAGTGAAAAAAATCGTTGGGGCGAGGGCGACGTTCAAAAAATCGGTGGTGAGGCGTCGATCGATGCGACGGGCTGTGTGCGAACGAACGAACGACTGTCCACTTACGAGTAGAGATATTTGGCAATATAAGAAAAGACATGTAAAAAATTGTATTAGAAAAATTGTGATTGTGATTCCATAATATAGATAATAATAGAAAATAAATGCCATAATGATTGTTATTGTTGACTATTTGATTTATTTTTGGAAGTTATTAAGAAAAATCTTTGATCTACTTTTTAGGAAGGTGATCTCACATATATGGACGGTTTTTAAAATCTCAATTAACTTACATGATTTAATTGAATCGGCACCTGCCAAAGCAAACACACAAAAATGGAAGGAGGATCATACGAATTGATTTGGTTTTTAGTGGGAGGGGAAAAAAAATCTAGTGGGGGTTATGGTTGGAGGTAAGACGAAAATAAACCAGTGTGACGGAGTGGTCAGAGATGAGACGAAAAAAAACAGTCGGTGGTGGGAGGAGAGACGAAAAAAAACCAGTGAACACCGGCTACCAACTCCCCTTCTAGGAGTAGAGATCTGCGCCTTCGCGTGTGAGAGTACTACCAGGCAACTCTACCTCGGGAATACGCCTCCCCCCTCTTAAAAAGGGAAACTGTGAGTATCGTATGTTGAAGCCATTACTAACTGCGGTGCAGATTCTCTGACGTACGTCACCTGCCTTTGGCTCGCCGACAAGTGGGTCCGGCATCTGGTCGGCCCCATGCGCCAGTGACTCAAAGGCAGGGAAAAGGCGGGGAGGCAAAGTCAGAGAATGTGCGCCGTACTAACTGCAACTAAATTGTGAGTACGAGCATGCGAATGGTAGTGCTGCTATGATACAGGAAACGTACCGGGATCCTTTCTTGAGCATTTGCCGATGCCGTTCTGCCCTCTTGCTGAATGCTTATCGACTGTACTTAGTATTCTTTTTACCATTTCTTGCAGTATACCCGTTCCGTGGGCCACAACTCGCTAGGCCAGATCCTCAAGCTAAGCAACCGGGGCGGATTCCTCGGCGCGGAGAGCACAAACGCATACACATCTGAGAGATGCACGAGCAGCGAGACAACGGGGGATGAACACATGTAGTAGCTTTGATAGGGAATCAAACAACCTTGCGCGGTTGGGCCGATGGGCGTGCTACTTGTATTTGTGATGTATATGCAGCTTGTTAAACACGTTTGTATGCAACTTGTCATTTCTGTTTCCATGTCCTTCCAGGGACTCGTTAATGTTATACGCACTCGACAATTGGTGTCTCCTTTTTACTCCATGATTGAAAGCGCTCGTATGTGGAAAGGTTATTAACACAACTTGATCGATTGGGCCAACAAAGGTGGTTAATTGCTGTCTTCAGCGGTGTTCTTATTGCTTGTCACTCACTGTAATCTACTCCCTCCGTTCACAAATATAACATGTTTTGAATATTTCAATACGTGCTAATATTTATGAACGGATGGAGTATCTATCAAGATATTGAGTTCTGCTAAGGTAATGCTCCATTGCCCCTTTGCAGGCGCGCGAGATTCGGCCTTAGTTCATGGCCTATCATCAAAGGGTTGCCGAGGTGGCCCAGTATGCACCCTCAACTAGAAAATGGTGGCACCATGTAAAAAAAAAAACTAGAAAATGGTGGTACAAAATAACCAGTAAACCTTCGAGCCTGGAGAACAAAATGGAAATTTCTGTTGCTGCATATGTTGATGCCTGGCATGCATACATATCTGAGAAGAGAGGAACAAAAGAATTTCTAAAGGGACGCCTTAGAGGACGTTGATCCGAAGATGTTACCTCTCGAAACAGGCTTTCACCCCGTTTTTGTTGAAATAATAATAGATATATATACAAAACAACAAACCAAAGTACCCGGCCGGATGATACAATGTGGTGTGGAGGCGCTCTACAAGTGGGCTGAGTGAAGGAATAGAAGATCCCCCTCGATTACTCCCGTGGGCGACGGCCGGGCGAAACCCTAGCTCCGCCGCCCCCTCCCCTCCTCTTCCCTCGCCGTCGCCGGGGGGCGCCGCCGGGCAAAGCCCGGGCGGCGTCGGCGGCGGCGAGGCCCTTCTTCCTCCTCGCTGGGGACCGGTAGCACGGGCTGTGGTCGCCGTCGGGGATGCGGCGCTGGCATGGGGCGCCGCGACGGCGTCGCGCGCGTTCAGGCGAGCGGTGGGGCTGCGGTGGCTGCGCGGGGGGCCCTGGGTGTGTGGCGGCGCGCGCGCTGGAGTCCTCGTCGCCGCGGATCTGGGCTAGGGTGCGGGAAGCGGGCGGCCCTCGTCGACGATGGATGCACAGAGGGGATGCGACGCGCGCGCTGGAGTCCTCGTCGACGCGGATCTGGGCTAGGGTGCGGGAAGTGGGCGGCCCTCGTCGACGATGGATGCACAGAGGGGATGCGGCGCGGGCTTCGCTGGAGGGTGCCTCGTGTGCGGCTGCTGCCGTGCCTCGCTTGGGCGGCTGGTGTCTTGGGAGGGCCTCGCCCAGATCTGCAATTGCCAGATCTGGCGGGTGGCGGCGGCTGCCCCTCCGGCGGCGTCGGCCGGCAGCGTCCAGCCGAGTGGGGATGGCCACCGGGGAACTTGGTCCTGTGCGTGGATATCATCTGCTGCACCACGCCGAGTCTTCTTCGTTCCCTCTGTCCTTGGCGAGGAAGGGCGTAGTGGCTGGATGGTTGTGGCCCGATGCTCTGTTGGCGATGTGGAGGTCCGGCGCTGGCCGTAGGTGGTGGCTCGGGTCACCGGCGCGACAGTGGCTGCTGTGGCTGCGATGGTTTGTGGTCGGTGACGGGGTGCGGGTGGTGGCAGGTGCCCCTTCTTCTCCTGGGTCTGAACCGGCGGCGCATGGGTTGCTCAGCGTCTGGGGTGGCGACGACCTAGGGCTCGTGCTCGGGAGGGCCAGCTGTGGTTCCGAGGCGGGTCGGAGGCTTTGCTTCGGGTAGGTGGGGTAGGCTCGGTCCGGGTTTCGTGCTCAATGGTGGTGGTCGTGTTAGCGTTGCGTCGGTGCACGGATCGGCGCAGGTGACCACGGACATGGCGTTGTGTGAGCTCGCCTGAGCAAGGGCTCGGGCTGGCTCGCCGACGGCCGTCGGCAGTCTCGGAGGCGTGCCCCCCCCCCCCCCCCCAATCCACCGGTGATTGGCTGGGGACGCAGGTGTGGGTGCCTCCTACTGTGGAGGCGCCTACCCAGACTCGGGGACTGATGCCGGGCAAGGAGTAGATGGAGTGTCGTCGCTCTTCCTACCGTGGTTGTGTGCGTTGTGATGTGAGCGGCGTACGGTATCTCGCGACAGGGATGCCGGGGCGGCGGCCCCGGTGGAGGTCCGCATGGTGGCTCGTCGTCGGGCTTCATTGCGGTGGTGATGGCTCTTCTTTCGGATTGTGTGGGCAACGGGAGGAGTGGCGGCGGGTAGCTCGGACGTAGCTTCTCTTCTGAGGGGGCGGTGTCCTGATCTAGATCTGGGGATCTGGCACCGTCACGTTTCCCCTGGCGACCTCGCTGTGGCACGGGTGAGTTGCCGAGCGAAAGCCCCGTGCCTTGGCATCCACGTCGGCGATATCTGTGGGTGTCGCGCTCTTCTTGAAGACGGCGTTGTGGACTCGGCAGCGGCGACATCCGTGTCAAGGCTCTGGGTGAAGACCATTGTCCGGTGTGGACTCGGCAGCGGCGACGCTCTGCGCCGTTCTCCCTCTTGAGGGCGTTGTCGTGGAGCTTAGGTGTGCTAGGTCGTAGCGTGAGGTGTTTAGATCTTTCGCTGCTCGTTGCTGGTAGCGTAGTCGCGTGCGTTCTGCGTTTGCCGGATATCTCAGGATTGGCTTTGTAAGAGGGCTACCTCATCATCTTGTATCGTTCGGCCGTGTACTTTTTCGGATATTGCTTTATTTATAAAGCGGGGCGAAAGTCTGTTTCGAGAGAGAGGCGCTCTACAAAGCAGATCAAAGGACATACAATAGAGACAGGACTTTCAACATCCGATGCCCCCTACACCCTCTATGAACAGTAAATTCAAAAAAAATTGAAAACAAAATAAAAAAATCCTGAAACTTTTGAACATCAAATATGATCAAACATTCTACGTTCTTGCAAAGTTTCAGCCTCAAATAACATTCGAGGAGCGCTCACCTAAAAAACCAAATCAGTATTCAAAGTTTATGTTCACTTTTGAGCAGTAATTTTGTTTTTTTGTGAGGGCTCCTCGAGTGTTATTTGGTGCCTGAAAATTTGCAAGAACATCAAAAGTTTGATCATCTTTGATCCCCCCGAAGTTTCAGATTTTTTTGATTTTTTTGAAATCTACTGTTCATGAGGGTGTAAGGGCACCCGGGAGCTGTCACACCTTTCTCCATACCATAAGCCTAGAACTAGCCTAACACCTTACTAAGACCCGACTGGGAATGTCTGGCCTCCACGACAGCGCAGGTGATGACGCGAAGCGAGCGAGCGCTACCGTCACCGGCACCAAGCGTGAAGCTCTCGCCCGGAGACTCGCCTGTACCACCAGGGGCGTCCCGGTCACCACTGCAACAAGGGTCAGCGCCGCCACATCAGATCCGGGCCTTGCCGGCCACAACCTCCCGCCACTACACCCCTTGCCGCCCACACGACCAAGAGGTGCAACCTATTATGTTAAAATCTTAGGTTGTTTTGACAGATGGTTTGGATGAGACAACCTATTTAGTTTCAGAGTCAAAGTTTGGGGTACAAAGTTTCTATGTGCACTACAAAAACACTGAAAACTACAGTAAGTGGCACATAATTCAGTAGACATTGTGGTATAATTTCAGATCATTTTGATAGATAGTTTGGAAGAACACTGATTGTTCACTTTCTGTCAAAACTTTTGGGTTGAGATTTCAAACTGCGCAGAAGAAAACGAAAACATTACAACAAATTCATGCCGACGAGGCGAGAGAGTTGAGAGAAAACCTTGGACAGTCAAAACCGATCAATCACAAGGCAGGGGCCGAGGTATTTTAAATGGTTTTGAGAATTGACGAGGATAATTTCGACCAATGTAAAGTTAAAAGTTGCAAACTAAACCCAGCAACATATTTGAAGGGGTTAAAATGAATTTGTCTTCTTCATTCATGAAACCGGCAAACCTTTTGCCTTGTGTTTTGGAAACAAATGACGTAAAGCAAACTCTGTCAAGAAAATCTACACCCAGGTCACAGGCGATACCCGTGGTCCGGTGGACCGAGCTCTCAACCTAGTCACCTCATTCATTCTCACGGCTAGAGACCCTTTTTTTCTTTTTCTTTTGAGGTAAACGGCTAGAGACCGCTTAAAGACTACCAAGGTTCCTTTGTTGCATTCTCACTCAATTCTCATGTCGTTTTGCTCAGTAGACCATCGCCACATTCACCCGGTCCAACAATATCTTAATAAAGAATAAAGTGTAACAGTGACTTTTTGTGCGTGGTACGAACAATCCATTTGCAAATCGTTGTCCCGTCTCTTGATCTTGACCAAAGAGGATAATCCAGCAGCTTTCATCTGACTCCACACTCGTTGTATGGTAGTGTAATATTTTTGGAATGGTGACCGTTCTTCCACACATAGCAATTAATTTGCCTTGCGTATTGAACGGAGCAGGGGGCAAGTATACCAGAACATGGCGCTCGTACCTTGGCGCATCACAGTTACGGTTGCCTGCTTCCAGCTCACAGAAATGGCAGCATCTGAGGTCTCCCGTGTACAACAAACATTTTAACCATGACTCGTTGCTCGTTCAGAGGATGACTTCTTGACTCCTCAAGTCTTCTGCCTGTCAACGACACCAAGTCTAGGTCTTTGTTTTCGCATGCATATTTTAGTTTATCACTCAGAGAAAGCTCAACCCGCTCGCGTCGCTCTCCAGGGGAGCGGCCCGAGCGTACCCTAGCGCCGCCGCTGCAACCCCACCCGCTCCTCCCCGCCCCCCCGCCGCTGGCAGACGTCGCTGCCGGGCAAAGCCCGCGCAGCAGCCGGCGGCGGCGGGCCTCTCTCGCGCGGATGCGTTCCGGGACCGGCCCTGGACGGCGCGGCACGCTCGGCGAGGCTGGGCGCCAGGGCGGCGGCCCCGGGTTCTCTCTGCGGTGGTGACGGCTGCAGTGGCCGCGTGGGTGGCGCCTCGGCGCGTGGAGGTGGTGGGGAGGCTCGGCCCCTTGTGGTCTTGCGGCGCGACTCCGGCGGGCCGGCGGCTGGAGCACCCCGACGACCTCGCCAGCGACCTTCTCCAGCGGGGCGGCGGCTCATGCGGCCGTGTGGCGGGCCGCTCCGTCTGGTCCTGGTGGTGGCTGCGTCGGGCGGATCTGAAGCTGGAGCTCGTGTGGCAGCTTCGGGTGGATTTGGTGGTGGCAGCTCGTGGTGGCAACTTCGTGCGGCTGGATCCGGAGCTTCGGGGTGGCAGCCCGTGCTCCTCGCCTGGTGGTTCTGGTCTGGTGGTGTGCGTCGCGCCGGTTGCGGCTCTTCGTCGGTGGCTTGACTCAGGAGGCTGCCGGATCCGGCCGGGCTTGGTCAGTTTCGGCTCGTTGGTTCTTCTGGCCGGCGGCGAGGTTTGTGGTGGCTTCTGCTTGGTCATGGCGCGATGGCTTCGTGGGAGGTGTGCGGGCTAGCGGAGGTGCAGTGCGTGGGGTTGTGGTGTTGGGCGGTGCTCCGGGCGAAAGCTTGCCGGGCTCTTCCCGGCCGATGGCGTCGGCGTCCGTGGACGTCGTCTCACCTCCTTGGAGGCGCCACCGAGGAGTTCTCTCCCTGCACACCCTCGGATCCAGTTCTTCGGGTGAAAGCCCAAGACCCGGTTGGGTCGGGCGACGGCGTCGGCATCGTCGCTTCCCTCTTTGGGGCGTCGTCTTGAAGAGCTTTGGATCCCGTTTGCGTGCTCCATGGGCTGGACGCTCGCGACATTGCGGTCGGCAGGTGCCCGTCCGGCGATGTGGATGCTTTGCGCGGCTTCTTGTGTGGCAACGATGGCGGCTTCGAGCGGAGTCGGGTTTGCGGCTGTGTTCTGGTAGTCGGTCTCATCCGGCGTGTTCGAGGGGTCACTGTGCCTCGCTTGTCTTCTGAAGTCGGAGTTGCTGAGGAGGAGCCTTGTGGTGACGATGACGCGAGACGGGTGGTCGGTTCTGGTGCTGGCTCGGCGCAGGCCTAGCGCTTTTTCTCCTGCAATGCTTGTCGACAGAGTCGGAGCTGCCTGGTCGCCGGCGCGTGCGGTGGACTGTTTGGCATTGGCCGGCACAGGCCTCTGCGCTTGTCTGCGGTGGGGGCTACATCGGTGGTCGTCGATGGTGGAGTCGGAGTCGCCCTCGCGGAGGTGTGATGACGATGACACCGGATTGCAACCTCGACGGCGCTCTTCTCCTCGGCGGCGTGTGTGCGTTCTTGTGTGGGTTGCCAGGTCGCCCTGTGTGCCTTGTTTTTGCGGGCGTGTTGTGACGGTTTTCACCTGGTTTTCCATTAATTAACTGGGCAACTCTCTTCGACCTTTTTTAATGAATCGGGCCCTAAGGGACCGTGTTTTAAAAAAAAAATTATCGTGTGCTGCTTCACCAAAAATGGTTAAACATGACCATGGGGAAATGCCAATTGGTCGATGTTGCAGTGGTTCAGTCCAAACTTTGATAACGATATATCAAATTGGCTTCCAAAAATTAAAATGCAATAATGGATCGTGTATGCACTTTTTTTAAAAAAATTGGGGTGTTACCATGCATGGGTAAATATCCAGTGAGCTTAACACTTTAAAACCATGTGTTTAAAAAATAAATTAAAATGGTTAAAAATTTAAAAAAAGTGAATGTGTGTCTACAATTCCTAGAAAGTTCAAATTTAAATCCGACATACATGTGCAGAAAAAGAAAAGAAAAATCCAGTATGAATAGTGTCACAATTAGACAACAGTAAAAACAAATGAACACATCGAGGATCATGCTTGTATCTCAACATTGTGTCCTAGTTAGGAGACAGAAGAGAAAAGGCTAAAATAGAGAGAAAGGCCATACCAGATTGGAGAATTAATTTTGCTACATAGAGAATCCAATTCCAAATTTGACCTTCACATGGAGATAACAAATGAACACATCCAACTACAAATAGTGTCTGAAGATTTGTCTTTTGTATACTGCTACCTCCTTTCCGCTCTAAAAGGTCCACGTGTATCCCTAGATCGACAATTTGGCCAACGTAACACAAGTTATATAACCCAAAAACTATATCATTAGAAACTTCAAGTGTTACATTTTTAATGCTATAATTTGTGACATAAACTGGTATTACATTGGTCGAATTGTCAATCTAGGGATGCATGTGTGCCTTTTACACCAGAAAGGGGGGAGTATTTCATACCGGGTTTGTCTTTTTTAACTCCTGTAAATAAAATTTGATTTTGAAGTTTTGTGGGATTTAGACTTATATATTTTAGACGCACTCAATCTTTTTCAAAAAAAAAAAAGCCCACAACTTTTGAGGGTGTTACCATATATTGGTAGCACATATAGTGCTTCTAGCACTAGAAATCTTTTCCTCACGGCTAGAGACCGCTTAAAGACTTGTCAGTGTCACTCGTTTAGTAGCCTACAAAGGTTCTCTTGTAGTCTTGTTGCATTGATTCTTCAATTCTTATGTCGTTTTGCTCAGTACATCGTCGCCACATTTACCAGGTCCAACAATTGCTGCAAAAATAAAGCATAATAGTGACATTTTTTCGAGTCACAAACAATCCATAGCAAATTGTTGTCCCTTCTCTTGGTCTTGATCGAATAACATTTTTGGAATGGTGACCATTCTTCAACACTTTGCGTATTGAACGGAGCTGGGGGGCTACGAACGTATGAGAAGCTCCGGATAAGCATATACGGTAGTGCATACCAGAACATGGCGTTCGTACCTTGGCGCATCACAGTTATGGTTGCCTGCTTCCAGCTCGAAGAAATGGCGGCATATGAGGTCTCTGTATACTACCTTGACGATGACTCATTGATTGTTCAGAGGATGACTACTTGACACCTCAAGTGTTCAGTCTACGCACTTGCCGGTCCACAACAACACAAGTCTAGGTCTCTGTTCAGTTGTCCTCACGTGCATATTATAGTGTTTATGCGTGCTGCTTCACCAAAAATAGTTGAAAGTGAGCACTTATAAAATGCCAATGGGTCAATCGATGTTGCAGTGACTCAATCCAAAACTTGCTAGCGACATTTGAAAATGGCTTGCAGAAGATTGTTTAAAATGCTACAATGCATCTTGGATACATTTTTTTTAATGAGGTATTAGTGTTAGCTCCGATCTCTATATACCGAGTGATGCACACTATCATATATATATATATATATATATATATATATATATATATATATATATATATATATATATATATATATATATATATATATATATATATATATATATTATTAAACACTAGTACAAATGCCCGTGCGTTGCAACGGGCGAAAAATATCGTAAAACCTGCTCCGTGTGACAGTACACGCCATTTCTTATACGCAGTTCTCATAAACATCAGTAATAAGTTTATAATGTTATCGTTTTTCGGAGTAATATGATGGAAGAGTAGTGGTGCATGGAGTAGTCTTGTAATCGGTTTTATTTTTTTACTTTTCGGGAAAACACTAATATTTATTTATTTTAAATTAAATGAACAATTTTGAAATTTTTATTCTTTTTTATTAGAATTGAAACATGTTTTGAAGATGACCATGTTTTGACCACATGTCTCTTTAAATATGAAAATTTAAAATTTTGTGATAAATTTTAAATATTTGTTTAAGCTGGATTTTTTGGGATTTTGTGCATTTGTTAAAAAACGTGAACATACTTAAAAGCATGATTTCTTTTAAAGCAAGAAGATTTTGAAACACCCTTATCGTAAAAAACACACACACGCTCGATGTCCGCAATTTAAAACATGATTGTTGGTGTCTAGACCATGTAGTATAAAGTTGAGAAAGTCATAGGGATGTCCTTTGATGGCTCCTCCTTCAGCTTACCACTATCATCAGGTGGAAGAGGAATGGTGTAAGTGTTTTTAGCGGGATATACAGATAAAATAATAGTATACCATTCGAGGTTTAATAAATAGTTCAAAAAAAATTCTTCGGATTTTCAGAGGATTCAAATGCAAAAGAATTTCTTTTGGATGGAAGAGTAGTGGTGCATTCAAGTGGGATTGTTTATAAAGAATTATTTGTTGTTAATATTCGAAATCAAACATGTTTTTATTATGTTGATTATTTTTTAGAAAATGCTGGTTGTTGGGTTTACAAGATTATGTTCGGTTCTTTTTCTTTTGCTCTATTTAAACTTGGCCCAAAGACCACGCACCCCGTCCCATCATCACCATTTCTTTGTTGCCCATCACTGGTATGCGGGTGGAGGCCACGTACCCAATTAAAAAAAGTGGAGGCCACGTACACCATCACGTGTACGTCTCGTCTTAAGGCGTCAAATTTGCTGGGCCCTTCCTCTGCCGTTGAAGCTTATCCCATTCTATCCCCTCCTTTCTTTGAGTTCGTTCTTATTCCATCGCCTCATTCTATCCCCTCCTTTCTCCTGCTCGATCTGCTGCTCCCGAGCGCAGCCACCTAGTCCCCGAGCTCCTTCTTCCGTCGACGACCGAAGCCACCGAGCAGGACCCCGTCGTCCCCCTGCATTCTTTTCCTCGCCATCTCCCTCTTCCCTTCTTCTCTTTTCCCCGTTTACTCTCATCTCCCTCTATCTCTCTTGCTCTCTGTTGCAGGGAGGCCGCCATGGACGCCCGAGGTCCTCCGCTCCGATCCATGCCCCGGCGGCCCTGCCGACGTCGTCGCCTAGGTGAGCAGCAGCTGCACTGCGACGTTGCCCCGCCTCCTCTCTCCCTCTCTATCTCTCCCCTGTCTCTCTCTTTTCTCTCTCTGAACCCTCTCTATTTTCTTCAACAGGAAGACCACCATGCCCGCTGCAGGAGCTTCGAGCCGACCCCGCAGCATGGAGACCGCCACCGCCCATCCATCGTCGGGAATCGCCAGATCCGGCCCCTCTCCGACCTGCCTCGCCGTCCTTCGTCCGTTCCCGATATCTTCCCGGCGCCAGGAGCTCAGGCGAGCGCCGCCACAAGACCTGCCCCCTCTGCCCCGTAGCCCGCCATGGAGGTCGTCGCCTCTCCGTCTCGATTCGTCCGCCGCTGGATCCACGTTGGTCTCCTCCAGGGACCCACCATGGAGGTTGCCGCCTCTCCCGTCTCGATCCGTCTGCCGCCGGATCCACGGCGGAGCAGCCGAGATCCACCGCCCGTTCCGCGACGCCTCGGCCCGCCAAGGCCAGCGCCGAGGCCGACAAGGCGCGCAGGAAGGCCAAGGCCCTCACCAAGCAGCACGAGGACTTGCGGGCTAGGCTCGCCTACCGCAAGCGCGCCCGCGAGCTCACCTCCATGCCGGCCAAGGCCACCGCCGCGACGCCAGGCGCTTTTTTGTAAAAACAAATAGTTTCCCAGATCCACTTAATAGGGATTGCGGGTTGATTTCGCATAAACAGAGGGACTTTTTTGTAAAATTGGCGACGACGTACGACCAGAAGCTATCGACGCTTTATTATTAGGTAGAGAAGTCGTACACGTACGTCGTCACAATGTATGCACAACTACCTATCATGGATTAAATTAGCATCCTCCTCAAAAAAATTAAATTAGCATAAAAAGTATGGTATTCTGTGTTCTCATAATTAGGCGATAGACCGTTGGAACACCATGTGCTCAAAAGGGTGGTGGTTAACCAGCTCTTTAGGGTGTATTTTGATTATCTTTTAAGATAAGACTTTAATCAATAGTTACTTTGTTAATATATGGTTAGTGTGATAAAACCACAACTATAATTAAGTATTTTCGGTACAGATCTTGTGACATGGGTTCTTCTTTTAGAAAAGTAGGTTGAAACCTCCGGCCTCTGCATCAAAAGATGCATCATACATATAGCCATCTTTATTTAAATTATTCAACAAAGGTGTGAGAAAAACATACATCAAACAACACGAAGCCACCACTCCACACCTACAAACTTGACAATGGGGGATGTCATCACAATGTTCCATCATCTAGATCCGGGGGCATCACCGAGCCGCCCGCATGGCGTACCGGGAACACACATCCAGTCTAGCAGACCCTAAGCGAGCACCACATGCACACGCTTCAGAAGCCGCCACCATCATCAAACTGTCATCCCATCTTCAGGGTAGAGATCTGCATTATCCTTCCCAGGCCAGTCGCCATGACGCCAAACAACGCTATCACCCTGCACTCGTCCATCAAGATACATCTGCCATTGAGACTGCGTTGCACCATGCCACCGAGAACCCCCGTCGTGCACGCGGTCCTGACCCCTCCAACGGCTGCTCCAAGACGATTCCCCCAGAAGGGACAATGGTGCCAATCGTCGCCATCGTTCGATCCAGGAGATCCAGATCTAGTGTTTTGCCCGGAGTAGCTTGAGCGAGGAGATGAGACCTGGTGCCTTCATTAGGATAACGGCACAAAGACGCCGCCATCGTTCGCCATGATCGAAGTCGGCTCAGTTTTCACCGGTAGTCGAGCCTCCCCTTCCTCGCCGGCACCAGTAGCCAATGTGCCAGATCTCCGCCATCACGCCACCGGTGATGCAGCCGCCGAGGGATCCTGGTACAAAGCACGACATACGGGACATGCCTAGTCCAGATCGGACCCAAACATCCCCGCCACCATGTAGACCACGATCGTCGCCGCATAGGTGGCTTCCGTAGACCATGCCGCCCAGAGAACGGAGACTGCCGCCGCTGCCATGCAAGGCACAAACCACCATGGCGCCGTTTGCCGCGCCGCAGCAACGAGACGCCACCATGTTGTGGCGCCCGGCGGCCGCGTCACGCCCAAGCCCGACTCGCCGGCCCGCGCCAACTCCACGTACAAAGGGACGAAGAGGCCCCGCCGCCGCCGTCTTCTACTGTGCTTTGTCCGGCCGTACCCTATCACGACGGCGAGGGAGGAGGGAGAGGGTTTGGCAGCGGCGTTAGGTTTCCCTCCCGGTCGCCTCGCGGAGGCGACGCAAGTGACATGGGTTCTATATCATCACATAAATTACATGATAATTCGTAAAGTGGCCATTAGCCAAAGTATTATCTTAACTAATTAAAATCTGCTCTACAACGAACTTATCTACGTTTCATATACATCAAAGTTTCACATATGGTGGACTTTGTATTGAGTTTGATATTAGAAAACACAATGTTTTTTTCTTTCAGACGACGAGGTTCCACTCATGGAACTTAAATATGGGTGAATCGTGGGTTGAATTTCATAAAATGTATGGCTACTTTTACAAAAGCGACAGTTGCCAATGAATCAACTGTCAAATCTAGATTTTGAGAATAAATGGGGCAGGTTCTGAAAATCCACCATCCACCCCATTTATCTCTTGTCTTGTTCTAAACAAATGTTGCACTAAAGGCGCATGATTCAAAGTTAGTTCTGTCATGGGAGGATGAGCCCCCTGATTTTCTATTACCGGATGTAATCAAAGATGTTAACTTTATACTCCCTCCGTCCTTGTAGACGAATAGGATGCAACTCTCAATGTATTCATCGGGTGCATATGCACGTATATATATAGTACAAGGGATAGCCACGTCCTCAATCATACATGAAAGGAGGAGGGCTTGTTGTACAAGAAATACACATGCAAAAATATACCCAACCCTCCCCCCCCCTAGTCGAAGCGGCGCCATGGTTGAGGCAAAGACTGGATCGAAACTCCTCGAAGGTCGCCATGGGTAAGACCTTGGTCATGATGTCAGCAAATTGTTGGGAGGTGGGCACGTGGAGGACACGTACATGACCGAGAGCCACCTGTTCCCGAACAAAATGAATGTCAAGCTCGGTGTGCTTGGTGCGGCGATGATGAACCGGGTTGGCAGAAAGGTAGACGGCGGAGACGTTATCACAGTACACCACCGTGGCCTTGTCGACAGGACATGAAAGTGTTGACACACGAACGCGTCACACGTACCCTCGACGCCGGGGGTGATGCACCGCAGCTCACGTCGAAGGAGGCCCGTCCAGAAGCGCGGTACGCAAGCAATCCGGCGGGCGCTTTTGAAACCCGACGCACCGCTTCTCCGGGATGGAACCCGTCAGGAGTCACGGATGGACGATGGGCTGCCCTAGGTCGATTCGCTCGCCCCTAGGGCCTCGAGGTTCGCCGTCCTGCAACAAGAAGAACGAATGAAGAACGAGAAGAAAGATACAAGGGAGAGGGATAAAAGTAGGGTAAAAAGATGTAGATGTGTTTGTTCGATTGTGTGTTGTTTCAATCGGCCATCACCTCTTCTATTTAAGAGGGGGTTGGACTTCCCGTACAAGACACGGACCCAAATTTCCGTCCAAAGGGTCAAAAATACTAGCCAAACTCGGACTCTTCAAAATCTGTCCGACTCTGCGTGAACGGCAAGCGGTAGTACCGCTTCTTGGCACGGTAGTACCGCCCAAGCGGTACTTCCGGGTATTAGTACCGCGCCACTTCCGCGCGGGTGTCCAGAAGTGTTTTTTAAGCGGTAGTAGGGTGGTAGTAGAAGCGCGGTAGTACTGCTCGAGCGGTACTACCGCTTATGGGAGCGGTACTACCGCCCTCTGCTATAGCAGTATCTTATAACGGCTGTAACTTTTGCATACGATCTCGGATTGAGACGATTTTCATATCAAAATCGACCGATTCGACGAGACGAAGACAATCCATGTAGATCATTTTCTCATATGAGGTCGTCTTGGGGGCTTAATCAGCCGAATAGTGTTCTGGATACAAAATCTCAGTACTTCGAACACAACTTCGGCCTTAGAGATGAGATCGGATGGCTATGGCCCAAATATCAAAGTTTCTCCTTTCGACGATACGGAACTTCCTCACTTTGAACACTTTTCCATTTGAGGCCTTCTTAATTATATTTTTGACCATGCCAAAATCTGGTGTCAACACATGCCCCCCTGTTTTTCGGCAAAACTTGTGTGCCGAAAAATAACTTGCACAATGCTTTTTCTAAGGACGATGTCAACACTCCATCGGCCATTTATGTTCTTAGGGCGATAATCATATATCGGCCATGTTTGTTCTTAGGGCGATAATCATATATCGGCCATTGCCTATTTAGGCTTCTTGCCACACACTCGGGTGGTACTTCTTCAAATATTTGCCATTAAGAGCTCGAGGCAGCAATGTTCCTTGTATGGATTCCACCAAATATGAATTTCTGGGAACTATTCTTGCAATCCCGAAAGGACCTTCCCAACTTGGAGACCACTTCCCGAATTTTTTGTCTTTCGAACCAATTGGTAGAATCACCTTCCACACGAGGTCGCCAACCTTTGTTGCACCATGCCTTGAGATTCTATGCGCCCACAAAGCCTCGGACAATAGCTCATGCCATCTTCTTGGATTATCCTCAATCTTCTTCTTGATGAGCTTGATCAATATCTTATTGCTAGAATCAGCTTGTCCATTGGCTTGAGCATAATACGGGGAGGAATTGAGCAACTTTATATTATATGATTCGGCAAATTCTCTAACTTGATGTGACATGAAAGATGAACCTTGATACGTAGTTAATGTTTGCGGAATACCGAATCTATGAATAATGTGCTCACTTATGAATTGAATTACCTCCGTATGTGTCATATTCTTGAGAGGTACTGCTTCAGACCATTTAGTAAAATAATCAGTTGCCACCAACACGAACCGATGCCCCTTTGAAGAGGAAGGATGAATTTCTCCAATAAAGTCTAATCCCCAACCTCTAAAAGGCCACGGCTTGATAATAGGATGTAACATAGCAGCGGGAGCCAACTGAATATCACCAAACTTTTGACAAGCTTCACATCCTTTATAATACCTGAAGCAATCGTTGATCATCGTCGGCCAATAAAATCCAACACGTCGTAATAACCACTTCATCTTGGGGGCCGACTGATGAGTGCCGCAAATTCCTTCATGAACCTCTCCCATAGCAATTCTCGCTTGGTCTTCGTCCAAACACTTCAAGAGAACATCTTCAACCGTTCGGCGATAAAGACCATCGTCTCTCATTGTATATTTGAAAGCCGTGCGCCGAATAGCCCTGTCCACCCTTCCACTCGGATTGCACAAGTAATCAATAATAGGCTTCCTCCAGTCATGATTTTCATCTGCACTAGATTTATTGTTAGTGACCGAATCAGTGGGCTCTGGTTCGGTCTCTCCTATGTTAGCAAGACAAGACATCGGCTTTAGAGAGATATGAAACATGCCATGATCGACATGATAGCTGGATGCTTGTTGTGCCAACTCGTTTGCTCTCCAATTATCATGTCTAGATATATGAGCAATGCTAAAATGATCCAAAGTAGAAATTATATCTAGACATTTATCAAGATAAACATTAAGTGATTCGTCTAAACATTGAAAAACTTTGGATACTTGTTGTACTACTAATAACGAATCACCAAAAGCCTCAATATGTGTAGCACCTATAGCAAGCAACATCTCTAAGCCGAATAACAATGCTTCATATTCGGCTTGATTATTTGTGCAAAATTATTCTAAGCGGCATGAGGCTTCAAAAACAGCACCATGAGGAGATATATAAGCAATACCAACACCTTGGCCGTTGCTACAAACTGAACCATCAAAATATAATCTCCATGGTACTAACGAGACAAGGTTTATATAAATATCTTGCTTGTCATTAATCCGATGCTCAACGATAAAATTAGCAACAATTTGGCCTTTCATGGATTTTAGAGACTCATAAGCCAAATCATACTCAATTAGAGCATAAGCCCATTTACCAATTCTACCACTAAGAATTGGTCTATGCAACATGTATTTAATGACATCGGTTTGACAAGCTACTATGCAAGCACTTGGTACTAGATAATGTCTCAATTTTGTGCAAGCATAGTATAAGCATAGGCATAATTTTTCAATAAATGTATACCTTGTCTCGGCATCCAATAGGCGTCGGCTCAAATAAGTGATAGCATGCTCTTTTCCTTCGGTTTCTTGAGTCAAAACAGCTCCAATAACGCCTTCCTCGGCTGCAATGTAAAGTCTAAAGGGCTCTCTATGCTTGGGCGCCTTCATCACCGGAGGAGTGCACAAATAATTCTTAATCATATCAAATGCTTCTTGCTGTTTTGCCCCCAAGTAAAATCAACATCATTCTTCAACCGAAGGATATGAGTAAATGCATCAACCTTCCCTGACAAATTAGCTATGAACCTCCTCAAATAATTGACCTTGCCAAGGAATTTTTGCATATCTCTCTTGCATGTTGGAGCCTCCACTTTTTGTATAGCTTCTATCTTTTTGGGATCAATCTCTATGCCATCTTCATGAATAATGAAACCCAAAAACTTACCAGCCGACACGCCAAACGCACACTTCAAAGGATTCATCTTCAGCCCATATTTCTTCATCCTCTCAAAAACTAAACGCAAATCGGCTAAGTGAGATTCAAAATCATCCGATTTGACAACAATATCATCAATATAGACTTCAAGTATAACACCGAGTAAATCATGAAAGATCAAATTCATAGCCCTTTGATATGTGGCGCCGGCATTCTTCAATCCAAAGGTCATCACTGTCCACTCAAATAATCCAAGGAAACCGGGGCACCGAAAAGCCGTTTTGGACATGTCCTCTTCGGCCATGAAAATTTGGTTGTACCCCGCATTGCCATCAAGAAAGCTAATAACCTTATGTCCAGAAGCATCATTAATAAGCATGTCGGCTATAGGCATAGGATACTCATCTTTGGGCGTAGCTCTATTCAAATCTCTGAAATCAATGCACACCCTCAACTTGCCGGAGCCTTTCTTTTCCACTGGCACAATATTAGAAATCCACTCGGCATACCTGGGGATGAATTCCATGGTAAAGGTATCAATGGCATGGTTGAAGAATATGAATGATGTGCTAACCGAAAATTATTTTTTGTGGACGAAAACCTTCGGCTTAATTTCTTATGAGATTCTTTCTCCTTCTTCACTTTTGTTGTACTTGTTACAATAGAAGCTTGCACATTATTTTCTGTTTGACTGCTCTTCTTGGGAACCCATGCCATGTTCTTCTTTCTCAGTTCATGTGCACTAAGCTTTTGTAATTCCTTCTTTTGCCAATACGATAAGCCGAGTGGGCGCCTCAGCTGTGATTCTTGTTCAAGCAATGGCAATTCTTTTCTAACCTTGTGCACTCTCATCTTCTTTTGTTCAGATTTGGCATCTTGATTTTGAACATTTGCTTGCTCGACTTCTTTGCCTTTAGTAGCCAATGTTAACACTTTAATTGGCTCTTTATCATTTAAAATAAAATCTGAAGTGGCACACGTACGACCATCTTTTTTGACTCGATATACTTGCCTGACCACCTCTTTCTTCTTTCTTGAGCTCCGGACCGATTCCTTTTGAGTGAAACGGTCTTGGTTATGTAATTGTTCATCAAATGTTGATCTTCTTGGAGCTGCATAATCTTGATGAGATGGTTCAAAATAAGATGAATAATGTGCCCTTGAATTATACCTATCCCGTGGTGGATATTGATTCGTATAAGCACAGGGAGGTATCCATGGCATTGGTATTGACGTCCCAAAATATGGATATGAATACGACGCATTGAAATTTCCCTTCTGCCAATACCGTTCTTTAGATTCGCGCCTAGGGCGTAATCTTGATGCTTTTGAATTACTTGGCCGATAAGCAACCTTTTCCTCACTTATCTTCTGATATTTTTCCAATAGCTGCGCGAAAGTGACTTTCGGCTTTTTACCTTTGCGTTTACTTCGGCATTTGCTTTCTTTGGTTGTGCTTGCATCGATCATTGGATTTTCTTGTTGCCCCCCAGTGCTTGGCGTCTTCACCGTAACTTTGATAGAACCATTGCCTTCAAGAATATCATCATTGTACTCATGAATAATTTTTGCACTTGAAAGCTTGATCCCATCACCTGCAGCTTTTACCTTCTTGTCTTTAAATGGATCGGCTTGAAGCAGCCGATGCAAAATCTTTTTGCCATCAGGACCAATAGGAATAGCCTGGTCATCCCTTGGTGTTTTAACAAGTCTCAATCGTCCGCTATCAATGACCGATTTAACTATTTGACGAAACATATTGCAGTCCTCAAAATTATGCTTGAACGAATCATGCAACTTACAATACATTCGTCCTTGGATTGATGGCTTTACACGGTGATCAAGAATTCTAATATAATCATTCTTCAGCAACAAATCAAAAATCTGATCACACATGTTTGAATTGAAGGTAAACCTTTTATTTTCTAGCCGATCTTGCTGTGAGAATGGCTTTGGAGTTAAGCAAACGAATGGTTCAGATTTGGCACCCCATTCGGCTATGCATTGTGTCTCGCACTCTATCTCCGATGACTTTGGATAATATATTGCAATAGCATCGGTTTTCTCAAAAGATTCAAACCTTGGCTTTATGTTTCTGAAATCAAAACTGTTATAACATATATGTCTCATTTGAGACCAAATGCAAGCCAAGTATGAGATAAGCAAAGCTACCCATGCATATATAAACTTTAAATAAGACAATGGGAAGTACTTTGACTGCGATAGTAAATCTTTATCGGTCTCTATAAATGGTGCAATGGGTTGACCAATATGCTTTGTAACAATTTTGTTGCTAACAAGTAAATCACCCTCCTTCATTGGTCTTTCAAAAGTATTTATGATAATTTTTCCAATAGATGCATCAACAATAAAGTTGTGACCAAATCTAAAAATAGGTAAATCACTTGGTAGACATACCTCTTCATACACGTTGGGAGAGTATGATGGTTGTAACACTTGAATAATACTTTGATCCACTTTTGAATGACTCTCCAACGCTTTATCCTCATCTTTTCCTTGATTCCGTGCTTCACCACTCGAATGATCTTCAAGTGAACTTTGCTCAGCTGCACGCTTGTGTTCTTGATGTTCATCATTAACCAAACTTTGTTCGGCCATATTACTTTGTTCTTGATGCTCATCAATTTCCTTGGCACGGAACTCGTAGGGCAGGAAATAGGTTCCCTCAACTTCAGAAGAATCAAGCACAGCTGTTTTGTGCTTGCCATGCCCTTTCTCAATGGTGCTTGCCTCTTTGGATTTGATGGATTCAGAATACATACTAGTTGATTCGGCTTTTCCAGCCGAAGAACTTTCACTCTTCGAATCATCATTCTTTTCATTGGCTCCTATAATTGGCAAGACTTCTTCTGTAGTTGATTCGGTACATGTAATGTTTGATTCGGCCTTTTCAATAACCGAAATAACTTTGTTACCTGAATCAATACTTTTCTCTTTTTGAATTTGCAAGGCTTCTCGCTCTTGTCTAATTTTAGCCCACATCTCAGCTTGGTGAGCTTTAAATTTTTTCATCTCAATTTCTATCCAATCCTCATGAGATTGCCCCCCAATGCTTTGAGACTCTTTCGGCAATGAAACTTGAGTGTTGCCGAAACTTTGCAATTGTTTAGGGGGTATATAGCATGCTGCAACAGTAGGTGAAGACATATGCATTGGTGTAGAACTATATTTTTCCTCGCATAGTCTATCAATTGGCAATGATTCATCTTCATACAAAACTCTAGCTTTTATTGCATCATAATCAGGAAACAACCCCTTTTCATGTTGTTCAAGGCAAAGAACACTAATCCTATTATTTTGGGCTAGCCTCTTTTTTAACGAAGCCACGTCAGCTTCTGTAAGGAATTGCTCCATAGTATTTTCATATTCTTTCGGCAATGAGGTGTTGCCGAAATTTTGCAATTGTGTAGAGGATGCATTATATGCTACAACATTAGATGAAGGCATGTATGCTCTTGCAAATTTATCACTTATTCGGCTATGACCATGAAGGTGTGAAGCCGAATTATGAATATCAACAGTTGCATACGGTGCTGACACATTACTAGTATGAGGTGTAGCATATGATGGTTGATGGTAATTGGCCGAATAACTAGTAGTAGCATAGCCAATTCCACTATCCACCGGCACATTTGAATTAACATATTGCAAGTTAGGTGCCAATGAATAAAAAGGTGAAACACTTTTTTGCATATTATTGAAAGTTCCAACATGAGGTGTTTCAACTTGATTAACCAAACTCATCATGTTGTTCATCGGCATATGGATTTCTGGGGTTGCCGATGCATGAGAGTTGGAATACATATGGTGCATGTTACTAGTATCATAAGAAGTTGAAGCTTGTAAATTACTTTGAATCGGCACTTGCACATAATTAGATGTATAATTGACAAAACTAGGGTTGGCCGATAGAGCATACTCATTGAACGATCTAGTAACACCATATGAATTATTTGCATCTACATGAGGGGATTGAGTATTCATATTACCTTTGTAGATTGCAAACCCTAGATGACGATCTCTTAGTAGCAAGAACGGGCCGGAGACCGTTCAAAGCTTCGTCCCCAGCGGAGTCGCCAAAAAGTGTGTTGACACACGAACGCGTCACGCGTACCCTCGACGCCGGGGGTGATGCATCGCAGCTCACGTCGAAGGAGGCCCGTCCGGAAGCGCGGTACGCAAGCAATCCGGCGGGCGCTTTTGAAACCCGACGCACCGCTTCTCCGGGATGGAACCCGTCAGGAGTCACGGATGGACGATGGGCTGCCCTAGGTCGATTCGCTCGCCCCTAGGGCCTCGAGGTTCGCCGTCCTGCAACAAGAAGAACGAATGAAGAACGAGAAGAAAGATACAAGGGAGAGGGATAAAAGTAGGGTAAAAAGATGTAGATGTGTTTGTTCGATTGTGTGTTGTTTCAATCGGCCATCACCTCTTCTATTTAAGAGGGGGTTGGACTTCCCGTACAAGACACGGACCCAAATTTCCGTCCAAAGGGTCAAAAATACTAGCCAAACTCGGACTCTTCAAAATCTGTCCGAATCTGCGTGAACGACAAGCGGTAGTACCGCTTCTTGGCACGGTACTACCGCCCAAGAGGTACTTCCGGGTATTAGTACCGTGCCACTTCCGCGCGGGTGTCCAGAAGTGTTTTTTAAGCGGTAGTAGGGCGGTAGTAGAAGCGCGGTAGTACCGCTCGAGCGGTACTACCGCTTATGGGAGCGGTACTACCGCCCTCTGCTATAGCAGCATCTTATAACGGCTGTAACTTTTGCATACGATCTCGGATTGAGACGATTTTCATATCAAAATCGACCGATTGGACGAGACGAAGACAATCCGTGTAGATCATTTTCTCTTATGAGGTCGTCTTGGGGGCTTAATCAGCCGAATAGTGTTCTGGATACAAAATCTCAGTACTTCGAACACAACTTCGGCCTTAGAGATGAGATCGGATGGCTATGGCCCAAATATCAAAGTTTCTCCTTTCGACGATACGGAACTTCCTCACTTTGAGCACTTTTCCATTTGAGGCCTTCTTAATTATGTTTTTGACCATGCCAAAATCTGGTGTCAACAGAAAGCTCAAGGAGGAGCTGGCGAAGCCAGGAGCACTCGGCGACCACGTTAGCCACTGCACGATACTCGGCCTCGGCACTGGAACGAGACACCGTGGGCTGCCGCTTGGACGACCACGAGATAAGTGATGGACCAAGGTAGACACAATATCCCGATGTGGAACGTCGCGTGTCGGGGCTGCCGGCCCAGTCAGCGTCGGAGTAGGCGGTGATGTCGGTGGCAGTGGAGGCATGTAGCGTGAGGCCGAGATCCATGGTGTCGTGGATGTACCGAAGAATCCACTTCACCGAAGTCCAGTGAGCATCCCATGGAGCATGCATATGAAGGCACAGCTGCTGAACAACATACTGCAACTCCGGTCGTGTAAGAGTGAGATACTGAAGAGCACCAACAATAGACTGGTAGAACGGAGCATCCGGAGCAGGTGACCCATCAGTGGCAGAGAGCTTGGCCTTCGTGTCGACAGGCGTGGGTGCGGGTTTGCAATTAAGCATCCCAGCACGATCAAGAAGCTCATGAGCGTACTTCCGCTAGTGAAGAAAGAAGCCATCTGCACGACGCACCACCTTGACCCTGAGGAAGTAGTGCAGAGGGCCCAAGTCCTTAATGGCGAACTCGGCGCGAAGACGATCAGTGAGCTGTCGAAGAAGAGCAGTGGTGCATGCCGTCAAGATGATGTCGTCAACGTAGAGGAGCGGATAAGCGGTGGCATCACCCTGGTGATAGACGAACAGCGAAGCATCGGAGCGGGTGGAGCGGAAGCCGAGCTGGTGAAGAAACGCTGCGATGAGCTGGTACCAGGCGCGTGGAGCCTGCTTGAGCCCGTATAATGAGTGCGAAAGCAGGCACACATGATCCAGGTGCGTGGCATCGACAAACCCCGTGGGTTGCTGACAGAACACCTGTTCCTCGAGATGACCATGAAGAAAGGCGTTGGAGACATCCATCTGGTGCACCGGCCAGGCGCGAGACACCACGAGCTGAAGCACAGTGCGAATCGTCCCTGGTTTGACAACCAGGGTGAAGGTATCGGTGAAGTCGACGCCGGCGCACTGTCGAAAGCCGCGAACCACCCAACGCGCCTTATAGCGGTCAAGTGTACCATCGGGTCGGAGCTTGTGCTTGAAGACCCACTTCCCGGTGATGATATTGGTGTGCCGGGGTCGTGCAACAAGCCGCCAGGTCCGATTACGCTGCAGAGCATCGAACTCCTCCTGTATCGCAGCGAGCCAGAGTGGGTCGTGTAGAGTCACCCGGGCAGAGGCCGGCAGGGGCGAGGGTGCGGAAGTCGACACCGTGCAGACATACTCATCCGAGGCATACCGTGTGCTCGGAAGGAAGATGCCCGCGCGTGCGTGGGTACGAGGACCCGCGGGAGGACCAGTCGCGGGTGGTGGCGATGCAGTGACGGGAGACGGCGAACCCGAGGGTGCATCATCCGAGGCAGCACCCGGCGAGGCTGGCTCGACCATGGCAGCAGAGGAGCCCACGGTGTCGGCTGAGGGGGCGATGGCGCCCGAGCCAAAGAGGGAGCCCGCGGAAGCCGCGGGGCTGGGGCCCACGACAACCGTGTCGGGGCTGGAGGGCACGACGCCCGAGGTGGCCACCGACCCAGAGGAGGTCGCGGCAGCTGGCGGCTCGCGAACGCCAAGGGCCGGAGTAGTCCGGCGCCGCGGTAGTCCGACCGCGGGCGAAGAAGGAGTCACCACCTATTCCTGCGCAAACGGGAAGCAATGCTCATCAAAGTACACGTGTCGTGAGGTGATGACACGATGGGACACCAGGTCATAGCAGCGGTAGCCTTTGGTGTTAGTGGGGTAACCGAGGAAGACACAAGGTAATGAGCGTGGAGCGAGTTTGTGAGGGGTGGTGGCAGCTATGCTAGGGTAGCAACGACAACCAAAAATCCAAAGACCGTCCTAGGATGGAGGGGTGCCAAAAAGAAGATGGTGGGGGCATAGTTCCATCGAGGACGACATGGACGAAGGTTAACGAGGAGGGTGGCAGTGGCAGGAGCATCAGGACAGAATTGAGGCGGCATGTGAGCATGGAATAGGAGTGTACGAACACAGTCGTTGAGAGTGCGAAGAACGTGCTCAGCTCGAACGTTTTGCTGCGATGTATGGACAGGTGAGACAAAAAATGGTGCCGTGAGTGGAGAGAAGGGTGCGGATGGTGAGGTTCTCAAACTCTTTCTCCTTATCTGTTTGAAGAGCAAGTATGGGGTGACCAAATTGTGTAGACAAATAGGAGTAAAACGCGATGAGTGTAGCGGGAACATCGGATTTCCTATGAAGAGGAAACGTCCACACAAAATATGAGTAATCATCCAGTATGACAAGATAATATAGAAAACCGGAATTACTGGGTATAGGAGAGGTCCATACATCGCTATGAATCAACTCGAAAGGAAAATATGCAACTGTGGAAGATGAACTAAAAGGGAAGGCAGACATGTTTTCCTAGACGACATGCTTCACAGGTATGAGCATCCATTTTATTACATGAAAAAGAAAAACCCCTCATTATTTAACGAAGTAAAGTGGAGCTAGGATGCCTAAGGCAAGCATGCCAAAGATCGACGCCGGCAGAAAGAGCCCATGGTGCAGTAGGAGAGGATGACGACGGCTGAACGGGGTATAAGTTGCCGGGAATGTCACATCGGTGAAGTACCATTTGGGTGCGAGCATCATTAACAGAGAAACCAATTTCGTCAAATTCCACAGTTACAGAATTATCACGAGAAAGATTACGAACAGAAACTGAATTCTGAATGAGATGTGGAGAAACAATGACATTATTAAGAGACAATGGTTTAGATGATGATGGGAAATTAGCAGAACCAATATGAGAAATAGGAAGAACGGCACCGTTACCGACAATGATGCGAGAGGAAGTGGAGGTAGGATAGGCCAAGGAGAGGTTACCCGGGTGAGCGGCCATGTGAGCGGAAGCTCCCGTATCCATGAACCAGTCACCACCGCCAGTGTAGGAACCTGGAGGGGGCGCCTGCTGAAGAGCGGCGAGAAGCGCCGGATCCCAAGAGGGATATCTGGGGTAGCCGGGCGAGGCACCGGGAAGGCCATAGGCCGCGCCAGGCATCACACCACCATAGCCAGGTGGTGCTGCGGTGAGGGCAGCGGGCGCGCCTCCAAGGCTCAACTGTGGAGCGGCTACAGAGCCCGGTTGCGGGGCGGCGAAGAGGGCCTAGTGAGCCCGCGGACGCGGCCCGAGGAGGCCGGGGGCGGGCAGGTGATAACCCACAAGTATAGGGGATCGTTTGTAGCCTTTTTTGATAAGTAAGAGTGTCGAACCCAACGAGGAGCTAAAGGTAGAATTAATATTATCTCAAGTTCTATCGACCACCGATACAACTCTACGCACACCAACGTTTGCTTTACCTAGAAACAATAAAACTAGAAGTACTTTGTAGGTGTGGTGGGATAAGTTTGCAAGATAATAAAGAATGTGAAAATAAAGTTAGGTATTGTTTTAATAAAATTACAATTAAGTTAGTAAAGCGCGTGTGGAAAAGTGGTGGTAGGATTTGCGAAATTGTCCCTAAGCAATTGGCTAAGTTACTAGACCGATAGCAAATTTTTATGTGGGAGAGTCCACTGCTAGCATGTCATCCATTACTTGGAATTCTATGCACTTATGATTGGAACTATTAGCAAGCATCCGCAACTATTAAAGTTCATTAAGGTAAAACCCAACCATAGCATCAAGATATATTGGTCCCCCTTCAATCCCGTATGAATCAATTTCTATGGTAGGAAGAAGTTTCCGTCACTCTTGCCCTCCAATGCATAGTCCTACCAACATACAACTAACCCTATGGTGTGATCCACGCGCGCGCTCATATGATGGGCACCAAAGGATAGCAACATAACCACAAGCAATTTAAACCAATCATAGCAATTCACAAATTACCCATAGGACAACAAAAATCTACTCAAGCATCATAGGATGGCAACACATCATTAGATAATAATATGAAGCATAAAGCACCATGTTCAAGTATGGAGTACAACGGGTTGCGGGAGAGTGGACCGCTGTAAATAGATGAGGGAAGGTGATGGAGGTGTTGATGAAGATGACGGAGTTGTTGGAGTAGATTGCCGTCACACGATGATTGCCCCGGTGGCGTTCCGGCGCCACCGGGAGAGAGGGGGAGAGAGCCCCCCTCCTTCTTCTTCTTCCTTGGCCTCCCCTTAGATGGGAGGAGGGTTTCCCCTCTGGTCCTTCGCCGCCATGGCTACCGGAGGGCAGGAGCCCCTCCGAGATTGGATCTCTTTCTGTTTCTCTTCTGTTTTGCGTCCCTGTTTTCTGGCCCTTCACTATTTCTTATATTCCCAGAGATCCGTAACTCCGATTGGGCTGAAATTTTAACACGATTTTTATCCGGAAATTATCTTTCTTGCGGCGAAAGAAGGGATCCAACTGACTTACGAGGGAGTCACAAGGCAACATGGCGCGGCCACCCCCCTGGCCGCGCCCTGTTGCCTTGTGGCCACCTCGTGTGGCACCCCGGCTCAGAGAGACCGGAACACCCCGTATTCCAGCCCAGAGATCAAGTCTTCTGGAATACGGCACTGCTTGGCATAGAACAAATCAGCTCTTATTACAAATAATTGGGGTACAGGGGTCCGATATTACAAAGGTTACAGGGGCACGGCGATACTATGCCTGCTCAGATAGCTCTATGCTAGCAGCGGAACAACTCGTAGCGGAATAAATTCTAGCAGCGGAACAACGGCGACGGTGATGAACTCCACTCCGCAGGGACTCTGGCTGGGACGCATCCTAGAGCGCAACCTCGGGATCCTCGACAAACAATCAATCACGACATCACCTGCAATCTGGCATGACACGCCAGGTGAGTGCTTTGAATGTACTCGCAAGCTCACAGCAACTAAAGCAATCAAGACATACAACAGCATGGCATTTACAGATTAATCATCAATGATGTACACGATACTACTAGAACAACATGAGCATGGCATGTACATATACTTCATGATATGAACATGATGATACTAGCACTAGCATGCAAGGGGGGTCGATGTTTAAGGTCTCATGGACCAACTTACTCTGCTCGGAGGTTATCTCGTAACCACCTTAGGTATCAATCTTTCTTACCGTCGTGATCATCACACGATCACCTCATGATCAACCATCATTAAGAATACCATCGTGATCATCTCGTGACCACATAAAGATCAACTTCTTTCCTCATCGAACCGGGGTTGTAATTATTCAGGTTATTATTACTGTTGACCCATAGTGTGACCTACTACGAACTGTGTCCATGACCGAGGACGCGGCTATCGATAGATTATACACTCTGCAGAGGTTAGTACAATGTACCCACACCACGGAAATCATGGCCTCATGCTCCCATTCGGGTGGACCAATGACATTCCGACAAAACCAATCTATTGCATGACACTCTCCCGGCCACTCCGACAAACTCCCCTTTGGGCTATGTCCTGGGTTGCCCTGATGCCAACTCGTGACATCCGCCACCTTTGTGGCCGCCACCGTCGTGGCCAAAACATAACATCGTCCCAAACGGGGACCTCGGATATCCATACAACTTGGGCACTCAAGGCTTATGGTCGCCTACCTGATCAAGGTAGCGCGCACCCATAACCTTCCCTAGTTGGAGGTTCCGGCGAGAGGCATGACAATAGACCGCATTAGGGCCTCCCCATCCAGGCAAGTGTGGTTGCACTGGTGAGCTCGATTCGGTGGCACCATGACTCAGCCAACAGATTTGTTCAAGTTCGATTAATGTCAGCTTCAACTTGAATGGTGATGAGCTGAGTCATAACAACATAATGAAATAACAATGCACATGAGCATGATATCGGTGTAACCATGGATGGGTAACATAACCATTTAACAACATAACATCAACAAGGATAAATCATTTATTCTGTGGGATGCAAATGAGCATGGCATAACGATGATCATGAATATCACAAGTATTTTCATAACAAACCCTAACTACTCATATGAGGATATCATTATCACTAGCCTCGAAAAAGATTACAAGAATGAAACATGATAATAATAACATTAGAAATTAATCAATTTACTTACTAGGTGAAAATGAACATGGCATAAGCATGGACATGGATTCACAAGCATATTCAAAGCATTCACAAAATAATTAAATGGGCAAACAATTATTAAATATTCAAGTGAAAACCATGGCTACTGCAATACCATCATGCAAGTGGTTTTTGTGGCTTGCCTGGGGATGAAGGAACCATCGCGGAGAGGTGCGATGAACTCGCGGAAAGAATCGCCGGAAAAGTTTCCCTCTCGGCGGAGCTGTTTTAAGGGCAAGGGCAAAATGGCCATTTTCACAGTGTGACAACCTCATGAAAATGATACCATCAGAATGGGCTCGATGAACTGAGATCGTGGGCTTTGGAATCACCTGAATCGGAGTCACGGTTGTCGAGATACGGCCGTTCGTTCGTTAGGCAGAAAATTAAATAAAAATATTCATTTCTGCTGCTAATGGACGAACGTCCGCTATTTAGTGGTTTTGGCTGGCTGGGCTGAAAAACTGAAAGCGCCTTTCTGAGATTACGCTTTCAAATAAAGAAAACGTATTCTGGCCCGAAGAGTAAGCAAAATACGCTTTCGAGAAGGGAAGACGTATTCTGACGAATACGCCTCCACTTATCCCAGTCAGCAGTCGGGTCCACGCCTGTTAGGCTGACAGGTGGGGCCGTTGGGTGGTGGGGCCCGCCCGGCCAGGTCATCGCCTTCTTCCTCTCGCACCCGCGTGCGGCCGAGACAGTGGCGGCGCTCAACGGCGATAGCCGGAGCTACCGGCCGTCTCCGGCGATGCTCCAGCCACCAGCGAGCTCAGCAGGACGAGGCGGTCCCGTCCAGGTAGGACACGGCCGCCGAGGAGGAACAGAGCGGCGGCGGCCTTGCTCACGGCAGACGGCGGCTCGGCCATGATGGGCACGGGCACTACGGTGGCGGAGATGAGAGTCTGCGGCCATGAGGAGGATCGGGGTGGCTTGGGGAGCTCACTGGTGAGGTCAGGAGGGAGAGGAGAGCTTCGGTTGGCTCGAATTTGAGTGGAGCCCATGGCGGCCGTGGGAGGGGTAGAGGAGCTCCCCGAGCTAAATGAAGCGGCTAGGCGGGGTTTTGGGCGGTCCAGGAGGCGAGAGGTGAGGCGAGACGCGACCGGGGAGGGCTATATATAGCCGTGGCAATGATGCCGTGCCCGAATGCCGCCGCGGACGAGCAAACGATGCTCTGGCGCGACCGTGTGCGCGTGCGCACGCGCGGGGAAAAGAGAGAGGCCAGGGGGAGTGCATTCGGCGCGGGGATGCCGCGGGGAGAAAGAGGACAAGGGCAAGGCGACGATGGCCGCGGGCAAGCGGGGCGGCGTGGCTCGCCTGAGAGGAAAGAGGAGAGGGGGAGGGATCCAGAGGGGACACGTGGACGGAGGAGAGTGAGTGCACCGCAGTGGACATGGTGCGGTGTCGCGAGGGCGGCGTTTGGGCGGCGGCAGAGGGGTCCTGGCGGCCAGAGCACGCGTTTGGCCTGCCAGACCGCGTGGTCACCATGTGCACAGGCGCACGCGGTGCATTCTGCCAACCACAAGATGTCTACCGAGTAGTCCATCCTAAGTGGGACCTCCCTGAGGTGATGGATCGAAGAAAAACACTGTGTGTTGATGGGAGTGATCGACTGAAGTTTGCTGTTGCAAACTTAGGCATGAAATAGTGATCAAATTAGAGGGGATAAGAGCTAACCAGGATGTCACAGAGGTTTAGGGTAGGAAGGACTACAATCCTGTGGATTTTGAAAAGATTTGGATCAATATTTGTCATAGTTGCTTTACAACCACAAAAACTGGTCCAGAACCTAGATCATGAAGTACCACTCACATGGATGATTGGATTGGGCTGAAAATTGGTAGAGGGTGATGATTTGGGAATATGAAGGTACCATAAAAATTTCATACCATTTAGATAAATAAAAATGGTACTTCCTTTACAAAGCTTCTCTGTGGACAGAAACTTTGGAAATTTGCTGAGGAAGATTTACTAGGCAAATGAAGCTGAATTTTGGCATGTGGCAATTATTTGGATAGGAAAGAGTGCCCAAAAATTTTGAGGGCAATCAAGAAAAGATAAATAGCACTTCCTTCACAAAGTTCCATACTGGACAGAATAGGAAATGAATATTCCTGAATTATTTTCGAACTAGGCAAGGATGGGTTTTGACATATTTGTGGAAGATATGATCCAAAGAATTTATGAGAATTTTGTGGGAATTTTGGGAATGATAGAAATATAGGTTGCTTCACAACCTAGAGCAAACATGGTTATTCCTTTAATAGAAAAAGGAATATTCCCAAGAAATAAAAATTGGGGTTGGGCTAAGATGGAAATGACATGGCCTTGGGATAGATTTGAGAAGGACAAGCCACTTGGAAGAGGCAGAAGAGAAGATCTTCCCAGGTTTCAAGACCACATAGCCACGGAAAAAGAACTCCAAATAAAATTCGAAGAAATCCAAAAGAAAAAGAAAGGGCCAAAAATCGGGGTGTTACACCTCGGGCACCGTCTTGCGTTGATTCTTCTTCCCAAAAATCATGTATATTCCAAAATAAATCTTCGTAAAATTTTATCGCATTTGGACTTCGTTTGATATGGATTTTCTGGGAAACAAAAAACATGCAAAAAAATAGGAACTGGCACTAGGCACTGGATCAATATGTTAGTCCCAAAAAATAATATAACATGTTGCCAAAAGTATGTGAAAGTTGTCGAATATTGGCATGAAACAATCAAAAATTATAGATACGACGGAGACGTATCAGCATCCCCAAGCTTAATTCCTGCTCGTCCTCGAGTAGGTAAATGATAAAAAGACAATTTTTGATGTGGAATGCTACCTAACATAATCTTGATCAAATAATCTAATCATGGCATGAATATTAAAATACGAGTGATTCAAGGCAATAGTCTATCATTTGATTTTGAAACAATAATACAAAACATGCATGTAATTCGTCATTGCCTTTCATAATAATGAAGCTAAAGGAAACAGCCTCTATACACTTAGTTGTGGTAAGCATGGCACGCTCAGTCTTCCCTGCATTGATAGATCAAATCAAGAGTACCCCAGTGCCAAACCAAGCAATTGGATCATACTTTTTCACGCGCTTCAGCATTTTCAACTCCACTCAATACATGAGCGTGAGCCATGGACATAGCACTATGGGTGGAATAGAATGCGGTGGTAGAGATCAATAGGGGAAGTCAAAAAGGAAGAAAGGCTCGCATCAACTTGGTGGATTGTTAGGCCATGGAGACGCCTTTCAATCGATATCGATGCGGGGAGTAGGGATTGCCATGCAACGGATGCGCTAGAGCTATAAGTGTATGAAAGCTCACTACTGAAACTATGTGGGTGTGCATCCAACTTGCTTGCTCATGAAGACCTCGGGCATTTGAGGAAGCCCGTCATCGGAATATACAAGCCAAGTTCTATAATGTAAAATTCCCACTAGTATATGAAAGTGACAAATCACGGAGACTCTCTATATGAAGAACATGGTGCTACTTTGAAGCACAAGTGTGGAAAAAGGATAGTAGTGTGCCCCCTCTCTCTTTTTCTTTCATTTTTTTTATTTTTTTTCTCTCTTTTTGTTGGGCTCTTTTTGGCCTCTCTTTTTTCATTTGTTTGTGGGCTCTTTTGGCCTCTTTTTTTTATATTTTTTTATCCTCACAGGTAGGGGCAACACTCTAGAATGCATCACACTTTTATTTACTTACAACTCGATAAACTTAATACAAGATGACTCTATATGAATGCCTCTGGCAGTGTACCAAGATGTGCAATGATCTAGCATAGCAAAGATATCAAAAAATGGACAAGCCATGAAAATATCATGCTAGCTATCTTACGATCATGCAAAGCAATATGACAATGAATGCTTAAGTCATGTGTATGATGATGATGGAAGTTGCATGGCAATATATCTCGGAATGGCTATGGAAATGCCATGATAGGTAGGTATGGTGGCTATTTTGAGGAAGATATAAGGAGGCTTATGTGTGATAGAGTGTATCATATCACCGGGTTTGGATGCACCGGCGAAGTTTGCACCAACTCTCGAGGTGAGAAAGGGCAATGTACGGTACCGAAGAGGCTAGTAAATTGTGGAAGGGTGAGAGTGCGTATAATCCATGGACTCACATTAGTCATAAAGAACTCATATACTTATTGTGAAAATTTCAAAGCCCTCGAAGCATAGTACTGCTCGCATGCCCCTAGGGAGGAGGTTGGGAGAAGTTAACCATCGCGCGCCCCCGATCCGAACAACACAAATACTCAATCAATGATAAATATGCTCCGGCCTCACCGTTAATGTCAGTGGCCACCACTTTACATGCGTGAGGATTTACTTGCGTAAAGACTTACTTCCCTTAACACCATTATTAATACTCAACTTTAATTCTTTTACTAGCATGCCCCAATATTACCACCTCAATATCGCAAAACTATTGCAAGGAATCAAACATATCATATTCAGTGATCTACAAGTTTTATGTAGGATTTTATGACTAACCATGTGAATGACCAATTCCTGTTAACTCTCTAAATAGATATAAGTGAAGCATGAGAGTTTAATTCTTTCTACAAAAGACCATGCTCTAATAAATATAAGTGAGGCAAAAGAGCATTCTACAAATAACTGTTTTCCAAATGTAGAGAAACAGGCATCCAAATTTCAAATAATATAAGTGAAGCACATGAAGCATTCTATAAAGCCATGCTCAAAAGATATAAGTGAAGTGCAAAGAGCATTCTATAAATCAACCAAGGACTATCTCATACCAGCATGGTGCATAAAAGAAAAGGAAAAATAAACACAAAAGACGCTCCAAGAATTTACGCATATCATGTGAACAAAACGAAAACCAAGACATACCGATAATTATCGAGGAAGAAAGATGGGATGCCTTCCGGGGCATCCCCAAGCTTAGACGCTTGAGTATCCTTGAATATTTACTTGGGGTGCCTTGGGCATCCCCAAGCTTGAACTCTTGCCTCTCCTTATTCTTCTCATATCGATACCTGCTCGATCTTCGAACACTTCATCCACACAAAACTTAACCGAACTTTTTATTAGAGGGGTTAGTACATATAACATCAAATTCCATCATGTCCTGCTATAACATTATTGTATAATTATAATCAAACATTACTCACTGTATGCTATCACAATTCTATGGCTCCCAAATCAATGGGGCTCAACAAGATTTCAAACATAAGCAGATAAAGAAACTATAACATCAATCTGTGAAAACAGGACAGTCTGTAAAGACGCAGATGAAACATATACTTCTGTAACTCCAAAAATTATGAAAAATTAGGACGTGATAAAAAATTTGCATAGCAGTACTGTGTTAAAATTTCAGAAGTTTTCACATTCTAGTAAAATATGTAAATTCAAATACTACAGAAAAAGTTTCTGTTTTTGCACAACACACACCAAACAAGCAATTTAAACACCCTAAAGGTAAATCTTGGCACATTATTTTTATAATACAATGGATTTGTACAAGGGGATAATTATTTTTGTGAGAAACTTCCATGAAAAATTCTACATTAGTTCCATGAGAATGAACACAAGTGTTCAAGGTCGACCCTCACTTCTCCAATGTATAACTTTCCAATCGCTTCTCTTTTTGAAAACATTTTAGGTTCCCCTCTATATATTTTTTTATATTTTAAAAGCACACAATAGAATAAAATGACTCTCTAAAACTTCTGGGTTGTCTCCCAGGCAGCGCTTTCTTTAAAGCCATTAAGCTAGGCATATAGTGCTTAAGTAATCGATCCACCCGGATCCCAAGGTATATCAAAGCCAATTTTAATCAACAGTGATTTATAATTTAGTAGTGACCACAAAGCAACATATATCATATAATTATGAAGTCTAACTCTCTTCCTATGCATCGGCATGTCATAATAGAACAATCCATGCACACATAGTAAAGGTCGATACATAGCATAAACAGTTTCTTGCAATTTTATCGTATTGGAAACATAGAGAGGCGGAGATGTAGTTCCTCTCTCATAATAATTGCAAGTAGGAGCAGCAAGCACATGCATATTATATCCAACAAAATCATCATGTGCAATAGTAAAACACAACCCATCAATATAATCCTTAATAAGCGCAAACTTCATTCATATTGGCATCATGGCCACAAGCATAGCAAGCATCAATTTCATCAAAAAGGGATATTTCAAATGAATCCAAGGGATCATAGCAATCATCCTTCAGTAAGCACAAAGGGAAATTAAACAATGTATGAGTTGAAGAGTTACTCTCATTAGAAGGTGGGCACGGGTAGCTAATCCGCTCTTCTTCCTTTTGTTCTTCGCTCTCCTCGTCATCTTTTTCATCTAATGAGCTCACAGTTTCATCAATTTCTTCTTCCATAGATTCCTGCAAAATATTAGTCTCTTCTTGGACAGCGGAGACTTCCTCAATAAATTCTTTAACATAAACATTCGAAGCATAGTTTTCAAAGCAATATTTAAGTACGGCAAAATTTTCAGATTTGTAAAGAGTAGCATCATACTTTTCAATCAAAGAAGCAATTTCATATGCACCCTTAAAAGCAACAAATTCTTCAATTTGTTCAATATCATAGTAACTATAAGCATCTTTGGCATAAGAAGATAGGATTTCATTATCATTAAACTCACATTGGTAGGGAAGATATTTTTTAGGGTTCTCAGAACAACAAGTAAAATCATATATTTCGCATAAATTCCAAGCATAGCATTGCAAACAATTAATTTGATTCCATAGGAGTTTCCCTTTTTGAGACAAGCGGTGTCGCACAAAATAAGCATGCTCATCTAATGATTTTCCCTCAACTAAGCTAGTTGGGTTTTCAGCATGAGCATTGATAACCCACAAGTATAGGGGATCGCAACAGTTTTCGAGGGTAGAGTATTCAACCCAAATTTATTGATTCGACACAAGGGGAGCCAAATAATATTTGCAAGTATTAGCATTTGAGTTGTCAATTCAACCACACCTGGAAACTAAATATCTGCAGCAGAGTGATCAGTAGCACAGTAGTATGATAGTTTGATAGCAGTAGCAATAATAGTAACAGTAGCAGTAACGGTGGCAGCAATAGTTTGGTAGCAATTGTGACAGTAGTAGCAACAGTAGTAACTTAGCAAAGAACAATATGTGAAAAACTCGTAGGCATTGGATCGGTGATTATATTGGATAACATTCATCATGTAATAGTCATAACCTAGGGCGACACAGAACTAGCTCCAATTCATCAATGTAATATAGGCATGTATTCCGTATATAGTCATATGTGCTTGCGATAAGAACTTGCATGACATATTTTGTCCTACCCTCCCGTGGCAGCGGGGTCCATAAGGAAACTAAGGGATATTAAAGCCTCCTTTTAATAGAGAACCGGAACAAAGCATTAACACATAGTGAATACATGAACTCCTCAAACTATGGCAATCACCGGAAAGAATCCCAATTATTGTCACCTTGGGGTATGCGGATCATAACACATAGCAGGTGCGTATAACTTGCAAGATCAGATCAAGAACACAAATATATTCATGAAAACATAAAGGGTTCAGATCTGGAAGCATGGCACTCGGGCCCTAGTGACAAGCATTAAGCATGGCAAAGTCATAGCAACATCAATCTCAGAACATAGTGGATACTAGGGATCAAGCCCTAACAAAACTAACTCGATTACATGATAAATCTCATCCAACTCATCACCATCCAGCAAGCCTACGAAGGAATTACTCACTCCCGGCGGTGAGCATCATGAAATTGGTGATGAAGGATGGTTGATGATGACGATGCCGGAAGATTCCCCTCTCCGGAGCCCCAAACGGACTCCAGATCTGGCCTCCCGATGAAGAACAGGAGGTGGCGGCGACTCCGTATCGTGAAACGCAATAAAACTTCCTCTCTTATTTTTTTCTCTGGAATTTTGAATTTATAGGGTTGGAATTAGGTCAGACGGAGCCACATGGGCCCCACGAGGTACCAGGGCGCGCCTGGGGGGGGGGGGTGGCGCACCATGGTGCCTCGTGGTCACTGGGTAGCCCCCCTCTAGTGGGTCTTGGTTCCATTATTTTTTATTTATTCCATAAAAAATCTCCAAAAAGTTTCGTCCAATTCCAAGAACTTTTATTTCTACACAAAAAACAACACCATGGTAATTCTGCTGAAAACAGCGTCAGTCCGAGTTAGTTCCATTCAAATCATGCAAATTAGGGGCCAAAACAAGAGCAAAAGTGTTTGGAAAAGTAGATATGACAGAGACGTATCAACTCCCCCAAGCTTAACTCATTGCTTGTCCTCAAGCAATTCAGTTGACAAACTGAAAGTGATAAAGAAAAACTTTTACAAACTCTTTTGTTCTTGTATCTATATACATGCTTAAATAGTACCCAAGTTTTCAGCAAAGATTATAACTAACCATGCAAATGACAACTCTTAGAAATTATATTCACTCATATCAATGGCATAATCAACTAGCGAGCAATAATAAGATATTTCAAATGCCAATACTTTGTCAAAACGATCATGATATAATATGACAACATGGTATCTCGCTAGCCCTTTCTGAGACCGCAAAACATAAATGCAGAGCACCTCCAAAGTTCAAGTAGCAACTAAACATTGTAATTCATGGTAGAAGAGATCCAGTCATGATGCACACAACATTAACTATTCACAATGCATGAGAATGACAATAGTGCTCTCAGGACTGGTGCTTATTTGAGAAGGTGATGACTCAACAATAAAAGTATAATAACAAAAAAGTAAATAGATAGGCCCTTCGCAGAGGGAAGCATGGATTTGCAGAGGTGCCAGAGCTCGAAGCTTAAATCAGATATAAATAAAATTTTGGGAGGTATGCCTTTCCTGTCAACGTCATGACCGAAAGTTTTCAATATCTTCCATGCTAAACACATTAGCGGCGGTTCCCAAACGGTAAAGTAAAGTTTACTCCCCCTCCACCAACAATCACAAGCCATGGCTAGCCGAATCCTCGGGTGCCCTCCATACCAACAACTTTCCGGGGGAGTTTGTTTTATTATTTTACAATTTTAATAATGGGACTGGGCATCCCGATTACCAGCCCCTCTCGTGCAAGGACAAGTGAATAAACACTCATCATGAGAATAACCCGCTTAGCATGAAAGATACTGACCACCCCTTGTCGCTCCATGAGCAGTACGGGCACACAAAACAGATGTTCATTTGAATATTTAGAGGTGGCACATGCAAATTTACTTAGAATGGCAGAGTAATACCGCATATAGGTAGATATAGTGGACTCATCTGGAATAACTTTAGGTTTAAGGGTTTTGATGCACAAGCAGCATTCCCGCTTAGTACTGGCGAAGGCTAGCAAATAGGTTGAGAAGCGACCAGCTAGAGAGCGAAAACGGTCATAATCATGCACTATGAATAATCAACATTGAATACTAGCATGAGTAGGATATAAACACCATGAACATAAATATCATGAAGGCTATGTTGGTTTTGAATCAACTACATGCGTGAACATGTGCCAAGTCAAGCCACTTGAAACATTCAGAGGAGGATACCATATCATCATACTGCATCACAATCATTTTAATGCATATTGACACTCAATATAAATCATTATCCACTCCTAGCTACTTAAGCATGGCACGAGCAACTATAATCTCTAATTGTCATTATAAACATATTTACAAAAACAAAGAACAAGTTGAGTTCATACCCGCTTTTCCTTGCCACAGTCACTTCATCAAATCATCATCATTATTGCCTTTCACTTGCACGACCGAATGATATGAAAATAATAATAGTGCAAGAGTGCCGTGGACTAAGCTGGAATCTGCAAGCATTTTATTCAAAGGAGAAGACAAGGTAAAATGGGCTCTTTGTTAGATCAACAATAATGCATATGAGAGCCACTCAACATTTTCATCGTGGTCTTCTCCTTACAATGACTCAACAAAAGAAAAGAATTTTAGAGAAACACAATGAAATATTTTTGGAGTTTTTAGTTTTTCTAAAGAAAACGAAATAAAGAAGAAAAACGAAAAACGAGAAAAACTATTTACACGGGAAAGCTCCCAACAAGTAAAAGAAGAAACGGGAAATCTTTTTGGGTTTTCTTTTACTACTACGACTCATTAAGCTAGAAAGAAAAACCGAAAAGAAACGAGAAATATTTTTGGATTTTCTCAAAGTTTTTCAAACACACAAGAAGATAGCGAGAAAATAGAACTAACATGGATTATACAATGAAAAAGTATGAACACCGACAACTGGAATGAAATGTGTGGACATGAATGAAATGTCGGTGAGAGATACGTACTCCCCCAAGCTTAGGCTTTTGCCTAGCTTGGTCTACGGCCATCCGTAGTAGCCATCCGGTCCCACGTAAAAGTGCTGAGGCAGCGGCACCCGAGCGTCCCAGTCCTGGGCCTCCTCCTCTGCCGCTGCCAAGGCGTTCCGGTAAGCAACGATGTCTGGTGGCATCACGGTATATCCGTTCCTGGCATGAGAATCAAACAAAGCAGGTGTAGGCAACGGAATAATATCACGAGTATTCTCACTAAAAACTAAGTTATAACGAATGTGGTGAGGAGGTTCAGGAGCATCAAGAAAGTGGTGGTCCCTCATGGACTAGTGATCTAAGTAAACTCTGGGCAACAAGCAATCATGAGGGCGTATGTTAACATTGAAACGTCTCGCTAAGCGAGTAGCATAAATACCACCATGAATTTTTTCCCTAGTCCTATTAGTGTGCAAGCGGCGTGCAATGATGGCTCCCAAGTTATAAGTGTTATCATTATGCAATGCGCGGCGTAAAATGGCAAAGTCAGGTGCACATAGCGCACTACCCTGCTCCCTAGCAGTCAAGCATTTCCCTATGAATAAAGCAAAGTAATGAACAGAGTGAAATTGCAAGCTAGTGGCTCGGGCTTTCGACACGCCCATTTCCTCTCCCACAATTAAAGTGTGGAGGAAACCCTCAAACTCCTCCGGTCGAGGCTATCTGATTTCCCCCATCAAAGGGAATCAAACATATCTCACAAAATTCAGCCACAGGTATCTGATAATGTTCAGCATATAAATCAAAGCGCACCTCAGGGGGTTCGAGCCTATTCAGAAAATGAAAGTTTTGCACAAAGGAATTTGTAAGGATGTGGTGCTGGTCACACTCATCTGCGAGGAAGTCAGTCAGTCCGGCATTTGCAATGAATTGCGCGCACTCTTGGTAGAATCCAGCTTCGTTCATGAAGGCATTGTGCGGCCATTCGCACGGCCGGACCTCCGTCCTACGCGGAATGTTGAGGTCGCTGTCCGAGGAGTCCCCAAGGACTCCCTTGGAGTTCCGCTTCGAAGAACTCCTCTGGAAGATATTCATTTTCCTAAGAACAATTTTCTGAAAATTTTTGGGCCACAAAATGATATCAATAAAACTTCACAAGATTGATAGCAACTACTCATATGGATGTCTAGAGGCTATATCAAGCATTCAAACTACTTGGAACTCAAAGAATTCAACATGCAAGCTCATTTTCAGTAGCACCAAGAGCAGCTAATCATGCAAAATATAATCCACTAGAGCAAAAACTAATTGGAGCAATGGAGGAGTCACATACCAAGGAGCAATCTCCCAAAACAGTTTCGGAAACGGAGCTCCGAGCAAAGAGATCGAAAATTTCAGGTTTGTGAGCAAGAACACGAGAGAGCGAGCTACCAGGAATTTTTGCTAGAGGTAAGAGACGAAGTGGGCTGAAGGGATAAGTGAGGGGGTCCCTGTGGGGCCCACGAGCCACCTAGGCGCGCCGGGAGGGTGGCGCGCCCTGGTGCCTCGTGGGCACCTGGGGCACCCCCCGGTATGTTTCTAGTGCCAATAATTCTTAAATATTCCATAAAAATTCATATCAAAATTTTATTGCATTTTGAGCACTTTTATTTCTGGGAACTTTTTTATTGCACGGATAATTCAGAAAACAGGATAATCATGGCATTTTATTGCATTTAACTAAAAATAAAAGAAAACAAAAAGTGGGTACAGAAGGTTGTGCTTACTAAATTCATCGACCCCATGCCCCTCAAAAAGAATCCATTAATAAGGTTGGTCAAGTCTTATTAACAAACCATTTCCGAGTAACATGAAACCGAAGAATCTTCGTATAACACTAGGTTACCTCAACGGGGATATGCATCTCCCCGATAATAAGAGTTTCATATTTCTTTTTAACAGTGGGAAGGGGGAGTTGAAAATTTCCAATAGTAATTGTCGGAGTCTTTTCAATAATATGAATACCATTTACTTGAAATTGTTTCTTCGGAAAGTGCACCGTATGTTCATTACCATTGATATGAAAAGTGACCTTGCTTTTGTTGCAATCAATAACAGCCCCTGCAGTATTCAAGAAGGGTCTACCAAGGATAATCGACATGTTGTCATCCTCGGGCACCTCGGGCATATCAAGTATAACAAAGTCTGTTTGGATAGTAACCTTTGCAACTACAACGGGCACATCCTCACAAACACCGATAGGTATGGCAGTTGATTTGTCAGCCATTTGCAATGATATTTCAGTGGGAGTGAGTTTATTCAAATCAAGTATTTTATATAAAGAGAAAGGCATAACACTAACACCGCCTCCTAAATCACACAAAGCAGTTTTGACATAATTTCTTTTAATGGAACATGGTATAGTTGGTATTCCTGGATCTCCTAGTTTCTTAGGTACTCCATCCTTAAAAGAATAATTTGCAAGCATGGTAGAAATTTCAGCTTCAGGTATCTTTCTTTTATTTGTGACAATGTCTTTCATGTATTTAGCATAAGGAGGCATCTTTATAATATCAGTCAAACGAGTACGCAAAAAGACTGGCCTAAGCATTTCAGCAAAGCGTTCAAATTCTTCCTCATCCTTTTTCTTAGATGGTTTAGGAGGAAAGGGCATAGGTTTTTGAACCCATGGTTCTCTTTCTTTACCGTGTTTTCTAGCAACGATGTCTCTTTTATCATAACGTTTATTTTTAGAAGGTGGGTTATCAAGATCAACAGCAGGTTCTATTTCAACATCATTATCAGGTTCTTTATCATTATCTGGTTGGGTATCCATATGAGCATCATCATCATTATTATCATCGGGTGGTTGTTCATTACCAGATTGTGTTTCAGCATCAGAAATAGAAACATCATTACTATCCTCCAAGGGTTTTTCTACCTCGGGTTCACTAGAAGTATGCAAAGTCCTATCATTTTTATTTTTCTTTTTGTTTTTCTTTTTAGATGGACTAGGTGCATCAACATTAATTCTTTGAGAATCTTGGTCAATTCTTTTGGGGTGACCTTCAGAATAAAGTGGCTCCTGAGTCATTCTACCTCCTCTAGTCATTACTCTAACAGCATGATCATTCATATTGTGATTCATTTCATTGAGCAATTCACTTTGAGATTTAGCAACTTGTTCCAATTGAGTTTGAACCATAGATACATGTTTACTCACACCCTTAACATCATTAGCAATTCTAAATAACAAGTCACTCAAGCGATCAATCATGTAGGCATTTCATTTCAATTGTTTCATAACATTTGCATTGAAGTGATCTTGCTTAATAATATAGTTGTCAAATTCATACAAGCATTGGCTAGGAGGTTTGTTATAGGGAATATCACCTTCATCAAATTTTATAAGTGAATTTACCTCTACTACCTGTGGCGGTGTGTCAAGACCATATATTTCCTCAATAGGTAGCAAATTCTTAACATCTTCAGCTTTAATACCTTTTTCCTTCATACATTTCTTTGCTTCTTGCATATCTTCTGGACTGGGAAATAAAATACCCCTCTTCTTCGGAGTGGGTTTAGGCGGTGGTTCAGGAAGTGTCTCATACGTCCATTTTGCATCATGTTTTGCTACTGTTATTTATAGTGTTTTTAATCAATATAACACTTTGTGGAGCAATTCTAATGCCTTTTCTCTCTTAATATGCATGATTTACACAAGGAGGGAGATTGCCGGCAGCTGGAATTCTGGACCTGAAAAAGCTATGTCAGAGATACCTATTCTGCACATCTCCAAATGAGCTGAAATTTCACGGAGAATTATTTTGGAATAAATAAAAAATACTGGAAGCAAGAATTACCAGAGGGGGCCACCCAGGTGCCCACGAGGCACCAGGGCGCCCCCCCCCAGGCGCGCCCTGGTGGCTCGTGGGGCCCCTGGCCAGCCTCTGGCCCCCATTTTCTGGTATATAAGTGCATTTTCCCTAGAAAAAAATATAGAGAAGACTTTCGGGATGGTGCGCCTCCATCTTGAGGCGGAACTTGGGCAGGAGCACTTTTGCTCTCCGGCGGAGAGATTCTGCCGGGGATACTTCCCTCTGGGAGGGGGGAATCGTCGCCATCGACATCACTGGCGATCCTCTCATCGTGGGAGGACAAATCTTCATCAACATCTTCACCATCACCATCTCATCTCAAACCCTAGTTCATCTCTTGTATTCAATCTTTGTCTCAAAACCTCAGATTGGTACCTGTGGGTTGCTAGTAGTGTTGATTACACCTTGTAGTTGATGCTAGTTGGTTTATTTGGTGGAAGATTATATGTTCAGATCTATTATGCTATTCAATCCCTCTCTGATCTTGGACATGATTATGATTTGTGAGTAGTTACTTTTGTCCTTGAGGACATGGGAGAAGTCTTGTCATAAGTAATCATGTGAATTTGGTATTCGTTCGATATTTTGATGATATGTATGTTGTTGATTCCCTTAGTGGTGTCGTGTGAATGTCGACTACATGACACTTCACCATCTTTGGGCCTAAGGGAATGCATTGTGGAGTAGTAATTAGATGATGGGTTGCTAGAGTGACAGAAGCTTAAACCCTAGTTTATGCGCTATTCCGTAAGGGGCTGATTTCGATCCATATGTTTAATGCTATGGTTAGAGTTATCTTAATTCTTCTTTCGTAGTTGCAGATGCTTGCGAGAGGGGGTATTCATAAGTGGGAGGCTTGTTCAAGTAAGAACAGCACCCAAGCACCGGTCCACCCACATATCAAATTATCAAAGTAGCGAACGCAAATCAAACAAACATGATGAAAGTGACTAGATGAGAGCCCCTTGTGTCCTCGAGAACGCTTTACTTACTATAAGAGATCGTTCTGGCTTGTCCTTTGCTACAAAAAGGATTGGGCCACCTTGCTGCACTCTTTGTTACTATTTCTACTTGTCACTTGTTACAAATTATCTTGCTATCAAACTACTCGTTACCGATAATTTCAGTGCTTGCAGAAAACACCTTGCTGAAAACCGCTTGTCATTTCCTTCTGCTCCTCGTTGGGTTCGACACTCTTACTTATCGAAAGGACTATCATTGATCCCCTATACTTGTGGGTCATCAAGACTCTTTTCTGGCACCGTTGCCGGGGAGTGAAGCGCCTTTGGTGAGTGGAATTTGGTAAGGAAACATTTATATTACGTGCTGAAATTTACTGTCACTTGTCACTATGGAAAGTAATCCTTTGAGGGGTTTGTTCAGGGTATCTTCACCTCGACCGGAAACACAAATAGTTGCTCCTCAACCTACTAAAAATATTTATTATGAGATTCCTCCGGGTATGATAGAGAAACTGCTAGCTAATCCTTATGCAGGAGATGGAACGGTACATCCTGATATGCACTTGATCTATGTGGATGAAATTTGTGGATTGTTTAAGCTTGCAGGTTTATCCGGAGATGGAGTTAAGAAGAAAGTATTCCCTTTATCTTTGGAGGGAAAGGCATTGATGTGATATAGGCTATGTGATGATACTGATACATGGGACTGGAACCGATTGAAACTGGAATTCCATCAGAAATTTTATCCTATGCATTTGGTTCATCGTGATCGGAATTATATATATAATTTTTGGCCTCGTGAAGGATAAAGCATCGCTCAAGCTTGGGGGAGGCTTAAGTACATGATGTACACATGCCCCAATCATGAGCTCTCAAAATAAATTATCTTACAGAATTTTTATGCTCGGCTTTCTCATGATAATCAAACTATGCTCGATTCTTCTTTCACTGGCTCCTTAATGAAGAAAACTATTGAATTCAGATGGGATCTTCTGGAAAGAATTAAATGCAACTCTGAAGATTGGGAACTCGACAAAGGTAATGAGTCAGGTATAATACTTGAGTTCGATTGTGTTAAATCTTTTATGGCCACCGATGCTTTTCATAAGTTTAGCACTAAATATGGACTTGACTCTGAGATAGTAGCTTCCTTTTGTGAATCATTTGCTACTCATGTTGATCTCCCTAAGGAGAAGTGGTTTAAATATCATCCCCCTGTTAAAGAAAAGATTGAGGAACCTGTTAGTGTTAAAGAAGAAACAATTGTTTACCATGTTGATCCAGTTGTGCCTACTGCTTATATTGAGAAACCACCTTTTCCTGTTAGGATTAAGGAACATGCTAAAGCTTCAACTGTGGTTAACAAAAGTAATATTAGAGCACCTAGACCCTCTGAACAAATTAAAGTTGAACCTGATGTTGCTATGGTTAAAGATATCTTAGTCGATAATATAGATGGGCATGTTATTTACTTTTGTGATGAGGCTGCTAGAATTGCTAAACCTGTTAGAAATGAACGAGATATGTTAGACAAGAACAAGCCCGTAGTTGGAATGCCTGTTATTTCTGTTAAGATTGGAGATCATTGCTATCATGGTTTGTGTGATATGGGTGCTAGTGTGAGTGCTATTCCATTTTCTTTATATCAAGAAGTAATGCATGATATTGCACCTGTTGAGATTGAAGATATTGATGTTACTATTAAGCTTGCGAATAGAGATACTATTACACCACTTGGGATTGTTAGAGATGTTGAAGTCTCGTGTGGCAAAATCAAATACCCTACTGATTTCTTAGTACTTGGCTCACAACAAGATAATTTTTGTCCCATTATATTTGGTAGACCTTTCTTGAATACCGTTAATGCTGAAATTGATTATGTTAAAGAAAAGGTTAGAGTTAAGTTTGGTGATATATCTCATGAGTTTAATTTCTCCAAGTTTCGTAGACAACCTCATGATAAAGAATTGCCTAGTAAAGATGAAATTATTGGTCTTGCCTATATTGCCGTACCTCCTACTGATCCGTTAGAACAATATTTGCTAGACCATGAAAATGATATGCATATGAATGAAAGAAATGAAATAGATAAGATGTTCTTTGATCAACCACCTATCCTTAAACACAATTTGCCTGTTGAAACTCTTGGAGGCCCTCCTCCACCTAAGGGTGACCCTGTATTTGAATTGAAGCAATTGCCTGATACATTGAAATATGCTTATCTTGATGAAAAGAAGATATATCCTGTTATTATTAGTGCTAACCTTTCAGCGCATGAAGAAAAGAGATTACTAAAACCTCTAAGGAAGCACCGAGCTGCTATTGGATATACTCTTGATGATCTTAAGGGCATTAGTCCCACTCTATGTCAGCACAAAATTAATATGGAGCTGGATGCTAAACCAGTTGTCGACCACCAACGACGATTAAATCCTAAGATGAAAGAGGTGGTAAGAACCGAAATATTGAAACTTTTGGAAGCAGGTATAATCTATCCCATAGCTGACAGTAGATGGGTAAGTCCTGTTCATTGTGTCCCTAAGAAAGGAGGTATTACTGTTGTTCCTAATGATAAAAATGAACTCATTACACAAAGAATTGTAACTGGTTATAGGATGGTAATTGATTTTAGAAAATTAAACAAAGCTACTATAAAAGATCATTACCCCTTACCTTTTATTGATCAAATGTTAGAAAGATTGTCTAAGCATACACACTTTTGTTTCCTAGATGGTTATTCTGGTTTTTCTCAAATACCCGTATCACAACCCAATCAAGAGAAAACCACCTTTACTTGTCCTTTTGGAACTTATGCTTATAGACGTATGCCTTTTGGTTTATGCAATGCACCTGCTACCTTTCAAAGATGTATGAATGCTATATTCTCTGACTTTTGTGAAAAGATTGTTGAGGTGTTCATGGATGATTTTTCCGTTTACGGAACTTCTTTTGATGATTGCTTAAGCAACCTTGATCGAGTTTTGCAGAGATGTGAAGAAACTAATCTTGTCTTGAATTGGGAGAAGTGCCACTTTATGGTGAATGAAGGCATTGTCTTGGGGCATAAAATTTCTGAAAGAGGTATTGAAGTTGATAAAGCTAAGTTTGATGCTATTGAGAAAATGCCATGTCCTAAAGATATTAAAGGTATAAGAAGTTTCCTAGGTCATGCTGGTTTCTATAGGAGATTTATTAAAGACTTCTCTAAAATTTCTAGGCCTCTTACCAATCTTTTGCAAAAAGATGTTCCATTTGTTTTTGATGATGATTGTCCAGAAGCCTTTGAAACACTTAAGAAAGCCTTAACCACTGCACCTATTGTTCAACCACCTGATTGGAACTTGCCTTTTGAAATTATGTGTGATGCTAGTGACTATGCTATTGGTGTTGTTCTAGGACAGAGAGTTGATAAGAAATTAAATGTTATCCATTATGCTAGTAAAACTCTAGACGGTGCCCAAAGAAATTATGCTACTTCTAAAAAAGAATTTCTAGCAGTTGTGTTTGCATGTGACAAATTCAGATCTTATATAGTTGATTCTAAAGTAACCGTTCACACTGATCATGCTGCTATTAAATATCTTATGGAAAAGAAAGACGCTAAACCTAGACTCATTAGGTGGGTTTTATTGCTACAAGAATTTGACTTGCATATTACTGATAGAAAGGGAGCTGAGAATCCCATAGCAGATAATTTGTCTAGAATGGAGAATGTTCTTGATGACCCACTACCTATTAATGATGATTTTCCTGATGAACAATTAGCTGTCATAAATGCTTCTCGTAATACTCCATGGTATGCAGACTATGCTAATTACATTGTTGCTAAATACATACCACCTAGCTTTACATACCAACAAAAGAAAAAGTTCTTCTTTGATTTAAGACATTACTTCTGGGATGACCCACATCTTTATAAAGAAGGAGTAGATGGTATTATTAGACGTTGTATACCTGAGCATGAACAGGAACAAATCCTACGGAAGTGTCATTCCGAGGCTTACGAAGGACACCATGCGGGAGACAGAACTGCACACAAGGTATTACAATCTGGTTTTTATTGGCCTACTCTTTTCAAGGATGCTCATAAGTTTGTCCTATCTTGTGATGAATGTCAAAGAATTGGTAATGTTGGTAGACGTCAGGAAATGCCTATGAATGATTCACTTGCTGTTGAACCATTTGATGTTTGGGGATTTGATTATATGGGACCTTTTCCTAAATCCAATGGGTATACACATATTTTAGTTGTTGTTGATTATGTTACTAAATGGGTAGAAGCTATTCCAACTAGTAGTGCTGATCATAACACTTCTATTAAAATGCTTAAAGAAGTTATTTTCCCAAGGTTCGGAGCCCCTAGATATTTACTGACTGATGGTGGTTCACATTTTATTCATGGTGCATTCCGTAAATTGCTTGCTAAATATGATGTCAACCATAGAATTGCATCTCCATATCACCCTCAAACTAGTGGTCAAGTGGAATTAAGCAATAGAGAAATAAAATTAATTTTGCAAAAAACCGTCAATAGATCTAGAAAGAATTGGTCTAAGAAACTTGACGATGCATTATGGGCATATAGAACTGCTTATAAAAATCCTATGGGTATGTCTCCTTATAATTTTTTTTATGGAAAAGCATGTCATTTACCTCTTGAGTTAGAACATAAAGCATATTGGGCAATTAAAGAACTAAATTATGATTTTAAACTTGCCGGTGAAAAGAGGTTATTTGATATTAGCTCATTAGATGAATGGAGAACCCAAGCTTATGAAAATGCCAAATTGTTTAAAGAAAAAGTTAAAAGATGGCATGATAGAAGAATTCAAAAACGGGAATTCAAAGTGGGTGAGCAAGTTCTATTGTACAATTCTCGTTTGAGATTCTTTGCAGGAAAACTCCTCTCTAAATGGGAAGGACCGTATATCATCGAAGAAGTTTATCGCTCCGGAGCCATCAAAATAAACAACTCCGAAGGCACTAATCCGAGAGTGGTGAATGGGCAAAGAATTAAGCACTACATTTTAGATACTCCCATTAATGTTGAAACTAATATAATTGAAACAATTACACCGGAGGAATACATAAGAGAGACCTTCCGGAACACTCCAGAACCCTGAAAAGGAAGAGGTACGTGATACGGTAAGTAAACCGACTCCAAAAATTCCATAAAATACTTTCTGTCAGTTTTGCAATATTAGAAAAAATACAAAAATAAGAAACAGCCAAGGGGACCCACCTGGTGCCCACGAGGCACCAGGGCGCGCCGCCCCCCTGGCGTGCCCTGGTGGCTCGTGGGCCCCTCGTGAGCCTTCTCGACTCCGTTATTCTTCTGGATTACTTGTTTTGCAAGATAAAAAATCTTTATATATACTCCCAGACGTTTTGACCACCGTATCGCAGAAATCTCCTCTGTTCTTGTTTCGTGCTATTTTTCTGACAGATCTAGATCACCATGGCTCCCCAAAAGCTCCGTGCCAAGCACCGCATTGTGCAACCATCACCGGGCAAACGCCCCTACAGCGAGGTTTACTACGAGTTGTCGTCGGGATTAGAAGACAATGGCAAGGAGGACAAGGTCGAGGAAGTTGCAGGAGCCCAGGCTCCGGAAGGAGGGCAAGCCATCCCCATGGAGGAGACCGCAGAGAAGGGAGATATCCTTCAACCTTTATATGATCATCTCTCCCCATCCATAATTGAAGCCCTAAGAGTCTTTGAAATAGTTAGTGCTCAGAATACATCTCTCACTCGTGAAGTTATTTTGTTGGAAGAGCAAAACATCGCCCTTCGGAGCATCAACCGCAGATTGATGTATCTGCTTGAGCTGAAGGACAAGCTCGCCACTTCATCACCACCACCATCACCGAAGAAGGAGACTTGAGTACATGGGTATGGGCACTCCCCTTGGCTTGTGCCAAGCTTGGGGGAGGTGCCCCGGTATCGTATCACCATCACTTTTATTATCTTTACCTATTTTTAGTTTGATCCTTAGTTATTTCGTGATTTAGTTGAATAAAAGTTTAGTATGATCTATTTTTCGAGTGCTAGTTTCGTGATCTATCTATCTATGTAATCGATTTGAGAGTTATATAATAAAGAGTAGTTTGAGTTTTGCTTCTTTACTTTCATGTTCCAATTCTAGCAATGAAAATAATGAAAAAAATCATATGCTAATCTTATGGAAAGTAATGACATTACATAAAGAAAAGTATAAGTGGTAAAATTTATTGGAAGTTAACAAACATAGCATTAGTCAATGATGCAATTCATGAAACAATTAATAAGGGAAGAGAAGATTCACATGCAAATACACTATCTTGGACATCTTTTATGATTGTGAGCCCCCATTAAGTATTTTATGTCAAATTGTTGACGTTAGACAAGGAAGACAACGCAATGAATTATGTTTGTTCATATTCACATAGAAGTTATATTGTTATAGATCCTCCAACATATGGTGCTTGCCCAATATCTTTGCTAGCCAAAAATCCGCACCAAGTAGAGATACTACTTGTGCATCCAAAACCCTTAAACCCAGTTTCATGTCATGAGAGTCCACTATATCTACCTATGGATTGAATAAGATCCTTCAAGTAAATTGTCATCGGTGCAAAAAGCAATAAAAATTGCCTCTAAATATGTCTGAACTTTTATTGTAAGGGAAATAAGCTTTGTACGAACTTGTGATGGTAAAGAAATAAAAGCGACAGACTGCATAATAAAGGTTGCTATCACAAGGGGCAATATAAAGTGACGTTCCTTTGCATTAAGTGCTCTTGCATCCAACAACAAAAAGCGCATGACAACCTCTGCTTCCCTCTGCGAAGGGCCTATCCCTTACTTTTATGTATTTACTTTTTATGCAAGAGTCAATAGTGTTCTCCTCTATTTCCTTTTTATTTTTCTCTTTTGCAAGCATCATGTGGTGGGGAAAGATCTAGGCACATATATCCAGTTGGATAAGAGTGATCATGAATTATTATTGTTGACATCACCCTTGAGGTGAATAAGTTGGGAGGCGAAATCACAAGCCCCTATCTTTCTATGTGTCTGGCTGAAACTTTTTGCTCCATATATATGTCGTGAGTGTTAGCAATCATAGAAGACTAAATGATGGTTGAGTATGTGGACTTGCTAAATAGCTCCTACATGAGACCCTTCCTGAAAATATGATGAATTGCAATTGCATTGTTGACTGAGAACATAGTTTGTTAGTTTTCAAGAAAGTTTATGCCTTATACTTCATTGTTGTGATGAATTGTTACTTGCTCATGAGAAGTCTTATGATAATAAATATTGCTGTTATAATAATGATCATGATGCTATTATGTCCGTATTTTGTTTTTATCGACACCTCCCTCTCTAAACATGTGGACATGATTATCGATATCAGCTTTCGCTTGAGGACAAGCGAGGTCTAAGCTTGGGGGAGTTGATACGTCCATTTTGCATCATGTTTTGCTACTGTTATTTATAGTATTTTTAATCAATATAACACTTTGTGGAGCAATTCTAATGCCTTTTCTCTCTTAATATGCAAGATTTACACAAGGAGGGAGATTGCCGGCAGTTGGAATTCTGGACCTGAAAAAGCTATGTCGGAGTTACCTATTCTGCACATCTTCAAATGAGCTGAAATTTCACGAAGAATTATTTTGGAATAAATAAAAAATACTGGAAGCAAGAAGTACCAGAGGGGGCCACCCAGGTGCCCACGAGGCACCAGGGCGCGCCACCCCCCCCCCCCCCCAGGCGCGCCCTGGTGGCTCGTGGGACCCCTGGCCAGCCTCTGGCCCCCATTTTCTGGTATATAAGTGCATTTGCCCTAGAAAAAATATAGAGAAGACTTTTGGGACGGTGCGCCGCCGTCTCGAGGCGGAACTTGGGCAGGAGCACTTTTGCTCTCCGGCAGAGAGATTCTGCCGGGGATACTTCCCTCCGGGAGGGGGAAATCGTCGCCATCGACATCACCAGCGATCCTCTCATCATGGGAGGACTAATATTTATCAACATCTTCACCAGAACCATCTCATCTCAAACCCTAGTTCATCTCTTGTATTCAATCTTTGTCTCAAAACCTCAGATTGGTACCTGTGGGTTGCTAGTAGTGTTGATTACACCTTGTAGTTGATGCTAGTTGGTTTATTTGGTGGAAGATTATATGTTCAGATCTATTATGCTATTCAATCCCTCTCTGATCTTGGACATGATTGTGATTTGTGAGTAGTTACTTTTGTTCTTGAGGACATGGGAGAAGTCTTGTCATAAGTAATCATGTGAATTTGGTATTCGTTCGATATTTTGATGATATGTATGTTGTTGATTCCCTTAGTGGTGTCGTGTGAACGTCGACTACATGACACTTCACCATCTTTGGGCCTAAGGGAATGCATTGTGGAGTAGTAATTAGATGATGGGTTGCTAGAGTGACATAAGCTTAAACCCTAGTTTATGCGCTATTCCGTAAGGGGCTGATTTGGATCCATATGTTTAATGCTATGGTTAGAGTTATCTTAATTCTTCTTTCGTAGTTGCGGATGCTTGCGAAAGGGTGTAATCATAAGTGGGAGGCTTGTTCAAGTAAGAACAACACCCAAGCACCGGTCCACCCACATATCAAATTATCAAAGTAGCGAACGCGAATCAAACAAACATGATGAAAGTGACTAGATGAGATCCCCATGTGTCCTCGAGAACGCTTTACTTACTATAAGAGATCGTTCCGGCTTGTCCTTTGCTACAAAAAGGATTGGGCCACCTTGCTGCACTCTTTGTTACTATTGCTACTTGTCACTTGTTACAAATTATCTTGCTATCAAACTACTCGTTACCGATAATTTCAGTGCTTGCAGAAAACACCTTGCTGAAAACCGCTTGTCATTTCCTTCTGCTCCTCGTTGGGTTCGACACTCTTACTTATCGAAAGGACTACGATCGATCCCCTATACTTGTGGGTCATCAGTGTCCAATCATTATCATTCTGCAATATATTATTCAATAGTTCCTCAGCTTGTTCAATAGTCCGTTCCCAGAAAACACAACTCGCACAACTATCTAGGTAGTCCCTAGAAGCATCGGTTAGTGCATTATAGAAGATATCAAGTATTTCATTTTTCTTAAGAGGATGATTAGGCAAAGAATTAAGTAATTGGAGAAGCCTCCCCCAAGCTTGAGGGAGATTCTCTTCTTCAATTTGCACAAAATTAAATATTTCCTGTAAAGCAGCTTATTTCTTATGGGCAGGAAAATATTTTTCAGAGAAGTAATAAATCATATCCTGGGGACTACGCACACATCCAGGAGCAAGAGTATTATACCATTCCTTAGCATCACCCTTTAATGAGAAAGGAAACAACTTAAGAATATAGTAATAGCAAATTTTCTCCTCATGAGCAAATAGGGTGGCTATATCATTTAATTTAGTAAGATGTGCCACAACGGTTTCAGTTTCATAACCATGGAAAGGATCAGATTCAACCAAACTAATTAACTCAGGATCAACAGAGAATTCATAATCCTTATCAGTAACAAATATGGGAGAGGTAGCAAACTTAGGATCATATTTCATTCTCCCCCTCATAGATTTTTCTTTCATTTCAGCAAGCAACTTTATAACTTCATGTCTATCATTACAAGCAAGGATGGCTCTAGCCGTCTCCCTATCAAAGCAATGTTCATTAGGTGTTTCAACTCTAGTAGGGGAGCTAGGCATAATAGGTGAATCATAATTCTCAAGAGATTCAACATTTTCAATTTCTTTAGCTTTAGCAATTTGTTCAGTAAGAAATTCACCAAGTGGCACAACATTATCAAGCATAGTACTAGCATCATCATGAGTATCATTCATAGCAGAAGTGGTGTCATCAATAACTTGCGACATATCATAATTAATAGCATGTGGTGGTGTTGCAAGTTTACTCAAAACAGAAGGTGAATCAAGTGCAGAGCTAGATGGCGGTTCCTTACCTCCCCTCGTCTTAGAGGGGACGATCTTGGTCTTAGCGTCTTTCAGATTCTTCATAGTGATCAACAGATATAAATCCCAAGTGACTTAGCAAATAAAGCTATGCTCCCCAGCAACGGCGCCAGAAAAAGGTCTTGATAACCCACAAGTATAGGGGATCACAACAGTTTTCGAGGGTAGAGTATTCAACCCAAATTTATTGATTCGACACAAGGGGAGCCAAAGAATATTTGCAAGTATTAGCAGTTGAGTTGTCAATTCAACCACACCTGGAAACTAAATATCTGCAGCAGAGTGATCAGTAGCACAGTAGTATGATAGTTTGATAGCAGTAGCAATAATAGTAACAGTAGCAGTAACGGTGGCAGCAATAGTTTGGTAGCAATTGTGACAGTAGTAGCAACAGTAGTAACTTAGCAAAGAACAATATGTGAAAAACTCGTAGGCATTGGATCGGTGATTATATTGGATAACATTCATCATGTAACAGTCATAACCTAGGGCGACACAGAACTAGCTCCAATTCATCAATGTAATGTAGGCATGTATTCCATATATAGTCATACGTGCTTGCGATAAGAACTTGCATGACATCTTTTGTCCTACCCTCCCGTGGCAGCGGGGTCCATAAGGAAACTAAGGGATATTAAGGCCTCCTTTTAATAGAGAACCAGAACAAAGCATTAACACATAGTGAATACATGAACTCCTCAAACTATGGCAATCACCGGAAAGAATTCCAATTATTGTCACCTTGGGGTATGCGGATCATAACACATAGCAGGTGCGTATAACTTGCAAGATCGGATCAAGAACACAAATATATTCATGAAAACATAAAGGGTTCAGATCTGGAATCATGGCACTCGGGCCCTAGTGACAAGCATTAAGCATGGCAAAGTCATAGCAACATCAATCTCAGAACATAGTGGATACTAGGGATCAAGCCCTAACAAAACTAACTCGATTACATGATAAATCTCATCCAACACATCACCGTCCAGCAAGCCTACGAAGGAATTACTCACTCCCGGCGGTGAGCATCATGAAATTGGTGATGAAGGATGGTAGATGATGACGATGCCGGAAGATCCCCCTCTCCGGAGCCCCAAACGGACTCCAGATTTGGCCTCCCGATGAAGAACAGGAGGTGGCGGCGGCTCCGTATCGTGAAACGCAATAAAACTTCCTCTCTTATTTTTTTTCTCTGGAATTGTGAATTTATAGCGTTGGAATTAGGTCAGACGGAGCCACGTGGGCCCCATGAGGTACCAGGGCGCGCCTGGGGGGATGGCGCGCCCTGGTGCCTCGTGGGCACTGGGTAGCCCCCCTCCTGTGGTCTTGGTTCCGGTATTTTTTATTTATTCCATAAAAAATCTCCAAAAAGTTTCGTCCAATTCCAAGAACTTTTATTTCTGCACAAAAAACAACACCATGGTAATTCTGCTGAAAACAGCGTCAGTCCGGATTAGTTCCATTCAAATCATGCAAATTAGGGGCCAAAATAAGAGCAAAAGTGTTTGGAAAAGTAGATACGACAGAGACGTATCAAGCACAAAGGGATCGAAGATGATCCAAGTAAAATGCTTCAGCAGAACGGTAGATTTTAGGTGGTTCCTCAACCACTGGGTTAGTATATAAGTACAACTAATTTTTTTGGTATTTTGTGTTTCCTACCCATAACTAAAGATAGAAAACAAGAGCACAAAATAAAAACTACTTAGTGATAAAGCAAACAAGCACACACGAGAATATCAACCCCACGCTATTGCTCCCCGGCAACGGCGCCAGAAAAAGGTCTTGATAACCCACAAGTATAGGGGATCGTTTGTAGTCTTTTTTGATAAGTAAGAGTGTCGAACCCAACAAGGATCTAAAGGTAGAATTAATATTCTCTCAAGTTCTATCGACCACCGATACAACTCTACGCACACCAACATTTGCTTTACCTAGAAACAATAAAACTAGAAGTACTTTGTAGGTGTAGTGGGATAAGTTTGCAAGATAATAAAGAATGTGAAAATAAAGTTAGGTGCTATTTTAATAAAATTACAATTAAGTTAGTAAAGCGAGTGTGGAAAGGTGGTGGTAGGATTTGCGGAATTGTCCCTAAGCAATTGGCTAAGTTACTAGACCGATAGCAAGTTTTTATGTGGGAGAGGCCACTGCTAGCATGTCATCCCTTACTTGGAATTCTATGCACTTATGATTGGAACTATTAGCAAGCATCCACAACTACTAAAGTTCATTAAGGTAAAACCCAACCATAGCATCAAGATATATTGGTCCCCCTTCAATCCCGTATGAATCAATTTCTATGGTAGGAAGAAGTTTCCGTCACTCTTGCCCTCCAATGCATAGTCCTATCAACATACAACTAACCCTATGGTGTGATCCACGCGCGCGCTCATATGATGGGTACCAAAGGACAGCAACATAACCACAAGCAATTTAAACCAATCATAGCAATTCACAAATTACCCATAGGACAACAAAAATCTACTCAAGCATCATAGGATGGCAACACATCATTGGATAATAATATGAAGCATAAAGCACCATGTTCAAGTAGGGAGTACAGCGGGTTGCGGGAGAGTGAACCGCTGTAAATAGACGAGGGAAGGTGATGGAGGTGTTGATGAAGATGACGGAGTTGTTGGAGTAGATGGCCGTCACACGATGATTGCCCAGGCGGCGTTCCGGCGCCACAGGGAGAGAGGGGGAGAGAGAGCCCCTCCTTCTTCTTCTTCCTTAGCCTCCCCCTAGATGGGAGGAGGGTTTCCCCTCTGGTCCGAGGCCACCATGGCTCCTGGAGGGCAGGAGCCCCTCCGAGATTGGATCTCTCTCTCTGTTTCTCTTCTGTTTCGCGTCCCTGGTTTCTGGCCCTTCACTGTTTCTTATATTCCCGGAGTCCGTAACTCCGATTGGGCTGAAATTTTAACATGATTTTTATCCGGAAATTATCTTTCTTGCGGCGAAACAAGGGATCCAACCAACTTACGAGGGAGTCACAAGGCAACACGGCGCGACCACCCCCTGGCCGCGCCTTGTTGCCTTGTGGCCACCATGGGCACCGTCTTGCGTTGATTCTTCTTCCCAAAAATCACATATATTCCAAAATAAATCTCCATAAAATTTTATCGTGTTTGGACTTCGTTTGATATGGATTTTCTGCGAAACAAAAAACATGCAAAAAACAGGAACTGACACTGGGCACTGGATCAATATGTTAGTCCCAAAAAATAATATAAAATGTTGCCAAAAGTATGTGAAAGTTGTATTGGCATGAAACAATCAAAATTTATAGATATGACGGGGACGTATCAGCGGGCGTGGCACTGGCATCGTGTAGGCATGCACAACCCCGTCCAGGGGTTATGGCCGTCGCTCCTAGGGGCGTGGGGTGCTGGTTGCCGGGGCGCTGCTGGTTGCCACCACCTGAAAGTGCTAGTTATCAACTAGAGGGGGGTGAATAGGCGATTTTTATGAAAGGCTTCAAAAACAGGCAATGTCTTCGAAGCAAGCGGAAGCACGATGAAAACTAACAACAGTTGTAACTAAGATGAACAGATATGACAGGCATAGGCATCATACATACAAGCATGCGTTGAACATAAACACAAGAAGCATGATGACAAAGGAACAAATAGATGAATGGCTTCAGGGAATATCTTCAAACACAGACAAGCATGCAAAGGCTTCATAGTACGAAATAGTAAGTAAGGGAAGTGAAAGGATAGAACCAGTAGCTCAGGGAAGACAATGATTTGTTTAACCAGTTCCAACTGTTGTGACAGTTGTACGTCTGGTTAGGGAGGCTGAGATTGAACTCAGAAGACCACGTCTTCACCTTATTCCCCTTGAGCTAAGACCCGCAGATCTCGCCCAATCACTCTGGTAAGTCTGCAAGGTAGACTTCCAAACCTTCACAGACTTCATTCACCGGCAATCCACAATGACTCTTGGATGCTCAGAACGCGACGCCTAACTGGTTGGAAGATCACAGTCTTCAAGTGTAATAAGTCTTCAGTTCACTCAGAACAGAATGTCTTCAGTGATGCTCAATCACTTTTGGCTCTGGGTGTTTTGGGTTTTGTCCTCGCAAGGATTCTCTCACAAAGGCTTCGAGGTGGGTTGCTCTCAAACGACAAAAGCCGTGCACTAACTCGGAGCAGCCACTAACTTATGGTGGAGGGGGTGGCTATTTATAGCCAGGAGGCAACCCGACATGATTTGTCCGAATTGACCTTGGGTCATTGGGGAACTGACACATGTCCAACGGTCGGATCCCAACACACGCAGCAACTTTATTTGGGCTCCAAGTAAAGCTGACTCAACCAACTCTGGAAGAGATTTTCTCTCATTTGTCTTCGCTCGAAGACATAGGATTTTATGTTGAGCATCACGTCAGTTTCTGACTTCATTTACCTCGACCCCACTTAACAGTACGGTGGTTCCTATGACTCAAGAAAGAAGAAAATGAAACTACCAAAAGACTAAGTCTTCGCATTCCATTGGCTTCAAGTGAATGTCTTCGAGAGCCATTATCTTCAACATGAATGTCTTCATGAACCACCATTGTCTTCAATGTCTTCATACATTTTTAAGGGTCATCTTTGATGGGTAAACCGAATCAATAGGGACTTCTACCTGTGTTCTCCTGTGAATCTCACAAACACATTAGTCCCACAACCAAGTTTGTCTTCAATACTCCAAAACCAACAAGGGGTGGCACTAGATGCACTTACAATCTCCCCCTTTTTGGTGATTGATGACGAACTGGTTGAAGTTTCAATGGGGATAAAAATATGTGAAAGTTTAAGGAACAAGGTGTTTGGCTTCATGAATTTTTAGGGGCTCCTCCTGAAGATGTGCATATAAGTAATTTGCTTTTGAATGCAAATGCACATGGCAGGTTTTACTTTGTGGAGATCTCCCTCTTTTCATGAAGTCAAAACATAGTGCATACAAATACTATTATGAAGATAATGAAATGCACAATGAGAAATGGGCGTCTGCAGAATGACTTCATGCGCATAATACCAAAGTTGAGTAGCGCGCAACAAGAAATAGCAACAAATGTAGCAGACGTCCGTCGGGACTTAAGTTTACAACCCAAATGCCAAATATTCAAAACGGGAGTTGCAAACTTAACAAAATATATCATGCCCGACGCAAAATGCCTGCTTGAAGACTATCAACCCATATGCTTGTCCCCCTTTTGTCATCGAATGACCAAAAAGGTGTGAAGACATTGGGTGTCTAAATGTCCCGAGAAGGCGATGAAGATGTTGGGGCAGCTGGGTCGATGGTGTAGTTTGGTGGTGTAGACGGGCCTGATGCAGCATCGTGGTGCAGTGAAGTCATCGCAGGAGAAGTAGCATCATCTTCTTCATCAACCACCCTGGCATGAACTGTGGGCACTGAAGAAGAGTAGTCTGAGTCCTCAAGTGATGGCGTAGCACGCCACTTCTTGTAGCCGGAGGCTTGGAGTCAAATTTGAAGCCTTCCTTGAAGCCATCGGCAGCAAGATCATCTTCAGAGCATAGAAGTGTAAGGCTCTTCCAAGCACGGTGACTTGCTTCATGAGCGACAAAAGCATTTTTGTAGAAAGATTTCTGATACGATTGACGTCAGTGAGAAGACTTTGCATCTGACGCTTCATCCAGTCGTGATGCTTATCATGCTTTTGATGAAGAGTAACGATAAGTTCCCTATCTGTCATCACCTTGGCCCGCTTCTGAGGCCTTTGTGGAACTGTACTGGTAGTGGCTTCAGTGTTGGCTTGACGTGGTTGCCGAAACTGACCAGCAAGTTCAGAAGTAGGGGCCACATTGGGAAGATGAACAACTTCCATATAAGCAGAGTGTCTTGCTTCAACAATTCTTGGATCTTTATCTGCTGAAGGGTAAATGACTTCATGTGGTGCATCAACTTCAGGCAGAAAGATGTGATGTGTGCGACTAGAGGGTTCATATTGCACTGTTGAGCGGATCTTGATGAGGCGCATTATCAATGGCGCATAAAACTTGAGGCCAAATAGATCCATTCCAGAAGCAGCAAGTTGTCTGATGAAGAAGTCATGCGTGTTGAATCTGATGCCATTGATGATATAGTATACCAATGTCTTCATGGTGCCTTCAAGCTTGGCTGAAGATGAATGCCCTTTAATCGGCCGTAGAGTGTTGCGAAGAATGTGATAGACAGTACGAGGCAAGTACTCAAGGTATTTTACAAGAAATTCCTTGGGGTATTCAGCTTCAAAAGGCAATGGCTTCATCATCGTAAGCACTTCAGTCATGTTTGGCTCAGGCTTCTGGAAAATGCTCTCAACCTCTTTTGCATAGGCGGCACAGCTTGGTTCATAGAAGTCACCAGGAGTGGGCAAGGTACTGAGCTCGAGAAGATCTTGAGCTTTGGCTTCATGATGAATATCACCTATCATCCACTCAAGGGTCCAAGTCTTGGGATCCCTGTTGTAGCCAGAAATGTGAAGAGTTGCATAAAATTGGAGTACGAGCTCCTCATTCCAATGTTCCTTGTCAGTGACAAAGGGCAACAGTCCAACATCCCTAGAGCAGTCTAGAGCTTGTTCGAGGCATGGGAGTCCAGACATGGCCTCATGATCCAGGCGCCTGTGAGGATGAATCCGGTCTTGATTGTATAAGACACACATATAGTAGCTGCGCTGATGATGAGTCCAAAATCTATCAGAAGATATGTGCTCCTTTTTGAAGGGATTCTTGGAGCTGTCAAAGAAGGTGTTTTCATTTCTGAAGGCAGCAACACTAAATGTGCAGTCAGTCGATGGTGCGCTGTGAAGCCTTGGCATCCCAGGCATAGGCTTCTGAATGAGTGGCCGATTGTGGATGTTGAATTCATACTGTAGTCCATGCTGCACAGGAGAAGTGAGGGTTGGCCATAAAACAGGGACCAGCTCACCAGCTCGATTGTAGGCCAAAGCAGTATTGGGTGCATTGGCTTCAGTTGGAGCAATGACGTCAGGAGCAGGAGCTTCATGTGTTTCCGTCAAATTGACTTCTGGCACAAGGGCCAGAGTGGCAGCAGTAGGAGCAGTTTTAGACACCGGCTCTGGAATAATTTCAGTTATTGCAGCCGGAATGTCTTCAGACTATTTGGCTTCGAGCTCATGATGAACTTCAGTGGATGTAGTCTGTACTGGTTCAACTTGTGCATCTTCAGGTGGTGCTGTGGTACTGGGGGGAACATCTTCTTGTACTACCTCTTGAGAAATAGAGGTTTCTGGACGCACTTCCTCTTCAGGAATGCTAGACATGGAGGACGAGGGCCTTGGGCCACGACAAAGCCTTCGGAAGGAGGGCGACGCCTTTGGAGAAGAATTGTCTTCCTCCATGCCTTCAGGTGTTCCTTGAGGTGTTTGATGTACAGGCGTTGCAACTTGAGGAGGTGGAGTAGTAGGAATCACTTCATGTAGTGGTGACTTTGGATGCTGCTCATCCCTGCACTCATCGTGTGATATTGGCGTCAGGGGTCTGCCAATGCTTATAGGCTCACTGTTCTCTTGAATGGGCGATGATACCACATCTTGTATGAGCTGAGGAAGGACTTCATCATCATCATGTCTTACATTGGCTTCAGTACCAATGTCTTCAGCAGCGGTGGGGTTAGTAGCTGGAATATCTTCAGTGACAGGAACCTCTGTGGAAGCAGGTTCATGCACAATAACTCTTCTCTCTGTGTTAACTGAGGCAGGGGAGCAACTGAGATAGGTGTCACAAGCAGTGGCCCTTGAGAAGCTGATGGAGCAGTTGATGCTTGTGCCCTGCGCGAAGCCTTTGAAGACTTTGTCTTTTGGCGCTTCTGAGAAGGAGAAGTAGCAGAGGCATCTGATTGCTTACGCTTGCGAGCTTCGGCTTCGGCTTGTTGGGTCTTCTTCCTTTCTGAAGCAATTGATGGGGTAGATGGCTTCGCGCCAGAAAAGCTTGGCAGGAAGATAATCTTGGGTACATCTTGCCTTGAGGCCTCAACAGCAGGGGTCACTGGCTGCTTCTTCTTCTTCTTGATCAGCTTTGGATCAATTGCGGGGCGGCCAAGTGCTTTTCTCTTCAAGCCCTCATTGTGAGCTTGCACAGTCTTCTCAGCATAGTGCTTTAGGCGATTTCTGGCACCTTTGGCGCCATCGCGACGCTTTTGAAACTCTTCTTTCAGGTCAGCCATCATCTTCTTGTAGCCCTAAATTTCTTTGACGCTGAACTTGGCAAGATGCTTCTTAAAATGTTGTTTCTCATGCTCAATCTTGTTTTTCTGCTCAAGCACCTTTTGGACAACTACAAGTTCCTTGTTAATGAAGCCTTGGAAAGTGACACTGATGTCAATTGGAAGCTGCAGATCATCGATAGACAAAGACGGGTCGCGGAACCATTCATCAATGAAGTTGTTTAGAATGTCATGATCGAACAGAGGCAGGTCCTTGAAGATATCGGCCTCTTCCTGCTTATTCTTGATGAGCTGCTCAAGAGCATCATCATCAAACTCATCATCTGATAAATCAATGATGTCATCATCATCTCGTAGGGTGCTTGATGGTTTGGGGCCTCGCCCTGCAGATTTCTTTGTCTTCGGAGAGTTCCGAGACACATCTTCAGATTGCACACTAGATTCAAGAGGTGCAGATCTCTTAGGCTTCACTCTTGAAGCTTTTGGTGCAGCAGCAAACTTTGAAGTTTTCTTCCCTTTTGCTTTAATCTTTCGTTGGGGGTTGGGGGAGGCTGGAGCAATGTCTTCAGCTTGAGTTTCTTCGCGAGCGGCAGCGGTGGCAATACGAAGAGCGTCAATATGCTCTATGTAAGCTTGAAGACTGTCCCATGGCCCAGTCAAATTTGGATCTTCTTGATGGGCGCCATCAGGTCTTGGTTCAGCTGGACCAGGGTTGAATTCAACACAATAGTCCTTCTTGTTCTGCTCTGCTGAAGCCTTTGCAAACTGGTAGTTGGCTTCAAACAGATCGTCCTCACGACACCATCTGATGCTAGATGGGTGAGCATCATGAGGCTGAACTCCTTTGACCATGCACGGATAGATGCCTCTTGCAATGGCGTCAGCCTTTGTCTTCGGAATCAGTTTTCTGTAGACAATATCTGCCCATGGAGGCCTGATTGCATTCTTGTCAGCATATTCAGGAGTAACAAAATAATAGTAGAACCATTCTTCAGCCTAGTATCTGCGAATCCATTGCACACGCGACTTGCGCTCTCCATAAGTTTCCTCGAGATCTGATTTGTACTTCTCATATAGATCTGGAGGAAGATCTAGAGCAGTGTTTGCACGCCGTTATCTTCCACCCTTCTTTGAAGATTTTTCACCTGCCATTGGCTTCAAAGGACTAACAGGCTTCGATCTGCTAATTCGACAGGAGCTGACTTCAGGAAAGTCAAGATTAAGCTGTAAGAAGTCTGCAAATGAATTCAGACTATGAGAACCAAGTGACTCGCCCACGGACATGTACCTGTGAAAGAATTAGAGATGCGAGGGAAGAAGGAGAGGTCATATGCATTCTCATAGGATTTTGAAGATAAATTAGTTTGAAGACAATGACCTCATAGTGCGAAGACATTCACTTATAGAGAGATGTTGGTTCCAGATTTGTACGAATCTGAAAATAGGTACAAGTGAGGAATCATGTAGCATAAGTGAAGTAACTTAGCAAGATATGAGATGTGTATGACCGAAGTTAAAGATTTGAAGGTGAAAGAACAACTTCTGAAGATATATGGAAAAATTTCGGATCAAACGAACGATAAAAAGTGACTTTTATTTACCGCACGATGAACAGCTCAACAAAGAGCGAAGGAAGCTGAGCAATTCAATCTCCCACACCCTAACTTGGTAGTGGAAGACAGCTACGGCGGCGGCGGCGAGAAGATTTCCGCGGCCGGCGTGAGTATGGCGTCGAAGAGGTCGCGGCAGCGAAGCGCTTCTTCTCCGGCGTCGATGAAGGCTAGCGACGGCGCTAGGGTTTGTGAAGGCGAGGGCGACAGGTGTGAAAGAATTTAATGACTGCAGGGGCGAAGTATTTATAAGGAGGAGTTCATCACGGTGAATTTACTGTGTTGCCCCTGGCGATATGTATTTGCTCGACGCGTGGCATGCAGGTGTAGTTTTGACAGCCACGCCTTGACCCCACTACATAGCTGTTTTGGCGGGAGGTCGTTCCGGCTTCTGCGGCAGCCGACAAAATGGATAAGGATATAAAAACGTTTTAAATTTTGGTCTCAAAATCTTCGACTGACAAGGACACAGTGAAGACAATCGACACGTGTCAAGTAGAATGCATATGAAGATTTAGAGAGATTGGAAAAGATAAGCACAGAGAGGTAAGGGTCCGATCACATTCACTTAGATCAGAAAAAATTCAACTTGAAGACATAGCTATAAGTGAATGCTATTGAGGACAAACTCATATATATATATAGTATAGGCAATGAGATCAAATAAAGTGCGAAGATAAAACCATTGGTGAAGACAAACCAAATAAAGAGGATAATGCAATAGATGTGACGCCAAATGAAAATCTTCAAGAAAGTTTGGTGGTGACGTTACCCACCGTATAGGAAGTATTAGACCCAGACACGGCGCACAATTATCGTGGCGCTCTGAAGTCAAATTCCGTGTTAATGTCTTCACACTTAGAGTGTATATCATCATGAATTGAAGACATATGTTACTTTGTGTGTTGTACATCATAGTCATCAACAATGCATAAGCGTTAGGACATGTGTCCAATCACTGGACATTTGAGGATTCTAAGATATTTAGCTCACACCGCAACTTGCAAAACCTCTTCTCATCCAAAGGCTTCGTGAAGATATCTGCCAGCTGATCTTCAGTGTTGACGTGAATGATGTCAATGTCTTCTTTGAGCACATGGTCACGAAGGAAATGATGCCTGATCTCAATATGCTTCGTCTTGGAGTGCTGGACTGGATTATGAGAAATCTTAATGGCGCTCTTGTTGTCACAGAATAGAGGTACTTTCTTCTTGTTGATGCAGTAGTCCTTCAGGGCTTGCTTCATCCAGAGAAGCTGAGCACAACAGCATCCAGCAGCAATGTATTCAGCTTCAGCAATGGAGAGTGATACACAGTTCTGCTTCTTTGAAGACCAACATACAAGTGAACGGCCAAGAAAATGACAAGTGCCTGATGTGGATTTGCGATCCACTCTATCTCCAGCATAGTCAGAATCGGAGAATCCAACCAAATCAAACTCTGAGCCCTTTGGATACCATAAACCTAGCGTTGGGGTGTGAGCCAAATATCGAAGTATTCGCTTCACCGTGAGGTGATGCGATTCTTTTGGTGCCGCTTGGAATCGGGCACACATGCAAACGCTAAGCATTATATCTGGCCTAGATGCACATAAGTACAGTAAAGAACCAATCATTGAGCGGTATACCTTTTGATCAAACTCTTTACCATTGTCGTCGGAGCTCAGTTGACCATTGGTTGGCATTGGCGTCTTGTAACCCTTGCAATCTTGCATACCAAACTGCTTCAAGCAGTTCTTGAGATACTTCTCTTGTGATATGAAGATGCCATTGTGTTGTTGACGAATTTGAAGACCAAGAAAGAATTTCAGATCTCCCATCATGGACATTTGATATTGCTCTTGCATCATGTGACTGAACTCATCACTATATCGTTTGTCAGTGCAGCCGAAGATAATGTCATCCACATAGATTTGACATACAAACAGTTCACCATCATATGATTTGGTGAAGAGAGTGGGATCAAGTGAACCAGGTTTGAAGCCTTTGCTTTTCAGGAACTCCTTGAGTGTGTCATACCAGGCTCGTGGAGCTTGTTTGAGGCCATACAGTGCCTTGTTGAGCCTATAGACCTTGCCAGGGTGCTTTGGATCTTCAAACCCAGGTGGTTGAGCAACATAGACTTCTTCTTCAATTTTGCCGTTGAGAAAGGCACTCTTCACATCCATTTGATATAGAAGGATATCATGATGATTGGCGTAAGCAAGAAGTATGCGGATGGCTACAAGTCTAGCCACAGGAGCAAAGGTTTCATCGAAGTCAATTCCTTCCACTTGTGTGTACCCTTGAGCAACTAGACGGGCTTTGTTTCTGACAACTTGACCATGTTCATCTTGCTTGTTGCGGTAGATCCATTTGGTTCCAATAATGTTGTGCTTGCGAGGGTCAGGACGCTTGACGAGTTCCCACACATTGTTGAGTTCAAATTGTTGAAGCTCTTCTTGCATAGCTTGAATACATTCTGGTTACTTGGAGGCTTCAGTGACTTTGGTGGGTTCTGTGATGGAGATGAAAGCAAAGTGTCCACAAAAGTTTGCTAGCTGTGTGGCTCTGGAGCGAGTGAGAGGACCAGGTGCATTTATATTGTCAAGTATCTTCTCGATCTGAACTTCATTTGCCACACGGGGATGAACAGGGCGAAGACTTTGCTGTTGCTGAGCATTATCTTCAGAGGCATTGTCTTCAGGCTCAACATTATCTTCAGGCTGATCATTGTCTTCACGCTGGACTGGAGCAGGTATCACAACCTCTTCATCTCCAGGTTCCTCGGTGGGTATTATATCTCCAGTACCCATTAGCTTGATGGATTCACTTGGAGGGAGTTCATCTAGCACATGTGGCAGGTGCTCTCTTTGTGAGCCGTTAGTCTCATCAAACCGCACATCTACAGTTTCAACCACTTTATGGTGAAAGAGGTTGAAGACTCTGTAGGTGTGCGAATCCTTTCCATAGCCAAGCATAAAACCGTCATGCATGTGCTTTCGGTGCAAATTTGGAAGTGTGATGTGGATCCCGTATCCAGCACCTAGCACCGAATACTTTGAAATAACTTACATTTGGCTTCTTACCCGTGATCAGTTCATAAGATGTCTTCTTGAAGAACTTGTGAAGATATACTCTATTGATGATGTGGCATGCAGTATCAATGGCTTCAGGCCACCACTTGTGTGGTGTCTTGTATTCGTCGAGCATAGTGCGAGTCATCTCAATGAGAGTCCTGTTCTTGCGCTCCACGACGCCATTCTGCTGTGGAGTGTATGGAGCTGATAACTCATGAGTGATGCCAAGAACGTCAAGATAGGTGTCGAGCCCAGTGTTCTTGAACTCGGTGCCATTGTCGCTCCTGATGTGCTTGATCTTAGACGCCATAGTTGGTCATGGCTCGGTTGGCGAACCGCCTGAAGACATCCTGCACTTCAGTCTTATACAGGATTATGTGCACCCAGGTATATCGAGAATAATCATCAACAATCATGAAGCCATATAGATGTGCAGAAGTAGTAAGGGTGGAGTAATGAGTAGGGCCGAATAAGTCCATGTGTAGCAGCTTGAAGGGACGAGTGGTCGTCATGATTGTCTTCGAGGGGTGTTTCGCCCTAGTCATCTTCCCAGCTTCACAGGCACCACATAGATGATCCTTCTTGAACTTGACGCCCTCGATCCCAATGATGTGCTTCTTCTTCACAAGGGTGTGTAAGTTCCCCATGCCAGCATGTCCTAGCCGTCGATGCCAAAGCCAGCATTCTGAAGCTTTTGCTAGAAGACATGTGGCAAGCTGTGGTCCTGTGGAGAAATCTACCATGTACAAGTCACCGCTTCGATAACCTTCGAAGACTTGAGTTTTGTCAGAAGCCATTAGCACAAGACAGCGAAATTTGCCAAAGATAATAATCATATCAAGATCACAAAGCATTGAGACTGACATGTGGTTGAATCCAAGGGATTCGACAAGCATCACTTTATCCATGTGCCAATCCTTTGAGATTGCAACCCTACCTAGACCCAATACCTTGCTTTTCCTAGTGTCAGCAAATGTAATGTGACTTTGTGTAGATGGACGAAGTGTCGAGTCCATGAGAAAACTTCGGTCACCAGTCATATGGTTGGTGCAGCCACTGTCCAGGATCCATTCAGTAGCTTTCGGAAGTGTACCCTACAGTACTGTTAGTAGGATAGGCTTCACCAAGACAATTGTGAAGTGCAAACATTTGACGATGAAGACTTTCAGAGAATGTAAGTTTCTTGGAGGATATAGTAGGACAATCATCAAGAAATCCATGGACGAAATAAATGGTAAGACCATTTGGACATTTTATCTTGCGTCCGTCAAGATTTTTTAGGTCCCCAGCATTGTCTTCAGAACCCAATGCATTTCGGCTGGAGACCCGATCCTGCAAGAAAGATCAGTTCTTCTTAACCACCCACATCTGAAGGGGTGGCTTAGAAGCAATGAGTCTAAGTGCAGCATCTAAGAATTTTGGCTTTGAAGCCCTAGCAAATAGCTTCACGGGGGGGTTAGAGTACTCAAACGAATATGCAGAAAAATTCTTTGATTTGTGAACATAATGGTTTGAAGAATAACGCTCATATTCATGAGTCTGATCATTGTAGCCCTGCGAAACATGAGAGTTAGTACGATCATATGAAGACCTCGGTCTGTATGAAGACTTTGGTCTATATGAAGCTTTTGCTCTGGGGTTTGTCTTCTTCCCGGGTGGTGTCATGATGACATTCACGGGAAGCCTTTCCAGAAGACTTTTGGGAACCCAGATCTTCTTCATGGGAGCACCATTCCTGCAGTTAGTTCCAATAAACCTGGCAAACACTTCACCATTCTGGTTTTTGAACAGTTTATAGTTTGAGTCAAAAGACTCATCAATGATGATGGGGTTAGCACAAGTATAGCCAGATAATGTGGATGGGTCTATTGGGGGTCCTGTTGCAGCAACCCAAGTGGTTTTGGGGTACTGCTCAGGTTTCCAATATGTACCATCAACATTGATGTTTCTTTCGAAGCCAATGCCCTCTTTCCTAGGGTTTCTGTTCAGAATCTGTTTCTTGAGGACATCACAAACAGTTTGATGCCCTTTGAGACTCTTATACATGCCTGTTTCAAGCAATGTCTTCAACCTGGCATTCTCATCAGTAATAGCGGTGACTTCCTCAGATGAGGGGTTAGTTGCCACACCAACAGTTGAAGATATTGTGGATTCAGACACAGTGGAACATTCAGTAGAAGAAATAGTGTTATCACGCTCAAGGCATTTCAAGCAAGGTGGCACAAATTCATCCTGAGCGGTACTGATCTGTTGAGCGAGTAGTGAATCGTTCTCAGTTCGAAGATCATCATGAGACGCTCTCAGCTTCTCAAGCTCTTGCTTCCTTTGAAGATATTCATAGGAGAGCTTCTCATGATCAGATGAGAGGGTATCATGACGACTTAGGAGCTCGTCATACTTAACTTGAAGATTTTTATGTCTTCAATTAAGGATCGACTACAATTCATTTCCTCGTCCAACAGATCATCGCTTTGTCTAGCAGCTTTTGAATCTTTTCCATAGCAGTTTGTTGCTTAGTTGCAATTTTAGCAAGTGTCTTATAGCTAGGTTTGGATTCACATTCAGAGTCATCTTCACTTGAGGTTTCAAAGTAGGCAGCGGGAGATGTTACCTTAGTGCCTCTTGCCATGAAGCAGTAGGTAGGAGCAGAGTCGTCGTCATCGTCGTCCTTAGTGTCGGTGACATAACCATTGTCTTCATTGCTGAAGATGGACTTGGCGACAAATGCTGAAGCCAAAGCCAGGCTTGCCACGCCTGAATCTGAATCCTCCTCTGACTCCTCCACCACTTCCTCTAAAGCAGACTCCTCCTCTGAATCCATTTCCTTGCCGATGAATGCACGAGCTTTGCTGGAGGAACTTCTTTTGTGTGATGAAGACTTTGATGAAGACTTTGAGTGTTTCTTCTTCTTCTCATCAGAGTCATAGTCATTGCTCTTCTTCTTCTTCTTTGATTCCTTTTCCCATTGAGGACATTCTGCCATGTAGTGGCCTGGCTTCTTGCATTCGTGGCAAGTTCTCTTCTTGTAGTCACGAGTGGAAGCCTCGGCCTTCTTGGAATCATACTTTGAAGACTTTCCGAAGCGGTTTTTCTTGGTGAACTTCTGGAACTTCTGAACGAGCATTGCAAGTCTGCCAATGTCTTCAGGACCATCGGAACAACAGTCAGAGTCTTCAGATGAAGATACAGCCTTTGCTTTCAGAGCACGAGAACGTCCATAGCTAGGACCATAGATATCTCTCTTCTCAGATAGCTGGAATTCATGAGTATTGAGCCTCTCAAGTATATCGGCAGGATCCAATTGCTTGAAATCAGGGCGCTCTTGAATCATTGGTGATAGGGTGTGAAACAAACTGTCAAGGGATCTCAATAGCTTCTTCACAACTTCATGCTTGGTGATGTCAGTGGCGCCGAGAGCATGAAGCTCATTGGTGATATCAGTAAGACGATCGAAGCTGAGCTGAAAATTTTCATTCTCGAGTCTCTTGAAGCGGTTGAAGAGATTGCGAAGAACATTGATTCAGGAGTCACGTTGAGATGAGACGCCCTCGTTGACCATGGAGAGCCTGTCCTAGACTAGCTTCGCAGACTCCAGTGCACTCACACGACCATACTGTCCTTTGGTCAGATGACCACAGATGATGTTCTTGGCAGTCGAGTCCATTGCGCGAACCTCTTCACATCAGCAGCGGTGATACCTTCACCGACCTTGGGAACACCGGTCTTGACGACATACCAGAGGTCGTTGTCAATGGCTTCAAGATGCATGCGCATCTTATTCTTCCAGTAGGGTAGTCAGTGCCATCAAAGATGGGGCACGCAGCGGAAACCTTGATTATCCCTGCAGTCGACATAGCTAAAACTCCAGGTGGTTAAACCAAATCACACAGAACAAGGGAGCACCTTGCTCTGATACCAATTGAAAGTGCTAGTTATCGACTAGAGGGGGGGTGAATAGGCGATTTTTATGAAAGGCTTCGAAAACAGGCAATGTCTTCGAAGCAAGCGAAAGCACGATGAAAACTAACAACATTTGTAACTAAGATGAACAGATATGACAGGCATAGGCATCATATATACAAGCATGCGTTGAACATAAACACAAGAAGCATGATGACAAATGAACAAACAGATGAATGGCTTCAGGGAATGTCTTCAAACACAGACAAGCATGCAAAGGCTTCACAGTACGAAACAGTAAGTAAGGGAAGTGAAAGGATAGAACCAGTAGCTCAGGGAAGACAATGATTTGTTTGACCAGTTCCAACTGCTGTGACAGTTGTACGTCTGGTTAGGGAGGCTGAGATTGAACTCAGAAGACCACGTCTTCACCTTATTCCCCTTGAGCTAAGACCCGCAGATCTCGCCCAATCACTCCGGTAAGTCTTCAAGGTAGACTTCCAAACCTTCACAAACTTCGTTCACCGGCAATCCGCAATGACTCTTGGATGCTCAGAACGCGACGCCTAACCGGCTGGAAGATCACAGTCTTCAAGTGTAATAAGTCTTCGGTTCACTCAGAACAGAATATCTTCAGTGATGCTCAATCACTTTGGGCTCTGGGTGTTTTGGGTTTTGTCCTCGCAAGGATTCTCTCTCAAAGGCTTCGAGGTGGGTTGCTCTCAAACGACAAAATCCGTGCACTAACTCGGAGCAGCCACTAACTTATGGTGGAGGGGGGTGGCTATTTATAGCCAGGAGGCAACCCGACATGATTTGTTCGAAATGACCTTGGGTCATTGGGGAACTGACACGTGTCCAACGGTCGGATCCCAACACACGCGGCAACTTTACTTGGGCTCCAAGTAAAGCTGACTCAACCAACTCTGGAAGAGATTTTCTCTCATTTGTCTTCACTCAAAGACATAGGATTTTAGGTTGAGCATCACGTCAGTTTCTGACTTCGTTTACCTCGACCCCACTTAACAGTACGGTGGTTTCTATGACTCAAGAAAGAAGAAAATGAAACTACCAAAAGACTAAGTCTTCGCGTTCTATTGGCTTCAAGTGAATGTCTTCGAGAGCCATTATCTTCAACACGAATGTCTTCGTGAACCACCATTGTCTTCAATGTCTTCATACATTTTGAGGGGTCATCTTTGATGGGTAAACCGAATCAATAGGGACTTCTACCTGTGTTCTCCTGTGAATCTCACAAACACATTAGTCCCACAACCAAGTTTGTCTTCAATACTCCAAAACTAACAAGCGGTGGCACTAGATGCACTTACACCACCGTTGCCGCCGCTGTTGTGCTGTTCGCCGCGACCACGGCGGCGATTGCCACCGCCGTTGTTGCGCGGCTGCTGCTACTGTTGTTGGGGTGGGTGCGGTGCCGCGGGCGCCGGTGGGCGCTGCTGCTGGAAGGGCGCGGGCGGCTGGAACGGCGCCGGAGGCGGCTGGACAAGGACGTCGCGGGAGAGGCCAGCGGCGAGGGCGGTGTGGACGGCACGGCCGCGCATGTTCTTCATCCGTCGTTCCTCGAGACGGAGATAGGCCACCGCCCGCTTGTAGGTGGGGTTGGCCATGAGGGTGAGGTTGGACGCGGCGTTTCCGAAATCCTCGTTGAGGCCGGCGGTGAGGATGGAGAGAAGAAGCTCGTCCCAACCTTGAACTCGATGTCGTTAAGCTCGTCGGAGAGGGTCTTGAGGCGCAGGCAATAGGCGTCAATGGTGGAGTCATTTTGGTGACACCCAAAAAACTCCTGCTGCAAGAAGACGATCCGTTGAAGCTTGTTGTCGGTGAAGAGGCCATTGATCTTGGTCCACACCGTGTAGGCATCGTCCCCGTCGCGAACGACGGTGTGGAAGATGTCCGGCGAGACGGCGAGGAAGAACCACCGGAGGAGGGTGGCGTCGATGGCCATCCAATCGGAGTCGCGACGCATGGCGAGGAAGTCGGTGGTGTCGTCCACGTGATCACGGAGATGATACTCACGAAAGAGGAGGTTGAAGTACGTCTTCCATGAATAGAAGTTGGACTCGGTGTGGGAGAGTTTGATGGGAACATGATCGAAGATCGGAATGTCGCGGATGTAGGCCGCGTCGGGAACGGAAGACGCGGAACCGAAGGACGAGGCGAAGGGGTTGCTGTGATTGGAGGATGACATGGCGGCGGGCTAGGGTTAGGGTTTGGGGCGGCACTGTGGTAGGAGGGAAGGGAGGTAGGGGTGGCTCGGGTAGGGTTAGGGTTTGGAGGGTGCGGCGCGGCAGGGAGGGGTGCGGCGCGGTGGGATGGGGAATGGGCGGAAGCGGGGGCGCTGCGGCAGGGAGGGTGCGGCGGCACGCAAGTGGAGGGAAGGAGGGACGGCTCGGCTTGCTAGCGGCGGCGGATGGGAGAGCAACGGCGGCGCGGCTAGGGTTGAGAGGACCGAAGGTAGGCTGATACCATGTAGACGAATAGGATGCAACTCTCAATGTATTCATCGGGTGCATATGCACGTATATATATTGTACAATAGCCGCGTCCTCAACTATACATGGAAGGAGGAGGACTTATTGTACAAGAAATACACATGCAAATATATACTCTACAGTCCTAAAATAAGTGTCTCAACTTTAATACAATTTTTTATAAGTGTCTCAATTTTAGCATAGTTTTGTACTAAAATTAGTACAAAATTAAGGCAGTTATTTTGGAACGGATGGAATATATTGCAATAAAATGCCAATAGGCTTTCCCTTCAATCAAAGAAAAAAAAGGTTGCACTACAGGCTCTAACCTACGGAAGAAAACATAGTTTCCACTCTAGAAACAGCAAGTGGGTCCTACTATCTTATGATCATAATAGTTGTAGCTTAGCAAACAAAATCATTTTTTTAGTCTTCCAAAACTGTGAAGAAAAAGATTGTACATGTAGACTACAAAAAGAAAGGTACGTAGGTGAATTTTTGTAAAATAATACAATCATTTCTTTCATGTACTTATTGTGACCGTAGTTTAAAAAAACCAATGACCGAACCGATGAGATTGTCGGTTCAGGTTTTCATCAGTCGAACGTCTGGTTCACCTGTTCACCATCTGGTGTTTTAGGCTACAAAAAATATATTTTACACTAATATAGTACTCACTCTGTAAACTAATGTAAAATGGTTTTGCAGTTTAGTCTGATGGCAGGGCAGTCTACTAAGGCCTTGTACAATGCAAGATGCTTAGGGGAGATGCTTAGAGAAATAAACCAGGCTTTACTCAAGCACCGGTGCTTATTTGTACAGGGTAGACGCTTAGTTAGGCGTCTCTCCTGTAGAAATAGGCACTGGTGCTTCAGAAAAACCCGGTTTATTTTTCTAAGCACCTCCCTAAGCACCTAGCATTGTACAAGGCCTAAGAAGCCACCAGCGTAGTCGGTTCTGGCTTTCCCCGGTTCGACCGCCAGTTCGGTCCGGGTTTTTAGCTATGAGCATGACTTAAAAATCGTGTTTACATTAGCTTACTGCAATTTACTATAGCTCAAAAAATTGATTATATTTCCTCAACTCGGATATTACTTTATTTTTTGACCAAATTTAAATGTATATTTATCAACATGTTTAAAACTTATAGATATGAATTTTCACCAAGTCACTACATTGTTTTAGAGCTACTAGTTACCACACGATGATATTATCCTATGATTAGAAAATTATTGGGTTCAATACATGACATCAGTTATATATGCTTACCGGTTTTTTATATCAATAAGACTTTATTTCTCAAATGATAGACATGTCATTTACAAGAAGTTGAGAAATAAAGTCAGGGACAGAACTTTCCCAAAAATCAGAAGATCTAGTACTGTAGGAGTGGTCAGCCAAGCGATCAGCTACCGAGTTGGCTTCACGAAAGCAATGAGAGAACGAGACCTTTGCAAAATCACAAACCAACTGAGTGCATTTTGCGATCGTTGCAACCTCCTCGCCGTGGTAATCTTCCTGTTTCTGCATAATTTCCACCGCAAAACTAGAATCAGACTCAATATGAGCAACGTTGCATCCGATCCTCGCTTCCAAATAAAGACCATGCTTGATGGCCAAGATCTCTGCTGAATCAGCACTGCTCACAAACGGTAACACCCATGTTGCAGCTGCAATAAAATGACCGTGATCATCATGTGCAACAGCCCCTATAGCACCATCAAGAGACTGTTGGAAAAAGCATGCGTCCACATTAATATTTATAGCTCCCCTGCTAGGCCTTTTGCAGATCTGATAATTTTTTCGTTCAGAGACTTTAGAAGATGCAGCTCTAACATAGTTTGTAGCTAACACCCTGATAGCAAGAGCTGTTCAACCCGGGGTTTGTATCAATTCTCCCTTTACAAATTGGCATCGTTGCCACCAAACATACCACGCTGTGACAATTACCAACTCTGGTATAGGAACTTCACATGTTCCCGGTAACTTAGACAAAATTTCCATGGTGATAGAGCCTGATCTGTCTTGGGCAACGGCTTGTCTGATAGTATCTCTTAGCCCCAACTCAATCCAGACTTCCTGTGCTCGAGAACACGTGAACATGCAATGGTGTATATCTTCCACCCTGATAGAACACATAGGACACTATGGAGAACATGGTATATGTCTGCCTGCCAGAACACCATAGCATGGTAGATTCCCTCGCAGGCCCTTCCACAGGAAGTGCTTTATTTTCCCCGGTAACCGCATGCTCCAACAATCACTCCATACTGGATTAAGGCGTACAGACCCTTGCCCATCAGCTCGCTGCAACCGCACTCCATGTTGGTGTTCCAGTTCACGATGATAAGAAGATCGGACAGAGAAAGTTCCAGAGCGTGTGTAGTTCCATGCAACAAAATTGTCAAGACCTTGAGTATTCAGGCGGATTTGTAAAAATTCTCTGAACGTCCACTGGGGAGAAAACATCTCGTAAAAGGACCTCATCCCATTGTCCCGAGTGTGGGTCTATTAATTCTTCCACTTTAGATAACATGATGGTACCTCTTGGTGTGATAACCTTTCTAGAAGGGCTAGCAGGAACCCAAGGATCTTGCCAGATATCGATATGTGATCCCGTCCCAACTCGCCAAATGCATCCCCTCTGAAATGTTTGTATACCTGCAACAATGCTTTGCCAAGTGTATGATGATCTAGACTTAGGTCCAGCCTTCAGAATATCACCATCAGGATAATATTTTGCTCTCAAAACCAGTGCACACAAAGAGTCAGGATTCTGGATTAGTCGCCAACACTGCTTTGCCAACAAAGCAAGATTAAAGTTGTGAAGGTCCCTGAAACCCAATCCCCCTTTCTTCTTCAGAATGCACAACTTCCACCATGCGTGACAATGCATTTTCTTTTTCTCTTCATTGTCTCCCACCAAAAACCTGCAATTTCATCTTGAATTGTCTTGCAGATTCCTTTTGGTAATTTAAAAATAGACATAGCATATGATGGGATAGCTTGAGCAATAGATTTGATCAAGATCTCTTTTCCTTGCAAACATAGTGTTTTTTCTTTCCATCCCTTCAGCCTCTCGCAAACTCTGTCAACAAGATGTTGGAAGCAGTCACTTCTATCTACCCCTACCATAGTAGGGAGACCCAAATAAGTATCACACAGAGCCTCTGTGACAATGTTCAATTCTCTGCAAATATTTTCTCTAACTGCAACATTAATATTGGGACTAAAATAAATACTGGATTTGGCACTGCTTACTAGTTACCCAGAACTGCTACAATATGTGTCGAGAACACTCTTCAGCGTACTTGCATTTTGAATATTTGCCTTCATCAAAATTAATGAGTCATCTGCAAATAATAAGTGTGAGATAGAAGGTGCGTTCTTGCACACTCGTACACCTTCAAGTCCACCTATGTCCTCCTCCTGAGCCAGAAGGCTTGAAAGTCCTTATAGTTCACAGAAGACACGCATTCCATATATATGCTTACCGGTTATCGGAAAAAAGAAAGTCATATAGAGTTTTTAAGGGTTTTTTGAGACATATGGACTTTTTTAAGTGATGATCCAAGCCCATGGCCCATCTCAGTGGCGATCTTATGTAGGCCCGGCCCAAATACTGGGCCATAACTATCAGGACTGCCGCCAATATTCTAGAAATTTTCTATTTGCCGCTCTATGCGGCAGGGCGACGCTTGCAAGTCTTCCTAGTTGGCGCCTGCTTCCAAAACTGGCGGTCACGCGGACGCCAACTGGGCCGCGGTCCAATAACGCGACAGTCGCTCGGTTGCCCTCCAGCTCGGTTTGAAGGTTGACCAGTCGCAAGATAACCAGTACGCCGTTGACCGGATGACCAGTTGACCATAGAACATTTACTTTTGAAAAAAAAATGGATTTCAAGAAAACTTCACGCATTCAATTGTTTTCGTAAATTTAAAAAAATTCATGGATTTGAAAAAAGACCGTGGGTTTGAAAAAAGTTCGTTCACTTAAATAAACTTAATAATTTTGAGAAAAGTTCACGAATTTGAAAAAAAATGTGGATTGGAAAAAGTTGGCGAATACAAAAAATTTCAAAATTTTGAAAAAGTTATGAATTTAAAACAAAGTTCAGGAAATTGAAAAAGGTTCACCAATTTGAAAAAAGTTCATGAATTTAAGAAAAGTTCATGCATTTGACAAAAAAAAGGGACGCCTTAATGAACCGCGAAAGCTATATCTCGCTTTACGCGAGATGGGACAAGCTCTCGCCTGAAGCCCAGCAGTAGTGGGCCGGCCCGTTAGATCTCACGTGGCAAATGAGAAATGAAGTAAAAAGAAAGAACGAGGGATTGAACCGATGTCTCCCCTGTGTTGAGTACCGCAGCTAGCCAGTAAGCCAGTGTTGCGTTCATGGAAAACTAAAAGGTGCGATGAACTTAAGGGGAAGATTCGGTTTTTCCATTGTTTCTTTCAGGTTTTTTGTCTTTATTTTTTCATGGTTTTTCTTCGTTTCTTTCTCTGTTTTTATAGGTTTTTCTTTTATTTATTTTTTCTTTGTTTTTCTTCATTTTTTTTCTTCCGGTTTTCATTGTTTTTTCTTTTCTTTCATTTTTTCTTCGTTTTCTTCGGTTTTGATTGTTTCTTTCTTGTTTTTCATCAGTTTTTTCATATATTTTTTTTATTTTTTCTTTATTAGTTTTCACTGTTTCCATTTTTTTCTTCTATTTTTTTGTCTCTTTCTCGGTTTTATTCGGTTTTTTTTCCTGTTTCTTCGTTTCCTTTTCTATTTTTTGGTTTTCAGTGCACATTCAAAAAGGCGTATACATCAGAAACATTTTTTATATACACGTTTAACATTTTTTACATACACAATAAATATTTTTTGAAATCTTATATATTTTGCTCTTTTTTGCATACACAATGTACATTTTTGGTATATATCTAATATATTTTGTAATGCACATTTAGCATTTTTGAAATACAAGTTTAACATTTTTTAAAGTTATGGTCAACATTTTTTGCATACACATTTGAAACATTTTTCAAGTGCTTGACTGACATTTTTCAAATAGAAGATTAACATTTTTTAATGCATGGTCAACATTTTGTATATACATATTTAACATTTATTTTTCAAATAATTGATTAATATTTTTGAAGTACAAGATTAATGTTTTTTGTTAATATGGTCAACATTTTTTCTATACGCATTTAACATTTTTAAAATACTTGATCAACATTTTTCAGATGAATAAGTGATCAACATTTTTTCCATACACATTCAACATTTTCCAAACGCTTGATTAACATTTTTCAAATATGTTTTTAACATTTTTTCAAATGCTTCATTAACATATTTTAAATACATGATTAACTTTTTTTCACACACATTATATATATTTTTTGTATACATTTTTCGTATCCATGGTCAACATTTTTTCTATACCATTGTCAAAAAAAAAACATTTTTTCTATACGCATTTACCATTTTTCAAATGCATGATTAACATTTTTCAAAACATTATGGACAGTATATTTTTGTAATATATGTGTTTAGAATTTTTAGAAGTGTAAACAGAATTAAAAAAAGAAAACAAAAGGTCAAACAAACAGGAAAAAAAACGAGGAAGTGGCCAGGCCGGAGCTGGGCCGGCCCACTTGGGCTGGCGCCTGGTTGCTCGCGCTGGTTGGACTGGCCCATTCGCGAGCGCCTTCAACGAGAGTTGACTGTGTCTCGCTTGCAGCGAGACATAGTCGCGCCCATAATGAACTGGCGACCTGCCGAGCGAACTGTGCAGGCCCATTAAGCTGTTGTATTGCGCAGGTTTTCATTTTATTTCTTTTTTTCTCGTTTTCTTTTATTTTCCTTTTTTCTGTTTCTTTTTCAGCTGACCGAACTGGGCCCAAGTTTGATGTTTTTGTTATTATTATTTTTTATTATTTTCCATTCTTTTAATTTTTTCAGTGTTCTTTTTTTATATATTCACAAATTTCAAAAAAATGAATTTTTTCCCGAAACAAGAAAATAATCGGAATCAAAAAAATGTGCACACTTTTTATAAAATGTAAAATTCATAAAAATGAATTTAGTAAAATTTTGTCAAAATTCGTAAAATATGTACGTATTTATTAAAAATTTAAGAAAATTCACATTTTCAAAAAATCGTATTTTTAAAAGTAATATTTGGAATTTCGGAATATCGCTCCTAGTTTCAAATTTGATCGTGGTTTGCAAAAAAAAGTTTGGACAAATGGGATTTTTCTTTTGAAATTCCGAATATTTTTTAAAAAGGAAACATCATTCAAAACCTTTTTTTTAATCTGTGAAAATTTTCTGTAAATATGAACATTTTAGAAAAAAAATTGAAATTTCATTTATTTTTTCAAAAACTGGAACAAAATTTGAAAAGAAAATGGAAAAACCGGTAAATAAAAAATGAAAAAAAAAACTTCTCTATAGTAACCTACGTGCTACAGAACACATAGCTACAAGTCCTCCAATTGGCCGGCGTTGTCGAACTGCTCTTGTCTGCATCCCGCTGCTATAAGTCGCAATGCGCCCGGAGGTCTCAGTATTCGGTGGGAACAATTAACCAACGGTTACCCCTTGGGGTCTTCCGCAAGAGTCACTTTTTTGGTCAAGTGGCGCGTCCAACCGTCCCCACGTGTCGCGTGCTAAGAGCTTCCTCTGGGTTTTGGTTTTTCTATTTTCTGTACATGTTTTGGGGATCTCGATGGTTTATTTGGTTTTTGCCTGATTTTTTCTAGGTTTGGAGAAAAAAAAACTTTTTTGCAAAGCACAACTGTGTTTTTTTCAAAAAGGAAAATAAATTATGCTTTCACGAGAAGCAGAGATTTGCTTTCGCGAGCTTCTTGTGTAAACACATTTTTTTTCCTTTTCGTGAAGCACTTCTCGAAAAGGAAAAAAAATATGTGCTTTCAGGAGAAGCGCAAATTTGCTTTCGCGTGCTTCTCAAAAAAAAATCTATGCTTCCACGAGAAGCACAAATTTGCTTATCGTGAAAGCACAAACTTGCTTCCACGAGAAGCACAGTTGTTCTTCTCGAAAAAGGAAAAAATATGTGCTTCCGCGCTATGCTTCTTGAAAAAAAAGATTGTGTTTCACAAGAAGCACAGATTTACTTTCGCAAGAAGCACAATTGTGCTTCTAGAAAACGAAAAAAAGTGAAAAAACACAACCGTGCTTCCGGGCTCCGGTTTTTCTCTTCTGTTTTTTTATTGTAAATATTTTTGCCGCTGGTCTTTTTAGGTTTTTTTTTTTTTGGTATTCATTTTTTTGTGTCCGTTTTTTTTTTGTTTCTGGTTTTTCCAAAAAAAAAAATTGAAAAAAAGTTCAGTGAAACCTATTAACATAGGATCAAGTTTTAATGATCTCGACACGAGAAATCCAACAATGAAAACAGTTTGGGATTTGAAGACACGGTTCAAGAGATGAATAAACAAATCTATGAAAAAAAGACCAGGTTGCGACAAGTGGCACATAAGCATGCGCCACCTGTCAACCTCTGAGAATGTGGAGACTCACCTTTGCAAGGGGTAACCCTTAACCAGTGATTTTGATATTGGGTTTGTCTATGGCACATCCAGACATCTAGATGTGCCCTAATTATTGCACATCTAAGTGACTCAATCAAACTAGAAAGAAAAAGACAAAAGAAAATGCCTGCATGAATCTCTGTGTAAAATCAATGACATAGGACTTAGATGTGCAATATTTATGGCACATCTAGATGTGCTTTAGCAAAACTGCTTGATATTCTATGCTCCGTGCAATGAATTGTCGCTATAACGCTATATGGGCCAGGACTTGCTCGACCCAAAAACATTTAATATATTTATTTACTTTTATATTGTTGCCTCAAAAAAAATTACTTTTATATTGCATGCACTTTTTTATGTCAGAAATTGATCTCTATTTGTGTATTTTAAATACCAGTCAACCTTTATACGAAGGTCACAATTATTTCATCAATTAGAATGTTAAGGACAATAATGGCTATTTAATAGAATTCATCAATGGGCATGTATTATGAATGCAATATTTTTTTTTATGGAACAGACTTGACACTGAAAACACAGTAACCGGTAATCCTCCTAACCGACTAAAAATACGACCTTTCTGCGATGAGAGAAACCAGCTCCCACCAAAACAAAGCCTTCGCCTAGCTATACATTGCTAAGTCACATGCGCCAGAATGTCATCTTCCCGGAAGCATTTGGTTGGAATGTACTGCATTACTAACTCAATTGCTCTACAGACCCGGAGTTCAATTAGTGCTAAAAATGGCACTGACGAATCAAATATCAATTGTGTCAAAGTCACGAATATAGTGCACAAAGCTTCACCAGCTCTTTAAGGCACACAGACCATCTTGGATTCTGGTAGCTAACTTGTTGGTGCAGTAGATTGTTTGAACTATGCTTCAGCTTACAGACTGTCCTGGCTCATCCAATGGAGTCAATGGGCTGCACAGATGCATCAGTTGCTACGTTAAGGTGGGCGATCATGGTTTCTGATGCGATGCTTGTTGTTCCTGTAATTTGTTTGATCTCTCTGGTTCAGCCCTGACAACAGCTGGCTGGTCTATGGCCATCGGACTTGCATCAATAGGCTACAGATGACAATCACCAGAAAAAGGCAGTTAGAGTGCGATCTAGGAAAAAAAATGTGGTCTAGGACAGTAACATGTGCAATGTGCATGTATTCTTCCAATGTTAAGTTCACATAATAAAAGAAAACTTACAGGGTTTTGTTTCGAGGAACCAACTCCATCAGCCACAGGTTCTGCGCCCCTCACTTGTTCCGAAGCTACTCCGTTACCATCCTGCAGCATACCAATAAAGGAATTACAAACAAATTAAATGATACAGTATCTACAAAACCCTTGTAGGCTAATACATGAACAATGGTCTATTACAATTGGGCCAACAAGCGGGAGCCCTTGATGTAAGATAGCCAGTACCTGAGTTTCACATGATGACACACAGAAATACACGATGTACATGACCATGTGAGAATTGCTTAACCACATACATGGTGGTTGCATATTTGCCCTTTTTAATAGGGGGAAATGATCCTTCCTCGGTCCACAAATATATGTCCTTTTAGTCATGGCCACAAGAAATAAGGAATGGCTTGAAATTACAACCATGCCCTTCTCCTGCTCCTAGGTTCTCTAATTATTAATCTCAATTTCCATGTTCTCTCTTCAGGAGCATTAGGAAGGAAGGGCATTCAGTTGAGAGTAACAAGCATGGGGGTATAACAGGAAGAATGGAAAGAGACGTTCCTAGAAACTGTAAAAGCAGCCAATATTTGTGGACAAATGAGATGGTTGAAATACCCTACATTCTAGACAGAGAGAGTACTTGTCATACAGCATTACCATTGCAACTAATTCCATTATAAGGTACAAGAGCATGCATGAGAACATTTGAGAAAAATAACTTGCCACAAACATTGGTCACCTAAAGCATCACACAAGAATAACTGACCCTATAGACATATTACATTAGTAAGGGATCCACATATCACCCGTAGGTCCAAGCACAAGTCTAAACGAAATGCGGCATCAGTAGGTAAGCAGGTGGCTAAGGCTTAGAGGTAAGCCTCTATCTCTTTATATTAGGATTTGATTTGTTTCCTTTGAACTCTTGGGGATGGACTTGATCCACAATCTTTTTTCCACGTTTCTTAGTTTGCTTAGGTCTCACGCCAATGCTTCTATCAAGAACCATGTACAAAGGCTATATGCCTACCTCCTGGTTCACTATGCTCAAGCAGAAACTACATGCCTGCCTCCTAAATTCACAATCAATAAGGGAGAAACTACTAACACCCCTCCCTCCTATTTTCTTCATCTCCTACACCAAAACCACTTTTGGCGCCATCGGCTCCCTATCCACACGGCAGCAAGGTGCCAAGGTCCTGGACGGCAACCTCTTGTCGGTCACCTATACAACCCGAGATCACGGTTTTAAAGGTAGTAAGGCAGGGCTCCCAATCCCACTTGAACTATTAAGCGCATAAGGCAAGGCTGTGCATTTGACAGTCTAGGAATAAAACAATCATCACCGATACTAAATGGCTAAGGCGAGGGCTGCAGCCTACCATCCTAAGGCACCTTAGTGCTGAAGCAACACCTTAAAAATCAAACCTAAGATGAAAACCCACAAGCCCAAAACCCTACAGTACATGGCGCTCTAATACAGCGAGACCGAGCCTCCGTTTGAGTGGCTAGCTGGAGCAGGTTTTTGTGCTCACAGCCCACCCAGCTGCGTTTGAGGCTCAGCCTCCCACATTGCTGGGTAATCACCTTTCTTCGTTAAAAAGTACCACCAAGGACTAGTCTTTGTAGTCAAAAAAAAAAGTTGGCACTCTAATCAGCCTTACAAATATGGATTTGCATTAATAACACTTCTCCATAGAATGCTAACATAAATAAACACCATGAGCAATATACAGTCACAACACTATAGGGTTTTAATTCACTTATACTATTCTAGACTTTCTAGTTACTAGTTTTAATTTGGCATATTCGACACATGACTTCCTAAGATTCAGAAATGCTTAATAACACTTTTCCATAGAATGCTAACATAACTAAACACCATGAGCAATATACAGTCACAACATTATTGGGTTTTAATTCACTTGTACTATTCTAGACTTTCTAATTGCTAGTTTTAATTTTGACATATTCGACACATAACTTCCTAAGATTCAGAAATGCCCAGGTAACCAAGATTAAAATTCCAAATGCTGGACATTTGGACAATGCATCAACTCTCCATGGATGTCTTTTACAGCCCCCAAAGGCCCCAACTATAAACATGTTTCTGGAAAAGGGCACAATGTACTTCTTTAAAAAATGCCACCAAGGGCTAGTCCTGGTGGTCAAGTTTTTTTTCTCACTCTAATACAGGCTTGCAAATATTATTTTCGTTACTAACGCTTTTAATTCACAATATTATAGGGTTTTAATTCACATAAAGTATCCGAATTACTAATGCTTAGTTTGACATATTGGACAATGACTTCTTAAGATTCAAAAGTGCCTAAGCAACCATGATTAAAATTCCAAATGCTGGACAATGCATCAACTCTCCATGGATGTCTTTTACAGACGCCGACTATATAACATGTTTCTTGTAAAAGGCATAATATATTGCTATTCTGCAAAAGATAGACAGCAACTTGTACATAAACTCTTCCTACTTATTTATCAGTCTAATGCAGTAGGAGCTTCTCAACCTCTCCAACTGTTTGCCGGTTAAAATAAAAAGGATAAACAGCAGCATGCAATTATATACAATAAGTATTGCTACTTAAATCCGGCAAGCATGCATTATATACCAAAGCAATCGTAATTTTATGCATGTACTATTGAATCAGTATACGAGTTAAAATAGAAGTGAAGTACCTGATCTGTTGTCACCTCAGTTTCAGCAGATTCTCTCTTAACTCTCGCACTCTGAGTACTGCTTCTTCTACAGGAGAAAATGGCATGCATCAGAACACATGGTATTGCTATAAATAACCACCTGAACGAGTAAGGAACCAAATAAAAAGATCACCTTTCAGAGTCCTCCAGAGGCTTGGCATCATCCATTTCCATATCGGAGTTAGCATGATGCCTTTCATCAGGATTCTCTTGATCTTCATCTTGCTGTACCCAACACAAATGCAACTTAGCCAATATATGATGACTGCTAGCCATGCTGCTTCCAAAACTACAACTCTAGTCAATGAGCATTAATGATCACATCTAGAGCTAATACCAAAATATCGGTATCATGCACGGTGGCACATAGCTCAACCTCAGGTCAACATGGTTCCATGGTAGCAAGACAAATAAAATAGACCCTAGAAATGAACCCATTGGTCTCAGCCCAACCCAACAAATGAACAGAAGAAAAACAATCATATAAATATCTGACAAGATATATCCAAATTGGCAAGTTTTATAAGTTGATTTAAACATTACAGATATAATTTGCAGCAGTATACATGGCAATTACTTCAAAGATGGTCAACCTTAACAAAAGAACAAACTGCGTAAATAGTGTCCATACTCATAACACCTAAAAGCATGAGTTGACTGCATGAAATGGGCAAAGAACTTTCTAAAATAAATTAATCAAGTGGGCAGACATACTATTCCCCGAAAAAAAATAGACCAGCGACATAATATGCACAGCAAGATGAAGAAAAACAAGTAAATTAGACAAGGACGATCTGCAAATCCCTACTTTCAGTTTTCATGCAGGGCAGACTGAATGCATGAGCCGGCAAGGATTGGCGTCAAATTGTAATTTGACCTTTTCGAACCAAAAAAGGTCAACTACTAGCTTTTGTTAATCCTTATACTTATATTTAGAAAAAGAAGTCCACTTTACCCCCTCAAATTATTCGCAATGCTCAAAACTATTCATCGCCGAACCTAGGCCCTATTGGTGACTGGTGGTGGACCAATTAGTCCCCTAGAGCAGTTTTGGAAGGTGGTTCTGAGAACATAAATGGTGGTATTGCCACATGGGCTACCATGTCACTAGATTGTGTCCACGTGGCTCGCATCTCATATTCTTCTTCCTCCACCTTTTCGTCCTCTCCCCATACGCACCCCCCTCCCAATTTCCTCATCCTTTGAAGCATCCAAAACCCCTTCTCCCACACAGCACTTTTGTGGCTATTGTCTTTCTAGCTTGCCGCCTCCAAGCACCTCCTCGTCGACATGGTCACAACTGCCACTAGACCACCCTCACGACACCACAGCCTGAGCCACTACCAGTACCCACAACTCGCCATTGCCGGAGTGTTACCACTTACCACTATCTTGTATATGTGTGCCGCATCACTACTCTGTTTGAGGGCACATGCTTGCTATATGGTTCTTAATTTTGTATGTAATTTGCTGGGTGCATATCTGATACACCTTGCAGGGATCCCAAACAAAGTTCATGTTTACAGAGGTCTTTGCGGGGATGCATTACCTTCTACTGACTCATTCATAAACTGTCTTCGGGAAATAATTACTTTTCTTGAGTAATGATTGATTGGACAGCTCTAGTTGGGATATAGTTATTTTAATGAACTATTTCCATGCCATTTGAGTGTATTAATTAGGCCCCTTTGGATCTGTTATGCATGTCATCCGCGTGTATGAACGCAGGGTCTCAAGGGGAAGGAGCCAACACGACGAAAGGATTGATGGGGGCGCAACTGGGAAGAGGTGACCAACGGGCTTGGGGCACAACGGCCACACGGCAATACATCGCGGGCCGAAGTTGATGGGTGGAGAGAGTGTGTGTTAAGGAGGAAGAAGGTGAGGTGGCTTCCACGCGTGCAAAACCAGGTGTATGTCTTCCATGTTATACCGCATATGAAAACCAGGCGAAATGATCTGGAATAAGATGTTAAGGGAGAAGTGAGACAAAAAATAGTTCAGGGGGAATGTTCAGGATATCGGTAACTAGTACCTCTCGGTCGGGTGCTGAATAGGGATTAATCTACAAATCAGCCATTTAACTGAATTTATCGGTAAACCATTTATCGGTAGGTTAACTAGGGCCATACCAAACATATAGCTAAATATTTGTGTTAGCCATATTCTGCTTGTCCTCTAATATCCTTTTTGTCTTTTTTCTGCATAAGTCACATTTGGGCTGTCCTCGCCGCTGCTGCTGAAGCCCATTCAGCCCACCTAGGGTTCCAGCGGTGGGTGTGTAAAAGATCCCCGTGCAGCCACTCTCCTTTCTCTCTTCCTTCTTCCCCTTCTCCAGCCGCCACCTTTTTCCTCTCTTCGCTTCCCTTTCCCAGAGCATGTCCCCAGTTCCTTCTTCCTCTCATCCTCTGTCTCACACCGAGCGTCTATCATCTCCCTGGTTCTCTCCACCCCAAGGGAGCTGTGCCACCACTGGGGGCCGAGGTATCTCACCGGCGGCCAGCAGGATCGAGCAGGAAAAGGAGCAGGATCGAGCGGGAGAGAGAGCAGAAGGAGCGGGAGCATGCCCAAATCCCCCAGCCTTAGGAACGGGATTGCTTGGAGAGGGTCATGGGCTGAAAATTTTGGGCTTTATTGACCCCCACCAGCGCTCGGTTAATCAGAAGATGCCCGATTTCTTAGTACCCGATTAATCACCCTGGCCAGTTAACTCACCGAATAGGGTGTAATCAAATCGGTGTGCCTCCAAGCAGCGATTAACTGGTCAGTTAATCCATGAGTCGGCCGATATTTGGAACAACAGGGGGTTAGGTGAGCCTACCCAACAGTTTGAGGGGTAAAGTGGTGTTTTCCCCTTATATTTATAGAAATTTCACATCTGTTCTCCTTGCAGTTTCCAGTAGGATAATTATTAAGCAGAACAAAAGTCAACATTCACTCTCAACACAAATGGTCACGTTGTCAGTGTCATTCTAGATCAAAGGTGTGGAAGCCATTACTATTGTATCTGATGTATGCCAGAAAAAGAAATTAGTTACTCGAAAGATCACCTCTGGTTGCTCGGCCTCAGGAGGTCGCTCTTGAAACTGGACACTAGGAGCATGCCGGAGTTTTGTAAGATTTTCGAGAAGTCTTGATCTTATTTCATCCAATTGCCGGTTTGTGTTTTTGTTCTCCATATTACTTGGTGCAACATGAAGAGTATAATCCGGGCCAAAATACTCATAATACTCATTTAGCGGCATCTTGTCAGTTAGCTCATGACCAAGTGCAACTCCCGTCTGCTCAAACAAAGGGCGAAAAAGGAACATCGGTAATTAAGTTGGGGAAAATTTGAATTAGCATATATGTAGAAAAAGTAATAGAACGCCCATACACTTGAATACATCTCTGTTGATCATAAGTTATATATTACTTTCTATTTTTTCTAATAAATAATCAAATGTACATAGACAGATAAGTAAAAACGGAAGGAATTCATCTTTAAAGAAATAAGCATTATATGTGCCATGTATTACAAAAAATAGGAACCTTATTTATTATTGCAGTTAATAAAAATAGTACTAATGTAAAAAATGACATTACAAGCATATTTAAAATCAGGAATAACTAAACCAATACAAGATGGTAAATACAGTCCGGTGGTTGAGCATGGCACATACTCTAGATTCTACAAACAATTTCATGATTTGAACCAATATTTTTACACTGTTTCATCCAAAAATGCATGGTCTATACCTTATTTCTATTATTCCATATACTATTGATAATTTGATATAAATGAATTTCATTTGTGCCAATCCTATCAAGCCCTGTCAGTGACTGTGTAGTATATCCAGCCACTGGCATCCTAAATTTCGGACTCTACCACCTGTAGTCTACAAAACCTGAGAAAGTAGTAGCAATTAATGTTTTATTATTTTAGGACAAAATTATCGTGGCTCCCTGGCAACATAAAAAGAACCTATCGCAGAAACTATTCAACTTTGCACTATGCAGTACAGTTTAAATTTCAAAATTATGTTATTTTAAGTATTTGAAATAGCATGATTTAGATTTTAAAAATATGAAAAGCAGATTTTACACGGCAGCATGTTGAGGAACTGAAACAACTACAGAGCCACTGTAGCACACAGTTCAGAGCATGTTTCGTTGCCTTCCACACTGGCACACTGCCACACTTATGTGCCACAAGTGTGGCAACCCACAGTTTAAGTGGTGACCAAATTGGTCACAACACTAGTGGCAAAAGTTGGCTACCAAATGTGTCTTTGAAAGCCGACAGGTATGATAAAAGGCTATGAAAGTGTGGAACGCCATAACTGTGGCTGACTGGCTGCAACCAAACACTTGCCGAACATGTCTGCCTAACGTTTGACAAGGTGTGGCTGCAAACCTACCAATTAAAAATGTGTTCTACGAAATGAAGGTGTGATCCAAAACCAAGAAACGCCATTACACGTAGGAATAGGATGGTGTAACAACAAAATGGAAAGTGTGTGCTTTAGGCAGATGGAAGCAGTAGTATGTCCTAACAATTTCTTGAGACTGAAATATGACCGAATGCTTTAGGGCTTTAGGCCATGTTAGGAAGAGTACTCCCTCCGATCCATATTAATTGTCGCTAATTTAGTACAAAGTTGTACTAAATCAGCGACAATTAATATGGATCAGAGGGAGTAGTATTGATTTTGCAAAATTTCACTATTTAGTTCAAATTAGACATAAAGACCAAAACCTCTCCACGAAATACCATTATTCCCAATAGCCACTTCCAAAAAAGTACAGGTGTAGAACACATGAGCTTATAGTTTCCCTTTTCAAAGAATCAGAGACCTACATCATATACACATATGTACTGAAAGAAAGCTTTGTGAACACGATGATTACGTACATGAAGAGGCATAAGACATTTCTTAGCATAACAACAGTTGTAACGGATATGTTCAAAAAAAAAAGTTGTAACGGATATTTACATATTAACAAAATAGTGACATACTTTCTTTGCACTAGTAGCATATGTAGAGAGGGGTTTGTGTAACATGACATTTTTCACATAAGTGATGATGAATGTCAAAACACTTTGCATGCCAGTGTGCCCGTGTTGAATCACATGCATGGTACACATACTGTTGGTGCTACGGAGGATGCTAGAATAACTTTCTTATTTTACACAATCAGATGCTAGTACAAATACAACCTATTGGCATGCAACTCTCTATTGCGAACAGTATGTTGTTAAGAAGAGGGAGCGAAACGACGACTGTCACTGCAGCATATAACTGAAACATGGGTACTTGTCCTACGAAATGAAGGTATGATGCAAAGCCAATAAATATTATTAGTACAGGGTGAGGGTGTTGTGGTGACAAAATGGACAATGCTTGCTAGCTATGTCCTATCATTTCTTGAGACAAAAACATGATGGAATGCTTTATGGGTTTAAACAAAGGGTGAAACCCATTAAGTTGATAGTTTTGTATTTTCACAAGCCGCTGCCTCCACAACAAAGACCTACGGCATCAACATATATGTACTGTACAGAAGCTTTATGGATCTGATTATGTGAAGCAACATAATACATTTCTTAGCATAACAACAGTTAGGAATAAGTGTGTGGAATTTCCATTTGAAACTGTATGTCATGGTAGATACACACAGGGTGAATTTCCATTTGAAACTGTGTGTCATGGTAGATATACACGGTGCCAATTCACATCCACTCCTTTTTCCATAATTTGTTTATGACTTTTAGGATTTTCTCCCATTGCTTTGGAGCACTAGTGGCATATGTAAAAGAGAAGTAAGTTTGTATAAAATGATATATTCACAGAACTACTCATAAATGTTAAGCCACTTTGGCAAGCCGGTGTGTCCATGATAGATCATATACATGGCTAGGTGCTGGTGCTACAGAATAATTTATTTATTTCACGCAATCGGATATTCTAAACGCAATTAATTAGAAAAAACCACTGGAATAGGTAGAATAATGCACAACAGAAGCTCTACAAAGATGTGTTTTTAGATGAAAATTCCCTTTTATATATACCTCATAGCACCAACATCGTGCAACGTTTCTTATGGTATAACCACCACCACCAAGCAGCAACACCGGAACATTGAAGGACCTCATGAATCTCACGCACTCCGCGTGCCCCTTAATGGATAGGTTGAAGCAGCCCAACCTGTCACCTGATAAGGAATCTGCTCCACACTGGAGCACCACCGCGCCGGGGCGGAAAATCTCCATAACCTTACCCATGATCGGCTTGAACAACGATTGATAGCTCTCATCGTCGATGCCATCATCCAACGGGACATTCAGGGAGTAATACTTCCCCTTGGAGTGCCCAACGTCACGAATGTCTCCTGTCCCTGGGAAATAATCCCCAAACTTGTGGAATGAGACAGTCATCACCCTGTCCGTGGTGTAAAACGCCTCCTCCACGCCGTCCCCATGGTGGATATCAATATCGACATACAGAACACGCTGTAAACGCGAATTATTAATTAACATGTTAAGAGAACACAATTTAGCAAAATTGAGGGGAACAAGGGTGATAGATTAGATAAGATGGCAAGGCACATACCTGGTGGTATTTGAGGAGCTCGAGGATGGCGAGGACGATGTCGTTGACGTAGCAGAAGCCGGAGGCCTCGCACTTCTTGGCGTGGTGGAGGCCGCCGGCCCAGTTGATGGCGATGTCGTGGCCGTGGTTGAGCTTGACGGCGCCGCCGACGGAGCCGCCGGCGTAGGTCTGGCAGAAGCTGTAGAGGCCGTCAAAGACGGGGCAGTCCTCGCCGACGTTGAAGCGCTTGAGCGCGCGGATCTGGTCCTGCTGCGTCTCCGGGGTGACGGAGCGGAGGAAGGAGACGTAGTCGTCGGCGTGGAAGCGGCAGAGGTCGCGGTCGCGGGCGGGGTGCGGCTTGAGCACCTGCATCTCGTCGAGGAGGCCGTAGTGGGCGAGCAGGGCGTGGGTCATGCGGATGCGGTGCGGCTTCATCGGGTGGCCCTGCCCGTAGTAGTAGTTGCCGACCTCCGCGTCGTAGAAGTAGCAGACGCGGCGCTTCGAGCCGTCCGCGCCGGTGGTGGGCAGCGAGTTTCCGCCGCCGCCGGCCGAGATGTCCATCGCGGCGTAGGGGAGGCGCCTCTCTGTTCTCTCCTCCGCGTGTTTGTGCTTGCCTCTGTGTGTGGGTTTCGGTATCTCGGCTCTCGGCGGCGTTTGAGTTGGGAATGGGGAGCCGAGGGCGACGAGACGAGGGGAGCCGAGGGCCGGAGACAGGAGGAAGGTTTTCGATTCGGCTATTCTTCGTCCTGTACGAGCCGTTGGATCGCGGATAGGTTCAGCAAGCCGCTCGGCTGTGCTTGACCGGTCGTCGTCATCCCTTGCCTGGCCGGAGAGAGAGTTTTGCAAGCCCAGCTGTTGTGAAGCTAAACCAAAAAATTGGACGTACAAGATGTGATTTCCACTATAAATAAAAATATGATAAGTATTTTAACAAATGCTTTATGTAGGATTATTGGATAGCTTGCAGTATTAATATGTACGAGTTGATAAATCTGATATAAGGCTAAGGACAACATTGAGAAACAATCTGCTAGTAACTTGTTTGAATGTACGCACACCGGAAAAAAAGATTCTAGATTTAGCCAGACTGCACAAACCATACGTAAGTACTGCCTATTATGTAGACTTTATATGTACAGTTTGACCATGACTATTCAAACTATCAAACACTGCCCTAACAGTGCAGAGGACGGGGGTCATCCTCCTTTTCTAAAAAAAAAAAAATCAAACTATCAAACACTACCCTAACAGTGCTATCAATCATATTGGAATGAAATTAGGACGAAAAAACAGTACCAGAACTGCACAATGGGACAGCAATTCCTGATGTAGAGATTATTGAGGAAAATAGCTCATCAAGCATGTTACTTTCGAGCATTCCGTCCCATCCGCCTCTAGGAAGAATTCATCATCTCATGAACGCATCTATAAGTTAGAACACATCATTGCAGCTCAAGAGGCACACGCAAAAAGGCAAGGGGTAGGTTTGAGCAAGACCTGAAAGTAGTGCTTTTTGCCCAAATACAAAAAATTAAAGACCTCAAAAAAGCAGCTACGAGATTGAAACTGTCAAATGGATCAGCACAAGAAAACCATTGTCTTTGGAAGAAGGTAAAAACATATGAATGCAATGCTTAGTCACCTAATAAAGAATCATCAACATAATTTTCCTTTATCTTCTTTATAGTGTTCGATACTATGTCTCATAGTTCTCATTGTAATTGTCAGGTTTCAGTTTTAATGAAAGATCTATTGGCAATATTTGAATTCTCATATTCCGGGGATTTAGAAATTGAATCTATTTTTTCCTAAAATTTTAAATTAAATTCAAATTTGGTAGGAAAATGTCATAATATATGAATTGTAGCTTTTTCCTACCTGGACGGTAATTGTGACAGAAATGCAGGCCGCCACCCTTGTGTGGTCCCACATGTAAACAGTTACGCCAGCATCTTCCGGGCCCATATGTCGATACCATTGACCCGTCAAAGCTGGTGCCCAACTTATTACTGAGGCCATCGTCGGTGATGAAACCACATCCTGACCCACATGGAAGCAGCCACGTCAGCATCTGTTGGGACCATTTGTGAGAATCTTCGACCGGCCAAACCGGCGAACCGATTACTGGTGACAGATTGTCGTCGCCAAAAATGATCTTAGATGGCAAATCCGTGTATCATAGGTGACAGTTTGGGTCACCACCGAAAATGGTCATTCGTGACAAAATCAGGTTCGTCGCCTAAGACACGATCTTAGGTGACAGAAAAAGTGGTGCTGTGAAGATTTTATTTTTTGTGACGGCGCTTCGGTGACGGTGGGGTGACGGCCGAAAACCGTACCAAACCATTTTCGATGACGAAAACCGGTTTTATGTGACACAGTGAACCATCACAAAAAACCTCGTTTTGTAGTGGGTATAAATAGACCATTGGGCATCGAAGGAAAGCCAAGGGGGGCACAAGCTATAGGCACCCCCGTAGGCGCCCTAGTCCTAGGGTGCCTACACCAGGTGCCTACTGTTAGGAACGAGAGTATATCGACCAGAGGGGGGTGAATGGGAGATTCAAAAATTCTTGAGAATGTTTTGAACCGATCCCAAACACAGCAGCGGAAATAAGGTTCGGTAGCAAGGCACTTAATTAAGCTCGCTATAGAGGAACATATCTATCGATGTAGAAAGCAGTATTTGATCGAACGAAGAATATCACAGGTTAGACAGGTACGATGGTAATGCAAAATATGATCAGATGCAAAATCAGGAGGGAAACCTAGATATGAACTGCGATGGAAATGCACGGGGAAATGGTAACAAGGTGAATAGATTCGGCACTGAATGTAATTACGCAGACATACAGAAGTACGAGGAGAAATAAATTAACCTGAGATGATGGAAAAGAACGATGAGACTGCGATAGACAATTGATGAACTATGTTTGATCAGGTACAACTATCGGCACTGAGCACGAATGTAAACTGCTGATGGAAATGCAGTAATGTAAAGCGAACCAGTGGTGCTCGATGGCGACAGAAGAATTTGGTAGACTAGTTCGCCCTTCTGCCAAAGGACTACGTCTGGTTGGAGGGGTTGTGATTTAACACAGAAGATAAACTCTCTTCGCCCTATTCTCCTTCAACTCGGAGCTGATCAAACTCCAGTTGATTTCACTCATGGTAGATACTTGTCGGCGATCTCCAAACCTTCGACAGACCTCTTCGCAAACCACAATGACTCTTGGTTGCTGAAGATCTTGCTCGGTGAAGACAATTACTCTTCGACACTCGAGCCGACACCTATCCGTCTAGAGAGTGCGCAGCTCTCAAGAGTAATAGGCACAAGAACTCTAACTCAGAACTACTGTGATGCTCAACCACTGTCTAAGTTTTGGCTCTTGATTTTTCTCTCGATGGATCTTAAACTCAATTCTCTCGGAGAGGGGATGCTCAATCAATCTTCTCAGAAATCTTAAGCGGAGCAGCCAACGGGCAACGTTGGAGCGGGGTGGCTATTTATAGCCGCAGCCTTCCCTGAAGGGAAAAGACCAAATTGGACATGTGGAGCAGCCAATGGCCGAATGACACGAGTCCAACGGTCGGAATTTGAGCACAACGGTAACATTACTTGTGGGGCAAGTAATGCTAACTCCTCAGTTCGAAAGATATCTCCTGCAGCGACGAAGAACAACGTCTTCTGCTGGCAGGTAATCATTCGAAGCATAAAGAGATTTCTCTCAGTCTCGCATAGGTTTGGGCTATGCATCACAGCGGATCTAAGCTTCGAGAACCTATACCCCTCTTAATAGTATGGAGGTCCTATGACTCAAATAAATGGAAGAAGAACAACGAAAAGAATGCTACGTCTTCACTTCGTCTTCGACTCCCATCGCTGCAGTCAATTTTCTTCGGACATAATCACCGAACCAATTGCTTCGCGTCAGCAATAAAAGTTCGAGGGGTCAACCCCTTCACTTCATTCTTCTTGTCTACAAGTCTTCAGAGGATGTAGCTCTTTCTTCTCTGCGGTGCAAATATTCTTTGGTGAAGTTCCTCGAACTGTACACCTGAGACAGCATTCTCTTCGGCACTGCATGGACTATTTCTCTTTGTGTGCACTAGCAAACAAATTAGTCCATGCCTGTTTCTGTCAACAATCTCCAAAACACAAGAGGGCAAGTATTGCACCAACAATCTCCTCCTTTTTGGACGATTGTTGACAAAACAGAACACATCGAAAGATAGATAAAAGAATGAAATGGAATGTGAAAGAAGGTGAAAGACGAGAGATAAATACGAAGATGAAACACGCTCCCCCTGAGGATATGCATCATTCTGATTGGAGTGATCATAGGAGATAATATGGAAGGTAGCGAGGTGAATCTTCGTATGAGTGTCATCGGCAGATGATCTGATTCGTAGTTTCATCCAATGCACTCGACGGTGTCTGAGGTGTTTCCAGCCACACACAACCTTTGACAAAGATTAGTTAGATAGCGAAGATAATTTGAAGAACGTTGTGGCAAAAGGATACGCCATGAAGATTTTCTCAGAACACAGTTTAATTCCACACGAGATATAGATTTCCTGCAAATTTGATGTTCGAGGAATAATCATAGCAAAGGAGTCACAAGTATATTGCTCGGAGTGGATATGCTTCAAACGAAGTTTTCCTGCAACAAAGATGATCCCATAGACATATGCGAGGGAAAACAGCTTATCAGGTAGACAGAAAGAATTCTCTTTTGAATTCACGAATAATTTTACTCTGAGGCGACTATTCTTCTCCTGCATCGTTAGATAGTGAAAGATAAGCATAGGTGTAAGATGTATGTAGTTTCAAGGAGTAAGATCCCTCTTTTCGAGAGACATGAATTCCAATCCTCCTCGAGGATAATCATTGCAAGGAAGTAATCATTCGATAGCACCTGTAAACAAATAACTGGAAGCAAATATAGCATTGCAGGGGTTATTAACGGTACATGACGACGCAAGTATACCATCACCACAGGCGGTGAGATCAAGTTCCACAACCAAAAGTTCAACGACCAAAAGGAAATAGTTCGAAAGAAGAGCAAATGGCGAATGGAAACACCCTGCAAATAAACCCGCTTGTCTATCTCTCGATGTTCTTCTCCCCCTTTTTGTCAACAAGTGTCAAAAAGGAAAGAGAATGCATGCGAGGAACTACTCGTCCGAAGAATCCCCAGAACTCGAACTGTTCGGCGAAGCAGACCGAGCGATGGTTGAGGCCGAAGCAGGAGTTGGAGATGCAACACGGGCTTTGGAATCAGCTTCGGGAGTAGCAGTGCGAGGTGCATCTGGCTTGTATATGAATGTGCCTGCCGTGTCTTCAAGATCATCATCGGGTTCAACAAACAGCAGGTCGGTGGACGCAGAACGCTGAGGAAGCACTGGAGTTTGCCTTCGGATGCGAGGAACTTCAAACAATTCCAGATGATCATAATCTTTCTCGATTCCTTTGGCAGATAGTTGTTTGCGAGAATAATGCTTGCGCAGAAGGGTCCACGAGCGCTTCTTCTGTTCTTTCTCATACAACAGAGCTTGACGAGCATAATTGTGAAGCAGATTGATCTCAGTCATCATTTCCACTTTTTCTTTGCGGTCGAGCTTAATGTGACTTTCCAGGGCTTGTTGAGTACGAAGACAAATCTCGTATACTGAGGGATTTTCTTCACGAGGGATTTCAACTGTGACCTTCTTGACCTTCAGAGCTCTAGCAGAGGCAGAGGCAGTGGCATCAATAGGTGTCTTCCCTTTGCCGATGTCCTTCACAATACGGAGAGTGTCTCGGACCGGTGGCATGAAAACTTTCGGAACATATGGGCAAAAGAACTTTTTCTCGATAAGCTGCTCAATGGCGAACATGACCCATGGTGCATATGGCTTCAAGACTTGAGGGCTATCAGCTGCATAGGCCAAGTTGCGAATGAGAAGATCTGGAATGTCAAATCGAATGCCATGAGCTATTGCTTGAAGAGCATTTGCCATGATGCCATGAATGGTTTCGGGCCTGTTTGTTGGCGTGAGAGAGTTGCAAAGGACATAGAACAAGACTTTGTTCCCATAGGCCAAATTCTTAGGATTTGCCTTGGTACATTCATCACCAACAAGTTTGGGGTCCATCAGCATGTGAAGTTCAGCTTCGGATACTTCCCAAAAGTGCAGTCTGTGTTCTCGTGAGGCATCAAATTCGCATCGAGGTAGATTCAATAGTGCCAAAAACTGGTCAGCTGAGCATTTGATCTTTTCTTCCTCGGTCATCCATTCGAGGATCCAAGTACTGCTATTTACCAGGTCTCCTGAGATATAAAGAGTGGCATAGAACTGAAGGATAACTTCATGATTCTAGCCATGATTGAAACGAAGAAAACTCTTCATGAACACTTGTTCAATCTGCTCGATGGTGTGATGGAAGCAAGGTAAACTTTCGAGCTCAGCGAAATCCAGAATTTTGTGCTTGAATATCCGATTCTTGCCATACAGAATGCGAGCATAATACACGGCTTGTGCCTTCGTCCAGAACCTTGGTGACAGCGAAGTCCTTTCTCCATCATATGGGCTAGTCCCAAAGAATGCAAGTTTCGAACGATGAAACTTCTCATTGAAAGCTGGACCATTTGGGCCATCATTGACAGGAAACAACGGGAAGGTTTCCAACGGGTTTCTCAGCGGTTCTTCATCGGCCATAGATTGGGTCCGAACATCATCAGGTGCGGGCACATCTTCATCAATAGGCTTGAGAGGAGCATGAGGCTTCCTTGATCTTTCTCGTGCAGATGGCTTTGAGGAACTTGACTGACTACTGTTCTTGCTCGCCGGAACTCCTTCGGCATCTTTCTGACTTTCGGGCTCAAGGGCCTTTTCTTTCCTTGCACTTTCATCGGCGAGAGGCACGACAACTTCTTTCTCGGGTGCTTGAGTCACAACTGGTGGGGCAGTTTCTTCTCGAGCCATCGGCTCAGCAGATTTCTTTTCTTCCTCTACCAACTGTGGTGCAGTGGTAAGAAGAGCAGGATCAACATCCATCTGGGTAGGGGCACCAGATGATGAGACCGGGGGTGTTTTCTCTCGGGAAGCATTGAGCTCTCCCTCAATCTTGTCATTTTCCTCAATTGGTTCAGAGGGCTCTGCTTGCAATGTTCTCGACGGCGATGGATCTGCCTTCTCAACCTCAATCTCTTCATCAACTTCGTCAACTGGCGATTGCTGCTTGGGAGGTGCAATTTCCTCATCAGTCCTTTCCAAGAATATATCAACAACTTCTTGTTGCTCTTGGGCTACTGGTGCAGGAATGATAACCTCCTCAGCGCCAGCTTGCTGCATGAGTTCATATTCATGCGGTGGAGATGGTGGAACCTGCTGCAAGGGTACGTGGGAGTCCAGTGGAGTAGGCTCAGCAGCGACAGTCTGAAGGCGGCGGTCTTGATTTGCTTTTGGTTTGCTCACTTTCGCCATAGCCTTCTGACGTCTTTCCTCTTGAATTCTTCTTCGAGCAAGTTCAGCCTTGCGGTCAATTTCATCGTTTCTCCTGTCACACAACTGAGATACTTCCATGTGCAAGCGCGAGTGCCACTCAATTTTCTCATTGCGCAAGACACTGAGGGCCTTTGTGAGTTCAACAATTTCTTTGTTCCTCTTTTTCCTTTCGGATTCAGTCTTGGCCTCATTTCTCATTTTCTCGACAGCTTGCTTCTCTTTGACAGCTTTGTTCAGCTTCTTGGAGATTTTCTTCAGCTCGATAAAATGCTTTGTCACCATTTCGGCAACATCATCAGGCAGTCCCAGACCGCTCACATCATCAGCTTTTGCATCATATGCAGCACTGTCAATCACATCGATCATGAAATTGAAATCATACTTCTGTTCCTCTGTGGGAGCAGGAACAGTGAGCTTGGTCTTCTTGGCAGCCACATCTGCTTGTTCTTCAGAGTGCAGCTTTCTTTTCGCTGCTGTGCTTGTCAAAGTTCTCGGATCTGCAGAACCCGAAGGTTTGTCAGTGGACAGAATGGGTGCATGCCTGGGTGATCTCCTCGGAGATGGCAAAGCTTTCACTGGCGAGGGAGTCTTGGATGGCTTGTTGAGAATGGCGGGACGATCATACAATGGGATTTCATCAGGTGTATCTTCTCTGGATGACTCATCAGACGAGTTGGGAACAGCCTTCTTGGTTCTCTTGGTGAGGGTTTTCTTTCGAGGTGCACGAGGGGAAACTGATTTCCTTTCCTTAGAGGCTGAGGCACGTTCCTTCTTCTTTTGTATGTCTTGCTGGGTCAGCGCGACGTTTTTCGCTTCGACTTGGTTCTTCTTAGCTTCTCTAGCTTCACGCTTGGCTTTGGCCTTCGCCCTCTTAGCTACTTCCTCGGGAAAATCAGCGATAGTTTTGAGGGAGTCGGGATGAGCATCTGCTGGCTGTGGTGGTCTGACTTTTTCATCATCTGGGCCAATGCAATTTTCGGCAATGCAGTCATTCCATGGTGGAGTGAAGGCAAAAAGAATCTGGTACTTCTCGCGAACATTTTCGTATCGGTACCATTTGCCAGCCCAGTGGCGGCGAATCCTTTGGAGCCTGTTGTTGCGATCTGTCGTTGATTCTCCTTCAGGTGGAGTTCTGTAACTGTCAGGATCAGACATCTCTGCAGTGGTGTTCTTTTCTCTGCCACGACCGCCCTTTTTGGGATTTCCATCGGAAAAGATGGTTAGAGCGTCAGTGACCAATTCATCCTCGGGCTGACTATGAGCAGAGGGAATTTCTTCAGTATCTCCTTCGGACACAAATTCTTGTCTCTTCTTCGGAGCCTTGGGTGGCTTCGAGGATTTTCCTCCTCCAGTCATTCTCATTCGTTCAGACCTTGGTGGAAACTGAGGCAAATATCCTTCAGAATCTGAATGCTCTTCCGAACTCTGTGACATGACCAACCTGTGAAATAGAATAGATGCGAGGGAAAAACAGGGTAGGGTCATGAGCATGCACAGAAAGATTTTGAACGAGAAAAAAAAAATGAGGGAGATCAACAAGGAGCTCATGGTAAAACAGAAAGATATCATCGATAGATTTTACAAGCTAGCCACAGACAAATTCTAGGCAGGTTGATAGCTATCTAATCTTTCGGACAATCACACATGAATCCTAGACGAGCAGAACCAGTATGAGGAAGATCTACAAACCGTACCAGTCAAATCCAAGTGACTCCTAAAGATCTACCGCAGTGAAATAAATCAAGGAAAATTGCATTGGTAAGAACTACCCTAAGAACAAAGAGATGGAGAGGAGCAGTTCCGGATCTAAGCGCCCTAACTTGGCAACTTAGATCAACTACGGCAATGCGGGAGGACGGATTACCGCACCGGCGTGATGAGCTGCGACGAGGCTTCACCGGAGTTGCACGGCAGAGCTTCTCGCCGGAGTTGCTTCGAGCTCGGGCTCGGATGAAGGTGAAACGAGGGTTTGCGCGGATGAGGAAGAAGACACGGTGAGGGGTATTTATAGCTGGAGAGCAGAACCTCTTCTCCGAAATCTACGGCCCACAGTTGCGGGACGCTCCGCATTCGACGGACACGATCACGATCGTGGGGATCGTGGGCACGTGGCAACCGTTTTGTGCGAGAAACTCGGGAAGAGGACGGGAGGTCGAAAGATTTGAAGGGCTGAACGCCAAAAATGGATAAAAGTTCGAAGTTGATTTCTTTCGCGACCAAGGACGTCGGAGAGAGATATTCTTCAGATCAAATTGCATGCTCACGACGGACAGCAAAGATTTGGAAGAGAGAGAATAGAGGGATAAAAGGGTCCGAAACAAAACACTCAGCCAAACGAGAAGAGACACCAAACGAGGAGCTATGAGTGAGTTGTTCATCAGACGAAACACAAACACGGCAACTCGAAGACAAACAACAGACAAATAAACACAAAGAACCAGCACCAACAATATGGATCTCAGGGCAAAGGATATACGAACAGAATCCCTGAGAGCGAGTTCCTGCAAGATGGGTTAGTTCTTTCTCGCAACCCACACTTGTGTGGGCAGCGCAGACCTCATTTGTCTTGAGTGAGCAGGGACGTTCCTTCGTTGATTTCTGTGATTCACATGTGCATTTCGAGAGTAATCATATGAGTAAGCATTGAAATTGTTCCCAGAGACATGAACATAATGATTCGAGGAGATACGCATGTACTCCTTTTGTCGAATGTTTAATCGATATCCATTCGAGGAAGTTGCAGCGCCAATCTGCGTGGAATTATCATTTCCTCGAAAGGAATTACTCTGCATATTCAGGTTAGCAGTGACTGATAAATTTTCAATGGTGCACTTCTTCACCCAGATTTGCTTCTTGGGTGAACCAGACCTGCAGTTAGTCCCAACATACTGAGCGACAACCTTACCATTCTGCTGTTTGAAGAGTTTGTAGTTTGAGTCATCAGACTCCTCAGAAACAACAGGAATGAGAGTGTCATAACCAGACAGGAGCGCAGGTTCGAGAGTTTTGATCTTAGCTAGAACCCAACTTGTTCGAGGATATTGCTCGGGAGTCCAGTAGGTTCCATCAACGTTGAGTTTCCTTTCGAAACCCAATCCTTCCTTTCGGGGATTTCTGTGCAGTATTGACTTCTTGAGCACATCACATAGTGTTTGATGTCCTCTGAGGCTTTTTAGCATTCCTGTCTCAAGCAAGTTCTTTAGCCTGCAATTTTCATCAGAGATAGCAAAAAATTCCTCGGAAGAGGGGTTAGAGATATCATTCGTAGTAGTTGCAACATTCTTGATGAAAGCATTGGATGATTCAGTATTCGAATCAGCATTGCTACGTTCTAGGCATTTTGAGCAAGGAGGCACAAAATCATCAGGAAAGTTGTTGGATTGCTCGGCGAAGAGAGAAGCTTTTTCTTTCTCGAGTGCGTTATAAGACTCTTTCAGTGACTCGAGTTCTTGATTCCTGCTAAGGAGTTCATCTGATAAATTCTCGTAGTCGACTGTAAGAGAATCATATCGTTCGGAAAGATTATCAATCGTTGAAGAAAAAGCATCGTGCTTTTCAGTCAACTCTTGATTCTTCTCCATCTCTTCGACCAGTAATCCTTCGGTTTTCCTGAGATTCATCTCAAGTTTTTCAAGCTCATCTTGTTGAGATTTTGCAATCTTAACAAGTTTTGCATAGGCAATGTATTCAAAGGAATATTCAGACGAAGATTTTCGGTGTTTTGCTGATACCTGATCCTTTGAAGTTTTTGCCATGAGACAGAGTGCGATTGGTTCATCATCACTTGAAGCATTGTCATCAGTGTCTGATTCGAGAGATTTCTTGGATGATTCATAAGCGACGAATGCATGGCCTCTTCCTTGGCTTCTGTAAAGCTCTTCGTCTTCTGATTCGGATTCGGATGTTTCATCTTCTGATTCCATATTCATTTCAGCACACACCCTAGTCAGCTGCGATATTCTCTTCATATTAGAATCAATGGCCGCTCTGGTTTGCACGTCAGTGACTGGTCTCGTTGAAGAAGATGCTACAGATTCATTTTTCTTCGAGAGCTTAGTGTGACGATCCACTCGAGTGAATCCAGAGCAGTGAAGATAAATCCATCTGTTGCTAGGTTTTTCATCTTGCTCCCAGTAAGGACAGTGCGCGATGTAGTGACCGAGTTGTTTGCACTTGAAGCACTTCATTTCTTTCAGAGGTAATCTTCTCGAGGATTCATGCAAGTCAACTTCGTCATTATTTGTGAGACACAGATTTTGTCTTCTGAGATCACTTAGCCTTTCTGTGAGCATTTCGAGTTCTCTTGTGATAGAGTGTTGATTCTCGACATCTTCTTCTTGTGAACTGCCATAGTGTGAAAGAATTTCCCCTTCGCTTTCTGAAGAAGATTCTTGATGCCCATTTTCAAGTTCCATCTTTTCTTCGTGAATAGACAACAGCGTCATGACCTCGACGTAGTGAAGTTCTTCATAGTCTGGTCTTTGCTTGATTTCAGCCACGATTGGATCGAAGGTTGCATCAAGAGCACTCAGCAGCTTGTTGACTACATCTCTATCGGTGATATCTGTTACTCCTCGTTGATGAAGTCTTTCAACAATGTTTGTCAACCGGTCGGTGAGTTCCATAGCACTTTCCCTACGAAGACTCCTGAAACCAGCAAACATGGCACGAAGCATATCTGTGTGTTGATCCGTTCTGGCAATGGATTCTTCATGAACATCCTTGATGGCATCCCAGAGTTGCTTGGCAGTTTCAACCTTTCGGAATCGAATGAAAATGTCTTTCGAGATACTGTCACAGATGATATCTTTCGCTTGAGCATTCAACCGCATTATGGCTTTGTCATCGGAAGTAGGAGCATCAGGATGCTGAACAGTGTATCCATTTTCCACAATTTGCCAAAGTTCAATGTTGATGGCTTGAAGTCTGATTTTCATTCGCTCTCTCCAGTAGACATAATCATTTCCATCGAAGATAGGAAACCTATCAGAGTGCGAGGATCTACCTGCATGCGACATACTCAAAACTCCAAGGTTGTTAGACCTTTAATAAACAGAGACAGGGAGTACCTGCTCTGATACCAATTGTTAGGACCGAGAGTATATCGACCAGAGGGGGGTGAATGGGAGATTCAAAAATTCTTGCGAATGTTTTGAACCGGTCCCAAACACATCAGCGGAAATAAGGTTCGGTAGCAAGGCACTTAATTAAGCTTGCTATAGAGGAACATATCTATCGATGTAGAAAGCAGTATTTGATCGAACGAAGAATATCGCAGGTTAGACATGTACGATGGTAATGCAAAATATGATCAGATGCAAAATCACGAGGGAAAACTAGATATGAACTGCGATGGAAATGCACGGGGAAATGGTAACAAGGTGAATAGATTCGGCACTGAATGTAATTACGCAGACATACAGAAGTACGAGGAGAAATAAATTAACCTGAGATGATGGAAAAGAACGATGAGACTACGATAGACAATTGATGAACTATGTTTGATCAGGTACAACTATCGGCACTGAGCACGAATGTAAACTGCTGATGGAAATGCAGTAATGTAAAGCGAACCAGTGGTGCTCGATGGCGACAGAAGAATTTGGTAGACCAGTTCGCCCTTCTGCCAAAGGACTACGTCTGGTTGGAGGGGTTGTGATTTAACACAGAAGATAAACTCTCTTCACCCTATTCTCCTTCAACTCGGAGCTGATCAGACTCCAGTTGATTTCACTCGTGGTAGATACTTGTCGGCGATCTCCAAACCTTCGACAGACCTCTTCGCGAACCACAATGACTCTTGGTTGCTGAAGATCTTGCTCGGTGAAGACAATTACTCTTCGACACTCGAGCCGACACCTATCCGTCTAGAGAGTGCGCAGCTCTCAAGAGTAATAGGCACAAGAACTCTAACTCAGAACTACTGTGATGCTCAACCACTGTCTAAGTTTTGGCTCTTGATTTTTCTCTCGATGGATCTTAAACTCAAATCTCTCGGAGAGGGGATGCTCAATCAATCTTCTCAGAAATCTTAAGCGGAGCAGCCAACGGGCAACGTTGGAGCGGGGTGGCTATTTATAGCCGCAGCCTTCCCTGAAGGGAAAAAACCAAATTGGACATGTGGAGCAGCCAATGGCCGAACGACACGAGTCCAACGGTCGGAATTTGAGCACAACGGTAACATTACTTGCGGGGCAAGTAATGCTAACTCCTCAGTTCGAAAGATATCTCCTGCAGCGTCGAAGAACAACGTCTTCTGCTGGCAGGTAATCATTCGAAGCATAAAGAGATTTCTCTCAGTCTCACATAGGTTTGGGCTATGCATCACAGCGGATCTAAGCTTCGAGAACCTATACCCCTCTTAATAGTACGGAGGTCCTATGACTCAAATAAATGGAAGAAGAACAACGAAAAGAATGCTACGTCTTCACTTCGTCTTCGACTCCCATCGCTGCAGTCAATTTTCTTCGGACATAATCACCGAACCAATTGCTTCGCGTCAGCAATAAAAGTTCGAGGGGTCAACTCCTTCACTTCATTCTTCTCGTCTACAAATCTTCAGAGGATGTAGCTCATTCTTCTCTGCGGTGCAGATATTCTTCGGTGAAGTTCCTCGAACTGTACACCTGAGACAACATTCTCTTCGGCACTGCATGGACTATTTCTCTCTGTGTGCACTAGCAAACAAATCAGTCCATGCCTGTTTCTGTCAACAATCTCCAAAACACAAGAGGGCAAGTATTGCACCAACACCTACGCACTGGGGGTGACCCCTGGTGCAAGACCCTGGCTCTTGAGTATTCTTGTGACTTGAAACTTCCCGAATCATTCTTATTTTACTTTTGCTCGGACTTTTTCTGGGGATTTTCCTATAAAAACAGGAATTGGCACTAGGCACTGGATTAATATGTTAGTCCAATAAAATTCAATAAAAATATGCCCCAAAGTGTATGTAAGTGAAAGCAATATAGCATGAATCATAAAAAAATCGCAAAGAGAGCCTTGGCTCAGTGGTTGGGCATGCGGTTGTGCAGTCTAACGACCCGAGTTCAATTTCTAGAATTGACAGGTGATGCACAGGGGTTTTTCCCCATTTATTGAGGATCAAGTTTGGCGTGTGGTGTAACCACTCATCAAGAAATATCTTGATACTCATTTAAAAAATTCTGAGGACCATGTTTATCTTAGTACTCATACTAACTAGTAGAGTGCCCGTGCGTTGCTACGGGCAACAATGCATAGAAATGAATCAAACAAATGATTAACCTTGTTTCCAAGGTCAAAGCTCGTTTCTCCTTCATACATCCGGCCATGTTCGGAGATCAAACGGGCGCCCAACGGGCTCCCCAAAATCCAACCTGGACAGTCCGGGCTCCACCAATCCAGCCCATATGTGAGGAAGAGACGTGTTTGTCCGAACTATCCACCATGTTATCTCAGGAGGTCCCACAAAAACCCCACTCCACGACGCACTCATCCCTTTACCTACCGGGCCCTCCCCTTCCCGCTCGGTTTCCCGCCGTAGCGGGACATTTTTCGCCAGAGCCCTCTTCTTTCAAACCGGAGGACGCCCACTGTTTAATCTTGCCGACCTCAAACCTCTCTCTTCGACAACATTTCCTCTCGCCCGCAGTCTCCTCTCGGCTCCTGCAGCAGGTTGGGGCCATGGAGCATCCTCCCACGTGAGGTGAACAAGAGATAAGCACATCTACAGACTCAACGGTAGGGGTAGATGCTAATGTGGCTAACCGGTGTCTGTCTGCATCTTCAGCTCAGGTCCTCACATGACACTTCCTTTTATCCAGCTTCACCTGATGATTTTCTCATGCTCTCTGAAGCAAACAACGCCATATTCTCATTGATTAGCACTTTAGGGGAGTAGTGAGTGATTTAAGAAGTGAATGAGAAGCTAGCATGACATGGTTGATTGGTTGACTGGTTGTAGTACATCAATGACTTGCCTCGACAATTAAGCATCCATATATGTTAATAGTACTGAAGGCTAACCTCGACATAAACATGTCCATTACAGTTGCTAGCTTCTGCCAGAACCCAAAGTCATACTCTTTCTCTAGGATCTAACCAAGGGCTGCACCGCAGTGCAATGTCACACTATAGGCATAGTTCACGATGTTGCTTCCCTCTCCTTCCTTCCCTTCCACAGTCCACATTATCTTCTTTCTGCTGCCACTGCCATATGCATAGCCTTTATTCTGCTTTTCTTCAAGGTTTCATGTGAAAAGTATGAGGGCACTGGCACACACTACAAATAAAATTCTCAATAAGTATCGTCTCTATTTATATCTAGTAAGTAAAACTCTGGGATACCAACATCAAGTATTTTCTACTAACTCTGTTCCTAAATGTAAGAATTTTTTGCAGTTCAAGGGTGTATTTGGTAACAAAAAAACACATGAAATCAAATCAGAGCATCCAAAATGGAAGCCTATCATAAATTAGTGAAGAATCCAAATCACCACCATGATTCCACAAGGAACTAATCAAAGTGTCGACATATCTGTCATAAAGTGTTTCATTTCTCTCATACAAAAATTAAAATAACTCAACAAATGAAGTCAGAACCTGCAATGGAAATTTGTTAAGATATTAGTGACAAGAACTTTTCTGTTTAGTGGCAAGATTTAATAATCAATGATCACTTTCATATGCATTATCAAAATTTTAGAGCATGTTCTTCCTATACGTAACAGTAGACTTAGTACAAAATTTATTAACCTTTTAAAATCTTCAAGTATCAATCCTGAAATTCGATACTACCTAATAACCTGAACTTCGGCTGTGATTTTGAGAATATCATCAATATGAAAACCATCTTCAATCTTCGACAAATCCCTAATCTTATTCCATCACGAGTAATGCTGCTCCTCCTAGATATAAATAAACATGAGAGGAGCACTTTCACCTGGATCGATTCCATGGGCGTTTGGGGAGTCATGTGGAGCTAACACGGTCAAATTAGATATGACATGGATTTTCTTTCAAGAATGAAATGTTCGTGCTTTTATTGAGCTCAAACCAACAGGAAATTGCAACCAATAGGAAGAGAACAAAGAAGCTCTTGTATGCACACACCTGAGATTCAAGAATGCTCATTTCCTTGCTCCAGCCCACATAGTTTGTTCTTAGAATCCTGCTTGAAAACACGAGCTATACTTATTCTTCTCAAGATGAATAGAAGACAATACCAAACGACAGCTTTAACCTGAATATCCGGGCTGGAACGAAACAGTGCTTGTCTAACACACTCGTACAATAACTGAACATTGTAAAAGAGTGACAAAATATCTCCGTCAAAAACACAACCCATACCTGAATAATCATGGCGAAGTACATATATCTCCAGAAAGAGACCATGACACCAACGGGCATCTGTTACACGTTCTGCATAGCAAAAGTCACAAACATGCAAATGATTATCACATTCACTTGGAAACCTGAGCCGCCATTCTTCATTGCCACCAATACACCGATCCACCATTACAAACCTCCGATCGCAGCCACCATGACTTTCTCTACCTCTGTCAATCCAAGGGAAATCTATATTTAGACATGTCCCATGGCACCGACAAGAAAGCGAAGCTTCGTGCCACGTCCTCATGAAGCCTGACTTGACAAAGATAAGGGAGCGCATGACCGGATCAATTCCGATCTAGATATCCAGTGGCTCCATGCGCCAATCATCGGACATCTCCGATAGGAAGACCGGAACTCGTCTGCGTTTTGATCGAGGAGGCCAGCGTGAAGCAGATCGCCGACTTGGCGCTCGAAGAACTGCAGGGCCAAACCACCTTTATTCAGGCCGAGCCAGCAGCCCCCACGCTACCGGCCGGCTGCAGAGGAGAAGACGAATGCCGCTGACATGTTGGTCTTCCATCGCTGAAGGAGCACACGGCCGACACCCATTGGTCCCAATTCGGACACAAACAGGGCCGCGCCCCCACCTCCCGAGCGTCCGTCTGATGCGCACAGCGGCCACGACAAATTGGCCCAGGTCAGGCCCAGGACAGGCCCGATGCCGGTGCCGCACGCCATGGCAGCACCTTCTCCGATCGCGCCGCCGGGGGCCGACCACGTCCGCCGTCATCTCCTAGCGCCGCCGCACCTCGTCTTCAACTCCACAGGCCACCTCACGCGCGCGTTCGTCGCCTTGGATCTCCGCACAAATGCTCCGCAACCGCGTGCCTCCTCAGCCATCCGCCTTCAGCGAGACGGGCACCACCACCGCCGGCGGCGGCGACAGCGGCCAGGGGAATCGGGTTCGGGGAGGGCTTGGTTAGGGTTCGATGGAACCTCCGGAGTCCCCTGAGCGGAGGAGACCCGGGAGGTCTTCAGGTGTTAGTTAATTAGACAGTCAAGAACCGTACTTTTTTTAGGAAGAGCAACAAACGCTGATTTCACTTGTATTAAGCAGAAAATTGTTACATAGTTACATGCTTGAGAAACCATAGAGGCTACAAAGGGTAAAGAAAGAAAGAACCATACTTGAGATGGACGTAGATGACTATTGCTAGCAACAGTGCTGATGCTTTTTTTACAATATAAAGAAAAGCTTTATTGATAGCAACACGAGGCAAAACAACCTTTCTTTGTTACTCCAACTTAAGAAGTAGGAAGAGTATATAAACGGCATGGTATATCTCACCAATCATCGATGGATTGTTGTTGCTCAACACCAGGTAAGCTGAGCGAAACAGAGGTTTCCTCTTTGCAATACCAAAGATATTGCAATAATAAATGTCGATAACGTCAGGGGAACATCCATGCGGCCATAGTACCTATGCAAATATACAGGAGAAACATCAGAACTCAAAGCTGTAGCCATATTAACAGGAACTGACAACCAAATGTAGCAGTCCTTCCCTCTTGAGCAACCCCTCCCCACCCCCATTACATGTGCACACAAAGAAAAGCATATAGCGTAAATTATTATGATCATCTGAAAAAAGTGTGTCGAAGCTCTTATCTAGTAAAAAATTCTACGAAGTGAGCTAAAGCAATCAAGCAACATCTGTAAGCTGATACCTCGAAAGTATACGAAAATGCACTGATACTTAAAGTTCTTCTGACTCAAGAAATTGAGTGATAAGATGGGGAATTCAGTGATGAAATGGTAATCCGTGAGGCCTGATTCTCACCATGTATAATGACCCCACGATCAGAATGGTAAGTATTTGCATCAAGCTAAAGCTACAACTTCCAGACTGAAGGTTCCAATGCTGACATTTGAGTTAATTGCTACCTTCTAATCAAGAATTCCCAACCAAATTAAAGAGTGAGTGAGCCAAGGCAATTTTATACTGGTGGCTCTCCTCTCAAGAACCCAGGTACGCACTATGACCACTTCACAACGACGGCGAGCATACCTAGCACATTTATACCAAAAATTGTGACTAAATACCACATAAATTACAGTAATCACAGCAAAGTTCTAGTACACTGGAGTAGAAAAAACAACAAATGCGGGGCTTCCTTACAGCGTAAGGATGGGCATGAGAGCGCAGATGGCGGAGCAGAAGAGGGACACGTAGCGCGTCGGAGGGGTGCCGCCGCCGACGGCAGTGCCACGGACGAGCCCAAAGTACTCGTGGGCACCGACGAGGACTACGAAGGTCATGGCGGCGGTGAACACCCAGCAACCGGCGACCACGACGCCGCCCGCGCTGCTGGACTCCTCTTCCTTGTCGACCTCCCACCGGCCGCCCTCCATGCTATAAGGACGACGCGGCGCCCCGACCTTGAGCGTTGTACAGGGCGTCGATGGCGGCTAGATTTCGAGGGGAGGGGGCGACGCGTGTGAAGGCCACGACCGCCGTGGCGCTGGTAGAGATCATGGGGTGGCGGCGGCGTGTGGAGAGAAGGAGCAGCAAGGTTGTGGCCGCCGAGCGGCGTGGCATGGGTGCGGCGGGGTGGCGGGCGATCGTGAGGAGGAGTAGGGAGAAGAGCCCGGGTGGGGATTGCATGACGCGTGGTCATGAGTGAAAAGATGGGTTAGGAAAGTTAGGATTTGAAATTGATTGCCATAAAATTGGATTTTATTGTATGGTAACGTGCTATCGGTTCCTGCCTGTTTGTAACGTGTGATTAGGAAAGTTTTAAAAGATTAGGAAAGTTTTCAATGGGAGGGTGGAAAAACCAACATGAGAAGATGGTGGTGGGAGGTGAGACGAAAATAAACCAGACGAAATAAAACCGTGGAGGCGAGCCTACCAAGTGAGACATTAGGAGTAGAGAAATGGCCGTATGCATCCCTAGTTGGTGCAGATGCCGGGGAAGTGAAATTCTCCCCCAATTTTAAGGTTGATGGCCAAATTGATGGGGTAGTAAATCATCTAGTTGATGGTGGTCTCTCTATACTTCAATATGCCGGCGATACGATTCTCTTCATGGATCATGACCTCGAGAAAGCGAGAAATATGAAACTGATTTTATCGACATTCGAGCAACTCTCGGGTCTTAAGATCAATTTTCATAAAAGTGAATTGTTTTGCTTTGGTGACGCTCAAGACGAGGCCCATCTGTACGCTGAACTGTTTGGATGCGGTTTGGGCCAGTTTTCGATCACATATTTGGGGATACCGATACATTATCGGAGACTCACAAATGCTGAATGGAAACACGTCGAGGAGAGACTGCAAAAAAGACTTAGCAGTTGGAAAGGTAAACTATTGTCTCTGGGTGGAAGATTGGTCCTCATAAATTCAGTACTAAGTAATATGGTACTGTATATGATTTCCTTCTTCCAGTTGCCGAAAGGAGTTTTACATAGATTGGATTATTTTCGATCAAGATTCTTTTGGCAAGGAGATAGCGAGAGAATAAAATATCGACTGGCTAAATGGAGTGTGGTTTGCCGTCCCAAAGACCAAGGTGGGTTGAGCATTCATGACCTTGAGGTTAAGAATAGGGCCCTCCTCGGCAAATGGTTATTTAAATTACTGACGGAAGATGGTGTATGGAAAACCCTCCTAAGGAGGAAATATGTGGGTTCCAAGGCAGTATCCCAAGTATACTGGAAGCCTGGGGATTCCCACTTTTGGGCGGGTCTAATGGATATGAAGAAATATTTCTTCTGCTATGGATCCTTCTCGATTAAGGACGGTTCGGAAATTAGATTCTGGGAGGACAAGTGGCTAGGAAATGCCACACTCCGGGAACAATATCCGGCTCTATACAACATTGTGCGCCACAAGGGTGATATTATCGCCACGGTAATGGAATCATTTCCGCCAAATGTGACATTCAGAAGAGATTTAATTGGACCCAGACTCCAATCGTGGAACATCCTGCTCCAGCGGTTGTCCACGGTCCAATTGTCATATGCTACTTGTAGTCTGCGTTGGTATTTCCCCGAAGAGGAGATGATGATGCAGTACAGTAGAGATAAGTATTTCCCTCAGTTAAGAACCAAGGTTATCAATCCAGTAGGAGAACCAAGCAAAATTCCGTTAAGCGCACCTGCACACACAAAAGCAAACACTTGCACCCAACGCAAATAAGAGGGTTGTCAATCCTCTTAGCGGTTATTTGCAAGGATTAAATCTTATTGAGGTAAATAGATAAACTAAACTACTAATTAAAATAAAAGTAAATAAATTGCAGCAAGGTTTTTTTAGGTTTTTTATATAATAAAGATAGACCCGGGGACCATAGTTTTCACTAGAGGCTTCTCTCTTGAACACATAAACATACGGTGGGTAAACAAATTACTGTTGGGCAATTGATAGAAAAGCAAATAATTATGAAGGATTCATGGCAATGATCATGTATATAGGCATCACGTCCGAGACAAGTAGACCGACTCCTGCCTGCATCTACTACTATTACTCCACCCATCGACCACTATCCAGCATGCATCTAGGGTATTAAGTATGAAACAGAGTAACGCCTTAAGCAAGATGACATGATGTAGAGAAGAAAATTCAAGCAATATGAATAAACCCCATCTTTTTATCCTTAATGGCAACAATACAAATACGTGTCATGTCCCCTTCTGTCACTGGGATTGAGCACCGCAAGATTGAACAAAGCACCTCTCCCATTGCAAGATAAATCAATCTAGCAGGCCAAACTAAACCGATAGATCGGGGAGAAATACAAAGCTATAACAATCATGCATAAAAGAGTTCAGATAAGACTCAAATATTTCTCATGAATAATCTGATCATAAACTCACAATTCATCGGATCCCAACAAACACACCGCAAAAGGAGATTACATCGGATAGAACTCCAAGAACATTGAGGAGAACATTGTATTGAAGATCAAAGATAGAGAAGAAGCCATCTAGCTACTAGCTATGGACCCGTAGGTCTGTGGTAAACTACTCACACATCATCGGAAGGGCAGCAAGGTTGATGTAGAAGCCCTCCGTGATCGATTCCCCCTCCGGCAGATTACCGGAAAAGGCCTCCAGATGGGATCGCAGAAGAACAGAGGCTTGCGGTGGCGGAAAGGTTTTCTGTTCTAGCTCTCTGGGGGCTTCCCAATATTTGTGAATTTATAGAAGTGGAATTAGGTCAAACGGAGTCACGTGGGCCCCACAAGGTACTACGACGCCCCCCACCCCGGGGCGCGCCCTAGTGCCTTGTGAAGCCTCCGTGAGGCTTCTGGCCTCCTCCCGAAGCTTCCCAGGTTTCTTTTGTCTAGAAAAAAATCTCCAAAAAGTTTCGTGGCATTTGGACTTCATTTGGTACTGTTTCTCTGAAAAGCCAAAAACAAGCAGAAAACAGCAATTGGCACTAGGCACTGGGTTAATAGGTTAGTCCCAAAAAATGATATATAATTGCATACAATTGCATATAAAAACATCCAAGATTGATACTATAATAGCATGGAACAATCAAAAATTATAGATACGTTGGAGACGTATCAAGCATCCCCAAGCTTAATTCCTGCTCGTCCTCGAGTAGGTAAATGATAAAAACATAATTTTTTGATGTGGAATGCTACCTATCATGTTTCATCATGTAATCTCTCTCTTACGGTATGAATAATAATATCCAAATGATTCAAAGCAATAGTCTATAATTTGATATAAAGACATCAATACTCAGGCATACTAGCAAACAATCATGTCTTCCAAAATAAAAATGCTAAAGAACGTTATCCCTACAAAATCATATAATCCTGTCATGTTTCATCTTCTTCACACAACGTACTTATCATGAACAACCCCGGTTTTAGCCAAGCAATTGGTTCATACTTTTTAACGCGCTTCAGCTTTTTCAACTCCCACTCAATACATGAGCGCAAGCCATGGATATAGCACTATGGGTGGAATAGAGTATGGTGATAGAGATAAATAGGAGAAGTCAAAAATGGAGAAAGTCTCAGATCAACGAGGCTAATCAACGGGCTATGGAGATGCCCATCAATTGATGTCAATGCGAGGAGTAGGGATTGCCATGCAACGGATGCACTAAGAGCTATAAGTGTATGAAAGCTCGACATGAAAACTAAGTGGGTGTGCATCCAACTTGCTTGCTCATGAAGACCTCGGGCATTTGAGGAAGCCCGTCATCGGAATATACAAGCAAAGTTCTATAATGAAAAATTCCCACTAGTATATGAAAGTGACAAAATAGGAGACTCTCTATATGAAAAACATGGTGCTACTCTGAAGCACAAGTGTGGAAAAAGATAGTAACATTGTCCCTTCTCTCTATTTCTCTCATTTATTTTTTTTCTTTTTCTTTTCCTTTTTTTCTCTTTTTTTTCATGGCTCTTTTTCACCTCTTTTTTTTTTATATTTTTTTTTCGTCCGGAGTCTCATCCCGACTTGTGGGGAAATCATAGCCACCATCATCCTTTCCTCACTGGGACAATGCTCTAATAATGATGATCATCACACCTCTATTTACTTACAACTCAAAATTACAACTCGATAGTAGAACAAAAATATGACTCTATATGAATGCCTCTGTGAAAGAACATGTGCTGCCCCCATGTTTGGTTTTGGTAATTGATGACAATCCCTATGGACTAATGGTTGCCTTGAGTTATATTTGAAGGGTTTGTCCATAGGCATTTCTTGAAGTCCATTTGTTGGTTTCAAGGAGATTTTGAGATGACCAAGGTGGTATTCAAGGATTTATCCAAAGATTGGTCATGTGATAGTTGAGCTTATTGCAAGCATGTCTTGAAGAAGAAGATTGTGTGAACATTCATGTTTACATTCAAGACATCATATTTATGATGAGAAGACTTGATACAAGGTTGATCGGGACTAAGTCAAAGAGTGAATCAAGTTGATCAACACACAAAGCGTAGAAGATGTACCGAGAGGGATCAAGTGATCCCATGGTATGGTAAGCATTGTCCATTACGCTTTGTGTACTAACCCATTGTCTATGTGAGAGTTCTATGTGGGGTTAGGTATGTTTCCATGGGCTTGCGTCAACAGGAAGATCTCATTCAACCCATGAAAGATGACATCAAGTGGTGATCGTCATCAAGTTTGCGGTGTGCAAGTTCAAGTGGAGCATCACGAAGAGATCATGCTTGAAGCTTGCCGTCCATTATGGTGACAATGGACTTGTGAAGATGTGCCGAAGAGTGGCTCACCCATAGTGGAGTATGGGGGAGCAATCAACTAGTCTTCATCGAGCCAACACAATCAAGAAAGGTGGTCCAACTTGAGGAAGTCAAGATCGTCATCATCTAGCTCAAGTGGACTATGTGCAAGGCAAAGGTTTGCCCTTGATAGGTTTTCTATTTTACCGGTCTCATGGTGGTAGTTTGGAGACCGGGTTATAGGATCGATTGCCGTACTATCAAGGGGGGCTCTCGTATGAGTAGCTTGATCGTATCGTTCGTAGAGAGCTCAAACCATTGCATCCTTGCATCATCTTTCTTGGTTCTTATTTGGTGTTTCTCTTTGTGAGTTTTAGAGTTTATGGTCATCCACATGACAAGCTCGAGTTCATCGAAAACGGAGTTCATATGCATCTTCTATGATGTTTTCGATGTTGGAGTTTTTGCCGGTTCTTCATTCATAGAGGTTTCACATCTCTATATCATTGGCATTTTTCTACTGCCTCTTCTCACTATAACCACTCGCTGTTTGGATAGTACTCGTCGTCATCTATTCAACAAGCTTGAGTTTGCTTAATTCGGAGCTCATATGCAGAAGTTATGGCAGTTCTGGTTTTCTTGCTCCTTCTGTTTTGCTTGAGCGGTAGTAGAGCGGTAGTAGAGAGCGGTAGTACCCCTCAAGCGGTAGTACCTCTCCCCCGAGTGGTAGTACCGCTTAGGCGGTACTTCCGCTGACCAATACTGCTTCCACTTCCGCTTATTTTATGCTTCTGTTACCCAATCCGCTTGAGCGGTAGTAGAGAGCGGCAGTACCTCTCTAAGCGGTAGTACTGCTCCCCCGAGCGGTACTACCTCTCCCCCGAGCGGTACTACCTCTCCGGCAGAACTACCGTTCATGTTTTTCTGTCTCGTTGGACTGTTTTGACCATGCTAAGCGGTAGTACCGCTCCCCCAAGCGGTAGTACCGCTTGTGCACGACTTGTGGGCATAACGGTTGGATTCGGGGGTGCCTATTTAAGGGGGCCTTCTTCCCCAATGGTTCCTATCCTTAGAGCTCGTGTTCTTCCCCCATTGTTGACCTTCTTCGAGCTTGCTATCTCTCAATCCCTCCAATGATTCTTGCTAGTTCTTGAGGGAAAAGAGAGAGGAGATCTAGACCCACATTTCCACCAATCACTTTCTCCTCTATGTGAGGGGAACCCCTTGGATCTAGATCTTGGAGTTCTTCGTGTTCTCTTCTTCGTTCTTCCTCTCATTTTCTTCCCTAGCATTAGTTGCTTTGGTGGGATTTGGGAGAGAAGGACTTGGGCACTCTGTGTGCCCTTGCCATTGCATTTGGTGCATCGGTTTGAGTTCTCCACGGTGATACGTGGAAGTGAAAGTTGAGAAGCTTGTTACTCTTGGGTGTTTGAGCACCCTAGAGCTTGTTCCTCTTGGGTGCTTTGGTGCCCTAGACGGCTGGTGTTGTCGGAGCTCAATCATTGTGGTGTAAAGCTCCGGGCAAGCGTCGGGGTCTCCAATTAGGTTGTGGAGATTGCCCCGAGCAATTTGACGGGTACCGGTGACTGCCCCCAAGGGTTGCCAATTGTACGGGTTCGGTGACCGCCCCCAAGGGTTGCCATTTGTACGGGTTCGGTGACCGCCCTCAAGGGTCCCTTAGTGGAATCACGGCATCTTGCATTGTGCGAGGGCGTGAGGAGATTACGGTGGCCCTAGTGGCTTCTTGGGGAGCATTGTGCTTCCACACCGCTCCAAACGGAGATTAGCATCCGCAAGGGTGTGAACTTCGGGATACATCATCGTCTCCGCGTGCCTCGGTTATCTCCTTCCCGAGCCCTTTATTTGTGCACTTTACTTTGTGATAGCCATATTGTTTCTTGTTATATTTCTTGCTATCACTTAGTTATTTATCTTGCTTAGCATAAGTTGTTGGTGCACATAGGTGAGCCTAGTCGATTTAGGTTTTGTGCTTGACAAATTAAACGCTAGTTTTATTCCGCATTTGTTCAAGCCTAAACCGTAATTATTTTAAAGCGCCTATTCACCCCCCCTCTAGGCGACATCCACGATCTTTCACTCTGGCAGTGTACTGATGTCTACTACACAACTTATTCTTGTAGACTCGTGTTGGGCCTCCAAGCGCAGAGTTTTGTAGGATAGTAGCAATTTTCCCTCAAGTGGATGACCTAAGGTTTATCAATCCGTGGGAGGCGTAGGATGAATATGGTATCTCTCAAGCAATCCTGCAACCAAATACAAGAAATCTCTTGTGTCCCCAACACACCCAATACAATGGCAAATTGTATAGGTGCACTAGTTCGGCGAAGAGATGGTGATACAAGTGTAGTATGGATAGTAGATATAGGTTTTTGTAATCTGAAAATATAAAAACAGCAAGGTAGCAAGTGATAAAACAGAGCACAAATGGTATTGCAATGCTTAGAAACAAGGCCTAGGGTTCATACTTTCACTAGTGCAATCTCTCAACAATGCTAACATAATTGGATCATATAACAATCCCTCAACGTGCGATAAAGAATCACTCCAAAGTTCCTATTAGCGGAGAACATAAGGTAGAAATTGTTTGTAGGGTACGAAACCACCTCAAAGTTATCCTTTCCGATCGATCTATTGAGCCATTCCTATAAGTGTCACTAACAGCCCTAGAGTTCGTACTAAAATAACACCATATGATACACATCAACCAACTCTAATGTCACCTAGATACTCCAATGTCACCACAAGTATCTGTGAGTTGATTATATGATATGCATCAAACAACTTCATAATCATAATATTCAATCCACACAAAGAACTTCAAGGAGCGCCCCAAAGTTTCTATCGGAGAAAAGATAATGAAAACGTGCATCAACCCCTATGCATAGATTACCCCAATGTCACCGCGGGAATCCATGAGTTGAGTGCCAAAACATATATCAAGTGAATCAATATAATACCCCATTGTCACCACGGGTATTCATATGCAAGACATACATCAAGTGTTCTCAAATCTGAAATATTCAATCCGACAATAACGAAACCTCAAAGGGAAAAGATTCGATTCATCACAACAAGGATAGAGAGGGAAGAAACACCATATGATCCAACTATATTAACAAAGATCGCGATACATCAAGATCGTGCCAAATCAACAACACGAGAGAGAGAGAGAGATCAAACACATAGCTACTAGTACATACCCTCAGCCCCGAGGGTGAACTACTCCCTCCTCGTCATGGAGACCGCTGGGATGATGAAGATGGCCTCCGGTGATGATTCCCCCCCTCCGGCAGGGTGCCGGAAAAGGGCTCCAGATGGGATCTCCTTGGTACAGAGGCTTGCGGCGGCGTAAAAACTCATCTAGGTTAACTTTCGGGGGTTTCTGAATATATATGATTTTTCAGCGTTGGAATCACGCAAAGAGGTGCCACAGGGGGCCCACGAGGCACCAGGGCGCGCCTGGGGGAGGGGGGGTGGCGCGCCCTGGTGGCTTGTGGGGCCCCTGTGGGTCTTCTGCTGCTCCCCCGAAGCTTCCTGGGTCTGTTTCCTTCCAGAAAAAATTGTCAAAAAGTTTCGCTGCATTTGGACTTCATTTGATATGGATTTTCTGTAAAACCAAAAACAAGCAGAAAACAGCAACTGGCAATGGGCACTAGGTCAATATGTTAGTCCATAAAAATCATATAAAAGCCATATAAAAGTGCACCAAAATCATACAAAACTATAATAAACATGGCATGAATACTTCATAAATTATAGATACATTGGAGACATATCAGCATCCCCAAGCTTAATTCCTGCTCGTCCTCGAATAAGTAAATGATAAAAGAAATAATTTATGAAGTATGAATGCTAGCATAGTGCATAAGTTTGATCAATGATAATTTCAATCACTTTTCCTAGCATCATAACAGCAACTCTTTCTCATAAAACTCATCATGATAAAGTAGCAATCAATTCACATGTTATGGTTCAAACAATGCATTCTCTTGAAACTTAACAACCTATGTTCTTAGTCACCAAACAATTGCAATTCAACTTAATTTCAACAAAGTCTAAGTAAGAGCTCCACATACTCAATTATCATATAGTCTTCTATGATTGCTAGTACTCAAAGCATATTTTTAGAACAAATGGCATCCATCGAACACAGAGAAAGATAGGGGCTTAATGTTTCGCCTCCCAACTTATTTATCATAGAGATAATTGTCAACAATAATAATTCATGATCAAATATATTTGACTGGCCATATGTGCCTGAATCTTTCCCCACCACATGATGCTTGCCAACTAGAGAATAATTGAGGTTGAAATGCGAATGAATACTTATTGACTCTTGCATAAAAGTAAATACATAAAAGTAAATGCATAAAAGTAAAAGATAGGTCCTTCGCAGTGGGAAGCAGAGGTTGTCATGCGCTTTTTATTTTTGGATGCACAAGCCCTTAATGCAAAGGAACGTCACGTTATATTGCCCCTTGTGATAGCAACCTTTATTATGCAGTCCGTCGCTTTTATTTCTTTACCATCACAAGTTCGTACAACGCTTATTTTCCCTTGCAATAAAAGATCATACATATTTTAGGAACAATTTTTATTGCTTTTTTGCACCGATGACAACTTACTTGAAGGATCTTATTCAATCCATAGGTAGATATTGTGGACACTCATGGGAAAAAACTGGGTTTAAGGGTTTTTGGATGCACAAGTAGTATCTCTACTTAGTACAAATTTTTGGCTAGCAAAAGATCCTAAGCAAGAACCACATGTCGGAGGATCCATAACAATATAACTTCTATGCAAATATACCCAAACATAACTCATTACGTTGTCTTCCTTGTCCAACTTCAATTAATTTGCTCAAGTTTGAAAATAATTAATGGGTATTCACAATCATAAAAGATGTCCAAGATAATATATTTATATGTGAAAGTTCTCTTCCTTATACTAATCATTCATGAATTGCTTGTAAGACCAATATTGTGATTGTCAAGCTTCAATAGATTTCACTTTCTAAACCAAATGTGAAATTACTACTAGGCATGATACAAGCATATGAAGCACATATAATTTCAACTTTATGATATTCAATTCATTCAACAATTTACTCATAGGATATAAGTGAAGCACAAGAGTAAATGACAAACTACTCCAAAAAGATATAAGTGAAGATCAAATGAGTAGTTAAGCAAAAAGGTAGCTATGTGAGGGCTCTCTCTCATTTGAAAATTTTAGATCTTATTATTTTATTCAAACAGCAAGAAAAACAAAATAAAATGACATTCCAAGAATAGCACATATCATGTGAAGAAGCAAAAACTTAGGCTCAACCAAAACTGACCGATAATTGTTGATGAAGAAAGGTGGGATGCCTATTGGGGCATCCCCAAGCTTAGTTGCTTGAGACTTCTTGGAATAATAACTTGGGATGCCTTGGGCATTCCCAAGCTTGAGCTCTTGTGTCTCCTTAATTCCTCTCATATCACGGTTTCCTTAAATCTTAAAAACTTCATCCACACAAAACTCAACAAGAACTCGTGAAATAAGTTAGTATAAATCAATACAAAACCTTATCATTCCCTACTGTAGCAAATCACTAAAATTATAATTTACCATTGCATACTAAATGCCTCTGCATATTTAATAATCCTATCCTCAAATAGAATCATTAAACAAGCAAACATATGCAAACAATGCAAACATAACAGCAATCTGCCAAAACAGAACAGTCTGTAAAGGGGGATTTAAAATTCATACTTCCCTAACTCCAAAAATTCTGAAAAATTACCACGTGATAGAGAACTCATGCATTCTTACTGTGTAAAAATTTCATATTTTTATCACGTTCTGACTATTCAGGAATATTCTGGACATAACAGAAAACTTTCTGTTTTCAAGCAGCAACACATGAACTTGCAAACTGAGCATGGTAAAGGCTATAATTGGCATTTTATTGAACTAAAAGATACAAAACATGATTATTGATAACAGAAATCAAATCACAACAAAATAAAATGACGCTCCAAGCAAAACACATATCATGTGACGAATAAAAATATAGCTCCAAGTAAGGTTACCGATAATGTTGAAGACGAAAGAGGGGATGCCTTCCGGGGCATTCCCAAGCTTAGACGCTTGAGTCTTCCTTGAATATTACCTTGGGGTGCCGTGGGCATCCCCAAGCTTACGGTCTTGCCACTCCTTATTCTCCTCATATCGATATCTCACCCAAAACTTGAAAACTTCAATCACATAAAACTTAACGGATCTTGTGAGATAGGTTAGTATGATAGAAATAAATCATCCAGTTAGGTACTGTCAAGACAAGTTTCATAATTTTTATCACATAATGCCTACTGTATTCTATCATTTGCACAATTTATATTACTCAATATAAGCTATGGAAACACTAAAACAAGCAAACTATGCACCGAAAACAGAATCTGTCAAAAACAGAACAGCATGTAGTGAGCGATTTAAAAACCATAATTATGTACCTAAAAAAATTCTGAAAAATTAGGAAGACGTAAAAAATTTGTAACCCAATGCTTTGTAAAAATTTCAGAATTTTATCATGCTCCAGTATAGAATAGAAATTCCAGCACTGGACGCAAAAGTTTCTGTTTTTGCACAGAATCGAATCAACAAGTATCCACACTATCCCAAAGGCTTTACTTGGCACATTATTGAAAGAAAACATATAAAACATGATTACCACAGTAGCTTAATCATGTGAACACAAAAAAAACAGTAGGGTTAAATGTTGGGTTGTCTCCCAATAAGCGCTTTTCTTTAATGCCTTTTTAGCTAGGCATGATGATTTCAATGATGCTCGCATAAAAGTAAAGAATTGAAACACAAAGAGAGCATCATGAATCATATGACAAGCACTTTTAAGACTAACACACTTCCTATGCATAGGGATTTTGTGAGCAAACAATTTATGGGAGCAAGAATCAACTAGCATAGGAAGGCAAAACAAGCATAACTTCGAAACTTTCAACACATAGAGAGGAAACTTGATATTATTGCAACACCTACAAGCATATGATCCTCTCTCATAATAATTTTAAGTAGCATCATGAATGAATTCAACAATATAGCTATCACATAAATCATTCTTTTCATGATCCACAAGCATAGAATTTTTATTACTCTCCACACAAGCAATTTTCTTCTCATTCATAATAGTGGGAGTATCATATGATACTTGAATACTAAAAATTGTTTCCACATTAAAAGAGTAATGTTCAGTAAAAGGGTATTCATAATTATGACAAGTATTATAATAATAATCATCACTCTTTTTCATAACATAAGTATCATCACAATAATCATCATAAGTAGCAATTTTGTTCTCATCATAATCAATTGAAACCTCTTCCAAAGTAGTGGATTCAACATTAAATAAAGTCATGACCTCTCCAAATCCACTTTTATCATTATTAAAATAGGATTGAACACCCTTCAAAATAGTGGTATAATTATTATCTAGAGTTGACACTCTTCCAAACCCACTTTCATAAATATTGCAATCATCATAAATAGGAGGCATGCAATCATCATAACAAATTTGATCATTCAAAGTAGGGGGACTAAAAAGATCATCTTCATTAAGCATAGCATCCCCAAGCTTGGGCAAACATTAATTGCAGCAAATAAATTCTCAAACATGTCATTCTCATCAAACATAGCATCCCCAAGCTTGTGACTTGGCATATCATTAGCATAATCACTATTATCATCAATAGTATGAATAGCACCAATAGTATAACAATTATTATCATCACAATTTTCTAAGTTGGTGCCAAAAAGATTTTCAAGATTATAAGAAGTATCATTATTTTCCCAATCATAATCATCATAATGAGTAATAGGCATAATAAAATCATCCTCAATAGTTCCTTCGGACATTGTACCATAAGACAAAGAAGCAATATCATCATCAAGTATATCATCTTCCACAATTATTTTTGATTCACTCTCATGAGGCCCAACAATAATAGGAGCAACATTATTTGGGAGGGATACCTTTTTACCTCTACTCTTTCTTCTTTTCTTCTTCTTCACCACATCATGTGTGGGTTTAATCAATTCTTCCGAGCTTCTTATTGATGAGATTGGTTGAATAGGAAGCTCCTCCTCGTCACCTATTTCATCATGAGAGACAATAGGAGGGAAAGTGGAAATCTTTACCCTTTCATTAGTGTTCCTTTTATATTCTATTGGTTTTCCCGTCTTTCTATAGTTGGCAATATAAGCATTCTCATTGCAATTTACCATACAAAACATATAGATTTGCTTTAGATTAGTTTCAATGTCATCCGTGAGAATGAATACTTCAAACCAACTATTTTTATGTGACAATTCCTCACACCCCCAAAATAGATAAAGCTCATTATATAGTTCAAGGGCGGTCAAGTCATTACAATATTTAGCCATGATTCGATCATGAAAAAGTATGCATTGAAAATTAAGGTGACCAACTTTATTGCAAAGTTCACAAGTAATGGGATGAAGAGAGCATAATTTTGTAGCAAATTCATCTATCACTTTGAGCAAAAAATTGGTTCTATCATGTTTATACTTCTTACAAAATCTATCAACCCTATAAGGCATGTCTTCACAAACTTTATGCACTCCACAAAAATTAACATGCTTATAAGAAACATTTTTGTCATGACTAGTGCAATCATCTTTAGTATTTTGGATATTCATAGAATTCATACTAACAACATTGCAATCATGCTCATCATTCAAAGATTTTATGCCAAACATTTTATTGAATTCTTCTTCTATCAATTGAGCATAATTTTCCGCTCCATCATTTTCAAGAAAGACATTATAAAGACGAATAATATGAGGCAACCTCAATTCCATTTTTTTGTAGTTTTCTTTTTATAAAACCAAACTAGTGATAAATAAGAAACTAAAAGATTCAATTGCAAGATCTAAAGATATACCTTCAAGCACTCACCTCCCCGGCAACGGCGCCAGAAAAGAGCTTGATGTCTACTACACAACTTATTCTTGTAGACTCGTGTTGGGCCTCCAAGCGCAGAGTTTTGTAGGATAGTAGCAATTTTCCCTCAAGTGGATGACCTAAGGTTTATCAATCCGTGGGAGGCGTAGGATGAAGATGGTATCTCTCAAGCAACCCTACAACCAAATACAAGAAATCTCTTGTGTCCCCAACACACCCAATACAATGGCAAATTGTATAGGTGCACTAGTTCGGCGAAGAGATGGTGATACAAGTGTAGTATGGATAGTAGATATAGGTTTTTGTAATCTGAAAATATAAAAACAGCAAGGTAGCAAGTGATAAAACAGAGCACAAATGGTATTGCAATGCTTAGAAACAAGGCCTAGGGTTCATACTTTCACTAGTGCAATCTCTCAACAATGCTAACATAATTGGATCATATAACAATCCCTCAACGTGCGATAAAGAATCACTCCAAAGTTCCTATTAGCGGAGAACATAAGGTAGAAATTGTTTGTAGGGTACGAAACCACCTCAAAGTTATCCTTTCCGATCGATCTATTGAGCCATTCCTATAAGTGTCACTAACAGCCCTAGAGTTCGTACTAAAATAACACCATATGATACACATCAACCAACTCTAATGTCACCTAGATACTCCAATGTCACCACAAGTATCTGTGAGTTGATTATATGATATGCATCAAACAACTTCATAATCATAATATTCAATCCACACAAAGAACTTCAAGGAGCGCCCCAAAGTTTCTATCGGAGAAAAGATAATGAAAACGTGCATCAACCCCTATGCATAGATTACCCCAATGTCACCGCGGGAATCCATGAGTTGAGTGCCAAAACATATATCAAGTGAATCAATATAATGCCCCATTGTCACCACGGGTATTCATATGCAAGACATACATCAAGTGTTCTCAAATCTGAAATATTCAATCCGACAATAACGAAACCTCAAAGGGAAAAGATTCGATTCATCACAACAAGGATAGAGAGGGAAGAAACACCATATGATCCAACTATATTAACAAAGCTCGCGATACATCAAGACCGTGCCAAATCAAGAACACGAGAGAGAGAGAGATCAAACACATAACTACAAGTACATACCCTCAGCCCCGAGGGTGAACTACTCCCTCCTCGTCATGGAGACCGCTGGGATGATGAAGATCGCGTCCGGTGATGATTCCCTCCCTCCGGCAGGGTGCCGGAAAAGGGCTCCAGATGGGATCTCCTTGGTACAGAGGCTTGCGGCGGCGTAAAAACACATCTAGGTTAACTTTCGGGTGTTTCTGAATATATATGATTTTTCAGCGTTGGAATCACGCAAAGAGGTGCCACAGGGGGCCCACGAGGCACCAGGGCACGCCTGGGAGGGGGGGTGGCGCGCCCTGGTGGCTTGTGGGGCCCCTGTGGGTCTTCTGCTGCTCCCCCAAAGCTTTCTAGGTCTGTTTCCTTCCAGAAAAAATCATCAAAAAGTTTCGCTGCATTTGGACTTCATTTGATATGGATTTTCTGTAAAACCAAAAACAAGCAGAAAACAACAACTGGCACTGGGCACTAGGTCAATATGTTAGTCCATAAAAATCATATAAAAGCCATATAAAAGTGCACCAAAATCATACAAAACTATAATAAACATGGCATGAATACTTCATAAATTATAGATACGTTGGAGACGTATCATGTACCAGGATGTGCAATGATGCTAGCGTAACATGTATAAAATGATGAACGGTGGCTGAGCCACAAATACTATGTCAGCTATATGATCATGCAAAGCAATATGACAATGATGATGTGTGTCATAAAAAATGGAACGGTGGAAGTTGCATGTCAATATATTTCGGAATGGCTATGGAAATGCCATGATAGGTAGGTATGGTGGCTGTTTTGAGAAAGATATAAAGAGGCTTATGTGTGATAGAGCGTATCATATCACGGGGTTTGAATGCACCGGCGAAGTTTGCACCAACTCTCGATGTGAGAAAGGGCAATGCATGGTACCGAAGAGGCTAGCAAATTGCGGAAATGTGAGAGTGCGTATAATCCATGGACTCACATTAGTCATAAAGAACTCACATACTTATTGCGAAAATTTATTAGCCCTCGAAGCAAAGTACTACTACGTATGCCCCTAGGGGGGAGGTTGGTTGGAGTTAACCATCGCGCGCCCCCGACCGCCACACAAAGGAAGTCAATCAATAATAATTCATGCTCCAACTTCTTAGCATAACGACATACCATATGTGCATGCTTCGGGAATCACAAACCTTAACACAATTATTCTTACTAAACCACAATTATCTACTAATACCTCCCACATATTACCATCTTAATATCACAAAACTATTGCAAGGAATCAAATTTATCATATTCAGTGATCTACATAAAAGTTTTTATTATATCCCTCTTGAATACCTATCATATCAGGACCAAATTCATAACCCGTGCATATTACCATTGCTATCATGAGACTCTCAAAAAGATATAAGTTAAGCATGAGAGTGCAACTATTTCTTTAAAATATCATCACCGCCGTGCTCTAAAAGATATAAGTGAAGCACTAGAGCAACTGCCTAGCTCAAAAGATGTAAGTGAAGCACATAGAGTATTCTAACAAATAACGAATAATGTGTGTCCCTCTCAAAAAGGTGTGTTCAGAAAAGATGATTGTGACAAAATAAAAGGCAAAAAAAGAAAACAAACTATTTCACAAGACGCTCCAAGTAAAACACATATCATGTGATGAATAAAAATATAGCTCTAAGTGAGTTACCGATAGATTGTAGACGAAAGAGGGGATGCCTTCCGGGGCATCCCCAAGCTTAGACGCTTGAGTCTTCCTTGAATATTACCTTGGGGTGCCTTGGGCATCCCCAAGCTTTGGCTCTTGCCACTCCTTATTCCTTTGTCCATCATAGTCTCACCCAAAACTTGAAAACTTCAGCACACAAAACTCAACAGAAACCTCGTGAGATCCGTTAGTATAACAAACAAATCTTTAACTTTAGGTACTGTGGTAAATTGATTCATATTTAATATTGGAATAATTCTACTGTACTCCAACTTCTCCATGACTCATACCCCCCGATACGATCTATAGATTCATCAAAATAAGCAAACTATGCAACAAAAACAGAATCTGTCTAAAACAGAACAGTCTGTAAAGATCTATTTAAAAGCCATACTTCTGTAACTCCAAAAATTCTGAAAAATTAGTAAAACGTGGAAAATTCATATACCAATACTGTTTAAAAATTTCAGATTTTTTTGACACTCCAGTACAGAAATAAAAATCCAGCACTGGACGCAAAACTTTCTGTTTTCCAAACAACATCAATTATACTATCTTCCAAATCATCCCAAAGGCATTACTTAGCACAAACACTAATTAAAACATAAAAAAATAATCATAACAGAAGCTATAATCTTGCAAACACTCAACAACAGTAGGTAAATGCAAAAATTTATTTTATTCATTGGGTTGCCTCCCAACAAGCGCTATTGTTTTATGCCCCTAGCTAGGCATAATGCATAGTTTCAAGTGTTGTCATCCTTCAAATTGATTCCATAAGTGGCCCTCATAATGGATTCATATGGTGCTTTAATTGTATTCCTAGGGAAGTGTTCCATCCCTTTCTTTAGTGGAAATTGAAATCTTATATTACCTTCTTTCATATCAATAATAGCACCAATAGTTCGAAGAAAAGGCCTACCAAGTATTATGGGGCAAGAAGGATTGCATTCAATGTCAAGAACAATAAAGTCCACGGGCACATAATTTCTATTTTCAAGAATAAGCACATCATTTATCCTACCCAATGGCTTTTTAATAGTGGAATCCGCAAGATGAAAATTAAGGGAACAAGGATCCAAGTCGGTGAGACCTAGCACATCACACAAAGACTTTGGTATAGTGGAAACGCTAGCACCAAGATCACAAAGAGCATTACATTCATAATCTTTAATTTTTACTTTAATAGTGGGTTCCCATTCATCTTGTAATTTTCTAGGAATTGATACTTCCAACTCAAGTTTTTCTTCATGCGCTTTCATCATGGCTTCTACAATATGTTTAGTGAAACCTTTATTTTGTTCATATGCGTTTGGTGAATTAATCATGGATTGCAACAAGGAAATACACTCAATTAAATAACAACTATCATAATTAAAGTCCTTGTAATCCAAAGTAGTGGGTGCATTACTATTTAAAGTTTTAACCTCTCCAAACCCACTTTTTTCATTTTTATGATCAAGATTATCACCCTCCAGGCAAGTGGGAGTCCTTCTTTCTAAAGTTGACTCTTCTTCAGTCCCTTTTTCATCAAGTTTTATAATATTAAACAACGATTCAATAGGTGTAACACCAATCATTTTAATATCTTCGTCATTACTACGATAGAAACCGGGTGGAATTGCTTTTTCTATAAATTCTCGCTTAGCTCTCAACCTAGCGGTCCTTTCTTTACTTTCATTAATGGATACATAGATAGCTTTAATAGACTCGTTTATATCATGCTTAGATGGCAAAATTTTCACATCATGAGCAATTTTATCCATGTTCCTAGCCAATTCATCAACTCTATTCAATTTTTCTTCTATCATAGCATTGAAATTCTTTTGCGAACTAATAAATTCTTTAATATTACTTTCAAGATCAGAGGGCATCCTATTATTATTATTATTATTATTATTATTATTATTATTATTATTATTATTATTATTATAAGAATTACCATAAGGATTTCCATAATTATTAGAGGAATTTCTAGGGAACGGTCTAGCATTGAAATTACCCCTATAAGCATTGTTGTTGAAATTATTTCTAGAGACAAAATTCACATCAATAACATCATTATTTTGCTCAATCAAGGTGGACAATGGCACATCATTAGGATCAATATGAGCATTTTTACTAGCAACCAATTTCAATAAAGCATCCATCTTATCACTCAAAGTATTAATTTCTTCAACAGAATTTACCTTCTTACCAGTTGGAGTTCGTTTAGTGTGCCATTGAGAATAATTTGCCATAATATTATCAAGAAGTTTTGTAGCTTCTTCCAATGTAATTTCCATGAAAGTGCCACCTACGGCAGAGTCTAGCAAATTTCTAGAGACAAAGTTTAGTCCTGCATAAAAAAATTGTATGATCATCCATAAATTCAAACCATGAGTTGGGCAATTTTTTATCATTAATTTCATTCTCTCCCGAGATTGGGCAATATGTTCATGCTCAAGTTGCTTAAAATTCATAATTTGATTTCTTAAAGAAATAATCTTAGCGGGAGGAAAATACTTGGTAATAAAAGCATCCTTACACTTATCCCAAGAATCAATACTATTTCTAGGCAAGGATGAAAACCAAGTTTTAGCACGATCTCGTAGTGAGAACGGAAATAATTTTAATTTGACAATATCATTATCCACATCTTTCTTCTTTTGCATATCACAAAGTTCAACGAAAGTATTTAGATGGGATGCAGCATCTTCATTAGGACTATGTGACGCCCCCGACTTAATCGTGCACTAATCATACACGCAAATGCGCACAATCAAGCACATGGACTCACGGGAAGATATCACAACACAACTCTAAACTCAAATTTAAACATAATTCCACATATTACAAACCAGGGGTCACGAGGACCCGAATACATAAGTCATACACACAAATGATATCTGAGTACAGACATAGTTAGTCAAGGGTGCCTTAAGAAGGCTAGCACAAACAGCGACTCTAGATCGAAAAGGCGCAGGCCTCCTGCCTGGGAGCCTCAGAAACTACTCCTGGTCGGCTGGCTCAATCCAGTAGTACGTGCCGTCGGGACCCTCCTGGTAGTAGGCTCCTGCAGTGGCATCTGGCTCCTGGGCTCCATCGTCTGATGTATCACCAATGGAATATGGGGAAAAGAATAGCAGAGCAACCGTGAGTACTCATCCAAAGTACTCGCAAGACTGACATCAGAACTATGCTAATTATGCATTGGTATCAAAGGAATGGGGCTATATCTTTGGACTGAACTACAGAATGCCAGAGTAGAGGGGGAGAAGCCGAGCCTATCGAAGACTAGCATCTTCAAGCAATCTTGCAGCATCAGAAGAGAGTAGATAATAGTAACATATAATAGTGGTTGTTTAGTAGCAACTCCCTGAGATCCTTTCTCAACTATCCCGCGAGAAAGCGATCCCGAGAGCAGTAGTATCAGTTTAATAAGCATCATCATCAGTTTGTAGTTGTCATAGATCCGGATACAACTCTGAGCGTCCTGTTACCGTGGACACGGCTATTCGAATAGATAACTTCCCTGCAGGGGTGCACTACTGTTACCCAACACGCTCGATTACCTCTGGCCGGACACACTGGCTGGGTAATACCTGGCCTCGGGTGATCGACACGACGCAGTCCTACCTAGGCTCAGCAGAGAGGTCAGCACGCCGGTCTAAATCCTAAGTGTGAAGGGGTCTTGGGCCCATCACCCTTTGCACTCCTGCACGTTGCATGACTGGTCGGGGAGCAGGCGCGACACTGAATACACCAGTGACGTAACTAGCCCAACCCCAACAATCAGCCCGCATCTTCGAGCTGTGACGTCTGAAGAGCTTTCGGCTGATACATACGACGTAGAGGGTCCCATAACCATTATCCCACGTGGTGGTAGTGCGTATAGGGCACGACGACCCACTCAGATCAAATACCCAGTTCCGTTAGGCGTATTTAGTAACTCGCAGAGACGATCAGAGTTTCTGTCGCTCCGACTTGATAAAACTCGCGGGTACTCTTGGAGCCGACCCATCTTTAATGTTGTTCTCTCGCGGGCACCCTTGGGTCCAGCCCGACTTTAACAGTTTAAGTAGTGCAGTAATGTAAACATTTCCGCAATCACACCCAGAGTGATCGCGGCCCGGTAACAAGCATGGCATACGGACAAGGCGAAGGGCCAAAGATGGAACATCAGCATAGCTAACTAGGCATCATGGGATAACAGGTAATGTATCAGTAACAGGCGACAAAATCAGGCTATGCATCAGAATAGGATAAAGCAAGGCAGCAGCAACTTCTAATGCAAGCAGGAGGGAGAAAGAATAGGAGATATCGGCATGCGTCAAGGGGGGATTGCTTGCCTGGAAGCTCTGCTAAGAGTGGCTGATCGTCAGTAGGCTGCTCGTCGGGGGTGTAGTCGAACTCTGCTGCGACGGCGTCGGTCTCGGCGTCTATCGGGAGAGAAGGAGGGGGAAGAAACAATAAATCCATGGCAATAATGCAATCACTATGCATGGCATGCCTAAATGACATGCAGAGGTGTTTAACTGCCTAACTAAATGTTTTAGTTAATTTAGGAATTTATTTGGATTTATTTTATTAACGTTGAACACTATTAATTTATCGAAATCAGTCAAAAAGTTCCATGTTCGGTATGTTAGAGGGGGTGGCAGGTATGTGGGTAGCATATTCGGATTCTTCATATTTTTCTGATCATTTTTCATATATAAATTATTTTCATCCGAGTTACGGTTTAATTTATATGATTTTCAAAGTTTTAAACATTTTCTGGAATTATTTTAATTATTTAATTCCGAATTATCCGAAATAGTAGGGGATGACGTCAGCATGGCGTAGTGCTGACGTCAGCGGTCAACAGAGGCTGACCGGAGTCAAACCTGACCAGTGGGTCCCACTGGTCTGTGACTCATTTAACTAAACATGGTTTAATTTAATCTAATTAACCTAATTAACTAGTGGGCCCGCTCTGTCAGCGACTAATTAGTGTTTTAATTAATTTAATTAATTATCAGATTATCTATTTAATTAAAATCATTTAAACTGGCGGGACCCACATGTCAGCGACACGGGGCCGCGCTGACTCGGTCAACTGGGCCCAGTGGGACCCAGTGTCAGTGACTGCGCGGTGGGGCCCGCGGTGCCACGTCGGCGCTGAGTCAGCACCGGCCACCGGAGCACGCCGGCGAACTCGCGCGACGGCGAGCAACTCCGGCGAGCCCGGAATCTCTTCGTGGGGCACCGTTTCGGGCGTTCTTTGGCTCTACCGAACGAGTGGAGCAGCGCGCGTCGCGTGGGGATGACCGGTTGGACGCGGAGATGGCCGGAGTGACGCCGCCGCCGACGGGTGGCGGCGGAGCTCTCGGGCGCGACTCGGGCTAGCGGTTGCGGTGCGATTTAGCGCGTGCATTTGGGCTGATTCGAACGAGAGTGAAGTGCCGCATCGATCTAACCTATAAGCGCGGGCTACGGCGGTCGGAAACGGCAACAACGGCGAGCTCGAGCGGTGGGCAGAACATGGCGCGGCGGCGAGCTAGCTGCGGGGAGAATGAGCGGCTCGGGAGAGGAGGCAGAGGGTGGGGATGCTCACCGGGCGGCTAAGAAAAGCCCGTGGAAGCTTGAGCGCAGAGGAGCTCAGGGACGGCAGAGATCGCCGGCGTCCGAAGGTTGAAGACGGCGCCCGATCTCGCAATGTGGCGCGCCTCGGCTTGCGCTGGTCGGGCAGAGAAAGTAGTCGACGACGGCGGTTCTATCCGGCACGGAGGCGGGGCGCGGCGAGGTCAGAGGCCATGGCTACGGCGACCCATGGCGGCGACGGTGACGGGTGCTTGTGGGGGAGGAAGAAAACGAGCGAGGGAGAGGGATCTGGGGGGACTAGGGTTTCGGGGACAACGAGGGCAGCACGGGGGAGGCTTTATCCGCACGGGGGAGCCACGGGATGCACGACACCGCGACGATCGGAGCTCGGGCACGCGCGCCAGATGACGCGTGCGGGAGGAGGGAGACGACCGTCTGGCGGGCTGGGCCTTGCACCGTACGACTAGAGCCCAGCCGCACAGTAAGTCCTTTCCCCTTTTCTTTTTCTATTTTATGTTTCTTATTTATTTCGGTTTTGCAAATTGTTTGACCACTAAATGAGTTTTATATATTGTGTGACTTGGTTCATATATTACCATGCAATATTCTCAACCACCAGAAATTGGTTTGGGCTAAATATAATTGCATTTGTAATTCTATTAAATAAAATGGTATTAAAATGCTGTTGTTTGCTACTGTTTGAGGTTGATAGAGTCACTTAGACATTTTTAGTGATGTTGTTTTCCTGAACATAATTGGTTATGAATTATGTGTTATTTAATGAACATTTTAGTTTCTGATTTGAACAACTTTTATTTTTCACTTTAAATTTAAATTGAAGTTTGAATTAGGAATTTGAAATGAGATATGATCCAAATGATGTTTAAGCACTGTTAAGCATGCTGACTTGGCACTATCAAGAGGTGATCACTGTAGCTTAAGTACATGGGGTGTTACAGACTACCAGAAAATTGTTCTTTCATAACAAGATTAAGCAAGGCAACATTAATATCACATGACTCTGCACTAGTGGCGGGAGGAGCAATAGCAGTACTAATAAAATCATTATTATTAGTATTGGAAAAGTCACACAATTTTGTATTTTCTTGAGACATCGCGACAAAGCAAGCAAACTAGCAAACAAAATATTTTTGTGTTTTTGTAAAAAAAAATTAGAAGTGGGGGAGATGAAAATGAGAGGCAAATGCAAATAAAAGGTAAATAAAGTAAATGCAAGTGAATGATAATTTGTGCGAAGGTACTTGGTAATTTTGATGATGTCTCCCCGGCAACGGCGCCAAAAATTCTTCCTGCTACTTGTAGTCTGCGTTGGTATTTACCCGAAGAGGAGAGGATGATGCAGAACAGTAGAGATAAGTATTTCCCTCAGTTAAGAACCAAGGTTATCAATCCAGTAGGAGAACCAAGCAAAATTCCGTTAAGCGCACCTGCACACACAAAAGCAAACACTTGCACCCAACGCAAATAAGACGGTTGTCAATCCTCTTAGCGGTTATTTACAAGGATTAAATCTTATCAAGGTAAATAGATAAACTAAACTACTAATTAAAATAAAAGTAAATAAATTGTAGCAAGGTAGTTTTAGGTTTTTTATATAATAAAGATAGACCCGGGGACCATAGTTTTCACTAGAGGCTTCCCTCTTGAGCACATAAACATACGGTGGGTAAACAAATTACTGTTGGGCAATTGATAGAAAAGCAAATAATTATGACGGATTCATGGCAATGTTCATGTATATAGGCATCACGTCCGAGACAAGTAGACCGACTCCTGCCTGCATCTACTACTATTACTCCACCCATCGACCGCTATCCAGCATGCATCTAGGGTATTAAGTATGAAACAGAGTAACGCCTTAAGCAAGATGACATGATGTAGAGAAGCAAATTCAAGCAATATGAATAAACCCCATATTTTTATCCTTAATGGCAACAATACAAATACATGTCATGTCCCTTTCTGTCACTGGGATTGAGCACCGCAAGATTGAACCCATCACAAAGCACCTCTCCCATTGCAAGATAAATCAATCTAGTAGGCCAAACTAAACCGATAGATCGGAGAGAAATACAAAACTATAACAATCATGCATAAAAGAGTTTAGAGAAGACTCAAATATTTCTCATGAATAATCTGATCATAAACTCACAATTCATCGGATCCCAATAAACACACCGCAAAAGGAGATTACATCGGATAAAACTCCAAGAACATCGAGGAGAACATTGTATTGAAGATCAAAGAGAGAGAAGAAGCCATCTAGCTACTAGCTATGGACCCGTAGGTCTGTGGTAAACTACTCACACATCATCGGAAGGGCAGCAACGTTGATGTACAAGCCCTCCGTGATCGATTCCCCCTCCGGCAGAGTACCGGAAAAGGCCTCCAGATGGGATCGCGGAAGAACAGAGGCTTGTGGCGGCGAAAAGGTTTTCTCTTCTGGCTCTCTGGGGGCTTCCCAATATTTGTGAATTTATAGAAGTGGAATTAGGTCAAACGGAGTCACGTGGGCCCCACAAGGTACTACGGAGCGCCCCCCTGGGGCGCGCCCTAGTGCCTTGTGAAGCATCCGTGAGGCTTCTGGCCTCCTCCCCAAGCTTCCCAGGTTTCTTTTGTCCAGAAAAAAATCTCCAAAAAGTTTCGTGGCATTTGGACTTCATTTGGTACTGTTTCTCTGAAAAGCCAAAAACAAGCAGAAAACAACAACTGGCACTAGGCGCTGGGTTAATAGGTTAGTCCCAAAAAATGATATATAATTGCATACAATTGCATATAAAAACATCCAAGATTGATACTATAATAGCATGGAACAATCAAAAATTATAGATACGTTGGAGACGTATCATCATATGGGTCAGATGTATTCCGATGGAGCCTCCATGGGAATGGACAATTCTCAGTGGAGTCCATGTATAGAGCGTTAATCCAGTCTAATGTGCCAGTTGATAATAACAAGAAGATTTGGAAGATTAAGATACCTCTTAAGAATAAAATATTTGCATGGTATCTTCGTCGTGGAGTCATTCTTACTAAAGATAACCTTATTAAGAGGAATTGGCATGGAAGTCCGCAATGTGTCTTTTGTCACCATGATGAGATAATAAAACATTTATTCTTCCAATGCAAATTGGCTCGTTCTATATGGTCAGTCATCCAAATAGCTTCTGGCTTGTATCCTCCTGGTAGTGTTGCAAATGTATTTGGCAACTGGTTACATGGGATTGATCACAGGTTTAGAACTCTTCTCAGGGTGGGAGCGCTTGCCGTTATTTGGTCGCTCTGGCTATGTAGAAATGATAAGGTTTTTAATGATAAAAGTACTTCTCTGATGCAGGTTATCTACATATGTACCGGGACTCTTCGTTTATGGTCCTCTCTACAACGCGTGGAGAATCGAGACCTGTTTACGGAGGTGTGTACACGATTGGAGGCTACGGCGAGGGATACTTTTACCCAACATGGGTGGCAGCCTGATTTTAGGATTGCCCCCCTCTGCGCTTTAGGCATTATACGGACTCTACATGTCTCTTTGTATTTCGCCTTTTTTTCGTTTGTGTGAGAGGACCTTGTTTGGCTGTGTGCATCTTAGTTATGCAGAGGCCGGGTGTAATTCTTAAATCTTTTAAGTAATAAAGTGCCCCTTTTCGAAAAATGAATCATAAAAAAGTTATCAATACATTTGAGACGTATCCGGGGGCTATTGGAAGAGCAGTTCGAAAGAAGAAGAAAAATAAGCATTGCAGCTCAGATCACAAAACCGGCCTACAACCCGAGGGCTATTGCCTATATTATGCAAATCTACATTACTTAGTAAAAAGTCTTGAGTTTACCTTAGCGACTGGCGCGATGGCAGCCGCTAGATCCTTGATCGCCCCTTCATAGTGTTTGCTCTCCTTGCTAAGAGCTTGGAAGCGGTCCTCATTCCCAGGGTAAAGAATGGGTTGTTCCACAACTTGTTGTTAGCCCGCTTCGCCCTCACTCCTCGCGCCTCCGATGATGTCATGAACATTTCCGACGTCACGGGCTCCTCTTGAGTGGCAGCGACAACTGATGTCAAAGCAGCAGTTGATGTGCTCGCATGCGCCCTAGCGGCAGCCTCGCCTATGGTGTCCCAGCTAGGGGAGGGGGGCTCTCACCATGTCGACTCCTAGCCTGATGGTCCGGGCTGAGGAACCCCTTGTTGGTTTTGTCCTAGGCCACTTCGGTCGCCCGTGGCGATCTACAATGAAAATGAAGAAGACTTGTCTTTCATGACAAGGACCCCGTATCCGTTGAGGACTCCCCTCCACCAACATAGCCTACTAGGACTCTTGTATTCCTAGGTGTCTGGTACCTTATCTAAGCCGAGGCTAGGCTAGTCGATAGAACACATTAGACATCATACAATCTTGAGGTAGATTACATGTACTCTGTACTTACCCCAATGCAATAAACACAAGGAGGACGTAGGGTATTATCTCCTTGGAGAGCCCGAACCTGCGTAAAATCCGGTGTATTTGTTACCGTAGTTCCTAGACACATAGCTTATAAAGTGAGGAGGCACTCCAGTACCACCTTGACGCTCACCCAAACCCAACATTAGCCATCCTTAATTTGGTTGTCATCATCGCGCCATCACGCCACCAAAAGGTATGGTTGCACACGTCCTGGGGACAACGCACTCACAAGACCACCCCCGGTGTTAGAGGAACATCGTTAGGACATGAAGGAGGATGGAGGAACTTATTCCATAGTCGTTAGGTCTTCACCTCCTCAACATTGGCTGCTGGGACACACAAACAAAGACCTACATGAAAAGAGATCACACATCGAATGAAGAATCGAGTTCCCTTTCGTCCCCAACACCTAGATAGTGGCCAAAGACGGAGGGGATCGTCATTCTTGCTAAAGAAGGAGTTAGGAACCCTAGACACCTTTGTGTGGGGAGAGGTGAAAGAATGGGTGGGGAGGGGGTGGGATGTTTAGAGTGTCATGATAAAGTCTCGCCTAGTCCTTCAGATGATCCATTTGAGAAAATTTTGCCATATATTGATCATCTCTCAAATTCCCACGGGAACTTTACCCAAATAAAGTGACATGAGAATCCACTGTTCCGACAGTAACCATTTGAGAGTGTTCTTGAATTGATTCTTGGGTCATGCGTATGACTATTTTTAGTGGGAGGAAAGACAGAGACAAAATGGAGGCTTCCTCCCTTTGTTAAATTGTACAAGATGCCTTCACTTTGTCATGTTTTTTTGTTTAATGTTAATTAGTCAAATATTAAGATCGATTGGTTGAGATCTCCCATGACATCTCTCTGATTTGGAGGCTAGTCGGAGCGGTGGGGCACATAGACACACTAGGATTTTCAGGGAGATACCTTTTACGGTGAAAAATCTCAAGTCATATGTCTCATGAGTTGTGGTTCACATAATGATCCCCACTCACTGATCCGCATTTCAACCTTTTAAGAAAATACCTATTTCCTAAAACTCAAATACATATGGAATATTATGGGAAATTATACATATAGTCTACTTTTCCCTTTTTTCTTGGGTGGAGGGGGTTCTCTAACTCTCTTCATTACAAAACCATGGGGACTAAACATGTGTTCATCACTCGAATTGACAGAACATACATTAGAATCCAAATCACTTTTCATTAACACTAGACCCCATTTAGGGGCAAACATGTCCATACAACTTGCTCATTAGACTAGCTGGTATTGTTAACTAACCACAACAATGGACCCCTTGTACTCTAATAAGACGTCAAGTTTGGAACTCTCAATTTAGCACATCGACAAATCTTGATTTGATGATCATAGTTAACATTTTAATGACAAAGGGAAAAAATTATAAGGCAAAAAATGCAGCCCAAATAATACATCATTATAATAGGATGGAGGCCAAAATCTTGAACACTCGAGCCAACATGCCCAATATACCATTTTTGCATCGCAACACACTTTCATTAACTTAAGTCAAATGAGTTACAATCGTTCTCCAAGCAAGAAGTGGGAAGCTAGGAATAAAATTAATCCACAATTATCTTCTTCTAGTATGACTAGCTCGACCGTCACAAAGATGTGCCAGTTGGTTAGCTTCTCAACCTACATGATCCAAAACGAAGCTATGAAAACCTTCGGACATACCTTCAATATCCATCAGAATATAAGCAATTTGAAATTTTCCTTCATCCCTCTTCTTCCATAGGTCAGCAACACCTTTAACATCCGTTCCGATAATCACATTCTGAAGCCGCATGTCACATGCTAATCGCACCCCATCCCGCACTGCTAATGCCTCATTTGTCAGAGCATTTGGCGCATTCTCAACCCACAGGGCTTGGGCTCTGACCAGGGGTCCATCATGTCCTCGAACACCAGCCCGGGTAGCAGCAGTGTGGTCTGTCTCACTAAAACTTGCATCAACATTCATCTTCATCGTGTTTGGTAAGGGATGTTTCCAGTGAGCCTTTGAAATTTCAGCCACATCATCTTTCTCCTTTCCAGTGATAGAAAGATCCATTGTGACATCAATGGTCCATTTGACAAACACACTCAATATCAATCGAAGACCTAACAAAGACTGAAGTTACGAATATCCATGGTTACTGGTTTTTGTGAGACAAACATTACTCGAAGTGGAAACTTAAGATGAGGTAGAACAACTTCAAGATAAAAGTTTGGTTGTAATACTAGATATTAGTGATAGCAGAAACTCAGTTACATCTCGATTGTCAATTATGTGAGCACAGAGCAGAAGTGAGACACAAAATTAGTATTACATGATCAGTTAAAATATCAGTTTGACTTACATTGCTTTGCAAAAAAGATTCTAAATTATTTATTCTAGAATTTGAAAGTTTGATCTATCTTTCGTGAATCAAATCATATGGTTAACGTAAATTCTAGTTCAATATATATTTTACCCATCGTGCATTCATGCTAGAACTTATTAAAAATAATCAAGATTTGTTTCACTATTCCATGCAATATGTTTCTGTAGCGATTGCGGTGGCTAGGGCACTCATCCCCTCCAAGCTTCGTTCGTTGGCGAGCCTGTAGATCTATCTTTCCTGTGTAAGCCTCTTAGGCGGCCGATGGTGGGAAGAGGGATCTGGTGCCTCGTCTCCGGCTAGTAGTTTAGGCCAGGTTGGTTTTTTCCCGCAAAGACTGCGTTCAGGTGGAGGACGATGCTTCCTCTTTGAGATGGTCTTCCGGGATCCAATGCTCGTCGAGTTCGTCCATCGGATCTCGGGGTCGACGGAGCTCGGGCGTAGAATCATGTCGTCTCCTTGAGGCAGCGAGGTTAGGGTTTATCCTCATGCGTGTGCGACGACACGATTTGTAGTCACACGCTTAAGATCTATTCAAGGGTTCAATGTTGAAACTGCAGCTCTAGGACGATGGTCCTTAGGGGCACGTGCACAAAGGTTTCCCAGCTGTCATCAATAAGGTAAGCTAGCTCCTGGCAAATTTCATCTTGGTTCCCCTTCAAATAAATTCTTTTTTGTTTTCTTGTTTGAAAAATAGAAAAGGAGAGACTTTTTTTTCTACCAGGCCGGCCCAGCTCCTTCCCTCTCGCCATAGAAGCCGCGGCCCAAGCCCATCGAACCTCACCTTAACCCTAGCCACACCTCTCTCTCCCGATCAGATAGATCGAGCATCCCCATACCCACGATCCCCACTTCTCTTCCTCTCGTTCCCCTCTCCTGCGCCGCCACCCTCCAGTGGTCAACCCCGCGCCCGACCGAGCCAGTCCGCCGCCGCGGCGCCGCATCCCTGCCTCCTCCAACCGCGCAAGTAGGCCAAGCCGATATGCCTCCGTTCGTCCACCGACCCAGGCGTTGATGCTTCGATGCCGCTGGTGACCCTGGGGGTCTTTGCTTTTTTGGATTCTTCTTTTATTTCTCACAAGGGTAAAGATGAACCATATATCTCATCATGGTGTCTTGGCTTGCTTGATTCTTGCAACCGACGAACATATATAAGTCGGTAGGATTTCATTTAAAGGAGCAAGGTGGTACTATTGAGTAGTTGGTAAAATAGAAATTTGTGCAGAGGGCCCAGGCGGGCCAAGCCTGGCCCATCTGAGCGACGAACGTACCAGAAAAATCGAACGTAGCGTAGAGATGCAAATCTGGAGTGCGGGTTGAATAACAGAAACCACAGGTTTTTTTTTGCAAAATTACCGCGATGGTGAACCTGATAGAATCAATGTGTGCTTTATTAGTAGGTAAGATTTAGAACAGGGGTATTTGTGTTTTTTTTGGACATGGTTCTTTTCTTTTCTTAACATTTTTTTTGAAACAGAAGCAAAAACTTTCTCTTTTTATTAATTAAGAAGAAGATAGTTGCCGAGTTAATTGATGCAAAATCAGACGAAAACTGGTACATTTAGGGGCAAGCCCACACCAATCGCACACATCTCATGAGGACACCACTAACAACATGTCAAAAAGAGCCAACCAGTAAAACCTCGTGTGACACTACAAAAAAAAGACACATCCGTGACATTATGGCCCGAACGAAAAAAAATTCTGTCATGGTTATGACACTTCTATGACGATAATTGTGACAAAAACACGTATCATCATAGATGTGGTGGGCTCCTACTTCTATGACAAAAAATCATGACAGAAAATGGGCTTTTCGTCCTGGGCGGGCCGGAGACGCACCTGCATGACATTCTTTGAGCCGTCCATGACGGAAAAATCGTGGTAGAAGCGAGGGCGAGGAAAATATCAGGGAGTTCCCGGTTACGGTGGGTGGTCGGGGCCGAGCGATGCACTGTTGTTTGCGCGTTTCTCTCTCGTACGCGCGTGTGTGCGAGGCGTTGGCTCTAACTGAACACGAGCGATCGCACTAGCTACGTTACTGAACCTGAGCGATCGATCCCTGCTGTTAACTGAACCCGAGCGATTCCTTCGCTGCTGCTACTAACTGAACTCAAGCGATCGATCGCTGCTGCTGCTATTACTGAAGCCGATCGAGCCCCCGTGTGAGATGTAGCCAGCCGGTGTTGGGTTGCCTCTCGATGAACAGTGACCGTTGCTACCGTGCGCGCGGTACGTAGAACGAGTCGAGACGTGGTGAGTCGAGCCGGTTGGTTGGCTATGGATGAACAGTTCCCGGTGGGGGTTGGATGAACAGGACCCCGTGGTAGCTATAGTAGGCCGTTGCCGCTGGATGAACAGGACCCCGATCGAGGAGGCCGCCACACCCCAGCCGGTTGGGGGTGGATGAACAGTACCGCGTGGAGGCTGGATGAACAGTAGCCGGTGGAGGCTGGAGGGGAGGTCGACGGTGGATGAACAGTAGCAGGTGGAGGCTGGAGGAAGTCGACGGTGGATGAACAGTAGCCCGTGGAGTCCCGTTTTGTGGTACGCCACACCCCTCCTGATGAACAGGACCCCGTTTCGACAGTAGGTGCTCAAAGAGAAGTCCGTTTCCTCCGTTTTGCGGTACGCCAGACCCCTCCCGATCAACAGGACCCCGTTTCGACCGTAGGAGCTCGAACAGAAGTCCGTTTCCTCCGTTTTGTGGTACGCCAGACCCCTCCCGATGAACAGGATCCCGTTTCGACCGTAGGCGGTCGAACAGAAGGCCGTTTCCTCCGTACCGCGGTACGCCAGACCCCGTTTTGGCTGTTCCGTCCAAGCCGATTGGCTCCCGATGAACAGGACGCATTCCGTTGCCTCCCGATGAACACGACGCAGTATCTCCATTGCGACCCAGCCGGTTGGCTGCCAATGAACAGGACACCGTTGCCTCTCCATGTACACGAGCCCTGGCCGTCCGTATGCGCGAGTACGCGTTCGAGACCCCGCCCGTATGTACGTACGTGGCCGTATTTTTTGCCATGTGGTTGTACGCACATGTACACGGTTTAGACGGGATTGCCTGAACTGCTACGTCGGGGGCTTTACTACGACACATGCCACTGCTTGCTCGGCCACGGTTCATCGTTGCAGAGAGACCGATCGACCAGTATGTACGTACACGTTCGCGACCAAACAGACAACGCTACGTACGCTTCGACTGGGTGGGTCCCAGCTGTCAGGGAGGATAAGGACGCACTTCCTCGCGTACGAAGATATAGCTGGTGGGTCCCAGCTGTCAGGAGGAGGGATCATTTTTTCACGCCTAATATGGAGGCACTTCCTTGCGTCCGAAGATGTAGCTGGTGGGTCCAGCTGTCAGCGTCACCGCGTATAGTCATCTTCCGATGGCTGTCATTCGTTGACCACGTTGACCACGCCGCGCCGAGAGCACCAAGGCGGTGGACGACGGCGAGGCCTAGGAAGGGAACGACGCGGAGCCGGAGAAGACGCGGCAGTGGATGCCCGCTCGGAGGGAAGTACGAGGGTTGACTGCTTCGGCTGCGGTGTGAGGCTACCGTCGTCGGAGAATAACAGGAGGTGTGGGTGAGTAGAGGGATGGCATGGCCAGCGATGGCAGCACGGCCGGCCACGGGAGGCAGGAGCAGGCGGTCCTGCCGGCGCTGGTTTGGGCGGCTGGAGAACGAAGATCAGAGGTTGAAGAAGCAGCATGGCCGTTGGATTAACATCCAACGGTCATTGCTGCTAGAATCGTTTGTTGACTAGGTTGACAAAACCCTGCGTACGCGTCAACTTAGTAGGCCCACAAGTCAGCCACCAAATCTGGTGGGTCCCCCCTAGCAGCGGGAGGAATCATTTTTCTTGCGCGGAATAAGGAGGCACTTCCTTGCGTGCGAAGATGTAGCTGGTGGGTCTCAGCTGTCAGCTGGAGGAAAAAAAATCCCGTGTAATAAGGAGGCACTTACTTTGCGTGCGAACATGTAGCTGGTGGGTCCCAGCTGTCAGGAGGTGCAATTATTTTTGTTCGCGTAATAAGGAGGCACTTGCTTGCGTGCGGCCATGGACCACGTGGGCCCTACAGTCAGCCTCTCCACTTTATAATACTTTACGGCCCATTTGCTAATGCTTAAGGATTTTTTTGGAGCCCATATTCTTTTTGTAGCATTACAACCCATATTTTGGCCACGGTTAAAAAATACTCCCAAAATTTTGCATATTTCGGTGCGGTCCGAACTGTTTTGAATCCCGAAATTTTGAGTCACATTCAAACTAATTTGAAAAATAAATTTATATCAATTTAAAATCCAACTTAATTTCCCCCGCAAAAACAATCAATGAAATTTAAAATCTTGAAATCCTAAAAAAATTAATTTGAAACTAATTGTCGGTTTGTTGTGTTTTTTAAATTTACAGCCCATTTCTTACTACTTATAGCCCATTTTCTGGGCAAGCGAATACATCCGTCGTTGTCTTGAATGATTTGCAGCCCAGCAGGGCTAAGAAAAGCAAGACGGCCTCGGTTGGGTATTCTGTAAAATAAATAGAACTGGGCTCGCCATTTTCACAAAGAAAATAAAAACAACTGGGCTCGTCATGTGGTAAACATAAAATAAAACCCTGGGCTAGACGGGCCACAGCCCCCGCACAGCCCCGTTGATACCCTGCTCCGTCTCTAAAACAACTGCGCGACCTGCTGGGTCCCTGATGTCAGCCGCTCGTTGTGTAATTCTCTCGTTTATTGACTATACGTTGACAATGCCGTGGGACACAAATGTCAAACCATTAGGAGGAAGCATTTTTTTTGGCTTGTAATAATAACGAGGCACTTGCTTGCGTACTGCCATGACTCTGGTGGGTCCCTACTGTCATCCTCTCCACGTATAGTCATCTATTGATTCCTCTCGGTTATTGACCATGTTGACTACGCCAGACGGCGGCGCACCGCGCACGGCGAGCGAACCAAGGCGGAGGACGACGGAGAGGCCTCGGACGGGAACGAACAGGAGCCGTGGAAGATGCGACAGTGTAGTCGCAGGCGGAGGGGAGTACAAGGGTTGACTGGTTCGGGTGCGGGTGCGGGTTGGGGCTGACGTCGCCGGAGAACAACAGGACGTGTGTGGACTGGCCAACGTTTGAGCGTATGGTAGGGCGGCGGAGGCGCAGCCAGCCGTGTGAGGCGGGAGCAGGCGGGACCGACGGCGTGGTTTGGTTTGGGCGGCTGGAGGAAGAAGACAAGAGATAGAAGAAACACGACAGATGTTGGATGTCAATCCAATGGCTGGTAGGCAGAATCGTTTGTTGACTAAGTCGACACCACCTTGGATAGGCTTTTTCCTCGTGTGTCCCAAATGTCAGAATCCAAATATGTCATGGCCATGCAGCGTTTCTTACGAAGAATTACAGCCTGTTTGGTGTGCTAGCTCAAAATAAGTTTGTGGGTGCTGGCGGGCGCTAAGTACTTGGGTTCTGTAATGCACAATGAGCTCAAGCAGCCGGCGAGAGTGATGTTATTTGCTTGGTTGGGATTTTTTACAATATTTCTCTCTTTAATTAAGGAAATGGCAAGCTATTTGCCTTGTTTCAAAGAAAATATGACAGTCACAGCGGAGTTGAAAAGGGCAACAACATCTAACTCAAGCTTACAAACGGTACAAAAGCCCAAGGATTAATTGTTCATCGGGTTTAGACAAAACCCAGACTGAACATGGCAATAACATCTAACCCAACCACTGCTTTTGGCTGTCACAAACAAATGGACCGGTCTGATCCATAAAATCAACATCCTGTGCCAAAAAGTTTACTGGAATATGACCACAAGTTCTTGTAAATAGAAGCCGAGCGCGTTCAGAAGCCCATTTGTCCACCTGAAACTTCTATTTTTGTTGTTCAACATATCCTTCCGTGAGAAATTTCTTGTTGAAAAACTTAAGCCTCATTGACAATAGTAACTTCGCATTCAACAGGAAGAATGTGACGAAGCTTCTGTTTGCCTGGTTGGATGCATATCCTTCCACCGTTATTGTCCTCAAACGAATGTCATGAGAACTGAGAAAATCCCGGTGCTTATTACGCCACCGATTGCTTATATGTTTTTCTCCATGTGTTAGTGCCTACGTAGACATGAAGATTGAAAATAGTTAAGGTCTAAAAAAAGAGAATGTCGAAAGAGCGACAGCTGAACGGTAATTCTAGTACAGTATATATGGGCTTTCAATGTGCATGAAATAATCACCTTTACATACAAATTCTCCAGACATGGAAAGCATCGCAGCAAGCCAATAATTGTGTTCAGATCCATACTAAACATTCCGATATATAAGATCTTGACAGAATCCAGCACCATTGATAGGCTATCGGTGGACGAACTCTTCATTGAGGATATAACATAATATTAGTATCGAAACTGTACTTCAAGATGATATAAAACTTATGCGCACAAAATGAAAAATGCAGCTTATGATTACAAAAGTGTAGATGATAATATACAGTACCTGAATAAGTGTGGAGCCAATCACCATCTTGTGATAGTTAAACGGATCACGAATTTCACCCAAGGTCTCTAGTTTAGGCGCAGAGACGACAGTTATTTGCGAAGGTATATAACAATGATCAAGGAGCAACCTTTGAAGTGAAGGGGCATCTTCAATGATGAGCTGCTCTCCTTCAAAACAAATTCCAATGCTTTTAAGGTGAGGCGACTTTATTTGGAGACAACCGATACGCATATCTATTCCGAAAACAAGCAGCAAGCGCTCCAGGGCAGGGCAACTGGAGTGGATGATGCTGTGCAGTGAGGCCTCTGACAGATGAACCACCACAAGTGAAAGTTTTTTTAGCATTGGGAGTCGAAGCATTTGTACCAGATAGTCTGGTAGATGGCACCGGGCGAAGGTGGCGGTGTGGAGAGAGGAGGAAAACCACGAGATGGACAACGGTGGTGTGGGCACAAATACAAGGCGTTCGGCTCGTGGTGTGCGATGTTCGTAGTAATGGTAGAACTCAAGCTGCTGGAGTTTTTCGAATTCAGGGGATGTCAGCCAGGCGTCCACCGTGCAGGTTATGGACAGCAGGTAGTGTGTCGGGATGCAGAGGCGTTGAACGGAGCCCTAGGTGGGAGGAGATGATGGCTCTGAGGAGTTCAAAATCATGAACGACAGATAGCTGACGACAGTCGAGATTAAGGGGTGTGGCGCGCCATAGAGGGCGCCACCGAGTTGAGAGGACTTGGGTGTGGCAGCAATCCTTGGTGGGGAGAAGCGAGATGATCTCCCCAAGGATGGCGTCCGGGAGATCGCTGATGCGGTCCACCCGAGATTCTACGGGTTCCACAGATCTGGTGGGGTGGGACTCGCCGCTTCTCCCCGCGCTGCCGGATGCGGGATCTACAACCGGCGTCGCCGCTGGCGGGAGCCTCATCTTCTTGGCGCTGGGGCCAGCCGACTCCATTTTCCTTGCGGCCGTCGCGCCAAGCTCACGGGTTTGAGCAGAGTAGCGAGAGACGAGCCTAGTGGCAGTGCGAGTGGGGAAGAAGGAGGGCTGGGGTTTTCTGTAGGAGCGAGGAAGAAGAGGAGCAGGCGTTTTCGGTACGAGTGAGGAAGAAGGTGAGCGGGGGTTTTCTGTACGAGTGAGGAAGATGGGGAGCGGGGGGAATTGGGGGGCGATGGAAGCGGGAGAGTCCAGCGAGCTGCAGTAAGTGGAGGCGAGGAGGAAGGAGGGTTTTTCTGGGATCGCCCCTCTTCAAGAAATATGGGCTTTTCCTCGCAAAAAACAAAAACAAATGGGCTTTAAGATGGATAGGCTTTTGTATCGGCCTAGTCGGCTGCCCGTGTTTCGTACTGGACGGCCTTAACACTAGAGGCAGCCCATTAGAGACACTCTCCAGCTTATTTATTGCCCATTCGAAAGAAAAAAGAGACGCCCTCCAGCTTATGGCTCCTCATCGGTAACATTTTTCAACTTTAAAAAAAGTTATAGCTCCTTCTCGGGCCCGCTTGGCATCCACCAAATTATAGGATGTGGTACTGCATGCAGACACTCACACTGGTCGTAGCGTGGCAAAATGAGGGGTCAAATAACAGGCCCACAATATAGATTGTAAAGGTTGACACGCTAGTCAACATTCACACTAAACTAAGCTTCACAAGATACTGTATGCATAGTAGCTAACATTCACAAGCACTTAAGTTCAACATGTTTATGCATCTAAATGATTCACAAGACTATAACCAAGACAAAGCTGTGAGAAGGTGTAGAAATAAAGAAAAAACGATCGATGCTTCTCTGAGCAAAGGGCCTCCCTACGCACGCATCAATTTCCTGGGCATGCATTAATTTCCTGGGCATGCTTCTTTCTGCTCAATGTTGCGTGCACTTTGAGCATGTTGGCAACTCCACAGCTAGCTTGATGGCTCATATTGCAATTGACGCTGACACATTGCAGCAAACAGAGGAGACAATAGAGATCACTCAACATCAGACCATTTTGTGCAGTTCCACTGAAATCATCTTCATTGTCCTGAATGAGAAAAGATAGGAAAGCAATAGCTGTACTTAAACGGTGTCGCAAAACAGTAGCACATATCAATATCTCGGCATGACAAAACACGATCATCTGGACGAAGGGGATACTGACCTGCGTGAGAAAGATTATGCATAATTTTATAGGTGGTTAGTTGATTTCCACCTTGGGATCTCCTATGATGGCACGGAGGAAATTCTATCCAATCGATGAGTGCAATTCCATCCGTGTGGCTGTAGAAAATTTGTCCGACTAACCCCAATATCTTTTTTGTGCAGTTCCACTAAAATAATGCACCGCTGTTTGCACGACCCCTACTCGCCGGCAAGGCCATCAATGACTCGGTCTCTTTTATCTTGCGTTGACGGCGCGGCTGCAGTGCTTGTTTGCTCCTCCACACATGACAGGCTCGTTCCACACTGCAATCAGCAAGTCAACGTACGAATAAGCTTGTTTCATATTGCGTTGGTCATTCTACCTAGTTACGCAAATAGACACCATATGGAGATAGACAACCCTGTTTGCACAAATATGTAATAGGGTTATTTAAGCAGTGTCATTTTTTTGCAGCGGCATATGATTAACATCAGCATCTGATATGTTATCAATGGCATTACATTGAGAGAATGAAAAAGTGCCATTAACTAAGAACTGCCATCACATCAAATCAACACTGGCACTAGATTAACGGGGGCTTACATTAACATGCATAACAATTGCAATATTACTCTGTGATGACAGATTGAGAGTAGCACTTGATCAGTAGGTATGTGCGCGGTTAACAGGAACGATCGTTCTAACAAAGGGTGATACGGAAAGGAGAAACACATCGTCGTGTCAACCATTGTGCAATTAAAGCAAGACAGATTTTAGTGTAATGGCCCAAAACACTCTTTATGAGAAATAAAGCAATACAGAAGCATTTCATAAAACGGCGGTGGCATTGATTCAGTTTATCAATGGCAGTAGATTGATAGCAGCATTACTTAACAGTGACATCACATTAACAGTGGCATTGTTTCATTTTACTTGTGATGTTAGATTAACAGCAGCAGTAAGGGCATAGGGACAGGGGAGGCACACGCACGTTTTACATCCACCGAGGCATAAAGTGGTGAGGCAGAGGTGTTGCCGAGAGCAGCAAACATGCAAAGCATGTCTGGATTTGTTCCTTTTTTGTTCTCGTCAGTGACCTTTCCTATGTGACCATAGGAAATCTAGACGTGCTCATTCTCGGTTGCATTGTTCGACAAGCTGACGGAGCTAGCTACATGGGGAGCTTTGTAATACTAGAAGAATATCCACATGCAGGATGCAGCGACGTGGGGAGCAATCCTAACTTGATGAAAAAAAAGGATGCAGCGACGTGGGGAGCTGGGCCATTAGAACAGGGCCGGTTCTAAAAGAAGTTATACCTCCGGTCGGCGGGATGTGGTGAGGCAGGCGGCGGGATCTGCCAACACGACGGCGGGGAGCAAGGGTGCGGAGGACCTCCCACGCCGGCGCCAGGTGAGAGAAGACGGCGCGCGTCGGCTTCCTCCCTCGCCACCAGCGACCGCGTCAACGTTGCACCTCCTCCCCTACCCAGCGGAAGGGATCCGGCCGGATCTGTGACAACCGGTGAGAAGAGAGAGAGAGAGAGAGATAGAGAGAGAGAGAGAGAGAGAGAGAGAGAGAGAGTGGACACCGCCGTCTTGTTTAGATGTGGAGAGGGTGAGAGAGTGAGAAGAAGAGAGCAACCCAAGCAAGCAAGTCCCGAAGTGGAGTAGTAATTATTTTTCTCTCCATAGCGATCGTTTTAAATTGAATACGCACGGAGCCATCTTTTCATTTAACGTACCAGAAAAAAAGAAACTCGATCAATAACCGCGCCACCGCGTTCAGGTCGCACTTGGTATGGCTGACATTTGGTCCCAGACCCCACATTAAGTCGACAACTAGATGTGTCAAATTATCACGTTACCTACCTTTTCGTGTGCAAATGCGCTCCACCGTGAGTGTACCCACGCATGTGCTTGAGGGGAGAGTGAAGTCCGATTTATAAACCTTGAGGTTGTAGAGCTAGTCGGAAACAAACCCTCACCTTTAAATCCCTGAAGTGTGTACCCTGTCCTCTGTAATCCCTACTCGTGCATCTATGTTCTACTACTATCTTCCACGCTGAGGCGCACCTACGCCGTCTTCAAGGCGGATTTATACGGCATGCATGGTCGTCCTCGCCAAGCAAGCAAGCGCATGGCAATTTACTTTTTTTCGTGTTTTCTACTGTACAAATTATATGTATGGCTAATAATTTGACATGAGCAAGTTACAGCTGGGATGGTTACCATGCACCGCGGTCGTTCCTTATACTCGTATGTTTCTTGTTCGATGGTTCGAATCCTACTGTTGACAATGAGACACTGACCTGGACAGAGATGGTGTGTACAAAAAGTCGCGAATGTGTGTTGTGTGTGTGCGCGCGCGTGCGTTAGAGCGAACACGGATGCAGGAGGACGCCATCCAACCATAGCCGCATACATTTTGAACGAAATTCGTGCAAACACGGCCGGATTTCATATAAACATGAAAGATTTCATTACATTAACTTCAAATAAGTTGTGCTAGTCCGGAGCTAAAGGTAGAATTAATATAACTAATCTAAATGGTCACCAGCCAATCTCTTTGTATTCCTCCCGCATCCGGCTAAAGAAGAATTGTGCAAGACACTGGCTGTTTACGCCGGCATCGCCTCGGCGGTGGCCTTCACGGGATACAATCGGCGGCTGCCTCCCGTGTTCTACTTCTCCTCAATGATGGCGGCGGGCGCGGATGTGCTGGCCGTCACCTCGTCGACATCCGCGTAGCCGCGTCACCTCGTCGACATCGGCGGTGGCTTCTTTCTCTGCCTGCATGGCACGGCTACGCGTGTCGACGGCGGATGTCGCAGGCACTGGAGGCGCTGTACGATGCGGCTTCGTCAAAGGCAGCGACGATGCCCGTGCCGCCGTGCTCCCCGCCGCGCCGGCGTGGAGCAACTCGGCACTCCTCCTCGAGCTGGATTGAAGCGGCCAGTTGAGGAACCACGCGCTGGCTTAGGGCAGCAACTGGCTCCGTCGGGCTAGGCGAGGTAGGTGGAGCAGCGAGCTGCCTCGCTCGTAACTGTCGGGCTCGGCGGGCCACCCAGCCGGCTTTTATTCCGGAGAACTGCTATTCCTGCTCGTCGGATGCCATCGAAAGAGTGGAGAAAATGGTGGAAGGAGGAGCTTGGCCGGTGTCCCGCTCCTGAACGGACGTGTGGCCGGAGTGGGTTTCTCGGATTCCATGCGGGTTTAAATGTAGGCGTTTGAATGCGGCGAGGAGGCAGGTACAGCCAGGAGTGCAGTGGGCGGCGCCCTCGGCCGGCGCGCCGCTTCAATGATGGACGCAGTGAGAGGTCGCGTCCGCCCTGACCCCTTGACCATGGACCTTGACCTTGTACGTCTAGCTTTGAGCACAACATTATCCTTAGACTACCCACAGTGGGGAGTAACTTAGAATAGTAACATGCACATGTTACTAGTCTATGTTACTGTTGGAAATATGCCCTAGAGGCAATTAATAAAGTGTTTATTATTATCATATTTCTCTGTTCATGATAATGGTTTATTATTCATGCTAGAATTGTATTGACCGGAAACTAAATACATGTGTGGATAATAGACAAATACTATGTCCCTAGTATGCCTCTACTAGACTAGCTCGTTGATCAAAAGATGGTCAAGGTTTCCTGACCATGGACATGAGTTGTCATTTGATAACGGGATCACATCATTAGGAGAATGATGTGATGGACATGACCCAACCGTTAGCATAGCAAATGATCGTTCAGTTTATTGCTATTGCTTTCACTATGTCAAATACACGTTCCTCTGACCATGAGATCATGCAACTCCCGGATACCGTAGGAATACTTTGGGTGTATCAAACGTCACAACGTTACTGGGTGATTATAAAGGTGCACTACAGGTATCTCCGAAAGTGTTTGTTGAGTTGGCATGGATCGAGATTGGGATTTGTCACTCCGACTATCGGAGAGGTATCTCTGGGCCCTCTCGGTAATACAGCATCACAGAAGCCTTGCAAGCACCGTGACTAAAGAGTTAGTTGCAAGATGATGTATTATGGAACGAGTAAAGAGACTTGCCGTAACGAGATTGAACTAGGTATTGGATACCGACGATCGAATCTCGGGCAAGTAACATACCGCCAGACAAAGGGAACAACGTATGTTGACATATGAGGTTCACCGATAAAGATCTTCGTGGAATATGTAGGAACCAATATGAGCATCCAGGTTCCGCTGTTGGTTATTGACCGGAGAGTTGTCTCGATCATGTCTACATCATTCCCGAACCCGTAGGGTCCACACACTTAAGGTTCGATGACGATTTAGTATTATATGAGTTATGTGATTGGTGGCCGAAGTTTGTTCGAAGTCCCGGATGAGATCACGGATATGACGAGGAGTCTCGAAATGGTCGAGAGGTAAAGATTCATATATTGGAAGGCTATATTCGGACGTCGGAAAGGTTCCGAGTGATTCGGGTATTTTTTGGAGTACCGGGGAGTTACGGGAATTCACCGGGAGAAGTAATGGGCCTTATTGGGCCATACGGGAAAAGGAGAGGCAGGCCACGTGAGGAGGCGCGCGCCCCCACTTGCCCAAACCGAATTGGACTAGGGGAGGGGGCGCAGCCCCCTCTTTCCTTTCCCTCTCCCTTCCCCTTTTCCTACTCCGTATGGGAGGTGGAATCCTACTAGGACTGTAGGACTCCCCACACTTGGCGCACCCCTAGGGGGCCGGCCTCCTCCCTCCCATCCTTTATATATGGGGGCAAGGGGGCACCCCAAAGGACAACAATTGTCCCATAGCCATGTGCGGTGCCCCGATCTCTGTTTTCCACCTCGGTCATATTTTCGGAGAGCTTAGGCGAAGCCCTGCCGGAATCACTTCACCGTCACCGTCGCCACGCCGTCGTGCTGACGGAACTCATCTACTACCTCGACGTCTTGCTGGATCAAGAAGGCGAGGAACGTCACCGAGTTGCACGTGTGTAGAACTCGGAGGTGCCGTACGTTCGGTACTCGATCGGTGGAGCTCGAAGGATTGTTCGACTACATCAACCGCGTTGTGAGACGCTTCCGCTAACGGTCTATGAGGGTACGTAGACACACTCTCCCCTCTCGTAGCAATGCATCTCCATGGATAGATCTTGCGTGAGCGTAGGAAATTTTTGAAATTCATGCTCCGTTCCCCAACAGTGGCATCCGAGCCAGGTCTATGCGTAGATGTGATTTGCACGAGTAGAACACAAGTGAGTTGTGGGCGTGGATGTATACATATTGCTTGCCGTTACTAGTTGATACTTGATTCGGCGGTATTGTGAGATGAAGCGGCCCGGACCGACATTACGCGTACGCTTACGCGAGGCAGGTTTCACCGCTAAGTGCACTCGTTGCATAAAGGTGACTGGCGGGTGTCTGTCTCTCTCACTTTAGTTGAATCGGTTTCAATGAAGAGGGTTCTTTTAGAAGATCAAAAAGCAATCACTACACCACGTTGTGGTTTTGCATAGGTAAGAACGGTTCTTGCAAACCCGTAGCAGCCACGTAAAACTTGCAACAACAAAGTAGAGGACGTCTAACTTGTTTTTGCAGGGGATGCTGGTGATGTGATATGGTCAAGACATGATGTGATATAAGTTGTTGTATGAGATGATCATGTTTTGTAAGTTATCAGGCAACCGGCAGGAGCCTTATGGTTGTCTCTTTATTGTATGCAATGCCAACGCTATGTAATTGCTTTTCTTTACCGCTATGAGTTAGCAGTAGTAGTAGTAGCAATAGCCGGCGAGACGACCACGACGCTGCGATGGAGATCAAGGTGTCACGACGCTACGATGGAGATCATGGTGTCAATCCGGTGACAATGGAGATCATGACGGTGCTTGGCTGATGGAGATCAAAAGCACAAGACGATGATGGCCATATCATGTCACATATATTGAATTGCATGTGATGTTAATCCTTTTATGCATCTTATTTTGCTTAGGACGACGGTAGCATTATAAGATGATCCCTTCACTAAATTTCAAGATAAGTGTTCTCCCCTAGTATGCACCGTTGCGAAGGTTCGACGCTTCTAAGCACCACGTGATGATCGGGGGTGATGGATTCTTTCGTTCGCATACAACGGGTGTAAGCCAGTTTTACACACGCAGAATACTTGGGTTAAACTTGACGAGCCTAGCATATACAGATATGGCCTCGGAACACAAGAGACCGAAAGGTCGAACATGAGTCATATAGTAGATATGATCAACATGAAAGATGTTCACCATTGATAACTAATCCACCTCACGTGATGATCGGACGTGGCTTAGTTGATGTGGATCATGTTACACTTAGACAACTTGAGGGATGTTAATCTAAGTGGGAGTTCTTAAATAATTTGATTAATTGAACTTCAATTATCATGAACATAGTCTAAATAATCTTTGCAATTGTATGTTGTAGATCAATGGCCCGCGCTGTAGTTCCACTGAATTTTAATGCGTTCCTAGAGAAAGCTAAGTTGAAAGATGATGGAAGCAACTATGCGGACTGGGTCCGTAATCTGAGGATCATCCTCATTGCTGCACAGAAGGCTTATGTCCTTGATGCACCGCTAGGTGTCGCACCCCCTCCCTCGTCGGTCGACGTTATGAACGCCTGGCAGACACGTGTTGATGACTACTCGATAGTTCAGTGTGCCATGCTTTACGGCTTAGAACCGGGGCTCCAAAGACGTTTTGAGCATCACGGAGCATATGAGATGTTCCAAGAGCTGAAACTTGTATTTCAAGCTCATGCCCGGGTCGAGAGATATGATGTCTCCGACAAGTTCTTTAGCTGTAAGATGGAGGAGAATAGTTCTGTCAGTGAGCATATACTCAAGATGTCTGGGTTGCATAACCGCTTGACTCAGTTGGGAGTTAATCTTCCAGATGATTCGGTTATTGACAGAATTCTCCAATCACTGCCACCAAGCTATAAGGGCTTTGTGATGAACTATAATATGCAAGGAATGGAAAAGTCTATTTCCGAGCTCTTCGCTATGCTCAAAGCTGCGGAGGTAGAAGTCAAGAAGGAGCATCAAGTGTTGATGGTAAAGAAGAGCACTAGTTTCAAGAAGGGCAAGGGAAAGAAGGGGAACTTCAAGAAGAACGGCAAATCAGTTGCTGCTCCCACGAAGAAACCCAAGTCTGTACCCAAACCCGAGACTGAGTGTTTCTACTGCAAGGGGATTGGTCACTGGAAGCGGAACTGCCCCAAGTACCTGGCAGATAAGAAGGCTGGCAACATCAACAAAGGTATATTTGATATACATGTTATTGATGTGTACCTTACCAATACTCGTAGTAGCACCTGGGTATTTGATACTGGTTCGGTTGCTCATATTTGTAACTCGAAACAGGAGCTACAGAATAAACGAAGATTGGCTAAGGACGAGGTGACGATGCGCGTCGGGAACGGTTCAAGAGTTGAAGTTATCGCCGTCGGCACGCTACCTCTGCATCTACCCTCGGGATTAGTGATGAACCTAAATAATTGTTATTTGGTGCCTGCGTTGAGCATGAACATTATATCTGGATCTTGTTTATTGCGAGACGGTTATTCATTTAAATCAGAGAATAAAAGTTGTTCTATTTTGATGAATAATATCTTTTATGGTCATGCACCGCTTGTGAATGGTTTATTCTTGTTGAATCTCGATCGTGGTGATACACACATCCATAATATTGATGCCAAAAGACGCAAAATTGATAATGATAGTACCACATATTTATGGCACTGCCGCTTAGGTCATATTGGTGTAAAACGCATGAAGAAACTCCATACAGATGGACTTTTGGAATCACTTGATTATGAATCATTTGAGACGTGCGAACCATGCCTCATGGGCAAGATGACTGAGACTCCGTTCTCCGGAACAATGGAGCGAGCAACAGACTTGTTGGAAATAATACATACCGATGTATGCGGTCCGATGAGTGTTGAGGCGCGCGGTGGATATCGTTATGTTCTCACGTTCACAGATGATTTGAGTAGATATGGCTATGTCTACTTGATGAAGCATAAATCTGAAACATTTGAAAAGTTCAAAGAATTTCAGAGTGAAGTAGAGAACCATCGTAACAAGAAAATAAAGTTCTTACAATCTGATCATGGAGGAGAATATTTGAGTTACGAGTTTGGCAATCACTTAAAACAATGTGGAATTGTTTCACAGCTCACGCCACTTGGAACACCACAGCGTAATGGTGTGTCCGAACGTCGTAATCGTACTCTATTAGATATGGTGCATTCTATGATGTCTCTTACCGATTTGCCATTATCATTTTGGGGTTATGCATTAGAGACAGCTGTATTCACTTTAAACAGGGCACCGTCTAAATCCGTTGAGACGACACCGTATGAACTGTGGTTTGGTAAGAAACCTAAGCTGTTGTTTCTGAAAGTTTGGGGATGCGATGCTTATGTGAAAAGGCTTCAGCGAGATAAGCTCGAACCCAAAGCGGATAAGTGCGTCTTCATAGGATACCCAAAGGAGACCGTTGGGTACACCTTCTACCACAGATCCAAAGGCAAAGTATTCGTTGCTAAGAATGGATCCTTTCTAGAGAAGGAGTTTCTCTCGAAAGAAGTGAGTGGGAGGAAAGTAGAACTTGATGAGGTAATTGTACCTCCTCTGGATAGTAGTACACCACAGAAAGAAATTTCTGTGACATCGACACAGACCAGAGAAGAAGTTGATGATGATGATCATGAAACTTTGGATCAAGTTGTTACTGAACTTCGAAGGTCAACCAGGACACGTTCCGCACCAGAGTGGTACGGAAATCCAGTCTTGGAGGTCATGTTGCTAGACAACGATGAACCTTCGAACTATGAAGAAGCGATGGCAAGCCCGGATTCCGACAAATGGCTTGACGCCATGAAATCCGAGATTGGATCCATGTATGAGAACAAAGTATGGACTTTGGTAGACTTGCCCGATGAACGGCGAGCTATTGAAAATAAATGGATCTTTAAGAAGAAGACGGACGCTGATGGTAATGTCACTGTCTATAAAGCACGACTTGTTGCTAAAGGTTATCGACAAGTTCAAGGAGTTGACTACGATGAGACTTTCTCACCTGTAGCGATGCTAAAGTCTGTCAGAATTATGTTAGCAATTGCCGCGTTTTATGATTATGAAATCTGGCAAATGGACGTCAAAACGGCATTCCTTAATGGATTCCTTAAGGAAGAATTGTATATGATGCAACCGGAAGGTTTTGTCGATCCTAAAGGTGCTAACAAAGTATGCAAGCTCCAGCGATCCATCTATGGACTGGTGCAAGCATCTCGGAGCTGGAATACTCGCTTTGATGAAGTGATCAAAGCGTTTGGGTTTATACAAACTTATGGAGAAGCTTGTATTTACAAGAAAGTGAGTGGGAGCTCTGTGGCATTTCTCATATTATATGTGGATGACATATTATTGATGGGAAATGACATAGAATTTCTGGAAAGCATAAAGGGTTATTTGAACAAAAGTTTTTCAATGAAGGATCTCGGAGAAGCTGCTTACATATTAGGCATCAAGATCTATAGAGATAGATCAAGACGCCTCATTGGACTTTCACAAAGCACATACCTTGACAAGATTTTGAAGAAGTTCAAAATGGATCAGTCAAAGAAAGGGTTCTTGCTTGTATTGCAAGGTGTGAGATTGAGTAAGACTCAAAGCCCGACCACGGCAGAAGACAAAGAGAAGATGAGTGTCATACCCTATGCCTCAGCCATAGGCTCTATTATGTATGCCATGCTGTGTACCAGACCTGATGTGTGCCTCGCTATTAGCTTGGCGGGAAGGTACCAAAGTGATCCAGGAGTAGATCACTGGACAGCGGTCAAGAATATCCTGAAGTACCTGAAAAGGACCAAGGACATGTTTCTCGTTTATGGAGGTGACAAAGAGCTCGTCGTAAAGGGTTACGTCGATGGAGGAGCGGTCAGTTGGTGCAGTTCCAAGCAGAGCGTCGTGGCGGGATCTACATGTGAGGCGGAATACATAGCTGCTTCCGAAGCAGCACATGAAGGAGTCTGGATGAAGGAGTTCATATCCGATCTAGGTGTCATACCTAGTGCATCGGGTCCAATGACTATCTTATGTGACAACACTGGAGCAATTGCTATAGCAAAGGAGCCCAGGTTTCACAAGAGAACCAAGCATATAAAGCGTCGCTTCAACTCCATTTGGAATTTGATTAAGGATGGAGACATAGAGATTTGCAAAGTACACACGGATCTGAATGTGGCAGACCCGTTGACTAAACCTCTTCCACGAGCAAAACATGATCAGCACCAGAATGCGATGGGTGTTAGATTCATTACAATGTAATTGACTCTAGTGCAAGTGGGAGACTGTTGGAAATATGCCCTAGAGGCAATTAATAAAGTGTTTATTATTATCATATTTCTCCGTTCATGATAATGGTTTATTATTCATACTAGAATTGTATTGACCGGAAACTAAATACATGTGTGGATAATAGACAAATACTATGTCCCTAGTATGCCTCTACTAGACTAGCTCGTTGATCAAAAGATGGTCAAGGTTTCCTGACCAATGACATGATTTGTCATTTGATAACAGGATCACATCATTAGGAGAATGATGTGATGGACATGACCCAACCGTTAGCATAGCAAATGATCGTTCAGTTTATTGCTATTGCTTTCACTATGTCAAATACACGTTCCTCTGACCATGAGAACATGCAACTCCCGGATACCGTAGGAATACTTTGGGTGTATCAAACGTCACAACGTTACTGGGTGATTATAAAGGTGCACTACAGGTATCTCCGAAAGTGTTTGTTGAGTTGGCATGGATCGAGATTGGGATTTGTCACTCCGACTATCGGAGAGGTATCTCTGGGCCCTCTCGGTAATACAGCATCACAGCAGCCTTGCAAGCACCGTGACTAAAGAGTTAGTTGCAAGATGATGTATTACGGAACGAGTAAAGAGACTTGCCGTACCGAGATTGAACTAGGTATTGGATACCGACGATCGAATCTCGGGCAAGTAACATACCGCCAGACAAAGGGAACAACGTATGTTGACATATGAGGTTCACCGATAAAGATCTTCGTGGAATATATAGGAACCAATATGAGCATCCAGGTTCCGCTGTTGGTTATTGACCGGAGAGTCGTCTCGATCATGTCTACATCATTCCCGAACCCGTAGGGTCCGCACACTTAAGGTTCGATGACGATTTAGTATTATATGAGTTATGTGATTGGTGGCCGAAGTTTGTTCGGAGTCCCGGATGAGATCACGGACATGACGAGGAGTCTCGAAATGGTCGAGATGTAAAGATTCGTATATTGGAAGGCTATATTCGGACGTCGGAAAGGTTCCGAGTGATTCGGGTATTTTTTGGAGTACCGGGGAGTTACGGGAATTCACCGGGAGAAGTAATGGGCCTTATTGGGCCATACGGGAAAAGGAGAGGCAGGCCACATGAGGAGGCGCGCGCCCCCACTTGCCCAAACCGAATTGGACTAGGGGAGGGGGCGCAGCCCCCTCTTTCCTTTCCCTCTCCCTTCCCCTTTTCCTACTCCGTATGGGAGGTGGAATCCTACTAGGACTAAGGAGTCCTAGTAGGACTCCCCACACTTGGCGCACCCCTAGGGGGCCGGCCTCCTCCCTCTCATCCTTTATATACGGGGGCAAGGGGGCACCCCAAAGGGCAACAATTGTCCCATAGCCATGTGCGGTGCCCCGATCTCTGTTTTCCACCTCGGTCATATTTTCGGAGAGCTTAGGCGAAGCCCTGCCGAAATCACTTCACCGTCACTGTCGCCACGCCGTCGTGCTGACGGAACTCATCTACTACCTCGACGTCTTGCTGGATCAAGAAGGCGAGGAACGTCACCGAGCTGCACGTGTGTAGAACTCGGAGGTGCCGTACGTTCGGTACTCGATCGGTGGAGCTCAAAGGATTGTTCGACTACATCAACCGCGTTGTGAGACGCTTCTGCTAACGGTCTACGAGGGTACGTAGACACACTCTCCCCTCTCGTAGCGATGCATCTCCATGGATAGATCTTGCGTGAGCGTAGGAAAATTTTGAAATTCATGCTCCGTTCCCCAACAGTTACTACGTACCTCTATAGTGGGGAGTAACATATGTGTGGTGTCATGCAACACTTCATTTATTAGCTTATAGACTCATCTTGTCTTGGTAAGTGTGATGTTACTCATAGTATGAGTAACTAGCTATGTTACTCAATTTGTCTCTCTCCTCATTAATTAGCTGCCACATCATATTTTTCACTTAGGTGGCATCTATGTTACTACCTATGTTACTCCCATTGTGGGTAGTCTTAATGGACCTTGACGGTGTACGTCACCTTGTGTCCAGATCCTTAGGAATTTTTCCTACATTGGTCATTTGATTCATATGATTGAATGCTATAGGAATTTTTCCTATGAAATCATGTGTTCATTGGCAATCTAGCATCTACTCCAACTTTTTTTTCACTTCCTTTGTTTTTCCTGTGGCATCAAACACTCTGTGTTAATGCTATGGGATTCAAGTGGACATGTCACTCCAATCCTTTATTTTTCCTATTCCTGCGTTTTAATAATCCTACAAATCAAAGAAAAGAAATGGACGGAGTACTTGCTCTAAATGTTGGGCCGCTGCAAGAGCCGCCTATATTATTAACCATGCTCTAAAAAGGTGGCACAGCTTTGGCTATAGTAGGTGAGTAGGTGACCTTGCGCTTGGCTCTTCGCCTCTTCGGGAGGTCCAACAATGATGATACTACAGTACAATATTATGCTTCTGGCAATCTGACACCGAATGAACACTGCACGTCCACCGCGAGGGCGAGGGCGAGGGAGAGGGCGCTGTAGTCAAAACCCTCTCCTCGTCTTGCGAGCCACCGCACGCGTGGGCGAGGGAGAGGGCGTAGGCGTACGTAGTAAGCAAGCTTCTCCTCGTCCTGTGAGGCACTGCGCGTGGGCGAGGGGGAGGGCGTAGTAAGTAAGCTTCTCCTCGTTCTGTGAGTTGACGGGACACATCAAAGTTATTTAGTACTCTCTCCAAAAACGGCCGACCATGTCCATGGCTACCATCCTGTGCTCCGTCATTGAGTACGTGCACGATTCACATGTCATCGAGGAGAAAAAATATTGCGTACGTGCCATCGAAGTGCACCGGTGTAGCTACATCGTACATGGCCCACCTCACGCATTCACCATATTCCTCGGCCTCCGTGCGACACTAGCCCGTATCGCTTCTCGCTCCTTCAAGATTGCCTTTGACTATTGATAAGATTTTGTATAATTTGAAAATTATATCATTGGAAGATCCTTTCACATACGATATTGACGGTATGCTTTGAGCAACTTGCATGTCCTATACTGCTCGAACATGTGGTCAAAGTTAGTCTTGAAAAAGGCATTGTGCTGCTACCGTCCAATATTTGCGTGTGGTGGTTTCTAGAATAAAAAAAGGAGGGACTTACTGTGGGAAAGGTGAAGTGATGGTTCCTTCGTCTGAGCAACTTATTACTCTGGGAATATTAGAGTATGAGCGGATTCAACTAAGAGAGAAATGATCGTTGCTTCGTCCGAGCAACTTCCTGTGGCGAAGGTGGGGTTCTGTGATTTGACTGCTCACTAGTCATTATTACTGCGGCGCAACAACCGGGGTGAATCTCCCCTGCAGTTGTGCACTCAATATTGGTTCCCCTGCAGTTGTGCACTCAATATTGGTGCATGGCAGGTGGAGCCGGATACAGGATGTCCCACATGTCTGCGAAACGATGCACGTCCTCCCTTTCCGCCGGCGGACGGGATCGGGCCGGATCAGTGACTAGCGGTGAGAGAGAGAGAGAGGCCACCGCCGTCTTGTGTGAGAGAGTGTGAAGACAGACCAACCCCAGCAGGCAAGCTCCATTGTATATAGTGGAGCGGATTACTTTTTTCTCGGTAACAATCATTTTATATTCTGTACGTGCCATTGAGCAATATAACTTTATTTACAAATAACGCGCCAACGCGTCAAGTCGAACTTTGTTTCATGCACGCGTGGTACACGACCCTCCGTCAAGTAAACAACCGCTACACGCTCTCAAATTAGCACGTGGGCTGCCTTTTCGTACAGAAATGAGCTCCACCGTGTACCCACGCGGGTGTGGCTGGGAACGAGGCGTGAGTACGTGCGTCATGCGTGCACCTATTCTCTTTGTGTACGTACGCCACCTACGTGTGTGTGTGAGAGAGAGATACAAACCTAGAGAGAGATGGTGTGTGGGTTCGTGAGTGTTTTTTTTGGGGGGGGGGTGCGTGAGAGATAGACAAGGAATATGTGTCGATGATATCTCAAACAAAAAATGTAACATATGCAATGTGTGTGAAACAGAGGCCTGGATATATCATATATAGAGGGGGCGATCCACAAGAAGAGAGTGGAGGGATCATCGGCGTGAGATATCGATAGAATCGAAGAGAGGGATGAAGTGTGTGGGTGCGCGATCGATAAAGAGTGCCATCGAATTTGTGTGTGCCCACGTCAAAGATATAGGGCGGCTGGCCTACTGGAATGTGAGAGGGGAGAGGTGCAGTTTGTCTCTGTGGCATGGATACCTACCTACAGCGTTCGACTATCGGGGTGTGTGTGTGGGGGGGGGGGCGGGGGGCAGAGACCTAACTATAGAGCGGTAGATCGACTGTTATATGTGTGGAGAAGGAGATTGACCTAGCTATGTATTGAGGGAGATCGATCGGCATCCATGCATATGTGTAGGACAGGCATAAGGTTGGGAGAGAGACAGAGCTAGAGTGTCAGAGGGTTGGTGGTGGAGTTGCTTCTCACAAATGGTGGGAGAAGCGTGCTAGACAAACGGAGGGTACGACTGCAATATCAATAAGAGAGGGGATGCCTGCCTGTCTGTGCACGTGCGTGTGAGAGACAGGTCGGGAGGCATGCATGGATGATGAGGGGGACAATATGGCTGTGGTAAGCAGATGTAACTACATAGGAAGATCAATCGTCGTGTGTCAGAGAAAGGGAGAGACATAACTTGTGAGGTACGTCGATCGGTGTGTGGGGAACAAGAGTTATAGTCGACCTAGCTATATGTAGGGAGATCGATCGGTATACATGCATGCATGTGTTAGAAGCAAATAAGGCCCGGAGAGACGGATAGAGAGAGAGAGGGATGCGGCTAGGAGGTGGTGCGAGAGGCCTACTACATCGAGGGAGGAGGAGTGTGCGAGTATGAGATCGATGAAAAGAGGGGCGGGAGTGTGCACGTGCGTGGAACCGTATTAGACACAGGGGGCATGGACGATGAGAAGAGAAGAGGGAAAGCGTGTGTTTGTGGTAGGTACACCTGGCTAGAGAGGTATATCGATCGGTGTGCGCAGGAAAGAAGGAGCTGGGGGGCCTACACACACCGTGGGTGAACGACCTAAAGAGAAATAACGAATGTGCGCGATGGAGAGAATGTTGAGGGAGGGTGAGAGGGAGATGGGCGTGTGCTTGCATGAGAGAAAGTTAGCGCTAGCTACAAAGAGAAGAGGATTGTGTGAGTGTAAAAGACGAGCAGGGATCATAATTCATTATAAAAGTGGATTCGGATATTTGAACAAGAGATCATAGTGTTTTAAACTGACGCATGCATGAATATGACGGTGATACGCATGGTGTGGTTATGAACATGTTATACTACATATAATATATATAACATTTATTTGAATTTGTGATAATGTGTGGCTTTTGCAGCTTAGGGCTAAATACCTGTCATAATGTAGGGGGCAGGGCACTATACTTTGTGTGATAAACACAGTGTACATAGGAAACCTGGTTTAGATTATGAAGATCTAGCTAGTACTTCAAATGTACTATTATTTGGAATCAACATCTAGCGTATTCAAAATTTTGAATTCGAGTTCATATAGTACAGATAGTTCATATCTAAGTCTATAGTAATCATGTGGTGTGTTGTTAAGATAATATACAAATGATGGTTTAACTTGGCAACAATCATGATTGTAGATTCTTATTCAAATAGAGAAACGAATTCAAATTTAGTTCGAATTGCAGCGGTACTATATACATTTGGAATGCACTAAAATGTTTGTATGAGTAGGTTACATGCATTATACAGCTAAGGGAAAAAAATTTAATTGGACATAACTTGGATTCATAGTTTTCAATAGCATTTGTACAGTAAAACGGGACAAGACTCTCTCTTTGTGTGGTGCGAATAGTTTTTTTTTGTTTTTTTTCGTCGAGGGAAGTGCGAATTGATTTGGTACGTACATTATTACACGTTAGGTTTGTCCTGAAATTTCAACCCGCGCCTTGTTATCCCGAAAATTCAGACATCGCTTTGTCTCTTTGTGCTCCGAAAACTCGCGCCTTGCTATCCCGAAATTACAACGCGCGCGAAAACTCCCTCCAGCTGCCAAATCCCAACACGCGAAATCCCCCTTCTAACCCTGAGCCGAAAGAGCCGCTAGTTCAAATCGGTGGGGGTAATTTCGTAACACACCCTACATTTTGGACAAGCGCGTCCCTAAGTCATGGTTCTCCCCCTCCCATCACCTCCTTTTCGCCATTCAAAAACCCAGGCTGCCATAACCTCTCTGCTCCAGCCACGAAACCCCACCCACCGCCGGCCGCCACCTCACCGCTGCCCAGCCGGAGCCTCTTCCCCGACGATGTCGTCCACCGCAATATCTCGACGTCCCTCATCCACCGCCCCAGATGAGGATCCATCGTCGATCTCATCGTCCCGCCAGTTCAGCCGCCCCATCCTCCACCTCCAAGGAGCTGCTCCGACGATCGCCTCGTCTATCGCGGCTACTCCATCCCCACAGCACCACCTTAACCTGCTCCACCGGAACCGCAGCATCCTCACCGACTCCCTGGACGAAGCCGAGGCCTACTCGGCGCCACCAAAGAGGTTGTACACTCATTGCATCGCACCTTCTCCTTAACTCGACCTCCCGGCGCCGCCGGTGGTCGATCCCGCTCCCCCATGGCGCGGCTACCTCGTAGTCGGCACCGCCGGCGACATCTCCACGGTGGCTCTCCCCCAGTGCGAGGCTCCCTCGGCGGCGGCATCCATACCAGCCAGAGCTGCTACTGCTGCTCCGGCTCTCGCTCGCTCGCGCTGCTGCTGCTGCTGTTCCGGCTCTCGCTCGCTCGCGCTCCTGCGGCTGCTCTGGCTCTTGCTGGCGCTACTGCTGCTCCGGCTCTTGCTCGCTCGCGCTGCTGCTCAGCTCTTCCTCTTGCTCATGCCGCTGCTCTGTTCTTGCTCTGGCTCATGCTGCTGATGCTGGTACACCGGCTGCTGCAGCTACATGAGTTGCTGCTCTGGCTCTAGTTCGCGCTGCTGCTCCGGCTGCTATCTGCTAGTGTCTTCCGTGTCGATCGCCTACTGATTTAGATCATTGTTTCTCTACTACTAGTGCTTGAGCGGCCCAAACTACATGTGAAGTGCTTCTCTGCTACTAGTGCGTTCAGTTTCGACAGTAACATTCAGATTCCACAGTAAATTTCAGTTTCGACAGTTAAGTTCAGAGTCAACTGTTTTTACCTCTTTTATTGGAGTCAGGTGTTTTTTGGTGATGTAAATTTTACATCTACCACTTTTTGGTAATGTATTTTACAACATATATTGGAGATGCTATTAGAATCCCACTTGAGATTAACGATCTCTGTCTTGTATGCTTCAGCCTCGACGTCTTACAGCTCGCCGGAGCTGCTCCAACGACGGAACCATCCATCACAATAGAGTAGTACCCTGGACGCCGTCTACAGACGCCTCAGATCTTCCTCCACACCTTCGACAGCCACCTCTGCCGCAACTTCTTCAGCGGCCAACCCAATGATGCTGAGGTCGACACGGCTACGCCAAAGAGGTTGTACACTTGTCGCATCACTTATTACTCTACATTCATGTCGATCCATTAAGTGCATTAGTGGCAGAATAACATTCTAACTGTACACATTTTCATATGGTTTCACTTTAATTTGGCCATGTTTCTTTGCATTCCTCTGTTCTTCCAATTCCTGTGAACCAAACACCCAAGTTGACAGAAATCCTGTGTTTACAAATGCTCTGTTTCCCACGTGCATTCCTATCCTATTCCGGTGTTTTTCCTATCCCCGCGTTTCTAGAATCCTGCAAGCCAAAGGAGCCCTTACAGAATTACTTCAGTTACAGATAGGTGTCGAAGAAAACTTTGTGTGGTTTGTCTTGCTCCTGCCGCGACGTCGTCCACCTCACCTGAGCTGCTCCATCGACAGAAGCATCCACCCTACCAGACATCACGACACCTGACCGTCTTTCGCTGCCTCAGATCTCCTTCCCTGCTGCCAGCCCCCACCGCAACTGCATCACCATCATCGACTCAGCAGATGAACCTGAGGAGTACACGGGTCCGCAAGAGAGGTCGCACTCTTTTGTTTCTGCTTATGTTATGCATTGCTTAATATTACCTGCTACTTTATCGTCCTGTTCACCTCTTAGACTCCAAGTCAGGTCCAAATTAATGTTCAATCTTGAGTTATAAAATGCTTGTGGGGAACATATCGAGGCAGCAATGAATAGTATCTCTGTCTTTTATCTGGTTCACCTAGGGTATGTCTATGTTGTTCATCTTGGGTGGGAAACAAACAGTATGTTCATCTTGGCTGGGAAACAAACAGTAAAGCAATCATCATCTGTCTTTTTATTAAATTAGAGCTTTCATCAGCCTGCTATCATTGTTTTTGGATCTATCCACTGGTTGTTACCATCACTCTAGATTTCTGCATGCTCTCCTTACATAATCTCACTATATTTTTTTCGTATGCATGTCAGATATTGTACACAGTCATGCTGAACATGTAGATAAAAAGAGAAGAGTTTTGCATGACAATACAATGTCATGCAGACATCGCTCCATGGTGGGTGCAATGGCAAACCCTCCCCCCTCCTCCAGATTGTAATCCAGAGGAAGATATCTGTTCAGAGGCGGATTCAGACGGAGCTGACCACTCCTATTTACCCCCCAAGGTGTTTGCTCTAACTTGGCATAATGATGTTGGTCATATCATGCATATGTTGCCTTGCAGTGCTTACTTTCGACATCATATATGTCATCTGCTTAGTTTAGACATGTTCTGTAATGCCACCTGTTTAGTTTCTATATCATATATGTGAACTGTGAAATCTCATCTTTTTTAACCAGCCATAATATATGTGAAATATGCAATGCCATCCTGTTTAGCCAGGCATCATATATTTGAATTATATCTTGCCATTCCTTTTCTTCATTACATTTCCATTTGTCGACAATGTTTGTACATTCAACTACTCTTCCTGTGAATCAGCCATTTGAGTGGGTGATGGAAAAATTTGGAGTGAAAACAAGGTCTTCAGAGCAGACAGTGCTACCTGTCGAAGCAGATCTCTTGCTGGGTCCAGATAGCTCCTCAGAGATGGATTCAGAGACAGATGACCAGTCCTATTCCCCCACCGAGGTGTATGCTCTAACTTGGCACGGTTATACTGCTCGTATCATGCATATGGTGTCTTGCATTGCATAGTTTAGACATCATATACACAATATTGAACACCATGTTCTTAGTTCAGACATCATATATGCGAATGCCATCTGCTTAGTATATAAATCACATATGTGAATTATATCATGCGATCCTGATTACTTAGATAACATGTATGTGAATTATGTCATGCGAACCTGTTTACTAAAGAAATCATATAATTATCTCATGCCATCCTGTTTAGTTAGTCATCATATCTTTGAATTATGTCATGCTATGCTATCTAGTTTAGATAGACATCATATATGTGAAATTATGTCATGCTATCCTTTTTAGTTAAACAATATATATAACTATTTCATGCCCTCTTTTTTCACACTATCTATTGCATCTGTCTCTCATACAAGGTCTGTACATTCAACTACTTTTCTTGTTAATCAGCCATTTGAATTGGAGGGGGTGATGGCAGTATCTAGCGGAGTAAAAACACGGTCTTCAAATAAAACCGTGCTACCTCTTGGTGGAGATAGCACCCCAGTTGTACATGCACAAGAACCAGCCCTACCACACATAACCCAGACTCTCGCAGATTGTACCCCTACTCCTATGGACAGAGAACCACCTTCACCCAATCTAACCCCAACCCCAGCAGATAGTAATCCAGTTCCAGTTGCCACAGCACCATCTCCAACACAGAGCTCGCAAACAACAACAGTTAGTAAGGCAGCTCCAGTTCCCAAAGCGCCAGGACTACCACGGTGAACCCCAACTCCACCAGTTAGTACACCTATTCCTGTGGACGAAGCACAACCAGCCATTTGTAGTTTAGCATCTATCACATTTGATGTTGTTAAATCCTATGTGCGTATCTTCCCATCATGGAAATATTATACTGAAGATGAAGGAAAAAGCCAGTTGCAGGTGTTCGTCCATGAGTTATGTGTAAGTAATGTTATTCATGGCAATTACTTTGCTTTGTCCCATACATTCTACCTCCATGCTGGTTATAATACAGCAAATGTTCCCATTTTTCTCTATAGAGAAGGACCGATTTGGAAACTCAGGATGAGGTAACCTGTGCTAATACCTCTGCTATCTTCAAGAATGCTTTGTGGTAGTATCGGAATTACCTGAAGAAAATATACTTCACTAGCAAGGAAACTCATCAAATTCCGTTACTTTCTCTTGAGACACATTTACGGGACGATGACTGGGAATGCCTTGTTCTGTACTGGTCCGGAGGCAAGAATGTGGTAAGGTCTATGAGATCATTTTTTTTATTTTGAAGTACTATATGCCTGCATCTTACTGTACTCTGTTCGTGTAGAACAAGTGCTTAAACCTGAAGAACAACTGTTCTCATTTAAGATTCCATTGCTATGGTGCATACTGCTTTGCTCTTGTATCACAGTATTTACTCATACAAACTTATTTTTAAATTGAAGGATCCAATCGAAACTCCAATGGCACAACAGGTATGTTTAAACATGTTTCTTTAACTGGTTTGCTCTTCTAAATTGCTATGCTGATTTCAATTTCAATTGTGTATACAAATGACTTCTCATATCATGCGCATTACTAGCATCACAACAGAGCCAATAGTGTTGTTGTACATGTATACCCGTGGTACCCATCTGAAATCTTGTTGTGCCGTGTAGTTTCCCACACTTGTATTCTTTCAATGCTGCTTTGTCTTGAACTGATATGATTTGAACCACCGTGTCTCTATTTTGATTTGGCAAGACAATGCAGTGACCACAGCACATAGATATATGTTTGTTTGATGCTTTTATTATGTACTACTTCGCAATAGAAGACTTGGTAGTTTAACCCTGTCCACCTTACACTGATCTGGTTCACCGAAATCAGTTTCATATACTACATGCTAATCCTGTTAGAATGCTGACAGAATATTGGGGAAGAGTACCTTATTAAGCAATGGTAAAGGAAGTAATGCAGATAAGGTTAAGGATAGTGAGACATCCTTGTTGGTCTCCAACAAAGCTGATAAAACAGCTAAGGAAAACTATCTTGAACACAGTGACACAATCCCAAAGTCCTGTCTTGATGTAGTGTTCAAGTTACTGGCCACTACCGCTGCCACAAGCTCTTCAAACTCACTGTCCGAATCAGTTCGGTTTCTTGAGTCTCAACTACAAGCTGAAAGACATCGATCAGCTCTGCTGCGACAAGAAGCCGAAGGACCGAGGAAGTCCCTGGAGAATTCAGATGCATACTCTCTGGTGCAACAACAAGCGTTGGAGGATTTTAGCGCCAAACAAGAGAAAGCTAATAAGCTTGCTAAGCTTATTGCCAGCATGGTGGATACCCAGGATAACCTTTCTTGAGCTCTTCTGAAGTTGTTTCAGTGATGGACTTGTTTTGCTGCCGCGTTTATTTGCACTGGTGGCCAATTTAGAAGCCCAGTGTATGTAATATGCTGCTTTGTTCCCTATATTTGCACTGGTGGCGAACTTTGATGCCCAGTGGATGTAATATGTGTAATAGCCGTAATAGCCTAGCGTAAGTTGCTTGATTATTTATTTCCTTATTGTCTTGTTTATTTGTTTGGTTGTAGTCACTGCAGTTCTTTTTCCGCGGTTTGCTAGTGGCCACAATAAAATATTTTTTAAAACTAGGCCACAATAACCATGGGCAACATACGGACCGTTGTAACCATGCTCCTGCTACCTGCTGTAGTGACCATGGGCCTCCTACGGGCCGTACGATCCATGGGCCTTCTACGGGCCGTATGATCGATTGGCCAAACATGGGCCGTACTATTCGTGGACCAATAACGAACCGCAATATGGGCCCGTAAACAGGCTAGAGTGGAAATCGTCAGTTTATGGCCCGAGGATAACGGGCCGTTAATAGGCCGATATGTATAACGGGCTTAATTCTATCGACAGGCATAACGGGTCGTTAATGGGCCGTATTTGACGATGCTACGTAAACAGCCCAAAGTTTTAACGGGCCACAAACGGGCCGACTGTAACCACGGGCTGAATTTGGCCCACAAGCGGAACAGGCCTGTAACGGACCGTAAGTAATATAATTCTGGAAATGAGCCCAAGAATAAATGGGCCCTTAGAAGGCCGAAAGATAACACGGGCTGGAAACGGCCCAATGGAGTAATGGGCCGTTAATGGGTATAAAGCGATACACTGTTCATTATGGGCCAGTTTCACCACGAACCGTTAATGGGCCCAGAGTGAGAAAGGGCCTCATATGGGCCGAAAGACGTCATGGGCCATACATGGGCCGGAAGTTACAACGGGCTGGAATCATAATGGACGTCCTAGAAGATGCTACTGGGCCTAATTCGGATAGGCCATAACGGGCCGTGAGTTAGCGGGCTGTAAATGGGCTATATGCGAACAGGCCGTTAACAGGCTTTCCGTGGGCCGGCCCGCTTCCTTTTGACCAAGTCAAACGGGCCGGCCTTTTGACCTGAATGGGCCATTGTTGGGCCGAGCCACGTGTCGACGTATCATAGGCGCGTCCCGTCCATTCGCTGGATGACATCTGTGCCAACGCGGAGCTGACACGTGGTTCCTCCAGCGAATGAGAATTTTACACGTGGAAATTCCCCATTGGTCCGGGGTGTTAACGGGTTATCGGATCCAAACCGGAACCCGATAGCTTAACGGTGACCCGTTACGGTGGATGACACGTGTCGGTTACCCTTGACGAAAACACTTCCATGACGCGCCATTTATCGTCATGGAAGTGAACACTTCCGTGATGATAATTTTGGTATTGTCATGGAACACTTCTACGACAGCACAGGTATGACTATCTTGATTCTGTCATAAAATCGTCATGGATGTACATGCATGACAGAAAACGTGACCTATTGTGACAAACACGTATCATCACGGAAGTGTTTTTTTGTAGTGTGAACTACTTTCAAAATAAAAAGTACCAAATAGGGAAACACATTGTAGCGTCTATCGTATTGCACGGTTGTCATTCACGGTGGCACTTACCAGTTGGTTGACGCTGTTGATATTCTTCACGTTGATAAGGCGATTCAACCTCGGTGATGAAAGGCATGTCAATGAGGCTTGTGCTCAACTTGGTTAAGTCATGTGAAGTGCCCTCACCCGTGGTCGCCAAAGCACATCCCTTTGCAGCAGCTTGATGATATCATCGGAGATAGAAGTAGATAGGCTAAACTTGTAAGCCACCTTGTCGATGGAGACCATACGTCGGACTAACGCAAGTTGTCTAGCAAACTTCCCGGGAGTAACCAACTCCGAAGGCAACAACGAACATTGTCCATGACACCATGGACCCCATCTTTTGCCACCAATGGTGCCTGGGCGATGAGCATCGCCCCCTGCACACCATCAAACACCTCTTTTCGCTCAAATAAGTTGGTCGCCCATGCCAACATAAGCACAAAAGACTACTCTAGCCTATGAAGCGGGCATAGTGCCGACTCCACCATTGTTTGCAGCTCAACACATGATGATGCAAGCATAACGTCAGCAATATTGGGCACAACATACAACCTTCACTAGAAGCTTCAGAAAGCCCCACGGACTCAGGAGCTTCGACGCGCATTGCAAGAGTGATAATGTACCTTGTGAATGAAGCTAAAGATAAACATTCCTCACATTGCATACGTTGTAAAGATACATCTTAAGCACATCAAGTAGATATTAGTTTGTAAGAGATAATTAGTTGGATCATTCCTCTCTATGTATACGTTGTAAAGATACATTTTTATATTGAAATACATTGTGAGTGAAGTGGACTTCAATTATTTTCCAAGGCTATTCTTTTATGCATGCGGAATTTGACATGCATTATGTTTATAAATGCAAGCAGAAAATTTTTAAAAGGCCCATTGCAACGCACGGGCATTCTACTAGTATAAGTAGTACCCCACCACATCTATGATGATATATGTTTTTGTCACACTTATCGTCATGGAAGTTGTTAGAATTATTCCGAGGCGCATAGTCGATCTACCGAGGACCAAGCAATCACACGAGCATGGCACCGAGATTTGTCAATGAGGTTCACCATCATGGCTACATCCCCGGGGCCTGACTACGGGCGCTCCTCCCCATGACACCGCTACAATACAGCACCCTGGCCGCCCGGGCGCCGGCACACGACGCCGGCTCCCCCTGCATGCGTGTGCTATTATGTTGGCATAGATTACATCGTGTGTCTACCCTCTCATTAAATAAGAGGCCTAGGATATAAGTGTCCTACTTGGACACGACTCCATATCCTATCTACACACCGTACGACTCAGAGTCCAACTGTAACCTACCTTGTACGATAATATTCGACACAACTCTAACAAACTCCACCTTGGCGAATATTCTCCACCACCTTGGATTCATCCATGCGTCGAACCTCCATGTACATTGGACTTGAGATACGCCATGAGCACCGCTGCTACTCCCAGACTCCTTGTGACTCCACCTGCAACTGTAGTCGATTCTCGTCTTCTTCACAGTCAACACTTGAGCAAAATTAAGTTCCTCATTGCCTACTTTGTGCTCCCAGCTTCCGGAGTATCCGTTCAACGCCATCACACAACGATCACTGTCTGCGTGAAAGTGAAAAACTCACATATTGGATGTCACATATAAGAGTTACCTGAACTCAACGTCATCGCTTTTTCTTGACTTCTTGTCTGAAACTTGAAGGAATTTCACCGTCGCCCTGTGTCACCCTGAGTCAAATTCGTAGTTGTCTCACCCTTCTTCCGGATAGTCTCTGACATGTCCCATAGCTATAGCACTCCACCTCCTTCTGTACTTGTCATCCGCACTTTGCCATGTGCACCGAACATCACAGAATATACGGCCATGTACTCTCTCAGCTTTTGACAATTTCAGACTTTCCGCACTTTCTCAGATTCTCCATGGTCAACTCCTGTCCATCAACTAGCACCGATAGACCCAGTCAACAACTTGAATCTGGTACTCGTCAACACTGCTTCAGCACCCCTACACACTTTGTCTGACCATTAGTGCCTTAGTCTGTCGTTGTGTCCCCTGCTTACCGCACGCCTCGCCGCTATCACCGCGTCGAGCCTCTGCTGTCCTGGTCGAGTCTCCAGGGTCGCGAACCCACACCACTCAAACCCCTACTGTAGAGAACCACCGATCATCACCGACCGATGACGAGTTTAACGTTTCCATCAGACCACTAGGCTCCGGTCCGAATTACGTGCCCCTTGCTTTTCCCCCCGACTGAAATAGGCTTTGATTGTCTGGATCCTTACACTGTAGCCCCTCAATCCAACTCCACCTTCAACATGACTCCATGGTAGATGATCAGTCCACCCTCGCGCCCTGTCGACTTCAAGCTCTCATGTGTACGCCATCTTGAATCAACCCCGCGTCATAGTCTTGTCGAAACCGCACAAGCCTTTGGGCCTGCGCCACGTGTTTCCACGCCCAGAAGTCGGTCATCATTAGCATCACGCTCCTATGTCGTCGTCACTGATCCCACCACCGTCTTCTGTTCCAACCGACTCACGTCGATCTGTCAGACTGTCAAGTCCGACCCAGCCGAACTTGTTCGACTGCAGCCATGCTCCACCCTGCACCATGATCGCTCACACATCTGTGCATGTCTTGGACGCCATGTGTATGCATGATCCTGTATGACGCACTTATCAGCGCGCCTCCGCAGCCTGTCCATGTGTTCCAAGCCATCTCCACAAACCGACCCAGAAAAAACTTCCATGCAAACTGCACAATTTTTCTTTTTCCCTGTCACTATTTGTTGTTGCTTCTCCGTGCACCTTTAGCAGAAAATAGATCAAACAAACTGCTTCCATGCACACACGTGGTCCTGGTTGCCTTTTTTCAAACAAATCTCAACTTTTTTTTGCGTCAAACTTGAGAGCTTTATTCAACTGAAGAACTCCTAGCATCATCAACCAACAGGCTAGTGAGCAGGAAAGGTGGTCTAGTATCAGTCCAACTCTCGGTCGCCATCAGTGAGCAAGCATGCTTAGCACAAAGATGGGCCCGTACATTGGCTGACATGTTTACATGTTGAATACAAAAAGAAGTAAAAAAGGCAGCTAGCTCTCCAATTTCTACAAGTAAAGGTGCCACAACAGAACGATTATTGTGGCGAGATTTCCAGAGGTTCACCACCTCCAGGCAGTCTGTCTCCAAAATCACATGTGAGAACCCGCGCAAATTGGCAAAGATAACACCATCTCGAAGCGCCAACGTCTCACCAATGAAAGGATCGGTTACCCCATGATGGGGTTTACTCCATGAGCCCAGCAAGCGAGTGTCAGAACGAGCTACTCCCCCTGCACCACACTTATCCAAGACCATACTCATCGCTGCATCTGTATTGATTTTAATCACACCAGGATCCGGAGGCACCCATCCATAACCCGGTAGTATAACAACAGCAGATCGCGGTATGTCCAAGACGGCCAAGTCATCCTTGATCCGCCGAACAGTCATTACGGGATCCAGTTTCTCTCCGTCATGTGTAATCCTATTCCTTGAATGCCAAATTGCCCACATAATGGAAATCATCTGTGACCTCTGAATGTCCGTAAACTGTGAGTCACATAAAATGTCTCGCGCCCATGTATCCGGATGAAGCCGAGGCCGGCGCTCACCCAGCCAAGCATATGCTTCCACTCAGAACAACTTCGCATGAGAGCAATGCACTGGAGCGTGCAACAAATCCTCATCCATTGCCAAACAAACTTTGCATCTGCCAAGTTCTTGTATATGTCTTTGCCTAAGGGTGCATTCATCCGGTAGAATTTGTCGTACTACCGGCCACCAGAATACACGCACTTTTGGCAACACCTTGAGCTTCCACAATCGCTTCCACATCTGTCCATAAGTATGTGAGGTGCTTGTAGCCGTCCCTTCCTCTAGAGCTGCACGCTCTTTGCAAGTCATGAGAGCACGGTACGCAGATTTGACAGAGTAGTTGCCATTCACTTCATGGGCCCAAGCAAGAAAATCATCACCGCCACCGTTGCAGAGTGGTGTATTAAGTATAGCTTCCGCTTCCGGGGGGATAAACACGTCCCGAATCAAATCCCTTTGCCAAGACCAGTTCTCTGCATCTATAAGTTCACTCACCAAAGCCAGTGTAGTACCACCCGGTATGACTGTAGGTCGAAGAGTTGACAGCTCCGGAATCCATCTGTCTTCCCAAATGGAGATATTGTTGCCTGTCCCCACACGCTTCACTAATCCTTCTTGAAGAGCTTCACGTCCTGCCACAATGGCCCACCACACAGCTGAAGATGAGCGCGACACCGCGGCATCCATGAACTCCCCATCAGGAAAATATCGACCCTTCATGACACGGGCGCATAGGGAATCAGGATTTGTGATGAACCGCCATCCATGTTTCCCAAGTAGCGCCAAGTTAAAAAGTTGTAGGTCATGAAAGCCCATACCACCACTAACTTTTGGAGATGCTAGACTGTCCCATGATACCCAATGTAACGATCGTCTATCAAGAGAACCACTCCACCAGAATTTTGCCATGCAAGACGTCAAACTCTTGCAAACCTTCTTTGTCAAACGGAAACATCTCATGCTAAAAGTTGGGATGGCTTGAATGATTGATTTTATAAGGATCTCTCTCCCTGCACAGGCAAGTAACCGTTTGGCCCATCCATACATTTTGCTTCTTGATCTTTCCCCAATATGATCAAATGTCACGCTGGTGATCCTCCCGACCGCGGTAGGAAGGCCCAAATATCTATCACTGAAAGCTTCCACCAGAATACCCAGAACTTGCTTGATTACCGATGACCCACAAGTATAGGTGGTCTATCGTAGTCCTTTCGATAAGTAAGAATGTCGAACCCAACGAGGAGCAGAAGGAAATGACAAGCGGTTTTCACCAAGGTATTTTCTGCAAGCACTGAAATTATCGGTAACAGATAGTTTGGTAGTAAGATAATTCATAACGGGTAACAAGTGACAAGTGTAAGAAAGGTGCAGCAAGGTGGCCCAATCCTTTTTATAGCAAATGATAAGCCTGGACGAACTCTTATATAAAGCAAAGCGCTCCCGAGGACACATGGGAATTATTGTCAAGCTGGTTTTCATCATGCTCATATGATTCACGTTCGCTACTTTGATAATTTAATATGTGGGTGGACCAATGCTTGGGTGCTGTCCTTACTTGGACAAGCCTCCCACTTATGATTAACCCCTCTCGCAAGCATCCGCAACTATGAAAGAAGAATTAAGATTAATCTAACCATAGCATGAAACATGTGGATCCAAATCAGCCCCTTACGAAGCAACGCATAAACTAGGGTTTAAGCTTCTCTCACTCTAGCAACCCATCATCTACGTGCTACTTCCCAATGCCTTCCCCTAGGCCCAAATGATGGTGAAGTGTCATGTAGTCGACGTTCACATAACACCACTAGAGGAAAGACAACATACATCTCATCAAAATATTGAACGAATACAAAATTCACATGATTACTTATAACAAGGTTCTCCCATGTCCTCAGGACAAACGTAACTACTCACAAAGCATGTTCATGTTCAAGATCACAGGGGTAATAAATATCATTAAGGATCTGAACATATGATCTTCCACCAAATAAACCAACTAGCATCAACTACAAAGAGTAATCAACACTACTAGCAACCCACAGGTACCAATCTGAGGTTCTGAGGCAAAGATTGAATACAAGAGATGAACTAGGGTTTGAGAGGAACTAGGGTACCAATCTGAGGTTCTGAGGCAAAGATTGAATACAAGAGATGAACTAGGGTTTGAGAGGAGATGGTGCTGGTGAAGATGTTGATGAAGATTGACCCTCCCACGATGAGAGGATCATTGGTGATGACGATGGCTTCGATTTCCCCCTCCCGGAGGGAAGTTTCCCCGGCAGAATCGCTCTGCCGGAGCCCTAGATTGCTCCTGCCCAGGTTCCACCTCGAGACGGCGGCGCTTCGTCCCGAAAGCTTTCTTATGATTTTTTCTAGGTCAAAATCCTCCATATAGCAGAAGATGGACACCGGGGGCTGGCCAGGGGGCCCACAAGCTCGGGAGGCGCGCCCTGGGGGGTAGGGCGCGCCCCCAGGCTTGTGGCCACCTGGTGGGCCCCCTTCTGTTGTTTCTTCGCCCAATATTTTTTATATATTCCAATTCTCCGTAAAGTTTTAGGACATTTGGAGTTGTGCAGAATAGGTATCTCAGATTTGCTCCTTTCCGGTCCAGAATTCCAGCTGCCGGCATTCTCCCTCTTCATGTAAATCTTGTAAAATAAGAGAGAAAAGGCATAAGAATTGTATCTTAAAGTGAAATAACAGTCCATAATGCAATAAATATGAACATAAAAACATGATGCAAAATGGACGTATCAACTCCCCCAAGCTTAGACCTCGCTTGGCCTCAAGCGAAAGCCGAAATCGATAATCATCCACATGTTTAGAGATAGAGGTGTCGATAAAATAAAATACAGACATGAGGGCATCATGATCATCTTTAGAACAACAATGTATTGTCATATAACTTCTTATGCTAAAGTGATAATTCATTCACAAGGTAAAGTATGAACCAGAAAACTTCATTGAAAACTAACAAACTATGATCCCGGTCATTGAAGCAATTGCAATTTATCATAACATCGGAAAGAGTCAATATAAGAGCTTTTAATTAGCAAGTTCACATACTCAACCATCATTTAATTTGTCATAATTGCTAACACTCACGCGATACTTATGAGATCAAAGATTCAATCATACACATAGGAAGATAGGGGCTTATAGTTTCACCTCCCAACCATTTACCTCAAGGGTAACGTCAACAATAATAACTTATGATCACCTACATCCGAGTGGATATGTATGTCTGGATCTTTCACCAACACATAGTGCTTGCCAAAAAGAGAAAATATAAAAGGAAGGGTGAAAATCACCATGACTCTTGTATAAAGGTAACAGATAAAAGTAGAAGATAGGCCCTTCGCAGAGGGAAGTAGAGGTTGTCATGCGCTTTTTGGTTGGATGCAAGAAATCTTAATGCCAAGGAACGTCACTTTATATTGCCGCTTGTGATAAAGAACTTTATTATGCAGTCCGTCACTTTTATTTCTTCCCCATCACAAGTTCGTATAAACTTATTTTCCTCACACTAAAAGATCATACATATTTAAAGAGCAATTTTTATTGCTTGCACCGATGACAACTTACTTGAAGGATCTTACTCAATCCATAGGTAGATATAGTGGACTCTCATGGCAAAACTGGGTTAAGGGTTTATGGATGCACAAGTAGTATCTCTACTTAGTGCGGAATTTTTGGCTAGAAAGGGGTAGAAAGCAAGCTCAACATGTTGGGGGATCCATGACAATATAACTTCTATTCGGATATAAGGGAACATAACACATTATGTTGTCTTCCTTGTCCAACATCAACTCATTAGCATATAATATTTTAATGAGTGCTCACAATCACAAAAGATGTCCAAGATAGTGTATTTATATGTGAAACCTCTCTTTCTTTATTACTTCCTATTAATTGCAACAATGACCAAAGCTATGTTTGTCAACCCTCAACGAGTTTCATGCATCATACTTCTTATATGTGAAGTCATCACTCTCCATAAGATTATTATATAATCTCTTGTATTTCTTTTATTCTTTTTCTTTTCCAAGATCAAAGCAAGCAAAGCCCTCAACTTAAAACTAATCTTTATTATGTTACTCTCACACTCGATTACATAGATAGATCACAAAGCAAAACTCAAAGACTTGATCTTACTAAAACTTTTATTCTACTAAATCACGATATAACCAAAAGGATCGAACTAAGATAAACGATAATGATAAAGAAGTGATGGTGATACGATACCGGGGCACCTCCCCCAAGCTTGGCAGAAGCCAAGGGGAGTGCCCATACCCGTGTACTCAAGTCTCTTTCTTCGGTGGTGGTGGTGGTGAAGTTGATGATGCGGCAGTGAGCTTCTCCAGCTTACGTTTGAGGATGAACCTTTCCTCCCTCAAGTCATCATTTTCTTGCTCAAGCTTTAATATCCTCTTGCATAATGCCGCCTTGCTTTCCTGCAGAAAACGGGACGGAATATATTGAACCTTAGGATTGCTTGATCCGTTCGGGAGGCTTAACTTTTTGAACTCCACATGCATATCCCCTGGTTGAGGTAGGGGGACATCATCTTCCTCTGAGATCGCATCTTTTGCCTCCTCCGGGTCGCAATCTTGCTCCTCCTCCGTGGACCATAGGTAGGGATAAACCTCCCCAAAGATCTTTGGATCCGCCGTATAATAGGAAATATAGCTCTCTCCGTCTGAATCTTGCGACGACATGCTTTCAGATCTGTCAGAAAAATAGCTCGAAACAAGAACAGAGGATATTGTCGTGATATGGTGGTCAAAACCTTCAGGAGATTATATAATGAATTTTTCCCATGCAAAACAAATAATCTGGGAGAAAACGGAGTTCGGAGGGCACACGAGCTAGCCACAAGCTCGGGAGGCGCGCCCAGGGGGGTAGGGCGCGCCCGCAGGCTTGTCGCCTGCTCGTGCACTTTCCGGACTGCTTATTATTTTCCTAATTTTTTAAATATTCCAAAACGGAGTAAAATTGCCTTTGGGAAACTTTTGGAGTCGATTTACTTACCGTATCACATACCTATTCCTTTTCAGAGTTCTGGCGTGTTCTGGAAGATTTCCTTTATGTACTCCTCCGGTGTTATGCTATGAATAATATTAGTTTCAACATTTATGGGCATACCTGAGATATAATGTTTGATTCTTTGCCCATTCACCACCTTCGGGTTGTTACCTTCGGCATTGTTGATTTTGATGGCACCGGAGCGATAAACTTCTTCGATAATGTAAGGTCCTTCCCACTTAGAGAGAAGTTTCCCTGCAAAAAATCTTAAGCGAGAATTGTATAGCAATACTTGGTCACCTACATTGAATTCCCGCTTTTGTATTCTTTTGTCATGCCATCTTTTAACCTTTTCTTTAAACAACTTGGCATTTTCATAGGCTTGGGTTCTCCATTCATCAAGTGAGCTAATGTCAAATAACCTCTTTTCACCGGCAAGTTTGAAGTCATAGTTGAGTTCTTTGATTGCCCAATAAGCTTTATGTTCTAATTCGAGAGGTAGGTGACATGCTTTCCCATAAACCATTTTATATGGAGACATACCCATAGGATTTTTATAAGCAGTTCTATAGGCCCATAATGCATCATCAAGTTTCTTAGACCAATTCTTCCTAGATCTATTAACAGTCTTTTGCAAGATTAATTTTATTTCTCTATTACTTAATTCTACTTGACCACTAGACTGAGGATGATATGGAGATGCAATTCTATGGTTAACGTCATATTTAGCAAGCAATTTACGGAAAGCACCATGAATAAAATGTGAACCACCATCAGTCATTAAATATCTAGGGACTCCAAACCTCAGGAAAATAACTTCTTTAAGCATTTTAATAGAAGTGTTGTGATCAACACTACTAATTGGAATAGCTTCTACTCACTTAGTAACGTAATCAACATCAACTAGAATATTAGTGTACCCATTGGAGGAAGGAAAAGGTCCCATAAAATCAAATCCCCAAACATCAAATGGTTCAATAACAAGTGAATAATTCATAGGCATTTCCTGACGTCTACTAATGTTACCAATTCTTTGACATTCATCACAAGACAAGACAAACTTACGAGCATCTTTGAAAAGAGTAGGCCAATAAAAACCGGATTGTAATACCTTGTGTGCCGTTCGGTCTCCCGCATGGTGTCCTCCGTATGACTCGGAGTAACACTTTCGTAGGATTTGTTCCTGTTCATGCTAAGGTATACAACGTCTAATAACACCATCTACTCCTTCTTTATAAAGGTGTGGGTCATCCCAGAAGTAATGTCTTAAATCATAGAAGAACTTTTTCTTTTGTTGGTATGTGAAACTAGGTGGTATAAATTTAGCAACAATATAATTAGCATAGTCTGCATACCAAGGAGTATTACGAGAAGCATTTATGACAGCTAATTGTTCATCAGGAAAACTATCATCAATAGGTAGTGGGTCATCAAGAATATTTTCTAACCTACACAAGTTATCTGCTACCGGGTTCTCAGCTCCTTTCCTATCAATAATATGTAAATCAAATTCTTGTAGCAAGAGAACCCACCTAATGAGTCTAGGTTTAGCATCTTTCTTTTCCATAAGGTACTTAATAGCAGCGTGATCAGTGTGAACAATCACTTTAGAATCAACAATGTAAGATCTGAATTTATCACATGCAAACACAACTGCTAAAAATTCATTTTCAGTAGTAGCATAATTTCTTTGAGCACTGTCTAGAGTTTTACTAGCATTATGGATAACATTTAATTTATTATCAACTCTTTGTCCTAGAACAGCACCAACAACATAATCACTAGCATCACACATAATTTCAAAGGGTAGGTTCCAATCAGGTGGTTGAACAATAGGTGCAGAGATTGAGGCTTTCTTAAGTATTTCAAAGGCTTCTAAACAATCATCATAAAAAACGAATGGAACATCTTTTTGCAAAAGATTAGTAAGAGGCCTAGAATTTTTTAGAGAAGTCTTTAATAAATCTCCTATAGAAACCGGCATGACCAAGGAAACTTCTTATACCTTTGATATCTGTAGGACACGGCATTTTTTCAATTGCATCAACTTTAGCTTTATCAACTTCAATATCTCTTTCGGAGATTTTATGCCCCAATACAATACCTTCATTAACCATAAAGTGGCACTTATCCCAATTCAAGGCAAGATTAGTTTCTTCACATCTCTGCAAAACTCGATCAAGGTTGCTTAAGCAATCATCAAAAGAAGTCCCTTAAACGGAAAAATCATCCATGAAAACCTCAATAATCTTTTCACAAAAGTCAGAGAATATAGCAGTCATACATCTTTGAAAGGTAGCAGGTGCATTGCATAAACCAAAAGGCATACGTCTATAAGCGAAAGTACCAAAAGGGCATGTAAAAGTAGTTTTTTCTTGATCCTCTTGTGACACAGGTATTTGGGAAAAACCAGAATATCCATCTAGAAAGCAAAAATGTGTATGTTTTGATAGTCTTTCTAGCATTTGATCAATAAAAGGTAGAGGATAATGATCTTTCCTAGTAGCTTTGTTTAATTTTCTAAAATCAATTACCATTCTATAACCTGTGATAATTCTTTGTGGGATAAGTTCATTTTTATCATTAGGAACAACAGTAATACCTCCCTTCTTGGGGACACAATGAACAGGACTTACCCATCTACTATCAGCTATAGGATAGATTATACCTGCTTCCAGAAGCTTTAATATTTCATTTCTTACCACTTCTTTCATCTTTGGATTTAACCGTCGCTGGTGATCAATAACTGGTTTAGCATCAGGTTCCATATTAATTTTATGCTGACATAGAGTGGGACTAATGCCCTTAAGATCATCAAGAGTATATCCAATAGCGGCACGGTGCTTCTTCAGAGTTTTCAACAATCTCTGTTCTTCATGCTCTGAAAGGTTAGCACTAATAATAACATGATATATCTTCTTTTCATCAAGATAAGCATATTTCAAAGTATCAGGTAATTGTTTAAGCTCAAACACAGGATCACTCTTGGGTGGTAGAGGATCTCCAAGAATTTCAACATGCAAATTGTGTTTCAAAATAGGCATTTGTTTAAAGAATATCTCATCTATTTTGTTTCTTTCATCCATATGCATATCATTTTCATGGTCTAGCAAATATTGTTATAAAGGATCAGTAGGAGGCACGGCAATAGAAGCAAGACCAATAATTTCATCCTTACTAGGTAATTCTTTATCACGAGGTTGTCTACGGAATTTGGAGAAATTAAACTCATGAGACACATCAGCAAAATTCACACTAACAATTTCTTTCTCACAATCTATCTTAGCATTCACCGTATTCAAGAAAGGTCTACCAAATATAATGGGACAAAAATCATCTTGTGGGGAACCAAGGACAAGAAAATCAGTAGGGTATTTTATCTTCCCACACAAGACTTCAACATCTCTAACAATCCCGAGTGGTGTAATAGTATCTCTATTCACGAGTTTAATTGTAACATCAATATCTTCTGTCTCAGCAGGTGCAATATAATTCATAATTTCTTGATATAAAGTAAACGGGATAGCACTAACACTAGCACCCAAATCACATAAGCCATGATAACAATGATCTCCTATTTTAACAGAGACAACAGACATGCCAACAACAGGTCTATGTTTATCTTTTTCATCGGGTTTGGCAATTCTAGTGGCTTCATTACAGAAATAAATAACATGCCCATCAATATTTTCCACCAAGAGATCTTTAACCATAGCAACATTAGGTTCAACTTTAATTTGTTCAGTGGGTGTAGGTGTTCTTGTATAACTCTTGTGAACCACATTTGAAGCTTTAGCATGCTCTTTTATCCTAACAGGGAAAGGTGGTTTCTCAATGTAAGCAGTAGGGATAACTGGATCAACATTATAAGTAGTAGTTTCTTCTCTAGCTTCAACGGGTTCTACTATTTTTACTTCAATGGGAGGATGATATTTAAACCACTTCTCCTTAGGGAGATAAACATGAGTAGCAAATGATTCACAGAAAGAAGCTACTATCTCATAGTCAAGTTCATATTTAGTGCTAAAATCATGAAAAGCATCGGTATCCATAAAAGTTTTAACACAATCAAATTCGAGATTTATACCTGACTCCTTACCTTCATCGAGCTCCCAAGCTTCAGAGTTGCGTTTAATTCTTTCGAAGAGATCCCATTTGAATTCAATAGTCTTCTTCATAAAAGAACCAGTACAAGAAGTATCGAGCATGGATTGATCATTACGAGAAAGCCGATCATAAAAATTCTGAATAATAATTTCTCTCGAGAGCTCATGATTGGGGCATGAATATAACATTTACTTAAGCCTCCCCCAACCTTGAGCGATACATTCTCCTTCATGAGGCCAAAAATTATATATATAATTCCGATCACGATGAACCATATGCATAGGATAAAACTTCTGATGAAATTCCAATTTCCATCGGTTGTAATCCCAAGCCCCAATATCATCACATAGCCTATACCATGTCAATGCCTTTCCCTTCAAAGATAAAGGGAAGACTTTCCTCTTGACTTCATCTCCGGGTAAACCTGCAAGCTTAAATAATCCACAAATTTCATCCACATATATAAGGTGCAAGTCAGGATGTTTTGTTCCATCTCCTGCATAAGGATTAGCTAGCAGTTTCTCTATCATGCCCGAAGGAATTTCATAATAAATATTTTCAGTAGGTGCAGTAGGTTGAGGGACAACTCTTTGTGCTTCCGGTCAAGGTGAAGATACCCCGAACAAGCCCCTCAAAGGATTATTTTCCATAGTGACAAGTGACAATAAATTTCAGCACACAATATAAGTTTTGTCCTTACCAAATTCCACTCACCAAAGGCGCTTCACTCCCCGGCAACGGCGCCAGAAAAGAGTCTTGATGACCCACAAGTATAGGGGATCTATCGTAGTCCTTTCGATAAGTAAGAGTGTCGAACCCGACGAGGAGGAGAAGTTAATGACAAGCGGTTTTCACCAAGGTATTTTCTGCAAGCACTGAAATTATCGGTAACAGATAGTTTGGTAGTAAGATAATTCGTAACGGGTAACAAGTGACAAGTGTAACAAAGGTGCAGAAGGTGGCCCAATCCTTTTTATAGCAAATGATAAGCCTGGACGAACTCTTATATAAAGCAAAGCGCTCCTAAGGACACATGGGAATTATTGTCAAGCTGGTTTTCATCATGCTCATATGATTCACGTTCGCTACTTTGATAATTTGATATGTGGGTGGACCGGTGCTTGGGTGCTGTCCTTAATTGGACAAGCCTCCCACTTATGATTAACCCCTCTCCCAAGCATCCGCAACTACGAAAGAAGAATTAAGATTAATCTAACCATAGCATGAAACATGTGGATCCAAATCAGCCCCTTACGAAGCAACACATAAACTAGGGTTTAAGCTTCTGTCACTCTAGCAACCCATCATCTACTTGCTACTTCCCAATGCCTTCCTCTAGGCCCAAATCATGGTGAAGTGTCATGTAGTCGATGTTCACATAACACCACTAGAGGAAAGACAACATACATCTCATCAAAATATCGAACGAATACCAAATTCACATGATTACTTATAACAAGACTTCTCCCATGTCCTCAGGAACAAACGTAACTACTCACAAAGCATGTTCAAGATCAGAGGGGTAATAAATATCATTAAGGATCTGAACATATGATCTTCCACCAAATAAACCAACTAGCATCAACTACAAAGAGTAATCAACACTAGTAGCAACCCACAGATACCAATCTGAGGTTCTGAAGCAAAGATTGAATACAAGAGATGAACTAGGGTTTGAGAGGAGATGGTGCTGGTGAAGATGTTGATGAAGATTGACCCTCCCACGATGAGAGGATCGTTGGTGATGACAATGGCTTCGATTTCCCCCTCCCGGAGGGAAGTTTCCCCAGCAGAATCGCTCTGCCGGAGCCCTAGATTGCTCCTGCCCAGGTTCCGCCTTGAGACGGCGGCGCTTCGTCCCGAAAGCTTTCTTATGATTTTTCTAGGTCAAAACCCTCCATATAGCAGAAGATGGACACCGGGGGCTGGCCAGGGGGCCCACAAGCTCGGGAGGCGCGCCCTGGGGGGTAGGGCGCGCCCCCAGGCTTGTGGCCACCTGGTGGGTCCCCTTCTGTTGTTTCTTCGCCCAATATTTTTTATATATTCCAAAACAATTCTCCGTAAAGTTTCAGGACATTTGGAGTTGTGCAGAATAGGTATCTCAGATTTGCTCCTTTCCAGTTCAGAATTCCAGCTACCGGCATTCTCCCTCTTCATGTAAATCTTGTAAAACAAGAGAGAAAAGGCATAAGAATTGTATCTTAAAGTGAAATAACAGTCCATAATGCAATAAATATGAACATAAAGACATGATGCAAAATGGACGTATCAATTACCTCTCTTCTATGAGCAGGCGTATTAGGAGAAAAGAACACAACACTTTTGTCACGGTTGACTGACTGCCCCGAACATGAGGCATAGATGAGTAAAATTCTATTAAGTCTATCCGCACTCTCCGTTGTTGCAGTGATGAAGATTAAACAATCATCGGCAAACAATAAATGATTGACCCATGGAGCTCTGTAAGACACGCGTATGCCTCTATCAATGTGAGCTCCTCCATAAAACTTCACCAGAGAGGTGAGCCCTTCCACACACAGGAGAAACAAAAAAGGTGACATTGGATCTCCCTGCCGAATACCCCTCGAGGGGGTGAAATAAGGCAACAATTTGCCATTGACCCGAGCTGTGTATCTTACACATGAAACACACTTCATGACGAGACACACAAAATTTGCACTGAAGCCAAGTTTCAACATGATTGCTTCCAGATAATGTCATTCCACACGGTCGTAAGCTTTCATCATGTCTAACTTAATTGCACACGAATAATTTTTGCCTTTCTTTCTCCTCCTCATCGCATGAACACTTTCAAATGCTACCAGTACATTATCGGTGACCAGGCGACCAGGAACAAAAGCAGTTTGTTCCTCTCCCACAACTGTATCCATCAACTCTTTGAAACGATTTGTAATCATTTTCGCAGCAATTTTATATGGAACTGGACACAAAGATATGGGTCGGTACCGTGAAATGGACTGGGGGTGCCGTACCTTCGGTATAAGAGTGATTGAAGTATCATTAAAGCCTGGCGGAAGCTCCCCTCCATTAACAAATCTCAACTTGCCTTGCATATTCAGCAGCAGTGTTCACGTACAGGTCCATAACTTCCCGCACCGTACAACAATGCAGCCTCCAAGCCTCCGTAGTCCGTACGCCCCCCGTGCACGCCTTCGCCTGGTCAGTCAGGCTTGACCAAACAGCCACACATGGGCCACGGGCTCCTGCCAGGCCACTGCACAGCCGGACCTCTGCCGGTTTCTTGCGTCATACGATGTTGCTATCCGATCTCGCCGAGAACTCTGCGTGCTTCCAATTGCTTCACTGAAGATTACAACACGACCAATACATCTGTTCCTGCATCATAACTCGTCGATAACTTATCCCGTTTTATGATTGTTTCCTACAGATTCTAGTCGATGCTTTCTTCATTCCTCTAACCTTCCACGACCTCCAAACAACCTAGCTCATGATACCACTTGTTAGAATTATTCTGAGGCGCACAGTCGATCTACCGAGGACCAAGCAATCACACGAGCACGTCACCGAGATTTGTTACAATCAGAAACCCTTCGACGAAACAGTGAGCGATGCATTAATCGCAAACGGTGATGTAAAGAAATCGTCAAAATGATACGAAACGTTTGCGATGGCGGAGACATCAAACACGATTCACATTATAGTTACGTTTGCGATGCGTGGCATACGGTTCACTCCAATGAACTGTTTGTGATGAGGCAAAACAACGGAAACGGGCAGCCAGATGAAGGTGTGTGCGATATACGGCATATAGTTCACTCGGATGAACTGTTTGCGTTGAGCCAAGAGAACAGAAACGGTCAGCCAGACCAAGGTGTGTGCGATAGAGGGCATACAGTTCACTCGGATAAAATGTTTGCGTTGAGCCAAGAGAACAGAAATGGTTCGACTTAACAAGATGTGTGTGATACGCGGCAAACAGGTCCGTAATCAAAAATGTGTGCGAAGACCGATAATAACACAGAGGATTGCTGCTAATAAGACGTGTGGGTTGTGCGATGTGATTGCATACAGAACAAAAACATATATATATACACTTATAAGGACATTGTTGCATAACCAAATTAAACATCTAATTACATAGGTGGCTACTACACACATGACATTTGCACACACCAAAGTAAACTATTACATGCATAATTACATAGGTGGCTACTACACACATGACATTTGCACACACCAAAGTAAACTATTACATGCATAATTACATAGGTGGCTACTACACACATGACATTTCCACACACCAAAGTAAACTATATATTACATGCATAATTAACTAGGATAAATGATCGTCTGATCATCATCTACTTCTTGTGACGCTTTCCGCCACTGCTCTGCTGGTGGCTCGATCCGGCCTCGTCGATTTCGGGAAGGAGGCATGCTACTTGTAGATTGCGTTGGATTTTTATCCCCGAAGAGGAGAGGATGATGCAGCACAGTAGAGTAAGTATTTCCCTTAGTTAAGAAACCAAGGTTATCAATCAAGTAGGAGAACCAAGCAACACCACGTAAACAGCACCCGCGCACAAAACGCAAACCTTCGCACCCAACGCAAGCTAGAGGTTGTCAATCTCTCGGCGGTCAAGTAACGAGATTAAAAGGTATATGATAGATTGATAGATTGGTAATAAAATAAAAGATAAAAATATGCAGCAAATATTTTTGGTATTTTTGTATAAGAAAACAAGATAGATCTTATGATAAAAGTAGACCCGGGGCCGTAGTGTTCACTAGAGGCTTCTCTCAAGAAAATAGCATACGGTGGGTAAACAAATTACTGTTGGGCAATTGATAGAAAAGCAAATAATTATGACGCTATCCAAGGCAATGATCATGATATAGACATCACATCCAAAACAAGTTGACCGACTCCTGCCTGCATCTACTACTATTACTTGCTACATGTAAACTGCGTTGGATTTATATCCCCAAAGAGGAGAGGATGATGCAGCATAGTAGAGTAAGTATTTCCCTCAGTTAAGAAACCAAGGTTATCAATCCAGTAGGAGAACCAAGCAACACCACGTAAACAGCACCTGCACACAAAACGTAAACCTTCGCACCCAACGCAAGCGAGAGGTTGTCAATCTCTCGGTGGCTAAGTAACGAGATTAAAGTTATATGATAGATTGATAGATTGATAAATAAATAAAAGATAAAAATATGCTGCAAATATTTTTGGTATTTTTTGTATAAGAAAACAAGATAGATCTTATGATAAAAGTAGACCCGGGGGCCGTAGAGTTCACTAGAGGCATCTATCAAGAAAATAGCATACGGTGGGTAAACAAATTACTGTTGGGCAAATGATGGAAAAGCAAATAATTATGACGCTATCCAAGGCAATGATCATGATATAGGCATCACATCCAAAACAAGTAGACCGACTCCTGCCTGCATCTACTACTATTACTTCACACATCGACCGCTATCCAGCATGCATCTAGTGTATTAAGTTCGAAAAAACGAAGTAATGCATAAAGAACGATGACATGATGTAGTCAAGATAAACGCAAATAAGAATTCATCCCAACTTTTTATCCTTAATGGCAACAATACATGCGTGTCATTTCCCCTTCTGTCACTAGGATTGAGCACCGCAAGATCGAACCCATTACCGAGCACCTCTTCCCATTGCAAGAAGATTCAATCTAGTTGGCCAAACCAAACCAAAACTTCGGAGAAGAAATACAAGGCTATTCTAGATCATGCATAAAAGAGATCAGAGAAGAACTCAAATAAACAAGGATAGATCTGATCATAAACTCACAATTCATCGGATCCCAACAAACACACCGCACAAAGGCGACCATTGTATTGAGAAACACAAAGAGAGAGAGAGAGAGCCATCTAGCTACTACCTACGGACCCATAGGTCTATGGTGAACTACTCACGCATCATCGGAGAGGCGGCAAGGTTGATGTAGAGCCCCTCCGTGATGAGTTCCCCCTCCGGCGGAGTACCGGAGAAGGCCTCCAGATGGGATCTCGCGAGAACAGAGGCTTGCGGCGGCGGAAAAAGTATTTCGTGGGCTCCCCTGGTGTTTTTGTAATTCTTCTGAATTTATAGAGGTGGAAGTAGGGCAAAAGGAGCCTGGGGGCCCACATGGCACTTGGGCGCCCCCCCCCCCCGGGGGCGTGCCCTGGTGCCATGTGGCGCCTTCTGGAAGCTTCTTCCTTGGCTTCCAAGTTGAAGTTGATCCTTATCTCCAGAAAAAAAATCTCCAAAAAGTTTCGGGACGATTTGATCTTATCTGATATTGATTTTCTGTAAAACAAAAACAGGGCAGAAAACAGGAACTGGCACAAGGCACTAAGTTAATAGGTTAGTCCCCAAAATGATATAAAAATGTATGAAATGATATTAAAAACATCCAAGAATAATAATATCATAGCATGGAACAAGCAAAAATAATAGATACGTTGGAGACGTATCAAGCATCCCCAAGCTTAACTCCTGCTCGTCCTCGAGTAGGAAAGTGATAAAACATATTTTTGATTGTGGAATGCTACCCAACATACTCATCAAGTTATTTTCATAGCATAGACATGAGGACTTATATGATTCAAAGCAATTGTCTATAGTTTGACATGAAGACATAAATACTCAAGTGATGCTAACAAGCAACCATGCCTTTCAAAATAACAATGCTAAAGAAAATTATCCCTAGTCTATTATGCTCAATCATTGATCCATTCATGAAACACACTCGAATATCAATCATACTCCATGCATACACGTGATCACATGACCCCCTAGTTGGTGCTTTTAAAGAGAAGGATGAGACTCAACATAAAAATAAATAGAAAGGCTCTTCACAGAGGGAAGCATTGATTTACAGAGGTGCCAGAGCTCAAATTTTTAAAAGAGATGAAAATTTTTTTTTTGGGAGGCATGCTTTTCTCGTCAACGAGAACGACTTAGAGTTCCCAATACCTTCCATGCTAGATACATCATAGGCGGTTCCCAAACTGAAAATAAAAGTTTTGCTCCCCATCATCGTTCCATGGTTTTGAGACTCGTGTCCCTTTTTTCCATTCACATCCGAAGGAGTTTGTTTTTCCACCTTTCCTTATCACAATCCATGGCTAGCCGTATTCACGGGTGCCCTCCATACCAACACATTCCAAGGAAATTTAATTTATTTTGGGACTGGACATCCCTTTTACCGCCACACTCTCGTGCAATGACAAGTGAATAAACACTCATCTTGAGAATGACATATCCAACATGGAATTCATCGGCCACCCCTCACCGCTTCATGAGCGATACGGGCACACAAAAGAGAAATTATTTTTGAATTTTTTTAGAGATGGCACATGCAAATTTACTTAGGACGGCATTTAAATACTGCATATAGGTAGGTATGGTGGACACAATTGGCAAAACAAGTTTAAGGTAATGGATGCACAAGCGGTATTCCCACTTAGTACAAATGGAGGCTAGCAAAAAGATTGAGAAGCGACCAACTAAGAAACCATAATGATGCACATGCATACATAAAACATAACCAACACCGAATAATGCACCAGAAGTAGGATATAACTTCATTGCATAACTATTGACTTTACGTGCTTGCATAGGGAATCATAAACCTTAACATCAATATTCATACTAGAGCATAATTACTCATGAACATAACTCACATATCATCATCTACATATCTCAAAACTATCGCAAAGAATCAAGTTTTTCATGTCCCATAAAATTTTTATGCTAGTTTTCATTATTCCTCTTGAATATTCATCACATCGGGACCAAGCTCATAGCTTGTACAATTTACCATAACTATTTTCAAACTCTCAAAAAGATATAAGTGAAGCATGAGAGCAAAATTTCTACAAAATATCTAGCATTCTCAAAAAGATATAAGTGAAGCAAGAGAACAAGTTTCTTCAAAGCAAAAGCACCACCGTGCTCAAAAAGATTTAAGTGAAGCACTAGAGCAACCACCTAGCTCAACAAATTTAAGTGAAGCACAAAGAGCAATTCTAACAAATCATGATGATGTGAAGCTATCTCAAGCAAATGTGTTCAGAGGTGATGATTGTGATAAACTAAAAATAAACAAAGCAAAGACTCATATCATACAAGACGCTCCAAGCAAAACACATATCATGTGATGAATAAAAATATAGCCTCAAGTGTGTTACCGATAGTCGTTAGAAGAAAGAGGGGATGCCTTCCGGGGCATCCCCAAGCTTAGACGCTTGAGTCTCCTTGGATATTACCTTGGGGTGCCTTGGGCATCCCCAAGCTTAGGCTTTTGCATCTATTCATTCCTTCATCCATCGTCGTCACACCCAAAACTTGAAAACTTCAATCACACAAAACTCAACAAAACCTCCGTGAGATCCGTTAGTATAACAAAACAAATTACCACTATAAGTACTGTTCAAAACCCATTCAAATTTTATTTTGCATTATAGGTACTGTGTTCTCATTTTCCCATGGCTTGCACCCCCCGATACAATCGATAGTTTCATCAAAACAAGCAAACAATGCATCAAAAACAGAATCTGTCAAAAACAGAACAGTCTGTAGCAATCTGTCGAAAAGCCATACTTCTGTAACTCCAAAAATTCTGAAAAATTAGGACAACATGGACAATTTGTATATAAACCACGTCTCAAAAATTCAGACTAATTCGACGCTCTGACGAATTTATAAAAATTCTGGACTGGGCGTCAAAGTTTCTGTTTTTCACAGAATTGCGTTCACAAGCATCCACATCATCCCAAAAGTCTTACTTGGCACAAAGACTAATTAAAATATAAAAACCAACTCAAAGCAGAGGCAAATAAAGGATAATCAAAAGAACAGAACCAAAAAGTGAAAAATAGAAATTTATTTTATTCGTTGGGTTGCCTCCCAACAAGCGCTATCGTTTTACGCCCCTAGCTAGGCATAAAGCAATACATCAAGTATTGTCAAGTTCCTTCTTTTTCGTAGAAGTGCTTTTGTCAGGAGGCTTTTCAAAAATAACATGAAACACATCATCCATAGAAATCTTAGCATTAGAAAGTTGCCCATCCTTGTAGCCTTTTTGATTTCCGGCTACGATCCAAGAATAGTGACTATTAACGTCATTAAAGACATGTTGGATCATATCCATAGGAGGGACTTCCTTTTTGGTATTTTCATCAAAGATACGATTGCTACGAAATAAAAGCCTCAATAAATCATCATTAGTATCTAGGATCTCTTTGATAACCGGTTTCTTACGGTCTATACCATAGAAATCAAAAATCTCTCTAGCTTCCTTCACCAAGTAATAAAATTCATGCATAAGGATAGGACTGGATAATTTCTTAGCTCTAGGATCCTTTATGACAGGAAGCTCATAAAACAATCTTTGCAAGGTAGGATGAGTCCGAATAAATCTTCTTTCAAATTTAAGAACAAATCCGGCAATAGCCTCCGCATAGTCTGCGGGTCTTTCTGGAACCGGTACTTCATCCAAAGATAGAGTTCCCACACAATTAATGAACTCTTGGATTGTACTTCTCCCTACAAAATTCCCATGTCCCAAAACAAAAGTTTTAGAATCGAGATTGGTAGAATTTCCAATTTTAGGAGTTCTACCATCATCCGTTCTTGAAATACCAAAATCACCCATTGTGACAGAAAGCAAAGGCAAAAGAGAAAACGGCGAAGGGAAAGAGGCAAATAAAAGTGGCAAAAGAGAAGGAAAATATTTTTGTAAATTTTTTTTAGAAGTGGGGGAGAGGAAAACGAGAGGAAAATGGCAAATAAAGTAAATGCAAAGGTAAGTGTTGAGAGTGTAGGTACTTGGTAATGTTGATGATGTCTCCCCGGCAACGACGCCATAAATTCTTCCTGCTACTTGTAAACTGCGTTGGATTTATATCCCCGAAGAGGAGAGGATGATGCAGCACAGTAGAGTAAGTATTTCCCTCAGTTAAGAAACCAAGTTTATCAATCCAGTAGGAGAACCAAGCAACACCACGTAAACAGCACCTGCACACAAAACGCAAACCTTCGCACCCAACGCAAACGAGAGGTTGTCAATCTCTCAGTGGTTAAGTAACGAGATTAAAGGTATATGATAGATTGATAGATTGATAAATAAGTAAAAGATAAAAATATGCAGCAAATATTTTTGGTATTTTTGTATAAGAAAACAAGATAGATCTTATGATAAAAGTAGACCCGGGGCCATAGAGTTCACGAGAGGCATCTCTCAAGAAAATAGCATACGGTGGGTAAACAAATTACTGTTGGGCAATTGATAGAAAAGCAAATAATTATGAAGCTATCCAAGGCAATGATCATGATATAGGCATCACATCCAAAACAAGTAGACCGACTCCTGCCTGCATCTACTACTATTACTTCACACATCGACCGCTATCCAGCATGTATCTAGTGTATTAAGTTCGAAAGAACAAAGTAATGCATAAAGAACGATGACATGATGTAGTCAAGATAAACGCAAATAAGAATTCATCCCAACTTTTTATCCTTAATGGCAACAATACATGCGTGTCATTTCCCCTTCTGTCACTAGGATTGAGCACCGCAGGATCGAACCCATTACCGAGCACCTCTTCCCATTGCAAGAAGATCCAATCTAGTTGGCCAAACCATACCAAAACTTCGGAGAAGAAATACAAGGCTATTCTAGATCATGCATAAAAGAGATCAGAGAAGAACTCAAATAAACAAGGATAGATATGATCATAAACTCACAATTCATCGGATCCCAACAAACACACCGCACAAAGTCATTACATCAGATGGATCTCCATGAAGATCATGGAGACCATTGTATTGAGAAACACAAAGAGAGAGAGAGATCCATCTAGCTACTACGTACGGACCCATAGGTCTATGGTGAACTACTCACGCATCATCGGAGAGGCGACAAGGTTGATGTACAGCCCCTCCGTGATGAGTTCCCCCTCCAACGGAGTACCGGAGAAGGCCTCCAGATGGGATCTCGCGAGAACAGAGGCTTGCGGCGGCGGAAAAAGTATTTCGTGGGCTCCCCTGGTGTTTTTGGAATTCTTCTGAATTTATAGAGGTGGAAGTAGGGCAAAAGGAGCCAGGGGGCCCACATGGCACTTTTGCGCCCCCCCCCGGGGCGCACCCTGGTGCCATGTGGCCCCCTCTGGAAGCTTCTTCCTTGGCTTCCAAGTTGACGTTGATCCTTATCTCTAGAAAAAAAATCTCCAAAAAGTTTTGGGATGATTTGATCTTATCTGATATTGATTTTCTGTAAAACAAAAACAGGGCAGAAAACAGGAACTGGCACAAGGCACTAAGTTAATAGGTTAGTCCCCAAAAATGATATAAAAATGTATGAAATGATATTAAAAACATCCAAGAATAATAATATCATAGCATGGAACAAGCAAAAATAATAGATATGTTGGAGACGTATCATTACTTCACACATCGACCGCTATCCAGCATGCATCTAGTGTATTACCAAAAGAACGAAGTAATGCATAAAGAACGATGACATGATGTAGTCAAGATAAACGCTAACAAGAATTCATCCCAACTTTTTATCCTTAATGGCAACAATACAAGCGTGTCAATCCCCCTTCTGTCACTAGGACTGAGCACCGCAAGATTGAACCCATTACCGAGCACCTCTTCCCATTGCAAGAAGATCCAATCTAGTTGGCCAAACTAAACCAAAAATTCGGAGAAGAAATACAAAGCTATACTAAATCATGCATAAAAGATATCAGAGAAGAACTCAAATAAAACAAGGATAGATCTGATCATAAACTCACAATTCATCGGATCCCAACAAACACACCGCAAAAAGTCATTACATCGGATGGATCTCCATGAAGATCATGGAGACCATTGTATTGAGAAACAAAGAGAGAGAGAAAGCCATCTAGATACTAACTACGGACCCGTAGGTCTATGGTGAACTACTCACGCATCATCGGAGAGGCGGCAAGGATGATGTAGAGCCCCTTCGTGATGGATTCCCCCTCCGGCGGAGTACCGGAAAAGGTCTCTAGATGGGATCTCTCGAGAACAGAGGCTTGCGGCGGCGGAAAAAGTATTTTGTGGACTCCCCTGGAGGTTTCTGGATTTCTCTGAATTTATGGGCCAAGAATTAGGTCAAACGGAGGCAGGGGGCCCACATGGCACCTGGGCGCCCCCCTCCCGGGGCGCGCCGTGGTGCCATGTGGCCCACCCTATCATCTTCTGCCTTGGTTCTCAAGCTTGCGTTGATCCTTATCTCTAGAAAAAAAATCTCCAAAAAGTTTCGGGACGATTTGATCTTATCTGATAGTGATTTTCTGTAAAACAAAAAATAGGCAGAAAATAGGAACTGGCACATGGTACTAAGTTAATAGGTTAGTCCCCAAAAATGATATAAAAATGTATGAAATGATATTAAAAACATCCAAGATTGATACTATCATAGCATGGAACAAGCAAAAATAATAGATACGTTGGAGACGTATCAAGGCACTTCCTCATGTCAACGACCCGCCTGTGCATCTCGTAGCATGTGTACATGCTCTTGGCCGCGAACCTGAGGTGAGGTTCATCCAGTTGCCACATCCAGGCCCCGTGCCAGGATACGGGACGTGTTCTGTTGGCATCTTGCTTCATCTTTTCATAGTAGGGGTCGATGATGGCCGAGGCGAGTTCAACCAGGGTGTCCTTCTTCGTGCTGCCCCAGACCCTGTAGTGGTCACGGATTTCGACATGGTTCTTGCAGGCCAAGCCCGTAACCTTGAGTGCTTTTACATCGTCAGAGGTTTCCACCCTAGCGAACTTGTAGTCGGTGCTGTTGACAAACCTGGCGAAACGGTCGCAAGGCTCTATGGCCATGCAGTAGTGGTAGATGAGGACATGATGGCGCACGCACAACTGGGCGACGGCAACCTTCTGACCTTTGCCGGGATGACCACCGGTGTACTGGAGGTCGATGCCGACCACCTTGTACTTGTCTCGAGCGAGCAACTGCTCCATGTTGTTGATGTAGTCCTCCACCACGGCCGGGTCGATGGTGTACACCACATAGAGATTCGTCTCCCTCGTGTGGGTCTCCACTTTATGCTCACCGAACTCCATTGGAGCGCCGCTAGATATCCTCTCTGTATGTGTCATCGTGGGTGTGCTTGTTGTGTTGTGGGGCGCGATCGAAAGGTTGAAGAGACTAAGGTTATAATGGTCACGGGAATTAATGGGGAAGCCGGACGGCCTGGAATATCGGCACGCCCGGATGGCAGTTCTAATTTGCAGCGCGTAACTCCATCGTGCCGCAGGTAACTGCATCGTGGCGACGCGCGCAGCACAACCGCATGCATATGGGGGCCCCAACGTGATCGTGCGCCGGCCCCAACCGCTGGCAGAGCGCGCGCGGAGGGACGCGAGCAGAGCACTCCGCGGCCGCCTCAATGGCGAGCAACCATATATATGCATATAGCAGTTGAACACGCAAGGAAAAGCTGTCCACAAGCCGAGCGCGTGGAGGTACGCGAGCAGAGCGCGCCGGGGCGCCTAACGGCGAGCAAAGCGTGCCAAGGGACGTGAGCAGAGCGCGCGCCACGGCGCCTAACGGCGAGCAGAGCACGCCGAGGGACGTGAGCAGAGGCCGACACAGTGATACATGGCAAATAAGATGAACTGTGCGAGCGATGGCGGAGACATCAAGCACGATTCAGATTAGAGTTGCGTGTGCGATACGTGGCATACAGTTGATCCATCTGAGCTGTTTGTGATGGAATAAGCCGTGTGTGTTGTGGGCAAATGCTTGCTGGTATACAATTGTTAGCGATTGATGAATTCATCACCGACGGGTTCCCTAGTGTGGTCCGTGTGCGATGTGATATGCTCTGTCTGCACAACATCTATGCTCTGTCTACAGAAGAACAACATATATACTTATAACAGGACATGATTGCAAAACCAAATTAAACATCCAATTACGTTATATAACAAATACCATAAATATTGCAAGGTTCAAATTCCAGCATTACAAGGCCCAAATTCAAAGATTACAGGGTTCAAACTATTCTAACAAATAAAATTCATCTTCTTCAGAATCTTTTTCATGCATTATTTCTGCGAAAGGATGAGCCACCAAGAAGTCATATAGCGGCTTGATACAGTGACTTCCGAATAATCTGTCATATGAAGTTACAAACTGAAATTCAGCTTCTGCAGAGCCTTTTCCATTCAGCTGTAGACGCCTGCGCTCTTTAGCAATCCATTCACTTCTACGCAGTAAATATAGGGCAAACCTCATTACCTTGAGCAACCTTGCTTTCTCAACAAAGAACCTGGTGAATTTAATTTCTGGTGTGGTGCCTCGGTACTCGTTAAAATTAATTTCTGTGAGATGAAGATCAAGGCATTCAATGGTATTGTTATATTCCCCAACATTTTCTACTTTCGGGCCTGCTAGTATCTGCAAACGAAGACAACATATTAGTGCCTAGCTGCAGATTTGAACACTTCGGGCCTCTTTGATTTGCAGGATTTCTAAAATACACGAAAAGAGTGAAATGCCACCTTCAATCTTTCATGATTAACATCTCAAAAAAAATATGTATTGAAATCCTCCAAATTTCCTTTAGAAATCATTCTACATTTGTCATTGTAATCATGGGTCAAAGTAACAAGAAATTGAGCTCCGTTGTGGTTAACAATTAACACGAAAGGAGCATCACCTCGATGTATAGCTTCTCTGTGCAAGGAAAGCATCTAAGGAATCTAACAACTTCATCTAGATCAGGGCCGACAGATTGTAGTGCCAAGATCTTCACTGTGCACAGAGGCCGGATCAAGCTTGTGGGAATCATTTTCTAGATGACAGGCGAACATATAGATCAACAAAAATTAGATAAATTGTGCTATCCAATAATATATAAGAAGGAGAATAAGAAGACTGTTCTACCTGAACGGATAATGATCCAGTAACAAGTTCGTTGAATTCAGCACACGAATAACCCAACATTGTCAATTCTGGTGCGTGAATGACCCTGATTCTTGTTGGACCTAATTTATCAAGTACATACAATCTCTCGAGGAAAGGCGCATTCTCAATGACCATATCGTGAAACACCTCAACTGACAGCCTTGGGCGGTCCCAGCAATGCACATAAATCGCACGGACATTCGTCGAGGTGATGTGGAGGCTACTGAACCCATCCATCGCCTGAAGACGAAGGTACTCGAGCGTTGTACAGCCGACAAGCAGGCGCTCCCAATCCTCCTTCGAGATGCGGACGGCCATGAGCTCGAGGTGCTTAAGTTTAGGGAGATGAAGAGCGTGCGCGACATCCATCCAAGGGAAAATGCACTGCCTGAATGTAGCGCGGCGCAACGTGGGCGCGAGGCGGAGCGCGGACGGCGGCGGCGAGCGCGGACGTCCAGCATGAAAGCTGAGCTCCTCGAGCCGATCTAGGGCTGGGGATAGGAACCAGTAGTGAAACCTGGGTTCGGCCTTGCAGTGGGAACTGAACTTGCCAATAGCAAGTCATCTGACCGGCCCAGGGTGCGTGGCGAGAATGTGGGACAATGCGTCCAGGCGTTGCCGCTCCCCACTGCAGAACTCGTCGTCAACGATGAGGTCCAGGGGGTGGAGTGCCAGAGGGGGCGCCACCACCGCGAAAGGACAGTGGTCCGCACGCCAGATTTGATGGGGAGGTGGGATATGATGGTTACCAACATCTCGTCAGGGAGGCTGCTGATGAAGTCCACGCTTGCTGGAGGCTCTTGCGGTTCTGGCTCGACCCTCCCCCGCTTGTTAGCCGGCTCGTCCTCCATCTCGTAGCAGGCAACGATCCTCGGCGGTGGTGCTTGTAGATGAGAATGGAGGACTGTTCTACGTACCTTCCCGAGGCGGCCGAAACCAAAAGTCCAAAACCAGCAATAAATTGCATCGCTCGCGGCCCGCTTCCCGGTACGGTGAGCGTGCGCGGCGGACTGCTCACAGTCGTCCCGTCTAATCAAACAGCTGCCCGCGGTAGTAAATAGTTAGTTGAACGCCCATGGTTGGAATAATACGACCATTTGTGATAATAACATGGTGGCTATTTGTTAAAAAATGCCTAGGAAAATCAATGTATAAAAAGCCAAAACGAACCCTGAATAATTTCATATTTTTAGCACGACACTCCTATAGTTGCATGTTGCCTCTGTAAAATAAATCAAGGCGGGAAGAGACAGCGTATGTCGTTTCGCACACAGATCAGGTGACCAAGTTCCCTCTCGGAACCATGAGGCTTCTTGAGAGAAGCTCCGATTTGTATGAAAGAAAATATGGGTCAAAGCCGAGTTGAAAAGGGCAACAATATCTAACTCCAGCTTACAAAAGGTACAAAAGCACGAGGATTAATTGTTCATTAGGTTTACACAAAATCCAGATTGAACATGACAATAACATCTAACTCAACCAAAGTTTTCGGCAGTCACAATCAAATGGATCGGTCTAATCCATAAAATCAAGATCCTGGGCCAAAAAATCTACTAGTACATGAAGACAAGTTGTTGTAAATGGAAGCCGAGCACGTTCAGAAGCCCTTTTGTCCACCTGAAACTTCTTTTTATGCTATTCAACGTGTCCATTCGTGAGAATGTTTTTGTTAAAAACCTTAATCCTCACGGACAATAGTACCCTCGCATTCAACAGGAAGAATGTGACAAAGCTAGTGTTTGCATGGTTGGATGCATATCCTTCCAGCGTTATTGTCCTCAAATGAATCTCATGAGAACTGAGAAAATCCCGGTGCTTCTTATGCCACCGATTGGTTATACCTTTTTGTCCATGTGCTTTTGCCTAAATAGACATGAAGACTGAAAACAGTTAATGTCTAAAAAAAGAGTATGTCGAAAGAGCGATAGCCGAACGGTTAATTCTAGTAAATTATATATGGGCTTTCAATGTGCTTGAAATCATCACCTCTATATACAAATTCCCCAGACATGGAAAGCATCGCAGCTAGCCGATAATCGTGTTCAGATCAAAACACCACATACTGATATGTAAGGTCTTGACAGAATCCAGCACCATTGATAGGGTATCCATGGACAAACTCTTCATTGAGCATAGAACATAATATTAGTACCAAAAGTGTACTCCAAGATGATATAAAACTTATGCGCACAAATGAAAAATGCAGCTTATGATGACAAAAGTGTTGATGATATAAAACTTATGCGCACAAATGAAAAATGCAGCTTATGATTACAAAAGTGTTGATGATAATATACAGTACCTGAATAAGTGTGGAGCCAACCACCATCTTGTAACCTTCAAGCGGATCATGAAATTACACCCAAGGTCTCCAGTTTAGGCGCAGAGACCACAATTATTTGCGAAGGTGCATAACGATAATCAAGGAGCAACCTTTGGAGTGAAGGGGCATCTTTGATGATGAGCTCCTCTCCTTTAAAGCAAATTCCAATGCTTACAAGGTGAGGCGACTTTATTTGGAGACAACGGATACGGATTTCTTTTCCAAAAACAAGCAACAAGCGCTCCAGGGCAGGGCAGCAGGAGTGGTTGATGTTGTGCAGTGAGGCCTCTGACAGATCGACCACCACAAGCGCGAGTTTTTTTAGCAGTGGGAGTCGAAGCATTTGTACCAGATTGTCTGCTAGATGGCACCAGGTCAAGGTGGTGGTGTGGAGAGAGGAGGAAAACCATGAGCTGGACATCGGTGGTGAGGGCACAGCCACAACGCTTGGTGGGAAGCTATTTGCGTAGTAATGGTAGAACTCAAGATGCTGGAGTTTTTCGAATTGACGGGATGTCAGCCAGGCGTCCACCGTGCAGGGTATGTGCAGCAGGCAGCATGCCGAGATGCATAGGCGTTGAACGGAGCCTTGGTGGGAGGAGATGATGGCTTCGTGGAGTTCAAAATCATGAACGACAAATAGCTGGCGACAGTCGAGATTAAGAGGCACGGCGCGCCACAGAGTGTGCCACCGAGATGCGAGGACCTGTGTGCGGCAGCCATCCTTGGTAGGGAGATGATCTCCCCAAGGATGGCGTTCGGGAGATCGCTGATGTGGTCCACCCGAGATTCTACGGGTTCCTCAGATCCAGGGGCGTGGCCGCTTCTGCCTGCTACAACCGGCGGCGCCGCTGGCCCGAGCCTCATCAGTGTACATACCGATCTGGGGGGGGGGGGAATTGGCACAAACATATATGTAGGACATTCAAAATCAATTCTAAAGATCTGGAAGAAAAAAATGGCACAAATATATGTACGACAATCCAAATCAATTCTCAAGATCTGGCTACAAATTATTAGCACGAACGCTAATCCTAGTCGGATTATTAGCAAAAAAGTCATTTGTACAGAACAAACAATTAATCACTAACCATAGATACCATTCAAACAATCAATACACTACACGGATCTAACGAATCTTACTCTGATTTCATGGACTGGGTGAACATAACCACATGATTTCTATTCCAAGAAAAGAAGGGGGGGGGGGTGGGGGACTAACAGATTTTCCATCGGAGTCGCAGTCATTGCCGGAGTAGCTGCGGACCTCCGGCTCTAGCTGGGGAGGCATGACGACGGCGACGAAGTCAAGGTTGCGCTGCTGCCCGCGTGAGACCTCGGCGGCGGCGACCGCAACCTCTGTGTCCAGCTTCATGTGTTGCACGGGGGCTTCACCAGCCCCGGCGTCGCCACTCCCTCCGATGGTGCGCTTCGGCGGCATCCTCATACACTCCAGACGGCGGTGACAACTGTGGATGGGGGTGCAGCCACCTATTATGACCAGCGGATCGGGCGCGCCATTAATATGGAGCAGTGGGAGCGAGGTGGGTGGCGGTCAAAGGGCTGGCTCGCCTCCCGGTGAGCCTATACAGCGGACTGCTGGCATGCCTACCGTCATTTCACACAGCTACTAGCACGCCCCCCGGTGACACTACGTAGCGAACACGCGCATGCCTCGGCCTCCCGATCTGCCTGCGCGGCGGACTACTCGCATGCGTCTCGTCAACTCACGCATGCTCGTACAACACACGGGACGCCTAGCGGCACGTATTATATTGATTTTTCCCTTTTGATGATTAATTCTGCCGCTTTATTGCTTAACCGAAGCACGACACGTACATTGTTGGTCTAACGCACACGGTTCGAATAAAGAGTCTGTTTGTGATATTGGTTGCTAATTATAGATAATTTCCTGTCTGTAAGAAGATTATATCAAAACTTGTCTCAAATTTGACAAAAAATATATAATATCACAGTCTATTGGTGTCCATATGAAACCACGATAAGTTTCATGAATTTCAACTTAGTTTTGGATTTACTGGATTTTAAAATCAAGATTCTCGATGTTAGAAATTTCTTGCATGGGGACTAAACATGCACCCAGGGACACGTACACATATGATTTTCCAATCCATTTTGGTGCACTGTCACGGGTCTCATGTAGCTCAAATTTGATTTTTGCACATTTAATCCCTAGGAAATCAATCAATGTATAAAAATAGACGAATGATATCTTTTTTTTTCAATTTTTAACACTAAACTCCTTTGGTCGCATGTTCGCTGCAGAAAAAGTTTGACATGCATCTTTGGGCCACATGAACGTGGTGGTCCTAGGACACTCACTCCCGTGTGACGCTCTCTGTGGGCCCGCGAGGTTGTCGTCCATCACTATGAACTACGGCGAGAGAGGTTAATTTGACCAACAAGGATGGTCATTTTTTGGTTTGTGCTACGTACGGTATGAGTATATATATAGTACGCGTCGAAAGGGTGGGAGCAACATATACTACGCATCATATAGGACAGTCACTTGTGTGCGATGCTTCCATCCGTGGGCCCGCGAGGTTGTCCGCCATCACTTTGACCCAACGAGAGAGGTTAATTTGACCAACAAGGAGGTTTGTTTTTTGTTTGTGTTGAGGTAGGAGTATATAGTACGTGTCGAAGAGGGGAGGAGGGGGCCAACACATACTACACACGCGTCATGACCGATCTCGCTCCGTGTGGGCACTTTTCGGTTTCCGAGGCAGGTGCCACATCGAAGTTGTGCATATTGGGTATTCAAACATCACCAACACCTCTTTGGGCCACGTGCAGACGATGGTTGTCACTCACTCGCCTGCGACGCTTCCCTCCATGGGCCCGCGAGGTCGTCGTCCATCTAATTTGACCCAACGAGAGAGCTAAATTTGACGAACAAGGAGGATTATTTTCAGGTTGTGTTATGGTATGAGTATATATTATGCGTTGAAGAGGGGAGGGTGACCAACATATACTGTGCGTCAGGAACCTCGCTTCATGTGGGGACTTAAAGGTTTCCGAGGCAGGTGCCACGTCAAAGTTGTGCATATTAGGTATTCAAACATCACAACCACACATCTCCATACATGTGTTTGGCCCACATGCAAGCGATGGCGGTTGTCGTCTAGCACTCACTCACAGGGTTATCAACGAGATGTTTCATCCATCTGTGTGCCCGCTTGGTCAATCACTTTGACCGACAGCGATAGAGGTTAATTTGACTTATAATTAGGAGGGGATTAAATTTTGGTTCGTCTTATACGGTACATGTCATGCTGTGAGATGATGACCCACAAGTATAGGGGATCAATCGTAGTCCTTTCGATAAGTAAGAGTGCCGAACCCAACGAGGAGCAGAAGGAAATGACAAGCGGTTTTCAGCAAGGTAATTTCTGCAAGCACTGAAATTGTTGGTAACAGGTAGTTTGATAGCAAGATAATTTGTAACGAGCAAGTAACGGTAATGGTAAATAAAGTGCAGCAAGGTAGGCCAATCCTTTTGTGGCAAAGGACAGGCCAAAACGGTCTCTTATAATAAGCAAAGCGTTCTTGAGGGCACACGGGAATTTCATCTAGTCACTTTCATCATGTTGCTTTGATTCGCGTTCGTTACTTTGATAATTTGATATGTGGGTGGACCGGTGCTTGGGTGCTGTTCTTACTTGAACAAACCTCCCACTTATGATTAACCCCCTCGCAAGCATCTGCAACTACGAGAAAAGTATTAAGATTAAATCTAGCCATAGCATTAAACATATGTATCCAAATCAGTCCCTTATGAAGTAGCGCATAAACTAGGGTTTAAGCTTCTGTCACTCTAGCAACCCATCATCTAATAACTACTCCACAATGCATTCCCTTAGGCCCAAAGATGGTGAAGTGCCATGTAGTCGACGTTCACATGACACCACTAAGGGAATCACAACATTCATATCATCAAAATAGCGAACACATATCAACTTCACATGATTACTTGCAACATGACTTCTCCCGTGACCTCAAGAACAAAAGTAACTACTCACAAATGATATTCATGCTCAAGATCAGAGGGGTATTAAATAGCATAATGGATCTGAACATATAATCTTCCACCAAATAAACCATATAGTAATCAACTACAAGATGTAATCAACACTACTAGTCACCCACAGGTACCAATCTGAGGTTTCGGTACAAAGATTGAACACAAGAGATGAACTAGGGTTTGAGAGGAGATGGTGCGGTTGAAGATGTTGATGGAGATTGGCCTCCCAAAGATGAGAGGGTTGTTGGTGATGACGATGGCTTCGATTTCCCCCACCAGGAGGGAAGTTCCCCCGGCGAAATCGCTCCGCCGGAGGGCAAAAGTGCTCCTACCCAAGTTTCGGCTCGAGACGGTGGCGCTCCGTCCCGAAAGTCCTCCCCTTATTTTTTCTAGGTCAAAAGACATTAAGTACCAGAATATGGGCACCGGAGGTGGGCTGGGCTGGCCACAACCCACCAGAGCGCGCCCGGGGGGCCTGGCGCGCCCTGGTGTCTTGTGGTCACCAGGTGGCCCCCCTCCGGTAGTTATTTGCTCCATTATTTATTAAATATTCCAAAGTAATTCTCCGTAAAGTTTCAGCTCATTTGGAGATGTGCAGAATAGGTATCTCTGACATAGCTTTTTCAGGTCCAGAATTCCAGCTGCCGGCATTCTCCCTCTTTGTGTAAACCTTGCAAATTATGAGAGAAAAGGCATTAGAATTACTCCATAAAGCATTATTATGCATAAAAACATTATAAATAACAGTAGGAAAACATGATGCAAAATGGACGTATCAACTCCCCCAAGCTTAGACCTCGCTTGTCCTCAAGAGAAAGCCGGTATCGAAAATCATGTCCACATGTTTAGAGAGAGACGTGTTGATAAAAACAAAATACAGACATAGTAGCATCATGCTTATTATTATAACAACAACAAACTTTATCATAAAACTTTTTCATATAACTTTTATCATATAACTTCTCATGAACAAGTAACAATTCATCACAACATCGAAGTAAAAAGCATAAACTTTATTGGAAACCAACAAACTATGTTCTCAGTCAACTTTGCAACTACAATTCATCATATTTTCAGGAAGGGTCACGTATCGGAGTCTTTTGGCAAGTCCACATACTCAACCATCATTTAACCTTCTATGATTGCTAACACTCACAGCATAGCCATGAGCAAAAAGTTTCAATCGGACACATAGAAAGATAGGGGCTTATAGTTTTGCCTCCCAACTCATTCACCTCAAGGGTGATGTCAACAATAATAACTCATGATCACTCACATTCAACTGGATATATGTGCCTAGATCTTTCCTCACCACATGATGCTTGCAAAAAGAGAAAATAAAAAGGAATAGGGAAGAATACTTTGACTCTTGCATAAAAGTAAATACATAAAAGTAAAAGATAGGCCCTTCGCAGAGGGAAGCAGAGGTTGTCATGCGCTTTTTGGTTTGTATGCCCAATCCCTTAATGCAAAAGAACGTCACGTTATATTGCCCCTTATGATAGCAACCTTTATTATGCAGTCCGTCGCTTTTATTACTTTGCCATCACAAGTTCGTACAACGCTCAATTTTCTCTTACACTAAATGATCAAACACATTTAGAAGCAATTTTTATTGCCTTATTGCACCGATGACAACTTACTTGAAGAATATTACTCAATCCATAGGTAGGTATGGTGGACTCTCAAAACATGAGTTTTGGTTTAGGGTTTTTGGATGCACAAGTAGTATCTCTACTTAGTGCGGAATTTTGGCTAACAAGGATATTGAGCAAGCACCACATGTTGAAGGATCTATGACAATATAAGTTCCATGTGAATATGAACAAACGTAAATCATTACGTTGTCTTCCTTGTCCAACGTCATCAATTTTGGCATATAATAATTAATGGGGGCTCACAATCATAAAAGATGTCCAAGATAGTATATTTGCATGTGAATCTTCTCTTCCCTATTAATTCTTTCATGAGTTGCATCATTGACCAATGCTGTGTTTGTCAATTTTCAATAAATTTTACCACTTATACTTTTCCTTATGTGATGTCATTACTTTCCATAAGATTAGCATATGATCTTTTCATTATTTCTTTTTATTTTGATTGCAACATAAAAGTAAAGACGCAAAAACTCAAACTAAACTTTATTGTATAGCTCTCACTCGATTACATAGATAGATAGATCACGAAACTAGCACTCGAAAATAGATCATACTAAACTTTTATTCAACTAAATCACGAAATAACTAAGGATCGAACTAAAATAGGCAAAGGTAATAAAAGTGATGGTGATACGATACCGGGGCATCTCCCCCAAGCTTGGCACAAGCCAAGGGGAGTGCCCATACCCGTGTACTCAAGTCTCCCTTGGTGGGGAAGATGATGATGTTGAAGTAGTGTCACACTTCAGCCTCAATAGGTACTCCAATCTACAGATGATGCTCCTAAGGGCGATGATGTGCTCTTCTAGCAAAATATTTTCACGAGTGAGAAATTTATTCTGAACACGAACCGCTTCGAAGGCCCTAAAGGCTTCAATTTCAGTGGGGGTGAGATGTTTGTAGTAAGGTTGATGGATATCTTCTTCTTCCTCTTCTTCTGTTGGCATGGCCTGCCCCCCTTTTTGAGTTTGGTCTCCCCTAGCTCCCTTGCCCTTGTCCTCCTTGTTAGCTTCTTTTGGCTCCTCTCTTTTTAGTTCCATATTCATCAACCAAGCATCTTCTTCTACGTTGTAGGGAGAGGGAGAATACATGATGCCTGGCTTAATAGATCTGACAGAAAAACAACACGAAACAAGAACAGAGGATTTTTCTGCGATGCGGTGGTCAAATCGTCCGGGGGTATATATAAAGATTTTTTTATCTTGGGAAACAAGCATATGGAAGGAAAACGGAGTCGGGAAGGTGCCCGAGGGGCCCACAACCCACCAGGGCGTGCCAGGGAGGGCAGACGCGCCCTGGTGTATCGTGGCCACCTCGGTTGCCTTCCTGGTTATTTCTTATTTTCCTATTTTCTCTAATATTGCAAAACTGACAGAAAATATTTTTGCGGATTTTTCGGAGTCTGTTTACTTACCGTATCACGTACCTCCTCTTTTTCAGGATTCTGGAGTGTTCTGGAAGGTTTCTTTTATGTGTTCCTCCGGTGTCATGGTTTGAATAATGTTGGTTTCAACATTAACAGGCGTACCTAAGATATAGTGTTTAATTCTTTGTCCATTGACCACCTTTGGGTTAGTACCTTCGGCATTATTAATCTTGATAGCTCCAGAGCGATAAACCTCTTCGATAACATATGGTCCTTCCCATTTGGAAAGAAGTTTTCCTACAAAAAAACTAAAACGAGAGTTGTACAAAAGAACATATTCTCCAACTTTGAACTACCGCTTTTGGATTCTTTTATCATGCCATCTTTTAACCTTTTCTTTGAATAGTTTGGCATTTTCATAAGCTTGGGTTCTCCATTCATCTAGTGAGCTAATATCAAATAACCTCTTTTCACCGGCAAGTTTGAAGTCATAGTTGAGTTCTTTAATTGCCCAATATGCTTTATGTTCTAACTCAAGAGGTAAATGACAAGCTTTTCCATATACCATTTTGTATGGAGACATACCCATAGGATTTTTATAAGATGTTCTATAGGCCCAAAGTGCATCATCCAATTTCTTAGACCAATTCTTTCGGGACCTATTGAAAGTTTTTTGTAATATTAGTTTTATTTCTCTATTGCTAAGTTCAACTTGACCACTAGATTGAGGATGATAGGGTGATGCAATTCTATGGTTAACATCATATTTAGCAAGCATTTTACGGAAAGCACCATGAATAAAGTGTGAACCACCATCAGTCATTAAATATCTAGGGACTCCAAACCTCGGGAAAATAACTTCTTTAAGCATTTTAATGACGTGTTATGATCAGCACTACTACTTGGAATAGCTTCTACCCACTTAGTGACATAATCAACAACAACTAAAATATGTGTATACTCATTAGAGGAAGGAAAGGGTCCCATATAATCAAAACCCCAAACATCAAATGGTTCAACAACAAGTGAATAATTCATAGGCATTTCCTGACGCTTACCAATATTACCAATTCTTTGACATTCATCACAAGACAAGACAAACTTACGGGCATCCTTAAAAAGAGTAGGCCAATAAAAACCAGATTGCAATACCTTGTGCGCAGTTCTATCTCCCGCATGATGTCCTCCATAGGCTTCGGAGTGACATTTCCGTAGGATTTGTTCGTGTTCATGCTCAGGTACACAACGTCTAATAATACCATCTACTCCTTCTTTGTAAAGATGTGGGTCATCCCAAAAGTAATGTCTTAAATCATAGAAGAATTTTTTCTTTTGTTCGTATGTGAAACTAGGTGGTATATATTTAGCAACAATGTAATTAGCATAGTCAACATACCAAGGAGTGTTATGAGAAGCATTTATTATAGCTAGTTGTTCATCAGGAAAGCTATCATCAATAGGTAGTGGGTCATCAAGAATATTTTCCAACCTAGACAAGTTATCAGCTACGGGGTTCTCAGCTCCTTTCCTATCAGTGATATGTAAATCAAATTCTTGTAGCAAGAGAGCCCACCTAATGAGTCTAGGTTTAGCATCTTTCTTTTCCATAAGATATTTTATAGCAGCATGATCGGTGTGAACAATTACTTTGGAATCAACAATGTAAGATCTGAATTTATCACAAGCAAACACAACTGCTAAAAATTCCTTTTCAGTAGAAGCATAATTTCTTTGGGCACTGTCTAGAGTTTTGCTAGCATAATGGATAACATTTAATTTCTTATCAACTCTTTGTCCTAGAACAACCCTAACAGCATAATCACTAGCATCACACATAATTTCAAAAGGCAAGTTCCAATCAGGTGGTTGAACAATAGGTGCAGAAGTTAAGGCTTTCTTAAGTGTTTCAAAGGCTTCTACACAATCATCATCAAAAACAAATGGAACATCCTTTTGTAAAAGATTAGTAAGAGGCCTAGAAATTTTAGAGAAGTCTTTAATAAACCTCCTATAGAAACCAACATGACCAAGGAAACTACGGATACCTTTAATATCCTTAGGACATGGTATTTTCTCAATTGCATCAACTTTAGCTTTATCCACCTCAATACCTCGTTCGGAAATTTTATGCCCCAAGACAATACCTTCATTAACCATAAAGTGCCACTTCTCCCAATTCAAGACAAGATTAGTTTCTTCACATCTCTGCAAAACTCGATCAAGGTTCCTTAAGCAATCATCAAAAGAAGTTCCGTAAACGGAAAAATCATCCATGAAAACCTCAACAATCTTTTCACAGAAATCAGAGAATATAGCAGTCATACATCTTTGAAAGGTAGCAGGTGCATTGCATAAACCAAAAGGCATACGTCTATAAGCATAAGTCCCGAAAGGACAAGTAAAGGTGGTTTTCTCTTGATCAGGTTGTGATACAGGTATTTGAGAGAAACCAGAATATCCATCAAGAAAACAAAAGTGTGTGTGCTTAGATAATCTTTCCAACATTTGATCAATGAAAGGCAGAGGGTAATGTTCTTTTCTAGTAGCTTTATTTAATTTTCTAAAATCAATTACCATTCTATAGCCAGTGACAATTCTCTGTGGGATAAGTTCATTTTTAGCATTAGGAACAACGCTAATACCTCCCTTCTTAGGGACACAATGAACATGACTTACCCATCTACTATCAGCTATGGGATAGATTATACCTGCCTCCAGAAGCTTTAGTATTTCAGTTCTTACTACTTCTTTCATCTTAGGATTCAATCGTCGTTGGTGATCAACAACGGGAGCATCAGGTTCCATATTAATCTTGTGCTGACATAGAGTGGGACTAATGCCCTTAAGATCATAAAGAGTATATCCAATAGCAGCATGGTGCTTCCTCATAATTTTTAATAATCTTTCTTCTTCATGTTCTGAAAGGTTAGCACTAATAATAACAGGATATATCTTTTTCTCATCAAGATAAGCATATTTCAAAGTGTCAGGCAATTGTTTTAATTCAAACACAGGATCACCTTTAGGTGGAGGAGGACCTCCTAGAGTTTCAATAGGCAAATTGTGTTTTAGGAGAGATTGTTGTTCAAAGAATATTTTATCTATTTCATTTCTTTCACGCAAGTGCATATCATTTTCATGGTCAAGCAAATATTGTTCTAGTGGATCAGTAGGAGGTACGGCAATAGAAGCAAGACCAATTATTTCATCCTTACTAGGTAGTTCTTTATCACGAGGTTGTGTACGAAACTTGGAGAAATTAAACTCATGAGACACATCACCAAAGCTAACACTGACAGTTTCTTTTTCACAATCTATCTTAGCATTGACAGTGTTTAAGAAAGGTCTACCCAAGATAATGGGACAAAAGTCATCTTGTGGGGAACCAAGGACTAGAAAATCAGTAGGGTATTTTATTTTCCCACACAAGAATTCAACATCTCTAACTATCCCAAGTGGTGTGATGGTATCTCTATTAGCAAGTTTAATAGTAACATCTATGTCTTCTATTTCAGCGGGTGCTATATCATTCATAATTTCTTGGTATAAGGTAAAAGGAATAGCACTCACGCTAGCACCTACATCACATAAACCATGATAGCAATGATCTCCTATTTTAACTGAGACAACAGGCATGCCAACTACGGGTCTATGTTTATCTTTTTCATCGGGTTTGGCAATTCTAGCAGCTTCATCACAGAAATAAATAACATGCCCATCAATATTTTCTACCAAGAGATCTTTAACCATAGCAACACTAGGTTCTACTTTAATTTGCTCAGGGGGTTTAGGTGCTTTAATATTACTTTTGCGAACCACAGTTGATACCTTAGCATGTTCCTTTATCCTAACAGGGAAAGGTGGTTTTTCAATATAAGCAGTAGGCACAGCTGGATCAACATTGTAAAGGATAGTTTCATCTTTTGCTAGAACCGGTTCTTTAATTTCTTCTTTAATAGGGGGATGATATTTAAACCACTTCTCCTTAGGGAGATCAACATGAGTAGCAAATGATTCACAGAAAGAGGCTACTATCTCAGAGTCAAGTCCATATTTAGTGCTAAACTTGTGAAAAGCATCGGTATTCATAAAATATTTAACACAATCAAATTCCAGCTTAATACCTGACTCTTTACCTTCATCGAGTTCCCAATCTTCAAAGTTATGTTTAATTCTTTCTAAAAGATCCCACCTGAATTCAATAGTCTTCTTCATAAAAGAACCAGTACAAGAAGTATCGAGCATGGATCGATCATTATGAGAAAGCCGAGCATAAAAATTCTGAATAATAATTTCTCTCGAGAGCTCATGATTGGGGCATGAATATAACATTGACTTAAGCCTCCCCCAAGCTAGAGCGATACTTTCTCCTTCACGAGGCCAAAAATTATATATATAATTCCGATCACGTTGAATTAGATGCATAGGATAATTTTTTTGGTGAAATTCCAATTTCAATCGATTCCAGTTCCAAGATCCAATATCATCACATAGCCTATACCATGTCAATGCTTTTCCCTTCAAAGATAAAGGGAATACCTTCTTCTTAACGTCATCTCCAGGTAAACCTGCAAGCTTAAATAATCCACAAATTTCATCCACATGTATTAGATGCATATCAGGATGTTCAGTTCCGTCTCCAGCATAAGGATTAGCTAGCAGTTGTTATATCATACCTGAATGAATTTCATAACCAATATTTTCAGTAGGTGCATTAGGTTGAGGGGCAACTAATTGTGCTTCCGGTCGAGGTGAAGATACCCCGAACAAACCCCTCAAAGGATTGTTTTCCATAGTGACAAGTGACAATAAATTTCAGCACGTAATATAAAATTTTCCTTACCGATTTCCACTTACCAAGAGCGCTTCATTCCCCAGCAACGGCACCAGAAAGGAGTCTTGATGACCCACAAGTATAGGGGATCAATCATAGTCCTTTCGATAAGTAAGAGTGTCGAACCCAACGAGGAGCAGAAGGAAATGACAAGCGGTTTTCAGCAAGGTAATTTCTGCAAGCACTGAAATTGTTGGTAACAGGTAGTTTAATAGCAAGATAATTTGTAACGAGCAAGTAACGGTAATGGTAAATAAAGTGCAGCAAGGTAGCCCAATCCTTTTGTGGCAAAGGACAGGCCAAAACGGTCTCTTATAATAAGCAAAGTGTTCTTGAGGGCACACGGGAATTTCATCTAGTCACTTTCATCATGTTGGTTTAATTCGCGTTCGTTACTTTGATAATTTGATATGTGGGTGGACCGGTGCTTGGGTGTTGTTCTTATTTGAACAAGCCTCCCACTTATGATTAACCCCCTCGCAAGCATCCGCAACTACGACAAAAGTATTAAGATAAAACCTAACCATAGCATTAAACATATGGATCCAAATCAGTCCCTTACGAAGTAGCGCATAAACTAGGGTTTAAGCTTCTATCACTCTAGCAACCCATCATCTAATAACTACTCCACAATGCATTCCCTTAGGCCCAAAGATGGTGAAGTGCCATGTATTCGACGGTCACATGACACCACTAAGGGAATCACAACATTCATATCATCAAAATATCGAACACATATCAACTTCACATGATTACTTGCAACATGACTTCTCCCGTGACCTCAAGAACAAAAGTAACTACTCACAAATGATATTCATGCTCAAGATCAGAGGGGTATTAAATAGCATAATGGATCTGAACATATAATCTTCCACCAAATAAACCATATAGTAATCAACTACAAGATGTAATCAACACTACTAGTCACCCACAGGTACCAATCTGAGGTTCCGGTACAAAGATTGAACACAAGAGATGAACTAGGGTTTGAGAGGAGATGGTGTTGTCGAATATGTTGATGGAGATTGGCCTCCCAAAGATGAGAGGGTTGTTGGTGATGACAATGGCTTCGATTTCCCCCTCCGGGAGGGAAGTTCCCCCGGTGGAATCACTCCGCCGGAGGGCAAAAGTGCTCCTGCCCAAGTTCCGGCTCGAGACGGCGGCGTTCCATCCCGAAAGTCCTCCCCTTATTTTTTCTAGGTCAAAAGACCTTAAGTACCAGAAGATGGGCACCGGAGGTGGGCTGGGCTAGCCACAACCCATCAGGGCGCGCCTGGGGGGCCTGGCGCGCCCTGGTGTCTTGTGGTCACCAGGTGGCCCCCCTCCGGTAGTTATTTGCTCCAGTATTTATTAAATATTCCAAAATAATTCTCCGTAAAGTTTCAGCTCATTTGGAGATGTGCAGAATAGGTATCTCTGACATAGCTTTTTCAAGTCCAGAATTCCAGCTGCCGGCATTCTCCCTCTTTGTGTAAACCTTGCAAATTATGAGAGAAAAGGCATTAGAATTACTCCATAAAGCATTATTATGCATAAAAACATTATAAATAACAGTAGGAAAACATGATGCAAAATGGACGTATCATGGCCGGGGGGGGGGAGGGGGGGGGGGGCGAGCACGCGACGCGTCATGAACCTCGCTTTGTGTGGGACTGTGCGATTTTCGACGCATGCGCCACATCAAAATGTTGTGCTTTTGGTATTCAAACATATGCATGCATCCCGCATGTCCATACCTATGTTTGGGGCACATGCATGCAGTGGTTGTCTTTGGACACTCTCCCTCGCTTGGTTATCATCGACGGCCTATATATTCGTGGGTCGGCGTGGACGTCCATCACTTCGACCGACAACGAGAGAGGTTACCAGGGTGGATTCTTCTTCTCTTGGTTCGCGTTACCGTATAGTCGTACGTCGATCATAGTGATATTCCAGACCTAAGTTTGAGCGCATGCATACACATGAATCCCTATATATATACTATACGCGTTGTGAACCCTCGCTCCGTGTGGGGACTTTCCGGTTCCAAAAGCACGGTGCCACATCAAAGTTGTGCATTGGGTATATTCAAACACCACATAACACTTCCATACATATGTTTGGGCCACATGCACGAAGTGGCTGCCTTCAGGCACTCCCTCGCGTGGTTATCAGCGACAAGCTAGCCTATTTGTGGGGCCGCATGTGGACGTCGTCCATCACTTTGACCCAACAACGAGAGAGGTTATACGACCAAGGTGGCGATTCTTCTTGGTCAATGTTACAATACGTCTGGGTGAGATGCCCCCTCCTACCGACTCAAAGTGTGTGTGTGTGGGGGGGTAACTTCACACTTGGTCAACCTACGTGGGGTCAGGGATGTCCGGTAAATTTGCGAGGCACATGTGCCACATCAAATTTGTGAATTGGGTATTTAAATATCACACCACGCCGTTTTCACACACACACACACACATATTGGACCACCCGCAGGTGTGGTTCGTATGTGGTCTCACCCATCTCGCGCCACAAGCACACATTTGTGGGCCCGCGGACTGTCCACATTTGACAGGAAGCAAAAAGGGGGGGTGACCATGATGTACTCCTTTCGGTTTTGTGTTACGGTAGGGTGAGATGTTAGACCTAGCTATTTGGGGGCATGCGTTCATAGCTAGGATTCCCCTCCCGCCAACACGAAGTGTATGTGGGGGGGGGGGGGGGACTAGCGATAATAACGTGCGCTTTGTGCGACAGGTGCCACATCAAAGTTGTGCATTGGGTATTGAACATCAAACCACCCTTTTCATACATATATTTGGTCCACATGCAAGTGTGTTCGTGTTCTGACCCTTTCCCGTGTTTTTTTGCCAAATTTATAAACAGCATACAAGTCGTATGCAGCAACCGTCTGCGATCGGGTAAGCAACACACACGGTTCCCTCGGACTACCCGTGTGCCGCGCCCGTGCCCCTGTCGCCCACATCATCACAGTAGATTGGGCTCCACGAGGCTTCCCTCTCGCTCTCAAAAATATCTACTCCCTCACAATCTCGAAAATATCTACCCGCCTAGAGGATTTTTCTGTTTGATAGCACACGATTAGTATGTGTGGACCGTGTGCGATGTCTGTTACTCCCGCTTTGCTTCAATCCGTTGATCCAAATTTTTAGTAGCCCCGGCATTTTACTCCCGCCTGCTGATGGAAATATGCCCTAGAGGCAATAATAAAGTTGTTATTATTTTATATTTCCTTGTTCATGATAAAGGTTTATTATTCATGCTAGAATTGTATTGACCGGAAACTTAAATACATGTGTGAATACATAAACAAATACCGTGTCCCTAGTGAGCCTCTACTAGACTAGCTCGTTGATCAAAGATGGTTAAGGTTTCCTAACCATAGACATGAGTTGTCATTTGATAACGGGATCACATCATTAGGAGAATGATGTGATGGACAAGACCCATCCGTTAGCTTAGCATATGATCGTTCTGTTTATTGCTACTGCTTTCTTGAATGTCAAATACATGTTTCTCAGACCATGAGATCATGCAACTCCCGGATATCGGAGGAATACCTTGTGTGCTATCAAACGTCACAACGTAACTGGGTGATCATAAAGATGCTCTACAGGTATCTCCGAAGGTGTCCGTTGAGTTGGCATGGATCGAGACTGGGATTTGTCACTCCGTGTTTCGGAGAGGTATCTCTGGGCCCTCTCGGTAATGCACATCATAAGAAGCTTGCAAGCAAAGTGACTAAGGAGTTAGTTACGGGATGATGTATTACGGAATGAGTAAAGAGACTTGCCGGTAACGAGATTGAACTAGGTATGGAGATACCGACGATCGAATCTCGGGCAAGTAACATACCGACGGACAAAGGGAATTACGTATGTTGTCATTGCGGTTCGACCGATAAGATATTCGTGGAATATGTAGGAACCAATATGAGCATCTAGGTTCCGCGATTGGTTATTGACCGGAGAGGCGTCTCAGTCATGTCTACATCATTCCCGAACCCGTAGGGTCCGCACGCTTAACGTTCGTTGACGATATAGTGTTATATGAGTTATGTGAATTGGTAACCGAATATTGTTCGGAGTCTCGGATGAGATCCCGGACGTCACAAGGAGTCTCGGAATGGTCAAGAGGTAAAGATTTTTATATGGGAAGTCATATTTTGGGTTCCGGAAAAAGGTGCAGTTTTTTCGGTATTGTACCGGGAAGCTTCCAGAAGGTTCCGGAGGATTCCGGAGGGGTCCGGAAGTCCACAAGTGGGTCCACCACGTCCCAAAGGGATGGCATGGGCTAAGGGGAGGTGCCCTGGCCTTATTGGGCCAGGCGCACCAAGTCCTCAAAAGCCCACGCAGCTAGAAAAGGAAAAAAGGGAGAGTCCTAGTAGGAATAGGATTGGACTTTGGAGTCCAAGTCCACGTGTGTACTATTCACGGTTACTGTTCACGTGGCACTATTTCTTCTACTCCAATCCCCTACACATAGATAAATAGAGGAGAGGGGCGCCCCAAAGAAAACAACATTGTCTTAGCCGTGTGCGGCGCCCCCCTCTACAGTTCCGTCCCTCGGTCATATTTTCGCAGTGCTTGGGCGAAGCCCTGCAGAGATAGCATCACCATCACCGTCACCACGCCGTCGTGCTGCCGGAACTCATCCACTACCTTGCCATCTTGCTGGATCAAGAAGTCGAGGACGTCACCGAGCTGAACGTGTGCTGAACGCGGAGGTGCCGTACATTCGGTGCTCGGTCGGTTGGATCGTGAAGTTGTTCGACGACATCAATCGCGTTGTTCTAACGCTTCCGCTTACGGTCTACGAGGGTACGTAAACACACTCCCCCTCTCGTAGCTATGCATCCATGGATAGATCTTGCGTGTGCGTAGAATTTTTTTTGTTTTCCATGCAACGTTCCCCAATAGTGGCATCATGAGCCAGGTCTATGCGTAGATGATACGCATGAGTAGAACACAAAGAGTTGTGGGCGGTGATCGTCATACTGCTTACCACCAACGTCTTATTTTGATTCGGCGATATTGTAAGATGAAGCGGCCCGGACGAACCTTACATGTCCATGTACCTGAGACCGGTTCCACCGACAGACATGTAACTTGTTTTGCATAAAGGTGGCTGGCGGGTGTCTGTTTCTCCTACTTTTGTTGAATCAAATTTGACTGCGGCCGGTCCTTGTTGAAGGTTAAAACAGCAAACTTGATAAATCACCGTTGTGGTTTTGTGCCGTAGGTAAGAACGGTTCTTGCTAGAAGCCCGTAGCAGCCACGTAAAACTTGCAACAACAAAGTAGAGGACGTCTAACTTGTTTTTGCAGGGTATGCTATGATGTGATATGGTCAAGACATGATGTGATATATGTTATTGTATGAGATGATCATGTTTTGTAATTTATCAGCAACCGGCAGGAGCCTTATGGTTGTCTCTTTATTGTATGAAATGCAAGCGCCATGTAATTGCTTTACTTTATCGCTATGCGTTAGCAATAGTTGTAGAAGCCATAGTTGGCGAGATGACCACGACACAACGATAGAGATCAAGGTGTCGAGCCGGTGACGATGGAGATCATGACGATGCTTTGGAGATGGAGATCAAAAGCACAAGATGATGGCCATATCATGTCACATATTTTGATTGCATGTGATGTTTATCCTTTATGCATCTTATTTTGCTTAGAACGACGGTAGCATTATAAGATGATCCCTTCACTAAATTTCAAGATAAAAGTGTTCTCCCCGAGTATGCACCGTTGGTAAAGTTCGTCGTTTCGAAGCACCTCGTGATGATCGGGTGTGATAGATTCTACGTTCACATACAACGGGTGTAAGCCAGTTTTACACAAGCAGAATACTTAGGTTAAACTTGACGAGCCTAGCATGTACAGACATGGTCTCGGAACACTGGAGACCGAAAGGTCGAACATGAGTCATATAGTAGATATGATCAACATGGAGATGTTCACCATTGATGACTATCCCATCTCACGTGATAATCGGACATGGGCTAGTTGATTTGGATCATGTATCACTTAGTTAACTTGAGGGATGTTAATTTAAGTGGGAGTTCATTAGTAATTTGATTAATTGAACTTAATTTATCATGAACTTAGTCTTGATAGTTTCTTTGCATATGTATGTTGTAGATAAATGGCCCGTGCTACTGTTCCGTTGAATTTTAATGCGTTCCTAGAGAAAGCTAAGTTGAAAGATGATGGTAGCAACTACACGGACTGGGTCCGTAACTTGAGGATTATCCTCATTGCTGCACAGAAGAATTATGTCCTTGATGCACCGCTAGGTGATGGACCTGCTGCAGGAGCTGCTGCAGACGTTGTGAACGCCTGGCAGGCTCGATCTGATGACTACTCGATAGTTCAGTGTGCGATGCTCTATGGCTTAGAACCGGGACTGCAAAAGCGTTTTGAACGCTACGGAGCATATGAGATGTTCCAAGAGCTGAAATTGATATTTCAAGCTAATGCCTAGGTTGAGAGATATGAAGTCTCCAACAAGTTCTTTAGCTGTAAGATGGAGGAGAACAGTTCTGTCAGTGAACACATACTCAGAATGTCTGGGTACCACAACCACTTGACTCGGCTGAGAATTGATCTTTCGGTTGAGAGTGTTATTGACAGAGTTCTTCAGTCACTGCCACCAAGCTATAAAGGCTTCGTGATGAACTATAATATGCAAGGGATGGAGAAGACAATTCCTGAGCTCTTCGCGATGCTGAAATCAGCGGAGGTAGAAATCAAGAAGGAGCATCAAGTGTTGATGGTCAACAAAACCACTAGTTTCAAGAAAAAGGGCAAGGGAAAGAATGGGAACTTCAAGAAGAACGGCAAGCAAGTTGCCGCTCCCACGAAGAAACCCAAAGCTGGACCCAGGCCTGAAACAGAGTGCTTCTACTGCAAAGGGACTGGTCACTGGAAGCGGAACTGCCCCAAGTATTTGGCGGATAAGAAGGATGGCAAAGTGAGCAAAGGTATATTTGATATACATGTTATTGATGTGTTCCTCACTAATGCTCGCAGTAGCGCCGGGGTATTTGATACTGGTTCGGTTGCTCATATTTGTAACTCGAAGCAGGAGCTACGGAATAAGCGAAAATTGGCTAAGGACGAGGTGACGATGCACGTCGGGAAAGGTTCCAAGGTTGATGTGATCGCCGTCGGCACGCTACCTCTACATCTACCTTCGGGATTTGTTTTAGACCTCAATAATTTTTATTTGGTGCCAGCGTTGAGCATGAACATTATATCTGGATCTTGTTTATTGCGAGACGGTTATTCATTTAAGTCAGGGAATAATGGTTGTTCTATTTATATGAGTAACATCTTTTATGGTCACGCACCTTTTGTGAATGGTCTATTCTTGTTGAATCTCGATCGTAGTGATACGCATATTCATAATATTGATGCCAAAAGATGCAAAGCTGATAATGATAGCGCAACATACTTGTGGCACTGCCGTTTTGGTCATATTGGTGTAAAGCGGATGAAGAAACTCCATGCGGATGGACTTTTGGAATCTCTTGATTATGAATCATTTGATACTTGCGAACCATGCCTCATGGGCAAGATGACTAAAACTCCGTTCTCCGGAACAATGGAGCGAGCTACTGATTTGTTGGAAATAATACATACCGATGTATGCGCTCCGATGAATGTTGAAGCACGCGGCGGGTATCGTTATTTTCTAACCTTCACAGATAATTTGAGTAGATATGGGTATATCTACTTGATGAAACACAAGTCTGAAACATTTGAAAAGTTCAAAGAATTTCAGAGTGAAGTAGAGAATCATCGTAACAAGAAAATAAAGCTTCTACGATCTGATCGCGGAGGCGAATATTTGAGTTACGAGTTTGGCCTTCATTTAAGAAAATGTGGAATTGTTTCACAACTCACGCCACCTAGAACACCACAGCATAATGGTGTGTCCGAACGTCGTAACCGTACTTTATTGGATATGGTGCGTTCTATGATGTCTCTTACCGATTTGCCACTATCGTTTTGGGGTTATGCATTAGAGACAGCTGCATTCACGTTAAATAGGGCACCGTCTAAATCCGTTGAGACGACACCATATGAACTATGGTTTGGCAAGAAACCTAAGCTGTCATTTCTTAAAGTTTGGGGATGTGATGCTTATGTGAAAAAGCTTCAACCTGATAAGCTTGAACCCAAAGCGGAGAAGTGCGTCTTCATAGGATACCCTAAAGAAACAATTGGGTACACCTTCTACCACAGATCCGAAGGCAAGGTCTTTGTTGCCAAGAATGGGTCCTTTCGAGAGAAGGAGTTTCTCCCGAAAGAAGTGAGTGGGAGGAAAGTAGAACTTGATGAGGTAATTGTACCTTCTCTCGAATTGGAAAGTAGCTCATCAGAGAAAACCGTTCCCGTGATGCCTACACCAATAAGAGAGAAAGATAATGATAAAGATCATGAAACTGCAGATCAAGTTACTACTGAACTTCGTAGGTCGACCAGAGTACGTTCCGCAGCAGAGTGGTACGGTAATCCTGTTCTGGAAGTTATGTTGTTAGACAACAGCGAACCTACGAACTATGAAGAAGCTATGATAAAGCCCGGATTCCGACAAATGGCTTGAGGCCATGAAATCTGAGATAGGATCCATGTATGAGAACAAAGTGTGGACTTTGGTGGACTTGCCCGATGATCGGCAAGCCATTGAGAATAAATGGATTTTTAAGAGGAAGACAGATGCTGATGGTAATATCACTGTCTACAAAGCTTGACTTGTCGCGAAAGGTTTTTGACAAGTTCAAGGGGTTGACTACGATGAGACTTTCTCACCCGTAGAGATGCTTAAGTCTGTCCGAATCATGTTAGCAATTGCCGCATTTTATGATTATGAAATCTGGCAAATGGATGTCAAAACTGCATTCCTGAATGGTTTTCTCAAAGAAGAGTTGTATATGATGCAACCAGAAGGTTTTGTCGATCCTAAGGGTGCTAACAAAGTGTGCAAGCTCCAGCGATCCATCTATGGACTGGTGCAAGCATCTCGGAGTTGGAATATACACTTTGATGAGGTGATCAAAGCATATGGTTTTGTACTGACTTACGGTGAAGCCTGTATTTACAAGAAAGTGAGTGGGAGCTCTGTAGCATTTCTAATATTATATGTGGATGACATATTGTTGATTGGAAATGATATAGAATTTCTGGATGGCATAAAGGGATACTTGAATAAGAATTTTTCAATGAAAGACCTCGGTGAAGCTTCTTATATGTTGGGCATCAAGATCTATAGGGATAGATCAAGATGCTTGATAGGACTTTCACAAAGCACATACCTTGACAAAGTTTTGAAGAATTTCAAAATGGATCAGTCAAAGAAAGGGTTCTTGCCTGTCTTGCAAGGTGTGAAGTTGAGTCAGACTCAATGCCCGACCACGGCAGAAGATATAGAGAAAATGAAAGTCATTCCCTATGCCTCAGCCATAGGTTCTATTATGTATGCCATGCTGTGTACCAGACCTGATGTGTGCCTTGCCATAAGTTTGGCAGGGAGGTACCAGAGTAATCCAGGAGTGGATCACTGGACAGCGGTTAAGAATATCCTGAAGTACCTAAAAAGGACCAAGGACATGTTTCTCGTTTATGGAGGTGACGAAGAGCTCGTCGTAAAGGGTTACGTCGATGCAAGCTTCGACACTGATCCGGATGACTCTAAGTCACAAACCGGATATGTATTTATATTAAATGGTGGAGCTGTCAGTTGGTGCAGTTCCAAGCAGAGCGTCGTGGCGGGATCTACGTGTGAAGTGGAATACATAGCTGCTTCGGAAGCAGCACATGAAGGAGTCTGGATAAAGGAGTTCATATCCAATCTAGGTGTAATACCTAGTGCATCAGGTCCAATGACAATCTTTTGTGACAACACTAGAGCAATTGCCATAGCCAAGGAGCCCAGGTTTCACAAGAAGACCAAACACATCAAGAGACGCTTCAACTCCATTCGTGAATATGTCAAGGATGGAGACATAGAAATCTGCAAAGTACACACGGATCTGAATGTGGCAGACCCGTTGACTAAGCCTCTTCCACGAGCAAATCATGATCAGCACCAAGACTCCATGGGTGTTAGATTCATTACTATGTAATCTGGATTATTGACTCTAGTGCAAGTGGGAGACTGATGGAAATATGCTCCAGAGGCAATAATAAAGTTGTTATTATTTTATATTTCCTTGTTCATGATAAAGGTTTATTATTCATGCTAGAATTGTATTGACCGGAAACTTAAATACATGTGTGAATACATAAACAAATACCGTGTCCCTAGTGAGCCTCTACTAGACTAGCTCGTTGATCAAAGATGGTTAAGGTTTCCTAACCATAGACATGAGTTGTCATTTGATAACGGGATCACATCATTAGGAGAATGATGTGATGGACAAGACCCATCCGTTAGCTTAGCATATGATCGTTCTGTTTATTGCTACTGCTTTCTTGAATGTCAAATACATGTTCCTCAGACCATGAGATCATGCAACTCCCGGATATCGGAGGAATACCTTGTGTGCTATCAAACGTCACAACGTAACTGGGTGATCATAAAGATGCTCTACAGGTATCTCCGAAGGTGTCCGTTGAGTTGGCATGGATCGAGACTGGGATTTGTCACTCCGTGTTTCGGAGAGGTATCTCTGGGCCCTCTCGGTAATGCACATCATAAGAAGCTTGCAAGCAAAGTGACTAAGGAGTTAGTTACGGGATGATGTATTACGGAACGAGTAAAGAGACTTGCCGGTAATGAGATTGAACTAGGTATGGAGATACCGACGATCGAATCTCGGGCAAGTAACATACCGACGGACAAAGGGAATTACGTATGTTGTCATTGCGGTTCGACCGATAAGATCTTCGTGGAATATGTAGGAACCAATATGAGCATCTAGGTTCCGCGATTGGTTATTGACCGGAGAGGTGTCTCAGTCATGTCTACATCATTCCCGAACCCGTAGGGTCCGCACGCTTAACGTTCGTTGACGATATAGTGTTATATGAGTTATGTGAATTGGTAACCGAATATTGTTCGGAGTCTCGGATGAGATCCCGGACGTCAAGAGGAGTCTCGGAATGGTCAAGAGGTAAAGATTTTTATATGGGAAGTCATATTTTGGGTTCCGGAAAAAGGTGCAGTTTTTTCGGTATTGTACCGGGAAGCTTCCAGAAGGTTCCGGAGGATTCCGGAGGGGTCCGGAAGTCCACAAGTGGGTTGTAGCGAGCCGACCCGAAACGGTCGAATCTCCGGTGTTTCCGTACCATCCCAAGATCATGCTGGCACACACACGGTACATCAATGTATATATCAAGAGTTCAATCACAACTGCTTTATTAATCGAAATCTCATATCGAGTCCTTTATTACAATAAGGATTACAATAAAGTGGTTGAAGGCCAACTCATGAGATAAACTAATCAAAATCTTGCGGAAGCTTCAAAGGTAGTTGAGTCCATCTGACTCCAAGGAAATCTCACCGAGCGTAGAGCGTATCCTCACTCCTGGTCGGAAAAGTACTCTGCAACATGATACGTTGCAGCCGTGTAGGTCAGCATATTGAATATGCTGGCAAGTCACAAAAGAGAGGGGATGAAAATATCAACTATACTACATGCATATATGGCAGGTGGGGCTGTAAGTTTAAGTTTAGCGTAAAGCGATCGACTACTACCCAGATGGAATCATAACCTGAACGGGTCCTGGGTAATCCTGTGATGAAGTCCATACCAAGCTTCTCCCATTTCCACTCGGGTATCGGCAAAGGTTGGAGTAACCCTGCTGGTTTCTGGTGTTCTGCCTTTACTCGCTGACAAACATCACATACTGCGACATGCTCGGCAATATCCTTCTTCATACCTGTCCACCAGAAACTTTCCTTCAAGTCCAGATACATCTTGGTGTTGCCTGGGTGTATCGAGTATGGCGAATCATGGGCTTCTTGAAGTATCAACTTCCTGAGTTCTGGGTCATTAGGCACATAGATACGGTCCTCAAACCATAGGGTTCTGTGTTCATCCTCACGAAAGCCTTTAGCTTTCCCATCCTTCATTCTTTGCTTTATCTCAGCTATTTCCTTGTCCGATTTCTGGGCTTCACGGATTCTTCCGGTCAAAGTGGATTGAATCTCTAGTGTGGCAACATATCCTCTTGGAACTATCTCCAATTTGAGCTCTCTGAGATCGTCAGCTAACTCCTGGGGTAATCCTCCCGCTATGAGTGTGTTCACATAACTCTTACGGCTCAAAGCATCTGCTACAACATTTGCCTTTCCTGGATGATAGTGCAATATCATGTCATAGTCCTTGATCAACTCTAGCCATCTCCTCTGTCTGAGGTTCAACTCCTTCTGCGTGAAGATGTACTTCAGGCTCTTGTGATCAGTGTAAATATCACAACTATTTCCGATAAGGAAATGTCTCCAGGTCTTGAGTACGTGCACTACGGCTGCTAACTCCAAATCATGGGTGGCATAGTTCAACTCATGAGGTCGTAGCTGTCTGGATGCATATGCTACAACTTTCCCCTCCTGCATGAGCACTCCTCCAAGTCCTTGGCGTGAAGCATCACAATAAACCTGGAAGTCCTCCCGAATGTTTGGCAAAATCAACACTGGGGCTGTGACCAAACGTTTCTTCAACTCCTGGAAACTGGCCTCACATTCCTCGGTCCAAATATACTTAGACTCTTTCTTCAATAACTCCGTCATAGGTTTGGCTATCTTCGAGAAGTTCTCGATAAACCTCCGATAATATCCGGCAAGTCCGAGGAAACTGCGGATCTCCTTAACTGAGGTGGGTGACTTCCACTCGGTGACTGCTGCAACCTTAGCAGGATCCACTGCTATTCCATCTCCAGAAATAATGTGTCCAAGAAATCCGACTTCCTTCAACCAAAATTCACATTTGCTGAACTTGGCATATAACTGATGCTCTCTGAGCTTCTCCAGAACTAAACGCAAGTGTTCCTTGTGTTCTTCCTCGCTCTTGGAGAATATCAATATATCATCGATGAACACCACGACAAACTTGTCCAGATATTCCATAAATACCTTGTTCATCATACTCATGAAATAGGCAGGAGCATTAGTCAAACCAAGGGACATGACTGTATACTCATATAGGCCATACCTTGTGGTGAAGGCTGTTTTGGGTATATCCTGTTCACGAATTTTCAACTGGTGATACCCTGACCGAAGATCGATCTTGGAGAACACTTTGGCTCCAACCAGCTGATCAAACAAGTCGTTAATCATCGGCAGAGGGTACTTGTTCTTTATAGTCACCTCGTTCAATGCACGATAATCGACTACCATTCTCAAGGTTTTATCCTTCTTTTCTACCAAAAGAACTGGGGCTCCCCAAGGTGAAGAACTTGGGCGAATATACCCTTTGTCCAATAACTCCTTAATCTGCTTCTTGATTTCTTCTAAATCATTTGCGGGCATCCGATAGGGTCTCTTGGATATTGGGGCTGTCCCTGGCAATAACTCAATCAGGAACTCAATCTCTCTATCCGGTGGCATGCCCGGTAATTCCTCCGGGAATACATCTGGGAAGTCTTGTACTACCGGCACTTCCTCCTGAACAACTCCTGTGAGGGAATTCACCCGAGTACTCTTCGGGGTGTGTCGGGATACATACTTAATCCTCTTCTGCTCTGGGGTGGTGAGCAAAATAGACTTGCTGGGACAGTCAAGGTTCCCTTCATACTTGGTCATCCAATCCATGCCTAGGATTACATCCAATCCTTGAGACTCTAAGACGATGAGGTCGGTGGGGAATACATGGTTTCCAATGTTGAGGTTCAATGCGTGGCATCCTATCCCTGCCGTCATCATACCTCCTGGGGAACTGACCTTAATGGGCTGACTAAGGGTTCTAGTGGGCAAACCGTATTTCTCCACAACTACCCTTGATATGAATGAATGAGTTGCACCAGAATCAAAAAGTACCAATACTGGACGTGAATGTAACAAAAACTTACCAACCACAGTCTCGGGCTGATCATAGACTTCCTCCACATCAATGTGGTTCACCTGAGCACGGGGAAAAGGATTGGGCTTCTTCACTCCAGAGTTTCCGTTGCCATTTCCACCTCCATTTCCATTGCCATTGCTTGGGTTAGCATCAGGACACTTGTTGGCATAATGCCCAGTCTGTTTACACTTGAAACAGGTGACGGTGCTCAGATCCCTCATTACTGGAGCAGAACGATGCTGATTACCATTTCCTCCATTGCCGTTCTTGGAGTTGCCATTGTTGGGACGATTATTCCCATTTCCTCCATGGTTATGCACGGCATGAGTGTGTCCTCCATACTTACCGGTCCCTGTTCCGGTATTCCCTGAGTATGGGGAATAGCGGGGCTTCTGCTGAGCTCCAGAGTAAGACTTCCCCTGTCCATATTTCCTCTTGCGGCTCTCAATTTGCTGCTGCTTACCCTCTAAGATGAGGGCCTTGTCTACCAGCTCCTGGTAGTTGTTGAAAGTAGCCACAATCAGCTGCATGCTCAACTCATCGTTGAGTCCCTCCAGGAACTTCTCCTGCTTGGCTGCATCATTCGCCACATCTCCTGGTGCATAACGGGCCAACATGTTGAATTCATCCACATACTGGGCCACAGAGCGGTTCCCCTGGCGTAAGTTGCGAAACTCACGCTTCTTCAGACTCATGGCTCCAGCTGAGACATGAGCGGTGTGGAAAGCCTGCTTGAACTGCTCCCAAGTCACACCGGCAATGGGGTACGTGGTGGTGTAGTTCTCCCACCATGAAGCTGCTGGGCCTTCAAGTTGATGTGCGGCAAAACGCACTTTCTCAGCCTCAGTGCATCCCGCGGTGATAAGTTCCCTCTCCATCTTGCGGAGCCAGTCATCTGCCACAATGGGCTCAGTGCTGCTGGAGAAGGTCGGTGGGTTCAGCCTCAGAAAACGGGTGAGGTTGTCGGCCTGGGGTGGAGGGTGGTTGTTGTTGTTGTTGGCCTGATTCTGAATCAACAGCTGCATCAAGGTATTCTGCTGCTGGATGAGTTGGGCGAGTTCCGGGGGAAAGTTGGTGCTGGGGTCACGTCTCGGAGGCATCTGGTGTTTTCAGAGTGATGAGAAATAGAATAGAACAAGGGTCTAAAGAGAAATTCACTACCCATATGCAATGCAACAAACATTAACACACCAAACACTCATTTATTATTCAACTCAAAAGGTTCACACTCGAGATACAAGTCTCCTGACAAACGAAACATCGACCTACGATTTAACGTGAAAAAAAATAAAGATACATGGTGGTCATGTCTAAAGTTCTCCTCAAAACTCCATGGTGGTGCGTCCTCTTCCGGTGGTGCTCTCGTCATAGTCGTCCTCGTTGCTGATCAAGGGGGCATCGTCACCTTCAGGGTGAAGGTTTTCTCCCATGTCCAGTTGCTCCTCCAGATTTGCAAGGAGAGTCTTCAGGTTCTTGATCCTCTCTAAGAAGTCCTTCACTTCATCTTCGTGCTCGTAGTGGGCTTCTCGTGCTGCATCTTCGAGTTCAAGTTCACGGGTCTTCAGCTGCTTGATCATCTTCGTGTCCTTGCGTACACGGAGCTCTAGAGTCCTGATGTGTGTCTCCAATGTTTCGACATAAGCACGAACGGGGTCTTCAGTCATGGTGTTTATGATTTCTCCGTCTGCACCTATGCGGCAGACCATGCTGAGTCCCGGCGAAATGGGACAGCCTCTGTATTCCTCCTGGATACGTCCGAGGGCACGGTGAATCGCCATGTTCCTTCCGAGAATCCAGCTCGGTGCTACAAACTTGAAATTGATGGGCTCTCTGCGACTTCCGAATGTCTTTCCGTGGATATGCACCTCGATCCTATAGCGAGAGTCTGCTGCAAAAGACATGATAGCAGTCCCGGTGATGTTTGGCAGAGCAATCCTTACGTCCTTGGTGATCTGTACCAGCTCTTTGCCGAAGGGCATGGTTGCGTCCGGCTGGCAAAACTCCGTGAACAAAACTGGGTGGAAGGTGGCCATCTAAAAATGTTGGAAAAATCGGAGAGAAGTCAGAAATGAGCAGATGAGAATATAGGAAATTTTAGAGACATAAGAAAAATGGTTTTCTTCCTAAGGCTTTTCCAATCCTAGAGGTTACGTCCTACGGTCAGCGTGCGCTCTGATACCATATCTGTAGCGACCCGACCCGAAACGGTCGAATCTCCGGTGTTTCCGTACCATCCCAAGATCATGCTGGTACACACACGGTACATCAATGTATATATCAAGAGTTCAATCACAACTGCTTTATTAATCGAAATCTCATATCGAGTCCTTTATTACAATAAGGATTACAATAAAGTGGCTGAAGGCCAACTCATGAGATAAACTAATCAAAATCTTGCGGAAGCTTCAAAGGTAGTTGAGTCCATCTGACTCCAAGGGCATCTCACCGAGCGTAGAGCGTATCCTCACTCCTGGTCGGAAAAGTACTCTGCAACATGATACGTTGCAGCCGTGTAGGTCAGCATATTGAATATGCTGGCAAGTCACAAAAGAGAGGGGATGAAAATATCAACTATACTACATGCATATATGGCAGGTGGGGCTGTAAGTTTAAGTTTAGCGTAAAGCAAATTTTTCCTACAACAAGAGAGGGGCAAAGCGAAAATTATTACTACAATGTTGGTTGTTTAATGAGAAGGTTCCACCAACCATTTCTCATACCCAAGTTATCAATATAACCCACATCATTAATATTATTTGTGTTGAGACTGGCTGATAGTATCATCTCCGGTGCTCATGTTGTCCATAACCGGGGACACGGCTAATCGATTAGTTTGACACTCTGCAGAGGTTTGTACACTTTACCCGCAAGAATCGATCCCTCCCGTTGTGTCCTCGCACTGCCTGGTGTTTGAGAACGAGATGATCGAAACATGGTCTTCCAGAGCGATCCTCCGATAGTTAAGTCAGTGCCCATCCAATCCTACCGTTCTTCTACGTCTCGTAGCACTGACCTACCAGAGTCACGACTAGGGTCAACCAAGCCAGAGCCCATATTGACTTGCGGTTGCACACGTAAGATTTCCGGCCTTGAAGTATCCATCCATCTCTTTGAGCCTGGGTGGCATTCCGTTGGGATGATCACAGGTAGATACCAGGATTCCTGGGCATAACCATGATAGATATCAGGCTGCCAGATGCATGTCCAATCCACCCAGAGGTATGTTGAAAACTTGTAGTCTTGAAGTCTTGATCATCATGTAGGTCTTGAAATAATTTATCTCACAACTCTCTCATGAATCACACAACCAACCCCGTCTACTAAAAGCATAGCAAAATAAAATAACGTCCCGGTCCAAAGTAACAAGGGAATAGGGGTGCCTACCACATGATACTACTCAAGTAACCAAGTTTCCAAGTACCTACTTTGCATGCAATGGGTGGAAGATTGAACTAATGCAATTTGAAAACATAGGTAATAACATGATCAACGTGAACTTGCCTTGCTGACGATCTTCGTACCCGAGTGACTCTAGATAACAAGCCTCGCACTCCGGATGATCTAACGAATCAAACATTGCACACAATCAACATAACCATAACACATCTTACACTAACAGCAAGGTAAACTAATAATACTAAAACAATCAATAGCACAATCAAAAGAAAAGAAAACCAAAACAAATAGAAAGCCTCTCAAATTTTGTGGCAAAGCTTCTACTAAAACAAAACAAGACAAGAATTGTTTTTAGCAACTAATATAGAAAATAACAGAAATTAAAAGTAAAGTTTTATTAGAAAACAGAAAGTATTTCACCATAAATCTTTTATGCAAAAAGAACTACTATAAACCTATTATAAAACACCACATAAAGTGGAAACAATGTTTTCCTACTAAAACAATGAACAAAACAATAAAAAATATTTTCATTAATAGAAAATAAATCACCTAATGATAAACAACAGAAACTAAAAGACTTATAACAGAAAGTTAAAAAAATAAAACAGAATCAAAATCAAAACTAAAACAAAAATAAAACAAATTAACCCTAAAAGGAACTAAACAGAATCTGTTTTGCTAAAAACCCTATTTTAAAATACACTAAAAGTTCTCAAATTGAACAGGGTGATAAAACTAACTAATACAAAACAGTAGAAAAAAGAATCACCCAAAAATATATTTTTAAACTCAAGATATTCATATTCTAGTGATTTGAGCAAATTCAAAAGAATTCAAATTGAAAAGTCCAGAATTTGAAATCTAAAGTTACTGGCATAAACTACATAAAACTTGTGAACTACTGCAAAAAGAATCACTCAAAAAGAGAAAACAGATAAAAAGTTATTAAGGTTTTAAAAACAGAACTATTCTGTTTTCTAAAACAGAAATGAAGAAAATAAAAAAAACTTAACTAACGAACGGCTACCTGTCATGCTGTGATTGGCCGAAGCGTGCGCGTGCGGGAGCTAACGAGTGAACGTTCACTAAATAAAAAAAACGGTTCGGGACTAAATAAAATCTAATCGTGGCCATACGTTTTAGATCTAACGGTCAAAGGGGGGTGGGGTGCTCACAGCGGCGGCGTGAGATGCTCCGGCGATGTCCGACGGCGGCGGAGCTTCGGGTTCGATGCGGGCGGCGTCTCCGGTGGTCCTCCGGCGAAGGTGAAGATGGCTGTCGATGCAGACGAGCAAGGCGGAGCGGTTGGCGGCGTCGATGAAGCTCGGGGGTGACAGAGGTGAGCGCCTCGAGCTCGAAGGTTTCGATGGAGGAGCAAGAGCTCCGGCGAGTGGTGGTGGGGGCGTTCTGGCGACGGCTTGCTTGGGGTTTCGGGGGAAACGGAATGCGGGCGAGTCGGAGGTTTATATAGGGGGCTCTAGGGGCTCGGGGAAGGAAGGGAGAGAGAGATCCGGGGCGGATTCGATCTCGCCGGCGAAGCAAGGAAAGGGGAGGGAGGAAGGAAAGAGAAGCCCGCGACGGGGATGAGATCGGGCGGTGGGTCCCGCAGTTAGAGAGAGAGAAAAGGCGGGCGATGGATCGGTGGCCGATCCGAAGGATCTTCGGATCTGATCCGAAGTGGATCGGGCCGCCACTATTCCTATTGGGCCTCGGATACGATTCCGTTTTTAAAACATTTTCCTAATATTCAAAAACAGGAAAGAAAACAAACAAAAGGAAAAAGTAGATAGGGACAAATATGGAGGTAGTATATACGAAAATACTCAGAAAAATAAATGCCACACGATGGACATTTTTCCACGGACAAATAAAATACTTTTTAAAACAGTATTTTCAGAAATGCCCAAATTTGATTTATTTCTTTTGCAAATATTTTTCAAATAATCCCCTGGTTATTATAGTTCACAAGTTTCACAGAAATACCCCTTGTGTGGAGGGTCATGTTCCTCCTCTCCTATTTGAAATATTTCAGGGGTTTGCAAATTTTTGAAAAGCAAAATCAAAAGAATAGAAATGAATTTCCATATTTCAAATAAGAACTCCAGATTTTTATTCACTCACAAATATTATGCAAACAATATGATGTGATGCTTAACTATATTTCATAACATTCCAAAATGAAATTTTGGGATGTTACAAACCTACCCACCTTAAGATGAATCTCGCCCTCGAGATTCGGGTTAGCTAGAAAATAGGAGCAGATGGTCTCGACGAAGATCTTCTTCTCGTTCCCAGGTGGCTTCTTCCTCGGTGTGGTGACTCCACAGAACCTTGCAGAACTTGATGATCTTGCTGCGGGTAACTCTGTTGGCAGTCTCGAGGATCCTGACGGGCTTCTCCTCATAGGTCAGATCACTTTCAAGCCGTATGGCCTCTAGGGATACTATGTCTCTCAAAGGAATATCAGCCATCTCAGCATGGCATTTCTTCAACTGGGAAACATGGAAGACATCGTGAACTCCGGACAATCCTTCCGGCAGTTCTAGCTTATAAGCAACTTCGCCTCTACGTTCGAGAATTTTGTAGGGGCCTATAAATCGGGGTGCTAACTTTCCTTTAACACCAAACCTCTTGATTCCTCGAAGTGGGGACACACGGAGATATGCTCGGTCTCCCACTTCGTATGTCACCTCCTTGCGTTTGCTATCAGCATAGCTCTTCTGTCTGGACTGGGCTATCTTGAGTCGGTCACGAATCAGCATGACCTTCTCTTCAGAATCTCGGATAAGATCGGGACCAAAAAGTTTTCGGTCACCAACACCATCCCACATCAATGGTGTTTTGCACCTCCTTCCGTATAGAGCTTCGAAAGGGGCCATCTTCAGACTGGTCTGATAACTGTTGTTGTAAGAGAACTCTGCATAAGGTAAGTTATCGTCCCAACTAGACCCATAGTCTAGCGCACAAGCTCTCAACATGTCCTCCAGAATTTGGTTGACTCTCTCGGTCTGTCCATCTGTCTGCGGATGAAAAGCTGTACTGAACTCCAACCTTGTACCCAAAGTTTCATGTAGCTGATGCCAAAACTTTGAGGTAAATTGTGTTCCTCTATCTGACACGATACTCCTCGGAACTCCATGCAGACATACGATCCTGGTCATATATATCTTGGCTAACTTAGCACTGGTATAGGTGGTCTTCACTGGGATGAAATGAGCCACCTTGGTCAAGCGATCGACTACTACCCAGATGGAATCATAACCTGAACGGGTCCTGGGTAATCCTGTGATGAAGTCCATACCAAGCTTCTCCCATTTCCACTCGGGTATCGGCAAAGGTTGGAGTAACCCTGCTGGTTTCTGGTGTTCTGCCTTTACTCGCTGACAAACATCACATACTGTGACATGCTCGGCAATATCCTTCTTCATACCTGTCCACCAGAAACTTTCCTTCAAGTCCAGATACATCTTTGTGTTGCCTGGGTGTATCGAGTATGGCGAATCATGGGCTTCTTGAAGTATCAACTTCCTGAGTTCTGGGTCATTAGGCACATAGATACGGTCCTCAAACCATAGGGTTCCGTGTTCATCCTCACGAAAGCCTTTAGCTTTCCCATCCTTCATTCTTTGCTTTATCTCAGCTATTTCCTTGTCCGATTTCTGGGCTTCACGGATTCTTCCGGTCAAAGTGGATTGAATCTCTAGTGTGGCAACATATCCTCTTGGAACTATCTCCAATTTGAGCTCTCTGAGATCGTCAGCTAACTCCTGGGGTAATCCTCCCGCTATGAGTGTGTTCACATAACTCTTACGGCTCAAAGCATCTGCTACAACATTTGCCTTTCCTGGATGATAGTGCAATATCATGTCATAGTCCTTGATCAACTCTAGCCATCTCCTCTGTCTGAGGTTCAACTCCTTCTGCGTGAAGATGTACTTCAGGCTCTTGTGATCAGTGTAAATATCACAACTATTTCCGATAAGGAAATGTCTCCAGGTCTTGAGTGCGTGCACTACGGCTGCTAACTCCAAATCATGGGTGGCATAGTTCAACTCATGAGGTCGTAGCTGTCTGGATGCATATGCTACAACTTTCCCCTCCTGCATGAGCACTCCTCCAAGTCCTTGGCGTGAAGCATCACAATAAACCTGGAAGTCCTCCCGAATGTTCGGCAAAATCAACACTGGGGCTGTGACCAAACGTTTCTTCAACTCCTGGAAACTGGCCTCACATTCCTCGGTCCAAATATACTTAGACTCTTTCTTCAATAACTCCGTCATAGGTTTGGCTATCTTCGAGAAGTTCTCGATAAACCTCCGATAATATCCGGCAAGTCCGAGGAAACTGCGGATCTCCTTAACTGAGGTGGGTGACTTCCACTCGGTGACTGCTGCAACCTTAGCAGGATCCACTGCTATTCCATCTCCAGAAATAATGTGTCCAAGAAATCCGACTTCCTTCAACCAAAATTCACATTTGCTGAACTTGGCATATAACTGATGCTCTCTGAGCTTCTCCAGAACTAAACGCAAGTGTTCCTTGTGTTCTTCCTCGCTCTTGGAGAATATCAATATATCATCGATGAACACCACGACAAACTTGTCCAGATATTCCATAAATACCTTGTTCATCATACTCATGAAATAGGCAGGAGCATTAGTCAAACCAAGGGACATGACTGTATACTCATATAGGCCATACCTTGTGGTGAAGGCTGTTTTGGGTATATCCTGTTCACGAATTTTCAACTGGTGATACCCTGACCGAAGATCGATCTTGGAGAACACTTTGGCTCCAACCAGCTGATCAAACAAGTCGTTAATCATCGGCAGAGGGTACTTGTTCTTTATAGTCACCTCGTTCAATGCACGATAATCGACTACCATTCTCAAGGTTTTATCCTTCTTTTCTACCAAAAGAACTGGGGCTCCCCAAGGTGAAGAACTTGGGCGAATATACCCTTTGTCCAATAACTCCTTAATCTGCTTCTTGATTTCTTCTAAATCATTTGCGGGCATCCGATAGGGTCTCTTGGATATTGGGGCTGTCCCTGGCAATAACTCAATCAGGAACTCAATCTCTCTATCCGGTGGCATGCCCGGTAATTCCTCCGGGAATACATCTGGGAAGTCTTGTACTACCGGCACTTCCTCCTGAACAACTCCTGTGAGGGAATTCACCCGAGTACTCTTCGGGGTGTGTCGGGATACATACTTAATCCTCTTCTGCTCTGGGGTGGTGAGCAAAATAGACTTGCTGGGACAGTCAAGGTTCCCTTCATACTTGGTCATCCAATCCATGCCTAGGATTACATCCAATCCTTGAGACTCTAAGACGATGAGGTCGGTGGGGAATACATGGTTTCCAATGTTGAGGTTCAATGCGTGGCATCCTATCCCTGCCGTCATCATACCTCCTGGGGAACTGACCTTAATGGGCTGACTAAGGGTTCTAGTGGGCAAACCGTATTTCTCCACAACTACCCTTGATATGAATGAATGAGTTGCACCAGAATCAAAAAGTACCAATACTGGACGTGAATGTAACAAAAACTTACCAACCACAGTCTCGGGCTGATCATAGACTTCCTCCACATCAATGTGGTTCACCTGAGCACGGGGAAAAGGATTGGGCTTCTTCACTCTAGAGTTTCCGTTGCCATTTCCACCTCCATTTCCATTGCCATTGCTTGGGTTAGCATCAGGACACTTGTTGGCATAATGCCCAGTCTGTTTACACTTGAAACAGGTGACGGTGCTCAGATCCCTCATTACTGGAGCAGAACGATGCTGATTACCATTTCCTCCATTGCCGTTCTTGGAGTTGCCATTGTTGGGACGATTATTCCCATTTCCTCCATGGTTATGCACGGCATGAGTGTGTCCTCCATACTTACCGGTCCCTGTTCCGGTATTCCCTGAGTATGGGGAATAGCGGGGCTTCTGCTGAGCTCCAGAGTAAGACTTCCCCTGTCCATATTTCCTCTTGCGGCTCTCAATTTGCTGCTGCTTACCCTCTAAGATGAGGGCCTTGTCTACCAGCTCCTGGTAGTTGTTGAAAGTAGCCACAATCAGCTGCATGCTCAACTCATCGTTGAGTCCCTCCAGGAACTTCTCCTGCTTGGCTGCATCATTCGCCACATCTCCTGGTGCATAACGGGCCAACATGTTGAATTCATCCACATACTGGGCCACAGAGCGGTTCCCCTGGCGTAAGTTGCGAAACTCACGCTTCTTCAGACTCATGGCTCCAGCTGAGACATGAGCGGTGTGGAAAGCCTGCTTGAACTGCTCCCAAGTCACACCGGCAATGGGGTACGTGGTGGTGTAGTTCTCCCACCATGAAGCTGCTGGGCCTTCAAGTTGATGTGCGGCAAAACGCACTTTCTCAGCCTCAGTGCATCCCGCGGTGATAAGTTCCCTCTCCATCTTGCGGAGCCAGTCATCTGCCACAATGGGCTCAGTGCTGCTGGAGAAGGTCGGTGGGTTCAGCCTCAGAAAACGGGTGAGGTTGTCGGCCTGGGCTGGAGGGTTGTTGTTGTTGTTGGCCTGATTCTGAATCAACAGCTGCATCAAGGTATTCTGCTGCTGGATGAGTTGGGCGAGTTCCGGGGGAAAGTTGGTGCTGGGGTCACGTCTCGGAGGCATCTGGTGTTTTCAGAGTGATGAGAAATAGAATAGAACAAGGGTCTAAAGAGAAATTCACTACCCATATGCAATGCAACAAACATTAACACACCAAACACTCATTTATTATTCAACTCAAAAGGTTCACACTCGAGATACAAGTCTCCTGACAAACGAAACATCGACCTACGATTTAACGTGAAAAAAAATAAAGATACATGGTGGTCATGTCTAAAGTTCTCCTCAAAACTCCATGGTGGTGCGTCCTCTTCCGGTGGTGCTCTCCTCATAGTCGTCCTCGTTGCTGATCAAGGGGGCATCGTCACCTTCAGGGTGAAGGTTTTCTCCCATGTCCAGTTGCTCCTCCAGATTTGCAACGAGAGTCTTCAGGTTCTTGATCCTCTCTAAGAAGTCCTTCACTTCATCTTCGTGCTCGTAGTGGGCTTCTCGTGCTGCATCTTCGAGTTCAAGTTCACGGGTCTTCAGCTGCTTGATCATCTTCGTGTCCTTGCATACACGGTGCTCTAGAGTCCTGATGTGTGTCTCCAATGTTTCGACATAAGCACGAACGGGGTCTTCAGTCATGGTGTTTATGATTTCTCCGTCTGCACCTATGCGGCAGACCATGCTGAGTCCCGGCGAAATGGGACAGCCTCTGTATTCCTCCTGGATACGTCCGAGGGCACGGTGAATCGCCATGTTCCTTCCGAGAATCCAGCTCGGTGCTACAAACTTGAAATTGATGGTCTCTCTGCGACTTCCGAATGTCTTTCCGTGGATATGCACCTCGATCCTCTAGCGAGAGTCTGCTGCAAAAGACATGATAGCAGTCCCGGTGATGTTTGGCAGAGCAATCCTTACGTCCTTGGTGATCTGTACCAGCTCTTTGCCGAAGGGCATGGTTGCGTCCGGCTGGCAAAACTCCGTGAACAAAACTGGGTGGAAGGTGGCCATCTAAAAATGTTGGAAAAATCGGAGAGAAGTCAGAAATGAGCAGATGAGAATATAGGAAATTTTAGAGACATAAGAAAAATGGTTTTCTTCCTAAGGCTTTTCCAATCCTAGAGGTTACGTCCTACGGTCAGCGTGCGCTCTGATACCATATCTGTAGCGACCCGACCCGAAACGGTCGAATCTCCGGTGTTTCCGTACCATCCCAAGATCATGCTGGTACACACACGGTACATCAATGTATATATCAAGAGTTCAATCACAACTGCTTTATTAATCGAAATCTCATATCGAGTCCTTTATTACAATAAGGATTACAATAAAGTGGCTGAAGGCCAACTCATGAGATAAACTAATCAAAATCTTGCGGAAGCTTCAAAGGTAGTTGAGTCCATCTGACTCCAAGGGCATCTCACCGAGCATAGAGCGTATCCTCACTCCTGGTCGGAAAAGTACTCTGCAACATGATACGTTGCAGCCGTGTAGGTCAGCATATTGAATATGCTGGCAAGTCACAAAAGAGAGGGGATGAAAATATCAACTATACTACATGCATATATGGCAGGTGGGGCTGTAAGTTTAAGTTTAGCGTAAAGCAAAATTTTCCTACAACAAGAGAGGGGCAAAGCGAAAATTATTACTACAATGTTGGTTGTTTAATGAGAAGGTTCCACCAACCATTTCTCATACCCAAGTTATCAATATAACCCACATCATTAATATTATTTGTGTTGAGACTGGCTGATAGTATCATCTCCGGTGCTCATGTTGTCCATAACCGGGGACACGGCTAATCGATTAGTTTGACACTCTGCAGAGGTTTGTACACTTTACCCGCAAGAATCGATCCCTCCCGTTGTGTCCTCGCACTGCCTGGTGTTTGAGAACGAGATGATCGAAACATGGTCTTCCAGAGCGATCCTCCGATAGTTAAGTCAGTGCCCATCCAATCCTACCGTTCTTCTACGTCTCGTAGCACTGACCTACCAGAGTCACGACTAGGGTCAACCAAGCCAGAGCCCATATTGACTTGCGGTTGCACACGTAAGATTTCCGGCCTTGAAGTATCCATCCATCTCTTTGAGCCTGGGTGGCATTCCGTTGGGATGATCACAGGTAGATACCAGGATTCCTGGGCATAACCATGATAGATATCAGGCTGCCAGATGCATGTCCAATCCACCCAGAGGTATGTTGAAAACTTGTAGTCTTGAAGTCTTGATCATCATGTAGGTCTTGAAATAATTTATCTCACAACTCTCTCATGAATCACACAACCAACCCCGTCTACTAAAAGCATAGCAAAATAAAATAACGTCCCGGTCCAAAGTAACAAGGGAATAGGGGTGCCTACCACATGATACTACTCAAGTAACCAAGTTTCCAAGTACCTACTTTGCATGCAATGGGTGGAAGATTGAACTAATGCAATTTGAAAACATAGGTAATAACATGATCAACGTGAACTTGCCTTGCTGACGATCTTCGTACCCGAGTGACTCTAGATAACAAGCCTCGCACTCCGGATGATCTAACGAATCAAACATTGCACACAATCAACATAACCATAACACATCTTACACTAACAGCAAGGTAAACTAATAATACTAAAACAATCAATAGCACAATCAAAAGAAAAGAAAACCAAAACAAATAGAAAGCCTCTCAAATTTTGTGGCAAAGCTTCTACTAAAACAAAACAAGACAAGAATTGTTTTTAGCAACTAATATAGAAAATAACAGAAATTAAAAGTAAAGTTTTATTAGAAAACAGAAAGTATTTCACCATAAATCTTTTATGCAAAAAGAACTACTATAAACCTATTATAAAACACCACATAAAGTGGAAACAATGTTTTCCTACTAAAACAATGAACAAAACAATAAAAAATATTTTCATTAATAGAAAATAAATCACCTAATGATAAACAACAGAAACTAAAAGACTTATAACAGAAAGTTAAAAAAATAAAACAGAATCAAAATCAAAACTAAAACAAAAATAAAACAAATTAACCCTAAAAGGAACTAAACAGAATCTGTTTTGCTAAAAACCCTATTTTAAAATACACTAAAAGTTCTCAAATTGAACAGGGTGATAAAACTAACTAATACAAAACAGTAGAAAAAAGAATCACCCAAAAATATATTTTTAAACTCAAGATATTCAGATTCTAGTGATTTGAGCAAATTCAAAAGAATTCAAATTTAAAAGTCCAGAATTTGAAATCTAAAGTTACTGGCATAAACTACATAAAACTTGTGAACTACTGCAAAAAGAATCACTCAAAAAGAGAAAACAGATAAAAAGTTATTAAGGTTTTAAAAACAGAACTATTCTGTTTTCTAAAACAGAAATGAAGAAAATAAAAAAAAAACTTAACTAACGAACGGCTACCTGTCATGCTGTGATTGGCCGAAGCGTGCGCGTGCGGGAGCTAACGAGTGAACGTTCACTAAATAAAAAAAACGGTTCGGGACTAAATAAAATCTAATCGTGGCCATACGTTTTAGATCTAACGGTCAAAGGGGGGTGGGGTGCTCACAGCGGCGGCGTGAGATGCTCCGGCGATGTCCGACGGCGGCGGAGCTTCGGGTTCGATGCGGGCGGCGTCTCCGGTGGTCCTCCGGCGAAGGTGAAGATGGCTGTCGATGCAGACGAGCAAGGCGGAGCGGTTGGCGGCGTCGGTGAAGCTCGGGGGTGACAGAGCTGAGCGCCTCGAGCTCGAAGGTATCGGTGGAGGAGCAAGAGCTCCGGCGAGTGGTGGTGGGGGTGTTCTGGCGACGGCTTGCTTGGGGTTTCGGGGGAAACGGAATGCGGGCGAGTCGGAGGTTTATATAGGGGGCTCTAGGGGCTCGGGGAAGGAAGGGAGAGAGAGATCCGGGGCGGATTCGATCTCGCCGGCGAAGGAAGGAAAGGGGAGGGAGGAAGGAAAGAGAAGCCCGCGACGGGGATGAGATCGGGCGGTGGGTCCCGCAGTCAGAGAGAGAGAAAAGGCGGGCGATGGATCGGTGGCCGATCCGAAGGATCTTCGGATCTGATCCGAAGTGGATCGGGTCGCCACTATTCCTATTGGGCCTCGGATACGATTCCGTTTTTAAAACATTTTCCTAATATTCAAAAACAGGAAAGAAAACAAACAAAAGGAAAAAGTAGATAGGGTCAAATATGGAGGTAGTATATACGAAAATACTCAGAAAAATAAATGCCACACGATGGACATTTTTCCACGGACAAATAAAATACTTTTTAAAACAGTATTTTCAGAAATGCCCAAATTTGATTTATTTCTTTTGCAAATATTTTTCAAATAATCCCCTGGTTATTATAGTTCACAAGTTTCACAGAAATACCCCTGGTGTGGAGGGTCATGTTCCTACTCTCCTATTTGAAATATTTCAGGGGTTTGCAAATTTTTGAAAAGCAAAAGCAAAAGAATAGAAATGAATTTCCATATTTCAAATAAGAACTCCAGATTTTTATTCACTCACAAATATTATGCAAACAATATGATGTGATGCTTAACTATATTTCATAACATTCCAAAATGAAATTTTGGGATGTTACATGGGTCCACCACGTCCCAAAGGGATGGCATGGGCTAAGGGGAGGTGCCCTGGCCTTATTGGGCCAGGCGCACCAAGTCCTCAAAAGCCCACGCAGCTAGAGAAGGAAAAAAGGGAGAGTCCTAGTAGGAATAGGATTGGACTTTGGAGTCCAAGTCCACGTGTGTACTATTCACGGTTACTATTCATGTGGCACTATTTCTTCTACTCCAATCCCCTACACATATATAAATAGACGAGAGGGGCGCCCCAAAGAAAACAACATTGTCTTAGCCATGTGCGGCGCCCCCCTCTACAGTTCCGTCCCTCGGTCATATTTTCGCAGTGCTTGGGCGAAGCCCTGCAGAGATAGCATCACCATCACCGTCACCACGCCGTCGTGCTGCCGGAACTCATCCACTACCTCGCCGTCTTGCTGGATCAAGAAGTCGAGGACGTCACCGAGCTGAACGTGTGCTGAACGCGGAGGTGACGTACGTTCGGTGCTCGGTCGGTTGGATCGTGAAGTTGTTCGACGACATCAACCGCGTTGTTCTAACGCTTCCACTTACGGTCTACGAGGGTACGTAGACACACTCCCCCTCTCGTAGCTATGCATCTCCATGGATAGATCTTGCGTGTGCGTAGAATTTTTTTTGTTTTCCATGCAACGTTCCCCAACAGTGGCATCATGAGCCAGGTCTATGCGTAGATGATATGCACGAGTAGAACACAAAGAGTTGTGGGCGGTGATCGTCATACTACTTACCACCAACGTCTTATTTTGATTCGGCGATATTGTAAGATGAAGCGGCCCGGACCAACCTTACATGTCCACGTACATGAGACCGGTTCCACCGACAGACATGTAACTTGTTTTGCATAAAGGTGGCTGGCGGGTGTCTGTTTCTCCTACTTTAGTTGAATCAAATTTGACTGCGGCCGGTCCTTGTTGAAGGTTAAAACAGCAAACTTGATAAATCACCGTTGTGGTTTTGTGCCGTAGGTAAGAACGGTTCTTGCTAGAAGCCCGTAGCAGCCACGTAAAACTTGCAACAACAAAGTAGAGGACGTCTAACTTGTTTTTGCAGGGTATGCTATGATGTGATATGGTCAAGACATGATGTGATATATGTTATTGTATGAGATGATCATGTTTTGTAATTTATCAGCAACCGGCAGGAGCCTTATGGTTGTCTCTTTATTGTATGAAATGCAAGCGCCATGTAATTGCTTTACTTTATCGCTATGCGTTAGCAATAGTTGTAGAAGCAATAGTTGGCGAGACGACCACGACACAACGATGGAGATCAAGGTTTCGAGCCGGTGACGATGGAGATCATGACGATGCTTTGGAGATAGAGATCGAAAGCACAAGATGATGGCCATATCATGTCACATATTTTGATTGCATGTGATGTTTATCCTTTATGCATCTTATTTTGCTTAGAACGACGGTAGCATTATAAGATGATCCCTTCACTAAATTTCAAGATAAAAGTGTTCTCCCCGAGTATGCACCGTTGCTAAAGTTCGTCGTTTCGAAGCACCTCGTGATGATCGGGTGTGATAGATTCTACGTTCACATACAACGGGTGTAAGCCAGTTTTACACAAGCAGAATACTTAGGTTAAACTTGACGAGCCTCGCATGTACAGACATGGTCTCGGAACACTGGAGACCGAAAGGTCGAACATGAGTCATATAGTAGATATGATCAACATGGAGATGTTCACCATTGATGACTATCCCATCTCACGTGATGATCGGACATGGGCTAGTTGATTTGGATCATGTATCACTTAGTTAACTTGAGGGATGTTAATTTAAGTGGGAGTTCATTAGTAATTTGATTAATTGAACTTAATTTATCATGAACTTAGTCTTGATAGTTTCTTTGCATATCTATGTTGTAGATAAATGGCCCGTGCTACTGTTCCGTTGAATTTTAATGCGTTCCTAGAGAAAGCTAAGTTGAAAGATGATGGTAGCAACTACACGGACTGGGTCCGTAACTTGAGGATTATCCTCATTGCTGCACAGAAGAATTATGTCCTTGATGCACCACTAGGTGATGGACCTGCTGCAGGAGCTACTGCAGACATTGTGAACGGCTGGCAGGCTCGATCTGATGACTACTCGATAGTTCAGTGTGCCATGCTCTACGGCTTAGAACCGGGACTGCAAAACGTTTTGAACGCCACGGAGCATATGAGATGTTCGAAGAGCTGAAATTGATATTTCAAGCTAATGCCTAGGTTGAGAGATATGAAGTCTCCAACAAGTTCTTTAGCTGTAAGATGGAGGAGAACAGTTCTGTCAGTGAGCACATACTCAGAATGTCTGGGTACCACAACCACTTGACTCGGCTGAGAATAGATCTTCCGGTTGAGAGTGTTATTGACAGAGTTCTTCAGTCACTGCCACCAAGCTATAAAGGCTTCGTGGTGAACTATAATATGCAAGGGATGGAGAAGACAATTCCCGAGCTCTTCGCGATGCTGAAATCAGCGGAGGTAGAAATCAAGAAGGAGCATCAAGTGTTTATGGTTAACAAAACAACTAGTTTCAAGAAAAAGGGCAAGGGAAAGAAGGGGAACTTCAAGAAGAACGGCAAGCAAGTTGCCGCTCCCACGAAGAAACCCAAAGCTGGACCCAGGCCTGAAACAGAGTGCTTCTACTGCAAAGGGACTGGTCACTGGAAGCGGAACTGCCCCAAGTATTTGGCGGATAAGAAGGATGGCAAAGTGAGCAAAGGTATATTTGATATACATGTTATTGATGTGTTCCTCACTAATGCTCGCAGTAGCGCCGGGGTATTTGATACTGGTTCGGTTGCTCATATTTGTAACTCGAAACAGGAGCTACGGAATAAGCGAAAATTGGCTAAGGACGAGGTGACGTTGCGCGTCGGGAATGGTTCCATGGTTGATGTGATTGCCGTCGGCACGTTACCTCTACATCTAGCTTCGGGATTAGTTTTAGCCCTCAATAATTGTTATTTGGTGCCAGCGTTGAGCATGAACATTATATCTGGATCTTGTTTATTGCGAGACGGTTATTCATTTAAGTCAGAGAATAATGGTTGTTCTATTTATATGAGTAACATCTTTTATGGTCACGCACCTTTTGTGAATGGTCTATTCTTGTTGAATCTCGATCGTAGTGATACACATATTCATAATATTGATGCCAAAAGATGCAAAGTTGGTAATGATAGCGCAACATACTTGTGGCACTACTGTTTTGGTCATATTGGTGTAAAGCGCATGAAGAAACTCCATGCGGATGGACTTTTGGAATCTCTTGATTATGAATCATTTGATACTTGCGAACCATGCCTCATGGGCAAGATGACTAAAACTCCGTTCTCCGGAACAATGGAGCGAGCTACTGATTTGTTGGAAATAATACATACCGATGTATGCGGTCCGATGAATGTTGAAGCACGCGGCGGGTATCGTTATTTTCTAACCTTCACAGATAATTTGAGTAGATATGGGTATATCTACTTGATGAAACACAAGTCTGAAACATTTGAAAAGTTCAAAGAATTTCAGAGTGAAGTAGAGAATCATCGTAACAAGAAGATAAAGTTTCTACGATCTGATCGCGGAGGCGAATATTTGAGTTACGAGTTTGGCCTTCATTTAAGAAAATGTGGAATTGTTTCACAACTCACGCCACCTGGAACACCACAGCATAATGGTGTGTCCGAACGTCGTAACCGTACTTTATTGGATATGGTGCATTCTATGATGTCTCTTACCGATTTGCCACTATCGTTTTGGGGTTATGCATTAGAGACAGTTGCATTCACGTTAAATAGGGCACCGTCTAAATCCGTTGAGACGACACCATATGAACTATGGTTTGGCAAGAAACCTAAGCTGTCATTTCTTAAAGTTTGGGGATGTGATGCTTATGTGAAAAAGCTTCAACCTGATAAGCTCGAACCCAAAGCGGAGAAGTGCATCTTCATAAGATACCCTAAAGAAACAATTGGGTACACCTTCTACCACAGATCCGAAGGCAAGGTCTTTGTTGCCAAGAATGGGTCCTTTCTAGAGAAGGAGTTTCTCTCGAAAGAAGTGAGTGGGAGGAAAGTAGAACTTGATGAGGTAATTGTACCTTCTCTCGAATTGGAAAGTAGCTCATCAGAGAAAACCGTTCCCGTGATGCCTACACCAATAAGAGAGAAAGATAATGATAAAGATCATGAAACTTCAGATCAAGTTACTACTGAACTTCGTAGGTCGACCAGAGTACGTTCCGCAGCAGAGTGGTATGGTAATCCTGTTCTGGAAGTTATGTTGTTAGACAACAGCGAACCTACGAACTATGAAGAAGCTATGATAAAGCCCGGATTTCGACAAATGGCTTGAGGCCATGAAATCTGAGATAGGATCCATGTATGAGAACAAAGTGTGGACTTTGGTGGACTTGCCCGATGATCGGCAAGCCATTGAGAATAAATGGATTTTTAAGAGGAAGACAGATGCTGATGGTAATATCACTGTCTACAAAGCTCGACTTGTCGCGAAAGGTTTTTGACAAGTTCAAGGGGTTGACTATGATGAGACTTTCTCACCCGTAGAGATGCTTAAGTCTGTCCGAATCATGTTAGCAATTGCCGCATTTTATGATTATGAAATCTGGCAAATGGATGTCAAAACTGCATTCCTGAATGGTTTTCTCAAAGAAGAGTTGTATATGATGCAACCAGAAGGTTTTGTCGATCCTAAGGGTGCTAACAAAGTGTGCAAGCTCCAGCGATCCATCTATGGACTGGTGCAAGCATCTCGGAGTTGGAATATACGCTTTGATGAGGTGATCAAAGCATATGGTTTTGTACAGACTTACGGTGAAGCCTGTATTTACAAGAAAGTGAGTGGGAGCTCTGTAGCATTTCTAATATTATATGTGGATGACATATTGTTGATTGGAAATGATATAGAATTTCTGGATGGCATAAAGGGATACTTGAATAAAAAAAAATCAATGAAAGACCTCAGTGAAGCTGCTTATATATTGGGCATCAAGATCTATAGGGATAGATCAAGATGCTTGATAGGACTTTCACAAAGCACATACCTTGACAAAGTTTTGAAGAATTTCAAAATGGATCAGTCAAAGAAAGGGTTCTTGCCTGTCTTGCAAGGTGTGAAGTTGAGTCAGACTCAATGCCCGACCACGGCAGAAGATATAGAGAAAATGAAAGTCATTCCCTATGCCTCAGCCATAGGTTCTATTATGTATGCCATGCTGTGTACCAGACCTGATGTGTGCCTTGCCATAAGTTTGGCAGGGAGGTACCAGAGTAATCCAGGAGTGGATCACTGGACAGCGGTCAAGAATATCCTGAAGTACCTGAAAAGGACCAAGGACATGTTTCTCGTTTATGGAGGTGACGAAGAGCTCGTCGTAAAGGGTTACGTCGATGCAAGCTTCGACACTGATCCGGATGACTCTAAGTCACAAACCGGATACGTATTTATATTAAATGGTGGAGCTGTCAGTTGGTGCAGTTCCAAGTAGAGCGTCGTGGCGGGATCTACGTGTGAAGCGGAATACATAGCTGCTTTGGAAGCAGCACATGAAGGAGTCTGGATGAAGGAGTTCATATCCAATCTAGGTGTAATACCTAGTGCATCAGGTCCAATGACTATCTTTTGTGACAACACTAGAGCAATTGCCATAGCCAAGGAGCCCAGGTTTCACAAGAAGACCAAACACATCAAGAGACGCTTCAACTCCATTCGTGAATATGTCAAGGATGGAGACATAGAAATATGCAAAGTACACACGGATCTAAATGTGGCAGACCCGTTGACTAAGCCTCTTCCACGAGCAAAACATGATCAACACCAAGACTCCATGGGTGTTAGATTCATTACTATGTAATCTAGATTATTGACTCTAGTGCAAGTGGGAGACTGATGGAAATATGCCCTAGAGGCAATAATAAAGTTGTTATTATTTTATATTTCCTTGTTCATGATAAAGGTTTATTATTCATGCTAGAATTGTATTGACCGGAAACTTAAATACATGTGTGAATACATAAACAAATACCGTGTCCCTAGTGAGCCTCTACTAGACTAGCTCGTTGATCAAAGATGGTTAGGGTTTCCTAACCATAGACATGAGTTGTCATTTGATAACGGGATCACATCATTAGGAGAATGATGTGATGGACAAGACCCATCCGTTAGCTTAGCATATGATCGTTCTGTTTATTGCTACTGCTTTCTTGAATGTCAAATACATGTTCCTCAGACCATGAGATCATGCAACTCCCGGATATCGGAGGAATACCTTGTGTGCTATCAAACGTCACAACGTAACTGGGTGATCATAAAGATGCTCTACAGGTATCTCCGAAGGTGTCCGTTGAGTTGGCATGGATCGAGACTGGGATTTGTCACTCCGTGTTTCGGAGAGGTATCTCTGGGATCTCTCGGTAATGCACATCATAAGAAGCTTGCAAGCAAAGTGACTAAGGAGTTAGTTACGGGATGATGTATTACGGAACGAGTAAAGAGACTTGCCGGTAACGAGATTGAACTAGGTATGGAGATACCGACGATCGAATCTCGGGCAAGTAACATACCGACGGACAAAGGGAATTACGTATGTTGTCATTGCGGTTCGACCGATAAGATCTTTGTGGAATATGTAGGAACCAATATGAGCATCCAGGTTCCGCTATTGGTTATTGACCGGAGAGGCGTCTGACTCATGTCTACATCATTCCCGAACCCGTAGGGTCCGCACGCTTAACGTTCGTTGACGATATAGTGTTATATGAGTTATGTGAATTGGTAACGGAATATTGTTCGGAGTCCCGGATGAGATCCCGGACGTCACGAGGAGTCTCGGAATGGTCGAGAGGTAAAGATTTATATATGGGAAGTCATAATTTGGGTTCCGGAAAAAGGTGCAGTTTTTTCGGTATTGTACTGGGAAGCTTCCAAAAGGTTCCGGAGGATTCCGGAGGGGTCCGGAAGTCCACAAGTGGGTCCACCATGTCCCAAAGGGCTGGCATGGGATAAGGGTAGGTGCCCTGGCCTTATTGGGCCAGGCGCACCAAGTCCTCAAAAGCCCACGCAGCTAGAGAAGGAAAAAAGGGAGAGTCCTAATAGGATTAGGATTGGACTTTGGAGTCCAAGTCCACGTGTGTACTATTCATGGTTACTGTTCACGTGGCACTATTCCTTCTACTCCAAGCCCCTACACATATATAAATAGAGGAGAGGGGGCGCCCCAAAGAAAACAACATTGTCTTAGCCGTGTGCGGCGCCCCCCTCTACAGTTCCGTCCCTCGGTCATATTTTCGCAGTGCTTGGGCGAAGCCCTGCAGAGGTAGCATCACCATCACCGTCACCACGCCGTCGTGCTGCCGGAACTCATCCACTACCTCGCCGTCTTGCTGGATCAAGAAGTCGAGGACGTCACCGAGCTGAACATGTGCTGAACGCGGAGGTGCCGTACATTCGGTGCTCGGTCGGTTGGATCGTGAAGTTGTTCGACGACATCAACCGCGTTGTTCTAACGCTTCCGCTTACGGTCTACGAGGGTACGTAGACACACTCCCCCTCTTGTAGCTATGCATCTCCATGGATAGATCTTGCGTGTGCGTAGAATTTTTTTTTGTTTTCCATGCAACGTTCCCCAACACCTGCATCCCTCGCAATCTCAAAAATATCTGCTCGGCTGGAGTGTTTTTCTGTTTGATAGCACACAATTATTATGTTTTAATAGTGTGTGATGTTTGTTACTCCCGCCCCGCTCTGCTTTAATCCCTTGATCCAAATTTTTGGTAGCCCCGCCATTTTACTCCCGCCTAGTAAAATTTTCAGTACCCGCGGCATTTCCTCAAACACCACCTTGGACCCCCTCCACACACACACCCCAAATCCTGCGCTCACCCCAAATCCCCCGCTCACACACACACACACACACCACCCCTCCCTCGCTCGAAACCCTAGCTAGGTCGCCACCGCCGCGCCGCCTCCATCATCAACCTTTGCCGGTATGTCCGTGCAGGTTACCCACCGATACACATACCCTCGCCGCCCTGAGTTTCTTAGATGACGCCTGCGAAACGTCCCCTTTCCCACAGATCCCCATCCCCATCCCCCTCCCCCACTCTAGAGTCGCAGCCTAAGCCCATCTACGCTTCCCGGGGAGCTCGAGGAGCGAATGGCTCAAAAGAGCTTTACCGCGGCCTCTTCGCCCGACGTCGGCGAGGTGGCCGCCGAGGAAGCTGCAGACGATGACTGGCCGCCGCCTTTCAATCGGCGGGCTAGAGTATTCTGGTATGTCGCGGACGCCGGCTATGACATCAAGGTCGTCGACTGCGATGGCTTGACGCGGGCTATCACTACAAAAAAAACACTTCCGTGATGATACGTGTTTGTCACAGTAGGTCACGTTTTTTGTCATGCATGTACATCCATGACGATTTTATGACAGAATCAAGATAGTCATACCTGTGCGGTCGTAGAAGTGTTCCATGACAATACTGAAATTATCATCACAGAAGTGTCCACTTCCATGATGATAAATGGCACGTCATGGAAGTGATTTCGTCAAGGGTAACCGACATGTGGCATCCACCGTAACGGGTCGCCGTTAAGCTATCGGGTCCGGTTTTGGATCCGATAACCCGTTAACAGGCGCGACCAATGGCGATTTTCCACGTGTTAAATTCTCATTGACCGAAGGAACCACGTGTCGGCTCCACGTTGGGACAGATGTCAACCGTCCAATGGACAAGAGCCGCCTATGATACGTCGACACGTGGCACGGCCCAACAGTGGCCCATTTAGGTTAAAAAGGCCGGCCCAGCCAAAGGCCCACAAGATTTTCTTCGTGCACTGCTGGGCCGGCCCGTTAACAGACTGCCACGATTTGGGCCAAATTACGGCCCAGATAAGATCTGGCCCGTTAACTGTCTATCATAGTTTGGGCCAAATGACAGCCCATAACGGATCCGGCCCGTTAACTTCCTGACATATTTTGGGCCAAATTACGTCCCATATAAGGTCTGGCCCGTTAACAGGCACTGTGCTTTCGGCCCCATTGGGGGCCCATTTGAACTACGGCCTCTTAAAGGCCCATTTAATAATTCGGCCCGATATTACTTTCGGCCTGTTAATGGCCGTTGGTACATATGGGCCGTCGTCCGCCCGGTTTCACTTTCGGCCATTTAACGGCCCCTGTTGCATGTGGGCCTAATTCTGGTCCGAAGTGACTTTTGGCCTCTTTACGGCCCGTAGTCTTCGTGGATACATTTCAGCCCAACTTGACTATTGGCCCGTTAAAGGCCCGTGATATAACTGGGCCTAGTGATGGCCCGCTTTGAATCCGGCCTGCTTACGACCCATCATGTTATTGGGCCAACTGTGGCCCGAACCATATTTTGGCCTGTTAACGGCCATTCTTGTGGTTGGGCCAATCATGGCCCGATGACACTGTTCAGGCCCAATCTACTTTTCGGACTGTGAAAAGCCCATTTCGTTTTCCGGCCCAACTTAGGGAACTGGTTTACTCGGCCTGTTAAAGGCCCAAAACTCAGGCCTGCTATTAGTCGGACGTGATTGTAGACCCACGTTTCGGCCCATTTATAGCGATTGGCGGGCCGACCAGTTTTAGTACCGTATTTTTTTTATATAAACCGAACGTTCAGGCCCTGCGCTCCATCAAAGCTTATTGACTTTTCAGCAAGCGATGATAGCATATACAGAAAATAAATTACAGCATCATGACGAAGAATAAACCTAGACTATACAACAAATAAATTATTGCATATTACATGCACTGGGCATAAAACTTCGCCCCCAGCAATAATAAAGCACAACCAGACAGCATATTACATACACTGGGCATCGAAGGTCGCCACCAGTGCAAATAAACACGGCGGCTAAAATAATATACAGAACCGACAACACTTCAACAGAGTTCAAGAAAGGTTAGCTCTGCCTGGGAGCTGCAGCGCAAGCAGCTGAGCTAGCTGATGAGACTGCACTTGTTTGACGCTTATATCCAACTCTAGCTGCATAGCATCAATATACGTCTTGTACTTCTGGTTAATTCTTCCATAGAGATGGGAGTTCCAGTAGGAGTTGAGCTGAAGCATGTCGTTCTGCTTGAATCTAAGACCGAACAGATTTAGGCGGCGACTTCATCGAGCTTGTGTCACTGCTATTAGCGAGTACCTTCGACACTACATCAAGACATGACTTTGGCAGTGTATAGCTATCCCCAAGATGTGTTGCCTTCTTCCCTGCAATAATTGTTAGAGGGACAAGCAAAGGGTTCGTCTCACTATCATTGTGGCAGTTCTTCTTAGCGTCAGTGATATCACCCTAAAAGAGAAAAAAGCAGACAGATCACAGGCTTTGCACGTATAAGCATCAGTGCTGTCGATTCATCCCATTTCTTAGTGGCAAATAAAGAGACCTGGTTTAAAATAGAATCAAAATTGTTCACAGTTAAGACATGGCAGGAAATGGCATTGTGCAGGAGTGGGCAGCTTCACCACACCACTGGATTACAGATCAAGAACACAAGCATACATGCAGTGCTAAAGAATGTATAAGCATCGATGGTGAGTGTACTGTCAATTAATCCCATTTCAGATTGGTAAATAAAGAGACACGATTTAAATAACATGAACATAATATGCATTGTTCATAGTTAAGACATAGCAGGATATGACATTGTCCTGGAGTTGGTAGTTTGACCACACCACTGGATTACAGATCAACAACAAAAGCATACATGCAGTGCTAAAGAAGATCACTTGCTATGTTTAGTTTAATTTACATGGTATGAATAAGGAACTAGGTTGTACAACGAAAAACTGAAATTGAGAAGGAGAAACTTATGTTTATGAACTTCTTCATAATAAACTTTAAACATGCAATTTGATGCAAACGACAAAAATAAATAGCAGTTGCAGTCATTGCTATCCAAATATACACAACAAAGTTTGAAGGCTCGAGAAGGACAAACTTACAATAGTAATGAAGACCGGCTCTATAAATCCCTTTTCCATGTTGATGGGGGGGCAATTCAAGAAGTTTACCACAGAGTCTTCTTCATAAGCATTGCCTTTATTCTACATTTTGTTAAGAGTAAATATAGATGTGATAATATAGGAACAAATGGAGATTATTTAAGCTAAGATGCAGGGTGATGCTACATAATCAACTAGCTATAAACATAGGTACATCATACAGTCAAAAGGTACTGGCAAGAGTAATGCAGAGCTAAACATCTTCAGTAGCATTGGTTTTATTCAACATTTTGGTAAGAGTAAACATAGATCTGATGTGTAGAAAATGGATGCCAAGGGAAAATAAGCAGCAAAGTGATGGTACATGAAAAACTAGCTGACAATATAAGTACAGTGATAAAGGACAACAGGTACTTACAAGAACAATGTAGAGCTAAACTTCTTCATAAGCATTGAGTTTATTCTACATTAATGTAAGAATTAATATAGATCTGATAATTAGGAGCGAACAGTGGATATGCAGGTTATCATGCACACTGATGTCACATAATCAACCAGGTATGAATGTAAGTACAGCGATACAAGACAACAGGTACTAACAAGAGCAAAGCACCGAGCAGCATAGTTGCGATATCCTAGGTTTTGTGGCGCTGGTTCTATCGCCAATATAAGTGGGGTGCTATCTGATTTCTCCGGTACCACCACCTTTTTCAAGGACTTTGCTACAACTCCATCAGGTTTTGCAATGACCCTCTTCCTTTTGGATGTCTGATACACAAGAACAACATTTGAATGGAAAAACATGGTATGATGACAAATGGAATGCGTATTGATAATGGGTGGACATGGCATCTTCACATATATGGTGAGTAAACTAAGCAGATGGCGGTGCAAAGAAGAAGAAGAAACGCAAAACAGCTTACGCAAGTTACGTGCAACCAATAAAACCTTGCCAAATTAGAACAGGCACCTTGTAGGGTGAACAGGATAGGCCATCTGCCTTTGACTCCTTAATCGTAGAATAGTCGTTAGGATCATATTCTGAACACGAATCTATAGGTGCGGAGCGTGTGGGCTTCATTCCATCCAGAATTGAACTCAATGCCTTGATGCCATGTTTGTTAGTCATTGCACCGTTCCGCGATACTCTTTTGATGTGCGCATTCTCATATTCATTGTGATTTTCTTCAATATCTGAGAAGCATGACAACATAAATAGTAGTGAGATTATCTTTGTAATGCAGAGGATATTCTAATATAATAGGGGCTCCCTGTAAACCCTTGTGTGCTATCACTGGATCTTGATGAGAGAGCCCTTGTGTGCTGTAATTTGGTGCGTACAATAATATAATCTGGCACAACTACACAAAAAATAGGATCCCTGTTGGGAGCTCCAGAAGTAAGGATAGTTGGCAGATGATAGGTTCATAATAATACTGTATAGAAAGTTCATTGCCAAACCATGACAACGAGAGTGCACAGATAAATAGTATTCCAACATGTCTCTATATGTGGTGCACATGCATTTCAAAAATCACGTAGTAACATTAGCTGACCAATTAAATGTAAGCTTTGGAAATATGAGTGGCATGTAGTTTCGCTTGAAGGATGGAGTGCTGCTAGTACGACACAAAGCCACTAGGCAGATTGTAGTGCCGATAAAAGGGGGACACCATAAGCATCATAAATAAATCGGGGAAGTGGAGCTGACTGGAAAATATGGGGTTGTATTACCGCTACTAATCGAAAGCCTATCGATCACCTACAGGCCAGCTCTATTCACCTGAAGGCGCACTACTATTACTATCAGTCTAGTCTCTCAAAGGCCGCACAGCTCCCAGCATTTCCTGGATATTATGGCAGACCAACTCGAATTGCTGAAAGCAACTAGCAGAAGCGGCCAAATAGACCTGTCAACTGCAGATGTCCCTGCTTGCCTTCCTGACAAGGAACATACTGTACTTATTAAAGAAGAACAGAAGAGGAACATGTTAAAGAATAGAAGAGGAAGCATATTATGGAGATTCCGTTTCTTTCTATACAATGTTGGTTGCCCACCCATGATGAATCAGAGCATCCAAAAAAATGGAATTCCATGCTATCTCTCTCTATGTGGCCACAGGCATTTGGAAACTCAAGTGGGAGCATTAGCTGACCAGTTAAATGTATGTCTGTTAACTAATATCAATATCATATCACATTCGTATTGGAACAACTAAGCTTTGCAATTATGATTGGTGTGTAGTTTAGCTTCAAAGGGTGGACTGCTGCTAGTAGGACACAAAGCACCTACGCAGATCATAGTGTACATATAATGGGAAAACCCTAAGCATCACGAGTAAAATCAGGAAAGTTGAACTTGCTGGAAAATATGTGCTAGTGTTGCCGGTACGGCTAGAAAGGCTTTGGATACCGGCTCTCTTCAAATGAAGGCGCAGTACTGTTACTATCAGTCTAACTCTCAAAGGCGACACAGCTCCCAGCATTTCCTGGATATTACGGCAGACCAACACGAAGAGTTGAAAGCGTCCATGACAAGCAACCGAATAGACCAGTACACTACAAATATCCCTGCTCCTCTTCACTACAAGGAACATACTGTACTACTATTATACTCCCTCTGTTCCTAATTATAAGTCGTTGTAGAGATTCCACTATGGATCACATCAGATGTATATAGATACATTTTAGAGTGTAGATTCACTCATTTTGCTCCGTATGTAGTCCATGGAGGAATCTCTACAAATACTTATATTTAGGAACGCAGAGAGTACTTACTAAAGAAGAACATAAGAGGAACATGCTAAAGAAGAGCAGACAGATTTTGGATAATAAAATGTTCGTTGCCCACACATGATGAACCAGAGCGCATAAAGAATGCAACTCCCTGCTGGCCCTCGATATGTGCCACACATGCTTTTTGAAAGTAAAGTAGGAACATTAGCTGACCAATTAAACATTCTCTGTTTTAGTAATAACAGCATCATATCAGATTTGTATTTGAGCAACTAAGTTTGGAATTATGAGTGGCATGTTGTTTTGCTTGATGGGTTGAGGAGCAGTGCTAGCACGTCTCGAAGCACCTAAGACGATGGTACTGAATATGTGGGAATGTCTACATGCAAGTCGCCTGACTTTCGTCATTTGGGTCGGTCGACCATTTCAGGCGGTTGGATGAAGATCCTACGTCTCCTAACCCTTCTTCTTCCTCGCCTCTTATTCTTCCCCTACAGACCACCGCATGGGCCGCCGGCCGAACCACCGCCCCCCGCCCTCCCCTGAACCGCCCACCACCGCCGGTCTTCCGCCGCCCCCGGCCATCCCTCTAGCCCCCCCACCCATGTCGAGTTTTTCCTCCGGCGAGGCCCCACCACAGCGCGACGACCGGCCCCCACAACCACCGTCCACACCCGAAACCCTAAGATAGATAATGGGGCAGCCCTCCGACGAGCCCCTTCCTTCCCTCCGGTGAACTCCAGCGAACTCTCAAAAATAGACTGACCCCAAATTGAAATTCAGTCGACTGTCATTTAGCTAATGTGGAATACAAAAGGGGAAAACGATAAGCATTGCGAGTATAGTGTTGAGCGTGCCATGGCGGATCTGAAGGTGCAAACCGGACAAAGGCAACTTCGCAACCAATGTTTGCTTTTAACTAACAAGTAAGATTCTAAGTGATGGACAAGAAATCACAGTAAAGCAGTGGCGATCTATTTTGTTGCTGAGATAAATAACTTGAGCAGATACGAGAGAGTACCGCCTCTGGTGCGGCGCCGTGTAAGCATCTGCTGAGACGTTGCGGGTGCTGCGGTAGCGATGGCTGTCGGTGGCATGGAAGCAGATCTAGGAGGGCAGACGGTGGCGGGGGGGAATATCCCAGCGCGGTGGACGAGACGGTCGTAGGAGCGGCCCCGGCAAGGTGGACGACGGCGTGGATGAAGCAAGAGGATGCGATGCAAGGATCCTGGTCCGAAGCCGTGGATGAGAGAGGTCGATCTCTTGTAATGGACGACGGCGTCGGGGTATCAGCTCCGACATGGTGGAGGAGGACGGCGGTGGATGGGGTGGCGGACGGAGGAGGCTGCTGGAGTGGAGAGGTGTTTTGGCGCCCATGGAGTACGAATGGGTAATGGAGGGAGAGAGGGGGGGCATGTCTTTGGGACGCACTTGTCTCAAATGCGGGGAAAGTTACAAATTTATCCCCCGTTTAAAATTTCAGACATCACAGCAATATTTGGCTATTGGGGATAGGATGGTAATCTCGCATACACCGAATATTTGCCGATGGTCGATGGAGATTTCGGCCTAGGAGAGTTTGTTTTGCCGCCCACCGTGTATGAATCGGGGTGAGAGGCGATTTCGGCCGAGGAGAAACTGTGTTTTGGCGCCCACCGTGTATGAATCGGGGTGAGAGGCGGAGGCGGTTATGTCACGTTCGAGTGAAATTACGAGCCTACCCCTATCGAAACCTATAGAAATCGAGCCGATAGGCTTTGCGTGTCAGGGATAGGCAGTAATTTCCATCTCCCAGATTTTGGTTTCGGGCGGTTACTGCCAGTTTCGCCGCTACGTTCAAATTTTTGGAGAAAAAGATTGCACGTTTACCGTGCCAACTCAATTCGAATCCATTTTGTGTTCTTTTTTTTGGGGGGGCAGGATCCATTTTGTATTCGAATACAAATCTATATACATCATTTTTTTTATATACTTTCAAAAGCACAATAAAGAATTCTGCTCCTTTTTATATAAAATATGATTTACCAATGCAATGATCTCAAAATCATAAGGTTGAATTCAAATTTTTGAAACCAAATTATGTTCAACTTTGAATTCAAATTTTTGAAACCAAATTATGTTCAACTCAAAATGTATGGATCGGTAATATCAATAGATTAAATAACATACACACGCGCTAATTCAAATTAGTATGCATGTTTGATATATAGATCAATTTTGGTTCGAGTATGAATTACATGTATCATCATCTCGAATTCAAATATTTGATCCCTTTTATGTTGACATCTTCTATACACGCAACTAAATATTTGAATCTCCTTTCACGCCCGTCTCTCTCTAGGTCTATCTCGTGTGCTCCTTCATGTAGCTATCACTCTCTTTTCTCCATCTCACCTGCACGCTCACTACATGTTTCGCCCTTTTTCGCAAACACGGTCTCTCGCCGTCTCCGTCGAGAAGTGTCACGCTCTCTCTATCTTTATAGGTAACATGGTTTTCATTATCTCTCGCGTCTCTATCGTTCTCTGGTATCACTATAGCTACCTAAGCTATCCTTTTCACCGCCACACACACACTCTCACCTGTCTTTCACTTTGTCTTTCTCTCTGGGGTTTTCTCAGGCACCCTATATCTTTCTAGATATGAATCCTACCACTAAAATTACTCTCTCCCGCACACACACCATTTGTTGGGGTCTCTTCCGTCTTCATCTCCGTTCCAAAACATTACTCATTTGTCTACCGATCAGACAAACTCCCCCCCATCTCTCTCTCACTCACACACACGACTCCCGCTTTCGACCCCCCTACCGACTACCGTCTCTCTCTCACACACACAAAACTCTCGCTTTCACACCCCCGACTCGGATCTCTCTCACAAACATTGATCGAGCGGTCTCTCGATACGTTTATCCATCTACCGCACACTCTCGCTTCCACTCTCTCGTATATGTCTCTCTCGCGCTCCTTGTATCTATGTAGATTTTTCGTCCCTTCTTGAGACACGCCCTCTCGATCGTGCACACACACACTATTGCCTCATTTTATGGTGATACCTCTCACACACACACTTTGTCCTCATCCTCTCTCCGTCTCTATCTCACACACACATGGGCTTGTTGCAACAATATCCCACTTCTCGAATCTTGAAACCAACCACATTACTCCCTTATCTCATCAAAACAGCCAAAGGAATATATTTTTAGTGAAACATAACATATTTTTAGTGATATATGTATATCAAAACTAGATTGTTTTCTATCAAATTGGTGAATATGTATTACTCTACTTTGGATGGGTTGCAACGCATTGGCACATTGCTAGTTATTACTATTATTTTTTGGACACGAGACAAACGCTGGAGTACATATACGAAGAGAAGAGGCGCACGCACACAGTCGGTCTCTCGCTGTCTCGCACACATGAGAGTTACGTAAGGTACGCTAAACAAATAAACCCATAGGTGCACGATTCTTGCATGCGCGGGTACCGGGTACGTGGTGTATAGGAGCACACCTTTGTAGGAATAGTCAGCTCGCGTGATAATTTGATCCGTAGGAGTTGATGGTCAGGGACCACAGGTGAACGACATGGGAGGCGGTGCCTCGCCAGTTGCCACTAATCAAGTTGCCACGTTTAAAAAAATCATTTTTTTAGCGGGGTAAGAGTTCCGATTTTCAATGGCGCGTTATACTATTTTTTAAAACAATTGGTATGGAGCGAAAATGGAATTCATCACTACTACCTCCGTCCTGGTTTACTTGTCCCCATCGTATTTTGGGTCAAAGTTTGCCCACGAATTTTACATGTAAAATGTGAATGCAAAATGAGATTTTCTTATACCCAAACAAAAAAGGACTGGAGGGAGTAATTGCTCTCACACGGTGCCAGAGCGGACGCGACCTCTCACTGGCGCAGGCATTGAACCGGCGCGCCGGCCAAGAGGGCCCCAATCGCTGCACGCTAGGCTGAACACGCCTCCTCGCCGCATTCAACCGGCTTCAGGCTGCCCCGCCTAGCTCCATTGAATCCGCGCGTGTGCCGGCAACACGTCCTTCCGCGAGCCGGCCGGCATTTCAACGAGGCCAGTTGGCTCCTCTCGTCTGCCCGCTATTTCAACGAGGCCAGACGCCTGGGAAGAACCGCACCACACCTCCGCTCCCCATATCTTCCTTACACCATTTTCTCCACACTCTCCATAGCATCCGGCGAGCAGGAAGACGAGTTCTCCGGCATAAAAGCCGGCTGGGTGCCCCGACGAGCCAGGCAACTCACTGCTCCACCCCCCTCCCCGCCCCAGGCTGTCAGGACCATGGGCGAGGCTATAGGCAGGCAAGCGAAGGAGCAAGCCGCCGCTCCAAGCTGGCCCCTGGTGCATCAACTCGACACTCCAAGCCTGCTCATAGAGGAGTGGCCAGCTGCTGCACGCCGGCACACGTTGGACCAAGACGTCCAGTGCACCGTGGCTAGCCGCGCCATCCGACACAAACGTTGGCGGAACCGCGGCATGCCGGCGGAGGCGGCCAACACGTCCGCGGCCGCCGCCGACACCGAGGAATAGTAGACCACGGGAGTCGCCGCCGCTCGGAACACATGAAGGCTACGGCCACCGCATCGCCGGCATAGACACCCGGTGTTGCCCGGTTTGGCGCAAAACAATGTGGACCCCAGCCGCGGCCGGCATTAGAAATTATACCTGCCTTCAGAGGCTATTTGCGTTTAATTAAAAAATGTCCAAAATATAATTAATTTCGTATGGTCGCCTGGTAGCCCTCCTCCGGTGACTCTCTGGCCCAATATTTTTTATACATTCCAAAACAATTCTCCGTGAAATTTCAGCCCATTTGGAGATGTGCAGAATAGGTATCTCTGATGTAGCTTTTTCAGGCCCTGAATTCCAGCTGCCGGCATTCTCCCTCTTTGTGTAAACCTTGCATATTAAGAGAGAAAAGGCATTAGAAATACTCCATGAAGTGTTATATTGGCCAAAAACTTTGTAAATAACAGTAGTAAAACATGATGCAAAATGGACGTATCAACTCCCCCAAGCTTAGACCTCGCTTGTCCTCAAGCGAAAACCGAAATCGAAAAACATGACCACATGCTTAGAGAGAGATGTGTCGATAAAAAAAAATACGGACATAGAAGCATCATGAACAATATTATAGCAGCAAGGATTACTATCATAAACTGCTCATGAGCAAGTAACAATTCACCACATTATTGAAGTATGAAGCATAAACTCTCTTGAAAACCAACAAACTATGCTCTCAGTCAACAATGCAATTGCAATTCATTGTACTTTCAGGAAGGGTCACATGTAGACGCCTTTTGGCAAGTTCACATACTCAACTATCATTTAGTCTTTCATGATTGCTAACACTCACACCATACATATGGAGCATCAAGTTTCAGCCAGACACATAGAAAGCTAGGGGCTTATAGGTTTGCCTCCCAACTTATTCACCTCAAGGGTGATGTCAACAATAATAACTCATGCTCACCCACATTCAACTGGATATATGTGCCTAGATCTTTCCCCACCACATGATGCTTGCCAAAGAGTAAAATAAAAAAGGAATAGAGGGATAACTTTGACTCTTTGCATAAAAGTAAATTCATAAAAGTAAAAGATAGGCCCTTCGCAGAGGGAAGCAGAGGTTGTCATGCGCTTTTAGTTGGATGCACTAACTCTTAATGCAAAGGAACGTCACGTGATATTGCCCCTTATGATAGCAACCTTTATTATGCAGTCTATCGCTTTTATTCTTTGCCATCACAAGTTCGTACCACGCTTATTTTCCCTTACAATAAAAGATCATACATATTTAGGAGCAATTTTTATTGCTTTATTGCACCGATGACACCTTACTTGAAGGATCTTACTCAATCCATAGGTAGGTATGGTGGACTCTCATGACATGAATTTGGTTAAGGGTTTTGGATGCACAAGTAGTATTTCTACTTAGTGCGGAATTTTGGCTAGCAAAGATATTGGGCAAGCACCACATGTTGGAGGATCCATGACAATATACTTTCTATTTGAATATGAACAAACATAACTCATTACGTTGTCTTCCTTGTCCAACATCAACCGTTTGACATACAATACTTAATGGGTGCTCACAATCACAAAAGATGTCCAAGATAGTGTATTTGCATGTAAATCTTCTCTTCCTTATTAACTTCTTCATGCAATTGCACCATTGACCAATGCTATGTTTGTCAACCTTCAATAAATTTTACCACTTATACTTTTCTTTATGTGATGTCATTACTCACCATAAGATTAGCATATGATCTTTTTCATTCTTTTCATTGCTTTTGATTGAAACATAAAAACAAACAAGCAAAACTCAAACTACTCTTTATTATATAACTCTCACTCGATTACATAGATAGATAGATCACGAAACTAACACTCAAAGATAGATCATACTAAACTTTTATTCTACTAGATCACGAAATACTAAGGATCGAACTGAAAATAGGTAAAGTTAATAAAAGTGATGGTGATACGATACCGGGGCATCTCCCCCAAGCTTGGCACAAGCCAAGGGGAGTGCCCATACCAGTGCAATCAAGCTTCCTTCTTCGGCGATGGTGGTGATGAGGCAATCCTGTCCTTCAGTTCCATTAAGGCAATCAGTCTGCGGTTCATGCTCCTGAGGGCTATGATTTGTTCCTCCAACAAAATAACTTCACGAGTGAGATAAGTATTACGAACGCAGGTTATTTCGAATAACCTCAGGGCCTCAATCAAAGGCGGGGCTAGCAGGTGATAGTAGGGTTGAAGGATATCCTCTTCCTCCTCGGTATTCTCCATGGAAGCAGATTGCTCTCCTTCTAGGTCCTTGTTCTTAGCATCCTTCTCGACCTTGGCCTCCATGAGCTCCCCCTCCTTCATGTACGAAACGTCCATCCTCTTCAAATCAGCATCTGTCTCTTCATAAGTTTGAGGAGCTTGGTTCCCCCTGACAGATTCTTGCGACGACATATTTTCAGGTCTGCCAGAAAACAACACGAAACAAGAACAGAAGATTTCTCGTGATGCGGTGGTCAGATCAATCCAGGGAGTATATATAGAATTTTTATCTTGCATAACAAGTATACCAGAAGAAAACGGGGTCGGGAAAGTTCACCAGGGCCCCACATGGCACTAGGGCGCGCCCCAGGGGGGGGGCGCCCAGGTGCCATGTGGGCACCTGGTGGGCCCTCTCGGCTTCCTTTAATTTTTTTTATTTTTCTAAATATTCCAAAACTGACTGCAGATATTTTTGTGGAATTTTTGGAGTCGGTTTACTTACCGTATCACATACCTATTCCTTTTTCAGTATTCTGGAGTGTTCCGGAAGGACTCCTTGATATATTCCTCCGGTGTAATAGTATCAATAATATTAGTTTCAACATTAATGGGTGTACCTGAAATGTAGTGCTTGATCCTTTGTCCATTTACCACCTTCGGGTTGGTTCCCGCGGCATTATTGATCTTGATGGCTCCGGAACGATAAACCTCCTCGATGACATAAGGTCCTTCCCATTTGGAGAGGAGTTTACCTGCAAAGAATCTAAGACGAGAATTATACAATAAAACATACTCACCCACTTTGAATTCTCGTTTCTTAATCCTCCTATCATGCCATCTTTTAACTTTTTCTTTGAACAACTTGGCATTATCATAGGCCTGGGTCCTCCATTCATCAAGAGATCTAATGTCAAATAACCTCTTTTCACCTGCAAGCTTGAAATCATAGTTAAGTTCTTTAACAGCCCAAAAAGCTTTATGTTCCAATTCAAGAGGTAAATGACATGCTTTCCCATAAACCATTTTATAAGGAGACATACCCATAGGATTCTTATAAGCAGTTCTATAAGCCCACAAAGCATCGTCTAATTTCTTAGACCAATTCTTTCTAGATCTATTGACCGTCTTTTGCAAAATCAACTTTATCTCCCTATTACTCAACTCAACTTGACCACTAGATTGAGGATGATAGGGAGATGCAATTCTATGATTAACATCATACTTAGCAAGCAACTTACGAAAAGCACCGTGAATAAAATGTGAACCACCATCAGTCATCAAATATCTAGGGACTCCAAACCTTGGGAAGATAACTTCCTTGAGCATTTTGATAGAAGTATTGTGATCAACACTATTAGTGGGGATAGCTTCCACCCACTTAGTAACATAATCAACAGCAACTAGAATATGAGTATACCCATTGGACTTAGGAAAAGGTCCCATATAATCAAAACCCCAAACATCAAATGGTTCAATAACAAGAGAATAATTCATAGGCATTTCCTGACATCTACTGATATTACCAATTCTTTGACACTCATCACAAGATAAGACAAACTTACGAGCATCCTTGAAGAGAGTAGGCCAATAAAAACCGGATTGCAATACCTTGTGTGCGGTTCTGTCTCCAGCGTGGTGTCCTCCATATGCTTCGGAGTGACACTTCCGAAGAATTTGTTCCTGTTCATGCTCAGGTACACAACGTCTAACAATACCATCCACACCTTCTTTATAAAGATGTGGATCATCCCCAAAATAATGTCTCAAATCATAAAAGAACTTTTTCTTTTGCTGATAAGTAAAACTAGGAGGTATAAACCTAGCAACAATATAATTAGCATAGTCTGCATACCAAGGAGTACTATGAGAAACATTAATAGCAGCTAGTTGCTCATCACGAAAACTATCATCAATAGGTTGTGGGTCATCAAGCACATTTTCCAATCTAGACAAGTTATCAGCTACTGGGTTCTCAGCACCTTTCCTATCAACAATATGAAGATCAAACTCTTGCAATAAAAGAACCCACCTGATAAGCCTAGGCTTAGCATCCTTCTTTTCCATAAGATACTTGATAGCAGCATGATCAGTATGAATAGTAACCTTGGAATCAACAATATAAGACCTAAACTTATCACAAGCAAAAACAACTGCAAGAAACTCTTTTTCAGTAGTAGCATAATTCCTTTGGGCAGTGTCCAAATTTTTACTAGCATAATGAATAACATTCAACTTCTTATCAACTCTCTGTCCTAAAACAGCAGCAACAACATAATCACTAGCATCACACATAATTTCAAAAGGTAAATTCCAATCAGGTGGTTGAACAATAGGTGCAGAAATTAAAGCTGACTTAAGAGTTTCAAAGGCTTCTACACAATCTTCATCAAAAACAAAGGGAACATCTTTTTGTAAAAGATTGGTAAGAGGCCTAGAGATTTTAGAGAAGCCTTTAATAAATCTCCTATAGAAACCAGCATGACCAAGAAAACTTCTTATACCTTTGATATCTTTAGGACATGGCATCTTTTCAATAGCATCAACCTTAGCTTTATCAACTTCAATACCTCTTTCAGAGATCTTGTGGCCTAAGACAATACCTTCATTAACCATAAAGTGGCACTTTTCCCAGTTCAAGACGAGATTTGTTTGTTCACATCTCTGCAAAACTCGATCAAGGTTGCTCAAGCAATCATCAAAAGAAGTTCCGTAGACGGAAAAATCATCCATGAAAACCTCAACAATCTTTTCACAAAAGTCAGAGAAGATAGCAGTCATACATCTTTGAAAAGTAGCAGGTGCATTACATAAACCAAAAGGCATACGTCTATAAGCAAAAGTTCCAAAAGGACAAGTAAAGGTGGTTTTCTCTTGATCAGATTGTGCAACAGGTATTTGAGAAAAACTAGAATAACCATCTAGGAAACAGAAGTGTGTGTGCTTAGACAACCTTTCTAGCATTTGATCAATAAAAGGTAAAGGATAATGATCTTTCCTAGTAGCTTTATTCAACTTTCTAAAATCTATCACCATCCTATAACTAGTTACTATTCTTTGAGGAATAAGCTCATTCTTATCATTAGGAACAACAGTAATGCCACCCTTTTTAGGAACACAATGAACTGGACTTACCCATCTACTATCAGCTATGGGATGGGTTATACCTGCTTCCAGAAGCTTTAGTATTTCAGTTCTTACCACCTCTTTAATTTTTGGATTTAATCGACGTTGGTGGTCAACAACGGGTTTAGTGTCTGGCCCCATATTAATCTTGTGCTGACATAGAGTGGGACTAATGCCCTTAAGATCGTCTAGAGTGTATCCAATAGCGGCACGATGCTTCCTCAGAATTTTTAGCAATCTCTTTTCCTCATGATCTGAAAGGTTGGCGCTGATAATAACAGGTTATATTTTCTTTTCATCAAGATAAGCATATTTCAAAGTATCAGGCAATTGCTTCAATTCAAAAACAGGGTCACTCTTAGGTGGAGGAGGACCTCCAAGAGTTTCAACAGGCAAATTGTGCTTAAGAATAGGCTGCTGATTAAAGAAGATGTTATCTATTTCATTCCTTTCATTCACATGCATATCATTCTCATGATCAAGCAAATATTGTTCTAAGGGATCAGTAGGAGGCACAGCAATAGAAGCAAGACCAACAATTTCATCTTTGCTAGGCAACTCTATATCATGGGGTTGTCTACGAAACTTAGAGAAATTAAACTCATGAGACACACCACCAAAGTTGACACTAACAATTTCCTTAGCACAATCAATTTGAGCATTAACAGTATTCAAAAAAGGTCTACCAAATATTATTGGACAAAAATCATCTTGTGGAGAACCAAGAACAAGAAAATCAGTAGGGTATTTGATCTTACCGCACAAGACTTCAACGTCTCTGACAATACCAAGTGGTGAGATAGTATTTCTGTCGGCAAGCTTAATAGTGACATCAATATCCTCAATTTCAGCAGGTGCAATATCATTCATGACTTCTTGATAAAGAGTAAAAGGAATAGCACTAATACTGGCACCCATATCACATAAGCCATGATAACAATGATCTTCAATTTTAACAGAAATAACAGGCATGCCAACAACAGGTCTATTCTTATGCTTAGGATCAGGACTAGCAATTCTAGATGCATTATCACAGAAAGAAATAACATGCTCATCTAATTCATCAACTAAAAGATCTTTAACTAAAGCAATACTAGGTTCAACCTTAATTTGCTCAGAAGGTGTAGGAGTTCTAACATAACTCTTCCTAACCACACAAGAAACCTTAGAGTGTTCTTTAATTCTAACAGGAAAAGGTGGGTTTTCAAAATAAGCAGTAGGAACAACTGGATCAACATTGTAAACAATAATTTTCTCTTCCTTAACCTCAGGAGGTTCTTCTTTAATGTCTATGGGAGGATGGTATTTAAACCACTTCTCCTTTGGAAGATCAACATGTGTAGCAAAAGATTCACAAAAAGAAGCTACTATCTCAGAGTCAAGTCCATACTTAGTGCTAAATTTCTGAAAAGCATCGACTTCCATAAAGGATTTAACACAATCAAACTTAAGATTTATACCTGACTCATTACCTTTGTCGATCTCCCAATCCTCATGGTTGCGCTTAATCTTTTCCAGAAGATCCCATTTAAATTCAATAGTCTTTTTCATAAAAGAACCAGTCGAAGAAGAATCAAGCATAGTTTGATCATTTCGAGAAAGCCGAGCATAAAAGTTTTGAAGAATTATTTCTCGTGAGAGCTCATGATTGGGGCATGTATGAAGCATATACTTGAGCCTCCCCCAAGCTTGAGCGATACTTTCTCCTTCACGAGGCCAAAAATTATAGATATAGTTCCGATCACGATGAACCAAGTGCATAGGATATTTTTTTTTGGTGAAACTCCAATTTAAACCGATTCCAATCCCATGTGTTAGTATCATCACATAGCCTATACCATGTTAAGGCCTTTCCCTCCAAATATAAAGGGAATACTTTCTTCTTCGCTCTGTCTCCAGATAAACCTGCAAGCTTAAACAATCCACAAATTTCATCCACATAGATCAAGTGCATATCAGGATGTTTAGTACCATCGCCTGCATAAGGATTAGCTAGTAGTTTTTCAACAAGACCAAAAGGAATTTCATAAGCAATATTTTCAGTAGCTTCAATAGGTGGTGGAGAGGCAACTTTTGTTGTTTCCGATCGAGGTGAAGATACCCCGAACAAACCTCTCAAAGGATTAGTTTCCATAGTGACAAGTAGCAATAAATTTCAGCACTTAGCAAAAATGTTTCCTTACCAGTTTCCACTTACCAAAGGCGCTTCACTCCCCGGCAACGGCACCAGAAAAGAGTCTTGATGACCCACAAGTATAGGGGGTCAATCATAGTCCTTTCGATAAGTAAGAGTGTCGAACCCAACGAGGAGCGGAAGGAAATGATAAGCGGTTTTCAGTAAGGTAGTTTCTGCAAGCACTGAAATAAGCGGTAACAGATAGTTTGATAGCAAGATAATTTGTAACGGGTAACAAGTAACAAGTGTAAATAAAGTGCAGCAAGATAGCCCAATCCTTTTGAGTGCAAAGGACAGGCCGGAACAAGTACTTATAATGATGCAAACGTTCTTGAGGACACACGGGAATTTCATCTAGTCACTTTCACCATGTTCATTCGATTCGCGTTCGCTACTTTGATGATTTGATATGTGGGTGGACCGGTGCTTGAGTGCTGTTCTTACTTGAACAAGCCTCCCACTTATGATTACCCCCTCTCGCAAGCGTCCACAACTATGAAAAGAGAATTAAGACAAAGTCTAACCATAGCAATAAACGTGTGGATCCAAATCAGCCCCTTACGGAATAGCGCATAAACTGGGGTTTAAGCTTCTGTCACTCTAGCAACCCATCATCTAATTACTACTCCACAATGAATTCCCTTAGGCCCATAAATGGTGAAGTGTCATGTAGTCGACGTTCACATGAAACCACTAAGAGAATCACAACATACATATCATCAAAATACCAAACGAATACCGAGTTCACATGATTACTTATGACAAGACTTATCCCATGTCCTCAAGAACAAAAGTAACTACTCACTCATCATCATGATGTTCAAGATCAGAGGGGTATTGAATAACATAAAGGATCTGAACATTTAGTAATTCACAAAGCAAACCAACTAGCATCAACTACGATAGGTAATCAACACTACTAGCAACCCACAAGTAGCAATCTATAGTTTTGATACAAAGATTGAATACAAGAGATGAACTAGGGTTTGAGATGAGATGGTGCTGTTGATGATGATGATGAGGATTGGTCCTCCCACGATGAGAGGGTTGTTGGTGATGACGAAGGCTTCGATTTCCCCCTCCCGGAGGGAAGTGTCCCCGGCGGAATCTGCCCGCCGGAGAGCAAAAATGCTCCTGCTCTAGTTCCGCCTCGTGGCGGCGGCGCCTCGTCCCGAAAGTCTCCCCATAAAAGTTTTAGGGTAAAATGACTTATATACCAGAAGGAGAGGGCCAGAGGTGGGCCAGGGGCTCCACATGGCACCAGGGCGCGCCCCAGGGGGGGCGCCCAGGTGCCATGTGGGCACCTGGTAGCCCTCCTCCGGTGACTCTCTGGCCCAGTATTTTTTATATATTCCAAAACAATTCTCCGTGAAATTTCAGCCCATTTGGAGATGTGCAGAATAGGTATCTCTGCTGTAGCTTTTTCAGGCCCTGAATTCCAGCTGCCGACATTCTCCCTCTTTGTGTAAACCTTGCATATTAAGAGAGAAAAGGCATTAGAAATACTCCATGAAGTGTTATATTGGCCAAAAACTTTGTAAATAACAGTAGTAAAACATGATGCAAAATGGACGTATCACAACCTCATTTTGGAAACATGATCTCGAGGTTGACCATACTTCCCTCCTCGCAGGAACTGCATCCTGACATGAAGTTACTTCCTTTTTAGATCAATAGTAAGAGCTACCTAGATCCATTAAGTAGAAGCCCGATAAACAGGACTAGGAGAAGTGAATTCGATAGGAGAAATATAAAAACAGACTCCAAGGTGAGAACACCCACTTCCTACATCAAGCTAAAAAGGAAAGCATTAAGACGATTAAGACTGTGCTAATTACATATCAAGCAGAGCCAGCTTATAGAAACTACAACATATACATCGAAGAAGACAAGGCTAAGAGAAATAGAAAAACCAGCAGAGGGGTGCACTAAGCCAAGGGTTGCTGCAGCAAAACAACCGGCAACCAGATGATCTCTAGGGCGTCTGTAGCCGCGTTTGACTGACTATTAAATTACAAAGGATTCATCCTATGGCATGGTGGGTCCAGTGAGTAAATTGAGATCCTACAAATGATTGAGAGCCTAATCAAGTGTACAGGAAATTGTTTGTCTCGCCTATTATTGTTTAATAATCTACCACAGTGTTGGATTGCATGGCAAGAACCCTAGCCAAGCAGACAACATGGTTTGACGCTGTTTTCGGTTCGGGGCTTGCCCAAGGCCTGGCCTAGTCCTGTGTTCACTACTGCTGCCAGACACATACCATGTCAAAGTAAAAAAAATTGATCAAAAGAGGGGGCTCCCTTCGATTTCATTAACGAAACCATCAAGGACACGCAAAACATCCACCACTGCTAGTCAGGTTCTCAATGTTAAATAATTGAAAGGCTGTTACTTACCAAAGCTCGTTTTACAGGTTCGGTGCAGCTCCTCTTTAACTTGCGACGTTCTTTGAAGATGTCCCCAACATCCCGTATTTGGTCTTCATTGCTCCTCTGCATGTTCGCATTCATAGTTTTAAAATCTCAACATGGCAAGAAAAATATAGTAATACTCTCGCATCTTGTGGGCAACATTCAAGCACTCATCTGCCATGTTAGCACGAGTGATATTTAATATCCTACAATGTGGCTATTCAACTTTGCTAGAACTACGTTGTGGCTTTATTCTGAGTCAATAGAACAGGGGGATCACCTCCCTGCTATTCTAAAAAACTTTCCATCATTTGCCACACTACTGGTTACAGATGAAGAACCTACCCAAGCACAGCGTAATACAGGAGCGACGCACAATTACAAGATGATATTCGGTTGGACAATGCAAGCTATAACCAATTACTTTTACCGGAACAATAGCAGCGAGGAAATTTGAAGGGTAGGTATGAACATAATCGGAACTGCACATGTACTGCTAAGAGAATCAATATACACATTACCAATCGAGGGGGAGTACGAAGGTCGCGGCGGCGTCTGTGCATCATGGTCGGCAACGGGAGTCAGTTCATTGTCGACGACGGTGGTGCTGCTGCGCTTGGTGTCGGCTTGGGGGAGGCAGATCCGAGCCCGTGGAAGACGGTGCCGGGGAAGCAGCTCCGTGAACAACGGCGACGGCGGACCGGCTCCAGTGCGGCGTACGACGTCGTCGATGAGTCAGATGCGCTGCGGTGGACGAGTGCGCTGATGAAGACGGTGGGGGGGCACGAAGGTGCTGCGGTGCCGTGGAGAATTCTATTTTGCGGTGGGGAAAGCAAATGGGGAGTAATGAGGTGTACTCTGGGTGCCGGGGTGGAGTTGGTTGGGCGGGGTGAACGTGAAGTTACCAAAACAGCCCCCGACCCACCAGCATCCGTCGGCTGTTCGACCAAGGGTATGATGGTAACTTCGCATTGCTCGAATCTGAGTCGCGGGAGTTCTCGATGGAAGCGGGAGATTTTGCCGCCGACCTGAAAATTTGTAACATTGTACTACTAGTGCTCCCTACTCCCCGTCTGGCGGGTTGGGTGATTGGGCTAAGCAGCTAGGAGTACTACTAGTACTCCCTCGGTTTTTATTTACTCGGCATATTAGGTTTGACTTAAGCCAGACTTCCTAAAGTTTGACCAAGTTTATAGAAAAAATATAAGCATTTACCATAACAAATCTGTATGATGTGAAAGTACATTCAATAATGAATCTAATGGTATTGATTTGTTATTGTATATGTTAATATTTTTGTTTATAAACTTTGTCAGAGTTTACAAAACTTGACTTTGACCAATGCTAATATGCGGACTTAAATAAAATCGGAGGGAGTACACATCTGTTTTCTTAGTTTGTCGTGGCATTAATTATTTGTTGTAATTGTGAAATAAATATATTAAGCTATTGACTTCGAATGTAATGGTTTATACAATTCAATATTTAGAACCGTTGTTGAATTCCAAGATGAATACCAAGTCTATAGTACTTCACAAGATGCTCAAACTCACATAATCCAACTCAAATGAAAATCTAAATGCATTTCATAGTTATTAATTTGTTGGATGCAACAAAACCAACCATAACTCTACATGATCCAGACTAAAGCAATTTTTGAAGATCGAGGTGGTGTGCATGTCGGAGTGCAGAGAAGCACAAGCGAGAGTGGTCGCTATATAACCTTGGATGGGGATGGACAGTGTGGTCGCGGGGGAGGGGGGGCGTGAGTGTGTCAAATATTGAGAGAATGTGTGTGCATAGTGAGCAGGCGAGAGAGGCTAATGGTGCGAGACAGATACATCATGTGCGTCAATATTTAAGCAATATAGAGAGATCGTGTGCGGGATACAAAGAGAGGACTATGGGGAGTGTGTTTGCGAGGCAAAGAGGCATAGCGAGAGATAAATGTGCGTGTGTGGTACATGGTGTGTATGTGACGGAGAGGTACATGCCAAATAGGTTTTTCATGAAGAGATTGTGTGTGCGAGATAGAGAGCGATGTAGGGGCCTTGAGGCGGGCAGGGGCTGGGTGAGGGTGTCAAAATGTGTGCGTCGGTGCATGTGTTACATGCAATTGTGCGAGGGACGGTCGAATCGAGAGAGATGGTTGTTGTGTTAAGGATGCTCCTCTCTCTCACGTACACACAAAAACACAAAATAGAAGACCGTTCTCTCATGTATACACAACATCTCGGCATATCTCTATGTCTCACTCATAAATGATCATTTGCACATTCACACCTCTCCATGACTCTATCACACGCACACCGTCTCCACATTGTCCTTCCGCCACAACACACATATAGACACATACACGCGTTCGCTCTCCGTTACACACACAGAATCTCTATTAAAAAATATTTCTAGGGGGCACCTAAAACGTCCAAATCCAAATAATCACGAACTGAAGTTAAATTCAAATATATGGAAATATTGTAGCTTGAAGAACTTTTCCAGCAAAAAAAATTAGAGTAATATCCGGGGATTGTTTTCACACACACACAAAGGTTCAGTGGATGTCCTTCCAGCGCGACACCGTGACGCACCGTTCGATCGACCGCGCGGTCGCGGTGCATGCGCTTGCAGAGGATTTTGTATCGATGTCGTGTTAATTAATGTGGTACTGCTCCGACCGACCACTTCTCGCCCATCACCGCCGTGTCCCCGCCATCCCGGTGCCATGAAGTCGCAGGCTCGCCCTCTCACGTCGTCTGCAGTCCCTCCGGGCGATGCCGCCGCGCTGCCAAGGACGCGAGCAGCTGGAGCCGCCTCTCTGTCGCAGCGTACGAAGAAGAGGACGAGCGCCTACTCCAGCACGGCGGCGAGGAGGAGCAGCTAGCGGGTCATTGTGGTCCACCGACGGTTTCTGGGCCATGTGGGAAGGACCCCCCCCCCTATCGCCCACACTAGCAAGGCGACGGTTTAAAATGCCGCCGCGGAAAGGGGTTAAAAACAGTTTGTATAGCAGCTCGCTGTACCAGTGATGGCTACATTCCCGGGGCCTGACTACGGGCGCTCCTCACCATGACACCGCTACAATACCGCACCCTGGCCGCCCGGGCGCCCGCACACGACGCCGGCTCCCCCTGCGTGCCTGTGCTATTATGTTGGCATAGATTACATCGTGTGTCTACACTCTCATTATATAAGAGGCCTAGGATATAAGTGTCCTACTTGGACACGATTACATATCCTATCTACACCGTACGACTCAGAGTCCAACTGTAACCTACCTTGTACAATAATATTCGACACAACTCTAACAGAAGTGTCACATCCATGACAAAAAAAGTTTTTGTTCTGATCACGGAAGTGTTTTGTTTTGGTAGTGATGCATCGGTGTGGTGTGGCATGTCGTGTGAGATGATGGTGGCGAACCGTTTCAACATGAAGCTAAGCATTTGGTGGATCTACTTTGGATGATGGATGGACCGGTGAGTATACAATTTTGAGATGTGAAACTTTGTGCAATCTACCTCCTGGACCAGAATTCTCTCTCGATCTTTGTGCGATCAACCTCATGTGGGTAGTAATTGCCTACATTTTTTTCCCTCTTAATTTTTTTCGTTAAGGTATACTACTTTCTCAATGTACAATATATATGGACAAATATGAAAATAATCATGTACTACTTTTTGTCTTACTAGCGGTGACAACTGGCGATTTCTCGGTTAGCGAAACACGGTCGTTCACAATGCGGCCACAATTGGCGAGGGCAGGAAGAAGGATATCGACGACATGTATGGGGTGTCGTGTCGAAATGGAGGACACTCACAGAGGATGTGTTCTTGAGCTATGCTTATTGGGTTAGATAGAGGTGTATGAAGGTTTTTTCTCCCGATGGATGAGGAAACATTTTATCTGGTTTGCACGTTTAACCGTGAGGAGGTAAAGTTATACATGACCCTTTCATATTTTCTTCCTCGCCAGTTTTCATGGCAGTTATGTTTTAATAGAGTATCCCCTTTGCAACGCACGGACAATCTTTCTAGTATGAATAAAAAGCCATATTTTTTGTGAGGCAACGAATAAAAGGCCATATGGAAGAGAGTGGAAACAAATAAAAAGCCATATGGAAGAGAGTGTTTGTTTTTATTAGGAATCCTTCAATGTGGGCCTGTAATTATAGTGGTTCAGGTCCAGTTTATTTTTGGTGTTTAAAGTTTCGAAACAACTACCATTATTTGGAGGCCCAGTAAAGGCTGGTCCATCACTACTCCCGTTTTAATCTAGCTCGACCGGGCAACCGCACCTCATCCGCCGCCTGGTCGTCGCTTTCCTCCCGCACCCCAACCCTCGACGAAACCCTAGTTCCCCAAAGACGATGGCAAGCCCTGGTTCCCCAAAGTTGGAGGACAACGAACTCTTCCTCAGGCAGCACGACCGCGCTTCTTTGGATGCATGGATTAAGAAGGCGCATGCCCAAAATTATGGTATCAAGCAAGTGCCGCCATTGGAGATCATCGAGTTCGAAGGTGCGACGAAATTTCTATGTTCTCGTTTTGGGGATAGTATTGGGGCTTGGGATCTGCCCTAGTAATTTGTTACATGATTTATTTTGCCTTCTGGAAAGATTGGATCCGTATTGAAATTTTGGGCCACACTTCAGTTTCTAAACCTCTCTCCCTCCCGGGTCGCTCCCGCAGGCGACCGGGAGGGCAAACCCTAGCCGCCGCCGGCCTAGGCCCCCCATCTCCTCCCACTCTCCTCGCCGCCGCCTGGGTGCGCCGCCGGGCAAAGCCCGGCCGGCGTGGGCGGCGGCGGGGCTTTTCCCCCCACGCTCGACACTGGTGCTCGCGGGATCTGGTGTAGGGCGGCGGCGACGTGCTGACGCGGGGCGCGGCGGCGTGACGGCGGGCGTCGTGGACGTCGAGATCCGGCGCGGGGGGCTGCGTGGTGTGGACTTCCGTGGCGGCGGCTCTGGTGCGGCCAGGTCCGGGCGACAGGGGCGCCGCCGGCGGGCTGGCGGCAGCGCGGGGCTCGGCCTCTGACCAGATCCGGCCGGATCTGCGGCCTGGGGGCCGGCCTGCGGTGCGGGGGCGGGTGGAGTCCCGGCTGGGGCTCTGCTGGGCGGTGGCCACCGGCAGGGGCTCCGGTGGTGGCCGCGGTGGTTGGTCCTGCGCTGGCGGCGCGGGTGGTTGTCCGGACCGGGGGCGGAGATGGTGCTGCTCCTGGGGCCGAGGGCTGCGGATGGCCTGGGCTGGTGGCGTCCGAGGTGATTGTCCGGTGGCACGGGTTGTGGACGGCTTGGGCCGCGATCGGCGGCCGCCTTCGTGCTTCAGTGGGGGTGGCTGCGGCGTGGTGGCGGTGGCGCTTGCCCGGCGTGGTCGGGTGGCGGCAACGATCTTCGACCGCGGGCGCGTGGCGGCGGGCTGCTGTAGGTGCGAAGCCCCTCGGTGGTGGTGAAGTGGGGGCGGAGCGAGTCGCGGGGAGCCGACGGAGTTGGAGTTGCTTGACGGCCGGAGGTACTGGCTACCACCGGGTGGCTGGAGGTGCCGGCTGTCATGGGGGTCCCCCTGTCTGGATCTGGAGTTGCCGGATCTGACGGCGCGACCCCATCCCCTCCGGGTAGCGCTTGCTGACAGTTGGTCGACGGTGCAGGCTGCCCCGTGGGCAGGGGTTGGACTTGGTCCCCCTGCCGGGGGCTGGTTGTTCTTCCGCGAGGGCCTTGGGCTCTCCCTGTCCAGGTCGAGGTGGAGACTTGTGGTTGTTTGGGGAGGCGGCCACGTGTTTTGGCGTCGGTGTTGAGTTGTCAGAGGAAGCCGGGGCGGCGGCCCTGGATGGTGGGCTATACGATGGGCTTTCCGGCAGGCGTCGTGGTGGCGGTGGTGCCTACACCTATTGGCTGTGTGGACGGCAAGGGTGTAGGGATGGGAGGCTCTGGCATGCTCTCGTGGTGCCCGGATCTCGTATGGTTGGCCTGCCTCTCGTTGTGGTGTTGGCTGGCGACGTCTCCTGGTGGTATTGAAGGGTTCCCGAGCGAAAGCTTAGCGCTTGGCGCCGGCAACGACGGCGCCCGTGGGTGTCGTTTCCTTCATGAAGGCGTAGCCGTGGGTTCCGTTCATGTTCCAGGGCTCCGGGTGAAAACCCTTGTCTGTTCTCAGGCTCGGCAGCGGCGACGCGTTGCGCCGTCACCCTCCTGGGGGCGTTGCTGTGGAGTTATGCCGTTGCCGGTCGGTCCTATACGAGGTGGTAGTCTAGCTATAGGCTTCTTGTTGTATCTTTTGATCCGTTGTAAGAGAGTCTGCTCTCCACTATGTATCGTTCGGCCGTGTACTGTTTGGTGTTGTGGCTTTATATATAAAGCGGGACGAAAGCCTGTTTCGAGGCTGGTTTACTGCACGTGCAGACATACCATCCTTTTCTGTTGTTGAATGTTGAGAGTACCGAATCTGCGTTTCCTTCCATGGCCATATCGTTATCTTCTGCTCTGCAATTTTCTTGCTAATACTATTAGATCTGACACGTATGTATTTCTATGTTAAGATCTTATACCGATAGCATGGAATACGGCCAGGCTGGTGCCTTGGAGTTGCGCCATAGTTCATTTCGAGGACTATATGGAATATCTGAAGAATTTTTTCAAGAAAAATCCGGCTCTTCATTGTGACCCGCGTGCTGCAGCAGTTAAGGTAGATTCCTCTTAGCCTTCACCAAACCAAACAGTGTCGTTTTTTTTAATATCTTCGCAACTTACTAACATCTTGTCAAGTGTCTCGAGATGGAGACAATGTATGTCGGGAATCATGATGTTCACGATGACAACCTGAGCGTTGAGATAAATAATGTAGCAGAAAAGATCAAGAATGAAGGAACATTTGAGGGTGATTCTGCTGTCGTTGCTGCTGGCTTGGTGGTACATGCCTGCCTCTAACAAATCAGTCAATATTGTTGTCTGACTTTAATTTCTAGTTATTTGATATGCATTGACTTGTTTGCAACAATTGGAAAACTATCTATCATTTCCAGTGCATTGGTGTTGAAGCTAAGTTGATGTCCAAGCTATTGGCAAGTGATACAAAAATGTTAAAGTTTAGCAATGAAATCCGCCTCTGTGTCCTATGTATGTTGGCCTATAAGGGGACTGAATCTCATGCCATAGCCGGTGCCATGTTGGTATGTTCACTGCGAAGTGTGGCTTACATAAATTTTGTTATCCATGATTTCTGTGTTTCTTTTCACTAATTACAAATTGATCTTTTGAAGAGTCTTTCACAGGAGGCAAAGAAATCACGCAGGCTTGTCTACAAAGGGGATGCTAAAAGCTTCGCAAAGCTCCGGATTTGTTTTTCTGTTAGGAGGAGCACTCTTTGTTTTCTGGATCAACTACGTCAATCTTTTATTTCAGAAAGTACTGTTAATGGTGATGTGAATGCCTCGAACAATACGAAAAGGTAGTATGACCTGAATTATTATGTCTTTTCTTGTTCCATCTGTATTGTTTAGCTTGAATCATTGATTTCACTATGTGCTATGATGCTAGGGAGTTAAATAGCGATGAAGCTTTTGTGGAGAATGAGAAAAAGAAAAGAAAAGAGAAATGAGTGGCCATGGTAGAGACTTCTCTTATACGAGTTAATAATTTTGTCTGCCGTGTGAATGTTCTTAGTAATAACTAATAAGCATCATTTGTTGGTTCAGGAATTGGAGAAAGAAAAGACAAGCTGTCAAGTTATTGGGCATATGAGAAGGTTTGTCAAATTACTGAAGTGCCCTTATTAGTTTATAAAACAACCATATTACATGCCTGCAAGTTATGTAATGTTATGTAAACTGATTGTCACCGCAAACTTCATCATTTGACTTGCACATAACCTCCAGGTTCTAATTTTCACTAGTATCCTGCACCTTTCTTTAGTTGATCATAATGATGAGCATTACGATCCTTGGTTTTCCTTTCTACTGTTATTAGAGTGGATGATTATATGCATCTCATTAACATGCCCAGTGGTATTTGATAATTAGCAACATGTTCTGTTCATATTCTGACATATTAGTGCCATTCTTTAACTTAACAATCCTTGTCATTATTTCCTTTTTTGCAGGGTTAACGTCCTACAGTAGTGGAGTCCAAGGAAATGGTCTTTATCAAGTCAAGCAGACCTGACCATCAACAATGCTTTTGCGCCGCAGCATCTAGGTTGCTTGCAATCGTCTAGTTTCATAGGTTTCTCAGTTTTATCTACAGCTGTCGGATATCTTATTATTGTATTGTCCTTTGTAATCTTGTCAGTACTGAAATCACATGGTGTAGAACTGAACTAAATTTGTGTGGTGGTGCTTTTTGTCCGAAACTGGTCAGGCGAGACATCGCAGCTGACTTTTGATGAGAGGTTCACTTTGGGTGTCTTTTAGTGTGAGGCTTGTTTTTTCATGATCGAAAATACATTCTCTACATCTTAAAATTCTGAAAAGTCGTATACTTGTAAATGGTGGCCGGGCTTGTAAGAGCTACTCTAGCCGGTCTTCTAAAAAAATAGAGGAATATCCGTCCGAGTAAAGATTAGTGGAGTAATTTTACTCCATAAATTACTCCATTAATTTTGAGGTGTGCTACGCTACCGGTAGCCGGTCGACCTTATTAACAGATCCGCCCAGTTGCGAGCCATTAGATATGGTGGATCATGCGGCCGATTGACGTCTCCGTTATTACAACAAAAGTCTTGTTGCAGATTATTTTTTTCAACAAAAGGTCTTGTTACAGAAAGTTTTTGCAACAAAATCTATTTTTGTAACAGAGGACTTGTTGTAGAATTTTCGAAAGGCGTTTTCTGGTCTCCCCTTCGCCTGGGGAGCGACGACAAAGCCACATCAGCAACTCGTTCTGACAACGGTAGTGGTTGTTCGATGGTGCATGGTCCTTGATGTAATTATTATTATGTTTGAGGTGGTTTGTACTTCTTATTAATAACCTTTATAATAGAATAGATCTCGGTTCTTTCCGCCAAAATAAAAATAAAATAAGGTAGAGATAATTAATATGATGCCCCTCACATTATGGTCTTCAAAATGTTGCATGTGTAATGCATAGCAACCCAAGAATAGTAAGATAAGAGACTCTAAACACCGGAGCGAGAGGCATGCACGCTCCCTCAATCACCTTCACTCATGGGCATGGCGACAAGGTACCGAAGCATGCGCGAGTTGCGCTCTCCTCTATCGTCGCTTCACCACTCCCTAATTATACACCACTCTCTTCTAGACACGCCCGGCCGTGCTATATATTCCTCCCCGTTCCTCATCACCTGGATCGAGCAATGTCCCTGATGGAGCTCACCGTCCTACCTTCATACACCTAATAGAAATCAAGTCCATCACGAGGTAGGAGAAGGGGAGCTCGATCAATCGCTGCGGTGAATAATAATCTAATAAAGGAACCATGGAAGGGTTCCAGTGGAGCAGGCCCGTCTCCTTGCTCCTGTACGCCGTCTTCTTCCTGTCGGCGGCGGCCGTGTCGGAGGCCAACATCGGCGAGTTCGACGAGCACTGGCAGCGGCGCAAGCTGGAGGCCAGAGCCCGCGCGGAGGCCACCTACCAGTCCAACCCCATCGAGGTGGCCAACAGCTTAAACCGCGCCGTCCACAGAGCCGTTCGGGAGGAGAGCGGCTCGAGGAGGAAGTTGCTGGGACTGCACAAGAAGTTCAAAGGGCCTTGCAAGGCGACGAACCCGATCGACCGGTGCTGGCGGTGCCGCAACGACTGGGCGACGGACCGGATGCGTCTGGCACGGTGCGCGCAGGGGTTCGGGAGGAACGCCACGGGCGGGCTGGGCGGGAAGATCTACATCGTCACGGACGGCAGCGACGACGACGTGCTGGAGCCGCGGCCGGGCACGCTCCGGTGGGCCGTGATCCAGACGGAGCCCCTGTGGATCATATTCGCCAGGCCCATGCTGATCAAGCTCAAGGAGGAGCTGCTGGTGGGCAGCAACAAGACCATCGACGGCCGCGGCGTGCAGCTGCGCATCGCCGACGGCGCGCAGGTGACCGTGCAGTACGCGCACAACGTGATCATCCACAACATCCACGTCAACGACCTCATCGTGGGCAAGGGCGGCAGGATCCGGGACTCGCCGCAGCACGCCGGGTTCCGCACCCAGTCCGACGGCGACGGCGTGAGCGTCTTCGGCTCCACCAACGTGTGGCTCGACCACCTCTCCCTCGCCACCTGCCAGGACGGCCTCATCGACGTCATCGCCGAGTCCACCGGCGTCACCATCTCCAACTGCCACCTCACCAACCACAACGACGTCATGCTCTTCGGCTCCAGCGACAGCAACCCCAAGGACCAGATCATGCAGGTCACCGTCGCCTTCAACCACTTCGGGAGAGGCCTCGTGCAGAGAATGCCAAGGTCATCATCATCATCTCAACCTAGCTCTCCTCTCACAGTACAATCGGTAGAAACATCATCTATAAATCATCGCCTCTTGCTTAATTATCAGGTGCCGATGGGGATTCTTCCACGTGGTAAACAACGACTACACCCACTGGCTCATGTACGCCATCGGCGGCAGCAAGAACCCGACCATCATCAGCCAGGGGAACCGCTACATCGCGCCGCCGAACCTGGCGGCGAAGCTGATCACGAAGCGGCTGACCGCGTCGGAGGAGGAGTGGAAGAACTGGGTGTGGCACTCGCAGGGGGACCTGATGCTGAACGACGCCGTCTTCACCGACAGCGGCGGCGCCAACGAGAGGAAGTTCGCCAAGGACGACCTCATCACGCCCAAGCCGGGATCATACGTCACCAGGCTCACGCGCTTCGCCGGCTGCTTGCCCTGCAGGCCCGGCAAGCCCTGCTAAATCTAGGTGACCCCGCCGGCCGGCCGGAGTCGATCCCTTCCGAGTCTTCAATTTATAGCTTTGTTCAATTTTTTATACTCAAATTCGTGTATGTATTACTAGGACATTTGAGTAGTCTACGGGGTTCAAATCAGAGGACCCTGCAGGTTGTTCTTGTACATGCATTCGCCTTGTCAGCAGCCAGGCGACGCAGAGGGGATGACGGACGACAGAGAGAACATGTTTCTGTCTAGGTCATGCTGCTTACTTAGGGGAGGTGGAGGGCCGACAGAAAGCATGCACATATTGAAGAGAGCTGAGACTAATTTGTTGACGATTATTTTAAGGTTTATTGTCTGTTTATTTTCATTATATTTCAACTTTCTATACATACGTGCAAAATATACAAGTGAACATGTGTGCTATGCGCAGAAGAAAACATTTTTAGAACGGCTTTGCTACATCAACGGACGTTTACTGGATGTTTACGGGCTGATATTGACTTGTCGATTTTTGATTGGATTAAGGGGTACGCCGGGGCCCCACCCTGGGTGAAATTCAGGAGGGTGGAGAGTATTGTTGGAAAGCCCCGTAACAGCCCGTATGCGACCTGTGTGTTTAGCATTTCTTTTTGGGAGTGTCTAGGACTCAGTCGACTGAGACTTGGTGAAGTCTCAGTCGACTGACGTCAGCGTCGGATGTATGGGCCTGTTGCCCCGATCGATTTTCCTCCCACGTAAGTTCTCATTTGTCTGCTCAAGTGGGCTGCTTTTATCCTTTGTTTTGTTCTCTCAAATTGCTTCTCTCCTGCTGGGCTTTTTTCTCTTGCTTGTACGTGGGCAGCCCCCTTTGTTCTCTGTTGTTTTATCTCCTACAGGCTTGGTCTCACTTTTTCTTGCTTGTAGTTGGGCTGTCAAAATTATTGTTATCTGTGTCAATAATGCTCCCAGTGGATGTGCACTAGAGGAGTGTATCCCCATAAAACATAACGCATACAAAAAAATGTAGTGTGTATTGTATTATTTTGAGCACACAATTTTGACGCAAAAAGGGAAAAATAAATTAAGAAAAAACCATGGTTGAATCGACTGAGCTTCCTGGTGCATGTGGTAAAAGGTGCAAAATAAAAAGAGGAAGCGGGTAGTAGAAAACTGAAGCTCACTCTCTGATCAACAAAAAGGTTTTTCTTAGCTCACAAAAAAGGTTATTTGGAACACGAATTATGTTGCATACAACTAATTTCGGACTATAGTTGGGCATGCAACCGGCCCTTCCTTCTCTCTTGCCGTCGCCCCCCTCCGGCAAAACAAAGCCACTTACAGTTGCAACCAAGTTAGAAGGCATGCAGTTGCGTGCCTAGTGTGGGTCATGCAATTGGCCCCTCTCCTCGCCCGACAAAAAACAAATGACGGGTTGCGACCATGTTGGAAGACATGCAGTTGCATGACTACAGTTGGGCATGCAACCGGCCCTCCCTTCTCTCTTGCCGTCGCCCTACTCCGACATAACAACGGAAGCCGCTTACAGTTGCAACCAAGTTAGAAGACATGCAGTTGCGTGCCTAGTGTGGGACATGTAATTGGCCCCTCTCCTTGTCCGACGAAAAACAAAAGTCGAGTTGCGACCATGTTGGAAGACATGCAGTTGCGACCATGTTGGAAGACATGCAGTTGCATGACTACAGTTGGGCATGCAACCGGCCCCCCCTTCTCTCTTGCCGTCGCCCCACTCGGACAAAACAACGGAAGCCGCTTACAGTTGCAACCAAATTAGAAGACATGCAGTTGCGTGCCTAGTGTGGGACATGCAATTGGCCCCTCTCCTCGTCCGACGAAAAACAAAAATCGAGTTTCAACCAAGTTGGAAGACATGCGGTTGCGAGCATGTTGGAAGACATGCCGTTGCATGACTACAGTTGGGCATGCAACCGGCCCTCCCTTCTCTCTTGTCGTCGCCCCACTCCGACAAAACAAAGCCACTTACAGTTGCAACCAAGTTAGAAGACATGCGGTTGCGACCATGTTGGAAGACATGCAGTTGCATGACTACAGTTGGGCATGCAACCGGCCCCCCTTCTCTCTTGCCGTCGCCCCACTCCGACAAAACAACGGGAGCCGCTTATAGTTGTAACCAAGTTAGAAGACATGCAGTTGCATGCCTAGTGTGGGACATGCAATTGGCCCCTCTCGTCGTCCGACGAAGAACAAAAGTCGAGTTGCGACCATGTTGGAAGACATGCAGTTGCGACCATGTTGGAAGACATGCAGTTGCATGACTACAGTTGGGCATGCAACCCCCCCTTCTCTCTTGCCGTCGCCCCACTCCGACAAAACAACGGAAGCCGCTTACAGTTGCAACCAAGTTAGAAGACATGCAGTTGCGTGCCTAGTGTGGGACATGTAATTGGCCCCTCTCCTTGTCTGACGAAAAACAAAAGTCGAGTTGCGACCATGTTGGAAAACATGCAGTTGCGACCATGTTGGAAGACATGCAGTTGCATGACTACAGTTGGGCATGCAACCCCCCCCCCCCTTCTCTCTTGCTGTCGCCCCACTCGGACAAAACAACGGAAGCCGCTTAAAGTTGCAACCAAGTTAGAAGACATGCAGTTGCGTGCCTAGTGTGGGACATGTAATTGGCCCCTCTTCTCGTCCAACGAAAAACAAAAATCGAGTTGCAACCAAGTTAGAAGACATGCGGTTGCGACCATGTTGGAAGACATGCAGTTGCATGACTACAGTTGGGCATGCAACTGGCCCTCCCTTCTCTCTTGCCGTCGCCCCACTCCGACAAAACAAAGCCACTTACAGTTGCAACCAAGTTAGAAGGCATGCAGTTGCGACCATGTTGGAAGACATGCAATTGCATGACTACAACTGCGCATGCAATTGACCCCCCACTCTCTTGCCGCCGCCCCCTCCGACAAAACAAAGGCGCTTACAAAATGCAACTTGGTTAGAAGACATGCATTTGCGTGCCTATTCTCCGACATGCAACTGGCCCCTCACCTCATCCGGCAAAAACACAAAAAGGTCCTGTTGCAGCCAAGTTAGAAGACATGTAGTTGCGACCATGTTGGAAGACATGCAATTGCATGAGTACATTTAAGCATGCAAGTGCCCCCCCCCCCCCTCTCTCTTGCCGCCGCCCCCTCCGACAAAACAACGAAAGCCGCTTGCAGTTGCAACCAAGTTAGAAGACATGCAGTTGCGTGCCTAGCATGGGACATGCAACTGGCCCCTCTCCTCATCCGACAAAAAAACAAAAAACAAAAAAAAGCCGCTTATAGTTGCAACCAAGTTAGAAGACGTGCAGTTGTGTGCCTAGTGTGGGACATGCAACTGGCCCCACTCCTTGTCCGACAAAAGAAAAAGTCGAGTTGTGACCAAAGTTAGAAGACATGCAGTTGCGTGACTACATTTGAGCATGCAAGTGCCCCCCTCTCTCTTGTCGTCGCCCCACTCCGACAAAAACAACGGAAGCCGCTTACAGTTGCAACCAAGTTAGAAGACATGTAGTTGCGTGCCTACCGTGGGACATGCAACTGCCCCTCTCCTCATCCGACAAAAAAAACAACTGCATGTAATACAAAAAGATTCAGTAATACAAAAAGAAACTGCTAGTGAAAAAATGTTCAGTAATCATACCAACACCCTCACAAAAACACTGTAAAAAAATAAAAACAAAAAAAATAAAAAAATAAAACAAAAAATGCCTCTATATTACTTCAAACATCTGTCCATGAAAAAACGAATATACATGCAAACCTACATATACCGCTGAAATTCAACATGCATCTTGATAGACACGGACACAAAAAAATGGAATCTAATAAAAAAAAGAAAAGCTAAACACCGGGGGCGATTCTTTGCTTGAAAAGTACTAACCAATATACACCTGGAACCCACACAACCCCACTCAGATCTCTGGTGTGGCGCAAACAAAAAGAAAAGCAAGCAAAACTTGTGGATGACTCACACTGCCAGCAGCATCGGCCGAAAGCGCCACACCATAGATCCGTAATCGGCACTGTCTAGGTCCGATAGCAGCCCACCCCACCGAACAACTACCCCAGCCCCACAACGCTCGCGCGCGGCCACGCTTCGAAAATACAAGTAATACAAACACACTACATTTTTTTTATGCATTATGTTTCATGGAGACACACTCCAGTGCACATCGGATGGGAGTGTTGACGCAGACACCGTTATATTTTTGACAACCCAAATACAAGGTAAAAAAAGGAACCAACTAAGTAGGAGACAAGAAAAAAAAAAAAAAAAAAAGGTGCCCACACAAGCAAGAAATAAGGACAGCCCCGCACGAGACAATCTTTGGCATGTACAGCAGCCCACTTAACCAGACAAGTAAAAAAAGAAAGGACAAAGCCTCGTACATGACAAACCAGCCCAAGCGAACGAGAAGGAAATTGATCAGGCCATCGGGGCATCAGGGCCTATACCAACGATGCTGATGTCAGTCGACTGAGACTTCGCGAAGTCTCAGTCGACTGATTTTTAGCAGATCCGTTTCTTTTTTTTAGAAATAAGGTTGTTGTTGTTGGGGCTGGACAACAAGATGTGATCACAAATTCACTGAAACAACAAATATGCAAACAACACTCTCCACTTGTAGTGAATTTTCAAGTCAGGTTCAACCAAGAAGTAAACAACGGAATAAACTCAAACAACATGCACATGTGACACTTGATTTAACGTGGAAAAACAACCTCAACTTGAGAAGTAAAAAAGCACCGTTGTGGCCCCCACAACTTCACCGTTAGAATGGTGAGTACAAAATCTTCTCTAGAACCTCTCTCAGTGTTGCCAACCGGCAACAACAACAACCACAACGAGAGGCCAGATTTTAGCAAAGCAGAGTAACACGGCTTCTGTCCGTTTCTGAATTTTGCAAACTGCTTTTAAACCGCTGAATCAAACAACATCAAATTTGGTATGCAAACATACACACGTGTTCCTGAGATCCCCTCAAATTTTAGCTCAGTCGCACATTATTTGCCTACCCAGTCTATCCGTCTCCTAAAACTATTATGTGTTGAAACTGCAGCGGTACGAACTGACAAAACTGCAGCGGTACGAACAACATGCACATGTGACACTTGATTTAACGTGGAAAAACAACCTCAACTTGAGAAGTAAAAAAGCACCGTTATGGCCCACACAACTTCACCATTAGAATGGTGAGTACAAAGTCTTCTCTAGAACCCCTCTCAGTGTTGCCAACCGGCAACAACAACAACCACCACGAGAGGCAAGATTTTAGAAAAGCAGAGTAACACAGCTTCTGTCCGTTTCTGAATTTTGCAAACTGCTTTTAAACCGCTGAATCAAACAACATCAAATTTGGTATGCAAACATACACACGTGTTCCTGAGATCCCCTCAAATTTTAGCTCAGTCGCACATTATTTGCCTACCCAGTCTATCCGTCTCCTAAAACTATTATGTGTTGAAACTGCAGCGATACAAACTGACAAAACCACTCTCAATCAGATGCTCCACTAACCCAATCCTCAAACTAGCTAACCACATCGAAATACTTAAAGTAAGGAACGATCCCATCAAATTTGGTGCCAATCCAAGCACGTTTGATCCTCCAATCACCAGCTTAAATATTGTCTAGTCAAATGCGGCGAATCTGGACAGAACCTCTCTCTTCCTTCTTCCTCTCTCTCACAGGTTGTGTTCTTATTATGTGGTCTCTTTCACTCTCACAATCGAAGCCACCACCAGGTGAGTGGAGTGACTACGGTTTTATTCTTCCCTCCCTTCACTAGGAAGCACTCACAATCGTTGGATGCAAATGCATGTTAGACTTATGGGCTGATGTTGGGCTGCTAGCACACCTTCCTGTGAAGAGACTTGGCCCAACAGTTGTCCGACTTTAAGAATGAATCCCTTAGGTAACAAACAAGAGTGTCAACTAACAACTAAAACAAAGACCCATATCTACTATCGTGTTAATGGGGGCGTGGTTTGATGATACGCCAATTGAGTCACTAGCAGGTAATGATAACTGCATGAGCAATATCAGGCCTTGTGCACACCATAGCATATATATCAAACTCCCAACCACTAAAGCATAAGGAACATTCTGCATTACCTTTTTCTTCTTATTAATGGTAGGACACTGATTGGTACTCAAGTTGAAATGAGTTGCTAGTGAACAACTCGCCGCCTTTGCATTGTCCATTCTGAACTTACGAAGTACCTACTCAATATACTTCTATTGAGACAAGTACAAGTTGTTGGAATTTCAGTATCTCTCTAAATTCTCATCTTGAAATTATTGTTTGCTAGACCTAAGTCTTTCATAGCAAAATAATTGCTCAACTCCTTCTTCAGCTTAGCAATCTTAAAAACATTCTTGTCAACAATCAGGATATCATCAACATAGAGCAACATATAAGAAAATCATCATCTAAGAACCTCTGAATCAACACACATTGGTCTGAGCTACACTTCTTGTAGCCTTACTCCCCCATAATAGTTTCAAACTTCATGTATCATTGTATTGATGCTTGTTTCGGGCCATAGTAGAGACTTTTCTTCAACTTGCACACATAGTCTTTTTTGGCTTTCACAAAAAACCCCTCAGGTTGCTCCATGTAGATTTTTTCCTCCAACTCACCATAAAGGAATGTCGTCTTCACATCCATTTGTTCAACCTCGAAGTTGAGACTTGCTGTTACGCCAATGATTACTCTAATGGATGTCACCATCACAACCGGAGAAAATATCTCATCATAGTCAATGTGTTCTCTCTGGTCGAGTCCTTTTACAACTAGCCTGGTCCTGTAGCTTGGATGTGTTGTGTGCTCTTCTTATTTGATTTTGTAGACCCACTTGTTCTTCAAAACTTTCTTGCCGTACTGATGGAAATATGCCCTAGAGGCAATAATAAAGTTGTTATTATTTTATATTTCCTTGTTCATGATAAAGGTTTATTATTCATGCTAGAATTGTATTGACCGGAAACTTAAATACATGTGTGAATACATAAACAAATACCGTGTCCCTAGTGAGCCTCTACTAGACTAGCTCGTTGATCAAAGATGGTTAAGGTTTCCTAACCATAGACATGAGTTGTCATTTGGTAACGGGATCACATCATTAGGAGAATGATGTGATGGACAAGACCCATCCGTTAGCTTAGCATATGATCGTTCTGTTTATTGCTACTACTTTCTTGAATGTCAAATACATGTTCCTCAGACCATGAGATCATGCAACTCCCGGATACCGGAGGAATACCTTGTGTGCTATCAAACGTCACAACGTAACTGGGTGATCATAAAGATGCTCTACAGGTATCTCCGAAGGTGTCCGTTGAGTTGGCATGGATCGAGACTGGGATTTGTCACTCCGTGTTTCGGAGAGGTATCTCTGGGCCCTCTCGGTAATGCACATCATAAGAAGCTTGCAAGCAAAGTGACTAAGGAGTTAGTTACGGGATGATGTATTACGGAACGAGTAAAGAGACTTGCCGGTAACGAGATTGAACTAGGTATGGAGATACCGACGATCGAATCTCGGGCAAGTAACATACCGACGGACAAAGGGAATTACGTATGTTGTCATTGCGGTTCGACCGATAAGATCTTCGTGGAATATGTAGGAACCAATATGAGCATCCAGGTTCCACTATTGGTTATTGACCGGAGAGGCGTCTCAGTCATGTCTACATCATTCCCGAACCCGTAGGGTCCGCACGCTTAACGTTCGTAGATGATATAGTGTTATATGGGTTATGTGAATTGGTAACCGAATATTGTTCGGAGTCCCGGATGAGATCCCGGACGTCACGAGGAGTCTCGGAATGGTCGAGAGGTAAATATTTATATATGGGAAGTCATATTTTGGGTTCCGAAAAAAGGTGCAGTTTTTTCGGTATTGTATCGGGAAGCTTCCAGAAGGTTCCGGAGGATTCCGGAGGGGTCCGGAAGTCCACAAGTGGGTCCACCACGTCCCAAAGGGCTGGCATGGGCTAAGGGGAGGTGCCCTGGCCTTATTGGGCCAGGCGCACCAAGTCCTCAAAAGCCCACGCAGCTAGGGAAGGAAAAAAGGGAGAGTCCTAGTAGGAATAGGATTGGACTTTGGAGTCCAAGTCCACGTGTGTACTATTCACGGTTACTGTTCACGTGGCACTATTCCTTCTACTCCAAGCCCCTACACATATATAAATAGAGGAGAGGGGGCGCCGCAGAGGACACAACATTGTCTTAGCCATGTGCGGCGCCCCCCTCCACAGTTCCGTCCCTGGGTCATATTTTCGCAGTGCTTGGGCGAAGCCCTGCGGAGATAGCATCACCATCACCGTCACCACGCCGTCGTGCTGCCGGAACTCATCCACTACCTCGCCGTCTTGCTGGATCAAGAAGTCGAGGACGTCACCGAGCTGAACGTGTGCTGAACGCGGAGGTGCCGTACGTTCGGTGCTCGGTCGGTTGGATCGTGAAGTTGTTCGACGACATCAACCGCGTTGTTCTAACGCTTCCGCTTACGGTCTAGGAGGGTACGTAGACACACTCCCCCTCTCGTAGCTATGCATCTCCATGGATAGATCTTGCGTGTGCGTAGAATTTTTTTTGTTTTCCATGCAACGTTCCCCAACAGTGGCATCATGAGCCAGGTCTATGCGTAGATGATATGCATGAGTAGAACACAAAGAGTTGTGGGCGGTGATCGTCATACTGCTTACCACCAATGTCTTATTTTGATTCGGTGGTATTGTAAGATGAAGCGGCCCGGACCAACCTTACATGTCCACGTACATGAGACCGGTTCCACCGACAGACATGAAACTTGTTTTGCATAAAGGTGGCTGGCGGGTGTCTGTTTCTCCTACTTTAGTTGAATCGAATTTGACTGCGGCCGGTCCTTGTTGAAGGTTAAAACAGCAAACTTGATAAATCACCGTTGTGGTTTTGTGCCGTAGGTAAGAACGGTTCTTGCTAGAAGCCCGTAGCAGCCACGTAAAACTTGGAACAACAAAGTAGAGGACGTCTAACTTGTTTTTGCAGGGTATGCTGTGATGTGATATGGTCAAGACATGATGTGATATACGTTATTGTATGAGATGATCATGTTTTGTAATTTATCGGCAACCGGCAGGAGCCTTATGGTTGTCTCTTTATTGTATGAAATGCAAGCGCCATGCAATTGCTTTACTTTATCGCTATGCGTTAGCAATAGTTGTAGAAGCAATAGTTGGCGAGACGACCACGACACAACGATGGAGATCAAGGTGTCGAGCCAGTGACGATGGAGATCATGACGATGCTTTGGAGATGGAGATCAAAAGCACAAGATGATGGCCATATCATGTCACATATTTTGATTGCATGTGATGTTTATCCTTTATGCATCTTATTTTGCTTAGAATGATGGTAGCATTATAAGATGATCCCTTCACTAAATTTCAAGATAAAAGTGTTCTCCCCGAGTATGCACCGTTGCTAAAGTTCGTCGTTTCGAAGCATCTCGTGATGATCGGGTGTGATAGATTCGACGTTCACATACAACGGGTGTAAGCCAGTTTTACACAAGCAAAATACTTGGGTTAAACTTGACGAGCCTAGCATATATAGACATGGTCTCGGAACACTGGAGACCGAAAGGTCGAACATGAGTCATATAGTAGATATGATCAACCTGGAGATGTTCACCATTGATGACTATCCCATCTCACGTGATGATCGGACATGGGCTAGTTGATTTGGATCATGTAACACTTAGTTAACTTGAGGGATGTTAATTTAAGTGGGAGTTCATTAGTAATTTGATTAATTGAACTTAATTTATCATAAACTTAGTCTTGATAGTTTCTTTGCATATCTATGTTGTAGATAAATGGCCCGTGCTACTGTTCCGTTGAATTTTAATGCGTTCCTAGAGAAAGCTAAGTTGAAAGATGATGGTAGCAACTACACGGACTGTGTCCGTAACTTGAGGATTATCCTCATTGCTGCACAGAAGAATTATGTCCTTGATGCACCGCTAGGTGATGGACCTGCTGCAGGAGCTGCTGCAGATGTTGTGAACGCCTGGTAGGCTCGATCTGATGACTACTTGATAGTTCAATGTGCCATGCTCTACGGCTTAGAACCGGGACTGCAAAAGCGTTTTGAACGCCACGGAGCATATGAGATGTTCCAAGAGCTGAAATTGATATTTCAAGCTAATGCCCGGGTTGAGAGATATGAAGTCTCCAACAAGTTCTTTAGCTGTAAGATGGAGGAGAACAGTTCTGTCAATGAACACATACTCAGAATGTCTGGGTACCACAACCACTTGACTCAGCTGGGAATTGATCTTCCGGTTGAGAGCGTTATTGACAGAGTTCTTCAGTCACTGCCACCAAGCTATAAAGGCTTCGTGATGAACTATAATATGCAAGGGATGGAGAAGACAATTCCCGAGCTCTTCGCGATGCTGAAATCAGCAGAGGTAGAAATCAAGAAGGAGCATCAAGTATTGATGGTTAACAAAACCACTAGTTTCAAGAAAAAAGGCAAGGGAAAGAAGGGGAACTTCAAGAAGAACAGCAAGCAAGTTGCCGCTCCCACGAAGAAACCCAAAGCTGGACCTAGGCCTGAAACAGAGTGCTTCTACTGCAAAGGGACTGGTCACTGGAAGCGGAACTGCCCCAAGTATTTGGCAGATAAGAAGGATGGCAAAGTGAGCAAAGGTATATTTGATATACATATTATTGATGTGTTCCTCACTAATGCTCGCAGTAGCACCTGGGTATTTGATACTAGTTCGGTTGCTCATATTTGTAACTCGAAACAGGAGCTACGGAATAAGCGAAGATTGGCTAAGGACGAGGTGACGATGCGCGTCGGGAATGGTTCCAAGGTTGATGTGATCGCCGTCGGCACGCTACCTCTACATCTACCTTCGGGATTAGTTTTAGACCTCAATAATTGTTATTTGGTGCCAGCGTTGAGCATGAACATTATATCTGGATCTTGTTTATTGCGAGACGGTTATTCATTTAAGTCAGAGAATAATGGTTGTTCTATTTATATGAGTAACATCTTTTATGGTCACGCACCTTTTGTGAATGGTCTATTCTTGTTGAATCTCGATCGTAGTGATACACATATTCATAATATTGATGCCAAAAGATGCAAAGTTGATAATGATAGTGCAACATACTTGTGGCACTGCCGTTTAGGTCATATTGGTGTAAAGCGCATGAAGAAACTCCATGCGGATGGACTTTTGGAATCTCTTGATTATGAATCATTTGATACTTGCGAACCATACCTCATGGGCAAGATGACTAAAACTCCGTTCTCCGGAACAATGGAGCGAGCTACTGATTTGTTGGAAATAATACATACCGATGTATGCGGTCCGATGAATGTTGAAGCACGCGGCAGGTATCGTTATTTTCTAACCTTCATAGATGATTTGAGTAGATATGGGTATATCTACTTGATGAAACACAAGTCTGAAACATTTGAAAAGTTCAAAGAATTTCAGAGTGAAGTAGAGAATCATCGTAACAAGAAAATAAAGTTTCTACGATCTGATCGCGGAGGCGAATATTTGAGTTACGAGTTTGGCCTTCTTTTAAGAAAATGTGGAATTGTTTCACAACTCACGCCACCTGGAACACCACAGCGCAATGGTGTGTCCGAACGTCGTAACCGTACTTTATTGGATATGGTGCGTTCTATGATGTCTCTTACCGATTTGCCACTATCGTTTTGGGGTTATGCATTAGAGACAGCTGCATTCACGTTAAATAGGGCACCGTCTAAATCCGTTGAGACGACACCATATGAACTATGGTTTGGCAAGAAACCTAAGCTGTCGTTTCTTAAAGTTTGGGGATGCGATGCTTATGTGAAAAAGCTTCAACCTGATAAGCTCGAACCAAAAGCGGAGAAGTGTGTCTTCATAGGATACCCTAAAGAAACAATTGGGTACACCTTCTACCACAGATCCGAAGGCAAGGTCTTTGTTGCCAAGAATGGGTCCTTTCTAGAGAAGGAGTTTCTCTCGAAAAAAGTGAGTGGGAGGAAAGTAGAACTTGATGAGGTAATTGTACCTTCTCTCGAATTGGAAAGTAGCTCATCAGAGAAAACCGTTCCCGTGATGCCTACACCAATAAGAGAGGAAGATAATGATAAAGATCATGAAACTTCAGATCAAGTTACTACTGAACTTCGTAGGTCGACCAGAGTACGTTCCGCACCATTGTGGTACGGTAATCCTATTCTGGAAGTTATGTTGTTAGACAACAGCGAACCTACGAACTATGAAGAAGCTATGATAAGCCCGGATTCCGACAAATGGCTTGAGGCCATGAAATCTGAGATAGGATCCATGTATGAGAACAAAGTGTGGACTTTGGTGGACTTGCCCGATGATCGGCAAGCCATTGAGAATAAATGGATTTTTAAGAGGAAGACAGATGCTGATGGTAATACCACTGTCTACAAAGCTCGACTTGTCGCGAAAGGTTTTCGACAAGTTCAAGGGGTTGACTACGATGAGACTTTCTCACCCGTAGCGATGCTTAAGTCTGTCCGAATCATGTTAGCAATTGCCGCATTTTATGATTATGAAATCTGGCAAATGGATGTCAAAACTGCATTCCTTAATGGTTTTCTCAAAGAAGAGTTGTATATGATGCAACCAGAAGGTTTTGTCGATCCTAAGGGTGCTAACAAAGTGTGCAAGCTCCAGCGATCCATCTATGGACTGGTGCAAGCATCTCGGAGTTGGAATATACGCTTTGATGAGGTGATCGAAGCATATGGTTTTGTACAGACTTACGGTGAAGCCTGTATTTACAAGAAAGTGAATGGGAGCTCTGTAGCATTTCTAATATTATATGTGGATGACATATTGTTGATTGGAAATGATATAGAATTTCTGGATGGCATAAAGGGATACTTGAATAAGAATTTTTCAATGAAAGACCTCGGTGAAGCTGCTTATATATTGGGCATCAAGATCTATAGGGATAGATCAAGACGCTTGATAGGACTTTCACAAAGCACATACCTTGACAAAGTTTTGAAGAAGTTCAAAATGGATCAGTCAAAGAAAGGGTTCTTGCCTGTCTTGCAAGGTGTGAAGTTGAGTCAGACTCAATGCCCGACCACGGCAGAAGATATAGAGAAAATGAAAGTCATTCCCTATGCCTCAGCCATAGGTTCTATTATGTATGCCATGATGTGTACCAGATCTGATGTGGGCCTTGCCATAAGTTTGGCAGGGAGGTACCAGAGTAATCCAGGAGTGGATCACTGGACATCGGTCAAGAATATCCTGAAGTACCTGAAAAGGACCAAGGACATGTTTCTCGTTTATGGAGGTGACGAAGAGCTCGTCGTAAAGGGTTACGTCGATGCAAGCTTCGACACTGATTCGGATGACTCTAAGTCACAAACCGGATACATATTTATATTAAATGGTGGAGCTGTCAGTTGGTGCAGTTCCAAGCAGAGCGTCGTGGCGGGATCTACGTGTGAAGCGGAATACATAGCTGCTTCGGAAGCAGCACATGAAGGAGTCTGGATGAAATAGTTCATATCCGATCTAGGTGTAATACCTAGTGCATCGGGTCCAATGACAATATTTTGTGACAACACTGGAGCAATTGCCATAGCCAAGGAGCCCAGGTTTCACAAGAAGACCAAACACATCAAGAGACGCTTCAACTCCATTCGTGAATATGTCAAGGATGGAGACATAGAAATTTGCAAAGTACACACGGATCTGAATGTGGCAGACCCGTTGACTAAGCCTCTTCCACGAGCAAAACATGATCAGCACCAAGACTCCATGGGTGTTAGATTCATTACTATGTAATCTAGATTATTGACTCTAGTGCAAGTGGGTGACTGATGGAAATATGCCCTAGAGGCAATAATAAAGTTGTTATTATTTTATATTTCCTTGTTCATGATAAAGGTTTATTATTCATGCTAGAATTGTATTGACCGGAAACTTAAATACATGTGTGAATACATAAACAAATACCGTGTCCCTAGTGAGCCTCTACTAGACTAGCTCGTTGATCAAAGATGGTTAAGGTTTCCTAACCATAGACATGAGTTGTCATTTGATAACGGGATCACATCATTAGGAGAATGATGTGATGGACAAGACCCATCCGTTAGCTTAGCATATGATCGTTCTGTTTATTGCTACTGCTTTCTTGAATGTCAAATACATGTTCCTCAGACCATGAGATCATGTAACTCCCGGATACCGGAGGAATACCTTGTGTGCTATCAAACGTCACAACGTAACTGGGTGATCATAAAGATGCTCTATAGGTATCTCCGAAGGTGTCCGTTGAGTTGGCATGGATCGAGACTGGGATTTGTCACTCCGTGTTTCGGAGAGGTATCTCTGGGCCCTCTCGGTAATGCACATCATAAGAAGCTTGCAAGCAAAGTGACTAAGGAGTTAGTTACGGGATGATGTATTACGGAACGAGTAAAGAGACTTGCCGGTAACGAGATTGAACTAGGTATGGAGATACCGACGATCGAATCTCGGGCAAGTAACATACCGACGGACAAAGGGAATTACGTATGTTGTCATTGCGGTTCGACCGATAAGATCTTCGTGGAATATGTAGGAACCAATATGAGCATCCAGGTTCCACTATTGGTTATTGACCGGAGAGGCGTCTCAGTCATGTCTACATCATTCCCGAACCCGTAGGGTCCGCACGCTTAACGTTCGTAGATGATATAGTGTTATATGGGTTATGTGAATTGGTAACCGAATATTGTTCGGAGTCCCGGATGAGATCCCGGACGTCACGAGGAGTCTCGGAATGGTCGAGAGGTAAATATTTATATATGGGAAGTCATATTTTGGGTTCCGGAAAAAGGTGCAGTTTTTTCGGTATTGTATCGGGAAGCTTCCAGAAGGTTCCGGAGGATTCCGGAGGGGTCCGGAAGTCCACAAGTGGGTCCACCACGTCCCAAAGGGCTGGCATGGGCTAAGGGGAGGTGCCCTGGCCTTATTGGGCCAGGCGCACCAAGTCCTCAAAAGCCCACGCAGCTAGGGAAGGAAAAAAGGGAGAGTCCTAGTAGGAATAGGATTGGACTTTGGAGTCCAAGTCCACGTGTGTACTATTCACGGTTACTGTTCACGTGGCACTATTCCTTCTACTCCAAGCCCCTACACATATATAAATAGAGGAGAGGGGGCGCCGCAGAGGACACAACATTGTCTTAGCCATGTGCGGCGCCCCCCTCCACAGTTCCGTCCCTGGGTCATATTTTCGCAGTGCTTGGGCGAAGCCCTGCGGAGATAGCATCACCATCACCGTCACCACGCCGTCGTGCTGCCGGAACTCATCCACTACCTCGTCGTCTTGCTGGATCAAGAAGTCGAGGACGTCACCGAGCTGAACGTGTGCTGAACGCGGAGGTGTCGTACGTTCGGTGCTCGGTCGGTTGGATCGTGAAGTTCTTCGACGACATCAACCGCGTTGTTCTAATGCTTCCGCTTACGGTCTAGGAGGGTACGTAGACACACTCCCCCTCTCGTAGCTATGCATCTCCATGGATAGATCTTGCGTGTGCGTAGAATTTTTTTTGTTTTCCATGCAACGTTCCCCAACATGGGCCACTTCACCACCTCATAAGTATGATTTTTTATGCAAGGAATCCATCTCTTCTTGCATAGCCTTTTTTCACTCATTCTTTTGTCCCTTTCGTTGCATATACAAATCACTCGGGTTCTGAATCATCGGATAATAACACCGCATATTGATCCGACAAATACCAAGTGGAAGGAATTTGACCACTACTGGATCGTCTAAGTGGAGCAGCTGGTGGACTGTCTGGTGTTGGTGCTTGCTGCTAATCTGGATCACCAACTTCATCATCATACTGTTGCTTCTGTTGGGAGCATCTTCTTCACCTGCACTATCATGTACATCAAGCGGTACAACTTTTGCATATGTTTCAGCTTGCAATGTAGCGGGAGCTGCACGAACTAGGTCAGAATCAATCATGTCTTGCTGCAGTTGTGGAGGAACGGAACATCTCGACTTTCGACAACATTCCTTGCTATATGGTCAAATAGCTTGTAGCCAAACTCACCACCTACATAGCCAAGAAAGATGCATAGTCGTGTATTCGAATCAAGGTTTGACCTTTTATCTGGAGGAATATGAACGAAGTCCTTGCACCCCAAAACTTTTAGGTGGTCATATGAGACGTCCTTGTGATACCAGACCCTGTTAGGAACATCTCCCCGCAAAGGATAAATTGGTGAGAGGATGACTTCCAGAGCACAAATTAAGATCATGATGGTCCCGACACAAATATATGGTTGTAAGCATAAGTCCTCATACCCATGCCTATTTTTATTATAAGTGTTTTCAGTGTCAGCTTGATTTACGATCCGGTCAAAAGCTATTTAATTCTCTAGCAAAATCTTGTTTGAGACCCTAGCTTAAAGGACACCGTCCTCTCGTGGTTTCGATAACTCAGGGTCACCTCTGGGAAAAAGGCGAGAATCCTTTCTGCTCCATTTCCGGATCACTAAAGGAAGTAACCATGATTACACCAATTTGGCCACTAGGAGGTAATGATACAGGCAGGACAATATCCATCTAGGGACTGAGCTCAAAAGCATCAGTTTTTTTTGCTTATTTATTACAATAAACCGAAACACAATGTGCATTTATATTTATTGTATAAACATATGTGCACTAAAAAACCTTGGACCTAATACTCGTTTACGAATTGCACGAAATAAACAAAATGTATTTTGACCAGCATTCTTCTGCATTTCTTTTGTACAAATAAAATATGCTTGTTTTCGAATAAATTGTATTTTTTTTGCTACGCAATGCATAGTTGTTCCTTTAGAAATGATTTTTTAATAAAAAAAACTATAGTATACGTAACAGAAAGACTTAGATGGATACAAGAAACATAGCTCCTTGATAAAAATAGAAGTTACACTAAGGTCGTCGGAAGTCGTGGTCTCCAAGTCCTTCTCATCTCGATTTTCCTGTAAGCCTCCAGTACCAGAAGTTGCACCAAGCAAATCCTACACAAAGTACGACTAATCTTAGGGGTTCTTAAGAGCCACATGAGCGGCTCACCTCACCAGGCAAGAACTTAAGATCGTTAACGCATGACTAGGAGACACCCCTTGCAAGCATGATGCATGGTTGACCACTAGATTCCTCAAATCATTGCAAAAGAATATATAGAGCACGAAGAAATGGAGTCAAATAATCACAATCACCGACGCCTCGGAGGAACATCGGATGAGAAATTACTAGATTATGGTTGATCCACTGGTACCATACACACCATTGGCTCTCTGGTGTGCTGTGAAGACTACGTTGTGACGGGGATATAACTAGATGACTTCCAAGCATTGATCAGGGGTTCCCCTACCACCTCCTGGCACCATGAAGGTCACCAGGGGCGAGAAGAATCGGTGGAAAACAAAAATTATGATGTCTTCCTCTCATCCCTGGTACCTAGTGTTGTGCACATCATCCACTTATATAACCCTAGCCACATAGTCGAGATTGTTTGTGAAAAAAGAATCAAACTGTGCGAGTGTGAATAGTTGCTAATAGATATTGACGTCTCCTTTGGATTACATGATTTTCAACCTTTTTATGTTTAGGCTCATTTGGATCACATGAACATTATTGAAAACTGTCAATAGATACTGCTTCTAGTTCCATAGAAGTTTTACTATCACTAACTTCTTTTTCACTTATTCGTCGTGTGTTTCCTAGTATACCCGAGGTGAGCAGAATCTGTAAGAAAACATAAATGATGATGTCTACCTCTCCTTGGCGCCACAATATTTGTGAATGTCATCCACTTATAAACCCGGCCACATGGTTGTTGAAGAAAAAAAAATCAAAACGTGCAATTGTGAATAGTTGGTACCGGTATTAAGGTACCATTTGGATTACAAGATTTTTGTAGGACCTCTACCTTATCAGACTCCTTTGGATCACATATTCACATGGACGTTGTTGATAAGTTTCCATACTTATTGCTTCTTGTTCCGTAGAAGTTTCAATATCACTAATTTGTTGTTCACTCATTTCGTCTAGGATCGATGTACTTTTGCGTGTTTTCTAGTACATGTTCTCCCACAAGGTGGGGGACCCGGGTTTGGGGTTGGTTGTGTTGGCTCGCCCTAGCTTTGGCTAGGGCTCAGTTTAGGTGTTTGGCTGTTGGTGATGTCATCGGCAGCATGGAATAAGGTCTCCCATCATCCTCGTCCCCGTGGCAATGATTGGTGTTGGCAGAGGGCATGTGGAGCTTCAACCAGGGCCAGGTCTTGTGCCTGTTTCTCTCTACGTTTCGTCTAGTTTGTCTTGGATGACATCGTTCAACAAAGTGCACGGCGATGGTTCGTGTTTTGGTCTTCTGGCTTCTTGCCCACTCAACGATGCATGGCCAGCTTCAAGTTCGTTGGGAATCTAGCGAGGTAAAGTCTCCCGGTTCTGTCTTGCAGGAGCTGGGATGGCTGTCCAGCCGCTTCGCCTTCTTCTTCGGGATGAGGATCTGGTTTTTCTTCATTATAGCCATCTTCTTCTGGCTTCGACCGGCGACTTCTCGGTCACTGCACCAACAATGTTACCTCGGCTCCTAGGGTATTCCAAAGATCAATAGGCGACATCAAGCTCTGTTCATGGGAACAGCACGCAGTCGGGGAGTGTGGAAGGCTGGCGGACGTGGATATACCCAAGGACATGTGTTGTACACAAGACGAAGAAAAATAGCACACGCACACAACGAAATATAGTCAATCAGCAGTGGAGACATACACGGGACTACATACATCCTTCCGGCAGAAGATCCGAGCTAGCGGGCATCGCCTCAGTCTCCTTCCCCATCTCAGATCGATCTGAGTCCTCGACTGAACCCAGCACCCCTGTCTCGTCTTCGCTCGCCGGCCACCACCATGGCCCAATCCCCACCCCAAACCCTAGCCTTCCTCCTCCTTCCCTTCATCCTCCTCTCGATTGCCCCCGCCGCCAGCGGGGCCGCGTTCGCCGGCCTCGACGCCTTCCTCGTGTCGGCCGCCGCGCGCGACCCCTCGGCCGCCAACGACACCTTTGGCTCTCTCCCCGCCGGCCTGCGCCGCGCGCTCTCCGCCCCGTCCCCGATCGCCCCGTCTCGCCTCCTCTCCCTTTCCGCCGCCGTTCCCGTCAACGTCCGCCTCGCTGGCTCCTCCTTCCCGCCCACCTCCGCCCGCCTCCTCCCTTCCTTTGTCTCGTCCGCCGTGTCCTCCTCCCACTTCCTCTCCAGCCGCCCCCCGCACCGCCTCGCGGTCTCCCACAACATCCACCTCGATGTCGCCGCCCTCGCCGCATCCTCCGACCTCGTGACCCGCGCCGCGACCGCCGTCCTCGCCCACCTCAATGCTGCCCCCGCGCCCTTCCACTCCAACGCCCTCTCCTCCGTGCCTTACAAAATCGTCGACGATATCGTCGCTGAGGACTACCGAGCGCACGCCGGCTCGGCTTCCTCCCCGGCCGTCTACATCTACTTGCTCGACCTCGGCCCGCAGCCGCGTTCGTACGCCTACACCGCGGCCTCCTCCTCTGCCGATGGCCATTCGCCTGCGTTCTCCCGCTGCCTCGCCCCTCTCTGGACTGGCAAGGAGCGCTACATCTGGATCGACCTCGGTGCAGGCCCGGTGGACTACGGGCCGGCGCTCTCCGGCGAAGGCGTCCTCCCTCGTGGTGAGTTTCATCCTCTTGCTGCACTCCACGGCCGCCCCAAGTCGGACAAAGCACTCCTCGCGGATCTGGCCTCACTGGTTCTCAGTGCTTACAAGTCGTTGCTAGTGCCTTCACTCAGAATCCCAGTGCATTATGAGAGTTCTTTGCTTATTCGTTTTGTTCACATCCATGGTGAAGAGAAAGATCCTGTTGGACTCGATTGGAGTTCGATTGAACAGTCGATTCGGGATGGAGATCTGCCCTTCGATGGTCAGAGCTTGAAGTTTGATTTGCACAGTGTCAAGTACTCTGAGTGCTCAATTTGTTCGTTTGCAATTGCCCGCTCAACACACTCATTCACATCCAGGTTCTTGTTTGAGAATTACACGATGATAGTGAGTGAGTACTTGGACTCCAAGAGGATGAGGCAGGTGCTGTCAGACTCATCGGATGAGATGCATCGTGTGGCTGGGATTCATGATGACGATGAGCATGACAAGGTTGTGCCAGTTTATGTTTTTGATTTGGATTTCGATAAGCTTCTGTTGTTAGATAGGTACCACCAAGCGGTGGCTTTCCGTGATATGGTGGTTGCTGTGAGGACAAGGAGCTCGCAAACGGTCAGTGACTACAGCTGTAATGGTCGACATGTAATTACAATGACTAGAAATCTCGATCGTCCGATCATCAGCTCAGTTCTGCAGACCATGTTTGGTGTGTCACCTACACACCAGTCATGGAGCCCTGAGCACAATGCCACGGTTGTTGATTACACTTGGAGCACCGGACATACACCATTTGGGCCGTTCTCAGAGACCAAATCACTGTCTTTTGTGCAGAAAGATGCAGCCCGTAGGAACGTTCTTCTTACCACCCTCAACTACACAATCACTAGTACAGTTGAGGTTCTGGAGTCACTGGCTGCCCACGGTGGGGAGAATATACTCCTTAGAAAGAAAAGGCATGTTGAGTTCATTCAAAGGTGGAATCTGCTCACTTATAAGTTGGAGAAGGTGGTGTCAGCCATGTCCCGCCTGGATTACAACAAGGCAATGTACCTTTTGAGATCTTCAGATCATGATATGTATGCCATTTACATGTTGGTGTATCAGGCTTCTCAGGAGCTGGAGGCCTCACTAGTTTGCTTCAAAGACCCACCATTCCCATGGCTATCAGTTTCCATGTCTGGAGTCTTTGTTTTTGGTTTCTTTTTTGTGTATTCTAAGAGGGATAGTTTGTTTAGGAGCAAAAGGAAGCAGTTCTGAGTTCTGACAGCAGCTTTGTTGGTGGATACTGTTTGAAAGCTTCACCCTGATGCGACCATAGTTGACAGCTGCCAGGAAATTGCATCCTTGCATATTACATGGAGCAGTGACTAGACACTGGGAGTGGGTGCATCTTGTTCCAAGATAAACTTATAAGAGGTATTCTAGATTATTTGAGGAAGTCGACACTTCCACTTGTCTTGTAAGTTTAATGTGCCTGAATTGCCCTTCATACATAATGTTGATCTAGATTTTGCAGACATTACGTGTTTTATTTTGTTGACTAGCATGTTCCCTATCATTTTTGCTGTGTGCATCCTATGCTCATGTCTGGTTTCTACATGTTAGATTCTACAGTTTCCACGGTAAAAAGAAGAACCCCACAGTTTCAGTAGGTTCTACACCATGTCTGAAGTTCTTTTTATCATTCTCTTTTTTAGTGACATCTCTACTTCGACAAATTTGTCTTGTCATATCATATGAGTTTCGGATTACAAGGGTTTCGAGACGACTATCATAACTGTAGTAACTTCAAGGCTTCAATCCTTAGCATTTGTGTCACATACGTAGGAATCCTTTCGTTATTTATTAAGCTTGATGAATAGCTGATGTCCTTGAGAAGCTAAGGTGTGGTTAAAATTGCTAGAGTTGTAAGGCTTACATGTTCGAGACACTGGATTTTTTTCCGTCCATTTGTAGCGCTCTCTATGTTCATGCTTTCTTTGCTGCTACTTTATCAGCACCCTAGTCGGAAGTCTGCTTATAATGTAAGCAGGTTAATCCCCCATTAAGGCAAAAGTGAAACTGGTGGGATTCTTAGGATTTGTTATTAGATTAAGTTGTTTTGGTGTAGCATCAGAATTTGTTAATAGAGAAAGTTTTATATGTGAGGAACTACTGATCAGTAGGACGTCAACTAATCCAGGGAACATGTCAAAAACGAGAGACAAAGATGCTTCTTTTTCCATCTAAATTTGTTGTATTTGAAATGTGACATGCTAGAAAAGGCGGTGACACTCATTCTTCCATGAAAATAAAATAAGTACGTAATTGATAGGGATACAAAGTAGTGAGATCAAGAAGCATAAGTGAAGCAGAGTATCTCTCGAACAAGCAGGAGTCATATTGCTAGAGAAAAGAGGAAAATGATGAAGCAAAGAATCAAGCTGGATGGAGTTTTTTTTTAAACGAGCAGATGGAGTAACAGTATTGCATAAACAGACTGAAGTTGAATGTAAATCACACGGCTTGGAAAAGAAATGAAGAAAATGCATAAATTTGGACAGAATTTGACTGTTCGGTGTCAAAAGCTGCCCTTCAGTCATGAAAGCATACGGATGATCAAACTGGAGCAAGAAGGAAGATTTTAACCACCTGCCCAGATTTAGTACATTCGGTCCCGTTGATTTTTCTTTTGAGCTTGGAACATTAGGATTGCATTAACCATCTGGTGCTGCCAAGTCGCTGGCCATGGAAGATTTAGGGCGTGTTCGGCAACTCCCTCGCTCCCAACTCCGCCTGCCCAGATGCCGTAATTTAGTCTTTGAACTGGGGACCTGTTCAGAGAGAATTGGGGAATTGGGCTCACCCAACAGCGCACAGGCCGCACACCACAGGAGGCTGGACCCTCCTTAACCTGCCACTGGATTGGGCCCAAAAACGATCCTTGAGCACATATAGTAATCTTCCCATGTAAAGCTATCAGAGAGAATTGGGGAATTGGGCTCACCCAACAGCGCACAGGCCGCACACCACAGGAGGCTGGACCCTCCTTAACCTGCCACTGGATTGGGCCCAAAAACGATCCTTGAGCACATATAGTAATCTTCCCATGTAAAGCTATCAGAGAGAATTGGGGAATTGGGCTCACCCAACAGCGCACAGGCCGCACACCACAGGAGGCTGGACCCTCCTTAACCTGCCACTGGATTGGGCCCAAAAACGATCCTTGAGCACATATAGTAATCTTCCCATGTAAAGCTATCAGAGAGAATTGGGGAATTGGGCTCACCCAACAGCGCACAGGCCGCACACCACGGGAGGCTGGACCCTCCTTAACCTGCCACTGGATTGGGCCCAAAAACGATCCTTGAGCACATATAGTAATCTTCCCATGTAAAGCTATCAGCTGGCAACCTAGACCATTGAATCTTCATCTCATAAATCACCAAGTTCCCTTTCTTCACGCTCCAGGATTGCGACAGGAATGAGAGGTACCGCAGCAAGATCCACTGGTTACGGCAGCTCAACAAGCACAGGGGAATAATTTGCAGTAAATGGTTTAAGCTGGGAGATATGAAATACCAGGTGAATCTGGCTTGTGACTGGTTACTGAAGGTGGTACGCAGCAGCACCGATGCGCTCAATAATCTTGAACGACCCATAGTACTTCAGAGCTAACTTCTTGCACAGTCTATTCACCAAGGAAGACCGAGCATAAGGCTGAAGCTTGAGAAGGACATCTTCATTGGCAACAAACACACGATCAGTACGACGGTTGTCGGCTTGAGCTTTGATGACTCAACAACTGCTCGGCACCTAAGAGGGCAAGCTAATACCAAAGGGATTATGAAATCAGCGCTGGCAGTCATTGAGGAACTGACACAGAGGTTACATTATATTGGAGTGAAGTCAGAGGAGCGGCTGATGACTATTAAAGATAGCTTCTGATAACCTTCAAAAAAAACATGTCCCAATCAGCAGGCTTGAGTGCTTAGTAGGCAACATACTTTTGGTTCTTATTAGTCAAGTTTAGTAGTGGAACATTTGTCTTTTGGAGGTCTCCAAGTGCTTTTAGATTTGTACTATGCAAGAATCATGTAGCGATGACGTTCTGCTCCAAAGACTGAACCTACAATGATAGCTTCCTTTATGTAAGTGTTTGTGTAAACAAGTGTGAGGCAAGCAGCTGTCTGTACTCTTATCAGGTGGCTTCTCATCTTCTGTTGTGAAATGTTATGTTTATGTTCGTGTCTTATCAGGTGGATTCTCATCTTCTGCACACAAACGCCCTTTGCTTCTGATTGATCGTTATTGTTCTTTACTTTTTATCATATTTGCTGGTATATAGTGTGCAGGATATACCTTTGCTTGGATATGCATTCCTCTGGGTGTATCACCTTATCTCCTCTACGATGCTTTGTGCTTGAGTACAACCGCGTATAGATTCTCTTTGGAATTTCGTTTCCGTTAAATTGTATGAACTATCCATACGGTTGCCTTGGCCATTATTCATCGTTTCATTCATGCAGCAATCTTCTGGCATGTCTGTTTTTTTCAATTGCTTGTATGAATTGGCGCCTATGAAGTAGGCCGCCAAGGCAATTGGATTATGTTATTTGCTCTTCTTCGATGTGTTCCTACTCTTACTAACTCCTATCATGTATTATCGGTTTAGTTATCGAAATGCATGTCCAGTGGATGTCTTTTGTGGTATTATAAAGCACTGAACTTACTGCTACCTTATCATCTAATGTCGAATTGAACTCCATCATGTTTTGCTTCTATCACAGTTGAATGTTTCTTCTCTGCTTTTTTGATATACTATATAAGCCCGTACGTTAAACCCTGAATTCCTAATGACTTAGTATTACATGCTTCCCCAAAACGTTCGGACCGGCACCCTCGCGCCAAGGCGCGCTCCCGATCTAGTAGACTACATACGGAGCAAAATGAGTGAATCTACACATTAAAATATGTCTATATACATCCGTATGTAGTTCATATTGAAATCTCTAAATAAACTTATATTATTTTTAATGTACAAGGGCTTATATTTAGAAACGGAGGAAGTAATTAGTCTTCTTTTCTCCCTTCATTTGCGGCAGGAGGATACTTGTCCGTTACGGTGTCCGTCGCAAATGTGTCACGGCCCCGCAGCCTGGGGAGGTGGGTACAGTATCAGCCCGGCCCGCAGATGGCCTGTCAACCGACCCATCCCCGTCGCCTGTCCTACAAAACCCTAGCCTCTCCCTCCTCGCCGCCTCCTTCAACCGCCTCCTCTCATCTCACGGAAACAAAACAGGAGAAAACCAACCAGAGAGCTTCACCCAGCGCGTGATGGGGAAGAAGAAGGAGCGGTCAGTGAATGTGTCGGGCAAGCCCCGTCACTCTCTCGACGTCAACCGCCCCAATGACAAGAAGGGTGCTGGCGGCGCCGGCGGGAGCCGGTCCGCGGCCACGGTGCGGCGGCTCAAGATGTACAAACTAAGGCCCATAAGGGACCGCGGTGGGAAAATCGTCAAGCACGACCTCCAGTCCAAGGAGCTCCCCAACACCCGCATCGAGCCTGACCGCCGGTGGTTCGGTGAGCAAATCCCCCTACCTCTCTGTTTGTTTTTCTAGTTGCGCACTTGATCGATGCCCTTAAGATACGAGGGCAGGTAATTACGTTGCTGTTGATTTGGATCAAGTAGGGATGTGTACACTTTTAGGAGCAGTCGGGAGCTTGATAGATGTACGGGGAGAGCAGAGAAGATGTTATGGTTTCATTTTTGTATCCAGTTAGTAGTGTAGCAATTACCATGCCTAAAGCTCTTTTGCTGATTAGAGTCTGTCTGAGTACTGATTGGCTCAAGTAATTGCTAAGACACAGTACATATAGTGAACTTGGTGGGTGATACATCAGATCGTCTACATAACAGTTGGTTAAATCAAACTTTGTTATGATGTATGCTGGATTGAATTTGTTATACTGTCACAGGATGTGCAGTGCAGATGATTGATGATTAAATTTGTATACGAATTTATTCCATTATAAGCCTGGTGGTGTAACAGTGAATGTTGATTGTATTATTCTGCCTCTTGGTTATCACAAGAAATACACGAGTTATCAATCAGAAAGAACTTGAATATTTCAGGCAAGAACTCCAGGCACGGCTTACAAATAACTGCAGTGTGTTACTGAAATCTAAACAGCTGCCACTATCGCTTCTGCAGGATCATCAGAAGGTAAACACTTATGTATACTTCTATCATCCTGATAATTGATTTTGCACGTGCAGCTCATGGAGTATTAGTGTATGTGACTGACACTATTTTGCTGAAACTAGTGTTTAACTTAATTACTTGTACTCCTGGGTTCAATTTTATTTTTGGTTAAATAGCTTGGAACCTTCCACATTATTGTGAAGTATCATATTGTAATATGATTTTCTACTCACATATGTTCGCTCATGTTGATTTTACAGCAAGCTCGTGCACATCTTCTTGACACTGAGCCTTTTGAGCATGCCTTTGGACCAAAGGGCAAGCGTAAACGACCAAAACTATCCAGTCTCGATTATGAATCTCTAATAAAGAAAGCTGATGATTCTCAAGGTACGAGTCAGAGCAATTAGCTTTAAGATTGGTCTCCAGTTCTGGAGCTAGAGCCGAATATGTCATTCAACTTTGCATGCATATTACAAAGAAATCTGGCCTACTGGCTGTTCATCTGCTACTGTATATGACAAAGAATAAGTGTGTCAGTCTTAAGAAGTTCCATAATTTTCTAAAGTAATATTTAATTGCATGAAGTTGCATGTATTATTTGTCAAGGATAGCTGTGTATCTTGGTAAACTTTTATTTTGTACTTTTTAGATGCGTTTGAGGAAAAACATGCTTCATCAAAGTTGCCAAAGGATGAAGAGGAAGATGGCTTAAGGGATCTAGTCAGGCATAATATGTTTGAGAAAGGACAAAGCAAAAGAATTTGGGGTGAACTTTATAAAGTTCTTGACTCTTCAGATGTTGTTGTGCAGGTCAGTGTTACACAATGTGGTGACCCCATCAGAGTTACTCTTTACTATGTAATCAATAGAATTTCTGTGCATGTAGATATTGTTTTAAATTAGTATCTGTATATATTGATTGCTTAAATTGTTATTTCTTCCACAGGTGTTGGATGCCAGGGATCCAATGGGCACGAGATGCTACCATCTGGAGAAACATCTGAAGGAGAATGCCAAGCACAAACACCTGGTATTCTTACTAAATAAGGTATCATTTTAAGTTGTGCTCTTAGTGCAAATGTTGATTGTTTACCTGTTGCAATGCATTACAACACAATGATGATTGGGCACATTTCATTTGTTGTTCAGTGTGATCTAATACCTGCTTGGGCAACAAAAGGGTGGTTGCGTACTCTATCGAGGGACTATCCCACCCTAGCATTCCATGCAAGCATCAACAAGTCATTTGGAAAAGTAAATGAAAAAAGCTGGACGCTTTGGCGTTGGGTTCATTGACCCAAATACCGTTAATGAAAAGATATGGGAACGTCATGGAAAAGAAACTGAGGAAAACTTGCTAAAGTTTTTGGTGGATCAAAATACCAAACCAGAAATACTGTTTCCTTACATCTACGGGTGAGTGTTACTATATATCTTGTAATACAAATTCTATTTATGCTTACTAGATGTTAGTAAGTGTAGTTGATGAGTTATATATGCACATGCTCGCTTAATTATACAAACGTGTGCGCATGCATGCAGTTGTCACTGGATCTTGCTAGTCATTGAACTTGACGAGGGAAAAGTTACATTACTGGACACAATAAAGGAAACAAAAGAAATATACTACTTGAACGTTATTGGGATGCTCGACAGGTAATTTCAATCATTATCGCACTATATGTCGGCCTCGATCTTTAGTTCATTTCCTTATATCAGGTAATTAATAACTCCTTCATTCATTTTCTTTGCCGGCGGGCAGGGCTTATGCAAAGTTCAAGGAAAAGGTGAAAGGCCCTTGGAAAGAAAAGCTGTCATTTGTGAAACCCAGGGTAATAATTAATTAAGCACTACTACTAGCTAGCTACGTCTGCGCATCTCTCTTTAATTCTACTTTGATCACAATACCATTATCATGCTTGATTAATTATTATCTGATTAATTCTATTCTCGTAAAGTGCATGAGGCAGGCGCAGGGGACTAATTTATGTGGCTACGTATTTTGCGAGAACATTCGCATGAAGACGTCCGAAAGGAAGCTAACGGACAAAAACTTTCAGGTACGTTTGCCAGAACACAATTCACAAATCTTTTTTTCATGATCTAATATATATATACACACAACTAATATATCCATATTGATCTCCTTTTTTAATAAAGTTGCTCTAGATGCGGGATCAGCTCCTAGAAGATGACCGCATGAAAGCACTTCAAGAGGAAATAGCGGAATTTTTCCTCGAGCAGGTCATAGATCCCAATGGAGAATACTATTACCCGCTGTAATGCCTCCATTGTAATGGTCTGCAAATTGTAGGAGAAATTTTATGTACCAAGTTGTATGTGAATGCATGCATGGCCGAATTCGATGATGTGATATATATATTTGATCGGTTTTACGAGAAATTCTATTTATATATATATATATTATGCATAACGTGTACAATACGTAGTACCGTCAAATATGTTTGGAATGAAAAATAATTAATTGAAAAATAATTAAACCATAATTCATAAAACAAAAAATTAAATGGAAAACTAATAACCTTTTAGTCCCAGTTGGTGTTACCAACCGGGACTAAAGTTCCCCCAGCCCACGGCGCGGCCTCGTGCCACATGGCTGGCCTTTACTGCCGGTTCGTGCTGAACCGGGACTAAGGGGGGGGGGGGGCTTTAGTCGCAACACTTTAGTGCCGGTTCTGGAACCGGCACTAAAGGCCCTTACGAACCGGGATTATAGCCCGATTCTGCACTAGTGTCTCTTTATGCAGACGACGCGGCTGTGTTCATGGCTCCGATCAAGAAAAAGATGTTGATAATCTTGCGAGTATTTTGCGACGCTTTGGGGAGGTCACGGACCTTTGCACCAACTTTTTTTTGATAGAAAGACTGTAAGGGAACCCCCTACAGTATAATTGGTGCAACAAACCCAAATTGCAAGTACTATGCCTAAAACCTGGGTGGGTGGGAAGGCATCATCCCCTTCCCACCACTAGGCTAGGCCTTACTCTGCCCTTTACACTAACTTCCACAAGAGTTCAATGGTTCCCACTCGTTGCAATCATCTTGACTTTGATCATATAACCCAAAGTTTCCCAACAACTAGGGCTTCCTTCCCTTTGCAGTACTTGGGACTTCATCTCTTAGTTTGGCAATTGAAGTTGTTGGATCTACATTTTTTTATGGACAAGGTTGCAAGCAAGTTGACAACTTATGAGTGTTGGGAAACGTTGCATGGGAAACAAAAATTTTCCTACGCACACACAAGATCTATCCATGGTGATGAGCATCTACGAGAGGGAGAGTGAATCTACATACCCTTGTAGATCGCTAAGCGGAAGCGTTAAGAAACGCGGTTGATGTAGTCGAACGTATCCGCGATCCAAATCGCAAGTCGTCCCTCGATCCGATCACGAACTAGTGCCGAACGGACGGCACCTCCGCGTTCAACACACATACGGCTTGATGACGCCTTCACCTCCTCGATCCAGCGAGCGATGAGTTCCGGCAGCACGACGGCGTGGTGATGGTGGTGAGGAACAATCTCTGCAGGGCTTCGCCAAGCACTACGGAGATTATGACGGGAGGAACTAGAGGGTTAGGGTTGCCGGCACACGGCTTGGGAAATCTTGATGTGTCCCGTGTGTTAGCCCTGCCCCTCTATTTATATGTTGAGCCCTGGGGTCTAAACTTGGAGAGAAAGCCTCCACAAGGTCGGTTTTGCCCGCACAAGGTCGGTTTGGCCCGCACGGAAAGAGTCCAACTCGGATTCCAGCAGTATCGCGTACAAGTGGTAGTACCGCTCATGAGCGGTAGTACCGCTTCACACAAGCGGTAGTACCGCTTACGCGGTAGTACTGCCTTACCAGCGGTAGTACCGCTTAAGGCAGCAGCAAAACTTCCTTTTGCACTTTCCAATACCTCGTGGGCTTTACCCCTTTGGCTCATATAAAGTGTTGCTGCACCTGAACACTTCGGTAAACATCCGGAACCCCTTCCGGTGAATTGCGGAACCCTTCCGGAGATCAAAACACTATTATCACATATATAAATCTTTACCTCCGGACTCTTCCGGAGATCCTCGTCATGTCCGGGATCTTATCCGGGACTCCGAACAACCTTCGGTCACCAACAAAATAACTCAACTATACTAATCGTCACCAAACGTTAAGTGTGTAGACCCTGCGGGTTCGAGAACTATGTAGACATGACCGAGACACCTCTACGATCAATAACCAATAGCGGGACCTGGATGCCCCTATTGGCCCCTACATATTCTACAAAGATCTTTATCTGTCGAACCTCTATGTCAAGGATTCAGTTAATCCCGTATGCTGTTCCCTTTGTTCTTCGGTATGTTACTTGCCCGAGATTCGATCGTCGGTATCTCTATACCTAGTTCAATCTCGTTACCGGCAAGTCTCTTTACTCGTTCTGTAATACAAGATCTCGTGGCTAACACTTTAGTCACATTGCTTGCAAGGCTCATTGTGATGTTGTATTACCGAGTGGGCCCTGAGATACCTCTCCGTCACACGGAGTAACAAATCCCAGTCTTTATCCATGCCAACCCAACAGACACCCTCGGAGATACCTGTAGAGCATCTTTATAGTCACCCAGTTACGTTGCGACGTTTGATACACACAAGGTATTCCTCCGGTGTCAGTGAGTTGCACGATCTCATGGTCATAAGAACAGATACTTGACATGCAGAAAACAATAGCAATAAACTGACACGATCATATGCTACGTTTATAGTTTGGGTCTTGTCCATCACATCATTCTCCTAATGATGTGATCCCGTTATCAAATGACATCTTATGTCCATGGCTAGGAAACCTTCACCATCTTTTGATCAACGAGCTAGTTAACTAGAGGCTTACTAGGGACACAGTGTTGTCTATGTACCCACACATGTATTTGAGTTTCCAATCAATACAATTATAGCATGGATAATAAACGATTATCATGAACAAGGAAATATAATAATAACTAATTTATTATTGCCTCTAGGGCATATTTCCAACAGTCTCCCACTTGCACTAGAGTCAATAATCTAGTTCACATCACTATGTGATTTACATTGTAATGAATCGAACACCCATGCAGTTCTGGTGTTGTTCATGTTTAGCCCTTGGAAGAGGTTTAGTCATCGGATCTGCAACATTCAGATCCGTGTGTACTTTGCAAATATTTATGTCGTCCTCCTTGATGTAATCGCGGATGGAATTGAAACGTCGCTTTATGTGTCTGGTCCTCTTGTGAAATCTTGGTTCCTTGGCTAGAGCAATGGCACCAGCATTATCACAAAACAGAGTCATTGGGTTAAGCGCACTAGGCACTACTCCAAGATCTGTCATGAACTCCTTCATCCAGACACCTTCCTTCGCCGCCTCCGAGGCAGCGATGTACTCCGCTTCGCATGTAGAATCAGCTACCACGCTTTGCTTGGAACTGCACCAGCTAACCGCACCCCCATTAAGAATAAATACGTATCCAGTTTGCGACTTAGAGTCATCCGGATCAGTGTCAAAGCTTGCATCGACGTAACCCTTTACGACGAGCTCTTGATCACCTCCATAAACGAGAAACATGTCCTTAGTCCTTTTCAGGTACTTCAGGATATTCTTGACCGCCGTCCAGTGTTCCACTCCTGGATCACTTTGAAACCTTCCGGCCATACTTATGGCAAGGCTAACATCGGGTCTTGTGCACAGCATTGCATACATGATAGAGCCTATGGCTGAGGCATAGGGGACGACACTCATCTTTTCTCTATCTTCTGCAGTCACTGGGCATTGAGTCTTACTCAACTTCACACCTTGCAATACAGGCAAAAACCCCTTCTTGGACTGATCCATTTTGAACTTCTTCAAAACTTTGTCAAGGTATGTGCTTTGTGAAAGTCCTATTAAGCGTCTCGATCTATCTCTATAGATCTTGATGCCTAATATGAAAGTAGCTTCTCCTAGGTCCTTCATTGAAAAACTCTTGTTCAAATATTCCTTCACGCTTTCCAACATTTCTATATTGTTTCCAATCTGTAATATGTCATCCACATATAATATTAGAAACGCTATAGAGCTCCCACTCACTTTCTTGTAAATACAAGCTTCTCCGTAAACTTGTATAAACTCGAATGCTTTGATCACCTCATCAAAGCGAAGATTCCAACTCCGAGATGCTTGCACCAGTCCATAAATGGATCGCTGGAGTTTGCAAACTTTGTCAGCATTCTCTGGATCGACAAAACCTTCTGGTTGCATCATATACAACTCTTCCTTAAGGAAACCGTTAAGGAACGCTGTTTTGACATCCATCTGCCAAATTTCATAATCGAAAAAGGCAGCTATTGCTAACATGATTCTGACGGACTTAAGCATCGCTACGGGTGAGAAGGTCTCATCGTAGTCAACTCCTTGAACTTGTGAAAAACCCTTTGCCACAAGTCGAGCTTTATAGACGGTGACATTACCGTCCGCGTCCGTCTTCCTCTTAAAGATCCATTTGTTCTGAATGGCCTTACGCCCTTCAGGTAATACTTCCAAAGTCCATACTTTGTTTTCATACATGGATCCCATCTCGGATTTCATGGCCTCTAACCACTTCTTGGAATCCGGGCTCATCATCGCTTCTCCATAGCTCGTAGGTTCATCGTTGTTTAACAACATGACCTCTAAGACAGGGTTGCCGTACCACTCAGGAGCAGTACGCGTCCTTGTCGACCTACGAGGTTCGATAGCAACTTGATCCAAAGCTTCATGATCATCATCATTAACTTCCTCTTCAGCTGATGTAGGCTCTACAGAAACATCTTTCTGCGCTACGCTACTTTCAGGTTGAAGTAAAGGTTCAACAACCTCATCAAGTTCTATCTTCCTCCCACTCAATTCTTTCGAGAGAAACTCTTTCTCAAGAAATGTTCCGTTTTTAGCGACAAACACTTTGCCTTCGGATCTGAGGTAGAAGGTATACCCAACTGTCTCTTTTGGGTATCCTATGAAGACGCATTTCTCAGCTTTGGGTTCCAGCTTTTCAGGCTGAAGCTTTTTGACATAAGCATCACATCCCCAAACTTTAAGAAACGACAGCTTTGGCTTCTTGCCAAACCAAAGTTCATATGGCGTCGTCTCAACGGATTTCGATGGTGCCCTATTTAAAGTGAATGCAGCTGTCTCTAATGCATAACCCCAAAACGATAGTGGCAAATCGGCAAGAGACATCATAGATCGCACCATATCCAATAAGGTTCGATTACGACGTTCGGACACACCATTACGCTGTGGTGTTCCAGGCGGTGTCAGTTGTGAAACAATTCCACATTGTCTTAAGTGACTGCCAAACTCATAACTCAGATATTCTCCTCCTCGATTAGATCGTAGGAATTTAATCTTCTTGTTACGATGATTCTCAACTTCACTCTGAAATTGTTTGAACTTTTCAAATGTTTCAGACTTGTGTTTCATTAAGTAAATATACCCATATCTACTCAAGTCATCAGTGAAAGTGAGAAAGTAACGATAACCACCGCGCGCCTCAATGCTCATCGGACCGCACACATCAGTATGCATGATTTCCAATAAGTCACTTGCCCGTTCCATTGTTCCAGAGAACGGCGTTTTAGTCATCTTGCCCATGAGGCATGGCTCGCATGTGTCAAGTGATTCAAAATCAAGTGACTCCAAAAGTCCATCAGCATGGAGCTTCCTCATGCGTTTTACGCCAATATGACCTAAACGGCAGTGCCACAAGAAAGTGGTATTATCATTATCAATTCTACATCTTTTGGCATCAATGTTATGAACATGTGTATCATTACTATCGAGATTCAATAAGAATAAACCCCTCACTTCGGGTGCATGACCATAAAAGATATTACTCATATAAATAGAACAACCATTATTCTCTGATTTAAATGAGTAACCGTCTCGCAATAAACAAGATCCAGATATAATGTTCATGCTTAACGCAGGCACCAAATAACATTTATTCATGTTCATCACTAATCCCGATGGTAATCGAAGAGCGAGCGTGCCGACGGCGATCACATCAACCTTGGAACCATTTCCCACGCGCATCGTCACTTCATCCTTTGCCAGCCTCCGTCTATTCTGCAGTTCCTGTTTAGAGTTGCAAATGTGAGCAACCGCACCGGTATCAAATACCCAGGCACTACAACGAGAGTTGGTAAGGTACACATCAATAACATGTATATCATATATACCTTGTTTGTTGTTGGCCGCCTTCTTGTCAGCCAAATACTTGGGGCAGTTCCGCTTCCAGTGTCCAGTTCCCTTGCAATGAAAGCACACAGTTTCTGGTTTGGGTCCAGCCTTGGGTTTCTTCACGGGAGGAGCAACTGCTTTGCCACTCTTCTTGGAGTTACCCTTGCCATTTTTCTTGAAACTAGTGGTTTTATTGACCATCAACACTTGATGCTCCTTCTGAATTTCAGACTCAGCGGCTTTCAGCATCGCAAACAGCTCGGCGACTGACTTGTTCATCCCGTGCATGTTATAGTTCAACACGAAGCTCTTGTAGCTAGGTGGCAATGATTGAAGAACTCTGTCAGTGATATCCTCTGGCGGAAGGGGCATCCCCAATTCAGCCAGACGGGTGGAGTACCCAGACATTCTGAGTATGTGATCACTGATAGACCCGTTCTCCTCCATCTTGCAAGCATAGAACTTATCGGAGATCTCATACCTCTCGATCCGGGCATTCTTCTGAAAGATAAACTTCAACTCCTGGAACATCTCATATGCTCCATGACGTTCAAAACGTCTTTGAAGTCCCGGTTCTAAGCCATACAATATTGCACATTGAACTATTGAGTAATCTTCAGAACGAGCCTGCCAGGCGTTCACAACGTCTAGAGACTCAACTGGAGCGGGTGGATCACCAAGCGGTGCATCAAGGACATAAGCCTTCTGGGAAGCCGTAAGGATAATCCTTAGATTACGGGCCCAGTCCACAAAGTTACTTCCATCATCTTTCAACTTAGCTTTCTCTAGGAACGCATTAAAATTCAGGGGTGCTACTGCGCGAGCCATGATCTACAACATAAATATAGCAAAGACAACTTAGACTATTGTTCAAGATAATGAGTTTAGTTAATCATATTACTTAAAAACTCCCACTCAAATTGACATCCCTCCAGTCATTCGAGTGTAACATGATCCAAATCCACCAACTCAAGTCCGATCATCACGTGAGTTGAGGTGGTTTCAATGGTGAACATCTTCATGTTGATCATATCTACTATATGACTCATGTTCGACCTTTCGGTCTCTTGTGTTCCGAGGCCATGTCTGTACATGCTAGGCTCGTCAAGTTTAACCCGAGTGTTCCGCACGTGCAACACTGGCTTGCACCCGTTGTATGCGAACGTAGAGTCTATCACACCCGATCATCACGTGGTGTCTCGAAACGACGAACTTTCGCAACGGTGCACACTCGGGGAGAACACAATTTTATTTTGAAATTTAAGTGAGGGATCACCTTATAATGCTACCGTCGTCCTAAGCAAAATAAGATGCATAAAAGGATTAACATCACATGCAAATCATAAGTGACATGATATGGCCATGAACTTGTGCTTTTGATCTCCATCTTCAAAGCACCGGCATGATCTCCATCGTCACCTGCATGACACCATGATCTCCATCATCTTGATCTCCATCAACGTGTCGCCATGAAGTTGTCGCGCCGACTGTTGCTTCCACGACTATTGCTAACTCATAGCGATAAAGTAAAGCAAAATGGCGAAAATAATTAAAGACAACTCTATGGCTCCTGCCAGTTGCCGTACTCATCGACATGCAAGTCGTGATATTCTATACAACACATGATCATCTCATACATCACATATATCTCATCATGTACTTGGCCATATCACATCACAACATACCCTGCAAAAACAAGTTAGACGTCCTCTAATTGTTGTTGCAAGTTTTACGTGGCTGCTACGGGTATCTAGCAAGAACGATTCTTACCTACGCAAAAACCACAACGGTGATATAAAAAATTACTATTCAACCTTCTCAAGGACCGCCTTTGTCAAATCCGATCCGACTAAAGTAGGAGAGACAGACACCCGCCAGCCATCTTTATGCAACGAAGTTACACGTCAGTTGATGGAACCGGTCTCTCATAAGCGTACGAGTAATGTTGGTCCGAGCCGCTTCATCCCACAATACCGCCGAAACAAGAAAAGACCAAGGGAGGAAGCTATCTGAATATCAACGCCCACAAACTCCTTTGTGTTCTACTCGAGATCTCATCTACACATAGACCTAGCACAGATGCCACTGTTGGGAAACGTTGCATGGGAAACAAAAATTTTCCTACGCACACACAAGATCTATCCATGGTGATGAGCATCTACGAGAGGGAGAGTGAATCTACATACCCTTGTAGATCGCTAAGTGGAAGCGTTAAGAAACACGGTTGATGTAGTCGAACGTCTCCGCGATCCAAATCGCAAGTCGTCCCTCGATCCGATCATGAACTAGTGCCAAACGGACGGCACCTCTGCATTCAACACACGTACGGCTTGATGACGCCTTCACCTCCTCGATCCAGCGAGCGATGATGAAGTAGTAGATGAGTTCCGGCAGCACGACGGCGTGGTGATGGTGGTGAGGAACAATCTCTGCAGGGCTTCGCCAAGCACTACGGAGATTATGACGGGAGGAACTAGAGGGTTAGGGTTGCCGGCACACGGCTTGGGAAATCTTGATGTGTCCCGTGTGTTAGCCCTGCCCCTCTATTTATATGTTGAGCCCTGGTGTCTAAACTTGGAGAGAAAGCCTCCACAAGGTCGGTATTGCCCGCACAAGGTCGGTTTGGCCCGCACGGAAAGAGTCCAACTCGGATTCCAGCAGTATCACGTACAAGTGGTAGCACCGCTCATGAGCGGTAGTACCGCTTGAGCGGTAGTACCGCTTCACACAAGCGGTAGTACCGCTTACGCGTTAGTACTGCCTTACCAGCGGTAGTACCGCTTAAGGCAGCAGCAAAACTTCCTTTTGCACTTTCCAATACCTCGTGGGCTTTACCCCTTTGGCTCATATAAAGTGTTAGTGCACCCGAACACTTCGGTAAACATCCGGAACCCCTTCCGGTGAATTCCGAAACCCTTCCGGAGATCAAAACACTATTATCACATATATCAATCTTTACCTCCGGACTCTTCCAGAGATCCTCGTCATGTCCGGGATCTTATCCGGGACTCCGAACAACCTTCGGTCACCAACAAAATAACTCAACTATACTAATCATCACCAAACGTTAAGTGTGTAGACCCTGCGGGTTCGAGAACTATGTAGACATGACCGAGACACCTCTACGATCAATAACCAATAGCGGGACCTGGATGCCCATATTGGCCCCTACATATTCTACGAAGATCTTTATCGGTCGAACCTCTATGTCAAGGATTCAGTTAATCCCGTATGATGTTCCCTTTGTTCTTCGGTATGTTACTTGCCCGAGATTCGATCGTCGGTATCTCTATACCTAGTTCAATCTCGTTACCGGCAAGTCTCTTTACTCGTTCCGTAATACAAGATCTCGTGGCTAACACTTTAGTCACATTGCTTGCAAGGCTCATTGTGATGTTGTATTACCGAGTGGGCCCTGAGATACCTCTCCGTCACACGGAGTAACAAATCCCAGTCTTGATCCATGCCAACCCAACAGACACCCTCGGAGATACCTATAGAGCATCTTTATAGTCACCCAGTTACGTTGCGATGTTTGATACACACAAGGTATTCCTCCGGTGTCAGTGAGTTGCACGATCTCATGGTCATAGGAACAGATACTTGACATGCAGAAAACAATAGCAATAAACTAACACGATCATATGCTACGTTTATAGTTTGGGTCTTGTCCATCACATCATTCTCCTAATGATGTGATCCCGTTATCAAATGACATCTTATGTCCATGGCTAGGAAACCTTCACCATCTTTTGATCAACGAGCTAGTTAACTAGAGGCTTACTAGGGACACAGTGTTGTCTATGTACCCACACATGTATTTGAGTTTCCAATCAATACAATTATAGCATGGATAATAAACGATTATCATGAACAAGGAAATATAATAATAACTAATTTATTATTGCCTCTAGGGCATATTTCCAACAATGAGGGCCAAACATCAACATCATTCGACACATGGCTCTTATCAAGTTCGTGATCACTTCCCAAGTGGTCTATTTCATCACATCGTTGGTCATCCCGCCAAGCACCCTTCTTAATGTAAACAAACTTGAGAGAGCTTTCCTATGATCCGGCTCGGACAAGATGACGGGAAAAAAATGCAAGGTGAATTGAGAGATTGTTTGCCGGCCACTTGACTATGGGGGCTTGGGGTTCTCAACACTAACAAGTTTGCGCGTGCTCTTTGTTTGCGGTGGCCTTGGTATGAATGGAAGGAGCCTACCAAGATGTGGGTGGGGGATAGGAAACCCGTGTGATGAGGAGGACCTCAATTTTTTCTACGCATCCACCACCATCACTGTTGGTAATGGCGCGGAGACCCCTTTTTGGGATTCACCTTGGCTCCTTGGGTGCAAGCCTAAAGACATTGCCATGCTCATCCACAAAGCTTCCTCACGAAAAGAATTGGAAGGTGCGGGAGGCCTCAAGCACAATGTGTGGATTCTCAAGATCAAACCCTCCACCACCGTTTCCATTGAGCATATCACACAAATTTTCACCCTTTGGATGCTCTTGCATGAGGTGCATATTGACAAGCTCGCTAAGGATGACATTATGTGGAAACATACGGTTAGTGGGCACTACGCGGTGGTCTCCTGTAGGGTAACGCAGCAGAAAACAAAAAATTTCCGACCTACGCACCAGCCCAGGAACACTATGGAGACTGCATACAAGGTTTGATCTGTTTCGTTACCGACTCGTAGCGCAGCGGAAGTAGAGTCGATGATGATCGGTGGTGTAGATCCCCGCAGCTAGGATTTACAACCTCCCAACCGCGAGGATGTATACCCTCGTCTTCCCCTCGGACAGCCCTCCGGGAGACGGTCGGACAGTCCCCCGGATGGTGTCGCGGACAGCCCTTCGGGAGGACCTTCGAAACTCGGACGGTCACCCGGACAGCCCTTCGGGAGGACCCTCAAAACTTGGACGGTCACTCGGACAGCCCTTCGGGAGGCACTCTCGAACTAAGACCGAAACTACGATCTCTCTACAGAGTTGCACACATACGGTGTCATCTATCCGGCAGGGCTTCGCCGTCCAGAACTAGTTCCCACCGGAACCCAGACAGCCTTTCGGCTCTACGAAACTCTTTTCGTGGGAGGGAGAGAGAAGCCAGATAACATCAGATGGCATGTGTATGTGAGAGCAAGGATGAAGAGATGGCAGCCCACATCTCCTCTATTTATAGGAAAACCAAGGGGTAGGGTGGTTTTACAATAAAACCCAAAATGCACATGAATGAAGTCCTTCCACAAGGGCATAAAGGTGAAACCAAGGAACAAGTGGGGCTCCAAGGAAGATCCCCACATGTGGCTGGCCACACCCTAGTTTATCCATCCATGTCATCCCCTTAGATCTTTTGAGTAAAGCCCCAAAAGGTGGCTTTCCATAAAGTAATCCAAAAAGTACTTTTACTATTCACGACGACATTTTTCAGCGTCCGTTCGAACTGAAAATATTTATGTGGGCTTAGAACATTTCCAGTACCCACTAAAATAATTTTCAACGCGTTCCGGAACAATTCCGGTTTAGTGATTTTCATCTGCGAAAAGCATCTGAAGCGGTTCCGGCAGTTCCGGAACATTTCCGGTTTTCATCCCGGAAAATTCCAGAAAGTTTCCAGAACGATTCTGTCACCCTCCAAGAATTATCAGGCATGTGCCAAAACCAATTTGACTTTATGGTATCCTCTGAAACAACTTTTCAGTTTCACCGGAACTCATCCGGTGACCTCTCTCTTCGGAACTTTTCCGCTGTCTCCGAAAAAACTTTTTCCGGAGACTTTCTCTCAGACTCCCTGTCTAGTATTCAGCAGATAGATGACCCTTAAGCGTGTGACCCTATAGGTTCGGTGAAGTATAGACATGACCCGGAACCCCTTCCGATCAATGATCAACATCGGAGCCGTGGACACCCATATTGACCCCTATACCCACACGAATGAATATTCGAGTGAACCTCAAGTTGCCGTGTGCTATTCCTGTTGCTTCGCGACATGTTACAAATACCCGAGGTGAGATTTTCTGCATCCCCGTGGATCAACAACTTGTCCACTATGCAAGTTACCTCGTTACCGGTTTTGTTCTCTTTTCTCGTTTCCGTGTTCCGGCATCCCTGTGATCAAATCACCTTGTGTCTGGCCAGACGATGATGGATACCGTAACACCGAGAGGGCCCGAGAATATCTCTCCATCGACAGAGGAGCAAATCCCAATCTCGAGCTATCAAGTTACTTGACACACTTTTCCATGAACCCATAAGTTGGTTGTTCGTTCCTTATGGCCTGTGAACGGTATTTCAGTCACTTCACTTTTCGTAGGAAATTTGCAAGTGTCAGATGATTCAAAATCAAATGACTTCAAATTCCAACATCATGGAATTTTCCATGCGGCTTTCTCCTATGTGACCAAATGTAGTGCCACACATATGTGGTATTCTTTTAGTCTTGCGACATTTAGCGTCAGTGTTATGGATGTATCATATTACCATCAATATTTATAACATACATCTCATCCCATGATGGAAGCATGGCCCCCTTCTGTTATTCATAATACTGAACAACATTTGTTGTTTTATGAACAACTCTTTTGCAACAAACATTGTGCAATGGGCTAGAGTGTATGAAACTCTAAAATGAATTATGAAAGTAAACCCAGAGGTAATGTATTATTATCAATATTCATGACATACCTCTCATTCATAATGAAAGTATGGCCCTTATGTTATTCATAACACCGAACATGAAAAGTTCTCTTATGAATAACCTTCTTGCAAGATTCCTTATGCAAAGGGCTAGAGTGTGAAACTCTAAAATGAATTATGAAAGTAAATCCATATGTAATACACCGATGGAAGGTATAGTAACTATTACTATGTTCCCAGCGTGTATCAAAACCTCATTCCTGGCTAGTCTTTCAGGCCATAGTAGTTCTTACATCGAGTTGCAAATAGAATGCAATCGAGCGGGTATCTTTGTGATATAACTCACAATACCCAAGAATTAGTGATTAACATGTTTAACCATAATTCCCAAGAACTATATCTTTGACCAACCTTCTATACATCAAAAATTTGTATGACATTCATACATGAGCTGGATATTCCAGTCTTCTTTCTTTTTGCCTTTATACTTCTAACAGTTTAACTTTTAGTAATTCTCCTACTCTCAGAAGAAGCACCCAACTTAAGAGTGGCGTTAGCCCCGGACTTCCTAGGCGTGAAAGTTTTACTAACACCCTTTGGACACTTCCTTTCTCTTTAAGTTGTTGTTTTATTCACCTTTCATCATATGACAGGCGTTCTTCTGGATCCCTCTTTTATCAGTCAAATGCCTAGTAAACACCTTTACTAATATTTTGCAAACAAACATTGCTTTGGATATCTCATATCTTTTAGCCTTTGTCTGTCTCTGAAAATGATTTTCAGATTCCATGATTATCACATAACTATCCAAACTTTCGAAGTTCGGGTCTCTTGGAAGCAAACATATTGCACTTTGACCGTAATGGAATATTAGCTTTTGGATCGAAGGACGAGGGTCATATCATCCATAGCATTAGCGGGAGAATACCGAAAGTATGCGATAGGACAAAGTCCTTCTCGGCACTCTTGAGGATAATCCTCACATTACGTTACCAACCGTAAAGTTTTAACCAGATATTTAACAGCTAATTCAATTTTAATAGGGAAGGTGGAAACGCGAGCCATTATTCTACAACTATTTTGCAAATCACACTTAGACAGTGTTCAAAATTAATTGCACTGAGAATTAAACAAGATAATTCTACAGCACGCTCCCACTCAAATCAATATCTCTCATAATTGATTGTGAGTGATTCAAGATCCAAATTTCAATTCAACGCCAAGGATGTATCCATCTCAAGTGACGAGAATTTCATTTGGTAGGCCAACTTGCCAATCACATCTCTATGTGACTCTTGTCCATCTTTCGATGCTTGTGTTCCAAGCTCATGACTTTCATGCCTGAACGTCAAGACAACCAAGTGATCACGCTGCGAGGTCTCAACTCACCCGCCTCACACATCCCTAATCGTTCGTACCCATGTATCCATGTGACACCTCGAAAAGTTAGGTGCCGTGACGGTGCTACACTTGGGAGAACACTAACTACTTGATATTTTTGTGAGAGATCACCCTAATAAAAGCGACTACCGCGCAATCAAAAGGGTGCATCATAAGGGATAAACATCTCAGGCAATTCATAATTAGCATGATATGGTATAGCCCTTTCTGACGGAGAAGTCTTGTATTTCTTCGTCTCCGGCATTCGCGTCGGTGATCACCTTCGCGAAGATTGCCACCACCTTGTTGATGCACCAGATAATATTGCTATCTCTATAGCTAATAAAATAAGTGCATTACATAAGGTTGACACGCAGGTCATTAAAGTGCAATCATATGGCTCCATCCATCATGCCGAATCATGACACGCAGGTCATGTTAATTTACATTATATAGTCATCTCATACATAATCAAATTAAATATGAGCACTGCTATACCACATCATATGCACATCTCATGTCATCCTGCAAAACCAAGTTAGACGCATCTAATCGGTTTATACAAGATTTTATTTTACGTGGCTTCTAAGGTTTCAACCAAAGCGCAGCTACCAACGTCCATCATCAAGCATGATAATCCAAGTCGCTAGATTAACATTGCGGGGTGTATGAAACACGAGATAATAAAATCTCGAGCCCCATACTGAACTTCGTCATACGCATGACCCCCGTGCAGATCATATCTGCATTGCCCTTTCGTCTGCAATTTCATCTTTCTTTTGACTATGGGAGAACCCAAAGAACTGAAGCAATTTCATGATCAGCCAGAATCATGGATTGCCAGAGCTTTGTCAAATTCCACCATGCTGTCTCGAGATCAGAAATACGCAAATTCTAGGGAAGCAACAAGAACATCGGGTAACAAATTTCATCTGCCACCCGCATAAATAATTTTCAGCAATAGATCTCATCTACTCCAAAATTATATTATGCAATACCCATACATCTCAATGTATTCTAGATTGCAACCTGCATCTACGCATAGCACGGCTCTGATACCACTATAGGGTAACGCAGCAGAAAACAAAAAAATTTCGACCTACGCACCAGCCCAGGAACACTATGGAGACTGCATACAAGGTTTGATCTGTTTCGTTACTGACTCGTAGCGCAGCGGAAGTAGAGTCGATGACGATCGGTTGTGCAGATCCCCGCAGCTAGGATTTACAACCTCCCAACCGCGAGGATGTATACCCTCGTCTTCCCCTCGGACAGCCCTCCGGGAGACGGTCGGACAGTCCCCCGGATGGTGTCGCGGACAGCCCGTTGGGAGGACCTTCGAAACTCGGACGGTCACCCGGACAGCCCTTCGGGAGGACCCTCAAAACTTGGACAGTCACTCGGACAGCCCTTCGGGAGGCACTCTCGAACTAAGACCGAAACTACGATCTCTCTACAGAGTTGCACACATACGGTGTCATCTATCTGGCAGGGCTTCGCCGTCCAGAACTAGTTCCCACCGGAACCCAGACAGCCTTTCGGCTCTACGAAACTCTTTTCGTGGGAGGGAGAGAGAAGCCAGATAACATCAGATGGCATGTGTATGTGAGAGCAAGGATGAAGAGATGGCAGCCCACATCTCCTCTATTTATAGGAAAACCAAGGGGTAGGGTGGTTTTACAATAAAACCCAAAATGCACATGAATGAAGTCCTTCCACAAGGGCATAAAGGTGAAACCAAGGAACAAGTGGGGCTCCAAGGAAGATCCCCACATGTGGCTGGCCACACCCTAGTTTATCCATCCATGTCATCCCCTTAGATCTTTTGAGTAAAGCCCCAAAAGGTGGCTTTCCATAAAGTAATCCAAAAAGTACTTTTACTATTCACGACGACATTTTTCAGCGTCCGTTCGAACTGAAAATATTTATGTGGGCTTAGAACATTTCCAGTACCCACTAAAATAATTTTCAACGCGTTTCGGAACAATTCCGGTTTAGTGATTTTCATCTGCGAAAAGCATCTGAAGCGGTTCCGGCAGCTCCGGAACATTTCCGGTTTTCATCCCGGAAAATTCCAGAAAGTTTCCAGAACGATTCTGTCACCCTCCAAGAATTATCAGGCATGTGCCAAAACCAATTTGACTTTATGGTATCCTCTAAAACAACTTTTCAGTTTCACCGGAACTCATCCGGTGACCTCTCTCTTCGGAACTTTTCCGCTGTCTCCGAAAAAACTTTTTCCGGAGACTTTCTCTCAGACTCCCTGTCTAGTATTCAGCAGATAGATGACCCTTAAGCGTGTGACCCTATAGGTTCGGTGAAGTATAGACATGACCCGGAACCCCTTCCGATCAATGATCAACATCGGAGCCGTGGACACCCATATTGACCCCTATACCCACACGAATGAATATTCGAGTGAACCTCAAGTTGCCGTGTGCTATTCCTGTTGCTTCGCGACATGTTACAAATACCCGAGGTGAGATTTTCTGCATCCCCGTGGATCAACAACTTGTCCACTATGCAAGTTACCTCGTTACCGGTTTTGTTCTCTTTTCTCGTTTCCGTGTTCCGGCATCCCTGTGATCAAATCACCTTGTGTCTGGCCAGACGATGATGGATACCGTAACACCGAGAGGGCCCGAGAATATCTCTCCATCGACAGAGGAGCAAATCGCAATCTCGAGCTATCAAGTTACTTGACACACTTTTCCATGAACCCGTAAGCCGCCGTAATTGCCACCCATTTACGGATGACGTTTAACAAACCCCAAAGTTCATGAAGCAAGCATGAAGAAACTCGATACTCTCATGGTCTAAGGAATCATGCAAACGTTAACCATCTCTGTGTTATAAACCATTAACTCGTGACGAATGAATCTCATAGCATAACATCAACTCGGGTCGATTCAACACAAGTGTTCTACCAACATTGTGCCCTCAAAATTGCCGGCATAGCCATGCCCATGATCAGGAAAACAGGATCATCATGCAATACTTGAGCCAGTCTTAGAGGCAAGACTAGGAATACATTTTACCGTTTATTATTCCACACGTGCATATGAGTCTTCCTCCGAGCCTCGTGTTATTGTAGACTCGAGAACCATAGCAGTTATAGCATGAAACATAAACATAATTATGAACTTGGAGATAATCAATAACTTTTATTATTGCCTCTAGGGCATATCTCCTACACCTCCCCCTACGAGGCGCAATTCCTAGGGATGGTGCACTCACCCATGGACCAAATGGTTTGCAAGGCTTGGGCTCCCTCCAAAAGTCAAGTTCTTTGCTTGGTTGGTACTTCAAGATAAAATTTGGACCGCCCATAGATTAGCCAAGCGTGGGTGGCCAAATTGCGGTATTTACCTACTTTGCATGTCGCTACACTCAAAGGCCTTGGTTCTTGGTCATCGAAAAATTTCACATCTTTGGGTTGGTCACTTCCACTTGGCCCTTCATGGACTGGTCGAGGCTTGGTGGGCAAGTACCTGCGCCGATGGCATGCCAAACCGACAAGCAAGGTGTTTCCAGTCTGCTGTCTCAAATCGGGTGTGAAGTGTCCTTTTAGGTTTTGGCTGGTAGAGCAGAGGAATGAAAATACTCTTTCGTTTCATGCAAGGTACTCTAAGTCCCAACTGCGCTAGCTTAGTGGTTCGATTCAACAACAGAACGAACAATCCTCCCTCACCATGCTTATCTTGTGGACAATTTGGAATGAACGAAACACAAGAGTTTTCAGGCTTAAAAGCGCTCCACCGACAATCTTGCTTACCATTATCTCGACCGAACCCAACCTTTGGGTCATCGTCGGAGTAAGAAATTGGGGTGAATAATTTTGCGAGAGTAATAATGTGTTCTTTGTACTTGTAACATTTTCACAAGAGCACTTATATGTCCATGCTTTCATTGTATATTGAAAGTCTAAAATAAATAAAAGTCTGTCTGCACACTTTGTTTCTAGGTATTCAGAAGGAAGAGGCCGAGTGGCCATTACGGCGTGGCGGAGTTTGTGATCTCAAACACATTGTCAGCCACTCCATACCTGGCCGTCATCGCTGTGATCCCTGGCGCAATGCTGTACTACCTTACCGGGCTAATGAAAGGACCTGACCGCTTCACCTACTTTGTCGTCAACCTGTGCATGTGCACACTGCTGGTGGAGAGCATGATGATGATCATCGCTGTCGTCGTCCCAGACTTCCTGATGGGGATCATCGTTGAGGCCGGGGTGCAAGGGGTGATGATGCTCAATGGATTTTGTTTTCGTTGTTGATCCTGATTTAGATAACACCAAAGGAACAAATCAAGTGAGCTGCAACCAAAACTACCCAGCAAGGTGTGGTTTTTTGCACTGCGAGTTTTATATTGTTATTGTGTTCATGTTTATGGTCAGGTTTGCAGAAAACCTTTCTTGATTCTTGCTTTACCATGGAGGTTGTCTACAAGGATTCAGAAGACGACGATTTGCTTCAACTGCATTTGGAAGCAGCTGCTGGGAGCATGGAAACCATTGTAAGAACATAAAGTTGAAGCATAGAAAGATGGAAGGAGGTCTGACTCTTCTCATTTCAATTCCACTTTTTGTTATTAGCTGCTGTCTTACCATCAATTACAATTACAGTCGGTGGGGCTGGTCGCCTTGGATCTGCGAGATGCCTTCGCACCGGCGTGACGCTGGTAAGGTGGGTCTTGCCTATCGATTCTTGCCGCTGGATGTGCTCCTTCGTGAAAAGAAGTATAAAATGCTACTTTGGCCGTCTTAAAATGACGCAAACTAATTCTACCAGTTTAAGGCATTTAAAATATCACTGAAGTTGTCCAGTGTTTTTTTATTCAGCTCCATTGTGGTAAAATATCTAGCATATGCATGTGATAAATGTGTAGTTGATGGTGTATCTCTTGGATGGTTTCTACCACTAAAACTTTGTGATTTCTTCCCCTTTGTAGTTGATTTAGTTCAATCAAAAACAGTCAGTCACTTAACTGTCGATTTGACCATAGCGAGTTTGGATTCTGCCTTTCCAGGACAAGAACTGTAGTTATTTACTGTCCTGTAATATTGTGTGTCATCAAATTTATTCATTTAAATTTTGAATAGGGGAACTATAAGAATGCAGATTAAAAAGAGTTGTTCATCTTTCGCCAGCAGGTGCATGTTATGATTATTGCGGTGGAGTGCCGAGTGCTGAAATATGCATTCGACGTCCGTTTTAGATTTTGTTTCAGTTTACTGGAATTTTTTCTTTCGTGAACTAAAATATAGGAGCATGCACCAGAAGCTTGGTATGGTTCAAAATATTGTGATAAACTTCGATCCATAGATACATACAGATAGAATAACTGGTTGCAGTTTGTCATCACTGTTTTGAATCTAGCTCTTCTACTTCTGTTTTCTGTAATGAATATTCAATTTCTATAGTTTATGGTAAGCACCCTTTTCGTAAAGGAACACCTATTTATTTTCGTTTGTCTAAAAACCACAGGTAACTAGCAAAATATTTAGATCCCATATCTATTTGTGTATATGCATGATTAGTTATTTAGGTGTATACTTCTTTAACCTTATTGGCTTTTAAAGAGGTTATTAATGTTGGTTAGCCCACCGCTTCTGCGGGCAACGTGTGGCGCTTTCCTATCTATATAGGATATGTATTTACTGGAATAACGAAGTCACTAGCTATATATTGTATGATCCAGATATGTATTTCTCGATGTGCTAAAGATGTTGATTGCGTTCTAAGGTGCTGACTAGGCGAACAAAAAGGGTTTGAAAGGCCCCATAGTGGTCAAACAAAGGTGTATTCAGGTCCAAAGCTTCCAGAGCTATGATATAAATGTGGTTGGTAAATGGTAATGGAATACTTTCAAGTCGAATATCACTTACTGCGTGAAGTACATAAATTTGTAGGCGTATACAAATAGAAAGAATATATGTTACAATTACTACTATGTACTGATCAGGGTGTGTAGTTCTGGTCAGATCTACACCATACAACTTCTCATGGAAAACACTTATCGACTATCGAAAAAATTGAATTGAGCATTTTTCATATTATGTGAAGTTAGGTCCATCCATTATTATTGTCTTGTGGTTCGTTTATTGCTCTGTATTGCCAGCATACTCTAAAATGTTTGATACATGCTTTGCAGATTTTGTTTGCGGAGAGGTTTAATCATTTCAACCGATTCAAATGCAAAAGGGAGGTACACTCCCTCCTGATGTTGATGTTAAATTAACTATTGAATGCTGGACTATAAAATAATGGGATCAAAATTAGGAGATCTGTAAAAATGTAGTTTCGCTCAAAGATGGGATCAAAATTAGAACCATATATATTTGTTCCATGACATGCTCAAAGGGATGTATGAACCGAACCATTAATATTACAAGTGATTACTCCTCCTTGTGTCTTTCTTTGATCCTTTCATCTGTCTGCTGCCCTTATACGTTTGCATTCATTGGATCTATTGAATAGTGTACTACCAGGTTGGCTAGAGGTGGGTTGCAGCGAGCTGCACTTCCTATCGGTGATGTAAAGTCACTTAATGAATAATGAACATGAATTTGTGTGCACATATAAGCTCTGATGTATTGTCAGTACCGCTCTTATTCCTGTGACTCAACATCTAGGAGTATTAATAGATGAATGGTTATTTGTGGCCTTTTGGTACGATGAACTGAACCTTGAATCCTGGATCCTTTTGGTGTATCACATGTTGCATTGCCTATGGTAAAACACAACTCGTATGTAATAGAATTTGATGCTCCGAACCTTTTCCTCTTTGTGAACCATACTGGGCTTGATATGGTTGGGGACAAATGGGGTACGGTAAGCCACACTCTATCAAATATTACTGTCACTGCATTGTATTCCCTCAAAAAAAGTCACTACATTGTAAATATGTTAGTGTGATGCGATCCTGCTCTGCTTTGCTTTTGGTATAATGCCCTGAACCTGTGCACTTCTCCCTTTCATCATGTGAATCTGTCGAATATGAAGCGCTTTTCCCTTTCATCATCCAAATCTATTGAATATGAGGTGTGCCCAGCGACGGCTCCACCAGCGTCTTCGGCAGCCATTCTTCGAAGTAAAGGTAATTCCACGCCTGCTTTCCTCTCTCATTCACTGTTGACTTTTTCCTCACTTCAATCTCACACTACAGGCTCAGATCCAAGACCTTAGGCATGGCGACATCTTAGGCATGGACGCCATGGACATTGGTGTGATTTGTGACGAGGGATCTCCAGGTTCAACATCGTCAAGGACAAGAACACCTAAACCCAGAGTAATCTTCTAAACACATGCTCTAACTTTCTATGAACTGGCATATCCGATTCAAACCCTCATCTGACTACCTAGATGTTCTTTTGTGAAACAACTATTTTGACCTCACTATGAACCTACAGGAAGATGACTATCTGATGGTAATCCCCTATTCCCACATATTTGGGCTTATGCTGGAAGCTTTAAAATTGCCCCCTGCAATTTACCATCACAAGATACGTCCGGGTGGCAAGGCTCGTGTGACAGTCACTTTCAATTCTTCCTTAGAGCAGCTTGATGGTTTGCTTGTTCCTACCTCAATATCTGGTATGGTTTCACATACCTATGAAGATGCAGAAGACAGTGCCGCTATAGAAGCTATTAGATATATGGAAAACGCGCGTGGGAAAGAAATTAGAGACTACCACTACACCCATGTCATAACGCTTCAAAATCAAGTTAGGCATTTGGTCACATGGTTGTTGGAAGGAAATGAGACTATCAAGAAACTACGCAAAGGTTGGTACTATGCTGTTAGGTATATGAGCTCATATTCTGACCAGATACAGAACTCAACAACTGCTCGGCACCTAAGAGGGCCAGCTAATACAAAAGGGATTATGAAATCAGCGCTGGCAGGCATTGAGGAACTGACACAGAGGTTACATTATATTGGAGTGAAGTCAGAGGAGCGGCTGATGACTATTAAAGATAGCTTCTGATAACCTTCAAAAAAAACATGTCCCAATCAGCAGGCTTGAGAGATTGTTTGCCGGCCACTTGACTATGGGGGCTTGGGGTTCTCAACACTAACAAGTTTGCGCGTGCTCTTTGTTTGCGGTGGCCTTGGTATGAATGGAAGGAGCCTACCAAGATGTGGGTGGGGGATAGGAAACCCGTGTGATGAGGAGGACCTCGATTTTTTCTATGCAGCCACCACCATCACTGTTGGTAATGGCGCGGAGACCCCTTTTTGGGATTCACCTTGGCTCCTTGGGTGCAAGCCTAAAGACATTGCCATGCTCATCCACAAAGCTTCCTCACGAAAAGAATTGGAAGGTGCGGGAGGCCTCAAGCACAATGTGTGGATTCTCAAGATCAAACCCTCCACCACCGTTTCCATTGAGCATATCACACAAATTTTCACCCTTTGGATGCTCTTGCATGAGGTGCATCTTGACAAGCTCGCTAAGGATGACATTATGTGGAAACATACGGTTAGTGGGCACTACGCGGTGGCCTCCCCCTACGAGGCGCAATTCCTAGGGATGGTGCACTCACCCATGGACCAAATGGTTTGGAAGGCTTGGGCTCCCTCCAAAAGTCAAGTTCTTTGCTTGGTTGGTACTTCACGATAAAATTTGGACTGCCCATAGATTAGCCAAGCGTGGGTGGCAAATTGCGGTATTTACCTACTTTGCATGTCGCTACACTTTAAGGCCTTGGTTCTTGGTCATCAAAAAAATTCACATCTTTGGGTTGGTCACTTCCACTTGGCCCTTCATGGACTGGTCGAGGCTTGGTGGGCAAGTACCTGCGCCGACGGCATGCCAAACCGACAAGCAAGGTGTTTCCAGTCTGCTGTCTCCAATCGGGTGTGAAGTGTCCTTTTAGGTTTTGGCTGGTAGAGCAGATGTAGCGACCCGACCTCAAACGGTCAAGCCTCTGTGTATCTGTGCCATCCCTGGATCAGTATGCTAGCACACACAGTACATCAATGTATATATCAAAGTGCAATCACATGTATAAATAACGTATAACTGATATATACCTTATTAATCTCAGCGGAAGTAGTCAAACGGGTGTGGAGTCCCATCAACGCCAACGGCAAGTTGAGTGCGGACCGTAACCCTATATCGTAACTCTTACCCGTCGGTAGAAAACCTGCAACATGATACGTTGCAGCCGTGTAGGCCAGTACATTGAATGTACCGGCAAGGTCACAATATGATGCAGATGAATAAGACTATTCTATATGCAAAGGCTTTGAGGCTCCGTGTCTGAGTTTTTGCGTAAAAGCTGATTTTATTTTCCCTACAACAAAGGAATGTCATGGAACTTCTACTACAAGGCAAATACCTATTTGTATGACATGGGTCCGCCAACCGATGTCTCTTAGCCCAGTATAATCACAATAAGTGGCCCTCAATTAATTATCAATCCGGTGTTCACAGTTCAGAGATAGATCCAAGTCTAGAGGCTCAAATTGTCCGTAACCGGGGACACGGCTAATCGATTAGGTTTTAACTCTGCAGAGTGTTGTGCACTTTACCCACAAGAATCGATCCCTCCCTTTAAGTTCTCGCACGTCAGAGTGTTTGAGAACAGGACGATCGAAACATGATCTTCCAAAGAGTTCCCCTGACCCACGTCCGGTGCTCATCCAACCCTACCGTTCGTCTACATCTGCTAGCACCGTCCTAGCCAGGGTCACAACTAAGGTCAACCAAGCCAGAGCCCATAATGACTTGTGGCTGCACAGGTAAGCTTCCGGGCATGAAGTATTCTTCCGTCTCTTTGAGTCTGGGTGAAGCTTTCTGCAAGATGTCATCCATTGGGTTCCCCCACGATGCTGGTGGCATCCACTGGGTTCCCCCATGATGCATCCCGGGGTCATCCACTGGGTTTTCCCATGATGCAAGTGGCATCCACTGGGTTTTTCCCACGATGCCCATCAAAACCATCCTCCACCTAGTATTGTGTATTAAATCTTGTCTTGAGTCTTGAAGTCCTTGAAGATGCCATCATGCAATCGTCGTCATTGACGTATGGTCTTCTATCTCACACCACTCACACTCATACCAATCCCCGTCTATGATAGCGTAGCATCAAAAAGAAATAACGTCCCGGGGCTTTAGTATCTGGGGTGTGGGTTCCTACCTCATGCTTCTACCCAACTACAAGATTCAATATCACTACTGGAGGGAATGATGAAGCGGTGACACTAAATGCAATGAAAACATAGGTACTAAAAACATGATCAAAGTGAACTTGCCTGGTAAGTTGATGAAGATAATATCGCTCTCGGAAACTTGATAACACTAGTCGTCACTCTCCGATGATAAATCTATACAAGCAAGCATAGTATTCACATAAGCAAACATGCTAGCACTCAATCATAACAATCAAAATAACAACGAAATCGAAATAGGATCGAAGGCAAAAACCAAAATAAACTCCAAATCACTCATATAAACTTATAGGGCTAATCTACACCACAACAACTCTACTTAACAACAAGTAAAAAGCCTAAAACAATTACTTAATAGAGAGTAAAAATAATTATTCACTAAATAACATAAAGTATTTTTCCTATAATAAAATTCTAACAAAACAATAAAATAACACTATTTCTATTGCTAGCAACTAGTCATGCAACAAACAACACCTAGAACCTCAAGAATACTAAGTCTAATAAATCCTAGAAATTACCTACTGTTAAACAATAGAATATATGACACACTGGCGAAAACTAGCAAAAGAAACTAATTAATAATAATTAAACTACAAACAGTACTAAAAATAGAGTAAACAGTACTGTTTACAATAAAAAGCTAATTTAACTAACTCACTAACATGCAAACTAAACACTACTGCGTAGCTAGTCTAATAAGTAACCAGTAGCAAAAAGAATCGGTCAAAAATAATATTCCTAACTCAAAATATCTTAAATCTAGTGATTTGAGAAAATTCAAACAAACTCAGATTTAAACTACTCAAATATGAATTATAATTGCACTAACAGAAACTTCATAAAATTCGTGATCCAACGCAGTTGGAATCACTCAAAAATACCTCGTAGATAATTAACTATGGATTTTACAAGATTGAAACTATTCTGTTTTAAAAACAGAACGAAGAGGAAAAAAACTTGAACAGTAGGTCGGGATTTACTGTAGCATTTCCGGTGATGGGGTTCTGGTGGAGCTCCGGCGACGTCCTCCGGTGGCCCTCCGGCGTCGGGGAAGGGACGGTCGGGGGCGGCAGAGCGGGGCGAAGCGAGTGGTGGGGTCGGTGGGTGGCGGGGATGGCCGGAGGTGGCGGGGCGGGGCGGCAATGGCGGCGGTGGTCCGGCGAACTCCGGCGAGGTGGCGCGGTAGCGTGGGGGCGAGGAGAGGCGGCTCTAGGGGCGGGGATGGATGCTGGAGGTGGCTATTTATAGGGGGGGAGGTAGGTTTGGAGGAGGGGTCAAGGGATTTCGCGAATCCCGCGATCTCCGGCGATGGCCGGCGCGTCTGTGCTCGGGAACGGAATCCCGTTCATGAGGAAGGAGATGATCTCGCACGATCGGGCCGGATTTGGCCAAAAAAAATACCTTTCCTTTTTAAAAAGATTCCGCGAAGAAAAATCATTTTAGAAAATAAAATAAAAATAAAATATTGGAGTATTATATATCAAAATGATCAGAAAAATAAGCCCAATTTAATGGGATACTTTCTAGGGGAAAATAAAACACTTTTTGAAAAATCATTTTTTTTAAAATTCAAACAAAAATCCAAATGACTTTCAAAACTCAAAGGAAAAATTATTCCAACATTTTTGGGGTGTCATGTTACTCCCTCTCAATACTTTTGTTTCAAGTGTTCTTTGTCAGAAAAGTTTTTGAATAAAATTCAAATGCCACTTTGAGTTAAAAACAAAATTTAAATGACAATTTCAAATGAATTTTTTCTTTACTTCCCACTCTCTTTCATTGAAGAAATCATGAGGATCATTGAGTGGCATTAAGTTTGAAATATTTCCAAATTCAAATATTTTCAAACAGAAACATTTTTTTGGAAAGTCCTTTTATTCCCTCTCATTCAAAGCTTCAAAATTTTAAAATTCCAATCAATTTCACTCAATCAATCACTCAACAATCAATCAAACAATCATATATTTTAATTATTATAACATTCCAAAATTTAGAATTTTGGGATGTTACAAACTACCACACTTAAAATGAATCTCGTCCTCGAGATTCGAAGAGGCTAGCAACACTAGTAGAAAAAGGACTTTACGTGAGCCCCATTAGTCCCGGTTCGGATACGGACCGGCACTAATGCAACCACTAGTGCCGGTTCCAACGGCTAGTGGGGCGGCACACTTTAGTCCCGGTTCGTTTTGAACCTATAGTACCGGTTCGTGACACGAACCAGTACTAAAGGGGTGGTGGCAGGCCTTTGTCAGGCTGGGGCCCCACGAGCACCTTTAGTACCGGTTCGTGACACGAACCGATACTAGAGGGTCACCTTTAGTACCGGTTTGTGACACGAACCGGTAATAAAGATGATCCTATATAAACCCTTCGTCCAGCCCGAGCTCTCTGCTCTTCCCCTTTCCTCTCCTCTCTGTTCTTCCCCTCCTCCTCGAGCTCATCCTCCATTTTTGTCAAAATTTGTCAAGATTTGAAGGCACCCCATCCATCCAAGTGTTCACAAAGGTTAGCAACTTTGTCCTTTCATCTCTCATTGCTAGATTACCTCTTGCATTGCTCTATAAGCTAGTGATTTGTGGGTTTTAGTTTGGGATATGCATGTGGTAGGTTTATTTGATTTATATGCAATCTGAGCTCAAATTAACTTGTTAGTTTGCATGTGTAGGTGTGGTTAACTTAGTGCCTTCCCGTCCCCGTCCTAACCACGTTCGATCGCCCCCGCACCGTCTCGTCGCCGCCACCACCTTGGTGAACCCCTTGTTCTTAACCTTATTGTTGTATGATTTAGATAGTTACTTGTATAAATTTCTTACCCATACGTTATTTGTCATATATAGTGCCATGGTTTTGAAATCCGTCCCCGTCGGCCCTCGTACGGCTTATGATTCGGTTGTGGTATATTATCTTTTATAGCTATTTAATTTGTTTCATTTCGTGTTTAATTATGCGCATCAAGTTGACATAGATATTTTTATCTAGGAGGTATGTGAACGGGAAATTACAACCGACCCTCTTGTCGAGAAGTTAAGTTTAGTTGAAAAAGAAAACGAGTATTTGAAAAAAAAAATGAAAAGAATTGAAGACGAGAAGATGACACTGGAGTTGTATGTTGCCGACGTCGTCGATGATCACAAGATCAAGATGGATGCAATGCGCTTGAAGCTTAGAAAATTTAGAAAATATGCCATTGCTAGTGAGGCTTGGTATCACTATGCCGTTGGATCAGTTGTTACCTTAGTTGCGATCTTGATCGCATTTGTTGTTGCATTTAAATGCTTTAGCTAGAGAGTTTTTTGTATGTTGTTTTATGAGAATAAGTGTGTATGAACTTAAATTATGTATGAACTTGTATTAATTTGGTCTTTTCGGTGTTGTGTAATGAAGATGAACCGGCAATGGATGTACGATGAACGAATCTCTCCCCAGTTCACTACTGGCGTGGGTACTTTTCTGTCGCGGCTGAGGCAAACAAGCGGGCGGATGGTTTTATGTATTGTCCATGTGCTGGCTGTAAGAATGAGCGAAATTACTCTACCTCAAAAACCATTCACGTCCACCTGTTTGAGTCCGGTTTCATGCCACACTATAATGTTTGGACCAAGCACGGAGAAAGAGGGGTCCTAATGGAAGAGAATGAAGAAGAAAAGGATGACGACATCTATCCTAGCCATGGGTTCCCCGAATACGATGGTACAATGACAATGGGGGAAGAAGCTGAAGAAGAGGCATCAGTTGAGCCCGCTGATGATCTTGGTCGGGCCATTGCCGATGCAACGAGAAACTGCGCAAGTGAAAAGGAGAAGGTTAAGTTGAAGCACATGTTAGAGGATCACAATAAATTGTTGTACCCAAATTGCGAAGATGGCAAGAAAAAGCTGGGCACCATACTGGAATTGCTCCAATGGAAGGCAGAGAATGGTATACCTGACAAGGCATTTGAAAAGTTGCTGATAATGTTAAAGAAGATGCTTCCAAAGGACAACGAATTGCCCGACAGTACGTACAAAGCAAAGAAGGCTCTCTTCCCTCTAGGATTAGAGGTGCAGAAGATACATGCATGCCCTAATGACTGCATCCTCTACCGCGGTGAGTACGAGGAACGGAATGCATGCCCGGTATGCGGTGCATTGCGCTATAAGATCAGACGCGATGACCCTGGTGATGTTGAGGGCGAGCGCCCCAGGAAGAAGATTCCTGCCAAGGTGATGTGGTATGCTCCTATAATACCACGGTTGAAACGTTTGTTCCAAAACAAAGAGCATGCCAAGAATATGCGATGGCACAAAGAAGACCGTAAGAAAGACGGGAAGCTGAGAGCACCCGCCGACAGGTCGCAGTGGAGAAAAATCGAGAGAATTTGGAAGGACTTTGCAGATGACGCAAGGAACGTATGGTTTGGTCTAAGTGCAGATGGCATTAATCCTTTTGGGGAGCAGAGCAGCAATCATAGCACCTGGCCTGTGACTCTATGTATGTATAACCTTCCTCCTTGGTTGTGCATGAAGCGAAAGTTCATTATGATGCCAGTGCTCATCCAAGGCCCTAAGCAACCCGGCAACGACATTGATGTGTACCTAAGGCCATTAGTTGAAGAACTCTTACAGCTGTGGAATGAAAAAGGTGTACGTGCGTGGGATGAGCACAAAGGGGAGGAATTTGACCTACATGCGTTGCTGTTTGTAACCATCAATGATTGGCCTGCTCTCAGTAACCTTTCTGGACAGACAAACAAGGGATACCACGCATGCACACACTGTTTAGATGACACCGACAATATATATTTGGATAAGTGCAAGAAGAATGTGTACCTGGGACATCGTCGATTTCTTCCGAGAAGGCATGCTGTAAGAAAGAAAGGCAAGCATTTCAAAGGTGAGGCAGATCACCGGGATAAGCCTTGCCACCGTACTGGTGCTGATATACTTGATATGGTCAAGGATTTAAAAGTAATCTTTGGTAAGGGTCCTGGCGGACAATCTGTTCCGAATGACGCTCACGGACGCGCACCCATGTGGAAGAAGAAATCTATATTTTGGGACCTACCCTATTGGAAAGACTTAGAGGTCCGCTCTGCAATCGACGTGATGCACGTGATGAAGAATCTTTGCGTGAACCTGCTAGGCTTCTTGGGAGTGTATGGGAAGACAAAAGATACACCGGAGGCACGGGAGGACCATCAACGTATGCACGGAGAAGACGGCATGCATCAGGGTCGTGCCAGCTACGCTCTTACCAAAGAAGAGAAGGAAATCTTCTTTGAATGCCTGCTCAGTATGAAGGTCCCGTCTGGGTTCTCGTCGAATATAAAGGGAATAATAAATATGGCAGAGAAAAAGTTCGAGAACCTAAAGTCTCATGACTGCCACGTGATTATGACGCAGCTGCTTCCAGTTGCATTGAGGGGGCTTCTACCGGAAAACGTTCGATTAGCCATTGTGAAGCTATGTGCATTCCTCAACGCAATCTCTCAGAAGGTAATCGATCCAGAAAGCTTGCCAAGGTTAGAGAATGATTTGGTGCAATGTCTTGTCAGTTTCGAGTTGGTGTTCCCACCATCCTTCTTCAATATCATGATGCACGTCCTAGTTCACCTGGTCGAAGAGATTTCCATTCCGGGTCCTGTATTTCTACACAATATGTTCCCCTTTGAGAGGTTCATGGGAGTCTTAAAGAAATATGTTCGTAACCGTGCTAGGCCAGAAGGAAGCATCTCGAAGGGCCATGAAAATGAGGAGGTCATTGAGTTTTGTGTTGACTTTACTCCCGACCTTAAGCCGATTGGTCTTCCTGAATCGCGGCATGAGGGAAGACTGCGTGGAAAAGGCACACTAGGACCGAAAGCAATAATATCTATGGACGGGAGTTCTTTTACGCAAGCACACTACACAGTTCTACAAAATTCCTCCTTGGTGGCTCCGTATATGGAGGAACACAAGAATATTCTACGCTCCAAACACCCGGAGCAGTCTGAAGACTGGATTACACGTCAACAAACGGGGACTTTCATCGGTTGGTTGCAGACACGTCTCATGCATGATGACGATGTTGAAGATGATCTGTACTTGCTGTCCCAGCAACCATCTTCAAATATAATGACTTTCAAAGGGTACGAGATAAATGGGAATACATTTTACACGATCGCCCAAGATAAAAAGAGCACCAACCAAAACAGTGGTGTCCGTTATGATGCAACCAACTTTCATGACACATATTATGGTTACATAGAGGAGATATGGGAACTTGACTATGGACCTGATCTTAAGGCCCCTTTGTTTCGGTGCAAATGGGTCAAATATTCCGGAGGCGGGGTACAGGTAGACCCGCAGTACGGAATGACAATAGTGGATCTCAACAATCTTGGGTACACAGACGACTCATTCGTCCTAGCCAATGATATGGCTCAGGTTTTCTATGTGAAGGACATGTCTAGCAAACCTAGAAAAAGGAAAGATAAGGAAGCGAATACATCATATGATGAGCCAAAGCGCCACATAGTTCTTTCAGGGAAAAGAAACATCGTGGGAGTGGAGGACAAGACAGACATGTCAGAAGATTATGAAAAGTTCCATGAAATCCCTCCCTTCACAGTGAAGACTGACCCAAGCATCCTGTTAAATGATGAAGATTCTCCATGGTTACGGCGCAAAGGGACACGCTCGAAGAAAAAGATTTATACCCAAAGATCCCACTCTGGGATGTGACCGGCCTTCACTGTCATCACTTCCTTCTCTAGTGAGTTTCTGGACTTATATATCTGGAAAGTCCCACTTCGAACAAACCGGAGGGAAACTTTGTAATAGTTAGGTTACTTAATTATGTGTACTTCGGACAATCTCTTTCGAAGTATCAGTTATGGTACTTAATTATGTGCAACAACATCAATTTTCAACCCTTTCTGACTTCATTTGCTATTTTCCATGCATTTACTGACTTTTTTGAGCTAAATGACCCATAAATTGAAAAGCAATACAAATGAACTCTGAAAAGGTTGAAAGTTGGCATGGTATCATCATTTCACCCACATAGCATGTGCTAAAAAGTTGAGAGTGTTACGGCAAAAACTGGATGCACTTCGTGTACAAAATGGACAATCTCTTTCGAAGTATCAGGGTTTCGGACCAAAACTCATCTATTACAAAGGGATTTCATTTTTTTAAATAACCTAAGAATTACCAAATTGAATATAATGATAAAACACACTAATATTAAACAGCAGAAAAAAGAATCACTGAAAATCTATTTTTAAAGTAAAGTTATTCACAAATTAGTGATTATTTCAAATAAATAAATTTAAAAAAATGCCCGCCTACTGGGCCATCACGGCCTGCATACGACTAGAAACCCAACTTATAGTTGGGCCAGGGCGCAGGCCCGCACGGCCCAATAGATCCACTGGGCAGGACAGTTTGTTAGGCCCAGACAGGCCTGCTATATAGAGGAGCTCGACAGGGTAGCCGCGCCGGGGCTTATAAACCACTGCGAGCTCCTCTCAACTAGCGAGGTGGGACTAAACTTTTCGCACGGGTAGCCAGACCTTTAGTCCTGGTTGGTGGCTCCAACCGCGACTAAAGCCCTCCCTTTAGTCGCGGTTGGAGCCACCAACCGGGACTAAAGGTCTAGCTTCCCGCTGCTTAGGCTGGCGAAAATTGACCTTTAGTCGCGGTTGGTGGCTCCAACCGGGACTAAAGGTCCTCGCATATATATACACACTTCCGAAATTTTCGTTCGTTCCCCGTTCTTCATCGCCCGCTCCAACCAGACGCCGCCAGGCTGCCGCCGTCGCCCGTGCCTCCGCCGCCGCTAGGCTGCCCCTCGTCGTCGCCGCCGCCGCCGTGCCTCTCCTCTCCGATCCGACGCCGGCCGCCCGCGCCTCCTCGCGCTGATCCCCGACGCCGCCCGCGCCCCCTCGAGCTCCTCGCCGCGCCGCCTGCCCCGACGTCGTCGCCGCCCCCGACTCGCCTCGCCTCGCCGTCGCCGTCGCCCCGCTGTGAGCACTCCCCCCCTATTCCCCCTCTCCCTCGATCGCCCCCTGCCGCCATGGCCACCCTCTCCCCGAGCCCACACACACACACATGCATGAACACACACACACATTTTGTTTTAAGTTAATTAGATGATTTATATGTATTTCTGTATGTTTAATTACTGTAGTTTTTGACATTTTGATCCAATATGTAAAGAAATGTTAGGTTTTTTGTGTAGATGAATTAGTGTTTTTGACATTTTTTTACATGAATGCATGTTAGATGGATATAACTAGTGTTTAATTAGTATAGATTTTTAATGGATGTATGATTAGTGTTTAATTAGTGTTTAATTAGATGGATATAATTAGTGTTTAATTAGTATGCTTAATTAATTAGTGTTTCTCTTTTTCTGTTTTTAACTTAATTTATATAATGTTGTATATCATAGTATAGAAAAAAAGTTGCATAGGAAAAAGTTGACCATTGCCGGGCGAGTCCCCGACGGTCGCCGGACTGTCAAAGGATTCAAGAAATCCATGGCTTCATCATTAGCCGGAAGTAACAGGCGCATGATGGTATGAAGCTCTTCAACGTTATTTTGGAAAGGAGTTCCTGAGAGGATAATTAGTTTTTTGGTACGAAGTTCAGCAAAGGCCTTCCAAATAGCGATATTCGGAAGGCTCTTGCTGAACTTTGTACCAAAACGCTAATTATCCTATCCGGGACTCCGTTCCAAAACAACTTTGAAGAGCTTCGAAACATCATGCACCTTTTACTTTCGCCTAATGATGAAGCCAACGATTTCTTGAAGCCGTGCACACTAGACAATGTGACATATAGGTTATGATTAAGTGTGGACACAATGTGACTAAGTGTATATTCTAATTTTGCTAAGTGTTATTAAATTTGTTTTCATAATTAAGCATTTGTTCTCGACGTCGACGATGCCTGGCATGCATCCTCGACGTCGACTCGAGCTCGGGGGATCAGGAGGCCTGCTTGGTAGGAGGGCCGGCCATGTCCGGGACTGGGCTCCGCCGGGCTGGTACTGGGAGGTGCTACCTTCCGGGGGGCGCAGCTTGGTCAGGAGCCAGCCCGTCGTCGACCCGGAGCTCCTTTGGTGGCGGTCGCGTGGGCCATTGTCGATCCCGAGGCTTGAGTCCCCCGCGGAGGTGGTACATCAGCGTGTCATTAGGGAGAACGCGCACGTCCGTCGCTATATGGTTGCGTTGGAGGGTAGGTTGGACAATACCTGGCAGATTATTCGAGGATCTCACATTAGCTATGATCCTGTGATGGTTCCTTCTCTTTGGGTGTCCACCACCCGCGCCGAGACCCGTCGTTCGCTAGGGTTTTAGGTGATGATTATTAGCTAGTGTTGGTGTGGTAATGACTATATATGACTATGTATTCGAGATGATGTATTCGAGACGATGTATTCGAGATTATATTATTCGAGAGATTATATTTGTGATGCATATTAATTAATTATCTTGATTATCTACTATTAATTGAATACTAAATTGTTTTATCTTTCTTCTGGATTAGTTAAATAAAAGCTATGGACAATACCGGCAGAGACGGAGAAGAGACTTTGTTTGACATCATACGCTCATCACCGGGCCCAGATGAGATCAATGAAGAAGATGACGGCTCGCAATATCTTAATAATACCGGTGACGGTATATTGGAAGATGAAGAAGAAGAGACTCTGTTTGACGATAGAAATGTTGATCTTCAAACAACAACAAAGACCGGCGAGGTATATATTTATATAAGGCATCTGGTGATCATCACATTTTTGAATTGATTTGTATATATATTAACGAATTGATCTTTCTTATTTTAGCCCTCCGGATCTTCTACAAGCGACAGCAAAGTTCGAGGCCGGGCCAAAAAGTTGCAGCCTGGCGTAAAGTACAACATTGACACCATTGACACAAATGGCAAACCGCTTGCACCTAGGGGGAATGCGCTCAAATTCATTCGTCAATGCGGAGTTCTTGCCAGGGACGCACTCCCGATCTCCGCTCAATTATGGAAAAAGCCAAAAAAGGTCGTACCAGGAGTTACTTGGGTCGACGAAAAAGCAAAAGAGAATCTTTGGATAGAGCTCATGTCACATTTCACCCTACCAGATCATTTCATAAAGGAACTGAGGGACAAAGTCAGGACGCAAGCTCTACAGAAGATGGTGACATCATTCAACAAACACAAGAATGCTATATGGGCCTCTTACCTCGACAATGACAAGAAGACTCCAGAATTCACGGGAATACTGGAGAAGCAAAGAACTCACTGGGACGCTTTCGTGACGTTCAAGGAATCAGAAATATTTCAAGAACGGTCGAGGAAAAACAAGGCGAATGCTGAGAAGAAGCAGTGGCACCATCGTCTGGGGCCAGGTGGCTACGAGGCGGCATTGCCTAAGTGGGATGCGGCTGAGAAAGAGATGGTTGCTGCAGGGGTGGAACCATGTACATTGACCTGGCCCGAGAGGTGCAGAAGTTTCTTTTTTGCGCACGGGGGGAAGTTGGACCCAGCGACAGGGAATGTGATGCAGCGGGCAAGTCTTAAAGATGCCCCCAAGGATGTACTGGAGGCTATAAAGGATGCAATAGAAGAAGCTCGAAGTGGGGCGTTCACGCCCAACAGAGAGAACGACGAGCTTACGCGCGCCCTGAAGAATCCTGAACACCCGGGAAGAACACGAGGCAAAGGCGTTGTTCCGTGGTTTGAGGGGTTTGCAGACTGGAACGCCGACTACAGAAGCCGTGCGAGAAAGAAGAAGCAGGAGGAGCAGAAGAAGTTGGATGACGCACGCCGCCTGGATGAGTTGGAAAACACTGTGCAGTTTGCGATGGATCAGATCAAGACACTTAGCCAGGATAGGGTGTCTCAGCAGCGGCAGCAGGGGGAGTTCGATCCAGCATTGGATAGCACCGTCCCATCTATGCCGAGAAGCAGCGTGGGTTCCGCCCCGGCCGATGATGCAGTCCACCCTGTGGATGATATCACAGATAGGACTCCTTGTGAGCTGCACATCAAAGTGAAGAACGTATCCATAAAGGTGGCGAACGGCTATGCTTTACCAAATCCCCCTGACGCAAAATTCCATAACAGTTCGATTACAGCTGGCTATGCTCGTGTCGGGGTTGATGATGTGATCTCACAATATTCCGAGCTAGAGCTTGACATTCCTGGAGGTGACGACGAGCGCACACTGGGAGAGGCCAAACTTGGTCTCATTCTATGGAGAAAGGATTGCATCGTCTTTCCAAGGCCACCGACTCCTGCTCAAATAAGTCCGGCACCGCGTCAGCCGACTCCTGCTCTTCCAAGTCCACAACAGCGTCAGCCAACTCCTCCTCCTCCAAGTCCGCCACCGCGTCAGCTGACTCCTCCTCCTCCAAGTCCGCCACCGCGTCAGCCGACTCCTCCTCCTCCAAGTCCGCCACCGCGTCAGCCGACTCCTCCTCCTCCAAGTCTGCCACCGCGTCAGCCGACTCCTTCTCCAAGTCCGGCACCGCGTCAGCAGTCTCCGCCGCCTAAGCGGTCTCCGCCTCGACTACGAAAGAGAGGTGCCACAGCTACGGCGGCACGCGGTACAACAGGCAAGAAATCCAGAAATGATTTTGGTCCACCGGTCTGAGGAGTAAACGAAGGCCATATCGGATGCCGAAGTGAAGGCCCATTTTGGACCGAAACCGCCACCGCCGCCAAAGGAGAAAGTACCCGAGGCTGTCATAAAACACTTTCTTGATAATGCTCGACTGCCGCCGCCAAAGGAAAGGCTCTCAGGCTATGATCGCAGTATCAAGAAGTCATTCGTTGCACAGAAGAAGAAGGAGTCGAGCTCGAGCTCGAGCCAAGCACTTGGCCAAAAAAAGAGGAAAATTGTTCCCCAGCTGGGAGAACAGGCAGTGCAATCGGTCCCCCCGCTCATTGTACAAACACATGTGAGTGCTGCCGATCAGCTGGTAATAACCGACGATCATAGAAGGATGGCTAAAGAGGCCGGTGTCACTATCGAACAACTCCTAGGCTTCGAGGAATTCCTGCCGCTTAAAGAGGAGGAAGTACATTGGCAATATGCCCGCGGAAAACCTCTAGTCAGGCCGGAGCAGATCCCGTCTCTACCAACGAACATGTACAGGTTGCATGAGTGGTACATGAGAGTAACAAAAGAGCACAATCGAGAGTCCCTCATGGTGAACGTCCAGCCAGAGCATTACTTCCATGGAAAAGCTCTGTCTGTTGAATATACGGAATTTTATCATGTCTTCAATAGATCCACACTTGACATAAGTATCCTCAGTGCCTATTGTCTGTAAGTGATTTCTTCCTGTAATTTAAGTCCCTAGCTAGCTATGCTCGTTCATTGCCTGCAATTAATTATCCTCACTATATTCTTTTATTCTGTGGTATTATGCAGAATGAAGAAGATGGAAATGAAAAAAGCTGGACGCTTTGGCGTTGGGTTCATTGACCCAAATACCGTTAATGAAAAGATATGGGAACGTCATGGAAAAGAAACAGAGGCAAACTTGCTAAAGTTTTTGGTGGATCAAAATACCGAACCAGAAATACTGTTTCCTTACATCTACGGGTGAGTGTTACTATATATCTTGTAATACAAATTCTATTTATGCTTACTAGATGTTAATAAGTGTAGTTGATGAGTTATATATGCACATGCCCGCTTAATTATACAAACGTGTGCGCATGCATGCAGTTGCCACTGGATCTTGCTAGTCATTGAACTTGACGCGGGAAAAGTTACAATACTGGACTCAATAAAGGGTACAGATACAAAATACTACTCGAACGTTATGGGGATGCTCGACAGGTAATTTCAATCATTATCGCACTATATGTCGGCCTCGATCTTTAGTTCATTTCCTGATATCAGCTAATTAATAACTCCTTCATTCATTTTCTTTGCCGACGGGCAGGGCTTATGCAAAGTTCAAGGAAAAGGTGAAAGGCCCTTGGAAAGAACAGCTGACATTTAAGCGACTCAGGGTAATAATTAATTAAGTACTACTAGCTAGCTACGTCTGCGCATCTCTCTTTAATTCTAGTTTGATCACAATACCATTATCATGCTTGATTAATTATTATCTGATTGAATTCTATTCTCGTAAAGTGCATAAGGCAGGCGGAGGGGACTAATTTATGTGGCTACGTAGTTTGCGAGAACATCCGCATGAAGACGTCCGAAAGGCCCCTATCGGACAGAAACTATTGGGTAAGTTTGCCAGAACACAATTCACAAATCTTTTTTTCATGATCTAATATATATACACACAACTAATATATCCATATTGATCTCCTTTTTTAATAAAGATGCTCCAGATGCGGGATCAGCTCCTAGAAGATGACCGCGTGAAAGCAATTCAAGAGGAAATAGCGGAATTTTTCCTCGAGCAGGTCATAGATCCCAATGGAGAATACTATTACCCTCTGTAATGCCTGCATGTAATGGTCTGCAAATTGTAGAAGAAATTGTATGTACCAAGTTGTATATATATATGTGTGTGTATGTGAATGCATGCATGGTCTCGTACGAAGAAATTCGATGATATATATATATATATATATTTGATCGCGGCTCTACGAGAAATTCTATTTATATATATTATGCATAACGTTTGAAATGAAAAATAATTAAATGGAAAACACAAAATTAATTGAAAAAGAATTAAACCATAATTCATAAAACAAAAAATTAAATGGAAAACAAATAACCTTTTAGTCCCGGTTGGTGTTACCAACCGGGACTAAAGGGTCCCCAGCCCACGGCACCGGCTCGTGCCACGTGGCTGGCCTTCAGTGCCGGTTCGTGCTGAACCGGGACTAAAGGGGGGGGCCTTTAGTCGCAACACTTTGGTGCCAGTTCTGGAACCGGCACTAAAGGCCCTTACAAACCGGGATTATAGCCCGATTCTGCACTAGTGCAAGAAAAGGTTAGGGGTTGGGGGTCTTCTAGCAAATCTTTTGGTCGGAAAGGTCAGGGGTGCTACCACACTTAAAAGCAAGGTTACGGTTCCAATAAACTCAGATACTTCCTCTGGAGTGCCGACAATATCTGTCTCTTCACATATCTTACAATAGCTCCTTCATTAACGCTCTTCTGTCAGAAGCATAGCGTTTTCCTCAAAATCTTGGGTCGCTTCGTCAAAGATGAAGTTCGTCTGAGACTGGATCTTCTTAGCTGATAGGTCTGCGTCCATTCTAGACAACTATCGAATTACTCATGGTGGTCTACCATTAATGGTTTCTGCAGAAAAAGGGCCTTGGCTTCATTCTCACCGTATAATCTACGATTGGCAACAGCTGCCATGTACATGGGTTTATCATCATACCATTCTAAGGCTTAAGCAAGGCTTCAACGAGCGTCGTCACTTTACTATGGGTAAGTCTCTCAGATTTACCATTCCAAATATCAAGAGCGAATGATAAGAGTAAGTCGGTATGGTGATCAATCCATTCCGCACCCAGATCATTACCCTGTATAAGGTTTAGCGAATCTCGTATTTCTAACACTCGGGCATCCTCACAAGCTTGCAGAAATTTCTCTTGTCCTCGAACTGGGTTCGGGTAAATCCATTGATTCTGCAAGCTGAACAAAACATCTATCGTTCTTCACAATCTCGGGGTTTACGTAACATCCTATGTAACGTCTGCTGATCAAATCACAGCTTCTTCCAGAATTCTTCCTTCAACAAGATTGTCCTTGTGCCTTGGTCAAATCCTGGGCCTGTGGGTTATGGGTCCACTTCAGCACTTGCATAGTGTTAACTCATCCGTGGAGTTACAGTTGTTCCATATTCCAACATTACACCTCCTTTAAATCCAATAGTACTTCATTTTGTCATACTCTTGGGGTAACCATCATAATCAAACTCCAACTTATTTCGTCCGGCTCCTTTCTATGGACCGTCATGAACAACACCTTTCTTTCTTCATTGATCATGTGGCTTTACGGAGTACTACCACACTTAAAATGAAATGCACTAGTTCATCCATAAATCATATTCTTTTCATATCAAATCTTTTATTACATCCTTAACAATTTCTCAAATTCCAATCTCACAAGTACTTTATTACAAATGCTTCCATCCACATAGTTCGGTATGGTCAAGCATTACTTCCAACTTTATTCATTTTCCTCCTTGAGGATTCTTCAGTCCCACTGGAATTGGGCGATGTGCTCCTTGAAATCCTCCTTCTTTTGCTTCGTCGTGGTGGCCATGAGCTTCATCTCCATCATCTCTGCATGCACCTCTCTTAGGTATTCCTGAGTATGACGGAGTCTTGCTTCCAGTATGTCTCCGATCTGTCGTATGGCTTCCATGGCAGCTTCACGAACAGAGTCAAAGAAATTTGCTCGAGGTACTCGGGAAATGTAAAAATATTGCCCCATAGTCTTTGGGCAAACTCTTTTCACCCGGTGAAGGTGTACCTCCACATACCAAAGTTCCACTCCATTCTCGATGAAGGGATAACCCTTGTAAACTGCATCTCCTTCCAGGTGGATGTGCTTCATCATGTCCTTCAAAACTTTCGGGTAATCATGATCACTATTTAGGGTCATGATCATTTCCGGGCCCTTGAGAAAAGACTCATAAAGGGTCGCCATCTGCAGTTGTAAGACAAATAGGGTACTCAGAATAATGTATGTATCCCCTTGGGTAAACTTTCATATCATCCAAACAAAACTTCAAACTCAATTTCCAACATCTAGTTTATGCATCACAACTCATTTTCATCCTTGTTCACCCACAATAATCATTTCCAAGATAAATGTTAACAATAATCTCATAAAGCCTTATGACATATCAACTTTATTGATTTCCAGAATTATTACAATCTTCGAGACTTCCATTACATAACTCAACTACACAATAAAATATTTTCTACTACACTTATTACTGATATCAAAAATCTCAACTACTCAGCTCCAGCTTTCTCCTTGTCTGGGCATTTATTTCCATAATGTCCAGCTTCCTTGCAGTGAAAGCAAATGACTTCCGATAAGTTTCGGGGCTTCTTGATGATGGTGTTTTGCTCCTTGGGTTCTTGGTTCCTTTCCTGGGCACATATTGGCGTAGTGACCCAAATCCTTACACTTGAAACATCTGATATGACTCAGGTTCTTCTGTGCAGGGACTTGTCTCTTCCTGATACACTTTCTCTTCTTCTTCCTGGACTCCTGTGTATAGATCATAGATTCCTGAGGATCATACTCAAGCTCCACTGTCGGGAATTCTTCCAGATATTCCTTTCGACAATCCTGTGAGATATGTCCTTCTTCTCCACATGAATAACATGACTTGGAGTAAAATATGTTTAGGCCTTCTCCATCAGGGTCTTCAACACATTCTTTTATCACAGGTTGTTTCATAACTTCTCGGAGGACTTCTTTCATTCCTTCTTTCTGCTTCTGGACAGTCTGTTGCACTATGGAGTAAATGTGACACTAAGCCGGGTAGTGGTCAGTTCCTTCACATAAGAAACATGTAACCTGCCCAGTCGGGCATTGCTCAGCTGGGTGATTTTCCTCACAATGAGGGCATCCATCCTTGTGCTCTTCCTGGGTATGTCCCATTTCTCCGCAAATCTTGCAGGCACAGGGTTTCTTCATCATCTTACTATCAGAAGGTTTCCGGATAAGACGGGACCTTAACAGTGTTCTCTTGAATTCTTCCCAAGTCTTTGCTCCATCCCATCCTTGTATGGCTTGGTGCATTTTCCACCATGTTGCAACACTTCCTTCAAAGTACTGAAGAGCGTGTGATACTTCATTCTTCCTTGCAACCAAATTGATTCCGAAGTGATTCTCCATGTTCCGAATCCATAGCTCTGCCTTCGGCTGAGTCATCGGTCCAGAAAATACAAGTCCATCTTCCTTCATCATCTATTCGGTCCAAGGTTTCGGGATGAGATAAGAGAAGGATAGGGAGATAGATGCACACAATACGAGCAATAGTTTTGAAAATAAGTTTTTATTTGTGGCTGTCGGAAAAACATCAAACAATGACAGCTCACAAATCATCGTATATAACGTGAGTATATAACAGGGGTTTTGGTCTTCTAAAGGGCATATAAACATTGGGATTCCTCGGGGTCTTCGGAGTCTTCATTCCTTCAGGTCTTCAATGCTCATGAGTTTCCAATTCCTGATGCTTCTCCCATATGAAGGCCTCTGTTACTCTGAGGTGGTCCTCAGTTGATTTCCTCCGGGTGGTCAAAAAGAGAAAGGGTATATTCTAACTACTTGAGATAAAACTCTAAAAGGTTGAGAAGTAGAGGATGTTTTTGAAGAGATTTTTTTTTGAGATATCCTGTCCTATGGCTTTCCAGTTTCTAGGGTCACGTCCTACAGTCAACATGTGCTCTGATACCATCTCTGTAGCGACCCGACCTCAAACGGTCAAGCCTCTGTGTATCTGTGCCATCCCTGGATCAGTATGCTGGCACACACAGTACATCAATGTATATATCAAAGTGCAATCACATGTATAAATAACGTATAACTGATATATACCTTATTAATCTCAGCGGAAGTAGTCAAACGGGTGTGGAGTCCCATCAACGCCAACAGCAAGTTGAGTGCGGACCGTAACCCTATATCCTAACTCTTACCCGTCGATAGAAAACCTGCAACATGATACGTTGCAGCCGTGTAGGTCAGTACATTGAATGTACCGGCAAGGTCACAATATGATGCAGATGAATAAGACTATTCTATATGCAAAGGCTTTGAGGCTCTGTGTCTGAGTTTTTGCGTAAAAGCTGATTTTATTTTCCCTACAACAAAGGAATGTCATGGAACTTCTACTACAAGGCAAATACCTATTTGTATGACATGGTTCCGCCGACCGATGTCTCTTAGCCCAGTATAATCATAATAAGTGGCCCTCAATTAATTATCAATCCGGTGTTGAGAGTTCAGAGATAGATCCAAGTCTAGAGGCTCAAATTGTCCGTAACCGGGGACACGGCTAATCGATTAGGTTTTAACTCTGCAGAGTGTTGTGCACTTTACCCACAAGAATCGATCCCTCCCTTTAAGTTCTCGCACGTCAGAGTGTTTGAGAACAGGACGATCGAAACATGATCTTCCAAAGAGTTCCCCTGACCCATGTCCGGTGCTCATCCAACCCTACCGTTCGTCTACATCTGCTAGCACCGTCCTAGCCAGGGTCACAACTAAGGTCAACCAAGCCAGAGCACATAATGACTTGTGGCTGCACAGGTAAGCTTCCGGGCATGAAGTATTCTTCCGTCTCTTTGAGTCTGGGTGAAGCTTTCCGCATGATGTCATCCATTGGGTTCCCCCACGATGCTGGTGGCATCCACTGGGTTCCCCCATGATGCATCCCGAGGTCATCCACTGGGTTTTCCCACGATGCAAGTGGCATCCACTGGGTTTTTCCCACGATGCCCGTCAAAACCATCCTCCACCCAGTATTGTGTATTAAATCTTGTCTTGAGTCTTGAAGACCTTGAAGATGCCATCATGCAGTCGTCGTCATTGACATATGGTCTTCCATCTCACACCACTCACACCCATACCAATCCCCGTCTATGATAGCGTAGCATCAAAAAGAAATAACGTCCCGGGGCTTTAGTATCCGGGGTGTGGGTTCCTACCTCATGCTTCTACCCAACTACAAGATTCAATATCACTACTGGAGGGAATGATGAAGCGGTGACACTAAATGCAATGAAAACATAGGTACTAAAAACATGGTCAAAGTGAACTTGCCTGGTAAGTTGATGAAGATAATATCGCTCTCGGAAACTTGATAACACTAGTCGTCACTCTCCGATGATAAATCTATACAAGCAAGCATAGTATTCACATAAGCAAACATGCTAGCACTCAATCATAACAATCAAAATAACAACGAAATCGAAATAGGATCGAAGGCAAAAACCAAAATAAACTCCAAATCACTCATATAAACTTATAGGGCTAATCTACACCACAACAACTCTACTTAACAACAAGTAAAAAGCCTAAAACAATTACTTAACAGAGAGTAAAAATAATTATTCACTAAGTAACATAAAGTATTTTTCCTATAATAAAATTCTAACAAAACAATAAAATAACACTATTTCTATTGCTAGCAACTAGTCATGCAACAAACAACACCTAGAACCTCAAGAATACTAAGTCTAATAAATCCTAGAAATTACCTAATGTTAAACAATAGAATATATGACACACTGGCGAAAACTAGCAAAAGAAACTAATTAAAACTAATTAATAATAATTAAACTACAAACAGTACTAAAAACAGAGTAAACAGTACCGTTTACAATAAAAGCTAATTTAACTAACTCATAACATGCAAACTAAACACTACTGCGTAGCTAGTCTAATAAGTAACCAGTAGCAGAAAGAATCGGTCAAAAATAATATTCCTAACTCAAAATATCTTAAATCTAGTGATTTGAGAAAATTCAAACAAACTCAGATTTAAGCTACTCAAATTTGAATTCTAATTGTACTAACAGAAACTTCATAAATTTTATGATCCAACGCAGTTGGAATCACTCAAAAATACCTCGTAGATAATTAACTATGGATTTTACAAGATTGAAACTATTCTGTTTTAAAAACAGAACGAAGAGGAAAAAAAAATTGAACAGTAGGTCGGGATTTACTGTAGCAGTTCCGGTGATGGGGTTCTGGTGGAGCTCCGGCGACGTCCTCCGGTGGCCCTCCGGCGTCGGGGAAGGGACGGTCGGGGGCGGCAGAGCGGGGCGGAGCGAGTGGTGGGGTCGGTGGGTGGCGGGGATGGCCGGAGGTGGCGGGGCGGGGCGGCGGTGGTCCGGCGAGGTGGCGCGGTAGCGTGGGGCGAGGAGAGGCGGCTTTAGGGGCGGGGATGGATGCTGGAGGTGGCTATTTATAGGGGGGAGGTCGGTTTGGAGGAGGGGGCAAGGGATTTCGCGAATCCCGCGATCTCCGGCGATGGCCGGCGCGGCTGTGCTCGGGAACGAAATCCCGTTCGTGAGGAAGGAGATGATCTGGCACGATCGGGCCGGATTTGGCCCAAAAAAAAATACCTTTCCTTTTTTAAAAGATTCCGCGAAGAAAAATCATTTTAGAAAATAAAATAAAAATAAAATATAGGAGTATTATATATCAAAATGATCAGAAAAATAAGCTCAATTTAATGGGATACTTTCCAGGGGAAAATAAAACACTTTTTGAAAAATCATTTTTAAAAAAAATTCAAACAAAAATCCAAATGGCTTTCAAAACTCAAAGGAAAAATTATTCCAACATTTTTGGGGTGTCATGTTACTCCCTCTCAACACTTTTGTTTCAAGTGTTCTTTGTCAGAAAAGTTTTTGAATAAAATTCAAATGCCACTTTGAGTTAAAAACAAAATTTAAATGACAAATTCAAATGAAATTTTTCTTTACTTCCCACTCTCTTTCATTGAAGAAATCATGAGGATCATTGAGTGGCATGAAGTTTGAAATATTTCCAAATTCAAATATTTTCAAACAGAAACATTTTTTTTGGAAAGTCCTTTTATTCCCTCTCATTCAAAGCTTCAAAAGTTTAAAATTCCAATCAATTTCACTCAATCAATCACTCAACAATCAATCAAACAATCATATATTTTAATTATTATAACATTCCAAAATTTAGAATTTTGGGATGTTACAGCAGAGGAATGAAAATACTCTTTCGTTTCATGCATGGTACTCTAAGTCCCAACTGCGCTAGCTTAGTGGTTCGATTCAACAATAGAACGAACAATCCTCCTCACCATGCTTATCTTGTGGACAATTTGGAAGAACAAAACACAAGAGTTTTCAGGCTTAAAAGCACTCCACCGACAATCTTGCTTACCATTATCTCGACCGAACCCAACCTTTGGGTCATCGTCGGAGTAAAAAATTGGGGTGAATAATTTTGCGAGAGTAATAATGTGTTCTTTGTACTTGTAACAAACCCTATTCTCTATTATTTACCTCAGTTAAAAATCAGTTTTTTTAGATAAAGAAAAAAATCAGCTGTTCCCCCGTTCTTAAATATAAGCCCATTTTTGAGATTTCAACATCCAGAAACAAGAAACCAAGGGGAAACCGAGCGTTCTCAGAGCTCAGTGTGTGCTGGCCGTCGGATCGTTTCTCTGATGCGATCTGGGCCGTCCGATCTCGCGCCCGGATGACCTCGGCTGTCGGATATTTACCTGATTGACGTGAGCCGTCCGATATTTCTCGCTATGAGCAGTGCCACTCTCGCCCGTGCCACCGCCTGTAATTCCCGTGCCCCGCCAAGGGCATTTTCGTCATTTCGCACACAGTTATATAAAACAGGAGCACGCCCGTGGAGAGAACCCTGGACCCGCGCCCGCACTCGCTCCTCCTCCACCCCTCCCGTGACCACACGCCGCCGCCATCTCCTTCATCCATCGGCCGCCGCCTTCGCCTACTCCTCCTCCCCTCCCACTCCCGGCAGCGCGCAACACCCCGAGGACCTCCCCTTGACCCGCCTCTTCCTCCCATCCAACCAGATTCGCAGAGCAAGGCCTCTCACACTCGCTCACGACCCTCAGCTGTGGCTAGGGGTTTGGGTTGGGCATCGCCTTCGTCGCCGGTGGACTCCGGCGGCTCCTCTCCGTCTCCTCCCTCGCCCCCACGTGCGGCTCCGCTTCCCGCTGGCCATGGCGCGTGCTTGGCCTCCCGGCGCCAAGAACCGTCCCAGGCCTCGCTGCATCTCTGGCTTTAGCGAGGCGTTCCTGGGCGACCAGGTACACTTCTCTCTCCCTCCCGTCCGTCTCCCAATGCCAGCCACCACACGAGCTCACCTTAGCCTCCTCTTCATCCACTCCTCCATGATGCTCGATAGAGGGAGCACGGGCGGCTTCAACGGGAGGAGCACCAGGCCAACCCCCAGCGGTTGGCGCCACCGGATGGCGGCGGCCACCTTCTTCTCCCGGCCGCACCACGCCACAGGTGGAGGCGTTTCTCTTGCACTTCCTCGTGGTGGCATGGCAGCACCGCCGTCAACGTCGAGCATGGGTAGGAGAACGATGCAGCCGTCCACAGGTTCGTCTCTCTCTGTAGCTACAGATTTGCTATTGGCTGGTCAACCTCGCTGGAAGTGCTACACGAGTGCTATAAACGTTCAGTAGTATGTGTATTAGCAGATTTGCTATTGGCTTGATCGAACTTTGGTTGTATAATAAGCCTGGTGTTAATGTCTACAAGTGTCAGCCAATGTTGTTTCTTTTCCTTTAGAATGAAAACATACTAAAGCATCCAGTTTATTCCTACTGAATTACTTTTGACCTATGATAGAAAAACATGTGTGTTATTGACCTTTCAGATATTTCACTGAAAGTGGCTTCCCATGCCCACACCTGAGGAACCCATCTGACCACTTCCTGAGGACAATCAACAAAGATTTTGACGAGGTAGTACCTGTTTTTCCTTGTCATTTCGTTGTATGATACTCTGAACAAGAAGTGCAACATCTTTACTTTGGCTATGTGATCCCATATGCATGCAGGAAATTGTAGAGAGTTCCAAAGCTAGGAGAAAAATGGCAGCTGAAGCAATAGAGATTCTGACAGATGCTTACCAGTCCCCCGCTTATTCAGAGAAAACAATGGACCGGATAGCTAAGATGAAAGGGATAGTAAGTTGCTTACAAGCCCCATTTTTTTTCTCAAGAGTAAAGATTGTATTGTTTTGGCTGTACCAAAATGTTTGGTTACAAAGAAGGGACTACCCAAATGCGGACAAATCTGTATATACCAACTGCAAAATAATTACTGGGGAAAATTTAGTCAGTGAAGTACTCCCTCTAGCTCACGAAAAAGTGGTGTCTTTTACACGGCCTTCAAAATGTAACTTTGGCAACTTGTTTTTGTTGTGGTATAATATGTACATATAATACCGAGTAAAATTATAACATGTTGGAAATATTTTCGGAGAAACGCATATCATTTTGGATCTGAATATTCAAAACATACTGGCCGTCAAAGTTTTCAAAGTTCAGCTCCTAAAGAATCTCCATTATGAACTGGAGGGAACAACATGCTAATTCAGCATCTGTACAACATGTCATTTTTCATTTGAATGAACCGGCAACAGACTTCTCGCCGCGGAGTATACGGTGCTGGCCTAGCGATGTTTACACATTCAAAATCAAATTATTGTTCTAGTATTATTGAGCTATGTTCCAGGGTGGAGCTCCATTTAGGAAGAGGGAACAAGCGAGCTTCTCAACAAAGCTCTTTGTACTCACCAGAAGGTCATTTGTGAATATGCACAGAGACATAGGATACTACTGGATGCGCTTGGGTGTTTACCTGGGCATTGGCATTTGTCTTGGCACCATATTCTACCAAGTTGGCCACCGTTACAGTTCCATCCAGGTGAATTCTAGAAGACATGATTCTTTAGGCAACATAAATAATTTATATGTCAACAAAATTGATCTGTTCCCCTGATTTTTCAGTCTAGATGTGAAGTAATAATGTATACGATAGCACATCTTACCTTCATGGCCATTGGAGGATTCCCTTCTTTTGTAGAGGACGTAAAGGTTGCTTTCTCCCTGCCATCAGACTAACATTTTCACAAGAGCACTTATATGTCCATGCTTTCATTGTATATTGAAAGTCTGAAATAAATAAAAGTCTGTCTGCACACTTTGTTTCTAGGTTTTCTGTAATGAATATTCAATTTCTACAGTTTATGGTATGCACCCTTTTCGTAAAGGAACACCTATTTATTTTCGTTTGTCTAAAAACCATAGGTAACTAGCAGAATATTTAGATCCCATATCTATTTGTGTATATGCATGATTAGTTATTTAGGTGTATACTTCTTTAACATTATTGGCTTTTAAAGAGGTTATTAATGTTGGTTAGCCCACCGCTTCTGCGGGCAACGCGTGGCGCTTTCCTATCTATATAGGATATGTATTTACTGGAATAATGAAGTCACTAGCTATATATTGTATGATCCAGATATGTATTTCTCGATGTGCTAAAGATGTTGATTGCGTTCTAAGGTGCTGACTAGGCGAACAAAAAGGGTTTGAAAGGCCCCATAGTGGTCAAACAAAGGTGTATTCAGGTCCAAAGCATCCAGAGCTATGATATAAATGTGGTTGGTAAATGGTAATGGAATACTTACAAGTCAAATATCACTTACTGCGTGAAGTGCATAAATTTGTAGGCGTATACAAATAGAAAGAATATATGTTACAATTACTACTATGTACTGATCAGGGTGTGTAGTTCTGGTCAGATCTACACCATACAACTTCTCATGGAAAACACTTATCGACTATCGAAAAAATTGAATTGAGCATTTTTCATATTATGTGAAGTTAGGTCCATCCATTATTATTGTCTTGTGGTTCGTTTATTGCTCTGTATTGCCAGCATACTCTAAAATGTTTGATACATGCTTTGCAGATTTTGTTTGCGGAGAGGTTTAATCGTTTCAACCGATTCAAATGCAAAAGGGACGTACACTCCCTCCTGATGTTGATGTTAAATTAACTATTGAATGCTGGACTATAAAATAATGGGATCAAAATTAGGAGATCTGTAAAAATGTAGTTTCGCTCAAAGATGGGATCAAAGTTAGAACCATATATATTGGTTCCATGACATGCTCAAAGGGATGTATGAACCGAACCATTAATATTACAAGTGATTACTCCTCCTTGTGTCTTTCTTTGATCCTTTCATCTGTCTGCTGCCCTTATACCTTTGCATTCATTGGATCTATTGAATAGTGTACTACCAGGTTGGCTAGAGGTGGGTTGCAGCGAGCTGCACTTCCTATCGGTGATGTAAAGTCACTTAATGAATAATGAACATGAATTTGTGTGCACATATAAGCTCTGATGTATTGTCAGTACCGCTCTTATTCCTGTGACTCAACATCTAGGAGTATTAATAGATGAATGGTTATTTGTGGCCTTTTGGTACGATGAACTGAACCTTGAATCCTCGATCCTTTTGGTGTATCACATGTTGCATTGCCTATGGTAAAACACAACTGGTATGTAATAGAATTCGATGCTCCGAACCTTTTCATCTTTGTGAACCTTACTGGGCTTGATATGGTTGGGGACAAATGGTGTACGGTAAGCCACACTCTATCAAATATTACTGTCACTGCATTGTATTCCCTCAAAAAAAGTCACTACATTGTAAATATGTTAGTGTGATGCGATCCTGCTCTGCTTTGCTTTTGGTATAATGCCCTGAACCTGTGCACTTCTCCCTTTCATCATGTGAATCTATCGAATATGAAGCGCTTTTCCCTTTCATCATCCAAATCTATTGAATATGAGGTGTGCCCAGCGACGGCTCCACCAGCGTCTTCGGCAGCCATTCTTCGAAGTAAAGGTAATTCAACGCCTGCTTTCCTCTCTCATTCACTGTTGACTTTTTCCTCACTTCAATCTCACACTACAGGCTCAGATCCAAGACCTTAGGCATGGACGCCATGGACATCTTAGGCATGGACGCCATGGACATTGGTGTGATTTGTGACGAGGGATCTCCAGGTTCAACATCGTCAAGGACAAGAACACCTGAACCCAGAGTAATCTTCTAAACACATGCTCTAACTTTCTACGAACTGGCATATCTGATTCAAACCCTCATCTGACTACCTAGATGTTCTTTTGTGAAACAACTATTTTGACCTCACTATGAACCTACAGGAAGATGACTATCTGAGAGTAATCCCCTATTCCCACATATTTGGGCTTATGCTGGAAGCTTTAAAATTGCCCCCTGCAATTTACCATCACAAGATACGTCCGGGTGGCAAGGCTCGTGTGACAGTCACTTTCAATTCTTCCTTTGAGCAGCTTGATGGTTTGCTTGTTCCTACCTCAATATCTGGTATGGTTTCACATACCTATGAAGATGCAGAAAACAGTGCCGCTATAGAAGCTATTAGATATATGGAAAACGCGCGTGGGAAAGAAATTAGAGACTACCACTACACCCATGTCATAACGCTTCAAAATCAAGTTAGGCATTTGGTCACGTGGTTGTTGGAAGGAAATGAGACTATCAAGAAACTACGCAAAGGCTCGTGTTGAGAAGGACATCTTCATTGGCAACAAACACACGATCAGTACGACGGTTGTCGGCTTGAGCTTTGATGACTCAACAACTGCTCGGCACCTAAGAGGGCAAGCTAATACCAAAGGGATTATGAAATCAGCGCTGGCAGTCATTGAGGAACTGACACAGAGGTTACATTATATTGGAGTGAAGTCAGAGGAGCGGCTGATGACTATTAAAGATAGCTTCTGATAACCTTCAAAAAAAACATGTCCCAATCAGCAGGCTTGAGTGCTTAGTAGGCAACCTACTTTTGGTTCTTATTAGTCAAGTTTAGTAGTGGAACATTTGTCTTTTGGAGGTCTCCAAGTGCTTTTAGATTTGTACTATGCAAGAATCATGTAGCGATGACGTTCTGCTCCAAAGACTGAACCTACAATGATAGCTTCCTTTATGTAAGTGTTTGTGTAAACAAGTGTGAGGCAAGCAGCTGTCTGTACTCTTATCAGGTGGCTTCTCATCTTCTGTTGTGAAATGTTATGTTTATGTTCGTGTCTTATCAGGTGGATTCTCATCTTCTGCACACAAACGCCCTTTGCTTCTGATTGATCGTTATTGTTCTTTACTTTTTATCATATTTGCTGGTATATAGTGTGCAGGATATACCTTTGCTTGGATATGCATTCCTCTGGGTGTATCACCTTATCTCCTCTACGATGCTTTGTGCTTGAGTACAACCGCGTATAGATTCTCTTTGGAATTTCGTTTCCGTTAAATTGTATGAACTATCCATACGGTTGCCTTGGCCATTATTCATCGTTTCATTCATGCAGCAATCTTCTGGCATGTCTGTTTTTTTCAATTGCTTGTATGAATTGGCGCCTATGAAGTAGGCCGCCAAGGCAATTGGATTATGTTATTTGCTCTTCTTCGATGTGTTCCTACTCTTACTAACTCCTATCATGTATTATCGGTTTAGTTATCGAAATGCATGTCCAGTGGATGTCTTTTGTGGTATTATAAAGCACTGAACTTACTGCTACCTTATCATCTAATGTCGAATTGAACTCCATCATGTTTTGCTTCTATCACAGTTGAATGTTTCTTCTCTGCTTTTTTGATATACTATATAAGCCCGTACGTTAAACCCTGAATTCCTAATGACTTAGTATTACATGCTTCCCCAAAACGTTCGGACCGGCACCCTCGCGCCAAGGCGCGCTCCCGATCTAGTAGACTACATACGGAGCAAAATGAATGAATCTACACATTAAAATATGTCTATATACATCCGTATGTAGTTCATATTGAAATCTCTAAATAAACTTATATTATTTTTAATATAAAGGGCTTATATTTAGAAACGGAGGAAGTAATTAGTCTTCTTTTTCTCCCTTCATTTGCGGTAGGAGGATACTTGTCCGTTACGGTGTCCGTCGCAAATGTGTCACGGCCCCACAACCTGGGGAGGTGGGTACAGTATCAGCCCGGCCCGCAGATGGCCTGTCGACCGACACATCCCCGTCGCCTGTCCTACAAAACCCAAGCCTCTCCCTCCTCGCCGCCTCCTTCAGCCGCCTCCTCTCATCTCACGGAAACAAATAGGGGAAAACCAACCAGAGAGCTTCACCCAGCGCGCGATGGGGAAGAAGAAGGAGCGGTCAGTGAATGTGTCGGGCAAGCCCCGTCACTCTCTCGACGTCAACCGCCCCAATGACAAGAAGGGTGCTGGCGGCGGCGGCAGCGCCGGCGGGAGCCGGTCCGCGGCCACGGTGCGGCGGCTCAAGATGTACAAACTAAGGCCCGTGAGGGACCGCGGTGGGAAGATCGTTAAGCACGACCTCCAGTCCAAGGAGCTCCCCAACACCCGCATCGAGCCTGACCGCCGGTGGTTCGGTGAGCAAATCCCCCTACCTCTCTGTTTGTTTTTCTAGTTGCGCACTTGATCGATGCCCTTAAGATACGAGGGCAGGTAATTACGTTGCTGTTGATTTGGATCAAGTAGGGATGTGTACACTTTTAGGAGCAGTCGGGAGCTTGATAGATGTACGAGGAGAGCAGAGAAGATGACAAAGCAAAAGAATTTGGGGTGAACTTTATAAAGTTCTTGACTCTTCAGATGTTGTTGTGCAGGTCAGTGTTACACAATGTGGTGACCCCATCAGAGTTACTCTTTACTATGTAATCAATAGAATTTCTGTGCATGTAGATATTGTTTTAAATTAGTATCTGTATATATTGATTGCTTAAATTGTTATTTCTTCCACAGGTGTTGGATGCCAGGGATCCAATGGGCATGAGATGCTACCATCTGGAGAAACATCTGAAGGAGAATGCCAAGCACAAACACCTGGTATTCTTACTAAATAAGGTATCATTTTAAGTTGTGCTCTTAGTGCAAATGTTGATTGTTTACCTGTTGCAATGCATTACAACACAATGATGATTGGGCACATTTCATTTGTTGTTCAGTGTGATCTAATACCTGCTTGGGCAACAAAAGGGTGGTTGCGTACTCTATCGAGGGACTATCCCACCCTAGCATTCCGTGCAAGCATCAACAAGTCATTTGGAAAAGTAAATGAAAAAAGCTGGACGCTTTGGCGTTGGGTTCATTGACCCAAATACCGTTAATGAAAAGATATGGGAACGTCATGGAAAAAGAAACAGAGGAAAACTTGCTAAAGTTTTTGGTGGATCAAAATACCGAACCAGAAATATTGTTTCCTTACATCTACGGGTGAGTGTTACTAGATATCTTGAAATACAAATTCTATTTATGCTTACTAGATGTTAGTAAGTGTAGTTGATGAGTTATATATGCACATGCCCGCTTAATTATACAAACGTGTGCTCATGCATGAAGTTGTCACTGGATCTTGCTAGTCATTGAACTTGACGAGGGAAAAGTTACATTACTGGACTCAATAAAGGAAACAAAAGAAATATACTACTTGAACGTTATTGGGATGCTCGACAGGTAATTTCAATCATTATCATCTTTAGTTCATTTCCTTATATCAGCTAATTAATAACTCCTTCATTCATTTTCTTTGCCGGCGGGCAGGGCTTATGCAAAGTTCAACGAAAAGGTGAAAGGCCCTTGGAAAGAAAATCTGTCATTTGTGAAACCCAGGGTAATAATTAATTAAGCACTACTACTAGCTAGCTACGTTTGCGCATCTCTCTTTAATTCTACTTTGATCACAATAGCATTATCATGCTTGATTAATTATTATCTGATTAATTCTATTCTCGTAAAGTGCATGAGGCAGACGCAGGGGACTAATTTATGTGGCTACGTATTTTACGAGAACATTCGCATGAAGACGTCCGAAAGGAAGCTAACGGACAAAAACTTTCAGGTACGTTTGCCAAAACACAATTCACAAATCTTTTTTTCATGATCTAATATATATACACACAATTAATATATCCATATTGATCTCCTTTTTTAATAAAGTTGCTCCAGATGCGGGATCAGCTCCTAGAAGATGACCGCATGAAAGCACTTCAAGAGGAAATAGCGGAATTTTTCCTCGAGCAGGTCATATATCCAAATGGAGAATACTATTACCCGCTGTAATGCCTGCATTGTAATGGTCTGCAAATTGTAGGAGAAATTTTATGTACCAAGTTGTATGTGAATGCATGCATGGTCGAATTCGATGATGTGATATATATATTTGATCGGTTCTAAGGGAAATTCTATTTATATATATATTATGCATAACGTGTACAGTACGTAGTACCGTCAAATATGTTTGGAATGAAAAATAATTAATTGAAAAATAATTAAACCATAATTCATAAAACAAAAAATTAAATGGAAAACTAATAACCTTTTAGTCCCAGTTGGTGTTACCAACCGGGACTAAAGTTCCCCCAGCCCACGGCGCGGCCTCGTGCCACGTGGCTGGCCTTTAGTGTCGGTTCGTGCTGAACCGGGACTAAAGGGGGGGGGGCTTTAGTCGCAAAACTTTAGTGCCGGTTCTGGAACCGACACTAAAGGCCCTTACGAACCGGGATTATAGCCCGATTCTGCACTAGTGTCTCTTTATGCGGACGACGCGGCTGTGTTCATGGCTCCGATCAAGAAAAAGATGTTGATAATCTTGCGAGTATTTTGCGACGCTTTGGGGAGGTCACGGGCCTTTGCACCAACTTTTTTTTGATAGAAAGACTGTATGGGAACCCCCTACAGTATAATTGATGCAACAAACCCAAATTGCAAGTACTATGCCTAGAACCTGGGTGGGTGGGAAGGCATCAGCCCCTTCCCACCACTAGGCTATGCCTTAGTCTGCCCCTTACACCAACTTCCACAAGAGTTCAATGGTTCCCACTCGTTGCAATCATCTTGACTTTGATCATATAACCCAAAGTTTCCCAACAACTAAGGCTTCCTTCCCTTTGCGGTACTTGGGACTTCATCTCTTAGTTTGGCAATTGAAGTTGTTGGATCTACATTTTTTTATGGACAAGGTTGCAAGCAAGTTGACAACTTATGAGGGCCAAACATCAACACCATTCGACACATGGCTCTTATCAAGTTCGTGATCACTTCCCAAGTGGTCTATTTCATCACATCGTTGGTCATCCTGCCAAGCACCCTTCTTAATGTAAACAAACTTGAGAGAGCTTTCCTATGGGCCGGCTCGGACAAGATGACGGGAAAAAAATGCAAGGTGAATTTCGAGATTGTTTGCCGGCCACTTGACTATGGGGGCTTGGGGTTCTCAACACTAACAAGTTTGCGCGTGCTATTTAATTGCGGTGGCCTTGGTTTGAATGGAAGGAGCCTACCAAGATGTGGGTGGGGGATAGGAAACCCGTGTGATGAGGAGGACCTCAATTTTTTCTATGCATCGACCACCATCACTGTTGGTAATGGTGCGGAGACCCCTTTTTGGGATTCACCTTGGCTCCTTGGGTGCAAGCCTAAAGACATTGCCATGCTCATCCACAAAGCTTCCTCACGAAAAGAATTGGAAGGTGCGGGAGGCCTTAAGCACAATGTGTGGATTCTCAAGATCAAACCCTCCACCACCGTTTCCATTGAGCATAGCACACAAATTTTCACCCTTTGGATGCTCTTGCATGAGGTGCATCTTGACAAGCACGCTAAGGATGACATTATGTGGAAACATACGGTTAGTGGGCACTACGCGGTGGCCTCCCCCTACGAGGCGCAATTGTTGGGGAACGTAGCATGCAATTTCAAAAAAATTCCTACGATCACGCAAGATCTATCCATGGAGATGCATCGCTACGAGGGGCAGAGTGTGTCTACATACCCTTGTAGACCTTTAGCAGAAGCGTCTCATGACGTGGTTGATGTAGTCGAACTTTCTTCGCGATCCACGGATCGAGTACCGAACGTACGGCACCTCCGACTTCTACACACGTACAACCCGGTGACGTTCCTCGCCTTCTTGATCCATCAAGACGTCGAGGTAGTAGATGAGTTCTGTCAGCACGACGGCATGGCAACGGTGATGGTGAAGTGATTCCGGCAGGGCTTCGCCTAAGCTCTCCGAAAATATGACCGGGGCGTAAAACTGTGGAGGGGGCGCCGCACACGGCTGAAACAATTGTGTGTCTCTTTGGGGGTGCCCCCCTCCCGTATATAAAGGAGGGAGGGGTGGAGGCAGCCTTGGTGCGCCATAGGGGGGAGGCCGAGTCCTAGTGGGACTCCTCCCCTTTGTGGCGGCGCCCCCCTCCCCCAATCCTACTCCTACTAGGAGTAGGGAGAGAGGGAGAGAGGGGGAAGGAAAGGGGGGGGGGGGGCGGCCCCCCCAAGCCCAGCCCAATTCGGACCCCTTCATGGGGGGGGGGGGCGCGCCAGCCCCTTGGTGGGCTGGTGTTCCTCCCCTATGAGGCCCATGTGGCCCATGCTACTCCCCGGGGGGTTCCGGTAACCCCTCCGGTACTCCGATAAATATCCGGTACCCCCCGGAACATTTCCGGTGGCCAAATACTATCTTCCAATATATCAATCTTTACCTCTCGGACATTCCGAGACTCCTCGTCATGTCCGTGATCTCATCCGGGACTCCGAACAACATTCGGTCACCAATCACATAACTCATATGATACTATATCGTCATCGAACCTTAAGCGTGCGGACCCTACGGGTTCGGGAATCATGTAGACATGACCGAGATGAATCTCCGGTCAATAACCAATAGCGGAATCTGGATACTCATATTGGCTCCTACATATTCCACGAAGATCTTTATCGGTTGAACCTCTTATGACAACATACGTTGTTCCCTTTGTCCGGCGGTATGTTACTTGCCCGAGACTTGATCGTCGGTATCTAATACCTAGTTCAATCTCGTTACCGGCAAGTCTCTTTACTCGTTCCGTAATACATCATCTTGCAACTAACTCTTTAGTCACGGTGCTTGCAAGGCTTCTGTGATGCTGTATTACCGAGAGGGCCCAAAGATACCTTTCCGACAGACGGAATGACAAATCCCAATCTCGATTCACGCCAACCCAACAAACACTTTCAGAGATACCTGTAGTGCACCTTTATAGTCACCCAGTTACGTTGTGACGTTTGATACACCCAAAGCATTCCTACGGTGTCCGGGAGTTGCATGATCTCATGGTCTGAGGAACATGTATTTGACATAGTAAAAGCAGTAGCACCAAACTTAACGATCATGTGCTATGCTAACGGTTGGGTCAAGTCCATCACATCATTCTCCTAATGATGTGATCCCGTTATCAAATGACAACTCATGTCTATGGTTAGGAAACCTTAACCATCTTTTGATCAACGAGCTAGTCTAGTAGAGGCTTACTAGGGACACAATATTTGTTTATATATCCACACATGTATTTAGTTTCCGGTCAATACAATTATAGCATGAATAATAAACATTATCATGAACGGAGAAATATGATAATAAACACTTTATTAATTGCCTCTAGGGCATATTTCCAACAGTCTCCCACTTGCACTAGAGTCAATAATCTAGTTTACATCTCCATGTAAATAACATCCAATCAGTTCTAGGGCTGATCATGTTTTGCTTGTGAGAGAGGCTTTTAGTCAACGGGTCTGCAACATTCAGATCCGTGTGTTCTTTGCAAATCTATATGTCATATGTAGATGCTATAACCACACTCTGCTTGGAGCTACTCCAATAACGACTGCCCCATTATACATATCCGGTCTAAGACTCATAGTCTTCCGGATCGGTGTTTAAAGCTTGCATCGACGTAACCCTTTACGACGAACTCTTTATCACCTCTATTCCCGAGAAATTCTTCCTTAATCATCTTTAAGAATAATTTGACCGCTGTCCAGTGATCTACTCCTGGATCACTTTAGTACCTTTTTGCCAGACACATGGCAAGGCACACAGCATGGCATACTTCATAGAACCTATGGCCGAGGCATAGGGGATGACCTTCATCCTTTCTATTTCTTCTGCCGTGGTCGAGATTTTGAGTCTTACTCAACTTCACTCCTTGCTCCACAGTCAAGAATTCCTTTCTTTGACTGATCCTTTCTTCAAAAACTTTTCAAGGTATGTGCTTTGTGAAAGTTCTATGAGGCGTCTCAATCTATCTCTATAGATTTTGATGCCTAACATGTAAACAACCTTTACCTAGGTCTTTAAGTCTTGCTCCACTTCACACCAGTTAAGAACTCGTTTCTTTAACTGGTCTATTTTGAACTTCTTCAAAATCTCATCAAGGTGTGTGAAAATCTTTTATCATGCGTTTTGATCTATCTCTATAGATCTCGATGCCCAATCTTGTGGATAACTCAAAAACAGGTTTTATTGAAAAACTCATTTCAATTAATTCTTTATGCTTTCCAGAAATTCTATATCATTTCCAATTATTAATATGTCATCCACATATACTATTAGAAATTCTATAGAGCTCCCACTCACTTTCTTGTAAATACAAGCTTCTCTATAAGTTTGTATAAACCCAAACGCTTTGATCACCTTATCAAAGCGAGTATTCCAACTCCGAGATGCTTGCACCAGTCCATAAATGGATCGCTGGAGCTTGCATACTTTGTCAGCACCTTTAAGATCGACAAAACCTTCCGGCTGCATCATATACATTTCTTCCTCAAGGAAACCATTGAGGAATGCCGTTTTGACGTCCATTTGCCAGATTTCATAATAATAAAATGCGGCAATTGCTAACATAATTCTAACAGACTTTAGCATCGCTACGGGTGAGAAAGTCTCATTGTAGTCAACTCCTTGAACTTGGTGATAACCTTTAGCAACAAGTCGAGCTTTATAGACAGTGATATTACCATCAGCGTCTGTCTTCTTCTTGAAGATCCATTTATTTGCAATAGCTCGCCGTTCATCGGGCAAGTTTACCAAAGTCCATACTTTGTTCTCATACATGGATCCTATCTCGGATTTCATGGCCTCAAGCCATTTCTCGGAATCTGGGCCTGCCATTGCCTCTTCATAATTCGAAGGTTCACCGTTGTCTAACAACATGACCTCCAAGACTGGATTTCCGTACCACTCAGGTGCGGAACGTGTCCTGGTTGACCTTCGAGGTTCAGTAGTAACTTGCTTCGAAGCTTCATGATCATCATCATTAACTTCTTCTCCGGTCTGTGCTGGTGTCACAGAAATTTCTTTCTGTGGCGTGCTACTATCCAGAGGAGGTAAAATTACCTCATCAAGTTCTACTTTCCTCCCACTCACTTCTTTCGAGAGAAACTTCTTCTCTAGAAAGGATCCATTCTTAGCAATGAATACTTTGCCTTCGGATCTGTGGTAGAAGGTGTACCCAACAGTTTCTTTTGGGTATCCTATGAAGACGCACTTATCCGCTTTGGGTTCGAGCTTATCGGGCTGAAGCATTTTGACATAAGCATCGCATCCCCAAACTTTTTAGAAACGATATCTTAGGTTTCTTGCAAACCACAGTTCATACGGTGTCATCTCAACGGATTTAGACGGTGCCCTTGTTTAAAGTGAATGCAGCTGTCTCTAATGCATAACCCCAAAATGATAGTGGCAAATCGGTAAGAGACATCATAGAACGCACCATATCCAATAGTGTACGATTACGATGTTCGGACACACCATTACGCTGTGGTGTTCCAGGTGGCGTCAACTGTGAAACAATTCCACATTGTCTTAAGTGAGTGCCAAACTCGTAACTCAAATATTCTCCTCCACGATCAGATCGTAAGAACTTTATTTTCTTGTTACGATGATTCTCTACTTCACTCTGAAATTCTTTGAACTTTTCAAATGTTTCAGACTTATGCTTCATCAATTAGACATAACCATCTCTACTCAAATCATCAGTGAACGTGAGAACATAACGATATCCACCGCGCGCCTCAACACTCATCGGATCGCATACATTGGTATGTATTATTTCCAATAAGTTGGTTGCTCGCTCCATTGTTCCGGAGAACGGAGTTTTAGTCATCTTGCCAATAAGGCACGGTTCACAAGTCTCAAATGATTCATAATCAAGAGATTCCAAAAGCCCATCTGCATGGAGTTTCTTCATGTGTTTAACACTGATATGACCTAAGCGGCAGTGCCACAAATATGTGGTACTATCATTATCTTTTGGCATTTGTGTTATGAACATGTGTATTACTACGATCAAGATTCAATAAACCTTTCATTTTAAGTGCATGATCATCAATGATATTATCCAAATAAATAGAATAACAATTATTCTCTGAAATTGAATAACCGTCTTGCAATAAACACTATCAGATATAATGTTCATGCTTAACGCAAGCACCAAATAACAATTATTTAGGTTCATCACTAATCCTGAAGGTAGAGAGAGCATGGCGATGGTGATCACATCAACCTTGGAGACACTTCCAATGCACATCGTCACCTCGTTCTTAGCTAGCCCTCGTTTATTCCGAAGCTCCATGTTTCAAGTTGCAAGCAACTGAACAAGTATCAAATACCCAGGTGCTCCTACGAGTACTAGTAAGGTACACATCAATAACATGTATATCAAATATCTTTGTTGACATTGCCAGTCTTATTATCTGCCAGTTACTTTGGGGAAGTTCCGCTCCCTGTGACATTTCCCTTTGCAATGGGAGCACTAAGTCTCGGGTTTGGTTCAGCCTTGGGTTTCTTCGCGTGAGCGGCAACTGTTTTACCGTTCTTCTTGAAGTTCCCTTTTCTTTCCCTTGCCCTTCTTGAAACTAGTGGTCTTATTAACCATCAACACTTGATGCTCCCTTTTTGATTTCTACATCCGCAGCTTGTAGCATCGCGAATAGCTTAAGGATCTTCTATCCCTTGCATGTTTATAGTTCATCACGAAGATCCAGTAGCTTAGTGATAGTGACTAGAGAACTCTATCAATCACCACTTTATTCGGAAGTCTAACTCCCACTTGATTCAAGTGTTTGAAGTACTCAGACATTCTGAGTACATGCTCACTAACGGAGTTGTTCTCCTCCATCTTGTAGCTATAGAACTTGTCGAAGGTGTCATACCTCTCGACCCGGGTGTGAGCTTGAAAAACAAATTTTCAGCTCTTGGAACATCTCATATGCTCCGTGTTGCTCAAAACATATTTGGAGCTCCGGTTCTAAGCCGTAAAGTATGGTGCACTGAACTATCGAGTAGTCATCTTTTCTTGTCTGCCAGACGTTCATAACGTCCTCAGACGAAGCCGTAGGGGTATTTCACTGAGCGGTGCATTAAGGACATAAGCCTTCTGTGCAGCAGTGAGGACAATCCTCAGATCACGGACCTAGTCCGCATAGTTGCTTCCATCAACTTTCAACTTTGTTTTCTCTAGGAACATAATAAAAACAGGGGAACTACAGCGCGGTCTATTGATCTACAACATAAATTTGCTAAGACAAGTAAGACTATGTTCATGATAATTCAAGTTCAATTAATCATATTACTTAAGAACTCCCACTTAGATAGACATCCCTCGAGTCATCTAAATGATCACGTGATCCAAATCAACTAAACCATGTCCGATCATCACGTGAGATGGAGTAGCTATCAATGGTGAACATCTCTATGTTGATCATATCTACTATATGATTCACGTTCGACCTTTCGGTCTCCAGTGTTCCGAGGCCATATCTGCATATGCTAGGCTCGTCAAGTTTAACCCGAGTATTCCGCGTGTGTAAAACTGGCTTACACCCGTTGTATGTGAACGTAGAGCCTATCACACCCGATCATCACGTGGTGTCTCAGCACGACGAACTGTCGCAATGGTGCATACTCAGGGAGAACACTTTTATCTTGAAATTATAGTGAGAGATCATCTTATAATGCTACCGTCGTCCTAAGCAAAATAAGATGCATAAAAGGATTAACATCACATGCAATTCAATATGTGACATGATATGGCCATCATCATCTTGTGCTCTTGATCTCCATCATCGAAGCACCGTCATGATCTCCATCGTCACCGGCGCCCCAGCTTGATCTCCATCGTAGCGTCGTGGTCATCACGCCAACTATTGCTACTACTACTATCGCTAACTCATAATGATAAAGTAAAGCAATTACATAGTGTTGGCACTTCATACAATAATGAGACAACCATAAGGCTCCTGCTGGTTGCCGATAACTCTACAAAACATGATCATCTCATACAACAACGTATATCACACATCATGTCTTGACCATATCATATCACAAGCACACCCTGCAAAAACAAGTTAGACGTCCTCTACTTTGTTGTTGCAAGTTTTACGTGGCTGGTACGGGTTTAGAAGAACCGATTCTTACTTACGCAAAACCACAACGTGGTGTATTGATTGCTTTTTGATCTTCTAAAAGAACCCTCTTCATTGAAACCGGTTCAACTAAAGTGAGAGAGACAGACACCCGCCAGTCACCTTTAAGCAACGAGTGCTCGTAGCGGTGAAACCAGTCTCGCGTAAGCGTACGCGTAATGTCGGTCCGGGCCGCTTCATCTCACAATACCGCTGAACCAAGTAACAACTAGTAACGGCAAGCAATATGTATACACCCACGCCCACAACTCCTTTGTGTTCTACTCGTGCAAATCATCTACGCATAGACCTGGCTCGGATGCCACTGTTGGGGAACGTAGCATGCAATTTCAAAAAAATTCCTATGATCACGCAAGATCTATCCATGAAGATGCATCGCTACGAGGGGGAGAGTGTGTCCACATACCCTTGTAGACCGTTAGCGGAAGCGTCTCACGACGCGGTTGATGTAGTCGAACTTTCTTCGCGATCCACCGATCGAGTACCGAACGTACGGCACCTCCGAGTTCTACACACGTACAACCCGGTGACGTTCCTCGCCTTCTTGATCCATCAAGACATCGAGGTAGTAGATGAGTTCTGTCAGCACGACGGCATGGCAACGGTGATGGTGAAGTGATTCCGGCAGGGCTTCGCCTAAGCTCTCCGAAAATATGACCGGGGCATAAAAGTGTGGAGGGGGGCGCCACACACGGCTGAAACAATTGTGTGTCTCTTTGGGGGCGCCCCCCTCCCGTATATAAAGGAGGGAGGGGGAGGAGGCAGCCTTGGTGCGCCATAGGGGGGAGGCCGAGTCCAAGTGGGACTCCTCCCCTTTGTGGCGGCGCCCCCCCTCCCCCAATCCTACTCCTACTAGGAGTAGGGAGAGAGGGAGAGAGAGGGAAGGAAAGGGGGGGGGGGGCGGCCCCCCCAAGCCCAGCCCAATTCGGACCCCTTCATGGGGGGGTGTGCCAGCCCCCTGGTGGGCTGGTGTTCCTCCCCTATGCGGCCCATGTGGCCCATGCTACTCCCTGGGGGGTTCCGGTAACCCCTCCGGTACTCCGATAAATATCCGGTACCCCCCGGAACATTTCCGGTGGCCAAATACTATCTTCCAATATATCAATCTTTACCTCTCGGACATTCCGAGACTCCTCGTCATGTCCGTGATCTCATCCGGGACTCCGAACAACATTCGGTCACCAATCACATAACTCATATGATACTATATCGTCATCGAACCTTAAGCGTGCGGACCCTACGGGTTCGGGAATCATGTAGACATGACCGAGATGAATCTCTGGTCAATAACCAATAGCGGAATCTGGATACTCATATTGGCTCCTACATATTCCACGAAGATCTTTATCGGTTGAACCTCTTATGACAACATACGTTGTTCCCTTTGTCCGGCGGTATGTTACTTGCCTGAGACTTGATCGTCGGTATCTAATACCTAGTTCAATCTCGTTACCGGCAAGTCTCTTTACTCGTTCCATAATACATCATCTTGCAACTAACTCTTTAGTCATGGTGCTTGCAAGGCTTCTGTGATGCTGTATTACCGAGAGGGCCCAGAGATACCTTTCCGACAGACGGAATGACAAATCCCAATCTCGATTCACGCCAACCCAACAAACACTTTCAGAGATACCTGTAGTGCACCTTTATAGTCACCCAGTTACGTTGTGACGTTTGATACACCTAAAGCATTCCTACGGTGTCCGGGAGTTGCATGATCTCATGGTCTGAGGAACATGTATTTGACATAGTAAAAGCAGTAGCACCAAACTTAACGATCATGTGCTATGCTAACGGTTGGGTCAAGTCCATCACATCATTCTCCTAATGATGTGATCCCGTTATCAAATGACAACTCATGTCTATGGTTAGGAAACCTTAACCATCTTTTGATCAACGAGCTAGTCTAGTAGAGGCTTACTAGGGACATAGTATTTGTTTATATATCCACACATGTATTTAGTTTCCGGTCAATACAATTATAGCATGAATAATAAACATTATCATGAACGGAGAAATATGATAATAAACACTTTATTAATTGCCTCTAGGGCATATTTCTAACAACAATTCCTAGGGATGGTGCACTCACCCATGGACCAAATGGTTTGGAAGGCTTGGGCTCCCTCCAAAAGTTAAGTTCTTTGCTTGGTTGGTACTTCAAGATAAAATTTGGACCGCCCATAGATTAGCCAAGCGTGGGTGGCCAAATTGCGGTATTTACCTACTTTGCATGTCGCTACACTCTAAGGCCTTGGTTCTTGGTCATCGAAAAATTTCACATCTTTGGGTTGGTCACTTCCACTTGGCCCTTCATGGACTGGTCGAGGCTTGGTGGGCAAGTACTTGCGCCGACGGCATGCCAAACCGACAAGCAAGGTGTTTCCAGTCTGCTATCTCCAATCGAGTGTGAAGTGTCCTTTTAGGTTTTGGCTGGTAGAGCAGAGGAATGAAAATACTCTTTCATTTCATGCATGGTACTCTAGGTCCCAACTGCGCTAGCTTAGTGGTTCGATTCAACAACAGAACGAACAATCCTCCCTCACCATGCTTATCTTGTGGACAATTTGGAATGAACGAAACACAAGAGTTTTCAGGCTTAAAAGCGCTCCACCGACAATCTTGCTTACCATTATCTCGACCGAACCCAACCTTTGGGTCTTCGTCGGAGTAAAAAATTGGGGTGAATAATTTTGCGAGAGTAATAATGTATTCTTTGTACTTGTAACAAACCCTATTCTCTACTATTTACCTCAGTTAAAAATCAGATTTTTTAGATAAAGAAAAAAATCAGCTGCTCCCCCGTTCTTAAATATAAGCCCATTTTTGAGATTTCAACATCCAGAAACAAGAAACCAAGGGGAAACCGAGCGTTCTCAGAGCTCAGTGTCTGCTGGCCGTCGGATCGTTTCTCTGATGCGATCTGGGCCGTCCGATCTCGCGCCCGGATGACCTCGGCCGTCGGATATTTACCTGATTGACGTGAGCCGTCCGATATTTCTCGCTATGAGCAGTGCCACTCTCGCCCGTGCCACCACCTGTAGTTCCCGTTCCCCGCCAAGGGCATTTTCGTCATTTCGCACACAGTTATATAAAACAGGAGCACGCCCGTGGAGAGAACCCTAGACCCGCGCCCGCACTCGCTCCTCCTCCACCCCTCCCGTGACCACACGCCGCCGCCATCTCCTTCATCCATCGGCCGCCGCCTTCGCCTACTCCTCCTCCCCTCCCACTCCCGGCAGCACGCAACACCCCGAGCACCTCCCCTTGACCCGCCTCTTCTCCCATCCAGACAGATTCGCGGAGCAAGGCCTCTCACGCTCGCTCACGACCCTCAGCTGTGGCTAGGGGTTTGGGTTGGGCATCGCCTTCGTCGCCGGTGGACTCCGGCGGCTCCTCTCCGTCTCCTCCCTCGCCCCCACGTGCGGCTCGGCTTCCCGCTAGCCATGGCGCGTGCTTGGCCTCCCGGCGCCAAGAACCGTCCCAGGCCTCGCTGCATCTCCGGCTCTAGCGAGGCGTTCCTGGGCGACCAGGTACACTTCTCTCTCCCTCCCGTCCCTCTCCCAATGCCAGCCACCACACGAGCTCTCCTTAGCCTCCTCTTCATCCACTCCTCCATGATGCCCGATAGAGGGAGCACGGGCAGCTTCAACGGGAGGAGCACCAGGCCAACCCCCAGCGGTTGGCGCCACCGGATGGCGGCGGCCACCTTCTTCTCCCGGCCGCACCACACCACAGGTGGAGGCGTTCCTCTTGCTCTTCCTCGTGGTGGCATGGCAGCACCGCCGTCAACGTCGAGCATGGGTAGGAGAATGATGCAGCCGTCCATAGGTTCGTCTCTCTCTGTAGCTACAGATTTGCTATTGGCTGGTCAACCTCGTTGGAAGTGCTACACGAGTGCTATAAACGTTGAGTAGTATGTGTATTAGCAGATTTGCTATTGGCTTGATCGAACTTTCGTTGTATAATAAGCCTCGTGTTAATGTGTACAAGTGTCAGCCAATGTTGTTTCTTTTCCTTTAGAATGAAAACGTACTAAAGCATCCAGTTTATTCCTACTGAATTACTTTTGACCTATGATAGAAAAACATGTGTGTTATTGACCTTTCAGATATTACACTGAAAGTGGTTTCCCATGCCCACACCTGAGGAACCCATCTGACCACTTCCTGAGGACAATCAACAAAGATTTTGACGAGGTAGTACCTGTTTTTCCTTGTCATTTCATTGTATGATACTCTGAACAAGAAGTGCAGCATCCTTACTTTGGCTATGTGATCCCATATGCATGCAGGAAATTGTAGAGAGTTCCAAAGCTAGGCGAAAAACGGCAGCTGAAGCAATAGAGATTCTGACAGATGCTTACCAGTCCCCCGTTTATTTAGAGAAAACAATGGACCGGATAGCTGAGATGAAAGGGATATTAAGTTGCTTACAATCCCCATTTTTTTCTCGAGAGTAAAGATTGTATTGTTTTGGCTGTACCAAAATGTTTGGTTACAAAGAAGGGACTACCCAAGTGCGGACAAATCTGTATATACCAACTGCAAAATAATTACTGGGGCAAATTCAGTCAGTGAAGTACTCCCTCTAGCTCACGAAAAAGTGGTGTCTTTTACACGGCCTTCAAAATGTAACTTTGGCAACTTGTTTTTGTTGTGGTATAATATGTACATATAATACCCAGTAAAATTATAACATGTTGGAAATATTTTCTGAGAAACGCATATCATTTTGGATCTGAATATTCAAAACATACTGGCCGTCAAAGTTTTCAAAGTTCACCTCCTAAAGAATCTCCATTATGAACTGGAGGGAACAACATGTCATTTTTCATTTGAATGAACCGGCAACAAACTTTTTGCCGCGGAGTACACGGTGCTGGCCTAGCGATGTTTACACATTCAAAATCAAATTATTGTTCTAGTATTATTGAGCTATGTTCCAGGGTGGAGCTCCATTTAGGAAGAGGGAACAAGCGAGCTTCTCAACAAAGCTCTTTGTACTCACCAGAAGGTCATTTGTGAATATGCACAGGGACATAGGATACTACTGGATGCGCTTGGGTGTTTACCTGGGCATTGGCATTTGTCTTGGGACCATATTCTACCAAGTTGGCCATAGTTACAGTTCCATCCAGGTGAATTCTAGAAGACATGATTTATTAGGCAACATAAATAATTTATATGTCAACAAAATTGATCTGTTCCCCTGATTTTTCAGTCTAGATGTGAAGTAATAATGTATACGACGCACTTCTTACCTTCATGGCCATTGGAGGATTCCCTTCTTGTGTAGAGGACGTAAAGGTTGCTTTCTCCCTGCCATCAGACTAACATTTTCACAAGAGCACTTATATGTCCATGCTTTCATTGTATATTGAAAGTCTGAAATAAATAAAAGTCTGTCTGCACACTTTGTTTCTAGGTATTCAGAAGGGAGAGGCCGAGTGGCCATTACGGCGTGGCAGAGTTTGTGATCTCAAACACATTGTTAGCCACTCCATACCTGGCCGTCATCGCTGTGATTCCTGGCGCAATGCTGTACTACCTTACCGGGCTAATGAAAGGACCTGACCGCTTCACCTACTTCGCCGTCAACCTGTGCATGTGCACACTGCTGGTGGAGAGCATGATGATGATCATCGCCGTCGTCATCCCAGACTTCCTGATGGGGATCATCATCGAGGCCGGGGTGCAAGGGGTGATGATGCTCAATGGATTTTGTTTTCGTTGTTGATCCTGATTTAGATAACACCAAAGGAACAAATCAAGTGAAGTGCAACCAAAACTACCCAGCAAGGTGTGGCTTTTTGCACTGCGAGTTTTATAGTGTTATTGTGTTCATGTTTATGGTCAGGTTTGCAGAAAACCTTTCTTGATTCTTGCTTTACCATGGAGGTTGTCTACAAGGATTCAGAAGACGACGATTTGCTTCAACTGCATTTGGAAGCAGCTGCTGGGAGCATGGAAACCATTGTAAGAACATAAAGTTGAAGCATAGAAAGATGGAAGGAGGTCTGACTCTTCTCATTTCAATTCCACTTTTTGTTATTAGCTGATGTCTTACCATCAATTACAATTACAGTCGGTGGGGCTGGTCGCCTTGGATCTGCGAGATGCCTTCGCACCGGCGTGACGCTGGTAAGGTGGGTCTTGCCTATCGATTCTTGCCGCTGGATGTGCTCCTTCGTGAAAAGAAGTATAAAATGCTACTTTTGCCATCTTAAAACGGCGCAAACTAATTCTACCAGTTTAAGCCATTTAAAATATCACTGAAGTTGTCTAGTGTTTTTTTATTCAGCTCCATTGTGGTAAAATATCTAGCATATGCGTGTGATAAATGTGTAGTTGATGGTGTATCTCTTGGATGGTTTCTACCACTAAAACTTTGTGATTTCTTCCCCTTCGTAGTTGATTTAGTTCAATCAAAAACAGTCAGTCACTTAACTGTCGATTTGACCCTAGCGAGTTTGGATTCTGCCTTTCCAGGACAAGAACTGTAGTTATTTACTGTCCTGTAATATTGTGTGTCATCAAATTTATTCATTTAAATTTTGAATAGGGGAACTATAAGAATGCAGATTAAAAAGAGTTGTTCATCTTTCGCCAGCAGGTGCATGTTATGATTATTGCGGTGGAGTGCCGAGTGCTAAAATATGCATTCGACGTCCGTTTTAGATTTTGTTTCAGTTTACTGGAATTTTTTCTTTCGTGAACTAAAGTATAGGAGCATGCACCAGAAGCTTGGTATGGTTCAAAATATTGTGATAAACTTCGATCCATAGATACATACAGATAGAATAACTGGTTGCAGTTTGTCATCACTGTTTTGAATCTAGCTCTTCTACTTCTGTTTTCTGTAATGAATATTCAATTTCTACAGTTTATGGTATGCACCCTTTTCGTAAAGGAACACCTATTTATTTTCGTTTGTCTAAAAACCATAGGTAACTAGCAGAATATTTAGATCCCATATCTATTTGTGTATATGCATGATTAGTTATTTAGGTGTATACTTCTTTAACCTTATTGGCTTTTAAAGAGGTTATTAATGTTGGTTAGCCCACCGCTTCTGCGGGCAACGCATGGCGCTTTCCTATCTATATAGGATATGTATTTACTGGAATAACGAAGTCACTAGCTATATATTGTATGATCCAGATATGTATTTCTCGATGTGCTAAATATGTTGATTGTGTTCTAAGGTGCTGACTAGGCGAACAAAAAGGGTTTGAAAGGCCCCATAGTGGTCAAACAAAGGTGTATTCAGGTCCAAAGCTTCCAGAGCTATGATATAAATGTGGTTGGTAAATGGTAGTGGAATACTTACAAGTCGAATATCACTTACTGCGTGAAGTGCATAAATTTGTAGGCGTATACAAATAGAAAGAATATATGTTACAATTACTACTATGTACTGATCAGGGTGTGTAGTTCTGGTCAGATCTACACCATACAACTTCTCATGGAAAACACTTATCGACTATCGAAAAAATTGAATTGAGCATTTTTCATATTATGTGAAGTTAGGTCCATCCATTATTATTGTCTTGTGGTTCGTTTATTGCTCTGTATTGCCAGCATACTCTAAAAACTTTGATACATGCTTTGCAGATTTTGTTTGCGGAGACGTTTAATTGTTTCAACCGATTCAAATGCAAAAGGGAGGTACACTCCCTCCTGATGTTGATGTTAAATTAACTATTGAATGCTGGACTATAAAATAATGGGATCAAAATTAGGAGATCTGTAAAAATGTAGTTTCGCTCAAAGATGGGATCAAAGTTAGAACCATATATATTGGTTCCATGACATGCTCAAAGGGATGTATGAACCGAACCATTAATATTACAAGTGATTACTCCTCCTTGTGTCTTTCTTTGATCCTTTCATCTGTCTGCTGCCCTTATACCTTTGCATTCATTGGATCTATTGAATAGTGTACTACCAAGTTGGCTAGAGGTGGGTTGCAGCGAGCTGCACTTCCTATCGGTGATGTAAAGTCACTTAATGAATAATGAACATGAATTTGTGTGCACATATAAGCTCTGATGTATTGTCAGTACCGCTCTTATTCCTGTGACTCAAAATCTAGGAGTATTAATAGATGAATGGTTATTTGTGGCCTTTTGGTATGATGAATTGAACCTTGAATCCTCGATCCTTTTGGTGTATCACATGTTGCATTGCCTATGGTAAAACACAACTGGTATGTAATAGAATTCGATGCTCCGAACCTTTTAATCTTTGTGAACCTTACTGGGCTTGAAATGGTTGGGGACAAATGGGGTACGGTAAGCCACACTCTATCAAATATTACTGTCACTGCATTGTATTCCCTCAAAAAAAGTCACAAATTGTAAATATGTTAGTGTGATGTGATCCTGCTCTGCTTTGCTTTTGGTATAATGCCCTGAACCTGTGCACTTCTCCCTTTCATCATGTGAATCTGTCGAATATGAAGCACTTTTCCCTTTCATCATCCAAATCTATTGAATATGAGGTGTGCCCAGCGACGGCTCCACCAGCTTCTTCGGCAGCTATTCTTCGAAGTAAAGGTAATTCAACGCCTGCTATCCTCTCTCATTCACTGTTGACTTTTTCCTCACTTCAATCTCACACTACAGGCTCAGATCCAAGACCTTAGGCATGGATGCCATGGACATCTTAGGCATGGACGCCATGGACATTGGTGTGATTTGTGACGAGGGATCTCCAGGTTCAACATCGTCAAGGACAAGAACACCTGAACCCAGAGTAATCTTCTAAACACATGCTCTAACTTTCTATGAACTGGCATATCCGATTCAAACCCTCATCTGACTACCTAGATGTTCTTTTGTGAAACAACTATTTTGACCTCACTATGAACCTACAAGAAGACGACTATCTGATGGTAATCCCCTATTCCCACATATTTGGGCTTATGCTGGAAGCTTTAAAATTGCCCCCTGCAATTTACCATCACAAGATACGTCCGGGTGGCAAGGCTCGTGTGACAGTCACTTTCAATTCTTCCTTAGAGAAGCTTGATGGTTTGCTTGTTCGTACCTCAATATCTGGTATGGTTTCACATACCTATGAAGATGCAGAAGACAGTGCCGCTATAGAAGCTATTAGATATATGGAAAACGCGCGTGGGAAAGAAATTAGAGACTACCACTACACCCATGTCATAACGCTTCAAAATCAAGTTAGGCATTTGGTCACGTGGTTGTTGGAAGGAAATGAGACTATCAAGAAACTACGCAAAGGCTGGTACTATGCTGTTAGGTATATGAGCTCATATTCTGACCAGATACAGAACTCAGCAACTGCTCGGCACCTAAGAGGGCAAGCTAATACCAAAGGGATTTTGAAATCAGCGTTGGCAGGCATTGAGGAACTGACACAGAGGTTACATTATATTGGAGTGAAGTCAGAGGAGCGGCTGATGACTATTAAAGATAGCTTCTGATAACCTTCAAAAAAACATGTCCCAATCAGCAGGCTTGAGTGCTTAGTAGGCAACATACATTTGGTTCTTATAGTCAAGTTTAGTAGTGGAACATTTGTCTTTTGGAGGTCTCCAAGTGCTTTTAGATTTGTACTATGCAAGAATCATGTAGCGATGTCGTTCTGCTCCAAAGACTGAACCTACAATGACAGCTTCCTTTATGTAAGTGTTTGTGTAAACAAGTGTGAGGCAAGCAGCTGTCTGTACTCTTATCAGGTGGCTTCTCATCTTCTGCTGTGAAATGTTATGTTTATGTTCGTGTCTTATCAGGTGGATTCTCATCTTCTGCACACAAACGCCCTTTGCTTCTGATTGATCGTTATTGTTCTTTACTTTTTATCATATTTGCTGGTATATAGTGTGCAGGATATACCTTTGCTTGGATATGCATTCCTCTGGGTGTATCACCTTATCTCCTCTACGATGCTTTGTGCTTGAGTACAACCGCGTATAGATTCTCTTTGGAATTTCGTTTCCGTTAAATTGTATGAACTATCCATACGGTTGCCTTGGCCATTATTCATCATTTCATTCATGCAGCAATCTTCTGGCATGTCTGTTTTTTTCAATTGCTTGTATGAATTGGTGCCTATGAAGTAGGCCGCCAAGGCATATGGATTATGCTATTTGCTCTTCTTCGCTGTGTTCCTGCTCTTACTAACTCCTATCATGTATTATCGGTTTAGTTATCGAAATGCATGTCCAGTGGATGTCTTTTGTGGTATTATAAAGCACTGAACTTACTGATATCTTATCATCTAATGTCGAATTGAACTCCATCATGTTTTGCTTCTATCACAGTTGGATGTTTCTTCTCTGCTTTTTTGATATACTATATAAGCCCGTACGTTAAACCCTGAATTCCTAATGACTTAGTATTACATGCTTTCCCAAAATGTTCGGACCGGCACCCTCGCGCCAAGGCGCGCTCCCGATCTAGTAGACTACATACGGAGCAAAATGAGTGAATCTACACATTAAAATATGTCTATATACGTCCGTATGTAGTTCATATTGAAATCTCTAAATAAACTTATATTATTTTTAATGTAAAAGGGCTTATATTTAGAAACGGAGGAAGTAATTAGTCTTCTTTTCTCCCTTCATTTGCGGTAGGAGGATACTTGTCCGTTACGGTGTCCGTCGCAAATGGGTCACAGCCCCGCAGCTTGGGGAGGTGGGTACAGTATCAGCCCGGCCCGTAGATGGCCTGTCGACCGACCCATCCCCGTCGCCTGTCCTACAAAACCCTAGCCTTTCCCTCCTCGCCGCCTCCTTCAACTGCCTCCTCTCATTTCACGGAAACAAACATGGGAAAACCAACCAGAGAACTTCACCCAGCGCGCGATGGGGAAGAAGAAGGAGCGGTCAGTGAATGTGTCGGGCAAGCCCCGTCACTCTCTCGACGTCAACCACCCCAATGACAAGAAGGGTGCTGGCGGCGGCGGCGGCGCCGGCGGGAGCCGGTCCGCGGCCACGGTGCGGCGGCTCAAGATGTACAAACTAAGGCCCATGAGGGACCGCGGTGGGAAGATCGTCAAGCACGACCTCCAGTCCAAGGAGCTCCCCAACACCCGCATCGAGCCTGACCGCCGGTGGTTCGGTGAGCAAATCCCCCTACCTCTCTGTTTGTTTTTCTAGTTGCGCACTTGATCGATGCCCTTAAGATACGAGGGCAGGTAATTATGTTGCTGTTGATTTGGATCAAGTAGGGATGTGTACAATTTTAGGAGCAGTCGGGAGCTTGATAGAAGTACGAGGAGAGCAGAGAAGATGTTATGGTTTCATTTTTGTATCCAGTTAGTAGTGTAGCAATTACCATGCCTAAAGCTTTTTTGCTGATTAGAGTCTGTCTGAGTACTGATTACGAATCTCTAATAAAGAAAGCTGATGATTCTCAAGGTACGAGTCAGAGCAATTAGCTTTAAGATTGGTCTCCAGTTCTGGAGCTAGAGCCGAATATGTCATTCAACTTTGCATGCATATTACAAAGAAATCTGGCCTACTGGCTGTTCATCTGCTACTGTATATGACAAAGAATAAGTGTGTCAGTCTTAAGAAGTTACATAATTTTCTAAAGTAATATTTAATTGAATGAAGTTGCATGTATTATTTGTCAAGGATAGCTGTGTATCTTGGTAAACTTATATTTTGTGCTTTTTAGATGCGTTTGAGGAAAAACATGCTTCATCAAAGTTGCCAAAGGATGAAAAGGAAGATGGCTTAAGGGATCTAGTCAGGCATAATATGTTTGAGAAAGGACAAATCAAAATAATTTGGGGTGAACTTTATAAAGTTCTTGACTCTTCAGATGTTGTTGTGCAGGTCAGTGTTACACAATGTGGTGACCCCATCAGAGTTACTCTTTACTATGTAATCAATAGAATTTCTGTGCATGTAGATATTGTTTTAAATTAGTATCTGTATATATTGATTGCTTAAATTGTTATTTCTTCCACAGGTGTTGGATGCCAGGGATCCAATGGTCACGAGATGCTACCATCTGGAGAAACATCTGAAGGAGAATGCCAAGCACAAACACCTGGTATTCTTACTAAATAAGGTATCATTTTAATTTGTGCTCTTAGTGCAAATGTTGATTGTTTACCTGTTGCAATGCATTACAACACAATGATAATTGGGCACATTTCATTTGTTGTTCAGTGTGATCTAATACCTGCTTGGGCAACAAAAGGGTGGTTGCGTACTCTATCGAGGGACTATCCCACCCTAGCATTCCATGCAAGCATCAACAAGTCATTTGGAAAAGTAAATGAAAAAAGCTGGACGCTTTGGCGTTGGGTTCATTGACCCAAATACCGTTAATGAAAAGATATGGCAACGTCATGGAAAAGAAACAGAGGAAAACTTGCTAAAGTTTTTGGTGGATCAAAATACCGAACCAGAAATTCTGTTTCCTTACATCTATGGGTGAGTGTTACTATATATCTTGTAATACAAATTCTATTTATGCTTACTAGATGTTAGTAAGTGTAGTTGATGAGTTATATATGCACATGCCCGCTTAATTATACAAACGTGTGCGCATGGATGCAGTTGTCACTGGATCTTGCTAGTCATTGAACTTGACGAGGGAAAAGTTACATTACTGGACTCAATAAAGGAAACAAAAGAAATATACTACTTGAACGTTATTGGGATGCTCGACAGGTAATTTCAATCATTATCGCACTATATGTCGGCCTCGATCTTTAGTTCATTTCCTTATATCAGCTAATTAATAACTCCTTCATTCATTTTCTTTGCCGGCGGGCAGGGCTTATGCAAAGTTCAAGGAAAAGGTGAAAGGCCCTTGGAAAGAAAAGCTGTCATTTGTGAAACCCAGGGTAATAATTAATTAAGCACTACTACTAGCTAGCTACGTCTGCGCATCTCTCTTTAATTCTACTTTGATCACAATACCATTATCATGCTTGATCAATTATTATCTGATTAATTCTATTCTCGTAAAGTGCATGAGGCAGGCGCAGGGGACTAATTTATGTGGCAACGTAGTTTGCGAGAACATTCGCATGAAGACGTCCGAAAGGAAGCTAACGGACAAAAACTTTCAGGTACGTTTGCCAGAACACAATTCACAAATCTTTTTTTCTTGATCTAATATATATACACACAACTAATATATCCATATTGATCTCCTTTTTTAATAAAGTTGCTCCAGATGCGGGATCAGCTCCTAGAAGATGACCGCATGCAAGCACTTCAAGAGGAAATAGCGGAATTTTTCCTCGAGCAGGTCGTAGATCCCAATGGAGAATACTATTACCCGCTGTAATGCCTGCATTGTAATGGTCTACAAATTGTAGGAGAAATTTTATGTACCAAGTTGTATGTGAATGCATGCATGGTCGAATTCGATGATGTGATATATATATTTGATCGGTTCTATGAGAAATTCTATTTATATATATATATTATGCATAACGTGTACAGTACGTAGTACCGTCAAATATGTTTGGAATGAAATATAATTAATTGAAAAATAATTAAACCATAATTCATAAAACAAAAAAATAAATGGAAAACTAATAACCTTTTAGTCCCATTTGATGTTACCAACCGGGACTAAAGTTCCCCCAGCCCACGGCGCGGCCTCATGCCACGTGGCTGGCCTTTAGTGCCGGTTCGTGCTGAACCGGGACTAAAGGGGGGGCCTTTAGTCGCAACACTTTAGTGCCGGTTCTGGCACCGGCACTAAAGGCCCTTACGAACCGGGATTATAGCCCGATTCTGCACTAGTGTCTCTTTATGCGGACGACGCGGCTGTGTTCATGGCTCCGATCAAGAAAAAGATGTTGATAATCTTGCGAGTATTTTGCGACGCTTTGGGGAGGTCACGGACCTTTGCACCAACTTTTTTTTGATAGAAAGACTGTAAGGGAACCCCCTACAGTATAATTGGTGCAACAAACCCAAATTGCAAGTACTATGCCTAGGACCTGGGTGGGTGGGAAGGCATCAGCCCCTTCCCACCACTAGGCTACGCCTTAATCTGCCCTTTACACCAACTTCCACAAGAGTTCAATGGTTCCCACTCATTGCAATCATCTTGACTTTGATCATATAACCCAAAGTTTCCCAACAACTAGGTCTTCCTTCCCTTTGCGGTACTTGGGACTTCATCTCTTAGTTTGGCAATTGAAGTTGTTGGATCTACATTTTTTTATGGACAAGGTTGCAAGCAAGTTGACAACTTATGAGGGCCAAACATCAACACCATTCGACACATGGCTCTTATCAAGTTCGTGATCACTTCCCAAGTGGTCTATTTCATCACATCGTTGGTCATCCCGCCAAGCACCCTTCTTAATGTAAACAAACCTGAGAGAGCTTTCCTATGGTCCGGCTCGGACAAGATGAAGGGAAAAAAATGCAAGGTGAATTGAGAGATTGTTTGCCGGCCACTTGACTATGGGGGCTTGGGGTTCTCAACACTAACAAGTTTGCGCGTGCTCTTTGTTTGCGGTGGCCTTGGTATGAATGGAAGGAGCCTACCAAGATGTGGGTGGGGGATAGGAAACCCGTGTGATGAGGAGGACCTCAATTTTTTCTATGCATCCACCACCATCACTGTTGGTAATGGCGCGGAGACCCCTTTTTGGGATTCACCTTGCCTCCTTGGGTGCAAGCCTAAAGACATTGCCATGCTCATCCACAAAGCTTCCTCATGAAAAGAATTGGAAGGTGCGGGAGGCCTCAAGCACAATGTGTGGATTCTCAAGATCAAACCCTCCACCACCGTTTCCATTGAGCATATCACACAAATTTTCACCCTTTGGATGCTCTTGCATGAGGTGCATCTTGACAAGCTCACTAAGGATGACATTATGTAGAAATATACGGTTAGTGGGCACTACGCGGTGGCCTCGCCCTACGAGGCGCAATTCCTAGGGATGGTGCACTCACCCATGGACCAAATGGTTTGGAAGGCTTGGGCTCCCTCCAAAAGTCAAGTTCTTTGCTTGGTTGGTACTTCAAGATAAAATTTGGACCGCCCATAGATTAGCCAAGCGTGGGTGGCCAAATTGCGGTATTTACCTACTTTGCATGTCGCTACACTCTAAGGCCTTGGTTCTTGGTCATCGAAAAATTTCACATCTTTGGGTTGGTCACTTCGACTTGGCCCTTCATGGACTGGTCGAGGCTTGGTGGGCAAGTACCTGCGCCGACGGCATGCCAAACCGACAAGCAAGGTGTTTCCAGTCTACTGTCTCCAATTGGGTGTGAAGTGTCCTTTTAGGTTTTGGCTGGTAGAGCAGAGGAATGAAAATACTCTTTCGTTTCATGCATGGTACTCTAGGTCCCAACTGCGCTAGCTTAGTGGTTTGATTCAACAACAGAACGAACAATCCTCCCTCACCATGCTTATCTTGTGGACAATTTGGAATGAACGAAACACAAGAGTTTTCAGGCTTAAAAGCGCTCCACCGACAATCTTGCTTACCATTATCTCGACCGAACCCAACCTTTGGGTCATCGTCGGAGTAAAAAATTGGGGTGAATAATTTTGCGAGAGTAATAATGTGTTCTTTGTACTTGTAACAATCCCTATTCTCTATTATTTACCTCAGTTAAAAATCAGTTTTTTTAGATAAAGGAAAAAATCAGCTGCTCCCCCGTTCTTAAATATAAGCCCATTTTTGAGATTTCAACATCCAGAAACAAGAAACCAAGGGGAAACCGAGCGTTCTCAGAGCTCAGTGTCTGCTGGCAGTCGGATCGTTTCTCTGATGCGATCTGGGCCGTCCGATCTCGCGCCCGGATGACCTCGGCTGTCAGATATGTACCTGATTGACGTGAGTCGTCCGATATTTCTCGCTATGAGCAGTGCCACTCTCGCCTGTGCCACCGCCTGTAGTTCCCATGCCCCGCCAAGGGCATTTTCGTCATTTCGCACACAGTTATATAAAACAGGAGCACGCCCGTGGAGAGAACCCTAGACCCGCGCCCGCACTCGCTCCTCCTCCACCCCTCCCGTGACCACACGCCGCCGCCATCTCCTTCATCCATCGGTCGCCGCCTTCGCCTACTCCTCCTCCCCTCCCACTCCCGGCAGCGCGCAACACCCCGAGGACCTCCCCTTGACCCGCCTCTTCCTCCCATCCAGCCAGATTCGCGGAGCAAGGCCTCTCACGCTCGCTCGCAACCCTCAGTTGTGGCTAGGGGTTTGGGTTGGGCATCGCCTTCGTCGCCGGTGGACTCCGGCGGCTCCTCTCCGTCTCCTCCCTCGCCCCCACGTGCGGCTCCGCTTCCTGCTGGCCATGGCGCGTGCTTGGCCTCCCGGCGCCAAGAACCGTCCCAGGCCTCGCTGCATCTCTGGCTCTAGCGAGGCGTTCCTGGGCGACCAGGTACACTTCTCTCTCCCTCCCGTCCCTCTCCCAATGCCAGCCACCACATGAGCTCACCTTAGCCTCCTCTTCAACCACTCCTCCATGATGCTCGATAGAGGGAGCACAGGCGGCTTCAACGGGAGGAGCACCAGGCCAACCCCCAGCGGTTGGCGCCACCGGATGGCGGCGGCCACCTTCTTCTCCCGGCCGCACCACGCCACAGGTGGAGGCGTTCCTCTTGCTCTTCCTCGTGGTGGCATGGCAGCACCGCCGTCAACATCGAGCATGGGTAGGAGAATGATGCAGCCGTCCACAGGTTCGCCTCTCTCTGTAGCTACAGATTTGCTATTCGCTGGTCAACCTCACTGGAAGTGCTACACGATTGCTATAAACGTTCAGTAGTATGTGTATTAGCAGATTTGCTACTGGCTTGATCGAACTTTGGTTGTATAATAAGCCTTGTGTTAATGTGTACAAGTGTCAGCCAATGTTGTTTCTTTTCCTTTAGAATGAAAACATACTAAAGCATCCAGTTTATTCCTACTGAATTACTTTTGACCTATGATAGAAAAACATGTGTGTTATTGACCTTTCAGATATTACACTGAAAGTGGCTTCCCATGCCCACACCTGAGGAACCCATCTGACCACTTCCTGAGGACAATCAACAAAGATTTTGACGAGGTAGTATCTGTTTTTTCTTGTCATTTCGTTGTATGATACTCTGAACAAGAAGTGCAGCATATTTACTTTGGCTATGTGATCCCATATGCATGCAGGAAATTGTAGAGAGTTCCAAATCTAGGAGAAAAACGGCAGCTGAAGCAATAGAGATTCTGACAGATGCTTACCAGTCCCTCGTTTATTCAGAGAAAACAATGGACCGGATAGCTGAGATGAAAGGGATAGTAAGTTGCTTACAAGCCCCATTTATTTTTTTCTCGAGAGTTAAGATTGTATTGTTTTGGCTGTACCAAAATGTTTGGTTACAAAGAAGGGACTACCCAAATGCGGACAAATCTGTATATACCAACTGCAAAATAATTATTGGGGCAAATTCAGTCAGTGAAGTACTCCCTCTAGCTCACGAAAAAGTGGTGTCTTTTACACGGCCTTCAAAATGTAACTTTGGCAACTTGTTTTTGTAGTGGTATAATATGTACATATAATACCCAGTAAAATTATAACATGTTGGAAATATTTTCTGAGAAACACATATCATTTTGGATCTGAATATTCAAAACATACTGGCCGTCAAAGTTTTCAAAGTTCAGCTCCTAAAGAATCTCCATTATGAACTGGAGGGAACAAAATGCTAATTCAGCGTTTGTACAACATGTCATTTTTCATTTGAATGAACCGGCAACAAACTTCTCGCCGTGGAGTATACGGTGCTGGCCTAGCGATGTTTACACATTCAAAATCAAATTATTGTTCTAGTATTATTGAGCTATGTTCCAGGGTGGAGCTCCATTTAGGAAGAGGTAACAAGCGAGCTTCTCAACAAAGCTCTTTGTACTCACCAGAAGGTCATTTGTGAATATGCACAGGGACATAGGATACTACTGGATGCGCTTGGGTGTTTACCTGGGCATTGGCATTTGTCTTGGCACCATATTCTACCAAGTTGGCCACAGTTACAGTTCCTTCCAGGTGAATTCTAGAAGACATGATTCATTAGGCAACATAAATAATTTATATGTCAACAAAATTGATCTGTTCCCCTGATTTTTCAGTCTAGATGTGAAGTAATAATGTATACGAGGGCACTTCTTACCTTCATGGCCATTGGAGGATTCCCTTCTTGTGTAGAGGACGTAAAGGTTGCTTTCTCCCTGCCATCAGACTAACATTTTCACAAGAGCACTTATATGTCCATGCTTTCATTGTATATTGAAAGTCTGAAATAAATAAAAGTCTGTCTGCACACTTTGTTTCTAGGTATTCAGAAGGGAGAGGCCGAGTGGCCATTACGGCGTGGTAGAGTTTGTGATCTCAAACACATTGTTAGCCACTCCATACCTGGCCGTCATCGCTGTGATTCCTGGCGCAATGCTGTACTACCTTACCGGGCTAATGAAAGGACCTGACCGCTTCACCTACTTCGCCGTCAACCTGTGCATGTGCACACTGCTGGTGGAGAGCATGATGATGATCATCGCCGTCGTCATCCCAGACTTCCTGATGGGGATCATCATCGAGGCCGGGGTGCAAGGGGTGATGATGCTCAATGGATTTTGTTTTCGTTGTTGATCCTGATTTAGATAACACCAAAGGAACAAATCAAGTGAAGTGCAACCAAAACTACCCAGCAAGGTGTGGCTTTTTGCACTGCGAGTTTTATATTGTTATTGTGTTCATGTTTATGGTCAGGTTTGCAGAAAACCTTTCTTGATTCTTGCTTTACCATGGAGGTTGTCTACAAGGATTCAGAAGACGACGATTTGCTTCAACTGCATTTGGAAGCAGCTGCTGGGAGCATGGAAACCATTGTAAGAACATAAAGTTGAAGCATAGAAAGATGGAAGGAGGTCTGACTCTTCTCATTTCAATTCCACTTTTTGTTATTAGCTGATGTCTTACCATCAATTACAATTACAGTCGGTGGGGCTGGTCGCCTTGGATCTGCGAGATGCCTTCGCACCGGCATGACGCTGGTAAGGTGGGTCTTGCCTATCGATTCTTGCCGCTGGATGTGCTCCTTCGTGAAAAGAAGTATAAAATGCTACTTTTGCCATCTTAAAACGGCGCAAACTAATTCTACCAGTTTAAGCCATTTAAAATATCACTGAAGTTGTCTAGTGTTTTTTTATTCAGCTCCATTGTGGTAAAATATCTAGCATATGCGTGTGATAAATGTGTAGTTGATGGTGTATCTCTTGGATGGTTTCTACCACTAAAACTTTGTGATTTCTTCCCCTTCGTAGTTGATTTAGTTCAATCAAAAACAGTCAGTCACTTAACTGTCGATTTGACCCTAGCGAGTTTGGATTCTGCCTTTCCAGGACAAGAACTGTAGTTATTTACTGTCCTGTAATATTGTGTGTCATCAAATTTATTCATTTAAATTTTGAATAGGGGAACTATAAGAATGCATATTAAAAATAGTTGTTCATCTTTCGCCAGCAGATGCATGTTATGATTATTGCGGTGGAGTGCCGAGTGCTGAAATATGCATTCGACGTCCGTTTTACATTTTGTTTCAGTTTACTGGAATTTTTTCTTTCGTGAACTAAAATATAGGAGCATGCACCAGAAGCTTGGTATGGTTCAAAATATTGTGATAAACTTCGATCCATAGATACATACAGATAGAATAACTGGTTGCAGTTTGTCATCACTGTTTTGAATCTAGCTCTTCTACTTCTGTTTTCTGTAATGAATATTCAATTTCTACAGTTTATGGTATGCACCCTTTTCGTAAAGGAACACCTATTTATTTTCGTTTGTCTAAAAACCATAGGTAACTAGCAAAATATTTAGATACCATATCTATTTGTGTATATGCATGATTAGTTATTTAGGTGTATACTTCTTTAACCTTATTGGCTTTTAATGAGGTTATTAATGTTGGTTAGCCCACCGCTTCTGCGGGCAACGCGTGGCGCTTTCCTCTCTATATAGGACATGTATTTACTGGAATAACGAAGTCACTAGCTATATATTGTATGATCCAGATATGTATTTCTCGATGTGCTAAAGATGTTGATTGCGTTCTAAGGTGCTGACTAGGCGAACAAAAAGGGTTTGAAAGGCCCCATAGTGGTCAAACAAAGGTGTATTCAGGTCCAAAGCTTCCAGAGCTATGATATAAATGTGGTTGGTAAATGGTAATGGAATACTTACAAGTCGAATATCACTTACTGCGTGAAGTACATAAATTTGTAGGCGTATACAAATAGAAAGAATATATGTTACAATTACTACTATGTACTGATCAGGGTGTGTAGTTCTGGTCAGATCTACACCATACAACTTCTCATGGAAAACACTTATCGACTATCGAAAAAATTGAATTGAGCATTTTTCATATTATGTGAAGTTAGGTCCATCCATTATTATTGTCTTGTGGTTCGTTTATTGCTCTGTATTGCCAGCATACTCTAAAATGTTTGATACATGCTTTGCAGATTTTGTTTGCGGAGAGGTTTAATCGTTTCAATCGATTCAAATGCAAAAGGGAGGTACACTCCCTCCCGATGTTGATGTTAAATTAACTATTGAATGCTGGACTATAAAATAATGGGATCAAAATTAGGAGATCTGTAAAAATGTAGTTTCGCTCAAAGATGGGATCAAAGTTAGAACCATATATATTGGTTCCATGACATGCTCAAAGGGATGTATGAACCGAACCATTAATATTACAAGTGATTACTCCTCCTTGTGTCTTTCTTTGATCCTTTCATCTGTCTGCTGCCCTTATACCTTTGCATTCATTGGATCTATTGAATAGTGTACTACCAGGTTGGCTAGAGGTGGGTTGCAGCGAGCTGCACTTCCTATCGGTGATGTAAAGTCACTTAATGAATAATGAACATGAATTTGTGTGCACATATAAGCTCTGATGTATTGTCAGTACCGCTCTTATTCCTGTGAATCAACATCTAGGAGTATTAATAGATGAATGGTTATTTGTGTCCTTTTGGTACGATGAACTGAACCTTGAATCCTCGGTCCTTTTGGTGTATCACATGTTGCATTGCCTATGGTAAAACACAACTGGTATGTAATAGAATTCGATGCTCCGAACCTTTTCATCTTTGTGAACCTTACTGGGCTTGATATGGTTGGGGACAAATGGGGTACGGTAAGCCACACTCTATCAAATATTACTGTCACTGCATTGTATTCCCTCAAAAAAAGTCACTACATTGTAAATATGTTAGTGTGATGCGATCCTGCTCTGCTTTGCTTTTGGTATAATGCCCTGAACCTGTGCACTTCTCCCTTTCATCATGTGAATCTGTCGAATATGAAGCGCTTTTACCTTTCATCATCCAAATCTATTGAATATGAGGTGTGCCCAGCGACGGCTCCACCAGCGTCTTCGGCAGCCATTCTTTGAAGTAAAGGTAATTCAACGCCTGCTTTCCTCTCTCATTCACTGTTGACTTTTTCCTCACTTCAATCTCACACTACAGGCTCAGATCCAAGACCTTAGGCATGGACGCCATAGACATTGGTCTGATTTGTGACGAGGGATCTCCAGGTTCAACATCGTCAAGGACAAGAACACCTGAACCCAGAGTAATCTTCTAAACACATGCTCTAACTTTCTATGAACTGGCATATCCGATTCAAACCCTCATCTGACTACCTAGATGTTCTTTTGTGAAACAACTATTTTGACCTCACTATGAACCTACAGGAAGATGACTATCTAATAGTAATCCCCTATTCCCACATATTTGGGCTTATGCTGGAAGCTTTAAAATTGCCCCCTGCAATTTACCATCACAAGATACGTCCGGGTGGCAAGGCTCGTGTGACAGTCACTTTCAATTCTTCCTTAGAGCAGCTTGATGGTTTGCTTGTTCCTACCTCAATATCTGGTATGGTTTCACATACCTATGAAGATGCAGAAGACAGTGCCGCTATAGAAGCTATTAGATATATGGAAAACGCGCGTGGGAAAGAAATTAGAGACTACCACTACACCCATGTCATAATGCTTCAAAATCAAGTTAGGCAGTTGGTCACGTGGTTGTTGGAAGGAAATGAGACTATCAAGAAACTACGCAAAGGCTGGTACTATGTTGTTAGGTATATGAGCTCATATTCTGACCATATACAGAACTCAACAACTGCTCGGCACCTAAGAGGGCAAGCTAATACCAAAGGGATTATGAAATCAGCGCTGGCAGGCATTGAGGAACTGACACAGAGGTTACATTATATTGGAGTGAAGTCAGAGGAGCGGCTGATGACTATTAAAGATAGCTTCTGATAACCTTCAAAAAAACAAGTCCCAATCAGCAGGCTTGAGTGCTTAGTAGGCAACATACTTTTGGTTCTTATTAGTCAAGTTTAGTAGTGGAACATTTGTCTTTTGGAGGTCTCCAAGTGCTTTTAGATTTGTACTATGCAAGAATCATGTAGCGATGACGTTCTGCACCAAAGACTGAACCTACAATGACAGCTTCCTTTATGTAAGTGTTTGTGTAAACAAGTGTGAGGCAAGCAGCTGTCTGTACTCTTATCAGGTGGCTTCTCATCTTCTGGTGTGAAATGTTATGTTTATGTTCGTGTCTTATCAGGTGGATTCTCATCTTCTGCACACAAACGCCCTTTGCTTCTGATTGATCGTTATTGTTCTTTAGTTTTTATCATATTTGCTGGTATATAGTGTGCAGGATATACCTTTGCGTGGATATGCATTCCTCTGGGTGTGTCACCTTATCTCCTCTACGATGCTCTGTGCTTGAGTACAACCGCGTATAGATTCTCTTTGGAATTTCATTTCCGTTAAATTGTATGAACTATCCATACGGTTGCCTTGGCCATTATTCATCGTTTCATTCATGCGGCAATCTTCTGGCATGTCTGTTTTTTCAATTGCTTGTATGAATTGGCGTCTATGAAGTAGGCCGCCAAGGCAATTGGATTATGCTATTTGCTCTTCTTCGCTGTGTTCCTGCTCTTACTAACTCCCATCATGTATTATCGGTTTAGTTATCGAAATGCATGTCCAGTGGATGTCTTTTGTGGTATTATAAAGCACTGAACTTACTGCTACCTTATCATCTAATGTCGAATTGAACTCCATCATGTTTTGCTTCTATCACAGTTGAATGTTTCTTCTCTGCTTTTTTGATATACTATATAAGCCCGTACGTTAAACCCTGAATTCCTAATGACTTAGTATTACATGCTTCCCCAAAACGTTCGGACCGGCACCCTCGCGCCAAGGCGCGCTCCCGATCTAGTAGACTACATACGGAGCAAAATGAGTGAATCTACACATTAAAATATGTCTATATACATCCGTATGTAGTTCATATTGAAATCTCTAAATAAACTTATATTATTTTTAATGTCAAAGGGCTTATATTTAGAAACGGAGGAAGTAATTAGTCTTCTTTTCTCCCTTCATTTGTGGCAGGAGGATACTTGTCCGTTACGGTGTCCGTCGCAAATGGGTCACGGCCCCGCAGCCCGGGGAGGTGGGTACAGTATCAGCCCGGCCCGCAGATGGCCTGTCGACCGACCCATCCCCGTCGCATGTCCTACAAAACCCTAGCCTCTCCCTCCTCGCCGCCTCCTTCAACCGCCTCCTCTCATCTCACGGAAACAAACAGGGGAAAACCAACCAGAGAGCTTCACCCAGCGCGCGATGGGGAAGAAGAAGGAGCGGTCAGTGAATGTGTCGGGCAAGCCCTGTCACTCTCTCGACGTCAACCGCCCCAATGACAAGAAGGGTGCTGGCGGTGGCAGCGGCGCCGGCGGGAGCCGGTCTGCGGCCACGGTGCGGCAGCTCAAGATGTACAAACTAAGGCCCATGAGGGACCGCGGTGGGAAGATCGTCAAGCACAACCTCCAGTCCAAGGAGCTCCCCAACACCCGCATCGAGCCTGACCGCCGGTGGTTCGGTGAGCAAATCCCCCTACCTCTCTGTTTGTTTTTCTAGTTGCGCACTTGATCGGTGCCTGTAGGATCGAGAGAAGAGTGGTCTAGAGGGGGGGTGATTAGACACTCAACAAGTAAATATGGCAGTTTTCAAATTCTCCAAGTTGAGGTAGAGTTGTGCACAAGTTAAGCACGCAATTATACATTCAACACAAGCATGGCAAGAGTATAGGGCAGCGGAAAAGTAAATCATGCAAGTGCAAGAATGTAAGTGGAGAGGGATAGAGAGATGCAAACGCAATTGGAGACACCAAGATTTTTCCCGTGGTTCCGATAGGTGGCGCTATCATACATCCACGTTGATGGAGACTTCAACCCACGGAGGGTAACGGCTGCGAGAGTCCACGGAGGGCTCACCCACGAAGGGTCCACGAAGAAGCAACCTTGTCTATTCCATCATGAACTAAGCTCACGGAGAGCTAGCCTCACTCGGGGTAGATCTTCACGAAGTAGGCGATCTCGTTGCCCTTACAAACTTCTTGGTTCAACTCCACATCATGACAGAGGCTCCCAAGCGAGACCTAACAAATCTAGGAGGCACCACCCTCCAAAAGGTAATAGATATTGTAGTTGATGATGAACTCCTTGCTCTTGTGCTTCAAATGATAATCTCCCCAACACTCAACTCTCCTCACTGATTTGGCTGTGGTGGAAGGAAGGTATGAGTGGAAAGCAACTTGGGAAGGCTAGAGATCAAGTTTCTAATGGTTGGAGTGGAGCAACTTGATCTCAACACAAGAGTAGGTGATTCTCTTCTCAGATATGAGTGGTGGAAGTGTTGGTTCTATCTGAGGGCTCTCTCTTCGAATGAAGAGGGGGTGGAGGGGTATAAATAGCCTCCACTTGAAATCCAACCGTTACACACATTTGACCAATCTCGGTCAGACCGAAGTTGACAACTCGGTCAGACCGATATGTTCAAATATATGAACGTTAGGAATCTCGGTGGGACCGAGAGGAGAAAATCTGTGAGACCGATCTGACATAAAGCCTAGGGTTTTCATGTTTCGGTGTGACCGATTTGCAAACTCGGATATTCCGATTTTGTCAAAACCAGTAACAGAAACATGGCAACCACAACTCGGTGAGACCGAGAGGTAATGTCGGACTGACCGAAATTCACTTGGTGGCTAGGGTTTGTGGTATGGGCTGTCTCGGTGGATCCGGGTAGGAAGAATCGGTGTGACCGAGATGGCTGAGTTAGGGTTTTGGATAGTGAGTAGTGCTGATAGTTTTGGAGATAGATCACTAAGCACTTGAGCAACAAGACCATCATCAAAACCTCATCCCCGTTTGATAGAATTGGCTTTCCTATGGACTCAATGTGATCTTGGATCACTACACCAAAAATGGAGTCTTGAGCTTTTGCCAACTTGCTTCCTTAGCATTTTGAGGATACCATTTCTCCAACCCTTTGCCACATCCAGATGATTGAACTTCCTGAAATAAACTTGGAGAAAACATTAGTTCAACCAAAGGTATGTTGACATGAATTACCAAAACCACCCAGGGAGCAAATGTGCTTTCAATCTCCCCCTTTTTGGTAGTTGATGGCAACACACACAGAGATATCAAAGCTTGCTAAAGAGTAGACAAAATTAACAAGGTAGCTTTGACAAGCATGTAACACACAGGCTCCCCCTACATGTGTGCAAGTTTTTAGAGTGTATGGTTTTGGACTACCACAGGCACACAAGAGAGATAAGCATGAAGTGGTACATGTATCTTGGCTATATGCATCAGAGCAGAAAAATATATGAATGAGAATGCTTATGTATACATGGTGATTCCTTGGAAACAGACATTTACAAGCAAGTTATCATCATGCATACATGCAAGATGCATATACTTACCTTGAGGTTCCTTAGAATTGAACAAGAAGAAACAAACTGGAGAAAACAAGGTCAAATAACACAAGAGTCCTTCTTCAGCCAAACACAAGAAACATCAAGAATACCAGGATTGGGCTGACATGTGTGATAAGTGTCACCGAGTGAACACTGACTTGAAGCAACAGACATGTCCCCAGAACTAAAGGGATATTCAATAAAATTTCAAGATATTGCTTTTTCATAAGATATGCATATCCTCTCCCTTTGAAATAAATATGCTTTCAGATCATAGGATTGGATAGAAAAAGCAAGATCACATAAAAGATCAAGGATACCAACTGAAAAACTAGAAAACTTAACAGGTGTTTCTCCCCTCTAAGAAACACACAGAAAATTCTCTCCTCTTTAATTTTGCATGTCATCCTTTCTAAGTGATTTCCCCCTTGAAGGTAGGATTCCTTGTAATTTTGGATGATAAAGAATAGCTTTGATGTGATCTTCTCCCCCTTGAGATATGAGATATGTTTATGAACATAAAACATCTCTTTCGAATTCTCTCCCCCTAAAACCTCTCCCACTTTGACATCAAATACCAAGAAGGGTAGGCCAGGCAGAAAAAATTATAGATGGGATCCTGGATAATCGCAACAAGGCAGAATGGTGAAGCTCATGCAAGCAGAGGATAAAGAATCATTGAGTGGAGCTGCAGAGAAAGATCCTGAGGAAAATCGGTGACACCGAGTTTGCTTGATCGGTTGGCCCGAGTGTCATAGACTTAGGGCAGATCCAGTTCAGTTAGACCGAAATTTTGAGATCGGTGACGCCGAAGTAAATCCATAGAAAATTCAGAAATAATTCAGCTCACTTTGCAAGGAATTTTCAGAAAGATTTGCAATGCATTTGGTAAAGATGTGCAAAGAATTGAACAGAGCCAAGAGATATATACAAGAAAAGAACTAAAAGAAAACAGAAAGATAAGTAGATGAAGTAGTTTTTCCCCCTTTTTTAAAAAAAGAGACAAGTGATAGAAAGCAGAAGAAAAACAAATGGGAAAACATACTTCATCTGGGTGTGGGTCGGTGACAAAGTCACCTATGTTTGAGTATATTGACTTAGGAGTCAAATGAGAACATTTGATCATAGGTCATACTCAACGTTTAAGCTCAAAATGGGGTTGCCATTTTTCAATTAAGCATTGATGTGTTCACACCATTTGGAGTTGCTTTAACTCAAGACTTAGAGCAAAGCTCCCCCTAGATGTGAGAACATACCTTGGGCTTGAAGTTGACTTGTCCATGTAGTTGAACTTGAGTTGAATGCTCATGAGTAAGATTTTGGAGCATTCCTTCATCATTTGTAGTTCATCTTCCTACATGGGTTAGTCAGGCAAGGAAATATTTGAAAGTGTCCAAATTGACAAGAGTGAAAATCATGAACTTCAATATTGTCAAAAAGGATATGTGATTGAGTTTTTCCTTGAACTGTTCATCCCAAAGGGCTAGATACTTGGTCATTGACAAGTTTACTCAAGATTTGAGTTTGTTGTAAGCTTGTTGAATGTGAATCATCCAAGTAGCTACAAGGAGTTAGATGCAATACAAGGGTGCAAATGTATCCAAGACACATGATTAGCATCATAAGAGAAATATCAAGGATTAGTCAAGTATGCTCAAGCCTTGCATGCATCAAATGGAGTAGTTACTCCAAGTTTGAAGCATCAATGATGTTCAACTCACTCCTCAAGTGACAAAACACTTTCTCATCAAGAGGTTTTGTAAAGATATCGGCCAATTGCTTGTCAGTACGAACATGCTTAAGACTAATGTCACCTTTGGCAACATGATCGCGAATGAAATGGTGACGAACTTCTATATGCATTGTTCGAGAGTGTTGGACAGGATTGTGTCCAATCTTAATAGCACTCTCATTTTCACAAAGCAAGGGAATGTTTCTAGCATGTATACCATAGTCTTTAAGAGTTTGAGTCATCCAAAGTAACTGAGCACAACATGAACCAGCAGCAATATATTCCGCTTCAGCGGTGGATAGAGATACCGAGTTTTGTTTCTTGGAAGACCAAGACACAAGAGATCGACCAAGGAATTGACAGGTACCAGAAGTGGACTTTCTATCAACCTTGTCACCGGCATAGTCCGAGTCGGAATAGCCAACAAGATCAAAGGAAGCCCTCTTAGGATACCAAATGCCAAAATTTGGTGTACGTATCAAGTATCTCACAATCCGCTTAACGGCTTGAAGATGACATTCTTTGGGGGCTGCTTGATATCTAGCACACATGCACACACTTAGCATAATATCAGGACGAGAGGCACATAAGTAAAGTAGAGAACCAATCATGGATCGGTAAACTTTTTGATCAACCGGTTCACCACCTTTTGTCAAGTCATTATGCCCACTCGTGGCCATAGGAGTTTTCATACCTTTGCTTTCTTGCATGTTGAACTTCTCGAAGAGATCCTTGGTGTACTTAGTTTGAGATACAAAAGTACCCTCCTTAGATTGCTTGATTTGCAAGCTAAGGAAGAATTTAAGTTCACTCATCATCGACATTTCGTACTTCTCTGACATAAGCTTTTCAAACTTCTCACTAAAGTGGGGGTTAGTTGAACCAAATATAATATCATCAACATAGATTTGGCACACAAATAGTTCACCATTAACCCTTTTTGTGAAAAGTGTTGAATCGATTTTTTGAATTTCAAATCCTTTTCCAAAAAGAAAGCTAGTCAGGCATTTATACCAAGCTCTAGGAGCTTGTTTGAGACCATAAAGAGCTTTGTGAAGTTTGTACACATGATTGGGTTTCTTTTGATTCACAAAACCAGGTGGTTGTTTTACAAACACTTCTTCCTCAATTTCACCATTTAGAAAAGCACTTTTGATGTCCATTTGATAGAGAGTGATATCATGGTGATTGGCATAAGCAAGAAGAATGCGAATGGACTCAAGTCTAGCAACAGGAGCATAGGTCTCACCATAGTCCATACCTTCGACTTGTGTGTAACCTTGTGCTACGAGACGTGCTTTGTTGCGCACCACTTGTCCATCTTCATCTTGCTTGTTCCGAAACACCCATTTGGTTCCGATGATGTTTTGATCACCCTTGGGCTTCTCTACCAAAGTCCACACTTTGTTCCTCTCAAAGTTGTGTAGTTCTTCGTGCATAGCATTCACTCAATCTGGGTCTTCAAGTGCTTCCTCAACCTTCATAGGTTCAAGACTAGAGATGAATGAGTAATTTTCACAAAAGTTAGCCAAACGAGTTTTAGAGCGAGTAATTCTCCCGGAGTTTATGTCGTTGTAGATTTGTTCAACGGGATGATCTTTCTTGACTCTTGCTCGAACTCGTGATAGCTTTTGCGAAGGTTGTGGTTGAGTTTCCTCATCATCTCCATCTTCTTCCTCTTCTTCCTCATGGTTGTTGGTGTTGTCTTGAGGTGGTGGAGAAGGAGGTTGTTGCGGTTCATCTTGTTGCGTTTCCTCATCTTGATGAGTTCCACTTGTGGAGGCCTCCATGTTTCCTTGAGGTTCATCTCGCTGTGAGGTAGGGGGCTCCACATATGTAGATGAGGTACTCTCCTTCACCTCCTGAGGGCGTATCTTCCCAATGGACAAATCTTGGATAGCTTCTGATGGGTCCTTGTCTCCTACATCAAGTGGCATTTTCTCGACTTGCGAGCCATTAGATTCATCAAACTTCACGTCTACCGTTTCTTCAACCTTTCGAGTGAAATTGTTGTAGACACGGTAGGTGTGAGAGTTTGATCCATAACCAAGTAAAAAGCCTTCATGAGACTTAGGAGCAAATTTCGAGCGACGATTCTTGTCAAGGATATAGCATTTTGAACCAAAGACACGGAAGTATCCCACTTGGGGTTTGTTACCGGTAAGAAGCTCGTACGACATCTTGCCAAGAAGCTTGTGAAGGTAAAGCCTGTTGATAGCATGACACGCCGTTTCAACTGCTTCCGCCCAAAAATGTTTCGGTGTCTTGTACTCATCAAGCATCGTTCTCGCCATCTCGATAAGCGTTCGGTTCTTCCTCTCAACAACGTCGTTTTGTTGAGGAGTGTACGTTGCCGAGAACTCATGTAGAATCCCTTCTTCGTCAAGAAAGGATTCCACATTGGCGTTCTTGAACTCCGTTCCATTGTCACTCTGAACCTTCTTGATCTTCACCTCGAATTGGTTTTGGGCCTTTTTGGCAAAGGTCTTGAAGATCTTTTGAACCTGAGATTTGTCATCAAGGAAAAATACCCAAGTGAATCTGGAATAGTCATCAACTATAACTAGACCGAAAGAGTTAACACCAAGGCTTTTGTAAGCATTGGGACCGAAGAGGTCCATGTTAAGAAGCTCAAGTGGTCTTCTTGTGGTCATGATATTCTTCGCTGGATGACTTCCACCTACTTGTTTTCCTGCTTGACAAGCGCTGCAAAGTCTATCTTTGTCAAAGAATACATCTTTAACACCTAAGATATGATCACCTTTGATTAACTTATCTAGATTTCGCATACCAACATGTCCAAGCCTTCTATGCCATAACCAACCTTTAGAAGATTTAGCAATGAAACATGATCTAGGTTGGGCTTTCTTAGTGAAATCAACAATGTATAAATCACCTCTACGAAAACCAGTAAAAGCCATGTTTTGATTGTCACGACGAAAGACTTGACAATCTACTTCAGTGAATAGCACATTATATCCAAAATCAGCAAGTCTAGACAGGGAAAGTAAATTGTACCCAAGAGATTCTACAAGCATGACATTTTGAATGGAGCTATCACTGGATATGGCCACCTTACCAAGGCCAACGACCTTACCCTTGGAGTTGTCTCCAAAAGTCACATACTTGCGTGGACCATCGTTCTTTGTAAGCTCACGAAACATGTCTTTGTCTCCGGTCATGTGATCGGTACATCCACTGTCAAGAATCCACTCTTTTCCTCCGGCTATGTAGCCTCTCATATTTGCCATAAGATTGAGACTCTTCATAATCTTGTCTAGCTCAGTGTCGGAATCAGAGTACTCATCATCATCATATTGACCCATAGATAGTTCATCATCAACACCTAGGTCAATTTGATCATGAAGTGCATCAGCTTTGTTTGAGAAACAATGTTCATTATAATGCAACACAAGAGCATTTCTAATTCGCACACCAATGATATTGTAGTCGCCCGTTTTACGCATAAGATCACGAAGCTCAAAGAAACACTAATCAAAGTTTGGATCACTAGTACTCATGTTATCAAGCTCAATGGTCTTGTGAAGGATTTCATCAAGACCTCTCAAGGAGTAATCCGGAAAAAGTTTTTCCAAGAACTTCCACATGGTATAGGCACACTCAAAATTAGTCATAAGCTCAAGCAAGTTATCGGGTAACCCTCTAATAATGAGATTTGCAGTCCTAAGGTTATGAAGCATATCGAGCTCTTCATCCATAGTGGGGTGCAAGGGATCAATAGGAGGCACATAAGGGGTTTTGATATATTTGCACAACTTGTACGTCCTAAAGATACTAAGCATTTCAATTTTCCACGACTTATAAAACACTCCATCAAGAATAGGCACTCTATGTCCAACACTCCCAAGACTAGACGCATCCATCTTCCTCCAACGGTGTGTAAACCAAAGCAATGGAGACCAATGCTCTGATACCAATTGTAGGATCGAGAGAAGAGTTGTCTAGAGGGGGGTGATTAGACACTCAACAAGTAAATATGGCAGTTTTCAAATTCTCCAAGTTGAGGTAGAGTTGTGCACAAGTTAAGCACGCAATTATACATTCAACACAAGCATGGCAAGAGTATAGGGCAGCGGAAAAGTAAATCATGCAAGTGCAAGAATGTAAGTGGAGAGGGATAGAGAGATGCAAACGCAATTGGAGACACCAAGATTTTTCCTGTGGTTCCGATAGGTGGCGCTATCGTACATCCACGTTGATGGAGACTTCAACCCACGGAGGGTAACGGCTGCGAGAGTCCACGGAGGGCTCACCCACGAAGGGTCCACGAAGAAGCAACCTTGTCTATTCCATCATGGTCAAAGCTCACGGAGAGCTAGCCTCACTCGGGGTAGATCTTCACGAAGTAGGCGATCTCCTTGCCCTTACAAACTTCTTGGTTCAACTCCACATCATGACGGAGGCTCCCAAGCGACACCTAACCAATCTAGGAGGCACCACCCTCCAAAAGGTAATAGATGTTGTAGTTGATGATGAACTCCTTGCTCTTGTGCTTCAAATGATAATCTCCCCAACACTCAACTCTCCTCACTGATTTGGCTGTGGTGGAAGGAAGGTATGAGTGGAAAGCAACTTGGGAAGGCTAGAGATCAAGTTTCTAATGGTTGGAGTGGAGCAACTTGATCTCAACACAAGAGTAGGTGGTTCTATTCTCATATATGAGTGGTGGAAGTGGTGGTTCTATCTGAGGGCTCTCTCTTCGAATGAAGAGGGGGTGGAGGGGTATAAATAGCCTCCACATGAAATCCAACCGTTACACACATTTGACCAATCTCGGTCAGACCGAAGTTGACAACTCGGTCAGACCGATATGTTCAAATATATGAACGTTAGGAATCTCGGTGGGACCGAGAGGAGAAAATTGGTGAGACCGATCTGACATAAAGCCTAGAATTTTCATGTTCCGGTGTGACCGATTTGCAAACTCGGATATTCCGATTTTGTCAAAACCAGTAACAGAAACATGGCAACCACAACTCGGTGAGACCGAGAGGTAATGTCGGACTGACCGAAATTCACTTGGTGGCTAGGGTTTATGGTATGGGCTATCTCGGTGGATCCGGGTAGGAAGAATCGGTGTGACCGAGATGGCTGAGTTAGGGTTTTGGATAGTGAGTAGTGCTGATAGTTTTGGAGATAGATCACTAAGCACTTGAGCAACAAGACCATCATCAAAACCTCATCCCCGTTTGATAGTATTGGCTTTCCTATGGACTCAATGTGATCTTGGATCACTAAACCAAAAATGGAGTCTTGAGCTTTTGCCAACTTGCTTCCTTAGCATTTTGAGGATACCATTTCTCCAACCCTTTGCCACATCCAGATGATTGAACTTCCTGAAATAAACTTGGAGAAAACATTAGTTCAACCAAAGGTATGTTGACATGAATTACCAAAACCACCCAGGGAGCAAATGTGCTTTCAATGCCCTTAAGATACGAGGGCAGGTAATTACGTTGCTGTTGATTTGGATCAAGTAGGGATGTGTACACTTTTAGGAGTAGTCGGGAGCTTGACAGATGTACGAGGAGAGCAGAGAAGATGTTATGGTTTCATTTTTGTATCCAGTTAGTAGTGTAGCAATTACCATGCCTAAAGCTCTTTTGCTGATTAGAGTCTGTCTGACTACTGATTGGCTCAAGTAGTTGCTAAGACACAGTACATATAGTGAACTTGGTGGGTGATACATCAGATCGTCTACATAACAGTTGGTTAAATCAAACATTGTTACGATGTATGCTGGATTGAATTTGTTATACTGTTACAGGATGTGCAGTGCAGATGATTGACGATTAAATTTGTATACGAATTTATTCCATTATAAGCCTGGTGGTGTAACAGTGAATGTTGATTGTATTATTCTGCCTCTTGGTTATCACAGGAAATACACGAGTTATCAATCAGAAAGAACTTGAATATTTCAGGCAAGAACTCCAGGCACGGCTTACAAATAACTACAGTGTGTTACTAAAATCTAAACAGCTGCCACTATCGCTTCTGCAGGATCATCAGAAGGTAAACACTTATGTATACTTCTATCATCCTGATCATTGATTTTGCACGTGCAGCTCATGGAGTACTAGTGTATGTGACTGACACTATTTTGCTGAAACTAGTGTTTAACTTAATTACTTGTACTCCTGGGTTCAATTTTATTTTTGGTTAAATAGTTTGGAACCTTCCACATTATTGTGAAGTATCATATTGTAATATGATTTTTCTACTCACATATGTTCGCTCATGTTGATTTTACAGCAAGCTCGTGCACATCTTCTTGACACTGAGCCTTTTGAGCATGCCTTTGGACCAAAGGGCAAGCGTAAACGACCAAAACTATCCAGTCTCGATTACGAATCTCTAATAAAGAAAGCTGATGATTCTCAAGGTACGAGTCAGAGCAATTAGCTTTAAGATTGGTCTCCAGTTCTGGAGCTAGAGCCGAATATGTCATTCAACTTTGCATGCATATTACAAAGAAATCTGGCCTACTGGCTGTTCATCTGCTACTGTATATGACAAAGAATAAGTGTGTCAGTCTTAAGAAGTTCCATAATTTTCTAAAGTAATATTTAATTGCATGAAGTTGCATGTATTATTTGTCAAGGATAGCTGTGTATCTTGGTAAACTTTTATTTTGTGCTTTTTAGATGCGTTTGAGGAAAAACATGCTTCATCAAAGTTGCCAAAGGATGAAGAGGAAGATGGCTTAAGGGATCTAGTCAGGCATAATATGTTTGAGAAAGGACAAAGCAAAAGAATTTGGGGTGAACTTTATAAAGTTCTTGACTCTTTACTATGTAATCAATAGAATTTCTGCGCATGTAGATATTGTTTTAAATTAGTATCTGTATATATTGATTGCTTAAATTGTTATTTCTTCCACAGGTGTTGGATGCCAGGGATCCAATGGGCACGAGATGCTACCATCTGGAGAAACATCTGAAGGAGAATGCCAAGCACAAACACCTGGTATTCTTACTAAATAAGGTATCATTTTAAGTTGTGCTCTTAGTGCAAATGTTGATTGTTTACCTGTTGCAATGCATTACAACACAATGATGATTGGGCACATTTCATTTGTTGTTCAGTGTGATCTAATACCTGCTTGGGCAACAAAAGGGTGGTTGCGTACTCTATCGAGGGACTATCCCACCCTAGCATTCCATGCAAGCATCAACAAGTCATTTGGAAAAGTAAATGAAAAAAGCTGGACGCTTTGGCGTTGGGTTCATTGACCCAAATACCATTAATGAAAATATATGGGAACGTCATGGAGAAGAAACAGAGGAAAACTTGGTAAAGTTTTTGGTGGATCAAAATACCAAACCAGAAATACTGTTTCCTTACATCTACGGGTGAGTGTTACTACATATCTTGTAATACAAATTCTATTTATGCTTACTAGATGTTAGTAAGTGTAGTTGATGAGTTATATATGCACATGCCCGATAAATTATACAAACGTGTGCGCATGCATGCAGTTGTCACTGGATCTTGCTAGTCATTGAACTTGACGAGGGAAAAGTTACATTACTGGACTCAATAAAGAAAACAAAAGAAATATACTACTTGAACGTTATTGGGATGCTCGACAGGTAATTTCAATCATTATCGCACTATATGTCGGCCTCGATCTTTAGTTCATTTCCTTATATCAGCTAATTAATAACTCCTTCATTCATTTTCTTTGCCGGCGGGCAGGGCTTATGCAAAGTTCAAGTAAAAGGTGAAAGGCCCTTGGAAAGAAAAGCTGTCATTTGTGAAACCCAGGGTAATAATTAATTAAGCACTACTACTAGCTAGCTACGTCTGCGCATCTCTCTTTAATTCTACTTTGATCACAATACCATTATCATGCTTGATTAATTATTATCTGATTAATTCTATTCTCGTAAAGTGCATGAGGCAGGCGCAGGGGACTAATTTATGTGGCTACGTAGTTTGCGAGAACATTCGCATGAAGACGTCTGAAAGGAAGCTAACGGACAAAAACTTTCAGGTACGTTTGCCAGAACACAATTCACAAATCTTTTTTTCATGATCTAATATATACACACAACTAATATATCCATATTGATCTCCTTTTTTAATAAAGTTGCTCCAGATGCGGGATCAGCTCCTAGAAGATGACCGCGTGAAAGCACTTCAAGAGGAAATAGCGGAATTTTTCCTCGAGCAGGTCATAGATCCCAATGGAGAATACTATTACCCGCTGTAATGCCTGCATTGTAATGGTCTGCAAATTGTAGGAGAAATTTTATGTACCAAGTTGTATGTGAATGCATGCATGGTCGAATTTGATGATGTGAAATATATATTTGATCGGTTCTATGAGAAATTCTATTTATATATATATATATATTATGCATAACGTGTACAGTACGTAGTACCGTCAAATATGTTTGGAATGAAAAATAATTAATTGAAAAATAATTAAACCATAATTCATAAAACAAAAAATTAAATGGAAAACTAATAACCTTTTAGTCCCAGTTGGTGTTACCAACCGGGACTAAAGTTCCCCCAGCCCATGGCGTGGCCTCGTGCCACGTGGCTGGCCTTTAGTACCGGTTCATGCTGAACCGGGACTAAAGGGGGGGCCTTTAGTCGCAACACTTTAGTGCCAGTTCTGGAACCGGCACTAAAGGCCCTTACGAACCGGGATTATAGCCCAATTCTGCACTAGTGTCTCTTTATACGGACGACGCGGCTGTGTTCATGGCTCCGATCAAGAAAAAGATGTTGATAATCTTGCGAGTATTTTGCGACGCTTTGGGGAGGTCACGGACCTTTGCACCAACTTTTTTTTGATAGAAAGACTGTAAGGGAACCCCCTACAGTATAATTGGTGCAACAAACCCAAATTGCAAGTACTATGCCTAGAACCTGGGTGGGTGGGAAGGCATCAGCCCCTTCCCACCACTTGGCTACGCCTTAGTCTGCCCTTTACACCAACTTCCACAAGAGTTCAATGGTTCCCACTCGTTGCAATCATCTTGACTTTGATCATATAACCCAAAGTTTCCCAACAACTAGGGCTTCCTTCCCTTTGCAGTACTTGGGACTTCATCTCTTAGTTTGGCAATTGAAGTTGTTGGATCTACATTTTTTTATGGACAAGGTTGCAAGCAAGTCGACAACTTATGAGGGCCAAACATCAACACCATTCGACACATGGCTCTTATCAAGTTCGTGATCACTTCCCAAGTGGTCTATTTCATCACATCGTTGGTCATCCCGCCAAGCACCCTTCTTAATGTAAACAAACTTGAGAGAGCTTTCCTATGGTCCGGCTCGGACAAGATGACGGGAAAAAATGCAAGGTGAATTGAGAGATTGTTTGCCGGCCACTTGACTATGGGGTCTTGGGGTTCTCAACACTAACAAGTTTGCGCGTGCTCTTTGTTTGCGGTGGCCTTGGTATGAATGGAAGGAGCCTACCATGATGTGGGTGGGGGATAGGAAACCCGTGTGATGAGGAGGACCTCAATTTTTTCTATGCATCCACCACCATCACTGTTGGTAATGGCGCGGAGACCCCTTTTTGGGATTCACCTTGGCTCCTTGGGTGCAAGCCTAAAGACATTGCCATGCTCATCCACAAAGCTTCCTCATGAAAAGAATTGGAAGGTGCGGGAGGCCTCAAGCACAATGTGTGGATTCTCAAGATCAAACCCTCCACCACCGTTTCCATTGAGCATATCACACAAATTTTCACCCTTTGGATGCTCTTGCATGAGGTGCATCTTGACAAGCTCGCTAAGGATGACATTATGTAGAAACATACGGTTAGTGGGTACTACGCGGTGGCCTCCCCCTACGAGGCGCAATTCCTAGGGATGGTGCACTGACCCATGGACCAAATGGTTTGGAAGGCTTGGGCTCCCTCCAAAAGTCAAGTTCTTTGCTTGGTTGGTACTTCAAGATAAAATTTGGACCGCCCATAGATTAGCCAAGCGTGGGTGGCCAAATTGCGGTATTTACCTACTTTGCATGTCGCTACACTCTAAGGCCTTGGTTCTTGGTCATCAAAAAATTTCACATCTTTGGGTTGGTCACTTCCACTTGGCCCTTCATGGACTGGTCGAGGCTTGGTGGGCAAGTACCTGCGCCGACGGCATGCCAAACCGACAAGCAAGGTGTTTCCAGTCTGCTGTCTCAAATCGGGTGTGAAGTGTCCTTTTAGGTTTTGGCTGGTAGAGCAGAGGAATGAAAATACTCTTTCGTTTCATGCATGGTACTCTAAGTCCCTACTGCGCTAGCTTAGTGGTTCGATTCAACAACAGAACGAACAATCCTCCCTCACCATGCTTATCTTGTGGACAATTTGGAATGAACGAAACACAAGAGTTTTCAGGCTTAAAAACGCTCCACCGACAATCTTGCTTACCATTATCTCGACCGAACCCAACCTTTGGGTCATCGTCGGAGTAAAAAATTGGGGTGAATAATTTTGCGAGAGTGATAATCTTAAAACCCTATTCTCTATTATTTACCTCAGTTAAAATCAGTTTTTTAGATAAAGAAAAAAATCAGCTGCTCCCCCGTTCTTAAATATAAGCCCATTTTTGAGATTTCAACATCCAGAAACAAGAAACCAAGGGGAAACCGAGCGTTCTCAGAGCTCAGTGTCTGCTGGCCGTCGGATCGTTTCTCTGATGCGATCTGGGCCGTCCGATCTCGCGCCCGGATGACCTCGGCCGTCGGATATTTACCTGATTGACGTGAGCCGTCTGATATTTCTCGCTATGAGCAGTGCCACTCTCGCCCGTGCCACCGCCTGTAGTTCCCGTGCCCCGCCAAGAGCATTTTCGTCATTTCACACACAGTTATATAAAACAGGAGCACGCCCGTGGAGAGAACCCTAGACCCGCGCCCGCACTCGCTCCTCCTCCACCCCTCCCGTGACCACACGCCGCCGCCATCTCCTTCATCCATCGGCCGCCACCTTCGCCTACTCCTCCTCCCCTCCCACTCCCGGCAGCGCGCAACACCCCGAGGACCTCCCCTTGACCCGCCTCTTCCTCCCATCCAGCCAGATTCGCGGAGCAAGGCCTCTCACGCTCGCTCGCGACCCTCTGCTGTGGCTAGGGGTTTGGGTTGGGCATCGCCTTCGTCGCCGGTGGACTCCGGCGGCTCCTCTCCGTCTCCTCCCTCTCCCCCACGTGCGGCTCCGCTTCCCGCTGGCCATGGCGCGTGCTTGGCCTCCCGGCGCCAAGAACCGTCCCAGGCCTCGCTGCATCTCTGGCTCTAGCGAGGCGTTCCTGGGCGACCAGGTACACTTCTCTCTCCCAACCGTCCCTCTCCCAATGCCAGCCACCACACGAGCTCACCTTAGCCTCCTCTTCATCCACTCCTCCATGATGCTCGATAGAGGGAGCACGGGCGGCTTCAACGGGAGGAGCACCAGGCCAACCCCCAGCGGTTGGCGCCACCGGATGGCGGCGGCCACCTTCTTCTCCCGGCCGCACCACACCACAGGTGGAGGCGTTCCCCTTGCTCTACCTCGTGGTGGCATGGCAGCACCACCGTCAACGTCGAGCATGGGTAGGAGAACGATGCAGCCGTCCACAGGTTCGTCTCTCTCTGTAGCTTCAGATTTGCTATTCGCTGGTCAACCTCGCTGGAAGTGCTACACGAGTGTTATAAACGTTCAGTAGTATGTGTATTAGCAGATTTGCTATTGGCTTGATCGAACTTTGGTTGTATAATAAGCCTCGTGTTAATGTGTACAAGTGTCAGCCAATGTGGTTTCTTTTCCTTTAGAATGAAAACATACTAAAGCATCTAGTTTATTCCTACTGAATTACTTTTGACCTATGATAGAAAAACATGTGTGTTATTGACCTTTCAGATATTACACTGAAAGTGGCTTCCCATGCCCAGACCTGAGGAACCCATCTGACCACTTCCTGAGGACAATCAACAAAGATTTTGACGAGGTAGTACCTGTTTTTCCTTGTAATTTCGTTGTATGATACTCTGAACAAGAAGTGCAGCATCTTTACTTTGGCTATGTGATCCCATATGCATGCAGGAAATTGTAGAGAGTTCCAAAGCTAGGAGGAAAACGGCAACTGAAGCAATAGAGATTCTGACAGATGCTTACCAGTCCCCCGCTTATTCAGAGAAAACAATGGACCGGATAGCTGAGATGAAAGGGATAGTAAGTTGCTTACAAGCCCCATTTTTTTTTCTCGAGAGTAAAGATTGTATTGTTTTTGCTGTACCAAAATGTTTGGTTACAAAGATGGGACTACCCAAATGCGGAAAAATCTGTATATACCAACTACAAAATAATTACTGGGGCAAATTCAGTCAGTGAAGTACTCCCTCTAGCTCACGAAAAAGTGGTGTCTTTTACACGGCCTTCAAAATGTAACTTTGGCAACTTGTTTTAGTTGTGGTATAATATGTACATATAATACCCAGTAAAATTATAACATGTTGGAAATATTTTCTGAGAAACGCGTATCATTTTGGATCTGAATATTCAAAACATACTGTCCGTCAAAGTTTTCAAAGTTCAGCTCCTAAGGAATCTCCATTATGAATTGGAGGGAACAACATGCTAATTCAGCATCTGTACAACATGTCATTTTTCATTTGAATGAACCGGCAACAAACTTCTCGCCGCGGAGTATACGGTGCTGGCCTAGCGATGTTTACACATTCAAAATCAAATTATTGTTCTAGTATTATTGAGCTATGTTCCAGGGCGGAGCTCCATTTAGGAAGAGGGAACAAGCGAGCTCTCAACAAAGCTCTTTGTACTCACCAGAAGGTCATTTGTGAATATGCACAGGGACATAGGATACTACTGGATGCGCTTGGGTGTTTACCTGGGCATTGGCATTTGTCTTGGCACCATATTCTACCAAGTTGGCCACAGTTACAGTTCCATCCAGGTGAATTCTAGAAGACATGATTCATTAGGCAACATAAATAATTTATATGTCAACAAAATTGATCTGTTCCCCTGATTTTTCAGTCTAGATGTGAAGTAATAATGTATACGACGGCACTTCTTACCTTCATGGCCATTGGAGGATTCCCTTCTTTTGTAGAGGACGTAAAGGTTGCTTTCTCCCTGCCATCAGACTAACATTTTCACAAGAGCACTTATATGTCCATGCTTTCATTGTATATTGAAAGTCTGAAATAAATAGAAGTCTGTCTGCACACTTTGTTTCTAGGTATTCAGAAGGGAGAGGCCGAGTGGCCATTACGGCGTGGCGGAGTTTGTGATCTCAAACACATTGTCAGCCACTCCATACTTGGCCGTCATCGCTGTGATCCCTGGCGCAATGCTGTACTACCTTACCGGGCTAATGAAAGGACCTGACCGCTTCACCTACTTCGTCGTCAACCTGTGCATGTGCACACTGCTGGTGGAGAGCATGATGATGATCATCGCCGTCGTCGTCCCAGACTTCCTGATGGGGATCATCGTCGAGGCCGGGGTGCAAGGGGTGATGATGCTCAATGGATTTTATTTTCGTTGTTGATCCTGATTTAGATAACACCAAAGGAACAAATCAAGTGAGCTGCAACCAAAACTACCCAGCAAGGTGTGGCTTTTTGCACTGCGAGTTTTATATTGTTATTGTGTTCATGTTGATGGTCAGGTTTGCAGAAAACCTTTCTTGATTCTTGCTTTACCATGGAGGTTGTCTACAAGGATTCAGAAGACGACGATTTGCTTCAACTGCATTTGGAAGCAGCTATTGGGAGCATGGAAACCATTGTAAGAACATAAAGTTGAAGCATAGAAAGATGGAAGGAGGTCTGACTCTTCTCATTTCAATTCCACTTTTTGTTATTAGCTGATGTCTTACCATCAATTACAATTACAGTCGGTGGGCTGGTCGCCTTGGATCTGTGAGATGCCTTCGCACCGTCGTGACGCTGGTAAGGTGGGTCTTGCCTATCGATTCTTGCCGCTGGATGTGCTCCTTTGTGAAAAGAAGTATAAAATGCTACTTTTGCCATCATAAAATGGCGCAAACTAATTCTACCAGTTTAAGCCATTTAAAATATCACTGAAGTTGTCCAGTGTTTTTTTATTCAGCTCCATTGTGGTAAAATATCTAGCATATGCTTGTGATAAATGTGTAGTTGATGGTGTATCTCTTGGATGGTTTCTACCACTAAAACTTTGTGATTTCTTCCCCTTCGTAGTTGATTTAGTTCAATCAAAAACAGTCAGTCACTTAACTATCGATTTGACCCTAGCGAGTTTGGATTCTGCCTTTCCAGGACAAGAACTGTAGTTATTTACTGTCCAGTAATATTGTGTGTCATCAAATTTATTCATTTAAATTTTGAATAGGGAAACTATAAGAATGCAGATTAAAAAGAGTTGTTCATCTTTCGCCAGCAGGTGCATGTTATGATTATTGCGGTGGAGTGCCGAGTGCTGAAATATGCATTCGATGTCCATTTTAGATTTTGTTTCAGTTTACTGGATTTTTTTCTTTCGTGAACTAAAATATAGGAGCATGCACCAGAAGCTTGGTATGGTTCAAAACATTGTGATAAACTTCGATCCATAGATACATACAGATATAATAACTGGTTGCAGTTTGTCATCACTGTTTTGAATCTAGCTCTTCTACTTCTGTTTTCTGTAATGAATATTCAATTTCTACAGTTTATGGTATGCACCCTTTTCGTAAAGGAACACCTATTTATTTTCGTTTGTCTAAAAATCATAGGTAACTAGCAAAATATTTAGATCCCATATCTATTTGTGTATATGCATGATTAGTTATTCAGGTGTATACTTCTTTAACCTTATTGGCTTTTAAAGAGGTTATTAATGTTGGTTAGCCCACCGCTTCTGCGGGCAACGCGTGGCGCTTTCCTATCTATATAGGATATGTATTTACTGGAATAACGAAGTCACTAGCTATATATTGTATGATCCAGATATGTATTTCTCGATGTGCTAAAGATGTTGATTGCGTTCTAAGGTGCTGACTAGGCGAACAAAAAGGGTTTGAAAGGCCCCATAGTGGTCAAACAAAGGTGTATTCAGGTCCAAAGCTTCCAGAGCTATGATATAAATGTGGTTGGTAAATGGTAATGGAATACTTACAAGTCGAATATCACTTACTGCGTGAAGTACATAAATTTGTAGGCGTATACAAATAGAAAGAATATATGTTACAATTACTACTATGTACTGATCAGATTGTGTAGTTCTGGTCAGATCTACACCATACAACTTCTCATGGAAAACACTTATCGACTATCGAAAAAATTGAATTGAGCATTTTTCATATTATGTGAAGTTAGGTCCATCCATTATTATTGTCTTGTGGTTCGTTTATTGCTCTGTATTGCCAACATACTCTAAAATGTTTGATACATGCTTCGTAGATTTTGTTTGCGGAGAGGATTAATCGTTTCAACCGATTCAAATGCAAAAGGGAGGTACACTCCCTCCTGATGTTGATGTTAAATTAACTATTGAATGCTGGACTATAAAATAATGGGATCAAAATTAGGAGATCTGTAAAAATGTAGTTTCGCTCAAAGATGGGATCAAAGTTAGAACCATATATATTGGTTCCATGACATGCTCAAAGGGATGTATGAACCGAACCATTAATATTACAAGTGATTACTCCTCCTTGTGTCTTTCTTTGATCCTTTCATCTGTCTGCTGCCCTTATACCTTTGCATTCATTGGATCTATTGAATAGTGTACTACTAGGTTGGCTAGAGGTGGGTTGCAGCGAGCTGCACTTCCTATCGGTGATGTAAAGTCACTTAATGAATAATGAACATGAATTTGTGTGCACATATAAGCTCTGATGTACTGTCAGTACCGCTCTTATTCCTGTGACTCAACATCTAGGAGTATTAATAGATGAATGGTTATTTGTGGCCTTTTGGTACGATGAACTGAACCTTGAATCCTCGATCCTTTTGGTGTATCACATGTTGCATTGCCTATGGTAAAACACAACTGGTATGTAATAGAATTCGATGCTCCGAACCTTTTCATCTTTGTGAACCTTACTGGGCTTGATATGGTTGGGGACAAATGGGGTACGGTAAGCCACACTCTATCAAATATTACTGTCACTGCATTGTATTCCCTAAAAAAAAGTCACTACATTGTAAATATGTTAGTGTGATGCGATCCTGCTCTGCTTTGCTTTTGGTATAATGCCCTGAACCTGTGCACTTCTCCCTTTCATCATGTGAATCTGTCGAATATGAAGCGCTTCTCCTTAGAGCAGCTTGATGGTTTGCTTGTTCCTACCTCAATATCTGGTATGGTTTCACATACCTATGAAGATGCAGAAGACAGTGCCGCTATAGAAGCTATTAGATATATGGAAAACGCGCGTGGGAAAGAAATTAGAGACTACCACTACACCCATGTCATAACGCTTCAAAATCAAGCTAGGCAGTTGGTCACGTGGTTGTTGGAAGGAAATGAGACTATCAAGAAACTACGCAAAGGCTGGTACTATGCTGTTAGGTATATGAGCTCGTATTCTGACCAGATACAGAACTCAACAACTGCTCGGCACCTAAGAGGGCAAGCTAATACCAAAGGGATTATGAAATCAGCGCTGGCAGGCATTGAGGAACTGACACATAGGTTACATTATATTGGAGTGAAGTCAGAGGAGCGGCTGATGACTATTAAAGATAGCTTCTGATAACCTTCAAAAAAAACATGTCCCAATCAGCAGGCTTGAGTGCTTAGTAGGCAACATACTTTTGGTTCTGATTAGTCAAGTTTAGTAGTGGAACTTTTGTCTTTTGGAGGTCTCCAAGTGCTTTTAGATTTGTACTATGCAAGAATCATGTAGCGATGACGTTCTGCTCCAAAGACTGAACCTGCAATGATAGCTTCCTTTATGTAAGTGTTTGTGTAAACAAGTGTGAGGCAAGCAGCTGTCTGTACTCTTATCAGGTGGCTTCTCATCTTCTGCTGTGAAATGTTATGTTTATGTTCGTGTCTTATCAGGTGGATTCTCATCTTCTGCACACAAACGCCCTTTGCTTCTGATTGATCGTTATTGTTCTTTACTTTTTATCATATTTGCTGGTATATAGTGTGCAGGATAGACCTTTGCTTGGATATGCATTCCTCTGGGTGTATCACCTTATCTCCTCTACGATGCTTTGTGCTTGAGTACAACCGCGTATAGATTCTCTTTGGAATTTCGTTTCCGTTAAATTGTATGAACTATCCATACGGTTGCCTTGGCCATTATTCATCGTTTCATTCATGCAGCAATCTTCTGGCATGTCTGTTTTTTTCAATTGCTTGTATGAATTGGCGCCTATGAAGTAGGCCGCCAAGGCAATTGGATTATGCTATTTGCTCTTCTTCGCTGTGTTCCTGCTGTTACTAACTCCTATCATGTACTATCGGTTTAGTTATCGAAATGCATGTCTAGTGGATGTCTTTTGTGGTATTATAAAGCACTGAACTTACTGCTACCTTATCATCTAATGTCGAATTGAACTCCATCAAGTTTTGCTTCTATCACAGTTGAATGTTTCTTCTCTGCTTTTTTGATATACTATATAAGCCCGTACGTTAAACCCTGAATTCCTAATGACTTAGTATTACATGCTTCCCCAAAACGTTCGGACCGGCACCCTCGCACCAAGGCGCGCTCCCGATCTAGTAGACTACATACGGAGCAAAATGAGTGAATCTACACATTAAAATATGTCTATATACATCCGTATGTAGTTCATATTGAAATCTCTAAATAAACTTATATTATTTTTAATGTAAAAGGGCTTATATTTAGAAACGGAGGAAGTAATTAGTCTTCTTTCCTCCCTTCATTTGCGGTAGGAGGATACTTGTCCGTTACGGTGTCCGTCGCAAATGGGTCACGGCCCCGCAGCCTGGGGAGGTGGGTACAGTATCAGCCCGGCCCACAGATGGCCTGACCCATCCCCGTCGCCTGTCCTACAAAACCCTAGACTCTCCCTCCTCGCCGCCTCCTTCAACCGCCTCCTCTCATCTCATGGAAACAAACAGGGGAAAACCAACCAGAGAGCTTCACCCAGCGCGCGATGGGGAAGAAGAAGGAGCGGTCAGTGAATGTGTCGGGCAAGCCCCGTCACTCTCTCTACGTCAACCGCCCCAATGACAAGAAGGGTGCTGGCGGCGGCGGCGCCGGCGGGAGCCGGTCCACGGCCACGGTGCGGCGGCTCAAGATGTACAAACTAAGGCCCATGAGGGACCGCGGTGGGAAGATCGTCAAGCACGACCTCCAGTCCAAGGAGCTCCCCAACACCCGCATCGAGCCTGACCGCCGGTGGTTCCGTGAGCAAATCCCCCTACCTCTCTGTTTGTTTTTCTAGTTGCGCACTTGATCGATGCCCTTAAGATACGAGGGCGGGTAATTACGTTGCTGTTGATTTGGATCAAGTAGGGATGTGTACACTTTTAGGAGCAGTCGGGAGCTTGATAGATGTACGAGGAGAGCAGAGAAGATGTTATGGTTTCATTTTTGTATCCAGTTAGTAGTGTAGCAATTACCATGCCTAAAGCTCTTTTGCTGATTAGAGTCTGTCTGAGTACTGATTGGCTCAAGGAATTGCTAAGACACAGTACATATAGTGAACTTGGTGGGTGATACATCAGATCGTCTACATAACAGTTGGTTAAATCAAACTTTGTTATGATGTATGCTGGATTGAATTTGTTATACTGTCACAGGATGTGCAATGCAGATGATTGACGATTAAATTTGTATACGAATTTATTCCATTACAAACCTGGTGGTGTAACAGTGAATGTTGATTGTATTATTCTGCCTCTTGGTTATCACAGGAAATACACGAGTTATCAATCAGAAAGAACTTGAATATTTCAGGCAAGAACTCCAGGCACGGCTTACAAATAACTACAGTGTGTTACTAAAATCTAAACAGCTGCCACTATCGCTTCTGCAGGATCATTAGAAGGTAAACACTTATGTATACTTCTATCATCCTGATCATTGATTTTGCACGTGCAGCTCATGGAGTATTAGTGTATGTGACTGACACTATTTTGCTGAAACTAGTGTTTAACTTAATTACTTGTACTCCTCGGTTCAATTTTATTTTTGGTTAAATAGCTTGGAACCTTCCACATTATTGTGAAGTATCATATTGTAATATGATTTTTCTACTCACATATGTTCGCTCATGTTGATTTTACAGCAAGCTCGTGCACATCTTCTTGACACTGAGCCTTTTGAGCATGCCTTTGGACCAAAGGGCAAGCGTAAACGACCAAAACTATCCAGTCTCGATTATGAATCTCTAATAAAGAAATCTGATGATTCTCAAGGTACGAGTCAGAGCAATTAGCTTTAAGATTGGTCTCCAGTTCTAGAGCTAGAGCCGAATATGTCATTCAACTTTGCATGCATATTACAAAGAAATCTGGCCTACTGGCTGTTCATCTGCTACTGTATATGACAAAGAATAAGTGTGTCAGTCTTAAGAAGTTCCATAATTTTCTAAAGTAATATTTAATTGCATGAAGTTGCATGTATTATTTGTCAAGGATAGCTGTGTATCTTGGTAAACTTTTATTTTGTGCTTTTTAGATGCGTTTGAGGAAAAACATGCTTCATCAAAGTTGCCAAAGGATGAAGAGGAAGATGGCTTAAGGGATCTAGTCAGGCATAATATGTTTGAGAAAGGACAAAGCAAAAGAATTTGGGGTGAACTTTATAAAGTTCTTGACTCTTCAGATGTTGTTGTGCAGGTCAGTGTTACACAATGTGGTGACCCCATCAGAGTTACTCTTTACTATGTAATCAATAGAATTTCTGTGCATGTAGATATTGTTTTAAATTAGTATCTGTATATATTGATTGCTTAAATTGTTATTTCTTCCACAGGTGTTGGATGCCAGGGATCCAATGGGCACGAGATGCTACCATCTGGAGAAACATCTGAAGGAGAATGCCAAGCACAAACACCTGGTATTCTTACTAAATAAGGTATCATTTTAAGTTGTGCTCTTAGTGCAAATGTTGATTGTTTACCTGTTGCAATGCATTACAACACAATGATGATTGGGCACATTTCATTTGTTGTTCAGTGTGATCTAATACCTGCTTGGGCAACAAAAGGGTGGTTGCGTACTCTATCGAGGGACTATCCCACCCTAGCATTCCATGCAAGCATCAACAAGTCATTTGGAAAAGTAAATGAAAAAAGCTGGACGCTTTGGCATTGGGTTCATTGACCCAAATACCGTTAATGAAAAGATATGGGAACGTCATGGAAAAGAAACAGAGGAAAACTTGCTAAAGTTTTTGGTGGATCAAAATACCGAACCAGAAATACTGTTTCCTTACATCTACGGGTGAGTGTTACTATATATCTTGTAATACAAATTCTATTTATGCTTACTAGATGTTAGTAAGTGTAGTTGATGAGTTATATATGCACATGCCCGCTTAATTATACAAACGTGTGCGCATGCATGCAGTTGTCACTGGATCTTGCTAGTCATTGAACTTGACGAGGGAAAAGTTACATTACTGGACTCAATAAAGGAAACAAAAGAAATATACTACTTGAACGTTATTGGGATGCTCGACAGGTAATTTCAATCATTATCGCACTATATGTCGGCCTCGATCTTTAGTTCATTTCCTTATATCAGCTAATTAATAACTCCTTCATTCATTTTCTTTGCCGGCGGACAGGGCTTATGCAAAGTTCAAGTAAAAGGTGAAAGGCCCTAGGAAAGAAAAGCTGTCATTTATGAAACCCGGGTAATAATTAATTAAGCACTACTACTAGCTAGCTACGTCTGTGCATCTCTCTTTAATTCTACTTTGATCACAATACCATTATTGTTGGGGAACGGAGCATGAATTTCAAAAATTTCCTACGCTCACGCAAGATATATCCATGGAGATGCATCGCTACGAGAGGGGAGAGTGTGTCTACGTACCCTCGTAGACCGTTTAGCGGAAGCGTCTCACAACGCGGTTGATGTAGTCGAACAATCCTTCGAGCTCCACCGATCGAGTACCGAACGTACGGCACCTCCGAGTTCTACACACGTGCAGCTCGGTGATGTTCCTCGCCTTCTTGATCCAGCAAGACGTCGAGGAAGTAGATGAGTTCCGTCAGCACGACGGCGTGGCGATGGTGACGGTGAAGTGATTCCGGCAGGGCTTCGCGTAAGCTCTCCGAAAATATGACCGAGGTGGAAAACGGAGATCGGGGCACCGGACACGGCTATGGGACAATTGTGTGTCTCCAAGGGGTGCCCCTCCTCCGTATATAAAGGAGGGAGGGAGGAGGCTACTAGGACTCCTTAGTCCTAGTAGGATTCCACCTCCCATACGGAGTAGGAAAGGGGGAAGGGAGAGGGAAAGGAAAGAGGGGGCTGCGCCCCCTCCCCTAGTCCAATTCGGTTTGGGCAAGGGGGGGGGCGCGCGCCTCCTCACGTGGCCTGCCTCTCCTTTTCCCGTATGGCCCAATAAGGCCCATTACTTCTCTCGGTGAATTCCCGTAACTCCCCGGTACTCCGAAAAATACCCGAATCACTCGGAACCTTTCCGACGTCCGAATATAGCCTTCCAATATATGAATCTTTACCTCTCGACCATTTCGAGACTCCTCGTCATGTCCGTGATCTCATCCGGGACTCCGAACAAACTTCGGCCACCAATCACATAACTCATATAATACTAAATCGTCATCGAACCTTAAGTGTGCGGACCCTACGGGTTCGGGAATGATGTAGACATGACCGAGACGACTCTCCGGTCAATAACCAACAGCAGAACCTGGATGCTCATATTGGTTCCTACATATTCCACGAAGATTTTTATCCGTGAAACTCATATGTCAACATACGTTGTTCCCTTTGTCTGGCGGTATGTTACTTGTCCGAGATTCGATCGTCGGTATCCAATACCTAGTTCAATCTCGTTACCGGCAAGTCTCTTTACTCGTTCCGTAATACATCATCTTGCAACTAACTCTTTAGTCACGGTGCTTGCAAGGCTTCTGTGATGCTGTATTACCGAGAGGGCCCAGAGATACCTCTCCGATAGTCGGAGTGACAAATCCCAATCTTGATCCATGCCAACTCAACAAACACTTACGGAGATACCTGTAGTGCACCTTTATAATCACCCAGTTACGTTGTGACGTTTGATACACCCAAAGTATTCCTACGGTATCCGTGAGTTGCATGATCTCATGGTCAGAGGAACGTGTATTTGACATAGTGAAAGCAATAGCATTAAACTGAACGATCATATGCTATGCTGATGATTGGGTCATGTCCATCACATCATTCTCCTAATGATGTGATCCCGTTATTCAAATGACAACTCATGTCCATGGTCAGGAAACCTTGACCATCTTTTGATCAACGAGCTAGTCTAGTAGAGGCATACTAGGGACATAGTATTTGTCTATTATCCACACATGTATTTAGTTTCCGGTCAATACAATTCTAGCATGAATAATAAACTATTATCATGAACGGGGAAATATGATAATAACTAATTTATTATTGCCTCTAGGGCATATTTCCAACAGTCTCCCACTTGCACTAGAGTCAATAATCTAGATTACATCTCCATGTAATTAACACTTAATCAGTTCTAAAGCTGATCATGTTTTGCTTGTGAGAGAGGTTTTAGTCAACGGGTCTGCAATATTCAGATCCATGTGTTCTTGGCAAATCTCTATGTTATATGTAGATGCTACTACCACACTCTGTTTAGAGCTACTCCAAAAGATTTCCCCACTATACTTATCCGGTCTGAGACTCATAGTCTTTCGGATCAGTGTTTAAAGCTTGCATCGACGTAACCCCTTATGACGAACTCTTTATCATCTCTATTCCTGAGAAATTCTTCCTTAGTCATCTTAAGGATAATTTGACCGCTGTCCAGTGATCTACTCCTGGATCACTTTGGTACCTCTTTTGCCAGACACATGGCAAGGCACACAGCTTGGCATACTTTATAGAACCTACGGCCGAGGCATAGGGGATAACCTCCATCCATTCTATTTATTTTGCCGTGGTCGAGATTTGAGTCTTACTCAACTTCACACCTTTCACCACAGTCAAGAACTCCTTCTTTGACTGATCTATTTTGAACTTCTTCAAAATATTGTCAAGGTATATGCTTTGTGAAAGTCATATGAGGCGTCTCAATCTATCTCTATAGATTTTGATGCCTAACATGTAAACAACCTTTACCTATAACTTCAAGTCTTACTCCACTTCACACCAGCCAAGAACTTATTTCTTTTGACTTGATCCATTTTGAACTTCTTCAAAATCTCATCAAGGTGTGTGAAAATCTTTTATCAGGTGTCTTGATCTATCTCTATAGATCTCGATGCCCAAACCGTGGATAACTCAAAAACAGGTTTTTATTGAAAAACTCCTTTCAATTAATTCTTTATGCTTTCCAGAAATTCTACATCATTTCCAATCACATATACTTATTAGAAATGTTATAGAGCTCCCACTCACTTTGTTGTAAATACAAGTTTCTCCATAAACTTGCATAAACCCAAACGCTTTGATCACTTTATCAAAGCGAGTATTCCAGCTCCGAGATGCTTGCACCAGTCCATAGATGGATCGCTGGAGCTTGCATACTTTGTTAGCACCTTTAGGATCGACAAAACCTTCCGATTGCATCATATACAATTCTTCCTTAAGGAATCCATTAAGGAATGCCGTTTTGATGTCCATTTGCCAGATTTCATAATCATAAAATGCGGCAATTGCTAACATAATTCTGACAGACTTTAGCATCGCTACGGGTGAGAAAGTCTCATCGTAGTCAACTCTTTGAACTTGTCGATAACCTTTAGCAACAAGTCGTGCTTTATAGACGGTGACATTACCATCAGCGTCCGTCTTCTTCTTAAAGATCCATTTATTTTTAATAGCTCGTCGTTTCATCGGGCAAGTCTACCAAAGTCCACACTTTGTTTTCATACATGGATCTAATCTCGGATTTCATGGCCTCAAGCCATTTGTCGGAATCCAGGCTCGCCATCGTTTCTTCATAGTTTGTAGGTTCACCGTTGTCTAACAACATGACCTCCCAGACAGGATTGCCGTACCAATCTGGTGCGGAGCGTGTCTTGGTTGACCTACGAGGTTCTGTAGCAACTTGATCCGAAGCTTCATGATCATCATCATCTACTTCCTCTCTGGTCTGTGTCGGTGTCATAGAAATTTCTTTCTGTGGCGTACTACTATCCAGAGGAGGTACAATTACCTCATCAAGTTCTACTTTCCTCCCACTCACTTCTTTCGAGAGAAACTCCTTCTCTAGAAAGGATCCATTCTTAGCAACGAATACTTTGCCTTCAGATCTGTGGTAGAAGGTGTACCCAACGGTCTCCTTTGGGTATCCTATGAAGACGCACTTATCCGCTTTGGGTTCAAGCTTATCAGGATGAAGCCTTTTGACATAAGCATCGCAGCCCCAAACTTTCAGAAACGACAGCTTAGGTTTCTTTCCAATCCATAGTTCATACGATGTCGTCTCAACGGATTTAGACGGTGCCCTATTTAAAGTGAATGTAGCTGTCATTAATGCATAACCCCAAAATGATAGTGGCAAATCGGTAAGAGACATCATAGAACGCACCATATCTAATAGAGTACGATTACGACGTTTGGACACACCATTACGCTGTGGTGTTCCAGGTGGCGTGAGCTGTGAAACAATTCCACATTGTCTTAAGTGATTGCCAAACTCGTAACTCAAATATTCTCCTCCACGATCAGATCGTAAGAACTTTATTTTCTTGTTACGATGGTTCTCTACTTCACTCTGAAATTCTTTGAACTTTTCAAATGTTTCAGATTTATGCTTCATCAAGTAGACATAGCCATATCTACTCAAATCATCTGTGAACGTGAGAACATAACGATATTCACCGCGCGCCTCAACACTCATCGGACCGCATACATCGGTATGTATTATTTCCAATAAGTTGGTTGCTCGCTCCATTGTTCCGAAGAACGGAGTTTTAGTCATCTTGCCAATAAGGCACGGTTCACATGTCTCAAATGATTCATAATCAAGAGATTCCAAAAACCCATATGCATGGAGTTTCTTCATGTGTTTAACACTGATATGACCTAAGCGGCAGTGCCACAAATATGTGGTGCTATCATTATCTTTTGGCATTCGTGTTATGAACATATGTATTACTACGATCAAGATTCAATAAACCTTTCATTTTAAGTGCATGATCATCAATGATATTATCCAAATAGAATAACAATTATTCTCTGAAATTGAATAACCGTCTTGCAATAAACACTATCAGATATAATGTTCATGCTTAATGCAAGCACCAAATAACAATTATTTAGGTTCATCACTAATCCTGAAGGTAGAGAGAGCGTGGCGATGGTGATCACATCAACCTTGGAGACACTTCCAATGCACATCGTCACCTCGTTCTTTAGCTAGCCCTCGTTTATTCCGAAGCTCCATGTTTCAAGTTGCAAGCAACTGAACAAGTATCAAATATCCAGGTGCTCCTACGAGTACTAGTAAGGTATACATCAATAACATGTATATCAAATATCTTTGTTGACATTGCCAGCCTTATTATCTGCCAGTTACTTTGGGGAAGTTCCGCTCCTTGTGACATTTCCCTTTGCAATGGGAGCACTAAGTCTCGGGTTTGGTTCAGCCTTGGGTTTCTTCGCGTGAGTGGCAACTGTTTTACCGTTCTTCTTGAAGTTCCCTTTTCTTTCCCTTGCCCTTCTTGAAACTAGTGGTCTTATTAACCATCAACACTTGATGCTCCCTTTTTTTGATTTCTACATCCGCAGATTGTAGCATCGCGAATAGCTTAAGGATCTTCTATCCCTTGCATGTTTATAGTTCATCACGAAGATCCAGTAGCTTAGTGATAGTGACTGGAGAACTCTATCAATCACCACTTTATTCGGAAGTCTAACTCCCACCTGATCCAAGTGTTTGAAGTACTCAGACATTCTGAATACATGCTCACTAACGGAGCTGTTCTCCTCCATCTTGTAGCTATAGAACTTGTCGAAGGTGTCATACCTCTCGACCCGGGTGTGAGCTTGAAAAACAAATTTTCAGCTCTTGGAACATCTCATATGCTCCGTGTTGCTCAAATCAAATTTGGAGCTCCGGTTCTAAGCCGTAAAGTATGGCGCACTGAACTATCGAGTAGTCATCTTTTCTTGTCTGCCAGACGTTCATAACGTCCTCAGACGAAGCCGTAGGGGTATTTCACTGAGCGGTGCATTAAGGACATAAGCCTTCTGTGCAGCAGTGAGGACAATCCTCAGATCACGGACCTAGTCCGCATAGTTGCTTCCATCAACTTTCAACTTCGTTTTCTCTAGGAACATAATAAAAACAGGGGAACTACAGCGCGGTCTATTGATCTACAACATAAAATTGCAAAGATTATTTAGACTATGTTCATCATAATTGAAGTTCAATTAATCAAATTACTTAAGAACTCCCACTTAGATTAACATCCCTCAAGTTGTCTAAGTGTAACATGATCCACATCAACTAAACCACGTCCGATCATCACGTGAGGTGGATTAGTTATCAATGGTGAACATCTTTCATGTTGATCATATCTACTATATGACTCATGTTCGACCTTTCGGTCTCTTGTGTTCCGAGGCCATGTCTGTACATGCTAGGCTCGTCAAGTTTAACCCAAGTATTCTGCGTGTGTAAAACTGGCTTACACCCGTTGTATGCGAACGAAAGAATCCATCACACCCGATCATCACGTGGTGCTTAGAAGCGTCGAACCTTCGCAACGGTGCATACTAGGGGAGAACACTTATCTTGAAATTTAGTGAAGGGATCATCTTATAATGCTACCGTCGTCCTAAGCAAAATAAGATGCATAAAAGGATTAACATCACATGCAATTCAATATATGTGACATGATATGGCCATCATCGTCTTGTGCTTTTGATCTCCATCAGCAAAGCACCGTCATGATCTCCATTGTCACTGGGTTGACACCTTGATCTCCATCGTAGCGTCGTGACACCTTGATCTCCATCGTAGCGTCGTGACACCTTGATCTCCATCATAGCGTCGTGGTCGTCTCGCCAATTATTGCTATTACTACTACTACTGCTAACTCATAGTGGTAAAGTAAAGCAATTACATAGCGTTGGCATTGCATACAATAAAGAGACAACCATAAGGCTCCTGCCGGTTGCCTGATAATTTACAAAACATGATCATCTCATACAACAACTTATATCACATCATGTCTTGGCCATATCACATCACCAGCATACCCTGCAAAAACAAGTTAGACGTCCTCTACTTTGTAGTTGCAAGTTTTACGTGACTGCTACGGGTTTGCAAGAACCGTTCTTACCTACGCAAAACCACAACGTGGTGTAGTGATTGCTTTTTGATCTTCTAAAAGAACCCTCTTCATTGAAACCGATTCAACTAAAGTGAGAGAGACAGACACCCGCCAGTCACCTTTATGCAACGAGTGCACGTAGCGGTGAAACCTGTCTCGCGTAAGCGTACGCGTAATGTCGGTCCGGGCCGCTTCATCTCACAATACTGCCGAATCAAGTAACAACTAGTAACGGCAAGCAATATGTATACACCCACGCCCACAACTCACTTGTGTTCTACTCGTGCAAATCACATCTACGCATAGACCTGGCTCGGATGCCACTGTTGGGGAACGGAGCATGAATTTCAAAAATTTCCTACGCTCACGCAAGATCTATCCATGGAGATGCATCGCTACGAGAGGGGAGAGTGTGTCTACGTACCCTCGTAGACCGTTTAGCGGAAGCGTCTCACAACGTGGTTGATGTAGTCGAACAATCCTTCGAGCTCCACCGATCGAGTACCGAACGTACGGCACCTCCGAGTTCTACACACGTGCAGCTCGGTGACGTTCCTCGCCTTCTTGATCCAGCAAGACGTCGAGGAAGTAGATGAGTTCCGTCAGCACGACGGCGTGGCGACGGTGAAGTGATTCCGGCAGGGCTTCGCCTAAGCTCTCCAAAAATATGACCGAGGTGGAAAACGGAGATCGGGGCACCGCACACGGCTATGGGACAATTGTGTGTCTCCAAGGGGTGCCCCTCCTCCGTATATAAAGGAGGGAGGGAGGAGGCTACTAGGACTCCTTAGTCCTAGTAGGATTCCACCTCCCATACGGAGTAGGAAAGGGGGAAGGGAGAGGGAAAGGAAAGAGGGGGCTGCACCCCCTCCCCTAGTCCAATTCGGTTTGGGCAAGGGGGGCGCGCGCCTCCTCACGTGGCCTGCCTCTCCTTTTCCCGTATGGCCCAATAAGGCCCATTACTTCTCCCGGTGAATTCCCGTAACTCCCCGGTACTCCAAAAAATACCCGAATCACTCAGAACCTTTCCGACGTCCGAATATAGCCTTCCAATATATGAATCTTTACCTCTCGACCATTTCGAGACTCCTCGTCATGTCCGTGATCTCATCCGGGACTCCGAACAAACTTCGGCCACCAATCACATAACTCATATAATACTAAATCGTCATCGAACCTTAAGTGTGCGGACCCTACGGGTTCGGGAATGATGTAGACATGACCGAGATGACTCTCCGGTCAATAACCAACAGCGGAACCTGGATGCTCATATTGGTTCCTACATATTCCACGAAGATCTTTATCGGTGAACCTGATATGTCAACATACGTTGTTCCCTTTGTCTGGCGGTATGTTACTTGCCCGAGATTCGATCGTCGGTATCCAATACCTAGTTCAATCTCGTTACCGGCAAGTCTCTTTACTCGTTCCGTAATACATCATCTTGCAACTAACTCTTTAGTCACGGTGCTTGCAAGGCTTCTGTGATGCTGTATTACCGAGAGGGCCCAGAGATACCTCTCTGATAGTCGGAGTGACAAATCCCAATCTTGATCCATGCCAACTCAACAAACACTTTCGGAGATACCTGTAGTGCACCTTTATAATCACCCAGTTACGTTGTGACATTTGATACACCCAAAGTATTCCTACGGTATCCGTGAGTTGCATGATCTCATGGTCAGAGGAACGTGTATTTGACATAGTGAAAGCAATAGCATTAAACTGAACGATCATATGCTATGCTGACGGTTGGGTCATGTCCATCACATCATTCTCCTAATGATGTGATCCCGTTATTCAAATGACAACTCATGTCCATGGTCAGGAAACCTTGACCATCTTTTGATCAACGAGCTAGTCTAGTAGAGGCATACTAGGGACATAGTATTTGTCTATTATCCACACATGTATTTAGTTTCCGGTCAATACAATTCTAGCATGAATAATAAACTATTATCATGAACGGGGAAATATGATAATAACTAATTTATTATTGCCTCTAGGGCATATTTCCAACAATTATCATGCTTGATTAATTATTATCTGATTAATTCTATTCTCGTAAAGTGCATGAGGCAGGCGCAGGGGACTAATTTATGTGGCTACGTAGTTTGCGAGAACATTCGCATGAAGACGTCCGAAAGGAAGCTAACGGACAAAAACTTTCAGGTACGTTTGCCAGAACACAATTCACAAATCTTTTTTTCATGATCTAATATATACACACAACTAATATATCTATATTGATCTCCTTTTTTAATAAAGTTGCTCCAGATGCGGGATCAGCTCCTAGAAGATGACCGCGTGAAAGCACTTCAAGAGGAAATAGCGGAATTTTTCCTCGAGCAGGTCATAGATCCCAATGGAGAATACTATTACCCGCTGTAATGCCTGCATTGTAATGGTCTGCAAATTGTAGAAGAAATTTTATGTACCAAGTTGTATGTGAATGCATGCATGGTCGAATTCGATGATGTGATATATATATTTGATCGGTTCTACGAGAAATTCTATTTATATATATATTATGCATAACGTGTACAGTACGTAGTACCGTCAAATATGTTTGAAATGAAAAATAATTAAACCATAATTCATAAAACAAAAAATTAAATGGAAAACTAATAACCTTTTAGTCCCAGTTGGTGTTACCAACCGAGACTAAAGTTCCCCCAGCCCACGGCGCGGCCTTGTGCCACGTGGCTGGCCTTTAGTGCCGGTTCGTGCTGAACCGGGACTAAAGGGGGGGGGGCTTTAGTCGCAACACATTAGTGCCGGTTCTGGAACCGGCACTAAAGGCCCTTATGAACCGGGATTATAGCCCGATTCTGCACTAGTGTCTCTTTATGCGGACGACGCGGCTGTTTTCATGGCTCCGATCAAGAAAAAGATGTTGATAATCTTGCGAGTATTTTGCGACGCTTTGGGGAGGTCACAGACCTTTGCACCAACTTTTTTTTATAGAAAGACTGTAAGGGAACCCCCTACAGTATAATTGGTGCAACAAACCCAAATTGCAAGTACTATGCCTAGAACCTGGGTGGGTGGGAAGGCATCAGCCCCTTCCCACCACTAGGCTACGCCTTAGTCTGCCCTTTACACCAACTTCCACAAGAGTTCAATGGTTCCCACTCGTTGCAATCATCTTGACTTTGATCATATAACCCAAAGTTTCCCAACAACTAGGGCTTCCTTCCCTTTGCGGTACTTGGGACTTCATCTCTTAGTTTGGCAATTGAAGTTGTTGGATCTACATTTTTTTATGGACAAGGTTGCAAGCAAGTTGACAACTTATGAGGGCCAAACATCAACACCATTCGACACATGGCTCTTATCAAGTTCGTGATCACTTCCCAAGTGGTCTATTTCATCACATCGTTGGTCATCCCGCCAAGCACCCTTCTTAATGTAAACAAACTTGAGAGAGCTTTCCTATGGTCCGGTCGGACAAGATGACGGGAAAAAAATGCAAGGTGAATTGAGAGATTGTTTGTCGGCCACTTGACTATGGGGGCTTGGGGTTCTCAACACTAACAAGTTTGCGCGTGCTTTTTGTTTGCGGTGGCCTTGGTATGAATGGAAGGAGCCTACCAAGATGTGGGTGGGGGATAGTAAACCTGTGTGATGAGGAGGACCTCAATTTTTTCTATGCATCCACCACCATCACTGTTGGTAATGGCGCGGAGACCCCTTTTTGGGATTCACCTTGGCTCCTTGGGTGCAAGCCTAAAGACATTGCCATGCTCATCCACAAAGCTTCCTCACGAAAAGAATTGGAAGGTGCGGGAGGCCTCAAGCACAATGTGTGGATTCTCAAGATCAAACCCTCCACCACCGTTTCCATTGAGCATATCACACAAATTTTCACCCTTTGGATGCTCTTGCATGAGGTGCATCTTGAGAAGCACGCTAAGGATGACATTATGTGGAAACATACGGTTAGTGGGCACTATGCGGTGGCCTCCCCCTACGAGGCGCAATTCCTAGGGATGGTGCACTCACCCATGGACCAAATGGTTTGGAAGGCTTGGGCTCCCTCCAAAAGTCAAGTTCTTTGCTTGGTTGGTACTTCAAGATAAAATTTGGACCGCCCATAGATTAGCCAAGCGTGGGTGGCCAAATTGTGGTATTTACCTACTTTGCATGTCGCTACACTCTAAGGCCTTGGTTCTTGGTCATCGAAAAATTTCACATCTTTGGGTTGGTCACTTCCACTTGGCCCTTCATGGACTGGTCGAGGCTTGGTGGGCAAGTACCTGCACCGACGGCATGCCAAACCGACAAGCAAGGTGTTTCCAGTCTGCGGTCTCAAATCGGGTGTGAAGTGTCCTTTTAGGTTTTGGCTGGTAGAGCAGAGGAATGAAAATACTCTTTCGTCTCATGCATGGTACTCTGAGTCCCAACTGCGCTAGCTTAGTGGTTCGATTCAACAACAGAACGAACAATCCTCCCTCACCATGCTTATCTTGTGGACAATTTGGAATGAATGAAACACAAGAGTTTTCAAGCTTAAAAGCGCTCCACCGACAATCTTGCTTACCATTATCTCGACCGAACCCAACCTTTGGGTCATCGTCGGAGTAAAAAATTGGGGTGAATAATTTTGCAAGAGTAATAATGTGTTCTTTGTACTTGTAACAAACCCTATTCTCTATTATTTACCTCAGTTAAAATATCAGTTTTTTAGATAAAGAAAAAAATCAGCTGCTCCCCCGTTCATAAATATAAGCCCATTTTTGAGATTTCAACATCCAGAAACAAGAAACCAAGGGGAAACCGAGCGTTCTCAGAGCACAGTGTCTGCTGGCCGTCGGATCGTTTCCCTGATGCGATCTGGGCCGTCCGATCTAGTGCCCGGATGACCTCGGCCGTCGGATATTTACCTGATTGACATGAGCCGTCCGATATTTCTCGCTATGAGCAGTGCCACTCTCGCCCGTGCCACCGCCTGTAGTTCCCGTGCCCCGCCAAGGGCATTTTCGTCATTTCGCACACAGTTATATAAAACAGGAGCACGCCCGTGGAGAGAACCCTAGACCCGTGCCCGCACTCGCTCCTCCTCCACCCCTCCCGTGACCACACGCCGCCGCCATCTCCTTCATCCATCGGCCGCCGCCTTCGCCTACTCCTCCTCCCCTCCCACTCCCGGCAGCGCGCAACACCCCGAGGACCTCCCCTTGACCCGCCTCTTCCTCCCATCTAGCCAGATTCGCGGAGCAAGGCCTCTCACGCTGCTCGCGACCCTCAGCTGTGGCTAGGGGTTTGGGTTGGGCATCGCCTTCGTCGCCGGTAGACTCCGGCGGCTCCTCTCCGTCTCCTCCCTCGCCCCCACGTGCGGCTCCGCTTCCCGCTGGCCATGGCGCATGCTTGGCGTCCCGGCGCCAAGAACCGTCCCAGGCCTCGCTGCATCTCTGGCTCTAGCAAGGCGTTCCTGGGCGACCAGTTACACTTCTCTCTCCCTCCCGTCCCTCTCCGAATGCCAGCCACCACACGAGCTCACCTTAGCCTCCTCTTCATCCACTCCTCCATGATGCTCGATAGAGGGAGCACGGGCGGCTTCAATGGGAGGAGCACCAGGCCAACCCCCAGCGGTTGGCACCACCGGATGGCGGCGGCCACCTTCTTCTCCCGGCCGCACCACGCCACAGGTGGAGGCGTTCCTCTTGCTCTTCCTCGTGGTGGCATGGCAGCACCGCCGTCAACGTCGAGCATGGGTAGGAGAACGATGCAGCCGTCCACAGGTTCGTCTCTCTCTGTAGCTACAGATTTGCTATTCGCTGGTCAAACTCACTGGAAGTGCTACACGAGTGCTATAAACGTTCAGTAGTATGTGTATTAGCAGATTTGCTATTTGCTTGATCGAACTATGGTTGTATAATAAGCCTCGTGTTAATGTGTACAAGTGTCAGCCAATGTTGTTTCTTTTCCTTTAGAATGAAAACATACTAAAGCATCCTGTTTATTCCTACTGAATTACTTTTGACCTATGATAGAAAAACATGTGTGTTATTGTTCTTTCAGATATTACACTGAAAGTGGCTTCCCATGCCCACACCTGAGGAACCCATCTGACCACTTCCTGAGGACAATCAACAAAGATTTTGACGAGGTAGTACCTGTTTTTCCTTTTCATTTCGTTGTATGATACTCTGAACAAGAAGTGCAGTATCTTTACTTTGGCTATGTGATCCCATATGCATGCAAGAAATTGTAGAGAGTTCCAAAGCTAAGCGAAAAACGGCAGCTGAAGCAATAGAGATTCTGACAGATTCTTACCAGTCCCCCGCTTATTCAGAGAAAACAATGGACCGGATAGCTGAGATGAAAGGGATAGTAAGTGGCTTACAAGCCCCATTTTTTCTCGAGAGTAAAGATTGTATTGTTTTGGCTGTACCAAAATGTTTGGTTACAAAGAAGGGACTACCCAAATGCGGACAAATCTGTATATACCAACTGCAAAATAATTATTGGGGCAAATTCAGTCAGTGAAGTACTCCCTCTAGCTCACGAAAAAGTGGTGTCTTTTACACGGCCTTCAAAATGTAACTTTGGCAACTTGTTTTTGTTGTGGTATAATATGTACATATAATACCCAGTAAAATTATAACATGTTGGAAATATTTTCTGAGAAACGCATATCATTTTGGATCTGAATATTCAGAACATACTGGCCGTCAAAGTTTTCAAAGTTCAGCTCCTAAAGAATCTCCATTATGAACTGGAGGGAACAACATGCTAATTCAGCGTCTGTACAACATGTCATTTTTCATTTGAATGAACCGGCAACAAACTTCTCGCCGCGGAGTATACGGTGCTGGCCTAGCGATGTTTACACATTCAAAATCAAATTATTGTTCTAGTATTATTGAGCTATGTTCTAGGGTGGAGCTCCATTTAGGAAGAGGGAACAAGCGAGCTTCTCAACAAAGCTCTTTGTACTCACCAGAAGGTCATTTGTGAATATGCACAGGGACATAGGATACTACTGGATGCGCTTGGGTGTTTACCTGGGCATTAGCATTTGTCTTGGCACCATATTCTACCAAGTTGGCCACAGTTACAGTTCCATCCAGGTGAATTCTAGAAGACATGATTCATTAGGCAACATAAATAATTTATATGTCAACAAAATTGATCTGTTCCCCTGATTTTTCAGTCTAGATGTGAAGTAATAATGTATACGACGGCACTTCTTACCTTCCTGCCATCAGACTAACATTTTCACAAGAGCACTTATATGTCCATGCTTTCATTGTATATTGAAAGTCTGAAATAAATAGAAGTCTGTCTGCACACTTTGTTTCTAGGTATTCAGAAGGGAGAGGCCGAGTGGCCATTACGGCGTGGCGGAGTTTGTGATCTCAAACACATTGTCAGCCACTCCATACCTGGCCGTCATCGCTGTGATCCCTGGTGCAATGCTGTACTACCTTACCGGGCTAATGAAAGGACCTGACCGCTTCATCTACTTCGTCGTCAACCTATGCATGTGCACACTGCTGGTGGAGAGCATGATGATGATCATCGCCGTCGTCGTCCCAGACTTCCTGATGGGGATCATCGTCGAGGCCGGGGTGCAAGGGGTGATGATGCTCAATGGATTTTGTTTTCGTTGTTGATCCTGATTTAGATAACACCAAAGGAACAAATCAAGTGAGCTGCAACCAAAACAACCCAGCAAGGTGTGGCTTTTTGCACTGCGAGTTTTATATTGTTATTGTGTTCATGTTTATGGTCAGGTTTGCAGAAAACCTTTCTTGATTCTTTCTTTACCATGGAGGTTGTCTACAAGGATTCAGAAGACGACGATTTGCTTCAACTGCATTTGGAAGCAGCTGCTGGGAGCATGGAAACCATTGTAAGAACATAAAGTTGAAGCATACAAAGATGGAAGGAGGTCTGACTCTTCTTATTTCAATTCCACTTTTTGTTATTAGCTGCTGTCTTACCATCAATTACAATTACAGTCGGTGGGGCTGGTCGCCTTGGATCTGCGAGATGCCTTCGCACCGGCGTGATGCTGGTAAGGTGGGTCTTGCCTATCGATTCTTGCTGTTGGATGTGCTCCTTCGTGAAAAGAAGTATAAAATGCTACTTTTGCCATCTTAAAACGGCGCAAACTAATTCTACCAGTTTAAGCCATTTAAAATATCACTGAAGTTGTCCAGTGTTTTTTTATTCAGCTCCATTGTGGTAAAATATCTAGCATATGCGTGTGATAAATGTGTAGTTGATGGTGTATCTCTTGGATGGTTTCTACCACTAAAACTTTGTGATTTCTTCCCCTTCTTAGTTGATTTAGTTCAATCAAAAACAGTCAGTCACTTAACTGTCGATTTGACCCTAGCGAGTTTGGATTCTGCCTTTCCAGGATAAGAACTGTAGTTATTTACTGTCCTGTAATATTGTGTGTCATCAAATTTATTCATTTAAATTTTGAATAGGGGAACTATAAGAATGCAGATTAAAAAGAGTTGTTCATCTTTCGCCAACAGGTGCATGTTATGATTATTGCGGTGGAGTGCCGACTGCTGAAATATGCATTCGACGTCCGTTTTAGATGTTGTTTCAGTTTACTGGAATTTTTTCTTTCGTGAACTAAAATATAGGAGCATGCACCAGAAGCTTGGTACGGTTCAAAATATTGTGATAAACTTCGATCCATAGATACATACAGATAGAATAACTGGTTGTAGTTTGTCATCACTGTTTTGAATCTAGCTCTTCTACTTCTGTTTTCTTTAATGAATATTCAATTTCTACAGTTTATGGTATGCACCCTTTTCGTAAAGGAACACCTATTTATTTTCGTTTGTCTAAAAACCATAGGTATCTAGCAAAATATTTAGATCCCATATCTATTTGTGTATATGCATGATTAGTTATTTAGGTGTATACTTCTTTAACCTTATTGGCTTTTAAAGAGGTTATTAATGTTGGTTAGCCCACCGCTTCTGCGGGCAACGCGTGGCGCTTTCCTATCTATATAGGATATGTATTTACTGGAATAACGAAGTCACTAGCTATATATTGTATGATCCAGATATGTATTTCTCGATGTGCTAAAGATGTTGATTGCGTTCTAAGGTGCTGACTAGGCGAACAAAAAGGGTTTGAAAGGCCCCATAGTGGTCAAACAAAGGTGTATTCAGGTCCAAAGCTTCCAAAGCTATGATATAAATGTGGATGGTAAATGGTATGGAATACTTACAAGTCGAATATCACTTACTGCGTGAAGTACATAAATTTGTAGGCGTATACAAATAGAAAGAATATATGTTACAATTACTACTATGTACTGATCAGGGTGTGTAGTTCTGGTCAGATCTACACCATACAACTTCTCATGGAAAACACTTATCGACTATCGAAAAAATTGAATTGAGCAATTTTCATATTATGTGAAGTTAGGTCCATCCATTATTATTGTCTTGTGGTTCGTTTATTGCTCTGTATTGCCAGCATACTCTAAAATGTTTGATACATGCTTTGCAGATTTTGTTTGCGGAGAGGATTAATCGTTTCAACCGATTCAAATGCAAAAGGGACGTACACTCCCTCCTGATGTTGATGTTAAATTAACTATTGAATGCTGGACTATAAAATAATGGGATCAAAATTTGGAGATCTGTAAAAATGTAGTTTCGCTCAAAGATGGGATCAAAGTTAGACCCATATATATTGGTTCCATGACATGCTCAAAGGGATGTATGAACCGAACCATTAATATTACAAGTGATTACTCCTCCTTGTGTCTTTCTTTGATCCTTTCATCTGTCTGCTGCCCTTGTACCTTTGCATTCATTGGATCTATTGAATAGTGTACTACCAGGTTGGCTAGAGGTGGGTTGCAGCGAGCTGCACTTCCTATCGGTGATGTAAAGTCACTTAATGAATAATGAACATGAATTTGTGTGCACATATAAGCTCTGATGTATTGTCAGTACCGCTCTTATTCCTGTGACTCAACATCTAGGAGTATTAATAGAGGAATGGTTATTTGTGGCCTTTTCGTACGATGAACTGAACCTTGAATCCTCGATCCTTTTGGTGTATCACATGTTGCATTGCCTATGGTAAAACACAACTGGTATGTAATAGAATTCGATGCTCCGAACCTTTTCATCTTTGTGAACCTTACTAGGCTTGATATGGTTGGGGACAAATGGGGTACGGTAAGCCACACTCTATCAAATATTACTGTCACTGCATTGTATTCCCTCAAAAAAAAGTCACTACATTGTAAATATGTTAGTGTGATGCGATCCTGCTCTGCTTTGCTTTTGGTATAATGCCCTGAACCTGTGCACTTCTCCCTTTCATCATGTGAATCTGTCGAATATGAAGCGCTTTTCCCTTTCATCATCCAAATCTATTGAATATGAGGTGTGCCCAGCGACGGCTCCACCAGCGTCTTCGGCAGCCATTCTTCAAAGTAAAGGTAATTCAACGCCTGCTTTCCTCTCTCATTCACTGTTGACTTTTTCCTCACTTCAATCTCACACTACAGGCTCAGATCCAAGACCTTAGGCATGGACACCATGGACATCTTAGGCATGGACGCCATGGACATTGGTGTGATTTGTGACGAGGGATCTCCAGGTTCAACATCGTCAAGGACAAGAACACCTGAACCCAGAGTAATCTTCTAAACACATGCTCTGACTTTCTATGAACTGGCATATCCGATTCAAACCCTCATCTGACTACCTAGATGTTCTTTTGTGAAACAACTATTTTGACCTCAATACGAACCTACAGGAAGATGACTATCTGATAGTAATCCCCTATTCCCACATATTTGGGCTTATGCTGGAAGCTTTAAAATTGCCCCCTGCAATTTACCATCACAAGATACGTCCGGGTGGCAAGGCTCGTGTGACAGTCACTTTCAATTCTTCCTTAGAGCAGCTTGATGGTTTGCTTGTTCCTACCTCAATATCTGGTATGGTTTCACATACCTATGAAGATGCAGAAGACAGTGCCGCTATAGAAGCTATTAGATATATGGAAAACGCGCGTGGGAAAGAAATTAGAGACTACCACTACACCCATGTCATAACGCTTCAAAATCAAGTTAGGCATTTGGTCACGTGGTTGTTGGAAGGAAATGAGACTATCAAGAAACTACGCAAAGGCTGGTACTATGCTGTTAGTTATATGAGCTCATATTCTGACCAGATACAGAACTCAACAACTGCTCGGCACCTAAGAGGGCAAGCTAATACCAAAGGGATTATGAAATCAGCGCTGGCAGGCATTGAGGAACTGACATAGAGGTTACATTATATTGGAGTGAAGTCAGAGGAGCGGCTGATGACTATTAAAGATAGCTTCTGATAACCTTCAAAAAAAGCATGTCCCAATCAGCAGGCTTGAGTGCTTAGTAGGCAACATACTTTTGGTTCTTATTAGTCAAGTTTAGTAGTGGAACATTTGTATTTTGGAGGTCTCCAAGTGCTTTTAGATTTGTACATGCAAGAATCATGTAGCGATGACGTTCTGCTCCAAAGACTGAACCTACAATGACAGCTTCCTTTATGTAAGTGTTTGTGTAAACAAGTGTGAGGCAAGCAGCTGTCCGTACTCTTATCAGGTGGCTTCTCATCTTCTGTTGTGAAATGTTATGTTTATGTTCGTGTCTTATCAGGTGGATTCTCATCTTCTGCACACAAACGCCCTTTGCTTCTGATTGATCGTTATTGTTCTTTACTTTTTATCATATTTGCTGGTATATAGTGTGCAGGATATACCTTTGCTTGGATATGCATTCCTCTGGGTGTATCACCTTATCTCCTCTACGATGCTTTGTGCTTGAGTACAACCGCGTATAGATTCTCTTTGGAATTTCATTTCCGTTAAATTGTATGTACTATCCATACGGTTGCCTTGGCCATTATTCATCGTTTCATTCATGCAGCAATCTTCTGGCATGTCTGTTTTTTTCAATTGCTTGTATGAATTGGCGCCTATGAAGTAGGCCGCCAAGGCAATTGGATTATGCTATTTGCTCTTCTTCGCTGTGTTCCTGCTCTTACTAACTCCTATCATGTATTATCGGTTTAGTTATCGAAATGCATGTCCAGTGGATGTCTTTTGTGGTGTTATAAAGCACTGCACTTACTGCTACCTTATCATCTAATGTCGAATTGAACTCCATCATGTTTTGCTTCTATCACAGTTGAATGTTTCTTCTCTGCTTTTTTGATATACTATATAAGCCCGTACGTTAAACCCTGAATTCCTAATGACTTAGTATTACATGCTTCCCCAAAACGTTCGGACCAGCACCCTCGCGCCAAGGCGCGGTCCCGATCTAGTAGACTACATACGGAGCAAAATGAGTGAATCTACACATTAAAATATGTCTATATACATCCGTATGTAGTTCATATTGAAATCTCTAAATAAACTTATATTATTTTTAATGTAAAAGGGCTTATATTTAGAAACGGAGGAAGTAATTAGTCTTCTTTTCTCCCTTCATTTGTGGTAGGAGGATACTTGTCCGTTACGGTGTCCGTCGTAAATGGGTCACGGCCCCGCAGCCTGGGGAGGTGGGTACAGTATCAGCCTGGCCCGTAGATGGCCTGTCGACCGACCCATCCCCGTCGCCTGTTCTACAAAACCCTAGCCTCTCCCTCCTCGCTGCCTCCTTCAACCGCCTCCTCTCATCTCACGGAAACAAACAGGGGAAAACCAACCAGAGAACTTCACCCAGCGTGCGATGGGGAAGAAGAAGGAGCGGTCAGTGAATGTGTCGGGCAAGCCCCGTCACTCTCTCGACGTCAACCGCCCCAATGACAAGAAGGGTGCTAGCAGCGGCGGCGCCGGCGGGAGCCGGTCCGCGGCCACGGTGCGGCGGCTCAAGATGTACAAACTAAGGCCCATGAGGGACCGCGGTGGGAAGATCGTCAAGCACGACCTCCAGTCCAAGGAGCTCCCCAACACCCGCATCGAGCCTGACCGCCGGTGGTTCGGTGAGCAAATCCCACTACCTCTCTGTTTGTTTTTCTAGTTGCGCACTTGATCGATGCCCTTAAGATACGAGGGCAGGTAATTATGTTGCTGTTGATTTGGATCAAGTAGGGATGTGTACACTTTTAGGAGTAGTCGGGAGCTTGATAGATGTACGAGGAGAGCAGAGAAGATGTTATGGTTTCATTTTTGTATCCAGTTAGTAGTGTAGCAATTACCATGCCTAAAGCTCTTTTGCTGATTAGAGTCTGTCTGAGTACTGATTGGCTCAAGTAATTGCTAAGACATAGTACGTATAGTGAACTTGGTGGGTGATACATCAGATCGTCTACATAACAGTTGGTTAAATCAAACTTTGTTATGATGTATGCTGGATTGAATTTGTTATACTGTCACAGGATGTGCAGTGCAGATGATTGACGATTAAATTTGTATACGAATTTATTCCATTATAAGCCTGGTGGTGTAACAGTGAATGTTGATTGTATTATTCTGCCTCTTGGTTATCACAGGAAATACACGAGTTATCAATCAGAAAGAACTTGAATATTTCAGGCAGGAACTCCAGGCATGGCTTACAAATAACTACAGTGTGTTACTGAAATCTAAATAGCTGCCACCATCGCTTCTGCAGGATCATCAGAAGGTAAACACTTATGTATACTTCTATCATCCTGATCATTGATTTCGCACGTGCAGCTCATGGATATTAGTGTATGTGACTGACACTATTTTGCTGAAACTAGTGTTTAACTTAATTACTTGTACTCCTGGGTTCAATTTTATTTTTGGTTAAATAGCTTGGAACCTTCCACATTATTGTGAAGTATCATATTGTAATATGATTTTTCTACTCACATATGTTCGCTCATGTTGATTTTACAGCAAGCTCGTGCACATCTTCTTGACACTGAGCCTTTTGAGCATGCCTTTGGACCAAAGGGCAAGCGTAAACGACCAAAACTATCCAGTCTCGATTATGAATCTCTAATAAAGAAAGCTGATGATTCTCAAGGTACGAGTCAGAGCAATTAGCTTTAAGATTGGTCTCCAGTTCTAGAGCTAGAGCCGAATATGTCATTCAACTTTGCATGCATATTACAAAGAAATTTGGCCTACTGGCTGTTCATCTGCTACTGTATATGACAAAGAATAAGTGTGTCAGTCTTAAGAAGTTCCATAATTTTCTAAAGTAATATTTAATTGCATGAAGTTGCATGTATTATTTGTCAAGGATAGCTGTGTATCTTGGTAAACTTTTATTTTGTGCTTTTTAGATGCGTTTGAGGAAAAACATGCTTCATCAAAGTTGCCAAAGGATGAAGAGGAAGATGGCTTAAGGGATCTAGTCAGGCATAATATGTTTGAGAAAGGACAAAGCAAAAGAATTTGGGGTGAACTTTATAAAGTTCTTGACTCTTCAGATGTTGTTGTGCAGGTCAGTGTTACACAATGTGGTGACCCCATCAGAGTTACTCTTTACTATGTAATCAATAGAATTTCTGTGCATGTAGATATTGTTTTAAATTAGTATCTGTATATATTGATTGCTTAAATTGTTATTTCTTCCACAGGTGTTGGATGCCAGGGATCCAATGGGCACGAGATGCTACCATCTGGAGAAACATCTGAAGGAGAATGCCAAGCACAAACACCTGGTATTCTTACTAAATAAGGTATCATTTTAAGTTGTGCTCTTAGTGCAAATGTTGATTGTTTACCTGTTGCAATGCATTACAACACAATGATGATTGGGCACATTTCATTTGTTGTTCAGTGTGATCTAATACCTGCTTGGGCAACAAAAGGGTGGTTGCGTACTCTATCGAGGGACTATCCCACCCTAGCATTCCATGCAAGCATCAACAAGTCATTTGGAAAAGTAAATGAAAAAAGCTGGACGCTTTGGCATTGGGTTCATTGACCCAAATACCGTTAATGAAAAGATATGGGAACGTCATGGAAAAGAAACAGAGGAAAACTTGCTAAAGTTTTTGGTGGATCAAAATACCGAACCAGAAATACTGTTTCCTTACATCTACGGGTGAGTGTTACTATATATCTTGTAATACAAATTCTATTTATGCTTACTAGAAGTTAGTAAGTGTAGTTGATGAGTTATATATCCACATGCCCGCTTAATTATACAAACGTGTGCGCATGCATGCAGTTGTCACTGGATCTTGCTAGTCATTGAACTTGACGAGGAAAAAGTTACATTACTGGACTCAATAAAGGAAACAAAAGAAATATACTACTTGAACGTTATTGGGATGCTCGACAGGTAATTTCAATCATTATCGCACTATATGTCGGCCTCGATCTTTAGTTCATTTCCTTATATCAGCTAATTAATAACTCCTTCATTCATTTTCTTTGCCGGCGGGCAGGGCTTATGCGAAGTTCAAGGAAAAGGTGAAAGGCCCTTGGAAAGAAAAGCTGTCATTTGTGAAACCCAGGGTAATAATTAATTAAGCACTACTACTAGCTAGCTATGTCTGCGCATCTCTCATTAATTCTACTTTGATCACAATACCATTATCATGCTTGATTAATTATTATCTGATTAATTCTATTCTCGTAAAGTGCATGAGGCAGGTGCAGGGGACTAATTTATGTGGCTACGTAGTTTGCGAGAACATTCGCATGAAGACGTCCGAAAGGAAGCTAACGGACAAAAACTTTCAGGTACGTTTGCCAGAACACAATTCACAAATCTTTTTTTCATGATCTAATATATATACACACAACTAATATATCCATATTGATCTCCTTTTTTAACAAAGTTGCTCCAGATGCGGGATCAGCTCCTAGAAGATGACCGCGTGAAAGCACTTCAAGAGGAAATAGCGGAATTTTTCCTCGAGCAGGTCATAGATCCCAATGGAGAATACTATTACCCGCTGTAATGCCTGCATTGTAATGGTCTGTAAATTGTAGGAGAAATTTTATGTACCAAGTTGTATGTGAATGCATGCATGGTCGAATTCGATGATGTGATATATATATTTGATCGGTTCTACGAGAAATTCTATTTATATTATATATATATTATGCATAACGTGTACAGTACGTAGTACCGTCAAATATGTTTGAAATGAAAAATAATTAATTTAAAAATAATTAAACCATAATTCATAAAACAAAAAATTAAATGTAAAACTAATAACCTTTTAGTCCCAGTTGGTGTTACGAACCGGGACTAAAGTTCCCCCAGCCCACGGCGCGGCCTCGTGCCACGTGGCTGGCCTTTAGTGCCGGTTCGTGCTGAACCGGGACTAAAGGGGGGGCCTTTAGTCGCAACACTTTAGTGCCGGTTCTGGAACGGGCACTAAAGGCCCTTACGAACCGGGATTATAGCCCGATTCTGCACTAGTGTCTCTTTATGCGGACGACGCGGCTGTGTTCATGGCTCCGATCAAGAAAAAGATGTTGATAATCTTCCGAGTATTTTGCGATGCTTTGGGGAGGTCACGGACCTTTGCACCAACTTTTTTTTGATAGAAAGACTGTAAGGGAACCCCCTACAGTATAATTGGTGCAACAAACCCAAATTGCAAGTACTATGCCTAGAACATGGGTGGGTGGGAAGGCATCAGCCCCTTCCCACCACTAGGCTACGCCTTAGTCTGCCCTTTACACCAACTTCCACAAGAGTTCAATGGTTCCCACTCGTTGCAATCATCTTGACTTTGATCATATAACCCAAAGTTTCCCAACAACTAGGGCTTCCTTCCCTTTGCGGTACTTGGGACTTCATCTCTTAGTTTGGCAATTGAAGTTGTTGGATCTACATTTTTTTATGAACAAGGTTGCAAGCAAGTTGACAACTTATGAGGGCCAAACATCAATACCATTCGACGCATGGCTCTTATCAAGTTCGTGATCACTTCCCAAGTGGTCTATTTCATCACATCGTTGGTCATCCCGCCAAGCACCCTTCTTAATGTAAACAAACTTGAGAGAGCTTTCCTATGGTCTAGCTCGGACAAGATGACGGGAAAAAATGCAAGGTGAATTGAGAGATTGTTTGCCGGCCACTGGACTATGGGGGCTTGGGGTTCTCAACACTAACAAGTTTGCGCGTGCTCTTTGTTTGCGGTGGCCTTGGAATGAATGGAAGGAGCCTACCAAGATGTGGGTGGGGGATAGGAAACCCGTGTGATGAGGAGGACCTCAATTTTTTCTATGCATCCACCACCAATGGCGCGGAGACCCCTTTTTGGGATTCACCTTGGCTCCTTGGGTGCAAGCCTAAAGACATTGCCATGCTCATCCACAAAGCTTCCTCACGAAAAGAATTGGAAGGTGCGGGAGGCCTCAAGCACAATGTGTGGATTCTCAAGATCAAACCCTCCACCACCGTTTCCGTTGAGCATATCACACAAATTTTCACCCTTTGGATGCTCTTGCATGAGGTGCATCTTGACAAGCTCGCTAAGGATGACATTATGTGGAAACATACGGTTAGTGGGCACTATGCGGTGGCCTCCCCCTACGAGGTGCAATTCCTAGGGATGGTGCACTCACCCATGGACCAAATGGTTTGGAAGGCTTGGGCTCCCTCCAAAAGTCAAGTTCTTTGCTTGGTTGGTACTTCAAGATAAAATTTGGACCGCCCATAGATTAGCCAAGCATGGGTGGCCAAATTGCGGTATTTACCTACTTTGCATGTCGCTACACTCTAAGGCCTTGGTTCTTGGTCATCAAAAAAAATCACATCTTTGGGTTGGTCACTTCCACTTGGCCCTTCATGGACTGGTCGAGGCTTGGTGGGCAAGTACCTGCGCCGACGGCATGCCAAACCGACAAGCAAGGTGTTTCCAGTCTGCTGTCTCCAATCGGGTGTGAAGTGTCCTTTTAGGTTTTGGCTGGTAGAGCAGATGTAGCGACCCGACCTCAAACGGTCAAGCCTCTGTGTATCTGTGCCATCCCTGGATCAGTATGCTGGCACACACAGTACATCAATGTATATATCAAAGTGCAATCACATGTATAAATAACGTATAACTGATACATACCTTATTAATCTCAGCGGAAGTAGTCAAACGGGTGTGGAGTCCCATCAACACCAACGGCAAGTTGAGTGCGGACCGTAACCCTATATTGTAACTCTTACCCGTCGGTAGAAAACCTGCAACATGATACGTTGCAGCCGTGTAGGTCAGTATATTGAATGTACCGGCAAGGTCACAATATGATGCAGATGAATAAGACTATTCTATATGCAAAGGCTTTGAGGCTTTGTGTCTGAGTTTTTGCGTAAAAGCTGATTTTATTTTCCCTACAACAAAGGAATGTCATGGAACTTCTACTACAAGGCAAATACCTATTTGTATGACATGGTTCCGCCAACCGATGTCTCTTAGCCCAGTATAATCATAATAAGTGGCCCTCAATTAATTATCAATCCGGTGTTGAGAGTTCAGAGATAGATCCAAGTCCAGAGGCTCAAATTGTCCGTAACCGGGGACACGGCTAATCGATTAGGTTTTAACTCTGCAGAGTGTTGTGCACTTTACCCACAAGAATTGATCCCTCCCTTTAAGTTCTCGCACGTCAGAGTGTTTGAGAACAGGACGATCGAAACATGATCTTCCAAAGAGTTCCCCTGACCCACGTACGGTGCTCATCCAACCCTACCGTTCGTCTACATCTGCTAGCACCGTCCTAGCCAGGGTCACAACTAAGGTCAACCAAGCCAGAGCCCATAATGACTTGTGGCTGCACAGGTAAGCTTCCGGGCATGAAGTATTATTCCGTCTCTTTGAGTCTGGGTGAAGCTTTCCGCAAGATGTCATCCATTGGGTTCCCCCACGATGCTGGTGGCATCCACTGGGTTCCCCCATGATGCATCCCGGGGTCATCCACTGGGTTTTCCCACGATGCAAGTGGCATCCACTGGGTTTTTCCCACGATGCCCGTCAAAACCATCCTCCACCCAGTATTGTGTATTAAATCTTGTCTTGAGTCTTGAAGTCCTTGAAGATGCCATCATGCAGTCATCGTCATTGACGTATGGTCTTCCATCTCACACCACTCACACTCATACCAATCCCCGTCTATGATAGCGTAGCATCAAAAAGAAATAACGTCCCGGGGCTTTAGTATCAGGGGTGTGGGTTCCTACCTCATGCTTCTACCCAACTACAAGATTCAATATCACTACTGGAGGGAATGATGAAGCGGTGACACTAAATGCAATGAAAACATAGGTACTAAAAACATGGTCAAAGTGAACTTGCCTGGTAAGTTGATGAAGATAATATCGCTCTCGGAAACTTGATAACACTAGTCGTCACTCTCCGATGATAAATCTATACAAGCAAGCATAGTATTCACATAAGCAAACATGCTAGCACTCAATCATAACAATCAAAATAACAACGAAATCGAAATAGGATCGAAGGCAAAACCAAAATAAACTCCAAATCACTCATATAAACTTATAGGGCTAATCTACACCACAACAACTCTACTTAACAACAAGTAAAAAGCCTCAAACAATTACTTAACAGAGAGTAAAAATAATTATTCACTAAGTAACATAAAGTAATTTTCCTATAATAAAATTCTAACAAAACAATAAAATAACACTATTTCTATTGCTAGCAACTAGTCATGCAACAAACAACACCTAGAACCACAAGAATACTAAGTCTAATAAATCATAGAAATTAATTACTGTTAAACAATAGAATATTTGACACACTGGCAAAAACTAGCAAAATAAACTAATTAAAACTAATTAATATTAATTAAACTACAAACAGTACTAAAAACAGAGTAAACAGTACTGTTTAGAATAAAAAGCTAATTTAACTAACTCACTAACATGCAAACTAAACACTACTGCGTAGCTAGTCTAATAAGTAACCAGTAGCAAAAAGAATCGGTCAAAAATAATATTCCTAACTCAAAATATCTTAAATCTAGTGATTTGAGAAAATTCAAACAAACTCAGATTTAAACTACTCAAATATGAATTCTAATTGCACTATGGATTTTACAAGATTGAAACTATTCTGTTTTAAAAACAGAACGAAGAGGAAAAAAAATTGAACAGTAGGTCGGGATTTACTGTAGCAGTTCCGGTGATGGGGTTCTGGTGGAGCTCCGGCGACGTCCTCCGGTGGCCCTCCGGCGTCGGGGAAGGGACGGTCGGGGGCGGCAGAGCGGGGCGGAGCGAGTGGTGGGGTCGGTGGGTGGCGGGGATGGCCGGAGGTGGCGGGGCGGGGCGGCAATGGCAGCGGTGGTCCGGCGAACTCCGGCGAGGTGGCGCGGTAGCGTGGGGCGAGGAGAGGCGGCTCTAGGGGCGGGTATGGATGCTGGAGGTGGCTATTTATAGGGGGGAGGTCGGTTTGGAGGAGGGGGCAAGGGATTTCGCGAATCCCGCGATCTCCGGCGATGGCCGGCGCGGCTGTGCTCGGGAACGAAATCCCGTTCGTGAGGAAGGAGATGATCTGGCGCGATCGGGGTGGATTTGGCCCAAAAAAAATACATTTCCTTTTTTAAAAGATTCCGCGAAGAAAAATAATTTTAGAATTTTGGGATGTTACAGCAGAGGAATGAAAATACTCTTTCGTTTCATGCATGGTACTCTAAGTCCCAACTGCGCTAGCTTAGTGGTTCGATTCAACAACAGAACGAACAATCCTCCCTCACCATGCTTATCTTGTGGACAATTTGGAATGAACGAAACACAAGAGTTTTCAGGCTTAAAAGCGCTCCACCGACAATCTTGCATACCATTATCTCGACCGAACCCAACCTTTGGGTCATCGTCGGAGTAAAAAATTGGGGTGAATAATTTTGCGAGAGTAATAATGTGTTCTTTGTACTTGTAACAAACCCTATTCTCTATTATTTACCTCAGTTAAAAATCAGTTTTTTTAGATAAAGAACAAAATCAGCTGCTCCCCCGTTCTTAAATATAAGCCCATTTTTGAGATTTCAACATCCAGAAACAAGAAACCAAGGGGAAACCAAGCGTTCTCAGAGCTCAGTGTGTGCTGGCCGTCGGATCGTTTCTCTGATGCGATCTGGGCCGTCCGATCTCGCGCCTGGATGACCTCGGCCGTCGGATATTTACCTGATTGACGTGAGCCGTCCGATATTTCTTGCTATGAGCAGTGCCACCGCCTGTAGTTCGCGTGCCCCGCCAAGGGCATTTTCGTCATTTCGCACACAGTTATATAAAACAGGAGCACGCCCGTGGAGAGAACCCTAGACCCGCACCCGCACTCGCTCCTCCTCCACCCCTCCCGTGACAACACGCCGCCGCCATCTCCTTCATCCATCGGCCGCCGCCTTCGCCTACTCCTCCTCCCCTCCCACTCCCGGCAGCGCGCAACACCCCGAGGACCTCCCCTTGACCCGCCTCTTCCTCCCATACAGCCAGATTCGCGGAGCAAGGCCTCTCACGCTCGCTCACGACCCTCAGCTGTGGCTAGGGGTTTGGGTTGGGCATCGCCTTCGTCGCCAGTGGACTCCGGCGGCTCCTCTCCGTCTGCTCCCTCGCCCCCATGTGCGGCTTCGCTTCCCGCTGGCCATGGCGCGTTCTTGGCCTCCCGGCGCCAAGAACCGTCCCAGGCCTCGCTGCATCTCCGGCTCTAGTGAGGCGTTCCAGGTACACTTCTCTCTCCCTCCCGTCCCTCTCCCAATGCCAGCCACCACACGAGCTCACCTTAGCCTCCTCTTCATCCACTCCTCCATGATGCTCGATAGAGGGAGCACGGGCGGCTTCAACGGGAGGAGCACCAGGCCAACCCCCAATGGTTGGCGCCACCGGATGGCGGCGGCCACCTTCTTCTCCCGGCCGCACCACGCCACAGGTGGAGGCGTTCCTCTTGCTCTTCCTCGTGGTGGCATGGCAGCACCGCCGTCAACGTCGAGCATGGGTAGGAGAACGATGCAGCCGTCCACAGGTTCGTCTCTCTCTGTAGCTACAGATTTGCTATTGGCTGGTCAAACTCGCTGGAAGTGCTACACGAGTGCTATAAACGTTCAGTAGTATGTGTATTAGCAGATTTGCTATTGGCTTGATCGAACTTTGGTTGTATAATAAGCCTCGTGTTAATGTGTACAAGTGTCAGCCAATTTTGTTTCTTTTCCTTTAGAATGAAAACATACTAAAGCATCCAGTTTATTCCTACTGAATTACTTTTGACCTATGATAGAAAAACATGTGTGTTATTGACCTTTCAGATATTACACTGAAAGTGGCTTCCCATGCCCACACCTGAGGAACCCATCTGACCACTTCCTGAGGACAATCAACAAAGATTTTGATGAGGTCGTACCTATTTTTCCTTGTCATTTCGTTGTATGATACTCTGAACAAGAAGTGCAACATCTTTACTTTGGCTATGTGATCCCATATGCATGCAGGAAATTGTAGAGAGTTCCAAATCTAGGAGAAAAACGACAGCTGAAGCAATAGAGATTCTGACAGATGCTTACCAGTCCCCCGCTTATTCAGAGAAAACAATGGACCGGATAGCTGAGATGAAAGGGATAGTAAGTTGCTTACAAGCCCCATTTATTTATTTCTCGAGAGTAAAGATTATATTGTTTTGGCTGTACCAAAATGTTTGGTTACAAAGAAGGGACTACCCAAATGCGGACAAATCTGTATATACCAACTGCAAAATAATTACTGGGGCAAATTCAGTCAGTGAAGTACTCCCTCTAGCTCACGAAAAAGTGGTGTCTTTTACACGGCCTTCAAAATGTAACTTTGGCAACTTGTTTTTGTTGTGGTATAATATGTACATATAATACCTAGTAAAATTATAACATGTTGGAAATATTTTTTGAGAAACGCATATCATTTTGGATCTCAATATTCAAAACATACTGGCCATCAAAGTTTTCAAAGTTTAGCTCCTAAAGAATCTCCATTATGAACTGGAGGGAACAACATGCTAATTCAGCGTGTGTACAACATGTCATTTTTCATTTGAATGAACCGGCAACAAACTTCTCGCCGCAGAGTATACGGTGCTGGCCTAGCGATGTTTACACATTCAAAACCAAATTATTGTTCTAGTATTATTGAGCTATGTTCCAGGGTGGAGCTCCATTTAGGAAGAGGGAACAAGCGAGCTTCTCAACAAAGCTCTTTGTACTCACCAGAAGGTCATTTGTGAATATGCACAGGGACATAAGATACTACTGGATGCGCTTGGGTGTTTACCTGGGCATTGGCATTTGCCTTGGCACCATATTCTACCAAGTTGGCCACAGTTACAGTTCCATCCAGGTGAATTCTAGAAGGCATGATTCATTAGGCAACATAAATATATGTCAACAAAATTGATCTGTTCCCCTAATTTTTCAGTCTAGATGTGAAGTAATAATGTATACGACGGCACTTCTTACCTTCATGGCCATTGGAGGATTCCCTTATTTTGTAGAAGACGTAAAGGTTGCTTTCTCCCTGCCATCAGACTAACATTTTCACAAGAGCACTTATATGTCCATGCTTTCATTGTATATTGAAAGTCTGAAATAAATAAAAGTCTGTCTGCACACTTTGTTTCTAGGTATTCAGAAGGGAGAGGCCGAGTGGCCATTACGGCGTGGCGGAGTTTGTGATCTCAAACACATTATCAGCCACTCCATACCTGGCCGTCATCGTTGTGATCCCTGGCACAATGTTGTACTACCTTACCGGGCTAATGAAAGGACCTGACCGCTTCACTTACTTCATCGTCAACCTGTGCATGTGCACACTGCTGGTGGAGAGCATGATGATGATCATCGCCGTCGTCGTCCCAGACTTCCTGATGGGGATCATCGTCGAGGCCGGGCTGCAAGGGGTGATGATGCTCAATGGATTTGGTTTTCGTTGTTGATCCTGATTTAGATAACACCAAAGGAACAAATCAAGTGAGCTGCAAACAAAACTACCCAGCAAGGTGTGGCTTTTTGCACTGCGAGTTTTATATTGTTATTGTGTTCATGTTTATGGTCAGGTTTGCAGAAAACCTTTCTTGATTCTTGCTTTACCATGGAGGTTGTTTACAAGGATTCAGAAGACGACGATTTGCTTCAAGTGCATTTGGAAGCAGCTGCTGGGAGCATGGAAACCATTGTAAGAACATAAAGTTGAAGCATAGAAAGATGGAAGGAGGTCTGACTCTTCTCATTTCAATTCCACTTTTTGTTATTAGCTGATATCTTACCATCAATTACAATTACAGTCGGTGGGGCTGGTCGCCTTGGATCTGCGAGATGCCTTCGCACCGGCGTGACGTTGGTAAGGTGGGTCTTGCCTATCGATTCTTGCCGCTGGATGTGCTCCTTCGTGAAAACATGTATAAAATGCTACTTTTGCCATCTTAAAACGGCGCAAACTAATTCTACCAGTTTAAGCCATTTAAAATATCACTGAAGTTGTCCAGTGTTTTTTTATTCAGCTCCATTGTGGTAAAATATCTAGCATATGCGTGTGATAAATGTGTAGTTGATGGTGTATCTCTTGGATGGTTTCTACCACTAAAACTTTGTGATTTCTTCCCCTTCGTAGTTGATTAAGTTCAATCAAAAACAGTCAGTCACTTAACTGTCGATTTGACCCTAGCGAGTTTGGATTCTGCCTTTCCAGGACAAGAACTGTAGTTATTTACTGTCCTGTAATATTGTGTGTCATCAAATTTATTCCTTTAAATTTTGAATAGGGGAACTATAAGAATGCAGATTAAAAAGAGTTGTTCATCTTTCGCCAGCAGGTGCATGTTATGATTATTGCGGTGGAGTGCCGAGTGCTGAAATATGCATTCGACGTCCGTTTTAGATTTTGTTTCAGTTTACTGGAATTTTTTCTTTCGTGAACTAAAATATAGGAGCATGCACCAGAAGCTTGGTATCGTTCAAAATATTGTGATAAACTTCGATCCATAGATACATACAGATAGAATAACTGGTTGCAGTTTGTCATCACTATTTTGAATCTAGCTCTTCTACTTCTGTTTTCTGTAATGAATATTCAATTTCTACAGTTTATGGTATGCACCCTTTTCGTAAAGGAACACCTATTTATTTTCGTTTGTCTAAAAACCATAGGTAACTAGCAAAATATTTAGATCCCATATCTATTTGTGTATATGCATGATTAGTTATTTAGGTGTATACTTCTTTAACCTTATTGGCTTTTAAAGAGGTTATTAATGTTGGTTAGCCCACCGCTTCTGTGGGCAACGCGTAGCGCTTTCCTATCTATATAGGATATGTATTTACTGGAATAACAAAGTCACTAGCTATATATTGTATGATCCAGATATGTATTTCTCGATGTGCTAAAGATGTTGATTGCGTTCTAAGGTGCTGACTAGGCGAACAAAAAGGGTTTGAAAGGCCCCATAGTGGTCAAAGAAAGGTGTATTCAGGTCCAAAGCTTCCAGAGCTATGATATAAATGTGGTTGGTAAATGGTAATGGAATACTTATAAGTCGAATATCACTTACTGCGTGAAGTGCATATATTTGTAGGCGTATACAAATAGAAAGAATATATGTTACAATTACTACTATGTACTGATCAGGGTGTGTAGTTCTGGTCAGATCTACACCATACAACTTCTCATGGAAAACACTTATCGACTATCGAAAAAATTGAATTGAGCATTTTTCATATTATGTGAAGTTAGGTCCATCCATTATTATTGTCTTGTGGTTCGTTTATTGCTCTGTATTGCCAGCATACTCTAAAATGTTTGATACATGCTTTGCAGATTTTGTTTGCGGAGAGGTTTAATCGTTTCAAACGATTCAAATGCAAAAGGGAGGTACACTCCCTCCTGATGTTGATGTTAAATTAACTATTGAATGCTGGACTATAAAATAATGGGATCAAAATTAGGAGATCTGTAAAAATGTAGTTTCGCTCAAAGATGGGATCAAAGTTAGAACCATATATATTGGTTCCATGACATGCTCAAAGGGATGTATGAACCGAACCATTAATATTACAAGTGATTACTCCTCCTTGTGTCTTTCTTTGATCCTTTCATCTGTCTGCTGCCCTTATACCTTTGAATTCATTGGATCTATTGAATAGTGTACTACCAGGTTGGCTAGAGGTGGGTTGCAGCGAGCTGCACTTCCTATCGGTGATGTAAAGTCACTTAATGAATAATGAACATGAATTTGTGTGCACATATAAGCTCTGATGTATTGTCAGTACCGCTCTTATTCCTGTGACTCAACATCTAGGAGTATTAATAGATGAATGGTTATTTGTGGCCTTTTGGTACGATGAACTGAACCTTGAATCCTCGATCCTTTTGGTGTATCACATGTTGCATTGCCTATGGTAAAACACAACTGGTATGTAATAGAATTCGATGCTCCGAACCTTTTCATCTTTGTGAACCTTACTGGGCTTGATATGGTTGGGGACAAATGGGGTACGGTAAGCCACACTCTATCAAATATTATTGTCACTGCATTGTATTCCCTCAAAAAAAGTCACTACATTGTAAATATGTTAGTGTCATGCGATCCTGCTCTGCTTTGCTTTTGGTATAATGCCCTGAACCTGTGCACTTCTCCCTTTCATCATGTGAATCTGTCGAATATGAAGCGCTTTTCCCTTTCATCATCCAAATCTATTGAATAAGAGGTGTGCCCAGCGACGGCTCCACCAGCGTCTTCGGCAGCCATTCTTCAAAGTAAAGGTAATTCAACATCTGCTTTCCTCTCTCATTCACTGTTGACTTTTTCCTCACTTCAATCTCACACTACAGGCTCAGATCCAAGACCTTAGGCATGGACGCCATGGACATCTTAGGCATGGACGCCATGGACATTGGTGTTATTCGTGACGAGGGATCTCCAGGTTCAACATCGTCAAGGACAAGAACACTTGAACCCAGAGTAATCTTCTAAACACATGCTCTAACTTTCTATGAACTGGCATATCCGATTCAAACCCTCATCTGACTACCTAGATGTTCTTTTGTGAAACAACTATTTTGACCTCACTATGAACCTATAGGAAGATGACTATCTGATAGTAATCCCCTATTCCCACATATTTAGGCTTATGCTGGAAGCTTTAAAATTGCCCCCTGCAATTTACCATCACAAGATACATCCGGGTGGCAAGGCTCGTGTGATAGTCACTTTCAATTCTTCCTTAGAGCAGCTTGATGGTTTGCTTGTTCCTACCTCAATATCTGGTATGGTTTCACATACCTATGAAGATGCAGAAGACAGTGCCGCTATAGAAGCTATTAGATATATGGAAAACGCGCGAGGGAAAGAAATTAGAGACTACCACTGCACCCATGTCATAACGCTTCAAAATCAAGTTAGGCATTTGGTCACGTGGTTGTTGGAAGGAAACGAGACTATCAAGAAACTACGCAAAGGCTGGTACTATGCTGTTAGGTATATGAGCTCATATTCTGACCAGATACAGAACTCAACAACTGCTCGACACCTAAGAGGGCAAGCTAATACCAAAGGGATTATGAAATCAGTGCTGGCAGGCATTCAGGAACTGACACAGAGGTTACATTATATTGGAGTGAAGTGAGAGGAGCGGCTGGTGACTATTAAAGATAGCTTCTGATAACCTTAAAAAAAAACATGTCCCAATCAGCAGGCTTGAGGGCTTAGTAGGCAACATACTTTTGGTTCTTATTAGTCAAGTTTAGTAGTGGAACATTTGTCTTTTGGAGGTCTCCAAGTGCTTTTAGATTTGTACTATGCAAGAATCATGTAGCGACGACGTTCTGCTCCAAAGACTGAACCTACAATGACAGCTTCCTTTATGTAAGTGTTTGTGTAAACAAGTGTGAGGCAAGCAGCTGTCTGTACTCTTATCAGGTGGCTTCTCATCTTCTGCTGTGAAATGTTTTGTTTATGTTCGTGTCTTATCAGGTGGATTCTCATCTTCTGCACACAAACGCCCTTTGCTTCTGATTGATCGTTATTGTTCTTTACTTTTTATCATATTTGCTGGTATATAGTGTGCTGGATATACCTTTGCTTGGATATGCATTCCTCTGGGTGTATCACCTTATCTCCTCTACGATGCTTTGTGCTTGAGTACAACCGCGTATAGATTCTCTTTGGAATTTCGTTTCCGTTAAATTGTATGAACTATCCATATGGTTGCCTTGGCCATTATTCATCATTTCATTCATGCAGCAATATTCTGGCATGTCTGTTTTTTTCAATTGCTTGTATGAATTGGCGCCTATGAAGTAGGCCGCCAAGGCAATTGGATTATGCTATTTGCTCTTCTTCGCTGTGTTCCTGCTCTTACTAACTCCTATCGTGTATTATCGGTTTAGTTATCGAAATGCATGTCCAGTGGATGTCTTTTGTGGTATTATAAAGCACTGAACTTACTGCTACCTTATCATCTAATGTCGAATTGAACTCCATCATGTTTTGCTTCTATCACAGTTGAATGTTTCTTCTCTGCTTTTTTGATATACTATATAAGCCCGTACGTTAAACCCTGAATTCCTAATGACTTAGTATTACATGCTTCCCCAAAACGTTCGGACCGGCACCCTTGCGCCAAGGCGCGCTCCCGATCTAGTAGACTACATACGGAGCAAAATGAGTGAATCTACACATTAAAATATGTCTATATACATCCGTATGTAGTTCATATTGAAATCTCTAAATAAACTTATATTATTTTTAATGTAAAAGGGCTCATATTTAGAAACGGAGGAAGTAATTAGTCTTCTTTTTCTCCCTTCATTTGCGGTAGGAGGATACTTGTCCGTTACGGTGTCCGTCGCAAATGGGTCACGGCCCCGCAGCCTGGGGAGGTGGGTACAGTATCAGCCCGGCCCGCAGATGGCCTGTCGACCGACCCATCCCCGTCGCCTGTCCTACAAAACGCTAGCCTCTCCCTCCTCGCCGCCTCCTTCAACCGCCTCCTCTCATCTCACGGAAACAAACAGGTAAACACTTATGTATACTTCTATCATCCTGATCATTGATTTCGCACGTGCAGCTCATGGAGTATTAGTGTATGTGACTGACACTATTTTGCTGAAACTAGTGTTTAACTTAATTACTTGTACTCCTGGGTTCAATTTTGTTTTTGGTTAAATAGCTTGGAACCTTCCACATTATTGTGAAGTATCACATTGTAATATGATTTTTCTACTCACATATGTTCGCTCATGTTGATTTTACAGCAAGCTCGTGCACATCTTCTTGACACTGAGCCTTTTGAGCATGCCTTTGGACCAAAGGGCAAGCGTAAACGACCAAAACTATCCAGTCTCGATTATGAATCTCTAATAAAGAAAGCTGATGATTCTCAAGGTACGAGTCAGAGCAATTAGCTTTAAGATTGGTCTCCAGTTCTGGAGCTAGAGCCGAATATGTCATTCAAGTTTGCATGCATATTACAAAGAAATCTGGCCTACTGGTTGTTCATCTGCTACTGTATATGACAAAGAATAAGTGTGTCAGTCTTAAGAAGTTCCATAGTTTTCTAAAGTAATATTTAATTGCATGAAGTTGCATGTATTATTTGTCAAGGATAGCTGTGTATCTTGGTAAACTTTTATTTTGTGCTTTTTAGATGGGTTTGAGGAAAAACATGCTTCATCAAAGTTGCCAAAGGATGAAGAGGAAGATGGCTTACGGGATCTAGTCAGGCATAATATGTTTGAGAAAGGACAAAGCAAAAGAATTTCGGGTGAACTTTATAAAGTTCTTGAATCTTCAGATGTTGTTGTGCAGGTCAGTGTTACACAATGTGGTGACCCCATCAGAGTTACTCTTTACTATGTAATCAATAGAATTTCTGTGCATGTAGATATTGTTTTAAATTAGTATCTGTATATATTGATTGCTTAAATTGTTATTTCTTCCACAGGTGTTGGATGCCAGGGATCCAATGGGCACGAGATGGTACCATCTGGAGAAACATCTGAAGGAGAATGCCAAGCACAAACACCTGGTATTCTTACTAAATAAGGTATCATTTTAAGTTGTGCTCTTAGTGCAAATGTTGATTGTTTACCTGTTGCAATGCATTACAACACAATGATGATTGGGCACATTTCATTTGTTGTTCAGTGTGATCTAATACCTGCTTGGGCAACAAAAGGGTGGTTGCATACTCTATCGAGGGACCATCCCACCCTAGTATTCCATGCAAGCATCAACAAGTCATTTGGAAAAGTAAATGAAAAAAGCTGGACGCTTTGGCGTTGGGTTCATTGATACAAATACCGTTAATGAAAAGATATGGGAACGTCATGGAAAAGAAACAGAGGAAAACTTGCTAAAGTTGTTGGTGGATCAAAATACCGAACCAGAAATACTACATCTACGGGTGAGTGTTACTATATATCTTGTAATACAAATTCTATTTATGCTTACTAGATGTTAGTAAGTGTAGTTGATGAGTTATATATGCACATGCCCGCTTAATTATACAAATGTGTGCGCATGCATGCAGTTGTCACTGGATCTTGCTAGTCATTGAACTTGACGGGGGAAAAGTTATATTACTGGACTCAATAAAGGAAACAAAATAAATATACTACTTGAACGTTATTGGGATGCTCGACAGGTAATTTCAATCATTATCGCACTATATGTCGGCCTCGATCTTTAGTTCATTTCCTTATATCAGCTAATTAATAACTCCTTCATTCATTTTCTTTGCCGGCGGGCAGGGCTTATGCAAAGTTCAAGGAAAAGGTGAAAGGCCCTTGGAAAGAAAAGCTGTCATTTGTGAAACCCAGGGTAATAATTAATTAAGCACTACTACTAGCTTGCTACGTCTGCGCATCTCTCTTTAATTCTACTTTGATCACAATACCATTATCATGCTTGATTAATTATTATCTGATTAATTCTATTCTCGTAAAGTGCATGAGGCAGGCGCAGGGGACTAATTTATGTGGCTACGTAGTTTGCGAGAACATTCGCATGAAGACGTCTGAAAGGAAGCTAACGGACAAAAACTTTCAGGTACGTTTGCCAGAACACAATTCACAAATCTTTTTTTCTTGATCTAATATATATACACACAACTAATATATCCGTATTGATCTCCTTTTTTAATAAAGTTGCTCCAGATGCGGGATCAGCTCCTAGAAGATGACCGCGTGAAAGCACTTCAAGAGGAAATAGCAGAATTTTTCCTCGAGCAGGTCAAAGATCCCAATGGAGAATACTATTACCCGTTGTAATGCCTGCATTGTAATGGTCTGCAAATTGTAGGAGAAATTTTATGTACCAAGTTGTATGTGAATGCATGCATGGTCGAATTCGATGATGTGATAAATATATTTGATCGGTTCTACGAGAAATTCTATTTATATATATATTATGCATAACGTGTACAGTACGTAGTACCGTCAAATATGTTTGAAATGAAAAATAATTAATTGAAAAATAATTAAACCATAATTCATAAAACAAAAAATTAAATGGAAAACTAATAACCTTTTAGTCCCAGTTGGTGTTACCAACCGGGACTAAAGTTCCCCCAGCCCATGGCGCGGCCTCGTGCCACGTGGCAGGCCTTTAGTGCCGGTTCGTGCTGAACTAGGACTAAAGGAGGGGCTTTAGTCGCAACACTTTAGTGCCGGTTTTGGAACCGGCACTAAAGGCCCTTACGAACCGGGATTATAGCCCGATTCTGCACTAGTGTCTCTTTATGCGGACGACGCGGCTGTGTTCATGGCTCCGATCAAGAAAAAGATGTTGATAATCTTGCGAGTATTTTGCGACGCTTTGGGGAGGTCACGGACCTTTGCACCAACTTTTTTTGATAGAAAGACTGTAAGGGAACCCCCTACAGTATAATTGGTGCAACAAACCCAAATTGCAAGTACTATGCCTAGAACCTGGGAGGGTGGGAAGGCATCAGTCCCTTCCCACCACTAGGCTACGCCTTTGTCTGCCCTTTACACCAACTTCCACAAGAGTTCAATGGTTCCCACTCGTTGCAATCATCTTGACTTTGATCATATAACCCAAAGTTTCCCAACAACTAGGGCTTCCTTCCCTTTGCGGTACTTGGGACTTCATCTCTTAGTTTGGCAATTGAAGTTGTTGGATCTACATTTTTTTATGGACAAGGTTGCAAGTTGACAACTTATGAGGGCCAAACATCAACACCATTCGACACATGGCTCTTATCAAGTTCGTGATCACTTCCCAAGTGGTCTATTTCATCACATCGTTGGTCATCCTGCCAAGCACCCTTCTTAATGTAAACAAACTTGAGAGAGCTTTCCTATGGTCCGGCTCGGACAAGATGACGGGAAAAAAATGCAAGCTGAATTGAGAGATTGTTTGTCGGCCACTTGACTATGGGGGCTTGGGGTTCTCAACACTAACAAGTTTGCGCGTGCTCTTTGTTTGCGGTGGCCTTGGTATGAATGGAAGGAGCCTACCAAGATGTGGGTGGGGGATAGGAAATCCGTGTGATGAGGAGGACCTCAATTTTTTCTATGCATCCACCACCATCACTGTTGGTAATGGCGCGGAGACCCCTTTTTGGGATTCACCTTGGCTCCTTGGGTGCAAGCCTAAAGACATTGCCATGCTCATCCACAAAGCTTCCTCACGAAAAGAATTGGAAGGTGCGGGAGGCCTCAAGCACAATGTGTGGATTCTCAAGATCAAACCCTCCACCACCGTTTCCATTGAGCATATCACACAAATTTTCACCCTTTGGATGCTCTTGCATGAGGTGCATCTTGAGAAGCTCGCTAAGGATGACATTATGTGGAAACATACGGTTAGTGGGCACTACGCGGTGGCCTCCCCCTACGAGGCGCAATTCCTAGGGATGGTGCACTCACCCATGGACCAAATGGTTTGGAAGGCTTGGGCTCCCTCCAAAAGTCAAGTTCTTTGCTTGGTTGGTACTTCAAGATAAAATTTGGACCGCCCATAGATTAGCCAAGCGTGGGTGGCCAAATTGCGGTATTTACCTACTTTGCATGTCGCTACACTCTAAGGCCTTGGTTCTTGGTCATCGAAAAATTTCACATCTTTGGGTTGGTCACTTCCACTTGGCCCTTCATGGACTGGTCGAGGCTTGGTGCGCAAGTACCTGCGCCGACGGCATGCCAAACCGACAAGCAAGGTGTTTCCAGTCTGCTGTCTCAAATCGGGTGTGAAGTGTCCTTTTAGGTTTTGGCTGGTAGAGCAGAGGAATGAAAATACTCTTTCGTTTCATGCATGGTACTCTAAGTCCCAACTGCGCTAGCTTAGTGGTTCGATTCAATAACAGAACGAACAATCCTCCCTCACCATGCTTATCTTGTGGACAATTTGGAATGAACGAAACACAAGAGTTTTCAGGCTTAAAAGCGCTCCACCGACAATCTTGCTTACCATTATCTCGACCGAACCCAACCTTTGGGTCATCGTCGGAGTAAAAAATTGGGGTGAATCATTTTGCGAGAGTAATAATGTGTTCTTTGTACTTGTAACAAACCCTATTCTCTATTATTTACCTCAGTTAAAAATCAGTTTTTTTAGATAAAGAAAAAAATCAGCTGCTCCCCCGTTCTTAAATATAAGCCCATTTTTGAGATTTCAACATCCAGAAACAAGAAACCAAGGGGAAACCGAGCGTTCTCAGAGCTCAATGTCTGCTGGCCGTCGGATCGTTTCTCTGATGCAATCTGGGCCGTCCGATCTCGCGCCCGGATGACCTCGGCCGTCGGATATTTACCTAAATGACGTGAGCTGTCCGATATTTCTCGCTATGAGCAGTGCCACTCTCGCCCGTGCCACCGCCTGTAGTTCCCGTGCCCCGCCAAGGGCATTTTCGTCATTTCACACACAGTTAAATAAAACAGGAGCACGTCCATGGAGAGAACCCTAGACCCGCGCCCGCACTCGCTCCTCCTCCACCACTCCCGTGACCACACGCCGTCGCCATCTCCTTCATCCATCGGCCGCCGCCTTCGCCTACTCCTCCTCCCCTCGCACTCCCGGCAGCGCGCAACACCCCGAGGACCTCCCCTTGACCCGCCTCTTCCTCTCACGCTCGCTCACGACCCTCAGCTGTGGCTAGGGGTTTGGGTTGGGCATCGCCTTCATCGCCGGTGGACTCCGGCGGCTCCTCTCCGTCTCCTCCCTCGCCCCCACGTGCGGCTCCGCTTCCCGCTGACCATGGCGCGTGCTTGGCCTCCCGGCGCCAAGAACCGTCCCAGGCCTCGCTGCATCTCCGGCTCTAGCGAGGCGTTCCTGGGCGACCAGGTACACTTCTCTCTCCCTCCCATCCCTCTCCCAATGCCAGCCACCACACGAGCTCACCTTAGCCTCCTCTTCATCCACTCCTCCATGATGCTCGATAGAGGGAGCACGGGCGGCTTCAACGGGAGGAGCACCAGGCCAACCCCCAGCGGTTGGCGCCACCGGATGGCGGCGGCCACCTTCTTCACCCGGCCGCACCACGCCACAGGTGGAGGCGTTCCTCTTGCTCTTCCTCGTGGTGGCATGGCAGCACCGCCGTCAACGTCGAGCATGGGTAGGAGAACGATGCAGCCGTCCACAGGTTCGTCTCTCTCTGTAGCTACAGATTTGCTATTGGCTGGTCAACCTCGCTGGAAGTGCTACATGAGTGCTATAAACGTTCAGTAGTATGTGTATTAGCAGATTTGCTATTGGCTTGATCGAACTTTGGTTGTATAATAAGCCTCGTGTTAATGTGTACAAGTGTCAGCCAATGTTGTTTCTTTTCCTTTAGAATGAAAACATACTAAAGCATCCAGTTTATTCCTACTGAATTACTTTTGACCTATGATAGAAAAACATGTGTGTTATTGACCTTTCAGATATTACACTGAAAGTGGCTTCCCATGCCCACACCTGAGGAACCCATCTGACCACTTCCTGAGGACAATCAACAAAGATTTTGACGAGGTAGTACCTGTTTTTCCTTGTCATTTCGTTGTATGATACTGACAAGAAGTGCAGAATCTTTACTTTGGCTATGTGATCCCATATGCATGTAGGAAATTGTAGAGAGTTCCAAAGCTAGGAGAAAAACAGCAGCTGAAGCAATAGAGATTCTGACAGATGCTTACCAGTCCCCCGCTTATTCAGAGAAAACAATGGACCAGATAGCTGAGATGAAAGGGATAGTAAGTTGGTTACATGCCTCATTTTTTTCTCAAGAGTAAAGATTGTATTGTTTTGGCTGTACCAAAATGTTTGGTTACAAAGAAGGGACTACCCAAATGCGGACAAATCTGTACATACCAACTGCAAAATAACTACTGGGGCAAATTCAGTCAGTGAAGTACTCCCTCTAGCTCACGAAAAAGTGGTGTCTTTTACACGGCCTTCAAAATGTAACTTTGGCAACTTGTTTTTGTTGTGGTATAATATGTACATATAATACCCAGTAAATTATAACATGTTGGAAATATTTTCTGAGAAACGCATATCATTTTGGATCTGAATATTCAACACATACTGGCCGTCAAAGTTTTCAAAGTTCAACTCCTAAAGAATCTCCATTATGAACTGGAGGGAACAACATGCTAATTCAGCGTCTTTACAACATGTCATTTTTCATTTGAATGAACCGGCAACAAACTTCTCGCCGCGGAGTATACGGTGCTGGCCTAGCGATGTTTACACATTCAAAATCAAATTATTATTGTTCTAGTATTATTGAGCTATGTTCCAGGGTGGAGCTCCATTTAGGAAGAGGGAACAAGCGAGCTTCTCAACAAAGCTCTTTGTACTCACCAGAAGGTCATTTGTGACTATGCACAGTGACATAGGATACTACTGGATGCGCTTGGGTGTTTACCTGGGCATTGGCATTTGTCTTGGCACTATATTCTACCAAGTTGGCCACAGTTACAGTTCCATCCAGGTGAATTCTAGAAGACATGATTCATTAGGCAACATAAATAATTTATATGTCAAAAAAATTGATCTGTTCCCCTGATTTTTCAGTCTAGATGTGAAGTAATAATGTATACGAGGGCACTTTTTACCTTCATGGCCATTGGAGGATTCCCTTCTTTTGGAGAGGACGTAAAGGTTGCTTTCTCCCTGTCATCAGACTAAAATTTTCACAAGAGCACTTATATGTCCATGCTTTCACTGTATATTGAAAGTCTGAAAGAAATAAAAGTCTGTCTGCACACTTTGTTTCTAAGTATTCAGAAGGGAGAGGCCGCGTGGCCATTACGGCGTGGCGGAGTTTGTGATCTCAAACACATTGTCAGCCACTCCATACCTGGCCGTCATCGCTGTGATCCCTGGCGCAATGCTGTACTACCTTACCGGGCTAATGAAAGGACCTGACCGCTTCACCTACTTCGTCGTCAACCTGTGCATGTGCACACTGCTGGTGGAGAGCATGATGATGATCATCGCCGTCGTCGTCCCAGACTTCCTGATGGGGATCATCGTCGAGGCCGGGGTGCAAGGGGTGATGATGCTCAATGGATTTTGTTTTCGTTGTTGATCCTGATTTAGATAACACCAAAGGAACAAATCAAGTGAGCTGCAACCAAAACAACCCAGCAAGGTGTGGCTTTTTGCACTGCGAGTTTTATGTTGTTATTGTGTTCATGTTTATGGTCAGGTTTGCAGAAAACCTTTCTTGATTCTTGCTTTACCATGGAGGTTGTCTACAAGGATTCAGAAGACGATGATTTGCTTCAACTGCATTTGGAAGCAGCTGCTGGGAGCATGGAAACCATTGTAAGAACATAAAGTTGAAGCATAGAAAGATGGAAGGAGGTCTGACTCTTCTCATTTCAATTCCACTTTTTGTTATTAGCTGATGTCTTACCATCAATTACAATTACATTCGGTGGGGCTGGTCGCCTTGGATCTGCGAAATGCCTTCGCACCGGCATGACGCTGGTAAGGTGGGTCTTGCCTATCGATTCTTGCCGCTGGATGTGCTCCTTCGTGAAAAGAAGTATAAAATGCTACTTTTGCCATCTTAAAACGGCGCAAACTAATTCTACCAGTTTAAGCCATTTAAAATATCACTGAAGTTGTCCAGTGTTTTTTTATTCAGCTCCATTGTGGTAAAATATCTAGCATATGCGTGTGATAAATGTGTAGTTGATGGTGTATCTCTTGGATGGTTTCTACCACTAAAACTTTGTGATTTCTTCCCCTTCGTAGTTGATTTAGTTCAATCAAAAACAGTCAGTCACTTAACTGTCGATTTGACCCTAGCGAGTTTGGATTCTGCCTTTCTAGGACAAGAACTGTAGTTATTTACTGTCCTATAATATTGTGTGTCATCAAATTTATTCATTTAAATTTTGAATAGGGGAACTATAAGAATGCAGATTAAAAAGAGTTGTTCATCTTTCGCCAGCAGGTGCATGTTATGATTATTGCGGTGGAGTGCCGAGTGCTGAAATATGCATTCGATGTCCGTTTTAGATTTTGTTTCAGTTTACTGGAATTTTTTCTTTTGTGAACTAAAATATAGGAGCATGCACCAGAAGCTTGGTATGGTTCAAAATATTGTGATAAACTTCGATCCATAGATACATACAGATAGAATAACTGGTTGCAGTTTGTCATCACTGTTTTGAATCTAGCTCTTCTACTTCTGTTTTCTGTAATGAATATTCAATTTCTACAGTTTATGGTATGCACCCTTTTCGTAAAGGAACACCTATTTATTTTCGTTTGTCTAAAAACCATAGGTAACTAGCAAAATATTTAGATCCCATATCTATTTGTGTATATGCATGATTAGTTATTTAGGTGTATACTTCTTTAACCTTATTGGCTTTTAAAGAGGTTATTAATGTTGGTTAGCCCACCGCTTCTGTGGGCAACGCGTAGCGCTTTCCTATCTATATAGGATATGTATTTACTGGAATAACGAAGTCACTAGCTATATATTGTATGATCCAGATATGTATTTCTCGATGTGCTAAAGATGTTGATTGCGTTCTAAGGTGCTGACTAGGCGAACAAAAAGGGTTTGAAAGGCCCCATAGTGGTCAAACAAAGGTGTATTCAGGTCCAAAGCTTCCAGAGCTATGATATAAATGTGGTTGGTAAATGGTAATGGAATACTTATAAGTCGAATATCACTTACTGCGTGAAGTGCATATATTTGTAGGCGCATACAAATAGAAAGAATATATGTTACAATTACTACTATGTACTGATCAGGGTGTGTAGTTCTGGTCAGATCTACACCATACAACTTCTCATGGAAAACACTTATCGACTATCGAAAAAATTGAATTGAGCATTTTTCATATTATGTGAAGTTAGGTCCATCCATTATTATTGTCTTGTGGTTCGTTTATTGCTCTGTATTGCCAGCATACTCTAAAATGTTTGATACATGCTTTGCAGATTTTGTTTGCGGAGAGGTTTAATCGTTTCAAACGATTCAAATGCAAAAGGGAGGTACACTCCCTCCTGATGTTGATGTTAAATTAACTATTGAATGCTGGACTATAAAATAATGGGATCAAAATTAGGAGATCTGTAAAAATGTAGTTTCACTCAAAGATGGGATCAAAGTTAGAACCATATATATTGGTTCCATGACATGCTCAAAGGGGTGTATGAACCGAACCATTAATATTACAAGTGATTACTCCTCCTTGTGTCTTTCTTTGATCCTTTCATCTGTCTGCTGCCCTTATACCTTTGCATTCATTGGATCTATTGAATAGTGTACTACCAGGTTGGCTAGAGGTGGGTTGCAGCGAGCTACACTTCCTATCGGTGATGTAAAGTCACTTAATGAATAATGAACATGAATTTGTGTGCACATATAAGTTCTGATGTATTGTCAGTACCGCTCTTATTCCTGTGACTCAACATCTAGGAGTATTAATAGATGAATGGTTATTTGTGGCCTTTTGGTACGATGAACTGAACCTTGAATCCTCGATCCTTTTGGTGTATCACATGTTGCATTGCCTATGGTAAAACACAACTGGTATGTAATAGAATTCGATGCTCCGAACCTTTTCATCTTTGTGAACCTTACTGGGCTTGATATGGTTGGGGACAAATGGGGTACGGTAAGCCACACTCTATCAAATATTACTGTCACTGCATTGTATTCCCTCAAAAAAAAAGTCAATGCATTGTAAATATGTTAGTGTGATGCGATCCTGCTCTGCTTTGCTTTTGGTATAATGCCCTGAACCTGTGCACTTCTCCCTTTCATCATGTGAATCTGTCGAATATGAAGCGCTTTTCCCTTTCATCATCCAAATCTATTGAATATGAGGTGTGCCCAGCGACGGCTCCACCAGCGTCTTCGGCAGCCATTCTTCGAAGTAAAGGTAATTCAACGCCTGCTTTCCTCTCTCATTCACTGTTGACTTTTTCCTCACTTCAATCTCACACTACAGGTTCAGATCCAAGACCTTAGGCATGGACGCCATGGACATCTTAGGCATGGACGCCATGGACATTGGTGTGATTTGTGACGAGGGATCTCCAGGTTCAACATCGTCAAGGACAAGAACACCTGAACCCAGAGTAATCTTCTAAACACATGCTCTAACTTTCTATGAACTGGCATATCCGATTCAAACCCTCATCTGACTACCTAGATGTTCTTTTGTGAAACAACTATTTTGACCTCACTATGAACCTACAGGTAGATGACTATCTGATAGTAATCCCCTATTCCCACATATTTGGGCTTATGCTGGAAGCTTTAAAATTGCCCCCTGCAATTTACCATCACAAGATACGTCCGGGTGGCAAGGCTCATGTGACAGTCACTTTCAATTCTTCCTTAGAGCAGCTTGATGGTTTGCTTGTTCCTACCTCAATATCTGGTATGGTTTCACATACCTATGAAGATGCAGAAGGCAGTGCCGCTATAGAAGCTATTAGATATATGGAAAACGCGCGTGGGAAAGAAATTAGAGACTACCACTACACCCATGTCATAACGCTTCAAAATCAAGTTAGGCATTTGGTCACGTGGTTGTTGGAAGGAAATGAGACTATCAAGAAACTACGCAAAGGCTGGTACTATGCTGTTAGGTATATGAGCTCATATTCTGACCAGATACAGAACTCAACAACTGCTCGGCACCTAAGAGGGCAAGCTAATACCAAAGGGATTATGAAATCAGCGCTGGCAGGCATTGAGGAACTGACGCAGAGGTTACATTATATTGGAGTGAAGTGAGAGGAGCGGCTGATGACTATTAAAGATAGCTTCTGATAACCTTCAAAAAAACATGTCCCAATCAGCAGGCTTGAGTGCTTAGTAGGCAACATACTTTTGGTTCTTATTAGTCAAGTTTAGTAGTGGAACATTTGTCTTTTGGAGGTCTCCAAGTGCTTTTAGATTTGTACTATGCAAGAATCATGTAGCGATGACGTTCTGCTCCAAAGACTGAACCTACAATGACAGCTTCCTTTATGTAAGTGTTTGTGTAAACAAGTGTGAGGCAAGCAGCTGTCTATACTCTTATCAGGTGGCTTCTCATCTTCTGCTGTGAAATGTTATGTTTATGTTCGTGTCTTATCAGGTGGATTCTCATCTTCTGCACACAAACGCCCTTTGCTTCTGATTGATCGTTATTGTTCTTTACTTTTTATCATATTTGCTGGTATATAGTGTGCAGGATATACCTTTGCTTGGATATGCATTCCTCTGGGTGTATCACCTTATCTCCTCTACGATGCTTTGTGCTTGAGTACAACCGCGTATAGATACTCTTTGGAATTTCGTTTCCGTTAAACTGTATGAACTATCCATACGGTTGCCTTGGCCATTATTCATCATTTCATTCATGCAGCAATCTTCTGGCATGTCTGTTTTTTTCAATTGCTTGTATGAATTGGTGCCTATGAAGTAGGCCGCCAAGGCAATTGGATTATGCTATTTGCTCTTCTTCGCTGTGTTCCTGCTCTTACTAATTCCTATCATGTATTATCGGTTTAGTTATCGAAATGCATGTCCAGTGGATGTCTTTTGTGGTATTATAAAGCACTGAACTTACTGCTACCTTATCATCTAATGTCGAATTGAACTCCATCATGTTTTGCTTCTATCATAGTTGAATGTTTCTTCTCTGCTTTTTTGATATACTATATAAGCCCGTACGTTAAACCCTGAATTCCTAATGACTTAGTATTACATGCTTCCCCAAAACGTTCGGACCGGCACCCTCGCGCCAAGGCACGCTCCCGATCTAGTAGACTACATACGGAGCAAAATGAGTGAATCTACACATTAAAATATGTCTATATACATCCGTATGTAGTTCATATTGAAATCTCTAAATAAACTTATATTATTTTTAATGTAAAAAGGCTTATATTTAGAAACGGAGGAAGTAATTAGTCTTCTTTTTCTCCCTTCATTTGCGGTAGGAGGATACTTGTCTGTTATGGTGTCCGTCGCAAATGGGTCATGGCCCCGCAGCCTGGGGAGGTGGGTACAGTATATACCTGGCCAAATGGGCCGGCCCGGCCCGGCACGGCCCGCCCTGAGTTAAACGGGCCAGGCACGGCACGGCCCGACCAGGCATGCTTAGTACACGGGCCGTGCCGGTCCGGCACGCGTGCTGACCTCCAGGGCCCAGGCACGACACAACTATTAAACGGGCCGGCTCATCGGCACGTTTATCCGTTAGCCCAACTAATTTTTAGCCTATTTCACCATTAAAAACATTAAAAAACAAAAAAAACTAAATGGGCCGTGCCGGGCCGGCACGCGTGCCCAGCCTCCAGGCCCAGGCACGACCCTAGGCGGGCCACGTGCCGGGCACGGCCCGATTAATCACGTGCTGGGCCGGCCCACCACGGGCGAGGCACGCGTGCTAACAGGCCGGCCTGCCAGGCACGGCCCATTTGGCCAGGTATAGTACAGTATCAGCCCGGCCCGCAGATGGCCTGTCGACCGACCCATCCCCGTCGCCTGTCCTACAAAACCCTGGCATTTCCTATTTGGCGCTGCAGGCGCCCGTTACTGTGCATTTTGCAAAAGGGCGCCTGCAGCGCTCCAAACTGGGCCGGCCCATTGTTTCCAGTGTCGCGAGCGCAAAAAAAGTGCGATAAGGGGTTCGAACCGGCGACCCCTTGATCGCAAGGGCCTCGTTCCAACCACCAAGTTATCCATCCCGCGTGCTGCACAGATGCTTGGTCTTTTCCTTTTATTTCGTCCATTTGTTTAGTTTGTTTTTTCTTTTTTGTTCTTCTTTTTTGCATTTTCTTTTCTTCTTGTATCCTTTTTTTCTGTTTCCTCCTTTTGTTTTCTTTAGTGTGCGTTTTTAAAATTCATGAACCTTTTCTTCTAAATAGATGAACTTTTTTTCAAATTCTATGAACTTTTTCAAATTCTATGAACTTTTTTCGAATTTCTTGAACAAATCGATGAACTTTTTTGAAAATTGATGAACTACTTTTAAAATTTGATGAACTATTTTTCCAATTTGATGAACTTTTTTGATGAACTTTTTTCAAAAAAGTGAACTTTTTTTCAAATTCAATGAAATTTTTCTAAATTGATCAACTATTTCCAATTTCAACAAAGTTTTTGAATTCGTGAACTTTTTTGAATTCATGAACTTTTTTGTAGTAATCACATGTTTTCTAAATCGATGAACTTTTCTCAAAAGCGATGAACTTTTTTAACTTTACGTACTTTTTCTCGAAAAATGATAAACATTTCTCTCAAAATCGATTAACTATTTAAAATTCATGGAATTTTTTAAATAAAAAAACCTAAGTGATAGAAAAATAGCGGCCACACTTGTTCTTATACGGATAGCACTATGACCAGTCACAACTCTCCACTTGCTGTAGTGGTTAACTAAGTTCGGCCGGAGACTTGGTGTTGCAAGTTCGAATCCTGGCGAGCCGCATTTTTTTTGCGCTTTTCTGCCCTTTGCCTTCGCGGGCCGGCCCAACAATGCGCCGCAGCGGGCGCCAGCTACCTGTTCGGGCGCTTAGGGTGTGTTTGGTTGCAGTCACGGGCCGGAATGTCATGGGTCGGACCCGTTACTAGGCCTCGTTCCAGTGTTCGGTAGGCCAACCGGAACAGAACCCACTCGACCCCGATAAGCGAATATTCGGCTGAGATGCGGAATGCGCTGAGACCTCCAAATCGATGGAATCACGCGGAATGAGCCCTTTCCCACTCCCGCAACCCTATCGCTGCTCCTCTCCTGGCATCGCTCGACCTCCTCCTTCCTCTCGCTCAGGTGCGCCGCCGGCCCTCTTCCTCCCTCTCTCTGCTTCGCCGCCGGCCCTTTTCCTCCCTCCCGCTCTCTCTGCTGCGCCGCCGACCCCTCTCCTAGCTCGTGCGCGCCGCGTCCCCTCTCCCTCGCTACATCTCCTGCAGAGCCAGCCCTCTCCCTCGCTCCAGATCTTGCGCCGCCGGACCTCCCTCCCTCGATCCATCTCCGGCGCCGCCGGTTTCCATTGTTGCTCATCTCGTACTCTCTCGATCTGCAGGATACCAGGAGAAGGCAGGGGTCTAGGGCGGCACTCCGGCGCGGCGGCAGAGGGAATCAGACCCTCCTCTCCTCAAGGTATGAACCCTCTTCCTCCCGCCTTGCAGTGGCGAATCCAAGGGGCAGGCTTGGATGGGCTCAAGCCTGCCCTCCAAAATCGAACAATTTTTTTTTACTAGTACTCATCAGTGCAGCCCAGCCCAAAAAAACAGGCCCATCTGGCTGTGCTCAGCCCCTGTAAACGCTGGAACTCGAGCGTGCTGCGACTGTGCGACACATCTCGACGCCTTACCCATCCCCAGCAGAACCACAACCCTAGCCACCGCCGGAGCAGGCCACGACGCCGTCCACGGAGAGCACGCCGCGACGCCTCCAACGGAGAGCAGGACGGCACACCGGCACGCTGTGCCGCCGCCCACGGAGCACACTGCCAGGGCGCCACCGACGCCGCCGGAGCCAGCTAGGGCGGACCGGCTGAGGCAGCCTGGGAGCTCACCGGCCGGCCGCGGAGCCCTGCGTTAGGGGCTCGGCCGCTCGGGGCGTCCAGAAGGCAGAGGAGACTGGGACTCTGGGAGTGCGCCGGCTCGTCAGCAGTACGCCGCCCAGAGGTTGTTTTTCCCCTACCAACGCTGCTCCTACCATTTTTTTTGCAGAATTCCAGTAGCACAGTTGGCCTTGCCCAGTTTAGTCTAGTTATAATCCGTTAATTATTGCTATGTTTGCTTGTAGAAATGAAAAGAAAGACTTTGCACAGTTGGTTTGCAAGCAGTTCGAACACCCCCAATGTTATTCCTGAACCTGAAGCGATCCAAATTTTGACAACCAACTCTTGTAAATACTACATGCTTACAGAAGTGATCTGGGAAATTTTAAGCTTATTTTGACAATATGATTATGGGAGCTATTTTTCTCAGCTGATCCTAATTTTCGTTCAGAATTTGATATTTTTCAAAAATTCTAAAAAAAACTCTAGTAAATAGTACAAATGACCAGTAGCAATCTGGTAAGTTTGAGCTAATTTACACAAAAGGATTACGGGAAAATTGCTTTTTTCTTCTAAAAGGCGTTTAATTTACTCGCCACTAACTTTGAGCCTCCCCTCCATTTTCTTTCTGGATTCGCCGCTGCCCTCTTGTATATGCTGCTGTCCAGTACATTTTTTGCTCAACTTGCTGCTGTCCAGTACATGTTTTTGTTCAAATTGCTGCTGTCCAATACATGATTTTGTTCAAATTGCTGCTGTCCAGTACATATTTGCAATCTATGGTGATGTGTAATATTTTTGATAGCCTCTCCCTCCTCGCCGCCTCCTTCAACCGCCTCCTCTCATCTCACGGAAACAAACAGGGGAAAACCAACCAGAGAGCTTCACCCAGCGCGCGATGGGGAAGAAGAAGGAGCGGTCAGTGAATGTGTCGGGCAAGCCCCGTCACTCTCTCGACGTCAACCGCCCCAATGACAAGAAGGGTGCTGGCGGCGGCGGCGGCGCCGGCGGGAGCCGGTCCGCGGCCACGGTGCGGCGGCTCAAGATGTACAAACTAAGGCCCATGAGGGACCGCGGTGGGAAGATCGTCAAGCACGACCTCCAGTCCAAGGAGCTCCCCAACACCCGCATCGAGCCTGACCGCCGGTGGTTCGGTGAGCAAATCCCCCTACCTCTCTGTTTGTTTGTCTAGTTGCGCACTTGATCGATGCCCTTAAGATACGAGGGCAGGTAATTACGTTGCTGTTGATTTGGATCAAGTAGGGATGTGTACACTTTTACAGCGTGTTTGGTAGATTAAGGGAAAGGGAATGGGAATTTATGAGAGGGAGTTGTCTGAGGGATTAGACTTGGGAAGTGGACTATTAGTCCCAATCCCATGTTTGGTGTGGTCTGGGAAATAATTTGTGGAATAATTATCATGAACAAAGGAAAAGGAAGGGGACACGTAAATGATGAAACCAATCTGTAACATGTGAAGCCAGGAAAAAAATTTGAAAGGAAAATTGATCTGCATCGGTTTGTAAATGGAAAGATAAAGAATCAAACTCTGTTGCTAGCAAAATCTGAATGTATGTATTGAAAAAACAGGTGGGATGCAACTTGCTGCTTGGCTGAGATGTACTCGTGCCTGGCGTTGCATCTACAGATTAGGGAGCAGTTAGCTTGCCGATTTATTTGGAGGAAAAATGATACTGCCGCAAGTATTTAGTTAGGATTTCTGTAGAGCTTTTTCTTTCGCTACGTGAGCTGGGCCAACAAATCTGCAACAATTTTTCTTAAACGTCAACTCCCATTCCTTCGTTGAATTACCAGGGTCCCCCTAGGGAAGAGATCGATGGGAGTTGGGCCTACTAATTCCCTTGCCACTTCCCTTCTTAATTCCCAAGTCCCTGATCCAATCAAGAGATTTTATGTCTCACCCATCTGAAACTCCCATTCCCTAGCTCCAACTCCCCCCAACCAAACGCGCTGTTACGAGCAGTCGGGAGCTTGATAGATGTACGAGGAGAGCAGAGAAGATGTTATGGTTTCATTTTTGTATCCAGTTAGTAGTGTAGCAATTACCATGCCTAAAGCTCTTTTGCTGATTAGAGTCTGTCTGAGTACTGATTGGCTCAAGTAATTGCTAAGACACAGTACATATAGTGAACTTCGTGGGTGATACATCAGATCGTCTACATAACAGTTGGTTAAATCAAACTTTGTTATGATGTATGCTGGATTGAATTTGTTATACTGTCACAGGATGTGCAGCGCAGATGATTGACGATTAAATTTGTATAATTTATTCCATTATAAGCCTGGTGGTGTAACAGTGAATGTTGATTGTATTATTCTGCCTCTTTGGTTATCACAGGAAATACACGAGTTATCAATCAGAAAGAACTTGAATATTTCAGGCAAGAACTCCAGGCACGGCTTACAAATAACTACAGTGTGTTACTGAAATCTAAACAGCTGCCACTATCGCTTCTGCAGGATCATCAGAAGGTAAACACTTATGTATACTTCTATCATCCTGATCATTGATTTTGCACGTGCAACTCATGGAGTATTAGTGTATGTGACTGACACTATTTTGCTGAAACTAGTGTTTAACTTAATTACTTGTACCCCTGGGTTCAATTTTATTTTTGGTTAAATAGCTTGGAACCTTCCACATTATTGTGAAGTATCATATTGTAATATGATTTTTCTACTCACATATGTTCGCTCATGTTGATTATACAGCAAGCTCGTGCACATCTTCTTGACACTGAGCCTTTTGAGCATGCCTTTGGACCAAAGGGCAAGCGTAAACGACCAAAACTATCCAGTCTTGATTATGAATCTCTAATAAAGAAAGCTGATGATTCTCAAGGTACGAGTCAGAGCAATTAGCTTTAAGATTGGTCTCCAGTTCTGGAGCTAGAGCCGAATATGTCATTCAACTTTGCATGCATATTACAAAGAAATCTGGCCTACTGGCTGTTCATCTGCTACTGTATATGACAAAGAATAAGTGTGTCAGTCTTAAGAAGTTCCATAATTTTCTAAAGTAATATTTAATTGCATGAAGTTGCATGTATTATTTGTCAAGGATAGCTGTGTATCTTGGTAAACTTTTATTTTGTGCTTTTTAGATGCGTTTGAGGAAAAACATGCTTCATCAAAGTTGCCAAAGGATGAAGAGGAAGATGGCTTAAGGGATCTAGTCAGGCATAATATGTTTGAGAAGGGACAAAGCAAAAGAATTTGGGGTGAACTTTATAAAGTTCTTGACTCTTCAGATGTTGTTGTGCAGGTCAGTGTTACACAATGTGGTGACCCCATCAGAGTTACTCTTTACTATGTAATCAATAGAATTTCTGTGCATGTAGATATTGTTTTAAATTAGTGTCTGTATATATTGATTGCTTAAATTGTTATTTCTTCCACAGGTGTTGGATGCCAGGGATCCAATGGGCACGAGATGCTACCATCTGGAGAAACATCTGAAAGAGAATGCCAAGCACAAACACCTGGTATTCTTACTAAATAAGGTATCATTTTAAGTTGTGCTCTTAGTGCAAATGTTGATTGTTTACCTGTTGCAATGCATTACAACACAATGATGATTGGGCACATTTCATTTGTTGTTCAGTGTGATCTAATACCTGCTTGGGCAACAAAAGGGTGGTTGCGTACTCTATCGAGGGACTATCCCACCCTAGCATTCCATGCAAGCATCAACAAGTCATTTGGAAAAGTAAGTGAGTTTTTTTTATATTGTGTTATGATTGTTGTGCTCCTTTATAGTGTGCACTTATACTTTTGAACCACTTCCAGGGATCTCTTCTTTCAGTATTAATGCAGTTTGCCCGTTTGAGGAGTGACAAGCAAGCCATATCTGTTGGATTTGTTGGATATCCCAACGTTGGGAAGTCCTCAGTTATCAACACATTACGCTCCAAGACTGTAATTCTCTTTTATTTCTTGTCCTTTAGATGACAATTTTTCGGAAAAATTTCTGATGAATTTTTATATACCTGTAGGTTTGCAAGGTAGCTCCGATTCCTGGAGAGACTAAGGAGTGGCAATACATCACCATGACTAAAAGAATCTTCTTAATTGATTGCCCTGGGGTTGTGTACCAAAACAATGATACAGAGACTGATGTAGTTCTTAAGGGTGTGGTATGTATCTCTACTTGTGCCCTTTTTGTCTTCTCTTTTTGAAATTGCAGATATTCAAGCATTTTCTTATCATTTTCATCTGTTTTTATCTTTCCCATCTTGTTTTTTTTATGTTCTCATCTTTGTTCCTATTTCAAGGAAGTGTTGAACTTCCATTTCAACATGAAAGTAATTATATTCCTTTAATTGCAACCATCATTTCCATGTCTTCATGTATATTGTTATTTCATGATATGCATTGTAGGAAGGGTATTGGTACAGAGTTGTGTCCTATTTTATGGAATGACAGTAATATTTGTTTTTCTTGACTAGCACTGGTTTAGCAATGCTAGTTTTGAGTTTTTTTAGTAAATAACGTACTAATATTTGTCACCAGGTACGGGTGACAAATTTGGATGATGCTTCTGAGCACATTGGGGAAGTTCTAAGGCGTGTAAAGAAGGAGCATCTACAAAGAGCTTACAAAATACAAGACTGGTATCCCCCCCCCCCCCCCCACACACACACAACCGAAGGTTCTAGTTTACTTTTATTTTAGCTGTGTTCCTTTCTGAGCACACATATTTTCTCTTCTGGTAAAGCTTCTTAGCGGCAAGGTCCTGGAAAGGCAGTCACCGAAGCTATCCTATATGAGATATCGTAGTATCTAGGTAACACTGATTAATATTCTGAAAAATTAAATAGCGGTGCTAAAGCATCAAATAATAATCCCATGCTTATAAACTGAACATAACATAAACGGAGTAAAAACAAGATCATAAAAATCATATCTAATCACTACCGTGGGAGTAACGTCTAAAGATGATATATATCACAGCTGCAAACTATATTAGCTATAGTGCTAATAGCAGCCTATTAGCTGTGTTTGTGTTTTTTTGTGCACAGCGTTGCTTTTGAAGTCTTCCTAATGTTTAGAACTCTGGAGCTCTTGGCATATCTGGTTATTAAGTACTCTGGTCCATAATGAACGTCACACATCATTGTTGACCTGATGGTGTTCCTTCACTATAATAACTAAAACCCACAGCCAGAGGAGATGACACATCTTTTATACTTACTGATTTTGCTCTCACCAGGGCTGATGATAATGATTTTCTCGTCCAGCTGAGCAAGATGAGTGGAAAGCTACTCAAGGTACAGCATAAACTTGTGATATTGTCCGTTCCTATTACAATTTTGCCAAATATTTCTCTTGCCTGTTCAGAGATGAACATACTGTACTGCAATTTCGTAACACTTGTATGTCTTTATATAACTAGTACAAATGCCCGTGCGTTGCACCGGCCGGAAAAAAGTCTTACAATGTGTTGCAACGGGCGATAAATTTAGTACACTTAGTCCTTTTTCTATATTCTATAATTTTTTTTATTGAATTTTGTCTAACGTCATTAAATAGGTGTCCTTGAGTATCACTTTTCATTCAAATTTTCATGTATTAAACTTAAGCATTTTGGACTTTGGAGATAAAATGTCGAACACCAAATGTTATAATTTTTTTTTGACCGACGAAGCACTGTTATCCTATATGGCATGAAAATTGTGAAACACGCCTGGTACAGTAATGTGAACATGTACAAAAAATAACAATATTTTTATCTATTACCAATCTCGGGAAAAGAGAATGATATAAATCAACACCCATTTATTATACTGAAACGGAAGCATCTTGTTTTTAAGAAAAACAGTGAAAACAACCTGTACCAATAAGAGCATTTCCTTCGTATATCCTCGTAAAATAGAAAGGGTAAAGCGCTAAGATGTAAGGGACGTACTCATCTTCACCGTAGATCATAGAAGATCTAGCAATATATAAGTTGTTCAAATGCTAAAGGATGTGTATACAATTCTAACACATATATTATCCAGAAAAGTACACACTTGGAAGTTTCAGGAGAAAAGCAACAGCTAACCAATGAGCCGAACAGAAAACAACATATGTACAGGAGGAAACAACACTATGTTAGGGCCCGCTTGGATTGTCGGTTGGGTCCTAAATACCGGTGTAATCGTTACAGGCCTGGAGCTGTCGTTTTTATTCTGGGCCGAAATCACACTACGACCGGTAATATACAGGTGTAAATTAAATCCGGGTGTATAAGTTTACACCGACTCCAAGCGGGCCCTTACTAAGATAGGAGCGGCTTGCAACACAACTCCATGTGCTCTTGCTCTGGTTTGTGTATATTTTGTTTGAATAGAGAGCTTTTGGATCATATCCAGAGGTGACACATGGTATGGGAAATGCATGTGCATAAGCAAGCATGATGAGTTGTGTGACAACCAGTCAAAATGACTATCAACATTCACACATCATATGTTTTGCCAATAGTCAATCCGAAAAATAATACAAGTGCCACCTATCTTTGATTAATTTGGTTTGCCAATTAATATACTTTCGCTGGTCCATGAAGTTGAACATTTATTTGATTGATATAATTTCTCTGATCCATCACATACAGATAATTTGTTTCAACTTCTAGTAATCTTGCAAGGTACAAAATCTGCAACTATAAAGAACCAGCTCAAGTTTACTTGCAAAAATAGATTAATGAACAACACAGCATGGCGTTCAACTATCTGTCAGCTTGTACATTAACAAAGCATCATCTGCATACTAATTGGTCCTGCTCGGTCCAAATTACCTGGATGCAACAGCCTTCAAAGTACCATCCATTGATACTGCCGATCGCCCCTGGATTTGAGAGAAATCTTACTCTTAGATCACACCCAGAAAGGTTGCGAAAAACTACTATGTAACAAGCAAGCACACCATTTAACTGTACAGAAGCATATAAAACATATTTTCAAGAAAAACATTGTGGTACCGAGCACAATTAATCCAGTCGCTAATACTGCATCCAACATGCCTCAATTTCTAGGACCTCCAGATAGGTGAACGAACAAATTATTAAAACTTTTTCATTTCCAAACGGACGGATCAGAAAAGTATGGCTCACAAGGATGATGAGGATAGCACAGACGCCACTGCCCCGCCCAAGTCCAGGCGAGTAGGTCGCGCACCAAGTTCCTGAAGGACGATCCAGCGGCCACTGCGCCATCTCGCAGGACGCTTCCTTGAGGAGTTGCAACAACCGATCTCCACTGGCGTCTAGCGAGCAGAGGCAGTCCACGAAGTTGTGGAACACCCCAGGGAGGGTGTCCTCGCCAGAGACCTCGGCTGTGCTGACTTCGAAAAAAGAAAGCATGGACTTGAACAAATCTTTACGACATCGATGGCATCGTCCTTCAGTCACAAGCCACAACAACCATAATGAAACCATTCTGATCATACTCAGTTTCAAATTGAACATAATATTATCCATGAACAAAGCTTATTTCTAACACACAGATTATGGTAGTGCCTCACAAAAGATTTACTAATACACGGGTCGCCTATCTTTGATTAATTTGTTTCCCCAATTAATATACTTTATCTGGTCCATGCAGTTGAAATTAATTTGATTGATATACTTTCTCTGATCCATCACATACAGATAATTTGTTTCAACATCTAGTAATCATGCAAGCTACAAAATCTGCAACTATAAAGAACCAACTCCAGTTTACTTGCAAAAATAGATCAATGAACAACATAGCATGGCATTCGACTATTTGTCAGCTTGTGTACATTAACAAGGCATCATCTTCATACTAATTGGTCCTTCTAGGTTCATATTACCTGGATTGAACAGCTTTCAAAGTATCACCCATTGATATTGCCGATTGCCCCTGAATTTGAGAGAAATCTTATGCTTAGATCACACCCAGAGAGGTAGCTAAAAACAACTATGTAACATGCAAGCACATCATTTCAGTGTACAGAAACATGTAAAACAAAAAGCCATTGTAGTTCCTCCAATCGGCAGTCTCACGATGATGGCAATCATGCGACTAAATTGAAACTGCCGGCAGAACACCTGTGATCCTCTGCTGCATAAAGCATCCACCATTGTGAAATTGATTCCTTAATTAATCTGAAAAGTGTCAGTACCCCCACTCTCTTTTAAATTGTATATTTATTTTTTTGAAATGCATGGACATTATTTTAAAAAGGCGTGAACACTTTTTAAATCACATGGACTTAAACAAATGCTTGAATACTTTCAAAATTACGATTGAATTCACTTCCTGGTAGGTTTGATCCACAAAATATCTGAATTCCACTTGTGAGTAAATAAAAAAATTGTCCCTACCACAAGAATAGGTCAAACATCGATGCGCTTCTTTTTCACTTTCCTAATAAAAAGCAACAAATACTCACTATTTCAGTTTAGCAATAATAGTAAGCTACGTCAAATGCTCGCAGTTTACCAAAAAGTTCGCATACATGTCTTGTTAGAATAAATGAACCTTCAAAATTAAGTAGTGGCCTAAAAACTGATATATGTTTTATGCTTCTAGAGCTAGTGAGTTGCTAACTTCAATCCGTTGTCTAATTTCTGGGCACATTACAGAGTGACCTTGCTTCAGTTAAAAGCATGTGCTAATTTTCTTGATGGTCGAGCATTTACGAGTTGCATGATTTGCTTGGTTGGCCAACATTTGTGAAGAAATAAAAGGACCCACTTTGGTGAAGAAAATCAGACTCAAAAGGCATTCAAGGAAAATAAAACAAACTCATGTTGTGCACATGGATTAAGAATCATAAATTCGAGTAGATCATCAGGGTACCGAACTCGAAGGCAGTAAGTACGCAGAGAGTAACCTGTGGCTGTGGGTGACCATTTGCCTCTTGCAGCAGGTGGCCTGGGCCTGTCCAACTCCAAATGCAGCGTTGGCACCAATAGACTGAAAGACAGAGGGCAAATGCAGATATGCGTGCATTATGTGATTCTAAATTGATGAGGAAAAATAGAAGTGTTTTTTAATACGAACAAATTGTATCAATTGTGCAATGCATAGGCTGTTGAACAAATTCTTCTGCCCTTGCAATTTTGGATGCAGGCATTATGTTCAAAGTACAGAGCAGAGGAACATTATACAGTGTACAAGTGTTGATACCTCTGAGTGATCAACAACTGCAGCCTGCAGGCATTAACATCAGATTCCATTGAAGCTTTAGAGGGTTGGCCACGTTTGGAGATCATCTGCAAGACCAACATGACAGTAGGTGAGGTCATGGCCTCGTCGGAGCTCCGTCCAAGTTTATGGGGTGCAGACGCGGGGGACCACCCCTGCCGTACACAACCACACAGTTCACCTGTGCTCTAGATTGGAAGGATGGATAGGGGAGAGGCGGCCCTCAGCTACGGCCGGACACCTGAAGTGGAGGAGGAGAAGCGGAGGAAGAAACGGCCCGTAGCCATGGTGGGGAACCCAACCAGAAGTGGTGGAGAAGCATCTAGATCGGACGGACGACCTGCGCCCCGCAAGCCTCCACGCGCAGTGCGCCCAAGCTGCCCACCCCCTGCCTCGATCCCGTATGGATCAGGAGAGCCAACGCCCGGCCCCGGCCTCGCCTTGCCACCTCGACGCCGGCGACCCCCTCCGGAACGAGCTACCCAACGCCGCTCTTCTAGATCGGGATGGGGGAGGAGAGGGAACAGCGGGGTTGGTGGTGGTAGATGGTGCACATGCACACGGCGGGGGGGGGGCTGGAGGTCCCGTGGCGGCGGCAAGGCGAGGTGGACGTGGTAAGGCGAGGCGGACGGCGGGTGGGGCTGCCGCTGGTGTGAAGCGAGGCCACGCGGTGGTGGCTTGGAGTACGGGAGGAGGCGGGTGTTTTTTTTTATGACGAACCGTTTTTCACTTACGGACGGGACTGCGGGTTCAATTACCCAAAAGCACAAGGGCTTTTTTGCAAAAAAGGCCACGACGACGGACGACAGAAACGATCGCTGGTTTACTATTAGGTAAAGATAAGTAATATATTCAACTTCACTATATTCAGAGTTGAACATACAGCTACTGACTTTTATGATTAGAATATTGATGAACGCTGTTAACTCAAAACCTAGACTAGCCAGGCCCCAGCACATGGGTGGGCTGATCTACTGCTTCATTCTCAACCTCTGTTTTTGATTCTTAGGGTGGGGAGCCTGATCTGACAACAGCAGCCAAGATGGTACTTCATGACTGGCAGAGGGGCAAGATACCCTTTTTTGTGCCTCCGCCGCAGCAGAATGAAGATGGTCCTTCTAAGATTACTGAACCTGTGGAGGGATCTGGTGAGGAAGTGGTCAGCAGTGACCGGGCTGCTGCTGCCATGAAAGCCATTGTGGGAATTATCTCTTCGCAGCAAACTATGAATGTCCCCTGCCAGAAGGAACTTGGCAGAAATGGCGAAGACAGTGAACTCCCGGAGCAATCAGACCTTTTGGTAAAAGACTGGAAGGCTAGCAATCCTGCATGAGAAGATCCCTGGTATTTTTGCCCACAAACATCTTCATGAGTGCCAGCGAAGTTATTCACTGTTTGCCATGAAGGACACAGTTACGCAGGGGGGACAATCCTTTGATATGTATCGTTCATGTTATCTGTAGCTTTCTAATGGATTAGGTAGAGCGTTGTTGGCATCTACATCAAAACTTGTCTTTTGTTCACCTCTAGTTCTAGTTGGATTTCACACCCTGTTTTATACATAGATAAATACCATTTGGTTCAAAATGCAACTTCTGCAAGTATGCCTTTCTAATTTTTGTTTTCCACTTGATGTTGACATACGTGGATCTGCGTTACCCTTACCTTATGATACTATATCATATTACAAATTTGGCTGGAGAAATGTGAGGGAGAGATTGTACTATCTGATTACTATTCTTTGTATCAAAGACATTTTTCTCTTTGTTGCTATCTACTATCCCTATAAAAGCATGAAAGCGCAGATCCACAATTAAGCATATCAGCTCTCTAATCATCAATCTAATTGTCTAAAATCTCTGTTAACGAAATGGATCGCTAACGAAACCATAATCCCCTCGCAAACAAAAACTGACCCCGCACGCCGCCGCTCTGCCCACGCTGCCAACCGTCGCCCGATCCGCTCTGCCCCGCAGCCCCTTCTGGCTGCACTTGAAAGGCTGAAACCATGATGCCATGGACTCAAGCCACCGCGGCCTCCGGCTCCGCCACCAACAACGCCTCACCCCTCTACGCACTAGCCGCCGGCTTTGCACGCGCCTTTGCCGCCCCACACACGAGACCTGCCCCCGACCAGACTCTCCGCTTGACGCATCGGCTACACTGTCGAGGACACGCAGGGTGGAGACGTGTGCACACGTAGGAGCTGCCGTCGCTGGGGACGTGTAAGCACGCGGGAGCGGCGGAAGATTCAGGTTCTTCGATCGTGCATCTGGGAGAAAATCCTCCATTGTGCTTGGTTCTTGGGCGTTCTTGCTCCCTACAGCCCTTAACAAATTAAGCTTTAGTTAACGTGCACAACCCCGTAACGCACATGTATTCCTTGTAAGATGATTTCACCTATTCTCTAATGTACATGCAGCCTGACATCCATTGATTAGAGAGATTCGGTGGCACAAGAAGCAAACTTAAATTTTAATTGGTATTGTTCTTAAGCACAGCCCAAAATGATTTTTGATGATTGTTCTTAGGAAAAAGCATTAAAAACATTAAAAAAAACAAAAAAAACTAAATGGGTCGTGCCGGGCCGGCACGCGTGCCCAGCCTCCAGGCCCAGGCATGACCCTAGCCGGGCCACGTACCGGGCACGGCCCGATTAATCACGTGCCGGGCCGGCCCACCACGAGCCAGGCACGCGTGCTAACAGGCCGGCCCGCCAGGCACGGCCCATTTGGCCAGGTATAGTACAGTATCAGCCCGGCCCGCAGATGGCCTGTCGACCGACCCATCCCCGTCGCCTGTCCTACAAAACCCTGGCATTTCCTATTTGGCGCTGCAGGCGCCCGTTACTGTGCATTTTGCAAACGGGCGCCTGCAGCGCTCCAAACTGGGCCGGCCCATTGTTTCCAGTGTCGCGAGCGCAAAAAAAGTGCGATAAGGGGTTCGAACCGGCGACCCCTTGATCGCAAGTGCCTCGTTCCAACCACCACGTTATCCATCCTGCGTGCTGCACAGATGCTTGGTCTTTTCCTTTTATTTCGTCCATTAGTTTAGTTTGTTTTTTCTTTTTTGTTCATCTTTTTTGCATTTTCTTTTCTTCTTGTATCCTTTTTTCTGTTTCCTCCTTTTGTTTTCTTTAGTGTGCGTTTTTAAAATTCATGAACCTTTTCTTCTAAATAGATGAACTTTTTTTCAAATTCTATGAACTTTTTCAAATTCTATGAACTTTTTTCGAATTTCTTGAACAAATCGATGAACTTTTTTGAAAATTGATGAACTACTTTTAAAATTTGATGAACTATTTTTCCAGTTTGATGAACTTTTTTTGATGAACTTTTTTCAAAAAAGTGAACTTTTTTTCAAATTCAATGAATTTTTTCTAAATTGATGAACTATTTCCAATTTCAACAAAGTTATTGAATTCGTGAACTTTTTTGAATTCATGAACTTTTTTGTACTAATCACATGTTTTCTAAATCGATGAACTTTTCTCAAAAGCGATGAACTTTTTTTTAACTTTATGTACTTTTTCTCGAAAAATGATAAACATTTCTCTCAAAATCGATTAACTGTTTAAAATTCATGGAATTTTTTAAATAAAAAAAACCTAAGTGATAGAAAAATAGCGGCCACACTTGTTCTTATACTGATAGCACTATGACCAGTCACAACTCTCCACTTGCTGTAGTGGTTAACTAAGTTCGGCCGGAGACTTGGTGTTGCAAGTTCGAATCCTGGCGACCCGCATTTTTTTGCGCTTTTCTGCCCTTTGCCTTCGCGGGCCGGCCCAACAATGCGCCGCAGCAGGCGCTAGCTACCTGTTCGGGCGCTTAGGGTGTGTTTGGTTGCAGTCACGGGCCGGAATGTCATGGGTCGGACCCGTTACTAGGCCTCGTTCCAGTGTTCGGTAGGCCAACCGGAACAGAACCCACTCGACCCCGATAAGTGAATATTTGGCTGAGATGCGGAATGCGTTGAGACCTCCAAATCGATGGAATCACGCGGAACGAGCCCTTTCCCACTCCCGCAACCCTATCGCTGCTCCTCTCCTGGCGCCGCTCGACCTCCTCCTTCCTCTCGCTCAGGTGCGCCGCCGGCCCTCTTCCTCCCTCTCTCTACTTCCCCGCCGGCCCTTTTCCTCCCTCCCGCTCTCTCTGCTGCGCCGCCGACCCCTCTCCTAGCTCGTGCGCGCCGCGTCCCCTCTCCCTCGCTACATCTCCTGTAGAGCCAGCCCTCTCCCTCGCTCCAGATCTTGCGCCGCTGGACCTCCCTCCCTCGATCCATCTCCGGCGCCGCCGGTTTCCATTGTTGCTCATCTCGTACTCTCTCGATCTGCAGGATACCAGGAGAAGGCAGGGGTCTAGGGCGGCACTCCGGCGCGGCGGCAGAGGGAATCAGACCCTCTTCTCCTCAAGGTATGAACCCTCTTCCTCCCCCCTTGTATATGCTGTTGTCCAGTACATTTTTTGCTCAACTTGCTGCTGTCCAGTACATGTTTTTGTTCAAATTGCTGCTGTCCAATACATGATTTTGTTCAAATTGCTGCTGTCCAGTACATATTTGCAATCTATGGTGATGTGTAATATTTTTGATAGCCTCTCCCTCCTCGCCGCCTCCTTCAACCGCTTCCTCTCATCTCACGGAAACAAACAGGGGAAAACCAACCAGAGAGCTTCACCCAGCGCGCGATGGGGAAGAAGAAGAGCGGTCAGTGAATGTGTCGGGCAAGCCCCGTCACTCTCTCGACGTCAACCACCCCAATGACAAGAAGGGTGCTGGCGGCGCCGGCGGGAGCCGGTCCGCGGCCACGGTGCGGCGGCTCAAGATGTACAAACTAAGGCCCATGAGGGACCGCGGTGAGAAGATCGTCAAGCACGACCTCCAGTCCAAGGAGCTCCCCAACACCCGCATCGAGCCTGACCGCCGGTGGTTCGGTGAGCAAATCCCCCTGCCTCTCTGTTTGTTTTTCTAGTTGTGCACTTGATCGATGCCCTTAAGATACGAGGGCAGGTAATTACGTTGCTGTTGATTTGGATCAAGTAGGGATGTGTACACTTTTACGGCGTGTTTGGTAGATTAAGGGAAAGGGAATGGGAATTTATGAGAGGGAGTTGTCTGAGGGATTAGACTTGGGAAGTGGACTATTAGTCCCAATCCCATGTTTGGTGTGGTCTGGGAAATAATTTGTGGAATAATTATCATGAACAAAGGAAAAGGAAGGGGACACGTAAATGATGAAACCAATCTGTAACATGTGAAGCCAGGAAAAAAATTTGAAAGGAAAATTGATCTGCATCGGTTTGTAAATGGAAAGATAAAGAATCAAACTCTGTTGCTAGCAAAATCTGAATGTATGTATTGAAAAAACAGATGGGATGCAACTTGCTGCTTGGCTGAGATGTACTCGTGCCTGGCGTTGCATCTACAGATTAGGGAGCAGTTAGCTTGCCGATTTATTTGGAGGAAAAATGATACTGCCGCAAGTATTTAGGTAGGATTTCTGTAGAGCTTTTTCTTTCGCTACGTGAGCTGGGCCAACAAATCTGCAACAATTTTTCTTAAACGTCAACTCCCATTCCTTCGTTGAATTACCAGGGTCCCCCTAGGGAAGAGATCGATGGGAGTTGGGCCTACTAATTCCCTTGCCACTTCCCTTCTTAATTCCCAAGTCCCTGATCCAATCAAGAGATTTTATGTCTCACCCATCTGAAACTCCCATTCCCTAGCTCCAACTCCCCCCAACCAAACGCGCTGTTACGAGCAGTCGGGAGCTTGATAGATGTACGAGGAGAGCAGAGAAGATGTTATGGTTTCATTTTTGTATCCAGTTAGTAGTGTAGCAATTACCATGCCTAAAGCTCTTTTGCTGATTAGAGTCTGTCTGAGTACTGATTGGCTCAAGTAATTGCTAAGACACAGTACATATAGTGAACTTGGTGGGTGAAACATCAGATCTTCTACATAACAGTTGGTTAAATCAAACTTTGTTATGATGTATGCTGGATTGAATTTGTTATACTGTCACAGGGTGTGCAGTGCAGATGATTGACGATTAAATTTGTATACGAATTTATTCCATTATAAGCCTGGTGGTGTAACAGTGAATGTTGATTGTATTATTCTACCTCTTTGGTTATCACAGGAAATACACGAGTTATCAATCAGAAAGAACTTGAATATTTCAGGCAAGAACTCCAGGCACGGCTTACAAATAACTATAGTGTGTTACTGAAATCTAAACAGCTGCCATTATCGCTTCTGCAGGATCATCAGAAGGTAAACACTTATGTATACTTCTATCATCCTGGTCATTGATTTTGCACGTGCAGCTCATGGAGTATTAGTGTATGTGACTGACACTATTTTGCTGAAACTAGTGTTTAACTTAATTACTTGTACTCCTGGGTTCAATTTTATTTTTGGTTAAATAGCTTGGAACCTTCCACATTATTGTGAAGTATCATATTGTAATATGATTTTTCTACTCACATATGTTCGCTCATGTTGATTATACAGCAAGCTCGTGCACATCTTCTTGACACTGAGCCTTTTGAGCATGCCTTTGGACCAAAGGGCAAGCGTAAACGACCAAAACTATCCAGTCTTGATTATGAATCTCTAATAAAGAAAGCTGATGATTCTCAAGGTACGAGTTAGAGCAATTAGCTTTAAGATTGGTCTCCAGTTCTGGAGCTAGAGCCGAATATGTCATTCAACTTTGCATGCATATTACAAAGAAATCTGGCCTACTGGCTGTTCATCTGCTACTGTATATGACAAAGAATAAGTGTGTCAGTCTTAAGAAGTTTCATAATTTTCTAAAGTAATATTTAATTGCATGAAGTTGCATGTATTATTTGTCAAGGATAGCTGTGTATCTTGGTAAACTTTTATTTTGTGCTTTTTAGATGCGTTTGGGGAAAAACATGCTTCATCAAAGTTGCCAAAGGATGAAGAGGAAGATGGCTTAAGGGATCTAGTCAGGCATAATATGTTTGAGAAGGGACAAAGCAAAAGAATTTGGGGTTAACTTTATAAAGTTCTTGACTCTTCAGATGTTGTTGTGCAGGTCAGTGTTACACAATGTGGTGACCCCATCAGAGTTACTCTTTACTATGTAATCAATAGAATTTCTGTGCATGTAGATATTGTTTTAAATTAGTATCTGTATATATTGATTGCTTAAATTGTTATTTCTTCCACAGGTGTTGGATGCCAGGGATCCAATGGGCACGAGATGCTACCATCTGGAGAAACATCTGAAGGAGAATGCCAAGCACAAACACCTGGTATTCTTACTAAATAAGGTATCATTTTAAGTTGTGCTATTAGTGCAAATGTTGATTGTTTACCTGTTGCAATGCATTACAACACAATGATGATTGGGCACATTTCATTTGTTGTTCAGTGTGATCTAATACCTGCTTGGGCAACAAAAGGGTGGTTGCGTACTCTATCGAGGGACTATCCCACCCTAGCATTCCATGCAAGCATCAATGTGTCATTTGGAAAAGTAAATGAAAAAAGCTGGACGCTTTGGCGTTGGGTTCATTGACCCAAATACCGTTAATGAAAAGATATGGGAACGTCATGGAAAAGAAACAGAGGAAAACTTGCTAAAGTTTTTGGTGGATCAAAATACCGAACCAGAAATACTGTTTCCTTACATCTACGGGTGAGTGTTACTATATATCTTGTAATACAAATTCTATTTATGCTTACTAGATGTTAGTAAGTGTAGTTGATGAGTTATATATGCACATGCCCGCTTAATTATACAAACGTGTGCGCATGCATGCAGTTGTCACTGGATCTTGTTATTCATTGAACTTGACGAGGGAAAAGTTACATTACTGGACTCAATAAAGGAAACAAAAGAAATATACTACTTGAACGTTATTGGGATGCTCGACAGGTAATTTCAATCATTATCGCACTATATGTCGGCCTCGATCTTTAGTTCATTTCCTTATATCAGCTAATTAATAACTCCTTCATTCATTTTCTTTGCCGGTGGGCAGGGCTTATGCAAAGTTCAAGGAAAAGGTGAAAGGCCCTTGGAAAGAAAAGCTGTCATTTGTGAAACCGAGGGTAATAATTAATTAAGCACTACTACTAGCTAGCTACGTCTGTGCATCTCTCTTTAATTCTACTTTGATCACAATACCATTATCATGCTTGATTAATTATTATCTGATTAATTCTATTCTCGTAAAGTGCATGAGGCAGGCGCAGGGGACTAATTTATGTGGCTACGTAGTTTGCGAGAACATTCGCATGAAGACGTCCGAAAGGAAGCTAACGGACAAAAACTTTCAGGTACGTTTGCCAGAACACAAATCACAAATCTTTTTTTCATGATCTAATATATATACACACAACTAATATATCCATATTGATCTCCTTTTTTAATAAAGTTGCTCCAGATGCGGGATCAGCTCCTAGAAGATGACCGCGTGAAAGCACTTCAAGAGGAAATAGCGGAATTTTTCCTCGAGCAGGTCATAGATCCCAATGGAGAATACTATTACCCGCTGTAATGCCTGCATTGTAATGGTCTGCAAATTGTAGGAGAAATTTTATGTACCAAGTTGTATGCGAATGCATGCATGGTCGAATTCGATGATGTGATATATATATTTGATCGGTTCTATGAGAAATTCTATTTATATATATATTATGCATAACATGTACAGTACGTAGTACCGTCAAATATGTTTGAAATGAAAAATAATTAAACCATAATTCATAAAACAAAAAATTAAATGGAAAACTAACAACCTTTTAGTCCCAGTTGGTGTTACCAACCGGGACTAAAGTTCCCCCAGCCCACGGCGCGGCCTCGTGCCACGTGACTGGCCTTTAGTGCCGGTTCGTGCTGAACCGGGACTAAAGGGGGGGGCTTTAGTCGCAACACTTTAGTGCCGGTTCTGGAACCGGCACTAAAGGCCCTTACGAACCGGGATTATAGCCCGATTCTGCACTAGTGTCTCTTTATGCGGACGACGCGACTGTGTTCATGGCTCCGATCAAGAAAAAGATGTTGATAATCTTGCGACGCTTTGGGGAGGTCACGGACCTTTGCACCAACTTTTTTTTGATAGAAAGACTCTAAGGGAACCCCCTACAGTATAATTGGTGCAACAAACCCAAATTGCAAGTACTATGCCTAGAACCTGGGTGGGTGGGAAGGCATCAGCCCCTTCCCACCACTAGGCTACGCCTTAGTCTGCCCTTTACACCAACTTCCACAAGAGTTCAATGGTTCCCACTCGTTGCAATCATCTTGACTTTGATCATATAACCCAAAGTTTCCCAACAACTAGGGCTTCCTTCCCTTTGCGGTACTTGGGACTTCATCTCTTAGTTTGGCAATTGAAGTTGTTGGATCTACATTTTTTTATGGATAAGGTTGCAAGCAAGTTGACAACTTATGAGGGCCAAACATCAACACCATTCGACACATGGCTCTTATCAAGTTCGTGATCACTTCCCAAGTGGTCTATTTCATCACATCGTTGGTCATTCCGCCAAGCACCCTTCTTAATGTAAACAAACTTGAGAGAGCTTTCCTATGGTCCGGCTCGGACAAGATGACGGAAAAAAAATGCAAGCTGAATTGAGAGATTGTTTGTCGGCCACTTGACTATGGGGGCTTGGGGTTCTCAACACTAACAAGTTTGCGCGTGCTCTTTGTTTGCGGTGGCCTTGGTATGAATGGAAGGAGCCTACCAAGATGTGGGTGGGGGATAGGAAACCCGTGTGATGAGGAGGACCTCAATTTTTTCTAGGCATCCACCACCATCACTGTTGGTAATGGCGCGGAGACCCCTTTTTGGGATTCACCTTGGCTCCTTGGGTGCAAGCCTAAAGACATTGCCATGCTCATCCACAAAGCTTCCTCACGAAAAGAATTGGAAGGTGCGGGAGGCCTCAAGCACAATGTGTGGATTCTCAAGGTCAAACCCTCCACCACCGTTTCCATTGAGCATATCACACAAATTTTCACCCTTTGGATGCTCTTGCATGACGTGCATCTTGAGAAGCTCGCTAAGGATGACATTATGTGGAAACATACGGTTAGTGGGCACTACACGGTGGCCTCCCCCTACGAGGCGCAATTCCTAGGGATGGTGCACTCACCCATGGACCAAATGGTTTGGAAGGCTTGGGCTCCCTCCAAAAGTCAAGTTCTTTGCTTGGTTGGTACTTCAAGATAAAATTTGGACCGCCCATAGATTAGCCAAGCGTGGGTGGCCAAATTGTGGGATTTACCTACTTTGCATGTCGCTACACTGTCGGGGCCGCATTTTGGGGACACACAAAATCCCAGAAATTAACCCCTCGTGTCATCACCAGCCCAGGATTACTGTTACTGGTGGACACGTCCTTGTTACAGATTACCAAGCTATTACAAGAATTGGTTACAAGACCATAAAGGTCCAATGATACAACAATGGTTCTGGTGATGGATGACGAAACGACTCGTGGTTCTCCAACGTCGATGGGGCTCCATTCCCACAGGAACGGCTGACCTGGATAATTCCTATCTCGCATGGCTGTTATCTTAGGCTCCACATGGACGTCACAGCGGTACTCCTTGTAGAACTCCTGACCTGGCCAAGTAAATAGCCAGGGACAAGCCAGTGAGTACTTTGGAATGTACTCGCAACATCATGAACAAAAGATATACCGAATGCAGCAGACAAATATATGATCATGATGAACTAAACTATATGCTCATGCTGAACTATATTAAGTATGCTGACATGGATTAAATCATGGTATGATAAAAAATACTAGCATGTGCAGAACAAGGGAATGTAAAATATAGTGACAAACAAAGAAAGTTAATGGAAAATCAGGCGAGACAGTACCGCCCGAGAATCCAGAAGAAAGTAAAAGAAATGCCAATCGGGTGTCTAAAAGGAAATTCGGGCGAGACAGGACCGCCTGAGATTCCAAGCGACACCACGAGAGGTCTTGAAAAGAAATGCCAGTTGGGTGTCAAGTGACGCCACGGTCGGTCTTGAAAAGAAATGCCAAACGGGTATCCACAAGAGTAGTGGCGAGACCGAACCGCCTGAAAACTCGAGAGACGCCTCGTAAGGTCTTGAAAATAAAACTGAATGTCCGGGGTAGCCCCTGAGACACTCAGGAATTTAAAATAAGAGACATGGGTTAGTCCAGAGCAATAATCATAGCATCAATAATATTCATGCAGCCATCATATCCATAACAATAGTACTCATAAAAGTAAGCATGACAGCCTTAGTGATGACAATAATATCTTGCAGAAATGAATCATGCATCATTTAATTATTTCCTCCGGAGACCGACTCAAAGACCGACACTTAACCAACCCAGACTGTAGTCCTTAACCGCGGACACAGCTATTCGAATAGGTATAACTCTGCAGAGGGTGTACTCTTTACCCACAAGTAAAGGATTTCTTTAGTCAGTACCGTAACACTGACTAATTCCCATTACGGCCTTTGGGTTGAAACACACCTAACCAGCACACACCAGCTTAACCTTCCGGACGCCAGGAATCACCCACAGCATCTTTTCAGAAAAACTCTAAGCCAGGGAAAACCAACGTTCTGCATGGGATCTCAAAATTTATATTGGCGCGCAAAAATAGGGGAGCTACCCCTCTTAGCACCATCGAGCCGTAACCACCCATGCCCCCGTGACCAAAGTGGCATGCCTACCAGTGGCCGCTGGTATCTTCCACTGTGGCCCCTCTGTATGGTGTGTGCACGGAAAGGGGTTAGCAACTTACTAAACCATACCCCGCCTGTGGCAGGGACAAGTGGCAGCACGAATCAAGTTTGGGGGTTACTGGAACAAGACTCGATCTACGGTCAGACTCAAGAGGTTAAGTTGTCTTGCAGTGATTAGCACAACCAAGTTCCTCGGTAGTACCCAACAGGGTCACCACCTGACATGTTCCAACATGTCCTTACTGATCATTCTCGTCATCACGAGAATTTAGTTTCACGGTCACTTCACTCGTGACTGATTCTTTTCTGCAATTTAGTCTGGATCAACATAGGCATATATGACAAGTGGAAATAATCATATTTACTCATGCTTCAAGTTTTAAAGATAACAACATAATAGCCATGGATCATGTATGCAAAAATAGCCTCATGCAAATTCTATTGGAATTCAAGAATATTCATAACTCCACTGTTCATGCAAATACCCAACCATGCATTCAACATATCAAGTGCCCAGGATGCTTGCCTTGAGCATGCAGTGGTGCTGGTCACTTCAAAATATTTGCAAGAAATCATCTTCCCTCCATTTCCTATTTTCAAAATAATTTGAATTACTACCCATAGCAAAACCAGTGCCAAAACGTGTTTCAAATATTTTTGAAATAAATATTAAAATAAAATAGGTGAAAAATGAAATATAACAGGAAAGGAATCAATTCATTTGGAGTTCATATTAATTACTTAGAGAATTTCTAAGTTGAAAATAAGTAAAGAAAAAGACTTTTTAACAAATCTTGAAGAAATAAAGTTCATGGAAAATGTCCACCCTATTTCTAATAATAGGTTATTATTTTAGTAGTCTGAAGAAATTTGAATTATCAAATTTGGAGTTGTAAATATTACTGTGGAATTATTTTATAACAGCTGGAAAAGGAAACAGAAAAGGAGAAGGTAGCAGAGTGCCTTGGGCAAGATTTAGTCCTTGGCGCTTACTGGGCCAGGCCCAACTGTTCACGGTGGTGCCCTCTCCTCCTTCTCTCTCTTCCTCTCTCGTTGACCGGCCGGGCCCGCTGTCAGGTTTGTATTCTCCCCGCGCCAAGACAGAACAAAGAGGGGGAGGGGCTCCGGCGATGCACGTCGCCGTCGATGGAGAGCCCGGCGGCCCCGGAAGACGGCGGGGATGGATCCACCACTCCATCCCACGCCTGTTGGTGGTCGGGCCAGCGCCGGGAATGGCCGAAGAGGGATGAGGCGAGGCTCCCAGCGGACGACGGCGTCGGGCAACTCCGAGAACTTTTGCATGGTTGTCCCGAGCTTTGGTTAGGAAGGGGGAGGGCTCTGCGATGGCCGTAGTGGTTCTCTGATGGGGCTAATTTGGCAAGGGAAGCAGCGGTGGCTTGGATTGGACCAAGGAGGGGGCGGCGGCCATGGTGGCCGTGGAGGCAAATCAAGGCTCGGGAGCTCGATTCTTCGAGCAGAGCGAGGGCTAGGGGAAAGAGGAGGATGTGTGAGTGGTCTCGGTGCCGAGGGAGGCTTGGATTGGCCCTTTTGTAGCGAGAAGGGGGTGGTTCCGTTGCTCCCCGAGGGTGAACATGACGGTGGCAGCCATTAATGGCGCCGTTGAAGTGGTTGTGGCCGGTGAGGACGGTGGAGAGGTCGGTGCGGACAGGTGAACCTCGGGAAGGTGCTTGCTGGTCCGAGAGGTTGCTCTGGCAGCTCACGGGTCCAACGCGTGGCATGGCCGTGATGGCGGCGGTGACGTAGATGACAACGACGGCTCGTCGGCGCTAGAGGCCAGGGGATGATGTCGGCGAGGTACGTAGGTGTCGTGGCGATCCAGAGAAGGAATTAGGATGAGAGGGGAAGCAGCAAAGGGGCGGCAGGGCTCGATGCCAGAGGCTGCACAATGGGCACTCTGCTCGTGCTCTAGGCGTGCACTCAGGGTGCTCGATGAATTGCCATGGCGACCTAGGGGGTCTTTCTGCAAGTGAAATTTGACATGATGATGCTCTTGGGCATGCTAAAGCTTATGGACATGATTATTTGGACAGGAGAGCAAGTGCCCAATGTAGATGAGAGAGAGATAGAATTTCTGTCAGGCACACAAGGTGCTCGACAGAATGATAGGGCAATTTAGGTGCTTTTGTTGGCTATGAAAATTACCAGGATGGTCTCTCTTTAGATGGTGGAGATGTTGGTGGTGTTGGTTTGGCATTAGGAGAAACTTGATAGTGCAAGTTTTGCAAAACTTCAGTTCTGGACAGATTATGCAGGGAATTATTTGGTGGATCTAAATGATTCAAATGGGGCTGATATCCTGGACTTAAGAGTTTAGTTGGGAACACTATGAGTGGGAGAAATTTGAGAATTATTTGAGCAATATAAATTAGGGTTGTAGTTGAAATTGAAAAACAGGACAGAACTGAAAATAGGGAGTTTTGCTCAAAATTTTCAAAACACCAAGTTTTTGCATAAAAGTGATGGGTAGGCCTCACATGACCTCCCAAGATTTTTGTGGAATTTTTAAAGAATTACTTAAAGTATTTGTAGTGCAACAGAAGCATTTAAAGTATTGAAAATGCTTTTAAAAGAATTTTCTTGGGCAAAATTTTATTATGAAAGTAATTCCTTCTGTTATTAAACTATAAATGAAATTATTTAAGAAATCTTTCAAACCCACAATATTATTTCCAAATAATTTTCTACATAGAGGAAAGAATTTTTGAAATTCAAAAACGTAAGAGACTCAAAATGAATCAAAGACCCAATATAATTTAAAAAAAGTTTTAATTCTAGCCAAATTTTTCTTAATAAAACATGATTAAATTTTTGGGGTGTTACATACACTCTAAGGCCTTGGTTCTTGGTCATCGAAAAACTTGACATCTTTGGGTTGGTCACTTCCACTTGGCCCTTCATGGACTGGTCGAGGCTTGGTGGGCAAGTACCTGCGCCGACGGCATGCCAAACCGACAAGCAAGGTGTTTCCAGTCTGCTGTCTCAAATCGGGTGTGAAGTGTCCTTTTAGGTTTTGGCTGGTAGAGCAGTGGAATGAAAATACTCTTTCGTTTCATGCATGGTACTCTAAGTCCCAACTGCGCTAGCTTAGTGGTTCGATTAAACAACAGAACGAACAATCCTCCCTCACCATGCTTATCTTGTGGACAATTTGGAATGAACGAAACACAAGAGTTTTCAGGCTTAAAAGCGCTCCACCGACAATCTTGCTTACCATTATCTCGACCGAACCCAACCTTTGGGTCATCGTCGGAGTAAAAAATTGGGGTGAATCATTTTGCGAGAGTAATAATGTGTTCTTTGTACTTGTAACAAACCCTATTCTCTATTATTTACCTCAGTTAAAAATCACTTTTTTTAGATAAAGAAAAAAATCAGCTACTCCCCCATTCTTAAATATAAACCCATTTTTGAGATTTCAACATCCAGAAACAAGAAACCAAGGGGAAACCGAGCGTTCTCAGAGCTCAGTGTCTGCTGGCCGTCGGATCGTGTCTCTGATGCGATCTGGGCCGTCCGATCTCGCGCCCGGATGACCTCGGCCGTCGGATATTTACCTGATTGACGTCAGCCGTCCAATATTTCCCGCTATGAGCAGTGCCACTCTCGCCCGTGCCACCGCCTGTAGTTCCCGTGCCCCTCCAAGGGCATTTTTGTCATTTCTCACACAGTTATATAAAACAGGAGCACGCCCATGGAGAGAACCCTAGACCCGCGCCCGCACTCGCTCCTCCTCCACCCCTCCCGTGACCACACACCGCTGCCATCTCCTTCATCCATCGGCCGCCGCCTTCGCCTACTCCTCCTCCACTCCCACTCCCGGCAGCGCGCAACACCCCGAGGACCTCCCCTTGACCCGCCTCTTCCTCCCATCAAGCCAGATTCGCGGAGCAAGGCCTCTCACGCTCGCTCGCGACCCTCAGCTGTGGCTAGGGGTTTGGGTTGGGCATCGCCTTCGTCGCCGGTGGACTCCGGCGGCTCCTCTCCGTCTCCTCCCTCACCCCCACGTGCGGCTCCGCTTCCCGCTGGCCATGGCGCATGCTTGGCCTCCCGGCGCCAAGAACCGTCCCAGGCCTCGCTGCATCTCTGGCTCCAGCGAGGCGTTCCTGGGCGACCAGGTACACTTCTCTCTCCCTCCCGTCCCTCTCCCAACGCCAGCCACCACACGAGCTCACCTTAGCCTCCTCTTCATCCACTCCTCCATGATGCTCGATAGAGGGGGCACGGGCGGCTTCAATGGGAGGAGCACCAGGCCAACCCCCAGCGGTTGGTGCCACCGGATGGCGGTGGCCACCTTCTTCTCCCGGCCGCACCACGCCACAGGTGGAGGCGTTCCTCTTGCTCTTCCTCGTGGTGGCATGGCAGCACCGCCGTCAACGTCGAGCATGGGTAGGAGAACGATGCAGCCGTCCACAGGTTCGTCTCTCTCTGTAGCTACAGATTTGTTATACTGTCACAGGATGTGCAGTGCAGATGATTGACGATTAAATTTGTATACGAATTTATTCCATTATAAGCCTGGTGGTGTAACAGTGAATGTTGATTGTATTATTCTGCCTCTTGGTTATCACAGGAAATACACGAGTTATCAATCAGAAAGAACTTGAATATTTCAGGCAAGAACTCCAGGCACGGCTTACAAATAACTACAGTGTGTTACTGAAATCTAAACAGCTGCCACTATCGCTTCTGCAGGATCATCAGAAGGTAAACACTTATGTATACTTCTATCATCCTGATCATTGATTTTGCACGTGCAGCTCATGGAGTATTAGTGTATGTGACTGACACTATTTTGCTGAAACTAGTGTTTAACTTAATTACTTGTACTCCCGGGTTCAATTTTTTTTTGGTTAAATAGCTTGGAACCTTCCACATTATTGTAATATGATTTTTCTACTCACATATGTTCGCTCATGTTGATTTTACAGCAAGCTCGTGCACATCTTCTTGACACTGAGCCTTTTGAGCATGCCTTTGGACCAAAGGGCAAGCGTAAACGACCAAAACTATCCAGTCTCGATTATGAATCTCTAATAAAGAAAGCTGATGATTCTCAAGGTACGAGTCAGAGCAATTAGCTTTAAGATTGGTCTCCAGTTCTGGAGCTAGAGCCTAATATGTCATTCAACTTTGCATGCATATTACAAAGAAATCTGGCCTACTGGCTGTTCATCTGCTACTGTATATGACAAAGAATAAGTGTGTCAGTCTTAAGAAGTTCCATAATTTTCTAAAGTAATTTTTAATTGCATGAAGTTGCATGTATTATTTGTCAAGGATAGCTGTGTATCTTGGTAAACTTTTATTTTGTGCTTTTTAGATGCGTTTGAGGAAAAACATGCTTCATCAAAGTTGCCAAAGGATGAAGAGGAAGATGGCTTAAGGGATCTAGTCAGGCATAATATGTTTGAGAAAGGACAAAGCAAAAGAATTTGGGGTGAACTTTATAAAGTTCTTGACTCTTCAGATGTTGTTGTGCAGGTTAGTGTTACACAATGTGGTGACCCCATCAGAGTTACTCTTTACTATGTAATCAATAGAATTTTTGTGCATGTAGATATTGTTTTAAATTAGTATCTATATATATTGATTGCTTAAATTGTTATTTCTTCCACAGGTGTTGGATGCCAGGGATCCAATGGGCACGAGATGCTACCATCTGGAGAAACATCTGAAGGAGAATGCCAAGCACAAACACCTGGTATTCTTACTAAATAAGGTATCATTTTAAGTTGTGCTCTTAGTGCAAATGTTGATTGTTTACCTGTTGCAATGCATTACAACACAATGATGATTGGGAACATTTCATTTGTTGTTCAGTGTGATCTAATACCTGCTTGGGCAACAAAAGGGTGGTTGCGTACTCTATCAAGGGACTATCCCACCCTAGCATTCCATGCAAGCATCAACAAGTCATTTGGAAAAGTAAATGAAAAAAGCTGGACGCTTTGGCGTTGGGTTCATTGACCCAAATACCGTTAATGAAAAGATATGGGAACGTCATGGAAAAGAAACAGAGGAAAACTTGCTAAAGTTTTTGGTGGATCAAAATACCGAACCGGAAATACTGTTTCCTTACATCTACGGGTGAGTGTTACTATATATCTTGTAACACAAATTCTATTTATGCTTACTAGATGTTAGTAAGTGTAGTTGATGAGTTATATATGCACATGCCCGCTTAATTATACAAACGTGTGCGCATGCATGCAGTTGTCACTGGATCTTGCTAGTCATTGAACTTGACGAGGGAAAAGTTACATTACTGGACTCAATAAAGGAAACAAAAGAAATATACTACTTGAACGTTATTGGGATGCTCGACAGGTAATTTCAATCATTATCGCACTATATGTCGGCCTCGATCTTTAGTTCATTTCCTTATATCAGCTAATTAATAACTCCTTCATTCATTGTCTTTGCCGGCGGGCAGGGCTTATGCAAAGTTCAAGGAAAAGGTGAAAGGCCCTTGGAAAGAAAAGCTGTCATTTGTGAAACCCAGGGTAATAATTAATTAAGCACTACTACTAGCTAGCTACGTCTGCGCATCTCTCTTTAATTCTACTTTGATCACAATACCATTATCATGCTTGATTAATTATTATCTGATTAATTCTATTCTCGTAAAGTGCATGAGGCAGGTGCAGCGGACTAATTTATGTGGCTACGTAGTTTGCGAGAACATTCGCATGAAGACGTCCGAAAGGAAGCTAACGGACAAAAACTTTCAGGTACGTTTGCCAGAACACAAATCACAAATCTTTTTTTCATGATCTAATATATATACACACAACTAATATATCCATATTGATCTCCTTTTTTTATAAAGTTGCTCCAGATGCGGGATCAGCTCCTAGAAGATGACCGCGTGAAAGCACTTCAAGAGGAAATAGCGGAATTTTTCCTCGAGCAGGTCATAGATCCCAATGGAGAATACTATTACCCGCTGTAATGCCTGCATTGTAATGGTCTGCAAATTGTAGGAGAAATTTTATGTACCAAGTTGTATGCGAATGCATGCATGGCCGAATTCGATGATGTGATATATATATTTGATCGGTTCTATGAGAAATTCTATTTATATATATATTATGCATAACATGTACAGTACGTAGTACCGTCAAATATGTTTGAAATGAAAAATAATTAAACCATAATTCATAAAACAAAAAATTAAATGGAAAACTAATAACCTTTTAGTCCCAGTTGGTGTTACCAACCGGGACTAAAGTTCCCCCAGCCCACGGCGCGGCCTCGTGCCACGTGACTGGCCTTTAGTGCCGGTTCGTGCTGAACCGGGACTAAAGGGGGGGCTTTAGTCGCAACACTTTAGTGCCGGTTCTGGAACCGGCACTAAAGGCCCTTACGAACCGGGATTATAGCCCGATTCTGCACTAGTGTCTCTTTATGCGGACGACGCGACTGTGTTCATGGCTCCGATCAAGAAAAAGATGTTGATAATCTTGCGACGCTTTGGGGAGGTCACGGACCTTTGCACCAACTTTTTTTTTATAGAAAGACTCTAAGGGAACCCCCTACAGTATAATTGGTGCAACAAACCCAAATTGCAAGTACTATGCCTAGAACCTGGGTGGGTGGGAAGGCATCAGCCCCTTCCCACCACTAGGCTACGCCTTAGTCTGCCCTTTACACCAACTTCCACAAGAGTTCAATGGTTCCCACTCGTTGCAATCATCTTGACTTTGATCATATAACCCAAAGTTTCCCAACAACTAGGGCTTCCTTCCCTTTGCGGTACTTGGGACTTCATCTCTTAGTTTGGCAATTGAAGTTGTTGGATCTACATTTTTTTATGGATAAGGTTGCAAGCAAGTTGACAACTTATGAGGGCCAAACATCAACACCATTCGACACATGGCTCTTATCAAGTTCGTGATCACTTCCCAAGTGGTCTATTTCATCACTTCGTTGGTCATTCCGCCAAGCACCCTTCTTAATGTAAACAAACTTGAGAGAGCTTTCCTATGGTCCGGCTCGGACAAGATGACGGAAAAAAAATGCAAGCTGAATTGAGAGATTGTTTGTCGGCCACTTGACTATGGGGGCTTGGGGTTCTCAACACTAACAAGTTTGCGCGTGCTCTTTGTTTGCGGTGGCCTTGGTATGAATGGAAGGAGCCTACCAAGATGTGGGTGGGGGATAGGAAACCCGTGTGATGAGGAGGACCTCAATTTTTTCTAGGCATCCACCACCATCACTGTTGGTAATGGCGCGGAGACCCCTTTTTGGGATTCACCTTGGCTCCTTGGGTGCAAGCCTAAAGACATTGCCATGCTCATCCACAAAGCTTCCTCACGAAAAGAATTGGAAGGTGCGGGAGGCCTCAAGCACAATGTGTGGATTCTCAAGGTCAAACCCTCCACCACCGTTTCCATTGAGCATATCACACAAATTTTCACCCTTTGGATGCTCTTGCATGACGTGCATCTTGAGAAGCTCGCTAAGGATGACATTATGTGGAAACATACGGTTAGTGGGCACTACACGGTGGCCTCCCCCTACGAGGCGCAATTCCTAGGGATGGTGCACTCACCCATGGACCAAATGGTTTGGAAGGCTTGGGCTCCCTCCAAAAGTCAAGTTCTTTGCTTGGTTGGTACTTCAAGATAAAATTTGGACCGCCCATAGATTAGCCAAGCGTGGGTGGCCAAATTGTGGGATTTACCTACTTTGCATGTCGCTACACTGTCGGGGCCGCATTTTGGGGACACACAAAATCCCAGAAATTAACCCCTCGTGTCATCACCAGCCCAGGATTACTGTTACTGGTGGACACGTCCTTGTTACAGATTACCAAGCTATTACAAGAATTGGTTACAAGACCATAAAGGTCCAATGATACAACAATGGTTCTGGTGATGGATGACGAAACGACTCGTGGTTCTCCAACGTCGATGGGGCTCCATTCCCACAGGAACGGCTGACCTGGATAATTCCTATCTCGCATGGCTGTTATCTTAGGCTCCACATGGACGTCACAGCGGTACTCCTTGTAGAACTCCTGACCTGGCCAAGTAAATAGCCAGGGACAAGCCAGTGAGTACTTTGGAATGTACTCGCAACATCATGAACAAAAGATATACCGAATGCAGCAGACAAATATATGATCATGATGAACTAAACTATATGCTCATGCTGAACTATATTAAGTATGCTGACATGGATTAAATCATGGTATGATAAAAAATACTAGCATGTGCAGAACAAGGGAATGTAAAATATAGTGACAAACAAAGAAAGTTAATGGAAAATCAGGCGAGACAGTACCGCCCGAGAATCCAGAAGAAAGTAAAAGAAATGCCAATCGGGTGTCTAAAAGGAAATTCGGGCGAGACAGGACCGCCTGAGATTCCAAGCGACACCACGAGAGGTCTTGAAAAGAAATGCCAGTTGGGTGTCAAGTGACGCCACGGTCGGTCTTGAAAAGAAATGCCAAACGGGTATCCACAAGAGTAGTGGCGAGACCGAACCGCCTGAAAACTCGAGAGACGCCTCGTAAGGTCTTGAAAATAAAACTGAATGTCCGGGGTAGCCCCTGAGACACTCAGGAATTTAAAATAAGAGACATGGGTTAGTCCAGAGCAATAATCATAGCATCAATAATATTCATGCAGCCATCATATCCATAACAATAGTACTCATAAAAGTAAGCATGACAGCCTTAGTGATGACAATAATATCTTGCAGAAATGAATCATGCATCATTTAATTATTTCCTCCGGAGACCGACTCAAAGACCGACACTTAACCAACCCAGACTGTAGTCCTTAACCGCGGACACAGCTATTCGAATAGGTATAACTCTGCAGAGGGTGTACTCTTTACCCACAAGTAAAGGATTTCTTTAGTCAGTACCGTAACACTGACTAATTCCCATTACGGCCTTTGGGTTGAAACACACCTAACCAGCACACACCAGCTTAACCTTCCGGACGCCAGGAATCACCCACAGCATCTTTTCAGAAAAACTCTAAGCCAGGGAAAACCAACGTTCTGCATGGGATCTCAAAATTTATATTGGCGCGCAAAAATAGGGGAGCTACCCCTCTTAGCACCATCGAGCCGTAACCACCCATGCCCCCGTGACCAAAGTGGCATGCCTACCAGTGGCCGCTGGTATCTTCCACTGTGGCCCCTCTGTATGGTGTGTGCACGGAAAGGGGTTAGCAACTTACTAAACCATACCCCGCCTGTGGCAGGGACAAGTGGCAGCACGAATCAAGTTTGGGGGTTACTGGAACAAGACTCGATCTACGGTCAGACTCAAGAGGTTAAGTTGTCTTGCAGTGATTAGCACAACCAAGTTCCTCGGTAGTACCCAACAGGGTCACCACCTGACATGTTCCAACATGTCCTTACTGATCATTCTCGTCATCACGAGAATTTAGTTTCACGGTCACTTCACTCGTGACTGATTCTTTTCTGCAGTTTAGTCTGGATCAACATAGGCATATATGACAAGTGGAAATAATCATATTTACTCATGCTTCAAGTTTTAAAGATAACAACATAATAGCCATGGATCATGTATGCAAAAATAGCCTCATGCAAATTCTATTGGAATTCAAGAATATTCATAACTCCACTGTTCATGCAAATACCCAACCATGCATTCAACATATCAAGTGCCCAGGATGCTTGCCTTGAGCATGCAGTGGTGCTGGTCACTTCAAAATATTTGCAAGAAATCATCTTCCCTCCATTTCCTATTTTCAAAATAATTTGAATTACTACCCATAGCAAAACCAGTGCCAAAACGTGTTTCAAATATTTTTGAAATAAATATTAAAATAAAATAGGTGAAAAATGAAATATAACAGGAAAGGAATCAATTCATTTGGAGTTCATATTAATTACTTAGAGAATTTCTAAGTTGAAAATAAGTAAAGAAAAAGACTTTTTAACAAATCTTGAAGAAATAAAGTTCATGGAAAATGTCCACCCTATTTCTAATAATAGGTTATTATTTTAGTAGTCTGAAGAAATTTGAATTATCAAATTTGGAGTTGTAAATATTACTGTGGAATTATTTTATAACAGCTGGAAAAGGAAACAGAAAAGGAGAAGGTAGCAGAGTGCCTTGGGCAAGATTTAGTCCTTGGCGCTTACTGGGCCAGGCCCAACTGTTCACGGTGGTGCCCTCTCCTCCTTCTCTCTCTTCCTCTCTCGCTGACCGGCCGGGCCCGCTGTCAGGTTTGTATTCTCCCCGCGCCAAGACAGAACAAAGAGGGGGAGGGGCTCCGGCGATGCACGTCGCCGTCGATGGAGAGCCCGGCGGCCCCGGAAGACGGCGGGGATGGATCCACCACTCCATCCCACGCCTGTTGGTGGTCGGGCCAGCGCCGGGAATGGCCGAAGAGGGATGAGGCGAGGCTCCCAGCGGACGACGGCGTCGGGCAACTCCGAGAACTTTTGCACGGTTGTCCCGAGCTTTGGTTAGGAAGGGGGAGGGCTCTGCGATGGCCGTAGTGGTTCTCTGATGGGGCTAATTTGGCAAGGGAAGCAGCGGTGGCTTGGATTGGACCAAGGAGGGGGGGGCGGCCATGGTGGCCGTGGAGGCAAATCAAGGCTCGGGAGCTCGATTCTTCAAGCAGAGCGAGGGCTAGGGGAAAGAGGAGGATGTGTGAGTGGTCTCGGTGCCGAGGGAGGCTTGGATTGGCCCTTTTGTAGCGAGAAGGGGGTGGTTCCGTTGCTCCCCGAGGGTGAACATGACGGTGGCAGCCATTAATGGCGCCGTTGAAGTGGTTGTGGCCGGTGAGGACGGTGGAGAGGTCGGTGCGGACAGGTGAACCTCGGGAAGGTGCTTGCTGGTCCGAGAGGTTGCTCTGGCAGCTCACGGGTCCAACGCGTGGCATGGCCGTGATGGCGGCGGTGACGTAGATGACAACGACGGCTCGTCGGCGCTAGAGGCCAGGGGATGATGTCGGCGAGGTACCTAGGTGTCGTGGCGATCTAGAGAAGGAATTAGGATGAGAGGGGAAGCAGCAAAGGGGCGGCAGGGCTCGATGCCAGAGGCTGCACAATGGGCACTCTGCTCGTGCTCTAGGCGTGCACTCAGGGTGCTCGATGAATTGCCATGGCGACCTAGGGGGTCTTTCTGCAAGTGAAATTTGACATGATGATGCTCTTGGGCATGCTAAAGCTTATGGACATGATTATTTGGACAGGAGAGCAAGTGCCCAATGTAGATGAGAGAGAGATAGAATTTCTGTCAGGCACACAAGGTGCTCGACAGAATGATAGGGCAATTTAGGTGCTTTTGTTGGCTATGAAAATTACCAGGATGGTCTCTCTTTAGATGGTGGAGATGTTGGTGGTGTTGGTTTGGCATTAGGAGAAACTTGATAGTGCAAGTTTTGCAAAACTTCAGTTCTGGACAGATTATGCAGGGAATTATTTGGTGGATCTAAATGATTCAAATGGGGCTGATATCCTGGACTTAAGAGTTTAGTTGGGAACACTATGAGTGGGAGAAATTTGAGAATTATTTGAGCAATATAAATTAGGGTTGTAGTTGAAATTGAAAAACAGGACAGAACTGAAAATAGGGAGTTTTGCTCAAAATTTTCAAAACACCAAGTTTTTGCATAAAAGTGATGGGTAGGCCTCACATGACCTCCCAAGATTTTTGTGGAATTTTTAAAGAATTACTTAAAGTATTTGTAGTGCAACAGAAGCATTTAAAGTATTGAAAATGCTTTTAAAAGAATTTTCTTGGGCAAAATTTTATTATGAAAGTAATTCCTTCTGTTATTAAACTATAAATGAAATTATTTAAGAAATCTTTCAAACCCACAATATTATTTCCAAATAATTTTCTACATAGAGGAAAGAATTTTTGAAATTCAGAAACGTAAGAGACTCAAAATGAATCAAAGACCCAATATAATTTAAAAAAAGTTTTAATTCTAGCCAAATTTTTCTTAATAAAACATGATTAATTTTTTGGGGTGTTACATACACTCTAAGGCCTTGGTTCTTGGTCATCGAAAAACTTGACATCTTTGGGTTGGTCACTTCCACTTGGCCCTTCATGGACTGGTCGAGGCTTGGTGGGCAAGTACCTGCGCCGACGGCATGCCAAACCGACAAGCAAGGTGTTTCCAGTCTGCTGTCTCAAATCGGGTGTGAAGTGTCCTTTTAGGTTTTGGCTGGTAGAGCAGTGGAATGAAAATACTCTTTCGTTTCATGCATGGTACTCTAAGTCCCAACTGCGCTAGCTTAGTGGTTCGATTAAACAACAGAACGAACAATCCTCCCTCACCATGCTTATCTTGTGGACAATTTGGAATGAACGAAACACAAGAGTTTTCAGGCTTAAAAGCGCTCCACCGACAATCTTGCTTACCATTATCTCGACCGAACCCAACCTTTGGGTCATCGTCGGAGTAAAAAATTGGGGTGAATAATTTTGCGAGAGTAATAATGTGTTCTTTGTACTTGTAACAAACCCTATTCTCTATTATTTACCTCAGTTAAAAATCACTTTTTTTAGATAAAGAAAAAAATCAGCTACTCCCCCATTCTTAAATATAAACCCATTTTTGAGATTTCAACATCCAGAAACAAGAAACCAAGGGGAAACCGAGCGTTCTCAGAGCTCAGTGTCTGCTGGCCGTCGGATCGTGTCTCTGATGCGATCTGGGCCGTCCGATCTCGCGCCCGGATGACCTCGGCCGTCGGATATTTACCTGATTGACGTCAGCCGTCCAATATTTCCCGCTATGAGCAGTGCCACTCTCGCCCGTGCCACCGCCTGTAGTTCCCGTGCCCCTCCAAGGGCATTTTTGTCATTTCTCACACAGTTATATAAAACAGGAGCACGCCCATGGAGAGAACCCTAGACCCGCGCCCGCACTCGCTCCTCCTCCACCCCTCCCGTGACCACACACCGCTGCCATCTCCTTCATCCATCGGCCGCCGCCTTCGCCTACTCCTCCTCCACTCCCACTCCCGGCAGCGCGCAACACCCCGAGGACCTCCCCTTGACCCGCCTCTTCCTCCCATCAAGCCAGATTCGCGGAGCAAGGCCTCTCACGCTCGCTCGCGACCCTCAGCTGTGGCTAGGGGTTTGGGTTGGGCATCGCCTTCGTCGCCGGTGGACTCCGGCGGCTCCTCTCCGTCTCCTCCCTCACCCCCACGTGCGGCTCCGCTTCCCGCTGGCCATGGCGCATGCTTGGCCTCCCGGCGCCAAGAACCGTCCCAGGCCTCGCTGCATCTCTGGCTCCAGCGAGGCGTTCCTGGGCGACCAGGTACACTTCTCTCTCCCTCCCGTCCCTCTCCCAACGCCAGCCACCACACGAGCTCACCTTAGCCTCCTCTTCATCCACTCCTCCATGATGCTCGATAGAGGGGGCACGGGCGGCTTCAATGGGAGGAGCACCAGGCCAACCCCCAGCGGTTGGCGCCACCGGATGGCGGTGGCCACCTTCTTCTCCCGGCCGCACCACGCCACAGGTGGAGGCGTTCCTCTTGCTCTTCCTCGTGGTGGCATGGCAGCACCGCCGTCAACGTCGAGCATGGGTAGGAGAACGATGCAGCCGTCCACAGGTTCGTCTCTCTCTGTAGCTACAGATTTGTTATACTGTCACAGGATGTGCAGTGCAGATGATTGACGATTAAATTTGTATACGAATTTATTCCATTATAAGCCTGGTGGTGTAACAGTGAATGTTGATTGTATTATTCTGCCTCTTGGTTATCACAGGAAATACACGAGTTATCAATCAGAAAGAACTTGAATATTTCAGGCAAGAACTCCAGGCACGGCTTACAAATAACTACAGTGTGTTACTGAAATCTAAACAGCTGCCACTATCGCTTCTGCAGGATCATCAGAAGGTAAACACTTATGTATACTTCTATCATCCTGATCATTGATTTTGCACGTGCAGCTCATGGAGTATTAGTGTATGTGACTGACACTATTTTGCTGAAACTAGTGTTTAACTTAATTACTTGTACTCCCGGGTTCAATTTTTTTTTGGTTAAATAGCTTGGAACCTTCCACATTATTGTAATATGATTTTTCTACTCACATATGTTCGCTCATGTTGATTTTACAGCAAGCTCGTGCACATCTTCTTGACACTGAGCCTTTTGAGCATGCCTTTGGACCAAAGGGCAAGCGTAAACGACCAAAACTATCCAGTCTCGATTATGAATCTCTAATAAAGAAAGCTGATGATTCTCAAGGTACGAGTCAGAGCAATTAGCTTTAAGATTGGTCTCCAGTTCTGGAGCTAGAGCCTAATATGTCATTCAACTTTGCATGCATATTACAAAGAAATCTGGCCTACTGGCTGTTCATCTGCTACTGTATATGACAAAGAATAAGTGTGTCAGTCTTAAGAAGTTCCATAATTTTCTAAAGTAATTTTTAATTGCATGAAGTTGCATGTATTATTTGTCAAGGATAGCTGTGTATCTTGGTAAACTTTTATTTTGTGCTTTTTAGATGCGTTTGAGGAAAAACATGCTTCATCAAAGTTGCCAAAGGATGAAGAGGAAGATGGCTTAAGGGATCTAGTCAGGCATAATATGTTTGAGAAAGGACAAAGCAAAAGAATTTGGGGTGAACTTTATAAAGTTCTTGACTCTTCAGATGTTGTTGTGCAGGTTAGTGTTACACAATGTGGTGACCCCATCAGAGTTACTCTTTACTATGTAATCAATAGAATTTTTGTGCATGTAGATATTGTTTTAAATTAGTATCTATATATATTGATTGCTTAAATTGTTATTTCTTCCACAGGTGTTGGATGCCAGGGATCCAATGGGCACGAGATGCTACCATCTGGAGAAACATCTGAAGGAGAATGCCAAGCACAAACACCTGGTATTCTTACTAAATAAGGTATCATTTTAAGTTGTGCTCTTAGTGCAAATGTTGATTGTTTACCTGTTGCAATGCATTACAACACAATGATGATTGGGAACATTTCATTTGTTGTTCAGTGTGATCTAATACCTGCTTGGGCAACAAAAGGGTGGTTGCGTACTCTATCAAGGGACTATCCCACCCTAGCATTCCATGCAAGCATCAACAAGTCATTTGGAAAAGTAAATGAAAAAAGCTGGACGCTTTGGCGTTGGGTTCATTGACCCAAATACCGTTAATGAAAAGATATGGGAACGTCATGGAAAAGAAACAGAGGAAAACTTGCTAAAGTTTTTGGTGGATCAAAATACCGAACCGGAAATACTGTTTCCTTACATCTACGGGTGAGTGTTACTATATATCTTGTAACACAAATTCTATTTATGCTTACTAGATGTTAGTAAGTGTAGTTGATGAGTTATATATGCACATGCCCGCTTAATTATACAAACGTGTGCGCATGCATGCAGTTGTCACTGGATCTTGCTAGTCATTGAACTTGACGAGGGAAAAGTTACATTACTGGACTCAATAAAGGAAACAAAAGAAATATACTACTTGAACGTTATTGGGATGCTCGACAGGTAATTTCAATCATTATCGCACTATATGTCGGCCTCGATCTTTAGTTCATTTCCTTATATCAGCTAATTAATAACTCCTTCATTCATTGTCTTTGCCGGCGGGCAGGGCTTATGCAAAGTTCAAGGAAAAGGTGAAAGGCCCTTGGAAAGAAAAGCTGTCATTTGTGAAACCCAGGGTAATAATTAATTAAGCACTACTACTAGCTAGCTACGTCTGCGCATCTCTCTTTAATTCTACTTTGATCACAATACCATTATCATGCTTGATTAATTATTATCTGATTAATTCTATTCTCGTAAAGTGCATGAGGCAGGTGCAGCGGACTAATTTATGTGGCTACGTAGTTTGCGAGAACATTCGCATGAAGACGTCCGAAAGGAAGCTAACGGACAAAAACTTTCAGGTACGTTTGCCAGAACACAATTCACAAATCTTTTTTTCATGATCTAATATATATACACATAACTAATATATCCATATTGATCTCCTTTTTTAATAAAGTTGCTCCAGATGCGGGATCAGCTCCTAGAAGATGACCGCATGAAAGCACTTCAAGAGGAAATAGCGGAATTTTTCCTCGAGCAGGTCATAAATCCCAATGGAGAATACTATTACCCGCTGTAATGCCTGCATTGTAATGGTCTGCAAATTGTAGGAGAAATTTTATGTACCAAGTTGTATGTGAATGCATGCATGGTCGGATTCGATGATGTGATATATATATTTGATCGGTTCTACGAGAAATTCTATTTATATATATATTATGCATAACATGTACAGTACGTAGTACCGTCAAATATGTTTGGAATCAAAAATAATTAAACCATAATTCATAAAACAAAAAATTAAATGGAAAACTAATAACCTTTTAGTCCCAGTTGGTGTTACCAACCGGGACTAAAGTTCTCGCAGCCCACGGCGCGGCCTCGTGCCACATGGCTGGCCTTTAGTGCCGGTTCATGCTGAACCGGGACTAAAGGGGGGGGGGGGCTTTAGTCGCAACACTTTAGTGCCGGTTCTGGAACCGGCACTAAAGGCCCTTACGAACCGGGATTATAGCCCGATTCTGCACTAGTGTCTCTTTATGCGGACGACGCGGCTCTGTTCATGGCTCCGATCAAGAAAAAGATGTTGATAATCTTGCGAGTATTTTGCGATGCTTTGGGGAGGTCACGGACCTTTGCACCAACTTTTTTTTTGATAGAAAGACTGTAAGGGAACCCCCTACAGTATAATTGGTGCAACAAACCCAAATTGCAAGTACTATGCCTAGAACCTGGGTGGGTGGGAAGGCATCAGCCCCTTCCCACCACTAGGCTACGCCTTAGTCTGCCCTTTACACCAACTGCCACAAGAGTTCAATGGTTCCCACTCGTTGCAATCATCTTGACTTTGATCATATAACCCAAAGTTTCCCAACAACTAGGGCTTCCTTCCCTTTGCGGTACTTGGGACTTCATCTCTTAGTTTGGCAATTGAAGTTGTTGGATCGACATTTTTTTTATGGACAAGGTTGCAAGCAAGTTGACAACTTATGAGGGCCAAACAACAACACCATTCGACACATGGCTCTTATCAAGTTCGTGATCAGTTCCCAAGTGGTCTATTTCATCACATCGTTGGTCATCCCGCCAAGCACCCTTCTTAATGTAAACAAACTTGAGAGAGCTTTCCTATGGTCCGGCTCGGACAAGATGACGGGGAAAAAATGCAAGGTGAATTGAGAGATTGTATGCCGGCCACTTGACTATGGGGGCTTGGGGTTCTCAACACTAACAAGTTTGCGCGTGCTCTTTGTTTGCGGTGGCCTTGGTATGAATGGAAGGAGCCTACCAAGATGTGGTTGGGGGATAGGAAACCCGTGTGATGAGGAGGACCTCAATTTTTTCTATGCATCCACCACCATCACTGTTGGTAATGGCGCGGAGACCCCTTTTTGGGATTCACCTTGGCTCCTTGGGTGCAAGCCTAAAGACATTGCCATGCTCATCCACAAAGCTTCCTCACGAAAAGAATTGGAAGGTGCGGGAGGCCTCAAGCACAATGTGTGGATTCTCAAGATCAAACCCTCCACCACCGTTTCCATTGAGCATATCACACAAATTTTCACCCTTTGGATGCTCTTGCATGAGGTGCATCTTGACAAGCTCGCTAAGGATGACATTATGTGGAAACATACGGTTAGTGGGCACTACGCGGTGGCCTCCCCCTACGAGGCGCAATTCCTAGGGATGGTGCACTCACCCATGGACCAAATGGTTTGGAGGGCTTGGGCTCCCTCCAAAAGTCAAGTTCTTTGCTTGGTTGGTACTTCAAGATAAAATTTGGACCGCCCATAGACTAGCCAAGCGTGGGTGGCCAAATTGCGTATTTACCTACTTTGCATTTCGCTACACTCTAAGGCCTTGGTTCTTGGTCATCGAAAAATTTCACATCTTTGGGTTGGTCACTTCCACTTGGCCCTTCATGGACTGGTCGAGGCTTGGTGGGCAAGTACCTGCGCCGACGGCATGCCAAACCGACAAGCAAGGTGTTTCCAGTCTGCTGTCTCCAATCGGGTGTGAAGTGTCCTTTTAGGTTTTGGCTGGTAGAGCAGATGTAGCGACCCGACCTCAAACGGTCAAGCCTCTGTGTATCTGTGCCATCCCTGGATCAGTATGCTTGCACACACAGTACATCAATGTATATATCAAAGTGCAATCACATGTATAAATAACGTATAGCTGATATATACCTTATTAATCTCAGTGGAAGTAGTCAAATGGGTGTGGAGTCCCATCAACGCCAACGGCAAGTTGAGTGCGGACCGTAACCCTATATCGTAACTCTTACCCGTCGGTAGAAAACCTGCAACATGATACGTTGCAGCCGTGTAGGTCAGTACATTGAATGTACCGGCAAGGTCACAATATGATGCAGATGAATAAGACTATTCTATATGCAAAGGCTTTGAGGCTCCGTGTCTGAGTTTTTGCGTAAAAGCTGATTTTATTTTCCCTACAACAAAGGAATGTCATGGAACTTCTACTACATGGCAAATACCTATTTGTATGACATGGTTCCGCCAACCAATGTCTCTTAGCCCAGTATAATCATAATAAGTGGCCCTCAATTAATTATCAATCCGGTGTTCAGAGTTCAGAGATAGATCCAAGTCCAGAGGCTCAAAATTTCCGCAACCGGGGACACGGCTAATCGATTAGGTTTTAACTCTGCAGAGTGTTGTGCACTTTACCCACAAGAATCGATCCCTCCCTTTAAGTTCTCGCACGTCAGAGTGTTTGAGAACAGGACGATCGAAACATGATCTTCCAAAGAGTTCCCCTGACCCACGTCCGGTGCTCATCCAAACCTACCGTTCGTCTACATCTGCTAGCACCGTCCTAGCCAGGGTCACAACTAAGGTCAACCAAGCCAGAGCCCATAATGACTTGTGGCTGCATAGGTAAGCTTCCGGGCATGAAGTATTCTTCCGTCTCTTCGAGTCTGGGTGAAGCTTTCTGCAAGATGTCATCCATTGGGTTCCCCCACGATGCTGGTGGCATCCACTGGGTTCCCCCATGATTCATCCCGGGGTCATCCACTGGGTTTTCCCACGATGCAAGTGGCATCCACTGGGTTTTTCCCACGATGCCCGTCAAAACCATCCTCCACCCAGTATTGTGTATTAAATCTTGTCTTGAGTCTTGAAGTCCTTGAAGATGCTATCATGCAGTCGTCGTCATTGACGTATGGTCTTCCATCTCACACCACTCACACTCATACCAATCCCCGTCTATGATAGCGTAGCATCAAAAAGAAATAACGTCCCGGGGCTTTAGTATCAGGGGTGTGGGTTCCTACCTCATGCTTCTACCCAACTACAAGATTCAATATCACTACTGGAGGGAATGATGAAGCGATGACACTAAATGCAATGAAAACATAGGTACTAAAAACATGGTCAAAGTGAACTTGCCTGGTAAGTTGATGAAGATAATATCGCTCTCGGAAACTTGATAACACTAGTCGTCACTCTCCGATGATAAATCTATACAAGCAAGCATAGTATTCACATAAGCAAACATGCTAGCACTCAATCATAACAATCAAAATAACAACGAAATCGAAATAGGATCGAAGGCAAAAACCAAAATAAACTCCAAATCACTCATATAAACTTATAGGGCTAATCTACACCACAACAACTCTACTTAACAACAAGTAAAAAGCCTAAAACAATTACTTAACAGAGAGTAAAAATAATTATTCACTAAGTAACATAAAGTATTTTTCCTATAATAAAATTCTAACAAAACAATAAAATAACACTATTTCTATTGCTAGCAACTAGTCATGCAACAAACAACACCTAGAACCTCAAGAATACTAAGTCTAATAAATCCTAGAAATTACCTACTGTTAAACAATAGAATATATGACACACTGGCGAAAACTAGCAAAAGAAACTAATTAAAACTAATTAATAATAATTAAACTACAAACAGTACTAAAAACAGAGTAAACAGTACTGTTTACAATAAAAAGCTAATTTAACTAACTCACTAACATGCAAACTAAACACTACTGCGTAGCTAGTCTAATAAGTAACCAGTAGCAAAAGAATCGGTCAAAAATAATATTCCTAACTCAAAATATCTTAAATCTAGTGATTTGAGAAAATTCAAACAAACTCAGATTTAAACTACTCAAATATGAATTATAATTGCACTAACAGAAACTTCATAACATTTGTGATCCAACGCAGTTGGAATCACTCAAAAATACCTCGTAGATAATTAACTATGGATTTTACAAGATTGAAACTATTCAGTTTTAAAAACAGAACGAAGAGGAAAAAAAATGAACAGTAGGTCGGGATTTACTGTAGCAGTTCCGGTGATGGGGTTCTGGTGGAGCTCCGGTGACGTCCTCCGGTGGCCCTCCGGCGTCGGGGAAGGGACGGTCGGGGGCGGCAGAGCGGGGCGGAGCGAGTGGTGGGGTCGGTGGGTGGCGGGGATGGCCGGAGGTGGCGGGGCCGGGCGGCGGTGGTCCGGCGAACTCCGGCGAGGTGGCGCGGTAGCGTGGGGCGAGGAGAGGCGGCTCTAGGGGCGGGTATGGATGCTGGAGGTGGCTATTTATAGGGGGAGGTCGGTTTGGAGAAGGGGGCAAGGGATTTCGCGAATCCCGCGATCTCCGGCGATGGCCGGCGCGGCTGTGCTCGGGAACGAAATCCCGTTCGTGAGGAAGGAGATGATCTGGCGCGATCGGGCCGGATTTGGCCCAAAAAAAATACCTTTCCTTTTTTAAAAGATTCCGCGAAGAAAAATCATTTTAGAAAATAAAATATAGGAGTATTATATATCAAAATGATCAGAAAAATAAGCCCAATTTAATGGGATACTTTCCAGGGGAAAATAAAACACTTTTTTAAAAATCATTTTTTTAAATTCAAACAAAAATCCAAATGACTTTCAAAACTCAAAGGAAAAATTATTCCAATATTTTTGGGGTGTCATGTTACTCCCTCTCAACACTTTTGTTTCAAGTGCTCTTTGTCAGAAAAGTTTTTGAATAAAATTCAAATGCCACTTTGAGTTAAAAACAAAATTTAAATGACAAATTCAAATGAAATTTTTCTTTACTTCCCACTCTCTTTCATTGAAGAAATCATGAGGATCATTGAGTGGCATGAAGTTTGAAATATTTCCAAATTCAAATATTTTCAAACAGAAACATTTTTTTTGGAAAGTCCTTTTATTCCCTCTCATTCAAAGCTTCAAAAGTTTAAAATTCCAATCAATTTCACTCAATCAATCACTCAACAATCAATCAAACAATCATATATTTTAATTATTATAACATTCCAAAATTTAGAATTTTGGGATGTTACAAACTACCACACTTAAAATGAATCTCGTCCTCGAGATTCGAAGAGGCTAGCAACACTAGTAGAAAAAGGACTTTACGTGAGCCCCATTAGTCCCGGTTCGGATACGGACCGGCACTAATGCAACCACTAGTGCCGGTTCCAGCGGCTAGTGCGGCGGCACACTTTAGTCCCGGTTCGTTTTGAACCTATAGTACCGGTTCGTGGCACGAACCGGTACTAAAGGAGTGGTGGCAGGCCTTTGTCAGGCTGGGGCCCCACGAGCACCTTCAGTACCGGTTCGTGACACAAACCAATACTAGAGGGTCACCTTTAGTACCGGTTCGTGATACGAACTGGTAATAAAGATGATCCTATATAAACCCTTCGTCCAGCCCGAGCTCTCTGCTCTTCCCCTTTCCTCTCCTCTCTGTTCTTCCCCTCCTCCTCGAGCTCATCCTCCATTTTTGCCAAAATTTGTCAAGATTTGAAGGCACCCCATCCATCCAAGTGTTCACAAAGGTTAGCAACTTTGTCCTTTCATCTCTCATTGCTAGATTACCTCTTGCATTGCTCTATAAGCTAGTGATTTGTGGGTTTTAGTTTGGGATATGCATGTGGTAGGTTTATTTGATTTATATGCAATTTGAGCTCAAATTAACTTGTTAGTTTGCATGTGTAGGTGTGGTTAACTTAGTGCCTTCCCGTCCCTGTCCTAACCACGTTTGATCGCCCCCGCACCATCTCGTCGCCGCCACCACCTTGGTGAACCCCTTGTTCTTAACCTTATTGTTGTATGATTTAGATAGTTACTTGTATAAATTTCTTACCCATACGTTATTTGTCATATATAGTGCCATGGTTTTGAAATCCGTCCCCGTCGGCCCTCGTACGGCTTATGATTCGGTTGTGGTATATTATCTTTTATAGCTATTTAATTTGTTTCATTTCGTGTTTAATTATGCGCATCAAGTTGACATAGATATTTTTATCTAGGAGGTATGTGAACGGGAAATTACAACTGACCCTCTTGTCGAGAAGTTAAGTTTAGTTGAAAAAGAAAACGAGTATTTAAAAAAAATGAAAATAATTGAAGACGAGAAGATGACACTGGAGTTGTATGTTGCCGACGTCATCGATGATCACAAGATCAAGATGGATGCAATGCGCTTGAAGCTTAGAAAATTTAGAAAATATGCCATTGCTAGTGAGGCTTGGTATCACTATGCCGTTGGATCAGCTGTTACCTTAGTTGCGATCTTGATCGCATTTATTGTTGCATTTAAATGCTTTAGCTAGAGAGTTTTTTGTATGTTGTTTTATGAAAATAAGTGTGTATGAACTTAAATTATGTATGAACTTGTATTAATTTGGTCTTTTCGGTGTTGTGTAATGAAGATGAACCGGCAATGGATGTACGATGAACGAATCTCTCCCCAGTTCACTACTGGCATGGGTACTTTTCTGGCCGCGGCTGAGGCAAACAAGCGGGCGGATGGTTTTATGTATTGTCCATGTGCTGGCTGTAAGAATGAGCGAAATTACTCTACCTCAAAAACCATTCACGTCCACCTGTTTGAGTCCGGTTTCATGCCACACTATAATGTTTGGACCAAGCACGGAGAAAGAGGGGTCCTAATGGAAGAGAATGAATAAGAAGAGGATGACGACATCTATCCTGGCCATGGGTTCCCCGAATACGATGGTACAACGACAATGGGGGAAGAAGCTGAAGAAGAGGCATCAGCTGAGCCCGCTGATGATCTTGGTCAGGCCATTGCCGATGCATCGAGAAACTGCGCAAGTGAAAAGGAGAAGGTAAAGTTGAAGCGCATGTTAGAGGATCACAATAAATTGTTGTACCCAAATTGCGAAGATGGCAAGAAAAAGCTGGGCACCATACTGGAATTGCTCCAATGGAAGGCAGAGAATGGTATACCTGACAAGGCATTTGAAAAGTTGCTGATAATGTTAAAGAAGATGCTTCCAAAGGACAACGAATTGCCCGATAGTACGTACGAAGCAAAGAAGGCCGTTTGCCCTCTAGGATTAGAGGTGCAGAAGATACATGCATGCCCTAATGACTGCATCCTCTACCGCGGTGAGTACGAGGAACGGAATGCATGCCCGGTATGCGGTGCATTGCGCTATAAGATCAGACGCGATGACCCTGGTGATGTTGAGGGCGAGCGCCCCAGGAAGAAGATTCCTGCCAAGGTGATGTGGTATGCTCCTATAATACCACGGTTGAAACGTTTGTTCCAAAACAAAGAGCATGCCAAGAATATGCGATGGCACAAAGAAGACCGTAAGAAAGACGGGAAGCTGAGAGCACCCGCCGACGGGTCGCAGTGGAGAAAAATCGAGAGAATTTGGAAGGACTTTGCAGATGACGCAAGGAACGTATGGTTTGGTCTAAGTGCAGATGGCATTAATCCTTTTGGGGAGCAGAGCAGCAATCATAGCACCTGGCCTGTGACTCTATGTATGTATAACCTTCCTTGGTTGTGCATGAAGCGAAAGTTCATTATGATGCCAGTGCTCATCCAAGGCCCTAAGCAACCCGGCAACGACATTGATGTGTACCTAAGGCCATTAGTTGAAGAACTCTTACAGCTGTGGAATGAAAAAGGTGTACGTGCGTGGGATGAGCACAAAGGGGAGGAATTTGACCTACATGCGTTGCTGTTTGTAACCATCACTGATTGGCCTGCTCTCAGTAACCTTTCTGGACAGACAAACAAGGGATACCACGCATGCACACACTGTTTAGATGACACCGACAGTATATATTTGGATAACTGCAAGAAGAATGTGTACCTGGGACATCGTCGATTTCTTCCGAGAAGGCATGCCGTAAGAAAGAAAGGCAAGCATTTCAAAGGTGAGGCAGATCACCGGGATAAGCCTTGCCACCGTACTGGTGATGATATACTTGATATGGTCAAGGATTTAAAAGTAATCTTTGGTAAGGGTCCTGGCGGACAATCTGTTCCGAATGACGCTCACGGACGCGCACCCATGTGGAAGAAGAAATCTATATTTTGGGACCTACCCTATTGGAAAGACTTAGAGGTCCGCTCTGCAATCGACGTGATGCACGTGACGAAGAATCTTTGCGTGAACCTGCTAGGCTTCTTGGGAGTGTATGGGAAGACAAAAGATACATCGGAGGCACGGGAGGACCATCAACGTATGCACGGAGAAGACGGCATGCATCAGGGTCGTGCCAGCTATGCTCTTACCAAAGAAGAGAAGGAAATCTTCTTTGAATGCCTGCTCAGTATGAAGGTCCCGTCTGGGTTCTCGTCGAATATAAAGGGAATAATAAATATGGCAGAGAAAAAGTTCCAGAACCTAAAGTCTCATGACTGCCACGTGATTATGACGCAGCTGCTTCCAGTTGCATTGAGGGGGCTTCTACCGGAAAACGTTCGATTAGCCATTGTGAAGCTATGTGCATTCCTCAACGCAATCTCTCAGAAGGTAATCGATCCAGAAAGCTTGCCAAGGTTAGAGAATGATTTGGTGTAATGTCTTGTCAGTTTCGAGTTGGTGTTCCCACCATCCTTCTTCAATATCATGACGCACGTCCTAGTTCACCTGGTCGAAGAGATTTCCATTCTGGGTCCTGTATTTCTACACAATATGTTCCCCTTTGAGAGGTTCATGGGAGTCTTAAAGAAATATGTTCGTAACCGTGCTAGGCCAGAAGGAAGCATCTTGAAGGGCCATGAAAATGAGGAGGTCATTGAGTTTTGTGTTGACTTTATTCCCGACCTTAAGCCGATTGGTCTTCCTGAATCGCGGCATGAGGGAAGACTGCGTGGAAAAGGCATGCTAGGACCGGAAGCAATAATATCTATGGACGGGAGTTCTTTTACGCAAGCACACTACACAGTTCTACAAAATTCCTCCTTGGTGGCTCCATATATGGAGGAACACAAGAATATTCTACGCTCCAAACACCCGGAGCAGTCTGAAGACTGGATTACACGTCAACAAACGGGGACTTTCATCGGTTGGTTGCAGACACGTCTCATGCGTGACGACGATGTTGAAGATGATCTGTACTTGTTGTCCCAGCAACCATCTTCGAATATAATGACTTTCAAAGGGTACGAGATAAATGGGAATACATTTTACATGATCGCCCAAGATAAAAAGAGCACCAACCAAAACAGTGGTGTCCGTTATGATGCAACCAACTTTCAGGACACATATTATGGTTACATAGAGGAGATATGGGAACTTGACTATGGACCTGATCTTAAGGTCCCTTTGTTTCGGTGCAAATGGGTCAAATATACTGGAGGCGGGGTACAGGTAGACCTGCAGTACGGAATGACAACAGTGGATCTCAACAATCTTGGGTACACAGACGACTCATTCGTCCTAGCCAATGATGTGGCTCAGGTTTTCTATGTGAAGGACATACTCTGGATAAGCGCTATTAGGCGTCTTGATCTATGTCTATACATTTTAATGCCTAATATATATGCCGCTTCTCCTAAGTCTTTCATCGAAAAACAACTTTTCAATGACTCTTTAATTGTACTAAGAAATTTCACGTCATTGGCAATCAACAATATGTCATCTACAATTAAGTTTAGAAATGATTTAAACTCGCACTAAACTTCATCTAGAAACAAGATTCTTTGCCATTCCTGATAAAGCCAAACTCTTTGACAACTTCATCAAAGTGTATATTCCAGCTCCTTGATGATTGCTTCAAACCATAATTGGCCCTTTGAAGCTTGCACACCTTACCGGCATCCTTAGGATCGACAAAACCTTCCGGTTGTATCATGTATACATCCTCTTCAAGGTTTCCATTTAAGAAACCTGTTTTGACGACCATATGCCATATCTCATAGTTGAAATATGCAGCAATTGCCATCATAATCCGCACAGACTTAAGCATTTCTACAGGCGAGAAAGTCTTGTCGTAATCAACTCTTTGAATTTGCCGGAACCCTTTCACGAGGAGCCTAGCTTTATAGATATAGCATTACCATCCGCGTCCATCTTTCTTTTGAAAATCCATTTACATTCAATAGGTTTCACTCCCTCTAGAGGCTCTACCAAGTTCCACACTTGGTTTTCGTACATGGATTCCATTTTAGATTTCATGGCCTTAAGCACTTCTTTTGAGCTGGGCGCCGCCATCGCTCCTCTGTAGTGCGCAGGTTCATCTTCTGCTAAGATGAACTTGATGACCCGTTGCGCCAATTGGCGCAAAGACCAATTGCAACCTACAAGTTAAGAAAACTATATGAAATCAAGTGCACTATTTGAAGAGACCAACTATCCAACTAGAACCTGGAAGTAAACTGAACTATTTGAAACACAAAATGGAAGTTAAGTGAACTGACCAACCGCAGGCTAGACGTTAAACGAACTACTTGAATGATTTTCTCCTCAACTATTTGCAAAGCATTATCTCATACTGCGTTCCTATTTACCTTGACCAAGATCATTGCACATAGCTTTTTCTTGGTGATTTTCTTTTGATGACATGAGATTCTGTTCATGATGGATTTTTTCCAACCATCTGCCACTGCGCAAATACCAACCACAACCACAAGTTAAGCAAGCAATCCGTTGCGCCATTGGCGCAGAAACCAACCGCGGCCCGTAAATTAACTAAACTACTTGTGAAACATAAAATGGAAGTTAAGTGAACCATTTGAAAATTCCAACTGCATCCATCGGCTCAAAGACCGAATGACCAAAAAATTAGGTGATTTATTCAAAGGACGTTTCTCGTGAATGATCTCAAAGTCATTATGTTCGTATTGCATTTTTATCTGACCTGTATGTTTATATTTAACAACGACAGACAACACTGATCATTGCCCATGCCCTCTGCTCTGGCCGGCCAGGTCATCCCAACAGCTGAATCGGTCAAAAGGTCGACCGTACCGTCTACGCTCCACGCCCTGAACTATCGGAATAGAGTACTCCTACTCGGAACAACGGAGGTGCTCTGTGATGTCTCGGCAGACCACAGAGTCCGATTACGGTGGAACTGAGTCCAGCTAATCATTGTAATGGGTTGTAAAACTTGCACCCCAGTAGACATAGACAGGTGGAGGTTCGTTGCCCTGCGTCGCCGGATTGTGCCGGCTAGAGTTTGTTCGTGAGAGCGCTCGTCGCCGTGGAGGGCCTCATTTCGATGGAAAGAGGGGCAGGGGTATCCTTCAAATAGTTCGTTTAACAACCGATCTACAGTTGGTGTCCAGTCGTGTCGGCTGTTCTGAGTGACCGCACGATTTTTGCCCATCCAATCCGACGTAGGAGGCTGAGCACGCCCAACTGACTAAAGGATTTGTGTTTGGTCACTCTGTTTGGGTATCCGGTGCGGCCGATCAATCTGAACTTTCACAACCTTGGCCTATGTTGGGGTGTCCGGCTCGGTGGTTTATTGGGTTCTTGCTTCGTTACCGGGTTCATCAACGGACAAACAGAGGGATGCACATGGTAGTTGCATTCGTACTATGTTGGTATAGTACGCGGTGTCTTGTCACCACGGGCCCTGGCCGGGCTTCGACCAGACGCTTTCTGCCATCACGTCCCTTTGGTCGGAGAGCGTCTTTTCATATGCGAGGCCTTTGAGCATCGAGTCAATTTTCGGTTGTCGTGAATGGACTCCGAGTGATTATGTTCATACTTCCACCTGGAAAACAAACTATTTGAAGGATTTTGTCCTCAACTATCTGCAAATGATTATGCTCATACCGCTTTTTTAACGATGATGGTTGCCCATAGATTTCTTTGGCGATTTGTTTTTTTAGATGACCATTGCGCCATTGGCATAGATACCAACTGCTGACACCATCTAAAGAGATCAACTGCAGCCATCGGCCCACCAGCGGGTCCCGTCCAATCCCACGCCCACCCGATGACTTTGGCGGGACCACACCCCCCTCCTTGCTATGGCAAATTCCCTGAGCCATCGTAACCGGCAGCCGGCCACCAAACGCCGGGCAGATACACCAAAGAGGCAGTCGGCCATGTGGAGCTATGGCCAGAGGCCGGACAGGTAACACCCCTAGGTCTGGCTCCCACAAGTATCTTTGGTCAGCCAGGGCAACCCAATAGCCGTTTTGCCCGGCTGCCTCCCAGATACCCGACCTTTTTCTGTTCGGACAAAGACCTCACCGCCCACCATAGCCGACCAAGTCATCCCAACAGCCAAGTCAATAGAAACGCTAACCGCACAAACCCCGGTACATTATCTGAACCATCGGAATAAGGTTCTTCTACCCGGAACAACTGAATCGACCTGTGACATCCGACCAGACCATAGAGTCCGAATAACGCGGAACTGAGCCCAGCTAGAGCCGAGAAGCGCCCCCGAGTAGCCAATTCGCACAGAGACCAACTGCAGCCCAGAAGTTAAGTGAACTATTTGAAACATAAAATGTAAGTTAAGTGAACTATTTGAAGACACCAGGTGTAGCCATTGGCAAAAAGACGTTTCTCCTAAATGGTTTGCAAGTGATTATGTTTGTACTGCGTGTGTATTTACCCTGTATATTTACCAACGACGGAAGTCGATCTCCTTCTTTGTGCAATTTGGAGACCATTTATGAGAGGGTAGGTCAATGCGCCAATTGGCGCAACTGGTCATCTAACCCATCTCCTTTCTTATCGGACGGTGACCTAACCGTCTTCTGTAGCCGGCCACGCCAGGTTCGCACCATGCATTGTCATACAATATATTTTTACCTTAACTAATAGAGGGCGAGACCGAGCAGAAATATCTCTTTAGCCAGAGAGTAGCTACAACCCAAAACTTAAGTGAACTATTTGAAATTGCAGCGTTTCCTCCTCTTCGAGTCCCCAACATTTGTTCTTGATTGACAAAAACATCCTTGGCAAATGCCTTCGCAGCTGTTCGTCTTTGATGAATCCAAGAATTTATTCTCCGAATACGAAACATGAATGGCCTCTACAGTCCCTACTAATCATTACACCAATCACAAAGGGCAACACAATAGGACCGGAGTTTTATGATGTTATCCTATGCATACGTTGTACTTCCATCAATATATCGCAAAGAGAAAAACTGCCTCTTGTGCCATATGAACCAGCTCTCAAGGAATCTATCAAACTAATGGGCGTTGGTGAAGTCAAGCCTACTGAAGTAGCTAACGAGGATGAAATCTACAAGAGGGGATCATTTTCCTCGAACATACCGTCGAGCATCTCGCCGACCATCGCCGGGCGTGTGTTGTGGTGTATGTTGAACTATTTTAGTTATGCAAAAGCTCCTCCATGCCCAGAGAGTTAATAATGCTACATCGATGGGCTTGTTACAGAAGATTAACAAACCCTTCCTCTAATTCTCTCCCCCCTGAATTTCAGCTGGGTGGGACCCCCCCTCTTAATCCAATCACAAATTGCTAAGTCAAACTCAACCCATAAAACGCCTGTAAGGTTCCCGTCGATGTAGCATTACCCTGTCCAGGTGCATTTGCACAGCCGAGGATAATCCATAGGGTGTTCCACCGGACTCGCCATCGAAAAAGAAGTGGAAGTGGACAAGAGAGGCGTGTGTTGCTGGGTAGAGGACACGCCCCACCAGATTGTACGTTTATAGGCCAGCGCGTGCGACATTAATAAGGCTTTCTTCTAGGACGGAGAGCAAACCGTCCTCTGTAGTCGGCCATGCCAAGTTCTCGACATGCGTTGTCATTCCATATATTCTTACATTAATACATGACCAGCTGCGCCATTAGCGAAAAGGCCAAGCGCAGCCCGAAAGTTAAGTAAACTATTTGAAATTGCAGCCCGTAGGTTAAACGAACCATTTGAAGGAAATTTTTTTCCTCAACCGTCTACAAATGACTATGTCCGTACTACATCTGCATTTGCCTCGACATGTTCCATGCAAAACAAAACAAGAGGAAAGCCGACGCGTGTCGTGTCAAATATATCCCCACACAACAACATGCCCTGTGAACCCCAACGGCTGGCCCCCGCGTGTGCAGCCTCGTACCTATGCCTGCCCGGATGCAAAACTACCGTGGGTGCCTACGGAAATGGGAAGGCATTGCTAGATCGCCCGGGGAGGAGACAAACCCCGATGGGCAAGAGAGCACTCTCTCCACCTCCCCAATTGGGTTCCCACCACCAGCGAGGGTGACCATAAAAGGCTAGGCACGACCGTAGCGCAGAAACAGCGGAATCTAGCCCCTCTATCATTCCAAGCATGCCAACCGGCCAAAGCGCCGCCTCCGTCATCAACTTACTCGAAGAGAAGAACGAGCCGGAGCAGGCCGGAGAGCAAGAGCCGGTGCAAGAGCCACGACCCGTCGAGGTCAAGGGCTACGCCCTCAACCTGGCAGACGACGTGTTGCACATCCTCGTTGCTTCTCATCATCTTGACATTTTCTATTGGATTTGGTTCCAGTTTCCTGCAAATTTAGCGAGGATAACTGCCTGGCTTTCAGCTATCTTTGCAACATGTGTTTCCATTTGCAAGTCCTTTCTTTGAGAGCCTGCACATCACCGGTTAATCCAACAATTTTTTCGGTCATTTGACCTAGTAAAGTATCATGTGACTTTAGAATATTGGTAAAGGTTTTATTTTATAGTGAGGGTTTCCTCAAGTCATGATCGGTTACCGTTGTTGTCCCCATTGTAGTTGTTTTGTGCTTCTTGGTTGCTAGGATATGGTGCCCTAGGAAAGTTAGAAGCATAGTTATGGTTCTTCCAATTTGGGTTATAATTATTACAAGCAATAAAATTTACATCGTTAACATCATCATCGGTAATAACATTGATGGGATCCTCTTCTTTACCTTTGATCACATCGATAAAATCATCTATTTTTTAACGAGCTCTTCGGTTTTTTTTCTTCAATAATAGAGTTTACCTTTTTAGTGGAGGACATTTCAACATGACATTGTGCATGGTTCTCTTGCATATCGTCAAGGAGTTCTTAGGCTTCTGCGATTGGTCTCCCCATAATTGTTTCTCCTGCAGCTGTATCAAACATTGGTTTTGACATGGGATTTAAAGCATTATAAAATACGTGAAGGATTGGTCATTACTCATCCCATGATTAGGACAATTTCTTATCGCTTCTTTTCATTATGTCGCATGCAAGCGCTAGGGGCTCGCGATCGTCCTGCCTGAAACCAATTATATTTGAACGCAGTTGCATAATTTTTGCAGGTGAGAATAATTTAGTCATGAACATGTTGTAACACATATTCCAAGAAGTAATGGTCCCTTTGGTCAAAGCCAAGATCCATTCTTTAGCTTTTCTTCTTAAAGAAAAAGGCAATAGACGCAACTTGAGGGCATCAGGCTTGTAAACTTTAATACGAGTCATATCACATAGCTCGGTGAAAGTGTGCAAATGCATACCAACGTCTTCAGATGTCGAGCCTTCAAGTTGGTTCGGATGAACCATTATGACACGATGATGTTCGATTTCAAATTGCTCGGCTGCAACATCAGGTACTGTAATAGGTGCCCGCATAAAAATTTCATCGGGACTTGCAAACTCCCCAAGCTTTTTCGCCATATTTTTTTTGTAAACTTGCGAAATAAAAACTAAAACAAAAGCTCTAGTCACCTGGCTAGGGTGGCAAAATAAACTTCCCCGACAACGGCGCTGGAGAAAGGGTTGATTACCTTTCAATCCAGTTTTGGATGTAGATAGTACCTGCCTTTTTGCCTATAGGTGACCCTGGGTACCGAACCCACGGGAAGGATTGTCAATAGAGAGGTGGTTCTTGCAAGCTTCTCTGTCGTAAAGAGTTACAGTTTCCCGGACCAAAATCACACAATTTTAAGAGAAAACAATACTAGAAAAAGAGGCATGGGCTAAGGTCTTACCTTGCAGCCGTATACTTAAACGTGGTATTTCATCTAAATATTCAAAAGGGTCCTAGTAGACACCGCTACTTATGTGTTGTCAACGTGAATAAGTGGGGATGTGTTCTAATAACCTCACGACCATCATAAACCTGCATCGCGATTCTATCGCCCAAGGCCCTTACCATCGCGCGGGGTTACCTCGGTTATGAAGGATTTCTCTGGACCAACGCATTGGGTGTTTAATGACTGCACCTCATGTATCGCAAGCGAATTTCTTTCAACTACCGTACTTGTCCTTACTATCAATGACTTTCGGCATAGCTTTCCACTCATCCCTGCACTTTACCTCCTCCTTCATCGATCCTTGGGATCCCAGGTACCTGCAGGGCCTTAGAACGAGAAAGAGGCAAGCAACAAATCCATTGCCATACACATAAATACGTTTGATCTTAAAGTCAATACCAACAATCCCGTGCACAAGTACATGGGGGTGTGAGGTTACGCCTTAGCCCATAGCCTAAGTGGACCACTCACACATCGCAGATGAATCACAAAAGAAAGACATTATAGATCAATTTTGAAGATGAATGATTGATAATAGTCTTACAATGTCGCGCGATGTATCTCAATTACAAGTGATGGATATGGCTAGGGGATGATTGCTATGGAGATGAAGATGTAGATGGGAATGGCGGCGGTTATGGAGATGGATGATGGTTTAGGGTTTCTTGACGCTCAGTTGCGAATGGGCTCTCCTCTGTTGCGAATGGGGTATCGCCCCTTTTATGAAGTTGGCTTGTGTTGACATCACGGTGCTGGCAACGGATAGTACGAGCAGGCACGCTCGTACCAGGCGCCGTCTGATGGGGATATGTACCTAGGGTAGGGTCATAGGCCTGACCTACATGCCCTACCTAAGGACACTGCCCCAGAAAGCTTAAGAGCTACAAGGAAGTCTCCGACTGAAATCGCCAAGACATACAAGTCACTCGACAATATACACTCGGAGGTACCTTTCACTCGACACTTACCTTTCACTCGGAAGGACCAGAAGACAGTCGACCACAGAAGCCCAGAAGTCACCCAGGGAGGCTAACGGGCGGGCGTTCATCAAGACCATTAATAGCATTTATGTTGTACGTTACCAGTAACGTACGTCTTTATAGCCACGATCTGACCCTTAAACGCTGGACACTTATGAGGGGCAGCGCACTCTATATAAGCCACCCCTCCCCTCTGGCATAAGGGTTGGTTCGCACCCCCTGTAACGATACTCCTATTACACTCGACAAAGAGCTCCCGAGCACCTGAGACGTAGGGCTATTACCTCCACGAGAGGGGCCTAAACTCATACATCTGTGTGTACACCCTCGCCGTAGCTAGGAGTCTGCCCTCTCCTTACGTACCCCTACCTTCTACTGTCAGACTCGTTCCCACGACAGTTGGCGCCCACCGTGGGGCAGGCGTCTAAGCGACTTCCGGCGAGGTTGCATTTTTTTCTCCTTTGTCATGTCTTCCGGCGGTGATTTGTTCCTGGGCCACGAGATCCGTCTTGGAGCGCTCACTTTCATCGCCGACGATTCGGCATGGCTCCGGGAGGCGCCTCTGGACGTTGAGGCGCTCCCGAGTCGCGGGGCGATGCACTTCTGCGCAAGCTCCTGCGGTGTTCTTCTCCTTCAGCCGTCGACTCCGTACGTGTCGGCCCTCCATGCTGTTCATCGCCGCAAGCGATCCGGTCATTCGCGGCTACAGCGTTGGGTGCGACATGCGGCGGCCCGCCAGGGGTCATCCCCGCAGATAGCGGCCATCGAGCCCGCCGAGTCACTTCTCGGCGTATTCGACTCGGCGTCAGATCGGTCCGGCGTTCCCTCCGAGTGCGAGAGCTGCGATCCTGCGGCTGAAGTTCTTATGGTTGGCTCTCATCAGAGTCCGTCGCCTGGCTTCAACCACGCCAGGCGCGAGATTGGTGGAACGTCGAATGATCAGCAGCGCCGGGATGAGGATGTTCTCCATACTCCCATCGTCGGCACGACTGCTGAGGCCCAGGCCATGGAGGCTACTCGCCTTCGACTCAAAGAGATGCAAGAAGCACTCGACGAGCGCGCTCGACAGCGTCCACCGCGTCCCAATCGACATCAGCGACAGTTGTTTCCGAGTGGATCTCGGAATAACGTCGAGGTATTCCGTACTCCAGTCTTGAATGTTGCAGCTGCTGCAAGGATTGCAGATTCTATCCAGCCGTCTCGGTCAGAGGCTGGTAGAGGTTTGCAGCAGATCAGAACGCTGCCCGAGGCAGCGCAACAGCAGAATGCGGCTGTTTCTCAGTCACAGAACAGATTACATAACAATTCGCCCGGGGCGGAGACAGTTCAGTCGGCCCACAGCCCTGGGTCACCTCTGCGCCAAAGAGGTGGAGGTTACCGTGAAGATCGGTACAGAGATCAGAGGAGAGATCAGCTTGCTCCCCGTTATCACCGCGATGACCGCCGTCGTGCGTTTTCTCCTCCGCGGAGTGGTTCATACGTGCCCCGGCACAGTGATGATAGGCGCCCGTTCGGCGATGAGCGGAATCCTGGATTTGACGCAAGGGATGTCCTCGCTCAAAGACGGGTCGACAGAGGCAAAGCCCACAGAGATGGTTATAACGGAGACTATCCGAGTGGAAGTGGAGCTGTTGTGTCTGGTCCCGAGTGTTTTAGCAGGGCCATTTGCTCTGCAGAGATTCCCCCCAACTTCAGGTTGGCGGCTGGAATTAGCAAGTTTTCTGGCGAGACGAAGCCCGAGACATGGTTAGATGATTACCGAGTGGCCGTGCAGATTGGTGGAGGAAACGACAACATAGCCATGAAGCATTTATCCCTGATGTTAGATCGTTCGGCCAGAGCTTGGTTGAATCGTTTGGCTCCCTCTAGCATCTATTGCTGGGAGGATTTGGCCCGAGTGTTTATCAGAACCTTTGAAGGCACCTGTAAACGTCCGGCTGGTTTGATTGATTTGCAGCATTGTGTTCAGAAGCCCAATGAGACCTTGCGAGACTACATTCAGCGCTGGTCCACCCTGCATCACACGGTGGAGAATGTTTCCGAACATCAGGCTGTTTGCGCCTTCAAGGCTGGTGTTAGATACAGAGAGCTCTATCTGAAGTTTGGTCGCACTGGTGATATTTCTCTGAGCAAGATGATGGAGATTGCCACTCGGTACGCCAATGGTGAAGAAGAGGACCGCCTCCGAAGCGGTAAAGGAAAAGCAGTTGACAATGATGCAGGCGGAAATTCCAATCGGAAGCAGAAGCGCAAGGCTGACCCCCCTGCTCCGGCAGAAGCGGCCGCTCTGGCGGCACAGGCCAAAAATAAAGGAAAATCCAAAGCTAAGTTCACCCCCAAGAAGTCAAAGAATCAATCGGGTATAGATGTTATGGATTTACCGTGTGCAATCCACACGAGGAAAGATGAAGAGGGCAATTTAATATTGCCAAAGCATACCACTCGACAGTGCCGTTTGCTGATCCAACAATTCAAAGAGAGCCAGTCGAGTGAAAAAGACCCTGAAAAGGAGGGTGAAGAAGATAAAGAAGAGTTTCCTGAGGTCAATGCCACCCTGTTGATTTTTGCTGATCTTGAGAGCAAGAGTCGACTGAAAGTTATCAACAGGGAGGTTAACATGGCGGTTCCCTCTACCCCCACATATCTCAAGTGGTCTCAGACTGCTATCACATTTGATCAGTCAGATCACCCTGCGCATATCGCTACCCCCGGGCGGCAAGCGCTGGTGGTGGACCCAGTCGTGGGGGGCACTCGACTCCGCAAGGTTTTGATGGACGGTGGGAGCGGTCTGAACATCCTATATGCAGATACCCTCAAGGGGATGGGCATTCCGATGTCCAGACTCAGTGAAAGCAACATGCAGTTCCATGGCGTCATCCCTGGGAAGAAGGCCCGTTCACTCGGTCAAATAGCGTTGGATGTTGTGTTTGGTGACAATAAGCATTTTCGCAAGGAAAAATTGACATTTGAAGTGGTGGACTTCCAAAGCGCGTACCACGCCATCCTTGGTCGTCCGGCTTATGCCCGTTTCATGGCCCGTCCATGTTACGTGTATCTCAAGCTGAAGATGCCCGGACCCAAGGGTGTGATCACAGTCACTGGCAATCGACAGAGGGCTGAGGAGTGCCTTCAGCAGGGCTCCAAGATCGCCGATCATTAGATGGCTATGGTTGAATTGGAAGAGTACAAGAAAAACGCTGATCCTTCCGACCTGTTGCGCGCTAAGAAGCCCACTTCTGAGTCAGCTTTTCAGTCTGCAGGAGAAGTGAAGAAAGTGAACATTCACCCGACAGATCCAACTGCTGCCCTGACCAACATCTCGACGACACTCGACAGCAAATAGGAAGCCGAGCTCATCCAGTTCCTCCGTGAGAACTGGGACATCTTCGCATGGAAGCCTGCTGACATGCCTGGTGTACCCAGGGAACTGGCTGAGCACCGGTTGAGAGTTGACCCGAAGGCCAAGCCTGTGAAGGAGCATTTGCGTCGGTCGGCAATGGAGAAGCGAAAAGCAATCGGCGAGGAGGTGGCTCGTCTCTTGGCGGCTAAGTTCATACGTGAGATTTACCACTCCGAGTGGTTATCAAACGTCGTTATGGTCCCTAAAAAGGACAAATCACTCCGCATGTGTATTGATTTCAAACATATCAATCGGGTCTGCCCGAAAGATCATTTTCCACTCCCCCGCATTGATCAGATTGTCGACTCAACTGCGGGGTGTGAGCGTCTATCTTTTCTGGATGCTTACTCTGGTTACCATCAGATCCGTCTGTTTGGTCCGGATGAAATAAAGACAGCCTTCGCCACCCCTTTCGGGTGTTTCTGTTATATCACCATGCCTTTTGGTTTGAAGAACGCTGGCGCTACTTTCATGCGCATGATTCAAAAATGTTTACTCGGTCAGATTCCTCGGAATGTTGAAGCCTACATGGATGACATTGTCGTCAAGTCTCGCAAAGGTTCCGACCTGTTGTCTGACTTAGCTGAAACATTCGCCAATCTGAGGAGATATGATATCAAGCTAAATCCGACTAAGTGCACTTTCGGTGTTCCTGGCGGCAAATTACTCGGTTTTCTCGTTTCTAAAAAGGGAATCGATGTTAATCCTGAAAAGATCGGTGCCATCACCCGAATGAAAAGCCCTGAGCGTGTGCACGATGTCCAGAAGCTCACAGGTTGCTTGGCAGCATTGAGTCGATTTATTTCTCGTCTCGGTGAAAAGGCATTGCCTTTATACCGACTGATGAAGAAGTCTGATACATTCGAGTGGACTCCTGAAGCTGAAGCAGCGTTTGTCGAGCTCAAAGCTCTGCTTTCCACCCAGCCGGTGCTTGCTGCTCCGCACAGTAAGGTGCCATTGCTATTGTACATAGCGGCTACTAATCAGGTCGTCAGTACAGTTCTCACTGTCGAGAGGGAAGAGGAAGGTAAAGCTTACAAAGTCCAGCGTCCTGTTTATTACGTCTCTGAAGTGTTGAATCCTTCGAAGCAAAGATATCCACATTACCAGAAGCTCGTGTACGGTATATATCTGTCAGCTAAGAAGGTGGCACATTATTTTCAAGATCACTCAATTTCAGTCGTCAGTGATGCTCCATTGTCTGAAATTCTCCACAATCATGATGCGTCTGGTCGAGTGGCCAAATGGGCTATTGAGCTCCTCTATTTTGACATTAAGTTTGAAGCAAAGAAAGCAATCAAGTCTCAAGCCCTCGCCGATTTCCTGGCCGAGTGGACTGAACAGCAGCAGCCGGTCCATGTTTACTCGGCACACTGGACCATGTTCTTTGATGGCTCGAAGATGCTGAATGGGTCTGGTGCTGGCGTAGTACTGGTGTCCCCAAAAGGCGACAAACTCAGTTACGTTTTGCAGATTCACTTTGATTCCTCCAACAATGAAGCTGAATATGAAGCACTCTTGTATGGGTTGCGTATGGCCATTTCACTCGGCGTCCGGCGCCTGATGGTATATGGCGACTCTGATTTGGTGGTCAATCAAGTGATGAAAGAGTGGGATGTCAGGAACCCCGCTATGACAGGATACTGCAATGCAGTAAGGAAGCTTGAGAAGAAATTCGAAGGCTTGGAACTCCATCATGTTCCCCGAGTGAAGAATCAAGCAGCTGATGAGCTGGCAAAGATTGGATCCACTCGGAAACCTGTCCCCAGCAATGTATTTCTCGAGCACCTTTATTCTCCTTCGGTGCAGGAAGATCCTTTCACTGAAGAGCCCCCGCAAGCAAAGAGCACCTCAGATCCGACTGAAGTCGACGTCCCAGCAGTTATTGATCTGGTTATGGAGATTTTAGTGATCATCCCCGACTGGACTGTTCCTTATATTGCGTATATTCTGAGGCGAGAACTCCCAAATGATGAAGATGAAGCTCGACAGATAGTCCGCAGATCCAAGGCTTTTACTGTTATGGATGGACAACTCTACAGAGAAAGTGTGACTGGCGTGATTCAGCAGTGTATTTCTCCTGAAGAAGGTCGACTGATTTTGGAGGAGATTCACTCGGGAACTTGTGGTCATCATGCGTCCTCTAGGACAATCGTTGCCAAAGCTTACCGAGCGGGTTTCTTTTGGCCACGCGCCAATGAGATGGCTAAAGATATAGTCGATCACTGCGAAGGATGCCAGTTTTATTCGAACCTGTCACACAAACCTGCGTCTGCCTTGAAGACTATTCCACTCGTCTGGCCGTTCGCTGTATGGGGCTTGGATATGGTTGGACCCCTTAGAACAGGCCAGAGTGGATTCACTCACGTACTGGTTGCAGTCGACAAGTTCACTAAGTGGATCGAAGCTAAACCCATCAAGAAGCTGAACGCCCGCACTGCTATCAAATTCATGAAAGAAATAATATTCCGGTATGGAGTCCCCCACAGTATCATTACAGACAACGGCTCTAATTTTGACTCGGAAGAGTTCAGATACTTTTGCTCTTCTCAAGGCACTCGGGTGGACTACGCGTCCGTTGCACACCCCCAGTCTAACGGTCAAGCTGAGCGAGCAACCGGTCTTATCCTCCAAGGACTGAAGCCTCGGCTCATGCGAGATCTTGATCATGCTGCTGGAGCTTGGGTCACTGAATTGCCGTCTGTCCTGTGGGGCTTGAGGACAACTCCAAACCGGTCGACTGGACGCACTCCTTTCTTCCTTGTGTATGGAGCTGAAGCCGTTTTGCCAAGTGACGTCCTTCACAATTCCCCCCGAGTGGATTTATACTCTGAAGACGAAGCTGAGCAAGCTAGACAAGATGGTGTGGATCTCCTAGAGGAAGAACGAGAGATGGCCCTGATCCGGTCGACTGTATATCAACAAGACCTTCGCCGCTTCCATGCGAGACGCGTCAAGAGCCGTTCATTCCACGAAGGTGATCTGGTGCTCCGAGTGGATCAGCAGCGGCCCCACAAGTTGGCCCCAGCGTGGGAAGGCCCATTCGTCGTCACCAAGGTGCTGAACAACGGAGCGTACCAACGTTTCAACTTGAAGAAGAATATTGATGAGCCACGCGCCTGGAACGCGGATTTGCTTCGACGCTTTTATACTTGACGACTGAGTTGTTTTGATGTAATAAGAGTGCTCCAGACGATGTCGTTTGTTAAGTTATGACTTCCGCAGTCTATTGTCGATTCCGATCACACAATTTCGCATTCAAAAACTTTTCCATGTGAAGAGCAACCCTCTTGCTCGGGGGCTTAGCTGCGAATCCGTTTCGCCTAAGTTAAGAACCCTTCCGAGTGTACAACATTCAATACACTCGGAGACTTAGCCGCGAACCAGTCTTCGCCTAAGTTCAAAAAACCTCTCCGAGTGAAGAGCAACCCTCTTGCTCGGGGGCTTAGCTGTGAATCCGTTTCGCCTAAGTTAAAAACCCTTCCGAGTGTATAACATTCAATACACTCAGAGACTTAGCCGCGAACCAGTCTTCGCCTAAGTTCAGAAAACTTCTCCGAGTGAAGAGCAACCCTCTTGCTCGGGGGCTTAGCTGCGAACCCGTTTCGCCTAAGTTAAAAACCCTTCCGAGTGTATAACATTCAATACACTCGGAGACTTAGCCGCGAACCAGTCTTTGCCTAAGTTAAAAAATCTCTCCGAGTGAAGAGCAACCCTCTTGCTCGGGGGCTTAGCCGCGAATCCGTTTCGCCTAAGTTAAAAACCCTTCCGCGTGTATAACATTCAATACACTCGGAGACTTAGCCGCGAACCAGTCTTCGCCTAAGTTCAGAAAACTTCTCCGAGTGAAGAGCAACCCTCTTGCTCGGGGGCTTAGCCGCGAATCCGTTTCGCCTAAGTTAAAAACCCTTCCGAGTGTATAACATTCAATACACTCGGAGACTTAGCCGCGAACCAGTCTTCGCCTAAGTTCAGAAAACTTCTCCGAGTGAAGAGCAACCCTCTTGCTCGGGGGCTTAGCTGCGAACCCGTTTCGCCTAAGTTAAAAACCCTTCCGAGTGTATAACATTCAATACACTCGGAGACTTAGCCGCGAACCAGTCTTCGCCTAAGTTAAAAAACTTCTCCGAGTGAAGAGCAATCCTCTTGCTCGGGGGCTTAGCTGCGAACCCGTTTCGCCTAAGTTAAAGACCTTTCCGGGTGTATAACATTCAATACACTCGGAGACTTAGCCGCGAACCAGTCTTCGCCTAAGCTCAGAAAACTTCTCCGAGGGAAGAGCAACCCTCTTGTTCGGGGGCTTAGCTGTGAACCAGTTTTCACCTAAGTTAAAAAAAATCCTTCTGAGTGTAAGGTATTCCTAACACTCGGAACTTAGTTGCGAACCAGTCTTCGCCTAAGTTCCATTCGAGAATTAAATAAATTCAGCCAAGCAAAACGTCAGAAAGCAAAAGGCGAGTAAGACTAGAATCTCTAGCGCAGCAAAAACTTGTTCGCGCAAAGGGAAGTTCTCAGGCTTAGGGCCTGAACGAAGGTTTAATCGGTTACACCATCACTCGGCATACCGAGGCAAATAAAGTTTTTACTGAAAGCAAAGTACTTGTTCAAGCTCCAGTAGGGCTTGAGGGCTCGACAAAGGTGTCCAGGTCAATTCCGTCGGCGATCCGAGTGGCTGCTTCGATGAAAGTCTCCATGAAATCTTCAAACTGAAGTTTCTTTGTGTTGATCACTCGGAGGGCCTTCAGTTTGTCCTCCCTGGCCTCCTTGCAATGAACCCTGACGAGTGAAAGTGCCACATCAGCACCACAACGAGCAGCGGATTTCTTCCATGCCTGCACTCGACTGGGAATTTCGTTGAGGTGAGTCATCATAGACTCGAGGTCAGTCTGGAGAGAATCTTCAGGCCACAACTCCTTGTTGACCTTCTCGAACGCAGCCTTCAGCCGAGTGACATATCCTTGGACACTCTTAAGACGAGCTTCGAGTCGAAACATTTCCATGGCCACGGCGTCTCCGACGAGTGACTTCGTGGGGTCCAGATTGGTTCCGATTTCTTCGGTTTCCTTCTCAAAGTCGTGACAGAATTCTGCGTGAAGAGAAAGGGAAAAGGTGATCACAATGCCGTTCTGAGGAAATCAAAGAAATTCATTCGACAGAAGAAAGTCACCTTCAAGCATGCTGAACATTTTCTTCGCAAAGTCTCCTAAGTGTTTTTCCAGAGCACTCTTTCCCTTGGTCTGCACTTCAAGTTTTTTGATCCAGTCGGATCGTTCCTGCTTGAGTTTGGTGTTCTCTTCTTCCAGTTTACTGGCTGTAGCAAGTTTCTTCTCAGCAGCTTCAGTTTTCTCCTTCGCTTCCTTCTGAGCATCAGCAAGTGATTTGTCCTTGTCCTCGAGCGCCTTCTTCATGGTATCTAAAGAAATAACATTGTTGAGTCGCGCTCGAAGACGACGGTTCTCATCACGTACGTCTGTTCGAGTGGATTCGCTCGGTTCAAAGAACGGAAGATGAAAGTGATAATGCAATTGGTTGACAAGGATTACCTCCCAAAGTCTTCAATTCGGTCTGTGCACGGTCCAGGTTGTTGTTCGTCAGCTCCAGATCCAGCAGAAGTCGATTCTTCTCCTTCTCCAGCTCGACGTACTTGGTCCCGAGCCCACAGGCTTTCTGAAATCAGCAAAGAAGGGGTTCAGTCGACATGGATATTTCTCTACTCCCGAGTGGAAAAGTACAAGTGCAGTCGACTGAAAGGCGGCCCGCCGCCCCACCCTACAACCCTATACAGCGTCATATCATGGTTGATGGAAATGATGTCCATGAAACCTGCAGAATGGTTCTTAAGACTACTGCCCATCGTCAACGATCGACAGTAGTCTCGGGGACTACACCCAGTGGGTGCACTCAGCGTGCCCCCACTGGATACAAAAACACTCGACCAGGTCTGGCCTGTCAGAGTATAAACAAAGAAGCAAGCAAGGGAACATTGTCTCTATCAGACCCCCGCCGATACAAGCACTCGACGGCGGTCTCGGGGACTACACCCAGTGCACTCAGCGTGCCCCCACTGGACCTACTATCACTCGACCAGGCCCGTCCTGTCGAGTGACAAGCAACTTTCAATCAACTCTAAGACCCCTGCCGATGCCTTCGTCATTCGACAGCGGTCTCGGGGACTACACCCAGTGGGTGCACTCAGCGTGCCCCCACTGGACCAGAAACTACCTGATCTACTTGCGAAGAAAACACCCAGTGGGTGTAAAATCAAGGTGGACAGGAATTCAATCGGAAATGAACTTACAATAGCACTTACTCGGACGTTGGCTTGAAGCGCTGAGCTGGCGTCATAGGCCAACTTGCTGGCTTCATACGCCTCCTTTGTTCGCAGCATCATCTGCCCAGCCTGAATCATGGCTTCCTTGGCAACTCCAGTTTGGTCCTCCGGGACGTGATACAAAGGATATGCGGGCGTCGAATGAGTTGGTGCTGTAGCTGAGGCAGCAGGAGGTGCTTCAGATTGTCCAATAGGTGCTGAAGCCACCAGAATTGAAGTGGCTGGCGGAGCACTCGACAGCGGGGCCACAAGGACTGGAGGTGTCACAGCAGTCGACCCATGGGGCGTCTGTCCTGACGATGTTCTCCGAGTGTGTACGTGTGGAGCCTCCAGAGGCACAGCCTCATCTTGCGTTCCTCGCTGCAGCTCCTCGTCATCTTCCAGTTTGATGACTTCGTCAGCTATCAATCGGCAATTTTAATCAAGTCACTTGACAGTTATTCTTCAAAAAACAAAGTAGAGTGTGGGTTTGTTATACCTTGTTGGGAGGTGGCCGCATCAGGAGTGTCCACTTCCATATGGTCCCCATCATTTCACTGGGGCGACGTCACAGAAGTAGCAGCTCTGGCGGATAAACTCCACTCGGTCAGCAGAGACATGAAGTGCCACAATCACAATTGCGGGAAAATAAACACTCACGTTGAGGCAACAGGCACATCAATCTTGATACGAGGCAGGGCCTTCCGAGGTTTTGGCGCGTCCGGCTTGAGTTGTTTCGCAGCTTTTTCAGTCGACCCTGATGTTGCAGTACGGTCACGCTTTGGGTTCCTTGTGCTCGACGCCACAGTTTTGCTCGGAGTAAACTCTGGGTCTTCTTGCTGCTTGGTGCGACGCCCGGTACGCAGAGGAACCTGAGCTTCCACCTCGCCTTCCTCCAGGTCGTCGTCGCTGCTCTCACTGTCGTTGGCATAATCGCCGTCTGCGCTGTCATCTACGCTCCCTTCTTCTTCGTCAGGCTGTTCTCCGTTTGGCACGGGAGAGTACATGTTTGTAAATTCCTGCAAGATACAAGCTTCAAAGTTAGTCGACTGAAGATCCAGTTACTCGACAATCGACAGACGGATAACTCACCAGGTTCTTTGGTGGGTTCAAAGCAGAAAAGGGTGGAATTCGCTTGGCTCCCTCGGGATTATCACAGGCTCCGGTGATGCTCCTGAGCCACTGAGAAACGGTCTCGTCGGAAACTTCTTCAGGATGAGTCCGAGTGGTATCCTCAGGGCCCGAGTAATGCCACATGGTGTGATCCCGGGCTTGGAGAGGCTGGATCCGTCGACTGAGAAACGTTTCAAGGAGATCCAAGCCAGTCACTCCGCCGCGGATGAGATCAGATACAGCGTTCACTAGGATCCCTACCTGGATTTTCTCTACCTTTGTCACGTACAGTGGTTTGGGGGTGGTAGGTCGATCCAAGGTGAAATGAGGAAGTCCAGTCGACATATTTGGTGATGCAACATCCTTGCAATAGAACCATGTCGACTGCCAACCCCGGACAGAATCAGGAAAGGTCATGGAGGGAAACACACTCCTACCTCTCTTTTGGATCCCTAAGCCACCACACAGTTGGATTACGTGGGTTTTGCTATCACTGGGATTGGCTTTCTTGATAGATTGGGATCTAACAGAGAATATGTGTTTAAACAAACCCCAATGCGGAGGACAGCCCAGGAAGCATTCGCACAAAGTTATGAAACAAGAAAGATAGGCAATTGCATTCGGAGGGAAATGATGGAGCTGCGCCCCGAAATAGTTCATGAAACTACGGACGAATGGGTGGGGTGGCATGGAGAAACCTCGTTCGACGTGGGTGAGAAGCAGAACTCGCTCGCCTTCGCGTGGCTCTGGCTCGGTCTCCCCCTTCGGCAATCTCCAGGACTCCGCAGCAATCAACCCGTCGACGACGAGATTTTGCACATCCTCCGCCGTGACCGTCGATTGGAGGAAATCCCCCTGGATCCACCCCGGCGGCACCGTCGACCGGGCGCCCGACGGTTTCTTCGCCTTGGCTCCTCCCTTCTTGGTGCGCTCGAGCTTCTCCGTCTTGCCCTTCGTCATGGCGGCGGCGGTCGCTGGAGCGGAGTTGAGCAGAGGAGGAGGTGAAGAGCAGATTTGGGGGAAGAATATTGTACCAGCACCGGCGTCGTCGCCCCTTATATCCGCCCGTGTGGGTCACTGACCTGCGGGCCCGCCAGATCTCTGAGTATCCCGAATTCAGAGGAGGCACATCACGTGGCGATCCAGGCGGCGCGATAATCGAGGCGTCGTGTCCCCGCTTGCCTTTGCGGTTGCGTCATCCCCGCTCGGCGCGCGTTTATCCAATTTTCGGATCCCGTAAAATCCGGACCCGACGGAGCTAACCATCACATCAGAAGACTCTGCAGACAACTCGAACCTGATTTCGAGCTCAGTTTCACTCGGACCTGATTTCGAGCTCAGTTTCACTCGGATATACTTCAAGACAGAATCGATCAGGGCGAACGATAAAGGTCCCAATCGACGCAGATTTCTAAGAAGCCTCAAAATGCACTTGGATTTTTTGTGTCTTGTCAGAACCTGCATTGACACTTTTTACACTCGAACCCCGATCCATTCGGGGGCTAATGATGGGGATATGTACCTAGGGTAGGGTCATAGGCCTGACCTACATGCCCTACCTAAGGACACTGCCCCAGAAAGCTTAAGAGCTACAAGGAAGTCTCCGACTGAAATCGCCAAGACATACAAGTCACTCGACAATATACACTCGGAGGTACCTTTCACTCGACACTTACCTTTCACTCGGAAGGACCAGAAGACAGTCGACCATAGAAGCCCAGAAGTCACCCCAGGGAGGCTAACGGGCGGGCGTTCATCAAGACCATTAATAGCATTTATGTTGTACGTTACCAGTAACGTACGTCTTTATAGCCACGATCTGACCCTTAAACGCTGGACACTTATGAGGGGCAGCGCACTCTATATAAGCCACCCCTCCCCTCTGGCATAAGGGTTGGTTCGCACCCCCTGTAACGATACTCCTATTACACTCGACAAAGAGCTCCCGAGCACCTGAGACGTAGGGCTATTACCTCCACGAGAGGGGCCTGAACTCATACATCTGTGTGTACACCCTCGCCGTAGCTAGGACTCTGCCCTCTCCTTACGTACCCCTACCTTCTACTGTCAGACTCGTTCCCACGACACCGTCTTCTCTCCTGGTTGCGCCTCCATGCCTCCGTTTGCTCAAGGTTGTTCGCTTAACTTGTATTTTCCATATACGCTTCGATTTCCTCCCTTATATGGCCCATTCTTCCGGGAAACAAAATAAACAAATGGATTCGCAATCTTTTGCTTTTATTAGTCACTAGTATAGTATCGAAGTGACTCTCTCGGAATATCCGGGATATCCAGTTTAAACAATGGCGAAAATGAGTGTAAAAATACACTCATCAGACATGCCATAGACCAAGGACTCCACCATTGACCATCGGTCCCAAATCCGATGGGGAGTGCTACACCGTTGAGGAGGCAACTTGCTGGGAGTGGAATGTCGACACTCATTGGTTTCAAAGATAAGAGCAAACATGAAGTAGGCAAGGGTGCAAGTCAAATCAGGTTGAGTGGGTTGACGAACTTGATAATCTTCGTCCAGCTCATCTCATTGTGATGTTGTTGTTATCATGTGCAAGGTTAGTACATCGGGCCAAATGTTAGTACTTTCCTATAATACATAGCCAACACCATTATCGATGAAATTCTTTGCTATAATGCTAACAAAAATGATTCTAAATGCTTTGACATAGTATGGAGACTATGACGGAGCTAAGTGTTGCAAATGCTCTGGAGTGTATGGTGCTTGTTGGTCATGAACTCCTGATCTCACTTATGCTTGTTTGTATGCTTGTTGGTCATGACTTGTTGCTTGAATGGACCATCTATATGCGCTTGTATGACTATATATGGATATGTGCTAGTATGGACATGAGATATGGTCATGAGATTGTTATGTGCTAGTTATGTTAATTTGCATATGCGGTATATGTGGTGCTTCCTGTAATGTATGAGTCTATATATGTTGCTAAATTGTAGGGGTGCTTCAGTAAGCGAACAAAAGAAAGAACCTACTGGATAATAAGCCGAGTGCCACACTCGACTTATAGGGGTAAGCCAAGTGTTGCATTCTGCTTAGGTGCTACATGGCACGATCTAGGAACACAAGACCAAATGACACTGCAGGTGCAGGGGTAAGCCGAATGTCACCCACATTCACTTGACTTATTATCAAACACGTGGCAACACCTGGGTACTCCTAGTAGACGTGTAAGTCGAGTAACGGACACTCGGCTTATATATATATGTCGAGCATGATTCAGCCAAACCTTCTATCGACAAACTGTAAGCCGAGCGCCCTAGAGAACACTCTGCTTCCCTTGGACACGTGGCCGTCCCTAGGGCCTGCTGGCAGAATTGGACGCCGAGAGGAAGACACTCGGTTTCATATAAATTTGAGTATTTGACAAAAACCGCCAGCTTATAAACAGGTGCCACGTGGTACTCCCGTTAACGCAGCTTGGCCGTGAAAGTGCTTTATGTTGCCGAGCACCTGCATTTAGCACTCGCCTTACGCTTTGCCGAGTAGACGACAAAGTACACTCGGCTTACACTCGGTTGCCAACATGGTGTAAGTCAAGCCCCGGAAGCTGAGTGTGACACTTGGCTTATAGTTTTGCAGAGTATATTTTGAGCCTTTGCAGAGTATATTTAATGTATTTCCTATAGTGCAAATTACTTAGCGGCATAAGCCGGTTCCAAAAACGAATCAACATCGCTGCAAGTAAAAGTTTGCACTATTTTCGTGTTGAAAAATAAGTTTGATTACGCATCATAGTTGAAACTAAGCTTGATGGATGGATCCTATGATGATGACTTGATGAGACGTTCGTTCATACTGCGCCAATAATAATATTACCATACCATTAACATTCTTCAGGAAAGTTGATCTGCCGCTGGTCTGGTGATGGTAGTGCGGTGACCCTGGCTGGGTCAATGCAGTGCGCATAGAGCCATAGAGTCGCCTCGCTATCTTAGGCTGAAGAAAGTGTGGCGCCAAAAGGAGGTTCAGACCAATGAGATGGACAGGAAAGGCCTCAATGCAGTGCGTATAAGCCATAGAGTCGTCTCGTTATCTTAGGCTGAATAAAGTGTGGCGCAAGGTTCAGACTTCAGACTAATGAGAAGGACAGGCAGGGCCTCTCTGGATCGCAACCAGGAAAAACATATGCATAAGAAAATGTAGGAATTTGACAGGTATACACGTGCGGCACAGATTATTGTAAAACACATAAAACTTGCAGAAATAGTCTTTTTTGCGAAAAAATACATGCAGAAATAGTGTTTTTTTGTGAAAAAACTTGCAGAAATAGGTGTTCAATAGAACAAAGGAAGAACACAAGGAAAGTGAGATTCCTGGAGATGTTGAAATTTCATCGAAATTAAGGCATAGGAAATCAACCCAAAGAATATTTCCGGGACAAGTCCGCAACACTAAGATCCTCCAAATATCCTATGAAATTCCTACGATCCAGAGAGAGCTTCAACTATTTTTTTAATCTGATTCCTGTCCTTTCAAAACAACGTTTTGTGCAAGTTTTAGCAACATTGGTAGCTGTTCTGGTGTTCTTGGCCTCACGAGAATTTGATTCAAAGTAATTATCCATTAAGCAAATCTATGGCTAGACATAGAGAACACTTACTGGGTTCCCCTGCCTCCGGCCGGCGCCGCCGCCGGTCCGCCTCATCTCCGGTGGCCTTAGGACCATGGCGGCGCGGTGGATCCCAGCCCTTGCCGGTGGGAGGGCTCCGTTTTTAGATGTTGCTTTTAGTTTTGCTAGGGTTTGTTTCCTACTCAAGAAGACGAGACGGCGGCGGCTGCCTGAAGATGGAATAAGGTTCTCCCCGCCTAGCCCCGTCTCGATGGTGCGTCTAGCATCGTTGGTGGGCGTGTGGAGGTGTATCTCCGGCTGATCTGCCCTTGGTGGATTTGCTCGGATCTGATCGTAGTTCGTCTACGTTCATGTGTCTCCAGTTTGAATCCTTCTGATCTACGCTACTCTTCAACGGCAGCGGTTGCTGTTCTGGTGCGCTGGTCCTATGGGGCCTTAGCACGACGACTTCCCGACTGTCAACTACAACAAGTTTTGCCCGGCTCCGGCGATGGAGGGGCGATGATGGCGGCACGCCTTCGGCTCGCTTCAGTGCTTGTAGTCGTCGGTAGGTGGTCTACGGATATAGATGTAATTTTTATTATTTCTGATGTTCGTTGTACTACCATGATTGAAGATGAATAGATGGAAGTTTTCTCGCAAAAAAAAAACAGAGAACACTTACATTTTCCCTTTTTGTTTTGAGGAAAAAAATTCATTTTGAGCCCCAGAACTATTTGTGTTATCCGACTTAAACCTAAAATATGAAGCCACCTAAAATTAACCACTTAACATACTACTCCCTCCGTCCCATAATATAAAAGCGCTTTTTACACTACACTAGTGTCAAAAACGTTCTTATATTACGGGACGGAGGGAGTAGAAGATTAGAATAAGAAACCTAGCCAGACCAGATAAGTGCTTTTGTTTATTGAACCTTTGAAAAAATACGAGAAAAAATATCAAAAAGTATGACTATTTATGTCATGTGCAGAAATGACAAAAAACCTTCTTTTATCTTTTGGTGTTTTTCATATGCATCATGGATTATCATATTGGCTGATGATTTTCCTTACTTTAAGCATTTTCCACACTTTTTTTATTCTGAAATACGAACCACACTCTAAACCTCAACCCCATTTTAGAGTTGTTTGTGCCTTAAAATTTGATGAAAATTTGAAAACATTGTGAACGTTGGGGATGTTACAAGATTAGAAACCTCCACACATTCAACCAAAAAGATGACAGTTTATCTTCTGTAGAAAAGAATCGAAGATGAATATATTTAACTCTTGTTATGATTGCAAATGACACAAACGCTCTCTCTTTTTTTTGCGAAATTTTGAATGTCATAATTCCTAGCATTCACTTCATGTATTATTTTTTCACATTTTTATAATATCGAAATGCATGTTCATTATTCTTCAGGATGAAGCGTGCGTCCACACTGTACCTCGGGCAACCACACACTCCTGCTAATTTGGAGGATGGCTGGGTCAATGCAATGTAAGCAGAGGTTCGAGGCATCATCCTGTCCCAGTCTGAGACGTGAAGGGTAATCTCTTAGCGTCCAAATGCGTGTTCACGACATAAATATTCCACAAGTGTGGACTTGAACAACTACGCCCTGATGCATCATGCCCGTACCCACCATATTGACCGGATGTGTGTGCTATTTTGGGCGGTTGGCTACTGACACACTCCACAGCTGAGTACTTAAACATCCTCCTGCAAATGAAAGCTTTCATCTCCATACTCAATAGCTGTAGCCTGTGAACAACAACAATGGCATCTTCAGGTGTCTTGTTTCCAGGCTTTGTTTGGTTTCTGTACCTCTTCTGCTTCCTTTGCAGCCTACCACTATCCACCTGCAATGAAACTAAAAATGATAGGCAAGCTCTCCTCTGTTTCAAGTCCCGGCTCTCGGGTCCAACAGGAGTTTTAGCTTCATGGAGCAACACGTCCCTGGACGTTTGCGAGTGGCATGGGATCACCTGCAGCACGGTGTTCCCTCGTCGTGTGATTGCGCTGGACCTTGAGTCACAAGGCATCTCAGGCTCCATATCACCTTGCGTTGCCAACCTAACCTCTCTTGCAAGGCTGCAGCTGTCAAACAATAGCTTCAATGGTGGCATACCATCGGAGCTTGGCCTCCTTAGTCGGCTCAGTGACCTCAACCTCAGCATGAACACTTTGGAAGGTAACATACCACCGTCTTTGGGTAGCAGCCGTTCTCTTACATCTGTCGATCTTGGGGTGAATGCTCTGACAGGGGTCATCCCGGAGTCCCTAGCAAATAGTTCATCCCTCCAAGTACTTTGGCTCATGAGCAATAGTCTTACTGGAAACCTACCAGAGCTTCTCTTCAACACATCATCTCTTCTTGACATTTCCCTCAAACAGAACTACCTTGTTGGTTCTATACCTGTTGTTACTGCCACCTCTCCCCCTATCCAATACCTCGATTTAAGCTATAACCATATTTCAGGAAAAATACCTTCCTCGCTAGGGAACCTTTCCTCCCTCATCGATCTTTATCTTATAGAGAATAATTTAGTAGGGAGTATACCAGACAGCTTAGGTCATATTTCAACACTGCAGACACTGTCCTTAATATCGAACAACTTGTCTGGGACAGTTCCACCATCTCTCTTCAATATGTCATCACTGACATTTCTTGGTGTAGGAAACAACTCACTTGTTGGAAGGTTACCCGCCAATATTGGCTACACACTCCCGAGTATTCAGGCATTAGTCCTCTCAACAAACAAGTTTGATGGTCCAATCCCAGCTTCTCTTCCCAAAGCTTACAACCTTCGTAAGCTTTACCTATATAATAACAGCCTAACTGGTTTCATACCCTTCTTTGGGTCAATGCCAAATTTAGAGGAACTTGATTTGTCATACAACAAGCTAGAAGCGGGAAACTGGGGATTTGTCTCTTCACTTGCAAACTGTACCAGGTTGACTAAGCTGATGTTGGCTGGGAACAGTCTTCAAGGCAAGGTGCCAAGTTCGATAGGCAATCTTTCTGATAGTCTCTGAGTGGTTGTGGCTACGGGAAAACAAAATTTCTGGGCCTATACCACCGGAGATTGGCAATCTTAAGAGCCTCCGCAGGTTGTACATGGATTACAATATAATCGTTGGAAACATACCACCAACAATTGGTAATTTGCACAGCTTGGTCCATCTATCCTTTGCACAGAACAAACTGTCAGGGCAAATCCCGGATACTATTGGTAATCTGGTTAAGCTAAATTCTCTGAAATTAGATGGGAACAACATTAGTGGAAGGATACCTGCAGGTATAGGACGTTGTACTCAACTCCAAATACTCAACCTTGCTCACAACTCGCTAGAAGGGAACATACCAAGTGAAATCTTCAAAATTTCTTCGCTTTCTGAAGAGTTGGACTTGTCACACAATTACCTCTCTGGGGGAGTACCAGTGGAAGTTGGCAATCTCATTAATGTGAACAAAATTAGCATATCAAATAACAGGTTGTCCGGCAACGTCCCATCCACTCTTGGTCAGTGTGTGGTTGTGGAGTACTTAGATATTTCTCAGAACAACTTGTCCGGAAAGATTCCACAGTTCCTCGCATCCTTAAGATCCCTGCAATATCTCAACTTATCCTTCAACAATTTTGATGGGGAGGTTCCCAGAGGTGGTATTTTTTACAATGCTAGTGCAGTGTCAATTGAAGGAAACGACGATTTGTGTACCAGCATTCCAACAGGAGGTATACCTCTTTGTTCCATACTAGTTGACAGAAAAGGAAAACAAAATTCAAAGGCTCTAGTACTACGGATAGCAATTCCAACCGTTGCTGTTGTTATATTAAGTTTGTCATGTATTGCAACAATATACTGGAGGAAGAGGATGCAAGAAAATCCACATTTGCAGGAATTTGATGAGCATATGAAGAAGATATCATATGAAGACATTGTAAGGTCAACAAATAGGTTTTCTCCAGCTAACCTAATTGGATCAGGATCATTTGGAGTGGTTTACAAGGGCAGTTTGAAGCTTCAGAAAGATCAAGTTGCCATCAAGATTTTCAACCTTAACAATTATGGAGCAGATAGGAGCTTTATTGCAGAGTGTGAAGCCCTGCGAAATGTACGTCACCGAAATCTTGTAAAGATCATCACATCATGTTCTTCTCTGGATTCTACTGGGGCAGATTTCAAGGCCCTTGTGTTCCAATACATGCCAAATGGGAACCTAGAAATGTGGCTACATCCGGAAGACCTTGAACATGGTGAGAGACATACCCTGACTTTAAGCCAAAGGATCAATATTGGCTTGGATGTAGCAGTTGCTTTGGATTATCTTCATAACCAATGTGCATCTCCATTGATACATTGTGACCTAAAGCCAAGCAATATTCTTTTGGATCTTGACATGGTTGCATATGTCACTGACTTTGGCCTAGCAAGGTTTGTGTTCACCGCATCAAATGCACAAGAAGGTGATTCAATAAGTCTGGCCTGCCTAAAAGGATCCATCGGATACATCCCACCAGGTGAGATTAAGCATATCCTCAGTGATGTTGGATTGTTGGGTTCGTTTTTTCTTTAGAGTTGTACATATACAGCAGATTTCTCTAATAGTTTTTTGTAAATGTAAATGCAGAGTATGGCATGAGCGAAGAGATATCAACCAAGGGTGATGTATACAGTTTTGGAGTGCTTCTGTTACAAATGATAACAGGGCGAAGTCCAACTGATGGAAAATTCAGCGATGGTGTAAGCCTTCACGAATTTGTTTGTAGAGCATTTCCAGATAATATCTGTGAGGTTGTTGATCCAACAATGCTACAAGATGACAGCAATGCACCGGAAGTGATGAAGAACTGTGTCGTCCCAATGGTTAGAATAGGCCTCTCTTGCTCCATGACATCACCCAAAGACCGGCCGGACATGGGACAAGTTTCTGTCGAGATCCTTAGAATCAAGCATCTGGCCTCACACATGGATGTCAGATGAAGCAAAGGATCGGCAGCATGGTAGCTAGCGACAGAAATTCATGTAAAAAGGAACAATGGTGTAATATCTTATATGGCATTTCCATTTTAAAGTTCTGTTAGTGAACACAGATCCTTACTTGTAGCTAGCGACAGTACATTTCTTTTTTGCCATAGCATTGGGTTTCATGTTTGTATTTTCCCTTACCTGTATAAGTGAGTAGTATTTATACAAGCACAGCCCAAGCGATCGGAACTAGACCGATATGTGCAGTCAGAGTAATTATTTTGGAAGCTGACTTTGAACCAGATCGAGGATTAACCGTCAATTTTGAACATGGCTTCGGCACAAAATTCACCTGAGCAAGACAGAGTTAACTGGGTTGAGAATCAAACCTACGCCCAAGCCGCGGAGAGGCACGCCCCATATCAAGCAGATAGGCATGGCAGAAGCATGTACCTGGTTGTCGCAGAACCCTAGTTTGCCCCACCCCTTGATCCGACTGCCGCTGCTTGTGCTGTGCCACCCACTGACTGTAGCGCGAGCTGTTGCTGTGGTTGAAGAGAAGACCAGGTAGAAGCAAGTACTTAAGGAGGTAAAGTGGTCTGAAGCTGCCTTACAAGATGAACAATCTTGCTAGCAGTCTATTCTGTTGCCAGACCTTTACCCTACCCGCATTACTGTCTCCGAATAAGCTTTACTAAGGTTTCATTTCCCACACAACAGACTCTAGTAAGCAAACGAAGGAGCTCAAAAACTGCATCTAAATCATAGCTAATGAAGCACTGGCAAGTGGCAACCTCAGAAAAATTAGAACATGCCAACTAAACAATAACAGCTGCCTCTCAAAACCTCTACGAAATGCAAACCAGGACCAAAATCTCAGTACTGAGCGGGCTGCAGGCAAATGTATAAGCTATATTGTCGTTCAGAAGGTTCATTGGACCGTGCATCACGCCACTTGTCTGGAATCAAATCAGGAAAATGTTTATATGAAACCTAAACTCCAATTGGCTTCAATTGATCATGAGATCAGCGAACCGGGCGATTAATTAGTTGGTACTAAGACCGCAGGCGGGGAGGGAGGGAGGGGAAGGAGTAGGGGTCACCTCTGCCGGCGATGGGATCTTGGTGCGGGCGAGGTACTAGCGACGGAGGCGGCGACGTTCGGCCCGTCCCTCGGTGACTGAGGCACCGCAGAACGCCATGTCGACGCGCGGCGGCGCAAACAGGACCTTAAGCCTGCCGGACGAGGGCATGGCGCGGAGGCGCGGGATCACCATCTGCGCCGGAGCCGCGGAATCGTTCGGGACTGGGGGTGAGCCAAGAGGACGGGGAAGCGGACAGCTGGGGCGTGCCGCCGGCAGCCTGTCAGGACCCTGACGCTCTGAACCTGACGAAACTGCAATCAACACTAAGGCGCAGACTGAAGAAACAGAGGAGGAAGAAAACAGTTCGATGGACGGCTACGATTGATGCTTGCCAGATCAACGGTTCACCTCAACGCTCGGCTCCCCTGTTTTAGTAGCTAGCAAATTCTCCGCCAGCCTGTTTGGTAAACACTTGGGCAGGGGAATGAGAGTTTGCATAAGGGTGTTTATGAAGGGATTAGTCATGGGAAGTAGATTTTTACTCTCATTCCCTTGTTTGGCATATGGTGGGAATTAACGTGGGATAAAACTCTGCTCACGAATTAACAGGGTACCCGAAGAAATAGGTGGGAATTGGCTTCCTCAACTCCCATTCCCCTTCCCACTTAAACTCCCATTCCCCCTAATCAAACAGTGGACTTTTAATCTCCTCACCCCTCAACTCCCATTCTCCATCTCTAATTCCCCCGAACCAAACACGCTGCGAGGTGTGGGGACTTGTCACCGTCACTAAGGGGCTGTTTGGTTTATGCCCAGAAGCGCCACGCCAAATCGTGGGCGCGGCCGCCCCAGTTTCACCAATTCGTTGGCGCAGAAAGAGAAGAAGAAAAGGTGGGATGTGCTGGCGAGCCAAAAAATTGAAGCCCATCCAAACGAGTTGTGCTGTCTCGGTCAACGCCAAAATATTGGCTGGGTGGACGGGGCTCCAATCCAAACAGCCTCTAAGGTGGACGCAGCTTCAGTGACTTCATGAAGCCAAGTCTCACCGTAACTTAGCCCCCTCTACCAGCCATCCATTGAAAATCCGACGTACCAGATTGATCCATATTCCGAATGAATTTTTTTAAAGTGTTCAGAAAAAATTAAAAAAATTCCAGTAAATCATAAATTATGAATGGTTGATAGAGGGGGCTAAGTCACTGAAGCTGCATCCCTCTAAGGCCTCGTTCGGCACTAGCATATTTCCTAGTTTCAAAGAGTATTTTACCGGCCGGTACAAAAATCTCCGTCCCCAAAATTACACACCGAAACCCTCCAATACCCGTGTGAGAGGAGACGTGAGCTACCCCTCGCGAAATTTCTCCCCCGACCGTGACGGCGCCGCCTCCTCCGCCCTCCACCCTCTGCCCTCCAGCCAGAAGTTCGCCATCGGCTCGCCGTCTTCGTCGAACCCTTCCAGGCCGAGCAAGACCATCGGCCGGTCCTGCCTCGGATCCCGAGGCCTCTTGGCTCTTGCCGCTGTCGCCATCAACGTCATTGCCGCCGCCGTACACGCCGCCTCAGCCCCTGCCGCCTCCGACGTCCAGATCCTTCCGGCAACCTGGCATTTTCGCCGGTAAGGACTGGTTCCACCTCACCCCCTCCCCTCCCCTTTGCCTAGGGTTTCACTCGGTCTAACCATTGGTGTGCTTGCTTGGACGGAGTTCTTGCATATGCTTGCTGGCTATGAAGATGTGAGTTGCTTACTGGACACCTTACAAGATTACAAGATTTGGTCTGTAGCTTGTAGTCTAAGATGGTTGTGCACTGGAAATTGTAGGTCGTAACGTGTGCACTGGATAAAGAACATGATTCTTTGATGGCCTTCTATAATAATGGTTACTATACTATTTTTGCTAATATGCTTACTTCGGGCTAGCTTTGATCTGCAGCTTCTATTATAAGATGCACTTACAACTTTGATTAGAGAGGTGATGCCTTCCTTTGTTGAATTTAGAGTAAAATGCGAATATGTCATCTGGGTTGAGAGATGGTATCTGTGTAGATCGATCATATGTACCATTGCTGAGTGCAAAAACACATTTGATAGTTGTGTCATAACCTACTTATTAGCTGTGAGTGTATTGACACACTGCATTGCTGCATTCTGAACTAGCCAATGAGAATTATTTTATGCTTCCGTACACTTGTCGGGGGGATGACCCCCGGGTAGGCATCGGAGCCCGGAGGATTTTTCAAAACATCGGGGCGGCCTGCGCCCCTCAATCCGGCTAGCCCTCCAGCCGGCCGCCCCAAGGCGGGCCGGCTGGGCACGGCGCCACATTCTGGCTGGCTGGCCGCCAGCCGGCTAGCAACGGGTCAGCGGCCGTCCCATCCAGCCGTACGATAAGACCGCTCGCCCACGACGGGAGAGCGTGGCTACAGTGCGGCCATACCCGCTGACCCGGGCTACCGACGTCAGCGTGGCCTGCCACTGTAGCCCCACGACGCTAACCACTCTGTGACGCGGGAGGCGACGGGCAACAGTGCCGTGCAGCCGGCGGGCCCCAGTGCCGGCTCCAGGGGATGACAGCAGGGGCCTGCCCCCACTTAGAATTACCATTGTATCCCTGGGGGTCAGGCTATAAGACCCCCCAGGAGCCCTCCATGCAGAGGGTCTTGGCTTCAGCTCACCCCACACACACACACGCACCGGAGAGGTAGAATGGAGAGCTAGCTCCTTCTTCCTCCTCCGCCCAAACAGCTCCAGGAGCACCATTGTAGCCCTTGTGCTTACCATACTACATTCGGCAGGACTAGGGTGTTGCCTCCCTCGGAGGGCCCCGAACCTGGGTACGTCTTGTGTCCCGCACTCGTGCGTACCGACCTTGCCTCCGGAACCCACCGGCGTCCTCACGCAGCCCCCCACTTTTAACCATCTCATGGCATCTGCCGTGATTTCACCACGACAACACTAGATGTTGTAACCGTAAGTACTTGCATCAAGATCACACTGCAAGATACTAAGATGGATTGTACATGTTATTGCTTGTCCAGAGTGTTGCAAGTCCAAGAACAGCTGTATTATTTTCTGTTGTTTCGGTACATAGAACGTGCTTCTTGCTTTTTGTCCATACTGCTAAGTGACATCTTTACAACAGAGGAACAAGTGATTTGGTGCCCTAACTAGCTTACTACTGAATGGCATCTTTTTTTTTGTTTTATACCATCTTTATGTTCGTGTTGCATAGTTCTGCTTCTGCTTATACGATGGTCTGTATGCTGATGGGTCTTTCCAATTTGTAGCTGTCCTTGGATTATCTAACCCTTGAACCAACTGATTTGTTTTTTATAGGTACCTGAGCCTTGGTTTATAGTGGGAGTGGACGAGCAGCCGCCTTTGTGGGATCCCGTTAAGACGCCAAAGTTTGGTATGTCGTGTATTTACTACAGCCTGTTAGCTCTCTAATTCTTGTTAGCTTTCTAATTCTTGTCATTGTTCCTTGATTGCTGCGGTATTAGTTTTGAAATGAAGTCACGGGGTCTAGATCGTATTTGAAGGAGAAGAGAGGAAGATGATGATGAGATCGTATTGTTCCTTGATTGTTGCGGTATTGTTTGTTTCTACATTGTTGTTGCTTCTCAGGTTACTATTGTTTGCAGTATGATGTAAGCACTTTATATCTTTATATGCATATTCTCTGGTTGAAAAATCTGCGAAGTATGTCAATTTGATATGTCGTTGCAACTTGAAGCACTTTAAAGTAGAACTGTACAATGCTTCTGCCCCTTTTTCTGCCTTGTATTTGTGCCGCATTCAACTTCTCTAGATGACTAGATGCATCCATATCTCAGATATTTGTGGACAAGAAACCTTTTGTTATATGTAATATGTGCTGGAACATATGTAGCTATTTTTGATCTTTGAATTCTCTTTCTTTTTTGAGAAAAAACGCAGATTTTGTTGTTCAGAGTCATGGATTCAGCATTTTAGAAACTGTTAGCTTCCGGCGTGAATCTTTAATGACTAGATGCTACCAACTAAAATTGTTGGGGTAATTTTGAAATATGGACAGAACAGTCTCGGTCATGGTCCTGCTTCCTTGTCACTATGCATTTTCTAAACATTTGCTTTGCTAGTTGCAATGATAGAACATCCGAGGAACCAGAAGAAAAATCTTCGCATATACACTGAAGTTCCTATGGTCCATAACACTTGCAGTATTATTTTTGGCTTTTTTCATGTGGGCTCAAGATCGCTGCTTTCTTACAGAGTTATTTTGAGTCTTGGCTGCCACCCCCAGGAACCAGATAGTAGCAAAGGAAAGAGCTGCCACCCCCAGAAGCTACTTGTGATGGAATTATTTGAGGACCTGCTATTCTGTTCGTGAAGTGTGTGCCATTCCTGAATATGTTTGCACTATTCTGTAATATTCCTATTCTGCAGTATTGTCCATTTGATAGCAAGATGCTTGGGTTGTGTATGGGTTTTAGCAAGTTTTTCTTGCTAGGATTTTGTTTAAGTTATAAAGATTGGATTTTTATTTTGCACCATCTTATCAACGTTTGTAATTTGCTGGTGTGCTATTGCGTTGCTGCTGCTACGGCTGTTGTGCTGCTGCTGGTACGCAAGTTTTACAGCTGTTGCAATTTATAATCCCGGGCTTTCACTTCTTACCAAACACAGGAAATTATGGGGGTGGGGGTTTACCGGGAAAATGAGGGGATTTGGTGGAGCAGAGGGGATCACCAAATCCCCTCCAATCCCCAAGCCCCTTGGGGAGTTGGGGGTGGAAAAACACCAGTGCCGAACGAGGCCTTGGGATCTCCTGGTAAAATCCCCAGATTCGTCCTAAATCAAAGGCGGCGGTAGATTCTTCCATTCACTCCGGATGCTAGGCAGTTTCTTAGCAAAAGGTTGCTTCCCCTGTTCGAGAATACGTAAAACATGACCCTAGAAATTTAAGTTGTCAGATTTTATTTTGTTTTGCAGGAAAACGTGTCAGATTGAAATCAAACGTTTCGAGACTAGCGTGCGCAGATAGAGATATATGACGCTGTAACTTTTCTGTACGGAGTACGGTCAAACTTTGAATCGATTTCAGTTTCATCTACACAACCTTCCTCCCCAAGCAACTCGATCGGTAGCAAACGTGTGTTCATACTTCATACCATGCGACCATCAGTTTCGCACTTCCCAAGTTCCAAGCAACTGCAGTCTGCAGCGTAGGAAATTGTGCTCAACCAAGTTGCTCTGCGCTCATACCATGACTATTTGCTCAAGTGTATCTTACACATTTTCACCGACTCAATGTAAATCAGTTTGCTTCTTCCTATTGTTCGTTCAAGGTGGACCTCAACAACCACTTCCATATATTTTGACGAAAAGATAGCCCTAGGGCCATATTTCATTGATTAAACAGAGAGAGGAGTATAAAGTGCATTAGAGCTACAGTTAGGGCAGATTAGAGGGTTTTGGAGCTGGTTTCCAGGAGGTACAACCAGTATACAACAAGATAATATTCAGCACTCAAGGCGGCTGAAACAGTCGGTCTAGCAGGCTTATACCAGCCGCAGACCAGCTTCTCGCCTCATCCGTGATGCGTCCCATGAGCTGTGGAACGGTGCATTCAGCGGCGTTGAAGACGCGGTTGTTGCGTTCTTTCCAAAGCATCCAGGAAGCCAAGCAGATGGCCGACTTCTAGGTCTTCTTTTCATCAGGTCGGAGCAAGCTCAGCTGCGTGCTCCAATTAGCTTTCAGAGTATGGCTTGGCAGCGGTGTAGCCACCATTGGCGCGAGTTGCAGGAAGGAGCCTCCAAGCTTGTCAATGATAGCAGTCCAGAGCCGCTTGGTATAGGTGCACTCTGCCAACAGGTGGTTGGCCGTCTCCGGCGCAGCTAGGCAGAGCAAGCAGGTTGGGCTGTGCGCAATGCCGCGAATAGCCAGATTATCTGCTGTGAGGCACCGCTCACGGGCAGCAAGCCAGAGGAACGTCTTCACCCGCGACGCCGCCTTTGCAGACCAGATGAGCGCCTTGTCGTCCGATCGCAGAGCTCCTTCGAATTGGCAGCGATATGCTGAATTGGCAGTGTACGCACCATCCGCCGCCCAACGCCAGATCACCTGGTCCGCGACATTGTCGTTGAAGTTGATGCCTGTGGCCAACTCTGTCAGGCTGCACAACTGTCTGAGCACCAGAGCAGAAGGGTTCGGCTTCAGGAGTCGCATCCAACGATCGCCAGTGACGGCCTCCTGAAGAGAGAGGCGGCGCTTGGTGCAGTGGCGCAGTAGCTCCGGCCATCGGTCCATGGGGCGCAGCCCGTTCGCCCAGTGGGAGTCCCAGAACGATGTAAGCTTGTCGTCCCCGATCACGATATTCGTTGATGCGCGGAAGAGTTTGTCGGCAGAATGGTCCGTAGGCAAGGGCAGCCCATGCCACATGGTTTGAATGTACAGCGTTGAATCTGTGATCACCAAAAGCGCGCGTTCATGCATCCCGATTGTTACCACATCCAAAAGCTGGCGTTATACACCATACTTAAGCACCCTCCTGTAGAGGAGAGCTTTTACCTCCATACTTGTGGTTAACGCCAATGGCCTCTATGGGTATCATGTCTCCGGGCATTGTCTGGTTTCTGTCTCCACACCTTCTTTTGCTGCCTACCATTAACTATCTGCGGTGGAACCAAAAATGACAGACAAGCTCTCCTTTGCTTCAAGTCCAAGCTCTCAGGTCGAAGCAGAGCTTTGTCATCATGGAGCAACGCGTCCTCGGAGCACTGCAACTAGCATGGGATCACCTGCAGTGCACGTTCTCCTTGTCGTGTCATTAAACTAGACCTCGAGTCTGAGAGCATCACGGGATCCATATCTGCTTGTGCCGCCAACCTCACCTCTCTTAGAAGGCTCCAACTATCAAACAATAGCTTCCACGGCGTCATACCATCCGAGCTCTCGGCCTCCTGAGCCGACTCGGCGACCTCAACCTCAGCATGAACACTTTGGAAGGTAACATCCCACCTGAACTCTTTGCATGTTCGCGACTCCGAATCCTTGGTCTGTGGAACAACGCCCTCCACGGAGGGATCCTTCCTAGCCTTAGCCAATGCAAGCGTCTTCAGGAGATTAACCTTAGCAACAACAAACTCCAAGGGAGCATCCCTTCTGCTCTTGGAGATCTTCCTGAGCTGCGCATGCTAGTTCTCGCCCGCAACGGGCTTACCGGCAACATACCGCCGTCTTTGGGCAGCAGCCTTTCTCTCACATACGTTGATATTGCGATGAATGGTCTGAGAGGGGTCATCCCAGAGTCCTTAGCAAACAGTTCATCTCTCCAAGTACTTAGGCTCATGAGAAATAATCTTACTGGAGAACTCCCAAAGACTCTCTTCAACACTACATCACTTGTTGCCATCTGCCTCCAACAGAACAGCCTCGTTGGTTCCATACCTCCTGTAACAGCCATAAACTCCCATATTAAATATCTCTATCTGAGGTCCAACTATCTTTCGGGAAAAATACCATCCTCACTGGGGAACCTTTCATCCCTGCTTGAACTTCGTCTTACAGATAATGCTTTAGTTGGGAGCATACCAGAGAGCTTAGGTCATATTCAGCCACTACAGATACTGACCTTAAATATAAACAACTTATCTGGGTCAGTTCCGCCAGCTCTCTTCAACATGTCGTCCCTGATATTTCTTGCCATAGCAAACAACTCCCTCGTAGGAAGACTACCCTTCAGTATTGGCTACACACTGCCAAATATTCAGGGCTTAATTATCTCAACAAACAACTTTAGTGGCTCATCCCAGCTTCTCTTCTCAAAGCCTACCATCTACGCAAGCTTTACTTGTACAATAATAGCTTTACTGGATTCATACCATCCTTCGGTTCATTGCCAAATTTAAAGGAACTAGATTTGTCATACAACAAGCTAAAAGCAGGCGATTGGGGCTTTATCTCTTCGCTCTCAAACTGCTCCAGATTGACTATGCTGATGTTGGATGGGAACAATCTCCACGGGAATTTGCCAAGTTCCATTGGAAATCTTTCCAATAGTCTCCAGCAGTTTTTTCTAAGAAACAACAAAATTTCGGGGCCTATACCGCCGGAGATTGGCAATCTTGAGGGCCTCAGTTGGTTGTACATGGATTACAATCTTTTCACTGGCAAAATACCGCCAACAATTGGGAATTTGTATAGCATGGTCTATCTATCCTTTGCTCAAAATTTTCTCTCGGGCGAAATACCATATACTATTGGCAACCTTGTTCAGCTGAGTTCTCTAAAACTAGATGGGAACAACTTGACTGGAAAGATACTTGGAAGCATAGGACGTTGTACTCAGCTCCAAAATCTCAACCTTGCTCACAATTCACTAGATGGCAGTATACCGAGGAGCATCTTCAAAATTTATTCGCTCACTGGAGAGTTGGACTTGTCACACAACTACTTATCTGGGGGCATGCCAGAGGAAGTTGGCAATCTCATTAATCTGAACAAACTTAGCATCTCAAATAACAGGTTGTCTGGCAATATCCCATCCACTCTCGGCCAGTGTGTGGGTTTGGAGTATCTTGAAATGCAAAGTAACTTCTTTGTAGGAAGCATTCCACAATCTTTTGTGAAGTTAGGTAGCATCAAAACCATGGATATTTCCCATAACAGAATGCACGGAAAAATCTCAGAATCCCTAGCAACTTTGAGTTCTCTGGAAAAACTCAATATATCCTTCAACAACTTTTATGGAGAGGTTCCAAGAGGTGGTATATTTGACAACACGGGTGCAGTATCAATCCAAGGAAATGATCATTTGTGTGCAAGTGTTCCAACAGAAGACATGCCTCTTTGTTCTCCACAGGTGGACAGGAAACAGAAACACAGCTCATTAGTTCTAGTCGTCAAGATAGTAATGCCACTTGTTGTTGTCACTATAATCATTTTGTCCTGTATTGCGAAAATTTATTGGAGAAAGAGAGTGCAAGGAAATACACATTTGCAAAAGTCAACGAGCATATAAAGAATATATCATACGAAGACATTGTTAGGGCAACCAATAAGTTCTCCTCTGCAAACTTAATTGGCTCGGGATCATTTGGAATGGTATATAAGGGCAGTCTGCAGTTCAAGAAAGATCAAGTTGCTATCAAGGTATTCAATCTTGACATCTATGGAGCACAAAGGAGTTTCATTGCAGAGTGTGAAGCCCTACGAAATGTCCGCCATCGGAATCTTGTAAAGACTAGTAGAACGCCCGTGCGTTGCCATGGGCCAACAAATGGTCTATCACGAGCCCCTCAACTTCAGCTCTTTGATCATTGTGTTACTTCACTATGTTGTCACCCCACTCTAAATTCGCTTGGTGTTCCCTTCAATTCTATCAAATTGTTGAGTCCCATCATCCCTAACAATTGGATCAACAAGCTGCTTGTTGGCTTCAGCTCCACTCGTATGAACCCTCCTACGTCACGATTAAAATCACCCATACAAAGGAAAATAGCTAGAATCGTATCATATGCCCATAATGATCAAGGTGTAGCACTTGTGTTGTTGAATTAGCTATTATAAAAACAATTTGTTTCCGCTTTTGTCCACTACAAATCACATGAAACAAGTTCTTCTCACTTGAATTGATGACTCAACCTATTTGTATTCTGTTATGCAAATGATTGCATGCATCGTCGTCCCTCTAGCTGGCTACTGTGAAACTACTTCATGACGGAGTATCTAGTCCCTGCTCTCTGCACTCCCTTGTTTCTCTCCCATGCTCGTGATCCTTGCCCTTCCCGTTGACACCACAACTTGCACCAAGTAGGGGGTCACTACAATGCAAAATTCTTTCATGGAAAACTGAATCAATATCAGATATGCATATTTTGCTATCTCAACCATTTACAATCCCTCAAATGATTCTACCTATTTCTCTCACAGTCTAAGTTGCCAAACTTTATCGTGGTTCAGTAGCAGTACATGCTTGTTTCTTTGATACGCACCCAAAACAGTTAAAAACTCTGCTCATGAGATTCTTTGTATTTATTGAAACATGATTAATCAAAATAGAAGAACTGTGATCACCTTCTCACTAAAATAAGGAAAAAAAATTGTAGTGCCCAAATGTCAGTGGCAACAAAGGCAACCTCGGCTTGCAGCCACTAATGCAAACCCCGCAATCCAAGGAAGAACCATGACGTCATGCAAAAATCACAGTAAGGTATTGTCTTACTGTATAAAGAAAATTTTCTTTGGAGAGAAACTTGTACTTGACATGAGGAACCTAGATTGTCCTCTTGACACTATTAGTATATTAAATAGCTTCAGAATAACCGGACACATACATGTGTTCATCTTTTTAGAGTCTCCACACAAATGGAACCAGGGGTGGAGGCAGCATTCTGCCACTCCCCAAGCTTGCTTCATATTGTAGCCACGGAATGTTGTGCAATGATACTATTGGAAACCTGTGTGCGGTCGCCGTGCCCCGAGTCGTGGCCCAAGGTGCCCTGGTATGGACATCTTATAGGATCAACTAAAGAGGAAGTAATTTGCAAATCTACATTTTTGAAACCAATCCCAGCCATGGCATAGGAATGTAAGGCGAAAACAACACAAGAACTATAATATTTTACTTGCACAGAAGCATCCTTATTGCTCTACTGCTAACATAGGACAATGCCCGTGCGTTGGTACAGGCAAAATGCGAGAATTGCCTCAAGCACACTACAACAAGCGCTAAAGTTCCGCTCCCCACATCTCGGCTTTTCATCGACCATTGTGATTCCCAAGCAAGCTTAAGTTTTGAGATCGAATGGGAAATTCAAATTGAAGCACTTCCGAAGAGAAGCGAATGATATGATACAAGAGTTAGCTATATTTTGTTTTTATTATAAAAATCATCATAATCGTGCAAATGAACCCCTCACTTTTTTTCATGTAATATCATAAATAATGTAATTATTATTGATATGAATAGAGACATAACGGCCTTCCCTAGAAAAATCACAACATTACGCACATCCCACTTCAATGCATACCACAACATAGGATGAAAATTGATCCTAATTAACCTAGCAAAAAGGCATAGGACAAATATATCCTATCCAACCTAAAAATAGGCATATATTTTGATGGCATAGTGAACTTCATCTCACCACTCAAGGAAGCACATGACATGATAAAGAAAGGCAAAAAAAAGGCATTGAAGTAAATGTATATGAACTGGGAGAAATGAGATGGTGAGAATAATCTCAGTTTACACACTATGAAAATGTAAATATCTCAAGAAAAATGGCATATCCAATTGTTACTCAGCGGGCAGTATGAATAATATTCTTCCAATGTGCATCAATCAAGAAAACATGGGCTCTATTTTCAGTAACCCGCAAAACTTAATAAAACCACTTCGCCTTGTTTGATCTTCACCAACATTTACAGTGTGATTTCTTCTGGTCTGATTCACAAAAACATGGACTAATAATTACGCATCACATTCAGAGCTCGATCCATAGCTACATCTAGCTGAGTATTGTCTAACAGTTCATGATCTACCATTAGACAGCCCTGCATATGTGAAACTCAGAACCAACCACGACTTACCTCCAAGCTACCCACACTTTTCCCTTCTCCATACACATAATTGACGAAGCAACGCTGCTCCTCATCAGTTTCACCTTAGCCTCCCGTAGTCGCTCACCACCTCCTCACCATTGTCGTCTGCGGCCCTAGGAAGCGGATGTGGTGACCTGTAGCAACCAACAACATAGCTTTAGGCCTGCAAGATGTTAACGAGCCAGCCCTTGACCTACAAGGCTACAACACGTTCTATCCGAATGAAGCTCCCACTGCACTTCGCCCTTGGCCTCCCTGCCTCGCCCAGCTCCTCCTCCTCCCCGTCGTTGGTCGCCGTGGCAAGGAGGCTGCAACCAGAGAGGCGCTGTTCTTCGGAGGGATAGAGGCGGCGACCTGCGGTGGTGGCTGGGAGAGCTGGAGCACGAGGCGACGGCGACCAGTGAGGTGACACGCTTTGGAGGGTTGGAGGCGTCGTGTGGCGGCCGCAGTGTGGTGGAAGACGACCATGGCGTGCCGCGTGCATTATAGATACCAAGAATCAATGCCATGCCGGTGTTCTTGATAGTAATGCTACCAGTGCCCTAGAAAAAATGTGGACAAAAGGTAACAGTAAATATTTCTTTTTGTGAAAAAAGGAAATAAACTAATCAAACAAACAGTGCAGAAACACATATGCATTGATGAATAGTAGTTTTTCCTTACAGGGAATATCAAAAAAGAAGTAAACTTCAGTAAAATGAAACCCACAAATGGAAATCTAGCAGTACTTCTACTAATTGACAAGCATACTGTTTAGTTAACAGGGCAGGTGTGATTTTGCTGACAGATAGAGCAAAGGTTGAAAAATCTTGAACAACTGCATGCTTTTTTAATCTAGAAAAATCAAGCAAAGCTCATGTGTGAGTATAAGCTATAAGGTTCAAAACTGTTAGGACACGTTTGTAAGATTTGTCAATTTGTTACAATGCTAGCTATTTTTTTAACAGCCATAAGCAGATAGATACAACAATAAAAAAAACAAAAGCATTCATTTTTTGAATCTGACGTTAAACTAATGGTGTATCTCACAGTACTTAGTACCACTTTTGCCTCTGTAAATCCGGGTATATAATCTCGTAGATCATAAATTAACTTAATATACTGCATGCACAAGATACCATCAGTTTCAGAATTAAAAAATGTATATGTGTCATTATAATTTCCGTTCTGAACGGCAATCGGTAATATATTTGGAAAGGTCATGAGGAATTAAACACGAACCATTGTTCATATTATAGCCATACTTTGCCTAGTGAAAATTATTTCTCATATCATGTGTAAAAACAGGTAGAGTATCTAGAGCAGAATGAACAAAATGAAAGATAAATTTCATCATCTAGCAAACTACTTTGACAGAAAGCAAATTAACCAGATAAAAATGACAGTGAAGACGGATCACTAAGAATCGTACGTGTACCACTCGCATCCTCGCTCAGCCCCATGGCTTTCAGCAGCACCAGCAGTGTGTGTGTGTATGTGTGTGTGCGCGCGTCGCTGGTGCTCCTTCGACGTCTATGCGACGGCTGCCACACAACGGCCGTGCCACTGTACACTGCCGCCGCCTCGCTCATTGTTATCTTGCCGGATGCTGCCACCGGCCTCCACCATGCCTCCCCATCTACCCATCCCAATTGCCACAGCGGGATCACATCAGCTCGTGCCAACAAATGCCCGTGGGCGTCCTTCCTCTCCACATGCTTTGGGCCCTGTCTAGGGTACACCCTCATAACCTGCAATATTTCCTGTGCTCAAAGATGCCTGCTGCTACATTTCACAATGCCCATGATGCCTCCTAAATAAGTTGTCCACAAATTTGAAACCATAAATCATATACTGTAGTATGCATCGCTAGATGAGGTAAACTTGAACCAAGCGTAGCTGCTCTCTCCGCACCTTGCCGGGGAAAGCGCTCCTTGTACCTGTGCTCTCACACATCCAATACACCAAAGCAGGAGTAGGGTTTTACGCTTCTCAGCGGCCCGAACTTGGGTAAAATCTCCCGCGCTCTCTGTTGATTCTGCTCTTTGTGCACGTCGATCTCCCCTGCCGAACCATAAAGGGGCGAAATGGTCCCATAGATGGTCGTTCCCACGACATCTATGAAAGCATACCTTTCTGAGAACTCTATTCTCACACTTCTCACACATTTTGTGAGACTTGATAAAGCTTTGATCTGAGAATAATAATTAGTTAATACTTAGAAACTGTAACTAATGATGAAAGAATCAAGGTGCTGTTAAATAAATCGAGACAAAAGGATGATTAGCTAAGCTTCTATGATGTTTCCAACAATTAGGATTGAGTCAACCATGTATACATCTCCAGCTACAAGATTCCCTAAACAACGAAGAACTCAATTCAATATACAAGCGTCAATTTGCTTGTCTTGTAACATCATAGAAGCTGCCCTGCAGTAAAAATCATATTATATACACTCTTGGATGTTTATACATAGTGCAGAATATCTACAATAATTGAGGAGAAAATATCCTTATAGAACAACTATAGATTACAATTGCAAATCATTATCAAGACACCTAAAAAAGCATGTCTCTATATAGCCATTACCTCCTCATTGTTACATTTGTTATCAAATTGACAACCATGCTGTACCCAGGTGATAAGGTGAGTTTGCTCGGGGGTAATAAATAAGATGAACATTGTCAGAAAAAAACATGGGAGGGAAGGTTTTTACTGCAGAAGAAGCTGATACAATGTTGGGCACACTGAACAAAAGGAAGATGATGGTGATCCAGTAGAAAATCTGGGCCATCCAGCCGCCATGGTGGAGCTTGTCGCGAGGGTCCTTCTGGTCCTTGATGCCGGCTAGGATGGTGAAGCAAAGGAATTCGCCGAGGCTGAAACATACTATATCGAACACACTATATCAAATTATAAAGCACTATCATATTATATATTTTTCTAGCATGATACTGCAGTAGTACTTTTACACAACCACACTATTGCTAGTCCATTAAAAAAACAAAGGGGTACACACCGCAAAGAAAAACATGTACGAAAGTGAAGTAGCTTCCCATATGTAGTGTTGCAAGGCCAGAAGAAACTTGATTGTTTGGATGACGATGTAAAATACCATGGAAGTGGATAAATGAAATCAAGTTAACATACATCAGGGCTATGTCCTAGAAGCAGTACCGGCCACACTGCCGACGAGGTGGCACTGCTTCCTGTGTCCAGGAGTGACTCGATGCATCGTCGAGGCTGCCCTTTTGCATCACCATCGTTCACGCGGACGGTCACAACAGATCAGATTGAACACCCTTGGCCAGAGGGATAGGGGACCGGGCGTGACCCCGGGAAGAAGAACGGCCATGCGCGGAGTGGTGTGGTAGAGGGAGAGGGAGGAGGAGCGAGCTCACCATGGTTAGGATCTCGGGCGGCGGCGACGACGACGACGGAGGTGGGCGTCATTCGTCGCCGTGGTTGTCGTTGGGTCAGATCCCACATGGCCACACCCCAACGGTGGGGAGGAACTGCGCGGTGGGCGGTTGCGGAGTAGAGGAACGCCTGGCTTGCGGGCTAGGTCGGAGGAACCCTAGCCGGGTCAGGGCTCAAGATGGAAAGAGCGAAAAGACTGATTGTTGTTGTATATCTGATTGCGACGCGATTTCATTGCTTTTGTTTATGGAAGGTTTTTTTTTTTGGCACGGGAGGTGTGAGATGGAAAGGATCCCATGGTATGGAAGTTTTTTTGGGCACGGGAGGTGTGACATGTAAAGTTTGATTGAGCGATTTATGGAAAGGTTAATTAATTTAGATTTAATATTTAGAGATTGACAGTGATTGATTCTTTCACATAAATACATTACTAAATACCTTTCGCCTGCACGGAAAGTTCTGATCCATTCAGATTTTTTTTGTGTGCAGGAGGTGAGGCGAAAATAAACCGGTGAGAGGGGGTGGTGGGAGGGGAGACGAGAAAAAACCAGACGAAAAAAACCAGACAAAAGTGGGGGGACGAAAAAAAACCATGGAGGCTAGCCTACCAAGTGAGACATTATGAGTAGAGATCATCACTTCATGCTCTTCTGTGGATTCTACCGGGGCAGATTTCAAGGCCCTAGTATTCCAATACATGCCGAATGGGGATCTAGAAATGCAGCTAAAAAATAAAGCCCTTGAACATGGTGAAAGAAATATTCTGACTTTAAGCCAAAGGATTAATATTAGTTTGGATGTGGCATTTGCTTTGGACTATCTCCACAACCACTGTGCACCTCCGCTGATACATTGTGACTTGAAGCCAAGCAATATTCTTTTGGATCATGATATGGTTGCCTATGTCACTGACTTTGGCCTAGCAAGATTTCTATTCACTACATCAAATGCATATCAAGATAGTTCAGCAAGTTTGGCCTGCCTAAAAGGATCCATCGGATACATCCCACCAGGTGAGATTAAGCGTATTCACAATATGTAGGTTCAGTTTGTTCTTTATAGAGTCGTACAAATGCTACAGGTTCTCTAATTTTATTGTGCTTATAATGTAAATGCAGAGTATGGCATGAGTGAAGAGATATCAACCAAGGGTGATGTCTACAGTTTTGGAGTGCTTCTGTTACAAATGATAACAGGGTGCAGTCCAACTGATGAAAAACTCAATGATGGTATAAGCCTTCACGAATTTGTTGACGAAGCATTTACAAAGAATATGCATGAGGTTGTCGATCCCACAATGCTCCAAGATGACAGCAATGCCGCTGACATAATGAAGAACTGTGTTATACCACTGGTTAGAATAGGCCTCTCTTGCTCCATGACGTCACCCAAAGAGCAGCCTGATATGGGACAAGTTTCTACCGAGATCCTTAGAATCAAGCATATGGCCTCACAAATGGGTGTATGAAGCAAATAATAGGGAGGACGGTAGCTAGTGGCAGAAGTTCATGTAAAGAAGAATAGTGATGTAATGACTTCACCGTTTTGAAATTCAGTTAGACAGTTAGTGAAACTTGTAGAAAATAACATTCTCTTTCGCCATCTCATTTTCTTTTTACAGGTGAGTAGTATTTCTGCACGCTCAATCCAACTGATCCGAGTTAGATTATTTGTGCGAGCAGTGCCCAATCAAATAAAGTTACATCTTCTAGAAGCTGAAACCAGATTGGGGATTAAACCTCGAATCTGAAGTCCGAACATGACAACACGACACTTGCCTGAACAATTAAACTAGAACAGGGTCAAGGCCCAAGCCCATGCCCAATATGCGCGCACAGATCAATCACTTAGGCATGGCACAAGCTTGTACCTGGCCGTCCCAGAACCCTAATATGCCCGCCTCTTCATCCCAAACCTTGCTTCAGTTGTCAGTTTTTTTTAGAACTCGCAACTTTAGTAAAATGTAATAGTTGTAGGGCTACATACGCTGACTGGCGGAACAGCGAGCCAAACATGGCGGCCGGGGGTATCAAAGATAGCCGAGCAAGCAAGGCCGTGAGCTAAGATACCCATGGTCGAGAAGATATCTCAGACTGATAAGAAACAAAGAGGCGAGATTCGTAGACTGAATTCTATTCCTCAAGACGACTGCAATATACAATGACGTAACCAGGGGGTGGGGTTCCTTTTGTTTGCTCAATATAGTCAATACAACACTTTAGATTCAAGTACTTCGTTGTATATGTTGACTATGGACAATTGAAATGAATGTGTAAGATTGTTAGAGGAAACGCTCTCGCCCCCGCGTTGCTCCAACAGGGGCGACACGGGCGGCCAACCCTAGCCGCTGCCGGCTTCCCCTCCCTTGCCTCTCCCCCTCGTCGCCACCAGAGGGGCCGCCGGTGCGCCGCGCGGCTGCCAAGGATGGTGGCGGCGAGGATCTGGTAGCCTCGGTCTCCCTCGAGGTGCCCTGCATCCATGGCGGCGGCCATGGCTGGTGGGCCGGCGCCTGCTTCAGCGTGCAGCGTCCGGCAGTGCTGGCCGTCCTCCTCGGCCGCGGGGGTGGCGAGGGGGCGGCGGGTGGTGGCGGTGGTGCGGGGCCCTTCGGTGGCGGTCGTTTTCTGATCTGATGGCCTCTTCCTCAACATCCGCGGCACCCTCCTGCCAGATCTAGCCTAGTGTGGTCTCCGGCTACCGGTGCTGTTTGTGTTTGGAGGTTGGAGGTGGGGAGGGACACCGGAGAAATCCGAGGCCGGCTGGTCCGGCCACGACGGCGACGACGTCCTTGGACGTCGTTCCCTTCCTGTTGGCGTCGTCAAGGTTGTTCCTTTCCCCTCCTCTTCACCCTACTCGTTTACCGGGTGAAAACCCAGATCCTTTCCAGATTGGGCGGCAGCGGCGCTACTGGCGTCGTCACCTTCTTGGGGGTGCCGTCTTTGGTGAGCTTGGGGTGGAGGTGCCGTTCGGGATGTCTGACGGTGGTTGGTGGCGTGGTCGGAGCTCGTCGGCCGGTGTTTCCATGTGGCAGGGTTACTCCTATTCGCTCCTTTTGTGGTTCCTTGTCCATTTGTGGATGGCGGAGCTCGGTGCTCGTCTCTGCAGACTAGGTGTACCTCGGAGCTCGGTCGCGGCGTCCTCCTTCCACTGCTGCTTGGCCTTCAACCGCCCTGCCATGCCATTGCTTCTCTGCGTGTGCAGACTCCTCGACAGGGCAGAAGCCTCTCTTAAATTTGCTTGCCTTGGTATGGTGTGGGCACTCTGTTTGGCTTCCGTGGGCAATGGCGCCGGTCCACACCTTAGTTCTTGGGCGAGCGTCTTCATCTCATGACGGATCGGCGCCCTTCGTGCCAGGGCGAGGAGGCTGGTGCCCCCTTCAAAGATGGAGGAGGTTGTCACCGTGTCGGCCAGAATCCTTGGAGCAGAGAGTGCCTCTACACCTACTGAGTAATTCATGCCGACAAGGTCCTGCTGAAGCTTTTGTGTGGTTGTCTGCTCATGTTGGAGGGCTTCTTCGTCTTCAAGCGGGGCCTTAGTTTTCATATCTTTGCTTGTTGGGCGAGTGAAGCCTATTAGTTGTTGGCACAGCAGTATGTATCTTTAGTTGTTCTTCTCATTTTGTTCTCTGTAAGGTGTCGTTTGTAATCTCCTGGCCGGTTGATGGCTTTGTTAATTCAAAGCCGGGTTAGGTTCGAGCCCTTCTTGGGCTCGGCCAAGCCTTTTCTCTAAAAAAATGAATGTGTAAGTAGTCTGGGTGAAAACACAACCTAAATCTCCTCTCCCCTCCCCTCTCGCGGCGCTCCCGCGAGCGCCCCGAGGGGAACCCTAACCCGCCGCCTCCTCTCCCCCCTCCTCTGCCCGCCTCCCTCACCGCTGCCCGGCCGGCAGGGGCGGCGCACGGGACGGGGGGAGGGCTTCTTTTCCCCTCCGCCCGTGGTCCATGGCCGGCACGGGACGGCTTCCCGAGTGGGGGCGCTGGCCTATGGCGGGGGCTAGCGGCGCGGCGACGCTCCATCGGGGTGGCGTCGGGGGCCCCTGGTGGCGGCACGGCGGTTGCAGCAAGGCGCGCCTTCGGCCAGATCCTCGCGGATTTGGTCCCTGGCGGCGGCGGGTGTCGCGGGGTGGCGGCAGAGGTCCATCGGGGGCTCTGCATGGTGGTGGCTTGCAGCGGCGTGGCTGCAACCACGTGGTCGGCCTGGTCTGCTCACGGCGATGGCGGGACTTGCTCCGGTGTCTGTTCGTCTACGGTTGACTCGGGTGGGCTTCCTCCCTCTTCTACGGATTCAGGTACGGGATCGACAGGCAGGGTTGGTTCCATGGTGCGGTGTTTGTTGGGGATATAACGCCACAGTATGACCCGCCCGTTTAGGGCCGGGTTATCCAGTGGCGGCCTAAAGAGAGCTGCGGCTATCAAGGCTCCAAGGCCCATCAGGGTGACTCATGAGAGGGCCGACTTGGAGGCCCAGTACCTAAGGAGGCGGCTTACCTAAGGACGTAATAAGTTTTCCCTTACTTGAGGAAGACGGTGAGTAGGAAATAGATTAGGGCACGGGTCATGTTACGACCCGGACTCTGTTGTAAACCTGGGGTCTCGACCTGTATATAAAGGTGAGCCCCCCCCGAGGCAGAAGGATCAAGTTACATGCTCTCGAGTACTAGGTTAGCCAAGTTGCACCCTTGTAATCGAGGTCATCATCATCAATAACAATCAAGCAGGACGTAGGCTATTACGTCCATTGCGAGGGGCCGAACCTGGGTAAACCCTTGTCTCTCGATTCCGATCAACCCCGTTCGAGTTACCACCTAGCTGCGATGGCCTCACGACTAAGTCCTTTCACGAGGACATCTGCCGTGACAAAAGCACGATAGTTGGCGCCCACCGTGGGGCTCTCACTCGGTGGTGTTGAGTACTTGAAGGGAACTCCCGCAGGGATCGAGGGATACGCGATCGGCCGCATGACCAATAGTCGCCGCGGCAAGCTCTACATCGACGATTCAGACTGGGGCCCCGAGGCCGACCCAATCGAGTACGGGTACCGGGTCCCCTTCGGCAAAATCCACGTCTTCATCGGCAAAGCCGGCGGATCTGAACCCGAGCCGGACATCTGCACCGACATCGTCGAGCCGGCTCGGCGCGCGCAACCCGCCCAGGCTCAGGCCAGCCGGAAGCACGTCTTCATCGGCTTCACTCAGGGGGTGGACCTTGCAGATAACTCTGCGTCCGGCAGTGATACCCTCGTCTACTCTGATGGCGAGTCCTCGGTAGGCGAGAACGAGTCGATCCTCCCGCTTTGCGATGGCGGGCTTGGGGGCTACTCCGACGACCAGCCGGCTCAGGACTCCTTCAACACGCCCCCCCGGGCTGCTGTCTATATGGCAGGCTCGGCCCCAGCCCTTAATTCCACAGTGGCCGGCGCCGCGACGGGAACCGGTACCTCAGGGGCCGGCTCGGCCGTACCACCGGCTCAGGCCTTGATAGAATTGGCAACCGCCCTGGCGACGCTCCTTGCGACATCGGTGACCGCAGAAAACCAGGCGGAACGCAACTCGGAGGTAACCAAACTCCGCGAGAAAATGGCTAAGGTACAGGCAGATATCAACGCCGAAAGCACTCGCATGGCGGAATTACAGTCTTAAGTCCAAGCCGAGGTAGAGCGCCTGAAAGCCGAAGCCTGGTGCATGGGGCTCCGTCAGAGTGCCTCAGAGGCGGTTCATCAACGGCGCCATATGAGTCGTCTACCGCCCAACTACGAGCTCATGCGCCTGTTTAACATGCCGCAAGATGCGCCTGTTCAGGGGGCTGGGGCAGGCACCCCAGAAGCACCGTTCGTACCCCCGAGCAGAGGCAGGCAGCCGTCGCCGGGTCAACCCCATCAACCGGCTCAGCAGCGCCCGCAGGAGCCGGCCCAGCGGCTCCCGCCGGTTCAGACGCCTCCGCATTGTTTCCTTACGCCGGCAGGTCACTTCTCCAATCCGTTGGACAACTTGGTAGCAGCAGCGACCAATTTGGCCGCACTCCCAATCACGGGAAATTCGCCGGTTGAGATTGAAGCCCGAAATTCCATTCAGATGTTAAAAACTGCGGTCGCCCAACAGGCGAACTACTCCTACAGTCGGCAGCGGCTCCACTCTACCCCGCTCCCAAGCCGCAGCAGAAGCCGCCACGATGAGTCGCCGGTCGTCTCTAGCAGCACTCATCGACATCGTGAGCAGCCTCGTGACCCGCCACGCCTTGGGCCCCTTAACGCCCAGGAGATTGTTGATACGGCCCGGGCTCAGCGATCGGCAGAGGCGGCAAATACGGCGGCTCAAGCGCCGCATGTCACAACCCAATTGACCTCCAGTAGCAGGACCATTGGGATACCATGTTTGGTGCCAGCTTTACGCAATGAGCGCATGCCCAAGGATTTCAAAGGCCCTCGCAAGGTTCCAAATTACACGGCTGACCTTGAGCCGGCCGCTTGGATTGAGAGCTACGAGATAGTCATGGACATGCTGGATGTCAGCGACGCTGTCTGCGCCAAGTACCTGATGATGATGTTGGAGGGGTCGGCTCGTACGTGGTTGAAAAACTTGCCCCCTAACTCTATTAACACCTGGGCGGAGTTGAAGGACCGTTTCATCAAGAACTTCCAGGGAACCTGCAAGCGCCCAATGATGATCGTCGATCTTCAGCACTGCATCCAACGTGAGGGTGAGTCGGCCCATCACTGGACACGCCGGGTGGCAGACATTATTCATGCCTCTGACAACATCACGGCGGCTCAGCCAGTTCTGATCCTGGAGAAGAACTGTCACTTCGAGCCCCTCGTCCAGAAGCTTGGCCGACTTAAGTGGAAGGTTCAGGATACGGGCGAGCTCATGGACGTCCTCACTAGGTATGCCGAGTCAGACACCACGAAGGATCCTAGCCCAGATGATGATCAAACTGGCAAAGGAAAGAAAAACAATGGTGGCAAGGGTAACCAGCAGAACAATTCAGGGCACAATGAAAACCATGGTAATCAAGGCAATGGAGGGAAGCGTAAGAATCAGGAAGGAGGATCAGATTTGGTTGCTAATGCCAACACCGGTTACAAATACCCGAGGGGGAATAATTCGGGAAGATCCTACAGTGGCAACAAGCCCCATAATTTTGAGGAAGCCCTCAAAGGCCCATGCCCAAAGCACAGCCTCCCTAATAAGCCGTCAACCTACTCTTGGGAGAACTGTCACATAATGCAAGCTTTCGGAGAGCAATTCTTTCAGAACCGTCAGGGCGGCGGAGGAGGCAACCCGGGGCAGCCTGGAGCCGGCTCGTCCGGTGGCTTTCACAACCCGGGATTCCACGGCCCGGGCGGCTCAGGAGCAGGTTACCAGGGTTCTGGCAACAACGGAGGCAATCAGCATCCGGGGCATGGAAATCAACAGCAGGGCAATCAACAACATGGCAACCAGTCTGGTTTTCAGAGCAATCCGAAACAATTGAATAGTGGGCAGTATCACGTGTTCACGACCCATACTGACAAGCGAGATCGCAAACTCCGGAAATGAGCCGTCAGTGTTGTCGAGCCGGCAGTCCCGGAATATCTACGTTGGTCGGAACAGCCCATTACATGGAGCAGAGAGGACCACCCTCCCCGGATCGACAGTCCAGGTTGCTTGGCTTTGGTGGTGGCACCTCAAGTCGGCGGCTATTCACTCACAAAGGTGCTTATGGACGGAGGAAGCAGCATAAACATCTTGTACTACGACACTTTCCGACGGATGAATCTGTCTGAAAAACAGCTCCAGTCGTCTTCCACCGTGTTTCACGGGATTGTTCCTGGAAAGTCTGCATATCCTATCGGGCGGATCAAGATGGATGTCGCGTTTGGCACTGATGATAACTACAGGTGTGGGTCTTTGACCTTTGAGGTGGTCAAAATCAAGAGCCCGTATCACGCCCTGTTTGGGCGGCCGGCTTATGCTCGCTTTATGGCTCGACCTTGCTATGTCTACCTCAAACTCAAGATGCCTGGGCCAAAAGGCACTATCACGGTTAATGGAGATCGAAAGATCGCCCTTGAGTGCGAGGAAGGGGATGCAGCCTATGCCGAGACGGCTTGCGCTGCGGAAGAGTTGAAATTTTACACTGCAAATGTTGACCCGGCCGATATGACGCCCTTGAAGAAACCCACCGCAGAGTCTGACCCGCCCCTCAAGTTCAAGTCAGCCGAGGGCACCAAGCAGGTTGAGTTTGTCCCTGGCGACCCGTCCAAGAAGTTCACTATTGGGACTGGCATGGATCCCAAATAGGAAAGCGCGCTCATCGAGTTCATCCGTGATAATCGGGACATCTTCGCGTGGAAACCTTTTGACATGCTAGGTGTACCGAGAGAACTCGCTGAGCACCACCTTAATGTGGATCCGAAAATGAAGCCTGTTCGACAATTCCTCCGTCATTTTAACGAGGAGAGACGCAAGGTTATTGGAGAAGAGGTAGCCCGGCTCTTAGCTGCCGGGTTCATCGTTGAAGTTTTTCACCCTCAGTGGTTGGCTAATCCAGTGCTTGTTCTAAAGAAAAACGGCACTTGGCGCATGTGTGTTGACTACACAGATCTCAACAAGGCTTGTCCCAAAGACCCGTTTGCCCTCCCTCGCATTGATCAGATCATCGATGCCACGGCGGGTTGTGAGAGTTTGTGCTTCCTGGATGCTTACTCCGGCTATCATCAGATAAAGATGGCTGTCGAGGATCAGGAGAAGACGGCTTTCATCACACCTTTTGGGGCCTTTTGCTATGTCTCTATGCCCTTCGGGCTCAAAAGTGCAGGAGCAACTTATCAGCGGTGTGTCCAGAATTGCTTCCACAAGCAGATTGGGCGCAACGTTCATGCTTATGTGGATGATATCGTGGTCAAGTCATTGAAGAAGGAGACCTTGCTGGATGATCTCAAGGAAACTTTCGCTAATCTTCGGACGTACCAGATGAAGCTTAACCCGGATAAGTGTGTTTTTGGTGTTCCTGCAGGCAAGTTGCTGGGTTTCCTAGTATCGGAGCGAGGCATCGAAGCCAACCCAGAAAAGATTAAGGCAATCACCTCGCTTGCGAAACCAGAGAACATCAATGACGTTCAACGGATGGCGGGTCGGATCGCGGCTTTGAGCCGGTTCATAAGCCGCCTTAGCGAAAAGGCGATTCCCCTTTATCAGATGTTGAAAAAGACTGACACTTTTGTCTGGAGTGACGCTGCTGATGCAGCTTTCGAAGCTCTCAAGAAGCAATTGGCCGAGCCGCCTGTTCTCGCTGCTCCCATCGCCAAGGAGCCTATGCTCATGTACATTGCTGCCAATAACAAAGCGGTAAGTGTTGCAGTTGTTGTCGAGAGGAAAGAGGCAGGGAAAGAATATCCAGTGCAGCGGCCAGTCTATTATGTCAGCGAAGTTCTATCTGAGTCCAAGCAGAGGTACCCAGATTGGCAGAAACTGGTGTTTGGCATCTTCATGGCTAGTCGCAAGCTCAGGCATTATTTCCTGGAGCACCCCATTACTGTGGTCAATTCAGCACCCTTAGGAGACATCATCCAGAACCGGGAAGCTACCGGCCGGGTTGCCAAGTGGGCAATTGAGCTTGGCCCACACCATCTTAAATATGTCCCTCGCACGGCCATCAAATCCCAGGCACTCGTGGATTTCATCAATGATTGGACGGAACTCCAAACTCCAGAGGAGAAGCCCGATAATACATATTGGACTATACATTTTGATGGTTCCAGACAGCTAGAAGGCTCGGGGGCTGGAGTGATCATATCTTCCCCTTGAGGTGATAAATTTTGTTATGTCCTGAGGATTATGTTTCCCTGTACTAACAATGCAGCTGAATACGAGGCTCTCCTCCACGGTCTTCGGATGGCTAAAGAGATGAATCTCAGCCGGGTCAGGTGTTTAGGCGACTCAGATTTGGTCGCTCAACAAGTTTCAGGAAAGTGGGATTCCAAGGACCCGCTTATGGCGGCTTATCGACAAGCGGTAACCAATGTGGCTGGACACTTCAAAGGATATCAAGTTGATCACATCGATCGGCGACTCAACGAGGCGGCTAATGCATTGTCACGACTCGGCTCTCAACGTAAGCCAGTCCCTCCGAATGTGTTCCTTGACGTGCTCCATAATCCTTCTGTTAAACTGCCTTCCGAGGAAGATCTCGCTATTCCTGACCCGGAGGCACTGTTGGTGGCGGCTCTTCACGCTATTCCGAACTGGACAGTTCCTTATCTGGATTATCTGACTCGAGGCGAGCTCCCTGAAGATGAACTCATGGCTCGTCAGATCGTCCGCCGCTCTAAGTCTATGTCCATCGTCAATGGCGAGTTACATAGGAGGAGCATTACAGGAGTTTTCCAGCGTTGTGTTTCCCCTGATGAAGGGTGAGAGATCCTCAATGAGATTCATTCTGGAGATTGTGGTCATCATGCCGGCTCAAGGTTCTTAGTGGCAAAAGCTTTTCGGCATGGTTTTTACTGGCTTACGGCTCACGCAGATGCTGAGGATATCGTACAAAAGTGTGATGGTTGCCAGAAGTTTGCACGCCAGGCTCATGTTCCGGCTCAAGAGCTCCGGATGATCCCAATAACTTGGCCCTTTGCAGTCTGGGGGCTTGATATGGTTGGTCTGTTTAAACCGTTCAAAGACAAAAAGACCCATCTTTTGGTTGCTGTAGATAAATTTACCAAGTGGGTTGAAGCCGAGCCAATCAGCAATTGTGATGCAGCCACAGCAGTCAAGTTCTTGAAAAACTTGATTTTTTTGCTTTGGTTATCCACATAGCATCATCACTGATAATGGCACAAATTTGTCCAAGGGAGCTATGAAGCAGTTTTGTCAAAGAGAGCATATCCGGCTTGATGTTGCATCAGTTGCACACCCTCAGTCCAATGGCCAAGCCGAACATGCTAACCAGGAGATTTTACGAGGCATTAAGCCTAGGCTTCTGGTCCCACTCGAGCGCATGCCGGGTTGTTGGGTCGAAGAGCTCCCTTCTGTCCTTTGGAGCATCCGGACCACTCCTAATAGATCAACAGGCTATACGCCTTTCTTTATGGTCTATGGTGCAGAAGCTGTTTTGCCCAGTGATATCCGTCATGATTCCCCAAGAGTTACCGCCTACGTCGAAGCAGACAATGAACAAGCTCGTCAAGACTCTTTGGATGCCTTGGAAGAGGAACGTGACTTAGCAGCAACACGATTTGCGATCTATCAGCAAGACCTACGTCGCTATCACAGCCGTAGAGTCCGCGGCCGTACTTTCCAGGAGGGCGATTTAGTGCTCCGTCTGATACAAGAACAGACAGGTATGCACAAGCTTTCCCCTCCCTGGGAAGGGCCTTTTGTCATCAGCAAAAATCTCAACAACGGGTCATATTACCTGATGGATATACGTGAACACAATAAGTCACGTACATCGGAGGAAGAGACCAACATGCCTTGGAATATCGCTCATCTCCGTCCTTACTATACTTAGAGCCACTGGCTCAAGTTTGCTTGTACATACTTTTGTATATATTATGATCAACATAATAAAGCCGGCATCCCCGAAACTCGGGGCCTCTGTCGTTTCATCTCAATTATTGTGCATGAGTCTTTACTTTTTTGATCATTGGTCACTTGGGGGCTTCCAACTCACCGAGTTTAGCTTTCTCACCCTCTTGACCCGGCAAAAAAAATGCCACCTTATATCATGGTTAAACCTGCCTGTCTGCTTGATGCTACTCCGACTAGGTGACCCGGTGTACTCTTGACAAGTCAATCATTTTATGACCCTGAACTTGTCTTGGTTAAAACATCGGTTTAAGTCACGTGAGAGCCGGCTTACAGAGAGCGAGGATAAACCATGGGCTATCACGCCAGCTTCCTTGAAGCAAGACTCGAGCCTCGAAAGCCGGTCTATAATGTCGTGCCTCGAAAGCCGGCCTATCATATATAATTATACTTGTCTTTATAGGACCCTTTTTTGTCGACCACGAGTCGCCAGGTTATAATTACACCGGCGAATTTCCCAAGATTATGGTGACATCAATCATGAGTCGCCACATCTAATGGCAATACGAAATATACTTCTACTGGCTCAGAATTGTCGGGTTGAATTTCTATGGCAAAATACTTGGGCAAACGGCTGATCATTAACAACGCAGATGAACTTTTTCCGCTTCCAGAGGATTGGCGGGTTAGCTCATCACCGCACCAATTCAAGTGTTATCATCGACATCACTACATGTCCAGTGCACGATGGCCCTGCAGAATAGCGCAAGTGTTTTCCTACTATTACAAACCCCACTTGGGGGCTCGGAGCAAAAAATTATCATAAGTTATCGCACAGGCTACTCGCTTGCGTCGACGTCCGCGTCTTCCGGGTTGACAACTTGCTGCTCCTGAGCACCGGAGTTTGACGGGGCGGCTTGTGCGTGCTCCTCGGTCTGGCAGCTTCTTGGAATCCACTGGATGGCAGAGAGTTTCTTGAAAATTGAGTCGGCAGTAATGACTCTAGATGGGTCAACATCAGGAGCGAAGGTTTTCTTACTGCGTGGCGGCGTGAGCTCAAATGGCTTATACTCTGGTGGGCGGAGGCGTTTGTTATCTTCCGAGTAACCGGGTTGATACTTGACCAGGTCTAGTTCTTCAACCATCTGCGTCGCAGCCACTCGAGTGTCTTTCACACACCGTGCAAAGTCCTCTTGAGAAAATTCTTCCCCATCGACATTGTATTGGGGAAAGCCGCCAACCAGCTCGTTCGGATCCATCTCCGGTAGAAACGCCTTGGCCCTCGCAAGAACCATGCCAGTCCCTGCACGAGCCGCCGACCTCAACTTCTCGTGGATCCTTTCTGGCACGGTTGATAGGTCGTTCAGCATGTCCTTAATCCTCACAGGGTTTGACCCGGGGTCCTTCACTGCCATAATTGCATACATCCCACCGGTATATAGTTGCTCAAGGTATGTGTAGATGGCCTTCAATTTGATGAGTGGGAGCTGGAGCCCAATATTATTCTTTCTCCCTGCAAATGGAACAAGCAAGCATATATAAGCCGGCCAGTCGTTAACTCGGAATTTAACTGCGGGTCTGCTGTTACTTACCAAAGATGGCAACTGTCATATCCGTGATATGACGCTTCAACGTATTCAGCTCTTGTGACACTGGCTCAAGTCGGCTTTCTGCAGCCTGTGCCCGCTTCAATAGTTGTTCTTTCTCCACTTCATGGGCGGCTCTCTCGGTTTGCAAGTTCTCCTTAGCAAGAGCCACTGATTCTTGCAAATATGCAGACGATGACTCTGCCTTGACACGTTGCCGCCGCTCAAACTTCACTTGTTTCCGCAAGGCGTCGGCTTGCGCCTCGGTCACCTCCAGCATATCCTGTCATCACAGATGTAAATTTCAAGGTCAATTTTTATAGTCCCGAGCCAGCGAGGCCGCATGACCCGGCCCTTGGGGGCTACCCCACTCAAATTATTTTTTAACAGACACAAGAAGTCTCATGATGTTGCAGGCACACCCCATGACACTTGGGGGCTAATGCTCATCGTTTTTATTGTTAATCATCTCGTCGTTTTTATTGTTAATCATGGAAAGACCCGGCCATCTCACAGAAATGAGCCGGCCCTTGGGGGCTACAGGTCGTTTCTCAAGTATGCAATTTCTTCAAAAGACCCGGCTCTCTCAAAGAGATGAGCCAGCCCTTGGGGGCTACAGGTCGATTTTCTACATATATTAAGTATGGACGGTCTACATACAACAGACCCGGCTCACTCACTGAGATGAGCCGGCCCTTGGGGGCTACAGTATCATATTTTTAGTTTTGACTATTTTTACTAAGTCCCAGCTCCGTATATTATACTGAGCCGGCCCTTGGGGGCTACAATATGATCATCTGCCATTCCAGCAAGTCTCAAGCACATTCATACCCTCATATGCTCAAAACTTGGGGGATATCTAAGTATATACAGAAGATAGGACGTAAGGAGCATGTTGGTACCTCATATTTTCTTTTCAGCATGTTGATCATGCTCATTTCAACATCCCGGCTCTCAGCCAGCCGGGTCAAATATTGCCGATGAAGTTCTTCCACGCCCAGTTCGTTGATGTCGGGAACTTCCAACTTCATTTTGCCTTTCACAGAAGGGGACGGCTCATCTTTGGCCGTGATTTTGGCCAATGTGTTAATCGTTTCTGGAGTTTTGAAGGCCTCTCCTGTGACGATCACTTCCGCGTCACCTAGTGGATGAGACGGAAGAACATCCTCCATCTCCATAGGACTGAAGTCTCGAGCAGGGCTTGGCGGGTTGACATTCTCCACCGGGTCATCTGTTTTGCCATGTCCTGTTCCACCCTTTTGGATGACTCGCCAGTTTGGCTTCTGGAAAGGGAGTGTTTTTCCGCCTCTGGACGGAAATTCCGCCAAGTTCTATACTGGGACCATCTGCGAACTCGGTCTGGTGGTTGATGTAGAAAAACTCTCGAAAGAGGGGGACAGTTGGTTCCATCTGAAGGTAAACCTCGCAGAAGACTTGGAATTGACAAAGATTGGTTAATGAATTGGGAGCAATGTCTTGAGGATGAAGGTTGAAGAAGTGTAGAAAATCCCGGAAGAATTTTGACCCGGGCGGTGAAAACCCCCTCTGAAGATGGTCTACAAAAACGACCACTTCTCCTTGAGCAGGTTGAGGTGTGCTCTCCTCTTCAGGCGCCCGCCAGCTAATTATATCCTGAGCCGGCAAAAGGCCTTGCTCTACCAAATCCTCAAGGACAAGTTTGGACACTTGGGACTTGACCCAGTTGCAGGCTTTATCAGTCTTGGCCATAATGAGACGCCTTAAAATTGAAACTGCGAAGCGGAATAATAAAGGTAAATTGGCGGGTCATCTTCATAAGTAATAAGCCGCCCGGTTGTTCATGATATCAGCTCGCAAAATAAGAGGCAGCTACGGCTTGGGATGAGTCGGTATCTCTAATAAAAAATGATGAGTCGCCAGGATTAAGCCGGCAACAATAAAGGTGAGCATGCTTATTCAAGTTATGACTAAAGTTATGCAAGCCATGACAAAGTGATGACGAGTCGGAACATCATGAGCCGGCTCAAATTATATGGAGACTACATTTTCTGCTTAAGTGTTGCAAAAACAAGATTCCAATGAAGCAGTTACAGTTACAAATCTACAAAATAGCTCAAAAGGAAAATATTTCCTAGACCTAAGACGCGCAGTGGAAGCGCAAGCTAATCTATTTGCGGGATTCAAAAACAATGTGAAGAGCCCAGATGCAAAAATGGTATTGTGATTGCAGTCGGAGTATTTCTACAGATCACTAAGGGGTATCTAGATCTACTAAACCGAAGAACGGTGACGAACACCGATGAACTCCGCCGAACTAAGATGGATTGTGCAGAGGGGATGAGATGCCATAGATCTAATGGGAAGCTTTCAAATGTACCTGACGGCGGCGGTGGCCGACCGGAGTTTTCCGGAGTACTCAGACGACGATTTGGGGCAGCGTTGAGGTCGCGGACGAAGTGGCCGACGAGCTCGAGAAGGCGCGGTGCTGCTCTGGCTGCGAGAAGGCTCGGATGCGAGGAGGAAGAAGACGAGGCAGTAAAAAAAAGGGAGAAAACTGCGGCCCTTGAGGATATTTATAATATGATAAGAAGGGGAGAAAGGCAGGTGCGAAAACAGAGGAGGCACAGTAACTTTTGGCGAAGAGGCGCCTCTCGATTCTCGCGCCTAACAGATATACATCCAGATTCGCTATGACGTCACACTTAAGCACCGTTGATTCTGGAAGATGACGTCCTGACACGAGGGAGCGAGGAACGCTAAGGTAAAGAGGTATTATGAGCCGGCAAGTTCATATGACCCGGAAGTACAACAAGACTGAAGATTGACGTGAATGAATCCACATCACTCTGGGGGCTAATGTTGGGGATATAACCCCACAGTATGACCCGCCCGTTTAGGGCCGGGTTATCCAGCGGCGGCCTAAAGAGAGTTGCGGCTATCAAGGCTCCAAGGCCCATCAGGGCGACTCATGAGAGGGCCGTCTTGGAGGCCCAGTACCTAAGGCGGCGGCTTACCTAAGGACGTAATAAGTTTTCCCTTACTTGAGGAAGACGGTGAGTAGGAAATAGATTAGGGCACGGGTCATGTTACGACCCGGACTCTGTTGTAAACCTGGGGTCTCGACCTATATATAAAGGTGAGCCCCCCCCCCCCCCCCCCCCCGAGGCAGAAGGACCAAGTTACAAGCTCTCGAGTACTAGGTTAGCCAAGTTGCACCCTTGTAATCGAGATCATCATCATCAATAACAATCAAGCAGGACGTAGGCTATTACCTCCATTGCGAGGGGCCGAACCTGGGTAAACCCTTGTCTCTCGATTCCGATTAACCCCGTTCGAGTTACCACCTAGCTGCGATGGCCTCACGACTAAGTCCTTTCACGAGGACATCTGCCGTGACAAAACCACGACAGTGTTGGTGTGAGCGAGGGCTCGCCGGAGGTGGCAGGGGACTTCGGGCAGATGGTATGGGTGCCCCTACGTTGCATCTGGCGGCTGCACCGTGTGGCTGCCGGAGTTTCCCTGGCCTAGATCTGGCCGCCGAGGCCACCAACCCTGCCAAGGTGTCCGCTTTGGGGTGGAAGGGGGGTCTTCTGCCCCTTTCCGGTCGGCCGTGTCGGTACGGTGTATCCGTGGACGAGGTTTGGGCTCGGATGCTTGGGCGGCGGCCCTGATGGTGGTAGCCGGGGTGCTCGTGGGCGGAGCACGCTGCTCGGACGCTGTCCGGTCACCATGGCTGTGTGGGCGGCATGGTGGTCGGGGTGTGTCGTTCAATGGCGGTGGTGCGGTAGTCCGTACCCCAATTTGGTGACGATGAGTGTTGGCCGGAGTGAAAACCCGCTCTGACTTGGCAGGCCAGCGGCGGCGGCGTTCTAGCGTCGTCCCCTTCTTGAAGGCGTCATCGCGGTATCTCACTTGTCGCCGTGGTGCTCCGGGGGAAACCCTAATCCTTGGATTGGGCGGTGGCGTCGCTCCAGTGTCGTTCCCTTCCTGAAGGCCCTTCCCGAAGGCACCGCCTTGGACCCCATTGTTCGTCATGCACGGCTTCTCCTCATCGTGGTGGCTCATCCACAGTTGAGGGCCCCGACGACTTCATAGTAGTGCTTAGTGTTTCATCTGATGTTTGCTTGGAGTAGTTTGGGGTGGTGTTGCTGTTTCCAGCGCCCTTGTATCTAGCCTTGGGTGTGTGTTGTGGTGGTGTGGGGTGTGTGTTTGTATCGGCTTGTTCGGTGATGGTTGCTTTATATATAAAGCGGGAGGAAACCCTTTCTCGTCAAATGAATGTGTAAGTGTATGAAATGTAATGGATTCTTTTAGATGAATGTGTATGATTCTTTTCCTTGACAGCATGTATTGAGATTACAAGATCGCAGCAGTAACCACTGGGATATTTTTCTGAGCTCACAACACAAGGTTCATCGCAACAAAATTATGAGTGTACAGTATATACAGCCCAGCACGGGCAGAAGCCAGCGAAAGCTGCCCAGTTTTTTCTCCTACGCGATACAATATTAGTAGGGTCGGTGGTCGCTATCTTCGGTGATCCGGCGCTTGCAGGATGTAGATTTAACCCCGGTTCGTGAGCCATCAGGAGTTGAACTTTCTCGTCACTTGGAACTGTCCAGAGCTGGGTGCTTAGGATGCTCCTGGGTGCGCACTGCGTCGATTACGGCCTACGTGGTGGATCACGCAGCGGATGTAGAGGATCTTCCAACAAGTCCCCAGATGAACCTTCAGATGGGCTACATGAACCGTGATCAGGAGTTGGGTATTTGGGGTTGTCCAGGGTGCATTGGGCAGGCTCTTTGATTACAGGGTTAAGCCTGTTACGTGGTGGTGGATCACGAACTGGGTCGACAACAGACTCTTCGTGGTCAGGGAGCTTGTGGCCTGAACGATCTGGCAGAGCTGCAACGCAATGGAGTAACCGTTAGCTGGGATCAGAGGAGAGACACGCGTGCGCGCAGGAAGCATTAATTTGTTCGGGTTGGCGAGCTACCTGGAGTGACTGGAGGCTGAACGTCGGGGGCAGCCGGGGTGCAAGGCGGCGGAACGGCGGAGGAGCAGGAGGAGAAGACCTTGCCACTCGAAGTGCCGGGAACTGGGTACTTTGGGTGCTCCTTGGTGCACTGCGCAGGCTCGTCGCTCGCAGCGCGATGCCCCCTACCTCGCGGATCAAGAACTGGGTGTTCAACACCTTCATGCGCGGGAGGTGGTGGATCAACATCTGGCTGTTTACCATCTTCGGAGGTGCCGCAGGGAGGCTTGTCAGGTACAGGCTCAGGTGTGCTGCATGAACCATAACCAGGAGTTGTGTATGCAGGATGTTCCTCAACAAGGCCCTTGTCAGTTGAACAGTCGGGAACTGGGTACTCAGGATGCTCCGGGGTGCGCTGCGCAGGCTTGTGGATTATGGCGCTACGCCCCCTACCTGATGGATCAAGAATTGGCTGAAGAACAGACTCTTCCTGGACAGGGAGCTTGGGGCACGAACGACCTGGCGGGGCTGCAAAACGCAATGGAGTAACCGTTAGCAATGGAACAGAAGGAGGAAGCCTTAATCTGTGCGGGTTAGTATGCTACCTGGGGGCTGGACGGCCGGAGGAGTATCGGCTCCTGGGGCGGCTGGCGTAGCGCCTGTGGCGGCAGAGGAGGAGAAGAAAGAGCTCAGCCGTGGCTTCCCGTGAGACATGAGCAGCACCAGGGAGCGCAGGGACGACCGGGGAGCAAGCGCCATCCTCTCTAGCTAGCTACGCAGAGCTTGATGGGTGAGGATTGAGGGATGACTCCTGGCCCGGGATTTGTATGTTTATATCATAGTTTTAAATAGCCCGCTATAGCCCCGCTATAGCCTTGCTATAGCCTTTTTAGCAGGGTGCCGCTAAATTGTCTCATGTACAAAATGCCCGCTATAGCCTTTTTGGAGGTCCGCCGTTATTTGACATAGCCCGCTATTTAAAACATTCTTTATATATGTGTTTCAGAGAGGACTTCCGTATCTGACGGCGCTCCCAGCTATACCTTGACCTTCACCTACGAGTCCATACTTTGTGCTCATCAAGTGGAAGGCATGCGTTCATACCATGTGGTAGACGATGTAGTCTAGTCAAACACTCTACTCTGCCACTAGCCGGGTAGATGCAACGCATTCAGAGGTTTAGAGATATCTTGGCACATGTTGATATGTCAGTCGCGAGGCTAAGTGCCAAATATCTTAGCCGCAAGTCAACCTTCGCGCTATTTGAGTATAAGATATTTGAAGCTAAGCTTGATCTACCCGTCATATTTGAATGGATGGCTGCTCGTTCATACCGTGCCAGTATGCCGGATGCCCGTACCATTGACATTCTTCAGGCAAGTTGCTAGATCGCTGTTCTTCAGGCAAGTTGCTGTGCTTCTGGCTGGGTCAATGCAATGCCCACAGAGGCATAGAGTCGTCTCGTCTGAAAAAAGGTGTATATGAAAATACATGAATTTGACAGACGGAGGTTCAGGTTCAAACTAATGAAATGAACAGCCATGGCCTCTTTGGATTGCAAGAGGAAACACACACACACACACACACACACATATATATATATATATATATATATATATATATATATATATATATATATATATATATATATATATGAAACGAAAATATAGGAGTTTGACAGGTACACGCGCAACACAGATCATAGTAAAACGCGTAAAACTTGCAGCAATAGTTGTTCGACAGAACAAAGAAAGAGCACTTGAAAAGTGCATCTGTCATATGTGAATGAGTGTAAAAAAAGAAATTGCAGGAAAATGTTAGAATTTCTACGAAATGAAGGCATAGGAAATCAATCCAAAGAACTACAATGGTCTCTTCTCCTTATATGAAATGGCAGAGCTCCTGCCCTTGCCCTCGGCAAGTTGCTCGAAAAAAAACATTTGTGGGGCAAATCCGCAATACTGTGATCTTCCAAATATCCTATGAAATTCCTACGATTCAAAGAGGGCTTCAACCATTTATTTCCTGTAAAATTGAAGATAAGAAAAATCTATTTATTTCTTGTTATTCTTGTACACATGAGACAAATACCCATGGCATTTTTCACACAATTTTAAATGCATAAATTCCGCATTCCCTACATCTATTTTTTTCACGAATTGCGTGTTCATTATTCTTCAGGAAGAAGCGTGCATTCACTCTGTACCTCAGGCAACTTCACACACACCAGGGGAGGGTGGCTGGGTCAATGCAATGTAAGCAGAGGGTCGAGGCATCATCCTGTCCCAGTCTGAGACGTGAAGGGTCAAATCTCTTTGCGTCCAGATGCGTGCTCACAATATAAATATTCCACAAAGTGTGGACTTGAACAACTACTTCCAGGTTGCAACTAATTCAGTGAGCAAATAGTTTGGATTAACACCAAATCTGATACAAAAGCATGCCGTTGTGCATCATCCCCGTTCCAACCATATCGATCGCTGAGCCATGAATATGTGTGCTATGTTGAGCGGTTAGCTACCGTCGCAATCCACAGCTGAGTACTTAAACACCCTCCTGCACATGAGAGTTTTCATCTCCATACTCCATAGCTGTAACTTGTAAACAACAACAATGGCATTTTCTGCTGTCTTGTGTCCAGGCTTTGTTTGGTTTCTATACCTCATTGCCTTCCTTTGCAGCCTACCACTAGCCATCTGCAATGAAACTGAAAATGATAGACAAGCTCTGCTTTGCTTCAAGTCCCGGCTCTCGGGTCCAGCAGGAGTTTTAGCTTCATGGAGCAACACATCCCTGGACGTTTGCGAGTGGCATGGGATCACCTGCAGCACGGTGTCCTCTCGTCGTGTGATTGGGCTGGACCTTGAGTCAGAAGGCATCTCAGGCTCCATATCACCTTGCCTTGCCAACCTGACCTCTCTTGCAAGGCTGCAGCTGTCAAACAATAGCTTCAATGGTGGCATACCATCGGAGCTTGGCCTCTTGAGCCGGCTCCGCGACCTCAACCTCAGCTTGAACACTTTGGAAGGTAACATACCGCCGTCTTTGGGTAGCAGCCGTTCTCTTACATCTGTCGATCTTGGGGTGAATACTCTAACAGGGATCATCCCGGAGTCCCTAGCAAATAGTTCATCCCTCCAAGTACTTTGGCTCATGAGCAATAGTCTTACTGGAAGCCTACCAAAGGCTCTCTTCAACACATCATCTCTTATTGACATTTCCCTCCAAAAGAACAAACTTATTGGTTCCATACCTGTTGTTACTGCCACTGCTCCCCCTATTCAATACCTCGATTTAAGAAATAATCATATTTCAGGAAAAATACCTTCTTTGCTAGGGAACCTTTCTTTCCTCATTGATCTTCGTCTTACAGAGAATAATTTAGTCGGGAGTATACCAGACAGCCTAGGTCATATTCCAACACTGCAGATACTGGCCTTGACAGCCAACAACTTGTCTGGGACAGTCCCACCATCTCTCTTCAATATGTCATCTCTGACATTTCTTGGCCTAGCAAACAACTCGCTTGTTGGAAGGTTACCCTCCAATATTGGCTACACACTCCCAAATATTCAGGGTTTAATCCTCTCTTCAAACAAGTTTGATGGCCCAATCCCAGCTTCTCTTCCCAAAGCTTACAACCTTCGTCAGCTTTACCTATATAATAACAGCCTAACTGGGTTCATACCCTTCTTTGGGTCATTGCCAAATTTGGAGGAACTTGGTTTGTCATACAACAAGCTAGAAGCGGGGAACTGGGGATTTGTCTCTTCACTGGCAAATTGTACCAGGTTGACTATGCTGTTGTTGGCTGGGAACAATCTTCAAGGCAAAATACCAAGTTCGATAGGCAATCTTTCTGATAGTCTCGAGTGGCTGTGGCTAAGGGAAAACCAAATTTCTGGGCCTATACCACTGGAAATATACCACCAACAATTGGTAATTTGCAGATCTTCATCCATCTATCCTTTGCACATAACAAACTGTCAGGGCAAATCCTGGATACTATCGGTAATCTGGTTAAGCTAAATTCTCTGAAATTGGATGGGAACAACATTAGCGGAAGGATACCTGCAAGTATAGGACGTTGTACTCAACTCCAAATACTCAACCTTGCTCACAACTCACTACATGGGAATATACCAAGTGAAATCTTCAAAATTTCTTCGCTTTCTGAAGAATTGGACTTGTCACACAATAACCTATCTGGGGGAGTACCAGTGGAAGTTGGCAATCTCATTAATGTGAACAAAATTAGAATATCAGATAACAGGTTGTCTGGCAACATCCCATCCACTCTTGGCCAGTGTGTGGTTCTGGAGTACTTGGATATTTCTCATAACAATTTGTCCGGAAAGATTCCACAGTTCCTCACATCCTTAAGTTCCCTGCAAAATCTCAACTTATCCTTCAACAATTTTGATGGGGCAGTTCCAAGAGGTGGTATTTTTTACAATGCTAGTGCAGTGTCAATTGAAGGAAATGATGATTTGTGTAGCAGCATTCCAACAGGAGGTATACCTCTTTGTTCCACACTAGTTGAAAGAAAAGGAAAACAAAATTCATCGGCTCTAGTCCTACAGATAGTAATTCCAACCGTTGCTGTTGTTATATTAATTTTGTCATCTATTGCAACAATATACTGGAGGAAGAGGATGCAAGAAAATCCACATTTGCAGGAATTTGATGAGCATATGAAGAAGATATCATATGAAGACATTGTAAGGTCAACAAATAGGTTTTCTCCAGCTAACCTAATTGGATCAGGATCATTTGGAGTGGTTTACAAGGGCAGTTTGAAGCTTCAGAAAGATCAAGTTGCCATCAAGATTTTCAACCTAAACAATTATGGAGCAAATAGGAGCTTTATTGCAGAGTGTGAAGCCCTGCGAAATGTCCGTCACCGAAATCTTGTAAAGATCATCACATCATGTTCTTCTGTGGATTCTACTGGGGCAGATTTCAAGGCCCTAGTGTTCCAATACATGCCGAATGGGAACCTAGAAATGTGGCTACATCCTGAAGACCTTGAACATGGTGAGAGACATATCCCGACTTTAAGACAAAGGATAAATATTGGCTTGGATGTAGCATTTGCTTTGGATTATCTTCATAACCAATGTGCATCTCCATTGATACATTGTGACCTTAAGCCAAGCAATATTCTTTTGGATCTTGACATGGTTGCGTATGTCACTGACTTTGGCCTGGCAAGGTTTGTATTCACCGCATCAAATGCATACAAAGATAGTTCAACAAGTCTGGCCTGCCTAAAAGGATCCATCGGATACATCCCACCAGGTGAGATTAAGCATATCCTAGATTGTTGGTTCAGTTTGTTCTTTACAGAGTTATACAATTACTGTAGATTCCCTAATTGTGTTTGTAAATGTAAATACAGAGTATGGCATGAGCAAAGAGATATCAACCAAAGGTGATGTCTACAGTTTTGGAGTGCTTCTGTTACAAATGATAACAGGGCGAAGTCCAACTGACGGAAAATTCAGCGATGGTGCAAGCCTTAGCGAATTTGTTCGTAGAGCATTTCCAGATAATATCTGCGAGGTTGTTGATCCAACAATGCTACAAGATGACAGCAACGCACCGGAAGTGATGAAGAACTGTGTCATTCCAATGGTTAGAATAGGCCTCTCCTGCTCCATGACATCGCCCAAAGAACGGCCGGACATGGGACAAGTTTCTGCCGAGATCCTTAGAATCAAGCATCTGGCCTCACACATGGATGTCAGATAAAGCAAAGGATCTGCAGGATGGTAGCTAGTGACAGAAATTCATGTCAAAAAGAACGATGGTGTAATATCTTATATATGGCTTTTCCATTTGTTAGTTCAAGTTAGTGAAACTTGCAGACTGTACCCTTCTCTTTTGCCATAGCATTTCGTTTCACGTTCGGATTTTCCCTTATTTGTACAAGTGAGTAGTATTTATACAAGCACAGCCTGAACGATCAGAGCTAGACCGATTTGCGCGGTCAGAGTAAATATTTGGGAAGCTGACTTGGAACCAGATTAAGGATTAACCCTCAATTTTGAACATGTCTTGGACACAAAATTCACCTCAACAAGCCAGAGTTAACAGAGTTGGGAACTGACCTACGTCCAATCCATGAAGAAGAACGCCCCATATCAAGCAGATAGGCATGGCACAAGTGTATCTGGTTGTCACAGAACCCTAGTTTGCCCTGCCCCTTGATCCTGACCGCCACTGCTTGTGACGTGCCACCCACTGATTGTGGCGCAAGCTGTGGCTGTGGCTGAAGAGAAGACCATGTAGAAGCAAGTACTTAAGGAGGCAAAGTGGTCTGAAGCTGCCTTACAAGATGAACAATCTTGCTAGCAGTCTATTCTGTTGCCAGACCTTTACCCTACCCGCATTACTGTCTCTGAATAAGCTTTAGTTTCATTTCCCACACAACAGACTCTAGTAAGCAAACGAAGGAGCTCATAAACTGCATCTACATCAGAGCTAATTGTAGACAAGAGGTAGGAGGAAGCGATGCACCTTAGTTATCGCTGTGTGTATTACTCGAGGCTAAAAAGCCTGTGTTACAACAGAGCGCATGAGCGCGATGGTTTACACAGAGGCGCGTCGTGCGCGAGAGGAGGAGAACGTGGGAGTAGTGCATGAGCAGGTGCATGCATACGTGAGAGGCGAGGAGTTACAGTCAACACCCCGCCGCAGTCTGAGCATCGGGAGGCCGGATGCACAGGCTGGACCTGAACTCCTCGAAAGCCGGCGTCGGGAGGCCCTTCGTCCTGACGTTGGCAAACTGCTGCCGCCGTGGGCACATGAAGGACACGTAGCTGCCCCAGAGCCAGCTTCTCGCGAACGAAATGGATGTCCAGCTCTATGTGCTTGGTGCGCCGATGGTGAACCGGATTGGCCGCCATGTACACCGAAGATATGTTGTCGCAATAGGTGACCGTGGCGGCGGGCAGTGGCACACGAAGCTCTCCAAGAAGTTGGCGAAGCCAGCAGCACTCTGCAACCACGTTAGCGACGGCGCGGTACTCGGCCTCGGCACTCGAACGCGAGACGATGGGCTGGCGTTTGGAGGACCAGGACACCAGCGCGTCGCCGAGGTAGACGACGTAGCCCGACGTAGAGCGCCGCGTGTCGGGGCAGCCGGCTCAGTCGGCGTCGGAGTAGGCGACCAGGCTGAGCTCGGTGGAGCGGCGAAGATGTAGGTCGTGCGTGGTCGTGCCACGCAGGTAGCGCAGAATGCGCTTGACGAGCGCGAGATGATGCTCCCGTGGATCGTGCATGCGTAGACACGCCTGCTGTACGGCGTACGCTATGTCTGGGCGTGTCAAGGTGATGTACTGAAGGGCGCCCACGAGGCTCCTGTACTCGGAGGCGTCTTTGACAGGTGCGCCGTCGCCCGCGGAGAGTTTGGAGCGGGTGTCGACTGGCGTGGAGACTGGCTTGCAGTTCGTCATGTTGGCGCGATCCAGCAGCTCATCCGCGTACTTGCGCTGCGACAGGAAGAACCCGTCGGCCGTGCGCGTCACGCTGATCCCAAGGAAGTAGTGAAGGGCACCTAAGTCCTTCATGGAGAACTCGGCGGACATGCGCTGTTGGAGTTGGCGAAGGAGCACCTGTGTTGACGCAGTTAGAACAATGTCGTCGACGTAGAGGAGTAGAAAGGCGGTGCCGGTGTCGCCGTGGAGCACGAACAGCGACGGATCAGCGTGCGACGCCGTGAAGCCGAGGATGGTGAGGAAGGCCGCGAACCGGGCGAACCAGGCGCGCGGGGCCTGTTTCAAGCCGTACAGCGACTTGTCGAGTAAGCAGACATGGTCGGGGTAGTTCTTGTCGACGAAGCCGGCCGGCTGCTGGCAGTAGACACGCTCCGCAAGCTGCCCATGAAGGAAGGCATTGTTGACGTCCATTTGGTGAACGGGCCAGTCTCGAGTGACAGCCACGGTGAGGACGGTACGGATGGTGGCAGCCTTGACGACCGATGAGAACGTTTCGTCGAAGTCCACTCCGGGGCGTTGCGAGAACCCCCGGACCACCCACCGTGCTTTATAGCACTCGAGGCTGCCGTCCGCCTTCAGCTTGTGCCGGAACAACCATTTGCCGGTGACGATGTTGTCGCCCGGAGGACGGGGTACAAGTGTCCATGTCCTGTTCACCATCAGCGCCGAGAATTCATCCTGCATAGCTGTTAGCCAATGTACATCACGTAGCGCGGCGTGCACGGTTTTGGGAATGGGGGAGATGGCGGGCGTGGTGGTGACCGAATGGTTTTCAGCATATTTGGGGTTGGGGAGAAATTTGCCGGCCCGAGCGCGCGTGACCATGTTGTGTGTAGGAACCAGGGGACGGGCTGAGGGCTGGGAAGGTGCGGCGGAGACCGTCGGGGAGGTGCGCGAGGTGGACACTGCGGCAGAGTTGCCGGCCAGGGTAGCGGGGCTGTTTTGCGCTGCCATGGCAGCGCTTTTGGGAGGCGTTTGTGCTGCCATGACAACATTTCTGGGTGTGGTAGACGGGTTAGGTTGGGTGGGTGCTACTGCCATGGTAGCAGTTTGGGGTGGTGGCGAGGAGTGCGGGTTGGCTGTGATGCGGGCAGCCGGGGGAGTGACTGTGGATGGTGGGCGGACAGAGCGAGGCCGCCGCGGGACGAGGGTGAGGTTGGGTGGTTCCTCGTCGAGGTCGTTTGGTGGGGTGGCGACGGCAGTACTGAACGGAAAGTGGGTCTCGTCGAAGACCACGTGGTGAGATATGATGACACGATCTGTGGCGCGGTCCAGGCACCGGTAACCCTTGTGGTCGACGGAGTAGCCGAGGAAGGTGCAAGGCGTGGACCGAGGCGCGAGTTTGTGAGGCGTGGTGGATGAGGTATTGGGGTAGCAGAGGCACCCAAAGACACGCAGGTGAGTGTAGTCCGGGCGGGCGCCATACAGGAGATAGAACGGGGTATGTCCATGGCGAGGGCGGCAGGCACGGCGGTTGAGAAGAAATGTAGCTGTGCTGAGAGCCTCCGCCCAGTAGGTGTACGGCATGGACGCCTGAACTAGCAGGGATCGGACAGTGCCATTCAGAGTGCGGAGGATCCGCTCGGCGCGCCCATTCTGAGGCGATGTGTACGGGCAGGACATGCGTAGAACGATGCCCTCGGAAGAGAAAAACTTGCGCGCCAGGGCGTTGTCGAACTCACGCCCATTGTCACACTGGACAGCAAGGACGTTTAGGTTGAACTGACGACGAACGAAGGCGGCAAACGCGTGAATCGTGGGGTACACATCAGATTTACGATCGAGGGGAAACGTCCAGACAAAGTGACTATAGTCATCGAGTAGAACAAGGTAATACTGCTTGCCAGAGACACTAGTTACAGGTGAAGTCCACACATCACAGTGAAGCAACTGGAAAGGAAAATACGAAACATGTTCTGAAGATGAAAACGGCAACCTAACACTTTTCCCTAGCTGGCAAGCATGACAAAGCTCGGATGACGACGGCGGTGGGTGGATCGAGCAGGCACGCAGAGTCTGGACGAGGGCATCATGTCCAGGGTGTCCCAGGCGTTGGTGCCACACCTTGGCCGGGACGGTGGTGGCGGAGAGGGCAGTGTGGTGCGACGGCGGCTGCGTGACTGGATAGAGATCCTCGCCGGAGTTACACCGGAGGATCACCCGCTTCGTCCTTCGATCCTTGACAGAAAAACCGATATCATCAAACTCGACGTTAAGAGGATTGTCACGTGCAAGTTTTTTTACAGAGATTAAGTTTTTGATGAGTTGGGGAGAGACGAGGACATGCTGAAGAGAGATGGGGGCACCGGAGGTGGGGATGGAGGCAGTGCCAGTGTGAGTGACCGCGAACGAGTTGCCATCGCCAACAACAATGCGAGAAGAATTGTAGGGCTGGGATGTGGTGAGCATACCTGACGAGGACGCCATGTGAGTCGTCGCCCCAGTGTCGAGGTACCAGTCCCCGCCGGAGTGTGCGCCCTGCGGCTGTTGGAGCCCGAGGTTGTTCAGCGCGTGCACGAGCGCAGTTTGGTCCCACATGGGTGGCCGGGGCGGGGTTGAAGATGAGGCACCCGCAGGCGCCGCGTTGTACAGCGGGTGTGCGGGAACAGCGCCCGGCGTCCAGGCCGTCGGGGGAGTGCCGTACGGGATCGGCGGGAGCGTGCCGTAGTGAGCGGCATGGCCAGCGAACGGTGCAGGCGCGCCCGGACGAGGCCCAAGCACCCCGGCACCAGGCGTGTGGGGGCGCCAGGGCATTGGCCACGCATGCACCATGCCAGTCCAGGGGGTGGTTGCAGGCACCGGCGGCCCTGCTGGGCGTGGCGAGGACGTGCTCCCGTGCCCGCCGCCGTCGACCACGGCCTTGCCTTTCCCTTTGTTGCGCCCGCCGTTGCCGCCGGAGCGACGGTTGTTGTTGTTGTTCCCCGTGGACGCCCCCCCGCCGGAGTTTGGAGCGCGTGCAGCATGAAGAGCCATCTCGTTGGTGCTCTCGGGCGCCTGGCGGCTCTCCTCGAGCAGGAGAAAGGCACGACACCGGAGGAACGACGGGAACGGCGTCTGCATAGTGAGAATAGGAATGGCATAGCGAAGGCGCGGGTGCAGCCCGCGGAACATGTTCAACACTTGCTCGCGATCAGTGACGGGCTCACCGAGATCGGACAGGAGGTCGGCGCAGTCTTTGAGCCGCGCGAAGTAGGAGAGCACCGAGCCCGCGCCTTGCTCGATGCGGCGGAAGTCCGTGGCGAGGAAGACGGCCTGGTGCTCACGGTTCTCCAGGAAGATGGAGGTGATGGCCGTCCAGAGCTCGGCGGCGGTCGCATCACGCTAGTGGACTAGCCCAAAGATCTCGGGGCTAATGCGGTTGTAGAGCCACGAGATCACATAGGCGTCGTCCTGCAGCCACACGGGGTCGTTGGGGCGCGGCGGAGCAGTGATGTGGGAGAGCACGCCAGTCTTGCGGAACGTGACCTCGAACAGCGTCCGTCACTGACAAAAGTTGGGCGGGTTGAGGTTGAGGACGACCGGCACATGCTGGTTGATGTAGACGGCCGCAAGGTGCGATGGGCCGGCGCGATCGCCGCGGAGGGGCCGTCGGAGCCGGAGACGAGCGCGTTAGTGCGCGACGCGGCGGCGAGGGCCAAGGGGGTGAGCAGCTCGGTGCGGTTGGGGTTAGCCGCTCCAGCGGCGGCGGCCCCAAAGGCGCCGTGGAGGCCACGGCCAGAGGAGGGAGGGGGAGGGGGTGGGGGTGGGGATGGCGGCGGAGGCGTAGCCATGGCGCCGCGGGAAGGATCGGCAGTGGAAAGCGATCTACAGGCGCTGGACGAGGCCGGCGTCTGATACCATGTAGACGAGAGGTAGAAGGAAGCGATGCACCTTAGTTGTCGCTGTGTGTATTACTCGAGGCTAAAAAGCCTGTGTTACAACAGAGCGCATGAGCGCGATGGTTTACACAGAGGCGCGTCGTGCGCGAGAGGAGGAGAACGTGGGAGTAGTGCATGAGCAGGTGCATGCATACGTGAAAGGCGAGGAGTTACAGTCAACACTAATAACGGTAATCGAACACGACCAGACTTCTGCAATTAGCAGGAGGAGATAATGAAGCATTGGCAACCTCAGAAAAATTAGAAGTTGTCAACTAAACAGTAACAGCTGCCTCTCAAAACCTCTAAGAAATGCAAACCAGGACCAAAATTTCAGTAGTGAGCCGGCTGCAGGCAAAGGTATAAGCTACAGTATATTATTGTTCAGCAGATTCATTTGACCCTGCATCACGCCACTTGTCTGGAATCAAATCAGGAAAATGTTTATATGAAACCTAAACTCCAATTGGCTTCAATTGATCATGAGATCACCGAACCGGGCGATTAATTAGTTGGTACTAAGACGCAGGCGGGGAGGGAGGGTGGGGAAGGAGTAGTGGTCACCTCTGCCGGCGATGGGATCTTGGTGCGGGCGAGGTACGTTCGTCCCCTGCCTCAGTGACCGAGGCACCGCAGAACGCCATGTCGACGCGCGGCGGCGCCACCAGGACCTTAAGCCTTCCGGACGAGGGCATGCCGCGGAGGCGCGGGGTCACCATCTGCGGCGGAGCCGCGGAATCGTTCGGGACTGGAAATGGGGGAACCTGACGGGTGAGCCAGGAAGACGGGGAAACGGACAGCAGGGGCGTGCCGCCGGCAGCGACCCTGACGCTCTGAACCTCACGAACCTACAACAGTCTGGAGAACCACGCTGCGGCGCGGACTGAAGAAACAGAGGAAGAAAATAGTTGGATGGACGGCTACGATTGACGCTTGCCAGATCAACGGTTCACCTTGACGCTCGGCTCCCTCTTTACCGTCCGGCAAATGTACTCCCTGGTCCATTTTACTCCGCACATAAAATTTGTCTACAATCACATTTTATAAAATTTGACCATATTTATATGAAAAAATATCAACATCTACAATACTAAAGTTATGCAATATGAAAAATAAATTCATGTTGTGAATGTTAATATTTTTTCTATAAAGTTGGTCAAACTTTACGAAGTTTGATTACAAACAAATCTTATATGCAGAGTAAAAAGGACCGGAAGAAGTAACAGTTAAATGAAGATTATTCACTACGCTCCGGTAAATTGCCCGTTATTTTACTGCCACTAATTTAAAGGCTCCGTTCGGAGGGGAGGGGTAGAAAACAAAGGAATTGAAAACTTTACAGGAATGTGCTTTGACTAAGGGAATGTGAAGCACAGGGATACAAAATTTTGCTGCGTTCGACGTGAACTAGCAAAACCAAAGGAACCGGAGGATAAAAGCCAGTACATGCACTTGTCTCCAACTGTATGAAAATAATTTTTTATTCAGCCGTACATGCAGCTTGCTTGGCCGCTCGCTTGACACTCACATGCAAGGATTACACCTTGCATCGGGCTTCCGCCCAAACATTGGGTCACAGTAGATTTTTTCGTTTCGTGAAAAGTACAGGATAGATAAACTTTCCTGTGAAATGAGTGAGGACGTTCCTTCGAACCAAACACATCACGGGTTATTTTTCCGAGGGAAACCAGACCTACGAAAATTCCTCCAGAATTCCTGCAGACCGAACGGGGCCTAAGTATTTTTTGAAACAAGGCAAAAGACTTGCCATTTTCATTAATTAAGAAAAAGTTTTGAGAGTTTGGCCCCGAAGGCCGAATTACAAAGCATTACTCTCGCGGCATTACATTACTCAGAAATTTTGCCCCCGCCAGGCACCACAGGGAAGCTTCCTGTTTAATCTTAGTGACCAACATCCCCACCGGCACCGCGGGGCCTAAGTAGCTCGCGCATTCGGTGGATCGGGAGTCATCTTCTTCTCCAAGTTGTTGTAGCCAAGCTCTAGAGCACTAGAATACTGGGTAGAATTAGATCTGTCCAAGAGAACCTGTATCTATGACCTAATCGGGGTATCTAAAATCCAATCGCTCCACTGTTTGCCCTTGTTCTCTTGATTATCTCCTTTTTGAGCTCGAATCCATCTATGTTCTTCACAACTGGTATAAGTAGCTAGCAAATTCTTGGAGGTGTGGGGATTTAGCGCGGTCAGTGATTGGGATCTCCCGGTAAAATCCCACTGATTCGTCCTAAATCAAATCCATTCACCGGCGTTATGTTGGCGGCGGAAGGACAAGCTCACCGGCAAGGGTTGGGGATCGATTCCTTGGTAAATTTTCGGAGCCGTTGTTGATCTTGTCATGTCCACTCAATCCAAGCACGTTGAGCTCAATGATGACTTGGAATCTCAGCCAGTGAAAATGACGACCATGAGCGAGAAGGGGGCGTTGATCAAGGGAAAACTCGATTAAGTTAATGGTCGACCAGGGAAGGTGGATTTGCTTGAGAACAAGGTGAACGCGGTGGATATGCTTGTTATCAAGGGCTCTCAAGTGTAGACCGACATGTTTGACTACCTGAAAAAGTTGAAAGGTAAAATATCCCGGCCTGTCTGCATAGCACTTCAGTTACTAGTCATAGTGGTGAGTAGTGTCATAGGTGTGATAACATAGATAGCTTCATTTATTATGTAGAGTCATTTTACATTGGAAACTGTTATGTGATGGTACATATTATGTTACTTCATTTGCATCTCTCCTCATTAATTACTTGTCACATCATATTTTTTTCTTCTTGCTCGGTTTTCCCTAATTAACCGAGCAACTCTTTTCTTCTTAATGAATGCAGGAATCCTGCCATTTCAAAAGAAAAAAAAACTTGCCACATCATATTTTTTGCCTATGTGACATGCATATTACTACTTATTTTACTCCCACTATGAGCAGCATGAGGAACAAGAGAAACCTGATACACAAGCACAATCATCTAAGATTTTCCAAGGAAATTAAAGCACATGTATAAAACATAATCCAGTTGAGCTTGCAACTGACACAATTACTGTCAGGAAATGTAATTAGCACTTGTACTCCTGGGATACAATACAAGTTACTCGTATGGCGTGGCTAGGTCTCAGTCGTATGATATTTAACCAAATCTCAGTCAAGTGGCATAACATGTAAAAATACTGGGGAAAAATGCACGGATCTCGATGTAAGATCTCACAAATATAGCATCGACTGAGACATAACCAAATGAGATTTAGCAAGACTGTTACTCGCAACCCTTTTTTTTTGCATGGCTGTTACTCGCAACCCTACCAACAACCCTTCATATTCTACCTCGTTGTTCCCGCAAAAAAAAAAAAATTCTACCTCGTTGTTAGTCACGTTGAAGAGGAACTAGATCGTGTACCGTATCTCCTCTACGTATAGGGTGATTCCAGCCCCCGCTCCGTATAGGGTGACCGGCCCATCGAACAATCATGTTGTATCTCCTCATGTGGCTCCGACAGCTGAGTCCACCTGAGGATGCAATTAGCGAATGCTTGCGACCTGATCACGGTATGGGAGGTGAAACGCATGGAAAATTGGCTGAGTTCCACCACCCACTCGACGGCCTTCCACATGACAGGTGCCCGCAGCTGCACCCTCATCTCCATGTCACCATTGCCCAGTCTGTGACCCGTGAGCATTAGGTATTGTGCAGAGCCGCTCCTCTCCCTCACGATCCACTGAAGCACCACCAGTTCGCGCCCATCAGGCGAATTGAGCTATGACCCCACCACGACGACAACGATTTGCATCGAGCTAGCTAAAGGCGGCGTCCGTGACCAACCTGCTCTATTGCCGATGTTCCCGTCCACGGAGCGCTAGCTGCAGGAGCTCGCCATGGACCGAAACAAAGCTCTGATGCCATATGTTCTTGCTGAAGTTAGACCATGAACATGAGTGGACACAAGATGCAACTTTATTTTATTTTATTTTCCTTCTCATATTTATTCTTCAATTACAATTAAAAGCATATATAGGAAACAGGCGAGTGCGCGAGCTATACGGCGTCGCCATCCCAACGAGTCATGATCACGTTTTTTTTTCTTTGCGAGGATAACTTCCAATCTATTCATCAACTCAAGATAGTACAAAGAACACCAGAAGTAAAAAAATACATCTAGGTCTGTAGACCACCACGACGCGATCATGATCGCGTTTGATCGTGCCATCCCATGACGCGATCACCTCGGCCTTCAACCATGCATGTGATATACCTACGTACATGACATAACGAAAAAAAACCTGGCCAAGACGTACGTGAACAACCTCACGCTACGTGGACAGCTTATTCTTGTGAAAAGTAAGCTAAGTAAAAGTTAACAGGTGCAACGAGATTAAGTCTCTAACAAGGTAGACCCCCGGGAAGTGGATGAAGAACAAACTCTTGCTGAACAAGGACCTTCTGGCTTGGATGATCTGGCAATAAAGCTGCAACGCAACGGAGTAATTGTTAGCTGCAATCAAAGAAGATGCGTGCGTACGTGCAGGAAGCATTAGCTTGTGCGGGTTAGCGAGCTACCTGGGGCGAACAGAGACTAAACGTCAGGAGCAGCCGGAGAGCACTGCGCAGGCTGGTCGGTTACAGCTTTAGGCCTACGTGGTGGATCAGGAACTTGGTGTTTAACATCTTCGGAGATGCCCTTGGGGGGCTTGATAGGTACAGGTTCAGCTGTACTACATGAACCATTGGTTACAGCGCTACGCGTCCTAGGTGGTGGATCAAGAACCAAGTGTATAGGATCTTCCAAGGTGCCCAAGGGAGGCTTGACGGGTACAGGTTCAGGTGTGCTACATGAACCATTGGTTACAGCTGCGCTAAGCGTCTTAGGTGGTGGATCACGAACAGGGTCTATAGGATCTTCCAAGGGGGCTAAGGGAGGCTTGACGGGTACAGGTTCAGGTGTGCTACATGAACCATTGGTTACAGCTGCGCTAAGCGTCTTAGGTGGTGGATCACGAACCGGGTCTATAGGATCTTCCAAGGGGCCTAAGGGAGGCTTGACGGGTACTGGTTCAGGTGTGCTACATGAACCATGATCAGGAGTTGGGTATGCGCTAGGATCTCGAGGGGTGTTCAGACAAGCCTTGTCAGTTACATCTCTAACGGCTGGAGGTGGACGTGGACACCCATGAAGTGGCTGAAGAACAGTCGCTTCCTGATATGTACGTGGACCCCCAGGGAGCTTCTGGCATGAACGATCTGGCCGAGCTGCATCGCAGAAGAGTACTAATAACTGTTAGCTTGTTCTAAAAGAAAGAAAAAACTGATAGCTGGAACCAAAGGAGACGCGTGCGTGCAGGAAGAAGCATTAACCTGTGGTGACTGGAGGCTGAACGGCCGGAGCAGCCGGACGGGTATCAGCCCCTGGAGCGGCCGGAAGAACATCTGTGGCGGCGACGGAGGAGGAGAAGGAAGAGCTCAGCTGTGGCTTCCCGTGGGACATGAGCAGCAGCATGGAGCGCAGAGACGACCGGGGAGCAAACGCCATCCTTGATCGGTGCTAGCTACTAGGCAGAGGACAAGTTGATCGGTGAGGAGTGCCTCCTGGCCCTGGTATTGTATGTTTATATATACCGATGCGTTTCATAGTGGACTTTCTAACCCCGTCATATCTCACGCGGTCACGGAGGTGCATGCGCACCCAGCTTACAGCCATGACCTTGACCTTCCCCGACGACTCCACACACTTTGTGTTCATCACAAGAGGGTGGCATGTGTTCATCACAAGTGGGTGGCATGCATTCATACAAAACACTCTAGTCTGCCACTAGCCTGGTAGATACATTGCATTCAGAGGTTTGGAGGTATCTTGACATGTTGACAGGTCAGTCCGAGACTTGAACGCCAAATATCTTAGGCCCCGTTTCGGAATGAGTGTAAGTTTATACACGTGTATTTATTTCACAGGTGTGAATGGGTGTAAGTTTTTACAGCCTGTATTGCAAACCGGCGAGAAACGAGCAGAAACGCTAATCCAAATGGATCTTAGGGCATCTCCAACGCCGACCTTCAAACCGCAACCGTTCGGACCGCACGGTCCGGACATGTTGTGCCATCCAACGCGGGTCTGTATCGGTCTGCAGGGCGGTTCGGACGTACTTTCTTCCGCAAACCGGAGACAAAGTGGGGGGCTTTGCGGGCGTCCGGACAACACCCGCATCCGCTTCTGCCCACCCTGGCCCACCCAAACCCCCTCCTCCCTCGCCCACGCGCGTTCCTGCCCGGCGCCAGCTGCCCGCATTCATGCCGTTGTAGAGCGCTCGCTTCACATTGAAGCCGGTTCAGGGCGGACGCGACCTCTCACTGCCTCTGCCATTGAAGCGGCGCGATGGCCGAGGTCGCCGCCCGCTGCACGTCTGGCAGAACACGCCTCCTCGCCGTATTCAAACGCCTCCATTAAACCCGCGTGGAAGCCGAAAAACCTACTCCGGCCACACATCCCCCCACGCTAGATCAGATCTGGCAGGTCTCCCGGTGCCGCCTCGAGCACGCCCCGCCACCACCTCTGCCACGGCGCCCCCTTCACCAGCCAACGACCATGGTGGAGCTGGCTGCACGCAGCCCATGCCGCCATCAGCACACGCCGCGCAACGGCAGAACGACGCGAGCGGATCGGGCCCCTGCCGCCCCGCACGCTGCCACCCGAGGGAGAAGGACGCGCAGCCTCCGCGCCTGACCAGAGCACCAAGACAACGCCGCTCCGCCGCCAAAGGAAGAGGCCGCCGCCCCGCACGTCGACCGTCGCGCCACCAGGCCCTGCGGCAGCCCGGCACCTCCTCACGCATGGCCATCCCGCGCTGGCCACCATGACGCGAGGAGAGGAATCAGGCCCCGCCGCCACCCACGCCGGCCGGGCTTTGCCCGGCGGCACCTCGGGGCGGCGGTGGGAGAGGAGAGCCGGGAGAGGAGGAGGGAGTGGCGGCGGCGCTAGGATTTCCACCGGTCGCTCGCGGGAGCGACGCGGGGGAGGGAGGAGAAAAAAGAAGAAAAAAAACAATGTTTTCGGTGCTTGGCTGACTTCAACTGTGTGAACATTGGGGATGTTACGAGGTGAACCTGCAAACATTCAATCAAAAATATGACAATTTCTCTTCTGTAAAAAAGAATAGAAAAGGAATATATTCATCTCTTGTTATTTTTGCACAGTTTTTTTTCTTCTGTGAAATTTTGAATGCCATAAATTCCTGGCATTCCCTACATCCATTTATTTATTCATTCACTTTTTTAATATTCATTATTCTTTAAGATGAAGCGTGCATTCACACTGTACCTCAGGCAACTACATGCACTCATGTTGCTGTTGGAGGGTGGTTGGGTCAACGCAATGTAAGCGGAGGTTGGAGGAGGCATCGTTCCAGTCTAAGACATGAAGGGTCAAATCTCTTAGCGTCCAAATGCATGCTCACAATATAAATATTGCACTAGTGTGGGCTTGAACAACTACTTCCAAGTCACAACTAATTCAGTCAGCAAAATCTAATCCAAAAGCATACCGTGATGCATCATCCCCGTTCCCACCATATTGATCGCTGAGCCACGAATACATGTGCTGTTTTGAGCGGTTAAGCTACTGTCACATTCGACGGCTGAGTACTTAAACATCCTCCTTCAGCTTTCATCTCCATACTCCATAGCTGTAAACTGTAAACAACAACAATGGCGTCCTCTGGTGTCTTGTTTCCAGGCTTTGTTTGGTTCCTATGCCTGTTTTGCTTCCTTTGCAGCCTACCACTAGCCATCTGCAATGAAACTGAAAATGATAGGCAAGCTCTCCTCTGCTTCAAGTACCGGCTCTCGGGTCCAGCAGGAGTTTTAGCTTCATGGAGCAACACGTCCCTGGACGTTTGCGAGTGGCATGGGATCACCTGCAACACGGTGTTCCCTCATCGTGTGATTGCGCTGGACCTTGAGTCACAAGGCATCTCAGGCTCCATATCACCTTGCGTTGCCAACCTGACCTCTCTTGCAAGGCTGCAGCTGTCAAACAATAGCTTCAATGGTGGCATACCATCAGAGCTTGGCCTCCTGAGCCGGCTCCGTGAGCTCAACCTCAGCAAGAACACTTTGGAAGGTAACATACCGCCATCTTTGGGTAGCAGCCGTTCTCTTACATATGTCAATCTTGGAATGAATGCTCTAACAGGGATCATCCCAGAGTCCCTAGCAAATAGTTCATCCCTCCGTGTACTTTGGCTCATGCGCAATAGTCTTACCGGAAAACTACCAAAGGCTCTCTTCAGCACATCGTCTCTTCTTGATATTTCCCTCCAACAGAACAACCTTGTTGGTTCTATACCTGTTGTTTCTGCCACCGCTCCCCCTATTCAATACCTCGATTTAAGGCACAATCATATTTCAGGAAAAATACCTTCCTCGCTAGGAAACCTTTCATCCCTCGTTGATCTTCGTCTTACAGAGAATAATTTAGTAGGGAGTATACCAGACAGCTTAGGTCATCTCTCAACACTGAAGATACTGACCTTAACTGCCAACAACTTGTCTGGGACAGTCCCACCATCTCTCTTCAATATGTCATCTCTGACATTTCTTGGCCTAGCAAACAACTCGCTTGTTGGAAGGTTACCCTCCAATATTGGCTACACACTCCCAAATATTCAGGGTTTAATCCTCTCGTCAAACAAGTTTGATGGCCCAATCCCAGCTTCTCTTCCCAAAGCTTACAACCTTCTTCATCTTCACCTGTATAATAACAGCCTAACTGGGTTCATACCCTTCTTTGGGTCATTGCCAAATTTGGAGGAACTTGATTTGTCATACAACCAGCTAGAAGCAGGGAACTGGGGATTTGTCTCTTCACTGGCAAATTGTACCAGGTTGACCATGCTGATGTTGGCTGGGAACAATCTTCAAGGCAAAATACCAAGTTCGATAGGCAATCTTTCTGATAGTCTCGAGTGGCTGTGGCTAAGGGAAAACCAAATTTCTGGGCCTATACCACCGGAGATTGGCAATCTTAAGAGCCTCAGCAGGTTGTACATGGATAACAATATTATCACTGGAAATATACCACCAACAATTGGTAATTTGCAGAGCTTGGTCCATCTATCCTTTGCACATAACAAACTGTCAGGGCAATTCCTGGATACTATTGGTAATCTGGTTAAGCTAAATTCTCTGAAATTGGATGGGAACAACATTAGCGGAAGGATACCTGCAAGCATAGGACGTTGCACTCAACTCCAAATACTCAACCTTGCTCACAACTCGCTAGAAGGGAATATACCAAGTGAAATCTTCAAAATTTCTTCGCTTTCTGAAGAGTTGGACTTGTCACACAATTACCTATCTGGGGGAGTACCAGTGGAAGTTGGCAATCTCATTAATGTGAACAAAATTAGCATATCAAATAACAGGTTGTCCGGCAACATCCCATCCACTCTTGGCCAATGTGTGGTTCTGGAGTACTTAGATATTTCAGAGAACAATTTGTCCGGAAATATTCCACAGTTCCTCACATCCTTAAGTTCCCTGCAAAATCTGAACTTATCCTTCAACAATTTTGATGGGGCGGTTCCGAGAGGTGGTATTTTTTACAATACTAGTGCAGTGTCAGTTGAAGGAAATGATGATTTGTGTACCAGCATTCAAACAGGAGATATACCTCTTTGTTCCACACTAGTTGACAGAAAAGGAAAACAAAATTCATCGGCTCTAGTCCTACAGATTGTAACTCCAACCGTTGCTGTTGTTATATTAATTTTTTCATGTATTGCGACAATTTACTGGAGGAAGAGGATGCAAGAAAATTCACATTTGCAGGAATATGATGAGCATATGAAGAAGATATCGTATGAAGACATTGTAAGGTCAACAGATAGGTTTTCTCCAGCAAGCGTAATTGGATCAGGATCATTTGGAGTAGTTTACAAGGGCAGTTTGAAGCTTCAGAAAGATGAAGTTGCCATCAAGATTTTCAACCGTAACAATGATGGAGCAAATAGGAGCTTTATTGCAGAGTGTGAAGCCCTGCGAAATGTCCGTCACCGAAATATTGTAAAGATCATCACATCATGTTCTTCTGTGGATTCTACTGGGGTAGATTTCAAGGCCCTGGTGTTCCAATACATGCCGAATGGGAACCTAGAAATGTGGCTACATCCTGAAGACCTTGAACATGGTGAGAAGCATATCCTGACTTTAAGACAGAGGATCAATATTGGCTTGGATGTAGCATTTGCTTTGGATTATCTTCATAACCAATGTGCATCTCCATTGATACATTGTGACCTAAAGCCAAGCAATATTCTTTTGGATCTTGACATGGTTGCGTATGTCACCGACTTTGGCCTGGCAAGGTTTGTATTCACCGAATCAAATGCATACAAAGATAGTTCAAGAAGTCTGGCCTGCCTAAAAGGATCCATCGGATACATCCCACCAGGTGAGATTAAGTATATCCTCAGTAATGCTAGATTGTTGGGTGTGTTTGTTCTTTACGGAGTTGCAAATACTGCAGATTCTCTAACTGTGTTTGTAAATGTAAATGCAGAGTATGGCATGAGCGAAGAGATATCAACCAAAGGTGATGTCTACAGTTTTGGAGTGCTTCTGTTACAAATGATAACAGGGCGAAGTCCAACTGACGGAAAATTCAGCAATGGTGCAAACCTTCACGAATTTGTTCGTGGAGAATTTCCAGATAATGTCTGTGAGGTTGTTGATCCAACAATGCTACAAGATGACAGCAACACACCGGAAGTGATGAAGAACTGTGTCATTCCAATGGTTAGAATAGGCCTCTCTTGCTCCATGACATCACCCAAAGACCGGCCGGACATGGGACAAGTTTCTGCCGAGATCCTTAGAATCAAGCATCTGGCCTCACACATGCATGTTAGATGAAGCAAAGATTGGCAGGATGGTAGCTCGCGACAGAAATTCATGTAAAAAAGAACAATGGCGTAATATCTAATATGGCTTTTCCAAAAATTTTAGTTCAGTTGGTGATACTTGCAGACAGTACCCTTCTCTTTTGCCATAGCATTTCGTTTCATGTTTGTATTTTCCCTTACTTTTACAAGTGGGTAGTATTTATACAAGCACAGACCGAACGATCAGAGCTAGACCGATTTGCGCAGTCAGAGTAAATATTTGGGAAGCTGACTTGGAACCAGATTGAGGATTAACCCTCAATTTTGAACATGGCTTGGACACAAAATTCACCTCCACAAACCAGAGTTAACAGGGTTGAGAACCGACCTACACCCAATCCATGGAGAAGAACGCCCCATATCAAGCAGATAGGCATGGCACATCACATGTGTGTACCTGGTTGTCGCAGAACCCTAGTTTGCCTGCCCCTTGATCCTGACCACCGCTGCTTGTGACGTGCCACCCGCTGATTGTAGTGCAACCTGTTGCTGTGGCTGAAGAGAAGACCAGGTAGAAGCAAGTACTTAAGGTGGCAAAGTGGTCTGAAGCTGCCTTACAAGATGAACAATCATGCTAGCAGTCTGTTCTGTTGCCAGACCTTTACCCTACTCGCATTATTGTCTCTGAATAAGCTTTATTAAGGTTTCATTTCCCACACGACAGACTCTAGTAAGCAAACCATGGAGCTCATAAACTGCATCTAAACCTTAGCTAGTAACGGCAACCAGTCTTCTGCAATCAGCAGGAAGAGATAATGAAGCACCGGCAACCTCAGAAAAATTATAACATGTCAACTAAACAATAACAGCTGCCTCTCAAAACCCCTACGAAATGCAAACCAGGACCAAAATTTCAGTAGTGAGTCGGCTGCAGGCAAAGGTATAAGCTACAGTACATTATTGTTCAGCAGATTCATTTGACCCTGCATCACGCCACTTGTCTGGAATCAAATCAGGAAAATGTTTATATGAAACCTAAACTCCAATTGGCTTCAATTGATCATGAGATCACCGAACCGGGCGATTAATTAGTTGGTACTAAGACCGCAGGCGGGGAGGGAGGGTGGGGAAGGAGTAGGGGTCACCTCTGCCGGCGATGGGATCTTGGTGCGGGCGAGGTACTAGCGACGGAGGCGGCGACGTTCGTCCCGTGCCTCAGTGACCGAGGCACCGCAGAACGCCATGTCGACGCGCGGCGGCGCCACCAGGACCTTAAGCCTGCCGGACGAGGGCATGGCGCGGAGGCGCGGGATCACCATCTGCGGCGGAGACGCGGGACTGGAAAGTGGGGGAACCTGACGGGTGAGCCAGGAGGACGGGGAAGCGGACAGCAGGGCCGTGCCGCCGGCAGCCTGTCAGGACCCTGACGCTCTGAACCTGACGAACCTACAACTGTCTGGAGAAATCCACGCTACGGCGCGGACTGAAGAAACAGAGGAGGAAGAAAACAGTTGGATGGACGGCTACGATTGACGCTTGCCAGATCAACGGTTCACCTTGACGCTCGGCTCCCTCTTTACCGTCCCGCAAATGTACTCCCTCCGGTCCTTTTTATTTTTTTCTTGAATAACCGGTCCTTTTTACTCCGCACATAAAAATTGTCTGAAGTCACATTTTGTAAAATTTGACCATATTTATATGAAAAAAAAAATCAACATCTACAATACTAAAGTTATGCAATATGAAAAATAAATTCATGTTGTGAATGTTAATATTTTTTCTATAAAGTTGGTAAAGTTTGACTACAAACAAATCTTATATGCGGAGTAAAATGGACCAGAGGGAATAACAGTTAACTGAAGATTATTCATTGCGCTTGTAACACCCCCTCTGTAATGAGCAACAGTGATCCATCATGATTATGCTAAGCTACTGTGATTTGCAATGTTTAATCAATGTGGATTAATATCTCATTTCAAATTCCTCCACTGAATTCAATTCAAATTCAAAGTAAAATTTGAAGTTGCTCAAAAATTGCTGGAAAATAATTCATGTTGTAGCAAATATTCCAAAACAAATTAATGTTCAGGAAAATAACATCACCTATTTTCTTAAAATGGGCTAGAGCATTAAAATAGTGCAAAAACAGCAACTTTAATGCCATTTCCATTTTTGAAAAATTCAAATGGATTCAAAAATTGACCAAACTTTTTGTGGCAGAGCAGAATAATGCAAAGTATTTTTGTGGACAAGTTTCACATTTTTACAAAAGCATTTGGCAGCTCTTTTATTTTGCAAATCTTCTGTAAAAAGAAAATAAGAAAAAGAAAAGCAAAAAGGCCTAACCGGCTGGGCCTAAGTGCACAGTGCACTCGGCCCAGCCCGCTTCCCCTTTCTCCCTCCTCTCCGTCTCTCTCTCCCGCGTGTCGTCGCCACTCGGCCTCGTCAGCGCCCCCGACCACTTTCCCCCTTCCTCCTCGCCTTCATCCGCTCTCTCTCTCACTCGCCCGAGAGCCTCCGCCGCCGCACGCCGTCGTTCTCGCGGCCACACTCGTCCCCGAGCCGCGCCACCTTGTCCATCGCCTCTGCCGTGCTCGACTACGCCGTCCGGTGCCCTCCATTCGAGCCGGGGAACCCTGCTGCACGGATCCACGCCGTCGTCTTCTTCCTCGGGTCTTCGGCGAGCTCCTCCGATTTCGGCGCCCTCTGCTGCTACTAAGCCCCTCGCCGGCCACCGTGTGCCGCTCGGTGAGCTACTCCTCCTCTCCCCTCCCTTCTTTGCCCTTCTCCGCGCCCGTAGCGGCCGATCTCGCCATGGCCGAGCTCGCCGCCGTAGCCATGCTCGCCGCCGTGGCCTCACTCGCCGTTGAGCTCGCCCGAGCTCGTACTCGTGCTCAGTGCACGTGAAGGAGTCGAACGCCGCCTCTCGTTGCTCTTGCTGTGCCCCGTAGCGCCGTAGCCGTCCTAGCCCGAACGCGCCGCCGCCTCCGCCGCTCGCCGTCGTCGATTCCGGACAGCTCCGGTCAAACCACTGCCACCAAACGACGCGCGGGCGAGCGCTCGTTCGAACGCGGGGTCGCGCGCGCGAAATGGCCACGCGTGGCCGATTTCCGGCGACCCCCGTGCGTCTCCGCCGCGTTTGCGCATCGCCGGCGTTTAAACGCCGGCAGCCGCCATGTTGGCCGCCACGTGGGGCTCCCTGGGTCGCTGACCAGTGGGCCCAGGGGCCCCAGTTAACTGCGCTGACCGGTCAACGCGCAGACGTGGCCGAACAGTGTCGCTGACCAGTGGGCCCCCTGTGCTTAAATAACTAATTAGGTTTTAAATTTAATCTAATAATTAGTTTAGACACTGACAGATGGGTCCCACTCCCTAATTAACCCGGTTTAGTTTAAATTAACCCCTAATTAGCTCTGTCACTGACTAGTGGGACCCAACTGTCAGGTTTGACCTGGAACAGCTGGGTTGACTTGCTGACGTCACTCTAACCTCATGCTGATGTCATCAGTTACTATTCTGGATAATGCGAATTAATTAATTAGATTTAATTCTAGAATTTCAGAAAAAGGTTTAAATCTTTGAAAAATCGTAGAAATTCAACCGAAGCTCGGATCGAAAAGTTTTCAACATGAAAGTTGATCAGAAAAACGAGACGAATCTGAATACGTGGTCAAAATGCTTGACCATCACTCCTAACTACCTAAACATGGAACCTTCCCCGCCGGTTCAGTATACCGAAAACTGCTTAAAGGCCGGGAAAATATCCCAGATATTTTCCCGCTTCGTCTGCGACATGTAGCATTGCATTGGGTCACCACCAGCACTGCATCTCGTCATGCCATGCATCTGTGTTGCATCTGTTTGCTTTTATTTATTGTTTCTTCCCCCTCTTTTTATACGGTAGACCCCGAGACCGACGCAGCTCCGGAGTCTGACTGCACCGCTGACAACCCCTCCTTTGCCGCAGAGCTTCCAGGCAAGCAAACCCCCTTGAACATGTCTATATCACCTATTCTTTCTCCCTCATGCTTGCATTAGAATTGCTACAGTTACTGTTCCGAAATACCTATTTCGATGCATAGCCTGTTTTTGTAAACTGCTATTGATACCTTACCTGCTATCCTAAATGCTTAGACTAGTTTGGTTGGTAAACCATCTGTGGCCCCTCATCCTTGTCCTAGTTGCCCCGCTTCGTTACCAGTGCCCCGTTCGATGTGATCGACGGGTTGAGACCAACACATCACCACACACCCCCTAAGTTGCTCGACTCTGCAGAGCTAATATCAAGTGCCGAGGGTGATACCTCTTATCTCACTCCTGATGTTGCCTCTGTAGAACAGCTAGTCGGTTGTGGGTTACCGAGGGTGATTCCTCTTTCACCACTTCTGATGAAGCTTCTGTCGTGCAACCCCGCAAGTGTGAATACCATCGAGGGTGATTCCTCCGGGTTCACCTTGACGGGTACATCGAGTGGGAATCCAACGAGGGTGATTCGATGTTATGGACACACGGATACTTTGGCTTTACTACTGATACTGGATAAAGTCGGGTCGGCCCCGAGGGGTACCCGCGAGAGATGTGGTATCGGGTTGACCAAGAGGGTACCCGAGAGATGATTACGTGGCACGGCCGGGCATTCCTAGCCCTTGCCGTAAGTCCACGAGACGGGGCGATGGGGTCACATGATCGTGAGTCTCTGCTTGTCACCGCGAGCTCCCAACGCACTAATGGGTTAGGATATGTAATTTGAGTAGGCCTCTGGCCTTATCGCACTAACCACCACGCGGGAATAAGTATGGGCACTTGGCGTCGTATGTATCAGCCGAAGTTCTTCAGACGTCAGCGATTGAGCGGCGCGCGTCGGGTTGGACTGGGAACGCCCGCGCTTGTATTAAGGGGGCTAGGTCTGCTCCCGGCCGCCCATGCAACGCGCAGGAGTGCAAAGGGCGATGCGCCCAAGACCCCTTCGCACTTAGAATGTAGACCGGCGTGCTGGCCTCTCTGTTGAACCTAGGTATGGTTACGACGTGTCGATCAGCCGATGCCGGGCATGGGCCGAGTAAGTGTGTCCGGCCAGAGTTAATCGAGCGTGTTGGGTAAGTTGGTGCACCCCTGCAGGGAAGTATATATATTCGAATAGCCGTATCCACGGTAACAGGACGCTCGGAAAATATCTCGATCTTCTACAAATAGAACTGGAACTTGTGATGTTTAAAATATGTTAGCTCCGGGATTGCTTTCTCGCAGGGGAGTCGAGGAAGGATCTCTGGGCATGGCTACCTTTACTTGTTGCTACTACTATATTTATGTGCTAATCTGCACTCTTCTAATGCTGCAAGACGCTGAAGATGATAGTCTTCGATAGGCTAGGCCTTCTCTCTATTCTGGCATTCTGCAGTCTAGTCCACGGATACAACCCCTTCTTTGATGCCGATGCATAAGTAGAATAGTTCTGATGTAAGTCTTGCGAGTACTTTGGATGAGTACTCACGGTTGCTTTGCTTCCCCTTTTTCCTCATACCTGATTGCTGCGACCAGACGACGGGGCCCTGGAGCCAGCCGCCCCTGTCGACGACTACTACTACCCCGCCGGTGGAGAGTACTACTACGTGGAGACCACCGACGACCAGGAGTAGATAGGAGGCACCCAGGCAGGAGGCATGCGCCTTTTCGTTCCAGTGTCGTTGTTTTGCTCAGCCTTCTTAAGGCAGACTTGTTTAACTTTTATGTCTGTACTCAGATATCTGATGCTTCCGCTGATGCTTGTATGACTCGAGCTTATGTATTCGAGCCCCCGAGGCCCCTGGCTTGTAATATAAAGATTGTATGACTTTTATTTGTGTTTAGAGTTGTGTTGTGATATCTTCCCGTGAGTCCCTGGGCTTGATCGTGCGCATTTGCGTGTAATATTAGTGCACGATTGAGTCGGGGGCGTCACAAGTTGGTATCAGAGCCGACTGCCTATAGGAAGCCCCGTTCCAACTCCTTGGCCGAAGTAGAGTCTAGTCGTCGCAAAACTGTTTTACTAACATGGCTGTGTGGCTTACGGGCCCACGTCGCCAATGGGTGGTATTAGGATCTTTTATTTCTCTTCCATACTCTGGGACTCAAATTTCTCTTCTTTTCGGGTTAAATGATTTTGCTAACTCTGACTTTAGGTTCTCGTGCTCACATTCACCCGAAGAGCTGGATTATCTGCAACATTTCTTTCCAATGCTATCTTATGCTTCTCACACTGTCTTTTGACTTCTTGCACTCCTTGTTTCAGATGCGTCCCGCAAGACAGCTCGTACGCCACACGATGGCTCTTGATGCGACTGGGTTCCCTGCTATTTTGGTCGACCTCTTGACCAGGCTGGGATATCGCTGGTACCCCAAGTACACTGTTTACGAGGATTACCGCGAGTTCAACCAGGAGCAGTACCACGTTGTGGTTCTCATCTTTGATCGGCAGGACATCTCCATCACTGAGTTGCACACCTTTCATGGTGTTGGAGTGACTGTTGATATGGCCGTCCATGATGCTGCCTATACTGCTATTGCCCGTCTCCGTGGAGAGCACAACAGTCGCTTGGAGGAGACTGCTTTCAGATACATCCCGTATGCCCCCGCTGGGGATGAGAGTGGATACTACACTGCTGTTTGTACTCCTTACGTGCCGCGTCGTTATGACCCACAGGTTTTGGTACAGTACACTCAGACTCTGGACCGCACTGCTCAAGCTCTTGCTGTCGAGTTGTACACTACTCGTGCTCGTCTTTACGACGCTCTGACACAGTTGCTACCAGCAGTCAATGCACGGATGCACCCAGAGTACATTCTTTACCCGCGCAGGACGGAGATGCCACCAGGTCTTAAGTGGCCTGCTGTTGGAGGTCTTACCCCTCCATGTGGTCCTCTTCTTCCAGTTCGGGACTAGGTTCTGCACCAGAGTGTTCACGGAGCGCAGGATCCTTACATCGAGGGTACCCTGCGTCGTCACCTGCAGCTGCCTGGCTTCAGTGGTTTTCTCCGACGTTGATGTAGCATATCGCTATGTCTCATTGTTGTATCCCTCCACCGCGTGCCTGCGTGCCTCCTAGTTGTCTAGCTTTCCCTTTTCGCTGTTGTAACGCTGGCTTGTAACCGAATCTATATATGGATCTGTATGTCATGTTTGACTATGTTGATGTATCTATTGCACTTCCTTTTGTCGTGCGTGTTACTTCATGAATGAATTCATACTTCTGCAATGCTCGTTGCTAAACTACCTCCTGTTGAATTTTAGCAAGATGGTTAGACCCGCAGGTCGTGGCCGTGGTGCCAACAATCCACCACCGCCCGACTATATGGCTGCAATGATGCAACAATTCAAAATGCACCGCCAGTTTACGCAAGGCCTTATGGATCAGTTTCCTCGTCCCAATGCCAATCAGCAGCCAGCCTCAATCACTTTGCAAGAGTTTGTGCGCATGAACCCAACCATTTTCCGCAACTCAGTTCAGCCACTTGACGCTGATGACTGGCTTCGCGACATCACTTTCGAGATGGAGTCTGCGAATGTGGCCCCTACCAACTATGTCACTTTCGCCTCATACTTTCTGAAGGGACCCGCAGCCCAATGGTGGGACACTCACAGGCAGACCTTAGCTGCTGGGACTATCATCACATGGATGGAGTTCAAAGCTGCTTTCCGTGCCCGTTACATTCCTCAGGGAGTTATGGATCGGAAGAAGCGTGAGTTCCGTAATCTCTCTCAGGGCAGCAAGTCTGTAGAAGCTTATCAGCGGGAGTTTCTTGAACTATCTTGTTATGCTGAAGAGGACATTGCTACTGATGCACACAGACAGGAGAAGTTCCGTGAAGGACTCAATCCAGACATCAAGCTTGCACTGCTAGTACAGGACTTTGCCGACTTCGCCACCTTGATGAACAAGGCCATACAGGTGGAGACTGGTCTGAAGGATCACAAGGACGCTCTTAAGCGCACCCGTGAAGCGGGCTCATCTTCGAGCTCGTCTTCCCAGAAGCGCCGCATATGGATCCCTAACAACATGTACCGTCCGTCTGTACCTGTTCCAAGGCCATCGTATGTTGCGCCTCGTATGCCTCCTCCACCTCCGAGGCAGCTCAGACCTCAAGCTCCAATGCCTCGACCTCCTGCTCCCCGTCCCGACAATGGACTCTGCTTCAAGTGTGGCCATCCAGGTCACCGTGCCAGAGACTGCTCCCAGAGTCAGAATCAGCTTGTGCTTCCCTCTGCTGGCCGTGGTAATGGCCGTGGCAATAATTAGCCTCGCAACTATAATGTTAGGCCTTCATATGGTCGTGGACAGGCTTATCATGTCAACATGGCTGAAGCTCAAGATCAACCAGAAACAGTGATGGGTACTCTTCTTGTTAATTCAGTACCAGCTTCTGTTTTATTTGATTCAGGAGCATCGCATTCATTCCTGTCTAAACATTTTGCACTCATGCATGACATTAAATGTGAAGAGTTACACCAATTGTTAGTGGTTAACACTCCCGCGGACCAATGTCGAACCTCCTTGTTCAGCCCCGATGTCACCATTGATATTGAAGGGTTGGAGTTTCATGCTTTTCCCATTATTCTGAAGTCTTCCAAGGTTGACCTCATTCTGGGAATGGATTGGTTGAAGGCTCACATCGCCTTGATCAATTGTGCCACTAAAGTCGTACACCTCCTGCACCCATCAGATGAGCTAGTAAATTACCATGCTCATCTTGTTCAAAATGCCGAGACTCAGATTTATGCACTGAATGCATTGAACGCTTCTCCTCTTGAGGGGATCGAAAACGTTCCAGTCGTTCGCGACTTCCAAGATGTCTTTCCGGAAGAACTTCCAGGAGTACCCCCTGCTAGGGCTATCGAGTTTGTCATCGACCTAAAACCAGGCACCACTCCTATTGTGAAGCGTCCCTACAAGATGCCTCCGCATGAACTCCTTGAGTTAAAGGAGGAACTCGACAAATCACTTCGTAAGGGTTTTATTCGCCCAAGTTCCTCTGCCTGGGGAGCACCTTCTCTCTTTGTCAATAAGAAAGATGGTACAAACCAATTGGTCCAAGATTACCGGCCTATCAACCAAGCCACCATTCAGAACAAATATCCGCTTCCTTGGATCAATGACATGTATGATCAACTTGCTGGATCATCAGTGTTCTCTAAACTCGACTTGAGGTTGGGTTACCACCAGATCCGAGTCCGTGAAGAGGATATTCCCAAGACTGCCTTCGTAACTCGCTATGGCTCTTATGAGTACACAGTGATGTCATTCGGCTTAACTAATGCTCCAGCAACGTTCTCCCGCCTGATGAATTATATCATCATGGATTACCTCGACAAATTCGTCGTGGTTTATCTGGATGATATTCTGGTTTATTCCAAGAATAAGGAAGAACATGCTGAACATCTTCGTCTTGTTCTGGAAAAGCTTCGAGAGCATCAGCTATATGCCAAGTATTCCAAGTGCGAATTCTGGTTATCTGAAGTAACCTACCTTGGTCATGTGATTTCCAAGGATGGCATTGCTTTCAACCCAGAACGAGTTCAGGCTATTCTTGATTGGACTCCCCCGAAGAATGTCAAGCAAGTCAGAAGTTTTCTCGGACTCGCCAGCTACTGCCGCCGTTTTGTCGAGAACTTCTCAAAAATTGCCAAGCCTCTGACTAATCTGCTTCACAAAGGCGTTAAGTTTGAGTGGACAGATAAATGTCAGGAAAGTTTCTAGACCCTCAAGGACAAGCTGACATCTGCTCCAGTGCTTGCCCCTCCGGATTCTCGCAAGGATTTCGTGATTTATTGCGACGCCTCTCGTCAGGGATTAGGCTGTGTCCTGATGCAAGAGCGCAGAGTAATTGCTTATGCCTCACGATAGTTGCGTCCTCATGAAGAAAATTACCCAGTGCATGATCTTGAACTTGTTGCAGTGATATATGCGACATTACCTCCTTGGTAATCGATGTGAGATATATACTGATCATCAAAGTCTGAAGTATTTGTTTACTCGGCCGGATCTCAATCTCCGCCAACAGCGATGGTTGGAAACTATTATGGACTATGACTGTGGTATTTCGTATACCCCTGGCAATACTAATGTAATGGCCGATGCCTTGAGCCGCAAGTCCTATTGCAACAACCTCATGGTTCAGCGAGCTCAACCTCATCTGTATGAAGAACTGCGCAAGCTAAACCTCCACATTGTTCCACAGGGTTCTCTTAATACCCTTGTTATACAGCCAGATCTTGTGAAAACTGTTAAGCGTGCACAAGCAAAGGATGCTGAAGTTGATCAGATGAAAAGAGATCTTAACCTTGAAAAGTACAGAGATTTTTTGCTTGCTGAAGATGGAACTTTGTATTTCAGAGACCGCATTGTGGTACCTCGGTTCGAGCTTATGGCCGACAAAGTTATGAAGGAGGCACATGATACACCACTGTCTATTCATCCGGGTAGCACCAAGATGTATCATGATCTCCGTCAAAGGTACTGGTGGTCTAAGATGAAGCAGGACATTGCTCGATATGTTGCTGAATGTGACGTTTGCCGTCGCGTTAAAGCAGAACATCAGAAGCCTGCTGGGATTCTGCAACCGCTCCCTATTCCTGAGTGGAAATGGGACAACATGCAAATGGATCTTATTACTGGTCTTCCTAGGTCACAAAAGGGTCATGATGCTATTCTTGTCGTCATCGACCAACTTTCCAAAGTTGCACATTTTCTGCCAGTCAAGGAGACGATCACTGCTAGTCAGTTGGCAGATCTGTATATCTCCAGGATTGTATCACTCCACGGTATTCCGAAGGAGATCAGTTCAGACCGTGGCAGCCTTCTCACTTCTAAATTATGGGCAAGTTTCTAAGAAGCTATGGGAGCTCATATAACTTGGAGTTCAGCTTATCACCCCCAGTCCCAAGGCCAAGTCGAGCGAGTGAATCAAGTGCTTGAAGATATGTTGCGTGCTTGTGTTATTTCATTTGGCAAGAAGTGGGAGGAATCTCTCCCGTATGCTGAATTCTCTTACAACAACAGCTATCTAGCAAGCTTGAAAATGGCCCCCTTCGAGGTTCTATATGGACGTAAGTGCCGAACCCCTCTGAACTGGTCAGAAACTGGGGAACGGCCGCTCATTGGTCCAGATGTTATTCAACACGCTGAAGAGCAAGTCCGTATTGTCCGGGAGAATCTCAAAGCGGCCCAATCTCGCCAGAAGAGCAATTATGATCGTAAACACTGGGGATCGATCTATCAACCTGGTGAGCAAGCTTATTTGCATGTCACTCCTATGAAGGGCACTCACCGCTTTGGAATCAAGGGCAAGTTAGCTCCTCGCTACATTGGTCCCTTCCGCATTCTCGCCAGACATGGACATGTGGCATATAAGTTGGAGTTGCCGCCGCAATTCTCTCACATCCACGACGTCTTCCATGTGTCGCAACTTCGTCGTTGCTTCAAGGAATCTCCGCACCGAGCAGTGGATCATGAAATGCTTGATTTGCAAGATGACCTATCTTATAAAGAGCATCCGATCCGCATTCTCGATCAAGCTGAACGTTGGACCCGCCAGAAGACAACCAAGTTCCTTAAAGTGCAGTGGTCTAATAATACTTAAGATGAAGCCACTTGGGAACGCGAGGATCATCTTCGCGAGAAATACCTCGACCTTTTCCCTTCTACCTCCTGAATTCTCGGGATGAGAATTTCTTTTAGAGGAGGAGAATTGTAACACCCCCTCTGTAATGAGCAACAGTGATCCATCATGATTATGCTAAGCTACTGTGATTTGCAATGTTTAATCAATGTGGATTAATATCTCATTTCAAATTCCTCCACTGAATTCAATTCAAATTCCAAGTGAAATTTGAAGTTGCTCAAAAATTGCTGAAAAATAGTTCATGTTGTAACAAATATTCCAAAACAAATTAATGTTCAGAAAAACAACATCACCTATTTTCCTAAAATGGGCTAGAGCATTAAAATAGTGCAAAAACAGCAACTTTAATGCCATTTCCATTTTTGAAAAATTCAAATGGATTCAAAAATTGACCAAACTTTTTGTGGCAGAGCAGAATAATGCAAAGTATTTTTGTGGACAAGTTTCACATTTTTACAAAAGCATTTGGCAGCTCTTTTATTTTGCAAATCTTCTGTAAAAAGAAAAAACAGAAAAAGAAAAGCAAAAAGGCCTAACCGGCTGGGCCTAAGTGCACAGTGCACTCGGCCCAGCCCGCTTCCCCTTTCTCCCTCCTCTCCCTCTCTCTCTCCCGCGTGTTGTCGCCGCCGTGGCCGTGCACGCGCGCACCGGCCGAACGCCGACACCGCGGCGCTACAGGCGCCGCGTGGGGATAAGGCCGACGCCGCTCGGCCTCGTCAGCGTCCCCGACCACTTTCCCCCTTCCTCCTCGCCTTCATCCGCTCTCTCTCTCTCACTCGCCCGAGAGCCTCCGTCGCCGCACGCCGTCGTTCTCGCGGCCACACTCGTCCCCGAGCCGCGCCACCTTGTCCATCGCCTTCGTCGTGCTCGACTACGCCGTCCGGTGCCCTCCATTCGAGCCGGGGAGCCCTGTTGCACGGATCCACGCCGCCGTCTTCTTCCTCGGGTCTCCGGCGAGCTCCTCCGATTTCGGCGCCCTTTGCTGCTACTAAGCCCCTCACCGGCCACCGTGTGCCGCGTGGTGAGCTACTCCTCCTCTCCCCTCCCTTCTTTGCCCTTCTCCGCGCCCGTAGCGGCCGATCTCGCCATGGCCGAGCTCGCCGCCATAGCCATGCTCGCCGTCGTGGCCTCACTCGCCGTTGAGCTCGCCCGAGCTCGTAGTCGTGCTCGGTGCACATGAAGGAGTCGAACGCCGCCTCTCGTTGCTCTTGTCGTGCCCCGTAGCGCCGTAGCCGTCCTAGCCCGAACGCGCCTTCGCCTCCGCCGCTCGCCGTCGTTGATTCCGGGGTCGCGCGAGCGAAATGGCCGCGCGTAGCCGATTTCCGGCGACCCCCGTGCGTCTCCGCCGCATTTGCGCATCGCCGGCGTTTAAACGCCGGCAGCCGCCACGCTGGCCGCCACGTGGGGCTCCCATGGTCGCTGACCAGTGGGCCCAGGGGCCCCAGTTGACCGTGCTGACGTGGCCGAACAGTGTCGTTGACCAGTGGGCCCCCTGCGCTTAAATAACTAATTAGGTTTTAAATTTAATCTAATAATTAGTTTAGACACTGACAGATGAGGCCCACTACCTAATTAACCCGGTTTAGTTTAAATTAACCCCTAATTAGCTCTCTGTCACTGACTAGTGGGACCCAGCTGGTTTGACCTGGAACAGCTGGGTTGACTCGCTGATGTCACTCTAACCTCATGCTGATGTCATCAGTTACTATTCTGGATAATGTGAATTAATTAATTAGATTTAATTCCAGAATTTTGGAAAAAGGTTTAAATCTTTGAAAATTCGTAGAAATTCAACCGAAGCTCAGATCGAAAAGTTTTCAACATGAAAGTTGATCAGAAAAACGAGACGAATACGAATACGTGGTCAAAATGCTTGACCATCACTCCTAACTACCTGAACATGGAACCTTCCCCACCGGTTCAGTATACCAAAAACTGCTTAAAGGCCGGGAAAATATCCCAGATATTTTCCCGCTTCGTCTGCGACATGTAGCATTGCATTGGGTCACCACCAGCACTGCATCTCGTCATGCTATGCATCTGTGTTGCATCTGTTTGCTTTTATTTATTGTTTCTTCCCCTTCTTCTTCTCCGGTAAACCCCGAGACCGACGCAGCACCGGAGTCCGACTACACCGCTGACGACCCCTCCTTTGCCGCAGAGCTTCCAGGCAAGCAAACCCCCTTGAACATGTCTATATCACCTATTCTTTCTCCCTCATGCTTGCATTAGAATTGCTATAGTTACTGTTCCGAAATACCTATTTCGATGCATAGCCTGTTTTTGTAAACTACTATTGATACCTTACCTGCTATCCTAAATGCTTAGACTAGTTTGGTTGGTAAACCATCTGTGGCCCCTCATCCTTGTCCTAGTTGCCCCGCTTTGTTACCAGTGCCCCGTTCGATGTGATCGACGGGCTGAGACCAGCACATCACCACACACCACCTAAGTTCCTCGACTCTGCAGAGCTAATATCGAGTGCCGAGGGTGATACCTCTTATCTCACTCCTGATGTTGCCTCTGTAGAACAGCTAGCCGGTTGTGGGTTACCGAGGGTGATTCCTCTTTCACCACTTCCGATGAAGCTTCTGTCGTGCAACCCCGCAAGTGTGAATACCATCGATGGTGATTCCTCCGGGTTCACCTTGACGGGTACATCGAGTGGGAATCCAACGAGAGTGATTCCTCGGGTTCCTTCTTGATGTTATGGACACACGGATACTTTGGCTTTACTACTGATACTGGACAAAGTCGGGTCGTCCCCGAGGGGTACCCGCGAGAGATGTGGTATCGGGTTGACCAAGAGGGTACCCGAGAGATGATTACGTGGCACGGCCGGGCATTCCTAGCCCTTGCCGTAAGTCCACGAGACGGGGCGACGGGGTCACATGATCGTGAGTCTCTGCTTGTCACCGCGAGCTCCCAACGCACTAATGGGTTAGGATATGTAATCTGAGTAGGCCTCTGGCCTTATCGCACTAACCACCACGCGGTAATAAGTATGGGCACTCGGAGTCGTATGTATCAGCCGAAGTTCTTCAGACGTCAGCGATTGAGCGGCGCGCGCCGGGTTGGACTGGGAACGCCCGCGCTTGTATTAAGGGGGCTAGGTCTGCTCCCGGCCGCCCACGCAACGCGCAGGAGTGCAAAGGGCGATGGGCCCAAGACCCCTTCGCACTTAGGATGTAGACCGGCATGCTGGCCTCTCTGTTGAACCTAGGTAGGGCTACGACGTGTCGATCAGCAGAGGCCGGGCATGGACCGAGTAAGTGTGTCCGGCCAGAGTTAATCGAGCGTGTTGGGTAAGTTGGTGCACCCCTGCAGGGAAGTATATCTATTCGAATAACCGTGTCCACGGTAACAGGATGCTCGGAAAATATCCCAATCTTCTACAAATAGAACTGGAACTTGTGATGTTTAAAATATGTTAGCTCCGGGATTGCTTTCTCGCAGGGGAGTCGAGGAAGGATCTCTGGGCATGGCTACCTTTACTTGTTGCTACTACTATATTTATGTGCTAATCTGCACTCTTATAATGCTGCAAGACGCTGAAGATGATAGTCTTCGATAGGCTAGGTCTTCTCTCTATTCTGGCATTCTGCAGTCAAGTCCACAGATACAACCCCTTCTTTGATGCCGATGCATAAGTAGAATAGTTATGATGTAAGTCTTGCGAGTACTTTGGATGAGTACTCACGGTTGCTTTGCTTCGCCTTTGTCCCCATACCCGATTGCTGCGACCAGACGACGGGGCCCTGGAGCCAGCCACCCCTGTCGACGAATACTACTACCCCCCTCGGTGGAGAGTACTACTGCGTGGCGACCACCGACGACCAGGAGTAGATAGGTGGCACCCAGGCAGGAGGCCTGCGCCTTTTCGTTCCAGTGTCGTTCTTTTGCTCAGCCTTCTTAAGACAGACTTGTTTAACTTTTATGTCTGTACTCAGATATCTGATGCTTCCGTTGATGCTTGTATGACTCGAGCTTATGTATTCGAGCCCCCGAGGCCCCTGGCTTGTAATATAAAGCTTGTATGACTTTTATTTGTGTTTAGAGTTGTGTTGTGATATCTTCCCGTGAGTCCCTGGGCTTGATCGTGCGCATTTGCGTGTATGATTAGTGCACGATTGAGTCGGGGGCGTCACATCGCTTCGGTAAATTGCCCGTTATTGTACTGCCACTAATCTCTTTCCCTTTAAGTAGCTCGCGCATTCCATGGATCGGGGGTCATCTTCTTCTCCAAGTTGTTGTAGCCTAGCTCTAGAGCACTAGAATACTTGGTAGAATTAGATTGGTCCAAGAGAACCTGTATCTATGACCTAATCGGGGTATCTGAAATCCAATCGCTCCACTGTTTGCCCTTTTTCTCTTGATTATCTCTTTTCTGAGCTCGAATCCGACTATGTTCTTCACAACTGGTATCAGTAGCTAGCAAAATCTTGGTGGTGTAGGGATTTAGCACGGTCAGTGATTGGGATCTCCCGATAAAATCCCATTGATTCGTCCTAAATCAAATCCAGTTACTAGCGTTATGTTGGCGGCGGAAGGACAAGATCACCGACAAGGGTTGGGGATCGATTCCTTGGTAAAATTTCGGAGCCGTTGTTGATCTTGTCATGTCCACTCAATCCAAGCACGTTGAGCTCGATGATGAGTTGGAATCTCAGCCAGCGAAAATGACGGCCCTGAGCGAGAAGGAGGCGTTGATCAAGGGCAAACTCAATGAAGTTAATGGTCGACTAGGGAAGGTGGATTTGCTTGTTATCAAGGGCTCTCAAGTGTGGACCGACATGTTCGACTACCTGAAAAATTTGGAAGGTAAAATATCCCGCCCTTCCTGCATTGAATCTCCTGTGTTGCACAGTGCTAGCACTTCAGTTACCAGTCATAGTGGGGACTAGTGTCATAGGTGTGATAACATAGATAGCTTCATTTATTACTTTTAGAGTCATTTTACATTGGGAACCGCTATGTGATGGTAACATATTGTGTTACTCCATTTGCATCTCTCCTCATTAATTACTTGCCACATCATACTTTTTGCCTATGTGGCATGCATGTTACTACTTATGCTACTCCCACTATGAGCAGCCTAAGGAACAAGTGAAACCTGATACACAAGCACAATCATCTAAAATTTTCCAAGGAAATTAATGCACATGTATAAAACATAGTCCATTTGAGCTTGCAACCGACACAATTACTGTCAGGAAATGTAATTAGCACTTGAACTCCCGGGATACAATACAAAACAGAAAGGGCAGCTCAATTCATGAAAAGTATAGCCAAAGGACGCAAGATGGATTTCCCCTGTTTCAATGGAGATAACCCCTTAGGGTAGATTAGGCAAGTTAACAATTATTTCGGATTAGCACAAGCTCCTGATGAGTGTAAAGTGGATTTGGCACAAACATATATTGTTGGTAGTGCTGATAATTGGATTAGGATTGTCGAGTTACAAGATGTGGACATACCATGGGATCAATTATGTAGCACTACAAGAAATCTGTTAATACGTGACGGTTTCAGTCTGTCATGGACCTATGCAAAACCGTCATCGAAGGGCATATGTGACGGATTTGAATTCCGTCATGTATATCACGTCATAATTTGACCACTGCAAGCTCGATGACGGATCATCCAAAACCGTCATGGACCATGACGGTTTTTAACCGTCATCGATGGCAGTTAACTGGCATGCTCATAAAGGTGTTAACTTGTCTACCACGTCATCATCTGACATGGATCTGACGTGGCAGCCCATGTTGTAATCAGCCCATCTAAAATTTTGGCCCACTAAATTTCAGCTCAGTCCAAGAGTGGTGGCCCATATAGTAGTAATCAACCCAATTAGAATATAGGTCCATTAATTTCAAGTAAGGCCCACTAATTTCAGTCCAGGACATTAGCCCATCACGCATTTCTCTTGGTCCATGGAAATTTTAAGCCAATAATAATTTAACAGAAAATATATGCTCATGTCATTAAAAACAGAAAATTACATAAACACACCCAAAAATACACCTGTACAGGAGCAAAAAAAAAGGACCCAAAAAAGATTAATTTTACAAGCATGTCTCGCAGAACACTATGCTACTCTACAGCCAGCACCACACCCATCAAGCAACACACAGCGCTCGTCGGACGTCAACCAGGGGTCATCCTGCGTTCATGGCCGTAGATCCGCTCGTCCACACCAAAGTCATGCGAACACATGTCTTTGTTGTTGACAATGCTCCCATAAACCAATATGTGCCGCATGATGAAAACTATGTCACACTATAAAATATTATAGTTAGTAGGTTAAACTAGAAGTAGCTTGCTACACGTTATCAAGTTCTATATTTTTTTCACTGCCATGATGCAAAGTAGTGAAACAAAATCAATCGTGTGAAAAGAAACAACTGGTGGCAACAAAAAGGAATGATGAGCATACATAGATCAATAGTTGGTAGTAAACTCCACTGTGCTTATTTGACATGAAGTCCCAGGCTATCACTACACTAAACTCGAATCATGCTATGAAAACCTTCTGAATTTACTACGACGCAAGAAAAGTATAAGCCAGGTTTGAATTTTAATATCTCTGCCAACATTTCTTTTCAACTGCGCAAGCAAAATAAAACTTGAATTTCACACCTCAGAAACTACGTACTAAAAATACAATTAGAGAATTTTGATATTTGAATATGAGAGAATTGCACAAAGTTGCATTTGGTGTTTGATTGTGAAAAAATCAGTAATTCTGTTATAGCATTTGGTGTTTGATTGTGAAAAGTCATATGTGCAAGCATACAGAAAAATCTAAAATCCAAATATTTATGTAATTACTTCCTTTTGAACAATTTTTATGGTCAGGTCAAAAGATATACAAATTGTAACATTCCTAACAAATAAATAGAGGGGCTAGTAAATTACATAATTCTGTTATGACTCACTCGACCGAGGATAAGCCAGGTTGTTCTAAATAAGAGCAGTTCCATCTGCATGATTGTTAACGACCACAGGATGACATCATACAAATCAAACACCAGGTTAAATACCAGCAAACCAGCAAATCAAGGGAACCAAGCTTCCAGTAAAGATGGTAGCTTGAAGGGATGCTTCACAATTTCTGTATTTTTATAGCCCTTTAATAGTAGAGATACATTGTTATGTTTCATCTCAGTTAGTCCACTTACTATTTCTCCAGAAATATGGGTGAGCACCTTGACATTCCATCTTGGCATCCTTGCTGCTTTAAATACTTAATAGTGAAACTCATGAGAGGCATACATGATTCCAGCAGGGAGTACCTCTCTCCTGTAAACAGTTTGTACAGAAGATTTAGTGCAGAAACAACATTTTACAACAAGTTAAATCATTGTTGTTGTCTATCATATATCTCTAAGGCACTCATGCACATCAGGTTGCATTTTCAGCATTTTTTTACAATTAAATCATTGTTGTTCTTCTTATTCCAACGGATAAAGGACCAACAGCTCTATGTACAAAATAAATTGAATCGGTTGTAAAAGCATTGTACATGAAAGTAATCGTGTTTAAGAGAACTAAGTCAGTGGTAGTGACATGCCGCCGGCACCAAGTGCCGTTTATAATGTACTCCCTCTGTCCCATAATATAAGATCGTTTTGCAAGCTAAAACAACTTGCAAAACGATCTTATATTATGGGATGGAGGGAGTAGTAAAGATATACCATCATCTTTTTTTTTAAGTTTCTCCATAATGATCTACAACCATTCTTTGAGCTTCACATGGTACCTAGTCCTGATACCAACATCCAAACAATGCAGAGTATTGTTATGTTTTACAATGTGCTTGTCTTAGCAAGGCGTGCCTCGGTTTTCGATTGCACCATGGTAAACCTCCCGCTCTCTATATCTCTCTCTAAACATCTCCCCCTCCATCATCGCCCCCCGCCCCCCTCACTATGTATCTCCTCTCATTATATATGTATGTCTTTTATCCATTTCCTTTAATCATGTCAAACTACTTAATTTGGACATCCATTTCCTTTAATCCTTGTCAGGTCATCCCAGGACATAAATTTGGCATCAGGTACAAATGCACACTTGGTATATGGTAGTCTACATATTATCAGGAATGTCATGCTGAACTCGCTCTGTTAACATGATCCTCTTACAAGTCGTATATAGCATCAAGTAACCAAAGGTAAAAGAAGTACAAGATCACCGACAAGGGTTGGGGATCGATTCCTTGGTAAAATTTCGGAGACGTTGTTGATCTTGTCATGTCCACTCAATCCAAGCACGTTGAGCTCGATGATGAGTTGGAATCTCAGCCAGCGAAAATGACGGCCCTGAGCGAGAAGGAGGCGTTGATCAAGGGCAAACTCGATGAAGTTAATGGTCGACTAGGGAAGGTGGATTTGCTTGTTATCAAGGGCTCTCAAGTGTAGACCGACATGTTCGACTACCTGAAAAAGTTGGAAGGTAAAATATCCCGCCCTTCCTGCATTGAATCTCCTGTGTTGCACAGTGCTAGCACTTCAGTTACCAGTCATAGTGGGGACCAGTGTCATAGGTGTGATAACATAGATAGCTTCATTTATTACTTTTAGAGTCATTTTACATTGGGAACCGCTATGTGATGGTAACATATTATGTTACTCCATTTGCATCTCTCCTCATTAATTACTTGTCACATCATACTTTTTGCCTATGTGGCATGCATGTTACTACTTATGCTACTCCCACTATGAGCAGCCTAAGGAACAAGTGAAACCTGATACACAAGCACAATCATCTAAAATTTTCCAAGGAAATTAATGCACATGTATAAAACATAGTCCAGTTGAGCTTGCAACCGACACAATTACTGTCAGGAAATGTAATTAGCACTTGAACTCCTGGGATACAATACAAAACAGAAAGGGCAGCTCAATTCATGAAAAGTATAGCCAAAGGACGCAAGATGGACTTCCCCTGTTTCAATGGAGATAACCCCTTAGATTAGGCAAGTTAACAATTATTTCGGATTAGCACAAGCTCCTGATGAGTGTAAAGTGGATTTGGCACAAACATATATTGTTGGTAGTGCTGATAATTGGATTAGGATTGTCGAGTTACAAAATGTGGACATACCATGGGATCAATTATGTAGGTTATTATGTGACAGGTTTGTAGAATCCATCATTTATGAAGTGTTGGAAAAGTTTTATTTAGTGAAACAACTGACAATGTTGGTTTTTGATTATACTGACAAATTTGAGGAGATAAGGGCAGCAGCCAGAGAGGAGCATTTTTATTTACAAGAACATTACCATGTGGTCAGCCTTGTGAATGGCTTAAAACCAAGCATCAGATGTAACTTGAGGCCTCAAAGGCTAACAACTCTTCGTGAGTCTCATTGGATGGCTAGGGATTATGAAAGTGGATTGCAGGCAAAGTACCGATCATTTGTGGCTTAACAAGATATACAGTTGCAATCTTATAAATCTCAACAGAGGCCATACATTCCTGTTGTTCCCAATTCAAGTTTCTAGCTGCTAGTAAACCACGTATTTGTTGGAGGTGTAATGGACCATGGGTCCCTAGGCATAAATGCCAACAAGCTCCTACTCCCTCCGTTTTTATTTACTCCGCATATTAGAGTTGACTGAAGTCAAATTTTGTAAAGTTTGACCAAGTTTATAGAAAACAATATAAACATTTATCATAACAAATCTATATGATGTGAAAGTACATTCAATAATAAATCTAATGGTATTGATTTCTTTTTGTATATGTTATATTTTTGTGTATAAACTTTGTCAAAGTTTACAAAGTTTGACTTTGACCAAAACTAATACGCGGACTAAATAAAAACGGAGGGACTATTATTCATGCTATTACTGGGGAACCGGATCAGGAAGAAAAACGTGCACCGAAAGTAATAACTGAAATTACTAAAGAACAACTAGACGTGAAATTTAGCTCGAGGGAAATTTTCTCTAAAAGAATAGAATTCTCGAAAGGTACTTGACCCTGAAGGAATATGCATATGGGGTTCATCAACGAAGCTCTGATGCCATATGTTCTTGCTGAAGCTAGACCATGAACACGAGTGGACACAAGATGCAACTTTTTTTTTCCTTCTTATATTTATTCTTCAATTACAATTAAAAGCATATATAGGAAACATGCGAGTGCGCGAGCTATACGGCGTCGCCATCCCAACACCACTCAATCCACTGCCCTGACTACGCCGCCATGATCACGTTTGATCGTGCCATCCCACAACGCGGTCACCACGGCCTTCAACCATGCATGTGATATAGCTACGTACATGACATAACGAAAAAAAAAACTGGCCAAGACGTACGTGAACAACCTCACGCTACGTGGACAGTTTATTCTTGTGAAAATTAAGCCAAGTAAAAGTTAACGAGTGCAACGAGATTAAGTCTAACAAGGTACACCCCCGGGAACGAAGTGGATGAAGAACAAACTCTTGCTGAACAAGGACCTTCTGGCTTGGATGATCTGGCAAAGCTGCAACGCGATGGAGTAATTGTTAGGTGCAATCAAAGAAGATGCGTGCGTGCGTGCAGGAAGCATTAGCTTGTGCGGGTTAGCGAGCTACCTGGGGTGAACGGAGGCTAAACGTCAGGAGCAGCCGGAGAGCACTGTGCAGGCTGGTCGGTTACAGCTTTAGGCCTAGGTGGTGGATCACGAACTTGGTGAGGCTCGCTACGCGTCCTAGGTGGTGGATCACGAACTTCGTGTCCAGGATCTTCGGGGATGGCCCTGGGAGGCTTGACGGGTACAGGTTCAGGTGTGCTACATGAACCATGATCAGGAGTTGGGTATGCGCTAGGATCTTGAGGGGCGTTCAGACAAGCCTTGTCAGTTACTCCATGAAGTGGCTGAAGAATAGTCTCTACCTGATATGTACGCGGACCCCCAGGGAGCTTCTGGCATGAACGATCTGGCCGAGCTACATCGCAGTAGAGTACTAATAACTGTTAGCTTGTTCTAAAAGAAGGAAAAAACTGATAGCTGGAACCAAAGGAGACGCGTGCGTGCAGGAAGAAGCATTAACCTGTGGTGACTGGAGGCTGAACGGCCGGAGCAGCCGGAGGGGTATCAGCTCCTGGGGCAACCGGCGGAACGCCTGTGGCGGCAACGGAGGAGGAGGAGAAAGAGCTCAGCTGTGGCTTCCCGTGGGACATGAGCAGCAACATGGAGCGCAGAGACGACCGGGAGCAAGCGCCATCCTTGATCGGTGCTAGCTACTAGGCAGAGGACAAGTTGATCGGTGAGGGATGCCTCCTGGCCCTGGTATTGTATGTTTATATATACCGATGCGTTTCATAGTGGACTTTCTAACCCGTCATATCTCACGGTCACGGAGGTGCATGCGCACCCAGCTTACAGCCATGACCTTGACCTTCCCCGACGACTCCACACATTTTGTGTTCATCACAAGTTGCAGGCATGCGTTCATACAAAACACTACGTATTCTGCCACCAGCCCGGTAGATACAAATACAATGCATTCAGAGGTTTGAAGGTATCTTGACATGTTGACAGGTCAGTCCCCTTGAACGCCAAATATCTTAGCGGCATAAGCAGGTTCCAATCGAATAATTCCACGACTTTTTCATGTTGAAAATACGCTTGATTTACACATCTAACTAATTAAGCTCGATGGATGGATGGATCCTATACCTGTGACGAGACGTTCGTTCATACTACGCACCATCCCAGTATGCCGTAAAATTGACATTCTCCAGGCAACTTGCTCGGCCGCTGGTCTGTCATGGTAGCGCGTCTACACTGTGGAGCCGACAGCCGCTCTTCAAGTTGATGTGCCGGTCAATGCAGTGCGCATAGGGCCATGGGGTCGTCTCACTGGTCTGAGAAAAAAAAGTGTGAGCCACCTTACCGCCAAACGGAGGTTCAGACTAGTGAAATGAACAGCCAGGGCCTCTCCTCTCTGGATTGCATAAGAAAATATAGGAATTTGACAGGTATACACGTACAACACAGATTACTGTAAAACACATACTTATAACTTGCAGAAATAGTTGTTCGGTAGAACAAAGAAAGAACTCAAGACGGTCACATGCAAATGAATGAGTGAGTGTAAAAAGGAAAAATTCATATTCTGATTAGGCAGCATCATATTCTCACGATCAATAGTGGAATTTCCTAGAAACAAAAGTACTTGATAATTAAGTTGGCATGTGCGAGCTCTAGTCACCGGTCCTTGCCACTCTAGTGTAAAAAGGAAAAATTCATATAAGCTGCCGATCTCATCAGTTCTTGCCAATTTAGGAAAGCTCCTATCATGGTCATCAAATTAGACTTCTCTAAGGCCTCTCTATCCTGGGAATCCCTTCTTACGTGAACAGTGGGGATGTTACGAGGCTGGGAACCTGCAAACATTCAACCAAAAATATGACAATTTCTCTTCTGTAGAAAAGAATGGAAAAGGAATATATTTATCTCTTGTTATTTTTGCAGTTTCTATTCTTCTGTGAAATTTTGAATGTTATAAATTCCTAGCATTCCCTACATCTATTTATTTATTTACTCACTTTGTTAATATTCATTATTCTTCAAGATGAAGCGTGCATTCACACTATACCTCAGGCAACTACATGCGCACATGTTGCTGTTGGAGGGTGGTTGGGTCAATTGCAATGTAAGCGGAGGTTGGAGGAGGCATCGTCCCAGTCTAAGACATGAAGGGTCAAATCTCTTAGCGTCCAAATGCATGCTCACAATATAAATATTGCACTAGTGTGGGCTTGAACAACTACTTCCAAGTCACAACTAACCCAGTCAGCAAAATCTAATCCAAAAGCATACCGTGATGCATCATCCCCGTTCCCACCATATTGATCGCTGAGCCGCGAATATGTGTGCTGTTTTGAGCGGTTAAGCTACTGTCACATTCGACGGCTGAGTACTTAAACATCCTCCTTCAGCTTTCATCTCCATAGTCCATAGCTGTAACCTGTAAACAACAACAATGACGTCCTCTGGTGTCTTGTTTCCAGGCTTTGTTTGGTTCCTATGCCTCTTTTGCTTCCTTTCCAGCCTACCACTAGCCATCTGCAATGAAACTGAAAATGATAGGCAAGCTCTCCTCTGCTTCAAGTACCGGCTCTCGGGTCCAGCAGGAGTTTTAGCTTCATGGAGCAACACGTCCCTGGACGTTTGCGAGTGGCATGGGATCACCTGCAGCACGGTGTTCAGGGGTGGGCCCAGGAATTGAAGACTGTGTATTCAAATTTTGAATTTCTTTTGGGAAGCCTAAGCCTTCCTTTTGCCGCGTATAACCGATTATAGCAGTATATTGTCCTAGCTCTAAACTATATAAAATATATTGCATAATATATTATATTCATATAAAAATTGATCACAACTTGGTATTGTTCAACATATAGAAGTAAAAATTGTTCAACATATTGCGGAAAAAAATCTAAGATATATAGAGGATAGAAAATAGCAAATGATAAGAAACCTTACAAATTATCGGAGTACTATTCTTTATAGATAATGCTCACTATAGCAAATTCAAAATTTATAAACATTCTCACATTACAAATTTAAATGGAAAATTGCAAATTCTCGTGTCTAAATAATTCATAATCGACTGCAAACAAGTTCTAATTTCACTATAATTAAATAGACAGACAAGTGTTCAAACTAACTTACTTTTCTCTGTATGTACTGTAGTGCAGCCTGCTCAACAGCACGACCCCTGCCTGCAGTGATAGATGAATTAAATTGGACTAAGAAATAGGAATTGGCATGAGAGGCCAGGTCCCAATTTCAGAAGTGAAGGATTAATACATCTAAGTAGCAATTATACCTGAATCTGTGGGTTGTTGGTTTGAAACTGAACCAATGCCTGCTGGCTGCTGTTCGCTGCTAGTAGATCAGAACCAAGGTGAGTGGGGGATGGATTCGTCGCGCCGTCCAGGCCGCGTGCGCACGTCCGATCGCCGAGCAGGCGATGGCAACGGCCCAGGCCACCTGGCGGCTCGCCGCTCGCGTGGGGAGAGAACAGGGCAAGGGAGGTGCCGGTTCGTCTACGTCTGACCTGATCGGTAGATTTTTTTTGAGGGGCGATGATCGACAGATCGATGGTCTGCGTGCGTGCGTGCGCTACAGCCACTTGGGCCAATGGGCCAAGTCGTGGAGTTTTGGGCTGAAATACTTAACTAGCAAGTTTAACTGTACATTTTCGTTTTTCCTTATACATACACAGTATATACATTATATATACCTGGTTTTTTGGCAAAAATAATGGGTATTCAACTGAATACCCTTGAATTGAGGTGGGCCCGCCCCTGACGGTGTTCCCTCGTCGTGTGATTGCGCTGGACCTTGAGTCACAGGGCATCTCAGGCTCCATATCACCTTGCGTTGCCAACCTGACCTCTCTTGCAAGGCTGCAGCTGTCAGACAATAGCTTCAATGGTGGCATACCATCAGAGCTTGGCCTCCTGAGCCGGCTCCGTGAGCTCAACCTCAGCAAGAACACTTTGGAAGGTAACATACCGCCATCTTTGGGTAGCAGTCGTTCTCTTACATATGTCAATCTTGGGATGAATGCTCTAACAGGGATCATCCCAGAGTCCCTAGCAAATAGTTCATCCCTCCAAGTACTTTGGCTCATGCGCAATAGTCTTACCGGAAAACTACCAAAGGCTCTCTTCAGCACATCGTCTCTTCTTGATATTTCCCTCCAACAGAACAACCTTGTTGGTTCTATACCTGTTGTTTCTGCCACCGCTCCCCCTATTCAATACCTCGATTTAAGGCACAATCATATTTCAGGAAAAATACCTTCCTCCATAGGGAATCTTTCCTCCCTCATCGATCTTCGTCTTATAGAGAATAATTTAGTAGGGAGTATACCAGACAGCTTAGGTCATATCTCAACACTGCAGATACTGGCCTTAACTGCCAACAACTTGTCTGGGACAGTTCCGCCATCTCTATTCAATATGTCATCTCTGACATTTCTTGGCTTAGGAAACAACTCGCTTGCTGGAAGGCTACCCTCCAATATTGGCTACACACTCCCGAATATTCAGGGTTTAATCCTCTCATCAAACAAGTTTGATGGCCCAATCCCAGCTTCTTTCCCCAGAGCTTACAACCTTCTCCATCTTCACCTGTATAACAACAGCCTAACTGGGCTCATTCCCTTCTTTGGGTCATTGCCTAATTTGGAGGATCTTGATTTGTCATACAACCAGCTAGAAGCGGGAAACTGGGGATTTGTCTCTTCACTTGCAAATTGTACCAGGATGACTAAACTGATGTTGGCTGGGAACAATCTCCAAGGAAAATTGCCAAGTTCTATCGGCAATCTTTCCAATAGTCTCCAGTGGTTGTGGCTAAGGAAAAACAATATTTCTGGGCCTATACCACCAGAGATTGGCAATCTTAAGAGCCTCCGCAGGTTGTACATGGATTACAATCTTATCACTGGAAATATACCAGCAACAATTGGTAATTTGCACAGCTTGGTCCATCTATCCTTTGCACAAAACAGACTGTCAGGGCAAATCCCGGATACTATTGGTAATCTGGTTCAGCTAAATTCTCTGAAATTGGATGGGAACAACATTAGCGGAAGGATACCTGCAGGTATAGGACGTTGTAATCAACTCCAAATACTCAACCTTGCTCACAACTCACTAGATGGGAATATACCAAGTGAAATCTTCAAAATTTCTTCACTTTCTGAAGAATTGGACTTGTCACACAATTACCTGTCTGGGGGAGTGCCAGTGGAAGTTGGCAATCTCATTAATGTGAACAAAATTAGCATATCAGATAACAGGTTGTCTGGCAACATCCCATCCACTCTTGGCCAGTGTGTGGTTCTGGAGTACTTGGATATTTCTCATAACAATTTGTCCGGAAAGATTCCACAGTTCCTCACATCCTTAAGTTCCCTGCAAAATCTAAACTTATCCTTCAACAATTTTGATGGAGCAGTTCCAGGAGGCGGTATTTTTAACAATACTGGTGCAGTGTCAGTTGAAGGAAATCATGATTTGTGTACCAGCATTCTAACAGGAGGTATACCTCTTTGTTCAACACAAGTTGACAGAAAAGGGAAACAAAATTCATCGGCTCTAGTCCTACGGATAGTAATGCCAGCCGTTTCTGTTGTCCTATTAATTTTGTCATGTATTGCAACAATTTACTGGAGGAAGAGGATGCAGGAAAATCCACATTTGCAAGAATTCAGTGAGCACATGAAGAAGATATCATATGAAGACATTGTAAGGGCAACAGATAGGTTTTCTCCAGCAAACCTAATTGGATCAGGATCATTTGGAGTGGTTTACAAGGGCAGTTTGAGGCTTCAGGAAGATCAAGTTGCCATCAAGATTTTCAGTCTAAACAATTATGGAGCAAATAGGAGCTTTATTGCAGAGTGTGAAGCCCTGCGAAATGTCACCGAAATCTTGTAAAGATCATCACATCATGTTCTTCTGTGGATTCTAATGGGGCAGATTTCAAGGCCCAAGTGTTCCAATACATGCCGAACGGTAACCTAGAAATGTGGCTGCATCCGGAAGACCTTGAACATGGTGAGAGACATATCCTGACTTTAAGCCGGAGGATCAATATTGGCTTGGATGTAGCCTTTGCTTTGGATTATCTTCATAACCAGTGTGCATCTCCACTAATACACTGTGACCTAAAGCCAAGCAATATTCTTTTGGATATTGGCTTGGATGTAGCCTTTGCTTTGGATTATCTCCTTTTTGAGCTCGAATCCGTCTATGTTCTTCACAACTGGTATAAGTAGCTAGCAAATTCTTGGAGGTGTGGGGATTTAGCGCGGTCAGTGATTGGGACCTCCCGGTAAAATCCCACTGATTCGTCCTAAATCAAATCCATTCACCGGCGTTATGTTGGCGGCGGAAGGACAAGCTCACCGGCAAGGGTTGGGGATCGATTCCTTGGTAAATTTTTGGAGCCGTTGTTGATCTTGTCATGTCCACTCAATCCAAGCACGTTGAGCTCAATGATGACTTGGAATCTCGGCCAGTGAAAATGACGACCATGAGCGAGAAGGGGGCGTTGATCAAGGGAAAACTCGATTAAGTTAATGGTCGACCAGGGAAGGTGGATTTGCTTGAGAACAAGGTGAACGCGGTGGATATGCTTGTTATCAAGGGCTCTCAAGTGTAGACCTACATGTTTGACTACCTGAAAAAGTTGAAAGGTAAAATATCCCGGCCTGTCTGCATAGCACTTCAGTTACTAGTCATAGTGGTGAGTAGTGTCATAGGTGTGATAACATAGATAGCTTCATTTATTATGTAGAGTCATTTTACATTGGAAACTGTTATGTGATGGTACATATTATGTTACTTCATTTGCATCTCTCCTCATTAATTACTTGTCACATCATATTTTTTCTTCTTGCTCGGTTTTCCCTAATTAACCGAGCAACTCTTTTCTTCTTAATGAATGCAGGAATCCTGCCATTTCAAAAGAAAAAAAAACTTGCCACATCATATTTTTTGCCTATGTGACATGCATATTACTACTTATTTTACTCCCACTATGAGCAGCATGAGGAACAAGAGAAACCTGATACACAAGCACAATCATCTAAGATTTTCCAAGGAAATTAAAGCACATGTATAAAACATAATCCAGTTGAGCTTGCAACTGACACAATTACTGTCAGGAAATGTAATTAGCACTTGTACTCCTGGGATACAATACAAGTTACTCGTATGGCGTGGCTAGGTCTCAGTCGTATGATATTTAACCAAATCTCAGTCAAGTGGCATAACATGTAAAAATACTGGGGAAAAATGCACGGATCTCGATGTAAGATCTCACAAATATAGCATCGACTGAGACATAACCAAATGAGATTTAGCAAGACTGTTACTCGCAACCCTTTTTTTTTGCATGGCTGTTACTCGCAACCCTACCAACAACCCTTCATATTCTACCTCGTTGTTCCCGCAAAAAAAAAAAATTCTACCTCGTTGTTAGTCACGTTGAAGAGGAACTAGATCGTGTACCGTATCTCCTCTACGTATAGGGTGATTCCAGCCCCCGCTCCGTATAGGGTGACCGGCCCATCGAACATTCATGTTGTATCTCCTCATGTGGCTCCGACAGCTGAGTCCACCTGAGGATGCAATTAGCGAATGCTTGCGACCTGATCACGGTATGGGAGGTGAAACGCATGGAAAATTGGCTGAGTTCCACCACCCACTCGACGGCCTTCCACATGACAGGTGCCCGCAGCTGCACCCTCATCTCCATGTCACCATTGCCCAGTCTGTGACCCGTGAGCATTAGGTATTGTGCAGAGCCGCTCCTCTCCCTCACGATCCACTGAAGCACCACCAGTTCGCGCCCATCAGGCGAATTGAGCTATGACCCCACCACGACGACAACGATTTGCATCGAGCTAGCTAAAGGCGGCGTCCGTGACCAACCTGCTCTATTGCCGATGTTCCCGTCCACGGAGCGCTAGCTGCAGGAGCTCGCCATGGACCGAAACAAAGCTCTGATGCCATATGTTCTTGCTGAAGTTAGACCATGAACATGAGTGGACACAAGATGCAACTTTATTTTATTTTATTTTCCTTCTCATATTTATTCTTCAATTACAATTAAAAGCATATATAGGAAACAGGCGAGTGCGCGAGCTATACGGCGTCGCCATCCCAACGAGTCATGATCACGTTTTTTTTTCTTTGCGAGGATAACTTCCAATCTATTCATCAACTCAAGATAGTACAAAGAACACCAGAAGTAAAAAAATACATCTAGGTCTGTAGACCACCACGACGCGATCATGATCGCGTTTGATCGTGCCATCCCATGACGCGATCACCTCGGCCTTCAACCATGCATGTGATATACCTACGTACATGACATAACGAAAAAAAACCTGGCCAAGACGTACGTGAACAACCTCACGCTACGTGGACAGCTTATTCTTGTGAAAAGTAAGCTAAGTAAAAGTTAACAGGTGCAACGAGATTAAGTCTCTAACAAGGTAGACCCCCGGGAAGTGGATGAAGAACAAACTCTTGCTGAACAAGGACCTTCTGGCTTGGATGATCTGGCAATAAAGCTGCAACGCAACGGAGTAATTGTTAGCTGCAATCAAAGAAGATGCGTGCGTACGTGCAGGAAGCATTAGCTTGTGCGGGTTAGCGAGCTACCTGGGGCGAACAGAGACTAAACGTCAGGAGCAGCCGGAGAGCACTGCGCAGGCTGGTCGGTTACAGCTTTAGGCCTACGTGGTGGATCAGGAACTTGGTGTTTAACATCTTCGGAGATGCCCTTGGGGGGCTTGATAGGTACAGGTTCAGCTGTACTACATGAACCATTGGTTACAGCGCTACGCGTCCTAGGTGGTGGATCAAGAACCAAGTGTATAGGATCTTCCAAGGTGCCCAAGGGAGGCTTGACGGGTACAGGTTCAGGTGTGCTACATGAACCATTGGTTACAGCTGCGCTAAGCGTCTTAGGTGGTGGATCACGAACAGGGTCTATAGGATCTTCCAAGGGGGCTAAGGGAGGCTTGACGGGTACAGGTTCAGGTGTGCTACATGAACCATTGGTTACAGCTGCGCTAAGCGTCTTAGGTGGTGGATCACGAACCGGGTCTATAGGATCTTCCAAGGGGCCTAAGGGAGGCTTGACGGGTACTGGTTCAGGTGTGCTACATGAACCATGATCAGGAGTTGGGTATGCGCTAGGATCTCGAGGGGTGTTCAGACAAGCCTTGTCAGTTACATCTCTAACGGCTGGAGGTGGACGTGGACACCCATGAAGTGGCTGAAGAACAGTCGCTTCCTGATATGTACGTGGAGCCCCAGGGAGCTTCTGGCATGAACGATCTGGCCGAGCTGCATCGCAGAAGAGTACTAATAACTGTTAGCTTGTTCTAAAAGAAAGAAAAAACTGATAGCTGGAACCAAAGGAGACGCGTGCGTGCAGGAAGAAGCATTAACCTGTGGTGACTGGAGGCTGAACGGCCGGAGCAGCCGGACGGGTATCAGCCCCTGGAGCGGCCGGAAGAACATCTGTGGCGGCGACGGAGGAGGAGAAGGAAGAGCTCAGCTGTGGCTTCCCGTGGGACATGAGCAGCAGCATGGAGCGCAGAGACGACCGGGGAGCAAACGCCATCCTTGATCGGTGCTAGCTACTAGGCAGAGGACAAGTTGATCGGTGAGGAGTGCCTCCTGGCCCTGGTATTGTATGTTTATATATACCGATGCGTTTCATAGTGGACTTTCTAACCCCGTCATATCTCACGCGGTCACGGAGGTGCATGCGCACCCAGCTTACAGCCATGACCTTGACCTTCCCCGACGACTCCACACACTTTGTGTTCATCACAAGAGGGTGGCATGTGTTCATCACAAGTGGGTGGCATGCATTCATACAAAACACTCTAGTCTGCCACTAGCCTGGTAGATACATTGCATTCAGAGGTTTGGAGGTATCTTGACATGTTGACAGGTCAGTCCGAGACTTGAACGCCAAATATCTTAGGCCCCGTTTCGGAATGAGTGTAAGTTTATACACGTGTATTTATTTCACAGGTGTGAATGGGTGTAAGTTTTTACAGCCTGTATTGCAAACCGGCGAGAAACGAGCAGAAACGCTAATCCAAATGGATCTTAGGGCATCTCCAACGCCGACCTTCAAACCGCAACCGTTCGGACCGCACGGTCCGGACATGTTGTGCCATCCAACGCGGGTCTGTATCGGTCTGCAGGGCGGTTCGGACGTACTTTCTTCCGCAAACCGGAGACAAAGTGGGGGGCTTTGCGGGCGTCCGGACAACACCCGCATCCGCTTCTGCCCACCCTGGCCCACCCAAACCCCCTCCTCCCTCGCCCACGCGCGTTCCTGCCCGGCGCCAGCTGCCCGCATTCATGCCGTTGTAGAGCGCTCGCTTCACATTGAAGCCGGTTCAGGGCGGACGCGACCTCTCACTGCCTCTGCCATTGAAGCGGCGCGATGGCCGAGGTCGCCGCCCGCTGCACGTCTGGCAGAACACGCCTCCTCGCCGTATTCAAACGCCTCCATTAAACCCGCGTGGAAGCCGAAAAACCTACTCCGGCCACACATCCCCCCACGCTAGATCAGATCTGGCAGGTCTCCCGGTGCCGCCTCGAGCACGCCCCGCCACCACCTCTGCCACGGCGCCCCCTTCACCAGCCAACGACCATGGTGGAGCTGGCTGCACGCAGCCCATGCCGCCATCAGCACACGCCGCGCAACGGCAGAACGACGCGAGCGGATCGGGCCCCTGCCGCCCCGCACGCTGCCACCCGAGGGTGAACCTGCAAACATTCAATCAAAAATATGACAATTTCTCTTCTGTAAAAAAGAATAGAAAAGGAATATATTCATCTCTTGTTATTTTTGCACAGTTTTTTTTCTTCTGTGAAATTTTGAATGCCATAAATTCCTGGCATTCCCTACATCCATTTATTTATTCATTCACTTTTTTAATATTCATTATTCTTTAAGATGAAGCGTGCATTCACACTGTACCTCAGGCAACTACATGCACTCATGTTGCTGTTGGAGGGTGGTTGGGTCAACGCAATGTAAGCGGAGGTTGGAGGAGGCATCGTTCCAGTCTAAGACATGAAGGGTCAAATCTCTTAGCGTCCAAATGCATGCTCACAATATAAATATTGCACTAGTGTGGGCTTGAACAACTACTTCCAAGTCACAACTAATTCAGTCAGCAAAATCTAATCCAAAAGCATACCGTGATGCATCATCCCCGTTCCCACCATATTGATCGCTGAGCCACGAATACATGTGCTGTTTTGAGCGGTTAAGCTACTGTCACATTCGACGGCTGAGTACTTAAACATCCTCCTTCAGCTTTCATCTCCATACTCCATAGCTGTAAACTGTAAACAACAACAATGGCGTCCTCTGGTGTCTTGTTTCCAGGCTTTGTTTGGTTCCTATGCCTGTTTTGCTTCCTTTGCAGCCTACCACTAGCCATCTGCAATGAAACTGAAAATGATAGGCAAGCTCTCCTCTGCTTCAAGTACCGGCTCTCGGGTCCAGCAGGAGTTTTAGCTTCATGGAGCAACACGTCCCTGGACGTTTGCGAGTGGCATGGGATCACCTGCAACACGGTGTTCCCTCATCGTGTGATTGCGCTGGACCTTGAGTCACAAGGCATCTCAGGCTCCATATCACCTTGCGTTGCCAACCTGACCTCTCTTGCAAGGCTGCAGCTGTCAAACAATAGCTTCAATGGTGGCATACCATCAGAGCTTGGCCTCCTGAGCCGGCTCCGTGAGCTCAACCTCAGCAAGAACACTTTGGAAGGTAACATACCGCCATCTTTGGGTAGCAGCCGTTCTCTTACATATGTCAATCTTGGAATGAATGCTCTAACAGGGATCATCCCAGAGTCCCTAGCAAATAGTTCATCCCTCCGTGTACTTTGGCTCATGCGCAATAGTCTTACCGGAAAACTACCAAAGGCTCTCTTCAGCACATCGTCTCTTCTTGATATTTCCCTCCAACAGAACAACCTTGTTGGTTCTATACCTGTTGTTTCTGCCACCGCTCCCCCTATTCAATACCTCGATTTAAGGCACAATCATATTTCAGGAAAAATACCTTCCTCGCTAGGAAACCTTTCATCCCTCGTTGATCTTCGTCTTACAGAGAATAATTTAGTAGGGAGTATACCAGACAGCTTAGGTCATCTCTCAACACTGAAGATACTGACCTTAACTGCCAACAACTTGTCTGGGACAGTCCCACCATCTCTCTTCAATATGTCATCTCTGACATTTCTTGGCCTAGCAAACAACTCGCTTGTTGGAAGGTTACCCTCCAATATTGGCTACACACTCCCAAATATTCAGGGTTTAATCCTCTCGTCAAACAAGTTTGATGGCCCAATCCCAGCTTCTCTTCCCAAAGCTTACAACCTTCTTCATCTTCACCTGTATAATAACAGCCTAACTGGGTTCATACCCTTCTTTGGGTCATTGCCAAATTTGGAGGAACTTGATTTGTCATACAACCAGCTAGAAGCAGGGAACTGGGGATTTGTCTCTTCACTGGCAAATTGTACCAGGTTGACCATGCTGATGTTGGCTGGGAACAATCTTCAAGGCAAAATACCAAGTTCGATAGGCAATCTTTCTGATAGTCTCGAGTGGCTGTGGCTAAGGGAAAACCAAATTTCTGGGCCTATACCACCGGAGATTGGCAATCTTAAGAGCCTCAGCAGGTTGTACATGGATAACAATATTATCACTGGAAATATACCACCAACAATTGGTAATTTGCAGAGCTTGGTCCATCTATCCTTTGCACATAACAAACTGTCAGGGCAATTCCTGGATACTATTGGTAATCTGGTTAAGCTAAATTCTCTGAAATTGGATGGGAACAACATTAGCGGAAGGATACCTGCAAGCATAGGACGTTGCACTCAACTCCAAATACTCAACCTTGCTCACAACTCGCTAGAAGGGAATATACCAAGTGAAATCTTCAAAATTTCTTCGCTTTCTGAAGAGTTGGACTTGTCACACAATTACCTATCTGGGGGAGTACCAGTGGAAGTTGGCAATCTCATTAATGTGAACAAAATTAGCATATCAAATAACAGGTTGTCCGGCAACATCCCATCCACTCTTGGCCAATGTGTGGTTCTGGAGTACTTAGATATTTCAGAGAACAATTTGTCCGGAAATATTCCACAGTTCCTCACATCCTTAAGTTCCCTGCAAAATCTGAACTTATCCTTCAACAATTTTGATGGGGCGGTTCCGAGAGGTGGTATTTTTTACAATACTAGTGCAGTGTCAGTTGAAGGAAATGATGATTTGTGTACCAGCATTCAAACAGGAGATATACCTCTTTGTTCCACACTAGTTGACAGAAAAGGAAAACAAAATTCATCGGCTCTAGTCCTACAGATTGTAACTCCAACCGTTGCTGTTGTTATATTAATTTTTTCATGTATTGCGACAATTTACTGGAGGAAGAGGATGCAAGAAAATTCACATTTGCAGGAATATGATGAGCATATGAAGAAGATATCGTATGAAGACATTGTAAGGTCAACAGATAGGTTTTCTCCAGCAAGCGTAATTGGATCAGGATCATTTGGAGTAGTTTACAAGGGCAGTTTGAAGCTTCAGAAAGATGAAGTTGCCATCAAGATTTTCAACCGTAACAATGATGGAGCAAATAGGAGCTTTATTGCAGAGTGTGAAGCCCTGCGAAATGTCCGTCACCGAAATATTGTAAAGATCATCACATCATGTTCTTCTGTGGATTCTACTGGGGTAGATTTCAAGGCCCTGGTGTTCCAATACATGCCGAATGGGAACCTAGAAATGTGGCTACATCCTGAAGACCTTGAACATGGTGAGAAGCATATCCTGACTTTAAGACAGAGGATCAATATTGGCTTGGATGTAGCATTTGCTTTGGATTATCTTCATAACCAATGTGCATCTCCATTGATACATTGTGACCTAAAGCCAAGCAATATTCTTTTGGATCTTGACATGGTTGCGTATGTCACCGACTTTGGCCTGGCAAGGTTTGTATTCACCGAATCAAATGCATACAAAGATAGTTCAAGAAGTCTGGCCTGCCTAAAAGGATCCATCGGATACATCCCACCAGGTGAGATTAAGTATATCCTCAGTAATGCTAGATTGTTGGGTGTGTTTGTTCTTTACGGAGTTGCAAATACTGCAGATTCTCTAACTGTGTTTGTAAATGTAAATGCAGAGTATGGCATGAGCGAAGAGATATCAACCAAAGGTGATGTCTACAGTTTTGGAGTGCTTCTGTTACAAATGATAACAGGGCGAAGTCCAACTGACGGAAAATTCAGCAATGGTGCAAACCTTCACGAATTTGTTCGTGGAGAATTTCCAGATAATGTCTGTGAGGTTGTTGATCCAACAATGCTACAAGATGACAGCAACACACCGGAAGTGATGAAGAACTGTGTCATTCCAATGGTTAGAATAGGCCTCTCTTGCTCCATGACATCACCCAAAGACCGGCCGGACATGGGACAAGTTTCTGCCGAGATCCTTAGAATCAAGCATCTGGCCTCACACATGCATGTTAGATGAAGCAAAGATTGGCAGGATGGTAGCTCGCGACAGAAATTCATGTAAAAAAGAACAATGGCGTAATATCTAATATGGCTTTTCCAAAAATTTTAGTTCAGTTGGTGATACTTGCAGACAGTACCCTTCTCTTTTGCCATAGCATTTCGTTTCATGTTTGTATTTTCCCTTACTTTTACAAGTGGGTAGTATTTATACAAGCACAGACCGAACGATCAGAGCTAGACCGATTTGCGCAGTCAGAGTAAATATTTGGGAAGCTGACTTGGAACCAGATTGAGGATTAACCCTCAATTTTGAACATGGCTTGGACACAAAATTCACCTCCACAAACCAGAGTTAACAGGGTTGAGAACCGACCTACACCCAATCCATGGAGAAGAACGCCCCATATCAAGCAGATAGGCATGGCACATCACATGTGTGTACCTGGTTGTCGCAGAACCCTAGTTTGCCTGCCCCTTGATCCTGACCACCGCTGCTTGTGACGTGCCACCCGCTGATTGTAGTGCAACCTGTTGCTGTGGCTGAAGAGAAGACCAGGTAGAAGCAAGTACTTAAGGTGGCAAAGTGGTCTGAAGCTGCCTTACAAGATGAACAATCATGCTAGCAGTCTGTTCTGTTGCCAGACCTTTACCCTACTCGCATTATTGTCTCTGAATAAGCTTTATTAAGGTTTCATTTCCCACACGACAGACTCTAGTAAGCAAACCATGGAGCTCATAAACTGCATCTAAACCTTAGCTAGTAACGGCAACCAGTCTTCTGCAATCAGCAGGAAGAGATAATGAAGCACCGGCAACCTCAGAAAAATTATAACATGTCAACTAAACAATAACAGCTGCCTCTCAAAACCCCTACGAAATGCAAACCAGGACCAAAATTTCAGTAGTGAGTCGGCTGCAGGCAAAGGTATAAGCTACAGTACATTATTGTTCAGCAGATTCATTTGACCCTGCATCACGCCACTTGTCTGGAATCAAATCAGGAAAATGTTTATATGAAACCTAAACTCCAATTGGCTTCAATTGATCATGAGATCACCGAACCGGGCGATTAATTAGTTGGTACTAAGACCGCAGGCGGGGAGGGAGGGTGGGGAAGGAGTAGGGGTCACCTCTGCCGGCGATGGGATCTTGGTGCGGGCGAGGTACTAGCGACGGAGGCGGCGACGTTCGTCCCGTGCCTCAGTGACCGAGGCACCGCAGAACGCCATGTCGACGCGCGGCGGCGCCACCAGGACCTTAAGCCTGCCGGACGAGGGCATGGCGCGGAGGCGCGGGATCACCATCTGCGGCGGAGACGCGGGACTGGAAAGTGGGGGAACCTGACGGGTGAGCCAGGAGGACGGGGAAGCGGACAGCAGGGCCGTGCCGCCGGCAGCCTGTCAGGACCCTGACGCTCTGAACCTGACGAACCTACAACTGTCTGGAGAAATCCACGCTACGGCGCGGACTGAAGAAACAGAGGAGGAAGAAAACAGTTGGATGGACGGCTACGATTGACGCTTGCCAGATCAACGGTTCACCTTGACGCTCGGCTCCCTCTTTACCGTCCCGCAAATGTACTCCCTCCGGTCCTTTTTATTTTTTTCTTGAATAACCGGTCCTTTTTACTCCGCACATAAAAATTGTCTGAAGTCACATTTTGTAAAATTTGACCATATTTATATGAAAAAAAAAATCAACATCTACAATACTAAAGTTATGCAATATGAAAAATAAATTCATGTTGTGAATGTTAATATTTTTTCTATAAAGTTGGTAAAGTTTGACTACAAACAAATCTTATATGCGGAGTAAAATGGACCAGAGGGAATAACAGTTAACTGAAGATTATTCATTGCGCTTGTAACACCCCCTCTGTAATGAGCAACAGTGATCCATCATGATTATGCTAAGCTACTGTGATTTGCAATGTTTAATCAATGTGGATTAATATCTCATTTCAAATTCCTCCACTGAATTCAATTCAAATTCAAAGTAAAATTTGAAGTTGCTCAAAAATTGCTGGAAAATAATTCATGTTGTAGCAAATATTCCAAAACAAATTAATGTTCAGGAAAATAACATCACCTATTTTCTTAAAATGGGCTAGAGCATTAAAATAGTGCAAAAACAGCAACTTTAATGCCATTTCCATTTTTGAAAAATTCAAATGGATTCAAAAATTGACCAAACTTTTTGTGGCAGAGCAGAATAATGCAAAGTATTTTTGTGGACAAGTTTCACATTTTTACAAAAGCATTTGGCAGCTCTTTTATTTTGCAAATCTTCTGTAAAAAGAAAATAAGAAAAAGAAAAGCAAAAAGGCCTAACCGGCTGGGCCTAAGTGCACAGTGCACTCGGCCCAGCCCGCTTCCCCTTTCTCCCTCCTCTCCGTCTCTCTCTCCCGCGTGTCGTCGCCACTCGGCCTCGTCAGCGCCCCCGACCACTTTCCCCCTTCCTCCTCGCCTTCATCCGCTCTCTCTCTCACTCGCCCGAGAGCCTCCGCCGCCGCACGCCGTCGTTCTCGCGGCCACACTCGTCCCCGAGCCGCGCCACCTTGTCCATCGCCTCTGCCGTGCTCGACTACGCCGTCCGGTGCCCTCCATTCGAGCCGGGGAACCCTGCTGCACGGATCCACGCCGTCGTCTTCTTCCTCGGGTCTTCGGCGAGCTCCTCCGATTTCGGCGCCCTCTGCTGCTACTAAGCCCCTCGCCGGCCACCGTGTGCCGCTCGGTGAGCTACTCCTCCTCTCCCCTCCCTTCTTTGCCCTTCTCCGCGCCCGTAGCGGCCGATCTCGCCATGGCCGAGCTCGCCGCCGTAGCCATGCTCGCCGCCGTGGCCTCACTCGCCGTTGAGCTCGCCCGAGCTCGTACTCGTGCTCAGTGCACGTGAAGGAGTCGAACGCCGCCTCTCGTTGCTCTTGCTGTGCCCCGTAGCGCCGTAGCCGTCCTAGCCCGAACGCGCCGCCGCCTCCGCCGCTCGCCGTCGTCGATTCCGGACAGCTCCGGTCAAACCACTGCCACCAAACGACGCGCGGGCGAGCGCTCGTTCGAACGCGGGGTCGCGCGCGCGAAATGGCCACGCGTGGCCGATTTCCGGCGACCCCCGTGCGTCTCCGCCGCGTTTGCGCATCGCCGGCGTTTAAACGCCGGCAGCCGCCATGTTGGCCGCCACGTGGGGCTCCCTGGGTCGCTGACCAGTGGGCCCAGGGGCCCCAGTTAACTGCGCTGACCGGTCAACGCGCAGACGTGGCCGAACAGTGTCGCTGACCAGTGGGCCCCCTGTGCTTAAATAACTAATTAGGTTTTAAATTTAATCTAATAATTAGTTTAGACACTGACAGATGGGTCCCACTCCCTAATTAACCCGGTTTAGTTTAAATTAACCCCTAATTAGCTCTGTCACTGACTAGTGGGACCCAACTGTCAGGTTTGACCTGGAACAGCTGGGTTGACTTGCTGACGTCACTCTAACCTCATGCTGATGTCATCAGTTACTATTCTGGATAATGCGAATTAATTAATTAGATTTAATTCTAGAATTTCAGAAAAAGGTTTAAATCTTTGAAAAATCGTAGAAATTCAACCGAAGCTCGGATCGAAAAGTTTTCAACATGAAAGTTGATCAGAAAAACGAGACGAATCTGAATACGTGGTCAAAATGCTTGACCATCACTCCTAACTACCTAAACATGGAACCTTCCCCGCCGGTTCAGTATACCGAAAACTGCTTAAAGGCCGGGAAAATATCCCAGATATTTTCCCGCTTCGTCTGCGACATGTAGCATTGCATTGGGTCACCACCAGCACTGCATCTCGTCATGCCATGCATCTGTGTTGCATCTGTTTGCTTTTATTTATTGTTTCTTCCCCCTCTTTTTATACGGTAGACCCCGAGACCGACGCAGCTCCGGAGTCTGACTGCACCGCTGACAACCCCTCCTTTGCCGCAGAGCTTCCAGGCAAGCAAACCCCCTTGAACATGTCTATATCACCTATTCTTTCTCCCTCATGCTTGCATTAGAATTGCTACAGTTACTGTTCCGAAATACCTATTTCGATGCATAGCCTGTTTTTGTAAACTGCTATTGATACCTTACCTGCTATCCTAAATGCTTAGACTAGTTTGGTTGGTAAACCATCTGTGGCCCCTCATCCTTGTCCTAGTTGCCCCGCTTCGTTACCAGTGCCCCGTTCGATGTGATCGACGGGTTGAGACCAACACATCACCACACACCCCCTAAGTTGCTCGACTCTGCAGAGCTAATATCAAGTGCCGAGGGTGATACCTCTTATCTCACTCCTGATGTTGCCTCTGTAGAACAGCTAGTCGGTTGTGGGTTACCGAGGGTGATTCCTCTTTCACCACTTCTGATGAAGCTTCTGTCGTGCAACCCCGCAAGTGTGAATACCATCGAGGGTGATTCCTCCGGGTTCACCTTGACGGGTACATCGAGTGGGAATCCAACGAGGGTGATTCGATGTTATGGACACACGGATACTTTGGCTTTACTACTGATACTGGATAAAGTCGGGTCGGCCCCGAGGGGTACCCGCGAGAGATGTGGTATCGGGTTGACCAAGAGGGTACCCGAGAGATGATTACGTGGCACGGCCGGGCATTCCTAGCCCTTGCCGTAAGTCCACGAGACGGGACGATGGGGTCACATGATCGTGAGTCTCTGCTTGTCACCGCGAGCTCCCAACGCACTAATGGGTTAGGATATGTAATTTGAGTAGGCCTCTGGCCTTATCGCACTAACCACCACGCGGGAATAAGTATGGGCACTTGGCGTCGTATGTATCAGCCGAAGTTCTTCAGACGTCAGCGATTGAGCGGCGCGCGTCGGGTTGGACTGGGAACGCCCGCGCTTGTATTAAGGGGGCTAGGTCTGCTCCCGGCCGCCCATGCAACGCGCAGGAGTGCAAAGGGCGATGCGCCCAAGACCCCTTCGCACTTAGAATGTAGACCGGCGTGCTGGCCTCTCTGTTGAACCTAGGTATGGTTACGACGTGTCGATCAGCCGATGCCGGGCATGGGCCGAGTAAGTGTGTCCGGCCAGAGTTAATCGAGCGTGTTGGGTAAGTTGGTGCACCCCTGCAGGGAAGTATATATATTCGAATAGCCGTATCCACGGTAACAGGACGCTCGGAAAATATCTCGATCTTCTACAAATAGAACTGGAACTTGTGATGTTTAAAATATGTTAGCTCCGGGATTGCTTTCTCGCAGGGGAGTCGAGGAAGGATCTCTGGGCATGGCTACCTTTACTTGTTGCTACTACTATATTTATGTGCTAATCTGCACTCTTCTAATGCTGCAAGACGCTGAAGATGATAGTCTTCGATAGGCTAGGCCTTCTCTCTATTCTGGCATTCTGCAGTCTAGTCCACGGATACAACCCCTTCTTTGATGCCGATGCATAAGTAGAATAGTTCTGATGTAAGTCTTGCGAGTACTTTGGATGAGTACTCACGGTTGCTTTGCTTCCCCTTTTTCCTCATACCTGATTGCTGCGACCAGACGACGGGGCCCTGGAGCCAGCCGCCCCTGTCGACGACTACTACTACCCCGCCGGTGGAGAGTACTACTACGTGGAGACCACCGACGACCAGGAGTAGATAGGAGGCACCCAGGCAGGAGGCATGCGCCTTTTCGTTCCAGTGTCGTTGTTTTGCTCAGCCTTCTTAAGGCAGACTTGTTTAACTTTTATGTCTGTACTCAGATATCTGATGCTTCCGCTGATGCTTGTATGACTCGAGCTTATGTATTCGAGCCCCCGAGGCCCCTGGCTTGTAATATAAAGATTGTATGACTTTTATTTGTGTTTAGAGTTGTGTTGTGATATCTTCCCGTGAGTCCCTGGGCTTGATCGTGCGCATTTGCGTGTAATATTAGTGCACGATTGAGTCGGGGGCGTCACAAGTTGGTATCAGAGCCGACTGCCTATAGGAAGCCCCGTTCCAACTCCTTGGCCGAAGTAGAGTCTAGTCGTCGCAAAACTGTTTTACTAACATGGCTGTGTGGCTTACGGGCCCACGTCGCCAATGGGTGGTATTAGGATCTTTTATTTCTCTTCCATACTCTGGGACTCAAATTTCTCTTCTTTTCGGGTTAAATGATTTTGCTAACTCTGACTTTAGGTTCTCGTGCTCACATTCACCCGAAGAGCTGGATTATCTGCAACATTTCTTTCCAATGCTATCTTATGCTTCTCACACTGTCTTTTGACTTCTTGCACTCCTTGTTTCAGATGCGTCCCGCAAGACAGCTCGTACGCCACACGATGGCTCTTGATGCGACTGGGTTCCCTGCTATTTTGGTCGACCTCTTGACCAGGCTGGGATATCGCTGGTACCCCAAGTACACTGTTTACGAGGATTACCGCGAGTTCAACCAGGAGCAGTACCACGTTGTGGTTCTCATCTTTGATCGGCAGGACATCTCCATCACTGAGTTGCACACCTTTCATGGTGTTGGAGTGACTGTTGATATGGCCGTCCATGATGCTGCCTATACTGCTATTGCCCGTCTCCGTGGAGAGCACAACAGTCGCTTGGAGGAGACTGCTTTCAGATACATCCCGTATGCCCCCGCTGGGGATGAGAGTGGATACTACACTGCTGTTTGTACTCCTTACGTGCCGCGTCGTTATGACCCACAGGTTTTGGTACAGTACACTCAGACTCTGGACCGCACTGCTCAAGCTCTTGCTGTCGAGTTGTACACTACTCGTGCTCGTCTTTACGACGCTCTGACACAGTTGCTACCAGCAGTCAATGCACGGATGCACCCAGAGTACATTCTTTACCCGCGCAGGACGGAGATGCCACCAGGTCTTAAGTGGCCTGCTGTTGGAGGTCTTACCCCTCCATGTGGTCCTCTTCTTCCAGTTCGGGACTAGGTTCTGCACCAGAGTGTTCACGGAGCGCAGGATCCTTACATCGAGGGTACCCTGCGTCGTCACCTGCAGCTGCCTGGCTTCAGTGGTTTTCTCCGACGTTGATGTAGCATATCGCTATGTCTCATTGTTGTATCCCTCCACCGCGTGCCTGCGTGCCTCCTAGTTGTCTAGCTTTCCCTTTTCGCTGTTGTAACGCTGGCTTGTAACCGAATCTATATATGGATCTGTATGTCATGTTTGACTATGTTGATGTATCTATTGCACTTCCTTTTGTCGTGCGTGTTACTTCATGAATGAATTCATACTTCTGCAATGCTCGTTGCTAAACTACCTCCTGTTGAATTTTAGCAAGATGGTTAGACCCGCAGGTCGTGGCCGTGGTGCCAACAATCCACCACCGCCCGACTATATGGCTGCAATGATGCAACAATTCAAAATGCACCGCCAGTTTACGCAAGGCCTTATGGATCAGTTTCCTCGTCCCAATGCCAATCAGCAGCCAGCCTCAATCACTTTGCAAGAGTTTGTGCGCATGAACCCAACCATTTTCCGCAACTCAGTTCAGCCACTTGACGCTGATGACTGGCTTCGCGACATCACTTTCGAGATGGAGTCTGCGAATGTGGCCCCTACCAACTATGTCACTTTCGCCTCATACTTTCTGAAGGGACCCGCAGCCCAATGGTGGGACACTCACAGGCAGACCTTAGCTGCTGGGACTATCATCACATGGATGGAGTTCAAAGCTGCTTTCCGTGCCCGTTACATTCCTCAGGGAGTTATGGATCGGAAGAAGCGTGAGTTCCGTAATCTCTCTCAGGGCAGCAAGTCTGTAGAAGCTTATCAGCGGGAGTTTCTTGAACTATCTTGTTATGCTGAAGAGGACATTGCTACTGATGCACACAGACAGGAGAAGTTCCGTGAAGGACTCAATCCAGACATCAAGCTTGCACTGCTAGTACAGGACTTTGCCGACTTCGCCACCTTGATGAACAAGGCCATACAGGTGGAGACTGGTCTGAAGGATCACAAGGACGCTCTTAAGCGCACCCGTGAAGCGGGCTCATCTTCGAGCTCGTCTTCCCAGAAGCGCCGCATATGGATCCCTAACAACATGTACCGTCCGTCTGTACCTGTTCCAAGGCCATCGTATGTTGCGCCTCGTATGCCTCCTCCACCTCCGAGGCAGCTCAGACCTCAAGCTCCAATGCCTCGACCTCCTGCTCCCCGTCCCGACAATGGACTCTGCTTCAAGTGTGGCCATCCAGGTCACCGTGCCAGAGACTGCTCCCAGAGTCAGAATCAGCTTGTGCTTCCCTCTGCTGGCCGTGGTAATGGCCGTGGCAATAATTAGCCTCGCAACTATAATGTTAGGCCTTCATATGGTCGTGGACAGGCTTATCATGTCAACATGGCTGAAGCTCAAGATCAACCAGAAACAGTGATGGGTACTCTTCTTGTTAATTCAGTACCAGCTTCTGTTTTATTTGATTCAGGAGCATCGCATTCATTCCTGTCTAAACATTTTGCACTCATGCATGACATTAAATGTGAAGAGTTACACCAATTGTTAGTGGTTAACACTCCCGCGGACCAATGTCGAACCTCCTTGTTCAGCCCCGATGTCACCATTGATATTGAAGGGTTGGAGTTTCATGCTTTTCCCATTATTCTGAAGTCTTCCAAGGTTGACCTCATTCTGGGAATGGATTGGTTGAAGGCTCACATCGCCTTGATCAATTGTGCCACTAAAGTCGTACACCTCCTGCACCCATCAGATGAGCTAGTAAATTACCATGCTCATCTTGTTCAAAATGCCGAGACTCAGATTTATGCACTGAATGCATTGAACGCTTCTCCTCTTGAGGGGATCGAAAACGTTCCAGTCGTTCGCGACTTCCAAGATGTCTTTCCGGAAGAACTTCCAGGAGTACCCCCTGCTAGGGCTATCGAGTTTGTCATCGACCTAAAACCAGGCACCACTCCTATTGTGAAGCGTCCCTACAAGATGCCTCCGCATGAACTCCTTGAGTTAAAGGAGGAACTCGACAAATCACTTCGTAAGGGTTTTATTCGCCCAAGTTCCTCTGCCTGGGGAGCACCTTCTCTCTTTGTCAATAAGAAAGATGGTACAAACCAATTGGTCCAAGATTACCGGCCTATCAACCAAGCCACCATTCAGAACAAATATCCGCTTCCTTGGATCAATGACATGTATGATCAACTTGCTGGATCATCAGTGTTCTCTAAACTCGACTTGAGGTTGGGTTACCACCAGATCCGAGTCCGTGAAGAGGATATTCCCAAGACTGCCTTCGTAACTCGCTATGGCTCTTATGAGTACACAGTGATGTCATTCGGCTTAACTAATGCTCCAGCAACGTTCTCCCGCCTGATGAATTATATCATCATGGATTACCTCGACAAATTCGTCGTGGTTTATCTGGATGATATTCTGGTTTATTCCAAGAATAAGGAAGAACATGCTGAACATCTTCGTCTTGTTCTGGAAAAGCTTCGAGAGCATCAGCTATATGCCAAGTATTCCAAGTGCGAATTCTGGTTATCTGAAGTAACCTACCTTGGTCATGTGATTTCCAAGGATGGCATTGCTTTCAACCCAGAACGAGTTCAGGCTATTCTTGATTGGACTCCCCCGAAGAATGTCAAGCAAGTCAGAAGTTTTCTCGGACTCGCCAGCTACTGCCGCCGTTTTGTCGAGAACTTCTCAAAAATTGCCAAGCCTCTGACTAATCTGCTTCACAAAGGCGTTAAGTTTGAGTGGACAGATAAATGTCAGGAAAGTTTCTAGACCCTCAAGGACAAGCTGACATCTGCTCCAGTGCTTGCCCCTCCGGATTCTCGCAAGGATTTCGTGATTTATTGCGACGCCTCTCGTCAGGGATTAGGCTGTGTCCTGATGCAAGAGCGCAGAGTAATTGCTTATGCCTCACGATAGTTGCGTCCTCATGAAGAAAATTACCCAGTGTATGATCTTGAACTTGTTGCAGTGATATATGCGACATTACCTCCTTGGTAATCGATGTGAGATATATACTGATCATCAAAGTCTGAAGTATTTGTTTACTCGGCCGGATCTCAATCTCCGCCAACAGCGATGGTTGGAAACTATTATGGACTATGACTGTGGTATTTCGTATACCCCTGGCAATACTAATGTAATGGCCGATGCCTTGAGCCGCAAGTCCTATTGCAACAACCTCATGGTTCAGCGAGCTCAACCTCATCTGTATGAAGAACTGCGCAAGCTAAACCTCCACATTGTTCCACAGGGTTCTCTTAATACCCTTGTTATACAGCCAGATCTTGTGAAAACTGTTAAGCGTGCACAAGCAAAGGATGCTGAAGTTGATCAGATGAAAAGAGATCTTAACCTTGAAAAGTACAGAGATTTTTTGCTTGCTGAAGATGGAACTTTGTATTTCAGAGACCGCATTGTGGTACCTCGGTTCGAGCTTATGGCCGACAAAGTTATGAAGGAGGCACATGATACACCACTGTCTATTCATCCGGGTAGCACCAAGATGTATCATGATCTCCGTCAAAGGTACTGGTGGTCTAAGATGAAGCAGGACATTGCTCGATATGTTGCTGAATGTGACGTTTGCCGTCGCGTTAAAGCAGAACATCAGAAGCCTGCTGGGATTCTGCAACCGCTCCCTATTCCTGAGTGGAAATGGGACAACATGCAAATGGATCTTATTACTGGTCTTCCTAGGTCACAAAAGGGTCATGATGCTATTCTTGTCGTCATCGACCAACTTTCCAAAGTTGCACATTTTCTGCCAGTCAAGGAGACGATCACTGCTAGTCAGTTGGCAGATCTGTATATCTCCAGGATTGTATCACTCCACGGTATTCCGAAGGAGATCAGTTCAGACCGTGGCAGCCTTCTCACTTCTAAATTATGGGCAAGTTTCTAAGAAGCTATGGGAGCTCATATAACTTGGAGTTCAGCTTATCACCCCCAGTCCCAAGGCCAAGTCGAGCGAGTGAATCAAGTGCTTGAAGATATGTTGCGTGCTTGTGTTATTTCATTTGGCAAGAAGTGGGAGGAATCTCTCCCGTATGCTGAATTCTCTTACAACAACAGCTATCTAGCAAGCTTGAAAATGGCCCCCTTCGAGGTTCTATATGGACGTAAGTGCCGAACCCCTCTGAACTGGTCAGAAACTGGGGAACGGCCGCTCATTGGTCCAGATGTTATTCAACACGCTGAAGAGCAAGTCCGTATTGTCCGGGAGAATCTCAAAGCGGCCCAATCTCGCCAGAAGAGCAATTATGATCGTAAACACTGGGGATCGATCTATCAACCTGGTGAGCAAGCTTATTTGCATGTCACTCCTATGAAGGGCACTCACCGCTTTGGAATCAAGGGCAAGTTAGCTCCTCGCTACATTGGTCCCTTCCGCATTCTCGCCAGACATGGACATGTGGCATATAAGTTGGAGTTGCCGCCGCAATTCTCTCACATCCACGACGTCTTCCATGTGTCGCAACTTCGTCGTTGCTTCAAGGAATCTCCGCACCGAGCAGTGGATCATGAAATGCTTGATTTGCAAGATGACCTATCTTATAAAGAGCATCCGATCCGCATTCTCGATCAAGCTGAACGTTGGACCCGCCAGAAGACAACCAAGTTCCTTAAAGTGCAGTGGTCTAATAATACTTAAGATGAAGCCACTTGGGAACGCGAGGATCATCTTCGCGAGAAATACCTCGACCTTTTCCCTTCTACCTCCTGAATTCTCGGGATGAGAATTTCTTTTAGAGGAGGAGAATTGTAACACCCCCTCTGTAATGAGCAACAGTGATCCATCATGATTATGCTAAGCTACTGTGATTTGCAATGTTTAATCAATGTGGATTAATATCTCATTTCAAATTCCTCCACTGAATTCAATTCAAATTCCAAGTGAAATTTGAAGTTGCTCAAAAATTGCTGAAAAATAGTTCATGTTGTAACAAATATTCCAAAACAAATTAATGTTCAGAAAAACAACATCACCTATTTTCCTAAAATGGGCTAGAGCATTAAAATAGTGCAAAAACAGCAACTTTAATGCCATTTCCATTTTTGAAAAATTCAAATGGATTCAAAAATTGACCAAACTTTTTGTGGCAGAGCAGAATAATGCAAAGTATTTTTGTGGACAAGTTTCACATTTTTACAAAAGCATTTGGCAGCTCTTTTATTTTGCAAATCTTCTGTAAAAAGAAAAAACAGAAAAAGAAAAGCAAAAAGGCCTAACCGGCTGGGCCTAAGTGCACAGTGCACTCGGCCCAGCCCGCTTCCCCTTTCTCCCTCCTCTCCCTCTCTCTCTCCCGCGTGTTGTCGCCGCCGTGGCCGTGCACGCGCGCACCGGCCGAACGCCGACACCGCGGCGCTACAGGCGCCGCGTGGGGATAAGGCCGACGCCGCTCGGCCTCGTCAGCGTCCCCGACCACTTTCCCCCTTCCTCCTCGCCTTCATCCGCTCTCTCTCTCTCACTCGCCCGAGAGCCTCCGTCGCCGCACGCCGTCGTTCTCGCGGCCACACTCGTCCCCGAGCCGCGCCACCCTGTCCATCGCCTTCGTCGTGCTCGACTACGCCGTCCGGTGCCCTCCATTCGAGCCGGGGAGCCCTGTTGCACGGATCCACGCCGCCGTCTTCTTCCTCGGGTCTCCGGCGAGCTCCTCCGATTTCGGCGCCCTCTGCTGCTACTAAGCCCCTCACCGGCCACCGTGTGCCGCGTGGTGAGCTACTCCTCCTCTCCCCTCCCTTCTTTGCCCTTCTCCGCGCCCGTAGCGGCCGATCTCGCCATGGCCGAGCTCGCCGCCATAGCCATGCTCGCCGTCGTGGCCTCACTCGCCGTTGAGCTCGCCCGAGCTCGTAGTCGTGCTCGGTGCACATGAAGGAGTCGAACGCCGCCTCTCGTTGCTCTTGTCGTGCCCCGTAGCGCCGTAGCCGTCCTAGCCCGAACGCGCCTTCGCCTCCGCCGCTCGCCGTCGTTGATTCCGGGGTCGCGCGAGCGAAATGGCCGCGCGTAGCCGATTTCCGGCGACCCCCGTGCGTCTCCGCCGCATTTGCGCATCGCCGGCGTTTAAACGCCGGCAGCCGCCACGCTGGCCGCCACGTGGGGCTCCCATGGTCGCTGACCAGTGGGCCCAGGGGCCCCAGTTGACCGTGCTGACGTGGCCGAACAGTGTCGTTGACCAGTGGGCCCCCTGCGCTTAAATAACTAATTAGGTTTTAAATTTAATCTAATAATTAGTTTAGACACTGACAGATGAGGCCCACTACCTAATTAACCCGGTTTAGTTTAAATTAACCCCTAATTAGCTCTTTGTCACTGACTAGTGGGACCCAGCTGGTTTGACCTGGAACAGCTGGGTTGACTCGCTGATGTCACTCTAACCTCATGCTGATGTCATCAGTTACTATTCTGGATAATGTGAATTAATTAATTAGATTTAATTCCAGAATTTTGGAAAAAGGTTTAAATCTTTGAAAATTCGTAGAAATTCAACCGAAGCTCAGATCGAAAAGTTTTCAACATGAAAGTTGATCAGAAAAACGAGACGAATACGAATACGTGGTCAAAATGCTTGACCATCACTCCTAACTACCTGAACATGGAACCTTCCCCACCGGTTCAGTATACCAAAAACTGCTTAAAGGCCGGGAAAATATCCCAGATATTTTCCCGCTTCGTCTGCGACATGTAGCATTGCATTGGGTCACCACCAGCACTGCATCTCGTCATGCTATGCATCTGTGTTGCATCTGTTTGCTTTTATTTATTGTTTCTTCCCCTTCTTCTTCTCCGGTAAACCCCGAGACCGACGCAGCACCGGAGTCCGACTACACCGCTGACGACCCCTCCTTTGCCGCAGAGCTTCCAGGCAAGCAAACCCCCTTGAACATGTCTATATCACCTATTCTTTCTCCCTCATGCTTGCATTAGAATTGCTATAGTTACTGTTCCGAAATACCTATTTCGATGCATAGCCTGTTTTTGTAAACTACTATTGATACCTTACCTGCTATCCTAAATGCTTAGACTAGTTTGGTTGGTAAACCATCTGTGGCCCCTCATCCTTGTCCTAGTTGCCCCGCTTTGTTACCAGTGCCCCGTTCGATGTGATCGACGGGCTGAGACCAGCACATCACCACACACCACCTAAGTTCCTCGACTCTGCAGAGCTAATATCGAGTGCCGAGGGTGATACCTCTTATCTCACTCCTGATGTTGCCTCTGTAGAACAGCTAGCCGGTTGTGGGTTACCGAGGGTGATTCCTCTTTCACCACTTCCGATGAAGCTTCTGTCGTGCAACCCCGCAAGTGTGAATACCATCGATGGTGATTCCTCCGGGTTCACCTTGACGGGTACATCGAGTGGGAATCCAACGAGAGTGATTCCTCGGGTTCCTTCTTGATGTTATGGACACACGGATACTTTGGCTTTACTACTGATACTGGACAAAGTCGGGTCGTCCCCGAGGGGTACCCGCGAGAGATGTGGTATCGGGTTGACCAAGAGGGTACCCGAGAGATGATTACGTGGCACGGCCGGGCATTCCTAGCCCTTGCCGTAAGTCCACGAGACGGGGCGACGGGGTCACATGATCGTGAGTCTCTGCTTGTCACCGCGAGCTCCCAACGCACTAATGGGTTAGGATATGTAATCTGAGTAGGCCTCTGGCCTTATCGCACTAACCACCACGCGGTAATAAGTATGGGCACTCGGAGTCGTATGTATCAGCCGAAGTTCTTCAGACGTCAGCGATTGAGCGGCGCGCGCCGGGTTGGACTGGGAACGCCCACGGGCTAGGTCTGCTCCCGGCCGCCCACGCAACGCGCAGGAGTGCAAAGGGCGATGGGCCCAAGACCCCTTCGCACTTAGGATGTAGACCGGCATGCTGGCCTCTCTGTTGAACCTAGGTAGGGCTACGACGTGTCGATCAGCAGAGGCCGGGCATGGACCGAGTAAGTGTGTCCGGCCAGAGTTAATCGAGCGTGTTGGGTAAGTTGGTGCACCCCTGCAGGGAAGTATATCTATTCGAATAACCGTGTCCACGGTAACAGGATGCTCGGAAAATATCCCAATCTTCTACAAATAGAACTGGAACTTGTGATGTTTAAAATATGTTAGCTCCGGGATTGCTTTCTCGCAGGGGAGTCGAGGAAGGATCTCTGGGCATGGCTACCTTTACTTGTTGCTACTACTATATTTATGTGCTAATCTGCACTCTTATAATGCTGCAAGACGCTGAAGATGATAGTCTTCGATAGGCTAGGTCTTCTCTCTATTCTGGCATTCTGCAGTCAAGTCCACAGATACAACCCCTTCTTTGATGCCGATGCATAAGTAGAATAGTTATGATGTAAGTCTTGCGAGTACTTTGGATGAGTACTCACGGTTGCTTTGCTTCGCCTTTGTCCCCATACCCGATTGCTGCGACCAGACGACGGGGCCCTGGAGCCAGCCACCCCTGTCGACGAATACTACTACCCCCCTCGGTGGAGAGTACTACTGCGTGGCGACCACCGACGACCAGGAGTAGATAGGTGGCACCCAGGCAGGAGGCCTGCGCCTTTTCGTTCCAGTGTCGTTCTTTTGCTCAGCCTTCTTAAGACAGACTTGTTTAACTTTTATGTCTGTACTCAGATATCTGATGCTTCCGTTGATGCTTGTATGACTCGAGCTTATGTATTCGAGCCCCCGAGGCCCCTGGCTTGTAATATAAAGCTTGTATGACTTTTATTTGTGTTTAGAGTTGTGTTGTGATATCTTCCCGTGAGTCCCTGGGCTTGATCGTGCGCATTTGCGTGTATGATTAGTGCACGATTGAGTCGGGGGCGTCACAGCGCTTCGGTAAATTGCCCGTTATTGTACTGCCACTAATCTCTTTCCCTTTAAGTAGCTCGCGCATTCCATGGATCGGGGGTCATCTTCTTCTCCAAGTTGTTGTAGCCTAGCTCTAGAGCACTAGAATACTTGGTAGAATTAGATTGGTCCAAGAGAACCTGTATCTATGACCTAATCGGGGTATCTGAAATCCAATCGCTCCACTGTTTGCCCTTTTTCTCTTGATTATCTCTTTTCTGAGCTCGAATCCGACTATGTTCTTCACAACTGGTATCAGTAGCTAGCAAAATCTTGGTGGTGTAGGGATTTAGCACGGTCAGTGATTGGGATCTCCCGATAAAATCCCATTGATTCGTCCTAAATCAAATCCAGTTACTAGCGTTATGTTGGCGGCGGAAGGACAAGATCACCGACAAGGGTTGGGGATCGATTCCTTGGTAAAATTTCGGAGCCGTTGTTGATCTTGTCATGTCCACTCAATCCAAGCACGTTGAGCTCGATGATGAGTTGGAATCTCAGCCAGCGAAAATGACGGCCCTGAGCGAGAAGGAGGCGTTGATCAAGGGCAAACTCAATGAAGTTAATGGTCGACTAGGGAAGGTGGATTTGCTTGTTATCAAGGGCTCTCAAGTGTGGACCGACATGTTCGACTACCTGAAAAATTTGGAAGGTAAAATATCCCGCCCTTCCTGCATTGAATCTCCTGTGTTGCACAGTGCTAGCACTTCAGTTACCAGTCATAGTGGGGACTAGTGTCATAGGTGTGATAACATAGATAGCTTCATTTATTACTTTTAGAGTCATTTTACATTGGGAACCGCTATGTGATGGTAACATATTGTGTTACTCCATTTGCATCTCTCCTCATTAATTACTTGCCACATCATACTTTTTGCCTATGTGGCATGCATGTTACTACTTATGCTACTCCCACTATGAGCAGCCTAAGGAACAAGTGAAACCTGATACACAAGCACAATCATCTAAAATTTTCCAAGGAAATTAATGCACATGTATAAAACATAGTCCATTTGAGCTTGCAACCGACACAATTACTGTCAGGAAATGTAATTAGCACTTGAACTCCCGGGATACAATACAAAACAGAAAGGGCAGCTCAATTCATGAAAAGTATAGCCAAAGGACGCAAGATGGATTTCCCCTGTTTCAATGGAGATAACCCCTTAGGGTAGATTAGGCAAGTTAACAATTATTTCGGATTAGCACAAGCTCCTGATGAGTGTAAAGTGGATTTGGCACAAACATATATTGTTGGTAGTGCTGATAATTGGATTAGGATTGTCGAGTTACAAGATGTGGACATACCATGGGATCAATTATGTAGCACTACAAGAAATCTGTTAATACGTGACGGTTTCAGTCTGTCATGGACCTATGCAAAACCGTCATCGAAGGGCATATGTGACGGATTTGAATTCCGTCATGTATATCACGTCATAATTTGACCACTGCAAGCTCGATGACGGATCATCCAAAACCGTCATGGACCATGACGGTTTTTAACCGTCATCGATGGCAGTTAACTGGCATGCTCATAAAGGTGTTAACTTGTCTACCACGTCATCATCTGACATGGATCTGACGTGGCAGCCCATGTTGTAATCAGCCCATCTAAAATTTTGGCCCACTAAATTTCAGCTCAGTCCAAGAGTGGTGGCCCATATAGTAGTAATCAACCCAATTAGAATATAGGTCCATTAATTTCAAGTAAGGCCCACTAATTTCAGTCCAGGACATTAGCCCATCACGCATTTCTCTTGGTCCATGGAAATTTTAAGCCAATAATAATTTAACAGAAAATATATGCTCATGTCATTAAAAACAGAAAATTACATAAACACACCCAAAAATACACCTGTACAGGAGCAAAAAAAAAGGACCCAAAAAAGATTAATTTTACAAGCATGTCTCGCAGAACACTATGCTACTCTACAGCCAGCACCACACCCATCAAGCAACACACAGCGCTCGTCGGACGTCAACCAGGGGTCATCCTGCGTTCATGGCCGTAGATCCGCTCGTCCACACCAAAGTCATGCGAACACATGTCTTTGTTGTTGACAATGCTCCCATAAACCAATATGTGCCGCATGATGAAAACTATGTCACACTATAAAATATTATAGTTAGTAGGTTAAACTAGAAGTAGCTTGCTACACGTTATCAAGTTCTATATTTTTTTCACTGCCATGATGCAAAGTAGTGAAACAAAATCAATCGTGTGAAAAGAAACAACTGGTGGCAACAAAAAGGAATGATGAGCATACATAGATCAATAGTTGGTAGTAAACTCCACTGTGCTTATTTGACATGAAGTCCCAGGCTATCACTACACTAAACTCGAATCATGCTATGAAAACCTTCTGAATTTACTACGACGCAAGAAAAGTATAAGCCAGGTTTGAATTTTAATATCTCTGCCAACATTTCTTTTCAACTGCGCAAGCAAAATAAAACTTGAATTTCACACCTCAGAAACTACGTACTAAAAATACAATTAGAGAATTTTGATATTTGAATATGAGAGAATTGCACAAAGTTGCATTTGGTGTTTGATTGTGAAAAAATCAGTAATTCTGTTATAGCATTTGGTGTTTGATTGTGAAAAGTCATATGTGCAAGCATACAGAAAAATCTAAAATCCAAATATTTATGTAATTACTTCCTTTTGAACAATTTTTATGGTCAGGTCAAAAGATATACAAATTGTAACATTCCTAACAAATAAATAGAGGGGCTAGTAAATTACATAATTCTGTTATGACTCACTCGACCGAGGATAAGCCAGGTTGTTCTAAATAAGAGCAGTTCCATCTGCATGATTGTTAACGACCACAGGATGACATCATACAAATCAAACACCAGGTTAAATACCAGCAAACCAGCAAATCAAGGGAACCAAGCTTCCAGTAAAGATGGTAGCTTGAAGGGATGCTTCACAATTTCTGTATTTTTATAGCCCTTTAATAGTAGAGATACATTGTTATGTTTCATCTCAGTTAGTCCACTTACTATTTCTCCAGAAATATGGGTGAGCACCTTGACATTCCATCTTGGCATCCTTGCTGCTTTAAATACTTAATAGTGAAACTCATGAGAGGCATACATGATTCCAGCAGGGAGTACCTCTCTCCTGTAAACAGTTTGTACAGAAGATTTAGTGCAGAAACAACATTTTACAACAAGTTAAATCATTGTTGTTGTCTATCATATATCTCTAAGGCACTCATGCACATCAGGTTGCATTTTCAGCATTTTTTTACAATTAAATCATTGTTGTTCTTCTTATTCCAACGGATAAAGGACCAACAGCTCTATGTACAAAATAAATTGAATCGGTTGTAAAAGCATTGTACATGAAAGTAATCGTGTTTAAGAGAACTAAGTCAGTGGTAGTGACATGCCGCCGGCACCAAGTGCCGTTTATAATGTACTCCCTCTGTCCCATAATATAAGATCGTTTTGCAAGCTAAAACAACTTGCAAAACGATCTTATATTATGGGATGGAGGGAGTAGTAAAGATATACCATCATCTTTTTTTTTAAGTTTCTCCATAATGATCTACAACCATTCTTTGAGCTTCACATGGTACCTAGTCCTGATACCAACATCCAAACAATGCAGAGTATTGTTATGTTTTACAATGTGCTTGTCTTAGCAAGGCGTGCCTCGGTTTTCGATTGCACCATGGTAAACCTCCCGCTCTCTATATCTCTCTCTAAACATCTCCCCCTCCATCATCGCCCCCCGCCCCCCTCACTATGTATCTCCTCTCATTATATATGTATGTCTTTTATCCATTTCCTTTAATCATGTCAAACTACTTAATTTGGACATCCATTTCCTTTAATCCTTGTCAGGTCATCCCAGGACATAAATTTGGCATCAGGTACAAATGCACACTTGGTATATGGTAGTCTACATATTATCAGGAATGTCATGCTGAACTCGCTCTGTTAACATGATCCTCTTACAAGTCGTATATAGCATCAAGTAACCAAAGGTAAAAGAAGTACAAGATCACCGACAAGGGTTGGGGATCGATTCCTTGGTAAAATTTCGGAGACGTTGTTGATCTTGTCATGTCCACTCAATCCAAGCACGTTGAGCTCGATGATGAGTTGGAATCTCAGCCAGCGAAAATGACGGCCCTGAGCGAGAAGGAGGCGTTGATCAAGGGCAAACTCGATGAAGTTAATGGTCGACTAGGGAAGGTGGATTTGCTTGTTATCAAGGGCTCTCAAGTGTAGACCGACATGTTCGACTACCTGAAAAAGTTGGAAGGTAAAATATCCCGCCCTTCCTGCATTGAATCTCCTGTGTTGCACAGTGCTAGCACTTCAGTTACCAGTCATAGTGGGGACCAGTGTCATAGGTGTGATAACATAGATAGCTTCATTTATTACTTTTAGAGTCATTTTACATTGGGAACCGCTATGTGATGGTAACATATTATGTTACTCCATTTGCATCTCTCCTCATTAATTACTTGTCACATCATACTTTTTGCCTATGTGGCATGCATGTTACTACTTATGCTACTCCCACTATGAGCAGCCTAAGGAACAAGTGAAACCTGATACACAAGCACAATCATCTAAAATTTTCCAAGGAAATTAATGCACATGTATAAAACATAGTCCAGTTGAGCTTGCAACCGACACAATTACTGTCAGGAAATGTAATTAGCACTTGAACTCCTGGGATACAATACAAAACAGAAAGGGCAGCTCAATTCATGAAAAGTATAGCCAAAGGACGCAAGATGGACTTCCCCTGTTTCAATGGAGATAACCCCTTAGATTAGGCAAGTTAACAATTATTTCGGATTAGCACAAGCTCCTGATGAGTGTAAAGTGGATTTGGCACAAACATATATTGTTGGTAGTGCTGATAATTGGATTAGGATTGTCGAGTTACAAAATGTGGACATACCATGGGATCAATTATGTAGGTTATTATGTGACAGGTTTGTAGAATCCATCATTTATGAAGTGTTGGAAAAGTTTTATTTAGTGAAACAACTGACAATGTTGGTTTTTGATTATACTGACAAATTTGAGGAGATAAGGGCAGCAGCCAGAGAGGAGCATTTTTATTTACAAGAACATTACCATGTGGTCAGCCTTGTGAATGGCTTAAAACCAAGCATCAGATGTAACTTGAGGCCTCAAAGGCTAACAACTCTTCGTGAGTCTCATTGGATGGCTAGGGATTATGAAAGTGGATTGCAGGCAAAGTACCGATCATTTGTGGCTTAACAAGATATACAGTTGCAATCTTATAAATCTCAACAGAGGCCATACATTCCTGTTGTTCCCAATTCAAGTTTCTAGCTGCTAGTAAACCACGTATTTGTTGGAGGTGTAATGGACCATGGGTCCCTAGGCATAAATGCCAACAAGCTCCTACTCCCTCCGTTTTTATTTACTCCGCATATTAGAGTTGACTGAAGTCAAATTTTGTAAAGTTTGACCAAGTTTATAGAAAACAATATAAACATTTATCATAACAAATCTATATGATGTGAAAGTACATTCAATAATAAATCTAATGGTATTGATTTCTTTTTGTATATGTTATATTTTTGTGTATAAACTTTGTCAAAGTTTACAAAGTTTGACTTTGACCAAAACTAATACGCGGACTAAATAAAAACGGAGGGACTATTATTCATGCTATTACTGGGGAACCGGATCAGGAAGAAAAACGTGCACCGAAAGTAATAACTGAAATTACTAAAGAACAACTAGACGTGAAATTTAGCTCGAGGGAAATTTTCTCTAAAAGAATAGAATTCTCGAAAGGTACTTGACCCTGAAGGAATATGCATATGGGGTTCATCAACGAAGCTCTGATGCCATATGTTCTTGCTGAAGCTAGACCATGAACACGAGTGGACACAAGATGCAACTTTTTTTTTCCTTCTTATATTTATTCTTCAATTACAATTAAAAGCATATATAGGAAACATGCGAGTGCGCGAGCTATACGGCGTCGCCATCCCAACACCACTCAATCCACTGCCCTGACTACGCCGCCATGATCACGTTTGATCGTGCCATCCCACAACGCGGTCACCACGGCCTTCAACCATGCATGTGATATAGCTACGTACATGACATAACGAAAAAAAAAACTGGCCAAGACGTACGTGAACAACCTCACGCTACGTGGACAGTTTATTCTTGTGAAAATTAAGCCAAGTAAAAGTTAACGAGTGCAACGAGATTAAGTCTAACAAGGTACACCCCCGGGAACGAAGTGGATGAAGAACAAACTCTTGCTGAACAAGGACCTTCTGGCTTGGATGATCTGGCAAAGCTGCAACGCGATGGAGTAATTGTTAGGTGCAATCAAAGAAGATGCGTGCGTGCGTGCAGGAAGCATTAGCTTGTGCGGGTTAGCGAGCTACCTGGGGTGAACGGAGGCTAAACGTCAGGAGCAGCCGGAGAGCACTGTGCAGGCTGGTCGGTTACAGCTTTAGGCCTAGGTGGTGGATCACGAACTTGGTGAGGCTCGCTACGCGTCCTAGGTGGTGGATCACGAACTTCGTGTCCAGGATCTTCGGGGATGGCCCTGGGAGGCTTGACGGGTACAGGTTCAGGTGTGCTACATGAACCATGATCAGGAGTTGGGTATGCGCTAGGATCTTGAGGGGCGTTCAGACAAGCCTTGTCAGTTACTCCATGAAGTGGCTGAAGAATAGTCTCTACCTGATATGTACGCGGACCCCCAGGGAGCTTCTGGCATGAACGATCTGGCCGAGCTACATCGCAGTAGAGTACTAATAACTGTTAGCTTGTTCTAAAAGAAGGAAAAAACTGATAGCTGGAACCAAAGGAGACGCGTGCGTGCAGGAAGAAGCATTAACCTGTGGTGACTGGAGGCTGAACGGCCGGAGCAGCCGGAGGGGTATCAGCTCCTGGGGCAACCGGCGGAACGCCTGTGGCGGCAACGGAGGAGGAGGAGAAAGAGCTCAGCTGTGGCTTCCCGTGGGACATGAGCAGCAACATGGAGCGCAGAGACGACCGGGAGCAAGCGCCATCCTTGATCGGTGCTAGCTACTAGGCAGAGGACAAGTTGATCGGTGAGGGATGCCTCCTGGCCCTGGTATTGTATGTTTATATATACCGATGCGTTTCATAGTGGACTTTCTAACCCGTCATATCTCACGGTCACGGAGGTGCATGCGCACCCAGCTTACAGCCATGACCTTGACCTTCCCCGACGACTCCACACATTTTGTGTTCATCACAAGTTGCAGGCATGCGTTCATACAAAACACTACGTATTCTGCCACCAGCCCGGTAGATACAAATACAATGCATTCAGAGGTTTGAAGGTATCTTGACATGTTGACAGGTCAGTCCCCTTGAACGCCAAATATCTTAGCGGCATAAGCAGGTTCCAATCGAATAATTCCACGACTTTTTCATGTTGAAAATACGCTTGATTTACACATCTAACTAATTAAGCTCGATGGATGGATGGATCCTATACCTGTGACGAGACGTTCGTTCATACTACGCACCATCCCAGTATGCCGTAAAATTGACATTCTCCAGGCAACTTGCTCGGCCGCTGGTCTGTCATGGTAGCGCGTCTACACTGTGGAGCCGACAGCCGCTCTTCAAGTTGATGTGCCGGTCAATGCAGTGCGCATAGGGCCATGGGGTCGTCTCACTGGTCTGAGAAAAAAAAGTGTGAGCCACCTTACCGCCAAACGGAGGTTCAGACTAGTGAAATGAACAGCCAGGGCCTCTCCTCTCTGGATTGCATAAGAAAATATAGGAATTTGACAGGTATACACGTACAACACAGATTACTGTAAAACACATACTTATAACTTGCAGAAATAGTTGTTCGGTAGAACAAAGAAAGAACTCAAGACGGTCACATGCAAATGAATGAGTGAGTGTAAAAAGGAAAAATTCATATTCTGATTAGGCAGCATCATATTCTCACGATCAATAGTGGAATTTCCTAGAAACAAAAGTACTTGATAATTAAGTTGGCATGTGCGAGCTCTAGTCACCGGTCCTTGCCACTCTAGTGTAAAAAGGAAAAATTCATATAAGCTGCCGATCTCATCAGTTCTTGCCAATTTAGGAAAGCTCCTATCATGGTCATCAAATTAGACTTCTCTAAGGCCTCTCTATCCTGGGAATCCCTTCTTACGTGAACAGTGGGGATGTTACGAGGCTGGGAACCTGCAAACATTCAACCAAAAATATGACAATTTCTCTTCTGTAGAAAAGAATGGAAAAGGAATATATTTATCTCTTGTTATTTTTGCAGTTTCTATTCTTCTGTGAAATTTTGAATGTTATAAATTCCTAGCATTCCCTACATCTATTTATTTATTTACTCACTTTGTTAATATTCATTATTCTTCAAGATGAAGCGTGCATTCACACTATACCTCAGGCAACTACATGCGCACATGTTGCTGTTGGAGGGTGGTTGGGTCAATTGCAATGTAAGCGGAGGTTGGAGGAGGCATCGTCCCAGTCTAAGACATGAAGGGTCAAATCTCTTAGCGTCCAAATGCATGCTCACAATATAAATATTGCACTAGTGTGGGCTTGAACAACTACTTCCAAGTCACAACTAACCCAGTCAGCAAAATCTAATCCAAAAGCATACCGTGATGCATCATCCCCGTTCCCACCATATTGATCGCTGAGCCGCGAATATGTGTGCTGTTTTGAGCGGTTAAGCTACTGTCACATTCGACGGCTGAGTACTTAAACATCCTCCTTCAGCTTTCATCTCCATAGTCCATAGCTGTAACCTGTAAACAACAACAATGACGTCCTCTGGTGTCTTGTTTCCAGGCTTTGTTTGGTTCCTATGCCTCTTTTGCTTCCTTTCCAGCCTACCACTAGCCATCTGCAATGAAACTGAAAATGATAGGCAAGCTCTCCTCTGCTTCAAGTACCGGCTCTCGGGTCCAGCAGGAGTTTTAGCTTCATGGAGCAACACGTCCCTGGACGTTTGCGAGTGGCATGGGATCACCTGCAGCACGGTGTTCAGGGGTGGGCCCAGGAATTGAAGACTGTGTATTCAAATTTTGAATTTCTTTTGGGAAGCCTAAGCCTTCCTTTTGCCGCGTATAACCGATTATAGCAGTATATTGTCCTAGCTCTAAACTATATAAAATATATTGCATAATATATTATATTCATATAAAAATTGATCACAACTTGGTATTGTTCAACATATAGAAGTAAAAATTGTTCAACATATTGCGGAAAAAAATCTAAGATATATAGAGGATAGAAAATAGCAAATGATAAGAAACCTTACAAATTATCGGAGTACTATTCTTTATAGATAATGCTCACTATAGCAAATTCAAAATTTATAAACATTCTCACATTACAAATTTAAATGGAAAATTGCAAATTCTCGTGTCTAAATAATTCATAATCGACTGCAAACAAGTTCTAATTTCACTATAATTAAATAGACAGACAAGTGTTCAAACTAACTTACTTTTCTCTGTATGTACTGTAGTGCAGCCTGCTCAACAGCACGACCCCTGCCTGCAGTGATAGATGAATTAAATTGGACTAAGAAATAGGAATTGGCATGAGAGGCCAGGTCCCAATTTCAGAAGTGAAGGATTAATACATCTAAGTAGCAATTATACCTGAATCTGTGGGTTGTTGGTTTGAAACTGAACCAATGCCTGCTGGCTGCTGTTCGCTGCTAGTAGATCAGAACCAAGGTGAGTGGGGGATGGATTCGTCGCGCCGTCCAGGCCGCGTGCGCACGTCCGATCGCCGAGCAGGCGATGGCAACGGCCCAGGCCACCTGGCGGCTCGCCGCTCGCGTGGGGAGAGAACAGGGCAAGGGAGGTGCCGGTTCGTCTACGTCTGACCTGATCGGTAGATTTTTTTTGAGGGGCGATGATCGACAGATCGATGGTCTGCGTGCGTGCGTGCGCTACAGCCACTTGGGCCAATGGGCCAAGTCGTGGAGTTTTGGGCTGAAATACTTAACTAGCAAGTTTAACTGTACATTTTCGTTTTTCCTTATACATACACAGTATATACATTATATATACCTGGTTTTTTGGCAAAAATAATGGGTATTCAACTGAATACCCTTGAATTGAGGTGGGCCCGCCCCTGACGGTGTTCCCTCGTCGTGTGATTGCGCTGGACCTTGAGTCACAGGGCATCTCAGGCTCCATATCACCTTGCGTTGCCAACCTGACCTCTCTTGCAAGGCTGCAGCTGTCAGACAATAGCTTCAATGGTGGCATACCATCAGAGCTTGGCCTCCTGAGCCGGCTCCGTGAGCTCAACCTCAGCAAGAACACTTTGGAAGGTAACATACCGCCATCTTTGGGTAGCAGTCGTTCTCTTACATATGTCAATCTTGGGATGAATGCTCTAACAGGGATCATCCCAGAGTCCCTAGCAAATAGTTCATCCCTCCAAGTACTTTGGCTCATGCGCAATAGTCTTACCGGAAAACTACCAAAGGCTCTCTTCAGCACATCGTCTCTTCTTGATATTTCCCTCCAACAGAACAACCTTGTTGGTTCTATACCTGTTGTTTCTGCCACCGCTCCCCCTATTCAATACCTCGATTTAAGGCACAATCATATTTCAGGAAAAATACCTTCCTCCATAGGGAATCTTTCCTCCCTCATCGATCTTCGTCTTATAGAGAATAATTTAGTAGGGAGTATACCAGACAGCTTAGGTCATATCTCAACACTGCAGATACTGGCCTTAACTGCCAACAACTTGTCTGGGACAGTTCCGCCATCTCTATTCAATATGTCATCTCTGACATTTCTTGGCTTAGGAAACAACTCGCTTGCTGGAAGGCTACCCTCCAATATTGGCTACACACTCCCGAATATTCAGGGTTTAATCCTCTCATCAAACAAGTTTGATGGCCCAATCCCAGCTTCTTTCCCCAGAGCTTACAACCTTCTCCATCTTCACCTGTATAACAACAGCCTAACTGGGCTCATTCCCTTCTTTGGGTCATTGCCTAATTTGGAGGATCTTGATTTGTCATACAACCAGCTAGAAGCGGGAAACTGGGGATTTGTCTCTTCACTTGCAAATTGTACCAGGATGACTAAACTGATGTTGGCTGGGAACAATCTCCAAGGAAAATTGCCAAGTTCTATCGGCAATCTTTCCAATAGTCTCCAGTGGTTGTGGCTAAGGAAAAACAATATTTCTGGGCCTATACCACCAGAGATTGGCAATCTTAAGAGCCTCCGCAGGTTGTACATGGATTACAATCTTATCACTGGAAATATACCAGCAACAATTGGTAATTTGCACAGCTTGGTCCATCTATCCTTTGCACAAAACAGACTGTCAGGGCAAATCCCGGATACTATTGGTAATCTGGTTCAGCTAAATTCTCTGAAATTGGATGGGAACAACATTAGCGGAAGGATACCTGCAGGTATAGGACGTTGTAATCAACTCCAAATACTCAACCTTGCTCACAACTCACTAGATGGGAATATACCAAGTGAAATCTTCAAAATTTCTTCACTTTCTGAAGAATTGGACTTGTCACACAATTACCTGTCTGGGGGAGTGCCAGTGGAAGTTGGCAATCTCATTAATGTGAACAAAATTAGCATATCAGATAACAGGTTGTCTGGCAACATCCCATCCACTCTTGGCCAGTGTGTGGTTCTGGAGTACTTGGATATTTCTCATAACAATTTGTCCGGAAAGATTCCACAGTTCCTCACATCCTTAAGTTCCCTGCAAAATCTAAACTTATCCTTCAACAATTTTGATGGAGCAGTTCCAGGAGGCGGTATTTTTAACAATACTGGTGCAGTGTCAGTTGAAGGAAATCATGATTTGTGTACCAGCATTCTAACAGGAGGTATACCTCTTTGTTCAACACAAGTTGACAGAAAAGGGAAACAAAATTCATCGGCTCTAGTCCTACGGATAGTAATGCCAGCCGTTTCTGTTGTCCTATTAATTTTGTCATGTATTGCAACAATTTACTGGAGGAAGAGGATGCAGGAAAATCCACATTTGCAAGAATTCAGTGAGCACATGAAGAAGATATCATATGAAGACATTGTAAGGGCAACAGATAGGTTTTCTCCAGCAAACCTAATTGGATCAGGATCATTTGGAGTGGTTTACAAGGGCAGTTTGAGGCTTCAGGAAGATCAAGTTGCCATCAAGATTTTCAGTCTAAACAATTATGGAGCAAATAGGAGCTTTATTGCAGAGTGTGAAGCCCTGCGAAATGTCACCGAAATCTTGTAAAGATCATCACATCATGTTCTTCTGTGGATTCTAATGGGGCAGATTTCAAGGCCCAAGTGTTCCAATACATGCCGAACGGTAACCTAGAAATGTGGCTGCATCCGGAAGACCTTGAACATGGTGAGAGACATATCCTGACTTTAAGCCGGAGGATCAATATTGGCTTGGATGTAGCCTTTGCTTTGGATTATCTTCATAACCAGTGTGCATCTCCACTAATACACTGTGACCTAAAGCCAAGCAATATTCTTTTGGATATTGGCTTGGATGTAGCCTTTGCTTTGGATTATCTCCTTTTTGAGCTCGAATCCGTCTATGTTCTTCACAACTGGTATAAGTAGCTAGCAAATTCTTGGAGGTGTGGGGATTTAGCGCGGTCAGTGATTGGGACCTCCCGGTAAAATCCCACTGATTCGTCCTAAATCAAATCCATTCACCGGCGTTATGTTGGCGGCGGAAGGACAAGCTCACCGGCAAGGGTTGGGGATCGATTCCTTGGTAAATTTTTGGAGCCGTTGTTGATCTTGTCATGTCCACTCAATCCAAGCACGTTGAGCTCAATGATGACTTGGAATCTCAGCCAGTGAAAATGACGACCATGAGCGAGAAGGGGGCGTTGATCAAGGGAAAACTCGATTAAGTTAATGGTCGACCAGGGAAGGTGGATTTGCTTGAGAACAAGGTGAACGCGGTGGATATGCTTGTTATCAAGGGCTCTCAAGTGTAGACCGACATGTTTGACTACCTGAAAAAGTTGAAAGGTAAAATATCCCGGCCTGTCTGCATAGCACTTCAGTTACTAGTCATAGTGGTGAGTAGTGTCATAGGTGTGATAACATAGATAGCTTCATTTATTATGTAGAGTCATTTTACATTGGAAACTGTTATGTGATGGTACATATTATGTTACTTCATTTGCATCTCTCCTCATTAATTACTTGTCACATCATATTTTTTCTTCTTGCTCGGTTTTCCCTAATTAACCGAGCAACTCTTTTCTTCTTAATGAATGCAGGAATCCTGCCATTTCAAAAGAAAAAAAAACTTGCCACATCATATTTTTTGCCTATGTGACATGCATATTACTACTTATTTTACTCCCACTATGAGCAGCATGAGGAACAAGAGAAACCTGATACACAAGCACAATCATCTAAGATTTTCCAAGGAAATTAAAGCACATGTATAAAACATAATCCAGTTGAGCTTGCAACTGACACAATTACTGTCAGGAAATGTAATTAGCACTTGTACTCCTGGGATACAATACAAGTTACTCGTATGGCGTGGCTAGGTCTCAGTCGTATGATATTTAACCAAATCTCAGTCAAGTGGCATAACATGTAAAAATACTGGGGAAAAATGCACGGATCTCGATGTAAGATCTCACAAATATAGCATCGACTGAGACATAACCAAATGAGATTTAGCAAGACTGTTACTCGCAACCCTTTTTTTTTGCATGGCTGTTACTCGCAACCCTACCAACAACCCTTCATATTCTACCTCGTTGTTCCCGCAAAAAAAAAAATTTCTACCTCGTTGTTAGTCACGTTGAAGAGGAACTAGATCGTGTACCGTATCTCCTCTACGTATAGGGTGATTCCAGCCCCCGCTCCGTATAGGGTGACCGGCCCATCGAACATTCATGTTGTATCTCCTCATGTGGCTCCGACAGCTGAGTCCACCTGAGGATGCAATTAGCGAATGCTTGCGACCTGATCACGGTATGGGAGGTGAAACGCATGGAAAATTGGCTGAGTTCCACCACCCACTCGACGGCCTTCCACATGACAGGTGCCCGCAGCTGCACCCTCATCTCCATGTCACCATTGCCCAGTCTGTGACCCGTGAGCATTAGGTATTGTGCAGAGCCGCTCCTCTCCCTCACGATCCACTGAAGCACCACCAGTTCGCGCCCATCAGGCGAATTGAGCTATGACCCCACCACGACGACAACGATTTGCATCGAGCTAGCTAAAGGCGGCGTCCGTGACCAACCTGCTCTATTGCCGATGTTCCCGTCCACGGAGCGCTAGCTGCAGGAGCTCGCCATGGACCGAAACAAAGCTCTGATGCCATATGTTCTTGCTGAAGTTAGACCATGAACATGAGTGGACACAAGATGCAACTTTATTTTATTTTATTTTCCTTCTCATATTTATTCTTCAATTACAATTAAAAGCATATATAGGAAACAGGCGAGTGCGCGAGCTATACGGCGTCGCCATCCCAACGAGTCATGATCACGTTTTTTTTTCTTTGCGAGGATAACTTCCAATCTATTCATCAACTCAAGATAGTACAAAGAACACCAGAAGTAAAAAAATACATCTAGGTCTGTAGACCACCACGACGCGATCATGATCGCGTTTGATCGTGCCATCCCATGACGCGATCACCTCGGCCTTCAACCATGCATGTGATATACCTACGTACATGACATAACGAAAAAAAACCTGGCCAAGACGTACGTGAACAACCTCACGCTACGTGGACAGCTTATTCTTGTGAAAAGTAAGCTAAGTAAAAGTTAACAGGTGCAACGAGATTAAGTCTCTAACAAGGTAGACCCCCGGGAAGTGGATGAAGAACAAACTCTTGCTGAACAAGGACCTTCTGGCTTGGATGATCTGGCAATAAAGCTGCAACGCAACGGAGTAATTGTTAGCTGCAATCAAAGAAGATGCGTGCGTACGTGCAGGAAGCATTAGCTTGTGCGGGTTAGCGAGCTACCTGGGGCGAACAGAGACTAAACGTCAGGAGCAGCCGGAGAGCACTGCGCAGGCTGGTCGGTTACAGCTTTAGGCCTACGTGGTGGATCAGGAACTTGGTGTTTAACATCTTCGGAGATGCCCTTGGGGGGCTTGATAGGTACAGGTTCAGCTGTACTACATGAACCATTGGTTACAGCGCTACGCGTCCTAGGTGGTGGATCAAGAACCAAGTGTATAGGATCTTCCAAGGTGCCCAAGGGAGGCTTGACGGGTACAGGTTCAGGTGTGCTACATGAACCATTGGTTACAGCTGCGCTAAGCGTCTTAGGTGGTGGATCACGAACAGGGTCTATAGGATCTTCCAAGGGGGCTAAGGGAGGCTTGACGGGTACAGGTTCAGGTGTGCTACATGAACCATTGGTTACAGCTGCGCTAAGCGTCTTAGGTGGTGGATCACGAACCGGGTCTATAGGATCTTCCAAGGGGCCTAAGGGAGGCTTGACGGGTACTGGTTCAGGTGTGCTACATGAACCATGATCAGGAGTTGGGTATGCGCTAGGATCTCGAGGGGTGTTCAGACAAGCCTTGTCAGTTACATCTCTAACGGCTGGAGGTGGACGTGGACACCCATGAAGTGGCTGAAGAACAGTCGCTTCCTGATATGTACGTGGAGCCCCAGGGAGCTTCTGGCATGAACGATCTGGCCGAGCTGCATCGCAGAAGAGTACTAATAACTGTTAGCTTGTTCTAAAAGAAAGAAAAAACTGATAGCTGGAACCAAAGGAGACGCGTGCGTGCAGGAAGAAGCATTAACCTGTGGTGACTGGAGGCTGAACGGCCGGAGCAGCCGGACGGGTATCAGCCCCTGGAGCGGCCGGAAGAACATCTGTGGCGGCGACGGAGGAGGAGAAGGAAGAGCTCAGCTGTGGCTTCCCGTGGGACATGAGCAGCAGCATGGAGCGCAGAGACGACCGGGGAGCAAACGCCATCCTTGATCGGTGCTAGCTACTAGGCAGAGGACAAGTTGATCGGTGAGGAGTGCCTCCTGGCCCTGGTATTGTATGTTTATATATACCGATGCGTTTCATAGTGGACTTTCTAACCCCGTCATATCTCACGCGGTCACGGAGGTGCATGCGCACCCAGCTTACAGCCATGACCTTGACCTTCCCCGACGACTCCACACACTTTGTGTTCATCACAAGAGGGTGGCATGTGTTCATCACAAGTGGGTGGCATGCATTCATACAAAACACTCTAGTCTGCCACTAGCCTGGTAGATACATTGCATTCAGAGGTTTGGAGGTATCTTGACATGTTGACAGGTCAGTCCGAGACTTGAACGCCAAATATCTTAGGCCCCGTTTCGGAATGAGTGTAAGTTTATACACGTGTATTTATTTCACAGGTGTGAATGGGTGTAAGTTTTTACAGCCAATCCAAATGGATCTTAGGGCATCTCCAACGCCGACCTTCAAATCGCAACCGTTCGGACCGCACGGTCCGGACATGTTGTGCCATCCAACGCGGGTCTGTATCGGTCTGCAGGGCGGTTCGGACGTACTTTCTTCCGCAAACCGGAGACAGTGGGGGGCTTTGCGGGCGTCCGGACAACACCCGCATCCGCTTCTGACCACCCTGGCCCACCCAAACCCCCTCCTCCCTCGCCCACGCGCGTTCCTGCCCGGCGCCAGCTGCCCGCATTCATGCCGTTGTAGAGCGCTCGCTTCACATTGAAGCCGGTTCAGGGTGGACGCGACCTCTCACTGCCTCTGCCATTGAAGCGGCGCGATGGCCGAGGTCGCCGTCCGCTGCACGTCTGGCAGAACATGCCTCCTCGCCGTATTCAAACGCCTCCATTAAACCCGCGTGGAAGCCGAAAAACGTACTCCGGTCACACGTCCGTTCACGAGCGGGTCAGCATTAAACACAACGTCGGGCAAGCTCTTTCCGTCCGCCCGCTATTCAAACGATGCCAGATGTCGTGCAAAAATCGCATTACACCTCCGCTCCCATCTCATCCTTGCACCATTTTCTCCATGGCACCCGGCGAGCAGGAAGAGGAGTTCACCGGCTGGGTGGCCCGCCGAGCCCGCCGGATACGAGCAAGGCAACTAGCTGCTCCACCTCCCTCGCCTAACCCGATGGAGCAAGTTGTCGCCCCAAGCCGGCGTGTGGTTCAGCAACTCGCCGCTCCAAGCCAGCTCGCGGAGGAATGACGAGTTGCTCCAGGAAGGCACGTGGGGGAGCACGGCGGAATGGGCATCGTGGCTGCCATGGACGAGGCCAGACGCCGTGCCATCCGCCGTCAACGTTGTCGGAACCGCGCCCGGTCGGTGGAGAAAGAAGCTGGTTGCGCGGAGATCGACGAGTCGGTGGCCAGCGCGTTCGCGTCCGCCACCAACATCGAGGGAAAGTATAACACGGGGAGGCCGCCGCCGCTTGGGACCCAAGAAGGCCACCGTCGGCGCGTCGCCGGCTTGCACAGCCGGTGACTTGCCCGGTTCTTTAGCGCAGACCATCGTCGACCCCCGCCTGGTCTTCACGGAAGCAGAGGATCCCCCCTTCCCCTCCGGCTGACGCATCCCCTTTGCCACTCCGACGAGCGGCGCAGCGGGACATAGGGAAGATACGGGGGAACATTCTACCTCCGGGGCTCCCGGCAGTCCGATGAGCGGGCTGCCGGACATGGGAAGACAAAGGGATCTGCCGCGGCAGGCCGTAGACTAGTGTAGTGTATTCGTGTTGTGGGAATGGAGCTCCGCGCGGCCGGACGTGCACATAGTTTTACCTTTTTTAGTTAAAATGTTCAAAATGTAAATGTTTTCGTCCGGTTTTACGAAATTCACCGTGTTTACATGAATTTCATCCGGTTTGTTGAAAAAGTATTTAAAATATATGCGGACAGCGTTGGATGACCAGCTCCCACATTCATGTCCGTAGACTGATCCCTCTGTCTGCGGACAGATGCTGGAGCAAATATACTGATGACCGTTGGAGATGCCTTAGCGGTATAAGCAGGCTCCGATCGAATAACGAACCAACATGGCCGCGAGTTTTTCATGTTGAAAATACGCTTGATTTACACATCAAACTAATTAAGCCCGATGGATGTATGGATGGATCCTATTCCTATGACGAGGCGTTCGTTCATAGTACATACCATGCCAGTATGCCGTACCATTGACATTCTCCAGGCAACTTGCTCGGCCGCTGGTCTGTCATGGTAGCGCGTCTACACTACGGAGCCATGTAGGACAGTAGCTATGCAGGACTCCGACATCCCTAGCCTATTTAAATCTCACTCTTGATTTTATTCTCTTTCACTCCGTCTCTGCTTCTCCTTACTTTGCATTCTCATCCTCCTCCGACGCCGTCGCTGTACCTCAGCGGCCATTACCTAGGCATTGCCGGACGCAACCACCACCCACGCGTCCGCTCGCCTTGTACTACGGCGGCATCCATCCAAGATCCGCCCACATCCAGGTACCTCCGCCTCCCTGTCGACGATGTCCATGGTTGTCACCACGCCCGGCAGGTGTTCGGTCAAATGCCATTGAGCTTATTTTCGAACTTCATGTCTTTTTTTAGTGTACTAAGGATGGCGGGGTACTCAAGCATGGAGGATGAGTTGTTGTGCAATGCGTGGTTGGCCGTATACGCAGATTTCGTAGGCATGAACGGGGCTCTTCTGGCAGCGCGTGCATGATTCGTTTCACGCGCGAAAGCACATTGCACCCCACGACATGTGCATCATCCATGAACGCAATGTGAAGTCGTTAGCGTATCGATGGTACACCATCCAGACTACCTCATCGCCAAGTTTTATGGAGCAGTTGATATGCTGGAGGCAAGGTGGCCATTGTGCGCGTCAGACGAGGAGATCGTCAGTTTTGCTTCTTCTTGCTCAACTTGTTGATTGATTCATTAATTCACTCAATGTTGCTCTACATATTATGTAGCCTGTACGTGGTGCCGTGATGTACCACATAATAGAGGCAGACCATTTACGCACATACATTGCTAGATGAAACTCAAGGGGCAGTATGTGTGGGATGACATGATCCGTTCATAAAAAATCTGTTGAACATCCGGTTAATCTAGTTGAATTTGAACTATTTCTCGTTGAATTTGAACGATTGTTGTACTAGACTTATTTGCATGTTATGTATGGATGATTTGTGCTATTTTCTATCCGAACTTTGATGAATTCCGTCGTGTTTGATAAATTTTGTTTGATTAGTTGAAATGCGGTTTGAAATGTATGTGAATAGCGTTAGATGGCCGGCTCCCGCATCCGTGTCCGCGGACGGATGCGGTGTCCGGTTTACGGGTTAGCGTTGGAGATGCCCTTATCGCCAAACGGAGGTTCAGACTAGTGAAATGAACAGGTAGGGCCTCTTTGATTATTGCAAGAATGAAAAAAAAACATATGCATAAGAAAATATAGGAATTTCCGAATTTGACAGGTATACACGTACAACACAGGTAGGGCCTCTCTGGATTATTCTAAGATTGAATATGCTACCTAATCCTTATTTCTTGGCGCACTCTTCGATCAATGAGTTAGATTTGTGCCAAGCTCTCAAGATCATATCGTTTTGCCTTGAAAAGCAAAATTGATCTCGAGCTTTATGACATATCGGTGGATTGTGATTTTCCGGATGTCTTCTCAGAAGTATTATCATGTTGTCCCCTGACCGTTATGTTGAGCTCGTGGTCAAGTTGGGTTTTCCCTATAAACCACCCCTTCTGCAAGAACCGTGTTGGATACCCCTGAACTAGTTGGTCAAACTAAACAACTACTTGGAGAGTTGGAAGATAAAAACTTCATCCAAACTAGTTCCTTCTGAAGTGATATCTTTTGTGTGTGTGTTTAAGAAAGATGATATCTTCATCGATTGACCTTCGTGATCAGTTGTTGGATCTATTGTCTTATCCAATCTTTGATTTGAGTGTGTGCCATCGTCAAATCAAAATCAACACTAAGGATTTTCTTAATGCTGTCTTACTCGTGGATGTTTTCTCGAGAAATACACTATTATGTCTCTTGGTCTGACCAATGCTATCACCTTGCTCACATAGTTGTGGAATTCCATTTATATGGATATCTCGATGAATTGTTGTTAAGCCCATTGACAACAACTTTATCTTTTCCATGCAAGTCATAGCAACATCAATCTCAGAACATAATGGATACTAAAGACCAATCCCTAACAAATTGACATGATTACATATGAAATCTCATCCAATCCCATCTACCTCCAGTATGCCTACAAGGGGATTACTCACACATGATTGTGAGCATCATGAAATTGTTGATGGAGAAGGGTTAGTGATGACGACGGCGACAAATCCCTCTCTCCGGAGCCACGAACGGACTCCAGATAAGGGTTCCCGGCGAAGAACAGGAGGTGGCAGCGGCTCTGTATTATAAAACGTGATAAAACTTTCTCTCTTATTTTTTTCTCGGAGGATGTGAATATATAGGGCTGGAATTAGGTCAAACGGAGGTCCAGGGGCCCCACAAGCTTGGGTGGCGCGGCCAGGGCCACCTGCCCTTGTGACGTCCAGGTGGTCCCCCTCCGGTAACTCTTGGCTCCAGTATTTTTTATTTATCCCAAAATAATTCTCCAGGAAGTTTCGTCCAATTCCGAAAACTTTTTATTTCTGCACAAAAAACAATACCACGGTAGTTTTGCTGAAAACAACGTCAGTCCTGGTTAGTTTCATTCAAATCATGCAAATTAGAGGTCAAAACAAGAACAAAAGTGTTTGTAAAAGTAGATATGTTGGAGACGTATCAGTAGGTGCGCGACAAATGTGTCTACCAGGGGCTACAACTGGGCGGTAGAGGGGCGACGTGTCGACAGGGGGATGCCAAGGTAGGTGATAGGGAGCTCCATCACCGGGCAACCGAAGTGCGCGATCGTCTCAGTAGCCGACTTGTCGCCGTGCAAGATAGTGGTCGAGCTCTTGTAGAAATTCACTGGAGGCTAGAGGCCCTGGCAAACGAGGCGAGTATCTCCTTGATCGTGGCCACGTCGCTCTCGTGGTATGGCAGAAAAGCATGACATCGTTGGCGTATAGCGAGATCGCCGAGATCGTCCGTCGGGGATAGAGCTGCTGCAAGATGCCGATGTCATGGGCACATCTCATGAGCCATCCAAGAGTGTCGACGGTGAGCGCGAATAGCTGCGGGGACAAGGGATCACCGTAGCGAACTCCTTTCTGGTGCCAAATTGGTGGGCCAGGCTCGCCATTCAACAGGACTCGGGTGCTGGAAGATGACAAGAGGATGGTGAGCAACTCCAGGAAGTGATTCCCATATCCATATTGGCGCAGAACCTCAAAGAGGAATGGACAAGATATGGAGTCGAAGGCGCACGTGAGGTCAGGCTTGCGCATAACTCTCGAGGCTCCCAGTTGGTGCAGCAGCTTGAGCGATTGCTTGCCAAGGATGTAGTTGCCGTGGAGGCTCCGTCCTGAGATGAACGTGTTTTGATTGCGGTTAACCAGGCGATCCAACTTGGGGGTGAGGCGAATCGATAGGACTTTGGCGAAGATCTTAGCCACAAGATGAATAAGGCATATCGGTCGGAAATCGGGCAGCTCCAGGGCGTCAGCGTGCTTCGGTGGCAGCATTAGGAGAGCCTGGTTCAGGTTGCAAAACCCTGTGACGCGCAAATCGAACAGCTGCTGGAACACATCAAGGAAGTCCTGCCTGACGATGCCCCAACACGCGCGCATAAATTCTGTCGTGAACCCGTCTGGTCCAGGCGCCTTCCGCATGGGGAGGCGCTTGACCGCTTCCCAGATATCCTCCGAACTGAAGGGTGCATCGAGGTCGGTGAGGTCGCTCGGATAATGAGCTGTGACAAGTCTAGGGTGTGGTCGTGGTCCACTGCAGTGCCAAGCAGCGCGTCATAGTGAGAGAAAGCCGCCTGCGCCATCTCAACGTGCTCTGTGAGAACCATGTCGTTTGTGGCGAGAGGCTGAAAACCCGGTTCTTCTTCCGATGGAAGAAGGTCATGTTGGCGTCGTCGTCCCTAAGATTGGCGACGCTGGAGCGCTGTCTGGCAATCGTGCGCTCCATGGACGCGAGACCAATCTAAGAAACCTTGAGCTGCTTGTGTAGCCAGTCCTCCAGGGGCGAGAGAACGCGGTCCTCCTGGGCTTTGTCGAAGCGCGAGATGAGCTCACGAGAGATCGCCAACTTGGCCCGAATGTTCCCAACAGATTTGGAGCTTCAACTTGTGAGCCTAGTCGCCGTGGCCTGGAGGCACAACATCAAGCGGCGGAAGGGGTCGGCGTCAGTAAGTAGAACCCCATGCCGTGGTCACGGTGTCGTGAAACCCCTTTAGCGCAACCAGTAGTCCTCAAAGTGGAAGCGCCGGTGCGTCGTGGGCATGGGCGAGCAGTCCAGCAGGAGTGGGGAGTGGACACGACGGTCGCGAGGCATCGAAGGTGGTACTCGTCGTGCGTGTCTTCCCAGTCCGAGGTGCAGAGCACACGGTCAAGGTGCACCAATGTCGGCAGTGACTGCTCATTCGACCATGTGTAGCTCCGCCCGTTGAGGTAGATCTCCTTAAGCGTGAGGTTGTTGATTAGACGAAGAAACTTGCCCATCATGCGCCGATTTAGGTTGCCCGTGTTCTTGTCCTCGTCACGAAGGATGAGGTTAAATTTGCCGCATAACAGCAAAGGCTCGGGGCAGGCCACCCTGATCTCGTGGAGCTCCTGCAAAAATGCAACCTTGCCGGCATCTTCCTGTGGCCCGTAGACCACCGTTAACCACCAGGGCATGCCAGAGACCATGGAAATCTTAGCGGTGAGTGCGTTAGTGGTGAATATTGGGTCCGTGACTGTCACGGCCCTGCTCTTCCATGCCAGGAGGATGCCACCCCGCATGCCATGTGCCGAAAGGTACGTGTAGTCATCGAATACTGAGCCGAGCGTGTCGAGGATAATGGACGAGCAGATCAACGTCATTTTCATTTCTCGCAAGCATACAATAGAGGCCCAGGTGGAGTCCAACAACGTCTGGATGGCAAGGCGCCACGCAGGAGCATTGAGGCTGCACACGTTCCATATCGCTATCTTAAGGTTGTGATCCATAAAGACGGGATCGACCGGGGGGGGAAGAGACCTAGGTCTCGCACGCGATGTCGACACGCGCTGAAGCCGTCACCGGTGACGCCATGCAGGCTGGGATCTCACGATCAACCAGTGCAGGGATGGCCGTGAGCACCATTAACGGAATGGGTGCCACGAACATGCCGTCGTATGCCCTCATCTCAGCAGCAGTGATTTTCTGATTGGTTCCAACGATTCCAAGTGTGCGCAGAATCTGGACTTGGGCTCGCCTATCGGCGGTGGGCGACGCGACTACCGGGGTAGCAACGGACGCCGATCGTCCACGGCGGGGAGCGAAGTTGAGGGGGCGATGCGGCTTCTTCCCAGGGGCCGGCAGAGAAGCATTGAGATGGTTGGTGGCGGCAGCCCGGAACTCGCCGACTGTCCACGATTGTGGGACAGCTCGGCCTCGAGAACGGCACAGGGTGATTGGTGGTGAGGCGAAGCGGTTGGGCGCAGACCCGCGTGAGCTAAGGGTAGCCACGGTCATGGTCGTTGGTGGGTCCGCTGTGGGACTGGGCGGAGAGGGCGAGGCCACAGGCCTCTACAGAATTACGACTGGGGCCCGCATGGCAGGGGGCGTCGCCTGCGATCCAATGACAGGAGAAATCACCGGCGCGTGGACGGGAGAAGTGGCGCCAAGGTCGTGCGCCTCCCTGTCCATCGCAGCGTGTGTGGGGGCCTCGTGGACCGGTCAGCGCAGGAAACCAACCCCATATTGGGATTGGGTGTGGGAGGGTCACCACTTTGTCCTGACAGGGCGGCTGGCCTGGCTGGCTTCCTGTGCTGCGAGTCTGGCACCTCGCTCAGCATGGCCAAGTCCTGACAAGCCAAAGGATCAGGTGAGCCAGAGGATACCCCAACCAGATTGACGTTGGGTGCATGGGAGGCCACCAAATTCAAAATTCTAGACGGTTCTGAGGCCTCCGCAGCCATGGGGTGGTTGACACCTGTCCCAACCGAGCCAGTCTGTGCGTCTTCAGAAGCTGCATCAGCACTGCGCGCCTGGCCCACAGCAAAGGGTTGCTTTTGCCTCCTTTTACCTTTCCTTTTCTGGCACGACGACGAGGGCGAGGGGGCCCATGTTGGCTGGGCCACGGCAGCATGTCGTACCTTGGCGGTGGTGCGGGCGGCGCCGCACCGGGACGGGCGGGCTAAGCCGGGGACATGGCCACCTCGTCCGCATGAGCGATGTGGCTTCCTGCTCACCAACCCAGGTTGTCCATCGCCATGCCATCCGCGCGACCAGAGGGTTGTGCGTCCGTGCACCTGCGCTTACGGCCGCGACGGCGTGCGTGCCCGGGACCGCGGCCATGAGTTGGGTCATTGTGGTCGTCGGCGCCTCTGTCTCTGTCAGGGCCAGCGCCAGGCAGCTCAGCGGGAGGCGGAGCCCTGACCATGATGGCGTGGGCGAGCGTGACGGAGATGGGGTAGGTTAACGTCCTGATGGACGGCGCATCAGAACTCAGGCGCACGGGGATTTCCTCGACGACCTCTAGGAAGACGGCGCAGCGGATGCCGGCGGGATCATGCGTGCGCCCTGACAGCCGGAACGTGGCGAGGTTAGCGCGGGAGCGGGTTTGGTGGTGGAGGCGCTCGATCCAATAGCTCAGTCCAAGGATGTGCTCGGCGGTCGAAAGGTGCCAGGCTTGGGCGGGAATGCCGCGGAGCTCGAGCTCGACGTGGTACTCGAAATCGTCGGAGCCGGCGTGGGTGAGCTTGCTCCATGGACGAATTGAGAGGGAGAAGCGAGGCGAGTGGATGAAGTGGTCACCGGCGAGGCTTTCCTTTATGGCATGCTTGCTAAAGAGGATCAAGAAGTCCTCGGGGTGGTGCGCGTGGATGGTGAAGTCATCGTCGGCTAGCTCGAAGGAGTCCAGAAGCACGTTGGCGACCTCCTCGGCGGAGATGGACAGGAGGTTGCCGGTGATGGACAACACCATCGCGCCGGACAGAACCACCTCCGCTTCCTCCATCTCAATGGTGCGTGACACGATGACCCGCACCAGCTCGGGCAAGTGTGCTTCGGTCGCCAGCGCCACCAGAGCGGCAGAGGGAGGCTGTTGCACGAGGGCGGACGAGGGGGAGGGCTCCGCGGTGGCCGGGCTTGCGTGGGGCGGGGGGCACCGTTCCGCATCCCGGGGGTGCAGGTCGCAAAAGCGGGAGTCGTGGCCAAAGACCAGGTAGCAGCAGCATCGGATGTCATTGGTGCAATCGCACACGCGGTGGCGGTGATCCAGGCAGCGAAAGCATAGCCCGGCCACATCCTCAGAAGAGGGGTCACCCCGGTGAGCGGAGCAGGGTTGGGCGCGGCGGCCTGCCGGCGGACGATGGCAGCGGTTCCTGCGTCGTGGCTGTTGAAAGCCATCGACGTCCACCGCGGCGCTGCCAAAGACATGTTGCACCTCGGAACGGGGTCGAGCCGACATTTGGTCGGTGGCCTGGAGGGCTCCGCCGCGTGGCCATGGGGGCAGGACGCCAACTGCCTAGGGGCGGAGGGGTGTGGGCGACATTGTTGTACGAGCGCGCTGAGGACTCGCTCCCAGAATCGAGCCAGCGGTCGCCGGAGGACACGCACTCACCGGAGAGGGTCGCTCGGCGGTCGACAGGGTCCGCGCCGGGGACCCTCATGGTTGGGGGTAAGGGAAGGGAGGAAGGCTACTAGCGGGGAGTCGACGGCGGCGAGGCTGGTGGACTAGGAGGGGCTAGAGAGAGCTAGGGGAGCGGAGCGCCCATCTAGAATTCATACCCTGGTTTCAACTTTGCGAAACCACCTAACCACTTAACTTACTAAAAAAATTAAAAAGAACCCTAGGCAGTCCTGATAAGTGCTTTCGTGTATTGAACCTTTGAAAAAAATATGAGAAAAGAAAGATCATGGGAGTAGAGAATGCTAAGAGATCATGGTAGTAGAGAATCACAAGAGGGAACCACAAGGATCCTATATGAATTAAGGACAGGCCCTCCAATCCACACACATGAGCTAACACTCCACGAAACTAGTGCTCACAGCACAAACACAACCTCACCAGCTGTCTACAAACATAAACTCAGAAATTTCATCCCCCACTTCACATGGAACAGCTGGGGAGTACTTATACTAGAAGCACCTACTAGTTAGGTGTGAAAACAACTCAAAATGAAGGGTAATTTCGTGAGCCTGTAGCAGGAGCAAACTTGTTGAGCCTCGCGCTGTAATTAATTCCTGGACAGCTTGCATGGGAACTTGCACAACTTTTGACTCAAGACCTCAAATGATGCACCGTTTTTTTTGAATGAAAGCTGACTTCAAACACCATCTCATGCAGCCTCTAAAACATGCTAGAACCTTCCGGAAATAATTAGGTTTAGGTGGGAAGTTGCAGCTGGAAAACTGATGTGTCATTTCTCCCAAAATAGGCACCGGAAGCTTCCCAACTAAGATAATGGTTTTGCCCATGTCTTCCTTTGGCTGCTCTAATGGTTTAACATTTGTTCTAGCATGAACCTCACTCTTTGATGCCTTGGTCATGATTTGGTCCACATCATGATGACTTGTGAAAATTGGTTTATGATTTTATTCTTTGGTTCTTACTTTAAGCACACTCCACGCATAAGGATTGTGTAACACCCCGATTTTTGGCCCTTTCTTTTTCTTTTGGATTTCTTTGAATTTCATTTGGAATTTCTTTTTTTCCATGGCTCTGTGGCCTTGAAACCTGGGAAGATCTTTTCTCCTGCCACTTCCTAGTGGCTTGTCACTCTCAAATCTATCCCAAGGCCATGTCATTTCCATCTTAGCCCAACCCCAATATTTATTTATTGGGAATATTCCTTTTTCTATTAAAGGAATAACCCTGTTTGCTCTAGGTTGTGAAGCAACCTATATTTCTGTCATTCCTAAAATTCTCATAAATTCTTTGGATCATATTTTCCACAAATATGTCAAAACCCACACTTGCCAAGTTCAAAAATAATTCAGGAATATTCATTTCCTATTCTGTCCAGTATGGCACTTTGTGAAGGAAGTGTCATTTATATTTTCTTGATTGCCCTCCAAATTTTTGTGCACTCTCTCATATCCAAATAATTGCCACATGAAAAAATTCAGCTCCATTTGCCTAGTAAATCTTCCTTAGCAAATTTCCAAAGTTTCTGTCCAGAGGGAAGCTTTGTGAAGGAAGTACTAGCTAGGCTTATCCAAATGAGTTGAAATTTTGGTAGATCATTTATATGATCAAATCATGACTCTCCACCAAATCTCATCTCCATCCAAAAATCTATGTGAGCACACCATCAAATCTTGGTTTCTGGTCATAATTTCAGGTTATGAAGCAACTATATTTTATATTGCTTCATAAAATCTGTAATTAATCCAGTACCTAAATATATATATATATATATCCATTGAGCATGCAAAAATTCACATCATTTTGCCAAGTACTTTTCTCCACAAAATTCCTCCAAGTTTCTGTCCTGTGTGAATCATTGTGAAGGAAGTACCATTTATGTTTATCCAAATGGGATGAAATTTTGATGGTACCTTCATATGCCCAAATAATCTCTCTCTACCAATTTTCAGCCCAATCCAAGCATCCATGTGAGTGCTACTTCATGATCTAGTTTCTGGACCAGAATATGTGGTTGTAAAGCAACTATATTAAATCCTGGTCCAAATCTTTTCAAAATTCACAGTATTGTAGTCCTTCCTACCCTAAACCCCTGAGACATCCTGGTTAGCTCTTATCCTCTCTAATTTGATCACTATTTCATGCCTAAGTTTGCAGCATCAAACTTCAGTCGATCACTCACATCAGTACACAGCTACTTTCCTCAATCCATCACCTCAGGTAGGACCCACTTAGGAAGAACTACACACTAGACATGCTTTTGCTAGCCAGAGTGCACCGCGTGCGCCTGTGCACGCGGTGACCACGCGGCTGGGAGGCCATTGTCGCACTATGGGTGGCGTTTAGCTTCGAGCACTCCTCTGCTCGTCGTTCCCGCGCGTCCCACCGTGTCTACAGCGTCGACCACCCTCCCCTGCATCCACGTAGCCTCCTCCCCGCTGCTCCCGTCGCCGTCCGGACGCGGACACCGCGTGCCCGCGTAAGAACAGTGGCACAAAGGTGCCCTCCCTGCCCCACATGGTGCGCCGCGGCTTTGCCCGCGTGCCTGGCACCTCCACTAGCTCCCTCTAGTCGCCATCAACACCTCCGCGCGTGCGCACGCGCACGCGGTCGCGTCAGTACATCTCCCCGAGCGGCCGTGGCGGCATCCGGCGAGGGTATCGTTGCCGCGGCTATTTAAGCCCTTCCCGAACCTCCCCGACCTCACCAACCTCTCTCCCTCCCTCCTAGGACCCCGCCCAGCCACTCCACCGAGCTCGAGGAGCCCTCCTCCCCTCCCATGGCCGCCATGACCGCCGTCGGACATCGCCTAAATTCACTCAATGCCGAGCTTCCCTCCTCCTCTCGCCGTCACCAGAGACCTCCACCGCCACCACGAAGCCTCTCCACCCTTCCCCTAGTCCTCTGGTGCCCCATGGCCGCGAGTACCATCGGCGCCCGACGCCATGTCCGCCGCGGCCGAAGCCCCACTCGCTACCGCGCTCCCCGACGAGCGTGAAGCGGTCAGCCGGGTGCGCCTCGTCGTCCCGAGCTCGCCGGTGGCCGGGGCTTCGCTGGAGATGGCCCGAGTCGCCGGAACGAGCGCCGGTGAGCGCGAGCCCTCTCTGTCCCGCGAGCGAACGACGAAGGAAGAAGACGAGGGCGCCCTGCAGGCGGGCCCCACGTACCAGTGACCAAGCCAGCACAGTGACGTGGATAAGTGGAGGCGGATTTTCAAAAATACGCCTTCGCTTAAAGAAAGCGTACTCTCTGCTTCTTCGGGTTAAAATACGTTTTCACTGCGTTGAAAGCGTATTTCCGCAGAGTGCGCTTTCTGTTTTTCCAGCCGCCGGCCGAAACACTTATATAGCGGACGCTCGTCAGTTAAGCGCAGAAATGAATATTTTTATTTAATTTTCTGCCTAACGAACGAACGGCTGTATCTCCGCAACCGTGACTCCGATTCAGGTGATTCCAAAGCCCACGATCTCAGTTCGTCGAGCCCGTTCCGATGGTATCATTTTCATGAGGTTGTCACATTGTGAAAATGACCATTTTGCCCTGCCCTTAAAACAGCTCCGCCGAGAGGGAAACTTTTCTGACGATTCTTTCCGCGAGTTCATCGCACCTCTCCCCAGTGTATCCTTCGTCCCCAGGCAAGCCACAACAGCCACTTGCATGATGGCATTGCAGTAGCCATGGTTTCCACTTGAATATTTAATAATTGTTTGCTCATTTAATTATTTTGTGAATGCTTTGAATATGCTCGTGAATCCATGTCCATGCTTATGCTATGTTCTTGAGCATATATGATTCTTCTCCATGATTAATGCTATTGTTATTATCATGCTTTATTCTTGCAATCACTTCCGATGCTAGTGTTAATAATATGCTCATATGAATAGTTATCGGTTTGATATGAAACTACTTGTGATATTCATGATCGTCATTATGCCATGCTCATTTGCATCCCATAGATTAAATGATTCATCATTGTTGATGTTATGTTGTTAAATGATTATGTTGCCCATCCATGTTTATGTTGATATCATGCTCATATGCATTATCATTTTATTATGACTCAGCTCATCACCATTCAAGTTAAACCTGACATTAATCGAACTTGAACAAGTCTGTTGGCTGAGTCATGGTGCCACCGAATCGAGCTCACCAGTGCAACCACACTTGCCTGGATGGGGATGCCCTAATGCGGTCTATTGTCATGCCTCTCGCTGGTGCCTCCAACGAGGGAAGGTTATGTGCGCGCGCTACCCTGATCAGGTAGGCGGCCATAAGTCTTGAGTGCCCGAGTTGTGTTGTACCCGGGTGTCCCCGTTTGGGACGAGTTTGTTTTGGCCACGACGGTGGCGGCCACAAAGGTGGCGGATGTCACGAGTTGGCATCGGGGCAACCCAAGACATAGCCCAAAGGGGAGTTTGTCGGGAGGGGCCGGGAGAGTGTCATGCAATAGATTGGTTTTGTCGGAATGTCGTTGGTCCACCCGAATGGGAGCATGAGGCCATGATTTCCGTGGTGTGGGTACAGTGTACTAACCTCTGCAGAGTGTATAATCTATCGATAGCCGCGTCCTCAGTCATGGACACAGTTCGTAGTAGGTCACACTATGGGTCAACAGAAATAATAACCTGAATAATAAACAACCCCGGTTCGATGAGGAAAGAAGTTGGTTGATCTTTATGTGGTCACGAGATGATCACGATGGTATTCTTGATGATGGTTGATCATGAGGTGATCGTGTGGTGATCACGGTGGTAAGTAAAGTTTGATATTCATGGTGGTTCCAAGATAACCTCCGAGCAGAGTAAGTGGTCCATGAGACCTTAAACGCCGACCCCCCCCCCCCCCCTTGCATTCTAGTGCTAGCATCATCATGTTCATGTCATGAATTATATGTACCTGCCATGCTCATATTGCTCTAGTAGTATTGTGTTCATCATTGATGTTTAACCTATAAATGCCATGTTGTTGTATGTCTTGATTGCTTTCGTTGCTATGAGCTTGCGAGTACATTCAAAACACTCACCTGGCGTGTCATGCCAGATTGCAGGTGATGCCGTGATTGCTTGTTTGTCGAGGATCCCGAGGTTGCGCTCTAGGATACGTCCCAGCCAAAGTCCCTACGGAGTGGAGTTCATCACCGTCGCCGTTGTTCCGCTACTAGAATTTTATTCTGCTTCGAGATGTTCCGCTGCTAGCATAGAACTACCTTAGCAGGCGAAGTGTCGCCGTGCTCTTGTAATCTTTGTAATATCGGATGAACCTTGTACCCCGTTTATTCATAATAAAGAGCCGATTTGTTCTATGCCAAGCAGTGCCGTATTCCAGAAGACTTGATCTCTGGGCTGGAATACGGGGTGTTCCGGTCTCTCTGAGCCGGGGTGCCACAGATTGTTTTGGACTTTTTTTAGAAAAAAATCTAAAATACAAAACCACACTCTAAACCCTTAACCGATTATATAGTCGTATGTGCCTTGAAGTTTGAAGAAAAATTGAAAACTGTGTGAACACTCCTCGAAACAGGCTTTCACCCCGCTTTATATGTAAAGTAACAACACCAAACAGTACATGGCCGAACGATACAAAGTGATGAGATGACTCTCTTACAAAGCGGATCGAAAGATACAACAAAAAACTAGAGCTAGCCTAACACCTTGCCTAGGACTAACTAACGACACCAAAATTCCACGACAATGCCCCAAGGAGGGTGACGGCGCGATGCATCGCCGCTGCCGAGTCTGAGAACAGACAAGGGTTTTCACCTGGAGCCCTGGCACATGAACAAGACCCACGGCCACCCCTTCAAGAAGGAAACGACACCCATGGGCGCCGTCGTCGCCGGCACCAAGCGTGAAACTTTCGCTCGAGAACTCACCAATACCACCAGAAGGCGCCCTTGCCACTCCCGCAACGAGAGTCAGGCCAATCCAGCCAAATTCGGGCACGACCGGAGCCTGCCAGAGCCATCCACCCCTACCCCCAGTCCGCCCACATGGCCAAGAGGTGTAGGCACCACCGTCACCACGAGGCCTGCCGGAAAGCCCACCGTGGATCCCGCCGTCCGAAGCCGCCGCCCCGGCATCCACCTGTAGGAGATATGCCCTAGAGGCAGTAATAACAGTTATTTTGTATCTCCAAGTTTGTAATGAATGTTTATGTTCCATGCTATAACTGCAATGATTCTCGAGTCTACAATATCCACGAGGCTCGGAGGGAAACTCATGTGCACGTGTGGTATAATAAACGGTAAAATGTATTCCTAGTCATGCCTCTAAGACTGGCTCAAGTATTGCATGATGATCATGTTTTCCTGATCATGGGCATGACTATGCCGGCAATTTTGAGGGCACAATGTTAGAAGAACACTTGTGTTGAATCAACCCGAATTGATGTTATGCTATGAGATACATTCGTCACAAGTTAATGGTTTATAACATAGAAAAAGTTAATGTTTGCATGATTCCTTAGACCATGAGAGTGTCGAGTTCCTTCATTCTTGCTTCGTGAACTTTGGGGTTTGTTAAACGTCATCCGTAACTGGGTGGCTATTACGGCGGCTTACGGGTTCACGGAAAAGCATGACGAGGAACGAGATAGCTCAAGATTGGGATTTGCTCCTCTGACGATGGAGAGATATTCTTAGGGCCCTCTCGGTGTTACGGTATCCATCATCGTCTGGCCAGACACAAAGTGATTTGATCACGGGGATGCCGGAATGCGGAAACGAGATAAGAGAACAAAACCGGTAACGAGGCTACTGGCATAGTGGACAAGTGTTGATTCACGGGGATGCCAATAAATCTCACCTCGGGTGTTTGTAACATATCGCGAAGCAACAGGAATAGCACACGGCAACCGGAGGTTCACTCGAATATTTATTCGTGTGGGTATAGGGGTCAATATGGGTGTCCACGGTTCCGCTATTGATCATTGATCGGAAAGTGTTCCGGTCATGTCTATACTTCACCGAACCTACAGGGTCACACGCTTAAGGGTCATCTATCTGCTGAACACTAGACAGGAAGTCTAAGAGAAAGTCACCGGAAAAGTTTCGGAGACAACGGAAGAGTTCCGGAGAGAGAACACCGAAAGAGTTTCGGTAAAACTGAAAAGTTGTTTCGGAGTATACCATTAAGTCAAATTGGTTTCGGCACACGCCTGGAAATTCTTGGAGGGTGCCAGAATTGTTCTGGGAACTTCTGGGATTTTTTCGAGGAAAAACCGGAAATGTTCCGGAGCTGCCGGAACCGCTGGTTGCTTTTCGCTGATGAAAATCATTGATCTGAAAATGTTTCCGAACGTGTCAAGAATTATTTTAGTGGGTACTGGAATTATTTTAAGACCCACAGAAATATTTTCGGATTTATCGGTCACGGAAAAATGGGTTCATGAATAGTGAAAAAGCACTTTAAAGCCACCTTTTTGGGCTTTGTCCCAAAATATCTTCGGGATGACATGGATGGATGAGAGCCCCTCATGGGGGGGCCCACTTGTGGTGACCGGCCAAGGGAGGAGCTCCTCCATGGAGCTCCTCTAGCCTTCCCATTATGCCCCTTTTGAAACTCCATGTGATGGGTTTTTTGGGTATTTCAAGTGCCACCCTACCCCTTGGGTTTTCCTATAAATAGAGGTGGAGAGGCACTCCACACTCACTCCTTACTCTCATACAAATGCCATGCATGATCTAGCCTTCTCTCTCCCTCCCACTGAAATAGTTTCGTAGAGCCGAGAGGCTGTCTGGGTTCCGGCAAGAACTAGTTCTGGACGGCGAAGCCCTGCCGGATAGCTGACACCGTATGTGTGCAACCCCGTAGAGAGGTCGTAGGTTCGATCTTTTGCCCGAGGGGATGTTCGAGGGTCCTCCCGAAGGGCTGTCCGAGTTACCGTTCGAGCTTCGAGGGTCTTCCCGAAGGGCTGTTCGTCACATCGTCCGGGGGACTGTCCGACCGCCTCCCGAAGGGCTGTCCGACGAGGGAGTACATCCTCGCGGTTGGGAGGTTGTAAATCCTAGCTGCGGAGATCTGCACCGACGATCTACATCGACTCTACTTCCGCTGCGCTACGAGTCAGTAATGATCAGATCAAACCTTGTATTCAGTCTCCATAGTGATCCTGGGCGTGCTATCTGTACCAAAAAAAATTGTTTTCTGTCACATTCCCCAACAATGGCATCAAGAGCCTTGCTATGCGTAGATGCAGGTTACGATCTAGAATACATAAAGATGTATGGGTATTGCATAATATAATTTTGTAGTAGATGAGATCTATTGCTGAAAATTATTTATGCGGGTGGCATATGAAATCTGTTACCCGATGTTCTTGTTGCTTCCCTAAAATTTGCGTATTTCTGATCTTGAAACGGCATGGTGGAATTTCACAAAGTTCTGGCAATCCGCGATCCTGATTGATCAATGAAGTGCTATCAGTTCTTTGGGTTCCACCATAGTTAAGAGAAAGGTGAAATTTCGCAGACATTAGGGCAATGCAGATATGATCAGCACGGGGGTCATGCGTATGACGAAGTTCAGCATGGGGCTCGAGATTTCATTATCTCGTGTTTCATACACCCCGCAAAGTTAATCTAGCGACTTGAATAATCATACTTGATGATAAACGTTGGTAGCTGCGGTTTAAGTCAAAACCTTAGAAGCCACATAAAATAAAATTTTGCATAAACCGATTAGAGGCGTCTAACTTGGTTTTGCAGGATGAGCATGTGATGTGGTATAGCAGTTCTCATATTAATTCGATTATGTATGAGATGACTATATGATGTAAATTTACTAACATGACCTGTGTGTCATGATTCGGCATGATGGCTGGAGCCATATGATTGTCACTTTAATGACCTGCGTGTCAACCTTAAGTAATGCACTTATTTTATTAGCTATAGAGATAGCAATATTATCTGGTGCATCGACAAGGTGGTGGCAATCTTCGCGAAGGTGAACACCGACGCAAATGCCGAAGACGAAGAAATTAAAGACTTCTCTGTCAGAAAGGGCTATACCATATCATGCTATTATGAATTGCCTGAGATGTTTATCCCTTATGATGCACCCTTTTGATTGTGCGGTAGTCGCTTTTTATTAGGGTGATCTCTCACTTAAAATATCAAAGTAGTTAGTGTTCACCCAAGTGTAGCACCGTCTGGAATTCGTATCTTTTCGGGGTGCGCCATGTCCACATGGGTACGAACGAATCGAGAGGAATGAGGCGGGTGAGGTCAGACCTCGCAGCAAGATCACTTGGTTGTCTTTGACGTTCAGGCAGGATAGTCCTGAGCTCGGAACACACCCATCGAAAGATGAACAAGAGGCACATAGAGATGTGATCGACAAGTTTGCCTACCGATTGAAATTCTCGTCATCAGTGATGTCCACATCAATGGCATTGAATTGAAATGCGGGTCTTGTATCACTCATAATCAATTTTGAGAGATATTGATTTGAGTGGGAGCGCACCTTAGAATAAAATTGTTTATTCACTAGTGCAAATTAATTATGAACAAAGTCTAAGTGAAACTTGTGTTTACCGTTGTAGATCAAATGGCTCGCAACACCGCGTTCAACTTAGGCCCGATGTTAGAGAAAGAGAAGTTAGCTGCGACTGAAAACCACTATGCGGACGGGGTCCGTAACTGAGGATTGTCCTCAAGGGCGCTAAGAGAATGTATGTGCTTGAAACTCCTCTTCCAGCTAAACCGGCAGAAACTGCCCCGGAAGATGAACAAAATGTCTGGGCCACTAAGGATGATGATTACAACTTAGTGCAGTGCCTCATGCTAGCTTGCATGAGTCCAGAGCTTTAAAAACGTTTTGAATTCCATAACACCCGTGATATGATCCGGGAATTGGATGCTCTGTACAAGGAAACCGCACGGTCTGAACGTTTTGATATTATGAAGACCGTGATGGATTGCAAGATGGCTGAGGGCAATTCAGTTGGCGAACACGTGGTCAATATGATTGGCTACGCTGAAAGGCTTAAAACCCTGGAATTTCCAATTCCACCAGCCCATATGATGGACATGTTGCTTGCTTCACTCCCCCCGTCTTACGACGGTTTTATCATGAACTACAACATGAGTGGGATGGAGAAGACACCAAATGAGGTGCTCGCCATGCTGAAAATTGCGGAAGGAGGACTGCGGAAAAATCGCAAGCAAGTGTTGCTTGTGAATAAAACCGCCGGTTTCAAAAAGAAAGGCAAGTCCAAGAAGGGCAAGGGGGCCGGTAAGACCGGCTCCCGAAGCAACTCTAAGGGCGGAGCCAAGAATGAAACTGAGTGCTTCTACTGCAAGGGCACAGGACACTGGAAGAGAAACTGCAAGAAGTATCTAGAAGATAAGAAGTCCGGGAAAACCGGAAATGGTATAACCGTTATACAGGTTAATGTCATTGACGTTTTGCTTGCTAGCGAAAATTATAAGTCTTGGGTATTTGATACCGGATCAGTTGCTCACATTTGCAACTCGATATAGGGGCTTCAGAAGGTGCGCAAGCTGGCAAAGAATGAAGTCGTGATGCGCGTCGGGAACGGTGTTGGGATCGCCGCTCAAGCCATCGGCATTATGCCTCTACGTCTCCCTTCAGGATTTACCTTAGAACTAAGTAACTGTTATTTTGTTCCGGCATTGTGTAGAAACATTATCTCTGGATCATGTTTAGTACACGATGGGTACTCCTACAAGTCTGAGAACAATGGTTGTTCACTTTATTGTAAGGATATGTTTTATGGATTTGCACCCATTATTGGGGGCCTTTTCATACTAAATCTTGAATGTGGAAATGATGTCTTTAACATGAATGCTAAACGCCTTAAGAAGGCTGATACCACCACCACTTACTTGTGGCACTGTCGGCTTGGCCACATCGGAAAGAAACGCATGCAAAGACTCCATAAAGATGGAGTTTTACCGTCTTTTGATTTTGAATCATTTGACACGTGTGAAGCTTGTCTGATGGGGAAAATGACCAAGACGCCGTTCACGGGTCATCCTGAACGGGCGGGTGAATTATTGGAAATAATACATAGTGATGTATGTGGTCCGATGAGCACAGCCGCACGGGGTGGGTATTTCTACTTCGTGACTTTTACTGATGATTCGAGTCGGTATGGCTATATCTACTTGATGAAGCATAAGTCGGAAACCTTTGAAAAGTTCAAAGATTTTCAGAATGAGATAGAAAATCATCGTAACAAAAGGATTAAGTTTCTGCGATCAGATCACGGGGGCGAATACCTTAGTCATGAGTTTAGCCAACATCTGAGTGACCGTGGAATCGTTTCACATCTTACGCCTCCCGGAACTCCACAGCGAAACGGAGTGTCGGAACGACGTAACCGAACCCTGTTAGACATGGTGAGGTCGATGATGTCTCTTACAGATCTGCCAATATCTTTTTGGGGTCACGCACTACTCACTGCCGCTTATACATTAAACAGAGCACCGTCTAAGTCTGTTGAGACGACACCATACGAGTTATGGCATGGGAAGAAACCCAATTTGTCACATCTCAAAATCTGGGGTTGTGAAACTTATGTAAAACGTTTACAACCAAGCAAACTCGATCCCAGATCAGACAAATGTTACTTTGTATGTTATCCTAAAGATACAGTTGGGTATTCTTTCTACCAACCCTCCGAGTGCAAAGTATTTGTCGCTAAAAACGGAGTCTTTCTCGAGAAAGAGTTTCTCGCTAAAGAATTGAGTGGGAGGACAGTACAGCTTGATGAGATTAGTGAATCTTCGGCAACCGTTGTTATGGCTAAGAAACCGGAAGTAATTCCGTAAATTATCCCTACAACTGAGCCGGAAGTTGTCGCATGTGATGAAGAAACTTCAGACAATGTTGTAACTGAACCGCGCAGATCAGGTAGGGCTATCCAGCCACCTGAGTGGTTTCATAACGAAATCTTCATCCTTGAAGACGATGAACCTGCGCACTACAAGGAAGCGATGGCAGGGCCCAGCTCAAGGGAATGGCACAAGGCCATGAAATCCGAAATGGAATCCATGTACGAAAATCAAGTTTGGAACTTGGTAGAACTTCCAAAATGCGTAAAGCCCATTGGTTGTAAATGGATTTTCAAAAGAAAGACAGACGCGGATGGTAACATTACTATCCATAAAGCTAGAGTTGTCGCGAAAGGGTTCACGCAAGTTCCAGGAGTGGACTACGACGAGACTTTCTCGCCCGTAGCTATGCTTAAGTCTGTTCGGATATTACTAGCAATTGCTGCTTATTTCGATTATGAAATATGGCAGATGGACGTCAAAACGGCTTTCCTAAATGGAAATCTCAAAGAAGATGTATACATGATACAGCCTGAAGGTTTTGTCGTTCATGAGGATGCTGGAAAGGTATGCAAACTTCAGAAGGCCATTTATGGTCTGAAGCAAGCGTCAAGGAGATGGAACATTCGTTTTGATGAAGTAGTCAAAGAGTTTGACTTCATCAGGAATGACGAAGAATCTTGTGTTTACAAGAAGTTTAGTGAGAGCGCAAAAGCATTTCTAATCTTGTATGTGGATGACATATTGTTGATTGGAAATGACGTGAATTTTCTTAGCGAAATAAAAGACTCAATGAAGAAGAGTTTTTCAATGAAAGACTTAGGCGAAGCGCCATATGTATTGGGCATCAGAATCTATAGAGATAGATCAAAACGCCTGATAGCGCTTAGCCAAAGCACGTACATTGACAAGGTGTTGAAAAGGTTCAACATGGAGAACTCCAAGAAAGGCCTACTCCCCATGTCACCTGGCACAGTGCTTTGCAAGAATCAGTGTCCTCGGACTCTCGATGAGCGAGTACAAATGAATGATGTTCCATATGCTTCGGCAGTTGGTTCTATTATGTATGCCATGCTATGTACAAGACCGGATGTTTCCTATGCGCTAAGTGTTAGCAGCCGGTACCAAAGTGATCCAGGATTGGAACACTGGGCCGCAGTCAAAGCTATTCTTAAGTACCTCAGAAGGACCAAGGATTTACTCCTTGTGTATGGAGGTGATGAAGAGCTCATTGTAAGTGGTTACACTGATGCAGGCTTCATGACTGACCCAGATGACTTCAAATCTCAATCAGGCTATGTTTTCATATTGAACGGTGGCGCAGTTGATTGGAAAAGTTCCAAACAAAAGACTGTGGCGGATTCTACGACGAAGGCGGAATATGTTGCAGCTTCAGAAGCCTCCAAGGAGGCGGTCTGGATCAAGCAGTTTCTTGAAGACCTTGGTGTGGTTCCAAGTGCGCTGGACCCGGTGGAGATCTATTGTGATAATAGTGGCGCCGTGGCTCAGGCTAGGGAGCCATCTTCGCACCATAAGACAAGACATATTGAACGCAAATATAAACTCATTCGACATCATGTCGAAGCGGGTTTAGTGAAAGTACGCAAAGTTCACACGGATCTGAACGTGTCAGACCCAATGACAAAGCCTCTACCACGAGCAAAGCATGAGCACCACCGGATAGCCATTGGTGTTAGGAAAGTCATGTAACTGGATTATGACTCTAGTGCAAGTGGGAGTCTGTAGGAGATATGCCCTAGAGGCAGTAATAACAGTTATTTTGTATCTCCAAGTTTGTAATGAATGTTTATGTTCCATGCTATAACTGCAATGATTCTCGAGTCTACAATATCCACGAGGCTCGGAGGGAAACTCATGTGCACGTGTGGTATAATAAACGGTAAAATGTATTCCTAGTCATGCCTCTAAGACTGGCTCAAGTATTGCATGATCATCCTGTTTTCCTGATCATGGGCATGACTATGCCGGCAATTTTGAGGGCACAATATTAGAAGAACACTTGTGTTGAATCGACCCGAATTGATGTTATGCTATGAGATACATTCGTCACAAGTTAATGGTTTATAACACAGAAAAAGTTAATGTTTGCATGATTCCTTAGACCATGAGAGTGTCGAGTTCCTTCATTCTTGCTTCGTGAAGTTTCGGGTTTGTTAAACATCATCCATAACTGGGTGGCTATTACGGCGGCTTACGGGTTCACGGAAAAGCATGACAAGGAACGAGATAGCTCAAGATTGGGATTTGCTCCTCCGACGATGGAGAGATAATCTTAGGGCCCTCTCGGTGTTACGGTGTCCATCATCATCTGGCCAGACACAAAGTGATTTGATCACGGGGATGCCGGAATGCGGAAACGAGATAAGAGAACAAAACCGGTAACAACGCTACTGGCATAGTGGACAAGTGTTGATTCACGGGGATGCCGATAAATCTCACCTCGGATGTTTGTAACATATCGCGAAGCAACATGAATAGCACACGGCAACCGGAGGTTCACTCGAATATTTATTCGTGTGGGTATAGGGGTCAATATGGGTGTCCACGGTTCCGCTATTGATCATTGATCGAAAAGTGTTCCGGTCATGTCTATACTTCACCGAACCTACAGGGTCACACGCTTAAGGGTCATCTATCTGCTGAATACTAGACAGGGAGTCTGAGAGAAAGTCACCGGAAAAGTTTCGGAGACAACGGAAGAGTTCCGGAGTGAGAACACCGGAAGAGTTTCGGTAAAACTGAAAAGTTATTTCGGAGTATACCATTAAGTCAAATTGGTTTCGGCACATGCCTGGAAATTCTTGGAGGGTGCCAGAATTGTTCTGGGAACTTCTGGGATTTTTCCGGGGAAAAAACCGGAAATGTTCCGGAGCTGCCGGAACCGCTTTGGTTGCTTTTCGCTGATGAAAATCATTGATCTGAAAATGTTCGGAATGCGTCCAGAATTATTTTAGTGGGTACTGGAATTATTCTAAGACCCACAGAAATATTTTCGGATTTATCGGTCGCGGAAAAATGGGTTCATGAATAGTGAAAAAGCACTTTAAAGCCACATTTTTGGGCTTTGTCCCAAAATATCTTCGGGATGACATGGATGGATGAGAGCCCCTCATGGGGGGGGGGGCCCACTTGTGGTGGCCGGCCAAGGGAGGAGCTCCTCCATGGAGCTCCTCTAGCCTTCCCATTATGCCCCTTTTGAAACTCCATGTGATGGTTTTTTTTTGGGTATTTCAAGTGCCACCCTACCCCTTGGGTTTTCCTATAAATAGAGGTGGAGAGGCACTCCACACTCACTCCTTACTCTCATACAAATGCCATGCATGATCTGGCCTTCTCTCTCCCTCCCACCGAAATAGTTTCGTAGAGCCGAAAGGCTGTCTAGGTTCCGGCAGGAACTAGTTCTGGACGGCGAAGCCCTGCAGGATAGCTGACACCGTATGTGTGCAACCCCGTAAAGAGGTCGTAGGTTCGATCTTTTGCCCGAGGGGCTATTCGAGGGTCCTCCTGGAGGGCTGTCCGAGTTACCGTTCGAGCTTCGATGGTCTTACCGAAGGGCTGTCCGTGACATCGTCTGGGGGACTGTCCGACCGCCTCTCGAAGGGCTGTCTGACGAGGGAGTACATCCTCGCGGTTGGGAGGTTGTAAATCCTAGCTGCGGGGATCTGCACCGACGATCTACATCGACTCTACTTTCGCTGCGCTACGAGTCGGTAATGATCAGATCAAACCTTATATGCAGTCTCCATAGTGAACCTGGGCGTGCTCGCTGTACCGAATTTTTTTGTTTTCTGTCGCGTTCCCCAACACCTCCGACTATTCAACACCGACGCCACAACACGAGGCCGCCTCCCCACCAAGCCACGGGCCTCCACCTCGACATGGGCAGAGAAACGGCCGAGGCAAGCGTAGGAGAGCAACCAGCCCGCGGTAGAGGGGCCAAGTCAAACCGCAACACCAGCGACCAACCAGCGCCGTCGGCCAACTGCCAACGAGCGCTTGATACCTCCTTTTATTGATCCGGTAATGGAACAGAAAAGTGTATCCCGCACCTATTTCCCCAGAGGTGACCCTGGGTTATCGAACCCACGAGAGGAAGATTCCCTTGAAGCTATGGTCTCTAACAAGCTTTTGTCAAAGTGTCAAATCCATCTTTTGACCGAATCAAGCAAGCAAATAGTGATTCAAACACTTATAATAAAAAGAGGTACGGGTATGAGGTCTTAATGCTTACAACCATGTATTTGTGTTGGGACAAGATATGATCTTAATTTGTGCGCTGGAAGTCACCCATCGAGATGTGCTTGTTATGGATCGAAGTGGGGGATGTGTCTAAATAACATCTTGACCGGCACGAGTCCTACATCAAGAATCAATTGTCCTATCGCAGGCCCTTCGCACGGGGTTGCCTCGATAATTAAGATAATAAAATCAGACAAGAGCTTTGGGCGTTTAATGACTACACCTCATGTATCCCCAAGAATATGATCCATGGTATCCTACTAAACCTTACTGTCATCGGTGTTCGGTATAACACTTCACGGTCTCCTCGCTCCTAGCCTCACCGGTGCTCGATCTCCATGATCCTGGGTACCTGCAGGGATGAAGATCGCGGACAAGACAAGAGACATCTACGAAACAATTTTGTTTCACACATACGGGACGTTATTTCAAAGCCCTTCCATTGTTCCCCACAACAAATACAGAGGGTTGCAAGGCTCATGCCTCAACCCATACCTTACCGAACTACTCACACATGGAGATCAGATCACGAGAAGAAAACATTGAAGAACACATCTTGAAGATTGATTGATTGCAAATATGTCTTACAATGGATGCCTTGTGCGATGCACGATTACAAGTATGAACTAGATGAGGAAGCACTATGATGGTGATGGTGGCTATGGAGATGGAAATGGCGGCGACTAGGGTTTGTGGATGAAGATGATGATGAAGGTGTTCTGGCTGCTGGTGACGCTCTCCCCGTGCTCGTTCTGTTGACATTTCGATGGGGTCCCCTTTATAAAAGTTGTACAGGTGGACGATCTACCTCGTTTTCCACGCCATACGGGCGCTCATACGGGCGGGCGCCGTCTTTTGCTCTGTTTCCGCGGAGACGCCTCCTGTTGATTCCTTCTTCCATTCTCCTTCCTTTCCATTCCCACACGTGATTTCTTCCCTTTTTAGCCCATTTCCTGTGGAAACGCATCAAAGAGAGGATTTGTGAAATCCTTTGCATTTATTAGTCATTAGTAATAATATCAGACCGAATATCTCTTTTTAAATGAAATATCTCGGTTTAAACAAAGGTGAATGAGTGCAAAAATATCACTCATCAGTGCTACCTGGAGAGGAGAGGGTCGCCCCATCAGATTTGGCAACTCCAGATCCAAACAGGGGGACCCCATGGCATCCGGCACCTCCGGCCACCAGGTGGTAGCCGGTACCTCCGGCCGCCAAGCATCCAACTCCGTCGGCTCCCCGCGACTCGCTCCACCCCCTCTGCACCATAATCAAGGGCCGCCGCTCCAACCTACAGCACCCAGCCGCCACACGCCCGCGGTCGAAGATTATCACCGCCACCCACCTTCGCCTAGAAGCATGGAGGAGGCTGCCGACCGCGGCCCACGCCGCATACGAAGCACCGGCCGGAGGAGCCGCCCATGCCAGATCAGATCTGGCAGGTCCCCCGATGTCGCCTCGAGCACGCCCCGCCACCAGCTCTGCCACGGCGCCCCCTTCACCAGCCAACGACCATGGTGGAGCCGGCCGCACGCAGCCCATGCCGCCCTCAGCCCACGACGTGCAACGACAGAACGGTGCGAGCGGATCAGGCCCCTGCCGTCCCACACGCTGCCACCCGAGGGAGAAGGACGCGCAGCCTCCGCACCTGACCAGAGCACCAAGACGACGCCGCTCCGCTGCCTGAGGAAGAGGCTGCCGCCCCGCATGCCGACCATCGCGCCGCCAGGCCCTGCGGCAACCCGGCACCTCCTCACGCATGGCCATCCCGTGCTGGCCACCATAACGCGAGGAGAGGAATCAGGCCCCGCCGCCACCCACGCCGGCCGGGCTTTGCCCGGCGGCGCCTCGGGGCGGTGGGGGGGAGGAGAGCCGGGAGAGTGGGAGGGAGTGGCGGCGGCGCTAGGGTTTCCCCCGGTCGCTCACGGGAGCAATGCGGGAAGGGGGGAGAAAAAAGAAAAACGGTGTTTTCGGTGCTTGGCTGATTTCAACTGTGTGAACACTGGGGATGTTACGAGGTTGGGAACCTGCAAACATTCAACCAAAAATATGACAATTTCTCTTCTGTAAAAAAATAGAAAAGGAATATATTTCTTTCTTTTTATTCTTGCACAAATTTTTTTCTTCTGCGAATATTTTGAATGTCATAAATTCCCAGCATTCCCTACATCCATTTATTTATTTATTTATTCACTTTGTTAATATTCATTATTCTTCAAGATGAAGCGTGCATTCACACTGTACCTTAGGCAACTACATGCACTCATTTTGCCAAAACGGAAAATTGCGCGGTTACGCTAGGTACCGGCAAGGTGGTCTCCAATAGAGAGCTGCCATCTAACACTATGTGGGCCAAGTATCTTTGTATTGTATTTCTTTTTTAGATTTCCCACTTTCATATTTTTACTCGCTCTTTTCAGCAGCTGGCCCCCACGAGTGTACTTTGCATGCATGCATGACCGTGTGGTAGAATCACTCTCCCCTCTTCCATACAATAAATCCAATCATTTCTTTCTCCTTGGCTAATTTAAAACATCCATATCTTTTAAACCATTTATTCGTTTTTGAATCTTTTTTTATATTTGAATTCCTCGCGTCAAAACCATTAAAATGATATCAAGCTTCGATATTTTCAACCACGTTTAAATTTGAACGTATATTTCACATTTCAAAAATAATCCATTTTACAATGATACATTATAATTTCACTTTCTGTAGTCACTATTGCACAATTCAGAACATACATTTCACTTTCCACTGGCTTGTTTCACAAAAGAACACCTATTTCAGTTGCACATTTTTCAAAAAACATATTTCACTCTTTTTAAGTAAACTATTACACATGTCCAAATAATCAGTTTCACAATGATACATTACAATGTCACGTTTTGTGGTTAGTATTTCACAATTCAAAACCTACATTTTACATTTCACTGTCATGTTTCACAAAATTCAAACCTATTTCAATTTCACATTTTTGAAATAACATATTTCACTTTTTTCAAAAAATCAATTTCACATTGATACATCATAATTTCACTTTTCATGGTTACTACTTCACAATTCAGAACCTATATTTTATATTTCACTGCCATGTTTCACAAAAATCACATCTATTTCAATTACACATTTTTTAAATAATATATTTCACCCTTTCAAAAAAATCTGTTTCACATTGATGCATTATAATTTCACTTTTTGTGGTTACTATTTCACAATCAGAACCTACATTTTACATTTCATTGCCCTGTTTCATAAAATTCACATCTATTTCAATTGCACATTTTTCAAATAACATTTTCACTCTTTTGAAACAAACTGTTACCCATTTTAAAATAGCCAGTTTCACAAAGTTGACATTTCAGTTTCATATCTTGGATAAATAGTTTCTATGAAATAGGTTGGTTTAACATATTTCTATTGAAATAGTTTTTTTTTCCAAAACTTTCTAGTGAAATAGGTTTGTTTCACATATGGAATGTGAAACATTAAAATTTAAATGTGTTTGAAATGTATCCAAGATTGGTCTTGTTTAAAAGGCCTTGGCGCCAGGAGTTCAAATATATAAAAAGGAATTCAAATAGGAACTTATGGTTTAAAAGATATGCATGATTTAATTTAGTAAAGGTGAAATAAAAGGATGGATTTAAGAGAAGAGAGAGAGTGGACTGTTAGCTTCCTGCCACGCCAAGGACAAAATGACGGGGACCACTAGCTGTATTTTGATGATGTATACTTAGTGTATAGCAGAAATAAGAATAAAGTGGTCCCAGCCGCACGCATCTTGACGCGCACATTGGATGGCGGATTTCTTGCCGCTAGGTACAGTCACGGCGCAAAATTCCCAGCATTCCCTACATCCATTTATTTATTTATTTATTTATGTATTCACTTTGTTAATATTCATTATTCTTCAAGATGAAGCGTGCATTCACACTGTACCTCAGGCAACTACATGCACTCATTTTGCTGTTGGAGGATGGTTGGGTCAATGCAATGTAAGCGGAGGTTGGAGGAGGCATCGTCCAGTCTAAGACATGAAGGGTCAAATCTCTTAGCGTCCAAATGCATGCTCACAATATAAATATTGCACTAGTGTGGGCTTGAACAACTACTTCCAAGTCACAACTAATCCAGTCAGCAAAATCTGATCAAAAAGCATGCCGTGATGCATCATCCCCGTTCCCACCATATTGACCGCTGAGCCGCGAATATGTGTGCTGTTTTGAGCGGTTAAGCTACTGTCACATTCGACGGCTGAGTACTTAAACATCCTCCTTCAGCTTTCATCTCCATACTCCATAGCTGTAACCTGTAAACAACAACAATGGCGTCCTCTGGTGTCTTGTTTCCAGGCTTTGTTTGGTTCCTATGCCTCTTTTGCTTCCTTTCCAGCCTACCACTAGCCATCTGCAATGAAACTGAAAATGATAGGCAAGCTCTCCTCTGCTTCAAGTACCGGCTCTCGGGTCCAGCAGGAGTTTTAGCTTCATGGAGCAACACGTCCCTGGACGTTTGCGAGTGGCATGGGATCACGTGCAGCACGGTGTTCCCTCGTCGTGTGATTGCGCTGGACCTTGAGTCACAAGGCATCTCAGGCGCCATATCACCTTGCGTTGCCCACCTGACCTCTCTTGCAAGGCTGCAGCTGTCAAACAATAGCTTCAATGGTGGCATACCATCAGAGCTTGGCCTCCTGAGCCGGCTCCGTGAGCTCAACCTCAGCAAGAACACTTTGGAAGGTAACATACCGCCATCTCTGGGTAGCAGCCGTTCTCTTACATATGTCGACCTTGGGGTGAATGCTCTGAAAGGGGTCATCCCGGAGTCCCTAGCAAATAGTTCATCCCTCCAAGTACTTTGGCTCATGCGCAATAGTCTTACCGGAAAACTACCAAAGGCTCTCTTCAGCACATCGTCTCTTCTTGATATTTCCCTCCAACAGAACAACCTTGTTGGTTCTATACCTATTGTTTCTGCCACCGCTCCCCCTATTCAATACCTCGATTTAAGGCACAATCATATTTCAGGAAAAATACCTTCCTCGCTAGGGAACCTTTCCTCCCTCATCGATCTTCGTATTACAGAGAATAATTTAGTAGGGAGTATACCAGACAGCTTAGGTCATATCTCAACACTGCAGATACTGGCCTTAACTGCCAACAACTTGTCTGGGACAGTTCCACCATCTCTATTCAATATGTCATCTCTGACATTTCTTGGCTTAGGAAACAACTCGCTTGCTGGAAGGCTACCCTCCAATATTGGCTACACACTCCCGAATATTCAGGGTTTAATCCTCTCATCAAACAAGTTTGATGGCCCAATCCCAGCTTCTTTCCCCAGAGCTTACAACCTTCTTCATCTTCACCTGTATAACAACAGCCTAACTGGGCTCATTCCCTTCTTTGGGTCATTGCCTAATTTGGAGGATCTTGATTTGTCATACAACCAGCTAGAAGCGGGAAACTGGGGATTTGTCTCTTCACTTGCAAATTGTACCAGGTTGACTAAACTGATGTTGGCTGGGAACAATCTCCAAGGAAAATTGCCAAGTTCTATCGGCAATCTTTCCAATAGTCTCCAGTGGTTGTGGCTAAGGAAAAACAATATTTCTGGGCCTATACCGCCAGAGATTGGCAATCTTAAGAGCCTCCGCAGGTTGTACATGGATTACAATCTTATCACTGGAAATATACCAGCAACAATTGGTAATTTACACAGCTTGGTCCATCTATCCTTTGCCCAAAACAGACTGTCAGGGCAAATCCCGGATACTATTGGTAATCTGGTTCAGCTAAATTCTCTGAAATTGGATGGGAACAACATTAGCGGAAGGATACCTGCAGGTATAGGACGTTGTAATCAACTCCAAATACTCAACCTTGCTCACAACTCACTAGATGGGAATATACCAAGTGAAATCTTCAAAATTTCTTCGCTTTCTGAAGAATTGGACTTGTCACACAATTACCTATCTGGGGGAGTGCCAGTGGAAGTTGGCAATCTCATTAATGTGAACAAAATTAGCATATCAGATAACAGGTTGTCTGGCAACATCCCATCCACTCTTGGCCAGTGTGTGGTTCTGGAGTACTTGGATATTTCTCATAACAATTTGTCCGGAAAGATTCCACAGTTCCTCACATCCTTAAGTTCCCTGCAAAATCTAAACTTATCCTTCAACAATTTTGATGGAGCAGTTCCAGGAGGCGGTATTTTTAACAATACTGGTGCAGTGTCAGTTGAAGGAAATCATGATTTGTGTACCAGCATTCCAACAGGAGGTATACCTCTTTGTTCAACACAAGTTGACAGAAAAGGGAAACAAAATTCATCGGCTCTAGTCCTACGGATAGTAATGCCAGCCGTTTCTGTTGTCCTATTAATTTTGTCATGTATTGCAACAATTTAGTGGAGGAAGAGGATGCAGGAAAATCCACATTTGCAAGAATTCAGTGAGCACATGAAGAAGATATCATATGAAGACATTGTAAGGGCAACAGATAGGTTTTCTCCAGCAAACCTAATTGGATCAGGATCATTTGGAGTGGTTTACAAGGGCAGTTTGAGGCTTCAGGAAGATCAAGTTGCCATCAAGATTTTCAGCCTAAACAATTATGGAGCAAATAGGAGCTTTATTGCAGAGTGTGAAGCCCTGCGAAATGTCCGTCACCGAAATCTTGTAAAGATCATCACATCATGTTCTTCTGTGGATTCTAATGGGGCTGATTTCAAGGCCCTAGTGTTCCAATACATGCCGAATGGGAACCTAGAAATGTGGCTGCATCCGGAAGACCTTGAACATGGTGAGAGACATATCCTGACTTTAAGCCGAAGGATCAATATTGGCTTGGATGTAGCCTTTGCTTTGGATTATCTTCATAACCAGTGTGCATTCTCCACTAATACACTGTGACCTAAAGCCAAGCAATATTCTTTTGGATCTTGACATGGTTGCCTATGTCACCGACTTTGGCCTGGCAAGGTTTCTATTCACAACATCAAATGTACAAGAAGGTGATTCAACAAGTCTGGCCGGCCTAAAAGGATCCATCGGATACATCCCTCCAGGTGAGACTAAGCATATCCTCAGTAATGTTGGACTATTGGGTTCGTTTTTTCTTTAGAGTTGTACATATACTGTAGATTTCTCTAATTGTGTTTGTAAATGTAAATGCAGAGTATGGCATGAGCGCAGAGATATCAACCAAGGGTGATGTCTACAGTTTTGGAGTGCTTCTGTTACAGATGATAACAGGGCGAAGTCCAACTGACAAAAATTTCAGTGATGGTGCAAGCCTTCATGAATTTGTTCGTAGAGCATTTCCAGATAATATTTGTGACGTTGTTGATCAAACAATGCTAGAAGATGACAGCAATGCACAAGAAGTAATAAAGAACTGTGTCATTCCACTTGTTAGAATAGGCCTCTCTTGCTCCATGACATCTCCCAAAGAGCGGCCGGACATGGGCCAAGTTTCTACCGAGATCCTTAGAATCAAGCATGTGGCCTCACGCATGTATGTCAGATGAAGCAAAGCATAGGCAGGATGGTTGCTAGCGACAGAAATTCGTGTAAAGAAGAATAATGATGTACTATCTTATGGCTTTTCCTTCTTTTGAATTCAGTTAGACAGATAGTGACCCTTGCAGACAGTGTAATCTTCTCTTTTGCTCTATTTCAGTTTTAATAATTTTCTTCTCTGATCTCAGAATTGCTATAACTCACGGCTGGGCTAGTTATTTTTTTCAACTGTAACTTCAAATTTCTTGAAATTTGAACAGTAGACTCACATGAATATAGTATCTGATTTTAGGAAATTTGAACAGTACAAATCATATGTTAACATCTTTAAATATATTTTTATTAATAATTTTATATTAATTAATCTCGAATATTAACAATAATAAACTGAATATTAACATATTTTAATCCTCAATATTGTGCATTGTTGGTATCTGAGCTAGTGTTTAATCACTGAAAGGTTGAAGTATCTAAATTTAGAAGTTAGCACAGGTAAAGTAATAAATGCTAAAGAAAATATTGATATAAGGTGCAGAATAAATCCCTCTGAAGAACATATTTGGCATACTACTCATAGCCAACTAAATACAATTGTTCATTTGATATATAGCTTTTTTATATCTCGGGGGAAAAGAAAAGACAACTTAGACCAAAATTTTGAAAGTTTATTTAGGAAATACCAAAGACTTGTAGAAAAGTACTCTGGGTTGAATAATAAAATTGATCTAGTTCTACATAAACTAGAGGAAGCAAAGGCAAAGCAGAATATAGTAGTTTGTAAGAATAACGACTACATTAAAGAAGAAGTGCTATCCATCGGAAAAAATATAGGCCACTATCCAAGTAAAAGTAAAGACCCAGGTGAGATTATTAGATACAATGGATATCGAAAAGATAGTGCAAGAAGTAAAAACTTTTATTATTTCATAAAGGATCGATCGGATACATCCCACCAGGTGAGATTAAGCATATCCTCAGCAATGTTAGATTGTTGGGTGTGTTTGTTCTTTACGGAGTTGCAACTTGCAAATACTGCAGATTCTCTAACTGTGTTTGTAAATGTAAATGCAGAGTATGGCATGAGTGAAGAGATATCAACCAAGGGTGATGTCTACAGTTTTGGAGTGAGTCTGTTCTGTCGCTTCATCAAGGTTTCATTTCCCAGCAACACAACAGACTCTAGTAAGTAAAAGAAGGAGCTCATAAACTGCATCAAAATCATAGCTAATAATGGCACCAAGCATTGGCAACCTGGTGAAAAATTAGAAGATGTCAAGAAAGCAATAACTGCTCGACTCTCAAAACCTCTACAAAATGCAAACCAGGACCAAATTTCAGTAGTGAGCCGGCTGCTGGCTCACTGGAATCAAATCAGGAAAATGTTTATATGAAAGATACACTCCAATTAGCTTCGATTGATCATGAGATCAGCGACCAGGCAATTAGTTACTCTTGGTAGTACTAGAATATTATGAAGGCAGTACCGGAAGTGATGAAGAACTGTGTCGTTCTAATGGTTAAAATAGGCCTCTCCTGCTCCATGACATCGCCCAAAGACCGGCCGGGCATGGGACAAGTTTCTGCCGAGATCCTTAGAATCAAGCATCTGGCCTCACACATGGATGTCAGATGAAGCAAAGATTGGCAGGATGGTACCTAGTGACAAAAATTCATGTAAAAAAGGAACAATGCTGTACTATCTTACATGGCTTTTCGAAAAGAAAAAAAGAGTTCAGTTAGTGACACTTGCAGACAGTACCCTTTACTTTTCATTTCGTTTTATGTTCAGACTTTCCCTTATTTGTACAAGTGAGTAGTATTTATACAAGCACAGCCCGAACGAACAGTGCTAGACCGATTTGCGCAGTCAGAGTAAATATTTGGGAAGCTGACTTGGAACCACATCGAAGATTAACTATCTTGGTAGCAGTCTGTTCTGCTGCCAGATCCTTAGCCACACTATTGTCTCTGAATAAGCTTCATTAAGGTTTCATTTCCCAGCAACACAACAGACTCTATCTAGTAAGTAAAAGAAGGAGCTCATAAACTGCATCAAAATCATAGCTAACAATGGCACCAAGCATTGGCAACCTGGTGAAAAATTAGAAGATGTCAACAAAGCAATAACTGCTCGACTCTCAAAACCTCTACAAGATGCAAACCAGGACCAAATTTCACTAGTGAGCCGGCTGCTGGCTCATTGGAATCAAATCAGGAAAATGTTTATACGAACCCTACGCTCCAATTAGCTTCGATTGATCATGAGATCAGCGGACCAGGCAATTAGTTAGTTGGTAGTACTAGCATATTATGAAGGCAGCAGGCTGGGTGGGAGGGAGGGAGGGAGGGGTCTCACCTCCGTCGGCGAAGGGATCTTGGTGCGGGCGGCGGCGGGGGCGGCGCAGAGCTCCATTGCGTCCTGGGCCTGGAGATGCGGGCCGATGTGACCCGCAGCGACGGGGCCGGCGACGTTTGGCCCGCTCCTCGGTGGCCGAGGCGCCGCAGAATGCCACGTCGAGCAGGGGCGGTAGCGGCATCCGGGCCGGAGGACGCGCCCGCCGTGCTGGAATCGGAAACCCTCCTCGACGATGCCGCATTGATTGCGCCAGATCGAAACCGGATTCACCAAATCGCAGTCACGGTCCGAATCCCACCCCGCCGTGATCGGAACGGTTTGCTCTGCCGCGCTACGTTTTAATCACCTGCCTTTTTGGGCTAATCACGGTCCGAATCACGTTTTGGCGCTAAGCTGGACTAATGCCAGATTACAGAGCTTAATAGGCCTAGTACCGCCTAGCTACTATAGGGAGCAATCATGGAAGGCAGCCGCCGCGTTCGGGAGAGTCCGCGTCCACCCCCGCCCTCGCCCCCGGCGTTGCGACCTATATATATACCAGCCGCCTTGCCGGAGAGCGGCAAGGAGCTAGCCAAGCCAAGGGCGTCTGATCTGATCGGCGGAGCAGAGGAGGAAAGCAGAGCACGCACGCGCACCGGAGCCAGCGATGCCGCGCTGCAAGGTCGCCATGAGGCTCGTCGAGAACGCGGGGGAGCGCGCCAAGAAGCACGCCAAGAGGGCCAAGGGGCTCCAGAAGAAGGCGCTGGAGCTCGCCACGCTCTGCGGGGTCCCGGTCGGGCTCGTCTGCACCGGTGCCGGCGCCGGGGCTCCGCCGCTCGAGTGGGAGTCGGAGGAGGGCGTGCTCGAGAGGTACCGACGCGCCGTCCCGCCGGAGGCCCGCGCGGGGCACACGCACCGTGCCTACCTCGAGACGGAGCTGGGCAAGCGGAGGGCCAAGCTCGCCAGGGCGCGGCACGGCTGCCCCGCCGCGCTCGCGGACTGGGACGAGGCGCTCAACGACATGACGCTGGACGACGCGCGGGAGCTGCTCGAGGCCATCGACGCGGCGCTGCGGGCCACGGGAGACAGGATGGAGGCGCTGGGCCTGCCTGATGGCCGCGGCCACGGCCCGCTCGATCAGCAGGTCACGCCGGACTCTTCCGACGACGCCGTCATGCCGCAGCAGCTCGGGCACGGTGGCGGGGTGCCCTGGGCCGGAGGCTACCCCGTGGACATGGCCGACGCCGCCGGCTTCCAGCAGCTGCAGATGGTGCCGTACGATGGCGGGAACAACGACGGCCTACTCGAGCGATTCCCAGGCGGACATGGCTTCCAGATGCAACCAGGGTGCGGCGGCTTCCAATGCGCCGGCGGCAACTACTCGGGCGGCGGCGACGGGATGATCGCGCCGGTCCTCGCCAATGCTGACTACAACTACTCGGGGTGCGGCGACCGGATGCTCGCTCCGGACTTCGCCAATGCTGGCTACAAGTACAACTACTCTGGCGGAGGCGATGGGATGCTCGCGCCGGGCCTCGCCAATGCTGGCTACAACTACTCGAGCGGTGGCGACGGGATGCTCGCGCCAGGCTTCGCCAATGCTGGCTACAACTACTCGGGCGGCGGCAACGAGATGCTCGCCCCGGGCTTCGCCAATGCTGACTACAAGTACAATTACTCGGTCGGCGGCGGCGACAAGATGCTCGCGCCGGGCTTCGGCAATGCTGGTTACGCCTGGCCTGATCTTACCATGTGGCACACCGACGAGGGGTACGACGCAGCAGAGATCGCCACCGGCGGCGACTACGTGAACACACTACCATCTGGGTACGGGTACCCCATGAGCATGAGCGCGGGCGACAACTTCACCAGTCTGGAGAGCAACTACACGGCGGCGCATTGGCAGGCCGAGGCGTTCCAGCGCTCCGACCTGAACTAGATAGACTAGAACTTTTGTCACGGAAGGTGTTTAGGTCGAGGAGGAAGAAAGCGTTCTACAGTATTACCAGGGGGGGGAAATGCAGTGGTAGTTTCGTAGCTAGCTACTGTAGAATATCTTAGGTTCTCTCATCTGTGTATTAGATTCATGGTTTTGTACGGAATTCGAAACCTTATATACAAGTATCTGCTATATTTGAGAATTTTCGCAAAAAGGATATGATCTCCGTGTTAACAAAATTCATATGCTCACAAAACATACCCCACATGTATTTTCCATCTAATTTGCCTTGCATACATGATTAACATTTCAACGACGGTTATTTTGTGTTTAGTAGTGCATGACTAAACACAATCTGGCACAAAAACATGTAGAAAATCTACCAACCTACTCCCTCCGTCCCATAATGTGTCCCATAATGTACGACGTTTTTTGACACTAATATAACATGAACATACAGGATTCCAACGACAGACTAAGCTAGTAGTGAAACTTATTTTCGTATTCTGTACCAAGAGATATTTTTAACACACTGGAATTTGCTACTGTACAGATGAACATCCAGGTTTAAGTAAAGATACAAGATTATAATACAGGCAAAGTTATTGGACAGGTGAAACAGAAACACGAAGAAAGGGCGTGTATAAACAGAATTCGATGTGGGAAAATGAAACATTTAGAAATGAAGTTGCTTGCACTGCGAAGCTACCGCCTCCGAGGGGCAGTAAGGGCACTTGAAAGGTCTGGAGCTGCTCTTCGATAACTTCATGATCGACTGCTTTGATACGGCGTGTCCACAGGGCATCAGCATCGGAGGGTTCTCGTCGCTCGACTGCTCCCTGAGCACCGGGCATACGAAGACTGAGTGGTACTGGAACTCTGGTCCAATGTCTATGGGGACTGGAAGCTGTTTCATGGTCTGCCACTCCTGCTTCTTGGCAGCCATTACCGTGGTTAGCTTCAACAAGGTTGGTAGCCCTTGAAAACCAGCTGATATGGCTACACTCAGTGGGCTATCGCTAGACTGACCTAAGAGGCTGCAGAACTGATGGATTAGCTCCTCGGCTAGCTTCTCCCAATGCGTCGATGACACAAACTCGGCATACGGGGACTGTTCAAGCCGGTCAGCCCAGATCAGGCAAGCCATTAGCTTCTGGATCTCTGCCTTGTGCAAGGCGGCAAAGGGCACCAAGTGAGTCCTCGCATATTGTAAAGCATCATCTCTCCTTCCTTTGGTGAGTATCTCAACAAACTGAAGAGAATGGAGCTTCAACTCAAGCATTGAGCTATTCTGCAACAGCTGATCATGGTTCTTGGCAGCCCAACTGAGCGCAGGCTCAAGGTTTCTTGCTTTCATTGCTTCAAGTATTCCATACATCTCCTGAAATGGCAATTTCAGGTAAGTCTCTTCTGATTCACCACACTCATGGACAAAGGAGTCTCCAAGATCAAAGAGACCCTGGCGATAGAAATGATTCGCTATTATGTTGTTTACTGTGCTGGCCTCAAAATCCACATTTCTATATGCCTTTGATATATCTGTATTAAAAGACTTCTCAAGAACCTTGAGATATTTGCCCAGTGCAACATTCAATTCCTTTTGACAGCCTTCGAGTTGGTTCAATGACACCATTTCATTCAGCTTGGCCTTCAATTCTGCAAGGATGGATGAATGGTCACAACTCTCCATGGAATCTGTATCCATCATCTGCATCTTGGATATTACCTGCTTAACTTCATCCACTATTTGATCAATAGCTTCCTGAACTTTTGTAGAAGATAACACACGTTTTTCAACAACTCGGTCAAAGGCCTCTCTTAGACTGTCAAGCTCCATTGTAGGACACCCAACTAAGTGGCACGGTTTTGGCACTGACTGTCCATGTCAAAAAATCACATATACATAAATAATTTGTTGAGAGAACTGTCATGAAGCAAAGAAAAAGAAAAGGTAACTAACAATGTCTAACTGCTGATAAACCAGAAAACAGAAATTAAAGCATATGTTTAAAACTTCAATGTTGTAAATAAACCTATGGTGATCAACAAGATACAAGAAACACAGTCAGCATCACTAACATTGAAGACAGTATCTAACATTCAATTTTATCTCACTCATGCTACACCACACTAAAAGTGTAAAATGTTGGCCAAATACTAGCAGTATCTTAGGAACACATTGGCAAGACACATAGTACTATTCTGAAACGACACCTACATAATATGTTGCTAAAATGATCACACATTCTCCTGAAGCTGCAGCACTAAGAGTAAATAAATAGAAGGCAACACCATGTTATCATCGTAACCCTATTCTCACAATTCACAAACACTAAGAATGCCTGGGGTTACCACCTCAGGGCAGCCAGCAAAAAAATTCACAACGAATCACCATTCAAAACTTCATACCTATGTTGGCCACAATAAGCCAGTGGGTTCCATGAAATCAATTTGTTAAGATGCCACATGCGTAAGAAAAAAAATGTATGGCATGGTTCTTGAGGGCATGGTTGCAAACACACTTTTTTTACGGGTAAAGCGTGAGCTTTATTACCAAGTGGGTTGGGCATATCACCCTTTACATGGTCAGCAACCTGTGCTGGTACATCATAGTCCCATAAAAGAGCTTCATCAGTGTTACACAAGAAGCCTAGCTTGGCCAAGTCATGATCAGCACTATTTGCTTCATGACGGCATGCTTGAACTTTGCAGATGGAGAACCAAGTGTGTTATCTGTACCTTCAGGTCATCCAACTCTACCGCATGTATCGATAAGTCCATGGCTCGGTTGTTCAAGGCCAAGGCAAGAAGTTGGGAGTCTGTCTCGACCCTTATAGCTCCCAACTCCACTGCGAGGGCAAACGCACTTTTTCACCAATAAAGGAAGAATTTTATTTCTCTTGCCCCACAGCCAACAGATTATTACAGGCTCCTGAGCAGTAAAACTTCACTACACAACCCAGCTGTACACCGAGCATCAAATAAAAGAAGTGCACACAGACCTTAGAACACCAAAATAAATATGCCCATAAACAGTGGCGGAGGACCCCGGTGGGCAAGGTGTGGCAGCCGCCACACCTTGATTCCGAGCAAAAATAAAAATTATACCTATGTATACGCTCGATCGACGGCTGGCTAGAGCCGGAAAAAATCGCTGATAAAAGGAGAAGGCCGTCGCTGCTTTATATGGGCCACGCAGCCACATATAATTGGGCCTAACCTAAGCGGCTAAGCGAGCGACTTCACGGCCAGCAAGACACGAACGAATCGAGCCAGGCAGCCAGCGCCCCAGTCCAGTACACGCACGCACACAGCCAGTCGCCAAGAACCCTAGCTAGAGCAGCGGCGGCGACGGCCAGGACCAGGCGGAGACGCGGAGTGGCGGACGGCGGGACGGCGTCACGGCGGTGAACGGTGGAGCCGCGGAGGGCGGCTGTGGATGTCGAGCAAGCAACAGGGGCGGCTGGGCGCAGCCGCGCAAGGAGCGGCGAGCGGCGGCTGTGGCTGCGGCCTAGCGGACGGCGGCATGGCGCGGCGGTCGCCAGCTCCGCGTCCTTCATGGCCGGCAAGGCAAGAAACTCTCTCGTGTTTGTTCTTCTCTTCTTCTGTTGTTATCTTGAGAACAGGAATGCTGCTGGTCATTGCTTGTTTGTTACTCACGATCGATGTTTCATTATTTCTTATTGTTTTTGATACAGAAAAAATCGTCAGAAGGTGGAAAGCAGGGTGGTTCTCTTCATGAAAAGCTCAAAAAGGATAAGCTTGTAGCCTACCGTCTCTTAATAAAGTGCAAGCCAGTAGAAGATGGAGAGGAAGGGGAAGGGCTAGCAAAGGGGAGAGGTATATTTTCTGAATTTTAGTAGCATTTTAGATTTTAGAATAGCTTCTAATATGCAATGTAGTGATTTTAGTGACATTTTAATGTTGTGAATTGCAGATTTGACAAGATATTTTTGAACTACTTGGTAGTGGCAGTGGCTCTAATCCAAGTACCCCATCAAGATCAAGTGAATTCCGCGGAAGAAGAGAATGCAAATTTTATGCCAGCCGAACAAGTGGAAGAACAGATTGCAGATTCAGTTGAAGCTATAGTGGAAGAGAATGTTGAGGTTCTAGGAGTTGAAGGTATAACTGTTTTTAGTCTATATTACATAAATGGTGATCCAGGACTTCGCATTCCAATTGATAAATCTGTCCCCCAACATTAGAGATGATGTTAAATTTGCTTTTGCATCAAAAAAAAAATTATGCTTAAGAGTTCGCCATACCTTAATTTTTTTTCGTCCTCCGCCTCTGCTTATACCCATGTAGTAGGAGACCCGTGTGCCATCCAAAATGTTTAGTTCATTGAGGAAACAATCTACTTAACAGGTTATCTAGTATTGAACACGAACGATAATCCCAACCATCAAATCCAACTCGGCGTGCAAGCCTGATTCATAAAGAGGATTTATATCGCGTGAAAACAGAATCAATACCAAAGCCACTTCACTTTCCAACCCCACTAAAGACTCAATTCAGATTCCTTGGGCACGCTATCCACAAAGAAGGCACACAATTCCAAAACCAAGCGCTACTAGAGCCAGCAAACAATTCCGCGACAAACAGGGTGGGATATAAGAGCAGCCCAGGCAAGCATGCTAGGGTTCGTCGCCGACGAAACGAAATAATTACAGGGGCGGATCCAGATGTTGTACGGGCACAGCTCAAAAATTAGTGGAAGCTCGGTGGGTTCTACCGATCAGCTGGATGGATGGTGGAAGGGTCATACCTGAAATCCAATCTCCGAGATTGCGGAACGGGGTGGAGACGGCAGGGAGGCGGCGGAGCGGGGACGGCGGTGGTGGCGGCGTCGCGCGGGGAGAGGCGGACGGGGCGGGCGTCGGCGGGGGCGGCACGGCGGTGGCGTTCTGTGGGAGAGATTTTGCTTAATGCCGCATTGGAGCGTTGGGTAGGTCAGGGGGCTAGGAGCCTAGGAGAGGGGCCTAGAGGGAGGAAGAGGAGAGAAAGGTACTGGACGGGACGGCGTCCAGGAAAAGTCCTACCGTGGAGATGGGGGATTGGATGGCACAGATTTTTCATTCGAAAGAAAACAAGCTAGTAGTACTGACTAGTACTAATAATATTATGAGGTATTTTCCTGCCCCCGAGGACAATGACAGCAAGATTCTCAGTTGCAATGAAAGCTGAGTCCTTGCTTACAAGCAAACAAACTATTCCCTTCAATCCATATTACTTGTAGCTCAAACGAATGTTCGGAGGGAGTACATATAATCGATCGCTCACTCGTACAACACTGCAGCATAAACTGCGTGGTATCACACCTAATCAGGTTGAATGTAATGATAGAATAGCAAATTCCATCTCACTAACAACCGAAGTGCACACACAAAAAATTCATCCTAGAGATTATCTTACACAGAAGCCAGTAATTGCCATTACTTTATAGTTATCTAATGATGATTGGACAATGGAAGATCCAGCAATAATGTCAGCCGCAAGGTCATTCTAACAAAAGCATAAGCTGCACCTTGCTGAATGAAGTAGACATGAAAGCAACAGCACAACCAGAGGGGAAATGATGTTAAAAAAAAGGAAAAAAACCATGTAGGCTCCGTCCGAAAATACTTATCCTAGAAATGGATAAAATGGATGTATCTATAACTAAAATAAGTCTAAATACATCCATTTCTAGGACAAGTATTTCCAGACGGAGGGAGTATTACATTAAGAATACACGCTGTTGAGTGTTAGCTAGCTACATTTTCTGACTGTACACCTAAATATACACATCTGCAACATAATGATCATCATACACACACAGAAAAGAATTTCTACATACAGGATGAGCAGTGCATTGGCCCCCAAAAAAGAATTTCTACAAAGTGTACATGAGCACATCAGAAGCAGCACCTTTGCGCCGGGCTAAGAGAGTTCGTCGCTTGACTGCGCCCCTGTGGCGACCTTGACGAACACATATTCCATGGTGGTGTCCGCGAGGCCCCATGCTTGCACTTCCACTCTCCTCTTGAGACTCTCCACGGCCATGAAAACATCTGCAATCCTAACTTCTTGCTTCGACAGCTCGTACTTCTGTGTTCCTGACAAATGATACACCTTCCTTGCGTTCGGCGAGAGCTTCAGCGCCAAATCCTCAACCTCGCGCTCGAACTCCGAGGATGTAGTCATCGTCAGCACATAATAGCCTCCATATCTAGCTATGAGCTGCGATTATAAAGTTCCAAGTACTTGTGTGAACAACATTGTCACAGCTGATCTTAAATCATGGAGAGGTTGTAAGAAAATGTATACATGATCATATACCTCTTTAGGCCTTCCTATGCACTGGAGTCTGCCATCTACCATAATACACAACCGATCGCAGAGAACTTCGGCTTCTTCCATGGAATGGGCTGCAAAGATGCCAAAGAGGATCAGTGGTTTGATGGCTACCATGGAAGAGGAAACAACTATGGCCAAGCACAAGCGAATGAATATGGTCATAGGTTGAAGGTTACTCGTAAGAATGATTGCTCTATCTTGCTTTGCTTGCTTCACAGCAGTCCAGAGACTCTTCCTCGAAGCTGGATCCAGTCCAGTGCTGGGCTCGTCCATGTACACTACCTGAGACGCATTTATAAAAGTATAAGCATGGATCAACCGGGGACTGAAGAAAATAAAGACGACGTCGAAAGCTATACTTTAGCATCTCCAATCAGCGAGATGGCCACGCTAAGCCGCCTCTTCATGCCACCGCTGTACTTCCTGACTTGCTTGTCAGCAGCACCACCAAGAAGTAAATTTACACTTCCTAAAGATTCTTCAACGGCCTAGAAATCATTGCCATTAGATGTCAAATTAGAAATCATTTTCATTTCAGTAAGTTTTTTTTTTAACTTACAAGGTCCAAAGCAGAGCCACTGAGGCTCTTCAGTCGACCATAAAACTGGAGATGTTCCCTGCCAGTCAGCATCTCCCATAGCATACTGCATCCCAAAAATAGAGACAACATAATGTGAGAATCAGAAGACGTTTATCATGAGCTTAACCAAAATTACTGAGAATCTCTTGAAACAAAGAAGTGTGTATCCTACTCATTCTGCGGGCAAACCCCCATGCTGTTGTATATGTTTTCCATGTCAGTGTGTATGCTGAAATCTTGTACAAATGCATTCCCTGATGTTGGCTTTGAAAACCCAATCATCTGTCAGGCATCAGCAAGAAGGATGAATACTACAACAGGATTAAAACATCATAACTAACCAATGATAGTACTCAACTTGGAACTTTGAAAAGGAGTTAGTAATTTAATCATGAAGGAAGATGGTTAAACTGACACGCAATACAGATGAATTATGAAGAAGATTGCAAATGAAAGAAACAGCATGGGCAAGATTATAAAATTAGAATTGATGTGTTTAAAAAATGAAGATTGGACAGAAATGACTTAATGTCTTCCGCATGTACATTGTAACAGAGTTAGGATATAGCAAGTCAATTAAGGTGACGAACCATGCTAATGAAAGAGCTCTTGCCAGCTCCATTAGGACCAAGAATTCCCAAACACTCTCCGTACGGCAAAGCAAGTGATAGACCTCGAACAGCATATTTATCAGGGTTACCATCCTTTCCATGATATACTTTCTTGAGATCATCACAGACAACAGCGTAGCCACTGTTCTGCTGCTGTAGTACTTGATCAACAGTCTCCCTCTGATTCACCATACCATAGTAATATGTCAGCACATAATCAAGGAGCAGGTGATGGTTGCGTGCATCACCTGATGCAGAGGACGGGATCTACCCTCCTTTTCGGAAAAAAAAAATCTGATATGCATGTGTATTCATGCATCAAAGGTAATATGGTTCCAAAGAAACGGATTAAAGCAATGGTAAATTTAGTTCACAATGACAACATAGGTTTTTTGGGACATAGGTAATTACATAGTTAAGTAAGTAATAAAATAATGGAACCCTACAGGTAATTTTTAACAATTCAAACTACACATAAAACGAGGTGAAAATTTGAACTGTGTGCGGGAGTGATGAACTGTAATATAATAACTTACTTCTTTAATAATGTCTAGCTTCTCCATTTCTACATGAACAGCATTATCGGCGACTTCGTTAACAGCTATTCTTCTCCAAGTGGGGTTCTTCCTTAGGAGACGTTTGATGATGGAAAGGAGACCGGAGTTGTTTCCAACTGAAGCAGCATAGTCAAAATAATATGCAACGGGAAGCAAAACCAACCACTCAACAATAATAATGATCAGCACATCCCTCATTCCATTTGTACGGTCATTTAGATCACTCCATCGCATGCCAGGATTTCCCGTTTCTGAAGCCCTAATAGCATATTGGCTAAGCTCATATAGTCCTCGATATAAAGAAAATGCAGGTATTATCTCCAGAACTGTAATCCAGTGTTCTGCAGTAACACAAGAAGAAAATGATGGTGAAACTGGAATAGGCAAGAGCGCAAGGTTGGTCTCAAAGTGGATGGTATATGTTCATCAGAAAAAAAGACATTTACTTGCTATGGCATGCTTAAAACTTAAAACTGTAACTAATTCTATTAAGCAAAGTTAATGTGAACTTTGAATAGGTTAAAACTTGAAATTTTGCTTAAAATGATCATGAACTTACTTGGAAATTTTCCACCTTCAAGAAAATTCCGAATAAGAGATCCTGCCATTAACCCTGATCCAAATAAGTACAGATATGCAATTGCTGGTACCAAGAAGATAAGAAGCAACAAACATCACATACCTTGCAGCAATGAACAATAGGTAAATAAAATGGTAAAATGATTTATACCTTGAGCAGTATTAACCTTTGAAAAGAATGTTGCAACTAGGAAGGATAATACAATCTGCAAGTTAATGAAACTGAAGAAGAAAACAAACTGGATACTGTAGTCATTCGTCTTGAAAAAATTTAGACCTGCAAAGTAACAACTGATTTATAAAAAAAACAACTGATTTATAAAAATGGCTTGATAATTGCTACACTTTTTATGATAACTGTGGTTGGATAGCTTTGATACCTATAAGGGATCCAAAAATGACAAATAGCACAAGATACACCGTAGACAAAATAAGGAAGTATGCGTAGTAGATAATCCAGTAAGGGCCATTTCCAAGCCCGTGCATTTTCATCATTGTTCGGAGCTTATGTTGCTTCTCATATACAAGGTATGTCAACATAACCTGCATTAGAACTTAAGAAGTTCAATCATTGCAATCATGCAACAATTTACTCTGCGTAAATTTTACTGTATGCTAGATATCCTCTTATAATTTGTCGAAAAAAAAAGATATCCTCTTATATTCAATCAAGTTCCTTGTTGTAACAAAAAAAAAATCAAATCTGGTACCATTTACCGGGAAAAGTAACGCAACAACCCATTCAAAAAAGAGGGGACCAATAAGAGAAGAAAAATCAATCGTCGGACGAGTTGCTTGCTTAGGCATTTCTTTTGTGAACTCAAGCAACATTTTTATGCCTGAACCTGGACCTTGTAGGAATTGGAGATAGGCATTTGAGACCTACATACATGTTGAGCAATATGTTAATGGGAGAATGAGTTATATTACTTCCTGACTGCGTTGATAAAAGAGCAACATAGCCCAAGTTAAAAATAGACTAATATCATTTTGGAAAAGTTGAAATTACTGTAGTGAATTGGGAACAGCTTTGATGAATTGGCATTCTTCTTAAAGGTAGGAAATTTAGTACTCCCTCCGATCCATATTAATTGTCGCTGATTTAGTATTGTATTAAATCAGCGACAATTAATATGGATCAGAGGGAGTAGGAAAAAGGATGCAGAAAGTGTCATTTAGTGATATGCTAGTAGCAAAGCAAGGTGTATACATGGATGTGCTTGCTCATCAGTTTTATCCTCTTTCACGACATGTTGCATGTTTTCATGGATCTTGTTGTGGATTTGTTATGGGGTCATAAAATGGTTCAGAGTTTAGAACAGTAAAATATGGAGGACAAAATATTTTCAGCAGGTTCATAACAAAATTAATAGTGACAGGTCAATGTTGTTATCAATGAAGTACATGGCACCCACCGCATTCAGTGAACGCGAAATGCGCAGAAGTCCGAATGGCGTTGGGACATAGGAGATATTCTGATAGGTCGAGTTATACAATGCAAGCACATGGAAACGCTTCTCATTTGAGTCTTGGAAATCATAAGCTATAGCAACAAAAGCAGTTAGTGTTACTCATGCATTAATGCTCACATATAATGAAACAACAGCACTATATGCATAAAGAAAGAAAGGTGTCAGACCCATTGCAACTTCACTTATTCCTTCCCCTATTTTCCCTTTCCGGTAACCCTTAAAGGTCTCCTCATTGATTGTTTTTGAACTATTCCGCCACAAGGGTAGAACTTGAACACACTTTATCTCTGCTAAATGAATATTCAGAAGTTCAAATATGAAATCCATTTCAACCAAACACTTCAAAAGAGGTGTATAAATGATAATACTGGAACGTCATCATGGGAATGCATTGAATTTGATGGTTCTTATGAAATAGACAAACAATGAAAATTATTATGCTAGACTATTCCGCTGAGAAACAGAAGTACCAATGCACACAAAATTTACCTTTCTGAACATTAATAGCATCAATTGTACTGCGGAGTGTAACTGAATCCCTGGACTTGCATTCCGACTGAAGAACATAAATGGGTACATCCGAGATAAAAGCAGGTTCAATGAAGCCCGTAGAAGTACCTGGCATATCTGTCCCCTGGAATTACATGATAAGAAAGCCAGTCTCGACCGACATGTTCCGTAAAGAAACATACATACAAGTAATAGTCTGGTTATTTTAACTTACCAGGAGAAGACCAGATATGCCTGCATTATCAGAAATATTTGAAAGTGGCGAATCTGTGAACATGTTTTGCATGACAGCTGTCAAACAAACAAGCAGAGTTGATGGTTAGAGGCATATGGTGAATGCGCTGTATGTGAGCAGACTTATCTATTACCCTTATTTCCATTGTTACTGGAAACAAAGAAATTCCGTTACAAAGAACACACTTTACTTCTTAGCATAATAGCTCAAGAAGATTTGTGGGGATTAAAATAGTTATATGATACAGATTACTTACTAGTAGATAAAGTTTCATTTGCCCCCGTGAACGGTATGGCGGCCGGACAGGATTGTGATTTTCTGCATGATTCAGAGGAATCCTGGATGGCACGATACTCGGGGCGGGGTACTTGCAAGAGAGCAGGCCATTCGGGAGGATTTGGTATAGGGCAACTGCCAGCCTGGTCCAGTGTAGAGTACTGAATGCCACACGCATTTTGGCAAGGACCTGTGCCATTCACCTCAACACACATGCAGCCACACTTGTATTTCGGTTTATCCAATAAATTGTTGATGACTCGCTGGAGTACACTGAGTAATACGCAGAGGTATATCGGAACTATGATTAGCCGAATGGTTGCCTTCCTGTTGCGTTTCTGCAAGGTGAAGAAACATGGTTTGCCACCTCTTAGCATGACCCAAATAGCCAGTATGCAATTACAGGAACTAATGTCAGTGATGCAATAAAAAGTTAGAAACTACCGGGTTTTTTTTTTTTGCACATCCCCCTTTTTTTAAAGGCAAATATGCTATATCTGATACCATGGTGAGCCACTCCTCCCAAAAAAAAAAATTCCTAAACTGACCACTCGCCAAAACATCGATGTGTAGCACATCCCTTTATTTTTCTTAATGTTTAACCAATAAAGTTGAAACATACTGGAAACATGTGCTAGCCATAATAACGAAATATATATAGTCTCTTATAAACAAATAAAAATATACTCCATATAAGAATCAACAATGGATGGTTTATTGTTCTTTATTAGCACTGATTAGTAAGAAAAACAATTATTTAAAACAAATACTGACTAGAATTACCACGTGCACAGTGCATTATCAAATCATCGTTGTGATGTCACAAACTGTATTAGCCAATGAGTGGTATTGACAACTTGACAACGACGCGTTCTCGATTTGCATCAAAATATTACAGCTTTCTGTTATCAAGTTAACAGGGTAATTGACCAGTCATTGCCAAAAGCTCAACAACAACAAAACTACGGTGAGTGTATGTCACTCCAAATTGTGGCCACAGTAGCAGTAGATTGTGGCAACATCACCAGGGAAGGTGACATTCATAACTCATAAGTCATTTTTCTAAAAAGGGTGAATTTTATTGGCTCAAAATGGAGCATCAAGAGGATAATAACTCATAAGTCATAACTCATAACCCCGGAGCGATGGAAGCTAGCAAATAAGCCTAAATTTCCACATCCATCTTGCAGCTGTAAAGCATCAGATCACCGCGCTCCTAATCCAATTATTGCTAAATGTTAAAGAACCAGGAAACCCCATCCAAGGGTTCCATGCTGCTAACCCCAAAAAGATTCGAAAAAAACTGCAGAACGGGCATGGATTGGACCTGGAAGATGAGATTTTTGTGCAGGAGGGCATTGGTCTGCGAGGCAAAGCTCGGCGGCCTTGATGCACCTCCACCACCAGCGGCGGCGGCCGCGGCGCTGGCGGCGCCCGACAAGGGCTCCATCTCGCGGCGGCAGTTCTTGGGTTTTCTCTCTCTTCTCTCTCTCTTTCTTTTGACTGGTCTGAAGGTGGAAGAGAAAGGGGCAGGAGTTCTTGGCCGTTTAGAAGGGGGGCTTTATAGGGTAACCACCCAATAGATTCTTCCCGCCACAATAGACTATTTTATATTTTTCGACCGACTCTTCTGATTTCGAGTGGTATTTCTTCAAACAGGTTTTCCCCCATTTTATAAACAGAAAAATATTGTTTTAGTCACATTGGTTGTGTGAGGAGACGGAACACGACTTAGCACGGGATGTCCCCTCCTATGAGGCTAGTCTTCCAGGGAAAGGGCCCAAGGCCTCTCACAATTCTGTGTTTCTCTCCGATTGAGCCTGGTTGACACATATGGGGCAGAAACGATGGCTCGCGAACCCAGGGTTGCGTAACAAGTGGTATCAAAGCCTATGTGCCAGAATAAATCTTGATAAACTCACGGGTGGTCGACCATGGTTGGTGGGCCCATGATGACCGATGTGTGAGCGAGAGATTGTTTCCACGTCGATTGTGGGAGGAGACAGAACATGTAATAAAAAAGTATATTTTTCATCTCTCAACTCTTGGCGAAGTCTAAATTAGTCTCCTAACTTCGAAACCGGGTAATTTGCATCCCAACTGTTGAAACTGGACAAGTTTCGCCCCTCCTCTCTGCTGACCTGGTTTTGATGCTGACTCATCCCGATTTTGACCGGCCCATGCCGACCGTGGCAAAGAAGACCCTCAAATTGACATGTCCTAATTTCTCTCTCTCTCTACTCGCACGCCCCCGCCACCTCAGGGTGTGCAAAACCGAACCGAACAAAAAAAACAAACCGAACTGAAAATCCGGTTTTTTTAGGTTTCGGTTTCGGTTTTGAAATCTAAAAACCATTTGCATTTCAGTTTTTTTGGTTAGAAACCGAAAACCATATGGTTAAACGGAATTAACCGAAATTGAGGTTTTTGGGGTTCAAAAGTGTAATGGGCTGCTATAGTACAATACTTTTTAGCCCATTTAGTGCTCCGGTTTACGTGATTAGTCTGACTACTAATCCAACGTCCCTTCTTTATTCTTTTCTAATTATTTTTCCCCATTATGATGTATATCATGTATTTACACGTGGAAAAGTTATGTGTTGGTTCAAAAATTCACGTCAAGTTTGGTTAATTTGGTTATTACCGAAATCGAACCTAAAGTAAATGGTTATTACCGAAACCGAACCGTATTTATGTATAAAACCGTATAAACCAAACCGAATGCACACCCTGACCGCCACCAGTTGCTGTCGGTGAGCTCATCTCGCACCATCCTCCTCTCTTATTTGCCTTTCCGTTTCTTCCCTTCTTTTCTCCATCCCGACTCCACCCACGCTGTCGTGCCGCCACCAACGTCTCGTGTGCGCCGTCGTCCGCAGATCGCAGTCTGGTGAGTCACCGTCGAATCGCACCAACCTGCCGTGGCTGACGACCACCGCCACCTTTGACCCCATCCCCACTAGATCCGGTCATCCACTGCTCCACCACCACCACCTCGAGCAGCGGCCAGATCCGGCCACGTCCAACACCACCTCGCCAGAGGCCGCCAACTGCTTCTAAGGCCTTGTACAACGCAAGTTGCTTGAAGATGTGCTCAGTAAAACAAATCATGTTTTTCTTAAGCATCGGTGTTTACTTTCTACAAGAGAGATGCCAAATTAAACGCTTGTCCTCTACAAATAAGCATTGGTGCTTAAGAAAACACTGATTTGTTTTTTTGAACGCCTCCTCTGAACACCTTACATTGTACAAGGCCTAAGCATGCATAAGAAACAGCCGGCACGGTCTTTAGTAAATGTGAAAGACCTCAACTTCTCGACCAGATTAATGAAATTTAAGCCAAAGGAATGTGTGATTTGCCCCCTGAAGAAACAGGGGTAAGTGGTATGTGTGATTTGAGTTTGACTTTGATACTTGTGTCGTGTGTGTTGAACCTCTCCGTTGGATGCTTTCTTCGAACCTTCCTGCATCTCGATTTACGCGGTTAGTTGATCCTTCAACTACAGTAAGTACGTAGGTGCACATTGCTAATTGCCAAGAAGCTACTGTAATACATACAGCAGTGCATTTCACGGTACATGCATCGATTGGCACTTTCTTCAAGCAATGTAAAACTACGGTAGTGTATCTGTTCACGTGTTCGCGGATCCCAGGAGCCCAAATCAACACGGGAGTCTGAGAGCTGCACTGACCGGAACGACGTCGACCTCCAAACCACGAAGAGTCAACAAGCGCACTAATGAAATGAGAGATATACCTTCCCCCCAGAAAAAAGAAACGAGAGATATACCAGCAGTCCATGTCGAAATAAGAAAGAGATATTACTACTCCGTGTGCTAGCTGCAGAATCAAGACTGGCTGTGGTGGATTTGGGTAGTAATTTGCGAGGAAGAAACCGATTGATCAGGTAGGCGCTTCATTTTAAAATATACTCGTACTACCTAGGACCAGTTCCATTGACTTCACGGGATGATCGGTCGTCCAGTTGCCCCGGAACCAGAATCCCCAGGTCGATCTAGACCAGATGACATCTACACGGTTTCTCCCGTCCCGTGTGAGTGGGAAGGGATGGCTCCTGCGTTGAGTCAATAACTCAAGATGGTGTTCCATGATTCATGATTCAGTGGTCGGTCGAATAGGCAAAGTCATCAATTTGACCAGCTGGAATGGCGTCCAATTAATCATCCAACTCAACGTTCTTTGCCTATTACTAGCGCAATGCCCCTGCGTTGCTACGGAACCATAAAAAGACGATAAGATACTACTGGCTCAGGAGATCATCAAAAGATGATGGTGTCTTACTGCTACCACATGGTTTATGATTAAAAAGAGAGCGTAAATATAACAAAATGCCATGTTGTAGTCATTGATGATTTTTAAGGACCATTGTAGGTCCTTTGCAAGAATTACGGTGAGATAACGTTTTAAATTTTATAACATAGGAGAATGGGCATGAGTACTTTGAACGCACATGATTGTGGATTTGGTAGGAGGACAACGTCTATGATCACGTTGAAATTGCAATGTGTTCGATGTCTTCTGCTATGCTATAGAACTGAATCGGTTGGGCATAGAAATTAAAATCAAGACTATGATTTTGAATTTGAGTTGTATGTATTTATAATCTGTGTTTTTATTAGAGTGGTGTTATCATATTAGGGTAGAGTGTATTTGTTTATTTGGGTACGTCTCACACCGAGTAAAAGTAATATTTGTTTATTATATCTTTTGGAAGGTTTCTAGTCTCACATATGAGTAGAAGTGCATTTGTTTATTTGTATGGTCCCACATGTGAACTCACCATCAACTCCAACCTTTATAAGTAGGAAAGATTAAGTTCAGATCATCAAACGTCCAGATTGTTGCACACACCCCAAAAAAAGCACAAATCTCGAATCAATCAGGGACTAACAAGATAAATTACCCATTCACATGTCCTATCATTGGATCGGCATCCAACCCAGTTGAAGAATCCTCCAAAGTTGATCAAAGTAGGGTATACCATATACAGATTAGACATATGGCTCCATAGACGATATACACAAAATGTGAAATTTTGAATTTGTTAAAAACGAGTGACATTGCGGCGATTCCATAATGTCAGAACTAAATGTAAGCAAATTTAGTGCCTCTTTGTGAGTTTGAATGATTAATGACAAAAATGGTTAGAGACTAATGTATTTGTGAGTATACACACGTGAAAGTTCCTGAGAAGAATTGGGTTTAACCAATGGGTTATGATCCCTAAATATTGTATGAAACAATTGAAGAATTCGGTGCGCCCTTCACGGACTTGAAGCTTGAAGAATTAGCAATTTTGTTAGTTTCTTTTTCTTATTTAGTTATAGGGCAAACCGCACTGTTAAAGGGGTTCAAAGTGAAGCTAACACTACTACATACGTGAATAGCACTGACACTCCTGTGGCCACCGGTCAGAGACGAGGCTCACCATAGACGGGCTAAATAATTGGTGTCAATGGTGAGTCTCTGAGAGCTATCCCAAATAGTTAACATTGACGGGTCCAGTTTTGAATGGTCAGTGATAAGTGCATCGTCCACCTTAAGCCGGCGATATGGCATCACAGACGGGTTGCTATAGGTGACTTCTCAATGGTATTGAGTCATAACTGACCACCACATTTAGTAGCCTGTCATTGATGTTTGTTCAAAATTTATGGCACTTCTTTACGTGTAGACGTAAACTGAAACAAAGAAGTATGAACACATTTCATGCTTCCTCAATAACTGGTCGGGCGTTGCGATTACGAAGGTGCTCGTTCGGCCATTTGGTCGTGGGTTCCCAATGGAACTTATTGAACCGACCGGCGAGGATTCCCACGATAGAGCTCGTTGAGCTACCGAAACACCTTTACCAGGATGCCCGTAGACATTCTCCGGCCATATATATATGGAGCAATGGCAGTTCTACCTCTCGTCATCTGCATTTCCTCACTCGCTTTCACGGTATCGCTGTTTCCTCGCTTGCTCTCTGCTCTCCGTCCGGTACATTCCAACTGGAGTTCTAGATGGCGGAAGTTGGTCAGATTCATCACTCCGATCATGGCTCCAATATAACTGTGACCGTTGATACGTCTCCAACGTATCTATAATTTTTTATTGTTCCATGTTATTATAGTATCAATCTTGGATGTTTTTATATGCAATTATATATTATTTTTTGAGACTAACCTATTAACCTAGTGCCCAGTGGCAGTTGTTGTTTTCTGCTTGTTTTTGGCTTTTCAGAAAAACAGTACCAAATGAAGTCCAAATGCCATGAAACTTTTTGAAGATTTTTTTCTGGACAAAAGAAACATTGGAAGCTTTGCGAGGAGGCCAGAAGCTTTACGGAGGCTTCACAAGGCAACAGGGCGCGCCCTAGGGGGGCGCGCCGTGTTGCCTTATGGGGCCCACGTGACTCCGTTTGACCTAATTCGACTTCTATAAATTCACAAATATTGGGAAACCCCCAGAGAGCCAGAAGAAATAACCTTTCCGCCGCCGCAAGCCTCTGTTCTTCCGCGATCCCATCTGGAGGCCTTTTCCGGTACTCTGCCGGAGGGGGAATCGATCACGGAGGGCTTCTACATCAACCTTGCTGCCCTTCCGATGATGTGTGACTAGTTTACCACAGACCTACGGGTCCATAGCTACTAGATAGATGGCTTCTTCTTTCTCTTTGATCTTCAATACAATGTTCTGCTTGATGTTCTTGAAGTTCTATCCGATGTAATCTTCTTTTGCGGTGTGTTTGTTGGGATCCGATGAATTATGAGTTTATGATCAGATTATTCATGAGAAATATTTGAGTCTTCTCTGAGCTCTTTTATGCATGATTGTTATACCTTTGTATTTCTCTCTGATCTATCGGTTTAGTTTGGCCTACTAGATTGATTTATCTTGCAATGGGAGAGGTGCTTTGTGATGGGTTCAATCTTGCGGTGCTCAATCCCAGTGACAGAAAGGGACATGACACGTATTTGTATTGTTGCCATTAAGGATAAAAAGATGGGGTTTATTCATATTGCTTGAATTTGCTTCTCTACATCATGTCATCTTGCTTAAGGCGTTACTCTATTTCATACTTAATACCCTAGATGCATGCTGGATAGCGGTCGATGGGTGGAGTAATAGTAGTAGATGCAGGCAGGAGTCGGTCTACTTGTCTCGGATGTGATGCCTATATACATGATCATTGACATGAATCCGTCATAATTATTTGCTATTCTGTCAATTGCCCAACAGTAATTTGTTTACCCACCGTATGTTTCTGCGCTCGAGAGAGAAGTCTCTAGTGAAAACTATGGCCCCCGGGTCTATCTTTATCATATTAAAAACCTAAAAATACCTTGTTGCAATTTATTTACTTTTATTTTAATTAGTATTTTAGTTTAGCTATTTACCTCTATAAGATTTAATCCTTGCAAGTAACCGCTAAGGGGATTGACAACCCTCTTATTTGTGTTGGGTGCAAGTGTTTGCTCTTGTGTGTGCAGGTGCGCTTAACTGAATTTTGCTTGGTTCTCCTACTGGATTGATAACCTTGGTTCTTAACTAAGGAAAATACTTATCTCTACTGTACTGCATCATCCTCTCCTCTTCGGGGAAATACCAACACAGACTACAAGTAGCAGGAAGAATTTCTGGCGCCGTTGCCGGGGAGACATTATCAAAATTACCAAGTACCTTCGCACAAATTATCATTCACTTGCATTTACTTTATTTACCTTTTATTTGCTTTTGCCTCTCGTTTTCATCTCCCCCACTTCTACAAAAAAATTACAAAAACACAAAAATATTTTATTTGCTAGTTTGCTTGCTTTGTCACGATGTCTCAAGAAAATACAAAATTGTGTGACTTTTTCAATACTAATAATAATGATTTTATTAGTACTCATATTGCTCCTCCCGCCACTAGTGCGGAGTCATGTGATATTAATGCTGTCTTGCTTAATCTTGTTATGAAAGAACAATTTTCTGGTAATCCTAATGAAGATCCTGGATCCCATCTAAATACTTTCATTGAACTTTGTGATATGCAAAAGAAGAAAGATGTGGATAATGATATTGTCAAATTAAAATTATTTCCTTTCTCACTATGAGATCGTGCTAAAACTTGGTTTTCATCCTTGCCTAGAAATAATATTGATTCATGGGATAAGTGTAAGGATGCTTTTATTACCAAGTATTTTCCTCCCGCTAAGATTATTTCTTTAAGAATTCAAATTATGAATTTTAAGCAACTTGAGCATGAACATGTTGCACAATCTTGGGAGATAATGAAATTAATGATAAGAAATTGCCCAACTCATGGTTTGAATTTATGGATGATCATATAAAAAATTTATGCGGGACTAAACTTTGTCTCTAGAAATTTGCTAGACTCTGCCGCAGGTGGTACTTTTATGGAAATTACATTGCGAGAAGCTACAAAACTTCTTGATAATATTATGGCAAATTATTCTCAATGGCACACTGAACGAACTCCAACCGGTAAGAAGGTAAATTCTGTTGAAGAAATTAATACTTTGAGTGATAAGATAGATGCTTTATTGAAATTGGTTGCTAGTAAAAATGCTCATATTGATCCTAATGATGTGCCATTGTCTACTTTAATTGAGAAAAATAATGATGCTATTGATGTGAACTTTGTCTCTAGAAATAATTTCAACAATAATGCTTATAGGGGTAATTTCAATGCTAGACCGTTTCCTGGAAATTCCTTTAATAATTATGGCAATCCTTATGGTAATACTTATAATAATAATAATAATAATAGGATGCCCTCTGATCTTGAAAGTAATATTAAAGTATTTATTAGTTCGCAAAAGAATTTTAATACTATGATAGAAGAAAAATTGAATAGAGTTGATGAATTGGCTAGGAACATGGATAGAATTGCTCATGATGTGGAAAATCTTAAAACTAAAATTTTGCCCTCCAAATATGATATAAATGAGTCTATTAAAGCTATCTATGTCTCCATTAATGAAAGTAAAGAAAGGACCGCTAGGTTGAGAGCTAAGCGAGAGTTTCTAGAAAAAGCGATTCCACCCGGTTTCTATCGTAGTAATGATGAAGATATTAAAATGATTGGTGTCACTCCTATTGAATCATCATTTAGTAACATAAAACTTGATGAAAAAGGGACTGGAGAAGACTCAACTTTAGATAGAAGGAGTCCCACTTGCTTGGAGGGTGATAATCTTCATCCTTTAATTAGTAATGAAAAAAGTGGGTTTGGAGAGGTCAAAACTTTAAATAGTAATGCACCCACTACTTTGGATTACAAGGACTTTAATTATGATAGTTGTTCTTTAATTGAGTGTATTTTCTTGTTGCAATCCATGATTAATTCACCAAATGCATATGAGCAAAATAAGGCTTTCACTAAACATATTGTAGAAGCCATGATGAAAGCACATGAAGAAAAACTTGAATTGGAAGTATCAATTCCTAGAAAATTACATGATGAATGGGAACCAACTATTAAAGTGAAAATTAAATATTATGAATGTAATGCTCTTTGTGATCTTGGTGCTAGCGTTTCCACCATACTTAAGTCTTTGTGTGATGTGGTAGGTCTCGCCGACATGGATCCTTGTTCCCTTAATTTGCATCTTGCGGATTCCACTATTAAAAAGCCATTGGGTAGAATAAATGATGTGCTTATTCTTGCAAATAGAAATTATGTACCCGTGGACTTTATTGTTCTTGACATTAAATGCAATCATTCTTGCCCCATAATACTTGGTAGGCCTTTTCTTCGAACTATTGGTGCCATTATTGATATGAAAGAAGGTAATATAAGATTTCAATTTCCACTAAAAAAAGGGATGGAACACTTCCCTAGAAAAAGAATTAAAGCACCTTATGAATCTATTATGAGGGCCACTTATAGAATTCACTTGAAGGATGACAACACTTGAAATTATGCATTATGCCTAGCTAGGGGCATAAAACAATAGCGCTTGTTGGGAGGCAACCCAATGAATAAAATAAATTTTTGCTTTTACCTACTGTTTTTGTGTGTTTGCATGATTATAGCTTCTTTTATGATTGTGTTTTTATGTTTTAATTAGTGTTTGTGCCAAGTAATGCCTTTGGGATGATGTTGATGATAGTATAATTGATGCTGTTTGGAAAACATAAAGTTTTGCATCCAGTGCTGGAATTTTAGTTCTGTATTGGAGAGTCAGAAAAATCTGAAATTTTTACACAGTATTGGTATATGAGTTTTTTACATTTTCCTAATTTTTCAGAATTTTTGGAGTTACAGAAGTATGGCTTTTAAATAGATCTTTACAGACTGTTCTGTTTTAGACAGATTTTGTTTTTGTTGCAAAGTTTGCTTATGTTGATGAATCTATGGATCGTATCGGGAGGTATGAGTCATGGAGAAGTTGGAGTAAAGCAGTATGATGCCAATATTAAATATGAATCAATTTACTACAGTACCTAAAGTTTAAGATTTGTTTGTTATACTAACGGATCTCACGAAGTTTCTGTTGAGTTTTGTGTGCTGAAGTTTTCAAGTTTTGGGTGAGACTCCGATGGATAAAGGAATAAGGAGTGGCAAGAGCCTAAGCTTGGGGATGCCCAAGGCACCCCAAGGTAATATTCAAGGAATAATCAAGCGTCTAAGCTTGGGGATGCCCCGGAAGGCATCCCCTCTTTCGTCTACAATCTATCGGTAACTCACTTGGAGCTATATTTTTATTCATCACATGATATGTGTTTTACTTGGAGCGTCTTGTGAAATAGTTTGTTTGCTTTTTTTTGCTTTTTAGTTTGTCACAATCATGTTTTCTGAACACACCTTTTTGAGAGGGACACACATTATTCGTGATTTGTTAGAATACTCTATGTGCTTCACTTATATCTTTTGAGCTAGGCAGTTGCTCTAGTGCTTCACTTATATCTTTTAGAGCACGGCGGTGGTTATATTTTAAAGAAATAGTTGCACTCTCATGCTTCACTTATATCTTTTTGAGAGTCTCATGATAGCAATGGTAATATGCACGGGTTATGAATTTGGTCCTGATATGATAGGTATTCAAGAGGGATATAATAAAAACTTTCATGTAGATCACTGAATATGATAAATTTTATTCCTTGCAATAGTTTTGTGATATTAAGATGGTAATATGTGAGAGGTATTAGTAGATAATTGTGATTTAGTAAGAATAATTGTGTTAAGGTTTGTGATTCCCGAAGCATGCACGTATGGTCTGTCGTTATGCTAAGAAGTTGGAGCATGATTTATTATTGATTGTCTTCCTTTGTGTGGCGGTCGGGGGGGCGCGATGGTTAACTCCTACCAACCTCCCCCCTAGGAGCATGCGTAGTAGTACTTTGCTTCGAGGACTAATAAACTTTCGCAATAAGTATGTGAGTTTTTTATGACTAATGTGAGTCCATGGATCATACGTACTCTCACCCTTTCGCAATTTGCTAGCCTCTTCGGTACCGTGCATTGCCCTTTCTCACATCGAGAGTTGGTGCAAACTTCGCCGGTACATCCAAACCCCGTGATATAATACGCTCTATCACACATAAGCCTCCTTATATCTTCCTCAAAACAGCCACCATACCTACCTATCATGGCATTTCCATAGCCATTCCGAGATATATTGCCATGCAACTTCCACCGTTCCGTTTTCATGACATACATCATCATTGCCATATTGCTTTGCATGATCATATAGCTGACATAGTATTTGTGGCTCAGCCACCGTTCATCATTTTTATACATGTTACGCTAGCATCATTGCACATCCTGGTACACTGTCAGAGGCATTCATATAGAGTCATATTTTTCTTCTAGTATCGAGTTGTAACGTTGAGTTGTAAGTAAATAGAAGTGTGATGATCATCATTATTAGAGCATTGTCCCAGTGAGGTAAGAATGATGGAGACTAATGAGTCCTCAAAAAAGTGGGGATGAGGTCCATGAGATCGTTCTAAAATAAAAAGAAAGAAAAAAAGAAAAAAAGAGAAAAGAAAGAAAAAAAATGAGAGAAAAAGAGAGAAGGGGCAGTGTTACTATCCTCTTTCCACACTTGTGCTTCAGAGTAGCACCATGTTTTTCACATAGAGAGTCTCCTATTTTGTCACTTTCATATACTAGTGGGAATTTTTCATTATAGAACTTGGCTTGTATATTCCGATGACGGGCTTCCTCAAATGCTCGAGGTCTTCATGAGCAAGCAAGTTGGATGCACACCCACTTGGTTTTCATGTTGAGATTTCATACACTTATATCTCTTAGTGCATCCGTTGCATGGCAATCCCTACTCCTCGAATTGACATCAATTGATGGGCATCTCCATAGCCCGTTGATTAGCCTCGTCGATGTGAGACTTTCTCCATTTTTCACTTCTCTTATTTATCCCTATCACCATATTCTATTCCACCCATAGTGCTATATCCATGGCTTGCGCTCATGTATTGCGTGGGAGTCGAAAAAGCTGAAGCGCGTTAAAAAGTATGAACCAATTGCTTGGCTAAAACCGGGGTAGTGCATGATAAATATTTTGTGTTAAGAAGATGGAGCATGACAGGATTGTATGATTTTGTAGGGATAACGTTCTTTAGCATTTTTATTTTGAAAGACATGATTGTTTATTACTATGCCTGAGTATTGATGTCTTTATATCAAATTATAGACTATTGCTTTGAATCACTTGGATCTTATTATTCATACCGTAAGAGAGAGATTACATGATGAAACATGATAGGTAGCATTCCACATCAAAAATTCTGTTTTTATCATTTACCTACTCGAGGACGAGAAGGAATTAAGCTTGGGGATGCTTGATACGTCTCCAACGTATCTATAATTTTTTATTGTTCCATGCTATTATAGTATCAATCTTAGATGTTTTTATATGCAATTATATATCATTTTTTGGGACTAACCTATTAACCTAGTGCCCAGTGCCAGTTGCTGTTTTCTGCTTGTTTTTTGCTTTTCAGAGAAACAGTACCAAATGAAGTCCAAATGCCACGAAACTTTTTGGAGATTTTTTTCTGAACAAAAGAAACCTTGGAAGCTTCAGGAGGAGGCCAGAAGCCTCACGGAGGCTTCACAAGGCAACAGGGCGCGCCCCGGGGGGCGCGCCGTTGTGACGCCCTTGCTCAACCGTGCACTAATCATACAGGCAAATGTGCACGCTCGAGATCAGAGACTCACGGGAAGATATCACAACACAACTCTAGACACAAATAAAATAATACAAGCTTTATATTACAAGCCAGGGGCCTCGAGGGCTCGAATACATAAGCTTGCGCATACAAGCGTCAGCGAAAGCATTAGATATCTGAGTACAGATATAAAAGTAAAACAGACATGCCCTAACAGGCGGGGCAAAACAACAACACAGCTCGAAAAGGCGCAGGCCTCCTGCCTGGGAGCCTCCTAACTACTCCTGGTCGGCTGGCTCAACCCAATAGTACGTGCCTCCGGGGCTCTCCTAGAAGTAGTCTCCTGTGGTGGCGTCTGGCTCCTGGGCTCCGTCGTCTGATGTATCATCAAATGGGTATGGGGAAAAGAATAGCAAAGCAACCGTGAGTACTCATCCAAAGTACTCGCAAGACTGACATCAGATCTATGCTAAGTATGCATCGGTATCAAAGGAATGGGGCTAAATCTTTGGACTGAACTGCAGAATGCCAGAATAGAGGGGGAGAAGCCTAGCCTATCGAAGACTAGCATCTTGAAGCAATCTTGCAGCATTAGAAGAGTGCAGATTAGCATATTATAAAATTTACAAGCATGTTGGAGCAATCCCAGAGATCCTTCCTCGACTCCCTGCGAGAAAGCGATCCCGGAGCTTATAATTATTTAGCATGTATCCAATTCAAGTAGTAGTAGATCGTGATACAACACTGAGCGTCCTGTTACCGTGGACACGGCTATTCGAATAGATAACTTCCCTGCAGGGGTGCACTACTGTTACCCAGCACGCTCGATTACATCTGGCCAGATACACTTGCTGAGTAATACCCGGCCTCAGGTAATCGACACGAAGCAGCGTCCCACCTAAGCTCAGCAGAGAGGTCAACACGGCGGTCTAAATCCTAAGCACGAAGGGGTCTTGGGCCATCGCCCTTCGCACTCCTGCACGTTACGTGGCTGGTCGGGGCCCAAGCGCGACACTGTATACACAGTGACATAACCAGCTCACCCCAATGATCAGCCCGCATCTCTGAGCTGTGACATTTGAAGAGCTTTCGGGAGAAACGTACGACGTAGAGGGTCCCATAACCATTATCCCACGTGGTGGTAGTGTGTATAGGGCCAACGACCCACTCAGATCAAATACCCAAATCCGTTAGGCGTATTTAGTAACTCGCAGAGGCGATCAGACTACCTGTCGCTCCGACTTGGTAACACACGGATATCGATTAGGGTGGTCTCCGCCTGCCCTGTCGTTCCGCCACAATAATCTCTCGCGGGTGCCCTCCTGGCAAACCCGACTTCACATTTTCCCCGCGGTTACCCCTCGGGGTCGACCCGCCTGTAACAAAGGTCAAAGTATCTGTGTGTCCAAAGTATCGAGAAGGAATTCCAAGGAATCACCCTCGATGGATTCCCACTCGAGGAGTTGCACGACGGAAGATTTATCGGAAGTGATGAAAGAGGAATCACCCTCGGTAACACACAACCGGATAACTATTCTACAGAGGCATCATCGCAAGTGAGATATGAGGTATCACCCTCGGCACTCGATGGTAGCTTTGTAGAGTCGAGCAACTTAAGGGGGAATGTGCGGTGATGTGCTGTTCTCAACCCGTTCGATCACATCGATCAGGGCACAGGTACGTAAGCGGGGCAACTACAACAAGGAGGAGGGGCCACAGATCGTTTTCCATCCAACCTATACTAAGCATCTCGGATATCAGGCAGGTATCAATAACAGTTACAAGGACAGGCTATGCATCAGAATAGGATAAAACAATAGCAGTAGCAATTTTCTAATGCAAGCAGGAGGGAGAAGGAATAGGTGATATAGACATGCGTCAAGGGGGGTTGCTTGCCTGGTTGCTCTGCGGCAAAGGAGGAAGGGTCGTCGGGGACGTAGTCGATCACCGGGGCAGCGTCAGTCTCGGAGTCTATCGGAGAGAAGAGGGGGAAGAAACAATAAATACAAGCAACAAATGCAATCACAGATGCATGGCATGGAAGTACGCAGTGTTAGGGGTGACCTATCGCAGTACTACGCGATATAGGTGAAGGGGGAAAACATCCGGGAATGTTTTTCCGAAGTCTGGCGTTTTTCGGTCAAATCAAACGGAGGGGGCGGTTCCATGTTCGCTATGGTAGAGGCATGTGACAGATGAACGGAGTGCATATTCGGAATCGTCATATTTTTCTAATCGTTTTTCATATATAAATTATTTTAATCCGAGTTACGGTTTAATTTATATGATTTTTCAAAGTTTTAAACATTTTCTAGAATTATTTTAATTAATTAAATCCAGATTATCCAGAATAGTACATGCTGACGTCATTGTGACGTCAGCAGTCAACTCTGACTGGTCAAAGTCAACCCTGACATGTGGGTCCCACCTGTCAGTGTCTAATTAGGCTAATTAGGGTTTAATTAAGTTAATTACAGATTAATTAGACTAATTAAATAATTAGTTTACTTAAACAAAATTAATTAGGTTAATTAATTAATAATTATTTATTTCTTTATTTTATTTATTATTTATTTTCTTTTTCGTTTTCGTCTAAAACAGGGGCGGGCCCCAGCGGTCAGTGGGCCAGGCCGGACATGTTCGCGTCGTGCCCTGCGAGGGCCGGACATGTCCGGGGTTCGTGTGCGCTCGGGCACACAGGGAAGGCCGGACATGTCCGCGTGCGTGGGGCAGCAGCAGCGCGGGCGGAGGCGGGCGACGGCGAGCGGCGCGCGGGCGAGGCGGCGAGCGGCGCGGGTGATCAGAGGCGGGCGCGACAGCGGGCGCCTGCGAGCGGACGGCGGCGAGGCAGGGGAGCGCAGCAGCGGGCGGAGGCGGGCTGCAGGCGGCTCGGGCGAGCGAGCGGGCAGCAGCGAGGAGGCAGGCGCGCGGGCGAGCGCGGCGCGGCGCGCGAGCGGGCGAGGCAGAGAGCGGCAGTGGCGGCGCGGTGCGTGCGGGAGGAGGAGGCCAGCGCGCGCGGGCAGCGCGGCGACGGCGTCAGAGAGAGGGAGGGGCGACGGGGTTCTCACCCCGATGTAGAGAAGGGGGGCGGCGAGGCTCGATGGAGCCGGCGAGGAAGAGGCGGGGAGGCGACGCCGGCGAGGTGGCGGCGACGACGACGACGGGGTCGGGCGACGGGCGGCGGCGAACGCAGAGGGAGGAAGAGAGGGGATCGGGTGGTGGAGGGGATTGGGGGTTAGGGTTTCGGGGTGGCGCCTGGGGAGGCCATATAGGCTTGGCGATCGGCGTGGGCTGGCTGGGCTGGCCGGTTGGCCAGCTGGGCCGTGGCCCGGGGGGGGTTCCTTTTCTTTTTATTTTATTTTATTCTTTTTATTTTCTATTTTCTCCTATTCTCTCATTTGCAAAATGTTTAGCCACCAAAGCACTTTTGAAAAATGTGCAAATTGGCCATTTAAATATGTTGCAATATATGACAGTGGAATAAAAATGTTTGGGAGGAATATAATTTAAATTGAATTTTGGATTAAATAAAGTGGATTAAATGGTGCTGTTTTCTTACTGTTTCTTGCTGTTAGAGTCACTTAACTAAGTCAATTAATGTTGGTTACAATTTTATAATTGCCTCTAGATTAATTGCAATATTATGAACATTTTAGTTTTCAAATTTGAATAACTTTCATTTTCACTTTAGATTTGAATTTCATTTTGATTTGGAATTTGAAATGAGATATGATCCCAATGATTATTAAGCACTGTAAATCCTGGTGACTTGGCATGATTAAGAGGTGATCACTGTGCTTAATGCATGGGGATGTCACAAGAATTGTTGCCTTGTGGGGCCCACGTGACTCCGTTTGACCTAATTCGACTTCTATAAATTCACAAATATTGGGAAACCCCCAGAGAGCCAGAAGAAATAACCTTTCCGCCGCCGCAAGCCTCTGTTCTTCCGCGATCCCATCTGGAGGCCTTTTCCGGTACTCTGCCGGAGGGGGAATCGATCACGGAGGGCTTCTACATCAACCTTGCTGCCCTTCCCATGATGTGTGAGTAATTTACCACAGACCTACGGGTCCATAGCTAGTAGCTAGATGGCTTCTTCTCTCTTTTTGATCTTCAATACAATGTTCTCCTTGATGTTATTGGAGTTCTATCCGATGTAATCTTCTTTTGCGGTGTGTTTGTTGGGATCCGATGAATTGTGAGTTTATGATCAGATTATTCATGAGAAATATTTGAGTCTTCTCTGAACTCTTTTATGTATGATTGTTATAGGTTTGTATTTCTCTTCGATCTATCGGTTTAGTTTGGCCTAATAGATTGATTTATCTTGCAATGGGAGAGGTGCTTTGTGATGGATTCAATCTTGCGATGCTCAATCTCAGTGACAGAAAGGGACATGACAAGTATTTGTATTGTTATCATTAAGGATAAAAAGATAGGGTTTATTCATATTGATTGAATTTGCTTCTCTACATCATGTCATCTTACTTAAGGCGTTACTCTATTTCATACTTAATACCCTAGATGCATGCTAGATAGCGGTTGATGGGTGGAGTAATAGTAGTAGATGTAGGCAGGAGTCGGTCTACTTATCTCGGATGTGATGCCTATATACATGATCATTGCCATGAATCCGTCATAATTATTTGCTATTCTGTCAATTGCCCAACAGTAATTTGTTTACCCACCGTATGTTTCTGTGCTCGAGAGAGAAGTCTCTAGTGAAAACTATGGCTCCCGGGTCTATATTTATCATATTAAAAACCTAAAAATACCTTGCTGCAATTTATTTACTTTTATTTTAATTAGTATTTTAGTTTAGCTATTTACCTCTATAAGATTTAATCATTGCAAGTAACCGTTAAGGGGATTGACGACCCTCTTATTTGCGTTGGGTGCAAGTGTTTGCTCTTATGTGTGCAGGTGCGTTTAACGGAATTTTGCTTGGTTCTCCTACTGGATTGATAACCTTGGTTCTTAACTGAGTGAAATACTTATCTCTACTGTACTGCATCATTCTCTCCTCTTCAAAGAAATACCAACGCAGATTACAAATAACAACCGTCACCCACGACCCAAGGGTCATTGAGGAATGGGTCAAGACCGTGTGGAACTCCCTTCAAAAGGAGTGAATCAAGATTTTTGGTCTGAACACATAGTTCACTGACCACGTACGGGGCATAGCAATGCGCCACCATACGTCTACTGTGTGTCAGAGAGGATTGCTTGTTGTACCACATGGTGCATTCTCCCAACATACCATACGAGCTTCACAAATTCGCGTGAGGATATATTCTTCAGTGGAGCATCGATAGGCAAAGACAAAGACATGTTGCGGCCATACAACCATGTTCTCAAAAGTACAGTTGACCTACATCGGCGGATTCCTATACCACAACATCTCTTCTCTCCTACCTAAAAAAACTGTAAGGTCCCCGTTTCGCTCCCTCAGCGCGTTTCGCTCAACCTTCGTCACACCTCCCCTCGCTCCACCTTCGTCGTGCGTTCCGTTTTCTCCACCTAAAAAATCTGCAGGGATCGATTGGCCACTTTTTTTTCCGCGCGTCCCACGTCCTCGTTAATTTTGGCAACCGGTCATAGCAGCCATAGCGTGCACTCATCACAGCAAAAAAAAAGGCAGTCAATCAGCGATTGCAACAATCATGCATTGAGTATCCGTCTGCCATCGAAGGCCATCTTCCTCTCCCCACGCAGCCGTGGCCCGGATCACATCGTCTCCCACCCCGATCGCTGCGTTTTCCTTCGCGTCGCGGCCGCCGCCGCTGTCCAACAGGTGACCTCCGCCTCACCCCGATCGCTCCATCTCGCCGCTGTCCAACAGGTGACCTCTGCCTCACCCCGATCGCTCCGTCTCGCCGCTGTCCAACAGGTCACGTTCGTCTCCCCCCATTCCAGACGGCCTCCGTAAGCACCGGTCGTCTTCTGCCGGATCGCGTCGTCTCCCGCCGTCGCCGTCTTACACCATACTGAAGCGGCCGCCACTGTCCAACAGGATGCATCCGCACGTCGCCCGCCACATATTCCAGCACCGGGACGTCATCGACTGTACATGACTGAACTTGATTAGTGCATGCAGACGTACTACTGTACTTGGCCGGACTTTATTAGAGCATGCAGACGTACTGATCGCTACCTGATCGGACTCGATCATTGCATGCAGACGTACTGAACTCGGTACGCAGCGGCAGCATCACTAGGGATATATCCAGCAAGGTATTGATTCCCAGATTGGTTCCTTTAGTTCTGATTTATCCCACATTGGTTCCCTTTTAGTTTTGGTTACGTACGTGAAGTCAGCCTAAGTGTTAGTATATACGTATTGGAGTATTGTCTTTCTCTTCTGGTGAAACTAGCTGCTGTCTTAAGTCTTGCTATTGGTAGTTGAACAAGTGCATTTTTTGGATCGCCACAATCTAATTTTTGGTGATTTATAAAAGGATAAATACATTTTCTCTTAATATTTTATTTGCATCTTGTCGTCGTCTAATTTGAGGCGTTAACGTATTTTCTTTAGGTAACTCGAAGCCCTGCCAACATATAGCGTACTTTGTTCTGTACAACATGCATACGAAGAGATCAACGTTCAAGCTAAAATTCTTTTGGAAATGAAACGTACTAATCTTTGATGTTTTAATAGCGTATCAATTAGGCCTTTCTTACCAATTACAGTACTAAAGATGGAGTCCCCGGCATGGTCTAATGAACATAACATCTCATTAAGTTTCTTATTTTCCCCTGTAATTAAGTTTTTTTTCCTTGCAGATGGAGTCTACGACACCGTCCAGTGAACGTACTCCCTTCAAAGAATTGTCCAACTCCATCAACACAAGTAATATTGATTGATCACGTAAGGTGTAAATGTACCATGTGTTGCACAACACCTAATTAGTTTATGTATTTTTTTAGGTGTTGTCGGCGCTAAAGAGCAACCTACAAATGCGAAAGAACGGAATCGACAACGTGCTAGAGAAAGATATGCGCAGATGGATCAACAAAAGAAAGATGAACTACTTAAGAAGCGTCGTGAAGCCTATAGAAAAAACAAAGCTCGGCTATCATTGAATTCCAAAGAGGTGCAATCAGGGACAACTCAATTTATGATCTCCCAACTACAAAACAAACGAATTGATGAAGGTGCACACCACGGACAATCACCTCATTAGTTTCAATTATGCCACTTATTGGTTCCATGTTTCTAATGCTAAACAATCTAATCATTGATTCTACCTAGGACACACTACATGGAATGAGGAAAATGTGGATCATAATGAAGCTAGAGAATTGATCCGCATGCCATCTCCAGAGCAAGATAACTTCCTTACTGGTATGAAGGCAACTAATCCCTGGTTCAAATGAAAGTAACTATATACATATTGTTGATGTACCTAATTGCAATGACGTTGAGCCACAACCTACAGATCCCAAAGAACGGAAGAGGCAGCGTGATAGGGATCGATATGCACAAATGGATAGGGATCGATATGCACAAATGGATAGCACGAAGAAAGATGAACTATTAAAAAGACAACGTGAAGCCCATCAAAAAAGAAAAACATCAACAAGGAACAAGGAAAATGTGATTCCTGAAGAAGATAGCGAGTGGCTAAGCAGAAATGACACATACCAAAGCATCATGACTGGTATGATGGCAACTAATTATTAATGCATCTATGTTAATAATCATGGGTTGTGGAGACAAAGTACGTGATGTCGTTTTGCTATGCAGATATTGACATCAACGATTTTAGAAATGATGGATCCACACCATCCATCATTCAGCCACAACCCATAGATCCCAAAGAGCAGAAGAGGCAACGAGACAGGGAACGATATGCACATATGGATGTCAAGAAGAAAGAGGAACTACTAAAAAGGCAGCGTGACACAAGGAATTCGTCGAAAGGTAATAATTGCACAACACCAACCACTAATAGAATGTAACGCATTTTGGGATCTTTCCACACCAGCCAACCATCTTACTTATTTAGCATTATCATTAGAGCAAACCGATACTATACGTGCAAAATATAGGGCACGCTATGCCAATATGACTGCAGAGAAAAGGCAAGCAAAGAGGGATCTCCGCGCATCAGGACGGGACGCTCTGAGTCAAGAATCCATAGCCATGGAGAACCCAATGTTTATTCCTGAGTTTGTTCCTATTAATCCGGATGCATCTGGTGCTCGTAGCTCCATAGTCACACATGATTGGTCTATTCTCGAGGTCAATGGCACCCCTGTTTATATCCAATCTGCTTCTGAGCATATGTCGGGTGTGGAGACCCCTGATATGGATGTCAGTAAGGTACCACACAGAAAACATGTGACACCCGGAGAAAGGAATGCTTTGATCGATCGTCGAAACCAAGCTTTCCATGCAAGTGGTAGGAAGAATACAACCACATCAATGGATGAAAACCCGTCAATTAACAATGGTAATGCTTTTAACTTCTTTTATATGCTTCTCTAATATAGGTCAATGAAAATTGTAATGACCGTACTTTTATGTTGTATTCGCAGAAAGTACATCCCAAGTACGCGAGACTGGCGAAATACACTCAAATACCCAACAATGATGTGGATGCGTTGACGAATGAAAATCCGTTGATGACTACGGAAGGTTGCAACCATCTAGAACTTCCAACACAAGCATTCATCATTAATAATGGTAATTTTCTATTTTGCGTGCTAATGCTCTAACATAGGTCGTTCATAATTGTACTAATTATTCTTTAATGTTGTATTCACAGAAATTACATCTCCAATGCCCGAGACTGTCCAAAATCTTCCTACACACTCAGAAGCCAATAATGACGGTAACTTTTTTTAACCAAAATCTTTGCACAACCTATTTGAGACATGGGGCTCATACATAATTATACAATAGGTGAAGAAGAGGGTGTCATATTGGAGGAAGACTCGGAAGACGAGGAAGGTTACATGTTCGCTGGGCAAGGTACTTTCCTCATGTTCCACGTCGTCGTGGGTATATTATGTGCGTATTTTTGTACTCATGGTGTTAAGAACCATTTCAGAGGAGGATATCGAAATGGATAAGGCTGACGATGACTCTGCTTCAGTTTCAAGCATTCTAGATCCCTACGACATGGTGTATAGCAAAATCCCGACAAACACGCACAAGCTGAAGCCAGTGGAAGACTGTAAGCACTGCTATGCGAAGAAGTTTGAACGTGAAGCCATGGGGTTCTGCTGCCGTAAGGGAAAGATCAAACTAGCCAACTCGGAGACGCCACCCGAGCTCATGAGGCTATGGACGAGTACTGACCCTGATGCTAGGCATTTTCGTGACAACATCAGGTTTTTCAATAGCCATTTCTCATTCACCTCACTATATTGTCACCTTGATAGTGATACAACCAACACATCAAAGCACCCTATCTATACGTTCCGTGCCCATGGCCAAATGTACCACAACATACGGTCATTTGGTAAACAAGATGGTTTGGATCGTAGTCACCTGGAGCTCTACTTCTATGATGATGACCCCAGTTTAGAGCATAGGTACCGCAGTTGCCGCAAAGAGCAATGCCAGAAAGACAAACAAGTAATCACACAACTGGTCGACATACTTCGTGGCAACCCATACTCTGAACACCTCCGGAGTATGGGGCATGTTGATGACTATTGTATAACACTTAACCTTGACCAAAGGATGGATCAGAAAAGATATAATGCGCCGACTACTTCAGAAGTAGCCGCTGTGTGGGTGGAGGGTAGTGAACGCCGAAGGCAGTTCGACAACAGCGTCATCCTGCAAGGGAAGAATAGAGATATATATGGCATCAAGTCCTATCACGGATGCTATGATGCGCTGTCGTACCCTTTATTCTTCCCTAGAGGCGAACTTAGGTGGCATACTGATATCCCGAAGGAAGGTGTGTCCTATGAAACTGTGATGGCAGCTCGTGCAACTCGTCTAGCTCGTCGTGATAAAAACATATGTAACGAACCCCCACTCGATGACAATGATGATGATGATGCAGGTTAATGTTGCAGTTAGTTGTCACATGAGTAGTTTAATTTGCAATATTCTCTCCAGTTTACAACACCAGCGAGTTTTAATTTTCTATGCAGCTTCTGGAGGCATACTATGTGTGTCTGTGCGGGACTACTACTGCTACAAATTCCAGATGCGTCCAGGGATATTCAATCCAATCCTCTATGGCAAGCGTCTTTTCCAGCAGTTCGCAGTCGACACATACATCAAGATCGAGAACTCTCGTTTGGATTATATATGGGGCCATCAAGATACGATAAGGGCGGACCTGTACCAAGGTTTGATGGACAACTTACATGCTGGTGAGGGTAGGGCGGATGCTGTTGGAAAGCGTATAGTGTTAGGCACAACATTTATCGGTGGTCCACGAGACAAGAGGCTTCGCTACATGGATGCTATGGCCTTAGTGCGGAGGTATGGCAAGCCGGATGTCTTCCTCACAATGACATGTAACCCAAATTGGGATGAGATTAAGCAGGAACTCTATCCTGGTCAAACACCTCAGGATCGTCCAGATCTCATTGTTCGTGTCTTCAGGGCGAAGTTGGAGGAACTCAAGAATAAGTTGCTTCAAAAGGACATCCTGGGTAAGGTCAGGGCTTATGTGTATGTGGTGGAGTTCCAGAAGAGGGGTCTGCCCCATGCCCACTTCCTTCTCATCATGGAGGGGTGGTACAAGCTCACGTGCCCCGAGCAGTATGACCGTCTTATCTTAGCCGAGCTCCCAAACAAGAAGAAGTATCCAGAACTATACAAGATGGTCGTGAAGCATATGATGCATGGACCATGTGGTGATTTGAATCGTGAATGCCCATGCACAAAGGATCGTGCTGCTTGCAAGAATCACTATCCTCGGCCTTTCAACGTGGCTACCTCGCAGGGCAAGGACTCCTACCCTCTATATAGACGACGTGAAGACGGTCGCAAAGAAATGGTCCGAAAGGAATGGCTAGATAATAGGTGGGTCGTCCCATACAACCCGCACCTCCTGCGTTACTTCAATTGTCACATCAATGTTGAGGCGTGTGGAAGCATAAAGGCCGTTAAATACCTATTCAAGTACATATACAAGGGTCATTATCGGGCATCTATTTCTATGAGTGAGGCTGACAAAAATGGAGAAATAGATGAGATCAAACAATATAGAGATGCTAGGTGGGTGACTCCTCCGGAAGCCTTGTGGAGGATATATGGCTTTGAATTGAGTAAGAATTCCCCACCCGTGATGCAGCTGCAGCTCCATCTGCCAAACATGCACATGGTGTCATTCAAAAAGGACCAAGATATTCGACAAGTAGTTAACCGTGAAGGTGCCGAGAAGTCAATGCTTACGGAGTACTTTGAGGCAAATAGGTTGCATGAGGAGGCCCATTCTATCTTGTACAGGGACTTCCCCGAGTGCTATACCTGGCAGACAAGTCAGAAAAATAAATATTGGAGAAGAAGGGTACGAGATACAGGTGGACAAGTTGGAAGAATTGTGTCAGCTCATCCAGCCGAGGGGGGACGCTATTACTTGCGGGTCCTTCTAAACCATGTAACTGGCGCCACTTCCTATGACGGCCTAAGGACAGTTGATGGTGAGATCCTACCAACCTTTCGTGAAGCTGCGGAAAGAAGGGGATTGATCGAAGGAGACAACACACTGGATGAGTCCCTCAATGAATCTACGTTATATAATATGCCATCATCTCTACGAAGGCTCTTTGCAGCAATATTGGTATTTTGTGAGCCAAGCGATGTGCGCAGGCTCTGGGAGAAGCACCTGGAGGCAATGTCAGAAGACTATAGTCGTAACAATCCATCCAAAGTTGCAGTTGAGCAAATGGTTCTAATAGATATCAGGAATATGCTACAATCATTGGGTAAGGAGATAGAGTCATTCCCTCTTCCTCATATTGATGAAGAATACGACACTGCCAACGGTGTGCCAAGGGAGATCTTCGAGGAATTGACCATCGAGCTCAACATTGAGGACACAAACCTATCAGACTCACTTAATACGGATCAGAGGAAAGCCTACGATGAAATTATGTCTGTTGTTGATGGTGATGAGGGTGGTGTGTTCTTTGTAGATGGACCTGGAGGCACCGGGAAGACTTTTCTGTATAGGGCACTTCTTGCAACGGTGCGTATGCAGAAGAAGATTGTTGTAGCAATAGCTACATCCGGTGTGGCAGCTACCATAATGCATGGCGGGAGAACAACACATTCACGGTTCAAGATACCGCTGAGCATTGATGATGGTGGGTTTTGCAGCTTCACTAAACAAAGCGGGACTGCCAAGCTCTTACAGCCAGCTTCTCTCATTATTTGGGATGAGGCTTCCATGACAAAGAGACAAGCAGTGGAGGCACTAGACAACAGTATGCGTGATATAATGAGCCGACCAGACTTGCCATTCGGTGGAAAGACAAGTGTTCGGTGGAGATTTCAGGCAGGTACTCCCTGTTGTCCGTAAGGGGTCAAGGGCTCAGATAATTGATTCTTCCTTGCGCAGGTCTTATCTTTGGGATTGCATGCGTCATCTAAAGCTGGCACGCAATATGAGGGCAGATAGCGACCCGTGGTTTGCAGAATACTTGTTGCGGATTGGTGATGGAAAGGAGGAGGCCAATGATGATGGTGACATCCACCTTCCAGACGAGATATGTGTGCCGTGTACTTGGAAGGACACTGACCTTGATACACTGATAGATAATGTTTTTCCCAGTCTCAGTGCTAACATGGCAGACCCAAACTACATCACCTCCAGAGCAATCTTATCGACCCGAAATGATTGCGTGGATAAGATTAATATGAAGATGATCAATCAATTTCAGGGAGATCAGATGGTGTATCATAGCTTTGATTGTGCGGTCGACGACCCTCATAACTACTATCCTTCTGAGTTCCTTAACACTTTGACACCTAATGGGCTGCCTCCGCATGTGCTGAAGCTCAAGATTAACTGCCCTATTATATTACTCCGAAATATTGACCCCGCGAACGGACTTTGCAATGGAACGAGGTTGGTGGTCCGAGGATTCCAGAGGAATGTCATTGATGCTGAAATTGTGTTGGGCCAACATGCTGGAAAGAGGATCTTCTTGCCACGAATCCCCCTTTGCACCTCTGATGATGAGATGTTCCCTTTCCAGTTCAAGAGGAAGCAGTTTCCTATTAGGCTTAGCTTTGCCATGACAGTCAACAAGGCACAGGGGCAGACTATTCCGAACGCCGGTATTTACTTACCCGAACCGGTGTTCTCTCATGGTCAGCTGTATGTCGCGCTATCTAGATCCATTGCTAGAAAGAACGTAAAGATCCTTGCCATCCCAGCTATTGACAATAAAAAAAGGAACTCAGATGATAGCAAAAAGAAGAGCCCCAAGTGTCCTCCTGGTACGTACACGAGGACCATCGTCTATAAAGAGGTCATTACATCATAGGTGAGATATTTGGCACATATTATACTTTTAGTAATCATACTCCGTCTTTTTAAATTAATGTATACTTACATTAACAAATTATTTTATTTTGTGCAGGTCAACTCCATCGTGGTAATTGTGTTAGCACTAACAGACTATAAATACTATTTTGTTTACGAGCACACAACCTCCATGCAACTATTTACTTCACTTGAACTATTCACTTCATGACAAGACATGGTGCGATGTTGTGTGCAAACTAACCTTTTACATTGCATTACAGATTGATATATTTCGATCCATTAGGTTACATAAATAGTACTGCTTTTGGTAAATGAAAAATGTTCTTTGTTTTCTTTAACTCAATAGATATGCGACCAATGCTTGCTTTGGTTCATTTTCATCATTATCGCCTGTAGCAACGCACGGGCATTTAACTAGTATTTGTAAGAAATTCGCACCATCCCTGTTTGACGTAGCAAATTTTGTGTTCGAAACGAAGTTGCAGAAGGGCGAGTGCCAACACTTGAGGATGTCTGGATTGGTGATTACTCCGTTGAGTTTGAAACACATAAGATATGCAACGCTTGATGTCTGTGTGAGTTTCGAGATAGCTACAAGGTCTAAAAGCCTTGTAGCGATGCCGATCAGATATATATTATGGACAAATAATATGTATTTTTTATTATATCTAAACTTTGTTCTTACTACATTTGATCATTTTGTTTGTAGAATATATTTCAGTATCATTCAATTCCTATCAATTATACGTGATTAATTATCAATTACAAATTTTCAATGTACAGAATAATTTAATTAAGATCTAAAAAATTAAAATACATTAAATAGGAGAAAATGAATTACATCGCTTTGGTGGCAAAAGTAAGATGTCAAGAGCTAGAGTGCAAAAGCAAAATGGAAAAGGACTAGAGTGGAAACAAAAAAAAAACCCTTTAAATAATCTAAGTGAAGTTCAGGTATCACTGACCGGCCCCTCGACAGACCGGTCAGTGATGCCTTCATACAATCAATATATTTTATTACTTTGAATTCGGTCAGTGCACTGTGCACATATACTGAAAAAGGTCATTTGGTATCAATAAGGTCTTAATAAGTTGCACAAATTATATACTCCCTCCATCCATATATACAAGGCCTAATATGATTTTCGAGATTACCTTTGACCACATGTTAGAGTAATAATATATGACATGCATGTTACACAAAGCATACCATCAAATTCACCAGAGAAAGGAGTTTCTATTATTATTATTTTTATATCATACATGTTATATATTATTATTTTTACCAATGATCAAATGCAACCTCGAAATACGTATTAGGCCCTAAATATGTGGATGAAGGGAGTAGTAAATGTTCAATGATCTATAGAAATATCTAACTCGTAAACACATGAGACTGATCCCTCTCTGACGTCCAATATAGTAGTAGATTTGTACATATGTGGAGGAAGAACCAAAAAACTATACATAAATCACATGAAAAGCCAACTAGATTGTACTCCAATAGAATTAACTCAATTGGCTTGGCAAAAATTAAATATATCATTAGCACTGACCGCAGAGCTAATTTTTTTTGAGGGAACCCCAGAGCTAACTGGAAGGTACCCCGCCCGGGGCACTTTTAGAGCGCTAGGCGCTTCCTCCATTGGGATGTTTTTTTTTATGGTTTTTGTTTTTTCCGGAATTTTTTCTTTTTTTGTGTGTAAGGACAAAAACACAACTGTGCTTCCCCAAAAGTGAAGTATAGCTGTACTTCTCACGTGGAAAGCACAACCATGCTTCTTCAAAAATTAAAACACAGTTGTGCTTATGTGTGAAGCACACTTCTCGCGTGAAAAACACAATTGTGCTTCTCCAAAACTGAATCACGGTTGTGCTTTCACGTGAAGCATAGTTGTGCTTCCCCATGAAGCTCATTTGTGCTTTCCAAAAAGTGAAGCATAGTTAGTACAATTTTACAAGCACGTGTTAGTATAGTTTTGAAGAACATGTTAGTACAATTTTGGAGCATCTCTCCCTGCGCATGGGAAGAAATCCCACAAAAACCTCTCTCATTGTGGCAAGTGGTGCATTGGAAGTGATTTTTTTTACATGAGGTACCCTTAATTAATGATTTCAAAAAGATCCTAGTTTTTGGGTTGGGCACCTTGATCTGTACAATTGGGCCACACCGAGTCTAGTCGAGATGAGACCTCCTATTCCCCGCTTTCAGCGGCCAACTGTCGCTATAATGCACACCCGTGCGGGTGGGCCGGGCCCAAATAGCTCCTTTCTCTACCTCGCCTCAATTTGTACCCCTGCTCAACAATATTTTCAGCAAGATGCTTGGTCCTGTACTCCTGGTACGTAAAAAACTGAATACCATTTTGTTTAACAATTTTGAACTTTTTTGTGCTTTTTAGAAAATGTTCATAGATTTGAAAAATGTTCACGAATTTAAAAAGTTAATAAATATTATAAAATGTTCTCAAATTTGAAAAAATCTTCACATATTTAATAAATATTTGCAACTGAAAATGTTCACGGATTTGAATTCGTAAAATATTCACGGATTTGATTTATTAATTTTTGTGAATATAAATAATGTCCACGCTTTTACAACATATTAAAAATTTCGATAAATATTCATCAATTAAAATGAATAAAAATTATGAACCAAAAAATTGGAAAAGCCGAATAAAACCGGCAGAGGAAACTGAAAAGAAAATAAAAAAAACCGGTCGGAAGCTTACTAAAACCGCTTGCCCTGAAACCGGAAAGAGAAACTGCCCGCTGTCCGTACATGGGCCGGGCTATATCCCGAACGAAGGAAGCATGGTGTCTGCGTGTGAAATAGGAAATGCCAGTCCAGACCGCGCAACAAATGGCCCAGATCACATCACACACACAAACCAAATGGACCCCACGGCCCCTTAACCCCGCGTCACCAACCTCTCTGCCCACCACTTCAACGCCATTCACGCGCCCCAGTTCGAAATTTGCGTCGTCCCGCCGGCCCGACGCCAACGGCCGCCGATTTCCCGCCCGCCCCCGCCCCGCGATTCAAAACGGCGCGGCGGGGCCCCTTCCCCCCGCTCCCCTCCCCCTCGACCCGAAACGCACGCGACGGCCCGCACCCTCGCGCCACTGACACGGCGACCCACAGCGCAAACGGAACCCTCCGCCCCCCCCGCGTCCGCGTGCCATCCAGCCGGCGCCAGGCGCGTGGGTACGCACCCCAGCTGTGCAAGCCAACGTTATCATAGGATTGTATTTATAACGCGCTCGTCCCATTCCAAAAACCAAAACCCCTCCCTCTCTCTCGATCCTTCCGCCGAAGGGTTCCATTCCCCGTCGCCACTTTCGATTTCGGTTGGGGATTTGGGGGAGATCAAATCCTCGCCTGGGGCGGATTTGCCGTTCGAGTTCATGGCCACCTCGGGCGATCAGTCGGGCGGCTGCGGTATGCGGAGTTTTTTTTTTTTTGGCGATTTTCTAGGGGATTTTGGGTGGGAGTCGAGTGGTCGGTGGGTTCTGATCTAGGTTTTGGTCTCGCAGGGTCTGCGGCGGCCAAGGGGTCCAAGCTGCGGTACCCGCTGCGGTCGGCGGGTCGGGGGAAGTTGGAGCCGGCGGCGGCGGATGCTCCTCCTAGCGGCCCTGCTTCGCGAAGGTACCCCTTTTTCGGCCATCTTACTTCCCGTTCCTGTTCCGACATTTTGATTATATTATTTCCTACTCCTTGATATGTGATTCCTTTTTTTAATTGTTCTAAAAATTAGGAGCACTAGTTCTTTCTGTTTCAATTTTCAAATACTCTCAGAGAGGAAGGAAAGCAGAATAAGTACTTAGCATGCCACTGTTTCGATAGTTTTATTTTTTATTTTTCGTAGAATTGGCAAGGCCAATGACTATTTACAACGGATGGATTGACCCGTCACATTTCTAGCTGCTAGACATTTGTCTTGTCAAATAATATTTGGATCTGCAAACTGTACAGAACCAGACCTGCCTATTTAAAGACAGGACAGTACCAAGGGGACTTATGAATCCTGTTATGCAGTTAAGAATAGGTGACACTGTGAACAGTAGTTGGCGCTATACCCACTAGGTTATGTTTCAATCGGAATCAGCTCTAGTCCCGTGAAATTAGGAACAGGAAAGCCCAGCAAGGGAATTAATAGAGGCCCGTGTGCGTACAGATGTTCCTAGTTTTTTCTAGAAGTTTAGCCATCACAGGGCTGAGTTATAATATAAACAATTCAGCAAGTCTCTGGGAAAACAATAGGCCACCATGCAAATGCTGATGCCCAGATTATTGCGTCAAAACTAAGCATGCCTGTTTGGTGCTATGTCAGTGTAAAATTGACTACCAGCTTACTCTGGGTTCCAACTTTGAAATTGCTGCCAAATAACTTTGTTATTTCAAAAATCACTTCTAATTGCACTACATATATAGGGCCAAACCATCTTCAGATGTCACCAAGAGCTGTGCTCTCGATCTTTCCGCTGTGAAGGATAAATCAGCTAAACCTCCGCGGAGGCACTCAATACCAACAAAGCCAGGTGTTAGTCCAAGGCCTACTCCTACTGGAACTATTACTCCAGTGTCAGGGGTTCGCTCGAGGAGGTCAGACAGCCTTGGGAGGTTGGATACCCCGACATCTGAAGCATCCATGTCTACAGCAAGGCGCAAGTTCAGTACACTCTCCTCGGTCTCATATTGGATGACACAGATTAGGCTTGCAGAGGCTGCTTCCAAGCACTCTATCTCTCTGGGCTTCTTCAAGCTCGCCCTCGAGTCAGAATGCGAGGTAAACATCAATTGATCATCTGTGATTAGTTCAGACTGTTCAGTTTCTTTCATTGAATCACTGATCATATTATTGTGTTTTCCACAGCCTCTGGATAGGATGAGAGAAGAACTCAAGGCTTATGTGGCCCGGCATGGCCTTGCAACAGAATTGGAGGAGCCGGTGAAGGAGATTCTTCAGGTTTATGATATCGTGGAAGATTTTGAGAAGCTAAAGATCTCTCTGGATTCCTCACAGGAGCCAAAAAAGTCTGACAAGGCTGCTCTTAGTGCTGCCAATGTGACTCCAAAGGGTAATCTGAAACCCAGGTCTCTGAATTCTGTTGCAACTCAGAGTAAAGATGGCAAGAAAGAGAACATTCAGAAGGAGAAGCCTGATGCCAAGATCAGAGGTTCCTATAACCGGAATCCAGCCAAGAATGCTCTTGCAAAAGAAGGTGCCAAAAATACCAGCAAGAAAACCAAGAAGCAGGCTAAGGAGCAGCAAGAAGATTGCAATGGAGGTAGTGAGGTTTCACCAGTTGACGCAGACCAAGAATCTGGTAAGCGCCATAGCTTTCCTGAGTTCTTAATGTTAAAATATCAGCTCTTTCTGCAATTTATAGGCTTGCTAATGGCAAAAGTACATTTTTCAGTTGATGTGGTGAAGGAGATCACATATGAAGATAAGGAGAACATGGTAAGAATTTCAACCGTCTACACTACATCTGTACCAGGTTACTGTTTCGTTCTTGCTTAACTGAAACATTCTTGTAGGGGGATGCTGAGATGGCAATAGATGCTGGCAACGCCGTAGCCCAAGAAGTCTAGAACAGATGGACCGACTTCAGATTCAAACCTTTTGTTTGCTGAATATGAAGTATTGAGTGTGGTGCTTGTTTTCTTTCGCCGTTGTTGATATGTCACTAGCACTTGTCTTTCCGGTTGTCAGACCGTAACATGTCTTTAAGAGTGTGTATTATGGTTTGCTGCGTGAGACTGCTTGCTTGTATTCCCTTTGTTAAGTCAGTTTGCTTGTCCGTGTCCAGCTTCTGAATATAGCTGAATTCTTTATTTGTGTGATACCCTTGGGCAGAAAATTCTCCCTGATCTTTGTGTTATTCTCATGCATATACTATACACTGCAAGTGCATATTCTTCTTCTTCTTGTGCGTGCTTAGTTGTCTGATCAGATCGTCAATTCTATGCACGTGCCTATGCTGCATCAGTGTAGTACGTTTACTGTGTGATCATGATCATGTGGTTTATCCTTTCATTCTTGGATACCTTGATCTATCACAGTATCCAGAGCACCGAGGTCACATGGATGTTGGTTTTGATTAACTACAACTTGTAAGCCACATTTCTTTTGCTCTGTAATCATTTTGCTTGAAATCTGGTTTTCCCATGGTCAAGCTGCTTTTATCATCTGTATCTCTTCGCTTGTCTGCATTCTCTGTTCTATAATGTTTTGGAGTTTATGGCCAAAGACTGGTATGTTGATTAATGTGTTTCAACAGCACATGATGCTCAAAAGATGCCATCACTTCATGCAATTCCAAATGCGCATTGCAATTAGGCAATTGGTTGTAGCGTCATGGCCGTAGAGGCCCACTCGCGTGGTAGAGAATAGACTTGTGGAAGGTACATGATAGAAACACATGAGGTAGAGAACTTAAAAATGTTGAGATATGATAAAAAAAACACTAAATATGTTGTGTAGCTGGGTGTGTGGGCGCCTGGTTTTGAAATAATCAATGCGCGGTGTAAGTTCTAAAAACTGTTAACGATTTGTGGAATCATATTTTTGGATGTAGTGCGAGCATACAAAACTGAGCCAAAATTTGCGTTCTATAAGAAAAAGAAGAAAGAATGTCTAAAAATGACTAAACGTAAACAAATTTTTTCCATGTGGTGTCTAAATCGACATAGTATTGATGAATGTTTTTTTTATTTACATGACAACAGATAATTATCCATCCAACAATTATTTTGCAGATTTTCAAAACCGTTGATGGGGAAACTCATCTAGCTAGGAGCACTAGCATTTAAGGAACTACAAAGTGTACAGTTTGTATACACTACACATTTTGATAATCGTATAACACATAAGAGTTTTATTTGTGGGAAACTTGACATGAGATGAGTAAGTGACAAGTAGAACACATCTAATAATAGTGGGCCGCGGAGAAGCAGGTGCGGCGGTGCAATGTTGTGGAATAAGAGAACAAAATTATGTTAGGTGGAGCCTGAATAGTATCAGTTAGACAAGGGCAATGGCAATGGCAAAAGTGCGATTGAGAAAGCAACTTATGAGGTTTGTGCATCATGCATTTGGTCTCCTTTGGTTCATAGGGTAGGAATATCATAGGAATAGGAAGCTTGTAGGAAATGAGATGTCATGCATCTCAAATCCTATGAATAGGAATAGGAAAAGAAATGTCCTTTGATTTAAATCATAGTAATTTCTCATTGAGTCTAGACTAATGTTTATTTTCCTATGAAATGTGGAGTATAGGAAGTAATCCTCCATAAGAATATGATTCTATTTCTACAAACCAAAGGACAGTAAAGAAAATTTTCCTGTAGAAATCCTATCCTACAGAATTTTCATGTGTCTACTCGAAGACATTTTCTTATACGTTTGACACTCATAAGGCCAAAATGTTCATCACTCATGTAAAGAACATCCAATTTTGCTCTGTTACATGACATGGCGCCTCCCTGCCTCTTGCTGGACCTCAGGTAAATGCATGCTTGTAAACGAAGTTATCAGTGAACATATACTTCTCTCCTTACAAAAAAAAAGGAACATCTCCTTACAAAAAACAGCTGCTTGCAGCGATGCATGAGAGGCACATTGATGCCATCTTTGAAAGCTTTTGCCAAATGACAATGGGCCCAAACCCACATGCGTGTCGTCTTAACTCCTTGTACGTGGTACTCCTACGCTTTTCTTGCCAGGTTGCCCTAAGTGCATCTGGTACCAGAAAGAAATGCAGTCGTTTACCGCTCAGTTTATTCTAAACTAACCACACATCATCAACATGGCCATTCCGTCAACCCAAACAACCCATTGCATCTACACAGGCAGACAAGAGGGAAAGAGCACCGCTCATTAGTCATCACCAATTCAGAAGCAGTGGTGCTTGCTGGGAAGTGGCATCCAGTGCAGAGCTGAAAACAAAGAGCATGGAGACGAAAGGAATAATCCGTCCACGTCGTCCAGCGGTGGCGCGCGTCGCGCGCGTGGGCCCCGTGGCATGAGTATCCAACGGGAATTCAGACGGCGTCGGCCCATGCTCCCGTCCATGGCACTATGGCAGCACCCCCGCCGCCGACACAAAAGCTCGCTTTGGAGACGGACCACGGCTCCACTTCCACAGGGAACGCTCGTAGCATCACGATGATAATCCCTGCGCTGTTTCAAAAGGAAAATGGTAAGACCGGAATGATATATGCAGCGCATTGATTGAGCCAGCCGTAATGCTTGGGACAGGTGCACGCAGGAGTTGTTTCCTCTGAAGGTTCACAATGTATTTACAGATTTGAAGCAGATATTCACGGGTCGAGATAGAGATGGGTTGACGGATGATGTCCTATATGTGCTGTGTGCAACGAGGACTTGATTAAGCTGCGGGGAGCGTGTCTTTATCATCCAATCAAAACCCTGGTGCTCCATACTGTGAAGTGTCTTTGCTAACTGTTCGGAGGATACGCAGCCATCAAGCTGGGATCAAGCGGCATGGTTGGATGGTTGGGTCAAACTCAAAGTGCATGTTCTGAAATTAAATGCAGATGTCACCTTTCCTGCTCAACTTTTTTTTTTAAATGGAGACAAAAAAACTGTCTCCATTCATTAGTTAAGAATAAGTAGAATTGACCGGTTAATTAGCGGAAAACTGAGAAGAATTCGTTACGGTAGCCCATACAGAGCAACATTGTCTGGCCTGGCTACTCACGCGAAGACACACACACACCGTCAAAAGGAATCACCGCCGAGGTTGTCATCAATCACTCCTCGGTAAGCCAACGGCTCTAACTTCACCAACGACGATCATCAACGAAGCCCTAGCCAGAACAAAAGTCAAAACCCATGCCAGCCTATGCCAAACAGACAATCGCCCACACTGGCGACCAAGTAGCTACGACTCTGCCGACGAGACATGCTACTGAAAACAAGGCGACTTCACTTCTTTTCAAACTGCTTATGTGTTTGAATGAGACATGGCGACTACCTCAAGTGGGAACACGATGTGTGCTTAACTTTGAAGCCATGGAAGCTAAGAAGGTGGAAGGACCCAAAGAAGGAGCGAGGACAAGAGCAAGCGAAGGACACACCTTAGACCATGTGAGGCATGCCCGACCCCGCCGCAACGCTTCTGGGCACCCTCACACATCACTCAGACACCGCCCGGGTGGGGTCCGACCATACTGCATCAACTCTGGTCCAGGTCAGATACACCTCGGACCTCCCTCGAATTCTCCGACACATCGGACCTCCCTTGGGTTCTCCGACACATCGGACCCCCCCCACACAAGCACCCTTCGAGGCATGTCCGACCTTATTGTAGCGCATCTGGAATCTGTCGGACATGCCCCGGATTTCCCCTCGGATGCCTCGACTGCCTAGACCATCCAATCATCCTGGGACCATCCGAGCTGCCCGCGAGCACGGGAATCGGGACGAACCCATGTAACTTTTCCCTCCTCCATACCCCTTTGTTCCTAGAGTATATATACCGTACCTCTCCTCTGATCTAGGGTTAACAAAGCATAGACTAAAACTTGAGAGGGCTTTGCTCCATCTATCTCCTCTTAGTAGGATCAAGGCCTCCTAATTGGAGAAGAATCCCCATGGATCTGAAGACCTCCTCTTCTTAGAAGTTGGGGAAGAACCTTTCTCTGAAGACCACCTCCCCCATTAGGGATTTGAGGATGAACTACCTCTAGGTTATTCACTTTCCCTTGTTGTTTGTTGGATCTTGAGGTTCATCTTGCATTGTCTTGTAAACTGAGTAATTTTGGTGGTGAATCTTATACTTGAGTGAGTTTCCTCTTGTGTATCCCTTGTTTGCCCCCTTGCTCTTCGTGTTCATCCTTGAATCCACCTCCAATGGTGTAGATTGGCTGGGAATCCACCTGATGCAGCCAAGCGCTTCCAATGGATTTGGAAATCTAGCTGTTTAGACAAGAAAAAAAATTCTCTTCTAGCTTCTTCTGCAAGACAGGCTTAACACAAGAGACCTACTTACAAGGAAGACCTTCTATGTGGAAAACAACAAATGTGTGCTGTGTGACGATGAGCCCAATGAGGATTATATTCATCTCTTCTTTTCATGTGATTTCAGTCAAAACTTCTGGCTTGCTCTAGGATTTCAGTGGAATACTGATTTGGCTATATTTTACGTGCTGATAGAGGCCAAAAACAGAATGAATATCAAATGCTTCAAGGAGTGTCTGATCTCAAGATGCTGGAGCTTATGGAAACACAGAAATGGAATCATCTTTGATCATAAACAAAGAAATCTAGAATGCACATTAGTTGCTTTAAAGAGCACTTTGCTTTGGTGATCAAGAGAACTAAACCTAGCCTTAAAGAGGGTATGCAATCATGGTTGGATTATTTGTGAATTATCTTATAAGGCTATAGCCATGCTATGCCACACCACATGTAATTATGCCATTTTATAATGAAAAAGAGTTACAGTTGGGGGTCTTCCCTACTGTTTTTGCTAAAAAATAGTGAAGATTGGGCCATCCCTATGACTTGCCCCGTATCATTTGGTATCATGAACAAGGTTGCTATGATTTGGAGCCCCTTCCCCTCACCTTTGTAGCCTAATTTATTTTTATTCAAGCGACTTTTGGTTTTATTTTATTCACGAATCTCGTGTTGTGTTAGTCGATCTACCTTTGTTTTGCATTTCTCTGGCCGACCCCTGACGATACAGAAAATCGTCCATAGCCTCGGTAGGATGGAGAGCACGACCAGATGTTCCAGAAGGGATCGAACACGGGGAATTTGCCCAAGTTTGGGCCCCTCATGGTCGAGGTAATACCCACCTCATGCGTTTGCTTTGATTGATTGTGGGAAAACACCTCATGTGAGGGGGTTACAATATTAGTGGATTGTTGTTACCGAGACAGTGACAAGATGTTAGATGATCTCAAACTACCCCCTAGCCTCACCTTATATAGGGGGAACAAGGCCTAGGGTTATACGCTTTCCTAATAGACATAGAGCCGCGATCAACTGAGGGGTCATTAGCTTGCACGCCAAGATAAAGAACCTTTTAGAAGATGAACCTCTCGCATGAAGAAGGGCCCTTGCCGCAGCCTGGCCTTCTGGGCCCTAAGGTTGGTCCATTGATGGTCCTCCCGGATGATGAGCGACCCCTGGTTTAGTACACCGTCAGTAGCCCCTGAGCTTTTCTGGAGTTTGGTTGTGCTTCTCCTCAAATTGTCTAAGGACGAAATCCAAACGAGCTCCTCCCGTATGAAATGAGAGGATTTGACTGACTTTTGGTTGCCCGGCTTCATCTGGCCTGCCTTTTCTTCTACTCTTTGTAGTCGAACTATTGGTTGAGGCAAAGCAGCCTAGCTCCCACTCGTCCTGCGAACCCGTCAGAGTTCTATCCTCTTGGTCACAGAAAAAGCGGGCCCGTCGGGGATCAACATCAGGCTTTGCAGACTTGATGAAACTGGATTTTGACCGCCAGCCCTGCTACTTGTAGACTGCGTTGGTATTTCCCCGAAGAGGAGAGGATGATGCAGTATAGTAGAGATAAGTATTTCCCTCAGTTAAAAACCAAGGTTATCAATCCAGTAGGAGAACCACACAAAACCCCGTTAGCAGCACTTACACACACAAAAGCAAACACTTGCACCCAACGCAAATAAGAGGGTTGTCAATCCTCTTAGCGGTTATTTGCAAGGATTAATTCTGATAGTGATAGATAAAAGGTAAATTGCAAAATAAAATAAAAGTAAATAAATTGCAGCAAGGTATTTTTGGATTTTAATATATGATAAAAGTAGACCCCGGGGCCATAGTTTTCACTAGAGGCTTCTCTCTCGAGCGCAGAACATACGGTGGGTAAACAAATTACTGTTGGGCAATTGATAGAAAAGCGCATAGTTATGACGATATTCAAGGCAATGATCATGTATATAGGCATCAAATCCGAGACAAGTAGACCGACTCCTGCCTGCATCTACTACTATTACTCCACCCATCAACCGCTATCCAGTATTAAGTATAAAACAGAGTAACGCCTTAAGCAAGATGACATGATGTAGACAAAGTAAACTCAAGCAATATGATTAAACCCCATATTTTTATCCTTAATGGCAACAATACAAATACGTGTCATTTCCCTTTCTGTCACTGGGATTGAGCACCGCAAGATTGAACCCATCACAAAGCACCTCTCCCATTGCAAGATAAATCAATCTAGTTGGCCAAACCAAACGGATAGATCAGAGAGAAATACAAAGCTATAACAATCATGCATAAAAGAGTTCAGAGAAGACTCAAATAATATTCATGAATAATCTGATCATAAACTCACAATTCATCGGATCCCAACAAACACACCGCAAAAGAAGATTACATCGGATAGAACTCCAAGAACATCGAGGAGAACATGGTATTGAAGATCAAAGAGAGAGAAGAAGCCATCTAGTTACTAGCTATGGACCCGTAGGTCTGTGGTAAACTACTCACACATCATCGGAAGGGCAGCAAGGTTGATGTAGAAGCCCTCCGTGATCGATTCCCCCTCCGACAGAGTACCGGAAAAGGCCTCCAGATGGGATCGCGAAATAACATAGGCTTGCGGCGGCGGTAGGGTTTTCTCGTCTGGCTCTCTGTTGGTTTCCGAATATTTGAGAATTTATAGAAGTGGAATTAGGTCAAAGGAGCCACGAGGGACCCACAAGGCATCAGGGCGCGCCCCCTGGGGTCGCGCCCTGTTGCCTTGTGGCCTCCTCGTGAGGCTTCTGGCATCATCCCGAAGCTTCCAGGGTCTCTTTTGTCCAGAAAAAAATCGTCAAAAAGTTTCGTGGCATTTGGACTTCGTTTGGTACTGATTTCCTGAAAAACCAAAAACAAGAAGAAAACAACAACTGGCACTGGGCACTAGGTTAATAGGTTAGTCCCAAAAAATGATATATAATTGCATATAAAACATCCAAGATTGATACTATAATAGCATGGAACAATCAAAAATTATAGATACGTTGGAGACGTATCAAGCATCCCCAAGCTTAATTCCTGCTTGTCCTCGAGTAGGTAAATGATAAAAACAGAATTTTTGATGTGGAATGCTACCTAACATGTTTCATCATGTAATCTCTCTTACGGTATGAATATTAAGATCCGAATGATTCAAAGAAATAGTCTATAATTTGATATAAAGACATCAATACTCAGGCATACTAACAAACAATCATGTCTTTCAGAATAAAAATGCCAAAGAAAGTTATCCCTACAAAATCATATAATGCTATCATGCTCCATCTTCTTAACACAAAGTATTTATCATGCACTACCCCGATGACAAGCCAAGCAATTGGTTCATACTTTTTAACACGCTTCAGCTTTTTCAACCCCCACGCAATACATGAGCGCAAGCCATGGATATAGCACTATGGGTGGAATAGAATGGGGTGGTAGAGATTAATAAGGGGAAGACAAAAAGAAGAAGATAGTCTCACATCGACGAGGCTAATCAACGGGCTATGGAGATGCCCATCAATTGATGTCAATGCGAGGAGTATGGATTGTCATGCAACGGATGCACTAAGAGCTATAAGTGTACGAAAGCTCAACATGAAAACTAAGTGGGTGTGCATCCAACTTGCTTGCTCATGAAGACCTCGGGCATTTGAGGAAGCCCGTCATCGGAATATACAAGCCAAGTTCTATAATGAAAATTCCCACTAGTGTATGAAAGTGACAAAATAGGAGACTCTCTATATCAAAAACATGGTGCTACTTTGAAGCACAAGTATGGAAAAATATAGTAACACTGCCCCTTCTCTCTTTTTCTCTCTCATTTTTTCTCTTTTTTTTCCTTTTTTCTTTTTTTTCGTGGGCTCTTTTTTGGCCTCTTTTTTTTTTTTTTTTTTTCCTCACTGGGACAATGCTCTAATAATGATGATCATCATACTTCTATTTACTTACAACTCAAAATTACAACTCGAAATTGGAACAAAATATGACTCTATATGAATGCCTCTGGCAGTGTACCAGGATGTGCAATGATACTAGCGTAACATGTATGAAAAATGATGAACGGTGGCTAAGCCACAAATACTATGTCAGCTATATGATCATGCAAAACAATATGACAATGATGATGTGTGTCATAAAAATGGAACGGTGGAAGTTGCATGGCAATATATCTCGGAATGGCTATGAAAATGCCATGATAGGTAGGTATGGTGGCTGTTTTGAGGAAAATATAAGGAGTCTTATGTGTGATAGAGCGTATCATATCACGGGGTTTGGATGCACCGGCGAAGTTTGCACCAACTCTCGAGGTGAGAAAGGGCAATGCACGGTACCGAAGAGGCTAGCAAATTGCGGAAAGGTGAGAGTGCGTATGATCCATGGACTCACATTAGTCATAAAGAACTCACATACTTATTGCGAAAGTTTATTAGCCCTCGAAGCAAAGTACTACTACGCATGCCCCTAGGGGGATAGATTGGTAGGAAAAGACCATCGCTCGTCCCCGGCCGCCACTGATAAGGTACCGGCCGATCTTCTTAGCATAACGACAGATCTTACGTGCATGCTTCGGGAATCACAAACCTTAACACCAATATTATTACTAAACCACAATTATCTACTAGCACCTCCCACATATTACCATCTTAATATCCCAAAACTATTGCAAGGAATCAAACTTATCATATTCAGTGATCTACATGAAAGTTTTTATTATATCCGTCTTGAATACCTATCATATTAGGACCAAATTCATAACCCGTGCATATTACCATTGCTATTCATTAGACTCTCAAAAAGATATAAGTGAAGCATGAGAGTGCAACTATTTCTTTAAAATATAACCACTGCCGTCCTCTAAAAGATATAAGTGAAGCACTAGAGCAACTGCCCAGCTCAAAAGATATAAGTGAAGCACATAGAGTATTCTAACAAATCACGAATAATGTGTGTCCCTCTCAAAAAGGTGTGTTCAGCAAAGATGATTGTGGCAAACTAAAAAGCAAACAAACTATAACACAAGACGCTCCAAGTAAAACACATATCATGTGATGAATAAAAATATAGCTCCAAGTGAGTTACCGATAGATTATAGACGAAAGAGGGGATGCCATCCGAGGCATCCCCAAGCTTAGATGCTTGAGTCTTCCTTGAATATTACCTTGGGGTGCCTTGGGAATCCCCAAGCTTAGGCTCTTGCTGCTCCTTATTCATTTATCCATCGTAGTCTCACCCAAAACTTGAAAACTTCAGCACACAAAACTCAACAGAAACCTCGTGAGATCTGTTAGTATAACAAAAAAATCTTAAACTTTAGGTACTGTTGTAAATTGATTCATATTTAATATTGGCATAATGCTACTGTACTCCAACTTCTCCATGACTCATACCCCCCGATACGATCCATAGATTCATAAAAATAAGCAAACTATGCAACAAAAACAAAATCTGTCTAAAACAGAATAGTCTGTAAAGATCTGAATTAAAGTCATACTTCTGTAAATCCAAAAATTCTGAAAAATTGGGAAAACGTAGGCAATTAATATCATCCAAATCATCAAACAACATCAATTATACTATCATCCAAATCATCCCAAAGGCATTACTTGGCACAAACACTAATTAAAAGATAAAAACACAATCATAAAAGAGGCTACAATTGTGTAAACACACAAAAACAGAAAGTAAAACAAAAATTTATTTTATTCATTGGGTTGCCTCCCAACAAGCGCTATTGTTTTATGCCCCTAGCTAGGCATAATGCATAGTCTCAAGTGTTGTCATCCTTCAAATTAATTCCATAGGTGGCCCTCATAATAGATTCATATGGTGGCTTAATTCTATTTCTTGGGAAGTGTTTCAGCCCTTTCTTTAATGGAAATTGAAATCTTAACCTTCTTTCATATCAATAATAGCACCTATGGTTCGTAGGTAAGGCCTGCCAAGTATTATGGGACAAGAAGGATTGCATTCAATATCAAGCACAATAAAATCCTCGGGCACAAAATTCCTATTAGCAAGAATAAGAACATCATTTATTCTACCCAATGGTTTTTTAAAAGTGGAATCCGCTAGATGTAAATTAAGGGAACAAGCATCCATATCGGTGAGACCTAGCACGTCACATAAAGATTTTGGTATAGTAGAGACGCTAGCACCTAGATCACATAAAGCATTGCATTCATAATCTTTAATTTTAACTTTAATAGTAGGTTCCCATTCATCATGTAATTTTCTAGGTGTTGAAACTTCCAACTCAAGTTTTTCCTCATGCGCTTTTATCATAGCTTCTACAATATATTTAGTAAAAGTTTTATTTTGTTCATAGGCATTACGTGAATTAATCATGGATTGCAACAAGGAAATACATTCAAATAAAGAGCAATTATCATAATTAAAGTCCTTATAATCCAAAGTAGTGGGTACATCACTATTTAATGTTTTGACCTCTCCAAACCCACTTTTGTCTTGTTTATCATTAAGATCATCACCCTCCAAATAATTGGGACGCCTTCTAGCTAAAGTTGACTCATCTTCAGTCACTTTTTCATCAAGTTTTATATTAGTAAATAGGGATTCAATAGGTGAGACACCAATCATTTTAATATCTTCGTCATTACTACGATAGAAACCGGGTGCAATAGCTTTTTCTAAGAATTCTCGCTTAGCTCTCAACCTAGCGGTCCTTTATTTACTCTCATTTATGGAGACATAGATAGCTTTAATAAACTAATTTATATCATTCTTGGGTGGCAAAATTTTAATTTTGAGAGTATCCACATCATGAGCAATTCTATCCATGTTCCTAGACATTTCATCAACTCTATTCAATTTTTCTTCTATCATAGCATTAAAATTCTTTTGAGAATTAATAAATTCTTTAATATTACTTTCAAGATCATAGGGTATCCTATTATTATTATTGTATGGATTACCATAGGAATTACCATAATTATTAGAGGAATTTCCGGGAAACGGTGTAGGATTGAAATTACCCCTATAAGCATTGTTGTTGAAATTATTTCTAGAGACAAAATTCACATCAATAGCATCATTATTTTGCTCAATCAAAGTAGACAATGGCACATCATTAAGATCAATATGAGCACTTTTACTAGCAACCAATTTCATAAGAGCATCCATCTTATCACTCAAAGTATTAATTTCTTCAATAGAATTTACCTTCTTACCAGTTGGAGTTCGTTCAGTGTGCCATTGAGAGTAATTTGTCATAATATTATCAAGGAGTTTTGTAGCTTCTCCCAATGTAATTTCCATAAAAGTACCACCTGCGGCAGAGTCTAGCAAATTTCTAGAAACAAAGTTTAGTCCCGCATAATTTTTTTGTATGATCATCCATAAGCTTAAACCATGAGTTGGGCAATTTCTTATCATTAATTTCATTCTCTCCCGAGATTGTGCAACATGCTCATGTTCAAGTTGCTTAAAATTCATAATTTGATTTCTTAAAGAAATAATCTTAGCGGGAGGAAAATACTTGGCAATAGAAGTATCCTTACACTTATCCCATGAATAAATACTATTTCTAGGCAAGGATGAAAACCAAGTTTTAGCACGATCTCGTAATGAGAACGGAAATAATTTCAATTTGACAATATCATTATCCACATCTTTTTTCTTTTGTATATCATAGAGTTCAACGAAATTATTAAGATGGGATGCGACATCTTCATTAGGACTATGATACGTCCATTTTGCATCATGTTTTCCTATTGTTATTTATAGTGTTTTTAATCATTATAACACTTTGTGGAGAAATTCTATTGCCTTTTCTCTCATAATATGCAAGATTTACATAAGGAGGGAGATTACCGGCAGCTGGAATTCTGGACCTGAAAAAGCTATGTCAGAGATATCTATTCTGCACATCTCCAAATAAGCTGAAATTTCACGGAGATTTATTTTGGAATAAATGAAAAATACTGGAGAAAAGAAGTACCAGAGGGGGCCACCCAGGTGCCCACGAGGCACCAGGGCGCGCCACCCCCCTGGTGCGCCCTGGTGGCTTGTGGGGCCCCTGGCCAGCCTCCGGTGCCCATTTTCTGGTATATAAGCCCATTTTCCCTAGAAAAAATAAGGAGAAGACTTTTGGGACGGGGCGCCGCCATCTCAAGGCGGAACTTGGGCAGGAGCACTTTTGCTCTCCAGCGGAGCGATTCCGCCGGGGATACTTCCCTCCGGGAGAGGGAAATCGAAGCCATCGACATCACCAACGATCCTCTCATCGTGGGAGGACCAATCTTCATCAACATCTTCACCAGCACCATCTCATCTCAAACCCTAGTTCATCTCTTGTATTCAATCTTTATCTCAAAACCTCAGATTGGTACCTGTGGGTTGCTAGTAGTGTTGATTACATCTTGTAGTTGATGCTAGTTGGTTTATTTGGTGGAAGATTATATGTTCAGATCCATTATGCTATTCAATACCCCTCTGATCTTGGACATGAACATGATGTGTGAGTAGTTACTTTTGTTCTTGAGGACATGGGAGAAGTCTTGTCATAAGTAATCATGTGAATTTGGTGTTCGTTCGATATTTTGATGATATGTATGTTGTTGATTCTCTTAGTGGTGTCATGTGAACGTCGACTACATGACACTTCACCATCTTTGGGCCTAAGGGAATGCATTGTGGAGTAGTAATTAGATGATGGGTTGCTAGAGTGACAAAAGCTTAAACCCTAGTTTATGCGCTATTCCGTAAGGGGCTGATTTGGATCCATATGTTTAATGCTATGGTTAGATTTATCTTAATTCTTCTTTCGTAGTTGCGGATGCTTGCGAGAGGGGTTAATCATAGGTGGGAGGCTTGTTCAAGTAAGAACAGCACCCAAGCACCAGTCCACCCATATATCAAATTATCAAAGTAGCGAACGCGAATCAAACAAACATGATGAAAGTGACTAGATGAAATTCCCATGTGTCCTCGAGAACGTTTAGCTTATTATAAGAGATCGTTCCGGCTTGTCCTTTGCTACAAAAAGGATTTGGCCACCTTACTGCACTCTTTGTTACATTTACTACTTGTTACTTGTTACAAATTATCTTGCTATGAAACTACTCGTTACCGATAATTTCAGTGCTTGCAGAAAATACCTTGCTGAAAACCGCTTGTCATTTCCTTCTGCTCCTCGTTGGGTTCGACACTCTTACTTATCGAAAGGACTATGATTGATCCCCTATACTTGTGGGTCATCAAGACTCTTTTCTGGTGCCGTGCCGGGGAGTGAAGCGCCTTTGGTGAGTGGAATTTGGTAAGGAAACATTTATATTACGTGCTGAAATTTATTGTCACCTGCCACTATGGAAAGTAATCCTTTGAGAGGTTTGTTCGGGGTATCTTCACCTCGACCGGAAGCACAAAGAGTTTCTCCTCAACCTACTGCACGTACTAAAAATATTTATTATGAGATTCCTTCGGGTATGATAGAGAAACTGCTAGCTAATCCTTATGCAGGAGATGGAACACTACATCCTGATATGCACTTAATCTATGTGGATGAAGTTTGTGGATTATTTAAGCTTGCAGGTTTACCCGGAGATGAAGTTAAGAAGAAGGTTTTCCCTTTATCTTTGAAGGGAAAGGCATTGACATGGTATAGGCTATGTGATGATATTGGAATGTGGGATTGGAATCGATTGAAATTGGAATTTCACTACAGGAATCAGGTCCTTTGCCGTCTGCCATAGCAGACGGCAAAGGGCCAGACCATGGACGGCAAACATATTTGCCGTCTGCTGGCAGACGGCACAACTTTCAGCACTGAAAGTCACGGTAATCAGCGTCTTTGTCGTCTGCAGAAGCGCCGCGAACGGCAAAGACTTTTACCATCCGCCTTCCTGGCACAGCTGACGGCAAAGGTCCTGGACGGCAAAGTGTAGCTGTTAGCCCCGTCAGGTGGCTAACGGCAGACTTAGCTGTCCGCCTGCAGACGGCAAACAAACACTTGCCTTTGCCGTCTGCCGAGTGACGTCAGCAGGCCTGTGGCTGCACGTCAGTCCTGCTTTGTCTTTGTCGTCTGCCAGCTGACGGCAGAATGACCAAATGGGTCAGGCATGGTGCTCCCAGGTTGCATAGGTTGCTGCCACGTGGCACCTTTGCCGTCAGCCTACCGACGGCAAAGGGATTTGCCGTCCACTGGCACACGGCAAAGTGCCTGTATTACCACTTTTTTATCTGTTTTCTGTTATTTCCCTGCATTTTCACAACACATATATGATATATATATAGTTTCAAGCTGAAGCATAGGCCATGTATTCCAACAAATAGTATGTACTATCCAACATCATCGTGAAATATTGAACAAGAGAACACATAGGCTATTAAAAGAACCAATACATACATAGTTTCACACTGTTCATCCATATATACATACATAGTTTCACATTGTTCATCAATACAAATCAAAACAAAAACTAAACACTAGCAGTCCATCAATGCCAGCTTCCATGAAGTGAATCAAATCTGCAAAATGGGAATAAGAAAGTTAGAAGAAGAAGAAGAAGAAGAAGAAGAAAGAGAAGAAAAATAATAAGAAGAAAGAAGAAGAAGAAGAAAGAAGAAGAATAAGAATAAGAAGGAGTAGAAGATGGAGAAAAATAAAGAAGAGAAAAAGGAAGAATAAGAATATATTTTCTTCTTCTTCTCTCTTCTATCTTTTTATCCTTTTCCTTCTCATTCTTCTTCTTTTATTCTTTCTTTTTCTTCTCTTTCTTCTTCTATTCTTTCTTTTTCTCCTCTTCCTTGTTTTTCTTCTTCTTATTCCTTATTTGTGTCATTTTAGAGCTAACTTAGGTAATTATGCCATTTTAGAGCTAACTAAGCATATTATGTCATTTTGGAGGAAAATAAGGTAAGTATAGGTCATTATTGAGCTAACTTAGGTAATTATACCATTTTTGAGCTAACTAAGCTTATTATGTCAATTTGGAGGAAAATAAGGTAAGTATATGTCATTTTTGTGCTAACTTGGGTAATTATGCCATTTTTGAGCTAACTAAGCTTATTATGACATTTTGGAGGAAAAGAATGTAAGTATATGTCATTATTGAGATAACATAGGTAATTATGCCATTTTGGAGCTAACTAAGCTTAATATGTCATTTTGGAGGAAAATAAGGTAAGTATATGTCATTATTGAGCTAACTTAGGTAATTATGCCATTTTTGAGCTAACTAAGCTTATTATGTCATTTTGGAGGAAAATAAGTTAAGTATAGGTCATTATTGAGCTAACTTAGGTAATTATGTCATTTTGGAGCTAACTAATCTTATTATGTCATTTTGGAGGAAAATAAGGTAAGTATAGGTCATTACTGAGCTAACCTAGGTAATTATGCCATTTTTGAGCTAACTAAGCTTATTATGTCATTTTGGAGGAAACGGAGCTAAGTATAGGTCATTATTGAGCTAACTTAGGTAAGTATAGGTCATTATTGAGCTAACTTAGCTTATTATGTCATTTTGAAGGAAAATAAGCTAAGTATATGACATTTATGAGCTAACCAAGGTTATTATGCCATTTTTGACCTAACTAAGCTTATTATGTCAATTTGGAGGAAAATAAGGTAAGTATAGGTCATTTTTGTGCTAACTTAGGTAATTATGCCATTTTTGAGCTAACTAAGCTTATTATGACATTTTGGAGGAAAAGAAGGTAAGTATATGTCATTATTGAGATAACATAGGTAATTATGCCATTTTGGAGCTAACTAAGCTTAATATGTCATTTTGGAGGAAAATAGGGTAAGTATAGGTCATTATTGAGCTAACTTAGGTAATTATGCCATTTTTGAGCTAACTAAGCTTATTATGTCATTTTGGAGGAAAATAAGTTAAGTATAGGTCATTATTGAGCTAACTTAGGTAATTATGTCATTTTGGAGCTAACTAAGCTTATTATGTCATTTTGGAGGAAAATAAGGTAAGTATAGGTCATTACTGAGCTAACCTAGGTAATTATGCCATTTTTGAGCTAACTAAGCTTATTATGTCATTTTGGAGGAAACGAAGCTAAGTATAGGTCATTATTGAGCTAACTTAGGTAAGTATAGGTCATTATTGAGCTAACTTAGCTTATTATGTCATTTTGGAGGAAAATAAGCTAAGTATATGACATTTATGAGCTAACCAAGGTTATTATGCCATTTTTGACCTAACTAAGCTAATTATGTCATAAATGAACTAAATAAGCTAATTATGTCATTTTGGAGGATAATTAGTTAAGTATGTCTTTTTGGGGAAAATAAGCTAAGTATGTGGCATATTAGGGCTACCTAGCATGTACGAAGCTAAGTATGCATTTGTTAAGCAAAACACTAGAGAAAACTTACCGTCGTCGTCATCACGGAGGTCAAGCACCGGGGTTTCTCGGGCCGGTTTCACCTGGAGAAGGTTGCCCTTCAGAAGGGTTGTGCGATGCGGCTCGGGAGTTATGTTGCACCAAAGATCATTTGCAATGTCTCGTTAGCATGATGACACTCAAATGTTAAGACTAGTAACTAATGACCATTCAAATGAAACTCACCGTTCCCACCGGAGTAATGACTGGCATCGGCGGAGGGGTCTGACAGGTCTTCTCGCACATAGACTGCACATTTGGTTTTGATGAGTCAGTCATATTAGTTAGTAATGAAACGAACATTACGTGCATGATTTGGCTAATATGCAGAAGAAACTTACCACAAGGAGCTCGTACATGGCCCGGTGAGCCGCCTCATTCCGTGCCCTCTCCTCCTCCAACAACCTAGCCGTCTTCTCCTCCAAAAGCAGTTCCTTCTCCGCCGCCACCCGGTCCCTCTCCTCCAGAAGCGCCTGGGTTGTCGCTCTCTCTTTCTGAAGAGCAGCCTGCAACACCACTCCTCGTTAGCATTGTAATCATCGATGGCCGCACACACAATGTGATGGAGGAAAGATATCTGAGTCCGTATAACTAACCTCGATGGCGAGATCGACTGGCCGTGGACGAGTCCTTATCTCAGGCGAGGAGCTCGTTTGGCATGCCTTGATCTCCGGGAGAGTGAGAGGACAACGTATCAGTCCATCTCCAATGGCTATCGAGCCATGGGGCCTCCCGCGACCAGCTATCATCACCAGCTCTGGATCAATAGGATTCTGGCTCGGGTTATAGTCCTCCCCTTTCCTCGCCTTCGCCTCCTTGTTGTACATCACGAGCTTGTGGTGGGAGGAGATGTTGGTGAACTTTTCTAGATGATCGATGTCAGACTCAGAGAATGCCTTAGCCTTCTTGTACGAGGCAGTATGGGCCATGGCATAGAGGTCGTACACCTCTGGCACCTCCGTCTTATTGTGTTGCGCCTAAAAGAGAGGAACAAAGTATTAGTAAAGGGCTCAAGCTAGCATGAAGAATGAATTGCATGAATCATGAAGCAAACCACATACCCAGTTCTGCCCGTACTGAAATAAGTTGGCGCTGCCTTGATGGTGTGGCACACCAACCATTTGGGCACGCCGGTCCTTGGCATTGTTGTGGACGGCTCGCCAGTGGTCTGTGCACCACTCATCCACCAACGCCTCCCAACAATCCATCTTATCCGCACACCATCTCGGGGGCACCTAAGTTAGTAAAGAGAAATTTGAGCGCTACGCCTACGAATCAAATCAAGGAAACTAAGTACAAGGCCTTAAGAATAGGTAATTACCTTCATGTACTGATGCTTCTTCAGAAACTTTTTGCGGCACGATGGCTTGTCCTTCTTAATACCACGCGTGGCGTAGTAGTCTCGAATAGCCTGCGGCCGAGCCTCGTGCCGTAAGTTTTGTAATAGGCGCTTGCACTCGGTATCGATAACCTTTGCCGCGTCCTCCTCGTATCCCTCCTCACACCTGTAGAAGGTCTGCAATCAAATGAGACAACACTGATTAGTACAATAACTAGCTATTGTTAATTTTTAATTGTGTAAAGGAGAAATTACCCAAAAGCTTTTGATCACCATCTCGGCCCTCGTGTGGCACAAGACACCGTCGATCATCTCCTCCGGCGGGGCCTGGGCAGCCAAGTAGTGCTCCCAGCTCAATCCTAGCTGTGGAAGCTGACCCTCACCAGGCAACGTGACAAACCCCGGGAAATTTTGCCGGCAAAGCACACCAAGGACGCTGTTGGGCCTGCGGACTCCACTGGCGTGTACCCAACCCCTGCAGTATGACAAGGCCAACGCATTAGATATTTGAAGAAACGTGAAGGCAAAAGGTACAAAAAGACTAAATGCACTTACTTCTCCCCATCAGGCCTAATCACCGGCCTCTGCTCGTGGGTCGCCGGCAGGGGCGGGAGCCGTGTACTACCACGCTGGTACACGGTGACCCCCTCAACCACCTTGCCCTCACTATCAGTAAAGTGATCCCCGCCGCCATCAGCATGGCCACTCGGCCCCTGAGACGGATCCGGCCAGGTACCCCATCCGGACGTCTCCTGGGATGTAGCCCGATCCCCGTCCTGGTCCGGAGTCTCGTGGGCCGAAGTTTCGTGGGCCGAAGCCTCTGGGACTGGAGTCTCGTGGGCCGAAGGCTCGTCGACCGGAGGCTCGTGGTCCGGAGTCCCCGTAGCCTCCACCTCAGACGGGTCCACCCTAGCAGTCCTGTGCTTGGGTGAATGAGCTGGGGGTGGCGGCGAGGAAGGCGTAGCAGTCTGCCTACCTCTCCCGCGGCCACGTCCTCCACCTCTCTTCTTCCCTCCCCGACCTCCTCTCCTGGTGGGCAACGACGCCGACGAAGAAGCGCCCGCCGGTGTCCCCATACTCTCTATCAACGCTCTCCGGAGAGGTAGGGGTGGAATGGAAGTAGCCCTCCCGCGGGCCGCCGCCGCCGAAGTACCCGCGGAGTGCTCTCGACCCGCGCCCACCATCTTTCAACACCTGCCATGACAAAGAGTAAACAAAATTAGTACAACATAAAAAAATTGAATACCTGACATGAATAATAATATGTATATAATTTAAGTTGGGATGCATACAAACTAATAATAGTCTGGATCGTCTGGATTTATAAATGCATCATCATCATCACTATCACACGTGTCATCATGAATGACGTGCTCATCGGGTTCAGCGGCATCAACATGTGGAAGGCCTTTCTGTAATCGGTCAAGCATTGACAGGTCATCCGCAGCAGTAACCTCTTCTTGTTTCGGCTCAGGGGTGAAGTCGGATTCACTGTCGCTGTCTACTTCCATGTTCTGGGGTGAATTAGAGCGGTTCTTGAAACGTTTTTTGGAAAGACGTGTTTCTTGGAAGAATTATCCTTCATATGTGTCTGGGTTAATGTGAGGTTCATAATCCTCTTCATTGGGGGGAGGTGGTCTAGCACGTGGCGGCACTTCATAAACGACATCCCAACCATTCAGATTTGTATTAGTTTGGAAGGCCCATGGTAGATAGAAAACTTGGGTCGCCTGTTGAGCCGTAATATAGACATCGGGAACATCTAAATGGGTGCTTTGTTTGATTTCGACTAGCCCTATATGTTCATGAGTCCTTCTAGTCTCCTTCGGCTGGAACCAATAACATTTGAAGACTACGACGTTCGATGGGTTTTCACCATAGAATAGAAGTTCATAAATTGCTTCAACTCTTCCATAATACTCGGTACCTCCTTCGCCGATAGCAGAGACACCACAATTTGTAGATTTTCGGTCGGCCATAGATAGCTCTTTGCCAAAGGTACGAAAGCGATACCCGTTGATGTCGTATTTCTCAAAAGAACGAACCTTATAGTCAAAACCATTAGCGGCTTGTCTCAATTCGGCGTCCATAGACTCTGAATTAGCCTACAAGTTTAATACGAAAGGATTGTTGCATTAGCCGCAAATTAGACGAAGAAATGAAATGGTCTATTAATGGTAATTACCATTTGTTTGAACCAAGAGATGAAACCGGGATAGCCGCCTCCATGTTTTGCCAGAAGCTCATACTCTTCGATGGAATCCTTTTGGATCACCGCTCCATCTGAGAATTTGGCGACGTATCGACTGTATCAAATATTCGGGAATAAGAGCAGTTCAAAGGAATTAGAAGTTGCGAAACAATGTACTGAGAACTTACTCGATGTACGGCCGCACTTCTGTTAGGTTGTTGAAGATATACAATGAAATGGTCCGCCATTCTTCGACATCCAACGGTATTGGTTTCAAAGCACCGGCTGGTGCGAGCTTCCCTTTGAATACGCTGAGGTTGGATCCACCTTTTTTAGGGTCACCAGCATTGTACCGAGGCTTTGGATTATACAAATGACGATTTTTGGCTTCGTAGTGTGCTGTCACGAAGTTTGCCGCCTCCTCAGTAATGAATGCCTCGGCCGTCGATGCTTTAATTCTACGTTTATTTTTACATTTTGCTCGAAGCGTCTTCTGCATCCTCTCAGTTGCATAGCACCAACGATTTTGCATGGGCCCCCCCAATCTTGCCTCGGTCGGGAGATGTAAAATCAAATGCTGCATTGGATTAAAGAAGCCCGGTGGAAAGATCTTCTCTAACTTGCAGAGCAACTCCGGCGCCAACTTTTCCATGTCATCTAGCACGCCAGGCGATAGTTCTTTCGCACAAAGAACACGGAAGAAATAGCTCAGCTCTGCCAGTACTAGCCATTCATCCTCAGGGATAAAGCCACGCAACATCACCGGCATTACCCGCTCAAGCCATATGTGCCAATCATGACTCTTGAGACCAAATATTTTCAATTTTTCAAGACTCGCTCCCCTCTTTAGATTCGCTGCATACCCATCGGGGAACATCAACTGCATTTTCACCCACCAGATAATTTCCCTCATAGCTCCCCTTCCAAGATTGAACCAGGCCTTTGGCTTCGACCAGTTCTTCTTTCCTTTCGGTTGTCGCATGTTTTGTAACGGTCTATCACATAGAGTCTGCTGATCAACTCTAGCCTTAGGATTATCCTTTGACTTCCCCTCTATGCCGAACAATGTACCAAAAAGGGCCTCGCTGATATTCTTTTCAGTGTGCATCACGTCGATGTTGTGTGGAAGAAGGAGGTCTTTGAAGTAAGGCAGATCCCACAAGCATGTCTTGTGAGTCCAGGCGTGTTCCGAATTATACCCCTTGAAATACCCTGGATGTTCTGGATCAGGCTCGAGAGCGTTTAACTGATCCAGGATCTGTTGGCCTGTCAATGCAGGTGGTGGAGAGTTTTTGACAACTTTACCTTTGATGAAGTTCTTCTTGTCTTTTCTGAACTTATGGCGAGGATCCAGGAACGGTCTATGCAAGTCGAAGCAAGAATACTTGCGACCCGCCTCCAGCCAACGAAACTGAAGAGCTGCCTTGCATGTGGGGCACGGGAACCTTCCATGCACACACCAGCCAACGAATAGCGCATACGCCGGCAAGTCATGCATCAAGTACATGTACCAGACATGCATTGCGAAGTTTTGTTTTCTAGCGGCGTCGTATGTCTTGAACCCATTATCCCAAGCTTCTTGCAATTCATCCTTAAGAGGCTGCATGTACACATTCATATTCTTCCCCGGATAGTTGGGCCCTGGAATTATCAACGTCGGGAAAATGTTCTTTCTTTGCATAATCTGTCCGGGGGGGAGATTGAGTGGAATGACAAATGCAGGCCAACAACTGTATTGGGTTGCCGTCATACCAAACGGATTGAACCCATCCGTGCCAATGCAGACTCGAGGATGCCTTGGATCTGCCACTTTATCCTTATGTAATGCATCGAAGTGCTTCCACGCAAAAGCATCCGATGTGTGTACCAACATCTGATTCCCATCTGCATCTAGTTCGGTTCTTTTGCCCAATTTGTGCCATGTCATCTGTCTAGCCGTCTCTTCGACCATGAAAAGACGTTGAAGTCTTGGTACGATTGGCAGATACCGAAGAACATTAACGGGGATTTTGGTCTGCCTCTTCTCACCCATACCGTTGTCTACCACAACATACCTAGAAGACTTGCAAATGGGACAATAGTTCAAGCCCGCATACTCAAGCCTAAATAAGGCACATCCTTTCTCACAGGCATCTATCTTCTCATAGGGCATCTTAAGTACACGGAGGATTTTGTCCGACTGGTACAGGTTTGCAGGCATTACATGGCCTTTGGGTAGAAAGCGTCCAAATAGTGTCATCATCACGTCGTAGCATTCTCTACCCAAGTTGAATTGAGCCTTCAGAGCCATTACTTGTGCGATGGCATCCAGCTGACAAAGCTCAGTGTGCTTGTGGAGAGGACGTTTTGAAGACTCCAACATTTCATTGAAGGCCTTTGCAGATTCCTCCATCTCATCGTCCTAATCCCGAGCATCATCAAAGTCTTGCACCATGTCTTCGATCCCGGTACCATGCTCGTCGGTGCGACAACGAACCACCTCAGCTCTGGTACGTTGGGCAGACTCACCATGAAATGTCCACACCGTATAATCAGGCGTAAAACCCCACTTCTGCAGGTGTTTACCCATTTGACCCTCTGTCCTCTGTGAAAAGTTGTCGCACCTAACACAGGGGCACCAGGTTTTTCTCTGGCCATTTGCAAATGCGGCTTTCACAAACCCCTTGGTTTTTGTTAACCATTCATTGGTCGTGTCTTTCTGACTAGTGTGACCGGTGTACATCCACGCACGATCACTCATCTTGCCTACCTACTAAACACATAAGAAATATATATATAATTCAGCATATATATATTCATCAGTTAATCAAGTTTGTCAATTTTATTACGTCCATGCAACCTACACGCTAATAGGTAAAGATAGGTCATAATCCCACCCGAGTATGTGTAGACTGGGTTCGTTTTCCCATGCTCTGCTCCGGATCCGACGCAAAATTTTGGCAGCACCTCCCCGCTGTTCTCCTGATACACGTCTCAGCAATAAACAGAGAGGATGTGTACCCGGAGAACAACAGGGAGGCACTGGCAAAATTCTGCATTGGATCCGGAGTAGAGCATGGGAAAACGAACCCAATCTACACATACTCGGGCTGTCCATGGATAACGTTGGATAATTCGAAAGAATCACGGTTATAAATATGCAAATGCATGCATATTTATAACTGTAACCCTTTCGAATGGGAGACGCATACTGGTCACGCATACTGATGATTGAATCTGCCTATAGCTAGCAAGTATCATCGGCACGAAGACCGGAATAGAGCAAATGTAGGGGGGAGGAGGAGATGTCATTTGTGCTCACCCACGAACGCAGGGGAGCTCGTCAAATGCATGGGGAGGTCGTCGAACACCAGACCCTCGCAGCGACGAAACAATTGCACATTTAAATCCACCCGATCAACACGAATATTCAATCCCGATAAAAAATCTCTATATATAAAAAATCTCTATTTCTTCTACTTCTTCTTCTTCTTCTTCTTCTTCTTCTTCTTCTTTTCTTCTCCTCTTCTTCGTCTCCTCTTTTTCTTCCTCTCCTCTTTTTCTTCTTCTTCTCCTCTTCTCCTGTTTTTCCTCTTCTTCTCCTCTTCTTCTTCTCCTCTTCTCCTCTTTTTCTTCTTCTTCTTCTTCTTCTTCTTCTTCTTCTTCTTCTTCTTCTTCTTCTTCTTCTTCTTCTTCTTCTTCTTCTTTTCTTCTCTTCTTCTTCTTCTTCTTCTTCTTCTTCTTCTTCTTCTTCTTCTTCTTCTTCCTTCTTTTCCATTTTCCTCTTCTTCTACTTATTCTTCTTTTCTTCTTCTTCTTTTTTCATCATCATCTTCTTCTTCTTCTTCTAATTTTGACTAACCTAAAATATGACTAACCTAAAATCTTCTTCTCCTAGTTCTTTTCTAACCTAACCTAGCACTAACCTAACTAAATATGAGTAATATAGCACTAACAGTAGCAATTAAATGAAAAAGAGAAAAAAAACAGAGAATAAGGGGAGGACTCACCGGAGGGGGGCGTCGGGGGCGGCAGAGCCGCGGACGGCGTGCCGGCGGGGCGGCGGTGGCAGAGTGGAGCAGCGGGGCGGCGGGGTGGCGGCCGTGGACGGTGGGGCGGCGGGGCGGTGGATCTGCACCTGGGCGCGGTGGGGCGGCGGGACGTCGGGTCGTCGGCAGCGACGGGCGCGGTGGGGCGGTGGGTCGGCTGCGGCGACGGGCGCGGCGTGGCGGTGGGTCGTCGGCGGTGACGGGCACGGCGGCGAGAGAGAGATAGATAGAGAGAGGGGAGTGGAGGGGCGCGGCGAGAGAGAGAGAGAGGGTCGCGGCGAGAGAGAGAGAGAGAGAGGGGCGCGCGCGGCGGCCGTTACAAATGTTAGTGAAATTTTTCTTTGCCGTCTGCTTTTTGATGATCTTTGCCGTCCGCTAGCGGATGGCATCTAGGCCGTCCGTTTGACCTAACCAGCGCGTGCTCCAGTGGGGCCCAGATGGGCTCTTTGCCGTCTGCGATTTTGCTAGTTGCCGTCTGCCTGCCTTTGCCGTCCGCTTTTTAGGCTCTTTGCCGTCCGCTAGCCGACGGCAAAGAATGGACTGACGGCAAAAACCATCTTTGCCATGAGGCCTTTCTTTGCCGTCTGCTTTATGGAAGCGGACGGCAAAGACCATCTGTGCCGTCCGCTAGCAGACGGCAAAGAGTGGACTGATGGCAAATTCTCTGATTCCTGTAGTGTTTCATCAAAAGTTTTATCCTATGCATCTGGTTCATCGTGATCGGAATTATATATATAGTTTTTGGCCTCGTGAAGGAGAAAGCATCGCTCAAGCTTGGGGGAGGCTTAAGTACATGATGTACACATGCCCCAATCATGAGCTCTCAAGAGAAATTATCTTACAAAATTTTTATGCTCGGCTTTCTCATGATGATCAAACCATGCTCGATTCTTCTTCGACCGGCTCCTTTATGAAGAAAACTCTTGAATTCAGATGGGATCTTCTGGAAAAATTTAAACGCAACTCTGAAGATTGGGAACTCAACAAAGGTAATGAGTCAGGTATAATACTTGAGTTCGATTGTGTTAAATCTTTTATGGATACCGATGCTTTTCATAAGTTTAGCACTAAACATGGACTTGACTCTGAGATACTACCTTCCTTTTGTGAATCATTTGCTACTCATGTTGATCTCCCTAAGGAGAAGTGGTTTAAATATCATCCCCCTGTTAAAGAAAACCCTGAAGAACCTATTAGTGTTAAAGAAGAAACAATTGTTTACAATGTTGATCCAGTTGTGCCTACTGCTTATATTGAGAAACCACCTTTTCCTGTTAGGATTAAGGAACATGCTAAAGTTTCAACACTTTCCATGGCTAGCCGTATCCACGGGTGCCCTCCATACCAACACTTTCCAAGAAATTTTGTTGTTATTAATTTTTGCTTTCATTGTGGGACTGGGCATCCCTATTACCAACCATTCTCCCGTGCAATGACAAGTGAATAAACACTCATCGTGAGAATAACACACCTAGCATGGAAAATAATGGCCACTCCCTGCCGCTTCATGAGCGGTACAGGCACACAAAACGGAAAAATTATTTTGAAAATTAGAGTTGGCACACGCAAATTTACTTGGAACGACATTGAAATACCGCATATAGGTAGGTATAGTGGACTCATTTGGCACAACTTGGGTTTAAGGAGTTTGGATGCACAAGCAGTATTTCCGCTTAGTACAAATGAAGGCTAGCAAAAGATTGAGAAGCAACCAACCAAAAAACGAAAACGATCATAAACATGCATTGAACATAACTAACACCGAATAATGCACCATAAGTAGGATATAATTTCTTTGCATAACTATTGACTTGATGTGCATGCATAGGGAATCAGAAACCTTAACACGAATATTCTTACTAAATCACAATTACTCACTAACATGACTCACATATTATCATTTCCATATCGCAAAACTATTGCAAGGAATCACACTTATCATATCCAATGATCTATATGAAAGTTTTTATTATATCCCTCTTGAATATTCATCACTTTGGGACCAAATTCATATCTTGTGCAAATTACCGTTACTATCATCAACTCTCAAAAAGATTTAAGTGAAGCATGAGAGTGCAAATATTTCTTCAAAATTTTAATCTTATCAATTCTCAAAATAATATAAGTGAAGCATGAGAATTTATTTCTTCAAAATTTTAACAACTCCCAAAATAATATAAGTGACGCATGAGAATTCATTTCTTCAAAATTTTAACAACTTCCAAAATAATATAAGTGAAGCATGAGAGTTTATTTCTTCAAAATTTAGCCACCACCGTGCTCAAAAATATTTAAGTGAAGCACTAGAGCAACTGCCTAGCTCAAAAAATTTAAGTGAAGCACATAGAGTATTCTAACAAATTATGATGAACGTGTGGCTCTCTCAAAATAGGTGTGTTCAGCAAAGATGATTGTGACAAACTAAAAAGCAAACAAAGAAAAGACTCATATAATACAAGACGCTCCAAGCAAAACTCATATCATGTGACGAATAAAAATATAGCTCCAAGTAAAATTACCGATGGTTGGTAGAAGAGGGGATGCCTTCCGGGGCATCCCCAAGCTTTGACGCTTGAGTCTTCCTAGAATATTACCTTGGGGTGCCTCGGGCATCCCCAAGCTTAGGCTTTTACTACTCCTTATTCCTTCATCCATCGTGATCTCACCCAAAACTTGAAAACTTCAATCACACAAAACTCAACAAAACCTTCGTGAGATCCGTTAGTATAACAAAATAAATCACTACCTTAAGTACTGTTGCAAACCCATTCATATTTTATTTTTGCATTATACCTACAGTACTCTAACTTTACCATGGCTTATACCCCCCGATACAATCCATAGATTCATCAAAACAAGCAAGTAGTGCATCAAAAACAGAATCTGTCAAAAACAGAACAGTCTATAGTAATCTATTTAAAAGCCATACTTCTGTAACTCCAAAAATTCTGAAAAATGAGGACAGAGTGGGAAATTCATATACCAATACTGTGTAAAAAGTTCAGATATTTCTGACGCTTCAGTACAGAAAAATAATTCGGGCACTGGACGCAAAACTTTCTGTTTTCCAAACAGCATCAATTATACTATCTTCCAAATCATCCTAAAGGCGTTACTTGTCACAAACACTAATTAAAAACACAAAAACACAATCATACCAGTAGCATAATTGTGAAAACACACAATAACAGAAAAAATTTATTTTATTCATTGGGTTGCCTCCCAACAAGCGCTATTGTTTTATGCCCCTAGCTAGGCATAATGCATAATTTTAAGTATTGTCATCTTTCAAGTTGATTCCATAAGTGGCTCTCATAATGGATTCATATGGTGCTTTAATTTTCTTCCTAGTGAAATGTTCCATACCCTTTTTTAGTGGAAACTGAAATTTTATATTCCCTTCTTTCATATCAATAACGGCACCTATAGTTCGTAAGAACGGTGTACCAAGTATTATGGGGCAAGAAGAATTGCATTCAATATGAAGAACAATAAAATCAACGGGCACATAATTTCTATTTGCAAGAATAAGAACATCATTAATTCTACCCATTGGTTTTTTAATAGTAGAATCCGCAAGATGCAATTAAAGAGAACATTCATCGATATTGGTAAAACCTAGCACATCACATAGAGATTTTGGAATTGTGGAAACGCTAGCACCCAAATCACATAAAGCATTGCACTCACAATTTTTAATTTTAAATTTAATGGTAGGTTCCCATTCATCATATAATTTTCTAGGAATTGAAATTTCTAGTTCTAACTTTTCTTCTAACGCTTTCATCATTGCTTCTACGATGTGTTTAGTAAAAGCCTTGTTTTGCTCATAAGCGTTGGGTGAATTTAACATGGATTGTAACAAAGAAATGCACTCAATCAAAGAACAATTATCATAATTAAAATCTTTGTAATCCAAGAGAGTGGGCACATTGCTATTTAAAGTTTTTACCTCTCCAAACCCACTTTTAGCAATTTTTTCATTAAGATTTTCACCCTCCGAATTATGGGAACGCCTACTAGCTAAAGTTGACTCTTCTTCAGTCCCCTTTTCATCAAGATTAATTTTGCTAAACAAAGAATCAATAGATGAAACACCAATCATTTGAATATCCTCATCATTACTACGATAAAAACCAGGAGGAATCGCTTTTTCTAAAAATTCTTGTTTAGCTTTTAGCATGGCGGTTCTTTTCTTACTCTCATCCATGGAGACATATAAAGCCTTAATTGATTCGCTAATATCAATTTTGGGTGGCAAAATTTTAGTCTTAAGATTTTCCACATCATGAATAATTCTATCAATGCTCCTAGACATATCATCAAGTTTACTCAATTTTTCTTCTATCGTAGTGTTGAAAACTTTTTGAGCATTAATAAATTCTTTAATATTACTTTCAAGATCAGAGGGCATCCTATTATTATTATTATTATTATTATTATTATTATTATTATTATTATTATTATAGGAATTACCATAAGGATTGCCATAATTATTAGAGGAATTTCCAGGAAACGGTCTAGCGTTGAAATTACCTCTATAAGCATTATTATTGAAATTGTTTCGCGAGACAAAATTCACATCTACGGGATCATTATTTTGCTCAATCAAAGTGGACAATGGCACATCATTAGGATCAATATGAGCATTTTTACTAGCAACCAATTTCATAAGCGCATCAACTTTATCACTCAAAGTATTAATTTCTTCAATAGAATTCACCTTTTTGCTAGTAGGAGTTCTTTCAGTATGCCATTGTGAATAATTTGCCATAATATTATCAAGCAATTTAGTCGCTTCCCCCAAAGTAATTTCCATGAAAGTACCACCCACGGCGGAATCTAAAAGATTTCTAGAAACAAAATTCAATCCCGCATAAATTTTTTGTATGATCATCCATAAATTTAAACCATGAGTAGGCCAATTTCTTATCATTAATTTCATCCTCTCCCAAGATTGGGTAACATGTTCATGATCAAGTTGTTTGAAATTCATAATTTGATTTCTAAGAGAAATAATTTTCACGGGAGGAAAATACTTAGTAATAAAAGCATCTTTACACCTATCCCAAGAATCGATACTATTTCGTGGTAAAGATGAGAACCAAATTTTTGCACGATCCCGCAATGATAATGGGAATAATTTTAATTTCACAATATCATTATCCACATATTTTTTCTTTTGCATGTCACACAATTCTACGAAAGTGTTCAGATGGGATGCATCATCTTCATTAGGACTACCAGAAAATTGATCTTTCATGACAAGATTTAGCAAAGCGGCATTAATATCACAAGTCTCCGCACTAGCGGCGGGAGGAGCAATCGGAGTGCTAATAAAATCATTATTATTAGTATTGAAAAAATCACACAATTTTGTATTTTCTTGAGACATCGTGACTACGCAAACAAGATAACAAGCAAGCAAACAAGAAAAAGGCAAACGGAAAATATTTTTGTAATTTTGTAAAAACATTTTAGAAGTGGGGGAGATGAAAACGAGAGGCAAATGGCAAATAAAATAAATGCAAGGAGATGAGAGTTTATGCGAAGGTACTTGATAGATGTTGATGATGTCTCCCCGGCAACGGCGCCAGAACTTCTTCCTGCTACTTGTAGCTTGCGTTGGTATTTTCCCCAACGAGGAAGGGATCATGCAGCACAGTAGAGATAAGTATTTCCCTCAGTTATGAAACCAAGGTTATCGAACCAGTAGGAGAATCACACAACACCTCGTTAGCAGCACCTGCACACAAACAACAAATCCTTGCACCCAACACAAACGAGGGGTTGTCAATCCCTCGGCGGTCAATTGCAAGATTAAATTGTATATGATAGATAGATAGATAGAAAAAAAAATACAAAATAAAATAAATAAAAGAAAATGGCAGCAATATTTTTAGGGTTTTAGTAATATGATTTAGATAGACCCGGGGGCCATAGGTTTCACTAGAGGCTTCTCTCGAGAAAATAGCATACGGTGGGTAGACAAATTACTGTTGGGCAATTGATAGAAAAGCAAATAATCATGACGATATCCAAGGCAATGATCATGTATATAGGCATCACGTCCAATACAAGTAGACCGAATCCTACCTGCATCTACTACTATTACTCCACACATCGACCGCTATCCAGCATGCATCTAGTGTATTAAGTCCATAAAGAACGGAGTAACGCCTTAAGAACGATGACATGATGTAGACAAGATAAACTCACGTATGAATAAACCCCATCTCTTTTACCCTTAATAGCAATGATACATACGTGTCATGTCCCTTTCTGTCACTGGGATTGAGCAACGCAAGATCGAACCCATTACAAAGCATCTCTTCCCATGGCAAGATAAATCAACTCAGTTGGCCAAACCAAATCAATAGATCGGAGAAGAAATATGAGGCTATAATAATCATGCAAAAAATAGTGCAGCAAAGACTCAAATAATTTCATGGATAATCTGATCATAAACTCACAATTCATCGGATCCCAACAAACACACCGCAAAAAGAGATTACATCGGATAGAACTCCAAGAACATCGAGGAGAACATTGTATTGAAGATCAAAAAGAGAGAAGAAGCCATCTAGCTACTGCCTATGGACCCGAAGGTCTGTGGTAAACTACTCACGCATCATCGGAAGGGCAGCAAGGTTGATGTAGAACCCCTCCGTGATCGATTCCCCCTCCGGCGGAGTAATGGAGAAGGACCCCAGATGGGATCTCTCAAGAACAGAAACTTGTGGCGGCGGAAAAAGTATTTCGTGGACTCCCCTGAGGGTTTCTGATTTTTTCTGAATTTATAGTGCTGGAATTAGGTCAAACGGAGCAAAGGGGGGCCCACGAAGCACCAGGGCACGCCTGCCCCCCAGGCGCGCCCTGGTGGCTCGTGGCCACCTCCTGGGTCTTCTGGCCCTCTCCCGAAGCTTCTAGTGTTTATCTTGGCCAATAAAAAATCTCCAAAAAGTTTCGTGGCATTTGGACTTCTATTGGTATTGATTTTCTGTAAAATAAAAACAGGGCAGAAAACAGCAACTGGCACTGGGCACTAAGTTAATAGGTTAGTCTCCAAAAATGATATATAATTGCTGTAAATGCATATAAAAACATCCGAGATTGATAATATAACAGCATGGAACAATAAAAAATTATAGATACGTTGGAGACGTATCAGTTAACAAAAGTAATATTAGAGCTCCTAGACCCTCTGAACAAATTAAAGTTGAACCAAATGTTGCTATGGTTAAAGATCTCTTGGTGGATAATATAGATGGGCATGTTATTTACTTCTGTGATGAAGCTACTAGAATTGCTAAGCCCGATCCTAAAGATAAGAATAAACCCGTCGTTGGCATGCATGTTGTCTCTGTTAAAATAGGAGATCATTGTTAAAATAGGAGATCATTGTTATGATGGCCTATGTGATTTGGGTGCTAGTGTGAGTGCTATTCCGTTTACCTTATATCAAGAAATTATGAATGATATTGCACCGGTTGAGATTGAAGATATTAATGTTACGATTAAGCTCACAAATAGCGATACTATTTCACCGCTTGGAATTGTTAGAGATGTTGAAGTCTTGTGTGGTAAGATCAAATACCCTACCGATTTTCTTGTTCTTGGATCACCACAAGATGATTTTTGTCCAATTATATTTGGTAGACCTTTCCTGAATACTGTTAATGCTAAGATTGATTGCACTAAAGAAATTGTTAGTGTTAATTTTGGTGAGATGTCTCATGAGTTTAATTTCTCTAAGTTTCGTAGACAACCTCATGATAAAGAATTGCCTAGTAAAGATGAAATTATTGGTCTTGCTTCTATTGCCGTACCTCCAACTGATCCGTTAGAACAATATTTGCTAGACCATGAAAATGATATGCACATGAATGAAAGAAATGAAATAGATAAGATGTTCTTTGATCAACCACCTATCCTTAAACACAATTTGCCTGTTGAAACTCTTGGAGGTCCTCCTCCACCTAAGGGTGACCCTGTATTTGAATTGAAACAATTGCCTGATACATTGAAATATGCTTATCTAGATGAAAAGAAGATATATCCTGTTATTATTAGTGCTAACCTTTCAGAGCATGAAGAAAAGAGATTACTAAAAACTCTGAGGAAGCATCGTGCTACTATTGGATATACTCTTGATGATCTTAAGGGCATTAGTCCCACTCTATGTTAGCACAAAATTAATATGGAGCCTGATGCTAAACCAAGTGTCGATCATCAACGACGATTAAATACTAAGATGAAGGAGGTGGTAAGAACTGAAATATTAAAGCTTCTGGAAGCAGGTATAATCTATCCCATAACTGATAGTAGATGGGTAAGTCCCGTTCATTGTGTCCCTAAGAAAGGAGGCATTACTGTTGTTCCTAACGATAAAAATGAACTCATTCCACAAAGAATTGTAACTGGTTATAGGATGGTAATTGATTTTAAAAAATTAAACAAAGCCACTAGAAAAGATCATTACCCCTTACCTTTCATTGATCAAATGTTAGAAAGATTGTCCAAGCATACACACTTTTGCTTTCTTGATGGATATTCTGGTTTCTCTCAAATACCTGTATCACAAGCCGACCAAGAGAAAACCACCTTTACTTGTCCTTTTGGAACTTATGCTTATAGACGTATGCCTTTTGGTTTATGCAATGCACCTGCTACCTTTCAAAGATGTATGACTGCTATATTCTCTGACTTTTGTGAAAATATTGTTGAGGTTTTCATGGATGATTTTTCCATTTACGGAACTTCCTTTGATGATTGCTTAAGCAACCTTGATCGAGTTTTGCAGAGATGTGAACAAACTAATCTTGTCTTGAACTGTGAGAAGTGCCACTTTATGGTGAATGAAGGTATTATCTTGGGGCATAAAATTTCTGAACGAGGTATTGAAGTAGATAAGGCTAAAGTTGGTGCAATTGATAAAATGCCATGTCCTACAGATATTAAAGGTATAAGAAGTTTCCTCGGCCATGCTGGTTTCTATAGAAGGTTTATTAAAGACTTCTCTAAAATTTCTAGGCCTCTTACTAATCTCTTGCAAAAAGATGTTCCATTTGTTTTCGATGATGATTGTGTGGAAGCCTTTGAAACACTTAAGAAAGCCTTAACCTTTGCACCTATTGTTCAACCACCTGATTGGAACTCGCCTTTTGAAATTATGTGTGATGCTAGTGATTATGCTGTTGGTGCTGTTCTAGGACAAAGAGTTGATAAGAAATTAAATGTTATCCATTATGCTAGTAAAACTCTAGATAGTGCTCAAAGAAATTATGCTACTACTGAGAAAGAATTTTTAGCAGTGGTGTTTGCATGTGATAAATTCAGATCTTACATAGTTGATTCTAAAGTAATTGTTCACACCGATCATGCTGCTATTAAATACCTTATGGAAAAGAAAGATGTTAAATCTAGACTCATTAGGTGGGTTCTATTGCTACAAGAATTTGACTTGCATATTACTGATAGAAAGGGAGCTGAGAACCCCGTAGCTGATAACTTGTCTAGGTTGGAAAATATTCTTGATGACCCACTGCCTATTGATGATAGTTTTCCCGATGAGCAATTAGCTGTCATAAATGCTTCTCGTAATACTCCTTGGTATGCAGACTATGCTAATTATATCGTTGCTAAATTTATACCACCTAGTTTCACATACCAACAAAAGAAAAAGTTCTTCTTTGATTTAAGACATTACTTCTGGGATGACCCACATCTTTATAAAGAAGGAGTGGATGGTATTATTAGACGTTGTATACCTGAGCATGAACAGGAACAAATACTGCAGAAGTGTCATTCTGAGGCTTACGGAGGACACCATGCGGGAGACAGAACTGCACATAAGGTATTACAATCTGGTTTTTATTAGCCTACTCTTTTCAAGGATGCTCGTAAGTTTGTCTTATCTTGTGATGAATGTGAAAGAATTGGTAATATTAGTAGATGTCAGGAAATGCCTATGAATTATTCACTTGTTATTGAACCATTTGATGTTTGGGGATTTGATTATATGGGACATTTTCCTTCCTCTAATGGGTATACACATATTTTAGTTGATGTTGATTACGTTACTAAGTGGGTAGAAGCTATTCCAACTAGTAGTGCTGATCATAACACTTCTATTAAAATGCTTAAAGAAGTTATTTTCCCGAGGTTCGAAGTCCCTAGATATTTAATAACTGATGGTGGTTCACATTTTATTCATGGTGCATTCCGTAAACTGCTTGCTAAATATGATGTCAACCATAGAATTGCATCTCCCTATCACCCTCAATCTAGTGGTCAAGTTGAATTGAGTAATAGAGAAATAAAGTTAATTTTGCAAAAGACCGTCAATAGATCTAGAAAGAATTGGTCTAAGAAACTTGACGATGCATTATGGGCGTATAGAACCGCCTATAAAAATCCTATGGGTATGTCTCCTTATAAAATGGTTTATGGAAAAGCATGTCATTTACCTCTTGAGTTAGAACATAAAGCATATTGGGAAATTAAAGAACTCAATTATGATTTTAAACTTGCCGGTGAAAAGAGGTTATTTGATATTAGCTCGCTAGATGAATGGAGAACCCAAGCTTATGAAAATGCCAAATTGTTTAAAGAAAAAGTTAAAAGATGGCATGATAAAAGAATTCAAAAACGGGAATTCAAAGTGGGTGAGTATGTTCTATTGTACAATTCTCATTTTAGATTTTTTGCAGGAAAACTTCTCTCTAAATGGGAAGGACCGTATATCATCGAGGAAGTTTATCGCTCTGGAGCCATTAAGATCAATAACGCCGAAGGCACTAATCCGAAGGTGGTCAATGGGCAAAGAATTAAGCATTACATCTCAGGTACACCTATTAATGTTGAGACTAACATTATCCAAACTATGACACCGGAGGAGCACATAAAAGAGACCTTCCAGAACACTCCAGAACCCTGAAAAGGAAGAGGTACGTGATACGGTAAGTAAACCGACTCAAAAAATTCTATAAAAATACTTTCTGTCAGTTTTGGAATATTAGAAAAAATACAAAAATAAGAAACAGCCGAGGGGACCCACGAGGTGCACACGAGGCACCAGGGCGTGCCACCCCCCCTGGCGCGCCCTGGTGGCTCGTGGGCCCCTCGTGAGCCTTCCCGACTCCGTTTTCTTCTGGAATACTTGTTTTGCAAGATAAAAATTCTTTATATATACCCCCGAACGTTTTGACCACCGTATCGCAAGTTTCTCCTCTGTTGTTGTTTCATGCTATTTTCTGTCAGATTTCGAGGCCAGGCATCATGTCTTCTTCCTCCTCCAACAACGTGGGAGACGATGCTTGGTTGCTGCAGATGGAGCTTAGGAGGGAGGAGGTAGAAGAGGTTACCATGGAAGAAGATGATGGAGATTCGCTTGAGGTCCACCCTCCGACGTCCGAGAGGGGCACTCTTGCCGGCATCTCCACAATTCCAAACCCTCATCAAGCCGTGAGAAGCACTATAAGCCATGGGAATCCAGAGGTACAAGAAGGGCTTCCCCCTAGGAGGCCCTTACATAGGTTACATTGGAACAACTTTCATAATTTGGTTCACAATTATGGGGTTGAAAATACTCCCGTATGCACATACCCTCCAATTGGGACATCTCTCGTCCAAGTGAAAGTGATGCAGGAAAGAAAGCTTGGGGGCCAGAAAATAAGCATATTATGGCCGAAGTTCAAAAGAATACAGAGATGATACAGCATGTGCTCCGAGAAATTCAGAGTTTAAAACAGATCCTAATTGATGTCATGAAGGACAAGCCCATCACTTCATCACCACCATCATCACCGAAGAAAGAAACTTGAGTACATGGGTATGGGCACTCCCCTTGGCTTGTGCCAAGCTTGGGGAAGGTGCCCCGGTATCGTATCACCATCACTTTTATTATCTTTACCTATTTTTAGTTCGATCCTTAGCTATTTCGTGATTTAGTTGAATAAAAATTTAGTACGATCTATTTTCGAGTGCTAGTTTCGTGATATATCTATCTATGTAATCGAGTTGAGAGTTATATAATAAAGAGTAGTTTGAGTTTTTGCTTCTTTACTTTTATGTTTCAATCCTAGCAATGAAAATAATGAAAAAGATCATATGCTAATCTAATGGAAAGTAATGACATTACATAAAGAAAAGTATAAGTGGTAAAATTTGTTGAAAGTTAACAAACATAGCATCGGTCAATGATGCAATTCATGAAAAAATTAATAAGGGAAGAGAAGATTCACATGCAAATACACTATCTTGGACATCTTTTGTGATTGTGAGCCCCCATTAAGTATTTTATGTCAAATTGTTGACGTTGGACAAGGAAGACAATGTAATGAATTATGTTTGCTTATATTCACATAGAAGTTATATTGTCATAGATCCTCCAACATGTGGTGCTTGCCCAATATCTTTGCTAGCCAAAAATCTGCACCAAGCAGAGATACTACTTGTGCATCCAAAAACCTTAAACCCAGTTTCATTCCATGAGAGTCCACTATACCTACCTATGGATTGAATAAGATCCTTCAAGTAAGTTGTCATCGGTGCAAAAAGCAATAAAAATTGCTCCTAAATATGTATGATCTTTTATTGTAAGGGAAAATAAGCTTTGTACGAACTTGTGATGGTAAAGAAATAAAAGCAATGGACTGCATAATAAAGGTTGCTATCACAAGGGGCAATATAAAGTGACGTTCCTTTGCATTAAGAGCTTGTGCATCCAAAAACAAAAAGCGCATGACAACCTCTGCTTTCCTCTGCGAAGAGCCTATCTTTTACTTTTATGTATTTACCTCTTTATGCGAGAGTCAATAGTGTTCTCCTCTATTCCTTTTTTTCTCTCTTTTGCAAGCATCATGTGGTGGGGAAAGATCTAGGCATATATATCCAGTTGGATATGAGTGATCATGAGTTATTATTATTGACATCACCCTGGAGGTGAATAAGTTGGGAGGCGGAATTATAAGCCCCTATCTTTCTATGTGTCTAGCTTAAACTTTTTGCTCCATATATATGTTGTGAGTGTTAGCAATCATAGAAGACTAAATGATGGTTGAGTATGTGGACTTGCTAAAAAGCTCCTACGTGAGACCATTCCTGAAAATACGATGAATTGCAATTGCATTGTTGACTGAGAACATAGTTTGTTAGTTTTCAAGAAAGTTTATGTCTTATACTTCGTTGTTGTGATGAATTGTTACTTGCTCATGAGAAGTTCTATGATAATGAATATTGTTGTTATAATAATGATCATGATGCTACTATGTCCGTATTTTGTTTTTATCGACACCTCTCTCTCTAAACATGTGGACATGATTATCGATATCGGCTTTCGCTTGAGGACAAGCGAGGTCTAAGCTTGGGGGAGTTGATACGTCCATTTTGCATCATGTTTTCCTACTGTTATTTATAGTGTTTTTAATCATTATAACACTTTGTGGAGCAATTCTAATGCCTTTTCTCTCATAATATGCAAGATTTACATAAGGAGGGAGATTACCAGCAGCTGAAATTCTGGACCTGAAAAAGCTATGTCGGAGATACCTATTCTGCACATCTCCAAATAAGCTGAAATTTCACGGAGATTTATTTTGGAAAAAATGAAAAATACTGGAGAAAAGAAGTACCAAAGGGGGCCACCCAGGTGCCCACGAGGCACCAGGGCGCGCCACCCCCCCTGGCGCGCCCTGGTGGCTTGTGGGGCCCCAGGCCAGCCTCCGGTGCCCATTTTCTGGTATATAAGCCCATTTTCCCTAGAAAAAATAAGGAGAAGACTTTTGGGATGGGGCACCGCCGTCTCGAGGCAGAACTTGGGCAGGAGCACTTTTGCTCTCCGGCGGAGCAATTCCGCCGGGGATACTTCCCTCCGGGAGGGGGAAATCGAAGCCATCGACATCACCAATGATCCTCTCATCATGGGAGGACCAATCTTCATCAACATCTTCACCAGCACCATCTCATCTCAAACCCTAGTTCATCTCTTGTATTCAATCTTTGTCTCACAACCTCAGATTGGTACCTGTGGGTTGCTAGTAGTGTTGATTACATCTTGTAGTTGATGCTAGTTGGTTTATTTGGTGGAAGATTATATGTTCAGATCCATTATGCTATTCAATACCCCTCTGATCTTGGACATGAACATGATGTGTGAGTAGTTACTTTTGTTCTTGAGGACATGGGAGAAGTCTTGTCATAAGTAATCATGTGAATTTGGTATTCGTTCGATATTTTGATGATATGTATATTGTTGATTCTCTTAGTGGTGTCATGTGAATGTCGACTACATGACACTTCACCATATTTGGGCCTAAGGGAATGCATTGTGGAGTAGTAATTAGATGATGGGTTGCTAGAGTGACAGAAGCTTAAACCCTAGTTTATGCGCTATTCCGTAAGGGGCTGATTTGGATCCATATGTTTAATGCTATGGTTAGATTTATCTTAATTCTTCTTTCGTAGTTGCGGATGCTTGCGAGAGGGGTTAATCATAGGTGGGAGGCTTGTTCAAGTAAGAACAGCACCCAAGCACCAGTCCACCCATATATCAAATTATCAAAGTAGCGAACGCGAATCAAACAAACATGATGAAAGTCACTAGATGAAATTCCCATGTGTCCTCGAGAACGTTTAGCTTATTATAAGAGATCGTTCCGGCTTGTCCTTTGCTACAAAAAGGATTTGGCCACCTTACTGCACTCTTTGTTACATTTACTACTTGTTACTTGTTACAAATTATCTTGCTATGAAACTACTCGTTACCGATAATTTCAGTGCTTGCAGAAAATACCTTGCTGAAAACCGCTTGTCATTTCCTTCTGCTCCTCGTTGGGTTCGACACTCTTACTTATCGAAAGGACTATGATTGATCCCCTATACTTGTGGGTCATAAAGACTCTTTTCTGGTGCCGTTGCCGGGGAGTGAAGCGCCTTTGGTGAGTGGAATTTGGTAAGGAAACATTTATATTACGTGCTGAAATTTATTGTCACCTGCCACTATGGAAAGTAATCCTTTGAGAGGTTTGTTCGGGGTATCTTCACCTCGACCGGAAGCACAAAGAGTTTCTCCTCAACCTACTGCACGTACTAAAAATATTTATTATGAGATTCCTTCGGGTATGATAGAGAAACTGCTAGCTAATCCTTATGCAGGAGATGGAACACTACATCTTGATATGCACTTAATCTATGTGGATGAAGTTTGTGGATTATTTAAGCTTGCAGGTTTACTCGGAGATGAAGCTAAGAAGAAGGTTTTCCCTTTATCTTTGAAGGGAAAGGCATTGACATGGTATAGGCTATGTGATGATATCAGAATGTGGGATTGGAATCGATTGAAATTGGAATTTCATCAAAAGTTTTATCCTATGCATCTGGTTCATCGTGATCGGAATTATATATATAATTTTTGGCCTCGTGAAGGAGAAAGCATCACTCAAGCTTGGGGGAGGCTTAAGTACATGATGTACACATGCCCCAATCATGAGCTCTCAAGAGAAATTATCTTACAGAACTTTTATGCTCGGCTTTCTCATGATGATCAAACCATGCTCGATTCTTCTTTGACCGGCTCCTTTATGAAGAAAACTATTGAATTCAGATGGGATCTTCTGGAAAGAATTAAACACAACTCTGAAGATTGGGAACTCGACAAAGGTAATGAGTCAGGTATAATACTTGAGTTCGATTGTGTTAAATCTTTTATGGATACCGATGCTTTTCATAAGTTTAGCACTAAATATGGACTTGACTCTGAGATAGTAGCTTCCATTTGTCAATCATTTGCTACTCATGTTGATCTCCCTAAGGAGAAGTGGTTTAAATATCATCCCCCTGTTAAAGAAAAGACTGAAGAACCTATTAGTGTTAAAGAAGAAACAATTGTTTACAATATTGATCCAGTTGTGCCTACTCCTTATATTGAGAAACCACCTTTTCCTATTAGGATTAAGGAACATGCTAAAGTTTCAACTGTGGTTAACAAAAGTAATATTAGAGCACCTAGACCCTCTGAACAAATTAAAGTTGAACCTAATGTTGCTATGGTTAAAGATCTCTTGGTCGATAATATAGATGGGCATGTTATTTACTTCTGTGATGAAGCTACTAGAATTGTGTAACACCCCCTGTATTATGCTACAGTAGTCCCCACAGATAATGCCAAGTCATTTTATTTTTGCAAGCTTGATCATCTATGGATTATATCTCATTTCAAATTCCATCTCAGAAATCAAATTCAAATTGGAAGTGAATTTTAAAATTTCACAAACATGTCTGAAAAATAGTTCATGTTTTAGCAAATTTTCCATATGCAATTGATAATCAATAAAACCCCATCACTTGTTTGCTCATTTGGGAGCTAGCAGCTAAAACAACACCCAAAACAAATAATTTGATTCCTTTTCTATTAATACAAAATCAAATGATTTCAAATATTACCCCAACCATTTTATAGCAGTACCAAATATTGCATGGTATTTATTGAGCCAAGTCTCATATTTTACAAAAGTAATATTGTGGCCAAACATTTTGCAAAGCGGAGAAGAAGTAAATAAACAGAAAAAGAATAAAGAAAAGGGGAGAGGAGCACTGTGCCTACGGGCCTAAGTCGAACAGTAGGCAGCCCAGCCCACCAGCCACCTCTTCTTCCTTCTCCCGCTCTCTCTCCTTGCGGGTCAGCGCACGCGCGCGCCCGAGCACTGATGGCCTCGCTGTCGAGCATCCAGGGCTTCCCCTGGTGGATAAGGACGACCCCGCGAACCCCTAAAACCCTAGCCCTCCTCAGATCCCCCTCTCGCTCGTCCCTCGCTCTCTCCCGCCAAGATCCGACGCTGCCATGGCCGTCCCTTGGTGAACGACGCGGCCACTGGCCTCCCCTCTCCGTTCTGAGCTGTCCACGAGCTCCGTGGAGCTCGACTCCTTCGATTGCCTGCACAAGCTCGACCGGGAGCCCTCTGCATCGACGCCTCCGAGCTCTTCTTCGACCCCGATCCCAACGGCCGTTCCGGTCGAACCTCTCGACTCCGACCTCCCCGCGCCTCCCCGAGCCTTCTTTGCAACGCTGTGAGCACCTCGTCGGATCTCTCTCTCTCTCTCGCTCTCTCTCTCCCTCTCTGTGCTCCCGTGGGCTCTCTAGCTAGCCGGCCCTGCCACCGTGCTCCGGCCACTGCCATGAACGCAGCGCGCGTGCTGCTCGAGCTCTCCAGCTCCGGCGCGTGCAGTGGGCGCGCTCCAGAGCACCCCTGGAGTCGAACGCCACCCCTCGCTCGCCCCCTGACCCGCTCCTGCCTCGCTTCGAGCGGAGCCTGAACGCGGCCGTCGCCCCGCTCGCTGCTGTCGCCGATTCCGGCCGCCCCGGGGCACACCACGACCACCGTTAGACGCGGCTCGTCGCGGCGCATCCATAGAGCCCATCCACGCGTCCTCCCGACGTCTGTGGAGCAAACCCGGCGAGTTCCCGCGTCGCTGCCGTCGCCGACGCACTGTAGCTCCTCGCCGACATTAACCACGATGATGTGGCACCATTAACTGGCCTGATTAGCTGCTAATCCGTCGCTGACAGCTGGGCCCCACGCGGTTAATTAACCCTAATAAAAATGATTTAGTTAATTAATAAACTGACATGTGGGGCCCACGTGTACTGTTCATCTGGATAAGATCTACTGACTGTGTTCTGCTAACTCAGCACTGGGACCCACATGTCAGCCTCTGCTGACTGGGTGCTGACTGGGCAGTTGACTTAGTCAACTGGCCCCACCTGTCAGCCACTGTGTACACTGTGCTAGGTGCATTTAGCATTTTGCTATTTAATTTCGAATTAAAATTAATTCCAGAAAATGATTAAAACTTTGAAAAATCATATAAAATAAACCGTAACTCGGATGAAAATAATTTATATATGAAAAATGATCAGAAAAATCCAACGAATCTGAATATGTCATCTGCATGCCTGTTAGAACCCTCTACGTAGGAGAACCTGTAACTTTAGGCCTGTTTCTGATATATGAATAGTGCCTAACCTCCGGTAAATAATTACAAATTATTTCCTAAATTAACTAAAATGGTTTAGGGATGTATTAGGTCACCCCTGCATTGCATATTGCCATGTCATGCTCTGTAAGTGCATTTGTTTGCTATGTATTTATCTGCTTCCTCCCCCTCTTCTCTCCGGTAGACCCCGAGACCGACGTTGCCCCCGAGGACTGCTACTCCACCGAAGACCCCTCCTTTACCGCAAAGCTTCCAGGCAAGCAAAACCCCCTTGATCATTCCTATATCGCCCATTCTTTCTCTCTCGTGCTTGCATTAGATTTTGCTACTGTATTTGATTGCTCCTATTCTGATGCATAGCCTGATTTTGTAACCTGCTGTTGATACTTTACCTGTTGACCTAAATGCTTAGTATAGACTGGTTAGTGATCCATCAATGGCTCCACACCCTTGTCCTTGTTGCCATGCTTTACCACCGGTGACTCGATCAGCGTGATCGATGTGCAGAGACCTACACAGCACCACACACCCCCTTAGTTGTACGACTCTGCAGAGCTACCATCGAGTGCCGAGGGTGATACCTCCTACATCACTGCTGATGATATCTCTGTAGCCTAGCTAGTCGGTTGTGGGTTATCGAGGGTGATTCCTCTTTCACCACCTCCGATGATGCCTCTGTCGTGCAACCCCTCAAGTGTGAACTTTTCGAGGGTGATTCCTCCGAGTTCACCTTAACGGTTGCATCGAGTGGGAATCCATCGAGGGTGATTCCTCGGATTACCCCCTTGATGTTACGGACACACGGTTACCTTTAACTGTTGCCCCCATGTACTGTTATTGCGGGACTGAAGGGATAGGCGGTACCACCCCGGTTGAGGTGGACCTGAGTTCCCGACAGTCTCTTGGGAAGTCGGGTTGACCTGGAATGTACCCGCGAGATAGTTACGTGGCACGGCCGGGCAGGCAGACCGCCCAGGAGAGGGATGGGCCTGGCCCTTGCCGTAAGTCCACGAGACGGGGCGACGGGGTCACATGATCGTGGATCTCTGCTCGTCTCCGCGAGCTCCTAATAATTCACTAACGGATTTGGGTATTTGATCTGAGTTGGCCACTGGCCTATACGCACTACCACCACGCGGGATAATGGTTTAATGGGGCCCTCGGCGCCGTATGTATCAGCCGAAAGCTCTGTCAGATGTCCAGTTCAGCATTGCGGCACGGCTGGGCTGGCGCCATCCAGGAGAGAGTTGGCGCCTGGATTCGCCCTGCGCGCAATGACCCGGAGTGTAAAGGGCGATGGGCCAAGACCCCTGAGCACTTAGGATGTAAACCGGGGGGGACCTCTCTGCGGAGCCTAGGTAGGACTACGTCGTGTCGATCAGCCGAGGCCGGGCATGACCGAGAAAAGTGTGTCCGGCCAGAGTTAATCAGGCGTGTTGGGTAACAGTAGTGCACCCCTGCAGGGAAGATTATCTATTCTAATAGTCGTGTCCACGGTAACAGGACGCTCAGTGTAGTATCCCGATCTACTACAACTTGAACTGGATACATGTTAATTAATTGTAAGCTCCGGGATCGCTTTCTCGCAGGGAGTCGAGGAAGGATCTCTAGGCTTTGCTACTACATACTTGTTACTTTATGTTATGCTACTAATTTACACTCTACGAATGCTGCAAGATGCTAGTCTTTGATAGGCTAGGCCTTCCCCTCTAATCTGGCATTTCTGCTGTCTAGTCCACAAATACAGCCCCTTCATTTGATACCGATGCATAAATAGAATAGATCTGATGTAAGTCTTGTGAGTACTTTGGATGAGTACTCACGGTTGCTTTGCTGCCTCTTTTTCCCCATACCCGATTGCTGCGATCAGATGGCGGAGCCCCGGAACCAGCTACCCCTGCCGGAGACTACTACTACGTGAAGACCGACGACCAGGAGTAGTTCTGAGGCTCCCAGGCAGGAGGCCTGCGCCTTTTCGATCTAGTTGTCGTTGTTTTGCTCAGCCTTCTTAAGGCAAACGTGTCTAACTATGTCTGTACTCAGATATTGTTGCTTCCGCTAACGCTTGTGTAACTCGAGCTTATGTATTCGAGACCTCGAGGCCCCTGGCTTGTAATATAAATCTTGTAATATTTTTATTTTGTGTCTAGAGTTGTGTTGGGATATCTTCTCGTGAGTCCCTGGGCTTGATCATGTGCATTTGCGTGTATGTTTAGTGCACGATCGAGTCGGGGGCGTCACAAATCGCTAAGCCCGATCCTAAAGATAAGAATGAACCTGTCGTTGGCATGCCTGTTGTCTCTGTTAAAATAGGAGATCATTGTTATCATGGCCTATGTGATTTGGGTGCTAGTGTGAGTGCTATTCCGTTTACCTTATATCAAGAAATTATGAATGATATTGCACTGGTTGAGATTGAAGATATTGATGTTACTATTAAGCTCGCAAATAGAGATACTATTTCACCGCTTGGAATTGTTAGAGATGTTGAAGTCTTGTGTGGTAAAATCAAATACCCTACTGATTTTCTTGTTCTTGGATCACCACAAGATGATTTTTGTCCAATTATATTTGGTAGACCTTTCCTGAATACTGTTAGTGCTAAGATTGATTGCACTAAAGAAATTGTTAGTGTTAATTTTGGTGAGATGTCTCATGAGTTTAATTTCTCTAAGTTTCGTAGACAACCTCATGATAAAGAATTGCCTAGTAAAGATGAAATTATTGGTCGTGCTTCTATTTCCGTACCTCCAACTGATCCGTTAGAACAATATTTGCTAGACCATGAAAATGATATGCACATGAATGAAAGAAATGAAGAAGATAAGATGTTCTTTGATAAACCACCTATCCTTAAACACAATTTGCCTGTTGAAACTCTTGGAGGTCCTCCTCCACCTAAGGGTGACCCTGTATTTGAATTGAAACAATTGCTTGATACATTGAAATATGCTTCTCTAGATGAAAAGAAGATATATCCTGTTATTATTAGTGCTAACCTTTCACAACATGAAGAAAAGAGATTACTAAAAACTCTGAGGGGGGGGGTGGCGCGCCCTGGTGGTTGTGGGGCCCCTGGCCAGCCTTCGGTGCCCATTTTATGGTATATAAGCCCATTTGATCTAGAAAAAATAAGGAGAAGACTTTTGGGACGGGGCGTCGCCATCTCGAGGCGGAACTTGGGCAGAAGCACTTTTGCTCTCCGGCGGAGCGATTCCGCCAGGGATACTTCCCTCCGGGAGGGGGAAATCGAAGCCATCGACATCACCAACGATCCTCTCATCGTGGGAGGACCAATCTTCATCAACATCTTCACCAGCACCATCTTAGCTCAAACCCTAGTTCATCTCTTGTATTCAATCTTTGTCTCAAAACCTCAGATTGGTACCTGTGGGTTGCTAGTAGTGTTGATTACATCTTGTAGTTGATGCTAGTTGGTTTATTTGGTGGAAGATTATATGTTCAAATCCATTATGCTATTCAATACCCCTCTGATCTTGGACATGAACATGATGTGTGAGTAGTTACTTTTGTTCTTGAGGACATGGGAGAAGTCTTGTCATAAGTAATCATGTGAATTTGGTATTCGTTCGATATTTTGATGATATGTATGTTGTTGATTCTCTTAGTGGTGTCATGTGAACGTCGACTACATGACACTTCACCATCTTTGGGCCCAAGGGAATGCATTGTGGAGTAGTAATTAGATGATGGGTTGCTAGAGTGACATAAGCTTAAACCCTAGTTTATGCGCTATTCCGTAAGGGGCTGATTTGGATCCATATGTTTAATGCTATGGTTAGATTTATCTTAATTCTTCTTTCGTAGTTGCGGATGCTTGCGAGAGGGGTTAATCATAAGTGGGAGGCTTGTTCAAGTAAGAACAGCACCCAAGCACCGGTCCATCCACATATCAATTTATCAAAGTAGCGAACGCGAATCAAACAAACATGATGAAAGTGACTAGATGAAATTCCCATGTGTCCTCGAGAACGTTTAGCTTATTATAAGAGATCGTTTCGGCTTGTCCTTTGCTACAAAAAGGATTGGGCCACCTTACTGCACTCTTTGTTACATTTACTACTTGTTACTTGTTACAAATTATCTTGATATCAAACTACTCGTTACCGATAATTTCAGTGCTTACAGAAAATACCTTGCTAAAAACCGCTTGTCATTTCCTTCTGCTCCTCGTTGGGTTCGACACTCTTACTTATCGAAAGGACTACGATTGATCCCCTATACTTGTGGGTCATCAGACTTCTAGAAAATTGTTCTTTCATAACAAGATTAAGCAAAGCAGCATTAATGTCACATGACTCCGCACTAGTGGCGGGAGGAGCAATTGGAGTAATAATAAAATCATTATTATTAGTATTGGAAAAGTCACACAGTTTTGTGTTGTCTTGAGACATCGCGACAAAGCAAACAAACAAGCAAACGGAAATATTTTTGTGTTTTTGTAAAATTGTTTTAGAAGTGGGGGGGGATGAAAACGAGAGGCAAATACAAATAAATGGCAAATGAAAATAAATGCAAGTGGATGATAGTTTATGCGAAGGTACTTGATAAGTTTTGGTGATGTCTCCCCGGCAACGGCGCCAGAAATTCTTCCTGCTACTTGTAGACTGCGTTGGTATTTCCCCGAAGAGGAGATGATGATGCAGTACAGTAGAAATAAGTATTTTCCTCAGTTAAGAACCAAGGTTATCAATCCAGTAGAAGAATCACACAAAACCTCGTTAGCAGCACCTACACACAAAAGCAAACATTTGCACCCAACGCAAATAAGAGGGTTGTCAAACCTTTTAGCTGTTATTTGCAAGGATTAATTCTGATAGTGATAGATAAAAGGTAAATTGCAAAATAAAATAAAAGTAAATAGATTGCAGCAAGGTATTTTTGGATTTTAATATATGATAAAAGTAGACCCAGGGGCCATAGTTTTCACTAGAGGCTTCTCTCTCGAGCGCAGAACATACGGTGGGTAAACAAATTACTGTTGGGCAATTGACAGAAAAGCGCATAGTTATGACGATATTCAAGGCAATGATCATGTATATAGGCATCACGTCCGAGACAAGTAGACCGGCTCCTGCCTGCATCTACTACTATTACTCCACCCATCGACCGCTATCTAGCATGCATCTAGGGTATTAAGTATAAAACAGAGTAACGTCTTAAGCAAGATGACATGATGCAGACAAAGTAAACTCAAGCAATATGATTAAACCCCATCTTTTTATCCTTAATGGCAATAATACAAATACGTGTCATGTCCCTTTCTGTCACTGGGATTGAGCACCGCAAGATTGAACCCATCACAAAGCACCTCTCCCATTGCAAGATAAATCAATCTAGTTGGCCAAACCAAAAGGATAGATCGGAGGGAAATACAAAGTTATAACAATCATGCATAAAAGAGTTCAGAGAAGACTCAAATAATATTCATGAATAATCTGACCATAAACCCACAATTCATCGGATCCCAACAAACACACCGCAAAAAAAGATTACATCGGATAGAACTCCAAGAACATCGAGGTGAACATGGTATTGAAGATCAAAGAGAGAGAAGAAGCAATCTAGCTACTAGCTCTGGACCCGTAGGTCTATGGTAAACTACTCACACATCATCGGAAGGGCAGCAAGGTTGATGTAGAAACCCTCCGTGATAGATTCTCCCTCCGACAGAGTACCGGAAAAGGCCTCCAGATGGCTTGCGGCGGCGGTAGGGTTTTCTCGTCTGGCTCTCTGTTGGTTTTCGAATATTTGAGAATTTATAGAAGTGAAATTAGGTCAAAAGGAGCCACGAGGAGCCCACAAGGCATCAGGGCGCGCCCCCTGTTGCCTTGTGGCCTCCTCGTGAGGTTTCTGGCATCCTCTCGAAGCTTTCAGGGTCTTTTGTCTAGAAAAAAACACTAGTGCAGAATACGCTAGTCCCGGCATGCTAAAAACCACATTCCTGGCGTCGACGCCACCAATATGGCGCCATTGTTAACAAATACTGATGGCATCGGGCCCCACGCCATTGGTATTTTATATAGTGGTGGCGTGGCACTGTTCACTCACGCCCACCACTATGTGAAATAGCAATGGCGTGGCAATGTTCACTCATGTCATTACTATTCACTAGTGGTAGTGACGTGAGCATACACACCAACGCCACCATGTATTTATGATTTTTTTTTTTAAAAATCAATTATACAATTCATCCATGCATCTAAATATTTATACATTCATCCATATATTCAAATACATATATATATAGTTCATCCATTAGTAAATTTTGTACATTTTCGAATGTAAGAACAAAGCGCGCCGCTCGTCGCCGGCGGTGCCTCTAGTTGCCGCCGCTGCTCCTCTTCCGAGCTCCTTGTGAATGCAGTCGTCGTCGTTGCCGCAGCCCCTTGTGGATGTCATTGTCGTTGCCGCAGCACCGTATGCATGTCATCGTCATCGTTGATATGAAACAGACCTCATCTCCTACAGAGAGTTCAGAAAAGAAATCTTTCATAGTGAATGTAAGTAAATTTTGATGAACAGATCATACTTACTGCTACCGAAGCGTATAAACTTGAAACTTTGCACGACAAGCTATGTAGTGTGAAACTCTATAATTTTAGATTGATGGGCATTCATGATCCATAAGTTGTTGATGCATGTAAGTACCAGATTAGCGGAGTGATATTACCAGGTCGTCTAGTTAGGAGTTACCCTATTTCTGTAACTACCAAATTATCTAGCAGTATATGTACAAAGAGTAGTTTGGTAGTCTGGTTGTCACAAAACAAAACTCCAAGTCCTAAGTGAACCAGATTTGTGGCAGTTTCAGTAAACAGTTTTTCAGATTAAAGACTTGTCATAAAATGGCCAAACTAGATATAAAACATGCCACTTAGATCTCATTCAAAACAAAAGTTTGTCATTGGTGATCTCATTCAAACCAAATCACGATGTATTTCACAAGTGTTCAATGGATTTCACAAGTGTGGCCCGACTAGTAGATCATGTACTTAGGAAATAAATTATTGACTAGTACTAGGAAGTGCAAGCAGAAGAGGAGACAGTTCAAGATATCAAAACAACATTAACATCTTATGTGTATAGAGCTAGCTCTCTTAACTCTTACCTAGAAAATTTTCCTCTTAAGTACAAACAGAAGCAATAAAGCCGAATAAGCAATTGATCCATGCACTTACATTATTGTCAAGTACACACCAAGTCAAAATCAGTATGCGCATGTACACACATAACATACCTTCATATCATATCATCTTATGCATTCACTTGTGGTCATTCAGTTAGCTTGCTTTCCTCGTCTTTCCTCTCTCTTTGCATACTGTGTTAATCTTTAAGAGTTAAGTAAGAATATGAAAAAAGCAAGATAACACGATGTGATAAACTGTTAAAAGATATGTGCATCAAAAAATCATCAATAATTTCGGTGTAATCAAAGCACCAAAAAAACAGTGGGGCAGAATTGTTTAGATTCCTGAACAAGTAAACAATGACATGGAGGTTAAGTAACAAACTTTTCATGATTAAAACTGAACTCTGTTTGATTTCTTTCAAAAAATTGTTCGCTGATAGTCTGTAAGACTAGATAGCAGTACCTCAAATTATGCTTCATCTACTAAAACCAGAGTAATTTTGTACACCCTATTCTTGCTCTGTCTGGACACATTTATCATAAATCTACAAATTGTTCACATGCAACACTTGAAACAACCACACAGAGTAAACAAGATACTGATCGAATCATTGTGTTTCAGATCAATAGGTCATCGTGCATTTCCCTCAGATCAATAAAACTCAGATTGATGCACGTACAAAGCTGGCTTCAAACAAGCACACAGGCTAGTAGCTTGATTGATGAACAGTAGCACATGCACGTACACTTGAAAAGCTAGCTCGACTAGACAGGATCAAATCGAAAGTCTTTCCAATCTCTGTCTATATTCGCCAAGTTTATGAACAACTATATGTAAGCTCCTTGTTGATTTGTTTTACGTTCTAAAACCAACAACTATATGTAGTAGAATCAACTAATACGTTCCTTCCAATTGCAAGAAATAGAGTTACTATAAAGTTTCATGATCTAAACGGCAAGACTTGAACAAAAGGGCACTTAATTTCAGAATTATTAGCAACAGCCGCTACTGGAGAACAAAGGAGAGGAGCTCACCATGGCAGTTTTGTAGCCGATGCCGTGCATAGCCTCCGTCGGAGAGGAGCCGCCAGGGACGCCGGAGCGGCGCCGACGACGGAGGCGGCCGCGTGCCCAAAACCCTAGCCGTGGGGAGGGGTTGGGCACCAGCGATGGAGGCCGGGAGCGATGGATCTAGATGGAGGAGACGACGCGGCGGAGGTAGGCGAGCTCGAGGATGTGCTGCGCGCCGTCCATGGCCACTGGCCCTCGCCGGAATCGGCCGCCGTTTGTGGCTGCGGAGAGGAGTCTGTCGGGATAGAGAGAGAGTGAGAGGGCTCGCGGGAGGGAGAGAGAGCTGGGTGCTCGGTGGGGGCAGATTTGAGAGCTGCCTGAGGTAGGGGAGGGGAGGGAGAGAGGGGCCAGCCGGCGGCGAGATGGGTCGCCGGCGGCTGCGAGAAGGACTATCTCGATCTCTCTTTTCCTTTTCTTTTTTTGAGTCGCTCGATCTCTCCTTCTCTCTCGTTTTTCTGTTCTTTGGCTTGGGCCTTGGGAAAGAGAGAGAGAGAGAGAGAGCTAAGGGACCGTGGGCTGTTTTCTTCGTCCCAGTGAGCAAATAGTCCAGGCCCATTTCACTGTCAGTCTTAGTGGCGTGGGCTGCACAAAACTACTTGTGACCTGGGCTTAACTGTAGACGCCAGCAGTAACTCATCCAGATTTTTTTGTTTTTGATTAATTTTATATAGTTAGTGGTGGCGTCGCAAAAAGTTTGACGCCAGCAGTAGGGCAAATACTGGTGGCGTGACAAAAAGTTATACGCCAGCACTAACTTGCGACCGGGTAGACTGCTGGATCCCAAATAGTAGTGGCGTGGATTTTACCCGACACGCCACCAGTAATGATATAGTGGTGACGTACCAAATATGCCGACGCCACCGCTATTTAAAAAAAATAGTGGTGGCGTGGATTGAAAATGAGGCGCCACCAACTAAAGTTGTGACTAGCCATTTTTCCACTAGTGAAATTGTCAAAAAGTTTCGTGGCATTTGGACTTCGTTTGGTACTGATTTCCTGAAACCCCCAAAACAAGCAGAAAACAACAACTGGCACTGGGCACGGTTAATATGTTAGTCCCAAAAAATAATATATAATTGCATATAAAACATCCAAGATTGATACTATAATAGCATGGAACAATCAAAAATTATACATACGTTGGAGACGTATCAAGCATCCCCAAGCTTAATTCCTGCTCGTCCTTGAGTAGGTAAATGATAAAAACAGAATTTTTGATGTGGAATGCTACCTAACATGTTTCATCATGTAATCTCTCTTACGGTATGAATATTAAGATCCGAATGATTCAAAGCAATGGTCTATAATTTGATATAAAGACATCAATACTCAGGCATACTAACAAACAATCATGTCTTTCAGAATAAAAATGCTAAAGAAAGTTATCCCTACAAAATCATATAATCCTGTCATGCTCCATCTTCTTAACACAAAGTATTTATCATGCACTAACCCGATGAAAAGCCGAGCAATTGATTCATAATTTTTAACGCGCTTCAGCTTTTTCAACCCCCACGCAATACATGAGCGCAAGCCATGGATATAGCACTATGGGTGGAATAGAATGGGGTGGTAGAGATTAATAAGGGAAAGTCAAAAGGAAGAAGATGGTCTCACATCGACGAGGCTAATCAACGGGCTATGGAGATGCCCATCAATTGATGTCAATGCGAGGAGTAGGGATTGCCATGCAACGGATGCACTAAGAGCTATAAGTGTACGAAAGCTCAACATGAAAACTAAGTGGGTGTGCATCAAACTTGCTTGCTCATGAAGACCTCGGGCATTTGAGGAACCCCATCATCGGAATATACAAGCCAAGTTCTATAATGAAAAATTCCCACAAGTGTATGAAAGTGACAAAATAGAAGACTTTCTATATGAAAAATATGATGCTACTTTGAAGCACAAGTATGGAAAAAAGATGGTAACACTGCCCCTTCTCTCTTTTTCTCTCATTTATATGATGGGTGTAGCAAAGTACAGAGTTGATCTACCTCGAGATCGTAAGTTGTGGTCTAAAACACTAGGGGTGATGTTGAATGCGAATGCCTTTACGGACTTAACCCTCTGGTTTATATAGGCACCAGGGGTATCTAGGGTTACACATGGTCGGTTGTTGATCCACAAGTATCGGGGATCAATCGTAGTCCTTTCGATAAGTAAGAGTGTCGAACCCAACGAGTAGCAGAAGGAAATGACAAGTGGTTTTCAGCAAGGTATTCTCTGCAAGTACTGAAAGTAGCGGTAACAGATAGTTTTGATAACAAGTTAATTCGTAACAAGTGACAAGTAACAATAGTAACAAAGTGCAGCAAGGTGGCCCAATCCTTTTTGTTGCAAAGGACAAGCCGGAACGATCTCTTATATAAAGAAAATAGTTCTCAAGGACACATGGGAATTCTCATCTAGTCACTTTCATCATGTTTGTTTGATTCGCGTTCGCTACTTTGATAATTTGATATGTGGGTGGACCGGTGCTTGGGTGCTGTTCTTACTTGAACAAGCTTCCCACTTATGATTACCCCCTCTCGCAAGCATCCGCAACTACGAAAGAAGAATTAAGATAAATCTAACCATAGCATGAAACATATGGATCCAAATCAGCCCTTTACGGAATAGCGCATAAACTAGGGTTTAAGCTTCTGTCACTCTAGCAACCCATCATCTAATTACTACTCCACAATGCCTTCCCTTAGGGCCAAAGATGGTGAAGTGTCATGTAGTCGACGTTCACATGACACCACTAAAGGAAGCAACAACATACATATCATCAAAATATCAAACGAATACCAAATTCACATGATTACTTATGACAAGACTTCTCCCATGTCCTCAAGAACAAAAGTAATTACTCATAAATCATATTCATGTTCAAGATCAGAGGGGTATTGAATAGCATTAAGGATCTGAACATATAATCTTCCACCAAATAAACCAACTAGCATCAACTACAAGATGTAATCAACACTACTAGCAACCCACAGGTACCAATCTGAGGTTTTGAGACAAAGATTGAATACAAGAGATGAACTAGGGTTTGAGATGAGATGGTGCTGGTGAAGATGTTGATGAAGATTGGTCCCCCACGATGAGAGGATCGTTGGTGATGTCGATGGCTTTGATTTCCCCCTCCCGGAGGGAAGTATCCCCGGCAGAATCGCTCCGCCGGAGAGCAAAATAGCTCCTGCCTAGGTTTTTCCTCGACACGGCGGCGCTTCGTCCCGAAAGTCTTGCTCTGATTTTTTCTAGGGCAAATAGCATCTTATAGGAGAAGATGGGCCCTGGAGGCTTGCCAGGGGCGCCACAAGCTCGAGGGGCGCGCCTAGGGGGGTAGGGCGCGCCCCCCAGGTTTGTCGCTTCCTGGTGGGTCCCCCTCTGGTATTTCTTCAGCCAATATTTTGTATATATTCCAAAACAATTCTTCGTAAATTTTCAGGTCATTTGGAAGTGTGCAGAATAGCTATCTCTGTTTCACCCCTTTCCGGTCCAGAATTCCAGCTGCCGGCAATCTCCCTCTTCATGTGAAACTTGCAAAATAATAGAGAAAATGCATAAGAATTGTATCATAAAGTGAAATAATGACCCAAAACATAATAAATAACAGTAGGAAAACATGATACAAAATGGACGTATCAACTCCCCCAAGCTTAGACCTCGCTTGACCTCAAGCGAAAAACCGAAATCGATAATCATGACCACATGTTTAGAGAGAGAGGTATTGATAAAACAAAATACGGACATGAAGGCATCATGATCTTTATTATAACAGCAATATATTATCATAAAACTTCTTATGACAAAGTGACAATTCATCCACAAGATAAAGTATGAACTACAAACTGTATTGAAAACTAACAAACTATGATCTCAGTCACTGAAGCAATTGCAATTCATCATATTATCAGAAAGAGTCTATGTAAGAGCTTTTGTTTAGCAAGTTCACATACTCAACTATCATTTAGTCTTCTATGATTGCTGACACTCACGGCATACTTATGGAGCAAAAGTTTCAGTCAGACACATAGAAAGATAGGGGCTTATAATTTCGCCTCCCAACGCATTTACCTCAAGGGTAATGTCAACAATAATAACTCATGATCACCTACATTCAACTGGATATATATGTCTGGATCTTTCCCCACCACATGATGCTTGCCAAGAGAGAAAATAAAAACGGAATAGAGGAGAATACTATTGACTCTTGCATGAAAGTAAATACATAGAAGTAAAAGATAGGCCCTTCGGAGAGGGAAGCAGAGGTTGTCATGCGCTTTTTATTTTTGGATGTGCAAGCTCTTAATGTAAAGGAACGTCACTTTATATTGCCCCTTGTGATAGCAACCTTTATTATGCAGTCTGTCGCTTTCATTTTTTCACCATCACAAAATCGTACAAAGCTTATTTTCCCTTACAATAAAAGATCATACATATTTAGGAGCAATTTTTATTGCTTTTGCACCGATGACAACTTACTTGAAGGATCTTACTCAATCCATAGGTAGATATGGTGGACTCTCATGACATGAAACTGGGTTTAAGGGTTTTTGGATGCACAAGCAGTATCTCTACTTAGTACAAAATTTTGGCTAGCAAAAGATAGGGGGCAAGCACCACATGTTAGAGGATCCAAATGTAGCGACCCGACCCAAAAGGATCGGTGCCTTTGTGTTTTCTGTGCCATCCCTGGATCAGTATGCTGGCACACACAGTACTTCGATGAAATACCATAACATCACATGTTAAAAAGATAAGGTAAATCCAGATTATACCTTATTTATCACAGCAGAAACAAATCAATACGGGTGTGGAGTCCCATCAACGCCAACGGCAAGTTGAGTGTAGACCGTAACCCTATATCGTAACCCTTACTCGTCGTTGAAAACCTGCAACATGATACGTTGCAGCCGTGTAGGTCAGTACATGGAATGTGCTGGCAAGTCACATCACAAGAGTATAATGCACCTATTTGTACATGCAATTTGGCTGGTGGAAAGCTCTAAGTTTAACTTTGCATAAAGCTGATTTTTTCCCTATTGTAAAAGAAATTATTCTACTTCTACAAATAGCATAAGATTGAGATGGCAACACCAACTCAATCCATTCCCAAAGTTTCATTTAAACCCAACTGATTTAATTAAAGGGTGATGAGATCTCCCGGCATTTCCACTGCTAAAAGCTCAATTTGTCCATAACCGGGGACACGGCTAATCGATTAGGTTTGACACTCTGCAAAGGTTTGCGCACTTTTCCCCACAAGACTCGACCACCTCCTTGATCGGAAGATCGAGACATAGTCTTTCGAAAGCATTCCCTCTTAACCCACGGATAGGCCGGTACACCTACTCATTCTACATCTGCTAGCCTATACCGGAAGAGGTCACACTAACTACTCAACTAAGCCAGAGCCCATATTGGCTTGTGGCTGCACACGTAAGCTTCTTGACATGAAAATATGTTTGATCCCTTTGATCCTGAGCGGACGGACCACTAGTGGTGCACCACCATGGATTTCCCATGCATGCTCCCACTGTACTTCGCCACCATTCAAACCAATTTCTGCCCAGGTAGTTCATTTAAAAGTCTTGGTCCTGATTACTACTTTGTCACTCATGTCTCACCATGAACACTTCCCAATCCACGTCTACATTAGCGAGGCAAAAATAATAATCCTACACGGTGGTGACAAAGGGTATATAGTTCAGACCTACCTCAAATGAACTACTAGGTAAAAGCATAGCCATCCGGCATAAAATTCCTACCATGCAATCCTACCACAAAGGACTAAGTGCATATATAAAACATAGGTAATTGAAAGAATGGTCAAATGTGAACTTGCCTTGATACTGGTGGTTCAAATCTAGAGAATGATAATAATCCGCTTCGCACTCCGGACAATCTATCGCCAAAGTAAATAAACACACATAAGCAATCATTTCAAAGAACCAAAATAACATGCAACAAGAAAAGACTCGAAAAATCCAAATGAAAATCCAACACAGTCAACTATCACAAAAATATTCCAGGTGCAAAACAACATGTGACATAGTGTTCAAAGATATGATGTGAACTAAAGTGCATACATGGCATAGGAGCAAGATATTCATGGAAAGATCCTAGTTGTGTGAAAATATTGTGACATTTCTTGAAATAATAGGATTTGGCTAGGGTGACAAAATGTAAAAAGAATCAATTCAAACGGAGCTACGGTTTAGGAGATATGGCCAAATAGGGTTTGAATTTGAATTTAAAACAATTCAAATTTGAAATTAACAAAAGTTTGCAAAGATGGGTTCTCTGGATAAAGCTATTTGAGATGAACGTTTTGCCGCTGGTTTCATCAAATTTGGATCTACGGTTAAAAATTTATGGCTATACGAAGTTCAGGGGCCAATCTGTTAATTAAAGGACTAAACAGAAATAATAGTTTATCGCAACCGGGTCCCTGGACACGCGGCGCACCGCGATTGGCTGACGTCTGTCCGCTGCGGGGTTTATACGGCGGACGGTCGATCCTTAGCACATACCGGTTCGCTAAATAAAAAAAACAGCAACATCTAATCTAAGCCTTAGGATTCCGATCGGACGGACGAGAGTGGGGGGGGGGGTCGGCTTACAGCGACAGTCCGCGGCGTCAAACTCCGGCGAGGTGCGGCTCGGCTTCGGTCGAGGCGGTGGCTGTGGCAGTCCTCGGCGACAGCGGGGATGCCAGGGAGATGCGGCGCGTCGAGGGCGTCGCGAAGGTGGTGGCGGCGTGCGTTGGGGTGGCCGGAACGGAGAGGAGGGAGATGGCGGGGCTCGGTGCTCCGGCGGGGCTCGGCGTCGGTGGTGTGATGACTCCAGCGAGACCTAGGGGCAAAAATTATGTCAAAAAGTTGCGCATCGATGCGGGGAGTGGATTGTGACGAAGAAATGGGGTCGAGGTGGCTCACTGGAGACGGAAAACTCCGGCGGGATGGGCTCGGCGAGGGCGTCGGCTAGGAGCGGCGTGGAGGTTAGCGGGTCAGTGGGATCGAGAGAGAGGCTCCTGGCCTTTATATAGGCGCGGCTACGGGCTCGGGGAGCTGCGGGATAATGCTTATCCCGAGTGCGAGGCGGCCGGCGGTTGCGGGTGCGGTGCGGCGGCTCTATCCGAGCGGGATTTGGGGAAGACGGGGCCGGGCCCACCAGTTAGTGGCGGCGGCGGGGGCGGCCGTGTGAGAGAGAGGGGCGGGCGACCGGTGCGAAGCACCTTCGGGCGCGGTGCAGGCCTGGTCGGTGGTTGCAGGCCAAAAGCTCGGGCGCAGCGGCTCTATGTTTTACGCATATCACAAACCTTAAATGTGTATATATGTGGGATACCACCTAGTATGATTAGTGCAATATTATCCAGTTACTATGTGGTATGTAAAGCTCATTTGAAACTCAAATTCTCATTCATTAATTATCCTTAGTTGGGTTTCATTTGCCTCTTGTGGACAATACATGGATTATCACATTATGGGGGAGTGATATGCCTTGTGCATACCGCAATCCTTGTATATGTGAATAATTGAGGAATACCACTTAGAATTTATATTTGAGATTATCTTATATCTCTGTGGCATGCAATGCCTTGTTTACATATGGCATTCTTGTGAGGTTTTGCCCATGGTTATCTTAAAAATCGTATTCGGAAAATCGTTTGATTAAAGCCATTCCAATTGTTGCTTTGCATGATGATCTATCTAATTGGAATGTTAATAATATGCTATCCAAGCATTGTGTTTATTTCTAAACTCTCATGTTATGCTTGTGTTAGTATAGATGATCATGTACTTATTTGGTTTCTACACCGAATGATAACTTGAAATACCATTTTATTCGAGTTCATCTTATTGGTTTGTATGGAGTTATGGGAGCTTGTTATCTCATTGTTTATAGTGTCATATATCTACTTGAGTGAGATATTCCTATGAGTATGTGTGCAATGCATATCTTATATGCTCATTGGTTTTGCTTGGTTCATGTGTTGAACTTTGTGTGCTATCATATGTTGATTTGTCACTTCGATTCATTTTGGACAACATGAATGATTAGTGATGTTATTGGAAGTATTAACGGTTATGTGTTCATTTGTCCACATTTGTATCTCTTTAGATTTTGGTAGGCTTGTGCATGCATATTTACTATGTGTAAATTCTCATGCCTTGTTTGCTTTAATTGATCCAATATATATGGTATATCCATCAAATTCTTAATAGCTAAGATGTGCATGAAATTCAAATTCATATCGATATGCACATATTTAAGTGGTTTTACCCTATGTTTTGTAGTTATGATAACTACTTCGGACCCAATAAGTTTGGGGACCATATTGTACTTAAATTGTTTTAGGTACATTTGAGAAGCATTGGGTGCTTGGCTTATTCATGAAGGTGGTGGCACTATGAGGAAATTAGAACCAAGCTTGGACATTTTATTGATCTATGACTTCATACCAATGCTATCTCGGTAACAAGTATTTACTTCATGCATATATATAGAAATGGGGTCAACCTTGTGTAGGTTGCATCATGGCATGATTAGTACTTGTTAAAAGTTGTGCTTCTTGCATGTTCTTAAAAAGTAACTTTATTGCAATTGTGGGACATTTGAGAAGAAGCATATAGTGGGGATCTATAAAATCATATTCATGATTCACACTTATCCCAAAATAGGCCAATTAAGCAATTTATTGCATATCAATTCCTCAATTGTTCTCTCATGTGTAATTTTGATAAAATTACAAAAACACTCTATTTGCTTGTGGTATTTGCTACCTTACTTTGTAATTCATTGTTATGCAAATGAGATCAATTTGTGCCATGTGCTTTGTGTCATGTGCCTTGCTCTTATGCTAGGATCACAGTTGTATAATAATGGATTCACTTGTGGATATCAAGTTCTTATCAATTGAGTCTTTTGTGTATGCAAGGTTCTTTGTGGATACATATCATGTTCATTATTGGCCTCTTAAAATTTTTATACATGTGAAAGTTCATATCCTTCCTTGAAATCATTTATTCCTTGCCGGCCACTTTGTTTGTTTCCTTTTATTCTTATGGTGGTTTCGGTAAGAGGTTGTGGCATGAGTGCTTGTATGTTTTGCATATAATCTTGCGCATTCATGTGTTTTGAATGTATTTTGGACCCATGCTTGACATGATGATCACATTGGATATGCCTATTATATCTTGTTCAAAATATGTTCTTCGGATCTTTTGAATGTTTTCCTCACATGTCTAATGCTTGTTTTCATATCTTCGTATCTGGTTGCATTCTATAGATTTTGTGCTCCTCCAATTGTTCATCATTGAATATGTGCATTTTATTTCACTCACATTTTCGTGATTTGCACACAATAAGGAGGATCTCACACTATATTGGCCTCTAGATTTTTCCCATTTTGGCATTTGTTGCCAATGGGGGAGAAGTTTAGAGGGTTTATGATAAGTATTTTAAGTGCTTGTTGTCATTCATGCTTATCTACCCTGGTTATATATGTTTGTTGCATGAATGAATATATAGAGAAAACTCCACCTAGTGTATGTCAACCAATATATGCAAGGAAATTCAAAGTTCATTCACACATGCATATATTGTGGGGAAGCTTTCTCTATATATTATGGTTCTACTAACATCAAATACTTGTGTAGTGTTTCGATGTTAGTACACCGAGTGTGATAAACTCAAGTATCTTTGTGACACTTGATGCTATCAAAACTATCTCAAGTATACAATTTATCCTCAGGTAAATTGCATACTTGTGTTAAAATTCATTATATAAACCCTCTTATTGAGATTGTCATCAATTACCAAAATGGGGGAGATTGAAAGTACATGTAGTCCCCATGTGTGGTTTTGGTAATTAATGACAATCCTTATGGACTAATGTTTGCATTGAGATATACATGTGAAGGAAATTTCCATTTGCAATGCATGAAGAATATTGGATGAATTGAAGGATGAAATCCATCAACACAAATATATGCATTGAGACTTGATAATGAATGACAATTCCTATGAAGAAACAATGGCATCAAGTTATAAATGAAGGCTTGTTCCTTGGGCGATGCAAGAAGGAGATTGAATGGATTAGGAATGAATTCCATATACATATAGTTGTGCATCAAGATTGAGCTCAATGATTGAATGATCAAGATGAATTCCATGTGACGAACAAGATGTGATCTATATGGAGTTCATTGAAGGATCACAGAGGTTGTCATGCTTAGGCTTATGGGGTGAGCCATGATGGATCATGATCTTGAGAGAATGATTAAAGAGAAGAATTCTACATATGGCTTGAAGATAGGATCATGATGAGCTCATATGTTGAGTCATGGATGATTATGTCTTGAAGCAAGTAATTCATGTGAAGATTTCGTTGTGCCTCTCAAGAGATTGTGATGGAGCATGAAGAAATACAAATGATGACCGATATGGTATTCATGGATAAACTCTATATGGTCATATGATAATTGAGATATGGGTAATCATGTCTTGAAGAAATGAAGCATAGTGAAGAATTCAATATGGCCTTCAAGAGATCAAGATTAAGCATGGAGTAAAGATAAAGGTTGACCAAGATAAAGATCAAAGAATCGAACTCTAAATGGTCAACACACAAGTGCAAATGATGCATCACATAGGATCTTGTGGTATGATAAGAAATTGTCAATTGCACTTTGTGTACTAACCCATGCTATGTGTTGTCTATGTTTATGAGGGTTAGGTTATTCTCATGGGCTCGCATCGAGAGAAAGATTCCAAGTGTCCATGAGAGGATGACATCAAGTGTTCATGATCATGGTTGACAAGGGCAAGTTCAAGATAACCATCCCGAAGGATTACATGCTTGAAGCTTGTGGATGATCACATGATGGACAAGTGAAGATGAATACAAAGCAAAGCTTCCCACATTGTGTATGGGAGAGCTACTTGAAGACTTCACCAATGTCTTGCCTTCAACTTGAGCCAAGAAGAAACATCAACATCAAGCTCAAGTGAAAGGCTCGAGTCAAAGGTATTAGTTCCTTTGGCGTTAGTGTTGTGGAGTGATGACCACCGAAGAAACATATACACTCAAGAATGGATTCTCGATAGCTATGTAGTGTAGCTCTTTTATGATTCTTGAGTTATAGGGATCCCGCACTATTAAGAGGGTATCAAAGGGGTTCATGATGGATTTGCTCAAGTCAACATCTTCTATACACAATTCCACTCCTATCCTATATACCAAATAAATCCATAGCCAACTAGGTTCCCCAAAGTATATGATCTAACCTTTGCATAATTTGTGTCCTCCATTTTGGTTGATCTTGAGTAGTTATCTATGTGAGGGCATGGAGTTTTTCACTAGCTTCAAAACGAGCCCAAGATCATCAAAATCGGAGTCCGGATGAGAAAGTTATGCATGTTTTACTTTTGGGGCGCGTGCAGTTTTTGTGATGGCCGGATGTCCGGGTTCCCAGGACGCCCCAGATGTCCGGGATCCCCCCGGAAATCCGGCCGTCTCTGTCCAGAAACCTTACCGAAATGTTGGTTGTCTACGCCGGATGTCCGACACTTGGCTGGATGTCCGGGGCCCCAAGTTTGGCCAGATGTCCGGGCCTTGGCCAGATGTCCGGGACCTGTACTCTGGCCTCTGTTTTTCACATGCGTGTGTGTGTATTTCTCAGCCGCCGGATGTCCGGCCCGGTGCTGTCACTTACTCACAAACGGCTAGTTTTCTAGGCCTTCTATATATACCCCTCTACCAATCCGGTAGAGGGTTGACCACTCCACTAAATAGAACCCTAGAACATCTAAGTGGCTCCCTCTCACTCTTCCACACCAAATCCTAGATCCCGAAAGCATTTGTGAGAGTTCTTGAGAGGTGTTCCAATCAAAAGATAGATCCACTCCCTCTCCCTCTTGTGACCAAAGGAATTCATGATTTGAGCAAGTCTTGAGCATTTCCCCTTTGTTCTTGTTACTCTTGGAGGTTGGAGACTCCTAGGCGGTAGGAGTGCTCTGGTGAGGAATCAACTTGTGATTTGTCCCCCGGAAAGTTTGTGAAGGTTTGGAGGCCGCCTCAAGTTCTACCACTAGTGGTTGGGAATCGCCTTCGTGGTGATATCTCAAGGAGAATAGGGTGAGCCTTCGTGACGTTGGTGTGCCTTCGTGGTAACATCCACCTATCTAACGGTGACTAGCTTCCCTCCAAGGAAGTGAACATCGGGATACATCCTCGTCTCCGTGACTTTGGTTATCCCTAACCCTAACACCTTACTTGTGGTTTACTTTGGTCACTTGACCGTGCATTCACTATATCTTGTTGTCCTCATTATATTGTGTTGGCCATTCCCTTGAAGAGATTATTTAGCCCTACACTTTATATTCGCAATTCATACTTGCTACTATTGATATATCTTGTGATTAGTGTGAATTGCTAACTTGTGTCATACACTCCCATATATTGTGATATTGCTCAAGTAAGTTTGTGTAACTTACTTGTGCTTGTTAGTATCCTTGTTGTCCTCATTATATTGTGTTGGTTACCATATCATAGAGATTATTTAGGCCAACACTTTATAGTCCGCAATTCATACTTCCTACTATTGTTCTATCTTGTGCTTAGTGTGAATTGCTATCTTGTAACATTCATTTCCATATCTTGTGACATAACTTGTGTAAGCTTGTAGTGCTTACTTGAGTTTGCTTGTATCATTCAATTCCATATATTGTGATACAATTTGTGTAAGCTTGTATTGCTTACTTGTGGTTGTGTGTATTATTCATTTCCATATCTCGTGATATACATTGAGTAAGTTTGTGAGACTTACTTGTGCTTACTCATATCCTCGTTGTTCTCATCTTGTTTATCCTAAGTTGTTGGTGCACTTAGTGAGCCTAGTATATTTAGGATTTGTGCTTGAAAAGTATCCGCTTAGTTTATTTCCGCATTAGGATATAACCAAATTCGTAAAAGATTTTAAAATGCCTATTCACCCCCCTCTAGGCGACATCGTGGTCCTTTCATTAACTCCTTCACTGGTGCTCTTCTGGTAAGGGCATAACCTTTTCCTCAAAATCTTGAGTCTTTGCATCAAAATAAGATTTTTCCGAGACTGGGTCTTCTTAGCTGACAGCTCTGTCGCCAATGCTAAACAACTATCGAAAATCTCATGGTGGTCAACAATTACTGGTTCCTCCTGCAGGAAATGGGTCTGGGTTGAATCTCACCGTATAACCTACGATTGGCAACGGGCGCCTGTACAGGGCTTCCATCGTCCTGCCATTCTAAGGTTTTTGGCTTGTCGTGTTGACACTCTTCTAGGGTTTTAAGGCTCTCTGATTTTCCATCATCATATGATAGTTCATGATAGAAGTCTCCGGTATGGGGGCCAATCCATCCCGTACTTGAATCATTACCACATACGCAGATAGTGAATCACGTATTCTAACACTTGGGCATCCTCACAAGCATTGCAGAAATTCTCTTCTCCACGAACTGGGTTCGGGTAAATCCATTGGTTCTGCAAGCCAAACAAAACCTCTATCATTTCTTCACAACTCGGGTTTTACGTAACCTCCTATGAAACGTCCGCTGATGAAATCACAGCTTCTTCCAGAATTCTTCCTTCAACAAGGTTGTGCTTGCTCCTTTTCAAATCCTGGGTCCTGTGGGTTATGGGCCCACTTCACCACTTGTATAGCTTTAACTCTTCCTTGGAGTTACTATTGTTCCATACCCCTTTTAAATCCAATTGTACTTCATTCCTCCATACTCTTGGGGTAACCATCACATCACAACAAAACTCCAACTCATTTTGTCCAAACTCCAAGCTGTGGAATACATTTTCCTTTCCATTGGTCAAGTGTTCACACAGAAAAGTATCGCCAAAAAATAGAATGCACTGGTCCATCCATAATTCATATTCTCTTCATATCAGATCCTTTATTACATCCTTAACCAATACTCAAAACTCAAATTTCAGAAGTACTTTATTACAAATGTTGCCATCCACATAGTTTGGTAGGGTCAAGCATTACTTCCATCTTTATTCATTTGCCCTTCGTGAAGATGCTTCAGTCCCACTGGAATTGTGTGACGTGATCCTTGAGATCATCGATCTTTTGCTTCATCATGGTGGCCATGAGCTTCATCTCCATCATCTCTGCATGCACCTCTCTCAGATATTCCTGAGTATGACGAAGTCTTGCTTCAAGTATTTCTCCAATCTGACGTATGGCTTCCATAGCAGCTTCACGAACAGAGTCGAAGAATGTTGCTCGTGGTACTCGAGAAATGAAAAAGTATTGCCCCATAGTCTTTGGGCAAACTCCTTTCACACGGTGGAGGTGTACCTCCACGTACCAAAGTTCAAGTCCATTCTCCATGAAAGGATAACCCTTGTAGACTGCATCTCCTTCAAGATGAATATGCCTCATCATGTCCTTCAGGATCTTTGGGTAATCCTGATCACTAGTCAGGGTCATGATCGTTTCCGGGCCCTTGAGAAAAGACTCGTAAAGGGTTGTCATCTGCAGGTATAAGATAGGAGGGGTACTCAGAATAATGTATGTATTTCCTTGGGTGAAATGTGGTTGTTTTTCCGGGAAAGGTTTGGTGGTCAGCTTGTCCATGGGTTCAAGGTTTAAGTCTGGGTGAGATAGTGAGAGAGGCACCCACAATCAACAAACAACTCATAACATTTCATATGAGATTCCAAACATATCAACTTTTATTGCTTCACGAACTATTACAATTTCCATTTCATAACTCAACTCAACATCCCCCAATGAAAATAAAAGTGCGTTCCACATTTATTGCATTCTTTATTCCAATATCAAGATCTCAACTACTCAGCTCAAGCTTTCCTCGGGTCTGAACATTCTCTGGAAAAATGTCCTACTGCATTGCAACAAAAGCAATTAACTTCGGACAATTCCCTGTGCTTCCTTTCTGGGCATTTGCTAGCGTAATGACCTGTATTATTGCACTTGAAACATGTGATATGACTCCGGTCCTTCTTTGCAGAAACTGGGTTGTTCAGGGGATACATGCTCTTTCTCTTCCTGGACTTCTTTGTTCCGATCAATTCTTCTATCTCCTGTGGATCAAACTCCACTTCTTCTGTCGAGAAGTCTCCCAGATATTCTTGGCTTTCCTTCGTGCAATACTGTGAAAAATGTCCTTCTTCTCCACATGAATAGCAAGCATGGGAGTAAAATCTGGTTAGGCCTTCTCCATCAGGGTCGTCAACATCTTCCTTCATCACAGGTTCTTTTAAACTTTCCCTGAGGGCTTCTTTCATTGCTCCCTTCTGCTGCTTGGTAATTTCTTGTACCTTGGGGTAAATATGACACTGGGCAGGGTAGTGCGTAGTTCCTTCACACAAGAAACAAGTAACCTACCTAGTTGGGCATTCTTCAGCTCGGTGATTTCCTTCACAATGAGGGCATCCATCCTTGTGTTCTTCGTGGGTGTGTCCTATCTCTCCGCAAATCTTGCATGCACAAGGTTTCTTCATTTTATTGCCATAGGGCTTCTGGATAAGACGAGACCTCAGTAGAGTCATCTTGAATTCCTCCCAAGTTGTTGCTCCATTCCATCATTGTATAGCTTGGTGCATCCTACACCATGTTGCAGCACTTTTTGCAAAGTATTGAAGAGCATATTGAACCATAACTTTTCTTTCAACAATGTTATTCCTCAAGTGATCCTCCATGTTCTGAATCCACTGTTCTGCCTCCAACTGAGTCATCGATCCGGAAAATACGAGTCCATCTTCATTCATCATCTATTGGGTCCAAGGGTTTTGGGGATGAGATAAGAGAGGGAGAAAGATGCCCATACAAACAAACAACATAGTTTTGAAAATAGGTTTTATTTGTTGCTGTCAGAAAACACACAAAAAATATGACAGCTCACAAATGATCGCATCTAACATGAGTATACAACAGGGGTTTGGTCTTCTAAAGGTCATATAAATCTTGGAATTCTTCAGTGTCTTCAAATTCTTCGAGTCTTCGGAGTCTTCGACTGTTGTAGCTTCAATTCTTCTAGTGTATGGTGAAGTCCCCTTTACTCTGAAGTGGTCCTCAGTTGTCTGATATCTTGTCCTTCTCGGAGTGGTATCATCAGTTGATCTTCAGTGTGATCAAAGGGAAAAGGGTATTGTCTAACTATTTGAGGTAAAAGGGAAGATTTGATAAAGCTCAGAAAAGAAGAGAGGTAAAGGATCTTTTTGAAAATAAAGTTTTAGAGAGATCCTTTCCTAAGGGCTTTCCAGTTTCTAGGGTCACGTCCTACAGTCAACATGTGCTCTGATACCATCTCTGTAGCGACCCGACCCAAAAGGATCGGTGCCTCTGTGCTTTCTGTGCCATCCCTGGATCAGTATGCTGGCACACACAGTACTTCGATGAAATACCATAACATCACATGTTAAAAAGATAACGTAAATCCAGATTATAACTTATTTATCACAGCGGAAACAAATCAATACGGGTGTGGAGTCCCATCAACGCCAACGGCAAGTTGAGTGTAGACAATAACCCTATATCGTAACCCTTACACGTCGTTGAAAACCTGCAACATGATACGTTGCAGCCGTGTAGGTCAGTACATGGAATGTACTGGCAAGTCACATCACAAGAGTATAATGCACCTATTTGTACATGCAATTTGGCTGGTGGAAAGCTCTAAGTTTAACTTTGCATAAAGCTGATTTTTTCCCTATTGTAAAAGAAATTATTCTACTTCTACAAATAGCATAAGATTGAGATGTGCTACTTGTAGCTTGCGTTGGTATTTCCCCGAAGAGGAAGGGATGATGCAGCACAGTAGAGATAAGTATTTCCCTCGGTTATGGAACCAAGGTTATTGAACCAGTAGGAGAATCACACAACACCTCGTTAGCAGCACCTGCACACAAACAACAAATCCTTGCACCCAACGCAAACGAGAGGTTGTCAATCTCTCGGCGGTAAATTGCAAGATTAAATTGTATGTGATAGATAGATTGATTGAAACAAAAATACAAAATAAAATAAATAAAATAAATTGGCAGCAATATTTTTAGGGTTTTAGTAATATGATTTAGATAGACCCGGGGCCATAGATTTCACTAGAGGCTTCTCTCGAGAAAATAGCATACGGTGGGTAGACAAATTACTGTTGGGCAATTGATAGAAAAGCAAATAATCATGACGATATCCAAGGCAATGATCATGTATATAGGCATCGCGTCCAATACAAGTAGACCGACTCCTGCCTGCATCTACTACTATTACTCCACACATCGACCGCTATCCAGCATGCATCTAGTGTATTAAGTCCATAAAGAACAGAGTAATGCCTTAAGAACGATGACATGATGTAGACAAGATAAACTCACGTATGAATAAACCCCATATTTTTACCCTTAATAGCAACGATACATACGTGTCATGTCCCTTTCTGTCACTGGGATTGAGCAACGCAAGATCGAACCCATTACAAAGCACCTCTTCCCATGGCAAGATAAATCAACTCAGTTGGCCAAACCAAATCAATAGATCGGAGAAGAAATACGAGGCTATAATAATCATGCATAAAAGAGTGCAGCAAAGACTCAAATAATTTCATGGATAATCTGATCATAAACTCACAATTCATCGGATCCCAACAAACACACCGCAAAAAGTGATTACATCGGATAGAACTCCAAGAACATCGAGGAGAACATTGTATTGAAGATCAAAAAGAGAGAAGAAGCCATCTAGCTACGGCCTATGGACCCGAAGGTCTGTGGTAAACTACTCACGCATCATCAGAAGGGCAGCAAGGTTGATGTAGAACCCCTCCGTGATCGATTCCCCCTCCGGCGGAGTGCCGGAGAAGGACCCCAGATGGGATCTCTTGAGAACAGAAACTTGCGGCGGCGGAAAAAGTATTTCGTGGACTCCCTTGAGGGTTTCTGATTTTTTCTGAATTTATAGTGCTGGAATTAGGTCAAACGGAGCAAAGGGGGCCACAAGGCACCAGGGCGCGCCCCCCCAGGCGCGCCCTGGTGGCTCGTGGCCACCTCCTGGGTCTTCTGGCCCTCTCCCGAAGCTTCTAGTGTTTATCTTGGCCAATAAAAAATCTCCAAAAAGTTTCGTGGCATTTGGACTTCGTTTGGTATTGATTTTCTGTAAAATAAAAATAGGGCAGAAAACAACAACTGACACTGGGCACTAAGTTAATAGGTTAGTCTCCAAAAATGATATATAATTGCTGTAAATGATTATAAAAACATCCAAGATTGATAATATAACATCATGGAACAATCAAAAATTATAGATACGTTGGAGACGTATCAAGATGGCAACACCAACTTAATCCATTCCCAAAGTTTCATTTAAACCCAACTGATTTAATTAAAGGGTGATGAGATCTCCCGGCATTTCCACTGCTAAAAGCTCAAGTTGTCCGTAACCAGGGACACGGCTAATCGATTAGGTTTGACACTCTGCAGAGGTTTGCGCACTTTTCCCCACAAGACTCGACCACCTCCTTGATCGGAAGATCGAGACATAGTCTTTCGAAAGCATTCCCTCCTAACCCACGGATAGGCCGGTACACCTACTCATTCTACATTTGCTAGCCTATCCCAGAAGAGGTCACACTAACTACTCAACTAAGCCAGAGCCCATATTGGCTTGTGGCTGCACACGTAAGCTTCTAGACATGAAAATACGTTTGATCCCTTTGATCCTGAGCGGACAGACCACTAGTGGTGCACCACCATGGATTTCCCATGCATGCTCCCACTGTACTTCGCCACCATTCAAACCAATTTCCGCCCAGATAGTTCATTTAAAAGTCTTGGTCCTGATTACAACTTTGTCACTCATGTCTCACCATGAACACTTCCCAATCCACGTCTACATTAGCGAGGCAAAAATAATAATCCTACACGGTGGTGACAAAGAGTATATAGTTCAGACCTACCTCAAAAGAACTACTAGGTAAAAGCATAGCCATCCGGCATAAAATTCCTACCATGCAATCCTACCACAAAGGACTAAGTGCATATATAAAACATAGGTAATTGAAAGAGTGGTTAAATGTGAACTTGCCTTGATACTGGTGGTTCAAATCTAGAGAATGATAATAATCTGCTTCGCACTCCGGACAATCTATCGCCAAAGTAAATAAACACACATAAGCAATCATTTCAAAGAACCAAAATAACATGCAACAAGAAAAGACTCGGAAAATCCAAATGAAAATTCAATACACTCAACTATCACAAAAATATTCCAGGTGCAAAACAACATGTGACATAGGGTTCAAAGATGTGATGCGAACTAAAGTGCATACATGGCATAGGATCAAGATATTCATGGATAGATCCCAGTTGTGTGAAAATATTGTGACATTGCTTGAAATAATAGGATTTGGCTAGGGTGACAAAATGCAAAAAGATTCAATTCAAACGGAGCTACGGTTTAGGAGATATGGCCAAATAGGGTTTGAATTTGAATTTAAAACAATTCAAATTTGAAATTAACAAAAGTTTGCAAAGATGGGTTCTCTGGATAAAGCTATTCGAGATGAACATTTTGCCGCTGGTTTCATCAAATTTGGATCTACGGTTAAAACTTTGTGGCAATACGAAGATCAGGGGCCAATCTATTAATTAAAGGACTAAACAGAAATAATAGTTTATCGCAACCGGGTCCCTGGACACGCGGCGCGCCGCGATTGGCTGACGTCTGTCCGCTGCGGGGTTTATACGGCGGACGCCCGATCCTTAGCACATACCGGTTCGCTAAATAAAAAAATAGCAACATCTAATCTAAGCCTTAGGATTCCGATCGGACGGACGAGAGTGGGGGGGGGGTCGGCTTACAGCGGCAGTCCGCGGCGTCAAACTCCGGTGAGGTGCGGCTCGGCTTTGGTCGAGGCGGCGGCTGCGGCGGTCCTCGGCGATAGCGGGGATGCCAAGGAGATGCGGCGCGTCGAGGGCGTCGGGAAGGTGGTGGCGGCGTGCGTCGAGGTGGCCGGAACGGAGAGGAGGGAGATGGCGGGGCTCGGTGATCCGGCGGGGCTCGGCGTCGGTGGTGCGGTGACTCCGGCGAGACCTAGGGGCAAAAATTATGTCAAAAAGATGCGCATCGATGCGGGGAGTGGATTGTGACGAAGAAATGGGGTCGAGGTGGCTCACAGGCGATGGAAAACTCCGGCGGGGTCGGCTCGGCCGGCGAGATGCGGACGGCAAGGGCGGTGGCTAGGAGCGGCGTGGAGGTTAGCGGGTCGGCGGGATCGAGAGAGGGGCTCCTGGTCTTTATATAGGCGCGACTAGGGGCTCGGGGAGCTGCGGGATAATGCTTATCCCGAGCGCGAGGCGGTCGGCGGTTGCGGGCGCGGTGCGGCGGCTCTATCCGAGCGGGAGGTGCGGGAAGTTGGGGAAGACGGGGTCGGGCCCACCAGTCAGTGGTGGCGGTGGGGGCGAGCGAGTGAGAGAGAGGGGTGGGCGACCGGTGCGAAGCACCTTCGGGCGCGGTGCAGGCCTGGTCGGTGGTTGCAGGCCAAAAGCTCGGCTGGGCCGGCTGGTGCGCTTCTGGGCCGAACAGTGTTTCGGTCCAGGCGGGGCTTTGTTTTTTTTTCTTTAAGAGAAAACACTTTGAGGCCCAAAACAAATTCAAATGAATTTCTAAAAATACCACATAAATTTCTAAAATCACTATTGGAAATATAGAGAATAAAGAACATTAATTCTAGCACATATAATTTTGAAAAATATTTTTCTAATGCAATAAATGCACTTTTGGCCAATAAAATAATTATCAAATAAACTCCAAATAATATTCTAATAATTTTCCCAACTCTTTTATATTTGAGGAAGTCATTTTATCCTCTCTCTTTTTTTTTCAGGGGAAACAATAATTTGCATAAAACTTAATAGATCAATATTCAATGAATTCAAGAAATAGCTATGCAAATGATTTCAAATATTTTTCAAATAACTTTCTATTGGTTTCATAATCCATTTCCATGTTTTCTTTCTGATATTTGAAGGAGTCATATTTCCTTCTCTCTTTATTTTATTTGAATAAATGGAAATGATTTTGAAACTCAAAATGGAAGGCTCTCCAAAAGTGGTTCAAATCAATTTTTTAAAAGTGGTCCTCATCACTCCCCACTCTATTTCATATATTTTGAAGAGGTCATGTTATCTTCTCTCATGAAAATCCTTGAGTGGCATAAAGTTTCTGAGTTGGACTATTTTCAAATGGAATTCAAATCTTTTTTTTCAAAACCCCTTTTCATTTCTTTAAATGGAAGAAGTCATATTATCTTCACTCTAGGGTTTTGTGATGAAATGATTCGAATTAATGGAGATCAAAATGCAAGATGAAAGTTTTGGGAAAGTCCTTTTATTCCCTCTCATTCAACTTTCAAAAAGTTTCAATTTCCACTCAATTTCACACAATCAATGACACAACAATCAAACAAACAAACATAATTATTTATAACATTCCAAAATTTAGAATTTTGGGATGTTACACCAAAACAACATAACTTCTATGTGAATATAAGCAAACATAACTCATTACGTTGTCTTCCTTGTCCAACATCAACTATTTGGCATAGAATATTTAATGGGGGCTCACAATCATAAAAGATATCCAAGATAGTATATTTATATGTGATACCTCTCTTCCTTTATTACTTTTTCATGAATTGCAGCAATGACCAATGCTATGTTTGTCAACTTCCAAGAAGTTTTATCAATTATACTCTTTTTATGTGAAGTCATCACTCCCCATGGGATTAGCATATGATCTCTCTTTTCTTTATTCTTTTTATTTTATTTCCAAGATTGGATCAAGAAAAGTAAAACAACTCAACTCAAACTACCCTTTATTATATAACTCTCACACTCGATTACATAGATAGATAGATAGATCACAAAGCAAGCACTAGAAACTAAATCATACTAAAACTTTATTCTTCTAAATCATGAAATAACTAAGGATCGAATTAAGATAGATAATTATGATGAAAGTGATGGTGATACGATACCGGGGCACCTCCCCCAAGCTTGGCACAAGCCAAGGGTGGTGCCCATACCCGTGTACTCAAGTCTCCCTCTTCGGTGATGGTGGTGATGATGTGATAGGCTTGTCCTCCGTCTTCCAAGGCATAGGTTCTCCATCATAAAAGGATGAACGTGTTTCCGGAGTCCTGAAATTTGCAGCTAAACTCATACCTTTGAACTTGGCCTCATACTCAAAATTTTGGTTTTGTAGATCATAGATTTGGGCTTGAAGGTGATCAATCCGGTCATTGAGCTTGAAGATGACGTCCCCAATATCCTTGCTGTCCACCTTGTGTTCACGGATGAATTCCGTGATCATGGAGTGGTTAGCACTGAGTCCGCGCTCCACCATCCCCTGGCACTTGAAGATCTCCTGTTCCACCGCTTCCGGCTTGGCCTTCTCGCTCCCAGTCTTCTTGGGCCCTTGAACATCCTGGATGTGAAGCACCCCCTCATGCATCTCAATAGCTTGAGGGTGTTTCATCACCTCCGGAAGGTACGAGTTGATGACCTTCTCGAAGAACTTGTCCTTGGACGAGGTTGGAGGCGCCATGGTGATCTAGATCTATCAGAAAAACAATCCGAAACAAGAACAAAGGAGAAACTTGCGATACGGTGGTCAAAACATCCGAGAGTATATAATGATTTTTTTTCATGGAGGACAAGTAATATGGAAGAAAAACAGAGTCAGGAAAGTCCACGTGGGAGCCACAAGCTCGGTAGGCGCCGCCCTGGGGGTAGGGCGCGCCCCCCAGGCTTGTCGATCCCTCGTGCACATTTTGGACTGTTTATTATTTTCCTAATTTTTTATATATTCCAAAATGAACAAAAAGTACTTTTATGGAATTTTTGGAGTCGGTTTACTTACCGTACCACATACCCACTCCTTTTCAGGGTTCTGGAGCATTCCGGAAGGTTTCTTCTATGAGCTCTTCCGGTATCATTGTTTGAATAATATTTGTTTCAACATTAATGGGAGTACCTGAGATATAATGTTTAATTCTTTTCCCATTAACCACTCTCGAATTAGTGCCTTCGGAGTTGTTTATTTTGATGGCTCCGGAGCGATAAACTTCTTCGATGATATATGGTCCTTCCCATTTAGAGAGAAGTTTTCCTGCAAAAAATCTTAAATGAGAGTTGTATAACAGAACATGATCACCTACTTGGAATTCCCGTTATTGAATTCTCTTATCATGCCATCTTTTAACTTTTTCTTTAAACAACTTGGCATTTTCATAGGCTTGTGTCCTCCATTCATCTAGAGAGCTAATATCAAACAACCTCTTTTCACTGGCAAGTTTAAAATCATAATTAAAATCTTTAATTGCCCAATATGCCTTGTGTTCTAGTTCAAGAGGTAAATGACATGCTTTTCCATAGACCATTTTATATGGAGACATACCCATAGGATTTTTATAAGCAGTTCTGTAAGCCCATAGTGCATCATCAAGTTTCTTAGACCAATTCTTTCTAGATCTATTAACGGTCTTTTGCAAAATAAATTTTATTTCTCTATTAGTTAATTCTACCTGACCACTAGACTGAGGATGATATGGAGATGCAATTCTATGATTAACATCATACTTAGCAAGCATTTTACGGAAAGCACCATTAATAAAATGTGAACCACCATCATTCATCAAATATATAGGGACTCCGAACCTCGGAAATAAAACTTCTTTAAGCATTTTAATAGAAGTATTATGATCAGCACTACTAGTTGGAATAGCTTCTACCCACTTAGTAACGTAATCAACAACAACTAAAATATGTGTATACCCATTGGATTTAGGGAAAGGTCCCATATAATCAAAACCCCAAACATCAAATGGTTCAATAACAAGTGAATAGTTCATAGGCATTTCCTGACGCCTACCAACATTACCAATTCTTTGACATTCACCACAAGATAAGACAAACTTACGTGCATCTTTGAAAAGAGTAGGCCAATAAAAACCAGATTGTAATACCTTATGTGCAGTTCTGTCTCCCGCATGGTGTCCTCCGTATGCCTCGGAGTGACACTTCCGTAGGATTTGTTCCTGTTCATGCTCAGGTACACAACATCTAATAACACCATCTACTCCTTCTTTATATAAATGTGGGTCATCCCAAAAGTAATGTCTTAAATCAAAGAAGAACTTTTTCTTTTGTTGGTATGTGAAACTAGGTGGTATATATTTAGCAACAATATAATTAGCATAATCTGCATACCACGGAGTATTACGAGAAGCATTTATAACAGCTAATTGTTCATCAGGAAAACTATCATCAATAGGCAGTGGGTCATCAAGAACATTTTCCATTCTAGACAAGTTATCAGCTACGGGATTCTCGGCTCCCTTTCTATCAATAATATGCAAATCAAATTCTTGTAGTAAAAGAACCCACCTAATAAGTCTAGGTTTATCATCTTTCTTTTCCACAAGGTATTTAATAGCAGCATGATTGGTGTGAATAGTTACTTAGAATCAACAATGTAAGATCTGAATTTATCACATGCAAACACAACTGCTAAAAATTCTTTCTCGGTAGTAGCATAGTTTCTTTGAGCACTGTCTAGAGTTTTACTAGCATAATGAATAACATTCAATTTCTTATCAACTCTTTGTCCTAGAACAGCACCAACATCATAAGCACTAGCATCACACATAATTTCAAAGGGTAGGTTCCAATCAGGTGGTTGAACAATAGGTGCAGAAATTAAGGCTTTCTTAAGTATTTCAAAGGCTTCTACGCAATCATCATCAAAAACAAATGGCACATCTTTTTGCAAGAGATTAGTAAGAGGCCTAGAAATTTTAGAGAAGTCTTTTATAAACCTTCTATAGAAACCAGCATGACCAAGGAAACTTCTTATACCTTTGATATCTTTAGGACAAGGCATTTTATCAATAGCATCAACTTTAGCTTTATCAACTTGAATACCTCTTTCAGAAATTTTATGCCCAAGGACTATACCTTCATTTATCATAAAGGGCACTTCTCCCAATTCAAGACAAGATTAGTTTCTTCACATCTCTGCAAAACTCGATCAAGGTTGTTTAAGCAATCATCAAAATAAGTTCCGTAAACGGAGAAATCATCCATGAAACCTCAACAATCTTTTCACAAAAGTCAGAGAATATAGCAGTCATACATCTTTGAAAGGTAGCAGGTGCATTACATAAGTCAAAAGGCACACGACGATAAGCATAAGTTCCAAAAGGACAAGTAAATGTGGTTTTCTCTTGATCTTCTGGTGATACAAGTATTTGAGAGAAACCAGAATAACCATCTAAGAAGCAAAAGTGTGTATGTTTAGATAATCTTTCTAATATTTGATCAATAAAAGGCAAGGGGTAATGATCTTTCCTAATAGCTTTATTTAATTTTCCGAAATCAATTACCATTCTATAACCGGTTATAATTCTTTGTGGGATAAGTTCATTTTTATCATTAGGAACAACAGTAATACCTCCTTTCTTAGGAACATAATGAAGATGACTTACTCGTCTACTATCAGCTATGGGATAAATTATACCTGCCTCCAGCAACTTTAATATTTCAGTTCTTACCACATCCTTCATTTTAGGATTTAATCTTCTTTGATGATCAACAACTGGTTTAGCATCTGGCTCCATATGAATTTTATGCTGACATAGAGTGGGACTGATGCCCTTAAGATCATCAAGAGTATATCCAATAGCAGCACGGTGCTTCCTCAGAGTTTTAAGTAATCTCTTTTCTTCATGCTCTGAAAGGTTAGCACTAATAATAACAGGATATATCTTCTTTACATCAAGATAAGCATATTTAAGTGTATCAGGTAATTGCTTTAAATCAAACACATGATCGCTCTTTGGTGGAAGAGGGTCTCCCAAAGTTTCAACAGGCAAGTTATGTTTAAGAATTGGTGCTTGTTTAAAGAACAACTCATCTATTTCATTTCTTTCATTCATATGCATATCATTTTCATGGTCTAGCAAGTATTGTTCTAAGGGATCAGTAGGAGGCACAACAATAGAAGCAAGACCAATAATTTCATCTTTAGCAGGTAATTCTTCATCATGAGGTTGTCTACTAAACTTAGAGAAATTAAATTCATGAGATATATCACCAAACTTAACTCTAACCTTTTCTTTAACACAATCAATTTCAGCATTAACGGTATTCAAGAAAGGTCTACCAAAAATAATGGGACAAAAATTATCTTGTTGTGAACCAAGTACTAAGAAATCAGTAGGGTATTTGATTTTACCACACAAGACTTCTACATCTCTAACAATCCCAAGTGATGTAATAGTATCTCTGTTTGCAAGCTTAATAGTAACATCAATATCTTCAATTTCAACAGGTGCAATATCATTCAATACTTCTTGATATAAAGAGAAAGGAATAGCACTCACACTGGCACCCATATCACACAAACCATGATAGCAATGATCTCCAATCTTAACAGAAACAACAGGCATGCCAACCACGGGCTTGTTCTTATCTAACATGTCCCTATTATTTCTAACGGGTTTAGCAACTCTAGCAGCCTCATCACAAAAATATATGACATGTCCATCAATATTATCAACTAAAAGATCTTTAACCATTGCAATATTAGGTTCAACTTTAATTTGTTCAGTAGGTCTAGGTGCTCTAATATTACTTTTATTAACCACAGTTGAAGCTTTAGCATGTTCCTTAATCCTAACAGGGAAAGGAGGTTTCTCAATATAAGCAGTAGGCACAACTGGATCAACATTGTAAACAATTGTTTCTTCTTTAACACTAACAGATTCTTCATTTAATTCAATAAGTGGATGAAACTTAAACCATTTTTCCCTAGGGAGATCAACATGAGCAGCAAAAGATTCACAAAAACTAGCTACTATCTCAGAGTCAAGCCCATATTTAGTACTAAACTTATGAAAAACATCAATTTCCATAAAAGATTTAACACAATCAAACTTAAGCTTTATACCTGACTCTTTACCTTTGTCGATTTCCCGATCTTCAGAGTTGCGTTTAATTCTTTCTAGAAGATCCCATTTGAATTCAATAGTCCTTTTTGTGAAGGAACTAGTCGAAGAAGTATCGAGCATGGATTGATCATTATGAGAAAGCCAAGCATAAAAGTTTTGAATAATTATTTCTCTTGATAGCTCATGATTGGGGCATGTATGCAACATATACTTAAGCCTCCCCCAAGCTTGAGCGATAATTTCTCCTCACGAGGCCAAAAATTATATATATAATTCCGATCACGATGAACCAAATGCATAGGATAAATTTTCTGGTGAAATTCCAGCTTTAACCGACTCCAATCCCATGTTTCAGTATCATCACATAGCCTATACCATATCAATGCCTTTCCCTCCAAAGATAAAGGGAATACCTTCCTCTTAACTCCATCCTCGGATAAACCTGCAAGCTTAAACAATCCACAAATTTCATCTATATATATCAAGTGCATATCAGGATGTACCTTTCCATCTCCTGCATAAGGATTAGCTAGCAGTTTCTCTATCATACCAGAAGGAATTTCATAATAAATATTTTTAGTAGGTTCAGTAAGTTGAGGGGCAACTCTCAATGCTTCCGGTCGAGGTGAAGATACCCCGAACAAACCCCTCAAAGGATTACTTTCCATAGTGACAAGTGACAGTAAATTTCAGCACGTATTATAAATGTTTTCTTACCAAATTCCACTCACCAAAGGCGCTTCACTCCCCGACAACGGTGCCAGAAAAGAGTCTTGATGACCCACAAGTATAGGGGATCAATCGTAGTCCTTTCGATAAGTAAGAGTGTCGAACCCAACGAGGAGCAGAAGGAAATGACAAGCGGTCTTCAGCAAGGTATTCTCTGCAAGTACTGAAAGTAGCGGTAACAGATAGATTTGATAGCAAGATAATTCGTAACAAGTGACAAGTAACAATAGTAACAAAGTGCAGCAAGGTGGCCCAATCCCTTTTGTAGCAAAGGACAAGCCGGAACGATCTCTTATATAAAGCAAATAGTTCTCAAGGACACATGGGAATTCTCATCTAGTCACTTTCATCATGTTTGTTTGATTCGCGTTCGCTACTTTGATAATTTGATATGTGGGTGGACCGGTGCTTGGGTGCTGTTCTTACTTGAACAAGCTTCCCACTTATGATTACCCCCTCTCGCAAGCATCTGCAACTACGAAAGAAGAATTAAGATAAATCTAACCATAGCATGAAACATATGGATCCAAATCAGCCCCTTACGGAATAGCGCATAAACTAGGGTTTAAGCTTCTGTCACTCTAGCAACCCATCATCTAATTACTACTCCACAATGCCTTCCCTTAGGGCCAAAGATGGTGAAGTGTCATGTAGTCGACGTTCACACGACACCACTAAAGGAAGCAACAACATACATATCATCAAAATATCGAACGAATACCAAATTCACATGATTACTTATGACAAGACTTCTCCCATGTCCTCAAGAACAAAAGTAATTACTCACAAATAATATTCATGTTCAAGATTAGAGGGGTATTGAATAGCATTAAGGATCTGAACATATAATCTTCCACTAAATAAACCAACTAGCATCAACTACAAGATGTAATCAACACTACTAGCAACCCACAGGTACCAATCTGAGCTTTTGAGACAAAGATTGAATACAAGAGATGAACTAGGGTTTGAGATGAGATGGTGCTGGTGAAGATGTTGATGAAGATTGGTCCTCCCACGATGAGAGGATCGCTGGTGATGTCGATGGCTTCGATTTCCACCTCCCGGAGGGAAGTATCCCCGGCGGAATCGCTCCGCCAGAGAGCAAAATAGCTCCTGCCCAGGTTCCGCCTCGAGATGGTGGTGCTTCGTCCTGAAAGTCTTCCTCTAATTTTTTATAGGGCAAATAGCATCTTATAGGAGAAGATGGGCCCTGGAGGCCAGCCAGGGGCGCCACAAGCTCGGGGGCGCGCCCAGGGGGGTAGGGCATGCCCCCCAGGCTTGTTGCTTCCTGGTGGGTCCCCCCTCTGGTATTTCTTCAGCCAATATTTTTATATATTCCAAAACAATTCTCCATAAATTTTCAGGTCATTTGAAGGTGTGCAGAATAGCTATCTCTGTTTCACCCCTTTCCGGTCCAGAATTTCAGCTGCCAGCAATCTCCCTCTTCATGTGAAACTTGCAAAATAAGAGAGAAAAGGCATAAGAATTGTATCATAAAGTGAAATAATGACCCAAAACATAATAAATAACAGTAAGAAAACATGATGCAAAATGGACGTATCATCGGTTACCATCTAGGGATTACATGCCGAATCTAACATACTTGGGGTACACGCCAAGTCTTCGGTAAGGCCCGATATGCTGTTTCTACAAGCCGGAGGCCTCCGGAGTCCTTATTTTTCAACGGGCCTTGAGTCCGGCCCATGGACTAGAATGACTAGGCCGGGCCCCCCTAATCCAGGACACCGTCAGTAGCCCCCGAACTGGTCTTCAATGCCGAGGATGACAGTCTTCTTTGGTCGTATTACTTCGGCTTGGATTCTTTGGCTTGACAGGCAAGTTCCTCTTCGAGATTTGAGTTCGGCTATGAGCATTCTTCAGCCTCGGTCCCACCAATGTCGGTGTCAAAACCGACAGATCTCGGGTAGGGGGGCCCGAGCTGTGAGATCGGATTGATGGGTAACAAGAGACAAGGGACACGATGTTTTATCCAGGTTCGGGCCCTCTTTGAGGAGGTAAAACCCTACGTCCTGCTCTTGTTTATATGATGGGTGTATCAAAGTACAGAGTTGATCTACCTCGAGATCGTAAGTTGTGGACTAAACCCTAGGGGTGATGATGATGATGACGTCTCATAATCTATTGACTAGCCTGGCCTCGGCTTATATAATGCACCGGAGGCCTAGGACAACAAGAGTCCTAGTCGGACACGTCGGTGGAGAGGAGTCCTTGTCTTGATCACCAAGTCTTGTAGAATCTTCCTCGTATATGTCATGGGCTGCCCGAAATGGCCTGTTAGTGAACCGCCATGGGGGTCCTCGGCCCGATCCACCTGGTCGGGAGACGACGTGGTGAGTACCCCCTAGTCCAGGACACCGTCATGATGAAACTGGATTTTGACCGCCAGCCCTAGTAGCATATCCAACCGGAGCGAGTCACAACTGGACCATTGCGGAGATCGAGGCATCATGGCTATTCACGTCGGTCATGTTCTGTCATTGTCGTCGTCAAAACAGTAAGGCAACCAACCAACTTATGATTTGATGTCTCATGGTGATCTCGCGCAGTAGGAAACCTTGCAGATAATGCAGGACACCTGTCCCCGCACCGAACCTACCGCTTGGGCATCCTGCAGGGATATAAAGGAAAGGAAGCGTTTCCCAGTGGCTTCTCCATTTTACACATCTCTCCTCCGTGGTTCTTCTTGTTCTTCCTCTGCTCATTCACCATTGTTATTGAAAGGATCGAATGGACCTAGAGGGGGGGGGTTGAATAGGTACAATTATTATTTTTAATTATTACTTAGCAATTTTAGGAAATTATGTGGAATATGAAAGTGAGCATAACAATTGCAAAGGTGATACTAGAGATAGCAATAAGCAAAACAACAACAATTAGCGGGCAAGCAACCACAATAAGATATAACAAGTAAATCAAGGCACAAGAAACCACAAGTAAGGAGCTAGGGTTAGGGTTAACCAAAACTCGAGAGACAAGGATGTATCCCAATGTTCACTTCCTTCGAGGGAAGCTAGTCATCGTTGGAGGGCCGGGTGTTATCACGAAGGCTCACCCTATTCTCCCCTTCAGATATCATATGAAGGCGATTCTCAACCACTATTGGTAGACCTTGAGGCGGCCTTTAAACCTTCATAAACTTTTCGGGGTGAATCACAACAATCGATTCCTCTCCGAAGTACTCCTACCGCCTAGGAGTCTCCAACCTCAAGAGTAACAAGATGCACCACGAAAACAAGGGGAGAATCAACTTTGCTTTGGTGAATGTGTAGATTGGGCACTTCTCCTTCGCTTATCAAAAGATCAAGAGTTTTGGTTGGCTAAGGAGGAAGATCTCCAAGAAATTGAGTTCTAAAAATGGAGGAGCGAGAAATGGAGTTGTCAAATCCTTAATGGGGAAGAAGAAGACTATTTATGGATGGGCTCCAAATCCAGCCGTTGGGGACAAATTCTGTGTGCCCCGGAATTTTCGGGCATGGCCGAAAGTTTCGGCCTCTGAAAGCTTCGCGCAGGTTCTAGGCTTTCTAGAGACATTGCACACTTGTGCAACTGCTCTGGAAACCCCGAAAGCTATCCATACTTGCCCACAAAAGTTCCGGATCCCAGAAGTTCCGGCCTCCAGAAGTTCCGAGCAGGTTCCGGGATTTATAGAGAGATTGCACAGATGTGCAAGGTCTTTGGATTATGTGGGAGCTTGTCGGACCTGCCCCAGAGCTTTGGGGCCCGAAAGTTCCGGGCTACCCCGGAAGTTCCGGGCAGGTTCCGGGATGTAGCCCGGAACTTTCGGGCAGGTTCCGGGATTTATAGAGAGGTTGCACAGATGTGCAAGGTCTTTGGATTCCCCGGGAGCTAGTCGGACCTGGCCCAGAAATTTCGGGGCCCGGAAGTTCTAGGGTACACATGACCATGACACTGGGAGGATTTGGAGAGTCTCTCTCCTCAGACATGGAAGCATATTTTCAGTGCACATTTTTAGGTGTACCTGAAGTTGATTCCCTCAGTATTTTCTGGGTGCACCCCCTCTTAATAGTGTGGTTGCCCTGTGGACTCAAATATGCAGGTAAAAATCACGGGTAACGCTTCTTTTTTCCCTTTACGAATCAAGGGGCATCTAACCATCCATGCATCCTTCCATGGTATGACGACACTGTTTACAGACTAGAGCATGTGGTTAGAACAACAAGATATGTTGTCATAAATACCAAAAACAATTAAGAGAATAATTGTCCTTTCAGTTATGAGCTCTCATTCCTCAGCCCCAAATCCGTTTCCTTCTCCTCTGACCCAACCGGATCTCCCCATGGCGCGAGATGATGGAGGCCGCGACTGTGACGATGAGGGCCGTGGTCAAGGGGGTGGACGAGGACATAGCGGAGGTGGCCAAAGGACCGCGGCCAACAAAGACAAGAAAAAACAGGCGACAAATGCCACCACAGGGAAATGGTTCCCCTCCACCACTCGCGATTCGCATGTGAAGAGCCTTGTAGCGGATGGGTTTCTGCCTCCGAGAGAGGTGCGCCGTGGTCAATGGCGAAGAAGGGGGAGAAGATCCCATCGCCGCTGGACGAGAATCAATTGATTCATCGGCAGTTTGTCTGCAGAGGTTTGTCGCCCCCCTGACAGGTTCCTGCGCGACCTCTTGTTCTTCTTTGGCTGCCAGCTCCACTATCTGACGCCCAACGGGATTTTTCTCATCGCCAATTTTATCACACTGTGCAAATGTTTTCGGGGACGGAGCCGCACTTCGAGCTCTTCAGATATTTCTTCCGAGTTAAGGTCCTGAAGAAATGAAGAATGACATTTAAAGCTTGGACATATCCTAACCAGCAACGATACACAGATAAATTCGAGAGGCCATCTATATTTAAGTCCACTGAGTCTTTTCTTATGTCCAAGTCAATTCCACGATTTGCAAAATATGCTTACTGAAAAAGTGCACTTTGCACTTTTTTTTCCAACCCCATGCACTTCTGAAAAAGTGCACACTGGAGGTGGTCTTTCTAAAAATGTGTAAATTGCACTTTGTTTCGTCCTGTGTAAATTGCGCTTTTCATTGAAGAGAAGTGCATTTTTTTATTTCTGAACCTGGTATATAATAAGAAAGTCATCCGAACTTTCTTAAATCCAATTTACCACCGAGCATGACGGTTTACCACTAGCCTTCCACATAAAACCGTAAATCCAATTTACCACTAGCCTTCCACATAAAACCGTTCTAAATCGGCCTAAACTTCCACTTGTCTAGGCCCTGTTTGTTTGAGCTTTTGCTTCTGCTTTTGCAGTTTTTTCACCTTGGCCAAAAAGCCACAAAAACTCCTAAATAGGTGATTTTGAGGCTTTTATGGCTTTTGGTGAATCAATATATAACAATATTTAGCTCCAAAAGCCATAAAAGCTTCAAAAACATCTATTTAGGAGTTTTTATGGCTTTTTTGTCAAAATGAAAAAGCTGTAAAAGCAGAAGCAAAGGCTCAAACAAACACAAGCCCTAATCTGTTTCTGTTAAGCAAAACTTCCGTTTGTCTGCACAGCCAATATTTGGGCTGGACGGATCCGGCTTGAGTTGAGATGCATGCATGCATGCATGGATGAAAAGGGGAAGCAACCGAGCATGACGGTTTGACCCCAGGTCCCCAGCGCAGCACTGATCGCTTCGCGCACGCCGCATGCGTGAATGTGTACTACCACTGTGCCGGCCTAACTTTCTGGTAAAGGGCGGCAACGGGGGAGCCCAATTCAAAGTTTTACTCGATTGACTCGTAGCATGGAAGTTGGGTACACTTCAAGTAGTAGGAAGACTGATGAGCTGTGGGAATTGCAGCTGCGTCATCTGGCCAAAAATATCAACCTCTCTCTCTCTCGGCAATCAATCCCTTCTTGACGTTTTCCCTTTTCCGAAGAGAAACCCCGGAAGTTGCGTTCTACCGCCGCGCGAGATGCAACAGTGGCCATCAGAAAAATGCACCTGCATTCACGCTGATCAGCCAAAAAGATTGGAAGGTAGCTAGATAGCCTGTTTGATCTGTTTATGTATGGAGCAGCAGTTGAGTTTATGGAGAAGAGAACAAATCGCCACTGTGCCAGCAGGAGCAGAGCGCGCGCTACGACGTACTCTAATGGTACTGCAGGGTACCCTGGTTTGGCTATGGACAAGCAGCGCACCGGACCCAATACACACGGCGCCGACCTTGCTCTCCCACCCAGTGGCGAATCTAGGAAGAAAATGAAGGGTGGGCTCAAAGTTCACAGTTAGTGAACTAAATGTCCTTTTATACAAAAATATAGATCGGTTTAGCAAGATGTCCATTATCTTCTAGTCCTATTGTCCAATTAAGCTCAACACTTTCCAAATTACTAATGGGAACATGTATCGTTTACTTGTTGTGAGTTTTTCAAAAATAAAATTTTGGGCTAATTTTTTCGATCTATTTAACAAAATAACCATTATCTCTCAGTCATGTTGTCCAAATAAGCTAATTTGCTAGATTACTACGGGGCTCATAAATATTTATTAGAGAAAAATAGGATTTTTATTATAGAAAATTTGTGTACTAATGCAATACCAAGAAGAGACCAAATAAAGTAATTTCTGCAATATGACAAGTGTAAGGGCTAAGCTAGTTGGTTAGCGCAAATAACCAAGGCTTCCACCAGTTCCTACAATCCCTAAAAAATCTCCCCAGCGGGCAGCAACGCAAGTTCGACTACTCCCAATCACAATTTTACTATTTCTCTGCACCATTCACCGTTGTAGGAAGGAAGCTAGAGTCCAGATGCGCTTGGGCCTTGGCCGAGAGTTAATAACAGTAGTATGATTTTTTTTTACTTATTTTGAAGGGTAGGCTTCAGCCTGTTGAAGCCCCACTATTGGAATCGCCACTGCTCCCACCTGCCCTGGCCTTGCGCCACGCTCGCCCCTGGCGCCTAGCGCGCGCGGGCGTGCTCGCCGCTACGTGCTCCGGTGGCCGATCCGTCGTTCTCGATCCCGAAAACCCACTCGCCCCTGTTTCCCGTCGAGCACGTAGGTTGAGCCCCGTGCCCCCGCTCTGCGTGCGTGCCAGGCCTGTGCTGTGCTGCCTTTACTGCAGGCACCAGGTGGCCATGCCCCGACTCGTCGTGGGCCTACGACGCGACCTCGCCCGGGCGCAAGCGCGCGCCGGTGACATGCACCGATACCCACACACGCAACACATCGCGTCCGATCGAGCCTTCCCGCGGCCACACGCCGCACCGCCGCCCTCGCCACGTGCTCCGCGGCGTCTCACCCTCGCCACCACGCGTGGGTCAACCCCACTCGTCAGCCAGAGCGAATGAGCGACGGCCGACGGTGGCAACGGTAACAGCAGCAGCGAGTCGCGTCGCGTGTTTATTAGTTCGGCTGGCACGCACTCGCGCTACATCGCACTCTTCTTCCACGGCGGCCACTTGCCTCCGCCCGTCGGCTTCTTGGGTGCTCATTTCTTCCTCCCCCGATGACCACCTAGGGACTCTCTGAACCTCCGGCACTGCGCCATCCGCACATTCCCCACCCCCTTCCCGGCTTCCGAGGTGCAATGGCGTCGTCCTCGTCCTCTCGCAGGACCGGCGCCCCGCTTCTCCTGCTGCTCCTCTGCTGCATTTCCACGGCGGTCACCTCGCAGCAGTCGCAGACGACGCTCGCGTCCTCGCAGGCTAAGACGCTCTACCGCGTGTGCCGCCTCCTCGGCTTCCCGCCGGCGGTGGCCGCGCTCGTCAAGGCGCCCGACCCCTGCGCGCTGCCGCCCACGCCGTCGCTCACCGTCGCCTGCGCGACCGGCCAGGTCACGGCGCTCTCCGTGCTCGGCGACCGCCAGCCCGACCCGGCGTGGCGCACCGCGCTGCCATCCAACTTCTCCGCCGACGCGCTCTTCACCACGCTCACCCGGCTGCCGGCGCTGTCGCGCCTCTCGCTCGTCGCGCTCGGCCTCTGGGGCCCGCTCCCGGGCGCCAAGCTGCTCCGCCTCGGGGCGCTGCAGCAGCTCAACCTCAGCGCCAACTACCTCTACGGCGCCGTCCCCGCGCAGGTGGCGCGCATGTACTCGCTGCAGAGCCTTGTGCTGTCCAGGAACTGGCTCAACGGCACCGTGCCGTCCCTGTCCGGGCTCGCGTTCCTCCAGGAGGTCGACCTGGGCCGGAACAGGCTCGACGGCGCGTTCCCGGAGGTGGGGAAGGCGGTGTCGAGGCTCGTACTCGCCGACAACAACTTCACCGGGAAGATCCCGGCGGAGGTGGCTTCTCTCGGCCAGCTCCGGTTCCTGGACGTGTCACGGAACCAGCTGAACGGGTGGATCCCGTCCTCCATCTTCGCGCTCCCCGCGCTGCGCCACATCAACCTGTCGCACAACAAGCTCTCCGGGCAGCTGCCGGCGAGCACGGCGTGCGCGGACACGCTGGAGTTCGTCGACGTCTCCGCCAACCTGCTCATCGGGGCGCGGCCGGCGTGCATGCGGTCCAACTCGTCGGCGCGCACGGTCCTTGACGCGGGCAATTGCTTCCGCGACGCGAAGCTGCAGCGGCCGAGCACCTACTGCAGCCCGGGGGCGCTCGCCGCCCTGTTGCCGCCGCCGCAGGGGAGCGGCGCCGAGCAGGGTGGGGGCAAAGGCGGCGGGGTGGGGATGGTTCTTGGCATTGTGGGCGGCGGCGTGGCGGGCGCATTGCTTATCGCGCTGGTGATGGTGGTGGTGCTGAGGAGGGCGAGGAGGCAGCACCCTGGGGTGATGGCCGTGCCGAAGTCGCCGTTGATAACGCCGGCGAAGAAGGCGGTCGGCGCGAAAGCTACAACGAAGCTGGCCCAGAAGATTGCCACCCCTGCCGATAAGAGTAAGAGAATAAATTCATCCTGCATTTTCTTTGATTGCTTCATTTCGTTTCATTTGTTACTGTGTGCTTCAATTAAACTGTACTCTTTACTAGTTCATTTAAGAAGGGGCACAAGATTATGGGCATTGTAGAAATGAATGAGTAACCTATGATTTGTGGTTCAAAGGAGCATTAGAGAATTGAAGGAGTTTGAAACTTTGAATACCTCCGGTTGCTTGAAGTTCCTCTTGCGTATCTTATTTTTGAATCAAGCCTACTCACTTAAGTCAAAGCATCGTGGATCTTACTTAGACCCTGAGTTTTGGAACATGGGAGGAACCTTTATTCCTCGCTCCGCGGAAGGCTTTGATAAAATAAAGCTGCAAAGTCAGACAGCCAAAAAGGGAAAGAAAAACAATGAGCAACGACTTATTGGTGATCACTGATCAGCTAACATTTTGCAGGATAATATGCCTAACATGCTCTGCATTTTCACAGGGCATGCATCGCAAGCCGCGATGGTAAATACGCTGGAAGTACCGGCGTATCGCGTATACACCGTGGAGGAGCTCCAAGAAGCCACAGATAACTTTGCTTCGTCCAACCTGATCAAGAAGAGTGCCCTTGCACAGGTATGCAATGCATCAATGCAACCCTTTCTAGCCATATAATGGTGGAGCTTTGCTTACTTCAGTCGTGGAATCTTTGTGCAATTTAGTTCAACATATACTGCAGACAGCCTGATCATAGCCATGCACATATTTTGTCGTTGCAATCTGTATGTTAAACATGTTCAGCTCTGCTAGCGTTCAGATGGGATCTTGTCAAATGGTCCACTCAAGCATCTCCATTCATAGTAGAGTACAATAGTGGGCTGCCAATTATTGTCCTCTTATGTAATTATTATTGTGTTAGCCGCATTTGGTTCACATCTTATACACCTGATAAACAAAGGAAAAAAAATTCTCTGTATTATTGGGGCTTGACAACCTGGCAAATGTGGGCTTCCATTCCCCTAATTACTTCACACATGGAGCAATTGATTTCAGTTTTTCACTAACAGTAATACTCCTACAAAATTAGATTATCCAAATCTTAGTCGCTTGCATACCCCTGATTATTTCACATATTTGGAGTACACACGGGCGCATTAGGCGGAACAACACACTAGGTGAGGATGGTAGCACCTCCAATTTTTTCCTACCATGTGCACGAGATACACACTCGTATTTGTGCATGTGGTAATGTGAGTGTCATCTGTGTGGGTTCTGTGCATCTACCTTGTATTCAGAAAAAAGACTATTCAAATCTTAGCAATTTGAGTCTTTATAATTATTACTAACAAAATTATTTCCCTTGATATTTAGTGGACTTTGTTGGACCCCAGTGGAACTTGAGCCACAAATAACAGTTGATTTTATTATGTATTTATATTATTCATCACATCAGTTCATCGTGCATCATCAGTCTTTTTTAATCAAAGCAGAGTTGAACCCTGTTCATCAATTCACCAGCTTTCTCTCTAGCAGTTGTCAACCATGGCTCTGTTTTCAGTATAATTTTCTTTTAGAAGGTTTGTCAGGATTAATTTTATCATTTGTTTCTGCCCCATTCTCCTTCCCACTTACAGCATTACAACGGCCAGCTTCAAGATGGTACAAGAGTCTTTGTGAGATGTCTCAGACTAAAGCTGAAATATTCTCCTCAGAGTCTATCCCAGTACATGGAGACAATTTCTAAATTCCGCCACCGCCACTTGGTTAGCATCATTGGTCATTGTATTGTCAATGATCAGGAAAATCCTACTATTGCTAGCTCGGTATACCTCATTTCTGAATGTGTAACAAATGGATCTCTAAGAAGCCATCTTACCGGTAAGTATAGCTGGAGCCTGGAGGCACCACATGCACCATTACCATGTATAACCAAATATCTGCAAGTATCTGACTTTACCCATTTGATGATGGCTTCACAGAGTGGAGGAAGCGCGAAATGCTGAAATGGCCGCAGCGGGTTTGTGCTTCCATTGGTATCGCGAGAGGCATCCAGTTCTTGCACAATGTGACTGCCCCAGACATTGTACAGAATGATCTCAACATTGAAAATATTCTGCTGGACAAGACCCTCACTTCGAAAATTAGCGACTTCAGTCTCCCGATGATATCAACCAGCAAGAATGGCAAGGTACTTTTAGAATATTGGTCAAGTTTGTTTTTTAGAATGTTGTTGAAATTCTTCACTTGCCTGACAGATATGTTGTAACCGTTCTTATCTTGCAGCTATTCTCTGAAAACCCTTTCGCTGTCCAGGAAGAAAACGACCATGGCAGGTACAGTGTTCTTGCAGAAAGAAAGTGACATCTGCACTTAATAAACTGGAACTAGGGGTGCTACTAGTTATCTGAACAGAGAGCAAACATGAACCTAATGATTAGTTGTTGGAACTGAAAAGATACGAACCTAACCTACAAGACTGAATGTGGATTTGATTAAGCCGCTCAACTTGTAACCTAAAATGATAATGATTCTGTCTGCTTGCAGCGCTCAACCTGCAGAACATGGGGACGGGGATGACATATACCAGTTCGGCCAAATCCTTCTTGAAGTGATCACAGGCAAACCAACGGTGTCGCAAAGCGAACTGGAATCCCTGAGAGCTCAGGTGAATCTCAAGCTTCATATTCACATCACATCGAAAGATATATACTATCACCAAAAGCTTAGAACTTTGTGCTTCTGAACAAATTATTACATTATGATTCTGAATTTGCGTCCCTTGTCAATCCGTGTAGCTAAGCGAGGCCCTGGCCGAAGACCCGGACCTGCTGAAAGACATGGCCGACCCGACGATCCGCGGCACATTTGCGGTGGACTCCCTCAGCAAGGTGACTGAGGTGGCCCTCAACTGCACGGCTGGTGACCCGAGCGACCGGCCTTCCGTCGACGACGTGCTCTGGAACCTGCAGTACTCCATGCAGGTGCAGGACGGGTGGGCGAGCAGCGAGAGCTTGAGCTTGAGCGTCACATCACAGGCGTGAGTGCAATTCTCTTTTGTAGCGGTGCACCTTTATGGCTGGCCTTTTGCTGTGAAAGGGAGAAGAAGCAAATGTTACTTGTCCCCCGTATATAGAAGTGTGCTATATTTATTGTCGTCGTTGTAAACTCCAGCACTATTAAGTCGAAATCATTAGATCACTAGCCTTTTGTTTTTGTTTTGAAAGAGACCACTAGCTTATTCGTTGCACTTCTGCTTCGGTACACCCCCCTCTAAAGGACGACTCAGATTAGCCCATACCTTTTCATAAGAAAGGGCATGATGGTCATATTTTATAATCTCTTCGCCTGCCGCATACGTATACGGTATACATGGAGTAGCGTCACACAAACCGGCGCGCGCACCCCTCCATCCTGGGCCTGGCCACTTTATTTTTTCTTCTTCTTTTTTTAACCTTCAAAAAATAGTTGCATGAAGTAGGATTTGAACTCCAAACCTCTTGTATTACTTTCACCCACTATAAGCAACTAGAACAACTCACTTGCTGTCCCTAATTACTTCTTTTATTTTTCTTGTTGTGCATCTTCTCAGTCTGGTTTTCTTCTTCTTTTTCCTTTTGTTTGGCCTTTTTTTTCTTCGGTTTTATTTGTTTTTTATTTTTCTTTATTTCTTCTTATTTTCATCTTTTTTTCATTTTCTAAAATTTATGAACATTTTCTTTAATTCGTGAACTTTTTTCAAATCCGTGAACTTATTTTTTAAATTCATGATTTTTTTTCAAATCAATGAATGTTTTTCAATTTTGCAATTTTTTAAATTGATGAACTTTTTTTTTCAAAGTCATAAACTTTTTTCAAATAGATGAACTGTTTTTAATTTTGGGAACTTTTTTGTCAACTTCGTTAGCTTCTTTGTCAAATTTGTGATTTTTTTTTCAAATCAATGAACCTTTTCAATTCCATGAGCATAGCGTTTCAAAAAAGTTGATGAATTTAAAAAAAATGTGGTTTGCAATTTGTGTTCACCATCAATTATTGAGAATTTGTTAACAATTCTTAAAAAATTGTTCAAGTCTATAAAATTTTCATACACAATTTAAAATTCGAAATTTGTTGACAAATTTCAAGAAATGGTTAGGATATAAGGATATGCTCATTTGATTGATAATGACGGAAATTGCAAATAATCAAAGCATTCAAACTACGAAAAATTACATGCTCACGGATGCACCCGTCTGGCCTAGTCTAGCACACTCCTCTCAACTGGTGTGTTTTTTGAACTATGGATAAATGACCCCAACTTCTTGCAGCAGCTTGGCACGGACATATGAGGCATCCATGTCATATTTGAATGACTTTCGACACCGTTTGCATGTTGCGACAAGTCCAGCCATTTATTTGCCCTTTTTCACTGAGAAAAATTCGAGAAAATGCAAAAGTTTAATCATAGAAGCCGTTGGAAAATTTTTGGGGCCATTTGACGGACAAAAAATAACATGCTTTCAAACGGACCCTTCTCGCCCTACACAAACACCATCTGTTGCACATGGTCTAATTTTGGACATCCTTAAAATGACCCCAACTTTTGCAAGCAGGTGGGCATGCAGTGGTAGGCATCCATGCCTGGTTTGAACGGCTTTCAATATTGTATGCAAGTTGCAACACGTCCGACTATTTATCGGCATTTTTTTATGGAGAAAACTCCAGAAAATGCAAAATTTGTCGAAAACTCAAACAACTTGGCATGGTGCCTTGAATTGGTAGTACAAGGCAATGAAAATAATTGGGGCCATTTAAGAGATGCCGAGAAATGAGGTGCTCCCAAACGGACCCTTCTCGCCTACCCGAATACTCTCCGTTGAACATGGTCTAGTTTTGGACATCCTTGAAATGAACACAACTTTTGCAGGAAGGTAGCCATGCCCATGGTAGGAATCCATGCCAGTTTGAATGATTTCCGACACCGTACGCAAGTTGCGACACGTCCGGCCATTTATCTGCTTTTTTCACTGGGAAAACTCCAGAAAATGCAAAACTTATTGAAAACCAAACAACTTGGTATGGTGCCTTGAATTGGTCATACAAGTGCATGGAAAAAAATTGGGGCCATTTCAAGGATGTGGAGAAACAATGTGCTCTCACACGAAGCCTTCTCGCCTACCCGAACACCCTCCGTTCAACATGGTTTATTTGGTCATCCTTGAAATGACCCCAACTTTTGCAAGCAGGTGGGCATGCCCATTGTAGACATCCATGTCCGGTTTGAACGATTTCCGACACCTTATGCAAGCTACGACACGTTCGGCCATTTATCGGCCTTTTTCAACGAGAAAACTCCATAAAACGCAAAATTTGCCGAAAACCAAAACAACTTGGCATGGTGCCTTCAATTGGTCAACAAGGCCATGGAAATTTTATGGAGCCATTTGACGGATATCGAGAAATAACGTGCTCTCAAATGGAGCCTTTTGGCCTACCTAGACACCCTACATTGAGCATGGTGTTTTTGAACATTATTGAAATAACCCCAAATTTTGCAAGCAGGTGGGCATGCCCATAATAGATATCAATGTCAGGTTTGAAGAAAAAACGATTTAAAATTAAATGCTTTTTAAAAAGCATTTAATAAATATTTGAAGGAAGAAAGTATTTAAAATAATAATTTAAAACACTTCCTTAAAATTGTTATTTTGGGAATCCAAAAAATATTTCAAATTTTTGGATAGGTTCCAAAAAGAATAATAAAGTTCAAAAAGGAAAAAAAATGAATTAACGAAAAAAGAGAAGAAAAATGGGAAAATAGAAAATAACGCTTAGGCCTAGGCCCTACTAGGCGGCGACATCGCTCCCGTTGGGCACCTGTTGGGCCGGCCAAGCGCTCACGGATTTGAAAAAAGTTCACCAATTCAAAAAATGTCCCCGTTGTAAAATTTGTTTACAAATTCATAAAATATTCCTTTTTTCAATACTTGTTCACAAATTCAAAAAATGTTTGGGGAGTTGCAAATAATGTTCACGCTTTCAAAATTCGTTTGGAATTTAAATAATGTTCTTATTTTCAAATCTATTCTACACAAATAGAAAAAATATTTGAGGAAATTCAGAAAAATTGGTTTCAAATTTTTGTTCGTATATTTCTGATTCTTTTTGAAATTCCAAATTTGTTCGTGTTTTTCACAAAAAACTGAAAATTTCAAAAAAAATCGTGATTAAAATTTTGTTTGCTTTAAAAAAATGCTCATGTTTTGTCATTCTTAGCATTTTTTGAAGACACGAAAATTTTCTTTGGATTGTAAGTAGAATTTATTCAAATATGAATATTTTAGAAAAAATAAAAATCATCATTTTTTGAAAATTTGCACAAAATTTCAAAGGCATGAGCATTTTTGGAAAATAAAAAAGAAACGAAAAACAAAAAAAATTAAAAGAAACAAATACGAACAGGAAAAAGAAAAGGACGCCGGATTTTTAGAAAAAAAAGATAATCTGAAAAAAATATTCACGAATTTGAAAAATAGTTCATGGATTTGAAAAAAGTTCACAACTTTTGCAAAAAAAGTTGCAAATAAACCGAAAAATTTCATGGATTTTAAAAAAGTTCACTAGAGTGTGAGAAAAAACTGAATTTTTTTTCACAGATTTGGAAAAAGTCATGAAATTTTAAAAACAGTCCGCGAAGTTTAAAATGATTCACAAATTTGAGAAAAGTTCATGAATTTGGAAAAAGTTTTGAATTTTTGGATAATTCACGTATTTGAAAAAATTCAAAAAAAGAAAAAGCATAAAGAAACAGGAAAAAGAAAAAAGAAAATAAAAAGAAAAATTACAGAATATAAAATCCCGAGTAGAAACCAAAGAAAAAACCGGCCAAAACATCCCGATAGAAAAGGAAAACCATAGTCTTGCTTTTTAGCGTTATATTTGACGCACTACAAAAGATGGAAAAAGAAGAATTTAGACATAGGAGGTGAGGTATCCCAGGTGGTTAACGCGTCTGGTTATGAACCGTGAGGTTCTTAGTTTGAGTTTGACATAATGCAATTAATTTTTGAAGGTTGCAAAAAAGAAAAAGAAAAATTGGGCCAAGCCCAGGTCAGAGGGGGTGTGTAGAAGGAAGAAATAAAGAAAAATAAAACCGAAAAAAGGCCAAATAAATAAAAAAAGAACAAACTACACTAAGAAGATGCACAACAAGAAAAATGAAAGAAGTTACTAGGCACAAGGAAGCACACTTTTGGCTCCGGGCGGCGCGCGCCCCTTGTATCTGGACGGTGCAGGATGTCTTTAAGATGTGTGGTTAAGGTAGTGGAATTTCATTTATAAAATCAGTAAAGAAAGTTTGATGGCTAATACGCTGTGTATACGGCCTTGCTGTCTGCGGAGATGACGTTCTGGTGCAGATTAGAACACGAGTTCGGTCGTGCATAGTAATGAGAGTTGGCCAGGTTCTTCAATGCTTCTGTAAATGCGCTGACGTGCTTTTTTGTACGAGGAGAACTGTGTGTGTGAGACGACACTCTTCTTCTTCTCCCCCCTCTGATGAATAATGCCGCTTGTTTTACAGGGTTAAGCCTCGACTAATGACCCAATCCATTGCATGCCGCTCAATTAAAGAAAGAAAACACAACAAACGACTATAACAAACGAGATGATTAATTAGTGTATGTATTTCGGCTCAAAAACATTTCAGTTCAAAAGCAAAGTGAAAGCTTTGGATGGGTTAGCCGTCTGATCCTTAATTAGAGCAAAAATGAGACGATTAATTAGTGCAAGTGTTTGGGCTAAAAAACGTTTTGGTTCAAAAAGCAAATTAAAAGCATTTCAAATGTATTAGTCACCTAATTCTTAATTAGATAAAAATGCGGTGATTAATTAGTGCAAGTATTTCGGCTCAAAATGTTTCGGTTCAAAAAACAAAGCCAAAGTACTTTGGATGTATTAGTCGTCCGATCCTTAATTAGAGCAAAAAGGAGGCGATTAATTAGTGCATGTATTTTGGCTCAAAAATGTTTTGGTTCAAAAGATGAAGTGAAAGTATTTTGGATGTATTAGTCATATAATCCTTAATTGGAGCAAAAATGAAGCGATTAACTAGTGCAAGTATTTTGGCTTAAAACAAATTCGGTTTAAAAAACAAAGTGAAAGTATTTCAGATTAATTAGTCGTCTGATCCTTAATTAGAGAAAAAGGATGCGACTAATTAGCATTTGCATATGATCTGTGTTGTTAACCTGGCTATTCAGTACTAGTTAATCTGGCTATTAATCAAGAGAGGTTGATTGAGGCATTAACTATATATGCGTGGTTTAATTAGCTCTTGTTCGTGGTGGGTTGGCAGGAGATTTCAGACAAGCGCAGGATATTTCAGACAAGCGCAGGATTCATCATTTAATGCTGACGTGAGCAGAACCCACTTAAATGCGATATACTAATGATATACGGGTTGGCTGTCGTAATTATACATAGAAAAAAAATCAGAGAGATACTAGCTACTGACGGATTTGGATGAACCTTGAATGGTGAGATTTCGGGGGGTGGCGTGAGCAGGTTCTCCTTCGTATTTTCCCTAGGCACAACAAGTTAGTTGTCCTAGTTGGTTACAGCGGATGGTAATAAACCAGGATGTTGTGAGTTCGAATCCTACCTCTTGCACCTATTTTTTTGATGGTTAAAAACGAAAATAAATGGGCCAGGCCCAGGACGGAGGGGTGTGACGGACGGGCGAGCGGATCGACTGTGTACCTATACGTACAGCTTGTACGTGCCACATATGGAGGTGGGTATACTTTATGGTCAAATGACCATACTGCCCTTATACAAGACTGCCTCTGGAGAGGAGAGTTCGGAGGAGGAGGAGGCGCCAGATGAGGAGATGGAAGAGAGGGAGGCGTCGGACGAGGAGATGGAAGAAGTGAAGGCGCTGGAGGAGGAGGGTGAGGCGGAGGCATTGGAGGAGGTCACATTTGGCATGGGGGATGCGTTGGCGCATTTTGAGCTCCCCCAAGCGGAGAAGGCGGCGCAAAAACATTCCCATCTTTGAGTCCTTCCAGTCCGAGCTCAGGTGGCAGCAAACCACCGCTTTATCCATGAGACAGACATGAAGTGGGAGCAAGACTTCGTGGACGAGGACGACGAGGAGGAGGCGCCAACGATTCGTCCCGCCGCCAACGACCATGCAACCGACGACTCCAAAAACGAGGTCATCGACATATTCGGCGACGAGTCATTTGCTAGTTTGTTCTATGTCAATGTACGTGGATCAAAATGTACGTTGCATGGGTATTATGAAAATGAGGAGTGTGCTTGCAACTGCTAAGAAATGAGGGGTGATCGGGTTGTGTCTGCAGACGTTTAGGGGGTCACGTTTGCGCATTTCAGTTGTAGATGCTCTTAGCCCAGCGTTCGTCGCTTCCTCCTCCCCCCCATCCGGCGTTCCCCGCCACCTCCTTTTCCCACCCACATATGGTATCCACCACTCCCACTGACTGACGCCACCTCCCTTTCCCACCCTCAACCGACATCCGCCGCCAACACCTCTCTTTCCTCCCCGGTTGCCGTCGTTGCTCTCGATGGCTTCCCTGTCCAGTTCGGAGGCCTCCTTCTACTTCGCCCGGGAAGTCCTCAGATCCGTGGCGGATTTTGCGCGCTCCCCTAGCCCAAACTCTATCGGACCCAGACGTTTTCCCCCCTCACGGGTCTATAATGATGGGACAAGTGTGGTTGTTGTTCCCGGGGAGAGCTCTCATGAACCTGGTCCTTCTCGTCATCCTTGGCGCCTTGCCTCTCTGGTGGTCGCTTGCATGTTGGAATCGCCGCCCCCACCCCAGTGGAGCAAGAAGGAGGTGTGGAAAGACACCTAGTTCGCAATAAGAGGCGACAGAGGTTCCCTAGTCGCTCATCTGATGGGCTTCATCGGACTGCTAAGCTAAGGTCAGTGTCAACTTATTGCCATGGTCTGTGTTTCAATTGCTTGGAGCCTTGCTCTGCAACCATATGGTGGCCACCTGTCCACGCCCTTCTCATTGTATGAGATGCAAGCAGTAGAAGCATTGTGATGCAGTCTATAATGGAGTTAGAAATCCAAGAGTTGATGAGAGTATTCGCCATCCGCGTCGTAGTGCGATGTACAACATATCTCTTGATGATGCACATCTGACTTATGCTCGGCCCGACCGCCGATGAGGCACCATCTCGATAATGTATGTGTTTTGACTGGGCATTCTACCCCCTCCATTAACCCCTTGGAGATGGTGCTCCTGGTTTAGGTAAGGGGCGTCTGCGGGCGAAAGTTGGAATCAAGCGGCCATTGGTGTCAAGGAGGGCTAGCCCTTCAAGGGACATATTCTCTAGCGGGTCGGATTATCGGCGCCAGGGCGCCCAAGCTCCTAGGTCGTACAGGGATGTGGTTGGCTGGTTGCACGGTCGTCTGATGCCCCCTCGGTGGTGCTTTTATAAGGTCGTAATGAATATTCATCATCGAGGAGCAACTTGCCTCCCCCTCCTCCAAGGACCCTCCGGCAAATGCAAGGAGCATGATCGATGGCATGTTTATTGGCGAGCTTTCCCAGGCATCCAATGCTAAGGCCTGGACTAGATGTTTGTTATATGTGTTTCAACCGGCAAATGCGAGCTCTGGAAAGAACCCTTGAGAGGGCTCTTGTGTTCCAAGTTCAGAGCCACAGACCTGCTACTTCCAGAGCAGATTTGAGGCAGTTGCTGATTCGGGAGAGAAACCTCCACCCAAATAATTTGCTGCACAAGCACTTCCTAGAGGATTTCCTGGCATTTTTACTCTTTGTGTAGCAAGAACTGAGATCTTGATGGTGGTGATATCAGAGTGGGGAACCCGCACCTTCAATGAGGTGGTGGAACTGGCAAGCTTTTGCAAATGTCGGAAGCTCCACTATAGATGTCTGATCAGCTTGACATGTATCCCTGATCATGCTTGTATCTAGGAAAATGTTGCAATTCTGCTATCCTCGTTTTGTTGGATTGAGTACATCCATCCGGACTCCTCTTCATGGTATGATATGCCAGCCTTCAAAGTGGTGTCTTAAACATATAATCCCAACGCCATCCCCATTGGAAGAATAGGTTGTTTTGTGGAACCAGAGTAGAACGATCAGGGCTAAGTGTTGGATCCATCTTATGCAACTTTCCAACTTTGTGTGGGGCGCAAGTCTTGCCACGATTACACTTTGGAATACAAGGTCCTCATTCATCTTCATTCCATGGATGATTTTTTGCCAGTTCATGACAGGCCACCGTTTTGTTCTATAGACAGTGATGAGTTTGGTTTTGAAGACATCCCAAGTCTGCCAGATTCTCCTCACAATCCGCGTAGGTATCCTTTCTCGATTTCTAGCGGTTTTGCTCATTTGCCTTGCATGATCATAGTATGGCTAGCTCGATATTTTCATGGCTTGTCTGTTTTTTCATATCTATGCTATGCCGGATCATTGCACATACTGGTACACTGCCAGAGGCACTCATCATATAGAGTTTCTCTCATGTTTTCAGTCTATCGAGTTGTAAGTAAATAAAAGTGTGATGATCATCATTAATTAGAGCATTGCACCAGTGAGGAAAAGAATGGTGTAGACTTATGAGTCCTCGAAAAAGTGGGGATGAGGTCCATGAAGCTGTTCTAAAACAAGAGAGGCCAAAAAGAGCCCACAAAAAAAGAGAAAAAAGGAAGAAAAAAATGAGAGAAAAAGAGAGAAGGGGCATGCTACTATCCTTTTACCACACTTGTGCTTCAGAGTAGCACCATGTACTTCATATAGAGAGTTCTCATATACTTCATGACTATGCTAGTGGGATCTTTACATTATAGAACTTGGCTTGTATATTCCAATGACGAGCTTCCTCAAATGCTCGAGGTCTTCATGAGCAAGCAAGTTGGATGCACACCCATTTAGCTGCATTAGGAGAGCTTTCATACACTTATAGCTCTATGTGCATCCTAGTTGCATGGCGATCACTACTCCTTGTGTTAACATCGATCATAGGGCCTTCTCCATAGCCTAATGGCCAGCTGCGTTGATGCAAGACTTTCTTTATTTTTGACTTCACAAAACCCCAACCATTTTCTATCATTCCCTTAAGTGCGAGGCATAGGCTTGCGCTCAGTGCTGCATAGATAGTTGAGCGGTCTAATAACGCAGACAGACGATCTTGCTATCGTACCTGGTATGCCTCGGGTTGGTGTCTTTGAAGCGGTCGCTAATGCAAGATTTCTTTTGTCTATGATTATCATTGCTTTGTTACTGACATAATATTGACCTTCTTTCTAAACCTTTGGCAATGGGAATTTGGGCTCCACAAAAATATTTTCCTCTTTCTTGAGCTTCATGGCAATGGAACTAAGAGGATAGCTTGTATTACTCCCTTGCTGGTTAACTTTTGCATGCTTGCACTATGAAAATGGATATCACTTTGGGGTTTGGTTCAATGAAAGCTTTAGAGTTGGTAGCATTGAGCTTTTGGTAGTTGATGTCTACTACACAACTTATTCTTGTAGACTCGTGTTGGGCCTCCAAGCGCAGAGTTTTGTAGGACAGTAGCAATTTTCCCTCAAGTGGATGACCTAAGGTTTATCAATCCGTGGGAGGCGTAGGATGAAGGTGGTCTCTCTCAAACAACCCTGCAACCAAATAACAAAGAGTTTCTTGTGTCCCCAACACACCCAATACAATGGTAAATTGTATATGTGCACTAGTTCGGCGAAGAGATGGTGATACAAGTGTATTATGGATAGTAGATATAGGTTTTTGTAGTGCGAACAATAAAAAACAGCAAGGTAGCAAGTAACAAAAGTGAGCATAAACAGTATTGCAATGCTTAGAAACAAGGCCTAGGGTTCATACTTTCACTAGTGCAATCTCTCAACAATGCTAATATAATTGGATCATATAACCATCCCTCAACGTGCAATAAAGAATCACTCACAAGTTCCTATTAGCGGAGAACATAAGATAAAAATTGTTTGTAGGGTACGAAACCACCTCAAAGTTATCCTTTCTGATCGATCTATTGAGCTATTCCTATAAGTGTCACAAACAGCCCTAGAGTTCGTACTAAAATAACACCATATGAAAACAGCCCTAGAGTTCGTACTCCAATGTCACCACAAGTATCCGTGAGTTGATTATACGATATGCATCAAACAACTTCATAATCATAATATTCAATCCACACAAAGAACTCCAAGGAGCACCCCAAAGTTTCTATCGGAGAAAAGATAATGAAAACGTGCATCAACCCCTATGCATAGATTACCCCAATGTCACCTCGGGAATCCACGAGTTGAGTGCCAAAACATATATCAAGTGAATCAATATAATACCCCATTGTCACCACGGGTATTCATATGCAAGACATACATCAAGTGTTCTCAAATCTGAAATATTCAATCCGACAATAACGAGACCTCAAAGGGAAAAAATTTGATTCATCACAATGAGGATAAAGAGGGAAGAAACACCATATGATCCAACTATATTAACAAAGCTCGCGATACATCAAGATCATGCCATATCAAGAACACGAGAGAGAGAGAGAGAGAGAGAGAGAGAGAGATCAAACACATAGCTACTAGTACATACCCTCAGCCCCGAGGGTGAACTACTCCCTTCTCGTCATGGAGACCGCCGGGATGATGAAGATGGCCTCCGGTGATGATTCCCCACTCCGGCAGGGTGCCGGAACAGAGCTCCAGATGACATCACTTCGGAACAGAGGCTTGCGGCGGCGTAAAAACTCATCTAGGTTAACTTTCGGGGGTTTCTGAATATATATGATTTTTCAGCATTGGAATCACGCAAAGAGGTGCCACAGGGGGCCCATGAGGCACCAGGGCGCGCCTGGGGGGGGGGGGGGCAGGCGCGCCCAGGTGGCTCGTGGGGCCCCTGTGGCTCTTCTGCTGCTTCCCCGAAGCTTCCTGGGTCCGTTTCCTTCCAGAAAAAATCGTCAAAAAGTTTTGCTGCATTTGGTCTTCATTTGATATGGATTTTCTGGAAAACCAAAAACAAGCAGAAAACAGCAACTGGCACTGGGCACTAGGTCAATATGTTAGTCCATAAAAATCATATAAAAGCCATATAAAAGTGCACCAAAATCATACAAAACTATAATAAACATGGCATGAATACTTCATAAATTATAGATACGTTGGAGACGTATCAGCATCCCCAAGCTTAATTCCTGCTCGTCCTCGAGTAGGTAAATGATAAAAGAAATAATTTATGAAGTGTGAATGCTAGCATAGTGCATAAGTTTGATCAATGATAATTTCAATCACTTTTCCTAGCATCATAAAAGCAAAATTTTCTCATAAAAGTCATCATGGTAAAGTAGCAATTAAAAACAGAAATTTTGATGTGGAATGCTACCTATCATAATCATCATATAATCTTTTCTTTTGTTGCATGGACACTTGGACTTGAATGATTCAAAGCAATAGTCTATAATTTGACATGAAGACATAAATACTCAAGCATATTAACAAGCAACCATGTCTTTCAAAATATCAACGGTAAAGAAAGTTATCCCTAGCCCATTATGCTCAATCATTGATCCGTTCATGAAACACACTCAATATTAGCTACATCCAATGCACAAGTATGATAATAGTGCTCTCCAATTGGTGCTTTATAAGAGAAGATGGAGACTCAAAATAAAAATAAAAATTGCATAAAAGTAAATAGATAGGCCCTTCGCAGAGGGAAGCAGAGATTTGCAAATGTGCCAGAGCTCAAAGGCTTAAATTAGAGAGATACAATTGTTTTGAGAGGCATGCTTTTCCTGTCAACGAAAACGACCGAGAATTCCCAATATCTTCCATGCTAGACACATCATAGGCGGTTCCCAAACAGAAAGTAAAGTTTATTTCCTTTCCACCATTCTTTCACAATCCATGGCTAGCCGTATCCACGGGTGCCCTCCATACCAACACTTTCCAAGGAATTTTGTTGTTATTAATTTTTGATTCATTGTGGGACTGGGCATTCCTATTACCAGCCACTCTCTCGTGCAATGACAAGTGAATAAACACTCATCGTGAGAATAACACACCTAGCATGGAAAATATTGGCCACCCCCTGCCGCTTCATGAGCGGTACGGGCACACAAAACGGAAAATTATTTTGAAAATTAGAGTTGGCACACACAAATTTACTTAGAATGGCATGGAAATACCGCATATAGGTAGGTATGGTGGACTCATTTTTTTGGGTTTAAGGAGTTTTGATGCACAAGCAGTATTCCCGCTTAGTACAAATGAAGGCTAGCAAATAGATTGAGAAGCAACCAACCAAAAAGCGAAAATGGTCATAAACATGCATTGAACATAACTAACACTGAATAATGCACCATAAGTAGGATAAAATTTCATTGCATAACTATCGACTTTATGTGCATGCATAGGGAATCACAAACCTTAACACCAATATTCTTACTAAACCATAATTACTCACTAACATGACTCATATATTATCATCTCCATATCGCAAAACTATTGCAAGGAATCAAACTTATCATATCCAATGATCTATATGAAAGTTTTTATTATATCCCTCTTGAATATTCATCACTTTGGGACCAAATTCATATCTTGTGCAAATTACCATTACTATTGTCAACTCTCAAAATAATATAAGTGAAGCATTAGAGTGTATGACAAACTACTCCAAAAAGATATAAGTGAAGATCAAATGAGTAGTTAAGTAAATAGGTAGCTATGTGAGGACTTGAGACTTCTTGAAATATTATATTGGGATGCCTTGGGCATCCCCAAGCTTGAGATTTTGTGTCTCCTTAATTCCTCTCATATCACAGTTTCTATAAATCTTAAAAACTTCATCCACACAAAACTCAACAAGAACTCGTGAGATAAGTTAGTATAAATACTCTCAAAACCTCAACATTCTCTACTGAAGAAAATCACAAAAATTATAATTAAACATTGCATACTAAATGCCTCTGCATATTTAATACTCCTGTCCTCAAATAGAATCATTAAACAAGCAAACATATGCAAACAATGCAACTTTAACTGAAATCTGCCAAAACAGAACATTCTGTAAAGGAGGAATAAGAATCCATACTTCCCTAACTCCAAAAATTCTGAAAAATTACGACCTGACAGAGAACTCATGCATGCTTACTGTGTAAAAATTTCAGATTTTTATCATGTTCTTACTATTCAGGAATATTCTGGACATAACAGAAAACTTTCTGTTTTCAAACAGCAACACATGAACTTGCAAACTGAGCATGGTAAAGGCTATAATTGGCATTTTATTGAACTAAAAGATACAAAACATGATTATTGATAATAGCAAGCAAATCTCAATAAAAGAAAATGACGCTCCAAGCAAAACTCATATTATGTGACGAATAAAAATATAGCTCCGAGTGAGGTTACCGATAGTGTTGAAGACGAAAGAGGGGATGCCTTCCGGGGCATCCCCAAGCTTAGACGCTTGAGTCTTCCTTGAATTTTACCTTGGGGTGCCTTGGGCATCCCCAAGCTTAGGGTCTTGCCACTCCTTATTCTCCTCATATCGATATCTCACCCAAAACTTGAAAACTTCAATCACACAAAACTTAACGGAACTTCGTGAGATAGGTTAGTATGATAAAAATAAATAATCCACTTAGGTACTGTCAAGACAAGATTCATAATTGTTCTCACATAATTCCCACTGTATTCTATCATTTCCACAATTTATATTACTCAATATAAGCAATGGAAACACTAAAACAAGCAAACTATGAATCGAAAACAAAATCTGTCAAAAACAGAACAGCGTGTAGTAAGTGATTTAAAAACCATACTTCTGTACCTCCAAAAATTCTGAAAAATTAGGAAAACGTAAAAAATTTGTAACCCAATACTGTGTAAAAATTTCAGAACTTTTTCACGCTCCAGTACAGAATAGAAATTCCAGCACTGGACGCAAAAGTTTGTGTTTTTGCACAGAATCAAATCAACAAGCATCCACACTATCCCATAGGCTTTACTTGGAACATTATTGAAAGAAAACATATAAAACATGATTACTACAGTATATTAATCATGTGTACGCACAAAAACAATAGGTATAAGTATTGGGTTGTCTCCCAACAAGCGCTTTTCTTTAATGCCTTTTTAGCTAGGCATGATGATTTCAATGATGCTCACATAAAAGTAAAGAATTGAAACACAAAGAGAGCATCATGAAGCATATGACTAGCACATTTAAGACTAACCCACTTCCTATGCATAGGGATTTTTTGAGCAAATATTTTATGGGAGCAAGAATCAACTAGCATAGGAAGGCAAAACAAGCATAACTTCAAAACTTTCAACACATAGAGAGGAAACTTGATATTATTGCAACACCTACAAGCATATGATCCTCTCTCATAATAATTTTCAGTAGAATCATGAAGAAATTCAACAATATATCCATCACACAAAGCATTCTTTTCATGATCTACAAGCATAGAAATTTTATTACTCTCCACATAAGCAAATTTGTTCTCATCAATAATAGTGGGAGCAAATTCAACAAAATAAATATCATGAGATACTTGGTTGGCATAATCCAATTGAAAATTAAAATCACGATGACAAGTTTCATAGTTATCATTATTCTTTATAGCATACATGTCATCACAATAATCATCATAAATAGGAGGCATGGTTTCATCATAACAAATTTTCTCATCAAAACTTGGGGGACTAAAAATTTCATCTTCATCAAACATAGCATCCCCAATCTTATGGCTTTGCATTTCACTAGCATCATGGATATTCAAAGAATTCATACTAGCAACATTGCAATCATGCTCATCATTGATGGATTTTATGCCAAACATTTTATTGAATTCTTCTTCTATCAATTGAGCACAATTTTCCGCTCCATCATTTTCAAGAAAAACATTATAAAGACGAATAATATGAGGCAACCTCAATTCCATTTTTTTGTAGTTTTCTTTTATAAACCAAACTAGTGATAAAACAAGAAACTAAAAGATTCAATTGCAAGATCTAAAGATATACCTTCAAGCACTCACCAAAAGAGCTTGATGTCTACTACACAACTTATTCTTGTAGACTCGTGTTGGGCCTCCAAGCGCAGAGTTTTGTAGGACAGTAGCAATTTTCCCTCAAGTGGATGACCTAAGGTTTATCAATCTGTATGAGGCATAGGTTGAAGGTGGTCTCTCTCAAACAACCCTGCAACCAAATAACAAAGAGTACCTTGTGTCCCCAACACACCCAATACAATGGTAAATTGTATAGGTGCAGTAGTTCGGCGAAGAGATGGTGATACAAGTGTATTATGGATAGTAGATATAGGTTTTTGTAGTGCGAACAATAAAAAACAGCAAGGTAGCAAATAACAAAAGTGAGCATAAACAGTATTGCAATTCTTAGAAACAAGGCCTAGGGTTCATACTTTCACTAGTGCAATCTCTCAACAATGCTAATATAATTGGATCATATAACCATCCCTCAACGTGCAATAAAGAATCACTCCCAAGTTCCTATTAGCAGAGAACATAAGATAGAAATTGTTTGTAGGGTACGAAACCACCTCAAAGTTATCCTTTCCGATCGATCTATTGAGCTATTCCTATAAGTGTCACAAACAGCCCTAGAGTTCGTACTAAAATAACACCATATGATACACATCAACCAACTCTAATGTCACCTAGATACTCCAATGTCACCACAAGTATCCGTGAGTTGATTATACGATATGCATCAAACAACTTCATAATCATAATATTCAATCCACACAAAGAACTCCAAGGAGCACCCCAAAGTTTCTATCGGAGAAAAGATAATGAAAACGTGCATCAACCCCTATGCATAGATTACCCCAATGTCACCTCGGGAATCCGCGAGTTGAGTGCCAAAACATATATCAAGTGAATCAATATAATACCCCATTGTCACCACGGGTATTCATATGCAAGACATACATCAAGTGTTCTCAAATCTGAAATATTCAATCCGACAATAACGAAACCTCAAAGGGAAAAGATTCGATTCATCACAACGAGGATAGAGAGGGAAGAAACACCATATGATCCAACTATATTAACAAAGCTCGCGATACATCAAGATCGTGCTATATCAAGAACACGAGAGAGAGAGATCAAACACATAGCTACTAGTACATACCCTCAGCCCCGAGGGTGAACTACTCCCTTCTCGTCATAGAGACCACCGGGATGATGAAGATGGCCTCTGGTGATGATTCCCCCCTCCGGCAGGGTGCCGGAACGGAGCTCCAGATGAGACCGCTTCAGTACAGAGGCTTGCGGTGGCGTAAAAACTCATCTAGGTTAACTTTCGGGGGTTTCTGAATATATATGATTTTTCAATGTTGGAATCACGCAAAGAGGTGCCACAGGGGGCCCATGAGGCACCAAGGCGCGCCTGGGGGGGGGGGGGGGCAGGCGCGCCCAGGTGGCTCGTGGGGCCCCTGTGGCTCTTCTGCTGCTTCCCCGAAGCTTCCTGGGTCCGTTTCCTTCTAGAAAAAATCGTCAAAAAGTTTCGCTGCATTTGGACTTCATTTGATATGGATTTTCTGGAAAACCAAAAACAAGCAGAAAACAGCAACTGGCACTGGGCACTAGGTCAATATGTTAGTCCATAAAAATCATATAAAAGCCATATAAAAGTGCACCAAAATCATACAAAACTATAATAAACATGGCATGAATACTTCATAAATTATAGATACGTTGGAGACGTATCAGTAGTCGACCTTCTTACTCGAGGACGAGCAAGGTTTAAGCGTGGGGAGGTTGATGGCTCTATATTTTACGCATTTTTAGGGCTCATTTGTTGCATGTTCTCTTTATATATCATGTCCCATTGAACCAAATAGTTGTCCATTATGCATGATTACCGGTATTTACACTTTTCCTTGTGAGCATTGCACATTTAGTATTTTATTTGGTTTTTATTAGTTTTCTTTGTTTTCTTGTGTCTACAGGTGTTTTGGAGCAACCTATGACCAAGCATGATGAAAGGACCAAGGACGTTTTGGACCAAGGACTTAGCCATTTCGAAGGTCGGAAAAAGTCATTTTTCCAAAGTGCTCCAAATTAAGATTTAAGATGAGAAATGGATCGGCATCGTTCATACGAATCCAACGTGCCCAAGAACGTCAAATTCCGAGTTCGTATGAAGAATTGGTGGCCGTTTTACCGAACAAGAGAAGCACAAAAAGATAGCACGAAAGACGACGTTTCAAACAACCGCACGCGGTCGTTTGACGTGCTGACAGCTTCGAAAGTTGCCCTTCTAGATGGGATTCTTCACCGATTTCATCCCTGTTCGATACCACGAGATCCTTGGCTCGTAAATAAGAGATTGGGAGAGGATTTGGCTCATTGTGAGCCCTTGGATGAAGCCCATCAAGAGAGGAGGCTAGGGAGGCTCCTATATATGTCTCCCTCAACCCTAGCCGCCACATCCATCCTCATTCATCAAGAACACATCCAAGTTCATCTCCATTGCTGCTCCACCACCACCATAGAGGAGGGGACAAGATCAAGAGGAAGAGGAGGAGGCTCCACCACGTGAGCACCGGCCTTCGGGCCGGTGCCCTCTCCACCGCGCCGCCGCCACCATCATCATCACCACCATCACCTCCTCCCTTCACCGGCTCTATGCCGGCTTGTAACTTGACCCTTACCTTTATGTTTGAGTAGATGTATTTGTTCTCAAGGATACAGATGAACTCTTTTATGATTAGTATTATTATTCCCAAGCGATCCAATATGTTCTTGTTCATGTTCAAGTTAGTATTCTCACGAGTGTTGAGAGGAGGCCTCGCTCGCACTTTTGCCGTGATTGGCCGTGGAGGAACTACTGTCACTGCATAGGGTGGACGTTGAGGGAATTCGAGGTGACAGTAAAACCTCAATACCTAGTCTTTGCAAAGTTGATAGGGGAGTTCAGGTAAACCCATATCTGGCCACGTCCACGGGGTGACCCTTAATTATCATGTGATTTTAACCCTATGGGGGAGACCATGATGGTGGCGTGCGTGGCACGATGTCTACCTCGAGTAGAACGTGTACTGTACCGGGGACCGCCCACTTAGGCATATGAAGAGTCGATGGAAGATACGATAGAGAGTGTTTGGTCCGCACTAGATGCACAGGTCATATTTGTGGTAATGACTTCGGAGTCCTAGAGAACACTTTTCTACTCAATCACTTTCACCACTAACTTAGTCTCTTTTTATTACTGTTTTTACCTTCTTGTTCTTAGTTTAGTAAATCCCTTTTATCCAGTGTCCTAGCAACTTCTAGAATAGGCTATTTCCAAACTCCGGTTTGGGTGCGTACGTAACTGCGTTAAGTGACAGCGTGGTTGCGGGGTTTGTGGTGCCTTCCTATCAGCTCCCTGTGGGTTCGACACTTTACTTATCACAAAAGTGCTACAACAGCCCTGTGCACTTGCAGGACATCATGCACCTAGATGGTATGGGAGAAGAAGTTCGGTTGGTAAAATTGATTGGCATTTGCCCTCCATGTTGGGGTCCTTTGGTGAAAATAGGCTTTCTTTGCATGCCTCAATCCATGTGTGTGCGGATGTGCAGGATCCCATTGCAAGCCCAAATAAACCTCCTCGTGTTTCGGCGTCTACACCTTTGGAGCCTAATGCCTCGACGCTGGAGCAACTGGACTACCATCATTATATATACTTTGAAGCATGTGGCTCCTGTTGGGGCGATGGATGATTTATGCCAATTAAGAGCGAAAAGGCTCACGGAGAACAAATAGTTTCTATCATTGATAGAATAGATGGTTATTGAGGAATATAAATCTTGGGCCCCAGGGGTGGCTCATCTTTCCTTGTTGGTCTCTTCCAATGAGTGTCCAATTCGACCTGACTCCCCGATGTGTGCTAACTAGCTAGGGCAGATGTCGCCAGCCCGTGTAGAAGCCTGCGGCCAGGGCTAATCGCCTTCCCGACCTGCCCATCCGGACATCAAAGAACCTACACAGACGCACATGTGCATTGGTATGATGGAAGTTTTTGCCAACAATGTGGCCAAAGATATCCGTCCTCAGTTTTGCCACTTCCGGATGTTGAATGGCCAAGAAGGGTCATGCCAAGATAATATATGCCACTCCTAGTCGCATGAGTTCTAGAACTGATAGCCAGCACCTAGCAGGCTTGACAGCCGAGCAAAAGGCTCAAGTGGTGTTGGCTAAAGCGTAGGTGTTACTACCAAGTATTTTCCTCTATGGCAAGAGGCGATAGGCAGATTGAAGGTTCTCTTTGAGAAGGAATTATCAAGAGACAAAGTGATAGAAATTGCCAAAATTTTCAAGTTGATTGTTCCTGAAGTGGTTGAGGGGAACATGTTAGATATGACCCCGTTGGTGGAAGTAGCGGTGTAATTTTCTCTTGGTCGCTATTGGTCGTCTCCCTTTTGTTTTTTCTATGGATTGTTTGAACCTATATATTTTATGTTGGAACATCGAGGGTCTCAACTCTAGTGTGTGGCATGCGTCGGTCTGCGAGTTGGTCGTTGCTTCTCGAGCCTCTATCTTTTGAATCCAAGAAAGAAAAATGTTGATTTTGATCCTTTCTTGGTCACCCAATGCCTTGGATTGGGGCTGGATGGCTTCGCTTACCCGTTGACAATTGGCACGCGCGATGGGATTATTATGGCATGGGATTCGTCCTCTTTCCATGCTAGAGCCATCTCTATCCAAAAATTCTCGATGTCGGTCCAATTCACCCATGCCTCCTCGTCGCCATTCTGGGTGAGCTTCCTCTATGATCCTAAAGATGAATGTGACAAAATTCATTTCCCGAGCTCAGAACCATTCGTGCTAGCACGCATGGACCCTGGCTCCCGATGAGGGACTTCAACCTAATCCTGAGTGCGGAGGATAAAAACAATCACAAGAAAATTTTAGAAAGTTGTTAATGATCGTATGCTCCATGATTTTGCATTAAATGGTTGTGCATTCACATGGTCATATTATTAATTGCACGCGGTGTTGAGCAAGATTAATCGCATGCTAAGCTCTGTTGAATGGCATGATCTTTTTTCGGATTGTTTCTTGCATGGAATTTTGTCAGCTATTCCAAATCATTATCCATTGCTCCTGGCCATGGTTCACGATGCTAAGAGACACCACAAGTTTCTCTCTGAATCTTGTTGGTTTGCTCGTGAGGATTTTACAAGTGGTCGCATCTGCTTGGGCTGATCCATCCGTGTGTCATATTCCTAACACGTCGATTAGATTTAGCCACAATCTTAAGAACACGACAAAAAACCTTCAGAGATGGAGTGCTAAAACTTAAGAAAACATTAAGGAGAAGATAATATGAGCTAAAAAAATTATTGGTCTTATGGATGAAGTTGAGGATACTCGGATCCTTAATGAGGTAGAGAGATGGCTGATGTCTACTACGCAACTTTATTCTTGTAGATATTGTTGGGCCTCCAAGTGCAGAGTTTTGTAGGACAGCGGCAAATTTCCCTCAAGTGGATGACCTAAGGTTTATCAATCCGTGGGAGGTGTAGGATGAAGATGGTCTCTCTCAAACAACCCTGCAATCAAATACAAGAAATCTCTTGTGTACCCAACACACTGATGACCCACAAGTATAAGGGATCAATCGTAGTCCCTTCGATAAGTAAGAGTGTCGAACCCAACGAGGAGCAGAAGGAAATGACAAGCAGTTTTCAGCAAGGTATTCTCTGCAAGTACTGAAAGTAGTGGTAACAAATAGTTTTGATAGCAAGATAATTCGTAACAAGTAACAAGTAGTAACGGTAACAAAAAGTGCAGCAAGGTGGCCCAATCCTTTTTGTAGCAAAGGACAAGCCGGAACGAACTCGTATAATAAGCAAAGCGTTCTCGAGGACACATGGGAATTTCATCTAGTCACTTTCATCATGTTTGTTTGATTCGCGTTCGCTACTTTGATAATTTGATCTGTGGGTGGACCGGTGCTTGGGTGCTGTTCTTACTTGAACAAGCCTCCCACTTATGATTACCCCCTCTCGCAAGCATCCGCAACTACGAAAGAAGAATTAAGATAATTCAAACCATAGCATGAAACATATGGATCCAAATCAGCCCCTTACGGAATAGCGCATAAACTAGGGTTTAAGCTTCTGTCACTCTAGCAACCCATCATCTAATTACTACTCCACAATGCCTTCCCTTAGGCCCAAAGATGATGAAGTGTCATGTAGTCGACGTTCACACGACACCACTAAAGGAAGCAACAACATACATATCATCAAAATATCGAACGAATACCAAATTCACATGATTACTTATGACAAGACTTCTCCCATGTCCTCAAGAACAAAAGTAACTACTCACAAATCATATTCATGTTCAAGATCAGAGGGGTATTGAATAGCATTAAGGATCTGAACATATAATCTTCCACCAAATAAACCAACTAGCATCAACTACAAGATGTAATCAACACTACTAGCAACCCACAGGTACCAATCTGAGGTTTTGAGACAAAGATTGAATACAAGAGATGAACTAGGATTTGAGATGAGATGGTGCTGGTGAAGATGTTGATGAAGATTGGTCCTCCCACGATGAGAGGATCGTTGGTGATGTCGATGGCTTCGATTTCCCCCTCCCGGAGGGAAGTATCCTCGACGGAATCGCTCCGCCGGAGAGCAAAATAGCTCCTGCCCAGGTTCCGCCTCGAGATGGTGGCGCTTCATCCCGAAAGTCTTCTCTTGATTTTTTCTAGGGCAAATGGGTTCATATAGCAGAAGGAGGGGGCCAGACGCCAGCTGTGGGCCCCACAAGGCATCAGGGCATGCCCTGTTGCCTTGTGGGCAACTGGTGGGTCCCCTCTGGTATTTCTTTTCTCCAATATTTTTTATATATTCAATAAAAAATCTTCATGAAATTTCAGGTCAATTGGAGCTGTGTAGAATAGGTATCTCTGATGTGGCTATTTCAGGTCCAGAATTCCAGCTGCCGGCATTCTCCCTCTTCATGTAAATCTTGCAAATTAAGAGAGAAAAGGCATAAGAATTGTACCATAAAGTGAAATAATGATTAAAAAAATAATAAATAACAGTAGGAAATCATGATGCAAATTGGACGTATTGATACGTCTCCAACGTATCTATAATTTTTGATTGTTCCATGCTATTATAGTATCAATCTTGGATGTTTTTATATGCAATTGTATGCAATTATATATCATTTTTTGCGACTAACCTATTAACCCAGTGCCTAGTGCCAGTTGCTGTTTTCTGCTTGTTTTTGGCTTTTCAGAGAAACAGTACCAAATGAAGTCCAAATGCCACGAAACTTTTTGGAGATTTTTTCTGGACAAAAGAAACCTGGGAAGCTTCGGGAGGAGGTCAAAAGCCTCACGGAGGCTTCACAAGGCACTAGGGCACGCCCCGGGGGGGGGGGCACCGTGGTACCTTGTGGGGCCCACGTGACTCCGTTTGACCTAATTCCACTTCTATAAATTCACAAATATTGGGAAACCCCCAGAGGCCAGAAGAAAAAACCTTTCCGCCGCCGCAAGCCTTTGTTCTTCCGCGATCCCATCTGGAGGCCTTTTCCGGTACTCTGCCGGAGGGGGAATCGATCACGGAGGGTTCTACATCAACCTTGATGCCTTTCCGATGATGTGTGAGTAGTTTACCACAGACCTACGGGTCCATAGCTAGTAGCTAGGTGGCTTCTTCTCTCTCTTTGATCTTCAATACAATGTTCTCCTCGATGTTCTTGGAGTTCTATCCGATGTAATCTTCTTTTGCGGTGTGTTTGTTGGGATCCGATGAATTGTGAGTTTATGATCAGATTATTCATGAGAAATATTTGAGTCTTCTCTGAACTCTTTTATGCATGATTGTTATAGCTTTGTATTTCTCTCCGATCTATCGGTTTAGTTTGGCCTACTAGATTGATTTATCTTGCAATGGGAGAGGTGCTTTGTGATGGGTTCAATCTTGCGGTTCTCAATCCCAGTGACAGAAAGGGACATGACACGTATTTGTATTGTTGCCATTAAGGATAAAAAGATGGGGTTTATCCATATTGCTTGAATTTGCTTCTCTACATCATGTCATCTTGCTTAAGGCGTTACTCTGTTTCATACTTAATACCCTAGATGCATGCTGGATAGCGGTCGATGGGTGGAGTAATAGTAGTAGATGCAGGCAGGAGTCGGTCTACTTGTCTCAGACGTGATGCCTATATATATGATCATTGCCATGAATCCGTCATAATTATTTGCTTTTCTATCAATTGCCCAACAGTAATTTGTTTACCCACCGTATGTTTATGTGCTCAAGAGAGAAGCCTCTAGTGAAAACTATGGTCCCCGGGTCTATCTTTATTATCTAAAAAACCTAAAAATACCTTGCTGCAATTTATTTACTTTTATTTTAATTAGTAGTTTAGGTTATTTATTTACCTCGATAAGATTTAATCCTTGCAAATAACCGCTAAGAGGATTGACAACCCTCTTATTTGCGTTGGGTGCAAGTGTTTGCTCTTGTGTGTGCAGGTGCGCTTAACGGAATTTTGCTTGGTTCTCCTACTGGATTGATAACCTTGGTTCTTAACTGAGGGAAATACTTATCTCTAGTGTACTAGATCATCCTCTCCTCTTCGGAGAAATACCAACGCAGACTACAAGTAGCACGTATCAACTCCCCCAAGCTTAGACCTCGCTTGCCCTCAAGCGAAAAGTTGAAATCGATAATCATGACCACATGTTTAGAGAGAGAGAGACGTCGATAAAAATAAAATACGGACATGGAGCATCATGATCTTTATTATAAAAGCAATATATCATCATAAAACTTCTCATGAAAAAGTGACAATTCATCCACAAGTTAAAGTATGAACCATATACCAAATTGAAAACTAACAAACTATGATCTCAGTCACTGAAGCAATTGCAATTCATCATATTATCAGAAAGATTCTATGTAAGAGCTTTGTTTAGCAAGTTCACATACTCAACTATCATTTAGTCTTCTATGATTGCTGACACTCACGTCATACCTCTGGAGCAAAAGTTTCAGTCGAACACATAGAAAGATAGGGGCTTATAATTTCGCCTCCCAATGTATTTACCTCAAGGGTAATGTCAACAATAATAACTCATGATCATCTACATTCAACTGGATAGATATGCATGGATCAATCCCCACCACATGATGTTTGCCAAAAGAGAAAATAAAAACGGAATAGAAGAGAATACTATTGACTCTTGCATGAAAGTAAATACATAAAGTAGAAGATAGGCCCTTCGCAGAGGGAAGCAGAGGTTGTCATGCGCTTTTATTTTTGGATGTACAAGCTCTTAATGTAAAGGAACGTCACTTTATATTGCCCCTTGTGATAGCGACCTTTATTATGCAGTCTGTCGCTTTTATTGCTCCACCATCACAAGATCGTACAAAGCTTATTTGCCCTTACAATAAAAGTTCATACATATTTAGGAGCAATTTTTATTGCTTTTGCACCGATGACAACTTACTTGAAGGATCTGATTCAATCCATAGGTAGATATATGGACTCTCATGGCATGAAACTGGGTTTAAGGGTTTTTGGATGCACAAGTAGTATCTCTACTTGGTGCGGATTTTTTGGCTAGCAAAGATAGGGGGCAAACACCACATGTTAGAGGATCCGAAACAATATAACTTCTGTGTGAATATAAGCAAACATATCCCATTACGTTGTCTTCCTTGTCCAACGTCAACTAATTGACATAGAATATTTGATGGGGGCTCACAATCATAAAAGATGTCCAAGATAGTGTATTTATATGTGAGACCTCTCTTCCTTTATTACTTTTTCATGAATTGCTACAATGACCAATGCTATATTTGTCAACTTCCAACAAGTTTTATCAATTATACTTCTTTTATGTGAAGTCATCACTCCCCATAGGATTAGCATATGATCTTATTTTTATTCTTTCTTTATTTCTAAGATTGGATCATCAAAAGCAAAACACTCAACTCAAACTACTCTTTATTATATAACTTTCACACACGATTACATAGATAGATAGATCACAAAGAAAGCACTCGAAACTAAATCATACTAAAATGTTATTCCTCTAAATCACAAAATAACTAAGGATCAAACTAAGATAGATAATGATGATGAAAAAGTGATGGTGCTACGATACCGGGGCGCATCCCCCAAGCTTGGCACAAGCCAAGGGGAGTGCCCATACCCATGTACTTAAGTATCCTTCTTCGGTGATGGTGGTGGTGGTGAGGTAGGCTTGTCCTTCATGACATTAATTAGGATCTCCTTTAAGCTCTGAACTTCTCGGAGCACATGCTGTATCATCTCTGTATTCTTTTGGACTTCGGCCATAATATGCTTATTCTCTGGCCCCCAAGCATTCTTTCCTGCATCACTTTCACTTGGACGAGAGATGTCCCAATTGGAGGGTATGTGCATACGAGAAGTATTTTCAACCCCATAATTGTGAACCAAATTATGAAAGTTGTTCCGATGTAACCTGTGTAAGGGCCTCCTAGGGGGAAGCCCTTCTTGTACCTCTAGACTCCCATGGCTTGTAGTGCTTCTCACGGCTTGATTAGGGTTTGGAATTGTGGAGATGCCGGCAAGGGTGCCCCCCTCGGAAGCCGGAGGGTGGACCTCAAGCGAATCTCCATCATCTTCTTCCATGGTAACCTCTCCTTCCTCCTCCCTCCTGAGCTCCATCTGCAGCAACCAAGCATCGTCTCCCACGTTGTTGGAGGAAGAGGAAGACATGATGCCTGGCCTCGAAATCTGACAGAAAACAGCACGAAACAAGAACAGAGGAGAAACTTGCGATACGTTGGTCAAAACATACGGGAGCATATATAAATAATTTTTATCTTGCAAAACAAGCATACGGGAAGAAAACGGAGTCGGGAAGGCACACGTGGGGCCCACAAGGCATCACGGCGCGCCCAGGGGGTCGCACCCTGTTGCCTTGTGGGCGACACGTGGGTCCCCTCGGCTGTTTCTTATTTTTGTAATTTTTCTAATATTCCAAAACTGTCAGAAATAATTTTTATGGGATTTTTGGAGTCGGTTTACTTACCGTATCACATACCTACCTATTTTCAGGGTTCTGGAGCGTTCCGGAAGGACTCTTTGATGTGTTCCTCTGGTGTAATTGTTTCAATAATATTAATTTCAACATTAATGGGAGTACCTGAAATATAATGCTTAATTCTTTGTCCATTCACCACTCTCGGATTATTGCCTTCGGAGTTATTTATTTTGATGGCTCCGGAGCGATAAACTTCTTCGATGACATATGGCCCTTCCCATTTAGAGAGGAGTTTTCCTGCAAAGAATCTCAAACAAGAATTGTATAATAAAACATGATCACCTACTTTGAATCCCCGTTTTTGAATTCTTTTATCATGCCATCTTTTAACTTTTTCTTTAAAGAACTTAGCATTTTCATAGGCTTGGGTTCTCCATTCATCCAGAGAGCTAATATCAAATAACCTCTTCTCACTGGCAAGTTTAAAATCATAATTAAGTTCTTTAATTGCCCAATAAGCTTTGTGTTTTAGTTCAAGAGGTAAATGACATGCTTTTCCATAAACCATTTTATACGGAGACATACCCATAGGATTTTTATATGCAGTTCTGTAAGCCCATAATGCATCATCAAGTTTCTTAGACCAATTCTTTCTAGATCTATTAACGGTCTTTTGCAAAATCAATTTTATTTCTCTATTAGTTAATTCAACTTGACCACTAGACTGAGGATGATAAGGAGATGCAATTCTATGGTTAACATCATATTTAGCAAGCAACTTACGGAAAGCACCATGAATAAAATGTGAACCACCATCAGTCATTAAATATCTAGGGACTCCAAACCTCGGGAAAATAACTTCTTTAAGCATTTTAATAGAAGTGTTATGATCATCACTACTAGTTGGAATAGCTTCTACCCACTTAGTAACGTAATCAACAGCAACTAAAATATGAGTATACCCATTGGATTTAAGAAAAGGTCCCATATAATCGAAACCCCAAACATCAAATGGTTCAATGACAAGTGAATAATTCATAGGCATTTCCTGATGTCTACCAACATTACCAATTCTTTGACATTCATCACAAGAAAGGACAAACTTACGTGCATCCTTGAAAAGAGTAGGCTAATAAAAACCAGATTGTAATACCTTGTGTGCAGTTCGGTCTCCCGCATGGTGTCCTCCATATGCCTCAGAGTGGCCCTTACGTAGGATTTGTTCCTGTTCATGCTCAGGTACACAACGTCTAATAATACCATCTACTCCTTCTTTATATAGATGTGGGTCATCCCAAAAGTAATGTCTTAAATCAAAGAAAAACTTTTTTCTTTTGTTGGTATGTAAAGCTAGGTGGTATGTATTTAGCAACAATGTAATTAGCATAGTCTGCATACCAAGGAGTATTACGAGAAGCATTTATCACGGCTAATTGTTCATCAGGAAAATCATCATTAATAGGAAGTGGGTCATCAAGAACATTTTCCATTCTAGACAAATTATCAGCTACGGGATTCTCAGCTCCCTTTCTATCAACAATATGTAAGTCAAATTCTTGTAACAGAAGAAGCCATCTAATAAGTCTAGGTTTAGCATCTTTCTTTTCCATAAGATATTTAATAGCAGCATGATCAGTGTGAACAGTAACTTTGGAATCAACAATATAAGATCTGAATTTATCACATGCAAACACAACTCCTAAAAATTCTTTCTGAGTAGTAGCGTAATTTCTTTGAGCACTATCTAGAGTTTTACTAGCATAATGGATAACATTTAATTCCTTATCAACTATTTGCCCTAGAATAGCACCAACAACATAATCACTAGCATCACACATAATTTCAAAGGGTAAATTCCAATCAGGTGGTTGAACGATAGGTGCAGAAATTAAGGCTTTCTTAAGTACTTCAAAGGCTTCTACACAATCATCATCAAAAATGAATGGAACATCTTTTTGCAAGAGATTGGTAAGAGGTCTAGAAATTTTAGAGAAGTCTTTTATAAACCTTCTATAGAAACCAGCATGACCACGGAAACTTCTTATACCTTTGATATCTTTAGGACATGGCATTTTCTCAATAGCATCAACTTTAGCTTTATCAACTTCAATACCTCTTTCAGAAATTTTATGCCCAAGGACTATACCTTCATTCACCATAAAGTGGCACTTCTCCCAATTCAAGACAAGATTAGTTTCTTCACATCTCTACAAAACTCGATCAAGGTTGCTCAAGCAATCATCAAAAGAAGTTCCGTAAACGGAGAAATCATCCATGAAAACCTCAACAATCTTTTCAAAAAAGTCAGAGAATATAGCAGTCATACATCTTTGAAAGGTAGCAGGTTCATTACATAAACCAAAAGGCATAAGACGGTAAGCATAAGTTCCAAAAGGACAAGTAAAGGTGGTTTTCTCTTGATCTTCAGGTGACACAGGTATTTGAGAGAAACCAGAATAACCATCTAGGAAGCAAAAGTGTGTATGCTTAGACAACCTTTCTAACATTTGATCAATAAAAGGCAAAGGGTAATGATATTTCCTAGTAGCTTTATTTAATTTCCTAAAATCAATTACCATCCTATAACCAGTTACAATTCTTTGCGGGATAAGTTCATTTTTATCATTAGGAACAACGGTAATACCTCCTTTCTTAGGAACACAATGAACATGACTTACCCATCTACTATCAGCTATGGGATAAATTATACCTACCTCCAGAAGCTTTAATATTTCAGTCCTTACCACATCCTTCATTCTAGGATTCAGCCTTCTTTGATGATCAACAACGGGTTTAGCATCTGGCTCCATATGAATTTTATGCTGACATAAAGTGGGACTAATGCCCTTAAGATCATCGAGAGTATATCCAATAGCTGCCCGGTGCTTCTTCAGAGTTTTAAGTAATCTCTTTTCTTCATGCTCTGAAAGGTTAGCACTAATAATAACAGGATATATCTTCTTTTCATCAAGATAAGCATATTTAAGAGTATCATGTAATTGCTTCAATTCAAACACAGGATCACCCTTGGGTTGAGGTGGATCTCCCAAGGTTTCAACAGGCAAATTATGTTTCAGAATAGGTGCTTGTTTAAAGAATAATTCATCTATTTCATTTCTTTCATTCATATTCATGTCATTCTCATGCTCAAGCAAATATTGTTCTAATGGATCACTAGGAGGCACAGCAATAGAAGCAAGACCAATAATTTCATCTTTATTGGGTAATTCTTTATCATGAGGTTGTCTACGAAACTTAGAGAAATTAAACTCATGAGACATCTCACCAAAATTAACACTAACAATTTCTTTAGTGCAATCAATCTTAGCATTAACAGTATTCAAGAAAGGTCTACCAAATATAATGGGACAAAAATCATCTTGTGGTGATCCAAGAACAAGAAAATCAGTAGGATATTTGATCTTACCACACAAGACTTCAACATCTCTAACAATCCCAAGTGGTGCAATAGTATCTCTGTTTGCAAGCTTAATAGTAACATCAATATCTTCAATCTCAACGGGTGCAATATTGATACGTCTCCAACGTATCTATAATTTATGAAGTATTCATGCCATGTTTATTATAGTTTTGTATGATTTTGGTGCACTTTTATATGGCTTTTATGTGATTTTCATGGACTAACATATTGACCTAGTGCCCAGTGCCAGTTGCTGTTTTCTGCTCGTTTTTTGGTTTTCCAGAAAATCTATATCAAATGAAGTCCAAATGCAGTGAAACTTTTTGACAATTTTTTCTGTAACATAAGAGACACTAGAAGCTTCGGGAGGAGGCCAGAAGACCCACAGTGGCCCCACGAGCCACCAGGGCGCGCCACCCCCCCACGCGCGCCCTGGTGCCTCGTGGGCCCCCTGTGGCCCTTCTTTGCGTGATTCCAACGCCAAAAAATTATATATATTCAGAAACCCCCGAAAGTTAACCTAGATGAGTTTTTACGCCGCCACAAGCCTCTGTACCAAGGAGATCCCATCTGGAGCCCTTTTCCGGCACCCTGCCGGAGGGGGGAAAGCATCACCGGAGGCCATCTTCATCATCCCGGTGGTCTCCATGATGAGGAGGGAGTAGTTCACCCTCGGGGCTGAGGGTATGTACTAGTAGCTATGTGTTTGATCTCTCTCTCTCTCTCGTGTTCTTGATTTGGCACGATCTTGATGTATCACGAGCTTTGTTAATATAGTTGGATCATATGGTGTTTCTTCCCTCTCTATCCTTGTTGTGATGAATCGAATCTTTTCCCTTTGAGGTTTCGTTATTGTCGAATTGAATATTTAAGATTTGAGAACACTTGATGTATGTCTTGCATATGAATACCTGTGGTGACAATGGGGTATTATATTGATTCACTTGATATATGTTTTGGCACTCAACTCGCGGATTCCCGCGGTGACATTGGGGTAATCTATGCATATGGGTTGATGCACGTTTTCATTATCTTTTCTCCGGTAGAAACTTTGGGGTGCTCCTTGGAGTTCTTTGTGTGGATTGAATATTATAATTATGAAGTTATTTGATGCATATCGAATAATCAACTCACGGATACTTGTGGTGACATTGGAGTATCTAGGTGACATTAGAGTTGGTTGATGTGTATCATATGGTGTTATTTTAGTACGAACTCTAGGGCTGTTTGTGACACTTATAGGAATAGCTCAATAGATCGACCAGAAAGGATAACTTTGAGGTGGTTTCATACCCTACAAACAATTTCTATCTTATGTTCTCCGCTAATAGGAACTTGGGAGTGATTCTTTATCGCACGTTGAGGGATGGTTATATGATCCAATTATGTTAGCATTGTTGAGAGATTGCACTAGCGAAAGTATGAACCCTAGGCCTTGTTTCTAAGCATTGCAATACCGTTTATGCTCACTTTTGTCAATTGCTACCTTGCTGTTTTTTTATTTTCAGATTATAAAAACCTATTTCTACTATCCATACTACACTTGTATCACCATCTCTTCGCCGAACTAGTGCACCTATACAATTTACCATTGTATTGGGTGTGTTGGGGACACAAGAGATTTCTTGTATTTGGTTGCAGAGTTGTTTGAGAGATACCATCTTCAACCTACGCCTCCCATGGATTGATAAACCTTAGGTCATCCACTTGAGGGAAAATTGCTACTGTCCTACAAAACTCTGCGCTTGGAGGCCCAACACGAGTCTACAAGAATAAGTTGTGTAGTAGACATCACCTGTCATCGGAATATACAAGCCAAGTTCTATAATGAAAAATTCCCACTAGTATATGAAAGTGACGAAATAGGAGACTCTCTATATGAAAAACATGGTGCTACTCTGAAGCACAAGTGTGGAAAAGGATAGTAACATTGCCCCTTCTCTCTTTCTCTCATTTTTTCTCATGGCTCTTTTTCGCCTCTTTTTTTTAGAACAATCTCATGGACCTCATCCCCACTTTTTCGAGGACTCATCAGTCTCCATCATTCTTTCCTCACTGGGACAATGCTCTAATAATGATGATCATCACACCTCTATTTACTTACAACTCAACATTACAACTCGATACTAGAACAAAAATATGACTCTATATGAATGCCTCTGGCAGTGTACCAGGATGTGCAATGATGCTAGCGTAACATGTATAACAATGATGAACGGTGGCTGAGCCACAAATACTATGTCAGCTATATGATCATGCAAAGCAATATGACAATGATGATGTATGTCATAAAAAACGGAATGGTGGAAGTTGCATGGCAATATATCTCGGAATGACTATGGAAATGCCATGATAGGTAGGTATGGTGGCTGTTTTGAGGAAGATATAAGGAGGCTTATGTGTGATAGAGCGTATCATATCACGGGGTTTGGATGCACCGGCGAAGTTTGCACCAACTCTCAATGTGTGAAAGGGCAATGCACGGTACCGAAGAGGCTAGCAAATTGCGGAAGGGTGAGAGTGCGTATAATCCATGGACTCACATTAGTCATAAAGAACTCACATACTTATTGCGAAAGTTTATTAGCCCTCGAAGCAAAGTACTACTATGCATGCCCCGAGAGGGATAGATTGGTAGGACAAGGTCCATCGCTCGTCCCCGACCGCCACTCATAAGGTAGACAATCAATAATAAATCATGCTCCAATTTCTTAGCATAATGACAGATCATACGTGCATGCTTCGGGAATCACAAACCTTAACACAATTATTCTTACTAAACCACAATTATCTACTAATACCTACCACATATTACCATCTTAATATCGCAAAACTATTGTAAGGAATCAAATTTATCATATTCAGTGATCTACATGAAAGTTTTTATTATATCCCTCTTGAATACCTATCATATTAGGACCAAATTCATAACCTGTGCATATTACCATTGCTATCATGAGACTCTCAAAAACATATAAGTGAAGCATGAGAGTGCAACTATTTCTTTAAAATATAACCACCACCGTGCTCTAAAATATATAAGTGAAGCACCAGAGCAACTGCCTAGCTCAAAAGATATAAGTGAATCACATAGAGTATTCTAACAGATCACGAATAATGCGTGTCCCTCTCAAAAAGGTGTGTTCAGCAAAGATGATTGTGACAAACTAAAAAGCAAACCAAAGCAAACAAACTATATCACAAGACGCTCCAAGTAAAACACATATCATGTGATGAATAAAAATATAGCTCCAAGTGACTTACCGATAGATTGTAGACGAAAGAGGGGATGCCTTCCGGGGCATCCCCAAGCTTAGAAGCTTGAGTATTCCTTGAATATTACCTTGGGGTGCCTTGGGCATCGCCAAGCTTAGGCTCTTGCCGCTCCTTATTCCTTTATCCATCGTAGTCTCACCCAAAACTTGAAAACTTCAGCACACAAAACTCAACAGAAACCTCGTGAGATCCGTTAGTATAACAAATAAATCTTTAACTTTAGGTACTGTTGTAAATTGATTCATATTTAATATTGGCATAATGCTACTGTACTCCAACTTCTCCATGACTCATACCCCCCGATACGATCCATAGATTCATCAAAATAAGCAAACTATGCAACAAAAACAGAATCTGTCTAAAAGAGAACAGTCTGTAAAGATCTGAATTAATGTTATACTTATGTAACTCAAAAAATTCTGAAAAATTAGGACAACGTGGGAAATTCATATATAAATACTGTGTAAAAAAATTAGAAGGTTCTGACACTCCAGCGAAAATTAGAAATTCTAGCACTGGACGCAAAAGTTTCTGTTTTCAAACAGCATCTATCATACTATCTTCCAAATCATCCCAAAGGCATTACTTGGCACAAACACTAATTAAAACATAAAAACACAATCATAACAGAAGCTATAATCATTCAAACACTCAAAAACAGAAGGTAAAAGCAAAAATTTATTTTATTCATTGGGTTGCCTCCGAACAAGCGCTATTGTTTTATGCCCCTAGCTAGGCATAATACATAGTTTCAAGTGTTGTCATCCTTCATGTTAATTCCATAAGTGGCCCTCATAATGGATTCATAAGGTGATTTAATTCTTTTTCTAGGGAAGTGTTCCATCCCTTTCTTTAGTGGAAATTGAAATCTTATATTACCTTCTTTCATATCAATAATAGCACCAATAGTTCGAAGAAAAGGCCTACCAAGTATTATGGGGCAAGAATGATTGCATTCAATGTCAAGAACAATAAAGTCCACGGGCACATAATTTCTATTTGCAAGAATAAGAACATCATTTATTCTACCCAATGGCTTTTCAATAGTGGAATCCGCAAGATGCAAATTAAGAGAACAAGGATCCATGTCGGTGAGGCCTAGCACATCACACAAAGACTTTGGTATAGTGGAAACGCTAGCACCAAGGTCACAAAGAGCATTACATTCATAATATTTAATTTTTACTTTAATAGTAGGTTCCCATTCATCTTGTAATTTTCTAGAAATTGATACTTCCAACTCAAGTTTTTCTTCACATGCTTTCATCATGGCTTCTACAATGTGTTTAGTGAAAGTCTTATTTTGTTCATATGCATTTGGTGAATTAATCATGGATTGAAACAAGGAAATACACTCAATTAAAGAACAACTATCATAATTAAAGTCCTTGTAATCCAAAGTAGTGGGTGCATTACTATTTAAAGTTTTGACCTCTCCAAACCCGCTTTTTTTCATTTTTATGATCAAGATTATCACCCTCCAAGCAAGTGGGACTCCTTCTATCTAAAGTTGACTCTTCTCCAGTCCCTTTTTCATCAAGTTTTATGTTACTAAATAATGATTCAATAGGAGTGACACCAATCATGTTAATATTTATAGGATTTTTCAGCGTTGGATTCACGCCAGGGGGATCCACGAGGGAGCGACAAGCTCGGTAGGCGCGTTCTGGGGGGGAGGGAGCGCCCCCAGGCTTGTCACTTCCTCGTGAGGCTTCTGGTCCTCCCTTGAAGCTTCGGGGGTCTCTTTTGGTCCATTAAAAATCACCGTAAATTTTCAGCCCAATCCGAGAACTTTTATTTCTGCACAAAAAACAACACCACGGTAGTTCTGCTGAAAACATCGTCAGTCCTGGTTAGTTCTAATCAAATCATACCAAAACCATATAAAATTGTTATAAACATGGCAAGAATACTTCATAAATTATAGATACATTGGAGACGTATCAGCATCCCCAAGCTTAATTCCTGCTCGTCCTCGAGTAGGTAAATGATAAAAGAAATAATTTATGAAGTGTGAATGCTAGCATAGTGTATAAATTTGATCAATGATAATATCAATCACTTTTTCTAGCTTCATTATATATCATAAACAGTAGCTCATCTCATAAAACTTCTCAATCAAGTAGCAAGCTATTCACATGCTAAAGTATACACCATAAACTTTCTTGAAAATTAACAAACTATGTTCTCAGTCATCAAACAATTGCAATTCATCTTATTTTCAGGAAGGGTCTATGTAAGAGCTTTGATTTAGCAAATTTCACATACTCAACTATCATATAGTCTTCCATGATTCCTGACACTCAAAGCATATTTTTAGAAAAAATCATTTCAGTCAAACACATAGGAAGATAGGGGCTTAATGTTTTGCCTCCCAACTTATTTATCTCAAGGATAATGTCAACAATAATAACTCATGATCACCTATATTCAACTGGATATATGTGCCTGGATCTTTCCCCACCACATGATGCTTGCCAAGAGAGAAAATAAAAATGGAATAGAGAAGAACACTATTGACTCTTGCATAAAAGTAAATACATAAAGTAAAAGATAGGCCCTTCGTAGAGGGAAGCAGAGGTTGTCATGCACTCTTTATTTTTGGATGTGCAAGCGCTTAATGCAAAGGAACGTCACTTTATATTGCCACTTGTGATAGCAACCTTTATTATGAAGTCCGTCGCTTTTATTTCTTCATCATCACAAGTTCGTACAAAGCTTATTTTCCCTTACAATAAAAGATCATACATATTTAGGAGCAAATTTTATTGCTTTTGCACCGATGACAACTTACTTGAAGGATCTTATTCAATCCATAGGTAGATATAGTGGACTCTCATGGCAAGAAACTGGGTTTAAGGGTTTTTGGATGTACAAGTAGTATTTCTACTTAGTACGAAATTTTGGCTAGCAAAAGATTATGAGCAAGCACCACATGTTAGAGGATCCAAGAACATATAACTTCTATGTGAATATAAACAAACATAACCCATTACGTTGTCTTCCTTGTCCAACATCAACTACTTGATCAAGGTTGAAAATAATTAATGGGGGCTCACAATCATAGAAGATGTCCAAGATAGTATATTTATATGTGAAATCTCTCTTCCTTCAATATTCTTTCATGAATTGTTCAAGTGACCAATGCTGTGTTTGCTAACTTTCAATAATTTTTACCACTTATACTTCTTTTATGTGAAGTCAATACTCCCCATGAGACAAGCATATGAAGCATATATAATTTCATATTTATGACATTTAATTCATTCAACAATTTACGCTTGGGATATAAGTGAAGCACTAGAGTAAATGACAAACTACTCCAAAAGATATAAGTGAAGAACAAAGAGTAGTTAAGTGAATGGGTAGCTATGTGAAGACTCTCTCTCAATAAAAACTTTCGTATCTAAATGTTTTATTCAAACAAACAAAATAAAAGAAAAGGACACTCCAAGAATAGCACATATCATGTGAACAAGTAAAAACTTAGGCTAACCGATAGGTGTTGATGAAGAAAGGTGGGATGCCTACCGGGGCATCCCCAAGCTTAGTTGCTTGAGACTTCTTGGAATGTTATCTTTGGGTGCCTTGGGCATCCCCAAGCTTGAGCTCTTGCGTCTCCTTAATTCCTCTCATATCATGGCTTCTCCCAAATCTTAAAAACTTCATCCACACAAAACTCAACAAGAACTCGTGAGATAAGTTAGTATAAATCAACTCAAAACCTTAACATTCTCTACTGTAACAAATCACTAAAATTATAATTAAACATTGCATACTAAATTCCTCTGCATATTTAATACTCCTATCCACAAATAGAAACATTAAACAAGCAAACATGTGCAAACAATGCAACTATAACAGCAATCTGCCAAAACAGAACAGTCTGTAAAGGGGGAATGAAAATTCATACTTCCCTAACTCCAAAAATTCTGAAAAATTACCAAGTGACAGATAACTCATGCATGCTTAATGTGTAAAAAATTCAGATTTTTATCATGTTCTGAAAATTCACATAAATTCAAGACATAACAGAAAACTTTCTGTTTTCAAACAACAACACATAAACTTGCAAACTGAGCATGGTAAAGGCTATAATTGGCATCTTATTGAACTAAAAGATACAAAACATGATTCTAAATAACAGCAAGCAAAGAAAACTAAAATAAAATGAAGCTCCAAGAAAAACACATATTATGTGACGAATAAAAATATATCTCCGAGTGAGGTTACCGATAGTGTTGAAGACGAAAGATGGGATGCCTTCCGGGGCATCCCAAGCTTGGAAGCTTGAGTCTTCCTTGAATATTACCTTTGTGCGCCTTGTGAATCCCAAATCTTAGGGTCTTGCCACTCCTTATTCTCCTCATATCGATATCTCACCCAAAACTTGAAAACTTCAATCACACAAAACTTAACGAAACTCCGTGAGATAGGTTAGTATGAAAATAAATCATTCACTTTGGTACTATCAAGAAAAGATTCATAATTGTTCTCACATAATTCCTACTATATTCTATCATATCCACAATTTATATTACTCAATATAAGCTATGGAAACACTAAAACAAGCAAACTATGCAATAAAGACAGAATCTGTAAAAAACAGTACAACATGTACTGAGCGAATTAAAAGGCATACTTCTGTACCTCCAAAAATTCTGAAACATTAGGACAACGTAAACTATTTGTAACCCAATACTGTGTAACAATTTCAGAATTTTCTCACGCTCCATTACAGAATAGAAATTCCAGCACTGGACGCAAAAGTTTTTGTTTTTGCACAGAATCAAATCAACAAGTATCCACACTATCCCAAAGGCTTTACTTGGCACATTATTGAAACAAAACATATAAAACATGATTACTAAGTAGCTTAATCATGTGGACACACAAAAACAGTAGGTATAAATATTGGGTTATCTCCCAACAAGCGCTTTTCTTTAATGCCTTTTAGCTAGGCATGATGATTTTAATGATGCTCAGATAAAAGTGAAGAATTGAAACATAATGGGAGCATCATGAATCATGGCAAGCACATTTAAGCCTAACCCACTTCCTATGCATAGGGATTTTGTGAGCAAATAATTTATGGGAGCAAGAATCAACTAGCATAGGAAGGCAAAACAAGTATAACTTCAAAAATTTCAACACATAGAGAGGAAACTTGATATTATTAAGATATGTAGAAGCATATATTCCTCTCTCAAAATAATTTTTAGTAGCATAATGAAGAAATTCAACAATATATCCATCACACAAAGCATTCCTTTCATGATCCACAAGCATAGAATTTTTACTACTCTCCACATAAGCAATTTTCTTCTCATTCATAATAGTGGGAGCAAACTCAAGAAAATAACTATCATGAGATACTTGATTGGCATAATCCAATTGAAAATTAAAATCACGATGACAAGTTTCATAGTTATCATTATTCTTTATAGCATACATGTCATCACAATAATCATCATAGATAGCAACTTTGTTGTCATAATTAATTGAAACCTCTTCCAAAATAGTGGATTCATCACTAAATAAAGTCATGATCTCTCCAAATCCACTTTTATCATTGTAATCATCATAAATAGGAGGCATGCAATCATCATAATAAATTTTCTCATCAAAACTAGGGGGATTAAAAGATCGTCTTCATCAACCATAGCATCCCCAAGCTTATGGCTTTGCATATCATTAGCATCATGGATATTCAAAGAATTCATACTAAAAAGATTGCAATCATGCTTATCATTCAAAGAATTTATGCTAAACATTTTATTGAATTCTTCTTCTAACACTTTAGCACAATTTTCTGATCCATCATTTTCAAGAAATACATTATAGAGATGAAGTAATTGAGGCAACCTCAATTCCATTTTTTTGTTAGTTTTATTTTATAAACCAAACTAGTGATAAAACAAGAAACTAAAAGATTCAATTGCAAGATCTAAAGATATACCTTCAAACACTCACCTCCCCGGCAACGGCGCCAGAAAAGAGCCTGATGTCTACTATGCAACTTTATTCTTGTAGACATTGTTGGGCCTCCAAGTGCAGAGTTTTTTAGGACAACGGCAAATTTCCCTCAAGTGGATGACCTAAGGTTTATCAATCCATGGAAGGTGTAGGATGAAGATGGTCTCTCTCAAACAACCCTGCAATCAAATACAAGAAATATCTTGTGTCCTCAACACACCCAATACAATGGTAAATTGTATAGGTGCACTAGTTCGGCGAAGAGATGGTGATACAAGTGTAGTATGGATAGTAGATATAGGTTTTTTTAATCTGAAAATATAAAAACAGCAAGGTAGCAAGTAGTAAAAGTGAGCACAAACGGTATTGCAATGCTTGAAAACAAGGCCTAGGGTTCATACTTTCACTAGTGCAATCTCTCAATAGTGCTAACATAATTGAATCATATAACAATCCCTCAACGTGCGACAAAGAATCACTCCGAAGTTTCTATCGGAGAACGTAGGACAAAAACGTGTATCAACCTATGTGTCTAGATTACCCCAATGTCACCACGGTTGAATACCAAAACAGACATCAAGTAACTCAATAGAATACCCCATTGTCACTACGGGTATCCACATGCAAGACATACATCAAGTGATCTCAAATCCAATATTCAATCCAACATAACGAAACCTCAAAGAGCAAGACTCAATTCATCACAACAAGATAGAGAGAGGGAAGAAACACCATATGATCCAACTATATTAACAAAGCTCGCGGTACATCAAGATCGTGCCAAATCAAGAACAGAGAGAGATCAAACACATAGCTACTGGTACATACCCTCAGCCCCGAGGGTGAACTACTCCCTCCTCGTCATGGAGATCGCCGGGATGATGAAGATGGCCTCCGGTGATGATTTCCCCCTCCGGCAGGACGTCGGAACAGGGCTCCAGATGAGATCGCATCGGTACAGAGGCTTGCGGCGCCGGCGTGGAAGTTCTAGGTTTCTTTTCGGAGTTTTCTATATTTATAAGATTTTTCAGCGTTGGATTCACGCCAGGGGGGCCCACGGGGGAGCGACAAGCTCGGTAGGCGCGTCCTAGGGGGGAGGGCGCGCCCCGCAGGCTTGTCGCTTCCTCGTGAGGCTTCTACTCCTTCCTCAAAGCTTCGGGGGTCTCTTTTGGTCCATAAAAAATCACCGTAAATTTTCAGCCCAATCCGAGAACTTTTATTTCTGCACAAAAAACAACACCACGGTAGTTCTGTTGAAAACAGCGTCAGTCCCGGTTAGTTCTAATCAAAACATACCAAAACCATATAAAATTGTTATAAACATGGCATGAATACTTCATAAATTATAGATACGTTGGAGACGTATCAATGGCTCTGTAGGGATCTATAAAGAAAAGGTACATGGACTTCGCCTGGTTGAAATAACCATGGCTCTACAAAGATCTCAGATTCACTAGCTTGAGGCTAGTGATGCTAATACCTCTTTTTTTCATATGCATGCTATCCATAGAAGAAGGGAAAAAATTATTTCAAATTTAAAGGATGGGCAATATATACTCTAAGCATGAAGAGTTGGATGCATTTTTCACAAGCATTCCAAGGAAAGAATCAGTCATCCTGCAAACAAAGCACATGACTTTAACTGGGGTTTTCTTGGAGGGAAAACTTTTGATCTAAATCATCTTGAGGAGGCCTTTTCGAAAGAAGAAATCATTGAAGCTACCAAGGACATGCCAAAACAGAAAGTTCCTGGGCCTCACAGATTCACCATGGGTTTATATGTTAAGTGTTGGTCACTGATAAAGGAAGCCTTAATTACCTCTTTCAATAATTTGTTTCATCTTGATGGCATTGAAGAATTCAACAATGCTTTCTTAGTCTGGCTTCCCAAGCAACAAGGTGCTTCAGGTGAGTGATTATAGACCAATAAGTCTTGTACACAGTTTTGCGAAGATTTTCTCAAAGGTTCTTGCAAGGCACCTAGCTACAGAACTTTGAAAACTTGTTAGTAGCAACCAAGGTGCCTTCATGAAAGACCGGTCTACCCATGATATTTATGTTAGTAAATGTGTCTGCCAAAATTTTAAAGCAGAAATAATGCATCAACATCTTGTTAAAGCAGTACATGGTGAGAGCCTTTGATTCAGTCACGTGGCTTTATCTTTTGGAAACTTTGAGAGCTAAAGGCTTTGGGCCTGGATGGAGAGCTTGTGTTGCCTTCTTCGGCGTCGTCACGAATCCTACCGAATGGCGTTCCCGAGCCCCTGATATGGCATGGTTGTGGTCTTCGCCAAGGGGATCTCTTTTACCCATGCTTTTTATTCTTGCCATGGATGTAATCAATTTATTAATGTCCAGATAATCTGGGTCTCCTATCTCCTTTCCCTATGGACTTGAGGCACATGCGGATGATGTTATTGTCTTTCTACGGACTTTGTCGGTTGACGACCACTGGGTTATGTCCAAGTGGTCATTTGCTGTTGGAGATTTTTAAGGGGGGCCTCGGGCTTGAGTTGTAATCTTCTCAAAAGCTCCGTCTCCCACATAACTTGTGATGATTATTTTTCCATGTTGTGATGTAGCCTAATTGGCCGCAAGCAGTGGCGATTCTACTATATAGGCTTCAATAGGCTGAAGCCTACCCTCCGATTGTGCTAGAAATAGATTAGTACTGTATATATGTATAGGCCTTCAGCCATGCAAGCTAATCACTAAAGAAATCACGCTCATATACATGCCACAGTTCTGGATGAAGCAAACATCATGTGTGGTTAATTAGCGCATGTGACCCAACTATCTAGCTGGTTTCAATCCTTTCTCTCACATCGTCCAGTCTTACGCAGCATGATGCAAACGACGCGAGCGGCGGCTGAAAGCAATATGAGCGAGACCTTTCTAACCAAGCAACTTCTTAAAAAAAATGTCGATATAAACCAAAAGACGGAGACAAAACCAAAAACTGGGTGTATCACCGTCCTAGAGTAGCCGGCACCGAGGAGGGCCGCAAGATAATACAACTCTAGCAAGACACGGCGTATCAACATCCCCTCAACAGGATGCCGCCACCATGAACATACAATACTTATGCAAAAAATATTTCATCTATGATTTGAAATTTAAAGTTAATGAACCTATACTTGTAAAAAAAATCTTAATTTGGATTAAAGTCTAAGTTTTGAGCCCACCCTCTATTTTCATCCTAGATTCGCCACTGGCCGCAAGCTTGAACATATGCCCTTAACCTATCTCAGCCAGTCGGTAAACTACAAAAAGGCAGGTAAAGAAGATTTTAGAGGCTCTTGGACATCCTTAGAGCGAGACTTGCCTCTTAGAGGACTGCTATGCTGACTCAAAGTGGTCATCTAGTGCTTATTCAGTCAATGCTTACTTCCATTGCTATATTTCATCTTCTATCCCTAGACCCTCTGTCATGGGTCTTAATGGCTAACAAGATTCATCTCGTGCTACTTTGGAGGGGTTTTGAGGATGCGGTTGGAGGGCATTGACCTGTCAAGTGGGAGGTGGTTTGCAATCACAGAGATGTTGGTGACCTTGGTGTTACTAATCTGGCTGGCTTCAGTTTGGCCATGAAGCAGCGGAGGGCTTGGCTTGCTCGCGTGGATGCTAACAAGTCGTGATACACCTAGGGGTGCCTCTTTGCATTCGTGACTTGGAGAAATTCAACGCTGCTGCCGAAGTGTCGCTAGGCAATGGAGAGTGCACATATTTTTGGTACGATGCTTGTCTTGAGTGTGCTCCCCTTGCTGCCATTGCGCCTGGCATTATCGAAGTTGTCCTTGAGCACATTAAATCTAGGAGATCAACCACTTCAGCTTTGGAGGGAGGTGAATGGCTAAAGGATTTCAAAGATCCTCTTTCAATTGAAAAACTCCTCCAGCTACTTAATCTTTGGGATGCCATTCATGAGGTTCAACTAGACCATGATTGTGATGACATATGGTATGGACTCCTGGGCCATCTAGACATTTTTCTTCCAAAACTGCTTACTTGGAAAATTTCGAGGGGCTTCCTTCGTGCATATCGGCCAAAGCGATTTGGAATCTTGGGCCCCCATTCGCTGCAAATTGTTCATTTGGCTTGTTGTACATAAGAGGATTTGGATTGCCGATCATTTTGCTAAGCAAGGCCTTCCCCATAATGATGGTTGTGTTTTTTGCTGCAGCTTTTTTCAAGATGCATACAATCTCCTGATGGGTTGTGTGGTCGTTAACATCATTTGGGCCAGAGTGCTCAGACGGCTTGGTCTTTCGGTCCTTGCTCCTTCCATGGAAAGTAGTTACATTGAGTGGTGTGCAGCCAGGGATGGTGTTGCTGCTCATGATAAAAAGAAGCTCAATAGTGCGATCTTGTCGGTCGCTTAGTCCATCTAGAAAGAACACAATAACAAGGTTTTTGAGGGCAAGTCAGCCCCACTGGACTACGTGGTTAGCCTCATCAAGTACTCTACGTTCGAATGGTTTAAGGCTGGGGCTAAGTGCTTCGAATCCCTGTTTGTGCAGAGCTGGTGGTTGTGCTCTAGGTAATGTGTGGTCATGAACCTGAGTTTATGTGTGCTGCGCTGGTTGCATGCCTGCAGCGGAGGTGCAGCATGGGCAATTGCTAGGACGCAGAGTTTCTGAGCTCAAGCTCACATGCTCCATTTGCTATAATTAAAATCCAAAAAATACTTAAAAAGTCTAAAAAATACTTTAAAAAATAAAAAAGAATGTCAAAAAACATTGATGTGTGTTTCACATGCATGCACAATTTCGCAATGAAATGATACAAGCATCGATTTTACTTTTTTGCCCAGACCTCCATAAATGTCATTCCATCACGAAAATTTGCACGCATGTGAAACACACATCAATGTTTGTTACCAAAAAAATCAGGTTTTTTTTGAATTGTTTTTTTTTTAAATTGGATTTTATTGTAGCAAAGGATGCATGTGAGATCGAGCTCACAAGAGCACTTTCGCAATTGCCAGGACTTTGCCTCGCATTAGGTGTGTTCCTCTGCTTCAGCAGCTTGGTTGCTTCGACTTGGTTCTAGCTGCAAGTCGAGTTTTCACTCTGATGGTTTTGCCGCAGGTCAGGCTTGCGTCGCAGCCTACGAGCTGCTGGTAGTTGTGTGGACAGATGGTTGTCATCCCTCCTGCCGATTTCTTCCATGTTTTTCTGATGGACTGTTGTTTCTAGAGAAAAGGCATCGACCGAGCCCGAGCCTAGCCCGACTTTGAATTAACAAAGCCATCAACAGACCATGATTACACACATACGTCCATAGGCAAAGAGAAAGAAAAACATAATGGTAAGATACAATGGCGCTGGATAGCAGCAAACTGCCTCACATGCTATGAACAATGAAGATAAACAATGGAGCATGAAGCCGAAGGCGTCGAGGACCTCCTCCGTGAAGGAAGCACCAAGAACAAGAATACGCAGGCGAGAGGAAGACCGACACCAATGGGGAATGCCATCACCAAGCAACTACGGACCCCGCCACAACACATCCAACCATATCCATCTCTAAAGGCCACAACCTCCTCACCTAGATCGAAAGACGCCGCACCGTCGCAAGATGGATAAGTGTTCCCCCAAGAACTATAGTGGATGCCGCCGGAAGATGGCCACATAGAGAGGGTCAGCGCACCCTCGACGAGCCGCCGGAGGCTCTCCTATGTAGCTGCTCCTCCGCTTGGGTTGCTGCTAGTAGCTGTAGTTAGTTTCTGGTCGCTGTTGTTTTTTACGTTTAAATTCTCTTAGCTACTTGAGTTGGAGATCGTTTGTACTTAGATGACCAAAAGCACTATTTTGACCGTTTGAGGTAAGTTTAACACAAAATGAACCCTTTTGAAATTTTTAGCACGACCTGACTTCTTTTTTGCAGCGCCAAACTGCCGTGCCGTGCGTTTCTACTGCACTAAGAAACGCCATCACCCATGGCGTAAAGTCGCTGCCTCCCAACTGCAGTGATGGCTGGTGGTGGTACATAGAAACACCGACAACTTTGGCGTTTCTATGTGTAGAAGGAACGCCACAAGACTGGGTGTTTATCAAAAGGCTCAAATCATGCTAAAAATTCTGTGGGGAGTCAAATAGTGCTAAACTTACCCAAAGGATCAAACCAATGATTTTGGCCTACTCAGATGTGGTTTCTTCTCCTTTTCTTTCTATCTATTTTTTCACATGTAGTCCTCTTGCATGGTTCATAAAAAACATATGCACAGTTTAGTTTCAACTATATGTCGTCTTGCTGCGAACTAAGCATAGTTTAGATATGGTTATGTTCCTTGTTGCCCTCACATATTTTGTAGAATTTTTTCAGATTTTCTGGCACTACTTGTTGACACACGAACACGTCACCGTGTACCCTCGACGCCGGGGGTGATGCACCGCAGCTCACGTCGAAGGAGGACCGTCCGGCAGCGCGATACGCAAGACAGCCGGTGGACGCTTTTGTAAACCCAAAGCCCCGCTCACCCGGGAGGGACCCCGTCAGGGCTCGCGGCAGCTATGGGCTGCCCTAGGTCGATTCGCTCGCCCCTAGAGCCTCGTGGATCCGCAGCCCTCCGGCGTGGAAGGCTAGCGAAGAACGAGAAAGAAAGATACAAGGGTAGGAGATAAAAAGTAGATGAACACGAAAAAGTAGATTGATAGATTGGTTCGATTGGTGTTGTTTCAATCGGCCGTCACCCCCAACATATATAAGAGGCGGCTGGACTTTCCGTACAAGCAAAGGATTCATCTAGGCTTTCCTTACAAGAAAATTACATCAATTCACGTCCTAGAGTCCTAGTTCTAGTCCCACTCGGATTCAGCCCGAATCTGGTCCAATCTTCTGTCTTGCTCCTTGCATGGGCCGTGGAATCTGCATATGACTTCCGATGGAGACGGTTCAAATACCAATTTTGTGCGCTTCGACGAGGCCGACAATCCGTATGTTGATCACTTTTCCAAATAAGGCCATCTTGAATACTCCCCGGGGTCATCTTTAATTTCGAGTCGGACTCGGTCATGTAGCTGACTGTACCGTCCGACTCTTGTAGCGTCTCTGCAGGTCGTATACTATGTCGGATGATGATGACTCCAAAAGCAAAGTTTACCGTTTCGACGTTAAGAACAACTTTCATGTTGACCACTTTTTCATCCGAAGCCATCTAGATAATCTTTTGAGCCCAACTTCAGCTTCTGGTCGGATTGGCCTTGACAGTTTCCACCCCGGCAAGCTTTTCCCGGCAAGCTTTCCACCCCGGCAAGCTTTCACACCGGCAAGGTTTCCACCCCGGCAAGCTTTGCCCGGCAAGCTTTTTGCCCGGCAAGCTTTTTGCCCGGCAAACTTTCTGGCTGCACCTTGCGGGTCTTTTTTGGGGCAGTAAACGACCTCGGATGAAAATGCGTCCAAAAGCAAAGTTGACCGTTTCGACGAGACGAACAACTTTCATATTGAACGTTTTTCGATTCGAGACCATCTTCTGGGCCAAAAAGGTCGCGCAAAACATCTGAATTGTGGCGCTACCCATCAGACATGTGTATGGTGGGGCGCGCCATATTTCGCCTCCTGACAGGGCTGCCTTCCGATAGCTCTAACTTTTGCATACGAATTCGGATTGAGACGATTTTTATATCAAAATCAACTGTTTCGACGAGACGAAGACAATCCGTGTAGAAACTTTTCTCATATGAGGCCGTCTTGGGGGCGTAATCAGCCGAATAGTGTTCTGGATACAAAATCTCAGTACTTCGAACACAACTTCAGCCTTAGAAATAAGATCGGATGGCTATGGCCCAAATATCAAAGTTTCTCCTTTCGACAATACGGAACTTTCTCACTTTGAGCACTTTTTCATTTGAGGTTGTCTTAATTATGTTTTTGACCATGCCAAAATCTGGTGTCAACACATGCCCCCCTGTTTTTCGGCAAAGCTTGCATGCCGAAAAATAATTTGCACCATGTTTGTTCTAAGGACGATGTCAACACTCCATCGGCTGTGCATACTGAGGACGATAATTGTTATCGGCCATATGCTCAGGTTTGCTGCCACTTGGGATTTCTTCAGATATTTGCCGCTTCAAAGCCCATGACGGGTGTATAAAATGTCTCTGTGTATGCATCCCATGGGAATCTTTGCTTGCTTCGAACAACTTTGCCCAAGCACCTCAACAGAATATTGCCAACCATTCGGCAACACAGATCATCAAATATCAAAGGATATATTAAGTCATGTGCCGAACAATCTTGCTTCACTCGGATCCTGCAAATGACTGATACTCAGATTTCTCCAGTTAGCTTTCTGGCTCGCACTAGATCCTTCATTACTGGCTGAATCAACTAAGGAGTCGGCCACACTGACCGATTCAAAGATGAGTCAGCCGTACACTCCTCACAAGCCGAGTGAATAAATAAGTCGGCTTTGCTGGTATTGCAAAGACTGAACATCGGCTATAGGAGTACCAGACAAACCATGATGAACACCGCTAGCCAGATGCCCGCTTTGCCAATACAATGAACTCTCAGGGCGATATTAAAATATCGGCCATGCATTCTTATCTCAAAGGAGCTTGGGAATCTGTCCACCAAAGTATGAATAGCCGAAACAAATCAGACATTTCAGCTGGGGATAAATTGTTGGGCACAAACTCTGATGGGAAGGTTGCAGAACATGCATGATGCGCCGTTTGGAGTCTCGTATAGTGACATAAAAATCGTTGTTTTCGCCTACCGGCTTCACGCTTGTCCTCCCTTACTCCTGCCGGCTTCACAACAGGAGCTTGCACATCATTCTCGCCTTGATGGCTTCCCTTGGGGACCCATGCCATATTCCTCTCCTCCAACTCTTTGACCCTGAGCCGCTTCAGCTTTCTTTTTTGCCAATGTGATAAGCCGAGTGAGCATCCCGGCTGTGATTTTATTTTATGCTCTAACAACTCTTTCCTGGCTTTGGGCACCTCCGGCTTGGCTTGTCCAAACTCGGCGATTGGGTCTTTGAATGTTACTCGCTTCACTTCCTTTCCCTTAGTAGCCAACGTAGACTCGGCAGGCTTTTTGTTGTTCGGAGTCGGATCTAAAATAACACACTTGCGGCCATCTTTTTTCACTTGGTAAACTTGCTTGACCATGTCAATCTTCTTCGCCGAGCTCCAGACCGATTCTTTTTGGTTGAGTCGGTCTTTAACATGTGGTTGTTGAACAAACGATGATCCTCTCGGAGCTGCATAATTTTGGTGAAGCGGCTTAGAATATGATGTACGGTGTGCCCTCGATTTATACCTGTCCCATGATTGATATGAATAATAGTCAGCATGAGAAGGTACGTATGACATCGGCATTGGTGACCCAAAAGGAGGATACGGAGTCAACTCCTTCCTTCGCCAATCCTGGTGTTCAGATTTATTCCTTGGGGGTGACTTCGATGCCTTTGTTTCACTCGGCCGATAAGCACACTTCTCCTCACTCAACTTATGATATTTTTCCAATAACTGCGCGAAAGTGACTTTCGGCTTTTTACCTTTGTGCTTACCGCGACCTTTTCTTTCTTTGGTTGTGTGTGCATCGGTCTTTGAATTTTCTTGTTGCCCCCCAGTGCTAGATGTGTCAGTTGTAGCTTTGATGGAATTCCCGTCTTCAATATTGTTCCTGATGCACTCTTGAATGATTACCTCGCTTGAAGATTTGATCACATCATCATTAGCATATACCAGTCCGTCTTTGGATGAGCCGGCTTGAGGTAGCCGAGTCAACACTCGATCGCCATCAAGACCAATCTGAGTCGACTGGCCGTATGCTTGTGCCTCAACGAGCTCCAATCGTCCTTTGTTGGCCGATTGTGTGGCTTGATGAATCACATTGTTGTCTTTGACATTCTGTTCAAACGAACATTGCATTTGCTCTTGTCTTGATGGCTCGACATCGTGATCAATTATAATAATAGGATTAGTTGGCGACGCACCGACGATGTGATCACTTATGCCCAGACTGAAAGTACACTGCTCGTCCATTAACTGATATTGTGATACCGGCTCTGGAGCAAACCAACCGAGTGGTGCCGGTTTAACGCCATCCGACTCAGCTATGCATTGATTTTCGTCCTCCTTCCCCGATGCTCTTGAATCGGCTATCTCGGAGGACTTTGGACCTGGCTTTTTGTTTCTGCAACCAAAGTAACTACAGAATATACGTCTCATTTGATACCAAATGTTAGCCAAGCATGAAACAATCAAAGCTACCCATATGAACATAATTTTCAGTCGGCATAATGGGAAAAGCTTTGGTTGCGATAATCTATCACTAGCAGCCTCTATGAATGGTACAATATGTTGACTAGCATGATTAGTGACAGGACTATTTCTAACAAACAAGTTACTCATCTCGATTGGTCTTTCCAAGTTAATTATGATCTTGCTAATGGATGCATCAATGATATATTTTCGACCGAATCGGAAAGCGAGTAAATTATCTGCTAGACGTACCTTTGCGACAAGGTTGGTGGAATATGATGATCGTATATGTGGAACAATGCCTTGCTCCACCCCAAGATGATCCTCCAACGCCTCATCTTCTTCTTCTGGATTTCGTGCCTCGTCACTCGGATTACCCGAATAGATTCCACTCGAACGCTCTTTGTCAGTTGAACTTTGCTTGGCTGCATGTTCTTGTTCTTGATGTTCATTGTTAACCGAACTGTGTTCAGCCATATCACTTTGTTCTTGATGCTCACCAATTCCTTTAGCACGAAACTCATAGGGCAGCATGTAAGCTCCCTCACATCCAGAAAAATCGAGCACGGCCAATTTGCTGCGTTTGTCGTTCCTTTGCTCGGTGAAGCTTGCATCATCTATTTTGGTACACTCGACAATAACTGGCTCGATGCACTCGATATTAGCCGGTGATTCACTCGGATGACTCAATGCACTCGGCCTTGACTGGCTCGATGCACTCGGTTGGCTCAATGCACTCGGCCTTAACTGGCTCGATGCACACGATATTGACTCTATGCACTCGACCTTGGCCGTCTCGGTGCTCAATCCGGTTTCAACCGAATCCATCATTGTCTTGGCTTTAAAGGAACCGTTTGACTCGGCTATAGACGACTTAGTCATATTTGACTCGGTTTCAACCGAATCAACCGTATTAACCGAGTGAATCCTTTTTTGTTGTTCAGCTTGCAAAGCTTCTGTTTTATCTTGCCTCAACATCGTGGAAGGTCCAACATGGTTGCTGCATAGAGGAAGGGACTTGACGTATTCCTGTAAATCTTCCTCTTCACGCTTCTTCTTGAGTGCTTCATAAGCCTGTCGATATTCTGCTGGTAACTCCTCAAGAGTCGGTGTGATAAAATTGTTGACGCAATTGCCTGTGAGCTTTGGCTTGACCTTGTCCATTCGGGCCACATATTTTTCTTTAAATTCGGCCCTGCTTGGTTCGGCTTGCCCCCCCAATGCTTTTATGATATTTCGGCAATGAACTGATGTTGCCAAAATTTTGCAATTGTATAGGGGGTGTATGACACGCTGCAATGATAGGTGAAGACGTATGCACTGTTGTTGAACCATATTTCCTCTCGCCAATTTGGTCAATTGGCACCACATCATCTTCTTGCAAAACCCTAGCTCTTATTGCCTCATAATCAGGAACCATCCCCTTATCATGTTGCTCAAGGCAAAGAGCGCTAATCTTCTTGTTTTGGGCTAAACTTTTTAAAGCAGCCAGAGCCACCTCATCTCCTGCAATATTAGGCACGGATGCTCCTGTATATTCTTCATTCATTCGGCCATAACCACGAAGGTGAGCCGAGTCATGAATATTTTGAGTTGTATTTTCTGCCAAAAAATTAATCTCATGAGGTGTAGTATATGATGACTGAGGATAACCGGCCAAATTGCTAATGAAAGCAGGGCCGATTCCCCCATCCATCGGCATGTTTGGGGATGAACCCGCATATTGCGAGCCGGCTGCCGATGGGTAAAACTGTGAGACACCCTCCTGTACATGTAGTTTCCTATATTGATCACTCGAACTCATCGTGTTGTTCATCGGCATATTGAAAGGAGTTGCCGATGCACGAAAGTTCGGATCCATAAGTTGCATGTCATGATTATGTAATTTCCAAGCTTCTCCAACAGGATACTTAGTCGCCTTTTCTTGTTAGAGCTAGCCGACATGGCATGCCCATCAAAGGATCTAGTGACAACAACATAATGGCTATTTGCATCCACATAAGCAGATTTATGATACATGTTACCGTGTAGATTGCAGCCGCTTGATGACGCTCTCCTCGTAGCAAGAACGGGCTGGAGACCGTTCGAAGCTTCGTCCCCAGCGGAGTCGCCAAAAAGTGTGTTGACACACGAACACGTCACCGTGTACCCTCGACGCCGGGGGTGATGCACCGCAGCTCACGTCGAAGGAGGACCGTCCGGCAGCGCGATACGCAAGACAGCCGGTGGACGCTTTTGTAAACCCGAAGCCCCGCTCACCCAGGAGGGACCCCGTCAGGGCTCGCGGCAGCTATGGGCTGCCCTAGGTCGATTCCCTCGCCCCTAGAGCCTCGTGGATCCGCAGCCCTCCGGCGTGGAAGGCTAGCGAAGAACGAGAAAGAAAGATACAAGGGTAGGAGATAAAAAGTAGATGAACACGAAAAAGTAGATTGATAGATTGGTTCGATTGGTGTTGTTTCAATCGGCCATCACCCCCAACATATATAAGAGGCGACTGGACTTTCCGTACAAGCAAAGGATTCATCTAGGCTTTCCTTACAAGAAAATTACATCAATTCACGTCCTAGAGTCCTAGTTCTGGTCCCACTCGGATTCAGCCCGAATCTGGTCCAATCTTCTGTCTTGCTCCTTGCATGGGCCGTGGAATCTGCATATGACTTCCGATGGAGACGGTTCAAATACCAATTTTGTGCGCTTCGACGAGGCCGACAATCCGTATGTTGATCACTTTTCCAAATAAGGCCATCTTGAATACTCCCCGGGGTCATCTTTAATTTCGAGTCGGACTCGGTCATGTAGCTGACTGTACCGTCCGACTCTTGTAGCGTCTCTGCAGGTCGTATACTATGTCGGATGATGATGACTCCAAAAGCAAAGTTTACCGTTTCGACGTTAAGAACAACTTTCATGTTGACCACTTTTTCATCCGAAGCCATCTAGATAATCTTTTGAGCCCAACTTCAGCTTCTGGTCGGATTGGCCTTGACAGTTTCCACCCCGGCAAGCTTTTCCCGGCAAGCTTTCCACCCCGGCAAGCTTTCACACCGGCAAGGTTTCCACCCCGGCAAGCTTTGCCCGGCAAGCTTTTTGCCCGGCAAACTTTCTGGCTGCACCTTGCGGGTCTTTTTTGGGGCAGTAAACGACCTCGGATGAAAATGCGTCCAAAAGCAAAGTTGACCGTTTCGACGAGACGAACAACTTTCATATTGAACGTTTTTCGATTCGAGACCATCTTCTGGGCCAAAACGGTCGCGCAAAACATCTGAATTGTGGCGCTACCCATCAGACATGTGTATGGTGGGGCGCGCCATATTTCGCCTCCTGACAGGGCTGCCTTCCGATAGCTCTAACTTTTGCATACGAACTTGTATTGAGACTATTTTTATATCAAAATCGACCGTTTCGACGAGACGAAGACAATCCGTGTAGAAACGTTTCTCATATGAGGCCGTCTTGGGGGCGTAATCAGCCGAATAGTGTTCTGGATACAAAATCTCAGTACTTCGAACACAACTTCAGCCTTAGAAATGAGATCGGATGGCTATGGCCCAAATATCAAAGTTTCTCCTTTCGACGATACGGAACTTTCTCACTTTGAGCACTTTTTCATTTGAGGCTGTCTTAATTATGTTTTTGACCATGCCAAAATCTGGTGTCAACACTACTCTTTTAGTGGGGTATGGTGTGCCCGTGGATTACGTGGTTTAGTGGGGTATGGTGTGCCCTGGCGAAGGTTCACTGGAAGGGAGTGACATTTGCGAAGGAAATTTTAAACAAAAACAAGCAGAAACTGCCATCGTTTGATCTCTCGTCACAACTAAAATTGCCACCAAACATCGTTCGTTTGCCATTTCCTTCCCAGGGAACGTCGGCCAGATAGCATTATCGTAAAAAAAAAAAAGCTATACGGCATCATCTTGCTTGTTAGACCAACTAAAACATGTAAGAACATGATGAGAAATTAACTTGTTCAGACCAACAGTTAGGAACGCGTTTACTTTTTTTTCCAGTTAGGAACGCGCTTACTTGGACAGATAGAAATCCCCTTCATTTATTTATTCGAAATCAGCTCGTCACCAAAACCAGTAGCTATTCAGATCAGACCTAGAAATTAGGAAAGTGGATGAGTCAAATATGACATGCCTGGTTCAGGTTGAACTGTATAATCTTTAAGCTTGTTAGACCAGCTAGAACTTCTTTTTTCTTTCGAAAAGGAGGATATCCCCCGGCCTCTGCATCAGCACGCTGCACACAGCCATAAGACCAGCTAGAACTTCTACATTCAACAAATATGAAATAAGAACATGAAAGACTATTGAGACAGAGACACATACATTTGGTCCGGTGTGCTTACTTACCTATGAATAACTTCTCTGCTCATTTTGCATTGGTGTTAACCGAAAGGAACTCTAAATCTCTAATAATCAGCACTATAGATGTATCCAGATAACCGGTAGCTATCCACAACCCGCGTTTGGGTGAGTTACAATTGACATATCACATATGCATGGTTCAGGTTCAACTATATGTCGTCTTGCTTGTTAGACCAACTAATAAAACAGATATAACATGATGATAAATTAAATTCTTTCAGACATTCAGACAGACAGTTCAGAGCGCGCTTACTTTTCTTTTCCGGGTAGGAACACGCTTACTAGGATAGATACAAATCCCCTTTAGTTATTTATTCGGAATCAGCTCAGCACAATGACCAGTAGCTATTCAAATCCAGACCTAGCACATAAAAAAAACATCCTTAGCAATTAGGAACCGGAACAGTCAAATATGTCATGCGTGGTTCAGGTTAGAGAGAGACACACACGGTCTTCATGTTCAAATATGAATATTTTACGGAAAAGATAACTGGGGAAGACAGAGACACATACACTTGTCCGGCGTGCTTACTTAGCTATAAATAACTTCTCTCCTGTTTAATTTTGCATTGGAGTTAACCGCAAGGAACTCCAAATCTCCAATCATCATTTCTAAAAAAAAACACGAGAAGCCGAGCGCCCGGAGACAATACCATGACTATTCTCTCCAAGGATGCTCCTGCGGAGATCTCCCACCCCGCCCACCCCGAGCACAAGCTGAAGCTGATGGCCACCGGCGCGGCGGAGTTCGAGTGCGACGTCTGCAAGGAGCTAGGCGCCGGGCACCGGTACACGTGCCGACCCTGTGATTTCGACCTCCACAGCGACTGTGCCCTCGCCGAGGCCACTCTGGTGCACCCATTGCTCAAGGGCAGAGAGTTCCAGCTCCGCCTCGAGCACCCGCGCCACGGCGACGCCGGCGGCAGGACATGCGGCGCCTGCGGCGGGAAGGTGCTGGGGCTGCACTACCACTGCGCCGCCAAGAAGGGCTTGGACCTCCACCCGTGCTGCGCGGCACTGCCGCTGGTGATCCCTCAGGAGGAGCTCACGCTCGAGTTTCGGAAGGAGGCGTCTCACCGGTGCAGCAGCTGCCGGGAGCGAGGCAGGAGCAGGGCCTGGTTCTACCGTTCCACCTGCAAGACCGTGTACCTGCACGTCGCCTGCGTCAAGGAGATTGCTCGCCGGAACCGTGGCGCCGGCGACGGCTCGAGCACCGATCCATTCGCTTCCGTTAAGGAAGCGGCGCTGCAGATCTACCGCGCAAAGAAGGACGAGAGCGAGTTGGAGCGCGTCATTCTCGAGCTGGTTCTTGGAGGTTGATGCTGCAAATCTTTTCTCTCAGAAGAAAATTTGAAGGTTAATTAAACAATTTGCTAATGAGCCAACGGGACTATTCCATAGTACTCCCTCTGTAAACTAATACTAAGAGTGTTTAGATAATTAAAATAGTGATCTAAACGCATGTAGTACTGTTTCGTGTAGATATATTTAAAATTGTTGCGCTGTAGTATGTAGTACTGCTGCCTAAACTGTGTGTGTTCTGGACTTTTACGATTACCACAGGTCATAGAGATTTCCTTTCTTCAATGTAAAAATTCATTTTCATGTACGTATAAGTATATAGTGAGAAGTCGATGCTACGGTTCCAAGGGATGCGTAATAATACTGATGTACGTTGACTGATCGCCGCAACGTTGAGATACTGGGGCCTGCATGAGGAATACAATTTGAAGAGCGTTAGAGATCTGATAAATAGATGGATTTCACTTGGAAAGCATCAAGCGGGGATAGCTCAGTTGGGAGAGCGTCAGACTGAAGATCTGAAGGTCGCGTGTTCGATCCACGCTCACCGCACTTTTTTCTGTCTCCCTAATCTCGCTTCGTTATTGGTTGTGAAGACTAAATAATGGTAGGTGTTCTGATTATTTACTTGACTTTCAAAAATATCTTGTTTGAGGATTTTTGCAGCTCATGCTTTCAAACAATCCAATCAACAACTAAATAAGAGGGTCATTATTGTTTGGATTGAAGATACATCACAAGTTTTGTTAGACCTACATGTATCCTTTCCATGCTCACATCACTACAAGAATCAGAGAATTTGCCATCAGTCCATTCTTTGCCGTCTGCTAGCCGACGGCAAAGATGCTTTGCCGTCAGCTTCCCAAAAGCAGACGGCAAAGAATGGCCTCATGGCAAAGATCGTATTTGCCGTCAGTACACTCTTTGCCGTCTGCTAGCCGACGGCAAAGAGAATAAAAGCGGACGGCAAAGAACCCATCTGGGCCCCACTGGAGCTCGGAGCTGATTAGGTCAAACGGACGGCATGGATGCCGTCCCCTAGCAGACGGCAAAGCGAAGCAGACGGCAAAGACCGCAAAAAGCAGACGGCAAAGCTCGAACTGCCTAACATATCTAACGGCCTGCCCCGCCCCCACCTCTCTCTCTCTTTCTCTCTCTCTCTCTCTCTCCCTCCGGCGCAGCCGCCGCCCTGACGACGCACCACCGCCCCCCGCCGCGCCCGTCGCTGCGGCCGCCCCGCCGCCCCACCATCCGCGGCCCCGCCGCCCCGGCGCCCCGCCGCGCCCGTTGCTGCCGCCGCCCCACCATCCGCGGCCCCGCCGCCCCGGTGCCCCGCCGCGCTCGCTGAGGCCGCGGCAGACGAGCTCGACGCCCTCCGCACCCGCCGCGCGGCCTTCTGGAGGAAGCTGCGCGTCGGGGTCCTTGCCGCGACGGTCTTCTCCGTGGCCGCCATCGACATCGTCCTCGCCGCGGCGATCCTCGACGGCCGCAGCGGGAGCCGCCCGGCCGCCCCGGCGCCCAGATCCACCGCCCAGCCGCCCCCTCCGGTGAGTTTTTTTTCTTCTCTGTTTTTTTTTATTTAATTGGTACTGTTAGGTTAGTGCTAGGTTAGGTTAGAAAAGAACTAGGAGAAGAAGATTTTAGGTTAGTCATATTTTAGGTTAGTCAAAATTAGAAGAAGAAGAAGATGATGAAAAAAGAAGAAGAAGAAAAGAAGAATAAGTAGAAGAAGAGGAAAAAGGAAAAGAAGAAGAAGAAGAAGAAGAAGAAGAAGAGGAGGAGAAGAAAAGAAGAAGAAGAAGAAGAAGAAGAAGAAGAAGAAGAAGAAAAAGAGGAGAAGAGGAGAAGAAGAAGAGGAGAAGAAGAGGAAAAACAGGAGAAGAGGAGAAGAAGAAGAAGAAGAAATAAAGGAGAAGAAGAATAAAAGAGTAGTGGAAAAGTAGTTATATATAGAGAGATTTTTTATCGGGATTGAATATTCGTGTTGATCGGGTGGATTTAAATGTGCAGTTGTTTCGTCGCTGCAAGGGTCTGGTGTTCGACGACCTCCCCGTGCGTTCGACGAGCTCCCCTGCGTTCGTGGGTGAGCACAAATGACATCTCCTCCTCCCCCCTTCATTTGCTCTGTTCCGGTCTTCGTGCCGATGATACTTGCTAGCTATAGGTAGATTCAATCATCAGTATGCATGACCAGTATGCGTCTCCCATTCGAAAGGGTTACAGTTATAAATATGCATGCATTTGCATATTTATAACCGTGATTCTTTCGAATTGTTCAACGTTATCCATGGACAGCCCGAGTATGTGTAGATTGGGTTCGTTTTCCCATGCTCTGCTCCGGATCCGATGCAGAATTTCGTCAGTGCCTCCCTGTTGTTCTCCGGGTACACATCCTCTCTGTTTATTGCCGAGACGTGTATCAGGAGAACAGTGGGGAGGTGCTGCCGAAATTTTGCGTCGGATCCGGAGTAGAGCATGGGAAAACGAACTCAATCTACACATACTCGGGTGGGATTAGGACCTATCTTTACCTATTAGTGTGTAGGTTGCATGGACGTAATAAAATTGACAAACCTGATTAACTGATGAATATATATGCTGAATTATATATATATATTTCTTGTGTGTTTAGTAGGTAGGCAAGATGAGTGATCGTGCGTGGATGTACACCGGTCACACTAGTCAGAAAGACACGACCAATGAATGGTTAACAAAAACCAAGGGGTTTATGAAAGCCGCATTTGCAAATGGCCAGAGAAAAACCTGGTGCCCCTGTGTTAGGTGCGACAACTTTTCACAGAGGACAGAGGGTGAAATGGGTAAACACCTGCAGAAGTGGGGTTTACGCCTGATTATACGGTGTGGACATTTCATGGTGAGTCTGCCCAATGTACCAGAGCTGACGTGGTTCGTCGTCGCACCGACGAGCATGGTACCGGGATTGAAGACATGGTGCAAGACTTTGATGATGCTCGGGATTCGGACGATGAGATGGAGGAATCTGCAAAGGCCTTCAATGAAATGTTGGAGTCTTCAAAACGTCCTCTCCACGAGCACACTGAGCTTTATCAGCTGGATGCCATCGCACAAGTAATGGCTCTGAAGGCTCAATTCAACTTGGATAGAGAATGCTACGACGCGATGATGACACTATTTGGACGCTTTCTACCCAAAGGCCATGTACTGCCTGCAAACCTGTACCAGTCGGACAAAATCCTCCGTGTACTTAAGATGCCCTATGAGAAGATAGATGCCTATGAGAAAGGATGTGCCTTATTTAGGCTTGAGTATGCGGACTTGAACTATTGTCCCATTTGCAAGTCTTCCAGGTATGTTGTGGTAGACAACGGTATGGGTGAGAAGAGGCAGACCAAAATCCCCGTTAATGTTCTTCGGTATCTGCCAATCGTACCAAGACTTCAACGTCTTTTCATGGTCGAAGAGACGGCCAGACAGATGACATGGCACAAATTGGGCAAAAGAACCGAACTAGATGCAGATGGGAATCAGATGTTGGTACACACATCGGATGCTTTTGCGTGGAAGAACTTTGATGCATTACATGAGCATAAAGCGGCAGATCCAAGGCATCCTCGAGTCTGCATCGGCACGGATGGGTTCAATCCGTTTGGTATGACGGCAACCCAATACATTTGTTGGCCTGTATTTGTCATTCCACTCAATCTCCCTCCCGGACAGATTATGCAAAGAAAGAACATTTTCCTGACGTTGATAATTCCAGGGCCCAACTATCCGGGGAAGAATATGAATGTGTACATGCAGCCGCTTAAGGATGAATTGCAAGAAGCTTGGGATAATGGGTTCAAGACATACGACGCCGCTAGCAAACAAAACTTCATAATGTGTGTCTGGTACATGTATTCGATGCATGACTTGCCGGCGTATGCGCTATTCGTTGGTTGGTGTACGCATGGAAGGTTCCCGTGCCCCACATGCAAGGCAGCTCTTCAGTTTCATTGGTTGCGGGCGGGTCGCAAGTATTCTTGCTTCGACTTGCATAGACAGTTCCTGGATCCTCGCCATAAGTTCAGAAAAGACAAGAAGAACTTCATCAAAGGTAGAGTTGTCAAAAACTCTGCACCACCTGCGTTGACTGGCCAACAAATCCTGGATCAGTTAAACGCTCTCGAGCCTGATCCAGAGCGTCCAGGGTATTTCAAGGGTTATAATTCGGAACACGCCTGGACTCACAAGACATGCTTGTGGGATCTGCCTTACTTCAAAGACCTCCTTCTTGCACACAACATCGACGTGATGCACACTGAAAAGAATATCGGCGAGGCCCTTTTTGGTACATTGTTCGGCATAGAGGGGAAGTCAAAGGATAATCCTAAGGCTAGAGTCGATCAGCAGACTCTATGTGATAGACCGTTACAAAATATGCGACAACCGAAAGGAAAGCAGAACTGGACGAAGCCAAAGGCCTGGTTCAATCTTGGAAGGCCAGCTATGAGGAAAATTATCTTGTGGGTGAAAATGCACTTGATGTTCCCCGATGGGTATGCAGCAAATCTAAAGAGGGGAGCGAGTCTTGAAAAATTGAAAATATTTGGTCTCAAGAGTCATGATTGGCACATATGGCTTGAGCGGGTAATGCCGGTGATGTTGCGTGGCTTTATCCCTGAGGATGAATGGCTAGTACTGGCAGAGCTGAGCTATTTCTTCCGTGTTCTTTGTGCGAAAGAACTATCGCCTGGCATGCTAGATGACATGGAAAAGTTGGCGCCGGAGTTGCTCTGCAAGTTAGATAAGATCTTTCCACCGGGCTTCTTTAATCCAATGCAGCATTTGATTTTACATCTCCCGACCGAGGCAAGATTGGGGGGGGCCGTGCAAAATCGTTGGTGCTATGCAACTGAGAGGATGCAGAAGACGCTTCGAGCAAAATGTAAAAATAAACGTAGAATTGAAGCATCGATGGCCGAGGCATTCATTACTGAGGAGGCGGCAAACTTCGTGACAGCACACTACGAAGCCAAAAATCGTCATTTGCATAATCCGAAGCCTCGGTACAATGCTGGCGACCCTAAAAAAGGTGGATCCAACCTCAGCCTATTCAAAGGGAAGCTCGCACCAGCCGGTGCTTCGAATGCAATAATGTTGGATGTCGAAGAATGGCGGACCATTTCGTTGTATATCTTCAACAACCTAACAGAAGTGCGGCCGTACATCGAGTAAGTTCTCGGTACATTGTTTCGCAACTTCTAATACCTTTGAACTGCTCTTATTCCTGGATATTTGATACAGTCGATACGTCGCCAAATTCTCGGATGGAGCAGTGATCCAAAAGGATTCCATCGAAGAGTATGAGCTTCTGGCAAAGCATGGAGGCGGCTATCCCGGTTTCATCTCTTGGTTCATACAAACGGTAATTACCATTAATAGACCATTTCATTTCTTGGTCTAATTTGCGGCTAATGCAACAATCCTTTCGTATTAAACTTGTAGGCTAATTCAGAGTCTATGGACGCCAAATTGAGACAAGCCGCTAATGGTTTTGACTAAAAGGTCCGTTCATTTGAGAAATACAACATCAACGGGTATCACTTTCGTACCTTTGGCAAAGAGCTATCTATGGCCGACCGAAAATCTACAAATTGTGGTGTCTCTGCTATCGGCGAAGGAGGTACCGAGTATTATGGAAGAGTTGAAGCAATTTATGAACTTCTATTCTATGGTGAAAACCCACCGAACGTCGTAGTCTTCAAATGTTATTGGTTCCAGCCGAAGGAGACTAGAAGGACTCATGAACATATAGGGCTAGTCGAAATCAAACAAAGCACCCATTTAGATGTTCCCGATGTCTATATTACGGCTCAATAGGCGACCCAAGTTTTCTATCTACCGTGGGCCTGCCAAACTAATACAAATCTGAATGGTTGGGATGTCGTTTATGAAGTGCCGCCACGTGTTAGACCACCTCCCCCCAATGAAGAGGATTATGAACCTCACATTAACCCAGACACATATGAAGGAGAATTCTTCCAAGAAACACGTCTTTCCAAAAAACGTTTCAAGAACCGCTCTACTTCACCCCAGAACATGGAAGTAGACAGCGACAGTGAATCCGACCTCACCCCTGAGCCGGAACAAGAAGAGCCGGAACAAGAAGAGGTTACTGCTGCGGATGACCTGTCAATGCTTGACCGATTACAGAAAGGCCTTCCACATGTTGATGCCGTTGAACCCGATGAGCACGTCATTCATGACGACACGCGTGATAGTGATGATGATGATGCATCTATTGATCCCGGAGCATATATAGATGATCCAGACTATTATTAGTTTGTATGCACCCCATCTATCCAAGGGTTCTAAAAGGTTAGCAACTTCATCCTTTCATCTCTCATTGCTAGTTTAGCTCGTTTCATGCTCTATAAGTATAGTGATTTGTGGGTTTTAGTTTGGGAGTAATTATGTGGGAGTTTATTTGATTTATATGCAATTTGAGCTCAAATTAACTTCTTAGTTTGCATATGTGTAGGTGTGGTTTACTTAGTGCCTTCCCGTCCCCGTCCTCACCGCCGTCGATCGCCCGCGCCGTCCCGTCGCCAGCACCACCTTGGTGAGCCTCTTGTTCTTATCCTTTTTGTAAAAAAAAAAATCTTATTTGTATGATTTAGATAGTTACTTGTATAATTTTCTTACTTGTATGATTGTTTGTTATATATAGTGCCATGGTTTTGATATCCGTCCCCGTCGGCCCTTGTCCGGTTTATGATTCGGATGTGGTATATTATCTTTTATAACTATTTGTTTCATTTCGTGTTTATGACAATTATGCCCATCAAGTTGACATAGCTATTTTTATCTAGGAGGTATGTGAACCAGAAATTGCAACCGACCCTCTTGTCGAGAAGTTAAATTTAGTTAAAAAGAAAACGATTATTTGAAAGAAAAATTGAAAAGAATTGAAGAAGAGAAGATGAAATTGGAGTTGTATGTTGCCGATGTCGTTGATGATCTTAAGATCAAGATGCATGCAATGCGCTTGAAGATTAGAAAATATGCCATTAATAAAGAGGCTTGGTATCATTATGCTGTTGGATCAATTATTACCTTAGTTGCGATTTTGATCGCATTTGTTGTTGCATTTAAATGCTTTAGATAGTTGTATGTTGTTTTATGAGAAGTATGTATGAACTTTATGTATATATTTTTGCAGTAATAACATTTGGTCACTACTCTACTTTGGTTTTAATGTGATGAACTTGTATTAATTTGGTCACTACTCCAGACTATTATTAGTTTATATACATATTATTATTCATGTCAGGTATTCAATTTTTGTATGGTGCAGCATAACTCCCGAGCCGCATTGCACACCCCTTCTCCAGGGCAACCTTCTCCAGGTGACTGCCAGAGCAACCCCGGTGCTTGACCTCCGTGATGACGACGACGGTAAGTTTTCTCTAGTGTTTTGCTTAACAAATGCATACTTAGCTTCGTACATGCTAGTTAGCCCTAATATGCCACATACTTAGCTTATTTTCCCCAAAAAAGACATACTTAGCTAATTATCCTCCAAAATGACATAATTAGCTTATTTAGTTAATTTATGACATAATTAGCTTAGTTAGGTCAAAAATGGCATAATAACCTTGGTTAGCTCATAAATGTCATATACTTAGCTTATTTTCCTCCAATATGACATAATAAGCTAAGTTAGCTCAATAATGACCTATACTTACCTAAGTTAGCTCAAAATGGCATAATTACCTAAGTTAGCACAAAAATGACCTATACTTACCTTATTTTCCTCCAAATTGACATAATAAGCTTACTTAGCTCAAAAATGGCATAATTACCTAAGTTAGCTCAATAATGACCTATACTTACCTTATTTTCCTCCAAAATGACATAATAAGCTTAGTTAGCTCTAAAATGGCATAATTACCTAAGTTAGCTCTAAAATGACACAAATAAGGAATAAGAAGACGAAAAACAAGGAAGAGGAGAAAAAGAAAGAATAGAAGAAGAAAGAGAAGAAAAAAGAAAGAGAAGAAAAAGAAAGAATAAAAGAAGAAGAATGAGAAGGAAAAGGATATCTCTTTCTTCCTTTATCTCTTCTTTCTTTTTCTCCATCTTCTACTCCTTCTTATTCTTATTCTTCTTCTTTCTTCTTCTTTCTTTCTTCTTATTTCTCTTCTCTTTCTTCTTCTTATTCTTCTTCTTCTTCTAGTCTTCTTCTTCTTCTTCTTCTTCTTCTAACTTTCTTATTCCCATTTTGCAGATTTGATTCACTTCATGGAAGCTGGCATTGATGGACTGCTAGTGTTTAGTTTTTGTTTTGATTTGTATTGATGAACAATGTGAAACTATGTATCTATATATGGATGAACAGTGTGAAACTATGTATGTATTGGTTTTTTTACTAGCCTATGTGTTCTCTTGTTCAATATTTCACGATGATGTTGGATTGTTGGAATACATGGCCTAAGCTTCAGCTTGAAACTATATATATCATATATGTGTTGTGAAAATGCAGGGAAATAACAGAAAACAGACAAAAAAGAGGCAGTACAGGAACTTTGCCGTCCGCCAGCGGACGGCAAATTCCTTTGCCGTCGGTAGGCGGACGGCAAAGGTGCCACGTGGCAGCAACCTGTGCAACCTGGGAGCACCATGTCTGACCCATTTGGTCATTCTGCCGTCAGCTGGCAGACAGCAAAGACAAAGCAGGCAGACGGCAAACACAAAGCAGGAGTGACGGGCAGCCACAGGCCTGCTGACGTCACTGGGCAGACGGCAAAGGCAAGTGTTTGTTTGCCGTCAGCCTACGGACGGCAAAGTCTGCCGTTAGCCACCTAACGGGCACTAGTAGAAAACAGGGCATTAGTCCCGGTTCCTAAGGGCCTTTAGTCCCGGTTCTGCAACCGGGACTAAGCAATCGGGACTAAAGGCCCCCACTTTTAGTCCCGGTTGTGTTACGAACCGGGACTAAAGGAGCTCCACGTGGCCGCTGTGGGGCGCCCAGGCAGGAGGACCTTTAGTCCCGGTTGGTAACACCGACTGGGACTAAAGGGTCTCCATGTGGCCGCTGCGCAGCGCTCAGGCAGGAGGACCTTTAGTCCCGGTTGGTAACACCAACCGGGACTAAAAGGCCGCCTCTGTTTTTTTTAAAGGAGGGGTTTAGGGTTTAGGGGTTTTGGAGGGTTTAGGGGTTTCATATTGTGTTTCCCCCCTTTTCTTTTTGTGTTTACCATTCAATTCTTTTACATTTAGGGTTTTCGTTTTTATTTTACATTTTCCATTCAACTCGACGCTAGCTACTACATATAGCAATGAAGGAACCATTACATGAATCATCATGAATATAGAGAGAAGTGACCTCTCTTTCTCTGTGCTTGGTCGAACAACAAGTTTTCGTATATCTATTCGACGCTACTACATATAGTACACGTTCATGCATATATACAATATAACATCTCTTACGATCCCTAATATCTAATTACCAACATTGCAAATCCCGATGGCATTCTCCGTCTGTAGGTATGACATGCTCAACAAAGAATCCCGCCAATTCCTCTTGAATTGCTCGTATGCGATCAGTTGGTAGGAGTTCATCCCGCATCCGCCGGATCTAATTTAAAGAAGGGGGTCAATATATATATATATATATATATATATATATATATATATATATATATATATATATATATATATGAATGAATGAAACTCAACACAATTGATGGTAATAAAATAAAAATGTGAATATTGTTTACGTACTTCAAATTGTTCTAAAGATCTGTCCCGCTCAGAGATCTTGTGGCGAATGTACTCGCAAACGTAGTATCCACATAAATTATTCCCGGGTACTCAAGCTCCAGCCCCTAGAATCCCTTGGTAACTTCATCCACCCCGACAATAGCAAAGCCATCTGGAATCGGATTGCAATGGAAAGTTGCATCAGGTCTAGGAGGTAAGACATAGCCGACCGCCACCTTCAAGGTTAGGTTGATGCATTTCGCCATTAGCTCACAATGTTCCCTCTCCGTGATATAATCCACGGGGTAGTGAGGAGCCATGATATCAGGCCGAACGAGCTCCGTGGAAGCCACGCTGCTTTTCCGCTGAGATGGTGGGATAGCTTCGTGGGCAGTATCGAATGAAGGATCTTCGTGCTGCTGAGATGGTGGGTCGGTAGCTCGCTGACTGGTAAGTGCCTCTAGTTTCTTCTCCTGCAACGCTAATCTTTGTTCTACATTCTGCATCCGGTCTGCTTCCTCTTTCTCCTTTCTCCCTCGGCTTCTATAACCAGTGCTGTCGGGAAACCCATGCACCCACGGAACGGAGCCTGCTGTGCCTCGTGTTCGTCCAGGGTGTTCAGGATTCCCGAGGGCGCGTGACAGCACGTTCTTCTCTCTGTCGGGATGGAACCTCCCTTCCTGCACGTCCTTGATTGCTTCCTGAATCTTTGTGACGGGTGTTTCAAGTTGTTCTTTCGTGTAAACACACTTCCCTGTTTCTGGGTCCAAAGTTCCCCCATGCCCGAAGAACCAAGTCCTTGCCCGTTCGGGCCAGTTCGATGTCGCTGGTTGGATCCCTTTAGCAAGCAGGTCGTTCTCAGCTTTGTCCCACGTAGGCCGGGCAACCTTGTAGCCACCTGACCCCGTAACATGGTGATACTGCTTCTTTGCAGCATTTAGCTTATTTGTCTGTGACCTGTTCTTAGCTTTCTCCGATTTCTTGTACGCCACAAATGCGGGCCAGTGATCTTTTATCTTCGCATATTGACCGGTGAATTCTGGAGTCTCGTCTTTCTCGACAAACTGTTCGTTCAATCTTTTCTTCCAGTTCTTGAATTGTTCTGCCATCTTCTTAAGAGCCCATTTTTTGACTTTTCGATGTATAACTGGGTTATTTGGATCCTCCTCTGGCGGTAGGCTGAAATTTATCATGAGCGAGTTCCAAAGCTCATCTTTGCATCTATCGTCGACATAAGAAACTGTTGGAAATATGCCCTAGAGGCAATAATAAATTGGTTATTATTATATTTCCTTGTTCATGATAATCGTTTATTATCCATGCTATAATTGTATTGATTGGAAACTCAAATACATGTGTGGGTACATAGACAACACTGTGTCCCTAGTAAGCCTCTAGTTGACTAGCTCGTTGATCAAAGATGGTTAAGGTTTCCTAGCCATTGACATGAGATGTCATTTGATAACGGGATCACATCATTAGGAGAATGATGTGATGGACAAGACCCAAACTGTAAACGTAGCATTTGATCGTGTCAGTTTATTGCTATTGTTTTCTGCATGTCAAGTATCTGTTCCTTTGACCATGAGATCATGCAACTCACTGACACCGGAGGAATACCTTGTGTGTATCAAACGTCGCAACGTAACTGGGTGACTATAAAGGTGCTCTACAGGTATCTCCGAGGGTGTCTGTTGGGTTGGCATGGATCAAGACTGGGATTTGTTACTCCGTATGACGGAGAGGTATCTCAGGGCCCACTCGGTAATACAACATCACAATGAGCCTTGCAAGCAATGTGACTAAAGTGTTAGCCACGAGATCTTGTATTACGGAACGAGTAAAGAGACTTGCCGGTAACGAGATTGAACTAGGTATAGTGATACCGACGATCGAATCTCGGGCAAGTAACATACCGAAGAACAAAGGGAACAGCATACGGGATTAACTGAATCCTTGACATAGAGGTTCGACCGATAAAGATCTTCGTAGAATATGTAGGAGCCAATATGGGCATCCAGGTCCCGCTATTGGTTATTGGCCGTAGAGGTGTCTCGGTCATGTCTACATAGTTCTCGAACCCGCAGGGTCTACACACTTAACGTTTGGTGACGATTAGTATAATTGAGTTATTATGTTGGTGACCGAAAGTTGTTCGGAGTCCCGGATAAGATCCCGGACATGACGAGGATCTCCGGAATAGTCCGGAGGTAAAGATTGATATATGTGATAATAGTGTTTTGATCTCTGGAAGGGTTCCGGAGTTCACCGGAAGGGGTTCCGGATGTTTACCGAAGTGTTCGGGTGCAGCAACACTTTATATGAGCCAAAGGGATAAAGCCCACGAGGTATTGGAAAGTGCAAAAGTAGTTTTGCTGCCGCGTAAGCGGTACTACCGCTTGGTGAAGCGGTACTACCGCCCGAGCGGTACTACCGCTTGTGTGAAGCGGTACTACCGCCCAAGCGGTACTACCGCTTGTGTGAAGCGGTACTACCGCTTGTGTGCGGCTGTGCACGATTCGGCAGGGGTCCGAGTTGGACTCTTTCCCTGCGGGCCAAACCGACCTTGTGCGGGCAAAACCGACCTGGAGGAGGCTTTTACTCCAAGTTTAGACCCCAAGGCTCAACATATAAATAGAGGGGCAGGGCTAGCACACGGGACACATCAGGATTTCCCAAGCCGTGTGCCGGCAACCCTAGCCCTCTAGTTCCTCCGTCATAATCTCCGTAGTGCTTGGCGAAGCCCTGCAGAGATTGTTCCTCACCACCATCACCACGCCGTCGTGCTGCTGGAACTCAACCACTACTTCACCATCGCTCGCTGGATCGAGGAGGTGAAGGCGTCATCAAGCCGTACGTGTGTTGAACGCGGAGGTGCCGTCCGTTCGGCACTAGATCGGAAGGATCGTGATTGGATCGCGGGACGCTCGGCGATTTGGATCGCGAAGACGTTCGACTACATCAACCGCGTTTATTAACGCTTCCGCTTAGCGATCTACAAGGGTATGTAGATTCACTCTCCCTCTCGTAGATGCTCATCTCCATGGATAGATCTTGCGTGTGCGTAGGAAAAATTTTGTTTCCCATGCAACGTTCCCCAACAGTGGCATCATGAGCTAGGTCTATGCGTAGATGAGATCTCGAGTAGAACACAAACGAGTTGTGGGCGTGGGTGTATACATATTGCTTGCCGTTACTAGTTGATACTTGATTCAGCGGCATTGTGAGATGAAGCGGCCCGGACCGACATTACGCGTACGCTTACGCGAGACTGGTTTTACCGCTGCGTGCACTTGTTGCATAAAGGTGACTGGCGGGTGTCTGTCTCTCTCACTTTAGTTGAATCGGTTCAATGAAGAGGGTTCTTTTAGAAGATCAAAAAGCAATCACTACACCACGTTGTGGTTTTGCGTAGGTAAGAACGGTTCTTGCAAACCCGTAGCAGCCACGTAAAATTTGCAACAACAATTAGAGGACGTCTAACTTGTTTTTGCAGGGTATGATGTGATATGATATGGCCAATTACATGATGAGATATATGTGATGTATGAGATGATCATGTTTTGTATAGAATATCACGACTTGCATGTCGATGAGTACGGCAACTGGCAGGAGCCATAGAGTTGTCTTTAATTATTGTATGACCTGCGTGTCAATCATTAAGCGCTATGTAATGCTTTACTTTATCGCTAAACGTTAGCAATAGTCGTGGAAGCAACAGTCGGCGCGACAACCTTATGGCGACACGTTGATGGAGATCAAGATGATGGAGATCATGGTGTCATGCCGGTGACGATGGAGATCATGCCGGTGCTTTGGAGATGGAGATCAAAAGCACAAGTTCATGGCCATATCATGTCACTTATGATTTGCATGTGATGTTAATCCTTTTATGCATCTTATTTTGCTTAGGACGACGGTAGCATTATAAGGTGATCCCTCACTTAAATTTCAAGATAAATTGTGTTCTCCCCAAGTGTGCACCGTTGCGAAAGTTCGTCGTTTCGAGACACGCCGTGATGATCGGGTGTGATAGACTCTACGTTCGCATACAACGGGTGTAAGCCATGTTACACGTGCGGAACACTCGGGTTAAACTTGACGAGCCTAGCATGTACAGACATGGCCTCGGAACACAAGAGACCGAAAGGTCGAACATGAGTCATATAGTAGATATGATCAACATGAAGATGTTCACCATTGAAACCACCTCAACTCACGTGATGATCGGACTTGAGTTGGTGGATTTGGATCATGTTACACTCGAATGACCGGAGGGATGTCAATTTGAGTGGGAGTTTTTAAGTAATATGATTAACTAAACTCATTATCTAGAACAATAGTCTAAGTTGTCTTTGCAATATTTATGTTGTAGATCATGGCTCGCGCAGTAGCACCCCTGAATTTTAATGCGTTCCTAGAGAAAGCTAAGTTGAAAGATGATGGAAGTAACTTTGTGGACTGGGCCCGTAATCTAAGGATTATCCTTACGGCTTCCCAGAAGGCTTATGTCCTTGATGCACCGCTTGGTGATCCACCCGCTCCAGTTGAGTCTCTAGACGTTGTGAACGCCTGGCAGGCTCGTTCTGATGATTACTCAATAGTTCAATGTGCAATGTTGTATGGCTTAGAACCGGGACTTCAAAGACGTTTTGAACGTCATGGAGCATATGAGATGTTCCAGGAGTTGAAGTTTATCTTTCAGAAGAATGCCCGGATCGAGAGATATGAGATCTCCGATAAGTTCTATGCTTGCAAGATGGAGGAGAACGGGTCTATCAGTGATCACGTGCTCAGAATGTCTGGGTACTCCACCCGTCTGGCTGAGTTAGGGATGCCCCTTCCGCCAGAGGCTATCACTGACAGAGTTCTTCAATCATTGCCGCCTAGCTACAAGAGCTTCGTGTTGAACTATAACATGCACGGGATGAACAAGTCAGTCGCCGAGCTGTTTGCGATGCTGAAAGTCGCTGAGTCTGAAATTCAGAAGGAGCATCAAGTGTTGATGGTCAATAAAACCACTAGTTTCAAGAAAAATGGCAAGGGTAAGAAGGGTAACTCTAAGAAGAGTGGCAAAGCAGTTGCTCCTCTCGTGAAGAAACCCAAGGCTGGACCCAAACCAGAAACTGAGTGTTTTCATTGCAAGGGAACTGGACACTGGAAGCGGAACTGCCCCAAGTATTTGGCTGACAAGAAGGCGGCCAACAACAAACAAGGTATATATGATATACATGTTATTGATGTGTACCTTACCAACTCTCGTTGTAGTGCCTGGGTATTTGATACCGGTGCGGTTGCTCATATTTGCAACTCAAAACAGGAACTGCGGAATAGACGGAGGCTGGCAAAGGACGAAGTGACGATGCGCGTGGGAAATGGTTCCAAGGTTGATGTGATCGCCGTCGGCACGCTCGCTCTTCGATTACCGTCGGGATTAGTGATGAACCTAAATAAGTGTTATTTGGTGCCTGCGTTAAGCATGAACATTATATCTGGATCTTGTTTATTGCGAGACGGTTACTCATTTAAATCAGAGAATAATGGTTGTTCTATTTATATGAGTAATATCTTTTATGGTCATGCACCCAATGTGAGGGGTTTATTCTTGTTGAATCTCGATAGTAATGATACACATGTTCATAACATTGATGCCAAAAGATGTAGAATTGATAATGATAATACCACTTTCTTGTGGCACTGCCGTTTAGGTCATATTGGCGTAAAACGCATGAGGAAGCTCCATGCTGATGGACTTTTGGAGTCACTTGATTTTGAATCACTTGACACATGTGAGCCATGCCTCATGGGCAAGATGACTAAAACTCCGTTCTCTGGAACAATGGAACGGGCAAGTGACTTATTGGAAATCATACATACTGATGTGTGCGGTCCGATGAGTATTGAGGCGCGCGGTGGTTATCGTTATTTTCTCACCTTCACTGATGACTTAAGTAGATATGGGTATATTTACTTAATGAAACACAAGTCTGAAACATTTGAAAAGTTCAAACAATTTCAGAGTGAAGTTGAGAATCATCGTAACAAGAAGATTAAATTCCTACGATCTGATCGAGGAGGAGAATATCTGAGTTATGAGTTTGGCAGTCACTTAAGACAGTGTGGAATTGTTTCACAATTAACACCGCCTGGAACACCACAGCGTAATGGTGTGTCCGAACGTCGTAATCGAACCTTATTGGATATGGTGCGATCTATGATGTCTCTTGCCGATTTGTCACTATCGTTTTGGGGTTATGCATTAGAGACAGCTGCATTCACTTTAAATAGGGCACCATCGAAATCCGTTGAGACAACGCCATATGAACTTTGGTTTGACAAGAAGCCAAAGCTGTCGTTTCTTAAAGTTTGGGGATGTGATGCTTATGTCAAAAAGCTTCAGCCTGAAAAGCTGGAACCCAAAGCGGAGAAATGCGTCTTCATAGGATACCCAAAAGAGACAGTTGGGTATACCTTCTATCTCAGATCCGAGGGCAAAGTGTTTGTCGCTAAAAACGGAACATTTCTTGAGAAAGAGTTTCTCTCGAAAGAATTGAGTGGGAGGAAGATAGAACTTGATGAGGTTATTGAACCTTTACTTCAACCTGAGAGTAGCGCAGCGCAGAAAGTTGTTTATGTGGAGCCTACATTAGCTGAAGAGGAAGTTAATGATGATGATCATGAAGCTTTGGATCAAGTTGCTATCGAACCTCGTAGGTCGACAAGGACGCGTACTACTCCTGAGTGGTACGGCAAGCCTGTCTTAGAGGTCATGTTGTTAAACAACGATGAACCTACGAGCTATGGAGAAGCGATGATGGGCCCGGATTCCGAGAAGTGGTTAGAGGCCATGAAATCCGAGATGGGATCCATGTATGAAAACAAAGTATGGACTTTGGAAGTATTACCTGAAGGGCGTAAGGCCATTCAGAACAAATGGATCTTTAAGAGGAAGACGGACGCGGACGGTAATGTCACCGTCTATAAAGCTCGACTTGTGGCAAAGGGTTTTTCACAAGTTCAAGGAGTTGACTACGATGAGACCTTCTCACCCGTAGCGATGCTTAAGTCCGTCAGAATCATGTTAGCAATAGCTGCCTTTTTCGATTATGAAATTTGGCAGATGGATGTCAAAACAGCGTTCCTTAACGGTTACCTTAAGGAAGAGTTGTATATGATGCAACCAGAAGGTTTTGTCGATCCAGAGAATGCTGACAAAGTTTGCAAACTCCAGCGATCCATTTATGGACTGGTGCAAGCATCTCGGAGTTGGAATCTTCGTTTTGATGAGGTGATCAAAGCGTTCGAGTTTATACAAGTTTACGGAGAAGCTTGTATTTACAAGAAAGTGAGTGGGAGCTCTATAGCGTTTCTAATATTATATGTGGATGACATATTGCTGATTGGAAACAATATAGAAATGCTGGAAAGCGTGAAGGAATATTTGAACAAGAGTTTTTCAATGAAGGACCTAGGAGAAGCTGCTTTCATATTAGGCATCAAGATCTATAGAGATAGATCGAGACGCTTAATAGGACTTTCACAAAGCACATACCTTGACAAAGTTTTGAAGAAGTTCAAAATGGATCAGTCCAAGAAGGGGTTCTTGCCTGTTTTGCAAGGTGTGAAGTTGAGTAAGACTCAATGCCCAGTGACTGCAGAAGATAGAGAAAAGATGAGTGTCATCCCCTATGCTTCGGCCATAGGCTCTATCATGTATGCAATGCTGTGCACAAGACCCGATGTCAGCCTTGCCATAAGTATGGTCGGAAGGTTTCAAAGTGATCCAGGAATGGAACACTGGACGGCGGTCAAGAATATCCTGAAGTACCTGAAAAGGACTAAGGACATGTTTCTCGTTTATGGAGGTGATCAAGAGCTCGTCGTAAAGGGTTACGTCGATGCAAGCTTTGACACTGATCCGGATGACTCTAAGTCGCAAACCGGATACGTATTTATTCTTAATGGGGGTGCGGTTAGCTGGTGCAGTTCCAAGCAAAGCGTGGTAGCTGATTCTACATGCGAAGCGGAGTACATCGCTGCCTCGGAGGCGGCGAAGGAAGGTGTCTGGATGAAGGAGTTCATGACAGATCTTGGAGTAGTGCCTAGTGCACTTGACCCAATGACTCTGTTTTGTGATAATACTGGTGCCATTGCTCTAGCCAAGGAACCAAGATTTCACAAGAGGACCAGACACATAAAACGACGTTTCAATTCCATCCGCGATTACATCAAGGAGGACGACATAAATATTTGCAAAGTACACACGGATCTAAATGTTGCAGATCCGATGACTAAACCTCTTCCAAGGGCTAAACATGAACAACACCAGAACTGCATGGGTGTTCGATTCATTACAATGTAAATCACATAGTGATGTGAACTAGATTATTGACTCTAGTGCAAGTGGGAGACTGTTGGAAATATGCCCTAGAGGCAATAATAAATTGGTTATTATTATATTTCCTTGTTCATGATAATCGTTTATTATCCATGCTATAATTGTATTGATTGGAAACTCAAATACATGTGTGGGTACATAGACAACACTGTGTCCCTAGTAAGCCTCTAGTTGACTAGCTCGTTGATCAAAGATGGTTAAGGTTTCCTAGCCATTGACATGAGATGTCATTTGATAACGGGATCACGTCATTAGGAGAATGATGTGATGGACAAGACCCAAACTGTAAACGTAGCATTTGATCGTGTCAGTTTATTGCTATTGTTTTCTGCATGTCAAGTATCTGTTCCTTTGACCATGAGATCATGCAACTCACTGACACCGGAGGAATACCTTGTGTGTATCAAACGTCGCAACGTAACTGGGTGACTATAAAGGTGCTCTACAGGTATCTCCGAGGGTGTCTGTTGGGTTGGCATGGATCAAGACTGGGATTTGTTACTCCGTATGACGGAGAGGTATCTCAGGGCCCACTCGGTAATACAACATCACAATGAGCCTTGCAAGCAATGTGACTAAAGTGTTAGCCACGAGATCTTGTATTACGGAACGAGTAAAGAGACTTGCCGGTAACGAGATTGAACTAGGTATAGTGATACCGACGATCGAATCTCGGGCAAGTAACATACCGAAGAACAAAGGGAACAGCATACGGGATTAACTGAATCCTTGACATAGAGGTTCGACCGATAAAGATCTTCGTAGAATATGTAGGAGCCAATATGGGCATCCAGGTCCCGCTATTGGTTATTGGCCGTAGAGGTGTCTCGGTCATGTCTACATAGTTCTCGAACCCGCAGGGTCTACACACTTAACGTTTGGTGACGATTAGTATAATTGAGTTATTATGTTGGTGACCGAAAGTTGTTCGGAGTCCCGGATAAGATCCCGGACATGACGAGGATCTCCGGAATAGTCCGGAGGTAAAGATTGATATATGTGATAATAGTGTTTTGATCTCTGGAAGGGTTCCGGAGTTCACCGGAAGGGGTTCCGGATGTTTACCGAAGTGTTCGGGTGCAGCAACACTTTATATGAGCCAAAGGGATAAAGCCCACGAGGTATTGGAAAGTGCAAAAGTAGTTTTGCTGCCGCGTAAGCGGTACTACCGCTTGGTGAAGCGGTACTACCGCCCGAGCGGTACTACCGCCCGAGCGGTACTACCGCTTGTGTGAAGCGGTACTACCGCCCAAGCGGTACTACCGCTTGTGTGAAGCGGTACTACCGCTTGTGTGCGGCTGTGCACGATTCGGCAGGGGTCCGAGTTGGACTCTTTCCCTGCGGGCCAAACCGACCTTGTGCGGGCAAAACCGACCTGGAGGAGGCTTTTACTCCAAGTTTAGACCCCAAGGCTCAACATATAAATAGAGGGGCAGGGCTAGCACACGGGACACATCAGGATTTCCCAAGCCGTGTGCCGGCAACCCTAGCCCTCTAGTTCCTCCGTCATAATCTCCGTAGTGCTTGGCGAAGCCCTGCAGAGATTGTTCCTCACCACCATCACCACGCCGTCGTGCTGCTGGAACTCAACCACTACTTCACCATCGCTCGCTGGATCGAGGAGGTGAAGGCGTCATCAAGCCGTACGTGTGTTGAACGCGGAGGTGCCGTCCGTTCGGCACTAGATCGGAAGGATCGTGATTGGATCGCGGGACGCTCGGCGATTTGGATCGCGAAGACGTTCGACTACATCAACCGCGTTTATTAACGCTTCCGCTTAGCGATCTACAAGGGTATGTAGATTCACTCTCCCTCTCGTAGATGCTCATCTCCATGGATAGATCTTGCGTGTGCGTAGGAAAATTTTTGTTTCCCATGCAACGTTCCCCAATAGAAACTCCATCGTCCTTCTTCTTATTCCATTCTTGGATGCTGATCGGGACGCTGTCCCTAACAACAACTCCGCACTGATGTATAAATCGGTCTTGGGTCCGCTTGGGAACAGTCGGTTTGCCATCTGGATCGACTTGTTCGATCGTGAACCTTTCATTCTCGCCCAACCTTTTCTTCGGGCCTCGTCTCCTTATAGAAGTTTGGCTCGATCCAGAGGGCTAAAAGAAGAAAGAAGCGTTAATGTATGTACATACAAAACAATTAATGCATCTAGTCAGCAGAGGCTTAATTAATATAAATACCTCGCCGGACTTTGCAACAGTTAAGGCTCCAACACCGGCGGAGTCGTCATCTTCTCCCTCCTCCATTCGATCACCGGAGCCGTCATCTTCTCTCTCCTCCATTCGACCATCGGAGTCGTTGAGAAACTGTGAGGTGATGATATCATCATCATCTCTGTCGCGGATTATTTCCTCCAATGCCTCTTCTTGTTGTAAGTCTCTGCCGTGTTCCATAGTTTCTGCAAATATTACAACATGGCAATATACAACCATGAGAGATGGATTAGTGGCAAACATAGACCTAATCACAACAAGGAATCATATGCATATGAGCAATGGATTAGTGGATTATCGGGGTTATGTTTTAACGACCCCCTCCCCCCTCATGTCGAAGTTATACCGAAATTATCGGGGTTATGTTTTAACGACCCCCCCCCCCCCTCATGTCGAAGTCAATGAACAACATGAAAATTTGTAAGTGATTGCTAAACTTTTATGCTTCATTTATATGAAGATCAATTATCCAATATAACTATGTTCGCGATATGAGGCATTGGACATTATCTAGAATCATATCTGATGAGTACGTCGTCCTATCTTTCGGGAGAGGATACTTTGCGGACCGCCTCTCTCATGCCTGTCCGACGTGCAAATCAGGTTTTCATATGCCTCAAAATCAAAGTTATCGGGGTTATGTTTTAACGACCCCCCCCCCTCATGTCGAAGTTACGACGATATTTGTACAAGATGAATACAAGATTTATACACAAGATGAATACAAGATTTATACACAAGATGAATACACAACTCAACAAATGAACCAACCATCATCCTATGAACAAAACTCAACATACAACAAATAATGGACACCTTTTGTCGAACAGCGGAGGGACGATCAGGGACCAACTCCACGGAGATGCAACACCACAACCTGTAATTCCACGGAGATTCAAATGACCCCTAGATCAATGGCAATCATCATGATCAAGTTGACATGTATTAACAGATTTTCAGACTTAGTGATATTTGCATAGAGTGGGAATGCAAAACAGTAACATCATGATGAAGTAACCACTCATCATATGCAAATTTTAACATTTGTTTCTCTATCTAAAAAAACCTACAAAAATTCTCTTCCATCTCATCTCATCTTCACAAAACATCTATCATATCTATCACATTGAGTATATGTATCTAAAAACCTAGTAAAACTACACAAAACAAACAAAAAAAATCAGCCATCTCCATCTCATCTCATCCATCTCCATCTCATCTCATCTCAATGAACAAAAATTTATATTACACATGAAAATATCACAAATGAAATGACTTTGATCATGAATAATGCTATAAAAATGACTTTGATCGTGAATAATATCAATGACTTTGAGATCATGAATTAATAATGCTATAACTCTTTTCCACCTTACAAAAATATTTCTACAATATTTACTAAAATTCCAAAGTTGGAATTTCAATTATTCATAGTTCCTTTGATTTGCAAAGGAGCTATATTCTCCCCAATTCTTTTGCACCCACAAAAATTACTCCATCTATTTGACAGTACCCACAACCCATTCCACCAAAAACATTTGGTTCCATAGTTCAAATTTTTCAAATTTCATTCAGTTCAAATTTGGACCAGATTCAAACTCCATGGTCAAAGCCCAATTTAAATTGCTCCAAAAAATCTGAAACTTTGCCAGACTCTCTTTTGTGCATCAACACCTCACCACAAAAATTCTCAAAAATTCCTAAAATTCCTAGAGCCCTCTGGCATTTCATCATACACTTGATGTGCACTGTCAAAATATTCAGAAAATTCAGAAAGTTTGGCCACAACTTTGCCATATAAGGTCAAAAGCTTGCCACAACAATACTAAATTTCATAACTTTGCCACAACTTGAAATTACTAAAATTTGCCATGGCAAAAATTGTTCTCCCAAAGCCAAAAACTTGACAGGAAATTGACAGAAACAGAGGGGGAAAGAGTGCTCACCGAGGAGCACACGAAGGCTCGTTGAGGGACTAGTAGCAGCAGACGGCAGCAGGATCGGGGAGGAGGGCCGGCGAGGAGGTCCGGCCGGCGATGAGGACGGGCTCTTGGGGGCGCGCGCGGCGATGCTCGGGGAGGTCCGGCCGGCGACGAGGAGCGAGTGGGCTCGGGGACGGCGTCGGGGCAGGGCTCGGGTACGGCGTCGGGGGCGGCGACGAGGAGCAGGCTCGGGGAGGCGACGGCGAGGTCCGGCAGCCTGGCGGCGTCGAGGTGGTCTTCGGCGCCGTCGGGGGAAACTGCAGATGGCTTTTGGAAAATTTTCCTAAGTCCTGCTTATATGCCCCACCCTTTAGTCCCGGTTGGTGGCTCCAACCGGGACTAAAGGCCCCCCTTTAGTCCCGGTCCGAGCCACCAACCAGGACTAAAGGTGAATTTCACCAGCCCAAAGGGCGGGAAACCCAGGCCTTTAGTCCCGGTTGGTGGCTCGCACCGGGACTAAAGGGGGGCCTTTAGTCCCGGTTGGTGGCTCCAACCGGGACTAAAGGGTTGGTCCTGGCGTGGTGGAAGTTTAGTCCCACCTCGCCAAGCGAGAGGCACTCGCACCTGTTTATAAGCCCCGCTGCGATATCCGTCCCGAGCTCCTCTCTAAAGCAGGCAGTACATGCCTAACGTTCCTCTCTGCCCTGTGGGGCCTACTTGCCCTACGGGCCTGCATCCTGGCCCATATATAGTTGGGTTTCTAGTCGTATGCAGGCCGTGGTGGCCTAGTAGGCGGGCATTTTTTTTTTTTTGCATATGTTTATTTTTTAGTCCCGGTTGTTGGCTCCAACCGGGACTAAAGGTCTTTTCCAGTTTTTTTGTTTTTTGCTTTATTTTTTTTCTTTTGTTTCTACTTACAGCCAAATATTTAGAGTTTTTGAGTGAATCTTTTTGGTTTAGGTCACAAAAATTATAAACTTTCTGTTAGTGCCAGTAGTTTTCAAATTTGAATTCTTTGAAATTTGTGTGAATCACTAGTTTGTGAATAACTTTACTTTAAAAATAGATTTTTGGGTGATTCTTTTTCCTGCTATTTAATATTAGTGTGTTTTATCAGTATGTTCAATTTGGTAATTTTTAGGTTATTTTAAATAGGTGTTTTAATCAAAAACAGATTCTGTTTAGCTCTTTTAGTTTTATAGCTCAAAAAAATCATTAAATGCATGAAAAATAGCGAATGAAGTCAGAAAGGGTTGAAAATTGATGATGTGGCTTTGAATGGTGCATGTTGAATGCACAAAAAGTCTGGAGTTAAAATAAGTTTAAAAAAAATGAAATGCCTTTGTAACAGATGAGTTTTCGTCCGAAACCCTGATACTTCGAAAGAGATTGTCCAGTTTGTACACGAAGTGCATCCAGTTTTTGCCGTAACCCTCTCAACTTTTTAGCACATGCTATGTGGGTGAAATGATGATACCATGCCAAGTTTCAACCTTTTCAGAGTTCATTTGTAGTGCTTTTCAATTTCAGGGTCATTTAGCTCAAAAAAATCAATAAATGCATGAAAAATAGCAAATGAAGTCACAAAGGGTTGAAAATTGATGACGTGGCTTTGAATGGTGCATATTGAACGCACAAAAAGTCTGGAGTTAAAATAAGTTTATAAAAATAAAATACCTTTGTAACAGATGAGTTTTCGTCCGAAACCCTGATACTTCGAAAGAGATTGTCCAGTTTATACACGAAGTGCATCCAGTTTTTGCCGTAACCCTCTCAACTTTTTATCACATGCTATGTGGGTGAAATGATGATACCATGCCAAGTTTCAACCTTTTTAGAGTTCATTTGCATATGTTATGTTTTTTTATTTTTTATGTTATTTTTTGCATATGTTATGTCAATTTTAATATTCTTTCATAACCACTATAAATATATGGCACATGTTATGTCTTTTTATTTTTTATGTTATTTTTTATGTTATGGCAATTTTAATTTTTTGCATATGTTATGTTTTTTTATTTTATATGGAGCCATCAACCGGGACTAACCGCGTATGATCAACCTTGCAAAACATGGGACTGAAAGGATATGAATAATTGAAATTTCATAACTTAATAAATAATTATTATAAAATCATGTTTCAAATGCCAAAATGACCTAGCTAGCTCTTACAAAGATTCCCTCCGGTTTGTCCGAAGTGGCACTTTCCAGCTATAAGTCCGGAAACTCACACTAGAGAGAAAGTGATGGCGGTGAAGCCGGTCACATCCCAGAGTGGGATCTTGGGGTATAAAACTATTTCTTCACGTGTGTCCCTTGCTTATTGCGCCGTAACCATGGATAATCTTCATCATTTAACAGGATGCTTGGGTCAGTCTTCACTCTGAAGGGAGAAATTTCATGAAACTTTTCATAATCTTCTGACATGTCTGTCTTGTCCTCCACTCCCACGATGTTTCTTTTCCCTGAAAGAACTATGTGGCGCTTTGGCTCATCATATGATGTATTCGCTTCCTTATCTTTTCTTTTTCTCGGTTTGATAGACATGTCTTTCACATAGAAAACCTGCGCCACATCATTGGCTAGGACGAATGGTTCGTCTGTGTACCCAAGATTGTTGAGATCCACTGTTGTCATTCCGTACTGCGGGTCTACCTGTACCCCGCCTCCTGACAGATTGACCCATTTGCACCGAAACAAAGGGACCTTAAAATCACGTCCATAGTCAAGTTCCCATATGTCCTCTATGTAACCATAATATGTGTCCTTTGCCCTATTGGTGTTTGCTGCATCAAAGCGGACACCACTGTTTTGGTTGGTGCTCTTTTTATCTTGGGCGATCGTGTAAAATGTATTCCCATTTATCTCGTACCCTTGGAAAGTTAATACAATCAAAGATGGTGTCCTGGCCAACAAGTACAGCTCATCTCCAACAGTGGTGTTACCCATGAGATGTGTGTGCAACCAACCGCCGAAAGTCCCCATGTGTTCACGTGTAATCCAGTCGTCAGACTGCTCCGGTTGTTTGGAGCGTAGAATATTCTTGTGTTCATTGATATACGGGGCCACCAAGGTAGAATTCTGTAGAACTGTGTAGTGTGCTTGCGCCCAAGAATGCCCGTCCCTACATATTATTGAGTTTGGTCCTAGCGTGCCTTTTCCACCCAGTCTCCCCTCGTGCCGCGATTCAGGAACACCAATCGGCTTAAGGTCAGGAATAAAGTCAACACAAAACTCAATGACCTCCTCTGTTTGATGGCCCATGGAGATGCTTCCTTCTGGCCTAGCACGGTTACGAACATATTTCTTTAAGACTCCCATGAACCTCTCAAAGGGGAACATATTGTGTAGAAATACAGGACCCAGAATTGCAATCTCGTCGACTAGGTGAACTAGGACGTGCGTCATAATATTGAAGAAGGATGGTGGGAACACCAACTCGAAACTGACAAGACATTGGACCAAATCATTCTGTAACCTTGGTAGGATTTCTGGATCGATTACCTTCTGAGAAATTGCATTGAGAAATGCACATAGCTTCACAATGGCTAATCGAACATTTTCTGGTAGAAGCCCCCTCAATGCAACCGGAAGCAGTTGCATCATAATCACGTGGCAGTCATGAGACTTTAGGTTCTGGAATTTTTTTTTCTCTGCCATATTTATTATTCCCTTTATATTCGACGAGAAGCCAGACGGGACCTTGATACTGAGCAGGTATTCAAAAAAGATTTCCTTCTCTGCTTTGGTAAGAGCGTAGCTGGCAGGACCTTGATACTGCTTTGGATGCATGCCGTCTTTTTCGTTCATACGTTGCTGGTCCTCCCGTGTCTCCGGTGTATCTTTTGTCTTCCCATACACGCCCAAGAAGCCTAGCAGGTTCACGCAAAGATTCTTCGTCACGTGCATCACGTCGATTGCAGAGCGGACCTCTAGGTCTTTCCAATAGGGTAGGTCCCAAAATATAGATTTCTTCTTCCACATGGCTGCGTGTCCGTCAGCGTCATTCGGAACAGATTGTCCGCCAGGACCCTTTCCAAAGATTACTTGTAAATCCTTGACCATATCAAGTATATCATCACCAGTACGGAGGACAGGCTTCTTCCGGTGATCTTCCTCACCTTTGAAATGCTTGCCTTTCTTTCTTAAGGCATGCTTGGTCGGAAGAAATCGACGATGTCCCAGGTACACATTCTTCTTGCATTTGTCCAAATATATACTTTCAGTCTCATTTAAACAGTGCGTGCATGCGTTGTATCCCTTGTTTGTCTGTCCTGAAAGGTTACTAAGAGCAGGCCAATCATTGATGGTTACAAACAGCAACGCTCATAGGTCAAATTCCTGCTGTTTGTGCTCATCCCACACACGTACACCTTTTATGTCCCACAGCTGTAAAAGTTCTTCAACTAATGGCCTTAGGTACACATCAATGTCGTTGCCGGGTTGCTTAGGGCCTTGGATGAGCACTGGCATCATAATGAACTTCCGCTTCATGCACAACCAAGGAGGAAGGTTATAGATACATAGAGTCACGGGCCAGGTGCTATGATTGCTGCTCTGCTCCCCAAAAGGATTAATGCCATCTGTACTTAAACCAAACCATAAGTTCCTTGCGTCACCTGCAAAGTCCGGCCACTTTCTCTCGATTTTTCTCCACTGCGACCCATCAGCGGGTACTCTCAACTTCCCGTCTTTCTTACGGTCTTCTTTGTGCCATCGCAACAACTTGGCATGCTCTTTGTTTCTGAACAGACGTTTCAACCGTGGTATTATAGGAGCATACCACATCACCTTGGCAGGAACCCTCTTCCTGGGGCGCTCGCCCTCAACATCACCAGGGTCATCTCGTCTGATCTTATACCGCAATGCGCCGCATACCGGGCATGAATTCAAATTCTCGTACTTCTCACCGCGGTAGACGATGCAGTCATTAGGGCATGCATGTATCTTTTGCACCTCTAATCCTAGAGGCCAGAGAACCTTCTTTGCTTCGTACGTACTGTCAGGCAATTCGTTATCCTTTGGAAGCTTCTTCTTCACTATTTTCAGTAGCTTCCCAAATCCCTTGTCAGATACACCATTCTCTGCCTTCCATTGCAGCAATTCCAGTGCGGTACCGAGCTTTGTGTTGCCATCTTCGCAATTTGGGTACAACCCTTTTTTGTGATCCTCTAACATGCGATCGAACTTCAACTTCTCCCTTTCACTTTCGCATCTTCTCTATGCATCAACAATGACCCGGCGAAGATCATCATCGGGCACATCTGGTGCCTCTTGATCTTCAGCTTCCCCCGTTGCAGTATCATCGTATTCAGGGAACATAGGATAGTTGTCATCATCCTCTTCTTCTTCGTTGTCTTCCATCATAACCCCTCTTTCTCCGTGTTTGGTCCAAACATTATAGTGTGGCATGAAACCCTTCTCAAGCAGGTGGAAGTGAAGGGTTTTCGAGGAAGAGTAATCCTTCGTATTCCCACAGACAGTACATGGACAATACATAAAACTATTCTGCTTGTTTGCCTCAACCACTTCGAGAAAATTATGCAGGCCCGTAATGTACTCGGATGTGCGTCGGTCACCGTACATCCATTGCCGATTCATCTGCGTGCATTATATAATTAAGTGTATCAAAAACCATTACAGAACATCATGAATAGAGAAATGACCAAATTAATACAAGTTCATCATCACATTAAAACCAAAGTACAGTAGTGATCAAATGTTATTACTGAAAAAATAAATACATAAAGTTCATACATAATTCTCATAGAACAACATACAGCTCTCTAGAGCATCTAATTAAAAAATACATTGAAACTAACATACAACTATGTAAAACATTTAAATCCAACAACAAATGCGATCAAAATCGCAACTAAGGTAACAATTGATCCAACAACATAATGATACCAAGCCTCATTATCAATGGCATATTTTCTAATCTTTCTAATCTTCAACCGCATTGCATCCATCTGGATCTTGTGTAGATCGACGACATCGGCAACATGCAACTCCAATTTCATCTTCTCTTCTTCAATTTTTTTCAATTTTTCTTTTAAATAATTGTTTTCTTTTTCAACTAAATTTAACCTCTCGACAAGAGGGTCGGTTGGAATTTCCGGTTCACATACCTCCTAGATAAAAATATCTATGTCACGTTGGTCGGCATAATTGTCATAAACACTAAATGAAACAAATAGTTATAAAAGATAATATACCACATCCGAATCATAGACCGGACGAGAGCCGATGGGGGCGGATACCAAAACCATGGCACTATATAATAACAAACAATAATACAAGTAAGAAAATTATACAAGTAGCTATCTATATCATACAAGTAAGAATTTTTTCTTTTAAAAAGAAGATAAGAACAAGAGGTTCACCACGGTGGTGCCGGCGACAAGATCGGCGCGGGCGATCGACGGCGGTGAGGACGGGGACGGGGACGGGACGGCACCCTACACATGTGCAAACTCTAAGAAGTTAATTTGAGCTCAAATTGTGCATCTAAATCAAAAGAACTCCCACATACACACCTCCACTAAAACCCACAAACCACTCTACTTCTAGAGCATTTGAAATGAGCTAAACTAGCAGTGACAGATGAAAGGATGAAGTTGCTAACCTTTTAGAACACTTGGATAGTTGGTGCACCATCAAACCTAGGCAAATCTTGGGGAAAATGTAGCTTGGAGGTCGAGCTTAGAGAGGAGAAAGCTTAAGTGTGGCTCGGGCATTTCATCAAACACCTCATGTGCATAGGAGGTGAGAACAGAGTAGCACACACCTCCCACACGCCGGCCGGCCTAAAAACAGAGGAGTGAGCGCGCAGGGGTGAGCATATATATAGGCATCTTTTTAGTCCCGGTTCGTTTCTAGAACCGGGACTGAAGACTGACCTTTAGTCCCGGTTCCAGCCACCAACCGGGACTAAAGGGCCTCGCTCCGAGGCCCTTTAGTCCCGGTTGGTGGCTGGAACCGGGACTAAAGGTCCCTGCCGAACCGGGACTGGTGCCTGCCGAGGCCCGGCCGGCGTCCTGGCCGCTCGAACCGGGACTGTTGCTCTGATCTGGCAAAAACCAATGCCCTGTTTTCTACTAGTGGGGGCTAACAGCTATACTTTGCCGTCCAGAACCTTTGCCGTCAGCTTAGCCAGGAAGGAGGACGGTAAACGTCTTTGCCGTCCGTTGAAGTTCTACAGACGGCAAAGAAGCTGTTTACCGTGACTTTCAGTGCTGAAAGTGGGGCCGTCAGCCAGCAGACGGCAAAGATGTTTGCCGTCCGTGGCCTGGGCCTTTGCCGTCGGCAGACGGCAAAGTAACTGATTCCTGTAGTGCATGCTGTTTTGCCAACAACATCAAAAATCTTCTTTTCACTTTTTTGTCTCCCTAATCTAGTTATTGTGAAGACTAAATAATGGTGTACCGCATATCTGGCGGTGAGGCCCGAGGTGAGTCGGAGTTGAGGCTCCGGGTAGGTGAGACTGGGCTTGATCCGGGTGGTGCCCGTGGGTGGTGAGGTCCCTCTCTCCGCGGGTGCGGTGGTCGGTGGTGGTGGTCGAGACATTGCTTCATTGTCGGGCAGCGTGGTGTCGAGGGCCACGGGCATGGCGTTGTGCGAGGGCGCTCGGCGACGGTCGTCGGGAGTCACGGAGTTGTGCCCCCCCCCCTCGGTCCACAGGGACTGGTCACAAGGGTGGGGCCCCTACGATGGTGGCGCCGTCCCAAACTTCGTGGCTAATGCCGGGCAAGGAGTGGAAGGAGCTGCCTTTTACTCCTCCTATTGTGGTTGGTACACTGCGTTGTGGTCGGTGGGTTATGTCTTGGACATGGATGCTAGGGCGGTGGCTCCGGATGGCGGTCCGCATGGTTGGCTCTCCGGCGAGCACCATGGTGGCGGTGGTGGCTTCCTTCTCGGTCGTGTGGGCGACGAGTCGGGGAGCGGTTGGTGGCTCGGACGCGTCCTCTGTTGGGTGTCGCTCAGATCTAGATCTAGGGTCTGGGCACATCGCTTTTTCCCTGGGGCCTCATGGTGACAAGGATGGGGTGCCGAGCGAAAGCTCCGTGCTTTTGCGCCAGCGACGCTCGCGGGCACCGCTATCTTCTTTCAGATGTCGTTGTGGATCTCCTCTCCGCGTCAGAGTTTCGAGTGAAGACCCTTGTCCGGTGTGGCTAGGCAGCGACGAAGCTTTGTGCCGTTCCCCCTCTTGAGGGCGTTGTCGAGGAGCTTAGGTGGCCTAGGGAGTTGCGTGGGGTTGTTCTCAGTTTCTCCTATGTTTTCCTTCGGTAGTGTAGTCGTTTGCCTTCTACGCGATCCGGGTAGCCTATGTTCTTAAGAGGGGCGTCAGTGTACTATATGGGCGTGAGATGTTCTTTTAATAGCCCGGTGGACATTATTCAGAATTACATCCCATACAAACGAACTGCGAAATGAAGTGTAAACTGTAAACTGGGAGGCACAGTGATGTATTGCAGGAGCAAACTAATAACCGAGAAATTTCCCATTCAAGCTCCCCAGAATGAGCTACAACGTCCATCTGAAACTGTACAAGAAACCCCTAACCAAAGCTAGCTAAGGCAAATTATCAAAATCCTACTCCTTTTCCTTTCCCATATCATCTCCTGAGATCTCCCTCCATTTCTGGTAGGAAACGCGCCACCGAATCCGCCGCAGCAATCCTCCCGTCAGCCTTCCTGGCTGCCAGGCTTGATGAGCGGCTACTGCGACGTCTTGGCCCACTCCTCCGGCGGGCTCTTCACCTCCTTGAGGAAGGCCACCACCTCCTTCATGGTCGGCCGCTCCGCCGGCGCCGGGTTCACGCAGAAGATGGCGATGCCCAGCGTCTGCAGCATCTCCTGGACCAGCTGGTCCGGCATGCCACGTAGCTTGGGGTCCAGGATGTTCACCGCCGGCTCGTAGCTCCCCATCTTCTTCTTGGCCCACTCCACGATGTGGAGGCTGTCGCTGACCATCGGCTCGATGGCGCTCCGCCCGCTCAGGATCTCCAGGAGCACCACGCCGTAGCTGTACACGTCGCTCTTCTCGGTGATGTTCGCCGTGTAGCCGTACTCTGAAATGAAAAGGCAAATGTCAAACCATTGTGCCATGAAACTGAAATCATCTTTTATTTTATTTAGTAGAACAATAATTGTAGTTTGTATTCTCGAAATTGTAGCTTGTATTGCTGCACTTCAGTATAATTACGCAAATCAACACAGTGATTTGCTAAGCATTGGAATCAACAGCATGAAGTCAACGTGCTTCAGTGCACAAGGATGCTTGTGATGTGAGAAACTCTAGCAGCTATATTGTGGTAGTACTCTGCAAGGACAATGTCAGTTAATACCTAGTCAATCCAACTCACCCGCTTAAACTACAAGCAATCGACATGGTCATGGATGAAGAACCATGTTAAGCTTACTAGAAGCAACCACAGGTCAAAGATTCTTGCTTAGGTAACAGCACTACCCCAATAGGTCACTGAGCTGTTGGATCAATTGGTGAATGCACAATATGTCTACAGTTCTAAATGCTGAAGAGAGTAAATAACAGTAGAAGATAAACACAAATTAGTAGAAGTCACTTGCCTGGAGCAATGTATCCGTAAGAACCGGCGATGCGCGACATGGCATGATGATAGTTGGGGGAGTTCATTAGCTTGGCCAGCCCAAAGTCAGCCAAGTAGGCCTCATACTTGGAGTCGAGCAAAATGTTGTTGCACTTGACATCCCGGTGGAGTATCGCCGGGACGCAGTCATGGTGCAGATAGGACAGCCCCTGCGCCGCCCCGACCGCGATCTTGTACCGTGTGTCCCAGTCCAGGCTCCTGTTCTCACTGAGGAGCTCCTGCAGGTTACCATTGGGGACGTAGTTGTAGAGCAAGAGCTTGACAGACTTGTTCGAGCAGTAACCGAGCAGCTTGACAATGTTCCGGTGCCTGATGTGACCCAATATCTGAATCTCAGCGGCGAACGCGTCGTTCGGCTCCTCCTTGGTCGTCTTCCACAGCTTCTTCACCGCGATGATGTCGCCGTTGGGCATCTCCGCTCGGTACACGACCCCTGAGCAACCTTTGCCGATCACATTCTCATCCTTCAGGCACTCCAAGATGCTATCGACGCAGAAGTTGAGCTTCTGGAACGGCGTAAACGTCCACGGGTACGAGAAGTCGTTGCCGCCGGCGGCCGACAGGCTCGTCGCCTTCTCACCCTCGAGCCTCCTGCTTCTGTTGAACAGGATCCAGACCACGACAAGCAAGAGAGTGATCGAGCCTAAAATGGCGCAGACAAGGATCACAGTCCTGACGGTCTTCAGTGTGGTCCGACGAACCATGTCTGACGCACAAATGTGCCCGTCATAGGACTCACACAGGCTGGGATTGCCGGTGTAGGAGTTTGACGACAGCGTCTTGAAGAACGGCGTCACGGGGATGGCGCCTGAGAAATTGTTGTATGAGATGTTGAGGGACGTCAGGCTGGTGAGCGCTCCGAGCACCGAGATGCTGCCGTACAGGCCATTGCTTGACAGGTCGAGCGACTGCAACTGCGTCAAGCCGGACATCTCCTCCGGCAGCTCGCCGACGAACCTGTTCCCACTCAGGTCCAGGCTGATGCTCAGGCTTGACAGTGCGCCGATCTCCGGCGGTATCGGGCCGGAGAAGCTGTTGTTGCTTAGGTCCAGCATGGTCAGCTTCTGCAGGTTCTGAATCGACTTGGGCAGTGGCCCGGAGAGCATGTTCCTGCTGAGGATGAGCTTGTTGAGGTAGCTGAAGTTGCCGAAGCTCGCCGGTATCTCGCCCGTGAGGTTGTTCATGCTGAGATCAAGCTGCTCCAGGTTCATGAGCGCCCCGAACTGCGGAGGGATGGGCCCCGTGAAGCTGTTGTTGTGCACGTCGAGCAGCTCCAGCACCGTGATGTTGGCGAGCTCGGCGGGGAGGGGTCCGGTGAACCTGTTCGAGTACAGGTCCAGGAACACCAGGTTCTGCAGCTTGCCAATCTCCCTGGGTATCTCGCCGGCGAGCTGGTTCTCGCCGAGCCGGAGCCGGACCAGCGACACGCAGTCGGCCACGCTTGGAGGAAGCGGCCCCGACAGCGCGTTGCCGAGCAGGAGCAGCTTGCTGAGCTTCTGGAGTCCGAAGACCTCGTCGGGGATGCCGCCGGTGAGCCGGTTCTTGGACAGGTCCAGCGCGTACAGCTCGGTGCAGTCGCCCAGCGACGGCGGTATCGAGCCGGACAGCGCATTGCCCCAGAGGAACAAGACCTGCAGCGCCTTGAGCTCCCCGAGCTGCGCCGGTATCTCCCCGGAGAGGCCGTTCTTGTCGAGCTGCAGGGCGGTGAGGCTGCTGCAGTTGCTGAGCACCGCCGGTATGCGCCCCGTGAGCTGGTTGTCCGATAGGTGCAGCTGCTCGAGCGCGCCGAGACGCCCGAGCGCCCCGGGCACCTGGCCTGAGAGCCGGTTGCCCGTCAGGTCGAGCACCACCAATGCCGAGCAGTTGGAGAGCTCCGGTGGGATCTTCCCGGAGAGGGCATTGCCCCATAGCAGCAGGCTGGTGATCTTCTGCAGCCTCCCCAGCTCGGGCGGTATCGGCCCGGAGAGCTTGTTCATGTGCAGGTAGAGGTTGCGCAGCTCGACGCACCCGCCGAGCGCCGCCGGCACGGGCCCGGACAAGCCGGTGTCGTACAATGCCAGCGTCTGGAGATTGACGAGGTTGCCGAGCTCCTCCGGGATGGGGCCAGATAGCCCGGTGGCCGCGCCGCCGAAGACGGTGAGGTTGGAGAGCGCGCCGAGGGAGGCCGGAATAGGGCCCGACAGCCCCGGGTTGGCACCGACGCGGAGCTGCTGGAGCGCGGTGAGCGCGCCCAGGGACGCCGGGATGGTGCCGTTGAAGAGGTTGTCCTGGATGCAGAGCACCTCGAGCGCGGAGAGGTTGGCAAGGGAGCGCGGGATGGCGCCGGTGAAGCGGTTGGAGTTGAGGAACAGGTACTGGAGCCCCGACAGCGCGCCGAGCTCGCCAGGGATGGCGCCGTAGAGCGCGTTCGACGAGAGGTCGAGCACGCGGAGCGCGGCCAGGGACGCGTAGGAGGGCGGGATGGTCCCGGAGATGTTGCAGGTGGAGAGGTTGAGCAGCTGGAGCGAGGAGAGGGAGGCGAGCGGCGGCGGGAGGGTGGAGAGGTTGAGGAAGGTGTTGGGCAGGGACAGGGACACCACCCGGCTCTGCGGCGAGCACGTGACCCCCTGCCACGAGCACGGGGTCGCGGCCGACGGGTCCCAGGACGGCAGCACCGGCGACGGCGCCGTCGGGAGCAGCGACAGCAGCGCCTTGCCGTCCGGGGATAGCGCCGCGGCCGGCCGGAGCACCAACGCGGCCACCAAGAGCGCCAGTACGGGGGCGGCGGCCACCAAGAACCGGCCGCGCCGGTGCGCCATTCTCATCCCGGCGATCAAGAAACCCACCGAAAAAGTAAAAGAACGAGCGTCTCTTTCCCACCTATCCGATCAGCGGCTGCACGGCGAGCTCACCGCCGCATGGGACCGGGAACCCCTTCCGCTTGCTAGTGGGAGGAGGCGAGGCGACGAGCGGGAGGAGGTGGGGGGTGGCGAGGCATGTGGGAGTGGAGTGCGAGGGGGAGGCGGGGTAGTGAGGTGGCGGGGGAGCTTTGCTTTGAGCTGGTGTTTGCTTGAGCCGCACCCAAGACGCATATGGAGGCGGAGGCCGGGAGCGGAGACGCTGCTCCCTGTCTGGCTCTGTCTTCGGCTCTTTTGAACACACGCGCACACACACTCACTCTCTCTCTCTCTCTCCTCAGCTGTGTGTGGTTGTATTTTTATCTTTGGGTTAGCTTAAACCCTTGAATTGGGGTTAGTGGTAGTAAAACCTCGCTTGTCCTGGTCTTATCTGCGCTTCTTGGGCGCGGCGAGTATTTAATGGTGGCTACGGGTGGTCTCCTCGAGTAGGTCCTGGTAATGTTACTGCTGCTGAGTGCACTTGTTTAATTGCAATTTTCGTCTCGTCTTGCTTGCCTCTAGCAATAGCAACAAACATTTGTTTTCTTGCACCCATTCTTGAAGAAAAACTCCGTCGAAAGCCAAAGTACTCTTCTCTCCCAAGCTCAAATACAGCTTGTAAATAATACTAAAAAATAAAAATTCAGAATCACTTTTGGCAGCAAAACATTGTTGGATGTTGTATATACGTTCAAATTTTCATGTTTCTAATGGTTTGGACAAAAAACACTTTGAACGTTTTTCCTTCCCAAAATATGCATGTATAACGTTCAACAATGTTTGCTAAGTTCAGTATTTTTTTAAATTTTTCTATAATATATTTTGATTCGACCGTTCATGAGGGTGCATTTGAGGTCGGGGTTAGAAACTCCATGTCTCATCGGTAGCCCTACATTTCGGCGCAATGTAATCCTGCCAGAAAAGGAAGAGGGGATGAAGAAAACACGCATGCCTCCTGGACTTCGGTGGTTCAATCCGACGACGGTGGTGCTAGAGCATTGTTCATTTCTTGGAGATGTTGTTATTGGAGTACTTGTGATCTCAAAGCATGATTGGCGTGGACACGATCGTTGTTCTAACTTGTTAAGCACTGATTTGGTCGCTTTGGAATTTTTCTTCTTCTTTTTACTGCACCAAGGCATAACGTCGGTTTTGTATGACTCTTTGTTATTTGTCGGTGTAATTCTTTACTTGTTGATGTTTGTTGTGTGCATCTTAACTATTAGTATACATAAGTCGGGTATGTGCTTATTATATATGTATCTCGTTGATACTTTATTTAAGTTAATATAAATCCATTTTACTTATTAAAAAAGGAAAAATCAGTTGGATCAGTAAGCAAAAGAAGATGAACCTTTTGGTCGCCGAAATTCTTCTCTTTTCCGTGAAAAAAACTGCCGTTTTCTCTAGGTAAACCGGTTCATGTAACGCTGCCCCAAAAATACTTGTGTGCTCAAAACGCTGCTACCCCCGCGCGTACGGGAGATCACTACCGTGACAAGCATGTGAGAACCGCGCTAGTGACAAGGGCCGTGTGGGATTGCGTCGGGATAAATAAAACGCATCCAGCCTACCTAGGACTAGGGCTGCAAACGAGTCGAGTTTGAGCGAGTTGAGGTTAGCTCAACTCAACTCGTATTAAAAGTCGAGCGAGCTCAGACAGAGTGAAGCTCAAGGTCGAGCTGTAGAACATGACTCGTGCTCAGCTTGTAACGATCTCGAGTCGATCTCGAGCTAGTTTCGAGCTAAATGAGATGGTAAAAAAATATAAATCTATGGTGATTATTTAAACTAGATAAGGCTTACATAACAAAATACTAAAAAATATTGTTTCAATCAAGACGATGATAATATAAACTTCTTCAAAGTAGTTTGACTTATTCTCTCACAACCAAAAGTCTAGTATCAAAATAAGATAATTATTCACGACAAACATATAATTAGGAAAACAGATTATTGGCTAAGACTATAGTAAGGCCTAATTCTTCTTTGCATTTAACAAAGCTTCTATGTTTGCTTGTAAATAAAATGGAGAAAATCATGAACAACATATATGGTAATAAATCATCTCATTTGCATTTAATATATGGAATGATCAATGAAAATAATGATATTATGTCAAGCTATCGAGCTAAAATCGAGCGAGCTAGTATTGGCTCAAGATCGGTTTGTTTCTCGGTCGAGCTGCACAAACTGTTCAGACTCAGCTCGTTTATTTTCGAGTCGAGCTAACAAACGAGTCGATCTCGAGCGGCTCATGAGCCTCGAGCTTTTTTTGCAGCCCTACCTAGGACTAGGAGCCGCGCCACGTGACGACGACATAGCGCCGCGGCGCGCTCTCTTGTCCCGTCTCCTCCTCCTCCCCCGGCCCGGCGAAACGATGGCTTTCCGTTCCTTCCCCCCTGCTCCTTTTAACGAAAGTTTTTCTCGTCATGACCAAACGTCCTTTCGATCGCTAGTACTCCTCCTAGCACGGGTCAAAGAAAGAAACGGCGTTGCTTGGCTGTCACGAGTTATTATTGGCAATCATCGATGGTTTGGCTTGGCCACGCAAAACGTGGAGTGCTGATACTGCTGGATGTTTTTGGCGGTGTTCTAGTACCGCTGAGTACAAAGAGGAGCCCCGGAAAATAGGGGTCGTATCGGCGGACAACTAGCATTCCATGGTCGCCTGCGCGAATGCACAAATGTAATAGTGCTCCGCATTCTGCAAAAATATAGCCCAAGAACCGGGCCACTTGATACTCAAGTTCCCAGATTGATCTTCTCATAGTAGTTGATAACGTAGAATTCTAAAAATTGAAGAATAAATAATACTACTCCCTAACACAAGAGACAGCTGCCACCCCCTCTCCCTAAGGGCATCTTCAATGGCTGTAAGATAGTTGTTGGTAAACTTTGCCACCTAGGATATATGATGACATGGCAACAAATAAATGAGGAGAGAGGGGAAAGATGTATGTAGATTAACCAACAACTCTTGCACAAGCTCCAATGCTATGTAGAGAGCAATTGCACTTATTCTCTCTTTTCCTATTGGATAGTATAGATGCAACCATTGGAGTAGTTGTATGATCCTTTGTTGGTTGATGACATGGACAATTTTACCAACAAGACTACATACAAACTATTGGAGATGCCCTAACACATCACTGCCAACCCCCCGCCGCCTCCATCCAACCCGTGGTGGGGGTTTACCCAACTTTCAGAGAGGCGGGTGTTTTCTTTCTGATGGAGCAGCGGCATCATGTTGTCGTCTTCTGGGGCGGGGGGGGGGGGGGGGGCGTCGCTTGGCTGGCATGCCATGAAAGCGGTGCCTCGGTGCCATGAAGCACCTCACAACATGGGAGTCCGCAGTCCAATCTTTGATCGTTCATGCAGGCATCTCGTACTTGTCATATCGGATGCATATTAGGCAATGCTCCCCTTCTTGTTGTTGGCAGAGGTGGCAGTGCTTTCACCCACTAAAAGTAGTAGGAGCAGAGGCTCTCTCTCTCCGTCGTGTGGTCCTTGGGGTGGTGATGGTGCAGCAGGGAGGCTTTGTGTCGGTGATGCTGGCATGCAGACGATGTGCCTACGAGTGAAACCGGAGCGCTAGATCACGGTGGGACATCTCTCCCCCTTTGCTGACAAGTTGAGGCTAGTCAAGGGAGTTGGGGACTACTAATTTGATAAGATCAGAGAGGATCTTGGCCGTGATCGATGGGCATACAAGAGTAGTTCCACAGGTGGCCTGGGTTGCAATCTACGGATGGCACCATTGTCGAATCATTCAAAGTAGTTGGTGGAGAGGCCTTTGGAAATTTTACCATCAAGACGGTGATTGGAGCCACTCCATACCCAGTTTTGGTCTTAATTGTTTGGACCCGACAATGTAAAATTCCGGTGTCTCCTTGTTGAAGGTGTGTGTATTCTTGTTGATGCTCTAGCCATTTCTTGGATTCAACATCCATGAAGAAAATCTTTATCATGCTTTCAAGCTGGGAATCAGAGACATCAATGTAAATATGTGTACTACCCTCTTGAGGACGTTACAAGAATGACGACATGGTCATATGAGTTTTTTATCACTTGAAATGGGGCAAACTTTATTAGCCATTTCATGCCTATATTAGTTAGATGTTTATAGTTCATTGCATCGCATCTTATTTAGTAACATGTATGTGTGCGTCTACGAATGTAGGGGACAAGATCCGGGAGATGTTTATTTTCAAAACAAAGAAAGCTATACCACATAGACGAGTTAGAGCCCCCCCCCCCCCCCCCCCACACACACACACACACTAAAAAACAGCAATCAATACCATGGCTAGGCAAAACTTTACGTTATATATTAAACGCTAGTGTTCTAATATTGAGTACTGACAGTGTGTGTCATTACTATTGGAATGGGATATCATTGGAAAAGTGTTTTGTGTCCATATGAACGATGCGATGTTCCAGTGAGAAAAAGGAGAAACAACAAACGATGAATTTTTTTGCAATTATTGATTCCTTGGAGCAACTGAAGTGGTTACAAAGGGGAGGAGGTGAGGGATCAAAATGGTTTAAACATGTAAGAATGGACATAGAGAAGATATACTACAGGAGGACGACGGCCTACGAAGAAAAATGGTAGGAGGGCGAGATCATTCCTCGTGTTAGAATGACTAAAATTATTTGGCATTCTTCTATACTACGATATAGACCAAAAAGAGTAGTTGGGTGTAGGAAACTAATACCTAGAATAATGGTTTGCGTTAATGTCGACAATAAAAGTGTTATCCCCACAGAGAATGAGGTGTATTTATTTATTTGTATATTTTTTTGTCAATTACATGTGAGTAAGATTGTATTTTGCTATTTGTAACTACCGTAGGAGTGATTGTCCCACATTTGAGTATGAGTACATTTATATTGGTCACTTTTGTGAGTAAGAGTGGAGATTGAGGAGTGAACTAATCACCAATATAAAAATTACAATAAGGATACCATGTTTAAGCACTTATGCTCATAATAATTCCATGGTTTAGGCTCACCTATAGAATTCCTATTAATTTTATATGGATTATTCCATTCCATAGAAATATGATCCGATTTCTACATGCCACATTTTTTTATCACTCATATAGTGCCATCTCATGCTTTGTTTGAATTCCATGTGATTATCGTCTAAATGAAATATACCAATCATCGAATGCTATTATTGAATTCATGCTCTAGCTAGTTCATTCAAAAGTTCAAAATGATCTAGGAAGGCGGGCAATATATTTTATCCCCCTCTCCCTCACGTTTAAACCTGCTTAGTCCTTAGACATGGGGTCGATGTAGGTCGCAAATATATTTTTTTAATTCTGCGTTGGCAGGGTCTTAAACTCGAGACTTCCTGGGTCTTACACCATATTGAATTCATGCTCGAGCCAGTTCATCCAAAAGTCTGTACTGATGGAAAGAGACAGACAATACATTTCAACATATTATTTGTCGTCGTGCCAAAAGTCCAAGTATTGTTTGCTGGTTCCCCTTTCTCTTTCCTCTCTCAACATCCTACACTCACTTCTATTGATCTTTCATCCAACACAAGAAATAATATTATTTTTTGTTTTAATGGAACAAACTATGCCTTAACGAATGAAACAATGCCCCCTTACATTTCTTGACAGAAGGAAGAAATACAACTTACAAAAAGGCCATCAAGATGGCCTAGATGTAGTTTTGATAATGATTAATTATTTTTTGTGAAAAATATGCTCCTCCATTTCACATTGTTGCAGCACAATAAAGATATAAATTCTTTGTTCAATACTATTACACTCGTAATATCAAACCATACAATACTGAAACCATGTGTATTTAATATCACACATAATAATTCGTATCTGGACACCAGGGTAAGCCTACCCGTAGACGACATGCAAGCAGTTGATGTGGTTTGAACCGTCAAAGCTAGACATGAAAGGATGAGCCATTTCCATTTTATGTGTGTGTGATGAAATAGAACGATAACAAAACAAACAAACAAACAAACAAACAAAAACTACTACTCCCCACGGATGGATGCATAGGATGTGGGCTTGTTTCTAGATTGTCAATTGGACTAACGAAATATATGTTATATGCCACAAAGTCACTATATTTAGAAACTTTATTTGGTAAGAATCCAATGACATGCTTTTGATGGTATATAATCATATGCTTTATTTAGAAACTTTACTAGTCAAATTGAAGTCCTAAAAACCCATGCCAACCATATGCCCCCCCCCCCCCCCCCCGGCGGAGTGAGTACAGGGTTCAACAAAATTGCATCGCAAAGCTATCCCGGCCACGCTACCTTCCACATCTCCTATTGAATTAGCCGGTGAAATTCAATCTTTTCTTAATCATAAAAATAATATTTTGGAGCCAGGGGAAATACAATGGACTATAGAAGCCAAAACAAACAGCCAGACGAAGCTCCATCTTAAAGGCCAAACTTGTGGAAGTTGCACTAATTTTGAAGGTTTTGAAGAGCCATCAACTCTTTGGAAAAACATGACGTTTCGTTGTTCGACCACGATGAAAACAGAAGAAATTTAGCAAAATTTGATAAAACAACTATGCGCTAGAATTATTATTATTTAGTCTAACTATGCACTAGATAATATTCCTTTTTAGAGTTAAAAATATTATTTTAAACGTCCCAGAACTACTTATTGGGCCAACGGTTAAATGGGCCACATAACAAGCAAAACCCAGGGGCACCCATTGGGATTGGCACCAGCTTAGCCCATACACACCCTCTAACCAATATAAACAGCCACTTATCCCCATTAATCCCAACAGTACAAATCCCTAAACACACTCCCCTAGAACCCACATTTACCCTCTAAACCCTGGGCGATCGTCACAACCCCTGTCAAAACCCCAGGGGCACTACCGCCAATTCCTACCACCTCGGCCCAGGATTCCTTGGGAAGGGCAAAAATTTGATGGTATCGGGGGGTAGGCAAGCAAGTTTCATGGGGGTGTGTGTTTAAAGTAAAAGATGGCTTAATGTGTGATGAGAGAGGCAAGCCAGCGCCCATTTCCAAGCGTTGGGATTCTTAAACGGTGCTTAAAATTTTAACCCCTCTCTCGTGATCTCTCTTGGGTCGGTCTAAAGTGTCACAATACGGCAGGGTGGTGTGGTGGATGCCTTTGTTATTTTATGCTTACTGTACCTTTGTTTTTGTTTAGTCTTTCTCTCTCTATGTGTGTGTGTGTTCTTTTCCATTTTTACCATGGTGCGTGGTTGTGTGTTGGGAGGGTGAAAAGAGGAGGGCGGTTATAATTGTGCACAGGATACTAGGGGAGGGGACGGTTAAAAACTGGGGTGCTGGCTCGGTGTTGGGCTTTCCAAGGGGGTGGAGGTGGGTGGGTTTGGGGAATTGGGTTAAACAAAGACAATCCCAACGATTTGTACTTGCTTGTTGCTGTTCTCCTCCTTGTTGAAATGTCCATGCTTCGTTCGTGTGAAACAAGTCATAATCACTACCGGGGAAAACTTGGTCCGTATGATATAATTAGTCAGAAGTTTTACACTGAAAGATTGCAGTGGAAACAAGGGGCTCTACAGATGAAGATAATGCTGCGTTTGAAACAAACTTATAGCTACCAGTATGTATAAGATGGAGGGCATCATGCGTTTTCGGAAAAGAGCGTTGGCGAGACAAAAAAAATATGGATCGTAGAATACTGATCGAGTAGTATATTTCTCGACAGAGACTGGCTCGCAGACCTGTGCGTCTGGCATCTGAGAGGAACATTTTAAAAGTTTGAAACGACATTTTCTAAGGTTGTTCTTATCCTTTTTGGACTGCATGTCGGCACAGGCACCGATCGATACTGGGCCGTCAGATTAATGGGCCGGATTTGCCTACAGCCTGAGCCCTACATCCGGTTCTAAAAACAAAAGTACCGCATTCGGTAAGAATCGCCGCCACCGGACCGGCCAGGGGAAAAATATTTCTCCGCAAATAAAAGAGCTTTATTTCACACTTACAATCATCATTCAAAAACAGTAGTTTCACAATACAGTTCGGTCTGGCTTACCCCTAACCGCAGAGCGCACGTTTCTTTTATCTTTTAGCTAATGAAGTGAGCTCGTGATGAGGGTAATGTTTCGGGACCCGAGTTCATATGCTCCCATGCATGAACAATAGTTTTAAGAAAAATAACTGGAAATTTTTTTAAATGCAAAATTTTATAAAACTAAAGTCTAATGAATTCCCTAAGAGCTTGCAAAATTTCATGCCGATATAACATCTTAGGAGCTCTGGAAAAAAAATTAGAGTTTTGAGAAAGGTTTCAAATTTTTGATTTTGAAGCACTGGTTTTTTTATGCCTCGACCCCCCCCCCCCCCCCCCCCCACACACACACACTAGCATATTGTCATGAAAGTTTGCATGCACATAGAAGCCTGTTCACCTTTGATGTAAAAAAAAAAGTCAGATTTTTTTGAATATTTTTCGTTATTTGTTTCAAAATGTCTGTTCATCCGGGATCATTTGAGCTCATTTCCTATGGATTTCCAGCTCATGAGCCCTAGTATTACACTTTTTCTTCGTATGTATATCTCTGGAGGAAACACTATGGATTGCTTTTCCTCCACCTTTCAGAATTTAATTTCCGAGCAAGCTTGCTAGTTTTAGTTGCCGTTTAATCCAAAAAAAGTTATGTCAGTGCAAGAATGAATAAGAACCCAATCTACCTCCTGTAAAATAATTGTAAAATCAGACCAATCCAACATCCCAACCATGTTTGCCTGCACAGTGCCTACTATCTGCGTCCGGGTTTATTGGTCTACTTCGTATTTTGGGTCAAAATTTGATCATAAATTTTATTACTCTGTAATAAAATATAAGTTATATTTAATAAAAAATAGTGTCATTGAAAAATACTTTCAAATATGAATCTAACAATTTTGCTAGTCAAATGTACAGTTAAAGTATGACCGACGGGGTAAGAGAAGTACAAATTATAAGAATTGCAAATCTAAAATAAATAACTAAAGAATCACAATTTTGATTTAGTAAAACCCCAACCCCAAAAGAATAAACTGGATGGACCCCTATTCGCGCGCTTTTCTGACTAGCGACCCCTGTCCTTCTCCTTTTTTTTTCTAAAGACGCAGCAGAATCGTCGGGATCGTCTTAAAATTGCTCAACCCGGAATCGTTCGGTACCGGCCGGTCGTCAATTGCTTTGCTTTTTTACCTTCGACCCATTTTTGAACTGTTGATAGCGTCATCGCGACAATGGCTTGGACACCGTCCGGGGGATCGCCCGAGCCCGGAGAGTTTGGGCGTTACTCGGACCAGGCTGGTGTCGGTGAGCAAGTTCAGACTGTCCCGTCCTGAAGAGTGTAAACATTGCGCGCAACGGACACCGTCCGGGGGATCGCCCGAGCCTGGAGAGTTTGGGCGTTACTCGGACCAGGCTGGTGTCGGTGAGCAAGTTCAGACTGTCCCGTCCTGAAGAGTGTAAACATTGCGCGCAACAGTACGGCAAGAGAGACCTTGGGAAATCCAGGCGCACGTGAGGGGTGCGTGTGCCGCTGCGAGTCGTCGGCATTGAGCGACTTCTCTCTTTATTACTGCCAGTTACTGTGCGCTTGCTCAAACAAAGAGGGACAGTGTCACAGTAAAACCTCGCCCCCCATTTCCCTATCGGCGGTGCCAGCACGAGATCTGATGCGGAGATCCTTTTTTTTACCGCAACTGGGTCTGCTACACCACACGTGAGTTGTGATGCGTTTGAGGTGAAACGATAAAAGTAACTCTTGTAGCCAATTAGGGGTGGGGCGCACGGGAGATGATTCGTTCAGTGCTACCTGAAGCTGTAAACTCGGTTGCAACGGTGGTAGGACCAACCGATCTGCGTTGGTTTCACTTTTCTTTATTTTTCTTTGATTTTGTTTCTTTCTTTCTCGTTTCATCAGTTTTTCTTTTGTTTTCTCTCGGGTTTTCACTATTTTCCAATACACATTTCTGGTATATATCTAATACATTTTTCTAACACACGTTTAACATTTTTTAAATACAAGTTCAACATTTTTTAATACATGGTATTTTGTTATGGTTCAACAAAAACTTTCCATAGGAGGTTAATCACAGTGTGCATCCGGAGCAGACTCTGTTATTAGCGGATGCGGGTCCTGATATTCGGGGCGAAATGACAGTCGAGCTCTAGTAGAGGAGCCCGACGTAAAAAAAATCAGCTCTAAACAGTGTTTTTTCTAAAGTTTCTTTATGATCAGTTTTATTTTTGCCGAGAGCTTCTCAAATGTCATTTTATCATGAATTTTTGCGCGCATCTGACGCATTCAAGCATCTTCGATGCAAAATCCATTCATCTTTCTTTCCCTTTTTCTTTGAATTAGCGTAGGTACGAGTAGCCAGGAAGGAAACGACATGATCGATACCAGGGAGCAAGTATAACGCGACGCGGCTCGCACCGGCGGCCGGCCGGGCTAGACGCGGTAGGCGGCTCGAGCGGCGCTAGTAGCAATAATTAGGCGGCCCTAATCGCAAGGGAACAAGCCTAGTTAATTCCAGTTTTCCCTCCTCGCCCTCGCCTCCCGATAACGCAAGCAGTGCCGCCGGGGAGAAACCGATGACGCCCTTTTCTAATCGCCTCGCGGCAGAATAGAAAAAGGATTAGCGCAGGTACTTGAGGCATCAACGAGAGCAGCCCAAGAACACAGCACCAGCTCATACAGGATGAGCAGTACGGTAACCACCAGTGCTGACTGCTGGTAGTACTATAAAATTTGTGAGAGGGGCAGATGCGTATGCTTATAGCCATAAGCTCGATCATAATATATTAGGTCATAGTAACTCATAAGCTCGATCATCGGCAAGTAGTAGTAGTAAGTACTCGTAGTGATCGATCATAGAGTTGCTTGGGCTCCCTAAGCCGAAGCATCTGAGTCAACTGCTCAAGGCTTGATGTGTGTGTGTATAGCTGGTTAGAATAACAAATGGGCTTGCATTATTGGACAAGCTATAGCTCGGCTTAGCATGGCCAGCGGCATGGAGCCCCAAATCCCTACTGTACGTTGTTTCCGGCCTGTGATAACCTACTGTACGTTATAGCGGTGGGTTCTATTTTTTGAGGGAAACTAGAGGTAGGTGACATACACATAGTACACCTATACATTCACAAGACAAAGTAGATCCCATTCAGTTGTGGCCATCCATATATACAATGCTCACCCGATTTTTGCACGATCCTATTGATCCAACCATGCACGCGTGGGAAAAGGTGAAGCACACCCGCTGGATGAAGCATCCTCCATTGATCGGTCACTGAGTATCGGCTGCACAGTAGTTCCGTATATAAATGAACGTAAGTTATTGTCGATTTACATATGAACCAAGAAAAATGTAGCCCGAAAATCGATATTTTATGAAAAGGAAATGCTGACAATTTTGGCCATCTCATAGTTCAACAGTGCATTTGGTTGGCTGCTACTAGCTCCCCCCCCCCCCCCCCCCCCCCCCTTCCCGCGTATCTCGCGTCGCCCTCCGTGGCGGCGATGGGGGAACCCTAGATCGGGCAGTCGCCGCCCTTCCCGCCTCACCGCAGGAGCGGCCGACGAAGCACACGCCTGCCCCGGGGATGGTGGCAGCGGGCCAACTCGGCTAGATCCAGCCCCTCACACGGCGTGCTCTCATCCCTCGTGCTACGGTGATGGCACCAAGACAGGGACGCCCCGGCGGCGGCTGCACTCCTCCCGCGTGGTGGTGTTGCCCCGTGCGAAGCTGCGTCCCTCCTGCGATTGGCCCTGTGCCGACTCCCTGGCACCGGTCCATGTAGGCACGCGATACTTTGGGCGTGAGGCCTTGGCAGCCTGCACCTATGCTCTCCAGGTCTCTCGGCTCGCCGGCTCAGCTCCGGCCCCGGTGCTTCGAAGGCTGCGCTCCTCTCCAGCATCTTTGGCTCACCGGTCCTCGCCGGTGTGGCTCCGGCACCAGCAACCCCGGACCGGCGCTCTCTAGTGTCCTCGGCTCGCGGCACCCCTGCTAGCGCGGCTTCGCCCCGGCGCCCTCGATGGTTGCGGCCCATCCAACCTCGTTGGCTAGCTGGCGTTCCGGCGGCTCCGTCCCGGCGGCCCGGATCTGCGTTCCCTCCAGGTCATGGCGCACTGGCGGTGGCACCCGCTGCCCCCTATGTCGGCTCCCTCCACTTCACCGCCTCCTCAACCCTGTCCACCTTCATGCCTCCTCCGTTCGCCAGATCCAAGGTACGCGTGTCTGGCGGCGCCTGGTATCGCCCTTGGCGCGGGGGCATCACCCTCCTTGCGGTGGCGGGTCCGACCTATGTTTTGACTTCCTTGTTCTCTCGACCTGGCGGATTTGGATTGTTCGGACTCAGGCCAATGTGAAATCCCACTCGGCTTGCCGATACTGACAGCAGCGATGCTCGCGGGTGACGTCCCCTTCTTAAAGGCGCTGTCATGACATCTATCTGTGCATGTGAGTGGAACTGTAGTCGCATAAAGTGACATATAGACACACCAGAAAAATGCCAATGGTGCCCGACTCCTTGGAGGCCGTTTTCAAAACACCATTTTCTACAACGCAAAAAAATGTTTTTTTTTAAAACACACACAAATGTGTACTACGTATGTGCAAAATTTCTTAACATTTTAATTTCACATGTGGCATACAAAAATGGCAAATCTGTATTTCCAAATGGGCCCAGTTTGTTTTTGCTATTAGGCCGGAATTTTGTTTTTCCTGCACAGCTTACAAATTACAAAAATTTTCAAACGCAATTTCATGGATCCTCAGTGAACACATACAAGTTTCCAGAAATGATCACTATGAGTCAGGCTCAATAGAATTGGATCCATTCCAAATAGCGAGAATTAGGATTCTTGATCCCTCTCAATCTCTCTTTCAATTCGAGCATCCAGAGAGGTGTTTCCATAGTCATCTCCGAATATTTGTCATCTCGGAATATTTTTTATTACATTTTTCTATGATAAGTATGGATTTTTTTGATTTTTTTGAATCTTCTAACTATGGGTTTTTGACTTCTTGAAAATATCGGCCTCTATGGTGCCCGAGCACCATAAGTCCGCACTCATAGACACTACCTATTTGCTGGGCACGTCTAGGTTTTGCTTGAGACCTCCTAGTCAGCGCTTCAAGCACCCGGGCAGCCAAACTAACGCTCACGCGCGCCCTCGTGTTGGCTGGTCCAACGGCACGAGCAGCTAGATCGATCGGTCGCACCCGCCCTTCGCTCGCTCGGTTGAATGGTCGACCGTCGACCATTGACTTCCTTTATAAAAGAATCATAGAATAAAAAAAATATCATGGAATATGATTTTTTTTTGGCTAATTTGAAAAACGTTCATGAATTTGAAAAGCTCATGATTTAAAAAAATGTTCGTGAGTATGAAAAAAGTGCACGTATTTGAAAAAATGGTCACAAATTTGGAAAAAGTTCACAAGTTAAAAAAATGTTCACGAATTTGAAAAATGTTCGTGAAGGTAACAAAGTTCATGATTTTTGAAAAACGTTCATGCATTTTAAGAAAATAAAAATAAAAATAGAAACAAAAAACATAAAAGGAAAATAAAAACAAAAAGGGAAAAACTAAAAACAACTCGTCCTGGAAAAAATCAGGGAAAACCCGCTTAAAAACTGAAGGAACCTTCTAGAACGTTCCCAAAACCGGTGAAAGAAAAAAAACCTACATACACAAGCCTAACTTTTATTTTTGAGAATCTAGACCGGCCTATCAGGCTGCAGGTGGGACGACCTGCGGGTGTCCCGCATCCTGCCACATCTACCCACATAATTTAGTGGGACTAAGTGGGCTGCCCACTTAATTTAAGTGGGATGATGCGGGCTGCCACAGGCCCACATACTCCACAGCGACAAACACAGCAATTGCAAGCTAGTTGCAGTACAGGGCGTGTCCAGAGGCTACAAACGATAAATAATTTGAGCAGTAAAGAACATGCCCACATAAATCCACAGACGACACACTCCATTGCATGCTATAGCTGTACGGAAATTGAGCACTACACAGACTAAGATTGAAATACATGGTTCAAATGTTCATACACTCAAAAATGTTGAAATACATTACAGTAGAATATCCAAGATGATTTTTTTCTTCATTTCTTCAAGATGTTCTAAACATCAACCTGGCATGCTCAATTTGGAGTAGCAGTGCATATTTCCTGGCAAGATTGAACAGTCAAAAGGTGAATCAGTCCATGAGCATAAACAATTCAACGTTGGTGTTTAACTTAAGCAAGCAGTGTGCTGCACTCGATGTTGGAGTACCCGTCCAGGTTTCTGATGTCGAATGCCTCGTAAAACAGTAAGGTGAGCGGCGCCACGACGCAGCCCATGAGCGTGCCCACGGCCTGGCCGACTCGAGGTCAACGGCGCAGCCGAGGGCGCCATTGAGGTCGCGAACGACGATCCAGTGCGAGTCTGGCTCGAGGTCGCCACGCCCCGTGGTGGTGTAGCTCGAGGCTGGCACTAGTTTTACGGTTGACATGCTAGAGGATAAATTCGACGGTGCGCGCACATGCACTGAATTTTGCTGCTGCTAAATGAACTCTATGTATCTATGCTGCTGCTAAATGGTGCTTGTGCATAACTGAATTTTGCTGCTGGCACTGACGGTTGATAGATAACTGTTGCACTAAACTTTGCTGCTACTAGTGAATGTTGTGTTGACTATGACACATATGTGATTTTCAAATGAGCTTATGTAGAAACACAGCTCATGCATGTCCTCGAAATGCCCTAACCGCTCCTAATGTTAAATGGAACATGAAATCTTGCTGTCAATTTGTCTTCTGCTGGCTACTACCAAGGGACAGACTGAATACTAGAGCCTTCTTTTTCAGTGCCAGTGTGCAAAGTCCTACTTATGCCCTAGCAGTAACATGGGCTATGATTTGCTGGATAATGTTCAAGCTCTTAAGCAAGAAAGCAACAATCTTTTTGTTATGGAACAACCAAAGTCCTACTACCAGGACAGGAGTGACCACATCTTTGAAGAATGACTGCAGCCCAGCCGTTACAGATGTCCAATGTTAAATTATTTACTACTTATTCAACAACCAAAGGATTCCACATTTTACTCAGATGAGTCGGTTAAAGCTTAGTGCTAGCTTAAGGCCATGAAGGGAAGCAAGAAAATTAGGATTTTACCTTGGTCTTCCAACTGGCCTTGGATCTTGAAAGTTCTTTGCACATGTCGATGTCCACGCCGCCGACCGGTTGTTCCGGCTGCTTCATGACGGCTGGGCACAAGTGAAGCACTCCTTAGTCGGCGCCGCATGTACGGATCTGAGAGAGGCTGCGGCGTTGTCGCCGGCGAATCTCTCCTCCATTCGGGGGGGGGGGAGGGGGGGGGGGGGGGTGAATCCCGGGGAGCCGGCGTCGGTCTTGGTGGAGCGGGAGGTTACTTGGAGGTGTGGAGACGCTGCTAGGGGCGGCGCCGGCGAAGCTCTCCTCCATCGGCGGAGGTCAGCAGCGGGGAGGACCTGAGGATGACGAGGAGGGAGCTCATGGAGGCGAGTGTGGAAGCAGTGGCGGGGTGAGACGGGAGGACGGCACGGAGGATAAGGGGGGAGCTACCGGCGGCGCTCCGGCTGCTGGTCGCCTCGCCCAGATCTCCACGGTCGATGGTCTGGTGTGTGTAGTCCCGTGGGTGTCCACGGACATGATTTTTGTGGGCTTTTAAGTGGGTACCGCGGACAGCCCATGTCCACCTGCAGACTGACCGGCCTATAACTAGCATACAGGAACCTAGGGCACACGTTGTTGGGGAACGTTGCATGGAAAACAAAAAAAATTATACGCACACGCAAGATCTATCCATGGAGATGCATAGCTACGACAGGGGAGTGTGTCTACGTACCCTCGTAGACCGTAAGCGGAAGCGTTAGAACAACGCGGTTGATGTCATCGAACAACTTCACGATCCAACCGACCGAGTACCGAACGTACGGCACCTCCGCGTTCAGCACACGTTCAGCTCGGTGACGTCCTCGACTTCTTGATCCAGCAAGACGGCGAGGTAGTGGATGAGTTCCGGCAGCACGACGGCGTGGTGACGGTGATGGTGATGCTATCTCCGCAGGGCTTCGCCCAAGCACTGCGAAAATATGACCGAGGGACGGAACTGTGGAGGGGGGCGCCGCACACGGCTAAGACAATGTTGTGTCACCTTTAGGGCGCCCCCCTCTCCTCTATTTATATATGTGTAGGGGCTTGGACTAGAAAGAATAGTGCCACGTGAACAGTAACCGTGAATAGTACACACGTGGACTAATCCTATTCCTACTAGGACTCTCCCTTTTTCCTTCCCTAGCTGCGTGGGCTTTTGAGGACTTGGTGCGCCTGGCCCAATAAGGCCAGGGCGCCTCCCCTTAGCCCATGCCAGCCCTTGGGACGTGGTGGACCCACTTGTGGACTTCCGGACCCCTCCGGAATCCTCCGGAACCTTCTGAAAGCTTCCCGGTACAATACCGAAAAAAACTGCACCTTTTTCCAGAACCCAAAATATGACTTCCCATATATAAATCTTTACCTCTCAACCATTCCGAGACTCCTCATGATGTCCGGGATCTCATCCGGGACTCCGAACAATATTCGGTTACCAATTCACATAACTCATATAACACTATATCGTCAACGAACGTTAAGCGTGCGGACCCTACGAGTTCGGGAATGATGTAGACATGACTGAGACGCCTCTCCGGTCAATAACCAATAGCGGAACCTGGATGCTCATATTGGTTCCTACATATTCCACGAAGATCTTATCGGTCGAACCGCAATGACAACATACGTAATTCCCTTTGTCCGTCGGTATGTTACTTGCCCGAGATTCGATCGTCGGTATCTCCATACCTAGTTCAATCTCGTTACCGGCAAGTCTCATTACTCGTTCTGTAATACATCATCCCGTAACTAACTCCTTAGTCACTTTGCTTGCAAGCTTCTTATGATGTGCATTACCGAGAGGGCCCAGAGATACCTCTCCGAAACACGGAGTGACAAATCCCAGTCTCGATCCATGCCAACTGAACGGACACCTTCGGAGATACCTGTAGAGCATCTTTATGATCACCCAGTTACGTTGTGACGTTTGATAGCACACAAGGTATTCCTCCGGTATCCGGGAGTTGCATGATCTCATGGTCTGAGAAACATGTATTTGACATTCAAGAAAGCAGTAGCAATAAACAGAACGATCATATGCTAAGCTAACGGATGGGTCTTGTCCATCACATCATTCTCCTAATGATGTGATCCCGTTATCAAATGACAACTCATGTCTATGGTTAGGAAACCTTAACCATCTTTGATCAACGAGCTAGTCTAGTAGAGGCTCACTAGGGACACGGTATTTGTTTATGTATTCACACATGTATTTAAGTTTCCGGTCAATACAATTCTAGCATGAATAATAAACCTTTATCATGAACAAGGAAATATAAAATAATAACAACTTTATTATTGCCTCTAGGGCATACTTCCATCAGTCTCCCACTTGCACTAGAGTCAATAATCTAGATTACATAGTAATGAATCTAACACCCATGGAGTCTTGGTGCTGATCATGTTTTGCTCGTGGAAGAGGCTTAGTCAACGGGTCTGCCACATTCAGATCCGTGTGTACTTTGCAAATTTCTATGTCTCCATCCTTGACATATTCACGAATGGAGTTGAAGCGTCTCTTGATGTGTTTGGTCTTCTTGTGAAACCTGGGCTCCTTGGCTATGGCAATTGCTCCTGTGTTGTCACAAAAGATTGTCATTGGACCCGATGCACTAGGTATTACACCTAGATCGGATATGAACTCCTTCATCCAGACTCCTTCATGTGCTGCTTCCGAAGCAGCTATGTATTCCGCTTCACACGTAGATCCCGCCACGACGCTCTGCTTGGAACTGCACCAACTGACAACTCCACCATTTAATATAAATACGTATCCGGTTTGTGACTTAGAGTCATCCGGATCAGTGTCGAAGCTTGCATCGACGTAACCCTTTACGACGAGCTCTTCGTCACCTCCATAAACGAGAAACATGTCCTTGGTCCTTTTCAGGTACTTCAGGATATTCTTGACCGCTGTCCAGTGATCCACTCCTGGATTACTCTGGTACCTCCCTACCAAACTTATGGTAAGGCACACATCAGTTCTGGTACACAGCATGGCATACATAATAGAACCTATGGCTGAGGCATAGGGAATGACTTTCATTTTCTCTATATCTTCTGCTGTGGTCGGGAATTGAGTCTGACTCAACTTCACACCTTGCAAGACAGGCAAGAACCCTTTCTTTGACTGATCCATTTTAAACTTCTTCAAAACTTTGTCAAGGTATGTGGTTTGTGAAAGTCCTATCAAGCATCTTGATCTATCCCTATAGATCTTGATGCCCAATATATAAGAAGCTTCACCGAGGTCTTTCATTGAAAAATTCTTATTCAAGTATCCCTTTATGCCATCCAGAAATTCTATATCATTTCCAATCAACAATATGTCATCCACATATAATATTAGAAATGCTACAGAGCTCCCACTCACTTTCTTGTAAATACAGGCTTCACCGTAAGTCTGTACAAAACCATATGCTTTGATCACCTCATCAAAGCGTATATTCCAACTCCGAGATGCTTGCACCAGTCCATAGATGGATCGCTGGAGCTTGCACACTTTGTTAGCACCCTTAGGATCGACAAAACCTTCTGGTTGCATCATATACAACTCTTCTTTGAGAAAACCATTAAGGAATGCAGTTTTGACATCCATTTGCTAGATTTCATAATCATAAAATGCGGCAATTGCTAACATGATTCGGACAGACTTAAGCATCGCTACGGGTGAGAAAGTCTCATCGTAGTCAACCCCTTGAACTTATCGAAAACCTTTTGCGACAAGTCGAGCTTTGTAGACAGTGATATTACCATCAGCATCCATCTTCTTCTTAAAAATCCATTTATTCTCAATGGCTTGCCGATCATCGGGCAAGTCCACCAAAGTCCACACTTTGTTCTCATACATGGATCCTATCTCAGATTTCATGGCCTCAAGCCATTTGTCGGAATCCGGGCTTATTATAGCTTCTTCATAGTTCGTAGGTTCGCCGTTGTCTAACAACATAACTTCCAGAACAGGATTACCGTACCACTCTGGTGCGGAACGTACTCTGGTCGACCTACGAAGTTCAGTAGTAACTTGATCTGAAGTTTCATGATCTTTATCATTATCTTCCTCTCTTATTGGTGTAGGCATCACGGGAACGGTTTTCTCTAATGAGCTACTTTCCAATTCGAGAGAAGGTACAATTACCTCATCAAGTTCTACTTTCCTCCCACTCACTTCTTTCGAGAGAAACTCCTTCTCTAGAAAGGACCCATTCTTGGCAACAAAGACCTTGCCTTCGGATCTGTGGTAGAAGGTGTACCCAATTGTTTCTTTAGGGTATCCTATGAAGACGCACTTCTTCTCTTTGGGTTCGAGCTTATCAGGTTGAAGCTTTTTCACATAAGCATCGCATCCCCAAACTTTAAGAAACGACATCTCAGGTTTCTTGCCAAACCATAGTTCATACGGTGTCGTCTCAACAGATTTAGACGGTGCCCTATTTAACGTGAATGCAGCTGTCTCTAATGCATAACCCCAAAACGATAGTGGCAAATCGGTAAGAGACATCATAGAACGCACCATATCCAATAAAGTACGGTTACGATGTTCGGACACACCATTACGCTGTGGTGTTCCAGGTGGCGTGAGTTGTGAAACAATTCCACATTTTCTTAAATGAAGGCCAAACTCGTAACTCAAATATTCGCCTCCGCGATCAGATCGTAGACACTTTATTTTCTTGTTACGATGATTCTCTACTTCACTCTGAAATTCTTTGAACTTTTCAAATGTTTCAGACTTGTGTTTCATCAAGTAGATATACCCATATCTACTCAAATCATCTGTGAAGGTTAGAAAATAACGATACCCGCCGCGTGCTTCAACATTCATCGGACCGCATACATCGGTATGTATTATTTCCAACAAATCAGTAGCTCACTCCATTGTTCCGGAGAACGGAGTTTTAGTCATCTTGCCCATGAGGCATGGTTCGCAAGTATCAAATGATTCATAATCAAGAGATTCCAAAAGTCCATCCGCATGGAGTTTCTTCATGCGCTTTACACCAATATGACCTTAAACGGCAGTGCCACAAGTATGTTGCACTATCATTATCAACTTTACATCTTTTGGCATCAATATTATGAATATGTGTATCACTACGATCGAGATTCAATAAGAATAGACCATTCACAAAAGGTGCGTGACCATAAAAGATGTTACTCATATAAATAGAACAACCATTATTTTCTGACTTAAATGAATAACCGTCTCGCAATAAACAAGATCTAGATATAATGTTCATGCTCAACGCTGGCACCAAATAACAATTATTGAGGTCTAAAACTAATCCCGAAGGTAGATGTAGAGGTAGCGTGCCGACGGCGATCACATCAACCTTGGAACCATTCCCGACGCGCATCGTCACCTCGTCCTTAGCCAATCTTCGCTTATTCCGTAGCTCCTATTTCGAGTTACAAATATGAGCAACCGAACCAGTATCAAATACCCAGGCGCTACTGCGAGCATTAGTGAGGAACACATCAATAACATGTATATCAAATATACCTTTGCTCACTTTACCATCCTTCTTATCCGCCAAATACTTGGGGCAGTTCCGCTTCCAGTGACCAGTCCCTTTGCAGTAGAAGCACTCTGTTTCAGGCCTGGGTCCAGCTTTGGGTTTCTTCGTGGGAGCGGCAACTTGCTTGCCGTTCTTCTTGAAGTTCCCCTTCTTTCCCTTGCCCTTTTTCTTGAAACTAGTGGTTTTGTTAACCATCAACACTTGATGCTCCTTCTTGATTTCTACCTCCGCTGATTTCAGCATCGCGAAGAGCTCGGGAATTGTCTTCTCCATCCCTTGCATATTATAGTTCATCACGAAGCCTTTATAGCTTGGTGGCAGTGACTGAAGAACTCTGTCAATAACACTCTCAACCGGAAGATCAATTCCCAGCTGAGTCAAGTGGTTGTGGTACCCAGACATTCTGAGTATGTGTTCACTGACAGAACTGTTCTCCTCCATCTTACAGCTAAAGAACTTGTTGGAGACTTCATATCTCTCAACCCGGGCATTAGCTTGAAATATCAATTTCAGCTCTTGGAACATCTCATATGCTCCGTGGCGTTCAAAACGCTTTTGCAGTCCCGGTTCTAAGCCGTAGAGCATGGCACACTGAACTATCGAGTAGTCATCAGATCGAGCCTGCCAGGCGTTCACAACGTCTGCAGCAGCTTCTGCAGCAGGTCCATCACCTAGCGGTGCATCAAGGACATAATTCTTCTGTGCAGCAATGAGGATAATCCTCAAGTTACGGATCCAGTCTGTGTAGTTGCTACCATCATCTTTCAACTTAGCTTTCTCTAGGAAAGCATTAAAATTCAACGGAACAGTAGCACGGGCCATTAATCTACAACATAGATATGCAAAGAAACCATCAAGACTAAGTTCATGATAAATTAAGTTCAATTAATCAAATTACTAATGAACTCCCACTTAAATTAACATCCCTCAAGTTAACTAAGTGATACATGATCCAAATCAACTAGCCCATGTCCGATCATCACGTGAGATGGGATAGTCATCAATGGTGAACATCTCCATGTTGATCATATCTACTATATGACTCATGTTTGACCTTTCGGTCTCCAGTGTTCCGAGACCATGTCTGTACATGCTAGGCTCGTCAAGTTTAACCCAAGTATTCTGCTTGTGTAAAACTGGCTTACACCCGTTGTATGTGAACGTAGAATCTATCACACCTGATCATCACGAGGTGCTTCGAAACGACGAACTTTAGCAATGGTGCATACTCGGGGAGAACACTTTTATCTTGAAATTTAGTGAAGGGATCATCTTATAATGCTACCGTCGTTCTAAGCAAAATAAGATGCATAAAGGATAAACATCACATGCAATCAAAATATGTGACATGATATGGCCATCATCTTGTGCTTTTGATCTCCATCTCCAAAGCATCGTCATGATCTCCATCGTCACCGGCTCGACACCTTGATCTCCATCGTTGCGTCGTGGTCGTCTCGCCAACTATTGCTTCTACAACTATTGCTAACGTATAGCGATAAAGTAAAGCAATTACATGGCGCTTGCATTTCATACAATAAAGAGACAACCATAAGGCTCCTGCCGGTTGCCAATAAATTACAAAACATGATCATCTCATACAATAACGTATATCACATCATGTCTTGACCATATCACATCACAGCATACCCTGCAAAAACAAGTTAGACGTCCTCTACTTTGTTGTTGCAAGTTTTACGTGGCTGCTACGGGCTTCTAGCAAGAACCGTTCTTACCTACGGCACAAAAGCACACTGGTGATTTATCAAGTTTGCTGTTTTAACCTTCAACAAGGACCGGCCGCAGTCAAATTCGATTCAACTAAAGTAGGAGAAATAGACACCCGCCAGCCACCTTTATGCAAAACAAGTTGCATGTCTGTCGGTGGAACCGGTCTCATGTACGTGGACATGTAAGGTTGGTCCGGGCCGCTTCATCTTACAATACCGCCGAATCAAAATAAGACGTTGGTGGTAAGCAGTATGACGATCACCGCCCACAACTCTTTGTGTTCTACTCATGCATATCATCTACGCATAGACCTGGCTCATGATGCCACTGTTGGGGAACGTTGCATGGAAAACAAAAAAAAATCTACGCACACGCAAGATCTATCCATGGAGATGCATAGCTACGAGAGGGGAGTGTGTCTACGTACCCTCGTAGACCGTAAGCGGAAGCGTTAGAACAACGCGGTTGATGTCGTCGAACAACTTCACGATGCAACCGACCGAGTACCGAACGTACGGCACCTCCGCGTTCAGCACACGTTCAGCTCGGTGACGTCCTCGACTTCTTGATCCAGCAAGACGGCGAGGTAGTGGATGAGTTCCGGCAGCACGACGGCGTGGTGACGGTGATGATGATGCTATCTCCGCAGGGCTTCGCCCAAGCACTGCGAAAATATGACCGAGGGACGGAACTGTGGAGGGGGGCGCCGCACACGGCTAAGACAATGTTGTGTCACCTTTGGGGCGCCCCCCTCTCCTCTATTTATATATGTGTAGGGGCTTGGAGTAGAAGGAATAGTGCCACGTGAACAGTAACCGTGAATAGTACACACGTGGACTTGGACTCTAAAGTCCAATCCTATTCCTACGAGGACTCTCCCTTTTTCCTTCCCTAGCTGCGTGGGCTTTTGAGGACTTGGTGCGCCTGGCCCAATAAGGCTAGGGAACCTCCCCTTAACCCATGCCAGCCCTTGGGACGTGGTGGACCCACTTGTGGACTTCCGGACCCCTCCGGAATCCTCCGGAACCTTCTGAAAGCTTCCCGGTACAATACCGAAAAAAACTGCACCTTTTTCCGGAACCCAAAATATGACTTCCCATATATAAATCTTTACCTCTCGACCATTCCGAGACTCCTCGTGATGTCCGGGATCTCATCCGGGACTCCGAACAATATTCGGTTACCATTTCACATAACTCATATAACACTATATCGTCAACGAACGTTAAGCGTGCGGACCCTACGGGTTCGGGAATGATGTAGACATGATTGAGACGCCTCTCCGGTCAATAACCAATAGCGGAACCTGGATGCTCATATTGGTTCCTACATATTCCACGAAGATCTTATCGGTCGAACCGCAATGACAACATACGTAATTCCCTTTGTCCGTCGGTATGTTACTTGCCCGATATTCGATCGTCAGTATCTCCATACCTAGTTCAATCTCGTTACCGGCAAGTCTCATTACTCGTTCCGTAATACATCATCTCGTAACTAACTCCTTAGTCACTTTGCTTGCAAGCTTCTTATGATGTGCATTACCGAGAGGGCCCAGAGATACCTCTCCGAAACACGGAGTGACAAATCCCAGTCTCGATCCATGCCAACTGAACGGACACCTTCGGAGATACCTGTAGAGCATCTTTATGATCACCCAGTTACGTTTTGACGTTTGATAGCACACAAGGTATTCCTCCGGTATCCGGGAGTTGCATGATCTCATGGTCTGAGGAACATGTATTTGACATTCAAGAAAGCAGTAGCAATAAACAGAACGATCATATGCTAAGCTAACGGATGGGTCTTGTCCATCACATCATTCTCCTAATGATGTGACCCCGTTATCAAATGACAACTCATGTCTATGGTTAGGAAACCTTAACCATCTTTGATCAACGAGCTAGTCTAGTAGAGGCTCACTAGGGACACGGTATTTGTTTATGTATTCACACATGTATTTAAGTTTCCGGTCAATACAATTCTAGCATGAATAATAAACCTTTATCATGAACAAGGAAATATAAAATAATAACAACTTTATTATTGCCTCTAGGGCATATTTCCATCACGCGCCATGCGGTGCGAACAGAAAAATGGGCCAATGTTTCAATAATAATATTAACTGTTGCCTAAGGCGCTAAATAGGAACTGGCGTCTCATAACGAAATCAACAATGACATCGCCTCAAGCAATACCCTAACTACTAGTCGAATGCCCGTGCGTTGCCACGGGATAAAAAAATATACCTTGAGAAAAACAGATGTAATTCAAAAAGGTGTGTCAAAAAACCAATAATGATTCTACCACGTTTATTTTCTCCACTGTAGTCCTTGTGTTTCCTTGACCACCCTATCCTTACAAGATAAAACGACGGCTTTCAAAGTTGGTCATCTCGCCTTACTATCCCTTGGCCCCCCTTTTAAAAAGTTTAGCAACTACATAAAATAATCCTCACTTCTCGTGAGAGATGATGGTTTATTGAATGCATGAATTGCGAATGCAATGTTCTGACCTACCGCTAAAGATGATGGCGTATTAAAATTCTTATTCATAATCAATGAAAGATGCAAGAAATAAAATTCGAAATACAAATTGTAGTACCCAGTATTCATAGTGGAATAATATCGTATACAATTACATGAGAGGATGAAGAAATGTACAAAACCCACTGCTTAAGCATGTTCTATAGGGGGAAGCTCCGTCACAGAATTGAATCTAATTTTGTAAAATCCTAGTGTTCATACAAGAAACCAATCAGCTTAAGCTAAAGCCCTTTAAAAAAGTGGTTGTGTGCAAGAAGATACAACTATAAAAGATCAGACCTTGAAAAAGTGGTGGCTCTAAACCGATCGCATGACAATGACTGGCCAAATGGATAAATAATACCGGTGGAGAGTTAATCCTAATTTCCAGATATTGTATCTGCAGGTTTAGAACAAGTTGTCCTTTTCTTTTCTTTTTGGGACAAGTCAAAATAGCATTCAACACGGCTTCTCATTGATTTTGGTGTACCATCTGCAAGAAATTAGCAAGACAACATTATAAAATGTGAACCCAACCTGTCGCCACTTGTCAGAAGGAACTCATGGAGATGAAAATATGTGCACTGAATTTAACCCTCATGCGACTTGAACTCATGTGGCAACTTTCAAGCTGTCAAAACCCAAATCTGGTAAGGTAAAACTGATTATAGTTCAAATCAGTAGACTATATAGTGATCACACTTCTTTACAAACATAATATTAACACCAAGAAAATTCAATATGTAGCGAATCATAATGAAGTACTATTTCATAGAAAATGACAGATCAAATAATAGGCAATAATCTAAACGGTCTTATATTTCTTTACAGAGGGAGTATAACATTACTTCATTGAAACTACAAGACTACATCACCCTTATTATTCTTATACTGATAAAAACATTCAAATGCAAATATCCGCCCCCTTCCATATATTGATAAATGTGAGATTCCCTCACCTTTAGATGTGTGAACTGCTTTCTCACCATTAGGTCTTCTGGCCACTGCACCAAAGTTGCATGGCTCAGATTTTAGTGTTCCGTCAAATATCACATTCCTATGGTCCTCAAGTACAGTAGCTTCCCTTTTTTGTCCCTAGCTTCCTTGCCCTGGCATATAGTTCAGTGTATCATCAGAAAATTCAGCTACAACAGTATACAACATAAATGTGTATAAGGCATCATACAGATTGTGACTAAAAGATTCAGATTGTATACTTATACTTGGCGAAGGAGCATTTACCTACAGGAGAAATAAAGTAATATAAGAAGCACATTGTGCGTTACTAATTTGCAAATTTTCATAAAAGAAAGAGAAAAGAATTAATAAAAAATAGTGCAAATCGGAAGCATACCCATAGTGAAAGGGCTATTCAATCCAACAACCATCACAAATGATAGTTTTTTGTTCCCACTGCCCTCTCACATTCTTGACATGCCAGTTGATGTTTCAAACATATAACCATTTGCACTTGCTGCAGAAGATCATATTACTATATTGCGATAGCAGTATGAGGAAACTGAAATAGAACAAAGGTCCATCGCTGAAATGCTGTCACAGCCAATCTGGGCAAAGATTCCGAACATGATACTTTTATGAACTTCTACTTTTCAAAACCCATAGAAACACTGAATTATAAGCTTTAAGATTTACCATCCATGCATGAAAGCTCTGGATTCATGATGCTATTCGATTTTACCATTCGGGCATATATTAGTGTACCAATTTGCAGGAGAAACACTGCGACCTTTTCGACTCACTACAAGGTGAGATCATATTTGATAGACGTATACTCCTACATGAGTATAACATCCAGGTCCAGTATTTGACCCATTATTGCCACACAAACACTATTGAGTACACAATGAGGCCTACCGACTATTTGGAAACTACACGAGGGAGGCTGCTGACTTTCAATATGACGAATTATGACAGATCCGAATCAACAGTATCCATGCTATTTCAATACGACCCAACACAACTGTGCAATTACACTGCCACATGAAGAAACCTAGAAGGCACATGCATATACTAACTTTACAATTCTGCGGTGGCAATGTAATTAAGGATTTATAAATATAAAACAAAAAAGAAACACCTACAAATCCTGTCAAGATGGAAGCAAACAGTCACACTTGCTTTCCAAATACAGCAGATACCAAAATACGACCATAATATTGTTTGCCTAAGAACTAATCTGATTTCACATATGTTTTCTGTCCATAAGCATTGTCATCTCAAGTGAAAGCATGACATCAAGGGAAATTACCTGCGAAGTAGAAAGACGTTTGCCTATGATGCAGTAGCACAATGTATATGTTCCATAAGTAGCCCTCACTCATGTGGCTTGGGCATGAGCTCAATCCTCAGATCCGCCAGCTCCGTCACCACACTCTAGGCCAGGGGGTAGTCTTGTTGCGCATTAGTCGTGTGAAAATCTGCACTTAAACAGAAAACATGGAAGAATCACAAATCAATGAATATTAAAGATGTATTAACCGTCCACAAAACTCAGGTCTGAATGGTAGATAAGTACATGGAAGAACAGCTCACAAACATGGTGAGCGCCCCCCTCTTTATCACAGCAAAGTGCTGGCTAGGGGCTCCAGTGATGTTCTTGATGTCCCACGGGGCTGTCCAGTTCGTGTTCATGCCAGATTTTACTCCATCCACTGTCGCAAGTTCTCAGATCTTACCGCGTACACACAGTTCTCCATTGCTGACGGAACCCCTGCGGTGAAAGGCCAAAACAAAGTTCTCTTTAAGAAACCGAAGAAATGCTAGGGATTCCCATGCATCTGAGACATCTTTTGGTTTTGCTACTGATATCTTATCAGACATGCGACTTCCTGGACAGGCTATGAACGGCGGTTGCTGTAGCTTACTTGTGAGGAAAGCCTTTCACAGGGAGAAGTACAACAAGCTAAGGGATTATACCACCGATTTGTTTTGGTCATATATTCCTAGATGGCAGTATCCCTGCTGTTAGTTAACTATATGCAGAAAGCAAGGGAAATTACTATGTTAGTTAACTACGCAGAACCCAGAATTATGAGCTAGAAGAACTCAGTTCCTACTATTTTGCAAGGTATATTACTTTTCTTCTAAGGCACTTATTTGGTTCATACAACATATCTTCTTGCAAAGTTATTCACTGTATTGTCAAGAACAGTAAGTAACTTTATTAATACAAATTAAGATCGAATTTATTCTCTTAAGAGCATACCTATCTTTGGAGAAAAGTGAGCTGATCAAGCATATGTTATGTCTGCATGATTGAAACTGATTCAAATTTTTTTGTGTTCCAACATATGCTAGCTAGCATAACCTGAAAAAAATATGCAGGCTGTGACAGAGGCAAAATATTTCTAGTATCTAGGACATAAGATGTTGTGACACCCCCTGCTCGACCGTGCACTAATCATACACGCAAATGCACACGATCAAGCCTAAGGACTCACTGGAAGATATCACAACACAACTCTAAACACAAATAAAAGTCATACAAGCTTTATAATACAAGTCAGGGGCCTCGAGGGCTCGAATACATAAGCTCGCGATCAAGCGTCAGCGGAAACAACATAAAATCTGAGTACAGACATAAAAGGGAAACAAGTTTGCCTTAAGAAGGCTGAGCAAAACAACGACACTGATCGAAAAGGCGCAGGCCTCCTGCCTGGGTGCCTCCTAACTACTCCCGGTCGTCGGTGGTCTCCACGTAGTAGTACTCTCCACCAGAGGGGTAGTAGTAGTAGTCGTCTACTGGGACATCTGGCTCCGGGACTCCGTCATCTGGTCGCAATAATCGTGTATGGGGGAAAAGGGAAGCAAAGCAACCGTGAGTACTCATCCAAAGTACTCGCAAGACTTACATCAGAACTATTCTACTTATGCATTGGTTTCAAAGGAAGGGCTGTATCAGTGAACTAGACTGCAGAAATGCCAGAATAGAGGGAAAGGCCTAGCCTAACGAAGACTAGCATCTTCAGCGTCTTGCAGCATTAGAAGAGTGCAGACTAGAACATAAATATAGTAGCAAGTAAGTATTAACAACGCCCAGAGATCCTTCCTCGACTCCCTACGAGAAAGCAATCCCGGAGCCAACATATCATTTTAGTAACACAAGTATCCAGTTCTAGTTGTAGTAGATCGGGATACTTTCCGAGTGTCCTGTTACTGTGGACACGGCTATTCGAATAGATATACTTCCCTGCAGGGGTGCACCAACTTACCCAACACGCTCGATTAACTCTAGCCGGACACACTTCTATCGGGTCATGCCCGGCCTCGGCTGATCGACACATCGCAGCCCTACCTAGGCTCAACAGAGAGGCCAGCACGCCGGTCTACCTCCTAAGCGCTCAGGGGTCTTGAGCCCATCGCCCTTTGCACTCCTGCGCGTTGCGTACGCGGCCGGTGAGTAGACCTAGCCCCCTTAATACAAGCGCAGGCTTTCACGATCCAACCCGGCGCGCGCCGCTCAACTGCTGACATTTGGAGAGCTTCGGCTGATACATACGACGCTGAGTGCCCATACTTATTCCCGCGTGGTGGTTAGTGCGAAAAGGCCAGAGGCCTACTCAGATCACATATCCTAACCCGTTAATGCTCTGGGAGCTCGCGGTGACAATCAACGATCCACGATCTGTGGTCCCGTCGCCCCGTCTCATGGACTTACGGCAAGGGCTAGGAATGCCCGGCCGTGCCACGTAATCACCACACGGTTACCCTCATGATCAACCCGAATCCACATCACTCGCGGGTACCCCTCGGGGCCGACCCGACTTTATCAAGTAACTGTAGGTAAAAGTCATGGTAACCGTGTGTTCATCACATCAAGGGGAATCCGAGGAATCACCCTCGTTGGAATCCTACTCGATGTAATCAGTCAAGGAGAACCAGGAGGAATCACCCTCGATGGTCCACACTTGAGGGGTTGCGCGACAGAGTCACCATCGGGAAGGGGAGAGCGAGGAATCACCCTCTGCAATCACCACCGATGTATTATACTACAGAGATATCATCAGGAGTGCAGTACGAGGTATCACCCTCGGCACTCGATAGTAGCCCTACAGAGTCGTACAACTTAGGGGGGGTGGGGTGTGCGGTGATGTGCTGGTCTCAGCCCATCGATCACCTCGATCGGGGCACTGGTACTAAGGCGGGGCAACTGGAACAAGGATGGGGGCCACAGATGGTTCACTACCAACCTATACTAAGCAGTTTAGGATGACAGGTAAAGTAACAACAGCAGGTTACAAAAACAGGCTATGCATCCGAATAGGAGCAATCAATTACAGTAGCAAATTCTAATGCAAGCATGGGAGAGAAAGAATAGGCGATATTGGGATGATCAAGGGGGTTTGCTTGCCTGGAAGCTCTGCTGAAAAGGTCTGGTCGTCAGGGGCGTAGTCGTACTCGGCAGCAGCGTCGGTCTCGGGGTCTACCGGAGAGAAGAGGGGGGGGGGGAAGAAACAATAAATACAAGTAACAAAAGCAATCACAGATGCATGGCATGGCAGTATGTTGTGCTAGGGGTGACCTAACGTAGTGCTACACGTAGGAGACGGAGCGGGAAAATATCCGGGAGTGTTCTCCCAGCTCCGGGTGATTATCGGACAGACGAATCGGAGGGAAAAGTTCCATGTTCATCATGTTAGAGAGGGCTGACAGGTATGTGGGTGGCACATTCGGATTCGTCATATTTTTCTAATCATTTTTCATAAATAAATTATTTCCATCCGAGTTACGGTTTATTTTATATGACTTTTCAAAGTTTTATTGAATTTCTGGAATTGTTATTAATTATTAAATTCGAATTATCCAAAACAGTAATATGTGATGTCATGACGTCATCATGACGTCGGGGTGACGTCATCGGTCAAACCCAGCTGGCCAGGGTCAAACCTGACCAGTGGGTCCCACTGGTCAGTGACTGTTTTAATTAAACATGGGTTTAATTTATCTAATTAAGTTAATCTGCTGGCGGAACCCACATGTCAACGACTGTTTAATTAACAAATTTAATTAACAGACTAATTAGCAGTTTATTTTTTTTAAAACGTTTAATTTGCGCGGGGTCCACCTGTCAGTGACTGGTCAAGCCCAGTTAGCAGGTTGACTGGTCAACTGGGCCCAGTGGGACCCAGTGGTCAGTGACACACCTTACTAACAATGCTTAGTTAAATCTAATTACCTAATTAGTCAGTGCGGGACCCAGTAGTCAGTGTTTTAGGTTAGTATTTAAGTTATTTTAATTAATCTAATTGCTACAGTACGTGCCCCACATGTCAGTGGGTGCTTAGGGCGTGGTTAGTGCCTAATCGGCCTGGCGGGTGGGCCCGGCCGGCGTATTCGCGGTGGCGCGCCGGCGACCGAAATCGCGGAGGAGCGGACGGGAGAGGCTCGGGTTTTGGCTACGGTGCGCGGTTTGAAGTGGGATTTGCGGCATTCGAACGAGCGCGACGAGGCGCGTCGATCGGTGGCGGTGGTTGGCCGTGGGGTGGCCAGAATGGACGTCGGCGACGAGCGGAGGCGGAGGTGGCTTCGGGCGCGGTGGGGATTCGTCGCTACGGGGCGCGGCGAGGTTCGCGGATGGGCGCGTTGGCCTCCTGGGGATCCTAGGAGCACGGCCCAATGCTCAGACGCGGGCAGCGCTAGCGGTGGCCGCGACGGCGAGGCGTACAACGGCGGTGTAACACCCCCTTGTATGAGCTACAGTAATCACCCTTTTGATAATGCCAAGTCAGCAAGATTAACAGTGCTTGATCATCATTGCATCATATCTCATTTCAAATTCCAAATCAGATTGAAATTCAAAAATAAAGTGAAAATAAAAGTTGTGCAAGTTTGAAAACTAAAATGTTCATAATGTTGCAAATAATCCAGAGGCATTTATAAATAATACAAATAAAAGTCATACAAGTTTTATAATACAAGCCAGGGGCCTCGAGGGCTCGAATACATAAGCTCGCGATCAAGCGTCAGCGAAAACAACATAAAATCTGAGTACAGACATAAAAGGGAAACAAGTTTGCCTTAAGAAGGCTGAGCAAAACAACGACACTGATCGAAAAGGCGCAGGTCTCCTGCCTGGGTGCCTCCTAACTACTCCTGGTCGTCGGTGGTCTCCACGTAGTAGTACTCTCCACCAGAGGGGTAGTAGTAGTAGTCGTCTGCTGGGACATCTGGCTCCGGGCTCCGTCATCTGGTCGCAATAATCGGGTAGATGTTCAACACGCATCTAAAAAATGATCATATATTGTAACCATATTGTTCTCACAATTTTTAGAAAATGTTTGTACCATCCAAAAACTGTTCATAACATTTTCATAACATTTAAAAATGTTCACAAATTTAAAAATTGTTCATGACATCATAAAAATGTTGACAAAGATGTAATGTTATTTCACGTCATACATATTAATTGTGCAGAACGTAAAAAATTGTTCGAGCAATTTTGAAATATTAATGTTTGCCATGTATTAAAAGAACGTTCACAGTTTATTTATAAAATGTTCACCATGGATTTCAATTTTTCAACGTGCATTAGAAAAATGTTTCATGTGTATTAAAAAAGGTTGATATGTGTCCGATTTTTTTTTCCACGTGTATACGGAAAAAAATCTTTAATGTATATTCGAAATATATTCAATGTGTACTCGAAAATATTTCAATATGTGTATGATAATTGTTTAACGAGTTTTTCAAAAATAGTTTGTACACTAAAACTGGGCGGATTAAAAATTTCATGTTGAAAAATGAAAAAAGAATGAGGAAAAAATTGAAAAGAACAAAAAAACATAAAATAAAAAACCTTTAAATTTAAATGAAAAAAAAGGAAAAACAAACCTGATAGAACCTTCATAAAACTGGACAGTAGATTCCGCAAACCTGTCCAAACCGGTCAATAGAAGTAGTACTCCTAATCGGCGCCTTCAGCGCCGGTTAGGAGAAAGGGCGCCCGTGCGCCATCCCTCATGGGCCGGCCCAATAGGAGGCAATCCCTGATTATCACGGTTCGCTTGGTCCCTAAAAAAAATCGCAGTTCGCTTGGTCGTGGTTGACTGGTCACGTTTTCACCGGCTGGCCGTTGACTTTTTTAAAGGATTCTTAAAAAAAGGGAACTCAAAAAAGTTCATTGAATTCGAAGATAGTTTGTGGTTTTAATAAAATCATGAAGTTGAAAAGTTCATGGATTTTGACAAAAATAGTTCATCGATTTGAAAAAGTTTCATCTATTTTTATAAAAAGTTCCCTGATCTGAACAAAGTTCATTGATTTTGGAAAAAAAATCAAGAATTTGGAAAAAGTTTACAGATTTGGGAAAAAAGTTTATCGATTTTTGAAAAAAAACAAGAATTTGAAATAAGTTCTTGGATTTTGAAAAAAGTTTACGGATTTGAGAATAAAGGTCACGAATTTGAGGGAAAGTTCACATGTTTTTAAAAAAGTTCATTGATTTTGAAAAAAAGTTTGAAGATTCGAAAAAGGTTCACTAATTCGAAGAAAAATTCATGGATTTGAGAATAAGTTTGCAAATTTAGAAAATGTTTATGGATGTGAAAAGTTCACGATTTTTTCAAAATCACTTATTTTAAAAATGAAATGAAAAAAATGAAAAGAGAAAAGGGAAAAACAAAAGAAAAGCGGCCAAAACAAACCAATGTTTAAAAAACAAAACAGGGAAACAGCTGTGTTTTTTAGCATTATATTTGAAGAGGAAAAAAGAAGTATACTAGTCACACCAGTTAAGGTGTCCTGTTGGTTACCGCGGTTTGTACGATGCCTAGGGTTCTCGAGTTCGAAGCTCGTCGAGTGCAGAACTTTTGAACGTTAACAAAAGAGGAAAAAAGTGTAAATGGTCCAGCCCAGGGCGGAGGGGGTGTGCGCCGGTTGGCGAGTTAGCCTATAACCGGCCTTTAAGGCACGAAATAGGATCGCGGCAATAGAAGAAGTTTCCTTCTTTTTAGGGAAAGAAGAAGGTTCGTGAAGCCGGTGAAAAAAATATTATTGGGCTAGCCCACTTCGTGCCTGAGCGAAGGAGGCATAGCAATGGGAGCTCCTATTCCGTGCCTTCTGCGCCAAAGAAGGCAACTGGCGCTCCCGGCCACGGCTGGTGGGCCGGCCCACGAGCGCGCACGCAGAGAATTCTATTATATCGCGAAAAACCATCAAAAAATGGGCGCACTCCAGGAATCAAACTAGCGTCCTTACACTCGTCTTCGAGTATGGCTAACCGCTACACCTACTGGATGCTTGTGAATCACTTCAGCGCGAATTCTTTTAAGAATCAGCGTAGCCGTGCTATTTTCTGTACAGTGTACGTCGCTCAAATTTCTGAATTATTTGAAAATATTATTGAAAAACGTGATATTTGGAAAATGCAAACAAATTTTGAAAATTCATGAACATGTATAAAAAGTTGACCAATGCAAAAAAAATCACGAATTAGAAAAAAGTTCATGTATTCAAATAAGTTCACAAATTCAAAAAAGTTCATGAAATAAAAAAAGGTTCATTTAAGAAAATAATTCACAAAAAATGCAAAATAATCATGAGTTTGAAAAAAATATGGATTTGAAAAATAGTTAATCAAATTTGAAAACTAGTTCATCGAAATTACAAAAATATCAATTTTTTTATCAAATTTGAAAAAGTTCATCGATTTTGAAAAATAGTTCATCAAATTTGAAAATTTTCATATGTTTTAAGAAAAAGTTCATCAAATTTCAAAAAAGTTCATCAATTTGAAAAATGTTCATCAATTTTTGAAAAAAGTTCTTCGAATTTGAAAAATAGTTCATCAAATTTGAAAAAAAATTACAAATATGGAAAAAGTTCATCAATTCTAAAAAAGTGCATCCGATTTTAAAAATAGTGCACGAATTTTCAAGAAAAAATTCATGAATTTGAAAAGGTTCAATATTTAGAAAAACAAAAGAAAAAGAAAAAGAAAAAAACGAGTACATGAACCTCGAACAGTAGAAAGAAGTAAAAGAAAATGAAAAAGTATATGGGCACAACCATCATGGTGTTCTAGTTTGTTATTGCGATCGAAATGAAGGGAGAGGTTCTGAATTCGACTCCAGTGCCCGCTCTTTTTTCTTTATTCTAACAGAAAAGAGAAAAAAAATGTTAAATGGGCCGACCGAGCTCGCAGGAGGGGGGTTGTGCTTTAGGCGCCCGTTTGCAAAATGGCCTATAACGGACGCCTCAAGCGCCAAATAGGATCTGCCCATAGCAGCAATTGCGTTATTTGCTGGCCGACAAACTTTGTGATGAGCCCAATAAAACTTCTGTCCCAACCAAACCCAGAACCCAGCCCAGCTCCGCAGCAACCCCAACGGCGCGGCACCGTGCCGGAGAGGGAGAGCAGAGTTGCCATCTCCCGCGGCGGAGAATCGGCCAGCGAGGCGCCTCCGTGCTCCGGAAGAAAGAACGAGCCGCTTGGCCCCGAGGCGAAGCGACATTTCGTCTCCGCACGCGCGCCAGAGGAAGAAGACCGCGGGGGAGGAGAGAGAGCGCGCGCGAGAGGAGGAAAAAACATGTTTATCCAGAAGGTAATGGTGTTTCTAATTGCTATCTTCTACCATTAATCCGCCAGTAAACTAGCGCAAAGATTATATGTGCATAATTTTTTCTTTTGCGGATTTTGCTGGTGGCGCGCGCAGGCATGGAGGACGGCGGCGTTCGGGCTCTATGGCTTCACCCAGTTCACCAAATCCGGTTTCGTGTAAGCCCAATTCCGCCCAATCTTCTACCGGATTGTCTCTTGCTTTTGGTGTAGCTTGCGCGATCTCGTGCAGCTATGCAGTGGTGCTTTTGGGAGATGGTAGTCTCTTACGATTCCCCATCTGTGTCAAAACTGCTGCTCGATTGCTTGTCCTGTTAAATTTAGCCCAGCAATTGGGGATACGATTAAACGCCAGTAATGTTAACCCGGACGCCCTTTTGAGCTGCTGAACCTTTTTGGTTTAGTGAGATCAAACTATTTTGAGTTCGTGAAAACGAGAGGGATAGCTGTTTACAGCATTTTGATTCGATTTAGGATCGTATTCTCTCGATACAGTTATGCTATCATGCTCATGTTCAAACTAATGAGGCTTTATTTACTCAGGGAACACGCCAAGAAATTTAGAGAGGAGGATATGCAGATCCGGTTGGATGGGAAAAATTGCCTGGTAACTGGAGCAAATTCTGGCCTAGGTTATGCTACAGCTCAGGGCTTGGCTTCTCAGTATGAAACTATTCCTCTTTTTTTCCACTTTGATAATTTGCTCCGCGAAAAAAAAGATTGAACCATTTTTACCACCTTTCATAGAAACCTTTGTTCCTTTTGTTCTGCTACTAGTGGTGCCACTGTTTATATGCTTTGCCGTAACAAAGAACGGGGAGAGACTGCTCTGAATGAAATAAGATCCAAAACTGGCAATATGAACGTTCATCTGGAGGTATGGTGCTTCATCATTGGTTTTTCCTGCAATATTCAACTCTTATTAATGTTCTATGGTAATTATGGGTAAACTAGCACTTCAATTATTTTCATTATTTTTTGACCGGCTAGCACTTCATTTATTATCATTTTGCAGATATGTGACCTTTCATCAATTAATGAAGTCAAGTCATTTGCTACAAAATTCTCTTCATCGGAGAAGCCACTTCATGTCCTTGTAAGCTTTCCTCCTTCAATTTTTTTTGCAGTTTATGTTTCTTTTCTCAGGCTGCAGCATCTTTTTTTCCCCAATTATAATCAGATAAATCATCAAAGTTTCCTCTAGAATTACATTAAATACTGGACAGAGCAAGCAAATATAACAGATTGTCTTTTAGGTTAACAATGCTGGCTTACTAGAGCACAAACGTACGACTACACCGGAAGGGTATGTAATACTTTGCATCATCGTACTTATTTACTTGTTTCCCTAGTTATTTTCAAATTTCTCTGGCCTTATATAACTCGTAAGCATCCTGCATTTATTGTGCTAACTTCAACTGAAAAAGGTGTGATGTTTTCGTTTTTTTCAATAGGTCGGAGCTCAATTTTGCTGTGAATGTGGCAGCAACATACACTTTAACAGAGCTAGTGATGCCACTGTTGGAAAAAGCAGCACCTGATGCTCGTGTCATTACAGTTGCATCGGGAGGGATGTACACTGAGCCACTGAACACGAATTTACAAGTAAATCTCTTTGCTCTACTTATATTTAGATGATATCTCCTCACTTTTACTCTGTACGGAAGCAGAATGCCGAAAAGTATGTATAGAAATAAAATTTACTACATATTGTGATGTGGAGAGCAATAAAAACACCCTCCTTTACCGAAAAAGGCTTCCGCCCCGCTTTATAAATAAAGCACCGCAGCCAAACCGATACATGGTGATGAGGAAATCCTCTTACAAAGCAGATCAAAGGAAAAACAAGAATATAGGAGTGACCACACCCTATCACAAAGCAACCTAGACTACCGACAAGGAAGGAGACTCGCCGCCAAGAGAAACTGCCGGACCTCGTTTCGCCGCTCACACCAAGTTGCCGCTGGAGAGGACCCCCTGCCCTCCCACTCCGGATCGTGGAGCCCGAACCTGCCTGCAGAAAGCGAGGACCACGAGTGAAACCAACGAGGACCCGTGTAAAAGAATAGGAGGCAAGTGAATCCGCCCCCGCCAGAGCCGAGGGAGCTCGAAGCTAGGATCTGGAAATGTCCGCCGATGACGGCGCGGCGCACCGGAAGAAACCTGAGCTCCACGACGACGCCCTCAAGAGGGGAACGACGCAACACGTCGCCATCGCCAAGACCGACGAGACGGTCAAGGGTTTTCACCCGAGGCCCTGGCTCGGCAAGAGGGCCACAGCGACGCTCCCAAGAGGGACGCGACACCCACAGGCATCGCCGCCGCTGGCGCCGGAGCACAAGGCTTTCGCCCGGCACCTCTCACCCACGCCTCACCGAGGAGTCCCGAGCACCTGCCCACCCTGAGGAAGGCATGCCGTCACCAAACAAACCTCCAGAACACGATCTGGGAATCGCCACCGCCGAGGCACCACCGACACCAGGATCACCCAACGCTACCTCCTCCGCCGCCCACACGACCAAAAGATGCATCCATCACCGCCGCCAAGACGCCAGCTGAGAAAAGCCATCCAAGACGGACCGCCGCCCCGGCATCCGAGATCCCAAACCCCTGCACCACCACCGGTCTTCAAAGTGTTCTGCAGGAACTCCTTTCATTGTTCCATGGGCGAGGGAAAAAATTGTTCTGCAGGAACTTCCCAACAGGGTCCACTTGGAGAAAATCCCTGTTGAAGCAAATAGTAGTTGTGGACACTAATGAAGTTCTCCATTTACTTTTGTGATTCATTTTGGAAGAATATCCAAGCACTTCCCACTTATCCAGACCCTGGATTCATTGTCATCAAAATTGAACTAATTTGATTGCTTACCAAGAGCTTCCAATTGCCATTTGCCTTTCTCATTTGCTGTCCTGACGATGGTATTGTAGTCTTTATATTCATGCTAAAGAGACACAAACCACGGGTTGTTTATCACTGGAAATTAATTGGCCTGTGAAAAGTTTATCTTTTACTTCTGATTACGATATAGCCCTTCTCACTATTATTTTTGAACTACAGTACAGCGAAAGCGAATTTGACGGGACAAAACAATATGCTCGTAACAAGAGAGTTCAGGTTTGTGAATCTTGATGTCTGAATTCCCTCGAGTCGACAAGAGATGGTAACACATGACTAACTTGATCCTGGAAACTCTCAGGTTGCTCTCACCGAATGGTGGGCTGAGAAATACAGCAACAAGGGAGTCGATTTCTACTCCATGCATCCAGGATGGGCTGATACACCTGGAGTCTCGAAGAGCTTGCCGGGACTATCGGAGAAGTATGTCTTCAGCTGTCCCAGCCCTCTTGGTCCATTTATGTTCTATAGCGTCGACCTTCTAAATTATATATCATCAATACTATGTCAGGCTATCAGGAAACCTGAGATCAAACGAAGAAGGGGCTGACACAGTGGTCTGGTTGGCTTTGCAACCCAAGGAGAAGTTAGTCCCAGGGGCTTTCTACTTCGACCGAGCTGAAGCACAAAAACATTTGAAGTTTGCTGGGACTGGAGCATCCCACGAGCAGATTGGTTCAATTGTTGACAGCATTCGCTCCATCTGTAACCTCACTGCAAACGCATAAGTCTCACTGAAGGGATGGAAGTCCTGGACATGAAAATAAAATTGAAATTCTGAATAAAAAGAAATTTTTGCACCAGCCGGGAATCGAACCCGGGGGTCTGTACAGTGGCAGGGTACTATTCTACCACTAGACCACTGGTGCTTTGATGACAGGCTGTTCCCATTTCTATATCCATAACGGGCCATAGAATTTAGTCTGTTTACCCTTTTTTTTTTTAACACTAGTCTGTTTTTTTTTAGTCTGTTTACCATTAGTGGTACAGTATAGTGACCTCGGCGATTATTTTGGTAGTACGTACATCGATGATGGGTGCTATTGATAGAGTTTTCCTCTGTACTTACACAACGGTATTTTTTCCTTAAAGAAACCATACATTACGGTATTCATGCAAAAATGTCTGGTGAGATGGTCGAGTATGTCGTATGCTTTAATCTATCCATTTCCTCTCAAATTTAATATGGAACTCCTTGTTTGAAACATGCTGAAGCAAAGCACCAGAAAAAATTGCAACAATGGCGACATAGCTCAGTCCTACCCCCCCCCCCCCCCCCTGTTTACCTTGCAAATGTACTTTCCTTTTATTTTTTTAAACTTCTTGTTGTATGGACTTTCCGTACAATCTCCGGTAAAAAGAGGAAACGTTGAAAATATGGAAGCAGATGGACACTTATCCTCGTGTATCAGGTCCAGCTACAATCTATACGAAGGGATGAAAGTATGCCGATGTTCCTACTGTCTTTCTTTGAAGTTCCCGTTGGGGTACAGAAAAGGTTAGACTTCTATCGATCACGATTTTTTTGGCAATGCTATGAAATCAAGAGAAAATACAGGCTCACTATTTGGGATATTATTTGTAGACCCAAGGACCAGGGTGGGCTCGGGATTGAGAATTTAGCATATTTACTACTCCTAATCTGTGTCCTGATGCAAAGTAGCAGGTTCAGCGAAGACATCCATGTATTGTTGCAAGAGGAAGGAATATACTGATGGTGTAGTAATCCTGCATGACACCGTCCACAAGATGCACTGAAAAAATATGAGTGGAGTAGTTTTCAAAATTGACTTTGAAAAAGCCTATGACAAGGTCAAATGGTCTTTCCTCCAACATGCCCTAAGGATGAAAGGTTTCTCCGATAAATGGCGCTAGTGGATCCAAAATTTTGTAACTGGAGGTAGTGTGGACATCAAAGTCAATGATGATGTTGGCCATTACTTTCAGACAAAAAAGGACTACGGCAGGGTGACCCCATGTCTCCAATGTTATATAACATTCTGGCTGACATGTTAGCTATTCTGATTGAGCGCGCCAAGCAGGATGGCCAGATTGCAGGAGTAGTGCCACACCTTGTGGATGGTGGCCTCTCTATTCTGCAATATGCCGATGACACAATTCTCTTTATGGAACATGACCCGGACAAGGCTCGAAACATGAAACTACTGCTGTCAAAGTTTGAGCAAATGTCGTGTCTTAAGATTAACTTCCATAAAAGCGAACTGTTCTGCTTTGGAGAAGCCTTCGAGGCGGCGGCCGATTATGCTAACCTGTTTGGTTGTGCACATGGCCAATTCCTGATTAGATATTTGGGAATACCGATTCAATATCAACGTCTCACCATTGCAGAGTGGAAGCATGTAGAAGAACGCCTAGAGAAACGGTTGAGCAGCTGAAAAGGCAAGTTGCTCTCAGTTGGAGGACGACTGGTTTTGATAACTCTGTCCTCACAAATATGGTTCTCTATATGATTTCATTTTTCCAGCTTCCAAAAGGGGTCCTACAAAGACTGGACTATTTTAGGTCCAGGTTCTTCTGGCAAGGAGATGGTGAAAAGAAAAATATAGGTTGACCAAATGGAGCGTGGTTTGTAGGCCAAAAGACCATGGTGGCCTCGGAATTCATGACCTGCAGGTCAAGAATGAGGCCCTACTTAGTAAATGGTTGTTCAAACTTCTTACTGAGGACGGTGTTTGGCAAACCATGCTGCACAACAAGTATCTAGGCCAAAAGGCGCTGTCTCGGGCATATTGGAAACCTGGAGACTCACACTTTTGGGCTGGCCTAATGGTGGCAAAGAAACATCTCTTTCACTTTGGGTCTTTCGCGATTAAGGACGGGTCGGAGATTCGATTCTGGGAAGACATCTGGCAAGGCAACACCAGCCTCCGAGAACAATATCCAGCGTGTACAACATTGCTCGCGATAAGAATAATACTATTGTGCAGGAGCTCAGCTCATCCCCGCCGAATATTTCATTCAAGCGGGATTTGATTGGCACCCGACTTATGTCATGGCATAATCTCTTATCCCGTCTGGATTCGATTAACCTGACACAAGGCCGGGATGTGTTTCGCTGGAACCTTACTACATCGGGTCTTTCACAGTAGACTCTATGTACCGTGCGTTCACACATTCTGAGGTACCAGTGAGTAATATCAAAAAAAATTGGAAGGCGTAGATTCTACTTAAAGTTAAAATCTTCACGTGGTATCTTCGTAGGGGAGTTGTGCTAACCAAAGACAACCTCGGACGACGCAACTGACCAGGAAGTAAGAAGTGTTGTTTTTGTACTCATGACGAGTCAATCAAACACCTCTTTTTTCAATGTAAGTTTGCGCATTCTACGTGGTCAATCATCCAAATAGCGTCATATTTGTATCCGCCCACAAGTGTTGCCAATGTTTTTGGTCATTGGCTGGACGGTATTTCAAATAGATTCAAAACGCTAATAAGGATGGAGCGTATGTCTTACTTGGCCGCTTTGGCTATGTAGAAATGATTTGGTTTTTAATGACAAAAATGCTTCTTCTCTGCAGGTTATTTTCCGTTGTACGCACTTGCTTCGTACGTGGTCTACGCTACAACGAGCGGAGTACCAACCGTTGTTCAAGGTGGTGTGTACGCGGTTGGAGTAGGTGGCTACAGAGGTTTTTACCCAACATGGTTGGCAGCATAATCTCCGGATCGGTCCACCATCCGTTCCGACATAGGCATATTGTCCGTCTATAGGACTCTACTGTTGCCGAATTGTTGGTTTTTTCTTTACTTTCTTTTGTCAGACTGTTGGTGTTTGGCTGTGTGCATCCTAATTATGCAGAGGCCGGGTGATACTCTTAATGCTATGTATCTGCTTGAAGCTACATTTGGAGTTAATAAAAGCGCCCTTTATCGAAAAAAAGAGTTGAATAGTGTGAGGTTTTTTTATGCCATTCTTGTTGTGTAATTGTATGGTATATAACTATATTATAAGGCAGTAGTGCCCTTGTCCATGATCTTGTCCAGTTCAGCAGGAATGTTTGTAATTGGTATTTCATAACTGCATATTACTGTTGTTATCACAGTTTTGTCAAGTAAGGTGAAACATAACTCACTTTCAAGAATATTGAACGAGATGGGACTGACTGAAGAAAACCAGTCACATCCTATAATGACATCATGACTTGGTATAGAAAGCACTCTGAATGGGTGCTTGAGTTTGGCCAAGTGAAAAGTGCATTCTAGTACCACAGATGTAGAGAGCAAAGTTGCTCCACCAGCAATAGAAATCGTCCCAGGAGCAACTTCTTGCATAACAACGTTGGATTTAATAGCAAATTGATGATCTATGAAAGAGGAAGTACCTCTAGAATCCAATAGTGCAGCTGTTCTATTTCCATCTATAGAGACGAGTACAATAGGAGTAGCTGTGGTGAGATTGTTGTAACACCCCAAAAATATTTTCTTTGATTTTCAAAATCTATTCTTTAAAAAGAAAAATGATTTGAATCACTATGGCTCAATTATCTTCTTCTTTTGTTTTGAAAGCCATTTTTAAGTTTTCATTTGGGTTTCAAAATTTTTAAAAATGGTTCTGATTTGATGGTTTCTTATTTGAGTAAATATTTTTGAAGGATCAAAAATATTTTCCTTCAGAAAAGTTTCTGAATAATTAAATTATTTCAATGGGATGATCCATTTCATATTTTTTTTCAAACACTTAGAAAATTCTTACAAAAATTATTATGTCATTTTTAATTATCACCCAAGTCATTCTCACACCCTAGGACAGTACCCAATACTTCTCCTCTCCACAAAAATATTTTTATCATATTTAGCAAATTCCAAAATTTGAATTTCATTTATTCCTAGTCCCTTTGATTTACAAAGGAACTATATATTTCCTAGCTCTTCTGCACCCACAAAAATTATCCCAACTACTTGACAGTACCCACACTCCATTTCACCAAAAACATTCTGTTCCACAGTTCAAAATTTTCAAATTTCATTCAATTGAAATTTGGACCAGATTCAAACTCTCTGCTCAAAACCTAATTTTAATTACTCCAAAAATTCTGAAATTTTGCCAGCATCTCTGTTATGCATCAGTACCTCACCACAAAAATTCTCAAAATTTCCAAAAATGCCTAGGACCATCTAGCATTTCATCAAACATCTTGGGTGCACTGTTGATCACTGTCGAAAAATTCAGAAAAATGCAGAGAAGTTCAGAGAAGAGGGAATTGATGCCGTGCGGTGCACTTCACTCCACCCCCCCCTCATCCGCACCTCTGCTGATCATCAATGCATCGCCGTGGACCCCCTCACCAGCCTCTCGCCGCCGACAGAACAGTGGCAGACCAGTGCAACGGTCGCTGCCCTCGGCCGCGGCGGCCGAGAGGATCAGCACAGCCACCAGCCACCATCACTCCTCTCCACCGCTCTCTCCTAACTCCTCTCCACGCGGCAGCATCTCCTCCACTCCCACGCGTCGTCCAAGCCGACCGAGCCCCGCCTGTCAGTCGCCGGAGCCGCTCGTCGCCACCATGGCCGTACGGGAGCCGGCGTCGGGGAAATGTGGATAGAGCTCGCGGGCGTCGCGCTGGCGCTACCAGAAGTCTCCTCTCATCTCACTGATCACCCACCGACCGCGCTCGCCGCCCAAACCTACCTCGCCGGCCGGAATTACTCCGCCGCGATCCGCCTCGCTTCGGCCACCTCCGTCTCGCCTATAAAAGGAGCCCTCGAGCTCCGTTCAGTGCTCACACCACCTACACCCACTCCCAATCGACACCCAGAGGAGTCGGACGACCTCGGGGAGGTCTTCTTCCCCGACTCCGGCCGCCCGATCCGCCACTGCCACCGAGAGCACCACGTCGCCATCCGTCCACCTCCACCCCTCAAACTTCATCAGTAGCCTCCTCGCACACCCACTCATCCATTCCGCGCGTCAATTTGACGACCGGAGGCCTCCTCGACGAGATCCATCACCACCCGACGCCGCCGTTCGCCGGAGTTGACCCCGCCGTCGCCACAGTGCTTGCCGACGACCAACTCCACCACCCACCGACGCGGAACACCTTCCCGAGCACGCTCATATCCTCGCCGTCCTCTGAAACGCCGGCGATCGCCGCCGGTGACCACCGCACCCCCTCTGTACACGCGCGCGAGGCGTGTTCAAATTTCAAACTTGACGGGTGGGGCCCGCCCGTCAGCGTTTTACTCTTTTCTGTTTTATTTTGAAAGCGTATTCTGCCTCTGTACGCTTTCTGAGCTGGAAAGCATATTCCGTTCCGAGGCGTTTTCTTTTATTACAGCAGGGACCCGGTAGCAGTTATTTTATTTACAGAGAGGTCCCTGGTTTTAAAACCTTTATTACTTTTTAACCATAACTCCTTTTTAATTGATTCTTTTTCTAAAAAAATTCTTTTTCACTCTAGTTTTTTTAGTATTTATTTAAAAATATTTTGAGCCAACTTTTTGTGCTGTCACAAAAAATTTGATTTGAATTTGAATTCTTATTTTATAGAAAACGAGGAGGGAAACTTTGCCGAAAATTTTGAGGGATCACCTTCTGCCTACTTTGATCAAGGCAAGCATTTTTGAACTTGGGATATGGTGTTTGCATGCATGTTTGCATAAGTTCGAAATATCACCGGATATGTAGTGGGTAGCAAGTGCATGCATGGTCATATCTTTTTGTGCATTTCATACAAGAACCTTTCTAACTTGGATGAGGTTGTGAGAAATCAGGGGGTGTACCTCCTTCCTTTGTCGTGCCGGTGGGCACGGGTCACATCATGACACGATGGTGTCACTGTGGCATGTGAAGCATGCCAGTCATAATAATAACACCTCCTGAGTCGACCTAGATCGAGTCTTGTTCCGTCATGCCTAGCTAAAATTCGTGCTGCCACTTGTCTTCCCGCGAGGGGAGTATGGCTTAGTAAGTTGCTAACCCCTTTCCGAGTGCACACCACATAGAGGGGCCATGATGAGGGTTCCATGGCCATGGACTAATGCCAGTCATCGGGTCAGGGGGCATGGTTGTATCCGGCTAGGCCGAGAGGGGGGCACCCCTTGTAATCTGCGCGTTATAAATAGTGATCCCATGCTATTCGAGACGATGGTCTCCCCGTCTTAGAGTTTTTTCTTGAACGATGCTTTGGGTGATTCCTGGCATCCGAAAAGTTAATCTGGTGTGTGCTGGTCAGGTGTGTTTTCAACCCAAAGACCGTAATGGGACTTAGTCAACGTCTCGGTGTTGGCTAAAGAAATCCTATGCACGTGGGTAAAGAGTACACCCTCTGCAGAGTTATACCTATTCGAATAGCCGTGTCCACGGTCAAGGACGTTAGCTGGGAAGGGTCAAGTGTTGGTCCCGGTGTCGGTCTTCGGAGGAAATAAATAAAATTGAGCATGATTCAATTTTTGCAGGATAATTATTGTGCCAGCATGAATATTATTGTTAACATGAATATTATTGTGGACTAACCTTTTTCTTCTATGTGCAACCTTGGGTATCTCTTGGGATGGTTAATCCACCTGGATACTCATTTCTATTTCTTCTGAGTATCTCTTGGGATGGTCAATCCACCTGGATACTCATTTCTATTTTTTCTGAGTATCTCTTGGGATGGTTAATCCACCTGGATACTCATTTCTATTTTTCTGAGTATCTCTTGGGATGGTCAATCCACCTGGATATTCTGAGTATCTCTTGGGATGGTTAATCCACCTGGATACTCATTTCTATTTTTCTGAGTATCTCTTGGGATGGTCAATCCACCTGGATACTCATTTCTATTTTTTTCTGAGTATCTCTTGGGATGGTTAATCCACCTGGGTACTCATTTCTATTTTTTCTGAGTATCTCTTGGGATGGTTAATCCACCTAGATACTCATTTCTTTTCAAGACCTCTCGAGGCGTCGCTTTTAGACACCCGTTTGGTATTTCTTTTCAAGACCTCTCGAGGCGTCGCATTCAGACACCCGTTTGGCATTTTTCTTGGAATTCCTCGGGCGGTCCAACGCCCGATGTACCATTTTATTTTCTTGGAATCCTCGGGCGGTCCAACGCCCGATGTTCCATATTATATTCTTGGTTTATTATAAAAATGATATATTTATTCTTCCACACCGTGCTAATATTTACCATGCCATGCTTTAATTTTGGTTAGCATATGCATATAATTTAGTCCATCATGAACATATGCATTCGGTATATCTTTTGTTCATAATGTTTGCGAGTACATTCCAACGTACTCACAGGCTTGTCCCTGCCTTGTTAATTTGGCCAGACCCGGAAGAAGATGATCTTATGGAGGAAGAGTGCGCTAGCGAGCCCGACACTTAGAGGTGTTCCCAGTCAGTCAACTTGTGGTCTTGGAGTCTACGACGTGTATCATCCGCAGTGCTTCCGCTCCACCAATAAAATAGTCAAGCCTCACACTGACGCTTGACTTTACTTTATTGTATCAGTGTTGTAATATCACCACACCACTGTCATATTCCGTCATCGTCTTATATTGACAAGTTTGTAATAAATGTTGAGCACTCTGGCTCAAACTTGTGTAATATTATGTATGTACTGGTTATCTATATCAAGGGAGTCCACCAGTTGTTCTGATCTTGGGGCTGGTGTGACTTGAGACTATTCCGTGATTTATTCCGGAAACAGGCTCGACAATTATCTCCCACCGTTTGAGTAAAAAATGCTCATAACATGTTCCTTCTCTGTTACTTCTTCTCGCAAGTTTTGTTCATTTTCTTCAGTACCAGTTTGTGCTAATTCAATCTGATCTTCCTGCAGTAAATGAATAGTAGGCACTAGGTTACATTTCTTAAGGGGAGCGTGTGCTCCCTCTAGGTTACCTGTTCCTCAATTGCGTTCTACTAATGGTAATTGCGGTGTTTTAATTTTGTTGTATGTTTTTTTTTGCGAGGATAACTTCCAATCTATTCATTAACTGTCAAGTTAGTACAAACAATACCAGAAGTAAAAAATACATCTAGGTCCGTACAACGGCGGAGCTTCGTGGAGGAAAACCTGGGTCGTCGCCCACCCACCCCCCGCGCAAAAAATAAGTTTTTTTACTACCCTTATGTATTACAGCCCACAAGGCCCATTTCTCATCTACTCGTTGCTCTCACCTCCTGGAGCGAAGCGACCCAGTAAGCGAGCAAGAGCAATCAAGATTTCACGTCTGACCTGCGAGAGCTGACGCCTGAGAGTGGGGGTGGGGCACCGCACCGGCGGACTGGCCGGCGGCCGCTGTGGCTTGTCGGCGTGGAGGTTGGTTAGGGATTGGTCATTGCTGGTCAGAGACATCTTCGCTCCCACCTGCTGAGTCCTGACATCTCGTCGCTGCCGCACGGACGCAAACAACATCAGGCAACACCGGCACCGCGCGCGGTGCCGAAGTGAGCTGGTGGGCAAACTGCCCTCGCTGGCTCTCTCTCCCCTCTAGAAATTGTGGAAATTTAGAGTATTTTGATTCTGCATTTTCTTTCTTAGTTGGGGAAAAGTCTAATTAGGTGCACCAAGCTGGGTGTAGAAAAACCACACTCAAAGTTTAATTAGGTCATGGATTTTGTCAATTGGCTTTTGTGCTGAATAAAAAATGTCCTTTGTCCTGACTTTGTCTCGTATATTTGGAGACGCAAGGGTGATGATGCTGACGATAAGAGCGGCGTCAAGGAGAAGGACGATGAGATAGGACACCTCATAACACTCCGGGAACCTATCCAACCTTCCGTCGTCTAGTTCTGCTCCGGCAAATAACATTAATGTGACTCATGTTCAACAACGAGGTCTGTCGAGTGTGGGCTCTGGTGGTGCGACAGGAGGTGGTTCTGTGCTTTCGGCGGTCACTCCGTTTAACTCTTCGCCGCAGATGCCGAGAGGCATGGAGCTTGCCGCGGATCTTCGAGTCAACTCCATGTTACGTGGATGTCTCGAGAGATCCCCGCGAGTTCACGGACATAAGTCACCATTGCCTTCTACACCACGGGCGGTGTTTGCAACGCAACCGTCGTCGCCTTCTCGGACAGCTACGTTGCCGCCCGCTACCCTCTAGGTGGTGCAGGCCACCGCGGCTCGGCAGGGCACCCGGACTCCTCTTCCGATAACATACAGTCAGCTGCTGAGGTGGCATCGCAGCCGCCATCGACGACACGGACGGAACCGTCGAGGCTCTGTCCCCAAGCCGGTGTAGGCAGCCGGAGGTACTGCGGGGCTCCCCGTTGCGCCTTTGCAGAGCTGGCATCCAGCGGCTCGGGATGAGGCCGCCCCGTATGCAGCTCAGTTGGAGTTGTGCGTGCATGTTACTCTCGAAACAGCCTTCGCCCCGCTTTATAAATAAAGCAACAACCAAACAAAGTACACGGCCAGAAGATACAAAATGATGAGGTAGCCCTCTTACAAAGCCGATCCTGAGATACCCGGCACACGTAGAACGCACGCGACTATGCTACCGGCAACACGCACCGGGCGAGCTAAACACCCCCACGCTACGACCTAGCACACCTAGGCTCCATGACAACGCCCTCAAGAGGGAAAACGACGCAAAGCGCCACCGCCGCCGAGTCCACCGAACAAAGGTCTTCACCCGGAGCCCTGACACGAAGAGAAACCACAACGACGTCTTCAAGAAGAACGCGGCACCCGAGGGTGTCGCCGTCGTTGGCGCCAAGGCATGGAGCTTTCGCTCGGCAACTCACCCGTGCCACTATGAGGCCGCCAGGAGGAGCACGACGATGTCAGATCCCCATATCCGGATCAGGACGTCACCCCTCCGGGAGAGAGAGCACGTCCGAGCTACCCGCCGCACCACCTCCCGTTGCTCCCACAACCCGGGAAGGGAGCCACCATCATCGCAATGCTGCCCGCCGAAGAGCAAGCATGCGAACCGCCATCCGGGGCCGCCGCCCCGGCATCCTTGTCAGTCACGCACCTCACGCCGCACAAAACCACGGTAGGAAGAGCGACGCCACTCCATCAACTCCTAGCCCAGTATCAGTCCCCGAGTCTGGGTAGGCGCCTCCACCGTAGGAGGCACCCACACCTGCGTCCCCCGCCAATACCAGTGGACTGGGGGGGACACGACTTCGAGACTGCCGACGGCGAGCCTGGCCCAAGCCCATGGCCAGGCGAGCTCACACGACGCCACGTCCGTGGTCACCGGCGCCGATCCATGCACCGACGCACCGGTATAACGACCACCACCATCGAGCACCGTACTCGCGAAGGGAGCCCGAGCATCCCTACGAGCACATCCCGGGCCAATCCCAACCTCTCCTACCCGAAGCAAAAGCTTCGATCCGCCCCGGGCCACGATCTGACCCGCCCGAGCACGAACCCTGGCCCATCCCCGAAACGCGTGCGGCCGGCACCGCCAGCGCCTGCCCAGCCCCGCGCACCATCGGAACAGATCCAGGAGAAGGAGGCCGACACCGCCGCCCCGCGCCACCTGAAGAAGCCTGGCCGTCGCGCCACCATAGCCATGCCAGGCGCGCTCCGCCGCCCTGCCCAGGTGCTGCCCAGGACGAGCCCGCACACGAGGCAGAGCACCACCACCGCCCGCAGCCACGGTCACCGGAGGGAAGCAAAGGCCACCGGCCTGCGCCGTCGCGGCCCCTGCCTCCTGCCGGCCAGATCCGACCGTCGCGTCGAGGCGCGCACCACCGCCCGCAGCCGTCCACGCACCACCACGCCGCGGCGCCCCGTGCCCGCACCCGACGGGAAGGCCCGCGCCACCCCATCGCGCCGGAGGAAGATCGAGCCCCGCCGCCGCCGCCGCCGGTCGGGCTTCGCCCGGCCGCGCCCCCTGGCAGCGGAGAGGGAGGAGGGAGGAGGAGGGGAAGCTCGCGGCGGGGATCTGGATGCCCTACCCGGCCGCCTCGCGGGTGGCGGCGCGGGAGAGAAACAGGGACCAGATCCTTCGATGCCGCAACAATAAGGCCATCAAACAAATGAAGTCCTATTTTGAGAGATTGAATTCTTGCAGCAGGATCCAGCACCACATCCACAAATTTGGCAATATCGACCTAATCAAAGAGATGATGTGGGGCGAGCATATTTGAAGCTTTGTGCTATGCAACCCCGTTTGAGATTTCTTCGCCCCTCCTGAGATTTCTTTCAAGCTCCGCCACTGGGTCCGTAGACAACCTAGCGAGGACTACTCTGGAGCGAGCCGAAGGCACGCCGTCGTCTTCGCCCCTCCCTCATCGGAGCCGGACAAACCTTGTTGTAGTAGACAATCGGGAAGTCGTCGTGCTAAGGCCCTATAAGACCAGCGCACCAGAACAGCAATCGCCGCCGATGAAGAGAAGCGTAGATCGGAAGGATCCAACCTGTAGACACACAAACACAGACGAACGAAGACAGGATCCACGTGGATCCACCAAAGACAATCGCCGACCGAATTCCACGAGATCCGCCGGAGACAAACCTCCACATGCCCTCCGCGATGCTAGAAACACCACCGGGACGGGGACTAGGCGGGAAGAAGCTTATTTCATCTTCAGAGAGCCGTCGCCGCCTTGTCTCTCTGAGCAGGACACAAACCCTAATAAAAACTCAAAAGAGCATGAAAAAACGGAGCCCTCCCGCCGGCAAGGGCCGGGATCCACCACGCCTCCATGGCCCTAAGACCACATGAGACGAGGTAGATCGGCGGCGGCACCGACGGGAGACACGAGAAACCCTAGCCAAAGGTCCTGTTTCTTCCACGCGAAGAAAGAAAACGATCCCTTTAATTTTGTTGTATGTCGTGGCTTAAATAACTCAAAATTAATTCATGCCAGCTCGTCTGGATCTATCTTTCAAGAGAAAAAGAGAGACACACAATTTACAGTATTCTCGATTGGAAAAAAGCTTGATCAAGAATTAAACTGGTATATCACTACAATATACATCCTCCCTGTGTTTTCTCAATCAAGTAATAGTACATAGTTTTGTAGGCTACATCTACGAAAATAAAGTGCACCGCTGGAAACGAAAACCAAAACAAAATCCTTGTCAGTGTAACGAGTCACAGATAAAAGTGTGGAGCAGGGGGGCAGGGGGAACGAGTTTCACATGGACGACGTCCGGTGGAAATCATCTGAGCCTCAAGATGTGGAGGTTGATGAGCACCGGCGTGACAAGGACGACGACGAGCGCGATGCCCCCGAGGACGGCGAAGCACATCCATTTGCGGGTGTCCTTCTGGATCTCGTGCGCCTGCTCCAGCTCGACGGTGCCCCGGCGCACGAAGGAGCTGGCGTGCGCGACGTGGCTCTCGATGTCGTTGAGCTGGTGCCCCTGCGCCTCGACGAGCGCCGCCATGTCGAGGAACACCTGGTGCAGGTCCATGAGGCTGCGCTCGATGTCCTTGACGGCGTCGTGCCGCTCCTGGATCTCCGAGATGGTGTCCATCACCTGCCCACGCCCCTGGTCCTGGATCGCCTTCTGCAGGAACGACTCGCTCTCCCCGGACGAGATGAGCGAGTCGATCGTGCTCTCCTCCGCGTGCTCGCCCGTCACCGTGAAGTACCGCCGCGCCACCGTCTCCTTGTACTCCGCCGCCATCTTCGCCCTCAGCCCCTGCGTAGAATAGAGCATGCACCAGCAACGCCACAGGTTCTCGTCATTCATGCACATGTATTCACGCCCAAGGTGTGCAATGCAAGCATGTTTAGATGGATCAAATTACCTGGAAGTCGTCCATGACATCCTTGAGCTTCTTGCCGAGGCCGGCGACGACAGAGGTGCGGGTCCGGTCGGTGGAGGACCCGGGGCCGCAGCCGGGCGCCTTGCGGGAGTTGGCGTTGTCGCGTTCGAGCGCCTCGAGCTTGGCCTTGACGCCCTTGGCGCGCTTGAGCACCTGCTCGACGTCGCCGTCCATGCGGGAGCGGAGGGCCTTGATGGCGCGGGCGTCGTGCGCCGTCTTGGTCTCCTCGTTTGTGGACTGCAGCCGCTTGTGCAGGGTCTCGAAGCCGCGCAAGTCCTCCTTCACGGCCTCCACGTCCGAGAAGAACTGGTCGAGGTTAGCCACGCCCTCGCCGCCGGCCTCCATGTCGGCTGCCGCCGCCTGCGGGTTCGCGTCCGCATACTTCTTGAACGAGCTCGTCGAGAACAGGTCGTTCATCTTGGAAGCTAATTAATTAACGGAGTGCGCAACCAAGAACGCCGATCAAAACGCGGCGACGACTGAGCGTACGCGCAGCAAGGCGGATCGTGGGACAATGGAAGGGGATTGAGTTTGGAAGAACGGCAATGGCTTGCCTCTCCCGAGAAGGCGAAGGCGTAGGTCCAAGAAACCAGCAATCGATCATGAAGTGGTGTGAAGAAAGGAAGGTCTCCCTCTCCCGTAGGAGGGAATTCTCTCTCTCCCTATTTGTGGCAGCATGGCATGAACGGCTTCTCCTCGTCTTGCCGGGGTCTTCGTCTAGTCATTTTTACCACCGGTGACTTCTTTGTTTTTAGCGTCACTTTTATTTAACTAAAAATCATAAACGTTTGAAGTACACACTGTGTAAATAATTATATTAAGGGCATCTTCAACGGGACCTGCAAATTTCCTCCCGCATCCATCCGCGGACATGGATGCGGGAGGACGCCATCCAACCATAGCCGCATACATCCGGCCTCTTTTTTTTAAGTCCGCACGATCAAATAAACGCATACATAGATTGCATACGTTTAAATGGCCGCATATATAGATTGCAACCGTTCAAATAGCCGCATGCAACACTGGTTCAAATTTTAAAAAGTTCAAATATTACATCCCAATATTGTTGTCTTCTTTAACCGCCCACCGATGCTCAATCAGATCTTTCTTCAGCTGCTCGTGAGTTGGTTGATGCCGAATTTGTTGATGCATTTGAATAAACTCTTCAAATGTGGTCGGATTCTGGTCTGGAAACTGGATAGGATCACCCATATTCTCAAATTCTAGAGCTGCGGCAGCATCGTCACACTCATACTCGACGATCATGTTGTGCATGATCACACAACATGTCATCACCTCCCACAAGGTCTCCGGATCTCATTGTTTAGCAGGTCCACGAACAACTGCAAAACGGGCCTGCAGAACTCCAAATGCCCTCTTGACATCCTTTCTAGCTGCTTCTTGTCTTTGGGCAAAGTGAGCCTTTTTCTGGCCAACTGGGTTAGAGATGGTGCTAACAAAAGTAGCCCACGGAGGATAGATACCGTCAACCAGATAGTAGCCCATGTTGTACTCATGTCCATTGATATTATAGTGGCAAGGAGGAGCTTTTCCTTCAGTCAGCCTCGCAAACAACAGTGATCGCTACAGCACATTGATGTCATTGTGAGACCTGGGCATGCGAAAGAAAGCATGCCAAATCCAAAGATCCTGTGATGCAACTGCTTTAAGAATGATGGTAGGCTTCTTAACATGACCCTGATATTGCCCTTGTAAAGCCTTCGAGCAGTTCTTCCATTTCCAATGCATGCAGTCAGGAGATCCAAGCAAAGCTGGCCACCCTCTTGCTTCTGAGATTGCCAAGAGCCACTCGGTGTCTGCCACAGTTAGTTCTCTCATATACTGAGGTCCGAACACCTCGACCACGGCAGTTGCAAACTGACCATGGCATCTTCGCACGTGCTCTCAGACATCCATAGGTACTCGTCCCACGAATCAGAGGTCGTGCCATATGCTAGCATCCGGAGTGCGGCTGTGCACTTCTGGTAACCAAAGAAGCCAATCATTCCCACGGCGTTCTTCTTCAAAACGAAGTAGTCATTGATGTCTACTACACAATTTTATTCTTGTAGACTCTGTTAGGCCTCCAAGCACAGAGTTTTGTAGAACATCAACAAATTTCTCTCAAGTGGATGACCTAAGGTTTTTCAATCCGTGGGAGGTGTAGGATGAAGATGGTCTCTCTCGAACAACCCTGCAATCAAATACAAGAAATTTCTTGTGTCCCCAACACACCCAATACAGTTGTCAATTGTATAGGTGCAGTAGTTCGGCGAAGAGATGGTGATACAAGCGCAATATGGATGGTAGAAATAGGTTTTTGTAATCTGAATAAATAAAAACAACATGGTAGCAAGTAACACAAGTGAGTAAAAACGGTGTCTCAATGCTTAGAAACAAGGCCTAGGGTTCATACTTTCACTAGTGCAATCTCTCAACAGTGCTACATAATTGAATCATATAACAATTCCTCAACGTGCGAAAGAATTGCTACATGTGAGCTGCGTTGGGATTTTTCCTGAAGAGGAAGGGTGAAGCAATAGTAGCGGATAGTATTTCCCTCAGTGAGAACCAAGGTTATCGAACCAATAGGAGAACCAAGCACATCCTAGTCAAACAGTACCTTCACACACAAGAGCAAATACTTGCACCAAATGCGGGCAAGAGGGTTGTCAATCCCCTTGAACTCGTTACTTGCAAGGATCAAATCTGATAGTGATAGATATATAAATTGAAAAGTAAATAAAAAGTAAAATAATTACAGCAAGGTAATTTAGCTTTTTCTAATATAATTAAAGTAGACCCAGGGGCCATAGTTTTCACTAGAGGCTTCTCTATCGAAACATAGCATACGGTGGATAAACAAATTACTGTTGGGCAATTGATAGAAAGGCGCATAGTTATGATGTTATTCATGGCAATGATCATGTATATAGGCATCACGTCCGTGACAAGTAGACCGAAAAGATTCTGCATCTACTACTATTACTCCACTTTGAGAGCGCTTCTATGCTTGCCTCTCTACTATTAAGTTCATAACAAATAGAGTAATGCATGAAGTATGATGACATGATGTAGACAAAATAAACTCAAGCAATATGAATAAACCCCGTCGTTTGACCCTTAATGGCCACAATGCAAATACGTGCCGCGCTACCCCTTCTGTCACTGGGTGAGGACACCGCAAGATTGAACCCATCACAAAGCACCTCTCCCACTAAAGATAAATCAATCTAGTTGGCCAAACCAAAATGATAGATCGGAGAGAAATACAAAGCAATAACAATCATGCATAATAAAGTTTAGAAAAGACTCAATTAATTTCAATGAATAATCTGATCATAAACCCACAATTCATCGGATCCCAACCAACACACCGCAAAAGAAGATTACATCGGATAGAACTCCATGGAGATCATGGAGAACTTTCTATTGAAGATCAAAGAGAGAGAAGAAGCCATCTAGCTACTAGCTATGGACCCGTAGGTCTGTGATAAACTACTCACACATCATCGGAAGGGCAGCAAGGTTGATGTAGAAGCACTCCGTGATCGATCCCCCCTCCGGCAGATCATCGGAAAAGGCATCCAGATGGGATCGTGGAAGAACAGAAGCTTGCGGCGGCGGAAAAATTATTTTGGGTGGCTCTCTGTTGGTTTTGGGATTTATGGGAATTTATAGAAGTGGAATTAGGTCAAACGAAGCTGCGTGGGACCCACGAGCTCAGGTGCCCCCCCAGGGGCGCGCCAGGTGAGCTCGTGGCTCTCCCGTAGGGCTTCTGGCCTCCTCCCGAACGTTCTAGGGTCCCTTCTGGTCTAGAAAAATCATCGTAAAGTTTTATAACGTTTGGATTTCGTTTGGTACTGATTTTCTGAAAAGCCAAAAACATGCAAAAAAATAGCAACTGGCACTGGGCACTGAGTTAATAGGTTAGTTCCCAAAAATGATATAAAATTGCATATAAAGCATATAAAGTATCCAAGATTGATAATATAATAGCATGAAACAATCAAAAAATATAGATACGTTGGAGATGTATCAGCATCCTCAAGCTTAATTCCTGCCCGTCCTCGAGTAGGTAAATGATAAAAACAGAATTTTTGATGTTGAATGCTACCTAGCATGTTTATCATGTAATCTCTCTTATGATGTAAATATTGAGAAACGATGAAGTAATTAATATCAACATAACAATATCCATGAATACAAGAACATAATCATTAAGTTTTCAAAATATACGATGCTCAACGAATGTTATCCCTACTCATTGAATTATGTAAGCATGGCATGACTCCGCCTTCACCACATAAATATAAATCATGAGCACCCCGGTGTCAAACCAGGCAATTGTATCATACTTTTTAACGCGCTTCAGCATTTTCAACTCCACTCAATACATGAGCGTGAGCCATGGACATTAGCACCATAGGTAGAATAGAATGCGGTGGTAGAGATATATAGGAGAAGTCAAAAAGGAAGAAAGGCTCGCATTAACTCGGCGGATCAATAGGCAAAGGAGAGGCCCATCAATCGATATTAATGCGAGGAGTAGGGATTGCCATGCAACTGATGCACTAAGAGCTATAAGTGTATGAAAGCTCAATGGAAACTAAGTGGGTGTGCGTCCAACTTGCTTGCTCATGAAGACCTCGGGCATTTTGAGGAATGCTACTTGTGAGCTGCGTTGGGATTTTCCCCGAAGAGGAGAGGAGATGCAGTACAGTAGAGATAAGTATTTCCCTCAGTGATAACCAAGGTTATCGAACCAATAGGAGAATCATGCAAAGCCTCGTGAACAACACCTGCACACACAAAAGCAAATACTTGCACCCAACGCGGGCAAGAGGGTTGTCAATCCCCTTGAACTCGTTACTTGCAAGGATTAAATCTTGTAGTGGTAGATAGATAAATTGCAAAACAAAATAAAAGTAAATAAATTGCAGCAAGTATATTTTGGTTTTCTTTTTATATGTAAAGTAGACCCGGGGGCCATAGTTTTCACTAGAGGCTTCTCTCTCGAACACATAGCATACGGTGGGTAGACAAATTACTGTTGGGCAATTGATAGAAAAGCGCATAGTTATGACGATATTCAAGGCAATGATCATGTATATAGGCATCACGTCCGAGACAAGTAGACCGACTCCTGCCTGCATCTACTACTATTACTCCACCCATCGACCGATATCCAGCATGCATCTAGGTTATTAAGTTAATGAAAACAGAGTAACGCCTTAAGCAAGATGACATGATGTAGATAAAGTAAACCCAATCAATATGAATAAACCCCATCATTTTACCCTTAATGGCAACAATACAAATATGTGTCTTGTCCCCTACTTTGTCACTGGGATATAGAGCACCGCAAGATTGAAACCATTACAAAGCACCTCTCCCGCTGAAGATAAATCAATCTAGTTGGCCAAACCAAACGGATAGATCGGAGAGCATTACAAAGCTATAAAAATCATGCATAATAAAGTTCAGAAAAGACTCAATTATTTCTCATGAATATTCAGATCATAAACCCACAATTCATCGGATCCCAACAAACACACCGTAAAAGAAGATTACATCGAATAGAACTCCAAGAAGATCGAGGAGAACATTGTATTGAAGATCAAAGAAAGAGAAGAAGCCATCTAGCTACTAGCTATGGACCCGTAGGTCGGTGGTGAACTACTCACGCATCATCGGTAGGGCAGCAATGATGATGTAGAAGCCCTTCGTGATCGATTCCCCCTCCGGCAGAGTACCGGAAAAGGCCTCCATAGATGGGATCGCGGGAGAACAAAAGCTTGCGGTGGCGGAAAAGTTATTTGGGGTGGCTCTCTGTTGGTTTCCCAACATTTGAGAATTTATAGAAGTGGAATTAGGTCAGACAGAGCCACGTGGGGCCCACAAGGTAACAGGGCGCCCCCCTGGGCGCGCCCTGTTGCCTTGTCGTCTCCTCGTTTGTCCTCTGGTCTCCTCCCAAAGCTTCTAGGGTCTCTTTTGTCTAGAAAAAATCATCAAAAAGTTTCGTAGCATTTGGACTCCGTTTGGTACTGATTTTCTGGAAAACCAAAAACAAGCAGAAAACAGCAACTGGCACTAGGCACTGGGTTAATAGGTTAGTCCCAAAAAATGATATAAAATAGCATATAAATGCATATAAAACATGCAAGATTGATAATATAATAGCATGGAATAATAAAAAATTATAGATACGTTGCAAACGTATCAAGGAATCCCATCATCGGAATATAAAAGCCAAGTTCTATAATGAAAAATTCCCACTAGTATATGAAAGTGATATCTCAGGAGACTCTCTATATGAATAATATGGTGCTACTCTGTAGCACAAGTGTGGTAAAAGGGTAGTAGCATTGCCCCTTCTCTCTTTTTCCCTCATTTATTTTTTTCTCTTTTTTTAGAACAATCTCATGGACCTCATCCCCTCATTTTGGAGGACTCATCAGTCTCTATCATTCTGTCCTCACTGGGACAATGCTCTAATAATGATGATCATCACACTTTTATTTACTTACAACTCGATATTACAACTCGATAAATTGATATGGAATGACTCTATATGAATGCCTCTGGCAGTGTACCAGGATCTGCAATGATCTAGCGTAACATGTATAATAATGATGAACGGTGGCTTTGCCACAAATATCATGTCAGCTCTATATGATCTTGCAAAGAAATATGATGATGAACACTCATGTCATAAGACGGAACGGTGGAAGTTGCATGGCAATATATCTCGAAATGGCTATGACAATGCCATGATAGGTAGGTATGGTGGCTGTTTCTAGGAAGATATAAGGAGGCTTATGTGTGATAGAGCATATCATATCACGGGGTTTGGATGCACCGGCGAAGTTTGCACCGATTCTCGAGGTGAGAAAGGGCAATGCACGATACCGAAGAGGCTAGCAAATTGCGGAAAGGTGAGAGTGCGTAATTGTCCATGAACTCACATTAGTCATAAAGAACCCACATACTTATTGTGAAAGTTTTATTAGCCCTCGAAGCAAAGTACTAATCGCATGCCCCTAGGAAGTAGGTTGGTAGGAGTTAACCATCGCGCACCCCCGATTATGACAGCACTCAAGGATTTCAATGAGACATAAAAATGCTCAAACATCCCCACCATGCCATAACGGACACTTAAATGAGTAGTGCATAACAAGTTTTAATATCGATATCTCTACTATCCAATGATCATGAACTAATACCCTTTCATATTATCACATCAATATAATTAAAACATACGTTTCATATTTAGTGATCTACATGAAAGTATTTATTATACCACTCTCGAATACCTATCCTTTTTGGTCTAATCTGATAACTCGTGCACAATACCACTTCCTATTTAAGACTCTCAAAAAGATTTAAGTGAAGCATGAGAGTGCAATCATTTCTATAAAATATAACCACCACCGTGCTCTAACAAGTATAAGTGAAGCACAATAGCAACTGCCTAGCTCAAAAGATATAAGTGAAGCATATAGAGTATTCTAACAAATCTCGATAAATGTGTATCCCTCTCAAAAGGTGTGTTCAGCAACCAATGATTGTGGCAAACTAAAAACAAAACAAAACTATGGCACAAGACGCTTGATACGTCTCCAACGTATCTATAATTTTTGATTGTTCCATGCTATTATAGTATCAATCTTGGATGTTTTATATGCAATTATATGCCATTATATATCATTTTTTGGGACTAACCTATTAACCCAGTACCCAGTGCCAGTTGCTGTTTTTTGTTTGTTTTTGCCTTTTCAGAAAATCATTATCAAATGGAGTCCAAACGAAGAAAACACTTTGGATTAATTTTTTCTGGACCAGAAGGGACCCTTGAAGCTTCGGGAGAAGACCAGACGAGCCACGAGGGAGCGGCAAGCTCGGGAGGCGCGCCCCCCAGGCTTGTGGGCCCCTCGTGGCACATCCTGACCTAATTCCAGCGCTATAAATTCCCAAATATTCCCAATATACCAGAGAGACAAAAGAGAAAACCTTTCCGCCGTCGCAAGCCTCTATTCTTCCGCGATCCCATCTGGAGGCCTTTTCCGGTACTCTGCCGGATGGGGAATCGATCACGGAGGGCTTCTTCATCAACCTTGCTGGCCTTCCGATGATGTGTGAGTAGTTTACCACAGACCTACGGGTCCATAGCTAGTATCTAGATGGCTTCTTCTCTCTCTTTGATCTTCAATACCATGTTCTCCTTGATGTTCTTGGAGTTCTATCCGATGTAATCTTCTTTTGCGGTGTGTTTGTTGGGATCCGATGAATTGTGAGTTTATGACCAGATTATTCATGAGAAATATTTGAGTCTTCTCTGAACTCTTTTATGCATGATTGTTATAGATTTGTATTTCTCTCCGATCTATCGATTTGGTTTGGCCAACTAGATTGGTTTATCTTACAATGGGAGAGGTGCTTTGTGATGGGTTCAATCTTGCGGTGCTCAATCCCAGTGACAGAAAGGGACATGACACATATTTGTATTGTTGCCATTAAGGATAAAAAGATGGGGTTTAATCATATTGCTTGAGTTTACTTTGTCTACATCATGTCATCTTGCTTAAGGCGTTACTCTGTTTTTATTAACTTAATACCCTAGATGCATGCTGGATAGCGGTCGATGTGTGGAGTAATAGTAGTAGATGCAGGCAGGAGTCGGTCTACTTGTCTCGGATGTGATACCTATATACATGATCATTGCCATGAACCCATCATAATTATTTGCTTTTCTATCAATTGCCCAACAGTAATTTGTTTACCCACCGTATGCTATGTGTTCAAGAGAGAAGCCTCTAGTGAAAACTATGGTCCCCGGGTCTACCTTTATCATATATTAAAATCCAAAAATACCTTGCTGCAATTTATTTACCTTTATTTTATTTAGTATTTTACTTTATCTATCTATCACTATCAGAATTAATCCTTGCAAATAACCGCTAAGAGGATTGACAACCCTCTTATTTGCGTTGGGTGCAAGTGTTTGCTTTTGTGTGTGTAGGTGCTGCTGACGAGGTTCTGTGTGGTCCTCCTACTGGATTGATAACCTTGGTTCTTAACTGAGGGAAATACTTATCTCTACTGTACTGCATCATCCTCTCCTCTTCGAGGAAATCCCAACACAGCGCACAAGTAGCAGGAAGAATTTCTGGCGCCGTTGCCGAGGAAACATCACCAAAATCTATCAAGTACCTTCGCACAAACTATCATCCACTTGCATTTATTGTATTTGCCTTTTTATTTGCATTTGCCTCTCATTTTCATCTACCCCACTTCTAAAACAATTTTACAAAAAACACAGAAATATTTTTATTTGCTTGTTTGCTTGTTCTACCATCATGGCTAGTTCTTCACTTGTTACTATTATCCGTGAAAATGAAGTGCTTAATTTTAAACAAAGGGGAGGAGAGAATTTAAAAGATGCTTGGTATAGGATTTGCGATGCTCAAAATAGATCAACTCGTAAGCAATCCACTATCGTTCTTCTTTGGAATTTTTATGTGGGAATCACTACTTGGTATAGATTTGTGCTTGACACTATTACCGGAGGGAATATTTTGATGTGTCCCTCTATGGATGCTTTCAATGATATGCGGAATTTAGTGGGATCACCACCTATCATTATTAATAAAACAGCATTGACTTTGGAACATGTTATGGAAAGGTTAGAAGCTATTAAAAATAAAATGCCTACTATTGAACATCTTGAGAATTTAGACAAAAAGGTCCATAATCACATTACTCAATTTGGTTCTAAGGTGGGGATTACATTGAAAACCTTAAAGGGAAAGGAACCAATAATTAATGAAAGGATAGAACAAAGTCTCGCTAGAATCGATAAGTTAGAGGAAATTATCAATAATTTGGGTTCCGCTTTTTCCTCCGTTAAAACTATTGATAGGACTCCTCCCAATAAAAATTGCAAGTTCATGTATGTTCCTAAGACTAAGGGTTCCACTTCTAGCAAGGGAAATGTGGATCTTAAAATGATTAGTGTGCACCCCAATTTCATTGATATAATAAAGGAACCTATCTATAAAAGCAAAATTCTTAATTTTGTGCCTAGGAGCATGATGATAAGAAACCCCTATGTTAAATCTCCTATAAAGAGTGGGTGCATAATTGAGGATTTGGAAACTAAGGATGACAACACTTGAAACTATGCATTATGCCTAGCTAGGGGCATAAAACAATAGCGCTTGTTGGGAGGCAACCCAATGAATAAAATAAAATTTTGTTTTACTTTCTATTTTTGTGTGATTACATAATTATAGCCTCTGTTATGATTGTGTTTTTGTATTTTAATTAGTGTTTGTGTCAAGTAATGCCTTTGGGATGATTTGGAAGATAGTATGATTGATGCTGTTTGAAAACAGAAACTTTTGCGTCCAGTGATGGAATTTTGATTTTTTGCTGGAGCGTGATAAAATTCTGAATTGTTTACACAATATTGGAATATGAATTTCCCACGTTTTCCTAATTTTTTAGAAATTTTGGAGTTACATAAGTATGACGTTATTTCAGATATTTACAGACTATTCTGTTTTAGACAGATTCTGTTTTTGTTGCATAGTTTGCTTATTTCGATGAATCTATGGATCGTATCGGGGGGTATGAGTCATGGAGAAGTTGGATTAAAGTAGCATTATGCCAATATTAAATATGAATCATTTTATAGCAGTACCTAAAGTTTAAGATTTATTTGTTATACTAACGGATCCCACGAGGTTTCTGTTGAGTTTTGTGTGCTGAAGTTTTCAAGTTTTGGGTGAGACTACGATGGATAAAGGAATAAGGAGCGGCAATAGCCTAAGCTTGGGGATGCCCAAGGCACCCCAAGGTACTATTCAAGGAAGACTCAAGCGTCTAAGCTTGGGGATGCCCCGGATGGCATCACCTCTTTCGTCTACAATCTATCGGTAACTCACTTGGAGCTATATTTTTATTCATCACATGATACGTGTTTTACTTGGAGTGTCTTGTGCTATAGTTTGTTTTCTTTTGTTTGCTTTTTAGTTTGTCACAATCATCTTTGCTGAACACACCTTTTTGAGAGGGACAGACATTATTCATGATTTGTTAGAATACTCTATGTGCTTCACTTATATCTTTTGAGCTAGGCAGTTGCTCTAGTGCTTCACTTATATCTTTTAGAGCACGACGGTGGTTATATTTTAAAGAAATAGTTGCACTCTCATGCTTCACTTATATATTTTTGAGAGTCTAATAAATAGCAATGGTAATATGCACGGGTCATGATATTGGTCCTAATATGATAGGTATTCAAGAGGTATATAATAAAAACTTTCATGTAGATCACTGAATGTGATAAGTTTGATTCCTTGCAATAGTTTTGTGATATTAAGATGGTAATATGTGGGAGGTGCTAGTAGATAATTATGGTTTAGTAAGAATATTGGTGTTAAGGTTTGTGATTCCCGAAGCATGCACGTATGGTCTGTCGTTATGCTAAGAAGTTGGAGCATGATTTATCATTGATTGTCTACCTTATCAGTGGCGGTCGGGGATGAGCGATGGTCTTTTCCTACCAATCTATCCCCCTAGGGGCATGCGTAGTAGTACTTTGCTTCGAGGGCAAATAAACTTTCGCAATAAGTATGTGAGTTCTTTATGACTGATGTGAGTCCATGGATTATACGCACTCTCACATTTCCGCAATTTGCTAGCCTCTTCGGTACCGTGCATTGCCCTTTCTCACACCGAGAGTTGGTGCAAACTTTGTCAGTGCATCCAAACCCCGTGATATGATACGCTTTATCACACATAAGCCTCCTTATATCTTCCTCAAAACAGCCACCATACCTACCTATCATGGCATTTCCATAGCCATTCCGAGATATATTGCCATGCAACTTCCACTGTTCTTTTTATATGACACACATCGTCATTGTCATATTGCTTTGCATGATCATATAGCTGACATAGTATTTGTGGCTCAGCCACCGTTCATCATTTTTTATACATGTTACGCTAGTATCATTGCACATCCTGGTATACCGCCAGAGGCATTCATATAAAGTCATATTTTGTTCTAATTTTGAGTTGTAATTTTTTGAGTTGTAAGTAAATAGAAGTATGATGATCATCATTATTAGAGCATTGTCCTAGTGAGGAAATATTTTAAAAAAAGAGGCCAAAAAGAGCCCACGAAAAAAAGGAAAAGAAAAAAAGAGAAAAAAAAATAAAATGAGAGAAAAAGAGAGAAGGGGCAGTGTTACTATCCTTTTCCATACTTCTGCTTCAAAGTAGCACCATGCTTTTCATATCGAGAGTCTCATATTTTGTCACTTTCATATACTAGTGGGAATTTTTCATTATAGAACTTGGCTTGTATATTCCGATGATGGGCTTCCTCAAATGCCTGAGGTCTTCATGAGCAAGCAAGTTGGATGCACACCCACTTAGTTTTCATGTTGAGCTTTCATACACTTATAACTCTTAGTGCATCCGTTGCATGGAAATCCCTACTCCTTGCATTGACATCAATTGATGGGCATCTCCATAGCCCGTTGATTAGGCGCGTTGATGTGAGACTATCTTCTTATTTTTACCTTCCCCTTATTAATCTCTACCACCACATTCTATTCCACCCATAGTGCTATATCCATGGCTTGCGCTCATGTATTGTGTGGGGGTTGAAAAGGCCGAAGCGTGTTAAAAAGTATGAACCAACTGCTCGGCTTGTCATCGAGGTAGTGCATGATAAATACTTTGTGTTAAGAAGATGGAGCATGACAGGATTATATGATTTTGTAGGGATAACTTTCTTTAGCATTTTTATTTTGAAAGGCATGATTGTTTGTTAGTATGCCTGAGTATTGATGTCTTTATATCAAACTATAGACTATTGCTTTGAATCATTCGGATCTTATTATTCATACCGTAAGAGAGATTACATAATGAAACATGTTAGGTAGCATTCCACATCAAAAATTCTGTTTTTATCATTTACCTACTCGAGGACGAGCAGGAATTAAGCTTGGGGATGCTTGATACGTCTCCAACGTATCTATAATTTTTGATTGTTCCATGCTATTATAGTATTAATCTTGGATGTTTTATATGCAATTATATGCCATTATATATCATTTTTTGGGACTAACCTATTAACCCAGTGCCTAGTGTCAGTTGCTGTTTTTTGCTTGTTTTTGCCTTTTCAGAAAATCATTATCAAACGGAGTCCAAACGAAGAAAAAACTTTGGATTAATTTTTTATGGACCAGAAGGGACCCTCGAAGCTTCGGGAGAAGACCAGACGAGCCACGAGGGAGCGACAAGCTCGGGAGGCGCGCCCCCAGGCTTGTGGGCCCCTCGTGGCACATCCTGACCTAATTCCAGCGCTATAAATTCCCAAATATTCCTAATATACCAGAGAGACAGAAGAGAAAACCTTTACGCTGCCGCAAGCCTCTGTTCTTCTACGATCCCATCTGGAGGCCTTTTCCGGTACTCTGCCAGAGGGGGAATCGATCACGGAGGGCTTCTTCATCAACCTTGCTGCCCTTCCGATGATGTGTGAGTAGTTTACCACAGACCTACGGGTCCATAGCTAGTAGCTAGATGGCTTCTTCTCACTCTTTGATCTTCAATACCATGTTCTCCTCGATGTTCTTGGAGTTCTATCCGATGTAATCTTCTTTTGCGGTGTGTTTGTTGGGATCCGATGAATTGTGAGTTTATGATCAGATTATTCATGAGAAATATTTGAGTCTTCTCTGAACTCTTTTATGCATGATTGTTATAGCTTTGTATTTCTCTCCGATCTATCAATTTGGTTTGGCCAACTAGATTGGTTTATCTTGCAATGGGAGAGGTGCTTTGTGATGGGTTCAATCTTGCGGTGCTCAATCCCAGTGACAGAAAGGGACATGACACGTATTTGTATTGTTGCCATTAAGGATAAAAAGATGGGGTTTAATCATATTGCTTGAGTTTACTTTGTCTACATCATGTCATCTTGCTTAAGGCGTTACTCTGTTTTTATTAATGTAATACCCTAGATGCATGCTGGATAGCGGTCGATGGGTGGAGTAATAGTAATAGATGCAGGCAGGAGTCGGTCTACTTGTCTCGGACGTGATGCCTATATACATGATCATTGCCATGAATCCGTCATAATTATTTTCTTTTCTATCAATTGCCCAACAGTAATTTGGTTACCCACCGTATGCTATGTGTTCGAGAGAGAAGCCTCTAGTGAAAACTATGGCCCCCGGGTCTACCTTTATCATATATTAAAATCCAAAAATACCTTGCTGCAATTTATTTACCTTTATTTTATTTAGTATTTTACTTTATCTATCTATCACTATCAGAATTAATCCTTGCAAATAACCGCTAAGAGGATTGACAACCCTCTTATTTGCGTTGGGTGCAAATGTTTGCTTTTGTGTGTGTAGGTGCTGCTAATGAGGTTCTGTATGGTTCTCCTACTGGATTGATAACCTTGGTTCTTAACTGAGGGAAATACTTATCTCTACTGTACTGCATCATCCTCTCCTCTTCGAGGAAATCCCAACGCAGCTCACAAGTAGCAACGCTCCAAGTAAAACTCATATCATGTGATGAATAAAAATATAGCTCCAAGTAAAATACCGATAGATTGTAGACGAAAGAGGGGATGCCATCCGGGGCATCCCCAAGCTTAGACGCTTGGGTCTTACTTGAATATTACCTTGGGGTGCCTTGGGCATCCCCAAGCTTAGGGTCTTGCCGCTCCTTATTCCTTCATCCATCATGATCTCACCCAAAACTTGAAAACTTCAGCACACAAAACTCAACAGAAACTTCGTGAGATCCGTTAGTATAATAAATCAATCATCCACTTTAGGTACTGTTATAAACTCATTCATAATTGTTCTTGCATAATACCTACCATATTCTAACTTCTCCATGACTCATACCCCCGATATAATCCATGGTTTCATTAAAACAAGCACACTATGCAATAAAAATAGAATCTGTCTAAAACAGAACAGTACGTAATGACAGAATATTTATCCATACTTCTGTAACTCTAAAATTCTTAAAAATTAGGATAACGTAAAAAAATTGTTCCCCAATACTGTGTAAAAATTTAAGATTTTTCTGACGTTCCAGTAATAAATGAAAAATCAAATACTGGGCACAAAACTTTCTATTTTCAAACAGCATCAATTATACTATCATTTAAATCATCCCAAAGGCATTACTTGGCACAAACACTAATTAAATGATAAAAACACAATCATTACAGTAGCAATAATGATGTGACTCAAGAAAATAAAAATATCAATAAGGATAAATATTGGGTTGCCTCCCAACAAGCGCTATTGTTTTATGCCCCTAGCTAGGCATAATGCATTATTTCAATTGTTGTCATCCTTCAAATTAATTCCATAGGTAGCTCGATTCATATGGTGGTTTAATTCTCTTCCTTGGGAAGTGTTCTATCCCTTTCTTTAGTGGAAATTGGAACCTTATGCTTCCTTCTTTCATGTCAATAATAGCACCTATGGTTCCTAGGAAAGGCCTACCAAGTATTATAGGGCAAGACGGATTACATTCAATATCAAGCACAATGAAATCCATGGGCACATAATTTCTATTTTCCATTATAAGAACATCATTAATTCTACCAATGGTTTTTTAATAGTTGAATCCGCTAAATGCAAGTTAAGGGAACATTCATCCATATCGGTGAGACCTAGCACGTCACATAAAGATTTTGGTATAGTAGAGACGCTAGCACCTCGATCACACAAAGCATTACATTCATAATCATTAATATTTACTTTAGTAGTAGGTTCCCATTCATCATGTAATTTTCTTGGTATAGATACTTCCAATTCTAGCTTTTCTTCATGAGCTTTAATCATTGCTTCTACGATATGTTTAGTAAAGCTTATTTTGTTCGTAAGCATTAGGTGAGTTCATCATGGATTGCAACAAGGAAATACATTCAATCAAAGATCAATTATCATAATTAAAGTCCTTGTAATCCAAAGTAGTGGGCACATCACTATTTAAAGTCTTGACCTCTTCAAACCCACTTTTATTGCTTTTATCATTAAGATCATCACCCTCCGAACAATTGGGACGCCTTCTAGCTAAAGTTGACTCATCTTTAGTCCCTTTTTCAACAAGTTTTATATTATTAAACAAAGATTCAATATGTGTCACTCCAATCATTTTACTATCTTCATCATGATTATGATAAAAACCGGGTGGAATCGCTTTTTCTAAGAATTCATGCTTAGCTCTAATCCTTGCGATTCTTTCTTTACTTTCATTCATGGTGACTTGGATAGACTTTAAGGTTTCAGTAGCATCAATTTTATGTGGCATAATTATAATTTTAAGAGTTTCCACATAATGAGAAATTCTATCCATGTTTCTAGCCATATCATCAACTTTATGTAGTTTTTCTTCTACCATGGCATTGAAAATCTTTTGAGAACTAATAAATTCTTTAATGTTGTTCTCAAGTTCAGTAGGTATCCTATTATTATTATTATATGAATTACCATAGGAATTACCATAACTATTAGAGGGATTACCGGGATACGGTCTAGGATTGAAGTATTAATATGTAACACCCCCAGTGTTATGCTACAGTGACCTCACACTAATGATGCCAAGTCATCATCATTATATACTAAGAAATGCAATTAAGAAATAATTCAACTCAAATTCAAAATTCAAATAACAAGTGAAATTAGAAAAACTTCAAACTTGTAAACAAAATAGTTCGTAATGTTGAAAATAATCCCAGAGCAATTATAAAAATATAACCAGAATTATTTAAATTCCTAAATTGACCCTAGCAACTAAAACAGTGGACCAGCAGCAATTTATTTTACCCTTTTCAATTTCTAAAAATGCTTAAACTTTTCCAAATGCCCTGAAACTTTTTGTGCATCACCACAGTAATGTGCTTGATTTATGTGCAGAGTTTCACTTTTTACAGAAGCCATTTGGTGCTCCAATTAAAATGCAAAACAGTAGTTGAATCAATTTACAGAAAAAGAAATAGAAAAGAGTTGGGTCATACTGTGCTAATGGCCTCAAGTTCAACAGAACCGGCCCAGCCCAGCTGTGGCCTTATCTTCAACCTCCTGCTCACTTCCCCCTCGCTGTCGACTGCAGGAGCGCGCGCATGCCCGGGGCCCCCTCCCTCTCAGGCTCGACAGCGGCCCTGCCGTGGCCGTGGTTGGATAAGAGCCCCCTGACGCCAGGGACAACCTAGCCCCTCTCTTTCCCTCTCGCTCCCCCTCTACCTCTCTGCTTAGCTCGACCGAGCGCTGCCATGGCTGCCCTTTGTGAGCGTTATGGCCAACAGCCTCTCCACACAGCGCTACCCTATCCATCGGACTCGCCGAGGTCGTCTATGTCGTCCTCGCCTTCGGATCGGAGCAAAAGGGCCGCATCGCCGTCGCCATCGTCCATTCCCCTCGACTCTGCCCGCGGGTCACCGTCGTCGATCCGCCCAACCCCGACCTCGTCCGGCTTCCCCGAGACCTACCCGATCATCGCTGTGAGCCCCGCGTATTCCCCTCGCTCCCCTAGTTCGAATGCATGCCATAGCCGCCGTTCCCGTGAGCCCCTGAACCGTCGTCCGCCATGACCGGCGATTTTCGTGCTCGCGAGCCTCCCCTGCTCGAACCAGTGAACCCCGTGCGCTTCAAGTGTTACCAGAGAGCCTGCACGCCACTTTGTTTAGTTCAATTCGCGCTAGCTCGTCGCGCCCGAGCAAGCACCGAACACCGCCGCCGCCATTTTCGACGGGGAGCTCGACTCCGGCCGTCCCCGTGCCCGCTGTTCCCCCCCACCGATGCGGCTCGATCTCAGGGTCACGCAGGGCCAAACCGCGTCCCAAATGGACGCTGGAGGCGAGCGCACGGCCATCGCCGGCGTTCTCTACCTCACCGGCGTTAAGTCGCCGACGTGGCGCTGTCATTAACACTAATGACACTGCTAACCACCCCCCTGTGTGTATGACAGTGGGTCCCGCGAGATTAATTAGGCCGGCTAAGTAATTGTTAGAGTTAATTTGAACCCAGCCGATCCCACGTGTCAGCTTTGACTATGCTGACATGGCGTTGACCGGGCCCAGTCGTCAGTGACTGTGCCCGACTGACAGGTGGGCCCCCTGTGGACCCAGTTGACCAGTCAACGGTCCAGTCAACTGCTGACTGGGCAGTTGACTGGGCCCACCTATCAGCCACTATGTGCTCTGGCTGTGTACACACACTGGGTACCCGTAGCAATTTGTATTTAATATTTTTCGAAATAAAAATAATCCAGAAAATGTTTAAAACTTTGAAAAATCATATAAAATAAACCGTAACTCGGATGAAAATAATTTATATATGAAAAATGATCAGAAAAATATGAAGAATCCGAATATCCTACCCACATACCTGTCACACCCCTCTAACATACTGAACATGGGACTTTTTGCCCGTATTCGATAAATGAATAGTGCATAACTTTAATAAAATAAATCCAAATAAATTCTTAAATTATCTAATACAGTTAGATAGGCATTATATCACCTCTGCATATCCTTTAGGCATGTCATGCATTGCTGTTGCATTATTGCCGTGTATTTATTGTTTCTTCCCCCCTCCTTCTCTCCCGATAGCCCCCGAGATTGCCGACGACGCTGCAGTGTACGACGACGTCGCCGACGACCAGACCCCTTCAGCTGAGCTTCCAGGCAAGCAAAACCCCCTTGATCATAAGATATCGCCCATTCCTTTCTCCCTTATGCTTGCATTAGAATTGCTTCCGTTATTATTCCGATAGCTCCTATTCTGATGCATAGCCTGATTTTGTCGCCTGTTGTTTATACCTACCTGTTGCCCCATGATGCTTAGTTAGCTATGTTATGTCCATCAGCTATCCCTTCACCCCTGTCCGTCTGCCATGCTTGATACCGGGCCGTGATCACTCTGGGTGATGATCACGGAAATGTTACTTATTGCAAATACTTAAACTGTCAAAGTCGGGCTGGCCCCAAGGGTGCCCGCGAGAGAATAACATTAAAGACGGATCGGCTCCAAGAGCACCCGCGCGTCATGTGATACCAAGTCGGAGCGACAAGAACCCTGTTCGTCTCTGCGAGTTACTAAACACGCCTAATGGATTTGGGTATTTGATCTGAGTGGGTCGTTGGCCCTATACGCACTACCACCACGTGGGATAATGGTTATGGGACCCTCTACGTCGTAGTATCAGCCGAAAGCTCTTCAAACGTCACAGCTCAGAGATGCGGGCTGATTGCTAGGGTGGGCTGGTTACGTCACTGGTGTATTCAGTGTCGCGCCTGGGCCCCGGCCAGTCACGCAACGTGCAGGAGTGCGAAGGGCGATGGCCCAAGACCCCTTCGTGCTTAGGATTTAGACCGGCGTGTTGGCCTCTTTGCTGAGCCTAGGTAGGACTGCGTCGTGTTGATCACCCGAGGCCGGGCATTACCCATCAAGTGTGTCCGGCCAGATGTGTCCGAGCATGTTGGGTAACAGTAGTGCACCCTTGCAGGGAAGTGATCTATTCGAATAGCCGTGTCCACGGTAACAGGACGCTCGGAGTTGTATCCTGATCTGCTACAACTACAAATGGATACTGATACATGGATAAACTGATACTACCGCTCTCAGGGTCACTTTCTCGCAGGGAGTCGAGGAAGAATCTCAGGGCGATACTAAAATATGATTGATTATATATTATCTTGCTCTACTCTCTTCTGATGCTGCAAGATTGCTTCAAGATGCTAGTCTTCGATAGGCTAGGCCTCTCCCCCTCTGTTCCAGCATTTCTGCAGTTTAGTCCAAAGATATAGCCCCATTCCTTTGATACCGATGCATAATTAGTATAGTTCTGATGCCAGTCTTGCGAGTACTTTGGATGAGTGTTCACGGTTGCTTTGCTATTTCTTTTCCCCATACCCGCTTGATGCAATCAGTCGATGGAGTCCTGGAGCCAGACGCCACCGCAGGAGACTACTACTAGGAGAGTCCCGGAGGCACGTACTACTGGGTTGAGCCAGCCGACCAGGAGTAGTTCGAAGGCCCTAGGCAGGAGGCCTTCGCCTTTTCGATCAGTGTCGTTGTTTGTGCTAGCCTTCTTAAGGCAAACTTGACTAACTATGTCTGTACCCAGATATTATTTGAGTGTATGACTTATGTATTCGGGTCCTCGTGACCCCCTGGTTTGTAATATGTGGATTTATGTTTAAGTTTGAGTTTAGAGTTGTGTTGTGATATCTTCCCGTGCGTCTCTGTTCTCGAGCGTTCACGTTTGCGTGTATGATTAGTGCACGGTCGAGCGGAGGGGCATCACATAATAAATCATTATTATTAGTATTCGAGAAGTCACACAACTTAATGTTTTCTTCAGACATAGTGACAATTCAAGCAAGCAAGCAAACAGGCAAAGTAAAATATTTTTGTATTTTTGATTTTTTTAACGAGACTAATAAAAGCAAATAAAAAGTAGAACAAGTAAATGATAATTTGTGTGAAGGGACCTGTAAGTATTTGATGATGTCTCCCCGGTAACGGCGCCATAAATTCTTTCTGCTACTTGTGAGCTGCGTTGGGATTTTCCCCGAAGAGGAAGGGTGAAGCAATATAGTAGCGGATAGTATTTCCCTCAGTGAGAACCAAGGCTAACGAACCAATAGGAGAACCAAGCAAATCCTAGTCAAACAGTACTTGCACACACAAGAGCAAATACTTGCACCCAACGCGGGCAAAAGGGTTGTCAATCTGATAGTGATAAATATATAAATTGAAAAGTAAATAAAAAGTAAAATAATTGCAGAAAGGTAATTTAGATTTTCCTAATATAATTAAAGTAGACCCGGGGGCCATAGTTTTCACTAGAGGCTTCTCTCTCGAAACATAGCATACGGTGGGTAAACAAATTACTGTTGGGCAAATGATAGAAAAGCGCATAGTTATGATGTTATTCATGGCAATGATCATGTATATAGGCATCACGCCCGTGACAAGTAGACCGAAACGATTCTGCATCTACTACTGTTACTCCACTTCGAGAGCTTTTCTATGCTTTCCTCTCTATGTATTAAGTTCATAACAAACAGAGTAATGCATGAAGTATGATGACATGATGTAGACAGAATAAACTCAAGCAATATGAATAAACCCTGTCGTTTTACCCTTAATGGCCAATATACAAATACGTGCCTCGCTACCCCTTCTATCACTGGATGAGGACACCGCATGATTGAACCCATCACAAAGCACCTCTCCCACTGAAGATAAATCAATCTAGTTGGCCAAACCAAACGGATAGATCGGAGAGAAATACAAAGCAATCATGCATAAAAAAGTTCAGAAAAGACTCAATTAATTTCAATGAATAATCTGATCATAAACCCACAATTCATCGGATCCCGACAAACACACCGCAAAAGAAGATTACATCGGATAGAACTCCATGGAGATCATGGAGAACTTTGTATTGAAGATCAGAGAGAGAGAGAGAGAGAGAGAGAGAGAGAAAGCCATCTAGCTACTAGCTATGGACCCATAGGTCTGTGGTAACCGTAAACTACTCACACATCATCGGAAGGGCAGCAAGGTTGATGTAGAAGCCCTCCGTGATTGATTCCCCCGCCGGCAGATCACCGAAAAAGGCCTCCAGATGGGATCGCGGAAGAACAGAAGCTTCCGGCGGTGGAAAAGTTATTTCGGGTGGCTCTCTGTTGGTTTTGAGATTTATGGGAATTTATAGAAGTGGAATTTGGTCAAACGGAGCTGCGTGGGACCCACGAACTCAAGTGGCGCGCCGCCCCAGGGGTGCGTGATACGTCTCCAACGTATCTATAATTTATGAAGTCATGCCATGTTTATTATAGTTTGTATGATTTTGGTGCAGTTTTATATGGATTTTATATGATTTTCATGGACTAACATATTGACCTAGTGCCCAGTGCCAGTTGCTGTTTTCTGCTTGTTTTTGGTTTTCCAGAAAATCCATATCAAATGAAGTCAAATGCAGTGAAACTTTTTGACGATTTGTTTTTGGACCAAAAGAGACCCCCGAAGCTTCGTGGAAGGACCAGAAGCCTTACGAGGTGCACACAAGCCACCACCGCTCGCTTGGGAGGGGGGGCAAGAGCGCCGTGGTGCCTCGTGGGCCCCCTGTGGCTCTTCTTCGCGTGATTCCAACGCAAAAAATTCTTATAAATACCAAAACCCCCAGAAATAACCCTAGAACTTTGACTACGCCGCCGCAAGCCTATGTACCTCCACGATCTCATCTAAAGCCCTTTTTCGGCAGCATGCCGGAGGGGGGAATCATCACCGGAGGCCATCTTCATCATCCCGGCGGTCTCCATGACGAGGAGGGAGTAGTTCACCCTCGGGGCTGAGGGTATGTACTAGTAGCTATGTGTTTGATCTCTTTCTCTCTCTCGTGTTCTTGATTTGGCACGATCTTGATGTACTGCGAGCTTTGTTAATATAGTTGGATCATATGGTGTTTCTCCCTCTCTATCTTGTTGTGATGAATTGAGTTTTTACCTTTGAGGTTTCTTTTTTTTGACCGTGAATGACAGTGGGAGAGGCTCCCACTGACTTTTGTATTACTCAGACAAGATTTTTACATATTACAAGGGTGGGGTTAAGGCCCCCAGGCCATATCTAGAGGGAGATGGTCAGGCAGATGAGTAACAAACTAGGGGGCAACAAGTAAAATGGAAGTGGGAGGTCACAGGGACTGCAGATAAGTAGAAATGAAGGGGCGTAGCTCTTCTTTACAGTTGTGAACAAGGAGATCCAGAGATCTTTTCAACCGCTCCAGCCAAGATCTGTTCAGGCAGCCAACATAAATACCTTTGAGGTTTCACTATTATCGGATTGAATACTTTTATGGATTTGAGAACACTTGATGTATGTCTTGCATATGAATACCCGTGGTGACAATGGGGTATTATATTGATTCACTTGATTTATGTTTTGGCACTCAACTCATGGATTCCCGAGGTGACATTGGGGTAATCTATGCATAGGGATTGATGCACTTTTTCGTCCTACTTTCTCCGGTAGAAATCTTGGGGCACTCTTTGAAGTTCTTTGTGTGGATTGAATATTATGATCTGAAGTTGTTTGATGCATATCGAATAATCAACTCACGGATACTTGTGGTGACATTGGAGTATCTAGGTGACATTAGAGTTGGTTGATGCGTATCATATGGTGTTATTTTAGTATGAACTCTAGGGTTGTTCGTGACACTTATAGGGATGGCTCAATAGATTGATCGGAAAAGATAACTTTGAGGTGGTTTCGTACCCTAAAACAATTTCATCTTATGTTCTCCGCTAGATAAGAACTTTGGAGTGATTCTTTGTCGCACATTGAGGGATTGTTATATGATCCAATTATGTTAGCATTGTTGAGAGATTGCACTAGTGAAAGTATGAACCCTAGGCCTTGTTTCTAAGCATTGCAATACTGTTTGTACTCACTTTTGTTACTTGCAACCTTGCTGTTTTTTTATTTTCAGATTATAAAAACCTATTTCTACTATCCATACTACACTTGTATCACCATCTCTTCGCCGAACTAGTGCACCTATACAATTTATCATTGTATTGGGTGTGTTGGGGACACAAGAGATTTCTTGTATTTAATTGCAGGGTTGTTTGAGAGAGACCATCTTCATCCTACGCCTCCCACGGATTGATAAACCTTAGGTCATCCACTTGAGGGAAAATTGCTACTGTCCTACAAAACTCTGCGCTTGGAGGCCCAACACGAGTCTACAAGAATAAGTTGTGTAGTAGACATCAAGCTCATTTCTGGCGCCGTTGCCGGGGAGGTGAGTGCTTGAAGGTATATCTTTAGATCTTGCAATTGAATCTTTTAGTTTCTTGTTTTATCACTAGTTTGGTTTTATAAAAAGAAAACTACAAAAAAATGGAATTGAGGTTGCCTCATATTATTCGTCTTTATAATGTTTTTCTTGAAAATGATGGAGCGGAAAATTGTGCTCAATTGATAGAAGAAGAATTCAATAAAATGTTTGGCATAAAATCTTTGAATGATGAGCATGATTGCAATGTTGTTATTATGAATTCTATGAATATCCAAAATACTAAATATGATTGCACTAGTCATGACAAAAATGTTTCTTATAAGCATGTCAATTTTTGTGGAGTGCATAAAGTTTGTGAAGACATGCCTTATAGGGATGATAGATTTTGTAAGAAGCATAAACATGATAGAACCAATTTTTTGCTCAAAGTGATAGATGAATTTGCTACAAAATTATGTTCTCTTTATCCTATTACTTATGAACTTTGCAATAAAGTTGGTCACCTTAATTTCCAATGCATGCTTTTTCATGATCGAATCGTGTCCAAATATTGCAATAATTTGATCACCCGTGAACTTTATAATGAACTTTGTTTATTTTTGGGGTGTGAAGAATTGACATATAAAAATAGTTGGTTTGAAGTATTCATTCTCACAAAAGACATTGAAAATAATTTAGAGGAAATCTATATGTTTTGTGTGGTAAATTGCAATGAGAATGCTTATATAGCCAACTATAGAAAAACGGGAAAACAAATAGAATATAAAAGAAATACTAATGGAAGGGTAAAGATCCCCCTTTCCCTCCTATTTTCACTCATGATGAAATAGGTAACGAGGAGGAGCTTCCTATCCAACCAATCTCTTCAATAAGAAGCTCGGAAGAATTAAATAAACCCACACATAATGTGGTAAAGAAAAAGAAAAGAAGGAAAAGTAGAGGTTGATACGTCTCCAATGTATCTATAATTTTTGATTGTTCCATGCTGTTATATTATCAATCTTGGATGTTTTTATAAGCATTTACAGCAATTATATATCATTTTTGGAGACTAACCTATTAACTTAGTGCCCAGTGCCAGTTGCTGTTTTCTGCCCTGTTTTTGTTTTACAGAATATGAATACCAAACGAAGCCCAAATGCCACGAAACTTTTTGGAGATTTTTTTCTGGACAAGATAAACACTAGAAGCTTCGGGAGGAAGCCAGAAGACCCAGGAGGTGTCCACGAGGCACCAGGGCGTGCTTGGGGGGGCAGACGTGCCCTGGTACCTCGTGGGGCCCACAGAACTCCGTTTGACCTAATTCCAGCACTATAAATTCCAGAAAAATCAGAAACCCTCAAGGGAGTCCACCAAATACTTTTTCCGCCGCCGCAAGCTTCTGTTCTCGAGAGATCCCATCGGGGGTCCTTCTTCGGTAATCTGCCGGAGGGGGAATCGATCACGGAGGGGCTCTACATCAACCTTGCTGCCCTTCTGATGATGCGTGAGTAGTTTACCACAGACCTTCGGGTCCATAGTTAGTAGCTAGATGGCTTCTTCTCTCTTTTTGATCTTCAATACAATGTTCTCCTCGATGTTCTTGGAGTTCTATCCGATGTAATCACTTTTTGCGGTGTGTTTGTTGGGATCCGATGAATTGTGAGTTTATGATCAGATTATCCATGAATATATTTGAGTCTTCTCTGATCTCTTTTATGCATGATTATTATAGCCTCGTATTTCTTCTCCAATCTATTGATTTGGTTTGGCCAACTAGATTGATTTATCTTGCCATGGGAAGAGGTGCTTTGTCATGGGTTCGATCATGCGGTGCTCAATCCCAGTGATAGAAAGGGACATGACACGTATGTATCATTGCTATTATGGGTAAAAAGATGGGGTTTATTCATACGTGAGTTTATCTTGTCTACATCATGTCATCGTTCTTAAGGCGTTACTCCGTTCTTTATGGACTTAATACACTAGATGCATGCTGGATAGCGGTCGATGTGTGGAGTAATAGTAGTAGATGCAGGCAGGAGTCGGTCTACTTGTATTGGACGTGATGCCTATATACATGATCGTTGCCTTGGATATCGTCATGATTATTTGCTTTTCTATCAATTGCCCAACGGTAATTTGTCTACCCACCGTATGCTATTTTCTTGAGAGAAGCCTCTAGTGAAAACTATGGCCCCCGGGTCTATCTAAATCATATACTAAAACCCTAAAAATACTTGCTGCAATTTTATATTATTTATTTTATTTTGTATTTTTGTTTCAATCTATCTATCTATCACATACAATTTAATCTTGCAACTTACCGCCGAGGGATTGACAACCCCTTGTTTGCGTTGGGTACAAGGATTTGTTATTTGTGTGCAGGTGCTGCTAATGAGGTGTTGCGTGATTCTCCTACTGGTTCAATAAACTTGGTTTCATAACTGAGGGAAATACTTATCTCTACTGTGCTGCATCATCCCTTCCTCTTCGGGGAAATACCAACGCAAGCTACAAGTAGCAGGAAGAATTTCTGGCGCCGTTGCCGGGGAGACATCATCAACATCTATCAAGTACCTTTGCATAAACTCTCATCTCCATGCATTTACTTTATTTGCCTCTCGTTTTCATCTCCCCCACCTCTAAAAAGTTTTGACAAAAATACAAAAATATTTTTCGTTTGCCTTTTTTTGCTTTTTTGTTTTATCGTTATGGCTAGTTCTATTCCCGTTATGCCTTTCCCTCCGCACTTAGGAGACGATCCAGGAATTTTAAACTTTAAATATTTGAGTGACGAATCTTTAAAAGAAGCATGGGATAGATTATTAAAAATACAAGTAAGTGCTAGGCATCCATTTCACCTTAAATTGTTCCTTAAAGGTTTTTATGTTGGTCTACCCATTGCTCATAGACGTGTCTTGGATTCTATATTTGAAAACGATTTTCTTGGGAGTGATGCCTTTGCAACCTACGAAAAGATGAAAAGTATATTTGGACAGCCAAAAATCGAAACTATCGAGCCTATCACTCAAGAATGCTTCCGTCAAACTGAGCAAATAAAAGAAATCAAGACTAGTATGGATTCTAACTTTCGAGGAATATTCAATCTTGCCTCAAAAATAAATGGCAATGTGGTGTCACAAGATAGGAGGGTTGATGCTTTAGATCACAAAATCTCTCTTAGTGTTTTGAGACAAATAAAAATCCTTCGCACTAAGCTTGACCAACTAGTGCATATTATTGATAATGGCAAATAAAGTGAAATAGGGGTTGCGAGGACTAAGACCAAAGACGATAATACTTGAAACTATGCATTATGAATAGCTAGGGGCATAAAACAATAACGCTTGTAGGGAGGCAACCCAATGAATAAAATAAAATTTTCTGTTATTGTGTGATTTAACTTTTATGCTACTGTTATCATTGAGTTTTTGTGTTTTTAATTAGTGTTTGTGCCAAGTAAAACCTTTGGGATGATTTGGAAGATAGTATAATTGATGCTGTTTGGAAAACAGGAAGTTTTGTGTCGAGTGCAAGAATTTTGGTTCTGTACTGGAGCATCAAAAAAATATGAAATTTTTACACAGTATTGGTATATGAATTTCCCACGTTTTCCTAATTTTTCATAATTTTTGGAGTTACATAAGTATGGCTTTTAAATAGATTGCCACAGCCTGTTCTGTTTTTGACAGATTCTGTTTTTGATGTGTTGCTTGCTTGTTTTGATGAAACTAAGGATTGTATCGGGGGGTATAAGCCATGGAGAAGTTAGGATACAGTAGGTATAATGCAAAAATAAAATATGAATGGGTTTGCAACAGTACTTAAAGTAGTGATTTGTTTTGTTATACTAACGGATCTCACGAAGGTTTTGTTGAGTTTTGTGTGATTGAAGTTTTCAAGTTTTGGGTGAGATCACGATGGATGAAGGAATAAGGAGTAGCAAAAGCCTAAGATTGGGGATGCCCGAGGCACCCCAAGGTAATATTCAAGGAAGACTCAAGCGTCTAAGCTTGGGGATGCCCCTGAAGGCATCCCCTCTTTCTTCTACCAACCATCGGTAATTTTACTTGGAGCTATATTTTTATTCGTCACATGATATGTGTTTTGCTTGGAGCGTCTTGTATGATATGAGTCTTTGCTTTGTTTTCTTTTTAGTTTGTCACAATCATCTTTGGTGGACACACCTATTTTGAGAGAGCCACACATTCATCATGATTTGTTAGAATACTCTATGTGCTTCACTTAAATTTTTTTGAGCTAGGCAGTTGCTCTAGTGCTTCACTTAAATCTTTTTGAGCACGGCGGTGGCTATATTTTGGAGAAATAAATTCTCATGCTTCACTTATATTATTTTGAGAGTTGACAAGATTAAAATTTTGAAGAAATAAATTCTCATGCTTCACTTATATTATTTTGAGAATTGATAAGATGAAAATTTTGAAAGAAATATTTGCACTCTCATGCTTCACTTAAATCTTTTTGAGAGATGATAATAGTAATGGTAATTTGCACATGATATGAATTTGGTCCCAAAGTGATGAATATTCAAGAGGGATATAATAAAAACTTTCATATAGATCATTGGATATGAAAAGTGTGATTCCTTGCAATAGTTTTGCGATATGGAGATGATAATATGTGAGCCATGTTAGTGAGTAATTATGATTTAGTAAGAATATTCGTGTTAAGGTTTGTGATTCCCTATGCATGCACGTTGAGTCAATAGTTATGCAAAGAAATTATATCCTACTTATGGTGCATTATTCGGTGTTAGTTATGTTCAATGCATGTTTATGACCGTTTTCGCTTTTTGGTTCGTTGCTTCTCAATCTATTTGCTAGCCTTCATTTGTACTAGGAGGAAATACTGCCTGTGCATCCAAACTCCTTAAACCCAAGTTGTGCCAAATGAGTCCACTATATCTACCTATATGCGGTATTTCAATGCCGTTCCAAGTAAATTTGCGTGTGCCAACTCTAATTTTCAAAATAATTTTTCCGTTTTGTGTGCCCGTACCACTCATGAAGCGGCAGGGGGTGGCCAATATTTTCCATGCTAGGTGTGTTATTCTCACGATGAGTGTTTATTCACTTGTCACGGCACGAGAGGATGGTTGGTAATAGGGATGCCCAGTCCCACAATGAAATCAAAATTAATAACAATAAAATTCCTTGGAAAGTGTTGGTATGGAGAGCACCCGTGGATACGGCTAGCCATGGATTGTGAAAGAATGGTGGAAAGGAAATAAACTTTACTTTCTGTTTGGGAACCGCCTATGATGTGTCTAGCATGGAAGATATTGGGAATTCTCGGTCGTTTTCGTTGACAGGAAAAGCATGCCTCTCAAAATATTTTTTATCTCTCTAATTTAAGCTTTGAGCTCTGGCACATTAGCAAATCTCTGCTTCCCTCTGCGAAGGGCCTATCTGTTTACTTATATGCAATTTTTATTTTTATTTGAGTCTCCATCTTCTCTTATAAAGCACCAACTAGAGAGCACTATTGTCATACTTTTGCATTGTGTGTAGCTAATATTTGAGTGTGTATCATGAATGGATCAATGATTGAGCATAATGGGCTAGGGATAACTTTCTTTAGCGTTGATATTTTGAAAGACATGGTTGCTTGTTGATATGCTTGAGTATTTATATCTTCATGTCAAACTATAGACTATTGCTTTGAATCATTCAAGTCCAATGTCCATGCTACAAAAGAAAAGAATATATGATGAATATGATAAGCAGCATTCCACATCAAAAATTCTGTTTTTATCATTTACCTACTCGAGGACGAACGGGAATTAAGCCTGGGGATGCTGATACGTCTCCAACGTATCTATAATTTTTGATTGTTCCATGTTGTTATGTTATCAATCTTGGATGTTTTTATAAGCATTTACAGCAATTATATATCATTTTTGGAGACTAACCTATTAACTTAGTACCCAGTGCCAGTTGCTGTTTTCTGCCCTGCTTTTGTTTTAAAGAATATCAATACCAAACGAAGTCCAAATGCCACCAAACTTTTTGGAGAGTTTTTTCTAGACAAGATAAACACTAGAAGCTTTGGGAGGAGGCCAGAAGACCCAGGAGCTGCCCACGAGGCACCAGGGCGCGCCTGGGGGGGCAGGCACGCCCTGGTACCTCGAGGGGCCCACAGAGCTCCGTTTGACCTAATTCCAGCACTATAAATTCTAGAAAAATTAGAAACCCTCAAGGGAGTCCACGAAATACTTTTCCGCCGCCGCAAGCTTCTGTTCTCGAGAGATCCCATCTGGGGTCCTTCTCCGGTAATCTGCCGAAGGGGGAATCGATCATGGAGGGGCTCTACATCAACCTTGCTACCCTTGCGATGATGCGTGAGTAGTTTACCACAGGCCTTCGGGTCCATAGTTAGTAGCTAGATGGCTTCTTCTCTCTTTTTGATCTTCAATACAATGTTCTCCTCGATGTTCTTGGAGTTCTATCCGATGTAATCACTTTTTGCGGTGTGTTTATTGGGATCCGATGAATTGTGAGTTTATGATCAGATTATCCATGAATATATTTGAGTCTTCTCTGATCTCTTTTATGCATGATTATTATAGCCTCATATTTCTTCTCTGATCTATTGATTTGGTTTGGCCAACTAGATTGATTTATCTTGCCATGGGAAGAGGTGCTTTGTAATGGGTTCGATCTTGCGGTGCTCAATCCCAGTGACAGAAAGGGACATGACACGTATGTATCGTTGCTATTAAGGGTAAAAAGATGGGGTTTATTCATACGTGAGTTTATCTTGTCTACATCATGTCATCGTTCTTAAGGCGTTACTCCGTTCTTTATGGACTTAATACACTAGATGCATGCTGGATAGCGGTCGATGTGTGGAGTAATAGTAGTAGATGCTGGCAGGAGTCGGTCTACTTGTATTGGACATGATGCCTATATACATGATCATTGCCTTGGATATCGTCATGATTATTTGCTTTTCTATCAATTGCCGAACAGTAATTTGTCTACCCACCGTATGCTATTTTCTTGAGAGAAGCCTCTAGTGAAAACTATGGCCCCCGGGTCTATCTAAATCATATACTAAAACCCTAAAAATACTTGCTGCAATTTTATCTTATTTATTTTATTTTGTATTTTTGTTTCTATCTATCTATAACTCACATACAATTTAATCTTGCAACTTACCGCCGAGGGATTGACAACCCCTTGTTTGCGTTGGGTGCAAGGATTTGTTGTTTGTGTGCAGGTGCTGCTAACGAGGTGTTGCGTGATTCTCCTACTGGTTCGATAACCTTGGTTTCATAACTGAGGGAAATACTTATCTCTACTGTGCTGCATCATCCCTTCCTCTTAGGGGAAATACCAATGCAAGCTACAAGTAGCAGAGGTAAAGAGGTATCTCTCCCAAATAACGTTGCTCCTATTATTGTTGTACCTCATGAGAATGAATCAAAAATAATTGTGGAAGATGATAAACTTGATGATGATTTTGTTATGCCTATTGCTTGTTGTGATGATTATGATTGGGAAGATAATGATACTTCTTATGATCTTGAAAATCTTTATGGCACCAGCTTGGAGGAATATGATAATAATTGTTATACTATTGGTGCTATTCATACTATTGATGATAATAGTGATAATGCTAATGATATGCAAACCAACAAGATTGGGAATGCTATGTTTGATTGGAATGATATGTTTGAGAATTTATTTGCTGCAAATAACGTTTGCCCTAAGCTTGGGGATGCTATGCTTAATGAAAATGATCTTTTTATTCCCCCTACTTTTGATGAGCAAATTTATTATGATGATGACATGCCTCCTATCTATGATGATTATTGTGATGATACTTATGTTATGAAAAATAGTGATGATTATTATTATAATACTTGTTATAATTATGAAAATCCTTTTACTGAACATCACTCTTTTATTGTGGAAACAATTTATAGTATTCGAGTTTCATACGATACTCCCACTATTATGAATGAGAAGAAAATTGCTTGTGTGGAGAGTAATAAAAATTCTATGCTCGTAGATCATGAAAAGAATGCTTTATGTGATAGCTATATTATTGAATTCATTCATGATACTACTGAAAATTATTACGAGAGAGGATCATGTGCTTTTACATATTGCAATAATATCAAGTTCCCTCTCTATGTGTTGAATGTTTTGAAGTCATGCTTGTTTTGCCTTCCTATGCTAGTTGATTCTTGTTCCCATAAATTGTTTTCTCACAAAATCCCTATGCATAGGAAGTGGGTTAGACTTAAATGTGTTAGTCATATGTTTCATGATGCTCCCATTATGTTTCAATTCTTTACTTTTATGTGAGCATCATTAAAATCATCATGCCTAGCTAAAAAGGCATTAAAGAAAAGCTCTTGTTGGGAGACAACCCAATATCTCTACCTACTGTTTTTTTGTGTTAACATGATTAAGCTACTGTATTAATCATGTTTTATATATTTTATTTCAATAATGTGCCAAGTAAAGCCTTTGGGATAGTGTGGATGCTTGTTGATTCGATTCTGTGCAAAAACAGAAACTTTTGCGTCCAGTGCTGGAATTTCTATTATGTACTGGAGTGTTAGAAAATTCTGAAATTTTTAAAGAGCATTGGGTTACAAATTTTTTACGTTTTCCTAATTTTTCAGATTTTTTGGAGGCACAGAAGTATGGTTTTTAAATCGCCCACTACATGTTGTTCTGTTTTTGACAGATTCTGTTTTCGGTGCATAGTTTGCTTGTTTTAGTGTTTCCATAGCTTATATTATGAGATATAAATTGTGGAAATGATAGAATACAGTAGGAATTATATGAGAACAATTATGAATCTTATCTTGACAGTACCTAAGTGGATGATTTATTTTTATCATACTAACCTATCTCACAAGTTCCGTTAAGTTTTGTGTGATTGAAGTTTTCAAGTTTTGGGTGAGATATCGATATGAGGAGAATAAGGAGCGGAAAGGCCCTAAGCTTGGGGATGCCCAAGGCACCCCAAGGTAATATTCAAGGAAGACTCAAGTGTCTAAGCTTGGCGATGCCCCGGAAGGCATCCCCTCTTTCGTCTTCAAAACTATTAGTAACCTCACTCGGAGCTATATTTTTATTCGTCACATGATATGTGTTTTGCTTGGAGCGTCATTTTCTTTTGTTGAGATTTTCTTGCTGTTATCAATAATCATGTTTTGTATCTTTTAGTTCAATAAAATGCCAATTATAGCCTTTACCATGCTCAGTTTGCAAGTTCATGTGTTGCTGTTTGAAAACAGAAAGTTTTCTGTTATGTCCAGAATATTCCTGAATAGTAGGAACATGATAAAAATCTGAAATTTTTACACAGTAAGAATGCATGAGTTCTATGTCACTTGGTAATTTTTCAGAATTTTTGGAGCTAGGGAAGTATGAATTTTAAATCCCCCTTTACAGACTGTTCTGTTTTGGCAGATTGCTGTTATAGTTGCATTGTTTGCATATGTTTGGTTGTTTAATGATTCTATTTGAGGATAGGAGTATTAAATATGCAGAGACATTTAGTATGCAATGTTTAATTATAATTTTAGTGATTTGCTACAGTAGTGAATGTTAAGGTTTTGAGTTGATTTATACTAACTTATCTCACGAGTTCTTGTTGAGTCCTCTGTGGATGAAGTTTTTAAGATTTAGGAGAAGCCATGATATGAGAGGAATTAAGGAGACACAAGAGCTCAAGCTTGGGGATGCCCAAGGCATCCCAAGTTAATATTTCAAGAAGTCTCAAGCATCTAAGCTTGGGGATGCCCCGGTAGGCATCCCACCTTTCTTCATCAACAATTATCGGTTAGTCTTGGTTGAGCCTAAGTTTTTGCTTCTTCACATGAGATGTGCTATTCTTGGAATGTCATTTTATTTTGTTTTCTTTGCTGTTTGAATAAAATACTTAAGATCTGACATTTTTAAATGAGAAAGAGTCCTCACATAGCTACTTAATTACTTAACTACTCATTTGATCTTCACTTATATCTTTTTCGAGTAGTTTCTCGTTTACTCTTGTTTTTCACTTATATCCTATGAGTAAATGGTTGAATAAATTGAATATCATGAAGTTGAAATAATACGAGCTTCATATGCTTGTATCATGCCTAGTAGTAGCTTCACATTGGGTTTAGAAGGTAAAATCTATTGAAGCTTGACAATCACAATATTGGTCATACAAGCAATTCATGAATGATTAGTATAAGGAAGAGAACTTTCACATATAAATATATTATCTTGGACATCTTTTATGATTGTGAATACCCATTAATTATTTTCAAACTTGAGCAAATTAGTTGAAGTTGGACAAGGAAGACAACGTAATGAGTTATGTTTGGGTATATTTGCATAGAAGTTATATTGTTATGGATCCTCCAACATGTGGTGCTTGCTTAGGATCTTTTGCTAGTCAAAAATTCGTACTAAGTAGAGATACTACTTGTGCATCCAAAAACCCTTAAACCCAGTTTCTTGCCATGAGTGTCCACCATATCTACCTATGGATTGAATAAGATCCTTCAAGTAAGTTGTCATCGGTGCAAAAAGCAATAAAAATTGCTCCTAAATATGTATGATCTTTTATTGCAAGGGAAAATAAGCGTTGTACGAACTTGTGATGGTAAAGAAATAAAAGCGACGGACTGCATAATAAAGGTTGCTATCACAAGGGGCAATATAACGTGACGTTCCTTTGCATTAAGGGCTTGTGCATCCAAAAATAAAAAGCGCATGACAACCTCTGCTTCCCTCTGCGAAGGGCCTATCTTTTAATTTATGTATTTACTTTTATGCAAGAGTCAATAGTATTACTTCTCATTTTCAACCTTAATTATTCTCTAGTTGGCAAGCATCATGTGGTGGGGAAAAATCCAGGCACATATGGCCAGTCAAATATATTTGATCATGAATTATTATTGTTGACAATTATCTCTATGGTAAATAAGTTGGGAGGCGAAACATTAAGCCCCTATCTTTCTCTGTGTTCGATGGATGCCATTTGTTCTAAAAATATGCTTTGAGTACTAGCAATCATAGAAGACTATATGATAATTGAGTATGTGGAGCTCTTACTTAGACTTTGTTGAATAAGTTGAATTGCAATTGTTTGGTGACTAAGAACATAGGTTGTTAAGTTTCAAGAGAATGCACTGTTTAAACCATAACATGTGAATTGATTGCTACTTTATCATGATGAGTTTTATGAGAAAGAGTTGCTGTTATGATGCTAGGAAAAGTGATTGAAATTATCATTGATCAAACTAATGCACTATGCTAGCATTCATACTTCATAAATTATTTCTTTTATCATTTACCTACTCAAGGACGAGCAGGAATTAAGCTTGGGGATGCTGATACGTCTCCAACATATCTATAATTTATGAAGTATTCATGCCATGTTTATTATAGTTTGTATGATTTTGGTGCACTTTTATATGGATTTTATATGATTTTCATGGACTAACATATTGACCTAGTGCCCAGTGCCAGTTGCTGTTTTCTGCTTGTTTTTGGTTTTCCAGAAAATCCATATCAAATGAAGTCCAAACGCAGCGAAACTTTCTGACGATTTTTTTTGGACCAAAAGAGACCCCCGAAGCTTCGTGGAAGGACCAGAAGCCTTACGAGGTGCACACAAGCCACCACCGCGCGCTTGGGGGGGTGGCAAGAGCGCCGTGGTGCCTCGTGGACCCCCTGTGGCTCTTCTTCGCGTGATTCCAACGCCAAAAATTCTTATAAATACCAAAACCCCCAGAAATAACCCTAGAACTTCGACTACGCCGCCGCAAGCCTCTATACCTCCACGATCTCATCTACAGCCCTTTTTCGGCACCCTCCGAAGGGGGGAATAATCACCGGAGGCCATCTTCATCATCCCAGCGGTCTCCATGACGAGGAGGGGGTAGTTCACCCTCGGGGCTGAGGGTATGTACTAGTAGCTATGTGTTTGATCTCTCTCTCTCTCTTGTTCTTGATTTGGCACGATCTTGATGTACCGCGAGCTTTGTTAATATAGTTGGATCATATGGTGTTTCTCCCTCTCTATCTTGTTGTGATGAATTGAGTTTTTACCTTTGAGGTTTCACTATTATCGGATTGAATACTTTTATGGATTTGAGAACACTTGATGTATGTCTTGCATATGAATACCCGTGGTGACAATGGGGTATTGTATTGATTCACTTGATGTATGTTTTGGCACTCAACTCGCGGATTCCTGAGGTGACATTGGGGTTGATGCACGTTTTCGTCCTACTTTCTCCGATAGAAATCTTGCGGCACTCTTTGAAGTTCTTTGTGTGGATTGAATATTATGATCTGAAGTTGTTTGATGCATATCGAATAATCAACTCACGGATACTTGTGGTGACATTGGAGTATCTAGGTGACATTAGAGTTGGTTGATGCGTATCATATGGTGTTATTTTAGTACGAACTCTAGGGCTGTTCGTGACACTTATAGGGATGGCTCAATAGATTGATCGGAAAAGATAACTTTGAGGTCGTTTCATACCCTACAACAATTTCATCTTATGTTCTCCGCTAGATAAGAACTTTGGAGTGATTCTTTGTCGCACGTTGAGGGATTGTTATATGATCCAATTATGTTAGCATTGTTGAGAGATTGCACTAGTGAAAGTATGAACCCTAGGCCTTGTTTCTAAGCATTGCAATACTGTTTGTACTCACTTTTGTTACTTGCTACCTTGCTGTTTTTTTATTTTCAGATTATAAAAACCTATTTCTACTATCCATACTACACTTGTATCACCATCTCTTCGCCGAACTAGTGCACCTATACAATTTACCATTGTATTGGGTGTGTTGGGGACACAAGAGATTTCTTGTATTTAATTGCAGGGTTGTTTGAGAGAGACCATCTTCATCCTACGCCTCCCACGGATTGATAAACCTTAGGTCATCCACTTGAGGGAAAATTGCTACTGTCCTACAAAACTCTGCGCTTGGAGGCCCAACACGAGTCTACAAGAATAAGTTGTCTAGTAGACATCAGTGCGCCAGGTGAGCTCGTGGCTCTCCCGTAGGGCTTCTGGCCTCCTCCCGAACGTTCTAGGGCCCCTTCTAGTCTAGAAAAAATCAACGTAAAGTTTTATCACGTTTGGACTTCGTTTGGTACCGATTTTCTGAAAAGCCAAAAACATGCAAAAAAAACAGCAACTGGCACTGGGCACTGAGTTAATAGGTTAGTTCTGAAAAATGATATAAAATTTCATATAAAGCATATAAAGTATCTAAGATTGATAATATAATAGCATGAAACAATCAAAAGTTATAGATACGTTGGAGACGTATCAAGAATCACTCCAAAGTTCCTATCAATAGCGGAGAACATAAGATGAAATTGTTACAGGTAGCAAAACCACCTCAAAGTTATATTTCCGATCAATCTATTGAGCCAATCCTATAAGTGTCACCGACAGCCCTAGAGTTCATACTAGAATAACACCATATGATATGCATCAATCAACTCTAATGTCACCTAGATACTCCAATGTCACCACAAGTATTCGTGAGTTAATTATTCGATATGCATCAAACAATTTCAGATTCATAATATTCAATCCAACACAAAAAACTTCAAAGATTACGCCAAAGTTTCTATCGGAGAAAGAAGGATGAAAACGTGTATCAACATATGTGCCTAGATTGCCCCAATGTCACCTCGGGAATCCGCAAGTTGATTACCAAAACATATATCAAATGACTCATTAGAATACCCCATTGTCACCACGGGTATCCACATGCAAGACATACATCAAGGGATCTCAAATCCAAATATTCAATCCGATAATAATAAAACCTCAAAGGGCAAGTCTCAGTTCATCACAACAAAGATAGAGAGGGAAGAACACCATATGATCCAACTATATTAACAAAGCACATGATACATCAAGATCATGCCAAATCAAGAACACAAGAGAGAGAGAGAGATCGAACACATAGCTACTAGTACATACCCTCAGCCTCGAGGATGAACTACTCACACATCACCATGAGAACGGAGGAGAAGTTGGTGGTGATGGTGATGGAGGAGATGTCCTCGGTGGCGTCCCGGCGCCACCGGAGGAGAGGGGGAAGGGGCCCCCTCCTTCTTCTTCTTTCTTGGCCCTCCGGGGAGAGAGGGAGCTCTCCCCTAGATTGGATCTCTCTGTTGTCTTCTGTTTCTTGCGACTATTTTTGGAGCCCTTCACTGTTTCTTATATTTCCAGATCCGTAACTCCGATTGGGCTAAAATTTTGAGGGGATTTTTATCTAGAAATTATCTTTCTTGCGGCGAAAGAAGGGCCACAACCGACCTACGAGGTTCCCACAAGGTATCAAGGCGCGCCCAGTGGGGTGGGCATGCCCTGTTACCTTGTGGGGCCCTCGGGCACCACCTTGCATTGATTCTTTCTCCCAAAAATCACATATATTCCATAAAAAATTGTCATGAATTTTTATCGCCTTTCGACTTCGTTTGGTATGGTTTTTCTGCGAAACGAAAAAACATGCCAAAAACAGGAACTGGCACTGGGCACTAGATTAATATGTTAGTCCATAAAAATAATATTAAAGTGCACCAAAACCATATGAAATTATTGTAAACATGGCATAAATACTTCATAAATTATAGATACGTTCGAGACGTATCAGTCATCGTAGGACCATACGCCATGGTACAAACGATCGAAGACGGTCTTGCGCATCCGAAAACGCCGGCGAAAATGGTCAGCGAAGTGCGCATCCGGGGCAAAGTAGTCGGCCATCAGTGTCAAATGGTCGCGTACCCTGTTGCGGTTGAGCACTCGATGACCCTTGATCGAGCCCTTGAAATTGAGAACATGCTCCTTCGCACGCTCCGCGTCTTCAAGGACCGCTGATACATCTCCAACGTATCTATAATTTTTGATTGTTCCATGCTGTCACATTATCAATCTTGGATGTTTTTATATACATTTACAGCAATTATATATCATTTTTGGAGACTAACCTATTAACTTAGTGCCCAGTGCCAGTTGCTATTTTCTGCTCTGTTTTTGTTTTACAGAAAATCAATACCAAACGAAGTCCAAATGCCACGAAACTTTTTGTAGATTTTTTTCTGGACAAGATAAACACTAGAAGCTTCGGGAGAAGACCATACGCCATAGGAGGTGGCCACGAGCCACCAGGGCGCGCCTGGGGGGGCAGGCGCGCCCTGGTGCCTCGTGGGCCCACCCCAGCTCCGTTTGACCAAATTCCACCACTATAAATTCAAGAAAAATTAGAAACCCTCAGGAGAGTCCACGAAATACTTTTTCCGCCGCCGCAAGTTTCTGTTCTCGAGAGATCCCATCTGGAGGCCTTCTCCGGTACTCCGCCGGAGGGGGAATCGATCACGGAGGGGCTCTACATCAACCTTGCTGCCCTTCCGATGATGCGTGAGTAGTTTACCACAGACCTTCGGGTCCATAGTTAGTAGCTAGATGGCTTCTTCTCTCTTTTTGATCTTCAATACAATGTTCTCCTCGATGTTCTTGGAGTTCTATTCGATGTAATCACTTTTTGCGGTGTGTTTGTTGGGATCCGATGAATTGTGAGTTTATGATCAGATTATCCATGAATATTATTTGAATCTTTGCTGCACTCTTTTATGCATGATTATTATAGCCTCGTATTTCTTCTCCGATCTATTGATTTGGTTTGGCCAACTGAGTTGATTTATCTTGCCATGGGAAGAGGTGCTTTGTAATGGGTTCGATCTTGCGGTGCTCAATCCCAGTGACAGAAAGGGACATGACACATATGTATCGTTGCGATTAAGGGTAAAAAGATGGGGTTTATTCATACGTGAGTTTATCTTGTCTACATCATGTCATCGTTCTTAAGGCGTTACTCCGTTCTTTATGGACTTAATAAACTAGATGCATGCTGGATAGCGGTCGATGTGTGGAGTAATAGTGGTAGATGCAGGCAGGAGTCGGTCTACTTGTCTCAGATGTGATGCCTATATACATGATCATTGCCTTGGATATCGTCATGATTATTTGCTTTTCTATCAATTGCCCAACAGTAATTTGTCTACCCACCGTATGCTATTTTCTCGAGAGAAGCCTCTAGTGAAAACTATGGCCCCCGGGTCTATCAAAATCATATTACTAAAACCATAAAAATATTGCTGCCATTTTCTTTTATTTATTTTATTTTGTATTTTTATTTCAATCTATCTATCTATCATATACAATTTAATCTTGCAATTGACCGCCGAGGGATTGACAAGCCCTCGTTTGCGTTGGGTGAAGGATTTGTTGTTTGTGTGCAGGTGCTGCTAACAAGGTGTTGCGTGATTCTCCTACTGGTTCGATAACCTTGGTTTCATAACTGAGGGAAATACTTATCTCTACTATGCTGCATCATCCCTTCCTCTTCGGGGATAATACCAACGCAAGCTACAAGTAGCAGGAAGAATTTCTGGCGCCGTTGCCGGGGAGACATCATCAACATCTATCAAGTACCTTTGCATAAACTTTCATCTCCTTGCATTTATTTTATTTGCCATTTGCCTCTCGTTTTCATCTCCCCCACTTCTAAAACATTTTTACAAAAATACAAAAATATTTTCCGTTTGCCTTTTTCTTGTTTGCTTATTCGTTTACTTGAAATTTGTTATCATGAGTGATTTTGGCATGGCAGAAACCGATGATGGTAAAACTCCAAAAAAGGGAAGTTCTACCAATCTTGATGCTAAAACTTTTGTGTTGGGACATGGTAATGTTATAGGAAAAAAGTGTCATCAAAGAATTCTTTAATTGCATTGGGACCTTGGCTTTTGATGATGCACCTATACTTAAAGAAACTAATAATTATGCTGATGCTATTTCTGCACTTGTTCTTATACTTGAAAGAAGATTTATTCACACCCATCCTACTTTGCAAAGATTGTTTTATGAGTTACCGGTTATAAAAGATCCTAGGGCTAAGAAAATAGCTACCCTTGTTCTCATGAATGAATTTGATCATATAGTGCGAGAAGCTAAGGAGATCTTTGATTTCTATGGTATGAACCGTGAAAAACCGGTAATAGATGAGATCCTTTATAATAATGACTACTTGCTGAGATATTTGTTCCGCAATGACCACATCTTTGATGAGAATATTAAAAAGGAAGTTCCTCCTTTGAATATAATCCAACAAGTTTTCAATAGCATCAATAGACAATACTCTTGGATTGTAGCCGGTAATCAAGAGGGATTTAAAGATGGACAACTTGCTAATGCTAAAATTTCTATGGATGATATATTTCATATTACCTTTGAAAACCCCCTTGATAAAAATGCACCTTTGGATAAGAAGAAGAAAGATGACAATACTTGAAACTATGCATTATGCCTAGCTAGGGGCATAAAACAATAGCGCTTGTTGGGAGGCAACCCAATGAATAAAATATTTTTTTTGCTGTTATTGTGTGTTTTCACAATTATGATACTGGTATGATTGTGTTTTTGTGTTTTTAATTAGTGTTTGTGCCAAGTAAAGCCTTTAGGATGATTTGGAAGATAGTATAATTGGTGCTGTTTGGAAAACAGAAAGTTTTGCGTCCAGTGCCCGAAATTTTTTTCTGTACTGGTGCGTCAGAAAAATCTGAATTTTTTACACAGTATTGGTATAAGAATTTCTCACGTTGTCCTAATTTTTCATAATTTTTGGAGTTACAGAAGTATGGCTTTTAAATATATTTCTACAGACTGTTCTGTTTTTGACAGATTCTGTTTTTGATGCACTACTTACTTGTTTTGATGAATCTATGGATTGTATCGGGGGGTATAAGCCATGGTGAAGTTAGAGTACAGTAGGTATAATGCAAAAATAAAATATGAATGGTTTTTCAACAGTACTTAGAGTAGTGATTTATTTTGTTATACTAACAGATCTCACGAAGGTTTTGTTGAGTTTTGTGTGATTGAAGTTTTCTAGTTTTGGGTGAGATCACGATGGATGAAGGAATAAGGAGTAGCAAAAGCCTAAGCTTGGGGATGCCCAAGGCACCCCAAGGTAATATTCAAGGAAGACTCAAGCGTCTAAGCTTGGGGATGCCCCGGAAGGCATCCCCTCTTTCTTCTACCAACAATCGGTAATTTTACTTGGAGCTATATTTTTATTCGTCACATGATATGTGTTTTGCTTGGAGCATATTGTATTATATGAGTCTTTGCTTTGTTTGCTTTTTAGTTTTTCACAATCATCTTTGCTGAACACACCTATCTTGAGAGAGCTAGGCAGTTGCTCTAGTGCTTCACTTAAATCTTTTTGAGCACGGTGGTGGCTAAATTTTGAAGAAATAAACTCTCTTGCTTCACTTATATTATTTTGAGAGTTGATTAAAATTTTGAAGAAATAAACTCTCATGCTTCACTTATATTATTTTGAGAGTTGATAAGATTAAAATTTTGAAGAAATAAATTCTCATGCTTCACTTATATTATTTTCAGAATCGATAAGATCAAAATTTTGAAGAAATATTTGCACTCTCATGCTTCACTTAAATCTTTTTGAGAGTTGATAATAGTAATGGTAATTTGCACAAGATATGAATTTGGTCCCAAAGTGATGAATATTCAAGAGGGATATAATAAAAACTTTCATATAGATCATTGGATATGATAAGTGTGATTCCTTGCAATAGTTTTGCGATATGGAAATGATAATATGTGAGTCATGTTAGTGAGTAATTGTGATTTAGTAAGAATATTAGTGTTAAGGTTTGTGATTCCATATGCATGCACATTAAGTCAATAGTTATGCAAAGAAATTATATCCTACTTATGGTGCATTATTCGGTGTTAGTTATGTTTAATGCATGTTTATGACCGTTTTCGTTTTTTGGTTGGTTGCTTCTCAATCTATTTGCTAGCCTTCATTTGTACTAAGCGGAAATACTGCTTGTGCATCCAAAATCCTTAAACCCAAGTTGTGCCAAATGAGTCCACTATATCTACCTATATGCGGTATTTCAATGCCGTTCCAAGTAAATTTGCGTGTGCCAACTCTAATTTTCAAAATAATTTTTCCGTTTTGTGTGCCCGTACCACTCATGAAGCGGCAGGGGGTGGCCATTATTTTCCATGCTAGGTGTGTTATTCTCACGATGAGTGTTTATTCACTTGTCATTGCATGAGAGAGTGGCTGGTAATAGGGATGCCCAGTCCCACAATGAAATCAAAAATTAATAACAACAAAATTCCTTGGAAAGTGTTGGTATGGAGGGCACCCGTGGATACGGCTAGCCATGGATTGTGAAAGAATGATGGAAAGGAAATAAACTTTACTTTCTGTTTGGGAAGCGCCTATGATGTGTCTAGCATGGAAAATATTGGGAATTCTCGGTCGTTTTCGTTGACAGGAAAATCATGCCTCTCAAAATATTTTTATCTCTTTAATTTCAGCTTTGAGCTCTGGCACATTTGACAAATCTCTGCTTCCCTCTGCGAAGGGCCTATCTATTTACTTTTATGCAATTTTTATTTTATTTGAGTCTACATCTTCTCTTACAAAAGCACCAACTAGAGAGCACTATTATCATACTTGTGCATTGGATGTAGCTAATATTTGAGTGTGTTTCATGAATGGATCAATGATTGAGCATAATGTGCTAGGGATAACTTTCTTTAGCGTTGATATTTTGAAAGACATGGTTGCTTGTTAGCATGCTTGAGTATTTATATCTTCATGTCAAATTATAGACTATTGCTTTGAATCATTCAAGTCCACTGTCCATGCTATAAAAGAAAAGAATATGTGATGAATATGATAGGCAGCATTCCACATCAAAAATTCTATTTTTATCATTTACCTACTCGAGGACGAGCAGGAATTAAGCTTGGGGATGCTGATATGTCTCCAACGTATCTATAATTTTTTATTGTTCCATGCTGTTATATTATCAATCTTGGATGTTTTTATATACATTTACAGCAATTATATATCATTTTTGGAGACTAACCTATTAACTTAGTGCCTAGTGCCAGTTGCTGTTTTCTGCCCTGTTTTTGTTTTACAGAAAATCAATACCAAACGAAGTCCGAATGCCACAAAACTTTTTGGAGATTTTTTTCTGGACAAGATAAACACTAGAAGCTTCGGGAGAAGACCAGACGGTAGAGGGGATGGCCACGAGCCACCAGGGCGCGCCTGGGGGGCAGGCGCGCCCTGGTGCCTCGTGGGCCCACCCAGCCCCGTTTGACCTAATTCCACCACTATAAATTCAGGAAAAATTAGAAACCCTCAGGGGAGTCCACGAAATACTTTTTCCGCCGCCACAAGTTTCTGTTCTCGAGAGATCCCATCTGGAGGCCTTCTCCGGTACTCCGCTGGAGGGGGAATCGATCATGGAGGGGCTCTACATCAACCTTGCTGCCCTTCCGATGATGTGTGAGTAGTTTACCACAGACCTTCGGGTCCATAGTTAGTAGCTAGATGACTTATTCTCTCTTTTTGATCTTCAATACAATGTTCTCCTCGATGTTCTTGGAGTTCTATCCGATGTAATCACTTTTTGCGGTGTGTTTGTTGGGATCCGATGAATTGTGAGTTTATGATCAGATTATCCATGAATATTATTTGAGTCTTTGCTGCACTCTTTTATGCATGATTATTATAGCCTCGTATTTCTTCTCCGATCTATTGATTTGGTTTGGCCAACTGAGTTGATTTATCTTGCCATGGGCAGAGGTGCTTTGTAATGGGTTCGATCTTGCGGTGCTCAATCCCAGTGACAGAAAGGGACATGACACGTATGTATCGTGGCTATTAAGGGTAAAAGGATGGGGTTTATTCATATGTGAGTTTATCTTGTCTACATCATGTCATCGTTCTTAAGGCATTACTCCGTTCTTTATGGACTTAATACACTAGATGCATGCTGGATAGCGGTCGATGTGTGGAGTAATAGTGGTAGATGCAGGCAGGTGTCGGTCTACTTGTCTCGAACGTGATGCCTATATACATGATCATTGCCTTGGATATCGTCATGATTATTTGCTTTTCTATCAATTGCCCAACAGTAATTTGTCTACCCACCGTATGCTATTTTCTCGAGAGATGCCTCTAGTGAAAACTATGGCCCCCGGGTCTATCAAAAGCATATTACTAAAACCCTAAAAATATTGCTACCATTTTCTTTTATTTATTGTATTCTAAATTTTTATTTCTATCTATCTATCATATACAATTTAATCTTTCAATTGACCGCCGAGGGATTGACAACCCCTCGTTTGCGTTGGGTGCAAGGATTTGTTGTTTGTGTGCAGGTGCTGCTAACAAGGTGTTGTGTGATTCTCCTACTGGTTCGATAACCTTGGTTTCATAACTGAGGGAAATAATTATCTCTACTGTGCTGCAAAATCCCTTCCTCTTCGGGGATAATACCAACGCAAGCTTCAGGTAGCAACCGCCTGCATCATCGCCGTCTCATCCGAGTACTCGTCCTCGTCGGAAGAGCCGTCGGTCGACTCAACATAGTGCTCGTATATGTGCTCCAAATCGGAATCCATTGCTAGAAATAAGATGAGAAAACTGTTTTTAGCTCTGGCAATTCATCGAACAGTTGCCGGGCATGGTGAGTATAGCACTAGTTCAAAGGTACCTGGCGTGGCGGTCGGAGGACAGGGGTTGAACGGTGATGGAGGAAAAGTGGGGTGGAGCCCGGCTGGAACGCTGGAGGTCACGGAGACATAGATTTCCGGCCAGGGTGTGCCGTGGTGCTACTTGTAGTCCGCGTTGGTATTTCCCCGAAGAGGAGAGGATGATGCAGTACAGTAGATATAAGTATTTCCCTCAGTTAAGAACCAAGGTTATCAATCCAGTAGGAGAACCAAGCAAAATTTCATTAAGCGCACCTGCACACACAAGAGCAAACACTTGCACCCAACGCAAATAAGAGGGTTGTCAATCCTCTTAGCGATTACTTGCAAGGATTAAATCTTATAGAGGTAAATAGATAAACTAAAATACTAATTAAAATAAAAGTAAATAAATTGCAGCAAGGTATTTTTAGGTTTTTTATATGATAAAGATAGACCCGGGGGCCATAGTTTTCACTAGAGGCTTCTCTCTCGAGCGCAGAAACATACGGTGGGTAAATAAATTACTATTGGGCAATTGACAGAATAGCAAATAATTATGACGGATTCATGGCAATGATCATGTATATAGGCATCACGTCCGAGACAAGTAGACCGACTCCTGCCTGCATCTACTACTATTACTCCACCCATCGACCGCTATCCAGCATGCATCTAGGGTATTAAGTATGAAACAGAGTAACGCCTTAAGCAAGATGGCATGATGTAGAGAAGCAAATTCAAGCAATATGAATAAACCCCATCTTTTTATCCTTAATGGCAACAATACAAATACGTGTCATGTCCCTTTCTGTCACTGGGATTGAGCACCGCAAGATTGAACCCATCACAAAGCACCTCTCCCATTGCAAGATAAATCAATCTAGTAGGCCAAACTAAACCGATAGATCGGAGAGAAATACAAAGCTATAACAATCATGCATAAAAGAGTTCAGAGAAGAGTCAAATATTTCTCATGAATAATCTGATCATAAACTCACAATTCATCGTATCCAAACAAACACACCGCAAAAGAAGATTACATCGGATAGAACTCCAAGAACATCAAGGAGAACATTGTATTGAAGATCAAAGAGAGAGAAGAAGCCATCTAGCTACTAGCTATGGACCCGTAGGTCTGTGGTAAACTACTCACACATCATCGGAAGGGCAGCAAGGTTGATGTAGAAGCCCTATGTGCTCGATTCCCCCTCCGGCAGAGTACCGGAAAAGGCCTCCAGATGGCGTCGTGGATTTGTCACGGCAAGATGTCCTAGTGTAAGGACTTAGTCGTGGGGCCAACGCATCTAAATGGTAGCTTGAGAGGGGTTGAGCGGGACGAGAGACATGGAGTTTTTACCCAGGTTCGGCCCCTCACGGTGGAGGTAAAAGCCTACGTCCTGCTTTGTGTTTATATTGATGATGATGATGATCTCGGTTACAAAGGTGCGGAGTCGCTACCTCTAATCCCAAGACCCTCTAATCTGACTATCTCGGGTGACCTGTCTGTCTGACCTGTATCAAGACCTCTAAAACTTAACCCTCTCGGGGTGACCCGCCCCTCCTTATAAAGGCTGAAGGGGCGGTTTACATGTAGAGTCTAAGTCGGATTGAGACTTAACTTACTATGACTTCCCATCGTGGGCTTCTCTTCATGGGCTTCTGAGTCCCGGGCTTCTTAACTCTCCCGGGCGGCTTACACCGGGCGGCTTAGCGCCGGGCGGCTTACAACCGGGCTTATCTTCGAGACTCGTCTTCGGGGACTCGTCTCCGGGACTTAACTGTCTGTCAGGAAACACTGTTCACCGGGTAAACACGGTTTGCCGGGTTAACATCCTGGCACTGTAGCATCCTGGCACTGTAGCAGCCGGGTTAACATCCTGGCATTGTAGCAGCCGGGTTAGAACTGTAACCGGGTCATAATCAGCCCGGGTCATACCGCGGGGTATATCCCCGACATTAGCCCCCAGGTTAGCTTGAATTTATTCATGGTAACCTCCTGAAATAAGAATATGTAAAGGGACCAGTTCACTCAAAAATACTAGTTGATCAGCTCCTGAAAATTCTGAAACTCTGTCATATCAATATACTGACGCTGGCTCCTTGAAGAAAAAATAACCCTTATTATCAACTGCCTTGGCTTGATAAATTTGCTTGGTTCCTTATAATTGAGAATTTGAAGACATATCTTCCTCATATCCATATTATCTGTAGCCCCCAAATCTTAAGAAGGGAAACGTAGTGAAAGCCTTAAGACTTGCTTCATATTACCTGGATTGCTCATCTGAGTCACCAGTCATAAATTGAATGTTCCACATATGTAGCCCCCAAGTACCGGATTGTCTTGCCTGCAGCAACCTGGGACTTGTAACTGTCTTATACCTTTATAAAACTTCAGCTAGTGTAGCCCCCAAGGGCCGGCTCATCAGTGTTTGATGCGCCGGGTCTTCAATTTGGACCTTATAATCTATTTGAACAACTGAGTACTGTAGCCCCCAAGTGCCGGGTCGCATGCCTACAGTGACTTGGGACCTTTAGAAAATTTTGATCTGAGCGGTGTAGCCCCCAAGTGCCGGGTCAGCAAGAAGTACTGGGCTGGGACTTAGAAAAATATTGAAAGGCTGGCTCATCTCCTTGAGATAACAGGGTCTTGTTGACAATGTAATGATTTGAAAACCAGTTTGCATTAGCCCCCAAGTGTCGTGATGCATGCTTGCAGCGACATGGGACTTTGCATACTTGATATAAACTGGACTTGAATAATGTAGCCCCCAAGTGCCGGGTCGTCTGCCTGCGGCGACTCGGGACTATGTGAGAATGATATGACTCATCATAATTTGTTGAATGAATCCTTTGACTGTGGTTGTAATATAACCCGGAATGAATATCCTGGAATAATTCCTGTCTTTGAAAATGAAAATCCCTGCTCGTGGTTGCGGTGCAACCCGGCAAATATTTTGAGAAAACCATGGGTGATGTAGTATACTACAGAGCACTAGTTGAAGAAATCCAATAGTCGGTCAATTAAATGACACGACATTATGTCTGATAGGGCGGCTCATCTTTAGAGATAAGACCTGCAAAATAAACAAAACAAAATATTCTGTATTGTTGTAAGGGCGGCTTGAAAAAGCACAACCCAGAGATGTTAAAACCTTGTATAGCCTTGCTTCCTCTTTCATAATCTTGCTCTGACCCGGTTTGGCAAACCGGTATGATATGTATGTATGATGTAATGTATGATGTAATGTATGATGCAATGTATGATGTTCTTGCTTTCTTTTCAAAAAATTCATAAGCCGGTTCTTCTGGGTGGACTCGCTACTTGAACTCTAACAGTACAGGGTCTCTAGCGAGAGTGACCGTCAATTCTTTGACCGGCTCAGGGTCTCTAGGCGAGATTAACTGATAAGAGCGTAGCGAACCAGAAAGAGACGCAGTAGGGGGTGAATACCCCTAGAGCCCATAAGCTACTTCTCACGTGACGTAAATCCATCGTTTGAACCTCCAGGGTACGACGGGCCACTTGGCGGAGAGTACGCAATAGATGGGAGAGTTTGCCTCACCGCTGTAAGAGGCCCTTGCAGGGGGTAAGTTTTAGAACTCGCTGCACCCCTGGCAAAGCGGCAGCAACTTACAGGCAGGTATAACCCGGCCTTGCAGATGAGAGAGTTTGCCTCGCCGCTGTAAGAGGCCCTTGCAGGGGTAAGTTTTAGAACTCGCTGCACCCGTGGCAAAGCGGCAGCAACTTACAGGCAGGTATAACCCGGCCTTGCAGATGAGAGAGTTTGCCTCGCCGCTGTAAGAGGCCCTTGCAGGGGGTAAGTTTTAGAACTCGCTGCACCCCTGGCAAAGCGGCAGCAACTTACAGGCAGGTATAACCCGGCCTTGCAGATCGGAAAAGGGGGTAAGTTCACAACTCGTTGCACCCCTAGTGATCTTTGTTGACGGAGTCAACTTTTTGGGTATACAACCCGCCTTGCAGTGGCTGAAAAGCCTGATCGAGAGGGTCGAAACTTAACCCGGTGGGTTGAAAGCCCCCAAATGACCTTGTTGACGGAGTCAACTTTTTGGGTATACAACCCGCTTTACGTTGGCTGAAGAACCTGATCGAGAGGGTTGAAGCTTAACCCGGTGGGTTGAAAGCCCCCAAACGACCTTGTTGAAGTATCAACATTGTTGCAGCATCTTGTAAGCCGCCATCTTGTATGAAGAAACAGTAGAAGCCCCCAAGCTGAACGGTGCATCATGGCGGCTCGTCTTCTTGGGTAACTTTTAATCCTTCCGCCAATAATGTAGTAGACCCCAGGATTGGGTTAACTTCCTTGCAATGACCAGGGGCTCTCGTTGAAAATGACCAAATGTGTCGAGCCATGTCTGTAGCCCCCGAATCTTAAGTCGACTCGAAGAGACGGCTTGAGAGTCTCCACTGAAGGTTGAGGTTGACCGTGGCGGGTTATAGATGATCCCGTATGAATTGTTTCAATAATCCGGTCGATGGCTCGTCCCGGCAGGTTGTTGAAGTTAACCAAACTGCAGTGGCGGCGACTTGTGAGCCTGTCCGTCGGGCGGCTCGTATAGACGAACACCGCACCGATATGCTGTAGATCAGACTGCGGGCGGCGTCTTGCGCGCGTCTGTTGGGCGGCTCGTACAGGCGAGCACTGCACCGATATGTTGATGTAGATCAGACCGCGGGCGGCGTCTTGCGCTCGTCCGTTGGGCGGCTCTTACAGGCGAGCCCGGCACCAGTATGCCAATGTAGATTGGACCGCAGGGCGGCGACTCATAAGCGTTTGCTGGGCGGCTCGTACTGGCGTATGCAGCCCCTGGCGTGTTGATGTAGACGTAGAAGTCAGCCGCGGCGTTTGCAGACGACGCGGTCGCGAGAGACGGCCGCGGCGTTGTAAGCCGGCGCGGTCGCGAGAGACGGCCGCGACGGTGTAAGCCGGTGCAGACGGCGATTCGGCCGTGGCATAGTTGGTGAAAACCATGCCGCGGCTACGCCGGCTTGCCGCACTCATTGGGCGGCTCATATTGCCGGTGAGCGCGCGCGGTACCGGCGAGTTGATGTAGACCGTCCGCAGGGGCGGCGACTCACGCGCGTCCATGAAGCAATGCGACACGTTGGTGTGCGCTCCGACTCCGCGGTATAATGCCCCATGAATAATTGTCCTGCGTAAAAATATTACAGGGCCGAGGTAACTGTTCTCGGATGAAACATATACTGAGAAATAGATAGGATAAATATCACCAGGTATTTCTGTCGGATAAACACGGTCGTACGCTGGTGCATGATAATATTGAGACAGTATATTTACGTCTGGCAGATGTAGCATCAGCACCTTCGTGACCTCCGTTTGTTTTTCTTTTGGTGAACAAGACGTAGTTGACCGCTTCTTCTCTCCCTTGGTATTTGTTCCCATGTTACTTTCTATAAAAGATCAAAACTGCAGTGGAGGCTTTGGTTGGAGCCCTGAGGCTGAGTACACAGCTACTGCAGCCTTGCCGAACAGAATATTGGTCCAATATGCTGCTTCCATCGACCGGAGAAGACGCTAGTTCATATCAACAATGTCAAGATGCTCGACCATGCTGAGCAGAATATCATCAGGCAAATTGCTCAGCCAGTCGTGTCCATATTCTTCTAACAGCCGGTCCTTGTCGGATGGCTTGGCCGTCGATCTAACAACAGGTCGTCGGGGACGAGTGTACGCCATCGCTAAAAGGGTTCTCAGATGCCTGAGGGGAGCTGCCTATCTCTGAAACCTGGCGGGTGAGCGCAGCAGAGCCAGCCGGCCGGCGTGCGGAGGCAAAGACGCCCGTAGTAGCGGTGCGTCGAGGCGGCTTGAGGCGAAGCGAGGCTGCGGAGGCGAGCGCAGGCAGGCTCGGACTCCCGGCCAGGACTTGGCGGCGAGCCGACCGGGCGCGGTAGGAGCGGCCATTGCGGAGCGGCGGGTTGCGGCAGTAACAGGCCGGCTCAGCACGCGTAGCGAGTCAGCGCGGCGGGTGCAGCAGAGGCGGACGGCCGGCTCGGTGCGGCATGGAAGCACATAGCAGGCGTAGTTGGAGAGGCGGTCGGCCGGCTCCGTGCGGCGCGAAGGCACACGGCAGGCGTAGGAGCGGCTCGAAACACGGCACTGCGGTAGCCCGAGGGGCAGGTGAGGCGAGGTGAGCAGCGGCGGCTCTTCCCGCGGCGGGCGAAGCTTCCCGCGACGGAAACGAGGTGGGCAGAGGCGAGGTCGAGCTGCAGCAGAGGCCCGGCTGGAGGCGAGGTCGCCACGGAGACGGACGCAGAAGCGCGCGGGCTCACAGCAGGTGGCAGAGGTGGAGCCACGGGTGGTGTTGCGGCAGCAGCCGGCCGGCTCGGCAGCTAGCGGGGCAGAGCCGGCGGGCGCGACGGGCGACTCAGTAGTGAGAGCCGGTCTTGCAACGGAGGTGATGGGCGGAGGCGCAGCGGCGAGGCGTGACTACGGCCGGCGGGTGCAGAAGTGAGCCAGCAGCAAGGCGCAGCGGCTGTGGAGGTGGAGGCAACGGCTCGAGGCCGAGCCGGCTGGTGTCGAGGCGGATAGGCAGACGCGGCCGCGGCGGCAAGGCGGCCTGCGGGCGCGACAAGGCAAGGTGATGCGCGGCAGCGGAGCCGGCGCAGCGGCGAGGTGGAGCGGAGCCTGCAGAGGCCCGTGTGCGCGGTGGCGCGGACGGGGCGGAGCAGAGCCATCCAGGGGGAGGCGTCGCGGCGAAGGCCAGGCGGAGGCGAGGTCGTGCGATGAGAGCAGCGATGAGGCGGCCGGCGGCAGGTCAAATCAAGCGGGGCAGAGCCGCTCGCGCCGGGGCGACTCAGCGCAGCCATAGGCGGCGACTCGGAGTTGGTTGTAGGGCTGCTCGGTGGAGGGGAACTGGACCACAGCGGCGGCTCAAGGCGAACCAGCACGGCGGCTTGACGGGACCGCAAAGGTGGTGACTCGCCAATGGTGGCGGAGGCGGCTCGGAGGCCGGGGGCGGACCCTCATGCAGCAGAGGTGGAGCACGCTACGGCGGCGGCTCAGTGCGGTCGTAGGGGCGACGGCTTGAGGCCGGTACTGCAGCTGCGGAGGAGCGCCGGCGGCTCGGATTTAGCGACTCGAGGCCGCAGTGGCGCGGCGGCTCACCGCAAGGGTGAGACGGCTGCGGAGGTGCGAAGCGCCAGGCGGCTTGAACAGGGCGGCTCGATACGGCGCGTCGAGGAAAAACTCAGGTGCGGAGAAAGCCGGGTGGAGACAGCGCGTCGTGACCGGCGCGACGGCGACTTGCGGCGCGACCAACGGTGGAAATGCGACGGCGACTTGAGGCAGGCCATGGCGGGTTGATGAGCAGGCAAAAACCGGCGAGTCACGGCTAGACCCAGCTGCGGTCGAAGCGAAGGCGAGCCCACAGGTGATGGCGAGCCGGCGACGGCCCGAAGCGGCTCGGAATCGGATGCGACGCCGGGGCGGCGGCTCAGAGAGGCAGCTCGCAGCACCGCGGCTCCGTAGCAGAGCGGCAGCAAGAGGCAAAGGCGCCGGCGGAATCAGCCGTCTCGAAGCGAGGTCGTGGGCAGACGGTGGAGGAATCCGGGTCTTGGCCGGCCCTGTTCCGTGTCGTGGAAGCGTACTTATCCAAACTACGACCAATAAAACCAAGCCGAGTCAAATTCTTGGATAAAATAAATAGGACTCCACCGTGTGTTTGAAACGGCCGCGGCAATGAAGTTGGGCAGCGGCTGACGTGGCCCTGGCGGCTCGGTACGATCAATCCGGGTCAGCGAGCAAATTGCAACCCTAATTTCTCTTGAACCTCGGACGGGTATTAGATCTGACTGCTTTGTCTTCTAGATGATGTAAATCCTTCCGTAACGACTCTTGTTCATCCAGAAAATTGCGAACTTCTCGATCCCTGGGAGAGATCCCTCCAAGAACTCAACACCACCGTGCGCCGGCCCCACGGTGGGCGCCAACTGTCGTGGATTTGTCACGACAAGATGTCCTAGTGTAAGGACTTAGTCGTGGGGCCAACGCATCTAACTGGTAGCTTGAGAGGGGTTGAGCGGGACGAGAGACATGGAGTTTTTACCCAGGTTCGGCCCCTCACGGTGGAGGTAAAAGCCTACGTCCTGCTTTGTGTTTATATTGATGATGATGATGATCTCGGTTACAAAGGTGCGGAGTCGCTACCTCTAATCCCAAGACCCTCTAATCTGACTATCTCGGGTGACCTGTCTGTCTGACCTGTATCGAGACCTCTAAAACTTAACCCTCTCGGGGTGACCCGCCCCTCCTTATAAAGGCTGAAGGGGCGGTTTACATGTAGAGTCTAAGTCGGATTGAGACTTAACTTACTATGACTTCCCATCGTGGGCTTCTGAGTCCCGGGCTTCTTAACTCTCCCGGGCGGCTTACACCGGGCGGCTTAGCGCCGGGCGGCTTACAACTGGGCTTATCTTCGAGACTCGTCTTCGGGGACTCGTCTCCGGGACTTAACTGTCTGTCAGGAAACACTGTTCACCGGGTAAACACTGTTTGCCGGGTTAACATCCTGGCACTGTAGCAGCCGGGTTAGAACTGTAACCGGGTCATAATCATCCCGGGTCATACCGCGGGGTATATCCCCGACAGATGGGATCACGGAAGAACAGAGGCTTGCGGCGGCGGAAAGGTTATTTCTTTTGGCTCTCTGGGGGTTTCCCAATATTTGTGAATTTATAGAAGTAGAATTAGGTCAAACGGGGTCACGTGGGCCCCACAAGGCAACACGGCGCCCCCCTGGGGCACACCTTATTGCCTTGTGAAGCCCTCGTGAGGCTTCTGGCCTCCTCCTGAAGCTTCCAAGGGTTCTTTTGTCCAGAAAAAATCTCCAAAAAGTTTCGTGGCATTTGGACTTCATTTGGTACTGTTTCTCTGAAAAGCCAAAAACAAGCAGAAAACAGCAACTGGCACTGGGCACTAGGTTAATAGGTTAGTCCCAAAAAATGATATATAAATGCATATAATTGCATATAAAAACATCCAAGATTGATACTATAATAGCATGGAACAATCAAAAATTATAGATACGTTGGAGACGTATCAAGCATCCCCAAGCTTAATTCCTGCTCGTCCTCGAGTAGGTAAATGATAAAAACAAAAATTTTGATGTGGAATGCTACCCATCATGTTTCATCATGTAATCTCTCTCTTACGGTATGAATAATAAGATCCAAGTGATTCAAAGCAATAGTCTATAATTTGATATAAAGACATCAATACTCAGGCATACTAATAAACAATCATGTCTTTCAAAATAAACATGCTAAAGAACGTTATCCCTACAAAATCATACAATCCTGTCATGCTCCATCTTCTTCACACAAAGTATTTATCATGCACTACCCCGGTTTTAGCCAAGCAATTGGTTCATACTTTTTAACGCGCTTCAGCTTTTTTGACTCCCACGCAATACATGAGCGCAAGCCATGGATATAGCACTATGGGTGGAATAGAGTATGATGGTAGAGATAAATAAGAGAAGTCAAAAATGGAGAAAGTCTCACACCGATGAGGCTAATCAACGGGATATGGAGATGCCCATCAATTGATGTCAATGCGAGGAGTAGGGATTGCCATGCAACGGATGCACTAAGAGCTATAAGTGTATGAAAGCTCAACATGAAAACTAAGTGGGTGTGCATCCAACTTGCTTGCTCATGAAGACCTCGGGCATTTGAGGAAGCCCATCATCGGAATATACAAGCCAAGTTCTATAATGAAAAATTCCCACTAGTATATGAAAGTGACAAAATAGGAGACTCTCTATATGAAAAACATGGTGCTACTCTGAAGCACAAGTGTGGAAAAGGATAGTAACATTGCCCCTTCTCTCTTTTTCTCTCATTTAAATTTTTTTCTTTTTTTTCATGGCTCTTTTTTCGCCTCTTTTTTTCTATTTTTTTAGAACGGTCTCATGAACCTCATCCCCACTTTTTCGAGGACTCATTAGTCTCCATCAGTCTTACCTCACTAGGACAATGCTCTAATAATGATGATCATCACACTTCTATTTACTTACAACTCAACATTACAACTCGATACTAGAACAAAATATGACTCTATATGAATGCCTCTGGCAGTGTACCAGGATGTGCAATGATGCTAGCGTAACATGTATAAAAATGATGAACGGTGGCTGAGCCACAAATACTATGTCAGCTATATGATCATGCAAAGCAATATGACAATGATGATGTATGTCATAAAAACGGAACGGTGGAAGTTGCATGGCAATATATCTCGGAATGGCTATGGAAATGCCATGATAGGTAGGTATGGTGGCTGTTTTGAGGAAGATATAAGGAGGCTTATGTGTGATAGAGCGTATCATATCACGGGGTTTGGATGCACCGGCGAAGTTTGCACCAACTCTCGATGTGAGAAAGGGCAATGCACGGTACCAAAGAGGCTAGCAAATTGCGGAAGGGTGAGAGTGCGCATAATCCATGGACTCACATTAGTCATAAAGAACTCACATACTTATTGCGAAAGTTTATTAGCCCTCGAAGCAAAGTACTACTATGCATGCTCCTAGGGGGGAGGTTGGTAGGAGTTAACCATCGCGCGCCCCCGACCGCCACACAAAGGAAGACAATCAATAATAATTCATGCTCCAACCTCTTAGCATAACGACAGACCATACGTGCATGCTTCGGGAATCACAAACCTTAACACAATTATTCTTACTAAACCACAATTATCTACTAATACCTCCCACATATTACCATCTTAATATCGCAAAACTATTGCAAGGAATCAAATTTATCATATTCAGTGATCTACATGAAAGTTTTTATTATATCCCTCTTGAATACCTATCATATCAGGACCAAATTCATAACCCGTGCATATTACCATTGCTATCATGAGACTCTCAAAAAGATATAAGTGAAGCATGAGAGTGCAACTATTTCTTTAAAATAAAACCACCGCCGTGCTCTAAAAGATATAAGTGAAGCACTAGAGCAACTGCCTAGCTCAAAAGATATAAGTGAAGCACATAGAGTATTCTAACAAATCACGAATAATGTGTGTCCCTCTCAAAAAGGTGTGTTCAGCAAAGATGATTGTGACAAACTAAAAAGCAAACAAAAGCAAACAAACTATTTCACAAGACGCTCCAAGTAAAACACATATCATGTGATGAATAAAAATATAGCTCCAAGTGAGTTACCGATAGATTGTAAACGAAAGAGGGGATGCCTTCCGGGGCATCCCCAAGCTTAGACGCTTGAGTCTTCCTTGAATATTACCTTGGGGTGCCTTGGGCATCCCCAAGCTTAGGCTCTTGCCGCTCCTTATTCCTTTATCCATCGTAGTCTCACCCAAAACTTGAAAACTTCAGCACACAAAACTCATCAGAAACCTTGTGAGATCCGTTAGTATAACAAACAAACCTTAAACTTTAGGTACTGTAGTAAATTGATTCATATTTAATATTGCCATAATTCTACTGTACTCCAACTTCTCCATGACTCATACCCCCCGATACGATCCATAGATTCATCAAAATAAGCAAACTATGCAACAAAAACAGAATCTGTCTAAAACAGAACAGTCTGTAAAGATCTATTTAAAAGCCATACTTCTGTAACTCCAAAAATTCTGAAAATTTAATAAAACGTAAAAAATTCATATACCAATACAGTGTAAAAATTTCAGATTTTTCTGACGCTCCAGTACAGAACTAAAATTCCAGCACTGGACGCAAAAATTTCTGTTTTCCAAACAGCATCAATAATACTATCATCAACATCATCCCAAAGGCATTACTTGGCACAAACACTAATTAAAACATAAAAACACAATCATAACAGAAGCTATAATTGTGCAAACACACAAAAACAGAATAAAAATTTATTGGGTTGTCTCCCAATAAGATCTTTCTTTATAGCCATTAAGATAGGCTTGAGATTTCAATGATGCTCACATGAAAGATAGTAATTTAAACACGAAGAGAGCATCATGAAACATGTGAAAAACACATTTAAGTCTAACATACTTCCTATGCATAGGCATTTTATAAGCAAATAAATTATCAAGACAAGCAATATCTAGCATATGCCAATAGGAATAATGGAGCATCAATAATTTCAACATAACGAGAGGTAATTTAGTAACATGAAAATTTCTACAGCCATATTTTCCTCTCTCATAATAATTACATGTAGGATCATAATCAAACTCAACAATATAGCTATCATAAACAATAATCTCTCTATGATCCACATGCATAAAAAATTTATAATCTTCCAAGATAGTGGGATTAACATCAACTAAAGTCATGACCTCTCCAAACCCACTTTTGTCAAAAAAATCATAAGATTGATAATTCTCCAAAGTAGTGGGATCATTATTACCTAAAGTTGACGCTCTTCCAAACCCACTTTTAATAGTATTGCAAACATTATTATCAATAACATATTCATCATGAGGTTTAAATAAATTTTCAAGATCATAAGAAGCATTATCATCCCAATCATGATCATTGCAATAAGTAGTGGACATAATAAAATTATCATCCCCAAGCTTGTAGTTTTGCATATTATCAGCACAATTCACATTAATAGAATTTATAGTAACATCATTGCAATCATGCTTTTCAATCAAGGAGCTATCATGAATCACTTTATAAATTTCTTCTTCTAACACTTCATCACAATTTTCAGATTCATGATTTTCAAGCAAAACTTCATAGAGAAAATCAAGAGAAATCACTAGCAATTGGTTCATTATAATTGGATCTTTTGAAAAGATTAGCAAGTGGATGAGGATCCATAGTAATCTTAAATTTTTGTGTTACTTTATGTTCTTGAGTGTTGTCATGGCAATAAAAGCAAGCAAGCAAATAAAATATTTTTGTGTTTTTGTAAAAAAAAATAGAAGTGGGGGAGATGAAAACGAGAGACAAATGCAAATAAAAGGTAAAGAAAGTAAATGCAAGTGAATGATAATTTGTGCGAAGGTACTTGGTAATTTTGATGATGTCTCCCCGGTAACGGCGCCGGAAATTCTTCCTGCTACTTGTAGTCTGCGTTGGTATTTCCCCGAATGAACCAAGGTTATCAATCCAGTAGGAGAACCAAGCAAAATTCCGTTAAGCGCACCTGCATATACAAGAGCAAACACTTGCACCCAACGCAAATAAGAGGGTTGTCAATCCTCTTAGCGGTTACTTGCAAGGATTAAATCTTATAGAGGTAAATAGCTAAACTAAAATACTAATTAAAATAAAAGTAAATAAATTGCAGCAAGGTATTTTTAGATTTTTTATATGATAAAGATAGACCCGGGGGCCATAGTTTTCACTAGAGGCTTCTCTCTCGAGCGCAGAAACATACGGTGGGTAAACAAATTACTATTGGGCAATTGACAGAATAGCAAATAATTATGACGGATTCATGGCAATGATCATGTATACAGGCATCACGTCCGAGACAAGTAGACCGACTCCTGCCTGCATCTACTACTATTACTCCACCCATCGACCGCTATCCAGCATGCATCTAGGGTATTAAGTATGAAACAGAGTAACGCCTTAAGAAAGATGACATGATGTAGAGAAGCAAATTCAAGCAATATGAATAAACCCCATCTTTTTATCCTTAATGGCAACAAAACAAATATGTGTCATGTCCCTTTCTGTCACTGGGATTGAGCACCGCAAGATTGAACCCATCACAAAGCACCTCCCCATTGCAAGATAAATCAATCTAGTAGGCCAAACTAAACCGATAGATCGGAGAGAAATACAAAGCTATAACAATCATGCATAAAAGAGTTCAGAGAAGACTCAAATATTTCTCATGAATAATCTGATCATAAACTCACAATTCATCGGATCCCAAAAACACACCGCAAAAGAAGATTACATCGGATAGAACTCCAAGAACATCAAGGAGAACATTGTATTGAAGATCAAAGAGAGAAGAAGCCATCTAGCTACTAACTATGGACCCATAGGTCTGTGGTAAACTACTCACACATCATCGGAAGGGCAGCAAGGTTGATGTAGAAGCCCTCCGTGATCGATTCCCCCTCCGGCAGAGTACCGGAAAAGGCCTCCAGATGGGATCGCGGAAGAACAGAGGCTTGCGGCGGCGGAAAGGTTATTTCTTCTGCCTCTCTGAGGGTTTCCCAATATTTATGAATTTATAGAAGTGGAATTAGGTCAAATGGAGTCACGTGGGCCCCACAAGGCAACACGGCGCCCCCCCCCCGGGGCGCGCCCTATTGCCTTGTGAAGCCCTCGTGAGGCTTCTAGCCTCCTCCCGAAGCTTCCAAGGGTTCTTTTGTCCAGAAAAAAATCTCCAAAAAGTTTCGTGGCATTTGGACTTCATTTGGTACTGTTTCTTTGAAAAGCTAAAAACAAGCAGAAAACAGCAACTGGCACTGGGCACTAGGTTAATAGGTTAGTCCCAAAAAATGATATATAATTGCATATAAAAACATCCAAGATTGATACTATAATAGCATGGAACAATCAAAAATTATAGATACGTTGGAGACGTATCACGTGGCGGCCGAGGTGGTGGAGCGACGGCGAAGGCAAAACAGAAAGAAGGAAGGAGAGAAAATTGGGAGGATGGAGGCGCGGGGTCTGGGAAGGGTTTTGGGTGGGCAGGGGGTGTCGGGGTCCTACGTGTCTGGTGTCCGGACTCCCGCAAACCTCCCCCATGTTTGTCTCCGGTTTGCGGGAGAAAACGCGTCCGGACCGCCCCGCAGACCGATACAGGCTCGCGTTGGATGGCTTCCTCGGTCCGGACAGCACGGTCCGGACGGATTCGGGCAGTTTGCGGGTCAGCCTTGGAGATGCCCTATGTACCTTTGGGTGCCGATCATCTGAGGCATGGGGTGAGAAACACGCATGGGAGCAATTTGGAGTAGCAATTTCCTTTCTTAATAATTAGAGGATAATTACAATATTAATTAGTAGAGATTTGGTGCAATTTCATAGAGCATATTCTTTTTTGTTGATAAGGCTAGTCGTAGTGGGGAGTATCATATACTAGTATCATGCATATGATACTAGTGTATGATACTACATTCGTAGTGCATATTATCATATGTTGGTATCATAGATGACTTCATTTATTGCCATGCATGATACATAGTAGCACATCATTTAATATGATACGATATCATGATATGATACTCAACCCTCTATTTCTTCATTAAATTCTATGCCACCTCATCAAAATTGCCTAGTTGGCATACATGATACTACCTATGATACTCCCATTACGGGCAGCCTAATGATTAGAAGGTAATCGCTGTTTATTTCTTTTTTTCGCTAGTGCAATTTCGTAGAGCAGTTTCCTTTTTGCTGATAATAATGATTAGAAGGTAATTGCTGTATTAATTTGCTGGAGTATTTCCTTTTTTTTTGCTGAGCGCTAAACATGTTAAGGTGCTCACCATTGGGACGATATAGACCATTAGATCGACATGGTTTATCGGCTGAGATGGTTCGGATCTGTCTCTTTGTGTCTTTTTTATATTGGTACAGGTATATAGATATGGATTTTGAATCTCCTTTATTTTACCTTTTTTCTAAGAAAACATGTAGCTGTTTTTCATTTCGCACACCGTCAATTTTCCATCCATTGGATTTGGGCATGCATCTCAGAGAGTGCTTCCTATGTTTTTGTCCAAGCTATTCGGTTTTGTGTCTGCGGTTTTTATATAGGTTTTTCCCGAACTGGCCCGGATTCAAGGATGATAATAGAGATATCCTCTGTTTTTGAATTTTCTACGGCGGTCACCTGTCATTCCTCTTCGTGCTGCACAGGGAATTTTTATAGAAGCCTCTCATTTTGTCACTTCAGTATGTGTGTCCACACATATGATTTGTCTCGATGTGTTTACATGTGAGAGCTTTCTGATCGGTGATAGAAACGAGGCATATTTCAGTAATTTCAGGATCAGGGGCCTGCGACATAAAAAATTGGGTGGGAAGGGGTCGGGATTCGGTTCACTGCTATGGAGAGTCAGTGTTGATTTATGCACTGGGATGTTTGTTCTGCGAGTTGCGGACATAGTGGTTGTCGTAGGAGGTAGTTTTTTTTATTGAATAGGTGAAACATGTTGAGGTACAATCTATGTTCCATCGGCGGAGGTGCCGTGGGCCATCTCGCCCGAGTTATAGGGGGGGGATAAAGACCAAGGGATCCGGATCGGAGCTTGGCGTGAAGGATTCATCCTCTCGTGGTAAGTTTTCGATCTCGGATCCAACAACAACTTGTTGGAAGGAGGGTTGCTCACATTTTGATCTTGAACTTGAATTTCAACCTCGATAGATATCAATGTTGGTATTGATGTTGAACTAATCTTCAGTGCCTTTGAAGCTCTATCCCACAAACATTTCAAATCACCGCACTTGTTCTTCATTTTTCACAGCTATAAAAATAAAATATATACATGTTAGATAGTGGGATGGTTGCATGCTGGACAATCTTATAAATATAAATGTTCATATGCAGAAATCTAGATGCATAAAATTCACCTTGTTTTCCTTGCACTTCTTCACAAGTTTTATAGCTAACCAATGCAATATGTGCTCAAATTTGACTGAATGATTTCCTTTGTTTCCTTGTTTCCCACCTCTGACCTTCAGCTATGAGATGACCAGTCAATTAATAAATCAGGTATCTCTGAAAAGACGATAGATCAATCAAAACAAAATAAAGGAACCAATATAATCCTTTATTCTCAACTAACAATTTGGAGAAATCAAGATTAATAAAAATAGACTCAACACTAACAAACCATGATCAGATGATGGACAGAATTGCACACGCCGTCATTGAAAGCTTGCCCGCGTCATGCCAGATGGCAGATGTGTCATGCGCCGCCGTGTCGATGCGGACTATGGAGGGCGTGGGGAGGCAATCGAACAACGGCAGCCTAATCGACGGCACACGACGGAAGACGGCACCCTGCCTGCTTGGAATGGGTGTAAGTTTATACACCTGTATTTTTTACAGGTGTAAATTACTGGCCAACACTTGTTTTTTGCCTGGAACAAAAACGACGGGACGAGGTCTGTATCTAAACCGACAAGAAACAGAGCAGAAACGCTAATCCAAACAGGGCTTGATGTTTCGCGATGCGACAGTTGGAATCAGCAGCAGGAATTGCACGAGACGGCTAGCTCCTGGGAGGCTGGGACTGTCTGTATCTCGCCCAATGGATGTAGGGTCAGTTTGGTTCCCGTCCTGGGCATTTATCGCCTGGCCTGGGGCCTCCCTGAGAGCCGCCTGGCTGTTGTTTGGTTGACGTCCTGGTCATGAGGGTGTCGGCCTGGCCGGAGAATAAGAAAAAGTAGTTAGCCTGGCTCGCAAAACGAGACACCTGGTTAGCCTGGGCCAGGCAGCCCATTTTGGACGCCTAGGTTTGCCTGGAGCCGCTGCCTGGAATGCTAATCAGAAGGCTCAAAAAATGAGGCGATTTAAAAGGATTCAAACAGCTAGACATCATGACAACAACAACTCATTAGCTCTGTCCAGGTCACGTCGTGAACCAAACGCATCTATCGTATACTGGCCTGACCAGGCAATTTTTTGAAAATTCTCACACACATTCCAAGCATCGAAATCTTCCAGGCGTGTTGTCCAGGGCACAAACCAAACTAGCCCGTACAATTTGCCTCAAGCAGTCTCCATGGTGGGGCCGGCCCAATAATGGTCGTTCCGTTCAGTTTTCCTTCTTCGTTCAATTATTTTTCATTTTTCTTTCTTTCGTTCGCTCATTTTTGTTCCTTTCCCCTTTTTTTCTCTCTTTTGTTTATATTTCAAAAAATATATATAAATAGATACATTTAAAAAAAATAATTTACTTCAAATTTTAAAAGAAAATGTTCATGCAGTGTAAATTTTTTGTTCCTGCAATTTTTCTAAAAAAAGTTTGCACCGTTCTTGAAAGTGTTCATGACATTTAAAATGTTCACATGCTTACAAATGTCCAATGAAAGAGTAAAAAAAAAAGGTTCACGTAATTTTTAGAAATTGTTCATATGATTCGAAAAAAAAGTTCACTTGTTTCAAAATATGTTCATGTCATTTTTAAAAACTGTTTATACCATGTGATAATTTTGTATTATATAAAAAAAATCCTACTGTTCCAGAAAATGTTAGTGACATTTTAAAAGACTACTCTAACACTTAACAAATATTTGCTTGTTTTAAAAAAATATTCACGGCAATGTGTGTTAAAATATATTCACCGTGTATTCAGAATTTTTTTCAATGTGTATCTAACAAATGTTCAACATGGTTTTCAGAAAATTATTAAACGTGTATTTTGAAAATGTTCGTCGTGTATCTGAAAAATGTTCAACCTGTATACGAAAAATGTTCAACGCATATCTAAAAACGGTTTAACCTATTTACAAAAAAAATCTACGTGTTTTTTAAAAAAGTTAGTATATATTTGAAAATAAAGAGAAAACTAAAATTTAAAAATGAATAAAAAACCTGAAACCCCCAATGAAAATCTGTACAAAAATAGAAAAAAAATATCATTCGATTTTTTTTTAGGGATGCGAGGCTTTTCAAATGCGCTCTCACAGAAAAACAAAGGAAGGCACGTGGGCCGGCCCGCTAGTTGGAGCACCAGAGGCGAGACGATCTACCAGCCCGCGGGAGCTATATCTCGCATTAAGTAAGACAGGTGGATCTCTGGCGTCGAGCGCTAAAATAGCGGGCCGACCCACTAGCGCATATTTTCGGAAAAAATCAAGTTAAAAATCAGTCTGTGGGAGGAATGGATCCTGGGATCTCCAGGTTGCTTCGCAGCATTGCTAGCCACTGCGCCAACATCGAGTTGGTGTACAATACGTAGGGCACAACCTACTAGAAGGAAAAAGAGCTGGTTTTTGCACTGGTTCGTTTTTTTTCCTGTCTTTACTGGCTATTTTTCTTCATTTTTATTCGGTTTTCTCTTCTTCTTTTTTGCCCTTTTATTTTGTTTTTTGTTTGGTTTTGTTATTTTTTCTACGTTTTTTTTTGTTTTTCTTTGTGTTTTCATTGTTTTTATCGGTTTTTCTTTTCTTACTCATTTTCCTTCTTTTATTCTTTGGTTTTTTGTTTCTTTTTTGGTTTTCAATGCTTTTTTTGTTTTCTTTTGTTTCTTTTCTTTTTTCTTCTCTGTTTTTTTGTTTTGTTTTCATTCTTTCTACATTTGTTTCTTCGGTTTTATTTTTCATTTTCTTTTTTTTGGTTTATTTTGTTTATTTTTTGGTTTACTTTGTTTCTTTTGTTTTTCATTCTACATTTTTTATATATGTCAACAACATTTTTCTAATACACGTTTAACATTTTTCCAATACAAATTTTGATTTTTTTAATAAATGGTCAACATTTTTTCTATACACATTTTTAACATTTTTCAAATGCTTGATTAACATTTTTTAAATACAAGATTAACATTTTTTAATACATGGTTAACATTTTTCCTAAACATACTTTTTAAACTTTTTTAAATGCTTGATTAACATTTTTCAAATGCTTGATTTTTTAAATGTTTTTATAGAGTGTTTTTTGTAATATATATATATATATATATATATATATATATATATATATATATATATATATAGAATATTGTAAAGTATAAACAAAAATAAAAAATAAAGCAAATAGCGAAAATAGAAAACGTAAAAAAAAGGAGGATGTGGCCTCCCGCGCTCCTGGGCCAGCCCATCCCGGTCTCCCCTTCAGCGAGCGTTTCCTAGGTTTCGCTGAACGCGAGATATAGGGGCGCCCCTACCGGCTCGCTTGCCTCAAAAACAAAAATCTACTGGCTCGCAATAAGCTCCCGTGCTAGCTCCTGCCTCTCTCCTGGACTTTTGGGTTGATCGGCCAGCGGCAAGCCTTAAGGCCCAGTAGAAGTGTAGTACCGTAGCGCGGTAGCAGCCCAATTAGCATGTTGGCCTAGGTGTCAGCCAAGTGGTTCTCTTCTTCGTTTGTGTCCAGTCCAGTGATGCACGTAACTAAACTGTCATACACTATATACAAAGGCATATAAGAGCATATACATTAAAAATATGTTTTTGGACGGGCACGCTGATCAAGGGCCTGCCGGAACGGACTGTCACGGTCATACGGTGTAGGACCAAGACACGAGGTCAACATCAGTGATCACGTGTGGATCAGGACGACGGCGAGGTTTGGATAGCGCGTGTCATGGGCGGCAAGTGTCCATTCTGTTTTGCCTACACCGAGTCGCAAACTCTTCCTAGCAATGCCAACATGCAGATACGGACTTGGTATGCATCAGCATGTATGTAGTGGAGTACATTGGAACCGGAGAATATCGATACGATGTGCATACCTTTGCACTAGGTAATGCGTCAGCACGATAGCTATAGCAGCCCAGCACGGCCGTAGCTTGGGCAACGCTGCTGCGTCCAGAACCGTGTCCAACTTTTCCCTGGTATCACGTTATTTATTTTTAATTTGTATATAGGCTTTAAAATAAATTGCATTGTGTCGATACACGCACGCACACGACACGTGGCGCGCGCACACACAAACGCACACAGATTGGCTGTAATTGATCAGTGAACTCAGGATTGGTTAACTACCTTCCCCCGGCCGCCCGGCGTGCGTGCTCTCCCCGGTTTAACCTCAAGGTCAAAGCAGCTGAAAGAAAACCGACTGAAGAAAAGAGAAAAACAGGCAGCTGAACAATAGCAAAAATGACAAGTACTGTATTATATAACATGATAGAGAGATGATGTTCAGTGGTTGCTAATAGTTCACGCAATGTCTGCGATGGAGCATCGTGTGTACAACAGATTAACACATACTCCCGTTGACTCTCCTCATTAGTTTGTGCTAACTGCATAGCGCTCACAAGCATCGTATGTACAACAGATTAAGATACACAGTACAACCTCTGTAACTAAATATAAGACATTTGAACTACAAAAACGTCTTATATTTCAGTTAGGGTGGTAGTACTTCTCGTTGACTCTTGTGATTAGTTTGTGCTAGTTACATCTTGCTCACACTTCCAGTGTTAAACATAATCCTTATCTTATCTTGGCCGCCCACGAGGGATGGCATGTCACGAAATTCAACTCTCGAGCATCTCGCGTTCCTGACAAACATTACTTGAATATAAATCAGTCAACCACTTCCAATTCGTCCGTCTTATTTTTTCATGCCTTTTACCATGAGACGCGTTCCAGTTTGGTTTTGGCGCTGTCGAACTCGACAACAGGTTGGCGGGAATTCTTACCTTCTCTCGCAATTTTTGTTTTTCGGGGAATATCCCAAACCGGAAAACTATGTAAGCCACTAGTTTTTTTTTTTTTTTTTTTTTTGCGAATAATTGTAAGCCACTAGTTAATAAATCTGTACAGGCCAATTCAAGCAATGGAGATCGCGAACGCTACATAGCAGAAGGTTTTTTCTTCCGAGATTAACATGATTGCAAAAAATTGCACATTCTGTGTGTTATAAAAACATATATCTGATGCGTATGCAAGATTTAGCAAAGCCGATATTGACATCTTTAATTATGTTATCGCCTCATTATATTGCCCAATTTGATTATGACATAATGATACCTGTGTAACAAAAAAATATACTATGACATGTTGTGTGCTAGCTTCTTATCAGGTACTCCCTCCGAGTAGCTGCGATCCTCTCCACTTCAAAGAAGACCACGAGCACATGGAGTCAGCCAGACAGGGGGGCTAAAGAGTTGCCACATGGATTTGATGTCACAGCAGATACAGTTTATCAATAGGCTATTTGCACAAATACAGTTGGTTTAAAGTTTTTCTTTCCCCTCTCGCAAGGCGACTAGGGAAAGCCTTCCTCCCTTTAATCTCCACTGGCGAGCTCGTGGATTCGCCTTCCCTCTGTCTGCCGCTCCGGCGGCCGGTGGTGGGGAAATTTTTGTCGAAAGAGACCACCTGCCCAACAGAATTGCCAGAAAAGACCCCCTTCGGATGAAATTGTCAAAAAAGACCCCCTCGGCCATGGCGGCAGGCGCGCCAGGCGACACGTGGCACCTGCCGCCACACCCGTTGGCGGCCGCACTGTTCACACAAGGGACGTTTTTCGCACAGCAGAACGGAAACAGACGCGAGTAAACAGTACTACTGCCTACGGGTGTGGCGGCAGCACTGTTCATCGTGGGTGAACAGTGTTTTAAAAAACAAAAAAAATAGGAAAAAAATTAAAAAAACTGATTTTTTTTTTGCAGCAAAGACGATCGAGTGTTCTAAGTGGGTGCAAAATTTCAGATTTTTTTGAATTTTTCTGCTATTTTTTTATTATTTTTCGAAATTACTGTTCACCCACGATGAACAGTGCTGCCGCCACACCCGTAGGCGGCAGCATTGTTCTTTAGCGCCCGTTTTCGTTCTCCTGTGCGAAAAACGTCCCACGTGTGAACAGTGGCGTGAACAGTGCTGCCGCCAACGGGTGTGGCGGCAGGTGCCACGTGTCGCCTGGCGCGCCTGCCGCCACGGCCGAGGGGGTCTTTTTTGACAATTTCATCCGGAGGGGGTCTTTTCTAGCAATTCCGTTGGGCAGGTGGTCCTTTTGGACAAAAACTCGGTGGTGGGGAGGGTATTCTTGGTGCCTCGGCTTAGATAGGTAGGGTTTTAGTTCTCGCAAGGGCGGCGCTCGGACGGATGGCGGCGCTTCTTCTTCAAGTCAGTCTTCCGGGCTCCGATCCTCTTCAAGTTCGTTCGTCGGGACGGATTAGACGGAGCTCCGACGTAGATTCCTACCAACTCCTCGGAGCGGCGAGGTTAGGGTTTCTCGTCGTGCGTACGCAACGGCGAGATTTGGTGTTAGGTTCTTCAGATTGTTTCAAGGATTCAATGGCGACGACTACAGCTCTCGAACGCTGGTCCTTAGGGGCACGTGCATGAAGACTTCCCGACTGTCATCGACAAGGTCAAGCTGGCTCCGGTATGGGAACGGCGACAGCGGCGCGTCGGCGGCTCGTTCTAGCGGCGGCAATGGTCGTTCAATGTCCATGGACCTCGATGTAATTTTTATTATGTTTGGGGTGCTTTGTACTTTCGATGAATCTTTATAATAGATCTGATATTTTTCAGAAAAAAAATACAGTTGGTTTTTCTTTTGAAGACCGGATGCTCCCGGGTCGGGTTTGCATATAACCACACGTATCTCCTCTGTCCATTGAGCAACTTGTTTGTTGACATTCGTGTTGTTTTGTCCTGGTGTGCCAGTAGGAAAAAAAATATCAGTGTGCCATGTCGCTTCTTAAACTGTTTTTTTTAAGAAACCATACACTTTGTTCATTTGAAATACTAGTTACATCATTAATGAGGATGGGTACAATTTCACTCACAGCCTCCTCAAACCAATCACAACTCGGAGAAACTCTAGCTAACCTAGCAAGTTCATGAGCAACTTTATTTGCTTCTCTATACCAATGTTCAAATCTAAAAATAGTGAAATCACAAGCTATATGATAACAATCGTCAAACACTGCCGATGCCGGTCCCGCTAACTGTCCTCCATTTCTCATAATGTCGATGACATCCAAGTTGTCGGAGTTCACAACGACATGGTTGCTTCTTAAACTGTTAGTTGAATGTTAAACATGTTAGAAATATGCCCTAGAGGCAATAATAATTTAGTTATTATCATATTTCCTTGTTCGTGATAATCGTTTATTATCCATGCTATAATTGTATTGATTGGAAACTCAAATACATGTGTGAGTACATAGACAACACTGTGTCCCTAGTATGCCTCTAGTTAACTAGCTCGTTGGTCAAAGATGGTCAAGGTTTCCTGGCCATAGACATGAGATGTCATTTGATAACGGGATCACATCATTAGGAGAATGATGTGATGGACAAGACCCAAACTATAAACATAGCATATGATCATGTCAGTTTATTGCTATAGTTTTCTGCATGTCAAGTATCTGTTCCTATGACCATGAGATCATGCAACTCACTGACACCGGAGGAATACCTTGTGTGTATCAAACGTCACAACGTAACTGGGTGACTATAAAGATGCTCTACAGGTATCTCTGAGGGTGTCTGTTGAGTGGGCATGGATCAAGACTGGGATTTGTTACTCCGTGTGACGGAGAGGTATCTCAGGGCCCACTCGGTAATACAACATCACAATAAGCCTTGCAAGCAATGTGACTAAGTGTTAGCCACGGGATCTTGTATTACAGAACGAGTAAAGAGACTTGCCGGTAACGAGATTGAACTAGGTATAGAGATACCGACGATCGAATCTCGGGCAAGTAACATACCGAAGAACAAAGGGAACAGCGTACGGGATTAACTGAATCCTTGACATAGAGGTTCAATCGATAAAGATCTTCGTAGAATATGTAGGAACCAATATGGGCATCCAGGTCCCGCTATTGGTTATTGACCGTAGAGGTGTCTTGGTCATGTCTACATAGTTCTCGAACCCGCAGGGTCTGCACACTTAAGGTTCGGTGACGTTTCGGTATAGTAGAGTTATGTATGGTGGTGACCGAAGGTTGTTCGGAGTCCCGGATGAGATCCTGGACGTCACGAGGAGCTCCGGAATGGTCTGGAGGTAAAGATTAATATATAGGAAGTCCTGTTTTGGTCACCGGAAAAGTTTCGGGTATTTCGGTAGTGTACCGGGAGTGCCGGGAGGGGTACCGGGGACCATCGGGAGGGGTTTCTCGACCCAAAGGACCTCATGGGCTGTGGGAGGAGTCAAACCAGCCCCTAGTGGGCTGGCCTAACCCCCCCCCCACTAAGGCCCATGTGGCTTTGGGTGGAAAAAATCCAAAGGAGGAAAGGTGGAAAGGGTTTCCAAGTGGAGAGGAGGAATCCTACTCCTAATAGGATTGGAGTAGGACTCCTCCACCTCCAATTTCGGCCAAACCTTGAGGGTTTGAGGCTGCCTCCTCCCCTCCCTCCCTCCTATATATACTAGAGGATTTAGAGGGAAGAGCTAACCCTAATTGCCACGTGCTCCCTCTACTTCATCTAGATCGGTTTCTCCTCTAGTCTAGTTTCAGCGGTGCTTAGGCGAAGCCCTGCCGGAATTGTTCCACCACCATCGCCGCCGCGCCGTCGCGCCGCCGGAGAACTCTTCTACCTCTCCGCTCCCTCTTGCTGGATCAAGAAGGCGGAGATCGTCATCGAGCTGTACGTGTGCTGAACGCGGAGGTGCCGTCCGTTCGGCGCTAGATCGGAAGGACCGTGATCAGGATCGCGAGACGATTCGTGATTTGATCGCGGGACGGATCGAGATTGGATCGCGAGACGGATCGTGATGGGATCGCGGGACGGATCGAGATTGGATCGCGAGATGGATCGTGATGGGATCGCGGGACGCTCGGCGATTTGGATCGCGAAGACGTTCGACTACATCAACCGCGTTTCTTAACGCTTCCCGCTTAGCGATCTATAAGGGTATGTAGATCCACTCTCCCTCTCGTAGATGCTCATCACCATGGATAGATCTTGCGTGTGCGTAGGAAAATTTTTGTTTCCCATGCAACGTTCCCCAACAAAACAACATAAGTAACCCTTTCATAAGGATTAGATATTTTACAGCCCTGTAATTTCTTTACTAGCATACTTATGTAAGATGAGGGTGTAATTAAAAAGAGTGGATTTTGTGCTCCGAGCTCGCTTCCACTTTTTACTTTAAAAAATTAAAAGGTGTTCTGGTAAGCTTTAAAAGAATATGAAAATCTGCAGTCATGTACCTATGGTCCTATACTACGTGCCTCCAAATTTTTGTGGAAAAACATATTTGTATGTGTTCCTCACAATAAAGGACTATTAAGTAGATAGAATAATAACTTTTTTTTATCAAAAATATAAAGGTGAACATGGCTCCACGCACACCCATGTGAATAGTAAAATCAAGGAAACTAATAGAAAAATTCAAAAAATCCTCATATTTTGGGATATCAAACTTGGTCAACCATTCTACTCGCATGTGAAGTTTCATGGAGGAATGATACTCGTGGTATTCTTAGTGAAGAACAACTGGGATCTTACTATTCATTCAAACCATGTTTTTTAAGCTTCAACTTTGTCATTTTTTCTCAGAATACCATGGACGTCATTTTTCGTGAAACTTCATATGCGAGTATACTGATGGATTACATATGTTACATAAAAATCAGATTTTTTTTTTCATTTTTTCTTTCAAATTTATTATTCACAAGGGGTTCCCGTAGAACCAGGTTCCAAAATCCACGTCCCTTTTTGGTGGACCTTTTTAGATAGGGCAATGGAATGCATGTCTTTTGCACCACAAATGAAGTCTACGTACAATATTCAGTCAAGTGCATGTGTGAATTTTTACGGAATTTTTCAAGCAACTTATAGATTGTTCTATCTATAACTACCATGAAAATTGTGTGCCAAGATCTGCTCCGTGAATTGTACAACTTTTTCTCTTGCATACTTGTTATGTTAATTACTAGTATTTGGCATTTTTTTTTTCTGATCCAAAATGGAGAAATTTTGGAAAAATAATTTGCTACATATACATGTTTATGGCCCAAAAAATATGAAAAGTGCTAGCATCCCTAAGTATATATATATATGTTTCTGAAATATACTATGTTGTGTTTACTTGATATGGGAGCAATATGTTTTTTGAAGAGGGAGTTTCGCTGCCTAAATATCATTACCCAAATAGCAAAGATTATATAAGTGCGATTCATTACCCAAACTGCAAAGATTATATAGGCGAGGTTAAACAGAAGGAAAGGTAGTCACACGAAGACGTGGCGACCACCTTACAATCGGTTTTTTAACCGATAGGCCCAAGGAGTCGGTGTGAGTTTGGCAGCGCGAGCAGACATCATCCTGCCCTAGGAGTCTGTCTCTCATGAGATGCCAGGCGAAGATCTTTGCTCTGCTTTGGACAATGGAGCCTTGGATGTTGAAGCATTTTGATTCTCGCGAAGATGGCCATTCAAATGCCTATACACTGCAACAGAGGAGAACTCATGTCTCATAGCAACGATCACTCGTCTAGGACCTCGTGCAACCTGCAATCCTACATGAAGGAAAACAAAGTGAGCAAGTCTAACTTCGATTAGTGGGTTACTTAGATTAATATTGAGATTAGAGCTAACGACACTGGACACTGGAAGATTCAGGCTGGTGTGGTGGAAGAAGAGATTGGAAAAGTTATGCTTAAAGGAAGGGAGGTTAGCCAGATGTTGTGCCAGAAGAAAGTGCTATTGCCCAATTGCCTGTGAACACAAATGTTGTGTGACATGGAGAGCTTTAGGTCTCCAATCTCCACTAAAATTGCCCATTGTATGCAAAAGGTGTACGCAACAGAAGTGCATTGTCTCATCATGCACACTTGCACAGAGCCATGAAAATAAGCAACGAGTAGGGTGGCAGGAGGAAACTGGCCCCATGTGAACTGAAATTGATTCTACTGCAATATTAGTACTACTCTGGTAATGAACCGTTGCTATTGCAATAATGCACCGTTGCTATTGCGATAAATGAACCAGTACCACTCTGGCAATGAACCGTTGCTATTGCACGAGTTCCGAAAATTTGAGAGTTTGCTGGATTGACAGGCGCACTCAACCTTGGCCATAACTTTCGGACCTTTCATACACACTGTATGCAACAAGATTGTACCAGTAGGAACAAAGGGAACAGCGTACGGGATTAACTGAATCCTTGACATAGAGGTTCAATCGATAAAGATCTTCGTAGAATATGTAGGAACCAATATGGGCATCCAGGTCCCGCTATTGGTTATTGACCGTAGAGGTGTCTTGGTCATGTCTACATAGTTCTCGAACCCGCAGGGTCTGCACACTTAAGGTTCGGTGACGTTTCGGTATAGTAGAGTTATGTATGGTGGTGACCGAAGGTTGTTCGGAGTCCCGGATGAGATCCTGGACGTCACGAGGAGCTCCGGAATGGTCTGGAGGTAAAGATTAATATATAGGAAGTCCTGTTTTGGTCACCGGAAAAGTTTCGGGTATTTCGGTAGTGTACCGGGAGTGCCGGGAGGGGTACCGGGGACCATCGGGAGGGGTTTCTCGACCCAAAGGACCTCATGGGCTGTGGGAGGAGTCAAACCAGCCCCTAGTGGGCTGGCCTAACCCCCCCCCCCCCCCCACTAAGGCCCATGTGGCTTTGGGTGGAAAAAATCCAAAGGAGGAAAGGTGGAAAGGGTTTCCAAGTGGAGAGGAGGAATCCTACTCCTAATAGGATTGGAGTAGGACTCCTCCACCTCCAATTTCGGCCAAACCTTGAGGGTTTGAGGCTGCCTCCTCCCCTCCCTCCCTCCTATATATACTAGAGGATTTAGAGGGAAGAGCTAACCCTAATTGCCACGTGCTCCCTCTACTTCATCTAGATCGGTTTCTCCTCTAGTCTAGTTTCAGCGGTGCTTAGGCGAAGCCCTGCCGGAATTGTTCCACCACCATCGCCGCCGCGCCGTCGCGCCGCCGGAGAACTCTTCTACCTCTCCGCTCCCTCTTGCTGGATCAAGAAGGCGGAGATCGTCATCGAGCTGTACGTGTGCTGAACGCGGAGGTGCCGTCCGTTCGGCGCTAGATCGGAAGGACCGTGATCAGGATCGCGAGACGATTCGTGATTTGATCGCGGGACGGATCGTGATGGGATCGCGGGACGGATCGAGATTGGATCGCGAGACGGATCGTGATGGGATCGCGGGACGGATCGAGATTGGATCGCGAGATGGATCATGATGGGATCGCGGGACGCTCGGCGATTTGGATCGCGAAGACGTTCGACTACATCAACCGCGTTTCTTAACGCTTCCCGCTTAGCGATCTACAAGGGTATGTAGATCCACTCTCCCTCTCGTAGATGCTCATCACCATGGATAGATCTTGCGTGTGCGTAGGAAAATTTTTGTTTCCCATGCAACGTTCCCCAACAGTGGCATCATGAGCTAGGTCTATGTGTAGATGAAATCTCGAGTAGAACACAAAGGAGTTTGTGGGCGTTGATATTCAGATTGCTTCCTCCCTTGGTCTTTTCTTGATTCGGCGGTATTGTGGGATGAAGCGGCCCGGACCAACATTACTCGTACGCTTACGAGAGACCGGTTCCATCAACTGACATGTAACTTCGTTGCATAAAGATGGCTGGCGGGTGTCTGTTTCTCCCACTTTAGTCGGATCGGATTTGACAAAGGCGGTCCTTGAGAAGGTTGAATAGCAATTTTTGTATCACCGTTGTGGTTTTTGCGTAGGTAAGAATTGTTCTTGCTAGATACCCGTAGCAGCCACGTAAAACTTGCAACAACAATTAGAGGACGTCTAACTTGTTTTTGCAGGGTATGTTGTGATGTGATATGGCCAATTACATGATGAGATATATGTGATGTATGAGATGATCATGTATTGTATAGAATATCACGACTTGCATGTCGATGAGTACGGCAACCGGCAGGAGCCATAGGGTTGTCTTTAATTATTTTCGCCGTTTTTGCTTTACTTTATCGCTATGAGTTAGCAATAGTCGTGGAAGCAACAGTCGGCGCGACAACCTCATGGCGACACATTGATGGAGATCATGGTGTTATGCCGGTGACGATGGAGATCATGCCGGTGCTTTGAAGATGGAGATCAAAAGCACAAGTTCATGGCCATATCATGTCACTTATGATTTGCATGTGATGTTAATCCTTTTATGCATCTTATTTTGCTTAGGACAACGGTAGCATTATAAGGTGATCCCTCACTAAAATTTCAAGATAAAATTGTGTTCTCCCCGAGTGTGCACCATTGCGAAAGTTCGTCGTTTTGAGACACCACGTGATGATCGGGTGTGATAGACTCTACGTTCGCATACAACGGGTGCAAGCCAGTGTTGCACGTGCGGAACACTCGGGTTAAACTTGACGAGACTAGCATGTACAGACATGGCCTCGGAACACAAGAGACCGAAAGGTCGAACATGAGTCATATAGTAGATATGATCAACATGAAGATGTTCAGCATTAAAACCACCTCAACTCACGTGATGATCGGACTTGAGTTGGTGGATTTGGATCATGTGTCACTCGAATGACCGGAGGGATGTCAATTTGAGTGGGAGTTTTTAAGTAATATGATTAACTAAACTCATTATCATGAACATAGTCAAAATGTCTTTGCAAATTATGTTGTAGATTACTAGCTCGCGCTGTAGCTCCCTTGAATTTTTATATGTTCCTAGAGAAATAGAGTTGAAAGATGATGGTAGCAATAATACGGACTGGGTCCGTGATCTGAGGATTGTCCTCATTGCTGCACAGAAGGCTTATGTCCTTAATGCACCGCTTGGTACGCCACCCCCTCTGGCGTCGTCTGTAGATGTTGTGAACATCTGACAGGCACGTTTGATGACTACTTGATAGTTCAGTGTGTCATGCATTACGGCTTAGAATTGAGGCTCCAAAACGTTTTGAATGTCACGGAACATATGAGATGTTCTAAGAGCTGAAATTGGGATCTCAGGCTCGTGCCCGTGTTGAGAGGTATGAGACCTCCAACAAGATTCTTTGCCTGCAAGATGAAGGAGAATAGCTCAATCGTTGAGCATGTGCTCAGATTGTCTGGGTGCTACAATCGCTTGAATCGAGTGGGAGTTGATCTTCCAGATAAGATAGTGATTGATATAGTTCTCCAAGTCACTGTCACTAAGCTACTAGAGCTTCGTGATGAACTATAAAATGCCAGGGATGGAAATAATGATCCCTGATCTATTCGCGATGTTTGACACCGCGAAGGTAGAAATCAAGAAGGAGCATCAAGTGTTGATGGTTAGTAAAACCACTAGTTTCAAGAAGGGCAAGGGCAAGGAGGGATACTTCATGGATGGCAAGCCAGTTGCTGCTCCAGTAAAGAAGCCCAAGGTTGAACCCAAACCTGAGACTAAGTGCTTCTATTATGAGGAGAACGGTCACTGAAGCGGAACACCCCTGGATACTTGGTAGATAAGAAGGCTGGCAACGTCGACAGAAGTATATTTGATATACGTGTTATTGATGTGTACCTTACTAGTGCTCCTAGTAGCACCTGGGTATTGGATACCGGTTCGGTTGCTAAATGTTAGTAACTCGAAATAAAAGCTACGGAATAAAAGGAGACTAGATAAGGGTGAGGTGACGATGAGTGTTGGAAGTGTTTCAAAGGTTGATGTGATCACCATCGCACGCTCTCTCTACCTTCGGGATTAGTGATGAACCTAAATAAATGTTATTTGGTGTTTGCGTTAAGCATGAACGTGATTAGATCATGTTTATTGCAATACGGTTATTCATTTAAGTTAGAGAATAATGGTTATTCTGTTTACATGAATAATACCTTCAATGGTCATGCACCTAATGAGAATGGTTTATTGAATCTTGATCGTAGAGATACACATGTTCATAATATTGATGCCAAAAGATACAAAGTTAATAATGATAGTACCACATACTTGTGGCACTGCCGCTAAATGTCATATTGGTGTAAAGCGCATGAAGAAACTCCATGCTGATGGATCTTTGGACTCATTCGATTTTGAATCGGTTGAGACATGCGGACCATGCCTCATGGGCAAGATGACCAAGACCCCGTTTTCCAGTATGATGAAGCGGGGAAGTGACTTATTGGAAATGATACATGTTGATGTATTCGGACCAATGAGTGTTGTAGTGTGCGGTGGATATCGTTATTTTCCTACCTTCACTGATAATTTGAGTAGATATGGGGATATTTACTTAATGAAACACAAGTCTGAAATGTTTGAAAAGTTCAAACAAATTCAGAGTGAAGTTTGAGATCATCGTGACAAGAAGATAAAATGTCTACGATATGATCGTGGAGGTAAATATCCGAGTTACGAGTTTGGTATACAACTTAAGACAATGTGGAAGTTGTTTCACAACTCACGCCACCTGGAACACCATAGTGTGATGGTGTGTCTGAACGTCGTAGTCGTGCTCTATTGGATATGGTGCGAACTATGATGTCTCTTATCGATTTGCCACTATCGTTTTGGGGTTATGCATTAGAGACAACTACATTCATTTTAAAAGGGGGCACCATCTAAGTCCGTTGAGATGACACCGTATGAATTTTGGTTTGGCAGAAACCTAAGCTGTCATTTCTTAATGTTTGGGGCTGCGATGCTTATGTGGAAAAGGTTTTCAACCTAATGAGCTCGAACCCAAAGCGGACAAATGCATCTTCATAGAATACCCTAACGTAACAGTTGGGTGTACCTTCTATCTCAGATCCAAGTGCAAAGTGTTTGTTGCTAAAATGGGTCCTTTCTCGAGAAAGAGTTTCTCTCGAAAGAATTGAGTGGGAGGAAGATAGAACTTGATGAGGTTGTTGAACCTTTGTTTCAACCAGAGAGTAGCGCAGCGCAGAAAGTTGTTTTTGTGGAGCCTACGTTAGTTGAAGAGGAAGTTAATGATGATGATCATGAAGCTTCGGATCAAGTTACTATCGAACCTCGTAGGTCGACAAGGACGCGTACTGCTCCTGAGTGGTACGGCAACCCTGTCTTAGAGGTCATGTTGTTGGACAACGATGAACCTACGAGCTATGGAGAAGCGATGATGGGCCCGGATTCCGAGAAATGGTTAGAGGCCATGAAATCCGAGATGGGATCCATGTAAGAAAACAAAGTATGGGCTTTGGAAGTATTACCTGAAGGGCGAAAGGCCATTCAGAACAAATGGATCTTTAAAAGGAAGACAGACGCGGACGGTAATGTCACCGTCTATAAAGCTCGACTTGTGGCAAAGGGTTTTTCACAAGTTCAAGGAGTTGACTACGATGAAACTTTCTCACCCGTAGCGATGCTAAAGTCTGTTGGAATTATGTTAGCAGTTGCTGCATTTTTCGATTATGAAATCTAGAGATGGATGTCAAAACAGAGTTTCCTTAACGGTTTCCGTGAGAAAAGGTTGTATGTGATACAACCAGAAGGTTTTGTCAGTCCTAAGGATACTAAAATGTATGCAAGTTCCAGCAATCCTTCTATGGACTGGAGCAAGCATCTCGGAGTTGGAATATACGCTTTGATGAGGTGATCAAAGTTTTTGAGTCTATACAAAGTTTATGAGAAACTTGTATTTACAATAAAGTGAGTGGGAGCACTATAGAATTTCTGATAAGTATATGTGGATGACATATTGTTGATCGGAAATGATGTAGAATTTCTGGAAAGCATAAAGGGTTGTTTGAAAAGGAGTTTTTCAAAGGAAAACCTGGAATGAAGCTACTTAAATGTTGGGCGTCAGGATCTATAGAGATAGATCAAGACGTTTGGTAAAACTTTCAATGAGTACATACCTTGACAAGATTTTGAAAGAGTTCAAAATGGATCAGTCAAAGAAAGAGTTCTTGCCTGATTTGTAAGGTGTGGAGTTGAGTGAGACTCAAAGCTCGACCACGGCAGAAGAAAGAGAAAGGACGAAGGTCGTCCCCTATGCCTTATCCATAGGCTCTGTATAGTATGTCATGCTGTGTACCGCACCTAGTGTGTGCCTTGCCATGAGTCTGTCAAGGGGTACAAGAGTGGTCCAGGAGTGGATCACTGGACAGCAGTCAAGATTATCCTTAGTAACTAGAGGACTAAGGAAATATTTCTCGATTATGGAGGTGATAAAGAGTTCGTCGTAAAGGGTTACGTCGATGCAAGCTTTGACACCTATCCGGACGACTCTGCGTAGCAGTCAGGATACGTATAGTGGAGCAACCATTTGGAATAGCTCCAAGTGGAGCGTGGTAGCATCTGCAGTATAACATATAGATTTGCAAAGAACACACGGATCTGAATGTTGCAGACCGTTGACTAAAGACCTCTCTCACATGCAAAGCATGATCAAACCCCAGAACTCATTGGGTGTTAGATTCATAACAATGTAAATCACATGGTGATGTGAACTAGATTATTGACTCTAGTGCAAGTGGGAGACTGTTGGAAATATGCCCTAGAGGCAATAATAATTTAGTTATTATCATATTTCCTTGTTCGTGATAATCGTTTATTATCCATGCTATAATTGTATTGATTGGAAACTCAAATACATGTGTGAGTACATAGACAACACTGTGTCCCTAGTATGCCTCTAGTTAACTAGCTCGTTGATCAAAGATGGTCAAGGTTTCCTGGCCATAGACATGAGATGTCATTTGATAACGGGATCACATCATTAGGAGAATGATGTGATGGACAAGACCCAAACTATAAACATAGCATATGATCGTGTCAGTTTATTGCTATAGTTTTCTGCATATCAAGTATCTATTCCTATGACCATGAGATCATGCAACTCACTGACACCGGAGGAATACCTTGTGTGTATCAAACGTCACAACGTAACTGGGTGACTATAAAGATGCTCTACAGGTATCTCAGAGGGTGTCTGTTGAGTGGGCATGGATCAAGACTGGGATTTGTTACTCCGTGTGACGGAGAGGTATCTCAGGGCCCACTCGGTAATACAACATCACAATAAGCCTTGCAAGCAATGTGACTAAGTGTTAGCCACGGGATCTTGTATTACAGAACGAGTAAAGAGACTTGCCGGTAACGAGATTGAACTAGGTATAGAGATACCGACGATCGAATCTCGGGCAAGTAACATACCGAAGAGCAAAGGGAACAGCGTACGGGATTAACTGAATCCTTGACATAGAGGTTGAACCGATAAAGATCTTCGTAGAATATGTAGGAACCAATATGGGCATCCAGGTCCCGCTATTGGTTATTGACCGTAGAGGTGTCTTGGTCATGTCTACATAGTTCTCGAACCCGCAGGGTCTGCACACTTAAGGTTCGGTGACGTTTCGGTATAGTAGAGTTATGTATGGTGGTGACCGAAGGTTGTTCGGAGTCCCGGATGAGATCCTGGACGTCACGAGGAGCTCCGGAATGGTCCAGAGGTAAAGATTAATATATAGGAAGTCCTGTTTTGGTCACCGGAAAAGTTTCGGGTATTTCGGTAGTGTACCGGGAGTGCCGGGAGGGGTACCGGGGACCATCGGGAGGGGTGTATCGACCCAAAGGCCTCATGGGCTGTGGGAGGAGTCAAACCAGCCCCTAGTGGGCTGGCCTAACCCCCCCCCCCCCCCCACTAAGGCCCATGTGGCTTTGGGTGGAAAAAATCCAAAGGAGGAAAGGTGGAAAGGGTTTCCAAGTGGAGAGGAGGAATCCTACTCCTAATAGGATTGGAGTAGGACTCCTCCACCTCCAATTTCGGCCAAACCTTGAGGGTTTGAGGCTGCCTCCTCCCCTCCCTCCCTCCTATATATACTAGAGGATTTAGAGGGAAGAGCTAACCCTAATTGCCACGTGCTCCCTCTACTTCATCTAGATCGGTTTCTCCTCTAGTCTAGTTTCAGCGGTGCTTAGGCGAAGCCCTGCCGGAATTGTTCCACCACCATCGCCGCCGCGCCGTCGCGCCGCCGGAGAACTCTTCTACCTCTCCGCTCCCTCTTGCTGGATCAAGAAGGCGGAGATCGTCATCGAGCTGTACGTGTGCTGAACGCGGAGGTGCCGTCCGTTCGGCGCTAGATCGGAAGGACCGTGATCAGGATCGCGAGACGATTCGTGATTTGATCGCGGGACGGATCGAGATTGGATCGCGAGACGGATCGTGATGGGATCGCGGGACGGATCGAGATTGGATCGCGAGATGGATCGTGATGGGATCGCGGGACGCTCGGCGATTTGGATCGCGAAGACGTTCGACTACATCAACCGCGTTTCTTAACGCTTCCCGCTTAGCGATCTATAAGGGTATGTAGATCCACTCTCCCTCTCGTAGATGCTCATCACCATGGATAGATCTTGCGTGTGCGTAGGAAAATTTTTGTTTCCCATGCAACGTTCCCCAACAAAACAACATAAGTAACCCTTTCATAAGGATTAGATATTTTACAGCCCTGTAATTTCTTTACTAGCATACTTATGTAAGATGAGGGTGTAATTAAAAAGAGTGGATTTTGTGCTCCGAGCTCGCTTCCACTTTTTACTTTAAAAAATTAAAAGGTGTTCTGGTAAGCTTTAAAAGAATATGAAAATCTGCAGTCATGTACCTATGGTCCTATACTACGTGCCTCCAAATTTTTGTGGAAAAACATATTTGTATGTGTTCCTCACAATAAAGGACTATTAAGTAGATAGAATAATAACTTTTTTTTATCAAAAATATAAAGGTGAACATGGCTCCACGCACACCCATGTGAATAGTAAAATCAAGGAAACTAATAGAAAAATTCAAAAAATCCTCATATTTTGGGATATCAAACTTGGTCAACCATTCTACTCGCATGTGAAGTTTCATGGAGGAATGATACTCGTGGTATTCTTAGTGAAGAACAACTGGGATCTTACTATTCATTCAAACCATGTTTTTTAAGCTTCAACTTTGTCATTTTTTCTCAGAATACCATGGACGTCATTTTTCGTGAAACTTCATATGCGAGTATACTGATGGATTACATATGTTACATAAAAATCAGATTTTTTTTTTCATTTTTTCTTTCAAATTTATTATTCACAAGGGGTTCCCGTAGAACCAGGTTCCAAAATCCACGTCCCTTTTTGGTGGACCTTTTTAGATAGGGCAATGGAATGCATGTCTTTTGCACCACAAATGAAGTCTACGTACAATATTCAGTCAAGTGCATGTGTGAATTTTTACGGAATTTTTCAAGCAACTTATAGATTGTTCTATCTATAACTACCATGAAAATTGTGTGCCAAGATCTGCTCCGTGAATTGTACAACTTTTTCTCTTGCATACTTGTTATGTTAATTACTAGTATTTGGCATTTTTTTTTTCTGATCCAAAATGGAGAAATTTTGGAAAAATAATTTGCTACATATACATGTTTATGGCCCAAAAAATATGAAAAGTGCTAGCATCCCTAAGTATATATATATATGTTTCTGAAATATACTATGTTGTGTTTACTTGATATGGGAGCAATATGTTTTTTGAAGAGGGAGTTTCGCTGCCTAAATATCATTACCCAAATAGCAAAGATTATATAAGTGCGATTCATTACCCAAACTGCAAAGATTATATAGGCGAGGTTAAACAGAAGGAAAGGTAGTCACACGAAGACGTGGCGACCACCTTACAATCGGTTTTTTAACCGATAGGCCCAAGGAGTCGGTGTGAGTTTGGCAGCGCGAGCAGACATCATCCTGCCCTAGGAGTCTGTCTCTCATGAGATGCCAGGCGAAGATCTTTGCTCTGCTTTGGACAATGGAGCCTTGGATGTTGAAGCATTTTGATTCTCGCGAAGATGGCCATTCAAATGCCTATACACTGCAACAGAGGAGAACTCATGTCTCATAGCAACGATCACTCGTCTAGGACCTCGTGCAACCTGCAATCCTACATGAAGGAAAACAAAGTGAGCAAGTCTAACTTCGATTAGTGGGTTACTTAGATTAATATTGAGATTAGAGCTAACGACACTGGACACTGGAAGATTCAGGCTGGTGTGGTGGAAGAAGAGATTGGAAAAGTTATGCTTAAAGGAAGGGAGGTTAGCCAGATGTTGTGCCAGAAGAAAGTGCTATTGCCCAATTGCCTGTGAACACAAATGTTGTGTGACATGGAGAGCTTTAGGTCTCCAATCTCCACTAAAATTGCCCATTGTATGCAAAAGGTGTACGCAACAGAAGTGCATTGTCTCATCATGCACACTTGCACAGAGCCATGAAAATAAGCAACGAGTAGGGTGGCAGGAGGAAACTGGCCCCATGTGAACTGAAATTGATTCTACTGCAATATTAGTACTACTCTGGTAATGAACCGTTGCTATTGCAATAATGCACCGTTGCTATTGCGATAAATGAACCAGTACCACTCTGGCAATGAACCGTTGCTATTGCACGAGTTCCGAAAATTTGAGAGTTTGCTGGATTGACAGGCGCACTCAACCTTGGCCATAACTTTCGGACCTTTCATACACACTGTATGCAACAAGATTGTACCAGTATAATTGAATACAGACTAGATCTAACAAGTGTATGTACCGAAACTGAACCTGCAAAAGAAAGTGTCTGCAATAATACGGAGATCATTTCCAGAAGAGCATTGATTCCGCATATCAAAAAATATATAGTATAGCACAAAGGGATACAGACGATCCGAGCATTGAGTTTCTCCATATAGGACCTCAACACCTCACCATAGACTTCCACCCTTCACAAGTCAGAACCCAACTTGCAAAGCATACACGGCAACGCCCTGCCATGGCCATCACCGCCATCAACGGTGCCGCTGCGCCCACCCATGCCGCGAACGGCGCGGGCAACCAGCCCGGCCGGGACCACGTAGTCGTGTTCCCGTTCATGGCCAAGGGCCACACCCTCCCGCTGCTTCACTTCGCCACGGCGCTCACCGTGCACCAAAAGAACCTCCGCATCACCATGGTCGTCACGCCGGCCAACCTCGCCTTCGCCCGCAGCCGCCTCCCGGCGTCGGTGCGCCTCGCGGTGCTCCCGTTCCCCTCGCTGCCGCCGCTGCCATCCGGCTTCGAGTCCACGGACACGCTGCCCGGCCCGGACCTCTACCCGACGTTCCTGCGCGCCACGGCGCTCCTGCGGGAGCCCTTCGCGGAGTTCATGGCGTCGCTCCCGGCCCCGCCGCTCGTGCTCGTCTCCGACTTCTTCCTCGGGTTCACGCACCGCGTCGCGGCCGACGCCGGCGTCCGCCGCGTCGTGTTCCACGGCATGTCCTGCTTCTCCATGGCCGCCAGCAAATCGCTCATCACGAGCCCGCCGCCGTCCGGCGCCGAGCACGGCGCAAGCTTCCACGTGTCCCGCATGCCGGAGCACGTAAGGATCACGGCGGCGGATGTCCCGGAAACGATCGCCAAGATCGGCGACGCCGAGGACCCAGTGACACGGTTCATTATCGATGACATCGGCGAGTCGGACGGGCGCAGCTGGGGCGTCCTGGTCAACAGCTTCGCCATGTTGGACGAGGACTACGTATCGGCCTTCATGTCGTTCTACCAGCCGGACGCGCGCGCCTGGCTGGTGGGTCCTCTGTTTCTCGCCACCGACGAAGTGCCAGAGCGCGTCGAGGAGCAGGACCCGGAGGGGTGCCTCGCCTGGCTCGACGAGATGGCGGAGCGGTCGGAGTCGGTGATCTACGTGTCGTTCGGCACGCAGGCCCATGTCTCCGACGAGCAGCTCGACGAGCTGGCGCGCGGGCTGGTGCAGTCCGGCCACCCCTTCCTCTGGGCCGTCCGGTCCGGCACGTGGTCGCCGCCGGTGGACGTGGGGCCGCACGGAAGGATCGTCCGCGGGTGGATCCCACAGAGGAGCGTGCTAGCTCACCCCGCGGTGGGAGGGTTCGTGAGCCACTGCGGGTGGAACTCGGTGATGGAGAGCCTGGCAGCGGGGAAGCCCGTTCTGGCGTGGCCACAGATGGCCGAGCAGCACCTGAACGCGCACCACGTCACGCACATCATCGGCGCCGGGGTCAGGATAACGGCCGTCGGGGGCGCGGGGGCCGTCGTGGGCAGGGCGGAGGTGGAGCACAAGGTAAGGAGGCTGATGGACGCCGGCGACGCGGACGGGCAGAAAATGCGGGCGAAGGCAGCCTGGGCTCAGAAGGCGGCGAAGTCAGCGGTGAGCGACGGCGGCACCTCGCGTGTGGCGTTGCTGAAGCTGGTGGAAGAGCTGCAGGGGAGCTACTGTGACGTCATCAAGGATCACTCCTAATCAAATCAAGCGGCGACGACGGGAAGATACGGACGCGCATGATTAATTTGTGAAAATAACTTCAGCGCCTGTGTATGTGCACCGTTGTGCAAGTGCGTAATCTGTTGTGTGATATGCCGCGTACTCCTCCGTTAATTTTGTAGCGTCCTGACCGTGCACTTCCTCAATCTGCTGGTCATTTGCTTTATTTCAGCTATTTCAGTGTCCGACTAAAGTCGCTTTAATGGTGTATTGCAAAACTTCGCAATAATTAATAGTATATGGTTTTCTGCTTATGTGCATGTAGCTGTGAGGTATGTTGATTTATCTTGTTGCGGCAAGAAAAGGTAATACAACCTTCGTCCGGAATTAACTGTCGCTGAAATGAGTGTATCTACGGTTAATTCCGAATGAAGAGAGAATTATTTATTTATGTAAAGAAATTAGCCTACAGTCTATTGTTCATTGGTTTTGAGATAGTTTGAGCGGTAAAATGAGACTACAGTCAGAATTTCAATTTTGAGCTTAGACTCATATACACCCGTATGAACAGTGAAGAAATATAGTAAACTAATAGAAAATCTAAATATTTGTCGCAGCAGACATGTTCATGTTCTAATTGCACTCAAATTTTGGCAATGAAAATACATGAGTGGTAATCTAGGCAAAAAAATAAACAGTGCTCTAAAAGGCCCTTTTTATAGCACATATCTTTATTTTTTTTTGCTGAGATCATCACACATTTCTTTTATTCATTAAATTTCGCCAGTTAGAAGATACAAAGAAGCTTATTGTCTAAATTTTCTAGATTTTTTATTTTACCCCCCCCCCCCCCCCCCCCCTCATTTTACTGTTCATGCGGGTGTGTATTAGCCCGAGCTCAAAAGCACCACATGCTATTGTGTCGTCCGTTGGGTGCGGACTGTGGTGAGTCTAGTAGTTTGGAGCTCAGAGGAACACATGTTAAGATTCTATATATACTCTGAAAAGAAGAAGAAAAAGAATAGGTGATGTGTTACACATGTTGTAGACAGGTTGTAGTGTTGGCTTCGGTAGCTAGCATTCTACCCACCGTACGTGTTGACAAGCATGGCATGATCCGTGTGTGTTATTTTTATAACAACCTAACTGTGTATTGTACCCTAATCAATATCCTAAGGCCCTCTTTGATTCGCAGGATTCTAAAAACGCGGAAAAAAACATGTGATTAGAATGGCATGGTCATTTCAATCCTACAGTATTTTGGGTTGTTTGATTGCATCATAGGAAAAACAAAGAATTCTTTCAAAGAGATTTGAGTGGATGCTAGAAATGCTATGGGAAGTAGTACAAAGAAATCCTTAGGAAAAGTTTCAATAGGATTCAAGCCTATGAATCAAACAACCAATATAGGAAAGAAATCCTAAGGATTCTAATCATATGAACTGTGATCGTACCCTAATCAATATTTCGGCCACCTAGGGGAGTTACACATCTTCCCAAGTTTGTTATGATGAACGATATTGCTCCGTGTGAGAATATCCTCCTCATGTGGACTGTTCGGAGTGTTTTTATTTGTTCAGATTATAAAAAACATATATCTACCATCCATACTACACTTGTATCACCATCTCTTCGCTGAACTAGTGCACCTATACAACTGACAATTGTATTGGGTGTGTTGGGGACACAAGAGATTACTTGTATTTGATTGCATGGTTGTTTGAGAGAGAACCACCTTCATCCTTCACCTCTCGTGGATTGATAAATCTTAGGTCATCCACTTGAGGGAAAATTGTTGTTGTCCTACAAAACTCTGCGCTTGGAGGTCCAACAAAGTCTACAAGAATAAAGTTGTGTAGTACACATCAAGCTATTTCTGGAGCTGTTGTCGGGGAGGTGAGTGCTTGAAGGTATCTTCTTTAGATTTTGCAATTAAACCTTTTAGTCTCTTGTTTTATCACTGGTTTGGTTTATAAAAGAAAATTAAAAAAATGGAAGTGAAGTTGTGTGAGATTTTTATCGTTATGAAGTCTTTCTTGAAAACTATGAATCTGATAGTCTTTATGAATTGTTAAAAGAAAAATTTAACAAAATGTTTGGTGTGAGTTCCTTGAATGATAAGCATGAATTGCAATATTATTAGTATGTACTATATGAATATCAATTGTGTTAATGATATGCAAAGCCATAAGCTTGGGGATGCTATGTTTGATGAAGATGATCATTTTAGTGCCCCTACTTTTGATGAGAAAAATTACTATGATGAAAACATGCCTCCTATTTATGATGATGAAAGTGGGTTTGGAAGAGTGTCAACTTTAGCTAATAATTATCCCACTATTTTGGAGGGTGTTGAATCTTATTATAATGATAAAGGTGGATTTGGAGAGGTCATTACTTTATTTAGTGTTGAATCCACTACTTTGGAAGATGTGTCAATTGATTATGATGAAAACAAAGTTGCTATCTATGATGATTATTGTGATGACACTTATGATATAAAGAATAATGATAACCATGAAAATGTCATCATGATTTTAATGCTCAAATTGATTATGTCAACCAAGTTTCATATGATAGTTATTTGATTGAATTTTCTCCCACTACTATTGATGAGAATAAATTTGCTTATCTGAAGAGTAATAAAATTTCTATGCATGTGGATCATGAAAAGAATGCTTTATGTGATAGTTATATTGTTAAATTTGTTCATGATGCTACTGAAAATTATTATGAGAGAGGAAGATATTCTTATATATATTTCAACAACATCAAGTTTCCTCTCTTTATGTTGAAAGTTTTGAAGTTGCACTTGTTTTGCCTTCCTATGCAAGTTGATTCTTGTTTGAATAAATTGTTTGCTTATAAAATTCCTATGCATAGGAAGTCGGTTAGGCTTAAATGTGCTTACTATATGATTCATGATGCTCTCCTTAGGTTTCAATTCTTACTTTTATGTGATCATCATTAAAAATATCAATGCCTAACTAAAAGGCTTTAAAGAAAAGCGCATGTTAGGAGGCAACCCAATATTTATCTTTTCTGTTTTTGTGTGTCCACATGATTAATGCTACTGTAGTAATCATGTTTTGTACTCCCTCCATCTCAAAATAAGTGTCTCAAGCTTAGTACAACTTTGTACTAAAGTTAGTATAAAGTTGAGACACTTATTTTGGGACGGAGGGAGTATCTTTTATTTCAATAAAATGCCAAGTATAGCCTTTACCATGCTCAGTTTGCATGTTTATGAGTTGTTGTTTGAAAATAAAAAGTTTTCTGTTATGTCCTGAATATTGCTGAATAGTCATGATATGATAAAATCTTGAAATTTTTACATAGTAAGAATGTATGAGTTCTCTATTACGTGATAATTTTTAAGAATTTTAGGAGTTACAAAAATATGATAATTAATTAGATCTTTACATATTGTTCTATTTTTGACAGATTATGTTTTGTTTTCTTTGTCCACTTGTTTTAAAGTTCACATGGCTTATACTGAGGGATATAAATTGTGGAAATGATAGGATACAGTGGACATCATTTGGAAATAATTATGCATCTTCTCTTGACAGTACATGAGTGAATGATTCATTTTTATTGTACTAACCTATCTCACGAGTTCTGTTAAGTTTTGTGTGAATGAAGTTTTCAAGTTTTGGGTAGATATCGATATGAGGAGAATACGGAGCGGCAAGACCCTAAGCTTAGGGATGCCCAAGGCACCCCAAGTCAATATTTAAGGAAGACTCAAGTAGCTAAGCTTGGGCATCCCCTATTTCGTCTTCAAAACTATCGGTATGTCCCACTCGGAGCTATATTTTAATTCTTCACATGATATGTGCCATTCTTGGAACGTCTTTTTGTTTTGTTTGATGTTTGATATAATCCTTAGATCTGAAATTTTTTATTTGGAGAGAGTCTTTACATAGATACCTATTTACTTAACTACTCTTTGTTCTTCACTTATATCTTTTGGAGTAGTTTGTTATTTACTCTTGTGCTTCACTTATATCATTAGAGTAAAATTTATGAATGAATTGAATGTCATGTACTTCATTTATTATATGTTCATTGAGAAGTTAAAATGCATCCTCCTCTTAATCAGTTAAAATAGAAGTGAGACTATGATAGTGCATATCTTTAATCAAGTAAGGGAGTTATATTATAATGACAATGAGCATTAGTTTATTAAGTTGAACCTATCATGTTGTGGTGGTAAGTATCTTCTAGTGAAGGACACATGATTGGCTTGGCACATGTGAAAGGATCAATATGGTTGACTAGAGGGGGGGTGAATAGGCAACTACCAATTTTTAGCGTTTCTTAACAAATTAAGGTTAGCAACAAAATAGGTTGTCTAGATATGCAACTAGGTGAGCAACCTATATGATGCTAACAACAACAACACAAGCAAGCAAGCAAAGGAAGTAACACAAGTAAAGCTTGCACAAGGTGAAGGTAAGAAGTAACCACAAGTGGAGCCGGTGAAGACGAGGATGTGTTTCCGAAGTTCCTTCCCTTTGAGAGGAAGTACGTCTCCGTTGGAGCGGTGTGGAGGCACAATGCTCCCCAAGAAGCCACTAGGGCCACCGTATTCTCCTCACGCCCTCACACAATGCGAGGTGCCGTGATTCCACTAGTGGTGCCCTTGAAGGCGGCGACCGAACCTTTACAAACAAGGTTGGGGCAATCTCCACAACTTAATTGGAGGCTCCCAACACCACCACGAAGCTTCACCACAATGGAATGTGGCTCCGAGGTGACCTCAACCGTCTAGGGTGCTCAAACACCCAAGAGTAACAAGATCCGCAAGGGATTAGTGGGGGGAATCGAATTTCTCTTGGTGTAAGTGTAGATCGGGGCCTTCTCAACCAATCCCTAAAGAATCAACAAGTTTGATAGGCTAGGGAGAGAGATCGGGCAAGAATGAGCTTTTGGAGCAACAATGGAGCTTAGGAGGAAGAGGTCAACCTAAGAAAGAAGAAGACCCTCCTTATATAGAGAGACAAAAATCCAACAGTTTTCTGCCCTGTGCCCGCAGCCAAGCGGTACTACCGCTCCTAGGAGCGGTACTACCGCTTAGGCGGTACTACCCCACACAAGCCTAAACTACACAGAGTGTACAACGGTAGTGCCGCCGGAGCGGTACTACCGCTGCCCCTGGCGGTACTATCGCTTAGGGGGTTTTAGACGAGTGGAGGCAGCAGTAGTAGAGGCAGCCGGGGCGGCAGTACCGTGTGAAGCGGTACTACCGTCCTAGTGCCGCACTACTACCGCAAAGGGAGAAATGGAACCAGAAGCATGCACGGAGGAAACCCCGCAAGCGGTAGTGGCGGCGGTAGTACCGCCAGAGCGGTACTACCGTGCTACTACCGCGCTACTACCGTGAAATGCAAACAGGCAACAGAGAGTTGCACGCTCGGGGAAACCCCAAGTGGCAGAGCCACGGAAGTACCCCGCGGTACTACCGCATAAGCGGTACTACCGTGAGTGCCAGCGGTACTACCGCTTGCAAGCCACTGAAAATCCACAGAAAACATAGGAAAGGCTCCGGAGAAGGGAAAGGAAGCTGTGGGTGCATATGGGGTTGTGTACGTGTCGATTCCACCCATACCTTTCCAACGCGGACCCCCTCTTTATAGTACGGGTTTCCTACGACTCAAATCCACCAAAAAGAAATCGTTGAAAAATAACAGTCTTCACTCTTTACCATCGAGGGGAGATAAACCGTCTCGTGCCTATCAATATAATCTCTGAAAAGGTCAACGCACACGATTAGTCCGCAAAACGCATTGTCATCAATCATCGAAACCATTAGGGTAAAAATATGCTCTAACAGTCTCCCCCTTTTCGGTGGATTGATGACAACACGGGATTTGCACAAAGGAAATAAGAGATAAGTATGCAAACCAACTATCTACAAAATATAGACAGGCTCCCCCTAGATGTGTGCACTACTTGAGTATGCCTTTGGAATGCAAAGTGCACACACTAGGATCAACACTCCCCCTATATTTTATAGATAGGGCAAAACTTGCAACAACATAATGTACAATGCTAAGCATGATTGCAATACGAACAATAAGCATAAACTCACACACAACGAGACATAATTAAGATAACTAGGGTAGCATATGTCTTACACCATATGATAGAGACTCACAACAAACCAAAGCAAACGAAGATAAAGGAGTTCACAAGCAACAAGAAATCGAAGCAAATAAAGGCAAGCTTGTGACTCAGCAACCCCCTGCAGAAAACAAATGCAAACCCCGGTCCTAGACTCTCTCCCCCTTTGGCATCGAGACACCAAAAGGGCAAAGAGTGACACTACGCACCAACAGGTGGTAGCACTAGTCTCCTCCCATGGACTCGTCGGAGTCCTCAGCATCGGACTCCTCGTCAGACATCTCCTCCGAATCTTCGGGATCCTCAGACTCCTCCTCGTCGTGCTCCTGCTCTGGAGCGGGTGCCGATGCGCCGGTGATGGAATCATCCGAGTCAGTCCAGCGGGAGTAAGAAGAAATCCACTTGTCTTCAGGAGTAATAACTGCCTCAGAACCGCTCTCAACAGCAATATCAAGCTTCCTCATGATGTCCTTCCTCTGCTGACGTGCCTTCTTGGCATCCACATGTGCCAAGTACATCTTGTGCTGAACATCCGTCTGAAGACAAAACAGCTTCTTCACCTTGCTCTTGAGCTTGGCAGCCCAACCAGACGAACCAGACGAGTGCTCGGGGTCGGGCACATAGTCAGAATCCTCCACATCCTCCTCAGAAGCAAGTGGCACGCCCGTAGCACGACGGGTGGGAGCCTAGAGCTCCTTCTGGCGCAAATTGATCGTCTCATGAGTAGTCAGAGGCCCGGTCTCAAGCTGCTCCCCAGGGAACATGGCAGTCCAAGTGTTCACAATGAGTCTGAAGATGAAGGGAGCATAGATCGGCATGTGATCACCATAGGTTGCATTCACAAGCTCCTTCCACATGACATGAGAGACGTCCAAAACAGCTCTCGTGCCCTTCTCAGAGTGGCACAACAACAGCATATCCACCAGGTGTTCGTGCACCATGTCCAAGTTGCCAACTCGAGGAAAGAGAGTGTGCCGGAAAATGCGATGCATAATATCAAAGAAAGGTTTCAGCTCCTTCTTGGATCCCTTATCTGTCGGAGTGATGGTCATGTGCGGAAGCAAATTGTCCTTGTGAGAAGGTCCACCTTCATGGTGAGGGCGCAGACCAAGGGGCTTCTTCAGCCCCTCATCGGGATAGCCCAGAAGACCCATGAACACACCCCAAGTGGCACGAAGCTGTCTACCGTGAGTCATCCAAATCATAGTCCTTTCCTCATCTGTCCCAAACCACACGGTTGCAAAGAACTGAGCAACCAACTCTGCATCAAATTCATAGTTGAAGGTCATGATGGGCACAATGTTGAACTGCACACAAAGGTCAAGAGCTTCTCCAAAGTATGCACGGTCCTTCTCCATATGCTCAATGTTGATGGACTTGGTCCTGAGAAACAGATTTTTCTTGGCCTTGATCCTGTCAAAATACACCAATGATTGATCCTTGGTCCAGAAGGGACGGCTTACAAGAGATGCATCTTGAGGGCGATAATAGGGGTTCCGTTCGCGGTACTGCCAATACTCATTTTGCTTCATTTCAGCTGCAGTCTTGACAGGAGACTTCTTTTTGTGAGCAACAGACTTGGCACTAGACTTGCCCTTGTTCCTGGCTGACTGACGACGAGCAGGTGGTGGTGACGGGGCAGCCTCTTCTTCTTCTTCTCCCTCAGAATAGACAGGCCTGGCGTAATGGGTGCCCCCACGCTTGGATGGAGGATTCGCATTCTTGCGACGAACCTTGGAGCTACTACCACCTGAACCAGACACAACACAGCGAGGAAAAACATGAATACAACCTATGCATAAGCCAAGAAGAAACAAAACTGAGAAATAAAGTGTTAGGGGAGAATTTTGGAAGTTGGGACCTCGAGCGGTAGTACCGCGGACCTGGGCGGTAGTACCGCTGCTCTGGAGCGGTAGTACCGCTCTGGGAACTGACGCACGACCTTCCCAGATCCAGTAGTACCGGAGGTCACAAATTCAAAAAATATTCCACTAAAACTTCAATCCTCCTATCTAGCAGTCATCCAACGTCCTACTCAAGCCCTGATTTAGCCAAAAATCGAGAAACCAACATGCATTGCCCTAGAAGCCTAGATTCAAAAGATAGAACCGTAGGAACAACGAAAGGGGGCAATACCGGTTTCCATGGCGAGAGGAGATGGTGGGGATGGACTCCACCGGATGGAAACATTGAAGACGGCACGGAATCGGCCAGCCGGAGCGGCGGCCGGGGCAGTTCTTCGTCGCCTGAGAGAGAGGAGAGTGGGGGGAAAGAAAGTGAAAGGGTATGGGGGAGTTAGAACTCCCCCTGCCCGATACTTAACCCATCCACGCACATCTAAGCGGTAGTACCGCTCTGGAGGAGCGGTAGTACCGCCTCGGTACTACTGCCGGGCAGGAGGCCCAGTAGTACCGCTCAAGCGGTAGTACCGATGGCAGGAGCGGTAGTACCGCTTAAAGCGGTAGTACCGTTCCTAGCCAGCGGTAGTACCGCTCAAGCGGTAGTACCGATGGCAGGAGCGGTAGTACCGCTTAAAGCGGTAGTACCGTTCCTAGCCAGCGGTAGTACCGCGTGCAGGAGACAGAACAACCAGATCAAAAAGGAGAAAAGATGGCATATGCAAAAACTAGGGTTTTGAGAGAGAAAAGGCTTAGGTTGGAGACTCGAAAACACCGCAAATGGGAAGGGATAATCCATGGTCAAAGGCAACCAAACACAAGAGCACACATGGAGTGATCCAACACAAGAAAGCCTAGAGCGAGAAAGCACAACTCAAACCAAACGAACAAAACCTCTCAAAGAGAGGGCGGTGACCGAAGTCACCTATGTTTGAGTCAATTGGTATGGCACCGCGAAGATTTTAACCTTGGGCCCATGACCAAAACTCATCTTTGAAGCACATGAACCATCAAAAATGGCTAAAGTGAAAGATTTGATCAATTTATGCATAATGGGGGGAGGGAGAGTTCATTGAGAGAACAACACTCCCCCTATGTCCATGCCTACATCTAGAACAAGATAATCATGATGAATGTGGTGGGGTGTGACGAGATTCAAGACACGTTGCTCGAATCAATGATATTTAGCTCATGCCTTAACTCGCGAAATCTTGCTTCATCCAATGGCTTCGTGAAAATATCCGCTAGTTGCTCTTGAGTTCCAACATGAATAATATCAATCTCTCCACGCTTGACATGATCCCGGATGAAATGATGACGAATCTCAATATGCTTTGTCTTGCTATGTTGCACCGGATTGTAGGAGATCTTGATTGCACTTTCATTGTCACAGAAAAGAGGCACTTTGTCACAAGTGACACCGTAATCCTTTAAAGTTTGTCTCATCCATAGCAATTGTGCACAACAACTTGCGGCAGCTACATACTCGGCCTCGGTGGTGGAGAGAGACACACAATTTTGCTTCTTCGAAGACCAACTCACCAAAGAGCGACCAAGGAATTGACACCCTCCGGAGGTTGACTTCCTATCCACATGGTCTCCCGCCCAATCCGAGTCCGAATAACCCATGAGATCAAAGCTTGCTCCTTTGGGGTACCATAAGCCAAAGTTTGGGGTATGAGCCAAATATCGAAAGATTCGCTTGACCGCCACAAAGTGACTTTCCTTAGGCGCGGCTTGAAACCGTGCACACATTCCCACACTCAACATGATATCTGGCCTAGATGCACAAAGGTAAAGCAAGGATCCAATCATGGAATGGTATACCTTTTGATCCACCGCTTTACCATTGGGATCAATGTCGAGTTGGCACTTGATAGGCATTGGAGTCTTGGCCTGTTTGACATCTTCTAACTTGAATCTCTTGAGCATGTCTTGGGCGTATTTGGCTTGGTTGATGAAGGTTCCTTCTCTTCTTTGCTTGACTTCGAACCCAAGAAAGAACTTCAACTCTCCCATCATAGACATCTCAAACTTCTCGGTTATGAGTGCGGCAAACTCATCATTGAAAGCTTTGTTAGGAGAACCAAAGATAATATCATCAACATATATTTGTCATATGAACAAATCCCCTTTAACCCTCTTAGTAAAAAGAGTGGGATCGATTTTCCCAATTTCAAACCCACGGTCTTGCAACAACTCGGTAAGGTGCTCATACCACGCACGTGGGGCTTGTTTAAGGCCATAGAGTGCCTTATCGAGTTTGTATACATGATTGGGGAACTTGGGATCCTCGAACCCCGGGGGTTGTTTGACATATACCAACTCATTAAGGGGACCATTAAAGAAATGCACTCTTCACGTCAATTTGTTGCAATTTAAAATCATGATGAGAAGCATATGCAAGCAACATACGAATAGATTCAAGACGAGCAACGGGAGCAAAGGTTTCACCGTAGTCGATACCCTCGACTTGGGAGTAGCCTTGTGCCACCAATCTTGCCTTGTTTCGAGTGACAACACCGTTCGCATCTTGCTTGTTCTTGAAGATCCATTTGGTTCCAATGACATTATGATTCTCCGTTGGCCTTGGCACCAATGTCCACACTTTGTTGCGCTCGAAGTTGTTGAGTTCATCATGCATGGCTTCAAGCCAATCCATGTCCTCGAGCGCCTCATGTACCTTTTGGGGTTCAACACAAGAAATAAACACGTGATGCTCACAAAAGTTTGTTAATTGTCTACGAGTGGTTACCCCTTTTTTCAAGCTTCCATAAACATTCTCCAAGACATGTTGTTGATGCTTGAGTTTAGAAGCAATCTTGGCGGCACGACGCTCCAATAGCTCCTCCGAAGTCACTTGAGGAGGGTCATCTTGAACATCTTGAGCGTCATCTTGAGCTTGCTCTTGATCATGAGCTTGCCCTTGATCTTGAGCTTGCTCAGTGTCGTGCTCTTGATCTTGGGCATCATTTGGTGCATCACCATCATCTTGAGGTTGATCTTGCCCTTGATCTTGATCGCTTGGTTGAGGGCCTTCGGTTTGTTCTTCGGAAGTGTGTGGGTCAATGGTTGGTGATGGCTCCACTTGCGTAGAGCATTGTCCTTCTCCTTCGGCCACAAGGGGTTCCTCAATGGGGAGTATTTGACCAATCCCCATTCTTCTTATGGCTTGGGGAGGAATTTCATCACCTACATCACAAAGACCACTTTGCTCCACTTGGGAGCCATTATTCTCATCAAACTCTACGTTACACGGTAAGCATGGGAGTTCATAGCATAACCAACAAATATGCCCTCTTGAGCTCTAGATTCGAATTTAGACAAACGTGTACCTTTCTTGAGAATGAAACACTTACATCCGAACACCCGGAAGTACTTGAGGTTGGGCTTGTTACCGGTAAGTATCTCATATGGAGTCTTGTTCAAGCCTTTGCGGAGGTAGAGCCGATTGGATGCATGACATGCGGTGTTGATGGCTTCGGCCCAAAAGTTGTACGGAGACTTGAATTCCGCCATCATGGTCCTTGCCGCGTCCATCAATGTCCGGTTCTTCCTCTCCGCTACACCATTTTGTTGAGGGGTATATGGTGCGGCATATTGATGCTTGATCCCCTCATCACTAAGAAACTCATCCAAGGTGTAGTTCTTGAACTCGGTACCGTTGTCACTTCTAATCATCAATATCTTTGCCTCATGTTGACGTTGAGCTTCATTGGCAAAGTCGATGACGGTTTGTTGGGTCTCACTCTTCCTCTTGAAGAAATATACCCAAGTGTATCTTGAATAGTCATCCACAATCACCAAGCAATACTTTCTTTCCCCAAGACTATCAAAGGATGGAGGTCCAAAGAGATCCATGTGAAGGAGCTCCAAGGGCCTCTTCGAGTAGATGATAGTCGTGGGTCGGTGAGCCGTCTCATGTAGCTTTCCTTCGATACAAGCACTGCAAGCACGATCTTTGGCAAAGCTCACATTTGTTAGTCCACGAACGTGATCCCCTTTGAGGAGACTTTGCAAAGATCTCATATTGACATGGGCTAGTCGGCGATGCCAAAGCCACCCCACATCAACTTTAGCCATTAGGCAAGTCGCGGTCTTAGTGGGTCGCTCCGAGAAGTTAACCACATAGAGACCGTTCTCAACATGCCCAACAAAGGCTACTTTAAGAGTCTTGCTCCACAAAAGGGCCACGGTATCAATGTCAAAGAATGTAGCAAAGCCCATAAGTGCAAGTTGGCGAACGGAAAGCAAATTGTATGCAAGGGTCTCAACAAGCATGACTTTCTCAATAGATAAATCATGAGAAATCACTACCTTGCCAAGACCCAATACCTTAGATGTTGAGGCATCACCGAATTGAACATGGGTGGGCATAGATGAGCTTGGTTGCACGTCCACCACCAAATGCTTGCTCCCGGTCATATGATTTGTTGCTCCACTATCGAGCAACCATGATCCTTCACCGGAAGCAAACTCCTACAAGAGATCGATGCTTGGTTTTAGGTACCCATTTTTGAATGGGTCCTTTGATGTTAGTAACAAGGGTCTTAGGAACCCAAATAGACCATTTAATATACTCATAATAAGAACCAACAAATTTGGCATAAACATGCCCATCACTAGCACGGCATAAAACATAAGAAGGGTTAAAGTCGTCGGCTTTATTCGATGGAGTGTGTTTGTCCTTCTTGACATTTCCACCCACCACCTTGTTCTTCTTCTCCTTATGAGCACCCTCTCCCTTCTTGAGAAATACCTCTTTGAGAGGGAGAGGTTTCTTGGTCTTGTTCTTCTTCTTCTTCTTTGACTTGGGCACAAACCCAAGTCCCTCCTTTGCCACAACTTCTTTTTGATTGCTCAAAAGTTCGTTGAGGTTCTTCTCACCTTGTATGCAAGTCACTAGACCTTTCTTGAGTTGCTCTTTCAACTTGGCATTCTCCTCCACAAGATGCTCATGCTCACAACAAGGGTTAGTAGCAATGGCATTATCAATTAAAACGAACGGAGGACAAGTGGCTATCTCCGTCGTTAGCTTCACTTGGAGTTGATCATGCGACTCTTTGAGAGAGCCATGAGCACTCTTCAAAACCTTGTGGGCTTTGTCAAGTAGCTCAAACTCCTCCTTGAGTCTAGCATGGCCAACTCCAAGGTCAACCTTGTCGGATTTGAGCACACGAGTAAGAACTTGAGCATGTTCAAGATCTTTCTTTAGTTGAGCAAGGTCAACGTTGTGTGACTCCTCAAGAGTCAAACGAAGACCTCGCTCTTCCTCAAGAGCAATGGAAAGATCCGCAATCTCATCGGCATAATCATGACTATGGCCTTGCAAGTTAGTGATAGTCTCTTCGTGAGACTCAATGATATCATTGGCCTCACCAAGTTGTTCCAAGAGAGCAACAAAGTGCTTCTTGGTCTCACCTTTGAGCTTACTCAAGAACTTATCAAACTCGTTCTCATCAACCTTTACCATCTCACTATCATCCACACAATTCAACAAAGAAGTTGTAGTAGTGGTAGTGGTTTTGATGTTGGAGGTTACCTTGTTGATACCTTTGGCCATGAGGCACTTGGCGATGAGATTCTCATTGGGGGCGCCGAAGAGAGACACCTTGGTTGGGGAAGAGGTGGAAATGGTCACGGTTGCCGTTGCCATTCCTTCACCACTTGTATCTTCATCATCATCATCGGAGTTGTACTCTTCTTGTGCCACCAAGCCCTTTGGAGGTGCCTTTTTGTTGAAATTGTTCTTGTTGGGAAAGGACTTGGCCTTGTCTTTGCGGATGAGCTTGCCACCATTGTCCTCCCTCTTCTCATACGTACAATCCGCCACAAAGTGACTCACATTGCCACAATTGTAGCAAGTCCTTACTTGTTGCTTGCCCTTTGAGTTGTTCTTGGAGGAGTTGGGCCTTGTGTTTCTCTTGTTGCCCCAAAATTGCCTTGACGCAAGAGCCATATGCTCGTGGTAAGCATATTTGGTGTCTTCGGGGCAACTCTCTTCTTCTTCCTCTTCTTCTTCTTCTTCCGGAATACCCTTGGCCTTCAAAGCAAGGTTGGGTGAGCCTTTCTTTGACCGGACATGAGCTAGAGCATTGTCGGCGGTCTTTTTCATGATATTCATGGCAATAAACTCATCCAACACTTCACTTGAGGACAAGGTGTGGAAGTCCGGTCTTTGATGGATCACGGAGGACATGGCCTTGTTGAATGGCATGATGGCCTTGAGAAACTTGCGCTTGATCCAATTATCATCTGTATCCTTGCTCCCATGATCTTGAAGAGCGACCGCAAGTGTTGTCAATCTCCCGTAGAGATCCCGAGGATCCTCATCTTCATTCATTACAAACTCATCGGCCTCATCAAGCACCACTTCAAAGTTGGACCGTTGAATGCTTGAGCTCCCCTTGTACAGAGATATAATGTGTTCCCAACAATCCTTTGCACGGGAGAAGGGGCGCAAGTGAGCTAGATCTTCGGGAGGCACTGCGGATTGGAGGATGAACAATGCGGAGTGATTGTATTGATTGTCCGCCTCTTCTCTTGGAGTGAGGTTGCTTGGGTCATGTGGGTAGAAGCCTTGGTCGATGATTCTCCAAAGATTTGTTGAGCTGTGATTCAAATGAGACTTGATACGAAAAACCCAATTAGCAAAATCACCCTTCACAAGCTTAGGAGGAGGACCAAGGTTGTTAATATGCGGTGTAGGAACTGGTCCTCCATAGACCGGGGGAGGGGGAACCGAGGCATAGGTTCCCGTCCCATTCTTACCATGAGGGGAAGAGGTTTGAGTGACTTTAGCCGCTTCCTTGCCGGAATTGGCCTCCGACACCGATGCGGTGGGATTAACCACAAGCAAAGGGTCGGGAGTAGACTTCAACCCCTCAAGGAGTTCTTTAAGCATGGACTTGACCTCGGCCGTCATGGATGTCTTAAGTGAAGCCACAACTTCATTTAAGTCGTCTCGGGTGACCGAGTTCAACTCCACGGCCTCGGGCACTTCTTCATCCCGTTCCCCGTCGTCAACCATACTCTTCGGGTGGTGAAACCCTTAATAAAGAGACGAGGCTCTGATACCAATTGAAAGGATCGATATGGTTGACTAGAGGGGGGGTGAATAGGCAACTACCAATTTTTAGCGTTTCTTAACAAATTAGGGTTAGCAACAAAATAGGTTGTCTAGATGTGCAACTAGGTGAGCAACCTATATGATGCTAACAACAACAACACAAGCAAGCAAGCAAAGGAAGTAACACAAGTAAAGCTTGCACAAGGTGAAGGTAAGAAGTAACCACAAGTGGAGCCGGTGAAGACGAGGATGTGTTTCCGAAGTTCCTTCCCTTTGAGAGGAAGTACGTCTCCGTTGGAGCGGTGTGGAGGCACAATGCTCCCCAAGAAGCCACTAGGGCCACCGTATTCTCCTCACGCCCTCACACAATGCGAGGTGCCGTGATTCCACTAGTGGTGCCCTTGAAGGCGGCGACCGAACCTTTACAAACAAGGTTGGGGCAATCTCCACAACTTAATTGGAGGCTCCCAACACCACCACGAAGCTTCACCACAATGGAATGTGGCTCTGAGGTGACCTCAACTGTCTAGGGTGCTCAAACACCCAAGAGTAACAAGATCCGCAAGGGATTAGTGGGGGGAATCGAATTTCTCTTGGTGTAAGTGTAGATCGGGGCCTTCTCAACCAATCCCTAAAGAATCAACAAGTTTGATAGGCTAGGGAGAGAGATCGGGCAAGAATGAGCTTTTGGAGCAACAATGGAGCTTAGGAGGAAGAGGTCAACCTAAGAAAGAAGAAGACCCCTCCTTATATACAGAGACAAAAATCCAACCGTTTTCTGCCCTGTGCCCGCAGCCAAGCGGTACTACCGCTCCTAGGAGCGGTACTACCGCTTAGGCGGTACTACCCCACACAAGGCTGAACTACACAGAGTGTACAACGGTAGTGCCGCCGGAGCGGTACTACCGTTGCCCCTGGCGGTACTACCGCTTAGGGGGTTTTAGACGAGTGGAGGCAGCAGTAGTAGAGGCAGCCGGGGCGGCAGTACCGTGCGAAGCGGTACTACCGTCCTAGTGCCGCACTACTACCGCAAAGGGAGAAATGGAACCAGAAGCATGCACAGAGGAAACCCCGCAAGCGGTAGTGGCGGCGGTAGTACGGGCGGTAGTACCGCCAGAGCGGTACTACCGTGTTACTACCGCGCTACTACCGTGAAATGCAAACAGGCAACAGAGAGTTGCACGCTCGGGGAAACCCCAAGCGGCAGAGCCACGGAAGTACCCCGCGGTACTACCGCATGAGCGGTACTACCGTGAGTGCCAGCGGTACTACCGCTTGCAAGCCACTGAAAATCCACAGAAAACATAGGAAAGGCTCCGGAGAAGGGAAAGGAAGCTGTGGGTGCATATGGGGCTGTGTACGTGTCGATTCCACCCATACCTTTCCAACGCGGACCCCCTCTTTATAGTACGGGTTTCCTACGACTCAAATCCACCAAAAAGAAATCGTCGGAAAATAACCGTCTTCACTCTTTACCATCGAGGGGAGATAAAACCGTCTCGTGCCTATCAATATAATCTCTGAAAAGGTCAACGCACACGATTAGTCCGCAAAACGCATTGTCATCAATCATCGAAACCATTAGGGTAAAATATGCTCTAACAGTTTACACATGTTTGATAAATTCCAAATTCAACCTTGATGGTATTCAGGTTTGTAGTTATCATCATGATTATATTTTCTCAATAATGTTACTATTAGATAATGCATGATTATGGTTTTGTACTTGGTAAAGTGATTGCCCCTAGTCTTTTGCTAGCCTTTTCCCTGTACTAAGCGAAAATACTACTTGTGCATCCAATCCTTGAAACAAGTTTATACCACAAAGTGTTCACCATACCTACCTATAGATGGTATTTCTCTGCCATTCCAAGTAAATTTACATGTGCCACCTCTAAACCTTCAAATAAACTCCTTTTTGGTGTGCCCGTATAGCTCATGGAGCGGTGGGAGTAGTCATTATCTTCCATGCTAAATGTGTTGCGAGTGTTTATTCGCTTGTCAAATTTATGAGGAAGGCTGGTAATAGGGATGCCCAGTCCCAAACAAAAAAATAAGAAAAATGTTGAAAAAAGACACTCCCCCGGAAAACTTGAAAGTTGGCAGGCACCCGTGGATTCGGCTAGCCATGATTTGTGTTAGTATGGTGGAGGAGGAGTGTAAATGCATGGGAACCACCATTAATGTGTTTAGCATGGAAGATATTGGAAACCTTTGTTGTTAAACCGTTGGCAGGAAAAGTACACCTCTCAAAATAAGTTCATCTCTGTTTTTAAAAACAATGAGCCATGGCATATATTAATCTTTGGTTCACTCTATGAAGGGCCTGTCTATTTACTTTTATTGTTGAGTCAATTACATCTTTCTCTCTCTTTTGGCACCATGTATTGAGCATGAAGATCACTCTTAGCTTTGCATGCATTCTTCTAATAGCAATTTGTTGAGCATTGTATAAGTATGATGATTATCTTCAAATTTTGGGGGTACCTAGTCGTCATCTTTAATTCATTGATTGTTTTATGTTTGCAATATAGTCTTGAAAGATTGCGAGATACTTCATTACCACTTTATGATATGTTGAACTTAATGGAATGATGCTACTTGTTATTAGAATTATCATTGCCTATGTGATCAAAGGTTTGTTCTATTCTTCCATTCACACTTCATAAATTATTTCTTTTATCATTTACCTACTCGAGGACGAGCAAGAATTAAGCTTGGGGATGTTGATACGTCTTCAACGTATCCATAATTTATGAAGTATTCATGCTATATTTACATCAATTATATATGGTTTTGGTGCACTTTTATATTATCTGTATGGACTAACTTATTAATCTACTGCCAGTGCCAGTTCCTGTTTTTTTTTCATGTTTTTGGTTTTACAAAAAATTGATACCTACGAAGGTCCAAACACGACGAAACTTTTTTATGATTTTTTCTCGAACATAAGAGACCGTAGAAGCTTCGGAGAGAGACCAGAAGACCCACGAGCCTCTGTTCCGAAGTGATCTCATCTGGAGGCCTTTTTCGACACTCTGACGGAGGGGGAAGCCATCCACCGAGGCCTCTTCATCATCCTTGCTGCCTCCATGGTGATGTGTGAGTAGTTCATCCTTGGGGCTGAGGGTATGTTCTAGTAGCTATGTGTTTGATCTCTCTCTCTCTCTCTCTCTCTCTCTCTCTCTCTCGCATGTTCTTGATGGATTCGATCTTGATGTGTCATGAGCTTGATTAATAAAGTTGGATCTTATGATGTTCATCTCCCTCTATCTCTTTTTAGGGTGAATTGAGTCTTACTCTTTGAAGTTTTTTATGTTGGATTGAATAGTTTGGATTTGAATTCACTTGATGCATGTTTAGTACTTAACTTGCGGAACCCGTGGTGACATTGGGGTAATCTAGGCATAAAGGTTGAACGATATGTATCATATGATGTTGTCGTAGTACGATCTATAGGACTATTCGTGACACTTTGAGGGTGGTTCAATAGATTGATTGGAAAGACAACTTTGAGGTGGTTTGCTACCTACACGATTTCATCCTACTTCCTACGATAGAAATAAATACTTTGGAGTGATTCTTTGTTGCACTTTGAGGATTATCATGTGGTTCAATTATGTTAATGATGTTGAGAGATTGCACTAGCGAAAGTATGAACCTTAGGCCTTATTTTCAAGCATTGAGACACCGCTTTGCACGCTTTTGTTACTTGCTACCTTGCTGTTTTTATTTGTTCAGATTATAAAAACCTATATCTACCATCCATACTACACTTGTATCACCATCTCTTCGCCGAACTAGTGCACCTATACAACTGACAATTGTATTGGGTGTGTTGGGGACACAAGAAATTACTTGTATTTGATTGCAGGGTTGTTTGAGAGAGAACCACCTTCATCCTACACTTCTCGCGGATTAATAAACCTTGGGTCATCCATTTGATGGAAATTTGTTGTTGTCCTACAAAACTCTGCGCTTGGAGGCCCAAAAAAATCTACAAGAATAAAGTTGCGTAGTAGACATCAAGGCCATGGGCTTCTGGTGGGCCATACGTATACTTGGGCCTACTCTGTATTTATAACCCCGACATATGTCTTCTTGTTGGATAGCACCACCATAGTCATGAAGGAGCCGCTATACCCACGCCACAGATTTGACCGCTACTACTGAAGCTCGGGTTATCCATGCCCAACCCAACCGGCCGCTTCCGTACCTAATCAATCAGCTCGAGATGGCACACACGATGGGCACGCGACACGCCATAGCCAATGCATGACCGTCAAGCTCCCGTATCTAGTGTGGACGCCCCCTGCAAAGCTGTACCGGTCCAGCCGCATGGCGACGCCGACCGCTACCACACCATTTTGAACAGGGCCGTCATTGCAGCCACGGGATTCCTCCGTCGTCGGCCATATCCGGGCAAGGATGGCCTAATCCGCCGCCACAAGCCACCACGACCGGCCACCGTGCTATCCTCATAACCACGACGGCGGGTCTAGCGTCAATGCTGACCTCATTTGCGCAGCGCAGTGGCAGAAAGAGAGAGCAGGGAGAAGATGGGGTTGGCGGCTAGGGTTGGCCTGAACCACCTCCCAGGGACGGCGAACATTTCAAGATATCCTACAGAAATGAGACCCGAGTCGCCATGACAATTATTTTCTCCCCCACAAAAAAAAAGAAAGAAAATAGAACCTCGGCAACGACTCTTGAACTGTGGCTCGAGAAAGTGATGTAAAAAAGCTGCCATTGACTTCAGCTTCTGTGTATGTGCACAGATGTGGAAGTATGTAATAATCTGTTGTGTGCTATGCCGAGCACTCCTCCATTAGTAGCATCGTGACCTTGCACTTCCTCGTGCTGTTGGGCTGTTGCTCTGTTGCTTTAATTTAGCTATTTTAGTGTTCACCTATAAGTCTCTTTTAACGTACTTATGTGCATGCAACTGTGATATCTGTGGTTGATGCATTTTATTGTGGCAAAAGGAAGATAATATTATTTCTTTTATGTAAAAGAATGAGGCTGTAGTGCCGTCCGCTGGGGTGGGAGAGCCAACTGGTTTGGAGTCTAGAGGAAGGAGGAACACATGTCAGACTATATGTACTCCAAATTATAAGTAGTGATGCACCTGCTTATTGCTTTCTGTGTGGATGTTTGTTTGTCGAGATGTCATGGTCGCAAAAAGGGTTGATAACCGGGGGCAACCGGGCAGTAAGATGCACTTCTAGAAAGTGTAATTTCCTACTCTCGTGTGCATTTTTGCTACGTTCCTACCGAGGCGCGTCGTTTTTTTTTTTTTTTTGCGGGATATATACGAGACTCCGTTGATTTCCTTGTTTCGCAAACCTTTCTTTTTCCTGCAAAAAATTGTCAGCCAACTGATGAGAGATTCTCTTTTGTCTTTCTTGCCAAGAGTCTTCTTGTCATTTGACCGTACAAATATTCGTGTAAAGACCAGGGGAATCAAGTTGTTGCTGTCTCACCTGACTGAAACATCGGTGACCGACCTGAACCCGTCGCGGCCAGCTTTCATACTTGTCCTCGCACCCACGTGGGTACGTCCGTGTCGACGTTGTACTGGAGATGCTGGCGGCCGGACGCGTCCGTCTACATGGTAAGGGCATCTTTAAAGCGAACTCTTAAACCTCCCTCAAGCGTCCGGATGTAATTTGCCATCTAACGCTGTCTCGCGTCCGTCCGCCGGCACGTCCGGACATCAGTTTTCCCGCAAACCAAGATAAACAAACCGAAGACAAACATGGTTGTCGTTTGGCTTTGCAGGAGTCCAGACATCCGCATGATGAATAAAAAGCCACCACGTGCCCTCTCCTCTCCGTCCGGATGGTGGAAGACCGCCGATGCGGTTTGATGGAAGGATTAGCATGCTTAGTGTTTGGTGGATAGCATGCTTCTCGTTTGGCGGAAGCCACTAATCACTTTCTTTCATAAAAAAATTCACTTCATTTTTTTCTTCAAATGCTCATTTGGCGGAAGCAGCGGGCTGGCTACTAGTTCATTTGGTGGAAGTTACTTGCTTCATTTCGCGGAAGATAGTTCAAATGCTAAAGCATTTGGCGGAAGGTAGCTCTACATTCCGCCAAACAATAGGCTACTAATTATAGTTGTTATTTTTTAGGAGAATCACGTGGATGATTGTTGCTGTTTGACTGAAGACGGATGGATATTTGGGGTATAGCGTTGGATGGATGGCTCCTGTATTCGTGTCCGGACACCAGTCCGGATCGATTTTCGGACAAATACCGTGTCCGTTTGCGGGTCAGCGTTGGAGATGCCCCAATCATTAAAGCGTCTGTAGATCAGTAGGACTACATTTCTATGTGCGCGGACAGACGCGCGTGCGCCTGCATCCTGACGTTGTACACATGATGTCTAAAATTTGCCGGTGTATGTGTCGGTCAACAACCGGCTGCGAGATAGTACTCGTCCATTTCTGTATGCGCGGACAGATACGCGTCCGCGTGCATCCTGACGTTGTACACATGATCGCTGAAATTTACACAGCCTATGTGTCGGTCAACAGCCGGCTGCGAGATAGCATTCTTTTTAACAAGGAAAAAGGATGTTACATCCCAGCAAAAGGTATTATCTACTTCAGAGATGATTGGTATATTTTTCACATGAAAAGCATTTCTGAAACTGGAAATGCAATTGACCATTTTCTCCTTCGGAAACGAGCGGACATAATTTTGCTGAAAAAGGCATATATGATGTGTTGATGAGCTGAAGAAAAGTAATAGTAGCTGAATTTATTCCATAACATTATCTTGCCAAAAAAAAAAAAGGTCAATGTGGTTGTGACTTGCAAGCTAGCTCGCGGACGGCAACCTTATTCATTACGCTTAGCATATTTCAACAAATTAATTAAGGTATACCAATAGAAGTAGCAGGACGGGGAATTACACAGGAGCACCTAGGTGCTCCATCCACCTACATCAGTACCGTTGCATTGCATATAGATTCGGAGCGTTCGTGTTAAATGCGTTGTATTAAAGTCCTGTATCGCTGAAGTACTGCTTCAAAAACATCTCGTATATGCATGCTCTTTCGTACGAGCTGGTCCTCTTCCCCAGCCTCGTTCCGTTCCCCACTCTTCTTCTCCATCCCGATCTAAACTTGGCGACCATGTGTGCCTCCTCCTCCTCCTAAGTCACCCGTACTCTTAGTCCACGAGCAGGCTCCTCTTCCTCTCATCCTTTGTTCGTTGTGAAACAATGGCGACGTGCAGTGGTGGGTCTCCCAGACAGACAAGAACCCGGGCAAACACTTCTACAAGTGCGAGAATCACTGGGTTAGTTCATCCCTTTCCCCATTTTTTTCAATCGAAGCACCTCCTTGCATCCACCGCTTGAGATTTGGATCCAGTTATGTTCGGTGACAAAACTTCTTGTTCCTCCTCAATCCCCGATGTAGCCCGGAAAGCACGGCCTCTGGAAGTGGGAGGCTGGGAGCCTGTCTATTCTTCGTCCAATCGGTGAGGCCCTAGGCTGTTCATCCCCGCCCCCAATCCAGCAACAGCATAGGCGTTCTCAGGTGGATCCTCGTCAAGTCGTCATCAGCATCCAGCAACCCCCCTTCGTCCTTCCATTGCAGCTCGCGGAGAACCTGGGCGGCTGTTCATCCCCGCCCCCAATCAATCCTGCAGCAAAACCCTAGGCATCCTCAACCTAGCAGCGGTTCTCCATCTGTGCCTCAAGAATTACTGACTCTCACTCGCGTGACGCTGAAGCTATCTTTACTTATTAGTTAAGAAATCAACCAGGAAGATCATGTTTTGATGATCTTATCCATTAGCATGTTCACTAAATACTATGTATCGAACCTTTCTGACCATGTTTGACATCATGTGTGCCTGGCAGTTCCCCTAGTCAGCGTTTAGTTAGATGGCAATGTAATTTTTAGTTATCAATCTGTATCGGCAAGCTAATTATCAGTACAAACTATCATTGTGATATGACACTGTCAGATCTGTGAAACGTTTGCTAATTCAGTATTTATCTTCTGAAAATTCTGCAAGTCACTGACTGAATTGCTATGTCATCAAAATGAAAAGTAATTCTCTGAAAGTTAATGACTATTCTATAATAATATTAAAAATTACAAAACGTGTCGCTGTTATGTTTCGTTTAATTAAATGAATTTACAATTAGGTAACCTGGTTCTCAACAAAAAAAATCCACGGTTCACAGCAGGCTTTGGTTCCAGTACCTCACAGCCATTCTTAACTGCACTTAAAGACTGACCCACTGGGCTCGTATTGAGTTGATGTATCCCAAACGTATCTCTAAGTTGTTAAATGATTTTAGCATTAAATGCCTTGATCTGGCTAGAGTAACGAAAGGCATGGATATCAGTGGGTGGAGCACCTCAGTGCTACAAATCCTCATCCGACGGTCTTATATAGTTTAGACTGCCGGCGTTCCCTCCAAGATGCTGTTACTGGCATCAGGTTTATATACAAATAATGCTAACCTTAAAACTTTACGCGAGACCGTTTCTTCATATTTTTATCATTCCATGGACAGCCATGCCTTAACAGCTTTCAGTTGGTGCTACATACAGTTCGGTGATCAGGAAAGGAATGTACTCTCTGAGAATAAACAAGCAATGTTGGATTCATCAGCGGGAAACGGCAGAGTATGAACCTGCTGCGCGACGTCTTGCCGGAGGAATTCTTTTTAGGAGACTCACCGGACGAAATTGTCGATTCTCGACCAAGTCACACACACCACCTATATAATGTGATTGGACATACATTATTGCATATTCTTTCTTTTATAAGACTACTAGCATATTCAAGTTAATTATACGTAGGCTACCTTTTTAGCTTCACAGCCCGGCAAGGAGATCCTCCCGCTACATAATTGACGACCATAAAAATAATAGCCCACTAAAGCAGTACCCAACAATAAGCAAAATTTTCTTCATTTCTGTTTACTCGGTCAAATTACAGTTTCAGATGTCCCATCTTTGCTCCGTTTAGAATTTTTTTCCTACTACTTCTGATATGGCTCTGCATTGGAAGGTACGAGTTTCCTTGTTATAAGGAAGTCATCTTTGGCATCCACTGATTTCCCAGGTTTGCTAGTTGAATACCAAATCATTTGTCACCACAAACCCCCTGCACAACGATCCAGAAAACATAAATTGCCATGGGCAACAAATAGCAAGAGAGGAGAACGTATATAAATATGGTGCAGCAATATGATTCTGTCAAGTTCACAAATGAGTTTCAATCTCAAAAAATTTCTTAAGCTACATAAATCAAGTGTAGAACTAGGACAAGAAAAATCATCGATCACTGTATGAGGAAATATGACCGTCTGGCCTCTTTTGAGCTCACAAGGTCAGCACTGATACAGAGTTGCCTTTTGCCATTTTCCATTCTAATTAAACAACAGAAGAAAAGTATTATGCAGTTCTCACCTAACTGACAGTAATGGCCCATAATATCCAGTCTTGTGTATCGTGTGTCCATCAAGATGGCATATCACCAAGAACCTCGTGCACAAAAAGATCCTGCAACTCTAGGTATTTACTTCTCCATTCTGTCCCCTGTTGGTTTGGTACGCCATTGAGAGTGCTCACCCCAGAATCAAATAACCTAGAGCTGCCGTGCTGCTGGATCAAAAAAATATAACAATATAAGATACAACAGAAAGAAACATGAAAATGGACGGTTAATAAATGTGTTACACCGTATGCAAGGGAATACGAAATCAGCTGACCTGTTGTGCATCCAAGAGCTGCTCTAGAAGGTTAGAGCTGAGATTTCCAGCAATATGAACATCATTTTCAGGGTTGGGCAGAATTACAGCTCGTGGTTCAACTTCGCCACTTGCTGCGCACACTTTCCGCAATGGTTGTAAAGGTGGCAGATTTAATCTTTTGGGTGTTACTATGAGAACATTAGTTACTGGACCTGTGAGACGGGACTTTTATCAAAATCTCAGAAGACTACTTTCCCTAGGCATGATTCAGAAATTAAATGCATAGCCAAATTGCATGACAAAACATTACAGTATGACAATCAATTCAAACAGGTTCACAGAAAAAACGTGAGTGTACCACGAAATATATGATACTTTATCACGAGTAATGAACCTCGAACAAAAGGGTGATTGGCTTCAGTGCTCCACATTTGAAAAACTTATGACCATAAAGAGAAACAAAGTACCAAAGCACCTAAACAGTCGCATTGCATCAGTTGAGTTGTCAAGGGGCATTCATTTTGTTCACTCTCGAGAGGTTAATTGCATACATTTATACCAGTTGCGTTGTCAAGCAAAACAATTGATTCAAGTAAATGAATGGTGAAAGTCACTCTGGTAATCGCAAAATAATGTATGCAGTTAGCCACCTGTTACTCCCTACTGCTATTAATCGCTCACTGCTTTCCTCCGTTTGGGTTCTTACTCATCAGACATGGCAAGGAAATTAATTGCAGAAACAACAGTTCTCCACCATACCCTTGCTACACAACAATCAGTTGCACCAGCTTGCTGTGCTGTTATAGCATATCCCTTGTTACTGAGGCTATTGTGCACAACAAAAATTCAATGGTTCCGTCGTGCATAGAATAACATGTTCCAGCATGAATTACAAACTATCACACATATCAAATGAACAGTTGAACACTTGTCATCACCGTTTAGGAAAAGGTAGGACTTGGCTTTGGGTCTGCCGTGATACTACAGAAGATTAACTCGTTATGGCACTACAAACAGGAAGTACCAAAATACAAATTTTCCCTCTATCTTTTAATAACTACCTTAAATTAAATATGCTCAAGTTTTCTCCATGGTGACTGGTGAGTAATCATGCAAATCAAAGTTGTTAGCCATAATGCTTACATCAGTTGTCCATGGGTAAATTATCCCTGTGCACCAGTAAGAGCAGGGTGCAAACAATGCAAACTTCAAACGTTTTAGATATACGTCTTTAATGGAATTAATGACGGTAAACCTATAACCAATGCTAGAAAGGCAACAAACTAGACATGTGTCAATCTATTGAAGGTGCAGACATTTAATACCATTTCATTTGCTTTTTCTAATAGGAATGTTTCTACTTTCTAGTCACCATTAAGCATGTTACAAGCAAGAAAGGCAACAAGCTAGACTTTCATGTCAATCTACTGAAGGTGCCTAGAATTGAATACCAGATCTTGTTTGCTTTTTCCAACAGGAGTGTTTCTACTCGTCACAATTAAGCATGGCCACAACCATCAACTTCTCTGACACACAAAAACAACAAGTCCGTAGTCCACGATAATGCAGAATACTTATCAAACAGGTTCAAACTTTCACATTTTCTACATAAGGTCTGAAGAGCAAGGTTCAAGTGTGGAAATAAACTATGAACCTTGGGAGTGTTTGAATTTTCGGGTTACTTGCAGACTTCTGGTATCCCAAACCCGAACATTACCATCCTCCGAACCAGAGACTAGTAGAAGGCCATCTGTACTTGATGTTAAGCTCGTTACCGCTTTGCTGAACAAATTACACAAATCACCAGGATCAACTGAATAAATCTTGCAACACAAATAACATAATATTTGTAATAGAGTGACTCAAACTAAACAGCAGAAGTATTTGTTGAGATCTTAATTTATCTTGCACTGCTAACCAAAGTACATATATCTCCAGTAAATGGTAAACTAAACTATATATGATGAGCTATGAAGTATTGGTCGAATAAAATAATATAAGTTCAAGCAATAATCGACTGGAAGTGAATAACAGTAATTGCACATTTCTTTATTGCTCCCAGGCGCCCGAGCGTAGCACAGCAACACCAAATCTGGTACCAGTAAACAGATCATACTCTCCTTGATCAAGAGACCATTCAAACATTTTTGTTTACAACTTCCAAGTTCATGGACCAAGCAGCTTATCGCCTCACTTTTCCCAGCTTCTCGCCAGAAGTGCACCAGCAGACTAAAACATGGGCAGCAGCAACAGGAAGGATGTGCAGCCCGTGGGGCAGCGACAGTCCTCCTGCAACTCGGACATAGCAGCCAGAAGGAGAGTTCAATTGGTGTATTTTTCAGACCTACTTCACATCTAGTAGAGGTGTAGAGGTTCGTACGTCACTAGGTCAAAGCAAGGACAAGTGAGTCAAGTTACAAGTACTAGGGTTGAGTCCTCATAGCTACTGGCATGTAATTCGTCAAAGACAAGCCTCAAATAGATCTCTCATCTACATATTGTTTGTCAACCCTTCTAGTCCTCTCACTACAATCAAGTGCATCTCCCCTTTTAACAGCTCAATCCCCTTCACGGCATGTCGTCTAGCCATCTTCTGCACAGTACTGATACCGAGGTGAACTAACTTCCCACAAGTTAATAATGCTTACTCTGATATATAAATGATATCAAAAGCAACAGGCAGATATTGTTAAGCATATTTGCATACAACACACTTACACATTTTAGGCATATCGATTGTGCTTCACTACTACTAGGGCATAAAACTATAGCATAAATAAAAAATGAAGCAAAGTACAACAACAAGAACAACAAAATAAGCTGCATTGATTTAACCAGAGAGTGAAACCGCAAATTCAGATTTCAAGCCAACTTATAGCGCAAGCAAACAGGACAAGTTTTTAACCAGTCTACTCATAGATGGCATAAGAGAATTTCTGATCTACATAATGGAGCTACTTACATCACATGATAAAAGAGACACACTGAGGAAAAACAAGGACAGTAAGCAAACCTGTGGTCATCCAGAATACCGAGAATAGACGAATCATCACGGCCCTGAGAGGAGACATCAACACCCATAGCAGTAACATATATCTTTCCATCTCTACCACCAGCATAGAAAATATGACTTCTTGGGTCTATTTCGACAGAATCAATGATAGCAGGAAATGAAATACTTCTCAGCATCCTGCCCTCTGATAGACTCCATATCTGGGGAAAGATAACAAATATATGAGCATTGAGATCCTTCATTATCCCACAACTAAAAAGGAAAAAAATAAATCGAGCACACACTTTACATGTGCGGTCCTCTGAAGATGACACGGCAATTGCTCCATGAAAACAAGCAATATCAGTTACAGGAAGTGTGTGCTGATTAAAGTTGTATAGGTATGGCGTCTTTGCCTCAAACCTTGATTGCTCATCAAGCATCCTGCAATCAACACCAACTAACCCGGTCAAACAAAATACAAAATAGTTCGCCCAACTTTTACCCTCATCAGACTACATACGTGAGAAGATCCCAAACTTTGATGCTCCCATCCTCAGACGCCGAGACAAGCAACATGTCATAGAGGGCAAGGCACCTAACATCACGATAGTGAGCATGCCATCGGACAAGCAGCTCTCCACTAGCCACCTACACACAGAAGCACACAAAAATTAACAGGTGTAAGCTGGAGCAGCTTTTCAATAACAGTTTCACCACGCCATTTAGAAACCACAATCCCCTCACCTCCCAAAAGAATATGTCACCGGACACACCACCGCCGATGAGATAGTTCCCCTCCGGGTCAGCAATGAGCGCGCGGATTGGCTCTGCGGGGAAGCTCTTCACAGCCACCTGAGGCTGCAATAGGAACCGAGAACACAAGCTCAGCCTAGGGTTTCGAGCTCAAGTAAATGAAATCCAGTTTGTGAAGACTGATTACCTTGTCCCAGTGGTAGTAGTGGATGGGGGCGGAGTTGCCGGCGGCGACTTGGGCGGCAGCGAGGAAGCGGCCGGCGACGGCAGCGATGGCGCGTGGCCGGGAGGCGCAGGGGCGGTGGCGGATGGCCTCGGCCCCCGTGCGGAGGTCCCACGCGGCCACGCCGGCGTCGGTGGAGGAGGCCGCAAGCACCAGTTGCGACGGCGGCGCCATGGGAGTGCGGAGAGGGGGCTAGGGTTTAGGGTTTCCTAAACTGAAAAGCGGACGCCGTGGTTCGGAAATTTGAAAGGCAAATGGACTAGTCGCACATCCCCTAGGAGCAATTTCTAGCAGATTCACCCCTTTCTTTATCTATCTATCTACAACTCTTTACTACCCCTATAGAAGTACGAGAAGGGCAGATCCAAATAACAAGAACCGTCTATCTATCAGATTCAAGGGTGTAAAACATTTTCGTAGTTAACGCAACAAGCCACTAATCAACCCATCTAACCCCCCGTACCCCTCGTCGTCATAAACTGACCGCTCGCTCCACCTCAACAAAAAGAGAAACTGCCCGCACGCCTTCTGCGGTTCTGCCCCCCGCCGCCGTCCGCTCCTCCTCTGCCCCATCAAAACAATAACCCGCACGTCCTCTGTCGCCGCCAACCGCTCAGCCCCGCCGCTCCTTCTCGCCGCACCCGCCGCCAACCGCCGCTCCTTCTCGCCGCGCAGCCCCGCCGAACCCCTCCGCACCCTGCGCAATTGCCGCCCTTCTCCGGACGAATCTGGTGTTGCGCCGGCCGAACATCAAACGACGCGAAGCAGGACAAGGGCGACGCCGAGGAGGCGCAGAGCGACGACGCGGTGAGCAGAGAGGCCGCACACGGCCCCGACGCGGGCCGACCAGGGGTTGGCGCCCTCCGTTTTTCCGCTCGGCAAGGGACAAGGGCGACTCCGACGAGGCGCACAGCGACTGCGACGCCGCGGTGAGCAGAGAGTCCGCACACGCACCCGACGCCGGCCGACCAGGGGTTGGCGCCCTCCGATTTGCCGCCCGGCAGGGGCAACAGCACGCCCCCGACTCTGCCGGCCTGCACCAGTGCCTGACATCGGCCTCCCTTCATTCCCCATCGCGAAATCCATCGCCTCCTCAACCGCAACCCTCCACGCTCACACCTCCCTTTCAAGCAAGCATGCGTCGGCGGCAGCCATCCCTGCTCTCCATCTTCAAGAACAGCGACAAGACGAGGGGAAGACAACTCTACAATGATGGATGCAGCGGTGGAGACTCACCTCCATGTCCCCTGGTTGTACTTCAGATGAGCACGACCGTACACTTTCCCCAGCCAGGCTGCAGCCACAACAAGGCGTCAGGTAGCACATTCATCTCTGCTTGGGTATAGGACTGATAGTTCTGTTCTTGCTTTGGTTTCTTTAATAAGGATATCTTCACATTATATGTTCTTATAAAGGAACATAGATCACTTGTATAGTTGAAGCTAGCTGGATACTATAAGTTCAGCGTGCAAACAAGATGATGTTTGTTATTGCTCTCTGCCTGCTGAAAAGGTTTTGTGTATGCAAAATGATCGATGAAATGGTGGAAATTTTGTGCACTGAATTTACTAAATTATAGTTGTTGGGGATTAATTCCATACAGATCGAGACTGTAAGATTTCACCATTAGCTCAGACTAGAGGCTTCAGGGCTGGAGATGTCGTGAAGGCCCCCGTACTATCTGCGTCGTCTTTGTTGACTTCTGCAATGTAGTTGACAAGGCGCCCAAGATGGGGCTGTTCGTGGGGCCTTCGTCCGCAAAGGTGTGAGTTTTCTTCCTCCCGAATTCGATCAGTTCTTATGTCCAATTTGCTTACCGAACTACATTAGTGTCTGTGTTAATATGTACACGGAATCGGGTTCAATGAATATATTCAGTTGTTGGTTCTAATACACTTCCATTTCTCAAAATAATTTTTTTTGCCCCACTTTCATTAATGTATATAGAACTTGGTGAAATATGTATTAATGTATGTGTTTAGTTATGGCTAGAGGATCTTGTACGATGCTTCGCCTAATTTGTATAGAGAGGAAAGGAGTAAGAAAATGGTGATCAGATAATCCTTAGTACAGTCAAATGCATACTGAATAAGTATGTAACTATAACTCTGAACAAAATTATCTCATTCCTAGACACATTCAGACTTGTGTATTGACTATGCTTGCTTCTTAGATAAGAGGTGACACTCGTGTTATACAAGAAGAAAAGAACTATCTGACCTTGCCAATCAGATATTCAGAGTTCCGTATATACTTGCTGCAGTTACAGAAAGTGCTTAATGTCAGTGGTAACACTGAAGTTGATTCTCTGCTGCTCTCTGTCATCTGCACAGATTTGTTACCTTTTCAGTGAACTATGATGCACAGCTGTTCAATCCAACTGATCTTCTGCATTTGCTAGGCCTCATTCTGTAGGATAGCACATGGAAAATGACATGCTTGTATATACTAACCAGTAACCATCGAAAAAAACAGTACCTGAAATATGAAGTTTGAGTGACTATGTATGTATGTGAGATTATTTATTTATTTCCTTAAAGATACTCCCTCCGTAAAGAAATATAAGAGCGTTCAGATCACTAAAGTAGTGATCTAAACGCTCTTATATTTGTTTACAGAGGGAGTACATTCTTTGAAAAGGTACTGTTCCTGACTGTTGTCTTATGTTCCCTTCCTCAATTAATGCCACCATCTCTTGTAGTATCAGTAGCAGGCTTGATTATTGTAAATCTGTGATGTAAACTCTTGTCCTGATGGTCCCGCTGTCAATGAATTCTATACCTGTACATTATTATACAGATTCTAGGGTATCAGTTTTGTACTGTATAGCTTATTGTTCATGGAAAATGCTGCTGATACAGGTACTCTTTGGCGAAACAGGCCACCGGAGAAGCCTGTGCTCTGCAATGCGTTGGTGAATTACACACCGGCACATCGCCGGGAAGATGCTGATGCAGGCGAACCACCATATAAAAATCAGAGAAATTTTTTTTTTAACACAAATCAGAGAAATTCTCAGTAAGTGGCACTCTGATGCAAACTTAAATCATATTAAAAAACTGTCGAAAGCTATTTTTAACCTGAATTATTTACTTGGCATATGATTATCTTCTTTATCGCCGACTAATGTGTTCAAATGTTCATCATATTATTGGTGGAAGTAATTTTGCATCGGTTGTTTGGACCGTTCAAGTGTTGCAACGAGACTTATGGATGTTTGTTTTAGTTGGTTGTTTCCAAGCTTTCACTTCATATTCTCAACTTTGTCTCAGCCACTTTACACTTTCAAGCTTAAACATAGTAGGTCACCTATATGTCAGGTCCACACATGTATAAATTGGCATAAAAACTGTTGTATGCTAAGAATCTGTGTATATTGGAAGGGAAAATTAGAGCATACATCTCGGTACCTCCAAAGAATATATGTCAGATGTTTAAGTTCTCATTTTTTATGCTTTGTTTCAGGATTGATGGAGAAGTTTGGGCTGCAGTTCAAGCTGGATCGTGACTTACATGGCTAGCCTGACCACGAATTATTCTAAGTTTGGTAGAAAACTCACTTATATGTTAATGGTTAGAACTTCAGTCTAATTTCTACATGATTCTCAATGTGCAGAGTTTACTTCTGTTTACATCTAAAAAATATGTTAATTTCATTTAACCATTTTCTGCTAGGAATAATGTTGATTTGAATTCCTTTGCACTTTCCAGCCAACCTCGAAGCCTACCACATAACAGGAAGCACAGTTGTTCCATTACATAGATAATGTTTATTAGGTTTGGGGAGTTATGACCCTTTGCTGCTGTTCATTTTTTGGGGAACTGTACCATACCATGTTCTGAGTATTTAGTGTTGGGATTAAAGTCTAAATGAGCCTACATGATTTCAATGATAAGCTGGCCTGAAGTACTTGATCCTTCCATTTTTTTTAATTTTTTTTTCATGGAGTTTGGTGCATTTTAGTTTGATATACTACTATGTTTCTATAATTGCTACATTTTTCTTCTGAATCTAGGTCCAAGTAGGTACTGCAGAGGTTTTTTCCCTTTTCGTTTTGTGCTCTTAATACTCTTTATTAATAGTGTGTTAAGAAACATTACTTTTTATGCTTTAGATGGCTTGCAGAGATGACAAAAGATATTGTATGACCATTGCTATATACTCACTGGTTACCTCCCATCTGGAGCTTAGTGTTAGTATCAACAAGACCTGTTATCCACTGGCAGCACACCCATTCCTTGTGATTTGAAACTCCTTTTTATTTGCATCGTCGATTACCAGCCTGTGTTCCAAAAATCATAGATAGGTGAGTGCCTTTGAAACCATTAAAGCATCTTAGTTTTTGCAACGCTCAAGATAATGACGAATTTATCTACAGGAACTTGTCTGGTTATTATGCTTTTAGTTCTATGCACTAATGGAACAGGAATGATCTAAATCTACCAATTTGCAGGGCTAGTATTCATTGTTTCACATTTTGACATTCTACTATGCGAAAACTCCCAAGATAATAACTTATTATCTCATTCAGGATGGAGACAAGCTAAGAAGCGCTTCTTGGTGCACCTGCTCAGTTACATTGACAATGAAGATGCACACAACATTCTGGCCGTTGCACGGGAATTTATTAGCTGTATTAGAAAATACTAAGATAATAGTGTCTTTTTGGCCCTATGCATATGATGCTACATTAAAATGTTTTCTTGATTTGTAATATTTTTTAGTGCAACCAAATATCTTTCTGCGTATATGTTAATTCTCATATATATATATTTGTAGTATTAGTCGGGACGTGCATTTGCACGTGCATGCTTACTAGTAGTAAAAAAAACCAACACTATCAAATCCTCAATAAGAGCATGGTTAATAATATAGCCAAGAATCGGTTATAAAAAGTTGCCATGTCATCTAGAGTCAACCTAATAGCCGGCTTGTGTTTTAGATATACACTACTTTATTAATAGTTGGCCCACCTTACAATCTCATAAAGTGTCTTGGGTCTCGTGCTTTAGCTGGCTCTTATTCTACAGCCCGCTTTCCTTCTCTCTCCTTTTCTCTCTCCTACAACTAAGCACAAATATAATATTTTAGTCCTTATAGCCTGCTTATGTCACCCTATTGTCCTTGCTCTAACTTGCTCTATCCCTAAAAAAATTTAGAATGCATTCTAAAATTTGGGCTCAAGTCTTTATATTTAGAGGGTGAGAAAGTTTTTTATTTAGAGTTCACTCTTTCTTTGTTGGGCACCCAAGTGAACTTTCAGCTCCACTGAGCTACCTTTTTAATTCTCTTAGAGCATCTTCAACATCAGACAAAAAAAAATGTCAACACCTACTTTAGTTTCTGTTTGTGCTGATGTAGTCCCTCCCTACAACTTTTGAATTATTATGAACTCTCACGATAACAGGGTCTACTTGATTTGAATTAGACGCTTTTGAATTATGAATTCTCACGATAACAGGGTCTACTTGATTTGAATTAGAAGTAAATGAAAGTTTGCCAAAATCTCGTAAAACAAAATGGATATTCAATTAATATAATATCGACCCATTAAAGAAAATCGAGGACATGCTTAGGTTAATGAATGTGTTTCATTTGTATATAATGCAGACATCACGGGCGCAAGCTACTAGACATCTGTTTTTAAACGATGAACATCACAGGGCGCTGCAGTTCCACATAAAATTCTCTGTGAATGCATAAACTCACACAAGGTTGAACAAAATTCACCATGTCCAGCATGAAGCAAGGACAAGGCCATCATGAACAACAACATACTCACCTTGGCGCCTTACCAAAAAAACTTTTGAACTCGCTACTTCTCTGGCGCATAACACTTTCATTGCATCCCTTGCCCTCATAATGTTCTAAACATCCCTCCGCATCCTAAATTAAGAATGGCAATGACATGATAAATACCCTACTGAATTATTCTGAATACTTCATGTAACTCTACAATTTATGTTTATTTAAATTCATATCAAAAAATTCTATACGTTCAGTCATTTTGATCATATTTCCACGTATTGTAATCAATTTGTATCAGTGATGTCACACAGAAGGATCGTCTTTTGAAATAATGAAAGACTGCAAGTTCATATCACCTACTTGCTGCTTCGTGGCATTGCCTACACCAGCAACTCCTAAATATCATAATCAAAATAAAGAAATCATAGAAGACGAGGAGCGTGTATGGTGGTAGAGACTCAACCTGCACCGCCGCCGTGCACCGCGCCATCGGACTCCGCCATTCCCCACTGTACAGCAGTAGCCTGGGGCTAGGAGTTGTGACTACAGACCTCCTGTGGCTAAGGGAAGGTGAAGGTGGTCTTGGTGTTGGAGGAGGAGGAGTGAGGAAGGAGGTCATGGTGGAGAGAGCGGGCTGCTTCTTGGAGGGAACACATGAGTGCCTTGTTGCTGCACATGATGGTTGTTGATGTGTCGCCACCACTATTTTGGTATGAGGGGAAGGGAGATAGATGGAGGGGTCAGAGGGTCACCGATTAGGTAAGTGGCGTTGGAGTGCGGCCGTCTTCGCCGAGCTCGACCGAGATCAAGAACCAAGCTCAGGGTTTGCAGCTGCACCCTTCCCCCCACGGCCACACCGAGGTGGAGGAGGGACCGGGGAGGGAAGGAGACAGAGGGGGAGGGAGTTGTGACGACAGCGGTATGGCCGACGGCCAGCCGGCGACAACAACGAAGCAGGAGGGGCGGTTGGGCGTTGTCTGAGGTGAGGGAAAGCATGCGTTTTATTTACTGAGAAAAAATTGGAAGACAAAAGAAGTGGAGAAGTAGGCGGCCTGGTTCTCGAAGGATCCGTAACCGAGCATGTTAAACTGAACACGTCTTACCCCACATAATTACCCAATAGTCAGTAAAAAAATTCAGAAAAAAGAAATTTTCAAACCTTAGGCGCTTTAATAAATGTATTAGAGTTTTCGCAAAAAAAGTATTAGAGGCTAGCGCGCTTCGCCGCACCGTTCTTCACTCATGGGGTTGTCTTTTTCCTCTAGCAGGTTATTGCGGTCGGTTGTTTTATTTTGATTTTACCTGCGTAGGCTTGGGTTTTAATTATGTTCAAGTGGTGTTTTTGGTTCGTATATCGTGCTAGAGTACTGCTAGAGACGATATTTGTTCTGAATGAAGGGTGGAGTCGGTGTGCGGTTGTGATGTTCTTGCACATTACAGCCTCGGTGTCAGCTAGTGGTCGTTGTGCGAGCCTCTTGGAAGCTTTTATTCCATGGCAAAACTAAGGAATTGCTACTATAACATTTACATGGGCCGGCCCACGAAGCGCCCGCTCACTTAGACCGGCTCCCTACTTCAGTCGCTTGCTTAGCATTTTTATCCACTCGCTCTATTGTTGTCTTAGAAAAAAAACCGGCTACCTTTTTTTTAAAAGGTTTGATAAATAAAAGTTATTTATGGATTCTTAAATCTTGGATTTTGAAAAAGTTTCAAATTAAAAAAATATGATTTTAAAAAATCAAGAATGTTAAAAATGTTCATGGATTTTAAAATATATTCGCAAATTTGTAAAATTCCAATTCTTTTTAAATATTCACAAACTTTAAAAATGTTTATTTTAAAAATATCAATGAATTTAAAAAACATTCAAGAATTTAAAAAAATCAAGGGATTTTAAAAAACGTTCATAAATTTTAACAAATGTTCGTGAATTAAAATGTGAAAAAATAAAAAATACAAAAGAGAAGAAAAAGAAGAATAAATAAAGAACAAACATAACCCTCAACCAACCACACAAACCCTTACCGGCGGGCCTCCTGCACCCCACAACCCCAGACGCACCTGGAGACTTCAAATCTGGGGAGCTTAGTATGTTAACTAGAAGCATGTGCGCACTTTGCCGCACCACTTGCCTTTGAGCGTCTCTCTGGTAATTGCTCTTTTTTTATGTGTTTAGCTAATGTTGCTGCTATTATTTTGAAGTGGAGCAATTGTCCTAAGATTTTTGTCAATGTTTCTTGTATTGGAAGAACACGGGCCAACCACATAAACAAGAACAAAGGCCTAGGCAACAGAGGAACAAAGAAAGGACTCCAACCAACAAATATAGAGAAACAATAACAATAGACAAAATCATGAGACACCGCCCCTAATAAAGAGATAGACGGCACCGTGCTCCCCAATGCAAGAACGAATCGTAGCACCCGCGCACCATCGCAACAACCATAACCCCAGAAATCCATTAAATCAAAACAGAAACTCATCACCCATAACCCACAGACGAAACACCCCATCAACATCGAATCTCAGGAGTTAGGATGAAGTCCACAAATTGAAACTAAAAGAAGTATCGCAATAAAAGGGAAAATAAATGATGGTCGATGAACTAATTGAAATGCAGTCACAAGGCATAAAGTAGTTGCTGCACATACTCGTTGGATTTGCAACATATTCTAGGGGCCGCGGTGATGTGGAACCCAACCTTGGGTTTGGTGTAACATGCGTCTTGACCGGTAGGGTGGGCAGAAAAAAAAACCCGAACCAAAAACTGAATAAAAAAAAATCGAGACGAAAGTCGAAAAAGGTTAGCAAATGTTCAAAACCGAACTTAGCTCATTGGGCCGAGATATTGCATCCATGCCGGCCTAGCAAACTAAGCCGAATAGGCAATAGGCCATCTACCAGCTACACCTATGTGTAGTCTTACCTCAGCCCAAACGTCCGCAACCCCCAACCCTAATGCGTTCCATGCTTCACAGCAGCGCCCCCGCCTCTGCTCGCCTACCTCGCATAGTCCCAGCACCCGCCAATGCCCATGACTTGTACGCGATGATGGCCATGGCTCCTTCATGGCCGAAGGTTGTGCACGTATCTCCCGATGCACATCGGCCGGTCGTTCGCACGGCTTCCACCGCGACGGCCATGGCTACCTACATGGTCGAAGATGACATCCGTAGCACTCGCATAGCGGCTGGCGGCCGGCCTCCAATGATTTCTGGCAACAGTTTCTTCCTGGCTTCCTCCTGCCATTTCTGCCCGCGCTTGATTCCTATTTGTATGTTTCATCGTTTTTTGCTCAAGATTTGACTCATGATTTGTTCCTCCCAGAAAGTATTGGCCCTCTTCGTTCATGACGAAGGACCGAACCAAGTTCTCGGTGCAAAAAACTAACAGTTTTGCATTTGTGGAGTAACCGAGTAACCTATCAGTCATCATATATACACGAAGGAACTGAATTTCTTTATTACTTGAAGAACCAAAACGATCGGTTCAGTTAGACCAAACGCCTAGTCTAACTGAAATACCATGCAGTGAAAAAAAAATACCATGGAGTGACCAAAGGGACCCATAGAGACGATGACCAAATCAAAAGCATGGGCCAAAATCTCAAATTATACACCCCCCTGATCGTGCAAGCTTAACCCCTATGACGCTTAGTGAATTAAAGGATAGATATACGCAGCACACTATGCTGTACTGTTTATATATCGCCAAAGAAAAGGGCTAGGCTGTAGGGTGACAACCTGAGGCGACGCTGGCGATTGGATATTTTCCTTCGTATGGCACATAAGACGACCGGAGACCCGGTTGGTTTACGGGGAGTCGTCGTTGCTCTTGCATGATGCATGGCCCAGCGTTATCTCCAGCCTTGACTAACCGGAGAAAAAGCAGCCATCGCGTCTGCCACCAAGACGAGTGCGTTTGATCTTCAGCAGCGACATGCACCAGCGCACTAGCAGCTACCACAGTCTACACTCGTGTGCACCACACGAGAGTGCATGCACCATCTCTCGCTTGAAACGGGTGTGCTAGAAAATTAATGTCTGTGAAAAAGTTACTAGCGAAAATTGAGGGACCATTATGGTCTTCTCCCCGCTCCCATCAGGATCATATGTCTATAAATACGACCCTCCAGCAAACAACAGGATACACGCAGCGCAAACTCATCGGAGGGTAGTAGTAAACCAGCCCACACGAACTCCCATGGGGTCCTTCGCCAGAGCTGCGCGATTCCTGGTGCTCCTCCAGATCGCTTTGTTCGTCATCTCCGCCGTGATCATGAGCGGCCCCGTCTGCCACGGAGCCCGCCCAGCGATCGGTGCGTAGTGCTTCCAAACTGTCCATTTCATCCCATTCCTCGTCGTCTCCAAGCTTACTTCAAACAAAGCTCTTATATATTGTAGCGTTCTGAAATCGAGTAGTTACTTTATAACTGAATATATCGATCGATGGATGTTTGGGTTTTCCTTTCAGGTGGTGCTGTCGACGACCCCAACCGTCCAGTCTGCCTTCACCAACCCTGCGCGAGTGGTGAGCCCTACACTCGCCCGTGCAGCCCCTACTATAGGTGCCCACCGGGTGTTCAACCCTAACGCGCAGACGACCCCGTCTCCCCAACAACAATGGAAGGATTGCACGGCCTGGATGCATGTTAGCAGTACTACAAGTTACTGCCACGACTTCATGCTGAACCCGTAGTAATATCGTCTCGTGTACCAACACGTTTACTACTCTGAATAAAACTGGATGTCTAGCCCTGATATGAATGGTTGTTCGGTTCAGAAGTAAGGATTCCTAACAAATAAATATGGACAGTGAGTGAGCACACTGTCTGGTTAGGGTATCTTGCTATCTAGTATCAGACTCACTCTAGCTCTACAGGGTTCTCCCCACACTATTGCACTCCACGCATGAAAGTTGCACGCCAATGTCTGCCTACAGTACAAGTTATGCATTGTGTTCTTTTAACGAATTCAAGGGAGGAGAGGAAATGGTATTTACAGGGGTAGAAAACGTTGGATAATTCAAGAAAAAAATGGTGGTGTTAACTTGTTGTCTTTTCCACAAATCTTTCGACCTCATGAAAAAAATTAAAGAAACGGGTTTTTTAACTAAAAGAAGAAGAAAAGATCTTCTGTGGTGTTATGGCCTTATGGGATATATGCATAAATGTTTGTCAGACAGCACAATAGGCAAATACATACTGTATGTAAATACAGCCGTATTGTGTACGAAGAGCAGCAAGGTGGGCCCGTAACATATACACAGGACAGTCCAGTGCGACTCATAATCATCTTGGCACAAATATGAACCTCAGACGACCAGTGCTTCAACATAGATTGCCATAACTCTTACTAGTATAAGTTAATGTGAGTCTCTCCACGGGGAAACCAACCAGCTTCTCAGGTCATTCTTAGGAGTGAGTGGTTTGTTCTCCATCAGCCTCTTGGAAGGGGTTTTTGATCTCCTCTGTTCCCTCGGTTGGCGATACGAGCATCACCGCCGTGCCCCTGCAGACCTGCAATTAGCAGTCGTTAGAGGATGTTTCGATTGCTGTTTAGCTACGAATATGGTTGACAGAAACATTTCGAGGAGAAGTGACCATGGCAACCCTTTAGTGCCCTGAAAAAGAACCATGGAAGACGAAATCCACTACTCTTGAAATCACAATCACCAAACCAATAGAGGAGCGCTAGTATAGAAGTCGATACTGTAAAGAAACTTACAATGAGACCAAGCTGTCTGGTTTTTGCCGACAGTTTCAGTGGATCGTCTTGCTCTGCAAAATAAGATGACATGGGTGAAGCATGATATTCATTAGACTTTGTCCATATCTTTACAAGTGCACTCCAATTAGGTAATTATTGGTTGATAAATGCAGATAGCAGTTATGTTATTTTGGCCACCTCATTTGTTCAAGCAGCGATAGCAGCAAGTCCTCTGTATGGTCAACCAGTATGCTAGAGTCGTACTAACTATGGCGATGCACGAACTATGGTAACTTTTTTTGAGACCAAGCTCCAAATAAAATGCACAACCTTGCATCTTTTGGGGGGCACAAGATGATATCAAATTAAACCATGCTGAGTTGTACCTCTTTCAAACTCAATCGCTTCATCAAGCACCAAGTTCAGGAGCTGGTCATAGCCCTTCAAAGTCCCTGTAACTGCAGGTGTACAGATGCCAAAGTCAGCATGTGTCGCGTTGGGATAAACTCCAAGGCAACACCAACAGTTTCTGCCGCAAGGTACACCAACGCCAAAGTTCACAGCCTTTGTTGTGTTGCGACTTGCTGCAAGATAACAAGGTGGCCATTCGTTGTCCTTGAAAAACAAATCAGGGTCTCAGAAGTCCGACATGCAAGATGGTGGCCCTTCGTTGTCCAGGCAAAACAAATCAGCGTCCCAGAAGGCCTACGTGGGAGAAGGTGCCCCTTCGTCATCCAGACAAAAGAAGAGATCAGCGTCCCAGAAGTGAACGAGTAACATCGGAGTTGTGGCTTTTTTTGTAACAGTACATTGCCGTTTGTAAGACTATTCCAAACTTGGTTGTGTCGAGTTGACATACCTTTTGTGTAGCTGCTAGTTAAGTTCTTAAGATGCATGCCGAAAGTGACCTACCTTGAAGGGGGGTATTAACCTTGTTAGTTATTGGATGTATGCATGAAAACATGATAATTCCGGCACGACCGAAAGATGAGCACTTCTGCTCATAAATGCCATGTCCCTAATTTGGTATTGATGTGCCGGACGTCGGTTTTATATATGTGTCGCTATATATTTTGATAGGATCTATAATGGCATATATGTTCTCTTTATTATGTCACAGTCGCAGATTCGTCAACTTCAAATTCAACAATTCAGACCAGTCGCCCAGAATCGAGCCGCCGCCGTCAAAGATAGACGATGCAAAGTGCTTTACAAGTTCGGCATTTATAATTGAAAATGGATATCACTGTGTTCTGTAAACGCGTGTATGTTACAATTTGCATATTTGGATGCATGTAAAACGTGATACACATACAAGTTTATATTGAATCATAGTTTAAAAAACCGGACCGGACCGGCGGTCGGACCGGAGAAAACTGGAACCGGCGATCCCATCGTTTTTTTAAGCTCCATGGGCCGTTCTGCAATTAGATAGATAAAAACCAAACAAACCGACCGGTTTCCTGAAAAAAAAAGGAATAAAACCGGGCGGTTGAACCGCAAAAATGTTTTTAAAAATTCAAATGAAGTGAGATTCGATCCCATGTCACCTAGGAGGTGTGTGGTAGTTACCCTTGGCCCAATAACCATCATGGCTTGGTTCCGATGTTCTTTTGTAGTAGGACACATTTCTATTTGACCAACTTTTATTAGTATATCAACTTATATAGTTACTTAATATTTATTATTTAATAATTAAAAAACCAGCAAATGAACCGGTGAACCGGCGGTCCTACCGGTAAAAATCTGAACCGGCAGGCCCACCGGTTCGGTTTTTTAAACTATGTATTGAACGCATACTTTATATATTTACATATTGACTGCGCAAACACTGCCATGGCAGCAAAAACTGCTGCCGTGGCAAATTACTTTTACCACTAGCAAATCATTGGCAGCGTTTAGGCAAGTAGAAACGCTACAAAGTACTGAGCATGTTTGCGGCGTTCGAAGCTGTAAACGCTGCTAAAACTATTTACACCGGCGACATCCGTCTATCCCAAACGTTGCCGCTTACTTCTAGTGTAGCAGCGTTTGCTAAACAGAACGCTGCCGGTCTGCCACAAACTAGCAGCGTCCGCCTTGAACGCTGCTAGAAGCCGCCTACCGGCAGCGTTCCGGTTGGACCCTGCTAGCAACATGTTACCAGCCGCGTCGTAGTGGCAGCGTGCCAGCCGGACGCTGCTAGGTGGCAACATCGAACACCGCTAATTAAGGGGTCCTGTACTAGTGAAAGGCCTAGGTAATAGAGGAACAAATAAAGGACTCCAACCAACAAATATAGAGAAACAACAACAATAGACAAAATCATGAGACACCGCGTCTAATAAAGAGATAGACGGCACCGTGCTTCCCAGTGCAAGAACGTATCGTAGCACTCACGCACCATCGCAACAACCATAACCCGCAAAATCCATCAAATTAAAACAGGAACACGTCACCCAAAACCCACCGATCAAACACCCCATCAACATCGAATCTCGAAAGTTAGGATCACGGGACCTCTCCTCCTGAACTATCCCCAAATTGAATTAAAAGAAGTATCGCAACAAAAGGGAAAACAAAGGATGGTCGATGAACTAATTGAAATGCAGTCACACGACATAAAGTAGTTGCTGCACATACTCGTTGGACTCGCAACATATTCTTGGTGGCCTCGGTGATGTGGAACCCATACTTGGGCTAGGTGTAACTGATGGAAATATGCCCTAGAGGCAATAATAAAGTTGTTATTATTTTATATTTCCTTGTTCATGATAAAGGTTTATTATTCATGCTAGAATTGTATTGACCAGAAACTTAAATACATGTGTGAATACATAAATAAATACCGTGTCCCTAGTGAGCCTCTACTAGACTAGCTCGTTGATCAAAGATGGTTAAGGTTTCCTAACCATAGACATGAGTTGTCATTTGATAACGGGGTCACATCATTAGGAGAATGATGTGATGGACAAGACCCATCTGTTAGCTTAGCATATGATCGTTCTGTTTATTGCTACTGCTTTCTTGAATGTCAAATACATGTTCCTCCGACCATGAGATCATGCAACTCCCGGATACCGGAGGAATACCTTGTGTGCTATCAAACGTCACAACGTAACTGGGTGATCATAAAGATGCTCTACAGGTATCTCCGAAGGTGTCTGTTGAGTTGGCATGGATCGAGACTGGGATTTGTCACTCCGTGTTTCGGAGAGGTATCTCTGGGCCCTCTCGGTAATGCACATCATAAGAAGCTTGCAAGCAAAGTGACTAAGGAGTTAGTTACGGGATGATGTATTACGGAACGAGTAAAGAGACTTGCCGGTAACGAGATTGAACTAGGTATGGAGATACCGACGATCGAATCTCGGGCAAGTAACATACCGACGGACAAAGGGAATTACGTATGTTGTCATTGCGGTTCGACCGATAAGATCTTCGTGGAATATGTAGGAACCAATATGAGCATCCAGGTTCCGCTATTGGTTATTGACCGGAGAGGCGTCTCAGTCATGTCTACATCATTCCCGAACCCGTAGGGTCCGCACGCTTAACGTTCGTTGACGATATAGTGTTATATGAGTTATGTGAATTGGTAACCGAATATTGTTCGGAGTTCCGGATGAGATCCCGGACATCACGAGGAGTCTCGGAATGGTCGAGAGGTAAAGATTTATATATGGGAAGTCATATTTTGGGTTCCGAAAAAAGGTGCAGTTTTTTTTCGGTATTGTACCGGGAAGCTTCCAGAAGGTTCCGGAGGGGTCCGGAAGTCCACAAGTGGGTCCACCACGTCCCAAGGGCTGGCATGGGCTAAGGGGAGGCGCCCTGGTCCAGGCGCACCAAGTCCTCAAAAGCCCCGCAGCTAGGGAAGGAAAAAGGGAGAGTCCTAGTAGGAATAGGATTGGACTTTGGAGTCCAAGTCCACGTGTGTACTATTCATGGTTACTGTTCACGTGGCACTATTCCTTCTACTCCAAGCCCCTACACATATATAAATAGAGAAGAGGGGGGCGCCCCAAAGGAGACACAACATTGTCTTAACCGTGTGCGGCGCCCCCCTCCACAGTTCCGTCCATCGGTCATATTTTCGCAGTGCTTGGGCGAAGCCCTACGGAGATAGCATCACCATCACCATCACCACGCCATCGTGCTGCCGGAACTCATCCACTACCTCGCCGTCTTGCTGGATCAAGAAGTCGAGGACGTCACCGAGCTGAACGTGTGCTGAACGCGGAGGTGCCGTACGTTCGGTACTCGGTCGGTTGGATCGTGAAGTTGTTCGACGACATCAACCGCGTTGTTCTAACGCTTCCGCTTATGGTCTACGAGGGTACGTAGACACACTCCCCCTCTCGTAGCTATGCATCTACATAGATAGATCTTGCGTGTGCGTAGAATTTTTTTTGTTTTCCATGCAACGTTCTCCAACAGTGGCATCATGAGCCAGGTCTATGCGTAGATGATATGCACGAGTAGAACACAAAGAGTTGTGGGCGGTGATCGTCATACTGCTTACCACCAACGTCTTATTTTGATTCGGCGGTATTGTAAGATGAAGCGGCCCAGACCAACCTTACATGTCCACGTACATGAGACCGGTTCCACCGACAGACATGCAACTTGTTTTGCATAAAGGTGGCTGGCGGGTGTCTGTTTCTCCTACTTTAGTTGAATCGAAATTGACTGCGGCCGGTCCTTGTTGAAGGTTAAAACAACAAACTTGATAAATCACCGTTGTGGTTTTTTTGCCGTAGGTAAGAACGGTTCTTGCTAGAAGCCCGTAGCAGCCACGTAAAACTTGCAACAACAAAGTAGAGGACGTCTAACTTGTTTTTGCAGGGTATGCTGTGATGTGATATGATCAAGACATGATGTGATATACGTTGTTGTATGAGATGATCATGTTTTGTAATTTATCGGCAACCGGCAGGAGCCTTATGGTTGTCTCTTTATTGTATGAAATGCAAGCGCCATGTAATTGCTTTACTTTATCGCTATACGTTAGCAATAGTTGTAGAAGCAATAGTTGGCGAGACGACCACGACGCAACGATGGAGATCAAGGTGTCGAGCCGGTGACGATGGAGATCATGACGATGCTTTGGAGATGGAGATCAAAAGCACAAGATGATGATGGCCATATCATGTCACATATTTTGATTGCATGTGATGTTTATCCTTTATGCATCTTATTTTGCTTAGAACGACGGTAGCATTATAAGATGATCCCTTCACTAAATTTCAAGATAAAAGTGTTCTGCCCGAGTATGCACCGTTGCTAAAGTTCGTCGTTTCGAAGCACCTCGTGATGATCGGGTGTGATAGATTCTACATTCACATACAACGGGTGTAAGCCAGTTTTACACAAGCAGAATACTTGGGTTAAACTTGACGAGCCTAGCATGTACAGACATGGTCTCGGAACACTGGAGACCGAAAGGTCGAACATGAGTCATATAGTAGATATGATCAACATGGAGATGTTCACCATTGATGACTATCCCATCTCACGTGATGATCGGACATGGGCTAGTTGATTTGGATCATGTATCACTTAGTTAACTTGAGGGATGTTAATTTAAGTGGGAGTTCATTAGTAATTTGATTAATTGAACTTAATTTATCATGAACTTAGTCCTGATAGTCTTTGCAAATTATGTTGTAGATCAATAGCTCGCGTTGTAGCTCCCCTGTTTTTGATACGTTCCTAGAGAAAGCTTAGTTGAAAGATGATGGTAGCAATTACACGGACTGGGTCCGTAACTTGAGGATTATCCTCATTGCTGCACAGAAGGATTATGTCCTTGATGCACCGCTAGGTGATGGACCTGCTGCAGGAGCTGCTGCAGACGTTGTGAACGCCTGGTAGGCTCGATCTGATGACTACTCGATAGTTCAGTGTGCCATGCTCTACGGCTTAGAACCGGGACTGCAAAAGCGTTTTGAACGCCACAGAGCATATGAGATGTTCCAAGAGCTGAAATTGATATTTCAAGCTAATGCCCGGGTTGAGAGATATGAAGTCTCCAACAAGTTCTTTAGCTGTAAGATGGAGGAGAACAGTTCTGTCAGTGAACACATACTCAGAATGTCTGGGTACCACAACCACTTGACTCAGCTGGGAATTGATCTTCCAGTTGAGAGTGTTATTGACAGAGTTCTTCAGTCACTGCCACCAAGCTATAAAGGCTTCGTGATGAACTATAATATGCAAGGGATGGAGAAGACAATTCCCGAGCTCTTCGCGATGCTGAAATCGGCGGAGGTAGAAATCAAGAAGGAGCATCAAGTGTTGATGGTTAACAAGACCACTAGTTTCAAGAAAAAGGGCAAGGGAAAGAAGGGGAACTTCAAGAAGAATGGCAAGCAAGCTGCCGCTCCCACGAAGAAACCCAAAGTTGGACCCAAGCCTGAAACTGAGTGCTTCTACTGCAAAGGAACTGGTCACTGGAAGCGGAACTGCTCCAAGTATTTGGCGGATAAGAATGATGGCAAAGTGAACAAAGGTATATTTGATATACATGTTATTGATATAGTGTTATATGAGTTATGTGAATTGGTAACCGAATATTGTTCGGAGTCCTGGATGAGATCCCGGACATCACGAGGAGTCTCGGAATGGTCGAGAGGTAAAGATTTATATATGGGAAGTCATATTTTGGGTTCCGGAAAAAGGTGCAGTTTTTTTTCGGTATTGTACCGGGAAGCTTCCAGAAGGTTCCGGAGGGGTCCGGAAGTCCACAAGTGGGTCCACCACGTCCAAGGGCTGGCATGGGCTAAGGGGAGGCGCCCTGGCCTTATTGGGCCAGGCGCACCAAGTCCTCAAAAGCCCACGCAGCTAGGGAAGGAAAAAGGGAGAGTCCTAGTAGGAATAGGATTGGACTTTGGAGTCCAAGTCCACGTGTGTACTATTCACGGTTACTGTTCACGTGGCACTATTCCTTCTACTCCAAGCCCCTACACATATATAAATAGAGGAGAGGGGGGCGCCCCAAAGGAGAAACAACATTGTCTTAGCCGTGTGCGGCGCCCCCCTCCACAGTTCCGTCCCTCGGTCATATTTTCGCAGTGCTTGGGCGAAGCCCTGCGGAGATAGCATCACCATCACCGTCACCACGCCGTCATGCTGCCGGAACTCATCCACTACCTCGTCATCTTGCTGGATCATGAAGTCGAGGACGTCACCGAGCTGAACGTGTGCTGAACTCGGAGGTGCCGTACGTTCGGTACTCGGTCGGTTGGATCGTGAAGTTGTTCGACGACATCAACCGCGTTGTTCTAACACTTCCGCTTACGGTCTACGAGGGTACGTAGACACACTCCCCCTCTCGTAGCTATGCATCTCCATGGATAGATCTTGCGTGTGCGTAGAATTTTTTTTGTTTTCCATGCAACGTTCCCCAACAGTAACATGTGTCTTGACCGATAGGGTGGGCAGAAAAATCGTGAACCAAAAAATCAATCGAAAAAACCGGGACGAAAGTCGAAAAAGGTTGGGAAATGTTGAAAACCGAACTTAGCTCATTAGGCCGAGATATTGCACCAAGGCCTAGAAAACTAAGCCGAATAGACGATAGCTCATCTACCAGCTACACCTACGTGTAGTCTTACCTCAGCCCAAATGTACGCAACCCCCAACCCTAATGCGTTCCATTCTTCACCATAGCGCCGCCGCCTCCGTTCGCCTACCTCGCATAGTCCCATCACCCGCCAGAACCCATGACTTGTACGCGACGATGGCCATGGCTCCTGTTGGGGAACGTTGCATGGGAAACAAAAAATTTCCTACGCACACACAAGATCTATCCATGGTGATGAGCATCTACGAGAGGGAGAGTGAATCTACATACCCTTGTAGATCGCTAAGCGGAAGCGTTAAGAAACGCGGTTGATGTAGTCGAACGTCTCCGCGATCCAAATCGCAAGTCGTCCCTCGATCCGATCACGAACTAGTGCCGAACGGACGGCACCTCCGCGTTCAACACACGTACGGCTTGATGACGCCTTCACCTCCTCGATCCAGTGAGCGATGATGAAGTAGTAGATGAGTTCCGGCAGCACGACGGCATGGTGATGGCGGTGAGGAACAATCTCTGCAGGGCTTCGCCAAGCACTACGAAGATTATGACGGGAGAACTAGAGGGTTAGGGTTGCCGACACACGGCTTGGGAAATCTTAATGTGTCCCGTGTGCTAGCCCTGCCCCTCTATTTATATGTTGAGCCCTGGGGTCTAAACTTGGAGAGAAAACCTCCACAAGGTCGGTTTTGCCCGCATAAGGTCGGTTTGGCCTGCACGGAAAGAGTTCAACTCGGATTCCAGCAGTATCGCGTACAAGCGGTAGTACCGCTTACGATAAGCGGTAGTACCGCCTGTAGCGGTAGTACCGCTGCTACGGTAGCGGTAGTACCGCTGCTACAGTAGCGGTAGTACTGCCTTACCAGCTTAAGGCAGTAGCAAAACTTCCTTTTGCACTTCCAAAAGCTCGTGGGCTTTATCCCTTTGGCCCATATAAAGTGTTGCTGCACCCGAACACTTCGGTAAACACCCGGAACCCCTTCCGGTGAATTCCAGAACCCTTCCGGAGATCAAAACACTATTATCACATATATCAATCTTTACCTCTGGACTCTTCCGAAGACCCTCATCATGTCCGGGATCTTATCCGGGACTCCGAACAACCTTCAGTCACCAACACAATAACTCAACTATACTAATCGTCACCAAACGTTAAGTGTGTAGACCCTGCGGGTTCGAGAACTATGTAGACATGACCGAGACACCTCTACGATCAATAACCAATGGCGGGACCTGGATGCCCATATTGGCTCCTACATATTCTACGAAGATCTTTATCGGTCGAACCTCTATGTCAAGGATTCAGTTAATCCCGTATGCTGTTCCCTTTGTTCTTCGGTATGTTACTTGCCCGAGATTCGATCGTCGGTATCTCTATACCTAGTTCAATCCCGTTACCGGCAAGTCTCTTTACTCGTTCCGTAATACAAGATCTCGTGGCTAACATTTTAGTCACATTGCTTGCAAGGCTCATTGTGATGTTGTTACCGAGTGGGCCCTGAGATACCTCTCCGTCACACGGAGTAACAAATCCCAGTCTTGATCCATGCCAACCCAATAGACATCCTCGGAGATACCTGTAGAGCACCTTTATAGTCACCCAGTTACGTTGCGACGTTTGATACACACAAGGTACTCCTCCGATGTCAGGGAGTTGCATGATCTCATGGTCAAAGGAACAGATACTTGACATGCAGAAAACAATAGCAATAAACTGACACAATCATATGCTACGTTCATAGTTTGGGTCTTGTCCATCACATCATTCTCCTAATGATGTGATCCCGTTATCAAATGACATCTCATGTCAATGGCTAGGAAACCTTAACCATCTTTGATCAACGAGCTAGTCAACTAGAGGCTTACTAGGGACACAGTGTTGTCTATGTACCCACACATGTATTTGAGTTTCCAATCAATACAATTATAGCATGGATAATAAACGATTATCATGAACAAGGAAATATAATAATAACCAATTTATTATTGCCTCTAGGGCATATTTCCAACAGTCTCCCACTTGCACTAGAGTCAATAATCTAGTTCACATCACTATGTGATTTACATTGTAATGAATCGAACACCCATGCAGTTCTGGAGTTGTTCATGTTTAGCCCTTGGAAGAGGTTTAGTCATCGGATCTGCAACATTCAGATCCGTGTGTACTTTGCAAATATTTATGTCGTCCTCCTTGATGTAATCGCGGATGGAATTGAAACGTCGCTTTATGTGTCTGGTCCTCTTGTGAAATCTTGGTTCCCTGGCTAGAGCAATGGCACCAGTATTATCACAAAACAGAGTCATTGGGTTAAGCGCACTAGGCACTACTCCAAGATCTGTCATGAACTCCTTCATCCAGACACCTTCCTTTGCCGCCTCCGAGGCAGCGATGTACTCCGCTTCGCATGTAGAATCAGCTACCACGCTTTGCTTGGAACTGCACCAGCTAACCGCACCCCCATTAAGAATAAATACGTATCCGGTTTGCGACTTAGAGTCATCCGGATCAGTGTCAAAGCTTGCATCGACGTAACCCTTTACGACGAGCTCTTGATCACCTCCATAAACGAGAAACATGTCCTTAGTCCTTTTCAGGTACTTCAGGATATTCTTGACCGCCGTCCAGTGTTCCATTCCTGGATCACTTTGAAACCTTCCGACCATACTTATGGCAAGGCTGACATCGGGTCTTGTGCACAGCATCGCATACATGATAGAGCCTATGGCTGAAGCATAGGGGATGACACTCATCTTTTCTCTATCTTCTGCAGTCACTGGGCATTGAGTCTTACTCAACTTCACACCTTGCAAAACAGGCAAGAACCCCTTCTTGGACTGATCCATTTTGAACTTCTTCAAAATTTTATCAAGGTATGTGCTTTGTGAAAGTCCTATTAAACGTCTTGATCTATCTCTATAGATCTTGATGCCTAATATGAAAGCAGCTTCTCCTAGGTCCTTCATTGAAAAACTCTTGTTCAAATATTCCTTCACGCTTTCCAACATTTCTATATTGTTTCCAATTAGCAATATGTCATCCACATATAATATTAGAAACGCTATAGAGCTCCCACTCACTTTCTTGTAAATACAAGCTTCTCCGTAAACTTGTATAAACTCGAACGCTTTGATCACCTCATCAAAGCGAAGATTCCAACTCCGAGATGCCTGCACCAGTCCATAAATGGATCGCTGGAGTTTGCAAACTTTGTCAGCATTCTCTGGATCGACAAAACCTTCTGGTTGCATCATATACAACTCTTCCTTAAGGAAACCGTTAAGGAATGCTGTTTTGACATCCATCTGCCAAATTTCATAATCGAAAAAGGCAGCTATTGCTAACATGATTCTGACGGACTTAAGCATCGCTACGGGTGAGAAGGTCTCATCATAGTCAACTCCTTGAACTTGTGAAAAACCCTTTGCCACAAGTCGAGCTTTATAGACGGTGATATTACCGTCCGCGTCCGTCTTCCTCTTAAAGATCCATTTGTTCTGAATGGCCTTACGCCCTTCAGGTAATACTTCCAAAGTCCACACTTTGTTTTCATACATGGATCCCATCTCGGATTTCATGGCCTCTAACCACTTCTCGGAATCCGGGCCCATCATCGCTTCTCCATAGCTCGTAGGTTCATCGTTGTCCAACAACATGACCTCTAAGACAGGGTTGCCGTACCACTCAGGAGCAGTACGCGTCCTTGTCGACCTACGAGGTTCGATAGCAACTTGATCCAAAGCTTCATGATCATCATCATTAACTTCCTCTTCAGCTGATGTAGGCTCTACAAAAACATCTTTCTGCTAAACCGGGGAAGCTGAAGCGGAAATGCAATTCTCGGGTGAGGGAAGGGGGAAGCTCCAGGAAGGGCTGCGCTACTCTCAGGTTGAAGTAACGGTTCAACAACCTCATCAAGTTCTATCTTCCTCCCACTCAATTCTTTCGAGAGAAACTCTTTCTCAAGAAATGTTCCGTTTTTAGCGACAAACACTTTGCCTTCAGATCTGAGGTAGAAGGTATACCCAACTGTCTCTTTTGGGTATCCTATGAAGACGCATTTCTCCGCTTTGGGTTTCAGCTTTTCAGGCTGAAGCTTTTTGACATAAGCATCACATCCCCAAACTTTAAGAAACGACAGCTTTGGCTTCTTGCCAAACCAAAGTTCATAAGGCGTCGTCTCAACGGATTTCGATGGTGCCCTATTTAAAGTGAATGCAGCTGTCTCTAATGCATAACCCCAAAACGATAGTGGCAAATCGGCAAGAGACATCATAGATCGCACCATATCCAATAAGGTTCGATTACGACGTTCGGACACACCATTACGCTGTGGTGTTTCAGGCGGTGTCAATTGTGAAACAATTCCACACTGTCTTAAGTGACTGCCAAACTCATAACTCAGATATTCTCCTCGATCAGATCGTAGGAATTTAATCTTCTTGTTACGATGATTCTCAACTTCACTCTGAAATTGTTTGAACTTTTCAAATGTTTCAGACTTGTGTTTCATTAAGTAAATATACCCATATCTACTTAAGTCATCAGTGAAGGTGAGAAAGTAACGATAACCACTGCGCGCCTCAATACTCATCGGACCGCACACATCAGTATGTATGATTTCCAATAAGTCACTTACCCGTTCCATTGTTCCAGAGAATGGCGTTTTAGTCATCTTGCCCATGAGGCATGGCTCACATGTGTCAAGTGATTCAAAATCAAGTGACTCTAAAAGTCCATCAGCATGGAGCTTCCTCATGCATTTTACGCCAATATGACCTAAACGGCAGTGCCACAAGAAAGTGGTATTATCATTATTAATTCTACATCTTTTGGCATCAATGTTATGAACATGTGTATCATCACTATCGAGATTCAATAAGAATAAACCCCTCACATCGGGTGCATGACCATAAAAGATATTACTCATATAAATAGAACAACCATTATTCTCTGATTTAAATGAGTAACCGTCTCGCAATAAACAAGATCCAGATATAATGTTCATGCTTAACGCAGGCACTAAATAACAATTATTCAGGTTCATCACTAATCCCGATGGTAATCGAAGAGCGAGCGTGCCGACAGCGATCACATCAACCTTGGAACCATTTCCCACGCGCATCGTCACTTCGTCCTTTGCCAGCCTCCGTCTATTCCGCAGTTCCTGTTTTGAGTTGCAAATATGAGCAACCGCACCGGTATCAAATACCCAGGCACTACAACGAGAGTTGGTAAGGTACACATCAATAACATGTATATCATATATACCTTGTTTGTTGTTAGCCGCCTTCTTGTCAGCCAAATACTTGGGGCAGTTCCGCTTCCAGTGTCCAGTTCCCTTGCAATGAAAACACACAGTTTCTGGTTTGGGTCCAGCCTTGGGTTTCTTCACGAGAGGAGCAACTGCTTTGCCACTCTTCTTGGAGTTACCCTTCTTACCCTTGCCATTTTTCTTGAAACTAGTGGTTTTATTGACCATCAACACTTGATGCTCCTTCTGAATTTCAGACTCAGCGGCTTTCAGCATCGCAAACAGCTCGGCGACCGACTTGTTCATCCCGTGCATGTTATAGTTCAACACGAAGCTCTTGTAGCTAGGTGGCAATGATTGAAGAACTCTGTCAGTGATAGCCTCTGGCGGAAGGGGCATCCCCAATTCAGCCAGACGGGTGGAGTACCCAGACATTCTGAGTACGTGATCACTGATAGACCCGTTCTCCTCCATCTTGCAAGCATAGAACTTATCGGAGATCTCATATCTCTCGATCCGGGCATTCTTCTGAAAGATAAACTTTAACTCCTGGAACATCTCATATGCTCCATGACGTTCAAAACGTCTTTGAAGTCCCGGTTCTAAGCCATACAATATTGCACATTAAACTATTGAGTAATCTTCAGAACGAGCCTGCCAGGCGTTCACAACGTCTAGAGACTCAATTGGAGCGGGTGGATCACCAAGCGGTGCATCAAGGACATAAACCTTCTGGGAAGCCGTAAGGATAATCCTTAGATTACGGGCCCAGTCCACAAAGTTACTTCCATCATCTTTCAACTTAGCTTTCTCTAGGAACGCATTAAAATTCAGGGGTGCTACTGCGCGAGCCATGATCTACAACATAAATATAGCAAAGACAACTTAGACTATTGTTCTAGATAATGAGTTTAGTTAATCATATTACTTAAAAACTCCCACTCAAATTGACATCCCTTCGGTCATTCGAGTGTAACATGATCCAAATCCACCAACTCAAGTCCGATCATCACGTGAGTTGAGGTGGTTTCAATGGTGAACATCTTCATGTTGATCATATCTACTATATGACTCATGTTCGACCTTTCGGTCTCTTGTGTTCCGAGGCCATGTCTGTACATGCTAGGCTCGTCAAGTTTAACCCGAGTGTTCCGCACGTGCAACATGGCTTACACCCGTTGTATGTGAACGTAGAGTCTATCACACCCGATCATCACGACGTGTCTCGAAATGACGAACTTTCGCAACGGTGCGCACTCGGGGAGAACACAATTTTTATCTTGAAATTTAAGTGAGGGATCACCTTATAATGCTACCGTCGTCCTAAGCAAAATAAGATGCATAAAAGGATTAACATCACATGCAAATCATAAGTGACATGATATGGCCATGAACTTGTGCTTTTGATCTCCATCTCCAAAGCACCGGCATGATCTCCATCGTCACCGGCATGACACCATGATCTCCATCATCTTGATCTCCATCAACGTGTCGCCATGAGGTTGTCGCGCCGACTGTTGCTTCCACGACTATTGCTAACTCATAGCAATAAAGTAAAGCAAAAACGGCGAAAATAATTAAAGACAACTCTATGGCTCCTGCCAGTTGCCGTACTCATCGACATGCAAGTCGTGATATTCTATACAACACATGATCATCTCATACATCACATATATCTCATCATGTAATTGGCCATATCACATCACAACATACCATGCAAAAACAAGTTAGACGTCCTCTAATTGTTGTTGCAAATTTTACGTGGCTGCTACGGGTTTGCAAGAACCGTTCTTACCTACGCAAAACCACAACGTGGTGTAGTGATTGCTTTTTGATCTTCTAAAAGAACCCTCTTCATTGAAATCGATTCAACTAAAGTGAGAGAGACAGACACCCGCTAGCCATCTTTATGCAACGAAGTTACATGTCAGTTGAAGGAACCTGTCTCGCGTAAGCGTACGCGTAATGTCGGTCCGGGCCGCTTCATCTCACAATACCGCCGAATCAAGTATCAACTTGTAACGGCAAGCAATATGTATACACCCACGCCCACAACTCGTTTGTGTTCTACTCGAGATCCCATCTACGCATAGACCTAGCTCAGATGCCACTGTTGGGGAACGTTGCATGGGAAACAAAAATTTTCCTACGCACACACAAGATCTATCCATGGTGATGAGCATCTACGAGAGGAAGAGTGAATCTACATACCCTTGTAGATCGCTAAGCGGAAGCGTTAAGAAACGCGGTTGATGTAGTCGAACGTCTCCGCGATCCAAATCGCAAGTCGTCCCTCGATCCGATCATGAACTAGTGCCGAACGGACGGCACCCCCACGTTCAACACACGTACGGCTTGATGACGCCTTCACCTCCTCGATCCAGCGAGCGATGATGAAGTAGTAGATGAGTTCCGGCAGCACGACGGCGTGGTGATGGCGGTGAGGAACAATCTCTGCAGGGCTTCGCCAAGCACTACGGAGATTATGACGGGAGAACTAGAGGGTTAGGGTTGCCGACACACGGCTTGGGAAATCTTAATGTGTCCCGTGTGCTAGCCCTGCCCCTCTATTTATATGTTGAGCCCTGGGGTCTAAACTTGGAGAGAAAACCTCCACAAGGTCGGTTTTGCCCGCACAAGGTCGGTTTGGCCCGCACGGAAAGAGTCCAACTCGGATTCCAGCAGTATCGCGTACAAGCGGTAGTACCGCTTACGATAAGCGGTAGTACCGCCTGTAGCGGTAGTACCGCTGCTACGGTAGCGGCAGTACCGCTTGGGCGGTAGTACCGCTGCTATAGTAGCGGTAGTACTGCCTTACCAGCTTAAGGCAGTAGCAAAACTTCCTTTTGCACTTCCAAAACCTCGTGGGCTTTATCCCTTTGGCCCATATAAAGTGTTGCTGCACCCAAACACTTCGGTAAACACCCGGAACCCCTTCCGGTGAATTCCAGAACCCTTTCGGAGATCAAAACACTATTATCACATATATCAATCTTTACCTCCAGAATGGTCGAGAGGTAAAGATTTATATATGGGAAGTCATATTTTGGGTTCCGGAAAAAGGTGTAGTTTTTTTTCGGTATTGTACCGGGAAGCTTCCAGAAGGTTCCGGAGGGGTCCGGAAGTCCACAAGTGGGTCCACCACGTCCCAAGGGCTGGCATGGGCTAAGGGGAGGCGCCCTGGCCTTATTGGGCCAGGCGCACCAAGTCCTCAAAAGCCCACGCAGCTAGGGAAGGAAAAAGGGAGAGTCCTAGTAGGAATAGGATTGGACTTTGGAGTCCAAGTCCACGTGTGTACTATTCACGGTTACTGTTCACATGGCACTATTCCTTCTACTCCAAGCCCCTACACATATATAAATAGATGAGTGGGGGGCGCCCCAAAGGAGAAACAACATTGTCTTAGCCGTGTGCGGCGCCCCCCTCCACAATTCCGTCCCTCGGTCATATTTTCGCAGTGCTTGGGCGAAGCCCTGCGGAGATAGCATCACCATCACCGTCACCACGCCGTCATGCTGCCGGAACTCATCCACTACCTCGCCATCTTGCTGGATCATGAAGTCGAGGACGTCACCGAGCTGAACGTGTGCTGAACTCGGAGGTGCCGTACGTTCGGTACTCGGTCTGTTGGATCGTGAAGTTGTTCGACGACATCAACCGCGTTGTTCTAACGCTTCCGCTTACGGTCTACGAGGGTACGTAGACACACTCCCCCTCTCGTAGCTATGCATCTCCATGGATAGATCTTGCGTGTGCGTAGAATTTTTTTTGTTTTCCATGCAACGTTCCCCAACAGTAACATGTGTCTTGACCGATAGGGTGGGCAGAAAAATCGTGAACCAAAAAATCAATCGAAAAAACCGGGACGAAAGTCGAAAAAGGTTGGGAAATGTTGAAAACCGAACTTAGCTCATTAGGCCGAGATATTGCACCAAGGCCTAGAAAACTAAGTCGAATAGACGATAGCTCATCTACCAGCTACACCTACGTGTAGTCTTACCTCAGCCCAAATGTACGCAACCCCCAACCCTAATGCGTTCCATTCTTCACCATAGCGCCGCCGCCTCCGTTCGCCTACCTCGCATAGTCCCATCACCCGCCAGAACCCATGACTTGTACGCGACGATGGCCATGGCTCCTGTTGGGGAACGTTGCATGGGAAACAAAAATTTTCCTACGCACACACAAGATCTATCCATGGTGATGAGCATCTACGAGAGGGAGAGTGAATCTACATACCCTTGTAGATCGCTAAGCGGAAGCGTTAAGAAACGCGGTTGATGTAGTCGAACGTCTCCGCGATCCAAATCGCAAGTCGTCCCTTGATCCGATCACGAACTAGTGCCGAACGGACGGCACCTCCGCGTTCGACACACGTACGGCTTGATGACGCCTTCACCTCCTCGATCCAGCAAGCGATGATGAAGTAGTAGATGAGTTCCGGCAGCACGACGGCGTGGTGATGGCGGTGAGGAACAATCTCTGCAGGGCTTCGCCAAGCACTACGGAGATTATGACGGGAGAACTAGAGGGTTAGGGTTGCCGACACACGGCTTGGGAAATCTTAATGTGTCCCGTGTGCTAGCCCTGCCCCTCTATTTATATGTTGAGCCCTGGGGTCTAAACTTGGAGAGAAAACCTCCACAAGGTCGGTTTTGCCCGCATAAGGTCGGTTTGGCCCGCACGGAAAGAGTCCAACTCGGATTCCAGCAGTATCGCGTACAAGCGGTAGTACCGCTTACGATAAGCGGTAGTACCGCCTGTAGTGGTAGTACCGCTGCTACGGTAGCGGTAGTACCGCTTGGGCGGTAGTACCGCTGCTACAGTAGCGGTAGTACTGCCTTACCAGCTTAAGGCAGTAGCAAAACTTCCTTTTGCACTTCCAAAACCTCGTGGGCTTTATCCCTTTGGCCCATATAAAGTGTTGCTGCACCCGAACACTTCGGTAAACACCCGGAACCCCTTCCGGTGAATTCCCGAACCCTTCCGGAGATCAAAACACTATTATCACATATATCAATCTTTACCTCCGGACTCTTCCGGAGACCCTCGTCATGTCCGGGATCTTATCCGGGACTCCGAACAACCTTCGGTCACCAACACAATAACTCAACTATACTAATCGTCACCAAACGTTAAGTGTGTAGACCCTGCGGGTTCGAGAACTATGTAGACATGACCGAGACACCTCTACGATCAATAACCAATAGCGGGACCTGGATGCCCATATTGGCTCCTACATATTCTACGAAGATTTTTATCGGTCGAACCTCTATGTCAAGGATCCAGTTAATCCCGTATGCTGTTCCCTTTGTTCTTCGGTATGTTACTTGCCCGAGATTCGATCGTCGGTATCTCTATACCTAGTTCAATCCCGTTACCGGCAAGTCTCTTTACTCGTTCCGTAATACAAGATCTCGTGGCTAACATTTTAGTCACATTGCTTGCAAGGCTCATTGTGATGTTGTATTACCGAGTGGGCCCTGAGATACCTCTCCGTCACACGGAGTAACAAATCCAAGTCTTGATCCATGCCAACCCAACAGACATCCTCGGAGATACCTGTAGAGCACCTTTATAGTCACCCAGTTACGTTGCGACGTTTGATACACACAAGGTACTCCTCCGATGTTAGGGAGTTGCATGATCTCATGGTCAAAGGAACAGATACTTGACATGCAGAAAACAATAGCAATAAACTGACACGATCATATGCTACGTTCGTAGTTTGGGTCTTGTCCATCACATCATTCTCCTAATGATGTGATCCCGTTATCAAATGACATCTCATGTCAATGGCTAGGAAACCTTAACCATCTTTGATCAACGAGCTAGTCAACTAGAGGCTTACTAGGGACACAGTGTTGTCTATGTACCCATACATGTATTTGAGTTTCCAATCAATACAATTATAGCATGGATAATAAACGATTATCATGAACAAGGAAATATAATAATAACCAATTTATTATTGCCTCTAGGGCATATTTCCAACAGCTCCCTCATGGCCGAAGGTTGTGCTTGTATCTCCCGATGCACATCGTTCGCTCGTTTCGCACGGCTTCCACGTGCAACGGCCATGGCTGCCTTCATGGTCGAAGATGACATTCATAGCACTCGCATAGCGGGCGGCGGCCTGCCTGCAACAATTTATGGCAACAGTTCCTTCCTCTTGCCATTTTTGCCTGCGCTTGATTCCTGCTTGTATGTTCCATCGTTTCTTGCTCAAGATTTGACTCATGATTTGTTCCTCCTAGAAAATATCGGTCCTCTTCTGTCATCTTCGAGGACCGAATCGAGTTCTCGATGCAAAAAATTATCGGTTTTGTATTTCTGGAGTAAACGATCAGTCATCACATATACAAAATAACCGAATTTCTTTATTACTTGAAGAATCAAACCGATCGGTTCGGTTAGACCGAACGCCCAATCTAACCGAAATACCTTGAAGTGACCAAAGGGACCCACCGAGATGATGACCAAATCAAAATCATGGGGCAAAATCTCAAATTGTACACCCCAATTGATCGTGAGAGCTTAAAACCCTATAGAGCTTATAGTGAATTAAAGAATGGATATACGTAGCACAGTACGCTGTACTGTTTATTGCCAAAGAAAAGGGCAAGGCTGTAGCCTGACAACCTGAGGCGATTGGATATTTTCCTTGGTATGGCACATAAGACGACCGGAGACCCGGTTGGTTTACCGGGAGTCGTCGTTGCTCTTGCATGATGCATGGCCCAGCGTTATCTCCAGCCTTGACTAACCGGAGACAAATCAGCCATCGCGTCTGCCACAAAGACGAGTGCGTTTGATCTTCAACAGCGACATGCACCAGCGCACTAGCAGCTACCACAGTCTACACTCGTGTGCACCACACGAGAGTGCATGCACCATCTCTCGCTTGAAACGGGTGTGCTAGAAAATTAATGTCTGTGAAAAAGTTACTAGCGAAAATTGAGGGACCATTATGGTCTTCTCCCCGCTCCCCATCAGGATCATATGTCTATAAATACGACCCTCCAGCAAACAGCAGGATACACGCAGCGCAAACTCATCGGAGGGTAGTAGTAGCAACCAGCCCAAACGAGCTCGGATGGGGTCCTTCGCCAGAGCTGCGCGATTCCTGGTGCTCCTCCAGATCGCTCTGTTCGTCATCTCCGCCGTGATCATGAGCGGCCCCGTCTGCCACGGAGCCCACCCAGCGATGGGTGCGTAGTGCTTCCAAACTGTTCATTTCATCCTATTCTTCGTCGTCTCCAAGCTACTTCAAACTTATGACAGCGTTCTAAAATCGAGTAGTTACTTTATACTCCCTCCATAATGAAATATAAGAGCGTTTAGATCACTAAAATAGTGATCTAACTGAATGGATATATTCATGGATGTTTGTGTTTTCCTTTCAGGTGGTGCTACCGATGACCCTAACCGTCCAGTCTGCCTTCACGAACCGTGCGAGCGTGGTGGACCCTACACTGGCCGTGGGTGCGGCACCCACTATAGGTGCCCACCGGGTGTTCAACCATAACACCCACAAACACCCCTCTCCCGAGCAATGGAAGGATTGCACGGCATGGATGCATGTTATTAGGATAAGTTACTGCCACGACTTCATATGCTGAACCGACAACAATATCGTCTCGTGTACCAACACGTTTACTACTATGAATAAAACTGGATGTCTAGCCCTGATATGAATGGTTGTTCGGTTGAGAAATAAAGAGGCACGCTGTTCCTAACAAATAAACATGCAGAGGGAGCGAGCGTATTGTCTGGTTAGGTATCTTTCTGCATATCAGACTCAGTCTAGCTCTACAGGGTTGTCGTGGTTTTCTCACGGCAGATGCCATAGGATGGCTAAAAGTGTGGGGCGGTAAGGCTACGGTGGAGATCCGGGACGGGATTGGGCAATAGCACACAGTGGTTTACCCAGGTTCGGGGCCCTCGCGTGGAGGTAACGCCCCTACTCCTGCATGTCTGATGTATATGGGGAGTATGTGGTCGTACATGGCTGCTCCTAGAGCTGTTTGGAGGAGTAGGAGGAAGGAGGCTCTGAGCTCTCCTTCTTCTCCTGGAGTGTGAGAAAGAGAGGGAGTGAGACTCAATGGGCTGCATCCCCCTGGTGCACCTTATAAAGGGGTGCCCAGGGGACAAGGGGTGGCCCACATGGCCTAACAATCACTATTTGAGATGACATATGACGTATGAACAGTGCCTGCTGCTCATCAACAGTGCTCCACTGTAGAGCATGGCAGTCTCGTCTGCAGGTCCGACGTGATGTTGTGGTTGACTTCGGGCAGCCGGCTCGCTGGAGCAGCCGGCCGCGGGCGTGAGCCTGAGCAGCCGGCCCAGGCAGGCAGGCACCCTGTCCGGCTCGCCGTCTTGGGACTACCCGGGGGTCATCCCCCCGACAGTAGCCTCTGAGCCTCCGGGCGACTCGAGGAGTCGGGCGGAGGGTCTTCGCTAGTGTTGTTGCAGAGTTTGTTGATGACAGCCGGCTATGGGCTGCAGCCGGCATGGCTTGCTTCCAGTGGGGGCACGCCAGCGCACCCACTGGGTGTAGCTTCCAAGCCTCCGGGAGACTCGAAGAGTCAGGCGGAGGGTCTTCGCTATCGCGGTAGCAGAGGTTCTTGATGACAGCCGGCTGCGGGCTGATAACCCACAAGTATAGGGGATCGCAACAGTTTTCGAGGGTAGAGTATTCAACCCAAATTTATTGATTCGACACAAGGGGAGCCAAAGAATATTTGCAAGTATTAGCAGTTGAATTGTCAATTCAACCACACCTGGAGACTAAATATCTGCAGCAGAATGATCAGTAGCACAGTAATATGGTAGTTTGATAGCAATAGCAATAATAGTAACAGTAGCAGTAACAGTAGCAGTAGCAGCAATAGTAGTAGCAATTGTGACAGTAGTAGCAACAGTAGTAACTTAGCAAAGAACAATATGTGAAAAACTCGTAGGCATTGGATCGGTGATTATGTTGGATAACATTCATCATGTAACAGTCATAACCTAGGGTGACACAGAACTAGCTCCAATTCATCAATGTAATGTAGGCATGTATTCCGTATATAGTCATACGTGCTTGCGATAAGAACTTGCATGACATCTTTTTTCCTACCCTCCCGTGGCAGCGGGGTCCATAAGGAAACTAAGGGATATTAAGGCCTCCTTTTAATAGAGAACCGGAACAAGGCATTAACACATAGTGAATACATGAACTCCTCAAACTACGGTAATCACCGGAAAGAATCCCAATTATTGTCACCTTGGGGTATGCGGATCATAACACATAGCAGGTGCTTATAACTTGCAAGATCGGATCAAGAACACAAATATATTCATGAAAACATAAATGGTTCAGATCTGAAATCATGGCACTCAGGCCCTAGTGACAAGCATTAAGCATAGCAAAGTCATAACAACATCAATCTCAGAACATAGTGGATACTAGGGATCAAGCCCTAACAAAACTAACTCGATTACATGATAAATCTCATCCAACCCATCACCGTCCAGCAAGCATACGAAGGAATTACTCACTCCCGGCGGTGAGCATCATGAAATTGGTGACGGAGGATGGTTGATGATGACGATGACGGAAGATCCCCCTCTCCGGAGCCCCGAACGGACTCCAGATCTGGCCTCCCGATGAGGAACAGGAGGTGGCGGCGGCTCCGCATCGTAAAACGTGATGAAACTTCTTCTCATATTTTTTTCTCTGGAATTGTGAATTTATAGGCCTGAGATTAGGGTCATCGGAGCCACGTGGGCCCCACAAGCCACCAGGGCACGCCAGGGGGGGTGGCGCGCCCTGGTGCCTCGTGGGCAGCAGGTGGCCCCCCTCCAGTGGATCTTGGCTCCAGCATTTTTTACTTATTCCATAAAAAATCTCCAAAAAGTTTCGTCCAATTCCAAGAACTTTTATTTCTGCACAAAAAACAACACCATGGTAGTTCTGCTGAAAACAGCGTCAGTCCGGATTAGTTTCATTCAAATAATGTAAATTAGAGTCGAAAACAAGAGCAAAAGTGTTTGGAAAAGTAGATACGACGGAGACGTATCACGGGCTGCAGCCGGCGCGGTTCTTTCCAGTGGGCGCGCACCAGCGCACCCACTGGGTGTAGCCTCCCGAGCCTCCGGGTGACTCGAAGAGTCGGGCGGAGGGTCTTTGCAGTTTGTTGCAGTAGATGGTGGCGTTGAGGGTCTCGACAGATTTCCCCCAGAAATGATCACGCAAAGGACGCGGAGTCCGCCGGCTGGTGGGCGCGGAGTGCCGTCGGGCGCGGACGCGGATTCCGCCGGCAGGTGGGCGCGGAGCGCCGCCGGGCACGGACGCGGAGTTCACCGGCTGGTGGGCGTGGAACGCCGTCGGGCGCGGACGCGGAGTCCACCGGCTAGTGGGCGCGGATCCCTGCTATCTTTCCAGTGGGGGCGCGCCAGCGCACCCACTGGGTGTAGCCTCCGAGCCTCCGGGCGACTCGAAGAGTCGGGTGGAGGGTCTTCGCTCTCGTTGGAGTACACGGTGGCGTCGAGGATCCCGGTGGTGGCCGGCGGCGGGCCTGCAACCGGCGCGGCGTGCCGGCACACCCACTGGGTGTAGCCTCCGAGCCTCCGGGGAGGGGGGGGGGGCTCCCACGGAAATGATCATGCAAAAGACAAAGTTAGACAGTGCAGATATATTAAGTATTTGGTTTTGGCAGTGCAAGTTTTATGCAGAGGGTGCCGACTCAGCTTCGTCCAAGCCTCCTTCAGTCTTTTTCATGTCCCCTCCGCTCTTTGGCTTTTGCTCTTGCCAGCCGGACAGCTGGGAGCCGGTCTGTAGCTGAGGCGAAGAGTGGGTCGCGGAGTGGAGCGTACAGTACTCGGACTCTAGGAGCAGATTCAACCGAGCAGATACTCACAAAGGAAACGACCGGGTCGCCCAAGCAGTTTTCTTCCCCGGACATTTTCACGTGGGGTGACCTCCAGCTTTTGCTCTCGCTAGCCGGACAGCCGGGGTGCGGTCTGTAGCTGAGACGAAGAGTGGGCCTTTGGTACCGTGCACACTACTAAGCCGTCTGCGAGGAAGAACGTATCGGGCCAAACGGCCAGCCCTCGGGCCGAGACTAGCTGGCGTCGGGGTGGACAGTAAAGCAGCTGGAAACATGCGGAGGTAGCCCCCGAGGATGGCTCAGGGTTATCCGTTTTTACGCGCAGTGCAAAGATATAAGGACGGGAGCTCACATTGCTTTTGACGCAGACGAGGCGGAGGTGACCTCCGGCAGATGACCCGAGCCTCCGGGCGGTCGAGGGGCGCCCCAGCCGGTCGGGCCCGACCGGCCAGGCATCGAGGCGGACGGCCAGCCGGGCTGGCTCCCCAGCCGCCCAAGCGTTGAAGCGGGCAGGCAGGACCGGCCCAAACGGCCAGGCAACAGGACCGGAGGCAGCCGAGCCGCCCCCCTAGCCGGCCTGGCACAGCCGGACATGCGTCGACAGGCAGGCGATGCGGGCACAGCCGGCCTTCTCTTTCCTTTTTCTAGCCGGCAGCAACTTCTTCTTCTTCTTCTTCTTCTTCTTCTTCTTCTTCTTCTTCTTCTTCTTCTTCTTCTTTTCATCAACCGGATGGGCAGCCGGTCCCTTTTCTTTTCTTTCCTTTGCGTGGGCAGCCGGAGACGGCGGCTGGACAGCGGGAGCCGGCGGGGGCGTGCGGGCGGCGGCCTACTGCAGTGCATAGCGCGGGAGCCGGCGGCGGGGGCGCGCGAGGCGCAGCCGGCCGGAGGCGTGGCAGGGGGAGCTGGCATGGCGCGCGGGGTGGAGCCGGCTGACGGCGCACACGGCGCACGGAGCCGGCATGCAGGCGTGCGGTGAGGCCGGGATGGCGCCGGGAAGCAGCCGTCGGAGCGAGACAGTTAAATTAAGCGATGTTAATGATCGTATTATCTGTACCCCGCACTGGCTAACGCTGTGCCATAAAATGGCGGGAGATTATTGGAACGGCTCATGTGAGAGGAAGAACCAGCTGCCCACGTGGAAGATTCACTTTTGGTACATCCACATGCTCGAGTGTACCACGGTACAAGGACCCAAGCCTAGATTCTGTCACTACTGTTTGAACAGCGATGTAAAAGTGAACCAGTGTCTTTATTATTGATGAAGATTACATATATATATAACCCCCGAAGGGGTGCATCCAGGGGATGCGTCTGTTGAGATAGGAGGGGAACATACATGACGGTTAGCGAGAGGCTAACCGTAAGTCGGTTACAGAAGTGGAGATTAACACCATAATTAACTCCTTATTAGTTAAATTCCAACACTCCCCCTAATCTACACTTGTTCATGTAATATCATCATCTTCATTAGAGACTCCTCCAAAACCCTGTGGGAAAATGTGAGGAATATAGTGTTTCATATGTTGCTAAAACTCCTGCAAACCCAGTGGGAAAATAAGGAGAAAATAATGCAACATATAATAGTCGTTGTCTCCTTTAACTCAATATGAGAAAACCATAGAATTTAAGGGACAACAAATATGTCGTGTATACTTTCCTAAAAACCCCGGTCGGGAAAACAGAAAGTATGACATATGATCCTGTGTTGATATTACCTCATTAAAAACCTTTATGAGAACCTGTAAAGTAAACTCATGAAGGGGAAAAGAGTATAATATGATGATTTGAACAGGGACAATTCAAGAAGATACTCCCCCTGATTCTTGCAAATTTCGAAGCCGTCACATACCAATTCCATGAACATATTTCTGGAATGTTAAAGTTGGTAGAGACTTTGTGAACAAATCAATCGCATGATTTGACTTGCAAGATATGCAATATAGCGATATTGCTTATTACATAACCTGTTTGCATTCGGGCAACACAAGCAACATTATCTTTGAGATAATGGTTGGTGGATGTAGCCACGAGGTCTGTTTCGAAGACTTTCATGGGATGGCTACCACACCTAGTTGGAACACAAAGCTTGTCTACGATCTCACATAGTAGGGATCTGATCGATTTTTCCAATGATATTGGTAATCAGATTTCTCTGAAACTGAAAAACTAGGACAAGATATTTGATGCCTTGAAGATATCGGAAGATATTCTTGAGCCCCAACCAATTATGTGTGGTGGGTCCAACGGCACTAGGATATGGAAATTTATGTTCCAATATCGCATTCCCATCAACTCATGGTTTGAATGGATCTGTCTCTACGTCTAGAGAACGAAGCCATGCGAGTTATGGATGCATAAGATTTGTCCACAATGAATTTCTCTAATATATTTTGGATATAGACAAAATAGTGTACCATAATGTATGAGTGAAGGTGCTCGAGGTTTTACCCAGATCCTTCATCTCAAATTCTGTCATTAAGATGATCATGTGCTTCGTCAACAAACACACATGGGTAATCATCACTGTAGGAGTAATCCTTGTGGATAAGGAACTCACTATACGTCGGTTGTACCAAATGTAACGACAACAATAAGCCGTATGGTGACTTACTGATTTTACACAATGTATGTTGCGTTTTGCATTTCGATTCAGAAGTGAGATTCCATCGGGAACCATCTAAATCTGAATCTAGCGATCCACATGGATATGTAATCACTACATCTATGAACTGCATAGATAGATGATTTTGTACTGCCAATGATATAAGTTATCGGAAAGTGATTCCACCTCTGGAGAATAGTTGGGTATCTGCGTGAACCCTTGTGCTACAATACTTGCTCTATGTTTCACCACCTTGTTGTTCTCAATTCTGTTTCCAGAAGAAAACTGGTGTAGGTATTTCTTATGAATACCTTCCCATTATTGAGCAAGATTATTTCTACCTAGATTATACCCTTTGCTTGAGTTCAGTCCGAGTGATGTTCACACTTTGCCATGGCCATGGTCTTTGGACCTGAATCATGTGAAAGGTTTTTGCAATCTAGTTGAGAAATGTATGTCGACAATTATAGACTTCTGGTTATATGTTTCTCTAGAATCTATATATCAATATATAGTTGATGGAAATATCATTACCCATGGTGACTGCTCGCGATTTCCCAATGCGATTGAGTCGGGTATTCCGATATCCCGATCATTGTGTGCACTATGACCTGGGTTGGTGGAGGTTTCCCATCCACTTGGTGTATACTACCCATTAGGTGTCTGTCAACGTGAAGTTCACTTTCATTTACTGATTCAGACGCCTTGATATCCTTGCTTGCGAGAAGCTGAATCCTGATGTACTGTTGCCATACTTCTCCCCCTGTTGCTTTGAACGGGGAGTTGAGTGGTTTTAGTTGGTACCTCCACTCTTTCAGGCATATTTTTGCAGGATTGTAGGATTGTGTGACACCTTTATAGTCAGTAAATGAATCTGGCAGGTTATTTACAATGTGTTGCAAATCTTCTGAACACATGGTTCAGATCTTTGAGTACGTGGATTTGAGGCAGAAATGTGTTGAACATTCCACTAATTTCCTGGCATTTTTATGGTACTTGGACTCTCCCCCTAATGCCTGGAAATATTCCTCATTGAATCAGCATACTGGCCTTGAATAACTCCCCATCAGAGGGGCTTGAGGTATTGACGGAAATACAGTTATTCCTCACATAGATCCCAACTATATGCAGAGGGGCCAATGATGTATGCCGGGGTGGTGATATCGGTGTGTAACCGAATTACCGCAGATGGGAAATACTTGGTAGATTTCCACGTACCAAAGATAGAGGGGAATAATATTTATGCAGTTTGGTCATGAGCGTGTAAAACTACATGACTAACGTAAAGTTGGTAACTTGCAATTCCAAAGTAAAAACAATGCAATGAGCTTAATTCTTTGGATAAAGAATTCCACCAAACCATTTTGAGTCTAGACATTAGGACAAAGTGCTAAACTTCTATCCTAGGGCCATATTAAAGGCACGAAGGAGAATTCTGCAACGTTGTCCATTCGATTTGCTTGAAATCGATGGTCAGGATAATCAACAAATGTTTTTCGTGTGGATAAAGACACACTTGAGACCATCGTGTAGATGTGTCTTTAAAAAAAACATGGATACCTGAATAGTCTAGTCAATGATTGGGAAGAACCACTTACCTTGACTTGATGCATTCAAGGAGTTTGAGTGGTTCAGCATAGACTTTAAGGTGCACAAGCCTTAAAAGTAGCTTCGCTGTGTCATATGCAGTACACATAAAATCCAAATATTGTCATAATAGTAGAACTGATGGAATTGCTGATAGTTTCTGTTTCAACCCAATGTCATGATGACCAAGGCGAGTATGCCAAGTTTGTCATGCAAAAGACATTCTGAAAAACTATCTTATAAGCAACATGTGCTACGGGTTTTGTAGTATGTGTAGTGCAATCCTGATGATACATAGAGAATGTTTTGCCATATCCGTTGCATATGGTAAAGAGAAGATATTCCTCTTTGTTGTCATCATAAATTTCGCTATGGAAACTATTTTGACGGATATCTCTATAGTTTAGTAGGGTACGAGTTGACCCGGACACGATAAAGCATCCTTGATTCTACTCGAGTACCCATAGGGATAGTAAATATGACTCAAGTTGAGCCAACAATTACATCGCCGCGTCTAGCGATAGTTAAAATATCTCCTTTTCCCTCAGCGAGAATGGAAACATTTCACTCCCCTGAGTATAGAGTTCGCGGTGCATATGTCCACAAGGCACATATCATCTTTCATCAGATTGAACCCCGTAGAAATCTATATATAGACTTGAAGATTCTCAATATGAAAATCACTGTCAGATATATAGAATACATACAAATGTATTGTACCAAATTTGTAACATCCCCTTGTAATATGCTACAGTGATCATCTTCTAATCATGCCAAGTCATCTTCATTTGCAGTGCTAAATCATCATTTGTTCATATCTCATTTCAAATTCCACTTTAAACAAAAATTCAAAATGCAAGTCAAAATAAAAGTTGATCAAATTTGAAAACAAAATAGTTCATAATATTGCATATAATCCCAAAGCAATTGTAAAAATAAAACCAACATTAATTGAATTCCAAATCTGACCTCATTATCCAAAAACAGTAACCAAAACAGCACTATTAAATCCATTTCTACTTAGTTAAAATTCAGATGAAATTATTTAATCCCCAAACTCATTGTGGAAATGCAGAATATTGCAGAGGATTTATGGAGACTAGTTTCACATTTTTCAAAAGTCATTTGCTGCTAAAAGAAATTGCAACAGAAAAGAATATAAGAAAACAGAAAAATAAAATGAAAAACGGCCGCTGCGCACTGTGCTCCTGGGCTTTGAGTTGCTACAGGACCGTCCCAGCCCGCGCGGCGTCTTCTCCCACCTCTCGTCGCGCTGGCAGAACGCGCGCGCGCACCGCGCCAGCCCCCCCCCCCCTCGCTCCTCGCTCGACAGCGCGCCCCTGCGTCGCCGTGGAGGGATAAGGGCTAGCCCCCGCGCCCCCTGGCCTCTCCTTCGCCTCACTCTCCCCCGCTCTCCCTCCCTGTCTCTCCTCCCGAGCACCGCCATGGCCTCAGCCCTGTGAGCTCGCGGCCACCGGCGTCCATCTGTCCATCCGCCGTGTCCAGGAACTGCGCAGGCGAGCGCCTCTCCTCCCTCGCTACTGGATCGGAGCCGGCGAGCGCTCCTGCCATCGCCCTCGTCCTCTCCTTCCTCCTCGAGCTCCGGCCGCCGCCGCGTCGATCCGCCACCGCCGGAGCCTCCCTGAGCCCACTGCTATTCCTTGCGCTCCGCTGTGAGCCTCCGGCCGATCCCCTTCTCCCCCTAGCTCGATCTGGCACGCTGCTGTTGCTCTGTCGCCCGAACGCCGCCGTCCGTCGATATAGGGCCTCTTCGGCCACGCCACCGCCGTCGTTGGACGCGCGAGGTCGCCCGCAGCCGAACGCGCCAAACCCCGGGTCCGGAGACCCCCTGTAGGCGAAATCCGGCGCGTGCCCGAGCCCCTCCGCCGCGGGAATGGTCGCCGGCGTCGTCGCCGGCGCCGCTGCTGACCTGGCCCGACAGGTGGGGCCCCCTGGGTCGCTGACATAGGGCCCCACGGGCCCTGTTGAATCAGTCAACGGCTGACTAGGCAGTGCCCAGTCATTGCCAGTGGGTCCCGCGTGGGCCCAGTTGACTGGTCAGCGGGTCCGTTGACCGTTGACGCTGTGCTGACGTCATAATTCATTTTCTGCCGACTTTAGTAATTAAATTAATTCCAGAAATTCCAGAAAATGAATAAAGCTTTGAAAAATCATATAAAATAAACCGTAACTCGGATGAAAATAATTTATATATGAAAAATGATCAGAAAAATATGAAGAATCCGAATATGTCATATGCACTCATGTTAGAACCCTCTAAATAGATGAACATGGAACTTTTTGCCTGTTTCCGATAAATGAATAGTGCATGTCTGTGGTAGAATAATTCCAAAAAAATTCCTAAAACATCTAGAATATTTAGAGATGCAATGTATCACCCCTGCACATCACATAGGCATGTCATACATAGTGATAGCATTTGTTTGCTATATATTTATCTGTTTCCTCCCCCTCTTCTCTCCGGTAGACCCCGAGACCGACGTTGCCCCCGAGGACTGCTACGTCACCAACGACCCTTCTTCCCCCCTTCAGCAGAGCTTCCAGGCAAGCAAAACCCCCTTGATCATCCAGATATCACCCACTCTTTCTCTCTTATGCTTGCATTAGAATTTCTTCTGTTGTTACTCCGATAGCTCCTATTCTGATGCATAGCCTGATTTCGTCGCCTGCTATTGGTACATTACCGGCTATCCTATGATGCTTAGTTAGGTATGCTATGTTTCACCAGCTGGCCCTTCACCCTTGTCCGTTTGCCAGGCTTGTTATCGGGCCATGATCACTTTGGGTGATGATCACGGAAATGTTACATTACTGCAAACTTTAAACTGTTAAAGTCGGGCCGGCTCCAAGAGTGCCCGCGAGAGAATAATATTAAAGGCGGGACGGCTCCAAGAGCACCCGCGAGTGATATTATGGCGGAACGACAGGGCAGGCGGAGACCACCTAGGAGAGAGGTGGGCCTGGTCCTTGGTCGTGGTCCGTGTGTTATAAAGTCGGAGCGATAGGGGTCCTGTTCGTCTTCGCGAGTTACGAAACATGCCTAACGGATTTGGGTATTTGATCTGAGTTGGCCGCTGGCCTATACGCACTACCACCACGTGGGATAATGGTTATGGGACCCTCGGCGCCGTATGTATCAGCCGAAAGCTCTGTCAGACGTCCAGTTCAGCATTGCGGCCGGGATGGACCGGCGCCATCCAGGACAGGGGTGGTGCCTGGCTTCACCCTGCACGCAACGACCCGGAGTGCAAAGGGCGATGGGCCCAAGACCCCTGCGCATTTGGATGTAGACCGGCGAGGACCTCTCTGCTGAGCCTAGGTAGGACTACGTCGTGTCGATTACCCGAGGCCGGGCATTACCCAGCAAGTGTGTCCGTCCAGATGTAATCGAGCGTGTTGGGTAACAGTAGTGCACCCCTGCAGGGAAGTAATCTAATCGAATAGCCGCATCCACGGTAACAGGACGCTCGGAGTTGTATCCCGATCTACTACAATTATGAATGAATACTGTTACAATGTTAAACTGTTACTACTGCTCTCGGGATCACTTTCTCGCATGGTAGTCGAGGAAGGATCTCAGGGCATTACTATTATATATACTTATTATTATATGCTGCTATGTTCTACTCTCTTCTGATGCTATAAGATTGCTTCAAGATGCTAGTCTTCGATAGGCTAGGCCTTTCCCCCTCTGTTCTCGCATTTCTGCAGTTTAGTCCAAAGATATAGCCCTATTCCTTTGATACCGATGCATACTTAGTATAGTTCTGATGTAAGTCTTGCGAGTACTTTGGATGAGTACTCACGGTTGCTTTGCTACTTCTTTTCCCCATACCCGGTTGCTGTGATCAGACGACGGAGCCCAGGAGCAGGAGACCCCCGGAGGCACTTACTACTACGTTGAGCCCGCCGACCAGGAGTAGTTCAGAGGCCCTAGGCAGGAGGCCTTTGCCTTTTCGATCAGTGTCGCTGTTATGCTAGCCTTCCTAAGGCAAACTTGTTTAACTTTATGTCTGTACTCAGATATTATTGTTGCTTCCGCTAACGCTTGTTCGCGAGCTTATGTATTCGAGCCCTCGAGGCCCCTGGCCTGTAATATAAAGCTTGTATTATTTTATTTTGTGTTTTGAGTTGTGTTGTGATATCTTCCCGTGAGTCCTTAGGCTTGTTCATGTGCATTGCGTGTATGATTAGTGGACGGTCGAGCAGGGGCGCCACAAGTTGGTATCAGAGCCGACTGCCTGTAGGAATCCCCCTTTCCAACTCCTTGGCCGAAGTTGACTCTAGTCTTTCAAAAACTGATTTACTAACATGGCTGTGTGGCTTACGGGCCCACGTCGCCAATGGATGGGATTAGGATCTGTTGTTCCTCCTCCTTACTCTGGGACTCTGATCTCTCTTCTATTCGGGTTAAATATTTTGCTAACAATAACATTAGGTTCTCGTGATCACATCCACCCGGAGATTTCAATCAACCTTCTTTGAATTGTGGGCCAGGTTCTGCTTCACAGTTTTCACGGACCGCAGGATCCTTTTATCAAGGGCACCATGCGTCGTCCCCTACACATTCCTCGCCCCAGTAGTTTTATCCGACGTCGATATAGCCTTTGCTATGTCTCGTTGTTGTATTCCTCCACCGCGTGCCTGCGCGCCGCCTAGTTTGTCTAGCTGCGTGTGTTTACGAACTCACGTTGTCCGTTGGTATCCAACTCCGTGCATGGATCTGTATGTCTTTAATGACTACTAATATGTATCTAATGCACTCCTTGTTCATTGCTCATGTTACATCATGAATAGCCTCATTCATTGCAGTTGTTCTTGCCTAACTGCCTTTGTTGTTGTAGCAGGATGGCTGACGATCCTCCGCCACCACCCTATATTGCCGCAATGATGCAGCAGTTTGAACTGAACCGTCAGCTCAATGAGAGTCTGGTAAACCGATTAGAACGCAACGATGCTCGTCAGGAGTCTGGCCCGATATCACTTCAAGATTTCATGCGTCTCAATCCATCTGTTTACCGCAACTCCACGAATCCTATGGATACTGATGATTGGCTACGTGACATCCTGTTTGAGATGGAGTAAGCTAAGGTTGCCCCTGTCAGTTACGTCACCTTTGCGGCATTTCACCTGAAGGGTCCAGCTGCTCAATGGTGGGAAAGCCACAGGCGCATGCTGCCTGCTGGAACTGTAACCACTTGGCAGGAATTTCAGTCAGCCTTTCGTGCACGGCATATTCCTCAAGGTCTGATGGACCAGAAGAAGAAGGAATTCCGCAAACTCACACAGGGTAAAATGACTATGGATGAATATCAGAGGAAATTCCTTGATTTATCCCGCTATGCTGAGGATGACGTCTGCAATGATGCTCGTAAGCAGGAGAAATTTCATGAAGGACTGCGTCCTGATATAAAGCTCGCACTTGTTGTCCATGATTGCGCGGACTTTGCGACTCTTGTCAGCCAAGATTTTTGAGCTGAAACTGGTCTGACTGAGTACCAGGAGTCGCTCAAGCGCACTCGTGACGTTGGCTCGTCTTCGGGTCAGCCTGCTCAGAAACGTCAAGTCTGGATTCCGCATAATGTCCATCACCGACCTGCCCCTGCACCGAGGCCTTCTTATGTTGCACCTCGTCTGCCTCCACCACCAAGACAACTGAATATCCCAAGTAGACAGCCCAATACTGTGGCTTCTCGCCCCAATGATGGAAATTGCTTCAACTGTGAACAGCCAGGACACCCTGCTATCAACTGCCGCCAAGATCAGCCTCAGAATACACCACGTCCTCCTGATGGTCAAAGGAAGGGCCATCGAACCCATCATTCTAGAAATCGTAAGGCTAGGCCGCCTGCTATGGGTCGTGGCCAGGTCACTCATGTCAAAATGGAAGAAGCTCGTGAGTCCCCTAAAATCGTGATGGGTACTCTTCCAGTTAATTCAGTGGCAGCTTATGTTCTCTTTGATTCCGGGGCATCACATTCCTTTGTGTATCAACAATTTGCTCAGCTGCATGAACTATATCTAGAGTTGTTGCCCACCCCTTAGGAGATTAGCACTCCCCGTTCCAGGTGGCAAACCAAGATGGTAAGTCACAACAATCATATCAGAATTGAAGGATTGACGTTCCCTGCTTCACTCATTGCTCTCGGACCTTCCAACATAGACATTATTCTCGGTATGGACTGGTTGACAGCCCATAATGCTATGATCAACTGTGCTGCCAAGACAGTCCAGCTCACACACCCTTCCGGCCAGACAATCAACTATTCAACTCAGATAATTCAGAATGCCGAGAGCCAGATATATGCTCTAAATGCATTGAACGCTTCACGTCTTGAGGGAATAGAGAACGTTCCAGTTGTTCGAGACTTTCAAGATGTCTTTCCAGAGGAACTCCCAGCAGTACCACCTGTCAGAGCTGTCGAATTCGTCATCAACTTGAAACCAGGCACTACTCCTATTGCCAAGCGCCCATACAAGATGCCACCTCATGAACTCCTTGAACTTAAGGAGGAAATTGACAAGTCACTTCGTAAGGGTTTCATTCGCCCCAGTTCTTCTGCTTGGGGGGCACCTTCTCTCTTTGTCAAGAAGAAGGATGGTATGAATCGTCTGGTCCAAGATTACCGACCTATCAACTAGGCAACAATTCAAAACAAGTATCCGCTTCCCAGAATCAACGATCTGTATGATCAGCTAGCTGGTTCCTCAGTATTCTCTAAACTTGATTTCAGATTGGGATACCACCAAATCAGAGTTCGAAAAGAGGATATTCCGAAAACAGCCTTCGTTACTCGCTATGGTTCTTACGAGTACACCGTCATGTCCTTCGGCTTAACCAATGCTCCCTCCACATTCTCTCGACCGATGAACTAGATCTTCATGGATTACCTCGACAAGTTCATCGTGGTTTATCTCGATGATATTCTGATCTACTCCAAGAATGAAGAAGAAGACGCCGAACATCTTCGGCTTGTATTGGAGAAACTTCGAGAACATCAACTGTACGCCAAGTTTTCCAAGTGTGAATTCTGGTTATCTAAGGTGACCTATCTAGGTCATGTGATTTCCAAAGATGGTATTGCTATTAACCCAGAATGAGTTCAAGCTATTCTTGATTGGACTCCTCCGCAGACTGTTAAACAAGTCAGAAGTTTTCTCGGTCTCGCCAGCTATTGCCGCCGTTTCGTCGAGAACTTCTCCAAGATTGCTAAGCCACTGACTGATTTGCTCCACAAAGGCAAGTAGTTTGAGTGGACGGAAAAGTGCCAAGAAAGTTTTCAGACACTTAAAGACAAGTTGACCTCTGCCCCAGTGCTAGCACCCCTGGATTCCTGAAAGGACTTCGTGATTTACTGTGACGCGTCTCGTCAAGGCTTAGGCTGTGTCCTAATGCAAGAGCGCAAGGTGATTGCTTATGGCTCTCGTCAGTTGCGTCCTCATGAAGAGAACTATCCAACACATGATCTTGAACTTGCAGGAGTTATTTATGCATTGAAGTTATGGCGACATTACCTACTTGGTAATCGTTGCGAGATCTACACGGATCATCAAAAACTGAAGTACTTGTTCACTCAGCCATCTCTGAACCTCCGTCAGCAAAGATGGATGGAGGCCATTACGGACTATGACTTGGGTATTTCTTATACCCCTGGCAAGGCTAATGTAATGGCTGATGCTTAGTGGTTCCTAGAAAGGACAACCTGGATGATGATGGCACAGAGGGAAGGCGCTCATTCTTCCAGGATGATGTCATAATTCATTTTCTGCCGAATTTAGTAATTAAATTAATTCCAAAAATTCCAGAAAATAAATAAAGCTTTGAAAAATCATATAAAATAAACCGTAACTCGGATGAAAATAATTTATATATGAAAAATGATCAGAAAAATATGAAGAATCCGAATATGTCATCTGCACTCATGTTAGAACCCTCTAAATAGATGAACATGGAACTTTTTGCCTGTTTCCGATAAATGAATAGTGCATGTCTATGGTAGAATAATTCCAAAAAAATTCCTAAAACATCTAGAATATTTAGAGATGCAATGTATCACTCCTGCACATCACATAGGCGTGTCATACATAGTGATAGCATTTGTTTGCTATATATTTATCTGTTTCCTCCCCCTCTTCTCTCCGGTAGACCCCGAGACCGACGTTGCCCCCGAGGACTGCTACGTCACCAACGACCCTTCTTCCCCCCTTCAGCAGAGCTTCCAGGCAAGCAAAACCCCCTTGATCATCCAGATATCGCCCACTCTTTCTCTCTTATGCTTGCATTAGAATTGCTTCTGTTGTTACTCCGATAGCTCCTATTCTGATGCATAGCCTGATTTCGTCGCCTGCTATTGGTACATTACCGGCTATCCTATGATGCTTAGTTAGGTATGCTATGTTTCACCAGATGGCCCTTCACCCTTGTCCGTTTGCCAGGCTTGTTATCGGGCCGTGATCACTTTGGGTGATGATCACGGAAATGTTACATTACTGCAAACTTTAAACTGTTAAAGTCGGGCCGGCTCCAAGAGTGCCCGCGAGAGAATAATATTAAAGGCGGGTCGGCTCCAAGAGCACCCGCGAGTGATATTATGGCGGAACGACAGGGCAGGCGGAGACCACCTAGGAGAGAGGTGGGCCTGGTCCTTGGTCGTGGTCCGTGTGTTATAAAGTCGGAGCGATAGGGGTCCTGTTCGTCTTCGCGAGTTACTAAACACGCCTAACAGATTTGGGTATTTGATCTGAGTTGGCCGCTGGCCTATACGCACTACCACCACGTGGGATAATGGTTATGGGACCCTCGACGCCGTATGTATCAGCCGAAAACTCTGTCAGACGTCCAGTTCAGCATTGCGGCCGGGACGGACCGACGCCATCCAAGATAGGGGTGGTGCCTGGCTTCACCCTGCACGCAACGACCCGGAGTGCAAAGGGCGATGGGCCCAAGACCCCTGCACACTTAGGATGTAGACCGACGAGGACCTCTCTGCTGAGCCTAGGTAGGACTACGTCGTGTCGATTACCCAAGGCCGGGCATTACCCAGCAAGTGTGTCCGTCCAGATGTAATCGAGCGTGTTGGGTAACAGTAGTGCACCCCTGCAGGGAAGTAATCTATTCGAATAGCCGCGTCCACGGTAACAGGACGCTCGGAGTTGTATCCTGATCTACTACAATTATGAATGAATACTGATACAATGTTAAACTGTTACTACTGCTCTCGGGATCACTTTCTCGCAGGGTAGTCGAGGAAGGATCTCAGGGCATTAGTATTATATATACTTATTATTACATGCTGCTATGTTCTACTCTCTTCTGATGCTGCAAGATTGCTTCAAGATGCTAGTCTTCGATAGGCTAGGCCTTTCCCCCTCCGTTCTGGCATTTTTGCAGTTTAGTCCGAAGATATAGCCCCATTCCTTTGATACCGATGCATACTTAGTATAGTTCTGATGTAAGTCTTGCGAGTACTTTGGATGAGTACTCACGGTTGCTTTGCTACTTCTTTTCCCCATACCCGGTTGCTGTGATCAGACGACGGAGCCCAGGAGCAGGAGACCCCCGGAGGCACCTACTACTACGTTGAGCCCGCCGACCAGGAGTAGTTCGGAGGCCCTAGGCAGGAGGCCTTTGCCTTTTCAATCAGTGTCGCTGTTATGCTAGCCTTCTTAAGGCAAACTTGTTTAACTTTATGTCTGTACTCAAATATTATTGTTGCTTCCGCTAACGCTTGTTCGCGAGCTTATGTATTCGAGCCCTCGAGGCCCCTGGCTTGTAATATAAAGCTTGTATTATTTTATTTTGTGTTTAGAGTTGTGTTGTGATATCTTCCCGTGAGTCCTTAGGCTTGTTCGTGTGCATTGCGTGTATGATTAGTGCATGGTCGAGCAGGGGCGTGTGACACCCTGGTTTTGGCAACTTTTTCTTTTCGAAATCTTTCTGGCTTTATTTGCAATTTGGATGGATTTTGAACCTTTTCAGTTGACTTTGGACTTATGAATTCCTCTCAGTGATCCAAAGCCCTCAGCATCTTGCCAAAATCTTGTCACTCACCATCTGGATCAATTTCCAATTCTTTATCTTTCCCAAATATTCATTTTCTTCTTTTGGGAAAATCTGTCATCACTATGGGTTACAAAGCAACCTATAGTTCTGATGATCAGAAAAATCCCAAATTAATCCCGGACCGTCTTGTCCTCATCTACTCCCACAATCTTCAAAAACATTTCATGGTCCAGTATAAAATTTTGTCCAGAAAACTCCATTTGCTCTCTGGACAGTACTGATCATTTGTGAAGGAGCTCATATTTTCCCTACTCAGTTAATTCCCAGAAAATTCCCTGAGCTTCTAGGGAACCTATCTTTCCTCAATATCCAAAAATATCACCTGGTCCAGTACAAATTTTCTCCAGCAATATTCTGTGAAGTTTCTGTTCAGTTGGAACCTCTGTGAAGGAAGTACCAGCTAGAGGTATCCAATTGAGCTGAAATTTTTATGGCATCTTCTCCTCACCAAATGACCCTGCCACACCAAAATTCAGCTCCAGAAGATCACCCAGATGAGTGCTATAAGCTCATCTAGGTTTCTGGTTCAGTACAACACTTGTACATGAACTATATCCAAATCTTGATCAAATTTCCTTAAACCTTACCAGCTTATAGTCCTTCCAAAGCAGAACACCCCAGACATCTCCATTGGCTCCATCTCCAGCTCACCTCTCCTCTAGATCTCTCTCAAGTTTCCTGTCAGAAACTGTAGCTGAAGCTACACTTCGGTTCAGAGTGAACCTAGTCGAACCAGAGGCATAGAGAGGCTAAGTGATCGAAGGAGAAGCTGCTAGACAAGAAACGCCAGGCTTGCGTGGCTTGCAGACACCAATGCCCGTGGTGAGCATGGGACTGGCATGCCAAATCGCGTGCTCTGCACCTCGCTCGCCTCTGATGCGTCGCGTCCGTCTTCCTCGAGCGATCTCCCCTTGTCCTAGCTCGCCAGCGTCTTCTCATACATCCACCTGGCCGTCCTAGAGCTTGGCCCTCGCCGGAATCGCTCTCGCCGGCCGCCACGCACGCGGGCACTGTGCCGCCCGTGCGGGCATAGTGTCTTTGCGGCGCGTCGTCTTCCTCCACTACCCGCCACTGGCCGCCTTAACTCCTCCTGCTCTCTCCTATCCCATCGCCCCTGCCCGGCCAGCCAGCGAGGCGTCCTGGCGCCGGCAACGTGTCCCGGTTCCCGCCGTTTCCAGAGAGCTCGCCCGAGCTCGCCTCCTGCCTATAAAAGGCCTCCCCGGCCTCTCCAGAGTTCCTCACCCCACTCCTCCTCCTCCTCCCAATCGTCCTCCCGAGCAGCGAGCCACGGCCGAGAGGCCCTCTGGCCTCGAACCTCGCCAGAGATCCGCCGCCACCCGAGTTCTGTCTCCCCGCCGATTCACTCTCTCCCAGCCTCCACCGACTTCACCATCGAGCTCAGATCATCCTCCTGGTCACGCCCGACCTCTTGCCCGAGCGAATCGTTGCCGGAACCGCCGTCTCCGACGACACCCGAGCGCCGCCGCCGCCGGAGAGGAAGGGGACGACGTCATCCGGCCGTCTCTCGCGAAGCCACGGGTACGTGCGTGTTCATCTCGGAGTGCTCGTTCCATCCCTGCTCTTTCCCGACCTCGCCGTCGACTACATCGCCGGCGACCATCACCGGAGCGCCGCGGTCTTCTGTTCCCTCCCCTCCCACTTTTAAACCTGACCGCGGGGCCCGCTCGTCAGCCACACGTCGAAGGGGTAAGTGGAGACGCCCGGGCGAATTACGCCTTCGGCGTGGCCCCCTGAGAGATTTTCTGATTTTTCTGTTTAGTCCAAATTTTGACCAGAACTTTGACCATCAATAACTTTTAAACCATAAGTCCAAATCAATTGATTCTTTTTGCTCTGAGTTTGTCTTGAGCTCCTCTATTTTCTTGCAAAATTTGGTATTTTTCCCATGCACACAGAATTTCTGGTGAACAGAACAGTAGTATGTGACATTTTCAATTGCATTTTAAAAATATTTTCAGAAGGAGATTCTTTTGGATTTGAAGCCCAGGAGTTTGTGGACAACCCAACAGAGCAAGGCAAGCCATGTCATCCATTGCATGAAGCATTTCAATAGTGTTGGTTATTTAATTGAATTTCATGCATTATTTTTAATATGTGCTAATTCCTAGTAAATTATGTAATTGCCTAGCTACTGTCATATTAAATTATTCCTGATAAATATCCATACTGGTTAAGTTCTTGACAACACTAAACTTAGTTGGTTGATCAAGAGCCACCTACCCGGACTTTTCCGTGCAGCCACATTTGCTGGTATGGGACGGCCTTGACTTGGTCTGGCTTTGTGCTCTTTTATTGGTACCACCAAACTAGGGAGGGTTATGCGTGCATGCTGCCCTGATCAGGTAGACGGCGATAATCCTGTGAGCCCAGTTGAGTTATTTTGCCGGCGTCCCCGTTTGGGACAGTTTGTTTGGCCACGACGGTGGCAGGTGTCACGGGGTGACACAGGGGCCACCCAGGACATGACCTTGGGAGGTTATGATTATCGGTGGTACGATAGAGGGGTCACGGGTCAGGCAGGTTTCGTTGGAGCACCACCGGTCCACCCGAATGGGATCACGAGGCCAGGTACTCCACAGTGTGGGTAAAGTGCGCAACCTCTGCAGAGTGTAAAACCTATTCGAATAGCCGCGTCCACGGTATTGGACAGTCCGTTTAGGCCTCTCTAGGATGGTCAACCGTAATGATAATAATGATGGAAGAACTTGTCTTATGTTCGGAAGTGCTCTGTGGATTGTGAGCATTCCGAGGGTTGTGGGACAACCCAGATGAGAGTAAGTTGGTACTGAGTACCAGTAAGTGAGCAACCTAATCTTTTAATCTGTTGATTGCCATGCTATTGTTTGTTGCATTGTTTTGGTTGCCATGAGCTTGCGAGTACATTCCAAGTACTCACCTGGCGTATCATGCCAGATGCAGGAGAAGCCGAGGACGGAGGTCCCGATGGTTCGTGCTACGCTAACTAGGCCGTGTCCATAGCAGTGTCCCTATGGATGGAGTTTCCCGCGCTGTGTTCCGCTACGCCGTAGTTCTACCCAGTAGTATCGAGGCCCTGCTATGTTCCATAAATAATGTAGATATTGTCATAGCATGTGCAGTGCTTCTGGCCTCGCTATCATGTAAATTATGAGCTTATACCCGAGATATTTTAATAAAGTTCAGTTCAGTTTTGTTCCAAGTTGTTGTGAGTGTTTCCAGAAGACATGATCTTTGGGTTGGAAACACTGGTAAACCGGTTCTCTGAGCCGGGGTGCCACAATGCTTGGTATTAGAGCCGCGCTGACTGTAGGACACCCTAGTTAACCCTGTGCTAGAACCGCGAGTAGTTTAGAGTGTTGGAGTGTCTTGCTTGCTGCATCTGATTTCTGCATTGCATGGCATGCATATAGTTTTTATTGTGCTAACCGCTGGTTTAATGAGTGTAGATGGCACCAGTTCCGTACCACTATAATCATGAGCCGGCACCGTTCACTTTTCCAGTACTGCTTCATAGCGTCTGGCTTCGGCTGTCTCCCAACGGCGAAGACCCAGTGTTCCAGGTGTTCCGAGAGAAGCTCGCTGGTTCAGTATTTGAGTATCACGCGTAAGCCTTTCTGACTACGAGTTCAGATATTGGCAGCTACTCCCGTTCTTCCAAGGGCGGAACTGCTTCTACTCCGGAGTTGACGATCCAGTTTGCTGCGATGGAGGCTCCAACTGACTTGCGCTTCCACGAGGTCGAGATGCAGACTCATCCAGGTTTCTTTCACTACCCCACCCTGTCACCTACGACAGGGCGAGTCCTTTTCGCACCCGTTGATCCGGCGAGTGATCGTGCCACTGGTGTTTTATCTCGTTATCGGAACGCCAGTTACCGTATGATCACTTCTCTAGCCGAGGAGCTGACTTCTGTCCGCGAGGCACTTGCGGCTGTTGCGGCAGCACAGTCTCCTCCTCCACCTCCGTTTTCACCTATGTACACTCCACCCATCCCATCTTCCGACACTCCTTCTAGTTCGTTCGGACCGCCAGGCTTTTCGTCTGGTAGCCGACGTGAGACCCCAGCAGAGTGGGCCTCACTCCTAGCTACTCCAGCTACTCCAATGCTGCGACGCCGTGCTTTTTCTCCTTCTGAGGGAGAACCTTCCCGTCAGCGCCGTCGTGTCTCCTTTGATCCGGAGGCCGAGGTGCACATCATCAGCTCAGATTTTGAGACAGAGTCAGACGACGAGGAGTCTTCAGTTTACCAGTGTTCGTGCCACCGACGCCACTAGAGTGGAGGCTTCAGTATCGGTGTATGCATCCTGCATCCTTGCATATGTCAACTGCCATATGAGCAGTGTAGTCATGATCATCCCCCTACTAGCTTGTCATGTATGATGTTGGGTTGCCTTGTATAATTATGTTGCTTTCTTTTTTCGCTCTTTTTATTTGGCTTCTTTTCTGGTGTCATACTACCCTGCGTTTCCTCATCGACTCAGTATTTTGCAATGGGAACAAAATTTAGGATGAAGAGGTGTAGTAACCAAGGCGGCGATGGAACTCCCGTTCGTCGATCCGCCCGACAGGCAGGACAGCCACCAGAAGATTTGCCACCTCCACCACCACAGTCACCTACCACTGATCAGATCATGAGAATGTTTGAAGAGAAAAGAAACCAAGATCTCATGGAATTTCTGAAAAGTATGCAGACTATGGTGGGTCAGAACAACCACAATGGGACACACTCTAAGCTGTCGGATTTTCAGCGGACCAAGCCACCCAGTTTTGGTCAAGCTGTGGATCCTATGGAAGTCGATGACTGGCTGAGGACTATGGAAAAGAAACTGGACATAGTTCGCTGTGATGAGGCAGATAAGGTTCCTTTCGTTACACACTACTTGGAAGGACCAGCAGCCGTATGGTGGGACAACACAAAAATATTATGGCCTTCTGGAGAGGATATTTCTTGGGAAAAGTTCAAAGAGACATTCCGCAAGTATCATATTCCTACTGGCATAATGAAGGTGAAGCAGAGGGAATTTCTTGCTCTTACTCAAGGGAATATGTCAGTGGGTGAGTATCTGAACAAGTTTAATAATCTGGCACGATACTCCACCCATGACGTGTCCACCGAAGAAAGGAAGATTGACCGATTCCTCGGAGGGCTGAATCATACCCTCCGCTGTCAGCTTTGTATGCTGGACTTTCCTGACTTCCAGACTCTGGTAAACAAGGCCTTTATAGCTGAACGAGAGCATAAGTCAGGATATAATGATCACAAGCGGAAGTTTGAACCCAAGAAGGACAACCGTGAGCAGTTTGTGCAGAAGCCACGTATCTGGCAACCAAGTTCATCTGAGTACAAGCCTGTCTGGAACAATGGCAACAACAACAAGCCTGTCAGCCAGGATAAGACCTTCGACAAACAGCCAGTGCTGGAGGATTGCCGCCGCAACAACACATGCTTTACTTGCGGCCAGAGCGGGCACTACTCCAAGCAATGCCCCACAAGAAATGGGAAGCCATCATCCGACTTCAAGCCACAAGTCAACAGTGTTGGACGCCGCCCCAATACGAACTTCTATCGCGGCCAAGTCCATCATATCTCCGCTGAGGAAGCCCGCGAAGCACCAAATGTGGTCCTTGGTATGTTTTCTGTTAATAACATACCTGCAATAATTTTATTTGATTCTGGGGCTTCTCATTCGTTTATTTCGCGGAGTTTTGCCACCTTGCACAAATTTCCTCCTTCCCTTTTGGACAAAATCATGGTGGTACAATCCCCTGGCTCCATGCTCAGAACAAATGTGATATACAAGAATCTGGAAATCTTGATACACGATGTAAAGTTTCCAGCTACTCTTGTTGCTATTGAGTCCCCGGAACTGGATATAATACTGGGGATGGATTGGTTGGTACCACACCAGGTGTGTATCAACTGTGCCACCAGGAAGGTGACATTGGTTAACCCGGCAGGCCAAACAGTGCAATTCACTGCTAGCAGAGTGATGTCAAAGAAGGGAATGGCATTCAAAGCCACAGCTACAGACATAAGTCTGGTTCCGGTAGTCAGTGAATTTCCGGACGTATTTCCAGAAGAGATACCGGGAATGCCACCTGATCGGAAACTAGAGTTTACTATTGAGGCTGTTCCCGGAACTGCTCCAATATACAAGAAGTTTCTGTTCAGTTGGAACCTCTGTGAAGGAAGTACCAGCTAGAGGTATCCAATTGAGCTGAAATTTTTATGGCATCTTCTCCTCACCAAATGACCCTGCCACACCAAAATTCAGCTCTAGAAGATCACCCAGATGAGTGCTATAAGCTCATCTAGGTTTCTGGTTCAGTACAACACTTGTACATGAACTATATCCAAATCTTGATCAAATTTCCTTAAACCTTGCCAGCTTATAGTCCTTCCAAAGCAGAACACCCCAGACATCTCCATTGGCTCCATCTCCAGCTCACCTCTCCTCTAGATCTCTCTCAAGTTTCCTGTCAGAAACTGTAGCTGAAGCTACACTTCGGTTCAGAGTGAACCTAGTTGAACCAGAGGCATAGAGAGGCTAAGTGATCGAAGGAGAAGCTGCTAGACAAGAAATGCCAGGCTTGCGTGGCTTGCAGACACCAATGCCCGTGGTGAGCATGGGACTGGCATGCCAAATCGCGTGCTCTGCACCTCGCTCGCCTCTGATGCGTCGCGTCCGTCTTCCTCGAGCGATCTTCCCTTGTCCTAGCTCGCCAGCGTCTTCTCATACATCCACCTGGCCGTCCCGGAGCTTGGCCCTCGCCGGAATCGCCCTCGCCGGCCGCCACGCACGCGGGCACTGTGCCGCCCGTGCGGGCACAGTGTCTTTGCGGCGCGTCGTCTTCCTCCACTACCCGCCACTGGCCGCCTTAACTCCTCCTGCTCTCTCCTATCCCATCGCCCTTGCCCGGCCAGCCAGCGAGGCGTCCTGGCACCGGCAACGTGTCCCGGTTCCCGCCGTTTCCAGAGAGCTCGCCCGAGCTCGCCTCCTGCCTATAAAAGGCCTCCCCGGCCTCTCCAGAGCTCCTCACCCCACTCCTCCTCCTCCTCCTCCCAATCGTCCTCCCGAGCAGCGAACCACGGCCGAGAGGCCCTCTGGCCTCGAACCTCGCCGGAGATCCGCCGCCACCCGAGTTCTGTCTCCCCGCCGATTCACTCTCTCCCAGCCTCCACCGACTTCACCATCGAGCTCAGATCATCCTCCTGGTCACGCCCGACCTCTTGCCCGAGCGAATCGCTGCCGGAACCGCCGTCTCCGACGACACCCGAGCGCCGCCGCCGCCGGAGAGGAAGGGGACGACGTCATCCGGCCGTCTCTCGCGACAGTAACGGAAGTCCGTAGCTTTCTGGGATTGGCAGGCTACTACCGTCGCTTCATCGAAGGCTTCTCAAAAATAGCCAAGCCATTGACAGAACTGTTGAAAAAGAACCACAAATTTGCCTGGACAGAAGAATGTGACAACAACTTTATGGAGCTAAAGACGAGGCTAACTACCACCCCTGTCTTAGTTCTTCCAGACATCCACAAGAGCTTCGACATATATTGTGATGCTTCCAGGCGTGGAATCGGCTGTGTCCTAATGCAAGAGGGAAAGGTTGTAGCCTATGCATCCAGACAGCTACGACCTCATGAAGATAACTATCCCACTCATGATTTGGAATTGGCAGCCGGGGTTCATGCACTAAAGATTTGGAGGCACTACCTCATTGGGCAGCGATGTGAGATATACACCGACCATAAGAGTCTCAAGTATATTTTCACCCAACCCGATCTCAATCTCAGGCAGAGAAGATGGCTTGAATAGGTCAAGGATTATGACCTTGGGATTAATTATCATCCGGGAAAAGCCAATGTGGTCGCCGATGCCCTCAGTAGAAAGCAAGGTACCCTAAATGCACTAATGGAGGGAATGCATCCGAGGCTACGAGAAGAGTTTGCTAAGCTGAATATGGTGTTATGCGGCCCAACTAGCCCGGATACAATGGAAATTACTCCAACACTTATGGAAGAAATTAAAGCAGCCCAGAAATCAGACCAAGAAATACAAGAGATCAAGGAACGCATTCCGCTAGGAAAGGCCAAGTCCTTCCGAATTGATGACCAGGACACTGTATGGTTTGAAAGCCGAATATGTGTGCCTGATCAAGACAACTTGAGACAGCAAATACTTAGAGAGGCACACGAATCTGCATATTCTATCCATCCGAGAGGAACAAAAATGTACCAGGACTTGCGAGAAACCTTTTGGTGGCCAGGAATGCGAAGAGACATTGCATACTATGTCGCCTGTTGTGACATCTGCAACAGAGTCAAGGCTGAGCACCAGAAACCCGCTGGGCTACTGCAACCTTTACTAGTTCCCCGGTGGAAATGGGATGGCATATGCATGGACTTCATTGTTGGACTACCCAAGTCAACAAGAGGCCATGATGCTATATGGGTCATCGTGGATATACTTACGAAAGTGGCGCACTTCCTTCCGGTAAAGACCACTTTCAACGCGAATCAGCTCGCACAACTCTATATGTCCCGGATAGTCAGCCTTCATGGAGTACCCAAGTCTATCACGTCAGATAGAGGCTCCCTATTCACCTCAGCATTTTGGCTGCGACTGCACCAAGCCCTGGGAACTGTGCTAAAGCATAGTACGACATATCATCCACAGACAGATGGACAGACCAAACGGGTGAATCATATAGTGGAAGATATGCTTCGGTCCTGTGCTCTCACCTATGGACCCAAATGGGAGGATAGTCTACCCTATGTAGAATTCTCCTACAATAACAGTTATCAGTCAAGTCTCAAGATGTCACCATTTGAAGCTTTGTACGGACGGAAATGCCGCACTCCTTTAAATTGGTCTCACACAGGAGACAGCCGTATCTTCGGCACAGATTTGATGCTCGAGGCTGAGAAACAAGTCAAGGATATCCAGGAGCGTCTTCGAGCAGCCAAGTCCCGACAAAAGAGTTACTATGACCCGAAACATCGGGAAGTAACGTTTGAGCCCGGAGAATACGCTTATCTTAGAGTTGTCCCCATGAAAGGAATAAAAAGGTTTCACACCCGAGGAAATCTTGCACCGAGATATATCGGTCCCTTTCCAGTCATGGCTAGAAGAGGTAGAGTGGCATATCAGCTAGAGTTACCACCAGAGTTGTCTGACGTTCACGATGTTTTCCACATATCACAGTTGAGAAAGTGCATTGCACCTCCGATTAAACGGGCATATATGAGTGAGCTAGAGCTGACCAAGGATTTGACCTACGAGGAAAGACCTGTCAGAATATTGGATGAGATGGAAAGAACTACCAGGAGTAAGACAATTAAGTTTTACAAGGTATTGTGGGATCATCATACTGAGGAAGAAGCTACCTGGTAAAGAGAGGATTTTCTGAGATCAGCATATCCACACTTGTTCCCTGAGCAACCGAATCTCGAGGACGAGATTCATTCTAAGGGGGGTAGGTTTGTGACACCCTGGTTTTGGCAACTTTTTCTTTTCGAAATCTTTCTGGCTTTATTTGCAATTTGGATGGATTTTGAACCTTTTCAGTTGAATTTGGACTTATGAATTCCTCTCAGTTATCCAAAGCCCTTAGCATCTTGCCAAAATCTTGTCACTCACCATCTGGATCAATTTCCAATTCTTTATCTTTCCCAAATATTCATTTTCTTCTTTTGGGAAAATCTATCATCACTATGGGTTACAAAGCAACCTATAGTTCTGATGATCAGAAAAATCCCAAATTAATCCCAGACCTTCTTGTCATCATCTACTCCCACAATCTTCAAAAACATTTCATGGTCCAGTATAAAATTTTGTCCAAAAAACTCCATTTGCTCTCTGGACAGTACTGGTCATTTGTGAAGGAGCTCATATTTTCCCTACTCAGTTAATTCCCAGAAAATTCCCTGAGCTTCTAGGGAACCTATCTTTCCTCAATATCCAAAAATATCACCTGGTCCAGTACAAATTTTCTCCAGCAATATTCTGCCAAGTTTCTGTTCAGTTGGAACCTCTGTGAAGGAAGTACCAGCTAGATGTATCCAATTGAGCTGAAATTTTTATGGCATCTTCTCCTCACCAAATGACCCTGCCACACCAAAATTCAGCTCTAGAAGATCACCCAGATGAGTGCTATAAGCTCATCTAGGTTTTTGGTTCAGTACAACACTTGTACATGAACTATATCCAAATCTTGATCAAATTTCCTTAAACCTTGCCAGCTTATAGTCCTTCCAAAGCAGAACACCCCAGACATCTCCATTGGCTCCATCTCCAGCTCACCTCTCCTCTAGATCTCTCTCAAGTTTCCTGTCAGAAACTGTAGCTGAAGCTACACTTCGGTTCAGAGTGAACCTAGTCGAACCAGAGGCATAGAGAGGCTAAGTGATCGATGGAGAAGCTGCTAGACAAGAAACGTCAGGCTTGCGTGGCTTGCAGACACCAATGCCCGTGGTGAGCACGGGACTGGCATGCCAAATCGCGTGCTTTGCACCTCGCTCGCCTCTGATGCGTCGCGTCCGTCTGCCCCGAGCGATCCCCCCTTGTCCTAGCTCGCCAGCGTCTTCTCATACATCCACCTGGCCGTCCTGGAGCTTGGCCCTCGCTGGAATCGCCCTCGCCGGCCGCCACGCTCGCGGGCACTGTGGCGCCCGTGCGGGCACAGTGTCTTTGCGGCGCGTCGTCTTCCTCCACTACCCGCCACTGGCCGCCTTAACTCCTCCTGCTCTCTCCTATCCCGTCGCCCATGCCCGGCCAGCTAGCGAGGCGTCCTGGCGCCGGCGACGTGTCCCGGTTCCCGCCGTTTCCAGAGAGCTCGCCCGAGCTCGCCTCCTGCCTATAAAAGGCCTCCCCGGCCTCTCCAGAGCTCCTCACCCCACTCCTCCTCCTCCCAATCGTCCTCCCGAGCAGCGAGCCACGGCCGAGAGGGCCTCTGTCCTCGAACCTCGCTGGAGATCCGCCGCCACCTGAGTTCTGTCTCTCCGCCGATTCACTCTCTCCCAGCCTCCATCGACTTCACCATCGAGCTCAGATCATCCTCCTGGTCACGCCCGACCTCTTGCCCGAGCGAATCGCTGCCGAAACCACCGTCTCTGATGACACCCGAGCGCCGCCGCCGCCGGAGAGGAAGGGGACGACGTCGTCCGGGAGTCTTTCACGAAGCCACGGGTACGTGCGTGTTCATCTCGGAGTGCTCGTTCCATCCGTGCTCTTTCCCGACCTCGCCGTCGACTGCATCGCCGGCAACCGTCACCGGAGCGCCGCGGTCTTCTGTTCCCTCCCCTCCCCCTTTTAAACCTGACCGCGGGGCCCGCTCGTCAGCCACACGTCGAAGGGGTAAGTGGAGACGCCTGGGCGAATTACGCCTTTGACGTGGCCCCCTGAGAGATTTTTTGATTTTTCTGTTTAGTCCAGATTTTGACCAGAACTTTGACCATCAATAACTTTTAAACCATATGTCCAAATCAATTGATTCTTTTTGCTCTGAGTTTGTCTTGAGCTCCTCTATTTGCTTGCAAAATTTGGTATTTTTCCCATGCACACAGAATTTCTGGTGAACAGAACAGTAGTATGTGACATTTTCAATTGCATTTTAAAAATATTTTCAGAAGGAGATTCTTTTGGATTTGAAGCCCAGGAGTTTGTGGACAACCCAACAGAGCAAGGCAAGCCATGTCATCCATTGCATGAAGCATTTCAATAGTGTTGGTTATTTAATTGAATTTCATGCATTATTTTTAATATGTGCTAATTCCTAGTAAATTATGTAATTGCCTAGCTACTGTCATATTAAATTATTCCTGATAAATATCCATACTGGTTAAATTCTTGACAACACTAAACTTAGTTGGTTGATCAAGAGCCACCTACCCGGACTTTTCCGTGCAGCCACATTTGCCGGTATGGGACGGCCTTGACTTGGTCTGGCTTTGTGCTCTTTTATCGGTACCACCAAACTAGGGAGGGTTATGCGTGCGTGCTGCCCTGATCAGGTAGACGACGATAATCCTGTGAGCCCAGTTGAGTTATTTTGCCGGCGTCCCCGTTTGGGACAGTTTGTTTGGCCACGACGGTGGCAGGTGTCACGGGGTGACACAGGGGCCACCCAGGACATGACCCTGGGAGGGTATGATTGTCGGTGGTACGATAGAGGGGTCACGGGTCAGGCAGGTTTCGTTGGAGCACGACCGGTCCACCCGAATGGGATCACGAGGCCAGTTACTCCATAGTGTGGGTAAAGTGCGCAACCTCTGCAAAGTGTAAAACCTATTCGAATAGCCGCGTCCACGGTATTGGACAGTCCGTTTAGGCCTCTCTAGGATGGTCAACCGTAATGATAATAATGATGGAAGAACTTGTCTTATGTTCGGAAGTGCTCTGTGGATTGTGAGCATTCCGAGGGTTGTGGGACAACCCAGATGAGAGTAAGTTGGTACTGAGTACCAGTAAGTGAGCAACCTAATCTTTTAATTTGTTGATTGCCATGCTATTGTTTGCTGCATTGTTTTGGTTGCCATGAGCTTGCGAGTACATTCCAAGTACTCACCTGGCGTATCATGCCAGATGCAGGAGAAGCCGAGGACGGAGGTCCCGATGGTTAGTGCTACGCTAACTAGGCCGTGTCCACAGCAGTGTCCCTGTGGATGGAGTTTCCCACGCTGTGTTCCGCTACGCTGTAGTTCTACCCAGTAGTATCGAGGCCCTGCTATGTTCCATAAATAATGTAGATATTGTCATAGCACGTGCAGTGCTTCTGGCCTTGCTATCATGTAAATTATGAGCTTGTACCCGAGATATTTTAATAAAGTTCAGTTCAGTTCTGTTCCAAGTTGTTGTGAGTGTTTCCAGAAGACATGATCTGTGGGTTGGAAACACTGGTAAACCGGTTCTCTGAGCCGGGGTGCCATATGGCGCCACAAGTTGGTATCAGAGCCGACTGCCTGTAGGAATCCCCCTTTCCAACTCCTTGGCCGAAGTTGACTCTAGTCTTTCAAAAATTGTTTTACTAACATGGCTGTGTGGGTTACGGGCGCACGTCGCCAATAGATGGGATTAGGATCTTTTATTCCTCCTTACTCTGGGACTCTGATATCTCTTCTATTCGGGTTAAATATTTTGCTAACACTAACATTAGGTTCTCGTGATCACATCCACCCGGAGATTTCAATCAACCTTCTTTGAATTGTGGGCCAGGTTCTGCTTCACAGTTTTCACGGACCGCAGGATCCTTTTATCAAGGGCACCCTGCGTCGTCCCCTGCAGATTCCTCGCCCCAGTAGTTTTCTCCGACGTCGATGTAGCCTTTGCTATGTCTCGTTGTTGTATTCCTCCACCGCGTGCCTGCGCGCCGCCTAGTTTGTCTAGCTGCGTGTGTTTACGAACTCACGTTGCCCGTTGGTATCCAACGCCGTGCATGGATCTATATGTCTTTAATGACTACTAATATGTATCTAATGCACTCCTTGTTCATTGCTCATGTTACATCATGAATAGCCTCATTCATTGCAGTTGTTCTTGCCTAACTGCCCCTGTTGTTGTAGCAGGATGGCTGACGATCCTCCGCCTCCACCCTATATTGCTGCAATGATGCAGCAGTTTGAACTGAACCGTCAGCTCAATGAGAGTCTAGTAAACCGATTAGAACGCAACGATGCTCGTCAGGAGCCTGGCCCGATATCACTTCAAGATTTCGTGCGTCTCAACCCGTCTGTTTACCGCAACTCCACCAATCCTATGGATGCTGATGATTGGCTACGTGACATCCTGTTTGAGATGGAGTCAGCTAAGGTTGCCCCTGTCAGTTACGTCACCTTTGCGGCATTTCACCTGAAGGGTCCAGCTGCTCAATGGTGGGAAAGCCACAGGCGCATGCTGCCTGCTGGAACTGTAACCACTTGGCAGGAATTTCAGTCAGCCTTTCGTGCACGGCATATTCCTCAAAGTCTGATGGACCAGAAGAAGAAGGAATTCCACAAACTCACACAGGGTAAAATGACTATGGATGAATATCAGAGTAAATTCCTTCATTTATCCCGCTATGCTGAGGATGACGTCTGCACTGATGCTCATAAGCAGGAGAAATTTCGTGAAGGACTGCGTCCTGATATAAAGCTCGCACTTGTTGTCCATGATTGCGCGGACTTTGCGACGCTTGTCAGCCAAGCTTTTCGAGCTGAAACTGGTCTGGCTGAGTACCAGGAGTCGCTCAAGCGCACTCGTGACGTTGGCTCGTCTTCGGGTCAACCTGCTCAGAAACGTCAAGTCTGGATTCCGCATAATGTCCATCACCGACCTGCCCCTGCACCGAGGCCTTCTTATGTTGCACCTCGTCTGCCTCCACCACCAAGACAACTGAATATCCGAAGTAGACAGCCCAATACTGTGGCTCCTCGCCCCAATGATGGAAATTGCTTCAACTGTGAACAGCCAGGACACCCTGCTATCAACTGCCGCCAAGATCAGCCTCAGAATACACCACGTCCTCCTGATGGTCAAAGGAAGGGCCATCGAACCCATCATTCTAGAAATCGTAAGGCCAGGCCGCCTGCTATGGGTCGTGGCCAGGTCACTCATGTCAAAATGGAAGAAGCTTGTGAGTCCCCTAAAATCATGATGGGTACTCTTCCAGTTAATTCAGTGGCAGCTTCTGTTCTCTTTGATTCCGGGGCATCACATTCCTTTGTGTCTCAACAATTTGCTCAGCTGCATGAACTATGTCTAGAGTTGTTGCCCACCCCTTTGGAGATTAGCACTCCCTGTTCCAGGTGTTAAACCAAGATGGTAAGTCACAACAATCATATCAGAATTGAAGGATTGACGTTCCCTGCTTCACTCATTGCTCTCGGACCTTCCAACACAGACATTATTCTCAGTATGGACTGGTTGATAGCCCATAATGCTATGATCAACTGTGCCGCCAAGACAGTCCAGCTCACACACCCTTCCGGCCAGACAATCAACTATTCAACTCAGATAATTCAGAATGCCGAGAGCCAGATATATGCTCTAAATGCATTGAACGCTTCACCTCTCGAGGGAATAGAGAACGTTCCAGTTGTTCGAGACTTTCAAGATGTGTTTCTAGAGGAACTCCCAGGAGTACCACCTGCCAAAGCTATCGAATTCGTCATCGACTTGAAACCAGGCACTACTCCTATTGCCAAGCGCCCATACAAGATGCCACCTCATGAACTCCTTGAACTTAAGGAGGAAATTGACAAGTCACTTCGTAAGGGTTTCATTCGCCCCAGTTCTTCTGTTTGGGGGGCACCTTCTCTCTTTGTCAAGAAGAAGGATGGTACGAAACGTCCTGTCCAAGATTACCGACCTATCAACTAGGCAACAATTCAGAACAAGTATCCGCTTCCCAGAATCAACGATCTATATGATCAGCTAGCTGGTTCCTCAGTATTCTCTAAACGTGATTTGAGATTGGGATACCACCAGATCAGAGTTTGCAAAGAGGATATACCGAAAACAGCCTTCGTTACTCGCTATGGTTCTTACGAGTACACCGTCATGTCCTTCGGCTTAACCAATGTTCCCGCCACTTTCTCTTGACTGATGAACTACATCTTCATGGATTACCTCGACAAGTTCGTCGTGGTTTATCTCGATGATATTCTGATCTACTCCAAGAATGAAGAAGAAGACGCCGAACATCTTCGGCTTGTATTGGAGAAACTTCGAGAACATCAACTGTACACCAAGTTTTCCAAGTGTGAATTCTGATTATCTGAGGTGACCTATCTAGGTCATGTGATTTCCAAAGATGGTATTGCTGTTAACCTAGAATGAGTTCAAGCTATTCTTGATTGGACTCCTCCGCAGACTGATAAACAAGTCAGAAGTTTTCTCGGTCTCGCCAGCTATTGCCGACGTTTCGTCGAGAACTTCTCCAAGATTGCTAAGCCACTGACTGATTTGCTCCACAAAGGCAAGAAGTTTGAGTGGACGGAAAAGTGCCAAGAAAGTTTTCAGACACTTAAAGACAAGTTGACCTCTGCCCCAGTGCTAGCACCCCTGGATTCCTGAAAGGACTTCGTGATTTACTGTGACGCGTCTCGTCAAGGCTTAGGCTGTGTCCTAATGCAAGAGCGCAAGGTGATTGCTTATGGCTCTCGTCAGTTGCGTCCTCATGAAGAGAACTATCCAACGCATGATCTCGAACTTGCAACAGTTATTTATGCATTGAAGTTATGGCGACATTACCTACTTGGTAATCGTTGCGAGATCTACATGGATCATCAAAGTCCGAAGTAGTTGTTCACTCAGCCATCTCTGAACCCCCGTCAGGAAAGATGGATGGAGGCCATTACGGACTATGACTTGGGTATTTCTTATACCCCTGGCAAGGCTAATGTAATGGCTGATGCTTTGAGCCGTAAATCCTACTGTTGTGAACTTGAGGTTCAGCTGCAGCAGTCACTCCTGCATGAAGAGCTTCAAAAGCTGAACATCGAGATAGTTCCTCAAGGATATATAAATACCTTGGTTGTTGAACCAGATCTCGAGGGCCTCATCAAGCATATATAGAAAGCTGACTCTGAGGTCGAGAAGATTAAGCGCTATCTCGCAAAGGGAAGGCGCTCATTCTTCACTATTGATGATGATAGCACCTTGTTCTTCAAAAATCGCTTAGTGGTTCCTAGAAAGGACAACCTGGATGTGACCCCACACGTCATGAAAGAAGCTCATGATACATCTCTTTCAATTCACCCTGGTAGTACCAAGATGTACCAAGACATTCGACAAAGATATTGGTGGCCTGATATGAAGCGAGACATTGCTCGTTATGTTGCTGAGTGTGACGTCTGTCGTCGCATCAAAGCAGAACATCAAAGGCCTGCTGGAACTCTGCAACCCCTTGCTATTCCTGAATGGAAATGGGACAAAGTTGAAATGGATTTCATTACTGGTTTTCCCAGATCGCAGAAGGGTCATGATGCTATTTTTGTCGTCATTGACCGATTCTCAAAGGTTGCTCACTTTCTGCCAGTCAAGGAGACAATCACTGCTAGCCAGTTAGTAGACTTGTATGTTTCCAGAATTGTGTCACTCCACGGTGTTCCGATGGAGATCAGTTCAGACCGTGGCAGCCTCTTTACCTCAAGATTTTGGAACAATTTTCAAGAAGCTATGGGAACTCATCTGTCCTTCAGCACCGCTTTTCACCCCCAGTCCCAGGGACAAGTTGAACGAGTCAATCAAGTGCTTGGAGATATGCTTCGAGCTTGTGTCATCTCATTTGGCAAGAAATGGGAGGAATCTCTCCTGTATGCCGAATTCTCTAACAACAAGAGCTATCAAGCAAGTTTGAAGATGGCACCCTTTGAAGTTTTGTATGGGCGTAAGTGCCGAACCCCTCTGAATTGGTCAGAAACTGGGGAACGGTCACTCTTCGGTCCGGATATTATCCAACAAGCTGAAGAACAAGTCCGCATTGTCCGTGAACATTTGAAAACTGCTCAGTCTCGTCAGAAGAGCAATTATGACCGAAAACACCAGGTAATGCTTTATCAACCTGGCGAACAGGCTTACCTTCGTGTCACTCCGATGAAGGGCAGTCACCGCTTCGGAATCAAGGGCAAGTTAGCTCCTCGCTACATTGGCCCATTCCATATTCTCGCCAGACGTGGAGAAGTGGCATATCAATTGGAATTGCCGCCGAATCTCTCTCAGGTTCACGATGTTTTCCATGTGTCGTAACTCCGTCGTTGCTTCAAAGATCTGATACGAGCAGTGGATCATGAAGTGCTTGAATTGCAGGATGACTTATCTTATAAGGAGCATCCGATCCGCATTCTTGATCAAGCTGAACGGCTAACCCGTCAGAAGGCAATCAAGTTCCTTAAAGTTCAGTGGTCGAATCATTCTGAAGATGAAGCCATTTGGGAATGCGAAGATCGTCTTCGTGAAGAATACCTCGCTCTCTTTCAGCCTACCTCTTAATTCTCGGGACGAGAATTTCTTTTAGAGGAGGAGAATTGTAACATCCCCTTGTAATATGCTACAGTGATCATCTTCTAATCATGCCAACTCATCTTCATTTGCAGTGCTAAATCATCATTTGTTCATATCTCATTTCAAATTACACTTTAAACAAAAATTCAAAATGCATGTCAAAATAAAAGTTGATCAAATTTGAAAACAAAATAGTTCATAATATTGCAAATAATCCCAAAGCAATTATAAAAATAAAACCAACATTAATTGAATTCCAAATCTGACCTCATCATCCAAAAACAGTAACCAAAACAACACTATTAAATCCATTTCTACTTAGTTAAAATTCAGATGAAATTATTTAATCCCCAAACTCATTGTGGAAATGCAGAATATTGCAGAGGATTTATGGAGACTAGTTTCGCATTTTTCAAAAGTCATTTGCTGCTAAAAGAAATTGCAACAGAAAAGAATATAAGAAAACAGAAAAATAAAATGAAAAAGGGCCGTTGCGCACTGTGCTCCTGGGCTTTGAGTTGCTACAGGACCGGCCCAGCCCGCGCGGCGTCGTCTCCCACCTCTCGTCGCGCTGGCAGAACGAGCGCGCGCGCCGCGCCAGGCTCCCCCTCGCTCCTCGTTCGACAGCGCGCCCCCTGCGTCGCCGTGGAGGGATAAGGACTAGCCCCCGCGCCCCCTGGCCTCTCCCTTGCCTCACTCTCCCCCGCTCTCCCTCCCTGTCTCTCCTCCCGAGCGCCGCCATGGCCTCGGCCTTGTGAGCTCGCGGCCACTGGCGTCCATCCGTCCATCCGCCGTGTCCAGGAGCTGCGCAGGCGAGCGCCTCTTCTCCCTCGCCACTGGATCGGAGCCGGTGAGCGCTCCTACCTTCGCCCTCGTCCTCTCCTTCCTCCTCGAGCTCCGGCCGCCGCCGTGTCGATCCGCCACCGCCGGAGCCTCCCCGAGCCCGCTGCCATTCCCTGCGCTCCGCTGTGAGCCTCCGACCGATCCCCTTCTCCCCCTAGCTCGATCTGGCATGCTGCTGCTGCTGTTGCTCTGTCGCCAGAACGCGGCCGTCCGCCGCGCTCATCGCCGCCGTCGATATAAGGCCTCTTCGGCCACGCCACCGCCGCCGTTGGACGCGCGAGGTTACCCGCAGCCGAACGCGCCAAACCCCGGGTCCGGAGACCCCCTGTAGGCGAAATCCGACGCGTGCCCGAGCCCCTCCGCCGCAGGAATGGTCGCCAGCGTCGTCGCCGGCGCCGCTCCTGACCTGGTCCGACAGGTGGGGCCCCCTGGGTCGCTGACAAAGGGCCCCACGGGCCCTGTTGACTCAGTCAACGGCTGACTGGGCAGTGCCCAGTCACTGCCAGTGGGTCCCGCGTGGGCCCAGTTGACTGGTCAGCGGGTCCAGTGGCCGCTGATGCTGTGCTGACGCCAGGATGACGTCATAATTCATTTTCTGCCGAATTTAGTAATTAAATTAATTTCAGAAATTCCAGAAAATGAATAAAGCTTTGAAAAATCATATGAAATAAACCGTAACTCGGATGAAAATAATTTATATATGAAAAATGATTAGAAAAATATGAAGAATCCGAATATGTCATCTGCACTCATGTTAGAACCCTCTAAATAGATGAACATGGAACTTTTTGCCTGTTTCCGATAAATGAATAGTGCATGTCTGTGGTAGAATAATTCCAAATAAATTCCTAAAACATCTAGAATATTTAGAGATGCAATGTATCACCCCTGCACATCACATAGGCGTGTCATACATAGTGATAGCATTTGTTTGCTATATATTTATCTGTTTCCTCCCCCTGTTCTCTCCGGTAGACCCCGAGACAGACGTTGCCCCCGAGGACTGCTATGTCACCAACGACCCTTCTTCCCCCCTTCAGCAGAGCTTCCAAGCAAGCAAAACCCCCTTGATCATCCAGATATCGCCCACTCTTTCTCTCTTATGCTTGCATTAGAATTGCTTCTGTTGTTACTCCGATAGCTCCTATTCTGATGCATAGCCTGATTTCGTCGCCTGCTATTAGTACATTACCGGCTATCCTATGATGCTTAGTTAGGTATGCTATGTTTCACCAGCTGGCCCTTAACCCCTGTCCGTTTGCCAGGCTTGTTATCGGGCTGTGATCACTTTGGGTGATGATCACGGAAATGTTACATTACTACAAACTTTAAACTGTTAAAGTCGGGCCGGCTCCAAGAGTGCCCGCGAGAGAATAATATTAAAGGCGGGTCGGCTCCAAGAGCACCCGCGAGTGATATTATGGCGGAACGACAGGGCAGGCGGAGACCACCTAGGAGAGAGGTGGGCCTGGTCCTTGGTCGTGGTCCGTGTGTTATCAAGTCGGAGTGACAGGGGTCCTGTTCGTCTTCACGAGTTACTAAACACGCCTAACGGATTTGGGTATTTGATCTGAGTTGGCCGCTGGCCTATACGCACTACCACCACATGGGATAATGGTTATGGGACCCTCGGCGTCGTATATATCAGCCGAAAGCTCTGTCAGACGTCCAGTTCAGCATTCCGGCCGGGACGGACCGGCGCCATCCAGGACAGGGGTGGTGCCTGGCTTCACCCTGCACGCAATGACCCGGAGTGCAAAGGGCGATGGCGATGGGCCCAAGACCCCTGCGCACTTAGGATGTAGACCGGCGGGGACCTTTCTGCTGAGCCTAGGTAGGACTACGTCGTGTCGATTACCCGAGGCTGGGCATTACCCAGCAAGTGTGTCCGTCCAGATGTAATCGAGCGTGTTGGGTAACAGTAGTGCACCCCTGCAGGGAAGTAATCTATTCGAATAGCCATGTCCACGGTAACAGGACGCTCGGAGTTGTATCCTGATCTACTACAATTATGAATGGATACTGTTACAATGTTAAACTGTTACTACTGCTCTCGAGATCACTTTCTCGCAGGGTAGTCGAGGAAGGATCTCAGGGCATTACTATTATATATACTTATTATTATATGCTGCTATGTTCTACTCTCTTCTGATGCTGCAAGATTGCTTCAAGATGCTAGTCTTCGATAGGCTAGGCCTTTCCCCCTCTGTTCTGGCATTTCTGCAGTTTAGTCCAAAGATATAGCCCCATTCCTTTGATACCGATGTATACTTAGTATAGTTCTGATGTAAGTCTTGCGAGTACTTTGGATGAGTACTCACGGTTGCTTTGCTACTTCTTTTCCCCATACCCGGTTGTTGTGATCAGACGACGGAGCCCAAGAGCAGGAGACCCCCGGAGGCACCTACTACTACGTTGAGCCCGCCGACCAGGAGTAGTTCGGAGGCCCTAGGCAGGAGGCCTTCGCCTTTTCGATCAGTGTCGCTGTTATGCTAGCCTTCTTAAGGCAAACTTGTTTAACTTTATGTCTGTACTCAGATATTATTGTTGCTTCCGCTAACGCTTGTTCGCGAGCTTATGTATTCGAGCCCTCGAGGCCCCTGGATTGTAATATAAAGCTTGTATTATTTTATTTTGAGTTTAGATTTGTGTTGTGATATCTTCCCGTGAGTCCTTAGGCCTGATCGTGTGCATTGCGTGTATGATTAGTGCACGATTAAGTCGGGGGCGTCACAAAAGTGTTGATACAATATATTGTGATATACAATATATGATGACAACAATACTTATGTTCTTATTAGAACATCAGAAATTGACATAAATTATATTGACCACTGAGGAGATTGAGAAACTAGACGAAGTCTTCAAACATGTTAGTTGAGTCATATTCAACCATCATGTTCTCCATACCCAAAGGGTCTCGTGACTGTTGGATAGTCATGTTGTCGCTAGGTCATGGAAAAACACCTTGCGGACAATTGACTTCCGTGTTGCTGTCAAGTTGGAGGTTGAAGTGAGATTCAAACCTTTGCCCTTGAGATTCTTTGCGTCCGAGGAATTGCTCATACAGAATAACCAGATGCTGAGATCTGAATCGATATAATGCCTTATGATTTATAAGGCAACATATTTTTCTGTTAGCGGTGTGACTCCAACCGGAGGTGAATCCTACCGTCTTGGATTGCACACATTATCCCACCAGACATAAGAGCGATCATGATGTCCATGACCCAGGTAGGGCAGTGGTGGCCATTGAGGGCGAATGCCTCAAATTCTCTAGCCACGGGTTACTAGAGATAATTAATTTACGGTCAGTTAATTAAAGACCATCATGGTTAGTGTTGTAATGAATTTTGCAAAATTAATGGATATTTCAAGAAGTTAGCTTGAAACCATTAGTGTGAACTTCAAATTGTTAAGCATGACACCTTGTAGATACTTCCCAAAATAAATTTCGGGGTCCATCTCTCAGCACTGGAGAGTATAATATGATGAAATCAGTAGACACTCGTATTTCTAGTACCTTATGTCATAACTTCATAAAATGTATGGGAGAACACATTGTTGAGCAATCATAATGTCAAATATGACAAAATATAGGCTTAAACAGTAGTGATAATCTGCAAAGCAGTAAATCTACCCACTGCCTTGTGATCCCAATACATCTCCTGCCGCGCTCATCCTCGGAGGAGGAGCCACAACGGAGGTGTGTGCCGGGCGCGACGCCTTTGCAGGCGCCGTTCGCGAGCCCGAGCGCCGCTGGGCTCCATGCGCCAGCGCGGCCGGAGCGGCTGCTCGACGGCGGGCTCGCCAGCGGGACGCCGAGGGCCACGAGGCGGCGGCGAGCGCCTGTGCGCGGCGAAGTCGGACCGCCGTGGCGCTAGAGGAGCCGCTCACGCCGGAGCCAAAGGTGAAGACAGAGGCCCTGGTCGGCACTGACACGAAGGCGAGCGCGTGACAGGCAGCGACCTCGACGACCGCGGAGGTCGGAGATGGCAGCGGCGCGGCCTCGTGCTCGTCGTCGTCAAGGACGACGATGTCGTTCCCCGGAGGCGGCGAAGGAGGCGCCGCCACGACCGGGTCGGCCACGACGGCGGGCTCATACTGATGCAGGGGGCAAATAACCCACCCGTGCACCGAGCAGTAGAACAGCGGCGGCGGAGCCGCAAGCGTCGGGTCGATGTTCTCGCCGGCCTCGAGCATAGGCGCGGCCAGACCGGCGTACAACAAGTCGGAAATTGCCGGCACCAGAGGCTGCATCCGTGTGCGCGCCAGGCCTGCGCGCGGCCGGAGGGGCCGAGGCGAGCGTGTACAAGGGTTGCGCCGTCACGCGCAACGTGGGCGACGTGCTGGCGAAGGCCAGCACCCGGATCAGGGCGGCTGCGACAGGGCACTGCGGCATGGTTCCCAGTTCCTGGTACGATTGATCCATTCTTCGCGTCTGTGTTGATTCGATGAAGTGATTACCGCTCATGTATAAGAAAAATGCAGCCAGCCATTAGATGGTTAGTTCCTCGAATAATCATGGAAAGAACTAAATCAAATTCGTATTCTTGATCAATTTTCCCCTGTCCAGGAGCATGCATCGGATGCCAAGACTTGCTAGACGGCGTCGTCCGTTTGATCGTAAGAATCTCTCTCGGTAGAGCGTGCTGATAACGTGTTTGAACAGCGATGTAAAAGTGAACCAGTGTCTTTATTATTGATGAAAATTACACACATATATATATATATAACCCCCGAAGGGGTGCATCCAGGGGATGCGTCTGTTGAGATAGGAGGGAACAGACATGAACCGTAAGTCGGTTACAGAAGTGGAGATTAACACCATAATTAACTCCTTATTAGTTAAATTCCAACAACTACATCACCATCGCTGGCAGCCGGCATACAAGGAGTTGCGAGCGTGTACGAGGGGACAGGCCGCGTAAATACCGGGACGAATCTGGTCAGTGTGGAAAACGAACGGCGAGGATACAGTCCGCAGAGCGCTCGTCCGCCGTTAGGCATTTTCGGCTCTGAGCTCTCCTTCTCCTGGAGTGCGAGGATACAGTCCGCAGAGTGCTCGTCCGCCGTTAGGCATTTTCGGCTCTGAGCTCTCCTTCTCTTGGAGTGTGAGAACGAGAGGGACTGAGAGTCAATGGGCTGCATCCCCTGGTGCGTGCCCAGGGGACAAGGGGTGGCCCACATGGCCTAACAATCACTATTTGAGGTGATATATGACGTATGAACAGTGTCTGCTGCTCATCAACAGTGCTCCACTGTAGAGCATGGCCGTCTCGTCCGCGCAGGTCCGACGTGATGTTGTGGTTGACTTCAGACAGCCGGCTGGCTGGAGCAGCCGGCCGCGGGCGCGAGCCTGAGCAGCCGGCCCAGACAGACAGGCACCCTATCCGGCTCGCCGTCTTGGGACTACCGGGGGTCATCCCCCCGACAAGGGTTCTCCTCACACTATTGTACTCTAGGCATGAAAGTTGCACGCCAATGTCTGCCTACAAATTAAGCATTGTGTTTGCTTAAACGAAAATTCTAGTGAGGTGATTCATCTCTCTTTATGGTTGCAGTGTACAAACAGGGAGAGGAAATGAGATTTACAGGGGTAGAAAACATTGGATAATTCAAGAAAAATTTGTGGTGTTAACTTGTTGTCTTTTCCGCAAATATTTAACTTCACGTGAAAACAAAGAGACAGGTTTTTAACTAAAAGAATAGAGGATCTTCTGCGGTGTTATGGGGATATATGCACAAGTGTTTGCCAGACAGCACAATAGGCGAATACAATAGTAAATACATCCATGTTTTTTTTGCGGGTAAATACAGCCATGTTGTGTAAGAGAGCAGCAAGGTGGGCCGTAACATATACACAGGACAGTCCAGTGCGAGTCATAATCATCTTGGCACAAATATAACCTCAGAAGATCAGTGCTTCAACATAGATTGCCATAACTCTTACTATAAGTTGATGTAAGCCTCTCCACGGGGAAACCAACCAGCTTCCGAGGTCGTGCTTAGGAGTGCGTGGACATCATTATCTACCAAGGATCAAATAGGGCAGGTTAGGTTTGTTCTCCATCGGCCTCTTGGAAAGGGTTTTTGATCTCCTCTGTTCCCTCGGTTGGCGATACGAGCATCACCGCTGTGCCCCTGCAGACCTGCAGTCAGCAGTCCTTAGAGGATGTTTCGATTGTTGTTTAGTTACGAATATGGTTGACAAAAAACATTTCGAGGAAAAGCGGCCATGGCAACACTTCAGTGCCTGAAAAAGAACCATGGAGGACGAAATCCACTACTCTTGAAATCACAATCATCAAACCAGTAGCGGAACGCTAGTATTGAATTCAATAACGTAAAGAAGCTTACAATGAGACCAAGCTGTCTGGTTTTTGCCGACAGTTTCAATGGATCATCTTGCTCTGCAAAATAAGATGACATGGGTGAAGTGTGATATTCATTAGACTTTGTCCATATCTTTATAAGTGCACTACAATTAGGTAGTAGGTGATTATTGGTTGATAAATTCAGATAGCGGTTATGGTATTATTGGTTTAAGGCAATGGTGGTAGTTGTTACAGCGGCAGCCCGATTCGCGGATGGATGGCGACCACGTGCAAGCATGCCTCCCCCTCTCCTTAGCGCCGTGCGGCGGGCGCTCCATGTGGCGGAGGAAAGGGAGCCGCCGCCGCGATGCATCCCATCTTCGAGATCTGGCTTCCATGACTGGCGCTACTCCTCAGGTGCTGACTCACAGATGGATGGCGGCCTAGCGCTAGCGTGCCTCCCCCTCTCCCTAGTGCCGTGCGGCAGGCACTCCATGTGGTGGAGGAAAGGGAGCCGCCGCCGCCGTGCATCCCGTCTTCGAGAGCTGGCTTCCATGGCCGGCGCTGCTCCTCAAGCGCCTATTTGGTGTAGGAGCGTGGCGGGATGTGGTGGTGATCTGCAGTAGCAAGACCCGTCGCCCGCGCAGCCGGCAAGGAGGCGCGATCCGACCTGTCGTTGGTCAATGACGACCTTAGCTGGATGGCTGGTGCTATCCCGTGGTCGTGACCTCGGCTGGTTGGCGGTCGCAGATGACATCGGCTAGTGACCTCAGTTCATCTGCTACCACGGGCGAGGACGGCGGAGATTGTGGCAGCATATGGTGGTGTTGTCTAATCCAGATAAGCCAGTGTCTGCTACTCGGAAGATGGTGCAGGGCCTCTGGAGCGTCCCCTTGGGATTTTGGCGGTGCCGGTGACCTTCTTCCGATGGTGCAGGGCCTCTGGAGCGTCCCCTTGGGATTTTGGCGGTGCCGGTGACCTTCTTCCCACGTCAATGACTTCGCCGTGTTGTGATGAGCAGCTCTTGCAGTGGGTCAGTTGCCTGTTCATGTGGGCATCTTCATCTACCGTCAGGTCCGTGCGCGATTGCAACGACTGGGATCGTGGCAAGTGGAGGAGATATCGCAGGATGAATCCGATTGGGTGGAGCACTCTCGTAGTCCTTGCGTTGTCATGAGACAGTTGGCGCCGATGGTTGTCGCTATACATTGTCAACCGTTCTTTTTATCGCTTCAGGATTTTTCTTTTTCTTCGCTCGGAATAGCTTCGGTCTTGTATGACTTAGCTCTTTGCCAGCGCGTTTCTTTGCGTGTGTGTGTTTGTGTTGGCTGTGTGCATCCTAGTTATGCAGAGGCCGGGTGTAGCTTATTATAATTGTATCTCTCGATGCTATATTTTGAGTCAATAAAACCACCCTTTGTCGAAAATGGTATTTTGGCCACCTCATTTGTTCAAGTAGCGATAGCAGCAAGTCCTCTGAATGGTCAAACAGTATGCTAGCGTCGTGCTAACTAAGGCCATGTACGAACTATGGTAATTCTTTTGAGACTAAGCTCCAAATAAAATGCATAACCTTGCATCTTTTGGGGGGGGGGGGCACAAGATGAGATCAAATTAAACTATGTCGAGTTGTACCTCTTTCAAACTCAATCGCTTCATCAAGCACCAAGTTCAGAAGTTGGTCGTAGCCCTTCAAAGTTCCTGTAACTGCAGGTGCACAAATGCCAAAGTCAGCCTGTGTTGCGCTGGGATAAACTGCAAGGCAGCCACAATAGTTTCTGCCGCAAGCGCAAGGTACACCAACGCCAAAGTTCACAGCCTTACTGCAAGATAACAAGACTAGTTGCTGCCTTCTGGCCTTTTAGGAAATTGGAACCATTCTAGGACCATGCATATTGATATTGGATCAACAACCAACACACACACACACACAACATATCAGAAACTAATCCTCGCTTGACAAGGTATGCATAGCACCAGTACCAAATCCCGCGACATGATAACAAATGAAACTGAAACCAAGTCACGCTGAATGCCAAACACCCACCTATCCCACTGCCATCACAGTCATTTTCACCACCCATCATCCCTGAACAGATTACAATTCAATTCCCCCCTGGAATGATCTCAGAAGACAGCAGGTCCTGAACCAGTCATGTGAACCAGCGTATGCACATCTTGTTAGGTTGATCTCCTTCCGTTCGACCCGTTGGGTTCGAACGGGCCCCTGACTCGCGCCCTGATCGGGGGCGCCCAACCCTCATATGGTTGGTGGGCCCCTGTGACCCGCGCTATATTAACAAAGGTGGGGGGCCGGGGCACGGGACACGAAGTTCACCGCCGCCACAAACCCCACCGATATTCCCTACCGATCTAGGGTTAGTGCGGTGCTCACGGGAAGCAACCACCACCTCGTCATTTCTCTGTCATCGACGTCGTCACCATCCCACCATGACCAACGGCGGGAGCTCCTCAGGCCAAGGAGAAGGTAATACCTATCACCACTACCGGAATCCCCATGCCCATTGGATCAACAGATTCTATCAATGGTATCAGCCCAGGTTGGCGTTTTGGATTTTCGGTAGCAACAGAAATCCTCCCCTCCCCAAAGAACCCTAGCAAGGCAGAGAAAAGCAAACAAAAGAACAACACAAAAGATCACCGGAGAAGGACTTGGGCCGACGGCAAAGTGCGCCGCCACTCCGGCCGCGCCTGTTCCTCTCGATCCCCACACGCATCGGCAAACCGAGGTGCGGGGACGAAGAACCACCCCGAGAGGGGCAAAGGGCACCGCTCGCCAAACCGCTCGACGGCGGCGCGCTCACCACAAGGGGAACGCGCCCCCGGCGAAGGGGATGGCAACGGTCGCCGCCGCGGTGTTTCGTCGCCGGGCGCATGCGCACAGGGGAGCAGGGAAGGGATCCGCTGCACCTCTCTGCTCTCTCCCTCTCTCTCTCTCTCGCGTACAGGAGGCGTGGGTTGAAGGGAGGAAAGGCCGGGGGAAAGGGAGAAGAGCTCGCGCGCCGCGGTAGCATGCAACGCCGTCACCAGCGACCGGCGGCGCCGCCGCTGCGGACGCGGGGGCGAGCAGAGACGCGGAGGCGCGGGGGAGAGGTGGAAAGGATCTGAGCTAGGGTTACGGTCGAATCGAACGGGAGGGCGTTTTTGTTCGAGAGAAAAGAGCGGGTGATCGTCGGATCGGGATAGACGGCCCGGATCAAAACCCTAGCCTCAGCGCTGGCCTTTGGGCCGAAAGGGAGCCGAGGCCGCAGCCGCGGGCGGCCCAGGCCGGGTCGGGGTGGCTCGCGTGGCGCAGCGCGCAGGCCAGGCCGTGGGCCGGCTTTTTCCGCTGCGGGCCTAGCGCATCAGGCCGAGGCTGTGGCTGCGCTGCAGTTTTCTTTTTTGTTTTTTTGTTGTCCAGTTTTGGGCAAATTTCATATAGATTTTCTATTCAAATTAATCCAACGAAAATTTGTTTAGAAAATAGAAAAGTGAAAGAGATGCTTCTGAAAAGTAAAAAGTTCATGAATTTTTTATTCATGTTTTTTCCGCTGCAAATAAATAAAAGTGTTCTTTTAAAAGTAAATGAAACAAAGGTAAAATTATATTTAAAGAGCATATTAAAGTGATTATTAGAATAAATATGATTCTGTTATTTTTATGACCAACGTTGTTAATAACATGATCATGTTTTATTATTGCTATAAAATGTGCATTTATTTCTATTTTTTGGCCCAACGGTAATATAGATTTAATTGCATAGACAATTGTATGTTTAATTTGACCAACGTTAGATTAATACATATGATTTTTACAATGATCTCACTTCAATTGTGATTTCAGGAGGTTACCACTTGATGAGTTGCCTAAAAGAAGTTCCCACACTCCGAGGTGATAACTACACCGAATGGAGAAAGAAAGTTGATTTAGCCTTTGTCTGTGCTGAGGTGGACTGGGTTGTGGATACCCCACAGCCGGTCCAACCTCCAGAGCCAGTCAGAGATGCAAAAGACAATGATGCTGCATGGGAGAAAAATAAAAGGATCATGCTCCAGTGGAGATGTTATATTCCATCGAAAACCAAAAGTGGGTCAATGCAAACAAAAAGTGCATGGCATTTATAAAGAATACAATTGTGAACGCCATTGTGGGCTCAATTGCAGAGTGCACTTCCGCAGGGGAGTTTCTTACAAAGATAAAGAGCCAGTTCACTGGTTCTTCAAAGATATATGCCACCCAGTTGTTAAAGCAACTGGTGACAGAAAACTACACTGGCGGTGGTCATGGAATAAGAGAGCACATCCTCAGGATGAGCAACATGGCAGCTAAGCTTAAGCCCATGGATGAGGATTTGGAGCTCAAACCTGCACTCCTGGTCCACCTGGTCATGGCTTCACTGCCAAAAGAGTTCGACACCTTTGTTGTCAACTACAATATGTCACCTGAAAAATGGGACATAGAAAATACTATAGCCATGTGTGTCCAAGAAGAGGAAAGACTTAAAGCCTCACATGGTGGTTCTCTCAACTATGTGAAGGATCATAAGAAAAAGAATTACAATCAAAATAGCAAAGGTTCCCTTTCAAAGCCACATGGAAAAGCTCCCCATCAGCATCAGCAGAAGTCTCTTCCAGTAGACAAGGATACATGTCTCCACTGTAAGAAGACCAGGCATTATAAGAAAGATTGCCCTGATTGGCTAAAGTCAATAATGGCAAAGAAAGGTAACAACATTGTTTCCTTTGTAAATGAATCCTTGTATACACAGTTTTCGAAATCTACTTGGTGGATTGACTCAGGAGCAACTGTTCATGTTGCAAATTCATTACAGGGATTCCATTCGACGCGGACTACGCAAAGAAGCGAAAGATGCATTGAAGTTGCAAATGGAATTCAAGCAGAAGTTGAAGCTGTCTGTGACATCTCCTTGGAGTTAGCTGATGGATTCAAGCTTCTACTTAGAGATGTTTTATATGTTCCTTCATGTCACAAAAACTTGATTAGTGTTTCCTGTCTGGACAAAGATTGTTATGAATGTCATTTTGGACATGGCAAATGTGCCATATGGTTTAATAATACTCATGTGGGTGTTGCATTCCTACACGATGAGCTTTATTTATTATCACTCCGTGAAAAAGTGTATTCTGTGTGCAATGTGAATGAGCATGTTTCCGCGTCGAATAAAGAACAAAAGAAAAGAAAGAGAACTCACGACTCATCGAAATTATGGCACTATCGCTTGGGCCATATTTCCAAGGGGAGAATAGAAAGATTAGTCAAAAGTGAAATTCTTCCTCCGTTAGAGTTCTCAGACTTAGAACAATGCATAGATTGCATTAAAGGAAAGTATGTAAAACAAATAAAAAACGGTGCAAACCGTAGCACAGCAACACTAGAAATCATTCACACTGACATTTGTGGATCATTTCCGGTGAAAAGTGTGGATGGATATGACTCGTTCATAACATTCACAGATGATTACTCTCGCTATGGTTATATTTATCCAATCAAAGAAAGATCTGAAGCGTTGAATAAATTTAAGATATTCAAAGCTGAAGTTGAAAATCAGCATGATAAAAGAATAAAGATAGTAAGATCCGACCGTGGGGGAGAGTACTACGGTCGGCACACTCCATATGGCCAAGTCCCTGGACCTTTTGCAAAGTTCTTACAGGAGACTGGCATAGTGGCCCAGTATTCAATGCCGGGCGAGCCTCAGCAAAATGGAGTAGCTGAAAGGTGTAACCGTACTCTTATGGATATGGTGCGCAGCATGATGAGTTACTCCACCTTGCCATTGGGATTATGGATGGAGGCGCTTAAAACCGCCATTCACATTCTCAATAGAGTACCAAGCAAGTCGGTACCCAAAACACCGTACGAGTTGTGGACAGGAAGAGTGCCCTCCCTACAACACTTAAGGGTGTGGGGGAGCCCAGCTGAGGCCAAAGTGTTTAATCCAAACATTGCAAAGTTAGATCCCAAAACAGTGAGTTGCCACTTCACTGGCTATCCAGACAGATCAAAGGGTTTTCGTTTCTACTGTCCAGACAGATATACAAAGTTTGTAAAAACAAGACATGCAGTCTTCTTAGAGGACGAAATGATGAGGGGGAGTATGGTAGCTCGGAAAATTGATCTTGAGGAGAAGAGGGTGCATGCACCTAATCCGATGATTCAAGAGCCATTTTTCTCACTACCAGTTGCAACTCCACCCATGAGAACTATGGGGGTAGACCCGGAACCTGTCCGTCAGGAGCCGACTGAACCCGTTGTTGAGCATGAAAGGGAGGTGCAGCAGCAAATTTTAGAAGAAGTGCCAGAAGTTGAGGCACAGAATGTGCCAGAAACTGAGGCCTTAGAAGATCCAATAGAACAAGAAGATCAGCTATTTCTACTGATTATAAAGTTTATAACACAGAAATGGTTCATATGGAAGGTGATCCTACCACATATGAAGAAGTCATTAGAAGCCCTAACTCATCAAAATGGCTAGAGGCAATGGAAGATGAAATGAAATCGATGAGTTCCAAAGATGTTTGGGACTTAGAGGAAATACCTAAAGGAGCCAAAACAGTGGGCTGCAAATGGGTCTACAAAACGAAGTATGACCCTAATGGGAATGTAGAAAAGTATAAAGCCCGACTTGTGGCAAAAGGATTTACACAAAGAGAAGGGATAGACTACAATGAGACTTTTTCCCCAGTCTCATGTAAGGACTCCTTCAGAATCGTAATGGCATTAGTTGCACATTTTGATTTAGAGTTACATCAAATGGATGTTAAGACGGCATTTCTGAATGGTGATTTAAAAGAAAAGGTCTACATGAAACAACCTAAGGGTTTTATCATGGAAGGCAAGGAAAATATGGGATGCCGCCTGAAGAAATCTATTTATGGATTAAGGCAAGCCTCTAGACAGTGGTATCTAAAGTTTAATCAGACGATTAAAAGTTTTGGATTTAAAGAAAATATTGAGGATAACTGCATTTATGCAAGGTTTAAAAATGGGAAATATATTTTCCTAATCTTCTATGTGGATGATATCCTGCTTGCTAGCAGTGATGTTAGTCTACTACAAGAAACAAAGAAGTTCTTATCCTCAAATTTTGACATAACAGATCTTGGTGAAGCATCATATGTTTTGGGCATAGAAATTCACCGAGATAGGAACAATGGAGTCTTAGGACTATCGCAGAAAGCATATTTAGAAAAGGTTCTTCAAAAGTATAATATGCATGCGAGTAAAGCCACACCTGCTCCTATAGTCAAGGGCGATAGTTTTGGGAAATTCCAATGTCCCAAGAACCAGTACGAGATCGATCAAATGAAAGCAGCACCATATGCTTCGGCTGTTGGAAGCTTACAGCATGCACAAGTGTGCACTCGCCCTGACTTAGCTTTTATCATCGGGGTACTCGGTAGATATCAAGAGAATCCAGGCATAGAGCACTGGAAGATGGTAAAGAAAGCATTGCGTTATGCGCAAGGCACGAAGGACTACATGCTAACATACAGGAGATGTGATTCCCTAGAGATAAAAGGGTATTCAGATGCAGATTTTGCGGGGGACAGAGATGATAGAAAACCCACGTCAGGATACGTATTCACTCTCGCTGGGGGAGCTATTTCGTGGAAAAGCTCCAAACAGTCGATAGTTGCATCATCCACGATGTATGCAGAATTCATAGCATGCTTCGAGGCCACGGGGCAGGCGATATGGCTAAAGAAATTTATACCCGACTTGAAAGTGGTAGATTGTATTCACAAACCACTAAAGATGTACTGTGACAACCAACCCGCAGTATTCTATGCTCACAATAACAAGTCGAGTAATGCTGCCAAAACAATAGAGATAAAGTATTATGTTGTGAAAGATAAAATCCAGGATCACACTATAAGTCTCGAGCATATAAGGACAAAGGATATGCTTGCGGATCCGCTTACGAAAGGCTTACCACCCAATGTGTTCAAGGAACACTTAGCCGGCATGGGTTTAAGGGAAATCCTTATGATTCCTGGATCATAAGAGGCCCAAAAGGAACAGAATTTGTTTCTAAACAAAACGTATGTCGTAGCTGTATGATTCTATCGGCGATTAAGCTGTGACGATGAAACATGCTCTATGTATCAATATGTGATGAAACAAATAAACTAGAAAGTATAAGGTTAAAAGTAAAGTTGAGATTAAGGGGAAGAATGTTAGGTTGATCTCCTTCCGTTCGAACCCAACGGGTCGAACGGGCCCCTGACTCGCGCCCTGATCGGGGGCGCCCAACCCTCATATGGTTGGTGGGCCCCTGTGACCCGCGCTATATTAACAGAGGTGGGGGGCCGGGGCACGGGACACGAAGTTCACCGCCGCCACAAACCCCACCGATATTCCCTACCGATCTAGGGTTAGTGCGGTTCTCACGGGAAGCAGCCACCACCTCGTCATTTCTCTGTCATCGCCGTCGTCACCATCCCACCATGGCCAACGGCGGGAGCTCCTCAGGCCTAGGAGAAGGTAATACCTATCACCACTACCGGAATCCCCATGCCCACTGGATCAACAGATTCTATCACATCTATCTAGAGTTCTAGACTATCTAAACCAAGTCGAGCAGGCAGTCCCGTGGGCAAAACCAACAGTATAAAGTATAAACTAGCAGATGAGGGCACTGGATAGCATGAAACAATTGTGGGGAAAGAATCTGGCGAGGGATGTACGGACGGACCGACCTTGCCTGCCGCCGGTGAGCTTGACCTGGACGCCCTTGTCGACGAACTTGGCCAGGTCCAGCACCGTCTCCTTGCGCCCCGACTGCACAACAAAGACACAAACAACCCACTCCAATCAGATGGGATCGAAATCCCAATCTCCCACCAGTCGCGGGACTGGGGATGGGCGAGGATTGGAGTTTATCGGTCGACCCGAGCTTACTCACCATGATCGATCGGTGGCGGCGATGGCGCACCGGAGCAGGGATGGATGGAGGCGACCGCTGATGAGGGGTGCTCTGCTGCTGTGCTGTACCTGTGCTGTCCTCCTCTCTCCTTTTTCTCTTTTTCCCCCTTCTTATTTCGTTTATTTTTTCACGAATGTGTTGGGCCTGTTTCACTGGCCGAGGGCCTTGAGTGCAGCCCATTTCCGCGCGTCTTCCTTCCCTTCCACTCTTCTTCCTTCCTTCCTTCCAACGGAAGCCAGACGCACACGAACTGTCACTCCCACTCGCTTCTGCTCCTCCTATCTCACTTGGCACACCTCCAGATCGGGAAGGTGGGCGGTAACAGCGATCGACAGCGGCCATCAGCCGGAAGCAAAGCAAGCGATGTGAGTAGTTCGTACAGTAGCTCGTAGCCACTACGTATAGCAGATCGAGTCCATTCTTTTTGCCTCCCCCTCCGTAGCCTCTGTGGAGTTTTGCTATGGGTGTGACTGTTTCTCATGCTGCGGCTGCTCTCAAGGTCGAAGCGCCGTGTATGGATAGATCAGATCCGCAATGCTTCCGCGTGATTTTACCGGGTTTTCAGTATGATGTTGGGGTTCATTATTCTCATCAGTCCGTACATAGTTATGTGTATTTATGCATGTATTCAGTTTAGTATTCCCCTCCCTGTTCAAAACAAATTTACTATAGTACGTAGTATTCACAAAACGAGCATATCGGCATATTGGAGGAAAAATGTGGTCCAGCAAGAACACATTGCATCTAAAGTCTAAACCACTGGCCGGGTGTAAGTGTAACACATGTGCAATTTCTGCATACACAATTGATGGGAAATAGGATTGGAAGTGCACGTAGTGCTGAATTGCTGTGATTCTCTCATACACTCCCACCTCCATATGACTCCATATGATCGATCAGTATAACGTACATCTAGACTTACATATCAAATTAATTTGCTCTAGTGACATGCATGCATGAACTGCTGCCCAAAATCTTTATGCGGCTAACTGTACTGATCATCCATACATAACTTGCTAAATCATTGATGGTGTGCATTGCCTTCCATTTTGTCCAATGTAAAACATAGGAATTTATATAAATATAAGGTGGCATGAGCAAGAGACAATATGCTCTTGATTCGTGACATCATCGCAGAGTCATAAATGTGTGAGGGTAACAGACACAAAAGCTGGACAATCGATAACAATGTTGTGAACCGACACCAAATAGAGTATAGTTGCTCATGCTAGCTCATGAACTGGCTAGGTTGGCTAGATTTTCCTTGACTTTTGACTGGTTTGAGGAACCTCTGAATGAAATTGTAACCCTCTTCATAGACGATGTATCTATTATATCTTTTGAATAAAGTTTGTGGTTTTTTTTTTTTAAAAGTTGCTCATGGTAGCAGATTACTTAGTATCATATATACCTCAATGCTATAAGGAACCAACTGTTAATCCGTATTGTGAAGAAAGAGATGGTAACAAGAAAAAAAATCACAATATGCATTGAGGCTTTATACGAGATTAACATTCAGGACGAAAAAAAATCACACTGGGTTATAAAGCGGTACGTCCTAATGGCAGACACAATGCCAATGTTGTATCTGTATTGAACCTCTTGTTAACATGAGTGCTGGACTTTGGACGACATCCCCACCAAACTTTGATCAAGAGGTAAGATTTCTCGAGTTTTGGAACCAAAGTTGTTAACCAAAATTCCATGTCATAAACTATGTGGTTATCCAAGTGAGCAACATTCCGGAATCAAATGCCCCAAATTTGAAGAAATATTTGGAGTAGCAATTTGGGGACTCTTGACAATGTAGGATCAAATAAATGATTGCCTATAGATGACCGTAGGCAAAATTAGGAACCAAAGGAAATGAAGAAACAAACGACGTTAACCTAAATGCCATATTCTTCTTTCAGTTGCATTTTCCTAATAGAGGATGATAAATGTAAAGGTAAACTAAAAAGGTAAGTCTATATCATTACGAGTGCCCCAACCATAAACAAATCGCATAGCTTAGCCACATTCCAACATTTGGCTAAAACCAACAATGTTTCATAGGGTTCAAGTGAGGGTTTCTCCTGGTACGATTTTGAAACAATTTATGTATGTTTCATGCCTAAATAATAAAGCCGACTTCTCATTCCTTTCATCATACAAGTAATCATATTAGTTGATTTTCTCTTCCTAGGGTTCTGGAATTCCTTTATCATACCATTGCAGGTGAGAGCTGCTTTGTTAATAGAATCACAGCAAATCCTCCTCCTACCAACAACTGATTTATACCACAACCTTATATGCCTTTCAAAAAAATTCTTGGAGGTTAATAGGGGTGGTTGGGGTGGTGTGGGGGGGGGGGGGGGGTGGATTGACGAGTGAATTGTCGCGGGGTGGATGGGTACCAATTGTAGGCTAGCGAATCTTTATGGACCCGTAACCCGAATCAACGAGCGGCGTGCGATTTTTCTACCGGAATAGCTGTGCTTACGGCATCATTATGAGGTGATCCAACGGCCAAGAACGACCGAATCAAAAAATTGGACTGCCCAGGGGAATCAAGGCATAAGAGGGATGGGAAGTTGCTCAATTTACTGTCCTAAATTATAAGCTACAATTATATCATTGATAAAATTTAATTATCCCTATAATAAAAATAAATTCCAAGTGATAAAGAAATGTCACCGTGTGTGGATTCTCATACTCTTGTGGGAAGGAACATATCGACACGCCCTTACCATCCGTTGGCTAGCTTCGATTCGCATTTTATAAATTTTCACTGGTGTCACCTGGTGGTACCATACCATTTTATCCATTTCACCGGTGTCGGCGGGAGAGGATGATAGAGCATTATTATTGTGTACAGTCCTATTTTTTTAAAGCTAGAGGTTGGATTAGGTTTTTGTTTCTTCAACCATCGTAGAAGCACCTCTTATCTCGATATAGTGAGATCGTCTCAACATGAGTTGATGAATCATTGTAAATCCTTTGTGTTTTAAACACTTGTTTCGATATAGTGAGATCGTCGTTGTGTGCCTATGGTAGCAACAATTTTTCATGTAAAATTTGTTGTCCCTTCCTTTATCTTGATTTAAATTTTTATATGCTTGTCGGTTTATATGATTGTTTTTCTTTGGATTGCGAATATCAGTCATTGAGACTCTCTTCGGACTCAATCGATAAAGCTTAATTAGAGATCAAATAAGCCCGGGGTTCGTGGACTGTTTCTCCATGGGTCTAAAATCATTATTTATTGTTTTCTAAGACATAAATCATAGACAAACTTCTATTTTACGAAACTTTGCGAGGCAACCAGTAGCTAAAAGGAGTTTCCTTTGATGTCCCATCTTTTTCTCGCCAAATATAAAGATGCTAGTATTCATCTTAAGGGCATGTTTGAACTGTAGGAATATTAGATTTGTCCTAAGTCAAACTTTTTAACGTTTGACCAGGCTTATAGAAAAAAAGAACATGTATAATACCAATATACCAAATATATACGACGGAAAATAATCTTGTAAATTTTGACCAAGTTTATTGAAAAATTATAAACATTTACAACACTGGATACCTACACCCCAGCTCGGTGCACCCACGCAAGAAAACGATTTTCAGTGATTTTGTCTTTTTTGTACAGAGCTCCTCGAATGTTATTTGACCACCAAACTTTGCAAGCACCCATAACATTTGTTGATGATCATTCCCACAAAGTTTCAGAATTTTTTGAAATGTTTTGTTATGTTTTCTTGCGTGGGTGCACCATGGGTGCACCGAGCTGGGTGCAACCACTACTTTTCCCACTGGATATAGTATATCATATGAAAGTATATTTCAGGGTGAATCTACTAATATTGATTTGATATTGCAGATGTTGACAATATAAATATTTCTATAAGGTTGGTCAATGTTTATAAAGTTTGACTCCTAAAATAAAATTTGACAAAAGAAAAAACTAATTTGACTAGGAAATATCATTTTCTTCCCAAACAGACCCTAAATGCATATGCGTTGGCAGCTGTACACCTGCTATATATTTCCGCAAATATTCCACCTGCAACGTACTTGTACTAACTGTTGCATGCATGGGGTGTTCTTCAGGAAGGCAGCAGGAGAAGATGGAGGAAGCAGCACGCTGCGGATACTGGTGGCGACCGATTGCCACCTCGGCTACCTAGAGAAGGACGAGCTACGCCGATCCGACTCATTCGACACCTTCGAGGAGATCTTCTCATTGGCAGAGAAGCACAATGTCAACTATTACTGCTTGTTGTTCTTCTTGGCCTTGCATGTCTACATACATAAGCATGTTGACGATGATTAATTGGCAGGTGGATTTTGTGCTTCTCGGTGGCAATCTGTTCCACGAGAACAAGCCGTCACGCTCGACGCTGGTGAAGACGATTGAGATCCTGAGGCGGCGCTGCCTCCACGACCGGCCGGTGCAGTTCCAGGTGGTCAGTGATCATGCTGCCAGCCTGCAGAACCTGTACGTACTTACTTGCAGTCTTGCACCAATCAGCTAGCAGCAGCTACCCAGTCGCCTAGCTAATCGACGGCTGAACTCTGGACAGCATATATCTTTCTCTCACTGATTCGAGGTTTGCATGCGTGCAACAGGTTTGGTCGACCGAATTTTGAGGACCAGAACATCAACGTCGGCTTGCCTGTGTTCACCATCCATGGCGACCATGATGATCCTGCAGGAGTGGTATGTATGCATATCCAGAGTTACATATGGGATTCATATATATCTTCTCAGGATAGGTATTGGTTAAATTTATAAATTCATTTGTTTTATTGAACATCTTAAAGTTTCGCTTTTTTCTCCATCATGTGCTTACCACAGGATAATATGTCTGTCATCGACGTCCTTGCCGCTACTGGTTTAGTGAATTACTTCGGAAAGGTGGATCTTGGCAGCTCTGGCGTTGGTCACATGTCAATTCATCCTATACTTATCAAAAAGGTCAATTTGCTACTTTGCACTCTGTAGTACATGTTGCCAGATGCTAACAGGCTCTGGAACTTGAACTTATGCTACTTTAGGGTGCAACTTCTGTCGCACTATATGGCTTGGGGAACGTCAGGGATACAAGATTGAGCAGAATGTTTCAGGTATATTTCAGTGTAAAATGGACGATTGTCGCAGCCAGGGTGGTTGGTTAACTTGTTGATGCTGAATACTTATATTGCATCTTATGCTCTTATTCAGACACCAGGTGCAATAGGTTGGATGAAACATGAGAGTACAGAGGATATACCACTGTCTGATTGGTTCAACATTCTGGTTCTTCATCAGAACAGGTACGCAAAGCGTTGAACCAATCGGTCGATCTCCGATGACAGTTGTTTATTTAACCCGGTTTCAAACTCTTGCTATTATGTACTACTGTAGGATAAAGGGAAGTCCTGGCAACGGCATAAACGAACGTCTATTACCAGACTTTCTGGATTTAGTAATATGGGGCCACGAGCATGAATGCCTTGTTGATCCCAAGGTAATCTTCTTAATTCTGTCAATCGTTCTTCATTAAACTACTTCTGATAAACTCCTTTATAGGAGGTTCCTGGAATGGGTTTCCACATCACGCAGCCTGGATCTTCAATCGCCACATCGCTGACCAGCGCTGAAGCAAAACAAAAGCATGTGCTTTTGTTGGAAATAAACGTAAATATGTTTTGAAAACCATTAATAAAGGTAAAAACTGCTGCAACTTTCTGTACTAATCATCAACATTTGCTATGTTCGACTCGATAGGGAATGAAATACAGGCCTACTAATATACCTATGAAGACTGTTAGACCTTTCGAGTATGCCGAGGTAAGCCACTCCCCGTTTTCATGTTTAGTTCAGTGACAATCTCACCATGAGAATGCAATTCAGGTTGTGTTAGAAGACCAAGAAGGCGTCGACGCCAACGACGAAGCATCTGTGGACGCACATTTGGATAAAGTAGTAGGTCTTCAACTCCATAAGCTGTCGTACAAACTTTGTCCATTTCTTTAAACATGCCCAAACATTGGTCGACTGAGTTGGTTGGCATGGATTTTCAGTTGTCTGATGTTTGTAATTTGTACTCTCTAATTACTCCCACCAGTTACTGACTGAACTGCTTTAGGTGGCCAATCTTATTGAGAAGAATGACAAAACGGCAGGCAGTGGATCAGAGCCCAAACTTCCACTTCTTAGGATAAAGGTAAAGAAATCTGGTCACTTCTGACAGTTATGTCCAATTTTCTTTCCAGGATTGTCAAATGAAAGACTTCATCTTATTCTACAGGTGGACTACTCTGGGTTCTTAACAATACACCCCCAGCGGTTTGGTCAGAAGTATGTTGGGAAGGTACCTCAAGAACTATGACCCCCCTTGTTAGTACTACTTGGGTAGTTTATTACTCTGTTTACAACCTTTTCGTTGTAGGTTGCCAACCCTCAAGACATGATTGTTTTCTCAAGGTCAGCAAAAAGGCGCCAAAATACGCAAGGTCAGCAAAACTAGAATTTCATATGCTGCATACTCTGTAAAATAAAGTGACATATGTAGAAAGTGACATATGTAGAATAAAGTTTATCTTTGCAGAGTACGCAGGTTCTTCCTCTAGAATTTCATTGTAGAAAGTGACATATGTAGAATAAAGTTCAATGAAGTACAAAAGCAGAGCTGGGCACTTTATCTGAAAAATGCATCTTGCTATCCTGCAGACAACGCTGGCGGTTCCGGAGAACTCAACCCAAATGAGCTTAATCAACACACGGTCGAAGCTCTGGTTGCAGAGAGTAACTTGGTACTTCCTTCTCCATTACAAATTAGTTGAATTGAAGTTCTACCTTTGTTCCAAGTCAATTTGTTCTATATTTGATCAAGTTTATAGAAAAATATGATAATATCTACAACAATAAATGTATATACGGTATGAAAATATATTGCCCTCTTACAGAGTATGCAGGTTCTTCCTCTAGATGACCTGGACACTGCCCTGCATGTTTTCGTCAACAAGGATGACAATATGGCATTTCACTCTTGCCTGCAGAAGAACACCGAAGAGGCAATGGTAAGCAAACTACCAATATATTAGATTTACGTGTGGGCAGGTATTAACTCCGTTCCAAATTACTCTTCTTAGATTTGTCTACATACGGATGCATTTAACACCAAAACGTGTGAGTAGAATTTAGTAACTTAGAACACGGGCTGTTTCATACTACTGTCAAATTTAAGATACCAAATAATCGCGATTGAACTGGGAAGGGATTTCTCTGGTTGAAATTCGCAGAACAGGTTGACTGGCACCAAGGTAGATTTTTTTTTTTTTAGAAAAGGAGGATGACCCCCGGCCTCTGCATCGGACGATGCATGCAGCCACTTTATTAATTATTCACAAAGGCCTTACAAAGTAATACATCAGTAAGTTTGAAGCCACCATCTCGGCAACATCTGTCGCTACTCCTATCCACTTGATGAAGGGGTGCCGAAAATCCGAGCCTAATACCAAACAGATTTCGCACCAAAGCCTAACATCTAAAGCTGGAGGCCCCAACCAAGCCACAATGCCAGGTCTGGGGCACACACCGGCCCGGCGCACTCTCAGGGGCGCCCTCCGCCGTCTTCCACGTATCCATCTTCAGAACATGAGCTGACGCATCAACCTTGGCAGGCCTGCCGTCGACGCCACCACAACGCCAGACAACGCCTTCCTCCTGCGCGAGTCCGTCAACCCGCATCAGACGCCGAGACTCCACTGCGCCATGCCGCCGAGATCCCCCGTCATCGATGCGGAAGATGAAACCCCGCTCCGCCTCTGGGCCCTTCCAATCAGCACCTGCTCCAAAACGATGCCCTCAGGAGGGAGAACGACACCATAGTTTCCGTCATCATCCGATCTGGGAGACCCAGATCCAGGGTTTCCCCTGAAGCAGATGCCCCCTGGAGGAAGAGGGGCGCGCCAACTGCAACTGCCCACGAACCCAAGCCGTGCCCATCACCACTTAGCTCTCACGACGGCGTCTTCAAGAAGGACACGGCGCCATGAGCGCCGTCGCCGCCCTAGGGTTTTCACCCGAGAGACCATGGAGTGGGAAAAAGTGGGGCGGACCCGAACGGCGTCTCCAGGAAGAGAAACGGCACCCTCGGGCGCCGTCGCCGTCGCGGCCGGCAGGAGCCAACCAGGGAATTATCCCAATCCGAATCCCCACCTCCCGCTCCGCCCCATCCGGTGACCGGCAAGCAGCGCGGCCATGTCCGTTAAGACAGAGTGCACGAAGCAAGGATTGGGGGAGGAAGCAGCTCGACGCCGTTGGCCGCCGAGGCAACAAGCCGCGGCACCAACCCGCCGGTGGATCGCCGGCCACCCGACCGGATCCCTGGCAGCCCACCCGCCCCGCCGCGCCACCGGACAGGGAGGCCATCTTAGGGCCGCCGCCCCGGGTCCAAGGCCCTCCGCCCTAGATCGGGAGGAGCAGCGCCAACACTGCCACCACAACCGCCGATGGGACGCCGGCCAGCCGCCACACCGCCGTAGTCCAGATCTGGGCCGTCATGAACCAGATCGGCGCCACCGCAGTCCAGATTGGGGTCACACCCTCGAGCCAGGGCGCCCCGCGTCACCCTATGACCCGCGAGAGGAAGGAGTGCCTCCGCCGCCGCCGTCGCACGCACGGGTTATGCCCGGCGCCGACCACCGGCAGCGACGGAGGGGAGGGAGGGGAAGGAGGGGTGACCCGACGGCTAGGGTTGGAGCCCCTCGGTCGCCCGCGCAGGGGGCGACGGAGGGGAGGGGAGGGGAAGATGGTATTGCGCGCCGGCACCAAGGTAGATACTGACATCGAAGATGAAGATGCAATGGTAGTACATGGTTTGGATCAGTTCATGCAGGTGTGGTTCCCATTGTCACTTAATACTTGATACTATTTAATCTGACAAGAAAATAGAGAAAATGGCTGTGCCATTGTGGCATTTTTCATGGTGTCATTCTTGTCCTCTTAATGTACAGGCACGAGAGAAGGGAAGAACCCAAACGGCCACAAGCGCCCAGAGCCTCGCAACCAGCACGGCGCTCAGCGCATTTGAGGAGCTGAAATGCTCCTCGGATCCAGACCAAGATATCCACGACGACTCGAATGAGCTCATTGAAACATCGGTATGTCCCCCTTCTCCTTCCATCCATGGTGGCCAAGCAATAGAATGTCCGCTGCTCCCGCCAAAATGGCATGTTGAATTCAGCTGATGGACTGCTTTTGTTCTTCCGTACGCAAGGATGGCGAGTGCCATCATGAGAAGATAGCAAGGCCGGGGAAGCGGCCGGCCCCTTTTCCTGCTACGTCTGGGGGCTCTGCGTCTTCATCTTCTTCCTCGGCCCGGGGGAGGAAGACGGACCTGGCTTCATTCCGCGCGCCTGCGGTGAAGCAAGAATTGGACGACCGCGGGACCAAGAAAGGACGGCCTTCCCCTCATGTGCGTGTGATCTCCTGAACCATGTCCTTCCTCTCCGACCTTTCGCGGTTAGTTAATTTGGTGGCCTATCGTCATGCATTGCAGGTTGCTGGGAGGTATGGCGCGGTAAGGAGGAACCGATGAGGCGATGAGAATGAGATCAACGGGTGGCCCCAAGGGGATATGAATCCACCTCGCTCGAGCCTGCAATTCGCTTCAGAAATTTAAATGTTTGGTTAGATTCTTCCTAGATCGATGAACTATGCATGATGTGCGTGCCTCGTGATGCTCTTGTCTGAAAACACTTCCAGTTTGATGCCGATCAACTTCTTTTCGTGATAAGAAACCAGTGAGTGACTACATATGAATGTTGATTTGGTGGGGGTTGGAATGGGTGTGGGTGGGGTGACCGGTAAGAGCATCTCTAACCGATCCTCTATAATTTAGATGAACAAACGGTGAAGTATCTTTTAGATGAGTACATTTGCTCCTCTAAAAAGTTCGGTTTCTAACCTACCCTCTAAACTTAACTCCCTAATTTTTTAACACAAATTCGTTTATTTTTGGGCAGTTGAACTTCAATGATCATTTATTTTATTAAACGACATCTTGGTTATATACTTCACCAGTTCTTCGATAAGAGAACAATCCAAAGAAAACTACAAAAAAAAATTACACACTTTAATAGAAACATCACTTTCTTAACTGCTCCTACTAGTCCGATCAATTTTTCTTCATCTCTTCATTGCCTCCATTGTTACTTTTCTCTGTTGGCTTTTTGAGCTGCACACTTCTTTCTTCTCTGCCTTCTCAAACTTGGACATGTAACAGCATCTCTAACCTATCCCCTATATTTTAGAGGAGCAGAAGTCAAGTATCCTTTAGAGGTGTATATTTGCTCCTCTAAAAAGTGCGGTTTCTAACCGATACTCTAAACTTAACTCCTTAATTTTTTAGTGAAAAATATACTTTTGGTCCCTCAATCCTTTTCGGAGTCTATATTTGGTCCATCAACTCCGAAACCGTACAACTTGAACCATCAGCTACTGAAACCAGACAAGATTCGTCCCTGGGCTCGGTTTTGATCGCTTTTGGTGCTGACTCACACTGATTTTGACTGTGGCTTACTCAATTCGCGTACATTTTTAAATCCATGAACTTTTTAAAATTCACGTATTTTTTCTTCAAATCCGCATACTTTTTCGAAGTTCGCATAATTTTACAAATTCCCGTACGTTTTTCAAATCCGTGAACTTTTTTGAAATTTAAGTACTTTTCTCAAATCCACATATTTTTTTTCAAGTTTGCATAATTTTATCAAATTTATGTACTTTACCAAATTCACGTACTTTTTTTTGGAAAGTTCATGAATTTGAAAAAATTACACGAACTTGAAAAAAGTACACGGATACGAAAATAAGTACGCGAATTTGAAAAAAAGTGTGCGGATTTGAAAATTACGCGAACTTGAAAAAAGTACGCGGATTTGAAAAATTACACGAATTTCAAAAAGTTCATGCATTTGGAAAAAGTATGCGGATTTGAAAAAAATTACGCGAACTCAAAAGAAGTACATGGATTTGAAAAATGTACACGAATTTCGAAAAATTTCAAGGATTTGGAAAAGTATGCGAACTTGAAAAAAAGTACGGATTTAAAAAAATCGTGAATTTCAAAAAAGTTCATGCATTTGAAAAATATACAGGAATTTGAGTCAGGACTTGTAAAATCTAGACTCAGCCAAGTGTTGAGGGACAAAAATATACTTTTCTCATTTTTTTAACACAAACGTTTATTTTTGGGCCATTGAGTTGAACTTCACTGCTCACTTAGTTTATTAAATGGCATCTTGGTTATATACTATACCAGCTCTTCGCTAAGAGAACCGATCAAAAAAAAACTACAAGAAAAATTACATACTTCAATAGAAACATCACATTCTTAGCTGATCCTATTAGTCCGATTAATGGCCCCTAAATTTTTTTTGTCCGATTAATGCTTTCTTGATCTCTTCATTGCCTTCCTTGTTTCTTTTCTCTATTGGCTTCTTAAACTTGCACACTTCTTTCTTCTCTGCCTCCTCAAACTTGGACACTGGATCCTCTTTAGTCTCGTCTCTAGCAACTAGTGCACCAACATCTGACAGATGTCTCGCTATCACTAAATCAATGTACTCTTCTTCCCAATACCTAAACTCGCATCCTTCCTACATACAATTTTAAGCAAAACAATGAGTTTCAAATTGCGATGAATCTGAAGAACAACCGTACAAAATGGCACTCACTTTGTCCTTTTCGCACTTGTAGAAAACACATCCGAGATGTTTCGGTGTGCTAGACAAGGAGGCACAACACCAGCCACCAGTAGTGATCACACTTGATGACCAATAGAGGCTCGTTGACGAGCTGCTGGCCGAGGGCTGAACCAGGCCGATGGGCAGACGTGGTTGTGCCGGCGGTCGGTCGACGGGTGAGATGCGAGCGTCGAGAGGAGGAGGTCATACCGAGAGATGGCACTGATGGGTCGAGGTGGCTACACGGTTCGGTCCTCGTCGAATCCCTCCAAAACATGATGGCGTCGAGCACTGAGTGCGTCGAATCCAACGACGGCGGCGACAGGCGTATTTTGGCGCCGGCGACGAGAGCGACTGGATCGAGGTGGGGAGGAGCACGACGGGTGCTACGAGGGGCGACGGTGGCACATGGTGGCCGGCAGAGGCAAGTAGGATGGCGCCGGAGTGGATGCGACCGAGGGGAGGGAAAATAATTACTACGCGTGTGGGCAGCTGAGTATATAAGAGTCGGAACGGCCGTGGAGTATTTTTTTACTCCTCTTACCATTATAAGGGATCGATTAGGTGCAGTTTAAAGGAGGAAATTTATTTTTACTCCTGTTAAACTTTATAGGAGATCTAAGCGGAAGTGACGAGAAGTTGAGGCTCTAGTGAGCAGAGAAGACGACCACTGCTCGTTTTCCCCAGTCCTCCTGTCAGGAGGCACAAAATGTCTCTGAGTGAAGGACGATATATAGATGCAAAACCGCCATAAGCGTTGCTCTCACAATAACCATTGACAGAGAGCAATTGCATAGTAGTTGCATGCATCGCAATTCGCAAACACTAGTTAGTCCGCAACATGGCATATAGAAACAATTCAGTGCTCAAGTACTATATCAAAGAGGTCAGACGTCAGACAGAGACGCGAGGCGAGTGAAGCACTACGCCACTACGTATAGCTTTCCTGCTCGACAAGACGACCGAGACTCGGGTCGTCGGCTCACACATTTCTCCCTTCGCCGGTTCGTGCACGGCCAAGGTGTCGCCACTCACCAGCCTTGACTAACGGGGTCGTGGAAATTTGAGCAATCACGTACGTGTGCCCACCAAAAATAGTGTGATGATCTCCAGGAAATTAAGGGGGCCAAGGCGATCCTTTTCATTTCCATGGGGGTCGACATCTATAAATACGGGCCTTCCGCGAGCAGCAGGATATAGTACACAGCTCGAAGTCTCCAACTACTCACAACTCGCAACATAGTAAGCAGCCAGCCACGTTACGATGGCCTTCTTCGCCAGAGCTGCGCGTTTCATGGTGCTCCTCCAGATCGCGCTGTTCGTCGTCTCCGCCGTGATCATGAGCAGCCCCGTCTGCCACGCAGCCAGCGGCGTCAACGGTTAGCGCTTCCAAACCGTTCATTTCATCCTCTTCGTCAATCTTCGCCTTCTCCTTGGAAGAAGATTCTTATTCTAGCGTTCTGAAATTCAGTAATAACCACGGATGCATGTGTTTCCTTCCAGGTGGTGCTCTGAACCCAAACCGTCCAGCGTGCATCCCAGGACGTCCGTGCCTAGGGCCTTATGCCTACAGCGGCCATCCCGCCCGCGGAGCCCCTTCCCCCTCCAATGGAAGGATCGGACGGCCTTGATGCGTCCCTTCCCCTAGCATAGCAGTACAAGCTGCTGCAACAACCTTACTGAACCGACAGTAATATCCGCTGTTACGAGTGCCTATGTTTATAGTACTACAATATAATGAATAAACCTGCAAACCTGGCCCTGATATGAAGTCTTATGTGAACGTGAAAGTTCGGTTCAGAGTTAATAAAGATGGACAATGCGAGTGCCATTATGTTAAGTCTTTGGAATCCAGATTCAGCCTACAAGACTGCCTCGTGCAATCTGAGTAAAATATTGAAATTGTCCCGGATGTTCAGTTTGATACTACTACCTCCGTTTCTAAATATAGGTCCCTATGTAGTCCATAGTGGAATCTCTACAAAGACCTATATTTAGGAACAGAGGGAATAGTTGTGTGCATCATATGATGCAGAGGCTGGAGTTATCTCCTTTTCAAAAATAAATTTATCGGTCTGATACATCAACTCTGAAATCAATCATTTATGTACATGGACTCGTGTAAGTGAAGACAGATGCTCCAAATCAAGTCGAGTGGGTGACGTGGGCGTGCCACATGTCCTCGATATCATTCTGGCGTAATTTTGCAGGGGGTTATTTGACAAAATCATGTTGCAAGTAGTCACTTTCATGGTTAACCTTGTTTTTTTAACCTCATGGCTATCCTCTTGGATTAGAAGAAAGAGCCAGCTCAACATGGCAATGAGTACCCGCGAACCCGGCGGGCAAAAACTATATTAGAGTAAGGATTTAGACAAAATAAGTACCCATGGATTTATAAATACTCCAGATCTGGTAGAGTGGGGATGCGGCGTCATGGCCTCTGGTCGAGTGGGGAGGCAGCGTCGTGGCCTCGGGTGTCTGGAGTTGTGGTGGGTTGAACCTTGGGAGGTGGTGCTCTTGGTCGTATTCCCACTAGTGTTCCCGTTGTCCTCCCTGATGTACAAGCGCAAAGTCATTTTGCGCGGTAGCGGTACCTACCGGTACATCCGGCACCACACACTTGTTTAAAGATTCATGCTAATCTATGGCCCACCATCATATATATTCCTTGTATTGATTTCTCATCAGTTCATATTCTCCAATCTAGTCAAATCATTATCTGACCCTACCATGACCCCTCCCCACATCTTTCTCTCTCCATATGCATGCATGATAGAAAAATTCAGATCCACTCTCTCTCCTCGTACACAATAAATTCACGCTTTTATTATACTATGGCAAAGTTATACCATGCATATATTTTAAACTATAATTTCGTTTTTGAAACTTTTTTTTAATATTTGAACTCCTGGCGCCTAGCCCTTTAGAACAAGATTAAACTTGGATACATTCCAAACACGTTTAAATTTCAACATTTCACATTTCATATGTGAAATAAACCTTTTTCACTAGAAAAATGTGAACTAGTGAGCTGGTTACTTGTAAATGTGTAACAGTTTATTTTAAAAGAGTGAAATATGTTTTTTTTTCAAAAATGTGCTATTGAAATAGATGTCATTTTTTGAACAAGCCAATGAAAAGTGAAATGTTAGTTCTGAAATATGTTATTTATGTTTTTTATTAAATGAGTAGGATATGTTATTACAAAAAAAAATTGAAACGAGGGAAATATGTTATATGAAATGAGTGTAATTTGCTTCAAAATGCGTGAAATATGGTTAAAATTATGTGAAACATATTATATATGAAATCTTTTTTGAAATGAGTGGAATATGTTATAAAATCTTTTTGAAATGAGTGAAATATGTTAGATGAAATGAGTGAAATATGTTTTAAAATTTGTGAAATCTGATTTAAAATGAGTGAAATATGTTATTAGTAAATCTTTTTGAAATGAGTGGAATATGTTATTACGAAATATTTTTAAATGAGTGAAATATGTTATATGAAATGAGCAAAATCTATTTTAAAATGTGTGAAATCTGTTTTAAAATGAGTGAAATAATTTATTATGAAATCTTTTTTGAAATGAGTGAAATATGTTATCATAAAATATGTGAAATTGGTATTTTAAACTCGTTCAAAATATATTCAAGGTTGGTCTTGTATTAAAGGTCTATTCGCCATGAATTCAAATATGTAAAAAGTTCCAAAAACAATTTTTTGGTTAAAAAGTTATTAGCCATTCAAAATGAGATAAGAAAAATAAATGTAAGTCTTTAGTTGGAGAGGGGATCTCTGTGCATGCATGTAGCTTTTGCCTCCCTCTCACTCTCTTACCTGACTGCAAAAAGCTGCAGGTGCGTACCCCTCTCTGTTTGTATTGGTGTGTATTCATCCGAGGAAAAGATTGACATCTTATACAAAGAAAAATTGCACTAATCTAAACGCAGACAGGAACAGTTGAGGATCTATCGGTACCCACCGTACCACGCAATTTTTCATTTTGGACGTACCCGCCATCTCCTATGGTTTTTGTGTGGGCATCGGGGCCTCCGGTGCCGACGACGATGATGGGCTGTATCTTCGGCGGTGGTGCTCTAATCGTTTTACCCGTGTGCTTTTGTCCTCCTTCCGCCATCCCTGTCATCTCTTCTGGTCATGCGAGGGCATCGTGGTCTCTGGTGCAAGTGGTGGTGGTGGGCTGGGCTTTTGATGGTGGTGTTCCTGGTTGTTGTCGGCGCGCTCCTGTCCTCCCCGCCACCCCTCCTTAGGTCGTCTTGCTGAGACTTAGCGATGGTGTCTTCGGATCTGGTTCACCTGTGAATGGAGGCAGGTCTTGGTCATGGTTCCGTTCCAGCATGTTGCTGATTGGTCAATGGCTGCCTAGGTGCCATTGGTTGAGTCGGTGCATTCGTCTCCCATGGTTCAGCCTCTTCCTCTTGGGCCGACCGGCTTCGAGGGCACGCCCCTTGCCCCTAGTTTCCCTAACCCTGGTCGTTGGTCATTGGTGGTGTCGTCCTCATTGTTTCGTGACTCGTGCTCCCTCGGTTCGTGCTCGTCCACCCCTCGGTCCTCCTTCTATGACCTAGATGATGGTCGGTCTCGTGGTGTTGGGTTATGGCCACGTTGCTCGGTTACTTCATGCTTACACTAGTGCAAGTGGTTATTGCTCGTGGATGTTGGATGGGTCGTCCTTGTATTGCTTGTGCTTTATCGTGTTGTTGACGTCTTTGCATTCATGGTTAGGTCGTGTTGTTGCTCAGGCTCTTACGTTGGATGTTTAATTTCTTGCTATCTTGAAGTGTGCAACACTTTTATTCTAGTCTAGGTTGGGTTTTTCGGTCTCGTCATGGATCGCCGATGCTTGAGTTGATGTTCTTTAGGTCGTTTCAGTTCTTTAGATGGGTCATGCCTATGTTTCGTTGTATGGGTCTTGCCTACTTTGGAGTTGTATTTCTCCTTTATTAATTAATCAAATCACATGCACGCATGCATGGTTCAAAAAAGGTTAACACTTCAGTCATAGCTAGTGATGGCACCCATCGGGTTTGGGTATGGGTGGAGCCTCCCCATACCCATCACCCGTACCCATACCCGCCAACGGGTACAATTTTTCCCATACTCGCCACCCAACAGGGTAATGGATACCCACAAGTAATTACCCACATTTGCAACACATCAACTTGAGAAAAACAAAGTAAAAAACAACAACATATAGTCATAGTTTATAAACAACAACACATAATAATAACAATACATACTTATAAACATCAGCATATCATAAACAATTTACTCAAAACAACTACACATGAGAACAACAACGCATAGTCATGGATTTTATGTTCACAAACTCACGATAAAGTTAGAGACACTTTGAACGTACATAAGGTCACGAAATAAGAATTGCAATAAAGTTTCAACATTATAACAAGTTCAACCAATATACCGAGGCATGCTTGTCATATTTTATAAGGGTACATGTGTACGCAGGTATGGGTTATACAATCCCATACCCGTACCCGCTCTGCCCGATGGGTTTGAGATTTCCCTATTTATATACCCATGGTTTTTTTGTCACATACCTATACCCTAATAGGGTTTTTACCCGTGGGGTACGCGGGTAATGGGTATCCATTGCTATCCTACTAGTTGCCGATGCAGGGTGCACACCCATGCCTATGGCACCGCGAACGAGCTCACCTACACTCGCGTTGGCACGTCAAGGTAAGAGTTATAGGACGCCGACTGTGGTGAGAGTCCCATGGGGAGCATGGTCCTCACCTTGCAGCGCACTACTCGTCTCTCGTGATGCCTCCCATGGATGAAGCCTTGGATGTCGCCAGGGTCACCCCCAAGTCCATCGCAGCATTCGACGCGCTTGAGGCTAGCATTCCCACATGCCTCGCTAGTGCCTATGACGTCCTCTTTGTCGTTGTCGTTGGGGCCGAGTTGCATCGCGCACTCATGTGGTGTCGGACGTGTGCCTGGCTGGAAAGTCGAGGCACGCTAGATCCTCTTACGAGTGAGATTGGCAAATGGACGAGAATTCTCTTTGCTCAGCCGAGGGGGTGGATAGCAGTTGTTGATGGTGCGGTGTGAAGGGAGAGGCATCGTGATCAAACAAATAATATAACTAACAGATAAAGAATTCTTATGATGATTTGCATGCATAAAATTTTATTAATCTCCACATAATTAATTGCCTTCTCTGGGCTAGGCATTGGAGAATAGCAAAGTTCACAGTTGTCCTCATTGACAATAATATGAGGAAAATTGATAGCATGTCAAGCATAATTATCAATGATATATTCACCAATAGTCCTACAAAGATTTTTCAATATCATAAGAGGTATTATATTTGTCTTCCAAATCATGATTATTGTCATAAGTAATGAACACATCATACTCATCATCATTAGTGAAAAATAGACATAGCTTCATCATTAGTAGAAACATCTTCATCATAGTGTGCCAATATTTCGAGTAGTATTATCTAAGATAGCTTCCTCGCTGCAAATTAGAGCTTGCAAATGAGTTTTTAAGAAGATGTGGAGCAATGATTGTATTCATGCTTCCATGTCTCTGTCCTCCCATTCTCCCTTTTCCAGTGATTCTCCTCTCTCTCCCCTTGTTTAGTTTTTCCTATCTAAACAGTAGCGCGAATGCGACTAGCTCTGAGTTTAGGCTGGCGATAACACTCCATGGTTCTTCCTCTCTTCCATCCTCAAATGCGTGCAACTGTTTTGATGGGTGGCAAGAACTTCCACTGATTACTCCATTTCCCTCGAGTCTCTCTTCCTTATGGCAAGGTAAAGTTCAATTCGGTGCTGACCATGTTCATCGAATTTTGTCTTCTTATGAAGGTACTTTGTTAATTGGTTAAATAACGGCATCTCCAATGGCAACCCGCAAATTTCCTCCCGCATCCGTCAGTGGACAGGGGGGACCAGTCCGCGGACATGGATGTGGGAAGCCGCCATCCAACGCTGCCCGCATACATTTCAAACTCTTTTTCAACAAACCGGATGAAATTCATGCAAACACGGCCGGATTTCATACAAACATGACGGATTTCGTACAAACACGGCCGATTTTCTTTACATTTCGAACATTTAGAACAAAAAAAACCGACCCGACCCTAAACCTATCCTACACGGCGGCAGCAGCCGGCGTCCGAGCCCTTGTCGTCCTCTTTTCTTCATCCGTCATCTTCATGACCACCGGCGATAAGACCCGTGAAGTGAAGGTGCGGTCTCCGGTGAGGAAGAGTAGAACACGGGAGATGGACCGGCCTACATGGACACCAGGCCCGCCACCTCCCGTACCATACTCATACTCGGAGGAGTCCGCGCCTTGTCCGTCGCCGGTGGACATGAGGTCCACGATGGAAATGGTGGCGCCCACGCTGTCGTCGTCCCACCGGGCCGCCGGATTGTTCATCGGCGGCGCGTAGGAGGCGCAGCTGGCATTGTTCTCCTCCGCGATCGCCTGGAGCTGCGCCTCGGCAGCGGCCGCTTCCTGGCGAGCGGAGGCTTGAACGTGGAGGGCATCGTAGATGGCACGCTACTCCACGGGGTTTGCCGCGGCCATGTCCGCCACGGCCTCCTTGCTCGCGCGCTCGCCGTAGATCTAGCCCTCCACCAGCCGGTGCTGCTCCAGGAGGAATAGGTTGTACCGCCGTTCCTACTGAGCCTGCTGGAACGCCGACAAAGAAGCCGGCGGAGGCTGCACCTCCGCCATGGCGGCGTTGTAGTGCGGCTGCGCCTGCTGCATGGTGAAGCCGGCGTGCACAGGAGGAGCGGGAGCCGGGGCGGTTGATACGTCTCCGTCGTATCTATAATTTTTGATTGTTTCATGCCAATATCCTACAATTTCCACATACTTTTGGCAACATTTTATATGATTTCTTGGACTAACATATTGATCCAGTGCCCAATGCCAGTTCCTGTTTTCTGCTTGTTTTTTGTTTCACAGAGAATCCACATCAAACGAAGTCCAAACGCAATAAAATTTTACGGAGAATTATTTTGGAATATATGTGATTTTTGGGAGGTGGAATCAACTCAAACGGAGGCCCATAGGCTCCACAAGGCAACAGGCCACGCCCCCCCTAGGCCGTGTGGTGATGCCTTGTGGGCACACCGTAAGTCGGTTGGGGCTCTTCTTCGGCCGCAAGGAAGCTTATATCGAGAAAAAATTGTGTTAAAATTTTAGCGCAATCGGAGTTACGGATCTCCGGATATTTAAGAAACGGTTTTCGGCCAGAAAACGGGGACGCGAAACAGAAGAGAAACAGAGAGAGAGAGAGAGAGAGAGAGAGAGAGAGAGAGAGAGAGAGAGATCCAATCTCGGAGGGGCTCCTGCCCTCCAAGAGCCATGGCGGCCATGGACCAGAGGGGAAACTCTCCTCCCATCTAGGGGGGAGGCCAAGCAAGAAGAAGGGGGGGGGCTCTCTCCCCCTCTCTTCCGGTGGCGCCGGAGCGCCGTCGGGGGAACCATCGTGACGGCAATCTACACCAACAACTTCGCCGCCGTCATCACCAACTCTCTCCCCCTCTATGCAGCGGTGTAACACCTCTTCTCCCCGCTGTAATCTCTACTTAAACATGGTGCTTAATGCTATATATTATTATCCAATGATATGTGGCAATCCTATGATGTTTGAGTAGATTCATTTTGTCCTATGGGTTGATTGATGATCGTGATTGGTTTGAGTTGTATGTTTTATTTTGGTGCTGTCCTATGGTGCCCTCCGTGTCGCGCAAGCGTGTGGGATTCCCGCTTTAGGGTTTGCAATACGTTCATAATTCTCTTATAGTGGGCGGCTAGAGTGACAGAAGCTTACACCTGAGTAAGGGGGTTGTTGCGTATGGGAGTAAAGAGGACTTGTTACTTAGTGCTATGGTTGGGTTTTACCTTAATGATCTTTGGTAGTTGCGGATGCTTGCTAGAGTTCCAATCATAAGTGCATATGATCCAAGTACGGAAAGTATGTTCGCTCATGCCTCTCCCTCATATAAAATTGCAATAATGATTACCGGTCTAGTTATCGATTGCCTAGGGACAAATCCTTCTCTTGTGTTACAAAAAGCTCTCTACTAAACAACTAACTTTTATTATCATGCAAATTACTCGTAGTTTTATTCTCGCAAAGTACTCCTAGTTTTATTCTTGCAAAGTAGTTCTAGCATTACACCTACAAAGTACTTCTAGTTTCATACTTGTTCTAGGTAAAGCAAACGTTAAGTGTGCATAGAGTTGTATCGGTGGTCGATAGAACTTGAAGGGACTATTAATTCTACCTTTAGCTCCTCGTTGGGTTCGACACTCTTATTTATCAAAAAAGCTACAATTGATCCCCTATACTTGTGGGTTATCAAGACCTTTTTCTGGCGCCGTGGCCGGGGAGCAATAGCGTGGGGTTGATATTCTCGTGTGTGCTTGTTTGCTTTATCACTAAGTAGTTTTTATTTTCTGTTCTAAGTTGTTTATATCTTTAGTTATGTATATGGAACACGAAATACCAAAAAAATTAGTTGTACTTGCTACTCATGGAGATGGGGAACCTCCTAAAACCATCGATGCTGGTTATGTGAAAAACATTAAATACTACTTTGATAATCCTGATAAATCTCCATTCAACTTGATAATGGGATATACTTTGGATCAACGGGAATACTTTAGGGATTATAGCTTGTCTCAAAAAGGGAAACTCTTATGGGATCAAATTGATTATTTGCATTGGTATGCTCGGAATTTATGCTTAAGATATGATTATACTTGTTGCTCGAAGATGAAGGCTAAACACCTTCCCTTTTCATGTAAATTTAATGATAATGAAACCTTGGCTTCTTATGCTAATGGTGTATATGATTACTATGATGTGGAACAAATAGAAGAATTTGTTGCTTTTAAGGGTGCTTATGAAATTGAATCTTTGTTTGGAAAGTATGAAAATTATGATGATGCTGTTTACAGATCTCAAAATTATGCTATACTTAAATATTGCTATGAGAATTATGAATACAATGCCTTTATTGATGAATTTATTGAGAAAGTTTCCGCTGTACGAGAAGAGACTAATATTTTGCAGGAATCTATGGAAGAAGAAATTGATGACACTGTGAGCTCATTAGATGAAAAAGATGACGAGGAGAGCGAAGAACAAAGGGAGGAAGAGCGGATTAGCTACCCGTGCCCACCTTCTAATGAGAGTAACTATTCAACTCATACATTGTTTAATTTCCCTGTGTGCTTACCGAAAGATGAATGCTATGATAATTGCTATGATCCCTTGGGTTCGTTTGAAATATCCCTTTTTGATGAAATTGATGCTTGCTATAATTGTGGCCTTGATGCCAATATGAATGATGCTTATGGAGATGAACTTGCTATAGTTCCTTATTTTAAGAATGAAATTGTTGCTATTGCACCTACACATGATAGTCCTATTATCCTTTTGAATTCTCCAAACTACACTATATCGGAGAAGTTTGCGCTTATTAAGGATTACATTGATGGGTTGCGTTTTACTACTACACATGATGATTTTGATGAATATGATATGCATGTGCTTGCTACTCCTACTTGCAATTATTATGAGAGAGGAACTATATCTCCACCTCTCTATGTTTCCAATACGATAAAATTGCAAGAAACTGTTTATACTATGCATTGGCCTTTACTTGGTGTGCATGAATTGTTCTTTTATGACATGCCGATGCATAGGAAGAGAGTTAGACTTCGTCATTGCATGATATATGTTGCTTTGTGCTCACTACTAAATTACAAATCATTGTTAATTAAAATTGGCTTTGATATACCTTGGGATCCGGATGGATCAATTACTTGAGCACATTATGCCTAGCTTAATGGCTTTAAAGAAAGCGCTGCCTGGGAGACAACCAGGAAGTTTTAGAGAGTCATTTTATTCTGTTGAGTGCTTTTAAAAAGTTTTAAAACAAAAAAAATATAGAGGGGAACCTAAAACTTTTACAAAAAGAAAAGTGAAAGTGAGACAGGCGAGCATCGTTGAAGTGGGAGCTAGCCTTGAACTTTGTTCATGCCCATGAAAACTTTGTGAATCTTGATTACAAAAACTTTTCAACAAAAATAATTATCCCCTTGTACAAATCCATTGTATTATAAAAATAATGTGCCAAGTAATGCCTTTGGGATGATTTGGATGATAGTATGGTAGATGCTGTTGGAAAACAGAAACTTTTGCGTCCAGTGATGGAATTTTTGTTTTTTTGCTAGAGTGTCAGAACCTTCTGCATTTTTTACACAGTATTGATATATGAATTGCCCACGTTTTCCTAATTTTTCAGAATTTTTGGAGTTACAGAAGTATGACTATAATTCAGATCTTTACAGACTGTTCTGTTTTAAACAGATTCTGTTTTTGTTGCATAGTTTGCTTATTTTGATGTATCTATGGATCATATCGGGGGGTATGAGTCATGGAGAAGTTGGAGTAAGTAGCATTATGCCAATATTAAATATGAATCAATTTGCAACAGTACTTAGAGTTTAAGATTTAATTGTTATACTAATGGATCTCACGAGGTTTCTGTTGAGTTTTGTGTGCTGAAGTTTTCAAGTTTTGGGTGAGATTACGATGGATAAAGGAATAAGGAGCGGCAAGAGCCTAATTTTGGGGATGCCCAAGGCAACCCAAGGTAATATTCAAGGAAGACTCAAGCGTCTAAGCTTGGGGATGCCCCGGATGGCATCCCCTGTTTCGTCTACAATCTATCGGTATATCACTTGGAGCTATATTTTTATTCATCACATGATATGTGTTTTACTTGGAGCGTCGTGTGCTTTTTATTTTTCTTTTAATAATGCACCATGCTGGTATGAGATAGTCATTGGTTGATTTATAGAATGCTTCATGCACTTCACTTATATCTTTTGAGTATGGCTTTATAGAATGCTTCATCTGCTTCACTTATATCGTTTGAAGTTTGGATGCCTATTTCTCTACATATAGAAAACCGTTATTTGTAGAATGTTCTTTTGCTTCACTTATATTTATTAGAGTGTGGTCTTTTGTAGAAAGAACTAAACTCTCATGCTTCACTTATATCTATTTAGAGAGTCAACATGAATTGGTCATTCACATGGTTAGTCATAAAATCCTACATAAAACTTGTAGATCACTGAATATGATATGTTTGATTCCTTGCAATAATTTTGCGATATTAAGATGGTAATATGTGGGAGGTACTAGTGGATGATTGTGGTTTAGTAAGAATATTGGTGTTAAGGTTTGTGATTCCCGAAGCATGCACGTATGGTCTGTCGTTATGCTAAGAAGTTGGAGCATGATTTATTATTGATTGTCTACCTTATGAGTGGCGGTCGGGGACGAGCGATGGTCTTTTCCTACCAATCTATCCCCCTAGGGGCATGCATAGTAGTACTTTGCTTCAAGGGCTAATAAACTTTCACAATGAGTATGTGAGTTCTTTATGACTAATGTGAGTCCATGGATTATACGCACTCTCACCTTTCCGCAATTTGCTAGCCTCTTCAGTACCGTGCATTGCCCTTTCTCACCTAGAGAGTCGGTGCAAACTTTGCCGGTGCATCCAAACCCCGTGATATGATACGCTCTATTACACATAAGCCTCCTTATATCTTCCTCAAAACAGGCACCATACCTACCTATTATGGCATTTCCATAGCCATTCCGAGATATATTGCCATGCAACTTCCATCATCATCATATACATGACTTGAGCATTCATTGTCATATTGCTTTGCATGATCATAAGATAGCTAGCATGATATTTTCATGGCTTGTCCATTTTTTGATATCTTTGCTACGCTAGATCATTGCACATCCTGGTACACTGCCAGAGGCATTCATATAGAGTCATCTTGTATAGTTTTTATCGAGTTGTAAGTAAATAAAAGTGTGATGATCATCATTATTAGAGCATTGTCCCAGTGAGGAAAGAATGGTGGAGACTAATGAGTCCTCGAAAAAGTGGGGATGAGGTCCATGAGACTGTTCTAAAAAAAAGGAGGCCAAAAAGAGCCCAACAAAAAAAACAAAAAAAAATGAAATGAGAGAAAAAAAGAGAAGGGGCAATGTTACTATCCTTTACCACACTTGTGCTTCAGAGTAGCACTATGTTTTTCATATAGAGAGTCTCCAGAGTTGTCACTTTCATATACTTTCGGTATGCTCATATAAATGATCTTGCCAATTTTGATGCGGGCCCACTTGGGCACAGGGATGTCCTGTCATGTGGAAGGTGGTAGTCGACGTGAGGCAAGGTGTGACTCTTCTTGCCCTAGCGATGTTCTTGCCCTTCCATCCCGGTAGTCTACTGTGAATCTTTTTCTATGAGCGGCTGAAGATGAACCTTCCTTAGGTGGAAAACATGAAGAGTAGCCCCATGTAGCTGTTCAGGATGGATCCAGCCTTCGCATGGAAGACAGTGAGAAATATCTCGGAGGTCAAGTCCCTCACAATGAATGGGGAAGACCATTTTCCATCTCTGGCATTTCCAAAACATCTCAAGGGTAATGGTCAAGTCCCTCTGGATGCTTGTGCACGATTTCCATCTTGATGAGCATACCGAAGACGAAATTGTGTGGAAGCACACGACTAGCGGGCATTACTTGGCGGCCTCCTCATACAAGGCGCAAGTTATAGGTATGACATTCTCTCCCATGGGACAAATGGTATGGAAAGCTTGGGCGCTGCCAGAGATCAAGTTCTTCGCTTGGTTAGCGTTGCAGAACCGAATTTGAACCGCCGACAGGTTGGCGAAGCGAGGGTGGCCAAACTGGAGTCTTTGCCCTCTCTGCAAGAGGGAGCAATAATCGGGGCCTCATCTTTTCTACAAATGTCGCTTCACCATTAGGCTCTGGACCTTGGTCATAGCAAAGTTGGCGCTTATCCAACTGGATGTATCCACTTGGCATGCGGAGGGCTCCGTCGAGGAATGGTGGGACAAAAGAACCGGCGCGAACACCCCAAATAGGAAGACCATCACTTCCCTCATCATGCTTGTTTCTTGGACTATTTGGAATGAAAGGAACTCTAGGGTCTTCCGTCAAAAGAGCACGCCACCGACGATATTGCTCGATAACATTTTAGCGGAGGCTCAACCGTGGGCCACGGCAGGGGCGAGGAAGCTAGGGGAAATTCTAGTATGTGAGTAATTGCCATGCGGCATGTTGTATGTGTGTCAGTTATAAAACAAATAAACTCTATTCCCTCTTAATTAAATGATGAGGCAAATCTTATGCCTCCGTTTTGGAAAAAGAAAAAAACATCTCAAGATGGAGTTTCGGTGGTAGTCCAGTACAGCAAAAACAACGAGTGTAAATTGAGTGATCCAAAGTTATAACTAGTAGAATGCCCGTGCGTTGCTACGGGCTACAATGCATATAAATGAATCAAACAAATGATTAAGGTCGTCCTCAAGGTCGAAGCTCATTTCTCCATCATACGTTTGGGCGTGTTTGGACATCAAACGGGCGCCCAACAGGCTCTCAAAAATTCAACTGTCTCGACAGTTGAGGCTCCCCAAACCCAAACAATATGTGGGGTAGAAATGTGGTTGTCCAGACTATCCGCCATGTTATCTCTAACACGCGGGCCCAACACAAAAACCCCACCTCACGACGCACCCTTCCCTTTTCTGCCGGACCCACCCCCCTCGGTTTCCCGTCGTAGCAGCACATTTCTCGCTAGAGCCCTCTCCTTTAAAACCGGATGACACCCACCTCACCTTCACCATGGCGCCCTCTCTTCTTTACACCGTACTTCCCCACAAACCGGCAAGGAGGAGTCCCCCATCAATCCCCCCGCTCTCCACCCTGATCCCCCCCCCCCCCCCCCGTGTTCGTGCCGATCCGCTACAACCATCAAGGGGAAGAGGCGTGCCCCCCCCCCCCCCCCCCGAGCCAAAAGCGCAATCTCGATAGTGAAAACACATTTTCTAAAATCCTAATCTCAACAGTGAAAAACATCAAGAAAAGGATTTAGGCGTGCACATAGCTTAATTAGTCCTAGCAAATCTATAACACCAGTAGTTTTCAAATCAGATTTTGTTTTAGATTGGCACTAAACCTTGTACTAAAAATGTCAAACTAAATAGGAACTCAGACGTATGTCTGTGCGTTGCTATGGACAAAATGCAAGTAAATGAATCAATCAGGTTATCTAAGGACATGTCTAACATATGGCCTATTTATCAATTAGTTTTAGTAAATACTATGGGATCGGTCGCCGTAATAAATTTTTTGCCAACCAAATTCCATGTGTGTCTTCTTCCTCTCTCCTTCATCCTCCTCCTCCCGCTCCCACGAACCACCCTCTTGATGCCAGCCTAACCGCAGTCTTCTTCATCTCCTTCGGCCTCCTCCTCCCGCTCAGCCGGCCTGACCGTAGTCCCCTGTGTTCTTTGAGCAGATATCGAGGCTCATCAGCTGAGGATGATGATCGTCATGACTTCATATTATAGAGCTGTAGATGTCCTTAACATGACTGAAACTGATCGACCGTTGGCAGAATTGCCCTTAGTATTTGGGAGGACTGATGGTTTGAGTCTGTTCCTTTAGCCACTCAGTTTTTGGGACTTGTACTACATAGCCAATGAGAATGATGAGCGTTTGTTTCGATGCTTGGCGATAGCGGTTAGATTTGGGCTAAACTTGACTAGAACAGTTGGATGTAACAAGCTAGAGCTGGAATCTGATAATGCCGAGGTGATTTTGGCCTTGCAAGAAGGAAGATCGTGATCAGTGGCGGGAGCTATCTTTGATGATTGCTACTATGTGACTCAAGACTTTAATCATGTTTTGTTTGCTCATTGTAATAGGGAGAGCAATCAAGTTGCTCATGAAATAGCTAAGTTAGCTAGATTTTCTACCCCGGTACCTGGATGGAGTCACCTCCAGTTGAGGTGGTCTCGTCTATTGTATCTGATACGTTGGTTCTCACATATGAATAAATAACGTATCGTTTGTAAAAAAAGAGCAAGGCAAGACTGGCTGATATCTGTGATGCCAACGGGTTAGACCGGGTAAAAGGAGCAGCAATGATGAGTTGATGCAACGGTGGCATGCGTTGGAAAGTGTTGCTCAGATCGTTGTGAGGACCAGATTGTTTGGAAATATATGAGGCTAAGTGGTGTTCCCTCTTCTGAACTTTCTACGAGACCTGAACTATTTAGTAGAGTGCAATTAACACCTTATTTACTTATCATGGGGTCTCTCCTCTCAACCCTCGGCTCTCCTAAATTAGATGGTGAAGCTCTCAATTTTGCAAAGGTGGTTTCTGCTACTAATAAAACTGAGGGGCCATCATGCGTGCTCTCCTCTCAAGTTCTGCACTTCTTCTCGAGCTCTGCTCTATGCCTAATATCACATTAGGGGCATCTCTAACAGAAGCCCTAGAAGGCTTTAGCTCTTATTCAAAAGATCTTTTTGAGGAGTTCAACCCTTGTCTAACCGAACCTGAATACATTTATACATTTAACTTCCAAAAACTTGAGAAGTGTGGTCCGCTGCTTCAATTTCTCCAGGATAAAAAGTGTCGTCCGCTACTTCAATTTCTCCAGGATATAAAGGAACCTTTAAGTTTGTCCAGGCCAGGGCAGCGGGAGACCAGACTGCAACTTCCTTTGTCATCTCCATTTATCCAGGGGAGGCTAGGAGCTATCTAGCCATGTACTTGATTTAGCCACCATAACTGTGACATGCAATTGATCCAAGAGACCACAAACCAATTCAGCAACCTCTATCAAAAGAGCATAAGCACGCAGAACAGAACCAACCCTACCCTGAATGTTTTCAGGTCGTACCTAGCTCTCAACTGCTTGCTTTTCAGGAACAAACTTTCAGATCCTAAAACGCAAATGCTTTTCAACTTGTTGATGTTTCTGTTGGAAATATGCCCTCGAGGCAATAATAAATTGGTTATTATCATATTTCCTTGTTCATGATAAATGTTTATTATTCATGCTAGAATTGTATTGACCGAAAACTTAAATACATATGTGAATACATAGACAACACCATGTCCCTAGTAAGCCTCTACTAGACTAGCTCGTTGATCTAAGATGGTTAAGGTTTCCTAACCATAGACATGAGTTGTCATTTGATAACGGGATCACATCATTAGGAGAATGATGTGATGGACAAGACCCAACAGTAAGCTTAGCATCAGATCGTTTAGTTATTTGCTACAGCTTTCTTCATGTCAAGTATCTGTTCCTTAGACCATGAGATCATGTCACTCCCGGATACCGGAGGAATACTTTGTGTGCTATCAAACGTCACTTCATAACTAGGTGGTCATAAAGGTGCTCTACAAGTATCTCCGAAGGTGTCTGTTGGGTTGCATGGATCGAGACTGGGATTTGTCGCTCCGTATGACGGAAAGATATCTCTGGGCCCTCTCGGTAATACAACATCGTAAAGAGCTTGCAAGCAATGTGGCAAATGAGTTAGTCACGGGATCTTGTATTACGGAACGAGTAAAGAGACTTGCCGGTAATGATATTGAACTAGGTATGGAGATACCGACGATCGAATCTCGGGCAAGTAACATATCGCCGGACAAAGGGAATTGCATACGGGATTAACTGAATCCTCGACATCGTGGTTCAACCGATAAAGATCTTCATTGGACATGTGGAATCAATATGGGTATCCAGATCCCGCTATTAATTATTGACCGGAGAAGTGTCTTGGTCATGTCTACATGTTCCCGAACGCGTAGGGTCGCACGCTTAACGTTCGATAGCGCTAGGGTAGTATTGAGATATTAATAGTGGAAAGTCTGAAGGTTGTTCGGAGTCCCGGATGGGATCCGGGACATCACGAGGAGCTCCGGAATAGTCCGGAGGTAAAGATTTATATATGGAAAGTTGTTTTCGGGGTTACGGAAAAAGTTTGGCTTTTTCGGTATTGTACCGGGAAGTCACCGGAAGGTTCCAGAGGGTTCCGGAGGGGTCCGGAAGTCCTCGGAGGGTTCCACCACATCCCAAGCAGTAGCATGGGCTGTAGGGGGGCGCCCTGGCCTTATTGGGCTAGGCGCACCAGCCCCTACATGTCCCATGCGCCTAGGGGAAGGAAACCCTAAGGGGGAGGGCCCTCCACTTGGCTTGGAGGGCACTCCTCCCTCCTTGGCCGTCGCCCCCTGCCTTGGGAGGGGGGCTAGGGCTGGCACGCCCCTCCCTCACCCCTATATATAGTGGGAAGGCGCAGGGGGCAGCCACCCCTTCCACGCTTGCCCCGTCTCCCTCCCGTTACTCCTCCTCCAACGTTCCGTCGGCGCTTGGCGAAGCCCTGCCAGAATTCCGCTGCCACCACCACGCCGTCGTGCTAGTTCCGATCTCATCTACCTCCTCCCCTCGCTTGCTGGATGAAGGAGGACGCCATCAAGCTGAACGTGTGCTAATCTCGGAGGTGCCGTCCATTCGGCACTAGATCGGATTGGATCGTGAAGAGTACGACTACATCAACCACGTTACGACACTAACGCTTTCGGTCTACAAGGGTACGTAGACACGCTCCTCTCTCGTTGTTTTGCATCTCCTAGATTAGATCTTGGGTGTTTTGTAGGAAATTTTTTAATTTTCATGCAACGTTCCCCATCAGTTTCGAGGTGTCATATTTGCCCAGAACTATTCACAATATCTACATGCCATTGCGCGAATCTGGCGACGAGGCGTTGTTGAGACCTTACGAAGAAGAAATCATTTTGAAGCATTACAGATCAGAGAACAGTCGATATTAGCACCATTTTAATCAGCGACGTATAACAGATAACGATTCACGCCGATGGGTGGACAAGCCATGTCGTGCATCAGTCTAATGATCGCTGCACTGCACTGCAAGGCGCTTTCAGCCTGAAAGGAAGTGTACCATAGCAACGACTTTACCCTACACATCGCGTTCCGTTGTAAAATTATGGCCCAATGCCATGATATTCACACGAACAGCATGCACACACAAATAAAACTAAGTGAACATTGATATTCACCAACTAAAAGCAGATTGATTTTATTTGGTCAGGAGCACTACCAATTCATCAGACTTTGTGGAAACATTATGTGGCCAAACAGAACACGGTTCGTATGTCACCGTGCGTATAACCAAATGAACAACTGTATATTCAAAGAGGAACATATAAGAGGATCATGCCTATTACATGCATGTAAGACTCGACACAGAACCGATCAACGAATGATTTGTAACAAACAAAGAGCCTCCGTGATTCATTACAACATACAACAGTTCATATTGCATTCCAATAGTCAAAAGATAATATATACATATGAATAAGCGCGTACACCTTACCTATAGTGAATGCCATTTGAATTAACCCATAGATCCATTTGAATAAATCATCGAGGCCCATGAACAAGTGCGATCAAAACTGATATCTGACAGAATAAAAGAATCATGCCACATATTCCAACGATATTGAACAGGAGAGCAAGAGGAACATACCTCTCCGTGGCTTGCCAATCAATTGTAGATGCAGCTCTCGTCCATCCATTGCTGCACATTCCCGATCCAAAGAGTCTTGGCCTCGTTGGTTCTTGCGAGTGCCTGCGTTGGGGAAGCAAACCCGCCTACTATGCGGCCTACCGAGGCGGTGACTCCTGCCCATAGGCCCCCAGATGAAGCGGGAAGGCTGGCCCGCTTAGGCATCGGGGCGACGGCAGTGAAGCAGGGCCAAGGAGCGCTCCGGATCAAGAAATCCATTCTTTCAATTTAAAGTCATTTTCACCTTATATCATTTACAACATTCTCTTCGACAGGTTTCAACAACCTACAATTTTTTTAATAAAAGTTAAACAGTATCATCAATGCTATGAAAAATATGAAGTCTTGAGAGTTCGGGTCACTTCACCATAGTTTATCTTGAGCACTCATGTCCCATCATCTAACCTGCAGCTCCACTGGTATGCATCAGAGTCAATTTTGGTAACCTGGCCGCATAATCTAACCTGTGATTACAACAAACCGTCATTCGGTTTTAAAGCATGGTCTAGATAATAAAAAAAGATTCTTACATTGGTCGGCCTGAGACTGTTTATCACCGTTTCATCTCCAGCTTGGCCCCCATTTGCCGTCACAGAGAGGTTGATGTCGTCCCTATATGCCACCGACAAGCCCGCATCGACCACCATTGGCCCATATCTTCTTTGTTGGGGTTTCTAGATGAAAAAAGAAAATAATCAGATGATTATGATTTAGTTGAAATACTTTTACAAACAAATAGAGTGTGAAATCTGAAACTCATCTCCTCTTACAATAGAAAACAAAGCAGCCTGATTGTAGAGAAAAAAGAATCTCGTTTCTTTACCTCTTGGTGTTACTTCGCTCGCTGGAAGCTACACACCTGTTGCTTTGGCTATGTCAGTATATCGTGAGGAACATTAACTGCCTAGGAAACTTCATGTTTCTTTCTTTTCCATCTGAGACAAAAAATATCAATAGAATCAATCTCTCTGTATACTACTTGTAGGTAATTTCCTACTCCATGCTTTTGAAATCCTTAACGCTTGCAAGGTAGTCTATTTGTTTTCAGAAATGGGCAGGCCGGCAGGGTGCAGCTAGGCAGGTGACCAATCTCTAATTGCCTATAACCTAACCTGATTAAAAAGCAAGTTCCTGAAAACAAATTTTCAAAAGTGCTAACTACAGTTGACACGGAATAACAAACTTTAAATCAAAAAACATTGCAATTTAGGAGGATAAGCATGGTTTGAGTTTCTTTTTTAAAAGAAATGTTCTCAACATCATTATTTTGAGCGGCATACTAATTTCTGCCCTTTATTTGAGTTTGATTTCACATGAAGGGTAGGTCCTCCAAGATTTACATATTGTAGTTCTTCAACAAAATTTACAAGTAATCAAACTGCAACAAAACTTCATCCCTACTGATCGAGGGTTATCAAATACTCCTGCTGCTCTATCGTTTCCTTAGCAGTAACACCGATGTTTTCCTTAGCAGTAACAACAAAAATTCATCCCTGCTGATCGAGGAGTACATCAGCACTCAACGCAAAATGGATCCTCCTCCTCTATCTTTTTCCTTAGCAGTAATAACACAAGCACTAAAAAAGCAAGCAATCACCTCATCCATGGGAGAAAAGGAGAACGTCCTCTGAAGTTCCAGTGTTTACAAAGTTCACTAAATTTCATCAAATACACATAAGGAGGAAGAACGCACCGTGTTTATCTGGATTCTCTGGACGGGAAGATAGCAGTAGGAGGAGGGCTACGACCGAAGGGCACTGTTCGTCGGCGTCGACCACCGCTCGTTGGAGACGACCACCGCGTCGAACGAATCAGACCCCGCCGCTGGGATCCGCTCCATGGTCGTCGTCGTCCTCCGGCGTTGGGCACACGCAGGCAGCCCACGGAGGAGGGGAGGAGATGGTGACGGGTTGAGGATGCGGTTGCTCTCAGTTTTTTTGCCGGGGATGGAGTCCAAACCTGTATTCCAAGGGGTCTTGGTCAGGCCGTCTCCTCGGCGGCGGCAGGGCGTGAGGCCGCGGAGGAGTGGCCGGCGTCGGATGCGAAGGCGCGTCCTCGTGCAGAGGAGTCCCCGGCGTCGGATGCGACGGTGCGGGCGGAGTTCCGAGGAGTCGCCGGCGTCGGCCAGGGCCTGGGGCACAGAGGAGTCGACCTGGTCGAGGAGATCGGAGAGAAGAATAGGAGGGCGGCGCGAGGACGTGACGAGGGCAGGCGTCAGAAGGATCGCGTGTCCAGGCTCGCGAGGAGGGCAAGCGATGGGAGGATCGCGTGAACCGTAGGCGTTAATGAGCCGGCCCAAGTACGCCTCTGCGTCGTGACGTGAAAGGTGGGCGAAAGATAGAAATGATGGGATGAGATGAAAGTGAGCCGAGACTATCAACTGAGACATTAGAAATAGAGATCCAAGACAATACACGACACGTAAATGCAAGACTACGTCAGTGGCAGATCCACCACTGGGTAAGCGGCCACCCCCGGTCTCCGGCAGTGATGGAGGGTACCTCTCCCGTGTGGTAGCCAGCGGGAGCAACACAACTGAGCCATGTCGTCGTCCATCGCCCACTCGCCCTGGCAAACCTCAGTGCCTGGGTTGCCACTGGACTACATCGATCACAAGCACTGCTCTCGCCATTGAGAACTGAAAATTGTTGATGCCTAGCAAATAGTTAGTCCGCAAGATGGCATACTGAGACAATTGAATGTACAGGTATATCAAAAACGGCAGATAGAAATATATAATAAATACAGTGGTTTCATGCGTGACAATCTGAGGTGAGTGAAACCCTACGTATCGCTTTTCCTTCGTGGCAAGACGGCCCGAGAGTCGCTGAGTTGAGTCGTCGGTTTTCTCTGCCGGTCGTGCACGGCCAAGTTGTCACCACTCACCACTCCTACCAGCCTTGACTAACCGGAGAAATTTGAGCAGTCACGTACGTGTGCCCACCAAAATAGTGTGATTGTTTTCCAACGGAAAAACACACCAGCGCACTAGCAGCTGCCAAAGCTTGAATTCTCGAGGTCGAAAATGCTTGAAAAAAGTATAATAAGGATCTATAAATACGAGCCTTGTGCAAGCAGCTTCAACAAACACAGCTCGAAGCATCCAACTAGTCACAGCTCACAGCACAGTAAGCAAGGCCACATTACGATGGCGTCCTTCGCCGGGGCTGCCCGTTTGATGGTGCTCCTCCAGATCGCGCTGTTCGTCGTCTCCGCGGTGATCATGAGCAGCTCCGTCTGCCATGCAGCTGGCGGCATCGGGGGTTAGCGCTTCCAAACTGTTCGTTTCATCCTCTTCGATCGTCGTCATCTCCTCCTTGAAATATACTCTAGCAGATGCTTGTGTTTCATCACAGTATTCTGTAAACATTCTGAAACCGACTAGCAGCTATTTGCAAGTTACAGCTGAATAATCATGGATGCCTATGTTTTCCTTTCAGTTAATCCTCTGGACCCTAACCATCCTGCGTGCCGCGGACGGTGCGAACCGCGTGGCGGCGGGCCGTACAACGGCCGTGGTCTGCCCTACCCCTACCGTCCGCAGCCCGGCCGCGGAGCACCTCCGCCGTACAACGGAGGGATCGGACGACCATGATGCATGCATGCCTTCCTCCAGCATAGCAGTACAAGTTCCTGCAGCAACCTTACTGAAACCGGGAGTGTAATATCCGATCGTACGAATAACTTCCGTTAAGTACTTTCAATAAAAAACTGCAAGTCTGGCACCTATATATTAGTGGGTATGTGAACCTGAAAGTTCGCTTCAGAATTAGTAATATAAAGATGGATAGTACAAGTGCAAGTGTTATGTTTTGCAATGTGGATTCAGTCTACAAGACTGCCTCGTGCTATTTTACTCTAGGCAACAAGGTGGGAGGGAACATGCCTGCAACAGTATGCGTCCACTCGATCCAAGTACCCTTCCTTGTGCATTTACCACGCCCCTTCCATGCCACGTTCCCTTCCTCAAATCCCTTGTCGAAAACTCGATCCAAGTACCCTTTTTTCTTTTTTTCACCCGCCAAAAAAAAAAACTCGAAATGATTTATACTGTAAAATAATTTAGACAGCAAATTCTCTCGAGTACTTCTCTAAAACTCGAGAGAATAAGCCAGCAAAAACCGAGAGGGCATATCTTGCTCCCGAGCTCCACGGAGCCCTGTTTTTGGAATTAGAAAATCATATTTAAAAGCTTCAAAACATTCTGAAAAAAATTCACATGAACATTGAGATGTAGTACTACATTCTGTAAAGTTTCATGATAAAATACGCTTTGGTATCAGCTGCATAAAAAAAGCAAAATCATAGAGTTTTATTGTGAATACATCCCGAGTGCAGTGTTTTGGTGATTGGGCTCCATGGAGCCTTTTTTGAAACATTAAAAAATCACGATGCAAAGTTTCAAAAAATCTCATACTGACAATATGGATGTATACTACATGTGCGTAAAATTTCATGCAAAAACACATCGATTCGCAAGCTACAAAAAAAGGTGAAATCGTTGGTTTTAAATAGTGAACAGTATAGCGAACCAACCTGTGGTTGGATGGTTAGAAGGACAGTGGTATCCCCAACTAACCAGGGTTCAAGTCCTGGTCCTCACATTTTCCTGAATTTATTTTAGGATTTCTGGTGCTCGCATTTTCCTGAATTTATTTCAGGATTTCCGGCGATGCGCGTTCAGTGGGAGGAGACGTTCCCATTGACTACGAGGCGTCTGTGGTGACTTCGTCAATCTTAAGATGATATGCCGGCTTAGTCTCTCGGAGGTGCTCACAGGGGTAGGGTGTGCGTGTGTCTGTTCATAGGGGAGAGTATACGCGTGTATATATGAGCGCTTGCCTCTGTACTGTGTTATAAAAAAATTGAACAGTACACATTTTTTTGCGGGGGAATACTGAGAGCTTTATTGAATAAAAGCATTCGCCGAGCAATCCGCCAGCAGGCTACTGATCAGGAAGCTAGGAGTACTGTCAATCCAACTTTCGGTTATGTCAATCGTGCAAGCATGCTTAGCACAGATATGAGCGGGACCGTTGGCTGATCTTACAACATGATTAATAACAAAAGAATTGAAACTACCAGCAAGCTCTCCAATTTCTAAAAAAATAGGAGCCTGCTACTTGTAGACTGCGTTGGTATTTCTTCGAAGAGGAGAGGATGATGCAGTATAGTAGAGATAAGTATTTCCCTCAGTTAAGAACCAATGTTATCAATCCAGTAGGAGAACCACACAAAACCCCTTTAGCAGCACCTACACACACAAAAACAAACACTTGCACCCAACGCAAATAAGAGGGTTGTCAATCCCCTTAGCGGTTATTTGCAAGGATTAATTCTGATAGTGATAGATAGAAAGTAAATTGCAAAATAAAATAAAAGTAAATAAATTGCAGCAAGGTATTTTTGGATTTTAATATATGATAAAAGTAAACTCGGAGGTCATAGTTTTCACTAGAGACTTCTCTCTCGAGCACAGAACATACAGTGGGTAAATAAATTACTGTTGGGCAATTGATAGAAAAACAAATAATTATGACGGATTCATGGCAATGATCATGTATATAGGCATCACGTCTGAGACAAGTAGACCGACTCCTGCCTGCATCTACTACTATTACTCCACCCATCGACCGCTATCCAGCATGCATCTAGGGTATTAAGTATAAAACAGAGTAACGGCTAAAGCAAGATGACATGATGTAAACAAAGTAAACTCAATCAATATGATTAAACCCCATCTTTTTATCCTTAATGTCAACAATACAAATACGTGTCATGTCCCTTTCTGTCACTGGGATTGAGCACCGCAAGATTGAACCCATCACAAAGCACCTCTCACATTGCAAGATAAATCAATCAAGTTGGCCAAACCAAACGGATAGATCGGAGAGAAATACAAAGCTATAACAATCATGCATAAAAGAGTTCAGAGAAGACTCAAATATTTCTCATGAATAATCTGATCATAAACTCACAATTCATCGGATCCAACAAACACACCGCAAAAGAAGATTACATCAGATAGAACTCCAAGAACATCGAGGAGAACATGGTATTGAAGATCAAAGAGAGAGAAGAAGTCATCTAGCTACTAGCTATGGACCCGTAGGTCTGTGGTAAACTACTCACACATCATCGGAAGGGCACCAAGGTTGATGTAGAAGCCCTCCGTGATCAATTCCAGCTCCGACAGAGTACCGAAAAAGGCCTCCAGATGGGATCGCGGAAGAACAGAGGCTTGCGGCGGCAGAAAGGTTTTCTCGTCTGGCTCTCTGATGGTTTCCGAATATTTTAGAATTTATAGAAGTGAAATTAGGTCAAAAAGAGCCACGAGGGGCCCACAAGGCATCAGGCTCTTTTGTCCAGAAAAAAATTGTCAAAAAGTTGCGTGGCAATTGGATTTCGTTTGGTACTGATTTCCTGAAAAACCAAAAACAACCAGAAAACAACAACTGGCACTGGGCACTAGGTTAATAGGTTAGTCCCAAAAAATGATATATAATTACATATAAAACATCCAAGATTGATACTATAATAGCATGGAACAATCAAAAATTATAGATACGTTGAAGACGTATCAGAGCCACGACCGATCGAGAGCCGTGGCAAGTGTTCCAGAGGTTGACTACCTCCAGGCAATCCGTCTCCATTACGACGTGTGAAAAAACCCTCAAGTTGGCGAAGATGACACCTTCTTGCACTGCCATCGCCTCCGCTATGAGAGGATCCGTAACTCCAGAATATGATTTGCTCCACGCCCCAAGAAAAGAACCAGGGGAGCGAGCAACGCCACCAGCTCCTCCTTTACCATCTTCATGTTTGATCGCGGCGTCTGTATTAATCTTGACAAAGTCTTTTTTTTTGTAGTGATAGCTAGTAGCTAGATGGCTTCTTCTTTCTCTTTGATCTTCAATATAATGTTCTCCATTATCTCCATGGAGTTCTATTCGATGTAATCTTCTTTTGCGGTGCGTCTGTTGGGATCCGATGAATTATAAGTTTATGATCAGATTATTCGTTGAAAGTAATTAAGTCTTTTCTGAACTTTATTATGCATGATTATTATAGCTTTGTATTTCTCTCCGATCTATCCGTTTGATTTGGCCAACTAAATTGATTTATCTTCAGTGGGAAAGGTGCTTTGTGATGGGTTCAATCTTGCGGTGTCGTCACCCAGTGATAGAAGGGGTAGCGAGGCACGTATTTGTATGATTGCCATTAAGGGTAAAACGACAGGGTTCAATCATATTGTTTGGTTCTATTCTGTCTACATCATGTCATCATACTTCATGCATTACTCTGTCTGTTATGAACTTAATACGTAGAGAGGCAAGCATAGAAGCGCTCTCGAAGTGGAGTAATAGTAGTAGATGCAGAATTATTTTGGTCAACTTGTCACGGACGTGATGCCTATATACATGATCATTGCCATGAATAACATCATAACTATGCGATTTTCTATGAATTGCCCAACAGTAATTTCTTTACCCGCCGTATGCTATCTTTCAAGAGTGAAGCCTCTAGTGAAAACTATGGCCCCCGGGTCTACATTTATCATATTACTAAAACCTACATTACCTTGCTGCAATTATTTTATTTTTATTTACTTTTCAATTTATATATCTATCACTATCATATTTGATCCTTGCAAGTAACGAGTTCAAGGGGATTGACAACCCCCTTACCCGCGTTGGGTGCAACTATTTTCTCTTGTGTGTGCAGGTACTGTTTGACTTGGATTTGCTTGCTTCTCCTATTGGTTCGATAACCTTGGTTCTCACTGAGGGAAATACTATCTGCTACTATATTGCTTCACCCTTCCTCTTCGGGGAAAATCCCAACGCAGCTTGATACGTCCATTTTGCATCATGTTTTCACATTGTTATTTATTATGTTTTGGGTCATTATTTCACTTTATGATACAATTCTTATGCCTTTTCTCTCTTATTTTGCAGGATTCACATGAAGAGGGAGATTGCTGGCAGCTAGAATACTGGACCGGAAAGGGGTGAAACAGAGATAGCTATTCTGCACACTGATGACCCAAAAGTATAGGGGGTCAATCGTAGTCCTTTCGATAAGTAAGAGTGTCGAACCCAACGAGGAGCAGAAGGAAATGACAAACGGTTTTCAGCAAGGTATTCTCTGCAAGTACTGAAAGTAGCGGTAACAGATAGTTTGGTAGCAAGGTAATTCGTAACAAGTAACAAGTAGTAACGGTAACAAAGGTGCAACAAGGTGACCCAATCCTTTTTATAGCAAAGGACAAGCCGGAACGAACTCTTATAATAAGCAAGGCGTTCTCGAGGACACATGGAAATTTCATCTAGTCACTTTCATCATGTTTGTTTGATTTGCGTTCGCTACTTTGATAATTTGATATGTGGGTGGACCAGTGCTTGGGTGCTGTTCTTACTTGAACAAGCCTCCCACTTATGATTACCCGCTCTCACAAGCATCCGCAACTACGAAAGAAGAATTAAGATAAATCTAACCATAGCATGAAACATATGGATCCAAATCAGCCCCTTACGGAATAGCGCATAAACTAGGGTTTAAGCTTCTGTCACTCTAGCAACCCATCATCTAATTACTACTCCACAATGCCTTCCCTTAGGCCCAAAGATGGTGAAGTGTCATGTAGTCGACGTTCACACGACACCACTAAAGGAAGCAACAACATACATATCATCAAAATATCGAACAAATACCAAATTCACATGATTACTTATGACAAGACTTCTCCCATGTCCTCAAGAACAAAAGTAACTACTCACAAATCATATTCATGTTCAAGATCAGAAGGGTATTGAATATCATTAAGGATCTGAACATATAATCTTCCACCAAATAAACCAACTAGCATCAACTACAAGATGTAACCAACACTACTAGGAACCCACAGGTACCAATCTGAGGTTTTGAGACAAAGATTGAATACAAGAGATGAACTGGGGTTTGAGATGAGATGGTGCTGGTGAAGATGTTGATGAAGATTGGTCCTCCCACGATGAGAGGATCGTTGGTGATGTCGATGGCTTCGATTTCCCCCTCCCGGAGGGAAGTATCCCTGGCAGAATCACTCCGCCGGAGAGCAAAATAGCTCCTGCCCAGGTTTCGCCTCGAGACGGCGGTGCTTCGTGCTGAAAGTCTTCTCTATAAATTTTTTACGGCAAAAGACCTTATATAGCAGAAGGAGGGGGGCAGAGGCCAGCCAGGGGCCCCACAAGGCATCAGGGCGTGCCCAGGGGGGCGCCCTGTTGCCTTGTGGGCAACTGGTGGGTCCCCTCCAGTATCTCATTTCTCCAGTATTTTTTATATATTCAATAAAAAATCTCCGTGAAATTTCAAGTCAATTGGAGCTCTGTAGGATAGGTATCTCTGATGTAGCTATTTCAGGTCCAGAATTCCAGCTGCCGGTATTCTCCCTCTTCATATAAATCTTGCAAATTAAGAGAGAAAAGGCATAAGAGTTGCATCATAAAGTGAAATAATGATCAAAAACATTATACATAACAGTAGGAAATCATGATGCAAATTGGACGTATCAACTCCCCCAAGCTTAGACCTCGCTTGTCCTCAAGCGAAAGCCGAAATCAATAATCATGACCACATGTTTAGAGAGAGAGGTGTCTATAAAAATAAAATACAGACATGAAGGCATCATGATCTTTATTGTAACAACAATATATCATCATAGAACTTCTCATGAAAAAGTAACAATTCAATCACAAGTTAAAGTATGAACCATAAACCAAATTGAAAACTAACAAACTATGATCTCAGTCACTGAAGCAATTGCAATTCATCATATTATCAGAAAGAGTCTATGTAAGAGCTTTGTTTAGCAAGTTCACATACTCAACTATCATTTAGTCTTCTATGATTGCTGACACTCACGGCATACTTATGGAGCAAAAGTTTCAGTCAGACACATAGAAAGATAGGGGCTTATAATTTCACCTCCCAACGTATTTACCTCAGGGGTAATGTCAACAATAATAACTCATGATCACCTACATCCAACAGGATATATATGCCTGGATCTATCCCCACCACATGATGCTTGCCAAGAAAGAAAAATAAAAACGGAATAGAGGAGAATACTATTGACTCTTGCATGAAAGTAAATACATAAAGTAAAAGATAGGCCCTTCGCAGAGGGAAGCAGAGATTGTCATGCGCTTTTTGTTTTTGGATGTGCAAGCTCTTAATGTAAAGGAACGTAACTTTATATTGCCCCTTGTGATAGCGACCTTTATTATGCAGTCTGTCGCTTCTATTTCTTCACCATCACAAGTTCGTACAAAGCTTATTTTCCCTTACAATAAAAGATCATACATATTTAGGAGCAATTTTTATTTCTTTGCACCGTTGACAACTTACTTGAAGGATCTTATTCAATCCATAGGTAGATATGGTGGACTCTCATGGCATGAAACTGGGTTTAAGGATTTTTGGATGCACAAGTAGTATCTCTACTTAGTACGAAATTTTTGGCTAGCAAAAGATAGGGGGCAAACACCACATGTTAGAGGATCCAAAACAATATAACTTCTATGTGAATATAAGCAAACATAACTCATTACGTTGTCTTCCTTGTCCAACGTCGACTAATTGACATAGAATATTTAATGGGGGCTCACAATCATAAAAGATGTCCAAGATAGTGTATTTATATGTGAGACCTCTCTTCCTTTAATACTTCTTCATGAATTGCAATAATGACCAATGCTATGTTTGTTAACCTCCAACAAGTTTTATCAATTATACTTCTTTTATGTGAAGTCATCACTCCCCATGGGATTAGCATATGATCTTTACTTTTTTATTCTCTTCATTTATTTCTTAGATTGGATCAACAAAAGCAAAACACTCAACTCAAACTACTCTTTATTATATAACTTTCACACATGATTACATAGATAGATAGACCACAAAGCAAGCACTCGAAACTAAATCATACTAAAACTTTATTCTTCTAAATCACGAAATAACTAAGGATCGAACTAAGATAGATAATGATGATAAAAAGTGATGGTGATACGATATCGGGGCACCTCCCCCAAGCTTGGCACAAGCCAAGGGTGGTGCGCATACCCATGTACTCAAGTCTCCTTCTTTGGTGATGGTGGTGATGAAGTGATAGGCTTGTCCTTCAACTTCAGCAAGTACTCCAAATTGCCATTGATCCTCTGAAGTGCACGATTCTGCTCTTGTAACACAATAACTTCATGGGTAAGCGACGTATTCTGAGCACAAACTGCTTCAAAAACCTTAAGTGTGTCGATTTCAGATGGGGAAAGATTTTTATAAAGATTTTGCCATGTATCTTCCCTTTTTGGTGCTTCTCCCGTGCGTGTGGCTGACCCTTCTTCTCCCTGAACCTGATCCTCCATGGCCTTTCCTGATCCCTCCTCCATCTCGGTGTCCTCCTCTTCGGATGACCACTCATAATAGACTTCGCTGAAAGGACGCTTGCCGGGCGATGGTTGCACAATCCGGTGCTTGGTGCGGAGTCTTCGGGGAGCCATGGGGATCTAGATTTGTCAGAAAAATAGCCCGAAACAAGAAAAGAGGAGAAACTTGCGATGCGGTGGTCAAAACACCCGTGAGTATATATAAATAATTTTTATCTTGCAAAACAAGCATACACGAGGGGCCCACAAGGCATCACGGCGCGCCCAGGGGGGATCGCGCCCTGTTGCCTTGTGGGCGACTCGTGGGTCCCCTCAGCTGTTTCTTATTTTTGTAATTTTTCTAATATTCCAAAATGAACAGAAATAATTTTTATGGAATTTTTGGAGTCGGTTTACTTACCGTATCACATACCTACCCCTTTTCAGGGTTCTGGAGCGTTTCGGAAGGACTCTTTGATGTGTTCCTCCGGTGTCATTGTCTGAATAATATTAGTTTCAACATTAATAGGTGTGCCTGAGATATAGTGCTTAATTCTTTGTCCATTCACCACTCTCGGATTATTGCCTTCAGAGTTGTTTATTTTGATGGCTCCGGAGCGATAAACTTCTTCGATGATATACGGTCCTTCCCATTTAGAGAGAAGTTTTCCTGCAAAAAATCTTAAGCGAGAATTATATAATAGAACATGATCACCTACTTTGAATTCTCGTTTTTGGATTCTCTTATCTTGCCATCTTTTAACTTTTTCTTTAAACAACTTGGCATTTTCATAAGCTTGTGTTCTCCATTCATCTAGAGAGCTAATGTCAAATAACCTCTTTTCACCGGCAAGTTTAAAATCATAGTCAAATTCTTTAATTGCCCAATATGCTTTATGTTCTAACTCAAGAGGTAAGTGACATGCTTTTCCATAGACCATTTTACATGGAGACATACCCATAGGATTTTTATAAGCAGTTCTGTAAGCCCATAATGCATCATCAAGTTTCTTAGACCAATTCTTTCTAGATCTATTAACGGTCTTTTGCAAAATTAATTTTATTTCTATATTAGTTAATTCAACTTGACCACTAGACTGAGGATGATAAGGAGATGCAATTCTATGATTAACATCATATTTAGCAAGCAATTTACGGAAAGCACCATGAATAAAGTGTGAACCACCATCAGCCATTAAATATCTAGGGACTCCAAACCTCGGAAATATAACTTCTTTAAGCATTTTAATAGAAGTGTTATGATCAGCACTACTAGTTGGAATAGCTTCTACCCACTTAGTAACGTAATCAACAGCAACTAAAATATGAGTATATCCGTTGGATTTAGGGAAAGGCCCCATATAATCAAAACCCCAAACATCAAATGGTTCAATAACAAGTGAATAATTCATAGGCATTTCCTGACGTCTACCAACATTACCAATTCTTTGACATTCATCACAAGAGAGGACAAACTTACGAGCATCTTTGAAAAGAGTAGGCTAATAAAAACCAGATTGTAATACCTTGTGTGCAGTTCTGTCTCCCGCATGGTGTCCTCCGTATGCCTCGGAGTGACACTTTCATAGGATTTGTTCATGTTCATGCTCAGGTACACAACGTCTAATAATACCATCTACTCCTTTATATAAATGTGGGTCATCCCAAAAGTAATGTCTTAAATGAAAGAAGAACTTTTTCTTTTGTTGGTATGTGAAACTAGGTGGTATATATTTAGCAACAATGTAATTAGCATAATCTGCATACCAAGGAGTATTACAAGAAGCATTTATCACAGCTAATTGTTCATTAGGGAAATCATCATTAATAGGAAGTGGGTCATCAAGAACATTTTCCATTCTAGAAAAATTATCTACTACAGGATTCTCAGCTCCCTTTCTATCAATAATATGCAAATCAAATTCTTGTAGCAAAAGAACCCACCTAATAAGTCTAGGTTTAGCATCTTTCTTTTCCATAAGATATTTAATAGCAGCATGATCAGTATGAATAGTAACTTTGGAATCAACAATGTAAGATCTGAATTTATCACATGCAAACACAGCTGCTAAAAATTCTTTCTCAGTAGTAGCATAATTTCTTTGAGCACTGTCTAGAGTTTTACTAGCATAATGAATAACATTCAATTTCTTATCAACTCTTTGCCCTAGAACAGCACCAACAGCATAGTCACTAGCATCACACATAATTTCAAAGGGTAGGTTCCAATCAGGTGGTTGAACAATAGGTGCAGAAATTAAGGCTTTCTTAAGTATTTCAAAGGCTTCTACACAATCATCATCAAAAACAAAGGGCACATCTTTTTCAAGAGATTAGTAAGAGGCCTAGAAATTTTAGAGAAGTCTTTTATAAACCTTCTATAGAAACCAGCATGACCAAGGAAACTTTTTATACCTTTGATATCTTTGGGACATGGCATTTTCTCAATTGCATCAACTTTAGCTTTATCAACTTCAATACCTCTTTCAGAAATTTTATGCCCAAGGACTATACCTTCATTCACCATAAAGTGGCACTTCTACCAATTCAAGACAAGAATAGTTTCTTCACATCTCTGCAAAACTCGATCAAGGTTGCTTAAGCAATCATCAAAAGAAGTTCCGTAAATGGAAAAGTCATCCATGAAAACCTCAACAATCTTTTCACAAAAGTCAGAAAATATACCAGTCAAACATTGCAACTTGTAGTCTGCGTTGGTATTTCCCCGAAGAGGAGAGGATGATGCAGTACAGTAGAGATAAGTATTTCCCTCAGTTAAGAACCAAGGTTATCAATCCAGTAGGAGAACCAAGCAAAATTTCGTTAAGCGCACCTGCATACACAAAAGCAAACACTTGCACCCAACGCAAATAAGAGGGTTGTCAATCCTCTTAGCGGTTATTTGCAAGGATTAAATCTTATCGAGGTAAATAGATAAACTAAAATACTAATTTAAAAAAGTAAATAAATTGCAGCAAGGTATTTTTAGGTTTTTTATATGATAAAGATAGACCCGGGGACCATAGTTTTCACTAGAGGCTTCTCTCTCGAGCACAGAAACATACGGTGGTTAAACAAATTACTGTTGGGCAATTGATAGAAAAGCAAATAATTATGACGGATTCATGGCAATGATCATGTATATAGGCATCACGTCTGAGACAAGTAGACCGACTCCTGCATCTACTACTATTACTCCACTCATCGACCGCTATCCAGCATGCATCTAGAGTATTAAGTTAATAAAAACAGAGTAACGCCTTAAGCAAGATGACATGATGTAGAGAAGCAAATTCAAGCAATATGAATAAACCCCATATTTTTATCCTTAATGGCAACAATACAAATATGTGTCATGTCCCCTTCTGTCACAGGGATTGAGCACCGCAAGATTGAACCGATCACAAAGCTCCTCTCCCATTGCAAGATAAATCAATCTAGTAGGCCAAACTAAACCGATAGATCGGAGAGAAATACAAAACTATAACAATCATGCATAAAAGAGTTCAGATATGGCTCAAATATTTCTCATGAATAATCTGATCATAAACTCACAATTCATCGGATCCCAACAAACACACTGCAAAAGAAGATTACATCGGATAGAACTCCAAGAACATCGAGGAGAACATTGTATTGAAGATCAAAGAGAGAGAAGAAGCCATCTAGCTACTAGCTATGGACCTGTAGGTCTGTGGTAAACTACTCACAGATCATCGAAAGGGCAACAAGGTTGATGTACAAGCCCTCCGTGATCGATTCCCCCTCCGGCAGAGTACCAGAAAAGGCCTCCAGATGGGATCGCGGAAGAACAGAGGCTTGCGGCGGTGGAAAGGTTTTCTCTTCTGGCTCTCTGGGGGTTTCCCAATATTTGTGAATTTATAGAAGTGTAATTAGGTCAAACGGAGTCACGTGGGCCCCACAAGGCAACACGGCGCCCCCCCCGGGGCGCGCCCTATTGCCTTGTGAAGCCTCCATGAGGCTTCTGGCCTCCTCCCGAAGCTTCCAAGGTTTCTTTTGTCCAGAAAAAATCTCCAAAAAGTTTCGTGGCATTTGGACTTCATTTGGTACTGTTTCTCTGAAAAGCCAAAAACAAGCAGAAAATAACAACTGGCACTGGGCACTAGGTTAATAGGTTAGTCCCAAAAAATGATATATAAATGCATATAAAAACATCCAAGATTGATACTATAATAGCATGGAACAATCAAAAATTATAGATACGTCGGAGACGTATCAAGCATCCCCAAGCTTAATTCCTGCTCGTCCTCGAGTAGGTAAATGATAAAAATAGAATTTTTGATGTGGAATGCTACCTATCATGTTTCATCATGTAATCTCTCTCTTACGGTATGAATAATAGGATCCAAATGATTCAAAGCAATAATCTATAATTTGATATAAAGACATCAATACTCAGGCATACTAATAAACAATCATGTCTTTCAAAATAAAAATGCTAAAGAACGTTATCCCTACAAAATCATATAATCCTGTCATGCTCCATCTTCTTCACACAAAGTATTTATCATGCACTACCCCGATGACAAGCCGAGCAATTGGTTCATACTTTTTAACGCGCTTCAGCTTTTTCAACTCCCACTCAATACATGAGCGCAAGCCATGGATATAGCACTATGGGTGTAATAGAGTATGGTGATAGAGATGAATAAGAGAAGTCAAAAATGGAGAAAGTCTCATATCAACGAGGCTAATCAACGGGCTATGGAGATGCCCATAAATTGATGTCAATGCAAAGAGTAGGGATTGCCATGCAACGGATGCACCAAGAGCTATAAGTGTATGAAAGCTCAACATGAAAACTAAGTGGGTGTGCATCCAACTTGCTTGCTCATGAAGACCTCGGGCATTTGAGGAAGCCCATCATCGGAATATACAAGCCAAGTTCTATAAGGAAAAATTCCCACTAGTATATGAAAGTGACAAAATAGGAGACTCTCTATATGAAAAACATGGTGCTACTCTGAAGCACAAGTGTGGAAAAGGATAGTAACATTGCCCCTTCTCTCTTTTTCTCTCATTTTGTTTTCATGGCTCTTTTTCGCCTCTTTTTTTTCTTCTATTTTTTTTCTTTTTTTTTATTTATAACGATCTCATGGACCTCATCCCCACTTTTTCGAGGACTCATTAGTCTCCATCATTCTTACCTCACTGGGACAATGCTATAATAATGATGATCATCACACCTCTATTTACTTACAACTCAACATTACAACTCGATCCTAGAACAAAATATGACTCTATATGAATGCCTCTGCAGTGTACCAGGATGTGCAATGATGCTAGCGTAACATGTATAACAATGATGAACGGTGGCTGAGCCACAAATACTATGTCAGCTATATGATCATGCAAAGCAATATGACAATGATGATGTGTGTCATAACAAAACGGAACGGTGGAAGTTGCATGGCAATATATCTCGGAATGGCTATGGAAATGCCATGATAGGTAGGTATGGTGGCTGTTTTGAGGAAGATATAAGGAGGCTTATGTGTGATAGAGCGTATCATATCATGGGGTTTGGATGCACCGGCGAAGTTTGCACCAACTCTCGATGTGAGAAAGGGCAATGCACGGTACCGAAGAGGCTAGCAAATTGCGGAAGGGTGAGAGTGCGTATAATCCATGGACTCACATTAGTCATAAAGAACTCACATACTTATTGCGAAAGTCTATTAGCCCTCGAAGCAAAGTACTACTATGCATGCCCTGAGAGGGATATATTGGTAGGACAAGGTCCATCGCTCGTCCCCGAACGCCACTCATAAGGTAGACAATCAATAATAAATCATGCTCCAACTTCTTAGCATAACGACAGATCATACGTGCATGCTTCGGGAATCACAAACCTTAACACAATTATTCTTACTAAACCACAATTATCTACTAATACCTCCCCCATATTACCATCTTAATATCGCAAAACTATTGCAAGGAATCAAATTTATCATATTCAGTGATCTACATGAAAGTTTTTATTATATCCCTCTTGAATACCTATCATATCAGGACCAAATTCATAACCCGTGCATATTACCATTGATATCATAAGACTCTCAAAAAGATATACGTGAAGCATGAGAGTGCAACTATTTCTTTAAAATATCATCACCGCCGTGCTCTAAAAGATATAAGTGAAGCACTAGAGCAACTGCCTAGCTCAAAAGATATAAGTGAAGCACATAGAGTATTCTAACAAATCACGAATAATGTGTGTCCCTCTCAAAAAGGTGTGTTCAGCAAAGATGATTGTGACAAACTAAAAAGCAAACAAAAGCAAACAAACTATATCACAAGACACTCCAAGTAAAACACATATCATGTGATGAATAAAAATATAGCTCCAAGTGAGTTACCGATAGATTGTAGACGAAAGAGGGGATGCCTTCCGGGGCATCCCCAAGCTTAGACGCTTGAGTCTTCCTTGAATATTGCCTTGGGGTGCCTTGGGCATCCCCAAGCTTAGGCTCTTGCCGCTCCTTATTCCTTTATCCATCGTAGTCTCACCCAAAACTTGAAAACTTCAGCACACAAAATTCAACAGAAACCTCGTGAGATCCGTTAGTATAACAAATAAATCTTTAACTTTAGGTACTATAGTAAATTGATTCATATTTAATATTGCCATAATGCTACTGTACTCCAACTTCTCCATGACTCATACCCCCCGATACGATCTATAGATTCATCAAAATAAGCAAACTATGCAACAAAAACAGAATCTGTCTAAAACAGAACAGTCTGTAAAGATCTATTTAAAATCCATACTTTTGTAACTCTAAAAATTGTGAAAAATTAGGAAAACGTGGGAAATTCATGTACCAATACTGTGTAAAAATTTCAGATTTTTCTGACGCTCCAGTACAGATTCAAAATTCCAGCACTGGACGCAAAACTTTCTGTTTTCCAAACAACATCAATTATACTATCTTCCAAATCATCCCCAAGGCATTACTTGGAACAAACACTAATTAAAACATAAAAACACAATCATAACACAAGATATAATCATGCAAACACTCAAAAAGAAAATATTGGGTTGTCTCCCAACAAGCTCTTTCTTTATAGCCATTAAGATAGGCTTCGAGATTTTAATGATGCTCACATGAAAGATAAAAATTTAAGCACAAAGAGAGCATCATATAGAATGTAAGAAATATATTTAAATCTAACATACTTCCTATGCATAGGAATTTTATAAGCAAACAAATTATCTAGACAAGAAGTATCTAGCATATGCAAGGAAGAAGAACGAAACATTAACAATTTGAACTTCAAGAGAGGTAATTGAGTAACATGAAAATTTCTACAACCATATTTTCCTCTCTCATAATAATTAAATGTAGGGTAATAGTCAAATTCAATAATATAGCTATCATATAAAATATTCTCTTCATGATCCGCATGCATAAAAGTTTTATAATCTTCCAAGATAGTGGGATTAACATCGACTAAAGTCATGACCTCTCCAAACCCACTCTTATCCAAAAATTCATAAGATTGATAATTCTCCAAAGTAGTGGGATCATTATTACCTAAAGTTGACGCTCTTACAAACCCACTTTTAATAGTATTGCAAACATTATTATCAATAACATATTCATCATGCGTCTTAAATAAATTTTCAAGATCATAAGAAGCATTATCACCCCAATCATGATCATTGCAATAAGTAGTGGACATAACAAAATTATCATCCCAAAGCTTGTTGTTTTGCATATTATTAAGACAATTCACATTAATAGAATTTATAGTAACATCATTGCAATCATGCTTTTCAATCAAGGAGCAATCATGAATCACTTTATAAATTTCTTCTTCTAACACTTCAACACAATTTTCAGATTCATGATTTTCAAGCAAAACTTCATAGAGAAAATCAAGAGCACTCAAATCACTAGCAATTGGTTCATTATAATTGGATCTTTTGAAAAGATTACCAAGTGTATGAGGATCCATAGTGATCTTAAATTTTTGTTTTACTTTCTGTTCTTGAGTGTTGTCATGGCAATAAAAGCAAGCAAGCAAATAAAATATTTTTGTGTTTTTGTAAAAACTTTTAGAAGTGGGGGAGATGAAAATGAGAGGCAAATGCAAATAAAAGGCAAATAAAGTAAATGCAAGTGAATGATAATTTGTGCGAAGGTACTTGGTAATCTTGATGATGCCTCCCCGGCAACGGCGCCAGAAATTCTTCCTGCTACTTGTAGTCTGCGTTGGTATTTCCCCGAAGAGGAGAGGATGATGCAGTACAATAGAGATAAGTATTTCCATCAGTTAAGAACCAAGGTTATCAATCCAGTAGGAGAACCAAGCCAAATTCCGTTAAGCGCACCTGCATACACAAGAGCAAACACTTGCACCCAACGCAAATAAGAGGGTTGTCAATCCTCTTTGCAGTTATTTGCAAGGATTAAATCTTATCGAGGTAAATAGATAAACTAAAATACTAATTAAAATAAAAGTAAATAAATTGCAGCAAGGTATTTCTACGTTTTTTATATGATATAGATAGACCCGGGGACCATAGTTTTCACTAGAGGCTTCTCTCTCGAGCACAGAAACATACGGTGGGTAAACAAATTACTGTTGGGCAATTGATAGAAAAGCAAATAATTATGACGGATTCATGGCAATGATCATGTATATAGGCATCATGTCCGAGACAAGTAGACCGACTCCTGCCTGCATCTACTACTATTACTCCACTCATCGACCGCTATCCAGCATGCATCTAGAGTATTAAGTTAATAAAAACAGAGTAACGCCTTAAGCAAGATGACATGATGTAGAGAAACAAATTTAAGCAATATGAATAAACCCCATATTTTTATCCTTAATGGCAACAATACAAATACGTGTCATGTCCCCTTCTGTCATAGGGATTGAGCACCGCAAGATTGAACCCATCACAAAGCACCTCTCCCATTGCAAGATAAATCAATCAAGTAGGCCAAACTAAACCGATAGATCAGAGAGAAATACAAAGCTATAACAATCATGCATAAAAGAGTTCAGAGATGACTCAAATATTTCTCATGAATAATCTGATCATAAATCCACAATTCATCGGATCCCAACAAACACACCGCAAAAGAAGATTACATCGGATAGAACTCCAAGAACATCGAGGAGAACATTGTATTGAAGATCAAAGAGAGAGAAGAAGCCATCTAGCTACTAGCTATGGACCCGTAGGTCTGTGGTAAACTACTCACACATCACCGGAAGGGCAGCAAGGTTGATGTACAAGCCCTCCATGATCAATTCCCCCTCCGGTAGAGTATCGGAAAAGGCCTCCAGATGGGATCGTGGAAGAACAGAGGCTTGCGGGGGCGGAAAGATTTTGTCTTCTGGCTCTCTGGAGGTTTCCCGATATTTGTGAATTTATAGAAGTGGAATTAGGTCAGACGGAGTCACGTGGGCCCCACAAGGCAACACGCCCCCCCCGGGCGCGCCCTGTTGCCTTGTGAAGCCTCCGTGAGGCTTCTGGCCTCCTCCCGAAGCTTCCAAGGTTTCTTTTGTCCAGAAAAAAATCTCTAAAAAGTTTTGTAGCATTTGGATTTCATTTGGTACTGTTTCTCTGAAAAGCCAAAAACAAGCAGAAAACAGCAACTGGCACTGGGCACTGGGTTAATAGGTTAGTCCCAAAAAATGATATATAATTGCATATAAAAACATCCAAGATTGATACTATAATAGCATGGAACAAACAAAAATTATAGATACGATGGAGACGTATCATACATCTTTGAAATGTAGCAGGTGCATTACATAAACCAAAAGGCATACGACGATAAGCATAAGTTCCAAAAGGACAAGTAAAGGTGGTTTTCTCTTGATCTTCAGGTGAAACAGGTATTTGAGAAAAACCAGAATAACCATCTAGGAAGCAAAAGTGTGTATGCTTTGATAATCTTTCTAACATTTGATCAATAAAAGGCAAGGGGTAATGATCTTTCCTAGTAGCTTTATTTAATTTCCTGAAATCAATTACCATCCTATAACCAGTTATAATTCTTTGTAGAATAAGTTCATTTTTATCATTAGGAACAACGGTAATACCTCCTTTCTTAGGAACACAATGAACAGGACTTACCCATCTAATATCAGCTATGGGATAAATTATACATGCCTCTAGAAGCTTTAATATTTCAGTTCTTACCACATCCTTCATTTAGGATTCAGCCTTCTTTGATGATCAACAACGGGTTTAGAATCTGGCTCCATATGAATTTTATGCTGACATAAGGTGGGACTAATGCCCTTAAGATCATCGAGAGTATATCCAATAGCGGCACGGTGCTTCTTCAGAGTTTTAAGTAATCTCTTTTCTTCATGCTCTGAAAGGTTAGCACTAATAATAACATGATATATCTTATTTTCATCAAGGTAAGCATATTTAAGTGTATCAGGTAATTGCTTTAATTCAAACACCGGATCACCCTTCGGTGGAAGAGGATCTCCCAAGGTTTCAACAGGTAAATTATGTTTAAGAATATGTGCTTGTTTAAAGAACAGCTCATCTATTTCATTTCTTTCATTCATATGCATATCATTTTCATTGTCTTGCAAATATTGTTCTAAAAGATCAGTTGGAGGCACAGCAATAGAAGCAAGACCTATAATTTCATCTTTATTGGGTAATTCTTTGTCATGAGGTTGTCTACGAAACATAGAGAAATTAAATTCATGAGATATATCACCAAACTTAACTCTAACTTTCTCTTTAACACAATCAAGTTCAGCATTAACGGTATTCAAGAAAGGTCTACCGAATATAATGGGACAAAAAATATCTTGTTGTGAACCAAGTACTAAGAAATCAGTAGGGTATTTGATTTTACCACACAAGACTTCAACGTCTCTAACAATCCCAAGTGGAGTAATAGTATCTCTGTTTGCAAGCTTAATAGTAACATCAATATCTTCAATCTCAACAGGTGCAATATCATTCATTACTTCTTGATATAAAGAAAACGGAATAGCACTCACACTAGCACCCATATCACATAAACCATGATAGCAATGATCTCCAATCTTAACAGAAACAACAGGCATGCCAACTACAGGCTTGTTCTTAGCTAGCATATCTCATTCATTTCTAATAGGTTTAGCAATTCTAGCAGCCTCATCGCAAAAGTAAATAACATGCCCATCAGTATCATCAACCAAAAGATCTTTAACCATTGCAATATTAGGTTCCACTTTAATTTGTTCAGAAGGTCTACGTGTTCTTATATTACTTTTGTTAACCACAGTTGAAGCTTTAGCATGTTCCTTAATCCTAACAGGGAAAGGAGGTTTCTCAATATAAGCAGTAGGCACAACTGGATCAACTTTGTAAACAATTGTTTCTTCTTTCACACTAACAGGTTCTTCATTTAATTCGATAGGTGGATGATATTTAAACCATTTCTCCTTAGGGAGATCAACATGAGCAGCAAAAGATTCACAAAAACTAGCTACTATCTCAGAGTCAAGTCCATATTTAGTACTAAACTTATGAAAAGCATCAGTTTCCATAAAAGATTTAACACAATCAAATTCAGGATTTATACCTGACACTTTACCTTTGTCGATTTCCCAATCTTCAGAGTTACGTTTAATTCTTTCCAAAAGATCCCATCTGAATTCAATAGTTCTCTTCATAAAGGAACCAGCAGAAGAAGTATCGAGCATGGATTGATCATTATGAGAAAGCCGAGCATAAAAGTTCTGAATAGTTATTTCTCTTGAGAGCTCATGATTGGGGCATGTGTGCAACATATACTTAAGCCTCCCCCAAGCTTGAGCGATACTTTCTCCTTCACGAGGCCAATATATATATAATTCCGATCACGATGAACTAAATGCATAGGATAAAATTTCTGGTGGAATTCCAGCATCAACCGGTTCCAATCCCATGTTTCAGTATCATCACATAGCCTATACCATGTCAATGCCTTTCCCCCCAAAGATAAAGGGAATACTTTCTTCTTAACTCCATCTCCAGATAAAGCCGCAAGCTTAAACAATCCACAAATTTCATCCACATATATCAAGTGCACATCAGGATGCACCGTTACATCTCCTGCATAAGGATTAGCTAGTAGTTTCTCTATCATACCCGAAGGAATTTCATAATAAATATTTTCAGTAGGTTCACTAGGTTGAGGAGCAACTCTCAATGCTTCCGGTCGAGGTGAAGATACCTCGAACAAGCCCCTCAAAGGATTACTTTCCATAGTCATAGTAAATTTCAACACGTAATATAAATGTTTCCTTACCAAATTCCACTCACCAAAGGCGCTTCACCCCCCGGCAACGGCACCAGAAAAGAGTCTTGATGACCCACAAGTATAGGGGATCAATCGTAGTCCTTTCGATAAGTAAGAGTGTCAAACCCAACGAGGAACAGAAGGAAATGACAAATGGTTTTCAGCAAGGTATTCTCTGCAAGTACTGAAAGTAGCGGTAACAGATAGTTTGTAGCAAGGTAATTCGTAACAAGTAACAAGTAGTAACTGTAACAAAGGTGCAACAAGGTGGCCGAATCCTTTTTATAGCAAAGGACAAGCCGGAACAAACTCTTATAATAAGTAAGGCGTTCTCGAGGACACATGGGAATTTCATCTAGTCACTTTCATCATGTTTGCTTGATTTGCGTTCGCTACTTTGATAATTTGATATGTGGGTGGACCGGTGCTTGGGTGCTGTTCTTACTTGAACAAGCCTCCCACTTATGATTACCCCCTCTCGCAAGCATCTGCAACTACGAAAGAAGAATTAAGATAAATCTAACCATAGCATGAAACATATGGATCCAAATCAGCCCCTTACGGAATAGCGCATAAACTAGGGTTTAAGCTTCTGTCACTCTAGCAACCCATCATCTAATTACTACTCCACAATGCCTTCCCTTAGGCCCAAAGATGGTGAAGTGTCATGTAGTCGACGTTCACACGACACCACTAAAGGAAGCAACAACATACATATCATCGAAATATCGAACGAATACCAAATTCACATGATTACTTATGACAAGACTTCTCCCATGTCCTCAAGAACAAAAGTAACTACTCACAAATCATATTCATGTTCAAGATCAGAGGGGTATTGAATATCATTAAGGATCTGAACATATAATCTTCCACCAAATAAACCAACTAGCATCAACTACAAGATGTAATCAACACTACTAGGAACCCACAGGTACCAATCTGAGGTTTTGAGACAAAGATTGAATACAAGAGATGAACTAGGGTTTGAGATGAGATGGTGCTGGTGAAGATGTTGATGAAGATTGGTCCTCCCATGATGAGAGGATCGTTGGTGATGTCGATGGCTTCGATTTCCCCCTCCCGGAGGGAAGTATCCTGCTACTTGTAGACTGCGTTGGTATTTCCCCGAAGAGGAGAGGATGATGCAGTATAGTAGAGATAAGTATTTCCCTCAGTTAATAACCAAGGTTATCAATCCAGTAGGAGAACCAAGCAAAATTCCGTTAAGCGCACCTGCACACACAAAAGTAAACACTTGCACCCAACGCAAATAAGAGGGTTGTCAATCCTCTTAGCGGTTATGTCGACCTAGTGGGAACCAGGGTACCACGGTCCGTCTGCCCCTGGCCCAGAGGGCCGCGCTCGGCGGCCGGCCCATGAGAGTGGCCTTGCCGCGGCTGCTCCGGAGGAAGCCGCCTCGTGAGGGGCGAGCCTAACGAGGCCCCTCCCCGCCAGGCCAGGCCCTGCCGAGGCCACCAAGCACCAGGTCCCCTCGCGAGGCTCCCCTCACGAGGCCTTCTCACGAAGCAAGTTGTACGGCGCCAGCCGCGGGGCTCCACGCCCAACACATGGGTGACGTCCCACTATCAGGATAAGGACAGCGGGGCGCGACCAAGCCCAGCCTTCATTCTGATGATAAGGGAGCAGCGGCGTCTGCCTCCCCCCAAAGCAAGTCCCAAAGGCTTTCCGCTTTGGTGATAGAAGATCAGGACGAATCAGCCCGCCAGGACGGAGGTCATCGCCAAGCCCACCAGCGCGTCACAAGGAGCTACTTTGGTAGGCAAAGACCGCCTTTAGTCAGGATAAGCCTGCGCCCTTGTCCCCCTTTGAATTGCCGCCCTGTGGCTACCCTTTCCCGCTCATATTTTTGTGGAAGAGGACCAAGGCACTACAAAAGGGGCAGTGCCGCTTCCATGTAAGGGGATCGATTCATTCTCCCCCACACCTCGTGTACTTGGAGCCCCAAGCTCTCCACCATAGAGCAATCCAACACAGGCAGGAGTAGGGTATTACACCGCACGGTGGCCCGAACCTGGGTAGCTCGCGCGTCCCCATCGTGTCCGGTGAGAGCCAGCGAGTCTGTCTCGTCCCAGCCGTAGTCCCATCGTAGGCTGCCAAGCAAAGCACCCCAGAGTTCGAATCCTAAGTTCTTGGAGAAGTTTCTTGGACGCAGATCCTAGACTCCGACATTTGGCGCGCCAGGTAGGGGGGCTTGCTGTCTTCGCGCCTTCGACCTCGACGCCAGCATCGACATGGACGCCGCCACCGCTCGCCGGGACCGCGCCGCGCGCCACGCCGCCGTCAGGGCCCCCGCGGTGCCCACCGCCCATGGTGCCCCTGGGCGACGCCCTCACGCTGCCACCGAGCCTGTTGGGGAATGCGTGGCCTCCTCCGCCCACCCGTCGGTGAACGAGCAGGCGCACGGCCCCTCCGTCGCCGCCTCCTCCTCGCTCGCCCGTCGCGATCCCCCCGCTCCGCGCGCCGCGCTACTCATGGCGCAGGAGCTGCTGCGCTACCGCCCCACCGAGGACGCCTACGATGCCTGGCTTGGGCGCATCACCGAGCTCGTCGACGCCGTGCGCGATGGCCAAGAGCCCTCCCGCTCCCCGCCTGCCCCGTCGTCCCGTGAGGACCGCGCCGGGCACGACACGCCTCCTCCTCCCCCTCTGGACCGCGACGTGGCCGAGCGCCGCCCCACTGCGCGTGCCCCGGAGCCGTCACGCGACTCGCTCGCGCCGGGCGGCGACGGCGACAGCTGCCAGATTGTCCACCGCGCGCCCCCGGACGCGCGCGCGGCCCTTGAGAGGGCGCGCGACCGCCAGGACCGCGTCCTCCATGACGTCGCCATGGCTGGGCGCCAGAACCGCGCAGCCCTTAACGGCGGAGCCGTCACCAACGGGGGCTACCTGGCCCTCGCCCCCGAGCTGCGTCGCGTGGTGTGGCCCGACAAGTTCAAGCCAGAGCTCCCTCAGCACTACGATGGCACCGCGAACCCAACGAAGTTCCTCCTGCTCTACACCATCAGCATCCAGGCTGTGAGGGGGGACGATCGGGTCATGGCGAACTGGTTCCCCATGGCCCTCAAGGACACTGCGCGCTCGTGGCTCATGAACCTCCCCGAGGCGTCCATCTCTTCGTGGGAGGACCTGTGCAAGCAGTTCATCGCCAACTTCAAGGGCACGAGCGACCGCGCCCTCACGATCAACGACCTGCGGAACGTGCGCCAGTGCCCTGGCGAACCCCTTCGCAAGTTCATCCAGCGCTTCAGCCAGGTGCGCCACAAGATCCCGAAGGCCTCCGACGCCGCGATCGTCTCCGCCTTCACCAGTGGCGTCACGGATGTGAAGATGCGCGAGAAGCTCTCAGTCAGGGACGAGCTAGACTCCGCGGCAGAGCTGTTCGTCCTCGCCGACCGCTGCGCCAAGGCCGAAGAGGGACGCCTCTTCCTCCACAACGACGCTGATGCTGAGCCCGACGCGGCGAAGCCCAAGGCCAAGGACAACAAGCGCAAGGGCCCAGCCATGCTCGCGGCGGAGCCGGACTGCAAGCGTGGCCGCGACCGCAGCGAGGCCAAGAAGGACGCCCACCCTTTCTGCACCTACCAGAACATGAACTCCCACAACACAGAAGACTGCCACGATCTCAAGCTGCTTCGCGAGGGCCGCACCGAGCGCCGCAAGGAGCGCAGCAAGGGCCGCGCTGGCGGCAGCGGAGGTGGCCGCTGGGGCGACAACCACAACAACGGCGCTGGCGACAACGGCCGTCAGGGCTGGCAGAACCAGCCGCAGTAGGCTGATCCTCAGGCCAACGTCGCCCCAATACGCGCCAATGACTCCCCTCCCGCTGAGAACGCTGGGGGCTACCAAGAGCCCCGCAGGGTGGCCTGCATCCTCGGCGGGGCCCAGGCCCCTCCATCCAACCACCACTTCAAGCAGTTCTCTCGGGAGGTGAACGCGGCCCTCCCGTCACTCGATTCCACCGGCCGCCTCAAGTGGTCCGAGTTCCCCATCGTCTTCGACTCCAGCGACCACCCCAAGTCCACGAAGGGCGTGGGCGCCGTTCCCCTGCTGTGCACCCCCACCATAGCAACGTCGCCGTCACCAAGACCCTCATCGACGGAGGCACCGGCCTCAACGTACTCTCCGTGGAGACCTTCGAGACGCTGCAAGTGCCCTACGAGCGCCTGATGCCCACCAGGCCCTTCTCAGGCATCACCGATGGCTCCACTGTCCCCTTGGGGCAGGTGCACCTCCCCATTACCTTCGGCACCCGCAAGAACTACCGCACGGAGTTCATCGTCTTTGATGTGGCTCACATCGGCCTACCTTACAACGCCATCTTGGGCTACCCGGCGCTTACCAAGTTCATGGTCGCAACCCACAACGCCTACGGCCTCGTCAAAATGCCCGGCTGCTGCGGTACCCTCACCATTCGCTGCGACGAGAAGGATGTGCTGCAGGCCCTCGAGCATGCCTACAAGACTGCCTCCGTCGCGTACCTGACCGATGAGGACGTGCCTGGGCCTGCCGAGGAGGCGCCCATGAAGAAGAAGCCCCTGCTCCCTCAGGAGTGGGTCGAGTCCAAGAAGGCGTCGCTGGATGGGGGCGAAGCAGGCCCCTCCCTCGCCGCTGGCGGCGGGCCCTCCCCCAAATAGGAAGGCGCGCTCGTCACCTTCCTCCGGGCGTGCCCTGATGCATTGGCTTGGACAGCATCAGGTGCGCCCAGCCTGCCGAGGGAGGTGATCGAGCACCACTCAGTCGCGTGCCGGAGCGCACGGCCCGTCAAGCGTGAGGAATTTCGTCAAGCGCCCAAGAAGCAGGAAGTCGTCACCCAAGAGGTCAACAAGCCCCAGGATGCTGGAATCGCCCGTGAAGCCCCCCACCCTAGGAGGATCGCCAACCTCACCCCCATTGTCAGGCCGCGCGATAGCGTGCGCATGTGCGTCGACTTCATCACCTTCAACCAGGCTTGCCCCGCAGGCCCCTTCCCTCATCCGCGCATCGCCGCAGGCTCGCCCTGGCTCACGCGCATGCCGTTCGGCCTGGAGGGTACCGCAGCCACCTTCGCGAGGCTGATGCGCATGAGCCTGGAGCCCCACATCGCAAGGACTACGGAGGTGGTTAACACTGGCCCACCGGCCCACCGCGGTCCCACTCATGACGGAGGCGGTGTTCCGGTACCAAACACATGGAACGCCCGCCATCACCGTAAGTTCTATCCGTGCTCCACGGATACGAGTGAAATGGAGTTGTACACGCCCCGGGGCTCTCTCTGCTGCCTTCGGCACGTGAGAGCTCCTTCCCACTCTCGTGGAAGCCCCATGCTCAGCGCTGGCGGATGCCCCATGCTCCGCGTTGGCGGCTTACTTGAGGGCCCCTCGGCCGTCACATCCTCAAGCTGGCCCGTGTCGAACACGGCAGCATGTATCTTTCTGTTATGTAATGAACTTGCTTCATGCATCAGTAAAGCTTATTTCCTTCAAAACCTTGTGTGCTTGCCGCTGCAGGGCACGCGCTCATGGTCTCGCCCGTGCCTGTCACACGAGCGGGGGCTGGGCACGGTGTCTGTGCTCGGGTCAGTCCCAGCAGCACTGAAAAACCCAAGCGACTGAGCTCTGGCTCGCGGGCCTGCTCCCTTGCACGTCACCTCACCAGGTCCTTGGTGCTCTTGTCTCCTCACGTAACACCCACAGGCGACCTCGCGAGCGCGTCCTGCTGCACTATTTGCAAAAACTTGGCAGTTTCCCTGGTGCAGGATACGAAGGCCTCAGGAGCCCCCCCTCGGGAGGCGCCGCGAGCGGGTCCTATGGATGGAGGGCCTCACGAGGGACTGCGCCTCACGAGCCGTGCCCTATGAAGGACTCGCCCCAAGCCGCATGCCTCAAAGCAGCTAAGTCTAAAGCACCCCTCGGGTCCCTTCCCTCTCGTTTCTCTCTCGTGGCCTCCTGATTTCCTAGGCACGAGCCGCCTGCGTGTCATGGAGGGGACCCTGAGCATCGCGCCTCAGGGGCTCCTACCAGCCCTAAGAGCCCTACACCCTTTGGCCTTGCCGAGCGCACGCTCCGGGCATACCAGCGACGGCTGTAGCTTGCCTCGGGGGCTGGGTCCCAGCGACGCAGGGAACGAAGGCAATGTAAAAAGGGAATAAAGGCCTCGGGAGGAAAGTGAAAACACACGAATCATTAAGTGCTTACAGCAAAAGTACCATGCAAACATTTTCACGCCCCCGCGGGGCCACGTCTATCCTATTACAGCAACAGGTCAAGGAGAATTTAGGCGCGTGAGGCGCCGCCATCGCCGCTACCACCGCCGTCACGAGGGGGCTCACCGCCGCCGCCGTTGACTTCAGGCTCGAAGGCGTACAGCCCAACGAAGCCGGCCACGCGCTCCCTCACAGCCTCCTCAAGGGGTTCGTGGAGCTCCGCCGGGACAGGGGTCACCACCCGCCCGAAGTCGAAGCGATCGTCGAGGCGGAGTAGGTTGCTGAAGAGTCGCGTTGTCGCCTGGGTCAGCAGGTCGCGGCACGCTTCCTCGACGGTGGCATCCGTGTCCAGCAGCTGCTTCCTGAGGTCGTCAACCTCGGCTTGGAGCTCGTCCCGCTTGGCCGCGAGGCTCCTCTACTCGTCGAGAGCGGCCTGGGCAACCGCCAGCTCACGCTCCTTCGCCAACAGGCGCTCCCGTTCTGCCTCCTAGGCGGACACGGATGCCGTGAGCTCGCCTTCCCGGGTCTTGGCGTTCACCTCGCGAGTAGCGACCGCCTCCTGGGACCTAAGGATCTCCTCCTCGCGCTTCGGGAGCTCAGCTTCGCGGGACGCGAGCCGGCCCTCGAGGGCCTCCGCAGCCTCCTCCCGCGCCTTAAGCCGGCGCTTGCGCGAGGCAGCTTGCTCCTGGTGCGTCTTCTCGTAGGCGTCCGCCTCCTCCCGCCGCCACTTGGCCTCCTAGGCGTCTTCGAGGGCCTTCGCGAGGGACGCCTGGGCCTCTTTGGCGAGCTGCTCGCGCTATGCCTGTGCCTCCTCGTCCCGCCGGCGGTCGAGCTTCGCCGCCTCATGAAGCTGGGTCCACCCCTCCGCCAGCCTCCGCCGCTCCTCCGCGCAGAGCTCCGCCTCCTTCCTGAGCTCGCCTTCGAGGGCCTCAAGAGCCGCCTTGACGCCGTTGATGGCCCCGCTCTAGGGCGCGGTACCGCTCTCCCGCAGCACCAAGGCGCGGCTCGCCCGGGCCTCCTCATCGCCTGCTAGCGTCAGCAGGCGGGAGGGCACAACCTCGACCCCTCCGGCTGCCCCGCGCCATCGCCCCCGGCAGGGGTTGCGCTCGCCGTCTAGTGCGGGAGGCCCGGGATGGCCACTTCCGGCGCCGGCGGCGTCGTGCCGCTCTCCGGCGCTGCCCTGAACACTTCAGGGTCCGAGCGCCCGGGCCCGGAGGTGGCTCCCGTGGGGGCTGCGTTGGCCTCCGCCGTGGCAGGCGTGGTGCGCTGGGGAGGGGTCGGCGCTTCGCCCCCTTCCCCACCATCTCGACACCGACGACGGGGACCGCCTCGGGAGGCGCCAGCGTGGTCTCCTCACCACCCCCCGGTCTTGCCGTCGGGGGCGTCGGCGCGGCTGGCAAGGAGGTGTCCAGAGGAGGGGAGGGCCCTTCGACCTCGGCTTTCCTCTTCTTGGTCTTCTCCTCCTCCTCGGCGGCCGGCTTGGAGCTCCTGCGCAGGCGACAGCTCATCAGGACTACATCAGCCAGGAAGCAGGGATCGATAGGAAGGGGCGGAGGAACTTACTCGTCCTTGGGGTAAAAGCGCCTCCTCTTCCGCTCCCTGATGGCGCCACTGCTGCTGCCCCCATCGCGCAGGGCGCCTGGGCGGCCGCCCGAGGGCGCGGCGTGATTCTCGTCGGGGTCGGCAGCCGCGGTGGTTCCCTCCTCCTGCTCCTCGAGGGGCTCGTCACTCTCCGCGGCATCGCCTCCTCCCTCCCTCTCCGGCACGGGCCTGGCAGGCATGACGCGAAACGCGCCCCCGTCGTCGCCCTCGCCCTCGCCCAGCCGAAGCCGATGACGCGCCGGTGGAGACGGAGGGGGTGGCGGAGACGACTCCTCGCTGCTCCCCTGCCCGGAGTCGGAGGCCTCGTGGTCGCCGGAGGAGGACCCTGTCTCCGAAGAATCCTCAAGAAGCTCCTCAGGCTCCTCGAGATCCGTCCGAATTGGCCCCCACTGATCGAACTCGGGCATCGCCGCGACTAGCTCAGCCTTGTTGGACCAGTGGTGCACTGGGCGCGTGTCGTAAGGCACATCCTCTGCCTCCCCTGGAAATAAAACTTCCCAAGCATCGGCCACGGCTTCGGCCGAGAGGGACTCCCGTGCCAGCCTGATCCGGTCTTCGGCTCCGGTGATGTCCCACACCGGGTGCGAGCGCTTCTGCAGGGGCGCAATGCGGCGGCGGAGAAATTCCTTAGCAATCATGCCCGCCGTGAGCCCGGCCGCACGCAGCTCCGCCAGCCTCGCCAGGATCGGCCTCAGGGCAGCGCCGCCAAGCTTCTTGTGCTCCCAGCGGGGGATCTTCTCAGCCGGCTTGGTAGGGATCGCCAGGAGAGGACTGGTCCGCTGGGCATCAACATAGACCCAGCGTGACCTGAAGTTCTCCACCTTCTTCAAGATCTTCATGTCAATGAAGACCTTGCCCATCTCGTCGTCGATACGGAAGGAGGCCCCTCCGGAGCGGTGGTTCCCAGAAGAAAAAACCCGCAAGCTGTAGAAGGTCCGGAAGAGCGCCATGGACGGCATCACTCCCAGGAAGGCCTCGCAGTGGTACGCGAAGAGAGCAAGGACGATGATGGAGTTGGGATGAAGGTGGAGAAGGCAAATCTCATAATGCTTGAGGATGGCATAGAGGAAGTCGGAGAAGGGCGGCACCAGCCCGGCAAAGAGCGAGTGGAAGAAGACGGGGATTACCGTGGGGCCGAGGACACGCCGTGGGACCGAGCCCGGCCAGATCTCGGTGGCGCTTCCCTCGAAGTGCGCCGAGGCCAGCAGGGGGCGGGCCCTGGCCAGCCCGTTCGCGTTGATGGTGGCTGGCAGCAAGGCCGGACCAAGCTCCGCTGCCGGGGAGCTCTTGCTGTAGGAGGCCTCAACGGCCGCGGGTTTCTTGCCTGGGGCCATGGCGGAGGAGAGATTGGAAGTTGGGGGAGGAGCAACGGAGAAGCTGCTCGCGCGAGACGAAGGGCAAGATGGGGACGAAGAGCAATGACGCGCCTGCGCCCCGAGCACGCAGGCTTTATCGCCAAGACGGCGGTTTCCGAGGCGTCGTGGGGAGTGGGGGCAACCCTCCTCGTGAAAGCCGCCACGCGTCGCCTCTGGGCCCTGCAGCTCAGTGGGCCCCGCGGCGTTTCGTCCCTAATGAGCGGAACATGCGCGCCGCGGGCCCGGGGGCTACTGTCGGCCCAGTGGGAACCAGGGTACCACGACCCGTCTGCCTCTGGCCCAGAGGGCCGCGCTCGGCGGCCGGCCCATGAGAGTGGCCCTGCCGCGGCCGCTCCGGAGGAAGCCGCCTCGCGAGGGGCAAGCCTCACGAGGCCCCTCCCCTCCAGGCCTGGCCATGCCGAGGCCGCCAAGCACCAGGTCCCCTCTTGAGGCTCCCCTCACGAGGCCTTCTCATGAAGCAAGTCGTACGGCGCCAGCCGCGGGGCTCCGCGCCCAGCACATGGGTGACGTCCCGCTGTCAGGATAAGGACAGCGGGGCGCGACCAAGCCTAGCCTCCATTCTGGTGATAAGGGAGCAGCGGCGTCTGCCTCCCCCCAAAGCAAGTCCCAAAGGCTTTCCTCTTTGGTGATAGAAGATCAGGACGGATCAGCCCGCCAGGACGGAGGTCATCGCCAAGCCCACCAGCGCGTCACAAGGAGCTACTTTGGCAGGCAGAGACCGCCTTTAGTCAGGATAAGCCTGCGCCCCTGCCCCCCTTTGAATATCCGCCCTGTGGCTACCCTTTCCTGCTCATATTTTCAGGGAAGAGGACCAAGGCACTACAAAAGGGGCAGGGCCGCTTCCATGTAAGGGGATCGATTCATTCTCCCCCACACCTCGTGTACTTGGAGCCCCAAGCTCTCCACCACAGAGCAATCCAACACAGGCAGGAGTAGGGTATTACACCGCACGGTGGCCCGAACCTGGCTAGCTAGCGCGTCCCCTTCGTGTCCGGTGAGAGCCAGCGAGTCCGTCTCGTCCCCGCCGTAGTCCCGTCGTAGGCTGCCAAGCAAAGCCCCCAGAGTTCGAATCCTAATTTCTTGGAGAAGTTTCTTGGACGCAGATCCTAGACTCCGACAGGTTATTTGCAAGGATTAATTCTGATAGTGGTAGATAGATAAACTAAAATACTAAATAAAATAAAAGTAAATAAATTGCAGCAAGGTATTTTTAGGTTGTTTATATATGATAAAGTAGATCCGGGGGCCATAGTTTTCACTAGAGGCTTCTCTCTTGAACACATAGCATACAGTGGGTAAACAAATTACTGTTGGGCAATTGATTGAAAAGCAAATAATTATGACGGATTCATAGCAATGATCATGTATATAGGTATCACGTCCGAGACAAGTAGACTGACTCCTGCCTGCATCTACTACTATTACTCCACCCATCGACCGCTATCCAGCATGCATCTAGGGTATTAAGTATGAAACAGAGTAACGCCTTAAGCAAGATGACATGATGTAGACAAAGTAAACTCAATGAATAAAACTATCTGTTACCACTACTTTCAGTACTTGCAGAGAATACCTTGCTGAAAACCGCTTGTCATTTCCTTCTGCTCCTCGTTGGGTTCGACACTCTTACTTATCGAAAGGACTAGATTGATCCCCTATACTTGTGGGTCATCAAGACTCTTTTCTGGAACCGTTGCCGGGGAGTGAAGCGCCTTTGGTGAGTGGAATTTGGTAAGGAAACATTTATATTATGTGCTGAAATTTACTGTCACTTGTCACAATGAGTAACGCCGGGGAAACTTCCCTCCGAGAGGGGGAAATCAAAGCCATCGACATCACCAACAATCCTCTCATCGTGGGAGTACCAATCTTCATCAACATCTTCACCAGCACCATCTCATCTCAAACCCTTGTTCATCTCTTGTATTCAATCTTTGTCTCAAAACCTCAGATTGGTACCTGTGGGTTGCTAGTAGTGTTGATTACATCTTGTAGTTGATGCTAGTTGGTTTATTTGGTGGAAGATTATATGTTCAGATCCTTATTGATATTCAATACCCCTCTGATCTTGAACATGAATATGATTTGTGAGTAGTTACTGTTGTTCTTGAGGACATGGGAGAAGTCTTGTCATAAGTAATCATGAGAATTTGGTATTCGTTCGATATTTTGATGATATGTATGTTGTTGCTTCCTTTAGTGGTGTCGTGTGAACGTCAACTACATGACACTTCACCATCTTTGGGCCTAAGGGAAGGCATTGTGGAGTAGTAATTAAATGATGGGTTGCTAGAGTGACAGAAGCTTAAACCCTAGTTTATGCGCTATTCCATAAGGGGCTGATTTGGATCCACATGTTTCATGCTATGGTTAGATTTATCATAATTCTTCTTTCGTAGTTGCGGATGCTTGCGAGAGGGGGTAATCATAAGTGGGAGGCTTGTTCAAGTAAGAACAGCACCCAAGCACCGGTCCACCCACATATCAAATTATCAAAGTAGCGAACGCGAATCAAATAAACATGATGAAAGTGACTAGATGAAATTCCCATGTGTCCTCGAGAACGCTTTGCTTATTATACGAGTTCGTTCCGGCTTGTCCTTTGCTACAAAAAGGATTGGGCCACCTTGCTGCACTTTATTATACTTGTTACTTGTTACTTGTTACGAATTATCTTGCAATCAAAACTATCTGTTACCACTACTTTCAGTACTTGCAGAGAATACCTTGCTGAAAACCGCTTGTCATTTCCTTCTGCTCCTCGTTGGGTTCGACACTCTTACTTATCGAAAGGACTAGATTGATCCCCTATACTTGTGGGTCATCAAGACTCTTTTCTGGCACCGTTGCCGGGGAGTGAAGCGCCTTTGGTGAGTGGAATTTGGTAAGGAAACATTTATATTATGTGCTGAAATTTACTGTCACTTGTCACTATGGAAAGTAATCCTTTGAGGGGTTTGTTCGGGGTATCTTCACCTCGACCGGAAGCATTAAGAGTTGCTCCTCAACCTACTGAAACTACTGAAAATCTTTATTATGAAATTCCTTCAGGTATGATATAGAAACTGCTAGTTAATCCTTATGCAGGATATGGAAAGGTACATCCTGATATGCACTTGATATATGTAATGAAATTTGTGGATTGTTTATGCTTGCAGGTCTATCCGGAGATGGAGTTAAGAAGAAGGTATTCCCTTTATCTTTGGAGGGAAAGGCATTGACATGGTATAGGCTATGTGATGATACTGGAACATGGGATTGGAACCGATTGAAGCTGGAATTTCACCAGAAATTTTATCCTATGCATTTGGTTCATCATGATCGGAATTATATATATAATTTTTGGCCTTGTGAAGGAGAAAGTATTGCTCAAGCTTGGGGGAGGCTTAAGTATATGATGCACACATGCCCCAATCATGAGCTTTCAAGAGAAATAATTATTCAAAACTTTTATGCTCGGCTTTCTCATAATGATCAATCCATACTCGATACTTCTTCTACTGGTTCCTTTATGAACAGAACTATTGAATTTAAATGGGATCTTCTGGAAACAATTAAACGCAACTCTGAAGATTGGGAAATCAACAAAGGTAAAGGGTCAGGTATAAATCTTAAGTTTGATCGTGTTAATTTTTTTTATGGAAACTGATGCTTTTCATAAGTTTAGTACTAAATATGGACTTGACTCTGAGATAGTAGCTACTTTTTGTGAATCTTTTGCTGCTCATGTTGATCTCCCTAAGGAGAAATGATTTAAGTTTCATCCACCTATTAAATTAAATGAAGAACCTGTTAGTGTTAAGGAAGAAACAATTGTTTACAATGTTGATCCAGTCGTGCCTACTGCTTACATTGAGAAACCTCCTTTCCCTGTTAGGATCAAGGAACATGCTAAAGCTTCAACTGTGGTTAACAAAAGTAATATTAGACCACCTAGACCTTCTGAACAAATTAAAGTTGAACCTAATATTGCAATGGTTAAAGATATTTTGGTTGATAACATTGATGGACATGTCATATATTTCTGTGATGTAGCAACTAGAATTGCTAAGCCAGACACTAAAGATAAAAACAAACCCGTAGTTTGCATGCCTGTTATTTCTGTTAAAATTGGAGATCATTGCTATCATGGTTTATGTGATATTGGTGATAGTGTGAGTGCTATTCCTTTTACTCTCTATCAATAGGTCATGAATGATATTGCACCTGTTGAGATTAAAGATATTGATGTCACTATTAAGCTTGCAAATAGAGATACTATTACTCCACTTGGGATTGTTAGAGATGTTGAAGTCTTGTGTGGTAAGATCAACTACCCTACAGATTTTCTTGTTCTGGGATCACCACAAGATGATTTTTGTCCCATTATATTTGGTAGACCTTTCTTGAATACAGTAAATGCTAAAATAGATTGCAATAAAGAAACTGTCAGTGTTAATTTTGGTGATGTGTCTCACGAATTTAACTTCTCTAAGTTTCGTAGACAACCTCATGATAAAGAATTACCCAATAAAGATGAAATTATAGGTCTAGCTTCCATAGTTGTTCCACCTACAGATCCCTTAGAACAATATTTGCTAGACCATGAAAATGATATGCATATGAATGAAAGAAATGAAATAGCTAGATGAGTTTTTCTTTAAGCAAGCACCTATTCTTAAACATAACTTGCCCGTTGAAACTTGGGAGATCCTCTCCCACCCAAGAGTGATCCTGTGTTTGAATTGAAGCAACTACCAGATACACTTAAATATGCTTATCTTGATGAAAAGAAGATATATCCTGTTATTATTAGTGCTAACCTTTCAGAGCACGAAGAAAAGAGATTACTTAAAACTCTGAAGAAGCACCGTGCGGCTATTGGATATACTCTTGATGATCTTAAGGGCATCAGTCCCGCTTTATGTCAGCATAAAATTCATATGGAGCCAGATGCTAAACCAGTTGTTGATCATCAAAGAAGATTACATCCTAAAATGAAGGATGTGGTAAGAAATGAAATATTAAAGCTTCTGGAGGCAGGTATAATTTATCCCATAGCTGATAGTAGATGGGTAAGTCCTGTTCATTGTGTTGCTAAGAAAGGAGGTATCACTGTTGTTCCTAATGATAAAAATGAACTTATCCCATAAAGAACTGTAACCGGTTATAGAATGGTAATTGATTTCATAAAATTAAATAAAGCTACTAGGAAAGATCATTACCCCTTGCCTTTTATTGATCAAATGCTAGAAAGATTATCTAAGCATACACACTTTTGTTTCCTAGATGGTTATTCTGGTTTCTCTCAAATACCTGTATGTCGTGCGTATGACCATCTATGGGGCCATCTAGCCCCTTTGCGGTTCGACTAGGGGAATGCACAAGCACAAAGAGCAGAATCAGCAGAGAACGCAAAGGCTTTGACCCAGGTTTGGGCCACCGTGAGGTGTAAAACCCTACTCCTGCTTTGGTGTATTATATGTGGAGAGCTCAAGTACAAGGTGCGCTTCGTCCCGGCAAGGTGCAAAGGAGAAGCAGCTACGCATGCAAAATGAGCTAGAGTGTCTAAGGATCAATCCTTGTAAAGGTTGCCCTGGTCCTCCTTTTATAGCTCAAAGGGATAACCACAGTGGCAAAACAGTCATTACAAGTTGATTAGACAGCAAACAGTGCTATCATACCTAACTCTGCCGGTTTAGGACAAAAGCATTAAATGCGCCGTTAGGTGTCATGTGGAGGAGGAGCTCCGGCAAGGTTCCTGCACCGCTCGCCCAGCTACCTCATATTATCTTGACACACCTCCTGGACGGGTGTCATTAAAGTTAAATCTCCTTCCAGCAGGCTGACACGTGCCCCGACAAATCTCACCAAACCGCCTGCGCGGTAGACACCTCACCGATTAATGACTATGTCACAGCCCTAGAATAATGGTTGTAATTAGTTGCATCAGAGCATCCATGCATCATGTTAAGTTCAAGAAACTTTGAATTGAGGAAAATTTCAAAGCCTCAGAAATTATTTAAATAAAGGGCAAAGAACCCTAAAAATTGCATTCAATGAACCCAAAATGTTCTTGATTGATGTTTGATATTTTTGGCAATGTTTTTGATACAAACCAAAAATAATGAACATTTTTAAGGAATTATTTTGGACATTTGAATTTAAATCAATATGTATTTGAATTGGGTTTATATTCATATTAAATAGAATATGAATCCCATAATTCTGAAACTTCATATGTGGCTCTGAACTAGTTCCCTAAGTCCACATACTAAATTTCAGAAGTTTGAAAAATGATTTGGTTTTTGAATCAAATCAAAACAAAAAGAAACAAAACAGAAACAAAAAAAGAAAAAGAGAAACACACTTACCTGGGCCACTTACCGCACAAGAAGCCGGCCCAGCCCAACCTAGCGAGGGGCAGGGTCGTCTTCAACCCCTCGCCAGGAGGACAAGTCGTGGCAGCAGCGCAGCCGAGCCGCGCCACCTCCTGCTTGCCACGCACGAGGCCTCCCCGTTCCCACCCGACGCGCCGTGGAGAAGCCCTCTTCCTCCTCTGCCTCTTCCCTCCCTCGCAGCTCCCTCTCCCCATCTGTAGCTCTCTCTCCCGAGCCACCCGAGAGCTCCCGCCGGCCACCGCAGCCCGCACGCGTGCCACCGCCGTCACCTCGCCTCCTCAAGCTATACAACAGCTCCGACGAGCCCCTATTCACCTCTCCATTGAAGGAAGCGAGCCCGGACGGCCTCCATCGTCGCCACCATCGCCTTCTTCACAATCGGCCGCCGGGGATCTCCGCCGTCGATTCACCACCTACTGGTCGTCCCCGAGCTTGCCGAGCCCCCCGTTCGACCCCCTGTGAGCCTACCGTCGTCTCCCATCTCCTCTCTCCCTCGTTTGCGAGCCGTAGCACCTCAACCGCGGAAGGCCGAACTCTGGCCGCCGCAAAAACGCTCGCCGCCGTCACTGTTGACCACCCCAGCTCCCACCGGTTGCACCAATCGACGCGCGCAAGTCCCAGCAGCGCGTAGAGCCCCTCCGCCGTCCTTTTGGTCGCTGGAACAGGAAACCCGACGCCCTCTGCCGCGGCTGGACGTCGCCGGCGTCCAATTCCGGCGATGCTGACATGGCGGATTAGTTTAGAGCTAATTACGTGCTTAATTAACCATAGTGACACTGACAGCGGGTCCCATCTTATTAGTTTACTGGTTAACACAAATAATTAGGTTAATTAATAAACCAGTGGACCCACGCGTCAGCTTTGACTTTGCTGACGTGGCCTTTGACCGGGCCCACCTGTCTGTGATACTAACTAGCACTGTGCCACTGACCAGTGCGACCCACTGGTCAGGTTTGACCTGGACCGCCCGTGTTGACTGCTGATGTCATCCTGATGTCATGCTGACGCAATAAACCCTTTTCTGGGATTTAAAATAATTCAGGAAATTCCAGAAAATGTTTTAAACTTCAAAAAATTATAGAAATTAAACCGTAACTCCAATGAAAATAATTTATATATGAAAAATGATCAGAAAAATATGAAGAATCTGTTTATGCCATGATCATGCATGTTTGAACAAGTTAACATCACCAACTAGGACAATTCATGATTAGGGCAATTTATGAATTAGCATTTTGAGTTGGAATTTGATCTTATTTGAATTCGTGTTCAATTAAAATGACCTACTGTTGCATTAGGTCAATTCAGCACCTTAACATATCATGTCATTCATTTGGGTGTGCATTGCATTGAATGTTGTTTCCCTTGTTGTTTGCCGGTGTTTGTTCTTCTCAGTAGAAGACGATTCCGACGATGTGATCGTTGACACTGACGAAGAGCTATACTATCTTCAGAAGTGCCAGGCAAGCAAACCCCCATTGAGCATCCCGGTACAATCCCACTCTCTCGCTCTTGCTCTCTTTTACTGCATTAGGACAACAACGATTCAACTGTTACTTGTTGCGGTAGTTGAACCAATTCCTCTGCATGACCTCTCTTTGCCACAGTAAATAGTTGAAACCCACTAGCATGAGTAGGAGTTGTTTGAGCCATGATGTGCCTACTCATTCATGCTTGCTTGTTATGCCTGCTATGCTTAGAGTTGTGTCAGGTCTGATTTATCTGGGATGGATTGGAATGGTGGTGTACATGTCCTACCGTGTGAGAGCTAAGTGTGTGAACATGATTTGGTAAAGGTAGCGATGAGAGGCCATGTAGGAGTACATGGTGGGTTGTCTCATTGGGACCGTCCTCAGGAACCGAGTTCCGTGTTTGTGATCCAAGACAGTTACTACCACACATTGGGCTCCGGGCGCTCCAAGCTCTCTCGACTTATTAATCGCCTTGATCTCTGTCCAGGAGTTGCAACTAGTTTCTGGTATTTGTAGGATATGTGTTGGTGGCCGTGCGTAGCGCTGACCCTAGGGGTGGGCTATGTTGCGGTAGAGACACCGAGGCACGGTGTACCAAGTGACACCCGAATGGTGCTCTTGGGAACCCTGCACTCATCGTTTGGGGCCGTAGTGGAAACCTCGGCCGGACTTCCTTACGGATGGAAGTCAAATAGGCGATAAACCTGGACTAGAGACTTGTATGGTTAGTCAGGTCGTGGCCGACAACCTCGCTAGGCTTCCGCTTGAGGTTGCCGAGATACATGACGTGTACATGGCGGTAAGTGGGGAAAACGTGTGTGAAGAAGTACACCCCTGCAGGGTAATACGATCTATTCGAATAGCCGCGTCCGCGGATATGGACTACTTGGAAGCTTACAATGTTCATAGACAAGTTGAAATGGATACTCTAAAATGCGCAAGAAAAGCGGGAGTGCTATGGATGGCCTTCTCGTAGGGAGACGAGAGCGGATCCATAGTGGTGTATTGATATGGTGAATATGTGGACTCGTCTGCGTTTTCTCACCTCAAGGAAAATACTGGAGGTCGTAGTACAGGATAGCCACTGAGTCAAAGCTGGCTTGCTGCAGTTAAACTCCACAACCCCATTGTTGATACTGATGCATATGTAGTTAGTTCTGATGTAAGTCTTGCTGAGTACCTTTGTACTCACGGTCGCTTAATTTATGTTTTGCAGAGGAGACGTTAGTCTCACTAGTGCTTTCAACGACAAGTTCGATGTTGACCGATTAGCTTGGGAATCCCAGACAGAGGTCTGGTTCCTATGGAGGGTCTTGTAGATAGACAGGCTTTCTAGCCTTCTTTCTTTTCAGCTGTCTGTACTCAGACAGGTTTATGCTTCCGTTGCTTGTATGACTTTGTATGTTGGGTCATGAGACCCATGGTTGTAATATTATACTATGTACGGCTCCTCGGAGCTTCTTAAAGAAATACTTTGAGTCGTAGAGTTATGTTGTGATGCCATGTTGTATCTACACATATCGAGCATATTGCGTGTATGTTATTGAAATGCTTTGGTATGTGTGGGATTCGACACCTAGTTGTTTATTCTTGGTAGCCTTCCTTATGGGGAAATGCCTCCTAGTGCTTCCATGTGGAACACATGGATTGACCGGCATGTGCCCTTCTTTGCTCCTGTGTTTGTCCCTACGGGGAAATGTCACGCGATGTTTACCGGAGTCCTGATAGCTTGCTACAGCCCGGTTACACTCACTGCTGGCCGACACGTGCATTGCTGGGTCATGTATGCCTGTCCCTGTAAGTTTGTGCCACCTTAGTTTATGACTAGTCATGTCGACCCGGGTTCTCTGTCATATGGATGCTAACATCATAATCATATACGTGAGCCAAAAGACGCAAACGGTCCCGGCCAAGGTAAAGGCGGCAGCCGTGGGTTACCGTGCGTGAGGCTGCAAAGCGATAGGATGTGTCTTATGTTAGATCGATGTGACTTAGGATCGGGGTCCTGACAGACTAGCTGCTCGGTGAGGTGGAGCGCTGACGAGCTAGCGAAAGCTTGCCGGCACGGAGCTTGCCGGGCCTTCATCTTGCCGGTTCAAATCTTGCTGGCGAATAATGTCTCTATCTTCAGTACTAGTCAAGTACTTATTGATGCTTCGTCTTGATTTCTTCCTTAGTGCTTTTGCAGCTAATCCTTGAGTCTTGATCTTGGTAATCCCCGGCAAGCTTGGCCATCAAGAAGGCTGCTACTGTCTGTGCATAAGCCAGGGTATAAAATACCCATGTTTTATACACCGACAGGAGCTCCTGGGCATGGGCCACACGCGCGTCCGAAGCGTCGTTGGGCTAGGCCCAAATGATGCACAGACATGCGGCGGGAAATTACCACCGTAATTTTAGTCATGATGGTTTGCCTGACGCACGTCCACTCCGCGCATTAAATGCGGGTCGTGGGAACATGGACTGTTATGGTTATTCCGCGGTAGTGCGCCTGTAAAAGCGTCGCTGAGGTAAACAGTGAAGAGCTAGCCCCCTCGCGCCTTCCCCATAAAAAGGCAACTGCGAGGGGACGCTGCTCATTCGTCCCCGCTTTCCCCTGCTTCATCTTCTTCCTCTCGCCAGAGCTGCTTCCGCCGCCGCCGCCACCGATTCGCATCTCAGTTCGACCTCTTTCTTCCTCCTGAGCTCTGATGGCGCCCAGGAAGACCGATGCGGAGGGGAAGGAGCCCGCCAAGCCGCTCGACCCCAAGGCGGAGAAGAAGAAGAGGGAGTTGGAGGAACTGGAGAAGCGATAGAGGGAGAATGCAATTTTCTCACCGTCGGCCATGGATGCCAACACCCTGATCGAGAGGTACGCCTACATGTGGGGAAAGGACACCAAGGACCACAAGGCCCCAGTGGTTCTTCTTGAAGGCGACAAGACTCCGTCGGATTCATATCCATTCTTCTGTGCTTACTTCTACTGCGGTCTGGTTTCTCCATTTTCAGACTTCTTCAACACAATGATGTTCAGTTTTGGGTTCAGACTGTTAGATTTTACCCCCAATGCAATGACATGCATGGCAGTCTTCGCCCATCTGTGTGAGGATTTTGCCCATCACCTCAGGAGGGTCCCAGGACGCATGGACTACGCGGTAGACACCTTTTGCTAGTGCCGCGTGCCCTCAGAGCGCCAGCCCATGCGGTGACCGCGTGGTTAGCACGCCTTGGCCGCGCTCTCGGCGTCGTTTGCTTCGGGTCCCTTCTCCCCGTCCGCCTCTGCTCGTCCCCTGGTGCCGTCCACCCTCCTCCATCGCCCACGTAGCCCTCTGGCCCCTCTTCCCCTCCTCTCTCCCAGCCAACGCGTCGCGGCGACCGCGTCCGGGAGCAGACCGCGTCTGCTCCACCACGGCCGGTCGGCCACGCCGCCCCGAGTCCTCTCGAGCACGCCCGAGCTCCCTTTGCTACCCTGTGAACCCTCTGGACACCTCTCCCCTCCTCCTCCGCGTGTCCTCGAGCCCGGCGCGCGGCGCACGCGTCGCCACGGCCACGAGCTCGTTCCGGCTATATAAGCCCTCCCCGAGGTCTCCCGACCTCACAAACCTCCTCACCACCCACCCAGTAGCCTCCCCAACCTCTTCCCCGAGCTCGAGGAGCTCTCATTCACCCCAATGGCCGCCATGTCCGCCGCCCTCCTCTGCCTAAATTCGAGCCAGCCAAGCCCCCATTCTCCCTCATTTCTTCCCCTGGAGGACCTCTGGATCATGGCGGATCTCCCCATCTTCTCCGTTCGCCGGATGGATGCCTGCATTCTCGAAGCCAAGCCCGGCCGACGGCCTTGTCCGCCGGTGCCTACGCCACAATCGCTCTGGTCCTCCTCGGCCTCCGTATTCTGCTAGGATGGATGCGGCGCTCCCTCCTTTGCTTGTCGGTGGGCAGGGCATCGCCGGAGGTGCCCCGTAGCGCCGGCGGTCGCCGCCGGACTCCGCCCCAACACGGCCAAGCGCGCGAGGACGAGAGGAAGAAGAAGATGCCCCGACCCGACTGTGGGCCCCGCACGTCAGCCTCTAGCGCTGACCCAGCCGGCCCGTTGACCGGTTTAAGTGGAGGCGTATTCTTCGGAATACGTTTCCCTGTTGAGAAAACGTACTTCGGCTCTGTTTCGGGCAGGTCTACGCTTTCTCTGCTCGAAAGCGTACTTTCTAAAATACGCTTTCTGTTTTTCAGCCACTGCCGCCAAAACCTTTATATTGTGAACGTTCACCCGTTAGCAGCAGAAATGGATAGATTTTATTTGTTTTTCTGCCTAACGAACGAATGGCCACAACTTTTTAATCGTGACTCCGAATCAGGTGATTCCAAAGCCCACGTTCTCTATTCGTCGAGCCCGTTCTGTTGGTATCATTTTCACTATGTTGTCACATACTGAAAATGACCATTTTCCCCCTGCCCTTATTCAGCCCCCTTCGAGAGGGAAACGTTCCCGGCAAATTTTTCCGCGAGTGCCTCGCACTTCTCCCCGGTGAATCCTTCATCCCCAGGCAAGCCACAACAGCCACTTGCATGATGGCATTGCAGTATCCATGGTTTCCACTTGAATATTTAAATAATTGTTTGCTCATTTAATGATTTTAATGCTTCGAATATGCTTGTGAATCCATGTCTATGCTTATGCCATGTTCATTTTCCTCTAGTAAGTGAAATTATTAATTGCTAATGTTATTATTATCATGTTTCATTCTTGTAATCATTTACGATGCTAGTGATAACGATATGCTCATATGAGTAGTTAGGGTTTGTCATGAAAATACTGGTGATATTCATGATCGTCGTTATGCCATGCTCATTTGCATCCTGTAGAATAAATGATTTATCATTGTTGATGTAATGATGTTAAATGGTTATGTTGCCCATCCATGGTTACACTGATATCATGCTCATATGCATTGTTATTTCATTATTTTATTATGACTCAGCTCATCACCATTCAAGTTGAACCTGACATTAATCGAACTTGAACAAATCTGTTGGCTGAGTCATGGTTCCACCGAATCGAGCTCACCAGTGCAGCCACACTTGCCTGGATGGGGAGGCCCTAATGCGGTCTATTGTCATGCCTCTCGCCGGTGCCTCCTACTAGGGAAGGTTATGGGTGCGCGCTACCCAGATCAGGTAGGCGGCCATAGCCTTGTGTGCCCGAGTTTTACGGTACCGAGGTCCCCGTTTGGGACGATGTTTTGTTTTGGCCATGACGGTGGCAGCCACAAAGGTGGCGGATGTCACAAGTTGACATCGGGGCCACCCATGACATAGCCCAAAGGGGAGTTTGTCGGAGTGGCCGGGAGAGTGTCATGCAATAGATTGGTTTCGTCGGAATGTCATTGGTCCACCCGAATGGGAGCACGAGGCCATGAGTTCCGTAGTGTGGGTACAGTGTACTAACCTCTGCAGAGTGTATAATCTATCGATAGCCGCGTCCTCGGATATGGACACAGTTCGTAGTAAGTCACACTGTGGGTCAACAGTAATAATAACCTGGATAATTAACAACCCCGGTTCGATGAGAAAAGAAGTTGGTTGATCTTTATGTGGTCACGAGATGATCACGATGGTATTCTTGATGATGGTTGATCATGAGGTGATCGTGTGATGATCATGACAGTAAGAAAGATTGAGACCTATGGTAGTTACGAGATAACCTCCGAGCAGAGTAAGTGGGTCCATGAGACCTTAAACGCCGACCCCCTTGCATGCTAGTGTTATATCATCATGTTCATACCATGGATTATATGTACCTGCCCTGCTCATGTTGTTCTAGTAGTATTGTGTTCATCATTAATGATTAACCTGTAAATGCCATGTTGTTGTTTGCCTTGATTGCTTTGGTTGCTGTGAGCTTGCGAGTACATTCAAAGTACTCACCTAGCGTGTCATGCCAGACTGCAAGTGATGCCGTGTTTGATTGCTTGTCAAGGATCCCGAGGTTGCGCTCTAGGATGCGTCCCAGCCAGAGTCCCTGCGGAGTGGAGTCCATCACCGTCGTCGTTATTCCGCTGCTAGAAGTTATTCCGCTACGAGATGTTCCGCTGCTAGCATAGAGCTACCTTAGCAGGCGTAGTGTCGTCGTGCCGATGTAATCTTTTGTATTACTCGAACCCTTGTACCCTATTATTTGTAATAAAGAGCTGATTTGTTCTATGCCAAGCAGTGCCGTATTTCAGAAGACTTGATCTTTGGGCTGGAATACGGGGTGTTCCGGGCTCTCTGAGCCGGGGTGCCACAACGCTTGGTATCAGAGCAGGTCTGGCTATAGGACGCCCAAGTCCGCCCGAGCGTTAAAAACTGGTAGTATACTGTCTAGTCGGTTTGCTACACTTGATTGCTGCATTTGGTTGTCGCATAGCATGCATATAGACTTATTATCTTATCGCTAACGATTGATCTTGTGAGTGTAGGTGGCTTCGGTTTCGATCCACAATCTGCACCCTCCAGTTTTGCATACTTGCTCTTTGGTGTTTGGTGTCATCTCTGTCCTAGCGGAGTGATGCCAAGGTACCTAGTGGTGTCGATCACTTGCAGGATTGATGCACAGGTATTGCACCCATAGTTTCTCTTCAGCCACACCTATCGTTTCGGTGGTAGACATGTTTCTACCCCGGGTCTTGCCATCCAACCCGCCGCTTTGGCAACCCTTACTGGTCTTTGTTACCAGGAAACGTTAATGCCAGGAGAGCCTGCTTTCCACCGCTATCCTACCTTATCACTCAGCACCTGGACGAGTACGGTTCCCTTCCGTACGCTTGATGATGATGTGGCCATGGCATCCGTGTCCCGCTACATGATCACCGAGTCCGTCCTCATCCCTAAACCCGTCCAGATGCAACCGGTGCTGAGCCAGCGCTTGGTGTAACTCTGCTTGCACCAACCCCTTCACACGCTGATCCCCTTTCGTGCACACTGTCACAGCATATTAGATCGTAGTACCGGAGTTTCTGTGAGATTTGTGTGCTTAAGTAGGCATGCATATTGCTGTGAATAGCAGTAAAATGTGATGTTGATTGTATGTAATCTTAATGCCTTGTGTGCTTTTGTTAGTCGTTTCTTTTGCTTCTTTCTTTGGGCCTTCGGTGTTGCCTTACTTCCCCTTATGAAAGTTGCTCATGAACCGCCACCGGACTTGAAGAATTAGTGAGGAATTCAAATATTTTGAAGCTCAGCTAAACATCATGGAATTCTCAGCCGACTGCATTATATTGGGAATATCTGGTGTCAATACAAATGATATTATGGATTGATTATCAGCATCAAGTTTACATCAGTGTGCAACCATCACCATCGTAAAGAACCAGCTGGAAGACAATTTGTGTGCAAGACAACAGTACATTTCCAATCAAAGGAATGTCAAGGGTATATCTATATATATATATATATAGGGTGGGTCTATTCTACCAACCCCCTTAAGACCTTATTCTACCATCATTTGGCTTATTCTGCCAACACCCCCGAACCGAAAACACGCAGCAAAGGAAAAAAAACCCTCCCCACGACCCACCTTCTCTCCCGTGCACCCACTCACTCCCCCCCACGACCCACCTTCTCCTCCCCGGCGCCTCTCTCCCCGGCCACGAGCCTCCTCCCCGGCAGTGCCTTCCTCTGCCCGGCACCGCGGCTCCTCCCCGGCACCGTGGCCTCCTCCCCGGCGGCGCCTTCCTCTGCCCGGCACCGAGGCCTCCTCCCCGGCGGCGCCTTCCTCTGCCCGGCACCGCGGCCTCCTCCCCGGCGACCTTCCCGGCGGCGCCTTCCTCTCTCTGGCCCCGTGGCCTCCTCCCCTCGCCGGCGAGCCGCGGTGGTCCTCGCGCCCCGGGGACACCTCCCAGCACGAGCCGCCACCGGATCCAGGACGCGGTGGCCTCCCACCGCCGGATCCAGGACACGGCGACCCTCTCGCAACGCCCCGCCGTCGGATCTGCCGCGGCCACCTCCCCTTCGCCTCCCTCGAGCACTCTCCCTTCTCCTCCTTTGTAGTGCACGGCAAATAATCGGGCGGTTCATCTCGTGGGTGCGTGCAGCCCGGAGATGCACTTTGTGTGCAACATTCAGTTGCTTCCCTTCCATCCGTGGCGCTGTGCTTCAGCCGGCTCCTTAAACGAGCTTTCATACGACGGGACAAGGAGAACCGGCTATCTCCGGCCTGTGGACGCCGACTGCCTCTGTCCTCCTCTCCCCCTATGACCCAGCAGCAGTAGGGGCAAGGCGCTGCAGTGCAGTGCACCTCTATGCGCAGTTCGGTTGGTGTGGACATGCGTTTTTGGTGCGGTTCCTTTTCTGTGCAGATGGTGTTGAACCTCTTGCGCGCCGGCAGAGCCGTGGCGGCCTAGAGCACTGCCTGCCTGCCCCTGCAGTGCGCCCAACAACGGCGTGCAGTGTGCCCAACGACGACCTGCAGTTCGGCGACCCTCCCACGAGCCATCGCAAGTCCTCTACCTCGAGCACCTTGCCATGGGATCCAGCTTGTTTGGTTGTTCTCTTGCAGTTCAGTTTAGTGTCTTTTTGAAGGCAATGGGGAGACAGTGGAAAAATAAATGTCATGCAGTTTGTTATTGAATGTTGTTCTCTTGCGGTTCAGTTCAGTTTGTTATTGAATGTGTGAGAAAAAAATATTTTTTATAAAATAGATGCAGTCTGTTGATGCACTGCTTGCGGTTCGCGTGGCTCGTGTGTGAAGTTCACTAATGTCGACAGTGCAGTCCAGCGCGTTTAAAAAAAGTTGGAAAAACAACAAAAATGTCATGAAGTTTGCTTCCATTTGTATTGCGGTTCACTTCGCCCCCATGTGAAGTGCACTCGTATTCGTGTAGTGTCTTGTGTTCAGAAATAGTAAAACTCCGTGGTTTACTTGGTAAACAGAAATAAAAACATCTCAAAAGTAGATTGCTTCTCATTATATGTAGTTCACTCGCTCAGTCCCCTGTGGTGCACCTGTCCGGTCTACGCGCGTAAAAAATAATAAATATGAGAAAAGTCAACAAAAATTCACGTCAGACAAAAGAAAAACCATGCAGTTCATTTGCACGTCTGATGTAGTGCAGTTTTAAGTCTGAAGCAGTGCGTTCTTCTGTATGATGCAGTTCACGCGTCGATTTTGGTTCCGCGAAAAACAGTGTCCGCATTTCGGTAATTTCAAAACTGTTCTTAAACCGTAAGGAATTAGAGAGGGTGTTCTACATGAAAAAGTTGCGCCTCATCGATATCTTTCCAACGGCGTATCATTTGCATCATTCCGACCAGCGGTTTGTAAAGATTCGCGAAAAAACGGCCGCTGTCACCCGTCGCCCGCCGCACCATTTTCAAAATTAATTTAAAACCGTAAGGAATCTCAAAAACATTTCTACATATGAAAGTTGCGCCTCGTCCGTAGCTTTCCAACGACGTATCACACGCCTCATTTTGACAAACGGTTAAAAAACTGGAGCGAAAACAGTACCGAAAATTGCAAATTTTTTGAAAAAACAGAATTCCGCGATTTAGTAAATTTGAAACTGCTATTAAATCGTAACGAATTAGAAAATGTAATATATATGAAAAAGTTGCGCCTCGACGATATCTTTCCAATGGCATATCATTTGCTTAATTCCGACGAGTGGTTTAGAAGAAATCGTGAAAATACGCTCGCTGCCACTCGTCGTGCGCCGCACCATTTTCGAAACTGCTCTTAAACCGTGACGAATCTCGAAAAAATTTCTATATGGCGAAGTTGCGTCTAATCCATAGCTTTCCAACGGTATTACATGCCTCGTTCCAACAAACGGTTTAAAAACTGGATCGAAAACAGTACCGAAAAAACACCACGTGCAGTTTTTTTCGATGAGAAGTTCACTAGTGTTTGTATTGCAGTATCTTTGCTTCAGAAAGTGTAGTGCCCTCGCGTTGAGCGTGCAGTTCGGGTGTGGGCAGAATAACTATTCTGCCAATATTGACAGAATAGACGGGCTGTATATATATATATGGCATTCAGTCCGCACACCATAGTGAGAAGCTTCTGGAGTAAGCGACCCAATCTTCCTCCGCACGCTACCAGAGAAGCTTACGACGCAAGGTTCCGCAGTCTTCCTCAGTACGATATGTGGATGACTTCCAGCATAAGATACTCTGTCTTCTCCGGTAAGTTACCACAGAAAGCTTTCGGCATAAGGCACCGAATCTTCCTTAGTAAACAACCGAGGGAAAAGCTTCTGAAGCACGATACCCAGTCTTCTTCAGCACGCTATCCCGGCAAAAGCTTCAAGCGTAAGATATCCAGTCTTCCTCAGCACACTACTCTCAGATAGCTTCCAACACAAGCTATCCAGCCTTTGTCAGTATGGCACTACCAACAGTCATCGTCATTAGTACAAGATACTACACAGTGAGTTGGCAGCATATGGCAGTGCATCTCAAGAATCAGATCCGCAACAGGTTAGTCAGAAACATGAGCTAGTCAGGACACAAGTGTCTGCCTTGGGAATCAAATGCTCAGTTACACATGTTTCTATATATATCGTGAACATGCTGCCAAGGTCTTGCAAGTCACTCGAACGATGATGCAAGCATGGTGAGAATCCGACAACCACATGAAGAGGAAGAAAGCTAGTATACACCTCAGTGTGATGCAAGGACTGACAAGCTATGAAGTAAGACAATGTTGGGACAATAATCTTGACAGTGGATATCAAGGCCAGCTTCCTCACACCCGACAAAGTGATATCATTAACCTTTGCCACTGTCATGTATGATTGACAACAACAGTGAGCTCTACACAAGTAACTGTGAACCTGGTATATGATCCTGATGAACCCTTGCTTACCTCTTCCTGGTAATGACACCACACCTGTGTTCTGAGCTGCTTTCAGCCGTCCAGGGTGGATGCCGCCTTTATATTTCTCTTTTCAACAACTGGCCCATGTTCTGAGCTGCTTTTCGGCCGTCTCGGGCAGCTGTTGAGTTTCTTTTTGTAGCAGTGACCCTATGCTCTGAGCTGTTCTTCGGCCGTCTTAGGGAACCGCTACATTCTTCTTATCAACACTGCCTCATGCTCTGAGCTGCTTTTCAGCCGTCGTGAGCCAGGGTTGAGTTATTTCAGTAATGTCCCAGATCTGAGTTGTAAAGACCGTTCTAGTGGCTACTGATTTATTTGCCGATTTCATGCAAAGGTTCGGATGATCATTGCCCTACAGTTAAAGCTCGGGAGATGATGAACTTGCCATTTAAAAGTTGTGGCACTGTCATATGTTAAGGATAAGGAATGTTTACCGAAATATTGCACCTGACAGTACCTATGGTCACACGAAGGATTAAGGATATATATGGCCAAGTTCCTTCGGCAAAAGATTCAGAAAAAGAATGAAGGAGCAAGACCGGTAATACGGTATGATAATCGTTGCAGGAATAACACGGTACGGATACCCAAGATAGTCTGATTCCGTATTGATCACAATGAACACACACCCAAGGGGCCTACTCTATTTGTAAGGACCTCATATCAAGGTGACAGTCGAATCGTCGGTATGGATCTGAGACAAAGGAGCCAGCCAAGATGATTCAGAACTCCCTACAAGTAGTCAGATTTCGTCAAGACAAGGGTTATGATTTCCAGTATGGTTTTGAAACCGGAGGACATGCATCTACGCGGGTAACCCGATGCAAGGAGTAAATGTTTTGTGTCCCCCGAGGAAATTTGTGCACAACTTCATTGATACTATCAGTACTGGATATAAGAATGACACGTCAATGGGGATACAGTGAAGAATATGGAAATTCTAGTCATGATAATATCAGATAAGCCAGCAGATATGAAAGAATCGGAGTCAGAGTAAGAATGAACATATGAAGGAAGACTTGTCAGAATGTGGGATACAGTGAAGCAAACCACCCCAGAGCAAGGCAGTCAGTCATATGGAATTCAGTGGAAACATTATATAAGGAAAAGGATACCTGAGTTGGAACCGGTTTCCTTAAGTCAGAATATTCATACTTGTTCCCTGAGCAACCAAATCTCGAGGATGAGATTTTTGTAAGGGGGGGGGGTAGGTTTGTAACACCCCGATTTTTGGCCCTTTCTTTTTCTTTTGGATTTCTTCAAATTTTTATTTGAAGTTCTTTTTCCGTGGCTATGTGGTCTTGAACCCGGGGAAGATCATCTCTTCTTCCTCTCCCTAGTGGCTTGTCATTCCCGAATCCATCCCAAGACCATGCCATTTCCATCTTAGCCCAACTCCAAATTCTTTTTCTGGGGAATATTCCTTTTTCTATTAAAGGAATAACCCTGTTTGCCCAAGGTTGTGAAGCAACCTATATTTCTGTCCTTTCTAAAATCCCCACAAAATTCTCATAAATTCTTTGGATCATATCTTCCACTTATATGTCAAAAACCATCCTTGCCTAGTTCAACAATAATTCAGGAATATTCATTTCCTATTCTGTCCTGTGTGGCAATTTGTGAAGAAAGTGCTATTTATCTTTTCTTGTTTGCCCTCAAAAATTTTGGGCACTCTTTAACATCCAAATAATTGCCACATGCCAGAATTCAGCTTCATTTGCCTAGTAAATCTTCCTCAGCAAATTTCCAAAGTTTCTGTCCAGAGAGAAGCTTTGTGAAGGAAGTACTAGCTAGGCTAATCCAAATGAGTTGAAATTTTGGTAGATCATTTATATGATCAAATCATTACTCTCTACCAAATTTCATCTCCATCCAACAATCTATGTGAGCACACCATCCAATCTTTGTTTCTGGTCATAATTTTAGTTTGTGAAGCAACTATATTTTGTATTGCTTCATAAAATCTGAAATTAATCCAGGACCTAAATATCCCTATATCCATTGAGCATGCCAAAATTCATATCATTTGGCCAAGCCATTTTCTCCACAAAATTCCCCCAAGCTTCTGTCCAGTGGGTAGCATTGTGAAGGAAGTACCATTTTTATTTATCCAAATGGTATGAAAATTTTATGGTGCCTTCATATGCCCACCCTCCACCAAATTTCAGCCCAATCCAACACTCGGTGTGAGTGCCACTTCATGATCTAGTTTCTGGACCAGTTTTTGCAGTTGTGAAGCAACTATGTTAAAAATTGGTCCAAATCCTTTCAAAATCCACAGGATCATAGTCATTCCTACGCTAAACCTCTGTGACATCCTGGTTATCCCTTATCTCATTCACTTTGACCACAACTTCATGATCAAGTTGTCTACAACAAACTTTAGTCGATCACTCCCATCAGCACACAGTCGATTTCTTCGAGCTATCACCTCAGGAGGGTCCCAGGACGCATGGACTACGCAGTAGACACCTTTTGCCAGTCCCGCGTGCCCTCAGAGCGCCAGGCCACGCGGTGACCGTGTGGTTAGCACGCCTTGGCCGCGTTCTATGCGTCGTTTGCTTCGGGTCCCTTCTTCCCGTCCGCCTCTGCTCGTCCCCTGGTGCCGTCCACCCTCCTCCATCGCCCACGTAGCCCTTTGGCCCCTCTCCCCCTCCTCTCTCCCGGCCGACGCGTCGCGTTGACCGCGTCTGAGAGCAGACCGCGTCTGCTCCACCACGGCCGGTCGGCCACGCCGCCCCGAGTCCTCTCGTGCACGCCTGAGCTCCCTCTGCTACCCCGTGAACCCTCTGGACACCTCTCCCCTCCTCCATGTGTCCCCGAGCCCGACGCGCGGCACACGCGTCGCCACGGCCACGAGCTTGTTCCGGCTATATAAGCCCTCCCCGAGGTCTCCCGACCTCACAAACCTCCTTACCACCCTCCCAGTAGCCTCCCCAACCTCTTCCCTGAGCTCGAGGAGCTCTCATTCACCCCAATGGCCGCCATGACCGCCGCCCTCCTCTGCCTAAATTCGAGCCAGCCAAGCCCCCATTCTCCCTCATTTCTTCACTTGGAGGACCTCTGGATCATGGCGGATCTTCCCATCTTCTCCGTTCGCCGGATGGACGCCTGCATTCTCGAAGCCAAGCCCGGCCGACGGCCTTGTCCGCGGGTGCCCGCGCCGCCATCGCACCCTCGTCGGTGGGCAGGGCATCCCCGGAGGTGCCCCGTAGCACCGGCGGTCGCCGCCGGACTAAATCAATCTTTTTTGAATGGAATCCAAAATTACGCCTAACACGGCCAAGCGCGCGAGGACAAGAGGAAGAAGAAGATGCCCCGACCCGACCGTGGGCCCCGCACGTCAGCCTCTAGCGCTGACCTAGCCGGCCCGTTAACCGGTTTAAGTGGAGGCGTATTCTTCGGAATACGTTTCCCTGTTGAGAAAACGTACTTCGGCTCTGTTTCGGGCAGGTTTACGCTTTCTCTGCTCGAAAGCGTACTTTCTAAAATATGCTTTCTGTTTTTCCGCCGCCGCCGCCGAAACCCTTATATTGTGAACGTTCACCCATTAGCAGCAGAAATGGATAGATTTTATTTGTTTTTCCGCCTAACGAACGAACGGCCACAACTTTTTAACCGTGACTCCGAATCAGGTGATTCCAAAGCCCATTTTCTCTATTCGTCAAGCCCGTTTTGTTGGTATCATTTTCACTATATTGTCACATACTGAAAATGACCATTTTGCCCCTGCCCTTATTCAGCCCCCTTCGAGAGGGAAATGTTCCCGGCAAATTTTTCCGCGAGTGCCTCGCACTTCTCCCCGGTGAATCCTTCATCCCCAGGCAAGCCACAACAGCCACTTGCATGATGGCATTGCAGTAGCCATGGTTTCCACTTGAATATTTAAATAATTGTTTGCTCATTTAATGATTTTAATGCTTCGAATATGCTTGTGAATCCATGTCTATGCTTATGCCATGTTCATTTTCATCTAGTAAGTGAAATGATTAATTGCTAATGTTATTATTATCATGTTTCATTATTGTAATCATTTCCGATGCTAGTGATAACGATATGCTCATATGAATAGTTAGGGTTTGTCATGAAAATACTGGTGATATTCATGATCGTCGTTATGCCATGCTCATTTGCATCCCATAGAATAAATGATTTATCATTGTTGATGTAATGATGTTAAATGGTTATGTTGCCCATCCATGGTTACACTGATATCATGCTCATATGCATTGTTATTTCATTATTTTATTATGACTCAGCTCATCACCATTCAAGTTGAACCTGACATTAATCGAACTTGAACAAATCTGCTGGCTGAGTCATGGTGCCACCGAATCGAGCTCACCAGTGCAGCCACACTTGCCTGGATGGGGAGGCCCTAATGCGGTCTATTGTCATGCCTCTTGCCGGTGCCTCCTACTAGGGAAGGTTATGGGTGCGCGCTACCCTGATCAGGTAGGCAGCCATAGCCTGGTGTGCCCGATTTTTACAGTACCGAGGTCCCCGTTTGGGACGATGTTTTGTTTTGGCCATGATGGTGGCAGCCACAAAGGTGGCGGATGTCCCGAGTTGACATCGGGGCCACCCATGACATAGCCCAAAGGGGAGTTTGTCGGAGTGGCCGGGAGAGTGTCATGCAATAGATTGGTTACGTCGGAATGTCGTTGGTCCACCCGAATGGGAGCACGAGGCCATGAGTTCCGTAGTGTGGGTACAGTGTACTAACCTCTGCAGAGTGTATAATCTATCGATAGCCGCGTCCTCGGATATGGACACAGTTCATAGTAGGTCACACTGTGGGTCAACAGTAATAATAACCTGGATAATTAACAACCCTGGTTCGATGAGAAAAGAAGTTGGTTGATCTTTATCTGGTCATGAGATGATCATGATGGTGTTCTTGATGATGGTTGATCATGAGGTGATCGTGTGATGATCATGACAGTAAGAAAGATTGAGACCTATGGTGGTTACGAGATAACCTCCGAGCAGAGTAAGTGGGTCCCTGAGACCTTAAACGTCGACCCCCTTGCATGCTAGTGTTATATCATCATGTTCATATCATGGATTATATGTACCTGCCCTACTCATGTTGTTCTAGTAGTATTGTGTTCATCATTAATGATTAACCTGTAAGTGCCATGCTGTTGTTTGTCTTTATTGCTTTGGTTGCTGTGAGCTTGCGAGTACATTCAAAGTACTCACCTGACGTGTCATGCCAGACTGCAGGTGATGCCGTGTTTGATTGCTTGTCGAGGATCCCGAGGTTGCGCTCTAGGATGCGTCCCAGCGAGAGTCCCTGCGGAGTGGAGTCCATCACCGTCGTCGTTATTCCGCTGCTAGAAGTTATTGCGCTACGAGATGTTCCGCTGCTAGCATAGAGCTACCTTAGCAGGTGTAGTGTCGCCGTGCCGATGTAATCTTTTGTATTACTTGAACCCTTGTACCCTATTATTTGTAATAAAGAGCTGATTTGTTCTATGCCAAGTAGTGCCGCATTCCAGAAGACTTGATCTCTGGGCTGGAATACGTGGTGTTCCGGTCTCTCTGAGCCGGGGTGCCTCAAAGGTCCTCAATGTTCCTCGGGTTCAAGGCGATCGCCAAGATTGAGCTTGCCGTTGTATTCATCGTCAATGCTGTCATGTAAAGATACATTCGATCTTATGTTTTTTTCGAAAAGGAGGATTACCCCCGGCCTCTGCATCACCATGATGCACACATCCATCTTTATTAATTATTGACCAGAGTCTGACAAAATGAATACAAGGATCAACCCGAAGCCCCCTTCTAGGCGAACAAAGTCGCTACACCTACAAGTATACAGATGTGCCCTGTCCACATAACAGACACAATCTAATCCAGAGGCCTTAAGACCATCCGGTCTAGGCGTACCATACATGCACCGCCTGCGCACGCTCAAGGATCCGCCGCCGCCATCTTCCGCCATCCCGTCTTCAGGAGGAATCACTACATAGATCTTGCCAGTCCCATCTGCCGTCGATGTCACCACGACACCAGACAGTGCCACCAGCCTGCGCGCGTCAATCAATCCGCGTCCAACTCTGAGACTCCACTGCTCCACGCCGTCGAGACCCACCGTCTTCAATACGGTTGATGTAACACCGCTCAACCTATTGGCCTCTCCAGTGAACCACTGCTCCAAGACGACGCCCCCAGGAGGGAGAACGACCCAGTCTCTGACATCATCCGATCCGGGAGACCCAGATCTAGGGTTTCCCCCGGAACAGCTACCACCTGGAGGAAGAGGGGCGCGCCATCTGCAACTGCCGATGCACCCAAGTGGTGCCCACCGCCACATAGCTCTCACGACGACGCCTTCAAGAAGGACACGACACCAAGAGCGCCGTCGCCGCCCTTGGGGTTTTCACCCGAGAGACTGTGAGGTGGGAAAAGGTAGGGCGGACCCGAACGACGTCTCCAAGAAGAAAAACGGCACCCTCGGGTGTCATCGCCGTCGCGGCCTGCATGAGCCGACCTGGGAATTATCCCAATCCGGATCCCCACCTCCCGCTCCGTCCCAACCCGGTAACCGGCTAGCAGCACGGCGATGTCCGGTATGACGAAGTGCACGCAACATGGGTTGGAGGAAGAAGCAGCTCGGCGCCGTTGGCCGCCGGGGCAGCAAGCCGCGGCACCAACCCGCCGGTGAATCGCCGGCCATCCGGTCCGATCCCCAGCAGCCCACCCGCCCCGTCGCGCCACCGTACAGGGAGGCCATCCCAGGGGCCGCCGCCCCTGATCTAGGGCCCTCCGCCCCAGATCAGGAAGGGCTGCGCCAGCCCTGCCGCCAAGGCCACCGTTGGGACGCCGGCCGGCCGCCATGCCGTCGTTGTCCATCAGGGCGCCTTGGTCCAGATCGGCGCCGCCACGATCTAGATCGGGATGGGGCGTCCCACGCCACCCAAAGACCCCGAGAGGGGAGGCAGTACCTCCGCCGCCGCCGTCGGACGCACGGGCTTTGCCCGACGCCGACCACCGACGGCGGCGGAGGGGAGGGAGGGGAAGGTGGGGAGGACCGGCGGCTGGGGCTGGGGCCCCTCGGTCGCCCGCACGGGGGGCGACAGAGGGGAGAGGAGGGAAGGAGCGGCGGCGGCGATCTAGTGGCGGCTCGCCCATTCGATCTTATGTTAGACATGCATTGATTTTGTGATGTAAAATGACTCTGCGTTGATGGATGAATGTATGCCATTTCCCCTGTCTTATTTTGTCCTTGCATGTTTTTATACCATACGCTTGCCAGAAGGTTACCGGTGCATGCACTTGCCGCGAGCGCTTGAGGAACGGGTCCTTAGCAGCCTGCCGGTAGTGTTGTCACCGATAAGTTTTCCTTTGACGTTTTCAATGCAGCTACTTAAATTGTTGAGCGGACTCGAAACAAAGTAAGAGTGTGAATGATCATGACAAGGTTCCTTCGCATGCAGGTTTTTCATACAAACACAAAACCGTTCAAGGAAAATTGCAGAATGTAACAAGGAAATTGTTTAAAAAAATTCAACTTAGCTTTTCCTTGTACTGTCTTTCTTGTCGTACAAAATGATCACTTGAACGTCATTAAATGGTATCCCCATTGTCACTCCCCCCGGGAAACTTCCACGCGAGGGATCCTTCTGTCCTTTGAGAAAAAGAAAGAAGTGAAAAGAGTGATTTGGGAACCTTGACGGTTCATCAGCCATTTCATACAAATCAAAGCGTAATCACAACATCACATGCATTTATACACAAATGAACATGTACGAAGAGTTGCGAAACACTTAGCTTTATTTCACTTTTGCACAGGATCTGCGCCTGGCTTTGTACAAAGGGTTACAAGTCTTGTCGACAAAGCTTGTACAAAAGGGGTTGCCGGGAGGCCCGGCAACTGCGCCTTATGGGTAGAACTTGCGAAGATGCTCAATATTCCATGAGTTTTGCACTGGGATGCCATCTTCGGTCTCCAGACGGACCGCGCTAGGTCTGGTGACTCGTGCTACCCGATAAGGGCCTTCCCACTTCAGCGTCAACTTGTTTGATTTCTTGGCGGACTGAATGCGCCGAAGAACAAGGTCGCCTTCCTCAAGGCTTCAGGCATGCACTTTGCGGCTGTGATAGCGGCACAAGGCTTGCTGGTAGCATGCAGCATGCACAGCTGCCCGAAGACGATCTTCCTCAAGGAGCGTTGCGTCATCTTGTTGCAGCTGCTCTTGCTCTGCCTCATCATAGGTGAGCACTCGAGGTGACCCGTATGTGAGTTCTGTGGGGAGCACCGTTCTGCACCATAGACCAGGGAGAAGGGTGTTTGGCCGGTAGCTCGATTTGGTGTCGTCCTGAATGACCAAAGAACCGCCGGCAACTCATCAATCCAGCGCCTTCTGCACTTATGCAGCCTGTCAAATGTTCTCGTCTTGAGGCCTCGCAGCACTTCAGCATTTTCCCTTTCCGCTTGACCGTTGCTTTTTGGGTGAGCAACAGATGCAAAACATATTTTGCTCCCAAGGTCTTGGATGTACTGCATGAAGGTGCAGCTCGTAAATTGTGTGCCGTTGTCGGTGATGACCCTGTTGGGAACACCAAAACGGCAAACTAATCCTTTGAAAAACTTGACGACTAACTGTGCTGTCACTTTCCTCACTGACTCCACCTCAGGCCACTTTGTGAACTTGTCAATTGCAATGTACAAGAACTCAAAGCCCCTGGTAGCACGGGGGAAAGGGCCTAAAATGTCAAGCCCCCAGACCAAGAAGGGCCAGGAGAGAGGTATTGTTTGGAGAGCTTGAGCTGGCTGATGTATGTTCTTTGAATGGAACTGGCATGCTTCACACTTGGTTACTAGCTCAGTTGCATCCTGGAGGGTAGTGGGCCAATAGAAGCCTTGCCGGAAAGCTTTCCCGACAAGTGCCCTTGATCCTATGTGAGATCCACACACACCTCCATGTATCTCCGCCAACAGCTTTAGTCCATCTTCTCGGCAAATACACTTCAATTTCACACCATTTGGTCTCTTTCTGTGCAGAATGTTATCCACAAACTGATACATACTCGATTGACGGGCTACTTTCTCAGCTTCTTCTTGGTTATCGGGAAGTTCTCCTGTTTGAAGGAAATGAACTATCTAATGTGCCCATGCTGGAGCCTGTGGCTCGACGACAAGGACCAAGCGCATCTCTTCGAGAGCGGGAGTTCTTGCCTCAGCGACAAGAAACTGAGGCTTTGTGCGAAGCTGCTGCTCACCGACAGTCGTGTCATTGTCTCCGGCAACTTTCTTGCCGGGGGCTTATGGGAGCTCTACCGGAAAATACTTGCCGGTGTTCAACTTTCTTCTCTTGTTCGCCTGCGTTAATGGAGTGACTGATGGTTGATTCAAATGGAGTACAAAAGTTTCCGGTTCCACAGGAAGCTTTTGAGTAGCACACTTTGACAAGTGATCAGCAATGCGGTTTTCCGCACGAGGAATGTGCTCTGTTTGCAATCCATCAAAGTGCTCTTCCAATTTCGTCACTTCTTGCACATACGCCTCCATCAACGGGCTCTGATAATCTTTGTTAACCTACTTCACAACAAGCTACGAGTCACCACGGATGATCAATTTTCTGATTCCAAGGTCCACCGCGATCCTAAGACCGGCAAGAAGTCCCTCATACTCAGCAGTGTTGTTTGTAGCTTTCTCCCTAGGAAAGTGCATTTGAATTACATACTTGAGGTGCTCTCCGGTGGGTGCGACAAGCAACACTCCGGCACCGGCGCCTTGTAGCGAGAATGCACCGTCAAAGTACATAATCCATTCTTTATTTGTTTCTTTGCCGGGGAGAACTGATTCTTGAATCTCTTCATATTGCGTTGGTGTCCATTCTGCAATGAACTCCGCGAAGGCTCTGCTCTGAATAGTTGAAGTGCTCTCAAACTTGAGTGCAAAACTCGACAACTCCAACGCCCACTCCACTATCCTGCCAGTTGCATCTGGATTTCTCAAAATGCGCTGTAGCGGAAAGTGAGTGACGACTGTAATCTCATGTGCTTGGAAGTAGTGGCGCAACTTTCTCGAGGCCATGAGAAGGCCGAAAAGCAACTTCTGCACTCCAGAGTATCTTGATCTAGCCCCCTGCAGGAGGGAACTAACAAAATACACTGGTCGCTGCACCACCTTCTTCTTTGGCACCACCTGCTCATCAGCTTCATTTGCATCTATAGGGCCATCTAGCCCCTTTGCGGTTCGACTAGGGGAATGCACAAGTACAAAGAGCAGAATCAGCAGAGAATGCAAAGGCTTTTACCCAGGTTCGGGCCACCGTGAGGTGTAAAACCCTACTCCTGCTTTGGTGTATTATATGTGGAGAGCTCAAGTACAAGGGGCGCTTCGTCCCGGCAAGGTGCAAAGGAGAAGCAGCTACGCATGTAAAATGAGCTAGAGTGTCTAAGGATCGATCCTTGTAAAGGTTGATGTCGTGCGTACGACCATCTATGGGGCCATCTAGCCCCTTTGTGGTTCGACTAGGGGAATGCACAAGCACAAAGAGCAGAATCAGTAGAGAACGCAAAGGCTTTTACCCAGGTTCGGGGCACCGTGAGGTGTAAAACCCTACTCCTGCTTTGGTGTATTATATGTGGAGAGCTCAAGTACAAGGTGCGCTTCGTCCCGGCAAGTTGCAAAGGAGAAGCAGCTACGCATGCAAAATGAGCTAGAGTGTCTAAGGATCGATCCTTGTAAAGGTTGCCCTGGCCCTCCTTTTATAGCTCAAAGGGGTAACCACAGTGGCAAAACAGTCATTACAAGTTGATTAGACAGCAAATAGTGCTATCATACCTAACTCTGCTGGTTTAGGACAAAAGCATTAAATGCGCCGTTAGGTGTCATGTGGAGGAGGAGCTCCGGCAAGGTTCCTGCACTGCTCGCCCAGCTACCTCATATTATCTTGACACGCCTCCTAGACGGGTGTCATTAAAATTAAATCTCCTTCCAGCAGGTTGACACGTGCCCCGACAAATCTCACCAAACCGCCTGCGTGATCGACACCTCACCGATTAGCGACTAGCTGCTCGGTGAGGTGGAGCACTAACGAGCTAGCGAAAGTTTGCTGGCACGGAGCTTGCCGAGCCTTCATCTTGCCGGTTCAAATCTTGCCGGCGAGTAATGTCTCTCTCTTCAATACTAGTCAAGTACTTATTGATTCTTCATCTCGATTTCTTCCTTAGTGCTTTTGCAGCTAAACCTTGAGTCTTGATCTTGGTAATCCCCGGCAAGCCTGGCCATCAAGAAAGCTGCTACTGTCTGTGCATAAGTCAGGGTATAAAATACCCATGTTTTATACACCGACACTGTATCAGCAGAAGATCAAGAAAAAAAACCACATTTACTTGTCCTTTTGGAACTTATGCTTATCGTCGTATGCCTTTTGGTTTGTGTAATGCACCTGCTACCTTTCAAAGATGTATGACTGCTATATTCTCTGACTTTTGTGAAAAGATTGTTGAGGTTTTCATGGATGATTTCTCCATATATGGAACTTCTTTTGATGATTGCTTAAGCAACCTTGATCGAGTTTTGCAGAGATGTGAAGAAACTAATCTTGTCTTGAATTGGGAGACGTGCCACTTTATGGTGAATGAAGGTATAGTCCTTGGGCATAAAATTTCTGAAAGAGGTATTGAAGTTGATAAAGCTAAAGTTGATGCAATTGAGAAAATGCCATGTCCTAAAGATATCAAAGGTATAAGAAGTTTCCTTGGTCATGCTGGTTTCTATAGAAGGTTTATAAAAGACTTCTCTAAAATTTCTAGGCCTCTTACTAATCTTTTGCAAAAAAATGTTCCATTTGTTTTTGATGATGATTGCGTGGAATCCTTTGAAATACTTAAGAAAGTCTTAATTTCTGCACGTATTGTTCAACCACCTGATTGGAACCTACCCTTTGATATTATGTGTGATGCTAGTGATTATGCTGTTGGTGCTGTTCGAGGTCAAAGAATTGATAAGAAATTGAATGTTATTCATTATGCTAGTAAAACTCTAGACATTGCTCAAAGAAATTATGCTACTACTGAGAAAGAATTTTTAGCAGTTGTGTTTGCATGTGATAAACTCAGATCTTACATTGTTGATTCTAAGGTGACTATTCACACCAATCATGCTGCTATTTAATACCTTATGGAAAAGAAAGATGCTAAGCCTAGACTTATTAGGTGGGTTCTTTTGCTACAAGAATTTGATTTGCATATTATTGATAGAAAGGGGGCTGATGAGAATCCCGTAGCTGGTAATTTCTCTAGAATGGAAAATGTTCTTGATGACCCACTGCCTATTAATGATGATTTTCCTGATGAACAATTAGCTGTGATAAATGCTTCTCGTAATACTCCTTGGTACGCAGACCTTTCCATTGTACGTAGACTGATGGTGGTTCACATTTTATTCATGGTGCTTTCCGTAAATTGCTTGCTAAATATGATGTTAATCATAGAATTGCATCTCCCTATCATCCTCAGTCTAGTGGTCAAGTTGAATTAACTAATAGAGAACTAAAATTAATTTTGCAAAAGACCGTCAATAGATTTAGAAAGAATTCGTCTAAGAAACTTGATGATGCACTATGGGCTTACAGAACTGCTTATAAAAATCTTATGGGTATGTCTCCATATAAAATGGTCTATGGAAAAGCATGTCATTTACCTCTTGAGTTAGAACATAAGGCATATTGGATAATTAAAGAACTTAACTATGATTTTAAACTTGCCAGTGAGAAGAGGTTATTTGATATTAGCTCCCTAGATGGATGATGAACACAAGCTTATGAAAATGCCAAGTTATTTAAAGAAAAAGTTAAAAGATGGCATGAAAAGAGAATTCAAAAATAGGAATTCAAAGTGGGTGATCATGTTCTATTATACAATTCTCATTTGAGATTATTTGCAGAAAACTTATCTCTAAATGGGAAGGACCATACATCATCGAAGAAGTTTATCGCTCCGGAGCCATCAAAATAAACAACTCCGAAGGCACTAATCCGAGAGTGGTTAATGGGAAAATAATTAAACATTATATCTCAGGTACGCCCATTAATGTTGAAACTATTATTATTCAAACAATGACACCGGAGGAGCACACAGAAGAAACCTTCCGGAATGCTCCAGAATCTTGAAAAGGAGTAGGTATGTGGTATGGTAAGTAAAACGACTCCAAAAATTCCATAAAAGTACTTTCTGTTCATTTTGGAATACATAAAAAATTAGGAAAATAATAAACAGTCCGAAAAGTGCACGGGGGAGCGACAAGCCTGGGGGGCGCGGCCTACCCCCCAGGGCACGCCTACCGAGCTTGTGGCTCCCCCGTGGACTTTCCCGACTTCGTTTTTCTTCCATATTACTTGTTCTGCACGATAAACATTCATTATATATACTCTCGAATGTTTTGACCACCGTATCGCAAGTTTCTCCTCTATTCTTGTTTTGGGCTGTTTTTCTGACATATCTAGATCATCATGGCGCCTCCAAGCTCGTCCAAGGACAAGTTCTATGACAAGGTCATCAACCCGTATCTTCCGGAGGTGATGAAACACCCTCAAGCCATTGAGATGCAAGAGGGGGTGCTTCACCTCCGGGACGTTCAAGGGCCAAAGAAGGCCGGGAGCGAGAAGGCCAGGCTTGAAGCCGTGGAACAGGAGATCTTCAAGTGTCAAGGGATGGTGGAGTGCGGACTAAGTGCTAACCACTGCATGATCACGGAATTCATCCGTGAGCACAAGGTGGACAGCAAGGATATGGGGGACGTCATCTTCAAGCTCAATGACCGGATTGATTATCTTCAGGCCCAAATCTATGATTTACAAAACCAAAATTTTGAGTACGAGGCCAAGTTCAAAGGTATGAGTTTAGCTGCGAATTTCAGGACTCCGGAAACACGTTCATCCTTTTATGATGGAGAGCCTATGCCATGGAAGACGGAGGACAAGCCTATTACATCATCACCACCATCACCGAAGAAGGAGAATTGAGTACACAGGTATGGGCACCACCCTTGGCTTGTGCCAAGCTTGGGGGAGGTGCCCCGGTATCGTATCACCATCTCTTTTATCATTATTACCTATCTTAGTTCAATCCTTAGTTATTTCGTGATTTAGAAGAATAAAATTTTAGTATGATTCAGTTTCGAGTGCTTGCCTTGTGATATATCTATCTATGTAATCGTGTGTGAAAGTTATATAATAAAGAGTAGTTGAGCTGAGTGTTTTTCTTTTGTTGACCCAATCTTAGAGATAAAATAAAGAGAATAAAAAGTAAGATCATATGCTAATCCCATGGGGAGTGATAACTTCACATAAAAAAGGTATAATTGATAAAACTTGTTGGAAGTTGACAAACATAGCATTGGTCATTGTTGCAATTCATGAAAAAGTAATAAAGGAAGAGAGGTCTCACATATAAATATACTATCTTGGACATCTTTTATGATTGTGAGCCCCCATTAAATATTCTATGCCAAATAGTTGACGTTGGACAAGGAAGAAAACGTAATGAGTTATGTTTGCTTATATTCACATAGAAGTTATATTGTTTTGGATCCTCTAACATGTGGTGCTTGCCCCCTATCTTTTGCTAGCCAAAATTCTATAATAAGTAGAGATACTACTTGTGCATCCAAAAACCCTTAAACCCAGTTTCATGTCAGGAGAGTCCACCATATCTACCTATGGATTGAATAAGATCCTTCAAGTAAGTTGTCATCGGTGCAAAGCAATGAAAATTGCTCCTAAATATGTATGATCTTTTATTGTAAGCGAAAATAAGCTTTGTACGATCTTGTGATGGTGAAGAAATAAAAGAAACAGACTTCATAATAAAGGTTGCTATCACAAGGGGCAATATAAAGTGACGTTCATTTACATTAAGAGCTTGCACATCCAAAAACAAAAAGTGCATGACAACCTCTGCTTCCCTCTGCGAAGGGCCTATCTTTTACTTTATGTATTTACTTTTATGCAAGAGTCAATAGTATTCCCCTCTATTCCGTTTTATTTTCTCTCTTGGCAAGCATCATGTGGTGGGGAAAGATCCAGACATATATATCCAGTTGAATGTAGGTGATCATGAGTTATTATTGTTGACATTACCCTTGAGGTAAATACGTTGGGAGGCAAAATTATAAGCCCCTATCTTTCTATGTGTCCGACTGAAACTTTTGCTCCATAAGTATGCCGTGAGTGTCAGCAATCATAGAAGACTAAATGATAGTTGAGTATGTGAACTTGCTAAACAAAAGCTCTTACATAGACTCTTTCTGATAATATGATGAATTCCAATTGCATCAATGACTGAGATCATAGTTTGGTAGTTTTCAATACGGTTTATGGTTCATACTTCATCTTGTGGATGAATTGTCACTTTGGCATGAGAAGTTTTATGATAATATATTGTTGTTATAATAAAGATCATGATGCCTTCATGTCCGTATTTTGTTTTATCGACACACCTCTCTCTAAACATGAGGTTATGATTATCGATTTTGGTTTTTCGCTTGAGGACAAGCGAGGTCTAAGCTTGGGGGAGTTGATACGTCCATTTTGCATCATGTTTTCATATTGTTATTTATTTTGTTTTGGGTCATTATTTCACTTTATGATACAATTCTTATGCCTTTTCTCTCTTATTTTGCAAGATTCACATGAAGAGGGAGATTGCCGGCAGGTGGAATTCTGGACCAGAAAGGGGTGAAACAGAGATAACTATTCTGCACACCTCCAAAGGACCTAAAAAATTACGGAGAATTATTTTGGAATATATAAAAAATATTGGCTGAAGAAATACCAGAGGGGGACCCACCAGGAAGCGACAAGCCTGGGGGGCGCGCCCTACTCCCCCTGGGCACCCCCCGAGCTTGTGGCGCCCCTGGCAGGCCTCTAGGGCCCATCTTCCACTATATGAAGCCATTTGCCCTAGAAAAAAAATCATAAGAAGTCTTTCGGGATGAAGTGCCGCCGTCTCGAGGCGGAACCTGGGAAGGAGCACTTTTGCTCTCCGGCGGAGCGATTCCGCTGGGGAAACTTCCCTCCGGAAGGTGGAAATCGAAGCCATCGACATCACCAACGATCCTGTCATCGTGGGAGGACCAATCTTCATCAACATCTTCACCAGCACCATCTCATCACAAACCCTAGTTCATATCTTGTATTCAATCTTTGTCTCAAAACCTCAGATTGGTACCTGTGGGTTGCTAGTCGTGTTGATTACATCTTGTAGTTGATGCTAGTTGGTTTATTTGGTGGAAGATTATATGTTCAGATCCTTAATGATATTCAATACCCCTCTGATCTTGAACATGAATATGATTTGTGAGTAGTTACTTTTGTTCTTGAGGACATGGGAGAAGTCTTGTCATAAGTAATCATGTGAATTTGGTATTCGTTCGATATTTTGATGATATGTATGTTGTTGCTTCCTTTAGTGGTGTCGTGTGAATGTCGACTACATGAAACTTCACCATCTTTGGGCCTAAGGGAAGGCATTGTGGAGTAGTAATTAGATGATGGATTGCTAGAGTGACAGAAGCTTAAACCCTAGTTTATGCGCTATTCCGTAAGGGGCTGATTTGGATCCACATGTTTCATGCTATGGTTAGATTTATCTTAATTCTTCTTTCGTAGTTGAGGATGCTTGCGAGAGGGGGTAATCATAAGTGGGAGGCTTGTTCAAATAAGAACAACACCTAAGCACCGGTCCACCCACATATCAAATTATCAAAGTAGCGAACGCAAATCGAATAAACATGATGAAAGTGACTACTCCCTCCTTCCATATATACAGGGCCTAAGTTTTGAATCTCCCATACCAAGGCTGATGCACAAATGGAGGAGAAGATTTTGGGAGTAGGATTTGGCCAACCAAATCTGAACAAATCCCAAGCCAATATATTAATCTCTCTATATATTAAATGCACAACCAGCTAGTCTCTCTCTATATTAATCCCTTGCATGCAACTTCCTCTCCTCCGTTTTACTATTGTAACTCCTCAAGTCGTTCATCCTTTGGCTGAAAGCACGATCACTAATGGCTTTTGCATGCATGCAAATCAATGCGAGCGGCTGGTGCATTTCCAAGAGGAGGAAAAGGGAGGGACCTCGCGTGACTTGCTAGGGACATTTAAAAGGGCAACGCATAGGTTAACTTGTTAGGCCTTGTATATATGGAAAAATGAAGTTTGGAGTTAGGCCTTGTATATATGGATGGAGGGAGTAGATGAAATTCCCATGTGTCCTTGAGAACGCTTTGCTTATTATACGAGTTCGTTCCGGCTTGTCCTTTGCTACAAAAAGGATTGGACCACCTTGCTGCACTTTATTATACTTGTTATGAATTATCTTGCTATCAAAACTATCTGTTACCACTACTTTCAGTACTTGCAGAGAATACCTTGCTGAAAACCGCTTGTCATTTCCTTCTGCTCCTCGTTGGGTTCGACACTCTTAATTATCGAAAGGACTACGATTGATCCCCTATACTTATGGGTCATCACAGCTCACAAGTAGCAGGTGACTCTCTGGGGTTTTGGAATATATGGGAATTTATAGCGCTGGAATTAGGTCAGACAGAGCCACGAGGGGCCCACAAGGCATCAGGGCGCACCTACCCCCCAGGGCCTGCCCTGTTGCCTTGCCGTCTCCTCGTAGGTCTTCTGGTCCTCCCCCGAAGCTTCCAAGGTCTCTTATGTCCAGAAAAAAATCATCAAAAAGTTTCGTAGCATTTGGACTCCGTTTGGTATAGATTTTCTGTAAAACCAAAAACAAGCAGAAAATAGCAACTGGCACTAGGAACTAAGTTAATAGGTTAGTCCCCAAAAAGGTTATAAAATTGCATATAAAGTATCTAAGAATGATAATATGATAGCATTAAACAATCAAAAATTATAGATATGTCTGAGACGTATCAGGCGCGTGCGCTCGGATGGAACGCCGTCGATCACTCTGTTTCCTCTGGTTATTTTGCGTTGGAACCTCCAGGATATCATGTGACCGCCCAAACGACCGTTGCGGTCGTTTTAAAGGCCGTCTTTTGTTCTGTTTCTTCCGAAACTTTTCTTTTTCTTCATTTTCCTGAGGGGTTAGTTCCAATACAACACATAGGCATATTTTTAGGCATCCAAACGTCGGTACAACATATTATTCAACTTGCACATAGCAAAGCCTTCATTAGAACAACTCTTCCAAACTTACTTCTTGATACGTCTCCAACGTATCTATAATTTATGAAGTATTCATGCCATGTTTACAACGATTTTATATGGTTTTGGTGCACTTTTATATGATTTGAATGGATTTAACCCAGACTGGCGTTGTTTTCAGCAGAACTACCATGGTATTATTTTTGTGCAGAAATAAAAGTTTTCGGATTGGGCTAAAAATTTACGGTGATTTTTTTAATATAAGAGACCCTCGAATCTTTGAGGAAGAATCAGAAGACCCACGAGGACACAACAAGCTCACACGGCGCACCCTACCCCCTAGGGCGTGTGGGCTGAGCTTGTGGGCCCCACTACTAGGAAATGGCTTATAGGTGAACTCCCATTAGTGGCGGGCGCAGTCTAGCACCCGCCACAGCTAATCTGAAAAATTAGCAGTGGCGGGTTCTAAGAACCGCCCGCCACTGCTATTGGCTTACCAGTGACGGACACTAGTTTGAGCCCGCCACTGGTAACAGCTGTCCAGATTCGTCGTGGGACAAATGTTATCAGTGACAGGCACAAACTAGCGCCCGCCACTGCTATTGGAGTTACCAGTGGCGGGCTGTTATGCGTACCCGCCACTGTTATTATTTGGTCCCGTGCCAAATCTGTTCAGAACTAGCAGTAGCGGCCAGCTATACGCTTTGACGCCCTCGGGCCGACCGTGCACTAATCATACACACAAATGCGCACAATCAAGCCTAGGGACTCACGGGAAGATATCACAACACAACTCTAGACACAAAATAAAATAATACAAGCTTTATATTACAAGCCAGGGGCCTCGAGGGCTCGAATACATAAGCTCGAGATACACAAGCGTCAGCGGAAGCATCATTATCTGAGTATAGACAAAATGAGAGAAAGATGCCTTGAGAAGGCTGAGGAAAACAACGACATCTAGATCGAAAAGGCGCAGGCCTCCTGCCTGGGAGCCTCCTAAACTACTCCTGGTCGTCGATCTGCACGTAGCAGTAGGCTCCGCCGGGGTAGTAGAAGTCGTCGGCAGAAACAGCTGGCTCCGGGGGTTCGTCATCTGATCGCAGCAATCGGCTATGGGGAAAAGAGGTAGCAAAGCAACCGTGAGTACTCATCCAAAGTACTCGCAAGACTTACATCAGATCTATGCTAAGTATGCATCGGTATCAAATGGAAGGGTCTGTATCTGTGGACTATACTGTAGAAATACCAGAATAGAGGGGAAGGCCTAGCCTATCGAAGACTAGCATCTTGCAGCGTCTTGCAGCATTAGAAGAGTGTAGAATAGCATATAACAAAGTAACAAGCATGTAGTAGCAAAGCCCAGAGATCCTTCCTCGACTCCCTGCGAGAAAGCGATCCCGGAGCTTACAATTAATTAACATGTATCCAGTTCAAGTTGTAGTAGATCGGGATACAACACTGAGCGTCCTGTTACCGTGGACACGGCTATTCGAATAGATAATCTTCCCTGCAGGGGTGCACTACTGTTACCCAACACGCTCAATTAACTCTGGCTGGACACACTTTTCCCGATCATGCCCAGCCTCGGCTAATCGACACGACATAGTCCTACCTAGGCTCCGCAGAGAGGTCCCCGCCGGTCTACATCCTAAGCGCTCAGGGGTCTTGGGCCCATCGCCCTTTGCACTCTGGGTCATTATGCGACGAGCCGGGACGAGCACCACCTCATCCTGGATGGCACTGGCCCGACAGGCCCACAATGCTGAACTGGACATCTGACAGAGCTTTCGGCTGATACATACGGCGCCGAGGGCCCCATTAAACCATTATCCCGCGTGGTGGTAGTGCGTATAGGCCTGTGGCCAGCTCAGATCAAATACCCAAATCCGTTAGTGTGCTGGGAGCACGCGGTGACGATCAGTGCTCCTGTCGCCCCGTCTCGAGGAAGTGCAACAAGGGTCAGGCCCATCCCTATCTAGGGCGGTCTCTGCCTGCCCGGCCGCCCCTCGTAATTATCTCGCGGGTACCCTCCAGGCCAACCCGACTACACAAGGGATTGTCGGGAACTCAGGTCCACCTCAACCGGGGTGGTACCGCCTGTCCCTTCAGTCTTGCAATAACAGTACATGGGGGCAACAGTTAAAGGTAACAGTGTGTTCTTGTCATCAAGGGGGAAATCCGAGGAATCACCCTCGATGGACTCCCACTCGATGTATCCATCAAGGTGAACTTGGAGGAATCACCCTCGATGGTTCACACTTGAGGGGTTGCACGACAGAAGCATCATCGAAGGTGATGGAAGAGGAATCACCCTCGGTAACCCACAACCGACTAGCTACGCTACAGAGATATCATCAGGAGTGAGGTAGGAGGTATCACCCTCGGCACTCGATAGTAGCTCTGCAGAGTCGTATAATTAAGGGGGGGGGGTGTGCGGTGAGGTGTCGGTCTCTGCACGTCGATCACACGGATCGAGTCATCCGGAAGCAAGCATGGCAACACGGACAAGGTTGCGGGGCCACTTATGGATCACTAACCAACCTATACTAAGCATTTAGGATAGCAGGTAATGTATCAACAGCAGGTTACAAAATTAGGCTATGCATCAGAATACGAGCAATCAAATACAGTAGCAAAATCTAATGCAAGCATGGGGGAGAAGGAATAGGCGATATAGGAATGATCAAGGGGGTTTGCTTGCCTGGTTGCTCTGTTGAAAAGGAGGAAGGGTCATCGACGACATAGTCGATCACAGGGGCAGCGTTGGTCTCGGAGTCTACCGGAGAGAAGAGGGGGAGGAAACAGATAAATACAAGCATTCAAATGCAATCACTATGCATGACATGCCTAAATGATATGAAAGGGTGATATATTGCATCTCTAAATATTCTAGATGTTTTAGGAATTTATTTGGAATTATTTTACCACAGTCATGCACTATTCATATATCGGAAACAGGCAAAAAGTTCCATGTTCATCTACTTAGAGGGTTCTAACATGAGTGCAGATGACATATTCGGATTCTTCTCATTTTTCTGATCATTTTTCATATATAAATTATTTCCATCCGAGCTACGGTATATTTTATATGTTTTTTCAAAGTTTTATTGAATTTCTGGAATTGTTTTAATTATTAATTTTGAATTATCCAAAACAGTAATCTGTGATGTCAGCATGACGTCAGGGTGACATCATCGGTCAACTCCAGTTGGTCTAGGTCAAACCTGACCACTGGGACCCACATGTCATACACAGTGAGCTAATTAGGGATTAATTAAACTAATAAAGATTAATTAGAGGGAGGGCCCCATCTGTCAGTGACTGATTAACTTAACAGAATAATTAACATATTAATTAGCATTTTTATTAATTATAAAACAGTTTAATTAGTGCGGGACCCGCATGTCAGTGACTGGTCAAGCCCAGTCAGCAGGGTTGACTTGGTCAACCGGGTCAACGGACCCACTGGGCAGTTGCCCAGGCGGTGCCACGTAGGCGCCACGCCAGCGCCGGCTGCCGGAGTTGCTCCGGCGAGCCCGAACGCGACGGAGCGCGCCGACGAGCGTCGGATTTCGCCTGTGGGGGGCCAAAACTGGTGCGGCCGGTGCCGTTCGAACGGCCGTGGAGTGCCGCATCCAACGGCGGCAGCCACGCGGTCGGCGGCGGTGACGGTCGGGTGGCAGAGGTACGGCAGCAGCGATGCGCTACGGCTCGAACGAAAAGGGCAGGGGCGATCTACGTGCGCTTGTGAGCTAAACGGGCAGCGGCGCGTGACCAAAAGGTCAGCGGAAGCTCGCCGGCGACAAGCTCCCGCGGCAGTGAGCTCGGGCACATTGGGGATGGCGGCTACGGGCAGCAAATGATGGTGAGCAAGGAGGAGGAAGAAGCACTAGCTCACCGGGAGCCTGCAGAGGTACTCAGTGGGCTCGGGGAGGGCTCGGTGTGGCCGGATTCGATGACGAAGATGGCGGCGCCCGAGGAGGAAGAAGAAGTCGCCGGGCTCGCTGCGGTGGCTGCTGGCTCGCATTCATGGACGGGGACGGCATAGCGGACGACGACGAAGACGAAGGGCACGGCGGCAGGGCGAGGCGGGGTCAGCGGCCACGGCTACGGCGAGGCATGGCGACGACGACGTTCGGGAGAGGGTGGAGAGCGGGGGAGAGAGGGAGAAGTGAGGCCAGAGGGGGCTCAGGGGGTGCGGGGCGGCGTCCTTATCTACCCAGTGGCGACGGCAGAGCCGCTGTCGAGCGGCGAGAGGGGGGGGGGGCGGGGTGCGGTGAGCGCGCGCGGTTGACAGCGGCGCGGGGATGAACAGGAGGAGGGAGATGGTGGCTTGGCGGGCTGGGCCGCACTGTGGCGACTAGAAGCCCAGCCGCACAGTGTCCCCTTAGTCATTTTCTTTTTCTTTTTCTATTTTATTCTTTTCACCATTGTTTGCAAATTGTTTAGCCACAATTTGACTTTTGTAAAATATGAGATTTGTCTCAATAAATACCATGCAATATTCGGTACTGCTATAAAATGGTTGGGGTAATATTTGAAATAATTTGATTTTTTATTAAATGCAAGTGGATTAAAGTGGCTGTTTTAGTCACTGTTTTTGGATGTTGGGGTCAAATTTGGAATTTAAATAATGTTGGTTTTATTTTTATAATTGCTTTGGGATTATTTGCAATATTATGTACTATTTTGTTTAATTATTTAAAGAAGTAATAATTTGAGTTGCATTTGAATTTGGAATTTGAATTTGTATTATTTCCTAAATGCAATTTAATTAGGATGACCATGATGACATGGTAATTTAATTAGCTTAATGACAGGGTTAAGATCTGGGGATGTTACATACGCGCCCACCACTAGTAACTTAAATAGCTGTGGCGGGCACAAAATAGCAGCTGCCACTGTTATTTTTGGACAAGTTTACCGCGGGATCAAAATTACCACTAACGGGCACGAAGTGTTGCCCGTCACTGTCGATTTTGCCCGCTTCACATAAAAAAAAGAGCCGAAGTGAAAAGACAAAGTAAAAAGCAGATAAGAAAAAGAAAGAGAGAACAGCCCCCCATGGCAGAACAGAGCCGAGCCCTCTTTCTTTCCTCCCTCGCAGATTCCTCGCCGCTGTCACCTTCGCCGGCCAATCCCGGCCGATTCCGGCGGCGCGCAGCACCCTCTCGAGATCGCCTCCCTACGCTCCGCCCTCCCCTCTGACTGGATTCGTCGCACACATCCCGCAATGTCAGTACCGGTGTACTGCCGCCTACTGAACCTGAATTTAATGTTCTGAAGATGATCGATACAGGCGACAGAGAAGGGGGTTCGAACTGATGTTGGGTCGAGTGGGCTGACTGAGTCCAGTGGGCCTTGGGCCAGGTAGCTGTGAGTGAGTCAGGTGTTGTACGAGTGATTATATAAACTCGACCTGGTGTGAGAGAGGGTCAGCGAGTAATAGAACTAGCTCAAGTTTCCTCCCTATCTCTCTGTACCTCTCTTTGTATCTTCTCCTTCCCCAAGCTTTCCTCTTCAGGTTTCCCCTTTGTACTCAGATCTGAGAAAGTAATCCTAGATCGGACATGACAAGTGGTATTCAGAGCTAGATCGGTCCGAATCGCATCCCGCAATCTCGAAATTCTGCTGTAACATCGACCGATTGGTTTGTTGGTTGCCCTCGGGCGATCGACTAGAAATCCGAAATCGGCGTTAGCGGAATTCAGAGGAGGTAGCGACGGTGCCGTTCAAGCCGAGCGCTCAGACGAGGCATCTAGTAGAGGCGATGGGGTCGTTCGAAGAGAAGGTGATGCAGGAATTTGCAGCGCTGCGCCTTCTGCAGGAGCAGGTGGAGGGGATCGCAGAAATTCGGGCGAGGCTTGACGGGTTGGACAGCAAGTTTGAGGAACAGGTGGCTCGGCTCGATCAGGTCCAATCGAAGGTAAACCTATCTGTGAGCTCGCTTGGGGAGATCCATCATGATCAGGTTCATGTGGCCCGAGTGCTCAAGGAATCCGCTAGCGTTCGGGATGCGAATCTCGACAGGATGGCCGCGCCGGGGTGTTTTGCAAGTTCACCCACGGCGGCAGCAGCGCAGGCAAGAGAGTCGACATCAAAGGAACAACACCGTCCTCCTCCACCTGTGGATCCAGGCAAGGTACATCACACCCCACAGTGTTCCTCTTCGTTTGATGAGCATGGGTCGAGGCGTCCATGGATGCCGAAAATGGAATTTCCGAAGTTTGATGGGGAGGGTGTTCGTATTTGGCTTGACAATTGTGAGGCCTATTTACATTTATATCAGATTCCTGAAAGTTTTAAAGTAATGTCGGCTTCTCTGCACCTGCATGGTAACGCAGCACATTGGTATCAGGCGTACAAATTGTCTGATTATTGTTCGTCCTGGAGTCAGTTTGCATCTGCTATACTGCAGGAGTTTGATCTGAATATGCGTCGTGACTGCATGAGAGACTTGTTAGTGCTGAAACAGATGGGAACAGTGCAGGAATACTGAAACAACTTTAATCAATTGGTATATCAGGTCCGGTTGTATGAAGGAGCGGTCAGTGAAACACTTCTGGTCACGCAGTTTGTCTTGGGATTGAAAGAGGAAATCAGACCAGTAGTGGAAATTCAGTTACCTCTCACGGTTAACACAACAGCTGAATATGCGGTGGTGCAAGAGACAGTGCTGGAAAGGAATCGAAGTCAACAAGGCAGGTTTAACAGGAATGGGGGATACAAACCACAACCACAGAGAGAACCAATGCAGAGGAAACAGTTTGCGGCTGGAGAAATTTGGAAAGCCAAGCAACTGAAGGACTATCGAAGAGCAAATGGTCTTTGCTATAGTTGTGGGGATAAATATGCTCCTGGACATGTTTGCTAGAAAAATGAGGCACAAATCAAAGCTACTGAAATTGTAGCAGAAGACCAAGTGTTCTTGGAGGATGCTATGTTAGATGCTTTAGCAATGGAAGAATCTGCTGCTGCATTTTTGTCTGTCAATGCTTTGTCTGGGTCAGAAAACCCAAAGACTATTCGGCTGCGAGCAATGGTGGGAAATAAAGTTATGTTGTTGCTAGTTGATTCTGGTAGTTCTCATACATTCATTGACCAACATCTGGCAGAGAGATTGCAATGCGCTACAACTACACTTCCTACTTCTCTGAAGGTCAAGGTAGCAAATGGTGACTTTATGCAGTGTGATCAAGAGACCAAGGGGCTAAAGTGGTGGATACATGGACATACATTTACTACTGACATGAAGATTGTTCCATTGGGAGGTTATGATGCCATTTTGGGCATGGATTGGCTGGAACAATGGGGACCTATGACATGTCATTGGGAGGAAAAATGGATTCAGTTCCAACACAACGGTAACAATATTACTTTGCAAGGTATGAAAGATAAACATGTGACACAGATTAAGGAGTTAACTGCTGAACAGTTTGAAAAGTATGTTAAAGGAAATGATGTGTGGGCCACGGCCTTATTAACACCTGAGACAGACAGAGAAGGACAAAATACACCTGATGGCATTAAACAACTTGCTGAATATGCTGATGTGTTTCAGAGTCCTCAGACACTTCCACCCCATAGAGTCTATGATCATGCCATATCTCTCTTGCCTGATAGTGCTCCAGTAAACTCTAGACCGTATAGGTACTCTCCCTTACAAAAGGATGAAATAGAAAAACAAGTGTCTGAGATGATTGCTGTTGGACTGATAAAACCAAGCATGTCCCCCTTTGCCTCTCCTGTTCTGTTAGTGAAGAAGAAAGATGGGACTTGGAGGTTTTGTGTAGATTACAGAAAACTCAACTTGCTGACAATCAAAAGCAAGTTCCCAATGCCAGTAGTGGATGAGTTGTTGGATGAGTTGGCAGGTGCAAAGTGGTTCTCTAAGCTCGATTTAAGGGCAGGTTACCACCAGATTAGAATGGTTGAAGAAGATGAAGCTAAGACTGCATTTAAAACTCATCATGGCCAGTTTCAGTTCAGGGTGATGCCTTTTGGCCTCACTAATGCACCAGCTACATTTCAGTGTCTTATGAATGCCATATTTGCACATTGTACAAGAAGATTTGTACTCATTTTCATGGATGATATTTTGGTTTTCAGTGAGGACTTGGAGTCTCATATAGAACATCTGAGACAAGTGTTGCAAACCTTGAGAGAGCACCAGTTGTTTGCTAAGGAAAGCAAGTGTTTCTTTGCTCAACAGCAGTTGGAGTACTTGGGCCATATTATCTCTGACAAGGGGGTGGCCACTGACCCTGAGAAGACCTCAGCCATGTTGAAATGGCCTACTCCTACTACTGTGACTGACCTGAGGGGATTTTTGGGATTGACGGGCTATTACAGAAAGTTTGTTCAAAACTATGGCATTCTAGCCAAGCCCTTGACTCTACTATTGCAAAAGAAAGCTTTCCAGTGGTCTGCAGAAGCCCAAGTTGCTTTTGACAAACTTAAACAAGCCATGACCACAACTCCAGTATTGGCCCTACCTGACTTCACACAACCTTTCTATATTGAAACAGATGCTTGTGACTCTGGAATTGGTGCTGTGCTTAGTCAGCAAGGACATCCTGTAGCTTACTACAGTAAGGCTCTGGGTATAAACAACAGCAAGCTCTCCATCTATGAAAAAAAATTCTTAGCTGTGATTATGGCCGTGGATAGGTGGAGGCCATATCTATCCAGAGGCCCTTTTATTATTAAGACAGACCATCAGAGCTTGTGCATTCTAGGAGATCAAGTACTTACTTCAGATCTTCAGAAGAAAGCAATGACCAAATTGATGGGGCTCCAATTCAAGTTTCAATTCAAAAAAGGTGTTGAAAATAAGGCTGTTGATGCCCTTTCACGAGTAGGACATGTTTTTGCTCTCCAGGCAGTCTCTAGCTTTCAGCCAGTGTGGATTCAAGAAGTCTTGAATTCTTACGTGGTTGATTCTGAAGCACAAGAACTGCTGCAAAAATTGGCTATTACACCTGAAGCAGATCCAAACTTCACTCTTCGGAATGGATTATTGAGACATCAAGGGAGTATATGGATTGGAGCCAATTCAGCCTTGCAGACAAAAAATATAGAAGCTTTTCATGCTAGTCCTGTAGGGGGCCACTCAGGGATGCAGGCTACTTATCAGAGAATTAAGAAACTCTTTTCCTGGTCGGGGCTCAAGCAGGCTGTTCTGAACTTTGTTCAACAATGTCAGGTCTGCCAGCAGGCAAAACATGAGCAGTGCAGATACCCGGGGTTTCTAAATCCATTGCCTGTTCCAACAGGAGCGTGGGAGGATGTCACAATGGACTTTGTGGAGGGATTACCCAAATCTTGTGGTTTTTCGGCGATTATGGTCGTGGTGGACAGATTCACCAAGTACAGCCATTTTGTTCCACTAAAACATCCATACACTGCTGCTTCAGTTGCTCAACTGTTTCTGCAACACATTGTCAAACTGCACAGCATGCCGTATACTATCACATCGGACAGAGACCCAGTGTTCACCAGCAAGTTTTGGAAAGAACTATGGACTTTGTGGGGATCCAAACTGCAGATGTCCACAGCTAGACACCCTCAAACGGATGGCCAATCAGAGAGGGTCAATCAGTGTCTTGAGATGTACCTTAGGTGTTCTGTAAATGCTACACCAACCAAGTGGGCCATTTGGTTACCTCTCGCTGAGTTCTGGTATAATACCTCTCATCACTCATCGATTGGTTGTTCCCCCTTCAAGGCGCTGTATGGACATGAGCCACACATGGGAGAACTACCTAGAGCCATAACTACAGACAATGCTGATGTAGACGGCTGGATACAAGAGCGACAACGCTACTCTGAACATTTGCAAGCCCAGCTGCACAGAGCTCAAGCTAAGATGAAATCAGATGCTGACAAACGTCGTTCTCCACGCGAGTTTCAGCTGGGAGAAGAAGTGTTCCTCAAGTTACAACCATATACTCAATCATCAGTGGTCAATCGGCCATTTCCTAAGTTGGCATTCAAGTATTTTGGTCCATACAAAATTCTGGAAAAGATAGGACCTGCAGTATACAAATTGGATCTTCCGGATGGCAGTCAGGTACACCCTGTGTTCCATGTGTCTCAACTGAAACAACATATTCCAGACCACACACCAGTCTTTACTACTCTGCCTACACCTTTGCTCATGGAAGTGGAAGATCTTCAACCGGAGAAGATTCTGGAGCGCCGGCTCGTGAAGAAAGGTAATCATGCTCTGCTTCAAGTACTGCTCAAATGGAACAAGCTTGCTCCTTCGGAAGCGACATGGGAGGACTATGAGACAGTGAAGCAGTCTTTTCCTAATGCACCAGCGTGGAGACCAGCTGGTTCTGGAGAGCCGGGACCTGTCAGTACCGGTGTACTGCCGCCTACTGAACCTGAATCTAATGTTCTGAAGATGATCGATACAGGCGACAGAGAAGGGGGTTTGAACTGATGTTGGGTCGAGTGGGCTGACTGAGTCCAGTGGGCCTTGGGCCAGGTAGCTATGAGTGAGTCAGGTGTTGTACGAGTGATTATATAAACTCGACCTGGTGTGAGAGAGGGTTAGCGAATAATAGAACTAGCTCACGTTTCCTCCCTATCTCTCTGTACCTCTCTCTGTATCTTCTCCTTCCCCAAGCTTTCCTCTTCTGGTTTCCACTTTGTACTCAGATCTGAGAAAGTAATCCTAGATCGGACATGATACGCAATGGCCACCCGCAACCCTCCCTCAAGGCTAGGGTTTCGGCCTCCGCGTCGCGGCATGGCTCCGGCGACTCCGGTTGGCTGTGATCCGCCACAAACGTCGACGACCTCGACGGATCCATGGCGCGGCAGCCAGGGCCACCTCCCCCAACTTTCAGCGACGACTCCAGGTGTGGTGGCTTTGCCTTCCCTCGATCCAAACCCCCTCCTTCCTTCTCTCTGATTCCCTCTTTTTCTCTTTGTTGGAGTCGATCTGGAGCAGCAGTCGCTCTCCAAGGACGAGGACAGGAGAGGACGACGACCAGGACCCCATACCCCCGACGCCATGGAGTGAAGCTTCTCTTCCTCTGCCGCCCAAGTGCTCGTCAAGGTCCCAGGACAAGGACAAGAAGCAGCTGCAACATCAAGATTCACCCCCTCTCTCGATTGGTAACTGAACTAGTCACTGAATTTTTTAGCAACAACAAACAGGATATTTTAACAAGGAAAAAGCTCAACCAAAGCCTCTAATCTGTAGAAGGCATATCATGTATTTTTAAGTAATTTAGAAAAGAAAAGAAACACGTAGAAGCATCTCAATTGATGCCATTCATTTAGATGCAAATACTGATACAGTTTACTCATATGAGCATACAGTCCTACACTAGTACAGTAGTACATTTGGTTGTCATGGCTTCACCATCAAGACGCCCGGCCAGCCGTGTCCAAGTGATACATATACTTAGCGGATTCACAGGATATGTTGCCATGAAAAAATGTCAATATGGTGACTTCCTCCTGTAACTAATACTTTTACTTTGTTGTTGGATATACATTTGCCTATTTGGTCCCAGACAACTTAATTGAAGTCTATTATTTCTCACAAATTTAGCACTGCAATGTAATACTTGTTAGCAAAGAACTCTGCAATCTTGATTGACTTGATATATGCAGTTTGCTACTTGATTCAGATCATGCAGTTTCTGTTTTGCCTAACATAGTTATGTTCTTTTTGTTTACACACTACTAGTGATCTTGTACTACTACTAGTCCTGTTTGGCAAGCGGTATGTGATTTGCTTGGCTGCGCGAGCGGGACTTTTCAATGCAAATACTTGGGACTTCCTCTGACAATCCGGAAGCAAACAAAGGCTCAACTCCAGGGTCTCGTGGACCAGCTCGCGAATTGTCTTCCAAACTGGCGTGCGGCATTGCTGCCGAAGAGCGGACACCTAATCCTAATCACGTCTGTGCTATGTGCGATCCCCATTCATGCTATGCTAGCACTGGACTTGCCTCCCAAGACATTATCAGCGATGGTTGGGATTTGCCGAGGGTTCCTTTGGTGCGGAAAGAAGGAGGCCAATGGAGGAAATTGTGCAGTTGCGTGGGACATGGTCTGTAGACCAAAGTGGGCTGGTGGATTGGGCATACCGAACCTACGATGGCTAAACACGGCATTGCAAGCGAGATGGCCCTGGCTTCAGAGAATAGACACGTCTAGACCCTGGTCGGGTCTACCTATATCGGTGCCGAAGGATTCGATGGCCATTTTCCATGCGGCGGCCAGGGCAGTTATTGGAGATGGGCAAGAAATACTATTCTGGGAGGACCGATGGCTACACGGTTTCCGCGTCCGAGAGCTTGCACCGCTAATATATGACCGGGTCCCGAAGAGGGTGAGATCTACGAGAACGGTAGCTGCAGCTATGGAGGATGCCACTTGGGCAGGGGACATTGGACCAGATATGAGCGAGACCGCGATACAGCAGTTCCTACTCCTATGGACGAGAGTGGAGAATGTACAGCTGAACACCGACGTGCAAGACTCGATCGTCTGGGCCTGGGAGAAGGATGGGAAATTCTCTGCCCGCTCGGCATATGCGGCAAGGTTTGCGGGACTTGAGATTGCGCCGACGGCCGATTTCACTTGGAAGTCAAGAGCGCCGCTGCAGTGCCGTTTCTTTGCGTGGTTAGCTCTCAAGAACTGATGCTGGACGTCAGACCGGCTAGCTAGACGTGGGCTACCCCATCAGGAGGCATGCCCTTTCTGCGATCAACACGATGAGACGATGAATCACCTCATGGTGAACTGCACGCTCTCAAAGGAAGTGTGGCACGGGATTAGCGTCGCGACAGGACGGCCGGAGCTGGAGCCGAGGGCCGATGACACCTTGGGCTCTTGGTGCATTAGGCAAGAGCAGCGTGCAGAGAACCGACGAACTATGCGAGCATTGTGTCTGTTAGGCATGTGGGTCATCTGGAAGCACCGAAATGCTATCGTCTTTGACGGTGCGGTGCCCTCCGCCTCTCGGGTCATACGACAGTTCGATAGTGAGGGGAGGATTTGGAGGCAAGCAGGACTGTTGAGAGGGGATCTCGACGGATTGTTTGCAAGGCTAGCTAGGTGGGCTGTGCGTGAGTAGTTGCCTTTCGGGTGTACGCGGATGTGGTTGGAGGTGACCGTGTAACAAACGCTGTAAACTGATGGGATGTCTTTCCCCTTCTTCTCTATAGAATGATACGCACACTCGTGCGTATTCGAGAAAAAGTGTGATTTTGTTTACACAGTCTGAAATTCCAAATGTATCCCCTTCTTTATTATACATGCTCCAGAGTACTAATTATAGAGACACAATAGTGCTTTTTATTGGCCTCAATGTTGCTACCTGGTGAGGTTAACCAAATACAAGCACCAAAACTAACAAAGCACAATAGTACCGTTTAAAACTTGATAAGTTCCTGAAGTTACTTTCCATTTTTTGTATGCAACAGAGCATCGCATAGAAGCGTTCCTATTTTGATAGCTCTCTTTGTCCTTTCTCATTTGAAACATTGGCATGGTGTTGGTGCTAAATGCTTTTTACTTGGCTGCACGATTGAAATTGAGCCAAATTACACATCTTCAACTTTGTATAGCTTAAGAAATGGTGAACAAAACTTTTTCAGTATGAAGGACAAGCTGGGAAACTTTCTAATTCTAATTTATCTAGTCATTTTCAGTTGTTCAATTCATTTTTAATAGTCCTTGGTTCTGAAATTTATCACACGTTACTAATGCATATTTTTTGTTTCAACAGACAACCGTGTGCCTCTTGTCGGGAAGCTGCTCCATGTGCCTCTTCCCTGGATGCCGCTATCCCGCTGCTGCTCCGACCCAAGTGCCGACACCATGGTGCTTGTCAAGGGTATCATCCCCCTTTCTTTTCTCTCATTTATTTTGCTGGATTTAGCTAATGCCATGTGTTATTGTTGAATCACCCTTGTTTGGAGATGGATATATGTTGACTATACCCAGTTTTTTGTTTACACTTTGCCATGTTGTGTCGTAGCTTGATTTGATTGATCACAAAAGGCTCATGTCAAGCCTTTAGATTTCCATTGCTTCGATCTGGTTCAATTACAGGGGCTATACTCGTACATATATAGTATCATGACTGGTTGATAACCTACACGACTACTACTAATAATCCTACTAGGTGACGATTGTTATCCTAATAAATTGGTACCAGTAGAGGACAAGAATCATGTAGGTTGATGAATCAAAAATTAAAAACAAAATTGCTACAGTAAATGGTTATATGCTTGATGGAAGGCCATTTTGTTTACTGTACATACATGTAATTATTCTTCCAGTACTCCTTTTTTTTGGAAAATCCTTTTAGTACTCTACATCCTATGTTTTGGAATGTGCTCATTAAATTAGTGTGATGCTAGATTTAGAAAGGTTGCATGATACGTCCATTTTGCATCATGTTTTCCTACTGTTATTTATAGTGTTTTTAATCAATATAACACTTTGTGGAGCAATTTTAATGCCTTTTCTCTCTTGATATGCAAGATTTACATAAGGAGGGAGATTGCCGGCAGCTGGAATTCTGGACCTGAAAAAGCTATGTCAGAGATACCTATTCTGCACATCTCCAAATGAGCTGAAATTTCACGGAGATTTATTTTGGAATAAATAAAAAATATTGTAAGAAAGAAGTACCAGAGGGGGCCACCCAGGTGCCCACGAGGCACCAGGGCGCGCCACCCCCCCAGGCGCGCTCTGGTGGCTTGTGGGGCCCCTGGTGTCGGTGTCAAAACCGGTGGATCTCGGGGTAGGGGGTCTCGAGCTGTGGATCTCGGATCGATGGTAACAGGAACAAGGGAGACGATGTTTACCCAGGTTCGGGCCCTCTTGATGGAGGTAAAACCCTACGTCCTGCTCTTGTTTATATTGATGGAGATGTATCGAGTACAGAGTTGATCTACCTCGAGATCGTTATGTGTGTCTAACTCTAAGGCTAGGTGAATGATGTTGCATTGATGTCTATGACCTAGAATATGATCTATCGACTAGCCTGGCCTCGGCTTATATAATGTACCGGAGGCCTAGGATAACAAGAGTCCTAGTCGGCTATGTCGGTGGAGAGGAGTCCTTGTCTTGATCACCAAGTCTTGTGGAATCTTCCTCGAATATGTCATGGGCTGCCCGAAGTGGCCCATTAGTGAACCGCCATGGGGGTCTTCGGCACAATCTACCTGGTCGGGAAATGACGTGGTGAGTACCCCCTAGTCCAGGACACCGTCAGTAGCCCCTTGAACCGGTCTTCAAGTTGGGGACGCTCCTCGGTTCTTTCGAACTGTTCTTCGTCTTCGGTCGTCGGTCTTGAAAGCTGGTTCAACAAATTCTTCCCATCTCTGATCTTGAGGATCACCGAGGTGTATCCGAAGAGTTCACGCGTCAGGTACCTGAGGAGCCCCTTTAAGTTTTCGGCTTTTATCAATGCCTTGTTATTTTCACGCCACACAACGGGTTTGAAGTTTTTCCCGTGCGGCGGTGTCCTCTTGCATCCGAACTCCAACGCTGGACTGCATCCAAGGTATCTTTTTGCAGCCGAGCTCCAACGTCGGTCTGCATCCGAGGTGTCATAGATTACCTCGGTCTTGAAAAAGTTGAAGGAGTTCAACCGAGCTTAATGCCGGAAACGTCCTATATGGATCTAGCCACTTGCATCCGAGCTTTATGCCGGACTGCTTCCGAGGTGGTGCATCACCTCGGCCGTGGGCTGATTTTTTGCGGAATTTATTTTAGATCGGTGCAATTAATTTGGTGACAAGATGTATAGCCAGTAGCCCTCAAGGTGTGTGTCGGCCTAAAACCCGAGATGCACCTGAAGGAAAAAACAAAACCATTGATCCCAGTAGCCCCTGAGACTCAGGTCGATTCACGAAATCGGCTCGAGGATCGATTCCTTGCTCGGCAGCATACTTTTAGGAACAAAAACGTGGCGTGCATAGTCCCCGAGACTCAGGTTGAGTGCGGCCGACCAACTTGAGGATCGTAATCTCTTCGGAAACTATTTTGCACTTTGAATTTTCCTGCATTGAATCAGCAATGCAGTAGCTCCCGAGCCACTGGTCGGGTGGCAACACCAGAGCAGGGGATCGATGTACCCATTTAATGGCTTTTAATTGAGAAGCGCGAAGCCTAGTAGCCCCTGAGCCTTAATTTGGGTATGGGTGGCCCACTTAAGGATCGATATCCAGAATAAATTGACTTTACTCACAATTTATGTGTAATGATTCTATGTATCCAAGTACTTTACATCATTACAAATGCCTATGTTCTACAAACTTTGTTAACCAGCCTTTGGCTTCTCCCTCCTCGACCATTGGCCGAGGAGTGTTTCCTACTCCTGGTCCGCCGAGGCGAACTAGACTCTTCGGATAACAAGGCAATCCGGCTATTTGGTTCTACAAACAAAGTGGAACAGACCTTATGTTATATTACGTTTAAGCGTAAGAAACATCTTCCAAGAAAAATAGTTCCTCTATAAGTTCCTTTTATCAGGCTATCATGTTGACCATGATCGTGAAACCTCAACTCCGATCAATGTGGGAGAAAAATATTGAGGATTTAGTTTGGGGAAAGTTCCCGATCTCTGTGGTCTTTAATGAACCTAAATTTTCACTTCCGTCATTGCTGACCAATTGTATTCTTAAGATGCCTAGCTTTCGGCTTCACCCAGTCTGTGGTACTAACTCGGATGACCCGGTAGTAACAATCACAGAGGTGCTCCCTTTACCCCCTAGCCGAACTATCGGGAACGTAGGGGGCAAACACAGGAGCCAGGCAACCCAGCTTGGCCAAAATCTTAAGTCAAATTGATGCGTATTTATGGCTTTATAATGATGAATACGGAAGGCAGCGCACGTATATTGAATACAAACGCCAATGATACGTTGGGCATTCCAGGAGTCCCGATGTAACCGCGACGAGGTGCCTCAAGGGGCCCTCGGCACATGTTAGGATAGTCAGCTTTATGCTATATGTTATTTTGACTCCATTGCGACTGTTTATAATCTGAAAGTGGCCCATCGTCGGCTTCCACCCCTTTGTAGATGCTACGCAGGGTGTTTCCGTACTAACAAGACAACCCTTAGCCGACGTCTCGGTGCCTGAAGGCGGTTGTATTAGCGGAAATGAGGCAATCAGATATGCAGGTTTTATAACTTTCACTTAGTCATAGGAGCTTTAAATTGGGGAGGTTAATTACGAGCTCCCGGTTAGTGTTCGGCGTCAGCCGAGGTCAAGCCATTAACACTTCGGCCAATTTTATGAAAGGCCCATCGTGTAAGACAGGGTAACCTCTAACAATTTTGAAACTGTCTCCGGATCGCCGACCAGTTTACGCCTATCGTGACAGTCATCTTTCTTCTTTCTCCACTGAGGCGCTTAACCATTCGAGCTGGAAGCACAATCGCAGTGGTTCTCCCTTTGCACACCTAGCCGAACAAAGCGGAACGTAGGAGGCAAGCATAGGAGTTGGGCAACCCAACTATTGACCGAAGACACAATTCGAAACTGATGCATATAAAGCAATATCCGAGAACGTTTTGCCGAGGACTCCACGGAGTACCTTGGCTTTTGGTGGGTTCGACTCTAGTCGCAGCCCCCCGTTGATATTGCCGATGCTTTAAAGGCGTCCGGCGTTGTACTGCGAGAGTTATGTTGGAGACACACAGTAGCCCCCGAGACTCAGGTTGGGTGAAGCCGACCAACCTGAGGATCGAATCTCCTCGGGAACTAGTGCATATGTCATGTGTGTTTCGCCAACGCCGATGTGTAGGTCGGCAGGAAAGATGCCGAGCTGCGGGTCAAAAAAGATTTCCCGAGCTGAATTATTACGCAGGGCACCTCGGTCACGAGGATGTCCCGCCTCCTGAAAGAAAAACACACAAATAGCTTAAAAGTGCCATAAGCTCGAAAAATCAAAAAACTTATGCAAAAACTTGATGTCCGAACTAAATCAAGTTTTTTGGTGCCAATCTGAAAATTGGTCTTAAAATTAATTTGTTCTTCCGTCGTGCTTTAACATGACACATCCGATCTCAAGACTTCAAGCGGGTCAGCCTTCGGCTTCAACCTCCTATCCCGAAGGCAGAGTGCTTCACAGGCCAATTTAGCGAACTAAACTCTAGCGTCTTTAGAGAGAAACCAGGCTATCCGGCTATTGACCACACATTCGGGTCGAGAAAGCAGTGGTAGAAAAAGACTTTGCAACGACTTAGAAGAAAACACTTATTATAAAATGGCTCGTATAAATTTAAGAGCTCCCAGTTAACATGGGAAAAGGAATTTGTTTTTAACAAACAACTTTTTTTATTTAACACAAATATAATGCTTGGTCGAACCGAACAAAAATCAAAAATTGAAAAAAGTTGAGCATGAAAGCGACTTAGCTGGTTAATGTGCTCGGTGTTGATGACGAGGTCTGGGCTTGTGGCGGGACGAAGACGTAGTCCTCGGCCTGTCCGAGGTCCCAGCCCCCAAGCCCGAGGTAACCGAGCGAGGAGCTCGGCTTGACGAAGTGGCGATGCAGCACGGTCGATGCGGCGAGGTGAAGCCCCCGGTCCATCTAACGTGACGAAGCTAGTCGGCAGGTGACGCCAAAGTCTCCGGAGTAGGTTGATGAAGAGATGGCGAAGCCCCCGGTCCAACCGAGGTGACGGAGCAGGTCGGTAAGGTGATGTTGCAGCCCCATTCCAGCCGAGGTGTCGAAGCAGGTCGGCGTGGTGGTCATCGGCTTGAAGAAGCAACGGCGCGGCCATGCCGACGCAGGTTGTAACTTGTGACGCGGTCAATGCCGGCTTGATGAAGTGATCGCGCGGCAACGCCGGCGTGCCCGACCCATGCAATCCGTGGGGCGACGATCTTGTCTTGACGATTATTCGTCCTTCATGATGCCAAACTCTTGGTCGGCTCGCCGAGGTGATGATCCGAGATGGTTGTCATCGGCTCGATGGAGCGACGACGCACTCAATGCTGGCGCAGGTCGGCAGCCGTGGAGCAACGTTGTCGGACTGGTTTGACACCGGCGCGACGGTGAAGATCGCCACGGAAAAGTCTCAAAATTTGTAGGCATGTGCTTGAGAACAAAACACAATACCTAGATAAGAATTTCCTTCAAAAAGGACGTCCACTAACCCGTTCATGAAAAAGATGAACTCGGGTCGGATTCGTTTTCGCGCAGAAAACAGATCCGAAAATTGATGCACTCATCGGACGTTTCCCGGAGTTTCAACAGTCGGATCGAGCTGAAATTTTGAGGGGTGGTCGATATGGGAATTCCGCAGCCGATGAATGGTGAGATTTTCCAAACGATGTCTGAGCTGGACGTTGGACTTCTCGCCCTAAACTCGTCCAGATTCCCGTCCAGATTCGACACGGCTCCGGTATGTCGGAGATCGCCGGAGATTCCTCCATCGGAATGCGACGAAATATTTCAGGGTTGTTCTAGACTCAATTCCGCACAATTCCACCGAAGCAATCGTCAAAGCGATACTCGAGGAGGCGGGGATGGCGAACACAAATCCGCTATCCAGAAAAACTGCACAATCGCGCGAGGGCAATGTTGACGTTGAGCCCCCGAGCTCTATGGACGATTTTTCCATGATCCCGGATGAGATCGAAGTTGATGATGATGAAGATTTCCGTACGATCTTGATGATCCGACATGCAGCGTTGTCCTCGGTCCAGCCAAGGTTTCTAGTCGAGCCGGTAACGAAGATGCCGACATCGATGATGAGGTTCAGCCCTGACGCGTAGATCGCACCGGAGCCGATTTGAATTCCCATCGAACTGCGGCAATCACACAGGGGAACTCTCAATGAAAGCACCAGTGTCGGTGTTAAAACTGGCGGATCTCGGGGTAGGGTGTCCCGAGCTGTGGATCTCGGATCGATGGTAACAGGAACAAGGGAGACGATGTTTTCCCAGGTTCGGGCCCTCGTGATGGAGGTAAAACCCTACATCCTGCTCCTTTTTATATTGATGGATATGTATCGAGTATAGAGTTGATCTACCTCGAGATCGTTATGTGTGTCTAACTCTAAGGCTAGGTGAATGATGTTGCATTGATGTCTATGACCTAGAATGTGATCTATGGACTAGCCTGGCCTCGGCTTATATAATGTACCGGAGGCCTAGGATAACAAGAGTCCTAGTCGGCTACGTCGGTGGAGAGGAGTCCTTTTCTTGATCACCAAGTCTTGTGGAATCTTCCTCGTATATGTCATGGGCTACCTGAAGTAGCCCATTAGTGAACCGCCATGGGGGTCTTCGGCCCAATCCACCTGGTCGGGAAACGACGTGGTGAGTACCCCCTAGTCCAGGACACCGTCACCTGGCCAGCCTCCAGTGCCCATTTTCTGGTATATAAGCCCATTTGCCCTAGAAAAAATAAGGAGAAGACTTTTGGGATGGAGCGTCGCCGTCTCGAGGCGGAACTTGGGCAGGAGCACTTTTGCTCTCCGGCGGAGCGATTCCACCGGGGATACTTCCCTCCGGGAGGGGGAAATCGGAGCCATCGTCATCACCAACGATCCTCTCATCGTGGGAGGACCAATCTTCATCAACATCTTCTCCAGCACCATCTCATCTCAAACCCTAGTTCATCTCTTGTATTCAATCTTTGTCTCAAAACCTCAGATTGGTACCTGTGGGTTGCTAGTAGTGTTGATTACATCTTGTAGTTGATGCTAGTTGGTTTATTTGGTGGAACATTATATGTTCAGATCCAGTATGCTATTCAATACCCCTCTGATCTTGAACATGAATATGGTTTGTGATTAGTTACTTTTGTTCTTGAGGACATGGGAGAAGTCTTGCCATAAGTAATCATGTCAATTTGGTATTCGTTCGATATTTTGATGATATGTATGTTGTTGATTCTCTTAGTGGTGTCATGTGAACGTCGACTACATGACACTTCACCATCTTTGGTCCTAAGGGATTGCATTGTGAAGTAGTAATTAGATGATGGGTTGCTAGAGTGACAAAAGCTTAAACCCTAGTTTATGCGCTATTCCGTAAGGGGCTGATTTGGATCCATATGTTTAATGCTATGGTTAGATTTATCTTAATTCTTCTTTCGTAGTTTCGGATGCTTGCGAGAGGGGTTAATCATAAGTGAGAGGCTTGTTCAAGTAAGAACAGCACCCAAGCACCGATGTGACGCCCCCGACTCGACCGTGCACTAACCATACACGCAAATGCGCACGATCAAGCCCGGGGACTCACGGGAAGATGTCACAACACAACTCTAGACACAAAATAAAATAATACAAGCTTTATATTACAAGCCAGGGGCCTCGAGGGCTCGAATACATAAGCTCGAGTTACACAAGAGTCAGCGGAAGCAACATCATCTGAGTACAGATGTAGCTAAACAAGTTTGCCTTAAGAAGGCTGAGCAAAACAACGACATCTAGATCGAAAAGGCGTAGGCCTCCTGCCTGGGAGCCTACTAAACTACTCCTGGTCGTCGCTCTCCACGTAGTAGTAAGCTTCGTCGGGGTAGTAGTAGTCGTCGTCGGGATCATCTGGCTCCGAGGCTCCGTCATCTGATCGCGGCAATCGGGTATGGGGAAAAAGAGGTAGCAAAGCAACCATGAGTACTCATCCAAAGTACTCGCAAGACTTACATCAGAACTAGTCTATTTATGCATCGGTATCAAATGAAGGGGCTGTATCTGTGGACTAGACTGCATAAATGCCAGAATAGAGGGGAAGGCCTAGCCTATCGAAGACTAGCATCTAGCAGCATCTTGCAGCATTAGAAGAGTGCAGATTAGCATATAAAAGTATTAGTAACAAGTATAATAGTAGCCATGCCCAGAGATCCTTCCTCGACTCCCTGCGAGAAAGCGATCCCGGAACTAACATATTAATTAAAGAATTACAACTATCCAGTTCAAGTTGTAGTAGATCGGGATACTACACTGAGCGTCCTGTTACTGTGGACACGGTTATTCGAATACATAACTTCCCTGCAGGGGTGCACTACTGTTACCCAACACGCTCGATTAACTCTGGCCGGACACACTTTTCTCGGTCATGCCCGGCCTCGGCTAATCGACACGACGTAGTCCTACCTAGGCTCTGTAGAGAGGTCCCCGCCGGTCTACATCCTAAGCGCTCAGGGGTCTTGGGCCCATCGCCCTTTGCACTCTGGGTCGTTGCGTGCAGGGTGAAGCCAGGCACCACCCCTGTCCTGGATGGCGCCGGTCTGTCCCGGCCGCAATGCTGAACTGGACGTCTGACAGAGCTTTCGACTGATACATACGGCGCCGAGGGCCCCATTAAACCATTATCCCGCGTGGTGGTAGTGCGTATAGGCCAGTGGCCAACTCAGATCAAATACCCAAATCCGATAAGCGTATTATTAGTAACTCGCGGACACGAACAGGGCTCCAGGCTCACCTCCGACACCCTGCCACACCGACTTGGTAACCCGTGGTCCAACGACCAGGGACCAGGCCCACCTCTGTCCTAGGTGGTCTCCACCTGCCCTGATGTTCCGCTACAATAATCTCTCGCGTGTACCCTTGGGTGAACCCGACTTCAACAAAGGTCTGAGGTGAAGGTCAAAGTACCCGTGTGTCCGTATCATCAAGGGGGAATCCGAGGAATCACCCTCGAGGGATTCCCACTTGATGTAACCGTCAAGGTGAAATTGGAGGAATCATCCTCGATGGGTTCACACTTGAGGGGTTGCACGACAGAGGCATCATCGGAGGTGGTGAAAGAGGAATCACCCTCGATAACCCACAACCGACTAGCTACGCTACAGAGATATCATCAGGAGTGAGTTAGGAGGTATCACCCCCGGCACTCGATAGTAGCTCTGCAGAGTCGTACAACTAAGAGAGTGTGCGGTGCTGTGTTCCGTCTCTGTACATCGATCACTCTGATCGAGTCACTGGTGGTAAAGCATGGCAACAAGGACAAGGGTGTAGGGCCACTGATGGATCACTAACCAACCTATACTAAGCATTTAGGATAGCAGGTAAGGTATCAACAACAGTTACAAAAATAGGCTATGCATCAGAATAGGAGCAATCAAATACAATAGCAAAATCTAATGCAAGCACGGGAGAGAAAGAATGGGCGATATAGGAATGATCAAGGGGGTTTTGCTTGCCTGGTTGCTTTGCAGACAGAAACGGATCTTCAACGTAGTAGACGATCACCGGATCATCAGCGGTCTCGGAGTCTACCGGAGAGAAGAGGGGTAGGAAACAAATAAATACAAAGCATACAAATGGAATCTCAAAGCATGACATGGCAAACGATATGCAAAGGTGATCTAATGCATCTCTAAATATTTTAGATGATTTAGGAATTTATCTAGAATTATTTACCGGTAGTCAGGCACTATTCATCTATCAGAAACAGGCCAAAAGTTACAGGTTCACCTACTTAGAGGATTTTAACATGAATGCAGATGACATATTCGGACTCGTTGGATTTTTCTGATCATTTTACATATATAAATTATTTTCATCTGAGCTATGGTTTATTTTCTATTAATTTTTGAAGTTTAAATTGGTTTTCTGGATTTTCTGATTTAATATTAATTCGAAATTTAAATGCCCAAACTGCTACGGGTACACAGAAGTGTACCCAGCAGAGTGGCACTATGACTGACATGTGGGGCCAGTCAAGTGCCAGTCAGTAGTTGACTGGTCCACGTTGACTGGTCAAGGGGGCCCACTGGACCCACATGCCAGTGACTGGGCTTGCCCAGTCAGCTGGTTTGACTGGTCAGCGGGTCTAGTGGGACCCGCGCATCAGTGACAGTGAGTGACTAAACCATTTTAATTATTACTAACCGGAATTAATTAGTGGAGGGCCCTACTAGTCAGTGTCTGGACTAGACCGAATCGTTATTTCGGTGGGGCCCGAACGTCAGTGACTCATTAGGTTTAGTTAGCAGTTAATTAAGTCAACTAATGATGCCACATCAGATTATAATGGCGTTTAGTCGCCGGAGTTAAACCGCGGTGGCGGAGCTCACCGTCCGGCCAGCTCCGGCCATCTTTCGACGTGAGGTTTGGTCCTGGGCGTTCATCGCGAAGAGGCGAACCGGATGGTGGCAGTGGGTGGTGTCGGGGCGGCCGGAGGCGGCGACAACAATGAGCAGGGCGGCGGCGTGGCTACGAGCTTGGTCGGGATCGAGCACAGGGGCTCGGCGTCTATGAACTAAAGACGCGAACGACTGCTACGGGGTGCTAGGAGCTCAGTGGCATGCTAAGAACGAGCTGAGCGGCGCGGGAGCACGGAGCTCAAAAGCTATGGCGGCGGCCGGAGCTTGGCACCCATGGCGATGCATGCTGGAGTGAGCATCCGAGCGGGAGAGTAGAGGGGAATCGACCAAATGCTCACCGGGAGGCACAAGGTGGCCGTCGACAAGCTTAGGAGCACTGGGACGAGGCGGATCTACGCGGTGCAGTGGCGATGGCTGACGGGGAAGCTTGCTCGATCCGGTGATTGCGGATTTCCCCGGCCCGAATGGCTTGACCCATTCGACGCAGAAGAAGCAGGCGGCGATTCCGAACAAGGAGCTAGGCGAAGGGGTGCTCGGAGAGCACGGGGTCCATGGTGGCAACGGCGATAGGAGCGTCGGCTTGAGCGAGGAGAAGATAGCGAGGGGAGGAAGGAGCGAGAGGGGAACCGGGCTGTCCGACGGGTTCCATATGGGGGTCCTTATCCCCTCAGCTCACCTGCTCCGTCGCCGTGGCGGCCAATGGCCGGAGCTCAGTGCGCTCGGCCATGGCGGCGACGACACGCGAGAGGGAGCAGGTAGGGGGAGGCCTGTTGGGCTGGGCCAGTGCACTGTGCACTAGAGGCCTAGCCAACAGTAGCCTTTCTCTTTTTGCTTTTTCTTCTTTTCTGTTTTTCTTTTATAGTTTCTGTTCTGTAATTCTTTTAGCTCCAAACTAGTTTTGTAAAATGTACATCTTACTTTAATATTTATTATGCAATATTCCTTATTGTCACAAAAAGTTTGGGAGTGATTTGAATTTGTTTGGATTTTTCATAAATGAAACAACATTTAAATATGCTGTTTTAGCACTGTTTTAATTGCTATAGTCCATTTTAGCAAATAAGTGATGTTATTTTTCTTAACAAATATTTGTTATGGAATATTTGCTAAAACATGAACTATTTTTCAGGCATGTTTGTGAAACTTTAAATTTCACTTGCAATTTGAATTTGATTTTGACTAGGGTTTGAGAGTTGAATTATTTCTTAATGCAATTTAATGAAAATGATCATGATGACATGGCACATTGGCAGGTGGTCACTATAGCTAAGCACAGGGGGGTGTTACAACTGGTCCACCCACATATCAAATTATCAAAGTAGCGAACGCGAATCAAACAAACATGATGAAAGTGACTAGATGAAGTTCTCATGTGTCCTCGAGAACGCTTTGCTTATTATAAGAGATCGTTCCGCCTGTCCTTTGCCATAAGAAGGATTGGGCTATCTTGCTGCACTTATTGTTACTATTGTTACTTGTTACTTGTTACAAATTACCTTGCTACCAAACTATCTGTTACCGATAATTTCAGTGCTTGCAGAAAATACCTTGTTGAAAACCGCTTGTCATTTCCTTCTGCTCCTCATTTGGTTTGACGCTCTTACATATCGAAAGGACTATGATTGATCCCCTATACTTGTGGGTCATCAAGACTCTTTTCTGGCGCCGTTGCCGGGGAGTGAAGCGCCTTTGGTGAGTGGAATTTGGTAAGGAAACATTTATATTACGTGCTGAAATTTACTGTGACTTGTCACTATGGAAAGTAATCCTTTGAGGGGTTTGTCCAGGATATCTTCACCTCGACCGGAAGCACAAATAGTTGCTCCTCAGCCTACTACACCTACTGAAAATATTTGTTATGAGATTCCTTCGGGTATGATAGGGAAACTGCTAGCTAATCCTTATGCAGGAGATGGAACGGTACATCCTGATATGCACTTAATCTATGTGGATGAAATTTGTGGATTGCTTAAGCTTGTAGGTTTATCCGGAGATGGAGTTAAGAAGAAAGTATTCCCTTTATCTTTGAAGGGAAAGGCATTGACATGGTATAGGCTATGTGATGATACTGATACATGGGACTGGAACCGATTGAAACTGGAATTCCACCAGAAATTTTATCCTATGCATTTGGTTCATCGTGATCGGAATTATATATATAATTTTTGGCCTTGTGAAGGAGAAAGCATCGCTCAAGCTTGGGGGAGGCTTAAGTACATGATGTACACATGCCCCAATGATGAGCTCTCAAGAGAAATTATCTTACAGAATTTTTATGCTCGGCTTTCTCATGATGATCAAACCATGCTCGATTCTTCTTCGACTGGCTCCTTTATGAAGAAAACTATTGAATTCAGATGGGATCTTCTGGAAGGAATTAAACGCAACTCTGAAGATTGGGAACTCGACAAAGGTAATGAGTCAGGTATAATACTTGAGTTCGATAGTGTTAAATCTTTTATGGATACCGATGCTTTTCATAAGTTTAGCACTAAATATGGACTTGACTCTGAGATAGTAGCTTCCTTTTGTGAATCATTTGCTACTCATGTTGATCTCCCTAAGGAGAAGTGGTTTAAATATCATCCTCCTGTTAAAGAAAAGATTGAGGAACTCGTTAGTGTTAAAGAAGAAACAATTGTTTACCATGTTGATCCAGTTGTGCCTACTGCTTATATTGAGAAACCACCTTTTCCTGTTAGGATTAAGGAACATGCTAAAGTTTCGACTGTGGTTAACAAAAGTAATGTTGGAGCACCTAGACCCTCTGAACAAATTAAAGTTGAACCTAATGTTGCTATGGTTAAGGATCTCTTGGTTGATAATATAGATGGGCATGTTATTTACTTCTGTGAAGAAGCAGCTAGAATCGCTAAACCAGATCCTAAAGATAAAAACAGACCTGTAGTAGGCATGCTTGTAGTCTCTGTTAAAATAGGAGATCATTGTTATCATGGCTTATGTGATTTGGGTGCTAGTGTGAGTGCTATTCTATTTACCTTATATCAAGAAATTATGAATGATATTGCACCTATTGAAATAGAGGACATTGATGTTACTATTAAGCTTGCAAACAGAGATACCATTACACCGTTTGGGATCGTTAGAGATGTTGAAGTCTTGTGTGGAAAAATAAAATACCCTATTGATTTTCTAGTCCTCGGTTCTCCACAAGATGATTTTTGTCCCACTATATTTGGTAGACCTTTCTTGAACACTATTAATGCCAAGATTGATTGCGCTAAAGAAACTGTTAGTGTTAATTTTGGTGGTATGTCTCATGAGTTTAATTTCTCCAAGTTTCATAGACAACCTCATGATAAAGAATTGCCTAGTAAAGATGAAATTATTGGTCTTGCTTCTATTGCCATACCTCCTACTGATCCGTTAAACAATATTTGCTAGACCATGAAAATGATATGCACTTGAATGAAAGAAATGAAATAGATAGGATGTTCTTTGATCAACCACCTATCCTTAAACACAATTTGCCTATAGAAACTCTTGGAGGCCCTCCTCCACCTAAGGGTGACCCTGTATTTGAATTGAAGCAATTGCCTGATACATTGAAATATGCTTATCTAGATGAAAAGAAGATATATCCTGTTATTATTAGTGCTAACCTTTCAGAGCATGAAGAAAAGAGATTACTAAAAACTCTGAGGAAGCACCGAGCTACTATTGGATATACTCTTGATGATCTTCAGGGCATTAGTCCCACTCTATGTTAGCATAAAATTAATATGGAGCCTGATGCTAAACCAGTTGTCGACCACCAACGACGATTAAATTCTAAGATGAAGGAAGTGGTAAGAACTAAAATATTAAAGCTTCTGGAAGCAGGTATAATCTATCCCATAGCTGATAGTAGATGGGTAAGTCCTGTTCATTGTGTCCCTAAGAAAGGAGGTATTACCGTTGTTCCTAATGATAAAAATGAACTCAATACGCAAAGAATTGTAACTGGTTATAGGATGGTAATTGATTTTAGAAAATTAAACAAAGCCACTAGAAAAGATCATTATCCCTTACCTTTTATTGATCAAATGTTAGAAAGATTGTCCAAGCATACACACTTTTGCTTTCTTAATGGACATTCTGGTTTCTCTCAAATACCTGTATCACAAGCTGACCAAGAGAAAACCACCTTTACTTGCCCTCTTGGAACCTATGCTTATAGACGTATGCCTTTTGGTTTATGCAATGCACCTGCTACCTTTCAAAGATGTATTACTGCTATATTCTCTGAATTTTTTGAAAAGATTGTTGAGGTTTTCATGGATGATTTTTCCGTTTACAGAACTTCTTTTGATGACTGCTTACGCAACCTTGATCAAGTTTTGCAGAGATGTGAACAAACTAATCTTGTCTTGAATTAGGAGAAGTGCCACTTTATGGTTAATGAAGGTATTGTCTTGGGCATAAAATTTCTGAAAGAGGTATTGAAGTTGATAAAGCTAAGGTTGATGCTATTAAGAAAATGCCATGTCCTAAATATATTAAAGGTATAAGAAGTTTCCTTGGTCATGCTGGTTTCTATAGGAGGTTTATTAAAGACTTCTCTAAAATTTCTAGGCCTCTTACTAATCTTTTGCAAAAAGCTGTTCCATTTATTTTTGATGATGATTGTGTAGAAGCCTTTGAAACACTTAAGAAAGCCTTAACCTCTGCACCTATTGTTGAACCACCTGATTGGAACTTGCCTTTTGAAATTATGTGTGATGCTAGTGATTATGCCGTTGGTGATGTTCTAGGATAGAGAGTTGATAAGAAATTAAATGTTATCCATTATGCTAGTAAAACTCTAGACAGTGCTCAATGAAATTATGCTACTACTGAGAAAGAATTTCTAGCAGTTGTGTTTGCATGTGATAAATTTAGATCTTACATAGTTGATTCTAATGTAACTGTTCACACCGATCATGCTGCTATTAAATATCTTATGGAAAAGAAAGATGCTAAACCTGGACTCGTTACGTGGGTTCTATTGCTACAAGAATTTGACTTGCATATTATTGATAGAAAGGGAGCTAAGAATCCCGTAGCAGATAATTTGTCTAGAATGGAAAATGTTCTTGATGACCCACTTCCTATTAATGATGATTTTCCTGATGAACAATTGACTATCATAAATGCTTCTCATAATACTCCTTGGTATGCAGACTATGCTAATTATATTGTTGCTAAATTTATACCACCTAGTTTCACATACCAACAAAAGAAAAAGTTCTTCTTTGATTTAAGACATTACTTCTGGGATGACCCACATATTTATAAACAATTAGTAGATGGTATTATTAGACGTTGTATACCTGAGCATGAACAGGAACAAATCCTACGGAAGTGTCATTCCAAGGCTTACGGAGGACACCATGCGGGAGATAGAACTGCGCATAAGGTACTACAATCTGGTTTTTATTGGCCTACTCTTTTCAAGGATGCTCGTAAGTTTGTCTTATCTTGTGATGAATGTTAAAGAATTGGTAATATTACTAGACGTCAGGAAATGCCTATGAATTATTCACTTGCTATTGAACCATTTGATGTTTGGGGATTTGATTATATGGGACCTTTTCCTAAATCCAATGGGTATACTCATATTTTAGTTGTTGTTGATTACATTACTAAGTGGGTAGAAGCTATTCCAACTAGTAGTGCTGATCATAACACTTCTATTCAAATGCTTAAAGAAGTTATTTTCCCGAGGTTTGGAGTCCCTATATATTTAATGACTGATGGTGGTTCACATTTTATTCATGGTGTGTTCCGTAAACTTCTTGCTAAATATGATGTCAACCATAGAATTGCATCTCCCTATCACCCTCAACCTAGTGGTCAAGTCGAATTGAGCAATAGAGAAATAAAGTTAATTTTGCAAAAAACCGTCAATAGGTCCAGAAAGAATTGGTCTAAGAAACTTGATGATGCATTATGGGCTTATAGAACTGCTTATAAAAATCCTGTGGGCATGTCTCCTTATAAAATGGTTTATGGAAAAGCATGTCATTTACCTCTTGAGTTAGAACATAAAGCATATTGGGAAATTAAAGAGCTCAATTATGATTTTAAACTTGCCAGTGAAAAGAGGTTATTTGATATTAGCTCACTAGATGAATGGAGAACCCAAGCTTATGAAAATGCCAAATTGTTTAAGGAAAAAGTTAAAAGATGGCATGATAAAAGAATTAAAAAACGGGAATTCAAAGTGGGTGAATATGTTCTATTGTACAATTCTCGTTTGAGATTCTTTGCAGGAAAACTTCTCTCTAAATGGGAAGGACCGTATATCATTGAAGAAGTTTATCACTCCGGAGCCATCAAAATAAACAACTCCGAAGGCACCAACCTGAGAGTGGTGAATGGGCAAAGACTTAAGCACTATATTTCAGGTACTCCCATTAATGTTGAAACCAATATTATTGAAACGATGACACCGGAGGAATACATAAGAGAGACCTTCCAGAACCCTGAAAAGGAAGAGGTACGTGATACGGTAAGTAAACCGACTCCAAAAATTCCATAAAAATACTTTCTGTCAGTTTTGGAATATTAGAAAAAAATACAAAAATAAGAAACAGCCGAGGGGACCCACGAGGTGCACACGAGGCACCAGGGCGCGCCACCCCCCCAGGCGCGCCCTGGTGGCTCGTGGGTCCCTCGTGAGCCTTCCCGACTCCGTTTTCTTCTGGAATACTTGTTTTGCAAGATAAAAATCTTTATATATTCCCAGACGTTTTGACCACCGTATCATAGAAACATCCTCTGTTCTTGTTTCGTGCTATTTTTTTGACAGGTCTAGATCTCCATGGCCCCCCAAAAGCTCCGTGCCAAGCACCATATTGTGCAACCATCGCCGGGCAAACGCCCCTACAACGAGGTTTACTACGAGTTGTTGCCGGGAGAGGAAGACAATGGCAAGGAAGACAAGGTCGAGGAAGTAGCGGGCGCCCAGATTCCAGAAGGAGGGCAAGCCGTTCCCATGGAGGAGACCGCGGAGAAGGGACATATCCTTCAACCCTTATATGACCATCTTCCCCCATCCGTAATTGAATCCCTAAGAGTTTTGAAACAATTTGTGCTCAAAATACATCTCTCACTCGTCAGGTTATTTTGTTGGAAGAGCAAAACATCGCCCTTCGGAGCATCAACCTTAAATTGGAGTTTCTGCTAAAGTTGAAGGACAAGCCCACCACTTCATCATCACCATCATCACCGAAGAAAGAAACTTGAGTACATGGGTATGGGCACTCCCCTTGGCTTTTGCCAAGCTTGGGGGAGGTGCCCCGGTATCGTATCACTATCACTTTTATTATCTTTACCTGTTTTTAGTTCGATCCTTAGTTATTTCGTGATCTAGTTGAATAAAAGTTTAGTATGATCTATTTTTGAGTGCTAGTTTTGTGATCTATCTATCTATGTAATTGAGTTGAGAGTTATATAATAAAGAGTAGTTTGAGTTTTTGCTTCTTTACTTTTATGTTTCAATCCTAGCAATGAAAATAATGAAAAAGATCATATGCTAATCTTATGGAAAGAAATGGCATTACATAAATAAAAGTATAAGTGGTAAAATTTATTGGAAGTTAACAAACATAGCATTGGTCAATGATGCAATTCATGAAAAAATTAATAAGGGAAGAGAAGATTCACATGCAAATACACTATCTTGGACATCTTTTATGATTGTGAGCCCCCATTAAGTATTTTATGTCAAATTGTTGACGTTGGACAAGGAAGACAACGTAATGAATTATGTTTGCTTATATTCACATAGAAGCTATATTGTCATAGATCCTCCAACATGTGGTGCTTGCCCAATATCATTGCTAGCCAAAAATCCACACCAAGTAGAGATACTACTTGTGCATCAAAAACCCTTAAACCCAGTTTCATGTCATGAGATTCCACTATATCTACCTATGGATTGAATAAGATCCTTCAAGTAAGTTGTCATCGGTGCAAAAAGCAATAAAAATTGCCTCTAAATATGTATGAACTTTTATTGTAAGGGAAAAAAAGCTTTGTACGAACTTGTGATGGTAAAGAAATAAAAGCGACGGACTGCATAATAAAGGTTGCTATCACAAGGGGCAATATAAAGTGACGTTCCTTTGCATTAAGAGCTTGTGCACCCAACAACAAAAAGCGCATGACAACCTCTACTTCCCTCTACGAAGGGCCTATCTTTTACTTTTATGTATTTACTTTTTAGGCAAGAGTCAATAGTGTTCTCCTCTATTCCTTTTATTTTTCTCTTTTGCAAGCATCATGTGGTGGGGAAGATCAAGGCACATATATCCAGCTGAATATGAGTTATCATGAGTTATTATTGTTGACATTACCCTTGAGGTGAATAAGTTGGGAGGCGAAATTATAAGCCCCTATCTTTCTATGTGTCCGGCTGAATTTTTTTGCTACATATATATGTTGTGAGTGTTAGCAATCATAGAAGACTATATGATGGTTGAGTATGTGGACTTGCTAAAAAACTCCTACATGACACTCTTCCTAAAAATATGATGAATTGCAATTGCATTGTTGACTGAGAACATAGTTTGTTAGTTTTCAAGAAAGTTTATGCCTTATACTTTGTTGTTGTGATGAATTGTTACTTGCTCATGAGAAGTTTTATGATAATGAATATTGCTGTTATAATAATGATCATGATGCTGTTATAATAATGATCATGATGCTACTTTGTCCGTATTTTGTTTTTATCGACACCTCTCTCTCTAAACATGTGGACATGATTATCGATATCGGCTTTCGCTTGAGGACAAGCGAGGTCTAAGCTTGGGGGAGTTGATACATCCATTTTGCATCATGTTTTCCTATTGTTATTTATAGTGTTTTTAATCAATATAACACTTTGTGGAGCAATTCTAATGCCTTTTCTCTCTTGATATGCAAGATTTGCATAAGGAGGGAGATTGCCGGCAGCTGGAATTCTGGACCTGAAAAAGCTATGTCAGAGATACCTATTCTGCACATCTCCAAATGAGCTGAAATTTCACGAAGATTTATTTTGGAATAAATAAAAAATATTGGAAGAAATAAGTACCAGAGGGGGCCACCCAGGTGCCCACGAGGCACCAAGGCGTGCCACCCCCCCAGGCGCCCTGGTGGCTTATGGGGCCCCTGGCCAGCCTCCAGTGCCCATTTTCTGGTATATAAGCCCATTTGACCTAGAAAAAAAATAAGGAGAAGACTTTTCGGACGGAGCGCCGCCGTCTCGAGGCGGAACTTTGGCAAGAGCACTTTTGCTCTCCGGTGGAGCGATTCCGCCGGGGATACTTCCCTCCGGGAGGGGGAAATCAAAGCCATCGTCATCACCAACGATCCTCTCATCGTGGGAGGACCAATCTTCATCAACATCTTCACCAGCACCATCTTATCTCAAATCCTAGTTCATCTCTTGTATTCAATCTTTGTCTCAAAACCTCAGATTGGTACCTGTGGGTTGCTAATAGTGTTGATTACATCTTGTAGTTGATGCTAGTTGGTTTATTTGGTGGAAGATTATATGTTCAGATCCAATATGCTATTCAATACCCCTCTGATCTTGAACATGAATATGGTTTGTGAGTAGTTACTTTTGTTCTTGAGGACATGGGAGAAGTCTTGCCATAAGTAATCATGTGAATTTGGTATTCGTTCGATATTTTGATGATATGTATGTTGTTGATTCTCTTAGTGGTGTCATGTGAACGTCGACTACATGACACTTCACCATCTTTGGTCCTAAGGGAATGCATTATGGAGTGGTAATTATATAATGGGTTGCTAGAGTGACAGAAGCTTAAACCCTAGTTTATGCGCTATTCCGTAAGGGGCTGATTTGGATCCATATGTTTAATGCTATGGTTAGATTTATCTTAATTCTTCTTTCGTAGTTGCGGATGCTTGCGAGAGGGGTTAATCATAAGTGGGAGGCTTGTTCAAGTAAGAACAGCACCCAAGCACCGGTCCACCCACATATCAAATTATCAAAGTAGCGAACGCGAATCAAACAAACATGATGAAAGTGACTAGATGAAATTCCCATGTGTCCTCGAGAACGCTTTGCTTATTAGAAGAGATCGTTCCACCTGTCCTTTTTCATAAGAAGGATTGGGCTATCTTGCTGCACTTATTGTTACTATTGGTACTTGTTACTTGTTACAAATTGCCTTGCTACCAAACTATCTGTTACCGATAATTTCAGTGCTTGCAGAAAATACCTTGCTGAAAACCGCTTGTCATTTCCTTCTGCTCCTCGTTGGGTTCGACACTCTTACTTATTGAAAGGACTACGATTGATCCCCTATACTTGTGGGTCATCATTGCACTGTTGTTACTATTGGGGTAGTTGGTCACTTTTTGGCACTATATATATAGTAGCTTATGGACTGGTTTGGATGGAATTGGTGCTGGCCATGACTTGTTAGCACTTGTGGTTATGTTCTGGTCATGCACTCCTTTCAAATTTGGGTTTGCCCAAATCCTTGCGTTCATAGTTCTTGTACTGGTATCTCTTGTACTACTCATGGTGTTGTTGCTACTGGGTTTATAAATTGCTAAGTCATAACAATAGCCTTCTAGTTTATTGCTTTGTTTTCTTCCAAACACTAGTCCTTTCTACCTTATAATGCAAGCGATGTGTTCCAAGTGTAGTGCTCTGAGTGTTTATGGTTATGATATACTTGCATGATTTTATTAACTAGCACCATAGTCATTGAACTTATGGTTTTACTAAGAATGAAGAAGTTGCACTTCGCAGATTGGGTGAGAAAATGATGATTCCACATGATGTTTCTGATACATGGTGTTGGGTTACTAATTGGTTCTTGTTTACATGCTAAGCAATGATTTCTCGTGTAGTTCATAGATGTTCTCGAACCAATTCTGGCAGTGATGCATACATCTCTTCTAGAGTTACTCCAGAATGAACAAGATAAACAAGTTAGATTCATTCTTTGTTAGATATAACATGTTACCCATGTCATGTAATATTCATCATTCTCACCCGTTGATGCTCATTTTTGCTCTAGTTCATGTATTCGTGGCTTCATGACTTCTTAATAACAAATCTTTTTCTTTTGCAGGTGAGATCCAATCAGGAAAGAATGGTTGAGCAGAAGGCTACTAGGAGGAGCAACGTCTACCCTATTCAGCCCTTGCATTCTTCCTATTTTCTTTCTTGTCGATTTAGAACATTGATGATTTCTGTGCAAGCCTATGTAAATCTGTAAATTGACGATGATGTATGTAAATTTGTGCGCTGGATGCCAGCCTATATGCTATATGTATGTGACATGAACAATATATATATTACATGAACCGTACTGTGTACTGCACATAATCGTACAGTACCTGAATTTTTTTTAAAATTCAAAAATTGCTAGCAGTGGCTGGTAGAGCACTGTGCTCGCCAGTGGTGCATCTGCTATGGTGCAATGGTGCACCAAGTTAGTAGTGGCGGGTGCTACTTCATGCCCGCCACTGCTAATGGTTAGCAGTGGTGGGCGGCCCGCCCTCCACTGGTGGCCTTTTAGAAGTGGCGGGAGGTCAGTGGCAGGCTTGCCTGGGCCCCTACCCCGCCACTAATGCCCATTTTGCACCCGCCACTGCTAGGCATTTTCCACATTGTGCCCCTCGGGACTCCCCCTGACGTGAAACCAACGCAAAAAATTCCTATAAATACAGAACCCCTAGAAAGAAACCAAGAACTCCAACGCCGCCGCCGCTGCAAGCCTCTATTCCGAACCGATCTCATCTGGAGCCCTGTTCCGGCACCATGCCAGAGGGGGAAATCATCACCGGAGGCCATCTTCATCATCCCGATAGTCTCCATGACGAGGAGGGAGTAGTTCACCCTTGGGGCTGAGGGTATGTACTAGTAGCTATGTGTTTGATCTCTCTCTCGTGTTCTTGATTTAGCATGATCTTGATGCACCGTGAGCTTTGTTAATATAGTTGGGTCATATGGAGTTCTTCCCTCTCTATCTTGTTGTGATAAATTGAGTCTTTCCCTTTGAGGTTTCATTGTTGTCAGATTGAATATTTTGGATTTGAGAACACTTGATGTATGTCTTGTATGTGGATACCCACGGTGACAATGGGGTATTCTATCGAGTCACTTGATGTATGTTTTGGTAATCAATTTGCGGATTCCCGAAGTGACATTGGGGTAATCTAGGCATAGGGGTTGATGCACATTTTTGTCCTACTTTCTCCGATAGAAACTTTGGGGTACTCTTTGAAGTTCTTTGTGTTGGATTGAATATTATGAATCTGAAATTGTTTGATGCATATCGAATAATTGACTCACGGATACTTGTGGTGACATTGGAGTATCTAGGTGACATTAGAGTTGATTGATGCGTATCATATGGTGTTATTTTAGTACGAACTCTAGGGCTGTTTGTGACACTTATAGGGATGGCTCAATAGATTGATCGGAAAGGATAACTTTGAGGTGGTTTTGCTACCTACAATAATTTCTTCTTATGTTCTCCGTTTGCTAGGAACTTTGTAGTGATTCTTTGTTGCACGTCGAGGGATGGTTATATGATTAAATTATGTTAGCACTATTGAGAGATTGCACTAGTGAAAGTATGAACCCTAGGCCTTGTTTCCAAGCATTGCAATACCGTTTGTGCTCACTTTTGTTACTAGATACCTTGCTGTTTTTATTATTTCAAATTACAAAAACCTATATCTACTATCCATACTACACTTGTATCACCATCTCTTCGCCGAACTAGTACACCTATACAATTTACCATTGTATTGGGTGTTTTGAGGACACAAGAGATTGTTTGCATTTGATTGCAGGGTTGTTTGAGAGAGACCATCTTTATCCTACACCTCCCACAGATTGATAAACGTTAGGTCATCTACTTGAGAGAAAATTGCTGCTGTCCTACAAAACTCTGCGCTTGGAGGCCCAACAGAGTCTACAAGAATAATATTGTGTAGTAGACATCAAGCACTTTTTTGGCGCCGTTACCGGGGAGGTGAGTGCTTGAAGGTATATCTTTAGATCTTGCAATTGAATCTTTTAGTTTCTTGTTTTATCACTAGTTTGGTTTTATAAAAGAAAACTACAAAAAAATGGAATTGAAGTTGCATCAAATGCTTTACCTGTATGATGTCTTTCTTAAAAATGATGGATCGGAAAATTGTGCAAAGATTGTAGAAGAAGAATTTAATAAAATGTTCAATGTGAGTCCTTTGAATGGTAAATATGATTGCAATGTTGCTAGTATGAATTCTTTTAATATCCATTATGCTAATGATATGCAAAGCGATAAGCTTGGGGATGCTATGTTTGATGAAGATGATATTTTTAGCCCCCCAAGTTTTGATGAGAAAATTTATTATGATGATAGCATGCATCCTATTTATGATGATTATAATTATGAAAGTGGGTTTGGAAGAGTGTCAACTTTAGGTAATGACCCCAGTACTTTGGAGGGTGTTGAATCTTTTTACAATATTGATAAAGGTGGATTTGGAGAGATCGTGACTTTATTTAATGATGAATCCACTACTTTGGAAGTTGTATCAATTGATTATTATGAGAACAAAGTTGCTATCTGTGATGATTATTGTGATGACATGTATGATATAAAGAATAATGATAGCCATGAAAGTTGTCATCATGATTTTAATGCTCAAATTGATTATGTAGATCAAGTATCATATGCTAGTTATTTCATTGAATTTTCTCGCACTATTAGGAATGAGAAGAAAATTGCTTATGTGGAGAGTAATAAAAATTCTATGCTTGTGGATCATGAAAGGAATGCTTTGTGTGATGGATATATTGTTGAATTTCTTCATGATGCTACTGAAACTTATTATGAGAAAGGTATATATGCTTCTACGTATCTCAATAATATCAAGCTTCCTCTCTATGTGTTGAAAGTTTTGAATCTATGCTAGTTTTGCCTTCCTATGCTAGTTGATTCTTGCTCCAATAAATTATTTGCTTACAAGATCCCTATGCATAGGAAGTGGGTTAGGCTTAAATGTGTTTTACATATGATTCATGATGCTCTCTTATATGTTGCAATTCCTATTCTTATGTGAGCATCATTAAAATCATCATGCCTAGCTAAAAAGGCATTAAAGAAAAGCGCTTGTTGGGAGACAACCCAATATTTACCCCTACTGTTTTTGTGTGTTAATCATGTTTTATGGCTTTTGTTTCAATAATGTGCCAAGTAAAGCCTTTGGGATAGTGTGGATACTTATTTATTTGGTTCTGTGCAAAAACAGAAAGTTTAGCGTCCAGTGCATGAATTTATATTAATTACTGGAACGTCATTTTTTGTGAAATTGTTACACAGTACTTCTTTGCAAATTGTTTATGCTTTACTAATTTTTCAGTATTTTTAGAGGTACAGAAATATGCCTTTTAATTCGTTCACTACATGTTGTTCTGTTTTTGACAGATTCTGTTTTTAATGCATAGTTTGCTTGTTTTATAGTTTCTATGGCTTATATTGGTCAATATCAATTATGAAAATGATATAATACAGTAGGCATTATGTGAGAACAATTATGAATCTTGTCTTGATAGTACCTAAGTGAATGATTTATTTGCATACTAACGGATCTCACGAAGTTTTGTTAAGTCTTATGTGATTGAAGTTTTCAAGTTTTGGGTGAGATAACGATATGAGGAGAATAAGTAGCGGCAAGACCCTAAGCTTGGGGATGCCCAAGGCACCCCAAGGTAACATTCAAGGAAGACTCAAGCGTCAAAGCTTGGGGATTCCCCGGATGGCATCCCCTCTTTCGTATTCAACATTATCGGTATACCTCACTCGGAACTATATTTTTATTTGTCACATAATATGTGTTTTGCTTGGAGCATCATTTTATTTTATTTTGATTTGCTTGATGCTATTAATAATCATGTTTTCACCTTTTTATCTCAATAAAATGCAAATTATAGCCTTTACCATGTTCAGTTTGCAAGTTTATGAGTTGTTGTTTGAAAACAGAAAGTTTTCTGTTATGTCCAGAATATTCCTGAGTTGTCAGAACATGAAAAAAATCTGAAATTTTTATACAGTAAGCATGCATGAGTTCTCTGTCATGTAGTAGTGTTTTAGAATTTTCAGAGTTAGGGAAGTATGAATTTTTATTCCTCCTTTACAGACTGTTCTGTTTAGACAGATTGCAGTTATAGTTGCATTGTTTGCATATGTTTGCATATGTTTGCTTGTTTAATGTTTCTATTTGTGGATAGGAGTATTAAATATGCAGAGGCATTTAGTATGCAATGTTTAATTATAATTTTAGTGATTTGCTATAGTAGATAATGTTAAGGTTTTGAGTTGATTTATACTAACTAATCTCATGAGTTCTTGTTAAGTTTTGTGTGGATGAAGTTTTTATGACTTAGGAGAAGCCGTGATATGAGAGGAATTAAGGAGACACAAGTGCTCAAGCTTGGGGATGCCCAAGGCACCCCAAGATAATATTCCAAGAAGTCTCAAGCATCTAAGCTTGGGGATGCCCCGGTAGGCATCCCACCTTTCTTCATCAATAATTATCGGTTAGTCGCGGTTGAGCCTAAGTTTTTATTTGTTCACATGATATGTGCTATTCTTGGAGTGTCCTTTTTTTTTGTTTGCTGTTTAATAAAGCTCATTAGATCTGAAAGTTTCTATTTGGAGAGAGAGTCCTCACATAGCTACTTAATTGTTTAACTACTCATTGATCTTCACTTATATCTTTTGGAGTAGTTTGTCATTCACTCTTGTGCTTCACTTATATTCTAAGAATGAATTGTTGATTGAATTGAATATCATAAACCTCAAATTACCTATGTTCGGTATGCTTAGTAGTATTTTCACATTGGGTTCAGAAAGTAAAATAAATTGAAGTTTGACAATCACAATATTGGTCATACAAGCAATTCATGAAAGATTAGTATAAGGAAGAGAACTTTCACATCCAAATATATTATCTTGGACATCTTTTATGATTGTGAATACTGCTACTTGTAGTCTGCATTGGTATTTCCCCGAAGAGGAGAGGATGATGCAGTACTGTAGAGATAAGTATTTCCCTCAGTTAAGAACCGAGGTTATCAATCCAGTAGGAGAACCAAGCAAAATTCCGTTAAGCGCACCTGCACACACAAAAGCAAACACTTGCACCCAACGCAAATAAGAGGGTTGTCAATCCTCTTAGTGGTTATTTGCAAGGATTAAATCTTATCGAGGTAAATAGATAAACTAAAATACTAATTAAAATAAAAGTAAATAAATTGCAGAAAGGTATTTTTAGGTTTTTTATATGATAAAGATAGACCCGGGGACCATAGTTTTCACTAGAGGCTTCTCTCTCGAGCACAGAAACATACGGTGTGTAAACAAATTATTGTTGGGCAATTCATAGAATAGCAAATAATTATGACGGATTCATGGCAATGATCATGTATATAGGCATCATGTCCGAGACAAGTAGACCGACTCCTGCCTGCATCTACTACTATTACTCCACTCATCGACCGCTATCCAGCATGCATCTAGAGTATTAAGTTAATAAAAACAGAGTAATGCCTTAAGCAAGATGACATGATGTAGAGAAGCAAATTCAAGCAATATGAATAAACCCCATCTTTTTTATCCTTAATGGAAACAATACAAATACGTGTCATGTCCCCTTCTGTCACTGGGATTGAGCACCGCAAGATTGAACCCATCACAAAGCACCTCTCCCATTGCAAGATAAATTAATCTAGTAGGCCAAACTAAACCGATAGATCGGAGAGAAATACAAAGCTATAACAATTATGCATAAAAGAGTTCAGAGATGACTCAAATATTTCTCATGAATAATCTGATCATAAACTCACAATTCATCGGATCCCAACAAACACACCGCAAAAAGAAGATTACATCGGATAGAACTCCAAGAACATCGAGGACAACATTGTATTGAAGATCAAAGAGAGAGAAGAAGCCATCTAGCTACTAGCTATGGACCCATAGGTATGTGGTAAACTACTCACACATCATCGGAAGGGAAGCAAGGTTCATGTAGAAGCCCTCCGTGATCGATTCCCCCTCCGGCAGAGTACCGGAAAAGGCCTCCAGATGGGATCGCAGAAGAACATAGGCTTGCGGCGGTGGAAAGGTTTTATCTTCTGGCTCTCTGGGGGGTTCCCAATATTTGTGAATTTATAGAAGTGGAATTAGGTCAAACGGAGTCACGTGGGCCCCACAAGGCAACAGGGCGCCTCCCGGGCGCGCCCTGTTGCCTTGTGAAGCGTCCGTGAGGCTTCTGGCCTCCCCACGAAGCTTCCAAGGTTTCTTTTGTCCAGAAAAAAATCTCCAAGAAGTTTCGTGGCATTTGGACTTCATTTGGTACTGTTTCTCTGAAAAGCCAAAAACAAGCAGAAAACAGCAACTGGCACTGCGCACTAGGTTAATAGGTTAGTCCCAAAAAATGATATATAATTGCATATAAAAACAACCAAGATTGATTACTATAATAGCATGGAACAATCAAAAATTATAGATACGTTGGAGACGTATCAAGCATCCCCAAGCTTAATTCTTGCTTGTCCTCGAGTAGGTAAATGATAAAAACAGAATTTTTGATGTGGAATGCTACCTATCATGTTTCATCATGTAATCTCTCTCTTACAGTATGAATAATAAGATCCAAATGATTCAAAGCAATAGTCTATAATTTGATATAAAGACATCAATACACAGGCATACTAATAAACAGTCATGTCTTTCAAAATAAAAATGCTAAAGAACGTTATCCCTTCAAAATCATATAATCCTGTCATGCTCCATCTTCTTCACACAAAGTATTTATCATGCACTACCCCGATGACAAGCCGAGCAATTGGTTCATACTTTTTAACGCGCTTCAGCTTTTTCAAATCCCACTCAATACATGAGCGCAAGCCATGGATATAGCACTATGGGTGGAATAGAGTTTGGTGATAGAGATAATTAGGAGAAGTCAAAAATGGAGAAAGTCTCACATCAACGAGGCTAATCAACGGGCTATGGAGATGCCCATCAATAGAGTGTGGTGATAGTGATGAGGACATGTACTAGGGATAGGGTAACAGGCCTGACCTACAGACCCTACCCTAGGACGCCATACACCTTATACTGGACCCCATGGCCAGACCAGCAGTCAGATGTTCTGCAGCCTGACATTCACTCGGAGTTCAATGAACCACTCCGGGTGACGAGCGTTCCTCTCACTCGGGGGCTTAGCTGCGAACCAGCATTCGCCTAAGTTAAAAACGACTCCGGGTGACGAGCGTTCCTCTCACTCGGGGGCTTAGCTACGAACCAGCATTCGCCTAAGTTAAAAACGACTCCGAGTGACGAGCGTTCCTCTCACTCGGGGGCTTAGCTGCGAGCCAACTTTTGCCTAAGTTAAAAACAACTCCGAGTGACAAGCTTGGTGTACATCTCCTCCGTGAAGTCTTCTATGTACTGCTCCAGAGAATCCTTCTTTGGGGTAAGCTGGGCGATCTGCTCACTCAAAGTTTTCTTCTCTTGCTCATAAACATTTGCCTGAGCCTTGAGCTTGCCGTCCCACTCGGTCCGTTGCTTCTTGAGCTCGGCCACTTCCTTCTTCGCCTCCTCAGCGGCGATCTTCAGCGACTTGTTTTCTCCTTCAAGCTTCTCGAGCGAGGCCAACTTCTCTTCGGCGGCCTTGGTCTTCTCCCTTGCCACTTTCTGTGCCCCCGCCAGCTCATTGTCCTTGTTTTTGAGTGCCTGCTTCAAAGTTTCTAAAGAGACAGAAGTTCTAAGCCGCACTTGGAGTCGATGGTTTTCACTACGCACATCTGTTCGAGTGAAGTCACTCGGTTCAAAGAATGGAAAAAGGTGAAAGCAGAACACTCAGTAATTAAGGCTTACCTCCCATGGCCTTGAGCTTCGCTTGGACGTGAGCTACGTTCCTCTTCTCCACTTCCAAGTCCAGTCGGAGATGGACCGTCTCCTTCTCTAGTGACACATACTGAGTCCCAAGCTCGCAGGTTCTCTGAAACACAAGAGAGAGCAGACCAATTAATGATAAGAAGTACTCCGAGTGCCCAGAGACTAGCACTCCTGAGAGGAACAAGCTTGACCAATACTAGATCCTGAAGTACCCTTTGCCAGGGAGGAACAAGCTTGACCAATACCAGATCCTGAAGTACCCTTTGTCAGGGAGGAACAAACTTGACCAGTACCACATTCTGAAGTACCCTTTAAAACAAGTTCTAAGACTCCCGCCGACTGCCTACAGTCGACGGCAGTCTCGGGGACTACACCCAGTGGGTGCACTCAACGTGCCCCCACTGGAATGGTATCCACTCGGAATGGTCTGCCCGATCCGAGTGATGGCCAAACAACAACAAAAAAACAAACAAGTTCTAAGACTCCCGCCGACTGCCTACAGTCGACGGCAGTCTTGGGGACTACACCCAGTGGGTGCACTCAGCGTGCCCCCACTGGAATGGTATCCACTCGGAACGGTCCGCCCGATCCGAGTGACGACCAAACAAAAAAAAGAAGTTCTAAGACTCCCGCCGACTGCCCGCAGTCGACGGCAGTCTCGGGGACTACATCCAGTGGGTGCAGTCAGCGTGCTCCCACCGGACGACACACTACTGTCAGACTTGCTCCCATGACATGCGGTCCCCATCTCGGTGTCCTTCCGTGGTGGTCCTTCATCGTCGTCCGCGACGTGGATGATTTCTGCAAGCGCTACGTCCACTCGACACAATCAGTCATGACACACAATTCAATCGGATCACAGATCAAAGTAAAGAATGGAATCATTGCTACCTTTCTGAGAAGTGGTCGCGTCCGCCGATTCGGCTTCGACGCGGTCTCCGTCGATCTACATGGGAGACGTCGTCGAGGTTGCAGCTCTGGTTCATAAGTTTCACTCGGTAAGAAAAGTCCAGAAGTTCACAGAGACAGAAAGGAGTGACGCGACACTCACGTTGAGGCGACGGGCACTGTAACCGTGATCCTGGGTAGATCCTTCCGAGGTTTGGGCGAGGCGACTTTGAGCTGCTTGGCGGTCTTCTCTGTCGTCTCCGGCGTCGATGTTCGAGTGCGCTTCAGAGTCTTAGCACTCTAAGCCACCGTCTTCCCCGAGCCAGCACTCGGATCATGAGTCTGCTTGGAGTGGCGCTCAGCGCGCAACTCTGGAGACGGCGAAGACTCGACCTCGTCGCTTCCTTCCGAGTCGTCGCTTTCCTCCTAGCTGTCCTCCGCATAGTTGTCCTCGACGCTACCATGGTCGCTCCCCACGTCCTCGGCAAGGTGTTCTCCATTTGGCACATGCGAGAGCATCTTCTGGAAATCTTGCAAGACACGAAGAACAGAGACAGTCAGTTCATTCAGTTGACTCGGATAATTTGCGCATAAATAATTCACTCGGAAATGCGTGTCGCACCTCTAATGGTTGGTGCGCGTCGTCGTAGGGCGGGATCCGTCTTGACCCTTGCGGATTGTGGCGTGCACCAGTGATGCATCTGAGCCACTGCTCCACCGTTTCCTCATCAACATCCTCCAGATGCACTCGGGTTGAGTCATTGGCCCCGACATACCGCCACATGGGATGAGCCCACTCCTGCAGCGGCTGGATCCACTGACTGAGGAAGACCTCCAGAAGGTCCAGGCCCGTCACTCCACCCTGAATCAGACCCACTACAACACTCACCAAGATCCCCACATCTGTCTTCTCCCCCTTATCAATCGTCAGCGAGGGAGGAGTCTTGACTCTCTCGGACGTATAAGGAGGAAGACCAGTCGACGAACCGGCTCAAGGAATGTCATTACAGTAAAACCAGGTCGACTGCCAACCTCTAACCGAATCAGGAAAACACATAGCGGGGAACGCACGCCTACCCCTCATCTGGATACCTAAGCCACCGCACAGCTGAGTCACATGGGTCCTCTCTCCATCAGGATCAGCCTTTTTACCGACTAAGTGCGACATGTGAAGATATGTTTGAACAGCCCCCAGTGCGGCTGGCAGCCTAAGAAGTTTTCGCACATGGAAATAAACGCGGCAAGATACACTATGGCATTCGGAGGAATATGATGGAGTTGGGCCCCGAAAAAGTCCAGGAAGCCGCGGAAGAAGGGATGGGGTGGCATAGAGAAACCTCTCTCCACGTGAGTGGTGAGGAGCACGCGCTCCCCAGGGTGCGGCGCAGGCTCGCTCTCCCCCACCTTCGGCAGCCTCCAGGTCCCATCGCGCACCAGCCCGTCCATGACGAGCCCGCTGATATCCTCCACCATGGTGGTCGGCGGGAGCCAATCGCCCTGGATCCACCCGCGCGGGGGCACGGCCCTGGAGCTCGACACCTTCTTCACTTTCGCCTCCTTCTTCACCCGCTCCAGCTTCGCTGTCTTGTCCTTTGCCATCGCCACAGAGCACTCCGATGCCGAAGTAGATTTGCGCAGAGTGGGGTGCGGGAGAGAAGATTGGGTGGCTGGAGGAGATGAGGAAAAGGGGATCTGGTTCTCTTTCCCTCTCCGGCGCGGCAGCCTTTTATACCATCGCCCGCTCCGCTCACTAATCTTCTTCAGCGATTCAAGGGCCTGCAGATCCCCTCAAATCTCGCCGGCGGAGATACAACGGTACGTGGCGAAAAGCGGGGCAAAAATCGAGGCGCCACGCCCCACTTTCCCCACTCACCCCGTAGCAACCGTTAGCGCGCGCTCATATCTGATTTTGAATCCCGCAAAATCCAGGATCCAGCAATCCGATTGCTCGTCCTTTAAAGACATTCCAAAGACGCTCGGGTCTGTTTCGTCACCCGACGCGCGATGACTCATTTCACTCGGATGAAGACTTTCACTCGGACATCATACGTTCCAGAATCCGTCAAGGTATCACGCGAAGACAAGGTCGTCTAATGTCCTATGGGAGTTCTTGAGCGCCCCCGTAGCGCTCAACTCACCTGGGAATTCGCCTTGACTTGACCTGCTTAACCTCGACCGATTCAGGGGCTAATGACGAGGACATGTACTAGGGATAGGGTAACAGGCCTGACCTACAGACCCTACCCTAGGACGCCATACACCTTATACTGGACCCCAGGGCCAGACCAGCAGTCAGATGTTCTGCAGCCTGACATTCACTCGGAGTTCAATGAACAACTCGGGAGACAACACTTCACTCGACCGGCCTATTTCACTCGGAGTATTTGTCATTACTCGGTCAGAGATGACTAGGAGACTCTCCAGGAGCGCAACGGTCGGGACGTGCGTCCACCCTCATCAAGTGTAGTTAATGCGCCTGTTACCAGTAACTGGCGCCCTTAAACCCCCTCTTAACTCTTGGTTATGGCGGCATTCATGGGGGCCTGGCGGACTCTATATAAGCCACCCCTCAGCTCCATTCCAGGGGTTCGCATCTTTTGTAACCTATACACTCAATCAATAGCTCCATAAGCACCGAGACGTAGGGCTATTACCTCCACCGCGAGGGGCCTGAACTCGTAAATCCGAGTGTAACAACTGCGCCGTAGCTAGGCTCTGCCCTCCAATCCGTACCCCCATATACTACTGTCAGACTTTTACCCACGACAGTTGGCGCCCACCGTGGGGCAGGCATCTACCGACTTCCGGCGTAGTTGCGATTTTCCCATCATCATCACTAACACTCGGCGGCGAGATCCATTTCGGCGTCCTTAGTTTCATCGTCGACGATTCAGCACGGCTTCAGGAAGCCCCGCTGGATGTCGAGGCGTTGCCCATCCGCGGCGCAGCGCACTTCCGCGCGAGTACCTTTGGCGTTCTTCTTCGACAACCTTCAACACCGTACCAGTCGGCGCCTCCTCGCTTCGCCAGCTGTCGCCGCAAGCATTTCGGACGTTCGCGGCTGCAACGGTGGATCAACCACGCGATGGCCCTTCAGGTTGCGGCCCTGCAAGTCACGGCAATCGAGCCCGATGAGCCCGTCTTCAATTCGTTTGCCTCCTTGCATGGGGACTCGGAAAGCTTATCCGAGTGCGAGTGCAGCGATCCTGCTGCGGAGGTGCTGATGGCCGATTCCCCGCCCAGTCCGCCTGGGTACACCCACGGAGGTGCGGGAGGCGGCAACCCATCGCGTGCTAGCCTTGACGGTGGCGGGGACCGTCATGACGACGAGTACTACCCCCGACCTCTCACTCAGCAGCAGAGGGAGGACCTGTAGCGCAGAAATGAGCAGACCCTCCAGACGCCCATCGTCGGGACGACTCCCGAGGCCCAAGCCTTGGAGGCCGCGTGTCAGGCCAATTTGGCTGAGCGCAATCATCTGGAGGCGCTCCAGAAATCACTCGACGATCGCGCCCGCAGATAGCATCAGCCCAGTTCCAGTCATCGGCAGCGGCAATTGTTCTCGAATGACCAGCAGGAGAACTTCCAGGTATTTCGCACTCCCGTTCAGAATTTGACGGCGGCCACTCGGATAGCAGATTCCATCAAGCCATCCCGATCCGAGGCGGGAGAGGGCTTACGGCAGATTCGGGCCTTGCTCAAGACGGCTAAAGAGCAGAATTCAGCGGTGTCCCAGTCGCGCAACAGGATTCACCGTAGATCCGTCAGGGCTGACACCGTCCAGTCGGCCCACAGCCCGGTGACCCCGAGAAGAAACAGACACTCGCCTCAGCGGCGAAACGACCAAGACCACCTCCGAGATCAGTACTCGGAACAGGGTCGCAGTAGGAATACGCCTCCGTGGCGTCAGGATGATCATCGCCGTATGCCGACGCCCCCTCCGCAGGATGGCTCGTACGTGCCCCGGCCGTATGATGTCAGGCGTCCTTACGGCAATGATCGGAGGGCCAGCCCTCCTCGCCATGGTGACGGTTATCACCAGAGAGAACCAGTCGACCTCCGCGACCCGCAGTTCAACGCGAGATCCGTACTCGCTCAGAACCTGGTCGACAGAGGCAGGGCGCTCAGAGAGAGTTTCGACAGAGATCGTCCGAGTGGAAGTGGAGTCTTCGTCTCTGGACCCGAGTGTTTCAGCAGAACAATCAGGGCAGCAGAGATTCCACCTAACTTCAAATTGGCAACTGGAGTGAGTAAGTTCACCAGTGAGTCCAAGCCGGAGACGTGGCTAGAGGATTACCGAGTGGCTGTTCAGATTGGAGGAGGTAATGATTATGTGGCTAAGAAACATTTGCCCTTGATGCTGGAAGGGTCAGCCCGGGCCTAGCTCAACCAGCTCACTCCGGCTAGCATCTACTGCTGGGAAGATCTGGCTCGAGTGTTCATCAAAACATTCGAAGGCACGTGCAAACGCCCCGCCGGATTGACTGAGTTGCAGCATTGTGTGCAAAAGCCGAATGAAACCTTGAGGGAGTACATTCAGTGTTGGACAACTTTGCATCATGTGGTGGAGAACGTCACTGAACACCAAGCTGTCTGCGCCTTCAAGGCAGGAGTCAGGTATAGAGAGCTCATCCTGAAATTTGGCCGGTCGGGATCTTTGACCATGAGCCGAATGATGGAGATTGCCACTCGGTATGCGAATGTAGAAGAGGAAGACCGTCTCCATAACGGCAAGGGGAAAGCTGGTGAGCCCAGCCCTGCAAACAACAACCCCAGTTGGAAGCCGAAGCACAAAGCTGACGGATCGGCTTAGGCAGCGGCTGCCGCACTGGCCGGTCAAGCCAAAAACAAAGGGAAGGCTAAAGAAAAGTGGATCCCGAAGAAGAAGAAAGATCAGTCGGGCCAAGATGTCCTCGATTTGCCGTGCCACATTCACACCAGAAAAGATGAAGAGGGCAATCTGATATTGCCCAAGCATACCACTCGACAGTGCAGATTGCTGATACAGCAGTTCCGGGAGAGTCAGTCGAGCGAGAAAAGTCCAGACGATGTTGATGATGAAGACAAGAATGAAGCTTATCGTAGTTTTAATGCAACTCTGATGATCTTTGCGGATGTTGAGAGCAAGAGCCGACTAAAGGTCATCAACCAGGAAGTAAACATGGTCATGCCGGTGACGACAAAATTTCCGAACTGGTCGAAGACCCCGATCACCTTTGATCAGTCGGACCACCCGGCCTACATTGCCACCCCTGGGCGGCAGGCGCTGGTGGTCGATCCAGTCGTGGGAGGCGTTCGGTTGTGAAAGGTCCTCATGGATGGTGGAAGCGGCCTGAACATACTCTACGCCGAGACCATGAAGGGGATGGGCATCCCGATGTCCCGTCTCAGTGAGAGCAGCATGCAGTTCCACGGAGTGATCCCCGGCAAGAAAGCAAAGTCACTCGGGGAGATCGCCCTGGATGTGGTCTTTGGAGATTAAAAGAACTTCAGGAAGGAAAGGCTAACCTTCGAAGTGGTCGACTTCCGCAGCGCCTACCATGCCATCCTCGGTCCGCCCATGTTATGTGTACCTTAAGCTAAAGATGCCCGGCCCCAAAGGCGTGATCACAGTCACTGGCAATAGGCAGCGCGCGAAAGAGTGTTTGCAGCAAGGGTCCAAGATTGCTGATGAACAAATGGCTATGGTGGAGTTGGAAGAATACAAGAAAAACGCCGATCCGAGTGATCTGCTACGCCCCAAGAAGCCAGCTGTAGAGTGTGCGTTCCAGTCAGTTGGAGAGACGAAGCCTGTGCACATTCATCCGGAGGATCCCAATGCCGCGCCCACCAACATCTCGATGACACTCGACAGCAAATAGGAAGCTGCGCTCATCCAGTTCCTCTGTGAGAACTAGGACATCTTCGCATGGAAGCCATCCGACATGCCGGGTGTACCCATGGAGCTGGTTGAGCACCGTTTGCGAGTCGACCCAAAGGCAAAACCTATGAAGGAACATCTTCGTCGTTCTGCTACACAGAATAGGAAGGCCATTGGCGAGGAAGTTGCTCGGCTCCTGGCAGCCGAGTTCATCCGTGAGGTGTACCACTCCAAGTGGCTCGCCAACGTCGTCATGGTTCCTAAGAAAGATAAGTCTCTCCGGATGTGCATCGATTTCAAGCACATCAATCGGGTCTGTCCCAAGTATCATTTCCCGCTCCCCCCTATAGATCAGATCGTAGATTCCACCGCCGGGTGTGAGCGACTGTCTTTTCTGGATGCGTACTCTGGGTACCACCAGATCCGACTGTATGGGCCAGATGAAATAAAAACAGCTTTTATCACCCCATTCGGGTGTTCTGCTATATCACCGTGCCATTCGGTCTCAAGAATGCCGGTGCCACTTTCATGCGCATGGTGCAAAAGTGTTTACACACACAGATCAGTCGGCACATCGAGGCATACATGGACGACATAGTGGTCAAGTCCAGAAAAGGTTTCGACCTGATGCCTGACCTAGCTGGGACTTTCGCAAATCTGCGGAAGTATGATATTTAGCTGAATCTAGCAAAATGCACTTTCGGAGTGCCAGGGGGCAAGTTACTCGGATTCCTCATTTCCGAACGAGGGATAGACGCCAACCCTGAGAAGATCAGTGCAATAGTATGAACGAAACGTCCAGAACGGCTTCATGATGTACAGAAGCTCACGGGTTGCCTCGCAGCTCTGAGCCGATTCATCTCCCGCCTTGGTGAGAAGGCACTGCCCCTTTACCGATTGATGAAGAAGTCTGATTCGTTCGAGTGGACTACTGAAGCACAAGCAACGTTTGTTGAGCTCAAAGCCCTGCTTTCCACCCAGCCGGTGCTCGCCGCTCCGAACAGCAATGAGCCGTTGCTCTTGTACATTGCGACCACTGGTCAGGTTGTCAGCACCGTCCTCACCGTAGAGCGAGATGAAGAGGGCAAAGCTTACAAAGTTCAGCGCCCGGTCTATTACATTTCTGAAGTTCTGACTCCGTCCAAGCAGAGGTATCCTCATTATCAGAAGCTCGTCTATAGCATCTACCTGACTGCGAAGAAAGTAGCCCATTACTTCCAAGAGCACATCGTGTCAGTCATCAGCGATGCCCCGCTGTCTGAGATCATGAACAATCGGGATGCGACTGGTCGAGTGGCGAAGTGGGCTATCGAGCTCCTACCCCTGGACATCAAGTTCGAGGAGAATAAAGCGATCAAGTCCGAAGCATTAGCTGATTTCTTAGCCGAATGGACAGAACAGCAGCAGCCGACTCAGAGTCACCCGGAACACTGGACCATGTTCTTTGACGGTTCCAAGATGCTGAATGGTTCAGGAGCCAGAGTTGTGTTGGTGTCTCCAAAGGGCAATCGACTCAGTTATGTTCTACAGATTCACTTCGATTCCTCCAACAATGAGGCCGAGTATGAAGCGCTCCTTTACGGTCTCTGTATGGCCATCTCACTCGGCGTCCGACGCCTGATGGTCTACGGGGACTCGGATCTAGTTGTGAATCAAGTAATGAAGGAGTGGGACATCAGGAGCCCTGCTATGATAGGATATTGCAACGCGGTGAGAAAACTGGAGAAGAAATTCGAGGGTCTGGAGCTGCATCACATCCCCCGAGCCAAGAATCAAGAGGCAGACGATCTGGCCAAGATTGGGTCCACTCAGAAACCCATACCCAGCAATGTGTTCCTCGAGCATTTGCGTTCCCCAACGGTGAAAGAAGATCCCTTCCTTGAAGAGCCCCTGCAAGTGGTCAGTCCCTCCGATTCGACTGAAGTCGAGATCCCGACAGTCATTGACTTGGTCATGGAGGTCCTGGCAATCACGCCCGACTGGACGGTGCCTTACATTGCTTACCTGCTCAGACAGGAACTTCCATAAGATGAAGCCGAGGCCCGCTAGATTGTTTGCAGGTCCAAGGCCTTTACAGTGATGGGCGATTAGTTGTACAGAAAGAGCGTCACTGGTGTGACTCAGCGCTGCATCTCTCCGGAGGAAGGTCGGTTGATCTTGGAGGAGATTCACTCGGGAACTTGTGGACACCACGCGTCCTCTCGGACAATCATGGCTAAAGCTTACCGAGCCGGCTTCTTCTAGCCACGTGCCAATGAAGCTGCGCAGGAGATAGTCCAACACTGCGCCGGGTGTCAATTCTATGCAAACTTATCACACAAGCCCGCGTCTGCTCTGAAAACAATTCTATGCTAGACTCTCGTAAGACGATCAAGTTTATGAAAGAGATAGTCTTGAGATATTGCGTGCCCCACAGCATCATTACTAACAACGGCTCAAATTTCGACTCAGAGGAATTCAGAGCATTCTGTGCTGCCCAAGGCACTCAGGTCGACTATGCATCCGTGGCCCACCCACAGTCGAATGGGCAAGCCGAGAGAGCGAATGGACTGATCCTTCAGGTGTTAAAGCCATGACTCATGCGCGATTTGGAGCACGCAGCCGGAGCCAGGGTCACTGAATTGCCGTCAGTTCTGTGGGGCCTAACGACGACTCCCAACCGGTCCACCAATCGCACTCCCTTCTTCATGGTGTATGGAGCTGAAGCTGTCCTGCCGAGTGACCTGCTCCACAATTCGCCCCGAGTGGAACTATATTCCGAAGCTGAAGCAGAGCGGGCGCGGCAAGACACCGTTGATCTCTTGGAAGAAGAAAGGGAGATGGCCCTTATCCGTTCAGCCGCCTACCAGCAGGACCTACGACGTTATCACGACAGGCACATCAGAGGTCGGTCCTTTCAGGAAGGAGATCTTGTGCTCCGAGTGGATTAGCAGCGACCTCATAAGCTTGCTCCTGCGTGGGAAGGTCCTTTTATTGTGTCAAAGGTTCTACATAATGGAGCGTACCGCCTATAGAACCTTATGAAGCAACTAGACGAGCCCCGTGCTTGAAATGCCGACTTGCTCCGACGATTTTATACTTGATATTGGGATGTAATAAAAGCACTCGAGTGATGTTTGATGAATAAAAGCATGACTTTTCCAGTTCTACATTGAGTTCACTCGTACGCATTCTCTGGCTTACGACCCCCAGTGGGTGTATGCCCTTCAACTTAGCTGCGAACCAGCTTTCGCCTAAGTTAAAAATGACTCCGAGTGACGAGCGTTCCTCTCACTTGGGGGCTTAGCTACGAACCAACTTTCGCCTAAGTTAAAAACGACTCCGAGTGACGAGCGTTCCTCTGACTCGGGGGCTTAGCTGCGAACCAGCTTTCGCCTAAGTTAAAAACGACTCCGGGTGACAAGCATTCCTCTCACTCGGGGGCTTAGCTGCGAACCAGCATTCGCCTAAGTTAAAAACGAGTCCGGGTGACGAGCGTTCCTCTCACTCGGGGGCTTAGCTGCGAACCAGCATTCGCCTAAGTTAAAAATGACTCCGAGTGACGAGCATTCCTCTCACTCGGGGCTTAGCTGTGAGCCAGCTTTCGCCTAGGTTAAAATCGACTCCGAGTGACGAGCGTTCCTCTCACACGGAGGCTTAGCTGCGAACCAACTTTCGCCTAAGTTAAAAATGACTCCGAGTGACGAGCGTTCCTCTCACTCGGAGGCTTAGCTGCGAACCAGCTTTCGCCTAAGTTAAAACGACTCCGAGTGAAGAGCGTCCCTCCCACTCGGGGGCTTAGCTGCGAACTAGATTTCGCCTAAGTTAAAAACAACTCCGAGTGAAGAGCGTCCCTCTCACTCGGGGGCTTAGCTACGAACTAGCTTTCGCCTAAGTTAAAAACGACTCTGAGTGAAGAGCGTCCCTCTCACTCAGGAGCTTAGCTGCGAACCAGCTTTCGCCTAAGTTAAAAATGACTCCGAGTGAAGAGCGTCCCTCTCACTCGGGGGCTTAGCTGGGAACTAGCTTTCGCCTATGTTAAAAACGACTCCGAGTGAAGAGCGTCTCTTTCACTCGGAGGCTTAGCTACGAACCAGCTTTCGCCTAAGTTAAAAACGACTCTGAGTGAAGAGCATCCCTCTCACTCGGGGGCTTAGCTGCGAACCAGCTTTCGCCTAAGTTAAACACGACTCCGAGTGAAGGGCGTCCCCCTCACTCGGGGGCTTAGCTGCGAACCAGCTTTCGCCTAAGTTGCATACATCCAAAGACTCAAAAGAAAGCATTCGAATAACTTCAGAAGTTCAAAAGTAAATGCGAGTACTCGGGCCCGAAACCCGAAAGAGTTTAACGGATACAAATCCACTCGGCATACCAAGGCAAATGGGTAAAGCTTAAAGTTTTTCTCACGCTCCAGAGGGGCTGACCGGCTCGACGAAGGCGTCCAGGTCGATGCCATCTAGGATCCGAGTGGCTGCCTCTATGAACGTTTCCATGAAGTCTTCAAACTTGAGCTTCTTCGTGTTGGCGACCTGGAGGGACTTCAGATTCTCATCCTTCGCGTCCTTGTAGTGTACACGGACAAGAGAGAGGGCCACGTCGGCCCCACAGCGGGCAGCTGATTTCTTCCATGCTTGCACTCGGCTTGGAATCTGATTGAGACGAGTCATCATCGCTTCCAGATCAGTATCGAACGTGTCTTCTGGCCACAGTTCCTTGTCGATCCTCCCGAGTGCGCCCCGTAGACGGATGATGTACCCCAGAGCATCTTCAAGGCAAGATTCGAGCCGTAGGATGCCTAGGGCGGCCTTGTCACAGATGATTGACCTGGTGGGATCCAGGTCCCTCTCGATTCTGTCAGTCTCCAGCTCGAAGTCTCAACAGTACTCTGTGAACAAGGAAAGGAGTGAGATGAGTATCAGCATGCATGAAGTTCACTCAGAAATAAGTCAAAACTCGCTCGGATGTTACAAGTTACCTACAAGCTTGGTGTACATCTCCTCCGTGAAGTCTTCTATGTACTTCTCCAGAGAATCCTTCTTTTGGGTAAGCTGGGCGATCTGCTCACTCAAAGTTTTCTTCTCTTGCTCATAAACATTTGCCTAAGCCTTGAGCTTGCCGTCCCACTCGGTCCGTTGCTTCTTGAGCTTGGCCACTTCCTTCTTCGCCTCCTCAGCGGCGATCTTCAGCGACTTGTTTTCTCCTTCAAGCTTCTCGAGCGAGGCCAACTTCTCTTCGGTGGCCTTGGTCTTCTCCCTTGCCACTTTTTGTGCCCCCGCCAGCTCATTGTCCTTGTTTTTGAGTGCCTGCTTCATAGTTTCTAAAGAGACAGAAGTTCTGAGCCGCACTTGGAGTCGATGGTTTTCACTACGCACATCTGTTCGAGTGAAGTCACTCGGTTCAAAGAATGGAAAAAGGTGAAAGCAGAACGCTCAGTAATTAAGGCTTACCTCCCATGGCCTTGAGCTTCGCTTGGACATGAGCTACATTCCTCTTCTCCACTTCCAAGTCCAGTCGGAGTTGGACCGTCTCCTTCTCTAGTGACACATACTGAGTCTCAAGCTCGTAGGTTCTCTGAAACACAAGAGAGAGCAGACCAATTAATGATAAGAAGTACTTCGAGTGCCCTGAGACTAGCACTCCTGAGAGGAACAAGCTTGACCAATACCAGATCCTGAAATACCCTTTGTCAGGGATGAACAAACTTGACCAATACCAGATCCTGAAGTACCCTTTGTCTGGGAGGAACAAGCTTGACTAGTACCAGATTCTGAAGTACCCTTTCAAACAAGTTCTATGACTCCTGCCGACTGCCTACAGTCGACGGAGTCTCGGGGACTACACCCAGTGGGTGCACTCAGCGTGCCCCCACTGGAATGGTATCCACTCGGAATGGTCTGCCTGATCCGAGTGATGGCCAAACAACAACAAAAAAACAAACAAGTTCTAATACTCCCGCCGACTGCCTGCAGTCGACGGCAATCTTGGGGACTACACCCAGTGGGTGCACCGTCCGCCCGATCCGAGTGACGGCCAATAAAAAAAACAAGTTCTAAGACTCCCATCGACTGCCCGCAGTCGACGGCAGTCTCAGGGACTACACCCAGTGGGTGCACTCAGCGTGCTCCCACCGGACGACACACCCAGTGGGTGTACCGAAAGTTTACCGACTGGAATTTCTACAGAAGAAAAATGAATTGGAGATCAACTTACTAGAGCACTTACTCGGACATTCTCCTGGAGAGCAGCACTGGCATCATACGCCAACTTGCCAGCTACACACATCTCCTTCAGATGCTGGGTCATGAGGTCCGCCTGGATCATCGCCTCCTTGCTGGCTCCAGTTTGGTCCTCTGGCACTTTATACAGACTGAATATATTGACGGGAGGAGTCGGAGCCGAGACCAGGGCAGTCGACGGGGCTGTGGCGGGGCCAGCACCGGCCTGAAAAGAACCTTGCCCCAGAGGCACGGTCATGTTAGGCGCAGGGAGAACTTGAGGTGCTTCGCTTGGCGGTGTCTTCTGTGCGGTGGTCTAAAAGGTAGTCGGAGCTGCGGTGACGAGGGCATGTACTAGGGATAGGGTAACAGGCCTGACCTACGGACCCTACCCTAGGACTCCTCATGTCTCATACCGGGCCCCAGGGCCAGATCAACAACCCAGAGTTCTGCAAATTGACATTCACTCAGAATTCGACGAACCACTCGGAAGGGAAGAGTTCACTCGACCAGCTTGTTTCACTCGGAGCACCCGAAAGTCACTCGACCAGAGAAGACCAGGAGACTCCGGGAGCGCAATGGTCGGGACGCACGTTCGCCTGTATTAATTGTAATCAATGCGCCCGTTACCTGGCGCCCTTAAACCCCCTCTTAACCTCTAGTAATGGCGGCATTCATGGGAGGGTTGGCGGCGACTATATAAGCCAGCCCCCAGCTCCATTCCAAGGGTTCGCCTCCTTTGTAATCCAAGTGTAACACCTGCGCCGTAGCTAGGCTCTACCCTCTCATCCGTACCCCTACACACTACTATCAGACTTGCTCCCATGACAGTTGGCGCCCACCGTGGGGCAGGCGTCTAGCGACTTCCGGCGTAGTTGCATTTTTTCGATCATCACCATGGTTTCCGGCGGCGGACTGACTCTGGGCGGCGAGATCCGTTTCGGCGTCCTCAGCTTCGTCGCCGACGATTCGGCATGGCTCCAGGAAGCCCCGCTGGATGTCGAGGCGTTGCCCGTCCGCGGCGCGGCGCACTTTTGCGCGAGTACCTTCGGCGTCCTTCTTCGGCAACCGTCGACTCCTTATCAGTCGACCTCTTCGATCTCCACCAACCGTCGTCGCAAGCGCTCCGGACGCTCGCGGCTTCAGCGGTAGATCAGGCACGCGGTGGCCCTTCAGGCTGCGGCCCCGCAGATCGCGGCAATCGAGCCCGATGAGCCTGTCTTCGATCTGTTCTCCTCCGTGCACGAGCACTCGGAAAGCTTGTCCGAGTGCGAGAGTAGCGATCCCGCTGCAGAGGTGCTGATGGCCGATTCCCCGCCCAGTCCGCCTGGGTACGGCCGCAGCGGCGCGGAGAATGGTGACCCGTCACGCCTTGATGGCGGCGACAGGGACCGACACGACGACGAGTACGTCCTCCGACCTCTCACTCGGCAGCAGGGGAGGAACAGCAGCGCAGGACCAAGCAGGCCCTTCAGACGCCCATCGTTGGGATGACCCCCGAAGCTCAGGCTTTGAAGGCCGTGCGCCAGGCCAACTTGGCTGAGCGCAATCGTCTGGAAGCGCTCCAGAAATCACTCGACGACCGCGCCCGCAGACAGCATCCGCCCAGTTCCAGTCGGCGGCAGCGACAGTTGTTCTCGAATGACCAGCAGCAGAGTTTCCAGGTATTCCGCACTCCTGTCCAGAATCTGGCGGCGGCCACTCGGATAGCAGATTCCATTGAGCCGTCCCGATCCAAGACAGGAGAGGGTCTTCGGCAGATCCGGGCCCTGCTCAAGGCGGCTGAGGAGCAAAATTCGGCAGTATCCCAGTCGCGCAACCGGATTCACAGCAGATCAGTTAGGGCTAACACCGTTCAGTCGGCCCACAACCCAGTGTCCCCAAGGAGAAACAGACACTCGCCTTCGCGGCGAAACGACCAAGACCGCCATCGAGACCAGTACTCGGGGCAGGGTCACAGTCGGAATACGCCTCCGCGGTGTCAGGATGATCGTCGCCGCATGCAGTCGCGCCCACCGCGGGATGGCTCGTACGCGCCCCGGCCGCACGATGCCAGGCGTCCTTACGGCAATGATCGGAGGGCTAGCCCTCCCCGTCATGGTGACGGTTACCGCCAGAGAGAGCCAGTCGACTACCGTGACCCGCAGTTCAACGCGAGATCCGTTCTCGCTCAGAACCTGGTCGACAGAGGCACAGCTCTGAGAGAGAACTTGGACAGAGATCGTCCGAGTGGAAGTGGAGCATACATCTCCGGGCCCGAGTGTTTCAGCAGGGCCATCCGGGCCGCTGAGATCCCGCCTAATTTCAGATTGGCAACTGGAGTAAGCAAGTTCACCGGTGAGTCCAAGCCAGAAACTTGGTTAGAGGATTACCGAGTGGCTGTGCAGATTGGTGGAGGAAATGACTATGTGGCTATGAAGCATTTACCTTTGATGCTGGAAGGGTCCGCCCGTGCCTGGCTCAATCAACTCACTCCGGCCAGCATATACTGCTGGGAAGATTTGGCCCGAGTGTTCATCAAAACATTTGAGGGCACGTGCAAATGACCAGCTGGATTGACTGAGTTGCAGCACTGCGTGCAGAAACCGAATGAAACATTGAGGGAGTACATCCAGCGGTGGACAACCTTGCATCACGTGGTGGAAAACGTCACGGAGCATCAAGCCGTCTGCGCCGTCAAGGCAGGAGTCAGATATCGGGAGCTCATCCTGAAATTTTGTCGGTCAGGATCTCTGACCATGAGCCGAATGATGGAGATTGCCACTCGGTATGCAAACGGAGAAGAGGAAGACTATCTTGGTGTAATAAAAGTACTCGAGTGATATTTGGTGAATAAAAGCAAGACTTTTCCAGTTCCACATTGAGTTCACTTGTACGCATTTTCTGGCTTACAACCCCCAGTGGGTGCACGCCATTCAACTTAGCTACAAACCAGTTTTTGCCTAAGTCAAAAATCTACTCCGAGTGTGAGCATCCCTCTCACTCGGAGGCTTGGCTGCCAACCAACTTTCGCCCAAGTTAAAAACCTACTCCGAGTGAAGAGCATCCCTCTCACTCGGGGACTTGGCTGCGAATCAGCTTCGCCCAAGTTGAAAACCTACTCCGAGTGAAGAGCATCCCTCTCACTCAGGGACTTGGCTGCGAATCAGCTTCGCCCAAGTTAAAAACACTACTCCGAGTGAAGAGCATCCCTCCCACTCGGGGGCTTGGCTGCGAATCAGCTTCGCCCAAGTTAAAAACACTACTCCGAGTGAAGAGCATCCCTCTCACTCGGAGGCTTGGCTACGAACTAGCTTTCGCCCAAGTTAAAAACCTACTCCGAGTGAAGAGCATCGCTCTCACTCGGAGACTTGGCTACGAACCAGCTTTCGCCCAACTTAAAAACCTACTCCGAGTGAAGAGCATCCCTCTCACTCGGGGACTTGGCTGCGAATCTGCTTCGCCCAAGTTAAAAACCTACTCCGAGTGAAGAGCATCCCTCTCACTCGGAGGCTTGGCTGCGTACCAGCTTTCGCCCAAGTTAAAACGCTACTCCGAGTGAAGAGCATCCCTCTCACTCGGGGGCTTGGCCGCGAATCAGCTTCGCCCAAGTTAAAAGGCTACTCCGAGTGAAGAGCATCCCTCTCACTCGGGGGCTTGGCTGCGAACCAGCTTTCGCCCAAGTTAAAAGGCTACTCCGAGTGAAGAGCATCCCTCTCACTCGGGGACTTGGCTGCGAATCAGCTTCGCCCAAGTTAAAAACACTACTCCGAGTGAAGAGCATCCCTCCCACTCGGGGGCTTGGCTGCGAATCAGCTTCGCCCAAGTTAAAAACACTACTCCGAGTGAAGAGCATCCCTCTCACTCGGAGGCTTGGCTACGAACTAGCTTTCGCCCAAGTTAAAAACCTACTCCGAGTGAAGAGCATCGCTCTCACTCGGAGGCTTGGCTACGAACCAGCTTTCGCCCAACTTAAAAACCTACTCCGAGTGAAGAGCATCCCTCTCACTCGGGGACTTGGCTGCGAATCTGCTTCGCCCAAGTTAAAAACCTACTCCGAGTGAAGAGCATCCCTCTCACTCGGAGGCTTGGCTGCGTACCAGCTTTCGCCCAAGTTAAAACGCTACTCCGAGTGAAGAGCATCCCTCTCACTCGGGGGCTTGGCCGCGAATCAGCTTCGCCCAAGTTAAAACGCTACTCCGAGTGAAGAGCATCCCTCTCACTCGGGGGCTTGGCTGCGAACCAGCTTTCGCCCAAGTTAAAAGGCTACTCCGAGTGAAGAGCATCCCTCTCACTCTGGGGCTTGGCTGCGAACCAGCTTTCGCCCAAGTTAAAACGCTACTCCGAGTGAAGATCATCGCTCTCACTCGGAGGCTTGGCTGCGAACCAGCTTTCGCCCAAGTTAAAACGCTACTCCGAGTGAAGAGCATCCCTCTCACTCGGGGACTTGGCTGCGAACCAGCTTTCGCCCAAGTTAAAACGCTACTCCGAGTGAAGAGCATCCCTCTCACTCGGGGGCTTGGCTGCGAACCAGCTTTTGCCCAAGTTAAAACGCTACTTCGAGTGAAGAGCATCCCTCTCACTCGGGGGCTTGGCCGCGAAGCAGCTTCGCCCAAGTTAAAACACTACTCCGAGGGAAGAGCATCCCTCTCACTCGGGGGCTTGGTTGCGAACCAGCTTTCGCCCAAGTTAAATCGCTACTCCGAGTGAAGAGCATCCCTCTCACTCGGGGGCTTGGCCGCGAATCAGCTTCGCCCAAGTTAAAACGCTACTCCGAGTGAAGGGCATCCCTCTCACTCGGGGGCTTGGCTGCGAACCAGCTTTCGCCCAAGTAAACACGCTACTCCGAGCGAAGAGCATCCCTCACACTCGGGGGCTTGGCTGCGAACCAGCTTTCGCCCAAGTTAAAACGCTACTCCGAGTGAAGAGCATCCCTCTCACTCGGAGGCTTGGCTGCGAACCAGCTTTCGCCCAAGTTAAAACGCTACTTCGAGTGAAGCGCATCCCTCCCACTCAGAGGCTTGGCTGCGAACCAGCTTTCGCCAAAGTTAAAACGCTACTCCGAGTGAAGAGCATCCCTCTCACTCGGGGGCTTGGCTGCGAATCAGCTTCGCCGAAGTTAAAACGCTACTCCGAGTGCAGGGCGTCCCTCTCACTCGGATCAGGGAGGAACAAGCTTAACCAGTATCAGATCCTAAGTTCTAAGACTTCCACCGACTGCCCGCAGTCGACGGAAGTCTCGGGGACTACACCCAGTGGGTGCACTCAGCGTGCCCCCACTGGAACGGTATCCACTCGGAATGGTCCGCCCGATCCGAGTGACAGCCGAACACAAAAAAAAAGTAAGTTCTGAGACTCCCGCCGACTGCCCGCAGTCGACGGTAGTCTCGGGGACTACACCCAGTGGGTGCACTCAGCGTGCCCCCACTAGAATGGTATCCACTCGGAACGGTCCGCCCGATCCGAGTGACGGCCAAGCAACAAAAAAAGAGAGCAAGTTCTAAGACTCCCGCCGACTGCCCGCAGTCGACGGCAGTCTCGGGGACTACACCCAATGGGTGCACTCAGCGTGCCCCACTGGAATGGTATCCACTCGGAACGGTCCACCCGATCCGAGTGACGACCGAACAAAAAAAAGAGCAAGTTCTAAGACTCCCGCCGACCGCCCGCAGTCGACAGCAGTCTCGGGGACTACACCCAGTGGGTGCACTCAGCGTGCCCCCACTGGAATGGTATCCACTCGGAACGGTCCGCCCGATCCGAGCGACGGCAAAAAGAAAAAAACACCCAGTGGGTGTACCGGATATTTTCCAACTGAAATTACTACTGAAGAAAAATGACTTGGAGATCAACTTACAAGAGCGCTTACTCGAACGTTCTCCTGGAGAGTGGCACTGGCATCGTACACCAGCTTCCCAGCTACGCACATCTCCTTGAGCCGATGGGTCATCAGCGCGCTCGGATCATCGCCTCCTTGCTGGCTCCAGTTTGGTCCTCCAGCAGCTTGTACAGACTGAAGATATTGACGGGAGGAGTTGGAACCGAGGCCAAAGCAGTCGACGGAGCCGCGGCAGAACCAGCTCCAGCCTGAGAAGAACCCAACCCCGGAGGCACGGTCACGGCAGGTGCAGGGGGAACTTGAGGCGCTTGGCTCGGCGGCGTCTTCCGTGTGGTGGTCTGAGAAGCAGTCGGAGCTGCGGTCCCCTCCTCGGTGTCCTTCCGTAGCGGCCCTTCGTCGTCGTCCCCGACGTGGATGACATCTGCAAGCGATACATTCACTCAACACAATCAGTCACAGTTCACAATTCAATCGGATGGAAACTTTCACTCGGACATCATATGGACCGGAATCCGTCAAGGTGCCGCATGAAGACAAGGCCGTCTAATGACCAGTGAGAGTCCTTGAGCGCCCCTGCAGCACTCAACTCACCTGGGAATTCGCCTTGACTCATCCGCTTAACCTCGACGACCCGTTTCACTCAGATGGAGACTACTCGTTTCACTCGGATGGAGACTACTCATTTCATTCGGATGGAGACTTTCACTCGGACATCATATGGACCGGAATCCGTCAAGGTGCAGCATGAAGACAAGGTCGTCTAATGACCAGTGAGAGTCCTTGAGCGCCCCTGCAGCACTCAACTCACCTGGGAATTCGCCTTGACTCACCCGCCTAACCTCGACCGATTCGGGGGCTAATGACGAGGGCATGTACTAGGGATAGGGTAACAGGCCTGACCTACGGACCCTACCCTAGGACTAATCACGTCTCATACCGGGCCCCAGGGCTAGATCAACAACCCAGAGTTTTGCAAATTGACATTCACTCGGAATTCGATGAACCACTCGGAAGGCAAGAGTTCACTCGACCAGCTTGTTTCACTCGGAGCACCCGAAAGTCACTCGACCAGAGAAGACCAAGAGACTCCGGGAGCGCAACGGTCGGGACGCACGTTCGCCTGTATTAATTGTAATCAATGCGCCCGTTACCTGGCGCCCTTAAACCCCCTCTTAACCCCTAGTAATGGCGTCATTCATGGGAGGGCTGGCGGCAACTATATAAGCCACCCCCAGCTCCATTTGAAGGGTTCGCATCCTTTGTAAACCATACACTCAATCAATAGATCCAGAGCACCGAGACGTAGGGCTATTACCTCCACCGCGGAGGGGCCTGAACTCGTAAATCCGAGTGTAACACCTGTGCCCTAGCTAGGCTCTGCCCTCTCATCTGTACCCGTACACACTACTGTCAGACTTGCTCCCACGACATGCGGTCCCCTTCTCGGTGTCCTTCTGTGGCGGTCCTTCATTGTCGTCCGCGACGTGGATGATTTCTGCAAGCGCTACGTCCACTCGACACAATCAGTCATGACACACAATTCAATCGGATCACAGATCAAAGTAAAAAATGGAATCATTGCTACCTTTCTAAGAAGTGGTCGCGTCCGCCGATTCGGCTTCGACGCGGTCTCCGTCGATCTGCATGGGAGACGTCGTCGAGGTTGCAGCTCTGGTTCATAAGTTTCACTCGGTCAGAAAAGTCCAAAAGTTCACAGAGACAGAAAGGAGTGACGCGACACTCACGTTGAGGCGACGGGCACGGTAACCTTGATCCTGGGTAGAGCCTTCCGAGGTTTGGGCGAGGCGACTTTGAGCTACTTGGCTGTCTTCTCTGTCGGCTCCGGCGTCGATGTCCGAGTGCGCTTCGGAGTCTTAGCACTCGGAGCCACCGTCTTCCCCGAGTGAGCACTCGGATCATGAGTCTGCTTGGAGTGGCGCTCAGCGCGCAAGTCTGGAGACGGGGAAGACTCGACCTCGTCACTTCCTTCCGAGTCGTCGCTTTCCTCCTCGCTGTCCTCCGCATAGCTGTCCTCGACGCTACCATGGTCGCTCCCCACGTCCCCGGCAAGGTGTTCTCCATTTGGCACATGCGAGAGCATCTTCTGGAAATCCTGCAAGACACGAAGAACAGAGACAGTCAGTTCATCCAGCTCACTCGGATAATTTGCGCATAAATAATTCACTCAGAAATGCGTGTCGCACCTCTGATGGTTGGTGCGCGTTGTCGTAGGGCGGGATCCGTCTCGACCCTCGCGGATTGTCGCGTGCGCCAGTGATGTATCTGAGCCACTGCTCCACCGTTTCCTCATCAACATCCTCCGGATGCACTCGGGTTTAGTCATTGGCCCCGACATACCGCCACATGGGATGAGCCCGCTCCTGTAGCGGCTGGATCCGCCGACTGAGGAAGACCTCCAGAAGGTCCAGGCCCGTCACTCCACCCTGAATCAGACCCACTACAGCACTCACCAAGATCCCGACGTCTGTCTTCTCCCCCTTATCAACCGTCAGCGAGGGAGGAGTCTTGACTCTCTCAGACATATAAGGAGGAAGACCAGTCGACGAACCGGCGCAAGGAATGTCATTACAGTAAAACCAGGTCGACTGCCAACCTCTAACCGAATCAGGAAAACACATAGCGGGGAACGCACTCCTACACCTCATCTGGATACCTAAGCCACCGCACAGCGGAGTCACATGGGTCCTCTCTCCATTAGGATCAGCCTTTTTTACCGACTGAGAGCGGCATGTGAAGATATGTTTGAACACCCCCAGTGCGGCTGGCAGCCTAAGAAGTTTTCGCACATGGAAATAAACGCGGCAAGATACACTATGGCATTCGGAGGAAGATGATGGAGTTGGGCCCCGAAAAAGTTCAGGAAGCCGCGGAAGAAGGGATGGGGTGGCATAGAGAAACCTCTCTCCACGTGAGTGGTGAGGAGCACGCGCTCCCCGGGGCGCGGCGCAGGCTCGATCTCCCCCTCCTCCGGCAGCCTCCAGGTCCCGTCGCGCACTAGCCCGTCCATGACGAGCCTACTGATATCCTCCACCATGGTGGTCGGCGGGAGCCAATCGCCCTGGATCCACCCGCGCGGGGGCGCGGCCCTGGAGCTCGACGCCTTCTTCACCTTCGCCGCCTTCTTCGCCCGCTCCAGCTTCGCCGTCTTGTCCTTCGCCATCGCCACAGAGCACTCCGATGCCGAAGTGGATTTGCGCAGAGTGGGGTGCGGGAGAGAAGATTGGGTGGCTGTAGGAGATGAGGAAAAGGGGATCTGGTTCTCTTTCCCTCTCCGGCACGGCAGCCTTTTATACCATCGCCCGCTCCGCTCACCAATCTTCTTTAGCGATTGACGGGCCCGCAGATCCCCTCAAATCTCGCCGGCGGAGATACAACGGTACGTGGAGAAAAGAGGGGCAAAAATCGAGGCGCCACGCCCCACTTTCCCCACTCACCGCGTAGCAACCGTTAGCGCGCGCTCATATCTGATTTCGAATCCCGCGAAATCCAAGATCCAGCAATCCGATTGCTCGTCCTTTAAAGACATTCCAAAGACGCTCGGTTCTGTTTCGTCACCCGACGCGCGATGACTCATTTCACTCGGATGAAGACTTTCACTCGGACATCATACGGTCTAGAATCCGTCAAGGTATCATGCGAAGACAAGGTCGTCTAATGTCCTGTGGGAGTTCTTGAGCGCCCCCGTAGCGCTCAACTCACCTGGGAATTCGCCTTGACTTGACCTGCTTAACCTCGGCCGATTCAGGGGCTAATGACGAGGACACTTACTAGGGATAGGGTAACAGGCCTGACCTACAGACCCTACCCTAGGACACCATACACCTTATACTGGCATCCAGGGCCAGACCAGCAGTCAGATGTTCTGCAGCCTGACATTCGACCGGCCAATTTCACTCGGAGTATTTGTCATTACTCGGTCAGAGAAGACCAGGAGACTCTCCAGGAGCGCAACTGTCGGGACATGCGTCCACCCTCATCAAGTGTAGTTAATGCGCCTGTTACCAGTAACTGGCGCCCTTAAACCCCCTCTTAACTCTTGGTTATGGCGGCAGTCATGGGGGCCTGGCGGACTCTATATAAGCCACCCCTCAGCTCCATTCCAGGGGTTCGCATCTTTTGTAACCTATACACTCAATCAACAGCTCCAGAAGCACCGAGACGTAGGGCTATTACCTCCACCGCGAGGGGCCTGCACTCGTAAATCCGAGTGTAACAACTGCGCCGTAGCTAGGCTCTGCTCTCCAATCCGTACCCCCATACACTACTATCAGACTTATAGCCACGACAGATAGAGATGAATAAGATAAGTCAAAAATGGAGAAAGTCTCACATCAACGAGGCTAATCAACGGGCTATGGAGATGCCCATCAATTGATGTCAATGCGAGGAGTAGGGATTGCCATACAACAGATGCACTAAGAGCTATAAGTGTATGAAAGCTCAACATGAAAACTAAGTGGGTGTGCATCCAACTTGCTTGCTCATGAAGACCTCGGGCATTTGAGGAAGCCCATCATCGGAATATACAAGCCAAGTTCTATAATGAAAAATTCCCACTAGTATATGAAAGTGACAAAATAGGAGACTCTCTATATGAAAAACATGGTGCTACTCTGAAGCACAAGTGTGGAAAAGGATAGTAACATTGCCTTTCTCTCTTTTTCTCTCATTTATTATAAGTTTTTTTCATGGCTCTTTTTTGCCTCTTTTTTTCTCTATTTTCTCTCTTTTTTTCATTTTTTTAATTTAGAACGATCTCATGGACCTCATCCCCACTTTTTCGAGGACTCATTAGTCTCCATCATTCTTACCTCACTGGGACAATGCTCTAATAATGATGATCATCACACCTCTATTTACTTACAACTCAACATTACAACTCGATACTAAAACAAAATATGACTCTATATGAATGCCTCCGACAGTGTACCAGGATGTGCAATGATGCTAGCGTAACATGTATAACAATGATGAACGGTGGCTGAGCCACAAATACTATGTCAGCTATATGATCATGCAAAGCAATATGACAATGATGATGTGTGTCATAACAAAACGGAACGGTGGAAGTTGCATGGCAATATATCTTGGAATGGCTATGGAAATGCCATGATAGGTAGGTATGGTGGCTGTTTTGAGGAAGATATAAGGAGGCTTATGTGTGATAGAGCGTATCATATCACGGGGTTTGGATGCACCGGCGAAGTTTGCACCAACTCTCGATGTGAGAAAGGGCAATGCACGGTACCGAAGAGGCTAGCAAATTGCAGAAGGGTGAGAGTGCGTATAATACATGGACTCACATTAGTCATAAAGAACTCACATACTTATTGCAAAAGTCTATTAGCCCTCGAAGCAAAGTACTACTATGCATGCCCCGAGAGGGATAGATTGGTAGGACAAGGTCCATCGCTCGTCCCCGACCGCCACTCATATGGTAGACAATCAATAATAAATCATGCTCCAACTTCTTAGCATAATGACAGATCATACGTGCATGCTTCGGGAATCACAAACCTTAACACAATTGTTCTTACTAAACCACAATTATCTACTAATACATCCCCCATATTACCACCTTAATATCGCAAAACTATTGTAAGGAATCAAATTTATCATATTCAGTGATCTACATGAAAGTTTTTATTATATCTCTCTTGAATACCTATCATATCTGGACCAAACTCATAACCCATACATATTACCATTGCTATCATGAGACTCTCAAAAATATATAAGTGAAGCATGAGAGTTCAACTATTTCTTTAACATATCATCACCGCCGTGCTCTAAAAGATATAAGTGAAGCACTAGAGCAACTGCCTAGCTCAAAAGATATAAGTGAAGCACATAGAGTATTCTAATAAATCACGAATAATGTGTGTCCCTCTCAAAAAGGTGTGTTCAGCAAAGATAATTGTGACAAACTAAAAAGAAAACAAAATATTTCACAAGACGCTCCAAGTAAAACACATATCATGTGATGAATAAAAATATAGCTCCAAGTGAGTTACCGATAGATTGTAGACGAAAGAGGGGATGCCTTCCGGGGCATCCCCAAGCTTAGACGCTTGAGTCTTCCTTGAATATTACCTTGGGGTGCCTTGGGAATCCCCAAGCTTAGGCTCTTGCCGCTCCTTATTCCTTTATCCATCGTAGTCTCACCCAAAACTTGAAAACTTCAGCACACAAAACTCAACAGAAACCTCGTGAGATCCGTTAGTATAACAAAAAAATGTTTAACTTTAGGTACTGTAGTAAATTGATTCATATTTAATATTGGCATAATGCTACTGTACTCCAACTTCTCCATGACTCATACCCCCCGATATGATCCATAGATTCATCAAAATAAGCAAACTATGCAACAAAAACAGAACCTGTCTAAAACAGAACAGTCTGTAAAGATCTATTTAAAAGCGATACTTCTATAACTCCAAAATTCTGAAAAATTAGGACAGCGTGGGAAATTCATATACCAATACTGTGTAACAATTTCAGATTTTTATGACGCTCCAGTACAGAATCAAAATTCCAGCACTGGACGCAAAACTTTCTGTTTTCCAAACAACATCAATTATACTATCTTCCAAATCATCCCAAAGGCATTACTTGGCACAAACACTAATTAAAACATAAAAACACAATCATAACAGAAGCTATAATCATGCAAACACTCAAAAACAGTAGGTAAAAGCAAAATTTTATTTTATTCATTGGGTTGCCTCCCAACAAGCGCTATTGTTTTATGCCCCTAGCTAGGCATAATGCATAGTTTCAAGTGTTGTCATCCTTGGTTTTGATATCCTTAGGTGTGTGATTTTCAGGAGGTTTTTCAAAAACGATGGGGAACACATCATCAACCAAAATACTAGGGTTATTAAGGCTACCTTCTTCAAACCCCTCTTGGTTCCCCTTTACGATCCAAGCATATTTACGATTAATGACATTAAAAACTTGTTGGATGATATGTATGGGAGAAACTTCCTTTTTAATATTTTCATCAAAAGTATGTTGATCGTGAAAAACATATCGCAACATATATTCCTCAATATATAAACTTTCATCTATCACAGTATTTTCTTGATTCATATTATAGAAATCAAAGATCTCTCTAGCTTCTCGCACTATGTAATCATACTCATCCATAAGGATAAGAGCAGCTATCTTTTTAGCTTTGGTGTTATTTATAACCGGCAACTCATAAAACAATCTTTGCAAGGTAGGATGAGTATGGATGAATCTTCTTTCAAGTTTAAGAATGAGTGCGGAGATAGCCTCCCCATAACTGGTGGTTCTTTTAAGAATTGGGGTGTCATTACAAACCAAAGTTCCTGTGCAATTAAAGAACTCTTGAATAATATTCTTCCCTATGACATTTCCACTCCCTACTACAAAATTTTTTGAGTCTAAATTTGAGGGAATTTCTATCTTAGGAATTTTAGCATCCTCATCTTTTTCAATAACAAAATCAGACATAGTGGCAACTTTAAGCAAACTAGCAAACAGGCAAATAAAATATTTTTATGTTTTTGTAAAAAAAATAGAAGTGCGGGAGATGAAAATGAGAGGCAAATGCAAATAAAAGGCAAATAAAGTAAATGCAAGTGAATGATAATTTGTGCCAAGGTACTTGGTAATTTTGATGATCTCTCCCCGGCCACGGCGCCAGAAATTCTTCCTGCTACATGTAGTCTGCGTTGGTATTTCCCCGAAGAGGAGAGGTGTAACACCCCTGTGTAATGAGCTACAGTAATCCATCATGACAATGCCAAGTCACTTTGTTTTGCAAGGCTTAATCATCTATGGTTCATATCTCATTTAAAATTCCATTTCAAACTTAAATTCAAATAGCAAGTGAAATTTGAAAAGCTACAAACTTGTATGAAAAATAATTCATGTTTTAGACAATACTTAATAGATAATTAATGTTAAGGAAAACAATATCCCTTGTTTGCTCATTTGGGAGCTAGCCCCCAAAAACAGTGACCAAAACAGCCCCATTAATCCATTTTCATTTATACAAAATTCAAATGAAATCATCTTGCCTCCAAACTTTTTGTGGTAGTGCCATAAATCACAAAGATTTATGTGTCCGAGTCCCACATTTTTCAAAAGTGGATTGGCAGCCCAAATATTTCCTAAACCATTTCTGTAAATGAAAAATAGAGAACAGAAAAAGGGAAAATAGGGGAAAAGAGAAAACCCTCTGTACACTGGGCCTAAGTGCACAGTGCACCGGCCCAGCCCGTCCCTCTCTCTCCTTCTACCTCTCGCCCTCTCTCCTATGCGTGTCGCCGCGCGCGCGCCCGAGCCGGCGATGGGCACGCGTCGGCCATCCCCCGGTGCCGTCATCGCCGTGGGGGGATAAGGTCGACCGCTGGGCACTCCCAGGCGAACCCTAGCCCCACTTCCCCCTCCTCCTTCGCTCTCTCCATCGATCTGGAGGAGCTCCCGATGCAGCCGTCGCCGTTCACCATCGATCCTGTGGTCGCTGGCCTCCCCGCTCCTCGCCAGCGTGTCCCCGCGCACCGCCCGCGTCCGCTACATCGTTTGCGACAACGAACCCGAGCAGAGAGCCACCGCAATGGCCACTCCGACCTCATCTGCCTCCTCTGCGCCGATGGACCTTGTCGTCGATTCCGGCGTCGTCGAGCCTCCCACGAGCCCGCTTTGCTCACCTACAGGACCGCTGTGAGCCCCTCTTCCTTTCCCTTCTTCTAGCGCTCGTTTTTGTCGCCCTTAGCCGTCACTTCCGTCATGGCCGAGCTCGCCGCCGTCGAGCTTGTCGCAGTCGCGCTCACAGGCAGCCGCGCTCGCTCCTAGGCAGCGCATCGAGCTCCTGGTGCTTCCAGGAGCCCAACGCACGCACGCACGCTCCTTCCCGTACTCCCCAGCGTCGATCCCGAGCTCGACCGAACTCCGGCGTCCACCGTGGTCGTCACTGCCATCGTTCTAGCCCACCTCCGGTCGCGCCACCGCCACCAAACGATGCGGCGTCGAATGCCCGTTCGAACGCGCCTAGCCACACACCTCCCCGTGCCCTGTGGCCAAATCCCGACGGTTGTCCGTGAGCGCCACCGTGGTTTTTGGTCGACGGAGCCAACTCCGGCGCCGCCGCCGACGTAGCACGGCCTGGGGCCCACTTTGGGTCACTGCCAGTGGGTCCCAGGGGCCCCGTTGACCGCGCTGACCTTGTCAACTGTGCTGACTGGGCAACCCCAGTCACTGACATGTGGACCCCACCCGCTAATTAAACTGGTTTTGTAAAATAACTTAATCTGCTAATTAGTTTAGTCACTGACATAGGGGCCTCACCATATAATTAACCCCGTTAATTAAACTAATACACTAATTAGCCTACTGGGTATGACAGGTGGGTCCAGCCCACTGTTTAAATGGATAGGGCCGGCCCAGTCAGCTGCCGAGTCAGCAGCTGGGCCCACCAGTCAGCCTCTGCTGACTGGGCAGTTGACCCAGTCAACTGGGCCCACTGTCAGCCCCTGTGTGCATAGCTAGGTGCACTGCACCGGGTGCACCTAACAATTTCCCATTTAATTTCGAAATAATAATAATTCCAGAAAATCATTTAAACTTTGAAAAATCATAGAAATTAATCTGTAACTCAGATGAAAATAATTTATATATGAAAAATGATCAGAAAAACAAGACGAATCCGAATACGCCATCCATATACCTGCCACACCCCTCCAACACTGCAAACATAGAACCTTGCCCTCCGGAACGCCTGACCGATAATTGCCTAAAGCCGGGAAAATATTCCCAGATATTTTCCCGCTCCATCTGTAACGTGTAGCACTGCGTTAGGTCACCCCTAGCTTAGCATATTGCCATGTCATGCATTGTGCTGCATTTGTTTGCTTTGTATTTATTGTTTCTTCCCCCTCTTCTCTCCGGTAGACTTCGAGATTGACGCTGCTCCCGAGTACGACTACGCTCCTGACGTCCAGCCCCTCTCAGCAGAGCTTCCAGGCAAGCAAAACCCCCTTGATCATTCCTATATCGCCCATTCTTTTTCTCCCATGCTTGCATTAGATTTTGCTACTGTATTTGATTGCTCCTATTCTGATGCATAGCCTGATTTTGTAACCTGCTGTTGATACTTTACCTGTTGTCCTATATGTTTAGTATAGTCTGGTTAGTGATCCATCAGTGGCCCTACACCCTTGTCCGTGTTGCCAGGCTTTACTACCAGAAGATTCGATCAGTGTGATCGACGTGCAGAGACCGACACCGCACCGCACACCCCCTTAGTTGTACGACTTTGTAGAGCTACTATCGAGTGCCGAGGGTGATACCTCCTACCTTACTCCTGATGATATCTCTGTAGTGTAGTTAGTCGGTTGTGGGTTACCGAGGGTGATTCCTCTTTCACCACCACCGATGATGCCCCTGTCGTGCAGCCCCTCAAGTGTGAACCCATCGAGGGTGATTCCTCCAAGTTCACCTTGATGGTTACATCAAGTGGGAATCCATCGAGGGTGATTCCTCGGATTTCCCCCTTGATGTTACGGACACATTGTTACCTTTAACAGTTACACCTTTTAACTATTTCTGCGGGACTGAAGGGACAGGCGGTACCACCCCGGTAGAGGTGGACCTGAGTTCCCGACAATCTCCTGTGAAGTCGGGTTGACCTGGAGGGTACCCAGGATATAATTACGTGGCACGGCCGGGCAGGCAGCGACCGCCCTAGAGAGGGATGGGCCTGGCCCTTGCCGTAAGTTCGCGAGACGGGGCGACAGGAGCACTGATCGTCACCGCGAGCTCCCAATACACTAACGGTTTGGATATATGATCTGAGTATGCCTCTGGCCTTTTCGCACTAACCAGCACGTGGGATAAGTTATGGGCACTCGGCGTCGTATGATTCTCCCGAAAGCTCTGTCAGACGTCCAGTTTAGCATTGTGGCCGGGCCGGATCGTGCCATCCAGGCAGAGGTGGCGCTGGTATCCCCCTGCACACAACGACCCGGAGTGCAAAGGGCGATGGGCCCAAGACCCCTGAGCGCTTAGGATGTAGACCGGCGGGGACCTCTCTGTGGAGCCTAGGTAGGACTACGGCGTGTCGATCAGCCGAGGCCGGGCATGACCAGGAAAAGTGTGTCCAGCCAGAGTTAATCGAGCGTGATGGGTAAGTTGGTGCACCCCTGCAGGGAAGTTATCTATTCGAATAGCCATGTCCATGGTAACAGGACGCTCGGAGTTGTATCCCGATCTACTACAACTAGAACTGGATACCTGTGATACTAAATTGATATGATGGCTCTGAGATCACATTCTCGCAGGGAGTCGAGGAAGGATCTCTGGGCGTTACTAATATATACTTGTTACTATATTATATGTTACTCTATTCTCTTCTGTTGCTGCAAGACGCTGGAAGATGCTAGTCTTCGATAGGCTAGGCATTCCCTTCTATTCTGGTATTTCTGCAATATAGTCCACAGATACAACCCCTTCCCTTTGATACCGATGCATACTTAGCATAGATCTGATGTAAGTCTTGCGATTACTTTGGATAAGTACTCACGGTTGCTTTGCTACCTTTTTCCCCATACCCGATTGCTGCGATCAGATGACAGAGCCCCGGAGCCAGTTGTTCCCGCCGACGACTACTACTACACCGACGGAGCCCAGGAGCCGGAGATCCTCGATGGTGCCTACTACTATGTGGAGACCGACGACCAGGAGTAGTTTAGGAGGCTCCCAGGTAGGAGGCCTGCGCCTTTTCGATCTAGTTGTCGTTGTTTTGCTCAGCCTTCTTAAGGCAAACTTGTCTAATTATGTCTGTACTCAGATACCGATGCTTCCGCTGACTCTTGTGTAATTCGAGCTTATGTATTCGAGCCCTCGAGGCCCCTGGCTTGTAATATAAAGCTTGTATTATTTTTATTTTATGTCTAGAGTTGTGTTGTGATATCTTCCCGTGAGTCTTTGATCTTGATCATGCGCATTTGCGTGTATGATTAGTGCACGATTGAGTCGGGGGCGTCACAAGTTGGTACCAGAGCCTACTGCCTGTAGGAAGCCCCTTTCCAACTCCTTGGCCGAAGTTGAGTCTAGTCTTTGAAAAACTGTTTTACTAACATGGCTGTGTGGCTTACGGGCCCACGTCGCCAATGGATGGGTTAGGATCTTTTATTCCTCTCCTTTACTCTGGGACTCAGATCTCTCTTAATTTCGGGTTAAAGATTTTGCTAACTCTAACATTAGGTTCTCGTGATCACATCCACCCGGAGAGCTGGATTATCTGTAAATATTTCATAAAATGTCTGATACATCATTCACACACTGTCTTTTGACATCTTTGAAATCGACAAGTCACTTCGCAAGGGTTTCATTCGTCCAAGTTCCTCTGCTTGGGGAGCCCCTTCTCTCTTTGTCAAGAGGAAAGATGGTACAAACTGGTTGGTCCAAGATTACCGACCTATCAACCAGGCAATCATTCAGAATAAGTATCCGCTTCCTCGGATCAACGATCTGTATGATCAACTTGCTGGTTCCTCTGTATTCTCTAAACTTGATCTGCGGTTGGGTTACCACCAGATCCGAGTTCGTGAAGAGGATATTCCCAAGACTGCCTTCGTTACTCGTTGTGGTTCATACGAGTACACCATCATGTCATTTGGTTTAACCAATGCTACAGCAACGTTCTCCCGATTGATGAATTATATCTGCATGGATTACCTCGACAAGTTCATTGTGGTTTATATGGATGATATATTGGTATATTCCAAGAATAAGGAAGAACATGCTGAACATCTTCGTCTTGTTCTGGAAAAGCTTCGAGAGCATCAGCTAAATGCCAAATATTCCAAGTGTGAATTCTGGTTATCTGAAGTGACCTATCTTGGTCATGTGATTTCCAAGGATGGTATTGCTGTTAATCCAGAACGAGTTCAGGCTATTCCTGACTGGACTCCTCCGAAGAATGTCAAGCCTCCATGGTTAGCCACAACGTCACCATTGAAATTGAAGGGTTGGAATTCCATGTCTCTCCCATTATTTTGAAGTCTTCCAATATTGACCTCATTCTGGGAATGGATTGGTTGAAAGCTCATACTGCTTCAATCGATTGTGCCTCTAAAACCGTCCAACTCCTACATCCTTCGGATGAGATAGTAAACTACTATGCTCGTCTTATTCGAAGTACTGAAGCCCAGATTTATTCTTTGAATGCGTTGAACACTTCACCTCTTGAGGGAATTGAAAACGTTCCAGTCGTTCGCGACTTCCAAGATGTATTTCCAGAAGAACTTCCAGGAATACCCCGATCTCTTTACTTCTACCTCTGAATTCTCGGGACGAGAATTTCTTTTAGAGGAGGAGAATTGTAACACCCATGTGTAATGAGCTACAGTAATCCATCATGATAATGCCAAGTCACTTTGTTTTGCAAAGCGTAATCATATTTGGTTCATATCTCATTTAAAATTCCATTTCAAACTTAAATTCAAATACTAAGTGAAATTTGACAAGCTACAAACTTGAATGAAAAATAGTTCATGTTTTAGACAATATTCAATAAATAATTAATGTTAAGGAAAACAATATCACTTGTTTGCTCATTTGGGAGCTAGTCCCCAAAAACACTGACCAAAACAGCCCCATTAATCCATTTTCATTTATACAAAATTCAAATGAAATCATCTTGCCTCCATACTTGTTGTGGCAGTGCCATAAATCACAAAGAATTTATGTGGGACCTAGTCCCACATTTTTCAAAAGTGGATTGGCAGCCCAAATATTTCCTAAACCATTTCTGTAAATGAAAAACAGAGAACAGAAAAAGGGAAAATAGGGGACAAGAGAAAACCCTCTGTACACTGGGCCTAAGTGCACAGTGCACCGGCCCAGCCCGTCCCTCTCTCTCCTTCTACCTCTCACCCTCTCTCCTATGCGTGTCGCTGCGCGCGCACCCAAGCCGGCGATGGGCACGCGCCGGCCATCCCCCGGCGCCGTCGTCGCCGTGGGGGGATAAGGTCGACCGCAGGGCACCCCCAGGCGAACCCTAGCCCCACTTCCCCCTCCTCCTTCGCTCTCTCCATCTATCCGAAGGAGCTCCCGACGCAGTCGTCGCCGTTCGCTGTCGATCCCGCGGCCACTGGCCTCCCCGCTCCTCGCCAGCGTGTCCCCTTGCACCGCCCGCATCCGCTATGTCGTCTGCGACAATGAACCCGACCCGGGAGCCACCGCAATGGCCCCTCTGACCTCGTCTTCCTCCTCTGCGCCGACGGACCTCGCCGTCGATTCCGGCGCCGTCGAGCCTCCCATGAGCCCGCTTTGCTCACCTGCAGGACCGCTGTGAGCCCCTCTTCCTTTCCCCTCTTCTAGCGCTCATTTTTATCACCCTTAGCCGTCGCTTCCGTCATGGCCGAGCTCGCTGCCATCGAGCTCGTCGCAGTCGCGTTCACAAGCAGCCGCGCTCGCTCGTAGGCAGCGCATCAAGCTCCTGGTGCTTCCAGGAGCCCAACGCGCACACGCATGCTCCTCCCTGTACTCCCCAGCGACGATCCCGAGCTCGACCGAACTCCGGCGTCCACCGCGGTCGTCGCTGCCGTCGTTCTAGCCCACCTCTGGCCGCGCCACCGCCACCAAACGACGCGGCGTCAAACGCCCGTTCGAACGCGCCTAGCCACGCACCTTCCCGTGCCCTGTGGCCAAATCCCGACAGCCGTCCGTGCGCGCCGCCATGGTTTTTGGTCGACGGAGCCAACTCCGGCGCCGCCGCCGACGTGGCACGGCCTGGGGCCCACTCTGGGTCACTGCCAGTGGGTCCCAGGGGCCCCGTTGACCACGTTGACCTGGTCAACTGTGCTGACTGGGCAACCCCAGTCACTGACATGTGGACCCCACCTGCTAATTAAACTGGTTTTATAAAATAACTTAATCTGGTAATTAGTTTAGTCCCTGACATAGGGGCCCCACCCTCTACTTAACCTCGTTAATTATACTAATACACTAATTAGCCTACTGTGTATGACAGGTGGGTCCAGCCCACTGTTTAAATGGATAGGGCTGGCCCAGTCAGCAGCTGGGCCCACCAGTCAGCCACTGCTGACTGGGCAGTTGACCCAGTCAACTGGGCCCACTGTCAGCCCCTGTGTGCATAGCTGGGTGCACTGCACCGGGTGCACCTAACAATTTCCCATTTAATTTAAAATTATAATAATTCTAGAAAATCATTTAAACATTGAAAAATCATAGAAATTAATCTGTAACTCGGATGAAAATAATTTATATATGAAAAATGATCAGAAAAATAAGACGAATCCGAATACGCCATCCATATACCTGCCACACCCCTCCAACACTGCAAACATGGAACCTTCCCCTCCGGATCGCCTGACCAATAATTGCCTAAAGCCGAGAAAATATTCCCAGATATTTTCCCGCTCCGTCTGTAACATGTAGCACTGCGTTAGGTCACCCCTAGCTCAGCATATTGCCATGTCATGCATTGTGCTGCATTTGTTTGCTTTGTATTTATTGTTTCTTCCCCCTCTTCTCTCTGGTAGACTACAAGATTGACGCTGCTCCCGAGTACGACTACGCTCCTGACGTCCAGCCCCTCTCAGCAGAGCTTCCAGGCAAGCAAAACCCCCTTGATCATTCCTATATCGCCCATTCTTTCTCTCCCATGCTTGCATTAGATTTTGCTTGTGTATTTGATTGCTCCTATTCTGATGCATAGCCTGATTTTGTAACCTGCTGTTGATACTTTACCTGTTGTCATATATGCTTAGTATAGTCTGGTTAGTGATCCATCAGTGGCCCTACAACCTTGTCCGTGTTGCCAGGCTTTACTACCAGAAGATTCGATCAGTGTGATCGACGTGCAGAGACCGACACCGTACCGCACACCCCCTTAGTTGTACGACATTGTAGAGCTACTATCGAGTGCCGAGGGTGATACCTCCTACCTCACTCCTGATGATATCTCTGTAGCGTAGCTAGTCGGTTGTGGGTTACCGAGGGTGATTCCTCTTTCACCACCTCCGATGATGCTTCTCTCGTGCAGCGCCTCAAGTGTGAACCCATCGAGGGTGATTCCTCCAAGTTCACCTTGACGGTTACATCGAGTGGGAATCCATCAAGGGTGATTCCTCGGATTTCCCCCTTGATGTTACGGACACACTGTGTCGGTGTATAAAACATGGGTATTTTAAACCTTGACTTATGCACAGACAGTAGCGGCTTCCTTGCCGGCCATGCTTTGCCGGGGACCACCAAGACCAAGACTTAGAACCCAGTTGCGGAAGCCACTGGGGAGAAGCTCAAGACAAAACATCAACAAGCACTCAACTAGTACCGAAGATGAAGACATTCCTTGCCGGCAAGGATGAACCGGCATGGTGAAGACCCGGCAAGCTCCGTACCGACAAGCTTCTGCCAGCCCTCCAGCGCTCCACCACTCCACCTCACCGGACAGGTGCTCGCTAGAGGATGAGGTGTCGACCGCGCAGGCTGGTTGGTAAGGCTTGTCGGGCACGTGTCAGCACACTAGGACAGGATTTGCCTCTAATGACACCCGTCCAGCAGGCATGTCAGCATACACTAGTAGAAAAAGGGCATATAGTCCCGGTTCCCAACCCCCATTAGTCCCGGTTTTCCCAACTGGGACTATGGATTCGGGACTAAAGGCATGATCCTTTAGTCCCGGTTGTCACAACCGGGAGTAATGGTCCTCCAGGCTAAAAAATAATAATGCCTCCCACCAATGCAACTCGGGGGATTCGAACTCAAGACCTCATGTATTGCCTCGTGCGTAGCTTACCACCCCACCTACACAGCACATGTGACTTTGGATGGGATGCTTTCCTTTTGAACTAGCCTATGGAGGACCTTGAGTCCTGGTTGGTGTTATCAACCGGGGCTAAAGGGTCCTTTAGTCCGGGTTGATAATACCAACCGGGACTAAAGGTAGACCCTTTAGTCCGGGTTAGTGTTATCAACCGGGACTAAAGGGTCAAGGCCTTTAGTCCCGGTTGGTAACACCAACCGGGACTAATGTAGGACCTTTAGTCCTGGTTGGTGTTACCAATCGGGACTAAAGGTCCTCTAACACCCATGAAACTTGGAACCGGGACTAATGCTCATATTAGTCCCGGTTCCAACTCTAGCCGAGACTAATGTGCTGAACCAAAGGTCCTTTCTCTACTAGTGATAATACGAGGTAGCTGGGCAAGCGGTGCAGAAACCTTGTCGGGGCTACCTCTCCACATGACACCTAACGGTGCATTTAATGCTTTTGTCCTTAACTGGCAAAATTAGGTATGATAGCACTGTTTGCTATCTAATCATTTTGTAATTACTGTTTTGCCACTGTGGTGACCCCTTGAGCTATAAAAGGAGGGCCAAGGCAACGGTTAGAGGGATTTGGACCCCTTTTCAAACACTTGCACGTCTCGCGTAGCAGCACTCCCCGCACCTTGCCGGGAGAAGCGCTCTCTGTATTCGTGCTTTCATACATCCAATACACCAAAGGCAGGAGTAGGGTTTTACGCTTCTCAGCGGCCCGAACCTGGGTAAATCCCTTGCGTCTTCCATTGTTCATGCTCTTTGTGCACGTTGATCCCCCTTGCCGAACCACAAGGGGCTAGATGGCCCCATAGATGGTCGTACCCACGACACACTGTTACCTTTAACTGTTGCCCCTTTTAACTGTTACTGCGGGACTGAAGGGACAGTCGGTACCACCCCAGTAGAGGTGGACCTGAGTTCCCGACAGTCTCTTGTGAAGTCGGGTTGACCTGGAGGGTACCCGCGAGATAATTACGCAGCACGGCCGGGCAGGCAGCGACTGCCCTAGAGGGGGATGTGCCTGGCCCTTGCTGTAAGTCCGCGAGACGGGGCGACAAGAGCACTGATCGTCATCGCGAGCTCCCAATACACTAACGGTTTGGATATATGATCTGAGTTGGCCTCTGGCCTTTTTGCACTAACCACCACGCGGGATAAGTTATGGGCACTCGGCGTCATACGATTCTCCCGAAAGCTCTGTCAGACGTCCAGTTCAGCATTGTGGCCGGACCAGATCGCACCATCCAGGCAGAGGTGGCACTGGTATCCCCCTGCGCACAACGACCTGGAGTGCAAAGGGCGATGGGCCCAAGACCCCTGAGCGCTTAGGATGTAGACTGGTGGGGACCTCTCTGCAGAGCCTAGGTAGGACTACGGCGTGTCGATCAGCCGAGGCTAGGCATGACCAAGAAAAGTGTGTCCGGCCAGAGTTAATCGAGCATGATGGGTAAGTTGGTGCACCCCTGCAGGGAAGTTATCTATTCGAATAGCCGTGTCGACGGTAACAGGACGCTCGAAGTTGTATCCCGATCTACTACAACTAGAACTGGATACCTGTGATACTAAATTGATATGATGGCTCCGGGATCGCTTTCTCGCAGGGAGTCGAGGAAGGATCTCTGGGCGATACTAATATATACTTGTTAATATATTATATGTTACTCTACTCTCTTCTGTTGCTGCAAGACGCTGGAAGATGCTTGTCTTCGATAGGCTAGGCCTTCCCCTCTATTCTGGTATTTCTGTAGTATAGTCCACAGATACAACCCCTTCCCTTTGATACTGATGCATACTTAGCATAGATCTGATGTAAGTCTTGCGAATACTTTGGATGAGTACTCACGGTTGCTTTGCTACCTTTTTCCCCATACCCGATTGCTGCGATCAGATGACAGAGCCCCGGAGCCAGCTGTTCCCGCCGACGACTACTACTACACCGACGGAGCCCAGGAGCCGGAGATCCTCGATGGTGCCTACTACTACGTGGAGACCGACGACCAGGAGTAGTTTAGGAGGCTCCCAGGCAGGAGGTCTGCGCCTTTTCGATCTAGTTGTCGTTGTTTTGCTCAGCCTTCTTAAGGCAAACTTGTCTAATTATGTGTGTACTCAGATACCGATGCTTCAGCTGACTCTTCTGTAATTCGAGCTTATGTATTCGAGCCCTTGAGGTCCTTGGCTTGTAATATAAAGCTTGTATTATTTTATTTTGTGTCTAGAGTTGTGTTTTGATATCTTCCCATGAGTCTCTGATCTTGATCGTGCGCATTTGCGTGTATGATTAGTGCACGATTGAGTTGGGGGCGTCACAAGAGGATGATGCAGTACAGTAGAGATAAGTATTTCCCTTGGTTAAGAACCAAGGTTATCAATCCAGTAGGAAAACCAAGCAAAATTCCGTTAAGTGCACCTGTACACAAAAAAGCAAACACTTGCACCCAACGCAAATAAGAGGGTTGTCAATCCTCTTAGCGGTTATTTGCAAGGATTAAATCTTATCGAGGTAAATAGATAAACTAAAATACTAATTAAAATAAAAGTAAATAAATTGCAGCAAGGTATTTTTAGGTTTTTTATATGATAAAGATAGACCCAGGGACCATAGTTTTCACTAGAGGCTTCTCTTTCGAGCACAGAAACATACGGTGGGTAAACAAATTACTGTTGGGCAATTGATAGAAAAGCAAATAATTGTGACGGATTCATGGCAATGATCATGTATATAGGCATCGCGTCCGAGACAAGTAGACCGACTCCTGCCTGCATCTACTACTATTACCCCACTCATCGACCGCTATCCAGCATGCATCTAGAGTATTAAGTTAATAAAAACAGAGTAACGCCTTAAGCAAGCTGACATGATGTAGAGAAGCAAATACAAGCAATATGAATAAACCCCATCTTTTTATCCTTAATGGCAACAATACAAATACGTGTCATGTCCCCTTCTATCACTGGGATTGAGCACCGCAAGATTGAACCCATCACAAAGCACCTCTCCTATTGCAAGATAAATCAATCTAGGAGGCCAAACTAAACCGATAGATCGGAGAGAAATACAAAGCTATAACAATCATGCATAAAAGAGTTCAGAGATGACTCAAATATTTCTCATGAATAATCTGATCATAAACTCACAATTCATCGGATCCCAACAAACACACCGCAAAAGAAGATAACATCGGATAGAACTCCAAGAACATCGAGGAGAACATTGTATTGAAGATCAAAGAGAGAGAAGAAACCATCTAGCTACTAGCTATGGACCCGTAGGTCTATGGTAAACTACTCACACATCATTGGAAGGGCAGCAAGGTTGATGTAGAAGCCCTCCGTGATCGATCCCCCCTCCGGCAGAGTACCGGAAAAGGCCTCCAGATGGGATCGCGGATGAACAGAGGCTTGCGGCGGAGGAAAGGTTTTATCTTCTGGCTCTCTGGGGGTTTCCCAATATTTGTGAATTTATAGAAGTGGAATTGGGTCAAACGGAGTCACGTGGGCCCCACAAGGCAACAGGGCACGCCCTGTTGCCTTGTGAAACCTCCGTGAGGCTTCTGGCCTCCTCCGAAAGCTTCCAAGGTTTCTTTTGTCCAGAAAAAAAACCTCCAAAAAGTTTCATGGCATTTGAAGTTCATTTGGTACTATTTCTCTGAAAAGCCAAAAACAAGCAGAAAACAGCAACTAGCACTGGGCACTAGGTTAATAGGTTAGTCCCAAAAATGATATATAATTGCATATAAAAACATCCAAGATTGATACTATAATAGCATGGAACAATAAAAAATTATAGATACGTTGAAGACGTATCAAATACCCATTAATTATTTTCAAACTTGATCAAATTAGTTGAAGTTGGACAAGGAAGACAACGTAATGAGTTATGTTTGGGTATATTTGCATAGAAGTTATATTGTTATGGATCCTCCAACATGTGGTGCTTGTTTATAATCTTTGCTAGCCAAAATTTCTGTACTAAGCGGGAATACTGCTTGTGCATCCAAAATCCTTGAGCCAAGTTCCTTCCATGAGTGTCCACCACATCTACCCATATACGGTATTACCCTGCCATTCCAAGTAAATTTGCATGTGCCATCTCTAAAATCTTCAAATAAACATCTGTTTTGTGTGCCCGTACCGCTCATGGAGCGACGGGGCGGTCAATATATATTCCATGTTAAGCGGGTTATTGTCATGATGGGTGTTTATTCACTTGTCCTTGCACGAGAGAGGCTGGTAATTGGGATGCCCAGTCCCATTAAATAGAAAATTAAAGAAAGATATAATAAAACAAAATCCCCCTGGAAAGTTGATTGTTTGGAGGTCACCCGTGAATTCGGCTAGCCATGGCTTGTGTTTGTATGGTTGAGGGGGAGTAAACTTTTCATTTTCGCATGGGAACCGCCAATAATGTGTTTAGTATGGAAGATATTGAAATTCTTTGTTGTAACGTTGACAGGAAAGGCACACCACTCAAAATGTATTCATCTCTGTTTTAAGCAATGAGCTCTGGCACATAAGCAAATCCCTTCTTCCCTCTTCGAAGGGCATATCTTTTACTTTTTCTATCAGTTTTATTTTTGTTGAGTCAACTTCTTATTTCAACCTCAGTTATTCTCTACTTTGCAAGCATCATGTGGTGGGGAAAGATCCAGACATATATATCCATTCAAATATATTTGATCATGAATTATTATTGTTGACAATTATCTCTATGATAAATGAGTTGGGAGGCAAAACATTAAGCCCCTATCTTCCTCTGTGTTCAATGGATGCTATTTGTTCTAAAAATATGTTTTGAGTACGAGCAATCATAGAAGACTATATGATAATTGAGTATGTGGAGATCTTACTTAGACTTTGTTGAATAAGATGCATTGAAATTGTTTGGTGACTAAGAACATAAGTTGTTAAGTTTCAAGAGAATGCATTGTTTGAACCATAACATGAGAATTGATTACTACTTTATCATGATGAGTTTTATGAGAAAGCGTTGCCGTTTATGATGCTAGGAAAAGTGATTTAAATTACCATTGATCAAACTTATGCACTATGCTAGCATTCACACTTCATAAATTATTTCTTTTATCATTTACCTACTCGAGGACGAGCAGGAATTAAGCTTGAGGATGCTGATACATGTCCAACGTATCTATAATTAATGAAGTATTCATGCCATGTTAACAAAAAAATTATATGGTTTTGGTGCACTTTTATATGATTTGAATGAAACTAACCCGGATTGACGCTGTTTTTAGCAGAACTACCATGGTGTTATTTTTGTGCAGAAATAAAAGTTCTCGGGTTGGGCTGAAAATTGACAGTGATTTTTTTTGGAACATAAGAGACCCCCGAAGCTTCGGGGAAGGACCAGAAGACCCACGAGGACACGACAAGCTCACAAGGCGCTCCCTACCCCCTAGGGCGTGTGGGCTGAGCTTGTGGGCTCCTTGGGACTCCCCCTGACGTGAAACCAACGCCAAAAATTCCTATAAATACAGAACCCCCAGAAAGAAACCTAGAACTCTGGTATGTCTCCAACGTATCTATAATTTTTGATTGTTCCATGCTATTATAGTGATACGTCTCCAACGTATCTATAATTTTTGATTGTTCCATGCTATTATAGTATCAATCTTGGATGTTTTATATGCAATTATATATCATTTTTTTATGACTAACCTATTAACCTAGTGCCCAGTGCCAGTTGCTGTTTTCTGCTTGTTTTTGGTTTTCAGGAAATCAGTACCAAACGAAGTCCAAATGCCGCAAAACTTTTTGACGATTTTTTTCTGGACAAAAGAGACCCTGGAAGTTTCGGGAGGAAGCCAGAAGCCTCACAACGGCTTCACAAGGCAACAGGGCGCGGCCCCAGGGGGGCACGCCCTGATGCCTTGTGGGCCCCTCGTGGCTCCTTTTGACCTAATTCCTCTTTTATAAATTCTCAAATATTCGGAAACCATCAGAGAGCCAAACGAGAAAACCCTACCGCAGGTGCAAGCCTATGTTCTTCCGCTATCGCATCTGGAGGCCTTTTCCGGTACTCTACATCAACCTTGCTGCCCTTCCGATGATGTGTGAGTAGTTTACCACAGACCTATGGCTCCATAGCTAGTAGCTAGATGGCTTCTTCTCTCTCTTTGATCTTCAATACCATGTTCTCCTCGATGTTCTTGGAGTTCTATCCGATGTAATCTTCTTTTGCGGTGTGTTTGTTGGGATCCGATGAATTGTGAGTTTATGATCAGATTATTCATGAGAAATATTTGAGTCTTCTCTGAACTCTTTTATGCATGATTGTTATAGATTTGTATTTCTCTCCGATCTATCGATTTGGTTTGGCCTACTAGATTTATTTATCTTGCAACGGGAGAGGTGTTTGTAATGCGTTCAATCTTTCAATGCTCAATCCCAGTGACAGAAAGGGACATGACACATATTTGTATTATTGCCATTAAGGATAAAAATATGGGGTTTAATCATATTGCTTGAGGTTACTTTGTCTACATCATGTCATCTTGCTTAAAGCGTTACTCTGTTTTATACTTAATACCCTTGATGCATGCTGGATAGCGGTCGATGAGTGGAGTAATAGTAGTAGATGTAGGCAGGAGTCGGTCTACTTGTCTCAGACATGATGCCTATATACATGATCATTTCTATGAATCCGTCATAATTATTTGCTTTTTTATCAATTGCCAAACAGTATTGTTTACCCACCATATGTTCGGCGCTCGAGAGAGAAGCCTCTAGTGAAAACTATGGCCCCCGGGTCTACTTTTATCATATATTAAAATCCAAAAATACCTTGCTGCAATTTATTTACTTTTATTTTATTTTGCAATTTAATTTCTATCTATAACTATCAGAATTAATCCTTGAAAATAACCGCTAAGAGGATTGACAACCCTCTTATTTGCGTTGGGTGCAAGTGTTTGCTTTTGTGTGTCTTGGTGCTGCTATAGGGGTTTTGTGTGGTTCTCCTACTGGATTGATAACCTTGGTTCTTAACTGAGGGAAATACTTATCTCTACTATACTGCATCATCCTCTCCTCTTCGGGGAAATACCAACGATGTCTACAAGTAGCATATAGTATCAATCTTGGATGTTTTATATGCAATAATATGCTATTTTATATCATTTTTTGGAACTAACCTATTAACCTAGTGCCCAGTACCAGTTGCTATTTTTTGCTTGTTTTTGGCTTTTTCAGGAAATCAATATCAAACGAAGTCCAAACGGAAAAAAAAATCTTTGGATTAATTTTTTCTGGACCAGAAGGCACCCTAGAAGCTTCGGGAGGAGACCAGAAGGCATACGGGGGAGTCACAAGCTCACAGGGCGCGCCCCAGGGGGGTGGCCACGCCCCCTGAGCTTGTGGGTCCCACGTAACTCCGTTTGACATAATTCCAAGCCTATAAATTCCCAAATATTCGCAAACCAATAGAGAGCCAGATGAAATAACTTTTCTACCACCGCAAGCTTCTGTTCTTCCGAGATCCCATCTGGAGGCCTTTTCCGGCACTGTGCCGGAGGGGGAATCGATCACGGAGGGCTTCTACATCAAAAATTCGGTTTTTATCATTTACCTACTCGAGGACAAGCAGGAATTAATCTTGGGGATGCTGATACGTCTCCAACATATCTATAATTTTGATTGTTCCATGCTATTATAGTATCAATCTTGGATGTTTTATATGCAATGATATGCTATTTTATATCATTTTTTGGAACTAACTTATTAACCTAGTGCCCAGTGCCAGTTACTATTTTTTGCTTGTTTTTGGCTTTTTTAGGAAATCAATATCAAACGAAGTTACGGAAAAAAAATCTTTGGATTAATTTTTTCTGGACCAGAAGGGACCCTAGAAGCTTCGGGAGGAGACCAGAAGGCATACGGGGGAGTCACAAGCTCATAGGGCGCGCCCCAAGGGGATGGCAGCGCCCCCTGAGCTTGTGGGTCCCACGTAACTCCGTTTGACCTAATTCCAAGCCTATAAATTCCCAGATATTCCCAAACCAACAGAGAGCCAGACGAATTAACTTTTCCGCCACCGCAAGCTTCTGTTCTTCCACGATCCCATCTGGAGGCCTTTTCTGGCACTCTGCCAGAGGGGGAACCGATCACGGAGGGCTTCTACATCAACCTTGCTGTCCCTCTGATGATGTGTGAGTAGTTTACCACAGACCTACTGATACGTCTCCAACGTATCTATAATTTATGAAGTATTCATGCCATGTTTATTATAGTTTTGTATGATTTTGGTGCACTTTTATATGGCTTTTATATGATTTTTATGGACTAACATATTGACCTAGTGCCGAGTGCCAGTTGCTATTTTCTTCTTGTTTTTGGTTTTCCAAAAAATCCATATCAAATGAAGTCCAAATGCAGCGAAATTTTTTGACGATTTTTTCTGGAAGGAAACAGACCCAGGAAGCTTCGGGGGAGCATCAGAAGACCCATAGGGGCCCCACAAGCCACCTGGGCGCGCCCACAGCACCCCCCTGGGCGCGCCCTGGTGCCTCGTGGGCCCCCTATGGCACCTCTTCGCATGATTCCAACGCCAAAAATTCTTATAAATAGAGAAATCCCCAGAAATAACCGTAGAACAGTTACTCCGCCGCCGCAAGCCTCTGTACCTCCATGATCTCATCTAAAGCCCTTTTTCGGCACCCTGCCGGAGCAGGGAATCATCGCCGGAGGCCATCTTCATCATCTCGCTGGTCTCCATGACGAGGAGGGAGTAGTTCACCCTCGGGGCTGAGGGTATGTACTAGTAGCTATGTGTTTGATCTCTCTCTCGTGTTCTTGATTTGGCATGATCTTGATGTACCACGGGCTTTGTTAATATAGTTGGGACATATGGTGCTTCTCCCTCTCTATCTTATTGTGATGAATTGAGTTTTTACCTTTGAGGTTTCACTATTATCGGATTGAATATTTTTATGGATTTGAGAACACTTGATGTATGTCTTGCACATGAATACCCGTGGTGACAATGTGGTATTATATTGATTCACTTGATATATGTTTTGGCACTCAACTCGCGGATTCCCGAGGTGACATTGGGGTAATCTATGCATAGGAGTTGATGCACGTTTTCGTCCTACTTTCTCCGGTAGAAATCTTGGGGCACTCTTTGAAGTTCTTTGTGTTGGATTGAATATTATGAATCTAAAGTTGTTTGATGCATATCGTATAATCAACTCACGGATACTTGTGGTGACATTGGAGTACCTAGGTGACATTAGAGTTGGTTGATGCGTATCATATGGTGTTATTTTAGTATGAACTCTAGGGCTGTTTGTGACACTTATAGGAATAGCTCAATAGATTGATTGGAAAGAATAACTTTCAGGTGGTTTCGTACCCTTCAACAATTTCTATCTCATGTTCTCCGCTAATAGGAACTTTGGAGTGATTCTTTGTCGCACGTTGAGGGATTGTTATATGATCCAATTATGTTAGCATTGTTGAGAGATTGCACTAGTGAAAGTATGAACCCTAGGCCTTGTTTTCAAGCTTTGCAATACTGTTTGTGCTCACTTTTTTCACTTGCTACCTTGCTGTTTTTTTTATTTTTAGATTACAAAAACCTATATCTACTATCCATACTACACTTGTATCACCATCTCTTCACCGAACTAGTGCACCTATACAATTTACCATTGTATTGGGTGTGTTGGGGACACAACAGATATCTTGTATTTGGTTGCAGGGTTGTTTGAGAGAGACCATCTTCATCCTACGCCTCCCATGGATTGATAAACCTTAGGTCATCCACTTGAGGGAAAATTGCTACTGTCCTACAAAACTCTGCGCTTAGAGGCCCAACATGAGTCTACAAGAATAAGTTGTGTAGTAGACATCAAGCTGTTTCGGGCGCCGTTGCCGGGGAGGTGAGTGCTTGAAGGTATATCTTTAGATCTTGCAATTGAATCTTTTAGTTTCTTGTTTTATCACTAGTTTGGTTTATAAAAGAAAACTACAAAAAAATGGAATTGAGGTTGCCTCATATTATTCATCTTTATAATGTCTTTCTTGAAAATGATGGATCGGAAAATTGTGCTCAATTAATAGAAGAAGAATTTGATAAAATGTTTGGCATAAAATCCATGAATGATAAGCATGATTGCAATGTTGCTAGTATGAATTCTTTGAATATCCATGATGCTAGTGATATGCAAAGCCATAAGCTTGGGGATGCTATGCTTGATGAAGATGATATTTTTAGTCCCCCAAGTTTTGAGGTGCAAATTTATTATGATGATTGCATGCCTCCTATTTGATGATTATATTGATGAAAGTGGATTTGGAGAGGTCATGAATTTATTTAGTGATGATTCCACTATTTTGGAAGAGGTTTCAATTGACTATGATAACAAAGTTGCTATCTATGATGATTATTGTGATGACATGTACGCTATAAAGAATAATGATAACCATGAAACTTTTCATCATGATTTTAATTTTCAATTGGATTATGCCAATCAAGTATCACATGATAGCTATTTTGTTGAGTTTGCTGCCACTACTATTCATGAGAATAATTTTGCTTATGTGGAGAGTAATAAAATTTCTATGCTTGTAGTTCATGAAAAGAATGATTTATGTGATAGTTATATTGTTTAATTCATTCATGATGCTACTGAAAATTATTATGAGAGAGGAACATTTGCTTTTACATATCTCAATAATATCAAGTTTCCTCTCTATGTGTTGAAAGTTTTGAAGTCATGCTTGTTTTGCCTTCCTATGCTAGTTGATTCAGGTTCCCATAAATTGTTTGCTCACAAAATCCCTATGTATAGGAAGTGTGTTAGGCTTAAATGTGCTTTCCATATGATTCATGATGCTCTCATTATGTTTCAATTCTTTTCTTTTATGTGAGCATCATTGAAATCATCATGCCTAGCTAAAAATGCATTAAAGAAAAGCGCTTGTTGGGAGACAACCCAATACTTATACCTTCTGTTTTGTGTGTTCACATGATTAATGTACTGTGGTAATCATGTTTTATATGTTTTCTTTCAATAATGTGCCAAGTAAAGCCTTTGGGATAGTGTGGATACTTGTTGATTCGATTCTGTGCAAAAATAGAACCTTTTTGCGTCCAGTGCTGGAATTTCTATTCTGTAATGGAGCGTGAGAAAATTCTGAAATTTTTACAGAGGATTGGGTTATAAATTTTTACGTTTTCCTAATTTTTCAGAATTTTTGGAGGTTCAGAAGTATTGTTTTTAAATCGCTCACTACATGATATTCTGTTTTTGACAGATTCCGTTTTCGATGCATAGTTTGCTTGTTTTAGTGTTTCCATAGCTTATATTGAGCAATATAAATTGTGGCAATGATAGACTACAGTAGGCATTATGTGATAACAATTATGAATCTTGTCTTGACAGTACCTAAGTGGATGATTTATTTTTATCATACTAACCTATCTCACAAGTTCCGTTAAGTTTTGTGTGATTAAAGTTTTCATGTTTTGGGTGAGATATCGATATGAGGAGAATAAGGAGTGGCAAGACCCTAACCTTGGGGATGCCCAAGGCACCCCAAGGTAATATTCAAGGAAGACCCAAGCAACTAAGCTTGGGGATGCCCCGAAAGTCATCCCCTCTCTCGTCTTCAACATTATCGGTATCCTTACTTGGAGCTATATTTTTATTCGTCACATGATATGTGTTTTGCTTGGAGTGTCATTTTATTTTAGTTGGATTTGCTTGCTTTTATTTAGAATAATGTTTTGTATCTTTTATTTCAATAAAATGCCAAGTATAGCCTTTACCATGCTCAGTTTGCAAGTTTATGTGTTGCTGTTTGAAAACAGAAAGTTTTCTGTTATGTCCAGAATATTCCTGAATAGTCAGAACATGATAAAAATCTGAATTTTTTACATAGTAAGAACGCATGAGTTCTCTGTCACGTGGTAATTTTTCAGAATTTTTGGAGTTAGGAACTATGAATTTTAAATCCCCCTTTACAGACTGTTATGTTTTGGCAGATTGTTGTTATAATTGCATTGTTTGCATATGTTTGCTTCTTTAATGATTATATTTGAGGATAGGAGTATTAAATATGCAGAGGCATTTAGTATGCAATGTTAAATTCTAATTTTAGTGATTTTCTACAGTAGAGAATGATAAGGTTTTGCATTGATTTATACTAACTTATCTCACGAGTTCTTGTTGAGTTTTATGTGGATGAAGTTTTTAAGATTTAGAGAAACCGTAATATGAGAGGAATTAAGGAGACACAAGAGCTCAAGCTTGGGGATGCCCAAGACATCCCAAGTTAATATTTCAAGAAGTCTCAAGCATCTAAGCTTGGGTATGCCTCGGTAGGCATCCCACCTTTCTTCATCAACAATTATCGGTTAGTCTTGGTTGAGCCTAAGTTTTTGCTTCTTCACATGAGATGTGCTATTCTTGGAATGTCATTTTATTTTGTTTTCTTTGTTGTTTGAATAAAATACTTAAGATCTGAAATTTTTAAATGACAGAGAGTCCTCACACCTATTTACTTAACTACTCATTTGGTCTTCACTTATATCTTTTTGGAGTAGTTTGTCATTTACTCTCGTTCTTCACTTATATCCTATGAGTAAATTGTTGAATAAATTAAATATCATGAAGTTGAAATAATATGAGCTTCATATGCTTGTATCATGCCTAGTAGTATCTTCACATTAGGTTTAGAAGGTAAAATCTATTGAAGCTTGACAATCACCATATTGGTCATACAAGCAATTCATGAATGATTAGTATAAGGAAGAGAACTTTCACATATAAATATATTATCTTGGACATCTTTTATGATTATGAATACCCATTAATTATTTTCAAGCTTGAGCAAATTAGTTGAAGTTAGACAAGGAAGACAACGTAATGAGTTATGTTTGGGTATATTTGCATAGAAGTTATATTGTTATGGATCCTCTAACATGTGGTGTTTGCTTAGGATCTTTTGCTAGCCAAAAAATCGTACTAATTAGAGATACTACTTGTCCATCAAAAAAATACTTGAGCCAAGTTTCTTCCACGTGTGTCCACCATATCTACCTATATACGGTATTACCCTGTCGTTCCAAGTAAATTTGCATGTGCCACCTCTAAACATTCAAAGAAAAGATCTGTTTTCTGTGCCCGTACCGCTCATGAAGCGGCAGGGGGTGGTTAGTATCTTCCATGCTAAGCGGGTTATTCTCACGATGGGTGTTAATTCACTTGTCATTGCACGAGAGAGGCTTGTAATTGGGATGCCCAGTCCTATGATCAAAACAAAAAATAATGAAACAAACTCCCCCAGAAAGTTGATTGTATGGAGGGCACCCGAGGATTCGGCTAGCCATGGCTTGTGTTTGAATGGTCGAGGGGGAGTAAACTTTACCTTTCTGCTTGGGAACCGCTTATAATGTGTTTAGTATGGAAGATGTTGAGAACTCTCGGTCGTGACGTTGACAGGAAAGGCATTCCTCTCAAAATTATATTCATCTCTGTTTTAAGCAATGAGCTCTGGCACCTCTGCAAATCCATGCTTCCCTCTGCGAAGGACCTATCCTTTACTTTTCAGGTTTTACTTTCATGCAAGAGTCAATAGTATTTCTTATTATTCCAACCTATTCTTTAGTTGGCAAGCATCATGTGGTGGGGAAAGATCCAGGCACATATGGCCAGTCAAATATATTTGATCATGAATTATTATTGTTGACAATTATCTCTATGATAAATAAGTTGGGAGGCGAAACATTAAGCCCCTATCTTTCTCTGTGTTCGATGGATGCTATTTGTTCTAAAAATATGCTTTGAGTACTAGCAATCATAGAAGACTAAATGATAATTGAGTATGTGGAGCTCTTACTTAGACTTTGTTGAAGATAAGTTGAATTGTAATTGTTTGGTGACTAAGAACATAGGTTGTTAAGTTTCAAGAGAATGCATTGTTTGAACCATAACATGTGAATTGATTGCTACTTTATCTTGATTAGTTTTATGAGAAAAAGTTGCTGTCATGATGCTAGGAAAAGTGATTGAAATTATCATTGATCAAACTTATGCACTATGCTAGCATTCACACTTCATAAATTATTTCTTTTATCATTTACCTACTCGAGGATGAGCAGGAATTAAGCTTGGGGATGCTGATACGTCTCCAACGTATCTATAATTTATGAAGTATTCATGCCATGTTTATTATAGTTTTGTATGATTTTGGTGCACTTTTATATGGCTTTTATATGATTTTTAGGGACTAACATATTGACCTAGTGCCCAGTGCCAGTTGCTGTTTTCTGCTTGTTTTTGGTTTTCTAGAAAATCCATATCAAATGAAGTCCAAATGCAGCGAAACTTTTTGATGATTTTTTCTGCAAGGAAACAGACCCATGAAGCTTCGGGGGAGCAGCAGGAGACCCACAGGGGCCCCACAAGCCACCTGGGCACGCCCACCCCCTGGGCGCGCCCTGGTAACTCGTGGGCCCCCTGTGGCCCCTTCTTATAAATAGAGAAACCCCCAGAAATAACCCTAGAACTTCGACTCCGCCGCCGCAAGCCTCTGTACCACCACAATCTCATGTAAAGCCCTTTTTCGGCACCCTGCCGGAGCGGGAAATCATCACCGGAGGAAATTTTCATCATCCCGGCGGTCTCCATGACGAGGAGGGAGTAGTTCGCCCTCGGGGCTGAGGGTATGTACTAGTAGCTACGTGTTTGATCTCTCTCTCGTGTTCTTGATTTGGCATGATCTTGATGTACCACGAGCTTTGTTAATATAGTTGGATCATATGGTGCCTCTCCCTCTCTATCTTATTGTGATGAATTGAGTTTTTACCTTTGAGGTTTCACTATTATCGGATTGAATATTTTTATGGATTTGAGAACACTTGATGTATGTCTTGCATATGAATACCCGTGGTGACAATGGGGTATTATATTGATTCACTTGATATATGTTTTGGCACTCAACTCGCGGATTCCCGAGGTGACATTTGGGTAATCTATGCATAGGGGTTGATGCATGTTTTCGTCCTACTTTCTCCGGTAGAAATCTCGGGGCACTCTTTGAAGTTCTTTGTGTTGGATTGAATATTATGAATCTAAAGTTGTTTGATGCATATCGTATAATCAACTCACGGATACTTGTGGTGACATTGGAGTATCTAGGTGACATTAGAGTTGGTTGATGCGTATCATATGGTGTTATTTTAGTATGAACTCTAGGGCTGTTTGTGACACTTATAGGAATAGCTCAATAGATTAATCGGAAAGAATAACTTTGAGGTGGTTTCGTACCCTACAACAATTTCTATCTCATGTTCTCCGCTAATAGGAACTTTGGAGTGATTCTTTGTCGCACGTTGAGGGATTGTTATATGATCCAATTATGTTAGCATTGTTGAGAGATTGCACTAGTGAAAGTATGAACCCTAGGCCTTGTTTTCAAGCATTGCAATACCGTTTGTGCTCACTTTTGTCACTTGCTACCTTGCTGTGTTTTTATTTTCAGATTACAAAAACCTATATCTACTATCCATACTACACTTGTATCACCATCTCTCCGCCGAACTAGTGCACCTATACAATTTACCATTGTATTGGGTGTGTTGGAGACACAAGAGATTTCTTGTATTTGGTTGCAGGGTTGTTTGAAAGAGGCCATCTTCATCCTATGCCTCCCACAGATTGATAAACCTTAGGTCATCCCCTTGAGGGAAAATTGCTACTCTCCTACAAAACTCTGCGTTTGGAGGCCCAACATGAGTCTACAAGAATAAGTTGTGTAGTAGACATCACCTACGGGTCCACAACTAGTAGCTAGATGGCTTGTTCTCTCTCTCTTTGATCTTCAATACAATATTCTCCTCGATCTTCTTGGAATTCTATTCGATGTAATCTTCTTTTGCGGTGTGTTTGTTGGGATCCGATGAATTGTGGATTGATAATCTGAATATTTATGAATATTAATTGAGTCTTCTCTAAACTCTTTTATGCATGATTGTTATAGCTTTGTATTTCTCTCCGATCTATCCGTTTGGTTTGGCCCACTAGATTGATTTATCTTGCAATGGTAGAGGTGCTTTGTGATGGGTTCAATCTTGCGGTGCTCTATATCCCAGTGACAAAGTAGGGGACAAGACAGGTATTAGTATTGTTGCCATTAAGGATAAAACGATGGGGTTTATTCATATTGCTTGGATTTACTTTGTCTACATCATGTCATCTTGCTTAAGGCGTTACTCCGTTTGTTATGAACTTAATACTCTAGATGCATGTTGGATAGTGGTCGATGAGTGGAGTAATAGTAGTAGATGCAGGCAGGAGGCGGTCTACTTGTCTCGGACGTGATGCCTATATACATGATCATTGCCTTGAATATCGTCATAACTATGCGCTTTTCTATCAATTGCCCAACAGTAATTTGTTTATCCACCGTATGCTTTGTGTTCGAGAGAGAAGCCTCTAGTGAAAACTATGGCCCCCGGGTCTACTTTGATCATATAAAAAGAAAACCTATAAATCTTTGCTGCACTTTTTTTTTGCAATTTATCTATCTACCATTACAAGATTTAATCTTTGCAAATAATGAGTTCAAGGGGATTGACAACCCTCTTGCTCGTGTTGGGTGCAAGTATTTGCTTTTGTGTGTGCAGGTGCTGCTCATGAGGTTTTGCGTGGTTCTCCTACTGTATTGATACCTTGGTTCTCACTGAGGGAAATACTTATCTCTATTGTGCCACATCACCCCTCCTCTGTGAGGAAAATCCCAACGCAGTTTACAAGTAGCAGGAAGAATTTTTGGCACCGTTGCCGGGGAGACATCATCAAAACCTATCAAGTACCTTCGCACAAACTATCATCTACTTGCTCTACTTTTATTTGCCTTTTTATTTGCATTTGCCTCTCATTTTCATCTCCCCCACTTCTCATAAAAATAAAAAAAACACAAAAATATTTTATTTGCTTGTTTGCTCGTTTGCTTGCTTTGTCGCTATGTCTCAAGAAAACACCAAATTGTGTGACTTTTCAAATACTAATAATAATGATTTTATTAGTACTCCAATTGCTCCTCCCGCCGCTAGTGCGGAGTCTTATGATACTAATTATGGTTTGCTAAATCTTGTTATGAAAGAACAATTTTCTGGAACTCCTAATGAGGATGCTGCTTCCCATCTTAATACTTTCATTGAATTATGTGATATGCAAAAGAAAAAGATGTGGATAATGATATTATTAAGTTGCAAATATTTCCGTTCTCACTAAGATATCGTGCTAAAACTTGGTTTTCATCCTTGCCTTGCAATAGTATTGATTCTTGGGCTGCGTGTAAGGATGCTTTTATTGCCAAGTATTTTCCTCCCGCTAAGATTATTTCTTTAAGAAATCAAATAATGAATTTTAAGCAACTTGAGCAAGAACATGTTGCACAAGCATGGGAGAGAATGAAATTAATGATTTGCAATTGTCCCACTCATGGTTTAAGCTCATGGATGATCATACAATTTTTTTATGTGGGACCAAACTTTGTTTCTAGAAATCTTCTAGACTCTGCTGCAGGAGGTACTTTTATGGAAATTACATTGGGATAAGCTACAAAGCTACTTGATAATATTATGAAAAATTATTCTCAATGGCACACTGAAAGAGCTCCAACTAGCAAGAAGGTAAATTCTGTCAAGGAAATCTCTACTTTGGGTGATAAAATGGATGCTATTATGAAAATGCTTGCTAGTAAAAGTGCTCATGTTGATCCTAATGATGTGCCATTATCTACTTTGATTGAGCAAAATAATGATGCTATTGATGTGAATTTTGTCTCTAGAAATAATTTCAACAACAATGCTTATAGAGGGAATTTATATCCTAGACTGTTTCCCGGAAATTCCTCAAATAATTATGGTAATCCCTATGGTAGTTCATATAATAATAATAATAGGATACCTACTGATCTTGATAACAATATTAAAGAATTTATAAATTCTCAAAATATTTTTAATGCTATGGTAGAAGAAAAATTTAATAAAGTTGATGATATGGCTAGGAACGTGGATAGAATTTCTCATGATGTAGAAAATATTAAAATTAAAACTTTGCCACCTAAGCATGATATTAATGAGTCTATTAAAGCTATCCATGTTTCCATTAATGAAAGTAAAGAGAGAACCGCTAGGTTGAGAGCTAAGCGGGAATTCTTAGAAAAAGCTATTACACCTGGTTTTATCGTAGTAATGATGAAGATATTAAAATGATTGGTGTCTCACCAATTGAATCTTTATCTAGTAATATAAAACTTGATGAAAAAGGGACTGGACATGAGTCAACTTTAGTTAGAAGGCATCCCAATTGTTCGGAGGGTGATGGTCTTAATGATAAAAATGATAAAAGTGGGTTTGGAGAGGTGAAGACTTTAAATAGTGATGTGCCCACTACTTTGGATTACAAGGACTTTAATTATCAAAGTTGCTCTTTAATTGAATGTATTTCCTTGTTGCAATCCATGATAAATTCACCAAATGCCTATGAACAAAATAAATCTTTTACTAAACATATTGTAGAAGCTATGATAAAATCTCATGAAGAAAAGCTTGAGTTGGAAGTTTCAATACCTAAAAAGTTGCATGATGAATGGGAACCTAATATTAAAATTAAAATTAAAGATTATGAATGCAATGCTTTGTGTGATCTAGGTGCTAGCGTCTCTACTATACCAAAATCTTTATGTGACGTGCTAGGTCTCACCGATATGGATGCTTGTTCCCTTAATTTACATCTAGCGGATTCCACTATTAAAAAACCATTGGGTAGAATAAATGATGTGCTTATTCTTGCTAATAGGAATTATGTACCCGTGGATTTTATTGTGCTTGATATTGAATGCAATCCGTCTTGTCCTATAATACTTGGTAGGCCTTTCCTACGAACCATAGGTGCTATTATTGATATGAAAGAAGGTAATATAAGATTTCAATTCCCACTAAAGAAAGGGATGGAACAATTTCCTAGGAAGATAATTAAACCACCATATGAATCCATTATGAGGGCCACCTATGGAATTAATTTGAAGGATGATAATACTTGAAATAATGCATTATGCCGCTAGGGGCATAAAACAATAGCGCTTGTTGGGAGGCAACCCAATATTTATTATTATTGCAAATTTTATTTTTCTTATGTTACACAATTTTAGCCTCTGTTATGATTGTGTTGTTTTTATCTTTTAATTAGTGTTTGTGCCAAGTAATGCCTTTAGGATGATTTGGATGATAGTATAATTGATGCTGTTTGAAAACAGAAAGTTTTGTGCCCAGTAGCTGATTTTTAATATTTTGCTGGAACATCAAAAATATATGAAATTTTTACACAGTATTGGTATATGAATTGTTTACATTTTTCTACTTTTTCAGGAGTTTTGGAGTTAATATAGTACAGATAAAATTCTGTCATTATGTACTATTTTGTTTTAGTCAGATTCTGTTTTCTGTTGCATAGTTCGCTTATTTTAATGATGCTATGGATTATATCGGGGGGTATAAGTCATGGAGAAGTTAGTGTACAGTAGCATTATGTAAGAATTAAATATGAATCAATTTATAACAGTACCTAAAGTATATGATTGATTTATTTTACTAACGGATCTGACGAGGTTTCTATTGAGTTTTGTGTGCTGAAGTTTTCAAGTTTTGGGTGAGATCACGATGGATGAAGGAATAAGGAGCGGCAAGACCCTAAGCTTGGGGATGCCCAAGGCACCCCAAGGTAATATTCAAGGAATACCCAAGCGTCTAAGCTTGGGGATGCCCCGGATGGCATCCTCTCTTTCTTTTACAATCTATCGGTATATCACTTGGAACTATATTTTTATTCATCACATGATATGTGTTTACTTTGAGCATCTTGTGCCATAGTTTTCTTTTCTTTGTTTACTTTTTAGTTTGCCACAATCATCTTTTTAACACACCTTGTTGAGAGTGTCGGGGTACGACCATCTATGGGGCCATGCAGCCCCTTTGTGGTTCAGCGGGGAGGATCGGCGCGCACAAAGAGCATGAACAATGGAACGCGAGGGATTTTACCCAGGTTCGGCCGCTGAGAAGCGTAAAACCCTACTCCTGCTTTTGGTGTATTAGCAGTGTGGAAGCACAGTACACGGAGCGCTTCTCCCGGCAAGGTGCGGAGAGAGCAGCTACGCGAGAGGTGCTTGTGTTTGAAAAGGGGTCCGAATCTTCTAAACTGTTGCCTTGGCCCTCCTTTTATAGTCCAAGGGGTTACCACAGTGGCAAAACAGTAATTACAGCGTGACTAGATAGTGAACAGTGCTATCATACCTAACTCTGCCAGTTTAGGACAAAGGCACTAAATGCAGCGCTTAGGTGTCGCGTGGAGAGGCAGTCCCGGCAAGGTTTTTGCACCGCTTGCCCAGCTACCTCGTATTATCTTGACACGCCTCCTGGACGGGTGTCATTAGAGGCAAATCTTGTCCCAGCGAGCTGACACGTGCCCGACAAGCCTCACCAACCAACCTGCGCGATCGACACCTCAAGCATCAGTGAACACCTGTGCGGCGAGGTGGAGCGCTGGAGGGCTGGCATAAGCTTGCCGGCATGGAGTTTGCCAGGTCTTCACCTTGCCGGTTATGCTTGCCGGCAGGGAGTGTCTTCACCTTTGGTACTGGTTGAGTGCCGAGCCTTGAGCTTCTCTCTGGTAGCTCCTTCGGCTGGACTTGGAGTCTTGGCCTTGGCGGTTCCTGGCAAGGCCATGGCCGGCAAGGAGGCTGCTACTGTGTGTGAATAAGTCAGGGTATAAAATACCCATGTTTTATACACCGACAGGAGCCCCCGGGCCTGGGCCATACGCGCGTCTGAAGCGTCGTTGGGCTAGGCCCAAGTAATGCACAGACACGCGGGAAACTGCTGTTACAATTTTGGTCATGATGATCTCCATTCTCTGAGATCTTCTTTGCTTCCTCACCAATCTGGACTTGGGTGCGTCCTCGGCCGTCTTCCGGCAACTCCTGCCGTTGGGCTAGTCGTGAACCGGCGCGCGGCTGCGTGTGGCAAGGGGTAACTGCCATATCTGTCTTTACTCCTCCTTTTTCTGCGTCCCTCCATCACGCGCGTCTGCATACATGCAAGGCAGTGGATTGGCGAAGAGGGGCGGTCGTTGCAGTGGTGCGCCTGTCAATGGGCGCAGAACGCGGGATTGGCGAACTTGGACGGTCGTCAGAGTAGTGCGCCTGCTCATGTATGCAGGGCGCAGGATTGGGTAGTTTGGGCGGCCGCCCGAGGACGGTGAAGAGCCAGCCCCCGCATCCTCCCTATAAAAAGGGGGGCTGCGGGATGCGATGCTCATCCACTTCCTTCGCCCCATCCTTCCGGCGACTGCTACCCTCACCTCCTTCCTCTTCCTCCCGCTTCCGTGGGCACCATGGTGAGGGGGAAAGGCCGAGCTCGTGGGCCTACCACCGCCGCACGGGCTTCTCTTCGGGATCGTGCTGGCGCTTCTGCTGCGGCCGCGGAGGCCGGCCCCAGCGCTCGGGGTGGAACCGCGGGCCGTGGTTGTGGAAGACGCGTCGCCCGGGGACGAGGTGGCCGTGGCGGTGCGCTCGTTACTCTGCCTCCGGCCAACCAGTCCTTGGCGGAAGGCCACACGGAGGACACGGCACGCGAGTTCGTCGTGGAGTTGCGCGACCGGCCACGGAGCCGGCTGTGGCTTCCTCGCCCTTTCGCCAGGGAGATGGAGGGCGTCGATTTGCGCGGCTTGTGGCTGCGTGTTGACGGCTGCTGCAATGGCTCGGTCCGGGTGGCCGTCGAAGCTTCCGCCAACGGCATCTTGTACTTCACGCGAGGGTGGAAGTCCTTCGTCCGTGCTCTTTGCCTGGGGCAGGGGCATCTCCTCCACTTCAGGCTGGATGGGGCCGACACGCTCGTCGTGAAGTTCTTCGGGGCTTCAGGCGCTCGTCTGGAGTGCTGCGCGGAAAGCTCGAGCGACTCCGACACTGCTTCCTCCAGCGAGACTGGCGACGATGACGATGGCGGCGCTCCAGGCGTGATGGTCGAGGACGATGGCTCCGACTCCTTCGTCTCATATTGATCGCCGGCAGCACCATCATCTGGCTCTCCGGGAGCGATCCACCTAGGCGCCCCTTTTGCCCTTGTATTGCACTCGAGATAAACCCTGGCAAAGGGCCGATGAACATGTAATCGAGTACTTTCTTAATGAACATCGGGTGTTTGCCGGGTTTAAATAAGCGTGCGTCGTTTTCCCTTGTTTCATTTGTCTTTGCATGATCGTGTTCCCTACGCTTGTTGGAAGCTTGCCGGTGCGCACACTTGCCGCGAGCGCTTTGAGGAACGGGTCCTTAGCAGCCTGCTGGAAGTGCCGCCGCCGGCAAGGCGACTTGCCGGGACAGGACGCAGCTGCTAGGCTTGCCGAACGGACTCGAGGCAAGCTAGAGCGCAGACCGATCGCGACAAGGTTCCTTTCGCGTGCGGGTTCCTCATACAAAGTGCAAAATCGTTCAAGGGAGAATGCGAATGTAACTAAGGATTTTTTTAAAATCTTCCTACTTAGCTTTTCTCTGCGTCGTTTTTCTTGTTGCATGAAATGATCACTTGAACGTCATTTAGAAATGGTACCCATCTCCACTCCCCCCGGGAAACTTGCGCGCGAGGGATTCCCTTGTCCTTTTAAGAAAAAGGCAGAAGAGAAAAGAGAGTTTTGGGAACCTTGACGGCTCGTCAGCTATCTCATACAAACCAAAGTGTACATCACAACATCATATGCATCGATATGTAAATGAACATGTCTGAGGAGTTGCGATGCACTTAGCTTTATTATGCACAGGTTCTGTGCCTAGCTTTGTACGAAGGGTTACATGTCTTGCCGACAAGGCTTGTACAAAAGGGGTTGCCGGGAGATGTCCCGGCAACTACGCCTCACGGGTAGAACTTGCGAAGATGCTCAATATTCCATGAGTTTTGCACTGGGGTGCCATCTTCGGTCTCCAGCCGGACTGCGCCAGGCCTGGTGACTCATACTACCCGGTAAGGGCCTTCCCACTTCGGCGTCAACTTGTTTGATCCTTTGGCGGACTGGGCGCGCCGAAGAACAAGGTCGCCTTCCTCAAGGCTCCGGGCGCGCACTTTGCGGCTATGGTAGCGGCACAAGGCTTGCTGGTAGCGTGCAGCTCGCACAGCCGCCCGAAGACGATCTTCCTCAAGGAGCAACGCGTCGGCTTGCCGCAGTTGCCCTTGCTCAGCTTCATCATAAGCGAGTACTCGAGGTGACCCGTATTTGAGTTCCGTGGGAAGCACCGCCTCTGCACCATAGATTAGGGAGAAGGCTGTCTGGCCGGTAGCTCGATTTGGTGTCGTCCTGACTGACCAAAGAACCGCCAGCAACTCATCAACCCATCGCTTTCCGCACTTGCGCAGCTTGTCGAAAGTTCTTGTCTTGAGACCACGCAGCACTTCAGCATTCATCCTTTCTGCTTGGCCGTTGCTTCTCGGGTGAGCGACAGACGCAAAACAGATTTTGCTGCCAAGGTCTTGAATGTACTGCATGAAGGTGCGGCTCGTGAATTGCGTGCCATTGTCGGTGATGATCCTGTTAGGAACCCCGAAACGGCAAACTAATCCTTTGAAGAACTTGATGGCTGATTGCGCTGTCACCTTCCTCACTGGCTCCACTTCTGGCCACTTTGTGAACTTGTCGACAGCGACGTACAAGTACTCGAAGCCCCCGGCAGTGCGGGGGAAAGGGCCCAAGATATCGAGCCCCCAGACCGAAAAGGGCCAGGAGAGAGGGATCGTTTGGAGAGCTTGAGCTGGTTGATGTACATTCTTTGAATGGAACTGGCACGCTTCACACTTAGTTACTAGCTCAGTCGCATCCTGGAGGGCGGTGGGCCAATAGAAGCCTTGCCGGAAAGCTTTGCCGGCAAGTGCCCTTGATCCTATGTGAGAGCCACATATGCCTCCATGTATCTCCGCCAACAGTTCTAGCCCGTCTTCCCGGCAGATACACTTCAATTTCACACCGTTTGGTCGTTTTCTGTATAGGATGCTATCCACAAACTGATACATACTTGACTGGCGGGCTACTTTCTCAGCTTCCTCTTGCTCATCGGGAAGTTCTCCTGTTTGAAGGAAATGGACTATCTGCTGTGCCCATGCCGGAGCCTATGGCTCGACGACAAGGGCCAAAGGCTTCTCTTCGGTCATGGGAGCGCTTGATTCCGCGGCAAGAACCTGTGGTCCCGCGCTAAGCCGCTGCTCACCACCAGCCATGTCGTTGTTCCCGGCAGCGTCGTTGCCGGTGGCTTCTGGGAGCTCCGCCGGAAAGTACTTGCCGGTACTCAACTTTCTTCTCTTACTGGCCTGCGTTGATGGAGTAACTGTGGGTTGATTCAAATGGAGCACAAAGGTTCCCGGTTCCACGGGAAGCTTTCGCGCGGCACACTTTGACAGGCTATCAGCAATGTTGTTTTCCCCACGAGGGATGTGTTCTGTTAGCAGTCCGTCAAAGTGTTCCTCCAATTTCCTCACTTCTTCCACATATGCTCTCATCAATGGGCTTTGGTAATCCTTATTCACTTGCTTCACAACAAGCTGCGAGTCACCGCGGATGATCAATTTCTTGATTCCAAGGTCCACTGCGATCCGAAGACCGGCAAGGAGCCCTTCGTACTCAGCAGTGTTGTTTGTAGCTTGCTCACTAGGAAAGTGCATTTGGACCACGTACTTGAGGTGCTCCCTGGTGGGTGCGACAAGCAGCACTCCGGCACCGTCGCCTTGCAGCGAAAAGGCACCATTGAAGTACATAACCCATGCTTTCGCTGTTTCCTTGCCGGGGAGAGCCGTTTCTTGAATCTCTTCGTCTTGCGTTGGTGTCCATTCAGCAATGAACTCTGCCAAGGCTCTGCTCTGGATTGTTGAAGTGCTTTCAAACTTGAGTGCAAAGCTTGATAACTCCGACGCCCACTCCACTACCCTGCCGGTTGCCTCTGGATTTCTCAAGATGTGTTGCAGCGGGAAGCGAGTGACAACGGTGATCTCGTGTGCTTGGAAGTAGTGACGCAGCTTCCTTGAGGCCATAAGGAGGCCGAAAAGCTACTTCTGCACTCCAGAGTATCTCAATCTAGCCCCCTGTAGGAGGGAACTAACGAAATACACCGGTTGCTGCACCATTTTCTTCTTCGGCACCACCTGCTGATCAGCTCCATCTACTTGCGCTGTATCTGCCTTGTCGGTATCAGACCTTGCCGGTGAAGATTCCGGCTTGTCGCCGGATGGGCTTGCCTCAGTTGCTCCTTCGTCATTGATTTCCCTCTGTGCCACTAATGCAACACTGGCCACTTGATTCGTTGCCGCTATGTATAGCAACAACGGCTCTTGTGGTCTAGGCGCAACTAGTGTTGGTGCAGAGCAGAGGTATCCCTTCAAGTCTTGCAGCGCGGCCTCCGCTTCCGGAGTCCATTTCATTGGATCTGCCTTTTTCAAAATTTTGAAGAATGGCAAGGCGCGCTCGGCAGATTTTGAAATGAACCAACTCAAAGCAGCAACACAACCGGCAAGACGCCGCACATCCTTGGCGCTGTTTGGTGCTTGAATCTGCTCAATTGCCTTGATCTTGTCGGGATTCGCCTCAATTCCCCGCTGAGATAAAAAGAATCCGAGAAGCTTGCCGGACGGGATGCCAAACACACACTTCTCGGGGTTGAGCTTCAGGTTAATCTTGCGCAGGTTTGCAAATGTCTCTTCCAAGTCTTGAATGAGGGTTGATTTGTCCTTGGTTTTGACCACTATATCATCCATGTAGGCTTCTACATTCCTATGCAGCTGGGGCTCAAAACCAATCTGGACTGCTCTTGTAAACGTGGAACCTGCACTCTTTAATCCGAAAGGCATACGCATGAAGCAGTACGTGCCACATGGAGTAATGAATGCGGTTTTCTCCTCGTCCTCCTTGGCCATGAATATATGATGGTATCCGGAATATGCATCAAGGAAGGAGAGCATATCGCAGCCAGAGGTTGAGTCCACAATTTGATCGATGCGCGGCAAAGGGAAAGGATCTTTTGGACAAGCTTTGTTGATATCAGTGTAGTCTATACAAAGTCTCCACTTCCCGTTTGCCTTGTGCACCACCACTGGATTCGCCAACCACGTGGGATGTAACACCCCTCTGACCAGGCCTGCTGCTTCGAGTTTCTTGATTTCTTCGGCAATGAACTGCTGTCGCTCCAAAGCTTGCTTCCGGACTTTCTGTTTGACGGGCCGAGCGTGGGGACAAACGGCAACGTGGTGCTCAATTACCTCCCTGGGAACGCCAGGGATGTCCGATGGCCGCCACGCGAACACATCGACATTCGCCCGTAGGAAGGCAACGAGCGCGCTTTCCTATTTGCTGTCAAGAGTGGCGCTGATGGTGAAGGTACCGTCAGCACCGTCCTCCCTCGCCGGCACCTTCTTGGTTGCCAGGGCAGTGGCTTTGGATCTCTTACCGGCAGAGCATTCCGGCAAGTCTTCAACGGGTGCGCAGCACTCCGAAGAGGTGCGCTTCCCAGAATCCTTGCTAGAGGTCTTGCCGGAGTTCTTCTTTTCTTTCTTCTTGGCGGGAGCTGGCGCCTTGTCCGCCTCTGCTGCAACCGCGTCCCTGTACATCTTGTCGACGCAAATGACTGCATCTTTCTTGTCGGAGTTGATGGAAATCACACCCACCGGCCCTGGCATCTTTAGTGAGTTATAAGCGTAGTACATGCAGGAAGGAGTCGGTCTACTTGTCTTGGACGTGATGCCTATATACATGATCATTGCCTTGAATATCATTATAACTATGCGCTTTTCTATCAATTGCCCAACAGTAATTTGTTTACCCACCGTATGCTTTGTGTTCGAGAGACAAACCTCTAGTGAAAACTATGGCCCCCGGGTCTACTTTAATCATATAAAAAGAAAACCTATAAATCTTTGCTGCACTTTTTCTATTTTATTTTATTTTGCAATTTATCTATCTACCATTACAAGATTTAATCCTTGCAAATAACGAGTTCAAGGGGATTGACAACCCTCTTGCCCGCGTTGGGTGCAAGTATTTGCTTTTGTGGGTGCAGGTGCTGCTCACGAGGTTTTGCGTGGTTCTCCTACTGGATTGATACCTTGGTTCTCACTAAGGGAAATACTTATCTCTACTGTGCTGCATCACCCCTCCTCTTCGGGGAAAATCCCAACGCAGATTACAAGTAGCAAACTCCCACGCCGCCGCCACAAGCATCTATTCCGAAGAGATCTCATCTGAAGCCCTGTTCTGGCACCCTGCCGGAGGGGGAAATCATCACCAGAGGCCATCTTCATCATCCCAGCGGTCTCCATGACGAGGAGGGAGTAGTTCACCCTCGGGGCTGAGGGTATGTACTAGTAGCTATGTGTTTGATCTCTTTCTCGTGTTCTTGATTTGGCACGATCATGATATACCGCGAGCTTTGTTAATATAGTTGGATCATATGGAGTTCTTCCCTCTCTATCTTGTTGTGATGAATTGAGTCTTTCCCTTTGAGGTTTCATTGTTATCGGATTGAATATTTTGGATTTGAGAACACTTGATGTATGTCTTGCATGTGGATACCCGCGGTGACAATGGGGTACTCTGTTGAGTCACTTGATGTATGTTTTGGTAATCAACTTGCGGATTCCCGAAGTGACATTGAGGTAATCTAGGCATAGGGGTTGATGCACGTTTTCATCCTACTTTCTCCGATAGAAACTTTGGGGTACTCCTTGAAGTTCTTTGTGTTGGATTGGATATTATGAATCTGAAATTGTTTGAGGCATATCGAATAATGGACTCACGGATACTTGTGGTGACATTGGAGTACCTAGGTGACATTAGAGTTGATTGATGCGTATCATATGGTGTTATTTTAGTACGAACTCTAGGGCTGTTTGTGACACTTATAGGGATGGCCCAATAGATTGATCGGAAAGGATAACTTTGAGGTGGTTTTGCTACCTACAACAATTTCTTCTTATGTTCTCCGTTTGCTAGGAACTTTGGAGTGATTCTTTGTTGCACGTCGAGGGATGGTTATATGATTCAATTATGTTAGAACTGTTGAGAGATTGCACTAGTGAAAGTATGAACCCTAGGCCTTGTTTCCAAGCATTGCAATACCATTTGTGCTCACTTTTGTTACTAGCTACCTTGCTGTTTTTATTATTTCAGATTACAAAACCTATATCTACTATCCATACTACACTTGCATCACCATCTCTTCACCAAACTAGTGCACCTATACAATTTACCATTGTATTGGGTGTGTTGGGGACAAAAGAGATTGTTTGTACTTGATTGCAGGGTTGTTTGAGAGAGACCATCTTCATCCTACACCTCCCACGGATTAATAAACCTTAGGTCATCCACTTGAGGGCAAATTGCTACTGTCCTAACAAACTCTGCACTTGGGAGGTGATACGTCCATTTTGCATCATGTTTTCCTACTGTTATTTATAGTATTTTTAATCAATATAACACTTTGTGGAGCAATTCTAATGCCTTTTCTCTCTTAATATGCAAGATTTACATAAGAAGTGAGATTGCCGGCAGCTGGAATTCTGGACCTAAAAAAGCTATGTCAGAGATACCTATTCTGCACATCTCCAAATGAGCTGAAATTTCACAGTGATTTATTTTGGAATAAATAAAAATATTGGAAGAAAGAAGTACGAGAGGGGGCCACCCAGGTGCCCACGAGGCACCAGGGCGCGCCACCTCCCACCCCCCCAGGCGCGCCCTGGTGGCTTGTGGGGCCCCTGGCCAGCCTCAAGTGCCCATTTTCTGGTATATAAGCCCATTTGCCCTAGGAAAAAATAAGGAGAAGACTGTTGGGACGGAGCGCCTCCGTCTCGAGGCGGAACTTGGGCAGGAGCACTTTTGCTCTTCGGCCGAGCGATTCCGCCGGGGATACTTCCCTCCGGGAGGGGGAAAATTGGAGCCATCGACATCACCAACGATCCTCTCATCCTGGGAGGACCAATCTTCATCGACATCTTCAACAGCACCATCTCATCTCAAACCCTAGTTCATCTCTTGTATTCAATCTTTGTCTCAAAACCTCAGATTCGTACCTGTGGGTTGCTAGTAGTGTTGATTACATCTTGTAGTTGATTCTAGTTGGTTTATTTGGTGGAAGATTATATGTTCAGATCCAATATGCTATTGAATACCCCTTTGATCTTGGACATGAATATGATTTGTGAGTAGTTACTTTTGTTCTTGAGGACATGGGAGAAGTCTTGTCATAAGTAATCATGTGAATTTGGTATTCGTTCGATATTTTGCTGATATGTATGTTGTTGATTCTCTTAGTGGTGTCATGTGAACGTCGACTACATGACACTTCACCATCTTTGGGCCTAAGGCAATGCATTGTGGAGTAGTAATTAGATGATGGGTTGTTAGAGTGACAGAAGCTTAAACCCTAGTTTATGCGCTATTCCGTAAGGGGCTGATTTGGATCCATATGTTTAATGCTATGGTTAGAGTTATCTTAATCCTTCTTTCATAGTTGCGGATGCTTGCGAGAGGGGGTAATCATAAGTGGGAGGCTTGTTCAAGTAAGAACAACACCCAAGCACTGGTCCACCCACATATCAAATTATCAAAGTAGCGAACGCGAATCAAACCAACATGATGAAAGTGACTAGATGAAATTCCCATGTGTCCTCGAGAACGCTTTGCTTATTATAAGAGATCGTTCTGGCTTGTCGTTCGCTACAAAAATGATTGGGCTACCTTGCTGCACTCTTTTTTACTATAGCTACTTGTCACTTGTTACAAATTATCTTGCTATCAAACTACTTGTTACCGATAATTTCAGTGCTTGCAGAAAATACCTTGCTGAAAACCGCTTGTCATTTCCTTCTGCTCCTCGTTGGGTTCGACAGTCTTACTTATCGAAAGGACTACGATTGATCCCCTATACTTGTGGGTCATCAAGACTCTTTTCTGGCGCCGTTGCCGGGGAGTGAAGCGCCTTTGGTGAGTGGAATTTGGTAAGGAAACATTTATATTACGTGCTGAAATTTACTATTACTTGTCACTATGGAAAGTAATCAGTTGAGGGGTTTGTTCGGGGTATCTTCACCTCGACCGGAAGCACAAATATTTTCTCCTCAACCTACTGCACCTACTGAAAATATTTGTTATGAGATTCCTTCGGGTATGATAGAGAAACTGCTAGCTAATCCTTATGTAGGAGATGGAACAATACATCCTGATATGCACTTGATCTATGAGGATGAAATTTGTGGATTGTTGAAGCTTGCAGGTTTATCTGGAGATGGAGTTAATAAGAAAGTATTCCCTTTATCTTTGTAGGGAAAGGCATTGACAGGGTATAGGCTATGTGATGATACTGATACATGGGACTGGAACCGATTGAAACTGGAATTCCACCAGAAATTTTATCCTATGCATTTGGTTCATCGTGATTGGAATTATATATATAATTTTTGGCCTCATGAAGGAGAAAGCATTGCTCAAGCTTGGGGGAGGCTTAATTACATGATGTACACATGCCCCAATCATGAGCTCTCAACAAAAATTATCTTAGAGAATTTTTATGCTCGGCTTTCTCATGATGATCAAACCATGCTCGATTCTTCTTCGACTGGCTCGTTTATGAAGAAAACTATTGAATTCAGATGGGACCTTCTGGAAAGAACTAAATGCAACTCTGAAGATTGGGAACTCGACAAAGGTAATGAGTCAGGTATAATACTTGAGTTTGATTGGGTTAAATCTTTTATGGATACCGATGCTTTTCATAAGTTTAGCGCTAAATATGGACTTGACTCTGAGATAGTAGCTTCCTTTTGTGAATCATTTGCTGCTCATGTTTATCTCCCTAAGGAGAAATGGTTTAAATATCATCCACCCATTGAATTAAAAAAAGAACCTGTTAGTGTTAAAGAAGAAACAATTGTTTACCATGTTGATCCAGTTGTGCCTACTGCTTATATTGAGAAACCACCTTTTCCTGTTAGGATTAAGGAACATGCTAAAGTTTCAACTGTGGTTAACAAAAGTAATATTAGAGCACCTAGACCCTCTGAACAAATTAAAGTTGAACCTAATGTTGCTATGGTTAAAGATCTCTTGTTCGAGAATATAGATGGGCATGCTATTTACTTCTGTGATGAAGCAGCTAGAATTGCTAAACCAGATCCTAAAGATAAAAACAGACCTGTAGTAGGCATGCCTGTTGTCTCTGTCAAAATAGGAGATCATTGTTATCATGGCTTATGTGATTTGGGTGCTAGTGTGAGTGCTATTCTGTTTACCTTATATCAAGAAATTATGAATGATATTGCACCTATTGAAATAGAGGACATTGATGCCACTATTAAGCTTGCAAACAGAGATACCATTACACCGCTTGGGATCGTTAGAGATGTTGAAGTCTTCTGTGGAAAAATAAAATACCCTACTGATTTTCTAGTCCTCAGTTCTCCACAAGATGATTTTTGTCCCATTATATTTGGTAGACCTTTCTTGAACATTGTTAATGCCAAGATTGATTGTGCTAAAGAAACTGTTAGTGTTAATTTTGGTGGAATGTCTCATGAGTTTAATTTCTCCAAGTTTCATAGACAACCTCATGACAAAGAATTGCCTAGTAAAGATGAAATTATTGGTCTTGCTTCTATTGCCATACCTCCTACTGATCCGTTAGAACAATATTTACTAGACCATGAAAACGATATGCACATGAATGAAAGAAATGAAATAGATAGGATGTTCTTTGATCAACCACCTATCCTTAAACACAATTTGCCTGTAGAAACTCTTGGAGGCCCTCCTCCACCTAAGGGTGACCCTGTATTTGAATTGAAGCAATTACCTGATACATTGAAATATGCTTATCTAGATGAAAAGAAGATATATCCTCTTATTATTAGTGCTAACCTTTCAGAGCATGAAGAAAAGAGATTACTAAAAACTCGGAGGAAGCACCGCGCTGCTATTGGATCTACTCTTGTAACATCCCAAATTTTCAATTTGGAATGTTTTACAATTATAGCTAAGTATCTATTACATTTTGTTTGAATTGTGGTGGAATTTGAAATTTCAGAGGCATTTGAGTTTTCTATTTGAATTTGAGTTCATTTTAAACTGGCATTTGAATTTCATTTCAAAAATTCCTAAAAAAAAATACTTTGATCAAAAAGTATGAGAGGAGGTAACATGACACCCCAAAAGTTAGAAGAAAATAATGCCAAAAGTATTTGAATTCAAATTTGGTTTTATTTGGAATTTTCAAAAAAAATGTTTTTATAAAGTTTTTGATTTGCCTCTGAAAAATAGTCCATCATTTAGGATTTATTTTTCTGATATTTTATATATATATATTGTCTATATAAATTATTTTTTCTTTTCTCTATTTTCTGTTTTCTTCTCTGCTTTAATATATATATATATATATATATATATATATATATATATATATTTATATTTATATATATATATATAAACCTTAGCCGGCGCCAGCCAGGCGCCATGCCAGCCGGCCCACTCCCCGGAGCCCACAACACCTCGGCCTGCCCCCGTGCTGAATCCGTTTCGAGCCGGCCACCCGACCGCTCACCCCCTTCCCCACGTCACTGACCGCCGGGTCCTACACCCTTCTATCTTCCCCGCAACGGCCGCGCCCGTATCTCGCTAGCACCCGACGCCACCACCGCGTCCGATTCTCTCTGGATCGCGTTCCGCATCGACCCCCTCCCCAAGCTCCTTGCCCTATATATACCCTCACCCCTCCTCTCTCGATCCCCTTCAACACCCCTCGCCAAAACCCCCCACGACCGTCGCCCTCACCGTTCCAATCTCGCTGGAGCCGCCGTCGTCCGCCGTCGATACAGTCACTGGTAGGGCTTCCCGAGTCTCTCCTTTTCGTCCCATCGGTTTCTTTCGACCATGCGCATTTATTTGACAAGATCTCGACCTCCCTTTTCCACCATAGGCTCGAGCCCGAGCTCGTACAACCGCCGGAGTTCGCACAGTCCACCCGGAGCTCCGCTGCTTCACCACGCCGTCGTCTGTCATCCCCGACCACCACCTCCACCGCCCCGAGGATCCGCTCACCGAGCTGCACCTCCTCGACATCACCGCCGCAGTCCAAGACCACCGGAGCGCTGCCCACCGCCGACAATCGAGCACCTCATCGTCGACTATGCCCTCGCACCGCCGCGGTAAACTTCCGCCGTCTGATCTGTTTTCTTTGGTCTAGATTAGAAGTAGTGAAAGGTTAGGTTTTTTATTATTTTAGATCGGTTTTTCTTTAATGGTTTTAGTTCGGTTAGATCGAACCGGCCGATCGGTTTTTATTTTATTATACGCACGCGTACTATTCTGTTAGATAGTGGCCACCCGCTAGTAAGCATCGGCTGAACAACCCACTGAGCCAATCGGCTTGCGCCACGTAGCCGTCGCCCGATCGTTAGAGTTTTTGTTTTATTTTTGTTTTCTGTTTTAAAAACATAATAGTTCCTGTTTTAGAAAATTCATATCAATTAGGATTTTTATTATTTTAGTTTGATTGTTTTTGCATTAGATTAGAAATTTTATGAAGTTTCTGTACATATCAAGTTTGACTAGATTTGAAAGTTTGAATTTGAATTTGCATGAATTTTACTCAAATCACTAGTTTGGCTATATTTTGAGCTAGGAGCAATATTTTTGAGTGAAACTTTTTGCTATTGGTTTCTTGTGACCTTTTTTATCAGTAGGAATTAATTGGTAAATTTTAGGATTATTTAAAATTTGGTTTCAATGAAAACAGTACTGTTTTAATGTTTTATAGGTTTTGTGTTATTTCCTTTAATTTTAATTGCTTTAAATTGTTTTCTTTAGTTATTTTTGACATATTCTTTTTAGTTTCTGTTAAGTTATCAGTAGCTATTTTATTTGTAGTAAAAATATATTTTTTGTATTTTATTTCTTTTATCCTACTAGAAAACTTGTTCTGAGCATTATAGGAGTTTTACAAATGATTTTAATATAATTCTTTTTGTATAAAATTTCCTTGTTTTTCTTCTTGTTATTTAGTAAAAAACTTTATTTTTGTTTCTGTTAAAATTTATTTAGTGGCAGAAAACTTTTGTAGCTTGTTTTACTTGTAGTAAGCCTTTGCATTGAGTTTTAGAGTTTTCTTTGGTTTTTATTTTTGGTTTTCTTTGTGTGATTTATTGTTTGTTTTAATATTAGTTTACTTGCTGTTATAGTGTTAAGTTGTATGATGAATTGCTTATGTGATGAATGTTTGTTTCGATAGATTATCCGGAGTGCGAGGCTTGCTATTACGAGTCGTTAGAGTTTGAAGATCGTTACCAAGGCAAGTCATTTGATCATGTATTTTAATACCTATGATTTTTATTGCATTAGTTTTTATCCTCCCCACCATGCATGCAAGTAGGTGAATTTGAGTTATGTTCTTGAGTAGTATCATGTGGTAGGTTGAACCCAAATTCCCATGTTACCAATGCCCGGGAACGTTGTAGTTATTTTGCTATGCTTCGTAGACAGGGTTGGTTGAGTGAATTACATGGGAGTTGTGAGAGTTAAGTTGATGACTACAACCCCAAGACTACAAGATCTCAAGACGGACTTCAATTCACTACTACGTGGAGGACGGATGGAAGGGCACCCTGGAGTACCCAGTGGTTGACCCTGGGATGCATGGAGAAGCGCCATGACATCTTGCGGAAAGCTTCACCCAGCCACAAAGATACGGATGGATACACCTTGACATGAAGCTTACTTGTGCAGCCGCAAGTCACTATGGGCTCTAGCTTGGTCGACCCTAGGCGTGACTCTGGACGGACGGTGCCAGCAGATGTAGAAGAACGGTAGGAAATGGATGGGCACCGGCAGTGGCCCAGAGGAACTCTACGGAAGACCATGTTTCGTTCGTCCCGTCTTCAAACACCATGCAGTGCGAGGACATAAAGGAGGGAACGATTCTTGCAGGTAAAGTGCACAAGACTCTGCAGAGTGGAAACCTAATCGATTAGCCGTGTCCCCGGTTACGGACATCTGAGCCTCTGGAATTGGATTTATTTAGAACTCTCAACACCAATGATAATTAATTAATAGTTGGGTTAATAATGATTTCGGGTATGAGACACTGGTTGGCGGAACCATCTCATTAGCAACAAATATTTTGTAGTAATTGCAAGCAAGTCCTTTTGTTGTAGGGAAAAATTTGCTTTTAGCAAAAACTTAAACTTAGAGCCCCACAGCCAAAATTGCATATAGTGATAGCATTTTATTATTGTTTTCTCTCTGTGACTTGCCGGCATATTCAAAATGCTGACCTACACGGCTGCAACGTCTCATGTTGCAGAGGTTTATTCCGACCAGGAGTGAGGCTATGATCTACGCTCGGTAATTGCCCTTTGGAGTCGGATGGACTCGCTTTTCGTCTACGCTTCCGCAGTAGTTTATCTCATGAGTTGGCCTTCGACCGAATTTATTCTGATGTAATAAAGACTCTATATGAGATTCGATGTAATAAATCAGGTGTGATTGAACTTTGATATTTTCATCAATGTACTGTGTGTGCCAGCATGATCTTGGGATGGTATAGTTACACAAAGACTTGACCGTTTTCGGGTCGGGTCGCTACAACTCTTGATGATCTTAAGGGCATTAGCCCCACTTTATGTCAGCACAAAATTAATATGGAGCCTGATGCTAAACCAGTTGTCGACCACCAACAATGATTAAATCCTAAGATGAAAGAGGTGGTAAGAACCGAAATATTAAAGCTTCTGGAAGCAGGTATAATCTATCCCATAGCTGATAGTAGATGGGTAAGTCCCGTTCATTGTGTCCCTAAGAAAGGAGGTATTACCGTTGTTCCTAATGATAAAAATGAACTCATTCCACAAAGAATTGTAACTGGTTATAGGATGGTAATTGATTTTAGAAAATTAAACAAAGCCACTAGAAAAGATCATTACCCCCTACCTTTTATTGGTCAAATGTTAGAAAGATTGTCCAAGCATACACACTTTTGCTTTCTTGATGGATATTCTGGTTTCTCTCAAATACCTGTGTCACTAGCCGACCAAGAGAAAACCACCTTTACTTGTCCTTTTGGAACTTATGCCTATAGACGCATGCCTTTTCGTTTATGCAATGCACCTGCTACCTTTCAAAGATGTATGACTGCTATATTCTCTGACTTTTGTGAAAAGATTGTTGAGGTTTTCATGGATGATTTTTCTGTTTATGGAACTTCTTTTGATGATTGCTTAAGCAACCTTGATCGAGTTTTGCAGAGATGTGAAGAAACTAATCTTGTCTTGAATTGGGAGAAGTGCCACTTTATGGTAAATGAAGGTATTGTCTTGGGGCATAAAATTTCTGAAAGAGGTATTGAAGTAGATAAGGCTAAAGTTGATGCGATTGAGAAAATGCCATGTCCTAAAGATATTAAAGGTATAAGAAGTTTCCTTGGTCATGCTGGTTTCTATAGGAGGTTTATTAAAGACTTCTCTAAAATTTCTAGGCCTCTTACTAATCTTTTGCAAAAAAGATGTTCCATTTGTTTTTGATGATGATTGTGTAGAAGCCTTTGAAACACTTAAGAAAGCCTTAACCAATGCACCTATTGTTCAACCACCAGATTGGAACTTTCCTTTTGAAATTATGTGTGATGCTAGTGATTATGCTGTTGGTGCTGTTCTAGGACAAAGAGTTGATAAGAAATTAAATGTTATCCATTATGCTAGCAAAACTCTAGACAATGCTCAAAGAAATTATGCTACTACTGATAAAGAATTTCTAGCAGTTGTGTTTGCATGTGATAAATTCAGATCTTACATAGTTGATTCTAAAGTAACTGTTCACACCGATCATGCTGCTATTAAATATCTTATGGAAAAGAAAGATGCTAAACCTAGACTCATTAGGTGGGTCCTATTGCTACAAGAATTTGACTTGCATATTATTGATAGAAAGGGAGTAGAGAATCCCGTAGTAGATAATTTGTCTAGAATGGAAAATGTTCTTGATGACCCACTTCCTATTAATGATGATTTTCCTGATGAACAATTAGCTGTCATAAATGCTTCTCGTAATACTCCTTGGTATGCAGACTATGCTAACTATATTGTTGCTAAATTTATACCACCTAGTTTCACATACCAACAAAAGAAAAAGTTCTTCTTTGATTTAAGACATTACTTCTGGGATGACCCACATCTTTAGAAAGAAGGATTAGATGGTATTATTAGACGTTGTGTACCTGAGCATGAACAGGAACAAATCCTATGGAAGTGTCATTTCGAGGCTTACGGAGGACACCATGCGGGAGACAGAACTGCACACAAGGTATTACAATCTGGTTTCTATTGGCCTACTCTTTTCAAGGATGCTCGTAAGTTTGTCTTATCTTGTGATGAATGCCAGAGAATTGGTAATATTAGTAGACGTCAAGAAATGCCTATGAATTATTCACTTGCTATTGAACTATTTGATGTTTGGGAATTTGATTATATGGGACCTTTTCCTAAATCGAATGGGTATACTCATATTTTAGTTGCTATTGATTACGTTACTAAGTGGGTAGAAGCTATTCCAACTAGTAGTGCTGATCATAACACTTCTATTAAAATGCTTAAAAAGTTATTTTCCCGAGGTTCGGAGTCCCTAGATATTTAATGACTGATGGTGGTTCACATTTTATTCATGGTGCCTTCCACAAACTGCTTGCTAAATATGATGTCAACCATAGAATTGCATCTCCCTATCACCCCCAATCTAGTGGTCAAGTTGAATTGTCCAATAGAGAAATAAAGTTAATTCTGCAAAAAACCGTCAATAGATCTATAAAGGATTGGTCTAAGAAACTTGACGATGCATTATGGGCTTATAGAACTGCTTATAAAAATCCTATGGGTATGTCTCCTTATAAAATGGTTTATGGAAAAGCATGTCATTTACCTCCTGAGTTAGAACATAAAGCATATTGGTCAATTAAAGAACTCAATTATGATTTTAAACTTGCCGGTGAAAAGAGGTTATTTGATATTAGCTCATTAGATGAATGGAGGACCCAAGCTTATGAAAATGCCAAATTGTTTAAATAAAAAGTTAAAAGATGGCAGGATAAAAGAATTCAAAAAACGGGAGTTTAAAGTGGGTGAGCAAGTTCTATTGTACAATTCTCGTTTGAGACTCTTTGCAGGAAAACTTCTCTCTAAATGGGAAGGACCATATATCATCGAAGAAGTTTATCGCTCTGGAGCCATCAAAATAAACAACTCTGAAGGCACTAATCCGAGAGTGGTGAATGGGCAAGGAATTAAGCATTATATTTCAGGTACTCCCACTAATGTTGAGACTAACATTATTCAAACTATGACACCGGAGGAATACATAAGAGAGACCTTCCAGAATACTCCAGAACCCTGAAAAGGAAGAGGTACGTGATACGGTAAGTAAACCGACTCCAAAAATTCCATAAAAATATTTTCTGTCAGTTTTGGAATATTAGAAAAAATACAAAAATAAGAAACAGCCGAGGGGACCCACGAGGTGCACACGAGGCACCAGGGCGCGCCACCCCCCCAGGCGTGCCCTGGTGGCTCGTGGGCCCCTCGTGAGCCTTCCCGACTCCGTTTTTTTCTGGATTACTTGTTTTGCAAGATAAAAATTCTTTATATATACTCCCGGACGTTTTGATCACCGTATCGCAGAAATCTCCTCTGTTCTTGTTTCGTGCTATTTTTCTGACAGATTCAGATCGCCATGGCTCCCCAAAGGCTCCGTACCAAGCACCGTATTGTGCAACCATCGCCGGGCAAATGCCCCTACAGCGAGGTCTACTACGAGTGGTCGTCAGGGGAGGAAGACAATGGCAAGGAGGACAAGGCCGAGGAAGTTGCGGGAACCCAGGCTCCAAAAGGAGGGCAAGCCATCCCCATGGAGGAGACCGCAGAAAAGGGAGATATCCTTCAACCCCTCTATGCTCATCTTCCCCCATCCGTAATTGAAGCCCTAAGAGTCTTTGAAACAGTTAGTGCTCAGAATACATCTCTCACTCATGAAGTTATTTTGTTGGAAGAGCAAAACATCGCCCTTCGGAGCATCAACCGTAAATTGGAGTATTTGCTAAAACTGAAGGACAAGCCCACCCCTTCATCACCACCACCATCACCGAAGAAGGAAACCTGAGTACATGGGTATGGGCACTCCCCTTGCCTTGTGCCAAGCTTGGGGGAGGTGCCCCGGTATCGTATCACCATCACTTTTTATTATCTTTACCTATTTTTAGTTCGATCCTTAATGATTCCGTGATTTAGTGGAATAAAAGTTTAGTATGATCTATTTTTGAGTGCTAGTTTCGTGATCTATCTATCTATGTAATTGAGTTGAGAGTTATATAATAAAGAGTAGTTTGAGTTTTGCTTCTTTACTTTTATGTTTCAATCCTAGCAATGAAAATAATGAAAAAGATCATATGCTAATCTTATGGAAAGTAATGACATTACATAAAGAGAAGTATAAGTGGTAAAATTTATTGAAAGTTAACAAGCATAGCATTGGTCAATGATGCAATTCATGAAAAAATTAATAAGGGAAGAGAAGATTCACATGCAAATACACTATCTTGGACATCTTTTATGATTGTGAGCCCCCATTAAGTATTTTATGTCAAATTGTTGATGTTGGACAAGGTAGACAACATAATGAATTATGTTTGCTAATATTCACATAGAAGTTATATTGTTATAGATCCTCCAACATGTGGTGCTTGCCCAATATCTTTGCTAGCCAAAAATCCGCACCAAGTAGAGATACTACTTGTGCATCCAAAACCCTTAAACCCAGTTTCATGTCATGAGAGTCCACTATATCTACCTATGGATTGAATAAGATCCTTCAAGTAAGTTGTCATCGGTGCAAAAAGCAATAAAAATTGCCTATAAATATGTATGAACTTTTATTGTAAGGGAAAACAAGCTTTCTACGAACTTGTGATGGTAATGAAATAAAAGCGACGGACTGCATAATAAAGGTTGCTATCACAAGGGGCAATATAAAGTGACGTTCCTTTGCATTAAGAGGTTGTGCATCCAACAACAAAAAGCGCATGACAACCTTTGCTTCGCTCTGTGAAGGGCCTCTCTTTTACTTTTATCTATTTACTTTTTATGCAAGAGTCAATAGTGTTCTCCTCTATTCCTTTTTATTTTTCTCTTTTGCAAGCATCGTGTGGTGGGGAAAGATCTAGGCATATATATCCAGTTGGATGTGAGTGATCATGAGTTATTATTGTTGACATCACCCTTGAGGTGAATAAGTTAGGAGGCGAAATTATAAGCCCCCATCTTTCTATGTGTCTGGTTGAAGCTTTTTGCTCCATATATATGTTGTGAGTGTTAGCAATCATAGAAGACTAAATGATGGTTGAGTATGTGGACTTGCTAAAAAGCTCCTACATGCGACCCTTCCTGAAAATATGATGAATTGCAATTGCATTGTTGACTGAGAACATAGTTTGTTAGTTTTCAAGAAAGTTTATGTCTTATACTTCGTTAATGTGATGAATTGTTACTTGCTCATGAGAAGTTTTATGATAATGAATATTGCTGTTATAATAATGATCATGATGCTATTATGTCCGTATTTTGTTTTTATCGATACCTCTCTCTCTAAACATGTGGACATGATTATCGATATCGGCTTTCGCTTGAGGACAAGCGAGGTCTAAGCTTGGGGGAGTTGATACGTCCATTTTGCATCAAGTTTTCCTACTGTTATTTATCGTGTTTTTAATCAATACAACACTTTGTGGAGCAATTCTAATGCCTTTTCTCTCTTAATATGCAAGATTTACATGAGGAGGGAGATTGTCGGCAGCTGGAATTCTGGACCTGAAAAAGCTATGTCAGAGATACCTATTCTGCACATCTCCAAATGAGCTAAAATTTCATGAAGATTTATTTTGTTATAAATAAAAAATATTGGAAGAAAGAAGTACCAGAGGGGGCCACCCAGGTGCCCACGAGGCACCAGGGCACGCCACCCCCCAGGCACGCCCTGGTGGCTTGTGGGGCCCCTGTCCAGCCTCCGGTGCCCATTTTCTGGTATATAAGCCCATTTTCCCTAGAAAAAAAATAAGGAGAAGACTTTTGGGATGGAGCGCCGCCATCTTGAGGCAGAACTTGGGCAGGAGCACTTTTGCTCTCCGGCGGAGCGATTCCGCCGGGGATACTTCCCTCCGGGAGGGAGAAATCGGAACCATCGACATCACCAACGATCCTCTCATCGTGGGAGGACCAATCTTCATCGACATCTTCAACAGCACCATCTCATCTCAAACCCTAGTTCATCTCTTGTATTCAATCTTTGTCTCAAAACCTCAGATTGGTACCTGTGGGTTGCTAGTAGTGTTGATTACATCTTGTAGTTGATGCTAGTTGGTTTATTTGTTGGAAGATTATATGTTCAGATCCAATATGCTATTTAATACCTCTCTGATCTTGGACATGAATATGATTTGTGAGTAGTTACTTTTGTTCTTGAGGACATGGGAGAAGTCTTGTCATAAGTAATCATGTGAATTTGGTATTCGTTCGATATTTTGATGATATGTATGTTGTTGATTCTCTTAGTGATGTCATGTGAACGTCGACTACATGACACTTCACCATATTTGGGCCTAAGGGAATGCATTGTGGAGTAGTAATTAGATGAGGGGTTGCTAGAGTGATAGAAGCTTAAACCCTAGTTTATGCGCTATTCCGTAAGGGGCTGATTTGGATCCATATGTTTAATGCTATGGTTAGAGTGATCTTAATTCTTCTTTCATAGTTGTGGATGCTTGCGAGAGGGGGTAATCATAAGTGGGAGGCTTGTTCAAGTAAGAACAGCACCCAAGCACCGGTCCACCCACATATCAAATTATCAAAGTAGCGAACGCGAATCAAACCAACATGATGAAAGTGACTAGATGAAATTCCCATGTGTCCTCGAGAACGCTTTGCTTATTATAAGAGATCATTCCGGCTTGTCCTTTGCTACAAAAAGGATTGGGCTACCTTGCTGCACTCTTTGTTACTATTGCTACTTGTGACTTGTTACAAATTATCTTGCTATCAAACAACTTGTTACCTATAATTTCAGTGCTTGCAGAAAATACCTTGCTGAAAACCGCTTCTCATTTCCTTCTGCTCCTCGTTGGGTTCGACACTCTTACTTATCGAAAGGACTACGATTGATCCCCTATACTTGTGGGTCATCAGGAGGCCCAATAGAGTCTACAAGAATAAAGTTGTGTAGTAGACATCACTTCTTTGTCTAGAACTTCAATCACTCTTTTATTAAAACAAAAATAAAAACTTACTTGCCTACTTTATTCGCGTGGGTTGCCTCCCACGAAGTGCTTGTTTTCGGTCAATTAGCCCGACTGTAGTGGTGATCAAGGTGGTGCAAACACACCGAGACCATAGCTTCTGGCATTCACAATGATGCCTTCTCTGGTATAGCTCTTCATTTTCTTTTTCCTGGGGAAATGTCTCACAAAATGATCTTTAGTGGGTAAGTCAAATCTCACATTCCCCTCAAACACCTTTATCACAGCTTTGATAGTCCTTAGAACAGGTCTACCAAGAATTATAAGAGCAATAGGATCTTCATGCATATCTACTATCACAAGATCAATCATGACAGGGCAATCATTAATTTGAACTATAACTCCATGCTTAATGCCTACCGCCTGAGTAAAAGTAGAATTAGCCATATTCAATATAATCTCAGTAGTAGCATAAGGACCTAGATTGAGACTATCATAAACAGACTTAGAGATAGTGGAAACACTAGCCCCTAGATCACATAAAGCAATGAATTTATTCAATCCAATCTGATTCTCTATAGTAGGCTCAAAAGTATCTTCTTGCTTAGCTGGTAACTTACTGTAAACCTTCTTCCTTTCATCATCAAGTTCACGTACCTTGGCTGCAACTTGTTCAACAAAGACATTATATGCTTCGTTATTAGTTACCTCAGGTAGCGGGTATTTCATTGATATCATCTTCACAAAATCAGCAACGATATAATTATACTCTCGCACGTGGCTTGTGTCCAGTTCTTCGATCTTCTCTTCGTTGCTTCTCACCATTTTAACATCTTCAACCGGGTTAGGTTCCGGTTTACCTGCAAACTTGGCTAAGATTAATGTTTGGCTCTTTGCAATTTTAGCCACTTGTGCTTCCATATTATTACATCTTCCTTCAAGTATCCGCACGTCATTTGTTAGTCCAATAACCTTACTAGTCAATTGACCAAGTAAGTTATCATGATTCTTCAAGATATTCTTGAAGTTTTCATTCTTCTCAGTTTGACTAGCAATAAAACTTTTAAGAGTTTCTTCAAGAGTATTTCTATTGCTGCTATTAACTCCATTAAAATTGTTTGATGCTCCTCCATTACTAGGATAAGGAAGTCTAGGAGCATAACCATTATTTTTCCAGTTTGGATTATAGCTATTACGAGCAATAAAATTCACATCACAAGTTTCTTCATTAGTGATGTGACGGTGTCCTGGACTAAGGGGTACCAACCTAATCGGCCCATAGTCCTCGGGCTGGGCCCGAAGGCCCTCGTTCTCATTCAGATGGAATCCGGAAGCCACACGTGATCAAGACTATACCTGCCAAAGACTTGGAGTATACCCCAAGACATCTCCCGCTGCCTCCATAAGCATCCCTGGATACCGACCATGTAACCCTAGATGCCCTACCTGGCGTGTATATAAGCCGGGGGGTTTAGCCTGTAGAGGACACGGAATCAAAATTACCATCCACCTAGCCCTAGGGTTAGACTTCTTCTTACGATCTCGAGGTAGATCAAGCTTGTACTCGATACTTCATCATCAATATAATCAAAGCTGGACGTAGGGTATTACCTCTTCGAGAGGGCCCGAACCTGGGTAAACGCCGTCTCCTTCGTCCCTGTTACCATTGATCTGAGATCCACAGCTCGGGACCCCCTACCCTGAGGTCTGCTGGTTTTTACACCGACACTGGTGCTTTCATTGAGAGTTCCGCTGTGAGATCAGCAAAGGATCGATGGCTCACCTGCAGATCAAATGTGGCTCCGGTTACGGGCACATCTTCATCCCCGGCCAGTTATTTGTTTTTGGTAGCATGGTTTTTTGTGCCGACTCTTCGGGCCGTCTAGCTCCCATCGAGAATTACGCTCCGGATCACATCGTAACTTTTGGAAGCTTGGAATAACCACGGATTCCCGTGGTGAGCTCGTCCTTTCAGGTTTGACACCAGGCCAGATCGAGGGCTTGTCTGACGATAGGGGCTCGACCTCGGAACCGATCTCCCTCGGGGACGTCGGGCCAAGCCCCCTGGCCCCACAGGATCCCGTGGAAGAAACGATCACCCCCGCCTCGGGCGACCTCGTCTCGGCATCAAGCCCCGACGCTGGTCAGGACGCGGCCTCGGATACTACGTCGGATTTAGAGCCGGCCCGGGTATCAGATCCAGAGTCAACCCCGGCCCCGCACAAGGCCACGGATGCGTCAGGCGATCCACCAGTCATACTTCGAGTCGACCCGGCTTATAGCCAGGCCATGGATCCCAAGGAGTTATCTCACCTGAACGAGATGCTCGATCGCATCCAGAGCTTATCGATCTCAAACAGTCAGACCTCGGTCTATGACAAGATCGGACTTAAAGCCGATGATCAGGTAATTTATATCCCACCCACCACCCATCTAGTCGCCACGGTCGATGACTTAACCGACATGTTAGACTATGATGAAGCCACCGACATGGATGAAGATGTCAACGGCCCTACAGAAACCACTATGCCGCTGGTCAACACCGGCAAGTGGACGACAACCTCCACCTATGACGTATACATGGTGGATACCCCCAAGAATCCGTCAAGACATCGGCGAAGATGCACGAGGGGGACCAATGGGGACCCCAGTGGGCAGGACGCCACCGCCAACAATGCCGACACGATGGCAGGCAACGCCGAAAACCTGGGAGGGGATCTTCAAGCCTCCCCAGAGGGCCCACGCAGTCCCACAGAAGACGACGACCCTGACGACCTCTTCGAGGGGGCTGACGACAACTACTTACCTCAATCTGAGGAGGATGAGAGCCTTGGCACCGAGGACTTTATAGTCCCCGAGGACCCCTTTGAGCAAGAACGGTTCCGACGGCGCCTTGTGGCTTTCGCCCGAAGTATGAAACGGAAGCAGCAACAGCTGCAAGCCAACCAAGACGCGTTGAATGAGAAGTGGGTCGAAATACTCTCGACCGAGCAAGACCTCGAAGAACGGCACCGCAGCACACCTAAATCTTACCCGCGCAGACGTTTGCTGCCCGAGTTCTACGAAGAACTAATCAATGACGCGCCTTTAACACGCGGACGGGCTGATGAACCTGACCGACCCCCTCAAGGGCGCGACGGGCTAGCACGGGAAAATTTACACACCCAGACAACGACACGCCGTTACGGCAAGAATCCCGTCAACTACATCGAGCCTTATGACGCACGACGCCAGATAGAGGCGAACTGGGCACCTCCTCGGTCATCTACGGATCAAGGGGGCATGCACTGGCCAGGCTCGATGGCTACGGCGCCTGGATGGATAGGAACGGCCGAGCTCGGGAACAAGCTTATACACGGATATCCCCCGATGTCCAACGCGAGACTGCTCGGTTCCGAGGTCCCGCTCACCCGATCTGTTTTACAGACAGGGTAATGGAACATCAGTTCCCTGACGGGTTTAAACCCATCAACATCGAATCATACGATGATACTACTGACCCAGTGGTGTGGATCAAAGATTTCCTTCTCCACATCCACATGGCGCATGGAGATGACCTCCATGCCATCAAATATTTGCCGCTCAAACTAAAGGGGCCGGCGAGCCACTGGCTTAATAGCCTGCCTCCTCATTCCATCGGAAGCTGGGAAGCACTCGAGGATGCCTTTAGGGCTAACTTCCAAGGCACATATGTCAGATCTTCAGATGCCAACGACATCAGCCACGTCATTCAGCAGCCCGACGAGTCAGCTAGGAAGTTCTGGAATAGGTTCTTAACTAAAAAGAACCAAATTATGGACTGCCCCGATGCCGAGGCGATCGCCGCTTTACGGCACAGCATCCGAGATGAGTGGCTCACACGCCAGCTCGGGCAAGACAAGCCGAGAACTATGGCGGCCCTCACCTCGCTTATGACCCGCTTTTTCACGGGAGAGGATAGTTGGCTGGTCCGCACTACTCACAATGGCAAGGCATGCACTTCGGAAGCTCGTGATGCCAATGGCAAGCCCAGACGCAGCAAAAATAAGCACAGGCATAAAAATGGCGGGAGCGACACCGAGGACGTCACAGTAAACGCAGGGTTCAACGGACCTAGATCCGGTCAGAAAAAGAGGCCCTTTAAAGGGAGCAAGGACAGACCCAGCCAGCTTGATAAAATCCTCGATAGGCCATGTCAAATCCATGGCACCTCGGACAAGCTAGCAAACCACACCAACCGGAACTGTTGGGACTCTAAGCAGGCCGGAAAGATAGCGACGGAGGGCCAAAATAAAGCCCAACCTCGCAATGAGGACGAGGATGAACCTCGCCGATCCAACAATGGAAACCAGAAACAGTTCCCTCCCGAGGTGAAGGACCTGAATATGATTTACGTAACCCACATCCCTAAAAAGGAGAGGAAACGAGCACTTTGGGATATTTACGCCCTAGACCCCGTGGCCCCAAAGTTTAATCTGTGGTCGGCTTGCCCGATCACATTTGACAAACATGATCACCCAACCAGCATCCGACATGGAGGATCGGCTGCTTTGGTCCTGGATCCGATCATCGACGGATTCCATCTGACGCGTGTCTTTATGGACGGAGGCAGTAGTCTCAATTTAATCTACGCGGATACGATCAGAAAAATGGGCATAGACTCATCCAGGATAAAACCCAGCACCACCACCTTCAATGGTGTTATACCAGGTGTCGAGGCTCGCTGCATGGGAACAATAACACTGGAGGTGGTCTTCGGATCACCCGAGAACTTCTGGAGCGAAGAATTAATCTTCGATATCGTCCCTTTTTGGAGCGGATACCACGCGCTGCTCGGGCGCACTACATTCGCCCGCTTTAACGCAGTCCTGCATTACGCATACTTAAAGATGAAAATGACAATACCAAATGGTGTTATTACAGTCAATGGTAACACGGAACGCTCCCTTCGAACAGAGGAACAGACCGCGGCTTTCGCAGCCAAGGTACAGGCAACCGAGGAGGCACCTTGTCACACGCCCAGCTCCTCAAAGCGCACACGAGCTACGCGATCCGACCTCGGTCAGGCAACCATTCCCCCCAAATAGGGGCACGGGCTCCTCGTTCGCCTCCCCTTAGAAGAGCATTACGTCCCTAGGGTGCACAACTTTGCACTAAAAATTCCATGGGCGGCCGAGGAGCCAAAGCAAATAATGCGTCGTTGTCAGCTCGACTAAATAGCGACACACTTCGGACAAGCATACCAGCAGGGCACTGTAAAGGGCCCAGGCAGAAGTAGCATGCCCACATGGCTTAACCCATCGAAGTGGTAGTCGCATACCTTTCTAAAAGGACTCGACCGACGAAAGCGTCAAGCAAACGAATGGCCGAGGTTGCAAACAGCCCATACCTACTTCTCTCTCAATGAAGACAAGCTGGTCAATAGCACGGAGACACAGACGTGCGACACCGCTGGACTTGGGCTAATAAACCCATTAACATGTCCGCCCTATTCTTACTCCTTTACCTTTTCATTTCCTTTTCTCCGTTGTATCTTCTACCAGCCTCTTTTGTTAAAGCTCGGCATGTACGGCTTGACCACATGAAATAAAGAAAGTGCACCTATCGAGGTTATTGCGCATTTCCTTATGTTTGCTGCCTTTGATCCAAAAGCATGCATCCATGATACAACTGTTATTGAAAATTACCTTGGGCTTCGCTTTTAATCTCACGCCCCCACCCCCCTTCAAGTCTGAAGTATCTATTCGGTATCTTGGATGTCGCATTATATGAATCATTTACGAACCTCGATTTTGGTCAATAGTTGGGTTGCCCGGCTCCTGTGCTTATGCTACTTGTAGTTTGCGTTGGTATTTCCCCGAAGAGGAGAGGATGATGCAGTACAGTAGAGATAAGTATTTCCCTCAGTTAAGAACCAAGGTTATCAATCCAGTAGGAGAACCAAGCAAAATTCCGTTAAGCGCACCTGCACACACAAGAGCAAACACTTGCACCCAACGCAAATAAGAGGGTTGTCAATCCTCTCGGCGGTTATTTGAAAGGATTAAATCTTATCAAGATAAATAGATAAACTAAACTACTAATTAAAATAAAAGTAAATAAATTGCAGCAAGGTTTTTTTTATAATAAAGATAGACCTGGGGACCATAGTTTTCACTAGAGGCTTCTCTCTTGAGCACATAAACATACGGTGGGTAAACAAATTACTGTTGGGCAATTGATAGAAAAGCAAATAATTATGACGGATTCATGGCAATGATCATGTATATAGGCATCACGTCCGAGACAAGTAGACCGGCTCCTGCCTGCTGTAACACCCCAAAAATTGGGTTATCAATTTTTGTGCTGTTATTCTTTTCCGAGCCTTCTTTTTCAAAATCTTTCTCCGGAGTTTGCTGGATGATCAGGTGAATCCAGGCAATTTTCAACTTTTCAGAACCTTGCCCATGTCTTTGGTGCTGGCCAAGACCTAACTGCATCACCCCAACCCCATCAGAACCCTAATTCCAATATTTGGAATTTTAAACCCTGCCTTTGTGATTGCAAAGGAGCCATAATTTCCTTTGCTCTGCCGATCCCTCCAAAAATTCCCAGAGATCCTTCTACACTTATAAACCCTGGATGTGCAAAAATATTGCCAAGTCATATCCAATATTTTTCATCTGGGATTAATTTCTTTTCCTGCCTTTCCGAGGAATTAAATCCAGAAGGATAGTTAGACATCTCTAAATTTCATGAAAATTTGTGGAGATGATCTTTGTGACTATCCCAAGCTCTGGTAAAAATATTGGCCAAATTCAAATAAGGAAAATTCCCTTTTTCCTTGACAAGGCCAATATTGCCTCTCTGCCACTTTCCAAAGGAACTACCATTTTGGTAGCCAGGAAAATTCCCAAATAATTTGTGGAGCTTCTCCTGGATATATCTTCACCATTTCCATCCAAACTCCATGTTCCATAGTTCAAAATTTGAGCACATGATCCAATGCAAGCTTCTGCCTTGTCTGAAACTTTGTGAAGGAAGTGATTGATTCCTTGATCCAATTGAGCTGAAAACCAAAAATTAGCTAAATTTTGCAGGGCAGTAAATATTGATATATTACTACTTAAAACCAAAAATTAGCTCAATTCATATATCCAATCTTTTTCTATGATTTTCTCAAGTTTCTGTCCAGATTCCACCTGTGTGAAGGAAGTGCTATTTATATTTGCTGGATTGCCCTCAAAATTTTTGTGCACTCTTTCATATCCAAATAATTGCCACATGACAAAATTCAGCCCTATTTGCCTAGCCAGTTTTCCTCAGCAAATTCCCAAAGTTTCTGCCCTGTGGGAAGCATTGTGAAGTAAGTACCATTTTTCATTATCCAAATGGTATGAAAAATTTACAGTGCCTTCATATGCCCAAATCATCATCTTCCACCAATTTTCAGCCAAATCCAACACTCCATGTGAGTGATACTTCATGATTTAGATTCTGGACCAGATTCTGCGGTTGTACAGCAACTAGGTTAAAGCTTGGTCCAAATCTTTCCAAATTTCACAGAGTTGTAGTCCTTCCTACGCTGAGTCCCTGTGACAAACTGGTTGGCCCCTTAACCTCTTCACTTAATCCCAGCATCCCCTCTAAGTTTGCTGCTAATCTGGATTTGTGCACCGTGCTGTCACATCGTGGGCCATGGGAATTGTTCCTTTGCGTTTATCAGCTTCTGGGGGAGTGAGTATCTTGCCAGACATGCCCGGGCTAGCCAGTGCGCGTGGGAGCACTGTGTGCACGCGGTGACCACGCGTAGAGCGCGTGCGTCGCCTGCAGACCGGGTGCACTGTGCCTCTGGACCCCAATGGGAGGACCATGCGGTCGCCCAGAGAGTCACCGAGTGCCACGCCCTCTCCCGCGTCGCCTATGCGCCGATTCCCTTCGTCCCGTAGCCGTTGGCCGCGCTCGCCGGCGCCGCGTCCGTCGCCGAGACGCCGCCACGTCTTGCACCGCGTAGCCACAGTCCCTCTCCTTCCCGAGCCTTCCCCTGCTCTATTTAGCGCGTGCCCGAGCCCTCCCTCGCCACCACAGCCATCCCCGAGCTCCTGGACCTTCCCTGTCCCCTCCATGGCCAAGATGGGAGCCGCCGTCCCCCACGGCCATTCCGGCCAGTGGCCCTCCCCCTCCCTCCTTTCGGCGCCCTAGAGTCCCCCTGGAGCTGCAGAGCCGCCGCCGCCCACCATTCCCTCCAGGGAACCCCGCCAGCGCCGCCCTTCCCCTGCTGCATCTCAGCCATGGTGCCCGAGCAGCGGCCCCGGCGCTGTGGGCAGCCTCAGCCGGTCCCGAGGCCACCCACGGGTGTGGCGAGGAGCACCCGATCCCCTCCGCTCGTCGGCTGGCCTCCCCGCGTCGCCGGACGCCGCCTGCGTCGCCGGCCGAAGCCCCCCTGCTCTCTGTCGCGTTGGAGAAGAAGGCAGTATGGAGGAGAGAAAAGTCGCCATGGGCCCCGCGTGTCATTCTCTCAGGCGCTGACCAGGCTGACCGGTTGACCGGATAAGTGGACGCGTATTTTTGGGGAATACGTTTTCTGCTAAGGGAAGCGCACTCTGCTGCGGCCTCGCGATGACATACGCTTTCTCTGCGCGGAAGCGCACTCTTGAAAATACGCTTTCCGCCCAGCCGCCGGCCGAACTGGTTACTTTGCGGGCGTTCGCCCGTTAAGGACTAAAAAGGACAGATTTTTGTCCGTTTGACGCTTAACAAACGAACGGCCGTATCTTTGCGCCCGTAACTCCGATTGAGGTAATTCCAAAGCCCACGCGCTCAGTGCGTCGAGCCCGTTCCGATGGTGTCATTTTCATAATGTTGTCAAATATTGAAAATACCATCTTTGCGCTTCCTCGAATCCAGGCCTCTCCTGAGAGCACCGATTCCGGCGACTCATTTCCAGTGGATCGTCCCACTTCCACCCGGAGTACTCATCCACCCCGAGGCAAGCCAACCTCTTATCATGAGCACCGGACTTGCATGTTGACTTTGCTTGAACCCTGTGCGTGTGTAGCTGCAGTATTTTCATCTGATGTTTCTGTCTGCAAATGTGGTATATGTATTGCTTGCCATGTCATGCTATAACCAGATTTCATACTAGCTTTTGCCATGTTAGCAATAATGTTTTTATTGGTAATATCATGTTATTACTATACCTGTATCTCGTACCATGTTTGTCAATACTGTTGTGATCCTGTCATACTATATCGATATCATGTTACTGCTATGCATTTCATAAGTTTGGTAAACATGGTCACTAATGCATTCATGATATTCAAACATATAATCTTGATGATACGATTAAATGATGGAGATGAAAAGAAGATGTATTAATAACAACAATCACCTCCATCGGCTGGATCGTGTCATAGTGCCACCGAATCGAGCTCACCAGTGCAGCCACACTTGCCTTATGGGGGGCCCTAATTCGGTCTATTGTCATGCCTCTCGCCGGTGCCTCCAACTAGGGAAGGTTATGTGCGCGCGCTACCCTGGCCCGGTGGGCGGCCATAAGCCTTTAGTGCCCGAGTTGTTTGCGCGCGGTTGTCCACGTTTGGGACGGTTTGTTCGGTTTGGCCACAAAGGTGGCGGATGTCACGAGTTGACATCAGGGGCAACCCAGGACATAGCCCAAAGGGGAGTTTGTCGGGAGTGGCCGGGAGAGTGTCATGCAATAGATTGGTTTTGTCGGAATGTCGTTGGTCCACCCGAATGGGAGCACGAGGCCATGAGTTCCGTGGTGTGGGTACAGTGTACTAACCTCTGCAGAGTGTATAATCTATCGATAGCCGCGTCCTCGGTTATGGACACAGTTCGTACTAGGCCACACTATCTGATCTGTGTCGTCATGGAGGATAAACCTAATATAATAAACATGTTAAAGAATGTGCTATAAAGTAAATGTGGTGACTTGGACTATGAGATAGTCGCAAGAAGTCACGGAGTTGGTTCGGACATGATCACGAGATGAGATCTCGGTGAGTCATGAGCTAGCCCAGAAGGGCAGTGGCATCGAAACTGGTAAATGAACAACATATTACTTTAACTCGCCACGGGAGGTAATGGTAATTTACTTTCCAGCATCGTATCATGCATGTCTTGTAGATACAACTATGCCATGCCTTGATATGCCTTGTTATTCCACGTTAGGCCATGATATGCTATGATATGCTGTGATATGATTTGGTATAGATGTACTTGATCCATGTTTCTTGCTAGTATCATGACATGCTTCTCCTTTGCCATGAGATAAATTTATGTATGAGCATAGGACTTGCTTTGTCATCTGCTTTGTTTGGATGCTATGTATTTGGTTGTCTTGCGAGTACATTCAAAGTACTCACCTGGCCTTGCACGTGGCCAGATTGCAGGAGAAGACTTGTCGTGCTAGACCGTAACCTCGCCCCCTGCTTCGTGCGGATCGGGGTGCCACACCTACATCTACTACTATTACTCCACCCATCGACCGCTATCTAGCATGCATCTAGGGTATTAAGTATGAAACAGAGTAACGCCTTAAGCAAGATGACATGTAGAGAAGCAAATTCAAGCAATATGAATAAACCCCATCTTTTTATCCTTAATGGCAACAATACAAATACGTGTCATGTCCCGTTCTGTCACTGGGATTGAGCACCGCCGTATTCCAGAAGACTTGATCTCTGGGCTGGAATACGGGGTGTTCCGGTCTCTCTGAGCCGGGGTGCCACAAGGCTTGGTATCAGAGCAGGTCTGGCTGTAGGATGCCCTAGTCAGCGCGAGCGTTAGAAACCGGTAGTTCAGAGTCTAGCTTGCTTGTTGTATTTGGTTGTTGCATTTGTTTGCTGCATAGCATGCATATAGACTTATTATATTGTCTCTAATGGCTGATCTTGTGAGTGTAGGTGGCATCGGTTTCAATCCACTACCTGCACCCTCCAGTTTTGCATTCTTGCTTTTTGGTGTTTCGTGTCATCTCTGTCCCAGCGGAGTGATGCTGAGATACCTAGTGGTGTCGATCATTTGCCGGATTGATGCACAGGTATCGCACCAATATTTTCTCTTCAGCCACACCTATTGTTTCGGTGGTAGACATGCTTCTACCCCGGATCTTGCCATCCAACCCGCCGTTTGGTAACCCTCACTGGTCTTTGTTACCAGCAAAGGGCAATGCCAGCAGGCCCTGCTTTCCACCGCTATCCTACCCTATCACCCATTCCCTGGACGAGTACGGTTCCCTTCCGTACGCTTGATGATGATGTGGTCGTGACATCCGTATCACGCTACAGGATCACCGAGTCCGTCCTCACCTCCGAGCCCGTCTAGATGCAACCGGTGCTGAGCCAGCGCTTGGTGTAGCTCCGTTTACACCAATCCCTCCACACGTTAATTCACTTTCGTGCACACTGCCACAGCATATTAGATCGTAGTACCGGAGTTTCCTCGAGAATTGTGTGCTTAAGTAGGCATGCATAGTGAGGTGAATAGCTGTAAAATGTGATGTTGCTTGTATGTAATCTTAATGCTGTGTGTGCTTTTGTTTTAGTCGTTTCTTTTGACTTCTTTCTTTGGGCCTTCGGTGTTACCTTATTCTTCCCTTATGAAAGTTGCTCATCAACCGACACCGGACTCGAAGAATCAGTGAGGAATTCAAATGTTCTGAAGCTCAGCTAAACATTAAGAAATTCTCAGCCGACTGCATTGTATTGGAAATATCTGATCTGAATGCAAATGCTATCCTGGATTGACTATCAGCATCAAGTCTACCTCAGTGCGCAACCATCACAATTGTAATGAACCAGCTGGAAGACAATTTGTGTGCAAGACAATAGTACATTTCCAGTCAGAGGAATATCAATGGCATATGTATATATGGCATTCAGTCCGCACACTACAGAGAAAAGCTTTTGGTATAAGCAACCCAATCTTCCTCCGCACGCTAACAGGGAAGCTTACAATGCAAGATTCCGCAGTCCTCCTCAGTACGACATGTGGATGACTTACAGTGTAAGATACTCAGTTTTCTTCGGTAAGCCACCGCAGAAAGTTTCCGGCCTAAGGTACCGAATCGTCCTCAGTAAGTAACCAAGGGAGAAGTTTCTGAGATACGGTACGCAGTCTTCTTCAGTACGCTATCCCAACAAAAGCTTCGAGTGTAAGCTATCCAGCCTTCCTCAGCAAGCTACTCTCGATGGCTTCCAACACAAGCTATCCAGTCTCCGTCAGTACGGCACTACAAACAGTCATCGGCATCGGTACAAGATATTACACAGTAAGTTGGCAGCATATGGCAATGCATCCCAAGAATCAGATCCGCAACCGTCTATCAGAAGCAAGAAGCAGTCAACACACAAGTGTCTTCCTTGAGAATCAAATGCTCAGCTACCCATGCTTCCATATATATATTGTGAGCATGCTGCCAAGGTCATGCAAGTCACTCGTACGATGATGCAAGCACGGTGAGAATCCGACAACCACAGGAAGAGGAAGCAAGCAAGTATACACCTCAGTGCGATGCAATGTCTGACAAGCTATGAAGCAAGACAATGTTGGGATAACAATCCCGACAGTGGATATCAAGGCCGGTTTCCTCACACCTGACATTGTGACATCATTAACCTCTGTCACTGTCACGTATGATTGACCATAGCAATAAGATCTATACAAATAACTGTGAACCTGGCATATGATCATGATGAACCCTTGCTTACCTTTCTCTGGTAACGGCACCACGCCTGTGTTCTGAGCTGCTTTTGGCCGTCCAGGGTGGATGCCGCTTTTATATTTATCTTTTCAACAACTGACCTGTGTTCTGAGCTGCTTTTCGGCCGTCTCGGGCAGCTGTTGAGTTTCTTTTTGTAGTAGTGACCCTATGCTCTGAGCTGTTCTTCGGCCGTCTTAGGGAACTACTACATTCTTCTTATCAACACTGCCTCATGCTCCGAGCTGCTTTTCAGCCGTCGTGAGCCATGGTTGAGTTACTTCAGTAATGTCCCAGATCTGAGTTGTAAAGACCATTCTGGTGGCTACTGATTTATTTGCCGATTTCTTGCAAAGGTTCGGATGATCATTGCCCTACAGTTAGAGCTTGAGAGACGATAAACTTGCCAGTTAAATGTTGCTGCACCATCTGAGGATAAGGATAAGGTATGATTGCCGGAATATTGCACCTGACAGCACCTATGGTCACACGAAGAATTAAAGATATTTATGGCCAAGCTCTTTCAGCAAAAGATTCAGAACAAGAGAACAATAATGAAGGAGCAAGCCTGGCAATACATGTATGATAATAGTTGCATGAACAACATGGTACGGATACCCAAGATAGTCTGATTCCGTATTGATCACCATGAACACACACCCAAGTGGTCTACTCTGTTTGTAAGGACCTCATATCAAGGTGACAGTCGAATCATCGCTACGGATTCGAGACAGTGGAGCCAGCCAAGGTAATTCAGAACTACCTTCTAGCAGTCAGATCCCGCCAAGAGAACGGGTATGATTCTCAGCATTGTTTTGAACCCGGAGGACATGCATCTACTCTAGTAACCCGATGCAAGGAATAAATGTTTCGTGTCCACCGAGAAAATTTGTTCCCGACTCCATTGATACTATCAGTGCTGGATATAAGAATGTCATGTCAATAGGGACCTCACTCCTGGACTTATGGAAATCCCGGTCATGATAATATCAAACAAGGCAGCAGACATAAAAGAATCGAAGTCAGAGCAAGGATGAACATATGAAGGAAGGCCTGTCAGAATATGGATACGGTGAAGCAAACCACCCCAGAGCAAGGCAGTCAGTTAGATGGAATTCAGAGGGAACATCAAGGAAAAGGATACCCGAGTTGGAAACGGTTTCCTTAAGTCAGAATATTCATACTTGTTCCCTGAGCAACCAAATCTCGAGGACGAGATTTATCGTAAGGGGGGTAGGTTTGTAACACCCCGATTTTTGGCCCTTTCTTTTTCTTTTGGATTTCTTCGAATTTTTATTTGGAGTTCCTTTTTCCGTGGTTATGTGGTCCTGAAACCTGGGAAGATCTTCTCTCCTGCCACTTCCTAGTGGCATGTCACTCCCAAATCTATCCCAAGGCCATGTCATTTCCATCTTAGCCCAACTCTAATATTTATTTCTTGGGAATATCCCTTTTTCTATTAAAGGAATAACCCTGTTTGCCCTAGGTTGTGAAGCAACCTATATTTCTGTCCTCCACAAAATTCCCACAAAATTCTCATAAATTCTTTGGATCATATCTTCCAAAAATATGCCAAAACCCATCCTTGCCTAGTTCAAAAATAATTCAGGAATATTCATTTCCTATTCTGTCCAGCAGGGCACTTTGTGAAGGAAGTGCTATTTATCTTTTCTTGATTGCCCTCAAAATTTTTGTGCACTCTCTCATACCCAAATTATTGTCTCATGCCAAAATTCAACTTCATTTGCCTAGTTTCTGTCCAGAGAGAAGCTTTGTAAAGGAAGTACTAGCTAGGCTTATCCAAATGGGTTGAAATTTTGGGATATCGTTTATATGATCAAATAATGACTCTCCACCCAATTTCATCTCTATCCAACAATCTTTGTGAGCACACGTTCAAATCTTGTTTTCTGGTCACAATTCCAGTTTGTGAAGGAACTGTATTTTATATTGCTTCAAAAATTCTGAAATTAATCCAGGACCTAAATATCCCTAAATAATATGAGCATGCCAAAACTCACATTATTTGGACAAGCCATTTTCTCTGGAAAATTCCCCCAAGTTTCTGTCCAGTGGGTATCATTGTGAAGGAAGTACCATTTTGGTTTATCCAAATGGTATGAAAATTTTATGGTACCTTCATATTCCAAAATAATCATCCTACACCAATTTTCAGCCCAAGCCAAGTAACCATGTGAGTGCTACTTCCTGATCTAGATTCTGGTCAATTTTTGCAGTTGTAAAGCAACTGCACTCAAACCTTGCCCAAATGACCTCAAAATCCACAGGATGGTAGTCCTTCCTACACTAAACCCCCGAGACATCCTGGTTATCTCTTATCTCATTCCATTTGACCACAACATCATGCCTAAGTTTGCAACAGCAAACTTCAGTCGATCATTCCCATCAATCCACTGTGGATTTCTTCGAGATATCGCATCAGTGGGACTGTATGTTGGAGGGACAACACGTTTGACAACTTTTGGCAGGCAGACGTGACCTCCTCTCGCCAATGCACGCGGTGACCACGCTGTTGGCGTGCGTTTGGCGCGCTCTGCGCGTCGGCTAGCTCCGTGCACCGCTCTCCCTGCCACTCTCGCTCGTCTCACCGTGTCTACCGCGTCGCCCATAGTTCCCCGCATCCTCTCGTGCCCTGGCCCCCTCCTCATTCGCCCTCCTCACGCCACGGTGGCCGCGCCCGCGTGAGCACAGTGCCTCGATGGCCGACCGGGCACCGCACCGCCCGCGTCTGCCACCCCACTAGCTCTCTCCCGTCGCTCTCCACCCCTCCACGCGTGCGCACGCGTACGCGGTCGTGCCAGAGGCATCGACCGCGCGTCCGCGGCGGTTTCCGGCGAAGGCATCTGGTCGCAGCTATTTAAGCCCTTCCCGAGATCTCTCGAGCTCATCCACCTCCTCACCACCCTCCCCTAGACCTCCCCGACCACCCAACCAAACCCCGGGAGCTCCCCTGCCCTCCCATTGCAGCCACGGCCGCCGCCCTCCCGCGCTCAAATTCGAGCAAGCTGGGGCTCCTCCCTCTTTCTCTTCCTCACTAGTAGCTCCACCAAGTCTCGGCGAGCCCTCCCCTGCTCTCGCCTGCTCCCCGGAGTACCCATAGGCGAGGTTTCAAAATCGGCCGAAGGCCTCCGCCGCGGGCATCCCAGCCGCCGTCGCCATGGCCCTCTCCGGCACGCGTGCTGCACCAGGACGGGTGCGGCGCTCCGCCCTGAGGCCGACGGTGGCCGGACTACGGCCGGAGATGGCCGGTGGAGTCGGGGCCGGTGACGGCCATGCCCTGCCTCGCCTCCTCTGCCTCCCATCGCGAGGAAGGAGACGACCAAGTCAGGCGGGTCCCACCTCTGCACGGCCCCACCAGTCAGTCAAACAAGGAGTCAACACCGGGCCTGCGCCGATTTAAGTGAAAGCGTATTTTCAATAATACGTTTTCGCTTATAGAAAGCGTACTTCGCTGCTTCTTCGGGTCAAAATGCGCTTTCCCCGTTTGAAAGCGCATTTTCTAAAAGGCGCTTTCTGTTTTCAGCAGCCGCCGCCGAAACCCTTATATTGCGGGCGTTCGCCCGTTAGCAGCAGAAATGAACACTTTTTATTTATTTCTCTGCCTAACGAACGAACGTCCGTAACTTTTCAACCGAGACTCCGATTCAGGTGATTCAAAAGCCCGCGATCTCAGTTCGTCGAGCCCGTTCCGATGGTGTCATTTTCATGAGGTTGTCACACTGTGAAAATGACCATTTTGCCCTTGCCCTTAAAACAGCTCCGCCGAGAGGGAAACTTTTCTGGCGATTCTTTTCGCGAGTTCATCGCACCTCTCCCCGATGATTCCTCCCTCCCCAGGCAAGCCACGACAGCCACTTGCATGATGGCCTTGCAGTAGCCATGGTTTTCACTTGAATATTTAAATAATTGTTTGCTCATTTAATTATTTTGTGAATGCTATGTATATGCTTTGTGAATCCATGTCTATGCTTATGCCATGTTCATTTTCATCTAGTAAGTGATATGATTAATTACTAAGGATATTCTTATCATGTTTTATTCTTGTAATTATTTTCGATGCTAGTGATAATGCTATGCTCACTTGAGTAGTTACGGTTTGATATGAAAATACTTGCGATAGTTATGATCATCGCTATGCCATGCTCATTTGCATTCCGTAGCATAAATGATTTATCATTTTGATGTTAAATGGTTATGTTGCCCATCCATGGTTAGACTGATGTCATGCTCATCTGCATTGTTATTTCATTATGTATTTTACTGTGACTCAGCTCATCACTATTCAAGTTGAACCTGACATTAATCGAACTTGAACAAATCTGTTGGCTGAGTCATGGTGCCACCGAATCGAGCTAACCAGTGCAGCCACACTTGCCTTATGGGAGGCCCTGATTTGGTCTATTGTCATGCCTCTCGCCGGTGCCTCCAACTAGGGAAGGTTATGTGCGCGCGCTACCCTGATCAGGTAGGCGGCCATAAGCCTTGTGCCCAAGTTGTGTTGTACCCAGGTGTCCCCGTTTGGGACGAGTTTGTTTTGGCCACGACGGTGGCGGCCACAAAGGTGGCGGATGTCACGAGTTGACATCAGGGCGACCCAGGACATAGCCCAAAGGGGAGTTTGTCGGGAGTGGCCGGGAGAGTGTCATGCAATAGATTGGTTTTGTCGGAATGTCGTTGGTCCACCCGAATGGGAGCACGAGGCCATGAGTTCCGTGGTGTGGGTACAGTGTACTAACCTCCGCAGAGTGTATAATCTATCGATAGCCGCGTCCTCGGTCATGGACACAGTTCGTAGTAGGTCACACTATGGGTCAACAGAAATAATAACCTGCATAATAACAACCCCGGTTCGATGAGAAAAGAAGTTGGTTGATCTTTATGTGGTCATGCGATGATCACAGGTAGAGATCAAGCTCCGTGTGGTCACGTGATGATCACGATGGTATAGTTGATACCGAGCTTGGTTGATCCTGAGGTGATCGTGTGATGTTCACGATGGTAAGTCTGAGACATATGGTGGTTACGAGATAACTTCCGAGCAGAGTAAGTTGGTCCACGAGACCTTAAATGTCGACCCACTTGCATGCTAGTGCTAGTATCATCATGTTCATGAATTATATGTACATGCCATGCTCATGCTGTTGCCATGCTCATGTTGTTCTAGTAGTATCATGTTCATCTTTGATGATTAACCTGTAAATGCCATGCTGTTGTATGTCTTGATTACTTTGGTTGCTGTGAGCTTGCGAGTACATTCAAAGTACTCACCTGGCGTGTCATGCCAGATTGCAGGTGATGCCCTGATTGCTTGTTTGTCGAGGACCCCGAGGTTGCGCTCTAGGATACGTCCCAGCCAGAGTCCCTGCGGAGTGGAGTTCATCACCGTCGCCGTTGTTCCGCTGCTAGAATTCTTCCCGCTTCGAGATGTGCCGCTGCTAGCATAGAACTACCTGAGCAGGCGAAGTGTCGCTGTGCCCCTGTAACCTACATGCCTTCAGAACCTTTGTACCCGTGTTATTTGTAATAAAGAGCCGATTTGTTCTATGCCAAGCAGTGCCGTATTCTAGAAGACTTGATCTCTGGGCTGGAATACGGGGTGTTTCCGGTCTCTCTGAGCCGGGGTGCCACAAGGCTTGGTATCAGAGCAGGTCTGGCTATAGGACGCCCTAGTCAGCGCGAGCGTTAGAAACCGGTAGTTCAGAGTCTAGCTTGCTTGTTGTATTTGGTTGTTGCATTTGTTTGCAGCATAGCATGCATATAGACTTATTATATTGTCTCTAATGGCTAATCTTGTGAGTGTAGGTGGCATCGGTTTCAATCCACTACCTGCACCCTCCAGTTTTGCATTCTTGCTTTTTGGTGTCTCGTGTCATCTCTGTCCCAGCGGAGTGATGCTGAGATACCTAGTGGTGTCGATCATTTGCCGGATTGATGCACAGGTATCGCACCAATATTTTCTCTTCAGCCACACCTATTGTTTCGGTGGTAGACATGCTTCTACCCCGGATCTTGCCATCCAACCCGCCGTTTGGTAACCCTCACTGGTCTTTGTTACCAGCAAAGGGCAATGCCAGCAGGCCCTGCTTTCCACCGCTATCCTACCCTATCACCCATTCCCTGGACGAGTACGGTTCCCTTCCGTACGCTTGATGATGATGTGGTCGTGACATCCGTATCACGCTACAGGATCACCGAGTCCGTCCTCACCTCTGAGCCCATCTAGATGCAACCGGTGCTGAGCCAGCGCTTGGTGTAGCTCCGTTTTTCCTCCACACGCTAATTCACTTTCGTGCACACCGCCACAGCATATTAGATCGTAGTACCGGAGTTTCCTCGAGAATTGTGTGCTTAAGTAGGCATGCATAGTGCGGTGAATAGCTGTAAAATGTGATGTTGCTTGTATGTAATCTTAATGATGTGTGTGCTTTTGTTTTAGTCGTTTCTTTTGACTTCTTTCTTTGGGCCTTCGGTGTTACCTTATTCTTCCCTTATGAAAGTTGCTCATCAACCGACACCGAACTCGAAGAATCAGTGAGGAATTCAAATGTTCTGAAAAATTTGGACAACGTGGCTGAGCCACAAATACTATGTCAGCTATATGATCATGCAAAGCAATATGACAATGATGTTGTGTGTCATAAAAACGAAACGGTGGAAGTTGCATGGCAATATATCTTGGAATGGCTATGGAAATGCCATGATAGGTAGGTATGGTGGCTGTTTTGAGGAATATATAAAGAGGCTTATGTGTGATAGAGCGTATCATATCACGGGGTTTGGATGCACCGGCGAAGTTTGCACCAACTCTCGATGTGAGAAAGGGCAATGCACGGTACCGAAGAGGCTAGCAAATTGCGGAAGGGTGAGAGTGCGTATAATCCATGGACTCACATTAGTCATAAAGAACTCACATACTTATTGCGAAAGTTTATTAGCCCTCAAAGAAAAGTACTACTACGCATGCCCCTATGGGGAGGTTGGTAGGAGTTAACCATCGCGCGCCCCCGACCGCCACACAAAGGAAGTCAATCAATAATAATTCATGCTCCAACTTCTTAGCATAACGACAGACCATACGTGCATGCTTCGGGAATCACAAACCTTAACACAATTATTCTTATTAAACCACAATTATCTACTAATACCTCCCCCATATTACCATCTTAATATCGCAAAACTATTGCAAGGAATCAAATTTATCATATTCAGTGATCTACATGAAAGTTTTTATTATATCCCTCTTGAATACCTATCATATCAGGATCAAATTCATAACCCGTGCATATTACCATTGATATCATGAGACTCTCAAAAAGATATACGTGAAGCATGAGAGTGCAACTATTTCTTTAAAATATCATCACCGCCGTGCTCTAAAAGATATAAGTGAAGCACTAGAGCAACTGCCTAGCTCAAAAGATATAAGTGAAGCACATAGAGTATTCTAACAAATCACGAATAATGTGTGTCCCTCTCAAAAAGGTGTGTTCAGAAAAGATGATTGTGACAAACTAAAAATCAAACAAACTATTTCACAAGACGCTCCAAGTAAAACACATATCATGTGATGAATAAAAATATAGCTGCAAGTGAGTTACCGATAGATTGTAGATGAAAGAGGGGATGCCTTCCGGGGCATCCCCAAGCTTAGACGCTTGAGTCTTCCTTGAATATTACCTTGGTGTGCCTTGGGCATCGCCAAGCTCAGGCTCTTGCCACTCCTTATTCCTTTGTCCATCGTAGTCTCACCCAAAACTTGAAAACTTCAGCACACAAAACTCAACAGAAACCTCGTGAGATCCGTTAGTATAACAAACAAATCTTAAACTTTAGGTACTGTTGTAAATTGATTTATATTTAATATTTGCATAATGCTACTGTACTCCAACTTCTCCATGACTCATACCCCCCGATACGATCCATAGATTCATCAAAACAAGCAAACTATGCAACAAAAACAGAATCTGTCTAAAACAGAACAGTCTGCAAAGATCTATTTAAAATCCATACTTCCGTAACTCCAAAAATTCTGAAAATTTTGGACAACGTGGGAAATTAATATACCAATACTTTGTAAAAATTTCAGATTTTTTGACGCTCCAGTACAGAATGAAAATTCCAGCACTGGACGCAAAACTTTCTGTTTTCCAAACAGCATCAATTATACTATTTTCCAAATCATCCCAAAGGCATTACTTGGTACAAACACTAATTAAAACATAAAAACATAATCATAACAGAAGCTATAATCATGCATACACTCAAGAACAGTAGGTAAAAGCAAAAATTTATTTTATTCATTGGGTTGCCTCCCAACAAGCGCTATTGTTTTATGCCCCTAGCAAGGCATAATGCATAGTTTCCAGTGTTGTCATCCTTCAAATTGATTCCATAGGTGGCCCTCATAATGGATTCATATGGTGCTTTAATTCTCTTCCTAGGGAAGTGTTCCATCCCTTTATTTAGTGGAAATTGAAATCTTGTATTACCTTCTTTCATATCAATAATAGCACCAATAGTTCGAAGAAAAGGCCTACCAAGTATTATGGGGCAAGAAGGATTGCATTCAATGTCAAGAACAATAAAGTCCATGGGCACATAATTTATATTTGCCAGAATAAGCACATCATTTATCCTACCCAATGGCTTTTTAATAGTGGAATCTGCAAGATGCAAATTAAGGGAACAAGGATCCAAGTCGGTGAAACCTAGCACATCACACAAAGACTTTGGTATAGTGGAAACGCTATCACCAAGATCACAAAGAGCATTACATTCATAATCTTTAATTTTTACTTTAATAGTGGGTTCCCATTCATCTTGTAATTTTCTAGGAATTGATACTTCCAACTCAAGTTTTTCTTCATGTGCTTTCATCATGGCTTCTATAATATGTTTAGTGAAAGCTTTATTTTGTTCATATGCATTTGGTGAACTAATCATGGATTGCAACAAGGAAATACACTCAATTAAAGAACAACTGTCATAATTAAAGTCCTTGTAATCCAAAGTAGTGGGTGCATTACTATTTAAAGTTTTAACCTCTCCAAACCCACTTTTTTCATTTTTATGATCAAGATTATCACCCTCCAAACAAGTGGGACTCCTTCTTTCTAAAGTTGACTCTTCTTCAGTCCCTTTTTCATCAAGTTTTATATTATTAAACAAAGATTCAATAGGTGTGACACCAATCATTTTAATATCTTCATCATTACTACGATAGAAACCGGGTGGAATCGCTTTTTCTAGAAATTCTCGCTTAGCTCTTAACCTAGCGGTCCTTTCTTTACTTTCATTAATGGAGACATAGATAGATTTAATAGACTCATTTATATCATGCTTAGATGGCAAAATTTTAGTTTTGAGATTTTCCACATCATGAGCAATTTTATCCATGTTCCTAGCCAATTCATCAACTCTATTCAATTTTTCTTCTATCATAGCATTGAAATTCTTTTAATATTACTTTCAAGATCAGAGGGCATCCTATTATTATTATTATTATTTTAAGAATTACCATATGGATTGCCATAATTATTAAGGAATTTCCAGGAAACGGTCTAGCATTGAAATTACCCCTATAAGCATTGTTGTTGAAATTATTTCTAGAGACAAAATTCACATCAATAGCATCATTATTTTGCTCAATCAAAGTGGAAAATGGCATATCATTAGGATCAATATGAGCATTTTTACTAGCAACCAATTTCAATAAAGCATCCATCTTATCACTCAAAGTATTAATTTCTTCAACAGAATTTACCTTCTTACCAGTTGGAGTTCGTTCAGTGTGCCATTGAGAATAATTTGCCATAATATTATCAAGAAGTTTTGTAGCTTCTCCCAATGTAATTTCCATGAAAGTGCCACCTGCAGCAGAGTCTAGCAAATTTCTAGAGACAAAGTTTAGTCCCGCATAAAATTTTTGTATGATCATCCATAAATTCAAACCATGAGTTGGGCAATTTCTTATCATTAATTTCATTCTCTCCCAAGATTTGGCAACATGTTCATGCTCAAGTTGCTTAAAATTCATAATTTGATTTCTTAAAGAAATAATCTTAGCGGGAGGAAAATATTTGGTAATAAAAGCATCCTTACACTTATCCCAAGAATCAATACTATTTCTAGGCAAGGATGAAAACCAAGTTTTAGCACGATCTCGTAGTGAGAACGGAAATAATTTTAATTTGACAATATCATTATCCACATCTTTCTTCTTTTGCATATCACAAAGTTCAACGAAAGTATTTAGATGGGATGCAGCATCTTCATTAGGACTACCAGAAAATTGTTCTTTCATAACAAGATTAAGCAAGGTAGCATTAATGTCACATGACTCTGCACTAGTGGCGGGAGGAGCAATATGAGTACTAATAAAATCATTGTTATTGGTATTGGAAAAGTCACACAATTTTGTATTTTCTTGAGACATCGCGACAAAGCAAGCAAACTAGCAAACAAGCAAACAAAATATTTTTTGTGTTTTTGTAAAATATTTTAGAAGTGGGGGAGATGAAAACGAGAGGCAAATGCAAATAAAAGGTAAATAAAGTAAATGCAAGTGAATGGTAATTTGTGCGAAGGTACATGGTAATTTTGATGATGTCTCCCCGGCAACGGCGCCAGAAATTCTTCCTGCTACTTGTAGTCTGCGTTGGTATTTCCCCGAAGAGAAGAGGATGACGTAGTACATTAGAGATAAGTAATTCCCTCAGTTAAGAACCAAGGTTATAAATCCAGTAGGAGAACCAAGCAAAATTCCGTTTTGCGCACCTGCACACACAAGAGCAAACACTTGCACCCAAGGCAATTAAGAGGGTTGTCAATCCTCTTAGCGGTTATTTGCAAGGATTAAATCTTATCGAGATAAATAGATAAACTAAACTACTAATTAAAATAGAAGTAAATAAATTGCAGCAAGGTTTTTTTAGGTTTTTTTATAATAAAGATAGACCCGGGGATCATAGTTTTCACTAGAGGCTTCTCTCTTGAGCACATAAACATACGGTGGGTAAACAAATTACTGTTGGGTAATTGATAGAAAAGCAAATAATTATGACGGATTCATGGTAATGATCATGTATATATGCATCACGTCCGAGAAAAGTAGACCGACTCTGTCGGTGTATAAAACATGGGTATTTTATACCCTGACTTATGCACAGACAGTAGCAGCCGCCTTGCCGGCCAAGCCTTGCCGGGAACCGCCAAAACCATGACTCAAGACCCAGTTGCGGAAGCCACTGGAGAGAAGCTCAGGACACAGCACCAACAAGTACTCAACTAATACCGAATATAAAGACATTCCCTGCCGGCAAGGCTAAACCGGCAAGGTGAAGACCCGGCAAGCTCCGTACCAGCAAGCTTCTGCCAGTCCTCCACCGCTCCACCTCACCGCACAGATGTTCGCTGATGTGTGAGGTGTCGACCACGTAGGCTGGTTGGTGAGGCTTGTCGGGCACGTGTCAGCACGCTGGGACAGGATTTGCCTCTAATGACACCCGTCCAGGAGGCGTGTCAGAATAATACGAGGTAGATGGGCGAGCGGTGCAGAAACCTTGCCGAGACTACCTCTCCGCATGACACCTAACAGTGCATTTAATGCTTTTGTCCTAAACTGGCAGAGTTAGGTATGATAGCACTGTTTGCTATCTAATCGCAATGTAATTACTGTTTTGCCACTGAGGTAACCCCTTCAGCTATAAAAGGAGGACCAAGGCAATAGTTAGAGGGATTCGGACTCTTGACACAACTCGCATGTGCAGCTGCCACTCTGCACCTTGCCGGGGAAGCGCTCCTTGCCCTCGTGTTCGTACACTCTCAATATACCAAAGCAGGAGTAGGGTTTTACGCTTCTCAGCGGCCCGAACCTGGGTAAATCACCCTGCGCCCTCTTGTGATTCTGCTCTTTGTGCTTGCGTCTCCCCTCACCGAACCACAAAGGGGCTGGATGGCCCCATAGATGGTCGTACCACCGTGACATCTTTGGCGCGCCAGGTAGGGGGAGACGCTGGTGCGAACCTGAACCATCAGAGTGCACGTCGATATCATCAGCGCCATCATCTTCTTCACCGTCGATGGCACCCAAGAAGAAGGGCATCACGATGACAACTCCTTCTGCCTCCAAAGCTCCTTCATGCGCATCCGCAGGCGGCGCGGCTAATGCGGCGGCGCGGATGCCATGGTTGGCATGACCAGCGCGGGCGGCACGGTCGCCATGCCCACCGTGGCCGGAGCAGGAGACGGGCGTGCTGGGGGTAGTCGACTTCCTCGACCCTCTGGCGAACAAAGCCGAGACGGCGCGGGCGGGACGGATGGACGTCTACCTCCTCCTCCTCGCCGCGTCGACAGGAGCAGCCACCGGGGTGACGATCCCTGGGTCGGCACGAGCCAAGACCCCGCCATGGCGACATCCAGAGACGCTGCGTCGAGACACATGCCGCACCTATCACAGGATAGGCGCAACGCGACCCCAAGCGACGTCAACGACCCTGGGCGGCGGCGACCACACGACAAGACCCCTGTCGATCAGATCCCAGATCGTCAGGCACCACCTCCGCCATGATAGCCTTCTACTGGTCATGTGCCATGGCAGCAAGATCGCGATGGCGCTCCTACTAGTTCTGCCAGGAGTAGAGCGACTTCACGTTCTTCGCTTTCGGCCATGCCAACCACAGCGGCGGAGGCGATGGCGCGGGCTCAGATGCTGCTAAACTTCCCTCCGATAGCAGATAAGATGGATGAGTGGAGAGCCACCATCCAAAGCCTAATCAGATTTGCCGAAGCCAGCAAATCACAGCAAGCGGAGCCCTCACGGCGACCGCAAATGGCGCCAGTAGCCCTAACTGGTGGCCGCGTTGACGGTGCTACGCTAACGGTGCAATCGCCTCTGCGGCAACAGCCTCAACAGCAGCAACGTCAACAGCCGCGACAAGCCCAGCAATCTTTCGAGCCCGACGAGATGTCGATGGCTTCTTCAGATCCACGGGCGCAGCAAGATCAGCGGCAAGTGCTGCGGGACAGGCGGGTAGAAGACGCCCGCACCACCATCGAACGGCGCCGGGAGGCGCGCCGTCAATCCGACGTGCGCAACGGCCCCGTCGTTGATGAGCCTGCGCCAGGGGTCGATGGGTATCTACCTTACGAGGTTGGGTGTCCTGCCTTCACCCGCGAGCTACGGCAAGTCCGATGGCCGTCCGTCCGAGCCTTCAAGCCAGAAGTACCAGAGAAGTACGACGGCAAGCTGAACCCGGCAGAGTTTCTGGGCATCTACACGATTGCCGTGCATGCTGCCGGGGGAAGAGACGAGAAGATCCTCGCCAACTACTTTCCGTTGGTATTGAAGCCCAACGTGAGATCTTGGCTGATGAACTTGCCGGAGAACTCCATTTCTTCGTGGTCAGATCTCTGCAATGAGTTTGTTGGTGCCTTCACCAGAGGCCACAAGGCCCCTGGACAGCCCAGTGACCTGCAGGTGATCCCGCAAAGAGATGGTGAAACTTTGCGCAAGTATATCCAGAGATTCAGCCGTGATTGCCACCTTTCACACGAATGTGCGCAATCGGAGGATGCGGGAGAAAATGAACGTCATGTTGCCCAAGACCGTTAACGAGCTCTACACGTTGGCGGATAAGTGTGCACGCGCTGAGGAAGGAAGGAGGCTTCCCGGAGAGGACGCTGGTGCCGAGGTAGATTCTGAGGACGATGATGCTGCCACTCCGAGGAAGAAAGGCCGAAAGCGTAACAGGAAGCGGAAAGGCAAAACTGTTATGGTTGTCGAAGGCTCCGGCAACTCCTAGTCCGCCAAGAAAGCCAAGACTGATAACTCTGGCAAGGAGGCTGCTGTGTGCGCCGCTTGCCAGGAGGCAGCGGCAAACGAGAAAACCGGCAAGTCAGTTGGACCTTACAGCAAGATTCACCGTACCAAAGGCCACGATCTCCAAGAGTGCCAGCAAGTCGAGCACCTTGTTGAGAAACAGAAAGCTGAATATGAAAAGCGTGACAAGGAGAAGGGTCAAGATGGTACTGGTGGATCCGGCAAAAAGGGTCGTGGTGGTCGAGGAGGCCGCCGTGGCAAGGCCAAGCAGCAGAAAGAGAAGCCGGCTAGAGGCCGAGACAAGAAAGAAGAGGATGATGGAAGTGACGAAGAGGACGATGATGAGACCAGCGAACAAGAATTCCAGAAGGCAACCGACGCCATGTGCATCGATGGAGGAGCATCTTTGCACTCCTCTCACCGCCAACTTAAGCAGTGGGCGCGTGAGGTTAATGCGGCAGAACCGGCGATGGGCTCTCAAAAACCACTCGAGTGGTTACACACGCCTATCATTTTTTATGCTGAGGACCACCCTGATCGCATAACTGCGGTCGGGTGTTTACCGTTGTTGGTTTCACCAACAATTCGCAACCTCCAAGTAACAAAGATGTTAGTTGACGGTGGGGCCGGCCTGAATCTGATCTCTCCAGAGGTTATCAAGAGGCTGCAGATCCCCGACGAGGAACTCAAGAAAACGGGCACGTTTCAAGGAGTGAACGCGGGAAGAAGCCAGCCCAAGGGAAAGATCACATTACCGGTGACGTTTGGCGGGGAACTGAACTATGGGAATGGAGAGGATTGTGTTTGACATCGTCAAGATCCCCTTGCCGTACAATGGAATTCTTGGCCGCCCAGCCTTAGCGAAATTCATGGAAACATCTCACTATGCTTACAACACGTTGAAGATGCCAGGGCCGATGGGTGTCATCTCCATCGACTCCGACAAGAAAGATGCAGTCATTTGCATCGACAAGATGTACAAAGATGTGGTTGCAGCAGAGACCGCTAAGGTGCCAGCTCCCACCAAAAAGAAGGAAAGCAAGAAGTCCGGCAAGGCCTCTAGCAAGGATTCTGGGAAGCGCACCTCTTCGGAGTGCTGCGCGCCTGTTGAAGACTTGCCGGAGTACTCTGCCGGTAAGAAATCCAAAGCTGCTTCACCGGCGACCAAAAAGGTGCCTACGAGGGAAGACGGCACTGACGGTACCTTCACCATCAGTGCCACTCTTGATAGCAAATAGGAAAGCGCGCTCGTTGCCTTCCTGCGGGCGAATGTCGATGTGTTTGCATGGCGACCATCCGACATCCCCGGTGTTCCCAGGGAGGTAATTGAGCACCACCTTGCTGTCTGTCCCCATGCTCGGCCCATCAAGCAAAAGGTCCAGAAGCAAGCTTTGGAGCGGCAACAATTCATTGCCGAAGAAATCAAGAAACTTGAAGCGGCAGGCTTGGTCAGAGGTGTACTACATCCCACTTGGTTGGCGAATCTAGTGGTAGTGCGCAAAGCAAATGGGAAGTGGAGACTTTGTATTGATTACACTGATATTAACAAAGCTTGTCCAAAGGACCCTTTCCCCTTGCCGCGCATTGACCAGATTGTAGACTCTACTTCCGGCTGTGATTTGCTCTCCTTCCTTGACGCATATTCTGGGTACCACCAAATATTCATGGCCAAGGAGGATGAGGAAAAAACTGCATTCATTACTCCATGTGGCACATACTGCTTCGTCCGTATGCCTTTCGGATTAAAGAGTGCTGGTTCGACGTTTACAAGGGCAGTCCAGATTGGTTTTTAGCCCCAGCTACACAGGAATGTGGAAGCATACATGGATTATATAGTGGTCAAACCAAGGACAAATCTACCCTCATTCAAGATTTAGAAGAGACATTTGCAAACTTGCGCAAAATCAATTTGAAGCTCAATCCCGAGAAGTGTGTGTTTGGCGTTCCATCCGGCAAGCTTCTCAGATTCTTTGTATCTCAACGAGGAATCGAAGCAAATCCCGACAAGATCAAAGCGATTGAGCAGATTCAAGCACCAAAAAGCGTCAAAGATGTGCAGCGTCTTGCCGGCTGCGTTGCTTCCTTGACTAGGTTCATTTCAAGATCCGCTGAGCGCACCCTACCGTTTTTCAAGATTTTGAAAAAGGCAGGTCCGATGAAATGGACTCCGGAAGCAGAGGCCGCGCTGCAGGACTTGAAAAGATACCTCTCCTCCACGCCAACGCTAGTTGCACCTAGACCACAAGAGCCGTTGCTGCTATACGTAGCGGCAACGAATCAAGTGGCTAGTGCTGCATTAGTGGCACAGAGGGAACTCGATGACGAGGAAGCAGCCACGGCAAATCCATCCAGTGACAAACCGGAATCTTCTCTGGCAAGATCTGGTGCCGACAAGTCAAAGATAGCGCAAGCAAGTGAAGTTGATCAACAAAAGATACCAAAGAAGAAGGTGGTGCAGTGACCCGTGTATTTTGTTAGTTCCCTTCTGCAGGGGGCTAGATCAAGATACTCTGGAGTGCAGAAATTGCTTTTCGGCCTCCTTATGGCCTCGAGAAAGCTGCGTCACTACTTCCAAGCACACAAGATCACTGTCGTCACTCGCTTCCCGTTTCAACGTATCCTGAGGAATCCGGAAGCAACTGGCAAGATAGTGGAGTGGGCGTTGGAATTGTCAAGCTTTGCACTCAAGTTTGAAAGCACTTCAACCATTCAGAGCAGGGCCTTGGCGGAGTTCATCACCGAATGGACACAAACGCAAGACGAACAAAATCGAGAAACAGCTCTCCCCGACAAAGAGACAACCAAAGAATGGATCATGTACTTTGACGGTGCTTTCTCGCTGCAAGGCGCCGGTGCCGGAGTGCTGCTTGTCACACCCACCGGAGAGCACCTCAAGTATGTGGTTCAAATTCACTTTCCCAGGGAGCAAGCTACAAACAACACTGCTGAGTACGAAGGACTCCTTGCCGGTCTTAGGATCGCAGTAGACCTTGGAGTCAAAAAATTGATCATCCGCGGTGACTCGCAGCTTGTTGTGGAACAAGTAAACAAAGATTACCAGAGCCCATTGATGGAAGCGTATGTGGAAGAAGTAAGGAAATTGGAAGAACACTTTGACGGGTTGCTAACAGAGCACATCCCTCGTGCGGAAAATAGCATTGCTGATAGCCTGTCAAATTGTGCCGCTCAAAAACTTCCCGTTGAACCGGGAACGTTTGTGCTCCAATTGAATCAACCAGCAGTTACTCCATCAACGCAGGCCAGTAAGAGAAGGAAGTTGAATACCGGCAAGTATTTTCTGGCAGAGCTCCCGGAAGCCACCGACAAGGATGTTGTCGGGAACAACGACACGGTTGCCGGTGAGCAGCCGCTTAGCGCAGAACCCCAGGTTCTTGCCACAGAAGCAAGCGCTCCCGTGGCCGAAGAGATGCCTTTAGTCCTTGTCGTCGAGCCACAGGCTTCGTCATGGGCACAGCAGATAGTCCATTTCCTTCAAACAGGAAAACTTTCTGATGAGCAAGAATAAGCTGAGAGAGTAGCCCGTCAGTCAAATATGTACTAGTTTGTGGATAGCATCCTGTACCGAAAATGACCAAAGGCGTGAAATTGAAGTGCATTTGCCGGGAAGACGGACTAAAGCTATTGGCGGAGATACACGGAGGCATATGTGGCTCTAACATAGGATCAAGGGCACTTGCCGGTTGAAAGCACATTTGCTCCCTTGGTGGTTTTGGTAATTCATAACAACATATATCTCATTGAACTAATGTCCATTCAAGTTAAAGATTTCAGGATGTTCAATGATTGGCATGGCATGGACTAGAGACGTGGACCCCTCAAAATGCTAAGGACAAGGATTGGCACAAGATCAAGACTCTACATTTTTGGTTTAGTGATCCAAGATCACATTGAGTCCATAGGAAAGCCAATACTATTAAAAGGGGATGAGGTGTTGCTTAATGGTCTTTTTGCTCAAGTGCTTAGTGACAGTACTCCTAAACCCTCAACCACTCTCTCTATCCAAAAGATGTCCAAAACCCACATTCCAACACGGCCCCACCGATATTTCCTATCCGGACCCACCGAGTTCACCTAGACTTAGCCACCGCCAAAACCCTAACAAATCGGATCCACCGAAATGGATCTCGGTCTCACCGAGATGGCCTTGCCAACTCTCTGTAATCGTTTGCACTCACTTCGGTCTCACCGAGTTTTGCAAATCGGTCTCACCGAGATGGCTTGCCAACTCTCTGTTGCCTTATTGCTTCACTTCGGTTCTACCGAGTTGATGCAATCGGTGCCACCGAGATGAGATTTGCCCTAGTGTCGGTGTAAAAACCGGCAGACCTCGGGGTAGGGGGTCCCGAGCTGCGGATCTAGGATCGATGGTAACAGAGACAAGAGAGATGATGTTTTACCCAGGTTCGGGCCCTCTTAATGGAAGTAAAACCCTACGTCATGCTCTTGTTTATATTAATGGAGATGTATCGAGTATAGAGTTGATCTACCTCGAGATCGTAATATGTGTCTAACTTCGAAGGCTAGGTGTTTGATATTGCGTTGATGTCCCCTACGGGCTAAACCCTATGGCTTATATACACGCCAGGGAGGGTATCTAGGGTTACAAGGTCGGTATCTTGGAGTAAGGCGGCTGGAGAAATCCTGAAGTGTACTGCAAGTCTTCAGTAGAGACAGCCTTGATCACGTCTCCCTTCTGCGGCCTCCGGAGTCCATCTTGCTCATGTAGGGGGGCATATCGGTCCATCCGAGGAGACAGGCTGGCTAGGTTAGCACCCCCTAATCGAGGACACCGTCACCTAACCATTGCACTTCGGTCCATCCGAGTTGTTCGTATCGGTCCCACCGAGATTCCTAACGTTCATATCTTTTACACAGTTCAGTGCTACCGAGATTATGGTTTCGGTGCCACCGAGTTGGGTCAAAAGTGTGTAACGGTTGGATTTTGTGTGGAGGCTATATATACCCCTCCACCACCTCCTTCTCAATAAGGAGAGCCATCAGAACGTGCCTACACTTCCACCATACATTTTCTGAGAGAGAACCACCTACTCATGTGTTGAGATCAAGCTATTCCATTCCTACCATTTGAATCTTGATTTCTAGCCTATCCCAAGTTGCTTTCCACTCAAATTCCTCTTCCACCATAGCCAAATTTATGAGGAGTTGTTTGAGTGCTGGGAAGACTATCATTTGAAGCACAAGAGCAAGGAGTTCATCAACAACACACCGTCTATTACCTTTTGGAGAGTGGTGTCTCCTAGATTGGTTAGGTGTCACTTGGGAGCCTCCGACATGATGTGGAGTTGAACCAAGGAGTTTGTAAGGGCAAGGAGATCGCCTACTTCGTGAAGATCTACCCCGAGTGAGGCTAGTCCTTCGTGGACGTAAGCCATGGTGGAATAGACAAGGTTGCTTCTTCGTGGACCCTTCGTGGGTGGAGCCCTCCGTGGACACGCGCAGCCGTTACCCTTCGTGGGTTGAAGTCTCCATCAACATGGACGTACGATAGCACCACCTATCAGAACCACGCCAAAACCCATCGCGTCTTCATTGCGTTTGAAATCTCCAATCCCCTCCTTTACTTACATATGCAATTGTTTACTTTCCGCTGCTATACTCTTAGAATTGCATGTGTAGGGTGATGCTTGACATGTATTATTGCTAAAATCTGCCTACAATTAAAATTGGGAAAAGGTTAGGTTTTATTTGGTCAAGTAGTCTAATCACCCCCCCCTCTAGACATACTTTCGATCCTACAAGTGGTATCAGAGCTTTGGTCTCCGTAAGCCTTGATTTCCATTGCTTTGGTGATCATAGCCTTGGTTTCACAACCTAGGAGAGTATGGCGTCTAGTGAGGGTAACTATCACCATAGAGGTCCATATTTTGATGGTACAAACTTTGCTAGTTGGAAACATAAGATGAAAATGCATATTCTAGGTCATAACCCTGCCGTTTGGGCTATTGTTCGTGTTGGCTTGCAAGGTGACTTCTTTGAGGATGGCAAGGAACCGGATCGTGAAGCAACCCCGGAAGAATTGAAGATGTTGCAATACAATGCTCAAGCTTGTGACATTCTATTCAACTGTTTATGTTCCGAAGAATTCAACAAAATCAGCCGCCTCGAGAATGCAAAGGAAATTTGGGATACTTTGGTTGATATGCATGAGGGTACCGAGTCCGTCAAGGAATCTAAGTTGGATGTGCTTCAAAGTCAACTTGACAAGTTCAAGATGAAGGATGGTGAAGGAGTCGCTGAGATGTACTCTAGGCTTGCTCTCATCACAAATGAGATTGCCGGCTTAGGAAGTGAAGAGATGACCGACAAATTCATCATCAAGAAGATACTTAGAGCTTTGGATGGAAAATATGATACCGTTTGCACATTGATTCAAATGATGCCAAATTACAAAGATCTCAAGCCCACGGAAGTCATTGGAAGGATTGTTGCTCATGAAATGTCACTCAAGGACAAAGAGGAGCTGCACAACAAATCAAGCGGTGCTTACAAAACCTCAACCGATGCTCCAACAACTCCAGGTTACAAGCTAGTATCCAATGAAGAGATTAGCCTAATGGTGAAAAGGTTCAACAAGTTCTATAAGAACAAAGGGAAAGAAAGAAGTTCTAGCTCAAGACACTATGAGAGAAGATCATCAAGTCGTGACCGTAATTGCTACAATTGTGGGAAGCCCGGACACTACTCCAATGAGTGTACGGCTCCCTACAAGAAAAGAGACGAATCACCAAGAGGAAGACATAGAAGAGATGAATCACCTCATAATGAGAGAAGGAGTACAGATGGTCGTTATGAACGAAGACACTCTCGAAGAAGCAAGGATTCAGAGAGGAAGGACAAGTCATTCAAGAGCTACACAAGGAGAAGACATCAAGCTCATGTTGGTGAATGGGTTTCCGGCTCCAACTCCGACAACCACTCCGAGAGAAGCTATCACTCCAACTCCGACTATAGTCAAGATGAAGGTGTTGCCGGACTTGCACTTGTGTCATCCAACTCCTATGATTTATTTGACTCACCAAATGAAGGAATTGGAAGATGCTTCATGGCAAAAGGCCCCAAGGTATCACACCCCGAGTATCTTGATTTCAATAGTGATGAAGATGATTTGCTTGGTGATGATGATTTACTTGTTGATAAACATAGTGATGTGAGCTATAATGAAAATGCTAGTAATCATGATAGTCAAGAGGAAACGAGTGACAATGCTATGAAGGAGATTGAGCGTCTAACTAAAGAACTAAATGCTCTTAAGTTAGCTCATGAAACAACTCAAGAGGATCATAGAGAATTTCTAAGAACTCATGAGAAGCTACGCTTCGAGAAGCTAAATTTAGAGCAAGAGCATGAGTTTCTTAAAGCTATTAATGATGATCTTCGAAAGAAGAGTTCTTCATATCTTGCCAAACGTTTACTCTTGTCTACCTTTATGCCACAAGTTAAACCTAAGCAAACTAGCAACAAGAGTAAAAAGGGTTCTACCTCTAGTAGTAACAATAACAATGCTAAATCCAATGTTGTTGCTTCTAGTAGTTCTATTGATTCCACTAATGATTATCTTAGCCAAGTTACACTTGAGCAAGAAAATATGCTATTGAAAGGAATTATAGAAAAAGGTGTCTACAAGAGTCTTGCCGGGAGTAAGCAATTTGAGGAAATTGTACGCAAGCAAGGAAGGCACCGGAAGAACCAAGGTGTTGGTTTTGAACGAAAGTTCAATGCCAATGGAGTTGAGTGGGAAGAATATCAATACCCCAAGACGAAGTTTGTTCCTCAACAAGAGAAGTATGATCCTACTTCCTTCAAGGGAACACAAGCTCAAGAAGATCTTCCGCCACAAGACCACGAGCTAAAAGGCAAGGACAAGCTTCAAGAAGAGATTGATTCATTTGAAGAAGCTCCTCAAGCCATGGTCAAGAGGGTTCCCAAGACTTCATCAAGTGCTACTACAACTCCAAGGATTCCCATCAAGTTAATGTGGGTCCAAAAGAAGAAGAACTAGAGAGTTCTTGAGGGTGACTCCGCCGACAAATTTCACTCATATACTTTATGGCAAGAACTTGTGCAACCAACTTCCACATTTTGCACTAGTTCATGGAGTCACAAACCCTCTTGTTGGTAAGGCAAGGGACAAGGTATTCAATGCATTCATGGACATCATATATGTGTATTTCACTCTATGTCTATGGATATCCTTGTATGTTCCTTGTGTGGGACTAACCCATGTAGGTATTGAAAGCACAAAACTCCAAAGGATTGCTCCCAACTCTTGATGGTCTACATCAACATTGAGCATCCACATCTTCAACATCTACATGAAGTCATCATCGACAAAACCCAAGGTTAGTTCATCCCTCTTAGGGGGGATATCACATCTAGGGGGAGCTTTGCTCTAAACAATTGAGCTGAAGCAACTGTAATGGTGTGAACACATCAATGCTTTATGTAAAAGTGGCAACCCCACTTGTGCTTAAATGATGAGTATGACCTATGATCAAATGTTCTCATTTGGCTCCTAAGTCAATATACTCATATATAGATGACCTAGTCATCGCCATTGCTTGATAGATGCTAGAATTGGTTGTGCATGTTTGACACATATTTCATTTGCTATCTTATTGTGTGAGCATGTTGGTTTGCATGTTTTCATCATTCGAGGACATCCATTTGTTGTTTTGATTGTCTTAGTTTTTCTGGCCAAGTGGATGTACAAGAATGCCTAAGTACCTTCTCTAGCTATCTATGCTTTCTTGTCTCAAATTCTTTTCTTGCTGCATCACAAAAAATGAACAAGTCATTTTCGGACCCTCCGGGTGAGGAGCACTCGGAGCCACTGATCTGAAAGGGCTGAACCTCCAAAACCTTCTAAATGATTTCGGCCGAACCAATTCACTCAAACTCGGTCCAATCGAAATCACTTAGATTGATCTAGGTTTTCCATCTCGGTGCTACCGAGCTGAACCGTTTCGGAGCCACCGATGTGCTGACCTGCGTGCAGTTACACATATCGGTGCCACCGAGTTGTTCAACTCGGCGCCACCGACAGCGTACGGGTATATATATCACACGGACCGAACGGTTGAAATTTCTCGACCCCACTCGTTCCCGCACGCCGTTGCTGCCGTCACCCTCGTCTTCGGACTTCGCCGTCGTCTCCAGCGCGCCCTCGTCGCCGGATTCCATCACCGTCAACGGCAATCTTCACCGCCGTTGCCGCCGTAGAGAGTCTCCACCGAGTTAGGGTGAGATTCGATCCCTCTCATGCTCCCATTTCCGATTCAATGCACGATTGGACTGCCTGAATTCATGCCACGGATTGAGAACTCCTGTTACACTGCAAACTCCGTAGATTAGATGTGAGTAAAATTTTTAGGTTTAAGTTTCTGCCGAATGCATCTCGGACCGACCGATTCGAAATTTTTGACCCCACCGATTTGGCCTCTGGCCATAGCACTAGTACGTCTCGGTGCCACCGAGTTGTACGTATCGGTGAGACCGAAAGTAAAATCTCAGTAAAACCCTAGCATCTCGGAGCCACCGAACCCCATCTCGGTCAGACCGAAATGGCGTGTAAGGTTTCTGTAGAGTGCTTCGGTGTCACCGAGATGATCAACTCGGTCCATCCGAAATGCATCCTATGAAAACTTGAAACTAAGAGTTGAACTCAAATTTTATGAAAAACCTCTGCTTTTTGTGATGACTCATCTACTCTGCCCATACCCATCTATTCACAGGGTCAGCTCAGCAAGATGTCAGATTCCAGTGACAGCCAGAACAAGTCAGAGCAGCTTGCAGAACTAAGTGAAGGGTCAAGCCCTGCAGAAAGTTTCTATGAGGGAGAGAGGAGCTCTCCAGATCTTCCTAAGGCAACTACTAGAACAAGGAAGAAGAAAACATCAGATAGTGAGGATGAAGATTTTGTTGCTAGTGAAACAGCAACTAAGAAAAAGAGAGTCGTGCTTGCTAAGGAGTATAGCACCAAACCATCTTTTGCCTAAGAGAAAATTGTTGTGAAGAAAGTTCCAAAGCAGACTATGCAATTCACTCTTGAAGAGCCTAGTGACACAGAACCAGCTGCAGGTACAAAGAAGAAGAGAGTAAGTAAAACTACTGCCCATGTGATTGGCAAACCCTCCATGATGATTGATGAGGAGGAAGAGGATGAACCAGCAGCCACTGCAACCCCTGCAAAAGCTCAGAAACTCATGTCTGATGCAATCAGGACTGCTGCCCCCACCAAGTCCAAACCAAAAGCTCCAGCACCGAAGAGGTCAACCAGGAACATATCAGTTGCTGAGAAGAACAAGGCCCCAGTGCCTGAGGTAAATGTTGACGAAGAGCCACTAGTGCTCAGGAAATTGAAGCCAAAGATACCAGACCATGATGATGCACACCCAGTTGCGGAGAACATGATGCTAAGGAAGGATAAAGGTCTGCGTCAGTGGAGACTGACAGATCCTTATGCTACAAGGAGGAAGACAGCGTGTGACTATCGCTTTCACACACGAGAACAACGAGATTTCTATGAAACAGTTCTGTTGGATAAGAAGCCCATCGTTAGTGACATGAAATGGGTGGATTGGGAATACATCGATGAGAATGAGGATTATTTCCCCCATGTCCATGAGAGCTTCAGGATTGCAGGTGTTGATGACTTTGTCGGACAGAAGTTGACCAAGTGGAATGACGAAATGGTCATGCAATTCTACTCTACTGCACACTTCTATCCAGATGGCCGGATTGTGTGGATGACTGAAGGTATCAGGTACCAGTCAACCATCTCTGAGTGGGCAAGTCTTCTTGGTGCCCCCAAGGAAGAGGATGATGACATTGATATCTATGCTAAGCTCAAGATGGATCACAACACCATGAAGAACATGTACACTGCTATCCGCTAGAAGGACATTGAGACTCATAAGCTTGCATCAGTGAAGCATCTGCTACCAGGATTGGCCACCACGAACACCATCTTGCGGTACACCTTGTTACACAAGACAGGAGATGACAAAATGATCCGTGGCCACTCCATCAATTTGCTGCATTTGTTTGATACACCTCAGAAATTCAAGGTGATGAGCCTGATAGTTGACACTATCAAGAGGACTGCAGCTGATCAGAAGAGATCGTGCAGATATGCTCCACATATTCAGATATTGATTAATTCCAAGGTTGGAACCAGCACATACCTTCTTGATCGAGAGCATTTGCCATTGCGTCCAGATTTTGAAGATAATGTGATAGTGATGGATCCTTCGCATCCCACTTCAGCACAAGCTCAAGAGAAGATCCGCAAAGCCAAAGAAGGAAAAGCAGCCGAGGAGGCATCAGCTCCCAATGCTCCAATTGCAAATCTTAAGTCTAAGTCTGACCAAATGACTTATCTTCTTGAAGGCACCCTAAGGATTGAGCGAAGTCTGGCCAACCTCATCCAGCACCAGGCTAGCTTAGAGCAGATAATTGAGATGAAATTCCATGATTTAGATGTCAAGGTCACAGAGATACAGACTACAGTGGAGCAGCTGCAGAATGATGTTGATGCTGTCAAGACAGCCCCATCAGATGACAGTGGAGATGATAGACCAACCACAGAGCGATTTCAGACAGTGCCTAGGGCAGCCAGGTCTGCTGCAGTGCCAGTTGTGGATCCACGGACCATAGTCTCTGCACCTGCTGCTGCTGCCACAGTGCCACTGCTGGTATCCACTCCACCAGCCCAGCAAACGTCTGCAGAAGCCTTCGCGGACGCTCTTCTTTCAACGCCATCTACGCACACCGGAGCTGCCAGCAGGAGATCGCCTTCAGGAGCTTCGGAGGACCATGCTTATAGTGCCGACTAGTCCTATACCTATTCGATCTTTTTGGTACTTGTTGCCAAAGGGGGAGAATTTGTATAGATCATAGGCTTTGAGAGAGAGTGTTTCTGTTTTGTTTCTCTTGAGTTCTTTTGCTACTATTTGCTTGTTGGTACTTTGTTGCTTGTTGATACTTTGTTTGATGTGTGTGCTTGCTACAGTGTCTATGAGATATTCTGTCGTTCATGCTTGTGATTGATCATACTATGCTTATTGTGATGATCTATGTTTATCTCTATCATTATCTTGTATGATCACTCACTCACTTATGTTGGTGATGCGTGCTTGCTATTCCAATCATATCATTTTACGCGCTCCACCAGGATGTATGTGACATGGAAGAGTGACCCATGAGCCTAATCGATTGTGCATTTGCATTCAAGCGCAAATGTTTAATAATGCACAAATTTAGGGGGGGGGTTCTTGCTTATCACATACTTCTCAAAGCGACGATGTATTTCATTCATTTAATCATTTGTCGAAGCTTTGATCTATATGTTGTCATCAATTACCAAAAAGGGGGAGATTGAAAGCACATTTGCTCCCTTGGTGGTTTTGGTAATTCATAACAACATATATCTCATTGAACTAATGTCCATTCAAGTTAAAGATTTCAGGATGTTCAATGATTGGCATGGCATGGACTAGAGACGTGGACCCCTCAAAATGCTAAGGACAAGGATTGGCACAAGATCAAGACTCTACATTTTTGGTTTAGTGATCCAAGATCACATTGAGTCCATAGGAAAGCCAATACTATTAAAAGGGGATGAGGTGTTGCTTAATGGTCTTTTTGCTCAAGTGCTTAGTGACAGTACTCCTAAACCCTCAACCACTCTCTATCCAAAAGATGTCCAAAACCCACATTCCAACTCGGCCCCACCGATATTTCCTATCCGGACCCATCGAGTTCACCTAGACTTAGCCGCTGCCAAAACCCTAACAAATCGGATCCACCGAAATGGATCTCGGTCTCACCGAGATGGCCTTGCCAACTCTCTGTAATCGTTTGCACTCACTTCGGTCTCACCGAGTTTTGCAAATTGGTCTCACCGAGATGGCTTGCCAACTCTCTATTGCCTTATTGCTTCACTTCGGTTCTACCGAGTTGATGCAATCGGTGCCACAGAGATGAGGTTTGCCCTAGCCATTGCACTTTGGTCCATCCGAGTTGTTCGTATCGGCCCCACCGAGATTCCTAACGTTCATATCTTTTACACAGTTCGGTGCTACCGAGATTATGGTTTCGGTGCCACCGAGTTGGGTCAAAAGTGTGTAACGGTTGGATTTTGTGTGGAGGCTATATATACCCCTCCACCACCTCCTTCTCAGTAAGGAGAGCCATCAGAACGTGCCTACACTTCCACCATACATTTTCTAAGAGAGAACCACCTACTCATGTGTTGAGATCAAGCTATTCCATTCCTACCATTTGAATCTTGATTTCTAGCCTATCCCAAGTTGCTTTCCACTCAAATTCCTCTTCCACCATAGCCAAATCTGTGAGGAGTTGTTTGAGTGCTGGGAAGACTATCATTTGAAGCACAAGAGCAAGGAGTTCATCAACAACACACCGTCTATTACCTTTTGGAGAGTGGTGTCTCCTAGATTGGTTAGGTGTCACTTGGGAGCCTCCGACATGATGTGGAGTTGAACCAAGGAGTTTGTAAGGGCAAGGAGATCGCCTACTTCGTGAAGATCTACCCTGAGTGAGGCTAGTCCTTCGTGGACGTAAGCCATGGTGGAATAGACAAGGTTGCTTCTTCGTGGACCCTTCGTGGGTGGAGCCCTCCATGGACTCGCGTAGCCGTTACCCTTCGTGGGTTGAAGTCTCCATCAACGTGGACGTACGATAGCACCACCTATCGGAACCACGCCAAAAACCACCGTGTCTTCATTGCGTTTGAAATCTCCAATCCCCTCCTTTACTTACATATGCAATTGTTTACTTTCCGCTGCTATACTCTTAGAATTGCATGTGTAGGGTGATGCTTGACATGTATTATTGCTAAAATCTGCCTACAATTAAAATTGGGAAAAGGTTAGGTTTTATTTGGTTAAGTAGTCTAATCACCCCCCCTCTAGACATACTTTCGATCCTACACCGGTAAAGCGTTCCGGCAAGGCTTCTATTGGCCCACTACCCTCCAGGATGCGACTAAGCTAGTAACCAAATGTGAAGCATGTCAGTTCCATTCAAAGAAATACATCAGCCAGCTCAAGCTCTCCAAACAATCCCTCTCTCCTGGCCCTTTTCGGTCTGGGGGCTCGATATCTTGGGCCCCTTCCCCCGTGCTGCCGGGGGCTTTGAGTTCTTGTACGTCGCAATCGACAAGTTCACAAAGTGGCCTGAAGTGGAGCTAGTGAGGAAGGTGACAGCGCAATCAGCCGTCAAGTTCTTCAAGGGATTAGTTTGCCGTTTCGGGGTTCCTAACAGAATCATCACCGACAACGGCACACAATTCACGAGCCGCACCTTCATGCAGTATATCCAAGACCTTGGCAGCAAAATCTGTTTTGCATCTGTTGCTCAACGGCCAGGCGGAAAGGATGAATGCTGAAGTGCTGCGTGGCCTCAAGACAAGAACCTTTGACAAGCTGCGCAAGTGTGGAAGACACTGGATTGATGAATTGCCGGCGGTTCTTTGGTCACTCAGGACGACACCAAATCGAGCTACCAGCCAAACACCCTTCTCCCTAATCTATGGTGCAGAAGCGGTGCTCCCCACGGAACTCATATACGGGTCACCTCAAGTGCTCGCTTACGATGAAGCTAAGAAAGAGCAGTTGCGGCAAGACGACGCGATGCTCCTTGAGCAAGATCATCTTCGGGCGGCTGTGCAAGCTGCATGTTACCAGCAAGCCTTGCGCCGCTATCATAGCCGCAAAGTGCACACCCGAAGCCTTGAGGAAGGCGACCTTGTTCTTCGACGTGCTCATCCCGCCAACAGATGAAACAAGTTGTCGCCAAAGTGGAAGGCCCTTATCAGGTAGTACGAGTCACCAGACCTGGCGCAGTCCGTCTGGAGACCGAAGATGGCATTCAAGTGCAAAACTCATGGAATATTGAGCATCTTCGCAAGTTCTACCCGTAAGGCGCAGTTGCCGGGAGACCTCCCGGCAATCCCTTTTGTACAAGCTTTGTCGGCAAGACATGTAACCCTTTGTACAAAGCCAGGCGCAGATCCTATGCTTAATAAAGCTAAGTGTTTCGCAACTCCTCATACATATTCATTTATATGTGAATGCATGTGATGTTGTGATTTACACTTTAGTTTGTATGGAATGACTGATGGACCGTCATGGTTCCCAAACCACTTTTTCTCTTCTTTCTTTTTCTTAAAAGGATAGAAGGATCCCTCGCGCGCAAGTTTCCCGGGGGGAGTGGAGATGGGGTGCCATTTTAATGACGTTAAAGTTATCATCTCATGCAACGAGAAAAATGATGCAAGGAAAAGCTAAGGTGAAAAACTTTGGAATTTCTTCCTTGTTACATTCGCGATTTCCCTTGAACGATTTTGTGCTCTGTATGAGAAACCTGCACGCGAGAGATCCTTGTCGCGGTCGGTCCGCGCTCTAGCTTGCCTTGAGTCTGCTCGACAAGTTTAGAAGCTGCATTCTGGCCCGACAAGTTACCTTGCCGGCAGCGGCACTTCCAGCAGGCTGCTAAGGACCCGTTCCTCAAAGCGCTCGTGGCAAGTGTGCGCATCGGCAAGTTTCCAAATAAGCGTAGGGAACACAATCATACGAAGGCAAAATAAAACAAGGGGAACGACGCGCATGCATTCGAGCAACACAAGTTATATTACATCACAGAAACAGTGCGGGATTAATATAAGATCAAATGTATCTTTCACATGCAGCACAGTGATAGATGTAATGGCAAACTCAATCCCAACGATCGCCCTGGACCCTGGGGATTTGGAGAACCTTGTCGGCGAGAGGGGCAACGATCTTGTCGGCAGCAGTAACGTTGGTACTCGCCGGCAGCCTCCTGAAGACCCCGGAGAGATCAAGGCCGGGATTGCGATGAGCAATCTTGAGCAGCACCCTGTACACAATTTCGCACGCAAACTTCAGGGATTCATCGGCGAACGAAGCAGACCTGTCCTCATGGTACGTCTTCAAGGTGTCGATAAGGCCCTCGAAGAACTTGGTCAGTCGGACGCTGGTGGCCTCCTTGTCGTTGACGGTGAAGCCCCAGCTCTTCATGTCCATCACGGTGATTTGGGAGCTGATGCGTTCGGCGACATTGACAAGCCTGCCGGTCCAGAGGGAGAGGTTCTCGTGCAGTTGGGCATAGTTGTTCTCAGCCACCTTCTTCGAGGCCTCTTCCTTCTCCAGCCTCTCCGTCAAGACCCTCTCCCTCTCCTTGGCGGATTCTGAAGCTGTTACCATGGTGGCCAGTTGGGATTTCAGATCTCCAATCGTCTTGGCGGCGGCATCAAGGTCTTGGTTCTTAGACGACAGCTGCGTTTGCAAGTCCCCTAGAGTGCGGGCTGCGTTCAGTGCTTCGTCCTTGAGAGCCTCGATTTCTTTGCCGCTGCCGATGAGATCTTCATTCAATTTGGCCACCTAGGATTCCAGTTCTGCCTTGGCGGAAGCAGCGGCAGCAGCCTTATCAGCGGCCTCCTTAAGCTTGGCGGTGTTCTCCAAGGCCTGGGCTTCAATAAATTTCTTGTGCCCGTCTTCCAGCTCCTGAGTCTGCTACTTAAGGAGTGCTTCAATCTCGTCATCCTTGCCGCGAAGAGTGGCGGCAAGGGCTTCTTCCCGTGTAGCAAGATCCTTCTCTTTGGCATTGAGTAGCGTTTCACGCTCTGTCAGATTGCCGTCACGGATTGCTGCCTCTTCTTTGGCGGCATTGAGGTTGCGGGCCTGCTGACTGTACCATGTGCGCAGCTCGTTCGCCTTCTCTCTCAACTTCTGGTCGACCAGATCCATAGCTTTGCGTTCCTCTTGCACCTTGTCCCACCTCCGACCGTACCATTCCTGGACGCCTTTGAAACCGACAGCCATGATTTCCATGAAGGCAAGATCTTCGGCGTTGTCGGCCACGTCGGTGGATTCGTCGGTTCTTTGGACCAAGGGGAGCAGGATCCGAGCTATTTCTTCGTCAAAGTTTGGCCCCGCAGTGCCAGATGAACTGGGGGCTCCATACTCATGCTGAGAAGCGATCAACGCCAAGCTGCTTGATGAGGCCAGCAAGGTTGTCGCCACTAGTTGGTTGCCGGGGTTCGATGCGTCAGTGCTGACAGGCGCCTTCTCCACCGCCACCCTGCGGGGGTCAGACGTGTTGCCATAGGACCTCTCGGATTCCTCGGGGAGTGTTCTGGTCTCCTCGACAACTTGTGCAGGGCCCTCCTCAGCGGCAATCTTGGCAGCTTCAGTAGCGGCGTCCCTTGCAATATCGGCTACCTCCACAAGGACTTCGCTTTCTTCGGGAGAGGTCGGAGCTGTGGATCGAAGCAGGAACAAGGGTGAAATAGGGCTCATAACCACAAGTCAAGTTCAAGAAGACCAAAAAGAAAATCTTTTCCGGGAAAGGCATACAAAGGCAAGAGGATTACCCGTTGGTGCTTGCTGAGAAAGAGCGGCTCCTTCCCCGGCAACTCGCGTTGCCGGCGCGCGGTCGTCGGCAGCCCCGCTTGTCGGGGTGGCCTCCGTGCGAGCAGGCTCATCGGTGGAGGCCCTTGTCGGGGGAGTGCTCTCCGGAACATTGGTCGATGGGGGAGCCACGGTTGGGTACGCCTCTCGGCGCTCTTCCTCTTGGCGGGTCTCCTCCATCTCCACAACAGGCCCAGCAGAAGGAACTCCGGTACTGGTGCTAGTGGGAGGCACCTGCACCACGTCCTCACGCAGGGGGCTGGGCTGGGGGCTGATAACAACAGTTTCAGCCGTCACGACCCCCTGCCCGGCACTCGCCGCGGGATCTTGTGCTGTTGCGGGCCTGGGCCGCTTCGACCGATGCACAAGCGGTTCTGGGTCCCTGTCAAGACAGAAGAAATCAAGTTAAAATGACAATCAAATGGAATCAAGGCTTGACGGGAATAAGCGAAGTCACTTACTCCTCCTCCTCTTCGGACTCGCCAAGGACGTCGAAGTCGTACATCACTGGCGGAGGCGACTCTCTGGCCCTCTTGAGTACCGGGGGAGATGAACCCGTCGGCTGAGTGGATTCGACTTCCTCAGCCACCTCCTGCTGAGGGGATGAGGGCTGAGTTCGGGGACGCCGAGTCGATTGCCGGCGTACTTCTTCTTGGCGGCCGGTCTTCGTGGTCGTCTTCTTCACCGTGGGGCCAGCTCTCGGCGAAGAAGCACGCACCGGCTCTTGACTGACTACCCTCCGAAGACGGCGCCTTCTCTTCGGGGCTCGAGGACCTTCTTCTTCTTCGGGCTCCCCGGCAGCCTCGGTCCCAGCAACATCGGTCTCGGCAACTTCAGCTTCGGCAATCTTGCCCCCGACAGGCTCTTCTTGGTGCTCAACAGCGACCTATTCATCAGGATGTTCTTCGTCGTCGTCCTCGGTTGCCGCGGTGCCAGAACCACCTGCCGCGTCGGGCCTAGAGGCTTCCGCGACTATGCTGGCAAGGTACGCCAGTTCCTCTTCCTTGGTGGCCTGGATGAGGTCATTTTCTTTCCGGGTGGCCTTTTCCGTTAAGTTGGAGGCCCAGTCCATTTCATCCACCAATCTGGGCATCTGCCAGTCTGCATTGACTCCATGGGCATTGCAGTCCGGCATCATCGCCAAAATGAAACCCTTGGCGGAGTTCATATGTAATGGGATGACCTGGCCGGGCAAGTGAAACATGCTGGTCTTCCTGAATAGCTGCTCGCAAAGTGCGGCATACTCCAGAGTCGTCAGATTGTTGCCGGTCCCAAGATATAGCCGCATGATATCAGCAGCATTCTGGTAATCCCAAGAAAATCTCTCTCTCTTCTGCAGCGGCGCGATGCATCACCGAAGGAAATCAGCGCCAACCATCTCTATAGTCCGCTTGGCGGCCTTGAGGCAGGCAATTCTGTTTAACGCCGGGCGAAGCTTCTCCTCAGTGGCGCCAAAACTGCTCCAGTTCTTGCCGCGCTCGACCTTCACTGTGCGCGGTATGCAGAATTGGGGGAAATCCTTCTCTTGGATCCAACACCACTCTGCCCTCCATTCTTCCCATTTGAGATGGAGTTGTCCGGCAAGGTACCGGCCTTTGGTCTTGGCCCTGGGGATCCATGCCACGCTACCGAAGAGCATCTTGTCTTCAATCCGAGGGACGAAGAAATGGTGGAACAGATCCACATTGTGGGCAACCCCGACAAAGTTCTCGCACAGATGGGCAAAGACTGCCATGCAAATCATTGTGTTCGGAGTGAAATCCAGCAACCTGAACCCATAGCTGAACATCATGGCGCTGAAGAAATCCGAGAATGGGGGAACCAGGCCAAAGTAGAAATAGGTGCAAAAGAACGGATATGAATCCGATGGATCCTTGTTGCCCTCGGGAAGCACTACGGGCGTCTTGTGGTCCTTGGTATCTCTCCCCCACATGTATGCGTACCTTCTGATCATCTCGTTGGCATCCAAGGAGCACGGCGAGAAAATCGCATTCTCCCTCCGCCGCTTCTCCAGCTCTTCCAGCGCCTTTTTCTTCTCCTCCGCCTTGGGATCGAGCGGCTTGGCGGGCTTCTTCCCCGCCGCATCGGCTCTCTTGGGCGCCATCAGGAGTTGGGGAAGAAGAAGGTGGTCGAGTCGAGATGCGGATCACTGACAGCGGCGGCGGCGGAAGCGGTTCTGGCGAGAGGAAGGAGACGAAGCAAGGGGAAAACAGGGGCGAATGAGCAGCGCCTCCTCGCGGTTGCCTTTTTATGGGGAAGGCGCGAGGAGGCTGGCTCTTCACTGTTTACCACGGGCGGCGCCCTTTTTACAGGTGCACTACCGCGATATAACCGCAACAGTCCAAGTTTCCACGACCCGCATCTAATGCGTGGATTGGACGTGCGTCAGGATAACCATCATGACGGAAATTGCAATGGCAGTTTTCCCACCGTGCGTCTGTGCATTGTTTGGGCCTGGCCCAACGTCGCTTCGAACGCGCGTATGGCCCAGGCCCGGGGGCTCCTGTCGGTGTATAAAACATGGGTATTTTATACCCTGACTTATGCACAGACAGTAGCAGCCTCCTTGCCGGCCAAGCCTTGCCGGGAACCGCCAAGACCATGACTCAAGACCCAGTTGCGGAAGCCACTGGAGAGAAGCTCAAGACACAGCACCAACAAGAACTCAACTAATACCGAAGATAAAGACATTCCCTGTCGGCAAGGCTAAACCAGCAAGGAGAAGACCAGGTAAGCTCCGTACCAGCAAGCTTCTGCCAGTCCTCCAGCGCTCCACATCACCGCACAGATGTTCGCTGATGTGTGAGGTGTCGACCGCATAGGCTGGTTGGTGAGGCTTGTCGGGCACGTGTCAGCACGCTGGGACAGGATTTGACTCTAATGACACCTGTCCAGGAGGCGTGTCAGAATAATACGAGGTAGCTAGGCAAGCGGTGCAGAAACCATGCCGGGACTACCTCTCCGCATGACACCTAACAGTGCATTTAATGCTTTTGTCCTAAACTGGCAGAGTTAGGTATGATAGCACTGTTTTCTATCTAATTGCAATGTAATTACTGTTTTGCCACTGTGGTAACCCCTTGAGCTATAAAAGGAGGGCCAAGGCAACAGTTAGAGGGATTCGGACTCTTGACACAACTCGCATGTGCAGCTGCCTCTCCGCACCTTGCCGGGGAAGCGCTCCTTGCCCTCGTGTTCGTACACTCTCAATATACCAAAGCAGGAGTAGGGTTTTACGCTTCTCCGCGGCCCGAACCTGGGTAAATCACCCTGCGCCCTCTGGTGATTCTGCTCTTTGTGCTTGCGTCTCCCCTCACCGAACCACAAAGGGGCTGGATGGCCCAATAGATGGTCGTACCACCGCGACAGACTCCTACCTGCATCTACTACTATTACTCCACCCATCGACCGCTATCCAGCATGCATCTAGGGTATTAAGTATGAAACAGAGTAACGCCTTAAGCAAGATGACATGATGTAGAGAAGGAAATTCAAGCAATATAAATAAACCCCATCTTTTTATCCTTAATGGAAACAATACAAATACGTGTCATGTCCCTTTCTGTCACTGGGATTGAGCACCGCAAGATTGAACCCATCACAAAGCACCTCTCCCATTGCAAGATAAATCAATCTAGCAGGCCAAACTAAACCGATAGATCGGAGAGAAATACAAAGCTATAACAATCATGCATAAAAGAGTTCAGAGAAGACTCAAATATTTCTCATGAATAATCTGATCATAAACCCATAATTCATCGGATCCCAACAAACACACCGCAAAAGAAGATTGCATCGGATAGAACTCCAAGAACATCGAGGAGAACATTGTATTGAAGATCAAAGAGAAAGAAGCCATCTAGCTACTATCTATGGACCCGTAGGTCTGTGGTAAACTACTCACACATCATCGGAAGGGCAGCAAGGTTGATGTAGAAGCCCTCCGTGATCGATTCCCCCACCGGCAGAGTACCAGAAAAGGCCTCCAGATGGGATCGTGGAAGAACAAAGGCTTGCGGCGGCGGAAAGGTTTTCTCTTCTGGCTCTCTGGGGGTTTCCCAATATTTGTGAATTTATAGAAGTGCAATTAGGTCAAAAGGAGTCATGTGGGCCCCACAAGGTACTACGGCGTGCCCCCCTGGGGCGCGCCCTAGTGCCTTGTGATTCCCCCGTGGGGCTTCTGGCCTCCTCCCGAAGCTTCCCAGGTTTCTTTTGTCCGGAAAAAAAATCTCCAAAAAGTTTCGTGGCATTTGGACTTCATTTGGTACTATTTCTCTAAAATGCCAAAAACAAGCAGAAAACTGCAACTGGCACTAGGCACTGGGTTAATAGGTTAGTCCCAAAAAATATTATATAATTGCATACAATTGCATATAAAAACATCCAAGATTGATACTATAATAGCAAGGAACAATCAAAAATTATAGAAACGTTGGAGACGTATCAGCTTACCCCTTAAGTTTCCGATCTATTCGACTAAGGGTGTAAAGGGGGAACCGTTGCGGTTGCGCTGCCAGCTTGAATGGCAAAGCGCCTTAGTGGATAAAGCCAAAAACTGACTGTCCTGGTAAGCGTAAACTGGTCGGCCATCCAAAGACAGCGTCCAGCAAGGTACCGTTGGAGGTTCCCCGTGTCAAACATAGGGCTTTTTATTCAATCAGCCAAAGTGGTTAGCGACATAGACCTCGGCCATATAGCCAAACCACTTCAGGGACCGGGGGCTCGTTATCAGCCCTCATAGTCAAGCTCCTACGACTAAGTGAAAGTTATAAAACCACTATACTCCGATTGCCTTGTTTCCATGAGCATGGACCGCCTTCGGGAACCGAGATGTCGGCTAAGGGTCATGATAGCCTCGGAAACACCCGCTATACACTGTACAAAGGGGTCGAAGCCGACAACTGGTCACTTTTTGAAAGATCATGGATGTCGCCTAGAGGGGGGGGGTGAATAGGCGCTTTAAAATAATTACGGTTTAGGCTTGAACAAATGCGGAATAAACTAGCATTTAATAAGTCAAGCACAAAACCTAAAACAACTAGGCTCACCTATGTGCACCAACAACTTATGCTAAGCAAGATATACAACTATGTGATAGCAAGATATATAACATGAAACACTATGGCTATCAAAAAGTAAAGTGCATAAGTAAAGGGCTCGGGTAAGAGATAACCGAGGCACACGGAGACGACGATGTATCCCGAAGTTCACACCCTTTCGGATGCTAATCTCCGTTTGGAGCAGTGTGGAGGCACAATGCTCCCCAAGAAGCCACAAGGGCCACAGTAATCTCCTCACGCCCTCGCACAATGCAAGATGCCGTGATTCCTCTAAGGGACCCTTGAGGGCGGTCACCGAACCCGTACAAATGGCAACCCTTGGGGGTGGTCACTGAACCCGACAAATTGCTCGGGGCAATCTCCACAACCTAATTGGAGACCCCGACGCTTGCTCGGAGCTTTACACCACAATGATTGAGCTCCGACAACACCAATCGTCTAGGGCACCAAAGCACCCAAGAGGAACAACCTCTAGGGTGCCCAAACACCCAAGAGTAACAAGCTTCTCAAACTTCACTTCCACGTAGCACCGTGGAGAACTCAAACTGATGCACCAAATGCAATGGCAAGGGCACACGGAGTGCCCAAGTCCTTCTCTCCCAAATCCCACCAAAGCAACTAATGCTAGGGAGGAAAATGAGAGGAAGAACGAAGAAGAGAACATGAAGAACTCCAAGTCTAGATCCAAAGGGGTTCCCCTCACATAGAGGGAAAAGTGATTGGTGGAAATGTGGATCTAGATCTCCTCTCTTTTTTCCCTCAAAAACTAGCAAGAATCCATGGAGGGATTGAGAGAAAGCAAGCTCGAAGAAGGTCAACAATGGGGGAAGAACACGAGCTCAAGGGATTAGAACCATTGGGGAAGAAGGCCCCCTTAAATAGGCACTCCCGAATCCAACCGTTATGCCCACAAGTCGTGCTCAAGCGGTACTACCACTCGGGGGAGCGGTACTACCGCTAAGCACGGTCAAAACAGCCCAACGAGATAGAAAAACATGAGCAGTAGTTCTGCGAGAGAGGTAGTACCGCTCGGGGAGCAGTACTACCGCTTGAGCAGTACTACCGCTCTCTACTACCGCTCGAGCAGATTGGACAACAGAAGCATAAAAATAAGCGGAAGTGGTTGCGGTAGAAGGAAGCGGAAGTACCACCCAAGCGGTACTACCGCTCGGGGGAGCAGTACTACCGTTAGAGCAGTACTACCGCTTAAAACTGAAAAACTACCCAAGCAAAACAGAAGGATGCTCCAATACTGACAATGCTATAACTCCTGCAAACGGACTCCGAAATCAGCAAACTCAAGCTTGTTGGATAGAAGACGACAAGTACTATCTAACAGAGACTAGAAATAGTAAGAAGTGGCAGGGGGAGTATGCCTAAGATGTAGAGGTGTGAAATGTTCATCGGTGAAGAACCGGCATAAACTCCAACATCGAAAACATCACAGGATAAGCATAAGAACTCCGTTTTCGATGAACTCGAGCTTGTCATGAAGATGACCATAAGCTCCAAATCTCACAAGGAGAAAAACAAAACAAGAACCAAGAAAGATGATGCAAGGGATGCAATGGTTTGAGCTCTCTACGAATGATACGATCAAGCTACTCACTTGAGAACCCCACTTGATAGTACGGCAAGCGATCCTATAACCCGGTCTCCCAACTACCACCATGAGACCGGTAAAATAGTAAACCTATCAAGGGCAAACCTTTGCCTTGCACATAGTCCACTTGAGCTAGATGATGACGATCTTGACTTCCTCAAGTTGGACCACCTTTCTTGATTGCGTTGGCTCCATGAAGACTAGTAGATTGCTCCCCCATACTCCACTATGGGTGAACCACTCTTCGGCACATCTTCACAAGTCCATTGTCACCACAATGGACGGCAAGCTTCAAGCATGATCTCTTCGTGATGCTCCACTTGAACTTGCACACCGCAAACTTGATGACGATCACCACTTGATGTCATCCTCCATGGATTGAATGAGATCTTCCTCTTGACGCAAGCCCATGGAAACATACCTAACCCCACATAGAACTCTCACGTAGACAATGGGTTAGTACACAAAGCGTAATGGACAATGCTTACCATACCATGGGATCACTTGATCCCTCTTGGTACATCTTCTACGCTTTGTGTGTTGATCAACTTGATTCACTCTTTGACTTAGTCCTGATCAACCTTGTATCATGTCTTCTCAGCATAAAGATGATGTCTTGAAGGTAAACATGAATGTTCACACAATCTTCGTCTTCAAGACATGCTTGCAATAAGCTCAACTCTCACATGACCAATCTTTGGATAAATCCTTGAATATCACCTTGGTCGTCACATAATCTCCTTGAAACCAACAAATGGACTTCAAGAAATGCCTATGGACAAACCCTTCAATATAACTCAAGGCAACCATTAGTCCATAGAGATTGTCATCAATTACCAAAACCAAACATGGGGGCACTGTTGGAAATATGCCCTAGAGGCAATAATAAATTGGTTATTATTATATTTCCTTGTTCATGATAATCGTTTATTATCCATGCTATAATTGTATTAATTGGAAACTTAAATACATGTGTGGGTACATAGACAACACTGTGTCCCTAGTAAGCCTCTAGTTAAACTAGCTCGTTGATCAAAAGATGGTGAAGGTTTCCTAGCCATGGACATGAGATGTCATTTGATAACGGGATCACATCATTAGGAGAATGATGTGATGGACAAGACCCAAACTATAAACGTAGCATGTGATCGTGTCAGTTTATTGCTATTGTTTTCTGCATGTCAAGTATCTGTTCCTATGACCATGAGATCATGCAACTCACTAACACCGGAGGAATACCTTGTGTGTATCAAACGTCGCAACGTAACTGGGTGACTATAAAGATGCTCTACAGGTATCTCTGAGGGTGTCTGTTGGGTTGGCATGGATCAAGACTGGGATTTGTTACTCCGTATGACGGAGAGGTATCTCAGGGCCCACTCGGTAATACAACATCACAATGAGCCTTGCAAGCAATGTGACTAAAGTGTTAGCCACGAGATCTTGTATTACGGAACGAGTAAAGAGACTTGCCGGTAACGGGATTGAACTAGGTATAGAGATACCGACGATCGAATCTCGGGCAAGTAACATACCGAAGAACAAAGGGAACAGCATACGGGATTAACTGAATCCTTGACATAGAGGTTCGACCGATAAAGATCTTCGTAGAATATGTAGGAGCCAATATGGGCATCCAGGTCCCGCTATTGGTTATTGATCGTAGAGGTGTCTCGGTCATGTCTACATAGTTCTCGAACCCGCAGGGTCTACACACTTAACGTTTGGTGACGGTTAGTATAGTTGAGTTATTGTGTTGGTGATCGAAGGTTGTTCGGAGTCCCGGATAAGATCCCGGACATGACGAGGGTCTCCGGAAGAGTCCGGAGGTAAAGATTGATATATGTGATAATAGTGTTTTGATCTCCGGAAGGGTTCCGGAATTCACCGGAAGGGGTTCCGGATGTTTACCGAAGTGTTCGGGTGCAGCAACACTTTATATAGGCCAAAGGGGTAAATCCCACGAGGTATTGGAAAGTGCAAAAGGAAGTTTTGCTGCTGCCTTAAGCGGTACTACCGCTGGTAAAGCAGTACTACCGCGTAAGCGGTACTACCGCTCGTGAGCGGTACTACCGCTTGTACGCGGGACTGCTGGGATCCGAGTTGGACTCTTTCCCTGCGGGCCAAACCGACCTTGTGCGGGCAAAACCGACCTGGAGGAGGCTTTTACTCCAAGTTTAGACCCCAAGGCTCAACATATAAATAGAGGGGAAGGGCTAGCACACGGGACACATCAAGATTTCCCAAGCCGTGTGCCGGCAACCCTAACCCTCTAGTTCCTCCCGTCATAATCTCCGTAGTGCTTGGCAAAGCCGTGCAGAGATTGTTCCTCACCACCATCACCACGCCGTCGTGCTGCCGGAACTCATCTACTACTTCATCATCGCTCGCTGGATCGAGGAGGTGAAGGCGTCATCAAGCCGTACGTGTGTTGAACGCGGAGGTGCCGTCCGTTCGGCACTAGTTCGTGATCGGATCGAGGGACGACTTGCGATTTGGATCGCAGAAACGTTCGACTACATCAACCACGTTTCTTAACGCTTCCTCTTAGCGATCTACAAGGGTATGTAGATTCACTCTCCCTCTCGTAGATGCTCATCACCATGGATAGATCTTGCGTGTGCGTAGGAAATTTTTTGTTTCCCATGCGACGTTCCCCAACAGGCACCACATGTTCTTACAATCTCCCCCATTTTGGTAATTGATGACAATGACTTTCAAGAGAGTTTATATAATGAATTAAGCATCACCATGCAAGACAACAAGTAATAATGCATGAGCATGAGATGCAAATGCTTAGGAACAATACCAAAGCATGATACCAAAAACCCTCTAGGCTCTCCAAACTAAACTCTCTAAACTTCTCCCCCATTGGCATCGATTGCCAAAATGGGTGAAATACTTAGAAGGCCAACATAATATGTGTTCCTCCATAAAGTGTGTATTCCTCAAAATATGAGTGGAATTTTATACACATATCCAAAGATAAGTAGTAGGAGGAAGACAAACTATATTGAGGATCCAAAGATTGCAAAAGGATGATATGGCACAAAGGCATACCAAGAAGTGAAGCAAGCAATCAAAAGATACCAATTGAAACAATCAAACAATAGATCCTAAGAGCCACTAGGATACAAGATATTATGATATGAGCATAGGAGTGTTCTAAAGAACATAGATAAGCTCCCCATGATTTGTGCATTATTTAGTTTTGTATTTGGATACAACGTGCACAAAATAGGATCATCACTCCCCCAAAATCAATAGAAACTCACAACAAGTGCAAGTGAGCATATAGGAAACTAAGCCTAGCACTTGCAACAAACACATGGTTGAGCAACATGAAAGAGAGGCAACTTAGGAATAGGCTCAACCAAAACGATGTGTGTGAGTCATGGCAAAGCACTTGAGAAGACTAATATAAGGATGAGCATTAATCGTCAACATAGTCTTGAAAAATGAGATACAAGGTGCAAGACATGTCCTTCCCACACACACAACAAGCAAATGGGTTCACAAGCACACTAAAATGCAAACTAAGAACCAAAGCTTGTGAAAACCCGTGGTGAAGATAGAAAATGATAGCCTTGTGAAGAGGAGGGATACCAATTGAACTGGCAAAAGCCTTATCACGACAAGCATGAGGAAAACAATCTTCACCACAAATGAGTGCATCAAGATGCAATGATATAGGATCCGCACTCAAGACAAATCCTTTCACGGAACCACCAAGGAAATACAAAGGGAATGAAAAGGTGGACGTGAAAGAATAAGGATATCCACTAAAGATGTAACTTCCCTCAAGTGTATAATATTCTAGGTAGATGAAAATCATGATGATATCAATCCACAAAGAAGGATGTACACACGAAATGGTTACACAAGGAAAGAATAGGATATCCAAAAGGAAGTCATAAAATATACCAATAAGATCTTTGCTTGAAAAGCATATAGCACATGGCTTAATATTATCTTATAGTACATAAATGAACTTCAACCATACAGACATCAAAGACATCACAACTAGCAACAAGAGATCATTATTGGGATGCTTTGAGAAAGAAAACAAGTAACACAAGAACTAATCAAGAAATTCATGCCAGGATGCAACCTACACAATGTTGAATGCAAGAAATGTATGCATAAATAAATACTTGTTACCGAGATAGCATTGGAATGATGTAGTAGATGGTAGTTCATTGATCATCCGAGCTTGACTCCAATAAGCACATGGTGACACCACCTTTCTTGTGAATGAGCCGAGCATCCAATGCATCTCCAATTGTTCCTAGAACAACAAACATAAACAAAATGGTACCCAAACTCATTGGGACCAAAGAGTTAGAGAACCAACAATACATAGGACAAACTCCACATAAATATGTGCATATATATATGAAATTGAATTTCATGCACACTTTAGCCAATATGTGACATGGTGGGGTTTCCCCTATATATTGGGTCAAAGAAAGAAAGCATGCCAAAGGAAGTACATAAAGTAAATATGCATGTTCAAGACTTTCAAGAACCAAAACAACACATGATTGATAATATACCAATCGAGAAGATTCCAAGTGAAAACTAAGATACTAAAAGAAGAAAATATCACTTGAAGCATATCATTTAAAAGATACATCAAGGAATGAGATATCCATTGATACACACTAATTGAAAGGTATCAAACTCCCAAAAGAGAGAAAGGTTCCAAACAAACCAAACCCTCTACAAAGTTTCATGATGGCACAAAGTACTAAAAAGAAACGGTTTGCCTTCCACCAACACACACTTGATAAGGATCACAAGATGAGTGTTCTAAAGAAAATTGGATATCTCCCCCAAGAGTTGTGCATTAGAGAGAATTTGCATTTGAATACACAATGCACAATATGGGATCACCACATTCACTACATCTAGAGAAACACAAGGCAAGATCAAGAAATTACTAAGATCCACAAGTGGCACGGAAGACGACGGGAGTTGACACATTCCTTGGCAAGTAATAAGGCAAATAAGCACAAGCAAACGTGAAGATGATTCAACAATTTCTACCACATACAAGAATACCAATTGTACAAGTACAAGAAGTATTTGGAATGAATTCCCGGTGGTAGATTGTAAAGCAATCCAACATCATCTTCACACCAAACAACATAAGCAAATGACTCTTGTAGAGCTCACATGCCACCTAGAAACAAGATAATTTACAATATCAACTCTAAGTGGCAATACCTCAAATGTACACATTTTCTAGGCTTGTAATATACACAAAGCATATTACTCCCCCATAATGTGATACCCCAAAAATCTTAACAAGAGGCAAATACGATCCAACAAGAGATAATTAATGGATTATTTAGAATTTGAATTTCTCATGAGAAGACATACCACATAGAGACTAGATAATCTTGCAATATCAATACTAGGTGGTATTCCTCATGTACACACATTTGTAGGATCGTGAAGTGCACAAAGCACATCACTCCCCCAAAATGGGTTGTTCCATTAATCTCTCACAAGAGCCAACTACGATACAAACAAGATGCAAACAAGGCTCAGCACAAGACTCACACGTCCATGATGTACAAGCCAACATACATATACTTGATTACTCAAGAAAAGCAAATTGGAAGCACAACATATACACACACATGCAAGGTACAAAACCAAACATGCAAAGGAGCAAGTAACTTTCAATGTAAACAATTTAAGCACAAGTTACCGCAAGGAGGCACATTGGATATGAGATAGGCACATGATAATCCAAATGACTTGGCATGAGAAAATATAATGATGAAGATCCCTTAATTCTTCATGAGGTAGCCAAGTCTCCAATGCCCTCCAACAACACCTATTGATCAAGTTTGAGCTTGTTGGTCCCCAACCAAGTTGGGTCCTAAGAGGTTAGTCACAATAGGCTTGGCAACCCAAATGGTAGATTTCTTGTCACCACTTTGAGTACCAACAAATTTGGCAAACACATTGCCAACCTTATCCTTCCGAAGAGAATAAATATCATCAATTAGAATAGGGTTGGATAAGGTACCATTAGTGCATGAAGAAGCAAGGTGACCCTTCTCACGGCATAGGTAGCAACATCTACTCTTTTCTTTATTCTTAGTTGATTTCTCAACCCGGAGATCATTAACTTGAGTCTTCTTGGGAAGTGGCCGTTCTTGAACTTGAGTTTGGACTTGAGGCCTCTTCCCTTGTTGCTTGTCGCTAATGGGCTTCTTCTTCAATGGGCAAGATCCAACATGATGCCCCTCAATTTTGCACTTGAAGCAAATAATCTTGGCCGAATTCTTGACTCCATCTTGGCCCTTCTTCTTGTTGATCTTGGACTTCTTCTTCTTATTGAAGTTGAATCCAAGTCCACCTTTGTCATTGGGGGATTTTTGCACACTCAAGATGTTGTTGAGTGTGGACTTCCCTTCATGACACTTTTGCAAGTCTTTCTTCAAAGAAGTGACTTGGGCCTAGAGCTCTTTGATTTCCTCTACATGGTTAGTATCAACACAAGTACTAGAGGAAGTATAAGCTTCATCGTTAGAGCAACAAGGCAAGGAAAGTAATTCATCACAAGATGTACCAATGTTATGTGTGGGAGAATTACTAGGACTAGCACATGGCACTATAACATTTTGACTTGAAGTAGTGCTAGTATCCACATGAGGCTCACTAGATGTTACCTTAGTAAACATAGCCTCATGAGCTATATTTAGCGCATTATGGGATACTAGAAGATCATCATGAGAGCTAGAGAGCCTTTCATGACTTTCTTCCAATTTCCCATAATTGCTAGATAGCAACTCAAGTTGAGCCCTTAGCTCAACATTCTCCTTCAAAATGGATGCTTCACAAGAAATATAGTTAGTAGCACAAGCATCATCATTAACAACAAGAGAAGAAGGCAACTTGGCAAGCTCTTTTGAATATGAAGCCTTTAGTTGAGCATGAGACTCGGTGAGTTCGATGAGCTCACTCTTAATGACTCTTGAGCCATTTTCGAGGTGCTCAAAGTCCTCAAGGAGTTTATCATGTGCAACTTCAAGCTTAGCATTTTTAGTTTTGAAATCATTGGCCACCTCGAGAGCTCTATCACGGGATTCCTTCACTCTAGATAATTCTAGAGCAAAAGTTTCCTCAAGAGATTCCTTGGTGGTTTGTTCAAGTTCAAGAGCTTGAGATAGCTTCGCAATCTCATTAGCGTAATCACGCTCATGACCTTCCATTTTCTCAATGGTGAGCTCATGCTCCTCGAGATGAGATTCCAACCCCTCAATGTATTTCTTGCCCTCAATGGCAATAGACATAATTTCCATGAAGTTGGAACGAGCAATTTTATTCTTATGAAGAGCTTTAAAAATAATTTCCCCCTTAATTTTTAAGGAAGCAACATTATCATTCTCTTCATCATTATCCTCATCATCATTAGCATTAACATCATCATCAAGAGACATATTGGGGTTGAAAATAGGAGATACCTTTGAAGCCTTAGCCATAAGGCAAAAAGCAATAGATGATGATGTAGGATCCCTTGAGGCACCATTCAATACCATTTCTTATTCCATAGAGTGTTGGGTTTCCTCTACATTGTTAGCACAACAACTAGAGGAAATACATGCATTTTTATCATGGCAACAAGACATAGCAAGCATACCATCATGAGATTTAGTCAAGAAATTTCTACATGATATGCAAGGACTATCAAGACAAGCATGTGAAGCATTTAGAGTGCTCGAAGTGTTAAAGTCCAAAGATGGAGCATTGCAATAAGATAGTGAAGAAGGATCATCAATAATAAGCCCACTATCATCATTGCAATGACCAACACTACTCACCATATCATTACCTTGTGGCAAACCACATGTAGGTGAAGTAGAAGAAGTTGAGAAGACAACATGACCGGAGGTGGAGGGAGAACAATCATCCCCACAAATCTTGGACACACCATATTTGTCTTGAAGCTTTGTCCACAACTCATGAGCATCCCGAAACGGCATGAGTTGAAATATTACTACATTGCTCAAAGCATCAAAAAGCACATTAGAAGCTTGAGCATTGAGAAAAGAGTTTTTCTCATCCTCTAAAGATAAGTTTTGTGAATCCTTTGGAGGAGAAAAACCCATATCTACAATTCGCTCTAAACACGGGTCAATGGCCCAAAAATGATTAAGCATGCGAATTACCCAAACATCAAAATTTGTGCCATCGAAACTAAGAGTGTCAAAGAATCCTAATCCCCTAGTCGACATATTTACTCTCTAGGCGGTTAAGCCAAATAATGAGAGACGAGGCTCTGATACCAATTGAAAGATCGTGGATGTCGCCTAAAGGGGGGTGAATAGGCGCTTTAAAATAATTACGATTTAGGCTTGAACAAATGCGGAATAAAACTAGCGTTTAAGAAGTCAAGCACAAAACCTAAAACAACTAGGCTCACCTATGTGCACCAACAACTTGTGCTAAGCAAGATATACAACTATGTGATAGCAAGATATATAACATGAAACACTATGGCTATCACAAAGTAAAGTGCATAAGTAAAGGGATCGGGTAAGAGATAACCGAGGCACACGGAGACGACGATGTATCCCGAAGTTCACACCCTTGCGGATGCTAATATCCGTTTGGAGCAGTGTGGAGGCACAATGCTCCCCAAGAAGCCACTAGGGCCACCATAATCTCCTCACGCCCTCACACAATGCAAGATGCCGTGATTCCACTAAGGGACCCTTGAGGGCGGTCACCGAACCCGTACAAATGGCAACCCTTGGGGGCGGTCACCGAACCGGACAAATTGCTTGGGGCAATCTCCACAACCTAATTGGATACCCCGACGCTTGCCCGGAGCTTTACACCACAATGATTGAGCTCCGACAACTCCAACCGTCTAGGGCACCAAAGCACCCAAGAGGAACAAGCTCTAGGGTGCCCAAACACCCAAGAGTAACAAGCTTCTCAAACTTCACTTCCACGTAGCACCGTGGAGAACTCAAACCGATGCACCAAATGGAATGGCAAGGGCACACGGAGTGCCCAAGTCCTTCTCTCCCAAATCCCACCAAAGCAACTAATGCTAGGGAGGAAAATGAGAGGAAGAATGAAGAAGAGAACACGAAGAACTCCAATTCTAGATCCAAAGGGGTTCCCCTCACATAGAGGAAAAAGTGATTGGTGGAAATGTGGATCTAGATCTCCTCTCTCTTTTCCCTCAAAAACTAGCATGAATCCATGGAGGGATTGAGAGAAAGCAAGCTTAAAGAAGGTCAACAATGGGGGAAGAACACGAGCTCAAGGGATTAGAACCATTGGGGAAGAAGGCCCCCTTAAATAGGCACCCCCGAATCCAACCGTTATGCCCACAAGTTGTGCTCAACCGGTACTACCGCTCGGGGGAGCGGTACTACCGCTTAGCACGGTCAAAACAGCCCAACGAGATAGAAAACATGAGCAGTAGTTCTGCCAGAGAGGTAGTACCGCTCAGGGGAGCAGTACTACCGCTCGGGGGAGCAGTACTACCGCTTGAGCAGTACTACCGCTCTCTACTACCGCTGTACTACCACTCGAGCAGATTGGACAACAGAAGCATAAAAATAAGCGGAAGTGGTTGCGGTAGAAGGAAGCGGAAGTACCGCCCAAGCGGTACTACCGCTCGGGGGAGCAGTACTACCGCTTAGAGCAGTACTACCGCTTAAAACTGAAAAACTACCCAAGCAAAACAGAAGGATGCTCCAATACTGAAACTTCTATAACTCCTGCAAACGGACTTCGAAATCAGCAAACTCAAGCTTGTTGGATAGAAGACAACAAGTACTATCCAACAGAGACTAGAAATAGTAAGAAGTGGCAGGGGGAGTATGCCTAAGATGTAAAATAGAAAACCTATCAAGGGCAAACCTTTGCCTTGCACATAGTCCACTTGAGCTAGATGATGATGATCTTGACTTCCTCAAGTTGGACCACCTTTCTTGATTGCGTTGGCTCCATGAAGACTAGTAGATTGCTCCCCCATACTCCACTATGGGTGAGCCACTCTTCGGCACATCTTCACAAGTCCATTGTCACCACAATGGACGGCAAGCTTCAAGCATGATCTCTTTGTGATGCTCCACTTGTACTTGCACACCGCAAACTTGATGACGATCACCACTTGATGTCATCCTCCATGGGTTGAATGAGATCTTCCTCTTGACGCAAGCCCATGGAAACATACCTAACCCCACATAGAACTCTCACGTAGACAATGGGTTAGTACACAAAGCGTAATGGACAATGCTTACCATACCATGGGATCACTTGATCCCTCTCGGTACATCTTCTACGCTTTGTGTGTTGATCAACTTGATTCACTCTTTGACTTAGTCCTGATAAACCTTGTATCATGTCTTCTCAGCATAAAGATGATGTCTTAAAGGTAAACATGAATGTTCACACAATCTTCTTCTTCAAGACATGCTTGCAATAAGCTCAACACTCACATGACCACTCTTTGGATAAATCCTTGAATATCACCTTGGTCATCACATAATCTCCTTGAAACCAACAAATGGAGTTCAAGTAATGCCTATTGACAAACCCTTCAATATAACTCAAGGCAACCATTAGTCCATAGAGATTGTCATCAATTACCTAAACCAAACATGGGGGCACCACATGTTCTTACCCTTTCAGTTAAACATAGTCACATAGGAGTCAAAAAATAAACACATACAATAGCATGTCAGAAAATAAAGCCGCATTCATTGCGAAACAAAAGATAGTTTTTACATCTAACTACACTTCGGCATACTGAAGTACTATATAAAAATACAGATTGTCCATAGGACACTCGGCCTCGGTGATCCGGGCTCCTTCCATCGCCTTGCCTAGATACTGGTCCACGGTCCGGGCCTTCCCTTCTGGGGGCCCGGCGGCAACGACCGCCACTTCAACACGCGGGTAGTGCATATTCACGCGGGCATACGCCCGCTGAGCACCCTCCAGGCGCGCAGACCGCTTCCAGCGCACCAACTGGGGGGTGGCCTCCTGATACGTCTCCAATGTATCTATAATTTTTGATTGTTCCATGCTGTTATATTATCAATCTTGGATGTTTTTATATGCATTTACAACAATTATATATCATTTTTTTGGACTAACCTATTAACTTAGTGCCCAGTGCCAGTTGCTGTTTTCTGCCTGTTTTTGGTTTTACAGAAAATCAATACCAAACGAAGTCCAAATGCCACGAAACTTTTTGGAGATTTTTTTCTGGACAATACCAACACTAGAAGCTTTGGAGGAGGCCAGAAGACCCTGGAGATGGCTACGAGCCACCAGGTACCTCGTGGGGCCCACAGAGCTCCGTTTGACCTAATTCCACCACTATAAATTCCCAAAAAATCAAAAACCCTCAGGGGAGTCCATGAAATACTTTTTCCGCCACCGCAAGTTTCTGTTCTCGAGAGATCCCATCTGGAGGCTTTTTCCGGTACTCCACCGGAGGGGGAATCGATCACGGAGGGGCTCTACATCAACCTTGCTGCCCTTCCGATGATGCGTGAGTAGTTTACCACAGACCTTTGGGTCCATAGTTAGTAGCTAGATGGCTTCTTCTCTCTTTTTGATCTTCAAAACAATATTCTCCTCGATGTTCTTGGAGTTCTATCTGATGTAATCACTTTTTGCGGTGTGTTTGTTGGAATCCGATGAATTGTGAGTTTATGATCATATTATCCATGAATATTATTTGAGTCTTCTCTGATCTCTTTTATGCATGATTATTATAGCCTTGTATTTCTTCTCCGATCTATTGATTTGGTTTGGCCAACTAGATTGATTTATCTTGCCATGGGAAGAGGTGCTTTGTAATGGGTTCGATCTTGCGGTGCTCAATCCCAGTGACAGAAAGGGACATGACATGTATGTATCGTTGATATTAAGGGTAAAAAGATGGGGTTTATTCATACGTGAGTTTATCTAGTCTACATCATGTCATCGTTCTTAAGGTGTTACTCCATTCTTTATGGACTTAATACACTAGATGCATGCTGGATAGCGGTCGATGTGTGGAGTAATAGTAGTAGATGCAGGCAGGAGTCGGTCTACTTGTATTGGACGTGATGCCTATATACATGATCATTGCCTTGGATATCATCATGATTATTTGCTTTTCTATCAGTTGCCCAACAGTAATTTGTTTACCCACCGTATGCTATCTAAATCATATACTAAAACCCTACAAATATTTGTTGCATGTTTTCTTTATTTATTTTATTTTTGTATTTTTGTTTCAATCTATCTATCTATCACATACAATTTTATCTTGCAACTTACCGCCGAGGGATTGACAACCCCTTGATTGCGTTGGGTGCAAGGATTTGTTGTTTTGTGTGCAGGTGCTGCTAACGAGGTGTTGCGTGATTCTCCTACTGGATTGATAACCTTGGTTTCATAACTGAGGGAAATACTTATCTCTACTGTACTGCATCTCCCTTCCTCGTCAGGGAAATACCAACGCAAGCTACAAGTAGCACCTCCCGCAGCCGGGCAAAAAACCCAAAAAAGCTGGTCGGCAGGGCCTCCGCGGGCCAAAGATTGGCGCAGAGGTCTTGAAGCGTCGGCTTCGCCATGCGCAGGAGCTCCATTAACTGCTTCATTTGATTGTTTGGCAGTTCCGGATGCGAGGGCGCTTGGAATTGTTGCCAGAACGCCCTCTCTGTAGCATGGCCCTCCCGCGCGCCGTAGTAGCGGCCCGTGTCCGCCGCGCTCCTCGGAAGATCTGCGAAGTCCTCTGTGGATCGCCACAGCTTGATGAGATCGACGAACCCCTTGTGATCGAAAACACACTGAAGCAAAAATGGCTTACCAGCAGCGATCTGCTTCACTTGCTGGAGCACCTCGCGGTCTGCGCGGGCCTGGGTCTGGACCTCAGCATGCGCCTGGCTCAACTTCTCGAGCTCGGTGCTCGTCACCTTTTCCTTCTCCTGAAGGGCATCGCGCTCTTGGTAAACGCCCTCCAGGGTCTCCTCCACCTCCAGGACCCATGCCTGGTCCTTGCCCCTGGCCACCTTCTCGGCAGCTAGATACTCCTCGGCCTTTGCGGCCACAGCCCTTTGCTGCTCGGCCTCCTGCCGAGCTTTTTCCAGCTCGGCCTTAAGTGCCTCAAGCTCCACCATAGCAGCTATTAGGAAAAATAGCTCGGCGTCAGGATTAAATCTTTTAAGAGCATTTTTTCAAAAAAGTAAAATTGGCACTCTCATAACTTCTTGAAGTTTACCTTGAGACAGCTCGATCTGCCTTTTCATCAGATCGAGGTCCTCCTTGGACCTCTGCAGTTTCCTTTTCATCTCCGCCACCTCCTTGGAGGCGGAGTTTGGAGCCGAGGTCGACACCTGAAAACATACAATCACGCCTTAGTCCCTGGTCAGTCCTTTTTGAAGCACGGCCAGAGCCTTGGGGGCTACTGGATTAGCACCTACAAAATACTCGAGCATCGACCCCAAGGCCAGTTTTTTCAAACTAGCCTTGAGCTCGGGGGCTACTGGCTGGCTACGCTCTTACAAACGCCATGCTAGGCAACAAGTCTTCGGACAAAAGCCCGCAACTACAAGCAATCATAAGCTCGAATATTATTCGTAATGGCAACATAAAAAGCGTACCTCGAAGCTCCTCACGAGGCCCTTGAAGACCTCGCGCAGTCCGGCCTCCGCAGACCGGAAGCCTTGTAGCGCCGCGCCGATCAAGGCACGGTGCTCTTCTTCGATGGAGGAACTTGTTAAGGCTGCCTCCACCTCCTCGGGCCAACCCGCGCTAACCCGCCCTATGGCGGGAGGCGGGGGTGGAGCAACCTCTGAACCCACCACCGAGGTGCTGGCGACGAGAGTCTCCGGCCGCGGTGCAGGCACCGGAGACTTCTCGGGCTGGGCCGATACTTGGCCCAACCCCTCCTTGGGGACCTCGGGGATCGGGTCCCCTTGGCCTGGTGCGGCCGAGCTGTCAACCTCAGCCATGACGACCGGTACCCCGGCCCCCGATGTGTTGACTAGAGGGGCCGGACCGGATGTCACTTCCCCCAGCCTCTCAAGAGCTGGGGGAGTTTGGCGTGTTCGGGCGTCCCACTGTCCGACGGGGGCAGCTCGCCCGAAGCATCGCCGCTGAGGCGAGACCTGGGCGGGCTGGTAAAAATGCTCATGAGTCTCATGTGAGGAACGGGCTTTCGAAGTCTAAATTCAGTGGTATTTACATACCTTTGGGGCGCTCGTTTCTTCCTCCCCAGCGCGAGGAGGTCCTCGTCCGACTCTTCGGGGAAGCTGGGCTTCTCTGGCAGGACTGGTTCGGCCGAGGCCTTGCGCGGCCTCTTAGGCCCTTTCGGCCTCACCTCCTCTTCGGCGACCTCAGACGCCGCCCTCTTCCATTTGGGGGAAGATTTCCCCTCCCCCATGTCTCCCTCCTCGTCTTCGTGGGTGGAGGAGGCGTGGGTCTCCTCGGACCGGGTGACTGAGGTCTCTCGAACTCGGAGACTTCTACTTGTAGATTGCATTGGTATTTCCCTGAAGAGGAGAGGATGATGCAGTATAGTAGAGATAAGTATTTCCCTCAGTTAAGAACCAAGGTTATCAATCCAGTAGGAGAACCACACAAAACCCCTATAGCAGCACCTACACACACAAAAGCAAACACTTGCACCCAACGCAAATAAGAGGGTTGTCAATCCTCTTAGCGGTTATTTGCAAGGATTAATTCTGATTGTGATAGATAGAAAGTAAATTGCAAAATAAAATAAAGTAAATAAATTGCAGCAAGGTATTTTTGGATTTTTAATATATGATAAAAGTAGACCCGGGGGCCATAGTTTTCACTAGAGGCTTCTCTCTCGAGCGTAGAACATACGGTGGGTAAACAAATTACTGTTGGGCAATTGATAGAAAAGCAAATAATTATGATGGATTCATGGCAATGATCATGTATATAGGCATCATGTCCGAGACAAGTAGACCGACGCCTGCCTGCATCTACTACTATTACTTCACCCATCGACCGCTATCCAGCATGCATCTAGGGTATTAAGTATAAAACAAAGTAACGCTTTAAGCAAGATGACATGATGTAGACAAAGTAAACTCAAGCAATATGATTAAAACCCATCTTTTTATCCTTAATGGCAACAATACAAATACGTGTCATGTCCCTTTCTGTCACTGGGATTGAGCACCGCAAGATTGAACCCATCACAAAGCACCTCTCCCATTGCAAGATAAATCAATCTAGTAGGCCAAACCAAATCGATAGATCGGAGAGAAATACAAAGCTATAACAATCATGCATAAAAGATTTCAGAGAAGACTCAAATATTTCTCATGAATAATCTGATCATAAACTCACAATTCATCGGATCCCAACAAACACATCGCAAAAGAAGATTACATCGAATAGAACTCCAAGAACATCGAGGAGAACATGGTATTGAAGATCAAAGAGAGAGAAGAATCCATCTAGCTACTAGATATGGACCCGTAGGTCTGTGGTAAACTACTCACACATCATCGGTAGGGCAGCAAGGTTGATGTAGAAGCCCTCCGTGATAGATTCCCCCTCCGGTAGAGTACCGGAAAAGGCCTCTAGATGGGATCACGAAAGAACAGAGGGTTGCGGCGGTGGTAGGGTTTTCTCGTCTGGCTCTCTGATGGTTTCCGAATATTTGAGAATTTATAGAAGTGGAATTAGGTCAAAAGGAGCCACGAGGGGCCCACAAGGCATCAGGGCGCGCCCCCTAGGGCCGCACCCTGTTGCCTTGTTGCCTCCTCATGAGGCTTCTGGCATCCTTCCGAATCTTCCAGGGTCTCTTTTGTCCAGAAAAAAATCGTCAAAAAGTTTCGTGGCATTTGGACGTCGTTTGGTACTAATTTCCTGAAATACCAAAAACAACCAGAAAACAGCAACTGGCACTGGGCACTAGGTTAATAGGTTAGGCCCAAAAAATGATATATAATTGCATATAAAACATCCAAGATTGATACTATAATAGCATGAATAATCAAAAATTATAGATACGTTGGAGACGTATCAAGCATCCCCAAGCTTAATTCCTGCTCGACCTCGAGTAGGTAAATGATAAAAATATAATTTTTGATGTGGAATGCTACCTAACATGTTTCATCATGTAATTCTCTTTTACGGTATGAATATTAAGATCCGAGTGATTCAAAGCAATAGTCTATAATTTGATATAAAGACATCAATACTCAGGCATACTAATAAACAATCATGTCTTTCAAAATAAAAATGCTAAAGAAACCTATCCCTACAAAATCATATAATCCTTTCATGCTCCATCTTCTTAACACAAAGTATTTATCATGAACTACCCCGATGACAAGCTGAGCAATTGGTTCATACTTTTTAACGCGCTTCAGCTTTTTCAAGCCCCCACGCAATACATGAGCGCAAGCCATGGATATAACACTATGGGTGGAATAGAATGTGGTGGTAAAGATTAATAAGGGGAAGTCAAAAAGAAGAAAGATAGTCTCACATCGATGCGGCTAATCAATGGGCTATGGAGATGCCCATCAATTGATGTCAATGCGAGGAGTAGGGATTGCCATGCAATGGATGCACTAAGAGCTATAAGTGTATGAAATCTCAACATGAAAACTAAGTGGGTGTGCATCCAACTTGCTTGCTCATGAAGACCTCGGGCATTTGAGGAAGTCCATCATCAGAATATACAAGCCAAGTTCTATAATGAAAAATTCCCACTAGTATATGAAAGTGACAAAAAAGGAGACTCTCTATATGAAAAACATGTTGCTACATTGAAGCACAAGTATAGAAAAGGATAGTAACACTGCCCCTTCTCTCTTTGTCTCTCATTTCATTTTTTTTTCTTTTTTTTCGTGGGCTCTTTTTATTATTATTTCCTCACTGGGACAATGCTCTAATAATGATGATCATCATACTTCTATTTACTTACAACTCAATATTACAACTCGATACTAGAACAATAAGACTCTATATCAATGCCTCTGGCAGTGTACCAGGATGTGCAATGATCTAGCGTAACATGTATAAAAAATGATGAATGGTGGCTAAGCCACAAATACTATGTCAGCTATATGATCATGCAAAGCAATATGACAATGATGATGTGTGTCATATAAACGGAACGGTGGAAGTTGCATGGCAATATATCTCAGAATGGCTATGGAAATGCCATGATAGGTAGGTATGGTGGCTGTTTTGTGGAAGATATAAGGAGGCTTATGTGTGATAGAGCGTATCATATCACGGGGTTTGGATGCACCGGCGAAGTTTGCACCAACTATCGATGTGAGAAAGGGCAATGCACGGTACCGAAGAGGCTAGCAAATTGCGGAAAGGTGAGAGTGTGTATAATCCATGGACTCACATTAGTCATAAAGAACTCACACACTTATTGCGAAAGTTTATTATCCCTCGAAAAAGTACTTCTACGCATGCCCCTAGGGGGATAGATTGGTAGGAAAAGACCATCGCTCGTCCCCGACCGCCACTTATAAGGTAGACAATCAAGAATAAATCATGCTCCAACTTCTTAGCATAACGACAGATCATACGTGCATGCTTCGGGAATCACAAACCTTAACACCAATATTTTTACTTAACCACAATTATCTACTAGTACCTCCCCCATATTACCATCTTAATATCGCAAAACTATTGCAATGACTGAAACTTATCATATTCAGTGATCTACATGAAAGTTTTTATTATATCCCTCTTGAATACCTATCATATTAGGACCAAATTCATAACCTGTGCACATTACCATTGCTATTCATTAGACTCTCAAAAAGATATAAGTGAAGCATGAGAGTGCAACTATTTCTTTAAAATATAACCACCGTCGTGCTTTAAAAGTTATAAGTGAAGCACTAGAGCAACTGCCTAGCTCAAAAGATATAAGTGAAGCACATAGAGTATTCTAACAAATCACGAATAATGTGTGTCCCTCTCAAAAAGGTGTGTTCAGCAAATATGATTGTGACAAACTAAAAAGCAAACAAAACTAAACAAACTATAGCACAAGACGCTCCAAGTAAAACACATATCATGTGATGAATAAAAATATAGCTTCGAGTGATATACCGATAGATTGTAGACGAAAGAGGGGATGCCATCCGGGGCATCCTGTGGGGTCGAGGAGATAGGTCTAGAGGGGGGTGAATAGACTCTTAACCAACCAAAGGTGCAGTTTTTAGTTCTCTTGAAACTTAGGCAGATTTTGGCACAAGTTAAGATATCACCAAGACTACCTACACATGCATATCTAGAGATTGAGCAGTGGAAATAGTAAATCATGCAAGTGTACGGAAAGTAATGGGGTAGAGAATAGAAGATCAAACGCAATGAAGACACGGTGGTTTTTGGTGTGGTTCCGATAGGTGGTGCTATCGTACGTCCACGTTGATGGAGGCTTCAACCCACGGAGGGTAACGGTTGCGCGAGTCCACGGAGGGCTCCACCCACAAAGGGTCCACGAAGAAGCAACCTTGTTGCACTTCCTCATTCCCTTCGTCTTGACGTGTTCCACTTGTGGATGCCTCCATGTCAACTTGTTCACCTTGACGTGAAGTTGGGGCTTCCACTTGAATTGACGAAGTGCTCTCCTTCACTTCCACGGGTCGAATCTTGCCAATGGACAATTCTTGGATTGCTTCTGATGGTTCTTGATCTTTTACATCAATTGGCAATTGCTCGACTTGCGAGCCATTAGTCTCATCAAACTTCACATCTACCGTCTCTTCAACGTTTCGAGTGAAGTTGTTGTAGACACGGTAGGTGTGAGAGTCTGATCCATAACCAAGTAGAAAACCTTCATGAGATTTAGGAGCAAACTTTGAACGATGATGCTTATCAGGAATGTAACATTTTGAGCCAAATACTTGAAAGTATCCAACTTGTGGTTTGTTACCTGTGAGTAGTTCATACGCCATTTTACCAAGAAGCTTGTGAAGATAGAGTCGATTTGTAGCGTGACAAGCTGTCTCAACCGCTTCCGCCCAAAAGTGTTTTGGCATCTTGTATTCATCAAGCATTGTCCTTGCCATCTCAATAAGAGTCCGGTTCTTCCTCTCAACAACTCCATTTTGTTGAGGTGTGTACGTAGCCAAAAACTCATGTGAAATGCCTTCTTCATCAAGAAAGGTGTCCACATTTGCGTTCTTGAACTCCGTTCCATTGTCACTCCGAACCTTCTTGATCTTCACTTCAAATTGATTTTGGGCATTCCTTGTGAAGTTCTTGAAAATCTTTTGTACCTGCGATTTGTCATCGAGAAAGAACACCCACGTAAATCTGGAAAAATCATCAACAATGACCAAACCGAAGGAGTTACCACCAAGACTTTTATAGGAGTTGGGACCAAAGAGATCCATATGAAGTAGGTCGAGTGGTCTCCTCGTGGTCATAATATTCTTCCCGGGATGGCTTCCTCCAACTTGTTTTCCTGCTTGACAAGCACTACAAAGTCCATCCTTGTCAAATATAACATCTTTCACACCAAGAATATGATCTCCTTTAACAAGTTTATCAAGATTACGCATGCCAACATGTCCAAGTCTCCTATGCCATAACCAACCTTTAGAAGATTTAGCAATTAAACATGTATGAGGTTGGGCTCTTTTAGTGAAATCAACAATGTATAGATCACCTTTATGAATGCCGGTAAAGACCATATTATGATTATCTCGACGAAACACTTGGTAATCTACTTCGGTAAATTGAACATTGAAACTAAAGTCGGCTAGTGTAGATACGAAAAGAAGATTGTAACCAAGAGATTCAACAAGCATAACATTTTGAATGGAGCTATCATTGGATATGGCCACCTTACCAAGGCCAAGTACCTTACCCTTGGAGTTTTCTCCAAAAGTCACATACTTGCGTGGACCATCATTTTTTGCAATCTCACGAAACATGTCTCTATCTCCGGTCATGTGATAGGTACATCCACTATCAAGAATCCACTCTTTTCCTCCGGCCATGTAATCTCGAAGATTTGCCATAAGACTAAGATTCCTCAGGGTCTTCTCATATTCGATATCAAACTCTTCATCCTCATCATAATAGCCATGCTCAACATCATCATCATCAACATGTATGTGATCATCACCTAGGGCAATGAATTCATTAGTTTCATGATCATGACAAAGTTCAAGTTTATGAATTCTAATGGCTTCCGTGATAATGTTACTAATGGTTCCGACATCTCCTTTAGCACGCATAAGATCATGAAGCTCAAACAAGCAATCATCAAAGTTAGGATCCCTAGGCTTCATCTTGTGAAAAGCAATAGTCTTGTGAAGAATCTCATCAAGATTCTTTAAAGAGTAATCGGGATATCGCTTTTCCAAGTCACTCCATAGAGTGTAGGCACACTTAAAGTTTTGCATACAACCAAGCATGATGTTAGGTAATCCTCTAATGATAAGATTGACGGTTCTAAGATTGCGAAGCATGTCAATTTCCTCTTCATGAGTGGGATGCAAGGGATCAATAGGAGGCACATAAGGATTACGAATGTACTTGCTCAAGTTAAATTCATCAAAGATATCAAGCATCTCATCCTTCCAAAAGCGATAATACTCCCCATTGAGAATAGGCACTCTACGTCTAAGACTCTCCAAAGTAGACACATCCATCTCCCTCCAATGGAGATTACACAAAGCAATGGAGACCAAAGCTCTGATACCAATTGTGGGGTCCAGGAGATAGGTCTAGAGGGGGGGTGAATAAACTCTTAACTGACCAAAGGTGCAGTTTTTAGTTCTCTTGAAACTTAGGCAGATTTTGGCACAAGTTAAGATATCACCAAGACTTCCTACACATGCATATCTAGAGATTGAGCAGCGGAAATAGTAAAGCATGCAAGGCTACAGAAAGTAATGGGGTAGACAATAGAAGATCAAATGCAATGAAGACACGGTGGTTTTTGGGATGGTTCCGATAGGTGGTGCTATCATACGTCCACGTTGATGGAGGCTTCAACCCACGGAGGGTAACGGTTGCGCGAGTCCACGGAGGGCTCCACCCACGAAGGGTGCACGAAGAAGCAACCTTGCATATTCCATCATGACTTCCATCCACGAAGGACTAGCCTCGCTCGGGGTAGATCTTCACGAAGTAGGCGATCTCCTTGCCCTTACAAACTCCTTGGTTCAACTCCACATGATCTTGGAGGCTCCCAAGTGACACCTAACCAATCTAGGAGACACCACTCTCCAAAAGGTAATAAATGGTGTGTTGATGATGAACTCCTTGCTCTTGTGCTTCAAATGATAGTCTCCCCAACACTCAAACAACTCCTCACAGATTTGGATTTGGTGGAAGAAGGATTTGAGTGGAAAGCAACTTGGGAAAGGCTAGAAATCAAGGTTCAAATGATTGGATTGGAATATCTTGATCTCAACACATGAGTAGGTGGTTCTCTCTCAGAAATCGTATGGTGGAAGTGTAGGCATGTTCTGTTGGCTCTCTTACTTGGTAAGAGGGTGGTGGAGGAGTATATATAGCCTTCACCTAAAATCCAACCGTTACAAGTCTTTGACCCAACTCGGTGACACAGACATGAAAACTTGGTAAGACCGACTAGTGTAAAAGACATGAACGTTAGGCTTTTTGGTGGGACCGATCAAAACATCTTGGTGAGACCGAAGTGCAATGGCTAAGGCAAGACCAGGTTTCTGTGAGACCGAAAATTTCATCTCGGAAATTCCAAAGTCAAGTAACATCGTTACAGCAAGTTGGTCAAGCCTTCTCGGTGGGACCGAGAACTATTTCGGTTGCACCGATCTGTTAGGGTTTGGCATGTGGCATAGTGGATAGCAATATCGGTGAGTCCGGATAAGAATGATTCGGTGGGACCGAGATCAACTTTTAGGGTTTTGGATAGGAGTGAAGTGGAGAAGTATTTTAGAGTTTTGGAGCAATATCACTAAGCATTTGAGCAATTGAGTCATAACCAAAACCTCATCCCCTTTTAATAGTATTGGCTTTTCCTATGGACTCAATGTGATCTTGGATCACTTAACAAAAAATGTAGAGTCTTGAAGCTTTGCCAATCTTTGTCCTTAGCATTGGGAGGGATTCCACATCTTCCAGTCCTTGCCATGCCATTGTTGAATCTTGTCTGAAATATCCTAGATAAAAGCATTAGTCCAACAATATGTATGTTGACATAAATTACCAAAACCACCAAGGGAGCAAATGTGCTTTCACATCCCCAATCTTAGACGCTTGAGTCTTCCTTGAATAATACCTTGGGGTGCCTTGGGCATCCCCAAGCTTAGGCTCTTGCTGCTCCTTATTCCTTTATCCATCGTAGTCTCACCCAAAACTTGAAAACTTCAGCACACAAAACTCAACAGAAACCTCGTGTATCTTGGCTATATGCATCAGAGCAACAAAATGAAGTTGAAGTACCCACATGTTTATGACAGACTTCTTGCATACAATATGTGCAAAAACAAGAAGTCGTCATGTACATGAGTATGATGCACATACTTACCTTGAGGTTCTTGATCCCATACCTGAAGAAATACACTTGAGAAAACAGGGTTAGATAACTTCTCCAAGAAAGGACACAAGATCAACAAGAAACCAAGATTGGGATGACATGTAGAAGAGAGTATCACTAAGTGAATACTTCTGTCAGAAGCAGACATGTCCCCAAAAGAAAATAGTTGTCTCCCCTTTAAAGAACTTCCTCTCCCCCTGAATCTGACATTGGATATTGGGAGTAGGTAGGGTGAGAAAACTAGAGCAACTAGAAAAACAACTCATGTTTCTCCCCTCTTAGAAACATGTAGCATTCTCTCCTCTTTTAAAGTGCATCTCTCTCTCCCCTTTCTACAAGGAGGAGCTCATGGTGATTAGCTTTGATGTAGATCTCTCTCTCCCCCTTTGACATCAATTTCCAAGAAGGGATATTCCAAGGTCATTGGTCAAGTGGGTTTGGTCCTTGAAAAATACATCTAGCCATAGTGTAGTTTCAGATGCAAGTAGAGGGTAAGAATCATTGAGTGGAGCTGGAGCAGAAAAGGCAATAAATATTTGACAGAAAATTCCTTTGAGCAGCAAAGTCGGTGACTCCAAGTTGATACAAATCGGTGTGACCGAGTCTAGTGCAAAGAGAAAAATTCTGTCAACTCAGCTCACTAGGAAAGAAATTCTCACAAAGATTTGCAATGAATTTACTACTAAACTAGCTTAAGAGAAAAGAACTTAGAAAAGAAAGAGACAGAGAATCAAAGAAACATGTAGATGAAGTTTCTTTTTTCAAAAAAGAAACACTCTAGCAAGGAAAGAATCACAAAAGAAACACAGAGAACTTCATCTAGAGAGGTCGGCGACTAGGTCACCTATGTTAGAGTATATTGACTTAGGAGTCAAGTGAGAACACTTGATCATAGGTCATACTCATCGTTAAGCTCAAAATGGGGTTGCCATTTTTTGTTTATGCATTTCAATGTATTCACATCTTGTTGAGTTGCTTTAGCTCATGACTTTGAGTAAAGCTTCTCTAAGATGTGAGAACTTACATTGGGGTTTTGGTGGTGATGTCCATCATGTGGTTGAACCTTAGGTGGATGCTCATGGATGAAGTTGGGAGCAATCCTATCATTTGTAGTTCATCTTCCTACATGGGTTAGATTTGCAAGGAACAACATATGTATCCAAAATGACAAGAATGAAGTATAGACTCAAATGTTGTCAAAGGATATGTTCGAGTTGTCTTGTTCCTTGTCCCACCAAGGATTGTTGATACTTGGTTCATAAAAGATTGCTCATGATAAGAGTGAGATGCAATCTTTTGACATGTAGCTTGTCCAAGTACCTACAAAAGGTTAGATACAATACAAGGGAGAAAAGTGTCCAAGATATAATATGATCATGGAAGTATCATGGATTAGTCAAGAATGCTCATGCCCTTGTATGCTCCCAAGTAAGTCGCTAGATCAAGTTTGAAGCATCAATGATGTTCAACTCACTCCTCAAGTGACAAAATACCTTCTCATCGAGAGGTTTGGTGAAGATATCCACCAATTGCTTACGAACATGTTTGAGGTCAATGTTACCTTTCTCAACATGATCTCGAATAAAATGGTGACGAACCTCAATATGCTTAGTTCGAGAATGTTGCACTGGATTGTGTGCAATCTTAAAAGCACTCTCATTGTCACATAGTAATGGTACATGTCTCACATGCACACCATAGTCTTTAAGAGTTTGTGTCATCCATAGTAATTGAGCACAACATGATCCTGTGGCAATGTATTCCGCTTTAGCTGTAGATAGAGATACCGAGTTTTGTTTCTTGGAGGACCAAGACACAAGAGATCTCCCAAGAAATTGACATGTACCTGAAGTGGATTTTCTATCAACCTTGTCTCCGGCATAGTCCGAATCGGAATACCCAACAAGATCAAAAGAAGATCCTTTGGGATACCAAATGCCAAAGTTTGGTGTATGTAACAAGTATCTCACAATTCTTTTCATGGCCTTAAGATGACACTCTTTTGGTGCCGCTTGGTATCGTGCACACATGCACACACTTAGCATAATGTCGGGACGGGAGGCACATAGATATAGCAATGAACCAATCATAGATCGATAAACCTTTTTATCAACCGGTTTGCCATCCTTTGTCAAGTCAAGATGTCCACTCATGGGCATTGGAGTTTTCATACCTTTACTTTCTTGCATGTTGAACTTCTTAAACAAGTCCTTGGTATACTTTGTTTGAGAAACAAAGGTACCCTCCTTAGTTTGATTGATTTGCAAACCAAGAAAGAAGTTGAGTTCACACATCATAGACATCTCATACTTTTCTGACATCAACCTTCCAAACTTTTCACTAAAAGAGGGATTAGTAGATCCAAAGATAATGTCATCAACATAAATTTGGCATACAAATATTTCACCATTAACCCTCTTAGTGAACAAAGTTGAATCAATTTTCCCAATTTCGAAACCTTTTTCAAGAAGAAACTTTGTTAAGCATTTGTACCAAGCTCTAGGGGCTTGTTTGAGGCCATAAAGAACTTTACGAAGTTTATAAACATAGTTAGGTTTCTTGGGATTAACAAAGCCGGGAGGTTGTTTAACATAAACTTCCTCCTCAATTTCTCCATTTAAGAAAGCACTTTTAATATCCATTTGGTAAAGAGTGATATCATGGTGATTGGCATAAGCAAGTAAAATGCGAATGGACTCAAGTCTAGCAACGGGGGCATAGGTCTCACCATAGTCCATACCTTTGACTTGTGTATAACCATGTGCTACGAGACAAGCCTTGTTGCATACAACTTGTCCATCTTCATCTTGCTTATTCCGAAACACCCATTTGGTTCCAATAATGTTTTGCTCATCTTTAGGCTTCTCAACCAATATCCAAACTTGATTCCTCTCAAAGTTGTGTAGCTCCTCATGCATTGCATTTACCCAATCGGGATCCTCGAGAGCTTCTTCTACCTTCAAAGGTTCAACACTAGAGGTGAATGAGTAATGCTCACAAAAGTTAGCTAAACGAGATTTAGAGCGAGTGATTCTCCCGGATTTGATATCGCCAAGAATTTGTTCGACGGGATGATTCTTGTCAATTCTTGCTCTAACTTGAGGTAGCTTTTGCTTGGGTTGTGGTGAGGCTTCATCATCATCATCTTCTTCTTCTTCGTTGTTATTGTCGTTGTTCGCTTGTGGAGGTGGAGAAGGAAGTTGAGGTGGATCATCTTGTTGCACTTCCTCATTCCCTTCGTCTTGACGTGTTCCACTTGTGGATGCCTCCATGTCAACTTGTTCACCTTGACGTGAAGTTGGGGCTTCCACTTGAATTGACGAAGTTCTCTCCTTCACTTCCACGGGTCGAATCTTGCCAATGGACAATTCTTGGATTGCTTCTGATGGTTCTTGATCTTCTACATCAATTGGCAATTGCTCGACTTGCGAGCCATTAGTCTCATCAAACTTCACATCTACCGTCTCTTCAACGTTTCGAGTGAAGTTGTTGTAGACACGGTAGGTGTGAGAGTCTGATCCATAACCAAGTAGAAAACCTTCATGAGATTTAGGAGCAAACTTTGAACGATGATGCTTATCAGGAATGTAACATTTTGAGCCAAATACTTGAAAGTATCCAACTTGTGGTTTGTTACCTGTGAGTAGTTCATACGCCGTTTTACCAAGAAGCTTGTGAAGATAGAGTCGATTTGTAGCGTGACAAGCTGTCTCAACCGCTTCCGCCCAAAAGTGTTTTGGCATCTTGTATTCATCAAGCATTGTCCTTGCCATCTCAATAAGAGTCCGGTTCTTCCTCTCAACAACTCCATTTTGTTGAGGTGTGTATGTAGCCAAAAACTCATGTGAAATGCCTTCTTCATCAAGAAAGGTGTCCACATTTGCGTTCTTGAACTCCGTTCCATTGTCACTCCGAACCTTCTTGATCTTCACTTCAAATTGATTTTGGGCATTCCTTGTGAAGTTCTTGAAAATCTTTTGTACCTGCGATTTGTCATCGAGAAAGAACACCCACGTAAATCTGGAAAAATCATCAACAATGACCAAACCGAAGGAGTTACCACCAAGACTTTTATAGGAGTTGGGACCAAAGAGATCCATATGAAGTAGGTCGAGTGGTCTCCTCGTGGTCATAATATTCTTCCCGGGATGGCTTCCTCCAACTTGTTTTCCTGCTTGACAAGCACTACAAAGGCCATCCTTGTCAAATATAACATCTTTCACACCAAGAATATGATCTCCTTTAACAAGTTTATCAAGATTACGCATGCCAACATGTCCAAGTCTCCTATGCCATAACCAACCTTTAGAAGATTTAGCAATTAAACATGTATGAGGTTGGGCTCTTTTAGTGAAATCAACAATGTATAGATCACCTTTATGAATGCCGGTAAAGACCATATTATGATTATCTCGACGAAACACTTGGTAATCTACTTCAAAAATTGAACATTGAAACTAAAGTCGGCTAGTGTAGATACGAAAAGAAGATTGTAACCAAGAGATTCAACAAGCATAACATTTTGAATGGAGCTATCATTGGATATGGTCACCTTACCAAGTCCAAGTACCTTACCCTTGGAGTTTTCTCGAAAAGTCCCATACTTGCGTGGACCATCATTTTTTGCAATCTCACGAAACATGTCTCTATCTCCGGTCATGTGATAGGTACATCCACTATCAAGAATCCACTCTTTTCCTCCGGCCATGTAATCTCGAAGATTTGCCATAAGACTAAGATTCCTCACGGTCTTCTCATATTCGATATCAAACTCTTCATCCTCATCATAATAGCCATGCTCAACATCATCATCATCAACATGTATGGGATCATCACCTAGGGCAATGAATTCATTAGTTTCATGATCATGACAAAGTTCAAGTTTATGAATTCTAATGGCTTCCGTGATAATGTTACTAATGGTTCCGACATCTCCTTTAGCACGCATAAGATCATGAAGCTCAAACAAGCAATCATCAAAGTTAGGATCACTAGGCTTCATCTTGTGAAAAGCAATAGTCTTGTGAAGAATCTCATCAAGATTCTTTAAAGAGTAATCGGGATATTGCTTTTCCAAGTCACTCCATAGAGTGTAGGCACACTTAAAGTTTTGCATACAACCATGCATGATGTTAGGTAATCCTCTAATGATAAGATTGACGGTTCTAAGATTGCGAAGCATGTCAATTTCCTCTTCATGAGTGGGATGCAAGGGATCAATAGGAGGCACATAAGGATTACGAATGTACTTGCTCAAGTTAAATTCATCAAATATATCAAGCATCTCATCCTTCCAAAAGTGATAATACTCCCCATTGAGAATAGGCACTCTACGTCTAAGACTCTCCAAAGTAGACACATCCATCTCCCTCCAATGGAGATTACACAAAGAAATGGAGACCAAAGCTCTGATACCAATTGTGGGGTCCAGGAGATAGGTCTAGAGGGGGGGGGTGAATAAACTCTTAACTGACCAAAGGTGCATTTTTTAGTTCTCTTGAAACTTAGGCAGATTTTGGCACAAGTTAAGATATCACCAAGACTTCCTACACATGCATATCTAGAGATTGAGCAGCAGAAATAGTAAATCATGCAAGGCTACAGAAAGTAATGGGGTAGACAATAGAAGATCAAATGCAATGAAGACACGGTGGTTTTTGGGATGGTTCCGATAGGTGGTGCTATCGTACGTCCACGTTGATGGAGGCTTCAACCCACGGAGGGTAACGGTTGCGCGAGTCCACGGAGGGCTCCACCCACGAAGGGTCCACGAAGAAGCAACCTTGCATATTCCATCATGGCTTCCATCCACGAAGGACTAGCCTCGCTCGGGGTAGATCTTCACGAAGTAGGCGATCTCCTTGCCCTTACAAACTCCTTGGTTCAACTCCACATGATCTTGGAGGCTCCCAAGTGACACCTAACCAATCTAGGAGACACCACTCTCCAAAAGGTAATAAATGGTGTGTTGATGATGAACTCCTTGCTCTTGTGCTTCAAATGATAGTCTCCCCAACACTCAAACAACTCCTCACAGATTTGGATTTGGTGGAAGAAGGATTTGAGTGGAAAGCAACTTGGGAAAGGCTAGAAATCAAGGTTCAAATGATTGGATTGGAATATCTTGATCTCAACACATGAGTAGGTGGTTCTCTCTCAGAAATCGTATGGTGGAAGTGTAGGCATGTTCTGTTGGCTCTCTTACTTGGTAAGAGGGTGGTGGAGGAGTATATATAGCCTTCACCTAAAATCCAACCGTTACAAGTCTTTGACCCAACTCGGTGACACAGACATGAAAACTTGGTAAGACCGACTAGTGTAAAAGACATGAACGTTAGGCTTTTTGGTGGGACCGATCAAAACATCTTGGTGAGACCGAAGTGCAATGGCTAAGGCAAGACCATGTTTCTGTGAGACCGAAAATTTCATCTCGGAAATTCCAAAGTCAAGTAACATCGTTACAGCAAGTTGGTCAAGCCTTCTCGGTGGGACCGAGAACTATTTCGGTTGCACCGATCTGTTAGGGTTTGGCATGTGGCATAGTGGATAGCAATATCGGTGAGTCCGGATAAGAATGATTCGGTGGGACCGAGATCAACTTTTAGGGTTTTGGATAGGAGTGAAGTGGAGAAGTATTTTAGAGTTTTGGAGCAATATCACTAAGCATTTGAGCAATTGAGTCATAACCAAAACCTCATCCCCTTTTAATAGTATTGGCTTTTCCTATGGACTCAATGTGATCTTGGATCACTTAACAAAAAATGTAGAGTCTTGAAGCTTTGCCAATCTTTGTCCTTAGCATTGGGAGGGATTCCACATCTTCCAGTCCTTGCCATGCCATTGTTGAATCTTGTCTGAAATATCCTAGATAAAAGCATTAGTCCAACAATATGTATGTTGACATAAATTACCAAAACCACCAAGGGAGCAAATGTGCTTTCACATCCCCAATCTTAGACGCTTGAGTCTTCCTTGAATAATACCTTGGGGTGCCTTGGGCATCCCCAAGCTTAGGCTCTTGCTGCTCCTTATTCCTTTATCCATCGTAGTCTCACCCAAAACTTGAAAACTTCAGCACACAAAACTCAACAGAAACCTCGTGTATCTTGGCTATATGCATCAGAGCAACAAAATGAAGTTGAAGTACCCACATGTTTATGACAGACTTCTTGCATACAATATGTGCAAAAACAAGAAGTCGTCATGTACATGAGTATGATGCACATACTTACCTTGAGGTTCTTGATCCCATACCTGAAGAAATACACTTGAGAAAACAGGGTTAGATAACTTCTCCAAGAAAGGACACAAGATCAACAAGAAACCAAGATTGGGATGACATGTAGAAGAGAGTATCACTAAGTGAATACTTCTGTCAGAAGCAGACATGTCCCCAAAAGAAAATAGTTGTCTCCCCTTTAAAGAACTTCCTCTCCCCCTGAATCTGACATTGGATATTGGGAGTAGGTAGGGTGAGAAAACTAGAGCAACTAGAAAAACAACTCATGTTTCTCCCCTCTTAGAAACATGTAGCATTCTCTCCTCTTTTAAAGTGCATCTCTCTCTCCCCTTTCTACAAGGAGGAGCTCGTGGTGATTAGCTTTGATGTAGATCTCTCTCTCCCCCTTTGACATCAATTTCCAAGAAGGGATATTCCAAGGTCATTGGTCAAGTGGGTTTGGTCCTTGAAAAATACATCTAGCCATAGTGCAGTTTCAGATGCAAGTAGAGGGTAAGAATCATTGAGTGGAGCTGGAGCAGAAAAGGCAATAAATATTTGACAGAAAATTCCTTTGAGCAGCAAAGTCGGTGACTCCAAGTTGATACAAATCAGTGTGACCGAGTCTAGTGCAAAGAGAAAAATTCTGTCAACTCAGCTCACTAGGAAAGAAATTCTCACAAAGATTTGCAATGAATTTACTACTAAACTAGCTTAAGAGAAAAGAACTTAGAAAAGAAAGAGACAGAGAATCAAAGAAACATGTAGATGAAGTTTCTTTTTTGAAAAAAGAAACACTCTAGCAAGGAAAGAATCACAAAAGAAATACAGAGAACTTCATCTAGAGAGGTCGGCAACTAGGTCACCTATGTTAGAGTATATTGACTTAGGAGTCAAGTGAGAACACTTGATCATAGGTCATACTCATCGTTAAGCTCAAAATGGGGTTGCCATTTTTTGTTTATGCATTTCAATGTATTCACATCTTGTTGAGTTGCTTTAGCTCATGACTTTGAGTAAAGCTTCTCTAAGATGTGAGAACTTACATTGGGGTTTTGGTGGTGATGTCCATCATGTGGTTGAACCTTAGGTGGATGCTCATGGATGAAGTTGGGAGCAATCCTATCATTTGTAGTTCATCTTCCTACATGGGTTAGATTTGCAAGGAACAACATATGTATCCAAAATGACAAGAATGAAGTATAGACTCAAATGTTGTCAAAGGATATGTTCGAGTTGTCTTGTTCCTTGTCCCACCAAGGATTGTTGATACTTGGTTCATAAAAGATTGCTCATGATAAGAGTGAGATGCAATCTTTTGACATGTAGCTTGTCCAAGTACCTACAAAAGGTTAGATACAATACAAGGGAGAAAAGTGTCCAAGATATAATATGATCATGGAAGTATCATGGATTAGTCAAGAATGCTCATGCCCTTGTATGCTCCCAAGTAAGTCGCTAGATCAAGTTTGAAGCATCAATGATGTTCAACTCACTCCTCAAGTGACAAAATACCTTCTCATCGAGAGGTTTGGTGAAGATATCCACCAATTGCTTACGAACATGTTTGAGGTCAATGTTACCTTTCTCAACATGATCTCGAATGAAATGGTGACGAACCTCAATATGCTTAGTTCGAGAATGTTGCACGGGATTGTGTGCAATCTTAAAAGCACTCTCATTGTCACATAGTAATGGTACATGTCTCACATGCACACCATAGTCTTTAAGAGTTTGTGTCATCCATAGTAATTGAGCACAGCATGATCCTGTGGCAATGTATTCCGCTTTAGCTGTAGATAGAGATACCGAGTTTTGTTTCTTGGAGGACCAAGACACAAGAGATCTCCCAAGAAATTGACATGTACCTGAAGTGGATTTTCTATCAACCTTGTCTCCGGCATAGTCCGAATCGGAATACCCAACAAGATCAAAAGAAGATCCTTTGGGATACCAAATGCCAAAGTTTGGTGTATGTAACAAGTATCTCACAATTCTTTTCATGGCCTTAAGATGACACTCTTTTGGTGCCGCTTGGTATCGTGCACACATGCACACACTTAGCATAATGTCGGGACGGGAGGCACATAGATATAGCAATGAACCAATCATAGATCGATAAACCTTTTTATCAACCGGTTTGCCATCCTTAGTCAAGTCAAGATGTCCACTCATGGGCATTGGAGTTTTCATACCTTTACTTTCTTGCATGTTGAACTTCTTAAACAAGTCCTTGGTATACTTTGTTTGAGAAACAAAGGTACCCTCCTTAGTTTGATTGATTTGCAAACCAAGAAAGAAGTTGAGTTCACACATCATAGACATCTCATACTTTTCTGACATCAACCTTCCAAACTTTTCACTAAAAGAGGGATTAGTAGATCCAAAGATAATGTCATCAACATAAATTTGGCATACAAATATTTCACCATTAACCCTCTTAGTGAACAAAGTTGAATCAATTTTCCCAATTTCGAAACCTTTTTCAAGAAGAAACTTTGTTAAGCATTTGTACCAAGCTCTAGGGGCTTGTTTGAGGCCATAAAGAACTTTACGAAGTTTATAAACATAGTTAGGTTTCTTGGGATTAACAAAGCCGGGAGGTTGTTTAACATAAACTTCCTCCTCAATTTCTCCATTTAAGAAAGCACTTTTAATATCCATTTGGTAAAGAGTGATATCATGGTGATTGGCATAAGCAAGTAAAATGCGAATGGACTCAAGTCTAGCAACGGGGGCATAGGTCTCACCATAGTCCATACCTTTGACTTGTGTATAACCATGTGCTACGAGACAAGCCTTGTTGCATACAACTTGTCCATCTTCATCTTGCTTATTCCGAAACACCCATTTGGTTCCAATAATGTTTTGCTCATCTTTAGGCTTCTCAACCAACATCCAAACTTGATTCCTCTCAAAGTTGTGTAGCTCCTCATGCATTGCATTTACCCAATCGGGATCCTCGAGAGCTTCTTCTACCTTCAAAGGTTCAACACTAGAGGTGAATGAGTAATGCTCACAAAAGTTAGCTAAACGAGATTTAGAGCGAGTGATTCTCCCGGATTTGATATCGCCAAGAATTTGTTCGACGGGATGATTCTTGTCAATTCTTGCTCTAACTCGAGGTAGCTTTTGCTTGGGTTGTGGTGAGGCTTCATCATCATCTTCTTCTTCTTCTTCGTTGTTATTGTCGTTGTTCGCTTGTGGAGGTGGAGAAGGAAGTTGAGGTGGATCATCTTGTTGCACTTCCTCATTCCCTTCGTCTTGACGTGTTCCACTTGTGGATGCCTCCATGTCAACTTGTTCACCTTGACGTGAAGTTGGGGCTTCCACTTGAATTGACGAAGTTCTCTCCTTCACTTCCACGGGTCGAATCTTGCCAATGGACAATTCTTGGATTGCTTCTGATGGTTCTTGATCTTCTACATCAATTGGCAATTGCTCGACTTGCGAGCCATTAGTCTCATCAAACTTCACATCTACCGTCTCTTCAACGTTTCGAGTGAAGTTGTTGTAGACACGGTAGGTGTGAGAGTCTGATCCATAACCAAGTAGAAAACCTTCATGAGATTTAGGAGCAAACTTTGAACGATGATGCTTATCAGGAATGTAACATTTTGAGCCAAATACTTGAAAGTATCCAACTTGTGGTTTGTTACCTGTGAGTAGTTCATACGCCGTTTTACCAAGAAGCTTGTGAAGATAGAGTCGATTTGTAGCGTGACAAGCTGTCTCAACCGCTTCCGCCCAAAAGTGTTTTGGCATCTTGTATTCATCAAGCATTGTCCTTGCCATCTCAATAAGAGTCCGGTTCTTCCTCTCAACAACTCCATTTTGTTGAGGTGTGTACGTAGCCAAAAACTCATGTGAAATGCCTTCTTCATCAAGAAAGGTGTCCACATTTGCGTTCTTGAACTCCGTTCCATTGTCACTCCGAACCTTCTTGATCTTCACTTCAAATTGATTTTGGGCATTCCTTGTGAAGTTCTTGAAAATCTTTTGTACCTGCGATTTGTCATCGAGAAAGAACACCCACGTAAATCTGGAAAAATCATCAACAATGACCAAACCGAAGGAGTTACCACCAAGACTTTTATAGGAGTTGGGACCAAAGAGATCCATATGAAGTAGGTCGAGTGGTCTCCTCGTGGTCATAATATTCTTCCCGGGATGGCTTCCTCCAACTTGTTTTCCTGCTTGACAAGCACTACAAAGTCCATCCTTGTCAAATATAACATCTTTCACACCAAGAATATGATCTCCTTTAACAAGTTTATCAAGATTACGCATGCCAACATGTCCAAGTCTCCTATGCCATAACCAACCTTTAGAAGATTTAGCAATTAAACATGTATGAGGTTGGGCTCTTTTAGTGAAATCAACAATGTATAGATCACCTTTATGAATGCCGGTAAAGACCATATTATGATTATCTCGACGAAACACTTGGTAATCTACTTCGGTAAATTGAACATTGAAACTAAAGTCGGCTAGTGTAGATACGAAAAGAAGATTGTAACCAAGAGATTCAACAAGCATAACATTTTGAATGGAGCTATCATTGGATATGGCCACCTTACCAAGGCCAAGTACCTTACCCTTGGAGTTTTCTCCAAAAGTCACATACTTGCGTGGACCATCATTTTTTGCAATCTCACGAAACATGTCTCTATCTCCGGTCATGTGATAGGTACATCCACTATCAAGAATCCACTCTTTTCCTCCGGCCATGTAATCTCGAAGATTTGCCATAAGACTAAGATTCCTCACGGTCTTCTCATATTCGATATCAAACTCTTCATCCTCATCATAATAGCCATGCTCAACATCATCATCATCAACATGAATGTGATCATCACCTAGGGCAATGAATTCATTAGTTTCATGATCATGACAAAGTTCAAGTTTATGAATTCTAATGGCTTCCGTGATAATGTTACTAATGGTTCCGACATCTCCTTTAGCACGCATAAGATCATGAAGCTCAAACAAGCAATCATCAAAGTTAGGATCACTAGGCTTCATCTTGTGAAAAGCAATAGTCTTGTGAAGAATCTCATCAAGATTCTTTAAAGAGTAATCAGGATATCGCTTTTCCAAGTCACTCCATAGAGTGTAGGCACACTTAAAGTTTTGCATACAACCAAGCATGATGTTAGGTAATCCTCTAATGATAAGATTGACGGTTCTAAGATTGCGAAGCATGTCAATTTCCTCTTCATGAGTGGGATGCAAGGGATCAATAGGAGGCACATAAGGATTACGAATGTACTTGCTCAAGTTAAATTCATCAAAGATATCAAGCATCTCATCCTTCCAAAAGTGATAATACTCCCCATTGAGAATAGGCACTCTACGTCTAAGACTCTCCAAAGTAGACACATCCATCTCCCTCCAATGGAGATTACACAAAGCAATGGAGACCAAAGCTCTGATACCAATTGTGGGGTCCAGGAGATAGGTCTAGAGGGGGGGTGAATAAACTCTTAACTGACCAAAGGTGCAGTTTTTAGTTCTCTTGAAACTTAGGCAGATTTTGGCACAAGTTAAGATATCACCAAGACTTCCTACACATGCATATCTAGAGATTGAGCAGCGGAAATAGTAAAGCATGCAAGGCTACAGAAAGTAATGGGGTAGACAATAGAAGATCAAATGCAACGAAGACACGGTGGTTTTTGGGATGGTTCCGATAGGTGGTGCTATCGTACGTCCACGTTGATGGAGGCTTCAACCCACGGAGGGTAACGGTTGCGCGAGTCCACGGAAGGCTCCACCCACGAAGGGTCCACGAAGAAGCAACCTTGCATATTCCATCATGGCTTCCATCCACGAAGGACTAGCCTCGATCGGGGTAGATCTTCACGAAGTAGGCGATCTCCTTGCCCTTACAAACTCCTTGGTTCAACTCCACATGATCTTGGAGGCTCCCAAGTGACACCTAACCAATCTAGGAGACACCACTCTCCAAAAGGTAATAAATGGTGTGTTGATGATGAACTCCTTGCTCTTGTGCTTCAAATGATAGTCTCCCCAACACTCAAACAACTCCTCACAGATTTGGATTTGGTGGAAGAAGGATTTGAGTGGAAAGCAACTTGGGAAAGGCTAGAAATCAAGGTTCAAATGATTGGATTGGAATATCTTGATCTCAACACATGAGTAGGTGGTTCTCTCTCAGAAATCGTATGGTGGAAGTGTAGGCATGTTCTGTTGGCTCTCTTGGGCCCACCCCTGGGTCACTGCCAGTGGGTCCCAGGGGGCCCGTTGACTGGGTTGACCAAGTCAACCCTGCTGACTGGGCTTGCCCAGTCACTGACAGGTGGCCCCCACTTAATCAAATGTTTTTTTTAAAAAAACTGCTAAATAATCTGTTAATTAAATCTGTTAGTTAATCTGTGTCACTGACAGTGGGCCCCACTAGCTAATTAGATTAACCAGCTAATTTAATCCACTGTTTAAATATCTAGTCTATGACAGAGGGGCCTCACATGTCAGTTTGACTAGTCAATTGTCAAAGTTGACTGCTGACTGTGCTTTGACTAGCACCACATGTCATTGACTGTGGCTGGCTCAGTCTAAGTATAAAAAGTAATTGCACTGTTTAAATTTGAATTTAATATTTAAATTAATTCCAGGAATTTCAGAAAATGATTTAAAACTTTTAAAAATCATAGAAATTAAACCGTAGCTCGGATCAAAAAGTTTTCTACATGAAAGTTGATCAGAAAAACGAGACGAATCCGAATATGCCCTCCATGTAGCTGTCACATGCCCACAACACTGCAAACATGGAACCTTCCCCTCCGGTTCATCTGTCTGACAGATGCCTAAAGCCGGGAAAATATTCCCAGATATTTTCCCGCTCCGTCTGTAACACTTAGCCTTGCGTTAGGTCACCCCTAGCACAGCATACTGCCTTGCCATGCATCTGTGTTGCATTGTTTGCTTTTATTTATTGTTTCTTCCCCCTCTTCTCTCCGGTAGACCCCGAGACCGACGCTGCTGCCGAGTACGACGACGCCCCTGACGACCAGACCTTTTCAGCAGAGCTTCCAGGCCAGCAAACCCCCTTTGATCATTACAATGTCGCCTATTCTTTCTCTCCCATGCTTGCATTAGTATTTGCTACTGTAATTGATTGCTCCTATTCTGATGCATAGCCTATTTTTGTAACCTGCTGTTGTTACTTTACGTGTCATCCTAAACTGCTTAGAATAGGTTGGTTAGTGATCTGTTAGTGACCCCTCACCCTTGTCCCTGTTGCCCCGCTTTGTTACATGTGCCTCGATCATTGTGATCGATGTGCAGATACCGACACATCACCGCACACCCCCATAGTTGTACCACTCTGCCGGGCTACTATTGAGTGCCGAGGGTGATACCTCGTACTGCACGCCTGATGTTATCTCTCTAGTATAGCACATCGGTGGTGGTTGGAGAGGGTGATTCCTCGCTCTCCCCTTCCCGATGATGACTCTATCGTGCAACCCCTCAAGTGCGGACCATCGAGGGTGATTCCTCCTGGTTCACCTTGACGGATACCTCGAGTAGGAATCCAACGAGGTTGATTCCTTGGATTCCCCCTTGATGTGATGAACACACGGATGCCTTCACTTTTACTTCAGTACCTTGTTGGAGGCGGGTCGGCCCTGAGGGGTACCCGCGAGTAATGTGGAGTCAGGTTGACCGTGAGGGTACCCGCGAGATAATTACATGGCACGGCTGGGCATTCCTGGCCCTTGCCATAAGTCCACGAGACAGGGCGACGGGACCATTGATCGTGGATCACTGATTGTCACCGCGAGCTCCCAGAGCACTAACGGGTTAGGATATGTGATCTGAGTTGGCCTCTGGCCTTTTCGCACTAACCACCACGCGGGAATAAGTATGGGCACTCGGCGTCGTACGATTCTTCTGAAAGTTCTCAGACGTCAGCAATTGAGTGGCGCGTGCCGGGTTGGACTGGGAAAGCCTGCGCTTGTATTAAGGGGGCTAGGTCTGCTCCCGGCTGCGTTCGCAATGCGCAGGATTGCAAAGGATGATTGGCCCATGACACCTTCGCATTTAGGAGTTAGACCGGCATGCTGGCCTCTCTTTCTTCTTCTGGTTGAGTACCGATACTCACCTCAGCTCTTTTGTGGACCGCCAGATCCTTTGTTGCGCTGTTATCCGACAGTGTCCTTCATATTCAATAACCTTGTGAGTTCTTCCCCTGATGCATAATGCCTTTGGTAAACTGTATCCTCTAATTTTTTCAACCATGCTCTGCTTCCGAGCTTGTGTTATTTACTCCTGGAATTTGTGGTATAGGTTCCTAAAATGCCCCGATGCGTGGTATCTATGCTTCTGCCATCTAAGTGAACCCGAAAACTTCTATGGGTCTTACTCTACTGGTGTTACTCCTGATAAAATTTCAACACCACAACTTCATTGAAAGCGAGAAGTGAATGGAAGGTTATGCATTGAAGAAGTGGGAGTCGACCTTGAACTTTGTGTTCATGCCCATGGAAATGACGTAGACCGTCACAGAAGCTTCTTGCAAAATATTTATTCATTTGTAAAATTCTTCCAGTTTCCTTAACTTGATTCCATGTAGTAATGGTTCCGACCATGCTGACCTCATTTGATAACTCCATTCCCGTGCCTCGTCTATTTTTCAACAAGGTTAAAGCACCCGCCATCCGCAGATCAACGATCTAGTTCAGCTTCTATTCTGTTCTACCTTCGAGTATTACCCTCTGGTATCTCGAGGATATCGTACCATTGCACTACATCTTATGAAGCTTTGATAAGGTGATACCTTTCCCCATCATAGTAATTCCATGGCTTCTGGTTTGTTGTCAACCATGAACACTGATAAGTGAATCAAATCCACCCTATAACACATTGACCTTCTGCTTCCCCATTTCTTCTGCTTGATCATGTTATTGATCAATTACATCTTCCTGAAACCTTTCGATAAATTGTGTTGTGATCATTGTCAACATCTTTGACTTATCCCAAGTTATGAATTTAATTCATAATACTTCCTTTTACCTAAATGGTGATCCACTTGCTATCCTGTCATGGATATCATGCTCTGCTTTCCTTGGGAGAGATATACTCTTGATACTTGTGTATAATCACATTTTCCTTTCCATTGGTCTGTTTGATCTGGTAAACACATTTTCCTTTCCATTCGTCTATTTAACCTTTCAAATAATTCTTGTGATCTAAGAAGTAATAATTCTCTACTTATGAAAACACCTCGGTGTATAACTCTGTCAGGAAGACCTTGTTACTATTGTTGATGACATTCCGATAACCACCGATGGACGAGAACTTTGCCTATTGGTCCGCCTTGTCTTATCGAGCAGGAAAATGGTTCTCTTCGTCCCCCGCCCTTGGTACCGATGTTGTTGCCGACATAGCTGACAAGCTATCCTCTGACATGTCTTGCTATCGTGACCGTGCAAGATGTCACCATCCTCCCTACTCTTAATCCACCCTCACCATAGTTCCACAGGATCGAAACCTGACTCTCCTATACATCCTTGATTTCGAAGTATAATTTGCACTTGGCTTCGTATGTAAATCAAGAGCCACCTTCCGAGAGATGATCTATTCTAGTATCAGACGCAATACTTATTCCCGTTGCTCTGAACCCTTTTCACACTCTGTTTCAAGCATCGAACGATTGTCTATCCGCTTGAAACCTCGTATGGTACCTTTTTACTTTCCTCTCGATGTTTTCTTGAATTTCAAATTGAGAGATACTTTCTACCACATTCCCTGAGTTACCCACCAGATAATCGACCTTGCAAAGGTCCGTTCTCCTGAAGATACCCCTTTCTCCACCTCTTAAATCTCGGGACGAGATTTCTTGTAGTGGAGGAGATTTGTAACACCCCCAGTGTCAAGCTATAGTGATCTCATGCTAATGATGCCATGTCATCATGCTTTGCTAAGCCAATCTGCCACTTGTCCAAAATCCAATTCAATTTCCATTCGAAATGCAAGTCAAATATTTACTTCTTTTGTCATGCAATCAAAATAGTTCAAAATTTGGCAAATAATCCCTAAATATTTGTCATGTGGATACCAACCTCATTTGGGTCCCTAAAATGACCCTGAGTAATTACAAAAGTGGTCCAGCAACATTTCTTCCCCCTTTTAAATTCCAACAAAATCCAAATGGAATTATTTCCCCCCCAAACTTTTTGTGGCTGTGAGGTATATTGCACACTAATTATTGAGCCTAGCTACACATTTTACAAAAGTCCTTTGGTGGCCAAACAAATTGCAAACAGTAGCTAAAGGGAGAAACAGAGAAAAGAAAAAGGAAAATGCAAAAAGTTACTGCTACGCTGGGCCTAAGTGGCATTGGCGCCGGCCCTGCCCACCTACCCCCGTCATCCCCAACCTCTCTCTCTCCCCGTGCGTGCCGCGCCCGCAGCGTTCGCAGCGCCAAGCCCCCCTTCCCCCTACTCGACAACAGCCTCCAGGAGCTCGCCCCGGTGGATAAGAGCCAGCCCCCGGTCGCCCTTGCCCTCTCCTGCTAACCCTAACCGCCCTCCTCGCTTCCTCCTCCCGCTTTCATCGGCACCCGAGTGCCACCATGGACGCAACCGGCGAAGCACGCGGCCACCGCCGCCCTTAACCCACCGCAGCTTGTCCGGGAGTACCGCCGTCGACCGCCGCTTCTCCTCCGAGTCCACGTTCGTCGAGAGCTGCACCACCACAACCGCATCGAGCTCTTCCCCGCCATGGCCACCGCGGCAACCACCGCCTCGATCCGCGTCGTCCGAGCCTCCCCGAGCCATCTGACCTCGCCGTCGCCCTCACTGTGAGCTCGCGCTCCTCCTCGACGTCCTCCCGTTCCTCCCTGTGCACCGTAGGCCCGTTCCCGCCGAGGCCGCGTCGTCACCGCCGTCTGACGTCGTCGTCGTGGCCACCTCCGGCCGTTTCGGCACGAATGGCTCGCACCACTGCACGCGCCGCGCCGTGCTGGTTCTGTGGCTGGTCGTCGATGACCAAATGGTCGCCGGAACGCAACTCCGGCGAGCCTCCGCAACGTACTGTGGCTGCCGGCGGCTAAACGCCAGCGCGGCTGACGTGGACGCCTGGGGCCCACCCTTGGGTCACTGCCAGTGGGTTCCAGGTGGCTCCCACTTAATTAAATATTTGAAAATAATAATAATAAAACATGTCATTGACTGCTGACTGTGCTTTGACTGGCCCAACATGTCATTGACTGTGGCTGGCTCAGTCTGAGTATAAAAGTAATTGCATTGTTTAAATTTGAATTTAATATTTAAATTAATTCCAGGAATTTCAGAAAATCATTTCAAACTTTGAAAAATCGTAGAAATTAAACCGTAGCTCGAATCAAAAAGGTTTCTACATGAAAGTTGATCAGAAAAACGAGATGAATCCGAATATGCCCTCCATGTAGTTGTCGCATGCCCACAACATTGCAAACATGGAACCGTCCCCTCCGGTTCATCTGTCTGCCCGATACCTAAAGCCGGGAAAATATTCCCGGATATTTTCCCGCTCTGTCTGTAACACTTAGCCTTGCGTTAGGTCACCCCTAGCACAGCATACTGCCTTGCCATGCATCTGTGTTGCATTGTTTGCTTTTATTTATTGTTTCTTCCCCCTCTTCTCTCTGGTAGACCCCGAGACCGACGCTGCTGCCGAGTACGACTACGCCCCTGACGACCAGACCTTTTCAGCAGAGCTTCCAGGCAAGCAAACCCCCTTAGATCATTCCAATGTCGCCTATTCTTTCTCTCCCATGCTTGATTAGAATTTGCTACTGTAATTGATTGCTCCTATTCTGGTGCATAGCCTATTTTTGTAACCTGCTATTCTTACTTTACCTGTCATCCTAAACTGCTTAGAATAGGATGGTTAGTGATCAGTTAGTGACCCCTCACCCTTGTCCCTGTTGCCCCGCTTTGTTACCTGTGCCTCGATCATTGTGATCGATCTGTAGAGAGCGACACATCACCGCACACCCCCTTAGTTGTACGACTCTGTAGGGCAACTATCGAGTGCCGAGGGTGATACCTCATACTGCACTCCTGATGTTATCTCTATAGTATAGCACATCGGTTGTGGTTGCAGAGGGTGATTCCTCGCTCTCCCCTTCCCAATGATGACTCTGTCATGCAACCCCTCAAGTGTGGACCATCGAGGGTGATTCCTTCTGGTTCACCTTGACGGATACCTCGATTAGGAATCCAACGAGGTTGATTCCTCAGATTCTGTGGCACCCCGGCTCAGAGAGACCGGAACACCCCGTATTCTAGCCCAGAGATCAAGTCTTCTGGAATACGGCACTGCTTGGCATAGAACAAGTCAGCTCTTTATTACAAATATTACGGGTACAAGGGTTCTGAAGGCACGCCGGTTACAGGGGGCACGGCGACACTTTGCCTGCTCAGATAGCTCTATGCTAGCAGCGGAACAACTCGTAGCGGAATAACTTCTAGCAGCGGAACAACGACGACGGTGATGAACTCCACTCCGCAGGGACTCTGGCTGGGACGTATCCTAGAGCGCAACCTCGGGATCCTCGACAAACAAGCAATCACGGCATCACCTGCAATCTGGCATGACATGCCAGGTGAGTACTCGCAAGCTCACAGCAACCAAAGCAATCAAGACATACAACCGCATGGCATTTACAGGTTAATCATCAAAGATGAACACGATACTACTAGAACAACATGAGCATGGCAACAACATGAGCATGGCAACAACATGAGCATGGAAACAACATATAATTCATGATATGAAACAGGATGATACTAGCATGCAAGGGGGTCGACGTTTAAGGTCTCATGGACCAACTTACTCTGCTCGGGGGTTATCTTGTAACCACCAACTTACCGTCGTGATCATCACATGACCACACGGAGCTTGATCTCTACCTGTGATCGTCTCATGACCACATAAAGATCAACCAACTTCTTTCCTCATGGAACCGGGGTTGTTTATTATTCAGATTTTTTTTACTGTTGGCCCACAGTGTGACCTACTACGAACTGTGTCCATAACCGAGGACGTGGCTATAGATAGATTATACACTCTGCAGAGGTTAGTACACTGTACCCACACTACGGAACTCATGGCCTCGTGCTCCCATTCGTGTGGACCAACGATGTTCCGACAAAACCAGTCTATTGCATGACACTCTCCCGGCCACTCCCGACAAACTCCCCTTTGGGCTATGTCTTGGGTTGCCCCTGATGTCAACATGTGACATCCGCCACCTCTGTGGCTGCCACCGTCGTGGCCAAAACATAACATTGTCCCAAACGGGGACCTCGGATATCCATACAACTCGGGCACTCAAGGCTTGTGGTAGCCTACCTGATCAGGGTAGCGCGCACCCATAACCTTCCCTAGTTGGAGGTTCCGGCGAGACGCATGACAATAGACCGCATTAGGGCCTCCCCATCCAGGCAAGTGTGGTTGCACTGGTGAGCTCGATTCGATGGCACCATGACTCAGCCAACAGATTTGTTCAAGTTTGATTAATGTCAGATTCAACTTGGATGGTGATGAGCTGAGTCACAGTAAAATAATATGACAATGCATGTGAGCATGATATCAGTGTAACCACGGATAGGCAACATAACTATGTAATATCATGACATGAACGATGATAAATCATTTAAGCTACGGGATGCAAATGAGCATGGCATAACGATGATCATGAATATAACAAATATTTTCATATCAAACCGTAACTACTCATGTGCGCATAACATTATCACTAGCATCGGAAATAATTACAAGAATAAAACCTGATAAGAATATCCTTAGCAATTAATCATATCACTTACTAGATGAAAAAGAACATGGCATAAGCATAGACATGGATTCATAAGCATATTCAAAGCATTCACAAAATAATTAAATGAGCAAACAAATATTAAATATTCAAGTGGAAACCGTGGCTACTGCAATGCCATCATTCAAGTTGCTGTTGTGGCTTGCCTGGGGGTGAAGAAACCACCGGGAAGAAGTGCGGAGATACTCGCGGAAAAATCGCCGGAAAAGATTCCCTCTCGGAGGGGGCTGAATAAGGGCAGGGGCAAAATGGTCATTTTCAGAGTGTGACAACATTATGAAAATGGTACCATCGGAACGGTCTCGATGAACTGAGATCGTGGGCTTTGGAATCACCTGATTCGGAGTTGTGACCGTTCGTTCGATAGGCAGAAAATTAAATAAAAATATTCATTTCTGCTGCAAACGGACGAACGTCCGCAAATTAGAGGTTTCGGCCGGGCTGAAAAAGAGAAAGCGCACTTTCAGAAATACGTCTCCGTAGTAATGAAAGCGTATTCCTAACAGACAACGCAGGAGAGTATGCTTTCAGTTAAACGAAGACGTACTTGTCGAAGTATGCTTCCACTTAAAATACCGCGGGCCCGGGGTCAACCGTTTTATCTCGCCGACAGGTGGGGCCGTGAGGTGGTGGGGCCTGCTGGACTGGTCAACACCTTCTTCTTCCTCCCGCGCGGTGCGCGCCTGGCCGAGGCAGAGGCTGGCCCCGACGACGACCGCCGACGCTACAGGCCACCGTTCGAGGCGTGCAGCACACCGCCGAGCTTAGGGGATCGAGCCGCTCCCGCCTGGACTGATCACGCTGGCCGGGGAGGTCGGAGACGAGCAGGAGGCCGGCCGCGGCGGAGGATGGTTTCGGCCAGAGTTGGGGAGCTCGTTGTGGTGGCGGGGAGGAGAGACCGAGGTTATGGAGGTGTTAGCCGTGCTCTAGTGGTGCTACTGGTGGTGGCTAGGAGGGGAGGGGAGCTCTGGCTCGCCGGAATTTAGGCCGGCCCGAGCGGCATCCAAGGCGGCATTGGGAGGCGGGGAGAGGTGCTTGAGCTCAAATGAGTGGTTTGGGAGGCTACTGGGAGGGTGTAGAAGAGGATGAGATGCTCGGGGAGGCTCGGGACACGCTATATATAGCCGGGCGACGATGCCGCGGCCGGATGACGAAAGACGCTCACGGTTGATGCTCTCTGGCACGACCGCGTGCACGAGGGCACGCGCGGAGGGGGAGAGGGCTCTAGGGGAGGGGTATTCGGTGCAAAGTTGCCGCGGGGATAGAAAGGACAAAGGCAAAGCGACGACGGCCGCGGGCATCCCGGGACGGCGTGCTCGCCGGAGCGGAAAGAGGGGAGGGGAAGGGGTCCAGAGAGTATACGCGGACGTAGGAGAGTGGTGGCGATGCTGTGTACATGGTGCGGTGGCGCGAGCTCGGCGTTTGGGCGGCGGCAGAGGGTCCCGACGGCCAGAGCACGCTTTCGGCGTGCCAAACCGCGTGGTCACCGCGTGCACAGGCGCACGCAGTGCACTCTGGCCAATCAAACGATGTCTAGCGTGTTGTCTCTCCTAAGTGGGTCCTACCTGAGGTGATAGATCGAAGAAATGCACTGTGGGTGGATGGGAGAGGTCGACTGAACTTTGCTGTTGCAAACTTAAGCAGGAAGTAGTGATCAACTTAGAGGGCATAAGAACTAAGCAAGATGTCACAGAGTCTTAGAGTAGGAAGGACTACCATCCTGTGAATTTTGAGGTCATTAGGACAAGTATTTAACCTAGTTGCTTTGCAACTGCAAAAAGTAGGCCCGAATCTAGATCAGGAAGTAGCACTCACATAGGGTGTTGGATTGAGCTGAAAATTGGTGGAGAATTATAATTTGTGAATCTGGAGATACCATAAAATTTTTATCCCATTTGGATAAGTAGAAATGGTACTTCCTTCACAATGCTCCTCACTGGACAGAAACTTGGGGGAATTTTGCAGAGAAAATGGCATGGCAAAATAATGTGATTTTTGGCATGCTCACATTATTTAGGGATATTTAGGTCCTGGATTAATTTCAGAATTTTTGAAGCAATATAAAGTATGGTTGCTTCACAAACTGAAATTGTGACCAGAAACCAAGATTTGAAGGTGTGCTCACATAGATTGTTGGATGGAGATGAAATTTGGTGGACAGTCATGATTTGATGATATAAATGATCTCCCAAAATTTAAACTCATTTGGATAAGCCTAGCTAGTACTTCCTTCACAAAGCTTCTCTCTGGACAGAAACTTTGGGAATTTGCTGAGGAAGATTCACTAGGCAAATGAGGTTGAATTTTGGCATGTGGCAATTATTTGGATAGGAAAGAATGCAATCAAGACAATATAAATGGCACTTTCTTCACAAAGTGCCCTGCTGGACAGAATAGGAAATGAATATTCCTGAATTATTTTTGAACTAGGCAAGGATGGGTTTCGACATATTTGAGGAATATATGATCCAAAGAATTTATGAGAATTTTGTGGGAATTTTTGGAAAGACAGAAATATAGGTTGCTTCACAACCTAGGGCAAACAGGGTTATTCCTTTAATAGAAAAAGGAACATTCCCAATAGAAAGAATTTGGGGTTGGGCTAAGATGAAAATGACATGGCCTTGGGATAGATTTGAGAATGACAAGCCACTAGGAAGTGGCAGAAGAGAAAATCTTCCCAGGTTTCAAGACCACATAGCCACGGAAAAAGGAACTCCAAATAAAAAAAATCAAAGAAACCCAAAAGAAAAAGAAAGGGCCAAAAATCGGGGTGTTACAAACCTACCCCCCTTACGATAAATCTCGTCCTCGAGATTTGGTTGCTCAGGGAACAAGTATGAATATACTGACTTAAGGAAACCGTTTCCAACTCGGGTATCCTTTTTTCCTTCATATGATGTTCCCACTGAATTTCATCTAACTGACTGCATTGCTCTGGGGTGGTTTGCTTCACTGTATCCATATTCTGACAGGCCTTCCTTTATATGTTCATCCTTGCTCTGACTTCAATTCTTTTATGTCTGCTACCTTGTTTGATATTATCATGACCGGGATTTCCATAAGTCCAGGAGTGAGGTCCCTATTGACGTGACATTCTTATATCCAGCACTGATAGTATCAATGGAGTCGGGAACAAATTTTCTCGGTGGACACGAAACATTTATTCCTTGCATCGGGTTACTAGAGTAGATGCATGACCTCCGGGTTCAAAACAATGCTGAGAATCATAGCCATTCTCTTGGCGGGATCTAACTGCTAGAAGGTAATTCTGAATTACCTTGGCCGGCTCCACTGTCTCGAATCCGTACCGATGATTCGACTGTCACCTTGATATGAGGTCCTTACAAACAGAGTAGACCCCTTGGGTGTGTGTTCATGGTGATCAATACGGAATCAGACTATCTTGGGTATCTGTACCATGTTGTTCATGCAACTATTATCATACCTGTATTGCCAGGCTTGCTCCATCATTATTGTTCTCTTTTTCTGAATCTTTTGCTGAAAGAGCTTGGCCATAAATATCTTTAATTCTTCGTGTGACCATAGGTATTGTCAGGTGCAACATTCCAGCAATCATACCTTATACTTATCCTCAGGCTGTGCAGCAACGTTTAACTGGCAAGTTTATCATCTCTCGAGCTTTAACTGTAGGGCAATGATCATCTGAACCTTTGCCAGAAATCAACAAATAAATCAGTAGCCACTAGAATGGTCTTTACAACTCAGATCTGGGACATTACCGAAATAACTCAACCACGGCTCACGACGGCTGAAAAGCAACTCAGAGCATGAGGCAGTGTTGATAAGAAGAATGTAGCAGTTCCCTAAGACGGCCGAAGATCAGCTCAGAGCATAGGGTCGCTGCTACAAAAAGAAACTCAACAGCTGCCCGAGACGGCCGACAAGCAGCTCAGAACACGGGCCAGTTGTTGAAAAGAGAAATGTAAAGTCGGCATCCACCCTGGACGACCGAAAGCAGCTCAGAACACAGGCGTGGTGCCATTACCCGGAAAAGATAAGCAAGGGTTCATCATGATCATATACCAGGTTCACAGTTATTTGTATGGAGCTTACTGCTATGGTCAATCATACGTGACAGTGACTTTGTCGGGTGTGAGGAAGCTGGCCTTGATACTTACTGTCAGGATTGTTGTCCCAACATTGTCTTGCTTCATAGCTTGTCAGACATTGCATCACTCTAAGGTGTATAACTTGCTTTCTTCCTCTTACATAATTCATGTGGTTGTCGGATTCTCACCCTGCTTGCATCATCGTTTGAGTGACTTGCATGACCTTGGTAGCACGTTCACAATATACATGAAAGCATGTGTAACAGGGCATTTGATTCCCGAGGCAGACTTGTGTCCTGACTAGCTCATGTTTCTGACCAAACTGTTGAGGTTCCGATTCTTGAGATGCACTGCCATTGCTGCCAACTTACTGTGTAATATCTTGTACCAATGACGATGACTGTTGGTAGTGCCGTACTGACGAAGACTGGATAGCTTGTGTTGGAAGCCATCGAAAGTAGCGTGCTGGGGAAGACTGAATAGCTTGCATCCGAAGCTTTTGCCGGGATAGCGTGCTGAAGAAGACTGGGTTATCTTACACCAGAAGCTTCTCACTACGGTGTGGGGACTGAATGCCATATATATATACCCTTGATATTCCTTTGACTGGAAATGCATTGTTGTCTTGCACTGGTTCATTACGATTGTGATGGCAGCACACTGAGTCAGTCTTGATGCTGATAGTTATTCCAGAATATCATTTGTATTCAAACCAGATATTCCCAATATAATGCAGTCGGCTGAGAGTTTCATAATGTTTAGCTGAGCTTCCAAATATTTGAAATCCTCATTGATTCTTCGAGTCCGGAGTCGGTTGATGAGCAACTTTCATAAGAGGAAAATAAGGTAACACCGAAGGCCCAAAGAAAGAAGCAAAAAAAACAACTAAAACAAAAGCACACACAGCATTAAGATTACATACAACATCACATTTTACTGCTATTCACCTCACTATGCATGCCTACTTAAACACACAATTCTCGAGGGAAACTCCGGTACTACGATCTAATATGCTGTGGCAGTGTGCACGAAAATGGATCAACGTGTGGAGGGGTTGGTGTAAACATAGCTACACCTAGCGCTGGATCAGCACCGGTTGCATCTGGACAGGCTCGGCGGTGAGGACGGACTCGGTGATCATGTAGCGAGACCCGGATGTCGCGACCACATCATCATCAAGCGTACGAAAGGGAACCGTACTCGTCCAGATAGGGTAGGATAGCGGTGTAAAGAAGGGCCTGCTGGCATTGCCCTTTTCTGGTAACAAAGACCAGTGAGGGTTGCCAAACGGAGGGTTGGATGGCAAGATCTGGGGTAGAAGCATGTCTACCACCGAAACAATAGGTGTGGCTGAAAAGAATATATTGGTGCGATACCTGTGCATCAATCCTGCAAGTGATCGACACCACTAGGTACCTCGGCATCACTCCGCTGGGACAGAGATGACACCAAACACCAAGGAGCGAGAATGCAAAACTGGAGGGTGCAGGTAGTGGATCGAAACCGATGCCACCTACACTCACAAGATCAGCCGTTAGTGACAAGAAAATAAGTCTACATGCATGCTATGCAACAAGCAAATGCAACAACCAAATGCAACAAGCAAGCTAGACTCTAAACTACCGGTTTCTAATGCTCGCGCTGACTAGGGCGTCCTACAGCCAGACCTGCTCTGATGCCAAGCCTTGTGGCACCCCGGCTCAGAGAGACCGGAACACCCCGTATTCCAGCCCAGAGATCAAGTCTTCTGGAATACGACACTGCTTGGCATAGAACAAATCAGCTCTTTATTACAAATATTACGGGTACCTGGGTTCTGAAGGCACGCCGGTTACAGGGGGCACGGCGACACTTCGCCTGCTTAAATAGCTCTATGCTAGCAGCGGAACAACTCATAGCAGAATAACTTCTAGCAGCGGAACAACGACGACGGTGATGAACTCCACTCCGCAGGGACTCTGGCTGTGACGTATCCTAGAGCGCAACCTCGGGATCCTCGACAAACAAGCAATCACGGCATCACCTGCAATCTGGCATGACACGCTAGGTGAGTACTTTGAATGTACTCGCAAGCTCACAGAAACCAAAGCAATCAAGACATACAACAGCATGGCATTTACAGGTTAATCATCAAAGATGAACACGATACTACTAGAACAACATGAGCATGGCAACAACATGAGCATGGCAACAACATATAATTCATGATATGAACAGGATGATACTAGCATGCAAGGGGGCCGACGTTTAAGGTCTCATGGACCAACTTACTCTGCTCGGGGGTTATCTTGTAACCACCAACGTACCGTCGTGATCATCACATGACCACACGGAGCTTGATCTCTACCTGTGATCATCGCATGACCACATAAAGATCAACCAACTTCTTTCCTCATGGAATCGGGGTTGTTTATTATTCAGATTTTTTTTACTGTTGGCCCACAGTGTGACCTACTACGAACTGTGTCCATGACCGAGGACACGGCTATCGATAGATTATACACTCTGCAGAGGTTAGTACACTGTACCCACACTACGGAACTCATGGCCTCGTGCTCCCATTCGGGTGGACCAACGACGTTCCGACAAAACCAGTCTATTGCATGACACTCTCCCGGCCACTCCCGACAAACTCCCCTTTGGGATATGTCCTGGGTTGCCCCTGATGTCAACATGTGACATCCGCCACCTCTGTGGCTGCCACCGTCGTGGCCAAAACATAACATTGTCCCAAACGGGGACCTCGGATATCCATACAACTCGGGCACTCAAGGCTTATGGTAGCCTACCTGATCAGGATAGCGTGCACCCATAACCTTCCCTAGTTGGAGGTTCCGGCGAGAGGCATGAGAATAGACCGCATTAGGGCCTCCCCATCCAGGCAAGTGTGGTTGCACTGGTGAGCTCGATTCGATGGCACCATGACTCAGCCAACAGATTTGCTGAAGTTCGATTAATGTCAGATTCAACTTGAATGGTGATGAGCTGAGTCACAGTAAAATAATATGACAATGCATGTGAGCATGATATCAGTGTAACCACGGATAGGCAACATAACTATGTAATATCAGGACATGAACGATGATAAATCATTTAAGCTACGGGATGTAAATGAGCATGGCATAACGATGATCATGAATATAACAAATATTTTCATATCAAACCGTAACTACTAGTGTGAGCATAACATTATCACTAGCATCAGAAATAATTACAAGAATAAAACATGATAAGAATATCCTTCGCAATTAATCATATCAGTTACTAGATGAAAAAGAACATGGCATAAGCATAGACATGGATTCATAAGCATATTCGAAGCATTCACAAAATAATTAAATGAGCAAACAAATATTAAATATTCAAGTGGAAACCATGGCTACTACAATGCTATCATGCAAGTGGCTGTTGTGGCTTGCCTGGGGGTGAAGAAACCACCGGGAAGAAGTGCGGAGATACTCGCGGAAAAATCGCCGGAAAAGATTCCCTCTCGGAGGGGGCTGAATAAGGGCAGGGGCAAAATGGTCATTTTTAGAGTGTGACAACATTATGAAAACGGTACCATCGGAACGGTATTAACGAACTGAGATCGTGGGCTTTGGAATCACCTGATTCGGAGTTGTAGGTGAAAAGTTACGGCCGTTCGTTCGATAGGCAGAAAATTAAATAAAAAAATTCATTTCTGCTGCTAACGGACGAACGTCCGCAAATTACAGGTTTCGGCCGGGCTGAAAAAGAGAGAGCGCACTTTCAAAAATACGTCTCCGCAGTAATGAAAGCGTATTCCTAACAGACAACGCAGGAGAGTATGCTTTTAGTTAAACGAAGACGTACTTGTCGAAGTACGCTTCCACTTAAAATACCGCGGGCCCGGGGTCAACCGTTTTATCTCGCCGACAGGTGGGGCCGAGAGGTGGTGGGGCCCGCTGGACTGGTCAATGCCTTCTTCTTCCTCCCGCGCGGTGCGCGCCTGGCCGAGGCAGAGGCTGGCCCCGACGACGACCGCCGGCGCTACAGGCCACCGTTCGAGGCGTGCGGCACACCGCCGAGCTTAGGGGATCGAGCCGCTCCTGCCTGGACTGATCACGCTGGTCGGGGAGGTCGGAGACGAGCAGGAGGCCGGCCGCGGCGGAGGATGGTTTCGGCCGGAGTTGGGGAGCTCGTTGTGGTGGCGGGGAGGAGAGGCCGAGGTTATGGGGGTGTTAGCCGTGCTCTAGTGGTGCTACTGGTGGTGGCTAGGAGGGGAGGGGAGCTCTGGCTCGCCGGAATTTAGGCCGGCCCGAGCGGCGGCCATGGCGGCATTGGGAGGCAAGGAGAGGTGCTTGAGATCAAATGAGTGGTTTGGGAGGCTACTGGGAGGGTGTAGAAGAGGATGAGATGCTCGGGGAGGCTCGGGACACGCTATATATAGCCGGGCGACGATGCCGCGGCCGGATGACGACGGACGCTCGCGGTTGATGCTCTCTGGGACGACCGCATGCACGAGCGCACGCGCGGAGGGGGAGAGGGGTCTAGGGGAGGGGTATTCGGTGCAAAGTTGCCGCGGGGATGTAAAGGACAAAGGCAAAGCGACGACGGCCGCAGGCATCCCGGGACGGCGTGCTCGCCGGAGCGGAAAGAGGGGAGGGGGAGGGGTCCAGAGAGTATACGCGGACGCAGGAGAGTGGTGGCGATGCTGTGGACATGGTGCGGTGGCGGGAGCTCGGCGTTTGGGCGGCGGCAGAGGGTCCCGACGGCCAGAGCACGCTTTCGGCGTGCCAGACCGCGTGGTCACCACGTGCACAGGCGCACGCGGTGCACTCTGGCCAATCAAACGATGTCTAGCGTGTTGTCTCTCCTAAGTGGGTCCTACCTGAGGTGATAGATCGAAGAAAGGCACTGTGGGTGGATGGGAGAGGTCGACTGAACTTTGCTGTTGCAAACTTAAGCAGGAAGTAGTGATCAACTTAGAGGGCATAAGAACTAAGCAAGATGTCACAGAGTCTTAGAGTAGGAAGGACTACCATCCTGTGAATTTTGAGGTCATTAGGACAAATATTTAACCTAGTTGCTTTGCAACTGCAAAAAGTAGGCCAGAATCTAGATCAGGAAGTAGCACTCACATAGGGTGTTGGATTGAGCTGAAAATTGTTGGAGAATTATAATTTGTGAATCTAGAAATACCATAAAAAATTTATCCCATTTGGATAAGTAGAAATGGTACTTCCTTCACAATGCTCCTCACTGGACAGAAACTTGGGGGAATTGTGCAAAGAAAATGGCATGGCAAAATAATGTTATTTTTGGCATGCTCACATTATTTAGGGATATTTAGGTCCTGGATTAATTTCAGAATTTTTGAAGCAATATAAAGTATGGTTGCTTCACAAACTGAAATTGTGACCAGAAATCAAGATTTGAAGGTGTGGTCACATAGATTGTTGGATGGAGATGCAATTTTGTGGACAGTCATGATTTGATCATATAAATGATCTCCCAAAATTTCAACTCATTTGGATAAACCTAGCTAGTACTTCCTTCACAAAGCTTCTCTCTGGACAGAAACTTTGGGAATTTGCTGAGGAAGATTCACTAGGCAAATGAGGTTGAATTTTGGCATGTGGCAATTATTTGGATAGGAAAGAATGCACAAAATTTTTGAGGGAAATCAAGAAAATATAAATGGCACTTTCTTCACAAAGTGCCCTGCTGGACGGAATAGGAAATGAATATTCCTGAATTATTTTTGAACTAGGCAAGGATGGGTTTCGACATATTTGTGGAATATATGATCCAAAGAATTTATGATAATTTTGTGGGAATTTTTGGAAAGACAGAAATATAGGTTGCTTCACAACCTAGGGCAAACAGGGTTATTCCTTTAATAGAAAAAGGAACATTCCCAATAGAAAGAATTTGGGGTTGGGCTAAGATGAAAATGACATGGCCTTGGGATAGATTTGAGAATGACAAGCCACTAGGAAGTGGCAGGAGATAAAATCTTCCCAGGTTTCAAGACCACATAGCCACGGAAAAAGGAACTCCAAATAAAAAATCGAAGAAACCCAAAAGAAAAAGAAAGGGCCAAAAATCGGGGTGTTACAGATTCCCCCTTGATGTGATGAACACACGGATGCCTTCACTTTTACTTCAGTACCTTGTTGGAGGCGGGTCGGCCCTGAGGGGTACCCGTGAGTAATGTGGAGTCGGGTTGACCGTGAGGGTACCCGCGAGATAATTACGTGGCACGGCCGGGCATTCCTGGCCCTTGCCGTAAGCCCACGAGACGGGGCGACGGGACCACAGATCATGGATCACTGATTGTCACCGCGAGCTCCGAGAGCACTAATGGGTTAGGATATGTGATCTGAGTAGGCCTCTGGCCTTTTCGCAGTAACCACCACACGGGAATAAGTATGGGCACTCGGTGTCGTTTGATTCTTCCGAAAGCTCTCAGACATCAGCAATTGAGTGGCGCGCGCCGGGTTGGACTGGGAAAGCCTGCGCTTGTATTAAGGGGGATAGGTCTGCTCCCGGTCGCGTTCGCAACACGCGGGATTGCAAAGGATGATTGGCCCATGACACCTTCGCATTTAGGAGTTAGACCGGCGTGCTGGCCTCTCTGTTGAGCTTAGGTAGGGCTACGGTGTGTCGATCAGCCGAGGCCGGGCATGGACCGAGTAAGTGTGTCCGGCCAGAATTAATCGAGCGTGTTGGGAAAGTTGGTGCACCCCTGCAGGGAAGTATATCTATTCGAATAGCCGTGTCCACGGTAACGGACGCTCAGAGAGTATCCCGATCTACTACAACTAGAACTGGATACTTGAGTTACTAAACTGAAATGTTAGCTCCGGGATCGCTTTCTCGCAGGGGTCGACGAAGGATCTCTGGGAGTTGTTACTACTTGCTTACTACTTTACTATGTACTAATCTACATTCTTCTAATGCTGCAAGTTGCTAGTCTTCGATAGGCTAGGCCTTCCCCCCTATTCTGGCATTTCTGCAGTCTAGTCCACAGATACAGCCCCTTGACTTGAAACCAATGCATAAATAGAATAGTTCTGATGCAAGTCTTGCGAGTACTTCGGATGAGTACTCATGGTTGCTTTGCTTCCCCCTTTTCCCCCATACCCGATTGCTGCAACCATATGACGAATCCCAGGAGCCAGCTGCTCCCGCCGACAACTACTACTACCCTACAGGTGGAGCCTACTACTATGAGGAGACCGACGACCAGGAGTAGATAGGAGGCACCCAGGCAGGAGGCCTGCGCCTTTTCGATCCATTGTCGTTGTTTTGCTCAGCCTTCTTAAGGCAGACTTGTTTAACTTTTATGTCTGTACTCAGATATCTGATGCTTCTGCTAATGCTTGTATGACTCGAGCTTATGTATTCGAGCCCTCGAGGCCCCTGGCTTGTAATATAAAGCTTGTATGACTTTTATTTGTGTTTAGAGTTGTGCTGTGATATCTTCCCGTGAGTCCTTAGGCTTGATCGTGTGCATTGCTTGTATGATTAGTGCATGATTAAGTCGGGGGCATCACACCGATTAACTGCAGTTAACTGCTGCTGTGTTGTTGTTGATGCTGCTCTTCTATGTATATCTAGACATCATCAGAACATTAAGGTAACACTCTTCCTTGTTGCTATGTAGCCTAGGATTGCATATTTAGACATTCAGTACAATGCATGTTGCTATGTAGCCTCAGATATATTAGATATGGCCCTAGTTAACCTACTGATAAATGGGTTACAGATATATTCAGTTAAATGTATGATTCACCGATTAATCCCTTATCAGCCCCGGCCTATATGGTACCAGCTATCGATATCTTGAATAGTGAGTATATATAAGCCATGGGATGAAACTAACCCCGATGGAAAATAGCAGTCATTCCCAATATTGTCCTGTGTAAGTACATCGAAAGGCATGTTAGCACAACAGGCTGAACATTAACCAAATATATCCATGGAAGACAACATAATCTCCAAATGATAGCTTCAGTGTGCAGGTTTAAGCATGCTAGTTAAGCAAAACAAGAAGTAGAAAGGTGTGTTAACTGCACAGTTCATACTTGCACATATAGAATATCACATTGTGAATAACTGAAATAAACAAGGCATACTACATACGACCAAAGATAGCAATTGAAACTGGACATATGCTAACTACAAACAACCGAACAACCAAAAACCGTTAAAAGAGGCATATGGTCGCTACAACAGGCTTAACAACAAGCAAATATAGTCATTCATATTGGTATAGTTGAAACTGGTATTGATGAAATTGAACTACAAATTTCATACTTGCACATATAGAACATCACATTGTGAATAACTGAAATAAACAAGGCATACTACATACAACCAAAGATAGCAATTCAAACTGGACATATGCTAACTAGAAACAACCGAACAACCAAAAACCGTTAAATGAGGCATATGGTCGCTACAACAGGCTTAATAGCAAGCAAATATAGTCATTCATATTGGTACTGTTGAAACTGGTATTGATGAAATTGAACTGCAAAGTTCATACCATGACCATAAGCAATAGGCATAACAAAATCATCATCAAGTGTATCATCATCCACAATTATTTTTGATTCATTCTCATGAGGTACAACAATAATAGGAGCAACATTATTTGGGAGAGATACCTCTTTACCTCTACTTTTCCTTCTTTTCTTTTTCTTTACCACATTATGTGTGGGTTTATTTAATTCTTCCGAGCTTTTTATTGAAGAGATTGGTTGGATAGGAAGCTCCTCCTCGTTACCTATTTCATCATGAGAGAAAATAGGAGGGAAAGGGGGAATCTTTACCCTTCCATTAGTATTTCTTTTATATTCTATTTGTTTTCCCGTTTTTCTATAGTTGGAAATATAAGCATTCTCATTGCAATTTACCACACAAAACGTATAGATTTCCTTTAGATTAGTTTCAATGTCATCCGTGAGAATGAATACTTCAAACCAACTATTTTTATGTGACAATTCCTCACACCCCAAAAATAGATAAAGCTCATTATATAGTTCAAGGGCGGTCAAGTCATTACAATATTTAGGCATGATTCGATCATGAAAAAGTATGCATTGAAAATTAAGGTGACCAACTTTATTGCAAAGTTCACAAGTAATAGGATAAAGAGAACATAATTTTGTAGCAAATTCATCTATCACTTTGAGCAAAAAATTGGCTCTATCATGTTTATGCTTCTTACAAAATCTATCATCCCTATAAGGCATGTCTTCACAAACTTTATGCACTCCACAAAAATTGACATGCTTATAAGAAACATTTTTGTCATTACTAGTGCAATCATCTTTAGTATTTTGGATATTCATAGAATTCATACTAACAACATTGCAGTCATGCTCATCATTCATGGATTTTCTGCCAAATATTTTATTGAATTCTTCTTCTATCAATTGAGCACAATTTTCTGATCCATCATTTTCAAGAAAGACATTATAAAGACGAATAATATGAGGCAACCTCAATTCCATTTTTTTGTAGTTTTATTTTATCAAACCAAACTAGTGATAAAACAAGAAACTAAAAGATTCAATTGCAAGATCTAAATATATACCTTCAAGCACTCACCTCCCCGGCAACGGCGCCAGAAAAGAGCTTGATGTCTACTACACAACTTATTCTTGTAGATTCATGTTGGGCCTCCAAGCGCAGAGTTTTGTAGGACAATAGCAATTTTCCCTCAAGTGGATGACCTAAGGTTTATCAATCCATGGGAGGTGTAGGATGAAGATGGTATCTCTCAAACAACCCTGCAACCAAATACAAGAAATCTCTTGTGTCCCCAACACACCCAATACAATGGCAAATTGCATAGGTGCACTAGTTCGGCGAAGAGATGGTGATACAAATGTAGTATGCATAGTAGATATAAGTTTTTATAATCTGAAAATAAAAAAACAGCAAGGTAGCAAGTAACAAAAGTGAGCACAAATGGTATTACAATGCTTGAAAACAAGGCCTAGGGTTCATACTTTCACTAGTGCAATCTTTCAACAATGCTAACATAATTGGATCATATAACAATCCCTCAACGTGCGACAAAGAATCACTCCAAAGTTCCTATTCACGGAGAACATAAGATAGAAATTGTTGTAGGGTACGAAACCACCTCAAAGTTATTCTTTCCGATCAATCTATTGAGCCATTCCTATAAGTGTCACAAACAGCCCTAGAGTTCGTACTAAAATAACATCATATGATACGCATCAACCAACTCTAATGTCACCTAGATACTCCAATGTCACCACAAGTATCCGTGAGTTGATTATTCGATATGCATCAAACAACTTCATATTCATAATATTCAATCCAACACAAAGAACTTCAAAGAGTGACCCAAGATTTCTACCGGACAAAGTAGTACGAAAACGTGCATCAACCCCTATGCATAGATAACCCCAATGTCACCTCGGGAATCTACGAGTTGAGTGCCAAAACATATATCAAGTGAATCAATATAATACCCCATTGTCACCACGGGTATTCATATGCAAGACATACATCAAGTGTTCTCAAATCCATAAAAGTATTCAATCCGATAATAGTGAAACCTCAAAGGTAAAAACTCAATTCATCACAACAAGATAGAGAGGGAGAAACACCATATGATCCAACTATATTAACAAAGCTCACGGTACATCAAGATCGTGCCAAATCAAGAACACGAGAGAGAGATCAAACACTTAGCTACTAGTACATACCCCTAGCCTCGAGGGTGAACTACTCCCTCCTCGTCATGGAGACCGCCGGGATGATGAAGATGGCCTCCGGTGATGATTCCCTCCTCCGGCAGGGTGCCGGAAAAGGGCTGTAGATGAGGTCGTGGAGGTACAGAGGCTTGCGGCGGCATAAAAACTCATCTAGGTTAACTTTCGGTTTTTTTTGAATATATATGATTTTTCAGCGTTGGAATCACGCAAAGAGGTGCCACAGGGGGCCCACGACGCACCAGGGTGCGCCTGGGGGGTGGCGCGCCCTGGTGGCTTGTGGGGCCCCTGTGGGTCTTCTGCTGATCCCCCGAAGCTTCCTGGGTCTGTTTCCTTCCAGAAAAAATCGTCAAAAAGTTTCGCTGCATTTGGACTTCATTTGATATGGATTTTCTGGAAAACCAAAAACAAGCAGAAAACAACAACTAGCACTGGGCACTAGGTCAATATGTTAGTTCATAAAAATCATATAAAAGCCATATAAAAGTGCACCAAAATCATACAAAACTATAATAAACATGGCATGAATACTTCATAAATTATATATACGTTGGAGATGTATCAGCATCCCCAAGCTTAATTTCTGCTCGTCCTCGAGTAGGTATATGATAAAAGAAATAATTTATGAAGTGTGAATGCTAGCATAGTGCATAAGTTTGATCAATGATAATTTCAATCACTTTTCCTAGTATCATAACAACAACTCTTTCTCATAAAACTCATCATGATAAAGTAGCAATCCATTCACATGTTATGGTTCAAACAATGCATTCTCTTGAAACTTAACAACCTTTGTTCTTAGTCATCAAACAATTGCAATTCAACTTCTCTTCAACAAAGTCTAAGTAAGAGCTCCACATACTCAATTATCATTTAGTCTTCTATGATTGCTAGTACTCAAAGCATATTTTTAGAACAAATGGCATCCATCGAACACAGAGAAAGATAGGGGCTTAATGTTTCGCCTCCCAACTCATTTATCATAGAGATAATTGTCAACAATAATAATTCATGATAAAATATATTTGACTGGCCATATGTGCGTGGATCTTTCCCCACCACATGATGCTTGCCAACTAGAGAATAATTAAGGTTGAAATGAGAAGTAATACTATTGACTCTTGCATAAAAGTAAATACATAAAAGTAAAAGATAGGCCCTTCACACAGGGAAGCAGAGGTTGTCATGCGCTTTTTATTTTTGGATGCACAAGCCCTTAATGCAAAGGAACGTCACGCTATATTGCCCCTTGTGATAGCAACCTTTATTATGCAGTCCGTCGCTTTTATTTCTTTAGCATCACAAGTTCGTACAACTCTTATTTTCCCTTGAAATAAAAGATCATACATATTTTAGGAGCAATTTTTATTGCTTTTTGCACCGATGACAACTTACTTGAAGGATCTTATTCAATCCATAGGTAGATAAGGTGGACACTCATGGCAAGAAACTGGGTTTAAAGGTTTTTGGATGCACAATTAGTATTTCTACTTAGTACGAAGTTTTGGCTAGCAAAAGATCCTAAGCAAGCACCACATGTTGAAGGATCCATAACAATATAACTTCTATGCAAATATACCCAAACATAACTCATTACGTTGTCTTCCTTGTCCAACTTCAACTAATTTGCTCAAGTTTGAAAATAATTAATGGGTATTTACAATCATAAAAGATGTCCAAGATAATATATTTATATGTGAAAGTTCTCTTCCTTATACTAATCATTCATGAATTGCTTGTATGACCAATATTGTGATTGTCAAGCTTCAATAGATTTCACTTTCTGAACCCAATGTGAAGCTACTACTAGGCATGATACAAGCATATGAACCTCATATTATTTCAACTTCATGATATTTAATTTATTCAGCAATTTACTCATAGGTTATAAGTGAAGAACAAGAGTAAATAACAAACTACTCCAAAAAGATATAAGTGAAGACCAAAGAGTAGTTAAGCAAATAGGTAGCTATGTGAGGACTCTCTCTCATTTAAAAATTTCAGATCTTGATAATTTTATTCAAACAGCAAAGAAACAAAATAAAATGACATTCCAAGAATAGCACATCTCATGTGAAGAAGCAAAATCTTAGGCTCAACCAAGACTAACCGATAATTGTTGATGAAGAAAGGTGGGATGCCTACCGGGGCATCCCCAAGATTAGATTCTTGAGACTTCTTGAGATATTAACTTGGGATGCCTTGGGCATCCCCAAGCTTGATCTCTTGTGTCTCCTTAATTCCTCTCATATCACGGTTTCTCTAAATCTTAAAAACTTCATCCACATAAAACTCAACAAGAACTCGTGAGATAAGTTAGTATAAATCAACTCAAAACCATTGTTGGTGCAATATTTGCCCCCTTGTGTTTTGGAGATTGTTGACAGAAACAGGCATGGACTGATTTGTTTGCTAGTGCACACAGAGAGAAATAGTCCATGCAGTACCGAAGAGAATGCTGTCTCCGGTGTCCAGTTCGAGGAACTTCACCGAAGAATATCTGCACCGCAGAGAAGAATGAGCTACATCCCTTGAAGACTTGTAGTCGAGAAGAATGACGTAAAGGAGTTGACCCCTCGAAAATTTACTGCTGACGCGAAGCAATTGGTTCGGTGATTCGGTCCGAAGAAAATTGACTGCAGCGATGGATGACGAAGACGAACTGAAGACGTAGCATTCTTTTCGTTGTTCTTCTTTTATTCATTTGAGTCATAGGACCTCCGTACTATTAAGAGGGCTATAGGTTCTCGAAGCTTAGATCCGCTATGATGCTTAGCCCAAAACCTATGCGAGACTGAGAGAAATCTCTTTGTGTTTCGAATGATTACCTGCCAAGCAGAAGACGTTGTTCTTCGGTGCTGCAGGAGATATCTTTCGAACTGAGGAGTTAGCATTACTTGCTCCGCACGTAATGTTACCGTTGTGCTCAATTCCGACCGATAGACTCGTGTTGTTCGGCCATTGGCTGCTCCACATATCCAATTTGGACTTTTCCCTTCAGGGAAGGCTGCGGCTATAAATAGCCACCCCGCTCCAACGTTGCCCATTGGCTGCTCCGCTTAAGATTTCTGAGAAGATTGATTGAGCATCCCCTCTCCGAGCGATTTGAGTTTAAGATCCACCGAGAGAAAAATCAAGAGCCCAAACTTAGACAGTGGTTGAGCATCATAGTAGTTCTGAGTTAGAGTTCTTGTACCTATTACTCTTGAGAGCTGCGCACTCTCTAGACGGATAGGTGTTGGCACGAGTGTCGAAGAGTAATTGTCTTCACCGAGCAAGATCTTCAGCAACCAAGAGTCATTATGGTTTGCGAAGAAGTCTGTCGAAGGTTTGGAGATCGCCGACAAGTCTCTACCACGAGTGAAATCAACTGGAGTCTGATCAACTCCGAGTTGAAGGAGAATAGGGCGAAGAGAGTTTATCTTCTGTGTTAAATCACAACCCCTCCAACCAGACGTAGTCCTTTGGCAGAAGGGCGAACTGGTCTACCAAATTCTTCTGTCACCATCGAGCACCACTAGTTCACTCTATTTTACTGCATCTCTTTCAGCAGTTTACATTTGTGCTCAGTGTCGATAGTTTATCTGATCAATCATAGTTCATTACTTACCCTTCACATTCTCTTCATGCATTTCCATCGTCCCAGTTAAATTTATTATCATTCCTCTGTATGTTAGTGTGATTTCATTCTGTTCTCAATCCATTCACCGTGTCACCATTTCACGAGCATTTCCATCGCAGTTCATATCTAGTTTTTCCTCGTGCTATTGCATCTGTTTATATATAGCTTTACCATCAAACCAGAAAATCTTGTGATATTCTTCGCTTGAACAAATACTACTCTATTCTTCGATAGATTTGCTCCTGTGTTGCATGCTTGTTTAAATACTTGTCTACCGAACCTTATTTCCGCTGCTTTGTTTGGGATCAGTTCAAAACATTCGCAAGAATTTTTGAATCTCCCATTCACCCCCCCTCTGGTCGATATACTCTCGGTCCTAACAATTGGTATCAGAGCAGGTACTCCCTGTCTCTGTTTATTAAAGGTCTAACAACCTTGGAGTTTTGAGTATGTCATTTGCAGGTAGATCCTCGCACTCTGAAAGGTTTCCTATCTTCGATGGAAATGACTATGTCTACTGGAAAGAATGAATGAAAATCAGACTTCAAGCCATCAACATTGAACTTTGGCAAATTGTGGAAAATGGATACACTGTTCAGCATCCTGATGCTCCTACTTCCAATGACGAAGCTATGATAAGGTTGAATGCTCAAGCAAAAGATATTATCTGTGATAGCATCTCGAGAGATATCTTTATTCGGCTCCGAAAGCTTGACACTGCTAAGCAACTCTGGGATGCCATCAAAGATGTTCATGAAGAATTCACTACCAGAACAGATCAACACACAAATATGCTTCGTGCCAAGTTTGCTGGTTTCAGAAGTCTTCGTAAAGAAAGTGCTATGGAACTCACCGATCGATTGACAAATATTGTTGAAAGACTTCATCAACGTGGAGTAACTGATATCACCGATAGAGATGTGGTCAACAAGCTGCTGAGCGTTCTTGATGCAACCTTTGATCCAATCGTGGCTGAAATCAAGCAAAGACCAGACTATGAAGAACTTCACTACGTTGAAGTCATGACGCTGTTGTCTATTCACGAAGAAAAGATGGAACTTGAAAATGGGCATCAAGAATCTTCTTCGGAAAGCGAAGGGGAAATTCTTTCACACTATGGCAGTTCACAAGAAGAAGATGTCGAGAATCAACACTCTATCACAAGAGAACTCGAAATGCTCACAGAAAGACTAAGTGATCTCAGAAGACAAAATCTGTGTCTCACAAATGATGACGAAGTTGATTTGCCTGAATCTTCCAGAAGATTACCTCTGAAAGAGATGAAGTGCTTCAAGTGCAAACAACTCAGTCACTACATCGCGCACTGTCCTTGTTGGGAACAAGATGAAAAACCTAGCAACAGATGGATTTATCTTCACTGCTCTGGATTCACTCGAGTGGATCGTCACACTAAACTCTCGAAGAAAAATGAATCTGTCGCATCTTCTTCGACGAGACCAGTCACTGACGTGCAAACGAGAGCGACCATTGAATCTAATATGAAGACAATATCACAGCTGACTAGAATGTGTGCAGAAATGAATATGGAATCTGAAGATGAAACATCCGAATCCGAATCAGAAGACGAAGAGTTTTACAGAAACCTAGGAAGAGGAAATGCATTCATCGCCTATGAATCATCCGAGAAGTCTCTCGAATCAGACACTGCTGATAACGCTTCAAGTGATGATGATCCTATCGCATTCTGTCTCATGGCAAAAACCTCAAAGGATCAGGTATCAGCAAAGCACCAAAAATCTATGACTGAATATTCCTCTGAATACATTGCCTATCCTAAACTTGTTAAGATTATAAAATCTCAACAAGATGAGCTTGAAAAACTTGAGATGAATCTCAGGAAAACCGAAGGATTACTGGTCGAAGAGATGGAGAAGAATCAAGAGTTGACTGAAAAGCACGATGCTTTTTCTTCAACGATTGATGATCTTTCCGAACGATATGATTCTCTTATAGTCAACTATGAGAATTTATCAGATGAACTCCTTAGCAGGAATCAACAACTCGAGTCACTGAAAGAGTCTTATAACGTACTCACAAAAGAAAAAGCTTCTCTCTTCGCCGAGCAATCTAACAACCTTCCTGATGATTTTGCGCCTCCTTGCTCAAAATGCTTAGAAAGTAGCAATGCTGATTCGAATGCTGAAATATCCAATGCTGCCATCGAGAATATTGCAACAACTACGAATGATATTTCTAACCCCTCTTCCGAGGAATTTGTTGCTATCTCTGATGAAAACTGCAGGCTAAAGAACTTGCTTGAGACAGGAATGCTAAAGAGCCTCAAAGGACATCAAACACTCTGTGATGTGCTCAAGAAGTCAATACTGCACAAAAATCCCCAAAAGGAAGGATTGGGTTTCGAGAGGAAACTCAATGTTGATGGCACTTACTAGACTCCCGAGCAATATCCTCGAACGAGTTGGGTTCTTGCTAAAAGCAAAACTCTCGAACCTACACTCCTGTCTGGATATGACACTCCCATTCCTGTTATTTCTGACAAGTCTGATGACTCAAACTACAAACTCTTCAAACAACAGAATGGTAAGATTTTTGCTCGGTATGTTGGGACTAAGTGCAGGTCTGGTTCACCCAAGAAGCGAATCTGGGAGAAGAAGTGCACCATTGAAAATTTATCTGTCACTACTAACCTGAATATGCAGAGTAATTCTCTTCGAGGAAATAAAAATTCCTCGCAGTATGGCACTGAAACTTCCAATGGATATCAGCCAAACTTTCGACAAAAGGAGTACATGCGTATCTCCTCGAATCACTATGCTCATGTCTCTGGGAATAATTTAAATGCTTACTCATATGATTACTCTCAAGATGCACAGGTGAACTACGGAAATCAACGAAGGAACGTCCCTGATCAGTCAAGACAAATGAGGTCTGCGCTGCCCACACAAGTGTGGGTTGCGAGAAAGAACTAACCCATCTTGCAGGAATTTTATCTCAGGGATTCTCTCCGGTTATCCTTTGCCCTGAGATCTATATTGTTGGTGCTGGCTCTTTGTGTATATTTGCTCTCTGTTTGTTGTTTGTCTTCGAGTTACCGTGTTTGTGTTTCGTCCGATGAACAACTCACTCATAGCTCCTCGTTTGGTGTTTCTTCTCGTTTGACTGAGTGTTTTGTTTCGGACCCTTTTATCCCTCTATTCTTTCTCTTCTAAATCTATGCTGTCCGTCGTAAGCATGCAATTTGATCTGAAGAAGATCTCTCTCCGACGCCTTGGTCGCGAAAGGAATCAACTTCGAACTTTTATCCACTTTTGGCATTCTACCCTTCAAACCTTTCGACCTCCCGCTCTCTTCCCGAGTTTTTCACAGAAAACGGTTGCGACGTGCCCACAATCTCCACAATCGTGATTGTGTCCGTCGAATGCGGATTGTCCCGCAACTGTGGGCCGTAGATTTCGGAGCAGAAGTTGTGCTCTCCAACTATATATACCCCCACGTCGCGTCTTCTTCCTCATCCGCACAAACCCTCGTTTCACCTTCACCCGAGCCCGAGCTCGAAGCAACTCCGGCGAGAAGCCTCGTCGTAGCTGATCACGCCGGTGCGGTAATCCGTCCTCCCGCATTGCCGTAGTTGATCTAAGTTGCCAAGTTAGGGCACTTAGATCCGGAACTGCTCCTCTCCATCTCCCTATTCTTAGGGCAGTTCTTACCGATACAATTTTCTTCGATTTATTTCACTGCGGTAGATCTTTAGGAATCACTAGGATTTGACTGGTACAGTTTGTAGATCTTCCTCGTACTGGTTCTGCTCATCTAGGGTTCATGTGTAATTATCCGAAAGATTAGATAGCTATCAACCTGCCTAGAATTGTCTGTGGCTAGCTTGTAAAATCTATCAATGAAATCTTTCTGTTTTACCATGTGTCCCTTGTTAGACTCCATCAAAATCATTTTTCATTCAAAACCTTTCTGTGCATGCTTATGACCCTACCTTGCTTTTTCCCTCGCATCTTTTCTATTTCACAGGTTGGTCATGTCACAGAATTCGCAAGAGTTTTCAGATTCTGACAAAGAATTGCCCCAGTTTCCATCAAGGTCTGAACGAACAAGAATGACGGGAGGTGGAAAATCTTCGAAGCCACCCAAGGCCCCGAATAAGAGACAAGAGTCTGAACCAGAAGAAGATTATGAGGAGATTCCCTCTGCTCACAGTCAGCCCGAGGATGAATTGGTCACAGACGCTCTAACCATCTTCTCCGATGGAAATCCCAAAAAGGGCGGTCGTGGCAGAGAAAAGAACACCACTGCAGAGATGTCTGATCCTGACAGTTACAGAACTCCACCTGAGGGTGAATCAACGACAGATCACAACAACAGGCTTCAAAGAATTCGCCGCCACTGGGCTGGCAAATGGTACAGATATGAAAATGTTCGCGAGAAATACCAGATTTTGTTTGCCTTCACACCACCGTGGAATGACTGCATTGCCGAAAACTGCATTGGCCCCGATGACAAAAAAGTCAGACCACCACAACCGTCAAATGCTCACCCGACTCCCTCAAAACCATCGCTGATTTTCCCGATGAAGTGGCTAAGAGGGCGAAGGCCAAAGCCAAGCGTGAAGCTAGAGAAGCTCAGAAAAACCAAGTTGAAACGAAAAACGTCGCGCTGACCCAGCAAGACGTACAGAAGAAGAAGGAACATGCATCAGCTTCGAAGGAAAGAAAATCTGAAAAATCTGTTTCCCCTCGTGCACCTTGAAAGAAAACTCTCACCAAGAGAACCAAGAAGGCAGTTCCTGACTCGTCTGATGAGTCATCCAGAGAAGATACCCCTGATGAAATCCCATTGTATGATCGTCCCGCCATTCTCAACAAGCCATCCATGACTCCCTCGCCCTTGAAAGCTTTGCCATTTCCGAGGAAATCACCCAGGCATGCACCCATTCCTTCCACAGATAAATCTTCGGATTCTGCGGCTCCGAGAACTTTGTCAAGCACTGCAGCGAAGAGAAAGCTGCAGTCTGAAGAACAAATTGATGTGGCTACCAAGAAGACCAGGGTCATTGTTCCTGCTCCCACAGAGGAACAGAAGTATGATTTCAATTTCATGATCGATGTGATTGACAGTGCTACATATGATGCAAAAGCTGATGATGTGAGCGGCCTAGGACTGCCTGATGATGTCACCGAAATGGTGACGAAGCATTTCAGCGAGCTGAGGAAAATCTCCAAAAAGCTAAATAAAGCTGTGAAAACAAGCAAGCTGTCGAGAGAATGAGGAATGAGGCTAAGACTGAAGCCGGAAGGAAAAAGATGAACAAGGAAATTGTTGAACTCACCTAGGCCCTCAGTGTCTTGCGCAATGAGAAAATTGAGTGGCACTCGCGTCTGCACATGGAGGTATCTCAGCTGTGCGACAGGAGAAACGAGGAGATTGACCGTAAGGTAGATCTTGCTCGAAGAAGAATTCAAGAGGAAAGACGTCAGAAGGCTAGGGCAATAGTGAGCAAACCGAAAGCAAATAAAGATCGCCGCCTTCAGATTGACGCTGATGAGCTTATTCCTCTACACTCCCATGTACCCTTGCAGCAGGTTCCTCCATCTCCACCTCACGTAGATGAACCTATGCAGCAAGCTGGCGCCGAGGAAGTCATTATTCCAGCTCCAGTAGCCCAAGTGCAAGATGAAGTTGAGGACATATTCCTGGAAAAGACTGATGAGGAAAATGCACCTCCTAAGCAGCAATCCCCTATTGATGAGGTTGATGAAGAGATTGAAGTTGAGAAAGCAGATCCATCGCCTCCGAGAACATTGCAAGCAGAGCCCTCTGAATCAAAGAAGGAGGATGACAAGATCGAGGAGGAGCTAAAAGCCTCCCGAGAGAAAACAACCCCGGTCACTGTTGGAAATATGCCCTAGAGGCAATAATAAATTGGTTATTATTATATTTCCTTGTTCATGATAATCGTTTATTATCCATGCTATAATTGTATTGATTGGAAACTCAAATACATGTGTGGGTACATAGACAACACTGTGTCCCTAGTATGCCTCTAGTTGACTAGCTCGTTGATCAAAGATGGTTAAGGTTTCCTAGCCATTGACATGAGATGTCATTTGATAACGGGATCACATCATTAGGAGAATGCTGTGATGGACAAGACCCAAACTGTAAACGTAGCATTTGATCGTGTCAGTTTATTGCTATTGTTTTCTGCATGTCAAGTATCTGTTCCTTTGACCATGAGATCATGCAACTCACTGACACCGGAGGAATACCTTGTGTGTATCAAACGTCGCAACGTAACTGGGTGACTATAAAGGTGCTCTACAGGTATCTCCGAGGGTGTCTGTTAGGTTGGCATGGATCAAGACTGGGATTTGTTACTCCGTGTGACGGAGAGGTATCTCAGGGCCCACTCGGTAATACAACATCACATTGAGCCTTGCAAGCAAAGTGACTAAAGAGTTAGCCACAGGATCTTGTATTACGGAACGAGTAAAGAGACTTGCCGGTAACGAGATTGAACTAGGTATAGTGATACCGATGATCGAATCTCGGGCAAGTAACATACCGAAGAACAAAGGGAATAGCATACGGGATTAACTGAATCCTTGACATAGAGGTTCGACCGATAAAAGATCTTCGTAGAATATGTAGGAGCCAATATGGGCATCCAGGTCCCGCTATTGGTTATTGATCGTAGAAGTGTCTCGGTCATGTCTACATAGTTCTCGAACCCGCAGGGTCTACACACTTAACGTTTGGTGACGATTAGTATAATTGAGTTATTATGTTGGTGACCGAAAGTTGTTCGGAGTCTCGGATAAGATCCCGGACATGACGAGGATCTCCGGAATAGTCTGGAGGTAAAGATTGATATATGTGATAATAGTGTTTTGATCTCCGGAAGAGTTACGGAGTTCACCGGAAGGGGTTCCGGATGTTTGCCGAAGTGTTCGGGTACAGCAACACTTTATATGGGCCAAGGGATAAAAGCCCACGAGGTATTGGAAAGTGCAAAAGTAGTTTTGCTGCCGCGTAAGCGGTACTACCGCTTGGTGAAGCGGTACTACCGCCCGAGCGGTACTACCGCTTGTGTGAAGCGGTACTACCGCCCAAGCGGTACTACCGCTTGTGTGAAGCGGTACTACCGCTTGTGTGCGGCTGTGCACAGTTCGGCAGGGATCCGAGTTGGACTCTTTCCCTGCGGACCAAACCGACCTTGTGCGGGCAAAACCGACCTGGAGGAGGCTTTTACTCCAAGTTTAGACCCCAAGGCTCAACATATAAATAGAGGGGCAGGGCTAGCACACGGGACACATCAAGATTTCCCCAAGCCGTGTGTGGCAACCCTAACCCTCTAGTTCCTCCGTCATAATCTCCGTAGTGCTTGGCGAAGCCCTGCAGAGATTGTTCCTCACCACCATCACCACGCCGTCGTGCTGCTGGAACTCAACCACTACTTCACCATCGCTCGCTGGATCGAGGAGGTGAAGGCGTCATCAAGCCGTACGTGTGTTGAACGCGGAGGTGCCGTCCGTTCGGCGCTAGTTCGTGATCGGATCGAGGGACGACTTGCGATTTGGATCGCGGAGACGTTCGACTACATCAACCGCGTTTCTTAAACGCTTCCGCTTAGCGATCTACAAGGGTATGTAGATTCACTCTCCCTCTCGTAGATGCTCATCACCATGGATAGATCTTGTGTGTGCGTAGGAAAATTTTTGTTTCCCATGCAACGTTCCCCAACAGTGGTATCAGAGCTAGGTCTATGCGTAGATGAGATCTCGAGTAGAACACAAACGAGTTGTGGGCGTGGGTGTATACATATTGCTTGCCGTTACTAGTTGATATTTGATTCGGCGGTACTGTGAGATGAAGCGGCCCGGACCGACATTACGCGTACACTTACGCGAGACAGGTTCCTTCAACTAACATGTAACTTCGTTGCATAAAGATGGCTAGCGGGTGTCTGTCTCTCTCACTTTAGTTGAATCGATTTCAATGAAGAGGGTTCTTTTAGAAGATCAAAAAGCAATCACTACACCACGTTGTGGTTTTGCGTAGGTAAGAACGGTTCTTGCAAACCCGTAGCAGCCACGTAAAATTTGCAACAACAATTAGAGGACGTCTAACTTGTTTTTGCAGGGTATGTTGTGATGTGATATGGCCAATTACATGATGAGATATATGTGATGTATGAGATGATCATGTATTGTATAGAATATCACGACTTGCATGTCGATGAGTACGGCAACTGGCAGGAGCCATAGAGTTGTCTTTAATTATTGTATGACCTGCGTGTCAATCATTAAGCGCTATGTAATGCTTTACTTTATCGCTAAACGTTAGCAATAGTCGTGGAAGCAACAGTCGGCGCGACAACCTTATGGCGACACGTTGATGGAGATCAAGATGATGGAGATCATGGTGTCATGCCAGTGACGATGGAGATCATGCCGGTGCTTTGGAGATGGAGATCAAAAGCACAAGTTCATGGCCATATCATGTCACTTATGATTTGCATGTGATGTTAATCCTTTTATGCATCTTATTTTGCTTAGGACGACGGTAGCATTATAAGGTGATTCCTCACTTAAATTTCAAGATAAATTGTGTTCTCCCCGAGTGTGCACCGTTGCGAAAGTTCGTCGTTTCGAGACACGCCGTGATGATCGGGAGTGATAGACTCTACGTTCACATACAACGGGTGCAAGCCATGTTGCACACGCGGAACACTTGGGTTAAACTTGACGAGCCTAGCATGTACAGACATGGCCTCGGAACACAAGAGACCAAAAGGTCGAACATGAGTCATATAGTAGATATGATCAACATGAAGATGTTCACCATTGAAACCACCTCGACTCACGTGATGATCAGACTTGAGTTGGTGGATTTGGATCATGTTACACTCGAATGACCGGAGGGATGTCAATTTGAGTGGGAGTTTTTAAGTAATATGATTAACTAAACTCATTATCTAGAACAATAGTCTAAGTTGTCTTTGCTATATTTATGTTGTAGATCATGGCTCGCGCAGTAGCACCCCTGAATTTTAATGCGTTCCTAGAGAAAGCTAAGTTGAAAGATGATGGAAGTAACTTTGTGGACTGGGCCCGTAATCTAAGGATTATCCTTACGGCTTCCCAGAAGGCTTATGTCCTTGATGCACCGCTTGGTGATCCACCCGCTCCAGTTGAGTCTCTAGACGTTGTGAACGCCTGGCAGGCTCGTTCTGATGATTACTCAATAGTTCAATGTGCAATGTTGTATGGCTTAGAACCGGGACTTCAAAGACGTTTTGAACGTCATGGAGCATATGAGATGTTCCAGGAGTTGAAGTTTATCTTTCAGAAGAATGCCCGGATCGAGAGATATGAGATCTCCGATAAGTTCTATGCTTGCAAGATGGAGGAGAACGGGTCTATCAGTGATCACATGCTCAGAATGTCTGGGTACTCCACCCGTCTGGCTGAGTTAGGGATGCCCCTTCCGCCAGAGGCTATCACTGACAGAGTTCTTCAATCATTGCCACCTAGCTACAAGAGCTTCGTGTTGAACTATAACATGCACGGGATGAACAAGTCAGTCGCCGAGCTGTTTGCGATGCTGAAAGCCGCTGAGTCTGAAATTCAGAAGGAGCATCAAGTGTTGATGGTCAATAAAACCACTAGTTTCAAGAAAAATGGCAAGGGTAAGAAGGGTAACTCCAAGAAGAGTGGCAAAGCAGTTGCTCCTCTCGTGAAGAAACCCAAGGCTGGACCCAAACCAGAAACTGTGTGTTTTCATTGCAAGGGAACTGGACACTGGAAACGGAATTGCCCCAAGTATTTGGCTGACAAGAAGGCGGCCAACAACAAACAAGGTATATATGATATACATGTTATTGATGTGTACCTTACCAACTCTCGTTGTAGTGCCTGGGTATTTGATACCGGTGCGGTTGCTCATATTTGCAACTCAAAACAGGAACTGCGGAATAGACGGAGGCTGGCAAAGGACGAAGTGACGATGCGCGTGGGAAATGGTTCCAAGGTTGATGTGATCGCCGTCGGCACGCTCGCTCTTCGATTACCGTCGGGATTAGTGATGAACCTAAATAAGTGTTATTTGGTGCCTGCGTTAAGCATGAACATTATATCTGGATCTTGTTTATTGCGAGACGGTTACTCATTTAAATCAGAGAATAATGGTTGTTCTATTTATATGAGTAATATCTTTTATGGTCATGCACCCAATGTGAGGGGTTTATTCTTATTGAATCTCGATAGTAATGATACACATGTTCATAACATTGATGCCAAAAGATGTAGAATTGATAATGATAATACCACTTTCTTGTGGCACTGCCGTTTAGGTCATATTGGCGTAAAACGCATGAAGAAGCTCCATGCTGATGGACTTTTGGAGTCACTTGATTTTGAATCACTTGACACATGTGAGCCATGCCTCATGGGCAAGATGACTAAAACGCCGTTCTCTGGAACAATGGAACGGGCAAGTGACTTATTGGAAATCATACATACTGATGTGTGTGGTCCGATGAGTATTGAGGCGCGCGGTGGTTATCGTTACTTTCTCACCTTCACTGATGACTTAAGTAGATATGGGTATATTTACTTAATGAAACACAAGTCTGAAACATTTGAAAAGTTCAAACAATTTCAGAGTGAAGTTGAGAATCATCGTAACAAGAAGATTAAATTCCTACGATCTGATCGAGGAGGAGAATATCTGAGTTATGAGTTTGGCAGTCACTTAAGACAGTGTGGAATTGTTTCACAATTGACACCGCCTGGAACACCACAGCGTAATGGTGTGTCCGAACGTCGTAATCGAACCTTATTAGATATGGTGCGATCTATGATGTCTCTTGCCGATTTGCCACTATTGTTTTGGGGTTATGCATTAGAGACAGCTGCATTCACTTTAAATAGGGCACCATCGAAATCCGTTGAGACGACGCCATATGAACTTTGGTTTGGCAAGAAGCCAAAGCTGTCGTTTCTTAAAGTTTGGGGATGTGATGCTTATGTCAAAAAGCTTCAGCCTGAAAAGCTGGAACCCAAAGCGGAGAAATGCATCTTCATAGGATACCCAAAAGAGACAGTTGGGTATACCTTCTACCTCAGATCCGAAGGCAAAGTGTTTGTCGCTAAAAATGGAACATTTCTTGAGAAAGAGTTTCTCTCGAAAGAATTGAGTGGGAGGAAGATAGAACTTGATGAGGTTGTTGAACCTTTACTTCAACCTGAGAGTAGCGCAGCGCGGAAAGTTGTTTCTGTGGAGCCTACATTAGCTGAAGAGGAAGTTAATGATGATGATCATGAAGCTTTGGATCAAGTTGCTATCGAACCTCGTAGGTCGACAAGGACGCGTACTACTCCTCAGTGGTACGGCAACCCTGTCTTAGAGGTCATGTTGTTGGACAACGATGAACCTACGAGCTATGGAGAAGCGATGATGGGCCCGGATTCCGAGAAATGGTTAGAGGCCATGAAGTCCGAGATGGGATCCATGTATGAAAACAAAGTATGGACTTTGGAAGTATTACCTGAAGGGCGTAAGGCCATTCAGAACAAATGGATCTTTAAGAGGAAGACGGACGCGGACGGTAATGTCACCGTCTATAAAGCTCGACTTGTGGCAAAGGGTTTTTCACAAGTTCAAGGAGTTGACTACGATGAGACCTTCTCACCCGTAGCGATGCTTAAGTCCGTCAGAATCATGTTAGCAATAGCTGCCTTTTTCGATTATGAAATTTGGCAGATGGATGTCAAAACAGCGTTCCTTAACGGTTTCCTTGAGGAAGAGTTGTATATGATGCAACCAGAAGGTTTTGTCGATCCAGAAAATGCTGACAAAGTTTGCAAACTCCAGCGATCCATTTATGGACTGGTGCAAGCATCTCGGAGTTGGAATCTTCGTTTTGATGAGGTGATCAAAGCGTTCGAGTTTATACAAGTTTACGGAGAAGCTTGTATTTACAAGAAAGTGAGTGGGAGCTCTATAGCGTTTCTAATATTATATGTGGATGACATATTGCTGATTGGAAACAATATAGAAATGTTGGAAAGCGTGAAGGAATATTTGAACAAGAGTTTTTCAATGAAGGACCTAGGAGAAGCTGCTTTCATATTAGGCATCAAGATCTATAGAGATAGATCAAGACGCTTAATAGGACTTTCACAAAGCACATACCTTGATAAGATTTTGAAGAAGTTCAAAATGGATCAGTCCAAGAAGGGGTTCTCGCCTGTTTTGCAAGGTGTGAAGTTGAGTAAGACTCAATGCCCAGTGACTGCAGAAGATAGAGAAAAGATGAGTGTCATCCCCTATGCTTCAGCCATAGGCTCTATTATGTATGCAATGCTGTGCACAAGACCCGATGCCAGCCTTGCCATAAGTATGGTCGGAAGGTTTCAAAGTGATCCAGGAATGGAACACTGGACGGCGGTCAAGAATATCCTGAAGTACCTGAAAAGGACTAAGGACATGTTTCTCGTTTATGGAGGTGATCAAGAGCTCGTCGTAAAGGGTTACGTCGATGCAAGCTTTGACACTGATCCGGATGACTCTAAGTCTCAAACCGGATACGTATTTATTCTTAATGGGGGTGCGGTTAGCTGGTGCAGTTCCAAGCAAAGCGTGGTAGCAGATTCTACATGCGAAGCGGAGTACATCGCTGCCTCGGAGGCGGCGAAGGAAAGTGTCTGGATGAAGGAGTTCATGACAGATCTTGGAGTAGTGCCTAGTGCACTTAACCCAATGACTCTGTTTTGTGATAATACTGGTGCCATTGCTCTAGCCAAGGAACCAAGATTTCACAAGAGGACCAGACACATAAAGCGACGTTTCAATTCCATCCGCGATTACATCAAGGAGGACGACATAAATATTTGCAAAGTACACACGGATCTAAATGTTGCAGATCCGATGACTAAACCTCTTCCAAGGGCTAAACATGAACAACACCAGAACTGTATGGGTGTTCGATTCATTACAATGTAAATCACATAGTGATGTGAACTAGATTATTGACTCTAGTGCAAGTGGGAGACTGTTGGAAATATGCCCTAGAGGCAATAATAAATTGGTTATTATTATATTTCCTTGTTCATGATAATCGTTTATTATCCATGCTATAATTGTATTGATTGGAAACTCAAATACATGTGTGGGTACATAGACAACACTGTGTCCCTAGTATGCCTCTAGTTGACTAGCTCGTTGATCAAAGATGGTTAAGGTTTCCTAGCCATTGACATGAGATGTCATTTGATAACGGGATCACATCATTAGGAGAATGATGTGATGGACAAGACCCAAACTGTAAACGTAGCATTTGATCGTGTCAGTTTATTGCTATTGTTTTCTGCATGTCAAGTATCTATTCCTTTGACCATGAGATCATGCAACTCACTGACACCGGAGGAATACCTTGTGTGTATCAAACGTCGCAACGTAACTGGGTGACTATAAAGGTGCTCTACAGGTATCTCCGAGGGTGTCTGTTGGGTTGGCATGGATCAAGACTGGGATTTGTTACTCCGTGTGACGGAGAGGTATCTCAGGGCCCACTCGGTAATACAACATCACATTGAGCCTTGCAAGCAAAGTGACTAAAGAGTTAGCCACAGGATCTTGTATTACGGAACGAGTAAAGAGACTTGCCGGTAACGAGATTGAACTAGGTATAGTGATACCGACGATCGAATCTCGGGCAAGTAACATACCGAAGAACAAAGGGAATAGCATACGGGATTAACTGAATCCTTGACATAGAGGTTCGACCGATAAAAGATCTTCGTAGAATATGTAGGAGCCAATATGGGCATCTAGGTCCCGCTATTGGTTATTGATCGTAGAAGTGTCTCGGTCATGTCTACATAGTTCTCGAACCCGCAGGGTCTACACACTTAACGTTTGGTGACGATTAGTATAATTGAGTTATTATGTTGGTGACCGAAAGTTGTTCGGAGTCTCGGATAAGATCCCGGACATGACGAGGATCTCCGGAATAGTCTGGAGGTAAAGATTGATATATGTGATAATAGTGTTTTGATCTCCGGAAGAGTTACGGAGTTCACCGGAAGGGGTTCCGGATGTTTGCCGAAGTGTTCGGGTACAGCAACACTTTATATGGGCCAAGGGATAAAAGCCCACGAGGTATTGGAAAGTGCAAAAGTAGTTTTGCTGCCGCGTAAGCGGTACTACCGCTTGGTGAAGCGGTACTACCGCCCGAGCGGTACTACCGCTTGTGTGAAGCGGTACTACCGCCCAAGCGGTACTACCGCTTGTGTGAAGCGGTACTACCGCTTGTGTGCGGCTGTGCACGGTTCGGCAGGGATCCGAGTTGGACTCTTTCCCTGCGGACCAAACCGACCTTGTGCGGGCAAAACCGACCTGGAGGAGGCTTTTACTCCAAGTTTAGACCCCAAGGCTCAACATATAAATAGAGGGGCAGGGCTAGCACACGGGACACATCAAGATTTCCCCAAGCCGTGTGCGGCAACCCTAACCCTCTAGTTCCTCCGTCATAATCTCCGTAGTGCTTGGCGAAGCCCTGCAGAGATTGTTCCTCACCACCATCACCACGCCGTCGTGCTGCTGGAACTCAACCACTACTTCACCATCGCTCGCTGGATCGAGGAGGTGAAGGCGTCATCAAGCCGTACGTGTGTTGAACGCAGAGGTGCCGTCCGTTCGGCGCTAGTTCGTGATCGGATCGAGGGACGACTTGCGATTTGGATCGCGGAGACGTTCGACTACATCAACCGCGTTTCTTAAACGCTTCCGCTTAGCGATCTACAAGGGTATGTAGATTCACTCTCCCTCTCGTAGATGCTCATCACCATGGATAGATCTTGTGTGTGCGTAGGAAAATTTTTGTTTCCCATGCAACGTTCCCCAACAGTCACATCATCTGGTGCACCTACCCGGATGGATGTTGATCCTGGTCCTCTTATCACTGCACCACAGTTGGTAGAGGAAGAAAAGAAATCTGATGAGCCGATGGCTCGAGAAGAAACTATCTCACCAGCTGTGACTCAAGCCACCGAGAAAGAAGTTGTCGTGCCTCCCGCTGAAGAAGGTACAAAGAAAGAAAAGGCCCTTGTGTCCGAAAGACAGAAACCTACTGAAGGAGTACCGGCGAACAAGAATGACAGACAGTCAAGCTCTTCAAAGCCATCTGAACGAGAAAAATCGAGGAAGCCTCTTGCTCCTCTCAAGCCTATTGAAGAAGGAGTGCCTGCACCAGATGACATTCTGATCCAATCTATGGCCGATGAAGAACCACTGAGAAATCCTTTGGAAACCTTCCCTCTGTTTCCTGTTGATGATGGCCCGAATGGTCCAGCTTTCAATGAGCAGTTTCATCGTTTGAAACTTGCATTCTTTGGGACCAGCCCATATGAGGGAGAAAGAACTTCCATGTCACCAAGATTCTAGACAAAGGAACATGTCGTATATTATGCTCGCATTCTGTATGGCAAGAATCGCATTTTCAAGCATAAGATTCTGGATTTCGCTGTGCTCGAAAGTTTACCTTGCTTCCATCACACTATCGAGCAGATTGAGCAGGTCTTCCTGAAGAGTTTCCTTCATTTCAATCAGGGCTGGAATCGTGAAGTTATCCTTCAGTTCTACGCTACTCTTTATATCTCAGGAGATCTTGCAAACAGTAGTACTTGGATCCTCGAATGGATGACCGAGGAAGAAAAGATCAAATGTTCGGCTGACTAGTTCTTAGCACTATTGAATCTTCCTCTGTGTGAATTCGATGCCTCTCGGGAACACAGACTGCACTATTGGGAAGTATCCGAAGCTGAACTTCATATGCTGATGGACCCTAAGCTTGTTGGTGATGAATGTACCGAAGCAAATCCTAAGAAACTGGCCTATGAGAACAAGGTGCTGTTCTATATCCTCTGCAACTCAGTCACGCCAATGAACCGGCCAGAGTCCATTCAGGGCATCGTGGCTAATGCTCTTCAAGCAATAGCTCATGGCATTCGGGTTGACATTCCGGTTCTTTTCATTCGCAACTTGGCCTATGCAGCTGATAGCCCTCAAGTCCTGAAGCCATATGCACCATGGGTCATGTTTGCTATTGAGCAGCTTACTGAGAAAAAGTTCTTCTGCCCACATGTTCCGAAAGTTTTCATTCCACCAGTCCGAGACACTCTCCGAATCGTGAAGGACATCGGCAAGGGGAAGACACCTATTGATGCCACTGCCTCGGCCTCCGCTAAAGCTCCGAAGATCAAGAAAGCAACAGTAGAAATCCCTCGTGAAGAAAATCCCTCACTATATGAGATTTGTCTTCGCACTCAGCAGGCACTGGAAAGTCACATCAAGCTCGATCGCAAAGAGAAGTTGGAAATGATGACTGAGATCAATTTGCTTCACAATTATGCTCACCAAGCTCTTCTATATGAGAAGGAACAAAAGAAGCGCTCGTGGACCCTTCTGCGCAAGCATTATTCTCGCACTCAACTGTCTGCCAAAGGTATTGAGAAAGATTACGATCATCTAGAATTATTTGAGGTCCCTCGCATCCGAAGGCAAACTCCAGTGCTTCCTCAGCGTTCCGCCTCCACCGACCTGCTGTTTGTTGAACCCGATGATGAACTTGAAGACACAGCAGGCACATTCATATACAAGCCAGATGCACCTCGCATTGCTACCCCCGAAGCTGATCTTGAAGCCCGTGTTTCGTCTCCAACTCCTGCTTTGGCCTCGACCATCGCTCGCTCTGCTTCGCCAAACAGTTCGAGTTCTGGGGATTCTTCGGACGAATAGTTCCTCGCATGCATTCTCTTCCCTTTTTGACACTTGTTGATAAAAAGGGGGAGAAGAACATTGAGAAGATAGAAAAGCGGGTTATTTGCAGGGTGTTTCCATTCACCATTTGCTTTCTCTTTCGATCAATTTGCTTTTGGTCGTTAAACTTTTGGTCGTGGAACTTGATTTCACCGTCTGTGGTGATGGATACTGCGTCGTCATGTACCGTTAATAACCCCTGCATTGCTATATTTGCTTCCAGTTATCTGTTTGTAGGTGCTATCAAATGCTTACTTCCTTGCAATGATTATCCTCGATATTTATCTATCGTGCAAGGTTAATTGAAACCGCATATATCTAACGATGCAGGAGAAGAAAGGTTGCTTCTGAGCAGATTGCTCCGATTCACATGCTGTTTTTCCTCGCATATTTCTATCGTATCATCTTTGTTGCAGGAAAACATTGTCTGAAGCATATCCACTCCGAGCAATATACTTGTGACTCCTTTGCTCTGATTTCACCTCGTACATCTAATTTGCAGGGAATCTATATCTCGTGTGGAATTAAAATGTGTTCTGAGAAAATCTTCATGGCGTATCCTTTGCCACAACGTTTTTCAAAATTATCTTCACTATCTAACTAATCCAAGTCTAAGGTTGTGTGTGGCAGGAAATACCTCAGACACCGTCGAGTGCATTGGATGAAACTACGTACGAAATCATCTGCCAATGTCACTCGTACGAAGATTCACCTCGCTACCTTTCGTATTATCTCCTATGCTCACTCCAATCAGAATGATGCATATCTTCAGGGGGGAGCGTGTTTTATCTTCATATTTATCTCTCGTCTTTCACCTTCCTTCACATTCTATTTCATTCTGTTATCTATCTTTCGATGTGTTCTGTTTTGTCAACAATCGTCCAAAAAGGGGGAGATTGTTGGTGCAATATTTGCCCCCTTGTGTTTTGGAGATTGTTGACAGAAACAGGCATGGACTGATTTGTTTGCTAGTGCACACAGAGAGAAATAGTCCATGCAGTACTGAAGAGAATGCTGTCTCCGGTGTCCAGTTCGAGGAACTTCTACGAAGAATATCTGCACCGTAGAGAAGAACAAGCTACATCCCTTGAAGACTTGTAGTCGAGAAGAATAACGTGAAGGAGTTGACCCCTCGAAAATTTACTGCTGACGCGAAGCAATTGGTTCGGTGATTCGGTCCGAAGAAAATTGACTGCAGCGATGGAAGACGAAGACGAACTGAAGACGTAGCATTCTTTTCGTTGTTCTTCTTTTATTCATTTGAGTCATAGGACCTCCGTACTATTAAGAGGGGTATAGGTTCTCGAAGCTTAGATCCGCTGTGATGCTTAGCCCAAAACCTATGCGAGACTGAGAGAAATCTCTTTGTGTTTCGAATGATTACCTGCCAAGCAGAAGACGTTGTTCTTCGGTGCTGCAGGAGATATCTTTTGAACTAGGAGTTAGCATTACTTGCTCCGCACGTAATGTTACCGTTGTGCTCAATTCCGACCGTTAGACTCATGTCGTTTGGCCGTTGGCTGCTCCACATGTCCAATTTGGTCTTTTCCCTTCAGGGAAGGCTGCGGCTATAAATAGCCACCCCGGTCCAACGTTGCCCGTTGGCTGCTCCGCTTAAGATTTCTGAGAAGATTGATTGAGCATCCCCTCTCCGAGCGATTTGAGTTTAAGATCCACCGAGAGAAAAATCAAGAGCCCAAACTTAGATAGTGGTTGAGCATCACAGTAGTTCTGAGTTAGAGTTCTTGTACCTATTACTCTTGAGAGCTGCGCACTCTCTAGACGGATAGGTGTCGGCTCGAGTGTCAAAGAGTAATTGTCTTCACCGCGCAAGATCTTCAGCAACCAAGAGTCATTGTGGTTTGTGAAGAAGTTTGTCGAAGGTTTGGAGATCGCCGACAAGTATCTACCACGAGTGAAATCAACTGGAGTCTGATCAACTCCGAGTTGAAGGAGAATAGGGCGAAGAGAGTTTATCTTCTGTGTTAAATCACAACCCCTCCAACCAGATGTAGTCCTTTGGCAGAAGGGCGAACTGGTCTACCAAATTCTTCTGTTGCCATCGAGGACCACTGGTTCACTCTATTTTACTGCATCTCTTTCAGCAGTTTACATTTGTGCTCAGTGTCGATAGTTTATCTGATCAATCATAGTTCGTTACTTACCCTTCACATTCTCTTCACGCATTTCCATCGTCCCAGTTAAATTTATTATCGTTCCTCTGTATGTTAGTGTGATTTCATTCTATTCTCAATCCATTCACCGTGTCACCATTTCATGAGCATTTCCATCGCAGTTCATATCTAGTTTTTCCTCGTGCTATTGCATCTGTTTATACATAGCTTTACCATCAAACCAGACAATCTTGTGATATTCTTCGCTCGAACAAATACTACTCTATTCTTCGATAGATCTGCTCCTGTGTTGCATGCTTGTTTAAATACTTGTCTACCGAACCTTATTTTCGCTGCTGTGTTTGGGATCAATTCAAAACATTCGCAAGAATTTTTGAATCTCCCATTCACTCCCCCTCTGGTCGATATACTCTCAGTCCTAACAACCTTAACATTCTCTACTGTACAAAATCACTAAAATTATAATTAAACATTGCATAATAAATGCCTCTGCATATTTAATACTCCTATCCACAAATAGAAACATTAAACAAGCAACATATGCAAACAATGCAACTATAACCAAAATCTGCCAAAACAGAACAGTCTGTAAAGGGGGATTTAAAATTCATAATTCCCTAACTCCAAAAATTCTGAAAAATTACCACGTGACAGAGAACTCATGCATGCTTACTGTGTAAAAATTTCAGATTTTTATCATGTTTGACTATTCAGGAATATTCTGAACATAACAGAAAACTTTCTGTTTTCAAACAGCAACACATAAACTTGCAAACTGAGCAGGGTAAAGGCTATAATTGGCATTTTATTGAACTAAAAGGTACAAAACATGATTATTGACAACAGCAAGCAAATCTAAGCAAAATAAAATGATGCTCCAATCAAAACTCATATTATGTGACGAATAAAAATATAGCTCCAAGTGAGGTTACCGATAGTGTTGAAGACGAAATTGGGGATGCCTTCCGGGGCATCCCCAAGCTTAGAAGCTTGAGTCTTCCTTGAATATTAACTTGGGGTGCCTTGGGCATCCCCAAGCTTAGGGTCTTGCCACTCCTTATTCTCCTCATATCGATATCTCACCCAAAACTTGGAAACTTCAATCACACAAAACTTAACGGAACTTGTGAGATAGGTTAGTATGATAAAAATAAATCATCCACTTAGGTACTGTCAATACAAGATTCATAATTGTTCTCACATAATTCCTACTGTAGTATATCATTTCCACAATTTATATTGCTCAATATAAGCTATGGAAACACTAAAACAAGCAAACTATGCATCGAAAATAGAATCTGTCAAAAACAAAAGAGCATGTAGTGAGCGATTTAAAAAACATACTTCTGTACCTCCAAAAATTCTTAAAACTTAGGAAAACATAAACAACTTGTAACCCAATACTGTGTAAAAATTTCAGAATTTTCTCACGCACTGGACGCAAAAGTTTCTGTTTTTGCACAGAATCAAATCAACAAGCATCCACACTATCCCAAAGGCTTTGCTTGGCATATTATTGAAAGAAAACGTATGAAACATGATTACTACAGTAGCTTAATCATGTGAACACACAAAAATAGAAGGTATAAGTATTGGGTTGTCTCCCAACAAGCGCTTTTCTTTAATGCCTTTTTAGCTAGGCATGATGATTTCAATGATGCTCACATAAAAGTAGAGAATTGAAACACAAAGAGAGCATCATGAAGCATATGACTAGCACATTTAAGCCTAACCCACTTCCTATGCATAGGGATTTTGTGAGCAAATAGTTTATGGGAGCAAGAATCAACTAGCATAGGAAGGCAAAACAAGCTTAACTTCAAAACTTTCAACACATAGAGAGGAAACTTGATATTTTTGAGATATGTAAAAGCATGTGCTCCTCTCTCATAATAATTTTAAGTAGCATCATGAATGAATTAAACAATATAACTATCACACAAAGCATTCTTTTCATGATCCACAAGCATAGAATTTTTATTACTCTCCAAATAAGCAAATTTCTTCTCATCAATAGGAGTGGGAGTATCATATCAAACTCGAATACTATAAATTGTTTCCACATTAAAAGAGTAATGTACAGTAAAAGGGTAATCATAATTATGACAAGTATTATAATGATAATCATCACTATTTTTCATAACGTAAGTATCATCATAGATAGGAGGCATGTCATCATCATAATAAATTTGCTCATCAAAAGTAGGGGAATAAAAAGATCATTTTCATTAAGCATAGCATCCCCAAGCTTAGGGCAAACATTATTTGTAGCAAATAAATTCTCAAACATATCATTCCAATCAAACATAGCATCCCCAAGCTTGTTGGTTTGCATATCATTAGCATTATCACTATTATCATCAATAGTATGAATAGCACCAATAGTATAACAATTATTATCATATTCCTCCAAGTTGGTGCCATAAAGATTTTCAAGATCACAAGAAGTATCATTATCTTCCCAATCATAATCATCACCATAAGCAATAGGCATAACAAAATCATCATCAAGTGTATCATCATCCACAATTATTTTTGATTCATTCTCATGAGGTACAACAATAATAGGAGCAACATTATTTGGGAGAGATACCTCTTTACCTCTACTTTTCCTTCTTTTCTTTTTCTTTACCACATTGTGTGTGGGTTTATTTAATTCTTTCGAGCTTCTTATTGAAGAGATTGGTTGGATAGGAAGCTCCTCCTCGTTACCTATTTCATCATGAGAGAAAATAGGAGGGAAAGGGGGAATCTTTACCCTTCCATTAGTATTTCTTTTATATTCTATTTGTTTTCCCGTTTTTCTATAGTTGGCAATATAAGCATTCTCATTGCAATTTACCACACAAAACGTATAGATTTCCTTTAGATTAGTTTCAATGTCATCCGTGAGAATGAATACTTCAAACCAACTATTTTTATGTGATAATTCCTCACACCCCAAAAATAGATAAAGCTCATTATATAGTTCAAGGGAGGTCAAGTCATTACAATATTTAGCCATGATTCGATCATGAAAAAGTATGCATTGAAAATTAAGGTGACCAACTTTATAGCGAAGTTCACAAGTAATAGGATAAAGAGAACATAATTTTGTAGCAAATTCATCTATCACTTTGAGCAAAAAATTGGTTCTATCATGTATATGTTTCTTACAAAATCTATCATCCCTATAAGGCATGTCTTCAAAAACTTTATGCACTCCACAAAAATTGACATGCTTATAAGAAACATTTTTGTCATTACTAGTGCAATCATCTTTAGTATTTTGGATATTCATAGAATTCATACTAACAACATTGCAATCATGCTCATCATTCATGGATTTTATGCCAAACATTTTATTGAATTCTTCTTCTATCAATTGAGCACAATTTTCCGATCCATCATTTTCAAGAAAGACATTATAAAGACGAATAATATGAGGCAACCTCAATTCCATTTTTTTGTAGTTTTCTTTTATAAAACCAAACTAGTGATAAAACAAGAAACTAAAAGATTCAATTGCTAGATCTAAAGATATACCTTCAAGCACTCACCTCCCCGGCAACTGCGCCAGAAAAGAGCTTGATGTCTACTACACAACTTATTCTTGTAGACTCGTGTTGGGCCTCCAAGCGCAGAGTTTTGTAGGACAGTAGCAATTTTCCCTCAAGTGGATGACCTAAGGTTGATCAATCCGTGGGAGGCGTAGGATGAAGATGGTATATCTCAAACAACCCTGCAACAATACAAGAAATCTCTTGTGTCCCCAAGACACCCAATACAATGGCAAATTGTATAGGTGTACTAGTTCGGCGTAGAGATGGTGATACAAGTGTAGTATGGATAGTAGATATAAGTTTTTATAATCTGAAAATAAAAAAAGCAAGGTAGCAAGTAACAAAAGTGAGCACAAACGGTATTGCAATGCTTGAAAACAAGGCCTTGGGTTCATACATTCACTAGTGCAATCTCTCAACAATGCTAACATAATTGGGTCATATAACAATCCCTCAACGTGCGACAAAGAATCACTCCAAAGTTCCTGTTCACGGAGAACATAAGATAGAAATTGTTGTAGGGTACGAAACCACCTCAAAGTTATTCTTTCCGATCAATCTATTGAGCCATTCCTATAAGTGTCACAAACAGCCCTAGAGTTCGTACTAAAATAACACCATATGATACGCATCAACCAACTCTAATGTCACCTAGATACTCCAATGTCACCACAAGTATCCGTGAGTTGATTATTCGATATGCATCAAACAACTTCAGATTCATAATATTCAATCCAACACAAAGAACTTCAAAGAGTGCCCCAAGATTTCTACCGGAGAAAGTAGGACGAAAACGTGCATCAAGCCCTATGCATAGATTACCCGAATGTCACCTCGGGAATCCGCGAGTTGAGTGCCAAAACATATATAAAGTGCATCAATATAATACCCCATTGTCACCACGGGTATTCATATGCAAGACATACATCAAGTGTTCTCAAATCCATAAGAGTATTCAATCCGATAATTGTGAAACCTCAAAGGTAAAAACTCAATTCATCACATCAAGATAGAGAGGGAGAACCACCATATGATCAAACTATATTAACAAAGCTCGCGGCACATCAAGATCGTGCCAAATCAAGAACACGAGAGAGAGATCAAACACATAGCTACTAGTACATACCCCTAGCCTCGAGGGTGAACTACTCCCTCCTCGTCATGGAGACCGTCGGGATGATGAAGATGGCCTCCTGTGATGATTCCCCCCTCTGGCAGGGTGCCGGAAATGGGCTGTAGATGAGATTGTGGAGGTACAGAGGCTTGCGGCGGCGTAAAAACTCATCTAGGTTAACTTTTGGGGGTTTCTGAATATATATGATTTTCAGCGTTGGAATCACGCAAAGAGGTGCCACAGGGGGCCCACGAGGCACCAGGGCGCGCCTGGGGGGGTGGCACGCCCTGGTGGCTTGTGGGGCCCCTGTGGGTCTTCTGCTGATCCCCCGAAGCTTCCTGGGTCTATTTCCCTCCAGTAAAAATCGTCAAAAAGTTTCGCTGCATTTGGACTTCATTTGATATGGATTTTCTGGAAAACCAAAAACAAGCAGAAAACAACAACTGGCACTGGGCACTAGGTCAATATGTTAGTCCATAAAAATCATATAAAAGCCATATAAAAGTGCACCAAAATCATACAAAGCTATAATAAACATGGCATGAATACTTCATAAATTATATATACGTTGGAGATGTATCAAGAGGCACTGCAAAACAAATCATGGGTTTCCTCACTTGTCAAAGATGGGCTCCTTCCCATTGGAAGAGCACGGACTCTGGGTGCGCTCCATGTTGTCGCAGATGGGCTCCTTCACCTTGGAAGAGCACGGCTGTAGGGTGCCCTCCCCGATGTCGTAGCCGGAGAGGGTGCCCTCCTCGTGGTCACCATCGATGAGGTCTGACTTGGCAGCTGAGGATCCCAAGCCAGCGTCGTAGAACGTGTCCTTCAGAAATGACAAAAGGGGCTCCATGGCGATGAAGGATGGCAAATTGTTGACAACGAGCCAGAGCAGATCAGCGGCAGGGCCATCGAGGAGATCGACGGCGGTTGAACCCGAGGGGTTGGGGGTGGGCAACTTAACCTGTGACATAGCCCGCGTCAAGCCGTCGCTGTCGTAGCCGGCGTCCGCGACATACCAGAATACTGTAGCCCGCTGATTGAAAGCCTCTGTCCAGTCATCGTCGTCAGCTTCGTTGGCGGCCACCACGCCGATGTCGGGCGAACAGGACGTGATAAACCTCTTTTGGGCCATTCGCTCCTCGAGCTCCCCGGGAAGCGTAGCCGGGCTTAGGCTGTGACGCTCTGGAGTGGGGGAGGGGGGTGGGGATGGGGATCTATGGGAAAGGGGCGTTTCGCAGGCGTCATCCAAGAAACTCGGGGCGGCGAGGGTATGTTGATCGGTGGGTAATCTGCACGGGCAGACCGGCAGAGGTTGACGATGGAGGCGGCGTGGCGGCGGCGGCGGTGGCAGTGACCTAGTTAGGTTTCGAGCGAGGGATGGGTGGTGTGTGTGAAGTGTGAACGGAGGTTTTCGGGTGTGTGTGTGGAGGGGGGCCAAGGTGGTGCTTGAGGAAATGCCGCGGCTACTGAAAATTTTACTAGGCGGGAGTAAAATGCCGGGGCTACTGAAAATTTGGATCAAGGGGTTGAAGCAGAGCGGGAGTAACAAACATCGCACACGGTCCAAACATAATAATCGTGTGGTATCAAACAGAAAAACCCTCCAGGCGGGCAGATATTTTTTAGATTGCGACGGATGTAGGCGGTAGTAAAATGCCGGGGCTACTAAAAATTTGGATCAAGGGATTGAAGTAGAGCGGGAGTAATAGACATCGCACACGGTCCAAACATAATAATCGTGTGCTATCAAACATAAAAACCCTCCAGGCGAGCAGATATTTTAGAGATTCCAGGGATGCAGGCGGGAGTAACATGCCGGGGCTACTGAAAATTTGGATCAAGGGATTGAAGCAGAGCGGGTGTAACAGACATCGCACACGGTCGAAACATAATATTCGTGTGCTATCAAACAGAAAAACCCTCCAGGCGGGTAGATATTTTTGAGAGCGGGAGCAACGAACATCGCACACGGTCGAAACATAGTAATCGTGTGCTATCAAACAGAAAAACCCTCTAGGCGGGTAGATATTTTTGTGATTGGGTGGAAAGCCTCGTGGACCCCAATCTACTGTGATGTTGTGAGTCACAGGCGCACGGGGTGGGCACACGGGTAGTTTGAGGGAACCGTGTCTATTACATCCCCAATTGCATCCGTCTCGTCTGCTGTTTATAATTTGGCAAAAAAAATGCGGGAAAGGGTCAGAACATGAACACACTTGCATGTGGACCAAATATATAAATGAAAAGGGTGGTTTGATGTTCAAATACCCAATGCACAACTTTGATGTGGCACGTGTCTCACAAAGCGCCCATTATTGCTATCGTCCGCCACCCCCCCCACTTCGTGTCGGCGGGAGGGGAATCCTAGCTATGAACGCATGCCCCCAAATAGCTAGGTCTGACATCTCACCCTACCGTAACACAAAACCTATAGGAGTCCATCATATGGTCAAACCCCCCCCCCCCCCTCGCTTCCGGTCAAAGGTGGACCGTGTTTGGGCCCACAAATGTGTGCTTGTGGCACGAGATGGGTGAGACCACATACTAACCACATGCGGGTATATATATATTGTAACATCCCCAGATCTTAACCCTGTCATTAAGCTAATTAAATTGCCATGTCATCATGATCATCCTATTTAAATTGAATTTAGGAAATAATACAAATTCAAATTCCAAATTCAAATGCAAGTCAAATTATTACTTCTTCAATTAATTGAATAAACATGTTCGTAATATTCCAAATAATCCCAAAGCAATTATAAAAGTAAAGTCAACATTATTAAAATTCCCAAAATGACCCTAGCAACTAAAACAGTACCCAAAACAACATAATTAAATCCATTTTCATTTTTGAAAAATACAAATGAATTCAAATCACTCCCAAACTTTTTGTGGCAGTGAGGGATAATACATATTAATTATTGGGACCAACTACACATTTTACATAATTCAACTAGTGCTGAAGGAAAATGCAGAACAGAGAAGAAATAAAAGAAAACAGAAAAGTAATAAAAGAAAAGGGAAAAGCTACTGTGCTAGTGGCCCAAGTGGAACAGTACCCCGGCCCAGCCCGCGCAGCATCGTCCCCCACCTCCCTCCCCGCTGTCGTCTTCTGCCGCACCCGCGCGCACGCCCGAGCCTGGCCCCCCCTCCTCACGCTCGACAACGCGTCGCCACGCCCGCTTCTGGTGGATATGGGCGACGCCCCGTAACCCCCTGGCTCCTCCCTCGCCTCACTCTCTCCCTCTCTCCCTCTCTGCTACTGCTCCCCGAGCACATCCGCTGCCGCCGCTCGCCATTACCGCGGCCACCGGCCGCCTCTCGCCCAACCGCCGTTTCCACGAGCTCCGCAACGACCTCTCCGACCGACAGCTCGAGCTCGCAGCCACCACAACGACTCCCAAGACCTCGTCCGTGGCCGGGCGCGCCGCCACCTCGTTGGTCGGCGGCGATGCTCCGGTGGCCCATTGGTCCCGCGAGCATGCCCACCCGCTTAATTAGGCCGCGTAGATGCCGTAGATGCTTCGCGCCGTCCTTTTTGCTCGCCGTAGCGCCGACCCCGCCAACACCCGAACTCCGGCGACCGCCTCGGTGCTCGCCACCGTACCTCCGGCCACCTCCAGCCACGTAACTGCCATAGATCGATGCGGCCTCGTCCGCTCGTTGGACCGAGCCATAGCACGCGCCGGATGGCGGCCTGTACGCGAATCCCGACGCCGGCCGTGGCCTCTCTGCCCCGTTTGAGGTCGCCGGAGTAACTCCGGCTCCAGCGACGTGTCGCCGATGTGGCACCGCTTGGGGCCCGCCCCTGTCCCACTGCCAGCGGGCCCGGCTGACCCCGTTGACCCGGTCCGCGCGCTGACTGGGCATCTCTAGAAACTGACACGTGGGCCCCACCGTTAATTAACTTAATTAACTAATAACTAAACATAGTTAACTTAATCACTCACTGACACCCGGGGCCCACCGCTAACTAATCCCAGTTTAGTTTAATTTAACCCGAATTATCTCTGTGCCACTGACATGTGGGCCCATGCCACTGTTCCAGTGGATAAGGCTGTCCCAGTCAACCTGATGACTGGGCAGCTGGCCCACCGATCAGCCTCTGCTGACTGGGAGTTGACCCAGTTAACAGGGCCCACCAGTCAGCCCCTGTGTGGCCTGGCTGGGTACACCTCTGGGTACATATAGCATTTTGCTATTTAATTTCGAATTAAATTAAATCCAGAAATTCCAGAAATTCAATAAAACTTTGAAAACTCATAGAAAATAAACCGTAACTCGGATGAAAATAATTTATAAATGAAAAATGATCAGAAAAATATGAAGAATCCGAATATGCCCTCCACATACCTATCACTTGCCTCTAACATACTAAACGTTGAACATTTGCTACCGAAACCACTAAATGAATAGTGTTCGGAGCTGGGAAAATATTCCCGGATATTTTCCCGCTCCGTTTAAAATACCTAGCACTGCATTAGGGCACCCCTAGCATAGCCTATTGCCATGCCAAGCATCTGTGTGCATTTGTTTGCTTTATATTTATTGTTTCTTCCCCCTCTTCTCTCCGGTAGACTCCGAGACCGACGCTGCTCCCCAGTACGACTACGTCACCGACGAGCCTTCCTCCTTTTCAGCAGAGCTTCCAGGCAAGCAGAACCCCCTTGATCATTCCTATATCGCCTATTCCTTCTCCCTCATGCTTGCATTAGATTTTGCTACTGTAATTGCTTGCTCCTATTCTGATGCATAGCCTGCTTTTGTAACCTGCTGTTGTTACTTTACCTGTTATCCTAAACTGCTTAGAATAGGTTGGTTAGTGATCCATCAGTGACCCCTTACCCTTGTCCCTGTTGCCCCGCTTTGTTACCAGTACCTCGATCATTGTGATCGATGTGCAGAGACCGTCACAGCACCGCACACCCCCTTAGTTGTATGGCTCTGCAGGGCTACTATCGAGTGCCGAGGGTGATACCTCGTACTGCACTCCTGATGATATCTCTGTAGTATAGCCCATCAGTGGTGATTGCAGAGGGTGATTCCTCGCTCTCCCCTTCCCGATGATGACTCTGTCGTGCAACTCCTTTAAGTGGGGACCATCGAGGGTGATTCCTCCTGGTTCTCCTTAACGGATTACATCGAGTAAGAATCCATCGAGGGTGATTCCTCGGGTTCCCTTTCATGTTTTGGACACACGGTTACCATGACTTTTACCTCAGACCTTTGTTGCAGGCGGGTCGACCCCGAGGGGTACCCGCGGGAAATGTGAAGTCGGGTTGACCTGGAGGGTACCCGCGAGATAATTACGAGGCGTGGCCGGGTAGGCAGAGACCGCCCTAGAGAGGGAAGGGCCTGACCCTTGTTGCACTTCCTCGAGACGGGATGACAGGAGTACTGATCGTCACCGCGAGCTCCCAACACACTAACGGATTTGGGTATTTGATCTGAGTTGGCCGCTGGCCATATACGCACTACCACCACGTGGGATAATGGTTATGGGACCCTCTACGCCATATGTATCAGCCGAAAGCTTTGTCAGACGTGCAGTTCAGCATTGCGGCATGGCCGGGTCGGCGCCCCAGAGGTGGTGGCCTGGATCGCCCTGCGCGCAACGACCCAGAGTGCAAAGGGCGATGGGCCCAAGACCCCTGAGCACTTAGGATGTAGACCGGTGGGGACCTCTTTGCTGAGCCTAGGTAGGACTACGTCGTGTCGATCAGCCGAGGCCGGGCATGACCCGATAAAAGTGTGTCCGGCCAAAGTTAATCGAGCGTGTTGGGTAATAGTAGTGCACCCCTGCAGGGAAGTTATCTATTCGAATAGCCGTGTCCACGGTAACAGGACGCTCAGTGTTGTATCCCGATCTATTACAACTTGAACTGAATACATGTTACTTTAACTGTAAGCTCCGGTATCGCTTCCTTACAGGGAGTCGAGGAAGGATCTCTGGGCTTTGCTTCCACATGCTTGTTACTTTATGTTGTGCTACTAATCTGCACGCTCCTAATGCTGCAAGACGCTGAAGATGCTAGTCTTCGATAGGCTAGACCTTCTCTCTATTCTGGCATTTCTGCAGTCTAGTCCACAGATACAGCTTCCCCCTTTGATACCGATGCATAATTAGTATTGATCTGATGTAAATCTTGCGAGTACTTTGGATGAGTACTCACGGTTGCTTTGCTTCCCTTTTTTCCCCATACCCGAATGCTGCGACCAGATGATGGAGCCCCGGAGCCAGCTGCTACCACCGACGACTACTAGTACCCCTCTAGTGGAGCCTACTACTATGTGGAGGCCGCTGACGACCAGGAGTAGATAGGAGGCTCCCAGGCAGGAGGCCTGTGCCTTTTCGATCGTTGTCGTTGGTTTGCCCTGCCTTCTTATGGCATTTCTGTTTATCTTTTAGATCTGTACTCAAATATCTGATGCTTTCACTGATGCTTGTATGACTCAAGCTTATGTATTCGAGCCCTCGAGGCCCCTGGCTTATAATATAAAGCTTGTATTATTTTATTTTGTGTCTAGAGTTGTGTTGTGATATCTTCAAGTGAGTCCCTAGGCTTGATCGTGTGCCTTTGCATGTATGATTAGCGCACGATTAAGTCGGGGGCGTCACACACACACACACACACACACACACACACACACACACACACATATATGTATATATATATATAGGGTGGGTCTATTCTACCAACACCCTTAAGACCTTATTCTACCAACACTAGGCCTTATTCTGCCAACACCCCACGCCTCCCATCCACCCCACCCACCGGCCCACTAGTGCCCGCCCACCCCACCCACCCACCCAGCAGAACCCACGCCCAGCTCCACCTCCCATCCCGCACGACCCAAAATCCCAACCGGCGCCACCCCGCCTCCTCCTCCTCCCTGCCGGCGCAGCCTCGCCTCCTCCCCTTGGCCGGCGCAGCCCCTCCCTCTCCACCTTTGGCGCGGCGCGGCCTACCTGAGCCGCCGCCCCCTCCTACCACCTTCCTCCTGCCGCCGGCCATCGTGCCCTAGCCCGCCTCGCGCTGTCCCCGCCCCTCCGTGCTGCCCCACCCTCCACTACAACAGATCTGACGCGGCGACGGCCCCTCCAGCACCGCCCCACCCTCCCCTACGCAGGATTCGAGGCGGCCACGGCCCCTCCCGTGCCGCCCCTCCCTCTCCTACGCTGTGTCTCCGGGCGCCCATGTTCTCACCCCTTCTCCCACTTCAATTCCGGCGTGGATCCAGGAGCACCCGCCGCCTCTAGCCGATGGCAGTGAAAAACTGCGATGGCACGTCGCTCCGGCGTCGATCCCCGCGGGTCTCGCTCTAGCCCTCCCACTTCTGACAGATCTGGCTCCCGCACGCCCTCTGCCTCTGGCGCCTCCGGCAGGCTGGATCCCCAATCTCTCTCCCAACCTCCCCTTCTTCATATTCCAGTGAGGTCCTAGCCCCACGACATGCAGTACGGACGGCGAGGACGTGCAGTTCGCCATGCAGGAGGAAGGAAAGATAAGTAGAGGGAGAGGAAGGAGATAGCAGAAGGCAGGCGGCAGAGTTCCGGTGGTCCGGCGGTTGGGAGCTGTTGCTCCACTATCTTGAGGGCGTGGAGGCGCACGGAAGGTGTTCGTCCGCCGCCCCTCACCTCTCGTGTTGTCTGCCAGGCACGACCCATGCAGTTCGTCCCCATGCGCCGCCCCATCCCTCTGGCTTCCTCTACGGGCAACGGCGCCGCCACCACTCCACCATCCTCTTCCACCGCAACGGAGCCCCACCACACCGGCCTCCCTCTCCAGGCAACGTCGCCACAACACTTCTCTTTTTGATCATGGGTCACATTTTACATCAAAAACGCTAGCGGTTCACTCTGTCATTTTTTGTAGTTCACTATATCTTTTTTGTAGTTCACCGTATCTTCTTTTTGCTCATGGTTGACATTTTTGCATTTTTTCAGATTAAGATTGCAGTCCCATGAGCGCGCAGGTGCAGTGCTGTGGGGGTTGGACATGCAGTGCGCCAGCGACCGGCTTGCATTTCATGGAAAAAATGTGGATTTATATTTTAAGTCCCCGTCATTGTAATTTGAATGTGTTTGTACTATGGATTTAAAAAAGGAGCATTGCAGTTCGTTCGCCCCATCTCGTAGGTCCAGAGACGTACCGATCACAGCTCTCCGAAAACGTGCATTGAAGAAAACCATCACTTTTTCTGAAGTGCAGCTCACCTGTTACATCACTGCAGTGATCTTCTCTCTCCTAGAAGTTCACTATGCTGCCAAGTGCAAAAAAATTGGAAGAAATAGAATTGGAAAATGTTGATTTTTTTATGCAGCTCACTCTGTTGCTGTGTGCAGTAGAAAAATAATTGGAAGAAAAATCAATGCAGTCCACTCACCTCGTCCCCTGCAGTACATACACGTTGATTTAAAAAAAATGCCTTGCAGTTTAGTTCGGTTCATGCTTGCGGTTCAGTTTTCCATCGTGCAGTTCCCTCTGTCAATATATTGCTTAGAAGTTCACTTCGATATATGTCGCGGTTCGCTTGTCCTCGTCTCTGCGGTCAACTCTCGTTTATAAAAAAAGTTAGAAAAGAGACAAAAAAAATCATGCAGTTTTCTTACCCATCTGATGCAGTGCGGTTTTCAGTCTGAAGAAGTGCAGTTTTCTGTATGATGCAGTTCTTTCATCGATTTTGGTGTCGCGAAAAACAGAGTGTCCGCATTTCGGTAATTTCAAAACTGCTCTTAAACCATAAGGAATTAGAGAGAGTGTTCTACATGAAAAAGTTGTGCCTCGTCGATATCTTTCCAACGATGTATCATTTGAATCATTCCGGCCAGCGGTTTGTAAAAATTCGTGAAAAATGGCAGCTGCCACTCGTCGTCCACCGCACCATTTTCAAAATTAATTTAAAACCATAAGGAATCTCAAAATAATTTCTACAAATGAAAGTTATGCCTCGTCTGTAGCTTTCCAACGGCGTATCACACGCCTCGTTTCGACAAACGGTTAAAAAACTGGAGCGAAAACAGTACCGAAAAATTGCAAATATTTGAAAAACAGAATTCCGCGGTTTAGTAAATTTGAAACTGCTCTTAAACCGTAAGGAATTAGAGAAAGTAATATATATGACAAAGTTGCGCCTCGACGATATCTTTCCAACGGCGTATCATTTGCTTCGTTCCAACGAGCGGTTTGCGAAAAAACGCGAAAATATGCTCGCTGCCACTCGTCGGGCGCCCACCGTTTTCGAAACTGCTCTTAAACCGCGAGGAATCTCGAAAAAATTTCAACATGGCGAAGTTGCGCCTAATCCATAGCTTTCCAACGGCGTATCATACGCCTCGTTCCGACAAACGGTTAAAAAACTAGATCATAAACAGTACCAAAAAAACACCGCGTGCAGTTTTTTGTGACGAGAAGTTCACTCGTCTCAGTACTGCAGTACTCTTGCTTCAGAGAGTGCAGTGCCCTCGCGTTGAGCGTGCAGTTCGAAAGTGTGGGTAGAATAACTATTCTGCCAATATTGGCAGAATAGACGGGCTATATATATATAGGGTGGGTCTATTCTACCAACACCCTTAAGACCTTATTCTACCATCAAAATCGCTTATTCTGCCAACACCCGAGAACTCACGCCGCCCGAATCAAAAGCAAAAACAAACAAAAACACCCCGCGCAACCTCCTCTGCCATACCCGAGTACCCGACCCACCTCCTCCATCTTCCTCCTTCCGCCATCGTCCCTTCCACCTTCCATCGCCCCACTTCCCACCGGCCACGCCCCCCACCACATCCCGCTGGCCGCCCCTACCTACCAGCACGGGCCCTTCCACCTTCCTCCGCCTCCTACCCGACCCACGTCGTTGCGCCCCCTCCCATGTGCGCGGGATCCGGCCGCCGCAGGGTCACCGCGCCAGATCCGGCCACCCCCGGCCACCTACCACCTTCATTTGGACGGCCGCGGATCCGTCCTTCACCAACGGGCCTCCCCTCCCCCCTGGCCAGATCCGCCCACTCCGAGGCGTGGCTCTGTTCCCCGACGCCGATGAGCTCCATCGCCCCTCTTCCTCCTCCTGCGGCGCCGGCGACACGACCCCGGGCTCCTCCCGCCACCAGGCCTTCCACAACTGGATCGAGCACCCTCACCACCACGCGCTTCCCCTCCCTGGCTCCGAGGCCTCCTCCCCGGCGCTCCCGTGCCTGCGTCCTCGCGCTGCCCCATGCATTCCTCCTCGCACCGCCACATCGAGTGCAGCCGCCACCATGCCACCTCTCACGCTGCCCAGCCACCGCCTTCCCCGCGCCCACCTCCTCTTCTTCCCCCTGTGCCCGCGGTGCGAGCGTGCAGTGCAGTGCAGTACGGACAGCGACACTGTGCATTTCGCCATGCGAATCCCATCCAGGTTTGTTGCGTCGTCCTCTCCGGCGGTGGTGGTGTGGCAGGGCTCTCCGGCGGCCAGCTCCGGGTCATTTCGCCATCTTCTGCCCCCTGCTCCTCATCCATCCCCCTCCTCTCTATTTTGCAGGTCCGGCAGCACATCCCACGTCGACGGAGGGTGGTGACTGTGGCAGTGTTGCGGTTCACCTCGCGACAGAATGCAGCCCAGGTCGTCGCTCGGTGCAGTCCACCTCACCACGCGGTGAGGTCCATCTCTCTGTACTCCCTCTTCCTCATTCAATGGCGGATCCAAGGTTCTCCCCACCGACGAACAGGGAAAAAAATGCGAGCACAGCAAGGATGGTCTTGCGGTTCACTTTGTTTTTGTTTTTGCGGCTGAAAATCTTCAGTGCACGGCGAGAGGACGGATCCGGGGCTCCTCCGACGTGCTCCGGTGGCGAAGGTTGAAGTCCCTCCCCTCTCTGCTACCCCGTTGCCTGATTCCCTCTTCTGTAGATCTGTAACGCTTGTCGTGCAGCTCGGCGACGGCAGTGTTGCAGCGCGGCTGTAATCCGCGGGCTATGGGTATGCAGTCCACTCGCATAGAGCTCGTAGTTTCTAGCTGCGTTTCACTGTACCCTCCTACTTGCTGTATGTGTATGTGATTCACTTCTAAAATAAATAAATAAAAGCTTTGGACATGTGCAGCTCGCTAGTGTTATTTCGCAGTTCACTTTGGCTTTCATTTTTGTTCCCCCTCAACTTACGTTCGACCTGTGCAGAATTTTTTTGTATCGAGAGGTTCGCTTTTGTCCAACAGAGAGGTTCACTTTTATTCGGTGCAGTGCACTGCTCCCATGCTGGCAATCATTTCAGTTCCCCCTCAACTTACGTTCGACTTGTGCAGAATTTTTTTGTATCGAGAGGCTCGCTTTTGTCCCACAGAGAGGTTCACTTTTATTCGGTGCAGTGCACTGCTCCCATGCTGGCATTCATTTCGGTTCCCCCTCAACTTACGTTCGACATGTGCAAAAATTTTTTTTTTATCGAGAGGTTCACTTTTGTCCCACAGAGAGGTTCACTTTTATTCGGTGCAGTGCACTGCTCCCATGCTGTGTAGTTCAGAACAGACGATAAATCATGTAAAAAAAAGAACATGCAGCTCACTTCATCAACATCGGGGTAGTTTGCTTTTGATCGAGAGTGCACTTCTTCGTGTGAGGAAATTATCTTGCAGCTCACATGTTCGTGTCAAAAAAAGTTCACTTTCATCTTAGCGGACTACACTCAGCCCTCGTCTTTGCGGTCCACTCTCGTTCATAAAAAAGTTAGAAAAAGGAGAAGAAACCCATGCGGTTCACTTTCAGTAGTGTTTGCGGTTCACTCTCGTTCATAAAAAAGTTAAAATAAGACAACAAAAACTCACGAAAACTCTTCTGAGAAAATTTACGTCTCACAAAAAAGAAAACCATGCAGTTTTCTTGCCAGTCTGATGCAGTGCGGTTTTCAGTCTGAAGCAGTGCGGTCTTCTATCCGGTGCGGTTCACTCGTCGATTTTAGTGTCGCGAAAAATAGAGTGTCCGCATTTCGGTAAAATCAAAACTGCTCTTAACCCGTAGGGAATTAGAGAGAGTGTTCTACATGAAAAAGTTGCGCCTCTTCGATATCTTTCCAACGGTGTATCATTTGAATCATTCTGACCAGCGGTTTGTAAAAATTCACGAAAAAATCGCCGCTGCCACTCGTAGTCCGCCGCACCATTTTCAAAATTAATTTAAAACCGTAAGGAATCTCAAAATAATTTCTACATATGAATGTTGCACCTTGTCTGTAGCTTTCCAACGGCGTATCACACGCCTTGTTTCGACAAACGGTTAAAAAACTGGAGCAAAAACAGTACAAAAAATTGCAAAAAATTTGAAAAACAGAGTACCGCGATTTAGTACATTTGAAACTGCTCTTAAACCGTAAGGAATTAGAGAAAGTAATATATATATATATATATATATATATATATATATATATATATATATATAAGTTGCCCCTCGACGATATCTTTCCAACGGCGTATCATTTGCTTCATTCCGACAAGCGGTTTGTGAAAAAAACGCGAAAATACGCTCGCTGCCACTCATCGGGCGCCCACCGTTTTCGAAACTGCTCTTAAACCGCGAGTAATCTCGAAAAGTATTCAACATGGAAAAGTTGCGCCTAATCCATAGCTTTCCAATAGTATATTACACGCCTCGTTCTGACAAACGGTTTAAAAACTGGAGCGAAAACAGTACCGAAAAACACCGCGTGCAGTTTTTTACGACGAGAAGTTCACTAGTCTCTGTATTGCAGTAACTTTGCTTCAGAAAGTGCAGTGCCCTGTTTTTGCTCCAGTTTTTTAACCGTTTGTCGAAATGAGGCGTGTGATACGCCGTTGGAAAGCTACAAACGAGGCGCAACTTTCATATGTATAAATTATTTTGAGATTCCTTACGGTTTTAAATTAATTTTGAAAATGGTGCGGCGGACGACGAGTGGCAGCGGCTGTTTTTTGGTGAATTTTTACAAACCACTGGTCGGAATGATTCAAATGATACGCCGTTGGAAAGATATCGACGAGGCACAACTTTTTCATATAGAACACACTCTCTAATTCCTTACGGTTTAAGAGCAGTTTTGAAATTACCGAAATGCGGACACTTTGTTTTTCGCTACACCAAAAACGACGACGAAACTGCATCAGAAAGAAGAACGCACTGCTTCAGAATAAAAACCACACTGCATCAAACGATCAAGCGAACTGCATGATTTCTTTTGTCGGACGTAAAATTTCAAAGACGAGGAAGTGGACCGCACTTCACATCGGGTGTAAGTGAACCGCAACACTATCAAGAAGTGAACTGAATTACTTTTTGTTGTTGTTTCCGTAACATTTTTTTACACCTCACATTGGGTGTAAGTGAACTGCAACACAACCAGAAGTGAGCAACACTATCGAAAGTGAATCGCATTATTTCTTTTTGTAGTTTCCTAACTTTTTTTCACTTCACATTGTGCGTTAGTGAAGCGCAACACTACCGAAAGTGAACCGTGACACGAACGGAAATAAACCGCAACGCTACCGAAAGTGAACTGCGTGACCTTTTTTTCATACTTATATTTTTAAGCGCGTAAACCGGGGAGAGTGGACCGCGGGGACTAAGGGAGTGGACTACACCACCGTGGGAACCGTACTGCAGGCAAGCGCAGGGGGGAGCCGAACGTACCGCACTGCACTGACACACACACTCTACTGCCCACTATACACAAATTTAGCAGTAAAAGCACCATGAGCTATGAACTGCACCGCACATGCATAACCAAAACTAAATGTAGTAACATTATTTGCATTGGAGAAACTCAGTCAATCTGCACTTCACTGCAATTTCCGAGCACACAAAAACTCCAAAACCGGACTGCAAATCTGAAATCACTTGTGTTCATACACACTTGACTGCAATTTTCTGAGGACACAAAACTGCACTGCTCGACGCGGGGTGGAAAACTCGACGCCCGTCGCCCTCTCTCGTTGGGTACTGCATCGACGCCCTAACTGAACCTACAGCGAGAGCAACATGCACTTCTCGGCATCCATAGGCGGAGCACCACCCTCGTTTTTTGCATTCGGCGAGGTGGACTGCAACTCCGGCCGAATTGTTGGGAGAGAAGCGGTCGACTCCGACCTCCTCCCCGTTAGGAACCGGTTCACGCACGCAGAAGCCCAGTGATTCGACCACCATGAACGGATCTCGCTTGGGGAGGAAATGGATGGAGGTGAGAGGAGGCCTTGGCCGGGAGGCGGTGACCCCGACAGGAATCATGGAGGGAAGCATCGTCGGAGAACTACACGGGAAAGAAGGAAGAGCTACAGCACCAGCCGACCTGCACACCGGCGGTACTTCGAACCGCACTTCCTGCCGCCCTCCCACGCCACCGCGCGTGCTGCCTTGCTCCTCCTTGGGCTGGAAGGTGTGGATCCAGCCAGTGGTAGCAGGTGAGTTCCGAAGGGCATCGCTGCAAAGAGCAGGAGCTCGGGTCAGCAGGAGGTCGGGATCGAGGTGGTGGCAGTGTTGCGGCGATGGAGGTCATGAGGTGGGGCGGCGCTCCGACGCAGGAGGTGAGGAAGGTTGTGGAGCAGCAAGCACTGCAGCGGGGAGGATGCGGGCCGGGGCAGCAGGAGGTCGGGATTTAGGACGGCGACTGGGGATCCGGCAGTGGGGAAGGGTGCAGCGCGGGTAGCCGTGGTTGCGAGGGAGGAAGGAGGCGTGGGGATCCGGCAGCCCCACTTGCCGGCCGCGAAGGGAGGTGGGAGGAGGCTGTGGATGGGGAAGAAGGTGGAGGTGGTGGGTCGAGTGGGAGTTGACCTGGGAGAAGAAACGTGGGTGATGTTGGGGCCAAATGGATAAGGTGGGGATGGGTGGTGGTGGGTTTTGTTTTTTTCGTTGGGCAGCTCCGTTTAGTCTACGGGCGAGGCTCCGTGCCGGGATGGGTGTTGGCAGAAATAAGCCTAGATATTGGTAGAATAAGGTCTTAAGGGGGTTGGTAGAATAGACCCACCCTATATATATATATATATATATATATATATATATATATATATATATATATATATATATGTATGTATGTATGTATGTATGAAAAGAGTGTGTGGTGTGATATTTAAATACCCAATTCACAATTTTGATGTGGCACATGTGTGCCTCTCGCAAATTAACCAGGCATCCCCGACCCCACGGAGTTTCAGGAAGTGCGGAGTAGTGCCCCCCCCCCCACACACACACACACTTTGAGTCGGTGGGACGATAGGGCATCTCACCAAGACGTACTATAACACGGACCAAGAAAAATCCACCTTGGTCGTGTAACCTCTCTTTCGTTGTTGGTCAAAGTGATGGACGTCCACGTGGCCCCACAAATGGGCTAGCTTGTCGATGATAACCACGCGAGGGAGTGCCCGAAGACAACCACTGCGTGCGTGCGGCCCAAACTTATGTGTGGAAGTGTTGTGTGGTGTTTGAATACCCAATGCACAACTTTTGATGTGGCACCGTGCTTTGGAACCGGAAAGTCCCCACACGCAGCTAGCGAGGGTTCACGACTCGTATAGTATATATATATGTACGCATGTCACCCCACTTCGAGCCGGTGAGAGGGATTCATGCGTACGCATGCATGCATGCGCTCAAACTTAGGTCTGGAATTAATCTCACCATGATCGACCTACGTACTATATGGTGACACGAACCAAAGAAGAAGAATCCACCCTGGTAACCTCTCTCCTTATCGGTCGAAGTGATGGACGTCCACGCGGGCCCACGAATATATACGCTTCCCGCCGATAACCAATCGAGGGGAGAGTGTCCGAAGACAACCACTGCATGCATGTGTCCCAAATATATGTACGGAGGTGCGTGATGCATGCATATGTTTGAATACCCAAATGCACACCATTGATGTGGCGCATGCGTCAAAAATCGCACAGTCCCCACACAAAGCGAGGTTCATGACGCGTCGTGTACATATATGCTCGCCCCCCCCCCCCCACTTTGATCCGGTGGAAGGGATTCATGCATACACATGCGCTCAAAGTATATTATGTAATATCAAATATAGCATGACCTATATCGTAAGACAAACCAAAAATTAATCCCCTCCTAAGTCAAATTATAACCTCTCTCGCTGTCGGTCAAAAGTGATGGACCAAGCGGGCCCACTGATAAAAGCATCGCCGATAACCGTGTGAGTGAGTGCCAGAGGATCGGACACCGCCATCGCTTGCATGTGGCCCAAACATATGTATGGAGGTGTGTGTGGTTGTGATGTTTTAATACCTAATTAATGCACAACTTATATATATATATATATATATATATATATATATATATATATATATATATATATATATATATATATATATATATATATACATCCCATCTATCCTACAACCCATTCCTGAATAAGCTATTCAGGAACCGTTCCTAACTGCTCGAAAACAGACAAGCTAACTGTGCGTCATATACTTGTTAACTGCTGAGCGGACTTTTTTTGGCACCGTTTTTTCGCATTGTTTTTTGGTCGTAATTATTGAACCGTTCATCGGAATGATGCAAATGATATACCGTTGGATAGCTATTGAAAAGGAGCAAAAAACTCATGTTGATCATTTTCCCAAAATCGATTCGGTTTTTAAAGAAAATTCAAAAAACTAGAAATCCATCAAACAAGTTTTCAATGTTTTTGTGAAAGAAATTTTCAAACCATTTGTCGGAATGTTGCGTATTATATACCGTTGGAAAGCTATGGATTAGCCAGAACTTTGGTATATAGAACTCGTTTTCAGATTCGCTACGGTTTAAGAGCAGTTTTCAAAAAACTAACATCATTTTCGTCTTTTTTTGCCCGAACTGCTACACTACACGCTAACTACCCGACCGGAATAGCTAACTGACATATGCTGACAAGCTAACTGCTGAGACTGAAGAAACTTATTTTTTTTCCTAGTTTTTCCCGGATCAAGCTAACTGCCGGTATTGAAATAGCTAACTGCCGGGGATTGCCGGAATGAAGGTACTAAATTTTTCTTTTATATTTTTTTCGCCTGGGTCATACTAATTGTGGGGCCCGAAATAGCTAACTGTCAGGACTACACCAAATTTAACTGTCGCAAACTATAAAGTTAACTGTCGATTTTTTTCATACCCAAAGTTTTTAGGTGTTTAACTTTTGAAAATATATAGGTTAACTGAACCAATTTTAACTGCCGGATTGAGTCAAGTTAACTCTTCATGCTCCCATAGCTAACTGCATCAATTTTTTGGATTATTGTACCCAGCAAACTGCCACAATTTTTAGAATTTAACAGCTTTTTTTGCTGATGCGTCCAAAGTTAAATTATATAAATAAAAAAATCAACTACTAGAAATTTGTCAAAGTCAACTACTGTGTACCGCAGTTTTTGTACACTTAACTGCCAAAGCGCAATACACAAAAATTCTAATTGGGGCACGTCCAAGGTTCAGAACTCAACAAGCACGTCCTCTATACATTGGACCTTGGTTACTTGCACTTAGCCCACACACTCTGTACGCCGGCATATATGCATATATGCATACAAACGCAAACAACCAAGTTCACAACTTTCACGAGGACATCCTCTGGATTATAGGATAAAAGTGGCGACGCCATAGAAGCTCTCCTCATAGGGTCGGCAAAAAAATCTAAAATTTGATACGACGTGCATCCAAAATCAGAGGGAAATGAATGGAGATATGCAACTAACTACTTAGTTTTTTGAATGTACCTGTGTTATCCCATGATTTAACTGCAGAAAGATGGGTCGTGGGAAGTCACTGTGTCAACTGAAGCCATGCCCACCACTAACTGCTCGGTGAATTTCACATCAGGGGAAGATGTTGGTTTCGGGGCAGGATCTCAGTATCTCACTTGCGGAGGGGAGTCATGGACCTCACCGGCGTAGACAAGGGGGCGTGCAGGATGGGCTGGCCGGCAATGGAGAGAGGCCCCCGGCCAAGGAGCATGCTCAGGTGGGGGAGGCTGACGGTTGTCGGAGATTCGATGGGAAGAGCACGCATCGCCGTAACTTGCAGCCCGCACCACGAGCTCTCCAAACAGCTCGGCGATGCAGTAAAAAGACACACACACACAAGTTTTTTATTCACTTCTCTCCTAAGTCCTAACTGCTCCCATGGCCGGCTGCGGATTGATAACTGCATGTCATACCCCGGGCGAACCGCACACGCGCACGCTCCTAACTGCATCGTGGCCGATGCAGATTTTTTTGCCACTGGAAGATTTGCTCGTCGGGAGAGGAGGAAGTGGAAAGCCACCAGACATGCGTTGTACTGGAGTTGTGACCGACGGTGAATCACACATGCACTTGAGGTGCTCGATGTGCTCCCGTCGCAATCAACGCACGCTGGCCGGGTTGTTGTGGTCGCCAACCCAATCTAGAAGGCGATGGCGTGCAGGAGGCCAAGGAGGAAAGGAGCACGGCGAGCAGAATCTGGCACCACACCCGGCACTGCAGCGCACCTCATCTGTTGTTTGACCCAAGGAGGTCGCAGCTGCATCTGTATGGTGGACCGACGGTCGGGGTGGAAGGTGGGCAGTGCTCACGCGGATCTGGGCATGAGAGGAGAGACTGCGGCGGCGCCCGCCGGATCCGGGGCAGAGAGAAGAGACTGCGGCTGCACCCACCGGATCCGGGGAAGAGAGGAGTGGTTGGGGCCGTGCTCGCCGGATCCATGGCGGAGAGGGAGGTTGGGCGCGGTGCTAGAGGTCCGGCCGCGCAGCGGCAACCAGAGATAAAAGGTGGGGAGGATTTGGGGACTTGGGGGTGGAAGAAGGTGTGCGTCCCGGCTTACCAACTGCTCCGCTCGCTCCGCGGGGAGCTACAAGTAGGAGAGGGTGGGAGGTTGCGGGTAGCTACAGGTAGGAGGGGGTGGGGGTTGCAGAATACCTTATTTAGGAACTCTAGAGGGGGGTTGCACAATAATCTCACCCTATATATATATATATATATATATATATATATATATATATATATATAGGGTGGGTCTATTCTACCAACCCCCTTAAGACCTTATTCTACCAACATTAGGCTTATTCTGCCAACACCACCGAACCCCCACGACCCCCACCTTCCTCCCCGGCTCATTCCCCACCCCCACCCACCCGACCCCCACCAACCACCGCCTCCCTCCACCTTCATCGGGCGCCGCCGACGGCGCTGCTGGAGCTCGTGTAGGGACCGGATCGGCGCCCTCCCGCGCGTGGTGGCTGGATGACAGGGCCGGCGAGCGCCACCACTTCCTTCTTTCTCTCCGGTCGCCCTACCTCCGTGGGCATCCCGTTGCTCCCTCCTCGCGCCTTGCCAGCGAGCCACCCATCCTCTCTGCGCCTTGGCGGATCCCCGGCCTTCCTCCCCGAGAACGAATCCGACCGTCTGTGGCCCGGATCTGGGCGAGGACTCCTGGCCTCCTTCCTCCCATCGCCGGAGCACCCTCCTTCCTCCCCATGCCGCAATGCCCCTGCCTCTTTCTCCCAGTGGCGCGCCGCCCCCCATACCGACAGCCGCCACCAACCCCAACCCGCCGGGCTACACCACCTCCCGAACCGGTACTGCCTCCTACCACCGGCGAGCACAACTCCTCTGCCTCCACTCCCCGAACCTCCCTCCCACCGGGATTGGATTTGATGGTAGAATAAGTGGGGCATGCGGTTCAGTTGACGGATTTGTCCATTCGTTGATCTCCTCTGCAGTTCGGCGACCCCAGCCACGATGCGACCGTTCCGTCCGCTCGTGTGCAGTTCAGTTGCAACGGGGCGGTCAGTACCGGATTTGGGTGAGCTCGCCTCCGTGCGGTTCACCGGCGCGTGAGTTCAGTCCGCGGTGCGTGGGGCGGCAGCTCGTGAGGTCTCAGGCATTTGGTCGTGTGAAGTTTGCCCGATTGCTTACTCACAAAAAAAGTAGAATGGAAATTCTTCTGTGAAGCTCAATTTTGTGGTGCAGGTGCAGTTCTCCTGTATTTCATTTTTCAACCGGGCAGGTGCAGTTCGACCAGACGCCCTCTGTAGACCAGCGGTTCAGTCCATGCATGCTTTCAGTCCAGCACTACAGTTTTTGGATGAGGCCACGGTGTGCAGTTCGGTGAGAGTGGGGTTGCGGTTCATCCAGATCAAGCATGCAGATCGCCTGCTGGTTCAGCTCTCCAGCAAACCCCCCCTCGATTCTCTATAGTTATACTATGTTTTTGTAAACATTACATGTCGTCAGTCTCTGCAATTCGTACTTTTTTTATCTGTGAGATTGCGGTTCAGTGTAAAAAAACTATATGGTTCAGTGTAAAATACCTTGTGGTTCACTTGGTAAATGACAAAAAAGAAAGAAAAGTATCTCAAAAGAAGTTTACTTCTTTTTAGATGTAGTTCACTAGTTATATACCCCGCGGTTCACTTTCGCAAGTTCGATTCTTTTTGAGATGTAGTCCACTAGATTCTGCCTCGCGGTTCACTTCTGAGAGTGATGATGTTCACCTGCGCCCAACGTTTAGTGTGAAAAATATGTTCCAAAAACTTATGCGGTTCACTTTCGTTGGTGTTTGCGGTTCACTTACGCTTGATGTGAAGCGCACTCCACTTCCTCGTATGACAAAATTTAGATCCGACAAAAGAAATTATGCAGTTCCCTTACATGTCTGATGCAGTGCGGTTATCAGTCTGAAGCAGTGCGGTTTTCTGTCCGATGCAGTTCACTCGTCGATTTTGGTGTCGCGAAAAACAGAGTGTCCGCATTTCGGTAAAATCAAAACTGCTCTTAAACCGTAAGGAATTAGAGAGAGTGTTCTACATGAAAAAGTTGCGCCTCGTCGATATCTTTCCAACGGCGTATCATTTGAATCATTCCGACCAGCGGTTTGTAAAAATTTGCGAAAAAACAAACGCTGCCACTCGTCGTCTGCTGCACCATTTTCAAAATTAATTTAAAACCGTAAGGAATCTCAAAATAATTTCTACGTATGAAAGTTGCGCCTCGTCCGTAGCTTTCCAACGGCGTATCACACGCCTCGTTTCGATAAACGGTTAAAAAACTAGAGCGAAAACAGTACCAAAAATTTGCAAAAATTTGAAAAAACAGAATTCCGCGATTTAGTAAATTTGAAACTGCTCTTAAACCGTAAGGAATTAGAGAAAGTAATATATATGAAAAAGTTGCGCCTCGACAATATCTTTACAACGGCGTATCATTTGCTTCATTCCGACAAGCGGTTTGTGAAAAAACGCGAAATTACGCTCGCTGCCACTCGTCGGGCGCCCACCGTTTTCGAAACTGCTCTTAAATCGCGAGGAATCTCGAAAAAAATTCAACATGGCGAAGTTGCGCCTAATCCATAGCTTTCCAACGGTATATTACACGCCTCGTTCCGATAAACGGTTTAAAAATTGGCTCAAAAACAGTACCAAAAAACATCGCGTATAGTTTTTTCGACGAGAAGTTCACTAGTCTCTGTATTGCAGTGCGCTTGCTTCAGAAAGTGCAGTGCCCTCGCGTTGAGCGTGCAGTTCGGAAGTGTGGGCAGAATAACTATTCTGCTAATATTAGCAGAATAAACGGGCTGTATATATATATATATATATATATATATATATATATATATATATATATATATATATATATACATCCAACTATTCTGCAACTTAATCCTGAATAAGCTATTCAGGAACCCTTCCTAACTGCCCGAGAACAGACAGCTAACTGTGCGACCTGTACTAGCTAACTGTCGGGCGGACTTTTTCTGGCACCATTTTTCGCACTGTTTTTTGGTCGTAATTATTGAACCGTTAATCGGAATAATGCAAATGAGATACCATTGGATAGCTATTGAAAAGGAGCAAAAAAACTCGTGTTGATCGTTTTCCCAAAATCGATTCGGTTTTTAAACAAAATTCAAAAAATTGAAAATCTACCAATCGAGTTTTCAATGTTTTGTGAAAGGAATTTTCAAACTTTTTGTCGGAATGATGCGAATAATATACCGTTAGAAAGCTACCGATTAGCTCAAATTTGGCATATATAACACATTTTCAGATTTGCTATGGTTTAAGAGCAGTTTTCAAAAAACTAACATCATATTTGACATTTTTTGCCTGAACTACTACAGTACACGCTAACTGCTCGAGCGGAATAGCTAACTTACCTATGTTGAGCAAGTTAGCTGCCGGACCGAAGAAACTTTTTTCTTTTGTTCTTTTTTTTGTGATCAAGTTAACTACTAGGACTGAAATAGCTAACCGCCGAAATATGGTGGCAGTTAACTGCCGGACCGAATATACTAATTTTTTATTTTTTCTCTTTTTTGCCCTAGTCAAGCTAACTGCATAGGACTGAAATAGCTAACTGCCATGAACTGCGACATTTAACACCAAGTTAACTGCCGTGAGTGAAAATACGAAAAGAAACATAATCTTTCATCCTTATTTTTTCTGGCCCCACAAGTGTGAAATAGCTAACTCTCCAGTGATGAGCAAGCTAACTGCCAAGGTACACAATAATTTATTTATTTTGCTTGTTTTTTTTGCCGGGTTCACACTTGCTGCCATGAGTATCGAAGTTAAGTGTCACACAGGCTGATGTTAACTGCCACCATGGCAGAACTTTCTTTTGTACCAAAATGGCTGTAATTTTTCATTTTTTTAATCCCGAACGACTATGGGGTTTGTAGTTAACTACTATAGCCATGCGAGGTTGACTGCTACAGTCGTTAAAGTTAACTATAGTAGCACTTTACAAAATTAAAGTATTATATTCAATTTTTTTTATTTAATGTTTTTAATTAACTACTAGATTGAGCCGAGGTAACTCTTAATGCTCCCATAGCTAACTGCATCAATGTTTATATTTTTTAACAGAGCAAACTGCCACAATCTTCAGCATTAAATGCTAACTTTTTCCACAGATGAGTCCAAGGTTAACTGCTATAAATCAAAAAGTCAACTTTTGAAAAAAAATTCAAGGTCAACTGCTAAGTTAACCTCTATCTATTTTATTTTCGATAACCGAAGTGTTTTCCATGGATAACTGCTCCATCAGAAAAGAATATCAAAGCTTCATCTAGAAAAGGAATGACGCAGCAGTATACAGGGTTAACATAGCATAGTTAAAGAAGGCAAGGGTCATGCGGCACCCAAATTGGATAGCAGTTAACAGAAAACTGCTTTGATCTTCACTGGAGATGGATCTCAGCGGCTTGTAGGGGACAAAGCCCATGGACTGCGGCTGTTAACTGCGGCTCTACGTGGACGACCAACGACGAGGTTGTGGCTCCTCGTGGACCCACGCAGTGGCAACCAAGCTTTGTGGACGATGGACGGCGACCCCCACAGCGTTGAGACCACTATCACCAGCACCAGATGGGGGTTGGCGTGGCAAAGATAACTCCGTGTAGTCTGCACTGGTTAACCGTAGTGCGTTTTGTAGGAGCTAACTGCTTCATTTTTTCCGAATGAACCACCATAGTATGAAAAGCTAACTGGTGTTTCCTGTAAAAAAGGAGAATATATTTAGACTATCCATCATTAGACTAAATTCCATACTGAATTTTTTTATTCAATGCATCATCTCCATACCCCTGTCAATGGCTATATGACTCGGTTGTGTAGGAGATACCAAGCTCCCACCCATTGAATTTTTTTGTAGCCGTTGATGATGGTGTAAAGTTTGAATGATGCTGCGTTGTAGATATACCACAAGGCCATTGAGAGCGTTCAGCCCGAACATGAACTTTAGTGTTACAAGTTCAAAGTAAAATGAACAATGAGATTCAGAAAATAATTACACAATTGTTTTGGAAGAAGGCGTTGAGATCATACCAAAGTCGCATGGGCAAACAACCCTGTGTGTATTCCAACACCTTTGACCCGTCCTTGGCAAACGACATGGACGACCACAAACAAAACATCAGCATTTCGTTTCTAAAAAAAGCAGAAGCAGTTAGTACAGTTGACACAGCAGTTAGCAGTGTAAATAAAAATGAGACGAAGAACAAAAGAGAAAACAGGAGGAGGCATCCACGGGCTAGTACCGATGCTTCACAAAATTCCATCACAGTATGCTCCCGTGAAACACAAGCTAGCTTTGGCCATCCATCCATCCATCTTCCAAGGAGTGGTACGTACTGGACCCACATGCATGCACTAGCTGCTCGCTGGATTGATCCAATTCAATCGAGCCAAGCTAGCTAGCTTAACCTCAATCAATCTTCATAGAGGGGATCGATCACCATCGAACCGGCGTCCTCGTCGGCTTCGCATAACTGTTGTAAATTGCAGACTTAACTGACATAATTTGCAAAGCTAAATTCTATGTGTATTTTTTGATAAATAAGTGCAAAAGAACTGCTACATGTCAAAAAGCTAATTGTTTTTCTTTAGTACAGATAACTGCAGAAACGCATTGTGTTTTGCTCTTCCCACACGAGCGAGGAGGAACAAGTTCTGGCGGTGGATTCCTCTGACAGGGTGTGGGCACGACTGGTGCCCCCTGCTGCTCGCCGTTTCCAACTGATGTACAGACCGTGGGTGAGCCGCTGGGAAGGTTCCTGATCAGAGGGATTGTGGTGAGAGGAGATAGGAGCCTGGACCGAAACAAACCAAAGTAGCAGCAGTTAACATTGACTAAGAGCAATGGTTAATGGCGATTAGAAGCAACAGTTAGCAGGACTAACCAGATCGGGAGAGGACGGGGTTGGTGGAAGGGGCGTCGTTGGTTGAGCCAGAGGCTGGAGGTAGTTCCGACGGCCGCCATCTATGAGATGGGAGGGCGGAATGCACGGGGGCGTCGTTTTCGATCCTATGTTGAAGACGAACGGGCAGCGGTGGCGCTCCTACCTGGGATGTCGCTTGATCTGGTTTGTGGAGCTCGTCCTCTCGCTTTAATTTGGCACAATCGGCGTTGGAGGAGAGGGATTCACGGTGGTAGTTCGTGGGCCGTGCAGGGGACGAGGCTCTTGAGCCTGCGGGTGGAGGCGACCCCGGAGGTGGAGAGGAACACACGGTCGGTGGCCTCAACACACGTGGCCATGGACGGCAGTGGCGAGTGCAGAGAACAAGAGGCTGATGCTTGGCGTCCGTTGCCAGAGGCGGGGAAGGTGACCCGCGCGGAGGTAGCCGGAGCCGGAGACGGCCGCTCGGTCGCCGAAGATAGCGGAGAGATGGATACAGGGATCACTGGACGGAGATGGTGGATCTTGCTCGTGGGCACTTAAGAGTAGCAGGGGACGACGCCAGGGTGAGGTTGCGACCCGAGAAAAGTATCGGTCGCTGGGCGTGGAGAAGGTGTGGGGGAAGTAGGAGGTTGCGTCGGGGAAGAAGCTTGCGAGGGCACGGCGGCGGCGGCCCGAAGGAAGAAGCCGGGGAGGATTGGGGAAGCTGGGAAGGCCTTATGCACACCGGCTCCGCTCGCTGCCGCTCGCTCCGCGGGTAGCTACAAGTAGGTGGGGTGGGGTTCCTAAATAACCTTATTTAGGAACTCTAGAGGGGTCTTTGCCACCCGTGGGCATTGCCACCCCTCTGGTTTCTGTCGGATCTGGCTTTGAGATCCGTGTAGCATCTTTTAGGTCTGTCATTGATTACTCTTCCATTTGTGTAATTACACTGAGACCGAGTTCATAGCACTAAGTATTAACAAGGTTAAATGTTGATACATGTGTATACTCATGAATCTTTTTTGGGAAATCTTTTTTGAGTTCATAGGAAACTTTCTTTAGGAATATAAGTCTTAATCACCAACCAATTTTATTGTACTATTATAGAAAGTTAGTAAGGTATACTACTTTTTATAATATTAAGGAATCTTTTTGGTTAAGTATTCATGACCTGATATTTTGATACCCCTAGTCTAACACATACTCTACAGGAACCGTATTAGTGTGATCATTAGCATGCTTCATTAACTGAATCCCGATGAAGAAATGACGATAGCATAATGTTTACACGGATCACGAGGCATGCATTGAACGAGGATAACATGGGGTGGCACTACCACCTAGAGGGGTGGCATAGTCCCCGGGTGTTAAAAAATCCACACTAATATATATATATATATATATATATATATATATATATATATATATATATATATATATATATATATATATGTTGGTCCCCCTCTTCGACGCGTACTATATACTCCTACTGTACGTAACACAACTCGAAAAGAAATCCTCCTTTGGTCGTCAAATTAACCTCTCTCGTTGGGTCAAAGTGATGGATGACGACCTCGCGGGCCCACAGAGAGGGAAGCGTTTTGCACGCGAGTGAGTGTCATATAGGGCACTCATTGCACCGTTTGCATGTGGCCTAAAGAGGCCGGTGTTTGTGTGATGTTTGAATATGTACCCAATGCATACCTGCCTCGGAAACCGAAAAGTCCCCACACGGAGCGAGGTTTTCATGACGCGTAGTTATGTGATGGTCGTCCCCTAGCTCCCCCGGCCCTCTTCGACGCGTCCTATATACTCGTACTGTAACTCAAACCAAAAAGAATCCTCCTTGTTGGTCAAATTAATTAATATACGCGTCCTATATATATACAGCCATCTATTCTGCCAATATTGGCAGAATAGTTATTCTCTATTCTGCCAACACTTCAGAACTGCACGCCGAACGCGAGTGCACTGCACTTTCTGAAGCAAGCGCACTGCAGTACCGAGACGAGTGAACCCACCCCTCTCCTCACTCTCCACAATCTCTCGTTCCTGACCAACTCCTCCCCACCTTCTTCCTGCCCCGCCGCTTCCTCCCACCTCCCCTCCACCTTCCACGGCCGGCGCGCCCGAACCCACTCCAACCGCCGCGCCGGTGACGGTGCCAGCCCGCGGCCCCAACTTCCCCTTCCCCTCACCTCCCCACTCGGTCACCTTCTGACCCCCAAGGTACCGCCGTCAATCTGGGCTCTGATGAGCCATGGCTTCTCTTCTCCTACCCCGTCTCAGTGGTGGATTGCCGAACCCCGGCCACCACAACTTCCTGCGCCCCAGCGCCGCAGGGCACCGGATCTGCGCCATGGGCTCCCTCTCCTTCACCGGCAGTTGTTGCCCCCCCTCCACAAATGCCCCGCCTAACCTCGCCGGATTGGGGTTCGCCGGATCCATCGCGGTTCTGACTCTTCCTCCCTATGGCTCTAGACCGAGGAGGCCACTCCAGGTACGGGATCTGGCCACCACCGACAGCGGATCCGGGCCCCATCGACTCCGACCAACGCGAGGCCATAATTCAACTACGATTTCCCCCAAGGAACTCGCCAGCGCCGTGGGCGTCGGCCTCCCCATAGCCGTCGCACGCAGCAGCTCCTCCACCTGGCTTGAGCGCTCAGCAGTGGTGCTCGGGCGCTGCCCGAGTGCAGCTCGGTTGCTTTCCCCGATGTAGTTTGGCTACCACTGTTCAGTCGCGGACGTGGACGTGCAGCTCGGCGACCGTGGACGTGCAGCTCGGAGGCGTGCGTGCAGCGGTTCAGTGCTCGTGCACTTGCAGTCTTGGGCATTTCAGTGGGATAGCCACCGGCGAGAAGGCCAACCAGCGCCCATAGGCCGCATTGACCTCCCAGCGGCGGACACGGCAGTTTTTGCGTGCAAATCTGGCAGCACGGCCATGCCCTCGAGCGTTGGGGGCTCATGCGTCGCTGCCAGCCAAGCAACAGAGGAGCTTGCCGGCTGCTCATCCAGATCCGACTGGGGCGGCGGGTGGAGAACTCCCCAATTTGGACGGTTCCTGTTGTGGAACACTGAAATTGTTGCTGCCGTTTCCTCTCCTCTCTCCACGCTGTTCATGAAGTTCGCATGCGTGCGGTTCAGTTTCCGTTGTGGCGCAGTTCGGCATCGCGAGTGGTCTAGTACACCTAAGAGTAGCCCAAAAAGAAAGCATTCTTGTGTGTGTGTTTTGTATGCTTTGTTTTTGTTTTCTACGGTTCACTGCTCAAAAAAAATTAGTAAAAAAAGGCAAAAGAAGTGAATTATTTTGTGGATGCAGTTTGTTGTAAATCCTTTGGAGGTTCACTTTGCAGATAGAGAAAAAGGAAAAAAAACACAATAAAGTTCACTTCTTTCTGGATGCAGTTTGGTTCGTCCAATCGTGTAGTTTGGTTCGTCCACACTTTGAAGAAATGTGGTGGTTATGTTTTTCCAACCATGCGGTTCTCACTTGTTACCTTCGTGTGTATGTAGCTCACTTTTTCGTCATGTGCAATCAAAAAAAACACACACAAAAAGATATAGAAATAATAATGTTGTTCACTCAACCATGTTCATGCACTTCTGAACAAACTAATGCAGTTCTCTTACCTCATCCACGCAATTCAAAACACGAAAAAGTCCTTTTTTAGAAGTTCCCTTTCTTTTTCGAGTAGTGAACCGCATTACTTTTATTTGCCGTTTCCGTCATATTTTTCTCACACTTACGAGATGAACAGCATCAGAAGGCGAACCACACAGCTTCAGATGTAAGACCGCACTGCATCAAATGGGCAAGTGAACTGCATATTTTTTTTCTTTTTTCTAGCCTTTTAAAATTTGCATGAGGACTACATGATCGAGGCTAGAGAACTGCATTGTTCGGTAGGAGAAAACGAACCGCATGGATAGTTATTCTGCCCACACTTCCGAACTGCACGCTCAACGCGAGGGCACTGCACTTTCTGAAGCAAGTGCACTGTACTACTGAAACGAGTGAACTTCTCATCGAAAAAACTGTACGCGACTTTTTCGGTACTGTTTTCGCTCCAGTTTTTAAACCGTTTGTCGAAATGAGGCGTGTAATATACCGTTGGAAAGCTATGGATTAGGCGCAAATTCGCCATGCTGAAATTTTTTCGAGATTCCTCGCGGTTTAAGAGCAGTTTCGAAAACGGTGGGCGCCCGACGAGTGGCAGCGAGCGTATTTTCGTGTTTTTTTTAAACCGCTTGTCGGAATGATGCAAATGATACGCCGTTGGAAATATATCGTCGAGGCGCAACTTTTTCATATATATTACTTTCTCTAATTCCTTACGGTTTAAGAGTAGTTTCAAATTTACTAAATCACGGAATTCTGTTTTTTCAAATTTTTGCAAATTTTTCGGTACTATTTTTGCTCCAGTTTTTTAACCGTTTGTCGAAACGAAGCGTGTGATATGCCGTTGGAAAGCTACGGACGAGGCGCAACTTTCATATGTAGAAATGTTTTTGAGATTCCTTACGGTTTTAAATTAATTTTGAAAATGGTGCAGCGGACGACGGGTGGCAACGGACGTTTTTCTGCGAATTTTTACAAACCGCTGGTCGGAATGATTCAAATGATACATCGTTGGAAAGATATCGACGAGACACAACTTTTCATGTAGAACACCCTCTCTAATTCCTTACGGTTTAAGAGCGCTTTCGAAATTACCGAAATACGGACACTGTTTTTCGCGACACCAAAATCGACGAGTGAACCGCATCGGACAGAAAACCACACTGCTTCAGACTGAAAACCGCACTGCATCAGACGGTCACGGGAACTGCATGATTTCTTTTGTATATTTTTTCTAAGTTTTTTATGAACGAGAGTGGACCGCATAGACTAGGGCAAGTGAACCGCAACACGATCAAAAGTGAACTGTATTACTCTTTTTGTTATTTTCCTAACATTTTTCATTTTTCATATTGGGCGCAAGTGAACAACATCACTCTCGAAAGTGAAACGCGGGACAGAATCTAGTGAACTACATCTAAAAAGAAGCGAATTTGCGAAAGTGAACCGCGGGGTATATAACTAGTGAACTACATCTAAAAAGAAGTAAACTTCTTTGAGATATTTTTTCTTTCTTTTGTCATTTACTAAGTTTTTTTGTTGGGAATTTTTTTTCATTACCAAGTGAACCACAGAGTATTTCACACTGAACTGTAATCCCACGTGAAACAGTACCGAACTTCAAAAACAAAATCTGTTCGTTGTACACATGAAGCAATGATCTGCACACATGAAGCTCCAAACTGAAACTCATCTAAGACACTTCTGAACTGAACCGAAGGGGTAGAGTACTGCACCACACATGTTTTTTTATGCATAATTTTTTGCAAATTTAACTAGAGAACAAACAGAACAGCAGAACAATGAACTGCAATGTACAACTACAATGATGCATGCAACGATTTGCAATGACGCTCCAAACCCACGTGTGGTACTGCTACTTTTTCCCCAAGCACTTGACGAGTGAACTGCAAAACATACAACAGAGCTGCCACAGTACTTCCACGGACTGCTCGCGATTGGGGATCTCCGGAGACGCGGAAGTGGCTGGCTTGGGCAGCACCTCCTCTGGTCCTCCCACCGTTGGTGGTCGTCAGAACTCGATCCGGTGGGTGCGCTGACCTCCAACTGCTGTGGTGTGGCCAAATCAAGGGAGAGTGAGAGCATCAGGGAGGCTCCGAGCATCACGGACTACACGCTGCCGTCGGTCGAGCTGCAGTCTCCCGTGCGCAGAACTACACGCGCCGTGTGCAGAATCGCAGTCGCCGGAAGGTGTCGACGCTACGGGCCGAACTGCACGCCCCCATTGGCCGAATCGCAGTCCCCGGAAGCCATCGACGCTGCGGCCAGTTTGTCTCCCATGGCGATCGGAGAACAGGAGAGGAGGCCTTGTGGCTCGAGGAAGGCACCGCCGGGATCGACGGATCCGGCGTGTGGCTCGAGGGAGGCGCCGCCGGGATCGACGGATCCGGCGCGTTTCTCGAGTTAGGCGCCGCCGGGATCGAAGCCGGAATACAACGGGGACAGATTTTTTTGATGCGGGGCGGTGCGGTTGTTGACGCGACGACGTGGTAGGAGGCGCCGCTAGCCTTGATCTTGTAAGAGGAGGCATGTCAAGCTTTTTCTGCACTAAACATGTGACCAAAGGAGCGTCGTGTTAAATTTTGAAAAAAAATCAGAGGTCATTCGGCCGTTTTTATACATAGATTGATTTCCTAGGGATTTAATGTGCAGAAATCAAAAATGAGCTACATGCACACGTGATAGTGCCCCAAAATGGATTGCAAAACCATATGTGTGTCCCAGGGTGCATGTTTATTCCCCATGAAATTTCAAATATTGAGAATCTTGATTTTTAAAATCCAGTAAATCCAAAACTTAGTTGAAATTCATGAAACTTATCGTGGTGTCATATGGACACCAATAGACTATGATATTGTATTTTTTTGTCAAAATTGAGACAAGTTTTGATATAATCTTCTTACAAACAGGAGATTATTAATAATTGGCAACCAATATTGCAAACGGATTATTTATTCGAACCATGGGTGTTAGACCAACAATGTACGTGCCATGCTTCGGTTAAGCAATAAAGTGGCAAAATTAATTATCAAAAAAGAAAAACAATATACGTGCCACCATGCGTCCCGTGTGCCGTGCGAGCATGCATGAGTTGACGGGACGCATGCGAGCAGTCCACCACGCAGGCAGACCGGGAGGCGTGCGGGCAGGTGTGTGAATTGACGGGAGGCGTGTTCGCTGCGCAGTGTCACCGGGAGGCGTGCTATTAGCCGTGTGAAATGACGGTAGGCATGCATGCCAGCAGTCCATTGCGCAGGCTCACCGGGAGGCGAACCAGCCCTTTGAGCGCCACCCGCCTCGCTCCCACTGCTCCATATTTAATGGCGCGCCCGAGCCGCTGGTCGTAATAGGCGGCCGCACCCCCCGTCCATAGTGGTCACCGCCGTTTGGAGTGTATGAGGAAGTCGCCGAAGCGCACCATCGGAGGGAGTGGCGACGCCGGGGCTGGTCAAGCACCCGCGCAACGCGTGAAGCTGGACACAGAGGTTGCCGTCGCTGCCGACGAGGTCTCGCGCGGGCAACAACGCGACCTTGACGTCGTCGCTGCCATCATGCCTCGCCAGCCGAAGCCAGAGGTCCACATCAACTCTGGCAACGACTCCGACGGAAAACCGGTTAGTCATCTATACCCATTTTTGTGGCAAATATATCATGTGTTTTCTCTGGTTACTCCTCCCCCCTCCCCCCCTTCATTTTTTTGGAATAGAAATCCTGTGGTGATGTTCTCTCAGTCCATGAAATCAGAGTAAGATTCGTTAGATCCGTGTAGTGTATTGTATTGATTGTTTGAATGGTATCTGTCTAGGGTTAGTGATTAATTGTTTGTTGTGTACAAATGATTTTTGCTAATAATCCGACAAGGGTTAGCATTCGTGCTAATAATTCGTAGCCAGATATTGAGAATTGATTTTGAATGTCCTACATATATGTTTGTGCCATTTTTTTGTTCTAGATCTTGAGAATTGATTTTGAATGTCCTACATATATGTTTGTGCCAATTTTTCCCCAGATTGGTATGTACACTGATGAGGCTCCGGCCAGCGCCGCCGCCGGTTGTAGATCCTGCACCCTGCAGCGAGGGCAGAAACGGCCACGGCCCCTCTGGATCTGAGGAACCCATAGAATATCGGGCGGACAGCATAAGCGATCTCCCAGACGTCATCCTTGGGGAGATCATCTCCCTTCTCCCCACAAAGGATGGCTACCGCACACAGGTCCTCGCATCTCGGTGGCGCCCTCCGTGGCACGCCACGCCTCTTAATCTCGACTGTCGTCAGCTATCTGTCGTTCATGATTTTAAACTCCCAGGATCCATCATCTCCTCCCACCAGGGCTCCGTTCAATGCCTCTGCATCCCGACATGCTGCCTGCTGCACATACCCTGCACGGTGGACGACTGGCTGACATCCCGTGAATTCGAAAAACTCCAGCAGCTTGAGTTCTACCATTACTACGAAAATAGCTTACCACCAACCGCTGTATCTGTGCCCTCACCACCGATGTCCATCTCATGGTTTTCCTCCTCTCTCCACACCGCCACCTTGGCCCGGTGCCATCTAGCAGACAATCTGGTACAAATGCTTTGACTCCCACTGCTAAAAAAACTTGCGCTTGTGGTGGTTGATCTGTCTGAGGCCTCACTGCACAGCATCATCCACTCCAGCTGCCCTGCCCTGGAGCGCTTGCTGCTTGTTTTTGGAGAAGAAATCCGTATTCGTTATCTCCAAATAAAGTCGCCTCACCTTGTAAGCATTGGAATTTGTTTTAAAGGACAGGAGCTCATCATCGAAGATGCCCCTTCACTTCAAAGGTTGCTCCTTGATTATTGTTATGCACCTTCGCAAATAACTGTGGTCTCTGCGCCTAAACTAGAGACCTTGGGTGTAATTTGTGATCCGTTTAAAGGTTACAAGATGGTGTTTGGCTCCACAATTATTCAGGTACTGTATATTATGATCAACACTTTTGTAATCATAAGCTGCATTTTTCATTTGTGCGCATAAGTTTTATATCATCTTGGAGTACACTTTTGGTACTAATTTTATGTTCTATGCTCAATGAAGAGTTTGTCCATGGATAGCCTATCAATGGTGTTGGATTCTATCAAGACCTTACATATCAGTATGTGGTGTTTAGATCTGAACATGATTATTGGCTTGCTGCGATGCTTTCCATGCCTGGAGAATTTGTATGTAGAGGTGATGATTTCACGCACATTGAAAGCCCATATATAATGTACTAGAATTAACCGTTCAACTGTCGCTCTTTCGACATACTCTTTTTTAGACATTAACTATTTTCAATCTTCATGTCTATTTAGGCAATAACACATGGACAAAAAGGTATAACCAATCGGTGGCATAAGAAGCACAGGGAATTTCTCAGTTCTCATGACATTCGCTTGAGGACAATAACAATGGAAGGATATGCATCCAACCATGCAAACACTAGCTTTGTCACATTCTTCCTGTTGAATGCGAGGGTACTATTATCCATGAGGATTAAGTTTTTAAACAAAAAGTTTCTCACGGATGGACATGTTGAACAGCACAAAAAGAAGTTTCAGGTGGACAAAAGGGCTTCTGAACGTGCTCAGCTTCTATTTACAACAACTTGTGATCATGTACCAGTAAATTTTCTGGCCCAGGATCTTGATTTTATGGATCAGACCGATCCATTTGACTGTGACTGCCAAAAACTTTGGTTGAGTTAGATGATATTGCCATGTTTAATCTGTGTTTTGTCTAAACCTGATGAGCTGATCCTCGTGCTTTTGTACCGTTTGTAAGCTGGAGTTAGATGTTGTTGCCCTTTTCAACTTGGCTGTAAATCATATTTTCTTTCAAACAGGGCCAATGGCTTGCCATTTCTTTAATTAAATGCCTAGAAATCATAAATGTGTCCTTGGGTGAATGTTTAGGTCCCATTTCTTTAGTTGAATGCCTAGAAATCATAAATGCTATATGCAATAATTATGCATGTGGTTGCTCGCCGTTGAGGCGGCCGCGGCGCGCTCTGCTCGCGTCCCTTCGCGCACTCTTCTCAACGTTGAGGCGGCTGCGGTGCGCTCTGCTCGCGTCCCTCCGTGCGTGCTCTTTCAGCGGTTGGGGCCGGCGCACGATCACGTTTTGGGCGCCATATGCATGCGGTTGCGTCCGCGCGAGTCACCACGATGCAGTTAATACGTGCGGCACGATGCAGTTACACGCTGCAACAACTGCCATCCGCGCATGCCGATACTCCAGGCCATTCGGTCTCCCCATTTATTCCCACGGTCATTATAACCTTAGTCTCTTCAACCTTTCGATCGCGCCCCACAACACAACAAGCACACCCACGACGACACATAGTGAGAGAGGATATCCAGCAGCGCTCCAATGGAGTACGGCATGCATCATGTGGACACCTACGTGAGGGAAAACGAAATCACGGTGGTGTACACCATCGACCCGGCCATGGTGGAGGACTCCATCAACACCATGGAGCAGTTGCTTGCTAAGGACGACAAGTACAAAGTGGTCGGCTTCGACCTCCAGTACACCGGCGGTCGTCCCGGGGTTGATCAGGCGGTTGCCGTCGCCCAGTTGTGCATGGGCCATCATGTCCTCGTCTACCACTACTCCCTAGCCATAAGGCCTTGCGAGCGTTTCGCCAGGTTTATCAAAAGCCCCGACTACAGGTTCGCTATGGTGGACACCTTCAACGATCTAAAGGTGCTCGAGACTACGGGCTTGGCCTGCCAGAATCTTGTCGACATCCAAGGCCAGTATAGGGTCTGGGGCAGAAAGAAGAAGGACTCCCTGGTTGACCTAGCCGTGGACATCATCGACCCCTACTATAGAGGCACGAAAGATGAGTGCAAAAAGAACAAGGATGCCTGGCACTAGGCCTGTGTGCGGAGACTGGATGAAGAACACGTCAAGTACGCGGCCAAGGACGCGTACACAAGCTACGAGATGTACAGGCGGATCATTGACATGAGGGAGTGCCTCCTTCCTGTGGATGATGAGGGATCGAGGCACAAGTAGAGTAGTGGCGGCAGCGTCACAAGAAGTAGATGATTAGATGATCGTTTCTCCTAGTTTAGAATGCATGTAATTGTTTATTGAGGTGTGTGTGTGAATGTTTTGTATAGTCACCTATGTAATTGGATGTTTAATTTGGTTATATATATTATTCTTCTGTAGACTGAGCAAATCACATCGCCCACGGGCTAAACTAGGGAACCCGTCGGTGATGATTTCATCAATCGCTGACAATTGTATACCAGCAAGCGTTTGCCCACAACACACATGGGTTATTAGCAGGAATCGTCCGTGTTGTTATCCGTCTTCCCACACATTTCGGATTACTGACCTGTTTGCCACGTATCACACACATCTTGTTAAGTTGAATCATTTCTGTTGTGCTCGGTAATCGCAAACAGTTCATCCGAGTGAACCGCATGCCGTATATCGCACTCACCTTGATCTGCTTGCCCGTTTCTATTGTGTTGCGTAATCACAAATAGTTCATCCGAGTGAACTATATGCCGTGTATCACACACACCATGAACTGGCTGCCCGTTTCTGTTATGTTGGGTAATCACAAACAGTTCATCCGAGTGAACTATATGTCGCGTATCGCACACACCACGAACTGGCTGACCGTGTTTGTTGTTCTGGCTTATCGCAAACAGTTCATATGGATCAACTGTATGCCACGTATCGCACACGCGTTCCTAATCTGAATCGTTTTTTATGTCTCCGGCATCGCAAACAGTTCGTCTTATTGGGGACGGTTTTTTTACGACACCGTTTGCGATTCAAGCATCGCACACAGTTTGGTCGCGGGGTCTCTGATTCATGTGTCGCGTTAGCGGTCGCCTGCAGTCGTGCATGGTATTGAAGATCAAAGAGAGAGAAGAAGACTTCTAGCTACTAGCTATGGACCCGTAGGTCTGTGGTAAACTACTCACACTTCATCGGAAGGGCAGCAAGGTTGATGTAGAAGCCCTCTGTGATCGATTCCCCCTCTGGCAGAGTACCGGAAAAGGCCTCCAGATGGGATCATGGAAGAACAGAGGCTTGCGACGGCGGTAGGGTTTTCTCATCTGGCTCCCTGATGGTTTCCAAATATTTGAGAATTTATAGAAGTGGAATTAGGTCAAAAGGAGCCACGAGGGGCCCACAAGGCATCAGGGCGCGCCCCTGGTGCCGCGCCCTGTTGCCTTGTGGCCTCCTCGTGAGGCCTCTGGCATCCTCCCGAAGCTTCCAGGGTATCTTTTGTCCAGAAAAATATCATCAAAAAGTTTCGTGGCATTTGGACTTCGTTTGGTACTGATTTCCTGAAAAACCAAAAACAAGCAGAAAACAGCAACTGGCACTGGGCACTAGGTTAATAGGTTAGTCCCAAAAAATGATATACAATTGCATATAATTGCATATAAAACTTCCAAGATTGATACTATAATAGCATGGAACAATAAAAAGTTATAGATACGTTGGAGATGTATCAGAGATCCGCTCTGCCCCTCGGAGGTTTGTACTCCTTGGGGATCACCACGTGTGGCTCCTCTGTTAAGAAGGCCACGAGCTGGGGAGTCCTTTCCCCCTCGGGCTGCGGCACCAGGCACAGGATTTGCTGCGCCTTGGGGATCCACTTCTGCAAATGTTTGATTGACTGGTTAGCCAAAATTTGTGAGGTGCCAGGAAACACAGAGTGTAGAATCGAGTATTGAGATTTACCTCGGGGGTGTCATGGGTGGCCTCGAATCCGAGGTCGCTCCCGGCCTCGGGAAAGTCGTCCTTGGATGGCTTGAACAGCAGCTTCCACATCCCCGCTGGGGTGGAGCGAAAGAAGTGGTGGATAGGCACCACGTCCACGAGCTTGTACACCCGCATCAGGGTGGCCCGAGACTGAAGCGGCAGGACGCGGCGGTGGAGAATGACGTTCACCACGTCCGCCAGCTTGATGTCCCTCTGGTTTATCTAGAACTCAATCTTCTGGATCAGCACCTTCACCTTCGCCGGGTTCCCCCAGTCCATGCCCATCCTCCTCCTGGATACGAGCTTCTTCGGAGGACCAGCCGAGAACTCGACCTCGGCCTGGCCAGCAGCAAGTGGCTTGGTGATGTAAAACCACTTGCGCTGCCACTCCTTGACGGTCTCTATAAAGGTGCCTTTGAACTAGACCGCCTTTTGATTCTTGCTGATCATCGCGCCCCTGCACTCAGAGAGCTCGGAGTCACTGGACCTCGGCTTGATGCCAAAAATCTTCAACCAAAACCCGAAGTGCGGCTTGATGCGAAGGAGGGCACGCAGACGATGATGAAGGAGGCAAGGTGGAGGATAGAGTTCAGTGCTAGATGGTGAAAATCTAGCCCGTAGTAGAACATGACCCCGCGCACGAAAGGGTGCAGCAGGAACCCCAGACCTCTGATGAGGTGGGGGATGAAGACAACCCTCTCCCCAGCATCGGGAGTGGGTATGCGCTGCTTTGGAGCCGGCATGCGAGTGCGGACCTCCGTGGGGATGTACCCCATGCTGCGCAGCTCTAAAATGGTGCCCTCCGTCATGGAGGAAATGGCCCAATGCCCCTTGAGGTTGTTCTCCGCCATTGTTATGAGGAGAGGCGCTAAGGGAGTGGGAAGAGCTCGAGATTGGATCTGAGCGATGGAGCTTGAGAGGCGATAGGCAAGGAAGGAAGGGAGCGTGTTCTCTCTGCTGCTACCCTTTCGCTCTTATATAGGCTGATGAAAAGGCCAAGAGTCCCTCCAGCCGCGCCGTTGAAATCGCCATTACCCGTAAAAGATGTTATTATGCGTATGGGGAGAAACAAAATCTTAATGATATCCCTTAAAAACTGGGCACAATCTCCGTTTTGATGGGACGTACCAGTAAAAGGATTGCTTCGGGTCGTGATTCGAGTGAGCAGTAACTGCTCGCTTGGTCGTGGGTGGTGCCGTTTCAATAAAGTTGTCAGGCTGAGAGCACTGTTCACACCTACGTGGCAGGCCTTTGAGGCTAAGTAATCCCGCGACCTCGGTTGCGGATCATGTTTTTGTTGGGTTCCGAACAAGAGATACCACCCCTTCGAGGTGTGGTCGGTGGCGGCCACGAATAAAGAAAAAGTATCAACAGAAAGGGGGGAACTCGTCTGTCAAGCCAGAGACTCCGGATCAGAAATTGTTGAAGGCAAAGGGGTCGTCCTCGGCATAGAAGACTAGTTCGGGGGCTACTGACGGTGTCCTGGACTATGGGGTACTAACCTAATCGGCCCATAGTCCTCGGGCTGGGCCCGAAGGCCCTCGTTCTCATTTAGATGGACTCCGGAAGCCACAACATGATCAAGACTGTACCTGTCCAAGACTTGGAATATACCCCAAGACATCTCCCGCTGCCTCCATACGCATCCCTGGATACCGACCATGTAACCCTAGATGCCCTACCTGGCATGTATATAAGCCGGGGGTTTAACCTGTAGAGTAAATGGAATCACAATTACCATCCACCTTGCACTAGGGTTAGACTTCTCCTTACGATCTCGAGGTAGATCAAGCTTGTACTCGATACTTCATCATCAATATAATCAAAGCAGGACGTAGGGTATTACCTCTTCGAGAGGGCCCGAACCTGGGTAAATGTCGTCTCCTTCGTCCCTGTTACCATTGATCCGAGATCGACAGCTCGGGACCCCCTACCCCGAGGTCTGCCGGTTTTTACACTGACATGATGGCATTCATGTTTACCTCTTCTTTAACTTTCATCACGAAGATAAGTTCATTAAGCTTAGCTGTCAACTCCGTGCTACTTTCTTCTATCGTGTTCACCCTCTTGGTGGCTCTTTCAATATGCCATTGGGCATGGTTTTCTTGCATATCATCAAGTAATTTCTTGACATCGTTTATAGGCTTTCCCATGATTGTTCCTCCTGCATTTGTATCAAGCATAGTTTTTGACATGTGATTTAAGCCATTATAAAACATATGAAGGATTAACAACTCCATTCCATGGTTGGGGCAATTCCTCATAGCTTGTTTCATCCTATCCCACGCAAGTGCTAGTGGCTCACGTTCTTCCTGCTTGAAACCTGTAATCTGAGAACGTAATTGCATAATTTTTGTAGGTGGGCAAAACTTAGATAAAAAACTGCTGCAACAATCAGCCCAAGAAGTAATACTGCCTCTAGGTAGAGCTAGAAGTCATTCTTTTGCTTTTCCTCTCAAGGAGAAAGGAAATAGACTCAATTTTAAAGTGTCAGGGGTCATAATCTCTAATGCGTGTCATGTTGCACAATTTAGCAAAATTATGCAAGTGCATAACGACATCTTCAGAAGCAGAGCCTCCAAATTGGTCCTGTTGAACCAAGGAAACTAAGTTTGGTTTGATCTCGTACTCAGCGGCTGAAACCTCAAGTTGTGCTATTGGTTCACGCATGAAGTTGTTGCTGGGAGTAGTAAAACTCCCAAGATTACAAGCCATGGTAATCTTTTTGGTTTTTTCAACTGACAAGACTTGCAACAAAAATAAAACTTAAATTAAAAACAGAAAAAGTAAAAACAAAAACTGAAACTTAACTTTAACAAAAACTCTAAACACAAAGACTAGGAATACTAAACTCCTCCCCGGCAACGGCGGCAAAAAAGGGCTTGATACCTCCTTTAAGTGATACGGTAATGGAACAGAAAAGTGTATCCCGTGCCTATTTCTCCAGAGGTGACCCTGGGTTATCGAACCCACGAGAGGAAGATTCCCTTGAAGCGATGGCCACAAGCAAGCTTTTGTTAAAGGATCAATTCCAGTTTTTGACCGGATCAATCAAGCGGACAGTGAATCAAACACTTCTAATAAAAATAGGTACGAGTATGAAGTCTTAATGCTTACAACCATGTATTTGTGTTGGCACCAGATATGATCTTAATGTGCGCGCTGGAAGTCACCCATCGAGATGTGCTTGTTATAAACCGAAGTGGGGGATGCGTCCAAATAACATCTTGACCGGCACGAGTCCTGCATCAAGAATCAGTTGTCCTACCGCAGGCCCTATCCGTCGCATGGGGTTGCCTCGATAATTAAGATAATGAAATCGGACAAGAGCTTTGGGCTTTTAATGACAACACCCCATGAATCCCCAAGGATTGGATCTGTGTTACCCGACTAATCCTTACTGTCACCGGTGTTCTGTATAACACTTCACGTTCTTCTTGCTCCTAGCCTCACTGTGCCTCGACCTCCATGATCTGGGGTACCTGCAGGGATGAAGATCGCGGACAAGACAAGAGACATCTACGGAACAATTTTATTTCACACATACGGGATGTTAATTCAAAGCCCTTCCATTGATCCCCACAACAAATATAGAACATTGCAAGGCCTATGCCTCAACCCATACCTTACCGAACTACTCACACATGGAGATCAGATCGCGAGAAGAAAACATTGAAGACCACATGTTGAAGATTGATTGATTGCAAATATGTCATACAATGGATGCCTTGTGCGATGCACGATTACAAGTATGAACTAGATGAGGAAGCACTATGGTGGTGATGGTGGCTATGGAGATGAAAATGGCGGCGGCTAGGGTTTGTGGATGAAGATGAAGATGATGATGTTCTAGCTTCTGTCGACGCTCCCTTGTTGACATTTTGATGGGGGTCCACTTTATAAATGTTGTTTAGATAGACGATTTGCCTCAGTTTCCACGCCATACGGGCGCAAGCGCCCGTATGGAATGTCGTCTTTTGCTCTGCCTTCGCAGAAACACCTCTTGTTGATTCCTTCTTTCTTCATTTCCCTTCCTTTCCATTTCCACACGTGATTTCTTCCCTTTTTTGCCCATTTCCTGTGGAAACACATCAAAGAGAGGATTTATGGAATCCTTTGCATTCATTAGTCATTAGTGGCAATATCGGAGTGAATATCTCTTTTTGAATGAAATATCTCAGTTTAAACTAAGGTAGATGAGTGTAAAAATATCACTCATCAAGCCACACGATCAATCATGAGGATTGTATTGTGTAGGACCATCCAAAAGAAGAGTATGCACTTTGTCTTTGCTTGAGCTCTCCATATTTTGTGTGTAGAGAACTTGTAATGAGACCCAAGAATTGGCTTGTTAGGCTGAGCTGGCGAAGTACTTCCCAGTCGTGTTCCATAGCCATATGATGGAGGTTGGCCTTTGGGTATCAAGCATGACTGGGTTGATGATGGTTGCCAAATCGATGAAGTCATGTAGTTGATCCATCAAGTTTATGTCACTGAGTGGATCTCGATGTCATTCCGTACCTTAACATAGACTATCCTATTCTTATTAGACAAAGTCCTAAAGAGTTGCATGCAATAGGGACGAAGGGCTCCGGATCCGGCCAAGTGTCATGCCAGAAGGTCGTCATTTTCCCGTCTCCAATGGTGATGGTCGTGGAAGTTCTAAACAGCGCCATGTCTGACACGTTGCAAGGGAGCCATGAACCTACTCACGGGCGTCCCGGGTAAGCCACGACCAACACATCCTAACAGTCCTTCAAAACTTGTTGAAGTCCACACTGTCAAGCCCCCTGAGGACTTGGGACGACAAACCATTTTCTAGTTCACCAGCGAGTGCATGCCTCTGGCCGTCTCACTATCCTCACTGCTCCAAACTAAGTCATTAATGATCTTATCAGTTTTGATGTGGGCCCACTGGGCACAGGGATGGCTTGTCATATGGAAGGTGGTCGTCGAGGTGAGGAAAGTGTTACTCTTCTAGCCCTAGAGATGGTCATGCCTGTGACACCCTGGTTTTCGCTCCTCGATTTTTCCTTCGCAGGATTGGACTCCCGTCTTTTTCTTTCGATGTTATTGGATTTTCTCTCGCTCTTGGGTATATGAAGATGGTCATTTAGCCTTGCCTTTCCTATCCAACCAAAGATTCTCTCTAGTCCAACCTTGCCACCCAAGATATATTCTCAGGATTTTGCCACCGAAACCCTACCTTCCAAGTTACCAGAAGGGAAACCCTAATTCCTGTAGTTACAAAGGAAACCCAACTTCCTTTGATCTGTTACCTCCCAAACTTTTCCCAGTGATCATCCCACATCTATTAACCCTCGATATGAAAAAATATTGCCAAGTCATTTGCAATATTTTTCATTTAAAATTAATTCCTTTTTCTGCCAGTTAAAGGAATTAAATCAAGGAAAATATCTATCCATCTCTAAAGTTCATGAAAACTTGTGGATATATTCTTTGTGACCATATTGAGCTCTCTTAAAAATATTGGCCATAATTAAATAAGGGAAATTGCATTTTCCTATTTAAAGCCAATATTGCATTTTGGGCACTTTCCAAAGGAACTACCATTTTGGTAGCCAGGAAAAATCCAAAATAATTTGTGGAGCATCTCCTATCCAGATATTCATCATTTCCATCCAAACCTCAAGTTCCATAGTTCAACTTTTGAGCACATCATCCATTTGCAGATTCTGTCCAGCTTGGACATTTGCAAAGGAAGTGCCTCAGCCCTTGATCCTTTGGAGCTGAGAATTTTCATGGTGGTTAACATTGAGAAATCACTCATGGAAACCAGAAATCAGCTCAATCCAGATATTCAATCTCTCTTAATAATTTTCCTAAGTTTCTGTCCAACAGGGAGCACTGTGAAGGAAGTACCATTTAGGTATATCCAATGGTATGGGATTTCACCAGTGCCTTAATACCCCCAAATCCCTTCCCTACACCAAATTTGGGCCAAATTCATTGACTCATTTGACCACAGCTTCAAAGTCTATTTTCTGGACCAAATTTGGCATTGCAAAGGAAGTGCAGTCAAACTCAGTCCAAATGACTTCAACTTTTTCCAGCACCTACTCCTTTCTGCCATATTTCACATTGACAAGGTTTTAGCCTCAATCCCTTCCCCATTTTACCCTAGTAACTTCTCCAAAATGCTATCCAGAAGCTGTTCTGGATCGTCTTGATCAACCTAGATCTCTCCTGGTCCCTCCAGCGACACATCTTATCCATATGAGCAACGGGGGACGTGTTGGACAAGGTGTGGCAAGCAGGCACGCGCCAGAATAGCCGGTGCGCGTGGTGACCGCGTGAACTGCATGCAGGAACATCGCTCTGTGCGTCCACCGCGTCGGGCAGAACAGCTCGGGCAGCCCCGGCGTGTCCCCTTATGCCGACTAGCTCCGCACCATCCACGCGCCCCTCTTCCAGCAGGTTCCCCCTCCTTCCCTTCCTTGCCGGATGATGACAAGTGCCGCCGTACGCGCACGTGTCACGGCCTTCGTCTTCTTCCCCTGGCTTCTTCCTCCCCGAGCCATCGCATCGCCTTGAATGCCGTCAGGTCGGCCGCTCCGCGATGCCAGCTAGCCGCCACCGTCCCGCATCCGAGCTCTGGAGCTCCGGCCAGCTCAACGCAGTGTCCGTCCGTGTCTGTTTCCCTCACCCAGCTATATAAAGCCCTCCTCGAGCCCCCTTGAACTCACCAGCCTCCTTCTCTCTCCCTCTGGTTCACTCCCGTGGCCCGGCCGATTTCGTCGCCGGAGCCCTCCAATGGCCCGAGGCCACTGCCCACTGCCTCGGCACGCCGCCGCATCTCTGGCCGTCCCCGGACCTCATGCTACCCACCACCAGATACGCCACTTGCCGACGACCTTCCCTGGCCCGTCGCCCACCCCTATAGCCCACTATAGCCATCCAATCGACCGGACCCGCCGCCCACTGCCTACCCTCATCGCCGCACTCTGATGACCCACAAGTATAGGGGATCAATCGTAGTCCTTTCGATGAGTAAGAGTGTCGAACCCAATGAGGAGCAGAAGGAAATGACAAGCGGTTTTCAGCAAGGTATTCTCTGCAAGTACTGAAAGTAGCGGTAATAGATAGTTTTGATAGCAAGATAATTCATAACAAGTAACATGAAATAACGATAAAAAAAAGTGCAGCAAGGTGGCCCAATCCTTTTTGTAGAAAAGGACAAGCCGGAATGAACTCGTATAATAAGCAAAGCGTTCTCAAGGACACATGGGAATTTCATCTAGTCACTTTCATCATGTTTGTTTGATTCACGTTCGCTACTTTGATAATTTGACATGTGGGTGGACCGGTGCTTGGGTGCTGTTCTTACTTGAACAAGCCTCCCACTTATGATTACCCCCTCTCACAAGCATCCGCAACTATGAAAGAAGAATTAAGATAACTCTAACCATAGCATCAAACATATGGATCCAAATCAGCCCCTTATGGAATAGCACATAAACTAGGGTTTAAGCTTCTATCACTCTAGCAACCCATCATCTAATTACTACTCCACAATATCTTCCCTTAGGCCCAAAGATGGAGAAATGTCATGTAGTCGACGTTCACACGACACCACTAAAGGAAGCAACAACACACATATCATCAAAATATCGAACGAATACCAAATTCACATGATTACTTATGACAAGACTTCTCCCATGTCCTCAAGAACAAAAGTAACTACTCACAAATCATATTCATGTTCAAGATCAGAGGGGTATTGAATAGCATTAAGGATCTGAACATATAATCTTCCACCAAATAAACCAACTAGCATCAACTACAAGATGTAATCAACACTACTAGCAACCCACAGGTACCAATCTGAGGTTTTGAGACAAAGATTGAATATAAGAGATGAACTAGGGTTTGAGATGAGATGGTGCGGGTGAAGATGTTGATGAAGATTGGTCTTCCATGATGAGAGGATCATTGGTGATGTCGCTGGCTTCAATTTCCCCCTCTCGGAGGGAAGTATCCCCGGCGGAATCGCTCCGCCGGAGAGCAAAATAGCTCCTGCCCAGGCTCTGCCTCGAGATGGCGGTGCTTCATCCCGAAAGCCTTCTCTTGATTTTTTCTAGGGAAAATGGCTTCATATAGCAGAAGGAGGGGGCCGGACGCCAGCTGTGGACCCCACAAGGCATCAGGGCGCGCCCAGGGGGGCCGCGCCCTGTTGCCGTGTGGGCAATTGGTGGGTCCCCTCTGGTATCTATTTTCTCCAGTATTTTTTATATATTCAATAAAAAATCTCCGTGAAATTTCAGGTCAATTGGAGCTCTGTAGATTAGGTATCTCTGATGTGGCTATTTCTGGTCCAGAATTCCAGCTGCCGGCATTCTCCCCCTTCATGTAAATCTTGCAAATTAAGAGAGAAAAGGCATAAGAATTGTACCATGAAGTGAAATAATGATCAAAAACATAATAAATAATAGTAGGAAATCATGATGCAAATTGGACGTATCAACTCCCCCAAGCTTAGACCTCGCTTGCCCTCAAGCAAAAAGTCGGAATCGATAATCATGACCACATGTTTATAGAGGGAGACGTCAAAATAAAATAAAATACGGACATGAAGCATCATGATCTTTATTATAACAGTAGTATATCATCATAAAATTTCTCATGAAAAACTGACAATTCATCCACAAGTTAAAGTATGAACCATAAACCAAATTGAAAACTAACAAACTATGATCTCAGTCACAGATGCAATTGCAATTCATCATATTATCAGAAAGAGTCTATGTAAGAGCTTTGATTAGCAAGTTCATATACTCAACTATCATTTAGTCTTCTATGATTGCTGACACTCACGTCATACTTATGGGGCAAAAGTTTCAGTCGAACACATAGAAAGATAGGGGCTTATAATTTTGCCTCCCAACGTATTTACCTCAAGGGTAATGTCAACAATAATAACTCATGGTCACCTATATTCAACTGGATATATATGCATGGATCAATCCCCACCACATGATGTTTGCCAAAAGAGAAAATAAAACGGAATAGAGAAGAATACTATTGACTCTTGCATGAAAGTAAGTACATAAAGTAAAAGATAGGCCCTTCACAGAGGGAAGCATAGGTTGTCATGCGCTTTTTGTTTTTAAATGTGCAAGCTCTTAATGTAAAGGAACGTCACTTTATATTGCCCCTTGTGATAGCGACCTTTATTATGCAGTCTGTCGCTTTTATTGCTCCACCATCACAAGATCGTACAAAGCTTATTTTCCCTTACAATAAAAGTTCATACATGTTTAGGAGCAATTTTTATTGCTTTGCACCGATGACAACTTACTCAAAGGATCTTATTCAATCCATAGGTAGATATAGTGGACTCTCATGGCATGAAACTGGGTTTAAGGGTTTTTGGATGCACAAGTAGTATCTCTACTTGGTGCGGATTTTTGGCTAGCAAAGATAGGGGGCAAACACCACATGTTAGAGGATCCAAAACAATATAACTTCTATGTGAATATAAGCAAACATGACTCAATACGTTGTCTTCCTTGTCCAATGTCGACTAATTGACATAGAATATTTGATGGGGGCTCACAATCATAAAAGATGTCCAAGATAGTGTATTTATATGTGAGACCTCTCTTCCTTTATTACTTTTTCATGAATTGCTACAATGACCAATGCTATGTTTGCCAACTTCCAACAAGTTTTATCAATTATACTTCTTTTATGTGAAGTCATCACTCCCCATGGGATTAGCATATGACTTTATTTTTATTTCTTTCCTTATTTCTAAGATTGGATCATCAAAGATAAAACACTCAACTCAAACTACTCTTTATTATATATCTTTCACACATGATTACATAGATAGATAAATCACAAAGCAAGCACTCAAAACTAAATCATACTAAAGCTTTGTTCCTCTAAATCACGAAATAACTAAGGATCGAACTAAGATAGATAACGATGATAAAAAGTGAAGATGATACGATACCGGGGCGCCTCCCCCAAGCTTGGCACAAGCCAAGGGGAGTGCCCATACCCATGTACTCAAGTCTCCTTCTTTGGTGATGGTGGTGATGGTGAGGTAGCCTTGTCCTTCAACTTCAGCAAGTACTCCAGATTACGATTGATCCTTCGAAGGGGATGATTCTGCTCTTCTAACACAATAACTTCATGAGTAAGCGAAGTATTCTGAGCACAAATTGCTTCAAAAACTTTTAGTGTATCAATTTTAGATGGGGGAAATTTATCATAAAGGGTTTGCCATGAATCTTCCTTTTTCGTAGGCTCCTCCTTATGCATGGCTTGATCTTCTTCCCTTCAAATCCGGTCCTCCATGACCTTTCCGGGCTCCTCCTCCATAGCCGTGTCCTCCTCTCTGGACGACCACTCATAATATGTTTCGCTGAAAGGATGTTTGCCGGGTGAAGGTTGAACAATCCGGTGCTTGGTGCGAAGTCTTCGGGGAGCCATGGTGATCTAGATCTGCTAGAAAAATAGCCCAAAAAAAGAACAGAGGAGAAACTTGCGATACGGTGGTCAAAACATACGGGAGTATATATAAAGAATTTTTATCTTGCGAAACAAGCATACAGGAGGAAAACGGAGTCGGGAAGGCACACGTGGGGTCCACAAGGCATCACGGTGCGCCCAAGGGGGGGGGGGTCGCGCCCTGTTGCCTTGTGGGCGACACGTGGGTCCCCTCAGCTGTTTCTTATTTTTGTAATTTTTCTAATATTCCAAAACTGACAGAAATAATTTTTATGGAATTTTTGGAGTCGGTTTACTTACCGTATCACATACCTACCCCTTTTCAGGGTTCTGGAGCGTTCCGGAAGGACTCTTCTATGTGCTCTTACGGTGTAATTGTTTCAATAATATTAGTTTCAACATTAATGGGAGTACCTGAAATATAGTGCTTAATTCTTTGCCCATTCACCACTCTCGGATTATTGCCTTCGGAGTTATTTATTTTGATGGCTCCGGAGCGATAAACTTCTTCGATGACATATGGCCCCTCCCATTTAGAGAGAAGTTTTTCTGCAAAGAATCTCAAACGAGAATTGTATAATAGAACATGAGCACCTACTTTGAATTCCTGTTTTTGAATTCTTTTGTCATGCCATCTTTTAACTTTTTCTTCAAACAACTTAGCATTATCATAGGCTTGGGTCCTCCATTCATCTAAGGAGCTAATATCAAATAACCTCTTCTCACCGGCAAGTTTAAAATCATAATTAAGTTCTTTAATTGCCCAATAAGATTTATGTTCTAATTCAAGAGGTAAATGACATGCTTTTCCATAAACCATTTTATACGGAGACATACCCATAGGATTTTTATATGCAGTTCTATAAGCCCATAATGCATCATCAAGTTTCTTAGACCAATTCTTTCTGGATCTATTGACGGTCTTTCGCAAAATCAATTTTATTTCTCTATTAGTTAATTCAACTTGACCACTAGACTGACGATGATAAGGAGATGCAATTCTGTGGTTAACATCATATTTAGCAAGCAACTTACGGAAAGCACCATGAATAAAATGTGAACCACCATCAGTCATTAAATATCTAGGGACTCCAAACCTCGGGAAAATAACCTCTTTAAGCATTTTAATAGAAGTGTTATGATCAACACTACTAGTTGGAATAGCTTCTACCCACTTAGTAACATAATCAACAGCAACTAAAATATGAGTATACCCATTGGATTTAGGAAATGGTCCCATATAATAAAAACCCCAAACATCAAATGGTTCAATAACAAGTGAATAATTCATTGGCATTTCCTGACGTCTACCAACATTACCAATTCTTTGACATTCATCACAAGAAAGGACAAACTTACATGCATCTTTGAAAAGAGTAGGCCAATAAAAACCAGATTGCAATACCTTGTGTGCAGTTCGGTCTCCCGCATGGTGTCCTCCATATGCCTCGGAGTGACACTTATGTAGGATTTGTTCATGTTCATGCTCAGGTACACAACGTCTAATGATACCATCTACTCCCTCTTTATATAGATGTGGGTTATCCCAAAAGTAATGTCTTAAATCAAAGAAAAACTTTTTCTTTTGTTGATATGTAAAGCTAGGTGGTATGTATTTAGCAACAATGTAATTAGCATAGTCTGCATACCAGGGAGTACTATGAGAAGCATTTATCACAGCTAATTGTTCATCAGGAAAATCATCATTAATAGGAAGTGGGTCATCAAGAACATTTTCCATTCTAGACAAATTATCTGCTACGGGATTCTCAGCTCCCTTTCTATCAATAATGTGCAAGTCAAATTCTTGTAGAAAAAGAACCCACCTAATAAGTCTAGGCTTAGCATCTTTCTTTTCCATAAGGTATTTAATAGTAGCGTGATCAGTGTGAACAGCGACTTTGCAATCAACAATATAAGATCTAAATTTATCACATGCAAACACAACTGCTAAAAATTCTTTCTCAGTGGTAGCATAATTTCTTTGAGCAATGTCGAGAGTTTTACTAGCATAATGGATTACAGTTAATTTCTTATCAACTCTTTGTCCTAGTACAGCTCCAACAGCATAATCACTAGCATCACACATAATTTCAAAGGGTAGGTTCCAATCAGGTGGTTGAACAATAGGTGCAGAAATTAAGGCTTTCTTAAGTATTTCAAAGGCTTTACATAATCATCATCAAAAACGAATGGAACATCTTTTTGCAAGAGATTGGTAAGAGGTCTAGAAATTTTAGAGAAGTCTTTTATAAACCTTCTATAGAAACCAACATGACCAAGGAAACTTCTTATACCTTTGATATCTTTAGGACATGGCATTTTCTCAATAGCATCAACTTTAGCTTTATCAACTTCAATACCTCTTTTATAAATTTTATGCCCAAGGACTATACCTTCATTCACCGTAAAGTGGAAGTTCTCCCAATTCAAGACAAGATTAGTTTCTTCACATCTCTGCAAAACTCGATCAAGGTTGCTTAAGCAATCATCAAAGGAAGTTCCATAAACGGAGAAATCATCCATGAAAACCTCAACAATCTTTTCACAAAAATCAGAGAATATAGTGGTCATACATTTTTGAAAGGTAGCAGGTGCAGTACATAAACCAAAAGGCATACGACGATAAGCATAAGTTCCAAAAGGACAAGTAAATGTGGTTTTCTCTTGATCTTCAGGTGATACAGGTATTTGAGAAAAACCAGAATAACCATCTAGGAAACAAAAGTGTGTATGCTTAGACAATCTTTCTAACATTTGATCAATAAAAGGAAAGGGGTAATGATCTTTCCTAGTGGCTTTGTTTAATTTCCTGAAATCAATTACCATCCTATAACCAGTTACAATTCTCTGTGGGATAAGTTCATTTTTATCATTAGGAGCAACGGTAATACCTCCTTTCTTAGGAACACAATGAACAGGACTTACCCATCTACTATTAGATATGTGATAAATTATACCTGCTTCCAGAAGCTTTAATATTTCAGTTCTTACAACATCCTTCATTCTAGGATTCAGCCTTCTTTGATGATCAACAACGGGTTTAGCATCTGGCTCCATACGAATTTTATGCTGACATAGAGTGGGACTAATGCCTTTAAGATCATCAAGAGTATATCCAGTAGCAGCACGATGCTTCCTCAGAGTTTTAAGTAATCTCTTTTCTTCATGCTCTGAAAGGTTAGCACTAATAATAACAGGATATATCTTCTTTTCATCAAGATAAGCATATTTAAGAGTATCAGGTAATTTCTTCAATTCAAACACAGGATCACCCTTGGGTCGAGGTGGATCTCCCAAGGTTTCAACAGGAAAATTATGTTTCAGGATAGGTGCTTGTTTAAAGAATAATTCATCTATTTCATTTCTTTCATTCATATGCATGTCATTCTCATGCTCAAGCAAATATAGTTCTAATGGATCAGTAGGAGGCACAACAATAGAGGCAAGACCAATAATTTCATCTTTACTAGGCAATTCTTTATCATGAGGTTGTCTACGAAACTTAGAGAAATTAAACTCATGAGACATCTCACCAAAATTAACAGTAACAATTTCTTTAGTGCAATCAATCTTAGCATTAACAGTATTCAAGAAGGGTCTACCAAATATAATGGGACAAAAATCATCTTGTGGTGACACAAGAACAAGAAAATCAGTAGGGTATTTGATCTTACCACACAAGACTTCAACATCTCTAACAATCCCAAGTGGTGAAATAGTGTCTCTATTTGCAAGCTTAATAGTAAAATCAATATCTTCAATCTCAACAGGTGCAATATCATTCATAACTTCTTGATAGAGAGTAAACAGAATAGCACTGTCGGAAGTGGGGCTCCGGGGACCCAAAGGTTCGAACACTAGGGTGAGCTTGTTCTACCTACCTCGTCTCCTACCACGGCTAAGCGACGGCGAGGCGACGGTGAGAGCGTGACAGCGAGGGACGGGGCGAGGACTCAGCGGTTTACCTAGGTTCGGGCCACCTTGCGGTGTAAGACCCTACTCCTGCTTGTCTGATATTGCTCTGGTGCGTGTGTGAGTACAAGGTTGAGGTTGGTCAGAACAAGAGCCGACCCTCCTCTCTCTAGAACCGATCTCTCTCTCTACAACGGTTGCTCTGCCCTTTATATCGGCCATGGTCCTCTTCCCCCTGGAAACTTAGGCGGGAAGGGTTGCCACACTTGGCGATTTTGAAGGGGGACAGGCGCTCAGGCTATCCTGACTAAAGGTGGTCTCCGCCTGCCAAAGCATGAACCATGACGCGCCGGTGGGCTCGGTGATGACCTCCGCCCTGCGCGCCCGTCGTCTTGGTCTTCCTTTGCCGATCGGGCAACCCTTGGGGTTGCTTTGGAGAGTAGATAGCTGGCCCTGCTCCCCTAACACAAAAGAGGAAACCATCTTCATCCGTGCCTGCTGGCGCGGCTTCTGTTGCCGTTCGCCGCCGCGCGCGTCACCCACGTGACGGGCTCCAGGCCGTGCGGCAAGGCGGACAACCTTCGTCTCGAGCGTCTGCGGGAGGGGGCCTCGGGAGGCCACCTCGGAAAGCCGCCTCACGAGGCCACTCGGGAAGCCGCCTAGCGAGAGGACCTTGCGAGACCGTTGATGGTGGTGCCGAGCGTTGCTTGCTACTCCCTGAGGAGGGGGCCTCAGGAGGCCAGGGCCTCATGAGGGGTCTTGGTGAGAGTTCGGTGGTGATGGCCCGCTGGGCCCATGCCAGGCGTTGCTCCCTGGGCCAAAGGCAGACGGGCCTGGATACCCCGGCTTCCATGGGCCCGACAAGCACTCACACTAGCACCAATATCACATAAACCATGATAGCAATGATCTCCAATTTTAACAGATATAACAGGCATGCCAACTACAGGTTTGTTTTTATCTTTAGGATCTGGCTTAGCAATTCTAGTTGCTTCATCACAAAAATATATGACATGTCCATCAATATTATCAACCAAAAGATCTTTAACCATTGCAACACTAGGTTCAACTTTAATTTGTTCAGAAGGTCTAGGTGCCCTAATATTACTCTTATTAACCACAGTTGAAGCTTTAGCATGTTCCTTAATCCTAACAGGGAAAGGAGGTTTCTCAATAGAAGCAGTAGGCACAACTAGATCAACATGGTAAACAATTGTTTCTTCTTTAACACCAACAGGTTCTTCTTTCAATTCAATAGGTGGATGATATTTAAACCATTTCTCCTCAGGGAGATCAACATGAGCAGCAAAAGATTCACAAAAGGTAGCTACTATCTCAGAGTCAAGTCCATATTTAGTACTAAACTTACGAAAATCATCAGTTTCCATAAAAGATTTAACACAATCAAACTCAAGACTTATACCTGACTCATTACCATTGTCGATTTCCCAATCTTCATAATTGCGTTTAATTCTTTCAAGAAGATCCCATCTGGATTCAATAGTTTTCTTCATAAAGGAACCAGCAGAAGAAGTATCGAGCATGGATTGATCATTATGAGAAAGCCGAGCATAAAAGTTTTGAAGAATTGTTTCTCTTGAGAGCTCATGATTGGGGCATGTGTGCAGCATATACTTAAGCCTCCCCCAAGCTTGAGCGATACTTTCTCCTTCACGAGGCCAAAAATTATATATATAATTCCGATCACGATGAACCAAATGCATAGGATAAATTTTTTGGTGGAATTCCAGCTTCAACCGGTTCCAGTCCCTTGTTTAAGTATCATCACATAGCCTATACCATGTCAATGACTTTCCCTCCAAAGATAAAGGGAATACTTTCTTCTTAACTCCATCTCCGGATAAACCTGCAAGCTTAAACAATTGTCGGGGCCGGATTTCCGGGACACGATATCCCAGAATTTAACCCCTCGTGCCGTTACCAGCCCCAGGATTACTGTTACTGGTGGACACGTCCTTGTTACAGATTACCAAGCAATTACAAGAATTGGATACAAGACCATAAAGGTCTAATGATACAACAATGATTTCTGGTGAAGGGTGACGAAAGCGACTCGTGGTTCTCCAAAGCCGATGGGGCTCCATTCCCACAGGAACTGCTGACCCGGATAATTCCTATTCCGCGTGGCTGCTACCCTAGGCTCCGCATACATGCCGTTGTAGTACTCCTCGTTTAAATCCTAACCTGGCCAATTAAATAGCCAGGGACAAGCCAGTGAGTACGTTTGAATGTACTCGCAAACATTATGAACAAAAGATATACCGAAAGCATCTATTCATGATGAATTAAATTATATGCATATGCTGACCGATATTAAATCATGACATGATAAATATTAATACGGTGCAGAAGAATAAATATATCATGTTAGTAATAAATTAAGGAAAATGAAATGGAACATCAGGCGTTGGACCGCCCGAGGATTTCCAAGAAGAATGCCAAACGGGTGTCTGAAAGCGACGCCTCGAGAGGTCTTGAAAAGAAATGCCAAACGGGTGTCTAAATGCGACACCTCGAGAGGTCTTGAAGAGAAATGCCAAACGGGTGTCTAAAAGCGACGCCTCGAGAGGTCTTGAAAAGAAATGAGTATCTCAGGTAGTCTAGCCATCCCAAGAGATACCCAGAAAAGAAAATGAATATCTCGGGTAGTCTAGCCATCCCAAGAGATATTCAAAAATAAAATAAAAATGAGTATCTCGGGTAGTCTAGCCATCCCAAGAGATACCCAGAAAAGAAAATGAATATCTCAGGTAGTCTAGCCATCCCAAGAGATATTCAAAAATAAAATAAAAATGAGTATCTCGAGTAGTCTAGCCATCCCAAGAGATACACAGAAAAGAAAATGAATATCTCGGGTAGTCTAGCCATCCCAAGAGATATTCAGAAAGAAAATAAAACTGAGTATCCGGGTAGTCTAGCCATCCCATGAGATACCCAGAAAAACACATAAAAGAAAAGGTTAGTCCATAATAGTATTCATGTTAACAATAATATTCACGATAGCATCAGTAGTGACAATAATTATCCTGCAAAAATATATCATGCTCAATTTTTAGTTATTCCTCCGAAGACCGACACTAAGACCGACACTTGACCAACCCAGACTGTAGTCCTTAACCGCGGACACGGCTATTCGAATAGATATAACTCTGCAAAGGGTGTACTCTTTACCCACGAGTATAGGATTTCTTTAGCCAACACCGAGACGCTGACTAATTCCCATTACGGTCTTTGGGTTGAAAACACACCTGACCAGCACACACCAGATTAACTTTCCGGATGCCAGGAATCACCCAAAGCATTGTTCAAGAAAAACTCTAAGACGGGGAGACCATCGTCTCGAATAGCATGGGATCACTATTAATACGCGCGGATTACAAGGGGTGCCCCCCTCTCGGCCCAGCCGGATACACCCATGCCCCCTAACCCGATGACTGGCATTATAACCAGTACCTGGAAACCTTCATCGCGGCCTCTCTGTACAGTGTGTGCAGGGAAAGGGGTTAACAACTTACTGAACCGCACCCTACCTGTGGCAGGGACAAGTGGTAGCACGAAACAAGTATGGCGGTTACCGGTGACAAGACTCGATCTACGGTCGACTCAGGAGGTTTATAATTCCTGCAGTGATTAGCACAATAAATTTTCTTGGTAATACCCAACAGGGTCACCAACTGGCATGTCCCAACATGCCCTCACTGATCATTCTCGTCTCAACGAGAATTCAGTCTCACAGTCACTTTTCTCGTGACTGATTCTTTCCTGCAGATTAGCCCGGACCAACATATGTATATGTGACATGTGAAAATGACCATATTCGCTCATACTTAAATGAAGATCAAATATTATCAGGGGATCATGCATGCATAGCTAGCAATATGCAAACTTTATTTGAATTCAACATATTCATGAATCCATTATTCTTGCCACAATTAACCATGCATTCACCATATCAAGTGTTCAATATGCTTGCCTTGAGCATGCAGAAAGATTGGGTGCACTCCAAAAGTTTTGAAAATTCTCTTCCCTCCATTTTCCTATTTTCAAAAATATTGAAATTACCACATAAACTTGAAACAGTAAAAAAAAGTTGTTTAGAAAATTTTGAAATAAATACTAAAATAAACTAGATGAAAGATAAGGAATTTCAGAAAAAGAATCAAGTTATTTGGAGTTCAGATGATTTTTCTAGGGAATTTCTAAGCTAAAAAAAATAAAGAAATGGACTATTTAATAACTCCAACAGAGACAAGGCTTAGGAAAAATGTTCACCCTAGCTGGATTAATAGAGCATGATTTTAGGAGTATGTAGAAATTTGAATCATCAAATTTGGTTTGGAAATGATGGCTGTGGAATTATTTGAAATCTACTGGAAAAAGGAAAATAAAAAAGAGCAGAAGTGCGCCCTGAGCGCTGTTTAGCCGTCTGACGCTACAGGGTCAGGCCCAGCTGCTCAGCCGCGCGGAAAGGCTGCGACGTCAAAGGCATATTCCTAGGAATACGTTTTTCCCGCGCGAAAACGGCTTTGGAAAAGCCCGTCTCCACTTTCGGCCGGCTCAGCGCGGTTTCGGTCATTGACAGTGGGCCCCACCTGGCCCTCTCCCTCCTCTTCTCTGGCCGAACAAGGGAGGTACGCCGAAGACGATAGCCGGAGAACGGCGGCTCCCCCCGGGGATTTGCGGGCATGGGTGACCTCAGGAGGTCTTGGCGATCCCGACGAGGTATGGCTTGGTCGTCGGGGAGCCCTAACTTGCCGGCGGCGAGGACTCCCGACCGCTCCGGCGGAAGCGATTTTGGGGCTTTTGCCTACGGGCCACTTCCGGCGAAATTGACGAAGGGGATGGATTAGTAGGGGCTAGAGGGATCTGTAGGTGAGGATAATGGAGAGGGAGGGGCTTTAGAGACGACGGATTTGATAGAAGAGTGGCGGCGGGAAATGGAGAAGACGACCGTCCCCGGCTCATTTCGTTGCTCGGGAGGGTATCTGGAGGAAGGAGGAGAGGTTGCCGTCACGAGGGGGTGCCCGGGGCGGCCTTTTATAGGCAGGCGAGGTCGGTGTGCAGCTTCCAGAGAATGGCCACGGTGGCCGTCGCCATTACTATGCCGGAATGGTGGTTGTGGGCGGTGGCGAGGCAGCTAAGGCCGGTGGAGAGGTAGGTGGCATGCAGTGATGTCCCAGGTGCGCTAGTTGGCTCGCGGAGTGGACACGTGTCTTGGGTAGAGACGTGGCCGAGACGGAGGCAATGGGCGACGGGGCTGGTCGGCGGTGGTCAGTGCCAGAGGTTAAGGGAGGGTGTCGGCAAGGTTGGTGGGTCTATGGCGATGCCGTCTAGGTAGCTGCGGGGGTCGGGGAGGCAGCAGGGCAGCGGCAGGGCTCGGTGCCGATGCGATGCAAAACACGCGCTCTGGCCATGCCCTGTGCACGCACACAACACGTTCGGTGAAATGCCAGGGCCACCTAGCTTGGCCCAATTGTGCTCAAACTTGGCAGGTTGGTGTTTACTAAGGTGGTGAGAAGGGTAGACATGCTGGATTGGCCAGATGATCAAGTTTCTAATACAGTTCAAAGGAGTTGCAAGATTCTGCCATGCACACAATGTGCTTGACAAAATGCTAGGGCAATCTAGGAAATTTTGCTGGGTGTGAAACTTGCCAGGATGGTGTCTCTTTGAATGGTAGAGATTGTGGTGGAGTTGGTTTGACCAAAAGAAAAACTTGTTAGTGCAAGTTTTGGAGATATTCAGTTCTGGATCCAAAGTTGGAGGATTTATTTGGTGGGTTTGCAAGATGCAAATGGAGTTGATCTCCTGAACTTAAGGGTTTGGTTGGAAGGACTATAAGTGGGAAAAAATTTAGAATTGTTGGAGCAAGAAAAATTGAGGTTGTAGTTAAAATTCTAGAATGGAACAAAATTAAAAAGAGGATGTTGTGCTCAAAATTTTCAAAAGACCAGGATGGGTTTTTGTATAAAAGTGATTTATAGGCATCACATGACCCCTCATATTTTTGTGGAATTTTTAAAGAATTAATTAAAATAGTTGTAGTGCAACAGAAGCATTTCACAAATTGAAAATGCTATTAAAAGAATTGTTTTGAGGCAAATTTTATTATGAAAAATATTTCCTACTATTATTTAAAATATAAATGAAATGTTTTAAGAAAACTCCCAAAGTCCACAATATTTTGCAAAAATTTCTATATGGAGGGAAGAATTTTGGAAAACAGAAACAGAAAATACTCGGAAATTAATAAAAGACCTAGTTTAATTCAAAATTTTATTTCTGGCCAGTTTTTTTTACTCAATAAAAATATGGTTAAATTTTTGGGGTGTTACAACAATCCACAAATTTCATCCACGTAGATCAAGTGCATATCAGGATGTACCGTTCCATCTCCTGCATAAGGATTAGCTAGCAGTTTCTCTATCATACCCGAAGGAATTTCATAACAAATATTTTCAGTAGGTTCAATAGGTTGAGGGGCAACTCTTATTGCTTCCGGTCGAGGTGAAGATGCCCAGAACAAGCCCCTCAAAGTATTACTTTCCATAATGACAAGTGACAATAAATTTCAGCACGTAATATAAATGTTTCCTTACCAAATTCCACTCACCAAAGGCGCTTCACTCCCCGGCAACAGCGCCAGAAAAGAGTCTTGATGACCCACAAGTATAGGGGATCAATCGTAGTCCTTTCGATAAGTAAGAGTGTCAAACCCAACGAGGAGCAGAAGGAAATGACAAGCGGTTTTCAGCAAGGTATTCTCTGCAAGTACTAAAAGTAACGGTAACAGATAGTTTTGATAGCAAGATAATTCGTAACAAGTAATAACGGTAACAAAAAGTGCAGCAAGGTGGCCCAATCCTTTTTGTAGCAAAGGACAAGCCGGAACGAAATCGTATAATAAGCAAAGCATTCTCGAGGACACATGAGAATTTCATCTAGTCACTTTCATCACGTTTGTTTGATTCGCATTCGCTACTTTGATAATTTGATATGTGGGTGGACCGGTGCTTTTGTGCTGTTCTTACTTGAACAAGCCTCCCACTTATTATAACCCCCTCTCGCAAGCATCCGCAACTATGAAAGAAGAATTAAGATAACTCTAACCATAGCATGAAACATATGGATCCAAATCAGCCCCTTACGGAATAGCGCATAAACTAGGGTTTAAGCTTCTGTCACTCTAGCAACCCATCATCTAATTACTACTCCACAATGCCTTCCCTTAGGCCCAAAGATGGTGAAGTGTCATGTAGTCGACGTTCACACGACACCACTAAAGGAAGCAACAACATACATATCATCAAAATATCGAACGAATACCGAATTCACATGATTACTTATGACAAGACTTCTCCCATGTCCTCAAGAACAAAAGTAACTACTCATAAATCATATTCATGTTCAAGATCAGAGGGGTATTGAATAGCATTAAGGATCTGAAAATATAATCTTCCACCAAATAAACCATCTAGCATCAACTACAAGATGTAATCAACACTACTAGCAACCCACATGTACCAATCTGAGGTTTTGAGACAAAGATTGAATACAAGAGATGAACAAGGGTTTGAGATGAGATGGTGCTGGTGAAGATGTTGATGAAGATTGGTCCTCTCACGATGAGAGGATCGTTGGTGATGTCGATTGCTTCGATTTCCCCCTCCCGGAGGGAAGTATCCCCGATGGAATCGCTCCGCCGGAGAGCAAAATAGCTCCTGCCCAGGTTCCGCCTCGACACGGCAGCGCTTCATCCTGAAAGCCTTCTCTTGATTTTTTTCTAGGGGAAATGGCTTCATATAGCAGAAGGAGGGGGCCAGACGCCAGCTGTGGGCCCCACACGGCATGAGGGCGGGCCCAGGGGGGCCGCACCCTGTTGCCTTATGGGTAACTGGTGGATCCCCTCTGGTATCTATTTTCTCCAGTATTTTTTATATATTCAATAAAAAATCTCTGTGAAATTTCAGGTCAATTGGACCTCTGTAGATTAGGTATCTCTGATGTGGCTATTTTAGGTCCAGAATTCCAGCTGCCGGCATTCTCCCCCTTCATGTAAATCTTGCAAATTAAGAGAGAAAAGGCATAAGAATTGTACCCTGAAGTGAAATAAGGATCAAAAACATAATAAATAACAGTAGGAAATCATGATGCAAATTGGACGTATCACACTCCCAGCCACCCCCGCCACCTGTGCTACCCACCACCGGATGCGCCGCTCGCCAGTGCGCTCGCGGTCCACTCGCCCGCCCGAGAGACCCACCGGAACGTCGCCGGCCTCCAGACCTCGAGCTCCCAGCCGCGGGGTCGAGCAGGAGGAGAGGAGGAGGAAGAAGAAGAAAGGAGGAGGAGAGAGAGAAAGCCGGTGGGGCCCGGCTGTAAGTGACCCAGTGGCCGGGCCCAGCGTTTAAATGGAGACGTATTTGCAAAAATACGTTTTTCCCTTAAGAAGGCGCACTGGGCCATGGCTTCGGGCGAAAATGCGCCTCCCCTTCATTGAAAACGTATTTCCTGAAAGGCGCCTTCGGTCTCAGCCCAGCGCTGAAAGGGTTAAATTGCAGACGTTCACTGGTTAAGGGCAAAAATAAACAGGATCTGTTTGCTTTCTGCCTAACGAGTGAACGGCCACAACTTTTTAACCGTGACTCCGATTCAGGTGATTCCAAAGCCCACGATCTCTATTCGTCGAGCCTGTCCCGACGGTATCATTTTCACAATGCCGACACATTCTAAAAATGGCCATTTTGCCCTGCCGTCTATTCAGCCATTTCTGGAGGGAAACTTTTCCGGCAACTCCGTCCGCGAGACGATAGCACTTCTTTCTGCTGAACTCTTCGACCCCCAGGCAAGCCAACCATCTGATATATGCCCTAAAGCATTGCTCTGTGTTATTGTTATGTGTTTAACTTAATAAACATGTCTGCGCTAGAAATACTTAAACTCCTGTTAGTTTATATTCATTGTTTACATTACCTGATAATGTTTGTCATTACCGCACTAGTGACTCGTATATAGAGCAACATGGAGATAGGTTGATAAGTTTTCATCGTTGTTATATTAGGCATCACCACTGTTATTGGAATGTTAAGAAATGTGACTTGATAATGACAACCTCCTCCGTCGAATGGATCGAGTCATAGTGCCACTGAACCGAACTTTCCAAGTGCAGCCACATTTGCCAGTATGGGACGGCCTTGACTTGGTATGTTGTCTTGCCTCTTATTGGTACAACCAAAGAGGGAAGGTTATGCGTGCGTGCTACCCTGGCCCGGTAGGCGGCGATAACCTTGTGAGCCCAAGTTGTTAAGCCGGCGTCCCAATTTGGGACAGTTTAGTGTGGCCACGACGGTGGCAGGTGTCAGGAGTTACACAGGGGCCACCCAGGACAGGACCCGGAAAGGGTATGATTGTCGGTGGGACCGTAAGAGTGCTGGGCAATAGACAAGTTTTGTTGGAGGAGCACCGGTCCACCCGAATGGGAACATGTGCTAAAGTGCAAGGCCGGGACCTCCATGGTGTGGGTAAAGTGCGCAACCTCTGCAGAGTGTAAATCTTTTTGAATAGCCGCGTCCTCAGTCATGGGACACAGTTTGTACTAGGTCACACTATTTGGTCTGTGTCGAGTCTGAAGGAACAAACCATATGATGTTAATAATGAACCAGAGAAAGGTAAGCTTTGTCTGACTTGCAGTGCAGACGCGTGGACATCGGTTGATGTCAGGAATATGAGATGTTGGCCATGTGATGGCTATGAGACAATGTTCGAATGACTGTAAGCACTTTGATATGGCCCAGAGGGATCATGAGAGCAAACTTGTTAATATACCTACACCGTTGTGTTTACCTTACTGCATTTACTTTGGTAGCTACCATGCTAGGTAATCCTGTTATGATATGATGATTAATATTGCTAGATAATGCCATGATGGATAATGTTGCTCTAATAGTAAATGCATGCTTGAACGCCATGGATTGCTTTGCTTGGTGTATATGTTATTTGGTTTGCTTGTGAGTACATTCAAAAGTACTCAGCGGCCTTCAATGTGGCCAGATTCACCTAAGGATTCGACGACCTCTAGCGAGAAGCCGGAGTATCCGCGGGCTAGAAGAGTAACCGAGTCAGATCCCTGTGTATTGGAGCCGCACCAAGACCATGCCGCCTTAGATAGAGTTTTTCCGCTGCCATCACCTTTATAAGATAGCATGTAAGATTTATATATCCATTAATAGAAATGCATGTGTTCACGATACTTGTTGTAAAAGCGCATGCCAGAGTGATTTCCTGGGCTGGTGTGTACGGCGACCGTCTGACTACAGTGGTATTCAGGCGGGGCGCCACAACAGATGGTATCAGAGCAGTCAGGCTGACTGTAGGTTACCCTAGCCAGACTTCATTGCCTCTTGATCAGTAGAAAGCCCAGATGGATTTCAGCCATCTTTGCCAGACTAGCACGGCTACTATTGATCATAAGGCAATCCCATAGGTTTTTCCCCGCGTCAGACCCCAACTCTCGTGTTCTTTGCCTCCGGTGGGAGATGTCTGCACCAGGCAACGACCCGTGAGCCTGAACCCCTAGGTAAACCAGATATCCCTACCTTGCTTGCTAACCATGGCATTTCTCTCCTTAAATCCAGTTTCCTTTTGAAAACGCCTATAAATTCCATCTTTCCCCGACAACCCTAGGATCGTTGACTAAGCCACTTTGGCTATGGTCATGCATCGAGTTTGATGTTCCCTAAGGAAGTAGTAGAAGGTCGACACTAATTGCTACCAGGAGCATTGTGTGGTTTTGCTTCTAGATCCTTAGAGGTGCATCTAGTGCGCTATAATAGTTATACTAGTGAATCTTTGGCCACGTGTGTAAAGTCCACAAAATATGAGCTTTATTTGCTTTTTGGTTTTTCGCGGTTCTTGCTTCTTTTCTCGATTCTGTTCTCTTGCTCCGACTGGATCCATCCGCAAGTGCTGTTAAGAACACCAGATTACAGCTTGGATAATACCCAATAGTCCAAATTCGGTCAGTTAAAGTCAACCACCTGATCTTCAGACCAGCAAAACTGCAAATTCGCCAAATGAAGAATGGATCAGAGGCAGAATCTGCGTGCAACAGACAAGGCCAGAATATACCTAAGGGAGTTTGCCTCAGAACAAATCATTCCTAAGGAATAGTCAGATGAGCTATCAGTAATGAACACCAGTAGGGACAAATGATTCCGTCCTCGACACAAGGATTATTTCAGTCAGTGGGGTGAACCTTGAGTCTTTTCTCAATGGACTCAAGAATCATTTATTACCCACAGAAGACATATTTCAAGAATGTGAACGTGTCGAGAGCAGCAACAAAACTCTGGTATGTTAGGATATTTTGGAGTTCACCAGTGCATACACAAAACTTCCGGGCACTGTGAACAAGGTTTGCGAGACATATGTATAAGTCCATGGCTATCGGGAATCAATGAGAATTTCAAATACATGGAAGTTCAGCTAAACCGAGTGGAAGTATCCGTCAACTACTCACTACCGGCAACACTTGGTTTGAATGCAAAGGGTATTCCGAATTAATTGTCAACATAAAGTCGGCATCAGTTGTGCAACCTTTACAGCAACAATGAGCAGACCAGCAGAAGGACTAGCGGTGTGCATGACCACCAGGATATCTTCAGATAAGGTATGGCCTATACCAAGCTTTGGCTCCGCTATGGGTAAATTCCGAAAACTTCGGAAGGAAGCCAGAATCGGCCATAGATCCAACCGCATATCACAGTGAAAGGCTTCTGGTATAAGAAACCCAGCCTTCCTCCGCAAGCTATTGGGAGGAGCCTACGACGCAAGACTCCCAATCTTCCTCGGTATGCCACTAGGGGAAAGAATCTTTTGGGATACGGCGCTCTCATCTTCCTCAGCCTGCTGCCGCAGAAAGCTTCCAGCATAAGGCACCTGACCTTCCGCGGTAAGCCACATGAGGGAAAGCATATGAGGTACGATACCCAACCTTCTTCAGCACACTACCCTGGCAGAAGCTTCGAGCGTAAGGTATTCAGCCTTCTTCAGCATGCCGTCATGGCCACAACAATCTTGTCAGAAGCACGAACTAGTCCGGACACACGTCCGCCTCAGAGCTCAATTGATTATGAAAGGATTTATCCTACCTTTGCATATGTGTGAGCACGCAGTCCAGTCCATCAGTTCATGCGAGCCACCCATACACGGGAATGACTGTGTTCAGAGAAACATCGGCCCTATATTTCAAAGAAGGATACGAACACAACAACCCCTACGAGATATGCAAGGGGATGTTGTTAGTATCAGCCCGACAAGCTGGGATATGACCAAGGAGCCATGTTGGCAGGTCATGACAGGTCCATCAAAGGAATCCTCAAGAACAAAGAAGTTGTGGACAAACAGTCTCCGTGACGATCAATAAAATAAAGCTTCATAGATAAGGTGATATTACCAACACTTGTCAGGCTCTTGCATATGCGGCCACATCAATGCACTACTTGCGGTTACAAGTGAGCTTGTCCTGAATATGGGCCATCAACCAAGATAAGAGGCCATGCTCCGAAAGATACACCGGATGATAGCCATACTATGTTCAGCTCAGTAGTCATAGCAAGGACTACAGAAGCTATATATGACAGAGCCATCTCAACGAGCGATAGAGTTTGACTATCTGAATTCACATGGAAACAAGACATTCAGATAGAATAGATGAAAGCACATGCATGCTAGCGTCAACAATTCGTAGATGCCGTGGTGTCATTGGAATAGGAGATTACTATCTAGGATTACTTTGTGATCATGCCTGACATTTTAGTTGGGGATATAGCAGCAATAGCTCGGTCATGTTGTCTCTTGGATTGCAGGTCACTGGGATACTGGAGTAACAATTGTGACAGGATATATTTTTGAGATAAATTCTGGGAGCCAGACCCTAATGGTTTTCCCATGATAGTCAGGGTACGAAATATCGGGATAAAATCCGAAGCAGCTAGCGCCAGGTCTTGGAAACCAAGCTATTTGTCGGTACTATGAGCTACCCACCAAGCCTAGGCAACAAGCTACCTGGACAAAAGGTCCACCTGACAGGAAAGAGAAGGATTCAATGCAGTCTTTGGAAAAGACAACACCTGAGCTATCAAAAGACGCAGTCAAAAGGCCAGTGAATCAATGAAGACAAGACAGATGATGGATCCAAGTCGCACAAAGGTATGTCCCCCTTCGCCGGGAGGTAAGCCCAGGATCTTGAGGACGAGATTCTTTTAAGGGGGGTAGGTTTGTGATACCCTGGTTTTCGCTCCTCGATTTTTCCTTCGCAGGATTGGACTCCCGTCTTTTTCTTTCGGTGTTATTGGATTTTCTCTAGCTCTTGGGTATATGAAGATGGTCATTTAGCTGTGCCTTTCCTATCCAACCAGAGATTCTCTCCAGTCCAACCTTGCCACCCAAGATATATTCTCAGGATTTTGCCACCGAAACCCTACCTTTCGAGTTACCGGAAGGGAAACCCTAATTCCTGTAGTTACAAAGGAAACCCAACTTCCTTTGCTCTGTTGCCTCCCAAACTTTTCCCAGTGATCATCCCACATCTATTAACCCTGGATATGCAAAAATATTGCCAAGTCATTTGCAATATTTTTCATTTAAAATTAATTCGTTTTTCTGCCAGTTAAAGGAATTAAATCCAGGAAAATATCTATCCATCTCTAAAGTTCATGAAAACTTGTGGAGATATTCTTTGTGAGCATATTGAGCTCTCATAAAAAATATTGGCCATAATTAAATAAGGGAAATTACATTTTCCTATTTAAAGCCAATATTGCATTTTGGGCACTTTCCAAAGGAACTACCATTTTGGTAGCCAGAAAAAATCCCAAATAATTTGTGAAGCATCTCCTATCCAAATATTCACCATTTCCATCCAAACCTCAAGTTCCATAGTTCAACTTTTGAGCACATCATCCATTTGCAAATTCTGTCCTGCTTGGACATTTGCAAAGGAAGCGCCTTAGCCCTTGATCCTTTGGAGCTGAAAATTTTCATGGTGGTTAACATTGAGAAATCACTCATGGAACCGAGAAATCAGCTCAATCCAGATATTCAATCTCTCTCAATAATTTTCCTAAGTTTCTGTCCAGCAGGGAGCACAGTGAAGGAAGTACCATTTAGGTATATCCAAATGGTATGGGATTTCACCAGTGCCTCAATACCCCCAAATCCCTTCCCAACACCAAATTTGGGCCAAATTCATTAACTCATTTGACCACAGCTTCAAAGTCTATTTTCTGGACTAAATTTGGCATTGCAAAGGAAGTGCATTCAAACTCGGTCCAAATGACTTCAAATTTTTCCAGCACCTACTCCTTTCTACCATATTTCACATTGACAAGGTTTTAGCCTCAATCCCTTCCCCATTTTACCCCAGTAACTTCTCCAAAATGCTATCCAGAAGCTGTTCTGGATTGTCTTGATCAACCTAGATCTCTCCTGGTCCCTCTAGCGACACATCTTATCCATATGAGCAACGAGGGACGTGTTGGACAAGGTGTGGCAAGCAGGCACGCACCAGAACAGCCGGTGCGCGTGGTGACCGCGTGAACTGCACGCAGGAACTGCGCTCTACGCTTCCACCACATCGGGCAGGACAGCTCGGGCAGCCCCGGCGTGTCCCCTTATGCCGACTAGTTCCGCACCGCCCACGCGCCCCTCTTCCAGCAGGTTCCCCCTGCATCCCCTTCCTCGCCAGACGACGACAAGCGCCGCCGTATGCGCACGTGTCACGGCCGTCGTCTTCTTCCCCTGGCTTCTTCCTCCCCGAGCCATCGCATCGCCTTGAATGCCGTCAGGTCGGCCGCTCCACGACGCCAGCTAGCCGCCACCGTCCTGCGTCCGAGAACTGGAGCTCCGGCCAGCTCAACGCGGTGGCCGTCCTCGTCTGTTTCCCTCGCCTGGCTATATAAAGCCCTCCCCAAGCCCTCTTGAGCTCACCAGCCTCCTTCCCTCTCCCTCTGGTTCACTCCCGTGCCCTCGCCCGGTCGATTTCGTCGCCAGAGCCCTCCAATGGCCCGAGGCCACCGCCCACTGCCTCGGCACGCCGCCGCATCTCCGGCCGTCCCTGGACCTCGTGCTACCCACCACGAGATACGCCACTTGCCGGCAACCTTCCCTGGCCCGTGGCCCACCCCTATAGCCCACTATAGCCATCCAATTGACCGGACCCGCCGCCCACTGCCTCCCCTCGTCGCTGCACTCCCAGCCACCCCCGCCACCTGTGCTACCCACCACCGGATGCGCCGCTCGCCGTCCACTCGCCCACCCGAGAGACCCACCGGAACGTCGCCAGCCACCGGAGCCCGAGCTCCCAGTCGTGGCGTCGGGTAGGAGGAGAGGAGGAGGAAGAAGAAGAAAGGAGGAGGAGAGAGGAGGAGGAAAATGCGCCTCCCCTTCGTTGAAAGCGTATTTCCTGAAAGGTGCCTTTGGTCTCAGCCCAGCGCTGACAGGGTTAAATTGCAGATGTTCACTGGTTAAGGGCAAAAATAAACAGGATCTGTTTGCTTTCTGCCTACCGAGTGAACGGCCATAACTTTTTAACCGTGACTCCGATTCAGGTGATTCCAAAGCCCATGATCTCTGTTCGTCGAGCCCGTCCCGATGGTATCATTTTCACAATGCTGACACATTCTGAATATTACCATTTTGCCCCTGCCCTCTATTCAGCCATTTTCGGAGGGAAACTTTTCTGGCAACTCCGTCCGCGAGACGATAGCACTTCTTTCTGCTGAACTCTTCGACCCCCAGGCAAGCCGACCATCTGATATATGCCCTAAAGCATTGCTCTATGTTATACTTATGTGTTTAACTTAATAAGCATGTCTGGGCTAGAAATACTTAAATTCCTGTTAGTTTATATTCATTGTCTACATTACTTGATAATGTTTGTCATTACCGCACTAGTGACTCGTATATGGAGCAACATGGAGATAGGTTGATAAGTTTTCATCGTTGTTATATTATGCATCACCACTGTAATTGCAATGTTAAGAAATGTGAATTGATAATGACAACCTCCTCCGTCGGCTGGATCGAGTCATAGTGCCACTGAACCGAATTTTCCAAGTGCAGCCACATTTGCCGGTATGGGACGGCCTTGACTTTGTCTGTTGTCTTGCCTCTTATCGGTACCACTAAAGAGGGAAGGTTATGCGTGTGTGCTACCCTGGCCTGATAGGCGGCGATAACCTAGTGAACCCAAGTTGTTTAGCCAGCGTCCCCGTTTGGGAAAGTTTAGTTTGGCCACAATGGTGGCAGGTGTCAGGAGTGACACAGGGGCCACCCAGGACAGGACCCGGAAAGGGTATGATTATCGGTGGGACCGTAAGAGTGCCGGGCAATAGACAAGTTTTGTTGGAGCAGCACCGGTCCACCCAAATGGGAACATGTACTAAAGTGCGAGGCCGGGAGCTCCATGGTGTGGGTAAAGTGCGCAACCTCTGCAGAGTGTAAATCTATTCGAATAGCCGCATCCTCGGTCATGGGACATAGTTTGTACTAGGTCACACTATTTGGTCTGTGTCGAGTCTGGAGGAACAAACCATATGATGTTAATAATGAACCAGAGAAAGGTAAGCTTTGTCAGATTTGCAGTGCAGATGCGTGGACATCGATTGATGTCAGGAATATGAGATGCTGGCCATGTGATGGCTATGAGACAATGGTCGGATGAACGTAAGCACTTTGATATGGTCCGGAGGGATCATGAGAGCAAACTTGTTAGTATACCTACACCGTTGTGCTTTACCTTACTGCATTTACTTTGGTAGCTACCATGCTAGGTAATCCTGTTATGATATGATGATTAATATTGCTAGATAATGCCATGATGGATAATGTTGCTCTAATAGTAAATGCATGCTTGAATGCCATGGATTGCTTTGATTGGTGTATATGTTATTTGGTTTGCTTGCGAGTACATTCAAAAGTACTCAGCGGCCTTCAATGTGGCCAGGTTCACCTAAGGATTCGACGTCCTCTAGCGAGAAGCCGGAGCGTCCGCGTGCTAGAAGAGTAACCCAGTCAGATCCCTGTGGATTGGAGCCGCGCCAAGACAATGCCGCCTTAGATAGAGTTTTTCCGCTGCCATCACCTTTATAAGATACCATGTAAGATTTATATATCCATTAATAGAAATGCCTGTGTTCATGATGCTTGTTGTACAAGCGCATGCCAGAGTGATTTCCTGGGCTGGTGTGTGCGGCGACCGTCTGACTACAGTGGTATTCAGGCGGGGCGCCACAATGCCCTTCCATCCTGGTTGTCTCCTGTGAATCTTTTCGATGAGCAGGTGAAGAAAACCTACCTTAGGTGGCGAACATGAAGAGGTAGCCCCATGTAGCTGTTCGGGGAAGGATCCAACCTTCACACGGAAGACAATGAGAATATACCGTAGGTCAAGTCCCTCTCAACGAATGTGGAAGACCATTCGGTAATTCGCATCTCAGCCAGGGCTCATATGCAATCGATGAATAGTAAATTTGAAACAAATAGTGAAAAATCAAAAGATCTTTTACTTTTTTGGCATTGAAGATGCTCTAGTGTGCAAGGAGCATGCAAATATTCATGGTGTTTGGACATTCAAGGAGCTCTAGGAAAAAAATCAGATCCAAACAGTGTTCTTTTTTGAAGTTTCTTCCACAACCAATTTTTTTCCATGACCTCCTCGAATGTCCAAACACCACAAATTTTTGCACATACATCGCGCATTCGAGCATCTTCAATGCCAAAATAATTAAGATTTTTTACTATGTTAGTATTTTAATTTACTGTTCACATCGAGTTGTTCAGGTGCAGATGCACATGGGCACCGAACCACCGCACTGAAGAACATTTTTCGTGCTTGTCAATAGGCCGCTGGCATCTCCAAAACATCCCGGGATGGAGTTGATGGCGGTGAGTTCATTTTGATTGGGATTTTGAGGTTTCCCCAATACATGTTGTCATTCCTTGTGAGTTTCAAGCTCTCAAGTTTCATCGGTAGTTCAATACAGCAAAACCGAAAATTCACAGGGGCACTCACCTGCCAAGGCCCGACGCCCGCTCGATTTGCCTCGTGATTCATGAAGTTGTTGAATCCTGCATGAGGGCATAGTAACCTAGAAAATCCCTCAAAAAGTTTTTAGTTTCAATGATGAAAATTGAGATTTTTGCATCTAAACATGCCAAGTTTCAGAGATATGATTTATGCAATTTTTACAGTCGGTCGTAGACACAAAATAATTGATTTTTATTAGTCGCTCGTACTAAGCTTCAACTTTAAAACTTAACATATTGTCAAAATATATTCAAAATGGATCTTATTACAAAGCGTTGGTCACGAGAAACACGAATATGAAAACAGAACTTAATTTATAATTTTTGTTTAAAAGATATAGAACTTTGAAAATCGAAAGCCAAAATAAAAAAGCCGGCATCAGGGACCTGAGTGCCCCCGCACTTGCCTGCCGCAAATCCTCGTCCTAACAAGTGTAAATTCAGTTATCCAAAGTTATAATCAAAGGACAATACATGTACATACATGCAAGACTACGTCAGTGTCAGATCCACCACCGGATAATCATGGGCGATCACCCTGGGTCTCTAGCAGTGATGGAGGCTACCTCTCCCATGGAGAAAATATCAGGTGATACCACCATTCATATGCTACAATGATACAACTTTTGAAAAAATCACATTTAGATGTTTCAAAAAATTCTGGCATTTTTTGTAGATGTTCAGATCCAAACACTACAAAAAAAAGACACATGCGTGACATTATGGCCCGAACGAAAACTTTTTCTGTCATGGTTGTGACACTTCTATGATAATAATTGTGACAAAAACATGTATCATCATAGATGTGGTGGGCTCCTACTTCTATGACAAAAAATTATGACAGAAAATGGGCTTTTCGTCCTGGGCGGGCCGGAGACGCACCCGCATGACATTCTTTGGGTCGTGCATGATGTAAAAAATCATGGTAGAAGTGAGGGCGCGGAAAATTTCGGGGCGTTCCCGGTTACGGTGGGTGGTCGGGGCCGAGCGATGCAGTGTGGTTTGCGCGTTTCTCTCGTACGCCCGCGCGTGTGCGAGGCGTTCGCTAACTGAACCTGAGCGAGGTGTTCGCTTATTGAACCCGAGCGATTGATCGATCCCTCGCACTACTACACGTATTGAACCTGAGCGATCGATCCCACTGCGTATTAAAGCCGAGCGATCCCTTCGCTGCTAACTGAACCTGAGCTATCCCTTCGCTGCTAACTGAACCCGAGCGATCCCTTCGCTACCAACTGAACCCGATCGATCCTTCTCGCTGCTTACTGAAGCCGATCGAGCCCCCGTGTGAGACGTAGCCAGCCGGTGTTGGGTTGCCTCTCGATGAACAGTGCCTGTTGCTGCCGCACACGCGATACACGTAGACACCAGTGGAGACGCATCGATCGAGCCGGTTGGTTGGCTATGGATGAACAGTTCCCATTGCTGCCCCCCGCTCATACGCCCCACCCCAGCCGGTGGGTTGGCTGTGCATGAACAGTACCCTGGCCGTGTGAAGGTGGTTGGCGCTGGATGAATAGGACCCCGAGGAGGCCAGCCGGTTGGGGGTGGATGAACAGGACCCCGTGGAGGCTGGATGAACAGTATCCGGTGGAGGCTGGAGGAAGTCGACCGTGGATGAACAGTAGCTGGTGGAGGCTGGAGTTAGGTCGACCGTGGTTGAACAGTAGCCCGTGGAGTCCCGTTTTGCGGTACGCCACACCCCTCCCGATGAACAGGACCCTCGTTTCGACTGTAGGATGTTGGGGAGAAGTCTGTTTCCTCCGTTTTGCGGTACGCCAGAGCCCTCCTGATCACCAGGACCCCGTTTCGACCGTAGGTACTTGAACAGAAGTCCGTTTCCTCCGTTTTGCGGTACGCCAGACCCCCAACCGATGAACAGGACCCCGTTTCGACCGTAGGCACTCGAACAGAAGGTCGTTTCCTCCATTTTGCGGTACGCCAGACCTAGAGTCGATGAACAGGACCCCGTTTCGGCTGTTTCGTCCAAGCCGGTTGGCTCCCGATGAACAGAACACGTTCCGACCCAGTCGCTTGGCTCCCGATGAACACGATGATGTTTCCTCCATTCCGACCCAGCTGGTTGGCTACCGATGAACACGACGCCGTTACTGCCATCCGTTGCCTCTCCATGTACATGAGCCCTGGTCGTACGTATGCGCGAGTACGCGTTCGAGACCCCGCCGGTATGTACGTACATGCCCGTATTTTTTGCAGCATGGCTGTACGTATGTGTACACGATTTAGACGGGGCTGCGTGAACTGCTACGTCGGGGGGCTCTACTACGACACGTGCCGCTCCTTACACGCCCACGGTTCATCGTCGCAGAGAGACCGATCGACCTGTATGTACGTACACGTTCACGACCAGACAGACAACGCTACATACGCTTCGACCGGGTGGGTCCCAGCTATCAGGGAGGATAAGGAGGCACTTCCTTGCATGTGAAGATATAGCAGGTGGGTCCCAGCTGTCAGGGGGATGCATAATTTTTCCCCGCATAATAAGGAGGCACTTCCTTGCGTGCGAAGATGTAGCTGGTGGGTCCAACTGTCAGCCTCACCGCGTATAGTCCTCTTCCGATGCCCGTCATTCATTGACCACGCTGACAACGTCGCGCCGAGAGTACCAAGGCGGTGGACGACGGCGAGGCCTAGGAAGGGAACGACGCAAATCCGGGGAAGACGCGGTAGTGGATGCCAACGCGGAGGGGAGTACGAGGGTTGACTGGTTCGGCTGCGGTGTGAGGCCGCCGTCACCAGAGAATAACAGGGGATGTGGGTGCGTAGAGGGAAGGCCTAGCCAGCGGTGGGAGTAGGGTGGGGCGGTGAGGCCTGCGCGACAGCACAGCTGGCCACGGGAGGTAGGAGCAGGCGGTCCCGCCGGAGCTGGTTTGGGCGGCTGGAGCAAGAAGATCAGAGATTGAAGAAGTTGCACGGCCGTTGGATGAACATCCAGTGGTCACTGCTGCTAGAATCATTTGTTGACTAAGTTGACAAAGCCCTGCGTACGCGTCAACTTAGTAGGCCCACAAGTCAGCCTCCAAATTTGGTGGGTCCCAGTTGTCATGGGGATGAATTGTTTTTTTCGCGTAATAAGGAGGAACTTCCTTCCGTGCGAAGATATAGCTGGTGGGTCCCAGCTGTCAGGGGGAGGAATCATTTATTTTTTGCGTAATAAGGAGGTACTTCCTTGCGTGAGAAGATGTAGCTGGTGGGTCCCGTATGTCAGGGGGAGGAGTCATTTTTTTGCGTGTAATAGCGAGGCACTTCCTTGCATGCGAAGATGTAGCTGGTGAGTCCCAGCTGTCAGGGGGGGGGGGACTTTTCTTTCGCGTAATAAGAAGGCACTTTCCTTGCGTGCGACCATGGACCTCGTGGGTCGCAGCTGTCAGCCTCTCCATGTATAGTCGTCTTCCAATGACTCTCGTTTGTTGACCATGTTGAACACGCCGCGCCAAGCGCTTCAAGGCGGTGGACGACGGCGAGGCCCCACCGCCCCAGACGGGAACGACCCGGAGATGGGGAAGACGCGGCAGTTGAGTTGCAAACGGAGATGAGTGCGAGACTTGACTGGTTCGGGTGCGGGGTGGGGCTACACTCGGCGGAGAATAACAGGAGGTGCGGAGGAGTGGAGGGATGGCCTGGCCGTCGGTGGGGTAGTGTTTCACAGCGAGGCGCGCGAAACAGCGCTGCTGGACGCCGGAGGCTGGAGCAGGCAGTCCCGCCAGTGCTGGAGGAAGAAGACGAGAGATTGAAGAAGTACATCCAACAGATAAGGCTATCAGAAACTTTTTTTGACTAAGTTGACAACGCCTTGCGTAGGCTTCGACCTATTGGTCCACATGTCAGCCAGTCCATTTGGTGGGCTGGGTGAAACAATAATGTAGTGTCTATGCAGCCCATTTATATATATTTTTACCATTTACAGCCTATTTGTATTATTTTTCAAAATACACGGTTTTGCTGGGTGATAACCCACAAGCATAGGGGATCGCAACAGTTTTAGAGGGTAGAGTATTCAACCCAAATTTATTGATTCGACACAAGGGGAGCCAAAGAATATTTGCAAGTATTAGCAGTTGAGTTGTCAATTCAACCACACCAGGAGACTAAATATCTGTAGCAGAGTGATCAGTAGCACAGTAGTATGATAGTTTGATAGCAGTAGCAATAACAGTAACAGTAGCAGCAATAAATTGGTAGCAATTGTGACAGTAGTAGCAACAGTAGTAACTTAGCAAAGAACAATATGTGAAAAACTCATAGGCATTGGATCGGTGAAATTGTTGGATAACATTCATCATGTAACAGTCATAACCTAGGGCGACACAGAACTAGCTCCAATTCATCAATGTAATGCAGGCATGTATTCCGTATATAGTCATACGTGCTTGCGATAAGAACTTGCATGACATCTTTTGTCCTACCCTCCCGTGGCAGCGGGGTCCATAAGGAAACTAAGGGATATTAAGGCCTCCTTTTAATAGAGAACCGGAACAAAGCATTAACACTTAGTGAATACATGAACTCCTCAAACTATGGCAATCACCAGAAAGAATCCCAATTATTGTCACCTTGGGGTATGCGGATCATAACACATAGCAGGTGCGTATAACTTGCAAGATCGGATCAAGAACACAAATATATTCATGAAAACATAAAGGGTTCAGATATGGAATCATGGCACTCGGGCCCTAGTGACAAGCATTAAGCATAGCAAAGTCAAAGCAACATCCATCTCAGAACATAGTGGATACTAGGGATCAAGCCCTAACAAAACTAACTCGATTACACAATAAATCTCATCCAACTCATCACTGTCCAGCAAGCCTACAAAGGAATTACTCACTCCCGGCGGTGAGCATCATGAAATTGGTGATGAAGGATGGTTGATGATGACGATGCCGGAAGATCCCCCTCTTCGGAACCCCAAACGGACTCCAGATCTGGCCTCCCGATGAAGAACAGGAGGTGGCGGCGGCTCCGTATCGTGAAACGCAATAAAACTTCCTCTCTTTTTTTTTTCTCTGGAATTGTGAATTTATAGCGTTGGAATTAGGTCAGACGGAGCCACGTGGGCCCCACGAGGTACCAGGGCGCGCCTGCGGGGGGTGGCGCGCCCTGGTGCCTCATGGGCAGCCAGTGGCCCCCCTCCAGTAGATATTGGCTCCAGTATTTTTTATATATTCCATAAAAAATCTCCAAAAAGTTTCATCCAATTCTAAAAACTTTTATTTCTGCACAAAAAACAACACCATGGCAGTTCTGCTGAAAACAGCGTCAGTCCGGGTTAGTTCCATTCAAATCATGCAAATTAGGGGCCAAAACAAGAGCAAAAGTGTTTGGAAAAGTAGATATGGCGGAGACGTATCAACTCCCCCAAGCTTAACTCATTGCTTGTCCTCAAGCAATTCAGTTGACAAACAGAAAGTGATAAAGAAAAACTTTTACAAACTCTTTTGTTCTTGTATCCAAGTTTTCAGCAAAGATTATAACTAATCATGCAAATGATAACTCTTAGAAACTATATTAACTCATATCAATGGCATAATCAACTAGCGAGCAATAATAAGATATCTCAAATGCCAACATTTTGTCAAAAAGATCATGATATAATATGACAACATGGTATCTTGCTAGCCCTTTCTGAGACCGCAAAACATAAATACAGAGCACCTCCAAAGTTCAAGTAGAGACTAAACATTGTAATTCATGGTAGAAGAGATCCAGTCATGATGCACACAACATTAACTACTCACAATGCATGAGAATGACAATAGTGCTCTCAGGTCTGGTGCTTGTTTGAGAAGGTGATGACTCAACAATAAAAGTAAATAGATAGGCCCTTCGCAGAGGGGAGCATGGATTTGCAGAGGTGCCAGAGCTCGAAGCTTAAATTAGAGATAAATAAAATTTTGGGAGGTATGCCTTTCCTGTCAACGTCACGACCGAGAGTTTTCAATATCTTCCATGCTAAACACATTAGCGGCGGTTCCCAAACGGTAAAGTAAAGTTTACTCCCCCTCCACCAACAATCACAAGCCATGGCTAGCCGAATCCTTGGGTTCCCTCCATACCAACAACTTTCCGGGGGAGTTTGTTTTATTATTTTGTAATTTTAATAATGGGACTGGGCATCCCGATTACCAGCCCCTCTCGTGCAAGGACAAGTGAAGCAACACCCATCATCAGAATAACCCGCTTAGCATGGAAGATACTGAGCGCCCCCTGTCGCTCCATGAGCGGTACGGGCACACAAAATAGATGTTCATTTGAATATTTAGAGGTGGCACATGCAAATTTACTTAGAACGGCAGAGTAATACCGCATATAGGTAGATATAGTGGACTCATCTGGAATAACTTTGGTTTAAAGGTTTTGATGCACAAGCATTATTCCCGCTTAGTATAGGCGAAGGCTAGCAAATAGGTTGAGAAGCGACCAGCTAGAGAGCGAAAACGGTCATAATCATGCATTATGAATAATCAACATTGAATACTAGCATGAGTAGGATATATGCACCATGAACATAAATATCATCGAGGCTATGTTGGTTTTGAATCAACTACATGTGTGAACATGTGCCAAGTCAAGCCACTTGAAACATTCAGAGGAGGATACCATATGATCATACTACATCACAATCATTCTAATGCATGTTGACACTCAAGATAAATCATTATCCACTCCTAGCTAATTAAGCATGGCATGAGCAACTATAATCTCTAATTGTCATCATAAACATGTTTAATCATAACATGCTGAATCATGGATACTGAGTTAAACATATTTACAAAAACAAAGAACAAGTTGAGTTCATACCCGCTTTTCCTTGCCACAGTCACTTCATCAAATCATTGTCATTATTGCCTTTCACTTGCACGACCGAATGATATGAAAATAATAATAATAGTGCAAGAGTGCCGTGGACTAAGCTGGAATCTGCAAGCATTTTATTCAAAGGAGAAGACAAGGAAAAATGGGCTCTTTGTTAGATCAACAATAATGCATATGAGATCCACTCAACATTTTCATCGCGGTCTTCTCCTTACAATGACTCAACAAAAGAAAAGAATTTCAGAGAAACACACTAAAATATTTTTGGAGTTTTAAGTTTTTCTGAAGAAAGCAAATTAAAGAAGAAAAACGAAAACGAGAAAAGAAAACTATTTACACGGGAGAACTCCCAACAAGCAAAAGAAGAAACGAGAAATCTTTTTGGGTTTTCTTTTAATACTACCACTAATTAATCTAGGAAGAAAAACCAAAAAGAAACGAGAAATATTTTTTGGATTTTCTCAAAATATTTCAAACTCATAAGAAGAAAGCGAGAAAATAAAACTAACATGGATTATACAATGAAAGAGTATGAACACCGACAACTGGAATGAAATGTGTAGAGATGAATGTAATGTTGGTGAGAAATACGTACTCCCCCAAGCTTAGGCTTTTGCCTAGCTTGGTCTACGGCCATCCGTAGTAGCCATCCGGTCCCATATGAAAGTCCTGAGGTGGCAGCACCCGAGCGTCCCAATCCTGGGGCTCCTCCTCTGCCGCTGCCAACGCGTTCCGGTAAGCAATGATGTCCGGTGGCATCACGGTATATCCGTTCCTGGCATGAGAATCAAACAAAGCAGGTGCATGCAACAGAATAATATCACGAGTATCCTCACTAAAAACCAAGTTATAACAAATGTTGTGAGGAGGCTCAGGAGCATCAAGAAAGTGGTGGTCCCTCATGGACTGGTGATCTCAGTAAACTCTGGGCAACAAACAATCATGAGGGCGTATGTTAACATTAAAACGTCTCGCTAAGCGAGTAGCATAAATACCACCATGAATTTTACACCTAGTTCTATTAGTGTGCAGGCGGCGTGCAATGATAGCTCCCAGGTTATAAGTGTTGTCATTATGCAGTGCGCTGCGTAAAATGGCGAAGTCAGGTGTAGCTAGCGCACTACCTTGCTCCCTAGCAATCAAGCATTTCCCTAAGAATAAAGCAAAGTAATGAACAGAGGGAAATTGCAAGCTAGTGGCTCGGGCTTTTGACTTGCCCCTAGTCTCTCCCACCGTTAAAGTGTGGAGAAAACCCTCAAACTCCTCCGGGTGAGGCTCTCTAATTTCCCCATCAAAGGGAATCAAACATATCTCACAAAATTCAGCCAGAGGTATCTGATAATGTTCAGCATATAAATCAAAGCGCACCTTAGGGGGTTCGAGCCTACTCAGAAAATGAAAGTTTTGCACAAAGAAATTTGTAAGGATGTGGTGCTAGTCACACTCATCTGCGAGGAAGTCGGTCAGTCCGGCATTTGCTATGAATTGCGCGAACTCTTGGTAGAATCCAGCTTCGTTCATGAAGGCATTGTGCGGCCATTCGCACGGCCGGACCTCCGTCCTACGCGAAATGTTGAGGTCACTGTCGGAGGACTCCCCAAGGACTCCCTTGGCATTCCACTTCGAGGAACTCCTCCAGAAGATATTCATTTTCCTAAGAACAATTTTCTGAAAAATTTTGGGTCACAAAAATGATATCAATAAAACTTCACAAAATTGATAGCAACTACTCATATGGATGTCTAGAGGCTATATCAAGCATTCAAACTACTTGGAACTCAAAGAATTCAACATGCAAGCTCATTTTCATTAGCACCAAGAGCAGCTAATTATGCAAAATATAACCCACTAAAGCAAAAACTAATTGGAACAATGGAGGAGTCACATACCAAGGAGCAATCTCCCAAAACAGTTTCAGAAACGGAGCTCCGAGCAAAGAGATCGGAAATTTCAAGTTTGTGAGCAAGAACACGAGAGAGAGAGAGAGCTACCAGGAATTTTTGCTAGAGGTAAGAGACGAAGTGAGCTAAAGGAATAAGTGAGGGGGTCCCTGTGGGGCCCACGAGGTACCTGGGCGCGCCAGGGGGGTGGCGCGCCCTGGTGCCTCGTGGACACCTGGGGCACCCACTGGTATGTGTCCAGTGCCAACAATTCTTAAATATTACATAAAAATTCATATCAAAATTTTGTTGCATTCTGAGCACTTTTATTTCTGGGTACTTTTTTATTGCATGGATAAATCAGAAAACAGGATAATCATGGCATTTTATTGCATTTACCTAAAAATAACAGAAAATAAAAAGTGGGTACAGAAGGTTGTGCTTACTAAATTCATCGACCACATGCCCCTCAAAAAGAATCCATTAATAAGGTTGATCAGGTCTTATTAACAAACCATTTCTGAGTAACATGAAACTGAAGAACTTTCGTATAACACTAAGTTACCTCAACGGGGATATGCATCTCCCCAATAATAAGAGTTTCATATTTCTTTTTAACAGTAGGAAGAGGGATTTGAAAACTTCCAATAGTAATTGTCGGAGTCTTTTCAATAATATGAATACCATTTACTTGAAATTGTTTCTTCGGAAAGTGCACCGTATGCTCATTACCATTGATATGAAAAGTGACCTTGCTTTTGTTGCAATCAATAACAGCCCCTGCAGTATCCAAGAAGGGTCTACCAAGGATAATCGACATGTTGTCATCCTCGGGCATATCAAGTATAACAAAGTCTGTTAGAATAGTAACGTTTGCAACTACAACGGGCACATCCTCACAAACACCGATAGGTATGACAGTTGATTTGTCAACCATTTGCAATGATATTTCAGTGGGAGTGAGTTTATTCAAATCAAGTCTTTTTGTATAAAGAGAAAGGCATAACACTAACACCGGTCCTAAATCACACAAAGCAGTTTTGACATAATTTCTCTTAATGGAGCATGGTATAGTTGGTATTCCTGGATCTCCTAGTTTCTTAGGTACTCCATCCTTAAAAGAATAATTTGCAAGCATGGTAGAAATTTCAGCTTCAGGTATCTTTCTTTTATTTGTGATAATGTCTTTCATGTATTTAGCATAAGGAGGCATCTTTATAATATCAGTCAAACGAGTACGCAAAAAGACTGGCCTAAGCATTTCAGCAAAGTGTTCAAATTCTTCCTCATCCTTTTTCTTAGATGGTTTAGGAGGAAAGGGCATGGGTTTTTGAACCCATGGTTCTCTTTCTTTACCATGTTTTCTAGTAACAAAGTCTCTTTTATCATAACGTTTATTTTTAGAAGGTGGGTTATCAAGATCAACAGCAGGTTCTATTTCAACATCATTATCATGTTCTTTATCATTATCTGGTTGGGTATCAACATGAGTATCATCATTATTATTATCATCGAGTGGTTGTTTGTTACCAGATTGTGTTTTAGCATCAGAAATAGAAACATCATTACTATCCTCCAAGGGTTTTTCTACCTCGGGTTCGCTAGAAGTATGCAAAGTCCTATCATTTTTCTTTTTCTTTTTCTTATTAGATGGACTAGGTGCATCAACATTGATTCTTTGAGAGTCTTGTTCAATTCTTTTTGGGTGACCTTCAGGATAAAGTGGCTCCTGAGTCATTCTACCTCCTCTAGTCATTACTCTAACAGCATGATCATTCATATTGTTATTCATTTCATTAAGCAATTCATTCAGAGATTTAGCAACTTGTTCTAATTGGGTTTGAACCATAGATGCATGTTTGCTTACACCTTTAACATCATTGGCAATTCTAAATATCAAGTCACTCAAGCTATCAATCATGTAGGCATTTCTTTTCAATTGTTTCATAACATTGGCATTGAAATGATCTTGCTTAATAATATAATTGTCAAATTCATACAAGCATTGACTAGGAGGTTTGTTATAAGGAATATCACTTTCATCAAACTTTATAAGAAAATTTACCTCTACTACATGTGACGGTGTGTCAAGACCATGTATTTCTTCAATAGGTGGTAGATTTTTAACATCTTCAGCTTTAATACCTTTTTCCTTCATACGTTTCTTTGCTTCTTGCATATCTTTAGGACTGAGATATAAAATACCCCTCTTCTTTCGAGTGGGTTTGGGCGGTGGTTCAGGAAGTGTCCAATCATTATCATTCTTCAATATATTATTCAATAATTCCTCAGCTTGTTCAATAGTTCGTTCCCTAAAAACACAACTCGCACAACTATCTAGGTAGTCCCTAGAAGCATCAGTTAGTCCATTATAGAAGATATCAAGTATTTCATTTTTCTTAAGAGGATGATCAGGCAAAGCATTAAATAATTGGAGAAGCCTCCCCCAAGCTTGAGGGAGATTCTCTTCTTCAATTTGCACAAAGTTAAATATATCCTGTAAGGCAGCTTGTTTCTTATGAGCAGGAAAATATTTTTTAGAGAAGTAATAAATCATATCCTGGGGACTACGTACACAACCAGGAGCAAGAGTATTATACCATTCTTTAGCATCACCCTTTAATGAGAAAGGAAACAACTTAAGAATATAGTAATAGCGAATTTTTTTCCTCATGGGCAAATAGGGTGGCTATATCATTTTATTTAGTAAGATGTGCCACAACTATTTCAGTTTCATAACCATGGAAAGGATCAGATTCAACCAAAGTAATTAACTCAGGATCGACAGAGAATTCATAATCCTTATCAGTAACAAATATGGTAGAGGTAGCAAACTTAGGGTCATATTTCATTCTCTCCCTCATAGATTTTTCTTTCATTTCAGCAAGCAGTTTTATAACTTCATGTCTGTCATTACAAGCAAGAATGGCTCTTGCCGTCTCCCTATCAAAGCAATGTTCATCAGGTGTTTCAACTCTAGTAAGAGAGCTAGGCATAATAGGTGAATCATAATTCTCAAAAGTTTTGACATTTTCAACATTTTCAATTTCTTTAGCTTTAGCAATTTGTTCAGTAAGAAATTCACCAAGTGGCACAACATTATCAAGCATAGTACTAGCATCATCATGAGTATCATTCATAGCAGAAATGGTATCATCGATAACTTCCGACATATCAGAATTAATAGCACTAGTCGTCAACCCGTGCACCTGCATGGGCTAGCATTTGAAAACACGGATCAATATGAGAGGTTCACAATATATATGCTACGTGAGATGTTATAGGAACAAAAAACTGGAAAATATGCTTCTACCATGGTCAGAACATGAATTGTTGATTGGAGCATAATAATGGAAAGCACCAATCTGTAGTTCACTTCTAAAGGCAAGCACGATGATGCTTTAAAAAATGCGGCACATCCTAGTGGTTAATCAGAAGGAAAGGGAAGCCTGAGAAGGTCCAGATGCAATAGCCAATTAGCTGAAAATTAGTAAATGAATATAGTCAACTTGATTGCGATTTGATAGTGAAAACATCCCAACCGTCATATCACATCCAAGTGCAGTAAAATGATGCATTTTAGCACTTATTACTTGTTACTCATAACCTCATAGATGCTGGATAAAATAATCCACACACTGAAGGTGCACATGAAAGCAAATTCATAGCCCATACAAATCCTTAGTTCTTTCAAATGGAGTAGGACTTTTATAAATCCACTCAGTATATATTCATGCCACTGCAAAATGTTCACAATGATCGAAGTTATATTGATAAGGGTTGTAAACCTGAGTGATCTATGTAGCACATAATATACATTTGCACATTCAGCGCTACATTTTTACTCTCTTATATCACTATATTGGATGAAATAGTATGATACTTATAGATAGATTACACACTGCTGGACCAAGATACGTATCGTGCAGTTGGACACAAAAGTAACCTACTAGTGATATAGACAAATGGAATCTTATGGCTTTGCCATTTGAAATCATTGTACTTAGAAATCTCTGGGAGCAATGAGCACCTTCATGGCTACAGCAGAATAGACACATCATATCACAAAGGACCAAATTTTCTTGAACCAATGTGTTTGGTGTCACATCTGAAAAAACTAACAGAATTTGTGTAAATCACCTGAGCGATATTTATGCATCATAAACAATAGATTTAGTAGAACATAGCTCCTACCTACCTTTTCAGGAGAAAATGAGAGCTAAAGAAGTATATGAAAGTTGGAAGTATAAGAACACATTATGTATGAATTCCGATAAAATTCTTGTTTGGTGAACACCGTGAAAATGTGCTATCTGGTATAGGAGTAAAGCTTAAATGAAGTTATTAATCAAGAATGTTTAATTGCTTAATCACAACCTTTCAATTTTGTATGTTACATGTCATCCACAACAATGTATAATCTCTGGGAAATCATTAAAAGGCCATATGTTGGCCGGCAGTGGTATACAAATTAAAAAATAATGCAAAAACAATAAAATAATTATTCTTTACATTACAAAAACTCATCAGAAGAGAAGTAATTAAAGAAATAAAGCCGGTGAAATATTTTGCAAATAATATATGAATCCAAGATGGGCAACATGAAAATGGTCAACTGAAATAGAAAATGCAATCTAACTATAAAACTCACCAAATTTATGATTCTTGTAGAAACAGCAAGCAAAACAACCGGGGCAAATTCTATATTGCCATTTATTATTGTAGAAACATAGAGAATGAAAATATCATAAAAGGTTAAGAGACGAAGAAAATATGAAAATTTAAATTCAAATAAGAAATTAGGACATCCGAATATACGTAAATAATATGGGCCATCAAACATGTTGGCAGAACAACTTGAAGAGAAAAACTACGATGGCATAAATTACGATTGCAACAGTGAAAAATTGCCCTATGCATTTTCACAATTAGATCTTAACTCAGACAAATTTATTATTACTTCTATGTGTTCATACTTAATACAAATAAAATATTGGAAATAGCAAATCCTAGTATCCCTCCATATGTTCACGGTTACACACTTGAGACAAAAATCTAATCCAAAGAATAGAGGAAACTATAACTAAAGAGAATCTACCAGTTATCGGAACATGGTATGCCAATATGGGATCGGAAACTTTCAGAAAACAACTTTTACCATGTAGAGAAAGATTGAAATTTCATATGCAATGGAAGCGATGGAGAGGACAGGAACCGTGCATGATTGGGCGGAATCTTTTTCTTGTCCTGAATAAATAAGCAATTTTGGTGCAAAGAGTACAGGTTATGTATCTCCAAGTTTCCATGTATGGATAAAGGTTTACACTTCTTTCTTTGCATATAAGTAAAGAAATAGCATAAGTTTTCAAGGTGGCATCACTGCCTGTCTTAAATATTATATGTCCATTCTTTTAGTTCTCTATTTGTACTGATCAGTTTTGCCAACTGATATACGTACCATGAGTCCCGGGAGATAAAACGAAATTCACTTGAAGAAATACACATTGAATGGTATGGGATGGATATTACGTACCCAAAAGTATAGCGCCATGTGCATCTTGTTTGCTTGAACGCAGCTTTCTAGTTACATATCTAGGGTGGTTAGCACTCCTAAGTTGTGGAGTAAATAGTTTCAGTGTTCCACCATTAACAAAATTACAACCACACATCCCTGCTATTTGATACATGCAAGCAAATATATCAATGTGGTATTTTGTATTCGTTTCTTTTCAAAAAAATAGATCAACTCTGCCATAGATATGATTCCTGTCTAATAGAGGGGACATATATAGGTAACTACTAATTGTATCTTGTCAGATGGAGTAATCAATACTTGTGTGTCCACAGATCACACATAATTACAAAAAAGATCTTGCAATCTCCAAACATTATTTCACTGTGCAAGGAATGATATCAGTCCATGGAGATTCTGCTCACTGCCTTACCTCGATGATGCATGAAGAAATAAGACTCTCAATCTTCAGAGTAACTAATGGTTACAGCGGATCAACATCTTAATCAAGAATTAAATAGATGGCAAATTTTAACATGCTCCCTCTTACCCCCCCCTCTTTTTACATGTGAGGTAAGAAGGTAAGAGTTAATCAGACCACTAATTAATGAGATCAATAGCTCAGATCTATTATATATACTCTTACCTCTCATGTGAAAAGAGGGGGTAAGAGGGAGCATGGTAAAACTGCTCTAGATAGATAGTCAGGGCACAAAGCAGACGTCTGCATTTTCAACATGGTCCATTAAAAAAGAATGTGAAAATAGGAACTTCAGAATCAAAATATGCTTATTACAATTCATATATTTATCCTAACCTCATCGGAAGAGATTCTGTTCCAACAAATAAGAAGCAAGAGGATGCTACTTGATCTATTGATCTCTAGGACGTCCTTCAGCTTGATCTGTCTATTCTTTTTAAAAGTAATAGTATTGAAGGGCACCAATAGATCACGCCTTGTATACTGCTCATATTCTTGTTCCCTCTGTACTAACATAAGGAAAATAAGAAGCACTGATGTGATCACTCCATGCGACTATTTTAGTGGATGGACACTCCTTATTTTTTGCGGGACGCTCCATATGTTTAACCATAACATCAGTGTTGAGATCTTTGTTCAAATAAATAAAAAGTAACACAACAGCAACAGTGACATGAAACTGTAGACATATTTACCAGAAAGTCACCGGAGCATTGGCACACTTAAATCTATAGAATTTTCTTCCATCATCTTGCATCAATAGCGACCTATCAAAAGAAACTGTATCTCCTTGTCCAGCCGCAGGTTGGGAACATGTTCAAACCTGATCGTACGTGTTATCGAGGATAAACCTCATGCCTGAGTAGACTCGTAGGTGAGCTTGGATGGGATGACAACCTGGAGGAAGTGATGGAAACCTTAACGTTCAGCCTAATGCGATGAGAACACGGAGGAGCGGGTGGATACCTTGGCCGGCAGAACAGCAAGGGCGAGAAGACACCCGACGTAGAGGCCACTCGGATCTTGAGGATACCGTGGCAGAGCCGGCAAGGAAAGGGTGCAGACTTTGGCCGGCTGCACGACAAGGGCGAGGGGCGACATAGAGGCCATGGCGATCTTGTGGATACGATGGCAGAGGCGGCGCTCGAGAAAATAGATGAAGGATAGGTACACGGGGCTTTTTTAGGGAGAGGTACGTACAGCTATTCGTACAGGACTCCAAGACGATTGTTCTAGGATTAACAATGTGGATTCCTAGTCTCCCCATCTGCTCCTCCATCAAACGGCTGTAGGTATGGAGAAATACGTGTAGGTTAGTTCAGGTTTGGCCTTTGTCATGTGTATATGTTGGGTCTTTTTTCTCACGGTGAGAGTAACATAAATCGTGGGGTTAAGATTGATCAATTATACAGATCAATGGTGTAATTAATTCTAATGATGTGGATTACTGTGGAGACTTGTATGGTGCCTCCAATTAGTAAATATAAGATGTGGTGGTGTTGCAAGTTTACTCAAAACAGAAGGTGAATCAAGTGTAGAGCTAGATGGCAGGTCCTTACCTCCCCTCATCTTAGAGGAAATGATCTTGGTCTTAGCGTCTTTCAGATTCTTCATAGTGATCAACAGATATAAATCCCAAGTGCCTCAGCAAATAAAGTTATGCTCCCCGGCAACGGCGCTAGAAAAAGGTCTTGATAACCCACAAGTATAGGGGATCGCAACAGTTTTCGAGGGTAGAGTATTCAACCCAAATTTGTTGATTCGACACAAGGGGAGCCAAAGAATATTTGCAAGTATTAGCAGTTGAGTTGTCAATTCAACCACACCTGGAGACTAAATATCTGCAGCAGAGTGATCAGTAGCACAGTAGTATGATAGTTTGATAGCAGTAGCAATAATAGTAACAGTAGCAGTAATAGTAGCAGCAATAATTTGGTAGCAATTGTGACAGTAGTAGCAACGGTAGTAACTTAGCAAAGAACAATATGTGAAAAACTCATAGGCATTGGATCGGTGATATTGTTGGATAACATTCATCATGTAACAGTCATAACCTAGGGCGACACAGAACTAGCTCCAATTCATCAATGTAATGTAGGCATGTATTCCGTATATAGTCATACGTGCTTGCGATAAGAACTTGCATGACATCTTTTATCCTACCCTCCCGTGGCAGCAGGGTCCATAAGGAAACTAAGGGATATTAAGGCCTCCTTTTAATAGATAACCAGAACAAAGCATTAACACTTAGTGAATAAATGAACTCCTCAAACTATGGCAATCACCGGAAAGAATCCCAATTATTGTCACCTTGGGGTATGCGGATCATAACACATAGCAGGTGTGTATAACTTGCAAGATCGGATCAAGAACACAAATATTTTCACGAAAACATAAAGGGTTCAGATCTGGAATCATGGCACTCGGGCCCTAGTGACAAGCATTTAGCATAGCAAAGTCATAGCAACATCAATCTCAGAACATAGTGGATACTAGGGATCAAGCCCTAACAAAACTAACTCGATTACATGATAAATCTCATCCAACTCATCACCATCCAGCAAGCCTATGAAGGAATTACTCACTCCCGGCGGTGAGCATCATGAAATTGGTGATGAAGGATGGTTGATGATGACGATGCCGGAAGATTCCCCTCTCCGGAGCCCCAAACGGACTCCAGATCTGGCCTCCCAATGAAGAACAGGAGGTGGCGGCGGCTCTGTATCGTGAAACGCAATAAAACTTCCTCTCTTACTTTTTTCTCTAGAATTGTGAATTTATGGCGTTGGAATTAGGTCAGACGGAGCCACGTGGGCCCCACGAGGTACCAGGGCGCGCCTGGGGGGGTGGCGCTCCCTGGTGCCTCGTGGACAGCCAGTGGCCCCCCTCCAGTAGATATTGGCTCCAGTATTTTTTATATATTCCATAAAAAATCTCCAAAAAGTTTCATCCAATTCCAAGAACTTTTATTTCTGCACAAAAAACAACACCATGGCAGTTCTGCTGAAAATAGCGTCAGTCCAGGTTAGTTCCATTCAAATCATGCAAATTAGGGGCCAAAACAAGAGCAAAAGTGTTTGGAAAAGTAGATACGACGGAGACGTATCACTGGGCTGGGTGAAAATATCATTTTGGGCAGGTCGGAGAAATGTTATAAAAACATAAACCGGTGTTGGACATTTTATTATTATAAAACTACATAATTTGCGGAGCATAAACACGTAATTGCATGTCTATTACTGCATTGGTCCGTAAAATCTTAGCAAGCTTATGTACGCAATCACCAGGAATTAACTTGCCAAGTTATTGTTAATTAATTATTATTGTTTGGCAAAGAACTTATCGATTTACATAATAAAATATTATTTATTTTGAAGAGTTAATAAGATGTGTGGTATTATTATTTTTTAGGCTAGACGTGGGACAATTGAGTTGGTTTTAGGTAAAATCTGTGGGAGAAAAATCAGAGATAGGATTAATAAAAACCAAAAATAAAGGAATGGGAAGGTTTATACAAAGGTTGGACGAAGGATAGGCCAAACGGGAACCTTATGTTCTTCTAATACATGTAAAGAGTATATGTAATAGAATAAAATATAAATATATATACAATTATAGAAGGGAAAACATAATTTGAGTTTGGCATTCTTATAGAAAAATAGAACTTCTTTTTTTGAGCAGTATAGAAAAATAGAACTGAGCTGTGAGTTGTCGAAGAAACAAACATAAGTTGGGCTACTGATGTTATAAAACAAGCTAGGCTGGGAGGCCTAGAGGCCGATTGATACCCGCTGGACCTCAAAAAAAAGTTGAAACCTGTTGGATCAACTGTGTTGGCATGTCGTGGGCTGTGCATGTTAAACAACAAAACCTAGGCTGGGCAGGCCACAGCCCAGTTGTTACTTGTTCGACCTCTGAAGAAAAAGATTACTTGCTAGCTCCCGGATGACAGCCACCTTGACTACGGTGACAATCTTGCGGGCCCCACACGTCAACATACCATAAGAAGGAAGCATTTTTTTTTGCAATATATAAGGAGGCACTTGTTTGCGTACGGCCATGGACCTGGTGGGCCCAGACTATGAGCCTCTCCACGTACAGTCATCTCCCGATTCCTCTCGTTTGTTGACCATGTTGAGAACGACAGACGGCGGTGCCGCGGCGAGAGCACCAAGGCGGAGGACGACATCGAGACCTCGGACCGGAACTAACCGGAGCCGGGGAAGAGGCAGGCGGAGGGGAGTACGAGGGTTGACTGGTTCGGGTGCAGGGTCGACCGGTGGAGCTGCTGCCGCCAGAGAATAAAAGGAGATGTGGGGGAGTAGAGGGATGGCCTGGCTAACACCATGCATAGGCTATGATGGGTCGTCGAGGCGTGCGCGGCAGCGCCGCCAGGCGCTGTAGGGAGAGGACAAAATAAAGAAATACAAATGGATAGGTGGTTGGTCCCTGATGTCTGTGTACGAGACCTGCTGGGTCCACCTGAGAAGGGGAATATGTTGGGAGGAAGGAGATTCAAAGCACGCCAGCCGTTGGATTTCAATCTAATGGCTGCCAGAAGGACTGACGGAAGAGGTATCAAACTTAACCTGTTCTCGTCGTTTGTGATCAAAGATGACCACCGTAAGTGAAGTTATCTGATAATCTAGGCAAAATGAACGATTGTGCAACCTACACAAAACCGCACCCGGACTTAAAAAAACGCACAAAAAAATGATACAACTGCTGGATCCCCATAAGCATGTCGTGGGCTGTGGATGTCCTAAGAAAAGAAACCTGGGCTGGGCAGCCACAACCCAGTTGATACTTACTCGACCTAAAAAAAGGAAATAAGGCAGCCCTGTGAACTATTACATACATAAGCAAACAGATTCATAGCCACTCAGAAAAAAAGCAAACAGGTTCATGGGTTCTTAGACGAAATATTACAGATAAAACAGATAATTACGACACATAGGCTAATGCATGAAACACTCAGATGATAAAGGTGCTTAAACAGACAAACTACAACATCCAGATCTTCCTGGCACGCTTGATCATGACGCTGCGGCTGTCCGTGTACTCCTCGGTCACGGGAAGCAGACATGCCCTCATGTCCAAGATCCGCCTGTACATGTCGTAGCATGCATATGCGTCCTTGGCTGCGTAGGTGATGTAGGCTAGATTCAGAGGTACCTCCCACGTGTTGAGGTCCTTCGTATCCACGTCTTCTTTCATGTTGGCGTAGCAGGGGTCGATGATGGCCGCGGCGAGGTCAACCACGGAGTCCTCCTCTTTCCCGTTACCAATGATCTTGTATTGCTTCTGGATGTCAACGAGCTTCTTGCACCAGATGGCCGAATTGTAAAGCACAGTGGCGTTCTTCCTGCTCTCCACCATAGCGAAGGTGCAGTCGGCGGTGCCGATGAAATGGGCGAATGCTCCAGAACCCCTGATGGCCCTACAGTAGTGGTAGACTAGAACCTCGTCCCGCATGCATACCTGGGCGACGGCGATCCATTGGTCCCTGTCAGGAGACGGGTGGATGGGCACAAGGTCTAGTCCCGCGACCTTGTGCTTCTCGTCCTGTAGGTACTGCTTGAACTTGGCGACACAGACCTTCACCGAGTCCGGATCGTTGGTGTACATCACATTCAACTTGGTGCTGCCATGGGTCTGAACGGCGAACTCAAAGGTGAACTCCTTGCTGGAGTTCATATCCAGCAGGCTCACCCCTCGGATCGCCATTGGAGTCTCTTCTCACGCAGAGTTGTTGTGGCGGTTCTCGTTTTGTGGGGATTAGGGGCAGGAGGGAAGATGAAGACGATGGGGAGATATGGTAACAGAGGGCTCCTTATTTACACTGGCGATCGGTGTGTAGTGGGGTACTGGGGGGCGGCAGCAGCAGTTCGTTTTTCCAATCTTGGGGAACTGTCGCCAGTGAACGTAGGGGGTAGGCGGCGGCAGCAGCAGTTCGTTTTTCCACTCTTGGGGAACTGCAATCGCCGGTGAACGTAATGGGTATAGGCAGTAGCAGTTACTACCCCCTCCTCCCTCGCTTGCTGCACGCCCCCTCGACCCATTCAAACGCCTCCATTAAACCGGTGTGGAAGCCGAGAAACCTATTCCGTCCACACGTCCGTTCACGAGAGGGTCGGCATTGGCACTGTAATAGCGAGTGTTAGTGTGGTCGCTTTACTTAAATTTTATTCTTAAAACAAGCAAAGCATTGGCTCGTTCTATCAGTGCCATAAAATCAACATGCAAAACAATTAGAATTATTATTCTCAGGACGCACGCAAATAGCTCAGTTGCCGCGCTTTCAGACAGACAATACCACCAAGTATGAACAGATTGTTAGGGTTGCTGTCCTCTGTATCATCATGCCGTGTTTTACATCTTGCAAGATTCACAACCAACTCATAAGATTCAAATAATAAGTACAACAAAGATGCCTACGCATCTCAATGATTCACATATCAGAGCCAATAGTTAATGTTTAACTAAAACGTTGTGAGAATGTTAACAAATAAATAAAATCAATCGATGCTTCATGTAAGCAATTTGATTCAAGGATTTGCTAAAACATTGAAACCAGGCCCGTTTATGGCCACGCATGTCAAACATTGGCAGATGAACATTCTTTGGATATGGACCAGGCTCATGAGATACAGTGCATCGCTAAGGCGCTGGAGCTCCTGAAGTGTGAGTTGCCGGACAAGTTTGTCACGGGTTGCGTTATTGCAAAACTCCCTCCTTCATGGAGGAACTTTGCTACTTCTCTCAAGCACTTGAGGCGTGAATTCTCTGTTGAGGATGTCATCGTTCATCTAAGTGTTGAGCAGAACTCGAGAGCAAAGGACTCACACGCGAAAGGGGCAGAGGGTTCTTCTTGCACCAATGTGGTGCAGAAGAATTTCCACAAGTTCAAGGGAAAGACCACTCTCCAGCACCAAGAACTTGGCGAATGCTTTGACCATCCCAACATTTGTAGCTGAGTATTCCTGTTTGCATAGATAATGAAAAAGCATGATTACTATAATAGTGGCACCAGTGGTAGCAACTTTATTTTCTTAATGGGAAAAAAGATTGTGATACAATAGCTTTATATAAAAAAATACAACGCTAGCACAGTATGACAAAGCACGATCATGTGGATGAAGGACAGTACTGACCAGTGTGAGATGACTTTGTGAGATCAAGTTGTTCTTCAGGTCCCCGTATCTTGCCATGATGGTGATTCATTGACATCTATCAACAACTTCAGTGTGGCAGTAGAAGGAGGGGCCTTGAGTCATTCCAATCTCTTTTTCCGTGGAGTTCAACTAAAATTACGGTGCTCGCCATGCTGCGACGGAGAGAGGGGGCCCGCGCCACCTCAACGGTACACCTGATGGACTCAACTAGTTCAATGCACATGCTATGTGGTTGATGCAGTGCAAATGGACTCAATTCTCCCGGATACGCCTTCAACAAGTTATCTACATTGGTAATGAGATGATAGTTAAGACAGTAGCTCTATTATAACTGTATTATTACTTCATTTTATCAGTGGAACTAGCGGTGCCAAAACATTGCCTCAAATTATTAGTGGCATTACATTAAGATGCAAAAACAATATCATTATTGCTTTCTCATAGCACTGCAAAAACAGTAGCACAAGATCGCTAGCTGAATGCTCAAAATCAACCAAAAAGGAACATACCCGGTCATGGGAACCATAACTGCAGTCAACGCCATTGTAGACGGGTTGACACGAGTGACCAACATGGATGATTCAATTCATGCGAACTTTTTGTGCAGTTCACCTAAAATGAAGTAATGTTTGCATCATGCAGCTAGCAAGATGTGCTTGGTCCCATGAGCTGGCAGCTTCTCCTTCATTAGTTGCACTAAAATTTGACCAACGTCAAGGTTGGCTATCATGCTCATGGAAGGTGCAACTGTAATTTCCTTATCCTTTTGTGCAGTTCCACTAAAATCAAGTGCCATTGTGGTGACGGTGACAGCTAATCTTGCAAAGGTTAATAAACTGTTGCACGAGATTACCGGCAGAGTTAGACGAAGAGGTTAGGAACTCCCATCACCCTTTGTGCAGTTCCACTAAAATCGAGAGACATTGCCCATGTGACATTTTAGTAGAACTGCACAAGACACTCTTTCCAAAAAAACAAAGTGTTTTGTGCAGTTCACCAAAAGGTCACAATAGCAATGAGGTGAAATGGATATCCCTATCTGCACAAAAAGATAGAAAGTAAACAGTTACTGGTCAATAACAAGATATGAAACATACACGAAATGAAAAGAGGCATCTATCTTCATGGCAATCATGCAAGGACAGTAGAAATTTTAAAACGGCAGCATTGCTTCATATTACTCGAAGCATTATGACCAACAATGACATCGGTCAAATATGCCATTACATTAATGGTGGCATTGCTTCATTTTACCAGCTACATTTGATTAACAGCAGCAAAATAGTTGGTATAAGCGCATGGGACAGTGGGGACACTAGGACATTCACCAGCGTAAAGAAGCAACTTACTTATCATAATGGGAAATCTAGCAGGAGAGTAGCATTTGTAAAACAGTTTAATTGCATCATATTACTGGAGGCATTAGATTAACAACAACATTGGTTAGACATATCCTTACTTTAACAGCGTGATTGCTTCATTTTACAAGCGCCATTACATTAACAACAGCAAAAGGTTGGTACAAGGGCATGCAGACAGTGGACGCATCAGCACCATGTACCTACAAGGAGGCATAATGTGGTGAGGCCGAGTTTGTTGCCCCGAGCAACAAACATCCAACCAAGATCTGGGATGGTCCCAAATTTAGTTCTCTTTAGGCACCTTTTACTACGTGAGGACAACAAATCTAATCCTGGACATACTCTGTTGACTTGTCCCCCAGCTGCCACTTTCTTTTCTTCTTCCACCAATAATAGATCTGTTCCTTATCCAGTTTGTACTGCGTTTTCCCTTTATTTCCCTTTTGAACCAAGAGACCGGTTGGGTAGCCAGTCTCTACAACTTTCCCCCCTTCTATTTCCTCTTTGAATCAAGTCCTAGATTCATGCTACACCTTTCCCCTCTTTATTCCCTATTTGAACCAAGTCCTAGATTCGACTGCATGAAGTAGCTTTACCTCTAATAATAGTAAATATTAAGGTGGTTTTGGAACAGCTGATGGAAGTAGAAAAAGATCCACATGCAGCCATGTGGGGAGCTGGGGCAGTAGAGCAAGGCCATTTTCGAAGGAAGTTATACCTGAGGGTCGTCGGGATGTGGCTAGGAGGGCGGCCGGAACCCAGATCTGGCCACAATACGGCATGGAGGAAGAAGGGGTCGGAGGCCCTCCCGAGCTGGCGCTGTGTCGGAGAGAATGGCAAGGGCAGCCGATCGGGACACGCCGGCAGCTGTGGGTCTCCTCCCTAGCCGCCGACGACCGCGTGAACGATGCACCTACTCCCCTACCCCGGCCGAGGGGATCCGGCCGGATCTGTGACCAGCGGAGAGCAGAGAGAGAGTGTGGCCACTACTGTTTTGTTCAGATCTGGAGAGGGTGAGAGAGTGGAGAGAGCAACCCTGGTAAAGCAATCGCTGAGGCTCCTGCCCGTATATATAGTGGAGTGATTTTTTTTCTCTCCACAACAATCGTTTCAATTTGTGTACGTGACATTAAAGAAAAGAAACTCTCTATTTAACGTGCTACAGTGAACAAAACTCCACGGCGTCCAGGTGTACTAGTAGTACTGTTCACTTATGGACCCCGGCCCTCCATTCATTGAACAACCACACGTGTGAATATATATATATAGAGAGAGAACAAACAAGCTGGAAATCTTTTGGCTTTGAGATATCGATGGTACCGTTTGACAACACTGCATCAATGGCCTCACTACTTTGAAGTTGTCGTAACGTGGCTTTTGCAGTTCCCATCTAAATGGGGGAATACCATACATTTTCTTTGATAACTACCCTATACGTATAAACACATGCACGGTTTACATTCCGAATCGCTAGCTAGAACTTGAACTGTATTTGTTCTCAACATAAAGTGGAATCAAATTTTTGAATTCATGATCTTAGCGTTTGCAAAGAAAATGTAAAGGGACATCGATCTTTGTTCTGCTTTTGAACATACTACAACATATGCAACCCTTTTGTGAAAATGACCAGATCTATTATAAAAAGTTCACCATGAGTACTACAAAAGCATCTCAAACATAATAAAAACTACATCGAGATTCCGAGACCACCGAACGACCTACTATCGTCAGAACGAGCCGCCGACGAACCGTTGTTGCCGCCATCCTACCTGAGCTGGGTAGTGTTCGTGCCCTTGCCCCTAAGGAGCAGCGACCCGAAGCCATAGTAGTCGTAATTGATCTCAAGCACCTAATTCATATAATGTAATATTTCACCACATGACAAGAAACCCTAGCCTCAACGCCGCTAGGAGACGACATGAATCTATGTTGGAGCTCCATCAACTATGCCCCGACGAGGATCAGAGCTCGAAAGACTAACTCATAGAAGATGTGTCGATCGATATCGCCGTTGTCCTACCGGAGTCGGCTTGACCTTCTTGACGATAAACGGAAAGTCTTCGTGCAGATGCCCATAAGGACCAGAGCCGTAGAGCCGTATTGTGTGTTTGGTTGCATTCTCATCTCAGCATAGTTGTTCCCTCTTTGTTCCCTCATGCATGCTCCTAGTCTATTTGTGTTCAGCTAGTGTGGACTCATGCACCCTTCATACACTCTACCAAACACCCAAAAGTGGGTCGAGAAGGGAACTTTTGCTCTCATGCACCCTTCATACACCCTACCAAACACCCAAAAGTGGGTCGAGAACGGAACTTTTGCTCTTATGCACCCTTCATACGCCCTACCAAACACACCCTTGTCGTCGTTGAACCCTTGTAATTATCCGAAGCACTTTACACCTAATCTTGCCACATGAAAATACGCTCATGTTCCATCCACTATGTCTAGACGAACGAACTCGAGGAGGATCAGAGCCTGAAAGACAAACTCAAAGGAGAAGTGCCCCCATCTGAGTGAGGGCTGCGTGTGCGTGGACTAAAAAAACCTAATGTAAACTACTAACTGGAGCGGAGGCACCGGGATTCCCCTCCCCGCCACCAGTGGCCGGAGCGGCGGGAAGAAGGGAGGGGTGAATCCATGGGATCACCGGTGAAACGTGGAGCGGGGAGGTTGCCCTAGCTGCCTTGGGTGGGGGAGTAGATTTGTATTCATAGTGAAATAGATTCGAATTTTAATGGTACTGTACAGTACTATATAGGCGGTGTCTCGACATTTTTTTTTATTTCTCAACATATCTACAGCCCGTATGTTAAGATCGCTGGTTTCTCTTTTCTACTAGTAACTCAACCTACCTAAAAAAAGTAACTCAGCCATATGTTACCATCGCTCGTCTCTCTTTTCTAGTACTGTAGTAGTAGTAATGCGACGCGCGTTGCATTCGGTGAGCGGCGTGCCGGACCGACCGTGGGGTGATAACCTGTGACGCCCCTGCTCGACCGTGCACTAATCATACACGCAAACATGCACGCTCGAGAACAGAGACTCACGGGAAGATATCACAACACAACTCTAAACTCAAATTTAAACATAAATCTTCATATTACAAACCAAGGGTCACGAGGACCCGAATACATAAGTCATACAAACAAATAATATCTGGGTACAGACATAGTTAGTCAAGTTTGCCTTAAGAAGGCTAGCATAACAGCGACACTGATCAAAAAGGCGAAGGCCTCCTGCCTAGGGCCTCCGAACTACTCCTGGTCGGTGGGCTCAACGTAGTAGTAGCTGCCCCTGGGGATCTCCTGCTCCTGGGCTCCGTCGTCTGATTGCAGCAACCGGGTTTGGGGAAAAAGAAGTAGCAAAGCAACCGTGAGTACTCATCCAAAGTACTCGCAAGACTGATATCAGAACTATACTAAGTATGCATCGGTATTAAAGGAATGGGGCTATATCTTTGGACTAAACTGCAGAAATGCTGGAACAGAGGGGGAGAGGCCTAGCCTATCAAAGACTAGCATCTTGAAGCAATCTTGCAGCATCAGAAGAGAGTAGAACAAGATAATATATATATATATATATATATATATATATATATATATCAATCATATTTTAGTAATGCCCTAGGATCCTTCCTCGTCTACCCTGCGAGAAAGTGATCCCGAGAGCAGTAGTAACAGTTTAACATTGTAACAGTATCCATTTGTAGTTGTAGCAGATCAGGATACAACTCCGAGCGTCCTGTTACTGTGGACACGGCTATTCGAATAGATCACTTCCCTACAGGGGTGCACTACTGTTACCCAACACGCTTGATCACATCTGGCATGACACACTTGCTGGGTAATGCCCGACCTCGGGTAATCGACACGACGCAGTCCTACCTAGGCTCAGTAGAGAGGTTAACACGCCAGTCTAAATCCTAAGTGCGAAGGGGTCTTGGGCCATCGCCCTTTGCACTCCTGCACGTTGTGTGGGTGGTCGGGGCCCAGGCGCGTCACTGTATACACAAGTGACGTAACCAGCCCACCCCAACAATCAGCCCGCATCTCTGAGCTGTGACGTCTGAACAGCTTTCGGTTGATACATACGACGTAGAGGGTCCCATAACCATTATCCCACATGGTGGTAGTGCGTATAGGCACGTAGCCAACTCAGATCAAATACCCAAATCCGTTAGGCGTGTTTAGTAACTCGCGAAGACGAATAGGATCCCTGTCGCTCCGACTTGGTAACCCACGGACTACGATCAAGGACCAGGACCACCTCTCTCCTAGGTGGTCTCCGCCTGCCCTGTCGTTCCGCCATAATATCACTCGCGGGTGCTCTTGGAGCCGACCCATCTTTAATATTATTCTCTCACGGGCACTCTTGGAGCCGGCCCGACTTTAACAGTTTAAAGTATTGCCATATGTAAACATTTCTGTGATCATCACCCTGAGTGATCACGGCCCGATAATAAGCATGGCATACGGACAAGGTGAAAGGCTACAGATAGAGCAACAGCATAGCTAACTAAGCATCATAGGACAACAGGTAGGTATCAACAGTAGGCAATGAAATCAGGCTATGCATCAGAATAGGAGCTATCGGAGCAACATCAGAAGCAATACTAATGCAAGTATAAGAGAGAAGGAATGGGCGATATCTGATGATCAAGGGGGTTTTGCTTGCCTGGAAGCTCAGCTGAAGGGGTCTGGTCATCGACGACGTAGTCGTACTCAGCAGTGTCGTCGGCAGTCTCGGGGTCTATCGGGAGAGAAGGAGGGGGAAGAAACAATAAATACATGGCAAACAATGCAACAGGGTTGCATGACATGTCAACATGCAGTGTTAGGGGTGTTCTAATGCAACGCTAGGCAAGTTAGTCGGAGCGGGAAATTATCCGGAAGTGTTCTCCCAGCTCCGGGTGATTATCGATCAGATGAATCGGAGGGGAAAGTTCCATGTTCATCATGTTAGAGGGGTGTGGCAGGTATGTGGGTGGCATATTCAGATCCATCATATTTTTTTGATCGTTTTTCATATATAAATTATTTTCATCCGAGTTACGGTTTATTTTATATGATTTTTCAAAGTTTTAAACATTTTCTGAAATTTCTGGAATTATTTTTATTTCGAAAAATATTAAATACATAATTGCTACGGGTACCCAGTGTGTGTACACAGCCAGAGCACATAGTGGCCGATAGGTGGGCCCAGTTGACTAAGTCCACTGCCCAGTCAGCACCCAGTCAGCAGAGGCTGACGTGTGGGTCCAGCCAGCTGAGTCAGCAGCTGACTGGGCTGGATCTTATCCATTTGAACAGTAAATGGGGTCCCACATGCCAGTTTATTTAAAATAACTAACAGTGTTAGTTAGGGTTAATTTGGTTGCGTGGGGCCCGGCTGTCAGTGGGGATTAGTGGGGGATTAATTAGCGCTAATTAAGCCGGCCGAAGCGTTAAAACACGCGCGCGCCTGAGAGAGGCCGGCGGCGAGGCCCGACACGGCGGCAGTCCACCGGAGCTGCGCTCCGGCGACCAGATGGAACGGCGGCGACAACCAAAAGCATGCGCGCGAAGCGCCACATCCGGGGACAAAGAAAACGACGGCGGCTACTCTGCCCGACGGCGGCCGGAGTTCGCGAGCTGGGCTATGGCGTCTACGGCATCGAATCGCGACGGAGAGAGAAGGGTTGTGGGGCAGCGCTCACAGCGGTGACGGGGAGCTGCTCATGGAGGCCGGAGGGGCTCGGAGCGGCGGGGATCGAGCGGCGGTGTCGCGGTGGCCGTGGCGGGGGAAAGAGCTCGATGCGGTCGTCATGCTGCCCCCCGAGACGAACCAGAGCACCCGAACGACGGAGACGGGCACGGGGAAGCTACCGGACAAGCTCACGGGGCTGGAGGACGACGGTGGCTGCGGTGCTTATGGGGGAGCAGCCATGGCGGCTCGGGGGTGGAAGAACCAGATGAGAGGGCGAGGGAGAGAAGAAATGGGCGTGTCTAGGGTTTCGGGGAGGGAGGGAGACGTCGAGGGGATGCCTTATCCACGTCGGGGAGCCGCAGGATGCACGACAGCGAGCTCATCCGCGCGTGGACGGACGAGCAGCGTCCACGGCGAGAGTTTGGGGGTGACCGCCAGGTGGGCTGGGCTTCAAACTATTTGACTTAGGCCCATTAGTACAGTAGCGCTTAGGCTTTTTCCTTTTCATTTTTCTAATTTCTTTAATCCTTTCTGTTTTGCAAATTGTTAGGCCCCAAAATGACTTTTGAAAAATGTGCAACGTTGACAAATATTTACTATGCATTATTAAGCACTGCCATAAAAAGGTTTGGAGGCAAGATAATTTCATTTGAATTTTGTATAAATGAAAATGTATAAATGGGGCTGTTTTGGTCACTGTTTTAATTAACTAAGGTCATTTAAATATTTCAATTACTGTTGGTTCCTTCATGACAATTACCTACTGATTATTTGCAAAAATATGAACACTTTATTTTTCATGTTTGAAGAAATAATAATTTGACTTATATTTGAATTTAAATTTAAGTTTGATTTGAGACTAGTGGCATTTTGGTTTAGTAAAATTAGATGACATGGCACGATTAGCATGTGGTCATTGTAGTTAACCCCTGGGGGTGTTACATAACCCACAAGTATAGGGGATCAGTTGTAGCCTTTCTCGATAAATAAGAGTGTCAAACCCAACGAGGAACTAAAGGTAGAATCAATATCCCCTTCAAGTTCTATGGACCACCAATACAACTCTACGCACACTTAACGTTTGCTTTACCTAGAGCAAGTATGAAACTAGAAGTACTTTGTAGGTGTAATGCTAGAACTACTTTGCAAGAATAAAACTAGGAGTACTTTGCGAGAATAAAACTATGAGTAATTTGCAAGATAATAAAAGCTAGTTGTTTAGTAGAAAGCTTTTGTAACACAAGAGAAAGATTTGTCCCTAGGCAATCGATAATTACACCGGTAATCATTATTGCAATTTTATATGAGGGAGAGGCATGAGCTAACATACTTTCCATACTTGGATCATATGCACTTATGATTGGAACTCTAGCAAGCATCCACAGCTACCAAAGATCATTAAGGTAAAACCCAATCATAGCATTAAGTAACAAGTCCCCTTTACTCCCATACGCAACAACCCCCTTACTCGGGTGTAAGCTTCTGTCACTCTAGCCACCCACTATAAGAGAATTATGAACGTATTGCAAACCCTACAGCGGGAGTCCCTCATGCTTGCGCGATATGGAGGGCACCATAGGATAGCACCAAAATAAAACATACAACTCAAACCAATCACGATCATCAATCAACCCATAGGACAAAACGAATCTACTCAAACATCATAGGATGGGCACAAATCATTGGATAATAATATGTAGCATTAAGCACCATGTTTAAGTAGAGATTACAGCGGGGAGAAGATGTGTTACACCACTGCATAGAGGGGGAGAGAGTTGGTGTTGACGGTAGTGAAGTTGTTGGTGTAGATCGCCGTCACGATGATTGCCCCGGCGGCGTTCCGGCGCCACCGGGAGAGAGGGGGAGAGAGCCCCACTCCTTCTTCTTCTTCCTTGGCCTCCCCCCCTAGATGGGAGGAGAGTTCCCCCTCTGGTCCATGGCCGCCATGGCTTCCGGAGGGGAGGAGCCCCTCCGAGATTGGATCTTTCTCTCGGTTCTCTTCTGTTTCGCGTTCCTGTTTTCTGGCCTTTCACCGTTCCTTAAATTCCCAGAGATCCGTAACTCCGTTTGGGCAGAAATTTTGAGTGGATTTTTATCCGGATATTAGCTTCCTTGCGGCAGAAGGACACCCTCAACCGACCTACAGGGGAGCCACAAGCCCCTAGGCGTGCCCAGGGAGGTCGTGCCCTGCAGGCTTACCGTGTCCTCGGGCATCGTCTCGTGTTGATTCTTTTTTCCAAAAATCACATATATTCCAAAATAAATCTCCATAAATTTTTATCGTGTTTGTACTTTGTTTGATATGGATTTTCTGCGAAACAAAAAACATGCAACTAACAGGAACTGGCACTGGGCACTGGATCAATATGTTAGTCCAAGAAATCATATAAAATGTTGCCAAAAGTATGTGGAAATTGTAGGATATTGGCATGAAACAATAAAAAATTATCGATACGACGGAGACGTATCAGCATCCCCAAGCTTAATTCCTGCTCGTCCTCGAGTAGGTAAATGATAAAAAAGATAATTTTTGATGTGGAATCACTACTGGAATCAGAGAATTTGCCATCAGCCAGCTTTTTGCCGTCTGCTAGCGGACGGCACAGAAGGATTTTGCCATCAGCTTACAAAAAGCAGACATCAAAGATCAGGCTGATGGCAAACATACAGTTTGCCATCAGCCATTTCTTTGCCGTCCGCCAGCCGACGGCAAAGGGCCTGAAGGTAGACGACAAAGAGCCCAGATGGCCCCACTGGACCATGGAGCGGGCTAGATCAGGTGGACGGGCTGGATGCCATCCGCTGGATCTTTGCCGTCCACTTCAGCGCTCTTTGCCGTCTGCTAGCAGACGGCAAAGAAGATGGCCTAACTAACGGTTGTGCCCCCCGGCCCCACCCCTCTTTGCCGACTGCTAGAAGACCTCTTTGCCATCTGCTAGCAGACGGCAAATAGGCTACCTAAGTAACAGCCGTGCCCCCCTCTGTCTCCCCCTCGATCTCTCTCTCTCCCCCCACGTCACCCACCCCACCCGCAACCCCAGCCCCGCCCGACGCCGTCGAGCCCCGCCGCCGGCCCCTGCGCCGAACACCGCCGCCGGCCCCTGCGCCCACCCCGCCACCGGCCCCTGCTACCGCCTCGCCCCCCGGCCCCTGTGCCCGCGACGCCGCACCGCCGGCGAGCCCCGGGCCGAGCCCCGCGACGACCCACTGCCGGTGAGCCAGGCCGCGGCGCCACCCCCCCTCCCCGCGGCCCTTCTCCAACACCGCAGCGCCGACGTCCTCCCTGCGGCGGCCCTCCTACACCGGCCCCCTCCTCCACCGGCCCCCTCCTCCACCGGCCCCTCCGAGGTGAGCTTTTTTTCCTGTTTTTTTTCTATTTTTTGCTGTTTAGGTTTAGGTTAGAGTGCTAGGTTTAGGTTTAGGTTTAGATTTACATAAGTAGAAGAAGAAAGAAGAAAGATGAAAAAAAGAAGAAGAAAAATAAGAATAAGTAGAATAAGAGGTAGAATAAGAAGAAGAAGAAGAAGAAGAAGAAGAAGAGGAGAAAAGAAGAAGAAGAAGAAGAAGAAGAAGAAGAAGAAGAAGAAGAAGAAGAGGAGGTGGAGAAGAGGAGAAGAAGAGGAGGAAAAAGGAAAAGAAGGAAGAAGAGGAAGAAGAAGAAGAAGAAGAAGAAGAAGAAGAAGAAGAAGAAGAAGAAGAAGAAGAAGAAGAGGAGGAGGAGGAGAAGAAAAGAAGAGGAGGAGGAGGAGGAGGAGAAGAAAAGAAGAAGAAGAGGAGGAGAAGAGGAGAAGAAGAAGAAGAAGAAGAAGAAGAAGAGGAGGAGGAGGAGGAGAAGAAGAAAAGAAGAAGAAGAGGAGGAGGAGGAGAAGAAGAAGAAGAAGAAGAAGAAGAGGAGGAGAAGAAAAGAAGAAGAAGAAGAAGAAGAGGTGTCGACGGAAAAACACTAAATGATAACTCTTTAGGTTAGGGGTTGTTGCGGGGAACGAGCAGTGCGAATCGTTTTTTTACAACTTGGCGGTGGCATCCTATTGTAAATATTTAGTTAGGTTGACGGAAAAAACAATAATGCTATGTTACTCATCTTTGGATTTAAATGTGCAGTTGTTTTGTCGCTGCGAGGGTCTGGTGTTCGACGACCTCCCCGTGCGTTTGATGAGCTCCCCTGTGTTCGTGGGTGAGCACAAATGACATCTCCTCCCCCCCTTAATTTGCTCTGTTCCGGTCTTCGTGCCGATGAAACTTGCTAGCTATAGGTGTCTTCAATCATCAGTATGCGTGACCAGTATGCGTCTCCCGTTCGAAAGGGCGGCATCTATAAATATGCATGTCTTTGCATATTTATAACCGCCATCCTTTCGAATTGTCCAACATTATCCATGGACAGCCCGAGTATGTGTAGATTGGGTTCGTTTTCCCATGCTCTGCTCCGGATCCGATGCAGAATTTCGTCAGTGCCTCCCTGTTGTTCTCCGGGTACACATCCTCTCTGTTTATTGCCGAGACGTGTATCAGGAGAACAGCGGGGAGGTGCTGCCGAAATTCTGCGTCGGATCCGGAGCAGAGCATGGGAAAACGAACCCAATCTACACATACTCGGGTGGGATTAGGACCTATCTTTACCTATTAGCGTGTAGGTTGCATGGGCGTAATAAAATTGACAAACTTAATTAACTGATGAATATATATGATGAATTATATATATATTTATTGTGTGTTTAGTAGGTAGGCAAGATGAGTGATCGTGCGTGGATGTACACCGGCCACACTAGTCAGGAAGACATGACCATTGAATGGTTAACAAAAACCAAGGGGTTTGTGAAAGCCGCATTTGCAAATGGCCAGAGAAAAACCTGGTGCCCCTGTCTTAGGTGCGATAACTTTAAAAAGAGGACAGAGGATGAAATGGGTAAACACCTGCAGAAGTTGGGTTTTACGCCTGATTATACGGTGTGGACATTTCATGGTGAGTCTGCCCAATGTACCAGAGCTGAGGTGGTTCGTTGTCGCACCGACGAGCATGGTACCGGGATCGACGATATGGTGCAAGACTTTGATGATGCTCAGGATTCGGACGAGGAGATGGAGGAATCTGCAAAGGCCTTCAATGAAATGTTGGAGTCTTCAAAACGTCCTCTCCATGAGCACACTGAGCTTTGTCAGCTGGATGCCATCGCACAAGTAATGGCTCTGAAGGCTCAATTCAACTTGGGCAGAGAATGCTACGACGCGATGATGACACTATTTGGACGCTTTCTACCCAAAGGCCATGTAATGCCTGCAAACCTGTACCAGTCGGACAAAATCCTCCGTGCACTTAAGATGCCCTATGAGAAGATAGATGCCTGTGAGAACGGATGTGCCTTATTTAGGCTTGAGTATGCGGGCTTGAACTATTGTCCCATTTGCAAGTCTTCCAGGTATGTTGTGGTAGACAACGGTATGGGTGAGAAGAGGCAGACCAAAATCCCCGTTAATGTTCTTCGGTATCTGCCAATCATACGGACACTTCAACGTCTTTTCATGGTCAAAGAGACGGCCAGACAGATGACATGGCACAAATTGGGAAAAAGAACCGAACTAGATGCAGATGGGAATCAGATGATGGTACACACATCGGTTGCTTTTGCGTGGAAGAAGTTCGATGAATTACATGGGGATAAAGCGGCAGATCCAAGGCATCCTCGAGTCTGCATCGGCACAGATGGGTTCATTCCGTTTGGTATGACGGCAACCCAATACAGTTGTTGGCCTGTATTTGTCATGCCACTCAATCTCCCCCCCGGACAGATTATGCAAAGAAAGAACATTTTCCTGACGTTGATAATTCCAGGGCCCAACTACCCGGGGAAGAATATGAATGTGTACATGCAGCCGCTTAAGGATAAATTGCAAGAAGCTTGGGATAATGGGTTCAAGACATACGACGCCGCTAGCAAACAAAACTTCATAACGCGTGTCTGGTACATGTACTCGATGCATGACTTGCCGGCGTATGCGCTATTCGTTGGCTGGTGTGTGCATGGAAGGTTCTCGGGCCCCACATGCAAGGCAGCTCTTCAGTTTCGTTGGCTGGAGGCGGGTCGCAAGTATTCTTGCTTCGACTTGCATAGACCGTTCCTGGATCCTCGCCATAAGTTCAGAAAAGACAAGAAGAACTTCATCAAAGGTAGAGTTGTCAAAAACTCTGCACCACCTGCGTTGACAGGCTAACAGATCCTGGATTAGTTAAACGCTCTCGAGCCTGATCCAGAGCGTCTAGGGTATTTCAAGGGGTATAATTCAGAACACGCCTGGACTCACAAGACATGCTTGTGTGATCTGCCTTACTTCAAAGACCTCCTTCTTCCACACAACATCGACGTGATGCACACTGAAAAGAATATCGGCGAGGCCCTTTTTGGTACATTGTTCAGCATAGAGGGGAAGTCAAAGGATAATCCTAAGGCTAGAGTCAATCAGTAGACTCTATGTGATAGACCGTTACAGAACATGCGACAACCGAAAGGAAAGAAGAACTGGACGAAGCCAAAGGCCTGGTTAAATCTTGGAAGGCCAGCTATGAGGGAAATTATCTTGTGGGTGAAAATGCAGTGGATGTTCCCCGATGCGTATGCAGCAAATCTAAAGAGGGGAGCGAGTCTTGAAAAATTGAAAATATTTGGTCTCAAGAGTCATGATTGGCACATATGGCTTGAGCGGGTAATGCCGGTGATGTTGCGTGGCTTTATCCCTGAGGATGAATGGCTAGTACTGGCAGAGCTGAGCTATTTCTTCAGTGTTCTTTGTGCGAAAGAACTATCTCCTGCGGTGATAGATGACATGGAAAAGTTGGCGCCGGAGTTGCTCTGCAAGTTAGAGAAGATCTTTCCACCGGGCTTCTTTAATCCAATGCAGCATTTGATTTTACATCTCCCGACCGAGGCAAGATTGGGGGCCCCGTGCAAAATCGTTGGTGCTATGCAACTGAGAGGATGCAGAAGACGCTTCGAGCAAAATGTAAAAATAAATGTAGAATTGAAGCATCGATGGCCGAGGCATTCATTACTGAGGAGGCGACAAACTTCGTGATAGCACACTACGAAGCCAAAAATCATCATTTGCATAATCCGAAACCTCGGTACAATGCTGGCGACCCTAAAAAAGGTGGATCCAACCTCAGCCTATTCAAAGGGAAGCTCACGCTAGCCGGTGCTTCGAAACCAATAGAGTTGGATGTCGAAGAATGGCGGACCATTTCGTTGTATATCTTCGACAACCTAACAGAAGTGCGGCCGTACATCGAGTAAGTTGTCGGTTCATTGTTTCACAACTTCTAATTATTCCTTTGAACTGCTCTTATTCCTGGATATTTGATACAGTCGATACGTCGCCAAATTCTCGGATGGAGCGGTGATCCAAAAGGATTCCGTCCAAAAGGATCAGTACATGAAGGTAATTAACTATTCTTAAGGCATTGTACTTAGTTTCCTTGATTTGATTTGTAGGTGTAGCGCTCAAATTTCTCTTTAATAACTTAGGTGCCCCCGAGATGGTGTTCGGATAAGATGGATTGTTGGGAGGCGTTGGTGGATGAGTGGAGCACAGGCCGCTGGCGAGCCGTCCATGACAATGCCAAGGACCGGCGTGCCCAAATGGTTGGTGTGCCACACCATCAAGGTAGCGCCAACTTATTTCAGTTCGGGTGGAACTGGGTATGTGGTTTGCTTCATGATTCATGCAATTCATTCTTCATGCTAGCTTGAGCCCTTTACTAATACTTTGTTCCTCTTTTTTAGGTGGGACACAATAACACGGAGGTGCCAGAGGTTTACGACCTCTATGCCATGGCCCATACTGCCTCGTACAAGAAGGTCAAGGCATTCTCTGAGGCTGACCTCGATAATCCAGAGAACTTCACCAACATCTCCTCCCACCACAAGCTCGTGAGGTACAGAGATGAGGGGAAGGCGAGGAAAGGGGAGGACTTTAACCCGAGCCAGCATCCCTTTGATCCAGAGCTGGTGATGATATCTGGTGGCGGGAGGCCCCATGGCTCGATAGCCATTGGAGATGGACTTATACGTTGTCCTCGCACTCTCCCGGAGATCATGGCGCGCCAAACGAGCTCCTGTCCTGAGATAAGGCCTCGTCCACGGCCAGTCGATCTCGCCATCGAGGTAAGTTATACGGACTCAGATATCTTTCCTCCATTACATTGTGTGTGTGCCCATCCATGATTAAAATGCTAACGAGGCGTGGTGTTGCAGGCTGCTCTTCATAAAGAGAGAGAGACAACCCAGGTGCTTCTAGAGGAGAGGGACTGGCTGGCGGAGGAGAAGACGGCTAGGTTGTTGGAGGAGGAGAGGGCACGGAATGATGCGTCTCACCGGGCCATGTACGAGCTCCTCGTGGTAAGTTTCTTATGCATATTAGCCAAATCATGCACGTAATATGTTCGTTTCATTACTAACCTATATGACTGACTCGTCAAAACCAAATGTGCAGTCTATGTGCGAGAAGACCGGTCAGACCCCTCCGCCGATGCCGGTCATTACTAGAGCGGGAATGGTGCGTTTCATTTGAATGGTCATTAGTTACAAGTCTTAACATTTGAGTGTCATCATGCTAACGAGACTTTGCAAATGATCTTTGGTGCATCATAACTCCGAAACTACATCGCACAACCCTTCTCCAGGTGAAACCGGCCCGACAAACCCCGATGCTTGACCTCCGGTAAGTTTTCTCTATTATGCCACATACTTAGCTTATTTCCCCCAAAAAAGACATACTTATATAGCTAATTATCCTCCAAAATGACATAATTAGCTTATTTAGTCCATTTATGACATAATTAGCTTATTCGTTGCAAAAATGGCATAATAAAATTGGTTACCTCATAAATGTCATATACTTAGCTTATTATCCTCCAAAATGACATAATTACCTAAGTTAGCTCTAAAATGACCTATACTTACCTAATTTAGCTCAAAAATGGCATAATTACCTAGGTTAGCACAAAAATGACCTATACTTACCTTATTTTCCTAGGTTAGCACAAAAATGGCATACTTACCTAGGTTAGCTCTAAAATGACACAAATAAGGAATAAGATGAAGAAAAACAAGGAAGAGGAGAAAAAGAAGGAATAGAAGAAGAAGAAGAAGAAGAAGACTAGAAGAAGAAGAAGAAGAAGAAGAAGAAGAAGAAATAAAAGAAGAAGAAGAAGAAGACTAGAAGAAGAAGAAGAAGAAGAAGAAGAAGACATACTTAGCTAATTATCCTCCAAAATGACATAATTAGCTTATTTAGTCCATTTCTTCTTCTTCTTCTTCTTCTTCTTCTTCTAGTCTTCTTCTTCTTCTTCTTCTTCTTCTTCTTAGCTTATTTTCCCCAAAAAAGACATACTTAGCTAATTATCCTCCAAAATGACATAATTAGCTTATTTAGTCCATTTATGACATAATTAGCTTATTCGTTTCAAAAATGGCATAATAACCTTGGTAACCTCATAAATGTCATATACTTAGCTTATTTTCCTCCAAAATGACACAATAAGCTTAGTTAGGTCAAAAATGGCATAATTACCTAGGTTAGCTCTAAAATGACACAAACAAGCAATAAGAAGAAGAAAAACAAGAGGAGAAAAAGAAAGAGAAGAAAAACTCTTCTTCTTCTTCTTCTTCTTCTTATTCTTCTTGTTCTTCTTCTTCTTCTTCTTCTAGTCTTCTTCTTTTTCTTCTTCTTCTTCTTCTTCTTCTTCTTCTTCTAGTCTTCTTCTTCTAACTTTCTTATTTCCCATTTTGCAGATTTGATTCACTTCACGGAAGCTTGCATTGATGGAGTGCTTGTGTTTACTTTTTGTTTTGATTTTGTATCCATGAATAATGTGAAACTTGCTACCTATGGATGAAACTATTGTAATATGGTGAAACTTGCACATTTTGTTTTGGTATATTTGTTGGATGATCATATCCATATGGCAGGGATATAGTTTCTTATGTGTTGGATATCATATACTTCCTGTGAAACTTGCACATACTGTTTGCCCTGTGAAATATATATATATATATATATATCATATATTTGCTGTGAAAATGCTTGGATATAACAAAAAACAGAATAAAAAGGGGCAATACAGGCACTTTGCTGTCTGCCAGCGGATGGCAAAGGTCTTTGCCGTCAGCCAGCGGACGGCAAAGGTGCCACGTGGCAGCAACCTGTGCAACCTGGGAGTACTGGGTCTGGCCCATTTGGTCATTATGCCGTCCACTGGCAGACGGCAAAGGCGAGTGGTTCTTTGCCGTCCGCAAGCAGACGGCAAAGAAAAAGAGCGGCAGACGGCAAAGAGCGTGGAGGAGTGACGTTATGCCACAGATCTGCTGACGTCAGGAAGCAGACGGCAAAGGGAAGAGCATGTTTGCCGTCCGCCGGCAGACGGCAAAGTCTCCCGTTAGCCACCTAACGTGGCTAACGTCTATTCTTTGCCGTCCACTTTCTTTGCCGTCTGCTTGACCAGGAAAGTTGATGGCAAAGGTCTTTGCCGTCCACTGTACGAATGCAGACGGTAAAGAAGCTCATTACTGTAGCTTCTAGTGCCGGAAGCGTTTGCCGTCTGCAGCAGACGGCAAAGACCTTTGTCGTCCGCTTTCTGGTCCTTTGCCGTCTGCCAAGGCAGACGACAAATCAGCTGATTCCTATAGTGAATGCTACCTAGCATAATCTTGATCATGTAATCAAATCATGGCATGAATATTAAGATACGAGTGATTCAAATCAATAGTCTATAATTTGATATAAAGACATCAATACTCAGGCAAGCCAACAAACAATCATGCCTTTCAAAATAAAAATGCTAAAGAAAGTTATCCCTACAAAATCATATAATCCTGTCATGCTCCATCTTCTTAACACAAAATATAAATCATGTACAACCCCGATGTCAGCCGAGCAATTGGTTCATACTTTTTAACGCGCTTCAGGTTTTTCAACCCCCACGCAATACAAGAGCGTGAGCCATGGACATAGCACTATGGGTGGAATAGAATATAATGGTAGAGATTAGTAAGGAGAAGTCAAAAAGGGAGAAAGTCTCACATCGACGCGGGTAATCAACGGGCTATGGAGATGCCCATCAATTGATGTCAATGCGAGTAGTAGGGATTGCCATGCAATGGATGCACTAAGAGCTATAAGTCTATGAAAGCTCAAACTAAAAACTAAGTGGGTGTGCATCCAACTTGCTTGCTCATGAAGACCTCGGGCATTTGAGGAAGCCCATCATCGGAATATACAAGCCAAGTTCTATAATGAAAAATTCCCACTAGTATACGAAAGTGACAAGTGTGGAAAAAGGATAGTAACATTTCCCCTTCTCTCTTTTTCTCTCATTTTTTTTATTTTCTTTTTTTCTCTTTTTTTCTTTTGATGGGCTCTTTTTGGCCACTTTTTTTAGAACAGTATCATGGACCTCATCCCCGCTTTTTCGAGGACTCATTACTCTCCACCATTCTTTCCTCACTGGGACAATGATCTAATAATGATGATCATCACACTTTTATTTACTTACAACTCGATAAAAACTATACAAGATGACTCTATATGAATGCCTCTGGCAGTGTATCAGGATGTGCAATGATCTAGCGTAGCAAAGATATCAAAAAACGGACAAGCCATGAAAATATCATGCTAGCTATCTTAGGATCATGCAAAGCAATATGAAAATGAATGCTCAAGTCATGTATATGATGATGATGATGGAAGTTGCATGGCAATATATCTCGGAATGGCTATGGAAATGCCATAATAGGTAGGTATGGTGGCTGTCTTGAGGAAGATATAAGGAGGCTTATGTGTGACAGAGTGTATCATATCACGGGGTTTGGATGCACCGGCGAAGTTTGCACCAACTCTCGAGGTGAGAAAGGGCAATGCACGGTACCGAAGAGGCTAGCAAATTGCGAAAGGGTGAGAGTGCGTATAATCCATGGACTCACATTAGTCATAAAGAACTCACATACTTATTGCAAAAGTCTATTAGCCCTCGAAGCAAAGTACTACAATGCATGCCCCTAGGGGGGAGGTTGGCAGGAGTTAACCATCGCGCGCCCCCGACCTCCACGCAAAGGAAGACACTCAATAATAAATCATGCTCCAACTTCTTAGCATAACTAAAGACTACACGTGCATGCTTTGGGAATCACAAACCTTAACACCAATATTCTTACTAAACCACAATCATTCACTAGTACCTCCCACATATCACCATCTTAATATCGCAAAACTATTGCAAGGAATCAAACATATCATATTCAGTTATCTACAAGTTTTATGTAGGATTTTATGACTAACCATGTGAATGACCAATTTCTGTTGACTCTCTAAATAGATATAAATGAAGCATGAGAGTTTAATTCTTTCTACAAAATACCACACTCTAATAAATATAAGTGAAGCCAAAGAGGATTCTACAAATAACGGTTTTCTATATGAAGAGAAACAGGCATCCAAACTTCAAATGATATAAGTGAAGCACATGAAGCATTCTATAAAGCCATACTCAAAACATATAAGTGAAGTGCATGAAGCATTCTATAAATCAACCAAGGACTATCTCATACCAGCATGGTGCATTATTAAAAGAAAAATAAAAAGCACACGACGCTCCAAGAATTTACGCATATCATGTGAACGAAACAAAAATCGAAACATACCGATAATTGTTGAAGAAAGATGGGATGCCTTCCGGGGCATCCCCAATCTTAGATGCTTGAGTCTCCATGAGTATTTACTTGGGGTGCCTTGGGAATCCCCAAGCTTGAGCTCTTGCCTCTCCTTATTCTCCTCATATCGATACCTCCTCGATCTTTGAACACTTCATCCACACAAAACTTAACCGAACTTTTTATTAGAGGGGTTAGTACATATAACATCAAATCCCACCATGTCCTGCCATAACATTATTGTATAATTATAATCAAACATTACCCACTGTATGCTATCACAATTCTATGGCTCCGAAGTCAATGGGGCTCAACAAGATTTCAAACATACGCAAATAAAGAAACTATAACAGCAATCTGTGAAAACAGGACAGTCTGTAAAGATGCAAATAAAACATATACTTCTGGAACTCAAAAAAATCTGAAAAATTAGGAAAAAATAACAAAAAATTCATAGCAGTACTGTGTAAAAATTTCATAATTTTTGCATGTTCCAGTAAAATATAGAAATTCAAACACTACAGCAAAAGTTTCTGTTTTTGCACAGCACACACCAAACAAGCAATTTAAACATCCTAAAGGTAAATCTTGGCACATTATTTTTATAATACAATGGATTTGTACAAGGGGATAATTATTTTTGTTGAAAAGTTTCTGTAATCAGGGTTCACAAAGTTTCCATGGGCATGAACAAAGTTCAAGGCTAGCCCCCACTTCCACATTGCTCATCTGTCTCACTTTCACTTTTCTTTTTGAAAAAGTTTTAGGTTCCCCTCTATATTTTTTTGTTTTTAAACTTTTTAAAAAAAGAACACAACAGAATAAAATGACTCTCTAAAACTTCCGGGTTGCCTCCTAGGCAGCGCTTTCTTTAAAGCCATTAAGCTAGGCATAAAGTGCTCAAGTAATTGATCCACCCGGATCCCAAGGTATATCAAAGCCAATTTTAATTAACAATTATTTGTAATTTAGTAGTGAGCACAAAACAACATATATCATGCAATGACGAAGTCTAACTCTCTTCCTATGCATCGGCATGTCATAAAAGAATAATTCATGCACATCAAGTAAAGGCCAATGCATAGTATAAGCATTTTCTTGCAATTTTATCGTATTGGAAACATAGAGAGGTGGAGATGTAGTTCCTCTCTCATAATAATTGCAAGTAGGAGCAGCAAGCACATGCATATCATATTCATCAAAATCATCATGTGTAATAGTAAAACGCAACCCATCAATATAATCCTTAATAAGTGCAAACTTCTCCGATATAGTGTAGTTGGGAGAATTCAAAAGGATAATAGGACTATCATGTGTGGGTGCAATAGCAACAATTTCATGTGTAACATAAGGAACTATAGCAAGTTCATCTTCACAAGCATAATTCAAATTGGCATCATGGCCACAAGCATAGCAAGCATCAATTTCATCAAAAAGGGATATTTCAAACGAATCAAAGGGATCATAGCAATCATCATAGCATTCATCCTTCGGTAAGCATGAAGGGAAATTAAACAATGTATGATTTGAAGAGTTACTCTCATTAGAAGGTGGGCACGGGTAGCTAATCCGCTCTTCCTCCCTTTGTTCTTCGCTCTCCTCATCATCTTTTTCATCTAATGAGCTCACAGTGTCATCAATTTCTTCTTCCATAGGAGCCTGCAAAACATTAGTCTCTTCTTGGACAGCGGAGGCGTCCTCAATATATTCTATTACATAAGCATTAGAAGCATAGTTTTCATAGCAATACTTAAGTATGGCAAAATTTTCAGATTTGTAAAGAGTAGCATCACACTTTTCAATCAAAGAAGCAATTTTATATGCACCCTTAAAAGCAACAAATTCTTCTATTTGTTCAATATCATAGTAACTATAAACACCTCTGGCATAAGAAGATAAGATTCCATTATCCTTAAACTCACATTGGTACTGAAGGTGATTTTTAGGGTCTTCAGAACAACAAGTAAAATCATGTATTTCACATAAATTCCAAGCATAGCAAATCAAAGTATTAATATGATGCCATAAGAGTTTCCCTTTTTGAGACAACCGGTGTCGCACAAAATAAGCATGCTCATCTAATGATTTTCCCTCAACTAAGCTAGTTGGGTTTTCAGCATGAGCACAAAGGGATCGAAGATGATCCAAGTAGAAAGCTTCATGTGACATCCCCAGATTACTAAACACTAATTATGCTAATTATTCATGCTAAGTCATCATCATTAAACCCTAAGAAAAACAATTAAGTAATAATCCAACTTCAAATTTAAATTTCAAATGGAAGTCAAATAATTTCTTCTTCCGATAATTAAACAAAATAGTTCATGATATTGCAAATAATCCGAAAGCAATTATAAAAATAAAACCAACATTATTTGAATTCCCAAATTGACCCTAACACCGAAAAACAGTGACTTTAACAGCCACTTTAATTTATTTCCAATTAGGCAAAATTCAAATGAAATCATCTTGCCTCCAAACTTTTTGTGGCAGTGGGAAATATTGCATATCATTTATTGAGACGAGTGCTACATTTTACAAAAGTCATTTAGTGCAAAAATAAAAGGCAAAGTAGCTACTGAAAAAAAAGAACAGAGAAGGGGAATTGGAAAAAGGCCGAAGCCTACTGTGCACATGGGCTTCTAGTGCACAGTGTGCCTGGCCCAGCCCAACTCTCTCTCCTTCTTCCTCCCGCTCTCTCTCCCCGCGTTGTCGGCCGCGCTCGCTGACACGCCGCCGATGCCGCACACGTCGGGCATCCAGCGAGCCGTGGGCGTGGATAAGGTTCCCCGAGCCCCCTCACCGAACCCTAGCACCTCCCCATTCCCTCCCTCATTCTCCTCCGAGTGGATCGATCTCGCGCCCGAGCGCATGGTCGCCGCCGTTCTGCCATTAACATGGCCACCGTGCCTCCCGCGCCTTTGAAGGACGTCCGGCCGCTCCGCCGTCGTCGTCCGCATCGCCTCGTCTCACTAGATGGAGCCGAGCTGCGGCATCGACGACGCCCGCCTTCGTCTTCTCCAACGGTAGCCGCCGCATGCCTCGCTTCGATTCGCTCGCCTCCGGCCTCCTCCGGCTTCCCCGAGCACATCATCGAGCTCACTGTGAGCTGCTGCCCTCTTCCCCTCCTGTTTTCACATGGATCCGTCGCCGCATTTCCTCCCCACTATAGATCGAGCTCGCCGTCGCCATTGCTAAGCTCGCCGTCGCCTTAGTCGCGCGCAAGCCCAACTGAGTGCGCCACCGAGCTCCTGGAGCTCTGCAGATCCCGACGCGCGCGTCCGCTTGCTCAATCCCAAGCTGCAGCGCCGTTGCCGTCGGACCCGTGCGTGCGCAACCGCCAACCCTCATCGCCAGCCCTATTTCCGGCACCCTCCACGACCAACTCCACCACCATCCAACCGCGCACGCTCTTAGCAACCCGTAGCCGCAAACCGCGTGTGATTTCGCGCCCTGTAGTGGCCGCATGGTGGACGTCCGCCATCGGTTTGGTCGTCGCCAGCGTAACTCCGGCCGGCTGACGTGTCCAGCGTCATTAGGCGCTAATGACGCTAATTAGTTTAGCCCAGTGAGACTGACAGTAGGGCCCCACCGTAAAATAAACTCAGTTTAATTTTCTGGTTAGGATTAGTTTAATTCCCGTGGCCCCACACGTCAGCTTTGACCTTGCTGACATGGGCATTGACCGGGCCCAGCCGTCAGTGACTGTTGCCAGCTGACTTGTGGGCCCTGTTTGACCCTGTTGACCAGTCAACTCTACTGTTGACTGCTGACTGGACCTGCTGACTGGGTAGTTGTCCTGGTCAACTGGCCCCACTGTCAGCCTCTTAAACACATGGCTGGGTACACTTTCGGGTACCCCTAGCAATTTGATATTAAGTGAATTTTCGAATTAAATTAAATCCAGTAAATTCCAGAAAATGTTTAAAACTTTGAAAAATCATATAAAATAATCCGTAACTCGGATGAAAATAATTTATATATGAAAAATGATCAGAAAAATCTAATGAATCCGTTTATGCCATCTGCATGCATGATAGAATCCTTTAAGTAGATGAACCTGTAACTTTTGGCCTGTTTCTGGCAGATGAATAGTGCCTGAATACCGGATAATAATTCCAGTTTAATTCCTAGGTTAACTAAAATTGCTTAGAGATGCATTAGGTTACCCCTGCATTGCATATTGCCATGTCGTGCTCTGTGAGCGCATTTGTTTGCTATGTATTTATCTGTTTCCTCCCCCTCATCTCTCCGATAGACCCAGAGACCGACGTTGTTCCCGAGGACTGCTACTCCACCGACGACCCCTCTTTTACCGCACAGCTTCCAGGCTAGCAAAACCCCCTTGATCATTCCTATATCGCCCATTCTTTCTCTCTCATGCTTGCATTAGATTTTGCTACTGTAATTGATTGCTCCTATTCCGATGCATAGCCTGATTTTGTAACCTGCTGTTGATACTTTACCTGTTGACCTAAATGCTTAGTATAGGATGGTTAGTGATCCATCAATGGCCCCACACCCTTGTCCATGTTGCCATGCTTTACCACCGGTGACTCGACCATTGTGATCTATGTACAGAGACCGAACACAGCACCACACCCCCCTTAGTTGTACGACTCTGCAGGGATACTATCGAGTGACGAGGGTGATACCTCCTACCTCACTCCTGATGATATCTCTATAGCATAGCTAGTTGGTTGTGGGACACCGAGGGTGATTCTTCTTTCACCACCTCCGATGAGGCCTCTGTCGTCTAGCCCCTCAAGTGTGAACCCATCGAGGGTGATTCCTCCAAGTTCACCTTGACGGTTACATCGAGTGGGAATCCATCGAGGGTGATTCCTCGGATTCCCCACGATGTTATGGACACACGGGTACTTTGACCTTCACCTTAGACCGTTGTTAAAGACGGGTCGGCTCCAAGAGCACCCGCGAGATAATGTTGAAGTCGGGCCAACCCCAAGGGTACCCGCGAGAGAGTCCTGCGGTGACTGGCTGTTTGCGGTACCACCCAGGATGTGGTGGTAGCTCGGGACTTGTCCCGACAGCCGACACGGAACTTACACTGTAGTCGGAACGACAGGGCAAGTGGAGACTACCTAGGAGAGAGGTGGGCCTAGTCCCTGGTCATGGTCCGCGAGATACCTAGTCGAAACAGCCGAAGCACTGGTCGTCTCCGCGAGCTCCTAATAATTCACTAACGGATTTGGGTATTTGACCTGAGTTGGCCACTGGCCTATACGCACTACCACCACGCGGGATAATGGTTTAATGGGGCCCTCGGCGCCGTATGTATCAGCCGAAAGCTCTGTCAGATGTCCAGTTCAGCACTGTGGCACGGTCGGATCATGCCATCCAGGAGAGGGATGGCGCTAGTATTCACCCTGCTCGCAATGACCAGGAGTGCAAAGGGCGATGGGCCCAATACCCCTGAGCGCTTAGGATGTAGACCGGTGGGGACCTCTCTGTGAAGCCTAGGTAGGACTACGTCATGTCGATCAGCCGAGGCCGGGCATTACCCGGAAAAGTGTGTCCGGCCAGAGTTAATCGAGAGTGTTGGGTAACAGTAGTGCACCCCTGTAGGGAAGTTATCTATTCGAATAGCCGTGTCCACGGTAATAGGACGCTCAGTGTTGTATCCCGATGTACTACAACTTGAACTGGATACTTGAGTTACTCAATAAATTGATAGCTCCGGGATCGCTTTCTCGCAGGGAGTCGAGGAAGGATCTCTGGGCCTTACTAATATAAAATTGTTACTACATGCTATGTTATTCTACTATCTTCTGTTGCTGCAAGACGCTGCAAGATGCTAGTCTTCAATAGGCTAGGCCCTCTCTCTATTCTGGCAATTCTGCAGTCCAGTCCACACATACAACCCTTTCCCTTTGATACCGATGCATACTTAGCATAGATCTGATGTAAGTCTTGCGAGTACTTTGGATGAGTACTCACGGTTGCTTTGCTACCTCTTTTTCACCATACCGATTGCTGCGATCACATGGCGGAACCCCGGAGCCAGCTGACCCCGTCGACGACTACTACTACCCCTCCGGTGGAGCCTATTACTACGTGGAGACCGATGACCAGGAGTAGTTTAGGAGGCTCCCAGGCAGGAGGCCTGCGCCTTTTCGATCTAGTGTCGTTGTTTTGCTCGGCCTTCTTAAGGCACCCTTTGTCTAATTATGTCTGTACTCAGATACTAATGCTTCCGCTGACCCTTGTGTAACTCGAGCTTATGTATTCGAGCCCTCGAGGCCCGTGGCTTGTAATATAAAGCTTGTATTATTTTTATTTTGCGTCTAGAGTTGTGTTGTGATATCTTCCCGTGAGTCCCTGGGCTTGATCGTGCGCATTTGCGTGTATGATTAGTGCACGGTCGGGCCGGGGGCGTCACACTTCAGCAGTATGAAAGATTTTGGGTGGTTCTTCAACCATTGGTTTAGCAAGTACAACTAATTTTTTTGGTATTTTACGTTTCCTACCCATAACTAAAGATAGAAAACAAGAGCACAAAATAAAAACTACTTAGTGATAACGCAAAACAAGCACACAGGAGAATACCAACCCCACGCTATTGCTCCCCGGCAACGGCGCCAGAAAAAGGTCTTGATAACCCACAAGTATAGGGGATCAGTTGTAGCCTTTCACGATAAATAAGAGTGTCGAACCCAACAAGGAGCTAAAGGTAGAATCAATATTCCCTTCAAGTTCTATCGACCACCGATACAACTCTACGCACACTTAACGTTTGCTTTACCTAGAGCAAGTATGAAACTAGAAGTACTTTGTAGGTGTAATGCTAGAACTAAGTTGCAAGAATAAAACTAGGAGTACTTTGCGAGAATAAAACTACGAGTAATTTGCAAGATAATAAAAGCTAGTTGTTTAGTAGAAAGCTTTTGTAACACAAGAGAAAGATTTGTCCCTAGGCAATCGATAACTAGACCGGTAATCATTATTGCAATTTTATATGAGGGAGAGGCATGAGCTAACATACTTTCCATACTTGGATCATATGCACTTATGATTGGAACTCTAGCAAGCATCCACAGCTACCAAAGATCATTAAGGTAAAACCCAATCATAGCATTAAGTAACAAGTCCCCTTTACTCCCATACGCAACAACCCCCTTACTCGGGTGTAAGCTTCTGTCACTCTAGCCACCCACTATAAGATAATTATGAACGTATTGCAAACCCTACAGTGGGAGTCCCTCATGCTTGCACGACACGGAGGGCACCATAGGACAGCACCAAAATAAAACATACAACTCAAACCAATCACGATCATCAATCAACCCATAGGACAAAACGAATCTACTCAAACATCATAGGATGGCCACAAATCATTGGATAATAATATGTAGCATTAAGCACCATGTTTAAGTAGAGATTACAGCAGGGAGAAGAGGTGTTACAACTCTGCATAGAGGGGGAGAGAGTTGGTGTTGACGGCGGCAAAGTTGTGGTGTTGACGGCGGCAAAGTTGTTGGTGTAGATCGCCATCACGATGATTGCCCCGGCGGCGTTCCTGCGCCACCAGGAGAGAGGGGGAGAGAGCCCCCCTCCTTCTTCTTCTTCCTTGGCCTCCCCCCTAGATGGGAGGAGAGTTCCCCCTCTGGTCCATGGCCGCCATGGCTCCCGGAGGGGAGGAGCCCCTCCAAGATTGGATCTTTCTCTCTGTTCTCTTCTGTTTCGCATTCCTGTTTTCTGGCCTTTCGCCGTTTCTTAAATACCCGGAGATCCATAACTCCGATTGGGCTGAAATTTTAAGTGGATTTTTATCCGGATATTAGCTTCCTTGCGGCAGAAGGACACCCACAACCGACCGACAGGGGAGCCACAAGCCCCCTAGGCGCGCCCAGGGGGCCCGCGCCCTACAGGCTTGCCGTGTTCTCGGGCATCGTCTTGCGTTGATTCTTTTTCCCAAAAATCACATATATTCCAAAATAAATCTCCATAAATTTTTATCGCGTTTGGACTTCGTTTGATATGGATTTTCTGTGAAACAAAAAACATGCAACAAACAGGAACTGGCACTGGGCAATGGATCAATATGTTAGTCCAAGAAATCATATAAAATGTTGCCAAAAGTATGTGGAAATTGTAGGATATTGGCATGAAACAATAAAAAATTATAGATACGACGGAGACGTATCATGGGGGTGCGACGCGAACACGATGGGCGTGCTATATACATGTACCACCTTTTTTCTTTTGGTTGTGCTCCATGCCGCAATCCATCGATACAAAATTATATTTAAAAGTCGAGGGCGGGGCTTCTTCTGCGTGGTACGCGCGGCAATTTGTCCTAGTCGGTTTGGAGAGTCGAAGAGGATGAGGGAGTTGCGGATTCAACTTACTGCTGCAAGGGTGGGTCTGTGTGATTTGACGGCTCGTTACTGCAGGAAAGGTGGGGCCTTATGATATGACTGCTCATTTATAGTCATTATTACTGCAGCACTACGACTGGCTGAGGCTCCCCTTCCGTTCCCCACTCTAATCTGGCGCATGACACGTCGACCCGGATGTTGGCTGTCCCACATCTCGGGGAAAGGAAGAATAATTGTTGCCGACGATGTAATAAGGAGCAAAGAACCATGCGGTATACTCTAGTTTAGCACTTGAGTACTAGTATATGTCGGAGGAGTGAGAAACACGGCTGCCCAGTGAACCAGCAGGCGATATGGCCATAAAAAACAATGTACTACAGTCCAGCCTTAGCATGTAAAAACATGCCACCGCTTCCTCCTCCTCCTCTCGGTTTACCGCCATCAGCGGAGCAAGAGCATCGTCGCAGCTTAAGCTAGTACTCCTCTCCAATCTTTTTTTACAATTCCTTTCTTTTTTCCTGTGGCATTGAACATTATTTGCTAATCCTATTGGATTTAGCACTCGAGTCCCATACTCTCCCCATTCCTGTATTTTCAGTATCATGGGAATCAAAGAGGCCCTTAGACTGGTTTACGGCCGATCGTTTTTTTCAATGAAATATCTCCAAAATGTAATGAATGTGCTTTGGTTTCTATGAAAATCATCCGGTTTGCATGTAGTAATTCATTTATTTATTCTTTTGCGGGAGGTCTGCATGTAATTCGTCCGGTTTGAAATGTACTCGTACGCTGGCATGGTTGGATGGCCCGCTGCCGCATTCTGCCCGAGGACTCATCCCTACCGGTCGGCGCTCAGCATTGGAGATGCCCCGAGTGCTTGCAGGTGGACCCATATGTTCTATGTCCCACATGTCAGTGAAAGGAAGCATGTAGAAATGTACTATGTACTATGAAGCGTAGCTGCAAAGTGATGACAGGTATATGTCGCACGCACCCAACGAGTGGTCGTAGTACGTACGAGTACAAACGAGTACGGAGTACTCCTACTCTATCAACATGAGTCCCATCGGACAACGGCGTCCGTGCTACAGCTAGCTCTTCTCCCTCCTCATTTCTCTCTTCTAATTCTAACTCAGCCGACGTGCAGCGGGCAGGGTGGGGATTTGCCGATAGTCGGTTTGCTCAACTGTGGTCCCACATGATAGTGAAAATGCTAGACAACACGTGTTCCCTAGCTTGAGCGGCGTGCCGGACCGACCCTAGTACTCCAGACCGTGTGGGGGTGCCACGCAACGCGGCAGGCTTTTCCTTTTGAACTTGTCAAAAATGTAACATTTGGTTATGCTTTTGCTCCTTGGCACGGTAGACAGATAGAAACAATGATTAAAAACGCTAGGGCGGGGATTTTCCCGCGCAATAAGCTGGGGAGTTTGCCAGTTTGGCACATCGTCGGTTCTCACATCGGGCCCAAATGTTAGTAATAATATGCCAAGCCAATGCGCGCTGAGTGGCGGGCCAGAACGATAGTGTGGGTTGCGACCCGAACGGGACAGGCATGCTGTACTTGTTCCACTTTCTCGTTTTGAACTTGTGACATGTAACGCTTAGTTTTGAATTTATAAGTTTGGTTGTCGCGCCCATATATATACTACTATAGTTTGGTAGGTTGGGTCATGCATCGTATGTACATTACGAAGTTGATGAAATAGGTAAGTACTACCTCCGTCATGGTTTGTTGGTCCCCTTTGTGTCAAATTTTGACCATAGATTTAACTAACAAAGTATTAATGCATGTCACCAAAAAATATATCGTTGGATTCGTATTTGAACATACTAGTAGTTTCCAATGATATTGTTTTTTGTGACATGCATTAACTTATTGTTAGTTAAATCTGAAGTCAATATTTGGCACAAAACACGAAAGCTGACCAATAAACCAGGGTGAAGACAGTGATACATATAATTAATGCCAAATGAGAGCAAGGGATCACACATGTCATTTACGACTGGAATGATATGGCGATACATTAACACATTAAGGCCATGACGCGATGCAGTGTTGGTTACAGGAGGCAAGAAGAAATATGCATCCATCGATGACCTCCTCCTCCTCGATTAAGGGCGCCGGCCCACCGAACGGCGGCTGAGTAGTAGCGGCTTTCGTGGTGAGGTCAACGTGCTTCTGAACAATGGCGTCCAAGGCTTCCAGCCGGTCAAAGAAGGCTAACGTCTTTAGCGTCGTCCCTGGCCCTGTAGTGGCCTATGTAGATCATTTCCTCATAGACATGGATGTGTAGGTCGACGGTTTCTTGCTCGGTGAGGCGCTGTGTGGTGAGCGCGGCCTCGAGGTGGACATTCTTCGTCGTGACGATGGGCAGCTGCAGGGACACCAGTGCGTGAAAGAGGTCCTCACCATGGAGGCCGATGAGGGTAGCAGGCAACGAGGAGCCTGGGCTCGCGGGTTGGAGGAGTACGGCAAGGTGGTCCATGCGCTTCTTGACGGCGGTGAACTTGCGGATGGACCAGACCATCATCTCTCCCATGTGAGAGGCAAAGCCGTCGTTGCCGAGGGCTATGACGCCGGCGGTCGCCAGCACCGTCTGGAGACACTTCTCGCTGCCGGGCCGCAGGCCGTCATCGTGGATCATCTGACACAGCCGCCTGCCGCTCACGTCCATCGCCTCCATGGGTGGTTGTGGCTTCTGGTCACTTGGTCTTGGATTGGAGTGAGCAGTGTTGCGCAGACTAGGTGCGTAGTACTAGTAGGTGCGTACGATTCGGTAGATGGATTGGAGTGGAGGGGCGCCTTCATATGAGAGTGTAAACTGCATTGCATTCATATCATGTGGCTCCATTCTGCTTCTCCAATTGAATCCCTCTACATGCTAATTGAATGAGGATGCATCATTGACCATACAATGTTTCGGGAACCGCTACCCTCTCCCTTGTTGGCATTCAAGCCATATCAATGTTGTAAATTCGTGTCAACAAGAGACTAGTCAACAGTTCGCCATGAGCCTATAACTAGCGATTGCCACAATAACCGTAAGATCTGCATCCGACGGTGGCACCTATTGGACGCAAACAGCAATTAAAAAAATGCCATAGCATTTTACAAAACTGCCACACCACGCCCCTCCCCTACACTTGAGACTGCCACGCAGCGTTCACAACTGCCACATTCGGGTTGCACTTGGCTCTTCGCCTCTTCGGGAAGTCATACTACTTGTATATGCTTCTGGCAATCTGACGTCGAATGAACTGCTGCATGTCCACCGCGTGGGGGAGGGAGAGCGTGTTATAAGCAAAAGCTTCTCCTCGTCCTACGAGCCACCGCGCGCATGGGGGAGGGAGAGGGCGTAGTATTCAAGCTTCTCCTTGTTGTACGAGTTGATGCGACATATGTGGAGGAGAGAGACATGGAAAAATGAGAAGAGTGGGTTCTCATGCAAGAGCCTAGCTATATGCTAACTTCTAGGCAAATGCAATAAATGCAAAGAAAGAGAGAGAGATGCTTAGAAAAAGTACTAATCTTATATAGCCAACCTTATAGCCTGCCTTACTATATGAGTGAGTATACTACTACTGTACTAGATGACTATAGATGACTTGTCAGTTCCATATAGCCATCAGCTGGCTATACTATTAACCATGCTCTAAAGCGAGATATGGTGGTGCACGAGGAGGGCGAGATCATGCCGACGGAACAGGACCCGATGATGGACTTCTTTATGGACCTTACCATGCTCCACTGCCCCTTCTGCCTCCGCCCCTTGAAGCCTCCGGCGTACGAGTTTTGAATACAACTCGTTCATTCGGCTGATCGAGCAAGGCACAGTTTTCTTGATTGAGTTGGTGTTCGATTGATTTGTGCAGTGCAAGGGAGGGCACCTAACCTGCGCGGACTGCCGCAGTGAGCGTCCTGGGAACCAGCGGTAGTGCCAGAAGTGCGAGCGCACGGTGGCTTCGACGTGCGCAACACGGCGATGGACGCCGTCCTCTCCTTGGTGAGGGTGGAGTGCCCGCGCGAAGGCTGTGGGCTCTACGTCACTTACCACAAGCTCGACGATCACCAGAGCGCGTGTCCGCTCAAGCCATACAAGTGCCCCATGCCCAGCTGCAGCTACGAAGGCCCGCCGCCGGCGCTCCCCAACCACCTCAGCACCGTGCACCCCAAGCCCGTGCACAGCATCGAGTATGGCAAGGTGCTCCAACTGCAGGTGTTGGTGTCAGAGCCGCGGCGATTGCTGTTTGCGGAGGAGGACGGCCGCGCGTTTTTCATGGTCGGCGGCGCGCTCGGCATGGGCGCGCCTATCGCCGTGTTGGTCATCTACATCAGAGCGGGGGCATCCCCACCGCCGCACTACGCGGCCGAGGTGTGGGCGAACGGGCTGCCGGGGGCACCCAACGGCAGTACCGACGCCGTCAAGGTGGAAATCGAGGTGACAAGCAGCAAGGAACCCGGCGCTGTTGCCGTGGAGGAGCTGACCTTCTTGATAGTGCCGCCCAAGCTGCTGGCCGGGGCTGGGTTGTCGTGGACGGTGTCCCTCCACATTCGGATTGACAAGCTCACCTCCTAAATATTCCACAATGCCTTCTAGTTATCTTAGTAATATGCTAATGTAGGGTTTAGTTTGGTCTACTTTACCTTAAGAGATGGTGGATTTTGGTGGTGACGCAGCAATTACTTCAACATCACATCAGCAGTTGAAGTAATTCCCAACTCCCAATAGTGCAAGGGATATTTTGTGTCTGTTGCATATAAGATCCTTTGGGTATGAGAAGTAAACCTAAATATAAGCTGCTTATATGTTTGTTTGTTAAGGAAGTGTTGCATACTTCTGCGAGTTGACGCGGCACATCAAAGTAGTACACTACTAGTACTCACCCGACTGCACACCAGGCAGAGCAATCTCGTGTCGTGTTGGTGCCGTGTGCGGTAACCACATTAGCAAAACCTCACGCCTCCAGCTGAGGCTCCGCATTTTGAACCTTTGAATCTGAAGGCCAAGGAGCAACGTGAACCTTTGATAGAGCGAATCGGATGGTTGAGAACACTACGATTCGTAGCTACAGATGCGTGTGTGAGAGAGGATGAGTGCGTGCGCGCACCTCTTCTGTTCATGTACGACGTACTAAACCTGGAGTACAAGTGTATGTGTGTAGCATTGACCTAGAGAGCTAGAGATGGTGTGTGCGAGAAGTCCCAAGAGACTCGTGAGCTTAGGTGTGTGCGTGGGAAAGAGGGAGAGAGATTATATGTGTCGATGTAATGCATGTGAAAGAAAATAGTCAATAGTTCGCCACTAGGCTATTCCTAGCGAACGCCCCAGTAACCATAAGATCTGCATCCGACAGTGCCAGTTATTGGTCGAAAACAACAGTAAAAAAAAGAAATGCCATGGCATTTTACAAAACTGCCACACCACGCCCCTCCCCACACATGAAACTGCCACGCGAGCGTTCGCAACTGAGGGAGCCATGGTCAGCTCCTTGGTCCGATCGATACTATTATTAAAAAGGCCGGGCTTTTGGCGCGCGGTAGGCGGGGGATCTTGGCCTGTCGATTTTCTACTCCTCACATGCGGTCGTACATGTCAGTGATGTATCAAGCCGATGCGTGTCTCTTCGGTGAGCGGCGGGCCGGACCGACCGCCCGTAACCTCTCAGACCAAAAAAAGAGGAGCCCGCTGCTGGCTATTTCTATAATTAATTTTGAAATTCTCAATCGTTCACGTGTGACATGATATCAGCCGTTCATTGATGTTGATCCAACAGTCTAGGTGTTTCGGATTCGCGTCTACAGTAACCTAAGTGTACCCTCCCTCAAAAAAAGTGTCTACGTTCTTCGAGAACCATCGGCACGTCAGTGTGATCAAATCCACACAGGAAGCTAGTAAACAACACCTCCACATGTGCCATGCTATTCATAAATATATTGACTGAAAAAGAGAGACATCACCCTAAACAAGATCTTCCTCGTATTTTGTTTCCTACAAAGTAGTGCCATGCTATTGGAAATCCAACTTGGTTGCTTTGCACGTACCGGAAGTACTAGTGCCACATCATCTAAAATGACTTTCTACATGCGACAAATTATCAATCACGTGGGCTGCTGATGACCCACAAGTATAGGGGATCAATCGTAGTCCTTTCGATAAGTAAGAGTGTCGAACCCAACGAGGAGCAGAAGGAAATGACAAGCAGTTTTTAGCAAGGTATTCTCTGCAAGTACTGTAAGTAGCGGTAACAGATAATTTTGATAGCAAGATAATTCGTAACAAGTAACAAGTATAATAAAGTGTAGCAAGGTGGCCCAATCCTTTTTACAGCAAAGGACAAGCCGAAATGAACTCGTATAATAAGCAAATCGTTCTCGAGGACACATGGGAATTTCATCTAGTCACTTTCATCATGTTTGTTTGATTCGCGTTCGCTACTTTGATAATTTGATATGTGGGTGGGCCGGTGCTTGGGTTCTGTTCTTACTTGAACAAGCCTCCCACTTATGATTACCCCCTCTCGCAAGCATCCGCAACTACAAAACAAGAATTAAGATAACTCTAACCATAGCATGAAACATATGGATCCAAATCAGCCCCTTACGGAATAGCGCATAAACTAGGGTTTAAGCTTCTGTCACTCTAGCAACCCATCATCTAATTACTACTCCACAATGCCTTCCCTTAGGCCCAAAAATGGTGAAGTGTCATGTAGTCGATTTTCACACAACACCACTAAAGGAAGCACAACATACATGTCATCAAAATATCGAACGAATACCAAATTCACATGATTACGTATGACAAGACTTCTCCCATGTCCTCAAGAACAAAAGTAACTACTCACAAATCATATTCATTATCAAGATTAGAGGGGTATTGAATAGCATTAAGGATCTGAACATATAATCTTCCACCGAATAAACCAACTAGCATCAACTACAAGATGTAATCAACACTACTAGCAACCCACAAGTACCAATCTGAGGTTTTGAGACAAAGATTGAATACAAGAGATGAACTAGGGTTTGAGATGAGATGGTGATGGTGAAGATGTTGATGAAGATTGGTCCTCCCACGATGAGAGAATCATTGGTGATGTTGATGGCTTCGATTTCCCCCTCCTGGAGGGAAGTATCCCCGGCGGAATCGCTCCGCCGGAGAGAAAAATAGCTCATGCCCAGGTTCCACCTCGAGACGGCGGCGTTTCGTCCCGAAAGTCTTCTTATAATTTTTTCTAGGGCAAATGGCTTGATATAGCAGAAGGAGGGGGTCGGAGGCCTGCCAGGGGCCCCACAAGCTTGGGGGCGCGCCCAGGGGGTAGGGCGCACCCCTAGGCTTGTGGCTGCCTGGTGGGTCCCCTCCCGTTGATTCTTTCGCCAATATTTTTTATATATTCTAAAATAATTCTCCGTAAATTTTCAGGTCATTTGGAGTTGTGCAGAATAGCTATCTCTGTTTCACCCCTTTCAGGTCCAGAATTCCAGCTGCCGGCAATCTCCCTCTTCATGTGAATCTTGTAAATTTAGAGAGAAAAGGCATAAGAATTGTACCATGAAGTGAAATAATGATAAAAAACATAACAATTATTAGTAGGAAATCATGATGCAAATTGGACGTATCAACTCCCCCAAGCTTAGACCTCGCTTGTCCTCAAGTGAAAGCCAAAATCGATAATCATGACCACATGTTTAGAGAGAGAGGCATCGATAAAAATAAAATACGGACATGGAGCATCATGATCTTTATTATAACAACAATATATCATCATAAAACTTCTCATGAAAAAGTGACAATTCATCCACAAGTTAAAGTATGAACCATAAACCAAATTGAAAACTAACAAACTATGATCTCAGTCACTGAAGCAAGTGCAATTCATCATATTATCAAAAGGAGTCTATGTAAGAGCTTTGTTTAGCAAGTTCACATACTCAACTATCATTTAGTCTTCTATGATTGCTGACACTCACGTCATACTTATGGAGCAAAAGTTTCAGTCGGACACATAGAAAGATAGGGGCTTGTGATTTTGCCTCCCAACATATTACCTCAAGGGTAATGTCAACAATAATAACTCATGATCACCTACATCCAACTGGATATATATGCTTGGATCAATCCCCGCCACATGATGCTTGCCAAGAGAGAAAATAAAAATGGAATAGAGGAGAATACTATTGACTCTTGCATGAAAGTAAATACATAAAGTAAAAGATAGGCCCTTCGCAGAGGGAAGCAGAGGTTGTCAAGCGCTTTTTGTATTTGGATGTGCAAACTCCTAATGTAAAGGAACATCACTTTATATTGCCCCTTGTGATAGCGACCTTTATTATGCAGTCTGTCGCTTTTATTACTCCACAATCACAAGATCGTACAAAGCTAATTTTCCCTTACAATAAAAGTTCATACATGTTTAGGAGCAATTTTTATTGCTTTGCACCGATGACAACTTACTTGAAGGATCTTATTCAATCCATAGGTAGATATAATGGACTCTCATGGCATGAAACTGGGTTTAGAGGGTTTTTGGATGCACAAATAGTATCTCTACTTAGTGCGGAATTTTGTCTAGCAAAAGATAGGGGGCAAGCACCATATGTTAGAGGATCCAAAACAATATAACTTCTATGTGAATATAATCAAACATAACTCATTACGTTGTCTTCCTTGTCCAACGTCGACTAATTGACATAGAATATTTAATGGGGGCTCACAATCACAAAAGATGTCCAAGATAGTGTATTTATATGTGAGACCTCTCTTCCTTTATTACCTTTCCATGAATTGCAACAATGACCAATGCTATGTTTGTCAACTTCCAACAAGTTTTATCAATTATACTTCTTTTACGTGAAGTCATCACTCCCCATGGGATTAGCATATGATCTTATTTTTTCTTCTTTATTTATTTCTAAGATTGGATCAACAAAAGCAAAACACTCAACTCAACTACTCTTTATTATATAACTTTCACACATGATTACATAGATAGATAGATCACAAAGCAAGCACTCGAAACTAAATCATACTAAAACTTTATTCTTCTAAATCATGAAATAACTAAGGATCGAACTAAGATAGATAATGATGATACGATACCGGGGCACCTCCCCCAAGCTTGGCACAAGCCAAGGGTGGTGCCCATACCCATGTACTCAAATCTCCTTCTTTGGTGATGGTGGTGATGAAGTGGTGGGGTTGTCCTTCAAAATATTTAATAAGAGATCCTTTAAACTCTGGACCTCCCGAAGCAACTGCTGAATTGCGGTGGCATTCTATTGCACTTCAACCATAATATGTTTATTTTCCGGCCACCATGATCCCTTTCCTACATCATTCTCATTTGGACGGGAAATATCCCAATTGGAAGGTATGTGCATGCGAGGAGTGTTTTCAATCCCAAAATTGTGGACCAAATTATGAAAATTGTTCCAATGTAACCTGTGTATGGGTCTCCTAGGAGGAAGCCGTTCTTGTACCTCTGGACTCCCATGGCTTGTAGTGCTTCTCATGGCTTGATGAGGATTTGGAGTTGTGGAGATGCCGGCTAGGGTACCCCTCTCGGAAACCGGAGGGTGGACCTCCAGCGAATCTCCATCATCCTCTTCCATGGTAACCTCTCCTTCCTTCTCCCTCTTGAGTTCCATCTGCAGCAACCAAGCATCGTCTCCCATGTGGTTGGAGGAAGAGGAAGACATGATGCCTGGCCTCGAAAATCTGACAAAAAACAACACGAAACAAGAACAGAGGAAAAACTTGTGATGCGGTGGTCAAAACACCCGTGAGTATATATAATGAATTTTTCCCGTGCATAACAAGTAATATGGAAGAAAAACGGAGTCAGGAAAGTCCACGAGGGAGCCACAAGCCTGGTAGGTGCGCCCTGGGGGGGGTAGGGCGTGCCCCCAGGCTTGTCACCTCCTCATGCACTTTCCAGACTATTTATTATTTTCCTAATTTTTTATATATTCCAAAACGGACAGAAAGTACTTTTATGGAAGTTTTGGAGTCGGTTTACTTACCGTACCACATACCTACTCCTTTTCAGGATTCTAGAGCGTTCCGGAAGGTTTCTTCTATGTGCTCTTCCGGTGTCATTGTTTGAATAATATTAGTTTCAACATTAATAGGCATACCTGAGATATAATGTTTAATTCTTTGCCCATTAACCACTTTCGGATTATTGCCTTCGGAGTTGTTTATTTTGATGGCTCCGGAGCGATAAACTTCTTCTATGATATACGGTCCTTCCCATTTAGAGAGAAGTTTTCCTGCAAAGAATCTTAAACGAGAATTGTATAATAGAACATGATCACCTACTTCGAATTCCTGTTTTTGAATTCTTTTATCATGCCAACTTTTAACTTTTTCTTTAAACAACTTGGCATTTTCATAAGCTTGGGTTCTCCATTCATCTAAAGAACTAATATCAAATAACCTCTTTTCACCGGCAAGTTTAAAATCATAGTTAAGTTCTTTAATTGCCCAATATGCTTTATGTTCTAACTCAAGAGGTAAATGACATGCTTTTCCATAAACCATTTTATATGGAGACATACCCATAGGATTTTGTAAGTAGTTCTGTAAGCCCATAGTGCGTCATCAAGTTTCTTAGACCAATTCTTTCTAGATCTATTAACGGCCTTTTGCAAAATTAATTTTATTTCTCTATTAGTTAATTCAACTTGACCACTAGACTGAGGATGATAAGGAGATGCAATTCTATGATTAACATCATATTTAGCAAGCAATTTACGGAAAGCACCATGAATAAAATGTGAACCACCATCAGTCATTAAATAACTAGGGACTCCAAACCTCGGGAATATAACTTCTTTAAGCATTTTAATAGAAGTGTTATGATCAGCACAACTAGTTGGAATAGCTTCTACCCACTTAGTAATGTAATCAACAGCAACTAAAATATGAGTATATCCATTAGATTTAGGAAAAGGCCCCATATAGTCAAAACCCCAAACAGCAAATGGTTCAATAACAAGTGAATAATTCATAGGCATTTCCTGACGTCTACCAACATTATAAAATTCTTTGACATTCATCACAAGAGAGAACGAACTTACGTGCATCCTTGAAAAGAGTAGGCCAATAAAAACCACATTGTAATACCTTGTGTGCAGTTCGGTCTCCCGCATGGTGTCCTCCATATACCTCGGAGTGACACTTACGTAGGATTTGTTCCTGTTCATGCTCAGGTACACAACGTCTAATAATACCATCTACTCCTTCTTTATATAAGTGTGGGTCATCCCAAAAGTAATGTCTTAAATCAAAGAAGAACTTTTTCTTTTGCTGGTATGTGAAACTATGTGGTATATATTTAGCAACAATGTAATTAGCATAGTCTGCATACCATGGAGTATTACGAGAAGAATTTATGACAGCTAATTGTTCATCAGGGAAATCATCATTAATAGGAAGTGGGTCATCAAGAACATTTTCCATTCAAGACAAATTACCAGCTACGGGATTCTCAGCTCCCTTTCTATCAACAATGTGCAAATAAAATTCTTGAAGCAAAAGAACCCACCTAATAAGTCTAGGTTTAGCATCTTCTTTTCCATAAGATATTTAATAGTAGCATGATCAGTGTGAACAGTAACTTTGGAGTCAACTATGTAAGATCTGAATTTATCACACGCAAACACAACTGCTATTTTTTTTTCTCAGTAGTAGCATAATTTCTTTGAGCACTGTCTAGAGTTTTACTAGCATAATGAATAATATTCAATTTCTTATCAACTCTTTGTCCCAGAACAGCACCAACAGCATAATCACTAGCATCACACATAATTTCAAAGGGTAAGTTCCAATCAGGTTGTTGAACAATAGGTGCAGAAATTAAGGCTTTCTTAAGTATTTCAAAGGCTTCACAATCATCATCAAAAACAAATGGAACATCTTTTTGCAAGAGATTAGTAAGAGGCCTAGAAATTTTAGAGAAGTCTTTTATAAACCTTCTATAGAAACCAGCATGACCGAGGAAACTTCTTATACCTTTGATATCTTTAGGACATGGCATTTTCTCAATAGCATCAACTTTAGCTTTATCAACTTCAATACCTCTTTCAGAAATTTTATGCCCAAGGACTATACCTTCATTCACCATAAAGTGGCACTTCTCCCAATTCAAGACAAGATTAGTTTCTTCACATCTCTGCAAAACTCGATCAAGGTTGCTCAAGCAGTCATCAAAAGAAGTTCTGTAAATGGAGAAATCATCCATGAAAACCTCAACAATCTTTTCACAGAAGTCAGAGAATATAGCAGTCATACATCTTTGAAAGGTAGCAGGTGCATTACATAAACCAAAAGGCATACAATGATAAGCATAAGTTCCAAAAGGACAAGTAAAGGTGGTTTTCTCTTGATCTTCAGGTGAAACATGTATTTGAGAGAAACCAGAATAACCATCTAAGAAACAAAAGTGTGTATTGCTACTTGTAGTCTGCGTTGGTATTTCCCCGAAGAGGAGAGGATGATGCAGTACAGTAGAGATAAGTATTTCCCTCAGTTAAGAACCAAGGTTATCAATCCAGTAGGAGAACCAAGCAAAATTCTGTTAAGCGCACCTGCACACACAAGAGCAAACACTTGCACCCAACGCAAATAAGAGGGTTGTCAATCCTCTTAGCGGTTATTTGCAAGGATTAAATCATATCGAGGTAAATAGATAAACTAAACTACTAATTAAAATAAAAGTAAATAAATTGCAGTAAGGTATTTTTAGGTTTTTTATACAATAAAGATAGACCCGGGGACCATAGTTTTCACTAGAGGCTTCTCTCTTGAGCACATAAACATACGGTGGGTAAACAAATTACTGTTGGGCAATTGATAGAAAAGCAAATAATTATGATGGATTCATGGCAATGATCATGTATATAGGCATCACGTCCGAGACAAGTAGACCGACTCCTGCCTGCATCTACTACTATTACTCCACCCATCGACCGCTATCCAGCATGCATCTAGGGTATTAAGTATGAAACAGAGTAACGCCTTGAGCAAGATGGCATGATGTAGAGAAGCAAATTCAAGAAATATGAATAAACCCCATCTTTTTATCCTTAATGGTAACAATACAAATACGTGTCATGTCCCTTTCTGTCACTGGGATTGAGCACCGCAAGATTGAACCCATCACAAAGCACCTCTCCCATTGCAAGATAAATCAATCTAGTAGGCCAAACTAAACTAATAGATCAGAGAGAAATACAAAGCTATAACAATCATGCATAAAAGAGTTCAGAAAAGACTCAAATATTTCTCATGAATAATCTGATTATAAACTCACAATTCATCGGATCCCAACAAACACACCGCAAAAGAAGATTACATCGGATAGAACTCCAAGAACATCGAGGAGAACATTGTATTGAAGATCAAAGAGAGAGAAGAAGCCACATAGCTACTAGCTATGGACCCGTAGGTCTGTGGTAAACTACTCACACATCATCAGAAGGGCAGCAAGGTTGATGTAGAAGCCCTCCGTGATCGATTCCCCCTCCGTTAGAGTACCGGAAAAGGCCTCCAGATGGGATCGCGGAAGAACAGAGGCTTGCGGCGGCGAAAAGGTTTTCTCTTCTGGCTCTCTGGGGGTTTCCCAATATTTGTGAATTTATAGAAGTGGAATTAGGTCAAACGGAGTCACGTGGGCCCCACAAAGCAGCATGGCGCCCCCCTGGGACGCGCCCTAGTGCCTTGTGAAGCCGCCATGAGGCTTCTGGCCTCCTCCTGAAGCTTCCCAAGTTTCTTTTGTCCAGAAAAAAATCTCCAAAAATTTTCATGGCATTTGGACTTCATTTGGTACTGTTTCTCTGAAAAGCCAAAAACAAGCAGAAAACAGCAACTGGCACTAGGCACTGGGTTAATAGGTTAGTCCCAAAAAATGATATATAATTGCATATAAAAACATCCAAGATTGATACTATAATAGCATGGAACAATAAAAAATTATAGATACGTTGGAGACGTATCAAGCATCCCCAAGCTTAATTCCTGCTCATCCTCGAGTAGGTAAATGACAAAAACAGAATTTTTGATGTGGAATGCTACCTATCATGTTTCATTATGTAATCTCTCTCTTATGGTATGAATAATAAGATCCAAATGATTCAGAGCAATAGTCTATAATTTGATATAAAGACATCAATACTCAGGCATACTAGCAAATAATCATGTCTTTCAAAATAAAAATGCTAAAGAACATTATCCCTCAAAATCATATAATCCTCTGATGCTCCATCTTCTTCACACAAAGTATTTATCATGCACTACCCCAATGACAAGCCGAGCAATTGGTTCATACTTTTTAACGCGCTTCAGCTTTTTCAACTCCCACTCAATACATGAGCGCAAGCCATGGATATAGCACTATGGGTGGAATAGAGTATGGTGATAGAGATAATTAGGAGAAGTCAAAAATGGAGAAAGTCTCACATCAACGAGGCTAATCAACGGGCTATGGAGATGCCCATCAATTGATGTCAATGTGAGGAGTAGGGACTACCATGCAACGGATGCACTAAGAGCTATAAGTGTATGAAAGCTCAACATGAAAAGTAAGTGGGTGTGCATCCAGCTTGCTTGCTCATGAAGACCTCGGGCATTTGAGGAAGCCCATCATCGGAATATACAAGCCAAGTTCTATAATGAAAAATTCCCACTAGTAAATGAAAGTGACAAAATAGGAGACTCTCTATATGAAAAACATGGTGCTACTCTGAAGCACAAGTGTGGAAAAGGATAGTAACATTGCCCCTTCTCTCTTTTTCTCTCATTTATTTTTTTTCTTTTTTTTCCTTATATTTTTTATGGCTCTTTTTTTTCTATTTTTTTCTTTTTTTTCCTTTCGTCTGGAGTCTCATCCCTACTTGTGGGGGAATCATAGCCACCATCATCCTTTCCTCACTGGGACAATGCTCTAATGATGATCATCACACCTCTATTTACTTACAACTCAAAATTAGAACTCGATACTAGAACAAAAATATGACTCTATAAGAATGCCTCTGGCAGCGTACCAGGATGGGCAATGATGCTAGCATAACATGTATAAAAATGATGAACGGTGGCTGAGCCACAAATACTATGTCAGCTATATGATCATGCAAAGCAATATGACAATGACGATGTATGTCATAAAAACGGAATGGTGGAAGTTGCATGGTTATATATCTCGGAATGGCTATGGAAATGCCATGATAGGTAGGTATGGTGGCTGTTTTGAGGAAGATATAAAGAGGCTTATGTGTGATAGAGCGTATCATATCATGGGGTTTGGATGCACCGGCGAAGTTTGCACCAACTCTCGATGTGAGAAAGGGCAATGCACGGTACCGAAGAGGCTAGCAAATTGCGGAAGGGCGAGAGTGCGTATAATCCATGGACTCACATTAGTCATAAAGAACTCACATACTTATTGCGAAAGTTTATTAGCCCTCGAAGCAAAGTACTACTATGCATGCCCCTAGGGGGGAGGTTGGTAGGAGTTAACCATCGCGTGCCCCCGACCGCCACACAAAGGAAGACAATCAAGAATAAATCATGCTCCAACTTCTTAGCATAACGACAGATCATATGTGCATGCTTCGGGAATCACAAACCTTAACACAATTATTCTTACTAAACCACAATTATCTACTAATACCTCCCCCATATTACCATCTTAATATCACAAAACTATTGAAAGGAATCAAATTTATCATATTCAGTGATCTACATGAAAGTTTTTATTATATCCCTCTTGAATACCTATCATATCAGGACCAAATTCATAACCCGTGCATATTACCATTGCTATCATGAAACTCTCAAAAAGGATATAAGTGAAGCATGAGAGTGCAACTATTTCTTTAAAATATCATCACTGCCGTGCTCTAAAAAATATAAGTGAAGCACTAGAGCAACTGCCTAGCTCAAAAGATATAAGTGAAGCACATAGAGTATTCTAACAAATCACGAATAATGTGTGTCCCTCTCAAAAAGGTGTGTCAGCAAAGATGATTGGGACAAACTAAAAAGCAAACAAAAGCAAACAAACTATTTCACAAGACGCTCCAAGTAAAACACATATCATGTGATGAATAAAAATATAGCTCCAAGTGAGTTACCGATAGATTGTAGACGAAAGAGGGGATGCCTTCCGGGGCATCCCCAAGCTTAGACGCTTGAGTCTTCCTTGAATATTACCTTGGGGTGCCTTGGGCATCCCCAAGCCTGGCTCTTGCCGCTCCTTATTCCTTTGTCCATCGCAGTCTGACCAAAAACTTGAAAAATTCAGCACACAAAACTCAACAGAAACCTCGTGAGATCCATTAGTATAACAAACAAATCTTTAACTTTAGGTACTGTAGTAAATTGATTCATATTTAATATTGGCATAATGCTACTGTACTCCAACTTCTCCATGACTCATACCCCCCGACACGATCCATAGATTCATCAAAATAAGCAAACTATGCAACAAAAACAGAATCTATCTAAAACAGAATAGTCTGTAAAGATCCATTTAAAAGCCATACTTCTGTACGTCCAAAAATTCTGAAAAATTAGGACAACGTGGGCAATTCATATACCAATACTGTGTAAAAATTTCAGATTTTCTGACGCTCCAGTACAGAATTAAAATTCCAGCACTGGACGCAAAATTTTCTGTCTTCCAAACAGCATCAATTATACTATCTTCCAAATCATCCCAAAGGCATTACTTGGCACAAACACTAATTAAAACATAAAAACATAATCCTAACAGAAGCTATAATCATGCAAACACTCAAGAATATAATAAAATTTTATTGGGTTGTCTCCCAACAAGCTCTTTCTTTATAGCCATTAAGATAGGCTTGAGATTTCAATGATTCTCTCATGAAAGATAATAATTGAAGCACAAAAAGATCATCATAAAACATGTGACAAACACATTTAAGTCTAACATACTTCCTATGCATAGGCATTTTATAAGCAAACAAATTATCAAGACAAGCAATATCTAGCATATGCAAATAGGAAGAATGAAGCATTAACATAACGAGAGGCAATTTAGTAACATGAAGATTTATACAACCATATTTTCCTCTCTCATAATAATTACATGTAGGATCATAATCAAATTCAACAATATAGCTATCATATAAAATATTCTCTTCATGATCCACATGCATAAAAGTTTTATAAGCTTCCAAACTAGTGGGATTAACATCAACTAAAGTCATGACCTCTCCAAACCCACTTTTATCAAAAATTTCATAAGATTAATAATTCTCCAAAGTAGTGGGATCATTATTACCTAAAGTTAACGCTCTTCCAAACCCACTTTTAATAGTGTTGCAAATTTTATTATCAATAACATATTCATCATGAGGCTTAAATAAATTTTCAAGATCATAAGAAGCATTATCACCCCAATCAGGATCATTGCAATAAGTAATGCACATAACAAAATTTTCATCCCCAAGCTTGTAGCTTTTCATATCATTAGCAAAATTGACAATAATAGAATTTATAATAACATCATTGCAATCATGCTTTTCATTCAAGGAGCTATCAAGTATCGGTGCTATAGAAATAATTTCATTTTTAACATAAGGGACTATAGCAAGTTCATCTCTATAAGCATCATTAATATTGGCATCATGGCCATAAGAATAGCAAGCATCACATTCATCAACAGGGGATATTTCAATCGAATCAACGGAATCATAATTATCTATGGATTCATGCATATCATTATTTTCTTTCAAAGTAGCATACATCCTTTCAATAAATTCATTGACATAGGCATTAGGAGCATAGTTTTCATAGCAATATTTAAGTATGTCAAAAAATTTAGATTTGCAGAGAGTAATATCATACTTTTCAATTAAAGAAGCAACTTCATATGCACCCTTAAAAGCAACAAATTCTTCAATTTGTTCGATATCATAGTAACTATAAATACCCTTGGCATAAGAAGATAAGATTTCATTATCATTAAACTCACATAGGTAGGGAAGGTGTTTTTTAGGGTTCTTAGAGCAACAACTAAAATCATAAATTTCACATAGATTCCAAGCATAGCATAAGAAACAATTTATTTGATTCCATAAGAGTCTCCCTTTTTGAGACAAACGGTGATGCACAAAATGAGCATGCTCATCTAATGATTTTCCCTCAACTAAGCTAGTTGGGGTTTCAGCACGAGCACAAATGGATCGAAGATGATCCAAGTACAAAACCTTAAGGTGATCTATAGTATCTTAAAATTTTGTTTTACTTTCTGTTCTTGAGTGTTTGACGTGAAGGCAATAAAAGCAAGCAAGCAAACAAGCAAATAAAAATATTTTTGTATTTTTGTAAAAAAAATTAGAAGTGGGGGAGATGAAAACGAGAGGCAAATGCAAATAAAATAAATGCAAGTGAATGAAAATTTGTGCGAAGGTACTTGGTAATTTTGATGATGTCTCCCCGGCAACGGCGCCAGAAATTCTTCCTGCTACTTGTAGTCTGCGTTGGTATTTCCCCGAAGAGGAGAGAATGATGCAGTATAGTAAAGATAAGTATTTCCCACTGTTAAGAACCAAGGTTATCAATCCAGTAGGAGAACCAAGCAAAATTCCGTTAAGCGCACCTGCACACACAAGAGCAAACACTTCCACCCAACACAAATAAGAGGGTTGTCAATCCTCTTAGCGGTTATTTTCAAGGATTAAATCGTATCGAGGTAAATAGATAAACTAAACTACTAATTAAAATAAAAGTAAATAAATTTCAGCAAGGTATTTTTAGGTTTTTTATATAATAAAGATCGACCCGGGGACCATAGTTTTCACTAGAGGCTTCTCTCTTGAGCGCATAAACATACGGTGGGTAAACAAATTACTGTTGGGCAATTGATAGAAAAGAAAATAATTATGACAGATTCATGGCAATGATCATGTATATAGGCATCACGTCCGAGACAAGTAGACCGACTCCTGCCTGCATCTACTACTATTACTCCACCCATCGACCGCTATCCAGCATGCATCTAGGGTATTAAGTATGAAACAGAGTAACGCCTTAAGCAAGATGACATGATGTAGAGAAGCAAATTCAAGCAATATTAATAAACCCCATCTTTTTATCCATAATGGCAACGATACAAATATGTGTCATGTCCCTTTATGTCACCGGGATTGAGCACCGCAAGATTGAACCCATCACAAAGCACCTCTCCCATTGCAAGATAAATCAATCTAGTAGGCCAAACTAAACCGATAGATCGAAGAGAAATACAAAGCTATAACAATCATGCATAAAAGAGTTCAGAGAAGACTCAAATATTTCTCATGAATAATCTGATCATAAACTCACAATTCATCGGATCCCAACAAACACACCGCAAAAGAAGATTACATCGGATAGAACTCCAAGAACATCGAGGAGCACATTGTATTGAAGATCAAAGAGAGAGAAGAAGCCATCTAGCTACTAGCTATGGACCCGTAGGTCTGTGGTAAATTACTCACACATCATCGGAAGGGCAGCAAGGTTGATGTAGAAGCCCTCCGTGATCGATTCCCCCTCCGGTAGGGTACCGGAAAAGGCCTCCAGATGGGATTACGGAAGAACAGAGGCTTGCGGCGGCGGAAAAGTTTTTTCTTCTGGCTCTCTGGGGGTTTCCAAATATTTGTGAATTTATAGAAGTGGAATTAGGTCAAACGGAATCACATGGGCCCCATAAGGCAGCACGGCGCCCCCCCCTAGGGCGCGCCCTAGTTCCTTGTGAAGCCTCCGTGAGGCTTTTGGCCTCCTCCCGAAGCTTCCCAGGTTTCTTTTGTCCAAAAAAAAATCTCCAAAAAGTTTCGTGGCATTTGGACTTCATTTGGTACTGTTTCTCTGAAAAGCCAAAAACAAGCAGAAAACAGCAACTGGGTTAATAGGTTAGTCCCAAAAAATGATATATAATTGCATATAAAAACATCCAATATTGATACTATAATAGCATCGAACAATAAAAAATTATAGATACATTGGAGACGTATCATGTATGCTTAGATAATCTTTCTAACATTTGATCAATAAAAGGCAAGGGGTAATGATCTTTCCTAGTAGCTTTATTTAATTTTCTGAAATCAATTACCATCCTATAATTAGTTACAATTCTTTGTGGACTGAGTTCATTTTTGTCATTAGGAACAACGGTAATACCTCCTTTCTTAGAAACACAATGAGTAGGACTTACCCATCTACTATCAGCTATGGGATAAATTATACCTGCCTCCAGAAGCTTCAATATTTCAGTTCTTACCACATCCTTCATTTTAGGATTCAGCCTTCTTTGATGATCAATAACTAGTTTAGCGTCTGGCTCCATATGAATTTTATGCTGACATAAGGTGGGACTAATGCCCTTAAGATCATCAAGAGTATATCCAATAGCAGCATGGTGCTTCTTCAGAGTTTTAAGTAATCTCTTTTCTTCATGCTCTGCAAGGTTAGCACTAATAATAATAGGATATATCTTCTTTTCATCAAGATAAGCATATTTAAGTGTATCGGGTAACTGCTTTAATTCAAACACAGGATCACCCTTGGGTGGAGGTGGATCTCCCAAGGTTTCCACAGGCAAATTATGTTTAAGGATAGGTGCTTGTTTAAAGAACATCTCATCTATTTCATTTCTTTCATTCATCTTCATATCATTCTCATGGTCTAGCAAATATTGTTCTAAAGGATGTATAGGAGGCACAGGAATAGAAGCAAGACCTATAATTTCATCTTTACTAGGTAATTCTTTATCATGATGTTGTCTACTAAACTTATCAAAATTAAATCCATGAGATATATCACCAAACTTAACTCTAACTTTCTCTTTAACGCAATCAATTTCAGCATTAACGGTATTCAAGAAAGGTCTACCAAATACAATGGGACAAAAATTATCTTGTTGTGAACCAAGTACAAGGAAATCAGTAGGGTATTTAATTTTACCACACAAGAGTTCAACATCTCTAACAATACCAAGTGGTGTAATAGTATCTCTGTTTGCAAGCTTAATAGTAACATCAATATCTTCAATTTCAACAGGTGCTATAACATTCATTACTTCCTTATATAAATAAAATGGAATAGCACTCACACTAGCACCCATATCACATAAGCCATGATAGCAATGATCTCGAATCTTAACAGAAACAACAGGCATGCCAACTACAGGCCTATTCTTATCTAGCATATCTCGCTCATTTCTAGCAGGTTTAGCAATTCTAGCAGCCTCATCGCAAAAGTAAATAACACGCCCATCAATATCATCTACCAAAAGATCTTTAACTATTGCGATGTTAGGTTCAATTTTAATTTGTTCAGAAGGTCTAGGTGTTCTTATATTACTTTTATTAACCACAATTGAAGCTTTAGCATGTTCATTAATCCTAACAGGGAAAGGAGGTTTCTCAATATAAGCAGTAGGCACAACTGGATCAACATTGTAAACAATTGTTTCTTCTTTAACACTAACAGGTTCTTCATTCAGTTCAATAGGTGGATGGTATTTAAACCATTTCTCCTTAGGGAGATCAACATGAGCAGCAAAAGATTCACAAAAGGCCGCTACTATCTCAGAGTCAAGTCCATATTTAGTACTAAACTTATGAAAAGCATCAGTTTCCGTAAAAGATTTAACACAATCAAACTCAAGATTTATACCTGACTCATTACCTTTATTGATTTCCCAATCTTTAGAGTTACGTTTAATTCTTTCCAGAAGATCCCATCTGAATTCAATAGTACTCTTCATAAAGGAACCAGCAGAAGAAGTATCGAGCATGGATTGATCATTATGAGAAAGCCGAGCATAAAAGTTTTGAATAATTATTTCTCCTGGGAGCTCATGATTGGGGCATGTGTGCAATATATACTTAAGCCTCCCCCAAGCTTGAGCGATACTTTCTCCTTCACGAGGCCAAAAATTATATATATAATTCTGATCATGATGAACCAAATGCATAGGATAAAATTTCTGGTGAAATTCCAGCTTCAACCGATTCCAATCCCATGTTTCAGTATCATCACATAGCCTATACCATGTCAATGCCTTTCCCTCCAAAGATAAAGGGAATATTTTCTGATGGGGAACGTTGCATGAAAATCAAAAATTTCCTACAAACACCCAAGATCTAATCTAGGAGATGCAAAGCAACGAGAGGGGAGTGTGTCTACATACCCTTGTAGTCCGAAAGCGGAAGCATATAAAACGCGGTTGATGTAGTCGTACTCTTCGCGATCCAATCACGATCCAACCGATCTAGCGCCGAACGGACGGCACCTCCGAGTTTAGCACACGTGCAGCTCGATGATGTCTCCTCCTCCTTGATCCAGCAAGCGAAGGGGGAGAAGTAGATGGGATCTCAACCAGCACGGCGGCGTGGTGGAGATGGTGGTGGAGTTACTCCGGCAGGGCTTCGCCAAGCCGTACCAAGACGAGGAGGTGGTAGAGAGGGGAAGGGGCTGCGCCAGGAGATGGCTGCGGCTGCCCTCCCACCCCTCCTCTATTTATAGGAGTAAGGGGGAGGTGCGCAGCCCCCCTTTCCCCTCCTCCAAGGAGGGGGTGGCGGCCCCTAGGGTGTGGAGTAGCCCCCAAGCAAAGGGAGGGCCCCCATTAGGGTTTCCCCACTAGCCCTAGGGCGCATGGGCCTTGGGGGGAGGGGCGCCCAGCCCACCAGGGGCTGGTGCGCCTCCCTCTACAGTCCATGTGACCCCCCCCCCGGTGGACCCCCGGACCCCTTTCGGCACTCCCGGTACAATACCGAAAAATCCCGAAACTTTTCCGGCGACCAAAATAGGACATCCCATTTACCTCCGGACCATTCCAGAACTCCTCGTGACGTCCGGGAACTCTGAACAACGTTCGGTCACCAACGTACATATCCCAATACTACTCTAGCATCAACGAACGTTAAGCGTGCGACCCTACGGGTTCGAAAATCATGTAGACATGACCGAGACACCTCTCCGGTCAATAACCAATAGCTGGACCTGGATGCCCATATTGGTTCCTACATATTCTATGAAGATCTTTATTGGTTGAACCATGATGCCAAGGATTCAATTAATCCTGTATGTAATTCCCTTTGTCCGGTGATATGTTACTTGCCCGAGATTCGATCGTCGGTATCTCCATACCTAGTTCAATCTCGTTACCGGCAAGTCTCTTTACTCATTCTGTAATACAAGATCCCATGACTAACTCACTAGCCACATTGCTTGCAAGCTCTTTACGATGTTGTATTACCGAGAGGGCCCAGAGATATCTCTCCGTCATACGGAGTGACAAATCCCAGTCTCGATCCATGCAACCCAACCGACACCTTCGGAGATACCTGTAGAGCACCTTTATGATCACCCAGTTATGAAGTGACGTTTGATAGCACACAATGCATTCCTTCGGTATCCGGGAGTAGCATGATCTCATGGTCGAAGGAACAGATACTTACATGAAGAAAGCTATAGCAAAACTAAGTGATACGATCTGATGCTAAGCTTACGGTTGGGTCTTGTCCATCACATCATTCTCTTAATGATGTGATCCCATTATCAAATGACAACTCATGTCTATGGTCAGGAAACCATAACCATCTTTGATCAACGATCTAGTCTAGTAGAGGCTTACTAGGGACACGGTGTAGTTTATGTATTCACACATGTATTTAAGTTTCCGGTCAATACAATTCTAGCATGAATAATAAGCATTTATCATGAAAAAGGAAATATGATAATAACCAATTTATTATTGCCTCTAGGGCATATTTCCAACACTTTCTTCTTAACTCCATCTCCGGATAGACCTGCAAGCTTAAACAATCCACAAATTTCATCCAAATATATCAAGTGCATATCAGGATGCACCGTTCCGTCTCCTGCTTAAGGATTAGCTAGCAGTTTCTCTACCATACCCGAAGGAATTTCATAATAAATATTTTCAGTAGGTTTAGTAGGTTAAGGAGCAAATCTCAATGCTTCCGGTCGAGGTGAAGATACCCCGAACAAGCCCCTCAAAGGATTACTTTCAATAGTGACAAGTGACAGTAAATTTCAGCACGTAATATAAATGTTTCCTTACCAAATTCCACTCACCAAAGGCGCTTCACTCCCTGGAAACGGCGCTAGAAAAGAGTCTTGATGACCGACAAATATAGGGGATCAATCGTAGTCCTTTCGATAAGTAAGAATGTCGAACCCAACGTGGAGCAGAAGGAAATAACAAGCGGTTTTCTGCATGGTATTCTCTGCAAGTACTAAAAGTAGCGGTAACAGATAGTTTTGGTAGCCAGATAATTCGTAACAAGTAACAAGTAACAAGTATAATAAAGTACAGCAAGGTGGCCCAATCCTTTTTATAGCAAAGGACAAGCCGGAACGAACTCGTATAATAAGCAAAGCGTTCTCGAGGATACATGGGAATTTCATCTAGTCACTTTCATCATGTTTGTTTGATTCGCGTTCGCTACTTTGATAATTTGATATGTGGGTGGACCGGTGCTTAGGTGCTGTTCTTACTTGAACAAGCCTCCCACTTATGATTACCCCCTCTCACAAGCATCCGCAACTACGAAAGAAGAATTAAGATAAATCTAACCATAGCATGAAACATATGGATCGAAATCAGCCCCTTACAGAATAGCGCATAAACTAGGGTTTAAGCTTCTGTCACTCTACCAACCCATCATCTAATTACTACTCCACAATGCCTTCCCTTAGGCCCAAAGATGGTGAAGTGTCATGTTGTCGACGTTCACACGACACCACTAATGGAAGCAACAACATACCTATCATCAAAATATGGAACGAATATCAAATTCACATGATTACTTATGACAAGACTTCTCCCATGTCCTCAAGAACAAAAGTAACTACTCACAAATCATATTCATGTACAAGACCAAAGGGGTATTGAATAGCATTAAGGATCTGAATATATAATCTTCCACCAAATAAACCAACTAGCATCAACTACAACATGTAATGAACACTACTAGCAACCCACAGGTACCAATCTAAGGTTTTGAGACAAAGACTGAATGCAAGAGATGAACTAGGGTTTGAGATGAGATGGTGCTAGTGAAGATGTTGATGAAGATTAGTCCTCCCACGATGAGAGGATCATTGGTGATGTCAATGGCTTCGATTTCCCCCTCCCGGAGGGAAGTATCTCCGACGGAATCGCTTCGCCGGAGAGCAAAATAGCTCCTGCCCAGGTTCCGCCTCGAGACGGCGGCGCTTCGTCCTGAAAGTCTTCTTTTTATTTTTTTTCTAGGGCAAATAACTTCATATAGCAGAAGGAGGGGGCCGGAGGCCTGCCAGGGGCCCGACAAGCTTGGGGGCGCGCTTAGGGGGGTAGGGCGCGCGCCCCCAGGCTTGTGGCTGCCTTGTGGGTCCCCTCTTGGTAATTCTTTCGCCAGTATTTTTTATATATTCCAAAATAATTCTCCGTAAATTTTCAGGTCATTTGGAGTTGTGCAGAATAGCTATCTCTGTTTCACCCCTTTCCGTCCAGAATGCTAGCTGCCGGCATTCTCCCTCTTCAAGTGAATCTTGCAAAATAAGAGAGAAAAGGCATAAGAATTAAACCATAAAGTGAAATAATGAACAAAAACATAATAATTATTAGTAGGAAGTCATGATGCAAATTGGACGTATCAGTCCCATATAATCAAAACCCCAAACATCAAATGGTTCAATAACAAGTGAATAATTCATAGGCATTTCCTGACGTCTACCAACATTACCAATTCTTTGACATTCATCACAAGAAAGGACAAACTTACGTGCATCTTTAAAAAGAGTAGGCCAATAAAAAACCAGATTGTAATACCTTGTGTGCAGTTCTGTCTCCCACATGGTGTCCTCCATATGCCTCGGAGTGACACTTACGTAGGATTTGTTCCTGTTCATGCTCAGGTACACAATGTCTAATAATACCATCTACTCCTTGTTTATATAAGCGTGGGTCATCCCAAAAGTAATGTCTTAAATCAAAGAAGAACTTTTTCTTTTGTTGGTATGTGCAACTAGGTGGTATATATTTAGCAACAATGTAATTAGCATAGTCTGCATACCATGGGGTATTACGAGAAGCATTTATCACAGCTAATTGTTCATCAGGAAAATCTTCATTAATAGGAAGTGGGTCATCAAGAACATTTTCCATCCAAGACAAATTATCAGCTACGGCATTCTCAGCTCCCTTTCTATCAACAATATGCAAATCAAATTCTTGTAGCAAAAGAACCCACCTAATAAGTCTAGGTTGAGCATCTTTCTTTTCCATAATATATTTATGTGGCACCCAGGCTCAGAGGAACCGGAACACCACGTATTCCAGCCCAGAGATCAAGTCTTTTGGAATACGGCACTGCTTGGCATAGAACAAATCAGCTCTTTATTACAAATAATTGGGGTACAAAGGTTTGGGGTATTACAAAGGGTTACATCAGCACGGCGATACTACGCCTGCTAAGGTAGCTCTATGCTAGCAGCGGAATAACTTCTAGCAGCGGAACAACGACGACGGTGATGGACTCCACTCCGTAGGGACTCTGGCTAGGACACGTCCTAGCTCGCAAACTCGAAATCCTTAGGCTACGCAAACATGGCAGCACCTGCAAGCTTGCATGACATGCCAGGTGAGTACTTTGAATGTACTCACAAGCTCACAACAAGCAAAAGCATCAAGGCAAAGGAACATCACAGCAATCATGATTATATCATGATCAGTTGTTATTAAAAGAGTAGAAGAAAATATTAAACATGTTATCTCCGAACTATCTGCAATAGTCACCATTGTTTAAGGTCACAGGGACCGCCTTACTTTTGGTTATCCAGTCGAACCATCTACTCTCGTGATCGTCTCAATACCAATTGATGACCATTCTCGAGATCCTTACCAAGATTATCAATGGCCTTCTACCAAGCGGTTACACCGCTATACCAAGACGAGTTCTTCCATCATTAACAAGTCATTCCATCATTGGTGTTGATCAGACAGTGTGACTTAGTACGAACTGTGTCCAATACCGTGGACGCGGCTATTTGAATAGATTCTTACACTCTGCAGAGGTTGCGCACTTTACCCACACCATGGACATTCGTCCAACAAAACCCACCTAACCTGTGACCCTTCTATCGTACCACCGACACGTCCTCTATGAGGTCATGCCCTGGGTGGCCCCTGTGTCACTTCTGACACCTGCCACTGTCGTGGCCAAACTAAACTGTCCCAAATGGGGACCTGAGCTCAATAACCAAACCGGGCTCACAAGATTATCGCCGCCTACCTGATCAGGGTAGCCCGCGCGCATAACCTTCCCTCATTGGTGGTACTGATAAAAGAGCACGAGGATAGACCAAGTCAAGGCCGTCCCATACCGGCAGATGTGGCTGCACTGGGAAGCTCGGTTCAGTGGCACTTGATCAACGAATGAAGGAGTTTATCCCCAAGTGACTTCTCCGTCATAACTGATACTCCGGTACCACAGTGATCCAAGTTATAACAACAGCCGACTAGTAATCCAATGAGCAATATGATTAAGCTACTGCTACTAACTCCATAATCAGAATGCCAGACGGGATCACAAAGTAATCATAGAAGATAATCTCCTAATCCAATAGCATCATGGCATCATCAAACTTGTAGACTACTAGTCACCAATAATCCAATCATCAACATGATAGTAACATATCCAAGAATTCCTCCAAGTGTTGCATGAATAAACCAATTATAAGTAATTCAAATTTTAGCCTAAATACTTATTTAAACCATGGCATTGCAATGCAGTCATGCAAATGAGAGTTGTGGCTTGCCTGGCACCAAAGGAGTGTGGGACTATTCCTGGCCTTCACCAACTATTCAAATCACTCTGAAAAACATTTTTGGAAGCATTTATAAACAATACATAGAGCATTTTTCTCTGTCCAGAAATTCTAGACAGATAAGAAAAATACCAAATTTTACTAGCAAACAAAGGAGCTCACAAGAAAAATAATGCAAAAAGAATGAACTCATTTGGACTTATGGTTTAAAAGTAATGGACGGTCAAAGTTGGGTCAAAATTCTGGTTTTAACTGAATTAAACAGAATAACCAGAATAACCACAGCTAGCCACGTCAAAGGCGTAAACCAGCCGGGCGCCTCCACTCACGTACTGCTTCGAGCGCATGCAGGGTCGCTGACAGGTGGGGCCCCCTGTCAGTATTAACCAGAGGGAGAGAGGGAACAGAGAACAGCGGGTCACCGGCGATGGTTGGCCGGTGTGGAGGCTGCGGCGGCGCCGGGAGATGGTCGGGATGGATCTAGCGAACGACGGCAAACACGCTCGTACCAGCAGCTCATCGGGAGGTGGCCGGACGGCGTCGGCCCCTTCTTCTCAGGTGGCGGCGAGCTTTGGGCATCGACTGAACCGGCGATTCCGGCGAGCATTCGAGCAGCGGAAGGTTTGAGGAGCACCAGTGGAGTACCACGAGCTCAACGGTGGTCTCGGTTGGGGCTGGGGTGGACCGAAGGTGGCTAGTGAAGTAGAGGCAGAGTGGCGGAGCTCCTCACCGGAGATGAAGGAGGAGGGCCTCCCGGCTCTGCTTCTGAGTGTTGGGCGATGATTGAGAGGTGGGGAGGGCGATGGGTGAAGAGAAATAAGGCCGGGGAGCGGCTTTTATAGCCGAACAGTGATGCCAGAGCCGAATCCCGCTGCGGGGAAAACGCCGGCGTCCCGCGTTGAGCTGGACGTCGCGCTGGCGACCGAGCCGCGGGGGGAGGTGACGGGAGAGAGCAGAGCCTTAATGGCAATGGCACGGAGCGGCGGGGAAGAAGCCAGTCAGCGCGGCCATAGTACCCGTACGGTGGCTACATCGGCGCAGCTTGGCCGTGTCCGGCGAGCTCGCTGCCGGTGACCGAGAGCCTCCAGAAGGGCCAGGTGGACGGTGGGGAAGACGTCGGCACGTCTGGACAGGGTATGGCGACGCGGGCGCACGGCGCCAGCGAGGCCCGAGAGGGTTCGGCGCTCAAAGCGCGAATTTGGCCCTGGCAGACGCATGGTCACCGCGTGCACTGGCGCACGCGGTGCGCTCTGGCTCGCGCGATCATGTCCACGCAGTAGTCCTTTCACCTTGTGGCCTCCCAGTGCACTTGGTTTGGCAGAGAGGTGACCTGGGCAGCACTGGAGCTTCAGTCAAGTTCCTGGACATAATCTTGAGCAAGATGCTGGGGTAAAAATGTTAGGTAAATGAGAGAGGGAGTTTGTCACACTGAGATGTAGTGGGAAGGTGCCCATGCTGAAGAAATTTCAGACGAAATAGACAAGTTTTGAATGTAGATGCTTCACAACTGCATCTCTGGTCCAGAAACAAGAATCTTGATGTGGTGCTCATATGGTGTGATGGATTTCAATGAAACTTGGTGGAGAGGGGTTATTTGAGCATAGGAAGACACTGTTAAAATCTCATACCATTTGGGTAAGTATGAATGGTACTTCTTTCACAATGCTCCCTTCTGGACACAAGCTTGGGAGAATTATTAAGGGAGAATGGCTAAATGAAATGGGCCAAAATTTGATGGAGGGTGTTCATATGGGTAGGAGAATGTCCTGGTAAAATTTCAGAAATTTTGGAGCAATATAAAATATAGTTGCTTCACAAACTGAAATTATGACCAGAAACAAAGATTGGATGGTGTGCTCACCATGAGAATGGAATCTTGAATATTTTCACATATCCAAGGTTCACATGGTCCAAAGAATTTATGAGAATTTTCTTAGAATTTTGGGGAATACAGAAATATAGGTTGCTTCACAACCTAGAGCACAAAGGGCTATTCCTTTAATAGAAAAAGGAATATTAAATTGGAATAAAAGTTGAGATTGGGCAAGATTGGAAATGACATGACTTGGGAGAAGTTTTTGGAAGCTTGAGTCATTTGGGAAAGGAAAGTAAAAAAAGATTCCCAAGTTTTAAGTCCATAGAGCCATTCAAATTAAAATCCAAACCAAATTCCAAATAAAATTCAAATGGGTTTTTGAAAAGAAAAGTTGGGAAAAACCAGGGTGTCACAAACCTACCCCCCTTAGGATAAATCTCGTCCTTGAGATTTGGTTGCTCAGGAAACAAGTGTGCATATGCTGCCCAGAGGACACCGTTTCCATCTCAGCTATCCTTTTCCTTTATATAATGTTCCCACTGAATCTCATATGACCTGACTGCCTTGCTCTGGAGTGGTTCGCTTCACCGTACCCAACATTCTGACAGGTCTTCCCTCATATGTTCATTTTACACTGGCTTCAGTTCCATTACGTCCGCTGGCTTAGCTGCTATATTATCATGACTGGAATATGTATGAGTGACCTTCATGACCTTAGCAGCATGCTCACAATATATATGGAAGTATGTGTAGCTGAGTATTTTATTCTTGAGGCAGACACTTGTGTCCTGACCAGTTCGTGTTTCTGACCAAATGGTTGTGGGCTTGACTTGACTCTTGAGAGGCATTGCCAACTCACTATGTAATTACTTGTACCAATGTTGTCAACTGTTTGTAGTGCCGTACTGACGAAGACTGGATAGCTTGTGTTGGAAGCCTTCGAGAGCATCGTGATGAGGAAGACTGGATAGATTATGCTCGAAGCTTTTGCCGGGATAGCGTGCTGAGGAAGGCTGATTATCTTACCCCAAAAGCTTCTCCTCCTGGTTGCTTACCGAGGAAGGTTTGGTGCCTTACGCCGGAAGTTTTCTGCGGTAGCTTACCGAAGAAGACAGAGTAACTTATGCTGGAAGCTATCCACATATCGTACCGAGGAAGATTTGAGGAGCCTTGCATAGTAAGCTTCTCTGGTAGCGTGCGGAGGAAGACTGGGTTGCTTACACCAGAAGTTTCTCTCTGTGATATGTTGACTGAATGCCATATATACAACCTCACAACTCCTGCTGTTGATTACTTGTACAAAAAGAGTTTGTCTGGCTGTCGTGGGTATAAGTCTGACAGTAGTGTATAGGGGTACGAATTAGAGGGCAGAGCCTAGCTACGGCACAGTTGTTACACTCGGATTTTACGAGTTCAGGCCCCTCGCGGTGGATGTAATAGCCCTACGTCTCGGTGCTCGGGAGCTTGATTGACTTGAATGTATGGATTACAAAGGATTGCGAACCCCTGGAATGGAGCTGGGGGTGGCTTATATAGAGTTTGCCAGGCCCCCATGAATGCCGCCATAACCAAGGGTTAAAGAGGGGGTTTAAGGGCGCGAGTTACTGGTAACGGGCGCACTAATTACACTTAATGAGGGTGGACGCTCGCCCCGACCGTTGCGTTCCTGGAGAGTCTCCTAGTCTTCCTTGACCGAGTGATGACGAATATTCCAAGTGAAATAGGCCGGTCGAGTGAAGTGTTGCCTCCTGAGTGGTTCATTGATCTCTGAGTGAATGTCATGCTGCAGAACATTTGACTGCTGGTCTGGCCCTGGGGACCAGTATAAGGTGTATGGCGTCCTAGGGTAGGGTCTATAGGTCAGGCCTGTTACCCTATCCCTAGTATATGTCCTCGTCATTAGCCCCCGAATCGGTCGAGGTTAAGCGGGTCGAGTCTAGGCGAATTCCCAGGTGAGTTGAGCGCTACGGGGGCGCTCAAGAACTCCTACTGGACATTAGACGGCCTTGTCTTCGCGTGGCACCTTGACGGATTCTGGACCGTATGATGTCCGAGTGAAAGCCTCATTCTGACTGGAATGAGTCATCGCGTGTCGGGTGACAGAACAGATCCGAGCATTTTTGGAGTGTCTTTAAAGGGCGAGCAATCGGATCGCTGGGTCCCAGATTTCGCGGGATTCGAAATCAAATAAGAGCGCGCGCAAACGGTTGCGACGCAGTGAGTGGAGAAAGTGGGGCGTGGCGCCTCAATTTTCGCCCTGCTTTTCGCCACGTATTGCTATATCTTCGCCGGTGAGATTTGAGGGGATCTGCAGGCCCGTGAATCGCTGAAGAGGATTGGGGAGCGGAACGGGCGATGGTATAAAAGGCCGCCGCGCCGGAGTGGGAAAGAGAACCAGATCCCCTTTTCCACATCTCCTCCAGCCACCCAATCTTCTCTCCCGCACCCCACTCTGCGCAAACCCACATCGGCATCGGAGTGCTCTGTGGCGATGGCGAAGGACAAGACGGCGAAGCTGGAGCGGGCAAAGAAGGTGGCAAAGGTGAAGAAGGTGTCGAGCTCCAGGGCCGCGCCCCCGCGCGGGTGGATCCTGGGCGATTGGCTCCCGCCGACCACCACGGTGGATGACATCAGCGAGCTCGTCGTGGATGGGCTGGTGCGCGACGGGACCTGGAGGCTGCCGGAGGAGGGGGAGATCGAGCTCGCGCCGCGCCCCGGGGAGCGCGTGCTCCTCACTACTCACCTGGAGAGAGGTTTCTCCATGCCACCCCATCCCTTCTTCTGCGGTTTCCTGAACTTTTTCGAGGCCCAACTCCACCATCTTCCTCCGAATGCCATAGTGTATCTTGCCGCGTTTGTTTCCATGTGCGAAAATTTCTTAGGCTGCCAGCCGCACTGGGGGCTGCTCAAACACATCTTCACATGTCGCTCTCAGTCGGTAAAAAAGATTGACCCTGATGGAGAGAGGACCCATGTGACCCAGCTGTGCGGCGGCTTAGGTATCCAGATGTGGGGTAGGAGCGCATTCCCCACTATGTCTTTTCCTGATTCGGTTAGAGGTTGGCAGTCGACCTGGTTTTACTGTAATGACATCCCTTGCGCCGGCTCATCGACTGATCTTCCTCCTTATACGTCCGAGAGAGTCAAGACTCCTCCCTCGCTGACGGTCGATAAGGGGGAGAAGACAGACGTGGGGATCTTGGTGAGTGCTGTAGTGGGACTGATTCAGGTCGGAGTGACGGGCCTGGATCTTCTGGAGGTCTTCCTTAGTCGGAGGATCCAGCCGCTGCAGGAGCGGGGTCACCCCATGTGGCGGTATGTCGGGGCCAATGACTCGACCCGAGTGTATCCGGAGGACGTTGAGGAAGAAACGGTGGAACAGTGGCTCAGATGTATCACTGGTGCACGTGACAATCCGCGAGGGTCGAGACGGATCCCGCCCTACGACGACGCGCACCGGCCGTCAGAGGTGCGACGCGCATTTCCGAGTGAATTGTTTACGTTCAAATTATCCGAGTGAACTGAATGAACCGACTGACTCTGCTCTTCATGTCTTGCAGGATTTCCAGAAGATGCTCTCGCCCGTGCTGAATGGAGAACACCTTGCCGGGGACGCGGGGAGCGACCACGGGAGCGTCGAGGACAGCTATGCGGAGGACAGTGAGGAGGGAAGTGACGACTCAGAGGGAAGCGACGAGGTCGAGTCTTCCCAGTCTCCAGAGTTGCGCTCTGAGCACCGCTCTAAGCAGACTCATGATCCGAGTGCTGGCTCGGGGAAGACGGTGGCTCCGAGTGCTAAGACTTCGAAGCACACTCGGACATCGACATCGGAGCCGACAGAGAAGACCGCCAAGCAGCTCAAAGTCGCCTCGCCCAAACCTCGGAAGTCTCTAACCAAGATCAAGGTTACCGTGCCCGTCGCCTCAACGTGAGTGTCGCGTCTCTCCTTTCTGTCTCTGTGAACTTCTAGACTTTTCTGACCGAGTGAAACTTATGAACCAGAGCTGCGACCTCGACAACGTCTCCCATGCAGGTCGACGGAGACCGCATTGAAGCCGAGTCGGCGGACGCGGCCACTTATCACAAAGGTATCAATGATTTCATTTTTTTACTTTGATCTGTGATCCGCTTGAAATGTCTCCATCCGACTGAATTGTGTATTGCGACAGATTGTGTCGAGTGGACGTAGCGCTTGCAGAGATCATCCATGTCACGGACGACGATGAAGGACCGCCACAGAACGACACCGAGAAGGGGACCGCAGCTCCGACTGCCTCTCAGACCACCACACAGAAGGCACCGCCAAGCAAAGCACCTCAAGTTCTCCCTGCACCGCCCGTGACCGTGCCTCTGGGGCAAGGTTCTTCTCAGGCCGATGCTGGCCCCGTCACAGCCCCGTCGACTGCCCTGGTCTCGGCTCCGACTCCTCCCGTCAACATATTCAGTCTGTATAAAGTGCCAGAGGACCAAACTGGAGCCAGCAAGGAGGTGATGATCCAGGCGGACCTGATGACCCAGCGTCTGAAGGAGATGTGTGCAGCTGGCAAGTTGGCGTATGATGCCAGTGCTGCTATCCAGGAGAATGTTCGAGTAAGTGCTCTTGTAAGTTGACCTCCAATTCATTTTTCTTCTGTAGGAGTTTCAGTCGGTAGATTTTCAGTACACCCACTGGGTGTGTTGTCCGGTGGGGGCACGCTGAGTGCACCCACTGGGTGTAGTCCCCGAGACTACCGTCGACTGAAGGCAGTCGGCGGGAGTCTTAGAACTTGTTGTTGTTTTTTTTTGTTCGGCCGTCACTCGGATCGGGCGGACCGTTCCGAGTGGATACCATTCTAGTGGGGGCACGCTGAGTGCACCCACTGGGTGTAGTCCCCAAGATTGCCGTCGACTGCAGGCAGTCGGCGAGAGTCTTAGAACTTGACTTGTTTGCTTTTTTTTGTTCGGCCATCACTCGGATCGGGCGGACCGTTCCGAGTGGATACCATTCCAGTGGGGGCACGCTGAGTGCACCCACTGGGTGTAGTCCCCGAGACTGCCGTCGACTGCGGGCAGTCGACGGGAGTCTTAGAACTTAGAATTTGATACTGGTCAAGCTTGTCCTTCCCTGACAAAGGGTACTCCAGGATCTGGTATTGGTCAAGCTTGTTCCTCCCTGACAAAGGGTACTTCAGGATCTGGTATTGGTCAAGCTTGTTCCTCCCAGGAGTGCTGGTCTCTGGGCATTCGAAATGTTCCTTATCATTAACTGGTCTGCTCTCTCTTGTGTTTCAGAAAACTTGCGAGCTTGGGACTTAGTATGTGTCACTGGAGAAGGAGACGATCCAACTCCGACTGGACTTGGAGGTGGAGAAGAGGAACGTAGCTCGCGCCCAAGCGGAGCTCAAGGCCATGGGAGGTAAGCCTCAATTACAGAGCGTTCTGCTTTCACCTTTTTCCATTCTTTGAACCGAGTGACTTCACTCGAACAGATGTGCGTAGTGAAAACCATCGACTCCAAGTGTGGCTCAGAACTTCTGTCTCTTTAGAAACTATGAAGCAGGCACTCGAAAACAAGGACAATGAGCTGGCGGGGGCACAGAGGGTGGCTAGGGAGAAGACCAAGGCCGCCGAGGAGAAATTGGGCTCGTTTGAGAAGCTTCAAGGAGAGAACAAGTCACTGAAGACCGCCGTTGAGGAGGCGAAGAAGGAAGTGGCCGAGCTCAAGAAGCAGAAGGCCAAGTGGGACGGCAAGCTCAAGGCTCAGGCGAATGCTTACGAGCAAGAAAAGAAAACCTTGAGCGAGAAGATTGCCCAGCTTACCGAGACGAAGAATTCTCTGGAAAAGTATATAGAAGACTTCGCGGAGGAAATGTATACCAAGTTTGCAGGTAACTTGTAACGTTTGAGGGAGTTTTGACTTATTTCCGAGTGAACTTCATCCATACTGATATTCGACTCTCCTCTTTTCTTGTTCACAGAGTACTGCCGAGACTTCGAGCTGGAAACTGACAGAATCAAGAGGGACCTAGATCCCACCAGGTCACTCGTAAGTGACAAGGCTGCCCTAGGCATCTTGAGGCTCGAATCTCGTGTTTAAGACGCCCTGGGGTACATCATCCGTCTGCGGGGTGCACTCGGAAGGATCGACAAGGAGCTGTGGCCAGAGGACACGCTTCAGACTGATCTGGAGGCGATGATGACTCGCCTCAACAAGATCCCTAGCCGAGTGCAAGCATGGAAGAAGTCAGCCGCCCGCTGCGGGGCCAATGTGGCCCTCTCTCTTGTCCGTGTACACTGCAAGGATGCAAAGGAAGAGAAGTTGAAGTCTCTCCAGGTCGCCAACATGAAGAAGCTCAAGTTTGAAGACTTCATGGAGACGTTCATAGAGGCAGCCACTCGGATCGCAGACGGCATCGACCTGGACGCCTTCGTCGAGCCAGCCAGCCCCTCTAGGGCGTGAGAAAAACATTAAGCTCTACCCATTTGCCTCGGTATGCCGAGTGGATCTGTATCCGTTAAACTATTTTGGGCTTCGGGCCCGCGTACTCGCATTTGATTTTGAACTTCTGGAGTTATTCGAATGCTTTCCTTCGAGTCTTTGGAGTGGGTTTTTAACTTAGGCGAAAGCTGGTTCGCAGCTAAGCCCCCGAGCGAGAGAGGCGCTCAACACTCGGAGTGGTTTTTTAACTTAGGCGAAAGCTGGTTCGCAGCTAAGCCTCCGAGTGAGAGGGACGCTCGTCACTCGGAGTCGTTTTTAACTTGGGCGAAAGCTGGTTCGCAGCCAAGCCCCCGAGTGAGAGGGACGCTCATCACTCGGAGTCGTTTTTAACTTAGGCGAAAGCTGGTTCGCAGCTAAGCCCCTGAGTGAGAGGGACGCTCGTCACTCGGAGTCGTTTTTAACTTAGGCGAAAGCTGGTTCGCAGGTAAGCCCCCGAGTGAGAGGGACGCTCGTCACTCGGAGTGGGTTTTTAACTTGGGCGAAAGCTGGTTCGCAGCCAAGCCCCCGAGTGAGAGGGACGCTCGTCACTCGGAGTCGTTTTTAACTTAGGCGAAAGCTGGTTCGCAGCTAAGCCCTCGAGTGAGAGGGACGCTCGTCACTCGGAGTCGTTTTTAACTTAGGCGAAAGCTGGTTCACAGCTAAGCCCCCGAGTGAGAGGGACGCTCGTCACTCGGAGTCGTTTTTAACTTAGGCGAAAGCTGGTTCGCAGCTAAGCCCCCGAGTGAGAGGGACGCTCATCACTCGGAGTCATTTTTAACTTAGGCAAAAGCTGGTTCGTAGCTAAGCCCCCGAGTGAGAGGGACGCTCGTCACTCGGAGTCATTTTTAACTTAGGCGAAAGCTGGTTCGCAGCTAAGCCCCCGAGTAAGAGGGACGCTCGTCACTCGGAGTCATTTTTAACTTAGGCGTAAGCTGGTTTGCAGCTAAGCCCCTGAGTGAGAGGGACGCTCATCACTCGGAGTCGTTTTTAACTTAGGCGAAAGCTGGTTCGCAGCTAAGCCCCCGAGTGAGAGGGACGCTCGTCACTCAGAGTGGGTTTTTAACTTAGGCGAAAACTGGTTCGCAGCTAAGTTGAATGTCATGCACCCACTGGGGGTCATAAGCCAGAGAATGCATACGAGTGAACTGAATGTAGTACGGGAAAAGTCATGCTTTTATTCATCGAACATCACTCGAGTGCTTTTATTACATTTCAATATCAAGTATAAAATCGTCGAAGCAAATCTGCATTCCAAGCACGGGGCTCGTCTCTACTTGCTTCAGAAGGTTGTACAAGCAGTATGCTCCATTATTCAGAACCTTTGACACGATAAAAGGACCTTCCCACACAGGAGCAAGCTTGTGAGGTCGCTGCTGATCCACTCGGAGCACAAGATCGCCTTCCTGAAAGGCCCGACCCCTGACGTGTCTGTCGTGAAAACTTCGCAGGTCCTGTTGATAGGTGGCTGAACGGATAAGAGCCATCTCCCTCTCCTCCTCCAAGAGATCAATGGCGTCTTGTCGCGCCTGCTCTGCTTCAGCTTCGGAGTAAAGCTCCACTCAGGGTGAATTATGGAGCAGGTCACTCGGCAGGACAGCTTCAGCTCCATACACCATGAAGAAGGGAGTGCGATTGGTAGACCGATTGGGGGTCGTCCTTAGGCCCCACAGAACCGACGGCAATTCAGTGACCCAAGCTCCGGCTGCATGCTCCAAATCATGCATAAGTCATGGTTTTAGCCTTTGAAGGATCAGTCCATTCGCTCTCTCGGCTTGTCCATTCGACTTGGGTGAGACACTGAAAGCACATTTTCTCCCTTGGTGGTTTTGGTAATTCATGCCAACATACATGTTGTTGGACTAATGCTTTTATCTAGTGAATTTCAGACAAGTTTAACAATGGCGTGGCATGGACAAGAGGACGTGGAACCCCTTCAAAATGCTAAGGACAAGGATTGGCAAAAGCTCAAGACTTTACATTTTTGGTTTAGTGATCCAAGATCACATTGAGTCCATAGGAAAGCCAATACTATTAAAAGGGGATGAGGTGTTGCTTAATGGTCTTTTTGCTCAAGTGCTTAGTGACAGTACTCCTAAACCCTCAACCACTCTCTCTACCTCAAATATGTCCAAAACCAACATTCCAACTCGGCCCCACCGAATTTCTCTATCCGGCCCCACCGAGTTCATCCAAGACTTAGCCACTGCCAAAACCCTAACAAATCGGATCCACCGAAATGGATCTCGGTCTCACCAAGATGGCCTTCCAACTCTCTGTAATCGTTTGCACTTACTTCGTCTCACCGAGTTTTGCAAATCAGTCTCACCGAGATGGCTTGCCAACTCTCTATTGCCTTATTGCTTCACTTCGGCCCTACCGAGTTGATGCAATCGGTGCCACCGAGATGAGGATTGCCCTAGCCATTGCACTTCGGTCCATCCGAGTTGTTCGTATCGGTCCCATCGAGATTCCTAAAGTTCATATCTTTTACACAGTTCGGTGCTACCGAGATGATCATTTTGGTGCCACCGAGTTGAGTCAAAAGTGTGTAACGGTTGGATTTTGTGTGGAGGCTATATATACCCCTCCACCACCTCCTTCTCTGTAAGGAGAGCCATCAGAACGTGCCTACACTTCCACCATACATTTTCTGAGAGAGAACCACCTACTCATATGTTGAGATCAAGCTATTCCATTCCTACCATTTGAGCCTTGATCTCTAGCCTATACCAAGTTGCTTTCCACTCAAATCCTTCTTCCACCATAGCCAAATCTGTGAGGAGTTGTTTGAGTGCTGGGAAGACTATCATTTGAAGCACAAGAGCAAGGAGTTCATCAACAACACACCGTCTATTACCTTTTGGAGAGTGGTGTCTCCTAGATTGGTTAGGTGTCATTTGGGAGCCTCCAACATGATGTGGAGTTGAACCAAGCAGTTTGTAAGGGCAAGGAGATCGCCTACTTCGTGAAGATCTACCCCGAGTGAGGCTAGTCCTTCATGGACGTAAGCCATGGTGGTATAGACAAGGTTGCTTCTTCGTGGACCCTTCGTGGGTGGAGCCCTCCGTGGACTCGCGCAGCCGTTACCCTTCGTGGGTTGAAGTCTCCATCAACGTGGACGTACGATAGCACCACCTATCGGAACCACGCCAAAAACCACCGTGTCTTCATTGCGTTTGATCTTGCATACTCTACCCCTTTACTTTACGTACTCTTGCATGCTTTATCATTTCCGCTACTCAATCTCTAGATATGCATGTGTAGAAAGTATTGGAGTGATCCTAACTTGTGCCAAAATCTGCCTAAGTTCCAAGAGAAATTAAATACTGCTAATTTTGGCTGGTTAAGGGTCTATTCACCCCCCTCTAGACCTATCTCCTCGATCCCACAATTGGTATCAGAGCATTGGTCTCCATTGCTTTGGTTTCATCACCATTGGAGGGAGATGGATGTGTCTACGTTGGGGAGTCTTAGACGTAGAGTGCCTATTCTTGATGGGGAGTATTACAACTTTTGGAAGGATGAAATGCTTGATATCTTTGATGAATTTAACTTGAGCAAGTATATTCATAAACCTTATGTACCCCCTATTGATCCCTTGCATCCTACTCATGAAGAGGAAATTGATATGCTTCGTAATCTTAGAACCGTCAATCTTATCATTAGAGGATTACCTAAGGTTGTACTTGGTTGTATGCAAAACTTTGCATGTGCTTATACTCTATGGCATGATTTAGAAAAGCGATATCCTGATTACTCCTTAAAGAGTCTCGATAAGATTCTTCATAAGGCTGTTGCTTTTCACAAGATGAGTCCTAGTGATCCTAAGTTTGATGATTGCTTGTTTGAGCTTCGTGATCTTATGCGTGCCAAAGGAGATGTTAGAACTATTAGCAACATTATCATGGAAACCATTAGAAGTCATAAACTTGAACATTGTCATGATCATGAAACTAATGAGTCTATTACCCTAGGAAATGATCACATGCATGATGATGAAAATGTTGAGCATGGCTACTATGATGAGGATGAAGAATTTGATATTGAATTCGAGAAGACCATGAGGAATCTCAGTCTTATGGCAAATCTTCGAGATTACATGGCCGAAGGAAAAGAATGGATTCTTGATAGTGGATGTACCGATCACAAGACCGGAGAAAGAGACATGTTCCGTGAGCTTGCTAAAATGATGGTCCACGCAAGTATGTGACTTTTGGAGACAACTCCAAGGGTAAGGTACTTGGCCTTGGTAAGGTGGCCATATATAATGATAGCTCCATACAAAATGTTATGTTTGTTGAATCTCTTGGTTACAATCTTCTTTCCGTGTCTAGACTAGCTGATTTTGGTTTTAATGCTCTATTTACCAAAGTAGATTGCCAAGTGTTTCGCCAAGATAATCATAATATGGTCTTTACTGGCATTCGTAGAGGTGATCTATACATTGTTGATTTCACTAAAAGAGCCCAACCTCGTACATGCTTAATTGCTAAATCTTCTAAAGGTTGGTTATGGCATAGAAGACTTGGACATGTTGGTATGCGTAACCTTGACAAACTTGTTAAAGGAGATCACATTCTTGGAGTGAAAGATGTTATATTTGACAAAGATCGACTTTGTAGTGCTTGCCAAGCAGGAAAACAAGTTGGAGGAAGCCATCCCGTGAAGAACATTATGACCACAAGGAGACCACTCAAGCTACTTCATATGGATCTTTTTGGTCCCAACTCCTATAAGAGTCTTGGTGGTAACTCTTTCGGTTTGGTCATTGTTGATGATTTTTCCAGATTTACGTGGGTGTTCTTTCTTGATGACAAATCGCAGGTACAAAACATATTCAAGAACTTCGCAAGAAGGGCTCAAAATCAATTTGAAGTGAAGATCAAGAAGGTTCGGAGTGACAACGGAACGGAGTTCAAGAACGCCAATGTGGACACCTTTCTTGATGAGGAGGGTATTTCACATGAGTTCTCGGCTACGTACACACCTCAACAAAATGGAGTTGTTGAGAGGAAGAACCGGACACTTATTGAGATGGCAAGAACAATGCTTGATGAATACAAGACGCCAAGACATTTTTGGGCGGAAGCGGTTGAAACAGCTTGTCATGCAACAAATCGACTTTACCTTCACAGGCTTCTTGGTAAAATGGCATATGAATTACTCACCGGTAACAAACCACAAGTTGGATACTTTCGAGTATTTGGCTCAAAATGTTACATTCTTGATAAGCATCGTCATTCAAAATTTGCTCCTAAATCTCATGAAGGTTTCCTAGTCGGTTATGGATCGAACTCTCACACTTACCATGTCAACAACAACTTCACTCGAAAAGTTGAAGAGACGGTAGATGTGAAGTTCGACGAGACTAACGGCTCGCAAGTCGAGCAATTGCCACTTGATGTAGGAGATCAAGAACCATCGGAAGCAATCCAAGACTTGCCCATTGGCAAGATTCGCCCGTGGAAGTAAAGGAGAGTACCTCGTCTATTCAAGTGGAAGCCCCAACTTCACATCAAGGTGAACGACAAGTTGATATGGAGGCATCCACGAGTGGAACATGTCAAGACGATGGAAATGAGGAAGTGCAACAAGATGATCCACCTCAACCTCCTTCTCCACCTCCACAAGCGAGCAACGACAACATCAATGAAGAAGAAGATGATGATGATGATGAGGAAGCCTCTCCACAACCCAAGAAAAAGCTACCTCGAGTTAGAGCAAGAATCGACAAGGATCATCCCATCGAACAAATACTTGGAGACATCCAAACCGGGAGAATCACTAGCTCTAAAACTCGTTTAGCTAACTTTTGTGAGCATTACTCATTCATCTCTAGTGTTGAACCTTTGAAGGTGGAAGATGCTCTCAAGGACCCCAATTGGGTGAACGCAATGCATGAGGAGCTACACAACTTTGAGAGGAACCAAGTTTGGACATTGGTTGAGAAGCCTAAGAAAGAGCAAAACATCATCGGAACCAAATGGGTGTTTCGGAATAAGCAAGATGAAGATGGACAAGTTGTACGCAACAAGGCTCGTCTCGTAGCACAAGGTTACACACAAGTCGAAGGTATGGACTATGGTGAGACCTATGCCCCCGTTGCAAGACTTGAGTCCATTCGTATTTTACTTGCTTATGCCAATCACCATGATATCACTCTTTACCAAATGGATATTAAAAGTGCTTTCTTAAATGGTGAAATTGAGGAGGAAGTGTATGTTAAACAACCTCCCGGCTTTGAGAATCCCAAGAAACCTAATCATGTATACAAACTTCGTAAAGCTCTTTATGGTCTTAAACAAGCCCCTAGAGCTTGGTACAAATGCTTGACAAAGTTTCTTCTTGAAAAAGGTTTTGAAATTGGGAAGATTGATTCAACTTTGTTCACTAAGAGGGTTAATGGAGAATTATTTGTATGCCAAATTTATGTTGATGATATTATCTTTGGATCTACTAACCCCTCTTTTAGTGAAAAGTTTGGAAGGTTGATGTCGGAAAAGTTCGAGATGTCTATGATGTGTGAACTCAAATTATTTCTTGGTTTGCAAATCAAGCAAACTAGGGAGGGTACCTTTGTTTCTCAAACAAAGTATACCAAGGACTTATTCAAGAAGTTCAACATGCAAGAGAGTAAAGGTATGAAAACCCCCATGCCCACGAGTGGACATCTTGACTTGGCCAAGGATGGCAAACCAGTTGATCAAAAGGTTTATCGATCTATGATTGGTTCATTGCTATATCTATGTGCCTCCCGTCCCAACATTATGTTAAGTGTGTGCATGTGTGCACGATACCAAGCGGCACCAAAAGAGTGTCACCTTAAGGCGGTGAAAAGAATTGTGAGATACTTGATACATACACCAAACTTTGGCATATGGTATCCCAAAGGATCTTCTTTCAATCTTGTTGGCTACTCCGATTCGGACTATGCTGGAGACAAGGTTGACAGAAAATCCACTTCGGGTACATGTCAATTTCTTGGTAGATCTCTTGTGTCTTGGTCATCCAAGAAACAAAATTCCGTATCTCTATCTACTGCCGAAGCGGAATACATTGCCGCGGGATCATGTTGTGCTCAATTACTATGGATGACACAAACTCTTAAAGACTATGGTGTGCATGTGAAACATGTACCATTACTATGTGACAATGAGAGTGCTATTAAGATTGCACACAATCCCGTGCAACATTCTCGAACTAAGCATATTGAGGTTCGTCACCATTTTATTCGAGATCATGTTGAGAAAGGTGATATTAACCTTAAACATGTTCATACCGACAAACAATTGGCGGACATCTTTACCAAACCCATTGATGAGAAAGTGTTTTGTCACTTGAGAAGTGAATTGAACATCATTGATGCTTCAAACGTGAACTAGAGGTTCATGTGGATGCATACAAAGGCATGAGCATTCTTTACTAATCCATGATACCTTTCATGATCATCTTATATCTTGGACATTTTGCTCCCTTGTACTGTATCTAACCTTTTGTAGGTACTTGGACAAGCTTCATGACACAAGATTGCATCTCACTCTTATCTTGAGCAATCTTGCATGACCCAAGTATCAACAATTGATGGTGGAACAAGGAACAAGACAACCTAAACATATCCTTTGACAAATTCTTGAGATATGCTTCATACTTGTCATATTGGATATACATGTCATTCCTTGCAAAACTAACCCATGTAGGAAGATGAACTACAAATGTTAGGATAGCTCCAAACTTCAACTCATGAGCATCCACTTCAAGTTCAACTACATGATGGACATCACCAAAATCCAAATGTAAGTTATCACATCTTAGAGAAGCTTCACTCCAAGACATGAGCTAAAGCAACTCAACAAGATGTGAATACATTGAAATGCTTAAAGGAAAAATGGCAACCCCATTTCGAGCTTAAACGATGAGTATGACCTATGATCAAGTGCTCTCACTTGACTCCTAAGTCAATATACTCAAACATAGGTGACCTAGTCGCCGACCCATCTAGATGAAGTTCTCTAGTGTTTCTTCTGGCTGTTCTCTTCTTGCTAGAGTGTTCTTTAAAAAACACTTCTAGACGTTTCTTTGCTTCTTTTCTGTGTGTTTTTTCTTTTAGTTAGATTCGCAGCAAATTCATTGCAAATCTTTGTGAGAATTCCTTTGCCTAGTGAGCTGAGTTGACAAAATGTTCCATTGCATCAAACTCGGTTCCACCGAATTGCCTCAACTCGGTGCCACCGATTTTGGTTGCTCTAAGGAATTTTCTGTCAATTTTTTTCTGAGTTTTTCTGCTCCAGCTCCACTCAATGATTCTTATCCTCTACTTGCATCTAGAGCCACTCCATGGCTGGATGTGTTACTCATGGACCAAACCCACTTGATCAATAACCTAGAAGTCCCTTCTTGGAAATTGATGTCAAAGGGGGAGAGAGGAATACATCAAAGCTCCTTACCATTATAAGAGATGCACCTTACAAGAGGAGAGAATGTTACATGTTTCTAAGAGGGAAGAAACATGATCAGTTTGTTCTTTGGTTGTTCTAGTTTTCTCACCCTACCTACTACCAATATCCAATGTCAGATTCAGGGGGAGAGGAAGTTCTTTAAGGGGAGACAACTATTTCTTTTGGGGACATGTCTGCTTCAAAGAAGTATTCACCTAGTGATACTCTATTCTACATGTCATCCCAATCTTGGTTTCTTGTTCATCTTGTGTCTTTTCTTGAAGAAATTATCTTGTGTTATCTAACCTTGTTTTCTCAAGTGTATTTCTTCAGCTACTTGATCAAGAACTTCAAGGTAAGTATATGCATCACACTCATGAACATGATTGACCTCTTGCTAGTATATATTGTTTGCAAGAAGACAATCATGGACATATAGATATCTAAATGTCATATATATTGCTCTGATGCATATAGCCAAGGTACATGTTGCATGTATATTTCCCATGAGATATCATCATGTTATGCACATCCTCAGGGGGAGATCCAGGGAGTTCATACATGTTACATGTTTTCTTCAAAGCTTTCATACATACCTCTGCTATATCCGTATTTGAAGCTTTGATGTATGTTGTCATCAATTACCAAAAAGGGGAAGATTGAAAGCACATTTGCTCCCTTGGTGGTTTTGGTAATTCATGCCAACATACATGTTGTTGGACTAATGCTTTTATCTAGTGAATTTCAGACAAGTTCAACAATGGCGTGGCATGGACAAGAGGATGTGGAACCCCTTCAAAATGCTAAGGACAAGGATTGGCAAAAGCTCAAGACTCTACATTTTTGGTTTAGTGATCCAAGATCACATTGAGTCCATAGGAAAGCCAATACTATTAAAAGGGGATGAGGTGTTGCTTAATGGTCTTTTTGCTCAAGTGCTTAGTGACAGTACTCCTAAACCCTCAACCACTCTCTCTACCTCAAATATGTCCAAAACCTACATTCCAACTCGGCCCCACCGAATTTCTCTATCCAGCCCCACCGAGTTCATCCAAGACTTAGCCACTGCCAAAACCCTAACAAATCGGATCCACCGAAATGGATCTCGGTCTCACCGAGATGGCCTTGCCAACTCTCTGTAATCGTTTGCACTTACTTCGGTCTCACCGAGTTTTGCAAATCGGTCTCACCGAGATGGCTTGCCAACTCTTTGTTGCCTTATTGCTTCACTTTGGCCCTACCGAGTTGATGCAATCGGTGCCACCGAGATGAGGATTGCCCTAGCCATTGCACTTCGGTCCATCCGAGTTGTTCGTATCGGTCCCACCGAGATTACTAAAGTTCATATCTTTTACACAGTTCAGTGCTACCGAGATGATCGTTTCGGTGCCACCGAGTTGAGTCAAAAGTGTGTAATGGTTGGATTTTGTGTGGAGGCTATATATACCCCTCCACCACCTCCTTCTCTGTAAGGAGAGCCATCAGAACGTGCCTACACTTCCACCATACATTTTCTGAGAGAGAACCACCTACTCATGTGTTGAGATCAAGCTATTCCATTCCTACCATTTGAACCTTGATCTCTAGCCTATCCCAAGTTGCTTTCCACTCAAATCCTTCTTCCACCATAGCCAAATCTGTGAGGAGTTGTTTGAGTGCTGGGAAGACTATCATTTGAAGCACAAGAGCAAGGAGTTCATCAACAACACACCGTCTATTACCTTTTGGAGAGTGGTGTCTCCTAGATTGGTTAGGTGTCATTTGGGAGCCTCCAACATGATGTGGAGTTGAACCAAGCAGTTTGTAAGGGCAAGGAGATCGCCTACTTCGTGAAGATCTACCCCGAGTGAGGCTAGTCCTTTGTGGACGTAAGCCATGGTGGAATAGACAAGTTTGCTTCTTCGTGGACCCTTCGTGGGTGGAGCCCTCCGTGGACTCACGCAGCCGTTACCCTTCGTGGGTTGAAGTCTCCATCAACGTAGACGTACGATAGCACCACCTATCGGAACCATGCCAAAAGCCACCCTGTCTTCATTGCGTTTGATCTTCCATACTCTACCCCTTTACTTTCCGTACTCTTGCATGCTTTATCATTTCCGCTGCTCAATCTCTAGATATGCATGTGTAGAAAGTATTGGAGTGATCCTAACTTGTGCCAAAATCTGCCTAAGTTCCAAGAGAAATTAAATACTGCTAATTTTGGCTGGTTAAGGGTCTATTCACCCCCCTCTAGACCTATCTCCTCGATCCCACAGCCACAGATGCATAGTTGACCCGAGTGCCTTGGGCAGCACAGAACGCTCTGAACTCTTCGGAGTCGGAGTTTGTGCCGTTGTCAGTGATGATGTTGTGGGGCATGCCATATCTGAAGACTATCTCTTTCATAAACTTGATCGTTGTTCGAGAGTCTAGCTTCTTGATGGGTTTGGCTTCAATCCACTTAGTGAACTTGTCAACTGCAACCAGCAAATGGGTGAATCCACTCGCCCCTGTCCGGAGGGGCCCCACCATGTCGAGCCCCCAGACTGCAAACGGCCAGACGAGCGGGATCGTCTTCGGGGCAGACGCAGGCTTGTGTGATAAGTTTGCATAGAATTGACACCCGGCGCAGTGTTGGACTATCTCATGCGCAGCTTCATTGGCGTGTGGCCAGAAGAAGCCGGCACGATAAGCTTTAGCCACGATTGTCCGAGAGGACGCGTGGTGTCCACTAGTTCCCGAGTGAATCTCCTCCAAGATCAATCGACCTTCCTCCGGAGAGATGCAGCGTTGAGACACACCGGTGACGCTCTTTCTGTACAACTAATCGCCCATTACTGTAAAGGCCTGGGACCTGCGAACAATCTGGCGGGCCTCAGCTTCATCTTCTGGAAGTTCCTGTCTGAGTAGGTAAGCGATGTAAGGCACCGTCCAGTCGGGCGTGATTGCCGGGACCTCCATGACCAAATCAATGACTGTCGGGACCTCGACTTCAGTCGAATCGGATGGACCGACCACTTGCGGGGGCTCTTCAGTGAAGGGATCTTCTTTCACCATCGGGGAACGCAAATGCTCGAGGAACACATTGCTGGGTATGGGTTTCTGAGTGGACCCAATCTTGGCCAGATCGTCTACCTCTTGATTCTTGGCTCGGGGGATGTGATGCAGCTCCAGACCCTTGAATTTCTTCTCCAGTTTTCTCACTGCATTGCAATATCCTGTCATAGCAGGGCTCCTGATGCCCCACTCCTTCATTACTTGATTCACAACTAGATTCGAGTCCCCATAGACCCTCAGGCGTCGGACGCCGAGTGAGATGGCCATACGGAGACCGTAAAGGAGCACTTCATACTCGGCCTCATTGTTGGAGGAATCAAAGTGAATCTGCAGAACATAACTGAGTCGATTGCCCTTTGGAGACACCAACACAACTCCGGCTCCTGAACCATTCAGCATCTTGGAACCGTCAAAGAACATGGTCCAGTGTTCCGGGTGACTCTGAGTCGGCCGCTGCTGTTCTGTCCATTCGACTAAGAAATCAGCTAATGCTTGGGACTTGATCGCTTTTTTTGCCTCGAACTTGATGTCCAAGGGCAAGAGCTCGATAGCCCACTTTGCCACTCGACCAGTCGCATCCCGATTGTTCATGATCTCAGACAGCGGGGCGTCGCTGACGACTGATACAACGTGCTCTCGGAAGTAATGGGCTACTTTCTTCGCAGTCAGGTAGATGCCATAGACGAGCTTCTGATAATGTGGATACCTCTGCTAGGACGGGCTCAGAACTTCAGAAATGTAATAGACTGGGCGCTGAACTTTGTAAGTTTTGCCCTCTTCTTCTCGCTCGACTGTGAGGACAATACTGACAACCTGACCAGTGGCCGCAATGTACAAGAGCAACGGCTCGTTGCTGTTCGGAGCGGCGAGCACCGGCTGGGTGGAAAGCAGGACTTTGAGCTGAACAAACGCTGCTTGTGATTTAGTAGTCCACTCGAACGAATCAGACTTCTTCATCAATCGGTAAAGGGGCAGTGCCTTCTCACCGAGGCGGGAGATGAATCGGCTCAGAGCCGCAAGACAACCCGTGAGCGTCTGTACATCATGAAGCCGTTCTGGACATTTCATTCGCACTATTGCACCGATCTTCTCAGGGTTGGCATCTATCCCTCGTTCGGAAATGAGGAATCCGAGTAATTTCCCCCTGGCACTCCGAAAGTGCATTTTGCTGGATTCAGCTTAATATCGTACTTCCGCAGATTTGCGAAAGTTTTAGCTAGGTCAGCCAGCAGGTCGGAATGTTTTCTGGACTTGACCACAATATCATCCACGTATGCCTCGATGTTTCGACTGGTTTGTGTATGCAAACACTTTTGCACCATGTGCATGAAAGTGGCACCGGCGTTCTTGAGACCGAATGGCATGGTGATATAGCAGAAGCACCCGAGCGGAGTGATAAAAGCTGTTTTTATTTCATCTGGCCCATACAGTCGGATCTGGTGGTACCCGGAGTACGCATCCAGAAAAGACAGTCGCTCACACCCCGCGGTGGAATCTACGATCTGATCTATACGGGGGAGCGGGAAATGATCCTTGGGATAGACCCGATTGATGTGCTTGAAATCGATGCATATTCGGAGAGACTTATCCTTCTTAGGAACCATGACGACGTTGGTGAGCCACTCGGAGTGGTACACCTCACGGATGAACTCGGCTGCCAGGAGCCGAGCAACTTCTTTGCCAATGGCTTTCCTCTTCTATGTAGCAGAATGACGAAGATGTTCCTTCACAGGTTTTGCTTTCGGGTCAACTCACAAACGGTGCTCAGCCAGCTCCCTGGGAACACCCGGCATGTCGGATGGCTTCCATGCGAAGATGTCCCAGTTCTCACGGAGGAACTGGATGAGCGCGGCTTCCAATTTGCTGTCGAGTGTCGTCGAGATGTTGGTGGGTGTGGCATTGGGATCCTCCGGATGAATATGCGCAGGCTTCGTCTCACCAGTTGACTGGAACGAAGAATCCGCAGCCAGTTTCTTGGAGCATAGCAGGTCACTCGGATCGGCATTTTTCTTGTATTCTTCCAACTCCACCATAGCCATCTGCTCATCAGCAATCTTGGACCCCTACTGCAAACATTCTTCCGCGCGCTGCTGATTGCCAGTGACTGTGATCACGCCTTTGGGGCCGGGCATCTTCAGCTTAAGGTACACATAACATGGGCGGGCCATGAAACGTGCGTAGGTTGGCCGTCCAAGGATGGCATGATAGGCGCTACGGAAGTCGACCACTTCGAAGGTCAGCCTTTCCTTCCTGAAGTTCTTGTCGTCTCCAAAGACTACATCCAGGTCAATCTGCCCGAGTGACTTTGCTTTCTTGCCGGGGATCACTCCGTGGAACTGCATACTGCTCTCACTGAGACGGGACATCGAAATGCCCATCCTCTTCAGGGTATCAGCGTAGAGTATGTTCAGTCAGCTTCCACCGTCCATGAGGACCTTTCGCAACCGAACGCCTCCCACGACCGGATCGACCACCAGCGCCTGCCGCCCAGGGGTGGCAATGTAGGCCGGGTGGTCCAACTGATCAAAGGTGATCGGAGTCTTCAACCAGTTCAGAAACTTTGTCGTCGCCGGCATAGCCATGTTTACTTCTTGGTTGATAACCTTCAACCGGCTCTTGCTCTCAACATCCGCAAAGATCATCAGAGTTGCATTGACAGTAGGATAAACTTCATCTTTGTCTTCGTCATCAGCATCGTCCGGGCTTTTCTCACTCGACTGACCCTCTCGGAACTGCTGTATCAGCAATCTGCACTGTCGAGTGGTATGCTTGGGCAATATCAGATTGCCCTCTTCATCTTTTCTGGTGTGAATGTGGCACGGCAAATCAAGGACATCTTGGCCTGACTGATCTTTCTTCATCCTCGGGATCCACTTTTCTTTGGCCTTCCCTTTGTTTTTGGCTTGACCAGCGAGTGCGGCAGCCTCGGCCTGAGCCGATCCATCAGCTTTGCGCTTCGGCTTCCGACTGGGGTTGTTGTTTCTAGGGCTGGGCTCATTAGCTTTCCCCTTGCCGTTACGGAGGCGGTCTTCCTCTTCTCCGTTCGCATACCGAGTGGTGATCTCCATCATTCGGCTCATGGTCAAAGATCCCGACCGGCCAAATTTTAGGATGAGCTCTCTATATCTGACTCCTGCCTTGAAGGCGCAGACGGCTTGGTGCTCAGTGGCGTTCTCAAACACATGATGCAAGGTTGTCCAACGCTGAATGTACTCCCTCAAGGTTTCATTCGGCTTCTGCACACAATGCTGCAACTCAGTCAATCCGGCCGGGCGCTTTCACGTGCCCTCAAATGTTTTAATGAACACTCGAGCCAAATCTTCCCAGCAGTAGATGCTAGCCAGAGTGAGTTGGTTGAGCCAGGCTCGGGCGGACCCTTCCAGCATCAAGGGCAAATGCTTCATAGCCACAAAGTCATTACCTCCTCCAATCTGCACAGCCACTCGGTAATCCTCTAGCCAAGTTTCTGGCTTGGACTCATCGGTGAATTTACTTACTCCAGTCGCCAATCTGAAGTTAGGTGGAATCTCTGCAGCTCTGATTGCTCTGCTGAAACACTCGGGTCCAGAGACGAAGGCTCCACTTCCACTCGGACGATCTCTGTCCAAACTCTCCCTGAGTGCACTGCCTCTGTCGACTAGGTTCTGAGCGAGTACGGATCTCGCGTTGAACTGCGGGTCGCAGAAGTCGACTGGTTCTCTCTGGCGATAACCGTCACCATGGCGGGGAGGGCTGGCCCTCCGATCATTGCCGTAAGGACGTCTGGCATCGTACGGCCGGGGCGCGTATGAGCCATCCCGCGGAGGGGGCATCTGCATATGGCGAAGATCATCCTGACGCCGCGGAGACGTATTCCGACTGCAACCTTGCCCCGAGTACTGGTCTCGGTGGTGGTCTTGGTCGCTCCGCCGCTGAGGCGAGTGTCTGTTCCTTCTCTGGATCACCGGGCTGTGGGCCGACTGGACGGTATCAGCCCTGATGGATCTGCTATGAATCCTGTTGCGCGACTGGGACACCGCTGAATTTTGCTCTTCAGCCGCCTTGAGCAGGGCCCGGATCTGCCGTAGACCCTCTCCCGCCTCGGATCAGGGAGGCTCAATGGAATCTGCTATCCGAGTGGCCGCCGCCAAATTCTGAACGGGAGTGCGAAATACCTGGAAGTTCTATTGCTGGTTATTTGAGAACAACTGCCGCTGCCGCCGACTGGAACTGGGCTGATGCTGTCTGCGGGCGCGATCGTCGAGTGATTTCTGGAGTGCCTCCAGACGATTGCGCTCAGCCAAATTGGCCTGGCGCGGCACCTCCAAAGCCTGGGCCTTGGGAGTTGTCCCGACGATGGGCGTCTGGAGGGTCTGCTCGTTTCTATGCTGTAGCTCCTCCCTCTGCTGCTGAGTGAGAGGTCGGGGGTAGTACTCGTCGTCATGAGGGTCCCCGCCACCGTCAAGGCCGGCACGTGACGGGTCGCCGGCTCCCGCACCACCGCGGGGATACCCAAGCGGACTGGGCGGGGAATCGGCCATCAGCACCTCCGCAGCGGGATAGCTGCTCTCGCACTCGGATAAACTTTCCAAGTCCCCATGCAAGGAGGCGAATGAATCGAAGATGGGCTCATCGGGCTCATTTGCCGCGACTTGCGGGGCCGCAACCTGAAGGGCCACCGCGTGCTTGATCCACCGCTGAAGCCGCGAACGCCCGGAACGCTTGCGGCGATGGCTGATGAAGCGAGGAGGCGCCGACTGGTACGGCGACGAGGGTTGTCGAAGTAGAATGCCGAATGTACTCGCGCGGAAGTGCGCTGTGCCACGGATGGGAAATGCCTCGACATCCAGCGGGGCTTCCTGGAGCCACGCCGAATCGTCAGCGATGAAACTGAGGACGCCGAAACGGATCTCGCCGACGATGAAACTGGACACAAACCTACCCCCCTTAGGATAAATCTCGTCCTCGAGATTTGGTTGCTCAGGGAACAAGTGTGCATATGCTGCCCTAAGGACACCGTTTCCATCTTAGGTATCCTTTTCCTTTATATAATGTTCCCACTGAATCTCATATGACCTGACTGCCTTGCTCTGGAGTGGTTCGCTTCACCGTACCCAACATTCTGACAGGTCTTACCTCATATGTTCATTTTACACTGGCTCCAATTCCCTTATGTCCGCTGGCTTAGCTGCTATATTATCATGACTGGAATATGTACGAGTGACCTGCATGACCTTAGCAGCATGCTCACAATATATATGGAAGTATGTGTAGCTGAGTATTTTATTCCCGAGGCAGACACTTGTGTCCTGACCAGTTCGTGTTTCTGACCAAACGGTTGTGGGCTTGACTCTTGAGAGGCATTGCCAACTCACTATGTAATTACTCGTACCAATGTTGTCAACTGTTTGTAGTGCCGTACTGACGAAGATTGGATAGCTTGTGTTGGAAGCCTTCGAGAGCATCGTCCTGAGGAAGACTGGATAGCTTATGCTCGAAGCTTTTGCCGGGATAGCGTGCTGAGGAAGGCTAATTATTGTACCCCAAAAGCTTCTCCTCCTGGTTGCTTACCGAGGAAGGTTTGGTGCCTTACGCCAAAAGTTTTCTGCGGTAGCTTACCAAAAAAGACAGAGTATCTTATGCTGGAAGCTATCCACATATCGTACTGAGGAAGATTTGAGGAGCCTTGCATCGTAAGCTTCTCTGGTAGCGTGCGGAGGAAGACTGGGTTGCTTACACCACAAGTTTCTCTCTGTGATATGCTGACTGAATGCCATATGTAAAACCTCACAACTCCTGTTGTTGATTACTTGTACAAAAAGAATTTGTCTGGCTGTCGTGGGTATAAGTCTGACAGTAGTATATAGGGGTACGAATTAGAGGGCAGAGCCTAGCTACGGCACAGTTGTTACACTTGGATTTTACGAGTTCAGGCCCCTCGCGGTGGAGGTAATAGCCCTATGTCTCGGTGCTTGGGAGCTTGATTGACTTGAGTGTATGGATTACAAAGGATTGCGAACCCCTGGAATGGAGCTGGGGGTGGCTTATATAGAGTCCACCAGGCCCCCATGAATGCCGCCATAACCAAGGGTTAAAGAGGGGGTTTAAGGGCGCCAGTTACTGGTAACGGACCCACTAATTACACTTAATGAGGGTGGGCGCACGTCCGGACCGTTGCGTTCCTGGAGAGTCTCCTGGTCTTCCTTGACCGAGTGATGACGAATATTCCGAGTGAAATAGGCCAGTCGAGTGAAGTGTTGCCTCCCGAGTGATTCATTGATCTCCGAGTGAATGTCATGCTGCAGAACATTTGACTGCTGGTCTGGCCCTGGGGCCCAGTATAAGGTGTATGGCGTCCTAGGGTAGGGTCTGTAGGTCAGGCCTATTACCCTATCCCTAGTATATGTCCTCGTCACTGGCTATCCTTCTTGCTGAGTACTGGATACATGGCACATTCTTGTTTGCTTCCGGGTATAACCTGTTTCATATTTTACTCAAGCGGAACCAAACTTCGTATATGATCCATACCCTTAACCCGGTTGGTCTTGCACCCAAATTATCTTCCTACTGGTTCCTTACGGTTGTAATGGTTACACACTGAGGCAGACTTGATGCTGATAGCCAATCCAGGATATCATTTGCATTCAAACCAGATATTCCCAATACAAGGCAGTCAACTGATAATTCCATACTGTTTAGCTGAGCTCCAAAATACTTGAAATCCTCATTGATTCTTCGAGTCTGGTGCCGGGTTGTTGATGAGCAACTTTCATAAGGGAAAATAAGGTGACACCGAAGGCCCAAGGAAAGAAGCAAAAGAAACGACTCAAACAAAAGCACACAAGGCATCATGATCACACACCATCAACATCACATTTTACTGCTATACACAACAATATGCATGCCTACTTAAGCACACTAATCTCGAGAGAACCCCAGTACTACGGTCTAATATGCTGTGGCGGTGTGCACGAAGGTGAATCAATGTGTGGAGGGGTTGGTGTAAACAAAGCTACACCAAGAGCTGGCTTAACACCGGTTGCATCCCTGACGGGCTCGGAGGTGAGGACGGACTCGGTGATCATGTAACGAGACACAGATGTCACGGCCACATTATCATCAAGCGGACGGAAGGGACCCGTACTCTTCTAGGGAAAGGGGTGGCAAGGTAGGATAGCGATGGAAATCAAGGTCTGCTAGCATTGCCCTTTCCTAAAAACAAAGATCAGTAAGGGTTGCCAAAAGCGGCGAGTTGGATGGCAAGATTCGGGGCAGAAACATGTCTACCACCAAAACAATAGGTGGCTGGCGGAAATATATTGGCGCGATACCTGAGCATCAATCCTGCAAGTGATCGACACCACTTGGTATCTCGATAACACTCTGCTGGGGCAGACATGACACCAAACACCGAAGAGCAGGTATGCAAAGCTGGAAGGTGCAGGTAGTGGCTCGGAACCGATGCCACCTACACTCACAAGATAAAATCGTTAGTGACAAGATAATAATTCTATATGCATGCTATGCAGCAAACAAGTGCAACAACCAAATGCAGCAAACCGACTAGACTCTATACTACCGGTTTCTAACGCTCGCGTTGACTAGGGCGTCCTACAGCCAGACCTGCTCTGATACCAAACGTTGTGGCACCCTGGCTCAGAGGAACCGGAACACCCCGTATTCCAGCCCAGAGATCAAGTCTTCTGGAATACGGCACTACTTGGCATAGAACAAATCAGCTCTTTATTACAAATAATTGGGGTACAAAGGTTTGGGGTATTACAAAGGGTTACATCGGCACGGCGATACTATGCCTGCTAAGGTAGCTCTACGCTAGCAGCGGAACAACTCATAGCAGCGGAATAACTTCTAGCAGCGGAACAACGACGATGGTGATGGACTCCACTCCGCAGGGACTCTGGCTGGGACACGTCCTAGCTCGCAAACTCAGAATCCTCAGGCTATGCAAACATGGCAGCACCTGCAAGCTGGCATGGCATGCCAGGTGAGTACTTTGAATGTACTCGCAAGCTCACAACAAGCAAAAGCATCAAGGCAAAGCAACATCACAGCAATCATGATTATATCAGGATCGGTTGTTATTAAAAGAGTAGAAGAAAATATTAAACATGTTATCTCTGAACTATCTGCAATAGTCACCATTGTTTAAGGTCACAGGGACCGCCTTACTTTTGGTTATCCAGTCGAACCATCTACTCTCGTGATCAACTCGTGATCGTCTCAATACCAATTGACGACCATTCTCGAGATCCTTACCAAGATTATCAACGGCCTTCTGCCAAGCGGTTACCCCGCTATACCAATACGAGTTCTTCCATCATTAACAAGTCATTCCATCATTGGTGTTGATCAGATAGTGTGACTTAGTACAAACTGTGTCCAATACCGTGGATGCGGTTATTCGAATAGATTCTTACACTCTGCAGAGGTTGCGCACTTTACCCACACCATGGACATTCGTCCAACAAAACCTGTTGGGTAACGTTGCATGGGAAACAAAAAATTTCCTACGCACACACAAGATCTATCCATGGTGATGAGCATCTACGAGAGGGAGAGTGAATCTACATACCCTTGTAGATTGCTAAGCGGAAGCGTTAAGAAACGCGGTTGATGTAGTCAAACGTCTCCGCGATCCAAATCGCAAGTCGTCCCTCGATCCGATCACGAACTAGTGCCGAACGGACGGCACCTCCGCGTTCAACACACGTACGGCTTGATGACGCCTTCACCTCCTCGATCCAGCGAGCGATGGTGAAGTAGTAGATGAGTTTCGGCAGCACGACGGCGTGGTGATGGTGGTGAGGAACAATCTCTGCAGGGCTTCGCCAAGCACTACGGAGATTATGATGGGAGAACTAGAGGGTTAGGGTTGCCGACACACGGCTTGGGAAATCTTGATGTATCACGTGTGCTAGCCCTGCCCCTCTATTTATATGTTGAGCCCTGGGGTCTAAACTTGGAGAGAAAGCCTCCACAAGGTCGGTTTTGCCCGCACAAGGTCGGTTTGGCCCGCACGGAAAGAGTCTAACTCGGATTCCAGCAGTATCGCGTACAAGCGGTAGTACCGCTCACGAGCGGTAGTACCGCTTGAGCGGTAGTACCGCTTTCACATGAGCGGTAGTACCGCTTACGCGGTAGTACTGCCTTACCAGCGGTAGTACCGCTTAAGGCAGCAGCAAAACTTCCTTTTGCACTTTCCAATACCTCGTGGGCTTTACCCCTTTGGCTCATATAAAGTGTTGCTGCACCCGAACACTTCGGTAAACATCCGGAACCCCTTCCGGTGAATTCCGAAACCCTTCCGAAGATCAAAACACTATTATCACATATATCAATCTTTACCTCCGGACACTTCCGGAGATCCTCGTTATGTCCGGGATCTTATCCGGGACTCCGAACAACCTTCGGTCACCAACAAATTAACTCAACTATACTAATCGTCACCAAACGTTAAGTGTGTAGACCCTGCGGGTTTGAGAACTATGTAGACATGACCGAGACACCTCTACGATCAATAACCAATAGCGGGACCTGGATGCCCATATTGGCTCCTACATATTCTACGAAGATCTTTATCGGTCGAACCTCTATGTCAAGGATTCAGTTAATCCCGTATGCTGTTCCCTTTGTTCTTCGGTATGTTACTTGCCCGAGATTCGATCGTCGGTATCTCTATACCTAGTTCAATCTCGTTACCGGCAGGTCTCTTTACTCGTTCCGTAATACAAGATCTCGTGGCTAAAACTTTAGTCACATTGCTTGCAAGGCTCATTGTGATGTTGTATTACCGAGTGGGCCCTGAGATACCTCTCCGTCACACGGAGTAACAAATCCCAATCTTGATCCATGCCAACCCAACAGACATCCTCGGAGATACCTGTAGAGCACCTTTATAGTCACCCAGTTACATTGCGACGTTTGATACACACAAGGTATTCCTCCGATGTCAGGGAGTTGCATGATCTCATGGTCATAGGAACAGATACTTGACATGCAGAAAACAATAGCAATAAACTGACACGATCATATGCTACGTTTATAGTTTGGGTCTTGTCCATCACATCATTCTCCTAATGATGTGATCCTGTTTATCAAATGACATCTTATGTCCATGGCTAGGAAACCTTCACCATCTTTTGATCAACGAGCTAGTCAACTAGAGGCTTACTAGGGACACAGTGTTGTCTATGTACCCACACATGTATTTGAGTTTCCAATCAATACAATTATAGCATGGATAATAAACGATTATCATGAACAAGGAAATATAATAATAACTAATTTATTATTGCCTCTAGGGCATATTTCCAACAGTCTCCCACTTGCACTAGAGTCAATAATCTAGTTCACATCACTATGTGATTTACATTGTAATGGATCGAACACCCATGCAGTTCTGGTGTTGTTCATGTTTAGCCCTTGGAAGAGGTTTAGTCATCGGATCTGCAACATTCAGATCCGTGTGTACTTTGCAAATATTTATGTCGTCCTCCTTGATGTAATCGCGGATGGAATTGAAACGTCGCTTTATGTGTCTGGTCCTCTTGTGAAATCTTGGTTCCTTGGCTAGAGCAATGGCACCAGTATTATCACAAAACAGAGTCATTGGGTTAAGCGTACTAGGCACTACTCCAAGATCTGTCATGAACTCCTTCATCCAGACACCTTCCTTCGCCGCCTTCGCGGCAGCGATGTACTCCGCTTCGCATGTAGAATCAGCTACCACGCTTTGCTTGGAACTGCACCAGCTAACCGCACCCCCATTAAGAATAAATACGTTTCCGGTTTGTGACTTAGAGTCATCCGGATCAGTGTCAAAGCTTGCATCGACGTAACCCTTTACGACGAGCTCTTGATCACCTCCATAAACGAGAAACATGTCATTAGTCCTTTTCAGGTACTTCAGGATATTCTTGACCGCTGTCCAGTGTTCCATTCCTAGATCACTTTGAAACCTTCCGACCATACTTATGGCAAGGCTGACTTCGGGTCTTGTGCACAGCATTGCATACATGATAGAGCCTATGGCTGAAGCATAGGGGATGACACTCATCTTTTCTCTATCTTCTGCAGTTACTGGGCATTGAGTCTTACTCAACTTCACACCTTGCAATACAGGCAAGAACCCCTTCTTGGACTGATCCATTTTGAACTTCTTCAAAACTTTGTCAAGGTATGTGCTTTGTGAAAGTCTTATTAAGCGTCTCGATCTATCTCTATAGATCTTGATGCCTAATATGAAAGCAGCTTCTCCTAGGTCCTTCATTGAAAAACTCTTGTTCAAATATTCCTTCACGCCTTCCAATATTTCTATATTGTTTCCAATCAATAATATGTCATCCACATATAATATTAGAAACGCTATAGAGCTCCCACTCACTTTCTTGTAAATACAAGCTTCTCTGTAAACTTGTATAAACTCGAACGCTTTGATCACCTCATCAAAGCGAAGATTCCAACTCCGAGATGCTTGCACCAGTCCATAAATGGATCGCTGGAGTTTACAAACTTTGTCAGCATTCTCTGGATCGAAAAAACCTTCTGGTTGCATCATATACAACTCTTCTTTAAGGAAACCGTTAAGGAACGCTGTTTTGACATCCATCTGCCAAATTTCATAATCGAAAAAGGCAGCTATTGCTAACATGATTCTGACAGATTTAAGCATCGCTACGGGTGAGAAGGTCTCATCGTAGTCAACTCCTTGAACTTGTGCAAAATCGTTTGCCACAAGTCGAGCTTTATAGACGGTGACATTACCGTCCGCGTCCGTCTTCCTCTTAAAGATCCATTTGTTCTGAATGGCATTACGCCCTTCAGGTAAAACTTCCAAAGTCCATACTTTGTTTTCATACATGGATCCCATCTCGGATTTCATGGCCTCTAACCACTTCTCGGAATCCGGGCCCATCATTGCTTCTCCATAGCTCGTAGGTTCATCGTTGTCCAACAACATGACCTCTAAGACAGGGTTGCCGTACCACTCAGGAGCAGTACGCGTCCTTGTCGACCTACGAGGTTCGATAGTAACTTGATCCGAAGCTTCATGATCATCATCATTAACTTCCCCTTCAGCTGATGTAGTCTCTACAGAAACATCTTTCTGCGTTGCGCTACTTTCAGGTTGAAGTAAAGGTTCAACAACCTCATCAAGTTCTATCTTCCTCCCACTCAATTCTTTCGAGAGAAACTCTTTCTCAAGAAATGTTCCGTTTTTAGCGACAAACACTTTGCCTTCGGATCTGAGGTAGAAGGTATACCCAACTGTCTCTTTTGGGTATCCTATGAAGACGCATTTCTCCGCTTTGGGTTCCAGCTTTTCAGGCTGAAGCTTTTTGACATAAGCATTACATCCCCAAACTTTAAGAAACGATAGCTTTGGCTTCTTGCCAAACCAAAGTTCATATGGCGTCATCTCAACGGATTTCGATGGTGCCCTATTTAAAGTGAATGCAGCTGTCTCTAATGCATAACCCCAAAACGATAGTGGCAAATCGGCAAGAGACATCATAGATCGCACCATATCCAATAAGGTTCGATTACGACGTTCGGACACACCATTACGCTGTGGTGTTCCAGGCGGTGTTAGTTGTGAAACAATTCCACATTGTCTTAAGTGACTGCCAAAACTCATAACTCAGATATTCTCCTCCTCGATCTGATTGTAGGAATTTAATCTTCTTGTTACGATGATTCTCAACTTCACTCTGAAATTGTTTGAACTTTTCAAATGTTTCAGACTTGTGTTTCATTAAGTAAATATACCCATATCTACTTAAGTCATCAGTGAAGGTGAGAAAGTAACGATAACCACCGCGCGCCTCAATACTCATCGGACTGCACACATCAGTATGTATGATTTCCAATAAGTCACTTGCCCGTTCCATTGTTCCAGAGAACGGCGTTTTAGTCATCTTGCCCATGAGGCATGGCTCACATGTGTCAAGTGATTCAAAATCAAGTGACTCCAAAAGTCCATCAGCATGGAGCTTCCTCATGTGTTTTACACCAATATGACCTAAACGGCAGTGCCACAAGAAAGTGGTATTATCATTATCAATTCTACATCTTTTGGCAACAATGTTATGAACATGTGTATCATTACTATCGAGATTCAATAAGAATAAACCACTCACATCGGGTGCATGACCATAAAAGATATTACTCATATAAATAGAACAACCATTATTCTCTGATTTAAATGAGTAACCGTCTCGCAATAAACAAGATCCAGATATAATGTTCGTGCTTAACGCAGGCACCAAATAACATTTATTCAGGTTCATCACTAATCCCGATGGTAATCGAAGAGCGAGCGTGCCGACGGCGATCACATCAACCTTGGAACCATTTCCCACGCGCATCGTCACTTCATCCTTTGCCAGCCTCCGTCTATTCCGCAGTTCCTGTTTTGAGTTGCAAATATGAGCAACCGCACCGGTATCAAATACCCAGGCACTACAACGAGAGTTGGTAAGGTACACATCAATAACATGTATATCATATATACCTTGTTTTGTTGTTGGCCGCCTTCTTGTCAACCAAATACTTGGGGCAATTCCGCTTCCAGTGTCCAGTTCCCTTGCAATGAAAGCACACAGTTTCTGGTTTGGGTCCAGCCTTGGGTTTCTTCACGAGAGGAGCAACTGCTTTGCCAGTCTTCTTGGAGTTACCCTTCTTACCCTTGCCATTTTTCTTGAAACTATTGGTTTGATTGACCATCAACACTTGATGCTCCTTCTGAATTTTAGACTCAGCGGCTTTCAGCATCGTAAACAGCTCGGCGACTGACTTGTTCATCCCGTGCATGTTATAGTTCAACACGAAGCTCTTGTAGCTAGGTGGCAATGATTGAAGAACTCTGTCAGTGATAGCCTCTGGCGGAAGGGGCATCCCTAATTCAGCCAGACGGGTGGAGTACCCAGACATTCTGAGTACGTGATCACTGATAGACCCGTTCTCCTCCATCTTGCAAGCATAGAATTTATCGGAGATCTCATATCTCTTGATCCGGGCATTCTTCTGAAAGATAAACTTCAACTCCTGGAACATCTCATATGCTCCATGACGTTCAAAACGTCTTTGAAGTCCCGGTTCTAAGCCATACAATATTGCACATTGAACTATTGAGTAATCTTCAGAACGAGCCTGCCAGGCGTTCACAACGTCTAGAGACTCAACTGGAGCGGGTGGATCACCAAGCGGTGCATCAAGGACATAAGCCTTCTGGGAAGCCGTAAGGATAATCCTTAGATTACGGGCCCAGTCCACAAAGTTACTTCCATCATCTTTCAATTTAGCTTTCTCTAGGAACGCATTAAAATTCAGGGGTGCTACTGCACAAGCCATGATCTACAACATAAATATAGTAAAGACAACTTAGACTATTGTTCAAGATAATGAGTTTAGTTAATCATATTACTTAAAAACTCCCACTCAAATTGACATCCCTCCGGTCATTCGAGTGTAACATGATCCAAATCCACCAACTCAAGTCCGATCATCACGTGAGTTGAGGTGGCTTCAATGGTGAACATCTTCATGTTGATCATATCTACTATATGACTCATGTTCGACCTTTCGGTCTCTTGTGTTCCGAGGCCATGTCTGTACATGCTAGGCTCGTCAAGTTTAACCCGAGTGTTCCGCATGTGCAACACTGGCTTGCACCCGTTGTATGTGAACGTAGAGTCTATCACACCCGATCATCACGTGGTGTCTCGAAACGATGAACTTTCGCAACGGTGCACACTCGGGGAGAACACAATTTATCTTGAAATTTAAGTGAGGGATCACCTTATAATGCTACCGTCGTCCTAAGCAAAATAAGATGCATAAAAGGATTAACATCACATGCAAATCATAAGTGACATGATATGGCCATGAACTTGTGCTTTTGATCTCCATCTCCAAAGCACCGGCATGATCTCCATCGTCACCGGCATGACACCATGATCTCCATCATCTTGATCTCCATCAACGTGTCGCCATGAGGTTGTCGCATCGACTATTGCTTCCATGACTATTGCTAACTCATAGCGATAAAGTAAAGCAAAACGGCGAAAATAATTAAAGACAACTCTATGGCTCCTGCCAGTTGCCGTACTCATCGACATGCAAGTCGTGATATTCTATACAACACATGATCATCTCATACATCACATATATCTCATCATGTACTTGGCCATATCACATCACAACATACCCTGCAAAAACAAGTTAGACGTCCTCTAATTGTTGTTGCAAGTTTTACGTGGCTGCTACGGGTTTGCAAGAACCGTTCTTACCTACGCAAAACCACAACGTGGTGTAGTGATTGCTTTTTGATCTTCTAAAAGAACCCTCTTCATTGAAATCGATTCAACTAAAGTGAGAGAGACAGACACCCGCTAGCCATCTTTATGCAACGAAGTTACATGTCAGTTGAAGGAACCTGTCTCGCGTAAGCGTACGCGTAATGTCGGTCCGGGCCGCTTCATCTCACAATACCACCGAATCAAGTATCAACTAGTAACGGCAAGCAATATGTATACACCCACGCCCACAACTCGTTAGTGTTCTACTCGAGATCTCATCTACGCATAGACCTAGCTCGGATGCCACTGTTGGGTAACGTTGCATGGGAAACAAAATTTTTCCTACGGACACACAAGATCTATCCATGGTGATGAGCATCTACGAGAGGGAGAGTGAATCTACATACCCTTGTAGATTGCTAAGCGGAAGCGTTAAGAAACGCGGTTGATGTAGTCGAACGTCTCCGCGATCCAAATCGCAAGTCGTCCCTCGATCCGATCACGAACTAGTGCCAAACGGACGGCACCTCCGCGTTCAACACACGTACGGCTTGATGACGCCTTCACCTCCTCGATCCAGCGAGCGATGGTGAAGTAGTAGATGAGTTCCGGCAGCACGACGGCGTGGTGATGGTGGTGAGGACCAATCTCTGCAGGGCTTCGCCAAGCACTACGGAGATTATGACGGGAGAACTAGAGGGTTAGGGTTGCCGACACACGGCTTGGGAAATCTTGATGTATCACGTGTGCTAGCCCTGCCCCTCTATTTATATCTTGAGCCCTGGGGTCTAAACTTGGAGAGAAAGCCTCCACAAGGTCGGTTTGGCCCGCACGGAAAGAGTCTAACTCGGATTCCAGCAGTATCGCGTACAAGCGGTAGTACCGCTCACGAGCGGTAGTACCGCTTGAGCGGTAGTACCGCTTTCACATGAGCGGTAGTACCGCTTACGCGGTAGTACTGCCTTACCAGCGGTAGTACCGCTTAAGGCAGCAGCAAAACTTCCTTTTACACTTTCCAATACCTCGTGGGCTTTACCCCTTTGGCTCATATAAAGTGTTGCTGCACCCGAACACTTCGGTAAACATCCGGAACCCCTTTCGGTGAATTCCGGAACCCTTCCGGAGATCAAAACACTATTATCACATATATCAATCTTTACCTCCGGACACTTCCGGAGATCCTCGTTATGTCCGGGATCTTATCCGGGACTCCGAACAACCTTCGGTCACCAACAAAATAACTCAACTATACTAATCGTCACCAAACGTTAAGTGTGTAGACCCTGCGGGTTCAAGAACTATGTAGACATGACCGAGACACCTCTACGATCAATAACCAATAGCGGGACCTGGATGCCCATATTGGCTCCTACATATTCTACGAAGATCTTTATCGGTCGAACCTCTATGTCAAGGATTCAGTTAATCCCGTATGCTGTTCCCTTTGTTCTTCGGTATGTTACTTGCCCGAGATTCGATCGTCGGTATCTCTATACCTAGTTCAATCTCGTTACCGGCAAGTCTCTTTACTCGTTCCGTAATACAAGATCTCGTGGCTAACACTTTAGTCACATTGCTTGCAAGGCTCATTGTGATGTTGTATTACCGAGTGGGCCCTGAGATACCTCTCCGTCACACGGAGTAACAAATCCCAGTCTTGATCCATGCCAACCCAACAGACATCCTCGGAGATACCTGTAGAGCACCTTTATAGTCACCCAGTTACGTTGCGACGTTTGATACACACAAGGTATTCCTCCGATGTCAGGGAGTTGCATGATCTCATGGTCATAGGAACAGATACTTGACATGCAGAAAACAATAGCAATAAACTGACACGATCATATGCTACGTTTATAGTTTGGGTCTTGTCCATCACATCATTCTCCTAATGATGTGATCCTGTTTATCAAATGACATCTTATGTCCATGGCTAGGAAACCTTCACCATCTTTTGATCAACGAGCTAGTCAACTAGAGGCTTACTAGGGACACAGTGTTGTCTATGTACCCACACATGTATTTGAGTTTCCAATCAATACAATTATAGCATGGATAATAAACGATTATCATGAACAAGGAAATATAATAATAACTAATTTATTATTGCCACTAGGGCATATTTCCAACAGTCTCCCACTTGCACTAGAGTCAATAATCTAGTTCACATCACTATGTGATTTACATTGTAATGGATCGAACACCCATGCAGTTCTGGTGTTGTTCATGTTTAGCCCTTGGAAGAGGTTTAGTCATCGGATCTGCAACATTCAGATCCGTGTGTACTTTGCAAATATTTATGTCGTCCTCCTTGAGGTAATCGCGGATGGAATTGAAACGTCGCTTTATGTGTCTGGTCCTCTTGTGAAATCTTGGTTCCTTGGCTAGAGCAATGGCACCAGTATTATCACAAAACAGAGTCATTGGGTTAAGCGCACTTGGCACTACTCCAAGATCTGTCATGAACTCCTTCATCCAGACACCTTCCTTCGCCGCCTCCGAGGCAGCGATGTACTCCGCTTCGCATGTAGAATCAGCTACCACGCTTTGCTTGGAACTGCACCAGCTAACCGCACCCCCATTAAGAATAAATACGTATCCGGTTTGCGACTTAGAGTCATCCGGATCAGTGTCAAAACTTGCATCGACGTAACCCTTTACGACGAGCTCTTGATCACCTCCATAAACGAGAAACATGTCATTAGTCCTTTTCAGGTACTTCAGGATATTCTTGACCGCTGTCCAGTGTTCCATTCCTGGATCACTTTGAAACCTTCCGACCATACTTATGGCAAGGCTGACATCGGGTCTTGTGCACAGCATTGCATACATGATAGAGCCTATGGCCGAAGCATAGGGGATGACACTCATCTTTTCTCTATCTTCTGCAGTTACTGGGCATTGAGTCTTACTCAACTTCACACCTTGCAATACAGGCAAGAACCCCTTCTTGGACTGATCCATTTTGAACTTCTTCAAAACTTTGTCAAGGTATGTGCTTTGTGAAAGTCCTATTAAGCGTCTCGATCTATCTCTATAGATCTTAATGCCTAATATGAAAGCAGCTTCTCCTAGGTCCTTCATTGAAAAACTCTTGTTCAAATATTCCTTCACGCCTTCCAATATTTCTATATTGTTTCCAATCAGTAATATGTCATCCACATATAATATTAGAAACGCTATAGAGCTCCCACTCACTTTCTTGTAAATACAAGCTTCTCCGTAAACTTGTATAAACTCGAACGCTTTGATCACCTCATCAAAGCGAAGATTCCAACTCCGAGATGCTTGCACCAGTCCATAAATGGATCGCTGGAGTTTACAAACTTTGTCAGCATTCTCTGGATCGAAAAAACCTTCTGGTTGCATCATATACAACTCTTCCTTAAGGAAACCGTTAAGGAACGCTGTTTTGACATCCATCTGCCAAATTTCATAATCGAAAAAGGCAGCTATTGCTAACATGATTCTGACGGATTTAAGCATCGCTACGGGTGAGAAGGTCTCATCGTAGTCAACTCCTTGAACTTGTGCAAAACCCTTTGCCACAAGTCAAGCTTTATAGACGGTGACATAACCGTCCGCGTCCGTCTTCCTCTTAAAGATCCATTTATTCTGAATGGCCTTACGCCCTTCAGGTAATACTTCCAAAGTCCATACTTTGTTTTCATACATGGATCCCATCTCGGATTTCATGGCCTCTAACCACTTCTCGGAATCTGGGCCCATCATCGCTTCTCCATAGCTCGTAGGTTCATCGTTGTCCAACAACATGACCTCTAAGACAGGGTTGCCGTACCACTCAGGAGCAGTACGCGTCCTTGTCAACCTACGAGGTTCGATAGTAACTTGATCCGAAGCTTCATGATCATCATCATTAACTTCCCCTTCAGCTGATGTAGGCTCTACAGAAACATCTTTCTGCGCTACGCTACTTTCAGGTTGAAGTAAAGGTTCAACAACCTCATCAAGTTCTATCTTCCTCCCACTCAATTCTTTCGAGAGAAACTCTTTCTCAAGAAATGTTCCGTTTTTAGCGACAAACACTTTGCCTTCGGATCTGAGGTAGAAGGTATACCCAACTGTCTCTTTTGGGTATCCTATGAAGACACATTTCTCCGCTTTGGGTTCCAGCTTTTCAGGCTGAAACTTTTTGACATAAGCATTACATCCCCAAACTTTAAGAAACGACAGCTTTGGCTTCTTGCCAAACCAAAGTTCATATGGCGTCGTCTCAACGGATTTCGATGGTGCCCTATTTAAAGTGAATGCAGCTGTCTCTAATGCATAACCCCAAAACGATAGTGGCAAATCGGCAAGAGACATCATAGATCGCACCATATCCAATAAGGTTCGATTACGACGTTCGGACACACCATTACGCTGTGGTGTTCCAGGCGGTGTTAGTTGTGAAACAATTCCACATTGTCTTAAGTGACTGCCAAAACTCATAACTCAGATATTCTCCTCCTCGATCAGATCGTAGGAATTTAATCTTCTTGTTACGATGATTCTCAACTTCACTCTGAAATTGTTTGAACTTTTCAAATGTTTCAGACTTGTGTTTCATTAAGTAAATATACCCATATCTACTTAAGTCATCAGTGAAGGTGAGAAAGTAACGATAACCACCGCGCGCCTCAATACTCATCGGACTGCACACATCAGTATGTATGATTTCCAATAAGTCACTTGCCCGTTCCATTGTTCCAGAGAACGGCGTTTAAGTCATCTTGCCCATGAGGCATGGCTCACATGTGTCAAGTGATTCAAAATCAAGTGACTCCAAAAGTCCATCAGCATGGAGCTTCCTCATGCGTTTTACGCCAATATGACCTAAACGGCAGTGCCACAAGAAAGTGGTATTATCATTATCAATTCTACATCTTTTGGCATCAATGTTATGAACATGTGTATCATTACTATCGAGATTCAATAAGAATAAACCCCTCACATCGGGTGCATGACCATAAAAGATATTACTCATATAAATAGAACAACCATTATTCTCTGATTTAAATGAGTAACCGTCTCACAATAAACAAGATCCAGATATAATGTTCATGCTTAACGCAGGCACCAAATAACATTTATTCAGGTTCATCACTAATCCCGATGGTAATCGAAGAGCGAGCGTGCCGACGGCGATCACATCAACCTTGGAACCATTTCCCACGCGCATCGTCACTTCATCCTTTGCCAGCCTCCGTCTATTCCGCAGTTCCTGTTTTGAGTTGCAAATATGAGCAACCGCACCGGTATCAAATACCCAGGCACTACAACGAGAGTTGGTAAGGTACACATCAATAACATGTATATCATATATACCTTGTTTTGTTGTTGGCCGCCTTCTTGTCAGCCAAATACTTGGGGCAATTCCGCTTCCAGTGTCCAGTTCCCTTGCAATGAAAGCACACAGTTTCTGGTTTGGGTCCAGCCTTGGGTTTCTTCATGAGAGGAGCAACTGCTTGGCCACTCTTCTTGGAGTTACCCTTCTTACCCTTGCCATTTTTCTTGAAACTAGTGGTTTTATTGACCATCAACACTTGATGCTCCTTCTGAATTTCAGACTCAGCGGCTTTCAGCATCGCAAACAGCTCGGCGACTGACTTGTTCATCCCGTGCATGTTATAGTTCAACACGAAGCTCTTGTAGCTAGGTGGCAATGATTGAAGAACTCTGTCAGTGATAGCCTCTGGCGGAAGGGGCATCCCTAATTCAGCTAGACGGGTGGAGTACCCAGACATTCTGAGTACGTGATCACTGATAGACCCATTCTCCTCCATCTTGCAAGCATAGAATTTATCGGAGATCTCATATCTCTCGATCCGGGCATTCTTCTGAAAGATAAACTTCAACTCCTGGAACATCTCATATGCTCCATGACGTTCAAAACGTCTTTGAAGTCCCGGTTCTAAGCCATACAATATTGCACATTGAACTATTGAGTAATCTTCAGAACGAGCCTGCCAGGCGTTCACAACGTCTAGAGACTCAACTGGAGCGGGTGGATCACCAAGCGGTGCATCAAGGACATAAGCCTTCTGGGAAGCCGTAAGGATAATCCTTAGATTACGGGCCCAGTCCACAAAGTTACTTCCATCATCTTTCAATTTAGCTTTCTCTAGGAACGCATTAAAATTCAGGGGTGCTACTGCGCAAGCCATGATCTACAACATAAATATAGTAAAGACAACTTAGACTATTGTTCAAGATAATGAGTTTAGTTAATCATATTACTTAAAAACTCCCACTCAAATTGACATCCCTCCGGTCATTCGAGTGTAACATGATCCAAATCCACCAACTCAAGTCCGATCATCACGTGAGTTGAGGTGGCTTCAATGGTGAACATCTTCATGTTGATCATATCTACTATATGACTCATGTTCGACCTTTCGGTCTCTGGTGTTCCGAGGCCATGTCTGTACATGCTAGGCTCGTCAAGTTTAACCCGAGTGTTCCGCATGTGCAACACTGGCTTGCACCCGTTGTATGTGAACGTAGAGTCTATCACACCCGATCATCACGTGTTGTCTCGAAACCACGAACTTTCGCAACGGTGCACACTCGGGGAGAACACAATTTATCTTGAAATTTAAGTGAGGAATCACCTTATAATGCTACCGTCGTCCTAAGCAAAATAAGATGCATAAAAGGATTAACATCACATGCAAATCATAAGTGACATGATATGGCCATGAACTTGTGCTTTTGATCTCCATCTCCAAAGCACCGGCATGATCTCCATCGTCACCGGCCTGACACCATGATCTCCATCATCTTGATCTCCATCAACGTGTCGCCATGAGGTTGTCGCATCGACTGTTGCTTCCACGACTATTGCTAACTCATAGCGATAAAGTAAAGCAAAACGGCGAAAATAATTAAAGACAACTCTATGGCTCCTGCCAGTTGCCGTACTCATCGACATGCAAGTCGTGATATTCTATACAACACATGATCATCTCATACATCACATATATCTCATCATGTACTTGGCCATATCACATCACAACATACCCTGCAAAAACAAGTTAGACGTCCTCTAATTGTTGTTGCAAGTTTTACGTGGCTGCTACGGGTTTGCAAGAACCGTTCTTACCTACGCAAAACCACAACGTGGTGTAGTGATTGCTTTTTGATCTTCTAAAAGAACCCTCTTCATTGAAACCGATTTAACTAAAGTGAGAGAGACAGACACCCGCTAGCCATCTTTATGCAACGAAGTTACATGTCAGTTGAAGGAACCTGTCTCGAGTAAGCGTACGCGTAATGTCGGTCCGGGCCGCTTCATCTCACAATACCGCCGAATCAAGTATCAACTAGTAACGGCAAGCAATATGTATACACCCACGCCCACAACTCGTTAGTGTTCTACTCGAGATCTCATCTACGCATAGACCTAGCTCAGATGCCACTGTTGGGTAACGTTGCATGGGAAACAAAATTTTTCCTACGCACACACAAGATCTATCCATGGTGATGAGCATCTACGAGAGGGAGAGTGAATCTACATACCCTTGTAGATTGCTAAGCGGAAGCGTTAAGAAACGCGGTTGATGTAGTCGAACATCTCCGCGATCCAAATCGCAAGTCGTCCCTCGATCCGATCACGAACTAGTGCCGAACAGACGGCACCTCCGCGTTCAACACACGTACGGCTTGATGACGCCTTCACCTCCTCGATCCAGCAAGCGATGGTGAAGTAGTAGATGAGTTCCGGCAGCACGACGGCGTGGTGATGGTGGTGAGGACCAATCTCTGCAGGGCTTCGCCAAGCACTATGGAGATTATGACGGGAGAACTAGAGGGTTAGGGTTGCCGACACACGGCTTGGGAAATCTTGATGTATCACGTGTGCTAGCCCTGCCCCTCTATTTATATGTTGAGCCATGGGGTCTAAACTTGGAGAGAAAGCCTCCACAAGGTCGATTTACCCCTTTAATCTTTAACTTATGCGGTAGTACCGCTTCATACAAGCGGTAGTACCGCTTACGCGGTAGTACTGCCTTACCAGCGGTAGTACCGCTTAAGGCAGCAGCAAAACTTCCTTTTGCACTTTCCAATACCTCGTGGGCTTTACCCCTTTGGCTCATATAAAGTGTTGCTGCACCCGAACACTTCGGTAAACATCCGGAACCCCTTCCGGTGAATTCCGGAACCCTTCCGGAGATCAAAACACTATTCTCACATATATCAATCTTTACCTCCAGACACTTCCGGAGATCCTCGTTATGTCCGGGATCTTATCCGGGACTCCGAACAACCTTCGGTCACCAATAAAATAACTCAACAATACTAATCGTCACCAAACGTTAAGTGTGTAGACCCTGCGGGTTCGAGAACTATGTAGACATGACCGAGACACCTCTACGATCAATAACCAATAGCAGGACCTGGATGCCCATATTGGATCCTACATATTCTATGAAGATCTTTGTCGGTCGAACCTTTATGTCAAGGATTCAGTTAATCCCGTATGCTGTTCCCTTCGTTCTTCGGTATGTTACTTGCCCGAGATTCGATCGTCGGTATCTCTATACCTAGTTCAATCTCGTTACCGGCAAGTCTCTTTACTCGTTCCGTAATACAAGATCTCGTGGCTAACACTTTAGTCACATTGCTTGCAAGGCTCATTGTGATGTTGTATTACCGAGTGGGCCCTGAGATACCTCTCCGTCACACGGAGTAAAAAATCCCAGTCTTGATCCATGCCAACCCAACAGACATCCTTGGAGATACCTGTAGAGCACCTTTATAGTCACCCAGTTACGTTGCGACGTTTGATACACACAAGGTATTCCTCCGATGTCAGGGAGTTGCATGATCTCATGGTCATAGGAACAGATACTTGACATGCAGAAAACAATAGCAATAAACTGACATGATCATATGCTACGTTTATAGTTTGGGTCTTGTCCATCACATCATTCTCCTAATGATGTGATCCTGTTTATCAAATGACATCTTATGTCCATGGCTAGGAAACCTTCACCATCTTTTGATCAACGAGCTAGTCAACTAGAGGCTTACTAGGGACACAGTGTTGTCTATGTACCCACACATGTATTTGAGTTTCCAATCAATACAATTATAGCATGGATAATAAACGATTATCATGAACAAGGAAATATAATAATAACTAATTTATTATTGCCTCTAGGGCATATTGCCATGTACCGCTTTGGGCGCGCACTGGGTCACTGACAGGTGGGGCCCCCTATCAGTTTTAACCAGAGGGAGAGAGGGAACAGAGAACGGCGGCTCACCGGCGATGGTTGGCCGGTGTGGAGGCTGCGGCGGGGCCGGGAGATGCTCAGGATGGATCCAGCGGACGACGGCAAACACGCTCGTACCCGCAGCTCGTCGGGAGGTGGCCGGACGGCGTCAGCCCCTTCCTCTCAGGCGGCGGCGAGCTTCGGGCGTCGACTGAACCGGCAATTCCGGCAAGCATTCGAGCAGGGGAAGGTTTGAGGAGCACCAGTGGAGTACCACGAGCTCAACGGTGGTCTCGGTTGGGGCTGGGGTGGACCGGAGGTGGCTAGTGAAGCAGAGGCAGATTGGCGGCGCTCCTCGCTGGAGATGGAGGAGGAGGGCCTCCCGGCTCTGCTTATGAGTGGTGGGCGACGATTGAGAGGTGGGGAGGGCGATGGGTGAAGAGACAACGAGGCCGGGGAGCGGCTTTTATAGCCGAACGGCGATGCCAGAGCTGGATCCCGCCGCGGGGAAAACGCCAGCATCCTGCATTGAGCTGGACGTCGCGCTGGCGACCGAGCCGCGTGGGGAGGTGATGGGAGAGAGTAGAGCCTTAATGGCAATGGCACGGAGCGGCGGGGAAGAAGCCAGCCAGCACGGCCACAGTACCCGTACGGTGGCTACAGCGGCGCAGCTTGGCTATGTCTGGCGAGCTCGCTGCCAGCGACGGGGAGCCTCCAGAAGGGCCAGGTGGACCGTGGGGAAGACGTCGGCACATCTGGACAGGGTACGGCGACGCGGGCGCGCAGCGCCAGCGAGGCCTGAGAGGGTTCGGCGCTCAGAGCGCGAGTTTGGCCCTGGCAGACGCGTGGTCACCGCGTGCACTGGCGCACGCGGTGAGCTCTGGCTCGCCCGATCATGTCCACGTAGTAGTCCTTTCACCCTGTGGCCTCCCAGTGCACTTGGTTTGGCAAGAGGTGACCTGGGCAGCACTGGAGCTTCCAGTCAAGTTCCTGGACAGAATCTTGAGCAAGATGCTGGGGTAAAAATGTTAGGTAAATGAGAGAGGGAGTTTGTCACACTGAGATGTAGTGGGAAGGTGCCCATGCTGAAGAAATTTCAGACCAAATAGACAAGTTTTGAATGTAGATGCTTCACAACTGCATCTCTGGTCCAGAAACAAGAATCTTGATGTGGTGCTCATATGGTGTGATGGATTTCAATGAAACTTGGTGGAGAGGGGTTATTTGAGCATAGGAAGACACTGTAAAAATCTCATACCATTTGGGTAAGTATGAATGGTACTTCTTTCACAATGCTCCCTTCTGGACAGAAGCTTGGGAGAATTATTGAGGGAGAATGGCTAAATGAAATGGGCCAAAATTTGATGGAGGGTGTTCATATGGGTAGGAGAATGTCCTGGTAAAATTTCAGAAATTTTGGAGCAATATAAAATATAGTTGCGTCACAAACTAAAATTATGACCAAAAACAAAGATTGGATGGTGTGCTCACCATGAGAATGGAATCTTGAATATTTTCACATATCCAAGGTTCACATGGTCTAAAGAATTTATGAGAATTTTCTTAGAATTTTGCGAAAGACAGAAATATAGGTTGCTTCACAACCTAGAGCACAAAGGGCTATTCCTTTAATAGAAAAAGGAATATTAAATTGGAATAAAAGTAGAGATTGGGCAAGAATGGAAATGACATGACTTGGGAGAAGTTTTTGGAAGCTTGAGTCACTTGGGAAAGGAAAGTAAAAAAATATTCCCAAGTTTTAAGTCCATAGAGCCATTCAAATTAAAACCCAAGTTTTGAGTCACATGAATTCGGATGTAACTTTTCGAGTAGATGCTTTTTCATATAAAAAACTTTTTCATCGGAGGTCGTATGCAAAAGTTACGGCCATTTTACCGAAACACGGCGGCCTTTTGCAAAAAAAATCGAAATTCATGTTTGTTAATTTTCCTAACAACTAGAACACATAACACATGGGCATCTATTTTTTTTGAATTTTTTTGAATCTTTTATCATTTTCTTTTATTTTTTTTAAACTGAAAAGGCGATCCACCGGGGGGGTGTGTGTTTGTGTGTGTGTGGTGGGGTGTGTGTTTGTGTGTGTTTGTGTGTGTGTGGTGGGGTGTGTGTTTGTGTGTGTGAGACGTTAGTAATGGCGCACCCTCCCTGGTGCGCCATTGCTAACCTTAGCAATGGCGCACCAGGGAGGGTGCGCCATTACTAACGTCTCACACACGCAGGCACACACCCCACCAGACATAGCAATGGCGCACCACACCAAGGTGCGCCATTACTATGCTACATAGTAATGGCGCACCTTGGTGTGGTGCGCCATTGCTATGTCTGGTGGGGTGGGGGATGGACTAAAAAATAGCAATGGCGCACTGCTCAGGTGGTGCGCCACTATTAAAAAAATAACAATGGCGCACCTGCTTCTGGTGCGCCATTGCTATATAGCAGTGGCGCACCACATTCATGGTGCGCCATTAATGTCCATATTATCTATAGCCGTTTTTCTAGTAGTGTTCTATCGTACCACCAACACGTCCTCTCTGAGGTCATGCCCTGGGTGGCCCCTGTGTCACTTCTGACACCTGCCACTATTGTGGCCAAACTAAATTGTCCCAAACGGGGACTTGAGCTCAATAACCAAACCGGGCTCACAAGATTATCGCCGCCTACCTGATCAGGGTAGCCCGCGCGCATAACCTTCCCTCTTTGGTGGTACTGATAAAAGAGCACGTGGTTAGACCAAGTCAAGGACGTCCCATATCGACAGATGTGGCTGCACTAGGAAGCTCGGTTCAGTGGCACTTGATCAACAAATGAAGGAGTTTATCCCCAAGTGACTTCTCCGTCATAACTGATACTCCGGTACGACAGTGATCCAAGTTATAACAACAGCCGACTAGTAATCCAATGAGCAATATGATTAAGCTACTGCTACTAACTCCATAATCAGAATGCCAGACGGGATCACAAAGTAATCATAGACGGTAATCTCCTAATCCAATAGCATCATGGCATCATCAAACTTGTAGACTACTAGTCACCAATAATCCAATCATCAACATGACAGTAACATATCCAAGAATTCCTCCAAGTGTTGCATGAATAAACCAATTATAAGTAATTCAAATTTTAGCCTATATACTTATTTAAACCATGGCATTGCAATTCAGTCATGCAAATGAGAGTTGCGGCATGCCTGGCACCAAAGGAGTGTGGAAGTATTCCTGGCCTTCACCAACTATTCAAATCACTCAGAAAAACATTTTTGGAAGCATTTATAAACAATACATAGAGCATTTTTCTCTATCTAGAAATTCTAGACAGATAAGAAAAATACCAAATTTTACCAGCAAATAAAGGAGCTCAGAAGAAAAATAATGCAAAAAGAATGAACTCATTTGGACTTATGGTTTAAAAGTAATGGATGGTCAAAGTTGGGTCAAAATTCTGGTTTTAATTGAATTAAACAGAATAACCACAGCTGGCCACGTCGAAGGCGTAAACCAGCTGGGCGCCTCCACTCACGTACCGCTTTGGGCGCGCACAGGGTCACTGACAGGTGGGGCCCCCTATCAGTTTTAACCAGAGGGAGAGAGGGAACAGATAACGGCGGCTCACCGGCGATGGTTGGCCGGTGTGGAGGCTGCGGCGGGGCCGGGAGATGGTCAGGATGGATCCAGCGGACAACGACAAACACGCTCGTACCCGCAGCTCGTCGGGAGGTGGCCGGACGGCGTCAGCCCCTTCCTCTCAGGCGGCGGCGAGCTTCGGGCGTCGACTGAACCGGCGATTCCGGCAAGCATTCGAGCAGGGGAGGGTTTGAGGAGCACCAGTGGAGTACCACGAGCTCAACGGTGGTCTCGGTTGGGGCTGGGGTGGACCGGAGGTGGCTAGTGAAGCAGAGGCAGATTGGCTGAGCTCCTCGCTGGAGATGGAGGAGGAGGGCCTCCCGGCTCTGCTTATGAGTGGTGGGCGACGATTGAGAGGTGGGGAGGGCGATGGGTGAAGAGACAACGAGGCCGGGGAGCGGCTTTTATAGCCGAACGGCGATGCCAGAGCTGGATCCCGCCGCGGGGAAAACGCCGGCATCCTGCATTGAGCTGGACGTCGCGCTGGCGACCGAGCCGCGTGGGGAGGTGATGGGAGAGAGTAGAGCCTTAATGGCAATGGCACGGAGCGGCGGGGAAGAAGCCAGCCAGCACGGCCACAGTACCCGTACGGTGGCTACAGCGGCGCAGCTTGGCTATGTCTGGCGAGCTCGCTGCCAGCGACGGGGAGCCTCCAGAAGGGCCAGGTGGACCGTGGGGAAGACGTCGGCACATCTGGACAGGGTACGGCGACGCGGGCGCGCAGCGCCAGTGAGGCCTGAGAGGGTTCGGCGCTCAGAGCGCGAGTTTGGCCCTGGCAGACGCGTGGTCACCGCGTGCACTGGCGCACGCGGTGAGCTCTGGCTCGCCCGATCATGTCCACGTAGTAGTCCTTTCACCCTGTGGCCTCCCAGTGCACTTGGTTTGGCAAGAGGTGACCTGGGCAGCACTGGAGCTTCCAGTCAAGTTCCTGGACAGAATCTTGAGCAAGATGCTGGGGTAAAAATGTTAGGTAAATGTGAGAGGGAGTTTGTCACACTGAGATGTAGTGGGAAGGTGCCCATGCTGAAGAATTTTCAGACCAAATAGACAAGTTTTGAATGTAGATGCTTCACAACTGCATCTCTGGTCCAGAAACAAGAATCTTGATGTGGTGCTCATATGGTGTGATGGATTTCAATGAAACTTGGTGGAGAGGGGTTATTTGAGCATAGGAAGACACTGTAAAAATCTCATACCATTTGGGTAAGTATGAATGGTACTTCTTTCACAATGCTCCCTTCTGGACAGAAGCTTGGGAGAATTATTGAGGGAGAATGGCTAAATGAAATGGGCCAAAATTTGATGGAGGGTGTTCATATGGGTAGGAGAATGTCCTGGTAAAATTTCAGAAATTTTGGAGCAATATAAAATATAGTTGCGTCACAAACTAAAATTATGACCAGAAACAAAGATTGGATGGTGTCCTCACCATGAGAATGGAATCTTGAATATTTTCACATATCCAAGGTTCACATGGTCTAAAGAATTTATGAGAATTTTCTTAGAATTTTGCGAAAGACAGAAATATAGGTTGCTTCACAACCTAGAGCACAAAGGGCTATTCCTTTAATAGAAAAAGGAATATTAAATTGGAATAAAAGTAGAGATTGTGCAAGAATGGAAATGACATGACTTGGGAGAAGTTTTTGGAAGCTTGAGTAACTTGGGAAAGGAAAGTAAAAAAATATTCCCAAGTTTTAAGTCCATAGAGCCATTCAAATTACAACCCAAGTTTTGAGTCACATGAATTCGGATGTAACTTTTCGAGTAGATGCTTTTTCATATAAAAAACTTTTTCATCGGAGGTCGTATGCAAAAGTTACGGCCATTTTACCGAAACACGGCGGCCTTTTGCAAAAAAAATCGAAATTCATGTTTGTTAATTTTCCTAACAACTAGAACACATAACACATGGGCATCTATTTTTTTTGAATTTTTTGAATCTTTTATCATTTTCTTTTATTTTTTTTAAACTGAAAAGGCGATCCACGGGGGGGGGGGGGGGGGGGGGGGTTTGTGTGTGTGTGGTGGGGTGTGTGTTTGTGTGTGTTTGTGTGTGTGTGGTGGGGTGTGTGTTTGTGTGTGTGAGACGTTAGTAATGGCGCACCCTCCCTGGTGCGCCATTGCTAACCTTAGCAATGGCGCACCAGGGAGGGTGCGCCATTACTAACGTCTCACACACGCAGGCACACACCCCACCAGACATAGCAATGGCGCACCACACCAAGGTGCGCCATTACTATGCTACATAGTAATGGCGCACCTTGGTGTGGTGCGCCATCGCTATGTCTAGTGGGGTGGGGGGATGGACTAAAAAAATAGCAATGGCGCACTGCTCAGGTGGTGCGCCACTACTAAAAAAATAACAATGGCGCACCTGCTTCTAGTGCGCCATTGCTATATAGCAGTGGCGCACCACATTCATGGTGCGCCATTAATGTCCATATTATCTATAGCCGTTTTTCTAGTAGTGTTCTATCGTACCACCAACACGTCCTCTCTGAGGTCATGCCCTGGGTGGCCCCTGTGTCACTTCTGACACCTGCCACTATTGTGGCCAAACTAAATTGTCCCAACGGGGACTTGAGCTCAATAACCAAACCGGGCTCACAAGATTATCGCCGCCTACCTGATCAGGGTAGCCCGCGCGCATAACCTTCCCTCTTTGGTGGTACTGATAAAAGAGCACGTGGTTAGACCAAGTCAAGGCCGTCCCATATCGGCAGATGTGGCTGCACTAGGAAGCTCCGTTCAGTGGCACTTGATCAACAAATGAAGGAGTTTATCCCCAAGTGACTTCTCCGTCATAACTGATACTCCGGTACGACAGTGATCCAAGTTATAACAACAGCCGACTAGTAATCCAATGAGCAATATGATTAAGCTACTGCTACTAACTCCATAATCAGAATGCCAGACGGGATCACAAAGTAATCATAGACGGTAATCTCCTAATCCAATAGCATCATGGCATCATCAAACTTGTAGACTACTAGTCACCAATAATCCAATCATCAACATGACAGTAACATATCCAAGAATTCCACCAAGTGTTGCATGAATAAACCAATTATAAGTAATTCAAATTTTAGCCTATATACTTATTTAAACCATGGCATTGCAATTCAGTCATGCAAATGAGAGTTGCGGCATGCCTGGCACCAAAGAAGTGTGGGAGTATTCCTGGCCTTCATCAACTATTCAAATCACTCAGAAAAACATTTTTGGAAGCATTTATAAACAATACATAGAGCATTTTTCTCTGTCTAGAAATTCTAGACAGATAAGAAAAATACCAAATTTTACCAGCAAATAAAGGAGCTCAGAAGAAAAATAATGCAAAAAGAATGAACTCATTTGGACTTATGGTTTAAAAGTAATGGATGGTCAAAGTTGGGTCAAAATTCTGGTTTTAATTGAATTAAACAGAATAACCACAGCTGGCCACGTCGAAGGCGTAAACCAGCTGGGCGCCTCCACTCATGTACCGCTTTGGGCGCGCACAGGGTCACTGACAGGTGGGGCCCCCTATCAGTTTTAACCAGAGGGAGAGAGGGAACAGAGAACGGCGGCTCACCGGCGATGGTTGGCCGGTGTGGAGGCTGCGGCGGGGCCGGGAGATGGTCAGGATGGATCCAGCGGACGACGGCAAACACGCTCGTACCCGCAGCTCGTCGGGAGGTGGCCGGACGGCGTCAGCCCCTTCCTCTCAGGCGGCGGCGAGCTTCGGGCGTCGACTGAACCGGCGATTCCGGCAAGCATTCGAGCAGGGGAAGGTTTGAGGAGCACCAGTGGAGTACCACGAGCTCAACGGTGGTCTCGGTTGAGGCTGGGGTGGACCGGAGGTGGCTAGTGAAGCAGAGGCAGAATGGCGGAGCTCCTCGCTGGAGATGGAGGAGGAGGGCCTCCCGGCTCTGCTTATGAGTGCTGGGCGACGATTGAGAGGTGGGGAGGGCGATGGGTGAAGAGAAACGAGGCCGGGGAGCGGCTTTTATAGCCGAACGGCGATGCCAGAGCTGGATCCCGCCGCGGGGAAAACGCCGGCATCCTGCATTGAGCTGGACGTCGCGCTGGCGACCGAGCCGCGTGGGGAGGTGATGGCAGAGAGTAGAGCCTTAATGGCAATGGCACGGAGCGGCGGGGAAGAAGCCAGCCAGCACGGCCACAGTACCCGTACGGTGGCTACAGCGGCGCAGCTTGGCCGTGTCTGGCGAGCTCGCTGCCAGCGACGGGGAGCCTCCAGAAGGGCCAGGTGGACCGTGGGGAAGACGTCGGCACATCTGGACAGCGTACGGCGACGCGGGCGCGCAGCGCCAGCGAGGCCCGAGAGGGTTCGGCGCTCAGAGCGCGAGTTTGGCCCTGGCAGACGCGTGGTCACCGCGTGCACTGGCGCACGCGGTGAGCTCTGGCTCGCCCGATCATGTCCACGTAGTAGTCCTTTCACCCTGTGGCCTCCCAGTGCACTTGGTTTGGCAAGAGGTGACCTGGGCAGCACTGGAGCTTCCAGTCAAGTTCCTGAACAGAATCTTGAGCAAGATGCTGGGGTAAAAATGTTAGGTAAATGTGAGAGGGAGTTTGTCACACTGAGATGTAGTGGGAAGGTGCCCATGCTGAAGAATTTTCAGACCAAATAGACAAGTTTTGAATGTAGATGCTTCACAACTGCATCTCTGGTCCAGAAACAAGAATCTTGATGTGGTGCTCATATGGTGTGATGGATTTCAATGAAACTTGGTGGAGAGGGGTTATTTGAGCATAGGAAGACACTGTAAAAATCTCATACCATTTGGGTAAGTATGAATGGTACTTCTTTCACAATGCTCCCTTCTGGACAGAAGCTTGGGAGAATTATTGAGGGAGAATGGCTAAATGAAATGGGCCAAAATTTGATGGAGGGTGTTCATATGGGTAGGAGAATGTCCTGGTAAAATTTCAGAAATTTTGGAGCAATATAAAATATAGTTGCGTCACAAACTGAAATTATGACCAGAAACAAAGATTGGATGGTGTCCTCACCATGAGAATGGAATCTTGAATATTTTCACATATCCAAGGTTCACATGGTCTAAAGAATTTATGAGAATTTTCTTAGAATTTTGCGAAAGACAGAAATATAGGTTGCTTCACAACCTAGAGCACAAAGGGCTATTCCTTTAATAGAAAAAGGAATATTAAATTGGAATAAAAGTAGAGATTGGGCAAGAATGGAAATGACATGACTTGGGAGAAGTTTTTGGAAGCTTGAGTCACTTGGGAAAGGAAAGTAAAAAAATATTCCCAAGTTTTAAGTCCATAGAGCCATTCAAATTAAAATCCAAACCAAATTCCAAATAAAATTCAAATGGGTTTTTGAATAGAAAAGTTGGGAAAAACCAGGGTGTCACAATTTAATAGCAGCATGATCGGTATGAATAGTAACTTTGGAATCAACTATGTAAGATCTGAATTTATCACATGCAAACACAACTGCTAAAAATTCTTTCTCGGTAGTAGCATAATTTCTTTGAGCACTGTCTAGAGTTTTACTAGCATAATGAATAACATTTAATTTCTTATCAACTCTTTGTCCTAGAACAGCACCTACAACATAATCACTAGCATCACACATAATTTCAAAGGGTAGGTTCCAATCAGGTGGTTGAACAATAGGTGCAGAAATTAAGGCTTTCTTAAGTATTTCAAAGGCTTCTACGCAATCATCGTCAAAAACAAATGGAACATCTTTTTGCAAGAGATTAGTAAGAGGCGTAGAAATTTTAGAGAAGTCTTTTATAAACCTTCTATAGAAACCAGCATGACCGAGGAAACTTCTTCTACCTTTGATATCTTTAGGACATGGCATTTTCTCAATAGCATCAACTTTGGCTTTATCAACTTCAATACCTTTTTCAGAAATTTTAAGCCCAAGAACTATTCCTTCATTCACCATAAAGTGGCACTTCTCCCAATTCAAGACAAGATTAGTTTCTTCACATCTCTGCAAAACTCGATCAAGGTTGCTCAAGCAATCATCAAAAGAAGTTCCGTAAACGGAGAAATCGTCCATGAAAACCTCAACAATCTTTTCACAAAAGTCAGAGAATATAGCAGCCATACATCTTTGAAAGGTCGCAGGTGCATTACATAAACCAAAAGGCATACGACGATAAGCATAAGTACCAAAAGGACAAGTAAAGGTGGTTTTCTCTTGATCTTCAGGTGAAACAGGTATTTGAGAGAAACCAGAATAACCATCTAGGAAGCAAAAGTGTGTATGCTTAGATAATCTTTCTAACATTTGATTAATAAAAGGCAAGGGGTAATGATCTTTCCTAGTAGCTTTATTTAATTTCCTGAAATCAATTACCATCCTATAACCAGTTACAATTCTTTGTGGGATAAGTTCATTTTTATCATTAGGAACAACGGTAATACCTCCTTTCTTAGGAATACAATGAACAGGACTTACCCATCTACTATCAGCTATGAGATAAATTATACCTGCCTCCAGAAGCTTTAATATTTCAGTTCTTACCACATCCTTCATTTTAGGATTCAGCCTTCTTTGATGATCAACAACGGGTTTAGCATCTGGCTCCATATGAATATTATGTTGACATAAAGTGCGACTAATGCCCTTAAGATCATCAAGAGTATATCCAATAGCAGCACGGTGCTTCTTCAGAGTTTTAAGTAATCTCTTTTCTTCATGCTCTGAAAGGTTAGCACTAATAATAACATGGTATATCTTCTTTTCATCAAGATAAGCATATTTAAGTGTATCAGGTAATTGCTTTAATTCAAACACAAGATCACCCTTGGGTGGAGGTGGATCTCCCAAGGTTTCAACAGGCAAATTATGTTTAAGGATAGGCGCTTGTTTAAAGAACAACTCATCAATTTCATTTCTTTCATTCATATTCATATCATTCTCATGGTCTAGCAAATATTGTTCTAAAGGATCAGTAGGAGGTACAGCAATAGAAGCAAGACCAATAATTTCATCTTTACTAGGTAATTCCTTATCATGATATTGTCTACTAAACTTAGAGAAATTAAATTCATGAGATATATCACCAAACTTAACTCTAACCATCTCTTTAACATAATCAATTTCAGCATTAACGGTATTCAAGAAAGGTCTACCAAAAATAATGGGACAAAAATTATCTTGTTGTGAACCAAGTACTAAGAAATCAGTAGGGTATTTGATTTTACCACACAAGACTTCAACATCTCTAACAATATCAAGTGGTGTAATAGTATCTCTGTTTGCAAGCTTAATAGTAACATCAATATCTTCAATCTCAATAGGCGCAATATCATTCATTACTTCTTGATATAAAGAAAACGGAATAGCACTCACACTAGCACCCATCACATAAGTCATGATAGTCTCCAATCTTAACAGAAACAACAGGCATGCCAACTACGGGTTTATTCTTATCTAGCATATCTCGCTCATTTCTAGCAGGTTTAGCAATTCTAGCAGCCTCAACGCAAAAGTAAATAACATGCCCAGCAATATCATCAACCAAAAGATCTTTAACCATTGCAATATTAGGTTCAACTTTAATTTTTTCAGATGGTCTAGGAGTTCTTATATTACTTTTATTAACCACAGTTGAAGCTTTAGCATGTTCCTTAATCCTAAAAGGGAAAGGAGGTTTCTCAATGTAAGCAGTAGGCACAACCGGATCAACATTGTAAACAATTGTTTCTCCTTTAACACTGACAGGTTCTTCATTCAATTCAATAGGTGGATGATATTTAAACCATTTCTCCTTAGGGAGATCAACATGAGCAGCAAAAGATTCACAAAAGGTAGCTAGTATCTCAGAGTCAAGTCCATATTTAGTACTAATCTTACGAAAAGCATCAGTTTCCATAAAAGGTTTAACACAATCAAACTCAATATTTATACCTGACTCATTACCTTTGCCGATTTCCCAATCTTCAGAGTTACGTTTAATTCTTTCTAGAAGATCCCATCTGAATTCAATAGTTCTCTTCATAAAGGAACCAGTAGAAGAAGTATCGAGCATGGATTGATCATTATGAGAAAGCCGAGCATAAAAGTTTTGAATAATTATTTCTCTTGGGAGCTCATGATTGGTGCATGTGTGCAACATATACTTAAGCTTCCCCCAAGCTTGAGCGATACTTTATCCTTCACAAGGCCAAAAACTATATATGTAATTCCGATCATGATGAACCAAATGCATAGGATAAAATTTCTGGTGAAATTCCAGCTTCAACCGGTTCCAATCCCATGTTTCAGTATCATCACATAGCCTATGCCATGTCAATGCCTTTCCCTCCAAAGATAAAGGGAATACTTTCTTCTTAACTCCATCTCCGGATAGACCTGCAAGCTTAAACAATCCACGAATTTCATCCACATATATCAAGTGCATATCAGGATGCACCGTTCCATCTCCTGCATAAGGATTAGCTAGCAGTTTCTCTTCCATACCCGAAGGAATTTCATAATAAATATTTTCAGTAGGTTCAGTAGGTTGAGGAGCAACTCTTAATGCTTCCGGTCGAGGTGAAGATACCCCGAACAAGCCCCTCAAAGGATTACTTTCCATAGTGACAAGTGACAGTAAATTTCAGCACGTAATATAAATGTTTCCTTACCAAATTCCACTCACCAAAGGCGCTTCACTCCCCGGCAACGGCGCCAGAAAAGAGTCTTGATGACCCACAAGTATAGGGGATCAATTGTAGTCCTTTCGATAAGTAAGAGTGTCGAACCCAACGAGGAGCAGAAGGAAATGACAAGCGATTTTCAGCAAGGTATTCTCTGCAAGTACTGAAAGTAGCGGTAACAGATAACTTTGATAGCAAGATAATTCGTAAAAAGTAACAAGTATAATAAAGTGCAGCAAGGTGGCCCAATCCTTTTTATAGCGAAGGACAAGCCGAAACGAACTCGTATAATAAGCAAAGCGTTCTCGAGGACACATGGGAATTTCATCTAGTCACTTTCATCATGTTTGTTTGATTCGCGTTCGCTACTTTGATAATTTGATATGTGGGTGGACTGGTGCTTGGGTGCTGTTCTTACTTGAACAAGCCTCCCACTTATGATTACCCCCTCTCGCAAGCATCCGCAACTACGAAACAAGAATTAAGATAACTCTAACCATAGCATGAAACATATGGATCCAAATCAGCCCCTGACGGAATAGCGCATAAACTAGGGTTTAAGCTTCTGTCACTCTAGCAACCCATCATCTAATTACTACTCCACAATGCCTTCCCTTAGGCCCAAAGATGGTGAAGTGTCATGTAGTCGACGTTCACACAACACCACTAAAGGAAGCACAACATACATGTCATCAAAATATCGAACGAATACCAAATTCACATGATTACTAATGACTAGACTTCTCCCATGTCCTCAAGAACAAAAGTAACTACTCACAAATCATATTCATGTTCAAGATCAGAGGGGTATTGAATAGCATTAAGGATCTGAACATATAATCTTCCACGAAATAAACCAACTAGCATCAACTACAAGATGTAATCAACACTACTAGCAACCCACAGGTACCATTCTGAGGTTTTGAGACAAAGATTGAATACAAGAGATGAACTAGGGTTTGAGATGAGATGATCCTGGTGAAGATGTTGAAGAATATTGGTCCTCCCACGATGAGAGGATCGTTGGGGATGTTGATGGCTTCGATTTCCCCCTCCCGGAGGGAAGTATCCCCGGCGGAATCGCTCCGCCGAAGAGCAAAATCGCTCCTGCCCAGGTTCCGCCTCGGGACGGCGGCGCTTTGTCCCGAAAGTCTTCTTCTGATTTTTTTTTCTAGGGAAAATGGCCTCATATAGCAGAAGGAGGGGGCCGGAGGCCTGCCAGGGCCCCCACAAGCTTCGGGGGCGCGCCCAGGGGGTAGGGCGCGCCCCCCAGGCTTGTGGCTGCCTGGTGGGTCCCCTCCTATTGATTCTTTCGCCAGTATTTTTTATATATTACAAAATAATTCTCTGTAAATTTTTAGGTCATTTGGAGTTGTGCAGAATAGCTATCTCTATTTCACCCGTTTCAGGTCCAGAATTCCAGCTGCCGGCAATCTCCCTCTTCATGTGAATCTTGCAAAATAAGAGAGAAAAGGCATAAGAATTGTACCATGAAGTGAAATAATGATAAAAAACATAACAATTATTAGTAGGAAATCATTATGCAAATTGGACGTATCAGCTGCCTCTTCTTATAGAAATGTGCTCCACCGTGTACCCGTGTGTGTGTATGAGGGAAGGAGTGCGTGCGTGCGTGCACCTCTTCTATACATATGTTTGTCTCAAAGAGAGGCCTACATACATAGTATATGTATGTGCAGGGGTCGATGCACGAGAAGAGAGGGGAAGGATCGTTTACGCCAGATATCGATAGAGACGGATAGAGGGAAGAACTTTACGAGCATACAAGCGTTAGGACAGAGGGGGTGCTTGAATATGGTGCGAGAGGCCAGGTAGATGAAGATAAGGAAGGAGTACAAGTGCGATATCGATAATTAAAGAGAGGGGACGAGAACGTGCATGGGCGCGCGCGTCTGATTGATAGATAAAACGGAAGGCATGGATGATGAGATGGGGAGGGACAATTAATGTGTGTGTGGTAGGCTGTCCTATCGAGAGAGGTCGCAGTTCCGTCGATGTGTGTACGTCGGAAAAGAGGGGAAGACCTAACTAGATATATAGATCAGTCGGTTTGTGTGGGAAAATAGCGAGAGAGACCTGGCTACACATAGAGGGAAATCGATTGGTGCACATGCATGCATGTGTAAGAGATAAAGAACTCCGAGAGTGACGAAGAGAGGGAGAGGTGTGTGTGGGGGGGAGGGGTGCAGCTAGCTAGCTACCTATAAGATGGTGTGAGAGGCCTATTAGTTAGTTAGCTTGAGAAAATGTACGAGTGCGAGATGGATAACAACAGAGGGGGCGACAATGCGCGCGTTCCTCTGAGTTGGGGCGGGAGGCATGGATGGTGAGAGGAGGGTAGGACCATATGTGTACATGTTTGTGTGTGGTAGCTGGGCAGACCTAGCTAGAGGGGCATATCGATCGGTGTGTGGGGGAAAGATGCAGATGGAGAGACCTAGAGAGATCGTGGGAGACCAACCTAGAGAACGAGAACGTGTGTGCGCACTGTAGAGGATGCCGAGTGGGGAGTGTGTGTGCATATATATATATGCATGCACGATAGGAAAGTTAGTGGTATATATTCGCAAAGAGAGGAGGAGTGTGCGTGTGGGTGTAAAAGACTCACATATAGATGATAATCAATATAAAAGTGGATTCAAGTATTTGAATAAGAGATCATGATGTTTGTAACCCATGCATGCATGAATATAATCGAGATATGTGTGTGGTTTTGAATCGAACATGCAATACTATATACACGTCGAACAAAGCCCAAATTGATTTGAATTTGAGACACCGATGGCAGGCATCGTTTGACCACATTGCATCCATGCATGGACATAACTATTCGAATTTGAGATAATGTGTGGCTTTCGTAGCTAATATGTAAATGTTGTGTGTGTGGGGCGGGGGCATCCATTGTGCGTGTTAAACACATTATACATATGAAAACAGGGTTTAGATCATTCCGAATGTCTAGCTAGAGCATGAAATGTACTGTGATTTGAATTCAACATAAAATGGATACAAATATTTGAATTGGAGATCGTATGGTACATGTAGTTCATATTTAAATAGGATTACTACTATATGCATGTATTGTGTTATCAAGATAATATTAAAATGATGGTATAACTTGACAACAATCGTATTCAAATAGGGAAAATTGATTCAAATTGAGTCAATATGGTAGACGACAGTGTTTTGATTTGTTTTTTTTTTGCGGGAGTGTTTTGATTTGTTTTTTTGTTGTTGTTGAGGGAAGTGCGAATTGATTTGGTACCGTACACGCTAAGCTTGTTCTACCGAATTTTTTATTTATTTGTTGCTGGTTTTGAATGGCATTTGTAGTAATATAGTAAAACGGGACATGACTCTCTCTTGTCTTGTACGAATTGTCTTTTGTTTAGTTTTTTTGTACACGTTAAGCTTGTTCTCCCGAAATTCGAAGCCGCCCCTTGTTATCGCGAAATTTTCAAACTAGAGTATCTGTTTGTCTCTTGTGGTGCGAAACTCCCGCCTCTTCAACCCGCGCCTTGTTATCTCGAAATTTCAACGCGTGTGAAAACTCCCTCCTCATCCGAAATCGGTCGCGCCGCCCAACACGCGAAATCCCCCTTCTACCCCTCAGCAGGAAATACCGCCTCGGCGTCCCATGGTTAAAACTGGTGGGGGTACTTTCGTAACTTACCCCAAATTTCGGACAAGCGCGTCCCTAAGCCATGGCTCCCCCCTCTCTTCCCCTGCGTTACCCCCATTCGTACACCGAGGCCGCCAAAACCCGCGAAACCCCACCCTCCTCCGTCCGCCACCTGACTGCCGCCCAGCCGAAGCCTCTTCCCCGACGACGTCGTCCACAGCAACAGCTCGACGTCCCTCATCCGCCGCTCCGGATGAGGATCCGTCATCGATCTCGTCGTACCGCCGGTTCAGCCGCCTCGTCCTCCACCTCCAAGGAGCTGCCCCAATGTTTGCCTCATCTAACGCACCTCCTCCATTCCCACAGCGCCGTCTTCACCTGCACCACCGGAACCACAACACCATCACCGATTCCTCGGATGAAGCTGAGGCCTAGTCGGCGCCACCAAAGAGGTTCTACACTAGTCGCTGCATTTTCTCCTATATTTGATCTCACGGTGCTGCCGCTGCTCGAGCCCGAGCCGCCATGGCGCGGCTCCTGAGGGTGTACCGGACTAGGGGCTACTCGGGCTGCTGGCCTATCTCCTATAGGCCGGACTAATGGGCCTCTCTTTACTCATCGAAGGAAGGCCGGATTCCGGGCGACCCCGTGCACCAGAAGGAAACCTCCGAAGACTTGGCGTCTCCTCCAAGAAATATTTAGCGTAACCGGCATGTTTATCCCCTGATGGCGACCGACCATATGTAACCCTAGGTCCCTCTAGTGTCTATATAAACCAGAGGGTTCGGTCCGTAGAGGCAGAAGAACCATTATCATCATACCCACCTAGGGTTTAGCCCATCCGATCTCGAGGTAGATCAACTCTGTAATCGTCATACAATCACATCAATACAATCAAGCAGGACGTAGGGTTTTACCTCTTCGAGAGGGCCCGAACCTGGGTAATCGCTGTCTCTGTGTTCCTTGTTATCCATTGACTCCAAGATCCACAGTTCGGACCCCCTACCCGAGATCTGCCGGTTTTGGTACCGGCATTGGTGCTTTCATTGAGAGTTCTGCTGTTGGGTCATCAAGGATCAATGGCTCGCTTAGTCATCAGCGACGGCATCCGCGGCGGGGACATCTTCGTCCCCGGCCAGCTTTTCGTGTTTGGCAGCATCGTGCTGCACGCCAACCCGACCGGTCACCTTGACGAGGTCGACAGCTTCGCCTCTGAGCAGGAGATCAGGTTTGGCAACCAAGAGTACGTCGCCGACTCTCGGGGCGATCTGATCTTTACTAGGTTCTCAGCTTTACCTGAGGAACCTAATAACCCCGAGGCCTTAACTTCAGATCTTCTCCTCGGCCCCGTCTTCGGGCCGGTCCTCAGTTCGGATCTAGCCTCGAGTTCGGATCCGATCCCAGCACCAGAGAACCAGGGGCCTCCCTTGGCCAAACACACTCACGGCGCAGGCACACCGGAGTTCAACTCCGAAGGATGCCCAAGGATGAATCCGGTGGACCTCTTGCTTTTAAGCGAGATGTTAGATCGGATCCAGAAGATGAGTATCGCGGATGGCCCGTCCTTGGTCTATGAACAGATCGGACTTGAGGCCAACCGCAGGGAATTTTACATCCCACCCACCACCCACTTAGTAGCCACTGTCAAAGATTTAACCGACATGCTGGACTATGCCTCCGAGGAGGCTGATGACATGGATGAGGATATCGATGTCCTACCTTATATGGCTCCCTCCCTTGCCACTTCCAACACCGGAAAGTGGACCGTCACCTCCACCTACGACGTCTACATGGTCGACACCCCCAAGAAGGATGGCGACACCACCAAGAAGGATGGCGACGGCCCCGCCGAGGAATCGCCCAAGCGCCGACGAAGGCGATCCAGGGGGCGAGGAAAGGGCAAGGAAAACAACACAGACACGAATGGCACCAGAGATAATGACGCTCCGGACAACATGGGGGAGCTCGGCGATAACACCACCCCCGAATAGCACCACGACGCCCCTGAAGGGCACGAGGACCAGGGTAACCCTGAGGACCCCGAGGATTCCGAGGACAGCAACTACCTCCCTCCTTCCGAAGAGGAGGATAGCCTCGGACCCGAGGATTTTGTCGTCCCCGAGGACCCCCTGGACCAGGAAGGATTCAAGCAGTAGCTCATAGCCACTGCCCGAAGCTTGAAGAGGAAGCAGCAGCAGCAGCAGCTAAAGGCCGAACAAGATACCCTCAACGATAGATGGACGATCTTCTTAGCAACCGAAGAGGGCTTCGACAATCAGCGCCAGGATCAATACAAAAGTTACCCACGACGGCGCTTGCTTCTGTCATTTGAGGACGAGGCCCTTGAGCCCATACCTCCCAGACGAACTCAGACAAGCCAGCCCGACCGCCCCCCTCGAGGACGGGACAGGACGGCTGGAGAAACCGAATACCCACCTGCGCCCCCTCGCCGGGCGGGCAAGGACCCAGTTCAACCGGATGACCCATATGATCTGCGGCACGACCTAAACGCCAGAGGGGTACAGTCCAGATCCATTTATGGATCCAGAGGACACACGCCGGCTGGACGGGACGGATACCAAGCCTGGCGTGATAGGAACGATAGAGCTCGGGAGCAGCACCGTGCCCGGATGACAACCGATCTCCGGCATGACGTGGCCCGGGTCAGGGGCACCGCTCACCCAATGTGTTTTACAGACGAGGTGATGCAGCATCAGTTCCCCGAAGGGTTTAAACCCGTGAACATAGAATAGTACGATGGGACAACTGACCCAGCCGTGTGGATCGAAGATTCTCTTCTCCACATCCATATGGCCCGAGAAGATGACCTCCACGCCATCAAATATCTGCCATTAAAACTTAAAGGACCGGCAAGGCACTGGTTGAATAGCCTACCCAAAAACTCCATCGGGAGCTAGGAGGAGCTCGAGGATGCATTCCGAGCCAACTTTCAAGGCACCTATGTTCGGCCGCCGGATGCCGACGACCTGAGCCACGTCGTTCAGCAGCCCGGGAAGTCAGCTCAGCAATTCTGGAATCGGTTCTTGACTAAGAAGAACCAGATCATAGACTGTCCGGATGTCGATGCGATCACCGCATTCAAGCACAGTATTCGGGACGAATGGCTCGCTCGCCAGCTCGGCCAAGATAAGCCGAGAACAATGTCGGCCCTCACCTCCCTAATGACCCGCTTTTGCGCGGGTGAGGATAGTTGGTTAGCTCGTAGAAGCAACCACCCCGAAGATCACGGCACTTCAGAGGCCCGGGATGGGAACGGGAAACCCCGGCGCAACAAGAATAATAAGCGCCGGCACACAAACAAAGGCAGTGAAGCCAATGACGCGGCAGTAAACGCCGGGTTCAGCGGCTCAAAATCAGGACCGCGGAAGAAACCCTCTAAAGGGAACCGGGACGGCCCGACTGCATTGGACAGAATCCTGGATAGGCCCTGCCAGATCCACGGTACCCCGGACAAGCCCGCCAATCACACCAACCGTAACTGTTGGGTAATCAAACAGGCCAGCAAGCTCATAGCCGAGGAACAGAGCAAGGGTCCCCGCAGCGAGGATGACGATGAACCTCGCGGGCCGAACAATGGAGGCCAAAAGCAGTTCCCTCCCGAGGTAAAAACCGTGAACATGATTTACGTCACGCATATACCCAAGAAGGAGCGGAAACGAGCACTTCGGGATGTCTACGTCCTAGAGCCGGTGGCCCCGAAATACAACCCATGGTCGGCTTGCCCGATCACTTTCGACCGTCGAGACCATCCGACCAGTATCCGTCACGGAGGAACGGCGGCTCTGGTACTCGACCCAATCGTGGATGGATATCACCTCACTAGAGTCCTTATGGACGGAGGCAGCAGCCTCAACCTGATTTACTCAGATACAGTGAGGAAGATGGGAATCGACCCGTCAAGGATCAAACCCAGTAATACCAACTTTAAAGGTGTAATCCCAGGCGTCGAGGCACGCTGCTCGGGATCCGTGACATTGGAAGTAGTCTTCGGCTCGCCCGACAACTTCCGCAGCGAAGACTTAATCTTCGACATTGTTCCCTTCCGCAGCGGTTACCACGCACTCCTCGGCCGAACAGCGTTCGCCCGCTTTAACGCCGTCCCGCACTACGCATATCTGAAGCTCAAGATGCCAGGACCGAAGGGTGTTATTACCATCAATGGTAACACCGAGCGCTCGCTCCGAACAGAGGAACACACAACGGCTTTAGCCGCCGAAGTCCAGGCCGCCAAAGAAGCGTCGCAGGCCCAGTCTACCATCAAGGCACTGGACGCATGCAAACGCGTCCGAGCTACGGCCTCGGTCCCGGAGCACTCCCGTGCTCACCCTAAATAGGGATACGCACTCCAAAGCACGGCCCACCCAGCCGCAAAATACGTACCTCGAGTGCACAACTTCGCTCTCAAGATTCCATGGGCAGCTGTGGGGGCAAACGACTCAAGGGCCGAGAGCTCGGTTCGACCGAGCCACGGCCAAAGATGTTCTCGAAACACTACTAAATAATAGGCACCATCTAGGGCCTGATCAGCGTTAAGCTGATACACTGTGGCGACTTCTCAAAACCCTTTCCCAAGGGCTCGTCCGCCGAACATTATAACTTCCGCCAAGCATACAGTCGACAACTCCAATCACACGGAAGCTTCATAAAGAGCAAAGGCGCAGACGTGCGACAGGGCGCAGTAGGGACGTCAAACCACTCATGAAGGCCCTGTGTAAACCTTTCCTCTAATGTATTTATTTCTTAAAGTGTCTGTAAAAGTTACTTCGGCGGTCCGGATTGTATGGATAGACGTCACAAATTCAAAGGAAATAACGACCTTTTTTTCCGGTCATACTGCAGTCAATTATGTTGCGCTTTCCTTTCTTCTTTTCGGCCAAAGTAAACTATTATGATATGTTCCTTTTTAGATGTGATCGGCTAATAGACCAGGGGCTCGAACATAAATCTTTCCCCAAACATCATTCCAGCACCAATTTTATTACATGTGCTCGGCATCATGGATATTGCATTATATGAATCAGTTCTGAATTATGTCTTTGGTCAATGGTTAGGTTGCCCGGCTCCTGTGTTTGCCCTCTTACGTTCCGCATTGTTCGGCTAGGAGGGTAAAGGGAGAACCACTGCGATTGTACTTCTAGCTAGCCTGGTTAAGTACCTCAGTGGAGAAAGCCAAAAACCGACTGTCATAATAAGCGAGAACTGGTCGGCGATCCGATGACAAGTGTCAAACTAAAAATCGATGGAGGTTAATCTATGTCAAACGAAGGGTTTGCTATTACAGGAACCAAGTGATAATGGTATCAACCTCGGTACGCCCGGATATCACAGATACTGGGGGTCTAGTCACCAGCCCCCGCAGTCAAGCTCCTATGGCTAAGTGAAAGCACTAAAGCCGCATAGTCCGATTGCCTCATTTTCCTTACACACAACTGCCTCCGGGCACCGAGACGTCAGCTAAGGGTTAAGGTGTTAAGAGAAAACACCCCATGCAGTATCTGCAAGGGGGCTGAAGCCGACGACTGGTAACTTTTAGTTTAAAAACGGCCGCACAGGAGTCAAAATAAACATATAAGGCATTATATTTACAGCCAACCAGTTGCATTTCAACAGTACAAAAGTTTCAACTCCTCGGATACAAGGAAAATAAATTTACTCATAAATTACATCTTTCGAGCACTGGGCCTCTATTGCCCGAGCACCATTCATCACGATGGGAAAGTACTGCTCGGGGCGCCTGTGCTCCTTCCCAGGGGGCGGAGGTCCGGTGGCCATCTCGGCTGGCTTGATCTTCGGCCAGTGCACCGTGGTCTTGCCGAAGGCCATCCGAGCTCCCTCAATGCATACGGAGCGCTTCCAGGCATCAATCCGGGGCGTGGCATCGTACAGCTTCTGCACTAAGCCAAAATAGCTGCTCGGCAGCGGCTCCGAAGGCCACAGCTTGACGCAGAGGTCCTTCATCGCCGGCTCCGCCATCCGATGCAACTCCATCAGCTGCTTCATCTGGTTGTTGAGGAGGGGAGGGTGTTCGGGTGCTTGGAACTGCGCCCAAAACAACCTCTGCTCGGCACGACCCTCCTGGGTTGCAAAGAATCTAGCCGCATCCGTTGCACTCCTCGGGAGGTCCGCAAAGGCGCCTGGGGAATGCCACACTCGCGTGAGCAAAGTGAACCTGTTACCACCAAAGACACTTTGCAGTAAGTATGGCTTACCATCCGCAATAAGCCTAACTTGGCGGAGCTCCTCCTGGTAGCCTCGCGCCTCCGTCCGCACTTCCTTAGCCGCCGATCCCAGTGAGGTTAGCTCGGCCGCCTGATCCTTATTCTTCTGCTCAAGGACCTCACATTTTGTGACAGCATCCTTGAGCTCTTGCTGCACTTCAGACACTCTGGCCTCATGCTTCTGGCTAGCGGTTCTTACCGTAGCCAGTTCGGCAGCGGCCTGTTCAGCCGCAGCCTTCTGCTCCACAGCTTCTAGCTGAGCCTTCCTCAGCTCGGCCTTGAGGTTCTCGACCTCCGCGGCAGCGGCTGCAGTAATATTAGATGCACCCTATTTAGGTTAATCACTTAAACCTTACTTAAAAACTGCTGTAGTAAACAGTGTAGTTCGGACTTGCCTTGCGCCTCGTCGAACCGCTTATTCAGTAGGCTGAGGTCGTCCTCGGAGCTCTTGAGCTTCCGATTCAGCTCGGCCAACTCCTCGGCGTTGGCGGCTACCGCCGAGGATGACGCCTGCATATTACACTAAGCACATTAGGATCCGAGTTATCGTTTTTCGATCCTCTGACCGGCTTTATTCAAGCCAGTCAGAGTCTCGGGGGCTACTGTGTATGAGGTTACATATTCATATAAAAGAAATTTTCTAAGGAAAAGGCATTCAATGGCCTACCTTGAAGCCCGTGAGAAGGCCGCCGAAAGCCTCCTTCAGTCCATTGTCCACGGACCGAAGACTTTGCAACACCGTGCCCATAAGGGCACGGTGCTCTTTGGCGATAGAGGAGCTGGTTAAAGTGTCCTCCATCTCGTCCGGCCACCCGGTGAAACCCGCTCTGGAGCGGGCGGGGGTGGCATGGGCACCTCGACTCCTCCTTCTGTGGAGACCGGAATGCTTGACTCCGGGTGCATTGACGTCTCCGGAGCCACTCTCGGGGAGAGCTCGGATTGTCCAGGCTCCCCCTCTTCGTTCACTACAAGGGCTCTCCCCTCCTACTCTTCGGTGGCCGAGGTATGCACCTCGGCCATAACGGTGTCGCCCCCTCCCCCTGTGTGCGGCACGGGAGGGGTCCTCCTTGTTAGAACCTCCTCGACCTCCTCGACGATCAGAGGAGGCGAGGCGCGCGACTCGGTCCCGCTCTCCGCCAGCGCGGTCGGTGGAGAATCCCCCTCCGAGACTCAATCGGTAGGGAGGTCGCGCAGCGGGCTGCAATGTTAGAACCAGAAGCGCGATCAATAGCTAACTTAGTTTGGCTGAAAATGCATAGGCGAATCTTAGGATACGTACCTTTGGGCCAGCGGTTTGACCCTGGGGGTCCTCCGAGGAACCTCTTCAGAGGCCTCGGAGTCCTCGACAGAGGCCGAGCTGTTGTTGAACAGGGCCACCTTGGCCCTGCATGGTCTTTTGGGGGCGGGATGAGACTGCTCGTCCTCAGCGTCCTCGAACACCGCCCTCTTCCTTGTTCGGGAGGAATCACTTTCCTCCCCATCCTCTCCCTGCTCCTTCTCCTCCTCTTGTGCGGAGGGAGCATGGGTGTCCCCGGATCTAGTGTCAGGGGGTCCTCGGGAACGGAGACCCTCTCTGGCCTCCCTCTTCTTTTCCTTCTTCTTCTCCTTCTTCTCCGGCACCTCGTACGGCTCCTCGGCCAACATGGCCGTCAGCAAGGCCGTCCTGGGGCCCTCGGGTAGCGGGGCCGGGTTGTCGATCTGCTCGGCCTTCTTCAGCCAGCTCTGTGGATGAGAAATGAGAAAGTTGAGTACCTTATCAAAAGGGAACAATCCGAATACAAGAACAAAACTTAACATACCTCCCGAGGGGGGTTTGCGGCGTCAAGGCCGATGTCTTCCTCCTCGGCCGGCCAGTCCTTCTGCGGCTTGAACAGCACCTTCCACAGCTGAGCGTGGGAAGTGCGGTAGAAGCTGAGCATGGTGGCGGGGTCCTCGGGCTTGTAGACCCACATGGGGGAGGCCCGGTCTTGAAAGGGGAGGATGCGGCGGCAGAGCATGATCTGGATCACGTTGGGCAGCTCAACCCCCCGCTCTATCATCTTGGATATCCGGCTCTGCAGCAGCGCCACCTCCTTGTTTGACCCCCAGTCGAGGCCCTTCTTGGTCCACGAGACCAACCTCGTAGGGGGTCCGGATCTGAAGGCGGGGATCGCCGCCCAATCCACGTTCCGCAGCTCCATGATGTAGAACCACTCCTTCTGCTATATCTTGATGGTTTCGATGAAGGTGCCCTCTGGCCATTCAACCTGGGGAAGCTTGCTGACCATTGTTCCCCCGCAGTCCGCCTATTAGCCGTCAACGATCTTCGGCTTGACGTTGAAAATCTTCAGCCACAGGCCGAAGTGTGGCCGGACCCGAAGAAAGGCCTCGCAGATGATGATGAAGGCCGAGATGTGCAGAAAGGAGTTCGGGGCAAGATCATGGAAATCGAGCCCATAGAAAAACATCAGACCCCTGACGAAGGGGTGGAGGGGAAAACCTAACCCTCGGATGAAATGGGGGAGGAACACCACCCTCTCGCTGGGCCTCGGCGTGGGGATGACTTGACCCGCCTCTGGAGCGCGGTGAGCGACGCTGGCGGGAAGATAACCCGCATTCTTCAACTCCAGGATGGCGCTCTCGGTGACGATGGAGGCCTCCCACTTGCCCTTAGAACCAGAGCCTGCCATGACCAGATTGAGGAGATGGCTGGAGAGGTTCTTGGAAGGGAGAACGGATCTGGGCGCTGGAGCTCAAGAGATTGGGAGGGCAACGGCGAAGGAAGAAGTGAGAGCGTGTGAAGGAAATGGTGGCCGCTCCCCTTTTATGGGCTACTGTAAAACCAGGGGTTCTTTTACTGCGCCGCAGGCTTCGCCGTTTCCCCGTATAACCGTGCCATTATGCGCACATGGGGTAGTGCAAATCATTGATCATATCCCTTAAAAACAGGGCACGATCTCCATATCGATGGGACGCGCCAATGAAGGAACCGCCTCGAACCGCGAATCGAGTTTTCATAAACCAACTCGTGGTCGTGGCGGGTCGTGACCCTTCAGCAAAAGTTGTCAAATGGGGTCACTGTTCACACCTATGCGACTAGCCTTCGGCGCTAAGTTATCGGTACACTTCGGCGACCAAAGCATAATTCGGGGAACATATGGTTAGACAGCCCTTGAGGACTTGATTCAGAGGGGTTGCAGACTTGGCACAAGTACCACAGGAGGAAAGGAACTGGTCCACAAAGCCGATGGAGTTCGGCATATACCTCGGCTTCGAAGACTAGTTCAGGGGCTACTGAGGGTGTACCGGACTAGGGGTACTCGGGCTGCCAGCCTATCTCCTATAGGCCGGACTAATGGGCCGCTCTTTACTCATCGAAGGAAGGCCGGATTGCGGGCGACCCCGTGCACCAGAAGGAAACCTCCAAAGACTTGGCATCTCCTCCAAGAAATATTTAGCGTAACCGGCATGTTTATCCCCTGATGGCGACCGACCATATGTAACCCTAGGTCCCTCTGGTGTATATATAAACCAGAGGGTTCGGTCCGTAGAGGCAGAAGAACCATTATCATCATACCCACCTAGGGTTTAGCCCATCTGATCTCGAGGTAGATCAACTCTGTAATCGTCATACAATCACATCAATACAATCAAGCAGGACGTAGGGTTTTACCTCTTCGAGAGGGCCCGAACCTGGGTAATCACTGTCTCTGCGTTCCTTGTTATCCATTGACTCCAAGATCCACAGTTCGGACCCCCTACCCGAGATCTGTCGGTTTTGGTATCGACAGCTCCATCGACGGCGGCGTCACCGGCCACTTCCTCCACGGCGTCTCTCTGCCATGGCGTTGCTCCCTCGGCGGCGACGCCCACATCAGCAGGAGCTACTGTTGCTACTGCTCCGGCTATCGCTGGCCGTGCTGCTGCTGCTCCGGCTCTCGCTCGCGCTGCTGCTCTACTCTTGCTCTTGCTCACGCTGCTGCTCTACTCCTACTCACGCTACTGCTCTACTCTTGCTCGCGCTGCTGCTGCACGAGCAGCAACTCCGGCACTCGCTCGCGCTCCTGCTGCTGCTACGGCTCTCGCACGCGCTGATGCTCTGGGCGCTGCTACTGCTGCACGACCAGCTACCCCGGCTGCTCTCTGGTAGTACGTTCCCTGCTAGAGCGGCTGCTGATTTAGATCACTACTTCTCTGCTACTAGTGCTCGAGCGGCCAAAACTACTAGTGAATTATTTCTCTGCTACTACTGCGTTCAGTTCCGACAGTAAAATTCAGTTTTGACAGCAAAATTCAGTTTCGAGAGTACATTTCAGTTTCGACAGTAAAATTCAGTTTTGACAGTTAAATTCAGTTTCGACAGTTAAGTTCAGAGACGAGCGACTGATGTCTTTTACATCTAGCACTTTTTGGTGATGTATTTTACATCATCTATTGGAGATGCTATTAGAATCCCACTTCAGGTTAACGTTGTCTCTCTTGTCCTGCTTCAGCCTCGCCGTCGCACACCTCACCGGAGCTGCTCCAACGACAAAACCATCCATCACAGCATAGCAGTACCTTCGGCTCCATCTCCAGACGCCTAAGATCTTCTTCCCCGCCTCCGACAGCCACATCAGCCGCAGCATCCTCAGCGACCAACCCAATGATGCTGAGATCGACATGGCTTCGCCAAAGAGGTTGTACACTTGTCGTATCGCTTTTTTACTCTACATGTAATATATATTGTCCACTGAGCACACCTAGTAATGAGAAATACGACAAGTAGTGAGGTACTAGGCAAGTTAGCTATTCGTGATGGACTCTCTCGAAAGCCATCATTATTTATTTCTATGCGTTGGAGCTGTGCATGTGTAGATGGGCCTGGGAGTTGAGCTAGTAGGGCTGTGGGCTGGGTCCAAAGTAGTAGAAGTAGTACAAAAACATTTTTGGAGTGTAGGCTTTTGCCTGTTCAAGCCTGCCTACTAGAATCACCACTGGTTGAAAGGAAAAGTGAAGGAAAGACATAGGAATTGGAAAGTTTCCGATGGTACTACTATTCATGCATTTGGTTCAAAGGAATGGAGCATGGGAAAACTGTAGGATTTTTTCATTTAGTGTCTCTTTCAAAAAAAATGTAGGAATTTTAATATCCACTTGGCCCTCCTTTTCAAATTCCTATTCATGAAGAACAAGACTAAGTAATAGTAGCATAATAGCATTATAACTGTACATTTTCATGTGGTTTGACTTTAATATGATCATGCTTCTTTGCATTACTGTGATCTACCAATTCCTGTGAACCAAACACCCAGCTTGACAGAAATTCCGTGTTAGCAAATGCTCTGTTTTGCACGTGCATTCCTATCCTATTCCTGTGTATTTCCTATCCCTGCGTTGTTGGAATCATCCAATTCAAATGAGCCTTTACAGAATTACTACTGATAGAGATAGGTGTCAAAGAAAACTTTGTGTGGTTTGTCCCGCTCCTGCCGCGCCATCGTCCGCCCCAGCTGAGCTGCTCCAACGATGGAAGCGTCCACCGCAGCAGAGATCCCCCCTCTTGGCCGTCTTTCGCCGCCTCAGATCTTCCTCCCCGCTGCCAGCAGCCACCACCACTGCATTACCATCATCAACTGAGGAGATGACCTTGAGGACTACATGGGTCCGCAAGAGAGGTTGCACTCTTTCGTGTCTGCTTACGTTATGCATCGCTTAATAGTACCTGCTACTTTATCGTCCTGTTCACCTCTTAGACTCCGAGTCAGGTCCAAACTAATAATCAAACTTGAGTTTTTAAATGGTTGTGGGGTACAAACCGGGGCAGCAACGAATAGTATCTCTGTCTACTATCTGCTTAATCTCGGGTGTCTACTATGTGTTTCATGTTGGGTGGGAAACAAACTTTAAAGTAGCCATTACCTGTATTTTTTAACTGAAGCTATTATCTGCCTGCTATCATTGGTTTGGGTCTATCTACTGGTTGCTACCATCACTCCGGATTTCTACATGCATTCCTTACATAATCTCACTATGTTTTATTCCTATGCATGTCAGTTATTGTACACAATGGTATTGAACATGTAGAGCAAAAGAGAAGAGTCTTGCGTGGCAATATAATGGCATGCAGACGCCGCTCCATGGTGGCCACAATGGCAGCCCCCCCTTCCCCCCCATTCCAGATTGTAATCAAGAGGAAGATAACTATTCAGAGGGGGATTCAGAGGGAGCAGACCACTCCTATTTACCCCCCGAGGTCTTTCTTCTCACTTGGCGTCATATCATGCATATGGTGCCTTGCATTGCTTACTTTACACATCATATATGTCATCTGCTTAGTTTAGACATGTTTTGTGTGAATGCCATATGTTTAGTTTCTATATCATATATGTGAATTATGCAATGCCATCTTGTTTAGCCAGGCATCATATATGGGAATTTTGCAATTCCATCATGTTTAGCCAGTCATCATATATGTGAATTATATCATGCCATCCTTTTTTTCATTACGTATTACATTTGCAACAATGTTAGTACATTCAACTACTCTTCCTATGCATCAGCCATTTGACACGGTGATGGAAAAATCTGGAGTGAAAACAAGGTCTTCTGAGCAGACAGTGCTATCTGACGAAGCGCATATCTTGCCGGTTACAGATAGCTCCTCAGAGGAGGATTCAGAGACAGATGACCAGTCATATTTCCACCCCCCCAAGGTGTATGCTCTAACTTGGCAGGGTTATATTGCTCATATCATGCATATGGTGTCTTGCATTGCTATGTCATTTGCTTAGTTTAGACATGCTTTGTGTGAATGCCACCTGTTTAGTGTCTAATTACCATAAATGTGAATTATGCAATGCCATCTTGTTGCAAGGCATTATATATGTGAATTATGCAATGCCATGCTGTTTAGCCAGGCATCATATGTGTGAATTATATCATGCCATCCTTTTTTTGTATTGCGTATTCCATTTGTCGACAATGTTTGTTTATTCAACTACTCTTCCTGTGCATCAGCCATTTGAATCGGTGATGGAAAAATCTGGAGTGAAAACAAGGTCTTCTGAGCAGACAATGCTACCTGCTGAAGCAGATATTTTGCTGGCTGCAGATAGCTCCTCGGAGGAGGATTCAGAGACTGATGACCAGTCCTATTTTCCCCCCTGAGATGTATGCTCAAACTTGGCAGGGTTATACTACTCATATCATGCATATGTTGTTTTGCATTGCTTAGTTTAGTCATCATATACACAATATTGAATGCCATCTGCTTAGTTTAGACATCATATATGCGATTGCCATCTTCTTACTTGCTTAGTATATAAATCATATATGTCAATTATATCATGCCATCATGTTTACATAGACAGCATGTATGTGAATTATGGCATACCAACCTATTTAATAAAGACATCATGTAGTTATATCATCTCATCCTGTTTACATAGTCATCATATTTTGAATTATGTCATTCTATCCGTGAATTATATCATGCCATCGTGTTTCCATAGACAACATGTATGTGAATTATGGCATGCCAACCTATTTAATAAAGACATCATATCTGAATTATGTCATTCTATCCTGTTTAGTTAGCCATCATATATGTGAAATTGTGTCATTCTATCCTGTTTAGTTAGCCATCATATATGTGAAATTGTGTCATGCTATCCTGTTTGGTTATACAACATATATGTGAATTATTTCATGCCCTCTTTTATTCCCCACTATCCATTGCACCTGTCTATCATACAATGTCTGTACATTCAATTACTTTTCTTGTTTATCAGCCATTTGAATTGGAGGGGGTGATGGCAGTATCTAAGGGAGTAAAAACACGGTCTTCAGAAAAGACAGTTCTACCTGTCGATGCAGATAGAACCACGGTTGTACTTGCCCAAGAATCAGCCCCACCACACATAACCCAGACTCTCGCAGATTGTACCCCTACCCAGTTGGACAGAGAACCAGCTACACCCCATCTAACCCCAACCCTAGCAGATAGTAACCCAGTTCCACTTGACACAGCACCATCTCCACCACAGAGCTCCCAAACACGAGCAGTTAGTAAGGCAACTGCAGTGCCCAAAGCACGAGGACCAGCACTGCGAACCCCAACTCAACGCTTCAAGCAGAAGAACAGCTGTTCTCAGATCAGATTCCGTAGCTATCGTGCATACTCCTTTGCTCTTGCATCACTGTATTTACTCATACCAACTATTTCAAATTTGAAGGATCCAATTGAAACTCTAATGGCACAACAGGTATGTTTTAAACCTGTTTCTTTAACTGGTTTGCATTTGTAACTTCTTGCTCTATGTTGATTTCAGTTTCAATTGTATAAACAGTTATGTTCTCATGTCATGCACATTACAAGTGTTGTTAGTGCTGTTAGTTCCCACACTTATATTCAGTCTATGCCGCTTTGTCTTAAACATATATGATTTGAACTGCGTCTCTATCTTGATTTGGCAACATAAACTAGGATGATATAGACAATACAGTGACCATAGTACATAAATATATGTTTGTTTCATGTTGTTATCCTGTCAACATTACTAATGAACTGGTTTACCAAAATGAGTTTCATATACTACATGCTAAACCTATGATGTGTCTGCTTGTTCCTCTTTTAGAATGCTAGCGGAATATTGGAGAAGAGTACCCCATTATGCAATGGTAAAGGAAGTAATGCAGACAAGGTTCAAGATAGTGAGACAACCCTGTTGGTCTCCAAGAAAGCTGATAAAAACTATCTTCAAGACAGTGAGACAACCCCAAAGTCCTGCCTTGATGTAGTGTTCGAGTTACTGGCCACTACCGCTGTCACAACCTCTTCGAACTCGCTGCCTGAATCAGTTTGACTTCTTGAGTCTCAACTGCAAATTGAAAGACAACGATCAGCTGTGCTGCGACAAGAAGCCGAAGGACTGAGGAAGTCCCTGCAGAATTCAGATGCATACTTTCTGGAGAAACAGCAAGAGTTGGAGGATTTTAGCGCCAAACAAGAGAAAGCTAATAAGCTTGCTAAGTTGCTTGCCAGCATGGTGGGTGCCCAGGGTATCGTTTCTTGAGCTCTTCTGAAGTGGTTTCAGTTCTGGACTTGTTTTGCTGCCGCGTTTATTTGCACTGGTGGCCAATTTATACGCCCAGTGTATGTAATATGCTGCTTTGTTGTTCCCTAATATTTGCACTGGTAGCGAACTTTGATGCCCAGTGGATGTAATCTGTGTAATCGCCGTAATAGCCTAGCATTAGTTGATTTCTTACTTATTTACTTATAGTCTTGTTTATTTGTTTGCTTGTAGTCACTACAGTTCTTTTTCCTCGGTTTGCTAGTGGTCGCAATAACCATGGGCCACATACGGGCCGTGGTAACGATGGGCCTTCTACGGGCCGTAGGATCCATGGGCCTCCTAAGGGCCGTAGGATCCATGGGCCTCGTACGTGCCGTAGGATCCATGGGCCGTATTGTTCGTGGGCCAAAACAGGACCGCCATATGGACCGTTAACGGGCCTAAATCGTAACCTTCCGTTTATGGGCCCAGACCATAACGGGCCATTAACAGGCCGGAAGACAGCACATGCTTAATTCTATTAAGATGCATGACGGGTCGTTAATGGGCCGGATTACAGGACAGGATGAAAACGGCCCAACTGTTAACGGGCCACAAACGGACCGATTGTTACCACGGGCTGAATTTGGCCTATTAGCATAACAGGCCAGTAACGGACCGTAAGTAATTAAGGGTCGGAAATGAGCCCAAGAATTTATGGGCCCTTAGAAGGCCGAAAGAGAGCACGGGCTGGAAACGGCCCAACTGAATCATGAGCCGTTAATGGGCTCAAAGATATTTACTGTTCATGATGGACTTGATTCACAACGGGCCGTCAATGGGCCCAGAGATGCAAAAGGCCTCATATGGGCCGAAAGACTTCACGGGCCATAGATAGACCGAAAGTGACAACGGGCTGAAATCATATGGGACGGCCCACGTGACGCTACTGGGTCGAAATTGAAAGGCCATAACGGGCCGTGAGTTCCCGGGCCGTACATGGGATGTATGCGAACAGGCCGTTAACAGGCTTTCCATGGACCGGCCCGTTAACTTTTGACCTAGTCAAACGGGTCGGCCTTTATAACCTAAATGGGTCACTGTTGGGACGTGTCACGTGTCACTGTTCCATAGGCGCATCTCGTCCAATGAATGGACGCCATCTGTCGTAACGGCGACCAGACACGTGGATCAGTTGGCCAATTAGAATTTTACATGTGAAAAATCCCCATTGGTCAGGGCTGTTAACAGGTTATCGGATCCAAACCGGAACCCGATAGCTTAACGGCGACCCGTTACGGTGGATGCCACGTGTCGGTTACCCTTGACGAAAACACTTCCATGACGCGGCATTTATCGTCATGGAAGTGGACACTTCCGTGATGATAATTTCAGTATTGTCATGGAACACTTCTACGACAGCACATGTATGACTATCTTGATTATGTCATAAAATTGTCACGGGTGTACATGCATGACAGAAAATGTGACCTACTGTGACAAAGACGTATCATCACGGAAGTGTTTTTTTTTTTTTTTGTAGTGAAATTTTGATGTCATCTCATTTAGATGTCTACAATCCCTAAAAATATCATATCCAAATTCGAAATATCTGTTGAGAAGCAAAAATGACAAATCTAGAATGAATAGTGTCAAAATAAGACAAAACATGAACAGTGTCAGAAATGACACTATTCACATATAGATTTGTCTTTTTTGCTTCTCAATGTATATTTCGAATTTTGATCTGAATTTTTTAGGGCTTATAGACAAATGTCTTGTGAACATCGAAAAAAAATTAGAATTTTTTGAAACATCTAAATATGACTTTTTAAAATTTATAGCATGAGAGCATGTAAAAGGTGGTATCACGTGATATCCACCCCTCTCCCGCGTAGTGGCCAGCGGGAGCAGCACAATCGAGCTATCTCGTCGTTTGTCGCCCCGGCAGGCCTCAGTATCTGGGCTGCCACTGGACTACATCGATCACAAGCACTGCAATAACCATTGAGAACGGAGAATTGCATATTTGTTGATGCCTGGCAAACAGTTAGTCCGCAAGATGGCACATAGAGACCGAAACGACTCTTTCACGATAGAGACAATTCAATGTACAAGTGTATCAAAGACGGCAGATAAAAATATAATAAGATCTGGAAAAAAGAGATAGAAATAGGTACAGTGGTTTCATGCGTGACAACGCGAGGCGAGGGAACCCCGAAGTATAGCTTTTTCCTTCGGGGCAAGACCGCAAGACGACCCGAGAGTTCAGTCGTCGGTCCTCTCTGCCGGTCGTGCACGGCCAAGTTGTCATCACTCACCACTCACTAGCCTTGACTAAACCGAGAAATCTGAGCAAATCGATTCACGTATGTGTGCCCACCAAAAAAACTGTGATTATCCTTAAGGGAAAATTGCACCAGCGCACTGGCAGCTGCCACTGCCAAAGCTTGACCTCTCGAGGTCTAATATGCTTGAGAAAATTATAAGAAAATTAATGGGCCAAGGCTACCTTTCTCTTTGCCATGGGAGAAGGGGTCGATCGACATCTATAAATACGGGCCTTCGGCCAGCAGCATCGATCTACTCCCTCCGTAAACTAATATAAGAGCATTTAGATCGCTAAAATAGTGATCTTAACACTCTTATATTAGTTTACAGAGGGAGTACAAACAAACACAGCTCGAAGCCCCCACCTAGCTACAACCCCGCCACATTACGATGGCGTCCTTGGCCAGAGCTGCCCGTTTCATGGTGCTCCTGCAGATCGCGCTGTTCGTCGTGTCCGCGGTGATCATGAGCAGCTCCGTTTGCCACGGAGCCGGGATCGGTCGTGAGTGCTTCCAAACTGTTCATTTCATTCTTCAAATATACTCTGTAGCGTTCTGAAATTGAGTAATTACTTATAACTGAATCTCCATGGATGCTTGTGTTTTCCTATCCGCGGCCCCATATGCGGCGGCAGACCATGCGGACAGCCTGGCGAACCGTACCGCGGCCGTCCTCGGCCCTACCCCTACCGTCCGCAGCCAGGCCGCGGAGCCCCTCCGCCCTACAATGGAGGGATCGGACGAGCATGATGCATGCCTTCCTCCAGCATAGCAGTACAAGTTGCTGCAGCAACCTTACTGAAACCGGGAGTGTAATATCCGATAGTACGAATAACTTCCGTCAAGTACTTTCAATAAATCTGCAAGTCTGGCCCCCATATATTAATGGGTATGTGAACCTGAAAGTTCGCTTCAGAATTAGTAATAAAGATGATTAGTGTAAGTGCAAGTGTTATGTTATGCAATCTGGATTCAGTCTACAAGGCTGCCTCCTGCTATTCTACTCTAGGCAACAAGGGGGGCACATGCCTGCAACTGTATGCGCCCACTCGATCCAAGTACCCTTCCTTGTGCTTGTACCACGCCCATTCCATGTCACGTTCCCTCCCCCAAAACCCCTTGCCGAAATGATTTATAGTGTAAACTAAATTGGACGGCAAATTCTCTCAACACCACGAACGTATGGTATAGGTTTACTTCTCAAAAACTCGAGAGAAGAAGCCAGCAGAAACCGAGAGTGGATATCTTGCTCCCGAGCTCCATGGAGCCCTGTTTTTGGACATTTCAAAAATCATATTTTAAAGTTTCAATTTAATCTGAAAAAATGCATGTGAACATTGAGATGCAGTATTACATTTTGTAAAGTTCCATGACAAAATAAACTTTGGTGTGAGCTGTATAAAAAAAGCAATATCATATACTCTTATCGTGAATACATCCCGAGTGCAGTGTTTTGGTGATCGGGCTCCATGGAGCCTTTTTTTTAAAACATTCAAAAATCACGAATCAAAGTTTTAAAAAAAATCCAATATGGATGTATACTACATGTGTGTAAAATTTCATATGAAACCCCATTGATTTGCAAGCTACACAAAAAGTGAAAATCGTTGGTTGTATATAGTGAACAGACACATACTTGTTCACTCTTTTAAAATCATCAATTTGTCTTTTTTGTGTAGCTGGCGTGTTAATGTATTTTGTTAAGAAAATTGGCACAGATGCAGTATACATCCGTATGATACCGTGGATTATTTTTTAGAAATTTTGAAACATTGTAACATTATTTATTTATTTTTCAAAATAAAAAAGCTCCATGGAGCCCTAGCACCAAAAGGTATCCCTAGGTTATAGTGCATGTGCTAGAAAGACATGATTTTTTTTTTGTATAGCTTGAACCACAACATATGTCATCATCAAAATTTACGTAGCTGTAGAATCGGTCCCTAGGTTCATGTGTAAAGTTTTTCATAATTTTTGAAACTTCAAAATACGGTTTTTGTATATATTTTTTGTTTCAAATGCCCAGGCCCCATGGAGCCTGGGATCCAAAAGCAATTTCCAGCAGAAACTTGCAGTTGAAGTTCTACTGTTTAATAAGCATAACAAGCTGAGTTTCTCTTTCAAGGAAAATTAACAAGCTGGGTTGAAATGCCATGCTTAATTGATAAGAGCACTGGATGGAATAGAGCGAGCAGTTTGGCACCAATACATCATAGCAGTGCTCCCTTAATGCAGGAGCAGAGAACTTGTGCCCACAAGCTCAAATTAAGAGAGAGGAGCGAGTACGATCAAGTACGCAATTTAACAATTGTGAGATGCTCTCTGCTCGAGTCACTCTCTCCCTACAACATCATGTGTGTCGTTTCCTATGATGCATAAATAACCTTGATCCCACTGCACATGGGAATCCTATAAGAACACGAGAGCTGAAATCGTTATTCAACCGGTTAAGCTTGAGCGATTACTCAGCTGGTTTGCTCGTTGCATGTTTGCAGGGAGGTACACTTTGGGTTTGCCTTGTCATCTCATTACCGGCGACAAGGAAGTATGCAGTGTGCCTGGAACAAGATAACAAATGACAATATCTTAGCCTCTTGGTTGATATTCTGCCGAATGCTTGATGCAGATTTCACTAGTTCAGTCATAACACAGACCTGAAAAAATTCATCATTTTGGTTTTTGTATCTGGGTTTATGCTTTCAGTGGTCTCCAGAGCTTGCTGCATGTGGTGTAACCATCGCTCCGCAGCTTGGTGGGTAACTGGGAATGGCCGATGTCGTCCTATCAAGGCAGGATGTCCTACGAGAATCAGACAGAGTGATAGTGTTAGGTCAGCAAGTAATTAAGATCCAAAAAATATGAATTGCAAGTGCTTGGTAACGTCAAGGAGGGTTCATGGTGCTATTAATTTCCATGATTACAAGAATGACACAAATTATGAAAAAAGTATAGAATGTGTAATACCTAGTGACAATGAATAGCATAGCCCTTATATGCTTTACCGCAACCAAAATTGTTCAACAATAAATGAGCAAAATAAGTGGGCATATAGCTATAGGACAAATATTTGATTTTTCAAACAATTTTGCTTAGATCACCTAGGCGTACAAAATGGCGAAATGGAACCTATTAGGCCTAGTACCCACTCACTACACAAGTACTAGAGAGCACATGCCTTGACTGAGAACTGTAAGTATGCAACTTATAATATTAATTAAGGAAGTGTTGTTGCTAGATTCAGATATGAAAAAGTATACCACGGATAAACTCAGATGATCGTTTTGGTGATTTGGGAATTTCAGAAGGAGCGAACTAGGAGAACCTTTCTACGTCAGAGAAATTCAGTTCAAAGCTTTTTGACTATCACTGAAAATAAAGCTCATCTCTGGGTTCAGGCAGGCGCCACTGGTTTTAGGGACCTTGGTCTCCAATTCGGATGGCGTGCTGTAATTGTTACGTAATTCCACTGTCAGACTCTAATCCTAGCTCCTAATATCATTTTTGTTGCTTTTCATGATTTGATCAAATGTAATTCCCAGTAGGAATCTTTCCAGCACCCTTTGGCACTAACATAGTCCATCTGTGTAATTCTAATCCATTTTAGTAAAAGAAAACTACTCTCCTGACATAAGTACATAACCAAGTGTAATTCTAATCCATTCACATCTGATAAATAATTGATTCAGTAAACATTTAACTTACAGACGAACAGAGCTGTAAATCATCTCTATGTAGTCCCAGGCATTAAACACTCAACGGTGCTGCCAGATAACTATGGTGCAAAGAAAGGAATAATCCAACAAAACAATGATAATATGCTGTTGCTACCAAGAAAAGTTAATGGTTCTGCAGACGGATGACCTGAAATTGTAATTAAACAGGAGCCGAGTTCCACAATTCTACAAATTGCTTGTCTTTCCTAAAAGTTTAGGTTTAAGAATGAACTTTTTTAAGTCAATCTCAGTTTTCAAATACTGATCGCTTCATTTCCACACGTGGAAGCTACTAGTCAACAAAACATTAATAGGAGGTCCATATGATTCAACATAAGCATCATCTTCAACGGCAATTGGGCAGTGGAAACAGGGATATTTCGGGGCTACAAGGAACCAATTGGGAGAAGAGCGCCAATTCAATCAAGATACAGAGACGCCGAATCGATCAAGTTACCTCTCCTCTGGGAGAATAGCGGCGGGCCGCCCATCCGCTGCACCAAGAACTCGTACTGGTTCTGGATCGCATCCTCCTTCTTGGACCCCGAGAATATCTCCCGGAACCACTCCTCCTCGTCCTCATAAACCCTGTTCCGTCGATTCAACCACGGCCAGGAAGTCAGACGACAGAATCAGAGAAGTGGGGAACCCAGATCAGAGGAGGCGGGAGGAGCAGATCGGGGCGGACCTGGTGTAGAAGTTGGTGGAGAGGTCGACGAAGGGCTCCGGGGTGCCGCCGAGCGCCTCGAAGACGTTGACCTCGTCGATGGCGAAGGCGTCGGCGGCCGCCACGCCGCTCCACTCCGACGCCTTGTCCTGCAGCGACTGCATCGTTCCTGCAGTTCCCGGGACGCCGAGGCCCCGCTGCGGCGCCTCTCAGTGACAGGCTGGGACGCTTGGTGGGCTGCCGTTCAGTTGACTACTGGGTTAGTTGGAAAGACGGTGCGCGGCGGCGTGCGGCTCAGGCGATGCGCACCACCATTTATACCCGCCGGCCAATCGGGTGGCGAGCACGCGCGGTCGGGGGGCGTGTGGGCCAAGGGTATTCGTCCATGTCGACATTCTGAGGCGCCCATGTCGTTCGTGGTGACTTGCGAGTCGCGAATGTACTCCCCACGGACTAGTCGGAGGAGCCCGCGGTTTGCACGCTGCTGGTTTGGGTTGCTTGTTTCTCTCTCTTTTTTTTTTAAAGGATTTGGTTGCTTGTTTCTCTAGGGCAGGCCTGAATGTGCCTCTGTTTCCGTAGAAACACAGCCCAGCTAAAATTTCCGAGATAACCCAAAAAAAGCGAAATCACTAATTAAGAGCATACAACATGCTAGTAGCGACAAGACAGCGGAGGGAAGCGTGGCTTGAAGGGACCTCGGGCTCATCTAGTATGAATATAGAAGCCGGGTCTTGGAAAACTCTCTGGAAAGTTCAAGTGCCGGCCAAAGTAAGAATGTTCTTATGGAGACTCTCGAAGCATTCTTTGCCTACGGATGTGCGAGCACATAGGCATATGACTGATACACCATCGTGCGGATTATGTGGCTCGGTGGATTCTTGGAGGCATTCTCTGATTAACTGCACTACAACAAGGTGTACATGGGCCCTTGTTGATGATGATTTGGCGCAGTCTTTGATTTCTACAACTGAACCGAGTGCAAAGCAGTGGCTATTTACACTTCTGGAATCGTTATCGCATGAGAAGTTTGTCCTCCTCTCGGTAACATTGTGGGCGATTTGGACGGCTCGGCGAAAAGCAATCCATGAGGGCATCTTCCAGACGCCACAAGCCACCTTTTCCTTTGTTAAAAGGTTCATAGGGGAGCTTGATTCTATCAGAGAAAACAAACCAGTGCCGCAGCCTATCGCAGTCCATGCAAACACTCGACAGCGACCTAAGGCACCTCCGGTGGGGTTTGCGAAAATACATGTAGATGCTGGAGTTATGAGAGGAAGAGGAGGATCTGCTGCAGCCGTATGCCGCGATAGCAATGGCCAATACTTAGGCAGTTCGTCGCTGGTCATTGGAGGAGTAGATGATCCTGCAACGCTTGAGGCTATTGCATGCAGAGAAGGGATTGCTCTTGCTCAAGATCTCAACATCCACAACTTCATCATTGCAACTGACTCCAAGCAGATTGTTTCAGACATCAACAAAGGAAGCAAAGGAAGATATGGTGCTATATTTAGTGAGATCAAGCTTAGTTCAGCTCTTTTCATTTGTAATTTTGTTTTTGAGAGTCGTGCTGCAAATTATGAAGCACACAGTTTAGCCAAGTTTTCTCTTCGTCTAGGTCCGGGGCGCCACGTCTGGTTTGGCCAACCCCTCGACCTAAACTGTATCCCACTGTCTGTGGACTTTGAATAATAAAAGTGGTTTTTACCCCTAAAAAAACAAATTAAGAGCACTCTTTGCAAAGATCACTCCCACCTTCTCGCAACCTGCGAGTTTTCCTTTTTTTCGTAGATCTGTTTATTCAAAACGGTTTATCTCTTAAACCGTGCGTCCAAATTTCAAACCGTTTTCACCGTTGGATTCCTCATGTCGAGATCTTCAAAACTAGATCCCATTTTGATAGGTTTTGACAAACTTTTTTCACAAAAAAAGGACAAAATACCGAACCGGGAGCACGTTTTTTTTCTTTCCGAAAGAGGCATGACTGTGCCTCTCGCGGAAGCAAATCCGTTCCTCTCGTGGAAGGGAAAAAAAGAAAACGCGTTTTTTCGCGCAAAAAAAATTGAAATTGTTTTTGTCCAAAACCTAAGAAAAACCGGGAGAAAACAGAAAAGCCGAAAAAACTGGAAAAAATCATCTAAAAAACCGAAACGCGTGCGGAAAAAAAAAACGGAGGGAGCGCCTATAGCGCGACACGTGGCGGCGGCTGAGAGCGCGCCAAGTGGCGCGCTCTCAGACCACCCCGGGTGACCCTTGAGGGGGCTCCCGAAGGAGTACTCCTTCGTTAGTTGCTCCCGGTAAAAGGGACGCCAATACCCGGCGGAAGGCAGATTTAGCGAGAGTTCCTACCGACTCGCCTGAAGGTTTCGTTCCTCCGTATAGTACAGAGCCGGCCCATTTCATCGCGCTCGTTTATGCACTGGCTGTGTGTTCGAATGGGGTTTTTTGTTTTGTTTTTGTTTCTTTCTTGGTTTTTACTGGTTTTTTCTTTTCATTTTCTTTGGTTTTCATTTTATTTCTTATCTTCATTGGGTTTTTTTTTTGCTTATTTCTAGGTTTTTACTGTTTTTCATTCTTTTTGCAGTGGTTTTCTTCGGCGTTTATTTTCATTTGGTTTTCTTTTTTTGTATGAAAAATATTGATCATATATTTTTAAAATGCTACAAGTGTATAAAAGATGTTTCCGATGCATACCAAAAATGTACAACATACATTAAATAAAAATATACATCAAAAACATATATTTCAAAAAACTATATTTAAAAATGTTAAATATATAAATGTTCCTGATACATACGAAAAATATACATTGCGTGTTAAAAAATGTTTGTTGCTATTAAAAAATTGCTCAATGCATGTTCAACATTTTATACACTTTTAACATGTTTTAAATACATAACTATATATATATATATATATATATATATATATATATATATATATATATATATATATATATATATATATATATATATATATATATATATATATATATATATATATATATATATAGGGATTGACTATTCGTCACCCAGGGTGACGAATTCTTATTCTTCACCCCAGCCCTTTCAGCGTCCAATCCATCCCTGCCATAAGAAAACTGGACCTGGGGTAAGATTATAGTATGGTTTGCCGTCGTGAGCCAACCACCAGCAAACTAGACGAGGTAAGATTATGGTTTGCCTTCGTGATCCACCCACCAGCAAACTAGACGAGGCAAGTTTCCTTGTTTTTTTTTTTTTTTTTTTGAAGCTTTTTCTTTTTCTTTGAAGCTGGTAAGTTTCCTTGTTGGTAACGTAATATTACGACCCACCGACGTGACACCAGATTACGTACAGATTTCCTTTTTTTTTCTTTTTGCCTCCATGAGCCAACGACCACGAAACTGATGTAACAACTGTACCGACAAGTGACATTTCCCACGTAAATTCCTGTTACATACGTTGTAGAAATAAATGTAAGCAATATGCCGTTTACTATTTATAAAACCAAATAAAACCAATATTTCACATGTCAGGACAAAAAAACAATGAAAGATGCACCACTATAGCTCATTGCGCAATTGTACTTATCAGCACAAAATCACATGGAATAAGAATAATCAGCAAGACTTCGAGTACTCTTAAAATCAGACGACACAAGAACTTTTCACATGGCCTCGTGTGCCCATAAAAGTTTGCAACATAAAAACGTTTTCTATAGATTCGTGCAACGTAATGACTATCAGCTATATCTCCCATGCATTGGTACTATATAACTAAAAGTGGTACATGTTGTAATCAACACATGAGTGCCTCTAGATACTTCGTCTCCAAGTCGCTTACAAACTTCGTCCTTCCTCGATTATAGCAGAATCCCTATTTGCCATTTTCCTGATAAAATCACAAAACGTGGATCAAGTGAGATAATCAGATAAGGTCACCTAAAAAAATACACGCGTATTTGCATATGGTGCAGCCGATGAACCAGAAATGCAACCAATTCATAAACGATATTTGCTCATCATGTACATTCTACTTCCGTACCTTACAAAAAAATGCAAGGCATATTCAAGCAGTGACTTTCATAAGGAAATTACGCTATAGCCCTAAAGTCGATTCACACTAGGGGAATTCTGCAAAGAGGAGAAAACAGCATGTTTCCATGGAGTTCATCATGATTGATGAAAATAACTAGAGCTTAGTTATATGGAGCGGCCTCACGTGGATCACTCCAACAACAAAACTGAACTAAAGAATGAACCGCGTTTCAATTGATATAAACCACATCAAGAAACAACACTAGTTGGAAACAAATACCTTTCTTTTGACATTGGATATTTGTACCTCCATGAGAATCATGAAACAGTAGAAGAACATGCCAACAAAAATTAACACCTAGCATGTACCCAAACTACAAGCTGAAGAACAATTGCAAGAACCCAAACTACAGGCTGAAGAAAAATTGCAAGAGGCTAGATACCAAGGTCGCAGCTATGCTTGCGTTGTGGTAGATGCCGCAGGACGCCTATGCAATTTCTGTTGACCAGCTCGATACCAACATAGAACTGCTACCTAACTAGAGGTCAACCAGGCAGCACATGGCAGGTAAAATTTAATAATGCTCTGCAATTTTATTCCACTAGTTCAAAACAATCGAACACATTAAAAAATATGCAACAAAAAATGCTGGTTCTAAAATTGATAAATGGGTTCTTACCCATTACAGTTTCCAGAAACCAGTGGCTCTAACATGGTGATTTTTGGCAGAAACTTCAGGAAAAACTTACAACAACTACTATTGTTCTCTAGTGAATGATCGCACTAAATATACATGGACATATAATGCCAAGGTAGAGTAAAGGGTAATGCCATCACCCAGATCACGTTTTACAATTAAATGCTTATGTAATTCGGTTTTACAAGACATCTTTTTTGTATCAATAAACACGTACACAGTTCTATGAGCTAACTAAAGGCCATGTATCGTCATATGACGTGTTGATCCCAGAATGATTAGTTTTGCTAAGCATACCTAATGTTGCCATTGGAGTGTCCAAAACTGAAATGCATAGTGCTAATGGAAGTAGTACAGTACAGGTTAAACTCAAACTCAGAAGAGAATGAGTGTGTCTTCCTTGAGAGGCAAAACCTAGACATGCCCATGCAAATGTGATGGTGTCACCTTTTCTCGGTTACTGTAAGCTACTAGCACCAGTATCAGGCTATTTTTCTTTAAAACAAACATCAGTTGGTGAGATTTGCCATGTTTCTTCAATGGATCTTCCAAGAATGCAAGTGTGGCAGCTTTATTATGGTTATTATTGATCCTACTATCAGTGGAGTTAGTTTTTCAGAAAGAAGATAAAAAAGAGAAGCTACAAATCAGTAACAAAAACACATAAGTGTCAACTGAACCAAAACTTGCAAAATCATCTTGCGCTTCTTGGTTCCTGTATCGATGAACAAGGTCAGTAGGAGCTAAAACAAGACGAACCAAAGTAGAAACAGGATTAGGACCTCTCAACAGTTAACAGAAACAGGATTACAATCTGTCCTAATCCTATTTGTAAGAATTCTGAGAGAAAAGATAAGAGATATAGGGCCAACAAAAAATAGGAGCATGTCCAAATACATTTTCCAAACTTGCATGCGACCTAGATTGCATCGCTTGTTTACATCAACGTAAAATTGGAACATGTCCAGTTTTATTCTTGCGTTCAGTGTGCATCAACAGATCAAAACTAGAAATAAATAGGTGCTTAACCATTCATCATTCGCCTTAAGCACATTGTAAAAATGTGAGAAGCAAACCTGAGAAAGGTTAGTGTACTGAAGGTGGATGCAGTGCTTTCACAGAGGTGACAAAGAGCTACAAAATGTACCATGAATTGTAAAGGGAAAACAAAATTCTGCATCTTGTCATTTTTGCTAGTTGCTACCATGTCTCACTAGTGTTCAGGTCTGCACCTTCAGAAAAGCATCACTAGTGTTCAGTTCTGAAGCAGATTCAGAATGATGGGATGACAACGTAAATACAGTAGCAGCATCCCAACTCCATTCTATGTGAAAATGGCCGGAATTGGTTCCTTTTTTTGTAGCAGTGGAGCTCTAAAGAAGAAATAAGGAACAATTCATCTAAAACAGAGAAGAAAGACAAGAAACAGGGCTATCACGTTTGGCTGGATCTAAGAAATACTCTGGTGTTGTTCCTCCTCCGCAGCTTCTCCTCCTGCGTGATCCCCACCTCCTTGATTTGATCCCACAGACGGGCTAAGGTTTTCTCCATCACCCCCTTCAGTATGCAAGCTCATCTCTTCTCTTTCATCTCCTTTCTTGGTCTTCTTACTCTTTCTTTGCCCTGTTCCCCAAAAATCTAGAACCCTAACCCTAAAAATTTAGAAATTCATGGAGGAAAGGGAATGGAAGAGGAGGAGGGAGGTATTACCGGCGAGAAGACCGCTGACAATGGAGAGGGACGCTGGAAAAGGTCGTTGCCGCCGCCGAGCTCGCACCAGATCGATGCACTGCCCAATTCGCCTCCTGGTCGCTACCGCATGAAGAGGGAAAGGGGGAGTACTCCACGCAGGACAGTGGGGAGTAGCCCTCGCTTCAGGATTGTCCCTCCGGCGCCATCGCCATGGCTGCCGCCGCCTCCGCAATCGCCAGCGAGGAGGGGCCGAGGAGAGAGAACGTCCTGGAAAGGGAACAGCTCGCACCTGTTTTTTTTTTTTTTGAACACGGGTGGAGACGTAGACTAGACTAGCTCCAAAGGACCAGCCAACCGTTCGCATCAACGTAAGCCTAAGCAATGTAAATTTACGGCGGTAGACATGGAGTAGTATTTTTTATCGGCCGAGGATTGGTTAAGCCACACTGTTGCTCGGTCGAACCACTAGGGTGAAGAATAAGTTCACCCTGCGTCTTAAATAGACTTTCTATATATATATATATATATATATTAGAAAAACACTTTACATAAAACATTGTAGAAATGTTAAACTATATATATATATATAAAATATTTGGAAGTATAAACAAAAGTAAAATAAAGAAAGCAAAAAAATGAAAAAAATGAAAAAACAGAGAAAAAAGATGAGGTTGTGGCCTCCGGCGTGCTAGGCCGGCCTAGTTTCGCGCTTGCCCAGGCGAGGCTACCCTAGGTTGAATACAATAAACTAGGCTCACCCACTTGCTTTCGGCTACAGGAAAGATAATACCGGCATCAAGTAATTTACCGCTTCCATTATTTTCAGATTTAGCTTTCTTTGATATTCTCTGACCGGTATATCATTAGTATCATGAATATTCAAAGAATTCATACTGGCAACATTACAAACATTCTCAACATTCAAAGGACTCACATCAAACATTGTGTTAAATTCTTTTTTTAACACTTCATAGCAATTATCGGAATCCATGTTTTCAAGAAAGACTTCATAAAAATAAAAAAATTGATGTAACTTCACTTTCTTTTTTTTATAGTTTTTTTATAAACTGAACTAGTGATAAACAAGAAACTAAAAGATTCAATTGCAAGATATAAAGACATACCTTCAAGCACTCACCTCCCCGGCAACAGCGCCAGAAATAACTTGACGTCTACTATGCTACTTTATTCTTGTAGACTCTGTTAGACCTCCAAGCGCAGAGTTTTGTATGACAGCAGTAAATTTCACTCAAGTGGATGACCTAAATTTTATCAATCCGTGGGAGGTGTAGGATGAAGATGGTCTCTCTCAAACAACCCTGCAATCAAATACAAGAAATATCTTGTGTCCCCAACACACCCAATACAATGGTAAATTATATAGGTGCACTAGTTCAGCGAAGAGATGATGATACAAGTGTAGTATGGATAGTAGATATAGATTTTGTAATCTGAAATAATAAAAACAGCAAGGTAGCAAGTGATAAAAGTGAGCACAAATGGTATTGCAATGCTTAGAAATAAGACCTAGGGTTCATACTTTCACTAGTGCAATCTCTCAACAGTACTAACATAATTGAATCATATAGTAATCCCTCAAAGTGCGGTGAAGAATCGCTCCAAAGTTTCTGTTCCTATCGGAGAAAATAGGATGAAATCGCGTAGGTAGTAAACCACCTCAAAGTTGTGTTTTCACTCAATCTATTGAACCACCCCAAAGTGTCATGAATAATTCTAGAGATCGTACTCCGACAACACCATATGATACGCATCGATCAACTCTAATGTCACCTAGATACCCCAATGTCACCACGAGTATCCGCGAGTGAGACATGCATCAAGTGATCTCAAATCCAAAATATTCAATCCAAGAATAAAGAAACCTCAAAGAGCAAGATTCAATTCACCACAAAAGAAATAGAGGGGCAGAACTCCATATGATCCAACTATATTAACAAAGCTCATGAGACATCAAGATCGTGCCAAATCAAGAACACGAGAGAGAGACAGAGATCAAACACATAGCTACTAGTACATACCCTCAGCCCCGGGGGTGAACTACTCCCTCCTCGTCATGGAGGCATCGGGGATGATGAAGATGACCTCCAGTGATGGCTTCCCCCCTCCGGCAGGGTGCCAAAACAGGGCTCCGGATGAGATCGCTTCGGAACAGAGGCTTGCAGCGGCGGAAAAACTCATCTAGGTCAACTTTTGGGGGTTTCCGAATATATAAGAATTTTCAGCGTTGGATTCACGCCAGGGGGTTCCCGAGGACCCCACAAGCTCAAGTGGCGCGCCCCTTGAGCTTGTGGGACCCCCTAGTACCTTCTGGTCCTTCCCCGAAGCTTCTTGGGTCCCTTCTTGTCCATAAAAAATCACCATAAATTTTCGTCGCATTTGGACTTCGTTTGGTACGATTTTTCTGTGAAACAAAAAAATAGACAAAAAAGGAACTGGCACTGAGCACTAAGTTAATAGGTTAGTTCATAAAAATCATATAAAAGTGCACCAAAACCATATTTTTTTTTTGTAAACATGGCATGAATACTTTATAAATTATAGATACGTTGGAGACGTATCACGCGTGCGGTACAACCGAACCAGGTAAACAGGTAAGACCAAAACTACCAAAACTTCTGCAAACGAACTCTGATTTCAACGGACTCAAGCTTGATAGAAAGATAACGACAAGAGCTGGAAATATTCAGAACTAGCAAGAGTAATATACCAAATATATAGAAGTGTGAAACCTTCATGGGTGAAGAACTGGCAAAAACTCCAACATCGAAAACATAATAGAAGATGCATATGAAATCCGTTTTCGATGAACTTGAGCTAGTCATGAAGATAACCACTAGCTCTAAAACTCACATACAGAAAAGCCAAATAAGAAGCAAGAAATATGATGCCAAGGATGCAAAGGTTTGAGCTCTCTACGAACGATATGATCAAGATACTCACTCGAGAGCCCCCCTTGATAGTACGACTATCGATCCTATAACCCGGTCTCCCAACTAACACCATGAGACCGGTAAGATAGAAAACCTATCAAGGTTATACCTTTGCCTTGCGCATAGTCCACTTGAGCTAGATTATGACGATCTTGACCTCCTCAAGTTGGACCACCTTTCTTGATTGCGCTGGCTCGATGAAGACTAGTAAATTGCTCCCCCATACTCCACTATGGGTGAGCCTCTCTTAGGCACACCCTCACATGTCCATGATCACCAGAATGGACAACAAGCTTCAAGCATGTGATCTCTTTGTGATGCTCCACTTGAGCTTGCACAACACAACCTTGATGATGATCACCACTTGATGTCATCCTCCATGGGTTATATGAGATCTTCCTTTTGATGCAATTCCATGGAAGGATACCTAACCCCACATAGAAACCTCGCATAGATCATGGGTTAGTACACAAAGCGTAATTGATAATGCTTACCATATCATGGAATCACTTGATCCCACTTGGTACATCTTCTACGCTTTGTGTGTTGATCAACTTGAATCCACTCTTTGTACTTGACTTGATCAACCTTGTATCTTATCTTCTCTCTTCATAAAGATGATGCCTTGAAGGTAAGCATGATCACACAATCTTCTTCTTCAAGACATGCTTGCAATTGACTCAACTCTCACATGACCAATCTATGGATAATTCCTTGAATAACATCTTGGTCAACACATAATCTCCTTCTGTTAACCTTGAAACCAACATATGGTCTTCAAGCAGTGCCTATGGACAAACTCTTCAAGTATAACTCAACGCAACCATTAGTCCATAGGGATTGTCATTAATTACCAAAACCAACCATGGGGGCACCATGCACTTTCACTCCGAAAGTGACTTTAATTCAGGAGGTGGGAGTTCTTCATCGCCCTTCTTCTCAGGTACTCCCTCTGTTCCATAATGTAGTGCATATAGATATTTTAAAAAGTCAATCCTCTCAAACTTTGACAAAGTTTGTAGAGAAAAACATTTACATCCAGAATGCCAAACATATACCATTATATTCATCCTAAGATGTAGTTTAATATTTTATATATTTGGTATTGTAGATATAAATAGTTTCTTCTATAAACTTGGTCAAAGTTTACAAAGTTTGACTTTTCTAAAAATCTATATGCACTACATTATGAAACGGGGGGGGGGGGGGGCGTACTTCATAAGTTTCATTCATTGGGGTCTCCAAGGGAGGTGCTTCGTTAGAATCGGTCTCCTCCTTTTTTTGGATCTTTGTGTCCTTGCTCATAATCTGTAAGGCTTCGCATTAACTCATCTTCTGGGTTTCAAAATAAATAGCAGTAAGTTGCACTATTTTTTTCCTCCATACTTTGGTCTTCATTATGATGAGGATGATTCTTGAATTTGGGGAAGTAAAACTCTCTTACTTCTCCTCCAAATAAGATAGAGACTACTTCCCTTTTGCGGTCTGTTTTTGTGCATACAGTCTTCAAAAAGGGTCTTCCAAATATGGGACACAAATCATCTTCAGAAATTCCCATGACCACAAAATCAGTAGGATAAGTGAAAATGCTAGTGACGATGTGAACATCCGGGAGAATACCATAAGGCATTCTAAATGTCCCATCTGCTAATTTAATGTTCATGTCGGTGGTTTGGGGTTCACTAAAATAGATTTCACGTTGTATTTCAAGTAAAGAGTGTAAGGTATAACATTAATAGAGGAACCAATATCGCAAAGACCATAGTAAGACGTACTTCCAAAGAAACATGTTTCCGCTTTTATATATTCTTTAATGAAAGGTGTCGTCTCCTCCATCTAATTATGCTTTTACTTACTGATTATTACGTTTTACCTTTCTTTGCATCTTTTGGTTTAGGGCGCATCAGAATGATGCTTTGTTCTTCCTCTTTCTTTTGAAATACTTTTTTGTGCTCACTCTCAGGTTGCACCACCATTTCTGAAAACGGCAAGCACAAAGTATATTCATACATGTCCAAATCCTCCATGGGTGTAGCTAGTGGCTCAATTGCGGATGCCTCCCCAATTTCTTCCTCCGGTCATTGGTGTAATACTCCCATTTATCCTTATGAACCTGTAAATACTTAGCACAATGTTGAATAATCTGCAATACAATGTCAGGGTCAATACAGAAATTTTCACTCAATTTACAACTCTCCCCCGCTTAAGGTATGTTTTCATAGAGTCATAATCTATATTTATTCCTTCTTCTTCACCTTCATCCATTCCTACTAGCACTCAGATCACATAAAGCATTGTATTCATAATTGTTGAGTTTAATTTTGATAGTAGGTTCCCAACCATCCTCTAATTTCCAAGGAATTGAAGCCTCTAGTTCCAATTTTTCTTCACTAGCTTGGATAAGTGCTTCAACAATATGTTAAGTTAAAGATTTGTTTTGCAAATAAGCATTAGGAGAGTTCATCATGGATTGCAAAAGTGTAATGCATTCAGTAATAGAGCAATTATCATGATTAAAGTCTTTGTAATCCAAAGTAGTGGGAGTAATGCTACATAAAGTCTTAACCTCTCCAATCCCACTTTTAACATTTTTATCATAAGATTTATCACTCTCAGAACATATGTGATACCTTCTAGGTAAAGTCATGACCTCCACAAGATTTTACAAAGAGTCTATGCAAGGTGAACTACCCAAAGTTTTAATATCTTCATTGCTAGAAGGCATAAGATTTGATTCAAGTTTAGCAGTAATTTTATTAACTAAGGTAGTTTGTTTATGTGACATTCTAGCTAAGATAGATTCAGTGTGAGCTGATTGTGACTATAAATTCATAACCTCCTTATTCATTCCTTCAATTTGCTTACTTCTCTCTCTAAGGATGGAGGAGTGTTCCTTAACTTCTTTAGAAAAGGATTTATTTTGTTCCTATTGAGCATGCATAAAATTCTTAGTAGCTTTCTCAATTTCTTGTAAACTCTTTTCATAAGATCTACTATTATCAAAAACATTTGTAGGATTAGGAGGATATGCCTAGGATTATTCCTAAAGTTATTCCTATAAGCATTGTTATTAAAATTATTCCAAGAAATAAAATTTACATCAACTTGATCCTTATTTTGTTCAATCAAATACGCTAAAGGAACATCATTAGGATCAATAGGAACTTTTTTAGAAGTAAGCATAGATATAATCATATCAACATTTTCATTCAACGAAGACATTCCTCAACTGAGTTAACCTTCTTGCTAGTTGGAGCTCTTTCGGTTTGGTTGCTGCCCCAAGAGTGAATCCAATGAAGGTTCCACCTGCAACTGAATCTAATAGATTCCTAGACATAAAGTTTAGTCCTGCATAGAAAGTTTGCACAACCATCCAAGTACTTAAACCATGTGTAGGACAATTTTTAAACATAGATTTCATTCTTTCCCAAGCTTGGGCTACATGTTCATGCTCAAGTTTGAAATTAATAAATTTGATCTCTCAATTGTACAATTTTAGCTGGAGGATAATATTTTCTAATGAGAGCATATTTGCATTTAGTCCATGAATCAATACTATTTCTAGGAAAAGATAGCAACCATTCTTTAGCTCTTTAGCAAGGAGTTCGACCTCTTGATGGTCAATTTCGTCAGCCCGTCTCACAATCCACAGGATATGACTCGTCAAGTCAAGACACTGACGCAAATGCCACTAAGCAAAAGTCTCAAGGTGAAGCTCCCCGTGTGATGATAGATAGTGAGCTTCTCATTAGCCTTCATCAGAAAGTGGATCGCAACCATGACTGGGTTAAGCGTCAGTTACACGCCATATTGGGCAATATGACTGTGACGCAAAACTCTGTGCGCAAAAATCATTATTATCTGCATGAGATCTTTGACAGAAGTTGGGCCATTCTCTCACATCTGAAGACCCCTGAAGAAATGGAATTTCAAATGAACTTTGATTGGGCCGATCCGCCCAAGAAGAAGTTCAAGAAGGTTCACGTTCCTCCAATGGTTCCCAGTTCAGTGTCTCCCTCTCGAGCTACTGACGAAAATGAGGACATTGAAGACACCGCTGCAGGCCCTTCTTCAACCCGCGACCCCGACAACAATGTTGGCGCTCCCTCGACTGCTTCATGATCTCCTTCCTCAGGGCGCGTTAGTCCTCAGTTTCGTCTCCTTTTGGTCATGTGATGACAAAGGGGGAGAAATTTGAGTGTTAAGTCTTCAAGCGGGTCAGATAATACTATGGGGTGGTTTATTTTGCGAAGTTGCAACTCTTGTGTTCATTCGATTTGCTCTTTGAGAGTTGTAACTTAAACTGTTGGTGGTCTGACTCTTCTCTGTGATGGTTTATCTGCATGTATGCTTATGCTCTAATTCCTCAATATTATGTGTGCATGCATGCTACATTTAGTCAGACACCAATTTTCATCATGCAATCAAATACTTCAATATCTTATGATCATGCATGACTGGATTCCAAGATATAGGGGGAGATCTCCACAATTTCAACCTGCCATGTGCACTTGCAATCAAAAGCAAATTCTTCATATGCACATCTTCAGGGGGAGTTCCTCAATATCTTGTAACCAATGTCTTCATATTCAGTGCTTACACTTCCACTATTTTATTCCCGTTGAAAACTTAACTGATTTGTCATCAATCACCAAATGGGGGAGATTGTAAGTGCATCAAGTGCCCCCTTAGTGGTTTTGGAGTATTGAAGACAAATAAGTTAAGGGACTAATGAGTTTGTGAGTGTACACAGGTAAGAATAGTCCCTGAAGACTTGGTTTAACCACGGAAGTCGACCCCTAAAAATGTATTTCTTCAAGTGAAGAACTTGGTACGGCCTATGAAGAATTTGATGTGAAGACTTGGAAGGTTGAAGACTTTGTTTTCATAGTTTCTTTTCTTCTTATTTGAGTCATAAGAAAAACCATACTGTCAAAGGGGGTCAAGGTGAAACATATTTCTTACTTCAAAGCGATGCTCAAAACTAAACAAACCTAAGCCACTTCGAGTGAAGCCTTTGGAAATCTTCGGAACAGCTGACGAATTTGACAGTGAAAGTGACAAGGTTCATCTGGTTTCTGACGAATTTGGTCAGGCTGAGGAGTTAGGATTTCGCCAGTGCGATCTGCCTATCGTGAGGAAATAGAGTGCCCCGACGAAATTGAGAGCTTAATTTCCGACCGTTGCTGCGCCGCGTGCCAACTGTCGAGTGGATTCTTATCCTGACAACGGTCATGTCCGAGAAGGGCATTTATGACATTTCATGTCGGGTTGCCTCCTGGCTATAAATAGCCGCCCCCCACAACCACTAGTTGGTTGGCTGCTCTAGAGAGAACTTGACACTTGTCATTTGAAAGCAACCCTTCCTCTGACGACTTTGTGAGAACCCAAGTGAGGAAAAACCCAACCAGACCCAAAGTGACTGAGCATCACTGAAGAAGTTGATCTGTGTGATCCGACGCTTGTTACCTTTGAGGACTGTCATTTCTCCAAACGGTTAGGCGTCATGTTCTGAGCACCCAAGAGTAATTCTGGTGTGCCGGTGAACAAGTCTGTGAAGGTTTTGGAAGTCTACCTTGAAGACTTACCACGAGTGATTGGGCGAGGTCTAAGTGACCTTAGATCAAGAGGAATACGGTGAGGACTAAGTGTCCTCCGAGGTAAGACTCAACCGCCTCAAGCAGACGCACAGTTGATACAGCAACTGGAACTGGTCTACCAAATCGATGTATCTTCATCGAGCCCAACTGGTTTCAAATTCCTCACTCCTTTACCTTTACGCATTTCCGCTGCTGAAGAACTTGTGCTCTACTTTTCTGATGAATTTGAACTGAGGACTTTCATTATGTTGTATATCATTTCTTCAGTTCATCTTCCTCATGCATGTCTGCTTGTATGACTACTTGTTCATCACTTGTTTGTATTTCCTTTGCATGCTAGTTACATCTGTGTCGATCTAGTTTCACTTCTGTTTCTATTTCGTCACTCTGATTTTCATCAAAATCTTCGGAGTTTGACGAATTTCTAAAAATCTCCCATTCACCCCCCCTCTGGGAGTTAACCTGCGCTTTCAATTGGTATCAAAGCAAGGTACTCCCTTGTTCTGTGTGATTTTGGTTTAACCACCTGGAGTTTTAGTTATGTCGACCGCAGGTATGATCAAGGTATCCGCTACGTGCCCCATCTTCAATGGCACAGACTATCCCTACTGGAAGAACAAGATGCGAATGCATCTTGAGGCTATTGACAATGATCTCTGGTTCGTCGTTGAGAATGGAGTGCCTAATGTGGCTCCAAGCATCAACGCCACTGACGTGAAGCGATTCAAGCAACTGGACTCTCAAGCGAAGAACATCATATGTGGTCATCTGAACAAAGGCCAGTATGGTAGAGTGAGTGCTTTGGAAACTTTGAAACTAATCTAGGACCGGCTCTCCAAAGTCAATGAGGGAGTGTCCACACAACGTGACTCCCAAGTTGATGTTCTGTGCAATCTCTTCAATCGTTTCAAAAGGCTCGACAATGAAAATGTGCAGCAAACCTTCGACCGCCTCACTGATACCTCCAATGAGCTTCAAGCTCTTGGCGCTGCTGACATCACCGATCATGAGGTGGTGAAGAAATTGCTGAGGTCTCTGGACAGTTCCTTCGACACTATGGCACTGATGATACAAGAGCGCCCTGACTACAAGTCACTAGATCCTACTGACATTCTTGAGAGGCTCAACACACATGAATTTCAGCAAGCAGAGAAGAGAGATATGTATGGATCCAGCTATGGTCGTCCTCGCGCTCTGAAGGCAAAAGCAAAAGCCAAGACTATCTCTTCATCTGAAGAAGAAGAGGAATATGAGAGTAGTTCTGATGGTGCTGAGGAAATTAGCAAAGAACTGGCAATGCTCGTGAAGAAGTTCCAGAAGTTTTCCAAGAAGAACCGCTTTGGAAAATCTTCAAAGTATGACTCGAAGAACACTTGAGAAGCGTCTGCTCGAGACTACAACAAGAGAACCTGTCACAAATGCAACAAGCCAGGCCACTACATTGCCGACTGCCCTCTATGGCTAAAGAAGAAGAAGAAGAAGAGCAGGGATGATGATGAATCTGATGGCAAAAGGAAGAAGTCCTCAAAGTCTTCATCAAAGTCCTCATCTCACAAGAAAACCAGTTCTAGCAGAGCTCGTGCATTCATTGGGAAGGAAATAGATTCGGAAGAAGAATCCGATGATCAGCAAGCTGAGGAATTTGAGGAGGAGTCAGACACAGGTGTGGCGAGCCTTGCACTCGCTACTAAGTACGTCAACAAGTCCATCTTCAACTCTGAGGATAATGGTATCTCCACCAACAATGATGACTGTGCTGATGACTTCACTCCCACCTATTGCTTCATGGCACGAGGTGCAAAGGTAACCTCACGAGAAGCTTACTTGGAAACTTCCAGTGATGACGACTCTGAGTGTGAATCTAAACCAAGCTATAAAAAACTTGCTAAAATTGCAACTGAGCAATGATACGTCTCCAACGTATCTATAATTTTTTATTGTTCCATGCTATTATAGTATCAATCTTGGATGTTTTATATGCACTTACAAGCAATTATATATCATTTTTTGGGACTAACCTATTAACTTAGTGCCCAGTGTCAGTTGCTGTTTTTTTTGCCTGTTTTTGGTTTTTCAGAATATCAGTACCAAACGAAGTCCAAATGCCACGAAACTTTTTGGAGATTTTTTTCTGGACATAAGAGACACTAGAAGCTTCGGGAGAGGGCCAGAAGATAGAGGAGGTGGCCACGAGCCACCAGGGAGCGCCCTAGGGGGGTGGCGCACCCTGGTGCCTCGTGGGCCCACCTCTGCTCCGTTTGACCTAATTCCACCTGTATAAATACTCTAAAATCAGGAAACCAACAGGGGAGTCCATGAAATACTTTTTCCGCCACCGCAAGTCTCTATTCTCGAGAGATCCCATCTGGAGGCCTTTTCCAGCACTCTGTCGGAGGGGGATTCGACCACGGAGGGGCTCTACATCAACCTTGCTGCCCTTCCGATGATGCGTGAGTAGTTTACCACAGACTTTCGGGTCCGTAGTTAGTAGCTAGATGGCTTCTTCTCTCTTTTTGATCTTCAATACAATGTTCTCCTCGATGTTCTTGGAGTTCTATCCGATGTAATCACTTTTTGCGGTGCATTTGTTGGGATCCGATGAATTGTGAGTTTATGATCAGATTATCCATGAATATTATTTGAGTTTTCTCTGAACTCTTTTATGCATGATTGTTATAGCTTCGTATTTATCTGCGATCTATTGATTTAGTTTGGCCAACTAGATTGATTTGTCTTGCATTGGGAGAGGTGCTTTGTAATGGGTTCGATCTTGCGGTGCTCAATCCCAGTGACAGTAGGGGACATGACACGTATTGTATCATTGCTATTAAGGATAAAAAGATGGGGTTTATTCATGCGTGAGTTTACTTTGTCTACATCATGTCATCTTGCTTAAGGCGTTACTCCGTTCTTTATGAACTTAATACTCTAGATGCATGCTGGATAGCGGTCGATGTGTGGAGTAATAGTAGTAGATGCAGGCAGGAGTCGGTCTACTTGTCTCGGACGTGATGCCTATATACATGATCATTGCCTTGGATATCGTCATGATTATTTGCTTTTCTATCAATTGCCCAACAGTAATTTGTTTACCCACCGTATGCTATTTTCAAGAGAGAAGCCTCTAGTGAAAACTATGGCCCCCGGGTCTACCTTTATCATATATTGAAAATCCCAAAAATACCTTGCTGCAATTTTACTTTATTTATTTTATTTTGTATTTTTGTTTGATCTATCTATCTATCACCATACAATTTAATCTTGCAATTAACCGCCAAGGGATTGACAACCCCTTGTTCGCGTTGGATGCAAGGATTTGTTATTTTGTGTGCAGGTGCTGCTAACGAGTTGTTGCGTGATTCTCCTACTAGATTAATAACCTTGGTTTCATAACTGAGGGAAATACTTATCTCTACTATACTGCATCATCCCCTCCTCATCGGGAAAAACCAACGCAGATCACAAGTAGCAGGAAGAATTTCTGGCGCCGTTGACGGGGAGACATCATCAACATCTATCAAGTACCTATGCATAAACTTTCATCTCCTTGCATTTATTTTATTTGCCTTTGCCTCTTGTTTTCATCTCCCCCACTTCTAAAAAAAAAATCTACAAAAATACAAAAATATTTTCCGGTTGCCTTTTTCTTGTTTGCTTCTTTGCTTGCTTGTTATCTTGTTTGCCTAGCCATGATGTCTCAAAAAAATACAAAATTATGTGATCTTTCCAATACTAATAATAATGATTTTATTAGTACTCCGATTGCTCCTCCCGCCGCAAGTGCGGAGACTTGTGATATTAATGCCGCTTTGTTAAATCTTGTTATGAAAGAACAATTTTCTGGTAGTCCTAATGAAGATGATGCATCCCATCTTAACACTTTCGTAGAATTGTGTGATATGCAAAAGAAAAAATATTTGGATAATGATATTGTGAAATTAAAATTGTTCCCGTTCTCATTGCGGGATCATGCAAAAATTTGGTTTTCATCTTTGCCACGAAATAGTATCAATTCTTGGGATAGGTGTAAAGATGCTTTCATTACCAAGTATTTTCCTCCCGTGAAAATTATTTCCCTTAGAAATCAAATTATGAATTTCAAGCAACTTGATCATGAACATGTTGCTCAATCTTGGGAGAGGATGAAATTGATGATAAGAAATTGCCCTACTCATGGTTTAAATTTGTGGATGATCATACAAAAAATTTATGCGGGATTAAATTTTGTTTCTAGAAATCTTTTAGATTCCGCCGTGGGTGGTACTTTTATGGAGATTACATTGGGAGAAGCTACTAAATTGCTTGATAATATTATGGCAAATTATTCACAATGGCATACTGAAAGAGTTCCTACTAGTAAAAAGTGAATCCTGTTGAAGAAATTAGTACTTTGAGTGATAAAGTTGATGCGCTTATGAAATTGGTTGCTAGCAAAAATACTTCTATTGATCCTAATGATGTGCCTTTATCCACCTTGATTGAGCAAAATAATGATCTCGTAGATGTGAATTTTGTCTCGCGAAATAATTTTAATAGTAATGCTTATAGAGGTAATTTTAATCCTAGGCCGTTTCCTGGAAATTTCTCTAATAATTATGGCAATCCCTATGGTAATTCTTATAATAATAATAATAGGATTCCCTTTGATCTTGAAAGTAATATTAAAGAATTTATTAATGCTCAAAAAGTTTTCAACACTATGATAGAAGAAAAATTGAGTAAACTTGATGATGTGTCTAGGAGCATTGATAGAATTATTCATGATGTGGAAAATCTTAAGACTAAAATTTTGCCACCCAAAATTGATATTAATGAAACAACTAAAGCTTTATATGTCTCCATGGATGAGAGTAAGAAAAGAACCGCTATGCTAAAAGCTAAACGAGAATTTTTTTAAAAAAGCGATTCCTCCCGGTTTCTATCGTAGTAATGATGAAGATATTAAAATGATTGGTGTTTCATCTATTGATTCCTTGTTTAGCAATATAAAACTTGATGATGAAAAGGGGACTAAAGAAGAGTCAACTTTAGCTAGAAGGCGTCCCCATAATTCGGAGGGTGAAAATCTTGATGAAAAAATTGATAAAAGTGGGTTTGGAGAGGTAAAAACTTTAACTAGCGATGTGCCCACTCTCTTGGATTACAAAGACTTTAATTATGATAGGTTTTGTTTGATTGAATGTATTTCTTTGCTACAATCCATGCTAAATTCACCCAACGCTTATGAACAAAATAAGGCTTTTACTAAACACATTGTAGAAGCGATGATGAAAGCATTAGAAGAAAAGCTAGAACTAGAAATTTCAATTCCTAGAAAATTATATGATGAGTGGGAACCCACCATTAAAGTCAAAATCAAAAATTATGAATGCAATGCTTTATGTGATTTGGGTGCTAGCGTTTCCACAATTCCAAAATCTCTATGCGGTGTGCTAGGTTTTACCAATATAGATGAATGTTCTCTTAATTTGCACTTGGCGGATTCTACTATTAAAAAGACTTTGGGTAGAATTAATGATGTGCGTATTCTTGCAAATAAAAATTATGTGCCCGTGGACTTTATTGTTCTTGACATTGATTGCAATCCGTCTTGCCCCATAATACTTGGTAGGCCTTTTCTTCGAACTATTGGTGCTATTATTGATATGAAAGAAGGTAATATAAGATTTCAATTTCCACTAAAGAAAGGGATGGAACACTTCCCTAGGAAAATAATTAAAGCACCCTATGAATCCATTATGAGGGCCACTTATGGAATCAACTTGAAAGATAACAATACTTGAAACTATGCATTATGCCTAGCTAGGGGCATAAAACAGTAGCGCTTGTTGGGAGGGAACCCAATGAATAAAATAAATTTTTGCTTTTTATTTCTGTTTTCTTGTGTGCACACAATTATGCTACTGTTATTATTGTGTTTTTATGTTTTAATTAGTGTTTGTGCCAAGTAATGCCTTTGGGGTGATTTGGAAGATAGTATAATTGATGTTGTTTGGAAAACAGAAAGTTTTGCGTCCAGTGCTGGAATTTTAATTCTGTACTGGAGCGTCAGAAAAATCTGAAATTTTTACACAGTATTGGTATATGAATTTCGCACGTTGTCCTAAGTTTTCAGAATTTTTTGAGTTACAGAAGTATAGCTTTTAAATAGATATTTACAGACTGTTCTGTTTTAGACAGATTCTATTTTTTGTTGCATAGTTTGCTTATTTTGATGAATCTATGGATCGTATCGGGGGGTATGAGTCATGGAGAAGTTGGAGTACAGTAGCATTATACCAATATTAAATATGAATCAATTTACTACAGTACCTAAAGTTAAAGATTTGTTTGTTATACTAACGGATCTCATGAAGGTTTTGTTGAGTTTTGTGTGATTGGAGTTTTCAAGTTTTGGGTGAGATCACGATGGATGAAGGAATAAGGAGTGGCAAGAGCCTAAGCTTGGGGATGCCCAAGGCACCCCAAGGTAATATTCAAGGAAGACTGAAGCAACTAAGCTTGGGGATTCCCCGGAAGGCATCCCCTCTTTCTTCTACCAACTATCGGTAATTTTACTTGGAGCTATATTTTAATTCGTCGCATATCATGAGTTTTGATTGGAGCGTCTTATATTATATGAGTCTTTGCTTTGTTTGCTTTTTAGTTTGTCACAATCATCTTTGCTAGACACACTTATTTGAGAGAGCCACACGTTTATCATGATTTGTTAGAATACTCTATGTGCTTCACTTATATCTTTTGAGCTAGGCAGTTGCTCTAGTGCTTCACTTAAATCTTTTTGAGCACGGCGGTGACTATATTTTGAAGAAATATTTGCACTCTCATGCTTCACTTATATCTTTTTGAGAATTGATAATAGTAAGGGACAATTGGTTTTATGCCCCTGGTTGTGTCCCACTCGGCAGGATTGCCCCTAATTTCCAAAAGCCAGCGGTTCTGTCCAACCCACTTTGGTTGTCTTGTGCTTTTGCCCTTTGACCATTTGACCGTCACTTTGAAAACTTCATAACTAATTCATACTAAATCAGAAAAATGCAAATAAGATACCAAAATGTTCGGAAAAACATCACCTATATGTCAATGTCACTTGCATTCATGACAAAAGTGTTGGTAAGTGCCCATCTGAGTTTTAGCTCTTCTCATACCACCATGAACAGTAAAATCTAAAAAAATTCAAAAATTTCAAAAAAAATTGGTGGCAAAGAATGACAAATGTTTTAGCTCTTATCATACCACCAATTTTATTAGATTTTACTGTTCATGGTGGTATGAGAAGAGCTAAAACTTGGATGGGCACTTACCAACACTTTTGTCATGAATGCAAGTGACATTGACATACAGGTGATGTTTTTTCGAACATTTTGGTATCTTATTTGCATTTTTCTGATTTAGTATGAATTAGTTATGAAGTTTTCAAAGTGACGGTCAAAGGGCAAAAGCACAAGACGACCAAAGTGGGTTGGACAGAACCGCTGGCTTTTGGAAATTAGGGGCAATCCTGCCGAGTGGGACACAACTAGGGGCATAAAACCAATTATCCCTAATAGTAATGGTAATTTGCACAAGATATGAATTTGGTCCCAAAGTGATGAATATTCAAGAGGGATATAATAAAAACTTTCATATAGATCATTGGATATGATAAGTTTGATTCCTTGCAATAGTTTTGTGATATGGAGATGATAATATGTGAGTCATGTTAGTAAGTAATTGTGATTTAGTAAGAATATTGGTGTTAAGGTTGTGATTCCCTATGCATGCACGTAAAGTCAATAGTTATGCAACGAAATTATATTCTACTTATGGTGCATTATTCGGTGTTAGTTATGTTCAATGCATGTTTATGACCGTTTTCGCTTTTTGGTTGGTCGCTTCTCAATCTATTTGCTAGCCTTCATTTGTACTAAGCGGGAATACTGCTTGTGCATCCAACTCCTTAAACCAAAGTTGTGCCAAATGAGTCCACCATACCTACCTATATGCGGTATTTCCTTGCCGTTCCAAGTAAATTTGCATGTACCAACTCTAATTTTTCAAAATAATTTTCCGTTTTGTGTGCTCATACCACTCATGAAGCGGTAGGGGGTGGCCAATATTTTCCATGCTAGGTGTGTTATTCTCATGATGAGTGTTTATTCACTTGTCATTGCACGAGAAAGTGGCAAGGTATTAGGGATGCCCAGTCCCGAAATGAAAATAATAATAATATGATGATAATAATGAATTCCTTGGAAAGTGTTGGTATGGAAGGCACCCGTGGATACGGCTAGCCATGGATTGTGAAAGAATGGTGGAAAGGAAATAAACTTTATTTTCTATTTGGGAACCGCCTATAATGTGTCTAGCATGGAAGATATTGGGAATTCTCGGTCGTTTTCGTTGACAGGAAAAGCATGCCTCTCAAAATAATTTTATCTCTCTAATTTAATCCTTGAGCTCTGGCACCTCTACAAATCTCTGCTTCCCTCTGTGAAGGGCCTATCTATTTACTTTTATGCAATTTTTATTTTTTTATTTTGAGTCTCCATCTTCTCTTACAAAGCACCAACTAGAGAGCACTATTGTCATACTTGTGCATTGTATGTAGCTAATATTGAGTGTGTTTCATGAATGGATCAATGATTGAGCATAATGGGCTAGGGATAGCTTTCTTTAGCATTGATATTTTGAAAGACATGGTTGTTTGTTAGTATGCTTGAGTATTTATGTCTTCATGTCAAATTATAGACTATTGCCTTGAATCATTCAAGTCCAAATGTCCATGCTACAAAATAAAAGAGTATATGATGAATATGATAGGTAGCATTCCACATCAAAAATTATGTTTTTGTCATTTACCTACTCGAGGACGAGCAGGAATTAAGCTTGGGGATGCTTGATACGTCTCCAACGTATCTATAATTTTTGATTGTTCCATGCTATTATAGTATCAATCTTGGATGTTTTATATGCACTTACAAGCAATTATATATCATTTTTGGGACTAACTTATTAACTTAGTGCCCAGTGTCAGTTGCTGTTTTTTGCCTGTTTTTTGGTTTTTCAGAATATCAGTACCAAACGAAGTCCAAATGCCACGAAACTTTTTGGAGATTTTTTTTCTGGACATAAGAGACACTAGAAGCTTTGGGAGAGGGCCAGAAGACAAAGGACGTGGCCACGAGCCATCAGGGCGCGCCCCAGTGGGGGGTGGTGCGCCCTGGTGCCTCGTGGGCCCACCTCTGCTCCGTTTGACCTAATTCCACCTCTATAAATACTCTAAAATCGGGAAACCAACAGGGGAGTCCACGAAATACTTTTCTCTCCGCCGCAAGTCTCTGTTCTCGAGAGATCCCATCTGGAGGCCTTTTCCGGCACTCTGCCGGAGGGGGATTCGACCACGGAGGGGCTCTACTGTTGGGGAACGTTGCATGGAAAACAAAAAAAAAATCTACGCACACGCAAGATCTATCCATGGAGATGCATAGCTGCGAGAGGGGGAGTGTGTCTACGTACCCTCGTAGACCGTAAGCGGAAGCGTTAGAACAACGCGGTTGATGTCGTCGAACAACTTCACGATCCAACCGACCGAGTACCGAACGTACGGCACCTCCGCGTTCAGCACACGTTCAGCTCGGTGACGTCCTCGACTTGTTGATCCAGCAAGACGGTGAGGTAGTGGATGAGTTCCGGCAGCACGACGGCGTGGTGACGGTGATGGTGATGCTATCTCCACAGGGCTTCGCCCAAGCACTGCGAAAATATGACCGAGGGACGGAACTGTGGAGGGGGGCGCCGCACACGGCTAAGACAATGTTGTGTCTTGTTTGGGGCGCCCCCTCTCCTCTATTTATATACGTGTAGGGTCTTGGAGTAGAAGGAATAGTGCCACGTGAACAGTACCACATGAATAGAACCACGTGAACAGTACCACGTGAATAGTACACATGTGGACTTGGACTCCAAAGTCCAATCCTATTCCTACTAGCACTCTCCTTTTTTTCCTTCCCTAGCTACGTGGGCTTTTGAGGACTTGGTGCGCCTGGCCCAATAATGCCAGGGCGCCTCCCCTTAGCCCATGCCAGTCCTTGGGACGTGGTGGACCCACTTGTGGACTTCCAGACCCCTCCGGAATCCTCCGGAACCTTCTGGAAGCTTCCCGGTACAATACCGAAAAAACAGCACCTTTTTCCGGAACCCAAAATATGACTTCCCATATATAAATCTTTACCTCTCGACCATTCCAAGACTCCTTGTGACATCCGGGATCTCATCCAGGACTCCGAACAACATTCGGTTACCAATTCACATAACTCATATAACACTATATCGTCAACGAACGTTAAGCGTGCGGACCCTACGGGTTCGGGAATGATGTAGACATGACCGAGACGCCTCTCCGGTCAATAATCAATAGCGGAACCTGGATGCCCATATTGGTTCCTACATATTCCACGAAGATCTTATCGGTCGAACCGCAATGACAACATACGTAATTCCCTTTGTCCGTCGGTATGTTACTTGCCCGAGATTCGATCGTCGGTATCTCCATACCTAGTTCAATCTCATTACCGGCAAGTCTCTTTACTCGTTCCGTAATACATCATCCCTTAACTAACTCCTTAGTCACTTTGCTTGCAAGCTTCTTATGATGTGCATTACCGAGAGGGCCCAGAGATACCTCTCCGAAACACGGAGTGACAAATCCCAGTCTCGATCCATGCCAACTCAACAGACACCTTCGGAGATACCTGTAGAGCATCTTTATGATCACCCAGTTACGTTGTGACGTTTGATAGCACACAAGGTATTCCTCCGGTATCCGGGAGTTGCATGATCTCATGGTCGGAGGAACATGTATTTGACATTCAAGAAAGCAGTAGCAATAAACAGAACGATCATATGCTAAGCTAACAGATGGGTCTTGTCCATCACATCATTCTCCTAATGATGTGATCCCGTTATCAAATGAAAACTCATGTCTATGGTTAGGAAACCTTAACCATCTTTGATCAACGAGCTAGTCTAGTAGAGGCTCACTAGGGACACGGTATTTGTTTATGTATTCACACATGTATTTAAGTTTCCGGTCAATACAATTCTAGCATGAATAATAAACCTTTATCATGAACAAGGAAATATAAAATAATAACAACTTTATTATTGCCTCTAGGGCATATTTCCATCATCTACATCAACCTTGCTGCCCTTCCGATGATGCGTGAGTAGTTTACCACAGACCTTCGGGTCCATAGTTAGTAGCTAGATGGCTTCTTCTCTCTTTTTGATCTTCAATACAATGTTCTCCTCGATGTTCTTGGAGTTCTATCCGATGTAATCACTTTTTACGGTGTGTTTGTTGGGATCCGATGAATTGTGAGTTTATGATCAGATTATCCATGAATATTATTTGAGTTTTCTCTGAACTCTTTTATGCATGATTGTTATAGCTTCGTATTTATCTCCGATCTATTGATTTAGTTTGGCCAACTAGATTGATTTGTCTTGCAATGGGAGAGGTGCTTTGTAATGGGTTCGATCTTGTGGTGCTCAATCCCAGTGACAGTAGGGGACATGACACGTACTATATCGTTGCTATTAAGGATAAAAAGATGGGGTTTATTCATGTGTGAGTTTACTTTGTCTACATCATGTCATCTTGCTTAAGGCGTTACTCCGTTCTTTATGAACTTAATACTCTAGATGCATGCTGGATAGCGGTCGATGTGTGGAGTAATAGTAGTAGATGCAGGCAGGAGTCGGTCTACTTGTCTCGGACGTGATGCCTATATAGATAATCATTGCCTTGGATATCGTCATGATTATTTGCTTTTCTATCAATTGCCCAACAGTAATTTGTTTACCCACCGTATGCTATTTTCAAGAGAGAGGCCTCTAGTGAAAACTATGGCCCCGGGGTCTACCTTTACCATATATTGAAAATCCCAAAAATACCTTGCTGCAATTTTACTTTATTTATTTTATATTGTATTTTTGTTCGATCTATCTATCTATCACCATACAATTTAATCTTGCAATTAACCACCAAGGGATTGACAACCCCTTGTTCGCGTTGGATGAAAGGATTTGTTATTTTGTGTGCATGTGCTGCTAACGAGTTGTTGCGTGATTCTCCTACTGGATTGATAACCTTGGTTTCATAACTGAGGGAAATACTTATCTCTATTGTACTGCATCATCCCCTCCTCTTCGTGGAAAAACCAACGCAGATCACAAGTAGCAAGCAACAGCATGCCATGGAAAAGATTCAAAAACTGCTAGACAAAAGTGATGACCTGTTGGACGAGGAAATAGATCATAGTCAAGCTTTGTCTGAGGATCTCAGACGGCTTAAGTCTCAATATGACGAACTTGAAAGTCGTCATGTGTCCCTCTCAGCCGAACATGAGAAGTTGTCCTATGAATTTCTTCAAAGGAAGCTAGATCTCGAGATGCTGAGAGCGTCTCATGATGATCTTCAAAAAGAAAATGATTCACTTCTCGCTCAATAGATCAGTACCGCTCAGGAAGAATTTGATGCACCATGCCTGAAATGCCTTGAACGTGATAATGCAAATTCTTCAGCTGAATGTTCAAATTCTTCTGTACTTTCAATTGCTTCAACTGCTACGGTGGCCACTAACCCCTCACTTGAGGAAGCCACCGGTGATACTGATGAAAATGCAGGGCTGGAGGAATTGTATGTCACTGGCATGTACAAAAGCCTCAAAGGGCATCAAACCCTGTGTGACGTGCTCAAAAAGCAAATTCTTCACAGAAACCCTAGGAAAGAGGGTATTGCTTTTGAGAGAAAGCTCAATGCTGATGGTTCGTATTGGAAACCTGAGCAGTATCCCAAAACCACATGGGTTGCTGCAAAGGGACCTCCAATAGATCCATCCACTCTATCTGGCTATACTTGTGATTCTTCATATTTTTCAGATGAGTCATTTGACTCCAACTATAAACTATTCAAGAATCAGAATGGTGAAGTCTTTGCCAGATTCATTGGTACTAACTGCAGGAACGGTCCACCTGTGAAGAAAATATGGGTTCCTAAAAGCCTTTTGGAAAATCTTCAGGTGAATGTCATCATGACGCCACCAATGAAGAAGAAACCTCCCAGGGCAAATTCTTCACATGGATCAAAGTCGTCAAATGGACGAAGATCCACTTATGGTCGTGCTAATGCCTCTGTTATGCAGGGAAACAAACAGAGATCTGATGAATATGTGCATTATTCTTCGAACCACTATGTTCACAAATCATCGAAGAATTTCTCTACTTATTCATTTGAGTACTATAACCCTCCTGTGAAGAGAAATGCATATTCTTCAATGCCAAAGTTCTCCATGAATGCACTTCGTTACATTGCTTCTCAGCCACCCATTCAGATGTGGGTGGTTAAGAAGAAGAACTAATCTCTTCTGCAGGGTCAGGTCTTCAGACAACTGAAATGTCTGATGAATTTGCTAAAGACCTGACAAAGTGCATGTTGGGATGCAGGCTAATCACGATGAAATGAATAACTCATTTCACATATCCCTTATGTTGCTAAATATTATTCCTTGATGAAATTGTCTGACGAAATTGATCATCATCATATTCTTCACTTTGAAGTATATGAACTTGTAAGCCAGACTAATGCTTCTACAGGATGACACACCCTCAGCCACTGAATGGGTCTTGGATAGTGGTTACACGAATCACATGAATGGAGATAGTAATCTCCTCACAGATGCTCCCCTTACTTCGTCTCATCTGAAGCATATCACATACGCTGACAAAGGAAAAAGCAAGGTATTGGGTCTAGGTAAGGTTGCTATCTCAAAGGATCGACACATGGAAAAGGTGATGCTTGTCGAGTCCCTTGGATACAACCTTATGTCTATCTCAATGCTTTGTGATCTTGATATGATTGTCATCTTTGGCAAATATAGATGCATTGTGCTGTTGGAATCTGACAAATCCAAAGTCTTCGAAGGCTTTAGGAAAGGTGATTTGTATATTGTAGATTTCTCACTAGGTCCTCAACCTACCATGTGTCTACTGGCAAAAGCTTCAGAGTGCTGGCTATGGCATCGACGTCTTGGACACGCTGGCATGAGGAATTTGAGCACACTCGTCAAGAAGAAGCACATCATTGGCGTCAAAGGCATCAAGTTCGTCAAAGATCATTTGTGTGGTGCTTGTGAGTCTGGAAAGATGACCAGATCCAAGCATACGGCTAAGACAATCATGACCAGTAATTGTCCCTTTGAATTACTTCATATGGATTTGTTTGGTCCCACACATTATGCCACACTAACCAATGCAGCATCTCTCTACGGATTCGTCATTGTTGATGACTACTCTCGTTACACCTGGGTGCACATCATTTCCTACAAGACTGAAGTTCAGGATGTCTTCAGACGATTCTCCAATCAGGCCATGACGAATTATGGTCTCAAGATCAAGCACATCAAGAGTGACAACGACACTGAATTCAAGAACACAGGCGTCGACGACTATCTTGATGAACTTGGTATCACTCATGAGCTCTCTGCTCCCTACACGCCTCAGCAGAATGGAGTCATGGAGCGCAAGAACAGAACCCTCATCGAGATGGCGCGTACTATGCTTGATGAATATAAGACACCTCGTCATTTCTGGCCTGAAGCAATTGACACTGCATGTCACATCATCAACCGGGTATATCTTCACAAATTCCTCAAGAAGACTTCATATGAGCTCCTCACTGACAAGAAACCCAATGTGAGTTATTTCAAAGTCTTTGGTGCTAAATGCTGGATTAGAGATCCTCATCACAGTTCTAAATTTGCACCGAAAGCACATGAAGGTTTTATGCTTGGTTACGGAAAGGACTCGAACACCTTCAAAGTCTTCAACTCCTTCACCACAAGGTTGTTGAAATACTAGATGTGCGGTTCGATGAAACTAACGGCTCACAAAGAGAGCACCTACCTCCTGTGCTAGATGAAATGCCCCCTGAGGAATCTATCAAGCTTATGGGCACTGGTGAAATCGTGCCTAGTGAAGAAATAGCTGATGAAGAAGTACTTATCCCCCGTCATGAAGAAACTGCTAATCCTGAAGAAAATGATGCTGAGGATTCTGCACGGCAACAACAACATCAAGGCCCTCGTCCAGCACATCCACGAGTGGCAAATGAAGTGCATATTAAAAAGATCCTCGACAACATCAATGCACCTGGTCCCCTCACTCGCTCAAGAGCTTCACATCTAGCTAACTTTTGTGGGCATTACGCGTTTGTCTCTATTTCAGAGCCCACCAAAGTTGATGAAGCATTTCTTGAACCGGAATGGATTCAAGAGGTGCAAGAGGAATTGCATCAATTTCAGCTCAACAACGTGTGGGAGCTTGTCAAGCGTCCCGATCCATGCAAGCAAAACATCATCGGCACAAAATGGATCTACCGCAACAAACAAGACAAAAACGGCCAAGTGGTGAGGAATAAGGCCTATCTTGTAGCTCAAGGCTACACACAGGTTGAGGGTATTGATTTCTATGAAACATTTGCACCTGTTGCTAGGCTTGAAGCCATTTGTATATTGCTTGCATATGCTAACCATCATGATATCCTCTTATATCAAATGGATGTGAAAAGTGCATTCCTCAATAGTAAGCTTGAGGAAGAAGTATATGTTGCTCAACCACCAGGTTTTCAGGACCCAAAGCATCCTAACAAAGTCTTCAGACTCAACAAGGCTCTATATGGCCTCAAGCAAGCCCCGAGGGCTTGGTATGATACACTGAAGGAGTTCCTAAAGAAAAAGGGTTTCAAGCCTGGTTCACTTGACCCTACTCTTTTCACAAAATCTTATGATGGTGAACTGTTCATATGCCAAATATATGTTGATGATATTATCTTTGGTTGCACTAGAAAAAGAAATACAGTGACGAATTTGCATATATGATGCAAGAAGAATATCAAATGTCTATGATGGGGGAGCTGAAATTCTTCCTCGGACTTCAAATTCGTCAACAACGAAATGGCATCTTCATATCTCAGGAGAAATATCTCAAGGATTGCCTGAATAAATTCGGCATGCAAGATTGCAAAGTCCTCAAGATACCAATGCCAACAAATGGTCAATTATGCTCTGACGAAAATGGTAAAGATTTCGATCAGAAGGTATATCGCTCCATCATTGGTTCGCTGCTTTACCTATGTGCATCTAGACCAGATATTATGCTTAGCGTTTGCATGTGTGCCCGCTTTCAAGTGTCACTGAAGGAGTCACACCACCAGGCTATGAAACGAATTCTTCGATATTTAGCTCACACACCAACGCTTGGATTATGGTATCCCAAGGGCTCATCATTTGATCTTGCTGGATATTCCGATTCTGATTATGCTGGAGATCGTGTGGATCGCAAGTCAACATCAGGCACATGTCATTTCCTCGGTCGATCTCTTGTATGTTGGTCCTCAAAGAAGCAGAACCGCGTCTCACTTTTCACTGCCGAGGTTGAGTACATTGCTGCTGGCGCCTGCTGCTCTCAGTTACTATGGATGAAGCAAACCCTCAAGGACTATGGCATCAACGTGAAGAAAGTGCCACTCTATTGCGACAATGAGAGCACCATCAAGATCGCCCACAACCCAGTGCAACACTCAAGGACGAAGCACATTGAGATTCGTCACCATTTTCTTCGTGATCATGTGCTGAAGGGAGACATCGTCATCAACCACGTGAAGACTGAAGACCAGCTTGCTGATATCTTCACTAAGCCCTTGGATGAGAGAAGATTTTGCATGTTGCGGTGTGAGCTAAACATCCTAGAATCTTCGAATGTCCTTTGAAAAGGACACACATCCTAACGCTTATGCATTTTTGATGACTTTGATGCACAACACACGAAGTAACGTTTTTCTTCAATCAATGAAGACTAACCCTCTAAGTGTGAAGAAATTAATGAAGAACTTGATTCTCAGAACCCTACGCCAATTGTACGCGGTGTCTGAAATCATCATAGTTCTTATACGGTGGGTAACGCCACCACCCACTTTTGACTTGCATGAATTTGAGTTTTCTTCATCATTTCCAATTTCGTCAAAACTTTTCAAATTCGTCATTTGTGGTTGTTCTTCATCACTTGAGTTAATTCTTCCTATTCATATATATTTGAGTTTTTCATGTTCTCTACAACATTCACATATTGCTAATTCTTCATGTTGATTTTCTGTCTATGTGAATGTGATCGGACCCTCACCCCTCTATGCTAAACTCAAACCAATCTGTTCACAATCTCTTCATATGCGTTCTACTTGACACCGTTCAAAGTCTTCACTGTATCCTTGTCAGATGAAGGAATTGCGAACACCTTTTAAAATTTTCTAATCAATTTTTGGCGGTTGCCACAGTAACCTCATCCCGCGCATCCGACGTGTGGATAAGCACACTCAAAATGCATGTGTGATGCGTGTCGCAGAAATGTGAAGAGCCAGGGGCTTATCCGTCCAAAAGTTTCGGACCACTCAGTTTTCACCGCGCCTATATAATGGCTTGACCTCGTCAAACCTAAGTTCATTCACTCTCGCGCCCCTGTCGCTCTCAAAACCCTAGCGCCGCCACTGGAATTCATCATCGTCGGAGAGGAAGAGTTTCACTGCCTCGACTTCTTCATCGTCGTACTCGCGCCGGCCGCGGATTTCTTCACCTCCGCCGCCGCCGTAGCTGTCTTTCGTCGCCAAGTTAGGGCACGAAAGATCTGAGCTGATGATTTCTTTCGACTCGTCGTCCAGTTCATTGAGTTCATCCTTGGGGTAATTAAAATTTATTTTTACTGCCCAAGTTTGATCTATTTACTGCCTCAAATTCTTCAAGTGTTGTTTTACCACTTCTTTCCAAATCTTCAGCACTTCCTTCTGGCCAGTCTTGGTTATCTCACCTAAGTCACTCTCAACTCATAGATTCCTCAGTTATGCAAATTGCTTCAATCTGTACAACCCTGGAATCTAAGTCAAGAACACTTAGTGAATTTCTTCAAGACGATAAGGGTCATATTCCTCAAATAGGTCTAATTTTGAAAATCTCTGAGAACGCGTGTGACTCTTCCGAATTTCCTCGCAACTATACTCTGTTCACAGGTACCCATGTCTGCAGACGAATCTCTTGGTTCTCATCAAATTAATTCATTTGCAGCATTGCTTGAGGAAAATCTCCAGACTTCTTCAGAAACATCAAAAGTTCAAACTCCTCAGTTGAAGAATATGGCGAATGACAAAAAGCCTCAGAAGGGAGGCAAGAGAAAAGAGGAACATACAACATTCAAAATCCCTGATGACATTTATGCTGGATACTGCACGCTAGATGAAAACATTCATGGCAAGGAAACAAAGGAACAGCGCAAGACGCGCATGCAGAAAATCAAACGCAGGTGGGCTTATGAATGGAGGGCATACAGATATGTGACTCCAAAGTATATGAAGGAATTCGCTGTGAAGCCCCCTTGCGCCAGACCACCTCTAGCTCCCGGTCAAACCGCAGATCCAACGAGCATCAGATCAGGTAAAGAATTTCCCAAAGAGCGGGCAAGGCGACAAGCCACCTTACAGAGGCAGGCCAAGAAGGCTGTTGAAGAATTCTACAGGGCATCAAAAGCTTCACAAGATGCTGGTGCAGGCTCCAGTGCTAGTGCACCTAAGAAATCAATGCAGAAGAAGCCAGCTCAAAAGCCTAAGCCCTCGGCTGATGTGCCCTCATGGCCAAAAGCTTCAGCTCCAAAATCTTCAATGGCAAAATCTTCTGCAAAGCCCTCAGAGCTCAAGCCGTCATCATCAAAGGCTTCAACACCCAAGGCACCTACTGCTCCAACTACTTCAACACCTCCACCAGCCACAGAGTCGTCAATGGCTGCTGCAAGAGCTTCAGCGCCAGTTGTGTTGGCATCATGTCAATGAACTGAAGGCTTTCAAACAGCCACAATCGCTGCATCAAGTGCCTCCGCGTCTGGGCATATTTCTTCAAATGTGCCCCTACTGAAGAAGAAGGCCACTGCTGGCCGTGGTACAAGGCCCAGCCCAAAGAGCAAGGTCATAGTGCCTTAGGCTGATGAACAGGGCATGGCAGATGAAGACGAACTTGCAGAGTATGTTCAGAGAAGAATGGAGGAGGCCGCTCGTGCCAAGAACACCACAGTTCCCTCATTTCTGAGTCCAAAGAAGATTCTTGACTTCATTGATATTTGGTGTCAAAAACCAGATACTTCTCTTGATGATTTGAATCTGCCGCCTGGACCAAGCCATGTCTTGTCTGCTTTCATCCTCAATGAGAAGCACAAGATTGATAAAGCTAAACTTGTGAGAAAAGAGATAAAGAAAAAGCAGAAGGAGCTCAAGGACCACATGCTCACCATATCCCCTCAACAGATGGTTGTGATGCAAACAGAAATTCAGCGTCTATCTGAGGAATATGATCGACATGCTGAGCATTGCTGTGGAGTGAAAGACAGATTCATCACCGCCTCTAACAAAGTGGTTGATGAACATAACAGAAGGAAGGCTGCAAAGTTTGGCCAAGCACCTCCATCAAGTTCCTCAGCTCCTCCGCAACCCCCTCAAGCCAGTGAAACCATACCTTCACCTCCTCCGCAAGACCAAGCCAGGGCAACTGCATCAGTTGTGCCTGAAGAACCTGCCAGGGCAATCTCATCGGTTGTTCCTGAAGAAAATACCAGAGCAACTGCAACAGTTGTGTCTGAAGAAATTGCTCCACCCAGCACCTCAGCGGCAATGACAGATCAGTCTTCAGCTTTGAAGCTCATTACATTTCCTTCTGCATCAGAAGTGAAGAAGACTAAAACTGCTGAAAAGAGAAAGGCATCAGAACCCCATGCCATAGAGAATGTGAAGAAGTTGAAGACGGCACCAATGTCTTCAACTGTCCCAATTGATGCCATTCCTATCTCATCAGTACCCCCAACAAGGAACATGGAAGAGTTCCAGATTGTTCCATTCGGTGAGGATTATATAATCCCACCTAAAGACGATGCTGATACCCACTCTGCTGCTTCCACAGAACAGGTAGATGAAGAAATCGAAGTTGAAGTACAATCTTCACTTCCCTTGGTATCATCGCCCTCAGTGCTGATGACTGAAGGACCAACAACTTCGCATCGAAGCCAGGAAGAAACAGATGAGGACGTGGATGTGGGTTCCACTACCCCAGTGATACATGATGACTTCTGGGATGCCACACACCCAAACTCACCCCTCACCACTCCCCTCACTCAAGTGCCTCAGTCACCAGCTGTCACTGAGGAGATTCAAACTACGTCTGAAAGTCAACAACCGTTGCTCCAGACAATCAGTGAAGAAATTCTAGCTGCATCAGCTGAAGAAATTGTGCAACCAATGGTCACTGATGACATTGCACCACCACCCCCTCAGCAAGAAGATCCAGCTCCCTCAGCCGATTCAGAAACAGTACCGGAAGCAACAGCTGAGGAAGTTGCCAAATCTCTGGCCCTCACAGATCCCAATGATTCTGAGCTTATTCTTCAGTTTTATGCCACTCTGCATCTGTCAGGAGAAGTTGATGATATTCACTCATGGGCGATTAACTGGATGAGTGAGAATACACACTACAAGGCTCCATCTGATGAATTACTTTGAGCCCTTCCCGTTGATCTGCCCTCTGCTGATGCTAGGAAAATCTATGAAGAACCTGAGTTGCCACATCATCTGATGAATGTACTGATGACACCGCTGGATGAAGGAGAAGCACTGTTGGTGATATTTCCCAGCATGTAGACCCGGCATGATGGTAACCCGGTCTTAGAGCAGACTCAGCGGGTCATCTCACTGCAGGGCTAAAAGATACTCGACGGGCCGGCTTGATGGAGGCCCAGTAGGAAAGGCCGGCTCAGACTGTGGGCCAGCTCGAGAAGAAGATGCTTGGCTTCAGGATTGCCTTGGAGATCAAGTAGACTTAGAGTAGGAGACGGGTTGAGATTACGACCCAGACTCTCATGTAACCCTAGGGCTCCACCTGTTATATAAATGGGGGCGCCTAGACCAGAAAGACTAAGTTGCAATCTCTCGAAAGCTAGGTTAGCGAATCCGCATCCTTGTAATCAAGATCCACAGCAATATAATCAAGCAGGACGTAGGCTTTTACCTCCACTGCGAGGGGCCGAACCTGGGTAACTCCGTGTCTTCTCGTTCCCGATCAACCCTGTTAAGCTTCCACACTCGTGCGATGGCCTCATCTCCAAGTCCTTTCACAAGGGCATCTGTCGTGTCAAAACCACGACAGTTGGCGCCCACCATGGGGCCTACGCACAGTGGAGTTGAGTTCTTAGCGGGATCTCTCCCAGGGTTCGGGAAGTACGCGGTTGGCATGATGACAAAGAGCCGCCGCGGGAAGTTCTACATTGACGACTCGTACTAGGGCCCCGACACCGACTCAATTGAGTATGGGTACCGGGTCCCCTTTGGCAAGATCCATACCTTCATCGGCGTGATCGGCGAGTCGGCCGCCGGGTTGGAGGACGTCGCCGGCGTCGAGTCGGCGCGCCGCGCTGGTCCGAGCCAGGCAAGACCCGGCCCATCACGAGCCGGCCGGAAGCATGTCTTCATAGGGTTCACCCAAGGGGTGGCCTTGTTAGAGAACTCCCTGTCTGGAGATGATACGCTCGTTCAATCTGACGGCGAATCCTCGACGGGAGAAACCGAGTCGATCCGTCCCCTATACGATGGAAGGCTGGGATATCCTGACGAAGCCTTTCCAAACACCCCTGAGCCACCTCGCTTTGCCGCGGTCTACATCGCGGGTAGACAAGATCCTGACCCGGCCGATCCAGCGGCGGGACAGAACAACACCCTGGCCGGCTCAGGAGGAGCCGGTGCGACAGCAACCGGCTCTCAGAAAACCAAAGTGCAGGCGCTTGCGGACTTGATGAACACGCTGACAGCCCTGTTGGCCGAGCCAGTTACTGTGGAAAACACAGCAGCACGCAACGCGGAGATCACAAAGTGTCGTGAGCAGATGGCCAAGATCCAAGAGGACATCAATGCAGAGAACACACACATGGCACAGGCGCAGGCCCGGCTTGCCGAGGAGAGGCAGCGCCTGGATGAGGAGACGCATTACCTGAGCTGCCGACAGGCCAAGTCAGAACTCGTCCACCGAAGGCGTCATCAAAGCCGGCTTCCGGCTAATCTCGAGCCGACTCAGCTGTTCACCACACCGCCGGCTACGACGAACCCGGGGGCTGGAGTTGTTCCCCCAGGAGGGCCGCCTTTGCAACAGCCGGTTCAACAGCGGGAGCCAGCCCAGCAGCGTACGCCAGATCAGCAACAACAGCCGCCATCTCACCGGTTCCAGACTCCAATTGGACACTATTCCAACCTGGTCGATAATGTGCTGGCAGCAACCCACAATTTGGCGGCTATTCCGATAGAGGGGGACGGTCCGATTCAGGCGAAGGCCAGGAACGCTATTGCGATGCTCAAGATAGCAGTAGTATAGCAGGCCAACTACTCTCATAGCCAGCATCGGCTTCATTCAACTCCTCACCAGAGCCATACCAGGAGCCAACATCCAGAGTCGCCGGTGGTCTCCAGCAGCGCACACCGCAGAAGAGCCGCCCAACCGCTGGCGGAATAGCACCGGCCCAGGATCCCGAACGCACAGGATATTGTGGATGCTGCTCGGGCTCTACGAGCGTTGGAGGAAGAAAATGCGCATGCAGGGCACAACCCGCCGGCGCACGACAACCTACCAACGGCACCCGTCCCGCCCAACGCAACCCAGACGGCTGGCCGGCCTGGGGGCTTATCAAGCCGGATGATTGGAACCCCTTGTTTAGTCCCAGCGCTGCGAGATGCGCGCATGCCCCGGATTTTAAAGGTCCTCGCAAGGTTCCTAATTATACAGCGAATCTGGAGCCAACCGAGTGGATCGAAAGCTACGAGCTGGCAATGGACTTGTTGGGCGCAAGTGAGTCAGTATGTGCGCGTTACCTGCCTCTGATGTTGGAAGGCCCCGTGCGCACTTGGATGAAAAACCTACCGATGAATTCTATCAACACATGGCAGGAACTGAAGGAGCGCTTCGTCAAGAATTTTCAGGGAACCTGTAAAAGGCCAACTACAATTGTTGATCTTGAGCGTTGTGTTCAGCGTGACGATGAGTCGGCGCATCACTGGGCTCGCCGGGTTGCGGAAGTTATACATAGCTCAGACAGCATCTCGGCCGCACAGGCGGTGCTCGTTCTGGAACGAACATGCAAGTTTCAACCCCTAGTCCAGAAACTAGGGCGGCTCAAGAGAAAAGCCCAGGATATGGGCGATCTCATGGATGTCTTAACCCGGTACGCGGAGTCTGATAATACCAAAGATCCACCGTCTGACGAGGAAAAACTGGCAAGGACAAGAAAGGCGGTGGCAAGGGCCACCAGCAGAACAATGGTAATGGGCAGAACAACAGCGGTGGTAAACGCAAAAGTTATGACGGTGGCTCCGATCTGGTGGCAAATACAAATACGGGTAACAAAAGTCAGCGTCAGAACAACGGTTCCAGGAGGCAGTCCTCTGGCAATTGCCCTCTCAGCTTCGAGGAAGCTCTCAAGGGTCCATGTCCAAAACATAGTTACAATGGTAAGCCGTCCAACCACTCCTGGGAAAATTGCAACATCATGCAAGAGTTCTCCAGACGGGTCTCCCAGAACCATCATAACGGGGGTGGCAATGGCAGACAACCCGGCAACCAGGGACCCGGCTTCTCTGGAGCCGGCTCACAACGGCCCTTCGCAGGACCCGGGTTCCAAGGGAACAGTGGCCAAAGCGGCGGGTTTCAGGGGGCTGGTAATACTGGAGGCGGCAATCACAGAAGCAATCAAGGAAACCAGCATCAAGCCGGTCAGTCAGGGTTCCAGAGTAATCCGAAGCAGTTGAATAGTGGGCAGTATCGTGTCTTCACCACTAGTACCTACAAACGTGATAGGAAGGTGCAGCAGCGAGCCGCCAACTTGGTTGAGCCGGCAGTCCCGTACTATCTCAACTGGTCAGAACAGCCGGTCACGTGGAGCCGGGCTAACCATCCAGTGCTCCTTGATCACCCTGGCCACTTAGCGCTGGTAGTGGCACCTCAAGTTGGCGGTTACACATTAACAAAAGTACTCATGGACGGAGGCAGCAACATCAATATTCTGTACTATGACACATTCAGACGTTTGAATCTATCTGATAAACAGCTGACCCCATCCTCTACAATTTTTCATGGCATCGTTCCTGGCAAGTCAGCTTATCCCATGGGAAGAATATCCCTCGAGGTGGCCTTCGGCTCAGAGGAAAACTGGCGTTTTGAATTTTTGTCCTTTGAGATGGTTAAGCTTAAAAGCCCATACCATGCTTTATTCGGCCGGCCGGCTTACGCACGGTTCATGGCACGGCCATGCTATGTTTATCTGAAGTTAAAGATGCCAGGACCAAGAGGAACCATCACAGTTGAAGGTAATCGGAAAATCGTACTCGAGTGTGAGGAAGGAGATGCACCTTACGCCGAGACGGCTTGCGCTGCAGAAGAATTGCGGTATTATAAGGACAACGTTGACCCGTCCGACAGGACCTCCCTGAAGAAGCCCACGACGGAGTCAGACCCTTTGCTCAAATTCAAGTCAGTCAGAGACACCAAGCAAGTTGATTTCATCCCGGGCAATTCTTCTGAGCAATTCACCATAGGGGCAAACATGGATCCTAAATAGGAAAGCGCGCTCATCGAGTTCATCCGTGAGAACCGGGACATCTTTGCATGGAAACCTTCTGACATGTCGGGTGTACCAAGAGAACTTGCTAAGCACTCCCTCAATGTGGATCCCAAGTTTAAGCCAGTTCGCCAGTATCTCCGTCGCTTTAATGAAGAAAGGCGGAAAGCTATTGGTGAAGAAGTGGCCCGACTCCTAGCTGCCGGGTTCATCGTGGAAGTCTTCCATCCTGAATGGCTTGCTAACCCAGTACTTGTTCTGAAGAAAAATGGGACTTGGCGGATGTGTGTTGATTACACAGACCTAAATAAGGCTTGTCCTAGTGACCCCTTTGCCTTACCCCGTATTGACCAGATCATTGATGCTACGGCGGGTTGTGAGTGTTTATGCTTTCTGGATGCTTATTCTGTTTATCATCAAATCAAGATGAAGTTGGAGGACCAGGAAAAGACGGCTTTCATCACACCCTTTGGAGCCTTCTGTTATACAACCATGCCATTTGGTCTGAAGTGTGCACAGGCGACTTATCAGTGTTGTGTCCAAAGTTGTTTCCACAAGCAAATTGGGCGGAATGTTCAAGCTTATGTTGATGACATTGTGGTTAAATCTCGCAAGAAGGAAACCTTGTTGGAGGATCTTAAGGAAACATTTGATAACCTCCGTGTCTAACAGATGAAGCTTAACCCGGAGAAGTGTGTCTTTGGTGTCCCTGCAGGAAGGCTTTTGGGATTTCTTGTTTCCGAGCGTGGCATTGAAGCTAACCCGGAAAAAATCAAGGCAATCACGACCCTGGCTAAGCCGGCAAATCTTAATGCCGTGCAGAAGCTGGCTGGGCGGGCTGCGACACTAAGCCGGTTCATAAGCCGGCTTGGGGAGAAGGCAATCCCGTTGTATCAATTGCTCAGGAAATCAGATAACTTTGTCTGGAGTGATGCTGCAGATCAGGCTTTCGAGACCCTAAAAAAACAGTTGTCTGAGCCACCTGTCCTTGCTGCCCCCCAAGAGAAGGAACCTATGCTGTTATATATTGCTGCCAACAACAAGGCTGTAAGTGTTGCAGTTGTTGTAGAGCGCAAGGAGGAAGGCAAGGAATATCCAGTTCAGCGCCCCGTGTATTATATCAGTGAAGTACTAACCGAGTCCAAGCAGTGATATCCGCATTGGCAGAAACTGGTCTACGGAGTGTTTATGGCTAGTCACAAGCTGAAGCATTACTTCCACGGGCATCCAATCACTGTGGTCAGTTCAGCACCTCTGGGGGACATAATCCAGAACCGGGAAGCCACAGGCCGGGTTGCTAAATGGGCCATTGAGCTCGGTCCACATCATCTCCAATATGTGCCCCGCACTGTAATCAAATCTCAAGCGTTGGTGGATTTCATTAATGATTGGACAGAGTTACAGGCTCCCGAAGAGAAGCCCGACACGACATATTGGTCCATACATTTCTATGGCTCGAGGCAGCTTGAAGGCTCGGGGGCTGGAGTTGTGATCACTTCCCCACGAGGAGATAAGTTCTGTTATGTTCTAAGACTTATGTTCCCTTGTACTAACAATGCAGCAGAATATGAGGAACTGCTTCATGGACTTTGGATGGCCAAGGAGATGAACCTGAGCCGGGTCAGGTGTTTGGGCGACTTAGATCTGGTAGCCCAACAGGTTTCTGGTACATGGGATTCTAAGGATCCCCTTATGGCGGCTTATCGGCACGCAGTCACCAACATTGCTGGACACTTCAAGGGTTATCAAGTTGATCACATTGATCGCCGGCAGAACAAGGCAGCAGACGCACTCTCTCGCTTGGGTTCTCGGCGCAAGCCGGTGCCACCCAATGTCTTCTTGGACGTGTTGCATAACCCGTCTGTCAAGTTACCAACAGAGGAGGACTTAGCTATCCCTGACCCGGAGGCGGCTCTAGTGGCTGTTGTCCATGCTATACCCGATTGGACAGTCCCCTACTTGGCTTATCTAAGCCGGGGAGAACTTCCAACAGAAGAAATCTTCGCTCGACAGATCGTCAGATGATCTAAGTCTATGACTATCGTCAATGGCGAGTTACATCGGCGAAGCGTCACTGGTGTTTTTCAGCGTTGTGTTTCACCTGAAGAAGGCCGTGCAATTCTCAATGAGATTCATGCTGGTGATTGCGGTCACCATGCTGGCTCAAGGTCACTTGTTGCGAAGGCTTTTCGACACGGGTTTTACTGGCTCATAGCTCACGCCGACGCAGAGGACATTGTACGCAAGTGTGATGGTTGCCAGAAGTATGCTCGCTAGGCTCATGTACCGGCTCAGGAATTGCGAATGATCCCGATAACCTGGCCTTTTGCAGTCTGGGGGCTCGATATGGTTGGACCCTTCAAACTTTCTAAGAACAAGCATACACACCTGTTGGTTGCTGTGGATAAGTTTACCAAGTGGGTAGAAGCAGAGCCGGTTAGCCGCTGTGACGCTGCCACAGCCGTCAAGTTTCTTAAAAAGCTGATATTTCGCTTTGGCTATCCGCACAGTATCATCACTGACAACGGAACCAATCTTTCCAAAGGAGTCATGAAACAGTTCTGTCAACAGGAACACATCCGGCTTGATCTTGCTTCGGTGGCGCATCCTCAGTCCAACGGACAGGCAGAATGAGCAAACCAGGAGTTGCTGCGTAGGATTAAACCCCGGCTCATGGTGCCCTTGCAACGCATGCCGGGGTGCTAGGAAGAAGAGTTGCCTGCAGTACTCTGGAGCATATGAACTACTCCCAACAGGTCAACTGGCTACACGCCGTTTTTCTAGTCTATGGTGCAGAAGTTGTACTTCCAAGCGATATTCGTCATGATTCCCCTTGAGTGGCGGCTTATGTGGAATCAGATAATGAGCAGCCTCGCCAAGATGCTCTTGATGCTCTGGAGGAAGAGCGCGACCTTGCCGCATCCAGATCAGCAATTTATCAGCAAGACTTACGTCGCTACCACAGCCGTAGAGTTCGAAGCCGTACTTTTCAGGAAGGGGACTTAGTGCTCCATCTGATTCAAGACCAGACAGGCATGCATAAGCTTTCACCACCTTGGGAAGGGCCCTTTGTGGTCAGCAAGAATCTCAACAACGGGTCATATTACCTGGTTGACATACGTGAAGCAGATAAGTCACGAACTTCTGAAGAGGAGACAAGCCGGCCCTGGAACATTGCTCAACTCCGGCCATACTACACCTAAGTCATCGACTGGGTCATATCTTTGTACATACCTTCTATCGTGTATATGCCTATTTTCGATCAAATAAAATAAAGATCGGCAGCTCTGTATAAGAGAGTTTTGTCGTTTCGCCTCAAAGTTGTGTGTTGGCTCTTTATTTGTTGATCTTGGTTATTTGGGGGCTTCCAACTCAATTGAGTTTAGCTTACAAAACCCTTTAACCTGGCGAAATGCCACAAGTTGGTTAAACCTGCCTGTTAGCAAGATGCTACTCCAAAAAAGCGGCCCGGCGTACGCCTGACGAGTCAATCACAAAGGTGACCCTAAATTCATCAGAGTTAAAACACTCGATTGGTCGCGTGAGAGCCGGCTTTCAGAAAGCGAGGATAAACCAATAGGCCAAAGTGCGAGCTTCATGAAAGCAAATTCAGACTTGAGCTTTATAAGCCGGTCTTTCAAGTTGTGTTTTAAAAACCGGCTTGTTACAGTCATGTTCTCTTTTCTGCATTTAGTTCATCTCTGCATGCATACATACATTCATACATGGCATCTACCTTAGTTAAGATTGATCTGTTATTACAAGCACTAATGTGATATTCATTACTCAAAAGTTGTTGCTATCTGTGATAGTTATCGCCTGTGCAGAATCACTCTTGTTGCAAAAACCGGCTCTTGAGGCCGAAAAGAGGATTCACAATGACAAGGCGTCCACAAAATGTTTATACAGGCAATAGCAGCACAGTGCACGATGGCACTGGCATCAGACAGTTTTGGATACCAAGTCATTACAAGTCACCCATCGGGCTGCAGACTTAAAATAGTGTTTTTCCAAAATCCTACTGCAAAAGAGGGAAGAGCCGGTGTGCGCCAAAGTTCACAATGTTGGCAGCTCAAGAAGCGTTTGGTCCCGGCTCTTCACGGTTGCCATCATCCTCTGCCCCTTCCTGGCTTGTGGATTCGTTGATCGACCACTGAATGGAGCGCAAGGCTTCAAACATTGCATCGGCGGAAATCACGGAAGAAGGATCAACTTCAGGAGCAAAAGATTGCTTACACGCACGACTAAGAGCCACCGGTTGAGGGTTTGGTAGCTCAATCCACTCGTTATCTTCTGTATATCCGGCCTGGTACCTAGACAAGTCCACCTCTTCGGCAATGGCAGTGGCGGCAACTCGGGTTTCCTTTATGCAGCGTCTGAAGTCCATCTCAGTAAATGGGGTGTCATCTACATTGAATTCCGGATACCTGCCCACAATCTGAGCCGGATCCAGTTCTGACACGTAGGCTTTGGCACGAGCAAGAACTGTTAGAGCACCAGCGCGACAAGCCGCCTTCTTCCATTCTTCAAACCACTTAGGCACAATTGACAGTTCCTTCAACATGTCAGCAATCAAATGTGGCGGTGTCTTAGTATTTTTCGCGGCCATTACGCAACGGGAGCCACCTATGTACAGCTGCTCCATGAAGGTATAAACCGCCTTCAATTTCACCAGTGGCTGCTACACAAGGGTTTGGTTCTTACGGCCTTCAAAGATAAATGTGCGCGATCAGTCAAGCCGGCTTAGCATATTAAGTTGGTATAATTGACTCATGGCAGTCTTGTTACTTACTGAAGATGGCTTTGCACATGGCTGTGATATGGCCCTTTAGAGTGGTTAGCTCTTGAGTTACCGGCTCAAGTTTGCCCTCGGCCTCTTCAGCACGCGCAGCTAGGGCGGCTCTTTCTGCCTCGATTTCTTTCAAGGTGCTCCTCACAAGGAGCAGAGACTTTGTGGCTTCTGCAGATACTTCTTTAGCTTCTTTACGCAGCTTCTTCTCCTTCCTTGCTTCCTTCCGGAAGAAGGAAGCCTGAGCCTCCACTTGATTCAGCATGTCCTGCAAGGCAGTTTCAGTTATACATCATATAAGCATGTCCCGAGCCGCCCTTCCGGTCGACCCGGCACACGGGGGCTACGTGTTTCAGCGCTTCATCTACAACAGCAAGTCCCATGAAGATGCAGGCATTCCACATGGCACTTGGGGGCTAATGCATAATTCGATCTATCTTACTAGACATGAAGACCAGCCCGTCATAGTATGACGAGCCGGCCCGGGTCACCTATTGAGGTTATGCATGCAAGATAAAAGTATTGAAGTCCCGGGTCATCATCTGATAATGACCCGGCCCTTGGGGGCTACATATATATATGTTTCATGGCAGAAGGCGCAAGTTACCTCGTATTTCCGCTTCAATGAAGAAATCATTGCAATTTCGGTGTCCCGGTTTTCAGACAGCCGGGTCAGCACAGCTTGGTGCAGGGCATTGACATCTTGATCTTCGAAGGCAGAAAAGTCAAGAGCCGCCTTCCCCTTGTTCTTAAGCGGCGGCTCAGCCTTGGCAGGAACCTTGGCAAGAGCAGTGGAGGCTTCCGGTGGAGCAGTTTGCCGCTCACTGGTCACCACCACTTCATCTTGAGCCGGGGCCGCGGGCTGCTCTTCGGGTTGTTCTTCAGTTAAAATCTCTCTCTCCTGAGCAACAGGAGAGGAAGTGTGAGCTGGGCTCGCAACAGTGTCTTGGAGCGGTGGGCTGTTATGAAACGCCGGCTCGTCCTGGATGTCCAGGGTGGCAGCTATCTCTTGCTGGGAAGGACCTGTTGGAATAACCGGGTCAGATGACCTAGCGGCGGCGGTTTTCTTCTTAATGGCCTTGGCGCTGTATGAGGAACAAAGTTATTCAGTTACAAGATAACAGGCAAGAAATCATTATGTGATACAGGAATAATCAACGTGCTTACCCCGGGTTAATGTTGAAAGCCGGCGCCTGGGTAGCGCTTGACTCGTACGAAGAAGGGGACGTCTGATAGGCCGAGTCATTTAAATGTAAGGGTTCCTTGAAATGACCAGCTAGAGGAAAAGAGGGAGTTGGACTAATAAGCACCTCTGTCCGCGCTCTACGGGATGGCGGCTCATTTGGAAGCCCGCCACTCAACTCTCCTTCACTACTCCGGGTCTTCCTTTTGGAGGTTCCGGCGTGCTGTGTTTTCTTCAAAATAAATTGGGGATCCAAGTGAGCATCTTGATGTGAAAAAGGGACTTTACGGATGGTAACCCGGGGTTTCCTTCGGACTTTGCGGATTACAGCCCAAGTTTTCTTTCGAACAGGTATTGGGGAGTCAGAGTCTGAGGAGATCAAAGTTACCTCTGGCTCGACGGTGTGGCTAATTTCAGCTTCTTCCTGTGAAGAGTCGGCATCAGCAAGCTGATTAAAAAGGTAGCCAAGGGAGTCAAGTTCTACCTCATTGTCTTCATCGTCGTCTAGGTCTTCCTCATCGCTTTCCCGAGGAGGAGTAGGGTCTTGAACTTCAACCCGCCACCAATCATCGTTCTCTGTATCATGACGGAATGATGAAATTGTGACAAGGATAAAGCAGTACTGGCAAAATGAAAAGTGACAAAGGCGGCTTACCTCAGGAGCTGCGTTGTTGGCGTAGAATGGGGCGAGTCCCACTAACTTGATGTCATCCCTTGTTTCACCAAGAAGTTTCTTGGCAAATTTCAAGATGTCCTTCTCCTTGAGATTAACCCCGCTAAATCGAAGTGGGTCTTCGTGGTGGCCGGTGTAAGTATGCATAATCCGGGTCCTAAGGCTGAGTGGCTGAATTCGCCACTCAACCCAAGTCCGGGTCAGATCAACGCCGGTGAGACCATGAGCAATCAATGCATTCATCTTTGGGTACAGGGGCTTCAGATTTTCCCTCTCTTCCCTGGAAGCAAGACCTGGGAAGGCTGCATTGGCGGCAAGCCGGTTTGCCCTGTAACCCGGCAGTGGGTGTTGCCCTTCGAGGGAGGTGTCCTTGCAGTAGAACCAGGTTTTATGCCACCCTTTGGGGTGGCTGGCCGTCTTGGCGTTGGGGAAGACGATGTTCTTCCGTCGTTGGATAGAAATTCCACCAAGTTCAATACTTGGACCATCCTTATGCTCTGTTTGGCGGTTCAAATAGAAGAATTCCCGAAACAAGCTAATAGATGGCTCAAGCTGTAGATACACTTCACAGAATACTTGGAACTGACACAAGTTGAAAATGGAGTTGGGGGCCAAATCTTGAGGCCTGATGTTGAAAAATGCAATACATCCCTGAAAAACTTCGAGCCGGGAGGACGAAAACCCCTTGAAACATGATCAGCAAATATGATGATCTCGTTCTGGCCGGGTTGAGGATGAATTTCTTCTTCAGGGGCTCGCCATGAAATTGCTTCTTTAGCTGGCAGCAACCCAGAATCTACCAGGGCCTGCAGACTAAGTTCAGACATGCTGGATTTTGCCCAGTTAATGATCTTGGGCTTGGGAGCCATTGAGTCAGCTGCTGTGAAAAGAGAAGGTGTCATAAGCTGGCAAGGCAAGAGTTTGGTTTGCTATAAAGATGGACACGAGCCGGCAATTGAGATACTTGGTCGGGTTACAAGAAAGGAAGCATGCAAATTCCGGGTCACGGTTCTTAATCACCATAAGCCGATACAAGTATTTGGCATGATTTTTACAAGTGTCGAATATGGTTTGTGCTACGAGTCAACAAACAAGTTTCGACGGGGTGACAAAATCCTACGGATCTAAAAAAATGGATAAAAGTGGAAGAGTAAAAACTAGGTACGTTCCTCGCGTTATGAGAAGAAGGGCAATGGGGTCTGTCTAAAACAGTACATCAGATTTACCAACAAAGAAGATGTTACGGAGCGACCGTGTGAGTTTAAAACGAAAGGGACCAAAAGCATTTTGGGTCTACAGCGGTTGTGGCGAAGAACATGGAAGAACAGTGATGAACTAGTAGCAATGGAGAAGAGAACTTACAGATTTGGAGGTCGAGCTCGAGGTCTTCAAGGTGCGGCGGATGCGGCCGCGCGATGGGGAATGGCTCCGACGACGAGGTGGAGATGCGACGAGGTGCTGGCGCCGGTGGCGATGAGCTCGAACGGGCACGGCGGCATCACAGAAGAGAAGAAGATGAGGAGCAGTAAAAGGGGAATGGGGAAGACGCCGGTCTATTTATAGTCACGGCGGGCCCAAAGCGGCATGCGCGAAACCCCAGGCGGCACAGTGAATAGTGGCTAAAAGAGCTTCTCGATTTTCGCACCTAACGAGGCGATACAAATCTGTTCAAGATTCCCTGTGACGTCATCTCGGATTTTGTGGAGATGGAGTGTGACATCATGAGGAAAAGGAGATGAAAAATGCCAAGTCTGAAGACACAAAGAATGACCCGACATTTGTTTAACTCGGGAAGTTATGCTTGATAAGGATGGTGCTCCAAAAGGCCAGCTTGCAAAACAATTTGTGGGTTTATTTCCCTGTTAATGGTTTGTTTTGTTTCAGGATGGAGTTTAACATGAATGAATTCAAGTCAAACTGAGGGCTAATGTTGGGGATATTTCCCAGCATGTAGACCCGGCAGGATGGTAACCCGGCCTTAGAGCAGACTTAGCGGGTCATCTCACTGCAGGGCTAAAAGATACTCGACGGGCCAGCTTGATGGAGGCCCAGTAGGAAAGGCCGGCTCTGACTGTGGGCCGGCTCGAGAAGAAGATGCTTGGCTTCAGGATTGCCTTGGAGATCAAGTAGACTTAGAGTAGGAGACGGGTTGAGATTACTACCCGGACTCTCATGTTACCCTAGGGCTCCACCTGTTATATAAAGGGGGCGCCTAGACCAGAAAGACTAAGTTGCAATCTCTCGAAAGCTAGGTTAGCGAATCCGCAACCTTGTAATCGAGATCCACAGCAATATAATCAAGCAGGACGTAGGCTTTTACCTCCACTGCGAGGGGCCGAACCTGGGTAACTCCGTGTCTTCTCATTCCCGATCAACCCCGTTAAGCTTCCACACTCGTGCGATGGCCTCATCTCCAAGTCCTTTCACAAGGGCATCTGCCATGTCAAAACCACGACAAGCACCGAGAACAACCTTCCTTGTGAAGGATCTACTTTTTGTGCCACGTACCGTGTATCGGATCTTGGCCAAAACCCTCAGTCCCATCAAAGGCCACAATTCTGAGACTGAAGAAGTTGTTGGCATCATGAAGAACCTGCTATTCAATATCATTAATGGGATTCCCATTGACATCCATGATTTCTTCATGAGGACTTTGGCGACTGTTGCTCAATCACCGTTTGAATTGAAGCCTCATGAATCTTGGATCATGAAATTCATCAGAACAAGGTCTTCAATCAACTATCAAGCAGATCGTCAAAATCACCTTTGCTTCATGCCAGATGTGGAAATTCTTCCCAGCACAATTGCTTCAGTTCCTGGCAAAGGCAAGGCTGTAATTGATGAAGGAGTTCGACCTCTTGATGGCCAATTTCGTCAGCCCGTCTCACAATCCACAGGATATGACTCGTCAAGTCAAGACACTGACGCAAATGCCACTAAGCAAAAGTCTCAAGGTGAAGCTCCCCGTGTGATGACAGATCGTGAGCTTCTCATTAGCCTTCATCAGAAAGTGGATCGCAACCATGACTGAGTTAAGCGTCAGTTACACGCCATATTGGGCAATATGACTGTGACGCAAAACTCTGTGCGCAAAAATCATTATTATCTGCATGAGATCTTTGACAGAAGTTGGGCCATTCTCTCACATCTGAAGACCCCTGAAGAACTTGAAGAAATGGAATTTCAAATGAACTTTGATTGGGCCAATCCGCCCAAGAAGAAGTTCAAGAAGGTTCAAGTTCCTCCAATGGTTCCCAGCTCAGTGTCTCCCTCTCGAGCTACTGACGAAAATGAGGACATTGAAGACACCGCTGCAGGCCCTTCTTCAACCCGCGACCCCGACGACAATGCTGGCGCTCCCTCGACTGCTTCATGATCTCCTTCCTCATAGCGCGTTAGTCCTCAGTTTCGTCTCCTTTTGGTCATGTGATGACAAAGGGGGAGAAATTTGAGTGTTAAGTCTTCAAGCGGGTAAGATAATACTATGGGGTGGTTTATTTTGCGAAGTTGCAACTCTTGTGTTCATTCGATTTGCTCTTTGAGAGTTGTAACTTAAACTGTTGGTGGTCTGACTCTTCTCTGTGATGGTTTATCTGCATGTATGCTTATGCTCTAATTCCTCAATATTATGTGTGCATGCATGCTACATTTTGTCAGACACCAATTTTTATCATGCAATCAAATACTTCAATATCTTATGATCATGCATGACTGGATTCCAAGATATAGGGGGAGATCTCCACAATTTTAACCTGCCATGTGCACTTGCAATCAAAAGCAAATTCTTCATATGCACATCTTCAGGGGGAGTTCCTCAATATCTTGTAACCAATGTCTTCATATTCAGTACTTACACTTCCACTATTTTATTCCCGTTGAAAACTTAACTGATTTGTCATCAATCCCCAAAAAGGGGGAGATTGTAAGTGCATCAAGTGCCCCTTAGTGGTTTGGGGGTATTGAAGACAAATAAGTTAAGGGACTAATGAGTTTGTGAGTGTACACAGGTAAGAATAGTCCCTGAAGACTTGGTTTAATCACGGAAGTCGACCCCTAAAAATGTATTTCTTCAAGTGAAGAATTTGGTACGGCCTATGAAGAATTTGATGTGAAGACTTGGAAGCTTGAAGACTTCGTTTTCATAGTTTCTTTTCTTCTTATTTGAGTCATAGGAAAAACCATACTGTCAAAGGGGGTCAAGGTGAAACATATTTCTTACTTCAAAGCGATGCTCAAAACTAAACAAACCTAAGCCGCTTCGAGTGAAGCCTTTGGAAATCTCCGGAACAGCTGACGAATTTGACAGTGACAGTGACGAGGTTCATCTGGTCTCTGACGAATTTGGTCAGGCTGAGGAGTTAGGATTTCGCCAGTGCGATCTGCCTATTGTGAGGAAATAGAGTGCCCCGACGAAATTGAGAGCTTAATTTCCGACCGTTGCTGCACCGCGTGCCAGCTGTCGAGTGGATTCTTATCCTGACAACGGTCATGTCTGAGAAGGGCATTTATGACATTTCATGTCAGATTGCCTCTTGGCTATAAATAGCCGCCCCCCACAACCACTAGTTGGTTGGCTGCTCTAGAGAGAACTTGACACTTGTCATTTGAGAGCAACCCTTCCTCTGACGACTTTGTGAGAACCCAAGTGAGGAAAAACCAACCAGAGCCAAAGTGACTGAGCATCACTGAAGAAGTTGATCTGTGTGATCCGATGCTTGTTACCTTTGAGGACTGTCATTCCTCCAGACGGTTAGGCGTCATGTTCTGAGCACCCAAGAGTAATTGTGGTGTGCCGGTGAACAAGTCTGTGAAGGTTTTGGAAGTCTACCTTGAAGACTTATCACGAGTGATTGGGCAAGGTCTAAGTGACCTTAGCTCAAGAGGAATACGGTGAGGACTAAGTGTCCTCCGAGGTAAGACTCAGCCGCCTCAACCAGACGTACAGTTGATACAGCAACTGGAACTGTTCTACCAAATCGTTGTGTCTTCATCGAGCCCAACTGGTTTCAAATTCCTCACTCCTTTACCTTTATGCATTTCCGCTGCTGAAGAACTTGTGCTCTACTTTTCTGATGAATTTGAACTGAGGACTTTCATTATGTTGTATATCATTTCTTCAATTCATCTTCCTCATGCATGTCTGCTTGTATGACTACTTGTTCGTCACTTGTTTGTATTTCCTTTGCATGCTAGTTACACCTGTGTCGATCTAGTTTCACTTCTGTTTCTATTTCGTCACTCTGATTTTCGTCAAAATCTTCGGAGTTTGACGAATTTATAAAAATCTCCCATGCACCCCCCCCTCTGGGAGTTAACCTGCGCTTTCACAAGGCCAATAAAGGAGGCTTAATTTCATAAGATTCGACACTAGTGGTGGGTGAAGCAATAGGAGTACTAATGAAATCATTGTTATTAGTACTTGTAAAGTCAGAAAGTTTGGTATTTCAGCTAAAGTAGACATGATATAACAAGCTAAAACAAAGGGTGTATAGGTGTTGTTTTTAATCGTTTTGTGGTTTTTGAATTTTTATTTAACAAGCAAACTAACGGTAAATAAAAAGTAACTAGGCAAGATAGATAATAAAAAAGCAAAGTGGTAATGTGTAGGATCTATAGTTATTGAAAGAAACTCCCGACAATGGCGCCAGAAATCTTGCTTGCTCTCTCGTAAGAGTGGTTGGGTGACACCCAAGTGTAAGGGTGATGTAACCTAGCAATAAGTATTTCCCTCGATTGAGAAGCAAGGTTTATCGAACCAGTAGGAATTTCTTCTGCAACAACTAATCCTCAGTACCTACACACAAAACATAAAACAGACTTGCCCCCAACATTTGAAGAAGGTTGTCAAGCTTCTTGTCCTGCTAGTTACAAGGATAAATTGTATAGTATGGTAGAAATTAATAAATAGATAAAATAATAAAATGATACAACAAAGAAGGTAAATAATAACGTTGATTGCAGTAATGAGAAAATAGAACTGGAGCCATAGCATCACTAGAGACATGTCTCTAAGCAAGATATATGTGTTGTGGTGAACAAATTACAGTTAGACATCGATTAAATTGCAATATTTATATTTATGACTATGATCATTCATGGCATAATCTTGTATAAGCATTACGTCCATGATACGTAGACCATTATCCAACTGCATCTACAATCTACTCCACCCAAAGACCGCCATCCAACATGCATCTTGAGGTACTAAGTTTATAATAAACAGAGCATTGCAATAAGCAAGATGACATAATGTAGACAGTAAAACTATCATCCAAGTGTGATAAAGAAACCATCTTTTATCCTTAGTACCAACAATACAATACGTGCTCGTTCCCTTTCTATCACTAGGATGGATCACCTCAAGATTGAACCCACTACCATACACAACTCCCTCTGAAGAACTACCCATCAAACTTGGCCAAAGAAGACAAATAGATCGAGGAGCATATATGACTACTAATTATGTAGTAAAGAAACCATAAGAGATTCAATGTAATTTAATGAACAATCTTATCATAAAGTGACAATTCGTCATATCCCAATAAACACAACACCGTACCGATTACATAATATGGATCCCGATCATGTGAGGTAGCTCACCGGAACTTTGTATTGCATCACGAGGGAGAGAGGTTGCTAGCTAGCTACTACCATGGACCCAAGGTCCTAAGGAAACTAGTCACACATGGTCATGGTGGCAGCAAGGTTGATGAAGATGGCTTCGGTGATGGATTCCCTCTCTGGCAGCATGCCTGAACAGGCCTCTAAGTTGGATCTTCCCGGAACAGTAACTTGCGGCGGCGGAAAAAATCACGAAAAAATTGTACTGAGGGTTTTGGAAAATATGTGAATTTGTAGCCAAAGATGGGCGTAAGGCGGTGCCGGGGGCGCCAGACGGCCCCACCACGCCACCCCCTGGTCCATGTGGCCTGGCATCGTGGGGGCTGTGGGATGCCCCCCGGGTCCCTCTCAGGTGCTTTATGAAACCCTCTCCTCTTATAAAAAATCATCAAAAATCTCCGGGGGTTTTGGAGGTCCATAGATACCGGTTTTATGTAAAACCAAAAACATGCATAAAACAACAACTGGCTCTGGGTACTGAATTAATAAGTTATTCCAGATAAATAATATAAATTACTATAAAATTATCTAAAAGAGGTATGATAATAACATGAAACAATAAAAAATTATAGATACATTTGACACATATCAGTGCCCAAACTCGGACATGGTTGCTTAAGAACTACAAAATAACTTAGTACATAATCAAAAAATCAAAACTTAAAACAAAGATCAAAATCACTTAGCTCCTCGGCAACGGCGTCAGAAAAATCTGGAGAGCCTACAAATGCTTTAGTTGTGGCATTTTTGAAGTAAGAGTATCAGTCACACATGGAGCCCATGAAATGGTCTTGATTTCTTGTAAAGAATTATTATGATGTGCCTGCAAGTTAATGGTGGTCTGAAGCAAAGCAAATAATTTTATTTAACATATAGCGTTAGGCCCTTCAGCAATAATAAAAAAAGAAAAGAATAAGACAGTTGACAAAGGGTCCTATAGTACAAAGCCCAGACTTGATTTGTCTAACATCTCTATTATTAAAGGGGATTGTGCACGTAGTCCTGGTTGGGAAGCAACCATTAATACAAAAATAATTTGAAAACCAAGCGCCGAATCAATTTGGAAATCAAGCTATTAATGCAATTAATTATTCAGATAGTTAATTACATATGCAATTAATTAGGTCCATTTCAATAGATATTTTCTCACACATAATCAATTTGAAACCTGAGTCACTAATGCAATTAATTAATTAGGCGACAGTTAATTATGCCTGCAGATAATTAGAATTGCTGATTTTTTTTCAATTAGACACACAATTAATTAGGCTTGCACATAATAGTGGTTAATTATGTCTCCAATTAATTAACTAGGCAGGCAGTTAATCACATCGAATCAATTTGAAAACGCTCGCAGGCGAGGACGGCCAGTAAGCTCTCGGTGACATAGCCGTCCAGTGCTTGCCAGATGCCAACATGGACCACGACCGCCATGCGCTCGCGATATGGGAGACCAAATGGTCCTCAAGATAGATGGCGATCATGCTCTGCAGGACGTCCACACGCTGAAGGTTGCCGAAGTGTTCGCGGGGGAAGACAGCATGTGCTCGAGGACGAGGTTGACGGTCGTGCGCTCGAGGACGACCAAGCGCTGACGGTTGAGGGCTCGACAGCGCCTTCGAGAACGACGGTGACAACAGAGGACAATCGGTTACTTGCCATCACTCCTAAATATTCTTTTATCCCGTAGCAACGCACGGGTATTTAGCTAGTAGGCCTAATTAAGCAATGATGTATCCAATTATTAGCTGCAAATTGCAATCAGCACACCTAATTATTAAGTGGCAAATAGCATTATGTCGCACATCGAATACCAACAACTTTATTCGAAACTCCACCCAACAGTTAAATAGTGTGCCAAATCGAATAAGATCTCGCAGGCCGGATGGCATTGCACACTAGAGAGTAGGCTCCTGGCGTGAGTAGACTCGATACTATATACGTGCATTCATTTAGCGTATTTGTAGCCTAGCACCACGATGACACCACTCATCTCACGGGTCTCGCAGCAGCGCCAGGGGGACGGTCGGACGGAGCTGTTACGCACGTTAGCAGCTGATGAAACGTGTGTTGGCCGGGCGTACATAGTTTGCCTCGCGCGCGGATGGCTACGGACAGGTCACGATTCACTTTTCCTTCTATAAAAGGAAGAGCACCCGCCTCCCCCTCCCCTTTGTCCTCACTCCACGGTCCACTCTCCACACACATCACACTCCGCGAGAGCCAACACCGGTCTGCGAGGGAGAAGAGGCCATGGCGAGCGAGCGCAATGGCGACGGGGGCAAGGAGCGCGCGGCGGGGAACGGCAACGGCGGCGGGGGCGTGTCCTTGGAGATGCCGGAGATCAGGTACACCAAGCTCTTCATCAACGGGGCCTTCGTCGACGCCGTCTCCGGTGCGTGCCTCCGGTGCGTGCCTACGCATCTCTTTTCTCTCTCGTCTTGCGTACACATGTAGTATGATCTATCAGAGCCTCTCGCCTTGGTAATATAACATTGGCCGGATCAGTGCTGGGTTATCCCAGGAAATTGCTTGGAAGCAATTAATGGAGGCTACGAAAATATATTTGCGCCCCTTTGGTGGTTAACTAAGGCGCAATCTGAAAGTTTACTGGCACATCTTGGTCTAGCATCCCCCGGTCCGCCTCCCCTCCCCTCCGCCTCCCCCGGTCCCCTCCGCCCCTCCCGATCTCCTCCGCCTCACGTCCGCCTCCCCTCCCCTCCCGCCGCTGTCGGATCCCGGCTGGGCAAAGCCCGTGCGGGGGGATGATGGCGGCGGCGGGGCGTCCCTCCGTCGCGGCTTGAAGGCGTGGCTGTGACGGTGGATCTTGAGCAGGCGCCTCGGGACGACGTGTGTGTGGCGATGGCGCCGGTCACGCAGCGATGTGACCTCCTCTACCTTTGGCTGTCTTCATCGTCGGTCCAAAGGGATCTGGTCGGTGGGTGTTGCCTCGCGGTGGCTTCCCGGCGGCGGATCAACTGGAGGAGGAGATGGTGGCCTAGCTGCTGAAGTGGGTGAGGATGCCAACATCGGCGGCGGCGCTCGTGGGTGTCGTTTTCCTCGTTGGAGGCGATGGTGGGGCGTCCCTCGCTCCATTGTTTCCGGGGGAAACCTCAGATCTGGAGGAGGCTACCATTGACGGCGGCGCCCGTGGGCGTCGTAGCCCTCGTTGGAGGCGTTGAGGGGCCTCCTGGATCGGATGATGGCGACGTCTTCGTCGTCACCCCCGTGGGGGCATCATGTTTGGAGACATTCATCGGCTGGACGGACATGCGGGCGGCTTGGTGGTTGGGCGTCGGTAGGTGGTGGAGCGGTGCTTCATCCTACACATCAATGGCGGCGGATCTCGGCGGCGTGGCGCAGTGGAGACTCGGCGTCCGATGGGTGGCGATGGACTCGCGCAGGAGGACGACGCTGTCTGGTGTCGTGGTGACGTCGATGGCAGAGAGGCCTGGCAAGGTCGATGCGTTAGTATCTGATCTGGGGATGGATCGATGGATGAAGGAGGTGACGGCCCTTGCAGCGTGCGCATGTGGTGCCCACTGAAAGTGCGCCAGGCCGGTGTGTAACCCAGTCCAAGTATTGTGGCTTGGATGGGGCATCCGGCATTAGATGTTAGGTGTTGGTGCGATGTCTGTTTGGTATTAGGCTCGGACATTCGGCACCCCTTCATCACGGGGATAGGAGTAGCGACAGGTGTTGCCAAGATAGTGGCTTCAGGCTTACTGATGTATTACCTTATAAGGGCTTTGTGAATAATTAATAAAATGGCTGCATGCATCGCCCAGATGCAGAGGCCGGGGGTACATCCTTCTTTTCAAAAAAAAAAACATCTTGGTCTAGCATGTGTTGTAGGCTTGGCTCGTGGTTAGCTGAACCGGGATCCTGAATTATGAATACTCTTATCAAGCGTCAAAACCTCAAAGGGGGCAGTATTTGACGCTGTTCACGACGCACAGTTCTCGGGGAACATGGCATGCCCGCGACCTCGCGTCGCGTCGTTTTTCACGGGCCAGCAAAGCGATAAGATTATTCACCGTCTAAGCGGAACCCACGGAAGTAACATGGTTAACTTGTTGTAAATTAAGAGAGAAGAAGCCACAAGCTAGCTAGAGTGACGGGGTGCTTAGCTTAGCTAAAATAATGTCCCCTAGTTCTATAGATAGAGCATAATAAGGGTAGAAAGTACGGACGCGGACGAATGGTCCTGGGGACATATGTCCCTGGTATCCACAGCGTGCGAAGTAGCTTCGTGATCCGTAGGTAAAGTAGTGAAAAGGGAGATACGACTGGGCACTGAGATGGTAATCGGACTATACACTAGGCGAACAGTGCGATACAGACTGCAGTGCAGGAGCAAACAGAAACAAACAGAATCTAGTACAGTAACCGGAGGCTATTCCTGGCAGGTGCCGATAAATGCCAACCTTCAGAACACGGCAACTTTATGTGGCTGGTGGCTTATGTCAGTATCCTGTCCCCCGTATTATAATGTTTGTTTTATGTTCGCTTGAAGATAAGTACAGATAGTGGACTGGTGGCCCGTGTGTGATTTAAGCAAATAAGACAGATATGTAAGAAATAGAATTTCTTTGTGCAGTTAAATAAGTTGTTTAAGAGTTTTTTTTAGTTGAGTTGTTCAAGAGTTAAATATATGTGTACCATGGTTGTTCTTTTTTTATCACAGTGGGGTTTAGGCGAAAATACAGTGCATTTTTTTAAAATACTAGACACACAAAAGGAAGATATCTTAAATTTTGTAATTATTTTGTGGTGGCTACATGATGCCGTTTCTTTAGATGAAATCATTTTAATCTCGCGTTTTTGGAAATAAATTTGGCTTTCTTTTGTAGTTGTAAGAGTCAAAAAATTATGAAACTTTTTTGGAAATAAATTTGGCTTTCTTTTGTAGTTGTACAAAAAGTTTGGCGAAATAAAAACTCCCTTTGACTTCCGTGTGAAAAAAAATCATAATTACAAAAAGAGACAAAAAAATCTGAAACTTTTTTGGAAATAAATTTGACTTTCTTTTGTAGTTGTATAAAAAGTTTGGCGAAATAAAAATTCGTGTTGACTTTTGGGCGAAAAAACAAAATCGACACCATATACATGTTACTATTCACACTTTTTGTCCTCGAATTTTTTGTTTTTCATCACCCAAAAGTCAATGGGAGTTTTTATTTCGCCCAACTTTTTATACAACTACAAAAGAAAGTCAAATTTATTTCCAAAAAAGTTTCTGATTGGACAGAGGGAGTAACAATTATTAGGAGACTGACCTTGTACAGAAGAAGTCTAAAACGGTGTTAGATATTGTATTTTGTCAGTAGTGAATAAATTTGCATACATAAATTACGTGTTTTAGAGAATAAAAACACTGTTAATTTGTAGTACAGTTTGTCAACACAGAGAAAGAGACAAAACTGTGCATATGTCAGGGAATGTATTTACTACTAAGTTGTTTTTTTTGCGGGTTACTACTAAGTTGTTACTTATCCATTGAATTGGAAGTTGGTTCAAATTAAATTGGATGTGACCGAATGGTTGGAACAGAATAAATATTTCGGTAATAATGGTCTTGTAGATGAAATATAAGTCTATATGTTCTGAAACAGAAGTCAAATTTGGAAATGGTCTTGTAGATGAAATATAAGTCTATATATATGTTCTAAAACAGAAGTCAAATTTGGAAATTTTCCTTTTCCGAAAATATATCTACAGTATTTTTTCTAAAATTAACTTTGCTCGACGATAAACTCATTTATGTCTTAATTGAATATTTTCTTACTCTTCACAGCAGAAACTATTTTGTTCTCACAACCCAAACCATTTTCTCAATTACGAATATATATTCTTGATCATGTAACATGTAATGGAGCAGTCAACTGATAATGAGCATTTATTTCCAGAATGAGCATTTTTCCATTAACATGTACTGAGCATTTTTTCATTAACATGTAATGAGCATTTTTTCAAACTGTCTACATATTTTCTCAGAATGTAGGAAAATTTCTGTAACAACGGATTTTTTTTAAAAGTATGAACAATTTTGTTAACATGGGGTCAAAAGTATTTCCTTGTATGTATGAACTTTTTCTAAACATGCGGCATCCATTTTAATAATGTATATACATTTTATTACTAGAATTGTTTTCCCAGAATATTTCAATGTTTTTATTCTTCGTAATATATATAGGGATTTCTTTGGGGGGTGGGGGGGGGGGGGGGTGGGGTGGAATTACTTTAACATGATTTCTTGAGAAAATCATCTACTTATTACTTAACTCAATACCATGTTGTTGATATCGGATACTGTCAATCAAAAAAAATGTTGTTGATATCGGATACATTCTTTTTAAATGTATGAATACTTTATTTAGCACTTAATTATCATTTCTCCAGAAAGTGAGAATATTTTCCTTACCTACTTTTTTAGCACTTAATGACCATTTCTCCAAATGACTACTACCTTTTACTTAACTCAAAACCTGGCGTGCCTGCAGTCCGTAGGGGCCGAAAGGCTACACGTAGGCATATCTTTTAGTAGTAGGCCTGGCGTGCGGTGATTCCAAAAATGGGTCCTGTCGATGTAACAGGTGAGAAGCATCTAATACATGCAGTTATGACAAGCGAATGGGAGAATACAATGAGAAAGGTTGCTATACTAATATGAAGGCGCATATCACGAGGCATATCATCGGTGAGATTCCGGGGACAGCTACCTCCAGGAACCAAGAGGCATTTCCCTGGAAAGTACGACAAAACATAGCTAAGACAGCAGGGCATACACTGGCAAACCATTTTTTAAGCCTTGAACCGTAGAACAACGGTAATTTTCATTAAATAAAATCAAGTATGATACAATGAATAGAAACTATACAAAGAGAGGACTATGACGAAGGGTCCAACACTGGCTAGCCTAAATTCGGCATCAAGCTGTACGCGATCTGATCTCTGCAGAGATGCGACTGATGACCTTGTAGGAGCACATTGTTTGGGTGGCACCAATGAAATTATTCGGGCGTGTTAAAATGACAAAAGCAATTTTTGCAACGTTTGTCTTTTCCGTGCTTTTCCTTTTCATTTCGCAAGATGATTAGGGAAAAGTCTTCCTCCTCCTCGATCTCCATCGACGAGCCCATAGATTTGCCTCCCCTCCACTTGTCGCTCTGGCGGCCAGTGGCGGGGAGGGTAATCCTAATGCCTCGGCTTCGGCTAATAGATAGGTAGAGTTTTAGTCCTCGCAGAGGCGGCGCTCAGACGGATGGCGGCGCTTCTTTTTTTAGTCGGTCTACTGGGTTCCGATCATCCTCAAGTTCGTCCGTCGGGATGAACTAGGCGGAGCTCCGGCGTAGATTCATGCTAGCTCATCGGGGCAGCGAAGTTAGGGTTTCTCGCCTTGTATATGCATGGGCGAGATTTGTTGCTAGGTTCTTTAGATCGATTCAAGGATTCAAGAGCCACAATTGCGGCTCCGAGGTGCTGGTTCTTAGGACAGTGCACGAAGACTTCCCGGTTGTCATCGGCAAGGTCAGGCCGGCTCCGGTATGTAAGCGGCGATAGTGGCGTGTCAGCGGCTCGTTCTGGCGGCGACAGTGATCGTTCGTCGTTCGGTGGTTTATGGACCTGAATGTAAGTTTTATTATGTTTGATGTGTTTTGTACTTTCGATTTTCAAATAAATCTTTATAACAGATCTGATCTTTTTGAAAAAGAAAAAAAAGACAAAAGCAACACATGTGTTCTTCTAGAAGCTCGTGTGCAGTACCTGTACGGCTGTACCATTGGCCGTGCAGTACGCGACGGAGATGACCTGGGGGAATCTGCTTGGTACTACGCCCACTCCCGCGTGTCCTTCCTCCTTTCGTTCTCGTACGCGACCTTATCATCTGGTCCCGGTTTCCCCATCTAAGACAGCCGTTTCTCGTTTGTGCGAGCATGCGCCCGTGAGACGCCATCGATGATGCGTCTGGAAACCCGATTCGAATGACCGTTGAGCCTGTCGCCGTCCAAGCCCGTCCGTCACGTTCTAGAAGCGAGCGGATGGCTACGTTCACGTCGCTGCCGCCCTTGCTTGCCTACGTGCTCCAGCCTTCCAGGCTGCTCGGCCGGATGCCCGTGCCGACGTACGTTACCAGACGCAATATGACAAGGTTGTTTGCAGTGAGCATTGAGAACGGAGCCAACAGTTCGGCCGGTCGCGCCCCAGCCGTTCGATCTGCATCGCCCAGACTTTTCCCATCTTCTTCTTCCTCTCCGCGCGCTGCCCCTGTTGCCTGGACCTCCTCCCTCCACGGCCCCACCCTGCTAGATGCCGCCCTCGCCGCCGTCATCTCCTGTGTTTCTCGCGTTTCTCGCCGGCTCCATGCATGCAACAGCCTCTGCCCGTGGTTGCAGCTCCCCGTGACGACGGTCGCAGCTCCGGTGGCGGCGTGCGCCGGTTGCAGGTCGCAGCACCTCCGGCGACGAGCTCACAAAAAAAAACTCTACTCCCCCTCGGTTGCCGGTAGCAGCAAAACAAAACGGCCGGTTGTAGCAAAAAAAAGGGATCGGTTCCAGCAAATTAAAGCTCGCCGGTGTCGCCTGTCATTGCCATTGTAGCAAAAATGTTAGCCGATTGTAGCTTCTGTGGCTGCCGGTTGCAGCAAAAAACGACGCGGTTGTAGGAAAAAAAATATTGACATCGGCCGGTCGCTGCGTATGGTGGTAGCAGACCATGTCGCCGGTGGTAGCAAAAAACTGCATGGTTTGCAGCAAAAAAGACATTGTCCCCCGTCGTCGAGGTTGCATCATCTTCGCGAATGATGTAGCAAAAAAATCGATGCCGGTTGAAGCTTTTGCGACACCCGTTGAAGCTTTTTCCTTTTGGCAGCAGCCAGCCCTTGCATCGTCGTTCACTGGTTAAAGCTTTTTACAACGCCGGTTGAAGCTTTTTGCGACGCCGGATGTAGCTTTTTGTTGTGGCAGTGACCGGTTCCAGCATCTGTCTCCCTGGTTGAAGCTTTTTGCCACATCGGTTGTAGCTTTCCAGAACGCCGGTTGCAACATCAGGGGGTGTCCCTGGTTTGTCCCCCATAGCAGCTCGCGGTCGTCCTCGTCGCTGTCCGCCTCGAGCTCATAAGCCATGGCCGCCCTGGCCTGTGAGCTCGAAGGCCATGGCCCCCTGTCGTAATAGCGCCAGTGCTCGGCCCCGTCGCGTGCGGCCATGGCGATGGGCGCAGCCATGGCGATGTTGCAGGTCCCGCGGGAGAGAGAAGAAAGTAACGAGAGGAAGAAGAGAAGCGATCACGAGAGAGAAAAAAAAGGGGACGGTTGGTCGCGGGCCCAGGCGATTAGTCAACTATGCGAGGCGCGCGCGGCCAGGATCTGCGTGGTTCGAACGCAGCGCGCGTCCGGCGGAAGTTTCGGCCAGCGCGCCGTTCCCAAACGTTTTCCAAGGTAAAAGGATACCCTTTCCAACAGTAAAAAGGACTGCCCTTTTGCAAAAAAGATCTTCTTTCCCGAAGAAGGTCCTACATGTATATTAAAAAAATTAAAATAACACAAAACATAAAAAAAGAAATTACAACCTGGTCCTGGGATCTTGTTAGAAATCTTCAACACAAAATGACCTTTCCCAGAATTCATTTCATGATTTAACCATTTTGATAATGACATGGCTTGCGGCGCTTCTAGCCCACCTAGAAACGCCAAACCCCCGGATGTTTCTACCCTGAATAGATAAGTGGCCACAAGCATACGTTACTGGAAATGCCACAAGTTGTGGCGTTTCTTCTTCGGGCAAAAACGCCACAAGCTATGGCATTTCCAGCGACGCCACAAGCTATGACGTAAAATAAAAAATAAAAATAGTGAAAACAAATAAATTTTGAAGTAGTTATAAAAGGAGAATTCAGAACACAACGGACTTTTCAACTAGGAAGAATCTGGAAAAGCTGACACGAAAGTGCAAAATTTAAACTTTTACTACAAAATTTGAAAATTTTCATTAAATTTGCTAAAAAAAATCTGGAAACTTTAAACCTGGGAAAACAAATAACTAGGAAAATGAAGTACCTATAATTATTTCAGAAAAATCAGTTTGTGGCATTCATAAAAATCACAATAGTCTAGATCTTTTGTAATGCATATGATTTTGTCTCTTTAAAAATCACACTCTTTTCATTTTTAACAATTGTTGGATTTTCCATGCTTCTCACAAAATAATTCTTGTTTTGTCAATTTTCAAATATTTTTAAGAACTCCTCTCAATTTTTTAAAATATTTATGACCTTCTTTCCAATATTATCCAATGGATAGGATGTCACATGTGCTAAACCACCTCCAGGTCATCATAATACACCTTTGAAGAGGGCTACAAACCAGTATATCTTTGACATTAAAAGTGAAGTGTTAAAATTGTGTTATTGTAATGTTCAAAGTTTGCCCACTGCTACTGAAGCACCACTGACTTCACGAAGACACATCAAACTCATCCCTGCCCCCTAGGTTGACTGTAGAGGAGACCACAACCCTGTCCTCCCGATCTCATCACTAATCCGACGACAAAGGCACCGTCGAAGTCGAAGAAGAAGTCGGAAGACACCTTATCACGTTCGGTTGGCACATCGCCAGAAGGGCCGAATGGACGGACAGACTTGCATGTTCATCTGATCTTGTCATGGGATCACTAGTAGGAAAAAGCCTAGTAGCAGCGTTGCGAAATCGTGCTTACCAGCATGTGTGTGTGTTCAGTTTGCCTGTTCGCATTTTACTGATTATTAGTTAAGTAAAATATAATTTTTGTGTCCCTTCCTATTAGCTGAGTTTATTTAAATTTGTGTCACTAGATTTTAAAGCAGGCAAGTCTCTTTTTGCGGGGATTAATGTACGCAAGTCGATCTTTAATTTTTAGTAGCATGGAGTTTAGTTTCTCACCAACACTTATCGACATGGGGACAATTTTTCCTATGTCGAATCTTTAAACATGGATTCAGAACAAGCGTGGAAACATTTTGAAACAATCGGTAAAACTAAAAAATCCGAACAAAATATGTAGATTTTTTAAAAATTCAAAACATTTCATTCGAGTTGCTAAAAAATGTGGAAGCTTTAAACATGAAATAAATAAAAAGGTTAGGAAAAGAGTTTAACTCATATTTTTTGAAGAAATTTTCATAGATGATTTATAATATTAAAATCGCCCTATATCTAGAGTTTTTGTGTAGTGCTTATGATTTCTTTGCTCTCATTTCCAATAAGCTTTGTATTATCCATGCCCCACACAGAATATTTCTTGTTTTGTCAATATATTCAGATATTTTTTAGAACCACTCTAAGATTTTTTTTCTTAAATGTTTGAATTTATTTTCAACTTCTTTTCATAAAGGATGTTTTTATTAACTGAAAATATAGCATCAAGCAAATAACAAGCATAATGGGGGACACCTGGCCTCTACATTATAAAGATGCACACAACCAAAACTAACAGTATGACAGAAATAAAAAGCGACATATTTGCAACAACAATGCCATATGAGACCGATACTATGACTTTGCCAAAGGAGGTGAAGGGCCGATCTGAAGATTATCCTGCCACCTACGTTGGATAAAAACCACCCTTGCCACCCTGTCCAACCGCATACATACCGTTTGAACAACGGTTGGTACTCTAATCGATGTAGCGTAGACCACGTATGACCATAATAACCAAGTATTTTAGAAATTACATGTCGAGTTTAGATTTGGAGATGTACAACAAAATAGTTGTGCATTCCGAGGTATGCAGCTCGGTCAATAGAGAGAGAAATCCGTAAGCCATTCCGAAACAGGAAATCAGTTTAGGTTGATAGCTAAACTTCCACAGGAGCACCATATTCTCCCCTGATGGTGGTGCTGTATTCCGTAGTTTTTCTCCCCTTCTGAACTTCACGGCCGTTATGTTGGCTTTCTGCTTGATCAGGTAAGACATTCGAGACGAGGGATCCGCGCACCGGGGATGTGATCGCCAGCATCGCTGAAGGTGACAAGGAGGATGTGGACTTGGCGGTGAAGGCGGCAAGGGAAGCCTTTGATCATGGCAAATGGCCTCGCATGCCCGGATCCGTACGATTCTTTCCTCTGTCAATTCTTGATCATACACAAAGTTGCAAGAACACAAATGTTCACAGTTTCAATCTGAAAAGAACAACCGATGAATGGCGCGCAGGAAAGAGGAAGGATCATGATGAAGTACGCAGACCTGGTGGAGCAGCACGCGGAGGAGCTGACCCTGCTGGAGAGCCTGGACGCCGGCAAGCCGCGCACGGTGACCAGGGTGGTCGACATCGGGACCTCCGCCACGTCCCTGCGCTACTTCGCCGGCGCGGCCGACAAGATCCACGGCGAGACGCTCAAGATGTCGAGGCAGTTCCAGGGGCACACCCTGCGCGAGCCCATGGGCGTCGCCGGGCTCATCATCCCCTGGAACTTCCCCGCCATCATGTTCTTCTGCAAGGTCGCCCCGGCGCTTGCGGCCGGCTGCACCATGGTCGTCAAGCCGGCCGAGCAGACCCCGCTCAGCGCGCTCTACTTTGCTCACCTAGCCAAGCAGGTCAGATCGGTCACTTGACACGAGACACACAATGTATTTATGTATAGCTCTTCTGTTCTGAACATTTGGCGCTCTGTTGTTGAGCAGGCGGGAGTCCCAGATGGGGTGATCAATGTGATCACCGGCTTCGGCCCAACAGCGGGAGCAGCGATCGCGTCTCACATGGACGTCGACATGGTCAGTTTCACGGGATCAACGGCAGTTGGGCGGCTCATAATGGAGGCGTCGGCGAGGAGCAACCTGAAGCCGGTGTCCCTCGAGCTGGGCGGCAAATCTCCGCTCATCATCTTCGACGACGCGGACGTGGACCTGGCCGTGGATCTCTCCATCAGCGCCAACTTCTTCAACAAGGTGAACAACATCTTGATTAGAGATAGCGCAGCCATACGAGTTAAGAGCTGTTGAGATCATCCATCGATGTTGCAGGGAGAAGCTTGCGTTGCGGCGAGCCGTGTGTACCTGAAAGAGGGCATCTACGATCGGTTCGTGAAGAAGTTGGCGCAGCGCATGGAGAGTTGGGTTGTCGGGGACCCTTTCGATCCCCGCGTCAATCAAGGGCCACAGGTAAAGAACAATCGAACATTCCCACTGTTTGTGCGACACAGATTGATAGTGTCAAAAAAGTCTTACATTTTGAGACAGAGGTAGTAATTTTCTGATAAAGAGTGGATTTTATTAGCTCATAATGAAGCATTAAGAGGATACAAACACAATAAGCACACGCCTCTGCATAGCTAGGATGCACACAGCCGACACCAACGCGCACACATAAAAACACGCCAGCAAATAGCAAAGTCACATGAGACCAAAGCTATGCGTAGGCGATGAAAAATTAAAAACCCAAGCGATCATATCCACGATCGGCAAACTACGACAACGACCATATCCGCACCAACTATCTCATGACACCACACGGACAACGATCTTCTTCAACAGCAACGCCTTCAGAAAGGGAGCGGCGCTCAAGCACCGTCGTCACCGGATCCAACCACTAAGGCTAGAATCTAGATTTTCACTCTGAAGAATCAGTCCGAGCATAACCGAGCAATGCCTTCAAAAGGTAACGACGTAAGTAAAACATCGCCATTGCCAGGTATACAAATTGGCCAGACCTAGGCTTTCACCCTGGAGCTCGAGACCGGGTGCACACGTAGCACCACCATCTAAGTCACACATGTGTCGTCACCACCACTTCTCCACGATGCCAGCAACTACATGCGATGTGTGATCGCTGCCGCTGCACAACAATTCCTTTGCGTCAAGTTGTCGCCCATAGTTTGCATCCTCACCATCGAAGTGAACAATCAGCCTGGAAAGATAAACCCTCCCATAGACTTTTTGATGACCATCGACGTCGTGGAGCCGTAGGAGTCGCTGCAGCACACAGTCGATTGGATATGGATCACCACAACCAAGCTGTCCAGATCTGAATCAAGGCAGTCAAGTCAGATCGACCATGAACGACGCCGAAGCTGCGGCTGCCTGATCTGATTGCAGCGCCGTCCACATGGCCGAGTGATATTTGATGATAATTGTATATTAATTGATGCCTCAATGGGCTGCTTATATAAGTACAAAGTCTTGGAGTCCAAGTATAGAAGAGATAGATTACAATTCAAACTACCAAAACTAAACCGGCCGAATATACTCTAATACCCCCCCGCAGTGTCAACGTCGGGCGTGACGATGTTGAGACTGGAGCGTATGTCGGTGAAGGATGCATTGGGAAGCCCTTTGGTGAAGATATCAGCAAATTGCGCACTCGTGGGAACATGTAGAACCCGAACCTCGCCAAGAGCCACCTTCTCACGAACAAAGTGGATGTCGATCTCAATGTGTTTCGTGCGACGATGCTGAACTGGATTAGAGGCCATATAGACTGCTGAAATGTTGTCGCAGTAAACAATTGTAGCACGCTCGAGTGGTCGATGAAGCTCCACGAGAAGTTGCCGAAGCCAGACGGCCTCGGCTACAGCATGTGCAACAGCCCGATACTCAGATTCAGCGGAGGACATGGAAACTGTATCCTGCCTTTTCGAAGACCAAGAAACAACATTATCACCCAAATAAACACAATAGCCGGATGTGGATCGTCGAGTGTCGGGACAACCTGCCCAGTCTGCATCAGAATATACTGTCAAGCTTGTTGGAGAGGAAGAATTAATGAGGAGGCCGTGGTCTAGAGTACCTTTGAGATAGCGAAGTATGCGTCTAATATGAGCAAGATGAGGAGCACAAGGATCATGCATGAAAAGACAGGCTTGTTGAACAGAGTAAGAAATATCAGGACGAGTGAGAGTAGCGTATTGAAGGGCTCCGGTAATGCTGCGATACAAAGTGGGATCAGGAACAGGTTCACCATCAGCCGACAATTTGGCACCAGTGTCAGCAGGTGTTCGACAGGGTTGACAATCAGACATGCCGACACGTGAGAGCAAATCAATAACATATTGGCGTTGGGATAGGAAAAGAGTAGAGGGAGTACGAGAAACATTGATACCAAGAAAATGATGTAGAGGACCAAGATCAGTCATAGAAAATTCATGATTGAGAGAAGAGATTATTTGGTGTAGGAAAGTATCGGAAGAAGCGGTTAGAATAATATCATCTACATATAATAAGAGATAGGCGGTGTGATTAGAGGAATGAAAAACGAAGAGAGAAGAGTCGGTTTTAGAAGGGACAAAGCCAATGGTTTGAACAAAGATAGCAAAACGTTGGAACCAGGCTCGAGGAGCCTGTTTGAGACCATACAACGATTTGTTAAGAAGACAAACAAGATTTGGTGAGGAGGGATTTTCAAAACCAGAGGGTTGCTGGCAGTACACAGTTTCATTTAGTGTTCCATGAAGGAAAGCATTTTTGACATCCAGTTGGTGAATAGGCCAGGAAGAGGAGACCGCAAGACTAAGAACAACACGAATGGTGCTAGGTTTTACCACAGGAGAGAAGGTCTCATCAAAATCAATGCCGTGCTGCTGGGAAAAACCTCGACAAACCCAACGAGCTTTGTAGCGGGCAAGAGAACCATCGGCATGAAACTTGTGGCGAAAAACCCATTTGCCAGAGACAATATTAACACCAGGAGGCTTGGGAACCAAAGTCCAGGTGTTGTTTTGCTGTAGAGCGTTAAATTCATCGCGCATAGCTGAGAGCCAAAGAGGATCAAGAAGAGCTCGTTTGTAAGAAGTGGGAATAGGAGAAAGGGTTGGGGTGGCTGTGAGGTTGAGGCGTTTGGTGGGTAGAAGGAATCCGCGTTTGCCGCGGGTGCACATGATGTGATCATTAGTGGGTGGTGGAATGGGTACAACGTTGGGTGGTAGTGGTGGGTGGGAGTCTGCCGGGGCCGGGCTTGCCGGACTTGCCGGGTTGGCCTGACTTGCCAGGCTTGCCGGTGACGGGCTTGCCGGACTTGCCGGGCTTGCCGGACTTGCCGGGCTTGCCGGTGCCGGACTTGTCGGGATTGCCGAGCTTGTCGAGCTTGCCGGTGACGGGCTTGCCGGGCTTGCCGGTGCCGGACTTGTCGGGATTGCCGAGCTTGCCGGTGCCGGGCTTGTCGGGATTGTCGGGCTTGCCGGTGCCTGGCTTGCCGGTGCTGGGCTTGCCGGGATTGCCGGCCTTGCCGCGGGAGAGGGAGAGGTCGCGGCAGAGGTGGTGGTGGTTTGCTGGTGATTGGGTGATGTGGTGTTAGTGACAGAATAAGGAAAAGTGTTTTCATCGAATGTGACATGGCGAGAGACAAGCACGCGACCAGAAGATGGATCGAAACAGCGATGTCCTTTGTAGTCATCGGAGAGGCCAAGATAAATGCAGGGTAGAGATCGTGGGGCTAGTTTGTGAGCTGTAGTGGATGTGATGTTAGGAAAGCATAGGCAACCGAAAACTCGAAGAGAAAGATAGTCGGGATCGGATAGAAGAAGAGATTGAAAGGGTGTATAGCGAGGACATGTTTCGGTGGGGCGGATGTTAAGGAGAAGGGTGGCAGTGCGCAGAGCTTCGACCCAAAAACGGGAAGGAAGAGATGCTTGGATGAGTAGAGTGCGTAGGATATCATTGATGGAACGAAGAGAGCGCTCTGCCTTCCCGTTTTGAGAGGAGGTATAGGGGCAAGAAAATCGGAGAAGAATGCCATGGGAGAGGAAAAAGGTGCGATTGGTGACGTTGTCGAACTCGCGCCCGTTGTCACATTGAAGAAAGTGAATCGGTAGGCCAAAGTGTGTTTGGACGTAGGTGCGAAAGGTGAGAAAAAGTTGATGGACATCAGATTTAGCACGTAGAGGAAATGTCCATATATAGTGAGAATAATCATCTAAAATCACAAGATAATACTTATAACCAGAGACACTAGGAATAGGAGAGGTCCAGAGATCACAATGTAAAAGCTCAAAAGGAAAAGTGCTAACAGTGGATGATGTTCCAAAAGGTAATCTAACATGTTTGCCGCATTGACAGGCATTACAGAGAGAGGGATTATGAGGAACAGGAGAACTAGGAATACAAAATTCTTGAAGCAAAGATGACAAGGTGGTTTTATTGGGGTGTCCTAGACGACGATGCCATAGATCAACTGATGCAAGCATGGCTTGGGGAGTGGATGTAGGTGTGCCATGAAGCGGATAAAGATCGCCCGTGCTATTGTACCGAGCGAGGAGTGTCCCCGTTCGCAGATCCTTCACAGATAAACCAAAAGGATCAAATGCGAGAATGACAAGATTATCGATGGTAAATTGGCGAACAGAAAGAAGGTTTTTGATTAAAGAGGAAACAACAAGAATATTGCGTAGTTGAAAATTGGCATGATCTGTTTGTATGGAAGAGTGACCGGTGCAAGAAACGGGAACAAGGGAGCCGTCGCCTATGGTGACGGAAGAATAAGCAGAAGGAAAACAAGCTGACAGAATATCCATATTTGAAGACATATGCGAGGATGCACCAGAATCGAAAATCCAATCCGTACCTTGGTTATTAAGTGTAAAGTTGTTCAAGGCGGCTTGATCCCAGGCTGGCTGTTGAAGAGGAGTTGGTGGTGCGGCCGCAGGCGCGTGCGCATACGGCATGGGTGAAGCAGGGCCGTAGGCGTAGGGCGCGGTCGGCGACTGGTAGTATGCTGCCGGGGCCGGCAAGGTGCCGTAGGAGGCCGGCAAGCCCGGCAAGCCCGGCAAGGTGCCGTAAGAAGCCGGCAAGCTCCAGTTGCCGGTGTACGTGGGAGGAGCGACGTAGGGAGACGGCGCAGTCCAGGGCATGGGCCACGCCTGAACTAGACCAGTCCAGGGGTCTTGCTGAGGCTGCCAAGACGTGGAGGCAGCAGCCGAGGGAGGAGCCGCCGGTGGTGCAGCCGGTGGTGGTGGAGGAGGCGCCGGTGGTGGTGGAGCAACAGGTCGGGGCTGAGGTGGTTGGGGTGGAGGAGGTTTTTGGGTAGGGTTTGAAGAAGGTAGAGGAGCCGCGCCGGCGGCGCGGAAGTCGGTGGTGGTGTAGAGCTGCCGCGGCGGCAGCGAGGGAGGAGTTGGCGGCGAAGCCATGCCGAGGGCGGAAACCTAGGCGTCTGATACCATGATATTTGATGATAATTGTATATTAATTGATGCCTCAATGGGCTGCCTATATAAGTACAAAGTCTTAGAGTCCAAATATAGAAGAGATAGATTACAATTCAAACTATCAAAACTAAACCGGCCGAATATACTCTAATACCGAGGATAGTTGCCACCACCTAGAAGCCCATGGGCTGCCGCCCAAGTTCCTGGACTCAGCCGCGTGGCCGCGGCAGCAGCGAGGGCAGCGATGAACTGGGCAGACCGGAGCTTCCCTGCCCCAGCAAGTAGCCGGATGACCACTAGCCGCCAGTCATGCCCGTCCCGGGGCCTCACCCCGCACATCACGGATCAGGGGCTGTCCAGCGGATCCAGATCCTAGGGTGGGAGGACGACGCCCGGGCCACACGGTTGAAGCCACGGCCCAACGGCGCCGCGCGCCGACGACGGGCTACGATCCAAGCCGCAGCACAGAGACCCACCGCGGCGAGCGCCTCCGCCTCCGCCAAACAGCTCCACTTGATGCCGCTGTCCCCTGCGCTCGCAGAGAAGGTAGGCTGGAGCCACAACACACCCTCCACCTTCGGTGGAAAGGGCAGCGCCGCCGCCGCCGCCGCCGCCGGCGGCCGCAACGACGGCGGCGAGTACAGATCTGGGAAGGATGTGCTGCTGGCTAGGTTCGAGGGGGCCTCCGGAGTCGCTCGAGCGGGAGGCAGTTGATAATAAGTACATGGAGGCTGTGTTATTAACTCGCGCCCTGTGTACAGGTGGACAAGGAACAATATGAGAAGGTGCTCACCTACATCGACCATGGCAAGCGAGAAGGGGCCAACATACTGACAGGGGGGAAACCCTGTGGTCAGAGAGGTTACTACATCGAGCCCACGGTTTTCACCGATGTTAAGGTTGAAATTCACCGCCAGCACACAAAGTGTAATCCCGTTGCATGATCACTTCACTCTCCATCTAGCATATCTGACTGACGTCGTGGTACGGAATCTCTGAACAGGATGACATGATCATAGCGAAGGAGGAGATCTTCGGACCCGTCATGTGCCTGATGAAGTTCAGGTAATAAGTCCGTCCCGGTTGATCGACATAGATGGAACTATTGCACCCTCAATCTGTGATGACATTGAATCTTCTTTTCATGGTTCTAGGACGGTGGAGGAGGTGATCGCGAAGGCCAACGACACGAGGTACGGGCTGGCGGCGGGGGTGGTGACCAAGGACATTGACGTGGCGAACAGGATGACGCGGTCCATCCGCGCCGGGGTGGTGTGGGTGAACTGCTACTTCGCCATGGACGCCGACTGCCCGTTCGGGGGCCGCAAGATGAGCGGGTTCGGCAAGGACGCCAGCATGCACGCGCTCGACAAGTTCCTCGCCGTCAAGGCCGTCGTCACCCCCGTCTACGACTCGCCCTGGCTCTAGGCTAGCTTGCTTCTCTTGTCTGGCACAATTGTTTATGAGGAGAAGCAGCAAAAAAGAAGAGAAACATTGTTCATTCAGAGACGAAAATTGCTTTTGCTCCATCAAATTTCATATTTCTATGTTTCAAAAAAATCTGAAAAAATATAGATATACATGGTACATGTGTGTAAATTTTCAGGACGAAATACGTTGAAATGAGGGTTATGGAAAAAAATCTAGGGCTTTTCAGCATATGATACTATTTTCATCCTTAAAGTCCATGATTTTTTTTGTACGGGTCGCATTTCAATGTATTTCATCCTGAATTTTTACACACATATACATTTCATCCTTGTATGCTTGTATATTTTTTCAGAATTTTTTGAAACCGATAAGTTTGAATTTTGAATTTTTTAAAAAAATCGGCTCCATGGAGCCCGGTCACCAAAACGCCCCACTCAATCAGAGACAACTTTTTCTTCTTCTTCCAAATAGCCAACGTTGTTTGTCGATGCTGTGGTAATGTTACCTGCGAGTAATTCGCCAATTGTATATTCTTTCCTTTCTATCCTACTTCATTATTATTTTAAGAAAAACATAAGGTTCCATCGTCCATTCTCTCTTTCCTCGTACCTCCCCACCCATCTCCTTTGTTTCCGATTTTTTTAATTATTATTCTCACTGATTTTCGTAAAGAATGGCTTGTTCTCAGTCAAGAGCGCGTACAAGCTAGCGCTTAATATCAATGACCGTATAGAAGTTGAGGGGCAATATAATGGTGTTGTGTTGGAGGAAAAGAAAATTTGGGATATTAGTTGGACGGCCAATGTTCCTCAGAAGATCCGGAATTTTGCATGGCATGCCACCACCAATAGTTGTCGGTTCAGGTAAATAGAGTGTTGCATCACCAAGCCACTTCTGGCATGTGCTCTTTTTGTGGAGTGGGAGATGAAAGTACTTTTCATGCGCTCGTTATTTGCCCAAAGGCCTATGCGTTGCGTATGGCTATGAGAAATTTATGGGATTTACCTAGGGAGGAGATTTTTAACTATACTGGGGCGGACTGGTTGCTAATTGTTTTGGACCAGTTGAGTTCCACGTTGTGTGAATAAGTAATTTTCCTTGCTTTCCATCCTACTTTAAGAAAACATAAGATTCTATCATTCATCGTCCCTCCCCACCCCTCTCCTTTGTAGGCATCACTTAATTGCATAATATATTTATAGACCCTTAATCCAACTGCATCTATAGCTAATACTTCATCCCAAGACCGCCATACAGCATGCATCTCAAAGGTATTAAGTAAAATAGAGTATTCCATTAAGCATCCTTCGTAGGAGTAATAATCATACATGGCATAATTAAATATAGGCATCACATATGTACATTTATTAACCGTTAATCCAACTGCATCTATAGCTAATACTCCACCCCAAGACCGCCATCCAGCATGCATCTCAAAGGTATTATGTAAAATAGAGTATTTCATCAAACATTATGAGTTGATGTTGATGATATATTGTCTTTACCCCAAGTTCATCACAGACAAGGTGGTTAGAATCATGATTCTATTATACTATTCTATGACTTCATGATCCGAAATAACACCTCTGATTCTATGATTTTGGTTAGTAGAATCTACGTTTCTACAATTCTGCTAGTTTAAGCCTCCCTCTCCGGAGTTCATTAAGATTAATGTTGATGCAAGTATTTTGAAGGCCATTAACGCTATGAGTGTGGGTGTGGTTGCCAGGAACCATACTGGAGAAGTTATATTTCTTATTAGGATTATATTGGAGTTTGCAATAGTGTGGATGAAGCGGAACTTAGAGCGACCCTAGCAGGGTTGTACATCGGTATTACCCTCCACAAGCCCATCATTTTGGAAACTGATTGTTCTTTTGTGGCTTCTTTTCTTGGAAATGATTATTTGGACAGGTCTCCCCTAGTTGATCTAAAGATCGAATCATTGAGCATTTCCAAGATAATGATAAATTTCAAGATATCCAAGATTAATAGAAGGGCCAATAAAGTGGCGCACCAGATTGTGAATTCAGTTTTGATAATAGGTCTGATGGTGTGCTTCTTAATAGTGTTCCGCCATGCGTGGCTAAAGTTGTAACAGATGATTGTTTGAGCATTTTTTTTATTAATTAATATATGGGAGGGGGTTTCGAAAAGAAATTCTATGATATCTGATCCTATCATCGGAGCTCCGATCCAGTTCAGAATCACGATTCTGACTACCTTGATCACTGAGACAACTACACAACTATATCCTTAGTGGCAACAACACACTACAAACTATTTCTAATTTTTGTCACTGGTAGCTTACTTGTAAGATTGAACCCAACTAGCATACACAACTCCCTCTTGGAGATCATTCATCTAAACATGGTCAGTGCAAGATTAATAGATCAGAGAGAATATATGCCTATAAATTATGGAGGAAAGGACTCAGAGAGGACCTAGGAGGTCTAGGTATTATCACGTCCCACCGCATGAGCATTGCCCTTATGTTGAGGTGGGTTTGGAGGATCCTCAGAGAGAGGGGGGGGGGGGGGGGTTGTGGCTGCAGCTTATTAATTAAAGCGAAGTATTTACACGGCTGCCCCTTCTTGCTTGTGAGCGTAGGGAGGGATCCCATTTCTGAAAGTCGATTCAGTCGATCAAGCATGAGATTCGACTAGGGCTCTCTATTCCATAGGGAATGGGGAGGGGACCCTCTTCTAGCTGTATCCTTGGATGGGCGGCTCTCCCCTTTGCGTTGAGTTTCTGGAATTGTTTGCTATCTGCTCAGGCCTGGTATTGTTGTTTCCTTGGCCGTCCACAATGGGAATTGGAACGTCTCGTTCCGATGAACGGTTGGGCCGAAGGAAACTGTTTGTTGGGCCGGCCTTCGGGTGGCCCTCCCACCGATGCTTCTGGATGATCCAGACGCCATATCTTGGCGCTTTCCCCTTTGTGGTTCTTCTCTGTTGCTCGGTATATCGCGCGCTGTGACGGCGGCCGACTCTCTCGCGTACCACTCCTTTGTGAAAAGCGCCCTAGCCTACGAAGATTAAGATCATCATGCGGTAGCTTCTGTGTGATCGCCTCCCATCGGGGACGGAGTTGATCAATCGCAATGGGCCTAGCGATGAATTATGCCCTCTTTGTGGTGTCTCGGAGACCGGAGCCCACATCTTTTTCGCCTGCCCTGCTACCCATTTTCTTTGGTGCTTTGTCCCCGAGGCCTTATTGAGAGGCCCTGGACCCGGTTGGCTTTCTCGAAACTCAAGCAAACCAGATCGGAAGGATGAGACACCTCTTCCAAGATGATTATTGAGCGGATCTCGACGGGCTACTGGTTCTGTATTCAAATTTCTTGCCTTTTTACAGCTCTAGCGCCCACTCTCTAGTCAGCATGATCGGACCGACTTGGCAGCATGATGGACGCGATGATTGTGACACCACGCCGCCATGCCCTGTCACATAGCCACTGATCTACCAACCATTTGGTGACCTTTTTTCTTCTTCTTTATCTAGGGCATGTTCGTGTTGTTGCCCCAGCAAACTTATTTTAAATTTTTTTTCCTGCACTTAAACTTGTTGTATGTATATATGGATATATGGTTGCTTTATTTATTAAGCGGGGCGAAATCCTGTTTTGAGGGAGAGAAAATGGCAAGATTGAGGGTGTACTGGCGAGAGTAGCAAAAACAAAATGACTTTTAATAAGACGAAAAAAGTAGTAAGAAAGGCAGGGACAAATTATCTAGTCCATTTAAGATGTCACGCATCAAATGCCAATTAGAGTGTCAAACATCACCCAACAATTTTTTTTGCGCGTACCCAACAGTTAAATAGTATGCCAATCAAATAAGATCTCTTCTTCCGAACGTGACGGCGATGGCGTGAGGATGTTTATCCCTTCATGAAGGCGTTGCTACGGAAGAAGTCGACTTAGTCATAGGTGTTTTCTTTTCATATATCTTATAACGTTTCAGCCCTTGTTAGCTTGTTATGTAATTTGCTTAATAATTAATAAGAATGATTGTGTGCATCATAATGATGGAGAGGCTGGTGTTACGCGTGGGGTCCTAAGTCTTTTCTTTCCCTTCTCGCAAGGCGACTAGGGAAATCATTCCTTCCCTCAATCTTCACCGGCGAGCCCGTGGATTCGCCTCCCCTCCGCCTGTCGCTCCGGCGGCCGGTGGCGGGGAGGGGATTTCTGGTGCCTCGGATCCGGCTAGTAGATTAGTAGGGTTTTAGTCCTCGCAGGGGCGGCGTTTGGATGGATGGTGGCGCTTCTTCTTCGAGTCAGTCTTCCGGGCTCCAATCCTCCTCAAGTTCGTCCGTTGGGACGGATTAGACGGTGCTCCGGCGTAGATTCCTGCCAGCTCCTCGGGGCGGCGAGGTTAGGGTTTGTCGTTGTGCGTACGCAACGGCGATATTTGGTATCAGGTTCTTCAGATCGATTGAAGGATTCAACGGCGACGACTGCGGCTCCAGGGCGCTGGTCCTTTGGGGCACGTGCACGAAGACTTCCCGGTTGTCATCGACAAGGTCAGGCCGGCTCCGATATGGGAGCAGCGACAGCGGCGCGTCGGCGGCTCGTTCTAGTGGCGGCAATGGTCGTTCGGTGGTCCATGGACCTCGATGTAATTTTTAATTATGTTTGAGGTGTTTTGTACTTCCGATGAATCTTTATAATAGATCTGATAATTTTTTTTAAAAAAACCTCCTTTTCAAAAGAAAAAAAAATCTCAGGCCGGTCGGCATTGCACATCAGGGACTAGCTCCTGGCTCCATTTTTCTTCACATTCATGGATCTCCCAACAGGGCCAAGCGGCCGGGGCTGTTAATACGGACGTTAACAGTTGAGACGTGTGTCGGCCGGGCATAGTTTTTTTGACACGCGCGGATGGCGTGGCCGCCGTGTGGTGTGGGAGACCCTCCACAAGCTAACAAAGCGGGCACGTCACAGCCAAGCCGCATCATTAAAACACAGGAACCCCTCCCGTTGTCCTCACTCCACACACTGCGCGAGAGCCGACACCGGTCTCAGTCTGGGAGAAGAGGGCAAGAGGCCATGGCGAGCGAGCGCAATGGCGACGGGGGCAAGGAGCGCGCCTGGGAGAACGGCAACGCCGGCGGCGTGTCCTTGGAGATGCCGGAGATCAGGTACACCAAGCTCTTCATCAACGGGGCCTTCGTCGACGCCGTCTCCGGTACGTGCCTACGCATCTCTTTTCTCTCTTGTCTTGCGTACGCATCTATCATAGCCTCCTCTAGCCTGCACTACTATCATGGCCGCCTGGTTAGATAGGCCGGATCGATGCTGGTTATCCCAGTGAATTGCTTCGTGGTGAACTAAGGCGCAATTTGCAAACTAAAGAACTGCTGTTTGGTCTGGTTTGGTGTGAGCTTCGGTCGTGGTTAGCTGAACCTTGAATCCTGGATAGTGAATGCTCTGTCTATCATCGAGCTAAAAAAAGGTCAGGATATGAGATCAGTTTCTGGCGCCGTCCCGCATGTCCATGACGCACTGTTCTTGGGGAACATGGCATGTCCGCTCTCCGCAGCCTCGCGTCGCGTCGCGTCGTTTTTCACGGGCCAGCAAAGCTAGCGGTACCCATAATTTTCCCTTTTCCTTTCTAAAAAATAAAGCCAGTCATCATACTCCGATAGATCCTTTTTAATTTTTGCGGCAACATGGTTAGGTTTTTTGTAAATTAAGGAGAAGAAGCCACGAGATGGCTAGCTAGCTAAAAAATATGTCCCTTCGTCCTATGCAGTCTAAATGTTATTCCTAGAAAGAAAGACCATACAGCAAAGCACACACTGGCTAACCTAAATTTGGCAATCAAGCTGTAGCCCATCTGACCTCTACCCAAAAAATGGGACTGACGAACCCGTAGGAGCCATTAATAGGGAATGTTAAAATGGCCAAAACAATGCATGCGTTCTTCTAGAAGCTCATGCTCAGTGCAGTCCCTGTAGTACCCTTTCACGTGCGGTATGTGACGGAGAGGGGGGCATGGAGGAATCTGCAGCCCCTACCCCCACGGCCGGCCCACTCCCGCGTGCGAGACCGTATCGAGTGTTCCTTCTGACCTGACGGGTGGCGCGCGTACCCATGGCCGTGTCTCGTTTGTAATACGAGGGTGCGCCCGTGATGCACCTCGGGGTCGATCGCCAGATGGGAAACGGGCCGGCGGCAATGGAGGCCACGCTTCTCACTAGCGATGCTACCCACACATCAAAAACTGTCAAGAGAACCAGGATAAATCATCGTCCTTGTAAATAATAAATAAAGTTTTAAAATGTACTACTACCGATTCCAACGGCCCACGACACGGGACGGACAACGAGTAGGGTCTGCCGCTGTCGAGGCCCGTCGCCTTCTAGAAGCGAATGGCTTGGCCGGTTGGCCCCCTTGCTTGTCTGCATGCTCCAGCCTTCCAGGCTGTTCGCCTGGGGTGCCGGTACCGACGTACGTTCCCAGACGCAGTATGACAAGTTTTTTTTTTTGAGGGACAATATGACAAGGTTGTTTGCAGTGAGGACTGAGGCAGAGCATGGTCCAGGTTGTAAAAATGATGCCCTTTCCACGGTAAATAAAAACTGCCCTTACAAACACTTAAAGCGATGACGACATTTCTCGCATGTCAAATCAAATAACAAAAATAAGTGCAGAAAATAAAAAATAAAGTGAAAATAATGGAAACATTTTTTTTCTTTCTAAACAGTCAGTAAAAAAATGAATTCAAACAAACAAGTATTTTAACTAGAAAGAATCAGGAAACATTGACACGAAAATAAAAAAATCAGATTTTTTTGAAAATTCAAAACATTTCGTTAGAGTTTTCAAAAGTGTCTAAACTTTAAACATCAAATAAATTTAAAAATTAGGATAATACATAAATTCATAATTATTCAATAAAATTCACAAATGAATTATGACATTCATAAAAAAAATCACCATAGTTCTAGATTTTTTGTAATGCTTATGATTTTGTATATCTTTTTGTAAACTTCTCAATTTAACAATAGTTGGATTTCCATGCTTCTCATGAAATATTTCTTGTTTTATCAATATACTAAAATATTTTCATGGACTCCTTTCAGATTTTTGCAAATGTTATGACTTTCTTTCCAACGATTTCTAGTGACTAGGATGTCACATGTGCTAAACCACCACCGGGTCATCATAATACACCTTTGAACAGGGCTAGAAATTAGGATGCGGCTAATCTACACCCGAGCTCACATGATCCCGGGGATGAACGGTACAAATCAGGGGAAATATTTTTTTTCCAAAAAAACCTGATTATTTTGGCGTGCAAGATGCTCCTCTGCGTGATGTCTGTGCAAAATTTGGTGAAGTTTGGACATTCGAGAAACTCGTGGCAAAAAAGACAAATTTCAAGTGTTTGAGAAACACTTAAAAAAATATTGTTTGAAGCCGATTTTGTCTTTCAGGCCAAGAGCTCCTCGAATGTCCAAACACCCCGAAATTTTGCACGAACATCACGCATTTGAGCATCTTGGCTAACAAAAAAATCAGATTTTTTTTTTAAAAAAAAAAGTAATTCTACTACTACTCACCAGGTGCAGATTAGCCCGGGCACCGTTTTGAATTATCGTAGAAACTACTATATCTCTAGCCTTAAAAGTTAAGGGTTAAACTTTTGCTATTGTAACGTTTCCTAACTCGACCAATAGCTGAGGGATATATGCTTATTCATATAAGAATATCAAAATCTTCTAGGAGTATTAACTTTCTAAAGCGTAATCAACTAAGTTTTTGTTAATTTAGTGAGAAAGGTGAAGCATTTAGATCTTGATCCAACAATAATCAAGTACTAGTATTTTAGAAATTACATGTGAGTTTAGATCTGGATATGTACAACTGAATTGTGGTGTACTTGGTAATTTCCTCGGTGTTGCGGCGGGAAGTTAAAGATTAATGTGAGATGAATTATGTGTGAAGAAAATGATCTAAATCAAAAGCTACTTTTTTTTTGAGGAACTGGTTGGGCTGCCTTAATATATTAAGAAGGAGAAAAAAATACAAATGTTACCGTACACAGTCTGGGGTTAGGGTGACCCGCACCAAGAAAATAAAAGATCAGTCCAGCTCAGGTTCCGGTGAGTTCTCTACATCAGATAGCCAGCAAGCAGAGATAGAAGGAAGAGAGATGTCTTGCTTGATGAGATGAAGGATAGCAGCTTCCTGGAGCGAATGGTGCTCGAACACTCGTCTGTTCCGTTCCTTCCAGATGTTCCAAGCAGTGTAGATGGCCGCCTTCTTGGCCGTTCCTTGAAGACACGAAGTCAAGTCATCCTACCAATGCTTAATAGAGACATCGATCTGAGCGTTAGTGGCAAGAATGGGCATGCCCAGGTCATTCCCCACCATAGTCCATACTGTACGAGCAAACGGGCAAGCAAGAATGAGATGGGTGGGCGTCTCATCCTCCTGGTCACAAAGGCTGCAGATGTCATCATGAGGGATTCCACGGACAGCCAGGTTATTGGCTATGAGGATACGGCCCCGTAACCAAAGCCACATGAAGAACTTGCACTTGGCTTCCACCTTTACTGCCCACATCTTATCAAACTGAAATGGAGAGACAGATCCCAAGAACTGACACCGGTACGCCGAGGACGCGGAGTAGGACTTGGAGCTGTTCCAGACCCAGGAGATGGAGTCAGAAGCTAGTGGGTCCAGGGTTACCTGTTGCACCCGAGTCCAGAGGTCAGCAAACTGTCGGAGTGCGTAGTGTCGGAAATCCGATGGAAGCCCAGCATCCATTTGTTGTTGGAGACGACATCATTTACAGAGATGTTTTTGCGGGAGCAGAGCTTGAAGACATCCGGAGCAAGGAGCCGCGGCACATTTCCATCGGGCCATCGATCGTTCCAAAAGCTGGCAGAAATTCCGTTCCCGACGGCAACCACAGTGGATGCAGAGAAGAGAGCAAGATCATCCTCATCACAAGGGATCTCAGTGCCGGTCCAGGGCCGCTCCTTGTCAGTCCATTGGTACCATTTCCATCTGAGGCGAAGTGCTCTACTGAACCGATTGAGATCCAGCACCCCAAGGCCTCCCAGCCTCTTAGGACGGCAGACAGTGCTCCAGTTGACGAGAGCAAGGCCCTTGTCAGCATCAGGCTTTGAACGCCACAAGAAGTTCCTGCGAAGCTTATCCATTTGTCTGATCGCCCAACCATCCAGCTTGAATACAGAGAGGAGATGAACTGGAATTGCAGAAAGCACTGAATTTACAAGCTTGAGGCGTGCATCACCAGAGAGCAGCCCGCCTCTCCAAATCTGCAACCTGGAGGCCATCTTATCCAGTGTCGGTTGAATGTCAGCTCTACTGATCTTATTGAAGTGAAGAGGCAAGCCTAAATATTTGCACGGGAAATGAGCTAGAGGCACAGGAAACTGCTGCAGCAAAGAGGCCAGATCAATGTTCTCGCAGGCAATAGGGAAGAAGGCACTTTTCTGCACGTTGGCCATGAGCCCAGAGGCAGAACCAAACACCCTCAGAATCTCCTTTGTGGTGGTAACCTCCTGCGGGGTTGGAGCGATGAATAGAGCAGCGTCGTCGGCATACAGGCTGATTCGCAACCGGGAGGGGGGCAACCGTAGCGCAGAAAGAGCACCAACCGAGCAAGCTTTCTCCAGGAGCCAGTGCAGGGGGGCAATTGCCAGGGTGAACAGCATCGGTGACACGGGGTTTCCCTGCCGGAGCCCCTTTTGATGAAAGAAAGGAGCACCGAGCTGCCCATTAACCATGATCCGAGAGGAAGCAGAATTCCACATAATTGCCATGATGTCGCACCACCGCGGGCCGAAACCAATTGCAGACATGAGTTCGAACATATACCTCTAGGAAACTGAATCAAACGCACCAGCAATGTCCAGTTTAAGAAGAAGAGTCGGTTCCTTGTAACGGTGCAGCATCTTAACCGTGTTCTTGACGTACAGGAAGTTGTCTTGAATGCTTCGGTTTTTGATGAATGCGCTCTGCGAGTGGGGGACAATCTGATGCAAGAAAGGAGCCAACCGGTTTGCCAGGAGTTTGCAAACAATCTTGCCGATAGAGTAGGCAGACATGTTCCATACCTGCCTTGTGTGTGAACAGAGTATGCATGTGGTTTGCATGGGTCTGAATAATAGTGTTAGTGGATGTTTACATGGTACACTTGGTGAGGTGGAAGATTGTATGTTGAGAGAATTAAAGATAATGAGGATCAACTATTTTTCAGTATAATATAGGATATAGAATTCGGGGGTATGCAGCATTAGGCTTGTGATGTGCAACTCGGTGAGAGAAAGAAATCCCTAAACCATTTTTTTTTGACGCTGCTACGGCGGGCAAAAGCCGGCCCGAACCATTTTCATTTTCAAAACCAAGATCGAGATACAAACGCAACGGCTACATCAAGTAGCACCCAGACCACAAGAGAGGAACAAGGAACAACAGAAGAAAAAGGAACCAGAAGCAAGCTACGGCAAGCAGCCGACACCAAGAACTTAGCACCTATCAGCAGTAGGTAGACCGAGAAGAGCGGGAACTAGCATTGTTGGATCAGGCGAAGGGAGATCCGACACCGAGAAGACGTTGAGAAGAAGTTGCCTGCTGCCCTGCGATCACTCGGCACCTTGAAGAACTAGGAGAGTCGCAGCCACCGTCGAAGGGTTTCCCATTGCCTAGCCACGACGCGACAAAGAGGGCCGCTGACCGTGACGAAGGGCAATGTTCCGCCGAGACAGCCATGCACCTCCTCTGAGCCACACCACGGCCTCCATCACAGATAGAGAGAACCAGAACACTATGCAGATCAACAAAACCTCAGGCGTCTTCGAAGGGCACCAAAACTCCGAGTCATCACCGCCGCCACGAGCCCCCTAGAGAGAGGTCGACCAACAGCCCCAAGATGACCAAGGCAAAGGCCGCCGCCACATATCACTTCCACCGCCGCCACCAAGCAGACCAACAAACCAACAACGCTCCAACCGAGACTCGAAGCAACCCACGACGGATCCGTGGCTCCAAGACAATGCCCCTAAGGGGGAACAGACATCAAAGATGTCGTCATCGTCCAATCCAGGGAAGGATTTTAGGCTTTCGCCCGGAGCACACCAAGAACGGGCGACGAAGCTTCACAATGACGCCTTCAAGAAGGGAAACGGCATCCGAAGACGTCGCCGTCATTGCTGCCAACAAGGTCAACAGAAGGCCTTCGCCCGAAGCTTCTCAACCCGGACCTCTCCGCCGCACACAGGCCGTCGAGTCCGGCAAGCACTTGAGCGCGAGACTTCACCTCCCCCAATCAGACCACGGAAGCGTCCTCGCCGGGTCCAAAAAGGAGCCCCCCACAGACGCCCTTGCTCACCATGAGCACTGACGTTGACGGAGGGGGGGATCAGTCCAGGCCGCAGGACCGGCACCACCACGGACAGAGCCAGATCTGTCCCCTCCTCAGCCGTCGACCGGAGCAGAGAAGACCCCTGCCGCCGGCCACACCGGCTGCACGCCAACCCCTTGCCGGACTGTAGCCTCCACCACCAACCTCCGTCGAAGCGCCCAGGCGCTGGATCTGGACTGGGCGACAGCAGCCGCCGGAGGCTCGACCCCCCCGAGCGAGGGCGCTTCACCTCCGAGCCGGCCATGCCCCACCAGCCCGAGTCCACCGCCGGCCACCTCGCTCGCCTACAGCCCCTGCCGCCGCGCACCACCTCGCTCGCCTACGGACCCCGCCGCCGCAGACCTCGCACGCGCCGCATCCGGCCACCTTGCGCTACCAGACTGGGAGTTGCCCCGCCGCCGCCGTCCCCGGATCCAGGCGAGCTTCGCCGGCCGGAGCCTCTGGCGGCGGCGAGACGGGGGATGGGGAGGGAGGGGTGGCGGCGCTAGCGCTAGGGTTTCGGAATTGCAAATCAGCATAAGCTGATAGCTAATCAGTGCGTGTCAAGTATGGCCCCACGGGTCACAACAGGAGTAGGAGCAACTCCAGCAGGTCCTGTATCCGTAAAAAAAATGTTTAGGGGAAGTTTTTTTTTTTGAAACGAGGCAAAAGACTTGCCATTTCATTGATTAAGAAGAGAGTTTGCCCGGTTAATTAGCGGAAAACCGGGCTAAAACCGATACAACCCAACCCAAAAATGGGCACCACCGGCCAACCTGGCCACATGCCAACAGAAGACCACACGCGCCAACGAACGACAGCTTCGACTTTGACGATGATCTTCGTGAGGGAAATATGCAGGGCTTGCGCCGACCGAGTCCTCCACAAACGACCACCAAGTGCCTGTCATCGTCACCATCTGGACACAACCCACCGTAGATCCGACTCCACAGCAACCAAGCAATCACGGAAGAGCACATCGGACACGCCAGAACCCGAGCAGCGATGGCCAAAGAAGTCTCCAACAGATTCCATAACGGTGGAATAAATTTACTAAATCCTGTAACTTTTTTTTGCGAATACAAAATCCTGTAAACTTGACCCAGCTACCCTCTGGTTCAGAGGAAGTTTTGGTTCTCGTAAACTTTTGACGGGCAAGAAACCGCATGAAACTTCCTGCCACACCGCCGCCACCCGACGGAACGCCGACGTCCCCCACCCCGCCGCTGCCGCCCTACCGCGTTGCCACCGCCGACCGCCCGCCCCATCGCCCCTCCCGCGCTGCAGCTGCCCGCCCGCCCGCCGCTGCCACGCCACCACACTGCATCGCGCCGTTCTCGCCGGAGACCGTCACGCGTGTAACTGACTGGTGGGCCCTAGGCCATTTTCTAGTTTTGTTTAATGAAAAATAAAAACAGATTTAGGAGAAGAAGCTTACGAAATCTGATAAAAGTAGCTCTCAGAAAACTTTTTCTAAAATTTACAGACATCCTGGTACTGTATTCCGCAGTTTTCCTGGCTGCCATGTCGGTTTTCTTCTCGTTCAGGCAAGACATTCGAGACAAGGGATCCGCGTACCGGGGATGTGATCGCCAGCATCGCTGAAGGCGACAAGGAGGATGTGGACCTGGCGGTCAAAGCGGCAAGAGAAGCCTTCGATCATGGCAAATGGCCACGCATGCCCGGATCCGTACGATTTTCTTCAATCAACTCATGACGAATGGCCCGAAGCATGTTTACATTTTCAATCTGAAAAGAACAATCAATGGCGCGCAGGAAAGAGGAAGGACCATGATGAAGTACGCGGACATGGTGGAGCAGCACGCGGAGGAGCTGACCCTGCTTGAGAGCCTGGACGCCGGCAAGCCGTGCACGGTGACCAGGGCGGTCGACATGGGGACCTCCGTCAGGTCCCTCCGCTACTTCGCCGGCGCGGCCGACAAGATCCACGGCGAGACGCTCAAGATGTCGAGGCAGTTCCAGGGGCACACCCTGCGCGAGCCCATCGGCGTCGCCGGGCTCATCGTCCCCTGGAACTTCCCCGCCATCATGTTCTTCTCCAAGGTCGCCCCGGCACTGGCCGCCGGCTGCACCATGGTGGTCAAGCCGGCCGAGCAGACTCCGCTCAGCGCGCTGTACTTCGCTCACCTAGCCAAACAGGTCAGATCGGTCACTTGACATGTATAGCTTGGTCTTTCTCAGCTGTTCTGAACTTTTGGCGCTCTGTTCTTGAGCAGGCGGGAGTCCCAGATGGGGTTATCAATGTGATCACCGGCTTCGGCCCAACAGCGGGAGCAGCGATCGCGTCTCACATGGACGTCGACATGGTCAGTTTCACGGGATCAACGGCAGTTGGGAGGCTGATAATGGAGGCGTCGGCGAGGAGCAACCTGAAGCCGGTGTCTCTCGAGCTGGGCGGCAAATCTCCGCTCATCATCTTCGACGACGCGGACGTAGACATGGCCGTGGGTCTCGCCATCAGCGCCAACTTCTTCAACAAGGTGAACAAAATCTAAATGATTAGTCGTAGCGTAGCCATACGAGGGATCATTCATGGGTCTGAAGACTGAACTGGGAATTGCATTGCGGCGAGCCGTGTCTACCTGCAAGAAGGCATCTACGATCGGTTCGTGAAGAAGTTGGCACACCGCATGGAGAGTTGGGTTGTCGGCGACCCTTTCGATCCCCGTGTCAATCAAGGGCCTCAGGTTTAAAATTCAGATATCCATCCCCTGTTGTTTGTGCCACACAAGTTAATTTTGTGTTGTATCAGAAACTCATGTCGTGTACCCGCAAAAAAAAAAAACATGTCCTGTGTGTAGGTGGACAAGGCACAATATGAGAGGGTGCTCAGCTACATCGACCATGGCAAGAGAGAAGGGGCCACCGTCCTGACAGGAGGGAAGCCCTGTGGCCAGAGAGGTTACTACATCGAGCCCACGGTTTTCACCGATGTCAAGGTCAAAATTCACCGCAAAAACTCAAATTGTAGTCCGCAAAAAACTCTTCACTTCCTATATAGCTTCTGACATGGGTAGGAAGCCTCCCATGGCGAACAGGATGACATGATCATAGCAAAGGAGGAGATCTTCGGACCCGTCATGTGCCTGATGAAGTTCACGTAAGTCCATCCCGGTTGATCGGCATACATTGCTTATTGCACTCTGAATCTGTGATGAGAGATTGACAGGGAAACTTACATCTTTTTATGTTTTTATATAATATAGATGGGTGGAGGAGGCGATCGCGAGGGCCAACGACACGAGGTATGGGCTGGCGGCGGGGGTGGTGACCAAGGACATCGACGTGGCCAACAGGATGACGCGGTCGATCCGCGCCGGGGTGGTGTGGGTGAACTGCTACTTCGCCATGGACAGCGACTGCCCGTTCGGGGGCCGCAAGATGAGCGGATTCGGCAAGGACGACGGCATGCACGCGCTCGACAAGTTCCTCGCCGTCAAGGTCGTCGTCACCCCCGTCTACGACTCGCCCTGGCTCTAGGCTACATCTCTCTGGCTCGTTTGCTTTTCTTGTCTGTGCACAGTTAGTTACCAGGAGAAGCAGCAAGGAGGAGAAGGTGAGAAATCGTTGTTCGTTGACAGGCTATGTTGTTTGTCGATGCCGTGGTAATAATACCTGCCAGTAGTTTTCATTGGTGTTCTCTAGGAAATTGCCCGTGCGTTGCAACGGGACATACATATGCTAGTGATTTCACGCCGATTGAGTCTAACATATATCTTTCTCCACCCACTATCTCTGGCTAATACCTCTTTGAAACACTTTAAACCGTCCAAGAGGCATCGTCAACAAACAAAATTCTAAAATGCAAGGGCAATTTGGTTGCAGTGACAAAATATAGCTCTATAAAGCCGCCATAAAATATGTGCTTACAATGCTATTGTCACAGACTGAGATGCTATAACATACATTGTCCACTCAGACATCTTCTAACACATAACGTCTAGACTGACATCTTCTTCACCTGGCCCAAGAACTTGAATAAGTACATGCCCTCCTTAGTATGTTCTCAAGTAAGCATTTTCTCCTAAAGAAAATTTGGTGAAGAATTTCATACTACAAGTAAATTAGAGAATAGATTTATTTTAGAAAAGGAGGATGTACCCCGGCCTCTGCATCTGGACGATGCATGCAGTCATTTTATTAATTATTCACAAAGACCTTACAAAGTAATACATCAGTACGCCTGAAGCCACCATCCAGGCAACACCTGTTGCTACTCCTATCCTCTTGATGAAGGGGTGCCGAATGTCCGAGCCTAATACCAAACAGACATCGCACCAAAGCCTAACATCTAAAGCCGGATGCCCCAGCCTAGACACATACCGGGACTGGGTCACACACCGGTCCGGCGCACTCATAGTGGGCACCACATGCACACCCTGCAAGGCCCGACACCACCGTCTTCCGTCGATCCATCTTCAGAGCAGAAACTGACGCATCGACCGTGCCAGGCCTCTCTGTCATCGACGCCACCACGACGCCAGACAGTGTCATCCTCCTGCGCGAGTCCATCCTCGCACATCGGACGCCGAATCTGCACTGCGCCACGCTGTTGAGATCCGTCGCCATCAATGTGTAGGATGAAGAACCGCTCCACCAAAGATGTGGTCCACTGGTCCCTCGAGCCCGTGCACACCTCCAAGAATGATGCCCCCAAGGGGGAAACGACATAAGAGCACCGCCGTCTTCCGATCTACTGATCTAGGGTTTCCCCCGGAGGTAGCAGATAGTGGTCTAGAACTTCTCCACGGCGATGCCTCCAAGAAGGGAACGACACCGAAGAGCGCCGCCATCGCCGGCCTTGGCATCTAGCCGAGAGTAGGTTTTCACGCAGATCTGTTCGAAGAACTCCATCCAGCTTCTTGTGCACGGATCACCGCCTTCTCTGCCGGGGACCGGACCAAAAGGATCCAGCCGCCGCCACCTGACCGGCCGCGGCACCACCACGGTGCCAGAGCAGCCGGCTTCGTCAGGCCCACCGCGCTCGCCTGCCGCCACACACCAGATCCGCCGGCCCGCCTAAGCCCATCTGGGCCCGGCGAGATCCGAGATTCGAGATTCCGGCCACCGCCACAGGGGCGCCTCCGCCGCGGGAAGGCCGCGCCGCCGCTGTCGCCGCCGCCACAACCTCCGTCGGGATCCCGCCGCACCACGCCGCCGAATCACCGTAGTGGCCATGTCGTCGCCGCCAGAAGAAGACGCCACCGCGCGCGAGGAAGAAGACCCCGCCACCACCGTCACAGCCCACAGCCCGGACTTCGCCGGCGTGAACTCGGGCGGCGGCGGGATGGAGGGGTCGGGGAGAGGAGGCCGAGGGCCGGCGGCGCGATCTCCCCCGTGTCGCCTAGGGTTGGCGACGCGGGGGTCGGGGATAGTTGGGGTCAATTAGAGAATAGATGAAAGTATCATACGAGAATTACATGTGTGTTTTTAATCGACAAAACCAACTCTAGATGGTTTATGCCAGCAGCAGGCTAAAACATTTACCTTCTTTTGGTTTCTCTTATTGCTTTGATGTATATATATATCAAAGACCCCAGGGCTAAATTTCCTTATAAAACTTGTACACAGTCATAAGCAAAAAACACATGCCGGAGCAAAGAGAGATAATAGAGAGAGGACAGAAAAATGATCAGTACAAAATACGTGCATAGGCTTGGCATACAATAGGAAAACTGAATGCAATGCAGGGGCATGAAAAGGCTAATAATTCTGCTGTGACATATCTCAAATAGCTTTGCTGATACATCCGTACAAGCCCTAAATAAAGCAGAATGCTTACAATTTTGAGCATACAACCAAATTACAACAATTCAGCATCATTATCATAATATAGTTGTGGTTGGTTCAATCAGCAATTCAGTATCATTATGTATTATTGAAGGTGGTAGTACATACAAATTTCCTTTGTAAAATTCTGAATATCTGCACTAATTCGGTTGCACTATTCGACATCCATTGGTTCTGTAAACAGGGTAGTATTTCTTGCATGCAGCAGCAGCCGGTTCCCATGAACTCCTGGACTGTTCTAAAAGCCTCTTTGTGCTTCCTCTGCAGAATTCAATGGGACAACAACAATTAAAATAAAAGGCACAGAAAAAAAAAAGGAAAAGCATGTCTGCTGGCCACGGAAGAAAGTGGACGGCGCTAGGAGAGCTCCGGCAGATGATTAAGATTTTCGCTAGCCCGCGGAGAAAACCGGAGATGTGATGGGGCTGCTGGCGGAGGTGGGGGAGAGCATGTACCGGTGGACGACTTGGGTGCCCCTTTCCTTGTCGCGGTTGTGGATCCCTTCAGATCGGGGTCTCCGTCGTCGATCTAGGAAGGATCACAAGTTGGGGCTGGACGGCTGCGCCCCGTGCCGGGAGCTTCTAATGGTGGTGTTTGGCGGGGGCCGCCACAGCGAGGCGATAGGAATGACGTAGGGGCGAGGCCACGGATGGGAACCCTACCCGGATAGGGAGGAGGCCGATCTACCCTGTAGTTCACGAGATCGGAAGAGGAGGGGGAGGACGACGCCGGATTTGGTGGCGATGACCATGGGAGGGGTAGCGCCAGGGGAACCGATTGGTGCGAGACCGTGGGTTCGGGAGCGAGAGGGAGAGAGAGAGAGAGAAAGCCATGAATTCAGTTTGAGGTTTTATTTCAGTGGAAAACCAACGTGGGAGGACGCGATCGGGTGGGAGGAGGGATCGACGAAAGGTAAGACTTAAGATGGGAGAGAGAACCTTACATTTTTTTTTAAAGTAGTAGAGATATCTGGGCGAGCTTAGGGCATCTCCAACGCGGACCCTTAAATCACCCGTATATGTCTTTTGCGAGTCCGGGCATTTTTTGCCATCCAATGTTATCCCTCAAACGTGCGCAGATGCACCCGCTCATAAAGGAAGAGTAGCGCGCTAGCGCGGCTCGCTTCGCTTTTCGACGCGGAGCTCGCGGACGTTCAAATTCTAGCAAACTGTTAGCAAACTTGGGAGGCTGTGCAGGAGTACGCACATCCGCCTGGCCAAGCAAAAGTCACCACATATCCCTCCTCCGTTGGATGCAAGAAGGCCGCTTGCTTTTTTTCTGTTTGGTGGAAGATGATTAGGTGTTTGCTCTTTGACCGAAGAGCACGAACATTTGACGGAAATTGTTTCACTTTGTTTTCCACTAGATACTACTCAGTTGTTAGCATTGGTGTGTACTAGCTAGGAGTATTTAGCATTTGGCGGATACTAACTATTAACATTGACTCGGAGATGGACTCGCGCAGAAGGAGGACGCTGTCTAGCGTCATGGTGGCGTCGATGGCAGAGAGGACTGGCAAGGTCGGTGCGTTAGTTTCTGCCTGAAGATGGATTGGTGGAAGACGGCGGCGACGACACATGAGAGTGCGTCGGACCGATTTGTATCCCAAACCCAGTATGTGGCTCGGTTGGGGCCTCCGGCTTTAGATGTTAAGATTTGCTGCGATGTCTGCTTGGTATTAGGCTCGGACTATCGACACCCCTTCATCAAGTGGATATGAGTAGCGCCAATTGTTGCTAAGATTGTGGCTTCAGACTACCTGATGTACTACTTTGTAAGATCTTTGTGAATAATTTATAAAATGGCTGCATGCATCACTTAGATGCAGAGGCCGGGGGTAATCCTCCTTTTCTAAAAAAACTATTAACATTGACGAAGGTTTGCAGTGTTTCATGTTTTTGACGGAAGCTACTAATAATTAGCATCGTATTTGAAGGAAGGTTTGCTAGCTACTAGCATGTGTTATGTGTTTAGTGGAAGCATGCTTGTTTCACCTTTTTTCTGGCGATGAAGGCCGAGACGGGCGGCGGCACGCATTTCGAAGGTGAGTGGTGGTTGGATCTGAGAGGAGGGTCTCTCTTCGAAGAGGTAAATACACTCGAAGTCTTAAAACTTGCACGTGACGGTCAGTTTAGTACACAAACTTGTAAAATACGTGAATGTGGTCATCAAACTTGTACTGACGTGCAAATACGGTCACATATCCCGTGCACGGACGTATCCGATGCTTGCATGGCATGTCAGCATGCACAAGGCCCACTGTGAGTGACACATGGCGCTAGGCGCGACGCGTTTTTGCACAAAATTCGTTCGCCTTTTTTCATTGCGTAAAAGGTCAACCACTGGTGTAGTGTAGAGCGAAAATTACGACCACCAAAAATTGTGACCGCCACGTCTCGAACCAACAACACGAGGCTAGCACAAAAGGGGAGCCTAGCCACTCCAACACACAAGTATCAGCGTGTAAGAGCATCTCTAGCAGACCCCTTATGTCGCGGACTCTTATAGTGCGTTTACAGTTCACAAAAAACATGTTTTGCGGGCTGGTATAGGCTGCGACCGAACAGACCCCGCATAGCGGAACTGTAAAACCAAATATACTGCGAATATTCTGTTTTACAGTTCCACTATGCGGGGTCTGTTCGGCCGCAGCCCGCGCCAGCCCGCAAAAGACGTGGTTTTTCTGAATTTGACACATATGTCACATATTACACAGAATTTATGAATTCAATACAACAATCATCCAAACTACAATAATTATTCAAATCACCGAAACTAATAATTCAATACAAGAATTGTCCCGAATACAACAATGATACAAATCACACATGAATTAAATGAAATGAATGTAAAAATGGCAGGTTTTACTGTCCATGCATTTGCCAATATAATGGTGCTCAATGAGATCCTCCTGAAGCTGATAGTGGGTGTTTGCGTCTTCAATCTGCCGGTATGTCTGTAGGAATGTTTGTATGCGGCCAGTCTCTAGCTGGCTTCACACGGCTACTGACATTGTCGTAGAAGAACTCCAAGTTCATGTCCCTCTCATCTTTGATGATCATGTTGTGAAAAATCACACAACATGTCATGATGTTGCTCAGGGTTTGCTTGTCCCAAAAACGAGCAGGACCACGAACAATGGCAAACCTAGATTGCAAAACCCCAAAGGCTCTTTCAATATCTTTTCGGGCAGCCTCTTGTGCCTTTGCAAATTCAATATGCTTCCTAGTTGCGGGCTTTTTGATGCTCTTCACAAATGTACACCTAGAAGGGTAAATACCATCTGCAAGATAGTACCCCTTTGGGTACTCATGCCCATTAACCGTGTAGTTGCAAGCAGGAGCATCACCACTAGCAAGTCTAGCAAACAAATGAGACCGTTGCAACACATTGATATCATTGAGAGTACCCGGCATACCAAAAAAGCAATGCCAAATCCATAAATCCTCGGATGCGACGGCCTCTAGCACAATTGTTGCATCACGAGACTTCCCACAATACTGCCCGTGCCATGCCTTCGGGCAGTTTTTCCAAGTACAATGCATGCAATCAATGCTACCTAGCATGCCAGGCCAACCTCGCCTCTCATTTGCTGCCATCAACTTTTTTGTGTCTTCCTCGTTGGGTGCACGAAGATAGACAGGACCAAAGACGCGGATGATCACTTTGGCGAACCTACGCACTGACTCAATTGTAGTATCTTCGCCAATGCGAAGATATCGTCGGCATAGTCAGCCAGAATGCCATATGCAATCACCCGCATAGCTGCCGAGATTTTTTGATATGCGCTAAAACCCATCAACCCCGTGGCGTTTCTCTTTTGAGTAAAAAACCGAGAATTGGCCTCGCAAGCTTTCACTATTTTTACGAAGAGGGATCTGCCCATTCGATACCTTCTCCGGAAGAGATGCGGCGGATACGTAGGATTGTACGCGAAGTAGTCTTGCATCAACATCTTGTTCCCGAGATGGCGGTTGCGAGGGATGCAAAGACGGCCGACGGTCGATCCTCGCCGTCTCTTTCGGTTCCGATCCTCGAACTCCTTCACGGCGAGGACCGCCACCACCATCTGCTGCCGATGGCTCTCGAGCAGCGACTCTACGTCTGATTCGTCGGACGAGGACGAATCCTCGAGCAAAAATTTCTCGCAAGGGCTCAAATCCATCTACAAATCGCACCCGAGCTCGCATGAACGGAAATTTATCTATGAATCATTCGCTAAGTCAAACTACAAGGGGGGAAAATGACTCACCGGCGGCAACGACCCGGGGGTGGCTCGGCTCGGCGAATCCAGGGCAGGCAACGACTCGGCGGTGGTCGATCCGGGGCGGCGAGGCTCGGCGGATCCGGGGCGCCGGCGAAGCGGCGCGGTGGACCCGGGTCTGGAGCGGCCCGGCAGCGTGATTCCGTCGGTGGATATGGCCGGAATCGACGGCGGCGGGTGGGCGGGCGGCTGCAAGATGGGGGTGGGGAACGCGTGTGGGATGAAATGTCCCTCCCGCCAACCGCTTTTGCGAGATACAGGGCACCGCCGGGTCGGGGGAGAAAATTGTGTATTCGTGGGTCGGAGGGGGGAATTTACCGCGCTCCTCAAAAAAATTTAAGGGTCGGACGCGTTTACGATGTTTGTTCGGGCCACTTTTTTCGCGCAAAACCGTAAACTGGCGATTATTTTGCGGGTCGGGACGATATAAGGGGTCTGCTAAAGATGCTCTAAGTTCGATAACTTCGCCTTAATGTGCAGGAACAGAGGCCCTCGTGGTGCAGACATGGGCCGCTGTCTGTGCGGCCCATTTTGCACCTCTTCGTATTTTTAGAAATTTGTAGAAAGTATGTAAATTGTAATCATTGTTTATGTATTATTTGAAAGTAATATTTATGAATTATTAAAAAATCATTTTTTTAGAAATTCATGTGATATTTTTCAAAAACATATATATAATAAACAAATGTTTGTATAATTGCACCTGTTCGTATTATTAGAAATTCGTGGAGCATAAAAATTTGTTCATTTTTTAAAATTTTTTTTATGAATTAAAAAATGTTTTTATAATTATAATACAAATATTCTAAATTAAAAATTTATAAATATTATTTTATTTATAAAATCATTTCAATAATTATACGCACGTTGTATAGCTCAATGTTTCTATGATTAAAAATGTTCATAATTTAAAATCTAAACTGTTGGTATGAATATTTAGTAATTTCTAATATTTAAATTATATAATGCTTTGAATATATGTCATTAGTAAATATTATACACTAATGAATATTCATAAATATTTAGTAAATGTTTGTATTCATCATTTTGTATAATTTAATATAAGTTGTGAGTGTATAATTTTTTGTATTCATTAAATTTTTTCATTTAATACAAATTTTAAAAGTATGTATTAACTAAATTTTTTATGTAATACACAGGTGTATATTTAATAAATAGTTGACTATACATTTTATTTGTATTAACTCACGTCATGTGCACTGTCGATATTTGGTTGATAATCCCGGACGTCTTCACTATAAATAAAGCTTTATCTTATGATGGTCATGAAAGTGTGGCTGGTCCAGTGGTTTGTTTTGTCTGGGAGCGCACGAGGTGGCGCGTTCGATCCCCAACGGAGCCATTTTTCTTTCTCATTTCTCCGCCCAACCTCATGTTCACAAGTGAGACCCACATACAAAGTGCCTTTTTTTATTCTACAAACGAGGTGATTTTTTCGTAAATAAAAAAGCGAGGGGTTTTGTGCAAAAACACGTCGCGCCGAGCGCCATCTGTTGCTGACAATGGGCCATGTACATGTTGTAGTGCCAAGCAAGCACTATATACGCCCGCATACGCGATATGTGACCGTATTTGCACATCCACGCAAGTTCGATGACCACAATCATGTATTTTACAAGTTTTTGCACCAAACTGACCGTCGCGAGCAAGTTCTAAGACCTTCGGTGTATTTACCTCCTCTATGAAATTATGGTTAAAGTTTCCCTTCTTGGAGAGCAGTGGTTTTCTCTATGGGTTTGTCTATATCTCATCTAGATGTGAGATATTATCTCATATCTAAGTTGTGACATCAGCAGAAAATCATTTATTTTTCTTTGGGCCGGCCGGTGGAGCGCGACAAAAAAAAACATCAAATGTCAGACTGCGTTGCTTAGGAATCGAACTTGGAACTACACATTGGGAAACATTAGTGCCTACCACTCCAACTAATAGCTGATGTTGATGACTAGGAAGCAGAAAGTGATTAGGAACATAATACAACGTCAAGATTAGAAGACACTTTTTATTTTTTTTTGAAACCTTATTTGCAAATTGTCAACAATTTTGAAATATCGAATATTTTGAAAACACAAATAATTCTAAAATTTGTATAAGTATTTTTCAAATGTGAATAAATTTTGTAATTTTATTTTTTTAATAAATAAGAACAATATTTGGTATTTCAAACAATTTCTTCACGAACAAAATTTGAAAAACGTGAATAAGTTTTGAAAATCCCCAAACAGTTTAGCTTATTTTTATTTTTGAAAATGCGGACACTTTTGAAAATTCTGAACATTTTTTGAAAAACACGAATAAATTTAGTTTTTTTGTTTTAATCATAAAGTTCCAATAAAAAATTGTTTGCTCCATTTAAAAAATGTTGACATTTGAAAAAATGTTCATACATTTCAAAAGAATGTTTGTGATGTTTAAAATAATGTATTATACAATGAAAAAAAAGGTCAGGCCTCAGTTGCGAGTTAAGAATAGACTTGTAACTGGGACAAAAAGAAGGTCGGGACCCAGTTGCGAGTCAGGGTGGGATTGCAACTCAGACAAAAATGGTCGGGCCCCAGTTACGAGTCGAGGGTGGACATGCAATTGGGGCAATAAAAAGATCGGCCTAGTTGCGAGTCAAGGGGGGACTTGCAACTGTGACAAAAAAAGATCGCGTGCCATTTACGAGTAGAGGGTGGACTTGCAATTAGGTCAAAAAAAGTGTTGGGCCCCAGTTGCGAGTCAAGAGCGGACTTGCAACTGAGACAAAAAAAAAGTTCGGGCTGCAGTTGCGAGTTGAAGGTGGGATTGCAACTGAGTCAAAAAAGGTTGGGCCCCAGTTGCGAGTCAAGTGTGGACTTGCAACGGAAAAAAAGGTCGGGCCCTAGTTACGAGTCGAGGGTGGACTTGCAATTGGGACAAAAAAAACCAGGCCCCAGTTGTGTGTCAAGGATGGACTTGCAACTGAGACAAAAAAAAGGTCGCGTCCCAGTTATGAGTCAAGGGTTGACTTGCAACTAGGACAAAAAAGTGTTGGGCCCCAGTTGCGAGCCAAGGGCGGACTTGCAACTGAGACAAAAAGATCGGGCCCCAGTTGCGAGTCAAGGATGGACTTGCAACTAGGACAAAATAAGTTGGGCCCAGTTACAAGTCGTCGGTAGACTTGCAGCTGGGACAAAAAAAGTTGACCCAAGTTGTTGATGGAAATATGCCCTAGAGGCAATAATAAAGTTGTTATTATTTTATATTTCCTTGTTCATGATAAAGGTTTATTATTCATGCTAGAATTGTATTGACCGGAAACTTAAATACATGTGTGAATACATAAACAAATACCGTGTCCCTAGTGAGCCTCTACTAGACTAGCTCGTTGATCAAAGATGGTTAAGGTTTCCTAACCATAGACATGAGTTGTCATTTGATAACGGGATCACATCATTAGGAGAATGATGTGATGGACAAGACCCATCTGTTAGCTTAGCATATGATCGTTCTGTTTATTGCTACTGCTTTCTTGAATGTCAAATACATGTTCCTCCGACCATGAGATCATGCAACTCCCGGATACCGGAGGAATACTTTGTGTGTTATCAAACGTCACAACGTAACTGGGTGATCATAAAGATGCTCTACAGGTATCGCCGAAGGTGTCTGTTGAGTTGGCATGGATCAAGACTGGGATTTGTCACTCCGTGTTTCGGAGAGGTATCTCTGGGCCCTCTCGGTAATGCACATCATAAGAAGCTTGCAAGCAAAGTGACTAAGGAGTTAGTTACGGGATGATGTATTACGGAACGAGTAAAGAGACTTGCCGGTAACGAGATTGAACTAGGTATGGAGATACCGACGATCGAATCTCGGGCAAGTAACATACTGACGGACAAATGAAATTACGTATGTTGTCATTGCGGTTCGACCGATAAGATCTTCGTGGAATATGTAGGAACCAATATGGGCATCCAGGTTCCGCTATTGATTATTGATCGGAGAGGCGTCTCGGTCATGTCTACATCATTCCCGAACCCGTAGGGTCCGCACGCTTAACGTTCGTTGACGATATAGTGTTATATGAGTTATGTGAATTGGTAACCGAATGTTGTTCGGAGTCCCGGATGAGATCCCGGACGTCACGAGGAGTCTCAGAATGGTCGAGAGGTAAAGATTTATATATGGGAAGTCATATTTTGGGTTCCGGAAAAAGGTGCAGTTTTTTCGGTATTGTACCGGGAAGCTTCCAGAAGGTTCCGGAGGATTCCGGAAGGGTCCGGAAGTCCACAAGTGGGTCCACCACGTCCCAAGGGCTGGCATGGGCTAAGGGGAGGCGCTCTGGCCTTATTGAGCCAGGCGCACCAAGTCCTCAAAAGCCCACGCAGCTAGGGAAGGAAAAAAGGAGAGTCCTAGTAGGAATAGGATTGGACTTTGGAGTCCAAGTCTAAGTGTGTACTATTCACGTGGTACTGTTCACGTGGCACTATTCCTTCTACTCCAAGCCCCTATACATATATAAATAGAGGAGAGGGGGCGCCCCAAACAAGAGACAACATTGTCTTAGCCGTGTGCGGCGCCCCTCTCCACAGTTTCGTCCCTCGGTCATATTTTCGCAGTGCTTGGGCGAAGCCCTGCGGAGATAGCATCACCATCACCATCACCACGCCGTCGTGCTGCCGGAACTCATCCACTACCTCGCCGTCTTGCTGGATTAAGAAGTCGAGGACGTCACCGAGCTGAACGTGTGCTGAACGCGGAGGTGCCGTACGTTCGGTACTCGGTTGGTTGGATCGTGAAGTTGTTCGACGATATCAACCGCGTTGTTCTAACGCTTCCGCTTACGGTCTTCGAGGGTACGTAGACACACTCCCCCTCTCATAGCTATGCATCTCCATGGATAGATCTTGCGTGTGCGTAGAAATTTTTTGTTTTCCATGCAACGTTCCCCAACAGTGGCATCATGAGCCAGGTCTATGCGTAGATGATATGCACGAGTAGAACACAAAGAGTTGTGGGCGGTGATCGTCATATTGCTTACCACCAACGTCTTATTTTGATTCGGCGGTATTGTAAGATGAAGCGGCCCGGACCAACCTTACATGTCCACGTACATGAGACCGGTTCCACCGACAGACATGCAACTTGTTTTGCATAAAGGTGGCTGGCGGGTGTCTGTTTCTCCTACTTTAGTTGAATCAAATTTGACTTCGGTCGGTCCTTGTTGAAGGTTAAAACAGCAAACTTGATAAATCACCGTTGTGGTTTTGTGCCGTAGGTAAGAACGGTTCTTGCTAGAAGCCCGTAGCAGCCACGTAAAACTTGCAACAACAAAGTAGAGGACGTCTAACTTGTTTTTGCAGGGTATGCTGTGATGTGATATGGTCAAGACATGATGTGATATACGTTATTGTATGAGATGATCATGTTTTGTAATTTATCGGCAACCGGCAGGAGCCTTATGGTTGTCTCTTTATTGTATGAAATGCAAGCGCCATGTAATTGCTTTACTTTATCGCTATGCGTTAGCAATAGTTGTAGAAGCAATAGTTGGCGAGACGACCACGACGCAACGATGGAGATCAAGGTGTCGAGCCAGTGACGATGGAGATCATGACGATGCTTTGGAGATGGAGATCAAAAGCACAAGATGATGATGGCCATATCATGTCACATATTTTGATTGCATGTGATGTTTATCCTTTATGCATCTTATTTTGCTTAGAACAACGGTAGCATTATAAGATGATCCCTTCACTAAATTTCAAGATAAAAGTGTTCTCCCCGAGTATGCACCGTTGCTAAAGTTTGTCGTTTCGAAGCACCTCGTGATGATCGGGTGTGATAGATTCTACGTTCACTTACAACGGGTGTAAGCCAGTTTTACACAAGCAGAATACTTGGGTTAAACTTGACGAGCCTAGCATGTACAGACATGGTCTCGGAACACTGGAGATGTTCACCATTGATGACTATCCCATCTCACATGATGATCGGACATGAGCTAGTTGATTTGGATCATGTATCACTTAGTTAACTTGAGGGATGTTAATTTAAGTGGGAGTTCATTAGTAATTTGATTAATTGAACTTAATTTATCATGAACTTAGTCCTGATAGTCTTTGCAAATTATGTTGTAGATCAATAGCTCGCGTTGTAGCTCCCCTGTTTTTGATACGTTCCTAGAGAAAGCTTAGTTGAAAGATGATGGTAGCAATTACACGGACTGGGTCCGTAACTTAAGGATTATCCTCATTGCTGCACAGAAGGATTATGTCCTTGATGCACCGCTAGGTGATGGACCTGCTGCAGGAGCTGCTGCACACGTTGTGAACGCCAGGCAGGCTCGATCTGATGACTACTCGATAGTTCAGTGTGCCATGCTCTACGGCTTAGAACCGGGACTACAAAAGCATTTTGAACGCCATGGAGCATATGAGATGTTCCAGGAGCTAAAATTGATATTTCAAGCTAATGCCCGGGTTGAGAGATATGAAGTCTCCAACAAGTTCTTCAGCTGTAAGATGGAGGAGAACAGTTCTGTCAGTGAACACATACTCAGAATATCTGGATACCACAACCACTTGACTCAGCTGGGAATTGATCTTCCAGTTGAGAGTGTTATTGACAGAGTTCTTCAGTCACTTCCACCAAGCTATAAAGGCTTCGTGATGAACTATAATATGCAAGGGATGGAGAAGACAATTCCCGAGCTCTTCGCGATGCTGAAATCGGCGGAGGTAGAAATCAAGAAGGAGCATCAAGTGTTGATGGTTAACAAGACCACTAGTTTCGAGAAAAAGGGCAAGGGAAAGAAGGGGAACTTCAAGAAGAACGACAAGCAAGCTGCCGCTCCCACGAAGAAACCCAAAGTTGGACCCAAGCCTGAAACTGAGTGCTTCTACTGCAAAGGAACTGGTCACTGGAAGCGGAACTGCCCCAAGTATTTGGTGGATAAGAAGGATGGCAAAGTGAACAAAGGTATATTTGATATACATGTTATTGATATGTACCTCACTAGTGCTCGTAGCAGCGTCTGGGTATTTGATACCGATTCAGTTGCTAACATTAGTAACTTGAAGCAGGAGCTGCAGAGTAACGGAGACTAGCTGAGGGCGAGGTGACGATATGTGTTGGAAGTGTCTCCAAGATTGATATGATCAATATCGACACGCTCGTAATACCTTCGGGATTAGTATTAAACCTAAATAATGGTTATTTGGTGCTTGCGTTGAGCATAAAACATTATATCTGGATATTGTTTATTGCAAGACGGTTATTCATTTAAGTCAAAGAATAATGGTTATTCTGTTTATATGAATAATATCCCTCGTGATCATGCACCCTTGTGAATGGTTTGTTCTTGTTGAATCTCGATCGTAGTGATACACATATTCATAATATTGATGCCAAAAGATGCAAAGTTGATAATGATAGTGCAACATACTTGTGGCACTGCCGTTTAGGTCATATTGGTGTAAAGCGCATGAAGAAACTCCATGCTGATGGACTTTTGGAATCTGTTGATTATGAATCATTTGATACTTGCGAACCATGCCTCATGGGCAAGATGACTAAAACTCCGTTCTCCGGAACAATGGAGCGAGCTACTGATTTGTTGGAAATAATACATACCGATGTATGCGGTCCGATGAATGTTGTAGCACGCGGCGGGTATCGTTATTTTCTAACCTTCACAGATGATTTGAGTAGGTATGGGTATATCTACTTGATGAAACACAAGTCTGAAACATTTGAAAAGTTCAAAGAATTTCAGAGTGAAGTAGAGAATCATCGTAACAAGAAAATAAAGTTTCTACGATCCGATCGCGGAGGCGAATATTTGAGTTACGAGTTTGGCCTTCATTTAAGAAAATGTGGAATTGTTTCACAACTCACGTCACCTGGAACACCACAGCGTAATGGTGTGTCTGAACGTCGTAACCGTACTTTATTGGATATGGTGCGTTCTATGATGTCTCTTACCGATTTGCCACTATCGTTTTGGGGTTATGCATTAGAGACAGCTGCATTCATGTTAAATAGGGCACCGTCTAAATCCGTTGAGACGACACCGTATGAACTGTGGTTTGGCAAGAAACCTAAGCTGTCGTTTTTTTAAAGTTTGGAGATGCGATGCTTATGTGAAAAAGCTTCAACCTGATAAGCTCAAACCCAAAGCGGAGAAGTGCGTCTTCATAGGATACCCTAAAGAAACAATTGGGTACACCTTCTACCACAGATCCGAAGGCAAGGTCTTTGTTGCCAAGAATGGGTCCTTTCTAGAGAAGGAGTTTCTCTCGAAAGAAGTGAGTGGGAGGAAAGTAGAACTTGATGAGGTAATTGTACCTTCTCTCGAATTGGAAAGTAGCTCATCAGAGAAAACCATTCCCGTGATGCCTACACCAATAAGAGAGGAAGATAATGGTGAAGATCATGAAACTTCAGATCAAGTTACTACTGAACCTCGTAGGTCGACCAGAGTACGTTCCGCACCAGAGTGGTACGGTAATCCTGTTCTGGAAGTCATGTTGTTAGACAACGGCGAACCTACGAACTATGAAGAAGCTATGATGAGCCCAGATTCCGACAAATGGCTTGAGGCCATGAAATCTGAGATAGGATCCATGTATGAGAACAAAGTATGGACTTTGGTGGACTTGCCCGATGATCGGCAAGCCATTGAGAATAAATGGATTTTTAAGAGGAAGACAAACGCTGATGGTAATATCACTGTCTACAAAGCTCGACTTGTCGCGAAAGGTTTTCGACAAGTTCAAGGGGTTGACTACGATGAGACTTTCTCACCCGTAGCGATGCTTAAGTCTGTCCGAATCATGTTAGCAATTGCCACATTTTATGATCTGGCAAATGGATGTCAAAACTGCATTCCTTAATGGTTTTCTCAAAGAAGAGTTGTATATGATGCAACCAGAAGGTTTTGTCGATCCTAAGGGTGCTAACAAAGTGTGCAAGCTCCAGCGATCCATCTATGGACTGGTGCAAGCATCTCGGAGTTGGAATATACGCTTTGATGAGGTGATCAAAGCATATGGTTTTGTACAGACTTACGGTGAAGCCTGTATTTACAAGAAAGTGAGTGGGAGCTCTGTAGCATTTCTAATATTATATGTGGATGACATATTGTTGATTGGAAATGATATAGAATTTCTGGATGGCATAAAAGGATACTTGAATGAAAGACCTCGATGAAGCTGCTTATATATTGGGCATCAAGATCTATAGAGATAGATCAAGATGCTTGATAAGACTTTCAATGAGTACATACCTTGACAAGATTTTGAAGGAGTTCAAAATGGATCAGTCAAGGAAGGAGTTCTTGCCTGTATTGTAAGGTGTAAAGTTGAGTAAGACTCAAAGCTCGACCACGACAGAAGATAGAGAGAGAATGAAAGTCATTCCCTATGCCTCAGCCATAGGTTCTATAATGTATGCCATGCTGTGTACCACACCTAATGTGTGCCTTGCCACGTGTCTGGCAAAGGGGGTACAAGAGTGATCCAGGAGTGGATCATTGGACAGCGGTCAAAATTATCCTTAGTAACTAAAGGACTTAGGAAATGTTTCTCGGTTATGGAGGTGATAAAGAGTTCGTCGTAAAGGGTTACGTTGATGCAAGCTTTGACACCAATCTGGATATCTCTGAGTAGCAAACCGGATACGTATAATGGAGCAGTCATTTGGAATAGCTCCAAGTAAAGCGTGATAGCAGCATCTACAGTATGACATAAGGATTTGCAAAGTACACATGGGTCTGAATATTGCAGACCCATTGACTAAAATTCTCTCTCACGAGCAAAACATGATCACACCTTAGAACTCTTTGAGTGTTAATCACATGGTGATGTGAACTAGATTATTGACTCTAGTGAACTCTTGGGTGTTAATCACATGGCGATGTGAACTAGATTATTGACTCTAGTGTAAGTGGGAGACTAATGGAAATATGCCCTAGAGGCAATAATAAAGTTGTTATTATTTTATATTTCCTTGTTCATGATAAAGGTTTATTATTCATGCTAGAATTGTATTGACCGGAAACTTAAATACATGTGTGAATACATAAACAAATACCGTGTCCCTAGGGAGCCTCTACTAGACTAGCTCGTTGATCAAAGATGGTTAAGGTTTCCTAACCATAGACATGAGTTGTCATTTGATAACGGGATCACATCATTAGGAGAATGATGTGATGGACAAGACCCATCTGTTAGCTTAGCATATGATCGTTCTGTTTATTGCTACTGCTTTCTTGAATGTCAAATACATGTTCCTCCGACCATGAGATCATGCAACTCCCAAATACCGGAGGAATACCTTGTGTGCTATCAAACGTCACAACGTAACTGGGTGATCATAAAGATGCTCTACAGGTATCTCCGAAGGTGTCTGTTGAGTTGGCATGGATCGAGACTGGGATTTGTCACTCCGTGTTTCGGAGAGGTATCTCTGGGCCCTCTCGGTAATGCACATCATAAGAAGCTTGCCAGCAAAGTGACTAAGGAGTTAGTTACGGGATGATGTATTACGGAACGAGTAAAGAGACTTGCCGGTAACGAGATTGAACTAGGTATGGAGATACCGACGATCGAATCTTGGGCAAGTAACATACCGACGGACAAAGGGAATTACGTATGTTGTCATTGCGGTTCGACCGATAAGATCCTCGTGGAATATGTAGGAACCAATATGGAACCGATTCCCGAACCCGTAGGGTCCGCACGTTTAACATTCGTTGACGATATAGTGTTATATGAGTTATGTGAATTGGTAACCGAATGTTGTTCGGAGTCCCGGATGAGATCCCGGACGTCACGAGGAGTCTCAGAATGGTCGAGTGGTAAAGATTTATATATGGGAAGTCATATTTTGGGTTCCGGAAAAAGGTGCAGTTTTTTCGGTATTGTACCGGGAAGCTTCCAGAAGGTTCCGGAGGATTCCGGAGGGGTCCGGAAGTCCACAAGTGGGTCCACCACGTCCCAAGGGCTAGCATGGGCTAAGGGGAGGCGCCCTGGCCTTATTGGGCCAGGTGCACCAAGTCTTCAAAAGCCCACGCAGCTAGGGAAGGAAAAAAGGAGAGTCCTAGTAGGAATAGGATTGGACTTTGGAGTCCAAGTCCACGCGTGTACTATTCATGTGGTACTGTTCACGTGGTACTGTTCACGTGGCACTATTCCTTCTACTCCAAGCCCCTACACATATATAAATAGAGGAGAGGGGGCGCCCCAAACAAGAGACAACATTGTCTTAGCCGTGTGCGGCGCCCCCCTCCACAGTTCCGTCCCTCGGTCATATTTTCGCAGTGCTTGGGCGAAGCCCTGCGGAGATAGCATCACCATCACCGTCACCACGCCGTCGTGCTACCGGAACTCATCCACTACCTCGCTGTCTTGCTGGATCAAGAAGTCGAGGACATCACCGAGCTGAACGTGTGCTGAACGCGGAGGTGCCGTACGTTCGGTACTCGGTCGGTTGGATCGTGAAGTTGTTCGACGACATCAACCACGTTGTTCTAACGCTTCCGCTTACGGTCTACGAGGGTACGTAGACACACTCCCCCTCTCGTAGCTATGCATCTCCATGGATAGATCTTGCGTGTGCGTAGAAATTTTTTGTTTTCCATGCAACGTTCCCCAACAGTTGTGAGTCGAGGTTAGCCTACAACAACAACAACAACAAAGGCTTTAGTCCCAAACAAGTTGGGGTAGGCCGATGTTGGACTATCAACTAGGGGGAAAAAAGGTCGGGCCCCTAGTTGCGAGACGAGGATGGACTTGCAAGTGGGAATAAAAAAGATCGGGCTCCTAGTTGCGAGTCGAGGGTGGACTTGCAACTGTGACAAATAAAATGTTGAGCCCCAGCTGCGAGTCAACGGCGGATTTGCAACTGGGACAAAAAAAAGTTCGGGACCCAGTTGTGAGTCGAGGGTGGGATTGCAACTGAGACAAAAAAGTTTGGGCCCTAGTTGCGAGTCGAGGCTGGACTTGCAACTGAGACAAAAAAAGACCAGGCCCCAGTTGCGAGTCAAGTGTGGACTTCCAACTAAATAAATAGGTCGAGCCCCAGTTGCGAGTCGAAGATGGACTTTGTGACATCCCCATGTATTAAGCACAGTGATCACCTCTTAATCATGCCAAGTATTCATGCTTAACAATGCTTGATCATCATTTAGATCATATCTCATTTCAAATTGCAGTTCAAAATGAAATTCAAATTTTAAGTAAAAATAAAAGTTGTTCAAATTTGAAAACTAAAATGTTCATTAAATAGGAAATAATCCATAACTAATTGTGTTAAGAAAAACAACATCACTAAAAATCACTAGATGACTCTATCATCCAAAAACAGTACCAAACAGCAATATTTAATCCCGTTTTATTTAACAAAAATTTAAATGAAATCATCTGGTCACCAAATCATTTTCTGGCAGTAGTAAATATTGCACTGTAATTATTGAGCTAAGTCACATATTTTAGAAAACTCAAATATTGGATAACATTTTGCAAATGAGAGAAAAGGAATAAGACAGAAGAAAAGAAAAAGAAAAAGACAGAAACTCACTGGCGCGCTGGGCCTTGAGTGCACAGTGCAAATCGGCCCAGCCCGCCGAGGCCTTCTCCTTCCTCGCGCCAGGCCGAAGCCATGGCGTGCGGCCGTGCGCGCGCAGCCGTCCACGCGCGGATGCGGCTGCTGTCGACCATCCGGCGGCTCCCTGCGTGGATAAAGATCCCCCTCGACCCCGTGGACGAACCCTAGCTACCTCTCTCTCTCTACATCGCTCTCCTCCCACACCCGAACGGCGCCATGGCATCGCCGTCGTAAACCGCACAGCCACCGCACTCCCCTCGCCGCCCCGACCTGTCCACCGGCTTCCCCTCCATCGCCTACGTCGGCTACGCCAACTGGTTGGAGCTCGGAGCCCCCTACATCGACGCCGACGAGCTCATCTTCAACCTACGGGCGCCGGACTTCGCCACCTCGATTCGCCGCCGTCGCACTTCCCCGAGCCCGCCTTTGCACGTCTACGGGACCCCAGTGAGCACTGTGTCCCTCTCCCCCTCTCCCTGAGCTCTCCTCCGCGCCGTAGCCGCCGCATTCTTCTCGGCCGAACCCATCGCCGCGGAGCTCGTCGCCGGCGAGTCTCCGGTGACCATTTGGTCACGGGCTCGTGCCCGTTAGATTCGCCGCACCGCGTAGGCCTCGCCTAGCCCGTTGGTTCGCTCGCTACCGCGCTGCAACGCCATCCCCGATCGCCACCCGTAGCCGCCGCCGCCCGCCGTCGTCGCACTGCCCTGTTCCGCCACCCCAGCCGCCGAGACCGCCACCATCCGACGCGCGGCTGAGTGCTCGTTCCAGAGAGCCAAACCCCGCGCGAAATGATGCACCGTAGAGCAAATCCGAGCTCGCCGGAGTTCGCCGCCGCGCTCGGGCTCGCCGGAGCGCTCTCCGGTGCCGGCGTCCGACGTGGCTGCACGCCCCCCCTGTGCCACTGACCGCGGGCCCCACGGACCCCAGTTGACTGGGCTGACCCAGTCAACTGCTGACTAGGCACCCGTGGGCCACTGACATACGGGCCCCACCGTTTAAAACATTTTTAATAAATAAATAAAAGGTTAATTAATCTGTAAATTAAATTAATTACTAATTAGTCACTAACTAATGGGCCCCACCGCCTAATTAATCTGTAATTAGTTTAAATAACCCCTAATTAACTACTGTCTCACTGACCAGTGGGACCCACTGGTCAGGTTTGACTCTGGTCAGCCGGGTTTAACTGCTGACATCACATTGATGTCATGCTGACAACACCATTCACTGTTTTGGATAATTCGAATTTAATAATTAAAATTAATTCCAGAAAATGATTAAAACTTTTAAAAATCATATAAAATAAACCGTAACTCGGATGAAAATAATTTATATATGAAAAATGATCAGAAAAAAATGAAGAATCCGAATATGCCACCCACATACCTGCCACACCCCTCTAACATGATGAACATGGAACTTTCCTCTCTGATTCATCTGTCCGATAATTGCCCGGAGCTGGTAAAACACCCCCAGATGTTTTCCGCTCCGACTAACTTGCGTAGTACTGCATTAGGGCACTCCTCGAATAGCGTGCTAACATGCCATGCATATGTGATTGCATTTGTTGCTTGTATTTATTGTTTCTTACCCCTCCTTCTCTCCCGATAGACCCTGAGGCTGCCGACGACCCTCCTGAGTACAACTACGTCGTCGACAACCAGCCCCTTTCAGCAGAGCTTCCAGGCAAGCAAAACCCCCTTGATCATTCCTATATCGCCTATTCCTTCTCCCTCATGCTTGCATTAGATTTTGCTACTGTAATTGCTTGCTCCTATTCTGATGCATAGCCTGTTTTTGTAACCTGCTGTTGTTACCTTACCTGTCATCCTACACTGCTTAGAATAGATTGGTTAGTGATCCACCAGTGACCCCTCACCCTTGTCCCTGTTGCCCCGCTTTGTTACCAGTACCTCGATCATTGTGATCGATGTGCAAATACCGTCACAACACCGCACACCCCCCTTAGTTGTACGACTCTGCAGGGCTACTATCGAGTGCCGAGGGTGATACCTCGTACTGCACTCCTGATGATATCTCTGTAGTATAGCACATCGGTGGCGATTGCAGAGGGTGATTCCTCCCGCTTCCCTTCCCGATGATACTCTGTCGTGCAACCCCTCAAGTGTGGACCATCGAGGGTGATTCCTCCTGGTTCTCCTTGACGGACTACATCGAGTAGGATTCCAACGAGGGTGATTCCTCGGATTCCCCCTTGATGTGATGAACACACGGTTACCCTACTATTACTTCTGGCCCCTGGTTAAAGTCGGGTCGACCCCGAGGGGTACCCGCGAGCGGTGTGAAGTCGGGTTGACCGTGAGGGTACCCGCGAGATAATTACGAGGCACGGCCGGGCAGGCAGAGACCGCCCTAGAGAGGGATGGGCCTGGCCCTTGTTGCACTTCCTCGAGACGGGGCGACAGGAGTACTGATCGTCACCGCGAGCTCCTAATAATGCGCTAACGGATTTGGGTATTTGATCTGAGTTGGCCGCTGGCCATATACGCACTACCACCACGTGGGATAATAGTTTATGGGGCCCTCAACGCCGTATGTATCAGCCGAAAGCTTTGTAAGACGTCCAGTTTAGCAGTGCGGCACGGCTGGGCCGGCGCCATCCAGGACAGAGGTGGTGCCTGGACCCGCCATGTGCGCAACGACCCGGAGTGCAAACGGCGATGGGCCCAAGACCCCTGAGCGCTTAGGATGTAGACCGACGGGGACCTCTATGCTGAGCCTCGGTAGGACTACGTCGTGTCGATCAGCCGAGGCCGGGCATGACCTGGAAAAGTATGGCCGGCTAGAGTTAATCGAGCGTGTTGGGTAACAGTAGTGCACCCCTGCAGGGAAGTTACCTATTCGAATAGCCGTGTCCACGGTAACAGGACGCTCAGTGTTGTATCCCGATCTACTACTACTTGAACTGGATACATGTTAATTAATTGAAGCTCCGGGATCGCTTTCTCGCCGGGAGTCGAGAAAGGATCTCTGGGCTTTGCTACTACATGCTTGTTACTTTATGTTATGTTGCTAAACTGCACTCTTCTAATGCTGCAAGACGCTGAAGATGCTAGTCTTCGATAGGCTAGACCTTCCCCCTCTATTCTGGCATTTCTGCAGTTTAGTCCAAAGATATAGCCCCATTCCCTTGATACCGATGCATACTTAGTATAGTTCTGATGTCAGTCTTGCGAGTACTTTGGATGAGTACTCACGGTTGCTTTGCTATTCTTTTCCCCCCATACCCGATTGCTGCAACCAGATGGTGGAGCCCAGGAGTCAGCTGCTACCGCCGACGACTGGTACTACACTTCCGGTGGAGCCTACTACTAGGTGGAGACCGACGACCAGGAGTAGATTCGGAGGCTCCCAGGCAGGAGGCCTGTGCCTTTTCGATCAGATGTCGCTGTTATGCTAGCCTTCTTAAGGCAAACTTGTTTCCCTTTTATGTCTGTATTCAGATATTGTTGTTGTTTCCGCTGACGCTTGATCTCGAGCTTATGTATTTGAGCCCTCGAGGCCCCTGGCTTGTAATATAAAGCTTGTATGACTTTATTTGTGTTTAGAGTTGTGTTGTGATATCTTCCCGTGAGTCTCTGATCTCGATCGTATGCATTTGCGTGTATGATTAGTGCACGATCGAGCAGGGGCGTCACAGACTTGCAATTGAGACAAAAAAAAGACCGGGCCTCAGTTACGAGTCAAGGGTGGACTTGCAACTGGGACAAAAAAACAGCCCCCTTGTTTGGTGATGCAGTCAACTAACAGAGATGGAAAAATTCATGAATTTTAAAAATAAAAAATAAAAAATGGAAAAGAGAAAAGAGAGAAAAATAAACTAAGAAAATCATGAATTAAAAAAGTTTACGAATTTGAAACACACAAATGAAAAAAAGAAAAGAGAAAAAAGAGAAAGAAACAAAAAATGAAGAAAAAACAGTCGTGAGCCAGCTCCACGATCTGCGCATGCACTACAAGCAGGGTACCTACAAACACGCAGGAGCACAACAAAGCAACGCGGCGTCGATCGGTGCTTAAATGGATCAACGCTGAAGCGAACAAAATGCATGCTCGTGTCGTTGAGTCTGACCGGCTCATCGATCAAAAAAACTTTGAACAAACTAATAGACTAGGCGCATGACGTCCTCAAGCACATTGAACAAACGAAAAAGACCCAAAAACACGAATCTTGATGTCTAAATCGTGTGGTTAGAACATTAGACGTGAGATAACTATTTCACATCTAGATGAAGTGGCGATTCCACTAGGGAGGCTTCAATAGGCTTAAGCCTACTCTCCAAAATCCTATTTAAGCTAAACATACCACTTGCCAAGTATACTCTGATGCTTCACATGCAACAATTGCAATGCATTTGCTAATTAGACTTAGGAATTTATGTTTTAAGCCTACCCTCCAATGTCCTGTTAGATTCGCCACTGTCTAGATGTGAAATAGCAAATCTGTTTCTCTATATAGACTGGTCTAGGTGGGCTATAGCTGTGAAGATGGGCTGACCTATAAGAAATGTTAAAATGTTTATATTAATTAAATGGCCACAGAAAACAAATAAATTTGATCATCAAATGAATTTTGGATTGAATGAAATTTTATATGTGACCTCTCTAGAATATGACAAGGACACACAAAAATAATCAACCCGTTGAATTCTATTTAATATCTATTTAGAAAGCATCCATTTATTAAATAAATGAGTTTTGAACTATGAGTGATAAGTAGACCTAGGCTAAAATTGTGAAATAATTTGGATAGTCCCAAATATCATAAAAAGTCCATATGAAAGTGTGGAGGTGAATCTCCGGCTAAAACACCAAAAGAGAGAATGGGTTACTTACTCATCGTTTCAAAAAAATGGCAAAATAATATAGGTCTTGGGGTTTTAATTATTTAAATTAATGAAATATGATGCGGATGCAATGAGCATTATGCAAAAATAAAACAATCAATTTTTAATGGAAAAGGTTTGTTTTAAACCGGCTGAAAAGAGCGAGACGCAAGCCTCCTCCAGCGATCGACACACGTCCTTGGATGGCCCCACGCGCCGCTCCCTGTCCTCGTCTTATCCACACAGAGAAGCCACATCCACGCATTCTCTTTCCTGTCGCTGGGTCGCTGCGTCGTTTTCCTCACGCATTCCTCCTGCAGATCCCTCTCTCTCTATCTCATGTGCCCACTGCCATGGCTGAACTTTGCTTTCTACTGCCTCAGAGCTCCCCTCTCTCACCTCCCCGGGCGACGAAGTGCTGCTGCTGCTGCTGCAGGGGCACCGCTGCTCGCGGCGACCCCGCTGGCATGAATCGAGGAAAGCTTCGACGCGCGACCAACGCCTGCCATGGCCGTCGGAGTTGCTGCTGCTGCTGCGACGGGGAGCGTCTGCGCATGGCCGTCGGAGTTGCGATTTGAGCATCACGCATGACTCCCTGAGCTGCAATGGAGCGCGCGGGGCTGTGAGCTGTGACGGTGACCGCGGGGAGTGGCTGACGGGGGGCGATGCAACTCCGGCGATGTTACTTTGAAGCTGTAGCCGAGACGCCAGAAGCATAGCCGGCGCTGCAATGAAGCTTTGCCTACAATGCAGCAACGTCAGGCCGCCGGAAGCATAGCCGGCGCTGCAATGAAACTTCACCGGAGTTGCAATGGAGCTTCGCCGGCCGCCGTCGGTGCTGCGTTGGAGCTCCGCCGGGGCTGCAATGGAGCTTCGCCGGACGTTGTCGGTGCTGCATTACAGCTATGGTCACGCCGCACTATGTGTTGCGAACTTTACAGGGTGCCAGCCATGTTGCATTGAAGCTGTCGCGTTGCTCTGCTGCTTTTTTTTTTTTTTTGAGAACATCAACGTGTATATTAGATAGCAAGGAAATTACAAGAACCAAACACGTCGACCCCAACTCGAAGATTCCAGCGCAGCCGGGAACCAGGAACATTTGCAGGGACAACCCTGGAAAAGAGAAAAAAAGAGAAGAAGACCCTTCCAGGATCCTGCAACCACCTTCGCTCGCCACGTCCATCCGCTGACGCACGCCGGCACAGAGAAGGACGAGCCTCCAGCCAACCAAAGCTCAAACGAAGCCCCTGGCAGTCCATCTGCTGCTGCCATGGTGTGGTTGCATCTAACGGCCCCCAACATTGTGATCCGACGGCTGGCTAGGCAGATGATTTCTCTAGGAAATCATCTTTTTTTTTTGGGAAACGCTGTAGGACCCCCCCCCCCCCCCACACACACACACACATATTTGCTTTTGCATAGGATCCCAACTTGAACCTTTTCTTCTTGAAGTAAAATCCTTTCAATTCATAGGATAGGAATATCGATGGAATAGAAAAATCATAAAAATACGGAAATGGCAACCCTGGAGCAAGGCCAATGCCACGTGGACCAGCTAGAGGCGTTTGTAGTAAACCGTTTCCTGGCAAACGCTCGCCTTTTTTTTCTCCCAAATAATTCGCGTGATGTGCACGAGGGGGGACTCGAAATGGAATAAGATATCTTCAATTGGTTTGGTAGATAAGAAGGGAATCGTGAGAGCAGACGTTCAAGAAGAGGACTCAAATCGGCTGCACATTCTCAGGACGTCAGAATGTGACAAAAGGGCCGATCGAAAATTGCAAATCAGCTCACAATAGGATTTAGCATCAAATTTCACATGAGATTTCTAGATATCGCTTTGCACGACTTACAACCCAATCTACCACAAAGCAACCCGAGATTTACAGATCTGATTTACTACCATTCATCACAAATTCACAGGCAGGATATGTCCCCACGAACCATCACTTTGTTCCGGCGGGCGCGGGCGCCCCAACCGCCTTGCCGCGGAGCTTGACCTCGAGGGCGCGCTCCATCTTGGCGAGCACGGCCTGGACGGGGACGGCCTTGCCACTCTCGTACTCCTGCACCACCTGCGCCCGTTCGTTGATGCGCTTGGCCAGCTCCGCCTGGCTCCACCCTTTGGCCACGCGAGCCTTCTGGATGGCCGCGCGCACGTCGCCGCCCACGCGCTCCAGCCCCGCCGGCTCCGTCATCTCGTCCAGCTTCCGCGCGGGCGCCGCCACGGCCGCGGCGGACGTCTTCTTGTTCGTCCCCGCCGCCGCCTTGCGCACCGTCTCCACCGGCGCGCCAGTCCGCAGCGCCTGGTTCACCGCCTTGGCGGACTTGAGGTCGGCCGCCTTGGGCTTCGCCCGCCGCAGGACCACCGGCTCCCAGTCCTGCGTGATGTTGCCGCTCATCCTACCCGTCGGCATTGCGCCTCCTCTGTCCTCTCTCTCCTTTGTTCTTCCTGTCTTTTATCTTCTCTACTGTATCTTTTCTCTCTTTGTTCTTTGGTCGTTGGTTTGGCTGGGGAGGAATTTATAGAGGGCGTGGACGGTGGAGGTGGACGATGACGGTTGGGAGGCGGTTCGGGAAGGTTCCTGAACGCGCTCGTGCACTCGTGTGGTCTGGAAGGTTCTGGGAGAGAGGTCAGTTGTTTGCGGGCCGTCGATTGTAGGCAGTTCAGGGGAACGGATGGCTGCACATGGGTCTAAAAACTTGGACACCGCGGTAAACCCAGTAGGAGGATACTTGGCGGTCACGCACCACTCATTCAAATTCTGTGACCTTTCCTAAAAGACAAAAAACAAATTCAGTGCGCAGCACGAAACTGGAATTCGTTGATTTGTAGTCTTCTTCTGTACAAAAAGAGAAATTTTAGGAAGTACAAAGATTTTTTTTCTCAAAAAAATAACTGCATTCATTGCCCAGACATAAGAGTGGTGATGTTTTAGATTATTATGGTTTTTAGGGAAAATGTCCAGTCAAACTACCTTGGTACTTGATTTTTTTTTTTTGAGGCAACCTTGGTACTTGAAGGAGGAGCTGACGGAGCGAGTCGAGGTCGAGGGCCTGGGCCTTGGGTAGGGAGGCGACCAGGAGCTCAGAGGGCATGGGAGAAGCGCGGGGGTGGGCAGAGGGTCGTTCCCGGAAGTCGGCGGCACTGGCGGATCCAGCGTATAGGCACGGTGGGCCGTGGCCCACCCAGAATTTGGAAAAAAAAATTAGTATGTATTAGTAATTGGATCCAAACTGACCAAGGCCCAGCTCACAGCATTAGCCATTAGCCCATTAGGTCTCGCACTCAATGCTCGCACTCGTCTCGCCCGACGCTCGCCCCTCCCCTCCTCCCGCGGCCGCCGCGCTCGCCCCTCCCTTCCTCTCGCCGGCCGCCGCGCTCGCCCCTCCCCTCCTCTCGCCGGCCGCCGCGCTCTCCCCTCCCCAGCTCCCCTCCTCTCGCCGGCCGCCGCGCTCGCCCCTCCCCTCCTCCCGCGTCCGCCGCGCTCGCCCCTCCCCTCCTCTCGCCGGCCGCCGCGCTCGCCCCTCCCCTCCTCTCGTCGGCCGCCGCTCGCCCCTCCCCTCCCCCTCCCGTTTGAAAGTAAGCGAGGACGACATAGTTGAAGCTTTCATGGCAAAGGAACGTCGTAGAGTTACTTAGTGTAGTAGTTTGCTACATATTTGTATCCATGTAAGGCTTTGTATTTGCAACGTTGCAAATTTGGTACATGTGGGAACTGTAATGTTGTCTGACTTGATTGAGCTATATGTATTATATTTTTGCCAACTATTGTGTGACACTTGGATTAGGTAGAAAAAAAAATTTAGGTGTGCACACCCTCCATTTCATTCCTGGCTCCGCCACTGGTCGGCGGAGGCGTGGAGTTCGGGTATAGGGCAGGGTGGGGGGAGGAGTCGTACGAGGTTGGTGGAGGAGCTCGCTGGAGAATCGCAGGTGCAACGAAGGGAGGAGGTTGTCGCTTGAAAATTTCAGGGGCGGCGGAGGGAGGAAGCTCGACGGCCTCTTCAAGGTTCGGGATGGGAGGGGGTGCCAAAAGAAAACGCCCCGTGTTCCCCTCTCTCTCTAAAAAAAGAAATATGCCCACGTTTGCCTATTAGAGCATCTATAGCCGGGCACACCAAACTCGCCTCAAACGCCCGGGCAGACAACCCAATCAGTGACCGGTCACAAAAAAGCGACCCAGACGGGCGCCTCAAACGGGCCTCAAACGCCCGGTCTGACCGGCACCCCTCATATCCAGCCCAAATCTGGGGTGGATATGGGGAGGCTCGGACACGACCGGGCGCGTCCGCCACGTCGGACTGACGATGGGATCACACATGAAACACTTTGAAACCCGGCGGTCCGAAGCTCGTCTCCTCCGTCGGGCCGTGTAGTGCCCTAGCTAGCCCGGCTATTTAAGCCGACCGCCGGCACCGAAACCCTACTCGTCCACATTTCCCTCCTCCCGTCCGCCGCCGCCGCACTTTCCAATCGCCGTCCGCCACCACTAGTAGCCATGCCCCCATGCCACCGGGTAAGGAGCTACCCATACCTAACGCCGGAGCGCCGGCTGCAGCTCCTTGAGCAAATCCGGGCAAGGCGCGAAGCCCGGATCGCTGCGGGGCTACCTCCGGACGCAGTGGATCCGGAGGAGGTTGACATGGAGGATGTGGGGGACTCTGGGCACGCGGATCTGCAGGCGATGCTCAATTCCCTCAGGTCCGAATCGGAGGCGGAGGCCAAACGCCGTCGTTGGCAGGAGACGGAGGCGGAGCACGCCGCGGAAGTCGACGAGATGCTCGCGTATATGGATGATGAGGAGGAGGAGCCGGAGCCCTCCTACGCGCCCATCTACCCGACGTCCTGCACCGTCGCCGTGGACATCTCCAACGACGAAGCGTAGTAGCTAGCATGTCGTAGTACGTAGGTTTATTTTGCATGGTTTGTATGAATTTAAGGGATGAAATATGAGACTCGGATGCATAGCACCAAGTATGAGGCGTGACCGGTCACTGTTCGCGGGCGCGCCCGGTCGCGTTCGCGGACGTTTGAGGGGTCGGATTTGCCAAGTTCGGCTGTAGATGCCCTTAGTATTTCCTTTTGCGGTCCACTCGATCTCTGGGTCCATTCAGTTTTTTTTTTGTGGGAAGGTCTCTTCAGCGTAGAATTTATGGGAATTGTACATAATTGTTTTTTTCTTTTCTATAAAGCTTGTTTGACTTGTATGAGTGATAAAAAAACAAAAAATTGATGAAAAAGCACCAAAACATAGTGAAATTTAAATCGTTTAAAATGTCGTCTTAATTTTCTCCTTTTCTTTCTCTAGGGCACCTGACAAATGCCCGGCAATTAAGCACACATGTCAACTAAAAAAAACTAAGCACACATGTCAACCAAAAAAAACTAAGCACGCATGTTATCACTTGGTAATTGACACAAAATCCACATACATACACGTCTAAATGATCTTTCGACATGGCGAGATTTTTCTTTTTACGGAATTTGTTTGGTCTATTCTTCTTCTTTTTTTACGGGAAAAACATTCGATCTATTCATTTTCAATAATGGTAGTACAACGAACACTAGAAATAATAAAAATTACATCCAGATCATACTTCTTGACTTAGCGGACGAGACGACCTAGCTGTCGCCGCCTCCCCGAAAAGCCAGGGTTCCTCTGCCTTCCGCCGGCGCCGTCGCCGGTCTACCCCGTCTCCGGTGGCCTTAGGGCCATGGGAGCGGAGTGGATCCCGGCCCTTGCCGATGGGAGGGCTCCGTTCTTAGATCTTTTTTCAAGTTTTGTTAGGATTTGTGTCCTGCTCAGGAAGGCGAGACGGCGGCGGCTCCTTGAAGATGGAATAAAGGTCTCCCCGCTTAGTCCCCGTTCCGTTGATATGTGTAGCATCGTCGGTGGGCGTGTAGAGGTGTGTCTCCGACAAATCTGTCTTTGATGGATTTGCTCGGATCTGTTCGTTGTTCGTCTATGTTCTTGTGTCTTCTGGTTGGATCCGTCTGATCTACAAATTCTTCAAACATCATGTCCACTAAATTGCCGTTGGATGCTGAATCTGTATGACACGGTACGAATGGGCACTCGACTCTGCGTCTCTGCCATCGGTACTTCGCATGTCAAGCTTGAAATGAGCACATCTCATAAGCCAAGATCCGCGTTTTCTAAGATGAGCACGCCAGGAACTGAAGTAATTCATTCGCGCCTCTTATATTGGTGTAGATACCACCAGCAAAAAATAATGTGGCAAGGGCTTGAACAAGTATAATCATGCATTACGTTCCAAAGAGCCACCAAGAAGAGATGAAACCGAATCCAAAAAGACCGACCGCATAATCTGATTTTCTGATAGCAATAGGCACCTATGAATTAAGTACATCTTCCTTCCTGCTTATTTGTGGTTTTGAGCTAGGAAATGTACTCCTTTGTTTAGGGAAGCTAAGAAATGTACTCATAAGATAAGACAAGCAACAGTCACCTGAAAATCCAACTACAACTTATCTGTAATTTTCACTTGCCACTAGAAAAATCAACAATAATTTGTCCAATCACGGCAATACAAATTTCCATGAAAGAACACCAAAGAATAGAATTTACAATGAAAACCACCAGAAGATGCAACCAAACTAAAGGGAAAAGAAAAACAACGGATCAGGTAGCTCCAATCAAATGCAAGATATGCAGACAAACATAGAATATTTTCAAGTTTCGACAAGTCTGACCTCAAACTTCTGTTGTTTTGACACAGAGGATTTACAGATTACCAAACACACACACACACACACACACACACACACACACACACACACACACACACACACACACACACACACACACACACACACACACACACCCAGGAGGTACTTAGTTAGGAGATAATAAAATGCACAATCCAGCACGGGGTGTCTTCTTCACTTATTTCTGTGGTCGCGAGTTCTTAGGAGCAAAGAACACCCTCACATCAAACTGGCCATACTTTGGCATCGAGTCATCAGGAATCCTAACAGGTCCAACATGTCCATCCTGGAAAGTCCACCGAAAGAGTGATTCCCCCAACTTCAAGCAAACATCCAATTTTTCCTCTGCTTTCACCACGACTACATGCTGGAACTGCATCTTAGTCCCAGAGAACGTGTCATCAAACAACACAATCTCATGATCAAAGCCACTGCTGAAAGCAACAAATCTCACATGATGAGGACCGTCAACCTTTGCAAAGACTTCTATTACGGCCTCGATACTTCTTGTAAATGATATGTAGCCTATGTCCAAGCTGAACAGACCACTACGAATCTGTCCATATAGCATTTCATCATAAGCTGGGCAGCTCTCAATCTCAGCATACGCAGAAAGTATTTGTTTGTCAGCCGATCCATCCCCTTCCTCCTTTACCCACAGATCAACTTCTAGTAATGCATCCTGCCGTAAGTACATTCCTCGACAAGGGCTACAAAGAGGTAGGATAAAGGAATCCTACAATTTGACAACTCTTGTTAGAACTAAACATGCTACACTTTCAGATACATTAGCCTGTGCCAACATAACAAACTAAATAAGACAATGCACATCATGTTTAAATAAAAAACTAGTTCCTTTTAAAAGTATAAGGCATATATTTCACTTCTGTTGAAATGCAAGACATGCATGCCATTTCTCTCTTGTACCATCATTTATATATCTTGCCAACCGCTTCAACTTTTATAACTAAACATTCCCATATATTATTATCTTCCTTGTTCCCAAAATATTAGTATATACTGTAGGAATATTGGGGATAAAAGTATAGTTAACATGTATTTCAAAATGGGTTCACCCCCGAAAAACAGAGGTCTTAAGCACAAATCTGAGCACACATGACTAACTTTTAGTCGATCCAATCCAAGGAAAGAAGATAACCAACATACATCTCACACATACTGTTGAACATCAATCATTCTTGAGCAACAAACAAGTTATGTGGAAAGAAACCATGCCTAGCTTGATTACCTGGTCACTGGTGACAGCATCATCTCTGCAGGGACGGTTAAAGACGTAATTCCGCAGAGGCTCCAAGGAATCCCGGACGGTGATTATTCCATAGACACCATCGGGAATACCTGTAGCATCCGATTTGGTTCGCGGTATCCAAGAGTTGATTTAGCTGCAAATATCGAGGACAATAATTAAATTTCCAAACACACACATAGATAGCACAAGAGCAGATTGCTAGACAAGGGATCAAATGAACAGAGACTAGCTTACTGGTGGAAGTATCATGGGTTTTGTATATACGGTGGTGACAGTAGCCCCGCAAAACACATGCGCCTATTGCCTGAGGGAATACTTTCATAGGAAAAGGAGGAAGGGCCGACCACTCATGTCCCAGATCTAGAAGTATCTTACACAGCTCTCTGTGTTCTTCGTTCTGTTTGATGTCACTCCTTACCCACACCCTCTGTATCAGTTGGGCTTTCTCCCTGGGAATTTTTTTCCCTGCATGATAAAATCAATGTAGCATCAACCGGCAATTAATCGTTTTTGGTTACTTTGGAGATCAAAATCGCCGCATTTCTGGAGAATAACCTACCTGGGCAATTTGTCTCCTCATCGTCTGTCACCACTTCCTCCCCCTCGTCAGAGTGTGCCAGGGCAAAGCCGGCCAAGTCGACCAAGTCGAGCTGGTCAACTAAATCATCGTCGCTGTCGGATAGGCAGACATCATCCCAGTGAAGAATAGGCGGCTCTGAAGCCACAAAAATAATTTGACAAAGGATGCCTAGTTGAGTTGGCGGATTGAAAAGCGACCGCTATGAAGATTAACTGAAAATATAGAGGAGTGTACGCACCCTCGGCCTTGAGCGCCGGATCACCATGTTTGTCGATACAGGAAGAGATGGAGGCGATCCCTTGCTTCTCCTCCTCCTCCGCCGCCACCACCACCTCCTGCTGCTGCTCGCTAGGATCGTGGAGACGGTGGAGCGCGGAACCAAATAGGTCGGGGGGGTATGCTAAGTCGGCCGGGTCACGGGGGTAGCGGCCTCCGGGAAGGTATGGCACCTCGTCTGATAACATCGCGGCGCTTAGGGTTTCGTCGCCGGCGGCGGGGGCGTCGTGCGTTCTGGTCGGGGGGCAGCTTGGGATTGAGAACGGGCGAGCGAGATGAACGAACAAGACACACGCGCACGAAACGATGCGGCTTTTGCAACTCTTGCAGATGTGCTAATACCCGCAAAATCGATTTACGCTTCGCCCTAAATTCTTGCATGCACGTCTTTTTTTTTTTAACATATCTTGTGCGAACGTCGGTTCACTCAGTTCGGCCGTCTTCCCGAGCGACGCGTTTCTGTCCGTTCGATCCACCAGGCTGAAAATTTGCCCCTCAGATCAACACACCTACGGAGCATCTCCTGACCTTTCCCTCTCACAACCGCACGGCGCCGTATCTCTCTCGCGTTTTTTTTTGAGGTATACCACGTGTCATTTATTCATGAGCAGAATTACAAAACCACACGTAGCCACAATCAAGAGGCATCCAGAACACACACGGTACAACACTTTGCAAGAAGAAACCCACGAAAAAATTGCAAAGAAACGCTTGAGATTCTAAAAGCAAAACAACCAGATGTCGCCGCCGTACGCCGTCGTCGCAAAAGCTTCGTCGGACAGAGGGGAGACGCCAACTTGCCCATGATAGAATTAGCGCCATAACAGACAAAGCTACGTTGTGAGTCGATGAAGCAAGTCGCCGTGCGGCCTGAGACCTTGTGGCTCGTCGACCGGGATCATCCCCACACTCTTCTATCCACGGCTTCGCTGCACTCATCCAACAATATTGGAGAGAAGACCCGAAGCCGCTATCCTGCACGCGCCTTTCTCGTGCCGAACCGGCTGTCTTCCAGATCAGGTCCCCGTCGTCATTCTCGAAGGAGATAACTGTGCTTACTTTGGGCTTTATAGATTTGACCATAATTTGTAATGTTGATGATTTTGCCCTTGGAAGGTTTGAAAACAGCCGGCTGATTTGTTGGCTTCGTCCGCCGCGTCCAACGTGGTCCAATCCCACTACGGCGCAGAGCACCTTTCACCGCGTGAAGGAGGCCCACCCAGAGTCCCAGATTTTGCGCGTGGAGGTGCTGAAGCACGTGAGTGGTCCCTGTGACTATCTATTTTCACGGTTTCTTTTTACAACTATTTCACACACAATGCTTTGCCACGTAGCTACACGTGAGTGAGATGCTGAGAGTAACATCAATTGGAAGCACGGAGCGAGCATCAAAGGATTTGGCACTAGCAAGCTAATGGTTGCTTGGATGGCCAACACACATTTTTCTTGGGGATACTTGGCTGCATTTATTTTAGTGTAGCGTCAGACATGCTTGCTGCTGCAAGCTGATTTACATGTAGTGTTGGCTGGCTGTCACTTGTTCTAAGTCAGACATACGATGTTGTGAGGTCAGTCGTTGTTGCTACAAGCGAGACACATGACACTACATGCCCATCCGCCTGAGTTGCAAGATCGGCACCACTACAAAGGCTAGTCGGCGTTACTACGAGTCAGGACAACACGCTGCAAAGGCTGCTTCGAGCTGAGACAGTACATTGCAAAGGTCAAGCACCACTAGAGCTGCAAGTGGGGTACCCACGCCACTGCAAGCGACACACATGGCGATGTAAGCCCGTCGACCGGACGTTGCAAGATCGGCACCACTGCAAAGTATAGTCGGCGCTGCTGCGAGTCACAATGGTACGTTGCAAAGGCTAATTAGCACTACTACGATCCGGGATGGTACGTTGCAGAGGTTGGGCGCCACCACGTTGCGACTGGGAACCCACGCCGTTGCAAGGTCTGTTGATGCTACATCGTTCGTGTTGCATAGCGTGATCGCAACATCATTCCTGGTGCAATGGGGCAACCGCTAACATCACCTATTTTGCAATGGGCAACGGGCGACCGCAACATCATATGTGTTGCAATGGGGCGACCGCTAATGTTGTCCGTGTTTGCAAAAGGCGACTGAACGTCGTTCGTGTTTTGCAGTGGTCGGCGGCAACATTGTCCGTGTTGCAATGGGCCGACCGCTAACGTCGTCCTTGTTTGCAACGGGCGACCGCAATGTCGTTCGCGTTTGCAACGGGGGACCGCAACAACGTCTGTCTTGCGATGGGGGCAGCCTAACCCAACGTCTACGAGCGCAACATGACTCATAAGCACTCATCTTGCAAATTTCTAAATCTCGGAGTTGATGGGGATATGTACCTAGGGTAGGGTCACAGGCCTGACCTACATGCCCTACCTAAAGACACTACCCCAGAAAGCTTAAGAGCTACAAGGAAGTCTCCGACTGAAATCACCAAGACATACAAGTCACTCGACAACATACACTCGGAGGTACCTTTCACTCGACAGTAACCTTTCACTCGGAAGGACCAGAAGACAGTCGACCACAGAAGCCCAGAAGTCACCCCAGAGAGGCTAACGGGCGGGCATTCATCAAGACCATTAATAGCATTAATGGTGTACGTTACCAGTAACGTACGTCTTTATAGCCACGATCTGACCCTTAGATGCCACACACTTATGAGGGGCGGCGCACTCTATATAAGCCACCCCTCCCCTCTGGCACAAGGGTTGGTTGGTTGGTTCGCACTCCCTGTAGCGATACTCCAATTACACTCGACAAAGAGCTCCCGAGCACCTGAGACGTAGGGCTATTACCTCCACGAGAGGGGCCTGAACTCATACATCTGTGTGTACATCCTCGCCGTAGCTAGGACACTGCCCTCTCCTTACGTACCCCCACCTTCTACTGTCAGACTCGTTCCCACGACAGTTGGCGCCCACCGTGGGGCAGGCGTCTAAGCGACTTCTGGCGAGGTTGCATTTGTTTTTCTTCGTCATGTCATCCGGCGGTGATTTGTTCCTGGGCCGCGAGATCCATCTCGAAGCGCTCACCTTCATCGCCGACGATTCGGCATGGCTCCGGGAGGCGCCTCTGGACGTTGAGGCGCTCCCGAGTCGCGGGGCGACGCACTTTTGCGCAAGCTCCTGCGGTGTTCTTCTCCTTCAGCCGTCGACTCCGTATGTGTCGGCCCTCCATGTTGTTCATCGCCGCAAGCGATCCGGTCGTTCACGGCTACAGCGTTGGGTGCGACATGCGGCGGCCCGCCAGGCTTCGTCCCCGCAGATTGCGGCCATCGAGCCCGTCGAGTCACTTCTCGGCGTGTTCGACTCGGCGTCAGATCGGTCTGGCGTTCCCTCCGAGTGCGAGAGCTGCGATCCTGCGGCTGAAGTTTTTATGGCTGGCTCTCATCAGAGTCCACCGCCTGGCTTCAGCCACGCCAGGTGCGAAATTGGTGGAGCGTCGAATGAACAGCAGCACCGGGATGAGTATGTTCTCCGTACTCCCATCGTCGGCACGACTGCTGAGGCCCAGGCCATGGAGGCGACTCGCCTTCGACTCAAAGAGATGCAGAACGCACTCGACGAGCGTGCTCGACAGCGTCCGCCGCGTCCCAATCGACATCAGCGACAGTTGTTTCCGAGTGGATCGCGGAATAACGTCGAGGTATTCCGTACTCCAGTGTTGAATGTTGCAGCTGCTGCTAGGATTGCAGATTCTATACAGCCATCCCGGTCGGAAGTTGGTAGAGGTTTGCAACAGATCAGAACGCTGCTCGAAGCAGCGCAGCAGCAGAATGCGGCTGTTTCTCAGTCGCAGAACAGATTACATAACAATTCACCCAGGGCGGAAACAGTTCAATCGGCCCACAGTCCTGGGTCACCCCTGCGCCACAGCGGCGGAGACTTCCGTGAAGATCGGTACAGAGATCAAGGGCGAGATCAGTTTGCTCCACGTTATCACTGCGATGACCGCCGTCGAGTGCTTTCTCCTCCGCGGAGTGGTTCCTATGTGCCCCGGCACAATGATGATAGGCGCCCGTTCGGTGACGAGCGGAATCCTGGATTTGACGCAAGGGATGTCCTCGCTCAAAGACGGGTCGACAGAGGCAGAGCCCACAGAGATGGTTATAACAGAGACTATCCGAGTGGAAGTGGGGCTGTTGTGTCTGGTCCCCAGTGTTTTAGCAGAGCCATTCGCTCTGCGGAGATTCCCCCCAACTTCAGATTGGCAGCTGGAATTGGCAAGTTTTCTGGCGAGACGAAGCCCGAGACATGGTTAGATGATTACCGAGTGGCCGTGCAGATTGGTGGAGGAAACGACAACATAGCCATGAAGCATTTGTCCCTGATGTTAGATGGTTCGGCCAGAGCTTGGTTGAATCGTTTGGCTCCCTCTAGCATCTATTGCTGGGAGGACTTGGCCCGAGTGTTTATCAGAACCTTTGAAGGCACCTGTAAACGTCCGGCTGATTTGATTGATTTGCAGCACTGTGTTCAGAAACCCAATGAGACCTTGCGAGACTACATTCAGCGCTGGTCTACCCTGCATCACACGGTGGAGAATGTTTCCGAACACCAGGCCGTTTGTGCTTTCAAGGCTGGTGTTAGATACAGAGAGCTCTATCTGAAATTTGGTCGCACTGGTGATATTTCTCTGAGCAAGATGATGGAGATTGCCACTCGGTACGCCAATGGTGAAGAAGAGGATCGCCTCCGAAGCGGTAAAGGAAAAGCAGTCGACAATGATGCAGGCGGAAATTCCAATCGGAAGCAGAAGCGCAAGGCTGATCCCCCTGCTCCGGCAGAAGCGGCCGCTCTGGCGGCACATGCCAAAAATAAAGGAAAGTCCACAGCTAAGTTCACCCCCAAGAAGTCAAAGAATCAGTCGGGTACAGATGTTATGGATTTACCGTGTGCAATCCACACGAGGAAAGATGAAGAGGGCAATTTAATATTGCCAAAGCATACCACCCGACAGTGCCGTTTGCTGATCCAACAATTCAAAGAGAGCCAGTCGAGTGAGAAAGACCCTGAAAAGGAAGATGAAGAAGATAAAGAAGAGTTTCCTGAGATCAATGCCACTCTGTTGATTTTTGCTGATGTTGAGAGCAAGAGTCGACTGAAAGTTATCAACAGGGAGGTTAACATGGCGGTTCCCTCTACCCCCACATATCTCAAGTGGTCTGAGACTGCTATCACGTTTGATCAGTCAGATCACCCTGCACATATTGCTACCCCCGGGCGGCAAGCGCTGGTGGTGGACCCAGTTGTGGGGGGCACTCGACTCCGCAAGGTTTTGATGGACGGTGGAAGCGGTGTGAACATCCTATATGCAGATACCCTCAAAGGGATGGGCATTCCGATGTCCCGACTCAGTGAAAGCAACATGCAGTTCCATGGCGTCATCCCTGGGAAAAAGGCCAGTTCACTCGGTCAAATAGCGTTGGATGTTGTGTTTGGTGACAATAAGCATTTTCGCAAGGAAAAATTGACATTTGAAGTGGTGGACTTCCAGAGTGCATACCACGCCATCCTTGGTCGTCCGGCTTATGCTCGTTTCATGGCCCGTCCATGTTACGTGTATCTCAAGCTGAAGATGCCCGGACCCAAGGGTGTGATCACAGTCACTGGCAATCGACAGAGGGCTGAGGAGTGCCTTCAGCAGGGCTCCAAGATCGCTGATCATCAGATGGCTATGGTCGAATTGGAAGAATATAAGAAAAACGCTGATCCTTCCGACCTGTTGCGCGCTAAGAAGCCCGCTTCCGAGTCAGCTTTTCAGTCGGCAGGAGAAGTGAAGAAAGTGAACATTCACCCGACAGATCCAACAGCTGCCCCGACCAACATCTCGACGACACTCGACAGTAAATAGGAAGCCGAGCTCATCCAGTTCCTCCGTGAGAACTGGGACATCTTCGCATGGAAGCCTGCTGACATGCCTGGTGTGCCCAGGGGACTGGTTGTGCACCGGTTGAGAGTTGACCCGAAGGCCAAGCCCGTGAAGGAGCATTTGCGTCGGTCAGCAACGGAGAAGCGAAAAGCAATCGGCGAGGAGGTGGCTCGTCTCTTGGCGGCTAAGTTCATACGCGAGATTTACCACTCCGAGTGGTTATCGAACGTCGTTATGGTCCCTAAGAAAGACAAGTCACTCCGCATGTGTATTGATTTCAAACATATCAATCGGGTCTGCCCGAAAGATCATTTTCCACTCCCCCGCATTGATCAGATTGTCGACTCAACTGCGGGGTGTGAGCGTCTATCTTTTCTGGATGCTTACTTTGGTTACCATCAGATCCGTCTGTTTGGTCCAGATGAAATAAAGACAGCCTTCGTCACCCCTTTCGGGTGTTTCTGTTATATCACCATGCCTTTTGGTTTGAAGAACGCCAGCGCTACTTTCATGCGCATGATTCAAAAATGTTTACTCAATCAGATTCCTCGGAATGTTGAAGCCTACATGGATGACATTGTCGTCAAGTCTCGCAAAGGTTCCGACCTGTTGTCTGACTTAGGTGAAACATTCGCCAATCTGAGGAGATATGATATCAAGCTAAATCCGACTAAGTGCACTTTCGGTGTTCCTGGCGGCAAATTACTCGGTTTTCTCATTTCTGAAAAGGGAATCGACGTTAATCCTGAAAAGATTGGTGCCATCACCCGAATGAAAAGCCCTGAGCGTGTGCACGATGTCCAGAAGCTCACAGGTTGCTTGGCAGCATTGAGTCGATTCATTTCTCGTCTCGGTGAAAAGGCACTGCCTTTATACCGACTGATGAAGAAGTCTGATACATTCGAATGGACTTCTGAAGCTGAAGCAGCGTTTGTCGAGCTCAAAGCTCTGCTTTCCACCCAGCCGGTGCTTGCTGCTCCGCGCAGTAAGGAGCCATTGCTATTGTAATAGCGGCTACTAATCAGGTCGTCAGTACAGTTCTCACTGTCGAGAGGGAAGAGGAAGGTAAAGCTTACAAAGTCCAGCGTCCTGTTTATTACGTCTCTGAAGTGTTGACTCCTTCAAAGCAAAGATATCCACATTACCAGAAGCTCGTGTACGGTATATATCTGTCAGCTAAGAAGGTGGCACATTATTTTCAAGATCACTCAATTTCAGTCGTCAGTGATGCTCCATTGTCTGAAATTCTCCACAATCGAGATGCGTCTGGTCGAGTGGCCAAATGGGCTATTGAGCTCCTCTATTTTGACATCAAGTTTGAAGCAAAGAAAGCAATCAAGTCTCAAGCCCTCGCTGATTTCCTGGCCGAGTGGACTGAACAGCAGCAACCGATCCAAGTTTACTCGGCACACTGGACCATGTTCTTTGATGGCTCGAAGATGCTGAATGGGTCTGGTGCTGGCGTAGTACTGGTGTCCCCAAAAGGCGACAAACTCAGTTATGTCTTGCAGATTCACTTTGATTCCTCAAACAATGAAGTTGAATATGAAGCACTCTTGTATGGGTTGCGTATGGCAATTTCACTCGGCGTCCGGCGCCTGATGGTATATGGCGACTCTGATTTGGTGGTCAATCAAGTGATGAAAGAGTGGGATGTCAGGAACCCCGCTATGACAGGATACTGCAATGCAGTAAGGAAACTTGAGAAGAAATTCGAAGGCTTGGAACTCCATCATGTTCCCCGAGTGAAGAATCAAGCAGCTGATGAGTTGGCAAAGATTGGATCCTCTCGGAAACCTGTCCCCAGTAATGTATTTCTCGAGCATCTTCATTCTCCTTCGGTGCAGGAAGATCCTTTCACTGAAGAGCTCCCGCAAGCAAAGAGCGCTTCAGATCCGACTGAAGTCGACGTCCCAGCAGTTATTGATCTGGTTATGGAGGTTTTAGTGATCATCCCCGACTGGACTGTTCCTTATATTGCGTATATTCTGAGGCGAGAACTCCCAGATGATGAAGATGAAGCTCGACAGATAGTCCGCAGATCCAAGGCTTTTACTGTTATGGATGGACAACTCTACAGAGAAAGTGTGACTGGCGTGATTCAGCGGTGTATTTCTCCTGAAGAAGGTCGACTGATTTTGGAGGAGATTCACTCGGGAACTTGTGGTCATCATGCGTCCTCTAGGACAATTGTTGCCAAAGCTTACCGAGCGGATTTCTTTTGGCCACGCGCCAATGAGATGGCCAAAGATATAGTCGATCACTGCGAAGGATGCCAGTTTTATTCGAACCTGCCACACAAACCTGCATCAGCCTTGAAGACTATTCCACTCGTCTGGCCGTTTGCTGTATGGGGCTTGGATATGGTTGGACCCCTTAGAACAAGCCAGAGTGGATTCACTCATTTACTGGTTGCAGTCGACAAGTTCACTAAGTGGATTGAAGCTAAACCCATCAAGAAGCTGAACGCCCGCACTGCTATCAAATTCATGAAAGAAATAACTTTCAGATATGGAGTCCCCCACAGTATCATTACAAACAATGGCTCTAACTTTGACTCGGAAGAGTTCAGATACTTTTGCTCCTCTCAAGGCACTCGGGTGGACTACGCATCCGTTGCGCACCCCCAGTCTAACGGTCAAGCTGAGCGAGCGAACGGCCTTATCCTCCAAGGACTGAAGCCTCGGCTCATGCGAGATCTTGATCATACTGCTGGAGCTTGGGTCACTGAATTGTCGTCTGTTCTGTGGGGCTTGAGGACGACTCCTAACCGGTCGACTGGACGCACTCCTTTCTTCCTTGTGTATGGAGCTGAAGCCGTTCTGCCAAGTGACGTCCTTCACAATTCCCCCCGAGTGGATCTATACTCTGAAGACGAAGCTGAGCAAGCTAGACAAGATGGTGTGGATCTCCTAGAAGAAGAACGAGAGATGGCCCTGATCCGGTCGACTGTTTATCAACAAGACCTTCGCCGCTTCCATGCGAGACACGTCAAAAGCCGTACATTCCACGAAGGTGATCTGGTGCTCCGAGTGGATCAGCAGCGGCCCCACAAGTTGGCCCCAGCGTGGGAAGGCCCATTCGTCGTCACCAAGGTGCTGAACAACGGGGCGTACCATCTTTTCAACTTGAAGAAGAACATTGATGAGCCACGCGCCTAGAACGCGGATTTGCTTCGACGCTTTTATACTTGACGACTGAGTTGTTTTGATGTAATAAGAGTGCTCCAGACGATGTCGTTTGTTAAGTTATGACTTCCGCAGTCTATTGTCGATTCCGATCGCACAATTTCACATTCAAAGACTTCTCCGAGTGAAGAGCAACCCTCTCTCTCGGGGGCTTAGCTGCGAATCCGTTTCGCCTAAGTGAAAAACCCTTCCGAGTGTATAACATTCAATACACTCGGAGACTTAGCCGCGAACCAGTCTTCGCCTAAGTTCAAAGACTTCTCCGAGTGAAGAGCAACCCTCTCTCTCGGGGGCTTAGCTGCGAATCCGTTTCGCCTAAGTGAAAAACCCTTCCGAGTGTATAACATTCAATACACTCGGAGACTTAGCCGCGAACCAGTCTTCGCCTAAGTTCAAAGACTTCTCCGAGCGAAGAGCAACCCTCTCTCTCGGGGGCTTAGCTGCGAACCCGTTTCGCCTAAGTTAAAAACCCTTCTGAGTGTATAACATTCAATACACTCGGAGACTTAGCCGCGAACCAGTCTTCGCCTAAGCACAGAAAACTTCGTCGAGTAAAGAGCAACCCTCTTGCTCGGAGGCTTAGCTGTGAACCAGTTTCCACCTAAGTTAAAAAATCCTTCCGAGTGTAAGGTATTCCTAACACTCGGAACTTAGCTGCGAACCAGTCTTCGCCTAAGTCCTAAATTCAACCAAGCAAAATGTCGGAAAGCAAAAATGCGAGTAAGACTAGAATCTCTAGCGCAGCAAAAACTTGTTCGCGCAAAGGGAAGTTCTCAGGCTTAAGGCCTGAACGAAGTTTTAATCGGTTACACCATCACTCGGCATACCGAGGCAAATAAAGTTTTAACTGAAAGCGAAGCACTTGTTCAAGCTCCAGTAGGGCTTGAGGGCTCGACAAAGGTGTCCAGGTCAATTCCGTCGGCGATCCGAGTGGCTGCTTCGATGAAAGTCTCCATGAAATCTTCAAACTGCAGTTTCTTTGTGTTGATCACTCGGAGAGCCTTCAGTTTGTCCTCCCTGGCCTCCTAGCAATGAACCCTGACGAGTGAAAGTGCCACATCAGCACCACAACGAGCAGTGGATTTCTTCCATGCCTGCACTCGACTGGGAATTTCGTTGAGGTGAGTCATCATAGACTCGAGGTCAGTCTGGAGAGAATCTTCAGGCCACAACTCCTTGTCGACCTTCTCGAATGCAGCCTTCAGCCGAGTGACATATCCTTGGACACTCTTAAGACGAGCTTCGAGTCGAAACATATCCATGGCCACGGCGTCTCCGACGAGTGACTCCGTGGGGTCCAGATTGGGCTCGATTTCTTCGGTTTCCTTCTCAAAGTCTTGACAGAATTCTGCGTGAAGAGAAAGGGAAAAGGTGATCACAATGCCGTTCTGAGGAAATCAAGGAAATTCATTCGACAGAAGAAAGTCATCTTCAAGCATGCTGAACATTTTCTTCGCAAAGTCTCCTAAGTGTTTTTCCAGAGCACTCTTTCCTTTGGTCTGCACTTCAAGTTTCTTGATCCAGTCGGATCGTTCCTGCTTGAGTTTGGCGTTCTCTTCTTCCAGTTTACTGGCTGCAGCAAGTTTCTTCTCAGCAGCTTCAGTTTTCTCCTTCGCTTCCTTCTGAGCATCAGCAAGTGATTTGTCCTTGTCCTCGAGCGCCTTCTTCATGGTATCTAAAGAAATAACATTGTTGAGTCGCGCTCGGAGACGACGGTTCTCGTCACATACGTCTGTTCGAGTGGATTCACTCGGTTCAAAGGATGGGAGATGAAAGTGATAATGCAATTGATCGACAAAGATTACCTCCAAAGGTCTTCAATTCGGTCTGTGCACGGTCCAGGTTGTTGTTCGTCAGCTCCAGATCCAGCAGAAGTCGATTCTTCTCCTTCTCCAGTTCGACGTACTTGGTCCCGAGCCCACAGGCTTTCTGAAATCAGCAAAAAAGGGGTTCAGTCGACATGGATATTTCTCTACTCCCGAGTGGAAAAGTACAAGTGCAGTCGACTGAAAGGCGGCCCGCTGCCCCACCCTACAACCCTATGCAGCGTCATATCATGGTTGATGAAAATGATGTCCATGAAACCTGCAGAATGGTTCTTAAGACTACACCCAGTGGGTGCACTCAGCGTGCCCCCACTGGATACAAAAACACTCGACCAGGTCTGGCCTGTCAGAGTATAAACAAAGAAGCAAGCAAGCGAACATTGTCTCTATCAGACCCCCGCCGATTCAAGCACTCGACGGCGGTCTCGGGGACTACACCCAGTGGGTGCACTCAGCGTGCCCCCACTGGACCTACTATCACTCGACCAGGCCCGTCCTGTCGAGTGACAAGCAACTTTCAATCAACTCTAAGACCCCTGCCGATGCCTTCGTCATTCGACAGTGGTCTCGGGGACTACACCCAATGGGTGCACTCAGCGTGCCCCCACTGGACCAGAAACTACCTGATCTACTTGCGAAGAAAACACCCAGTGGGTGTAAAATCAAGGTGGACAAGAATTCAATCGGAAATGAACTTACAATAGCACTTACTCGGACGTTGGCTTGAAGCGCTGAGCTAGCATCATAGGCCAACTTGCTGGCTTCATACGCCTCCTTTGTTCGTAGCATCATCTGCCCAGCCTAAATCATGGCTTCCTTGGCGGCTCCAGTTTGGTCCTCCGGGACGTGATACAAAGGGTATGCGGGCGTCGAAGGAGTTGGTGCTGTAACTGAGGCAGCAGGAGGTGCTTCAGATTGTCCAATAGGTGCTGAAGCCACCAGAATTGAAGTTGCTGGCGGAGCACTCGACAGCGGGGCCACAAGGGCTGGAGGTGTCGCAGCAGTCGACCCATGGGGCGTCTGTCCTGACGACGTTCTCCGAGTGCGTACGTGTGGAGCCTCCAGAGGCACAGCTTCATCTTGCGTTCCTCGCTGCAGCTCCTCGTCATCTTCCAGTTCGATGACTTCGTCAGCTATCAATCGGCAATTTTAATCAAGTCACTCGACGATTATTCTTCAAAAAACAGAGTAAAGTGTGGGTTTGTTATACCTCGTTGGGAGGTGGCCGCGTCAGGAGTGTCCACTTCCATATGGTCCCCATCATTTCGCTGGGGCGACGTCACAGAGGTAGCAGCTCTGGCCGATAAACTCCACTCGGTCAGCAGAGACATGAAGTGCCACAATCACAACTGCAGGAAAATAAACACTCACGTTGAGGCAACAGGCACAGCAATCTTGATACGAGGCAGGGCCTTCCGAGGTTTTGGCGCGTCCGGCTTGAGTTGTTTCGCAGCTTTTTCAGTCGACCCTGATGTTGCGGTACGGTCACGCTTTGGGTTCCTTGTGCTCGACGCCATAGTTTTGCTCGGAGTAAACTCTGGGTCTTCTTGCTGCTTGGTGCGACGCCCGGCGCGCAGAGAGACCTGAGCTTCCACCTCGCCTTCCTCCAGGTCGTCATCGCTGCTCTCGCTGTCGTTGGCATAATCACCGTCTGCGCTGTCATCTACGCTCCCTTCTTCTTCGTCAGACTGTTCTCCGTTTGGCACGGGCGAGTACATGTTTGTAAATTCCTGCAAGATACAAGCTTCAAAGTCAGTCGACTGAGGATCCAGTTACTCGACAGATATTAAAACAATCGACGGAGGTATAACTCACAAGATTCTTTGGTGGGTTCAAAGCAGAAAAGGGCGGAATTCGCTTCGCTCCCTCGGGATTGTCACAGGCTCCGGTGATGCTCCTGAGCCACTGGGAGACGGTCTCGTCGGAAACTTCTTCAGGATGAATCCGAGTGGTATCCTCAGGGCCCGAGTAGTGCCACATGGTGTGATCCCGGGCCTGGAGAGGCTGGATCCGTTGACTGAGAAACGTTTCAAGGAGATCCAAGCCAGTCACTCCGCCGCGGATGAGATCAGATACAGCGTTCACCAGGATCCCTACCTGGATTTTCTCTACCTTTGTCACGTACAGCGGTTTGGGAGTGGTAGGTCGATCCAAGGTGAAAGGAGGAAGTCCAGTCGACATATTTGGTGATGGAACATCCTTGCAATAGAACCATGTCGACTGCCAACCCCGGACAGAATCAGGAAAGGTCATAGAAGGAAATGCGCTCCTACCTCTCTTTTGGATCCCTAAGCCACCACACAGTTGGATTACATTGGTTTTGCTATCACTGGGATTGGCTTTCTTGACGGATTGAGATCTAACAGAGAATATGTGTTTAAACAGACCCCAATGCGGAGGACAGCCCAAGAAGCATTCGCACAGGGTTATGAAACAGGAAAGATAGGCAATCGCATTCGGAGGAAAATGGTGGAGCTGTGCCCCGAAATAGTTCAGGAAACTACGGATGAATGGGTGGGGTGGCATGGAGAAACCTCGTTCGATGTGAGTGAGAAGCAGAACTCGCTCGCCGTCGCGTGGCTCTGGTTCGGTCTCCCCCTTCGGCAATCTCCAGGACTCCGCAGCTATCAACCCGTCAACGACGAGATTTTGCACATCCTCCGCCGTGACCGTCGATTGGAGGAAATCCCCCTGGATCCACCCCGGCGGCACCGTCGACCGGGCGCCCGACGGCTTCTTCGCCTTGGCTCCTCCCTTCTTGGCGCACTCGAGCTTCTCCGTCTTGCCCTTCGTCATGGCGGCGGCGGTCGTCAGAGCGGAGCTGAGCAGAGGAAGGGGAGGAGAAGAGCAGATTTGGGGGAAGAATACTGTACCAGCACCGGCGTCGTCGCCCCTTATATCCGCCCGTGTGGGTCACTGACCTGCGGGCCCGTCAGGTCTCTGGGTATCCCGAATCCAGAGGAGGCGCGGTGCGTGGCGATTTTGGCGGCGCGGTAATCGAGGCGTCGTGCCCTCACTTGCCTTTACGGTTGCGTCATCCCCGCTCAGCGCGCGTTTATCCAATTTTCGAATCCCGTAAAATCCGGACCCGACGGAGCGAACTGTCACATCAGAAGACTCTGCAGACAACTCGAACCTGATTTCGAGCTCAGTTTCACTCGGACCTGATTTCGAGCTCAGTTTCACTCGGATATACTTCAAGACAGAATCGATCAGGGCGAACGATAAAGGCTCCAATCGACGCAGATTTCTAAGAAGCCTCAAAATGCACTCGGAATTTTTGCGTCTTGTCAGAACCTGCATTGACACTTTTTACACTCGAACCCCGATCCATTCGGGGGCTAATGATGGGGATATGTACCTAGGGTAGGGTCATAGGCCTGACCTACATGCCCTACCTAAAGACACTACCCCAGAAAGCTTAAGAGCTACAAGGAAGTCTCCGACTGAAATCACCAAGACATACAAGTCACTCGACAACATACACTCGGAGGTACCTTTCACTCGACAGTAACCTTTCGCTCGGAAGGACCAAAAGACAGTCGACCACAGAAGCCCAGAAGTCACCCCAGAGAGGCTAACGGGCGGGCATTCATCAAGACCATTAATAGCATTAATGGTGTACGTTACCAGTAACGTACGTCTTTATAGCCACGATCTGACCCTTAGATGCCACACACTTATGAGGGGCAGCGCACTCTATATAAGCCACCCCTCCCCTCTGGCACAAGGGTTGGTTGGTTGGTTCGCACTCCCTGTAGCGATACTCCAATTACACTCGACAAAGAGCTCCCGAGCACCTGAGGCGTAGGGCTATTACCTCCACGAGAGGGGCCTGAACTCATACATCTGTGTGTACATCCTCGCCGTAGCTAGGACTCTGCCCTCTCCTTACGTACCCCCACCTTCTACTGTCAGACTCGTTCCCACGACAGGAGTGCAACATGATTCATATTGCGAACCCTTATAAGCTGGCATTCCGATTCGCCAAATCTATGCAAAGGATCGGCTGGTCGACGCATAGCGCGGTCCTTCTTTTTTTAGTTTTCGGAGTCAAACTTTTGTATTCGTCTCAAATAATTTTTGTTGGAATTCTCTATGATTTTAGTTGCATAGAATGGGCATACATGCTTGTGACGTAATGTGTGACCGCAATGCGGTCCTCGTGGCAATGGGTGACCGCATCAGGATCCATGCTGTAATGGGTGACTAAAGGCCCATGTATTTACAACATCATGCAAACTGGAATTAAGCGCAATGTGATCCATGTTGCAATGGGTGATCAAATATCCATGTGTTTGCAATGCCATGCAAGTGGGAGATGGTCGTAACATGTTCCATATTGCAATAGCTGGCCGTGACATGGTTTGTGTTGCAATGATCTGACGGCTACATGTACTACTTCCCGTACCACTAGTTTAGTGTTGCTAAGTGATTTCATACGGAGTGCCTCGTTGCCCCATGAACAGTATACGTGGAAGACTAGCATCAATCTTCGGATCAGCCGGTCAAATGGAATCATGCGACCAGCTAGTTGCCCGATGCACACCACATCCGTCTACGAGAGACGTCAGATGCATGCAGATCACACGGTCGCGGACCCGGCTGATCTTTGGAAGAGATCAGCCGGATGATTGGTAGCATCGGCCTTTGCCCCGTCTCACTTAAACTCATTTGTTTGATTTAACTTTGAATAGTAAATGTGTACGTGCATTGTGCATTGATATTAATAAGAAAATTAATTGCATGTTATGTGATTACGCGTGAAGTCACAAAAAACGTGTTAATTATGTGATTAGCACAGACATTAATAATGTTTTTGAAGGAAACAAGCGTTGATATCTGGTATAATATTAATTGCACGGTAACATATTGAGCGCTCACCATTGGAACAATTTAGGTCTTTACATTGACATGGTTTGCTGGTTGAGACAAAGACAATCCATAGTGGGAGTAACATAAGTGGTAACATCACACATATCTAGGCAAAATAGATGATGTGGCAAGTAATTAACGAGGAAAGAGAAGTTTGTGGCAACATAATATGTTCCCGTAACATCACACATACCAAAGCTAAATGAGTCTACAACCTAATAAATATAAGGTGTTGCATGACACTACACATATGTTACTATCCAGTATAGAAGTAGTAACATAGACTAGTAATATATGCATGTTACTAGTCTAAGTTACTCCCCACTATGACGCAACGTATAGGCCTTATGAATTCCCCGCTACACTCCCATCACCGCAACACACCTCTCCACCCCCCCCCAAATTCTGTCTCACTATCCCTTCCTTCCCACCGATGGGTGCCGACGCTCCACCACCCAGCGCCCAACTCCATGCCCTCCTGGCAGTAGTTTTCACTATCGTTGGCTCGCCGCCGTTACAAAGGGGGGTTACGGCCTCTGACGGACGCTTTATTTGTTACCTTTGATCCAGATATGGATGTAAATAGTCCCTACCTTCCCCCCAAGGACGACCCTGGGTATCGAACCCACGAGAAGTAATGCTAATAGACAGGGTTTCCAACAAGCTATTGTTGTTGTTAGAAGTTCCAATTTCCCAGACCGAATATTGCATGTTGTACTGAGAGACAATAATGGTATGGAAATAAGCTAGGGCATCAGGACTTTACTTACAACCTTATACTTGGACTTAGGATCTTGTCTTGATTTCCAACTCGTGGTCCTAGCAGACACCGTTATGATGTGTTCTCATCGTGTAGACGTGGAGGGGTATCCAAATAACATCACGACCGATCAGTGACCTACATCGTGAGTCTATTGTCCCACTAAGGCCGTTGCCGTCATGCGGGGTTATGATAACCCACAAGTATAGGGGATCGCAACAGTTTTCGAGGGTAGAGTATTCAACCCAAATTTATTGATTCGACACAAGGGGAGCCAAAGAATATTCGCAAGTATTAGCAGTTGAGTTGTCAATTCAACCACACCTGGAGACTAAATATCTGCAGCAGAGTGATCAGTAGCACAGTAGTATGATAGTTTGATAGCAGCAACAATAATAGTAACAGTAGTAGTAACGGTAACAGTAGTAGCAGTAGTAATTGTAACAGCAGCAGCAACAGTAGTAACTTAGCAAGATTCAATATATGAAAAGCTCGTAGGCATTGGATCGGTGATATTCATTGGATAACATTCATCATGTAACAGTTATAACCTAGGGCGACACAGAACTAGTTCCAATTCATCAATGTAATGTAGGCATGTATTCCGTATATAGTCATACGTGCTTGCGATAAGAACTTGCATGACATCTTTTGTCCTACCCTCCCGTGGCAGCGGGGTCCATAAGGAAACTAAGGGATATTAAGGCCTCCTTTTAATAGAGAACCGGAACAAAGCATTAACACTTAGTGAATACATGAACTCCTCAAACTACGGCAATCACCGGAAAGAATCCCAATTATTGTCACCTTGGGGTATGCGGATCATAACACATAGCCTGTGCATACAACTTGCAAGATCGGATCAAGAACACAAATATATTGATGAAAACATAAAGGGTTCAGATCTGGAATCATGGCACTCGGGCCCTAGTGACAAGCATTAAGCATAGCAAAGTCATAGCAACATCAATCTCAGAACATAGTGGGTACTAGGGATCAAGCCCTAACAAAACTAACTCGATTACATGATAAATCTCATCCAACTCATCACCGTCTAGCAAGCCTACGAAGGAATTACTCACTCCCGGCGGTGAGCATCATGAAATTGGTGATGAAGGATGGTTGATGATGACGATGCCGGAAGATCCCCCTCTCCGGAGCCCTGAACGGACTCCAGATCTGGCCTCCTGATGAAGAACATGAGGTGGCGGCGGCTCCGTATCGTGAAACGCAATAAAACTTCCTCTCCTATTTTTTTCTCTGGAAAACTGAATTTATAGTGTTGAAAATAGGTCAAACGGAGCCACGTGGGCCCCACGAGGTACCAGGGCGCGCCTGGGGGGGGGGGTGGCCCCCCTCCAGCAGTTCTTGATGCCAATATTTTTTATATATTCAATAAAAAATCTCCAGAAAGTTTCATCCAATTCCAAGAACTTTGATTTTCTGCACAAAAACAACATCATGACAATTCTGCTGAAAACAGCGTCAGTCCAGGTTAGTTCCATTCGAGTCATGCAAATTAGGGGCCAAAACAAGAGCAAAAGTGTTTGGAAAAGTAGATACGGCGAAGACGTATCAGGTTACCTCCGTTATGAAGGATTTCTCTAGACCAATGCTACTTGTGAACTGCGTTGGGATTTCCCCGAAGAGGAGAGGATGATGCAGTACAGTAGAGATAAGTATTTCCCTCTGTTAAGAACCAAGGTTATCAATCCAGTTGGAGAACCACACAGAACCTCGTTAGCAGCACCTACACACACAAAAGCAAACAATTGCACCCAACGCAAATAAGAGGGTTGTCAATCCCCTTAACGGTTATTTGTAAGGATTAATTCTAATAGTGATAGATAAAAAGATAAATTGCAAAAGAAAATAAAAGTAAATAAATTGCAGCAAGGTATTTTTGGATTTTAATATATGGTAAAAGTAGACCCGAGGGCCACAGTTTTCACTAGAGGCTTCTCTCTCGAGCGCAGAACATACGGTGGGTAAACAAATTACTGTTGGGCAATTGATAGAAAAGTAGATCATTATGACAGATTCATGGCAATGATCATGTATATAGGCATCACGTCCGTGACAAGTAGACCAACTCCTGCCTGCATCTACTACTATTACTCCACCCATCGACCGCTATCCAGCATGCATCTAGGGTATTAAGTATGAAACAGAGTAACGCCTTAAGCAAGATGACATGATGTAGACAAAGTAAACTCAAGCAATATGATTGAACCCCATCTTTTTATCCTTAATGACAACAATACAAATATGTGTCATGTCCCTTTCTGTCACTGGGATTGAGCACCGCAAGATTGAACCCATCACAAAGCACCTCTCCCATTGCAAGATAAACAAATCTAGTTGGCCAAACCAAATCGATAGATCGGAGAGAAATACAAATCTATAACAATCATGCATAAAAGAGTTCAGAGAAGACTCAAATATTTCTCATGAATAATCTGATCATAAACTCACAATTCATCGGATCCCAACAAACACACCGCAAAAGAAGATTACATCGGATAGAACTCCAAGAACATCGAGGAGAACATGGTATTGAAGATCAAAGAGAGAGAAGAAGCCATCTAGCTACTAGCTATGGACCCGAGGTCTGTGGTAAACTACTCACACATCATCGGAAGGGCAGCAAGGTTGATGTAGAAGCCCTCCGTGATCGATTCCCCCTCCGGCAGAGTACCGGAAAAGGCCTCCAGATGGTATCGCGGAAGAACAGAGGCTTGCGGCGGCGGAAATGTTTTCTCTTCTGGCTCTTTGATGGTTTCCGAATATTTGTGAATTTATAGAAGTGGAATTAGGTCAAACGGAGCCACGAGGGCCCCACAAGGCAACACGGCACGCCCCCCTGGGCCGCGCCCTGTTGCCTTGTGAAGCCTTCGTGAGGCTTCTGGCCTCCTCCCGGAGCTTTCAAGGTCTCTTTTGTCTAGAAAAAAATCTCCAAAAAGTTTCGTGGCATTTGGACTTCGTTTGGTATTGATTTTCTGAAAAGCCAAAAACAAGCAGAAAACAGCAACTGGCACTGGGCACTAGGTTAATAAGTTAGTCCCAAAAAATGATACATAATTGCATATAATTGCATATAAAAACATCCAAGATTTATACTATAATAGCATGGAACAATCAAAAATTATAAATACGTTGGAGACGTATCACATACACACCCTAGGCTTGATACTGCAGGAATGTTTTTCGCTAACACGTCCGCCCAGCCCACCCTCGCTCCCTTGTCCATTTGTCCATCTTATTTTTTCCGCGTATGATTCAAACTTTCAATTCGAAATTGGCTTTTTGCGGAGAATTCAAAATTATTGATTCAACATCCTCACTTTTTTGGCTATGCAAATTGCAGTATCTTTTCTAAAATCGCAACTCCGCGTCCACAATCTTTTAGGCTCAACTTTTTTTTGCAAAAATATTTTAGGCTCAACTCTAATATAAACTAGTACTAGCAAAAACCTGTCGTCGCACACTCTAGTGAGCACCGACCCAAAACAACACCTCCAAAAAGGGAATGACACCAAAACGCCGCTATCACCCGAGCCAATGGTGGAGGGGCACAACCCATGATGACGCCTCCAGGGAGGGGAACGGCGCTCGAGAATGTCCCATCAGCGGCATCAACACTGTCGAGATATTGCTGATGGCGGTATATAGTGTCGGAATCACCCTCTACTTTTGGATCTCATGAAGAGAAAACATCTTTTTTCCAATTTTCTTCCCTCTCAGTTGTGAAGCGAAGAAAGCTGGTTTTGCTACAGCTACCGCTATCCTAGGGAAACCTAAAAGACTAACGAAGGAACGGGATGCAGTCTCTCACAATTCATCGGATCCCAACAAACACACCGCAAAAGAAGATTACATCGGATAGAACTCCAAGAACATCGAGGAGAACATGGTATTGAAGATCAAAGAGAGAGAAGAAGCCATCTAGCTACTAGCTATGGACCCGTAGGTCTGTGGTAAACTACTCACACATCATCGGAAGGGCAGTAAGGTTGATGTAGAAGCCCTCCGTGATCGATTCCCCCTCCGGCAGAGTACCGGAAAAGGCCTCCAGATGGGATCGATGAAGAACAGAGGCTTGCGGCAGCGGTAGGGTTTTCTCGTCTGCCTCTCTGTTGGTTTCCGAATATTTGAGAATTTATAGAAGTAGAAATTCTCAAATATTCAGAAACCAATAGAGAGCCACCCCGAATAACTTTTACGCCGCCGCAAGCCTCTGTTCTTCCGCGATCCCATCTGGAGGCCTTTTCTGGTACTCTGTCGGAGGGGGAATCCATCACGGAGGGCTTCTACATCAACCTTGCTGCCCTTCCGATGATGTGTGAGTTGTTTACCACAGACCTACGGGTCCATAGCTAGTAACTAGATGGTTTCTTCTCTCTCTTTGATCTTCAATACCATGTTCTCATCGATGTTCTTGGAGTTCTATCCGATGTAATCTTCTTTTGCGGTGTGTTTGTTGGGATCCTATGAATTGTGAGTTTATGATCAGATTATTCATGAGAAATATTTGAGTCTTCTCTGAACTCTTTTATGCATGATTGTTATAGCTTTGTATTTCTCTCCGATCTATCGATTTGGTTTGGCCAACTAGATTGGTTTATCTTGCAATGGGAGAGGTGCTTTGTGATGGGTTCAATCTTGCGGTGCTCAATCCCAGTGATAGAAAGGGACATGACACGTATTTGTATTGTTGCCATTAAGGATAAAAAGATGGGGTTTAATCATATTGCTTGAGTTTACTTTGTCTACATCATGTCATCTTGCTTAAAGCGTTACTTAGTTTCATACTTAATACCCTAGATGCATGCTGGATAGCGGTCGATGGGTGGAGTAATAGTAGTAGATGCAGGCAGGAGTCGGTCTACTAGTCTCGGACGTGATGCCTATATACATGATCATTGCCATGAATCCGTCATAATTATTTGTTTTTCTATCAATTGCCCAACAGTAATTTGTTTACCCACCGTATGTTCTGCGCTCGAGAGAGAAGCCTCTAGTGAAAACTATGGCCCCCGGGTCTACTTTTATCATATATTAAAACCAAAAATACCTTGCTGCAATTTATTTACTTTTTTTATTTATTTCGTATTTTAGTTTATCTATCTATCACTATCAGAATTAATCCTTGCAAATAACCGCTAAGAGGATTGACAACCCTCTTATTTGCGTTGGGTGTAAGTGTTTGCTTTTGTGTGTGCAGGTGCTGCTAAAGGGATTTTGCGTGGTTCTCCTACTGGATTGATAACCTTGGTTCTTAACTGAGGGAAATACTTATCTCTACTATACTGCATCATCCTCTCCTCTTCGGGGAAATACCAACGCAGTCTACAAGTAGCATGCCCCTTCTCTCTTTTTCTCTCATTTTTTTTCTTTTTTTTCTTTTTTTCATTTTTCTTTGTCTTTTTTTCCTTTTTTTTCCTTTTTTTTCGTGGGCTCTTTTTGGCCTCTCTTTTTTTCTCCTGTTTTTTCCTCACCGGGACAATGCTCTAATAATAATGATCATCATACTTCTATTTACTTACAACTCAAAATTACAACTCGAAACTAGAACAAATATGACTCTGTATGAATGCCTCTGGCAATGTACCAGGATGTGCAATGATACTAGCGTAACATGTATGAAAAATGATGAACGGTGGCTGAGCCACAAATACTATATCAGCTATATGATCATGCAAAGCAATATGACAATGATGATGTGTGTCATAAAAATGGAACGATGGAAGTTGCATGGCAATATATCTCGGAATGGCTATGGAAATGCCATAATAGGTAGGTATGGTGACTGTTTTGAGGAAGATATATAGAGGCTTATGTGTGATAGAGCGTATCATATCACTGGGTTTGGATGCACCGGCGAAGTTTGCACCGACTCTCGATGTGAGAAAGGGCAATGCACGGTACCGAAGAGGCTAGCAAATTGCGGAAATGTGAGAGTGCGTATAATCCATGGACTCATATTAGTCATAAAGAACTCACATACTTATTGTGAAAGTTTATTAGCCCTCGAAGCAAAGTATTACTACGCATGCCCCTAGGGGGATAGATTGGTAGGAAAAGACCATCGCTCGTCACCGACCACCACTCATAAGGAATACAATCAATAATAAATCATGCTCCAACTTCTTAGCATAACAACAGACCATACGTGCATGCTTCAGGAATCACAAACCTTAACACCAATATTCTTACTAAATCACAATTATCTACTAGTACCTCCCCCATATTACCATCTTAATATCGCAAAACTATTGCAAGGAATCAAACTTATCATATTCAGTGATCTACATGAAAGTTTTTATTATATCCCTCTTGAATACCTATCATATTAGGACCAAATTCATAACCCGTGCATATTACCATTGCTATTTATTAGACTCTCAAAAAGATATAAGTGAAGCATGAGAGTGCAACTATTTCTTTAAAATATAACCACTGCCGTGCTCTAAAATATATAAGTGGAGCACTAGAGCAACTGCCTAGCTCAAAAGATATAAGTGAAGCACATAAAGTATTCTAACAAATCACGAATAATGTGTGTCCCTCTCAAAAAGGTGTGTTCAGCAAAGATGATTGTGGCAAACTAAAAAGCAAACAAAAGCAAGCAAACTATAGCACAAGACACTCCAAGTAAAACACATATCATGTGATGAATAAAAATATAGCTCCAAGTGATATACCGATAGATTGTAGACGAAAGAGGGGATGCCATCCGGGGCATCCCCAAGCTTAGACGCTTGAGTCTTCTTTGAATATTACCTTGGGGTGCCTTGGGCATCCCCAAGCTTAGGCTCTTGCCGCTCCTTATTCCTTTATCCATCGTAGTCTCACCCAAAACTTGAAAACTTCAGCCCACGAAACTCAACAAAAACCTCGTGAGATCCGTTAGTATAACAAAAAAATCTTAAACTTTAGGTACTGTTGTAAATTGATTCATATTTAACATTGGCATAATGCTACTGTACTCCAACTTCTCCATGACTCATACCCCCCGATATGATCCATAGATTCATCAAAATAAGCAAACTATGCAACAAAAACAGAATCTGTCTAAAACAGAATAGTCTGTAAAGATCTGAATTAAAGTCATACTTCTGTTACTCCAAAAATTCTGAAAAATTAGGAAAACTTGGGAAATTCATATATCAATAATGTGTAAAAAAAATTGAATTTTATCGTGCTCCAGTACAGATTCAAAATTCCAGCACTGGACGCAAAAGTTTATGTTTTCAAACTGCATCGATTATACTATCTTCTAAATCATCCCAAAGGCATTACTTGGCACAAACACTAATTAAAAGATAAAAACACAACCATAACAGAGGCTATAATTGTGTAAACACACAAAAACAGAAAATAAAACGAAAATTTAAGATACATACCGGGTTGCCTCCCAACAAGCGCTATTGTTTTATGCCCCTAGCTAGGCATAATGCATAGTTTCAAGTGTTGTCATCCTTGGTTTCCAAATCCTCAATTACACACCCACTCTTTATAGAAGATTTAACATGGGGGTTTCTTATCATCACGCTCCTAGGCACAAAATTAAGAATTTTGCTTTCGTAGATAGGTTCCTTTATTATATCAATGAAATTGGGGTGCACGCTAATCATTTTAAGATCCTCATTTACCTTGCTAGAAGTGACACCCTTAGTCTTAGTATCATACATGAACTTGCAATTTTTATTGGGAGGAGTCCTATCAATAGTTTTAACGGAGGAAAAAGCGGAACCCAAATTATTAATAATTTCCTCTAGCTTATCGATTCTAGCGGGACCTTGTTCTATCCTTTCGTTAATTATCGGCTCCTTTTCCTTTAAGGTTTTCAATGTAATTCCCACCTTAGAACCAAATTGAGTAATGTGATTATGGACCTTTTTGTCTAAATTCTCAAGATGTTCAATAGTAGACATTTTATTTTCAATAGCTTCTAACCTTTGCATAACATGTTCCAAAGTCAATGCCGTTTCATTAATAGTGATAGGTGGTGATCCCACTAGATTTCCCATAGCATTGAAAACATCGATAGAGGGACACATCAAGAAATTCCCTCCGGTAATAGTATCAAGCACAAATCTATACCAAGTAGTAATTCCCACATAAAAATTGCGAAGAAGAACGGTAGTGGATTGCTTACGAGTTGATCTATTTTGAGCATCGCAAATCCTATACCAAGCATCTTTTAAATTCTCTCCTCCCCTTTGTTTAAAATTAAGCACTTCATTTTCAGGGGTATAAGTAATGAGCGCAGAACTAGCCATAGTGGTGAAGCAAACTAACGAGCGAGCAAACTAGCAATTTTTTTTTGTGTTTTTGTAAAATTATTTTAGAAGTGGGGGAGATGAAAATGAGAGGCAAATGAAAATAAAAAAGTAAAATAAAATAAATGCAAGGGGATGATAGTTTATGCGAAGGTACTTGATAGGTTTTGGTGATGTCTCCCCGACAACGGCGCTAGAAATTCTTCCAGCTACTTGTGAACTACGTTGGGATTTCCCCGAAGAGGAGAGGATGATGCAGTATAGTAGAGATAAGTATTTCCCTCAGTTAAGAACCAAGGTTATCAATCCAGTAGGAGAACCACACAGAACCTCGTTAGCAGCACCTACACACACAAAAGCAAACACTTACACCCAACGCAAATAAGAGGGTTGTCAATCCCCTTAGCGGTTATTTGCAAGGATTAATTCTGATAGTGATAGATAAAAAGATAAATTGCAAAAGAAAATAAAAGTAAATAAATTGCAGCAAGGAATTTTTGGATTTTAATATGTGGTAAAAGTAGACCCGGGGGGCATAGTTTTCACTAGAGGCTTCTCTCTCGAGTGCAGAACATACGGTCGGTAAACAAATTACTGTTGGGCAATTGATAGAAAAGTGCATAGTTATGACGATATTCAAGGAAATGATCATGTATATAGGCATCATGTCCGAGACAAGTAGACCGATTCCTGCCTACATCTACTACTATTACTCCACCCATCGACCGCTATCCAGTATGCATCTAGGGTATTAAGTATAAAACAGAGTAACGCCTTAAGTAAGATGACATGATGTAGACAAAGTAAACTCAAGAAATATGATTAAACCCCATCTTTTTATCCTTAATGGGAACAATACAAATAGGTGTCTTGTCCCTTTCTGTCACTGGGTGCTACTTGTAGACTGCGTTGTTATTTCCCCGAAGAGGAGAGGATGATGCAGTATAGTTGAGATAAGTATTTCCCACAGTTAAGAACCAAGGTTATCAATCCAGTAGGAGAACCACGCAAAATCCCTTAAGCAGCACCTACACACACAAAAGCAAACACTTGCACCCAACGCAAATAAGAGGGTTGTCAATTCTCTTAGCGGTTATTTGTAAGGATTAATTCTGATAGTGATAGATAGAAATATAAATTGCAAAATAAAATAAAAGTAAATAAATTGCAGAAAGGTATTTTTGGATTTTAATATATGATAAAGATAGACCCGGGGGCCATAGTTTTCACTAGAGGCTTCTCTCTCGAGCGCAGAACATACGGTGGGTAAACAAATTACTGTTGGGCAATTGATAGAAAAGCGCATAGTTATGATGATATTCAAGGCAATGACCATGTATATAGGCATCATGTCCGAGACAAGTAGACCGACTCCTGCCTGCATCTACTACTATTACTCCACCCATCGACCGCTATCCAGCATGCATCTAGGGTATTAAGTATAAAACAGAGTAACGCCTTAAGCAAGATGACATGATGTAGACAAAGTAAACTCAAGCAATATGATTAAACCCCATCTTTTTATCCTTAATGGCAACAACACAAATACATGTCTTGTCCCTTTCTGTCACTGGGATATAGAACACTGCAAGATTGAACCCATCACAAAGCACCTCTCCCATTGCAAGATAAATCAATCTAGTTGGCTAAACCAAACAGATAGATCGGCGAGAAATACAAAGCTATAACAATCATGCATAAAAGAGTTCAGAGAAGACTCAAATAATATTCATGAATAATCTGATCATAAACCCACAATTCATCGGATCCCAACAAACACACCGCAAAAGAAGATTACATCGGATAGAACTCCAAGAACATCGAGGAGAACATGGTATTGAATATTAAAGAGAGAGAAGAAGCCATCTAGCTACTAGCTATGGACCCGTAGGTCTGTGGTAAACTACTCACACATCATCGGAAGGGCAGCAAGGTTGATGTAGAAGCCCTCCGTGATCGATTCCCCCTCCGGCAGAGTACCGGAAAAGGCCTCTAGATGGGATCACAGAAGAACAGAGGCTTGCGGCAGCGTAAAAGTTATTCGGGGTGGCTCTCTGTTGGTTTCCGAATATTTGAGAATTTATAGAATTGAAATTAGGTCAAAAGGAGCCACGAGGGGCCCACAAGGCATCAGGGCACGCCCCCTGGGGCCGCGCCCTGTTACCTTGTGGCCTCCTCGTGAGGCTTCTGGCTTCCTCCCGAAGCTTCTAGGGTCTCTTTTGTCCAGAAAAAAATCGTCAAAAAGTTTCGTGGCATTTGGACTTCGTTTGGTACTAATTTCCTGAAAAACCAAAAACAAGCAGAAAACAACAACTCACACAGGGCACTAAGTTAATAGGTTTGTCTCAAAAAATGATATATAATTGCATATAAAAACATCCAAGATTGATACTATAATAGCATGGAACAATAAAAAATTATAGATACATTGGAGACGTATCAAGCACCCCCAAGCTTAATTCCTGCTCATCCTCGAGTAGGTAAATGATAATTTTTGATGTGGAATGCTACCTAACATGTTTCATCATGTAATCTCTCTTATGGTATGAATAATAAGATCCTAATGATTCAAAGCAATAGTCTATAATTTGATATAAAGACATCAATACTCAGGCATACTAACAAACAATCATGCCTTTCAAAATGCTAAAGAAAGTTATCCCTACAAAATCATATAATCCTGTCATGGTCCATCTTCTTAACACAAAATATTTATCATGCACGACCCCGATGACAAGCCGAGCAATTGGTTCATACTTTTTAACGCGCTTCATCTTTTTCAACCCCCACGCAATACATGAGCGCAAGCCATGGATATAGCACTATGGGTGGAATAGAGTGTGGTGGTAGAGATTAATAAGGGGAAGTCAAAAATAAGAAGATAGTCTCACATCGACGCGGCTAATCAACGGGCTATGGAGATGCCCATCAATTGATGTCAATGCGAGGAGTAGGGATTGCCATGCAACGGATGCACTAAGAGCTATAAGTGTATGAAAGCTCAACATGAAAACTAAGTGGGTGTGCATCCAACTTGCTTGCTCATGAAGACCTCGGGCATTTGAGGAAGCCCATCATCAGAATATACAAGCCAAGTTCTATAATGAAAAATTCCCACTAGTATATGAAAGTGACAAAATAGGAGACTCTCTATATGAAAAACATGGTGCTACTTTGAAGCACAAGTATGGAAAAGGATAGTAACATTGCCCCTTCTCTCTTTTTCTCTCATTTCATTTTTTTTCGTGGGCTCTTTTTGGCCTCTTTTCCTCCCTCCTTTTTTTATTTCCTCACTGGGACAATGCTCTAATAACGATGATCATCATACTTCTATTTACTTACAACTCAAATATGACTCTATATGAATGCCTCTGGCGGTGTACCAGGATGTGCAATGATACTAGCGTAACATGTATAAAAATGATGAACGGTGGCTGAGCCACAAATACTATGTCAGCTATATGATCATGCAAAGCAATATGACAATGATGATGTGTGTCATAAAAAAAGGAACGGTGGAAGTTGCATGGCAATATATCTCAGAATGGCTATGGAAATGCCATGATAGGTAGGTATGGTGGCTGTTTTCAGGAAGATATAAGGAGGCTTATGTGTGATAGAGCATATCATATCACGGGGTTTGGATGCACCGGTGAAGTTTGCACCAACTCTTGATGTGAGAAAGGGCAATGCACGGTACCGAAGAGGCTAGCAAATTGCGGAAAGGTGAGAGCGCGTATAATCCATGGACTCACATTAGTCATAAAGAACTCACATACTTATTGCAAAAGTTTATTAGCCCTCAAAGCAAATTACTACTACGCATGCCCCTAGGGGGATAGATTGGTAGGAAAAGACCATCGCTCGTCCCCGACCGCCACTCATAAGGTAGACAATCAAGAATAAATCATGCTCCAACTTCTTAGCATAACGACAGACCATACGTGCATGCTTCGGGAATCACAAACCTTAACACCAATATTCTTACTAAACCACAATTATCTACTAGCACCTCCCACATATTACCATTATAATATCGCAAAACTATTGAAAGGAATCAAACTTATCATATTCAGTGATCTGCATGAAAGTTTTTATTATATCCCTCTTGAATACCTATCATATTAGGGCCAAATTCATAACCTGTGCATATTACCATTGCTATTCATTAGACTCTCAAAAAGATATAAGTGAAGCATGAGAGTGCAACTATTTCTTTAAAATATAACCACCGCCGCTAGAGCAACTGCCTAGCTCAAAAGATATAAGTGAAGCACATAGAGTATTCTAACAAATCACGAATAATGTGTGTCCCTCTCAAAAAGGTGTGTTCAGCAAAGATGATTGTGAAAAACTAAAAAGCAAGCAAACTATAGCACAAGACGCTCCAAGTAAAACACATATCATGTGATGAATACAAATATAGCTCCAAGTGAGTTACCGATAGATTGTAGACGAAAGAGGGGATGTCATCTGGGGCATCCCCAAGCTTGGACGCTTGAGTCTTCCTTGAATATTGCTTTGGGGTGCCTTGGGAATCCTCAAGATTAGGCTCTTGCCGCTCCTTATTCCTTTATCCATTGTAGTCTCACCCAAAACTTGAAAACTTCAGCACACAAAACTCAACAAAAACTTCGTGAGATCCGTTAGTATAACAAACAAATCTTAAACTTTAGGTACTGTTGTAAATTGATTAATATTTAATATTGGCATAATTCTACTGTACTCCAACTTCTCCATGACTCATACCCCCCCGATACGATCCATAAATTCATCAAAATAAGCAAACTATGCAACAAAAACAGAATCTGTCTAAAACATAACAGTCTGTAAAGATCTGAGTTAACATCATACTTATGTAACTCTAAAAATTCTAACAAATTAGGAAAACGTGGGTAATTCATATATAAATATTTTGTATAAAACTCAGAAGGTTCTGACGCTCCAGTAAAAAATCAAAATTCCAGCACTGGAAGCAAAAGTTTCTGTTTTCAAACAGCATCAATTATACTATCTTCTAAATCATCCCAAAGGCATTACTTGGCACAAACACTAATTAAAAGATAAAAACACAATCACAACAGAGGCTATAATTGTGTAAAAATACAAAAATAGAAGGTAAAACAAAAAAATTATTTTATTTATTGGGTTGCCTCCCAACAAGCTCTTTCTTTATAGCCATTAAGATAGGCTTGAGATTTCAATGATGCTCTCATGAAAAACAAGAATTGAAGCACAAAGAGAGCATCATGTAGCATGTGAAAAACACATTTAAGTCTAACATACTTCCTATGCATAGGTATTTTATAGGAAAACAAATTATCAAGACAAGCAATATCTAGCATATGCAAATAGGAAGAATGAAGCATTAAAAATTTCAACACAAAGAGAGGTAATTTAGTGACATGAAAATTTCTACAACCATATTTTCCTCTTTCATAATAATTACATGTAGGATCATAATCAAATTCAACAATATAACTATCATATAAAATACTATCTCCGTGATCCACATGCATAAAAGTTTTATCATCTTCCAAGATAGTGGGATTAACATCAACTAAAGTCATGACCTCTCCAAACCCACTTTTATCAAAAATTTCATAAGATTGAACACTCTCCAAATATGTGGGATTATTTTTACCTAAAATTGACACTCTTCCAAACCCACTTTCAATATTATTGCAAACATTATTATCAATGACATATTCATCATGAGGCTTAAATAAATTTTCGAGATCATAAGAAGCATTATTACCCCAATCATGATCATTGCAATAAGTAGTGGACATGACAAAATTATCATCCCCAAGCTTGTAGCTTTGCATATTATTAGCATGATTGACATTAATAGAATTTATAATAAAATCATTGCAATCATGTTTTTCATTCAAGGAGCTACCATGAATCACTTTATAAACTTCTTCTTTTAGCACTTCATCACAATTTTCAGATTCATGATTTTCAAGCAAAACTTCATAAAGATAATCAAGAACACTCAACTCACTAGCAATTGGTTCATCATAATTGGATTGTTTGAAAAGATTAGCAAGTGGATGAGGATCCATAAGTCTATATTTTTATTTTCATTGAGTCACACAATTTTAGCAAGCAAACGAGCAAACAAGCAAATAAAAATATTTTTGTGTTTTTGTAAAATTAGTTTAGAAGTGGGGGAGATGAAAACGAGAGGCAAATGCAAATAAAAAGGCAAATAAAATAAATGCAAGTGGATGATAGTTTATGCGAAGGTACTTGATAAGTTTTGGTGATGTCTCCCCGGCAACGGCGCCAGAAATTCTTCCTGCTACTTGTAGACTGCGTTGGTATTTCCCCGAAGAGGAGAAGATGATGCAGTATAGTAGAGATAAGTATTTCCCTCAGTTAAGAACCAAGATTATCAATCCAGTAGGAGAACCACGCAAAATCCCTTTAGCAGCATCTACACACACAAAAGCAAACACTTGCACCCAACACAAATTATAGGGTTGTCAATCCTCTTAGCGGTTATTTGCAAGGATTAATTCTGATAGTGATAGATAGAAATATAAATTACAAAATAAAATAAAAGTAAATAAATTGCAGCAAGGTATTTTTGGATTTTAATATATGATAAACATAGACCCGGGGGCCATAGTTTTCACCAGAGGCTTCTCTCTCGAGCGCAGAACATACGGTGGGTAAACAAATTACTGTTGGGCAATTGATAGAAAAGCAAATAATTATGACGGATTCATGGCAATGATCATGTATATAGGCATCACGTCCGAGACAAGTAGACCGACTCCTGCCTGCATCTACTAGATGGATTCATGGCAATGATCATGTATATAGGCAGCAAGGAATTTTGCTTGGTTCTCCTACTGGATTGATAACCTTGGTTCTTAACTGAGGGAAATACTTATCTCTACTATACTGCATCATCCTCTCCTCTTCGGGGAAATACCAACGCAGTCTACAAGTAGCAGACCTCTCTACAAATTGCAAGCATACATGCTTCACGATCCAGCAGCGCTTCGCCGTCCAAAGCTAATCGTCACCGGAGAATTAGAGGAGGGAGAAGAGAACCTCACGGGGCTTCTCTATTATGAGGATTAGAGAGAACTAGAACTAGATCTAGTCTAGATCAAACTAGAAGAGAACTAGAATAAGAGAGAACTAGAGGAGGCTCAAAAACTTGTGTTCTAAGGGCTGTCCCTGCTCCTCTATTTATATGTTGAATCCTGGGGTCGCAACTTGGGGAGGGGGCCTCCCCAAAGTTGGTTTGGACCGCAAGGAAGAGTCCTCCTTGGATTCCAACACGAAACGCCAAGGTTCCTGGCGTTTTCGGAAATGCCACGGACCTCGGCGTTTGGCCCAAGGGGGGAAACGCCAGGGACCCTGGCGTCTGGCCCCTGTCCTCCTCAAAAACCCATTTTGCACCGACCTAAAGCCTCATGGGCCTTACCCCTTGGCCCAGCCAAGGTGTTGCACCGGGGACCCTTTGGATTTATCCGGACGGTTTTGTAACCTTCTTGACATCACCAAAGTTCATAGGACCTTCCCAGAACCTCCCAGAACATTTCTGGAAACATCTAAAACTCTTTCGAAACTCTCTCGAAACTATTTCTTATATTCCCGGAACTATTCCGAGAATATTTTCTCATTACTCTCAGTCCACTAACACTCAACAGATCGTGATTCCCTTAAGCTTGTGACCCTGTAGGTTTGGTAAAACATTGACATGAACAAAACACCTTTTGTTCAATGACCAATAGCGGAACCGTGTACATCCATATTGATCCCTATGAATACACGAATGATATTCGAGTGAACCTTTGGTTATCATGTGCTATTCCCTTTGATTCGCGATACTTTACAAAACCCGATGTGAGATATATCGGTATCCTCTTTAGTCGTTCTCATGCTCACTATACCGGTCTCCTCGTTACCGGTTTTGTTCTTCTTTCTCGTTGACATGTTCCGGCATCCCTGTGACCTAGCTAGTCACCTGTGTTTTGCCAGACGATGATGGATGCCGTCACACCAAGAGGGCCCTAAGAATATCTCTCCATCGTCGGAGGAGAAAATCCCACTCTTGAGCTATCTAGATCCTTGTCAAACTTTCCGACGAACCTGTAAGTTGTCGTTATGATCACCGTGTTACAGATGATGTTTGAGCAACCCCAAAATCCATCGTCCGGTAAGAACTAGCTACGATACTCTCATGGTCTAAGGAACTAAAGCATATATCATCTCTCCGTGTTATATCAATAGACTTGTGACGATTGTATCTCAAAGTATAACAAACAAGTTGCGTCAATTCAATATGATCATTCTTCTAACATCATACTCTCAATCTTGTTTTGGGACTATCGTTACACTTAACGATATCCCAAGATTCGGAAAACATGATCAACATACAACACTTGAGCTAGTCCTAGAGGCGAGACTAGAAATCAGGTTTTACCGTTTATCATTCCACACGTGCTTATGAGTTTTCCACTGAATCGCATATTCCAGGATCATAGCATTTATAGCATAGAATATAAACTCTTAATTATAAACGTGGAAATAAATAATACAATATTATTGCCTCTAGGGCATATTTCCAACATAAGTCCATCCGGCTGCAAGGCTAGACTCTGCCCATGGCCTGAGGGGATTACTCCCATATCGCAATCAAATCATAGATGGAAAACATTGTTGATGGCATTGATAGATGAATAATTGATGAGAATCTTACAATTTCGTCGTATGCGATGTATCGATTGCAAGTATGGCAAACTATGGGGAGAATGGTTATGAAGATGGCGGCGCCTAGCGTTTCTCCTAGGAATGTCTCTTGGCGGTGGTGGTGATCCTAGCGACTCTCTGTGGCTTTCGACGACTCACCGTTGCGAATGGGGCCTCGTGCCTTTTATAAAGTGTCTTGGGGCTAGCGTCAGGGAGCTGAAAGCGCTTGCACCAGATGCCATTTTTCCCTTATTTCCTCTGTTGCGCCTTCGGTTAATTGGCTTGATCTCCACACTTCATATTTCCATATGTGGCTTTATTTCCTTCCCTCAAATGGTCCATTTTCCGCGGAAACAAATTAAAAGATAGTGATTTGCAATATTTTGCATTTATTAGTCATTAGTGATAAGATCTGAGTGATTCTCTCAAAATATTTGGGATTATCCAGTTTAAACAATGGTGGAATGAGTGTAAAAAATATACTCATCAACCTCTCAAGCTTAAACCTTGGTCATCCGTGAGCAAGAAACAAAATCATAAGGATCTCAGTTGTTTAACCGAAATAATGATAATATTTGGTTCACTCGCGATTGGTACGCCTAGATAGCCCACCGCTTTCTTCACCTAAAAACTTAGCATAGTTGTAGCGGCAGTAATGATTATTATGCAAGAAAGTTAGGTCAAGATAAATCAGATAAAGCTTTTAGTAATTTAGACAAAGTTATCAACTAGGAATTATTCTACTTTGTCTAGTTAACAGTTGCTTACCGGGAAAACTTTGGAAGGACTTTGCAGCGAAAACATAATTTATGTGAGTGAAAGGTATGTAAAAGACAACACGGTGCTAGAGTAACTCACTAACACTCACGAGTATTGCCTTATCAAGGCTCGCAAGCACTCCTTCCATTGTTGCTTGCTAAAACTTCCATCTTACAGTTAAAGTGTGTTGATAATGTCAAGAGGGGTCAGGGTAGACCAAACTTGACATGGGACGACTCCGTAAAGAGAGATCTGAAGGACTGGAATATTACCAAAGAACTAGCCATGAACAAGGGTGCATGGAACTTAGCTATACACGTGCTAGAACCATGAGTTAGTTTCGAGATCTTATCGGTTTCATCTTTAGCCTACCCCAATTTGTTTGGTACTAAAGTCTTTGTTGTTATTGTTGTAGATGCTCTTAAGAGGTTGAAAAGGAGTTTTGTTAAAAAAATAAAGACACCCTTTTATTAAGGAAAACAAAAGGTAGTACGGTGGATAGACGCAGAACGACCAATAAAAAAATTAATTACATTGAAAATTATACTAGCCTTTTCTTCCTCCGATTGTATGCCCCTCGCCGGAGATTGAAAATACACTGAACCAACAGTAAAGGAAGTGGGCACCTACATAACGTCCTCACCATAGCAGGCCTTGAAGATCACAATGATCGCTCGCCCCTTGGGATGAGATTTAGAAATCACTGAAACATGATCGGTTGGAGTATCACCCCACGTAGTACAAGCTTGCAATCCATCACCACGAGCTTAAAGGATTGGAGAAACCTGATCATGTCGCAGAACAACACGGAAGAAGATGTCGAAGTCACAATAACAAAAGCCAATCAATATCTCCCATTAAAAGACACACCAACTGGCAAGATCTGAACAAAATCATCATATTTAGGGACACAAACTCACACATACCCTTCTTGACGCTGGATCACGTCATCAAGGTGGAGAGAGACGAAGATACATTATTCCGAAACGCCATCGTTGCCACCACCTCAACGATGTCTTTGGGAAAACAAAAACCTAGTGAAAAAAAGAAAATGAGACGAATGGGTCCCCACTCCTACCACCACCGACAAGGCTGCCGAACAGGGAAGAGGAGGGGCCCAAAGCGACGGCGAGTAGGGTTCGTTTCAAGGAGCAGTTGTGACCTGTTGAGACCAAACCTGGCCAGATGGGCCGACATGGCCTGACCTGTGCTAAACGTGCCTGGCACGACACAAGGGGTTGTATCGTGTCGGCCCGCGTGCCACGCCACTAGGCCCAGGCATGACCCTTATAGTCCTGACGTCATGTTTCGCCTGTCGGCCCGCGTATTCAGCCTATTGGGCTATTTTGGGCTTATATTCAGCTTATTGGACCATAAAAAAATTAAACAGGCCATGTCATGCCGGCATGCAGGGGCAGGTTAGAATCCGAGCTCTTCTAGAGTGGTATCTCACTGATGGCTGCCCCCCCCCCCCCCCCCAAAAAGGGGGACCTATACGTTGAGAGGGAAGCGACCTAACCACCAGGACATCGCAATACTTGTGCTTATGTACTTCCTTCTCTCCATTTATTCTTTCCCCAGTTTGCGGAAGCCCCGATTTAGGGAAGCTTCCAGAAGCTTCCCAACCGAGTTTTCCCGGTTCGTTGGTCAGTTCTCGGTCGGTTATTAGTCGGTTTTTCCTTTTTCTTTCTATTTTTTCTTGTTCCTTTTTCTTTCTTTTTCTTTTTTCGTTCTCTATTTTTGTTTTCCTAAATGCGCAAACTTTTCTCAAATTCGTGAACCTTTTTTCAAAATAGATGCACCTTTTTGTCAAAATCAATGAACTTTTTCCAAAATCCATGGATTTTTTTCAAATTCATGATTTTTATAAATATTGATGATTTTTTTTCAAATTCATGATTTTTTTTTCAAAATCAACGATTTTTTTTCAAATTTGTGATTTTTTTTTTCTTGTTTTCAAAATCGATGAACTTTTTTTCAAAGTTGACGAACTTTTTTTTCAAAATTGATGAACTTTTTTTTTAAAAAACGATGAACTTTTTAAAAATTCATGATTTTTTTTTCAAAATTTATGAAGTTTTTCCATTTTTTAAAACTTTTTTTTAAATCAATGAACTTTTTCAAATTCATGAATTTTTTTGAAGTTTTTGATTTTTTAAAAAATCCATGAATTTTTTTGAATTCACCTTTTTTTGTTTTTAATTTTTTTAGGAATTGTTTTATTTTTCGCATTTTTTTTCAAAAAGTCAACGGTCGACCGGTCAACCTGAGCGAGCGAACTAGAAACGGTTCTTTTTTTTAGGGATCCCAAACACCTTTTTTTAAAACTAAACACACTTGCTTTATTACTCAATAATTTTCATGGGGATACAATTTAAGTTTGGCGGGTTTAGAAGCCACACATGGCGTCTGAAGTCCAAACCAAAAGCATGCTTAGCGAGACTATGCGCCTCGAGACTAGACTCTCTCCCTTCAAAGATGAAGGAGCAATGACTGAAGTCGTTCGTCGTCTCTATGATCTCCTTGATGATGCTCCCGTAGGCACCTCCTGTTTTGTGTTCAATATCATGGACCACTCCTTGACAGTCAGAGGCAATAACAACATGCGATAGTGATAGATCGGTTGCTAAAGCAAGTGCCTCCCGACAGGCCAAAACCTCCAGGGTCGCCGGATCCGATATACCCCTGCACCTGATCACTGATGAGCCCAGGTAATTACCATTAGAATCTCTGCAGACTGCGCTAAAGGAACCTTCAATTTGATTTCGGGTTACAGCTCCATCCACTCTGATTTTGGCCATTCCATCAGGTGGTGGAATCCATCTCGGCTGGCTATGTGCACGTGGTGCAGCATCGACCCTTGTTGGTTTCTTTGGTTTGCATTCCTCAATATCTCGCATGTATTTTTTAATAAACAGGTGAGTAGCTAGAGGGCTTTGAAATATACTAGCACAAATGCCCGTGCGTTGCAACGGGAGAAAACTTTGACGTGGATTCAAGTTTAATGAGAATTGCGAAATGTGGCTCATTTTACAAATCTGCTCGGCGCGCCACTTAATCTATCCAACTCTAACAAATTTTGTATGAATATAGATAGAAGAAGGGAATGTAATTCTAAAGACATATAGTTCACTTCATATTTTTTTCCTATTCCTCTTTCCTCGAGTAGCGGGTATTACTCGCATTTGTAGTGATATAGTATAAAAATAATGTTATTGTCGTCATGTCCACCAGAGTTTCAGTAAAAGAACAAAAAGAGAAATAGCTAGCATGAAGAATGGAGGGAAAAACTTGTGGAACTCACAAGTTTTTGTTAATCCCCTCACTTCAGAACTGTTCAATTAAGTTTAAAAAAAAAAAGATGTTCAATTAACACGCTCGATTTTCTGTTTAAAATCAGATTAGTAACACAAAGTCTCGAGCTTGAAATTAAAATAAAATAATACAGCCCAATGATTAATTTTCGGGAAACACTTTAATTCAGCCGGATGATTTCTGGAAGAAACCAGCCTGGTCCTCTAAGCGCCACGCGTCCATGGCCCACCCACGTTGATGCATCTTGCGCACGGTCAACTAGCCACTCCCAGCCTCACATGCCGCATCTCATTTCGTTTTTTCTGGAATCTCGCCGGAATTTCTTTCTCCGCTACATCCGGCGAGAGGCACTGGAGGTTCGCGGAGGCCCCTCCCCAATTACAGCCACCACGCCGCCGACGCTCGCAGCAGGCGTCATCTCTGCTTCGCGGCCATACAAGCAACACCGCTCACCCTCACAGGAGCGGGGGCTCCGGTTTCCAACCCTGCCGGTCTTTGCAGCAGCGCCACCGCTGCGGCCGGCCGGCCCCTGTACAACATTTCGGCGAGCCTCCAATGGTGCAGCATTCCAATTCCTAGAAGCCACTCGGGGCTGCAATGGAGCGTCGACGGGGTCGTTGAAGCTTCGCCCTGGATGCAAAGAGCTGCAATGGAGCGCCGCCTGGGTCGCCAGGGTTGTAATGGAGCGTCGCCGGTGCTGCGCAGAAGCGCCGCCGAGGTCGCCGGGGCTGCAATGGAGCGTCGCCGGTGCCGCGTTGAAGCGCCGTCGAGGTCGTCGGGGCTGCAATGGAGCGTTGTCAGGGTCGTTGAAGCTTCGCCGTGGATGCAATGGAGCGAGCTGCAATGGAGCGTTGCCGGGGTCACCGGGGCTGAAATGGAGCGCTGTCGGGGTCGTTGAAGCTTCGTCGTGGATGCAATGGAGCGAGCTGCAATGGAGCGCCGCCGGGGTAGCCGGGGCTGCAATGGAGCTTTGCAAGCGTCGCCGGTGCTGCGTTGAAGCGCCGCCGAGGTCGCCGGGGCTGCAATGGAGCGCTGTCGGGGTCGTTGAAGCTTCGCCGTGGATGCAATGGAGCGCCGCCGGGGTCGCCAGGGCTGCAATGGAGCTTTGTAAGCGTCGCCGGTGCTGCGTTGAAGCGCCGCCGAGGTCGCTGGGGCTGCAATGGAGCACTGTCGGGATCGCCGGGGCTGCAATGGAGCTTCGCGAAGCGTCGCCGGGGCTGGCTGTCATCAGTGCTGCGTTGAAGCTTTTTGCCGCGGTCGGTGTTGCCATGGAGCAGCACCCGGTGGTTCCCGATGCTGTGGTGCGATGGTCATCGGTGGCTCTTGGAGCTGCGATGCAGTGCTCGCCGGCGGCACCGGTGCTGCGAGGTCGCCGGCACAAGTGCCACGGTGGGTGCATCAGTTCTCCGCGTCGTCTTTAGTTTCTCTACAGAGAAGACGCGGTGTGGATGGGAAACTAGAGGGGAGAACAGACAACGGGATGTGTTGCTGCAATCGACGGACACCAGCGCCAGATCGGACGGCTAATTAGGCGGATGATTTCTCAGTAAATCATCCGCCTGATTCCTAGCAGCCGCCTTAATTTTCCACAATCCCGTTTAAGTAGGAGTCTTTTTTGTTTTGCGCCCATTAGTTTCCCAGACTCTTGAAATTAGGCAATGAAATCTCCCACAATCCCGGTATGCAGGCACGCAATGAGCCATGAAATCAACTGTCCCACAATCCCGCTTTAGTTAGGAGTTTTTTTTGCGACCGTTAAATCTAGTTTTCCACAAGTGCCACGGTGGGTGCATCAGTTCTCCGCGTCGCCTTTAGTTTCTCTACAGAGAAGACGCGGTGTGGATGGGAAACTAGAGGGGAGAACAGACAACGGGATGTGTTGCTGCAATCGACGGACACCAGCGCCAGATCGGACGGCTAATTAGGCGGATGATTTCTCAGTAAATCATCCGCCTGATTCCTAGCAGCCGCCTTAATTTTCCACAATCCCGTTTAAGTAGGAGTCTTTTTTGTTTTGCGCCCATTAGTTTCCTAGACTCTTGAAATTAGGCAATGAAATCTTCCACAATCCCGGTATGCAGGCACGCAATGAGCCATGAAATCAACTGTCCCACAATCCCGCTTTAGTTAGGAGTTTTTTTTGCGACCGTTAAATCTAGTTTTCCACATTCCTGTTTTCAATTAGGCCATGAAATCTCCCACAATCCCGGCATGCAGCGTGCAATCAGGCCATGAAATCAACTGTCCCACACAATCCCGCTTTAACCTTCATTTAATTTAATGCTCAAGATATCCCTCAATTCCTTCCTTTAATTAATACTCAAGCATCATAAAACGTGCATGTGCATCCTTCCTTTTTTGTTAATGCCCAACACATCCCCGGCTTCTTTCTTATAATTTTGTCTGCTGTCACGGACACGGACACCTTTCTTAGGTTTCTTTTAATGCCCAAGACAGCCTGGCCTCTCATAACCTTGTCCGCTCTCACGTTAACCTTTCTTAGGCAACTTGCTGGTCATACAGGAGAATTTCTACGTATATAAAGGGCTACGAATTGATCTAAATGAACGGTGTGGGACTAATCTAACATAAAATATGGATGCTCACCTGAGTTCGGTCACCCCAGCGATATCTATTTTTCCCACGCGGCTTGCGGCCCAACAAAGGCCTAGCGCTCTATTTGGGTAGGCCTAGTGGTGCAATTTTTCAAGCCCAGCGAAGCACTGCAGCTCAGCGGTAGGACTATTTCATTAGTACAAACGGCCCAATTTAAACACCATCATACGCTAGTTCAATTGGTTGCACCCTTGGGCACCGAAGTGGAGGTCTTGACTTCGATTTCTCAGGACCAGGTATATTTGCCTGATTTTTTATTTTTTGAATTCGAAGACCCCTGGGAGTGGGGGCACGGAGGGAGATAAATCTGGAGCGCGGGTTAATTGTCCAAAACTTCAGGGGGCTTTGTGCAAAAATAATGACGGTGAACCGACGGAAGCAATCCGTGCTTTATTAGTAAAAATAACTAGCAAAATGCCCGTGCGTTGCAACGGGAGAAAAAAAAATCCTTTGCGCCTAGCTCAATAAGCACAACTCACGATCCCTCCAAAGGTCCATGTCCTCTAGTTGAAATTATACTCCTCATCCTCATCAATAGTGGCCACGGTGTCCACCCGAATGCAGTGCGTTTGAACATGACCAATTGAATACGGTGATCTCAGCCTCTGCATGACACACCTGCAATCGAGCCACGCCAACGCAAGGGAATGTTTACTTTGAAAACTAATCCCGTCGAGTTGCCCATGAGGGACACTCTCTGTGAGCTACACCCTCCACCTGGTCCATATATCATCGCTTATAAATTGTATTTTTTTTAAACGCATGAACATTCTTCTAATACATGTAAACACTTTCTAAATCACATTGACCTAAAAGTGCATGATAATTTTTAAATTATGAACATTTTTAAACACACAAAAAGTGTGAACACTGAGCCCTTGTGACGGGTAGAAAATAAGTAAATATGTGTGTTCTAGGAAAGCCCTATCAAAAGGTACAGTAACATGCTCAACATATTCAACAAATGCAAATAATCAACAAAAGTGGGAGGTTAATTGCTCCTCCACTGGGAGTGGAGATACTGCCCCATCATCAAGTTTAGATAAGAAAAGTGGTTCCAATAATGGCTTGCCAAATCCATATAGCGTTGCATCACATGTAGAAAGAAGGGGCATAACTGAACCTAGGAGCTGTTCGGGAAACCTCCAGCTCCGCCAAATACAAGGATCCGCAGAGTACCTGTTTCCCCGGTCCATAAATTTGAACTGCGGCTCCGGCTGCTCCGGGAGCGGAGTCACGGAGCGGGAGGGACTCCGAACAGGCCCCTAGTGTCGATCGCCACTCTCTTAGAGCCATTGCTCACCTACCACTTAGCATGGTGATGATTTCTGATCTCATGAAGCCATCGGCTCCTCCATGAAATAAGTTGTCATCTTTTTGGATTTCTTCTCAAGTGTACACCCTTGATGATCTCAATTGCTGAAGCAAGTCAGAATGTTGTGCATGTGTTGCAATTGACTTGAAAAATCTCTTGCTTGAGAAAAAAAATGGTCGCAATTTCTTTTTGCCAGAGCAAATACTGATGAAGTGCAGTTTGACTTAGATAGTCCACGTAATGAATTTCAGCTGTTAATACAGTGTAATCGCGACCATGCACTACATCTACGTGCTTCAAAAGAAATTTGGAAGAGAAGAGGGACAAAATCCAAGAAGCACATCCCACCAAGTAACGCCACATAATTGTTAGCAACCCACTATGCCAGAGAAGTCCAGCTCGTCCAGACTAATCAGCCCACTCAAGTATATGATCCCACCTTTTAATTACGCATCATGCATGGCAGCCCTCAATTCCCGTTTAATGTTGATTCCTTCTTAAATAATCCCGCAATCCCTCCCGTCCTTCCTTTCCCTCCCGGCTTCAGCGTTGATACCCTCCCAAGCTTGACCTCATCCTCTCGTCCGGTGAAGATTGGCAGGTCTCCTCGCCCATTAATTGTGGACGCCGATTAAATCGGCAGGTCTCTCCCTCCGTTTAATTAGGCCAATATGTTGGGTCTCTCTCCCATTAATTCCTTCTTTGAAAGACTCCTTGATTCGAGGCTGCTTATTGTCTTAAACTCACAAACATATTTAAACTGGTGAGATTGTGTTAAAAAAACGATATGGGACTATCTTGTGAACACTTCGTGAGGTTAGGATTAGGAGTTCGATCGAGCAATTATTTTTACCATATTTTTGGGTCATGTCGCAGAGGATGGATAGATGGGCTGAGGCCCAAGACAGCAACGCGAAAACAGATCGACCTAGAAATTCTGCTAGACGGGCGAAGTAGATTAACGTATGGAAATTTGGGTGGAAATTTGGGTGATGATGACAGATAGCCGTCGCTAGCTCAGCTGGTAGTTTCAGGTGGTTTTTCATGAGGTCTTGTGTTCAAGGTCTGCTTATTCCTCTTTTTTAAGCTAATGTGCTCGCTGCCGTTCGTATCCTTCATGGGCCGGCCCAGGTTTGCGTCCCAGTTTTTTTGGCAACTGCAGTAATTTGTGCCTAAAAAAATTCGCTAAAAAAACTAATATGACGACGGACGGGCAGAAGCAATAGCCCCTTTATTAGTATGCACATATGCCCGTGCGTTGCATCGGTACAAAAAATTAGCATGTCCATCGAAGCGTCCATCAGCACGGCATGACAACATTGGAACGGTGCCATCCAAGGGAAAAAATTCGGTGGATGTGTACACACTTATATAGGTATAAAATAAGAACTGCTCAATTAGCGTGTTTGCTTTTTCTCTTAAAAACTTGAATTAATAATGCATCTTTAAAGATCAATTTGTGATTTTTTGAGTTGCGACCCTTTGTGGGCACCCAGGCTGTTTTTCTCGTACATAAATCCTCTTTGATTAGTCGTATATGCATGTGTGACTTTCCTCCTGCTAGGGTCCCTTGTAGCATCGTTGATGGCAACTGAGGCTGCGCCTTTTGTACTTATTAAAGCATGCCGCTCTTTGGTTGGTCATATATGACCCCGTGACTTTCCTCCGTCTCATCCTCCACTTCTTGTTTGTGCCTTGGCTTGTGACTATTACAATTTACGAAGGTATATAAGTTGGTAGAATTTTCTGTAAAGAGACAGGGTGGGACTATTGATTAGTTAATAAAGGAATTCAATTTTTAAGGTGGCACTAACTCTGTGGGGCTGAGCAGTTCAATTTAGCGGCCCATATATAAAAGAAAATTTTGGCCGAGGTGTACGCTACTGGATATGGGACGTACGAGACGGGAGGAGGCTCGATCGCGTGCTCGATCAGGCGACGTACGAAGCGTAAGATTAGTACCACCTCGGATATAGAAAATAATATGGGTGAAGTGGACGGACGACGGACGGACGAAAAACGGACAAAATTACGGTGGTATAAGAAGCAATAGCCCCTTTATTATTATTATTATATTATTATTATTATTATTATTATTATATATATATATATATATATATATATATATATATATATATATATATATAGGTATAGGTATAGAAAGTAAAAGTAAAAAGATAAAGATTTTCATGAAGAGCTTGCCTTTTAGCATACTAGATAGCCCACATATTCACAAGGACCTGGGTGAATTCAGCTGGGGACAAGGTGTCCCTGAGAGCGAATACCCATCTTTTTGCATCCGGTTCAATTATGCTGTTCAACGCCTCCAATAGATCAGGTTTTTGTAAAGCCCACACACACCGAGCTACAGTGCAATGTAATAGTGAATGTTGCCATGAATTCTCCGCACCACATAGCCCTCAGCTGGTACTCGTCGACATATTTCGGTTGTGTAGTAAATCGGCAGTAGGGATAGACTATTGAGCAAACCTCCACAAGAAGATTTTTACCTTGGACGAGACATCGATGTTCCAAACTTTGACCATGCCTCCTGCTCGCCCTCTGTGTTAGACGAGTTTGGCCGACCCTCGAGCCAAGCCTCTTGTCGCATCTTTGTGTCAACGAGCATGCGGTATGCTGAACGCACCGTGAAGACACCGTTCCTCTCATGCACCCAAGACCAAAAATCATCGACGTGTCTTGTACATAAGGGTATGGAGAGAATAGCCTCGGCATCCGTTGGAACGAACATCTCCTCAATTGTAGCACGGTCCCATTCAGCGCCCGGCAAAATCAGGTTGCCAAACACCTAAAACGGTTCCTGGAACGAGCGACCTGGTCGCCATGTAATTGGGCGGGCCATAAGGCGGGCGCGTGGGTGCCGTTTCTCCTAGCCGGCGCTTAAGGCGTGCCGAGTGCCGGCATGGCCCATTTATAACCGTGCCGGGCCAGGCCAGCCATGCCGACACGTGGCCCACGGCCCATCTGACCAGCTTTGGTTGAGGCCCAAGCGGTGGGAGGGATGCGCTTTTACAGCCAGTGAGGCAGCACGTCGTCATCAACCCAATCATACTCGAGTACTACATCGGTGCCCCCCTCCTCTCTTCTCCTTGGAAGCCTCTAGACTGAGCTCCTCGTCAGCGTGGGACGAATCTCTGCCCGATCGTATTTCCAGGGTGAGCATCCCCAAATCCATCTCCTTCGTTTCCCCTCCGCTTGCTTCCGTTACGCGCCGGTGCGTAGTTTCCGGTTCCCCGTTCCTTTCTGTCAGCTTAGATTTGTTAGGTTTCTGATACAAGTTAGATGGCCTCTTTCTTCTTGGGATTCTTATATCTGTATAATTTGATTTGTTTCAAGCACTGCGGCTGGACAGGATTTTTTTTTTTTTTTTGGAAAATAGAGTAGAAATCGTGGGGAAATCTCCCGATCCAACTTTTTTTAGAACCACCCCCAATCCAACTATGTGTGTGCAGTTTGCTGGAGTTTTCTTTTTTACTTTGATTTAGCAGAATCTCTTACTTCCGTGGTAGCGGCTGGGCTGTGGGGTGGTGCTTATGGAGGGGTTGGGATCCTGCCGCCGCGGCGCAGGGATTTGGGGGCTATTTATCTGCTGCTGCTAGTTGCTGCTAATTTATCCAGTGCTGCCGCTAGTTGCTGCTAATTTATCCAGTGCTGCCGCTAGTTGCTGCTGATTTATCCAGTGCTGCCGCTAGTTGCTGCTGATTTATCCAGTGCTGCCGCTAGTTGCTGCTAATTTATCCAGTGCTGCCGCTAGTTGCTGCTAATTTATCCAGTGCTGCCGCTAGTTGCTGCTGATTTATCCAGTGCTGCTGCTATTACTTATTTAGTTAGGATAATTTAGATAGAGGAGTGCTGTTGCTACTGTATTCTTTTACTTTTATATGATATATAGGACAGAGAATATAGATAATCTGCTGGAAAACTAGAAAATTCCGAGAGGGGATCTTTTTGGACCATTGTCTTATAGATATATACACAAGCTGCTAGAGATGCTCTTACCTCTTTTCTTGCTCTAATCATCGAATGCATAACAACTCTTACAGGTGACAACAGGGATGGCTACCGGTAGCGAAGCTGGAAAGTCCGCTGAGGTCGTGTTGGAGTGGCCTAAGCAGGACAAAAAGAGGATGCTGCATGCTGTTTACCGTGTGGGAGATCTGGACCGCACCATTAAGTATGTTAGCTATATTTGGTGGACAGTGATATTTGCAATATCATTACTAGTATGTTTGGGCTAATGCGAGTGATTTTATTCTCATAGGTGTTACACAGAATGCTTTGGGATGAAGCTGCTGAGGAAAAGAGATGTCCCAGAAGAGAAGTACACCAATGCGTTTCTTGGGTTTGGACCTGAGGATACTAATTTTGCACTTGAGCTGACTTACAGTATGTTCATTGGTCCACTCGCAATTGTTTCTAATGCAACCGGTTTGATATTCTTATTAATGTTTGGGCAACCTGTGTATCCACCTCAGTGAGATGACTGGCAAACTAACGGGGTCTTTTTCTTCTCTCTAAATATGAACCGATTTCGTGGGACTATAGTGTCATACTTTTCCACCTCCTGTTGTGCTAATATGCTCGTTCTCGTTTGATAGATTATGGTGTTGACAAGTACGACATTGGAGCGGGCTTTGGACATTTTGCCATCGCAAATGAGGATGTATGTATTGTTTACCTGCAACATCTTACCCTTCATGTTACAGACCCTCGGGCTTGTTTGATGTCGTGGATGCAATGCAGGTGTACAAGCTGGCTGAGACAATTAAATCATCTGATTGTTGTAAGATCACTCGTGAACCTGGTCCTGTCAAGGGAGGGTCCACTGTGATTGCCTTTGCACAAGACCCAGATGGTTACATGTTTGAGCTTATCCAGAGGGGTCCGACGCCTGAGCCTCTCTGTCAAGTTATGCTTCGTGTTGGTGACCTTGATCGGGCTATCATGTTCTATGAGAAGGTATTGTTTTGTAAAATGGGAGGTTGTTTGAAATGTTAGAGACAATATCCTTTCTGTATATTCTCTAGAACAATAGTTATATGTGGGATATTCTAACATTTGACTTTTATGCAGGCCCTTGGGATGAAGCTTCTGAGGAAGAAGGATGTGCCTCAGTATAAGGTACATCACATGACAATTGTTGTTTTGATGCCATTTGTCCTCTGAATTTTGATACACTGAGCATGTTTTATGATTTGTGCAGTACACTATTGCCATGATGGGCTATGCTGAGGAGGACAAGACCACTGTTCTGGAGTTGACATACAACTATGGTGTCACAGAATATAACAAGGGCAATGCATATGCTCAGGTATTGACAAATTTTCTTTTGCGCTTATTTCCTCTTTTATAAGTTTTGGCATTTCTTAATGATTGTGTTGCCTAAGTGCAGGTTGCTATTGGCACTGACGATGTGTACAAGAGCGCCGAAGCAGTTGAGCTGGTTACCAAAGAACTAGGTGGAAAGATTCTACGGCAGCCAGGGCCACTACCGGGGCTGAACACCAAAATCACCTCTTTCCTTGACCCAGATGGCTGGAAAGTGGTATGTCTTCTGGATGTCTTGTGCTTAACACTGCTTTATTTGAATCGAGGAGGTCATTAACAGTAAATGATGAATGCAAGATGTGCTTGCTGTAGTCAATGCTTGTTTTAAAATTTGAAGAGCCTTATTGTAGTCAATGTACTTTGGCAGTTAAATGGATTAATTTCAAATGAAACGAAGAATAATTCAATTGGCTTATACAACTATAGTCACGGATTAATTGCCGGTTCCTCTGTAGAAACGAATTATTGCTAGTAGTTAGTACAGACATAGTTTCAAAGTCTACTCTTGGACTGGCACCTTCACTTGTAACATATGAACTTGGAAAACAACATCATCTTAAGGAGGTTTATATCTATGGTCCGAACTGTAGTTCCTTCCTCCAGTTGGGTCTCTCTCACCATCATCCATTGTCATAGATAATGGAATGTAAACTTCAGTAATTTTCAGGTGTCGCCTACTTAATTGGCAGAACAGAGTCAAAGAAAGTAGGCATCCTAGGTGGCAAGCAAATTAATAGTGAGATGGAACTTCAGCTTAAATTTCGCGTGCAGCATGGTTGTTATACTGAACATGATTGATTTCTTAAAGGTTGTATGTAAGCTAGGTTGCACGCATGATTACTACTCCCTCTGTGATCTAAAAGATCTTTATATTTGTTTACAGAGGGAGTAACTGATGTAGTGACCGCTTTTACTACTGAAAAACGAATTATCCTTGGCAACCAGTCAACCACAGTATCAGTGTGTGACTAATGTTATTTTCGGGTTGCAGGTTCTGGTGGATCACGCAGACTTCCTCAAGGAGCTGCACTGAAGATGAGCAGGCCCAGATGTTAGTGTCGCGAGGAGGCAAACCCTATGTAGCAATGGTCTGTGTGATGTAATAAACGAACCTTATTTAGCAATGGTCTGTGTGTGATGTAATAAAACAAACCTTAGGTAGCAATGGTCTGTGTGTGATTGTAATAAAACGGCAGCCTCTTCCGCTCGACGAACAAAAATAAAAGCTAGTATTACTACCGAATACCTATGCCGTGGTTGGCCTAGTGTTATTAAGTTGCTTGCAGTTCGATTATAACTACAAAGTTGATTGCTAGTTCTGGTTAACACATTAACCAGGGACTGGATTGTGAGAGATTATGGTGTGGGAAAAGGAGGAAGATGCTCACCTACAGCGGATAGTATACCCGATCGCTACAGAGAGAGAAAAGAGATCGCCCAGCATCCGTGGACCATAGCCTTGCGACCAATTTTTCCAAAGAAAAATAGACAGAAGTGCAAATAAAAATGCAAGCACGCACTCCATATCGAAGTGGTGGGTAGCAGGCATGTAATGAGACGACCAAACTAATGGCCGAAACAAGCATGCCGTAGACAAATATCAATTCTATGTGAATTTTGATTTTGCTAACCACATGTCCCATGCGGTGTCAACCACGTCCTTAGGCCGGTATATAAGCAGCTCACATTTCCTTTCCTGAAGCGATGTGGTACTAAAAGCATGCACAGGAGCAACCAAAACATGCGGTATCAATTCTATGTGAGTATTTTCTTATTTTTTGAGAAATAGCAACCGAAACCTGAGCCTGCGGACAGATCGGGAGCCCCATGGTCTGGGCCTTCTTATAGCCCAACAGGCCGGCAACTAAAGAGGATATCCCACAATCGACGTTATGTTTGCCAAGAAAAGGAAAAATGATGCTCAAAAAATAAAAAATAACTGAGAAGGAAGGCCAACGTCATTAGCCCTGCCTGTACTGGAGAACATTGCGATGAATATCCAAAACATCTTATATTTGTGCACTGAGGCAGTAGCATTCAGTGGACATGTGGGCAAGAGTCAGAAAGCTTAACCAACTAACCATCATGACTTAACCAACTAATCAAAAAATAAAAAATAAACGAGGGAGTACGATCGATCGATCTAGCAAAATCTAGCTTAACATGACGCCTGTTGTCTTTGGTCCAACGACGATCGATTGTGGGATGAACAACACGACTTAGTTAAGCGTGCCACTAGTCTCTACGACACCATACGGCGAGCGCTCCGGCGGCCATCTGCCTGCACAAGGAGAACAACAGGTACGCTGCTAATCCCATCTTCTCTCTCACATTGATGTTCATCTCTTGTGCTTGCATACCGTAGAACTGTATTGAATAAATATGATAAACACTGAGTTGGTGAGATGTGAAATTTCTTTGAAATTGGGACAGATTGAGGAGGATTAGGAGTTATGATGGAACCAATTAATAGGTAACATCACTTTTTTATTTGCTCTACAGTTTCATTGTTTATGCTATTATTAATTTTGCATTACACGTGAGAACCATTTGTTTGTGACATTGAACTTTCCCCCTTGCCTTGTATGGCTAATGGTGATGTATAGACTGGTAGTTCTTCGGGTGTGGCGCCGGCAACCTTTGGCGGGGTGGATTGGCCAACTCTTGTGAGAGGAAGAAACCGATGATTTTGCCGTTCATGTGGAGGACACGATATATAATTTGCTTGGTCTGAATGAGGAGGATGAGAGCGCCGTGGTAGTGCACCAGGTTGCTAATGATGCTAACACCGCTCCTATTGACGCTAATATCTCGGTTGTTGATGCCAATCACACTGATGGTGAAGCCTTACGCCCTTACCCGTTGATCATCATACATCCGAGGAGCAGTTCACTGCATTTGACAGGGATAATCCAAAGATGGTCGTGAGTGACACTTTTTCTTCAATGGATAACTTTAGCATGACACTCAAACATTATGTTGTTAAAAAAGAGTTTGCCATAAAGGTTAATACGTCTCAGCCCAAAAAGTATATGGCCGTTTGTAAGGGTTCTGAAGGTGGAAATTGCCCTTGGAAGATTACAACCAAAAAGATGCAAGAGGGAAAAACTATGGTGGCAAGTACTTGCTTCGATTTATCTGCTGCTATTTTTCTTGTCAATTCTTTGCATAAAATTGTTGCTATTTGTCTTTCACATTCTTTGTATAAACTTGCTTCTATGTGCTGTCCACTATTCGTATAAAATTTTGATATCTTGATGGACTAAACTCTCTTGTCAAAAATTATAAAACTTGTAACAAAATAAATTTCTACAACAAAACTTTCCAGATTCGCATCCAATGTAACATGTCTTTTTTTGTGGTAATTTCTTGTCTCTTTGTTGCGGTCAATCTTCTTTTTACAAGATCAACCATATGTCCTTCTAAATTACTGTTACAATGATTAACTGCACATGAAGAACAAAATCAAATTTCCTAGTTCTCTTTGCCTATGTAAACTTTCAATCAGATACCAAAGAAGGCCCTACTGTTCTCAGTATTCTGGCGCCTCCTCATCAGAGAGGATCAAGCAGTGCTTAACATGTTTCACACTTGTGTTGTTATGATACCACAGGCACCATTGACATGTTTGTTTTGAAAATACAACAGTTTATTTGTTACACACTGGTGCTTACATGGTGATTAAAACTAGGAAAACTGATTGATTATATCACTTGAGAAGGTTTGTCTATATGTATGCAAACTATGACACCTAACGAAGAGATGAACAAATATTCAATGACTGCTGAAGCAACTGAATGGGAACTTGGAACTTCTTGGAGTGCATCTTATTCCATATATGTAGATGCGCTTTGTTTGTTATGGTTTCTAAGGCACTGTCTGATAGAGCAGCTGATAATTTCAGAAGAGAAAAGGTATAAGACAGACATTGTCCGTGGAACATATATATGGTGTCTTCTATCAATTTTTTTCCCAATACACACTGTTTATTGCTGCTTTCTTTGAATTTTTTGCAGTGCTAACTTCTGACCAATGGAAGTGGATTCAGTCTCTATGGTGAACATTCTCAAGGATGAAGCTGTTGATAGATGAGTCCTTGCCTCTTTGGTGGCAGAGATTAAGTATCTGCTATCTCTTCGTAAAACTTGTATTACTCATATTAAGCGTAGCCAAAGTTTGGTTAGTGATTTTTTTTGGCAAACTTTGCTAGAACTGAAAATAGGACTGTGGCTTGGTTGGGCTCAGGGCCACCAGTTGCAGTTGATCTTTGCAAAGTAGAGTAATCAGGACTATGTTTGAGTAATACAAGTGTTTACCCGCAAAAATGAAAATCTGACCAATAGCTGAGGTACTATGACAGCATCCTGGCATCCTGCACCAGAAGATTTTTTTTGGTAAAGGTATTGATTTAACATCAATACACACAAGTCAAGGAACAGTAGGAGGTCAAAGAGTGATAGCACTTGTATTATTTGATCAAGCTTTAGTAATTAGTAGTGTACATATTTCCTTGATATGCCCTTAATACTTGTAAAATGGTAAGAAGGCTCTTTTTTTTTTGTTACACCCATCCCTGCATTCCTAATTCAACGGTTGGAAAATACATGTAACAAATCAAATCGATACGATCCACAAAATTATTGCTGGCATTCCCATAACAGAATGAGAATTATTGCAATGATGATATTTTGCAAAGGGGGCAAAAAGAAGAGAGAACATTCTTGAGAAGAGCTTGTGTCCTGTCATCTCGTGACGGTGTACGAAGGAGGAATCCTGTGTTCCTTCGATGGCGGTGATATGCTATATTTCCTTTCCCTGGTAGGCACATCGTAGAACTGTGCCAAGTACTCCAAGGCTTCATGGTTCCCACTGCAAATCTTCCACAGCGATGCCACTTCCCCTGGAGCAACTGTGCCCCAGTCCTGGCAGTCATTCAGAAACTCCAGCAGTTTGGAGTAGTAAGAGTCATAATTCATCAGCAAGAACGGGATCGGTAGCGCGGACCCGATCCTCTCCAGTTGAATCAGCGCCATGATCTCAAAAAGCTCATCCAGCGTCCCAATGCCGCCGGGCAATGCGACGATGGCGGTTTTATCCGCGGAGTTGTTGCGCACTACAGCATCCACCAAGCCATGCTTCCTTGCCGAGAAGAACCTGCAGGTGAGGTAAGTCTCTGGGGGCAGGTAAGGGTGGAAGTTTGAGGTTGTCCATTCACCGGCTTCTTTGCCGATCTTGAAGCCGCCGACCGGCTTTCCTGCCTCGAGGGCGCCCTGGATGGCAGCATCCATGAGGCCGGGCCCGGCGCCCGTCCATGTGGTGCAATCCAGCAGCTTGGATATCTCCGCGGCGAGCTGGGCGGTCTGGTGGTAGTGGGGGTGCACGGACGGCACCCTGGAGGAGCCGAGGTAGACGGCGCCCCGGCCGAGGCGGCGGATGAGCTCGTAGCACCTCGCAATCTCCTCCCTCACCTGCAATACAGATCCGCCGCATGATGGATGGGACTCGCTGCCGTCACGGACAAATCGTAACGGGAAGGGGAAGGAAGAACAAGCACCTCACCGGGGCTGCCCCTCTCGGGCTCCATCGCCTCTCCTCCTTTCACTCCGACCTGCTCCTGGTGAGGATTTGCGGCGGCGACGACGCTCCGCGTCCGGGCTGCTCTGCTGCGGACGAGGCGCGAGGTCGGCCATGGCAGATGGCGAAACGAGAGAGGGGTATGAGGACCGCCACGGCCGCCGCTGGGTCTGAGCCAAGGCCTCGCGAGCCCTAGGCGGGACCCGAATTCGGCCCTCGATCCTACCACCGAGCTCGCCGTTGCCGCTTCCATGGATTCCCCAGAACAGCAGCGCGGTGCGCGTTCTGCTTTTTTTTTTATATAGAAAAGTGCGCGTCTCTACTTGCTTGGCATCTTCGGAAAGGAGGCCGCTGCTATGTATCGCCTGCTGCGAGTAACAACACCACATCGCCCGCGGAGCTTCGTTCTTGGACCGGCCCGTTTTCACCTCTTGTCGATGCGTTTGTTCCTTGTTTTTTTAAACCAATACATCATCTTTTATAAAAAAAAGGGTGAAAAACTAGGCTAGCATCTTGTCTAGAGTAAAAAGCTAGGCCAGCATTCTGTAAGCTAGTGTTTGTACGTCACCAAAGCAATCCACATTGTTTATTTCTTGTATATAGTATGGGCAGTGCTATGCGTCCGCCGGCTGATCTTTTTAAAAGATCGGTCGGGTCGTGGCCGTAGATCCGATGCCATTGAGCGGCTGAGCATCTCCCTCTACTATTGCAACAGAGGTCATGTTGCAGAAATCTTTGCAACAGAGGTCAAGTTACAGAAATATTTGCAAACAAAGATCATGTTGCAGAATATTTTTGCAACAGAGATCATGTTGCAGAAAATTTGTGTAACAGAAATCATGTCACAGTAAATTTCGCAACAGAGACGATGTTGCAGAAACACCGCCGCGGCCGTCGTTCGCAGCCGTCGACCAACATTGTCAAAAAAATCAAGAGCACAGAGAGCGCAACGATGCGATGGCTGGCCTGCAGCAGCGGCCGCTTCTCCGTAGCAGCGTGGGTAGCAATGCAGTGTGGCAGCAGGGGTAAAGTAACGGGTAGAGCAGCGGGGCTACAGAGTTGCAGCGCCATGACCGGCAGCTTGAGAGAGAAACTGTGAAGAATTGTGGATGGATAACAAAGTGATGAGCGTTGTGACTTACGAAAGGATAAGGATGCATTGGTTGAAGCTAGATATTTCTAGAGAAGGGTGGGACAAGAAGAGTACAGGATTTAATCCATATACGATCCAACGGCTGTGCACCAGGCGGACGCGTCGGTTGGATCAGCCGGTTGAACAGAAGCTTTTCCCATATAGTATACTTTCTTCTTTTAACCTTTTGTTTCACATTTTTATTTTCCTTTCTTTTACTTTTTCCATTTTTGCATATGAATTTTTTTTATTTCACTTTCATATTTAAATAAATGTTTGTATAAATTTAAAAGTATTTATGTATTTTAAATAATGCTCATGGAATTTGAAAAGTGTTTATATTTTTAGAAAACGTTAGCATATTTTGAAAAATAATCATGACTTAGAAAAGTGTTAATAAATTTTGAAAATTTATCATGATTTTTAAAAAGAGTTCACATATTAAAAAAATTATGTACCTAAAAAGTGTTCACGTATTTTAAAAATGTGTTCATGGATTTAAAAAAAATCACACAATTAAAAAGGGTTCACATATAGGCACTTTTTGCAAAATAATATTCATGATATATAAAAAAGTGTTCTTACGTTATTTAAAACAAACATGTGTTCTCAAGGAAAAAATGTCCATGTATAAGTCAAAGAAACTACATATTATTTCAAAACTATTCAATGTATGTTCATTTAGTTTTGGAAAAGTGTTTTTGTTTTTTTATAAAAAAAATATTATTGTATTTTTTAAAATATGTTTATATATAGGAAAAATAAAATGTAAAACAAAAAAGAAACATAAATAATAGTAATGAATAAGAAATAAAATAAAAAGAAAAGTAGAAAACCAAAAAAAGAAAATCCTTGAAGAAGCATCAAAACAATAAAATGACAAAAAAAGGAAAGAAAAAAAATGGAAATACAGTTGAAAAACTCGAAGAAATCATATTAGGTGTCGTGCGATGGGTCGGCCAGTGCAGTGCTGATATTCGATTGGTGGAAGGCAGTCCATGTAGATTGTCTCGTCTCTTATGTGCGAGTCCCCTCTACCTTCACGCCTCCTTGGTCGAAGAGCCAAGCCTACATAGGAGGCAAATAAACTTAGGCAAAGGACGTTTTCTTATGTGAGTGTCCTCTCCCTTGGCCTAGGGAGAGACTGCATCACGTTCCTTCGTTAGTCTTTTAGGTTTCCCTAGGATAGCGGTAGCTGTAGCAAAACCCGCTTTCTTCGCTTCACAACTGAGAGGGAAGAAAATTGGAAAAAAGATGTTTTCTCTTCGTGAGATCCAAAAGTAGAGGGTGATTCCGACACTATATACCGCCATCAGCAATATCTCGACAGTGTCGATGCCGCTGATGGGACATTCTCGAGCGCCGTTCCCCTCCCTGGAGGCGTTATCATGGGTTGTGCCCCTCCACCATTGGCTCGGGTGATAGCGGCGTTTTGGTGTCATTCCCTTTTTGGAGGTGTTGTTTTGGGTCGGTGCTCACTAGAGTGTGCGACGACAGGTTTTTGCTAGTACTAGTTTATATTAGAGTTGAGCCTAAAATATTTTTGCAAAAAAAAGTTGAGCCTAAAAGATTGTGGACGCGGAGTTGCGATTTTAGAAAAGATACTGCAATTTGCATAGCCAAAAAAGTGAGGATGTTGAATCAATAATTTTGAATTCTCCGCAGAAAGCCAATTTCGAATTGAAAGTTTGAATCATACGCGAAAAAAATAAGATGGACAAATGGACAAGGGAGCGAGGGTGGGTTGGGCGGACGTGTTAGCGAAAAACATTCCTGCAGTATCAAGCCTAGGGTGTGTATGTGATACGTCTCCAACGTATTTATAATTTTTGATTGTTCCATGCTATTATAGTATCAATCTTGGATGTTTTTATATGCAATTATATGCAATTATGTATCATTTTTTGGGACTAACCTATTAACCTAGTGCCCAGTGCCAGTTGCTGTTTTCTGTTTGTTTTTGGCTTTTCAGAAAATCAATACCAAACGAAGTCCAAATGCCACGAAACTTTTTGGAGATTTTTTTCTAGACAAAAGAGACCTTGAAAGCTTCGGGAGGAGGCCAGAAGCCTCACGAAGGCTTCACAAGGCAACAGGGCGCGGCCCAGGGGGGGCGTGTCGTGTTGCCTTGTGGGGCCCTCGTGGCTCCGTTTGACCTAATTCCACTTCTATAAATTCACAAATATTCGGAAACCATCAAAGAGCCAGAAGAGAAAACATTTCCGCCGCCGCAAGCCTCTGTTCTTCCGCGATCCCTTCTGGAGGCCTTTTCCGGTACTCTGCTGGAGGGGGAATCGATCACGGAGGGCTTCTACATCAACCTTGCTGCCCTTCCGATGATGTGTGAGTAGTTTACCACAGACCTCGGGTCCATAGCTAGTAGCTAGATGGCTTCTTCTCTCTCTTTGATCTTCAATACCATGTTCTCCTCGATGTTTTTGGAGTTCTATCCGATGTAATCTTCTTTTGCGGTGTGTTTGTTGGGATCCGATGAATTGTGAGTTTATGATCAGATTATTCATGAGAAATATTTGAGTCTTCTCTGAACTCTTTTATGCATGATTGTTATAGCTTTGTATTTCTCTTCGATCTATCGATTTGGTTTGGCCAACTAGATTGGTTTATCTTGCAATGGGAGAGGTGCTTTGTGATGGGTTCAATCTTGCGGTGCTCAATCCCAGTGACAGAAAGGGACATGACACGTATTTGTATTGTTGCCATTAAGGATAAAAAGATGGGGTTTAATCATACTGCTTAAGTTTACTTTGTCTACATCATGTCATCTTGCTTAAGGCGTTACTCTGTTTTCATTAACTTAATCCCCTAGATGCATGTTGGATAGCAATCGATGGGTGGAGTAATAGTAGTAGATGCAGGCAGGAGTCGGTCTACTTGTCTCGGACGTGATGCCTATATACATGATCATTGCCATGAATCCGTCATAATTATTTATTTTTCTATCAATTGCCCAACAGTAATTTGTTTACCCACCGTATGTTCTGCGCTCGAGAGAGAAGCCTCTAGTGAAAACTATGGCCCACGGGTCTACTTTTATCATATATTAGAAACCAAAAATACCTTGCTGCAATTTATTTACTTTTATTTTATTTAGTATTTTACTTTATCTATCTATCACTATCATAATTAATCCTTGCAAATAACCGCTAAGAGGATTGCCAACCCTCTTATTTGCGTTGGGTGCAAGTGTTTGCTTTTGTGTGTGTAGGTGCTGCTAAAGGGGTTTTGTGTGGTTCTCCTACAGGATTGATAACCTTGGTTTTTAATTGAGGGAAATACTTATCTCTACTATACTGCATCATCCTCTCCTCTTCGGAGAAATACCAACGCAGTCTACAAATAGCAGGAAGAATTTCTGGCGCCGTTGCTGGGGAGACATCACCAAAATTATCAAGTACCTTCGCACAAACTATCATCCACTTGCATTTATTTTATTTGCCTTTTTATTTGCATTTGCCTCTCGTTTTCATCTCCCCCACTTCTAAAATAATTTTACAAAAACACAAAAATATTTTTATTTGATTGTTTGCTAGTTTGCTTGCTTGCTTTTATTGCCTTCATGTCAACACAAAAAAACAGAAAATGAAAGCAAAAATTTAAGATCACTATGGATCCACTTAAAGTTTTTTACTTGGATCATCTTCGATCCGTTTGTGCTCGTGCTGAAACCCCAACTAGTTTAGTTGAGAGAAAATCATTAGATGAGCATGCTCATTTTGTGCGTCACCGTTTGTCTCAAAAAGGGAGACTCTTATGGAATCAAATAAATTGTTTGCTATGCTATGCTTGGAATCTATGCGAAATATATGATGTTACTTGTTGCTCTAAGAACCCTAAAAAACACCTTCCCTACCTATGTGAGTTTAATGATAATGAAATAGTATCTTCTTATGCCAAGGGTGTTTATAGCTACTATGATATTGAACAAATTGAAGAATTTGTTGCTTTTAAGGGTGCCCATGAAGTTGCTTCTTTGATTGAAAAGTATGATATTACTCTCTACAAATCTGAAAAATTTGCCATACTTAAATATTGCAATGAAAACTATGCTTCCAATACCTATGTTAGTGAATTCATTGGGAGAATGTCTGCTGCTTTGGAAGAGAATAATGATATGCATAAATCTATAGATAATTGTGATTCTGTTGATCCGCTTGAAATATCCCTTTTTGATGAATTTGATGCTTGCTATGCTTGTGGCCAGGATGCCAATATTAATTATGCTTATGGAGATGAACTTGCTATGGTTCCTTATGTTAAAAATGAAATCTTTGCTATTGCACCCACACTTGATAGCTCCTTGAATGAAAAGCATGGTTGCAATAATGTTATTATAAATTCTATTAGTGTCAATTGTGCTAATGATACGCAAAGCTACAAGCTTGGGGATGATAATTTTGTTATGTCCACTACTTATTGCAATGATCACGATTGGGGTGATAATGCTTCTTATGATCTTGAAAATTTATTTAAGCCTCATGATGAATATGTTTGCAATATTATTGAAAGTGGGTTTGTAAGAGTGTCAACTTTAGGTAAAAAGAATCCCGCATACTCGGAGAGTGTTCAATCTTATGAATTTGTTGATCAAAGTGGGTTTGGAGAGGTCATGACTTTAGTTGATAATCCCATTATTTTGGAAGAGTGTCAACTTTGTATGCATGTGGATCATGTAGAGAATATTTTATATGATAGATATATTATTGAATTTGATTATGATTCTACATGTAATTATTATGAGAGAGGAAAATATGGTTATAAAAAATTTCATGTCACTAAATTACCTCTCTTTGTGTTGAAATTTTTAATGCTTCATTCTTCTTATTTGCATATGCTAGATATTGCTTGTCTTGATAATTTGTTTTCCTATAAAATGCCTATGCATAGGAAGTATGTTAGACTTAAATGTGCTTGTCACATGTTTTATGATGCTCTCTTTGTGCTTCAATTCTTGTCTTTCACTTGAGCATCATTGCAATCCCAAAGCCTATCTTAATGGCTATAAAGGAAGAGCTTGTTGGGAGACAACCCAATAATTTTTTTTTATTTCTGTTTTTGTGTGATTACATGATTATAGCCTCTGTTATGATTGTGTTTTTATGTTTTAATTAGTGTTTGTTCCAAGTAATGCCTTGGGGATGATTTGGAAGATAGTATGATTGATGCTGTTGGAAAACAGAAACTTTTGTGTCCAGTGCTGGAATTTTGATTTTTTGCTTGACCGTGATAAATTCTGAATTTTTTACAAAGTATTGTACTATGAATTTCCCACGTTTTCCTAATTTTTTTAAATTTTTGGAGTTACATAAGTATGACGTTAATTCAGAGCTTTACAGACTGTTCTGTTTTAGACAGATTCTGTTTTTGTTGCATAGTTTGCTTATTTTGATGAATCTATGGATGGTATCGGGGGGTATGAGTCATGGAGAAGTTGGAGTACAGTAGCATTATGCCAATATTAAATATGAATCAATTTACTACAGTACTTAAAGTTTAAGATTTATTTGTTATACTAATGGATCTCACGAGGTTTCTATTGAGTTTTGTGTGCTGAAGTTTTCAAGTTTTGGGTGCGACTACGATGGATAAAGGAATAAGGAGCGGCAAGAGCCTAAGCTTGGGGATGCCCAAGGCACCCCAAGGTAATATTCAAGGAAGACTCAAGCATCTAAGCTTGGGGATGCCCCGGATGGCATCCCCTCTTTCGTCTACAATCTATCGGTAACTCACTTGGAGCTATATTTTTATTCATCACATGATATGTGTTTTACTTGGAGCATCTTGTGCTATAGTTTGTTTGCTTTTGTTTGCTTGTTAGTTTGTCACAATCATCTTTGCTGGACACACATTTTTGAGAGGGACACACATTATTCGTGATTTGTTAGAATACTCTATGTGCTTCACTTATATCTTTTGATCTAGGCAGTTGCTCTAGTGCTTCACTTATATCTTTTAGAGCACGGCGGTGGTTATATTTTAAAGAAATATTGCACTCTCATGCTTCACTTATATATTTTTGAGAGTCTAATGAATAGCAATGGTGATATGCACGGATTATGAATTTGGTCCTAATATGATAGGTATTCAAGAGGGATATAATAAAAACTTTCATGTAGATCACTGAATATGATAAGTTTGATTCCTTGCAATAGTTTTGCGATATTTAGATGGTAATATGTGGGAGGTGCTAGTAGATGATTGTGTATTGGTAAGAATAATTGTGTTAAGGTTTGTGATTCCTGAAGCATGCACGTATGATCCGTCGTTATGCTAGAAAGTTGGAGCATGATTTATTATTGATTGTCTACCTTATGAGTGACGGTCGGGGACGAGCGATGGTCTTTTCCTACCAATCTATCCCCCTAGGGGGCATGCGTAGTAGTACTTTGCTTCGAGGGCTAATAAACTTTCGCAATAAGTATGTGAGTTCTTTATGACTAATGTGAGTCCATGGATTATACGCACTCTCACCCTTCCGCAATTTGCTAGCCTCTTCGGTACCATGCATTGCCCTTTCTCACATCGAGAGTCGGTGCAAACTTCGTCGGTGCATCCAAACCCCGTGATATGATACGCTCTATCACACATAAGCCTCTTTATATCTTCCTCAAAACAGCCACCATACCTACCTATCATGGCATTCCCATAGCCATTCTGAGATATATTGCCATGCAACTTCCACCGTTCTTTTTATATGACACACATCATCATTGTCATAGTGCTTTGCATGATCATATAGCTGACATAGTATTTGTGGCTAAGCCACCGTTCATCATTTTTTATACATGTTACGCTAGATCATTGCACATCCTGGTACATCGCCAGAGGCATTCATATAAAATCATATTTTGTTCTAATATCGAGTTGTAATTTTGAGTTGTAAGTAAATAAAAGTGTGATGATCATCATTATTAGAGCATTGTCCCAGTGAGGAAAGGATGATGGAGGCTATGATTCCCCCACAAGTCGGGATGAGGCTCCGAACGAAAAAAAAGAGAGGCCAAAAGAGCCCAACAAAAAAAATGAGAGAAAAAGAGAGAAGGGGCAATGTTACTATCCTTTTTCCACACGTGTGCTTTAAAGTAGCACCATGTTTTTCATATAGAGAGTCTCCTATATTGTCACTTTCATATACTAGTGGTAAATTTTCATTATAGAACTTGGCTTGTATATTCCAATGATGGGCTTCCTCAAATGCCCGAGGTCTTCATGAGCAAGCAAGTTGGATGCACACCCACTTAGTTTTCATGTTGAGCTTTCATACACTTATAGCTCTTAGTGCATCAGTTGCATGGCAATCCCTACTCCTTGCATTGACATCAATTGATGGGCATCTATATAGCCCGTTTATTAGCCGCGTCGATGTGAGACTATCTTCTTATTTTTGACTTCCCCTTATTTATCTCTATCATCATATTCTATTCCACCCATAGTGCTATATCCATGGATTGCACTCATGTATTGCGTGGGGATTGAAAAAGCTGAAGCGCATTAAGAAGTATGAACCAATTGCTCGGCTTGTCATCGGGGTAGTGCATGATAAATACTTTGTGTTAAGAAGATGGAGCATGACAGGATTATACGATTTTGTAGGGATAACTTGCTTTAGCATCGTTATTTTGAAAGACATGATTGTTTGTTAGTATGCCTGAGTATTGATGTCTTTATATCAAATTATAGACTATTGCTTTGAATCATTTGGATCCTATTATTCATACCGTAGAAGAGATTACATGATGAAACATGTTAGGTAGCATTCCAAATCAAAAATTCTGTTTTTATCATTTACCTACTCGAGGACGAGCAGGAATTAAGCTTGGGGATGCTTGATACGTCTCCAACGTATTTATAATTTTTGATTGTTCCATGCTATTATAGTATTAACCTTGGATGTTTTTATATGCAATTATGTATCATTTTTTGGGACTAACCTATTAACCTAGTGCCTAGTGCCAGTTGCTGTTTTCTGCTTGTTTTTGGCTTTTCAGAAATCAATACCAAACGAAGTCCAAATGCCACGGAACTTTTTGGAGATTTTTTTCTGGACAAAAGAGACCTTGGAAGCTTTGGGAGGAGGCCAGAAGCCTCACGAAGGCTTCACAAGGCAACAGGGCGCGACCCCGGGGGGGGGGGGGGGGGGGCGCCGTGTTGCCTTGTGGGGCCCTCGTGGATCCGTTTGACTTAATTCCACTTCTATAAATTCACAAATATTCGGAAACCATCAGAGAGCCAGAAGAGAAAACCTTTCCGCCGCCACAAGCCTCTGTTCTTCCGCGATCCCATCTGGAGGCCTTTTCCGGTACTCTGCCGGAGGGGGAATCGATCACGGAGGGCTTCTACATCAACCTTGCTGCCTTTTCGATGATGTGTGAATAGTTTACCACAGACCTACGGGTCCATAGCTAGTAACTAGATGGTTTCTTCTCTCTCTTTGATCTTCAATACCATGTTCTCCTCGATGTTCTTGGAGTTCTATCCGATGCAATCTTCTTTTGTGGTGTGTTTGTTGGGATCCGATGAATTGTGAGTTTATGATCAGATTATTCATGAGAAATATTTGAGTCTTCTCTGAACTATTTTATGCATGATTGTTATAGCTTTGTATTTCTCTCCGATCTATCGATTTGGTTTGGCCAACTAGATTGGTTTATCTTGCAATGGGAGAGGTGCTTTGTGATGGGTTCAATCTTGCGGTGCTCAATCCCAGTGACAGAAAGGGACATGACATGTATTTATTTTGTTGCCATTAAGAATAAAAAGATGGGGTTTAATCATATTGCTTGAGTTTACATTATCTACATCATCATCTTGCTTAAGACGTTACTCTGTTTTCATTAACTTAATACCCTAGATGCATGCTGGATAGCGGTCGATGGGTGGAGTAATAGTAGTAGATGCAGGCAGGAGTCGGTCTACTTGTCTCGGACGTGATGCCTATATACATGATCATTGCCATGAATCCGTCATAATTATTTGCTTTTCTATCAATTGCCCAACAGTAATTTGTTTACCCACCGTATGTTTTGCGCTCGAGAGAGAAGTCTCTAGTGAAAACTATGGCCCCCGGGTCTACTTTTATCATATATTAGAAACCAAAAATACCTTGCTGTAATTTATTTATTTTTATTTTATTTAGTATTTTAGTTTATCTATCTATCACTATCAACCCTCTTATTTGCGTTGGGTGCAAGTGTTTGTTTTTGTGTGTGTAGGTGCTGCTAAAGGGGTTTTGTGTGGTTCTCCTACTGGATTGATAACCTTGGTTCTTAACTGAGGGAAATACTTATCTTTACTATACTGCATCATCCTCTCCTCTTCGGGGAAATACCAACGCAGTCTACAAGTAGCAGTATGGTGTTGTGTTTGTATGCGGATGGTTGTATGTGGTCATTGCTTTATACTTAGGGACATTTACATTTGTGCCCTTAATTCGAACCCACTACTCAGATTTACCCCTAATTTCAAAGGGTGCTCAAATTTGCCCCTCTGCCGTTAGGTGCCCTTATAGAAATGCACTTACGTGTCGTTTCCATTCAGTCAAAGGCCTTTGACCGTTTTCTAGACGTTTAATGGACATCTTTGCCCCTCCTTATAGGTGGGACCCTCTGAGGTAAAATAAATAAAGGAATAAAACAGAAGTCAAACTAGTCGCGGTGGATGACATGTGGGACAAGAGAGTCAAAGCTAGTCTAGTCAATAAGGACTGGTCAAACTAGATATAGGGCGGCCCACATGTCATTCTCATATTATTATTTTCTAGAATATTGTTTAAATGAACTCCGGCGAAGGAAAGGGGCGCCGTCTTTTGGGGCAATCTCGGGCCAATTGATTCACTGGGCAGAGGAACTAGACGATGGCGAAGCTCATGGACATTCTTGTTGAGCTCGGGGAGGCCTTTGGCCACGCGCACGATAGACGCCGGCGGTAGTGTGCTGCTATCACACAACTATTCATGCTAGAGGTGGAAGAAGGCACCGATGGGCTGGGCCTTTTTTGGGCTTTGCCTGGGCTAGTGGCTGACCCACGGGAGAGCTGAGCTGGCCTAGTTTTGTTTTTATTTTTCTTCAGTGGGTCCACTTGTAAGTGACACATGGAGAGAAGGGCAAAAATGTCCAGCAAACGCCCAGAAAACAGTCGAAGCCCTTTGACTAGACGGTAACGGCACGGAAGGGCATTTCTATAAGGGCGCCTAATGACAGAGGGGCAAATTTGAGCATGCTTTGAAATTATGAGTAAATCTGAGTAGTGGGTTCGAGTTAAGGGCACAAATGTAAATGTCTCTTATATATAAAGCGGGGTGACAGCCTGTTTCGAGAAAAACTTTCCCGCAGAAAGAAAGTGTTAGCGAAAAACTACCATCGTTTCTATCTAGTGCGTAGGATTGAGATCGGTTGGCTGACAATGAACGGATAAGTGGATATGGGCGTAAGACTCGAGAGTCTAAGACGCATGGAGATGTCGCCGGCCATTTGAAGCCTTTTTACCCGGTTCGGACAGTACACTAACTTTTTTAGTTAACCAGGACAGTACGCTAACTTAGCCATGAATTGTCCGGTAGTGGTTGCTTGGGAGCATGGACTTTGGGAAGCTATAAATTGATCCGCGACCATTCGCTTTGTCCATAGAGTCCAGAGAGCGAGAACCATGAAGATCAAGAAGAGGATCGTGAGCGCTCCTCCGATACCTTGCCGAGGGATCTGATGGTCTCTGCACTGTCAGTAATAATTTTTGTCGCAGCTACTTCTAGTTGTGGTCGAGAGTTGTTTGAACGACGTATGGTTGGTTGTTTGCCTCTACTTTATGAAAATTGGGGCGAGGGAAACCCCTTTCTTTCAAACAAAAAAACTTGTACATTGTAATTTACTTTTGTTGAGGTTAGAATCCGCTTAGCTAACAAAGCTGATATATATTCTACATGTACATGTGATGCCTCTAGTTTGGTCTGAATAAATTATTCATTTGTTTTGACTTTGATGTAAAGTATGTATAAGTTGACACTTTTTTGAAGGTAACACATGCCTTATTCATAAACAAGGAGTAAGGTACAAGCCATAGATACCAACCTGCTAAAACCAGAAAGACAATAGAACCCTTGCAATAGCCTAGAAGAACCCCAGTCAAGAAAGAAAATTGCAGTCAAGACCGAAGAATCCCCTGAGCTAGATGCCAACATCTGTCACTCGCCTCCGGCACCATCACAGTGGCCACCGAAGGAAAAAGGGCACAGAACAACTCTTTACGTGAGCTCGATGTGGCTCCATCATTGATCTGCAATTTTTCAGACCTCCAAAGTAGCTCACTAAGGCAAAGCCATTGCCATTTAAAGAATCTGACCATGGCAACACACCGAACACGCCATCGAACTCCAAGTCTGGCAACCCCCCCCCCCCCCCACCCCAACGACATCGGAGGAGGAAACCTGACGTATCAGCCTTCTACCACGATCCACTGCCTTCCAGCTGCCGCCAATGTAGATTGTCGTCGGTACTGGCTCCTGAATCTCCTGTGCTCTGCGCCAATGGCAAGCGAACGCTGTCGCAAAGGGGAAGCCCGATGTCACAAGCCCACCACAAGAATGTTGCTCCCGCTACCCTGTCCTTGCTTGAAAGCCTTGAACAGACACCCAAATCCATCACCGACCATAAAGCAGAATGCCTTGTCTGATAAGGAACTGCAGCTTCTTTGTTCAGCGTTGTAGTTGTCGTTGTCGTAGTCGCCGCTGAAGCCAAGACGTCAAACGAACAATCCAAACCAGAAGAATATTTAGAGGGCAAAAACCAGAAGATAATGATCAGATATTGTAAACGAACACAGGCGCAATAAAAAAATGATGCTGCATTACTACAACAAGGTTTGCCCGGCTCCGATGAGGGAGGGGCGATGACGGCGGCGCCCCTTCGTCTTGCTCCAGTGCTTGTAGTCATCGCTAGGTGGTTTACGGACCTGAATATATTTTTTTACTTCTGATGTTTTTGTACCACCTTGACAGTTGATAAATAGCTTGGAAGTTTTCCTCGCAAAAAAAAGAATCAATATTTTTAATTTTTTTGAATCGTACCAAAACAAAGAAAGATGATCGACAAATGAACAAGGGACCGAGGAGGGTGGGTTGGGCGTGTACGGGCGTGTTAACGAAAAACTGTCATGGTTTCGGTCTGCTGCGTAGGATCGAGATCGGTTGGCCAGCAAGACGTCAACACGCGTTAGGAGACGTCACCGACCATTCGACGCCTTTTTGCCGGTTCGGACAGTACGCTAACTTGTTGGAATTTCCCTCGAACTGGCCAACTGGGGCAGTACGCTAACTTAGCCATGAATTTCCCCGCAGTGGTTGCTTGGGAGCGTGGACTTGCGCGCCACTCCTGAAAGCTGTATAAATAGAAGTGCCCGACATTCGCTTTGCCCAGAGAGTCCAGACATTTGCCGGCGAGAACCATGAAGATCAAGAAGAGTATCGCGAGTGTTCCTCCGGCGCCGCCGGCTGAGATCACCTCCCACCCCATCCATCCGGAGCACAAGCTGACGAAGTGGAGTTCGAGTGCGACGGCTGCAAGGAGAGGGGAGCCGGCGGGAGGTACACCTGCGAGCACTACGGCGGGCGGCAGCACTGCGACTGCGACTTCGACCTCCACATCGGCTGCGCGCTCGCGCCGGACGTGCTGGAGATCCCTCTGTTGTTCGAGGGGTGCGCGTTCATGCTCCTCCACGAGCCCCCGCCTCCCGACCCCGCTGACCACAGGGTCTGCGACGCGTGCGGCGACAAGGTGCTCGGCCTCGTGTACCACTGCTTCGACCGCGACCTCGATCTCCACCCGTCCTGCGCGCGCCTGCCTCAGAGCGTCGACCTCGACGGCCTCACCTTCGAGCTCTGCCGCGAGCACGTGCCGAGCCGGAGCTGCGTCCTCTGCAAGGGGCGCCGCTGCCGGCGCAAGTTCTTGTCGTATCGCTCTGAGTGGGAAGGTGAGGCCGTTTACGTGCACGTGGCCTGCGTGAAGGAGATGGCTTACGAGAGCCTCAAGTCCGGCCACGGCAGCCATAACGGCGACGGGAAGATGGCCGTGCAAGCGAATAAAGCCCCGTCTTTGAAGGTGGCGCTGGCGCTGAAGAAGTCTCAGACTAGCACCAAGCGCTTCAAACGTTTCCTCAAGATTGTCGGATTCTTCGCGGGCGTCGTCATCGGCGTGATCTTTGGGGACCCGACGGCGATGATCGCTGCGGTCGCGGGGGTCGTCTTCTCCGGCGGATAGCGAGCGGGTTGTTCTATGGATGTGTCACCCATCAGTGTCTTTGGATGTTTTTGTACAGAGAAGTTTGCATCTAGCTGTCATGTCGGGTTGTAAGATAAATAATTTTGGGTGGATTTAGGTGTTTGCTTTGTTTTACTCTCATTAGCCATGTCTGCGCTCGACTGTTCAAGCTCAATTCATCGAGAGAGAAAATGTACCGGAAATTATGCATAAGCTGCCTGAAAATATTACTCCTCCGTCTCAAATTAGTTATCTTATAAATTTTCTCTAGATACAGGTGTATCTAGGTGTCGCTACTTTCGCATTTTGATTGCATCTACCATGGCGTAGATTAGTTTATCGTGCGAATTGAGGGTAACTCAGATCATTGTGATGAAAACAATTCGCTCATATTCAAGTCTTAGATTTAGCATGGATGCTCGTATTTTTTTAGATTTATTTTAGACTTCTCGACGATATTTGTTAAGAAAAAAACAATGTTTCCTCGACTATAATATGTGCTATGCGTACGTGCGTGCATGCGTTCATAGAGGTGAGTATACGTGCGAGTTTGTGAACGTTTGTTAATCTCAAGATGTGCCGGACTGCCGTCTCAACCTCTCTCGGGTGCTCTTGGAAGATTTGAATGTAATGGAAAAGTAAAAACAAGGAATCGTAAAGAGAGCATTTGTTCGAGGTTGAACGAAATAGGAAGAAGAATGGACCGGGATCCATAGGTTCACTAGTGATTTCTCTCCAAAAGATAGCATGAGGCGGTGAACAAATTACAGTTGTGTATCGATTAAATTGCAAATTTTATGACTATGACTATCCATGGCATAATTAACATATGAGCATCACGTCCAAACATTTATAGACTGTTATCTAACTGCATCTATAGCTAATGCTCCACCCAAGATCGCCATCCAGAATGTATCTTAAAGTATCAAGTAAAAACAGAGTATTGCACTAAGTATGATAACATGAAGCAGATGATATATTGTCTTCACCCTGCGATCAAAGAAGAACTACGCAATTATCTTTTCGTCCCTAGTGGCAACTGTTGGGGAACGTTGCATGGAAAACAAAAAAAATTCTACGCACACGCAAGATCTATCCATGGAGATGCATAGCTACGAGAGGGGGAGTGTGTCTACGTACCCTCGTAGACCGTAAGCGGAAGCGTTAGAACAACGCGGTTGATGTCGTCGAACAACTTCACGATCCAACCGACCGAGTACCGAACGTACGGCACCTCCGCGTTCAGCACACGTTCAGCTCGGTGACGTCCTCGACTTCTTGATCCAGCAAGACGGCGAGGTAGTGGATGAGTTCCGGCAGCACGACGGCGTAGTGACGGTGATGGTGATGCTATCTCCGCAGGGTTTCGCCCAAACACTGCGAAAATATGACCGAGAGACGGAACTGTGGAGGGGGGCGCCGCACACGGCTAAGACAATGTTGTGTCTTGTTTGGGGCGCCCCCTCTCCTCTATTTATATATGTGTAGGGGCTTGGAATAGAAGGAATAGTGCCACGTGAACAGTACCACATGAATAGTACCACGTGAACAGTACCACGTGAATAGTACACACGTGGACTTGGACTCCAAAGTCTAATCCTATTCCTACTAGGACTCTCCTTTTTTCCCTTCCCTAGCTGCGTGGGCTTTTGAAGACTTGGTGCGCCTGGCCCAATAAGGCCAGGGCGCCTCCCCTTAGCCCATGCCAGCCCTTGGGACGTGGTGGACCCACTTGTAGATTTTCGGACCCCTCCGGAATCCTCCGGAACCTTCTGGAAGCTTCCCGGTACAATACCGAAAAAAACCGCACCTTTTTCCGAAACCCAAAATATGACTTCCCATATATAAATCTTTACCTCTCGACCATTCCGAGACTCCTCGTGACGTCCGGGATCTCATCCGGGACTCCGAACAATATTCGGTTACCAATTCACATAACTCATATAACACTATATCGTCAACGAACGTTAAGCGTGCGGACCCTACGGGTTCGGGAATGATGTAGACATGACTGAGACGCCTCTCCGGTCAATAACCAATAGCGGAACCTGAATGCTCATATTGGTTCCTACATATTCCACGAAGATCTTATCGGTCGAACCGCAATGACAACATACGTAATTCCCTTTGTCCGTCGGTATGTTACTTGCCCGAGATTCGATCGTCGGTATCTCCATACCTAGTTCAATCTCGTTACCGGCAAGTCTCTTTACTCGTTCCATAATACATCATTCCGTAACTAACTCCTTAGTCACTTTGCTTGCAAGCTTCTTATGATGTGCATTACCGAGAGGGCCCAGAGATACCTCTCCGAAACACGGAGTGACAAATCCCAGTCTCGATCCATGCCAACTCAACGGACACCTTCGGAGATACCTGTAGAGCATCTTTATGATCACCCAGTTACGTTGTGACGTTTGATAGCACACAAGGTATTCCTCCGGTATCCGGGAGTTGCATGATCTCATGGTCTGAGGAACATGTATTTGACATTCAAGAAAGCAGTAGCAATAAACAGAACGATCATATGCTAAGCTAACGGATGGGTCTTGTCCATCACATCATTCTCCTAATGATGTGATCCCGTTATCAAATGATAACTCATGTCTATGGTTAGGAAACCTTAACCATCTTTGATCAACGAGCTAGTCTAGTAGAGGCTCACTAGGGACACGGTATTTGTTTATGTATTCACACATGTATTTAAGTTTCCGGTCAATACAATTCTAGCATGAATAATAAACCTTTATCATGAACAAGGAAATATAAAATAATAACAACTTTATTATTGCCTCTAGGGCATATTTCCATCAGCAACAACACAATACAAGCCTTTTCCATTTTCTGTCACTGCGGTAGATTACTTTCAAAGCTGAACCTAACTATCATACACAACTCCCTCTTGGAAATCAAATACCAAACCTGGCCAAAGAAAGACAAATAGATCAGAGAACATATATGAATAAAAAAAATATGCAGCAAAGAAACCAAATAGATCTAAAAAATATTCATGGATAAATCCGATCATAAAGTGACAATTCATCACACCGCAACGAACACACCAACAGACTACATTAGAAGGGTCATAATCATGTAGGGCAGCTCATTTGATCTTCGCATTGAGAAGCAAGGGAGAGAAAACCATCCAACTACTGCTATGAACCCATAGTCCAAAGAAAACTACTCACAGGTGATCACGGTGACCTTCAAGTTGATGGAGATGGCCACCGTGATGATTTCCCCATTGTAGAGTACCGGAAAAAGGCCTACATATTGGATTGCCATCGAACATAGAGGTTCCCCGGAAACAGAATAACTCCTTGATATTTAGGGTTTCGGGGTGAACAAAAAACATATGTGTCGGGAGGCGGTACAGGGGTCCCACGCGCCCCCCCTGACCGCATGATGGGGTCGCGTGGAGGCTGTGGGGCCCCCTCTGGTGGGTCCCAAGCCCTCCAGAAGCTTCCCGGTGAAAAAATATGTATTTTTTGGTATTTTTGGAGCTCGTTAAAATTGATTTTCCTATAAATACAAAAACATGCACAAAACAACAACTGACACTAGGCACTGAGTTAATAGGTTAGCCCAGGAAAATAATAAAAAATGGTGCCAAAACTATGCCAAAATGATATAAACATAGCATGAAACAAACAAAAATCATAGATACGTTTGAGACATATCAATAGGCCACTGGTATGAAGAATGTGGAACATGAGAACACGACGCCTGCAAGTTCGAATGGGGTGATCTTATTCTAGAGGATTAATGGAATGTTAGGGGAGGAGGTCGTGGCTTTGGTAGGGGTAATGGAAGGGAAAGGGGTGGTGCACCTTTTGGTAGAGGCTTTGGAAGAGGGGATGGTCCAGATCATGATGAGTTCAGAAACATTGGAGGGGACCAAACTTACAATGGACATGGAAGATGGCTCTGGAACGCGGTCTTTGGTTACAAGTACCCTCAAATTTGTCACAAAATAATTCTTTAGAACAAGCTAATAAGCGGCCCAATGACGTCAATGTGCATGATATTATCCCTTCGGCAAGGAAGAGGCTGACACTTAACACTAACTCGGGTACTGTAGAAGAGTAAAATCTAGAAGGTGCAATGGTTCTAGCAGATGGATCCTTAAAGGTGGTGAATATCACTGATTTATTTGATGGTAGTGCAACTTTGTCTACACCTCACAAAAATGCTAACAAAAAGAAGTTGAAGGGGGATGATAGTGTTGCGGGCGGCCCGAGACATTTCACTAAATTGGTAACCTGATTAGATCGCCCGACACTGGTCTTTCTCTCAGAGACCAAGATGTCTGGTAATAGAGTGCAATACTTGAGGTTTGGTTCTGGTTTCAATAATGCTTTCAGTATCAAGTGTGTTGGCTTGAGTTGTGCCTTAGTACTATTCCAGAAAAATGACTCAGTGGTGAGCTCGAAATCTTTTAGTAATTCTCATATTGATGTTATGGTCCAGAATGAATTTTTGCGTACTGAGGTACAATGATGGTTCACTGGATTCTATGGAGCTCGGTGAAAGTGAAGAGGAAGTTAAGTTGGGATCTCTTGAAGTTTATGAGAAGGGAGTAGGATAATCCATGGCTATGTGCGGGTGATTTTCGTGAATCCTTTATGCTACAGAACAGATTAGAGGCAATGACCAACAAGAATGGAAGATGGAAGGTTTTAAGGATTTAGAGTACCACGAAACTCCCTATACTTGGGACAACATGCAGCATGGAGACCGCAATACTAAAGTCCGATTGGATAGAGGATTGGGCGACGATAGGTTTATGGAGGGGTTTGATAATACCATTGTCATACATGTCCAATGCACTAAATTAGATCATTGTGCTCTTCTAATCACGGTCCAACCGTTTGATTGGATTGAAGATTGCCAGCGTTTTGAGAGCCATTCATTTTAGAAATTCTTGGTGTAGACATGATCGACACACTTAGGTAGTTGAAGAGGCTTGGGTCCTTGGTGGCAGTAACTTGGCTGATGTGCATCGATCATTTGGGGGTATAAGCAGGAAACTCAAAACCTGGAGCAAGGTGGAGTTTGGTTCGGTCAAAAAAAAACTCAAGTCATTGAGGGAGAGGCTATAGAGAGTGAGATCAAACTCTCTGTGATCTGGTCCTTCAAGGGAGGAGAAATGTATTATGTATAAAAATTCTTAATTGCTTGCAAGAGAGGAGGCGCGGGCCAAGCAGTGTTCGAGGATGTTGTGACTCTATGAAGGGGACCGAAACATAGGATTTTTTCACCCTAAAGTTAAGGAGAGACATCAAACAAATAAAATCAAAAGACTCGGAAAGTCGGATGGGTATGTTGTTGCGACTCAGGGGCAAATAGAGGAGAAGCAATTGGGTTCTATCAAAACTTGTTTTTGGCCGAGGAAGATACCGAACCTATACTATCATCACTTCTTGGGTCCCGGAACGGGTTGATGAAAGTATGAATACCTGGATGTGTGCTCCTGTTACCAAAGAACAGATTGAAGCTGCCCTTTTCATGATGCATCCTGATAAATCTTCAGGCCGGATGGGGCTAACTGCTGGCTTTTATATTAAGAAGTGGCATTTATAAAGGACAATATTTGCAGGGCGGTTTAGAATTTTATTGAGGGTGGTGAGATGTTGGACGGGCTAAACAGTAATGTTCTATTCCTAATTCCTAAATTTAAGTACCCTCAAGACTTAATCCAGTACAAACCTTTCTCACTGTGCATGTAGTTTATAAAATTGCATCTAAAGTTTTAGCCCTTCGACTTCGACAACTGTTGGATGATATTCAGAATAACAAAGTGCTTTCATGGTAGGATGGCTGATAACAGACAATGTGTTGACAACCTATGAATGTATCCATTATCTCAAAAGGAAGAAGGGTAAAACAGGGGCTTGTGTAGTTAAACTTGATGTGGCCAAAGCATACGACAGAGTCGAGTGGTGCTATTTGAGAGCTATCATGGCTAAGATGGGTTTTGCTTAAAGATGGTTCGAGATTATTATGAGTTGTGTTGAAACTGTTTCCTTCTCGGTCTGTGTTAATGGAGTTTCTCTGAGTTTTTTAAACCCTCATGGGGAATCAAACAAGGTGATCCATTATCTCCATACTTGTTCTTGATTTGTGCAAAAGGACTTTCTTGTATGCTGAAAAGTTATAGTGCTAGTCATCTTCATCGTGGTATTCGAGTTGGTACCCATTGCCCGTGAATTGCACGCCTCCTATTTGTGCATGACTGCCTGGTGTTTACACAAGGATCTGGTGAAGGAGCGACATGGTTGCAAGAGGTTTTGGAGCTATACAGAGTTGGGCCGGGACAACTAGTAAATAAAAATAAACCAGCTATATTTTTAGTGTGAACTGTTTTGATGAAGATAAGCAAGCATTTCATAAAGGATCCGAGATTTTATCCGAGTCGTTGGGAGAATATTTTGGACTCCCTACTGCCTTGGGATGTTCTAATGATGAACAATTTGAACACATACCAACGAGGATCAAGAAACTTGTAAATGGCTAGGCTCCAGACTCCTAAATATCACTGGTCATGAGGTCTTGAATAAATCGGTCTGTCAAGCAATCCCAACACATTCCATGAGCTGTTTTCGTTTGTCCAAAAATATGTGCAAGAAAATTACAAACATTATTGCAAGGTACTGGTGGGGAGGCGATAGGGAGAAGAGGAAAATGCATTGGAGGAAATAGTCTGATCTGGCAATCCCTAAATTGGAAGGGGGTATGGGTTTTAAAGACCAGAAAATGTTCAATAAAGCGATGTTGGCAAAGCAAGCTTCACGATTAGTGGCATACCCAATTCATTATGCACTCGAGTTTTGAGTATTTACATGGTTCTGGTATCATGTTGGCCATGAAGAAGAAGAAATCTTTGCATACTTGGCGAGCTATTCTATATGGGCGTGAGGCCCTCTGTCATGGGCTGATTAAAATTGTGGGGGTGGTAGCTTGACACGTGTCTGGGAGGACCCATGGGTCCCCAATAATCCACGGTATAAACCTCTCCTGAAACTCTTGAATGCAATTGCCGTGATGGTAGAGGATCTCATTGACCCAATTTTGGGTAATTGGGATGTCGATGCCCTAGCGACAATTTTTGTTCCTACGGATGTGGAAATGATTCAGAGAACCCTTATGGGAAGGATAAATGAAGATACCTGAGCATGGCAGTTGGAGAGGCATGGAAACTCACTGTTCGATCTACGTACCGAGCTATTCTGGCAGCCAAGTCTAACTCAATTGCCTCAAGCTCATCTAAAGCAAGCATGAGACATTGGAAGAAACTTCGGAGGATGCATGTACCCCAAGAGGTGCACAATTTCTGGTGGAGGATCATCAAGAATTTTATTCCGTGCCATGTTATTCTTCGTGGCAAACATAGTCGACTCATTATGGTCATGCACGCGGAGGAAAAGAAACTAGAGGTTATCCACTATTTGAGTGTTCATGGCAAAGATTTTCTGGGAAGAAATAAGAATCTGACAGGAGTGAAGATTCCTCATTTGGGTCCTTCTTGGGCGATCGATATGTTGTATGATGACTTCATACAAATAGGAGACGCAACTGTAATATTGTGTGGCTCTTGGTCAGTGTGGTCAGCTAGGAAAGCCAAAGAACATGGTAAGATAGGGCCGGTTGTGGCTAGTTCAGTCAAGTGGACAGTTGTGGTCATGGTGGATCTATCCAATGCTGTAAAGAGAAGGTAAGGCCTATTGCGAAACATGTAGTTCACTGGCAACCTCCAGCAGCAGGTATAATGAAGGTCAATGTTGATGCAAGCTATGTTGAGTCCAACCACCAGGGAGCCACATGAGTTGGTGTTCGTGAACATGATGGAACTTTGATCCGAGCATAAGCTATGTGGTATGAGCATGCTTCCGGCGCCTTGGCCATGGAAGCCTATGATGTTAAGGATGGGGTCCGACTTGCATGTGATATGAGGCTTCAACATGTGATCATCGAAACAAATGCTCAAGGGGTGGTTAACCCAACAAGTGATCATCCAAACAGATGCTCAAGGGGTGGTTAACCTAAAGCAGAAAGATAAAAGGAAGATATGAAATAGTTAGCATTCTCCATGAAATCAATGATATGAGTGGGGGCTTTGAAAATCTTGAGCTTAATTGTGTTGGTAGAGAGGCCAACGAGTTGACACACATCTGTGCTTCTCGAGCTAGTAGCAACAGGGGACATGTATTCGAATTGATTGTATCCCTAATTTTCTAGCTAGTTGCTTGCAGAATGGTTGTATTCCCGTTAATTGAATGAAAGTTTTTTTGCGGGAAAGATTGAATAAAGTTGTCGAGTTGAAAAAAAGTTAGGGTGTACGTTCCTGCATTTATATGGGTGAGTGTACATATAAGTCTTTGAAAGTTTGTGTTTGTATTGTGTTTAAGGGCTTTCCAAATGCACCGTCTCTCAGCACGTTTATCAGGGTTGTATCTAAATTTAATGATTTGGATCTCATGCATACATATGATTAGGCTAGCATTTCTTTTGCCTATGGCCACGTACAAGGGTTGTATCGCTACAACCTCCTTCTCTTTCTTCATTAACTACTATGGCATATAAGCAAAATACCTACTCCCTCCTTTCCAAAATATAAGGCGCGCATTGACTATTTTGGTCTTCATAGCACAACTTTGACTATGATTTTCACTTACTGTATGCCTACAAAATTATTATAAAGACATATGAAACAAAATTATTTTGCAAGACGAATACAATGATACTCACTCCGTCCCATAATATAAGAACGTTTTTGACACTACGCTAGTGTAAAAAACGTTCTTATATTATGGGACGGAGGGAGTACTATTCATACATGTTTAATCCATGTATTTTCGTATATATCAATGGTCAAAATCGTGCATCAAAGACCGTGCAAAGTCAAGCGTGCCTTATATTTTAGGAAGGAGGGAGTACTATAAAATTGTGCTAAGAAACTTGCATCGGCAGAGTCCTAAGAAAAAAGTTGGTTTTATCATCAACACTACCGATTACCAAGTCATTGAATATGGAGAATTAGATTTGTCGGCGTCGTGTTTATGCAAGAAAATTAGATTTGTCCGCGTCGTGTTTACGCAGCCTCTTCTTTTCTTTTTCGAATTGTGTTTACGCAGCTTTGGTCAGTCATCTCTGCGTGGCCTCGTTTGGGTTACTACTAACTGCGATCTGAAGAAAAGTCGAGAAGAGTTGAGCTCAGCCGCACGGAGTCTCGGAGACTCGGACCGGTCCTTCCACGCCAACCCAGCCAATACGGCGTCCCGGCTGGCACCTTCCGCCCAACCACACCACGCCACGTCACTCCTCTGACGCGCGCTCTCCTTTTCCGCGGTTACGCCCAACTGCTATAACACTCGCCTCCTCTGACTCCCGGGGAGCCTGCGACCGATCCCCCTCGCCGGCGAACAGAACCACACAAACGAACGCGCCATGGTGTCCGCGCGGAAGGGCCAGGGCCGCGGAGGCGGGGTCCGAAGCCGGCCCCGCGTCGACGGCGCCGGCGGCAGCCTGGCTTCGCGCGTGGCCGTGCTCGCCTTCTGCGTCGGCGGGATCTGGTCGTCCTACATCACCCAGGGCATCCTCCAGGAAACGCTGTAAGCACCCTCTCTCTGTCCAGTCCCATTGGTTCGCGACAGAGAGAAACATGGCTGAGTTCGCCTGGTTCTCTGCTTTTCCCCTCGACTCAGATCGACGAAGCGATTCGGGCCGGAGGAGCGGCGGTTCGACCACCTCGCGTTCCTCAACTTCGCGCAGAACGTGGTCTGCTTCGTCTGGTCCTTCATAAGTGAGCACCCTCGAGCTGCGCTTTTGCATTTCTCACCGAATGCGGCCGTGATTTCGCTGCTCTTGGATGGTGATTGCGTGTGAAGGGGTCGTGACTTTGGTCGGTTTCTGCAGTGATCAAGCTGTGGTCGGGTGGTAGCAGTCCTGCCGGGCGGGCGCCGCTTCTGAAGTACTGGGGCGTCAGCATCACCAACACCATCGGCCCGACCATGGGGATCGAGGCGCTCAAGTACATCAGCTACCCGGCTCAGGTTTGGATCCAGCTGCTTTTGCCGTCTCAGCTTCTTCGGTGTGTAGGATTCTGTGTGGATGTTGTCTTTGCAATTAGGTGTTGATTGGGTTGATCGGTAATGTAGTAAGTAGTGGTTATGGAGTAGAAACGGATGTTCGAGTCTTGAGTTAGTTAACTGTGCTAAGAAATTGGCCAATGGATGATTGAAGTTCTTAAGGCAGCACTATGGGCTTACCAACCTAAATGGGATACTTAGTTGCCACTGGATATCACATTTATATACTCCCTCTGTCCGGAAATACTTGTCGGAGAAATGGACAGAAGGAGCAATCTTGAGTATACTGATACTTTTCAACCTATGTTTAATCCTATACGCGAGAGTGCATGACATTAAACTAATTCATCCATAACTATTACTCCCTCCGTTCCTAAATATAAGACCTTTTAGGATTCCACTATGGACTACATACGGATGTATGTAGTCATATTTTAGAGTGTAGATTCACTCATTTTGCTTCGTATGTAGTCTATAGTGAAATCTCTAAAAGGTCTTATATTTTAGGAACGGAGGGAGTAGAAAAGTGGTAACACGCCTGCTTCATATGAGCATATCTCAACCTTGTGCGGAATTGGAATTTGATCATTTAGTTAAATAGCAAAGATGCATTTCAAATGGACGAAATATTGTTTTTTTTAATGATGCCCAAAACTACTGGAGATCAAGGATCTTGAACTATTTTCTTTCTGTAACAGGTCTTGGCAAAATCTTCTAAGATGATTCCAGGTGAGTTTTGCATATATTTATGCATACAATGCAGTTTTTATTTACACTTTTTTTCATATGAATGCTGCATATAATGAGTTGTGATTGGTACGCCAGTTCACCTCATCATTTACTGAGTAAAGTAAAGTACACTATTTTACGAATTTCCAAAAACTGTGCATGTCATCGCTATTATTAATACAGTCTCAAGGTTATTCTGGATCATTGTCTCCCAGTCGAATGTAGAGGAAATTTATGCATGAGCTACTATTGCTATGCCCACTAACTGTCAAGCATATGCAACCGCCGATAAACGAACTAGGATGTTATTGTTCTTCACGAAGTTGTCCGAAAATGACTAAAGTAGACTCGCAGACAAATCTCTGTACACTATTGAAACTTTTGGAACTTCAGTTCCATTTTTCAATCAAGCATGTGCGGAGAGTGGGTCATTTTGTATCACAAGGAGCATTTTATTCCATTTTGCCAGCATCTTATTTTTTCATCTATCAGTACGCCCTGCACAACTGGAAACCCTTACGTGCATTGTTTACATTTCCAATCTCAAGCATGTATAGTTGATGTCACATAAATAACTGTTACTGAGCAATCTGCGTTAGGTGTTTTGAGTAACGATTAACCTTTCATGCTTCTCAGCCTGGACAACTTTGTACTGGTCTTTCTAACTGTTGATTCATTATGCACAGTTATGTTGATGGGAACTCTACTCTATGGTGTTAAGTATACACTTCCAGAGTACTTTTGCACCTTCCTTGTTGCCGGGGGTGTGTCATCCTTTGCATTGTTGAAGGTAAGGAATTCCTCATTTTCATATATTAATCAACAAACTAGCAATGAGCTTTGCATGCCTTTGATGAGGCCTCTGAAAGCATTAAAATCTTTTGCCGATCTATAGTTTTAAACCTAGAAAAAATAATTTATGTCATATTCCATACGGTTCTTTTTTCTTATTAAGTATGGACTACAAGACACATCAAATGATCAAAATCATTATAACTAGGGCTCTGCTTAGCTAGCTTTTATGTAGAGCCTTAGAAAGAAAAGACACATCAAAATAATTGTACTTAATGTCACTCTTTTAAGTTTTTGTCTGTTCTTACTGAATCAGACAAGCTCGAAGACTATCAAGAAGCTTGCTAACCCTAATGCTCCTCTTGGCTACGGATTGTGCTTCCTCAACTTAGCTTTTGATGGCTACACTAACTCGACCCAAGATTTAATTAAGTCCAGGTAAACATATCTATCAGTTCCACTTCAAAGCAAAATTGTGATATATTTTTTCTGAATGGAAAGTAATATTGTGTTATTGCAGGTACCCCAAGACTAACCCTTGGGATATAATGCTTGGCATGAACCTCTGGGGAACCATATACAATACTCTAATTATGTTTGTGGCGCCATTACTGTTCAGTAACTGGCCCTATGCAAACGGTTTTGAGGCGGTGAGCTTTTGCCGCGAGAACCCAGAGGTGGCCTGGGACATTCTCATGTTCTGCCTATGTGGCGCCGTGGGTCAGAATTTCATCTTCCTAACCATCAGCCGATTCGGCTCTCTTACTAACACTACCATCACCACCACCCGCAAGTTCATGAGCATCGTCATCTCATCAGTTATCAGTGGTAACCCACTGTCCATGGAGCAATGGGGAAGTGTTGTGATGGTCTTTTCTGGCCTCTCTCTCCAAATATATCTCAAATGGAAGAGAAAGAAGGGCAGAGATCACAAGGAATGAACTAAATTTTTATAAGCACATTTTGATTTGTAGCTTTGATTGCACACATTTGTTGTCGAAATGATAGGAAAGAGGTTTACATTTACAGAAATGTGTGAAATGTATGGTAATTGCTAATAGTGTTAGCTATTTAAAAACGGCTGGGTAGTCTATTCTACTCAGGGGAGCAATGAATTGTGTTGCTTCAAGAGGAAGAGTTGCATGGTGAGCAATACGATGAATTATGTACACTTTCTCCATCTTGCTGAGTTATTAACAAAAAATCATGTCATTAGATTTGTCAGGAAAAATAGTTTTATGATGTTTTACTAACGCATACATATATTGTCAAATTTGCCTATTGGTACTGAGAGTATTATATGAAACGAAATACTGATATCAATGACAAAACAGAGGGAGTATACAACAACAACAACAACAACAAAGCCTTTAGTCCCAAACAAGTTGGGGTAGGCTAGAGGTGAAACCCATAAGATCTCGCGACCAACTCATGATTCTGGCACATGGATAGCAAGCTTCCACGCACCCCTGTCCATGGCTAGTTCTTTGGTGATACTCCAATCCTTCAGGTCTCTCTTTACGCACTCTTCCCATGTCAAGTTCGGTCTACCCTGGCCTCTTTTGACATTATCAGCACGCTTTAGCCGTCCGCTATGTACTGGGGCTTCTGGAGGCCTGCGCTGAATATGTCCAAACCATCTCAGACGATGTTGGACAAGCTTCTCTTCAATTGGCGCTACCCCAACTCTATCTCGTATATCATCATTCCGGATTCGGTCCTTCCTTGTGTGGCCACACATCCATCTCAACATGCGCATCTCCGCCACACCTAACTGTTGCACATGTCGCCTTTTAGTCGGCCAACACTCAGCGCCATACAACATTGCGGGTCGAACCGCCGTCCTATAGAACTTGCCTTTTAGCTTTTGTGGCACCCTCTTGTCACAGAGAATGCTAGAAGCTTGGCGCCACTTCATCCATCCGGCTTTAATTCGATGGTTCACATCTTCATCGATATCCCCATCCTTTTGCAACATTGACCCCAAATATCGAAAGGTGTCCTTCTGCGGCACCACCTGCCCATCAAGGCTAACATCTTCCTCCTCGTGCCTAGTAGTACCGAAAGCGCACCTCATGTACTCGGTTTTAGTCCTACTAAGTCTAAAACCTTTCGATTCCAAAGTTTGCCTCCATAACTCCAACTTCCTGTTGACCCCCGTCCGACTCTCATCGACTAGCACCACATCGTCCGCAAAGAGCATACACCATGGGATATCTCCTTGTATATCCCTTGTGACCTCATCCATCACCAAGGCAAAAAGGTAAGGGCTCAAAGCTGACCCTTGATGCAGTCCTATCTTAATCGGGAAGTCATCAGTGTCGCCATCACTTGTTCGAACACTTGTCACAACATTATCGTACATGTCCTTGATGAGGGTAATGTACTTTGCTGGGACTTTGTGTTTCTCCAAGGCCCACCACATAACATTCCGCGGTATCTTATCATAGGCCTTCTCCAAGTCAATGAACACCATATGCAGGTCCTTCTTTTGCTCCCTATATCTCTCCATAAGTTGTCGTACCAAGAAAATGGCTTCCATGGTTGACCTCCCAGGCATGAAACCAAACTGATTTTTGGTCACGCTTGTCATTCTTCTTAAGCGGTGCTCAATGACTCTCTCCCATAGCTTCATTGTATGGCTCATCAGTTTAATTCCACGGTAATTAGTACAACTCTGAACATCCCCCTTGTTCTTGAAGATTGGTACTAATATACTCCGTCTCCATTCTTCTGGCATCTTGTTTGCCCGAAAAATGAGGTTGAAAAGTTTGGTTAGCCATACTATCGCTATGTCCCCGAGGCCTCTCCACACCTCAATGGGGATACAATCAGGGCCCATCGTCTTGCCTCCTTTCATCCTCTTCAAAGCCTCCTTGACCTCCGACTCCTGGATTCGCCGCACAAAAAGCCTGCTAGTATCAGCAAAGGAGTCGTCCAGATCAATGGTAGAGCTCTCACTCTCCCCATTGAACAGCTTGTCAAAGTACTCCTGCCATCTATGCTTAATCTCCTCGTTCTTCACCAGGAGTTGATCTGCTCCGTCCTTGATGCACTTGATTTGGTCAACATCCCTCATCTTCCTCTCTCGGATCTTGGCCATCTTATAGATGTCCCTTTCGCCTTCCTTCGTGTCTAACCGTTGGTAGAGGTCCTCATACGCCCGGCCCCTTGCTTCACTCACAGCTCGCTTTGCGGCCTTCTTTGCCATCTTGTACTTCTCTATGTTGTCTGCACTCCTATCCAGATATAGGCGTCTGAAACACTCTTTCTTCTCCTTAATTGCCTTCTGGACATCATCGTTCCACCACCAGGTATCTTTAGCTTCTCTTCTACTTCCCCTGGACACTCCAAACTCCTCTGAGGCCACCTTACGAATGCAAGTCGCCATCTTTATCCACATGTTGTCTACATCACCTCCTTCCTCCCAAGGGCCCTCCTTAATGACCCTCTCCTTGAACGCCTGAGCTACCTCCCCCTTGAGCTTCCACCACTTCGTTCTAGCGACTTTGGCACGCTTGTCCCGCTGGACACGAATCCGAAAGCGGAGGTCAGCAACCACAAGCTTATGCTGAGGGACAACACTCTCTCCAGGTATCACCTTACAGTCTAGGCATGCACGCCTGTCTTCTCTTCTCGGGAGGATGAAATCAATCTGGCTAGAGTGTTGCCCACTACTGTAAGTCACTAGATGTGATTCTCTCTTCTTAAAGAGGGTGTTAGCTATGATCATGTTGTAGGCTAGCGCAAAGCTTAAGACATCTTCTCCTTCTTGGTTCCTGATGCCATAGCCAAAACCCCCATGCATCCCTTCAAAACCTGTGTTAGATGTGCCCACGTGGCCATTGAGGTCTCCTCCTATGAAGAGCCTCTCGCCAATCGGTACACTCCTAACCATGTCCTCTAGGCCTTCCCAGAACTCCCTCTTGGTGTTCTCATTGTGGCCTACTTGCGGGGCATACGCGCTGATAACGTTGAGAACTAAGTCCCCAACTACCAGCTTGACCAGGATAATCCGGTCCCCACGTCTCTTGACGTCTACCACTCCATCCTTGAGGCTCTTGCTGATCAAGATGCCTACTCCATTTCTGTTTGCAACCGTCCCCGTGTACCACATCTTGAAGCCGGTACCCTCCACATCCTTCGCCTTTTGTCCCCTCCATTTGGTCTCTTGGACGCAAAGGATATCAACACCTCTCCTCACCGCGGTATCAACTACCTCCCGAAGCTTACCTGTCAGAGACCCTACGTTCCAGCTACCTAAGCGAATCCTCCTAGGCTCGGCTAGCTTCCTTACCCTTCGCACTCGTCGAGTCAAATGCGAAGACCCTTGCTCAATTTCCACTACACCCGGGCGCCGATGTAGCGCGCCACTAAGGATGCGACGACCCGATTCTCGCTCACTTGCCACCGTATCCAGATCAAGATACGGCGCGCCACCTGGGGGGTGACGGCCCGGCCCTTGCCCATTTTCCACCACACCCGGGTTCCGATGTGGCGCGTCGCTGAGAGGGTTACGCCCCAACGAAAATCTTTTGGGTTTCATCTCCATAAGAGTGACTGAGTTTTGATGTAGCGCTCCATAAGAGGGAGTATATTATATTAAAATAATTAGTACTAATGTTAAATGACAGAGTACATCAAAACAAATACATACCTCCTGTTTCTTTGAAGGTTCGCCATTGCTTATGATGCACTTCTAAATAGTTGTAACAAAAAGGTAGTTGTTCTGCCTTCAAATCAAATTACCGAGTGCACAAGTTGTACTACTGCATTTTGGAAATCGTGTATCTTTTGCAAGCAGAATTGCTCGCAGTTTAGCAATACAATGCCGCTGTAATTGAATTAAGTTGCCCACTTTGGCTACAGTTTAAAAAGAGATTGCAGTGGCCAGTGGATAGAGCAGTATTCAAACCCTATCTACCGGCAGAAATAACTATCAATGTGTACCAAGTATAAAACAACAAGAAATATTACACGGCGACAATACAGATGATTTTAGCGCACTTCTGCTTTGGTGCTGCATAGCTTCATTAGGCACACAAAATGGGCCCTTGCATCCAGGCAAAACCAACAATTCAACGAACTAGACTCAAAAAAAAAAAAACAATTCAACGAACTCCTACATCCATACAAAAACAGCAATTGAACAAGCCTTGGCTCACATCTTCTCATGTTGGAGCCGCACAGCTTGAGCGTACACAAAACGAAGTGTCTCCAGACATAGTAATAGATTACAACTAAAGATCCATTATGGAATATAAAACTTAGGCTACTAAAAGTAATCTGATACACCTAAAGCTAATGACTACCAGAATAAAGGACATGGTCATCAACCCATATCATCATCAAATTCAATCCCACGTAGTATCTTCTTTTTTACTCCTAAAATCACAGATGGTGATGATGGTGTGTCTTCCTCTGGACCACGTCAGCCGTTCGATCTAGCACACAGGGCTGGGATGAAAAGGAGCATAGTTTGTCCGATCTGAAACCATCAGATAAGATGTGCGCGCATAGAGACATGACTTTGCCACCGGAGGTAGTAGATATTTACCCACCTTTTCCACTGTATAAAATATGGAACTACTCATCTCAGACGCGTTTCCCTCCTTGCTCATCTCCTTGCGTTCCTGCCAGCGGCGGCGAAGGTTTTCCGCAGATGTAACAGGAGTCTAGAACCCACCACAACATCCTCGCTGCCAATCCATCCCGCGGTCGCCGGATTCACTTGCGCCCTCTCCGTTGTCTGCTCCTCCACCATGCCCTGTCCTCAATCTCCCTAGAGCTCTCGCAACATTGCCACCACATCTCTGTTGATGTGGACGACGGCCTACTCCCAGTCGCAACGGGACAAGGCTGCAGGTGGGCAATCGGTAGCCGATTGGCCTTCGGAACTGGCAAGCGATGTTGCCGTCTGACATTTTCGGCATCTTCGTTGCTCCCTCTCCAAAATTCGCCTCCCTGAAATAAAATCGACGAGCCCAATCCCCTAGTGAGTAGGCTCTGCATCGCCACGGCCGTGTTCGCCTGTACCTTAGCTGGCTCCGTGTTTGCCCACTAGACCAGTGATCTCCGCCCCTGACTTCACAGGTGATTCCCCTCCCCTGGCGGCAGTGGTCATTCTCTCGTCTTCCTTCTCTCTCTCTTTTTCAAAGTTGAACTTGGCTTCACCAATCTGTAAGCTGGAGGAAGCTCACTGACTGTTGTTCTCCTATTTAATGAAATGCCAAGCAATTCATTGCTCACCTATGAAATTATCATCCATTCCATGAGTTTTTTTGTTTTTGTTTTCAGAAAACCAGCAAGTAGAACAAACCACGTTCTTTTCTATCAGCTACAAAAGAATTGTATGGCCTTCAGTCTTCAAGGTGCACGCACCAACACTGCCCCCTTCTGCAACTTCATCGCTATTGGAGGTGCTAAAATAAAAGGTGTAGGCGAATTTGAGATCCTTTTATCTCTGATGCATGTTCCCCAATTTGTAGTAATTAAATCATTAACCTTGACCTTGTCATCCTATGGACGTAGAAATTAAGTTCAATTCTCAAAAGACTGTTACTTTTCTTAGTGAGCATATTATTTGATGGTGCCAGCAAGATGATCTTCTAATATGTTTATTCAGTGAGGCTCCCACTCTTAACCCGATTTGTTATAGTATCGGTGCCTTGGCATGTTGTTAAATCGAACAACGTAAATGAATATGTCCACTTTGTGTTACTCTTATTCTTTGCTAATTGTTCACAAATTGTTTGCTTGATGCTTGATGGCAAAAGCTATTATTCCTGGACTGAATCAAGCTGAGACATGATCATAACTTAACTCATATCAATGACATGTACAGGGATTTAAATTTGGATTTAGGAATTATTTCTTTGTTGTGAATATTGACATGCCCTCTTCGAGTTTAATACAAGATTAACATTTTCAAATACAAGATTAACATTTTTCTATACACAATTAACATTTTTCAAATACAAAATTAACATTTTTTAATACATGGTCAACATTTTTTCTATACATAATATTTTTCACATTCTTGATTAACAATTTTCAAATACTTGTTAACATTTTTTCAAATGGTTGATTAACATTTTTTAAATACATGGTCAACATTTTTCATATACATCATACTTTTTGTACACCTTTTTTGTATACATGAGATACATTTTCTCTATACACATTTAACATTTTTCAAATATTTGGTTAACATTTTTTCAAATGTTTTATGTAATTTTTTTATTAATATATTCATTTAGAATATTTTCTAGTACAAACAAAGGTTAAAAAAAGAAAGCAAAGAACAAAAACAAAAAATGTGGAAAAACGAGGCCGTGGCCTCCCACGCGCCTTGGCCGGCACATGTCGCGCCTTTCAGGCGAGGCTTCCCTCAGCCTCCTACAAGCGACGTATAGACACGCCCATCCATATGACGCTTACAGCGCTACTTATATCAACCGGCGCCCACGCAGACACCATAATTTGCCGCCGCCCAAAAATAGCGACTACCTTGCTCGGGTCGCTCGATCCCTCCTGGTCTTGTTGACTTTTCAAAAAAAAAAATCATGAATCTGAAGTTTACAAAAATTTAAAAACTTTGTGAATTTGATAAAAAAAAAGTTTATCAAAATATTGAAAAAGTTCGCGTTTCTGAAAAAAGCTCAAATTTTTTGGAAAAATTTCAACAATTTGAAATAAAAAGTTCATTAAAAAATAAAAATAAAAATATGAAGTTCACTAATTTGAGAAAAATTTCACGAATTTGAGGAAAACAATTCACAAAAAAATAAAAAGTGTGTGAATTTGAAGAAAAGTTTAAAAACTTCACGATTTTTGAAAAGTTCACTGATTTTAAAAAGTTCACGAAAAACGAAAAAAAGGAAAATGAATTGAAAACGGATAAGGGAAAAAAGACAAATCGAAAAAACGAGTAAAAAACCCAACAAAACCAGGTAAAAAAACCCAGGGTGTCAGGGAAATATCTTTGGGTGAAACCCGCCCGTTCAGGGCCGGGTCTCGAGGAGTAAAACCATGAAGGGCCAGGTGGGCCGTAGAGTCTTCTATGGAGGCCCAGAAGGAGAGCCGCCCAATGAGGGGCCGGCCCAAGACCCGCCGAGAGAGGCGGTAAGTGCAAACCGCCTAAGGGTATAACTTAGGAAACAAGTAAGGGGAGTTGGGCTCGGATTGTTATCCCGGCCCGGACTCTTATGTGAGCCCCGGGGCCCCGCCTGTATATAAAGGGGAGCCCCCGGGGATAGAAGGGGGAGGATCTTTCGAGAGCTAGGGCTAGACAAGTCTCAAAACCCTTGTAATCAAGATCTTCAAATACATCTAGCAGGAGTAGGCTTTTACCTCCTCGAGAGGGGCCGAACCTGGGTAAATCTTGCCTTCCGTGTTCCTCGTTTGACCCCTTCGATCTGCTACTTACGCGATGGCTTCGAGATTAAGTCCTATGAGGACATCTGCCGTGAAAATACCACGACAGTTGGCGCCCACCGTGGGGCTATCGCATGGTGGTGTTGAGTATTCGAAGGGTCATCCCCGAGGACTCGAGGGATACGTGATTGGCCGGATGACCAGGAGTCGGCGCGGCAATCTGCTCGTTGACGACTCAGACTGGGGCCCCGAGGCCGACTCTCTGGAGTACGGTTTCCGGGTCCCCTTTGGCGGAATTCATGTTTTCATTGGGAAGGCTGGCGGTTCTAAGCCAGTCACCTCCACGGAGGTCGTTGAGACGGCCCGCCGCGCGCAACCCGCCGTGGCGAGAGCCGCCCCTCGGCTTCCGGCTCCTGTGCACGCCGGCGGATCTGGATCTGGGCCGGATATCTTCGCCAACACCTTCAAGCCGGTCCAGGACACGCAGCCCGCCAGGCAGAGGCACGTCTTCATTGGCTTCACTCAAGGGGTGGAGTACTCTGGATCGTCGGCTTCCACAGAAGGCTCGGCGACTTACGATGATGGTGGCTATTCCTCTGGTGGAGAGTCGCTTTATTCTCTTCATCAGGAGGGTCTTGGGGGCTTTCAGCAGAACTCGCCGTCGCAGGATTCTTTAGGCCCGCCCGCTCGCCCTGTTGTCTACATGGCAGGGGCGGCTGACATGCCAGACCCGGCGGCAGATACAGGAACTTCTAATGCGATGCCAAGAGTCTCGCCAGCGCAGGCTCTGGTGGGGCTGGCGACCACGTTGACGACATTGATGGCCACACAGGTTACAGCGGAGAATCAAGCAGAGCTCAATGCGGAAATCGCCAGGATCAAGGGTCAGATGGTGCAGGCTCAGGCTAGCATTGATGCGGAGAACGTCCGTCTGGCGACTCGTGAACGAGAGATACAGGAAGTGTGACGGCTGTCAGAGGTTTGCCCGCCAAGCTCATGTGCCGGCTCAGGAACTTTGGATGATCCCTGTCACATGGCCCTTTGCGGTCTGGGGGCTAGATATGGTGGGGCCTTTCAAAGCTTCTAGTGACAAAAAGACTCATCTCTTGGTGGCGGTTGACAAGTTTACCAAGTGGGTGGAGGCAGAGCCCATCAGTAATTTGGATGCAGAGACGGCTGTTAAGTTTGTCAAAAAGTTAATCTTCCGTTTCGGATACCCGCACAGCATCATTACTGACAACGGCACGAACCTTTCAAAAGACGCCATGAAGCAGTTTTGTGATCAGGAGCATATCAGACTTGATGTGGCGGCTGTTGCGCACCCGCAATCTAATGGGCAAGCTGAACGCGCCAATCAGGAGATCCTTCGTGGTATAAAACCCCGGCTTATGGTTCCTCTTCAGCGCACACCCGGCTGTTGGGTAGAAGAGCTTCCCTCCGTCTTATGGAGCATACGAGCAACTCCCAACAGATCGACGGGTTTCATGCCTTTCTTCATGGTTTATGGAGCAGAGGCCGTCTTACCGAGCGACATCCGCCACGACTCGCCCCGGGTCTCAGCATACGTTGAAGAGGACAATGAGTTGGCTCGTCAAGACTCTCTGGATGCCTTGGAAGAGGAGAGGACTTGGCAGCCACCCGATCTGCTATCTACCAGCAGGACCTGCGTCGCTATCATAGCCGTAGGATCAGAAGCCGGACTTTCCAGGAAGGGGACTTGGTGCTTCGTTTAATTCAAGACCAGTCAGGCATGCATAAGCTTTCGCCTCCCTGGGAAGGGCCCTTCGTTGTCAGCAAAAATCTTTATAACGGGTCTTATTATCTGATTGATCTCCGGCCTGGAAAGGAGTCTCGAACATCTGAAGAAGAGACCAGCAGGCCCTGGAACATAGCTCATCTAAGACCCTACTACACCTAGAGTTCCGGCTCTGGGGATCATGTACATACCTCTCATGTATATATTATCAATAATGAATAAAAGCTGGAGGCCCTGAAACTCGGGGTATCTGTCGTTTTCCATCCATCATATGGAGGACCCTGCACTTAGTCGAATAAAAAAGACCCATATGGGCTGTGCTTACTGGTAATCCAGAAGCCTTCACCATCTTGGGACCTTCCACCCTATGGGCCGAACTTACTGGTAGTCCAGAAGTCGCCACCATATTGGGTTAAAGTCCTAATAAACGGGTCGTGTTACTGGTAATCCAGAACCTTCATCCGTGTACAGGCACCCAATAAGCGGGTCGTGTTACTGGTAGTCCAGAACCTTCATCCGTGTACGGGCTTAAAAGACTCAGATGGGATGATGCTTACTGGTAATCCAGAAGCCTTCACCATCCTGGGACCTTCAACCCTTATGAGGCTGAACTTACTGGTAATCCAGAAGTCGCCATATTGGGTTAAAGTCCTAATAAGCGGGTCGTGTTACTGGTAATCCAGAACCTTCATCCGTGTACAGACACCTAATAAACGGGTCGCGTTACTGGTAATCCAGAACCTTCATCCGTGTACGGGGGAAAAAAACTTAGATGTGACGATGCTACTGGTAATCCAGAAGCCTTCACCATCTTAAAATCAATAACCTTATGGGCCGAACTTCATGGAAGTCGCCACCATACGGGAAGAAAAGAACTGGTTTGGTTGGGGTTATTGGTAATCCAAGAGCCGCCATCATACTGGGGGCTTTCGCATCCTTTCTTACGTCTTTACAAGTTTGACAAAACTTTCTTGAGATTTATTGCCTTTGCGAGTCTTACGATTTTTATGAACTGTTCTAAAAGTTCGTATTTGGCCAAGAGCCGCCAGTTTATTGCGTTGTTTACAGCATGTTTATGCAAGTTTGCTGGTTATAAGCCGCCATGACTAATTAGTTTTTGGTTAAATACTTGTTTCAAATGATGCATACCTCTTATCAAAGTATTATGATTATCTTGATATTTGGCTAAGAGCCGCCAGCGTCCACGAAGGATTCAATTTCTTTCAGAAGCAGCCAGAGTAATTTTTTATAAGGAAGCGTCATGCCAAGGTATTAGGCTTGCTTCCCAAGGAAGCCAGTGTGCATTTAAAAGCAAGAGGCCAAGATCTTTCTAAAGTCTATTACAAAAGGCCACTAGAGGGAATTTCAGAATCATGGTTCAGATCATATATTACAAGAGGTTCGGCAGCTGGCGACTTTCAAGGTTCCAGCTTTACTCCTGGGTCTTGTCGCCTCCGGCTCGGTCCGCGTCTGCTGAAGGATTTATCTGGTCATGATCAGCATCCCAGTCAACGTCGGCAAAAGCCTCGAAGATCTCTTCAGCATCTATAAGGTTTGAAGAGTCAATAGCAGGAGCGAATTCGTCCTTACGGCCTTTAGGAGATAATGTGAGAGGCGGCAGAGGGTCGAGTTTTTCCTTCTTTCCATCTTCGCCATAAGACGGTTGAACTCTTGCAAGCTTCATTTCTTTCACCAACAGACTTGCGGGGATGAAAGTTTCTTTCCTCAGAGCGTTGTAAGTCGCCTGATCGATCTTTTTCCCTTTGTAAGTTTCGGGAAAGCCGCCAACAAGAGTCTGCAGCTCCAAGTCCTCATAATGAGCTTTTGCGCGGGCCATAGTGTGCATCGTGGCGATACGGGCGCTGGATTCCTTCACAAACTTCAGTTGAGCAGGAAGAGTTGACAAGGCCTCCGGAACTCCCTTTATGGCGGAAGGTTTTTCCTTCCCATAAAAAGCAGCATGGATTGCGCGACGGCTTCCAGTATAAAGTTGCTCGAGGAAAGTATAAGCTACTTTGAGCTGTGTGGCTGGATCCTTCTCCAGCTTATTGCTTCTGGGACCTGCAAAGAAAACGTCAGAATTTAAAAATTATTTAGGAGACTTGTGTAAAAAGCTTCAGGAAATCTGGCGGCTTACCGAAGATTGCATGGCTCATTTGACGGATGTGAAGTTTAAGGCCGCCGAGCTCTGCAGAGATAGGCAGAAGGCGTTTTTCAGCTTCTTCGGCGCGTTGAACAAGAAGCTGTTTCTCTTTCGCATGTTCAGAGGTCAGGGTGACCAAATTGGCGGCTGCCTCAGACGCAGCCTTTTCTAAGGATGTAACCCGCTCTTCTGCGGCGGCTCTCATTTCCTGTTCAGATTTCAGTTTCCTCTGAGAGTCGGCCAGCTGGGTCTCTAATGAAGACAATTGAGCCTGAAAGAAAAAGGAAGGATCAAATTACTTATGCAGATAAAGTTCCATACCGATTACAAGTAATCCACATGGCACTTGGGGCCTAATGCAAACCCGAAGTTTTTACAAAGAAATTTTTTCTGAAACCCATGAGGTTCTTTTAACTACATGTGGTTCTTTGATCTAAAGACCCGGCTGTTTCAAGAAGACAGCCGGCTCTTGGGGACTACATGTGGTTCTTTGCTCTATTTAAAACACATGTGGTTCTTTGTTCTAAGACCCGGCTGTTTCAAGAAGACAGCCGGTTCTTGGGGACTACATGTGGTTCTTTGCTGTATTTAAAACGCATGTGGTTCTTTGCTTTAAGACCCGGCTGTTTCAAGAAGACAGCCGGTTCTTGGGGACTACATGTGTACATTTACGCATTTTTAAAATATAAATTGGTAAACCTCCATAAAACTATGAAATCAGTAATATGCAGGTTTGGGCGACTAATAAGGATTATGAATAAAAATGATGTTTATCTCACCTTTGGTTTATTAACCAAGGTTTTGGCGATCTCCTGACTCTCAAATAATCGAGTCTGAAGAGCTTCATGAAGGCCATCTAAATCAGCATTCTCTAAGGAGGAGAGGTTTAACTTGTCTTTCCCTTGAGAAGACATGGCTTCAAGGGAAGATTTGCCCAAAGCCGCCGGCGAGTCTGCGGCGGTGGCAATAGCAGCAGCAACAGTACCCTCCTCAATATTGTGCGAGGGCGGAATAACAGCGGCTTCTGAAAGTCGCACTTCCTGAATCGGTGAAGATATCGTTGCATCCGGCTGTTGGTCGATGTTATCAGCCGGTGCTTCCATCTCTGGCTCTAAAGATACCTGAATTTCTGGAGGGTCATTGGTTATTTCTTCAGAGTCCTTGGCTGGGTCTCCGGAGCCCGCCGGAGGTGAAGAGGAAGTTGAGGGCTTCAGTCTCTTGGAGGTAACTCTGCATATTTATTGAGATTTGAAATAAACTGATAGCTTTGAGATCACACAAGGGTGTGATAATAAGAGCGATCATAATCTTACCCTGGTTTGATAACGAAATCCTCTGGCGACTCTGAGGCGTCATCAGAGGAAGATGAAACCTGATAGTCCGAATCAGAGGGATTAAGTGGATGTTTAAACAAACCAGCTTTAGGGAGCAGAGGTGTTGGATGGAGAAGCACCTCACGCGGGCGCTTATGAGAGTCGCTTTTATTAACGACAGAACCGCTGGCGCCAGTGTTAGAGCCGCCACAATCAGATTGGAGAAAGGCGGCATGCTGAATTGTTTTTAACGAATAGTTGGGATCCAGGCGAGCAAAAGGATGTGAGAAAGGATATTTCCTCACAGTAATTCTGGGTTTCCTAGAAAAATGATTGTTGAACGGAGTGGAAGTTACCTCAGTTTCTCCCTGTTCGTCTTCTTCTTCTTCACCCTGGAAGGTGTCAAGGTAAAATTATTAAGCATAAGCCGCTAATGAAAAGGAAAAAGGTGGGTGTAAATTATGAACTTGCCGATGTTTCATCTTTGGAGGATTCTAAGACAGCAGGATCCGCGTCCAAAGGGTTGATGGTCTCCTTCTTTTTCTTTCCTCCTCGAGAGCCGGCCTGTTTGCCCGGCTTCTGGCCTTTGGGTTCTTTTTCTTTCACCTGTGGCCGAGCTTCCCAAAAGGGATCATCATCCTGAAAGTTGCAAGGGGTAAGCCTCAAAAATGTAAACAATAAAACAGAGGCCTAAAGGAGATTTGCTTACAGCCGGTGGTGGATTGGCTTCGGTGAAGGGCTTCAGAGAAAACTCGCCAGTATAGTCGCCGGGTAAGTTGACGATTATCCTCATCTGTTTCACCACGTCTGACACAGGAGCAGGCGTATTATTATACCTCTGAGGATCTTCTAAACCGGAGTATTCATACATCAGCCGGTCTCGAAGACTCAATGGCTGGATCCTCCAGGAAAGCCAGCAAAGGATCAAGTCAGCTCCTGTAAGACCATTGGCCATCAAAGCGGCTATCTTGTCCATCAGAGGCTGAAGCTGGATCCGTTCTATTTCTGTGGGCCTGGGAGGATATTCTTTTTTATGATCCAGGCGGTCAGGTCTAAAACCCGGCAATGGGTGTTGCCCTTCAGGCACCTTGGTCTTCACGTAAAACCAAGTCTCCGGCATGCCCTTTGGGTGGCTCAAGAGCTCAGCACTAGGAAAATAAGTAAACCGCCGTCTCTGAAAGGATATGCCGCCAAGCTCTTGATGGCGGCCTCCGGCGACTTCAGTTTGCTTGTTCACATAGAATAAATTTCGGAATAACAAGATCGTTGGCTCTATCCGGAGATAAGCTTCACAAACTACTACGAAAGAGCTTATATTAACAATAGAGTTGGAGCCAAGGTCTTGAGGATGCAGACCATAGAAGTGTAAAAGGTCTCGGAAAAATTTAGAGCCGGGTGGATCAAACCCTCTCTCAATGTGATCGGTAAAAATAATGACTTCCCCCTACTTCGGCTTGGGAGGATAGTCCTTCTTGGAGACCCGGCAGTTTTCTGTTTTGGATAGGAGACCGTTGTCTATGAGTCTTGTGACATGTTTGGTGGTAACCGCGGAGCGGACCCAGTTGCATTCTATTGCTTTCTTTGTCATCCTAGTAAATGGGGAGAAGGATTAAGTCAGCGGCTTTCATAAGTCGGAAAAGAAAAAATTATTAAAGCAAGGATGGCGACTTTCCTTAAGCCGCCACGAGTGAAGGATGTTCAGCACAAGTGAAAATTTCGCTAAGTGTGTAACAACAGATTTCTGCCAGCGCGGTAAATTTTTTGGATCAAACAGCTCTATAAAATAAGGAAAAAAGCAGTTCTTGCTACTGTTTGTTAAGCCACGGCAGGTTTTTACAGATGGGGTTTCTCAGATCTATCTTGATACAAGATTTAATTCCTGATCATTGGAGGGATAGCAACGGCGCCATTTCCATGATGTAAGAGTACCAAGGTGCGGCCGGCGACAGTAGCCGCGGAGAGGCCGAGGCGGAGCTCGAGCCCGACAATGGCGGAACCCTAAGAAGGGTGAGAAGAACTGGGAATACCTGGATCGGATGGCCGCGCGGCGCGGTTGCAGACAGGTGACGGCGGTGCGTCGGGACTGTTTCTCCTTCCGATGGCCGGCGAGCTCGAAGGTGTGTCGCGAGGAGGCGTAAGCTCGGGCGGCAGGAGGAAGAAGATGGAGAAAATGAGGAAAAGGACCTGAAAAGGGTATTTATAAGGGGGCGAGACACCAAAGGGTCGGGGCGAGATTTAAGGATCTACAGTAATCCGACGCCCCGATTTTCGCGCCTAATGAATTCATTTGAGATATTGGTGATGTCATGGAAAGATTCGTTCTGGAGATTCGGTGACGTCAAAAGAAGAGCAGGACTGAAGGAAAGGCAGTTGAAATATTCAGAAGAGGCGGGTTCTGCTGAAGACTCGCCAAAATATCAAGGTTAAGTTTGAAAAGGACGAGGTTGTCTGGAACCAGTTCAAGCCAACCTGAGGGCTAATGTCAGGGAAATATCTTTGGGTGAAACCCGCCCGTTCAGGGCCGGGTCTCGAGGAGTAAAACCATGAAGGGCTAGGTGGGCCGTAGAGTCTTCTATGGAGGCCCAGAAGGAGAGCCGCCCAATGAGGGGCCGGCCCAAGACCCGCCGAGAGAGGCGGTAAGTGCAAACCGCCTAAGGGTATAACTTAGGAAACAAGTAAGGGGAGTTGGGCTCGGATTGTTATCCCGGCCCGGACTCTTATGTGAGCCCCGGGGCCCCGCCTGTATATAAAGGGGAGCCCCCGGGGATAGAAGGGGGAGGATCTTTCGAGAGCTAGGGCTAGACAAGTCTCAAAACCCTTGTAATCAAGATCTTCAAATACATCTAGCAGGAGTAGGCTTTTACCTCCTCGAGAGGGGCCGAACCTGGGTAAATCTTGCCTTCCGTGTTCCTCGTTTGACCCCTTCGATCTGCTACTTACGCGATGGCTTCGAGATTAAGTCCTATGAGGACATCTGCCGTGAAAATACCCCGACACAGGGGTACCTACAAACCCCAAAGAAAATATAAATTACATGGGCCAGCCAGTTTCTACCTAGTGCAGTAGAGGGGGTGTGGGCCGGGAGCGCCTATTCCTCGCGTTACGCGAGACGAGGGCGAACCCTGGCGTCGGCGGGAGCCCCAGATGGGCCGGCCAAGCCGCGAGGGAGGCCGCGGCCCTTTTTTTTGTTTTTTTGTTTTTTGTTTTCATTTTTTGCTTTATTTTTGTACTTTTCTTTATACTTTAAAATATTCTACATATATATGTATATATATATATATATATATATATATTACAAAAAACACTCCTCAAAACACATTTCAAAAATGTTTAACAAGTAATTTACATTTGTTGAACAAGTATTAAAAATGTTGAACGAGTATTTGAAAAATGTTGAACAAGTATTTGAAAATGTTGAGCAAGTATTAAAAATGTTGAACAAGTATTTTAAATATGTTTAATAAGTATTAAAAAATGTTGAACGAGTATTTGGATAATTTTGAACAAGTAGTTGAAAATGTTGAATAAGTATCAAAAATGTTGAACAAGTATTTGAAAAATGTTGCATAAGTATTAAAAAATGTTAAACAAGTATTTAAAAAATGTTGAAATGGGTATTAAAATGTTGAACAAGTATTTGAAAAATAAGCGTTCGGACAATGTTGAAAGTGTATACAAAAAATGTTGATCACTTATTAAAAAAATGTTTTTTGACACAGACGAAAATGTAGAGTGAAAACGAAAACAAACATAAGAAAAAACAAAAAATGAAGAAGAAAAAAGTAAACCAAACAAATGTTTGAAAATGGAGAGAAAAAAGAAAACCAAACATAAAATGTTGAATAAGCATTAAAAAAATGTTGAACGATTATTTGGAAAATGTTGAACAAGTATTTGAAAATGTTGAATAAGTACCAAAAATGTTGAACAAGTATTGGAAAAATGTTGCATAAGTATTAAAAAATGTTGAACAAGTATTTAAAAAATGTTGAAATAATTATTAAAATGTTGAACAAGTATTTGAAAATTAAGCGTTCGGACAATGTTGAAAGTGTACACAAAAATAGTTTATCACTTATTTAAAAAATGTGTTTTGACACATACGAAAATGTAGAGTGAAAACGAAAACAAACAAAAGAAAAAACAAAAGAAAAACAAAAAATGGAGAAGAAAAAAGAAAACCAAACAAAAATGGAGAAGAAACAAAATGCAAGAAAACAAAAAACGAAGAAACAAAATGCAAGAAAGAATGAAACAAATGGAGAAAATAATAATAAAAGAAACAAAAGAAAACAGAAAAAAAAGGGCTCGAATAGCCTCAAGTAGGACGCGCTCTATTACTTACCATGAGAGGGACCTTGGTGGAGTGGCTAGCGGTACCTGAGATCAGCCTGGAGACCAGGGATTGAAACCTGGATCTCCCAATTTCTCCCCTGTATTTTTAATCTGCGCGCGCGCCAGTGGGCCGGCCCAATACGACGCAGGTAGAGGGAAACCTTCAGCAAGAGCTCGCCTGTCGCCTCGCTTAAAGCGACAAATAGTCGCCGCGGTGTGCGCCAGCTAAAAAAATAAATGGCACTTAGAGCATCCACAGTGGTTGGAGGCAGCGCTGCCTCTAAGATGGACCCCACCGTGCTGCCTCCAAGCCCAACCAAAAAACTCACAGTGTATAGAGTTGGCACAGTCTCTAACCTACAGTACATCTCTGAAAAGTTAAATAATATATTTTCCTCATCAACCGTCAGGGCCCAGCCTCTGTCCATGGACATATGCATCTGCTTTCCCACTGACATGTAGGGACATGCGAGTATTATAATCAGAGAGAAAACTTAGAGGCTGCCTCTTAGTTTGGAGGCGTCGCTAGCGTTTTTTGGCTTGGAGGCAGACGTTGCAGTGTATGGCGTCGGTCGCTATGAGCTTAGAGGCAGCTTTAGAGGCAGTGAAATACAACATTGTGGTGTATGGACTGCCTCTTAGCTTGGACTCTATACACTGTGAGCTTAGAGCTAGCGTTTTTTGGCTTGGAGGCAGACGTTGCAGTGTATGGCGTCGGTCACTATGAGCTTAGAGGCAGCTTTAGAGGCAGTGAAATACAACAATGTGGATGCCCTTAAAGCGCCAAAGGACTTTGGATCAATGACACAGATACACTTGTGCCCAATACTTGAGATCTCCTACTAGTTGTCAACTAGGGGTGCCTTCCTAAAGGCAAGCCAAATCGGCCCGCGAACTTTTTCCTGGTTTTTTTGTCGGTTTTTCACCCCCAAAAAATGGCTATTATTTTTCCGAGCAGGATATTTTAAAAACTATTAAATATAGAAAAATAATAATTTAGAAAATTGTTCGGGATGTGTTATATAAAAAAGTTTAGTACATTTACAAAAATTCACCGTACATTAAAAATATGTTTAGTGTGTATTACAAAAATGTTCATCATATAATTCAAAAAAGGTTCATCGTATATTAAAAATATATTTAATTTAGTATCTAACAAAAATGTTCATTGTATATTAGAAAAGAAATTCAATGTGTATTTAAAAAACATTCATCGTATACGAAACAAGTTTAGTATGTATTTGAAAAATGTTCATCATATATTGAAAACAAGTTCACTGTATATTGGATAACCTATATCAAAAGAATGTGCAAAAATAAAAAAACTGAATATAAACAGAAGAAAACGCAAGATCTGAAAAGGAGAAAAATATAAAAAAAATAAGAAAATAAATAAAATAAAACCGAAACAAAAAACTACACATAGAAATGAAAGTTTAGTTATTTTTAAAAATTTCATGAATATTTAATGAAATTTTAATTATTTTTCAGAAAACATTATCATTTTTGTAAAATGTTAGTCTATTAAAATGAAATATGATTTTTTTTAGAAATTTTTAACATGTATTATACAGTGTGAACAATTTTGAGAATTTTTCGAGCATTTTTCCGTTCGATTTTTCTAAAATATTTATGAATTATTAATATATTTATAGAAAATAAAAAAGTAAAAACCAAAAAATAAAAATGAAAAAAAGGAAAACAGAAAAAAAACAGAAAAAGGTAAACCAAAAAAATCTGGACCAGTACCTTGTAAAAACTGCATTGGTTAATTGGGCCTGGCCCATCAATGCGCTCACATGTGTGGTTGGGCGACTATTTGTCGCGGTTAGGGTAAATAGGATTTGGTACAGCGGATCGAGATCCGCCTGGATGCCGAAATCACTAAATGAGGAGTACTCCTTTCAAAGATCATTCTCACCTCCCCAGGTTACATTGTGCGCCACTTGTCGCAACCCGGGAGTTTTTCCTTTTTTCGTAGATCCGTTTATTCAAAACGTTTTATATCTTAAACCGTGCGTCCAAATCTCGAACCGTTTTCACCATAGGGTTCCTCGCGTCGAGATCTTCAAAACTAAATCTCATGGTGATAGGTTTTGATGATTTTTTTTTCACGAAAAAAACCAGACGAAAAAACTGAACCGGGAGCACTTTTTTTCCCTTTCCGAAAGAGGCACGGCCGTGCCTCTCGTAAAAACAAAACTGTGCCTCTCGCGGAAGCAAAACCGTGCCTCTCGCGTAAGAAAAAAATGCGTTTTTTTTCCGTTTCCGAGAGGCACGGCCTTGCCTCTTGCGAAAACAAAACCGTGCCTCTCGCAGAAGCAAAAATGTGCCTCTCGCGGAAGGAAAAAAAAACGCATTTTTTCCGTTTCCGAGAGGCACGGCCGTGCCTCTCGCGAAAGCAAAACCATGCCTCTCGCGGAAGCAAAAACGTGCCTCTCGCGGAAGGAAAAAAAGAGAAAACGCGTTTTTTTTTCGTTTCCGAGTGGCACGGCCGTGCCTCTCACGAAAGCAAAACCATGCCTCTCGCGGAAGCAAACGTGCCTCTCGTGGAAGGAAAAAAAATAAAACACGTTTTTTTTTTCATTTTCGAGAGGCACGACCTTGCCTCTCACGAAAACAAAACCGTGCCTCTCGCGAAAGCAAAAACGTGTCTCTCGTGGAAGGAAAAAAACGCGTTTTTTTTTGTTTCTGAGAGGCACGGCCGTGCCTCTCGCGGAAGCAAAAAAACAAATGCATTTTTTCGCGCAAATTTTTTATTTATTTATTTTCGTCCCAAAGCAAAGAAAGACCGGTGGAAAACCAAAAGGCCGAAGAAACCCGGAAAAAACCCGTCTAAAAAGCCAAAAATGCGTGCGGAAAAATAAAAATAAAAACAAAATCCAGAGGGAACGCCTAGAGCGCGACACGTGGTGGCGGCTGAGAGCGCCCCAAGTGGCGCGCTTTCAGCCCACCCCTAGTAATCGTTGGGAGGCTCCCGAAGGAGCGCTCGTTAATTAGTTGCTCTCCCTGGATGCACTATGCTAAGCAACAACTCAATGGGCTGTACATCCATATATAACGGGCCTATCAAGAACATATCCAAGCGAGTAACCGCGGGAGGGACAGATGGTCGGGAGTTCCTAGTCGTCGCCTTACGCGTCGGCTAGGAGTCCTGGTGCTCACTACGATGCATCGATAGGATGGCCCATATCACCACTCGCGGTGCACCTGCCTCGCCACAGCGCATTGGGGATCTTGGGTCAACTGTTGACTTTTAATGGTTGACCAGTTAAAAAACTCCCAAAAATCGCAAAAAATCAAAAAAGTTCATGAATTCAAAATGTTTACGGATTTAGAAAAAAGTTGACAAGCTTAGCAAAAACACAAATTTGAAAATTCACAATTTTGGGAAAAAGTTCATCAATTTTTATCGTGCATTGCCCTTTATCACATCGAGAGTTGATGCAAACTTCGCCGGTGCATTGCCCTTTTTCACATCAAGAGTTGGTGCAAACTTCGCCGGTGCATCCAAACCCCGTGATATGATATGCTCTATCACACATAAGCCTTCTTATATCTTCCTCAAAACAGCCACCATACCTACCTATTATGGCATTTCCATAGCCATTCCGAGATATATTACCATGCAATTTCCACCGTTCCGTTTTTATGACACACATCGTCATTGTCATATTGCTTTGCATGATCATATAGCTGACATAGTATTTGTGGCTCAGCCACCGTTCATCATCTTTCATACATGTTATGCTAGTATCATTGCACATCCTGGTACACCGCCAGAGGCATTCATATAGAGTCATATTTTTGTTCTAATTTCAAGTTGTAATTTTTTTTGAGTTGAAAGTAAATAGAAGTATGATGATCATCATTATTAGAGCATTGTCCCAGTGAGAAAATAAAAAAAGAAAAAAAATAAAAAATAAAAAAAGAGAAAAAAAGAAAACAAAATGAAATGAGAGAAAAGGAGAGAAGGGGCAGTGTTACTATCCTTTTCCATACTTGTGCTTCAAAGTAGCACCATGTTTTTCATATAGAGAGTCTCCTATTTTGTCACTTTCATATACTAGTGGGAATTTTATATTATAGAACTTGGCTTGTATATTCTGATGATGGGCTTCCTCAAATGCCCGAGGTCTTCATGAGCAAGCAAGTTGGATGCACACCCACTTAGTTTTCATGTTGAGCTTTCATACACTTATAGCTCTTAGTGCATCCGTTGCATGGCAATCCCTACTCCTCGCATTGACATCAATTGATGGGCATCTCCATAGCCCGTTGATTAGCCGCGTCGATGTGAGACTATCTTCTTATTTTTGACTTCCCCATATTAATCTCTACCACCACATTCTATTCCACCCATAGTGCTATATCCATGGCTTGCGCTCATGTATTGCGTGGGGGTTGAAAAAGCTGAAGCGCGTTAAAAAATATGAACCAATTGCTCGGCTTGTCATCGGGGTAGTGCATGATAAATACTTTGTATTAAGAAGATGGAGCATGACAGGATTATATGATTTTGTAGGGATAACTTTCTTTAGCATTTTTATTTTGAAAGGCATTATTGTTTATTAGTATGTCTGAGTATTGATGTCTTTATATCAAATTATAGACTATTGCTTTGAATCATTCGGATCTTATTATTCATACCGTAAGAGAGATTACATGATGAAACATGTTAGGTAGCATTCCACATCAAAAATTCTGTTTTTATGATTTACCTACTCGAGGACGAGCAGGAATTAAGCTTGGGGATGCTTGATACGTCTCCAATGTATCTATAATTTTTGATTGTTCCATGCTATTATAGTATCAATCTTGGATGTTTTATATGCAATTATATGCCATTATATATCATTTTTTGGGACAAACCTATTAACCCAGTGCCCAGTGCCAGTTGCTGTTTTTTGCTTGTTTTTATCTTTTCAGAAAATCATTATCAAAAAGAGTCCAAACGGAGAAAAAACTTTGGATTAATTTTTTCTGGACCAGAAGGGACCCACGAAGCTTCGGGAGAAGACCAGAAGAGTCACGAGGGAGCGACAAGCTCGGGAGGCGCGCCTTGGGGGTAGGGCGCGCCCTCCAGGCTGGTGGGCCCCTCGTGGCACCTCTTGACCTAATTCCAACGCTATAAATTCTCAAATATTCCCCGTATACCAGGGAGACAGAAGAGAAAACCTTTCTGCCGCCGCAAGCCTCTGTTCTTCTGTGATCCCATCTAGAGGCCTTTTCCGGTACTCTACCGGAGGGGGAATCGATCACGGAGGGCTTCTTCATCAACCTTGCTGCCCTTCCGATGATGTGTGAGTAGTTTACCACAGACCTACGGGTCCATAGCTAGTAGCTAGATGGGTTCTTCTCTCTCTTTGATCTTCAATACCATGTTCTCCTCGATATTCTTGGAGTTCAATCCGATGTAATCTTCTTTTGTGGTGTGTTTGTTGGGATACGATGAATTGTGAGTTTATGATTAGATTATTCAAGAGAAATATTTGAGTCTTCTCTGAACTCTTTTATGCATGATTGTTATAGCTTTGTATTTCTCTTCGATCTATCGATTTGGTTTGGCCAACTAGATTGGTTTATCTTGCAATGGGAGAGGTGCTTTGTGATGGGTTCAATCTTGCGGTGCTCAATCCCAGTGACAGAAAGGGACATGACACGTATTTGTATTGTTGCCATTAAGAATAAAAAGATGGGGTTTAATCATATTGCTTGAGTTTACTTTGTCTACATCATGTCATCTTGCTTAAGGCGTTACTCTGTTTTATACTTAATACCCTAGATGCATGCTGGATAGCGGTCGATGGGTGGAGTAATAGTAGTAGATGCACGCAGGAGTCGGTCTACTTGTCTCGGACGTGATGCCTATATACATGATCATTGCCATGAATCCGTCATAATTATTTGCTTTTCTATGAATTGCCCAACAGTAATTTGTTTACCCACCGTATGCTATGTGTTCGAGAGAGAAGCCTCTAGTGAAAACTATGGCCCCCGGGTCTACTTTTATCATATATTAAAATCCAAAAATACTTTGCTGCAATTTATTTACTTTTATTTTATTTAGTATTTTACTTTATCTATCTATCACTATCAGAATTAATCCTTGCAAATAACCGCTAAGAGGATTGACAACCCTCTTATTTGCGTTGGGTGCAAGTGTTTGCTTTTGTGTGTGTAGGTGCTACTAACGAGGTTCTGTGTGGTTCTCCGACTGGATTGATAACCTTGGTTCTTAACTGAGGAAAATACTTATCTCTACTATATTGCATCATCCTCTCCTCTTCGGGGAAATACCAACGCAGTCTAGAAGTTGCATAGACCAACTCCTTCCTGCATCTACTACTATTACTCCACCCATCGTCCGCTATCCAGCATGCATCTAGGGTATTAAGTTAATGAAAACGGAGTAACGCCTTAAGCAAGATGACATGATGTAGACAAAGTAAGCCCAACCAATATGAATAAACCCGGTCGTTTTACCCTTAATGGCAACAATACAAATACATGTCTTGTCCCTTTCTGTCACTGGGATATATAACACCGCAAGATTGAACCCATTACAAAGCACCTCTCCCATTGAAGATAAATCTATCTAGTTGGCCAAACCAAACGGATAGATCGGAGAGAAATACAAAGCTATAATAATCATGCATAAAAGAATTCAGAAAAAAGACTCAAATATTTCTCATGAATAATCTGATCATAAACCCACAATTCATCGGATCCCAACAAACACACCACAAAAGAAGATTACATCGAATAAAACTCCAAGGAGATCGAGGAGAACATTGTATTGAAGATCAAAAGACAGAAGAAGCCACCTAGCTACTAGCTATGGACCCATAGGTCTGTGGTAAATTACTCACACACCATCGGAGGGGCAGCAAGGTTAATGTAGAAGCCCTCCGTGATCGATTCCCCCTCTGGCAGAGTGCCGGAAAAGGCCTCCAGATGAGATCACGGAAGAACAGAAGCTTGCGGTGGCGGAAAAGTTATTTTGTGGGGCCATCTATTGGTTTCCCAATATTTGAGAATTTATAGAAGTGGAATTAGGTCAAAAGGAGCCACGAGGGGCCCACAAGGCATCTTGGTGCGCCCCCCGGGGGCGTGTGGGGTTGCCTTGTCACCTCCTCGTGAAGCTTCCGGTCTCCTCCCGAAGCTTCTAGGGTCTCTTTTGTCCAGAAAAAAATCGTCAAAAAGTTTCGTAGCGTTTGAACTTCGTTTGGTACCGATTTTCTGAAAAATAAAAAACAAGCAGAAAACAACAACTGGCACTGGGCACTATGTTAATAGGTTAGTCCCAAAAAATGATATAAAATATCATATAATTGCATATAAAACATCCAAGATTGATACTATAATAGCATGGAACAATCAAAAATTATAGATACGTTGGAGACGTATCAGCGGCGACCAACGCTGCAAAGGACGACGTCGAGCACTGCTACTTGTAGACTGCGTTGGTATTTCCTCGAAGAGGAGAGGATGATGCAGTATAGTAGAGATAAGTATTTCCCTCAGTTAAGAACCAAGGTTATCAATCCAGTAGGAGAACCAAGCAAAATCCCGTTAAGCGCACCTGCACACACAAAAGCAAATACTTGGACCCAACGCAAATAAGAGGGTTGTCAATCCTCTTAGCGGTTATTTGTAAGGATTAATTCTGATAGTGATAGATAGATAAAGTAAAATACTAAATAAAATAAAAGTAAATAAATTGCAGGAAGATATTTTTAGGTTTTTTATATATGATAATGTAGACCCGGGGGCCATAGTTTTCACTAGAGGCTTCTCTCTCGAACACATAGCATACGGTGGGTAAACAAATTACTGTTGGGCAATTGATAGAAAAGCAAATAATTATGACGGATTCATGGCAATGATCATGTATATAGGCATCACGTCCGAGACAAGTAGACCGACTCCTGCCTGCATGTAACACCCCTGTGTAATGAGCTACAGTGATCCTTAATGATTATGCTAAGTCACCTTGATTTGCAATGCTTGATCACATTGGATTCATATCTCATTTCAAATTCCACCACTGAAATCAATTCAAATTGCAAGTGAAATTTAAAGTTGCACAAAAGTTGTTGCAAAATAGTTCATCATTTAGCAAATATTCCATAACAATTATTTGTTAAGAAAAACAACATCATTTATTTGCTAAAATGGGCTATAGCAATTAAAACAGTGCCAAATCAGCATTTTTAAATGCCTTTTCATTTGTGAAAAATTCAAATGAATCCAATTGCCTCCCAAACTTTTTGTGGCAGTGCCAAATAATGCAATATATTTATGTGGCAAGTTTCACATTTTACAAAAATCATTTGATGGCAAAACTAAATGCAAAACAGTAGAGAAATAAAGAAAATAGAGAATTAAAAGAAATAAAAGAAGAAAGGCCACTGTGCACTGGGCCTTAGTGCACAGTGCCTGGCCAGCCGGTCCAGCCCACTCCCGTTGTCTCCCTCCTCTCTCTCCTCCCCGTGTCGGCACTGCACGCGCGCGGCCGACGCCGAGCGCCGTCGCCGCCGAACCAGCTCGCCGCTCCGCGTCACTACAGGCGTCGGGAGGGGATAAGAACGCCGCGCTGGCCCTCGGGGACACCCCCAATCTTCATCCTCCCCTTTTCATCGCTCGCCTCCTTCTCCTCAACCTCTCCCGAGCGTCGTCGTTGCCATGGCTCCATCCTAGCGCGACCATCGAGCTCCTCCCATCGCCTCACCGTGTCCACAAGGACCGCCGCTGACCGCTTCTTCCTCTACGTCAACGCACGCGAGCCGGGGAGCACCCCATCGCCGGATCGCCGTCATCGTCTGCCTCGGGTCACCGCCGCTCTAAGCCGTCGATCTGCTCCACCCCTGCGCTCCCGATCACCCAAAAGGCCTCCGTGAGCCTTCTCGGTGAGCTCCGCATCTCCCCTTACTCTAGCTGGCTCGGATTCGAGCTAGAACTAGCCGTCCCCATTCCCGAGCTCCGGCCACCGCCATGGCCGGCGAGCATCGCGCTCCCGTGCTCCTCCGCTCGAACCAGTGGCGCCGTCGTGCTCCTGGTGCTCCCTAGATGCCGCCTAGATGCTTAGATGGGTCGCTGGAGCCCCGCATTGTCATCCCCGTGGAGCTCCCGAAAGCGCCGCTGCCTGCCGTCGTCGTAGCGCTCAGCTCCGGCCACCCCTGCTTGCGAAACCACCATGAATGGATGCGGCTCACTCCGCTCTCTCGAATGCTGTAAACCACGCGTCAAACGGAGCCCTATGCTCGTTTTCCGGCCAACTCATGCGCGGATCCGCCGCGGAAAATGGTCGCCGGTGTTACTCCGGTCACCGGTGCTGACCTGGCCGCCACGTGGCCCTCCCTTGTGTCGCTGCCAGCGGGTCCCAAGGCCCCGTTGACCGAGTCAACCGTGCTGACTGGGCTCCCCCAGTCACTGATGTGTGGGACCCCCTGGGCCCCGTTGACCAGTCAACGGGTCAACGTTGACTGCTGACTGGGCAGTCAACGGGGCCCACTGTCAGCCTCTGGTGCACTGCTGGGTGCACTGGACCGGGTGCACCTAGCATTTTCATGTGTATTTTCGAAATTGATTTAATTTCCAGAAATTTCAGAAAATGTTTAAAACTTTGAAAAATCATATAAAATAATCCGTAACTCGGATGAAAATAATTTATATATGAAAAATGATCAGAAAAATAAGACGAATCTGAATATGCTATCCACATACCTATCACATGCCTCCAATGCTGCAAACATCGAACCTTCCCCTCCGGATCGTCTGTCCGATAATTGCCTAAAGCCGGGAAAATATTCCCAGATATTTTCCCGCTCCGCCTATAACACTTAGCACTACGTTAGGTCACCCCCAGCACAACGTATTGCCCTGTCATGCCTTGTGATGCATTTGTTTGCTCTGTATTTATTGTTTCTTCCCCCTCTTCTCTCTAGTAGACCCCAAGACCGACGCTGACGCCGCTGGTTATGACTACGCCGAAGACGACCAGCCCTTTTCAGTAGAGCTTCCAGGCAAGCAAAACCCCCTTGATTATTCCTATATCGCCCATTCTTTCTCTCTCGTGCTTGCATTAGATTTTGCTACTATGTTCTATAGCTCCTATTCTGATGCACAACCTGTTTTTGTAACCTGCTGTTGATACTTTACCTGTTGTCCCAAATGCTTAGTATAGGCTGATTAGTGATCCATCAGTGGCCCCACACCCTTGTCCGTGTTGCCATGCTTTGCTTCCGGATGCTTCGATCAACGTGGTCGACGTGCAGAGACCGACACATCACCGCACACCCCCTTAGTTGTACGACTCTGCAGAGCTACTATCGAGTGCCGAGGGTGATACCTCCTACCTCACTCCTGATGATATCTCTATAGCGTAGCTAGTCGGTTGTGGGTTACCGAGGGTGATTCCTCTTTCACCACCTCCGATGATGCCTTTGTCGTGTAACCCCTCAAGTGTGAACCCATCGAGGGTGATTCCTCCAAGTTCACCTTGATGGTTACATCGAGTGGGAATCCATCGAGGGTGATTCCTTGGATTTCCCCCTTGATGTTACGGACACACTGTTACCTTACACTGTTCCCCATTTACTATTACTGCGGGATTGAAGGGACAGGCGGTAGCACCCTGGTAGAGGTGGACCTGAGTTCCCGACAGTCTTTTGTGAAGTCGGGTTGACCAGGAGGGTACCCGCGAGATAATTACGCGGCACGGCCGGGCAGACAGAGACCGCCCTAGAGAGGGATGGGCCTGGCCCTTGCTGTAAGTCTACGAGATGGGGCGACAGGATCACTGATCGTCACCGCGAGCTCCCAATACACTAACGGTTTGGATATATGATCTGAGTAGGCCTCTGGCCTTTTCGCACTAACCACCACGCGAGAATAAGTATGGGCACTCGGCGTCGTACGATTCTCTCGAAAGCTTTGTCAGACGTCCAGTTCAGCATTGTGGCCGGGTCGGATCCACCCTGCGCACAATGACCCGTAGTGCAAAGGGCGATGGGCCCAAGACCCCTGATGTGGCACCCCGGCTCAGAGGACCGGTTTACCTTGTGTTCCCAACCCAGAGATCATGTCTTCTGGAAACACACAACAACTTGGAACAGAACATAACTGATCTTTATTGATATGATACAGGTACAAGCTTGGATATTACATAGGATAGTGAGGCCAGGAGCACTACTCGTGCTATGACAGTATCTACATTATTTATGAAACATCTCAAGGGCCTCATTACTAGTGGGAATTACTACGGCGTAGCGGAACATCGGGTGAGACACTCCATCCCATAGGGACACTGCTGGGACACAACCTAGTTAGCGTAGCACGAACCATCGGGATCTCCACCCTCGGCTTCTCCTGCATCTGGCATGATACACCAGGTGAGTACTTGGAATGTGCTCGCAAGCTCACAACAACCAAAACAGTGCAGCAAACAACATTATGGCAGTGATAGGGATAAATACTTAGGAAACAGGCATACTTTAAGATGCTCGACTTACTGTTACTGATTATCAACTTACTCTCCTTCGGGTTCACACCATGACTCCCGGAGTACTCATGACCCATCGGTCACTTCTGAGCATAAGACAAGTTCTTCCATCATTATTACTGTTGACCATACAGTGTGACCTAGTGCGGACGGTGTTCAATACCGTGGATGTGGCTATTCGAATAGATTCTTACACTCTGCAGAGGTTGCGCACTTTACCCACACCATGGACATTCGTCCAACGAAACTTGCCTAACCTGTGACCCTTCTATCATACCACCGACAATCATTCCACGTCTGAGTCATACCCTGGGTGGCCCCTGTGTCACTCCTGACACCTGCCGCCATCGTGGCCAAACTAAACTATCCCAAACGGGGACGCCGGCAAATAACTTCACTTGGGCTCAAAAGGTTATCGTCGTCTACCTGATCCGGGTAGCACGCAGGCATAACCTTCCCTCTTTGGTGGTACCGGTAAAAGAGCACGAGGTTAGACCAAGTCAAGGCCATCCCATTCCGGCAGATGTGGCTGCACGGGTAAGTCCGGGTCTGTGGCACTTGATCAACCTTCAAATTTATATTTTAGAGAATAGCATAACATGCATCAGACATAGTTATCTTATCACACTTGCTAGTGTTTGCCATGACATAAAACAATATGAGCTAGGTCATTTTTATCTTTAATTAAATTAATGCAAAAGAATTCAACATAGAGCCAACACTATTGTAATGCCTTATGCAATGGATGATGTGACTTGCCTTGCTGAAGTGGGGTGTCAACAAACTACTGGTCTTCAACACCAAAGCAATTTCCTTCTAAAAATATTTTTAAATGGCAAAAGAAAATGTCACATAAAGCATTTCTGTTGGTCAAAAATTCTGTACATACTGTAAAAATACCAAATTTTGCCAGAAAATAAAGGAGCTCAAGACAAAACTGTTGCAAAAAGATTCAATTGATTTGGACTTGTGGTTTAAAAGTAATGGCTGGTCAAAGTTGCTGGTCAAAACTGAAATTTAAACAGAAAATAGAAAATCCTCTAGCGGGTCATGTCGAAGGCGTAAAGTGGAGGGGCGCCTCCACTTACCGCTTCGGCCGCGGGCCTGGGTCGCTGGCAGGTGGGGTCCTCGGGCAGGTTTAAAAGGAGAGAATGGGGAACAGAGAGAGGGCGGCTCACCGGCGATGGTTGCCGGCGATAGAGACGGCGGCGAGGTCAGGAGACGGTGGGGATGGATCGAGAGGACGATGGCGGTTCTCCCTATACCCGTAGCTCCTCCGGAGGTGGTCGGACAGCGTCGCCCCCTTCCTCTCCGGCGGCGGCTAGCTTCGATGGTCATCGAAAACAATGATTCCGACGGTACCTCAGCTAGGGGAAGGGTCAGGAAGGACTAGGGAGACTTGCTGGACTCGACGGTGGGCTTAGGTGAGGCTGGAGTGGGGTGGAGCTGGCTAGCGAGGGAGGTGGGTCAGGCGGCGGAGTTGCGGCCGGAGTTGAGGGAGACGAGCTCCCAGCCCTCACTGGGGCACTCTGGAGGCGATTGGGTGATGGTGGAGTGGAGTGGTGAGGGGAGGAGAGGCCGGGCGGGGCCTTTTATAGGCGAACGGGAGGTGGCCGAGCCGATCGGCACCACGAAGATGCTGCCGGAGCAACGACGGCGAGGTGGCTGTAGCGGAGTGAGGCGAGGCGATGGAGGAGGCCAGTGGAGTTAATGCGACGCGATAGCTCGGCGAGGGGAAGAGGACAGCCATCGCGGCCACAGTTTCAGCACGGGCGCAACAGTGGCGGCGTTCGGTGGCGGCCGGCGAGGGGGAAGGCTCTGGAGGGTCCAGGTGGACGGCGGCGACGATGTCGGCATGAATGGACAAAGTACGGTGACGCGGGTGTCTCGCTCCGACGAGACCCGAGCCTGGCGGCGCCCAGAGCGTGCGTTTGGCAGCGCTAGCCGCGTGGTCACCACGTGCACTGGTGCACGCAGTGCGAGCTGGCCCGCCAAACCTTGTCCATTGTGTTGACCTGAGCTCAAACAGTATGCCCATTGACACGGGTAGGGCTAGGGATGGCTCAGTCTGTTCGAGTTCATCCAGAACAGGTTCTGGATAGGAACTTGGGAGGGTTTCAGAGAGAAGATAAGTTGGATCTAGAGGCAAGAGAGATGTCTGGGGTGTTCTAGGTTGGAAGGACTACTTGCTGGAGAAGTTTAAGAATTTTTTGCAAAGTTTTGAGCATAGTTCATGTACAAACCAAAATCTGGTCTAGAAACTTGCTGAGGATGTTGCACTCACATGGATAGGCCCCTTGATATGAAATTTGGTATTTGAGGTTTATTTGGTGGTGATAAGATGCTATAAAAATTACAGAGCCAATGGACACTTCTAGCTAGTACTTCCTTCACAAAGTCTTGAAATGACCAGAGGCTTGTCAGAATCATTTTGCTGAAAAATTGAACTGGGCTAAGGGATATTTTTGGATATTGTGGAAAGATATGGCTCCTAGTATCCCAGGGATTAATTTGGGAATTTTTTGAGTCATGAAGATATAGGTTGCTTCACAAAGGGCCAATTCTGCCCAGAGGGTGAAAGGAATTTTCTGGGCAAAATTTTGTACTAGACAATGAAATATTTTTGGGTATTGTGGGATTAGATGATGTCAAGAAGGTGTGGTATTAATTTGGGAAATTTCTGATCAGCAGAGCTATAGGTTGCTTCACAACCCATAGTGAAAACAAGCATTTCCAAAGGAGAAAATGAATTATTTTAGAAGGATAAAATTTAGGGTTTGGTCCAGAGGGTGTGAGACAAAATATTTGCAAGGTGTTGAGGGTGTTGGATCACTTAGAAAGAAATTCAAGGAACCCTCAAGTCCAAAGTCAATGAACTATTTTGAAATTCATCCAAAAAGCAAATGAAACCAGAAAAATATTTGGAAAGAAAAAGTGGCCAAAACCAGGGTGTCACAAACCTACCCCCCTTAGGATGAATCTCGTCCTCAAGATTCGGTTGCTCAGGGAACAAATACGGATATGTTGATCTCAGAAAATCCTCTCTTTCTCAGGTAGCCTCTTCTTCGGTATGGTGATCCCACAGTACCTTGTAAAACCTGATTACCTTACTCCTAGTGGTTCTTTCCATCTCATCCAGGATTCTGACAGGCTTTTCCTCATAGGTCAGATCCCTGGTTAACTCTAGTTCACTCATGTCTGCCTGTTTGATCGGAGGTGGTATGCATTTTCTTAGCTGTGATATGTGAAAGACATCGTGAACCTCGGACAATTCTGGCGGTAGCTCTAGTTGGTAGGCTACCCTGCTTTTTCTAGCAATCACTGGAAAGGGACCGATATATCTGGGTGCAAGTTTTCCTCGAGTATGAAACCTTTTTACCCCTTTCATGGGAGTTACTTGGAGGTAAGCATACTCTCCGGGCTCAAAAGTTACTTCCCGGTGTTTAGGGTCATAGTAGCTCTTTTGACGGGACTTGGCTGCTCAAAGACGCTCTTGAATTTCCTTAACTTGCTTCTCAGCCTCGAGCATCAAATCTGTGCCAAAGATACGGCTGTCTCCTGTCTGTGACCAATTTATGGGGGTGCAACATTTACGCCCATACAGTGCTTCAAACGACGACATTTTGAGACTTGCTTGATAACTGTTGTTGTAGGACAATTCCGCATAGGGTAGACTATCCTCCCACTTGGATCCATAGGTGAGGGCACAAGACCGAAGCATATCTTCCAATACCTGGTTCACTCGTTCGGTCTGCCCGCCCGTCTGTGGGTGATATGCCGTGCTATGCTTCAACACGGTTCCCAGGGCTTGGTGCAAATGTAGCCAGAATGCTGAAGTGAACAAGGATCCTCTATCAGATGTGATGGACTTGGGTACTCCATGAAGGCTGACGATCCGGGACATATAGAGCTGCGCGAGCTGGTCAGCCCTAAAGGTGGTCTTTACTGGAATAAAGTGAGCCACTTTGGTGAGTATATCCACGATAACCCAAATGGCATCATGGCCTCTTGTTGACTTGGGTAACCCAACGATAAAGTCCATGCATATGTCGTCCCATTTCCATTGGGGAACCTGTAAGGGTTGCAGCAATCCAGCTGGTTTCTGGTGCTCAGCCTTAACCTTATTGCATACATCGCAACATGCAACGTAGTAGGCGATGTCTCTTCGCATTCCTGGCCACCAGAAAGTTTCCTTTAGGTCCTGGTACATTTTTGTTCCTCCCGGGTGAATGGAATATGCGGATTCATGTGCCTCTTGTAATATTTGTTGTCTCAGGTTTTCTTGATCAGGTACGCATATTCGGTTTTCAAACCATAATGTTCCCTGATCGTCAATACGGAAGGACTTGGCCTTTCCTTGTTGTATGTTCTCCTTGATCCCTTGTATGCTCCTGTTTGCTTTCTGAGCTTCTTTAATTTCCTCCACAAGTGTTGGAGTGATTTCCAACATATCCGGGTTAATCGGACCACTAAGTACCAAGTTAAGCTTGGCAAACTCTTCTTGTAACCTCGGATGGATACCTTCAGTTATTGCATTCACCATACTTGGTTTCCTGCTGAGGGCATCTACGACCACGTTGGCTTTTCCCAGATGATAATTGATCCCAAGGTCATAGTCCTTGACTAGTTCAAGCCATCTTCTTTGTCTGAGGTTGAGATCGGGTAGTTTGAAAATATACTTGAGACTCTTGTGGTCCGTGTATATTTCACATCGCTGCCCAATGAGATAATGTCTCCAAATTTTTAAGGCGTGAACCACGGCTGCTAGCTCTAGGTCATGGGTGGGGTAATTCTCTTCATGGGGTCGTAGCTGTCTGGATGCATACGCTACAACCTTTCCTTCCTGCATTAATACGCAGCCAATTCCATGCCTGGAAGCGTCACGGTATATGTCAAAGCTCTTGTGGATATCCGGAAGAATTAGGATAGGGGATGTGGTTAGCCTCGTCTTTAGCTCCATAAAACTGCTATCACATTCCTCCGTCCAAACAAATTTGTGATTCTTCTTCAACAATTATGTCAGCGGCTTGGCTATCTTAGAGAAGCCTTCAATAAAACGACGGTAGTAGCCTGCCAATCCCAGGAAACTGCGAACTTCTGTTACCGTAGCTGGTGTCTTCCAGTTTAATACAGCAGTCACTTTGCTGGGGTCGACGGCCACACCTTGTTCCGACAGAATGTGCCCCAGAAATCCCACCTCTCTTAGCCAAAATTCACACTTGCTGAACTTGGCGTACAAGCGGTGGGTCCTTAATCTCTCCAGAACAGCACGGAGGTGTTGTTTGTGCTCCTCTTCATCTTTGGAGTATATAAGGATATCATCGATGAACACTACCACAAACTTGTCCAGAAAGTCCATGAAGACTTTGTTCATCATGCTCATGAAATAAGCTGGAGCATTGGTCAGCCCAAACGACATGACTGTAAACTCATACAGACCATATCGTGTGGTGAAGGCTGTCTTGGGGATATCCTCTTTCCTAATTTTTAGCTGGTGATATCCTGTTCGGAGGTCAATCTTGGAAAATACCCAGGCCCCGTTTAATTGGTCGAACAAATCATCAATGTGGGGAAGTGGGTACTTATTTTTAATAGTGACCTCATTCAGCGGGCGATAGTCCACGTACATTCGTAGACTACCATCCTTCTTCTTAACAAACAGCACGGGTGATCCCCACGGCGAGATGCTTGGGCGAATATACCCTTTCTGTAGCAGTTCATCCAGCTGCTTCTTCAATTCTACCAGCTCTGTGGATGGCATGCGGTAGTACTTCTTGTATATTGGAGCGGTTTTAGGAATAACATCAATAGCAAACTCCAGTTCCCGGTCAGGTGGCATTCCTGGTAGTTCCTTAGGGAACACGTCCGGAAATTCACTGACTACCAGAATCAAGTTCATATCTGTAGCGGTGGTCTTGAATGCCATTCCTTTCTTTGACAGCATTCTGCTAGCGGTAAACTGAACTGTTTGTCCTGCTGGGTTAACCAATGTTACTGTCCTGGTGGCGCAGTTGATGCAGACCTGGTGCAGTGTCAACCAATCCATCCCCAGTATTATGTCCAGTCCAGGGGATTCAATGGCGATAAGGGTGGCTGGAAACTTAACTCCATGTATCAGGATTTCCAGGTCCTTATATATGACATTTGTTCTGAGCATGGAGCCAGGGGATTGTACCACCATGATTTTGTCCAAAAGAGAAGGAGGAAATTTGTGTATGGTGGCAAAACTCTGTGAAATAAACGAATGGGAAGCCCTGGAATCAAATAAGATTACTGCAGGTATGTCGTTAATAGAGAACATACCGAGGACCATGTCTGGTGCTTCGCAGGCTTCCTCAGCAGAGATATGATGGACTTGGCTGCGTCGGAAGTCCTGATTGGGGCGGCGTCCAATATTGTTGACTTGTGGCTTGAAGTCGGATTGTGACTTCCCGACCCTTGTAGGGCATTGCTTGGAATAATGCCCTCCTTGACCACAAGTGAAACAAGTGTTGTTGCGTCGGCAGTCTTCCAGCACTGGCTGCTTGCCATAGGTCTTGTCCTGGTTACCTGGCTTGTTGTTATTGTTGCCACTGTTCCAGGTAGGCTTGTACTCAGGCTGAACCGGTTGCCAGATACGTGGCTTCTGCGTACACTACTCGCGGTTGTCCTTCTTAGGTTCAAACTTACGCTCGCGGTCCTCATATCCTGACTTATGCTCCCGTTCAGCAATGAAAGCTTTGTTTACCAGGGTCTGAAAGTCAGGAAAATACATCATACAGAGCTGACAACAGAGGGTATGGTTGAGTTCTCCTAGGAATCGATCTATCTTCCTTTCTTCTGTGGACACATCGTGGGTGGAGTACCGTGCCAGGTTATTGTTCAGGTACTCACCAACTGTCATGTTTCCTTGAGTAAGAGCAAGGAATTCCCTTTGCTTTACCTCAATTATCCAGTGGGAATATGGTACCTTCGGAACACCTCCTTAAATTTCTCCCAGGTAATATTTTCTTCAGAAGGCCATACAGTTTTTGCATTATCCCACCATATGGCTGCCGGCCCTTCCAAGTAGTGAGTAACAAAAGGAACCTTGTCCGACTCATCATAGCGAGCTATTTCCAACTTCTTCTCCATGGTCCTCAGCTAGTCATCAGCTTCAATTGGATCAACAGCTTGGCTGAAATTGGGTGGCTTAGTACGCTGAAAATCAGACAGCTTGGAGTGCGTCCCATTTTTCTGACTCTGTCCTACCATGGTTTGCATACTCCTCAAAAATTCCATGAGATCCTGATTTCTTTTCTCCTCAAACATTCTCATAATCTGATCAGTGGTCGGTGGTTGTGGTGGTGGAGGTGGCAAATCTTCTGGTGGTTGTCCTGCTTGTCTGGCGGATCGACGAACCGGAGTTCCATCGCCGCCTTGATTACTACACCTCTTCATCCTATATCCGTTTCCATTGCAAAATACCGAATCGATGAGCAACATCCATAAGGGAAACACAACAATGTGACACCAAGAAAACAAAATCAGAGAAAAACGAAATGAGCAACATAATTATACAAGGCAACCCATCATCATACATGGCAAACTAGTAGAGGGTAGCATAGCTGGTACTACTCATACGGTAGCTGACATATGCAAAGATGCTATGATGCACACACATACTAAAACTCAAACATCCACTCTAGTGACGCGGATGGCACGGACACTGGCAGACTGAAGACTCCTCGTCATCTGATTCCGCCTCGAAATCGGAACTGATGATGTGAATCATGTCCTCCGGAACAAAGGAAACAGGGCGACGCTGACAGGAAGGTTCTCCCGTTGAGGGAGAAGAAGCACGACGCCTCAGCATCGGAGCAGCTGGAGTGGCTAGCAGCGAAGCCCACTCTAGCTGGGGACTCACGTCGGATACCAGACGAAGTGCCTGGCGGTCCGAACGAGCTAGAAGGAGCCTCAGGCACGAATGAAGGTGGAATAGGCGGTGTATGCATAGGTGAAAACACAGGGGAAGGAGGAGGCTGTGCTGCAGTGGCATCTGCAAGTGCCTCTCGGGCTCGAGACAGCTCCTCAGCCAGGGAGGTGATCATACGATAACTGGCGTTCAGATAACGGGATAAAACACCAGTCGCTCGATCACTCGTCGGATCAACAGGCGCAAAAAGGACTCGCCCTATCGTAGGCGACAGGGTGGGGTAGTGAAAGAAACCTGGATGTGTCTGCATCTCGACCTCATGGAAGTGCAAGTCAGTGAGAGCCTCCATAGCAGCAAACTGAATCGCCAGATCGGGGGTAGAAGCAGTTCCGCCCTTGGAAGAGCGAGAATAGCTGCCGATCTCCGAACTCGTAGTAAGGAAGGCCTCAGTGTGATACTCGTACATTGAACCCGCGAGCTTCTCTCAGAACACCTGATATACTGGATCTTCGCCATTGGGATAAAGCCAAAGCCAGACGCTGCGAAGTAACACCGGAAAAGTGAACGGTGTCGGCTCATGGTTGTAGTGGTACGGAACTGGTGCCATCTACACTCATAAGACCAGCGGTTAGCACAACAATAAAACTAGATGCATGCCATGCAACAAACAAATGCAGCAAGCAAAACACACACCAAGACTCTAGACTAATCGGGACTCTAGCACGAGGTTAACTAGGGTGTCCTACAGTCAGCACGGCTCTGATACCAAGCGTTGTGGCACCCCGGCTCAGAGGACCGGTTTACCTTGTGTTCCCAACCCAGAGATCATGTCTTCTGGAAACACACAACAACTTGGAACAGAACTGAACTGATCTTTATTGATATGATACAGGTACAAGCTTGGAAATTACATAAGATAGTGAGGCCAGGAGCACTACTCGTGCTATGACAGTATCTACATTATTTATGAAACATCTCGAGGTCCTCATTACTAGTGGGAATTACTACGGCGTAGCGGAACATCGGGTGAGACACTCCATCCCATAGGGACACTGCTGGGACACAACCTAGTTAGCGTAGCACGAACCATCGGGATCTCCACCCTCGGCTTCTCCTGCATCTGGCATGATACGCCAGGTGAGTACTTGGAATGTACTCGCAAGCTCACAACAACCAAAACAGTGCAGCAAACAACAGTATGGCAGTCATTGGGATAAATACTTAGGAAACAGGCATACTTTAAGATGCTCGACTTACTGTTACTGATTATCAACTTACTCTCCTCCGGGTTCACACCATGACTCCCGGAGCACTCATGACCCATCGGTCACTTCTGAGCATAAGACAAGTTCTTCCATCATTATTACTGTTAACCATACAGTGTGACCTAGTGCGAACAGTGTCCAATACCGTGGACGCGGCTATTCGAATAGATTCTTACACTCTGCAGAGGTTGCGCACTTAACCCACACCATGGACATTCGTCCAACGAAACTTCCCTAACCTGTGACCCTTCTTTCGTACCACCGACAATCATTACCCGTCTGAGTCATGCCCTGGGTGGCCCCTGTGTCACTCCTGACACCTGCCGCCGTCGTGGCCAAACTAAACTGTCCCAAACAGGGACGCCGACAAATAACTTAACTTGGGCTCACAAGGTTATCGTCGTCTACCTGATCAGGGTAGCACGCACGCATAACCTTCCCTCTTTGGTGGTACCGGTAAAAGAGCACGAGGTTAGACCAAGTAAAGGCCGTCCCATTCCGGCAGATGTGGCTGCACGGGTAAGTCCGGGTCGGTGGCACTTGATCAACCTTCAAATTTATATTTTAGAGAATAACATAACATGCATCAGACATAGTTATCTTATCACACTTGCTAGTGTTTGCCACGACATAAAACAATATGAGCTAGGTCATTTTTATCTTTAATTAAATTAATGCAAAATAATTCAACATAGAGCCAACACTATTGTAATGCCTTATGCAATGGATGATGTGGCTTGCCTTGCTGAAGTGGGGTGTCAACAAACTCCTGGTCTTCAACACCAAAGCAATTTCCTTCTGAAAATATTTTTAAATGGCAAAAGAAAATGTCACATAAAGCATTTCTGTTGGTCAAAAATTCTGTACATACTGTAAAAATACCAAATTTTGCCAGAAAATAAAGGAGCTCAAGACAAAACTGTTGCAAAAAGATTCAATTGATTTGGACTTGTGGTTTAAAAGTAATGGCTGGTCAAAGTTGCTAGTCAAAACTGAAATTTAAACAGAAAATAGAAAATCCTCCAGCGGGCCACGTCGAAGGCGTAAAGTGGAGGGGCGCCTCCACTTACCGCTTCGGCCGCGGGCCTGGGTCGCTGGCAGGTGGGGTCCTCGGGTAGGTTTAAAAGCAGAGAGAGGGGAACAAAGAGAGGGCGGCTCACCGGCGATGGTTGCCAGCGATAGAGACGACGACGAGGTCAGGAGACGGTGGGGATGGATTGAGCGGACGACGGCGGTTCTCCTTGTACCCATAGCTCCTTCGGAGGTGGTCGGACGGCATCGCCCCTTCCTCTCCGGCGGCGGCTAGCTTCCGTGGTCGTCGGAAACAACGATTCCGGCAGTACCTCGGCTAGGGGAAGGGTCGGGAAGGACCAGGGAGACTTGCTGGACTCGACAGTGGGCTTCGGTGAGGCTGGAGTGGGGTGGAGCTGGCTGGCGAGGGAGGTGGGTCAGGCGGCGGAGTTGCGGCCGGAGCTGAGGGTGACGAGCTCCCAGCCCTCACTGGGGCGCTCTGGAGGCGATTGGGTGATGGTGGAGTGGAGTGGTGAGGGGAGGAGAGGCCGGGCGGGGCCTTTTATAGGCGAACGGGAGGTGGCCGAGCCGATCGGCGCCACGGAGATGCTGCCGGAGCAAGGACAGCGAGGTGGCTGTCGCTGAGTGAGGCGAGGTGATGGAGGAGGCCAGTGGAGTTAATGCGACACGATAGCTTGGAGAGGGGAAGAGGACAGCCAGCGCGGCCACAGTGGCAGCACGGGCGCAACAGTGGCGGCGTTCGGTGGCGGCCGGCGAGAGCGCCACCGGCGAGGGGGAAGGCTCTGGAGGGTCCAGGTGGACGGCAGCGATGATGTCGACACGAATGGGCAAAGTACGGTGACGCGTGTGTCTCGCTCCGATGAGACCCGAGCCTGGCGGCGCCCAGAGCGCGCGTTTGGCAGCGCTGGCCGCGTGGTCACTACGTGCACTGGCGCACGCGGTGCGAGCTGGCCTGCCAAACCTTGTCCATTGCGTCGACCTGAGCTCAAACAGTATGCCCTTGACACGGGTAGGGCTAGGGATGGCTCAATCTATTCGAGTTCATCCAGAATAGGTTCTGGTTAGGAACTTGGGAGGGTTTCAGAGAGAAGATGAGTTGGATCTAGAGGCAAGGGAGATGTCTGGGGTGTTCTAGGTTGGAAGGACTACTTGCTGGAGAAGTTTAAGAAATTTTTGCAAAGTGTTGAGCATAGTTCATGTACAAACCACAATCTGGTCCAGAAACTTGCTGAGGATGTTGCACTCACATGGATATGCCCCTTGAGATGAAATTTGGTATTTGAGGTTTATTTGGTGGTGATAAGATGCTATAAAAATTACAGAGCCAATGGACACTTCTAGCTAGTACTTCCTTCACAAAGTCTTGAAATGACCAGAGGCTTGTTAGAATCATTTTGCTGAAAAATTGAATTGGGCTAAGGGATATTTTTGGATATTGTGGAAAGATATGGCTCCTAGTATCCCAGGGATTAATTTGGGAATTTTTTGAATCATGAAGATATAGGTTGCTTCACAAAGGGCCAATTCTGCCCAGAGGGTGAAAGGAATTTTCTGGGCAAACTTTTGTACTAGACAATGAAATATTTTTGGGTATTGTGGGAGTAGATGATGTCAAGAAGGTGTGTTATTAATTTGGGAAATTTTTGATCAGCAGAGCTATAGGTTGCTTCACAACCCATAGTGAAAACAAGCATTTCCAAAGGAGAAAATGAATTATTTTAGAAGGATAAAATTTAGGGTTTGGTCCAGAGGGTGTGAGACAAAATATTGGCAAGGTGTTGAGGGTGTTGGATCAATTAGAAAGAAATTCAAAGAACCCTCAAGTCCAAAGTCAATGAACTATTTTGAAATTCATCCAAAAAGCAAATGAAACCAGAAAAAAATTTGCAAAGAAAAAGTGGCCAAAACCAGGGTGTCAAACCTGAGCGCTTAGGATGTAGACCGGCGGGGACCTCTCTGCGGAGCCTAGGTAGGACTACGTCGTGTCGATCAGCCGAGGCCGGGCATGACCAGGAAAAGTGTGTCCGGCCAGAGTTAATCGAGCGTGTTGGGTAAGTTGGTGCACCCCTACAGGGAAGTATATCTATTCGAATAGCCGTGTCCATGGTAACGGACGCTCGGAGAGTATCCCGATCTACTACAACTAGAACTAGATACTTGTGGTGCTTAATAATATGTTGGCTCCAGGATCGCTTTCTCGCAGGGAGTCGAGGAAGGATCTCTGGGCGTTGCTACTACTTACTTAGTACTTTATAATATGCTAATCTGCACTCTTCTAATGATGCAAGATGCTGCAAGATGCTAGTCTTTGTTAGGCTAGGCCTTCCCCTCTATTCTGGCATTTCTGCAGTATAGTCCACAGATACAGCCCCTTCCCTTTGATACCGATGCATACTTAGCATAGATCTGATGTAAGTCTTGCGAGTACTTTGGATGAGTACTCACGGTTGCTTTGCTACCTTTTTCCCCCTACCCTATTGCTGCGATCAGATGACGGAGCCCCAGAGCTAGTTGATCCCATCGATGACTACCACTACCCCGATGGAGCCTACTACTACGTGGAGACCGGCGACCAGGAGTAGTTCGGAGGCTCCCAGGCAGGAGGCCTGCGCCTTTTCGATCTAGTTGTCGTTGTTTTGCTCATCCTTCTTAAGGCAACCTTGTCTAATTATGTTTGTACCCAGATATTGTTGCTTCCGCTAACGGTTGTACTCGAGCTTATGTATTCGAGCCCTCGAGGCCCCTGGCTTGTAATATAAAGCTTGTATTTTTTTTTTGTGTCTAGAGTTGTGTTGTGATACTTCCCGTGAGTCCCTGGGCTTGATCGTGCGCATTTGCGTGTATCATTAGTGCATGATTGAGTCGGGGGCGTCACAAGTTGGTATCAGAGCCGACTGCCTGTAGGAAGCCCCTTTCCAACTCCTTGGCCGAAGTTGAGTCTAGTCTTTGAAATACTATTTTACTAGCATTGTTGTGTGGCTTATGGGCCCACATCGCAAATGGATGGGATTAGGATCTTTTATTCCTCTTCCTTACTCTGGAACTCTGATCTCTCTTCTATTTGGGTTAAATTTTTTGCTAACTCTAACATTAGGTTCTCGTGTTCACATCCACCTGGAGAGCTGGAATACCTGCAGCTATTTCATTAAATGTCTGACACATCATACACATACTATCTTTTGACATCTTTGAACTCCTTGAGCTTAAGGAGGAAATCGATAAATCACTCCGCAAGGTTTCATTCGTCCAAGTTCCTCTGCTTGGGGAGCACCTTCTCTCTTTGTTCAGAAGAAGGATGGTACGAACCGGTTAGTCCAAGATTACCGACCTATCAACCAGGCAACAATTCAGAACAAATATCCGCTTCCTCGGATCAACGATCTGTATGATCAACTAGCTGGTTCCTCAGTATTCTCTAAACTCGGCTTAAGGTTGGGTTACCACCAGATCCGAGTTCGTGAAGAAGATATTCCCAAGACCGCTTTCGTTACTCGCTATGGCTCATACGAGTACACCGTCATGTCCTTTGGTTTAACTAATGCCCCAACAATGTTCTCCCGATTGATGAATTATATCTTCATGGAATACCTCGACAAGTTCGTCGTGGTTTATCTGGATGATATCCTTGTGTATTCCGAGAATAAAGAAGAACATGCTGAACATCTTCGGCTTGTACTGGAAAAGCTTCGAGAGCATCAGCTATATGCCAAATATTCCAAGTGTGAATTCTGGTTATCTGAAGTGACCTACCTTGGTCATGTGATTTCCAAGGATGGTATTGCTGTCAACCCTGAACGAGTTCAGGCTATTCTTGACTGGACTCCTCCAAAGGATGTTAAGCAAGTTAGGAGTTTTCTCAGACTTGCCAGCTATTGCCACCGCAGTTTTCTCACATCCACGATGTCTTCCATGTATCGCAACTTCGCCGTTGCTTCAAGGACCCGCACCGTGTAGTGGATCATGAGATGCTTGAATTACAAGATGATCTCTCCTGTAAGGAGTATCCGATCCGCATCCTTGACCAAGCTAAACATCGGACCCGTCAGAAGGCAATCAAGTTCCTTAAAGTGCAGTGGTCGAATCATACTGAAGATGAAGCCACTTGGGAACGTGAAGATCACCTACGGGAAGAATACCCCGATCTTTTCCCTTCTACCTCTTAATTCTCAGGACGAGAATTTATTTTAGAGGAGGAGAATTGTAACACCCCTGTGTAATGAGCTACAGTGATCCTTAATGATTATGCTAAGTCACCTTGATTTGCAATGCTTGATCACATTGGATTCATATCTCATTTCAAATTCCACCACTGAAATCAATTCAAATTGCAAGTGAAATTTAAAGTTGCACAAAAGTTGCTGCAAAATAGTTCATCATTTAGCAACTATTTCATAACAATTATTTGTTAAGAAAAACAACATCATTTATTTGCTAAAATGGGCTATAGCAATTAAAACAGTGCCAAATCAGCATTTTAAATGCCTTTTCGTTTGTGAAAATTTCAAATGAATCCAATTGCCTCCCAAACTTTTTGTGGCAGTGCCAAATAATGCAATATATTTATGTGGCAAGTTTCACATTTTACAAAAATCATTTGATGGCAAAACTAAATGCAAAACAGTAGAGAAATAAAGAAAATAGAGAATTAAAAGAAATAAAAGAAGAAAGGCCACTGTGCACCGGGCCTTAGTGCACAGTGCCTGGCCAACCGGCCTAGCCCACTCCCGTCGTCTCCCTCCTCTCTCTCCTCCCCGTGTCGGCACTGCACGCGCGCGGCCGACGCCGAGCGCCGTCGCCGCCGAACCAGCTCGCCGCTCCGCGTCGCTACAGGCGTCGGGAGGGGATAAGAACGCCGCGCTAGCCCTCGGGGACACCCCCAATCCTCATCCTCCCCTCTTCATCGCTCGCCTCCTTCTCCTCAACCTCTCCCGAGCGTCGTCGTCGCCATGGCTCTGTCCTAGCGCGGCCATCGAGCTCCTCCCGTCGCCTCACCGTGTCCACGAGGACTGCCGCTGACCGCTTCTTCCTCTACGTCAACGCACGTGAGCCGGGGAGCACCCCTTCGCCGGATCGCCGCCATCATCTGCCTCGGGTCACCGCCACTCCGAGCCATTGATCTGCTCCACCCCTGCGCTCCCGATCACCCAAAAGGCCTCCGTGAGCCTGCTCGGTGAGCTCCGCATCTCCCCTTCCTCTAGCTGGCTCACATTCGATCTAGAACTAGCCGTCCCCATTCCCGAGCTCCGGCCACCGCCATGGCCAGCGAGCATCGCGCTCCCGTGCTCCTCCGCTCGAACCAGTGGCGCCGTCATGCTCCTGGTGCTCCCTAGATGCCGCCTAGATGCTTAGATGGGTCGCTGGAGCCCCGCATTGCCGTCCCCGTGAAGCTCCCGAAAGCGCCGCCGCCTGTCGTCGTCGTCGTAGCACTTAGCTCCGGCCACCCCTGCTTGCAAAACCACCACCAAATCCAATCTAACTCTTGCGGTTATCTGACTACTCATCTCATAGCCATCGCACGGCTAATATTCACATCCCTGACATCATCTGATGTCCATGCATCCGCACTGCAAGTCTGACAAACCTTACTTTCTCTGGTTCATTCTTGGTAACATCATTATGTAGTTTGTTCCTCCAGACTCACACAGACCAAATAGTGTGACCTAGTATGAACTGTGTCCCATGACCGAGGACGCGGCTATTCGAATAGATTTACACTCTGCAGAGGTCACGCACTTTACCCACACCATGAAGCTCCTGGCCTCGTACATCAGTACCTGCTCCCATTCGGGTGGACCGGTGCTGCTCCAACAAAACTTGTCTATTGCCCGGCACCCTTACGGCCTCACCGACAATCATACCCCTTCCGGGTCAAGTCCTGGGTGGCCCCTGTGTCACTCCTGACACTGCCACCGTCGTGGCCAAACAAAACTGTCCCAAACGGGGATGCCGACAAAACAACTTGGGCTCACAAGGTTATCGCCGCCTACCCGGCCAGGGTAGCACGCACGCATAACCTTCCCTCTTTGGTGGTACCGATAAGAGGCAAGCCAATAGACCAAGTTAGGGCCTCCCCATCCAGGCAAGTGTGGTTGCACTGATGAGCTCGGTTCGGTGGCACTATGAATCGATCCAGCCGACGGAGGAGGTTGTCATTATCAAGTCACATTTCTTAACATTGCAATATCAACAACAATGCATAATGAAAACATAACAACCTATCTCCAAATTGTCACCTACGAGTCAGTAGTGCGATAATATGATGAGCATTAGCAGGTAAGGTAAATAGCAAGTTCAACCTAGCAGGAGTTCAATTATTTCTATCACAGGCATGTTCACTAATTATACATGCAAGAATAACACAAAGCAATGCTTTAGGGCATATATCAGATGGTCGGCTTGCCTGGGGGTGAAGGAATTCTCCAGGAAGAAGTGCGATCACCTCGCGGAAGGATTCGCCGCAAAGGTTTCCCTCTCGGAGAAGCTGGATATAGGGCAGGGGCAAAATGGGTATTTTCAGAATATGTAAACATTATGAAAGTGACCTCATCGGAACGGGCTCGACGAACAAAGAACGTGGGCTTTGGAATCACCTAAATCGGAGTCACGGTTGCAAAGATATGAGCGTTCGTTCGTTAGGCAGAAAACGAACAAAAAAGTGTTCATCTCTGTGCTTAATTGATGAACGGCCGCAATCTAAGGGTTTCGGCGTCGGGACTGAAAAGAAAAGGCGTATTTCTGCGAAAACGCCTTCACTGTAGAGAAAGCGTATTTTACTCCAGAGCCGCGGCAGAATACATTTTCAGAAAGAGAAAACGTCTTTAGCAGAAAAGTGCCTCCACTTACCCCTTCGCTGTCCCTATGACAGGAGGAGCCCGACTGGCAGGTCCTTCTCCCTCCTCCCGCCTGAACAGAGGAGGCAGAGGCCGCGTCGGCCGTTGACTTGTCGGCGATGGAGGGCTCGGGGGCCTCGGGCAGTGATGGGGATGGGTCCGCGGCTGCATCCCGCGCCCGTGGGTGGTGGTCTTGTCGACAGGGACGGCTGGAGTGGGGCGCAGCAGTGGCGGTAGAGCCATGGCGGCTCGGCTAAATTGGGGCGGAGGGAGCAGCTCGAGCTCGAGCGCGCGGGCTGGGGTGGTTCTAGGGGGGGCGTGGAGGAGTGGTGGATGTTGGAGAGGGCCAGGGGTGGCCCTGCTGCTTGGTTCGAGCCGGAGCAGAGGTGGAGGCTGACGGCGGCCATGGTGGCCAAAGAGGAGGATTGAGGCTCGGGCGCGCACTCCTTCAGGCAGGAGAAGGACCAGGAGGGAGAGGGAGGTGGTTGTGGTGCTAGGAGGGGCTCGGCCCGCGGCTATTTATAGCCGGTCAAGGCGAGGTGATGAGGACGGCCGTCGTGGTGTCCTTAGCCGTGTACTAGTGCTCGGGGACATGCGGAGGGAGGGGGCGATGTCGGCAGGGTCTCCAGGAGAGGGAAGAAGCCAGCAGTGGCTTCGGGAGAGCTCCGGTTGGAGTGATACGGCGGTGGCCGCGTACAAACAGTGGCGGTACGGCGGCCGTTGTCGCCGCGCGGCGAGGAAGGGAACGGACGGGGAAGGAGCTGGAGAGGGGGTACGTGGACGGTGCAGAGCCATTGGACACGCCGGGACAAGCAGGCGCTGGCCGGAGAAGCTACCCGACGAGGATAGTGCGCGGAGCACCGCTTCTGCCTGCTGTTCACGCAGTCATCGCACGCACCACGTGCTCTGGACTGCGTCTGGCTGTCACACCTTGTCCAGCAGGTGGCTCACTGCTCAAATGGGTAAGATATGGCACTGGATAGACCAGGAAAGGTCTAGGTTGATCGAGGGCATCCAAAACAGCTTCTGGATAGGATCTTGGAGCAGTTACTGGGGTGAAACAGTTTGGTAAATGGAACCGATATGTTATCACATCGGAATGTGGTAGGAAGGTGTAGCTTCTGGCAAAATTTGAGGCCATTTGGACCTTGTTTGCATGCACTTCCTTCACAATGCAAAATTTGGCCCAGAAATTAGGTTATGATGTTGTGCTTAAATGGCTTAATGAATTTGGCTCAAATTTGGTGGAGAGTGATGATTTAGGAGCATAAAGGCACTGGTAAAATTTCATACCATTTGGATGCTCCTACATGGTACTTCCTTCACAGTGCTTTTCTCTGGACATAAATCAGATGGAATTTTTGGGAGAAATTGGCTTGGCAAAATGATATGATTTTTTTCATGCTCACATCATATAAGGAATGTGAGGTCCTGGATTAATTTCAAGAACTATGGAGCAATCTAAAATATAGTCGCTTCACAACCTCAAAATAGGTCCAGAAACTAGAATTGGATGATGTGCTCAAAATTTGAACTATGGAACTTGAGTATTTGATGGAAATGGTGAAGATATGGATAGGAGAAGCTCCACAAATTATTTGGGATTTTTCCTGGCTACCAAAATGGTAGTTCCTTTGGAAAGTGCCCAAAGTGCAATATTGGCTTTAAATAGGAAAATGCAATTTTCCTTATTTAATTATGGCCAACATTTTTATGGGAGTTCAATATGATCACAAAGAATATCTCCCCAAGTTTCCATGAACTTTGGAGATGGATAGATATTTTCCTGGATTTAATTCCTTTAACTGGCAGAAAAAGGAATTAATTTTAAATGAAAAATATTGCAAACAACTTGGCAATATTTTTGCATAACCAGGGTTAATAGATGTGAGATGATCACTGGGAAAAGTTTGGGAGGTAACAGATCAAAGGAAATTGGGGTTCCTTTGTAACTGCAGGGATTAGGGTTTCCCTTTCGATAATTCAGAAAGTAGGGTTTGGATGGCAAAACCTTGAGAATATATTTTGGGTGGCCAAGTTGGACTGGGGAGAATCCCTGGTTGGATAGGAAAGGCAAGGCTAAATGACCATCTTCATATACCCAAGAGTGAGAGAAAATCCGATAACATAAAAAAAATGACGGGAGTCCAATCCCGCAAAGGAAAAAAAAACAAGGAGCAAAAACCAGGGTGTCACAAACCTAGCCCCCTTAAGAAAATCTCGTCCTCGAGATTTCTGGGCTTACCTCCCGGTGAAGGGGAACATACCTGTGTGTGACTTGGATCCATCAGCCGTCTCTTGTCTTCGTCGGTTTACTCGCCTTTTAACTGCATCTTCTGATGGCTCAGGTGTTGTCTTTTACACAGCTACCTTGAATCCTTCTCTTTCCTGTCAGATGTACCTTTTGTCCTGGCGGTCTGTTGTCTAGGGTTGGTGGGTAGCGGGTAGTATCGACAAATAGCTTGGTTTCCATGGCCTAGAGCTAGCTGCTTCGGGTTTTATTGCGATACTTCGTACACTGACTGCCAAGGGCGAGACTGATGGAAATATGCCCTAGAGGCAATAATAAAGTTGTTATTATTTTATATTTCCTTGTTCATGATAAAGGTTTATTATTCATGCTAGAATTGTATTGACCGGAAACTTAAATACATGTGTGAATACATAAACAAATACCGTCTACCTAGTGAGCCTCTACTAGACTAGCTCGTTGATCAAAGATGGTTAAGGTTTCCTAACCATAGACATGAGTTTTCATTTGATAACGGGATCACATCATTAGGAGAATGATGTGATGGACAAGACCCATCCGTTAGCTTAGCATATGATCGTTCTGTTTATTGCTACTGCTTTCTTGAATGTCAAATACATGTTCCTCAGACCATGAGATCATGCAACTCCCGGATACCGGAGGAATACCTTGTGTGCTATCAAATGTCACAACGTAACTGGGTGATCATAAAGATGCTCTACAGGTATCTCCGAAGGTGTCCGTTGAGTTGGCATGGATCGAGACTGGGATTTGTCACTCCGTGTTTCGGAGAGGTATCTCTGGGCCCTCTCGGTAATGCACATCATAAGAAGCTTGCAAGCAAAGTGACTAAGGAGTTAGTTACGGGATGATGTATTACGGAATGAGTAAAGAGACTTGCCGGTAACGAGATTGAACTAGGTATGGAGATACCGACGATCGAATCTCAGGCAAGTAACATACCGACGGACAAAGGGAATTACGTATGTTGTCATTGCGGTTCGACCGATAAGATCTTCGTGGAATATGTAGGAACCAATATGAGCATCCAGGTTCCGCTATTGGTTATTGACCGGAGAGGCGTCTCAGTCATGTCTACATCATTCCCGAACCCGTAGGGTCTGCACGCTTAACGTTCGTTGACGATATAGTGTTATATGAGTTATGTGAATTGGTAACCGAATATTGTTCGGAGTCCCGGATGAGATCCCGGACGTCACGAGGAGTCTCGGAATGGTCGAGAGGTAAAGATTTATATATGGGAAGTCATATTTTGGGTTCCGGAAAAAGGTGCAGTTTTTTTCGGTATTGTATCGGGAAGCTTCTAGAAGGTTCCGGAGGATTCCGGAGGGGTCCGGAAGTCCACAAGTGGGTCCACCACGTCCCAAGGGCTGGCATGGGCTAAGGGGAGGCGCCCTGGCTTTATTGGGCAAGGCGCACCAAGTCCTCAAAAGCCCACACAGCTTGGGAAGGAAAAAGGGAGAGTCCTAGTAGGAATAGGATTGGACTTTGGAGTCCAAGTCCACGTGTGTACTATTCATGGTTACTGTTCACGTGGCACTATTCCTTCTACTCCAAGCCCCTACACATATATAAATAGAGGAGAGGGGGGCGCCCCAAAGAGACACAACATTGTCTTAGCCGTGTGCGGCGCCCCCCTCCACAGTTCCGTCCCTCGGTCATATTTTCGCAGTGCTTGGGCGAAGCCCTGCGGAGATAGCATCACCATCATCGTCACCACGCCGTCGTTCTACCGGAACTCATCCACTACCTCGCCATCTTGCTGGATCAAGAAGTCGAGGACGTCACCGAGCTGAACGTGTGCTGAACACGGAGGTGCCGTACGTTTCGGTACTCGGTCGGTTGGATCGTGAAGTTGTTCGACGACATCAACCGCGTTGTTCTAACGCTTCCGCTTACGGTCTACGAAGGTACGTAGACACACTCCCCCTCTCGTAGCTATGCATCTCCATGGATAGATCTTGCGTGTGCATAGAATTTTTTTTGTTTTCCATGCAACGTTCCCCAACAGTGGCATCATGAGCCAGGTCTATGCGTAGATGATATGCACGAGTAGAACACAAAGAGTTGTGGGCGGTGATCGTCATACTGCTTACCACCAACGTCTTATTTTGATTCGGCGGTATTGTAAGATGAAGCGGCCCGGACCAACCTTACATGTCCACGTACATGAGACCGGTTCCACCGACAGACATGCAACTTGTTTTGCATAAAGGTGGCTGGCGGGTGTCTGTTTCTCCTACTTTAGTTGAATCGAATTTGACTGCGGCCGGTCCTTGTTGAAGGTTAAAACAGCAAACTTGATAAATCACCATTGTGGTTTTGTGCCGTAGGTAAGAACGGTTCTTGCTAGAAGCCCGTAGCAGCCACGTAAAACTTGCAACAACAAAGTAGAGGACGGGTATGCTGTGATGTGATATGGTCAAGACATGATGTGATATACGTTATTTTATGAGATGATCATTTTTTGTAATTTATCGGCAACCGGCAGGAGCCTTATGGTTGTCTCTTTATTGTATGAAATGCTAGCGCCATGTAATTGCTTTACTTTATCGCTATGCGTTAGCAATAGTTGTAGAAGCAATAGTTGGCGAGACGACCATGACGCAACGATGGAGATCAAGGTGTCGAGCCGGTGACGATGGAGATCATGACGATGCTTTGGAGATGGAGATCAAAAGCACAAGATGATGGCCATATCATGTCACATATTTTGATTGCATGTGATGTTTATCCTTTATGCATCTTATTTTGCTTAGAACGACGGTAGCATTATAAGATGATCCCTTCACTAAATTTCAAGATAAAAGTGTTCTCCCCTAGTATGCACCGTTGCTAAAGTTCGTCGTTTCGAAGCACCTCGTGATGATCGGGTGTGATAGATTCTACGTTCACATACAACGGGTGTAAGCCAGTTTTACACAAGCAGAATACTTGTGTTAAACTTGACGAGCCTAGCATGTACAGACATGGTCTCGGAACACTGGAGACCGAAAGGTCAAACATGAGTCATATAGTAGATATGAGCAACATGGAGATGTTCCCCATTGATGACTATCCCATCTCACGTGATGATCGGACATGGGCTAGTTGATTTGGATCATGTATCACTTAGTTAACTTGAGGGATGTTAATTTAAGTGGGAGGTCATTAGTAATTTGATTAATTGAACTTAATTTATCATGAACTTAGTCTTGTTGGTTTCTTTGCATATCTATGTTGTAGATTAATGGCCCGTGCTACTGTTCCGTTGAATTTTAATGCGTTCCTAGAGAAAGCTAAGTTGAAAGATGATGGTAGCAACTACACGGACTGGGTCCGTAACTTGAGGATTATCCTCATTGCTGCACAGAAGAATTATGTCCTTGATGCACCGCTAGGTGATGGACCTGCTGCAGGAGCTGCTGCAGACGTTGTGAACGCTTGGCAGGCTCGATCTGATGACTACTCGATAGTTCAGTGTGCCATGCTCTACGGCTTAGAACCGGGACTGCAAAAGCGTTTTGAACGCCACGGAGCATATGAGATGTTCCAAGAGCTGAAATTGATATTTCAAGCTAATGCCCGGGTTGAGAGATATGAAGTCTCCAACAAGTTCTTTAGCTGTAAGATGGAGGAGAACAGTTCTGTCAGTGAACACATACTCAGAATGTCTGGGTACCACAACCACTTGACTCAGCTGGGAATTGATCTTCCGGTTGAGAGTGTTATTGACAGAGTTCTTCAGTCACTGCCACCAAGCTATAAAGGCTTCGTGATGAACTATAATATGCAAGGGATGGAGAAGACAATTCCCGAGCTCTTCGCGATGCTGAAATCAGCGGAGGTAGAAATCAAGAAGGAGCATCAAGTGTTGATGGTTAACAAAACCACTAGTTTCAAGAAAAAGGGCAAGGGAAAGAAGGGGAACTTCAAGAAGAATGGCAAGCAAGTTGCCGCTCCCACGAAGAAACCCAAAGCTGGACCCAGGCCTGAAACAGAGTGCTTCTACTGCAAAGGGACTGGTCACTGGAAGCGGAACTGCCCCAAGTATTTGGCGGATAAGAAGGATGGCAAAGTGAGCAAAGGTATATTTGATATACATGTTATTGATGTGTTCCTCACTAATGCTCGCAGTAGCGCCTGGGTATTTGATACTGGTTCGGTTGCTCATATTTGTAACTCGAAACAGGAGCTACGGAATACGCGAAGATTGGCTAAGGACGAGGTGACGATGCGCGTCGGGAATGGTTCCAAGGTTGATGTGATCGCCGTCGGCACGCTACCTCTACATCTACCTTCGGGATTAGTTTTAGACCTCAATAATTGTTATTTGGTGCCAGCGTTGAGCATGAACATTATATCTGGATCTTGTTTATTGCGAGACGGTTATTCATTTAAGTCAGAGAATAATGGTTGTTCTATTTATATGAGTAACATCTTTTATGGTCACACACCTTTGGTGAATGGTCTATTCTTGTTGAATCTCGATCGTAGTGATACACATATTCATAATATTGATGCCAAAAGATGCAAAGTTGATAATGATTGTGCAACATACTTGTGGCACTGCCGTTTAGGTCATATTGGTGTAAAGCTCATGAAGAAACTCCATGCGGATGGACTTTTGGAATCTCTTGATTATGAATCATTTGATACTTGCGAACCATGCCTCATGGGCAAGATGACTAAAACTCCGTTCTCCGGAACAATGGAGTGAGCTACTGATTTGTTGGAAATAATACATACCGATGTATGCGGTCCGATGAATGTTGAAGCACACGGCGGGTATCGTTATTTTCTAACCTTCACAGATGATTTGAGTAGATATGGGTATATCTACTTGATGAAACACAAGTCTGAAACATTTGAAAAGTTCAAAGAATTTCAGAGTGAAGTAGAGAATCATCGTAACAAGAAAATAAAGTTTCTACGATCTGATCGCGGAGGCGAATATTTGAGTTACAAGTTTGGCCTTCATTTAAGAAAATGTGGAATTGTTTCACAACTCATGCCACCTGGAACACCACAGCGTAATGGTGTGTCCGAACGTCGTAACCGTACTTTATTGGATATGGTGCATTCTATGATGTCTCTTACCGATTTGCCACTATCGTTTTAGGGTTATGCATTAGAGACAGCTGCATTCATGTTAAATAGGGCACCGTCTAAATCCGTTGAGACGACACCGTATGAACTATGGTTTGGCAAGAAACCTAAGCTGTCGTTTCTTAAAGTTTGGGGATGCGATGCTTACGTGAAAAAGCTTCAACCTGATAAGCTCGAACCCAAAGCGGAGAAGTGCGTCTTCATAGGATACCCTAAAGAAACAATTGGGTACACCTTCTACCACAGATCCGAAGGCAAGGTCTTTGTTGCCAAGAATGGGTCCTTTCTAGAGAAGGAGTTTCTCTCGAAAGAAGTGAGTGGGAGGAAAGTAGAACTTGATGAGGTAATTGTACCTTCTCTTGAATTGGAAAGTAGCTCATCAGAGAAAACCGGTCCCGTGATGCCTACACCAATAAGAGAGGAAGATAATGATAAAGATCATGAAACTTCAGATCAAGTTACTACTGAACTTCGTAGGTCGACCAGAGTACGTTCCGCACCAGAGTGGTACGGTAATCCTGTTCTGGAAGTTATGTTGTTAGACAACGGCAAACCTACGAACTATGAAGAAGCTATGATAAGCCCGGATTCCGACAAATGGCTTGAGGCCATGAAATCTGAGATAGGATCCATGTATGGGAACAAAGTGTGGACTTTGGTGGACTTGCCCGATGATCGGCAAGCCATTGAGAATAAATGGATTTTTAAGAGGAAGACGGATGCTAATGGTAATATCACTGTCTACAAAGCTCGACTTGTCGCGAAAGGTTTTTGACAAGTTCAAGGGGTTGACTACGATGAGACTTTTCTCACCCGTAGCGATGCTTAAGTCTGTCCGAATCATGTTAGCAATTGCTGCATTTTATGATTATGAAATCTGGCAAATGAATGTCAAAACTGCATTCCTTAATGGTTTTCTCAAAGAAGAGTTGTATATGATGCAACCAGAAGGTTTTGTCGATCCTAAGGGTGCTAACAAAGTGTGCAAACTCCAGCGATCCATCTATGGACTGGTGCAAGCATCTCGGAGTTGGAATATACGCTTTGATGAGGTGTTCAAATCATATGGTTTTGTACAGACTTACGGTGAAGCCTGTATTTACAAGAAAGTGAGTGGGAGCTCTGTAGCATTTCTAATATTATATGTGGATGACATATTGTTGATTGGAAATGATATAGAATTTTTGGATGGCATAAAGGGATACTTGAATAAGAATTTTTCAATGAAAGACCTCGGTGAAGCTGCTTATATATTAGGCATCAAGATCTATAGGGATAGATCAAGACGCTTGATAGGACTTTCACAAAGCACATACCTTGACAAAGTTTTGAAGAAGTTCAAAATGGACCAGTCAAAGAAAGGGTTCTTGCCTGTCTTGCAAGGTGTGAAGTTGAGTCAGACTCAATGCCCGACCACGGCAGAAGATATAGAGAAAATGAAAGTCATTCCCTATGCCTCAGCCATAGGTTCTATTATGTATGCCATGCTGTGTACCGGACCTGATGTGTGCCTTGCCATAAGTTTGGCAGGGAGGTACCAGAGTAATCCAGGAGTGGATCACTGGACAGCGGTCAAGAATATCCTGAAGTACCTGAAAAGGACCAAGGACATGTTTCTCGTTTATGGAGGTGACGAAGAGCTCGTCGTAAAGGGTTACGTTGATGCAAGCTTCGACACTGATCCGGATGACTCTAAGTCACAAACCGGATACGTATTTATATTAAATGGTGGAGCTGTCAGTTGGTGCAGTTCCAAGCAGAGCGTCGTGGCGGGATCTACGTGTGAAGCGGAATACATAGCTGCTTCGGAAGCAGCACATGAAGGAGTCTGGATGAAGGAGTTCATATCCGATCTAGGTGTAATACCTAGTGCATCGGGTCCAATGACAATCTTTTGTGACAACACTGGAGCAATTGCCATAGCCAAGGAGCCCAGGTTTCACAAGAAGACCAAACACATCAAGAGACACTTCAACTCCATTCGTGAATATGTCAAGGATGGAGACATAGAAATTTGCAAAGTACACATGGATCTGAATGTGGCAGACCCGTTGACTAAGCCTCTTCCACGAGCAAAACATGATCAGCACCAAGACTCCATGGGTGTTAGATTCATTACTATGTAATCTAGATTATTGACTCTAGTGCAAGTGGGAGACTGATGGAAATATACCTTAGAGGCAATAATAAAGTTGTTATTATTTTATATTTCCTTGTTCATGATAAAGGTTTATTATTCATGCTAGAATTGTATTGACCGGAAACTTAAATACATGTGTGAATACATAAACAAATACCGTGTCCCTAGTGAGCCTCTACTAGACTAGCTCATTGATCAAAGATGGTTAAGGTTTCCTAACCATAGACATGAGTTGTCATTTGATAACGGGATCACATCATTAGGAGAATGATGTGATGGACAAGACCCATCCGTTAGCTTAGCATATGATCGTTCTGTTTATTGCTAGTGCTTTCTTGAATGTCAAATACATGTTCCTCAGACCATGAGATCATGCAACTCCCGGATACCGGAGGAATACCTTGTGTGCTATCAAACGTCACAACGTAACTGGGTGATCATAAAGATGCTCTACAGGTATCTCCGAAGGTGTCCGTTGAGTTGGCATGGATCGAGACTGGGATTTGTCACTCCGTGTTTCAGAGAGGTATCTCTGGGCCCTCTCGGTAATGCACATCAGAAGAAGCTTGCAAGAAAAGTGACTAAGGAGTTAGTTACGGGATGATGTATTACGGAACGAGTAAAGAGACTTGCCGGTAACGAGATTGAACTAGGTATGGAGATACCGACGATCGAATCTCGGGCAAGTAACATACCGACGGACAAAGGGAATTACGTATGTCGTCATTGCGGTTCGACCGATAAGATCTTCGTGGAATATGTAGGAACCAATATGAGCATCCAGGTTCCGCTATTGATTATTGACCGGAGAGGTGTCTCAGTCATGTCTACATCATTCCCGAACCCGTAGGGTCCGCACGCTTAACGTTCGTTGACGATATAGTGTTATATGAGTTATGTGAATTGGTAACCGAATATTGTTCGGAGTCCCGGATGAGATCCCGGACGTCATGAGGAGTCTCGGAATGGTCGAGAGGTAAAGATTTATATATGGGAAGTCATATTTTGGGTTCCGGAAAAAGGTGCAGTTTTTTCGGTATTGTATCGGGAAGCTTCCAGAAGGTTCCGGAGGATTCCGGAGGGGTCCGAAAGTCCACAAGTGGGTCCACCACGTCCCAAGGGCTGGCATGGGCTAAGGGGAGGCGCCCTGGCCTTATTGGGCCAGGTGCACCAAGTCCTCAAAAGCCCACGCAGCTAGGGAAGGAAAAAGGGAGAGTCCTAGTAGGAATAGGATTGGACTTTGGAGTCCAAGTCCACGTGTGTACTATTCACGGTTACTGTTCACGTGGCACTATTCCTTCTACTCCAAGCCCCTACACATATATAAATAGAGGAGAGGGGGGCGCCCCAAAGAGACACAACATTGTCTTAGCCGTGTGCGGCGCCCCCCTCCACAGTTCCGTCCCTCGGTCATATTTTCGCAGTGCTTGGGCGAAGCCCTACGGAGATAGCATCACCATCACCGTCACCACGCCGTCGTGCTGTCGGAACTCATCCACTACCTCGCCATCTTGCTGGATCAAGAAGTCGAGGACGTCACCGAGCTGAACGTGTGCTGAACGCGGAGGTGCCGTACGTTTTGGTACTCGGTCGGTTGGATCGTGAAGTTGTTCGACGACATCAACCGCGTTGTTCTAACGCTTCCGCTTACGGTCTACGAGGGTACGTAGACACACTCCCCCTCTCGTAGCTATGCATCTCCATGGATAGATCTTGCGTGTGCGTAGAATATTTTTTGTTTTCCATGCAACGTTCCCCAACAGAGACATCCTGTCTGGGTACAGGGCTCACGTGCTCGTATGGCCTCGATTGGCCAGGTGTGACTTTCTGTCTGCCTTGTCAGAATGCCCAGTCTAGCTCTGGGTTCCGTACCGATGTTTCCTTCTATCTTATGCATTTTGACTTTATCCTTAGGGGATCCCCAACTGAAATGTCAGGCAGAATCACAAAGTAATCATAGACAGTAATCTCTTATCATGGCATCTACGAACTGTCGATGCTGATGTGCATGTGCTTTTAGCTATTCTATCTGAATGTATTATTTCCAAGTGAATTCAGACTGTAAAACTTTGTCAATTACTGAGGTGGCTCTGCCATATATAGACTCTGTAGTCCTTGTTATGGTTACTGAGCTGAACATAGTATGGCTAGCATCCTGTGTATCTTTTGAAGCGTAGCCTCTTATCTTGGTTGATGGCCCGTATTCAGGATGAGTGCGGCAAGCTCACTTGTAACCACAATTAGTGCATTGTTGTGGCCGCATATGCAAGAGTCTGACAAGGATTGGTAATATTACCTTGTGTGTGAGGTTTTATCTTATTGATCGTCACGGAGACTGTTTGCTCACAACTTCTTTGTTCTTGAGGATTTCTTTGGGGACCCATCATGACCTGCCAACACGGCTCCTTGGTCACATCCAGTTTGTCAGGCGTGCACTCACAACTTACTCTTGCATATTTCATAGGGTTTGCTATATTCATATCCGTCTTTGCAATATGAAGCTGATGTTTCTCTAACCACGGTCATTCCCGTGTACGAGTGGCTCGCATGAACTGATCAAATAGACTGTAGGCTCACAACATATGCAAGTGTACGATAAATCCTCTCATAATCACTGAGTTCTGAAGCAAACGTGTGTCTGGGCTAGTTTGTGCTTATGACAAGATTGTTGCGGGCACGATGGCATGTTGAAGAAGGCTGAATTCCTTACGCTCGAAGCTTTTGCCAGGGTAGTGTGCCGAAGAAGGCTGGGTATCGTACCTCAGAAGTTTCCCTTCATGTGGCTTACTACGGAAGGTCAGGTGCCTTATGCCGGAAGCTTTCCGCAGTAGCGGGCTGAGGAAGATTGGAGTACCGTATCCCAGAAGATTTCCCCCCTAGTGGCATAGCGAGGGAGATTGGGAGTCTTGCATCATAAGCTCTTCCTGATAGCTTGCGGAGGAAGGCTGGGTTCCTTATACCAGAAGCCTTTCACTGTGATATGCGGTCAGATCTATGGCCGATTCTGGCTTCCTTCGGAGGTATCCAGAATTTACCCATAGTGGAGCCAAAATTTGGTATAGGCCATACCTTGACTGGGGATATTCTGTGGGTCATGCACACCGCTTGTCCTTCTGCTGGTCTGATCCTTGTTGCTGTAGAGGTTGCACAACTGATGCCGACTTTATGTTGGTAATTAGTCCGAATGTGTGCCGATAGTAAGCAGTTGGCGGATAATTCCATTCGGTTTAGCTGAACTTCCAGGTATTTGAAATTCTCGTTGATTCCAGATAGTTGTGAACTTATCCAGATTTCTTGCAAACCAGAGTGTTGTTATTGCTCTCGCACCTTCACATTCTCGAAATATGTCTTCTGTGGGTAATAAATGATTCTTGAGTCCAGTGAGAAAAACTCAAGGTTCACCCCACTGACTGAAATAATCCTTGTATCGAGGATGGAATAATTGGTTCTTACTAGTGTCCATTCCTGATAGTTCATCTCACTGTTCCTTTGGTGTGATCAATTCTGAAGCAGACCCTCTTAGGTATATTCTGGCCTTGTCTGTTACGCGCAGATTCTGCTTTTGACCCATCCTTTATTCTTGATAGATCTGGTGATAATGTCCTGAATATCATGTGGTTGACTTGAACTGACCGAGTTGGACTATTGGGTATTATCAAGGCTGTATGCTGGGTTTCTTAGTGGTACTTGCGGATGGATCCAGTCGGAGCAAGAGAACGGAATCGAGAAAAGAAGCAAGAACTGCGAAAAACCAAAAAGCAGATAAAGCTCAAATTTTGTGGACTTTACACACGTGGCCAAAATTCACTAGTATAACTAGCCTAGCGCATTTGATGCACCCCTAAGGACTTAGAAGCAAAACCACACAACGCTCCTAGTAGCAATTGGTGTCAAGCTCCTACTACTTCCTTAGGGAACATCAAACTCGATGCATGACCATAGCCAAAATGGCTTAGTCAATGATCCTAGGGTTATCGGGAAAAGATGGAATTTATTGGCGTTTCCCAAAGGAAACTAGATTTAGGGAGAGAAACTCCATGGCTAGCAAGTAAGGTAGGGATATTTGGTTTACGTAAGGGCTCAGGGCTCACGGGTCAATGCCTGGGCGGACATTTCACACCGTAGGCAAAGGCCACGAGAGTTGGGGTCTGATGGAGCCAAGAACCTATGGGGTTGCTTTATGGTCAATAGTAGCCGTGCTGGGTTGGCAAAGATGGCTGAAATCCATCTGGGCTTTCTACTGATCAAGAGGCAATGAAGTATGGCTAGGGTAACCTACAGTCAGCCTAGCTGCTCTGATACCATCCGTTCTGGCGCCCCGCCTGATTACCACTGTAGCCAGACGGTCGCCGCACACGCCAGCCCAGGAAATCACTCTGGCATGCGCGTTTACAACAAGTATCATGAACACATGCATTTCTATTAATGGATATATAAGTCTTATATGACATTTTACAAGGGTGATGGCAGCGGAAAAGCTCTATCTAAGGCAGCATGGTCTTGGTGCAGCTCCAATCCACAGGGATGTGACTGGGTTACTCTTCTAGCCCGCGAACACTCCGGCTCCTTGCTAGTGTATGTCGGATCCTTAGGTGAACCTGGCCACATTGAAGGCCGTTGAGTACTTTTGAATGTACTCGCAAGCAAACCAAACCAACATATACACCAAGCAAAGCAATCCATGGCATTCAAGCATGCACTTGTTATTAGAGCAACATTAATTATCATGGCATATCATACTTAGCTAGCAATATTAATTATCATGTCATAACAGGATTATCCAGCATGATAACTACTAAAGTAAAGTAAAGTAAAGTATATCAAGTAAATAACCCATACTCCAAATATTCTCATGATCCAGTCCAAACCATAACCAAATCCAATCTAACTCTTGCGGTTATCTGACCACTCATCTCATAGCCATCGCACGGCTAATATTCACATCCCTGACATCATCTGATGTCCATGCATCCGCACTGCAAGTCTGGCAAACCTTACTTTCTCTGGTTCATTCTTGGTAACAACATTATGTAGTTTGTTCCTCCAGACTCGACACAGACCAAATAGTGTGACCTTCTACGAACTATGTCCCATGACCGAGGGCGCGGTTATTCGAATAGATTTACACTCTGCAGAGGTCGCGCACTTTACCCACATCATGGAGCTCCCGGCCTCGTACATCAGTACCTGCTCCCATTTGGGTGGACCGGTGCTGCTCCAACAAAACTTGTCTATTGCCCGGCACCCTTACGGCCCCACCGACAATCATACCCCTTCCAGGTCAAGTCCTGGGTGGCCCCTGTGTCACTCCTGACACCTGCCACCGTCGTGGCCAAACAAAATTGTCCCAAACAGGGACGCTGGCAAAACAACTTGGGCTCACAAGGTTATCGCCGCCTACCGGGCCAGGGTAGCACGCACGCATAACCTTCCCTCTTTGGTGGTACCGATAAGAGGCAAGCCAATAGACCAAGTTAGGGCCTCCCCATCCAGGCAAGTGTGGTTGCACTGATGAGCTCGGTTCGGTGGCACTATGACTCGATCCAGCCGACGGAGGAGGTTGTCATTATCAAGTCACATTTCTTAACATTGCAATATCAACAACAATCTATAATGAAAACATAACAACCTATCTCCATATTGTCACCTACGAGTCACTAGTGCGATAATATGATGAGCATTAGCAGGTAAGGTAAATAGCAAGTTCAACCTAGCAGGAGTTCAATTATTTCTATCACAGGCATGTTCACTAATTATACACGCAAGAATAACACAGAGCAATGCTTTAGGGCATATATCAGATGGTCGGCTTGCCTGGGGGTGAAGGAATTCTCCGGGAAGAAGTGCGATCACCTCGCGGAAGGATTCGCCGGAAAGGTTTCCCTCTCGGAGAGGTTGGATATAGGGCAGGGGCAAAATGGGTATTTTTAGAATGTGTAAACATTATGAAAGTGACCTCATCAGAACGGGCTCGACGAACAGAGAACGTGGGCTTTGGAATCACCTGAATCGGAGTCACGGTGGCAAAGATACGAGCGCTCGTTTGTTAGGCAGAAAACGAACAAAAAGGTGTTCATCTCTGCACTTAACTGACGAACGGCCGCAATCTAAGGGTTTCGGCGTCGGGACTGAAAAGAGAAGGCGTATTTCTGCGAATACGCCTTCGTTGTAGAGAAAGCACATTTTACTCCAGAGCCACGGCAGAATACGTTTTCAGAAAGAGAAAACGTCTTTAGCAGGAAAGCGCCTGCACTTACCCCTTCGCTGTCCCTATGACAGGAGGGGCCCGCCCGGCAGGTCTTTCTCCCTCCTCCCGCCTGAACAGAGGAGGCAGAGGCCGCGTCGGCCGTCGGCTTGAAGGCGATGGAGGGCTCAGGGGCCTCAGGCAGCGATGGGGATGTGTCCGCGGCTGCATCCCGCGCCCGTGGGTGGTGGTCTTGTCGCCGGGGATGGCCGTAGTGGGGCGCAGCAGCGGCGGCAGAGCCATGGCAGCTCGGCTAAATTGGGGGCGGAGGGAGCAGTTCAAGCTCGACCGCGCTGGCTGGGTGGTTCTAGGGGGGACGTGGAGGAGTGGTGGATGGTGGAGAGGGCCAGGGGTGGCCCTGCTGCTTGGTTCGAGCCGGAGCAGAGGCGGAGGCCGACGGCGGCCATGGTGGCCAGAGAGGAGGATTGAGGCTCGGGCGCACACTCCTTCGGGCAGGAGAAGGACCAGGAGGGAGAGGGAGGTGGTTGTGGTGCTAGGAGGGGCTCGGGCCGCGGCTATTTATAGCCGGTCGAGGCGAGGCGATGAGGACGGCCGTCGTGGCGTCCTTAGCCGTGTACTAGTGCTCGGGGACACGCGGAGGGAGGGGGCGATGTCGGCAAGGTCTTCAGGAGAGGGAAGAAGCTGGCAGTGGCTTCGGGAGAGCTCCGGTTGGAGTTATACGGCGGCGGCCGCATACGAACAGTGGCGGTATGGCGGCCGTTGTCGTGGCGCGGCGAGGAAGGGAATGGAGGGGGAAGGAGCTGGAGAGGGGGTACGTGGACGGTGCGGAGCCATTGGACACGCCGGGACAAGCCGGAGCTGGCCCGAGCGAGCTACCCGATGAGGACAGTGCGCGGAGCGCCGCTTCTGCCTGCTGTTCATGCAGTCACCGCGCGCACCGCGTGCTCTGGACAGCGTCTGGCTGTCACACCTTGTCCAGCAGGTGGCTCACTGCTCAAATGGGTAAGATATGGCACTGGATAGACCAGGAAAGGTCTAGGTTGATCGAGGGGATCCAAAACAGCTTCTGGATAGGATCTTGGAGCAGTTACTGGGGTGAAACAGTTTGGTAAATGGAACTGATATGTTGTCACATCGGAATGTGGTAGGAAGGTGTAGCTTCTAGCAAAATGTGAGGCCATTTGGACCTTGTTTGCATGCACTTCCTTCACAATGCAAAAATTTGGCCCAGAAACTAGGTTATGATCTTGTGCTCAAATGGCTTAATGAATTTGGCTCAAATTTGGTGGAGAGTGATGATTTAGGAGCATAAAGGCACTGGTAAAATTTCATACCATTTGGATGCTCCTACATGGTACTTCCTTCACAGTGCTTTTCTCTGGACAGAAATCAGATGGAATTTTTGGGAGAATTTGGCTTGGCAAAATGATATGAATTTTTGAATGCTCACATCATATAAGGAATGTGAAGTCCTGGATTAATTTCAAGAATTATGGAGCAATCTAAAATATAGTTGCTTCACAACCTCAAAATAGGTCCAGAAACTAGAATTGGATGATGTGCTCAAAATTTGAACTATGGAACTTGAGTATTTGATGGAAATGGTGAATATATGGATAGGAGAAGCTCCACAAATTATTTGGGATTTTTCCTGGCTACCAAAATGGTAGTTCCTTTGGAAAGTGCCCAAACTGCAATATTGGCTTTAAATAAGGAAAATGCAATTTTCCTTATTTAATTATGGCCAACATTTTTATGGGAGCTCAATATGATCACAAAGAATATCTCCCCAAGTTTCCATGAACTTTGGAGATGGATAGATATTTTCCTGGATTTAATTCCTTTAACTGACAGAAAAAGGAATTAATTTTAAATGAAAAATATTGCAAACGACTTGGCAATATTTTTGCATATCCAGGGTTAATAGATGTGAGATGATCACTGGGAAAAGTTTGGGAGGTAACAGATCAAAGGAAATTGGGGTTCCTTTGTAACTGCGGGGATTAGGGTTTCCCTTCCGATAATTCAGAAAGTAGGGTTTAAATGGCAAAACCCTGAGAATATATTTTGGGTGGCCAAGTTGGACTGGGGAGAATCCCTGGATGGATAGGAAAGGCAAGGCTAAATGACCATCTTCATACACCCAAGAGTGAGAGAAAATCTGATAACATCAAAAAAAAAAAGACGGGAGTCCAGTCCCGCAAAGGAAAAAAACAAGGAGCGAAAACCAGGGTGTCACATGGGTCCCACGGCCTCGTTGACTGAGTCAACCATGCTGACTGGGCTCCCCCAGTCACTGATGTGTGGGACCCCCTGGGCCCCGTTGACCAGTCAATGGGTCAACGTTGACTGCTGACTGGGCAGTCAACGGGGCCCACTATCAGCCTCTAGTGCACTGCTGGGTGCACTGGACCGGGTGCACCTAGCATTTTCATGTGTATTTTTGAAATTGATTTAATTTCCAGAAATTTCAGAAAATGTTTAAAACTTTGAAAAATCATATAAAATAATCCGTAACTCGGATGAAAATAATTTATATATGAAAAATGATCAGAAAAATAAGACAAATCCAAATATGCTATCCACATACCTATCACATGCCTCCAACACTGCAACACATGGAACCTTCCCCTCCGGATCGTCTGTCCGATAATTGCCTAAAGCCGGGAAAATATTCCCAGATATTTTCCCGCTCCGCCTATAACACTTAGCAGTGCATTAGGTCACCCCAGCACAGCGTATTGCCCTGTCATGCCTTGTGATGCATTTGTTTGCTCTGTATTTATTGTTTCTTCCCCCTCTTCTCTCTGGTAGACCCCGAGACCGACGCTGATGCCGCTGGTTACGACTACGCCGCAGACGACCTGCCCTTTTCAGCAGAGCTTCCAAGCAAGAAAAACCCCTTGATTATTCCTATATCGCCCATTCTTTCTCTCTCGTGCTTGCATTAGATTTTGCTACTGTGTTCTATAGCTCCTATTCTGATGCATAGCCTGCTTTTGTAACCTGTTGTTGATACTTTACCTGTTGTCCCAAATGCTTAGTATAGGCTGATTAGTGATCCATCAGTGGCCCCACACCCTTGTCCGTGTTGCCATGCTTTGCTTCCAGATGCTTCAATCAACGTGGTCGACGTGCAGAGACCGACACATCATCGCACACCCCCTTAGTTGTACGACTCTGCAGAGCTACTATCGAGTGCCGAGGGTGATACCTCCTACCACTCTCCTGATGATATCTCTGTAGCATAGCTAGTCGGTTGTGGGTTACCGAGGGTGATTCCTCTTTCACCACCTCCGATGATGCCTCTGTCGTGCAGCCCCTGAAGTGTGAACCCATCGATGGTGATTCCTCGAAGTTCACCTTGACGGTTACATCGAGTGGGAATCCATCGAGATTGATTCCTCGGATTTCCCCCTTGATGTTACGGACACACTGTTACCTTACACTGTTCCCCGTTTACTTTTATTGCGGGACTGAAGGGACAGGCGGTACCACCCCGGTAGAGGTGGACCTGAATTCCCGACAGTCTTTTGTGAAGTCGGGTTGACCAGGAGGGTACCCGCGAGATAATTACGCGGCACGGCCGGGCAGGCAGAGACCGCCCTGGAGAGGGATGGGCCTGGCCCTTGCCGTAAGTCCGTGAGATGGGGCGACAGGATCACTGATCGTCACCGCGAGCTCCCAATACACTAACGGTTTGGATATATGATCTGAGTAGGCCTCTAGCCTTTTCGCACTAACCACCACGCGGGAATAAGTATGGGCACTCGACGTCATACAATTCTCCTGAAAGCTTTGTCAGACGTCCAGTTCAGCATTGTGGCTAGGTCGGATCGGCGTCATCCGGGACAGAGGTGGTGCCTGGATCCACCCTGCGCACAACGACCCGGAGTGCAAAGGGCGATGGGCCCAAGACCCCTGAGCACTTAGGATGTAGACCGGCGGGGACCTCTCTGCGGAGCCTAGGTAGGACTATGTCATGTCGATCAGCCGAGGCCGGGCATGACCAGGAAAAGTGTGTCCGGCCAGAGTTAATCGAGCGTGTTGGGTAAGTTGGTGCACCCCTGTAGGGAAGTATATCTATTCGAATAGCTGTGTCCACGGTAACGGACGCTCGGAGAGTATCCCGATCTACTACAACTAGAACTGGATACTTGTGGTGCTTAATAATATGTTGGCTCCGGGATCGCTTTCTTGCAAGGAGTCGAGGAAGGATCTCTGGGCGTTGCTACTACTTACTTACTACTTTATAATATGCCAATCTGCACTCTTCTAATGCTGCAAGATGCTAGTCTTCGTTAGGCTAGGCCTTCCCCTCTATTCTGGCATTTCTGCAGTATAGTCCACAGATACAACCCCTTCCCTTTGATACCGATGCATACTTAACATAGATCTGATGTAAGTCTTGCGAGTACTTTGGCTGAGTACTCACAATTGCTTTGCTACCTTTTTCCCCCTACCCGATTGCTACGATCAGATGACGGAGCCCTAGAGCCAGCTGATCCCGTCGATGACTACCACTACCCCGACGGAGCCTACTACTACGTGGAGACCGACGACCAGGAGTAGTTCGAAGGCTCCTAGGCAGGAGGCCTGCGCCTTTTCGTTCTAGTTGTCATTGTTTTGCTCATCCTTCTTAAGGCAACCTTGTCTAATTATGTCTGTACCCAGATATTGTTGCTTCCGCTAACGCTTGTACTCGAGCTTATGTAATCAAGCCCTCGAGGCCCCTGGCTTGTAATATAAAGCTTGTATTATTTTATTTTGTGTCTATAGTTGTGTTGAGATATCTTTCCGTGAGTCCCTAGGCTTGATCGTGCGCATTTGCGTGTATGATTAGTGCACAATTGAGTCGGGGGCGTCACACTGCATCTACTAGTATTACTTCACCCATCGACCGCTATCCAGCATGCATCCAGGGTATTAAGTATGAAACAGAGTAACACTTTAAGCAAGATGACATGATGTAGACAAACTAAACTCAAGCAATATGATTAAACCCCATCTTTTTATCCTTAATGGCAACAATAAAATACGTGTCATGTCCCCTTCTGTCACTGGGATTGAGCACCGCAAGATTGAACCCATCACAAAGCACCTCTCCCATTGCAAGATAAATCAATCTAGTAGGCCAAACCAAATCGATAGATCGGAGAGAAATAAAAAGCTATAATAATCATGCATAAAAGAGTTCAGAGAAGACTCAAATATTTCTCATGAATAATCTAATCATGAACTCACAATTCATTAGATCCCAACAAACACACCGCAAAAAAAGATTACATCGGATAGAACTCCAAGAACATCGAGGAGAACATGGTATTGAAGATCAAAGAGAGAGAAGAAGCCATCTAGCTACTAGCTATGGACCCGTAGGTCTATGGTAAACTACTCACACATCATCGGAAGGGCAGCAAGGTTGATGAAGAAGCCCTCCGTGATCGATTCCCCCTCCGGCAGAGTACTGGAAAAGGCCTCCAGATGGGACCGCGAAAGAACAGAGGCTTGCGGCAGCGGAAAGGTTTTCTCTTCTGTCTCTCTGGTATATTGGGAATATTTGGGAATTTATAGCACTGGAATTAGGTCAGGAGGGGCTACGAGGGGCCCACAAGCCTGGGGGGCGCGCCTACCCCCCTTGGGCGCGCCCTCCAGGCTTGTCGCCTCCTTGTGGCTCTTCTGGTCTTGTCCCGAAGCTTCGTGGGTCTCTTCTGGTCCAGAAAAAATTAATCTAAAGTTTTTTTTCTCTCGTTTGGACTCTTTTTGATAATGATTCTGAAAAGGCAAAAACAAGCAGAAAACAACAACTGGCACTGGGCACTGGGTTAATAGGTTAGTCCCAAAAAATGATATATAATGGCATATAATTGCATATAAAACATCCAAGATTGATACTATAATAGCATGGAACAATCAAAAATTATAGATACGTTGGAGACGTATCAAGCAACCCCAAGCTTAATTCCTGCTCATCCTTGATAACCCACAAGTATAGGGGATCAGTTGTAGCCTTTCTCGATAAATAAGAGTGTCGAACCCAACGAGGAGCTAAAGGTAGAATCAATATTCCCTTCAAGTTCTATTGACCACCGATACAACTCTACGCACACTTAACGTTTGATTTACCTAGAACAAGAATAAAACTACTTTGTAGGTGTAAGGATAAGTTTGCAAGAATAAACTAGAAGTACTTAGCGAGAATAAAACTAGTTTGTTTTAGTAGAGAACTTTTTGTAACACAAAGAGAAAGATTTGTCCCTAGGCAATCGATAACTAGACCGGTAATCATTATTGCAATTTTATATGAGGGAGAGGCATGAGGTAACATACTTTCCATACTTGGATCATATGCACTTATGATTGGAACTCTAGCAAGCATCCGCAACTACCAAAGATCATTAAGGTAAAACCCAACCATAGCATTAAGTAACAAGTCCTCTTTACTCCCATACGCAACAACACCCTTACTCTGGTGTAAGCTTCTGTCACTCTAGCCGCCCACTATAAGAGAATTATGAACGTATTGCAAACCCTACAACGGGAATCCCTCACGCTTGCATGACACGGAGGGCACCATAGGATAGCACCAAAATAAAACATACAACTCAAACCAATCACGATCATCAATCAACCCATAGGACAAAACGAATCTACTCAAACATCATAGGATTGCCACATATCATTGGATCATAATATATAGCATTAAGCACCATGTTTAAGTAGAGATTACAGCAGGGAGAAGAGGTGTTACACCGCTGCATAGAGGGGGAGAGAGTTGGTGTTGATGGCGGCGAAGTTGTTGGTGTAGATCGCCGTCACGATGATTGCCCCGGCGGCATTCCGGCGCCACCAGGAGAGAGGGGGAGAGAGCCCCCCACCTTCTTCTTCTTCCTTGGCCTCCCCCCTAGATGGGAGGAGAGTTTCCCCTCTGGTCCATGGCCGCCATGGCTCCCGAGATTGGATATCTCTCTCTGTTTCTCTTCTGTTTCGCGTCCCTGTTTTCTGGCCGAAAACCGTTTCTTATATTCCCATAGATCCGTAACTCCGATTGCGCTGAAATTTTAACACGATTTTTTTCTCGATATAAGCTTCCTTGCGGCTGAAGAAGAGCCCCAACCGACTTACGGTGTGCCCACAAGGCATTACCGCGCGGCCTGGGGGGCGTGGCATGTTGCCTTGTGGAGCCTGTGGGCCTCCGTTTGTGTTGATTCCACCTCCCAAAAATCACATATATTCCAAAATAATTCTCCGTAAAATTTTATCGCATTTGGACTTCGTTTGATATGGATTTTCTGCGAAACAAAAAACAAGCAGAAAACAGGAACTGGCACTGGGCACTAGATCAATATGCTAGTCCAAGAAATCATATAAAATGTTGCCAAAAGTATGTGGAAATTGTAGGATAATGGCATGAAACAATCAAAAATTATAGATACGACGGAGACATATTAGTCCTCGAGTAGGTAAATGATAAAAACAGAATTTTTGATGTGGAATGCTACCTATCATGTTTCATCATGTAATCTCTCTCTTACGGTATGAATAATAAGATCTGAATGATTCAAAGCAATAGTCTATAGTTTGATATAAAGACATCAATACTCAGGCATACTAATAAACAATCATGTCTTTCAAAATAAAAATGCTAAAGAACGTTATCCCTACAAAATCATATAATCCTGTCATGCTCCATCTTCTTAACACAAAATATTTATCATGCACTACCCCGATGACAAGCCGAGCAATTGGTTCATACTTTTTAACGCGCTTCAGCTTTTTCACCCCCCACGCAATACATGAGCGCAAGCCATGTATATAGCACTATGGGTGGAATAGAGTGTGGTGGTAGAGATCAATAAGGGGAAGTAAAAAAAAAGAAGATAGTCTCACATCGATGAGGCTAATCAACGGGCTATGGAGATGCCCATCAATTGATGTCAATGCGAGGAGTAGGGATTGCCATGCAACGGATGCACTAAGAGCTATAAGTGTATGAAAGCTCAACATGAAAACTAAGTGGGTGTGCATCCAACTTGCTTGCTCATGAAGACCTTGGGCATTTGAGGAAGCCCATCATCGGAATATACAAGCCAAGTTCTATAATGAAAAATTCCCACTAGTATATGAAAGTGACAAAATAGGAGACTCTCTATATGAAAAACATGGTGCTACTCTAAAGCACAAGTGTGGAAAAAGGATAGTAACATTGCCCCTTCTCTCTTTTTCTCTCATATTTTTGTGGGCTCTTTTTGGCCTCTTTTTTTTAGAACGGTCTCATGGACCTCATCCCCACTTTTTTGAGGACTCATTAGTCTCCACCATTCTTTCCTCACTGGGACAATGCTCTAATAATGATGATCATCACACTTTTATTTACTTACAACTCAATATTACAACTCGATACTAGAACAAAAATATGACTCTATATGAATGCCTCTGGCAGTGTACCAGGATGTGCAATGATGCTAGCGTAATGATACGTCTCCAATGTATCTATAATTTTTGATTGTTCCATGCTATTATAATATCAATCTTGGATGTTTTTATATACATTTACAACAATTATATATCATTTTTTGGGACTAACCTATTAACTTAGTGCCGAGTGCCAGTTGATGTTTTTTTTGCCTATTTTTGGTTTTCCAGAATATCAGTACCAAACGAAGTCCAAATGCCACGAAATTTTTTGGAGATTTTTTTATGGACATAACAAACACTGGAAGCTTTGGGAGGAGACGAGAAGATGAAGTAGTGGCCCACGAGGCACCACGGCGCGCCCCCGGGGGGGCGCGCCGTGGTGCCTCGTGGGGCCCACACAGCTCCGTTTGACCTAATTCCACCACTATAAATTCTCTAAAATCGGGAAACCAACAGAGGAGTCCACGAAATACTTTTTCCGCTGCCGCAAGTTCCTGTTCTCGAGAGATCCCACATGGAGGCCTTTTCCGGTACTCCACCGGAGGGGGATTCGATCACGGAGGGGCTCTCCATCAACCTTGCTGCCCTTCCGATGATGCGTGAGTAGTTTACCATAGACCTTCGGGTCCATAGTTAGTAGCTAGATGGCTTCTTCTCTCTTTTTGATCTTCAATAAAATGTTCTCCTCGATGTTCTTGGAGTTCTATCCGATGTAATCACTTTTTGGGGTGTGTTTGTTGGGATCCGATGAATTGTGAGTTTATGATCAGATTATCCATGAATATTATTTGAGTTTTCTCTGAACTCTTTTATGCATGATTATTATAGCTTCATATTTCTCTCCGATCTATTGATTTGGTTTGGCCAACTAGATTGATTTATCTTGCAATGGGAGAGGTGCTTTGTAATGGGTTCGATCTTGCGGTGCTCAATCCCAGTGATAGAAAGGGACATGTCACATATGTATCATTGCTATTAAGGGAAAAAAGATGGGGTTTATTCATGCGTGAGTTTACTTTGTCTACATCATGTCATCTTGCTTAAGGCGTTACTCCGTTCTTTTATGGACTTAATACACTAGATGCATGTTGGATAGCGGTCGATGTGTGGAGTAATAGTAGTAGATGCAGGCAGGAGTCGGTCTACTTGTCTCGGACATGATGCCTATATACATGATCATTGCCTTGGATATCGTCATGATTATTTGCTTTTCTATCAATTGCCCAACAGTAATTTGTTCACCCACCGTATGCTATTTTCATGAGAGAAGCCTCTAGTGAAAACTATGGCCCCCGGGTCTATTTCTATCATATATTAAAAATCATAAAAATACCTTGCTGCACTTTTACTTTATTTATTTTATTTTGTATTTTTGTTTTTGTTCGATCTATTTATCTATCACCATACAATTTAATCTTGCAATTAACCGCCAAGGGATTGACAACCCCTTGTTTGCATTGGGTGCAAGGATTTGTTATTTTGTGTGCAGGTACTGTTAACGAGGTGTTATGTGATTCTCCTACTGGATTGATAACCTTGGTTTCATAACTGAGGGAAATACTTATCTCTACTGTACTGCATCATCCCTTCCTCTTCGGGGAAAAACCAACGCAGATCACGAGTAGAAGGAAGAATTTCTGGCGCCGTTCCCGGGGAGACATCATCAACATCTATCAAGTACCTACGCATAAACTTTCATCTCCTTGCATTTATTTTATTTGCCTTTGCCTCTCGTTTTCATCTCCCCCACTTCTAAAAAGTTTTTACAAAAATACAAAAATATTTCCCGTCTGCCCTTTTGCTTGATTTGTCATCATGACTAGCGTAACTATCCCTCCTTTGTCGCCGGATTTTGAAGTGCTTTACTTCAAACAGAAACAAGGAGAAAATCTTATAGATGCTTGGTATAGGTTAATGGAATCCTACCATGTTTGCTCTATAAAAAGGGATTTAAAAATTTTGCTTCGCAATTTCTATATAGGTTTAACCATGCATCATAGACAACTTTTGGACTTTGCCGCAAAAGGGAATTTAATTGAAAGTGAGGCTAATACTGCCTATGAAATAATAGAGGGTATATTGGGGATTCCACCACCACAAAAGGGTTTTGCTTTTACTCAAGAGGGGGCCCAAATATTAGACAAATTGGGTGACATGCAGAAAAATTTGCTTGAGTTGCAAAAGTCTAATGAACCTCTTAAAAATATTAGTGGAAACCTCAATCGCACGAACACTTTGATTACTCTATGCAATAAGTGATTAGATATTCTAGACCTTAAAATTGCCTCAATTCCTGAGAATAATGGGAAGTGTGAAGAGCCTCCCGGGTTAGAGAAAACTCCTATAAAGATTACTAAAACCAAAGATGACAATACTTGAAACTATGCATTATGCCTAGCTAGGGGCATAAAACAATAGCTCTTGTTGGGAGGCAACCCAATAAATAAAATAAATTTTTACTTTTTGTTTCTGTTGTTGTGTGTTTACACAATTATGCTACTGTTATGATTGTGTTTTTGTGTTTTTAATTAGTGTTTGTGCCAAGTAAAGCCTTTGGGATGATCTGGAAGATAGTATAATTGATGCTGTTTGGAAAACAGAAAGTTTTGCATCCAGTGCTGGAATTTATTTCTGTACTGGAGTGTCAGAAAAATCTGAAATTTTTACACAGTATTGGTATATGAATTTCCCACGTTTTCCTAATTTTTCAGAATTTTTGGAGTTACAGAAGTATGGCTTTTAAATAGATCTCCGTAGACTGTTCTATTTTTGACAGATTCTGTTTTTGATGTACTGCTTGCTTGTTTTGAAGAAACTATGGATTGTATCGGGGGGTTTAAGCCATGGAGAAGTTAGAATACAGTAGGTATAATGAAAAAATAAAATATGAATGGGTTTGCAACAGTACTTAAAGTAGTGATTTATTTTGTTATAATAACGGATCTCACGAAGGTTTTGTTGAGTTTTGTGTGATTGAAGTTTTCAAGTTTTGGGTGAGATCACGATGGATGAAAATAAGGAGTGCCAAGAGCCTAAGCTTGGGGATGCCCGAGGCACCCCAAGGTAATATTAAAGGAAGACTCAAGCGTCTAAGCTTGGGGATGCCCCGGAAGGCATCCCCTCTTTCTTCTACCAACCATCGGTAATTTTACTTGGAGCTATATTTTTATTCGTCACATGATATGTGTTTTGCTTGGAGCGTCGTGTATTATATGAGTCTTTGCTTTGTTTTCTTTTTAGTTTGTCACAATCATCTTTGCTGGACACACCTATTTGAGAGAGCCACACGTTTATCATGATTTGTTAGAATACTCTATCTGCTTCACTTAAATTTTTTGAGCTAGGCAGTTGCTCTAGTGCTTCACTTAAATGTTTTTGAGCACGGCGGTGGCTAAATTTTGAAGAAATATTTGAACTCTCATGCTTCACTTATATAATTTTGAGAGTTGATAAATTTTGAAGAAATATGTGCACTCTCATGCTTCACTTATATCTTTTTCAGAGTTGATAATAGTAATGGTAATTTGCACAAGATATGAATTTGGTCCCGAAGTGATGAATATTCAAGAGGGATATAATAAAAACTTTCATATAGATCATTGGATATGATAAGTGTGATTCTTGCAATAGTTTTGCGATATGGAGATGATGATATGTGAGTCATGTAAGTGAGTAATTGTGATTTAGTAAGAATATTGGTGTTAAGGTTTGTGATTCCCTATGCATGCACATAAAGTCAATAGTTATGCTACGAAATTATATCCTACTTATGGTGCATTATTCGGTGTTAGTTATGTTCAATGCATGTTTATGACCATTTTCGCTTTTTGGTCGGTCGCTTCTCAATCTATTTGCTAGCCTTCATTTGTACTAAGCGGGAATACTGCTTGTGCATCCAACTCCTTAAACCCAAGTTGTGCCAAATGAGTCCACCATACCTACCTATATGCGGTATTTCCATGCCGTTCCAAGTAAATTTGCGTGTGCCAACTCTAATTTTCAAAATAATTTTCCGTTTTGTGTGCCCGTACCGCTCATGAAGCGGCAGGGGGTGGCCAATATTTTCCATGCTAGGTGTGTTATTCTCACGATGAGTGTTTATTCACTTGTCATTGCACGAGAGAGTGGCTGGTAATAGAGATGCCCAGTCCCACAATGAATCAAAAAATAATAACAACAAAATTCCTTGGAAAGTGTTGGTATGGAGGGCACCCGTCGATACGGCTAGCCATGGATTGTGAAAGAACGGTGGAAAGGAAATAAACTTTACTTTCTGTTTGGGAACCGCCTATGATGTGTTTAGCATGGAAAATATTAGGAATTCTCGGTCGTTTTCGTTGACAGGAAAAGCATGCCTCTCAAAATAATTTTATCTCTCTAATTTAAGGTTTGAGCTCTGGCACATTTGCAAATCTCTGCTTTCCTCTGCGAAGGGCCTATCTATTTACTTTTATGCAATTTTTATTTTTATTTTGAGTCTCCATCTTCTCTTACAAAGCACCAACTAGAGAGCACTATTGTCATACTTGTGCATTGTGTGTAGCTAATATTGAGTGTGTTTCATGAATGGATCAATGATTGGGCATAATGGGCTAGGGATAACTTTCTTTAGCATTGATATTTTGAAAGACATGGTTGCTTGTTAGTATGCTTGAGTATTTATATCTTCATGTCAAACAATAGACTATTGCTTTGAATCATTCAAGTCCAAATGTCCATGCTATAAAGAAAAGAATATATGATGAACATGATAGGTAGCATTCCACATCAAAAATTCTGTTTTTATCATTTACCTACTCTAGGACGAGCAGGAATTAAGCTTGGGGATGCTTGATACGTCTCCAACATATCTACAATTTTTTATTGTTCCATGCTATTATAATATCAATCTTGGATGTTTTTATATACATTTACAGCAATTATATATCATTTTTTGGGACTAACCTATTAACTTAGTGCCCAGTGCCAGTTGCTGTTTTTTTGCCTGTTTTTGGTTTTCCAGAATATCAGTACCAAACGAAGTCCAAATGCCACGAAAGTTTTTGGAGATTTTTTTCTGGACATAACAAACACTAGAAGCTTTGGGAGGAGACGAGAAGATGAAGCAGTGGCCCATGAGGCACCACGGCGCACCCCCTCATGGGGCCCACACAGCTCCGTTTGACCTAATTCCACCACTATAAATTCTCTAAAATCGGGAAACCAACAGAGGAGTCCACGAAATACTTTTTCCGCCGCCGCAAGTTCCTGTTCTCGAGAGATCCCATGTAGAGGCCTTTTCCGGTACTCCGTCGGAGGGGGATTCGATCACAGAGGGGCTCTCCATCAACCTTGATGCCCTTTCGATGATGCGTGAGTAGTTTACCACAGACCTTCGGGTCCATAGTTAGTAGCTAGATGGCTTCTTCTCTCTTTTTGATCTTCAATACAATGTTCTCCTCGATGTTCTTGGAGGTCTATCCGATGTAATCACTTTTTGCGGTGTGTTTGTTGGGATCCGATGAATTGTGAGTTTATGATCAGATTATCCATGAATATTATTTGAGTTTTCTCTGAAGTCTTTTATGCATGATTATTATAGCTTCGTATTTCTCTCCGATCTATTGATTTGGTTTGGCCAAGTAGATTGATTTATCTTGCAATGGGAGAGGTGATTTGTAATGGGTTCGATCTTGCGGTGCTCAATCCCAGTGACAGAAAGGGACATGACACGTATGTATCATTACTATTAAGGGGAGAAAGATGGGGTTTATTCATGCGTGAGTTTACTTTGTCTACATCATGTCATCTTGCTTAAGGTGTTACTCCGTTCTTTATGGACTTAATACACTAGATGCATGCTGGATAGCGGTCGATGTGTGGAGTAATACTAGTAGATGCAAGCAGGAGTCGGTCTACTTGTCTCGGACGTGATGCCTATATACATGATCATTGCCTTGGATATCGTCATGATTATTTGCTTTTCTATCAATTGCCCAACAGTAATTTGTTCACCCACCGTATGCTATTTTCATGAGAAAAGCCTCTAGTGAAAACTATGGCCCCCGGGTCTACTTCTATCGTATATTAAAAAACATAAAAATACCTTGCTACACTTTTACTTTATTTATTTTATTTTGTATTTTTGTTCGATCTATTTATCTATCACCATACAATTTAATCTTGCAATTAACCGCCAAAGGATTGACAACCCCTTGTTTGCGTTGGGTGCAAGGATTTGTTATTTTGTGTGCAGGTACTGTTAATGAGGTGTTGCGTGATTCTCCTACTAGATTGATAACCATGGTTTCATAACTGAGGGAAATACTTATCTCTACTATACTGTATCATCCCTTCCTCTTCGGGGAAAACCAACGCAGATCACAAGTAGCACGTAACATGTATAAAAATGATGAACGGTGGCTGAGCCACAAATACTATGTCAGCTATATGATCATGCAAATAAATATGACAATGATGATGTGTGTCATAAAAATGGAACGGTGGAAGTTGCATGGCAATATACTTAGGAATGGCTATGGAAATGCCATGATAGGTAGGTATGGTGGCTGTTTTGAGGAAGATATAAGGAGGCTTATGTGTGATAGAGCGTATCATATCACGGGGTTTGGATGCACCGACGAAGTTTGCACCAACTCTTGATGTGAAAAAGGGCAATGCACGGTACCTAAGAGGCTAGCAAATTGCGGAAAGGTGAGAGTGCGTATAATCCATGGACTCACATTTGTCATAAAGAACTCATATATTTATTGCGAAAGTTTATTAGCCCTCAAAGCAAAGTACTACTACGCATGCCCCTAGGGGGATAGATTGGTACGAAAAGACCATCGCTCGTCCCCAACCGCCACTCATAAGGTAGACAATCAAGAATAAATCATGCTCCAACTTCTTAGCATAACGACAGATCATACGTGCATGCTTCGGGAATCACAAACCTTTACACCAATATTCTTACTAAACCACAATTATCTACTAGCACCTCCCACATATTACCATCTTAATATCGCAAAACTATTGCAAGGAATCAAACTTATTATATTCAGTGATCTACATGAAAGTTTTTATTATATCCCTCTTGAATACCTATCATATTAGGACCAAATTCATAACCCATGCATATTACCATTGCTAATCATTAGACTCTCAAAAAGATATAAGTGAAGCATGAGAGTGCAACTATTTCTTTAAAATATAACCACCGCCGTGCTCTAAAAGATATAAGTGAAGCACTAGAGCAACTGCCTAGCTCAAAAGATTTAAGTGAAGCACATAGAGTATTTTAACAAATCACAAATAATGTGTGTCCCTCTCAAAAAGGTGTGTTCAGCAAAGATGATTGTGACAAACTAAAAAGCAAACAAACTATATCACAAGACGCTCCAAGTAAAACACATATCATGTGATGAATAAAAACATAGCTCCAAGTGAGTTACCGATAGATTGTAGACGAAAGAGGGGATGCCTTCCAGGGCATCCCCAAGATTAGACGCTTGATTCTTCCTTGAATATTACCTTGGGGTGCCTTGGGCATCCCCAAGCTAAGGCTCTTGCCGCTCCTTATTCCATTATCCCTCGTAGTCTCACCCAAAACTTGAAAACTTCAGCACACAAAACTCAACAGAAACCCCGTGAGATCCGTTAGTATAACAAACAAATATTAAACTTTAGGTACTGTTGTAAATTGATTCATATTTAATATTGGCATAATTCTACTGTACTCCAACTTCTCCATGACTCATACCCCCCGATACGATCCATAGATTCATCAAAATAAGCAAACTATGCAACAAAAACAGAATCTGTCTAAAACAGAACAGTCTGTAAAGATCTATTTAAAAGCCATACTTCTGTAATTGGACGCTCCAGTACTGTGTAAACAATTCATATACCAATACTGTGTAAAAATTTCAGATTTTTCTGACGCTCCAGTACAGAATTAAAATTCCAGCACTGGATGCAAAACTTTCTGTTTTCCAAACAGCATCAATTATACTATCATCAACATCATCCCAAAGGCATTACTTGGCACAAACACTAATTATAAGATAAAAACACAATCATAACAGAGGCTATAATTGTGTAAACACACAAGAACAGAAAGTAAAAAAAAAATTATTTTATTCATTGGGTTGCCTCCCAACAAGCGCTATTGTTTTATGCCCCTAGCTAGGCATAATGCATAGTTTTAAGTGTTGTCATCTTTGGTTTTGACATCCTCAGGAGGTTTTTCAAAAACAATGGGGAACACATCATCAACCAAAATTTTAGGGTCATTAAGGCTACTTTCTTCAAACCCTTGTTGGTTCCCTTTTACGATCCAAGAATACTTTTGATTAATACCATTGAAAACTTGTTGGATGATATGTAGGGGAGGAACTTCTTTTTTAGTATTTTCATCAAAAGTATGGTGATCATGAAAAACATATCTCAACATATATTCCTCATTATATAAAATTTCATCTATCACAGGATTTTCTTGGCTCATATTATAGAAATCAAAGATCTCTCTAGCTTCTCGTACTATGTAATCAAACTCATTCATAAGGATAAGAGTAGCTATCTTTTTAGCCTCAGGGTTGTTTATAACAGGCAACTCATAAAACAATCTTTGCAAGGTAGGATGAGTACGAATAAATCTTCTTTCAAGTTTAAGAATAAGTGCGGAGATAGCCTCCCCATAACTGTTGGTTCTTTTAAGAATTGGAGTATCATTGCAAACCAAAGTTTCCGTGCAATTAAAGAACTCTTGAATAATGTTTTTCCCTATAATATTTCCACTCCCTACTACAAAATTTTTTGAGTCTAAATTTGAGGGAATTTCTATCTTAGGGATTTTACCATCCTCACTTTTTTCAATAACAAACTCAGACATGGTGGCAACTTCAAGCAAAGCAAGCAAACTAGCAAACAAGCAAATAAAAATATTTTTGTTTTTTTGTAAAAAATTTAGAAGTGGGTGATACGTCCAATTTGCATCATGATTTCTTATTGATAATTATTATGTTTTTGATCATTATTTCACTTTATGGTACAATTCTTATGCCTTTTCTCTCTTATTTTGCAAGATTCACATGAAGAGGGAGAATGCCGACAGCTGGAATTCTGGACCTGAAAGGGGTGAAACAGAGATAGCTATTCTGCACAACTCCAAATGACCTGAAAATTTATGGAGAATTATTTTGGAATATATAAAAAATACTGGCAAAAGAATCAACAGGAGGGGACCCACCAGGCAGCCACAAGCCTGGGGGGCGCGCCCTACCCCCCTGGGCGCGCCCCCCAAGCTTGTGGGGCCCCTGGCAGGCCTCCGGCCCCCTCCTTCTGCTATATGAAGCCATTTGCCAGAGAAAAAAATGAGAAGAAGACTTTGTAGCGACCCGACCTCAAACGGACAAGCCTCTGTGTATCCGTGCCATCCCTAGATCTGTATGCTGGCACACATAGTACATCAATGTATATATCAAAGTGCAATCACATGTATAAACAACGTAAAACTGATATATACCTCATAAGTCTCAGCGGAAACAAACAAACGGGTGTGGAGTCCCATCAACGCCATCGGCAAGTTGAGTGTAGACCGTAACCCTACAACGAAACTCACTCGTCGTGGAAAAATCTTGCAACATGATACGTTGCAGCCGTGTAGGTCAGTACATTGAATGTACCGGCAAGATCACAATAAGAAAAACACATGATGAAACTATTCTATATGCAATATGGCTTTGTGGCTCTGTGTCTGAGTTTTTGCGTAAAAGCTGGTTTTATTTTCCCTACATCAAAGGAATAACAGGAGTCTTTACTACAGAGTTATCTACTATGACATGGTTCCGCCAACCGATGTCTCATAGCCCAGAACAATTCTATGTTACCCACAATTAATTATCAGTCCAGTGTTGAGAGTTCCGAGATAGATCCAAGTCCAGAGGCTCAAATTTTCCGTAACCGGGGACATGGCTAATCGATTAGGTTTTAACTCTGCAGAGTGTTGTGCACTTTACCCACAAGATTCGATCCCTCTTTTTACGTTCTCGCACTTCAGGATGTTTGAGAACAAGACGACCGAAACATGGTCTTCCGAAGAGTTCCTCTGACCACTATCCGGTGCTCATCCAATCCTACCGTAGTTCTACATCTACTAGCACCGTCCCAGCCAGATTCACAACTAAGGTCAACCAAGCCAGAGCCCATAAAGACTTGCGGTTGCACAGGTAAGCTTCCGGGTATGAAGTATTCTTCCGTCTCTTTGAGTCTGGGTGGAGCTTTCCGCATGATATCACGGCGCTTCTCCGGAATCACTGAGTACTGGACGCACCATATGTACCCTTCTTAACCATTCTCCACCCAGAGGTATATTGAATTCTTGTCTCGAGTCTTGAAGTCTTGAGGTCTTGTAGATGCAGGCCTTGAAGATGCCATCTTGAAGTTGTTGTCATTGACGTAGAGTCCTCCTTCTCACACCACTCACGAACTCTCATACCAATCCCCGTCTACTGAAGCGTAGCATTAAAATAAATGACGTTCCCGGGCTTGGTAACAGGGGTGTGGGTTCCTACCTCATGCTTCTACTCAACTACAAGATTCAATATACTACTGGAGGAAATGGTGAAACGGTGACACTAAATGCAATAAAAACATAGGTATGAAAATATGGTCAAAGTGAACTTGCCTGGTAAGTTGATGAAGATAATATCTCTCTCAGAAAATGAACTTGATAGAACTATTCGTCACTCCGAGAAAATCTATATAATCAAACATTGTATTCACATAAGCAACACTCTAGCAATCAATTCTATCAATCATAATACACTCAATCAAAATAAAAGCAACAAATAAATCAATAAAGAAATCAATAAGAAAACCAAATAAAGTCCAAAGAGAAATTCCAAAAAGAAAATCACTAAAGAAAACTAGTAATAAAACTCTATGACTTAGCCACAACCAATAAAATAGTTTTGTCCTAAATATAAATTTAACAGCAAAGAAAAACACTAAACTAATAACTTAACAGAAAACAAAATTTAAAACTAAATAATAAACAAAAAGTATTTTAGCATATTTTTCCCTAGCAAAAAGAATCACCTAAAAAGCTTTTATAAAACTCATATTATGACCTAGACAAACTTTAATATAAAATAAAAGAAAAACAATAAAAAAATATTTGTCTACTGTACACTAACATAATCCTAACAAATTTTGTCAAAAATGACAAAAGAAAATAATTAAAATCATTTAAAACAAAAAGAAAATGAAATAAAACAAAACTATACTAAAACAGTATTGTTTTTGCAATAAACCTAATTTAAAATAAACTAAAAATAAATCACTAAATGCTACTAGATAAACAAAACAATAATAAAACAGTAGCAAAAGAATCAATCAAAAATATATTTTAAAACTCAGGATATGGCCAAATTAGTGATTTGAACAAATTTCATCAAATTCAAATTTAAACTGCTCAAATTTGAAATTCAAGTGCAACAACAGAAACTTCATAAAATTTTGAATCTAAAGCAAAAAGAATCACTCAATTTGGATCTAAAACATAAAAGATATTAAGTTTCTAAAACAGAAACTATTTCTGTAAATTAAAACAGAAACGCTATGGATCGGCCACTGCTACGTGGCGGCTTCTGATTGGCTATGGGCATGCGCTGCGGGAGCTAAACGGCGGACGGCCATTACTTAAAGGATTCGGCGGCTGCGGTTAAATAAAAGAAACACCGCCGGCTCGGTTTGACCTAAACCGGATAAAACCGTGAGTAAAACCGCGTACCATTTCGTCTTAATAAAAAAACTACACGATCTAATCTGCGCCGTTGATGGAGATCGAACGGTGGGGAGTGGCGGTGGCTTACTGCGAGGTGCTCGACGGTGGGGATGGCTCGGGCGTGGTCGTCGGCGTAGCTCCGGTGGTCGCGGGCGTCGGGCGAGGTCTCGGGGGTGGCGGTGAGTGGCGCGTCCGATGGTGGCGTCGGGGTTGGCCTGGGACGTCGGGAACGAGCGGGACAACGACGGTGAGGCTCGGGTGAGCTGCAGCTCCGGCGGTGGACGGGTGAGCTTGGGGAGGTCTCGGCGATGGAATCGACGACGGTCGGAGCTTCGGTGGCGGAGATCCAAATGGCGTGGGCGTGCGGTACGGTGGGTCTCGGGCGTGGGTTTTAGGGGGGGTCGAGAGAGGATGGCCTAGGGTATTTATAGGACGTAGGCGTGCGTGAGGGGAAAGCTCGGGATCGCGATCCCGAGAATCACGGGATTCGGCGGTGGGCGAACGCGCTCCGGCGCGGCAAGGCGTGGGCGAGGGGAAGAAGAAGCCATGGGCCCCGCGTGTCAGCGTCGCTGGAGAGAGGGGAAGTGGAGCGGGCGATCGGGCGGTAGCGGTCTTGCGCTCGCGCGTGGCTGAGGGCTGAAAGGCCAAGTTGGGCTGCGGCTGGCGCTCGACCTGGGCGATGTTTTTTTTTGAATTACAAAGAGAGAAAAAGAAAAGGGAATAAAATAAATAAAAATATGCTATAGGCATATTATATATCAAAAATTTCAGAAAAATAAATCCTAAAATATGAACTATTTTCAAGTTCAAATAAAATTCACACAAATTCAAATAATGCAAACAGTGCTACTGTTGCATTTAAAATTCAAGTAAAAATATTTTAAAATACAAAAATGATTTCAAATTTATTTTCTCCCAATTTTTCTTTGAAGGGAATCATTTTACCTTTATTCCATATTTTTATGTTAGGAGAAAAAATAATTTGAAAATAACTCCAAAAGTCTTTGAATTTGAATTTCAAATCTTTTCCAAATCCCTTCTGATTTTCCCTTTGATCAAATAGGATTCAAATTGTCTCTGAATTGAAGTGTCATATTACTCCTCTCATGTTTGACTATTTTCAGAGAAATTTGAATTTGGGAATTTCATAACTTCAAATAGAAAATGGATTCCACATGGTTTTCAAAGGAATTTTCAGAATGTTTCTTTCAAACTTCCAACTCATCTTTGAAGAAGTCATTTTATCTTCTCTCATGTAAATCATTGAATTTCATAAAGTTTATGAATTTGAAATGTTTTCAAAATGGAATTCAAATCTTTTCAAAACCCTTTTTATTTCAAATGGAAGAAGTCATGTCATCTCCACTCTAGGGTTTTGTGATGAATTGAATTTGAATTCATGGAGATCAAAAATGCAAAGTGAAAGTTTGGGAAAGTCATTTCATTTCCTCTCATTCAACTTTCAAAAAGTTTCAAATTTCACTCAATTTCACACAATCAATCACTCAACAATCAAACAACAATCAAACAACAATCAAAACTATTTATTTAATATAACATTCCAAAATTTAGAATTTTGGGATGTTACAGACTTTCGGGACAAAGCGCCGCCATCTCGAGGCGGAACCTGGGCAGGAGCTATTTTGCTCTCCGGCGGAGCTATTCCGCCGGGGATACTTCCTTCCGGGGGGGGGGGGGGATCGAAGCCATCGACATCACCAACGATCCTCTCATCATGGGAGGACCAATCTTCATCAACATCTTCACCAGCACCATCTCATCTCAAACCCTAGTTCATCTCTTGTATTCAATCTTTGTCTCAAAACCTCAGATTGGTACCTGTGGGTTGCTAGTAGTGTTGATTACATCTTGTACTTGATGCTAGTTGGTTTATTTGGTGGAACATTATATGTTCATATCCTTAATGCTATTAAATACCCCTCTGATCTTGAACATGAATATGATTTGTGAGTAGTTACTTTTGTTCTTGAGGACATGGGAGAAGTCTTGTCATAAGTAATCATGTGAATTTGGTATTCGTTCGATATTTTGATGCTATGTATGTTGTGCTTCCTTTAGTGGTGTCGTGTGAACATTGACTACATGACACTTCACCATCTTTGGGCCTAAGGGAAGGCATTGTGGAGTAGTAATTAGATGATGGGTTTCTAGAGTGACAGAAGCTTAAACCCTAGTTTATGCGCTATTCCGTAAGGGGCTGATGAAATTCCCATGTGTCCTCGAGAACGCTTTGCTTATTATAAGAGTTCGTTCCGGCTTGTCCTTTGCTACAAAAAGGATTGGGCCACCTTGCTGCACTTTATTATACTTGTTACTTGTTACGAATTATCTTGCTATCAAAACTACCTGTTACCGCTACTTTCAGTACTTGCAGAGAATACCTTGCTGAAAACCGCTTGTCATTTCCTTCTGCTCCTCATTGGGTTCGACACTCTTACTTATCGAAAGGACTACAATTGATCCCCTATACTGGTGGGTCATCAAGACTCTTTTCTGGTGCCGTTGCCGGGGAGTGAAGTGCCTTTGGTGAGTGGAATTTGGTAAGGAAACATTTATATTACGTGCTGAAATTTACTGTCACTTGTCACTATGGAAAGTAATCCTTTGAGAGGCTTGTTTGGGGTATCTTAACCTCGACCGGAAGCATTGAGAGTTGCTCCTCAACCTATTGAACCTACTGAAAATTTTTATTATGAAATTCCTTCGGGTATGGTAGAGAAACTGCTAGCTAATCCTTATGCAGGAGATGGAACGGTGCATCCTGATATGCACTTGATATATGTGGATGAAATTTATGGATTGTTTAAGCTTGCAGGTCTATCCAAAGATGGAGTTAAGAAGAAAGTATTCCCTTTATCTTTGGAGATAAAGGCATTGACATGGTATAGGCTATGTGATGATACTGAAACATGGGACTGGAACCGGTTGAAGCTGGAATTTCACCAGAAATTTTATCCTATGCATTTGGTTCATCGTGATCGGAATTATATATATAATTTTTGGCCTCGTGAAGGAGAAAGTATCGCTCAAGCTTGGGGGAGGCTTAAGTATATGTTGCACACATGCCCCAATCATGAACTCTCAAGAGAAATAATTCTTCAAAACTTTTATGCTCGGCTTTCTCATAATGATCAATCCATGCTCGATACTTCTTCTGCTGGTTCCTTTATGAAGAGAACTATTGAATTCAGATGGGATCTTCTGGAAAGAATTAAATGTAACTCTGAAGATTGGGAAATCGACAAAGGTAATGAGTCAGGTATAAATCTTGAGTTTGATTGTGTTAAATCTTTTATGGAAACCGATGCTTTTCATAAGTTTAGTACTAAATATGGACTTGACTCTGAGGTAGTAGCTACCTTTTGTGAATCTTTTGCTGCTCATGTTGATCTCCCTAAGGAGAAATGGTTTAAATATCATCCACCTATTGAATTGAATGAAGAACATGTTATTGATAAAGAAGAAACAATTGTTTACCATGTTGATCCAGTTGTGCCTACTGCTTATATTGAGAAACCTCCTTTCCCTGTTAGGATTAAGGAACATGCTAAAGCTTCAACTGTGGTTAATAAGAGTAATATTAGAGCACCTAGACTTTCTGAACAAATTAAGGTTGAACCTAATGTTGCAATGGTTAAAGATCTTTTGGTTGATAATCTTGATGGACATGTCATATAATTCTGTGATGAAGCAACTAGAATTGCTAAGCCATACACTAAAGATAAAAACAAACCTGTAATTGGCATGCCAGTTATTTATGTTAAAATTGGAGATCATTGCTATCATGGTTTATGTGATATTGGTGCTAGTGTGAGTGCTATTCCGTTTACTCTATCAAAAAGTGATGAATGATATTGCACCTGTTGAGATTGAAGATATTGATGTCACTATTAAGCTTGCAAATAGAGATACTATTTCACCACTTGGGATTGTTAGAGATGTTGAAGTCTTGTGTGGTAAGATCAAATATCCTACTGATTTTCTTGTTCTTGGATCACTACAAGATGATTTTTGTCCCATTATATTTGGTAGACCTTTCTTGAATACAGTTAATGCCAAGATTGATTGCAATAAAGAAACTGTCAGTGTTAATTTTGGTGAGGTGTTTCATGAGTTTAATTTCTCTAAGTTTCGTAGACAACCTCATGATAAAGAATTACCTAATAAGGATGAAATTATTGGTCTTGCTTCTATTGCTGTGCCTCCTACTGATCCTTTAGAACAATATTTGCTAGACCATGAGAATGATATGCATATGAATGAAAGAAATGAAATAGATGAGCCGTTCTTTAAACAAGCACCTATCCTTAAACATAATTTGCCTATTGAAACCTTGGGAGACCCACCTCCACCCAAGGGTAATCCTGTGTTTGAATTAAAGCAATTACCTGATACACTTAAATATGCTTATCTTGATGAAAAGAAGATATATCCTGTTATTATTAGTGCTAACCTTTAAGAGCATGAAGAAAAGAGATTACTTAAAAATCCGAAGAAGCACCGGGCTGCTATTGGATATACTCTCAATGATCTTAAGGGCATTAGTACCACTTTGTGTCAGCATAAAATTCATATGGAGCCAGACGCTAAACCCGTTGTTGATCATCAAAGAAGGCTGAATCCTAGAATGAAGGATGTGGTAAGAACTGAAATATTAAAGCTTCTGGAGGCAGGTATAATTTATCCCATAGCTGAGAGTAGATGGGTAAGTCCTGTTCATTGTGTTCCTAAGAAAGGAGGTATTACCGTTGTTCCTAATGATAAAAATGAACTTATCCCGCAAAGAATTGTAACTGGTTATAGGATGGTAATTGATTTCAGGAAATTAAATAAAGCTACAAGGAAAGATCATTACCCCTTGCCTTTTATTGATCAAATATTAGAAAAATTATCTAAGCATACACACTTTTGTTTCCTAGATGGTTATTCTGGTTTCTCTTAAATAGATGTTTCACCTGATGATCAAGAGAAAACCACCTTTACTTGTCCTTTTGGAACTTATGCTTATCGTCGTATGCCTTTTGGTTTATGTAATGCACCTGCTACCTTTCAAAGATGTATGACTGCTATATTCTCTGACTTTTGTGAAAAGATTGTTAAGGTTTTCATGGATGATTTCTCCATATACGGAACTTCTTTTGATGATTGCTTGAGCAACCTTGATCGAGTTTTGTAGAGATGTGAGGAAACTAATCTTGTCTTGAATTGGGAGAAGTGCCACTTTATGGTGAATGAAGGTATAGTTCTTGGGCATAAAATTTCTGAAAGAGGTATTGAAGTTGATAAAGCTAAAGTTGATGCTATTGAGAAAATGCCATGTCCTAAAGATATCAAAGGTATAAGAAGTTTCCTCGGTCAAGCTAGTTTCTATAGAAGGTTTATAAAAGACTTCTCTAAAATTTCTAGGCCTCTCACTAACCTTTTGCAAAAAGATGTTCCATTTGTTTTTGATGATGATTGTGTAGAAGCCTTTGAAATACTTAAGAAAGCCTTAATTTCTGCACCTATTGTTCAACCACGTGATTGGAACCTACCCTTTGAAATTATGTGTGATGCTAGTGATTATGTTGTAGGTGCTGTTCTAGGACAAAGAGTTGATACGAAATTAAATGTTATTCATTATGCTTGTAAAACTCTAGACAATGCTCAAAGAAATTATGCTACTACTGAGAAAGAATTTTTAGCAGTTGTGTTTGCGTGTGATAAATTCAGATCTTACATTGTTGATTCCAAAGTTACTATTCATACCGATCATGCTGCTATTAAGTTTCTTATGGAAAAGAAAGATGCTAAACCTAGACTTATTAGGTGGGTTCTTTTGCTGCAAGAATTTGATTTGCATATTGTTGATAGAAAGGGAGCTGAGAATCCCGTAGCTGATAATTTGTCTAGAATGGAAAATGTTCTTGATGACCCACTCCCCATTAATGATGATTTTCCTGATGAACAATTAGCTATGATAAATGCTTCTCGTAATACTCCTTGGTATGCAGACTATGCTAATTACATTGTTGCTAAATATATACCACCTAGTTTCACATATCAACAAAAGAAAAAGTTTTTCTTTGATTTAAGACATTACTTTTGGGATGACCCACACTTATATAAAGAAGGAGTAGATGGTATTATTAGACATTGTGTACCTGAGCATGAACAGGAACAAATCCTACGTAAGTGTCACTCCGATGCATATGGAGGACACCATGCGGGAGACAAAACTGCACTCAAGGTATTACAATCTGGTTTTTATTGGCCTACTCTTTTCAAAGATGCACGTAAGTTTGTCCTTTCTTGTGATGAATGTCAAAGAATTGGTAATGTTGATAGACGTCAGGAAATGCCTATGAATTATTCACTTGTTATTGAACCATTTGATGTTTGGGGTTTTGATTATATGGGACCTTTTCCTAAATCCAATGGGTATACTCATATTTTAGTTGCTGTTGTTTACATTACTAAGTGGGTAGAAACTATTCCAACTAGTAGTGCTGATCATAACACTTCTATTAAAATGCTTAAAGAAGTTATATTCCCGAGGTTTGGAGTCCCTATTTATTTAATGACCGATGGTGGTTCACATTTTATTCATGGTGCTTTCCGTAAATTGCTTGCTAAATATGATGTTAGTCAAAGGATTGCATCTCCTTATCATCCTCAGTCTAGTGGTCAAGTTGAATTAACTAATAGAGAAATAAAATTAATTTGCAAAAGGCCGTTAATAGATCTAGAAAGAATTGGTCTAAGAAACTTGATGATGCATTATGGGCTTATAGAACTGCTTATAAAAATCCTATGGGTATGTCTCCATATAAAATGGTTTATGGAAAAGCATGTCATTTTCCTCTTGAGTTAGAACATAAAGCATATTGGGCAATTAAAGAACTCAACTATGATTTTAAACTTGCCGGTGAAAAGAGGTTATTTGATATTAGTTCTTTAGATGAATGGAGAACCCAAGTTTATGAAAATGCCAAGTTGTTTAAAGAAAAAGTTAAAAGATGGCATGATAAGAGAATTCAAAAACAGGAATTCAAAGTAGGTGATCATGTTCTATTATACAATTCTCGTTTAAGATTTTTTGCAGGAAAACTTATCTCTAAATGGGAAGGGCCATACATCATCGAAGAAGTTTATCGCTCCGGATCCATCAAAATAAACAACTCCGAAGGCAATAATCCGAGAGTGGTCAATGGGCAAAGAATTAAACATTATATCTTAGGTACGCCCATTAATGTTGAAACTAATATTATTCAAACAATGACACCGGAAGAGCACATAGAAGAAATCTTCCGGAACACTCCAGAAGCCTGAAAAGGAGTAGGTATGTGGTACGGTAAGTAAACCGACTCCAAAACTTCCATAAAAGTACTTTCTGTCCGTTTTGGAATATATAAAAAATTAGGAAAATAATAAACAGTCCGAAAAGTTTACGAGGAGGCGACAAGCCTGGGGGGGGGGGCGCCCTACCCCCCAGGGCGCGCCTACTAGGCTTGTGGCTCCCTCATGGACTTTCCCGACTCCGTTTTTCTTCCATATTACTTCTTATGCACGGGAAAAATTCATTATATATACTCACGGCTATTTTGACCGCCGCATCGCAAGTTTCTCCTCTGTTCTTGTTTCGTGTTGTTTTCTGTCAAATCTCCAAGGCCAGGCATCATGTCATCCTCTTCCTCCAACAATGTGGGAGACGACGCTTGGTTGCAGTAGATGGAGCTCAGGAGGGAGGAGGAAGGAGAGGTGACCATGGAAGAAGATGATGGGGATTCGTTAGAGGTCCACCCTCCGGCTTCCGAGAGGGGTACCCTTGCCAGCATCTCCATAATTTCAAATCCTCATCAAGCCATGAGAAGCACTACAAGCCATGGGAGTCCAGAGGTAAAAGAAGGGCTTCCTCCTAGGAGACCCTTACACAGGTTACATCGGAACAATTTTCATAATTTGGTCCACAATTATGGGGTTGAAAACACTCCCCGCATGCACATACCTTCCAATTGGGATATTTCCCGTCCAAGTGAGAATAATGCAGGAAAGGGATCATGGTGGCCGGAAAATAAACATATTATGGTTGAAGTGCAAAAGAACGCCACCGCAATTCAGCAGTTGCTTCGGGAGGTCGAGAGTTTGAAGGATATCTTATTAAATATTTTGAAGGACAAACCCACCACTTCATCACCACCATCACCCAAGAAGGAGATTTGAGTACATGGGTATGGGCACCACCCTTGGCTCATGCCAAGCTTGGGGGAGGTGCCCCGGTACCGTATCATCATCACTTTTTATCATCATTATCTATCTTAGTTTGATCCTTAGTTATTTCGTGATTTAGAAGAATAAAGTTTTAGTATGATTTAGTTTTGAGTGCTTGCTTTGTGATCTATCTATGTAATCGTGTGTGAGAGTTATATAATAAAGAGTAGTTTGAGTTGAGTGTTTTGCTTTTGATGATCCAATCTTAGAAATAAATAAATAATAAAACGTAAGATCATATGCTAATCCCATGGGGAGTGATGACTTCACATAAAAGAAGTATAATTGATAAAACTTGTTGGAAGTTGACAAACATGGCATTGGTCATTGTAGCAAGTCATGAAAAAGTAATAAAGAAAGAGAGGTCTCACATATAAATACACTATCTTGAATATCTTTTATGATTGTGAGCCCCCATCAAATATTCTATGTCAATTAGTCGACGTTGGACAAGGAAGACAACGTAATGAGTTATGTTTGCTTATATTCACATAGAAGTTATATTGTTATGGATCCTCTAACATGTGGTGCTTTCCCCTATCTTTTGCTACCCAAAATTCTGTACTAAGTAGAGATACTACTTGTGCATCCAAAAACCCTTAAATCCAGTTTCATGCCATGAGAGTCCACTATATCTACCTATGGATTGAATAAGATGCTTCAAGTAAGTTGTCATCGGTGCAAAGCAATAAAAATTGCTCCTAAAAATGTATGAACTTTTATTGTAAGGGAAAATAAGCTCTGTACAATCTTGTGATGGTGGAGTAATAAAAGCGATAGACTGCATAATAAAGGTCGCTATCACAAGGGGCAATAGAAAGTGACGTTCCTTTACATTAAGAGCTTGCACATCCAAAAACAGAAAGCACATGACAACCTCTGCTTCCCTCTGCGAAGGGCCTATCTTTTACTTTATGTATTTACTTTCATGCAAGAGTCAATAGTATTCCCCCCTATTCCATTTTTATTTTCTCTCTTGGCAAGGATCATGTGGTGGGGATTGATCCAGGCGTATATATCCAGTTGGATGTAGGTGATCATGAGTTATTATTGTTGACATTACCCTTGAGGTAAATACGTTGGGAGGTGAAATTATAAGCCCCTATCTTTCTATGTGTCCGACTGAAACTTTTGCTCCATAAGTATGCCATGAGTGTCAGCAATCATAGAAGACTAAATGATAGTTGAGTATGTGAACTTGCTAAACAAAGCTCTTACATAGACTCTTTATGATAATATGATGAATTGCAATTGCTTCAGTGACTAAGATCATAGTTTGTTAGTTTTCAATTTGGTTTATGGTTCATACTTTAACTTGTGGATGAATTGTAACTTTTTCATGAGAAGTTTTATGATGATATATTGCTGTTATAATAAAGATCATGATGCTCCATGTCCGTATTTTAGTTTTATCGATGCCTCTCTCTCTAAACATGTGGTCATGATTATCGATTCGGCTTTTGCTTGAGGACAAGCGAGGTCTAAGCTTGGGGGAGTTGATACGTCCAATTTGCATCATGATTTCTTATTGATAATTATTTTGTTTTTGATCATTATTTCACTTTATGGTACAATTCTTATGCCTTTTCTCTCTTATTTTGCAAGATTCACATGAAGAGGGAGAATGCCGGCAGCTGGAATTCTGGACCTGAAAGGGGTGAAACAGAGATAGCTATTCTGTACAACTCCAAATGACCTGAAAATTTACAGAGAATTATTTTGGAATATATAAAAAATACTGGTGAAAGAATCAATAGGAGGGGACCCACCAGACAGCCACAAGCCTGGGGGCGCGCCCTACCCCCTGGGCGCGCCCCCAAGCTTGTGGGGCCCCTGGCAGGCATCCGGCCCCCTCCTTCTGCTATATGAAGCCATTTGCCCTAGAAAAAAAATGAGAAGAAGACTTTCGGGATGAAGCACCGCCGTCTCGAGGCGGAACCTGGGCAGGAGCTATTTTACTCTCCGACGGAGCTATTCCGCCGGGGATACTTCCTTCCGAGGGGGGGGGGGGGGATCGAAGCCATCGACATCACCAATGATCCTCTCATCATGGGAGGACCAATCTTCATCAACATCTTCACCAGCACCATCTCATCTCAAACCCTAGTTTATCTCTTGTGTTCAATCTTTGTCTCAAAACCTCAGATTGGTACCTGTGGGTTGCTAGTAGTGTTGATTACATCTTGTAGTTGATGCTAGTTGGTTTATTTGGTGGAAGATTATATGTTTAGATCCTTAATGCTATTCAATACCCCTCTGATCTTGAACATGAATATGATTCGTGAGTAGTTACTTTTGTTCTTGAGGACATGGGAGAAGTCTTGTCATAAGTAATCATGTGAATTTGGTATTCGTTCGATATTTTGATGCTATGTATGTTGTGCTTCCTTTAGTGGTGTCGTATGAACGTCGACTACATGACACTTCACCATCTTTGGGCCTAAGGGAAGGCATTGTGGAGTAGTAATTAGATGATGGGTTGCTAGAGTGACAGAAGCTTAAATCCTAGTTTATGCGCTATTCCGTAAGGGGCTCATTTGGATCCATATGTTTCTTCTTTCGTAGTTGTGGATGCTTGAGAGAGGGGGTAATCATAAGTGGGAGGCTTGTTCAAGTAAGAACAGCACCCAAGCACCGGTCCACCCACATATCAAATTATCAAAGTAGCGAACGCGAATCAAACAAACATGATGAAAGTGACTAGATGAAATTCCCATGTGTCCTCGAGAATGCTTTGCTTATTATAAGAGTTCGTTCCGGCTTGTCCTTTGCTACAAAAAGGATTGGGCCACCATGCTGCACTTTATTATAATTGTTACTTGTTACTTGTTATGAATTATCTTGCTATCAAAACTACTTGTTACCGCTACTTTCAGTACTTGCAGAGAATACCTTGCTGAAAACCGTTAGTCATTTCCTTCTGCTCCTCGGTGGGTTCGACACTCTTACTTATCGAAAGGACTACGATTAATCCCCTATACTAGTGGGTTTTCACTAGAGGCTTTGATACGTCTCCAACGTATCTATAATTTATGAAGTATTCATGCCATGTTTATTATAGTTTTGTATGATTTTGGTGCACTTTTATATGGCTTTTATATGATTTTTATGGACTAACATATTGACCTAGTGCCCAGTTGCTGTTTTCTGCTTGTTTTTGGTTTTCCAGAAAATCCATATCAAACGAAGTCCAAATGCAGCAAAACTTTTTGACGATTTTTTCTGGAGGGAAACTGACCCAGGAAGCTTCGGAGGAGCAGCAGAAGAGCCACAGGGGCCCCACCAGCCACCTGGGCACGTCTGCCCCCCAAGCGCGCCCTGGTGCCTCGTGGGCCCCCTGTGGCCCCTCTTCGCGTGATTCCAAGGCTGAAAAATCATATATATTCAGAAACCCCCGAAAGTTAACCTAGATGAGTTTTTACGCCGCCGCAAGCCTCTGTACCAAAGAGATCTCATCTACAGCCCTTTTCCAGCACCCTGCCGGAGGGGGGAATCATCACCGGAGGCCATCTTCATCATCCCGGCGGTCTCCATGACGAGGAGGGAGTAGTTCACCCTCGGGGCTAAGGGTATGTACTAGTAGCTATGTGTTTGATCTCTCTCTCTTGTGTTCTTGATATGGCACGATCTTGGTGTATCGCGAGTTTTGTTAATATAGTTGGACCATATAGTGTTTCTTCCCTCTCTATCCTTGTTGTGATGAATCAAATCTTTTCCCTTTGAGGTTTCGTTATTGTTGGATTGAATATTTTAGATTTGAGAGCACTTGATGTATGTCTTGCATATGAATACCCGTGGTGACAATGGGGTATTATATTGATTCACTTGATATATGTTTTGGCACTCAACTCACAGATTCCCGTGGTGACATTGGGGCAATCTATGCATAGGGGTTGATGCACGTTTTCATTATCTTTTCTCCGACAGAAACTTTGGGGTGCTCCTTGGAGTTCTTTGTGTGGATTGAATATTATGATTATGAAGTTCTTTGATCCATATCGTATAATCAACTCACGGATACTTGTGGTGACATTGGAGTATCTAGGTGACATTAGAGTTGGTTGATGTGTATCATATGGTGTTATTTTAGTACGAACTCTAGGGCTGTTTGTGACACTTATAGGAATAGCTCAATAGATTGATCGGAAAGGATAACTTTGAGGTGGTTTCGTACCCTACAAACAATTTCTATCTTATGTTCTCCGCTAATAGGAACTTGGGAGTGATTCTTTATCGCACGTCGAGGGATGATTATATGATCCAATTATGTTAGCATTGTTGAGAGATTGCACTAGTAAAAGTATGAACCCTAGGCCTTGTTACTAAGCATTGCAATACCATTTATGCTCACTTTTGTTACTTGCTACCTTGCTGTTTTTTATTGTTCACACTACAAAAACCTATATCTACTATCCATACTACACTTGTATCACGATATCTTCGCCGAACTAGTGCACCTATACAATTTACCATTGTATTGGGTGTGTTGGGGACACAAGAGACTCTTTGTTATTTGGTTGCAGGGTTGTTTGAGAGAGACCATCTTCATCCTACGCCTCCCACGGATTGATAAACCTTAGGTCATCCACTTGAGGAGAAATTGCTATTGTCCTACAAACCTCTGCGCTTGGAGGCCCAACACGAGTCTACAAGAATAAGTTGTGTTGTAGACATCAAGCTCTTTTCTGGCGTTGTTGCCGGGGAGGTGAGTGCTTGAAGGTATATCTTTAGATCTTGCAATCGAATCTTTTAGTTTCTTGTTTTATCACTAGTTTGGTTTATAAAAGAAAACTACAAAAAAATGTTATTGAGGTTGCCTCATATTATTCGTCTTTATAATGTCTTTCTTGAAAATGATGGATCGGAAAATTTTGCTCAATTGATAGAAGACGAATTCAATAAAATGTTTGGCATAAAATATTTGAATGATGAGCATGATTGCAATGTTGTTAGTATGAATTCTATGAATATCCAAAATACTAAAGATGATTGCACTAGTCATGACAAAAATGTTTCTTATAAGCATGTCAATTTTTGTGGAGTGCATAAAGTTTGTGAAGACATGCCTTACAGGGATGATAGATTTTGTAAGAAGCATAAACATGATAGAACCAATTTTTTGCTCAAAGTGATAGATGAATTTGCTACAAAATTATGTTCTCTTTATCCTATTACTTGTGAACTTTGCAATAAAGTTGGTCACCTTAATTTTCAATGCATAATTTTTCATGATCGAATCATGGCTAAATATTGTAATGACTTAACCGCCCTCGAACTATATAATGAGCTTTATTTATTTTTGGGGTGTGAAGAATTGTCACATAAAAATAGTTGGTTTGAAGTATTCATTCTCATGGATGACATTGAAACTAATCTAAAGGAAATCTATATGTTTTGTATTGTAAATTGCATGGGAATGCTTATATTGCCAACTATAGAAAAACGGGAAAACAAATAGAATATAGAAGAAATACTAATGGAAGGGTAAAGATTTCCCTTTCCCTCCTATTTTCTCTCATGATGAAACAGGTAACGAGGAGGAGCTTCCTATCCAACCAATCTCTTCAATAAGAAGCTCGGAAGAATTAAATAAACCCACACATAATGTGGTAAAGAAAAAGAAAAGAAGGAAAAGTAGAGGTAAAGAGGTATCTCTCCCTAATAATGTTGCTCCTACTATTGTTGTACCTCATGAGAATGAATCAAAAATAATTGTGAAGATGATACACTTGATGATGATTATGATTGGGAAGATAATGATACTTCTTATGATCTTGAAAATCTTTATGGCACCAACTTGGAGGAATATGATAATAATTGTTATACTATTGGTGCTATTCATACTATTGATGACAATAGTGATAATGCTACTGATATGCAAACCAACAAGCTTGGGGATGCTATGTTTGATTGGAATGATATGTTTGAGAATTTATTTGCTGCAAATAACATTTTCCCTAAGCTTGGGGATGCTATGCTTAATGAAGATGATCTTTTTAGTCCCCCTACTTTGAATGATCAAATTTGTTATGATGATTGCATGCCTCCTACTTATGATGATTATTGTGATGATACTTATGTTATAAAAAGTAGTGATGATTATATTTATAAAACTTGTCATAATTATGATTACCCTTTTTCTGAACATTACTCTTTTAATGTGGAAACAATTTATAGTATTCAAGTTTCATGTGATACTCCCACTTTTATGAATGAGAAGAAATTTGCTTATGTGGAGAGTAATAAAAATTCTATGCTTGTGGATCATGAAAACAATGCTTTATGTGATAGCTATATTGTTGAATTTCTTCATGATGCTACTGAAAATTATTTTGAGAGAGGAATATATGCTTCTACATATTTCAATAATATCAAGTTTCCTCTCTATGTCTTGAAAGTTTTGAAGTCATGCTTGTTTTGCCTTCCTATGCTAGTTGATTCTTGCTCCCATAAATTGTTTGCTCACAAAATCCCTATGCATAGGAAGTGGGTTAGGCTTAAATGTGCTAGTCATATGCTTCATGATGCTCCCATTGTGTTTCAATTCTTTACTTTTATATGAGCATCATTGAAATCATCATGCCTAGCTAAAAAGGCATTAAAGAAAAGCGATAGTTGGGAGACAACCCCATATTTATACCTACTGTTTTTGCATGTCCACATGATTAAGCTACTGTAGTAATCATGTTTCATATGTTTTCTTTCAATAATGTGCCAAGTAAAGCCTTTGGGATAGTGTGGATGCTTGTTGATTTGATTCTGTGCAAAAATAGAAACTTTTGCGTCCAGTGCTGGAATTTCTATTCTGTACTGGAGCGTGAGAAATTCTGAAATTTTTACACAGTATTGGGTTACAAATTGTTTAAGTTTTCCTAATTTTTCAGAATTTTTGTAGGTACAGAAGTATGGTTTTTAAATCACTTACAACACGCTGTTCTGTTTTTGACAGATTCTGTTTTCGATGCATAGTTTGCTTGTTTTAGTGTTTCCATAGCTTACATTGAGTAATATAAATTATAGAAATGATAGAATACAGTAGGCATTATGTGAGAACAAATATGAATCTTGTCTTGACAGTACCTAAGTGGATGATTTATTTTTATTATACTAACCTATCTCACGAAGTTCCGTTAAGTTTTGTGTGATTGAAGTTTTCAAGTTTTGGGTGAGATATCGATATGAGGAGAATAAGGAGCGGCAAGACCCTAAGCTTGGGGATGCCCAAGTCACCCCAAGGTAATATTCAAGGAGGACCCAAGCAACTAAGCTTGGGGATGCCCCGGAAGGCATCCCCTCTTTCGTCTTCAACATTATCGGTAACCTCACTTGGCGCTATATTTTTATTCGTCACATAATATGAGTTTTGCTTGGAGCATGATTTTATTTTGTTGAGATTTGCTTGCTGTTATCAATAATCATGTTTTGTATCTTTTAGTTCAATAAAATGCCAATTATAGCCTTTGCCATGCTCAGTTTGCAAGTTTATGTGTTGCTGTTTGAAAACAGAAAGTTTTCTGTTATGTCCTGATTTTTTGTGAATTGTCAGAACATGATAAAAATCTGAAATTTTTACACAGTAATCATGCATGAGTTCTCTGTCACGTTGTAATTTTTAAGAATTTTTGGAGTTAGGGAAGTATGAATTCTTATTCACTCTTTACAGACTGTTCTGTTTTGGCAGATTGCTGTTATAGTTGCATTGTTTGCATATGTTTGCTAGTTTAATGTTTCTATTTGTGGATAGGAGTATTAAATATGCAGAGGCATTTAGTATGAAATGTTTAATTATAATTTTAGTGATTTTCTACAGTACAGAATGTTAAGGTTTTGAGTTGATTTATACTAACTTATCTCACGAGTTCTTGTTGAGTTTTGTGTGGATGAAGTTTTAAAGATTTAGGAGAAGCCACGATATAAGAGGAATTAAGGAGACACAAGAGCTCAAGCTTGGGGATTCCCAAGGCATCCCAAGTTATTATTTCAATAAGTCTCAAGCATCTAAGCTTGGGGATGCCCCGGTAGGCATCCCACCTTTCTTCTTCAACAACTATCGGTCAGTTTTGGTTGAGCCTAAGTTTTTGCTTCTTCACATGATATGTGCTATTCTTGGAATGTCATTTTATTTTGTTTTTCTTGCTGTTTGAATAAAATAATAAGATCTGAAATTTTTAAATGAGAGAGAGTCCTCACATAGCTACCTATTTAATTAACTACTCATTTGGTCTTCACTTATATCTTTTTGGAGTAGTTTGTCATTTACTCTTGTTCTTCACTTATATCCTATGAGTAAATTGTTGAAATGAATTGAATATCATAAAGTTGAAATTTATATGCTTCATATGCTTGTCTCATGGGGAGTAGTGACTTCACATACAAGAAGTATAAGTGGTAAAATTTATTGAAAGTTAACAAACATAGCATTGGTCACTTGAACAATTCATGTAAGAATTTTGAAGGAAGAGAAATTTCACATATAAATATACTATCTTGGATATCTTCTATGATTGTGAGCCCCCATTAATTATTTTCAAGCTTGATCAAGTAGTTGACGTTGGACAAGGAAGACAACGTAATGAGTTATGGTTGTTTATATTCACATAGAAGTTATATTGTCATGGATCCTCTAACATGTAGTGCTTGCTTAGGATCTTTTGCTAGCCAAAAATTCGTACTAAGTAGAGATACTACTTGTGCATCCAAAAACCCTTAAACCTAGTTTCTTGCCATGAGAGTCCACTATACCTACCTATGGATTGAATAAGATCCTTCAAGTAAGTTGTCATCGGTGCAAAAAGCAATAAAAATTGCTCCTTAAATATGTATGATCTTTTATTGCAAGGGAAAATAAGCGTTGTACGAACTTGTGATGGTAAAGAAATAAAAGCGACGGACTACATAATAAAGGTTGCTATCACAAGGGGCAATATAACGTGACGTTCCTTTGCATTAAGGGCTTGTGCATCCAACAACAAAAAGCGCATGACAACCTCTGCTTCCCTCTACGAAGGGCCTTTCTTTCAGTTTTCTGTATTTACTTCTCTGTATTTACTTTTATGCAAGATTCATTAATGTTCACTCCTATTCCGCTCTATTTATTCTTTAGTTGGCAAGCATTATGTGGTAGGGAAAGATCCAGGCACATATATCTAGTTGAATATAGGTGATCATGAGTTATTATTGTTGACATTATCCCTGAGATAAATAAGTTGGGAGGCGAAACATTAAGCCCCTATCTTCCTATGTGTTTGACTGAAATGGTTTGCTTTAAAAATATGCTTTGAGTGTCAGCAATCATGGAAGACTAAATGATGGTTGAGTATGTGGAATTTGCTAGAACAAAGCTCTTACATATACCCTTCCTGAAAATAAGATGAATTGCAATTGTTTGATGACTGAGAACATAGTTTGTTAGTTTTCAAGAAAAGTTTATGGCCTATAGTTTAAACATGTGAATAGCTTGCTACTTGATCATGAGAAGTTTTATGAGATGAGCTACTGTTTATGATATATAATGATGCTAGAAAAAAGTGATTGGAATTATCATTGATCAAACTTATGCACTATTCTAGCATTCACACTTCATAAATTATTTCTTTTATCATTTACCTACTCGAGGACGAGCAAGAATTAAGCTTGGGGATGCTGATACGTCTCCAACGTTTCTATAATTTATGAAGTATTCATGCCATGTTTATTATAGTTTTGTATGATTTTGGTGCACTTTTATATGGCTTTTATATGATTTTTATGGACTAACATATTGACCTAGTGCCCAGTGCCAGTTGCTGTTTTCTGCTTGTTTTTGGTTTTCCAGAAAATCCATATCAAACGAAGTCCAAATGGAGCGAAACTTTTTGATGATTTTTTCTGGAAGGAAACAGACCCAGGAAGCTTCGGAGGAGCAGCAGAAGAGCCACAGGGGCCCCACGAGCCACCTGGGTGCGCCTGCCCCCCCAGGCGTGCCCTAGTGCCTCGTGGGCCCCCTGTGGACCCTCTTCGCGTGATTCCAACGCTGAAAAATCATATATATTCAGAAACCCCCGAAAGTTAACCTAGATGAGTTTTTATGCCGCCACAAGCCTCTGTACCAAAGAGATCTCATCTACAGCCCTTTTCCGGCACCCTGCCGGAGGGGGGAATTATCACCGGAGGCTATCTTCATCATCCCGGCGGTCTCCATGACGAGGAGGGAGTAGTTCACCCTCGGGGCTGAGGGTATGTAGTAGTAGCTATGTGTTTGATCTCTCTCTCTTGTGTTCTTGATATGGCACGATCTTGATGTATCGCGAGCTTTGTTAATATAGTTGGATCATATGGTGTTTCTTCTCTCTCTGTCCTTGTTGTGATGAATCGAATCTTTTCCCTTTGAGGTTTTGTTATTGTTGGATTGAATATTTCAGATTTGAGAACACTTGATGTATGTCTTGCATATGAATACCCGTGGTGACAATGGGGTATTATATTGATTCACTTAATATATGTTTTGGCACTCAACTCATGGATTCCCGTGGTGACATTGGGGCAATCTATGCATAGGGGTTGATGCACGTTTTCATTATCTTTTCTTCGATAGAAACTTTGGGGTGCTCCTTGGAGTTCTTTGTGTGGATTGAATATTATGATTATGAAGTTGTTTGATGCATATCGTATAATCAACTCACGGATACTTGTGGTGACATTGGAGTATCTAGGTGACATTAGAGTTGGTTGATGTGTATCATATGGTGTTATTTTAGTACGAACTCTAGGGATGTTTGTGACACTTATAGGAATAGCTCAATAGAACGATCGGAAATGATAACTTTGAGGTGGTTTCGTACCCAACAAACAATTTCTATCTTATGTTCCCCGCTAATAGGAACTTGGGAGTGATTGTTTATCGCACGTTGAGGGATGATTATATGATCCAATTATGTTAGCATTGTTGAGAGATTGCACTAGTGAAAGTATGAACCCTAGGCCTTGTTACTAAGCATTGCAATACCGTTTATGCTCACTTTTGTTACTTGCTACCTTGCTGTTTTTTATTGTTCGCACTACAAAAACCTATATCTACTATCCATACTACACTTGTATCACCATCTCTTCGCCGAACGAGTGCACCTATACAATTTACCATTGTATTGGGTGTGTTGGGGACACAAGAGACTCTTTGTTATTTGGTTGCAGGGTTGTTTGAGAGAGACCATCTTCATCCTACGCCTCCCACAGATTGATAAACCTTAGGTCATCCACTTGAGGGAAAATTGCTACTGTCCTACAAACCTCTGCACTTGGAGGCCCAACACGAGTCTACAAGAATAAGTTGTGTAGTAGACATCAGGCTTCTCTCTCGAACACATAGCATACGGTGGGTAAACAAATTACTGTTGGGCAATTGATAGAAAAGCAAATAATTATGACAGATTCATGGCAATGATCATGTATATAGGCATCACGTCCGAGACAAGTAGACCGACTCCTGCCAGCATCTACCACTATTACTCCACCCATCGACCGCTATCCAGCATGCATCTACGGTATTAAGTATGAAACAGAGTAACGCTTTAAGCAAGATGACATGATGTAGACAAAGTAAACTCAAGCAATATGAGTAAACCCCATCTTTTTATCCTTAATGGCAACAATACAAATACGTGTTATGTCCCCTTCTGTCACTAGGATTGAGCACCGCAAGATTGAACCCATCACAAAGCACCTCTCCCATTGCAAGATAAATCAATCTAGTAGGCCAAACCAAATCGATAGATTGGAGAGAAATACAAAGCTATAATAATCATGCATAAGAGAGTTCAGAGAAGACTCAAATATTTCTCATGAATTATCTGATCATAAACTCACAATTCATCGGATCCCAACAAACACACCGCAAAAGAAGATTACATCGGATAGAACTCCAAGAACATCGAGGAGAACATGGTATTGAAGATCAAAGAGAGAGAAGAAGCCATCTAGCTACTAGCTATGGACCCGTAGGTCTATGGTAAACTACTCACACATCATCGGATGGGGAGCAAGGTTGATGAAGAAGCCCTTCGTGATCGATTCCCCCTCCGGCAGAGTACCCGAAAAGGCCTCTAGATGGGATCACGAAAGAACAGAGGCTTGCGGCAGTGAAAAGGTTTTCTCTTCTGTCTCTCTGGTATATTGGGAATATTTGGGAATTTATAGTGCTGGAATCAGGTCAGGAGGGGCTACGAGGGGCCCACAAGCCTGGGGGGCGCGCCTACCCCCCCTGGGCGCGCCCTCTAGGCTTGTCGCCTCCTCGTTGCTCTTCTGGTCTTCTCCCGAAGCTTCATGGGTCTCCTTTGGTCCAGAAAAAATTAATCCAAAGTTTTTTTTTTCTCATTTGGACTCTTTTTGATAATGATTTTCTGAAAAGGCAAAAACAAGCAGAAAACAGCAACTGGCACTGGGCACTATGTTAATAGGTTAGTCCCAAAAAATGATATATAATGGCATATAGTTGCATATAAAACATCCAAGATTGATACTATAATAGCATGGAACAATCAAAAATTATAGATACGTTGGAGACGTATCAAGCACCGCTGCAGCGATGAAGGAGATCGACGTTGAAGTGTCGGGGCCGGATATTCGGGACACAATATCCCAGGAATTAACCCCTCGTGTTGTCACCAGCCCCAAGATCATTATTACTGGTGGACACATCCTTGTTACAAATTACCAAGCAATTACAAGAATTGGATATAAGACCATAAAGGTCTAATGATACAACAATGATTTCTAACAGCGTATGGCGGAAGTGGGTAGCGGATCTACATCTCTGGTGGGGCTCCATTCCCACAGGAACAGCTAACCTGGATAACTCCTATCCCGCGTGGCTACTATCTTCGATTCCTAGGTTGCGGGGTGTGCCTTCGTAGTGCTCTTCTCCTAATCATGATCTAGCCAAGACAATAGCCAGGGACAAGCCAGTGAGTACGTTTGAATGTACTCGCAAACATTAGGAACAAAAGATATACCGAATGCAACAGAGAGCATATGATCATGATGAACTAAATTATATGCATATGCTGACTGATATTAAAGCATGGCATGATAAATATCAATACGGTATAGATGGCTAAATATATCATTCTAGTAAATAAACCAAGAAAATAGAACGGAACATCGGGCGTTAAACCGCCCAAAATATTCCAAGAAAATAAAATGGAACATCGGGCTTTAGACCGCCCGAGGATTCCAAGAAAATAAAATGGAACATCGGGCGTTAGACCGCCCGAGGATTCCAAGAAAAATGCCAAACGGGTGTCTGAATGCGACGCCTCGAGAGGTCTTGAAAAGAAATACCAAACGGGTGTCTGAATGCGATGCCTCGAGAGGTCTTGAAAAGAAATGCCAAACGGGTGTCTGAATGTGACACCTAGAGAGGTCTTGAAAAGAAATGCCAAACGGGTGTCTGAATGCGACGCCTCGAGAGGTCTTGAAAAGAAATGCCAAACGGGTGTCTGAATGCGACGCCTCGAGAGGTCTTGAAAAGAAATGCCAAACGGGTGTCTGAATGTGACGCCTCGAGAGGTCTTGAAAGGAAATTAATATCATGAGTATCCAGGTGGCATAACCATCCCAAGAGATACTCAAGGATACAAATAAAAGAGAGAGGTTAGTCCATAGCAGTATTCAGGTTAACAATAACATTCATGGTAGCATCAGTAGTGATAATAATCATCCTTCAAAAGTGAATCACGATCAATTTAATTATTTCCTCTGAAGACCGACACTAAGACCGACACTTGACCAACCCAGACTGTAGTCCTTAACCATGGACACGGCTATTCGAATAGGTTATAAAACTCTGCAGAGGTTGTACTCTTTACCCACAAGTAAATGATTTCTTTAGTCAACCTTGAGTGTTGACTAATTCCGATTACGGTCTTTGGGCTGAAAACACACCTAACTAGCACACGCCAGCTTAACTTTTTTGACTCTCGGAATCACCCAAGGCATCATTCAAGAAAAACTCTAAGACGGGGAGGCCAACGCCTCGACTAGCATGAGATCACAAAATTTATAACGCGCGAAAATACAAGGGGTGCCCCCCTCTCGGCCCAGCCGGATACACCCATGCCCCCTGACCCGATGACTGGCATTATACCTGGATCCTGGAAACCTTCATCGCGGCCCGTCTGTACGGTGTGTGCAGGAAAGGGGTTAACAACTTACTAAACCGTACCCTACCTGTGGCAGGGAAAGTGGCAGCACGAAATAGGTATGGGGGTTGCCGGAACAAGACTCGATCTACGGTCGACTCAGGAGGTATAAGTTTTCCTGCAGGGAATTAGCACAATATATTTCTCTCGGTAATACCCAACAGGGTTACCATCTGGCATGTCCCAACATGCCATCACTGATTATTCTCGTCACAACGAGATTTCAGTCTCACGGTCACTTTTCTCTTGTGACTGATTCTTTCCTGCAGGTTAGTTCCGGACCAACATAGACATCTATGGCAGGTGAGAACAATCACCCTCACTCATATTTCAGGTTTAAGTGAGGATAACAAAGTATCAATGGATCATGCATGCAAAAATAGCAATATGCAAATTTTTATTTGAATTATCATAAACATGATCAAATTGTTCTAGCAAGCAAACTACCAAACATTCATCATATCAAGTGTCCAAGATGCTTGCCTTAACATGCAGAAGGATTGGGTGCACTCCAACACTTTGAAAATTTCATCTTCCCTCTATTTTTCCTATTTTCAAAATATTGCGATTACCACATAATTCGAATATAGTACAAAAAAGTTGTTTGGAATTTTTTGAAATAAATACTAAAATAAACTAGATGAAAAATGAAGAATAATAGAAAATGAATCAATTCATTTGGAGTTACGGTTGAAGAGTTGTGGCCGTATATTCGTTAGACAGAGAACAAACAAAAATATGTTCATTTCTGTTCCTAACGAGTGAACGCCCACAATTTAGTAGCTTCGGTAGCAGACTGAGAACAAAAAGCGTATTCTTGCTTTCGGTGAGTGAAGGCGTGCTTTGTTCCGATGCCGCGGCAAAATACGCTTCCATTGAATTGAAAACGTATTTAGCGAGGGTATGCCTCCACTTAAACAGCAGGGCCTGCGGCTTGAGTGGCTGACGTGCGGGTCCCATGCACTTCCTATCTTCTCCCCTCTTCTTCTCTTCTTCCTCCCGATCACACCAGAGGAGGGCCGGCCGTGCATACGCCGGCACTGGCGCCGGTGGTACGGGCCACCTCCGGCGAGGCTCCGCCCACCGGAGAGCTCGGGAGGGAGCGCCGCGTCCACTCCGGCCGGACACGAACGCCGAGGAGGACCGAAGCGGCGGCGGCTTGGGCTCCCGCGGACAAGGTCGTCGGCTGGAATTGAAGGCGAGCCCACGGGCGTCCTGGGGATGAAATGAGGGAATGGAGAGGCTTGCTTTGCTCTGGTGGTTCCACGGAGGGAGAAAGAAGGGAGGGAGGGACCGTGGCTCGCTCGAATTTGAGTGACAGTCAGCGATGGCCATGGCGGCCGTGGGGCAAACTTGAGCACGGGAGCGTGCTCCTGCGGGCGGGGAGAGGTCTAGGAGGGGGTGGAGGTTGGTGTTCCTGATCGAGGGGGCTCGGGTGAAGCTTATATAGCTTGGTGATGTCGGTTCTCGCGGTGGCCGGACCAATCGAGCTGCGCCATGGTGATGGTCGGCCATTAAAGGCACGGGTGAGGGCGGTGGTGAGGTTGGTGAAGGGTGGCTGACCTCGGGTGGTTGGCAGCTAAATCAAGGGGCTCTCTGGCAGCTTGCGGTCGCGGCGCATGTCTCGGCAGAGACGTGGCAGCGACAGCAGTGATGGACGGCGGCTCTAGACGGCGCCGGCCAGCGCTAGAGGCCAAGACCAGGAGCGGGGGAGGTCGCAGCAGGTGCGGGTGGCTAGCTGGGGCGTGCGGGGCAAGCCAGTAGAGCAGCGACAGAAGCTCGGGTGTCCATGGGTGCCATATGGGCGCTCTGCTCGCGCACTGGACACGCACACAGGGTGCTCGATGAATTGCCAGGGCGACCTATGGAGCCCTTTTGGCTGTGAATTTTGGCAGCGTGATGCTAATAGGGATGGCAGTGATGATGGACAAGCTAGTTTGGCTTGGGGGATCAACTGCCTCATGAAGTTCAGAAAGTTTAGAAAATCCTGTCATGAGCCCAAGGTGTTCGATAAAATGTTATGGTGACCTAGGGGATTTTTGTTGGAGGTGAAACTTGACAGGATGGTGCATCTTTAGATGATAAAAATGATGACAGGGTGGGTTTGGCAAAATGACAAACTTGTTAGTGCAAGTTTGGAAGAATTTCAATTCTGGACAGAAACTACAGGGAATGATTTGGTGGGCTTAAATGATGCAAATAGAGGTGAGCTCCTGGACTTAAGGGTTTCTTAGGAAGGACTATAATATGGAATAATTTTAGCATTTATAGGCTAAGGAAAATAGGGCTGTAGTTCAAAGCTGGATCTGGACCAGATTTGAAAAGAGGGTGCTGTGATCAAAATTTCCAAATGATCATGATGGATTATTGCATAAAAATGAACTATACGCCTAAGAGAGTCTCCCTAAATTTTGTGGCATTTTTAGAAGGATTATTTGAATTATTTTTAGTGTAACAGGAGCAATTCAAAGTTTGAAAATGACATTAAAAGAATTATTTTGGGGCAAATTTTATTATGAAAATATTTCCTAGTGTTATTTAAAATATAAATGAAATGTTTTAAGAAAACTTCCAAAGCCCGCAATATTTTTCTAAAATTTTCTATATGGAGGGAAGAATTTTAGAAAACCATTAACAGAGAAGATTCTGAAACCATAAATGACCTCATATAATTCAAAATTTTATTTGTGGCCAAATTTTTACTTAATAAAAATATGATTAAATTTTTGGGGTGTTACAAACTCTACCCCCCTTAAGAAAATCTCGTCCTCGAGATTTGTTAAGGTGGTTATCAGAATTAAGCCCACCTTTTCGAGGAGGTTTTACTGAGCTAATTAGATTACCTAATTAGACACATTCGGTGTGAAGCTACTGATAATTGGTGTAACTATGGTGAGGTACTGGTGCTGTGGTTCTACTGTTAGGGCAACTGAGGATCTATTGCTACGACAAATTTGGAAAAAGTATAATTTATAATTACAAATTTCGCTTGCCGTACTCCAGTGCACAGTGTTCTCTCCGGCTGACAGGTGGACCCAGGGCCCACTGTCAGTCTCTTCTTCTTCCTTCGGTTCTCCTTTCTCTTCTCTCTCTCTCTCTCGCTTTCCTGCACTTTCTTCCACCTGCGGCATCTAGCGCGTAGGGTATCTAGGGCCATACCGTGGTAGTGCGTGGTGTGCTTGCTGCCGGCGTAGCGTGCACTCACCTCGCGGGCCAGCACCCTGTTAGCACTGCTCGCGGATTCGCCTCTGAACAACGGTGATCGAGCGACGAGCGGTGCTGGTGGACTTCGCTCACCGTGCACCGAGCTCGAGCTATAAAAACGACCGCGGTTTTTCTTCCTTCTACCTCACTTCTTCTTCTTCTCCTGGTTGCAGGAGCACGTGATGAGGCATCAATGGAGGACGCAGTTCTGGAACTGATCACGATCCTTCTGGCTGGTATGCTGGCGGCATTGGTTGGCTTCTCACTGCTACTGTGTGCGATGATTCTTGATGATCGCCGTGATGCCGCTGCTCGAGTTGTGGCTTTCCGAGGCGGCGGTGATCATGGGGACTAGGCATCAGTGTTGGTTATGAGCGAGTGCTAGTGCGTTTTGTAGCAGGCTCTATAGAAATAAAAACCCACAAGTTTTTCTTCGGAAAAACTGTGGTGTGGTGATGGTGGTCCAATAGCGGTTAATTTGGTGCTATGTGTGGGTGTGAGATTTCTGCACTTAGCGCATGTGGTAGAGTTAGTGTTACTGTGAGCCGGATGCCGTGGCTGCACGCGAATTAAATTTATGCTGGGAAATTTTTTGTGGTGGTGGCCCTTAAGAAATTTTCTCCCCTAAGGGCGGATGAACTAAATGCAGATCACCACAATCAAATATTCGTAGACAAACTACAATCATATTAATGCATTCATGATATATGCCCTTAAATACATCGCAAAGATTGCATCATGTAAACAAGTGTTAGACATAGTAACAACCATACTTACGGCCGTCTACGGTTCGAAGGTGAGATCTATAGGGTCTTCCGGAAAAGTTCCTGGTGCTGGAGCACATTCTTCTTCTTCCGGAGGAAGTGGAGGAAGCAGACGAAGAACATGCCCTTCCTGAGTTGGCAAGGGTGGTCCGCCAATGGCGATCCGGGGATTCAGGATAACAAGATAATGGAGATAATCCATTAGTTGCTGGGTTAGATGCTCCCGAGCCATCACATATTGAATGAGATTGGCCAGAGCTAGATCTCTTTCTATACGTTCACAGCGGAACGTAGCTTCTGCTCCATAAGCTACGTGGCTCGGGAAATAGCAGTATTTCCTTTCGCTGGCAGCGGGTACCGCGAATCGAAGACGGGTAACTGCTTCATAAGCAGCAGCCTCAATGGCCATGCCTGAGGTTGGCACGGATCTCCCGATGAAGACAACATATGGAGGACCTTGGTCTAAATCTTCTGGTGGGATGTGCACAACGGCCCAGTATTTCGAGGAATCAGGGGTGATCCTCAATTTGAACAACTCATGCTGGGGTGGGTGGCTAGTACCAAGATTATTGTGGGTGAAATCCCACAAAACCTTAACAAAACTACCAGGGCTTGCATCTGGGGTTCTCAGGTAGGCTCCGGGGTGAGACATGGAGGGATGTATGGGGAAAAGCAGTGCTCAAGGTTGATGGTTGCTGGTGTGGAGTGGGATATGGCCGCTTATAAAGTACCTGGGTTAGGAAACATGAGGCGGCACCTGTACGACTTGTGTATCGGCTCCGTCATAGGGTTGTCCAAGTCAAAGTCTCGGACCTCACTCCCCAAAAGGAATGTGACGTATTACTGCGTGTGTCGGTTAGGGTGATTCTGGTAGTCTCGCCTAGAATCTACTCTGCCATCACTCGTCAAACAATTTATGCTAGATCACACATAGTACCATCAAAACAATGGCACACAAGTAATTTACAAACTTACTATGCCATACGACTGCTACTTCGAAAATACAAGGCAACAGGGCCACTAAGGCTCGACAACAATTCTAGTGGACTCAGTCCACCTCATTGACATCTAGCCGGGCGTGTCTTGCAGATGTTGAGGCTTCCCCGTGAGCTTCAGTGTCAGAGTTGGCTTGGGTAGGATGGGGAGCTACAGGGCTGGGGTAGCGGTGGTGTCCCTCGCGGGGTGTCGGGGCCACAGTCCCGTTGGAGTAAATCTCCAAGAGACAACGGAGTTCCCCTGGGGAGACGAAGACATTGCCCGGATGGACAACAGGGGCAGATTCCAAGGGCTCGATCGGTCTCCCGAACAATACTATCGGGGTGTCGGTGGCGGGTGCAGCTTCTCTTCTCACCGGAGTCAGGAGAGCAAGTGTCCTACGGGTCGGAATCAGATCAAGGGTGACCTGATCGAATAGTGCCTCTTGCGCTCTCTGGTAGCGCACTAGATGCACAAGGGCAGGATCCGTCTCATGGTCTCCGCTGGCAACTTGGGTCGGGCTACCAAAGACTTCACGACTAGGGTAGTAGAAGAAAGTGCGGATGTTAACTCTCGGTGACAGATGCCGGAGATGAACTACAGCCTCTCGGGCTGCAAGTTGGATGGCTTGGGGCTCGTCGGAGGTCGTCCTCCCGGTGAACCGGTAGGGGCGTTCTGATGTGGTGCCCCTCCCATAGATGTGCACCGTGGACTGACCGGTAAGAGTGTCGAACCCAACGAGGAGCAGAAGGAAATGACAAGCGGTTTTCAGCAAGGTATTCTCTGCAAATACTGAAAGTAGCAGTAACAAATAGTTTTGATAGCAAGATAATTCGTGACAAGTAACAAGTAGTAACAGTAACAAAAGTGCAGCAAGGTGGCCCAATCCTTTTTGTAGCAAAGGACAAGCCGGAATGAACTCGTATAATAAGCAAAGCGTTCTCGAGGACACATGGGAATTTCATCTAGTCACTTTCATCATGTTTGTTTGATTCGCATTCGCTACTTTGATAATTTGATATGTGGGTGGACCGGTGCTTGAGTGCTGTTCTTACTTGAACAAGCCTCCCACTTATGATTACCCCCTCTCGCAAGCATCCGCAACTACGAAAGAAGAATTAAGATAACTCTAACCATAGCATGAAACATATGGATCCAAATCAGCCCCTTACGGAATAGCGCATAAACTAGGGTTTAAGGTTCTGTCACTCTAGCAACCCATCATCTAATTACTACTCCACAATGCCTTCCCTTAGGCCGAAAGATGGTGAAGTGTCATGTAGTCGACGTTCACACGACACCACTAAAGGAAGCAACAACATACATATCATCAAAATATCGAACGAATACCAAATTCACATGATTACTTATGACAACACTTCTCCCATGTCCTCAAGAACAAATGTAGCTACTCACAAATCATATTCATGTTCAAGATCAGAGGGGTATTGAATAGCATTAAGGATCTGAACATATAATCTTCCACCAAATAAACCAACTAGCATCAACTACAAGATGTAATCAACACTACTAGCAACCCACAGGTACCAATCTGAAGTTTTGAGACAAAGATTGAATACAAGAGATGAACTAGGGTTTGAGATGAGATGGTGCTGGTGAAGATGTTGATGAAGATTGGTCCTCCCACGATGAGAGGATCGTTGGTGATGTCAATGGCTTCGATTTCCCATTCCCGGAGGGAAGTATCCCCGGCGGAATCACTCCGCCGGAGAGCAAAATAGCTCCTGCCCAGGTTCCGCCTCGAGACGGCGGTGCTTCGTCCCGAAAGCCTTCTCTTGATTTTTTTCTAGGGCAAATGGCTTCATATAGCAGAAGGAGGGGGCCAGACGCCAGCTATGGGCCCCATAAGGCACTAGGGCGCGCCCAGGGGGGCCGCGCCCTGCTGCCTTGTGGGCAGCTGGTGGGTCCCCTCTGGTATTTCTTTTCTCCAGTATTTTTTATATATTCAATAAAAAATCTCCATGAAATTTCAGGTCAATTGGAGCTCTGTAGATTAAGTATCTCTAATGTGGCTATTTCAGCTCCAGAATTCCAGCTCCCGGCATTCTCCCTCTTCATGTAAATCTTGCAAATTAAGAGAGAAAAGGCATAAGAATTGTACCACAAAGTGAATAATGATCAAAAACATAATAAATAACAGTAGGAAATCGTGATGCAAATTGGACGTATCAACTCCCCCAAGCTTAGACCTCGCTTGCCCTCAAGCAAAAAGTCGAAATCGATAATCATGACCATATGTTTAGAGAGAGAGACGTCAATAAAAATAAAATACGGACATGGAGCATCATGATCTTTATTGTAACAACAATATATCATCATAAAACTTCTCATGAAAAAGTAACAATTCATCCACAAGTTAAAGTATGAACCATAAACCAAATTGAAAACTAACAAACTATGATCTCAGTCACCAAAGCAGTTGGAATTCATCATATTCTCAGGAAGAGTCTATGTAAGAGCTTTGTTTAGCAAGTTCACATACTCAACTATCATTTAGTCTTCTATGATTGCTGACACTCACGTCATATTTATGGGGCAAAAGTTTTAGTCGAACACAAAGAAAGATAGGGGCTTATAATTTTGCCTCCCCACATATTTACCTCAAGGGTAATGTCAACAATAATAACTCATGATCACCTACATCCAACTGGATATATATGCCTAGTGTCGGTGTAAAAACCGGCAGACCTCGGGGTAGGGGGTCCCGAGCTGTGGATCTTGGATCGATGGTAACAGAGACGAGGGAGACGATGTTTACCCAGGTTCGGGCCCTCTTAATGGAGGTAAAACCCTACGTCCTGCTTCTGTTTATATTGATGGAGATGTAACAAGTACAGAGTTGATCTACCTCGAGATCGTAATATGAGTCTAACTTCTAGGGCTAGGTGAGCAATGTTGCATTGTTCCCCCTTCTACGGGCTAAACCCTATGGCTTGTATACACGCCAGGGAGGGTATCTAGGGTTACAAGGTCGGTATCTAGGAGTAAGACGGCTGGACAAATCTAGAAATGTACTACAAGTCTTCGGTAGAGACAACCTCGATCACGTCTCCCGTGTGTGGCCTCCGGAGTCCATCTCGATCACGCACAGAGGCATATCGGCCCAACCGAGGAGACGGGCCGGCTAGGTTAGCACCCCCTAATCCAGGACACCGCCAGTAGCCCCCGAACTGGTCTTCTATGCCAAGGCCAACTTTCAACAAACATCACTTCGGATCCGGGGTCCTCGGCTTGATAGACGAGTTCCACTTTGCATTTCGAATTCTCTTAATGGAGCATCAACATTCGTGGTCCAACCGAGCTTGTACCCTGCCCGAGGTGGGTAGGTATCTTAGCCTCGAAGGCCAGTCATGCAGGTATGAACAATCCAATCCTGCCTGACAACTTTATCGGCGAGGCTCGCCCCATGACAGGTCGAGCAGTTACTGGCTCCCCCTCAAATCATGGTTCGAGGCAGCCTGTTTACTGGCACGTCCCTTCAAGGCAGAGATCGTGCCCGCTTCCTTAGGGATATCATCAAGATTTTGTTTCCCCCCATATGTTTCAACGGCATTTTTGATAGCAACCGTGAATTTATCGGCGCAGCGGGGTGGGGGGTGACTCTTGGCCTTTCATAGGCCTATAAGAGCAAAGGGGAGAATAGCGCGATAGCCCACGCTCCCATCCTTCCCCCACTGTTGCTTCGTCTAGCTCCAACGCCCAGATCCAACCAGCGTGCCTTTCACTTTCGCGAGCCCAACTCCTCAACCAGCCATGGCCGACACCCTCAAGGGACACTGGGGTGGCTCCATCGTGACAGCTGCGACCATCGCCGAGCTGCGCGATGCGGGGTACCTGGCCCCCGCCATCGCCGCCCGCGCTCCAGCGGCCGGCCAGCTGGTGCCCGCTCCCAACGCCGGGGAGCGGGTGATCTTCGTCCCCCACCTCATCCGAGGCCTGGGGTTCCCACTGCACCCCTTCGTGCGCGGGGTAATGTTCTATTATGGGTTAGATTTCCACCACATGGCCCCTAATTCTGTTCTCCACCTCGCCGCCTTCATCACAGTCTGCGAGGCCTTCCTCCGTTGTGAGCCACACTTCGGCTTATGGCTGAAGCTCTTCGGGATCAAACCAAAGTCAAGTGGTTCGGATCTCGCGGAGTGCGGAGGGGCCATGATCAGCAAGAACCAGGGGGCCACCTGGTTTAAGGGCACCTTCATCGAAACGGTGAAGGAGTGGCAAAGAGAGTGGTTCTACATCACCGAGCCACTTGCCCCTGGTCAAACCGAAGTCCCGGCCTTCTCAGTTGAGCCTCCCAAGAAACTCAAGTCCTGGAAGGAGAAGGGCGTTGCTTGGGGGAAGCCAGAAGAGGTGGAGACCCTGATCGACAGGATCATGTGGTGGTCCACAACGGGGAAGGTTGAGCTGGCCGATGTCATAAATGTCATGCTCAACTGCCGTATACTTCCTCTCCAACTTTGGGCTACCCCGATGTGGGCACAAAAGGCCGAGGACATGGACACCATCAACACCTTCATCCACTCCACCTTGGCCGCCATGTGGTCGAAGCTCATGAAGCTGGCCAAGGACAAAATCCCCAAGGCGGGGGAGGACCGCGGCCTCGAGCACGGCTATGAGCCCCCCCCGGTGAGTGGTTCCGCCCTTCAATCTTTGTTTTTTGCTCATTGCGCCGAGGAATAAAGTTTTTACTCGAACCGCCGTGTTTTCACATTTTTGCAGAAGTGGCTGGCCTGGGTACAAGGGGTACGATGCCCGGCCCCACTGCCAGAGCAGCCCCCAACTCCCCTTCTCTCAGCGCTTTTGACCGAGGAGCCGCATGTGGTGGCCTCCAAAGGGACGAAGTCCCAGACGGGGAGGTCAAGTGCTCGGACCCGGGGGACTTCGGTCACTCGGTCAGAAGAGACCCACACCTCCGCCGCTCAAGACGGCGGCGCCGAGGAGGGTGAGGAGGAGGAGGTTCCCCCTCCGAAGGGGAAGAGGTCGGCGTTGGAAGACGCCGACGTGGATATGCCACCAAAGGGCCCAAAGAGGCCGAGGCGAGCCTCATCCCAGGCCGTCAACAAGTCATCGGAGGGCCGAGCTCTCCGGTGACTCAGAGGAAGATCTCCTCACCATGGGGAGGAAGAAACCAGCACCCGGAGGGTAAGTACTTGTCCTTGTCCTCCTTCCCTGAGTCATTTTTTCAGCAAGGGAAATCTTTACAGAAGCAATCTTTCACATGCAGCCCGCCGAGGGTAATCCCCAACGGTTCTTCAAGCGGGCTACCATCCGCCAGCGGGACTCCAGAGCCCGCCGCTTCTCCCCCGAAGCATGATGGGCTAGGGGAGGCGACATCCACCCTGGTCCCCGACGTCGACTTGACGGGGGCCAATGAGGTGGCGACCATGGTCGAGGTTAACACCTCGACCCAACAAGACCCAGGGACGGAGCGCCCCGAGGTCATCGAAAAAGGGCTGGGCCAGTCATTGGCCCAGCCGACGTCTACCTCGGCTCCGCCACACCAGGCGGAGGCTGCTCGGGTGGATACACCCGAGGTCATCCCATCACCCCAGCCTACTGCCCAAGGACGGAACGACGCGGGGTGGACTGAGGAGGTGGAGGAGGCCTCTTCCATCAAGGAAGAGCACCGTGCCTTGATAGGCACGGCGCTGGAAGGCTACCGGTCCGCAAGGGCCGGCCTGCACGAGGTTTTCAAGAACCTCGTAGCTGGTTTCATGGTACGCCTTCTGCACAATCCATTTGTTTATTTAAGCTGTTTGTTTTATGAATTTTGTCCGAGGACATAAAAGTATAGCCTTCTAAACGGCTTAGTGAGTGAGTAGCCCCCGAGCCCGAAGTCGGTTTCAAGAAACTAGCATCGGGGTCGCTTGATTAAATAGGAGCCCGTGAAGTAGCCCCCAGGGCGCTGCTTGAAGCAGTCGTCCTGGAGCCTTGTAGTGATCTTAACTATTCCCTTTCTAATAAGGATCTGCTTTGTTCCAGGTTGCGACCTCGGTTCCGGACTCCGTCTCCGAAGAGATGGCGGAGATGAACCAGAAACTTGAGCAATCTCAAGGTAAGCAAGTTTAAACTTGCCTTGTATTTTGGATGAAGAAGTATAATGTATATGAAAGAAAACAACTAAGGCCGAACTGTATTGACAGCGGAGTTCGAGACGCTCAAGGCCGAGCTCGAAAGGGCTCGGAAGGAGGTGCGGCAGCAGGAAGCTGCTGCCGCCGCGACCGAGAAGGCCCAGGCTGCCGAGAGGGCAGCTGGGGATAAGCACCAGGCTCGGGTGCTAGAGGTCGAGGAGACCCTGAAGGGCGTGTTCGAACCATGCGACAAACTTCAGGAGGAGGGGCAGCGGATGAAGGAGGAGCTCGAGAAGCTTCAACGTGCCCACTCCGAGCTCAAGACCTCGGCCCGAGCGGACCGTGAGGTGCTCCAGCAAGTGGAGCAAATCGCCTCGGGTAAGATATTTTTGTTGCAGTGTACGTTTGGCAGCAAAGGGTGTGTCGAGCTCACCCAGTTATGGCATTCCGCAGAGGTCTTTGAGGATCTCCCGCAGAGCGCGACGGATGTGGTGGCATACTTCGGCCAGCTGGCGGGTCATGAGGCGGAGAAGGCCTTCTGGGGGCAGTTTCCAGGGTCACCGTCCGCACAGCTGCTGAATCATCGAGTGAAGCAGCTGGTGGAACTATTTCGCATGACGAGACCGGCGCTCCAGGACCTCTGCGTCACTTTGTGGCTTGCCGAAGTCATGCCGAAGAGCCTCTTCGGCCTGACGGCCCGTCTCCGAGATGCCGTGCCCTGCATGAATCGCTAGAAAAGGTCCGCGTGCCTCGAAGGGGCGCGGAGGGCATTTGCTTGCGTGAAGACTCACTTCCGCAAGGTTGATGTGGAGACATGTGCCGTGGGCCCCCCTGCCGACAAGCCGCGGACCGCCGAGCAGTTCTTTGCCGAGGTGGAGGCGGGAGCTCAGACCACCGAGGCCATGTGCCCCAAAGACACTCTGTATTTTTAGATGATACTTTGGAATGCCGGGGTGTACAATGTAAAAACTTTATCTTTTGTTGAATGAGAATGGCTTAAGATTCCATGTGTGTTGTTTTATAATTTTAATTATTCCTCCTATATGACTGTTTAAAATGAGAGTGGCCAGTCGTCGGCTTCAGCCCCAGTGTAGGTCATACAAATGGTGTTCCTTAAGGCACACTGCACCCTTAGCCGACATCTCGGTACCCAGAGGCGGTCGGTGTCTTATAGGAACTAGGCAATCAGACTATAGTGGCTTGATATCTTTCATTTAGTCATAAGAGTTTGACTGTGGGGGCTGATGACCAGCCCCCGGTGTAAGAAGTGTTCGACCAGCTCGGCTGAGGTCTAGGCCAGAGCACACTTCGGCTAGGAATGGAAGCCCTTCGTTTGACACGGGTGATCTCTATCGTCACATCGCTTGACGCGGCTCTGGATGGCAGACCAGTTTACGCCTACCTAGATAGTCAGTTTTTGGCTTTCTCCACTGAGGCGCCATGCCAATTGACCTGGCGGCGCAATCGCAGTGGTTCTCCCATTACACCCTTAGCCGAATTCATCGGAAACGTAAGGGGTACACATAGGAGCCAGGTAACCCAACTATTGACCGAAATAAAGGTTCGAAACTGATGCATATAAGGCCAACATCCGAGACGCTGAATACATCGGACTTTGTTATACAATTGCATCTTTTTAGAGAACTGCATCGTCCCAGAGCTATGCTGATAAAGAAATACAATAGAGACCTTGAAAGGGCACAGTTTCTTTATTTCATAATATCAATCGTGTACATGCCCAGCTGTGACGAGAGTAATTGAAAGAGTGCAATGTAGATGGTAAAGAAGAAAGAGGAAAAACAGGTTGGATAATCGCTAATGGATTTTAAAGGATCCGGACCGCTACCTGCCGCACGTCTGCATTTCCGGACTGTTGACCAGATCGTCACCATTGATGGCGAAGAATTTGCGAAGGTCGATGCCCTTCCGGACCTTTATACACTCTATGTGTTTGATTGACTGAGTTCCTTGAAGGGAGGTGTGTCCGAAGCCACTCTGTGGTTTTAAAACCACATAGAAGTTTGGCAGTTCCTTTTACAGATGCTTGCTTGTGCAGGGGCTCTAAGCCTCGTCTTTGCGTGGTTAATCCGCGCCAATGTTTGGGTAGTCGTTCTGGCTCCTTGACGTCCCAAGGAATCTTGAGTGCGAAGTTATGCACTCTGGGGACGTAGTGCCCACTCCAGAGAGGGCACACGAGGAGCCCGCATCCCTATTCGGGTGCGGGGGCACCTGGCCGAGGTCGATTTGTGCAGCACGGGCGCGCTTCAAGGAGCGGGCGGCGCGTTTATCGCTGCGGGCTGCCTCCTCGGACGCTTGAACCTCGGCTGCGAAAGCCGCGGTCTGTTCCTCTGTCCGGAGTGAACGTTCCGTGTTGCCATTGACTGTGATGACGCCGTTGGGTCCCGGCATTTTGAGCTTGAGATAGGCGTAATGCGGGACTGTGTTAAAGCGTGCAAAGGCCATGCGCCCTAAGAGCGCATGGTATCCGCTCTGGAAGGGTACGATATCGAAGATTAACTCTTCGCTTCGGAAGTTCTCGGGCGAACCGAAGACTACCTCTAGGGTGACTGTTCCGGTACAACAGGCTTCGACGCCCGGAATGACACCTTTAAAGGTGGTAGAGCTCGACTTAATCCGAGATGAGTCAATGCCCATCTTCCGAACTGTGTCCTCGTAGATGAGGTTGAGGCTGCTTCCCCCGTCCATCAGGACGCACGTTAGATGATAACCATCAGCGATAGGGTCCAGGACGAGCACCGCCGATCCACCATGCCTGATGCTGGTCGAATGATCGTGCTTGTCGAAAGTGATCGGGTAGGCCGACCATGGGTTATACTTCGGGGCGACTGGCTCCAGCGCGTATACGTCCCGAAGTGCACGTTTCCTCTCCCTTTTAGTGATGTGGGTGACATAGATCATGTTGACCTCTGTTACCTCATTAGGAAATTTCTTTTGGCCTCCATTATTGGGCTGCCGAGGTTCAGCCTCGTCATTGCTGCGGTGTTGGGTTTTACTCTGACCCTCTGCCGCTATCTTGCCGGCTTGTTTGAAGACCCAGCAATTCCTATTAGTGTGGTTTGCTGGTTTTTCCTGAGTACCGTGGATCCCACATGGGCGGTCCAGGAGTCTATCAAGCTGGCTAGGTCTGTCTTTGTTCCCTTTAAAGGGTTTTCTTTTCTGCCCGGATTTAGGTCCGGTGAATCCTGCCTTGACCGCGGCGTCTTCAGTGTCGCTTCCGCCATTCTTGTACCTCAGCTTATTTTTGTTGTGCTTTGGTTTTCCATTGGCATCGCGAGTTTTCGAGGTGCCTGACTCGCCGTTATGAGTGCTTCGGGCAAGCCAGCTATCTTCTCCCGCGCAAAAGCGGGTCATCAGTGAGGTCAGGGCAGCCATAGTCCTCGGCTTATCCTAGCCGAGTTGTCGGGCCAACCATTCATCTCGAATATTGTTTTTAAATGCGGCGATGGCCTCGGCTTCGGAGCAGTCTATGATCTGGTTTTTCTTGGTGAGGAACCTATTCTAGAATTTCCGGGCTGATTCGCCTGGCTGCTGGGTGACACGGCTGAGGTCATCAGCGTCCGGAGGTCGGACATATGTGCCCAGGAAGTTTGCTTGAAAAGCGTCTTCTAGGGCCTCCCAACTGCCGATAGAGCGAGGAGGGAGGCTGTTAAGCCAATGCCTTGCCGGCCCCTTTAGCTTGAGCAGCAAGTATTTAATGGCATGGAGGTCATCTCCATTGGCCATGTGTATATGCAGGAGGAAATCCTCGATCCAAACTGCTGGGTCCGTGGTACCATCGTATGATTCTATGTTGATGGGTTTAAACCCTTCTGGGAACTGATGTTCCATCACCCTGTCTGTGAAGCAGATCGGGTGGGCCAGACCTCGGGACCGAGGAACATCTCGTGGGAGGTCGGGGGAGAGTCGTGAGTAGGCATGATCTCGGGCACGGCCGTTCCTGTCCATCCAGGCATCGTAGCCGTCGGGCTCGGCGGGCGCACGTCCCCTTGACCCGTAGATGGACCGAGGGGAGCCCTATTTTCCTCAATACGACGTCTAGCGTCATGAGGATCCAGGTAGTCCACAGGGTCTTCGCCATGATAGTGCGGAGGTGGCCGTTCATCGTGGTCTTCTCGTCTTGGCCTGTCCCGACCTCTAGGGGGCCGATCGAGGTCGTCAGCGAGCTCTTCGTCGAACTCCGGTAAAAGGCGCCTGCGTGGGTATGATTTCGGCGCATTATGGCGTCGGTTCTCCATATCTTGCTCGACAGAGAGCACTTCAACCCACTTTTCATTTAGCGCATCGGTATTTTCCTGCAGCTGCTGCTGCTTGCACTTTAAGCTCCGGGCCATCGCAACGAGGTGTCGCCGGAAGCGTTCTTGTTCAAAGGGGTCCTCGGGGACGATGTAATCCTCGGTACCGAGGCTCTCGTCCTCCTCGGATTCCAGCATGTAGTTGTCGTCGGCCCCTTCAAAGAGGTCATCGGGATCTGAGTCTCCAAGAGGTCGGTCTGGTGTGCCGTTCCTTACTGGGGAGGCTTGAACTTCCTCCTCATGGTTATCGGCATCGTCGTCCTCCGCATTGCCATTATTGGCTGTCGCGTCATTGCCACTGGGTTCCCCATTATTGCCCCTTCGGCGCCTTCGCCGACATCTTGGAGGGGATTTCGGGGTGTCCACCATGTAGACATCGTAGGTGGACGTGGCGGTCCACCTGCCCGCGTTTACCGGGGGAAAGGTGTTCTCGATGGGGCCATCAGCGTGCTCCTCCATGTCCGAGGGTTCGCCGTAGTCCAACACGTCGGTTAAATCATCGATCGTGGCGACTAGGTGGGTGGTGGGTGGGATGTAAATTTCCCTATCGTCGGCTTTAAGACCGATCTGATTGTAAACCGAAGTCTTGCCGTCCGAGATGGACATACTCCGGATGCGGTCAAGCATCTCATCAAGGTGAGATAACTCTTCGGGATTCATGGATGCGCCCTGGGCAGGGCTGATTCGAAGTACACCCGGCGTGTAACCAGATGCATCTTTGGAGCGGCGGGAGTCTGAACATAGTTCCGGGTTCCGTGCCGGAATCAATCCTGGCACCGGCTCCATTTCAAGGGTGGGAGCCGGATCCATCTCCGGACTGGCGATCGGGGAGAGACTGGCCAGAGTAGCGGTGTCAGGGGTCTCAAGAGGCGCCGTGATAGAGTCCGGCTCCGGAGTCGAGCCTCCGGAACCAGCCGAGCTCTCGATCCGGCCGGGAGTCCATCCCGATAAGATGAGTTCACCACGGGAATCTACAGTGTACTCGAGGCCGCCGAAAGTCACGATCCGACCTGGGGCATAGTTCTTGACAGAGGTCAGGTGACCCGTCGAGTCGGCGCAAAATACCATGCTGCCGAAGACGAAAAGCTGGCCGGGGGCGTAAACAATCCCACAGCCGTTAGTGCAGTTGATCTGCAGGTGAGCTATCAATCCTTCTGGTGATCACGTAGCGGAACTCTCAGTGAAAGCACCAGTGTCGGTGTAAAAACCGGCAGACCTCGGGGTAGGGGGTCCCTAGCTGTGGATCTTGGATCGATGGTAACAGAGACGAGGGAGACGATGTTTACCCAGGTTCGGGCCCTCTTAATGGAGGTAAAACCCTACGTCCTGCTTCTGTTTATATTGATGGAGATGTAACAAGTACAGAGTTGATCTACCTCGAGATCGTAATATGAGTCTAACTTCTAGGTCTAGGTGAGCAATGTTGCGTTGTTCCCCCTTCTACAGGCTAAACCCTATGGCTTATATACACGCCAGGGAGGGTATCTAGGGTTACAAGGTCGGTATCTAGGAGTAAGACGGCTGGACAAATCTTGAAGTGTACTACAAGTCTTCGGTAGAGACAGCCTCGATCACGTCTCCCGTGTGTGGCCTCCGGAGTCCATCTCGATCACGCATAGAGGCATATCGGCCCAACCGAGGAGACAGGCCGGCTAGGTTTTCACCCCCTAATCCAGGACACCGTCACCTGGATCAATCCCCACCACATGATGTTTGCCAAAAGAGAAAATAAAAACAGAATAGAAGATAATACTATTGACTCTTGCATGAAAGTAAATACATAAAGTAAAAGATAGGCCCTTCGCAGAGGAAAGCAGAGGTTTTCATGCGCTTTTTGTTTTTGGATGTGCAAGCTCTTAATGTAAAGGAACGTCACTTTATATTGCCCCTTGTGATAGCGACCTTTATTATGCAGTTTGTCGCTTTTATTGCTCCACCATCACAAGATCATACAAAGCTTATTTTCCCTTACAATAAAAGTTCATACATATTTAGGAGCAATTTTTATTGCTTTTGCACCGATGACAACTTACTTGAAGGATCTTATTCAATCCATAGGTAGATATAGTGGACTCTCATGGCATGAAACTGGTTTAAGGTTTTGGATGCACAAGTAGTATCTCTACTTGGTGCGAATTTTTGGCTAGCAGAGATAGGGGGCAAACACCACATGTTAGAGGATCCAAAACAATATAAATTCTATGTGAATATAAGCAAACATAACCCATTACGTTGTCTTCCTTGTCCAACGTCAACTAAGTGACATAGAATATTTGATGGGGGTCACAATCATAAAAGATGTCCAAGATAGTATATTTATATGTGAGACCTCTCTTCCTTTATTTCTTTTTCATGAATTGCTACAATGACCAATGCTATGTTTGTCAAATTCCAACAAGTTTTATCAATTATACTTCTTTTATGTGAAGTCATCACTCCCCATGGGATTAGCATATGGTTTTTTTCTTTCTTTATTTCTAAGATTGGATCATCAAAAGCAAAACACTCAACTCAAACTACTCTTTATTATATAACTTTCACACACGATTACATAGATAGATAGATCACAAAGCAAGCACTTGAAAGTAAATCATACTAAAACTTTATTCCTTTAAATCACGAAATAACTAAGGATCGATTTAAGATAGATAATGATGATGAAAAAGTGATGGTGATACGATACCGGGGCGCCTCCCCCAAGCTTGGCAAAAGCCAAGGGGGGTGCCCATACCCGTGTACTCAAGTCTCCTTCTTCGGTGATGGTGAGGTGGGCTTGTCCTCCATCTTCCAAGGCATAGGCTCTCCATCATAAAAGGACGAACGTGTTTCCGGAGTCCTGAAATTTGCAGCTAAACTCATACCTTTGAACTTGGCCTCATATTCAAACTTTTGGTTTTGTAGATCATATATTTGGGCCTGAAGATAATCAATCCGACCATTGAGCTTGAAGATGACGCCCCCAATATTCTTGCCGTCCACCTTGTGTTCACGGATGAATTCCGTGATCATGGAGTGGTTAGCGCAAAGTCCGCGATCTACCATGCCCTCGCACTTGAAGATCTCCTGCTCCACCGCTTCCAGCCTGGCCTTATCGCTCCCGGTCTTCTTAGGTCCTTGAACATCTCGTATGTGGAGCACCCCCTCTCGCATCTCAATAGCTTGAGGGTGCTTCATCACCTCCGATAGGTACGGGTTGATAACCTTCTCATAGAACTTGTCCTTGGACGAGCTTGGAGACGTCATGGCGGCCTAGATCTATCAGAAAAATAGCCCGAAACAAGAACAGAGGAGAATCTCGCGATGCGGTGGTCAAAACATAAAGGAGTATATATAAAGAATTTTATCTTGCGAAACAAGCATACGGGAAGAAAACAGAGTCGGGAAGGCACACGTGGGGCCCACAAGGCACCACGGCGCGCAGACGGGCGGGTCGCGCCCTGCTGCCTTGTGGGCGACACGTGGGTCCCCTCGACTGTTTATTATTTTTGTAATTTTTATAATATTCCAAAACTGACAGAACTAATTTTTATGGAATTTTTGGAGTCGGTTTACTTACCGTATCACATACCTACCCCTTTTCAGGGTTCTGGAGCGTTCCGGAAGGACTCTTTGACGTGCTCTTCCGGTGTAATTGTTTCAATAATATTAGTTTCAACATTAATGGGGGTACGTGAGATATAATGCTTAATTCTTTGCCTATTCACCACCCTCAGATTATTGCCTTCGGAGTTATTTATTTTGATGACTCCGGAGCGATAAACTTCTTTGATGATATACGACCCTTCCCATTTAGAGAGAAGTTTTCCAGCAAAGAATCTCAAACGAGAATTGTATAATAGAACATGATCACCTACTTTGAATTCCCGTTTTTGAATTCTTTTGTCATGCCACCTTTTAACTTTTTCTTTAAACAACTTAGCATTATCATAGGCTTGGGTTCTCCATTCATCTAAGGAGCTAATATCAAATAACCTCTTCTCACCGGCAAGTTTAAAATCATAATTAAGTTCCTTAATTTCCCAATAAGCTTTATGTTCTAACTCAAGAGGTAAATGACATGCTTTTCCATAAACCATTTTATACGGAGACATACCCATAGGATTTTTATATGCAGTTCTATAAGCCCATAATGCATCATCAAGTTTCTTAGACCAATTCTTTCTGGATCTATTAACGGTCTTTTGCAAAATCAATTTTATTTCTCTATTAGTTAATTCAACTTGACCACTAGACCGAGGATGATAAGGAGATGCAATTCTATGGTTAACATCATATTTAGCAAGCAACTTACGGAAAGCACCATGAATAAAATGTGAACCACCATCAGTGATTAAATATCTAGGGACTCCAAACCTCGGGAAAATAACTTCTTCGAGAATTTTAATAGAAGTGTTATGATCAACACTACTAGTTGGAATAGCTTCTACCCACTTAGTAACGTAGTCAACATCAACTAAAATATGAGTATACCCATTGGATTTAGGAAAAGGTCCCATATAATCAAAACCCCAAACATCAAATGGTTCAATAACAAGTGAATAATTCATAGGCATTTCCTGACGTCTAGCAACATTACCAATTCTTTGACATTCATCACAAGAAAGGACAAACTTACGTGCATCTTTGAAAAGAGTAGGCCAATAAAAACCAGATTGCAATACCTTGTTCCTATTCATGCTCAGGTACACAACGTAGGATTTGTTCCTATTCATGCCCAGGTACACAACGTCTAATAATACTATCTACTACTTCTTTATATAAGTGTGGGTCATCCCAAAAGTAATGTCTTAAATCAAAGAAAAACTTTTTCTTTTGTTGATATGTAAAGCTAGGTGGTATATATTTAGCAACAATGTAATTCGCATAGTCTTCATACCAAGCAGTATTACGAGAAGCATTTATCACAGCTAATTGTTAATCAGGAAAATCATCATTAATAGGAAGTGGGTCATCAAGAACATTTTCCATTCTAGACAAATTATCAGCTACGGGATTCTCAGCTCCCTTTCTATCAACAATATGCAAATCAAATTCTTGTAGCAGAAGAACCCACCTAATAAGTCTAGGTGTAGCATCTTTCTTTTCCATAAGGTATTTAATAGCAGCATGATTAGTGTGAACAGTAACTTTAGAATCAACAATATAAGACCTAAATTTATCACATGCGAACACAACTGCTAAAAATTCTTTCTCAGTAGTAGCATAATTTCTTTGAGTGCTGTCTAGAGTTTTACTAGCATAGTGGATAACATTTAATTTCTTATCAACTCTTTGCCCTAGAATAGCACCAACAGCATAATCACTAGCATCACACATAATTCCAAAGGGTAGGTTCTAATCAGGTGGTTGAACAATAGGTGAAGAAATTAAGGCTTTCTTAAGTATTTCAAAGGCTTCTACACAATCATCATCAAAAACAAATGGAACATCTTTTTGCAAGAGATTGGTAAGAGGTCTAGAAATTTTTGAGAAGTCTTTTATAAACCTTCTATAGAAACCAGCATGACCAAGGAAACTTCTTATACCTTTGATATCTTTAGGACATGGCATTTTCTCAATAGCATCAACTTTAGCTTTATCAACTTCAATACCTCTTTCAGAAATTTTATGCCCAAGGACTATACCTTCATTCACCATAAAGTGGCACTTCTCCCAATTCAAGACAAGATTAGTTTCTTCACATCTCTGCTAAACTCAATCAAGGTTGCTTAAGCAATCATCAAAGGAAGTTCCGTAAACGGAGAAATCATCCATGAAAACCTCAACAATCTTTTCATAAAAATCAGAGAATATAGCAGTCATACATCTTTGAAAGGTTGCAGGTGCATTACATAAACCAAAAGGCATACGACGATAAGCATAAGTTCCAAAAGGACAAGTAAAGGTGGTTTTCTCTTGATCTTCAGGTGATACATGTATTTGAGAGAAACCAGAATAACCATCTAGGAAACAAAAGTGTGTATGCTTAGACAATCTTTCTAACATTTGATCAATAAAAGGCAAGGGGTAATGATCTTTTCTAGTGGCTTTATTTAATTTCCTGAAATCAATTACCATCCTATAACCAGTTACAATTCTCTGTGGGATAAGTTCATTTTTATCATTAGGAACAACGGTAATACCTCCTTTCTTAGGAACACAATGAACAGGACTTACCCATCTACTATCAGCTATGGGGTAGATTATACCTGTTTCCAAAAGTTTTAATATTTCAGTTCTTACCACATCCTTCATTCTAGGATTCTGCCTTCTTTGATGATCAACAACGGGTTTAGCATCTGGCTCCATATGAATTTTATGCTGACATAAAGTGGGACTAATGCCCTTAAGATCATCAAGAGTATATCCAATAGCAGCACTGTGCTTCCTCAGAGTTTTAAGTAATCTCTTTTCTTCATGCTCTGAAAGGTTAGCACTAATAATAACAGGATATATCTTCTTTTCATCAAGATAAGCATATTTAAGAGTATCAGGTAATTGCTTCAATTCAATCACAGGATCACCCTTGGGTGGAGGTGGATCTCCCAAGGTTTCAACAGGCAAATTATGTTTCAGGATAGGTGCTTGTTTAAAGAATAATTCATCTATTTCATTTCTTTCATTCATATGCATGCCATTCTCATGCTCAAGCAAATACTGTTTTAGCGGATCAGTAGGAGGTACAGCAATAGAGGCAAGACCAATAATTTCATCTTTACTAAGAAATTCTTTATCATTAGGTTGTCTATGAAACTTAGAGAAATTAAACTCATGAGACATCTCACCAAAATTAATACTAACAATTTCTTTAGTGCAATCAATCTTAGCATTAACCGTATTCAAGAAGGGTCTACCAAATATAATGGGACAAAAATCATCTTGTGGTGATCCAAGAACGAGCAAATCAGTAGGGTATTTGATCTTACCACACAAGACTTCAACATCTCTAACAATCCCATGCGGTGAAATAGTATCTCTATTTGCAAGCTTAATAGTAACATCAATATCTTCAATCTCAACAGGTGCAATATCATTCATGACTTCTTGATAGAGAGTAAACGGAACAGCACTCACACTTGCACCAATATCACATAAACCATGATAGCAATGCTCTCCAATTTTAACAAAAATAACGGGCATGCCAACTACTGTTTGTTTTTATCTTTAGGGTCTGGCTTAGCAATTCCAGTTGCTTCATCACAGAAATATATGACATGTCCATGAATATTATCAACCAAAAGATCTTTAACCATTGCAACACTAGGTTCAACTTTAATTTGTTCAGAAGGTCTAGTTGCTCTAATATTACTCTTATTAACCACAGTTGAAGCTTTAGTAGGTTCCTTAATCCTAACAGGGAAAGGAGGTTTCTCAATATAAGCAGTAGGCACAACTGGATCAACATGGTAAACAATTGTTTCTTCTTTAACACTAACAGGCTCTTCATTTAATTCAATAGGTGGGTGATATTTAAACCATTTCTCCTTAGGGAGATCAACATGAGCAGCAAAAGATTCACAAAAGGTAGCTACTATCGCAGAGTCAAGTCCATATTTAGTACTAAACTTACGAAAAGCATCAGTTTTCATAAAAGATTTAACACAATCAAACTCAAGATTTATACCTGACTAATTACCTTTGTCGATTTCCCAATCTTCATAATTGTGTTTAATTCTTTCAAGAAGATCCCATCTGGATTCAATAGTTCTCTTCATAAAGTAACCAGCAGAAGAGGTATCAAGCATGGATTGATCATTATGAGAAAGCCGAGCATAAAAGTTTTGAAGAATTATTTCTCTTGAGAGCTCATGATTGGGGCATGTGTGCAACATATACTTAAGCCTCCCCCAAGCTTGAGCGATAATTTCTCCTTCAGGAGGCCAAAAATTATATATATAATTCCGATCACGATGAACCAAATGCATAGGATAAAATTTTTGGTGGAATTCCAGCTTCAACCGGTTCCAGTCCCATGTTTCAGTATCATCACATAGCCTATACCATGTCAATGCCTTTCCCTCCAAAGATAAAGGGAATACTTTCTTATTAACTCCATCTTCGGATAAACCTGCAAGCTTAAACAATCCACAAATTTCATCCACATAGATCAAGTGCATATCAGGGTGTACCGTTCCATCTCCTGCATAAGGATTAGCTAGCAGTTTCTCTATCATACCCGAAGGAATTTCATAATAAATATTTTTAGTAGGTTCAATAGGTGGAGCGGCAACTCTTATTGCTTCCGGTCGAGGTGAAGATACCCCGAACAAGCCCCTCAAAGGATTACTTTCTATAGTGACAAGTGACAATAAATTTCAGCACGTAATATAAATGTTTCCTTACCAAATTCCACTCACCAAAGGCGCTTCACTCCCCGGCAATGGCGCCAGAAATAAGTCTTGATGACCCACAAGTATAGGGGATCAATCATAGTCCTTTCGATAAGTAAGAGTGTCAAACCCAACGAGGAGCAGAAGGAAATGACAAGCGGTTTTTAGCACGGTATTCTCTGTAAGTACTGAAAGTAGCGGTAACAGATAGTTTCGATAGCAAGATAATTCGTAACAAGTAATAATTATAAAGTATAATAAAGTGCAGCAAGGTGGCCCAATCCTTTTTATAGCAAAGAACAAGCCGGAATGATTTCTTATAATAAGCAAAGAGTTCTCGAGGACACATGGGAATTTCATCTAGTCACTTTTCATCAGGTTTGTTTGATTCACGTTCGCTACTTTGATAATTTGATATGTGGGTGGACCGGTGCTTGGGTGCGGTTCCTAGTTGAACAAGCCTCCCACTTATGATTACCCCCTCCCACAAGAATCCGCAACTACGAAAGAAGAATTAAGATAAATCTAACCATAGCATGAAACATATGGATCCAAATCAGCCCCTTACGGAATAGCGCATAAACTAGAGTTTATGCTTCTGTCACTCTAGCAACCCATCATCTAATTACTACTCCACAATTCCTTCCCTTTGGCCCAAAGATGGGGAAGTGTCATGTAGTCGACGTTCACACGACACCACTAAAGGAAGCAACACCATACATATCATAGAAATATCAAACGAATACCAAATTCACATGATTACTTATCACAAGACTTCTCTCATGTCCTCAAGAACAAAAGTAACTACTCACAAATCATGTTCATGTTCAAGATCAGAGGGGTATTGAATATCATTAGGGATCTGAACATATAATCTTCCACCAAATAAACCAACTAGCATCAACTACAAGATGTAATCAACACTACTAGCAACCCACAGGTACCAATCTGAGGTTTTGAGACAAAGATTGAATACAAGAGATGAACTAGGGTTTGAGATGAGATGGTGCTGGTGAAGATGTTGATGAAGATTGGTCCTCCCACAATGAGAGGATCGTTGGTGATGTCGATGGCTTCGATTTCCCCCTCCCGGAGGGAAGTATCCCCGGCGGAGTCGCTCCGCCAGAGAGCAAAATAGCTCCTGCCCAGGTTCCGCCTCGAGACGGCGGCGCTTCGTCCCGAAAGCCTTCTCTTGAGTTTTTTTCTAGGGCAAATGGCTTCATATAGCAGAAGGAGGGGGCCAGACGCTAGCTGTGGGCCCCACAAGGCACTATGGCGCGCCCTGCTGCCTTGTGGGCAGCTGGTGGGTCCCCTCTGGTATTTCTTTTCTCCATTATTTTTTATATATTCAATAAAAAATCTCCGTGAAATTTCAGGTCAACTGGAGCTCTGTAGATTAAGTATTTCTGACGTGGCTATTTCAGGTCCAGAATTCCAGCTGCCGACATTCTCCCTCTTCATGTAAATCTTGCAAATGAAGAGAGAAAAGGCATAAGAATTGTACCACAAAGTGAAATAATGATCAAAAACATAATAAATAATAGTAGAAAATCATGATGCAAATTGGACGTATCATGGACCAGAAGTGGTGGATGGCATCACTCGTGTGTTCTTGGTATATAACATATTCCGGGGGCTCTTCTATGCCAAAAGCACGACGAGTGAGATTGGCGAGGATGACTACAAAGTCTCCAAGCTCGGCTGCGGTGGTCTTGTTGCGAACGATGGGACCAGGCATCTTGGTGGTTAGATATCGAACTGAGAGTGAAAATTGTGATCTGCTGGGTTGGGGCAAGGCTTCCTTTATAGATCAGCAGAGCCTTCCATCGCACGCTTGTGGATGGGATAACCCAGGTGTTGGCCACAGGCACACGGCCTATGGGTAGGGCTGATAGGTTGGGCATCGACTGTCAAAAGATGTTGGCTGGCCACTGTGCAGGCTATCGGATGAGATGGGCTTGGTGGGGAAACCTAGGGATAGCGACCAGGCTAAGATAGGGTTAGCCATTGATCAGCCTGGCTCTGATACCAAGGCTGTCGGGGCCGGATTTCTGGGACACAATATCCCAGGAATTAACCCCTTGTGTCGTCACCAACCCCAAGATCATTGTTACTGGTGGACACGTCCTTGTTACAGATTACCAAGCAATTACCAGAATTGGATACAAGACCATAAAGGTCTAATGATACAACAATGATTTCTAACAGCGGATGGCGGAAGCGGGTAGCGGATCTCCATCTCTGGTGGGGCTCCATCCCCACAGGAACAACTGACCTGGATAACTCCTATCCCGCGTGGCTGCTATCTCTGATTCCTAGGTTGCGGGGTGTGCCTTCATAGTGCTCTTCTCCTAATCGTGATCTGGCCAAGACAATAGCCAGGGACAAGCCAGTGAGTACATTTGAATGTACTCGCAAACATCATGAACAAAAGATATACCGAATGCAACAGAGAGCATATGATCATGATGAACTAAATTATATGCATATGCTGACTGATATTAAAGCATGGCATGATAAATATCAATATGGTGTAGATGGCTAAATATATCATTCTAGTAAATAAACCAAGAAAATAGAATGGAACATCGGGCGTTAGACCGCCCGAAAAATTCCAAGAAAATAAAATGGAACATCGGGCGTTAGACCGCCCGAGGATTCCAAGAAAATAAAATGGAACATCGGGCATGAGACCGCCCAAGGATTCCAAGAAAAATGCCAAACGGGTGTCTGAATGCGACGCCTCGAGAGGTCTTGAAAAGAACTGCCAAACAGGTGTCTGAATGCGACGCCTCGAGAGGTCTTGAAAAGAAATGCCAAACGGGTGTCTGAATGTGATGCCTCGAGAGGTCTTGAAAAGAAATGCAAACGGGTGTCTGAATGCGATGCCTCGAGAGGTCTTGAAAAGAAATGCCAAACGGGTGTCTGAATGCGACGCCTCGAGAGGTCTTGAAAAGAAATTCCAAACGGGTGTCTGAATGCGACACCTCGACAGGTCTTGAAAAGATATTAATATCACTAGTATCCAGGTGGCATAACCATCCCAAGAGATACTCAAGGATACACATAAAAGAGGGAGGTTAGTCCATAGCAGTATTCAGGTTAACAATAATATTCATGGTAGCATCAGTAGTGGTAATAATCATCCTTCAAAAGTGAATCATGATCAATTTAATTATTTCCTCCGAAGACCGACACTAAAACCGACACTTGACCAACCCAGACTGTAGTCCTTAACCATGGACACGGCTATTCGAATAGGTTATAAAACTCTGCAGAGGTTGTACTCTTTACCCACAAGTAAAGGATTTCTTTAGTCAACCTTGAGTGTTGACTAATTCCGATTACGGTCTTTGGGCTGAAAACACACCTAAGCACACACCAGCTTAACTTTTCTGACTCTTGGAATCACCCAAGGCATCATTCAAGAAAAACTCTAAGACGGGGAGGCCAACGCCTCGACTAGCATGGGATCACAAAATTTATAACGCGTGAAAATACAAGGGGTGCCCCCCTCTCGGCCCAGCCGGATACACCCATGCCCCCTGACCCGATGACTGGCATTATACCTGGATCCTGGAAACCTTCATCGCGGCCCATCTGTTCGGTGTGTGCAGGAAAGGGGTTAACAACTTGCTAAACCGTACCCTACCTGTGGCAGGGACAAGTGGCATCACGAAATAGGTATGGGGGTTACCGGAACAAGACTCGATCTACGGTCGACTCAGGAGGTATAAGTTTTCCTGCAGGGAATTAGCACAATATATTTCTCTCGGTAATACCCAACAGGGTTACCATCTGGCATGTCCCAACATGCCATCATTGATCATTCTCGTCACAACGAGATTTCAGTCTCACGGTCACTTTTCTCTTGTGACTGATTCTTTCCTGCAGATTAGTTCCAGACCAACATAGACATCTGTGGCAGGTGAGAACAATCACCCTGACTCATATTTCAGGTTTAAGTGAGGATAACAAAGTATCAATGGATCATGCATGCAAAAATAGCAATATGCAAATTTTTATTTGAATTATCATAAACATGATCAAATTGTTCTAGCAAGCAAACTACCAAACATTCATCATATCAAGTGTCCAAGATGCTTGCCTTAACATGCAGAAGGATTGGGTGCACTCCAAAACTTTGAAAATTTCATCTTCCCTCCAATTTTCCTATTTTCAAAATATTGCGATTACCACATAATTCGAAAATAGTACAAAAAGTTGTTTGGAATAAATACTAAAATAAACTAGATGAAAAATGAAGAATAAGAAAAAAATAATCAATTCATTTGGAGTTACGGTTGAAGAGTTGTGGCCGTTCATTCGTTAGGCAGAGAATAAACAAAAATCTGTTCATTTCTGTTCCTAACGGGTGAACGCCCGCAATTTAGCAGCTTCGGTAGCGGACTGAGAATAGTCAGTGAGTGAAAGCGTGCTTTGTTCCGATGCCGCGGTAGAATACGCTTCCATTGAATTTAAAACATATTTAGAGAGGGTACGCCTCCACTTAAACAGCAGGGCCCGCGGCTTGAGTGGCTGACGTGCGGGTCCCATGCACTTCCTCTCTCCTCCCCTCTTCTTCTCTTCTTCCTCCCGATCGGAGACAGAGGAGGGCCAGCCGTGCATACGCCGGTGCTCGCACCTGTGGTACGGGCCACCTCCGGCGAGGCTCCGCCCACCGGAGAGCTCGGGAGGGAGCGCCGCGTCCACTCCGTCCGGACACGAACGCCGAGGAGGACCGAAGCGGCGGCGGCTTGGGCTCCTGCGGACAAGGTCGTCGGCTGGAATTGAAGGCGAGCCCACGGGCGTCCCGGGGATGAAATGAGGGAATGGAGAGGCTTGCTTTGCTTTGGTGGTTCCACAGAGGGAGAAAGAAGGGAGGGAGGGACCGTGGCTCGCTCGAATTTGAGTGACAATCGGTGATGGCCATGGCGGCCATGGGGCAAAGTCGAGCACAGGAGCGTGCTCCTGCGGGTGGGGAGAGGGCTAGGAGGGGGAGGAGGTTGGTGTTCCTGTTCGAGGGGGCTCGGGTGAAGCTTATATAGTTCTGTGACGTCGGTTCCCGTGGTGGCCGGTCCAATCGAGCTACGCCATGGCGATGGTCGGCCATTAAAGGCATGGGTGAGGGCGGTGGCGAGGTTGGTGAAGGACGGCTGACCTCGGGTGGTTGGCAGCTAAATCAAGGGGCTCTCTGGCAGCTTGCGGTCGTGGCGCATGTCTCGGCAAAGACGTGGTAGCGACGGCAGTGATGGACGGCAGCTCTGGACGGCGCCGACCAGCGCTAGAGGCCAAGGCCAGGAGCGGGGGAGGTCGTAGTAGGTGCGGGTGGCTAGCTAGGGCGTGCGGGGCAAGCCAGTAGAGCAGCGACAGAAGCTCGGGTGTCCATGGGTGCCATATGGGCGCTCTGCTCGCGCACTGGACACGCACACAGGGTGCTCGATGAATTGCCAGGGCAACCTAGGGAGCCCTTTTGGCTGTGAATTTTGGCAGTGTGATGCTAATAGGGATGGCGGTGATGATGGACAAGCTAGTTTGGCTTGGGGGATCAACTGCCTCATGAAGTTCAGAAAGTTTCCAAAATCCTGTCATGAGCCCAAGGTGTTCGACAAAATGTTATGGTGACCTAGGGGATTTTTGTTGGATGTGAAACTTGACAGGATGGTGCATCTTTAGATGATAAAAAGGATGACAGTGTGGATTTGGAAAAATGACAAAACTTGTTAGTGCAAGTTTGGAAGAATTTCAGTTCTGGACAGAAACTACAGGGAATGATTTGGTGGGCATAAATGATGCAAATAGAGGCGAGTTCCTGGACTTAAGGGTTTCTTTGGAAGGACTATAATATGGAATAATTTTAGCATTTATAGAGCTAAGGAAAATAGGGCTGTAGTTCAAAGCTGGATCTGGACCAGATTTGAAAAGAGGGTGCTGTGATCAAAATTTCCAAATGACCATGATGGGTTATTGCATAAAAATGAACTATAGGCCTAAGAGAGTCTCCCTAAATTTTGTGGCATTTTTAGAAGGATTATTTGAATTATTTTTAGTGTAACAGGAGCAATTCTAAGTTTGAAAATGACCTTAAAAGAATTATTTTTGGGCAAATTTTATCATGAAAATATTTCCTACTATTATTTAAAATATAAATGAAATGTTTTAAGAAAACTTCCAAAGCCCGCAATATTTTTCTAAAACTTTCTATATGGAGGGAAGAATTTTAGAAAACTAATAACAGAGAAGATTCTAAAACCATAAATGACCTCATATAATTCAAACTTTTATTTCTGGCCAAATTTTTACTTAATAAAAACATGATTAAATTTTTGGGGTGTTACATGAGGCGACTGACGATGTTGTGAAACACGTCGGATGATGCAACGAGCGGCGCTCGTCGGTGACTACCTGTGCTGCTACACAGCACTCGTCGGAGCTGCCGGCGCTGCAATGTAGCATGCGCGTCACGGCACCGGTGATGCCATGCAACGCTCGTCGAAGCTTGCCGGTGTTGTGATGCGCCGCTCGTCGGATGCTACCATTGCTTCTATGTAGCAGCACGCGTGCCACTGCAGAGAGGCTGCCGGTGCCGCCGGAGAGGCGGTGGTGCTACACTGCATCAATGGTGCTGCCAGCGCTGCAAATTGCATCCATGGCATCACCAACGACGGGGGACGGTGACCGGCGTCGCTGCTACTAGCGCTGCTATGCAGCAGCATAGGCGACTCTGCAGAGATGCTACCAGTGCTGTCGGAGCAGCGGTGGTTCTGCATTACATCAACGGTGCTGTTGGAGCTGAAAATTGCATCCATGGCATCTCTGACGAAGGTGGGCGGTGATCGGCATCTCTGTTGCAGAGAGGTTGAAGTGTCTTGTCACTGAGTTTTTTCTCTGTGTAGATGCGAGAAAAGGGGAAGAGAGACACGCTGCACACCTTTAGGGATCGAACGACTACATGCTCTTCAATCAGACGGCTGCACAGGCGGTTGATCTTTCCGTAATATCAACCGGCTCATTCATAGTAGCTGCCTTTTCTTTTTAGGTGCCGCGGGCAGGTGTGCTCCCAGATATATGGGACTCTAGTGAGTCGAGTGTTCACCTGAACATGCGCATGCGGGTTTGAATTTGCACACATGCTAGTGGGGCTAGGGCACTAGGCGGGTGGGAAAACAAATGAGTTAGGGCATCTCCAACCCTCAAATCGCCCACATACGTCTGGACCGTGTGGTTCGGACCGCGGAATCCATCCAACACGGGTTTGTATCGGTCTACAGGGCGGTCCGCACGCACTTTCTCCCGCAAACCGGAGACAAGCGTGGAGGGCTTTGCAGACATCCGAACATCACCCACGCTCGCTTCTGACCACCCTGGCCCACCCAAACCCCCACCTCCCTCGCCCGCGCTCATTCCCGCTCGGCATCAACTGTCTGCATTCATGCCGCTATGGAGCGGCCGCTCCACATTGAAGTCGGCCTAGAGCGGATGCAACCTCTCACTGCCTCCGCCATTGAAGCGGCGCACCGACCGAGGGCGCCGCCCGCTGCACGCCTAGCCGAACATGCCTCCTCGCCACATTCGAATGGCTCCATTAAACCCGCGCTTGTGCTGATGAAAGCACACTTGCTCCCTTGGTGGTTTTGGTAATTTATACCAACATACACGTGTTGGACTAATACTTTTATCTAGTGAATTTCAGACAAGTTCAACAATGGCATGGCAGGGACAAGAGGATGTGGAACCCCTTCAAAATGCTAAGGACAAGGATTGGCAAAAGCTCAAGACTCTACATTTTTGGTTTAGTGATCCAAGATCACATTGAGTCCATAGGAAAGCCAATACTATTAAAAGGGGATGAGGTGTTGCTTAATGGTCTTTTTGCTCAAGTGCTTAGTGACAGTACTCCTAAACCCTCAACCACTCTCTCTACCCAAATATGTCCAAAACCTACATTCTCTATCCGGCCCCACCGAGTTCATCCAAGACTTAGCCACTGCCAAAACCCTAACAAATCGGATCCACTGAAATGGATCTCGGTCTCACCGAGATGGCCTTGCCAACTCTCTGTAATCGTTTGCACTTACTTTGGTCTCACCGAGTTTTGCAAATCGGTATCACCGAGATGGCCTTGCCAACTCTCTGTAATCGTTTTCACTTACTTTGGTCTCATCGAGTTTTGCAAATCGGTCTCACCGAGATGTCTTGCCAACTCTCTGTTGCCTTATTGCTTCACTTCGGTCTTACCGAGTTGACGCAATCGGTGCCACCGAGATGAGGTTTGCCCTAGCCATTGCACTTCGGTCCATCCGAGATGTTCGTATCGGTCCCACCGAGATTCCTAACGTTCATATCTTTTACACAGTTCGGTGCTACCGAGATTGTCATTTCGGTGCCACCGAGTTGGGTCAAAAGTGTGTAACGGTTGGATTTTGTGTGGAGGCTATATATACCCCTCCACCACTACCTTCTCAGTAAGGAGAGCCATCAGAACGTGCCTACACTTCCACCATACATTTTCTGAGAGAGAACCACCTACTCATGTGTTGAGATCAAGCTATTCCATTCCTACCATTTGAATCTTGATTTCTAGCCTTTTCCAAGTTGCTTTCCACTCAAATTCCTCTTCCACCATAGCCAAATCTATGAGGAGTTGTTTGAGTGCTGGGAAGACTATCATTTGAAGCACAAGAGCAAGGAGTTCATCAACAACACACCGTCTATTACCTTTTGGAGAGTGGTGTCTCCTAGATTGGTTAGGTGTCACTTGGGAGCCTCCAACATGATGTGGAGTTGAACCAAGGAGTTTGTAAGGGCAAGGAGATCGCCTACTTCGTGAAGATCTACCCCGAGTGAGGCTAGTCCTTCGTGGACGTAAGCCATGGTGGAATAGACAAGGTTGCTTCTTCGTGGACCCATCGTGGGTGGAGCCCTCCATGGACTCACGCAGCCGTTACCCTTCGTGGGCTGAAGTCTCCATCAACGTGGACGTACGATAGCACCACCTATTGGAGCCACACCAAAAACCACCGTGTCTTCATTGCATTTGATCTTCCATACTCTACCCCTTTACTTTCCGTACTATTGCATGCTTTACTATTTCCGCTGTTCAATCTCTAGATATGCATGTGTAGAAAGTATTGGAGTGATCTTAACTTGTGCCAAAATTTGCCTAAGTTCCAAGAGAAATTAAAAACTGCACCTTTGGCTGGTTAGGAGTCAATCCCACAGCTGAGAAACCTACTCCAGCCACACGTCTGTTCACGAGTGGGTCAGCATTAACCACAACGTTGGGCAAGCTCCTCCCGTCAGCCGGCTATTTAAAGGAGGCCAGACTCTGGGCAAGAATCGCACCACTCCGCCGCTCCCCATCTCCTCCTTCCACCAATTTCTCCACCCTTTCGATGGCTTTCGACGAGTAGGCAGAGCAGTTCTCCAGCATAAAAGCCGGCTGGGTGACCCGCCGAGCCCACCAGATATGAGCCAGGCAGCTCGCTGCTCCACCGCCCTCACCTAGCCCGATGGAGCAAGTTGCCGCTCCAAGCCGATGGGTGGTTCAGTAACTTGCCGCTCAAAGCCAGCTCGCGAAGGAGTGGCAAGTTGCTCCAGGCTGGCACGGGGGGAGCACGGTGGCACGAGCATCGTGCCTACCATGGATGAGCCCAGCCACCGTGCCATCCGCCGTCAACATTGTTGGGACCGCATCCGGTCAGTGGAGAAAGACGCAGAGATTGACGAGTTGGTGGCCAGCGCGTCCGCACCCGCCGCCGCCTCCAACATCGAGGGAAAGTAGAACGCGGGAGGCCGCCGCCGCTTGGGTCCCAGGAAGGCCATCACCGGCGCATCGCCAGCTTGCACAGCCGGTGACTTGCCCATTCTTCAGCGCAGACCATCGTCAACCCTCGCATCGGCTTCAAGGAAGTGGAGTCGGCACCCTTCCCCTCCGACTAAAGCACCCCCCTTTCCCTTCGGCTGAAGCACCTTCTTTGACACTCTGATGAGCGGCGCAGCCGGACATAAGGAAGATACAAGGAAAGCATACACCTCTGGGGCTCCCGGCAGTCCGATGAGTGGGCTGCCGGACATGGGGAAGACAAAGGGATCCGTCGCAACCGGCCATAGACTAGTGTAGTGTATATGTGTTGTGGGAATGGAGCTCCGCTCGACCGTACGTGCACATAGTTTTACCTTATTAGTTAAAATATGTCCAAAATGTAAATGTTTTCGTCCATTTTATATGAAATCCACCGGGTTTGCATGTATTTCGTCCAGTTGGTTCAAAGAGTGGTTGAAATGTGATAGAGGCAAAGGTGTCCCGTCTTTCGATGAGATGGTAGCTATCGTTTTTGGTGGAAGTCGACTTTGACGATCCGACTACGAACGTGCGAAGACGTCGCGCCTTAGCAATCGTTAAACTCTGAATCTATTTTTCTTTTCTCCTTTTTTCACTTTTTTGTCTTTTTTTTGCTCGGCAACAATTTTTTTCCGAAAAAGTTTCCAAATGGACTAAAAACTGCCTAGCCAGAATTTTCCAGACTTAGTTTTTTTTTAAACTTGAATCATTTTTCTTCCGCGGGCGACACCAAAGTTGGGGAGTCCGACTTGACTGACAGGGTCCTGTACCAGGGTTGGCTAATGCCAAGGGAGCCCGGCCGCATCAACCACTAGCTATGGGGCCTAACGAGCCCACGACGTGGCGCTAACCCTAGGAGGCCAGACGACCTTGACGCCCAAGACTAAGAGGACGGCGGCGCCCCAGATCGCATCCAACATGTAAACCCTAGGCCTCTCCTGTCTATATAAAGGGAGGTCTAGGGTTCCCCTTAATCCATCTATCCTCAGATAGGAGAACTCTCGGTAGCAACATCATACACCATTGTAACCCCTCACACAAGGTATCCCTCCATTATGAATAACCAAAACCAGCAGGACGTAGGGTATTACTCTCCAGAGGCCCGAACCTGGGTAAACCCCTTGTGTGACCTCCAATTCATGACTTCCAGCTGAGCTTGGACCCCTACCGAGGGATCTAGCGGAAATCTACTCCGTCAGTTGGTGTGCCAGGCACGAGCGGCGCCGGCTGGAGACCGATCATGGATCGGATCTTTCTCTACTTCCAGCAGCCTATTGCTATGGGAGAGCTTAACTTTTGGCCCCTTCACGTTCGCCGCACACGAGGCAGGCCGGGTCGACATCAACCTACCGGCCGACCTCGCCGCTGCGGGACCTCCCAAAGGACCCCATGGCGATCTCGTTCGAACTGAGGAACATACCACACCATCAACCTAGATGCAACCCGCGGGCTACCTCCGCACCATCCAAGGAGTGGAGGATGCGCCGGCAACCCAGCTAGTCGCAATGGTCTGCGGGGCCTGCCGCCTCAGCAAAGCGTCAGGAGACTGCCTCATCACTGACCCAAAAACACACGGAGACGCCAATGCGGTGAGTACAGCTTCGACCTCAGGCGACGAAAGAGACCATGCGCTGATCTCCCTCACCAACGAGGACGAGAATGCGGGCCTCCAACCCTTCCGCGAGGTCACGTACTCCAACCTCTGGGGGAAGGAAGGGTCGTCCATAGGCTCAGAGACCGACGCCTCTTCCGACCAAGAGACATCCCTATCCGAGGCCCCGCAGGCGATATCTTTCCACCAGGTCATGATGACGGAACCAACCACGAACGTGCTACGCACGACAGAGTCGATGGAGCCCGTGGCCTCAGGTCCTCCGGCGGCAGGACTGATACAGCCCGTGACTCAACCACAGATAGACCCCGTGATGACGCCTCAATCACAAGTCAGCACGGGCCTTCCCATGAGCTCACCGTCAGGTCTCGCCACGACGACTGCAGCCCAACGAGGCACCACGTCAACACTGCCACCTATAACGGAGTACGCCCTGAACTATCTCGCAACCCCCATCGGTGGCACCGACCCCGCATCAAGAATGCTCGAGGCCATACGCATTTCCCAGCTTAACGCGTAGCTCAGATTTCAGCAAAAGGCGCTGGAGATCTCCGCCCGCGAGGCCCGATGGAATGAGACGATGATGCGGGAACGACTGCGTCGCCCACGCCGCCAACCGCGGAACCTCCTCAATGACCTCGCCAACCAAGGCCGGGAGCAAGGAGTCGGTTTCAACAAACCAGCATCGGAGCCCGCAATGCTTCTGCCGCCGACCCCGGCCCGTGGCCTCCAGGCAGCGGCCGCGTTGCCAGACCGACTGCGAACCACACCAAGAGACCCCAAACTCCTTGCTGACCTCACCCATGTACTCGACAGGATGGTGGAACTTCAAGACAACATCTCGCGCTCCAGGGAATGGTTGGCAAGTACCGAGAGCGTTCTATCCGCCGCCAACCTCCCAGCCCGTGAGCAAGGTCAGGGATCCATCCAGCGACCGGAGGCCACGCCGGCGGCCACGACCATGCACTTGCGATAGCCGATATCAGCCGTCACCGTACCAACAGTAAACCTCGCGCCGACTGGACAGCCTCACCACCGGCATGGTGGGCGGGGAGGAACAGAAGCAAATGGATTACTCCCGGGGGCTCCCGCGCCGAGCATTGCACCGGCGTGCTTTGGGCAAGAGGTCATATCCCACCCTTTCCCCAACACTTTATTGTCAGGGGCGTCGAGAAGTATTTAGGAGACACAAAACCAGAGCATTGGCTGAATGACTACGTCACGGCAGTCGAGATGGCCAACAGCGACATCGGCAACGCCCTCTGCCACATACCTCTGTGCCTAACAGGGCACGAACGATCTTGGCTCAGTGGGCTCTGACGGGGTCCTGTACAAGGGGTGGCTAATACCAAGGAGCCCGGCCTCGTCAACTACAAGGGGGCCCAACAGGCCCACGGCGTGATGCTATCCCTAAGGAACCCAAAGACCTTCTTGACGCCCAAGACTAGAGGACAGCGGCGTCCCCAGATCTCATCTAGCATGTAAACCCCAGACCTCTCCTGTCTATATAAAGGGAGGTCTAGGGTTCCTCTTGGGCGATCTATCCTAAGATAGGAGAAGCTCTCGGTAGCATATCATACACCATTGTAACCCCTCGCACGAGGTATCCCTCCATTATGAATAACGAAAACCAGCAGGACGTAGGGTATTACTCTTCGGAGGCCCAACCCTGGATAAACCCCTCGTATGACCTCCGATACATGACTTCCAGTAGCGCTTGGACCCCTACCGAGGGATCTGACGGAAATCTGCTCTGTCAGTTGGCGCGCCAGGCACGGGCAGTGCCGGCTGGAGACCGATCATGGGTCAGATCTTTTTCTACCTCCGGCAGCCACTCGCCGGGGGAAAGCCTAACCTTTGGCTCTCTAACATTCACCGCGAACGAGGCGGGCCGGGTCGACATCAACCTACCGGTCCGTCCCACATGCGTGATCTACATCGGCAACGTCGCTTTCGTCACCGACACGCGCGGCGACCTCCGGATATGCCTGCCGCCTATCCAACATGGCGGCGTTCCGGTCACGACAACCTCAGCCGCCGACCCCGCCGATCATTTTCCGTTCAAACTGAGGAACGCGGGGGCTACATACCAGAACGAGCTCCACCAACGCCTCCGAAAGAACATGCAGCTCGTCGCCATGGTGTGCAACAACTGCCACATTGACCACACACGCGAAGATTCTTTCCTCGATGAGATGATCTCAGATTGCAGTGTCGACACCGCAGATTTGTTATCGATGTCTGACCATGAGGACGCAGATGGTAAACCGACCTCACCAGTGAAGATCAAAGCCGAAAATGACGGGATCCCACCGGCCAAAATCATATCTCCAGGAGCGGGGTACGAGAGCCCCGGCGAAGAGCAAGACACCGAGAAATCCAGTGACCTGCAGGAAACAGAGGACGGTATCGAACCATATGTCCCACAGCCGATCTCTTTGCACAAGGTGATGCTTGTAGAAACGGAGGCCGAAGCAAGCAATAGCACGCCACGCTCGACCACCACAACGGTGGAAAAATCCGCGAAGTTCCCAGGCCCAACTGCCCATAAGGGCAGCCCACCCTGATAATCCCCAAGTGCAAGGAATCATCGTAGCAATTTCCAAAGATGGAAGGGGTAAGTATGGAGTGTCAAACCCACAAGGAGCTAAAGGTAAGATCAATATTCTCTCAAGTCCCATCTGCCACTGATATGACTCTATGTACACCGAGCGCTTGCTTTTATCTAGAAACGAGAAATAAAACTACGTTGTGGGTATGAAGAGGATAGCTTTGCATGATATCGGAGAACTAAAACATAAAAATAGGTGCTGCCTAAAAAAAGTTAGAATATATTACAATAAAATACAAATAGCGAGTGTGGAATAATGATGGATCGGTGTGCGGAATTGTCCTAGGCAATTGTTAACAAGATCGGTAATCATTATTGCAATTTTATATGAGGGAGAGGCATGAGCTAACATACTTTCCATACTTTGATCATATGAACTTATGATTGGACCTCTAACAAGCATCCACAACTACTAGAAATCATTAAGGTAAACCCAACCATAGCATTAAGTATCAAGTCCCATTTACTCCCATACGCAACAATCCCCTTACTCGGGTTTGTGTTTCAGTCACTCACGCAACCCACTATAAGCGAATCATGAATGTATTGTAACACCCTACAGCGGGAATCCCCCACGTGTGCGCGGCACGGAGGGCACCATAGGATAGCACAAAAATAAAACATACAACTCAAACCAATCAAGATCATCAATCAACCCAAAGGACAAAAGAAATCTACTCGAACATCATAGGATGGCAACACATCATTGGAAAATAATATGTGGCATAAAGCACCATGTTCAAGTAGGGGATTACAGCGGGGTGCGGGAGAGTGGACCACTGAAAAGAGATGAGGGAGGTGATGGATGGTGATGTTGATGAAGACGATCACCACGGCGATGGTTCCCCCGGCGGCACTCCGGCGCCACCGAGAGAGAGGGGAAGAGAGGCTCCCCCTCTGGCTTGCTCCTCCATGGCCTCCCCCCTAGATGGGGAGAGGTTCTCCCTCTGGTCCTTGGCCTCCATGGTGCCCGGAGGGGCGAGAGCCCCTCCGAGATTGGATCTCTCTCTCTGTTCTCTTCTGTTTCTCCGCTCTTGTTTTTGGCCAAAAACCGTTTCTTATATTCTCGGAGATCCGTAACTCTGATTGGGCTGAAATTTTGAGGGGATTTTTATCTGGAAATTATCTTTCTTGTGGCGAAAGAAGGGCATCAACCGACCTATGAGGTGCCCACAAGGCAACAGGGTGCGGCCCCAGGGGGGCGCGCCGTGTTGCCTTGTGGAGCCCTCGAGCACCATCTTGCATTGATTCTTCTTCCTAAAAATCACATATATTCCAAAATAAATCTCTGTAAAGTTTTATCGCGTTTGGACTTTGTTTGATATGGTTTTTCTGTGAAACAAAAAACAAGCAGAAAACAGGAACTGGCACTAGGCACTAGATTAATAAGTTAGTCCATAAAAATAATATAAAAGTGCACCAAAACAATATAAAACTATTGTAAACATGGCATGAATACTTCATAAATTATAGATACGTTGGAGACATATCACACCCCAGTCCCAAAAGGACGAGCACATCGAGATCCTTACGCCGGGGGCCGTAAGCCATGCGCTATTTAAAGCGGCCGAAGCAAGGGAACACGGAACGACAGATAGAACCAAGTAACCACAACGCGAAGGCCGTCAGCGAAACGCAGAGGCCAGAGGTGACATGAACGTTGAGGAAACCGACGACGAGGATGGGTCGAGAGAGTTCCTTACGGCAGCTTAGAGCATTTAGGAGGTGGTCTCACTTGTAAACAAGCTTCGGGCCGCACCCACGGACCCCGGAATCATCGCCGACTTCAGCAAAGCCATCCACAGGACGGCCGAGCTTCAAGAAAGACAAGTGCCTCGTACAACAGGTGGCCAAGGACCGCCTAACAATGACCCGCTACAAGGAGGTCGGGAGGAAGACGACATCGAGAGATACGATGAGACGCTGCGCGTCGACGACCTCCGACAGACGGTACAGGCCGCGAGGGCAAGACGACCGGAAGGATCCGTTCACAGCCGCCTAGGTCACCGACCGGATCTCCATGACCATCTGCGCGCCCGGGCCATGGAGAGCCGCGGACTGGACTATGAAGCCCCGATCCCCCGTCTAACGTCTGGCATCGCGTCTGTGTGCTTTGGCTATGAGGTCATCACGCACCAGTTCCCGCAGCCATTCATTGTGCGCAGGGTCGAAAAGTACCCAGGAGGCACCAAACCCGACGTCTGGCTCAGTGACTACTTGACGTCCTTTGAGCTAGCATAGGCGATATTGGGAACGCCCTCCGCCACATCCCGCTATGCCTATCAGGATCGGCGCGGTCATGGTTGAACGGGCTCCCACCAAACTCCATCCACAGCTGGGCAGATTTCGAGCACGAGTTCCTCAACAACTTCGAGGGGACGTACCACCGGCCGGGAAACCTAGTAGACCTCTACAACATAACACAAGGAACAGAAGAACCGCTGAGCGACTTCATTTCCCACTGGCTCAGGAAGAAGAACACGATACCAAACATTTCCGATGGCATAACTATCAATGCATTTGTCGACGGAGCGCTGGACCCAATGCTGCGACACAAGATCGGCAGAAAGAGGGCGCAAGGACAATTGCCCGACGTGGCATCTCTCCTAACAATCGCAAACATCTTCGCTAGAGGCGAGGAGGCAGCCCGCGCCGGTCGTCACCACAAGCAACTAGAGGAACCGGCAAACACCCAAGGCAAGACAGGCCGCACAACACGCGGCCAAAACCATGGGCTCAAATGAAAAGACAGGCCATCGGCGGAAATGACCGGGCAGCAGCCTGACACGCAAGGTAGCAAGAAAGCCAAATATGAACGCCGGCCAAAGCATGTGTCCCACACGTACGAAGCGATCATGAGCGGCCCCTGCAAGTACCACAATGAGACGTCTCCATTGTATCTATAATTTTTGATTGTTTCATGTCAATATTCTACAACTTTCATATACTTTTGGCAACATTTTATATTATTTTTGGGACTAACATATTGATCCAGTGCCCAGTGCCAGTTCCTATTTGTTGCATGTTTTTTGTTTCACATAAAATCCATATCAAACGAAGTCCAAACGCGATAAAAATTTATGGAGATTTATTTTGGAATATATGTGATTTTTGGGAAAAATAATAATTGCGAGATGATGCTTGAGGGGCCCACAATCTCGAGGGGCACGCCCCCTACCCTCGGCACGCCGGGCAGGCTTGTGGCGCCCCTGTAAAGAGTTTGGGGCCCTTCTTCTGCCGCAAGAAAGATAATATACGGAAAAAAATCCCCTCAAAATTTCAGCCCAATCGGAGTTACGGATCTCTGGGAATATAAAATATGGTTTTTGGCCAGAAAACAGGGACGCGAAACAGAAGAGAACAGAGAGAGAGATCCAATCTTGGAGGGGTGATGACCCACAAGTATAAGGGGTCAATCGTAGTCCTTTCGGTAAGTAAGAGTGTCGAACCCAACGAGGAGCGGAAGGAAATGACAAGCGGTTTTCAGCAAGGTATTCTCTATAAGTACTGAAAGTAGCGGTAACAGATAGTTTCGCTAGCAAGATAATTCGTAACAAGTAACAAGTAACAAGTATAATAAAGTGCAGCAAGGTGGCCCAATCCTTTTGATAGCAAAGAACAAGCCGGAATGATTTCTTATAATAAGCAAAGAGTTCTCAAGGACACATGGGAATTTCATCTAGTCACTTTTCATCATGTTTGTTTGATTCGTGTTCGCTACTTTGATAATTTGATATGTGGGTGGACCGGTGCTTGGGTGTTGTTCCTACTTGAACAAACCTCCCACTTATGATTACCCCCTCCCACAAGCATCCACAACTACGAAAGAAGAATTAAGATAAATCTAACCATAGCATGAAACATATGGATCCAAATCAGCCCCTTACGGAATAGTGCATAAACTAGGGTTTAAGCTTCTGTCACTCTAGCAACCCATCATCTAATTAGTACTCCACAATTCCTTCCCTTAGGCCCAAAGATGGTGAAGTGTCATGTAGTTGATGTTCACACGAAACCACTAAAGGAAGCAACAACATACATATCATCGAAATATCGAACGAATAAAAATTCACATGATTACTTATCACAAGACTTCTCTCATGTCCTCAAGAACAAAAGTAACTACTCACAAATCATGTTCATGTTCAAGATCGGAGGGGTATTGAATATCATTAAGGATCTGAACATATAATCTTCCACCAAATAAACCAACTAGCATCAACTACAAGATGTAATCAACACTACTAGCAACCCACATGTACCAATCTGAGGTTTTGAGACAAAGATTGAATACAAGAGATGAACTAGGGTTTGAGATGAGATGGTGCTGGTCAAGATGTTGATTAAGATTGGTCCTCCCACGATGAGAGGATCGTTGGTGATGTCGATGGCTTCGATTTCCCCCTCCCGGAGGGAAGTATCCCCGGTGGAATCGTTCCGCCGGAGAGCAAAATAGCTCCTGCCCAGGTTCCGCCTCGAGACGGCGGCGCTTCATCCCGAAAGTCTTCCCTCTATTTTTTATGGCAAATGAGCTTATATAGCAGAAGGAGGGGGGCAGAGGCCAGCCAGGGGCCCCACAAGGCATCAAGGCGCGCCCACGGGGGCCGCGCCCTGTTGCCTTGTGGGCAACTGGTGGGTCCCCTCCAGTATCTATTTTCTCTAGCATTTTTTATATATTCAATAAAAATCTCCGTGAAATTTCATGTCAATTGGAGCTCTGTAGGATAGGTATCTCTATTGTAGCTATTTCAGGTCCAGAATTGTGGCTACCGGTATTCTCCCTCTTCATATAAATCTTGCAAATTAAGAGAGAAAAGGCATAAGAATTGCATCATAAAGTGAAATAATGATCAAATACATTATAAATAATAGTAGGAAATCTTGATGCGAATTGGACGTATCAACTCCCCCAAGCTTAGACCTCGCTTGTCCTCAAGCGAAAACCGAAATCAATAATCATGACCACATGTTTAGAGAGAGGGAGATGTCGATAAAAAAATAAAATACGGACATGAAGGCATCATGATCTTTATTATAACAGCAATACATCATCATAAAACTTCTCATGAAAAAGTGACAATTCATTCACAAGTTAAAGTATGAACCATAAACCGTATTGAAAACTAACAAACTATGATCTCAGTCACTGAAGCAATTGCAATTCATCATATTATCAGAAAGAGTCTATGTAAGAGCTTTGTTTAGCAAGTTCACATACTCAACTATCATTTAGTCTTCTATGATTTCTGACACTCACGGCATACCTATGGAGCAAAAGTTTCAGCCAGACACATAGAAAGATAGGGGCTTATAATTTCGCCTCCCAACGTATTTACCTCAAGGGTAATGTCAACAATAATAACTCATGATCACCTACATCCAACTAGATATATATGCCTGAATCTATCCCTACCACATGATGATTGCCAAGAGAGAAAATAAAAACGGAATAGAGGAGAACACTATTAACTCTTGCATAAAAGTAAATACATAAAGTAAAAGATAGGATCTTCGCAGAGGGAAGCAGAGGTTGTCATGTGCTTTTTGTTTTGAGATGTGCAAACTCTTAATGCAAAGGAACGTCACTTTATATTGCCCCTTGTGATAGCGACCTTTATTATGCAGTCTTTCACTTTTATTTCTCCACCATCACAAGATCGTACAAAGCATATTTTCCCTTACAATAAAAGTTCATACATATTTAGGAGCAATTTTTATTACTTTAGCACCGATGACAACTTACTTGAAGGATCTTATTCAATCCATAGGTAGATATAGTGGACTCTCATGACATGAAACTGGGTTTAAGGGTTTTTGGATGCACAAGTAGTATCTCTACTTAGTACATAACTTTTGGCTAGCAAAAGATAGGGGGCAAGCACCACATGTTAGAGGATCCAAAACAATATAACTTCTATGTGAATATAAGCAAACATAACTCCTTACGTTGTCTTCCTTGTCCAACGTCGACTAATTGACATAGAATATTTGATGGGGGCTCACAATCATAAAAGATGTCCAAGATAGTGTATTTATATGTGAGACCTCTCTTCCTTTATTACTTTTTCATGAATTGCTACAATGACCAATGCTATGTTTGTCAACTTCCTACAAGTTTTATCAATTATACTTCTTTTATGTGAAGTCATCACTCCCCATGGGATTAGCATATGATGTTACTTTTTATTCTCTTTATTTTATTTCCAAGATTGGATCAACAAAAGCAAAACACTCAACTCAAACTACTCTTTATTATATAACTTTCACACACGATTACATAGATAGATAGACCACGAAGCAAGCACTCGAAACTAGATCATACTAAAACTTTATTCTTCTAAATCACGAAATAACTAAGGATCAAACTAAGATAGATAAAGATGATAAAAGTGATGGTGATACGATACCGGGGCACCTCCCCCAAGCTTGGCACAAGCCAAGGGTGGTGCCCATACCCATGTATTCAAGTCTCCTTCTTCGGTGATGGTGGTGATGAAGAGGTAGGCTTGTCCTTTAACTTCAGTAAGTACTCCAAATTGCCATTGATCCTCCGAAGTGCACGATTCTGCTCTTCTAACACAATAACTTCACTGGTAAGCGACGTACTCTGAGCACAAACTGCTTCAAAAACCTTAAGTGTATCGATTTCAGATGGGGAGAGATTTTGATAAATATTTTGACATGTATCTTCCCTTTTTGGTGCTTCCCCCGTGCGTGTGGCTGACCCTTCTTCTCCCTGAACCTGGTTCTCCATGACCTTTCCTAATCCCTCCTCCATCTCGGCGTCCTCCTCTCCAGACGACCACTCATAATAGACTTCGCTGAAAGGACGCTTGCCGGGCGAAGGTTGCACAATCCGGTGCTTGGTGCGGAGTCTTCGGGGAGCCATGGGGATCTAGATCTGTCAGAAAAACAGCCCAAAACAAGAACCGAGGAGAAACTTGCGATGCGGTGGTCAAAACACCTGTGAGTATATATAAAGAATTTTTATCTTGAAAAACAAGTATACGAGAGGAAAACAAAGTCGGGAGGGCACACGAGGGGCCCACAAGGCATCACGGCGCGCCCCGGGGGGGTCGCGCCATGTTGCCTTGTGGGCGACTCGTGGGTCTCCTCGGCTGTTTCTTATTTTTGTAATTTTTCTAATATTCCAAAATGCACAGAAATAATTTTTATGGAATTTTTGGAGTTGGTTTACTTACCGTATCACATACCTACCCCTTTTCAGGGTTCTGGAGAGTTCCGGAAGGACTCTTTGATGTGTTCCTTCGGTGTCATTACGTGAATAATATTAGTTTCAACATTAATGGGGGTACCTAAGATATAATGCTTAATTCTTTGTCCATTCACCACTCTCGGGTTGGTGCCTTCGGAGTTGTTGATTTTGATAGCTCTGGAGCGGTAAACTTCCTCGATGATATATGGTCGTTCCCATTTAGAGAGAAGTTTTCCTGTAAAAAAATCTAAAATGAGAGTTGTACAATAGAACTTGCTCACCCACTTTAAATTCCCGTTTTTGGATTCTTTTATCATGCCATCTTTTGACCTTTTCTTTAAATAACTTGGCATTTCATAGGCTTGGGTTCTCCATTCATCTAGAGAGCTAATATCAAATAACCTCTTTTCATCGGAAAGTTTGAAATCATAGTTAAGTTCTTTAATTGCCCAATATGCCTTATGTTCTTACTCAAGAGGTAAATGACATGCTTTTCCATAAACCATTTTATATGGAGACATACCCATAGGATTTTTATAAGCAGTTTTGTAAGCCCATAGTTCATCATCAAGTTTCTTAGATCAATTCTTTCTAGATCTATTAACGGTCTTTTGCAAAATTAATTTTATTTCTCTATTAGTTAATTCAACTTGACCACTAGACTGAGGATGATATGGAGATGCAATTCTATGATTAACATCATATTTAGCAAGCAATTTATGAAAAGCACCATGAATAAAATGTGAGCCACCATCAGTCATCAAATATCTTGGGACTCCAAACCTCGGAAATATAACTTCTTTAAGCATTTTAATAGAAGTGTTTTGATCAGCACTACTAGTTGGAATAGCTTCTACCCACTTAGTAACGTAATCGATAGCAACTAAAATATGCGTATACCCGTTGGATTTAGGAAAAGGTCCCATATAATCAAAACCACAAACATCAAATATGTTAGAAGGGATAGAGAAGGATGATTGGCGTAATGCGATGGATGTATTATTGAGCCCCGAGGGCGAGTATATATTGAGTACAAGACTTGGAGGACAAGACGCCTCCTAGAGATAAGATGGAACCAATTCCTATCTAATCCCGGACAATCTCTACATACCAAATATATCTCTAACATCCCCCCTCAGTCGTAGCGGTAGCATTGCGAACAACAGGAGCGTCGCGGACGGTCAGACTGGAGAGAATAGCAGCCGACGGGCTGACATCCACCCGCAGTCGCAGCAGGAGCATCGTGGACGGTGTCGCGTCGCGGACGCGTGGACTGTAGAGGAAACCGTCGAGTTGCTCAAGCGAGGTGATAGCCCTTTGTGCCGATGTCGATGTAGCCGACAGCGTAGGGTGGTGTAGCCGTGGTCGAGGTAGCCGTGCGAGGGACGCAGTGGTCGATGTCGAGTCGGGTTGGCTGGTGTCGAGGTAGTCGCCGTGGACCGGGAAGAAGAGCGGTGGCGGCGGCATGAGGAGGTGGCGGCGGCGGCTAGGTCAGAAGCGCGGCGACGGTGCTCGAAGTAGGCGAGGAAGAACCCGACAGCGTGACGAAGACCGGCGCGGACGGTGGCGTTCCCGCGCCTAGGGAGGCGGCGCAACGAATACCACGTAGAAGTCGACGCGCGGGGACGGCGGAGTGGACCGCGCACCGCGGCGCTACGGCCAGAAGGGGCGACGCAGCGGTAGCGCGCGGGTCGGGGCAACGGTGGGGAAGACCTCAGGGCGGTTGCAGGGACCGCGTGCCACGCTTGCTACGGCCCGACGGGGCGACGCAGCGGCAGCGCGAGGGTCGGTGCAGCCTCGGGGACGGCCTGGAGCGGACGGCCTCGGGGTGGTGGTTGACCGCGCGGGCCATGGCACTACGGCCCGAAGGGGCGACGCAGCGGCAGCGCGCGGGTTGGTGCAACCACGGGAACGGCCTCAGTGCGGCGGCGGGGACCACGTGCCGCGGCGCTATGGCCCGAAGGGGCGACGCAGCGGCGGCGCGGATCGGTGCAGCCACGGGGAGAACCACGGGGCGGCAGCAGCCCATTGCTCGATCGGTGGAGGGGCGCGCTGAACTCGGGAACAGGGCGGTGACGCCCGGCGCAGAGCGACGGGCGGGCAGATGCGCGGATGGTGGCCGTGACAGGCCGCCGCGTCATGCGAGGCCACCCAGTCAGACAGGAGGCCGGGTGGTCGCGCCGGTGTCGAAGTAGAGGCGCGAGTCGATGGCGGCGGTGGGCGACGCAAACCGATCTTAGATCGGAAACCAAAAAGAAAATGCCAATCAAGACGAACGGCGAGAGAGAAAAACCCAGAGCAAGGGCTTGGAAAAAAGGCTCTCTAGGGCAGCCGGTCAACACGACCGGCGAATGAACCATAGGTACGGGCGGCGCGGCCCCCGGCGGCAGTCATGGAGGCCGACCGCCCCGGGGGCGGCGCGCGGGGAGGAAGCGGCGGGCGGCGGCTAGGGTTGGATCGGTTAGGCTAATACCATGTTTGAAGGGAGTAGAGATTGGTGGAATGCGATTGATGTATTATTGAGCCCCGAGGGCGAGTATATATTGAGTACAAGACTTGGAGGACAAGACACCTCCTAGAGATAAGATGGAAACAATTCCTATCTAGTCCCGGACAATCTCTACATACCAAATATATCTCTAACAAAATGGTTCAATAACAAGTGAATAATTCATAGGCATTTCCTGACGTCTATCAACATTACAAATTCTTTGACATTCATCACAAGAAAGGACAAACTTACGTGCATCTTTGAAGAGAGTAGGCCAATAAAAACCAGATTGTAATACCTTGTGTGCAGTTCTGTCTCCCGCATGGTGTCCTACGTATGCCTCAGAGTGACACTTCCGTAGGATTTGTTCCTGTTCATGCTCAGGTACACAACATCTAAAAATACCATCTACTCCTTTATACAAATGTGGGTCATTCCAAAAGTAATGCCTTAAATCAAAGAAGAACTTTTTTCTTTTGTTGGTATGTGAAACTAGGTGGTATATATTTAGCAACAATATAATTAGCATAGTCTGCATACCACGGAGTGTTACGAGAAACATTTATTGCAGCTAATTGTTCATCAGGGAAATCATCATTAATAGGAAGTGGGTCATCAAGAACATTTTCCATTCTAGACAAATTATCTGCTATGGGATTCTCAGCTCCCTTTCTATAAACAATATGCAAATCAAATTCTTGTAGCAAAAGAACCCACCTAATAAGTCTAGATTTAGCATCTTTCTTTTTCATAAGATGTTTAATAGCAGCATGATCAGTGTGAATGGTAACTTTGGAATCCACAATGTAAGATCTGAATTTATCACATGCAAACACAAATGCTAAAAATTCTTTCTCAGTAGTAGCATAATTTCTTTGAGCATTGTCTAGAGTTTTACTAGCATAATGGATAACATTCAATTTCTTGTCAACTCTTTGTCCTAGAACAGCACCGGCAGCATAATCACTAGCATCACACATAATTTCAAAGGGTAGGTTCCAATCAGGTGGTTGAACAATAGGTGCAGAAATTAAGGCTTTCTTAAGTATTTCAAAGGCTTCTACGCAATCATCATTAAAAACAAATGGAACATCTTTTTGCAAAAGATTAGTGAGAGGCCAAGAAATTTTAGAGAAGTCTTTTATAAACCTTCTATAGAAACCAGCATGACTGAGGAAACTTCTTATACCTTTGATATCTTTAGGGCATGGCATCTTCTCAATTGCATCAACTTTAGCTTTATGAACTTCAATACCTCTTTCAGAAATTTTATGCCCAAGGACTATACCTTCACTCACCATAAAGTGGCACTTCTCCCAATTCAAGACAAGATTAGTTTCTTCACATCTCTACAAAACTCGATCAAGGTTGCTTAAGCAATCATCAAAAGAAGTTCCGTAAACGGAAAAATCATCGATGAAAACCTCAACAATCTTTTCACAAGAGTCAGAGAATATAGCAGTCATACATCTTTGAAAGGTAGTAGGTGCGTTACATAAACCAAAAGGCATACAACGATAAGCATAAGTTCCAAAAGGACAAGTAAATTTGGTATTCTCTTGATCTTCTGGTGATACAGGTATTTGAGAGAAACCAGAATAACCATCTAGGAAGCAAAAGTGTGTATGCTTAGATAATCTTTCTAACATTTGATCAATAAAAGGCAATGAGTAATGATCTTTCTAGTAGCTTTGTTTAATTTTCTGAAATCAATTACCATCCTATAACCAGTTACAATTCTTTGTGGGATAAGCTCATTTTTATCATTAGGAACAACAGTAATACCTCCTTTCTTAGGAACACAATGAACAGGACTTACCCATCTACTATCAGCTATGGGATAAATTATACCTGCCTCCAGAAGCTTTAATATTTTAGTTCTTACCACATCCTTCATTTCAGGATTCAACCTTCTTTGATGATCAACAACGGGTTTAGCATCGGGCTCCATATGAATTTTACGCTGACATAAAGTGGGACTAATGCCCTTAAGATCATCGAGAGTATATCCAATAGCAGCACGGTGCTTCTTTAGAGTTTTAAGTAATCTCTTTTCTTCATGCTCTGAAAGGTTAGCACTAATAATAATAGGATATATCTTCTTTTCATCAAGATAAGCATATTTAAGCGTATCGGGTAATTGCTTTAATTCAAACACAGGATCACTCTTCGGTGGAAGAGGATCTCCCAAAGTTTCGACAGGCAAATTATGTTTAAGGATAGGTGCTTGGTTAAAGAACAACTCATCTATTTCATTTCTTTCATTCATATGCATATCATTTTCATGGTCTAGCAAATATTGTTCTAAAGGATCAGTAGGAGGCACAACAATAGAAGCAAGACCTATAATTTCATCTTTATTGGGTAGTTCTTTATCATGAGGTTGTCTACGAAACTTAGAGAAATTAAATTCATGAGATATATCACCAAACTTAACCCTAACTTTCTCTTTAACACAATCAATTTCAGCATTAACGGTATTCAAGAAGGGTCTACCAAATATAATGGGACAAAAATTATCTTGTTGTGAACCAAGTACTAAGAAATCAGTAGGGTATTTGATTTTACCACACAAGACTTCAACATCTCTAACAATCCCAAGTGGTGTAATAGTATCTCTGTTTGCAAGCTTAATAGTAACATCAATATCTTCAATCTCAACAGGTGCAATATCATGCATTACTTCTTGATATAAAGAAAACGGAATAGCACTCACACTAGCACACATATCACAAAAACCATGATAGCAATGATCTTCAATCTTAACAGAAACAACGGGCAAGCCAACTATAGGCTTGTTCTTATCTAGCATATCTCATTCATTTCTAACAGGTTTGGCAATTCTAGCAGCCTCATCACAAAAGTAAATAACATGTCCACCAATATCATCAACCAAAAGATCTGTAACCACTGCAATATTAGGTTCAACTTTAATTTGTTCAGAAGGTCTAGGTGTTCTTATATTACTTTTGTTAACCATGGTTAAAACTTTAGAATGTGCCTTAATCCTAACAGGGAAAGGAGGTTTCTCAATATAAGCAGTAGGCACAACTGGATCAACATTGTAAACATTTGTTTCTTCTTTAACACTAACATGTTCTTTATTTAATTCAATAGGTGGATGATATTTAAACCATTTCTCCTTAGGAAGATCAACATGAGCAGCAAAAGATTCACAAAAGGTAGCTACTATCTTAGAGTCAAGTCCATATTTAGTACTAAACTTATGAAAACCATCAGTTTTCATAAAAGATTTAACACAATCAAACTCAAGATTTATACCTGACACTTTACCTTTGTCGATTTCCCAATCTTTAGAGTTACGTTTAATTCTTTCCAAAAGATCCCATCTGAATTCAATAGTTCTCTTCATAAAGGAACCAGCACAAGAAGTATCGAGCATGGATTGATCATTATGAGAAAGCCGAGCATAAAAGTTTTGAATAATTATTTCTCTTGAGAGCTCATGATTGGGGCATGTGTGCAACATATACTTAAGCCTCCCCCAAGCTTGAGCGATACTTTCTCCTTCACGAGGCCAAAAATTATATGTATAATTCCGATCACGATGAACCATGCATAGGATAAAATTTCTGGTGGAATTCCAGCTTCAACCGGTTCCAATCCCATGTTCCAGTATCATCACTTAGCCTATACCATGTCAATGCCTTTCGCTCCAAAGATAAAGGGAATACTTTCTTCTTAACTCCATCTCCGGATAAACCTACAAGCTTAAACAATCCACAAATTTCATCCACATATATCAAGTGCACATTAGGATGCACCGTTCCATCTCCTGCATAAGGATTAGCTAGCAGTTTCTCTATCATACCCGAAGGAATTTCATAATAAATATTTTCAATAGGTTCAGTAGGTTGAGGAACAACTCTCAATGCTTCCGTTCGAGGTGAAGATACCCCGAACAAGCCCCTCAAAGGATTACTTTCCATAGTGACAAGTGACAATAAATTTCAGCACGTAATATAAATGTTTCCTTACCAAATTCCACTCACCAAAGGCGCTTCACTCCCCGGCAATGGCGCCAGAAATAAGTCTTGATGACCCACAAGTATAGGGGATCAATCATAGTCCTTTCGATAAGTAAGAGTGGCGAACCCAACGAGGAGCAGAAGGAAATGACAAGCGGTTTTCAGCAAGGTATTCTCTGCAAGTACTGAAAGTAGCCGTAACAGATAGTTTCGATAGCAAGATAATTCGTAACAAGTAACAAGTATAATAAACTGCAGCAAGGTGGGCCAATCCTTTTTATAGCAAAGGACAAGACGGAACGATTTCTTATAATAAGCAAAGAGTTCTCGAGGACACATGGGAATTTCATCTAGTCACTTTTCATCATGTTTGTTTGATTCGCGTTCCCTACTTTGATAATTTGATATGTGGGTGGACCGGTGCTTGGGTGCTGTTCTTACTTGAACAAGCCTCCCACTTATGATTACCCCCTCCCTCAAGCATCCACAACTACGAAAGAAGAATTAAGATAAATTTAACCATAGCATGAAACATATGGATCCAAATCAGCCCCTTACAGAATAGCGCATAAACTAGGGTTTAAGCTTCTGTCACTCTAGCAACCCATCATCTAATTACTACTCCACAATGCCCTCCCTTAGGCAAAAAGATGGTGAAGTGTCATGTAGTCGACGTTCACACGACACCACTAAAGGAAGCAACAACATACATATCATCAAAATATCGAACGAATACCAAATTCACATGATTACTTATGACAAGACTTCTCCCATGTCCACAAGAACAAAAGTAACTACTCACAAATCATGTTCATGTTCAAGATCAGAGGGGTATTGAATATCATTAAGGATCTGAACATATAATCTTCCACCAAACAAACCAACTAGCATCAACTACAAAATGTAATCAACACTACTAGCAACCCACAGGTACCAATCTGAGGTTTTGAGACAAAGATTGAATACAAGAGATGAACTAGGGTTTGAGATGAGATGGTGCTGGTGAAGATGTTGATGAAGACTGGTCCTCCCATGATGAGAGGATCGTTGGTGATGTCGATGGCTTCGATTTCCCCCTCCCGGAGGGAAGTATCCCCAGCGGAATCGCTCCAACGGAGAGCAAAATAGCTCGTGCCCAGGTTCCGCCTCGAGACGGTGGCGCTTCGTCCCGAAAATCTTCCCTCTATTTTTCTATGGCAAATGAGCTTATATAGTGGAAGGAGGGGGCCAGAGGCCAGCCAGGGGCCCCAAAAGGCATCAGGGCGCGCCCAGGGGGGCCGTGCCCTGTTGCCTTGTGGGCAACTGGTGGGTCCCCTCTAGTATCTCTTTTCTCCAGTATTTTTTATATATTCAATATAAAATCTCCGTGAAATTTCAAGTCAATTGGAGCTCTGTAGGATAGGTAACTCTGTTGTAGCTATTTTAGGTCCAGAATTCCAGCTGCCGGTATTCTCCCTCTTCATATAAATCTTGCAAATTAAGAGAGAAAGGGCATAAGAATTGCATCATAAAGTGAAATAATGATCAAATGCATTATAAATAATAGTAGGAAATCATGATGCAAATTGGACGTATCAAGGGGCTCCTCCCCTCCGGGAGCCATGGCGGCCATGGACCAGAGGGAAAACCCTCCTCGCATCTAGGGGGGGAGGCCAAGGAAGAAGAAGAAGGAGGGGGCTCTCTCCCCCTCTCTCCTAGTGGCACCGGAACGCCGCCGGGGCAACCATCGTGACGGCGATCCACACCAACAACTTCGCCGCCGTCAACAGCAACTCTCTTCCCCTCTATGCAGCGGTGTAACACCTCTTTTCCATGCTATAATCTCTACTTAAACATGGTGCTTAATGCTATATATTATTATCGAATGATATGTGGCAATCCTATCATATTTGAGTAGATTCGTTTTGTCCTATGGGTAGATTGATGATCGTGATTGGTTTGAGTTGTATGTTTTATTTTGGTGCCGTCCTATGGTGCCCTCCGTGTCGCGCAAGTGTGAGGGATTCCCGTTGTAGGGTTTGCAATACGTTCATAATTCTCTTATAGTGGGCGGCTAGAGTGACAGAAGCTTACACCCGAGTAAGGGGGTTGTTGCGTATGGGAGTAAAGGGGACTTGTTACTTAATGCTATGGTTGGGTTTTACCTTAATGATCTTTGGTAGTTGCGGATGCTTGCTAGAGTTCCAATCATAAGTGCATATGATCCAAGTATGGAAAGTATGTTAGCTCATGCCTCTCCCTCATATAAAATTGCAATAATGATTACCTCTCTAGTTATCGATTGCCTAGGGACAAATCCTTCTCTTGTGTTACAAAAGCTTTCTACTAAACAACAAACTTTTATTATCTTGAAAATTACTCATAGTTTTATCTTGCTAAGTACTTCTAGTTTTACTCTTGCAAACTTATCCTCACACCTACAAAGTAGTTTTATACTTGTTCTAGGTAAAGCAAACGTTAAGTGTGCGTAGAGTTGTATCGGTGGTCGATAGAACTTGAAGGGAATATTAATTCTACCTTTAGCTCCTCGTTGGGTTCAACACTCTTATTTATCGAGAAAGGCTACAACTGATCCTCTATACTTGTGGGTTATCAAGACCTTTTTCTGGCGCCGTTACCGGGGAGCAATAGCATGGGGTTGATATTCTCGTGTGTGCTTGTTTTCTTTATCACTAAGTAGTTTTTATTTTCTATTCTAAGTTGTTTTATATCTTTAGTTATGGATATGGAACATGAAATACCAAAAAAAATAGTTGTACTTGCTACTCATGGAGGTGGGGAACCTCCTAAAACCCTCGATGTTGGTTATGTGGAAAACATTAAATACTACTTTGATAATCCTGATAAATCTCCATTCAACTTGATAATGGGAGATACTTTGGATCACTGGGAATACTTCAGGGATTATCGCTTGTCTCAAAAAGGGAAACACTTATGGGATCAAATTAAAATATTGCATTGGTATGCTTGGGATTTATGCTTAAGATATGATTGTACTTGTTGCTCTAAGATGGAGGCTCCACACCTCCCCTTTCAATGTGAATTTAATGATAATGAAACCTTAGCTTCTTATGCTAATGGTGTATATGATTACTATGATGTGGAACAAATAGAAGAATTTGTTGCTTTTAATGGTGCTTATGAAATTGAGTCTTTGTTTGAAAAGTATGAAGATCGTGATGATGCTATTTACAGATCTGAAAATTTGGCTATACTTAAATATTGCTCTGAGAATTATGAATACAATGCCTATATTGATAAATTTATTAAGAAAGTCCTCGCTGTCCGAGAAGAGACTAATATTTTACAGGAATCTATGGAAGAAGAAATTGCTGAAACTGTGAGCTTATTAGATGAAAAAGATGAGGAGGAGAGCGAAGAACAAAGGGAGGAAGAGCGGATTGATCACCTGTGCCCACCTTCTAATGAGAGTAACTCTTCAACTCATACATTGTTTAATTTCCCTTCGTGCTTACCGAAGGATGAATGCTATTGCTATGATCCCTTGGATTCGTCTGAAATATCCCTTTTTGATGAAATTGATGCTTGCAATGGTTGTGGCCATGATGCCAATATGAACTATGATTATGGAGATGAACTTGCTATAGTTCCTTATGTTAAACATGAAATTGTTGCTATTGCACCCACACATGATAGTCCTATTATCTTTTTGAATTCTCCCAACTACACTATATCGGAGAAGTTTGTTCTTATTAAGGATTATATTGATGGGTTGCGTTTTACCATTGCACATGATGATTTTAATGGATATAATATGCATGTGCTTGCTGCTCCTACTTGCAATTATTATGAGAGAGGAACTACATCTCCACCTCTCTATGTTTCTAGTACGATAAAATTGCAAGAAACTGTTTCTACTATGCATTGGCCTTTACATAGGAAGAGAGTTAGAGAATTAGACATGCCGATGCATAGGAAGAGAGTTAGACTTCGTCATTGCATGATATATGTTTCTTTGTGCTCACTACTAAATTACAAATCATTGTTAATTAAAATTGGCTTTGTACCTTGGGATCCGGGTGGATCAATAGCATGAGCACTTTATGCCTAGCTTAATGGCTTTAAAGAAAGCACTGCCTGGGAGACAACCTAGAAGTTTTAGAGAGTCATTTTATTATGTTGTGTGCTTTTAAAAAGTTTAGAACAAAAAAAATATAGAGGGGAACCTAAAACTTTTTCAAAAAGAAAAGTGAAAGTGAGAAAGATGAGCACCGTTGAAATGGGGAATATCCTTGAACTTTGTTCATGCCCATGGAAACTTTGTGAATCTTGAATTATAAAACTTTTCAACAAAAATAATTATCCCCTTGTACAAATCCATTGTATTATAAAAATAATGTGCCAAGATTTACCTTTAGGATGTTTAAATTGCTTGTTTGGTGTGTGTTGTGCAAAAACAGAAACTTTTGCTGTAGTGTTTGAATTTCTACATTTTACTAGAACATGCAAAAATTCTGAAATTTTTACACAGTACTTCTATGAAAAAAATTATTTTTTCCTAATTTTTCAGAATTTTTGGAGTTACAGAAGTATATGTTTCATTTGCTTCTTTACAGACATTCCTGTTTTCACAGATTGCTGTTATAGTTTCTTTATTTGCGTATGTTTGAAATCTTGTTGAGCCCCATTGACTTGGGAGCCATAGAATTGTGATAGAATACAATGGGTAATGTTTGATTATAATTATACAATAATGTTACAGCAAGACATGATGGGATTTGATGTTATATGTACTAAGCCCTCTAATAAAAAGTTCGGTTAAGTTTTGTGTGGATGAAGTGTTCGAAGATCGAGAAGGTATCGATATGAGGAGAATAAGGAGAGGCAAGAGCTCAAGCTTGGGGATGACCAAGGCACCCCAAGTAAATATTCAAGGAGACTCAAGTGTCTAAGCTTGGGGATGCCCCAGAAGGCATCCCATCTTTCTTCGATAATTATCGGTATGTCTCGGTTTTTGTTTTGTTCACATGATATGCGTAAATTCTTGGAGCGTCGTGTGCTTTTTATTTTTCTTTTAATAATGCACCATGCTGGTATAAGATAGTTCTTGGTTGATTTATAGAATGGTTCATGCACTTCTCTTATATCTTTTGAGTATAGAATGCTTCATGTGCTTCACTATTATCATTTGAAGTTTGGATGCCTGTTTCTCTACATATAGAAAACCGTTATTTGTAGAATGATCTTTTGCTTCACTTATATTTATTAGAGCGTGGGCAAGTCTTTTGTAGAAAGAATTAAACTCTCATGCTTCACTTATATCTATTTAGAGAGTCAACAGGAATTGGTCATTGACATGGTTAGTCATAAAATCCTACATAAAACTTGTAGATCACTGAATATGATAAGTTTGATTCCTTGCAATAGTTTTGCGATATTGAGATAGTAATATGTGGGAGGTACTAGTGAATAATTGTGGTTTAGTAAGAATATTGGTGTTAAGGTTTGTGATTCCCGAAGCATGCACGTATAGTCTTTAGTTATGCTAAGAAGTTGGAGCATGATTTATTATTGAGTGTCTTCCATTGCGTGGAGGTCGGGGGCGCGCGATGGTTAACTCCTACCAACCTCCCCCCTAGGGGCATGCGTAGTAGTACTTTGCTTCGAGGGCTAATAGACTTTCACAATAAGTATGTGAGTTCTTTATGACTAATGTGAGTCCATGGATTATATGCACTCTCACCTTTCCGCAATTTGCTAGCCTCTTCGGTACCGTGCATTGCCCTTTCTCACCTTGAGAGTCAGTGCAAACTTCGCCGATGCATCCAAACCCTATGATATGATACGCTCTATCACACATAAGCCTCTTTATATCTTCCTCAAAACAGCCACCATACCTACCTATTATGGCATTTCCATAGCCATTCCGAGATATATTGCCATGCAACTTCCATCATCATCATATACATGACTTGAGCATTCACTGTCATATTGCTTTGCATGATCGTAAGATAGCTAGCATGATATTTTCATGGCTTGTCCGTTTTTTGATATCTTTGCTACGCTAGATCATTGCACATCCTGGTACACTGCTAGAGGCATTCATATAGAGTCATATTTGTTCTAGTATCGAGTTGTAATTTTGAGTTATAAGTAAATAGAAGTATGATGATCATCATTATTAGAGCATTGTCCCAGTGAGGAAATAAATAAATAAAGAAGAAAAAAGAGGCCAAAAAGAGCCCACAAAAAAAAGAAAAAAAAAGAAAGAAAAAATGAATGAGAGAAAAAGAGAGAAGGGGCAGTGTTACTATCCTTTTCCATACTTGTGCTTCAGAGTAGCACCATGTTTTTCATATAGAGAGTCTCCTATGTTGTCACTTTCATATACTAGTGGGAATTTTTCATTATAGAACTTGGCTTGTATATTCCGATGATGGGCTTCCTCAAATGCCCGAGGTATTCATGAGCAAGCAAGTTGGATGCACACCCACTTAGTTTTCAGTTGGACCTTTCATACACTTATAGCTCTTAGTGCATCCATTGCATGGCAATCCCTACTCCTCGTATTGATATCGATTGATGGGCATCTCCATAGCCCGTTGATCCGCCTAGTTGATGTGAGACTTTATCCCTTTTTGACTTCTCCTTATTGATCCCTACCACCGCATTCTATTCCACCTATAGTGCTATGTCCATGGCTCATGCTCATGTATTGCGTGGGGGTTGAAAAAGCTGAAGTGCTTTAAAAAGTATGAACCAATTGCTCAGCTGACATTGGGGTTGTACATGATTTATATTTTGTGTTAAGAAGATGGAGCATGACAAGGCTATATGATTTTGTAGGGATAACTTTCTTTAGCATTTTTATTTTGAAAGGCATGATTGTTTGTTGGTATGCCTAAGTATTGATGTCTTTATATAAAATTATAGACTATTGCTTTGAATCACTTGTGTCTTAATATTCATGCCATGATTAGATTATATGATCAAGATTATGCTAGGTAGCATGCCACATCAAAAATTATCTTTTTATCATTTACCTACTCGAGGATGAGCAAGAATTAAGCTTGGGGATGCTCATACGTCTCCATCGTATCTATAATTTTTTACTGTTTCATGCCAATATTCTACAACTTTCATATAATTTTGGCAACATTTTATATTATTTTTGGGACTAACATATTGATCCAGTGCCCAATGCCAGTTCCTGTTTGTTGCATGTTTTTTGTTTCGCACAAAATCCATATCAAACGAAGTCCAAACGCGATAAAAATTTATGGAGATTTATTTTGGAATATATGTGATTTTTGGGAAAAAGAATCAATGCGAGATGGTGCTCAAGGGGACCACAAGCTCCACGAGCGCGCCCCCTGTGGCACCCCGGTTCAGAGTCACCGGAGCACCCCGTATTCCAGCCCAGAGATCAAGTCTTCTGGAATACGGCACTGCTTGGCATAGAACAAATTAGCTCTTTATTACTAATAATTGGAGTACAAGTGTTTGGGGAATTACAAGGGTTACAATAACACGGCGATACTACGCCCGCTATGGCAGCTCTATGCTAGTAGCGGTACAAATTCTAGCAGTGGCACAACAACGATGATGGTGGACTCCACTCCGCAGGGACTCTGGCTGGGACACATCCTAGCTCGCAACCTGGAATCCTCGAGCTATGCAAACAAGGCACACCTGCAAACTGGCATGACACGCCAGGTGAGTACTTTGAATGTACTCGCAAGCTCACAACAGGCAAGAGCATCAAGGCATAACAACGTCATAGCAGTCATGATTATATCAGATTCGAATGTTGCTAAAAGGGTGGAGGAAAAATAATAACATGCTTTTGGCTAAACTATCTACAGAAGTCACCTTTGTTACAGTTACAGAGACCACTTTGTTGTTGGCTAATCGGTTGAACCTCTTACTCTTGTGACCAACTCATGGTCACCTCAGAACATCTGACGATCATCCCCGGGATCGTCCTCAGCAATTACCAACGGCCTTCTGACAAGCGGTCACCTTGCTATACTGAGACGAGTTCTTCCATCATTAAGCGGTCACCATATGTCTGCTGACTTAGCTGCTAGATTATCATGACCGGAATATGTGATCTTTCACATGATTCCAAGAGTGGTTTCTGATGAACGTATTGTTTTTCTATCCATCCCAATAGTATTCAATGGAGTTATGCACCAATTCCCTCGGTATACATTTAATCATTGCATCAGGTTGCAAGGCTGAGGATCCCAACGTTTCTCTTGGAGGAGTCTGACTACTTGTAGGGAGTCTGAATCATCTGGACTGACTTCTTTGTCTCATCTTCGTACCGACGATTTGACTGTCTCTTGTCATGACCAGTATGAGGTAATAATACCTTACAACAATAGTTTCTTGAGACTTGACTGACGAGGGTACTGGCGAAGAAATCTTGTTCATGACAGGGTATTATATGTGAGAGTGCATGACCCGAGGCTGATGCTCAGTGTTTCGACTACTCATCCTTAACATGGGGCCCTTATAGAACCGAGTAGATCACTTGGGTGTATCTTACTGGTGGTGGTCGTGGAATCAGCCTGTCTTGGGTATCCGCAGCCTGTTGTTCCTGTAGTGATCATCTCTCCCATATTGTAGGTCTTGTTCTTCGCTATGATTCCCTCTCCTGGATCCTTTGTTGAAGAGCTTGGCCAAATATATATCCTTAACTCCATAGGTGCTATCAGGTGCAATATTCTGGCAACAACTTTTTAATGGCAAGTTTATCCTCTCACGAGCTATACTGTAGGGAAATGACCATCCGAACCCTTGTATGAAATCGGCAAATAAATCAGTAGCCACCAGAACAGTCTTTACAACTCAGATCTGGGACATCACTGGAATAATTCAATCATGGCCCAAGACGGCTGGAAAGCAGCTCAGAGCATGAGACCATGTTGATAAAAAGAATGTAGTGGTTCCCTAAGATGGCCGAAGAACAACTCAGAACATGGGGTCGCCGCGACCAAAAGAAACTCAACAACTGCCCGAAACGGCCGAAAAGCGGCTCAGAATACGGGACAGTCGTTGAAAGAGAAATATAATGTCGGCATCCACCCCGGATGGCTGAAAGCAGCTCAGAACACAGGCGTGGTGCCGTTACCAAGAGAAGGCAAGCAAGGGTTCATCAGGATCACCCACTGGGTTCTTAAGTGTGAGAAGACTTGCCTTGACAACTATTGCCAAGATTTGCATCTCAAATTGCCTTTTTCCTCATAGCTTATCAGTCCTTGCAACGTGTTGAGGTGTATATTGGTCTTCTTCCTCTTGCATGACTTATGTAGGTGTTGGATTCTCACCTTCCTTTGGTAGTCCTGCTTAAACATAGTTGCTTTTCGTACGATTGACTGGCATGACCTGGGCAGGATCCTCACAATGTACATGGAAGTATGTGTAGCTGAACATCTGATCCCCGAGGAAGACTTTGGTGTCCTGACTAGCTCGTGTTTCTGATCGAACGGTTGTGGGCTTGACTTCTCGAGATGCGCTGCCAACAGGTCATGGACTTGCCGCTACCACTGTTGCCAACTGTTTGTAGTGCCGTGCTGACGAAGATTGGATAGCTTGTGTTGGAAGCCATCGGGTATCGTGCTGAAGAAGGCTGGGTAGCTTGTGCTCGAAGCTTCTGCTGGGATAGCGTGCTGAAGAAGGCTAGGTAGCGTTCCTCAGAAGCTTCCCCTCCTGGTTACTTACCGAGGAAGATTCGGTGCCTTATGCCAGAAGCTTTCTGTGGTAGCTTACCGAAGAAGACAGAGTATCTTATGCTGGAAGCCATCCACATATCGTATTGAGGAAGATTTGAGGAGCCTTGCCTCGTAAGCTTCTCTAGTAGCGTGCTGAGGAAGACTGGATTGCTTACATCAGAAGTTTCTTTCTGTGCCATGCTATAATATATATCGCCTCACAGCTCCCGTTGTTGATTACTTGTACGGGAAGAATTTGTCTGACTATCCCTCTTGAATCCCATCTTGTACTATAAGCATATTATTGGCCTTGCACACCAATGGTCTTTCTGCTGGTTTAACCATTACTACTGTGACAATTGCATCACCGATGTAAACTTGACGTTGATAGTCAATTCAAAATACTATTTGTTTTCAAACCAAGTACTCACCAGGCAATGAAATTCTGAAAATTCCATACTGTTCAGCTGAACCTCCAAGTATTTGCAATCCTCAATGTCTCTTCGTGTCTTGATAGTTGATGAGCAACTTCCATAGGGAAAGTAATATGACACCGAGGAACCAAAGGAAAAGGCAAACAAAGACTGCTCAAGGAAATGCACCAAACTTACAAAAACCACACTTTATTGCTACTCAGGGTAATTTACAGCACTCGGCACTACCACAACTCATGCAACATGAATCTTGCAGGTACTTAGGTACTATGATCAGATGACGGGTTACTGGAGAGCGAAGGAGCTGGCGAAGAGGTTGACGGAGCTAAAGCCATACCAAGCGCTCTCCGGGCGCGAGTTGCATCTCTGGCCAGTTCAGCGATGAGGACGTATTCGGCAATCATGTAACGGGACATGTATGCCACATCTGGGTCGTTGTCCGAGCGAACAGGAGGGAATCTAACCCGTCTGGGAGTGATGGCCATAGTGGGATAGTAGTGGAAGGCACATTTCTCTTGCATCGTGCTCTTCTAGTGACGAAGAACAGTGAGGCCTGCCAGAGCTGCAAGCTGGATGGCGCGCTCCGGGGTAGAGGCATAACCACCATGGAGACTATAGGTGCGCTTCCCCAAAGGTAGGTCGACTGACAGAATGACATTGGCATGATACTCAAGCACCAGTCCTACAAGCGGGGTCTGGAACACTTGGTACCTTGGCATCTCTCCACTGGGATAGAGAAGACGCCAAACATCCCGGAGCAGGCATGCGAAGCTGAGTTCTGCAGGGGCTGAGTCATAGTTAATCGGAATGGATGCCATTTACAAAATCAACTGGTTAGTGAGCCAAATCTGTATGCATGCTATGCAGCAAACAAATGCAACAACCAAATGCAGCAACTCAAATGCATCACACAAGCAAGCTGAGCTCTAGACTAATGGTTTTCTAATGTCCGGGTTAGCTAGAGTGTCCTATAGCCAGACTGGCTCTGATACCAAACCTTGTGGCACCCCGGCTCAGAGTCACCGGAGCACCCCGTATTCCAGCCCAGAGATCAAGTCTTCTGGAATACGGCACTGCTTGGCATAGAACAAATCAGCTCTTCATTACTAATAATTGGAGTACAAGTGTTTGGGGAATTACAAGGGTTACAATAACACGGCGATACTACGCCCGCTATGGCAGCTCTATGCTAGCAGCGGTACAACTTCTAGCAGTGGCACAACAACGGTGATGGTGGACTCCACTCCGCAAGGACTCTGGCTGGGACACATCCTAGCTCGCAACCTGGAATCCTCGAGCTATGCAAACAAGGCACACCTGCAAACTATCATGACACGCTAGGTGAGTACTTTGAATGTACTCGCAAGCTCACAACAGGCAAGAGCATCAAGGCATAACAACGTCATAGCAGTCATGATTATATCAGATTCGAATGTTGCTAAAAGGGTGGAGGAAAAATAATAACATGCTTTTGGCTAAACTATCTACACAAGTCACCTTTGTTACAGTTACAGAGACCACTTTGATGTTGGCTAATCGGTTGAACCTCTTACTCTTGTGACCAACTCATGGTCACCTCAGAACATCTGACGATCATCCCCGGGATCGTCCTCAGCGATTACTAGCGGCCTTCCCTCATTGTTGTTGATCAGACAGTGTGACTTAGTATGAACTGTGTCCAATACCGTGGACGCTGCTATTCGAATAGATTCTTACACTCTGCAGAGGTTGCGCACGTTACCCACACCATGGACATTCGTCCAACGAAACCTGCCTAACCCGTGACTCTTCCATCGTACCATCGACACATCCTTTCTGAGGTCATGCCCTGGGTGGCCCCTGTGTCACTTCTGACACCTGCCACCGTCGTGGCCATACAATCTATCCCAAACGGGGACCTGAGCTTAATAACCAAACCGGGCTCACAAGATTATCGTCGTCTACCTGATCAGGGTAGCACGCACGCATAATCTCCCCTCTTTGGTGGTACCGATAAGAGAGCACGGGAATAGACCAAGTCAAGGCCGTCCCATTCCGGCAGATGTGGCTGCACTGGAAAGCTCGGTTCAGTGGCACTTGATCAACGAATGAAGGGTAATCCCCAAGTAACCTTCTGCCATAATTGATACTCCGGTATCATAGTGATCCAAGTTAAAGCAACAACCAAATAGTAATCCAATGAGCAATATGATCAAACTACTACTATTGGTCCCATACATGAACTACCAGACGGAATCACAAAATAATCATAGACGGTAATCTCTTAATCCAACCATGTCATGACATCATCAAACTTGAAAACTACCAGCTACCAACTTCCTAGTCATTAGCATGACAGTAACATATCCAAGACTCTCTCCAAGTGTTGCATGAATTAACTCCTTTATCAATAACTCAAATTTTAGCATGAAAATAATTATTTAAATCATGATATTGCAATGCAATTATGCAAATGAGAGTTGTGGCTTGCCTTGCACCAAGGAAGTGTGGAAATACTCTTGGTCTTCACCCACTAGTCAAAATCACTCTGAAAATATTTTTGACCACATTTGTAAATATCACATATAGCATTTTTCTCTGTCCAGAAATTCTAGACAGCAGAGAAAAATACCAAAATTTACCAGCAAATAGAGGAGCTCATAAGAAAAATAATGCAAAAAGAATTAACTCATTTAGACTTATGGTTTAAAAGATATTAATGGTCAAAGTTGGGTCAAATTTCTGAATTATTTGAATTTAAACAGAAAATCAGAAAACCCTGGGGTCGCCACGTCGAAGGCGTAAGGCGGGATTACGCCTCCACTTGAGTACTGCTTCGGGAGCGAAGTGAGTCGCCGACAGGTGGGTCCCCTGGGTCAGTTTTAAAAGGAGAAGGAGGGAACAGAGGCGAGGTGGCTCACGTGCGACGATTACCGGCGATAGCGACAGTGGCGAGGCTGGGAGACGGCGGGGATGGATCAAGCACTTGACGGCGGTTCACCTCGTACCCGTAGCTTCTCAAATGGTGGCCCGACGGCGTCGCACCCTTCGTCTCCGGCGGCGGCAAGCTACGGTGGTGGAGGGGATCGCCGATTCCGGCGAGGTTTCGAGCAGGGGAGGGGCTGGGATGGATCAGTGGGGCTTCACAAGCTCGCTGGTGGCCTTGGCTGAGGTCGGGGTGGACGGAGTCGGGCTAGAGAAGCAAGGGCAGTGCGGCGGGGCACCTCACCGGAGATGGAGAAGGAAGGTTCCCCGGCTCGCTCCGATGTTGCTGGGTGACGATTGGGAGAGGGAGAACTCGAGTGGTGAGGCGAGGGAGGGCTCGGGGCGGCTTTTATAGCCGGGCGAGGCTATGGTGGCCGGATGCCGCCACGGATGTGCTGGCACGGCGAGGACGGCGAGCTGGCTGTTGCGCTGGCCATCGGGAGGTGCGGGGAGGGGACGTGAGCTCGCAGAGTACGACGGGATAGGTCCGAGGCATTGATGAGAGCACGGACAACGGCGGCGACCGCGGCGCATTGTGCGCCCGTGAGTGAACTTGGCCGTGTGCGGCGGCGAGCCTTGCCGGAGAAGATAGAGGGTTCTGGAGGGGGTACGTGGGTGGCGGCGACGACATCGGCACGACAGGACAAGAAGGGACATCGCGAGCTGGCCGGAGTGGTCGTGCCCGACGCGGTCGGCGCGCAGAGCGCAAGCTTTGCTCGGCCAGACGCGTGGTCACTGCATGCACTAGCGCACGCGGTGCACCCTGGCACGCCCAATCATGTCTACGCAGTAGTCTTCTCACTCAGTAGCCTCCCTGTGCATCTGGTTTGACAGAAGCTAGCTTGGACAACACGCTGGCTTCCAGAAAAGTTTCTGGACAGCAACTTGAGGTGGTTCCAGAGAAGAAATAAGTTGGAGATGGAGCCAAAGGATTTGTCTGGGGTACTCTAGGTTAGAAGGACTACAGACTAGGAAAGTTGCAAGAATTTTCATCAAGTTTTAGTCATGGTTCATGTGCAACCCACATTTTGATCCAGAAACCTGATGAAGTTGTTGCAGTCACATGGATGGGCTCCTGGGGTTGAAACTTAGTATTTGTGGATGATTTGGTTATATCAAGATGCTATAAAAATTTCAGCCCAATTGAGTTAGTATAAAGGGTACTTCCTTCACAATACTTCCCACTGGACAGAGACTTGGGGGAATTTTATAGAGAAAGTGGCTAAATGAAATGGGCCAAAATTTGGTAGAGGATGTTCATATGGATAGAAGAATGTCCTGGATTAATTTTAGAATTTTTGGAGCAATACAAAATATAGTTGCTTCACAAACTGAAATTATGACCAGAAACAAAGATTGGATGTTGTGCTCACCATGAGTGTGGAATCTTGAATATTTTCACATACCCAAGGTTCACATGGTCCAAAGGATTTATGAGAATTTTTCTGGAATTTTTGGAAGAACAAAAATATAGGTTGCTTCACAACCTAGAGCTTAAAGGATTATTCCTTTAATAGAAACGGAATATTTTAATTGGAATAAAAATTAGGATTGGGCAAGAATGGAAGTAACATGACTTGAGAGAGGTTTTTGGAGGCTTAAGTCACTTGGGAAAAAGGAAAGTTGAAATATTCCCAAGTTTTAAGTCCATAGAGCCATTCAAAATAAAATCCAAACCAAATTCCAAATAAAAATTCAAATGGGTTTTTGAAAAGAAAAGTTGGTGAAAACTAGGGTGTCACACCCCCCTACCCTGGGCGCACCGCGCAGGCTTGTGACACCCCTGTAAGGTGGTTGGGGCCCTTCTTCTGCCGCAATAAAGATAAAATCCGGAAGAAAATCCCCTCAAAATTTCAGCCTAATCGGAGTTACGGATCTCCGGGAATATAAGAAACGGTTTTCGGCCAGAAAACAGGGGCGCGAAACAGAAGAGAAGAGAGAGAGAGAGATCCAATCTCGGAGGGGCTCCTCCCCTCCGGGAGCCATGGCGGCCATGGACCAGAGGGGAAACCCTCCTCCCATCTAGGGGGGAGGCCAAGGAAGAAGAATAAGGAGGGGGGCTCTCTCCCCCTCTCTCCCGGTGGCGCCGGAACGCCGCCGGGGCAACCATCATGACGGCGATCTACACCAACAACTTCGCCGCCGTCAACATCAACTCTCTACCCCTCTATGCAGAAGTGTAACACCTCATTTCCCCGCTGTAATCTATACTTAAACATGGTGCTTAATGCAATATATTATTATCGAATGATATGTGGCAATCCCGTGATGTTTGAGTAGATTCGTTTTGTCCTACGGTTGATTGATGATCGTGATTGGTTTGAGTTGTATGTTTTATTTTGGTGATGTCCTATGGTGCCCTCCGTGTCGCGCAAACGTGAGGGATTCCCACTGTAGGGTTTGCAATACGTTCATAATTCTCTTATAGTGGGCGGCTAGAGTGACAGAAGCTTACACCCGAGTAAGGGGGTTATTGCGTATGGGAGTAAACGGGACTTGTTACTTAATGCTATGGTTGGGTTTTACCTTAATGATCTTTGGTAGTTGCGGATGCTTGCTAGAGTTCCAATCATAAGTGCATATGATCCAAGTATGGAAAGTATGTTAGCTCATGCCTCTCCCTCATATAAAATTGCAATAATGATTACCTCTCTAGTTATCGATTGCCTAGGGACAAATCCTTCTCTTGTGTTACAAAAGCTTTCTACTAAACAACTAACTTTTATTATCTTGCAAAATACTCATAGTTTTATCTTGCTAAGTACTTCTAGTTTTATTCTTGCAAACTTATCCTCACACCTACAAAGTAGTTTTACACTTGTTCTAGGTAAAGCAAATGTTAAGTGTGCGTAGAGTTGTATCGGTGGTCGATAGAACTTGAAGGGAATATTAATTCTACCTTTAGCTCCTCGTTGGGTTCGACACTCTTATTTATCGAGAACAGCTACAACTGATCCCCTATACTTGTGGGTTATCAAGACCTTTTTCTGGCGCCATTGCCGGGGAGCAATAGTGTGGGTTGATAATCTCGTGTGTGCTTGTTTGCTTTATCACTAAGTAGTTTTATTTTCTATTCTAAGTTGTTTTATATCTTTAGTTATGGATATGGAACATGAAATATCAAAAGAATGAGTTGTATTTGCTACTCATGGAGGCGGGGAACCTCCTAAAACCCTCGATGCTGGTTATGTGGAAAACATTAAATACTACTTTGATAATCCTGATAAATCTCCATTCAACTTGATAATGGGAGATACTTTGGATCACCGGGAATACTTCAGGGATTATCACGGGTCACAGCTATCCCAGGAGTGCCACAGCTATTAGACTGGTCAGACCACACGGTCTCCTTCAGGCTCAACGACCATCCAGACTACATCCCAAACCCAGAGAGGAATGCACTGGTCGTCGACCCTATAATAGGGGGCTGCCAGTTGTCTAAAGTACTCATGCACGGCGGCTCCAGCCTCAGCATCATCTACGCAGCAACACTGTAGAAGATGGGCCTCCCCGTCATAGGCCTTCGACCTTCACCCACCCACTTCCACGGAATCGTCCCCGGGAAGAAAGCAGAGCCACTTGGCCAGATCACTCTGGAGGTCATCTTCGGAGAGGAGGACAACTTCTGGGCTGAGAAGTTGTGCTTCGAGGTAGTACCATTCAAAGGGGGATATCACGCTCTCCTAGGGGGCCGGCATTCGTCAAGTTCATGGCAATACCATGCTACGCCTACATGAAGCTTAAAATGCCCAGCCCAAATGGGATCATCACAGTCTCCAGCGACACCAAAAACGCACACGAAGCAGAGGTCGCCCACCTGGAACAGGCAAAGGCCGACCTCCCAGAAGAGAAGGAGGACTATGCAAAGGTCCCCTCCGAACAATTCAAGAAGAAAAGGAGCGGCAGCCCAACTGCCACCGCCAGGGAGCCCCCGGAGGATCCCTCATGCTCCAACTGGCATGAAGCAGAAGCACGAAGCTAGGAGGTCGGAAGCAATAACCAAACAAAGGAGAGCACCTCAGCAGCACAAAAGTAGGCTACGTCATTCCTTTCCCTCTTTTATATTCAGTAAATTAGATTTGTTTCACAAACAAACTATTCCACAAACAACAATAACAGCTTGTACTACCCTCTGGCTTGATATATAAAGAATTGAAGTGATGGCGTTATAATCTCACCTTAGCGCCCTAATCTACTCAAACTTCCTATCCATGCCCCATGGTACTACCAAGCATATTGTATTGACCGTGTCGTGTTGAGATCTGAGGGGAGTCATTGAGATCCTTCTATGAGATGGGTTCGGGGGCTGCATCGGTTGTCGTAATGCCCCAGCCCCCATAGGAGTTGTATCCAACGGCCACTCAAATCACGCTCGGGGGATGTATCACAGTACATCCCACACCGGGACCTCCCTAACCCGGGGGCCTCCCTTGTGGAACGGTTTACGGCCAAGCCCTTTCTTTCGCCTTTAAGTTCCGCAATGCGTATATCCTAACAAGCTGAGAATACTACCCTAGCCAAAAGGTTTGCAGCGACTCACGGTCGTTCTGTGTTTCGTCGGGCTCAAACAAGGGCCTCCCACAAACACGTTGACACTTTCGGCGCAACGGTGTCGCATTTCTCGACAGCTGCCTTGGATGCTTGTCCAACTTAGGCAAGAGACAATCATATTAACACAAACAAAGCATAATATACGTAATACAGTCACACTGTTTAAACATTACAAGAGGCCTACTGGCCCCCGCCACCTACTGAGTGCCGCTTCAGAATCTCTTCCACCTTGCAGGCGCCAGCAACATACTCGGCCTCCGCCTCGACCTCCACCTTTGAGGGCTCCAAGGGCAGACACCCAGCTGTGCCATGGACGATGACGCCGAGGTCGGCGTCCGGCAGATGTGCCCTCACACTGGCAAGCACTCGCATGGCGCTCTCATACGCCGCTGAGTACTGCCAGTCCAAAAGCTGGTCAGGCGCCTTCTCCAACAGCTTGACGACGCTGTCCAAGGTGTCGTCGAGGTCCTTCTCACCACGGTAAAGTGTCCCGCACGCCATGCCCAGTGCCGTATGCATCCATTGTGCGAGGTCAACAACGTGTTGAAGACACCTGATCGGATCCGCATGGGCGACGTCCGGAAGGGGCACTGCACATGGAACGCGCATCAAGCTTCAGCAAACACCATGAGAAACAACACAAAGAAAAACAAAGGGGCTTACGCATAGCGGCGGCCTCCAGATCCTGAAGCCGCTTCATGAGCTGCTTCACACGGTCCTCCGCAGTAGACCGAGCCTCGCAAGCCCGCTGGGCGACGGCCTCCTTTTGCTGTAGGTCAACCGCCTGCTTCAGTAGCTCCGCGTCCTTGCCGGCCAGCGTTTTCTCAAGGGCGGATACCTTCTACCGATATTCGTTGAGTTCGCCGTCCATGACGCCCACCGCAATCTGGAGCTCGCCACGCGACTTCTCCGACTCAGACAGCTCCCGGCGTAAGGATGCGGCCTCCTCAACCCCTATGCAAGAAAGGCAAACGTCAAAAACTCCACACAACGCAAAGGTGGTAACACCAGACAAGGTCAGACAAAGCACGTCAACTCACAGATGGATCCAGCAGACGTTGTCGACAGACGCGCGACCTCTTGCCGCTGGACCTCCAGTTGGCGCTTGAGGTCTACGACCTCACCCTCCAGAGCCATCACCTTCTGCATAAAGGAAATTGTCAGGAATAAACAACAAGCCCGAACGAGGGTACGGAGACGACATCCCGTCCGGCCTCGGGGGCTACTGACTACCTGACATCACCCAAGATACAAGGGCACTACCTGACAGCTGGCTTCTACGAGGACAACCAGCCCATCCATCTGGGTGCTCAGAACCTCCCACGCACCAGTCACCGCGGCAACAAGCGCCGCCGAGGACGTGGGGGCTGCAGCAGCAGGACAGCTCAGGTCAGACCTCTCCTCCGCGGGCAAGCGCGACCTCCGCATTGTCAGTCTCACAAGAGGCCGATGCGACGACAGCACTGGCAGGGAGCCCGGAAAGGACCTCCACCGCTGCGAAAAATGAACCAGATGTTGAGAAGAGGATCCCACAACACAAGTGCAGTCTTCAGACATGCTTACCGGTGATAAGCGGGGCGATCTCCAGGGGAACTGGTGGAGACCCGCCGGACAGCCGCGGCGCGATCACCTCCCTGCACAAAAAGCCCAAGTCAGGCCTCACCGAGACGCCCAAGACACAGCAAAAACACAAAGTCTGCATCAACATACTTTCAGCTACCGCAACCTTCCGCCTCTTGGCCATTGGCACGGCCAGCGGCACCTTCAGCTTCGAAGAAACCGGAGCACCGTGAGGTCGGCGGATCTCAGGGTGCACCGGCTCATCCTCGGGAAGCCCATCCCTAAGAGAGGCCCGCTTGGCGCCTCCCTTGGTAGCCGCAGGGGTCGCCGGGCTCTTCGGGGCCACCGGGTCGGCCTCGTCGTCCTCCGCGATGGAGGGCGCAGATGAGACCTCACTGAAAGCACATTTGCTCCCTTGGTGGTTTTGGTAATTCATAACAACATATATCTCATTGAACTAATGTCCATTCAACATTAAGATTTCAGGATGTTCAATGATTGGCATGGCATGGACTAGAGACGTGGACCCCTCAAAATGCTAAGGACAAGGATTGGCAAAAGCTCAAGACTCTACATTTTTGGTTTAGTGATCCAAGATCACATTGAGTCCTAGGAAAGCCAATACTATTAAAAGGGGATGAGGTGTTGCTTAATGATCTTTTTGCTCAAGTGCTTAGTGACAGTAATCCTAAACCCTCAACCACTCTCTCTACCCAAATATGTCGAGAACCCACATTCCAACTCGGCCCCACCGATATTTCCTATCCGGCCCCACCGAGTTCATCCAAGACTTAGCCACTGCCAAAACCCTAACAAATCGGATCCACCGAAATGGATCTCGGTCCCACCGAGATGGCCTTGCCAACTCTCTGTAATCGTTTGCATTCACTTCGGTCTCACCGAGTTTTGCAAATCGGTCTCACCGAGATGGCTTGCCAAGTCTCTGTTGTCTTATTGCTTCACTTCGGTCCAACCGAGTTGATGCAATCGGTGCCACCGAGATGAGGATTGCCCTAGCCATTGCACTTCGGTCCATCCGAGTTGTTCGTATCGGTCCCACAGAGATTCCTAAAGTTCATATCTTTTACACAGTTCGGTGCTACCGAGTCTTCTGAATCGGTGCCACCAAGTTGGGTCAAAAGTGTGTAACGGTTGGATTTTGTGTGGAGGCTATATATACCCCTCCACCACCTCCTTCTCAGCAAGGAGAGCCATCAGAACGTGCCTACACTTCCACCATACATTTTCTGAGAGAGAACCACCTACTCATGTGTTGAGATCAAGCTATTCCATTCCTACCATTTGAATCTTGATTTCTAGCCTATGCCAAGTTGCTTTCCACTCAAATCCCTCTTCCACCATAGCCAAATCTGTGAGGAGTTGATTGAGTGCTGGGAAGACTATCATTTTAAGCACAAGAGCAAGGAGTTCATCAACAATACACCGTCTATTACCTTTTGGAGAGTGGTGTCTCCTAGATTGGTTAGGTGTCACTTGGGAGCCTCCAACCAGATGTGGAGTTGAACCAAGCAGTTTGTAAGGGCAAGGAGATCGCCTACTTCGTGAAGATCTACCCCGAATGAGGCTAGTCCTTCGTGGACGTAAGCCATGGTGGAATAGACAAGGTTGCTTCTTCGTGGACCCTTCGTGGGTGGAGCCCTCCGTGGACTCGCGCAGCCGTTACCCTTCGTGGGTTGAAGTCTCCATCAACATGGACGTACGATAGCAGCACCTATCGGAACCACGCCAAAAACCACCGTGTCTTCATTGCGTTTGAAATCTCCGATCCCCTCTCTACTTACATATGCAATTGCTTACATTCCGCTGCTATACTCTTAGAATTGCATGTGTAGGGTGATGCTTGACATGTACTATTGCTAAAATCTGCCTACAACTAAAATTGGGAAAAGGTTAGGTTTTATTTGGTCAAGTAGTCTAATCACCCACCCTCTAGACATACTTTTGATCCTACAAGTGGTATCAGAGCTTTGGTCTCCGTAAGCCTTGATTTCCATTGCTTTGGTGATCATAGCCTTGGTTTCACAACCTAGGAGAGTATGGCGTCTAGTGAGGGTAACTATCACCGTAGAGGTCCATATTTGGATGGTACAAACTTTGCTAGTTGGAAACATAAGATGAAAATGCATATTCTTGGTCATAACCCCACCGTTTGGGCTGTTGTTCGTGTTGGCTTGCAAGGTGACTTCTTTGAGGATGGCAAGGAACCGGATCGTGAAGCAACCCCGGAAGAATTGAAGATGTTGCAATACAATGCTCAAGCTTGTGACATCCTATTCAACGGTTTATGCCCCGAAGAATTCAACAAAATCAGCCGCCTCGAGAATGCAAAGGAAATTTGGGATACTTTGGTTGATATGCATGAGGGTACCGAGTCCGTCAAGGAATCTAAGTTGGATGTGCTTCAAAGTCAACTTGACAAGTTCAAGATAAAGGATGGTGAAGGAGTCGCTGAGATGTACTCTAGACTTGCTCTCATCACAAATGAGATTGCTGGTTTAGGAAGTGAAGAGATGACAGACAAATTCATCATCAAGAAGATACTTAGAGCTTTGGATGGAAAATATGATACCGTCTGCACATTGATCCAAATGATGCCAAATTACAAAGATCTCAAGCCCACGGAAGTCATTGGAAGGATTGTCGCTCATGAAATGTCACTCAAGGACAAAGAGGAGCTGCACAACAAATCAAGTGGTGCTTACAAAGCCTCAACCGATGCTCCAACAACTCCAAGTGACAAGCTAGTATCCAATGAAGAGATTAGCCTAATGGTGAAAAGGTTCAACAAGTTCTACAAAAATAAAGGAAAAGAAAGAAGTTCTAGCTCAAGACATTATGAGAGAAGATCATCAAGTCGTGACCGTAATTGCTACAATTGTGGAAAGCCCAGACACTACTCCAATGAGTGTACGGCTCCTTACAAAAAAGAGACGAATCACCAAGAGGAAGACATATAAGAGATGAATCACCTCATAAGGAGAGAAGGAGTAGAGATGATCGTTATGAACGAAGACACTCTCGAAGAAGCAAGGATTTGGAGAGGAAGGACAGGTCATCCAAGAGCTACACAAGAAGAAGACATCAAGCTCATGTTGGTGAATGGGTTTCCGGCTCTGACTCCGACAACCACTCCGAGAGAAGTTATCACTCCAACTCCGACTACAGTCAAGATGAAGGTGTTGCAGGACTTGCACTTGTGTCATCCAACTCCTATGATCTATTTGACTGACCAAATGAAGGAATTGGAAGATGCTTCATGGCAAAAGTCCCTAAGGTATCACACCCCGAGTATCTTGATTTCAATAGTGATGAAGATGATTTGCTTGGTGATGATGATTTACTTGTTGACAAGGATAGTAATGTGAGCTATAATGAAAATGCTAGTAATTATGATAGTCAAGAGGAAACGAGTGACAATGCTATGAAGGAGATTGAGCGTCTAACTAAAGAACTAAATGCTCTTAAGTTAGCTCATGAAACAACTCAAGAGGATCATAGAGAACTTCTAAGAACTCATGAGAAGCTATGCTTCGAGAAGCTAAATTTAGAGCAAGAGCATGAGTTTCTTAAAGCTATCAATGACGATCTTCGAAAGAAGAGTTCTTCATATCTTGCCAAACGTTTACTTTTGTCTACCTTTATGCCTCAAGTTAAATCTAAGCAAACTAGCAACAAGGGTAAAAATAGTTCTACCTCTAGTAGTAACAATAACAATGCTAAATCCAATATTGTTGCTTCTAGTAGTTCTATTGATTCCACTAATGATTCTCTTAGCCAAGTTACACTTGAGCAAGAAAATATGCTATTGAAAGGAATTATAGAAAAAAGGTGTCTACAAGAGTCTTGCCGGGAGTAAGCAATTTGAGGAAATTGTACGCAAGCAAGGAAGGCACCGGAAGAACCAAGGTGTTGGTTTTGAACGAAAGTTCAATGCTGATGGAGTTGAGTGGGAAGAAGGTCAATACCCCAAGACGAAGTTTGTTCCTCAACAAGAGAAGTATGATCCTACTTCCTTCAAGGGAACACAAGCTCAAGAAGATCTTCCACCACAAGACCACAAGCAAAAAGGCAAGGACAAGCTTCAAGAAGAGATTGATTCATTTGAAGAAGCTCTTCAAGCCATGGTCAAGTGGGTTCCCAAGACTTCATCAAGTTCTACTTCATCAAGTGCTACTACAGCTCCAAGGATTCCCATCAAGTTGATGTGGGTCCAAAAGAAAAAGAACTAGAGAGTTCTTGAGGGTGACTCCGCCAACAAACTTCACTCATATTCTATATGGCAAGGACTTGTGCAACCAACTTCCACATTGTGCACTAGTTCATGGAGTCACAAACCCTCTTGTTGGTAAGGCAAGGGACAAGGTATTCAATGCATTCATGGACATAATCATATGTGTGCTTCACTCTATGTCTATGGATATCCTTGTATGTTCCTTGTGTGGGACTAACCCATGTAGGTATTGAAAGCACAAAACTCCAAAGGATTGCTCCCAACTCTTGATGGTCTACATCAACATTGAGCATCCACATCTTCAACATCTACATGAAGTCATCATCGACAAAACCCAAGGTTAGTTCATCCCTCTTAGGGGGGATATCACATCTAGGGGGAGCTTTGCTCTAAGCAATTGAGCTAAAGCAACTCTAATGGTGTGAACACATCAATGCTTTATGTAAAAGTGGTAACCCCACTTGTGCTTAAACGATGAGTATGACCTATGATCAAATGTTCTCATTTGGCTCCTAAGTCAATATACTCATATATAGATGACCTAGTCATCGCCATTGCTTGATAGATGCTAGAATTGGTTGTGCATGTTTGACACATATTTCATTTGCTATCTTATTGAGTCAGCATGTTGGATTGCATGTTTTCATCATTCGAGGACATCCATTTGTTGTTTTGATTGTCTTGGTTTTTCTGGCCAAGTGGATGTACAAGAATGCCTAAGTACCTTCTCTAGCTATCTATGCTTTCTTGTCTCAAACTCTATTCTTGCTGCATCACAAAAATTGAACAAGTCATTTTCGGACCCTCCGGGTGAGGAGCACTCGGAGCCACCGATCTGAAAGAGCTGAACCTCCAAAACCTTCTATCTGATTTCGGCCGAACCAATTCACTCAAACTCGGTCCAACCGAAATCACATAGATTGATCTAGGTTTTCCATCTCGGTGCTACCGAATTGAACCATTTTGGCGCCACCGATGTGCTACACTGCGTGCAGTTACACATATCGGTGCCACCGAGTTGTTCAACTCGGCGCCACCGACAGCGTACGGGTATATATATCGCACGGACGGAACGGTTGAAATTTCTCGACCCCGCTCGTTCCCGCACCCCGTTGCTGCTGTCGCCCTTCGTCTTCGGACTTCGTCGTCGTCTCCAGCGAGCTCTTGCCGCCGTAATCCGCCGCCGTCAACGGGAATCTCCTCCGCCGTTGCCGCCGTAGAGGATCTCCACCAAGTTAGGGTGAGATTCGATCCCTTTCGTGCTTCCCTTTTCCGATTCAATGCATGATTGGATTGCCTGAATTCTTGCCACGGATTGAGAACTCCAGTTACACTGCAAATTCCATAGATTAGATGCGAGTTGATTGAGTGCTGGGAAGACTATCATTTTAACAACAAGAACAAGGAGTTCATCAACAACACACCGTCTATTACCTTTTGGAGAGTGGTGTCTCCTAGATTGGTTAGGTGTCACTTGGGAGCCTCCAACCAGATGTGGAGTTGAACCAAGCAGTTTGTAAGGGCAAGGAGATCGCCTACTTCGTGAAGATCTACCCCGAGTGAGGCTAGTCCTTCGTGGACGTAAGCCATGGTGGAATAGACAAGGTTGCTTCTTCGTGGACCCTTCGTGGGTGGAGCCCTCCATGGACTCGCGCAGCCGTTACCCTTCGTGGGTTGAAGTCTCCATCAACATGGACATACGATAGCACCACCTATCGAAACCACGCCAAAAACCACCATGTCTTCATTGCGTTTGAAATCTCCGATCCCCTCTCTACTTACATATGCAATTGCTTACATTCCGTTGCTATACTCATAGAATTGCATGTGTAGGGTGATGCTTGACATGTACTATTGCTAAAATCTGCCTACAACTAAAATTGGGAAAAGGTTAGGTTTTATTTGGTCAAGTAGTCTAATCACCCACCCTCTAGACATACTTTCGATCCTACACTCACCCAGTGCGGCATCCTCATCAGGGACCCCACTGTCTGCCCCTCTGCCCGCAGAAGAAGCGGCCTTCCTCCCTTTCCGACCAACAGGAGGAGGGTGCTCCGGGGCGGGCTGTAGGAGCGCCTGCACCTCCTGGGTCAGGTCCTGCCCAGGAAGCGGGGGCTCCGAAAGCAGAGCGGCAAACCCCGCAAACTGCTGCTATAGTTAAAGAGATCCAGGTCAGAGGCAAACATCCGACCTCCCCTCTAGTAAAAAGAAACACAAAGTCAGAAGAACTTGCCTCCTTAGGTGGAGCCGCACGGCTGAAAGGCTTGACCGCGACCACCATGGGCACCTTGTCGGCCTCCAGCCCCGATAGCTAAGCAAGGCGGCTGATACGTCTCCAACGTATCTATAATTTTTTATTGTTCCATGCTATTATAGAATCAATCTTGGATGTTTTTATATGCAATTATATATCATTTTTTGGGACTAAACTATTAACCTAGTGCCCAGTGCCAGTTGCTGTTTTCTGCTTGTTTTTGGCTTTTCAGAGAATCAGTACCAAACGAAGTCCAAATGCCACGAAACTTTTTGGAGATTTTTTTCTAGACAAAAGAGACCCTGGAGACTTGGAGAGGAGGCCAGAAGGTTCACGAAGCCTCCACAAGGCAACAGGGCGCGGCCCAGGGGGGCGCGCACTGATGCCTTGTGGGGCCCTCGTGGCTCCGTTTGACTGTAGGGGAACGCGACAGAAAACAAAAAAATTCGGTACAGCGAGCACGCCCAGGATCACTATGGAGACGCATACAAGGTTTGATCTGATCGTTACCGACTCGTAGCGCAGCGGAAGTAGAGTCGATGTAGATCGTCAGTGCAGATCCCCGCAGCTAGGATTTACAACCTCCCAACCGCGAGGATGTACTCCCTCGTCTGCCCCCGGACAGTCCCTCGGACAGCCCTTCGGGAGGCGGTCGGACAGTCCCTTGGACGGTGTCACGGACAGCCCTTCGAGAGGCACACACAGAATCTCGGACAGTCACTCGGACAGCCCTTCGGGAGGCACTCTCGAACAGCCCCTCGGGCAAAAAGATCGAACCTACGACCTCTCTATGGGGTTGCACACATACGGTGTCATCTATCCGGCAGGGCTTCGCCGTCCAGAACTAGTTCCCACCGGAACCCAGACAGCCTTTCGGCTCTACGAAACTATTTTGTGTGAGGGAGAGAAGAAGCCAGATCATGCATGGCATAATGTATGAGAGAAAGAGTGGTTTTGGGCAGCCCCCTCCACTCCTATTTATAGGCCAAGCCCAAGGGGTAGAGGACCAAAATGCCCTCAAAGGTGGCTTCTCCAAGAAGCCACCAAAAAGTGCTTTTCACTATTCACGGAAACATTTTTCCACGACTGTTAAATCCAAAAATATTCCTGTAGGTCTTAGAATAATTCCAATACCAACTACAATAATTTTGGAAGCGCTCCGAGACAATTTCGGATTAGTGATTTTCATCTGCGAAAAGCAACCAAAGCGGTTCCGACAGCTCCGGAACATTTTCGGGTTTTTTCTCCGGAAAAATCCCAGAAGTTCCCAGAACAATTCTAGCACCCTCTAAGAATTTCCAGGCGTGTGCCGAAACCATTTTGACTTAATGGTATACTCCGAAACAACCTTTCGGTTTTACCGAAACTATTCCGGTGTTCTCTCTCCGGAACTCTTCCGTTGTCTCCGAAACTTTTCCGGTGACTTTCTCTCAGACTCCCTGTCTAGTATTCAGTAGATAGATAACCGGAACACTTTCCGATCAATGATCAACATCGGAGCCGTGGACACCCATATTGACCCCTATACCCACACGAATAAATATTCGAGTGAACCTCCAGTTGTTGTGTGCTATTCCTGTTGCTTCACGATATGTTACAAATACCCGAGGTAAGATTTATCGGCATCCCCGTGGATCAACACTTGTCCACTATGCCAGTTACCTCGTTACTGGTTTTGTTCTCTTTTCTCGTTCCCGCGTTCCGGTATCTCTATGATAAAATCACGATGTGTCTGGCCAGACGATGATGGATACCGTAACACCGAGAGGGCCCAAAGAATATCTCTCCATCGTCGGAGGAGCAAATCCCAATCTTGAGCTATCAAGTTACTTGACATACTTTTCCATGAACACGTAAGCCGCCGTAATAGCCACCCATTTACGGATGATGTTTAACAAACCCCAAAGTTCATGAAGCAAGCATGAAGAAACTCGACACTCTCATGGTCTATGGAATTATGCAAACGTTAACTTTCTCTGTGTTATTAACCATTAACTTGTGACGAATGTATCTCATAGCATAACATCAATTCAGGTCGATTCAACACAAATGTTCTTCTAACATTGTGCCCTCAAAGTTGCCGGCATAGACATGCCCATGATCAGGAAAATAGGACCATCATGCAACACTTGAGCTAGTCTTAGAGGCATGACTAGGAATACATTTTACCGTTTATTATTCCACACGTGCATATGAGTCTTCCTCCGAGCCTCGTGGTTATTGCAGACTCGAGAACCATAGCAGTTATAGCACAGAATATAAACTTAATTATGAACATGGAGATAAAAAATAACATTTATTATTGCCTCTAGGGCATATCTCCTATAGACTCCCACTTGCACTAGAGTCAATAATCTAGTCAATGCTAATGCACTTTACACCTATGGCATACCGGTGTAAAATATGCTTCGCAATGTGGTATAGCCTGATGCCCAACGGACCTGACAACTTCAGTTCCGTGTGTATCTTTGCATCTCCTCGCATTTTCACGCTTTCACAAAATACATATTTTTTGTGGACTTGGCTTTGTATATATGTGAATCACAGGTCAAACCTTGATTCCTCAGACTGAGGTATGGAGCAACTATCTGCAATAGTGTCCCATTGACCAAAGCCATCTTGGAACCATACTAAGTTCATGAATGAACTATATGATTCAACATCTTCTTTGTCGCTTCTAAAGCGTCAACATACTTAGCCTTTGTTATAGAATTCGCCACAGTAACCTGTTTAGAACAATTCCAACTTACTGTGTCACCATATTGTGTATTACACAAAAAAAACTTTAACTTAAATCGAAAATCGCATGGAGCATTGATGAAGACTGTATCGATGTAATTACTTACAACAAGCACCTCATGATCTCTGCTTGCGAGAAAACATGTCATCAGTGCTACTTTAGTACTCAATGACATTTTTCACTGTTGTCCCATGATCAGTACTTTGATCACTTTGGTATCTATAATCGCAACAGCTTGGGAGTATCGGACATATCTGGTTGTTTTACATACCATGGAATACATGATTAATCCAAACACAAGAGTGTGTGGAATCTCCATCATGTATTTTGCTCATCAGTGTTTTAGGACACCGAGTCTTGCAAAACTCTTTCCATGTGACTTCGGCAAGAATCACTCCTTGGCGTTCTTATGCTAAACTGATTTAGCATCTTGTCAATATGTATTTTTGGCTTAGCCCTATTAGGCAATTCTATCTCGCAGATAATTATGCCTAATATCAAGGCTACCCAGCCCCAGCACTTCATCGTAAAACTATTTTTCAATGAAGTCCTAATTCGTGTCAAGAAATTTATATTATTTCCAATCAACAATGTGTCACGCACACAAGGTTTTAGAAATATTATTATGCTCCCACTTACTTTCTTGTAACCACAAGCATCTTTGTTATCCATTGATGAAATCAAACTCTTTTGACTATTTCATCAAAAACGAAGATTCCAACTCCATTTTGCTCTCTTCTGTCCATCGCTGGAACTCTGAAGTTTGCATACTCACTAGCATCCTCTGGAATGACAAAACACCTTGGACTGTATCACATGCAAGTCCTAGGTAGCATTTCCATTTCATAGAAATCCTTTTGGCATCCATGTATCATATCTCATGACTGAAATATGTATGAATTGCTAGTTTAACCCGAACCGACTTCAAGCATCGCTATGGAGAGACAATCTCGCCGTAGTCAATTCCTTGAATTTGTTATAAGCAACAAGTCGAGCTTTATGGATAAAACATTTTTATCCGTATCAGTTTATAGTTCCATTAATATTCGTTAGACTCTAAGTCTTCCGAAAGGGGTATCAAGATATAATCTTGAATCATTTGTATGGAAACTATCTCGGATTATATTGGCATTTAGCCAATTCCGGAGTCAGGGCCCATCAACGCTTCCTTGTGTATCGTAGGTATACTGTTGTCTAGCAACAATATCTTGTTTGCACACCTGAGAGGTTTGCACGAGTTTTGCCTACGTGGTTCAGTTGCAAGTTCGACGGAAGTCCATACATTTTATTGTAGAGGCTTCTGTATCAGTCGCAGGAGGAAACTCTGGAATTTCTTCCGCGGTTTCTTTCCTTTGTCAAGATAACGAAGATAATGTTATCTCGTCGAGTTGCACTGTACTCACACTCACCTTTTTGCAAGAAACATTTTCTTTCAACATCATACCGTTCTTTGTGGCAAACATTTGCCTCGGTATAGTGAGGGAGGAATACCAAATAATTTGGGATAACCTACAAAGTAGCACTTGTCTGATTTGGAATAGGTTTGTAAATATTTTACACAATCGCCATATTCCAAATGTTAAGAAAAGACATAACATGGTTGGGGTTACCATACCATGGCGCCATTTCAACAGATCTGATGGCGCTCTTTTCAGTGTAAAAGCCGCAGTCTCTAAAGCATTACTTTAAAAGGGATAATGGCAAATTGATTTATGTCATCTTTGATCTTACCATGTCATAAATGGTTTGATTACATCTTCACGGATATTCCACTCACAGTGGTGCTCCGGGAGGTGTAAGTTATGAAACTCTTTTCACAACTCATCAGACATTCGCTAAACTTGTAACTCAAAATTTCTTTCCGCAATCCAATTGCAGAAACATAATTTTCTTGTTACAATAATTTCTTCTTCATTTTGAAAACCTTTCGAATGATTTCAAAAGATCCAGACTTACATCTCATCAAGCAAATATCCATATATCTACTTGAGTCATTTTTGAAGATAGACAAATTCACTGCTAGCAATAACCTTTATCGGACTACATACATCAAAATGTATGATCACCAATAAGTTCATTGCTTGTTCCTTATCGCCTGTGAACGGTATTTCAGTCACTTCACTTTTTGGAAGAAAGTTGCAAGTGTCAGATGATTCATAATCAAACGACTTCAAAATCCATCATTATGGAATTTCTCCATGCGGGTTTCTCCAATGTGACCAAATGCAGTGCCACACATGTGTGGTATTCTCTTAGTCCTGTGACATTTAGCGTCAGTGTTATGGATGTATCATATTACCATCAATATTCATAACATACATCCCATTCATGATGGAAGTATGGCCCTTATGTTATTCATGACACTGAACAACAATCGTTCTTTTATGAACAACACTCTTGCAACAAACATTATGCAAAAGGGCTAGAGTGTATAAAACTCTAAAATGAATTATGAAAGTAAATATAGAGGTAATGTATTATTATCAATATTCATAACATACATCTCATTCATAATGAAAGTATGGCCCTTATGTTATTCATAACACCGAACATCAAAAGTTCTCTTATGAACAACCTTCTTGCAAGATACCTTATGCAATGGGTTAGAGTGTATGAAACTCCAAAAATGAATTATGAAAATAAATACATAGGTAATACACCGATGGAAGGTATAGTAACATTTACTATGTTCCCAGCGCGTATCTAAACCTCACTCTGGCAAGTCTTTTAGGCCATAGTAGTTCTTGCATCGAGTCGCAACAGAATGCAATCAAGCGAGTATCTCTGTGATCAACTCACAATACCCAAGAATCAGTTATTAACATGTTTAATCATAATTCCCAAGAATTATATCTTTGACCAGCCTTCCATACATAAATAACTTGTATGACATTCATACATGAGCTAGATATTCCAGTCTTCTCTCTTTTTGCCTTTATACTTCTAACAGTTTAACTTTTAGTATTTCTCCTACTCTCAGAAGAAGCACCCAACTTAAGAGTGGCGTTAGCCCCGGACTTCCTAGGTGTGTAAGTCACACTAACACCCTTTGGACATTTCCTTTCTCTTTAAGTTGTTGTTTTATTCACCTTTCATCATATGACAGGCGTTCTTCTGGATCCCTCTCTTATCAGTCTAATGCATAGTAAACACTTTACTAATAATTTGCAAAACAAACATTGCTTTGGATATCCCATATCTTCTAGCCCTTGTTTGTATCTGAAACTAATTTTCAGTTCCATGAATATCACATAGCTATCCCAAACTTTTGAAGTTCGGGTCTCATGGAAGCAAACATATTGCACTTGACCGTAACGGAATTCTAGCTTTTGGATCGAAGGACGAGAGTCACATTATCCATAGCATTAGCGGGAGGATACCGAAAGCATGCGATAGGACAAAGTCCTTCTCGGCACTCTTGAGGACAATCCTCACATTACGTTACCAACCGTAAAGTTTTAACCAGATATTTAACAGCTATTCAATTTTAATAGGGAAGGTGGAAACGCGAGCCATTATTCTACAACTATTATGCAAATCACACTTAGACAGTGTTCATAATTAATTGCACTGAGAATTAAACAAGTTAATTTTATAGTGCGCTCCCACTCAAACCAATATCTCTCATAATTGATTGTGAGTGATACAAGATCCATATCTCAATTCATCGCCATAGAATCATCATCTCATGACGGGAATTTTAATCGGTAGGCCAACTTGCCGATCACATCTCTACGTGACTCTTGTTCATCTTTCGATGCGTGTGTTTCGAGCTCAGGACGATCCTGCCATGAACGTCAAGACAACCAAGTGATCTCACTGCGAGGTTTGACCTCACCTGCCTTACACCCGTACAATCGTTCGTACCCATGCATCCGTGGCGCACCCCGAAAGGAAAGATGCTGTGACGGTGCTACACTTGGGAGAACACTAACTACTTGATATTTTTGTGAGAGATCACCCTAATAAAAGCGACTACCGCGCAATCAAAAAAGGTGCATCATAAGGGATAAACATCTCAGGCAATTCATAATAGCATGATATGGTATAGCCCTTTCTGACGGAGAAGTCTTTAATTTCTTCGTCTTCGGCATTAGCATCGGTGTTCACCTTCGCGAAGATTGCCACCACCTTGTCGATGCACCAGATAATATTGCTATCTCTATAGCTAATAAAATAAGTGTATTACTTAAGGTTGACATGCAGGTCATTAAAGTGACAATCATATGGCTCCAGCCATCACGCCGAATCATGACTCGCAGGTCATGTTAATTTACATTATATAGTCATCTCATACATAATCAAATTAATATGAGAGCTGCTATACCACATCACATGCACATCCTACAAAACCAAGTTAGACGCCTCTAATCGGTTTACGCAAGATTTTATTTTACGTGGCTTCTAAGGTTCCAACTAAACCGCAGCTACCAACGTTTATCATCAAGCATGATTTATTCAAGTCGCTAGATTAAGATTGCGGGGTGTATGAAACACGAGATAATAAAATCTCGAGCCCCATACTGAACTTCTTCATACGCATGACCCCCGTGCAGATCATATCTGCATTGCCCTTTCGTCTGCGAAATTTCATCTTTCTTTTTAACTATGGTGGAATTCAATGAACTGTTAACACTTCGTTGATCAATCAGGATCGCTGATTGCCAGAACTTTGAAACTCCACCATGCCGTTATCAAGATTAGAAATACGCAAATTTCAGGGAAACAACAAGAACATCGGGTAACAGATTTCATCTACTGCCCGCACAAATAATTTTCAGTAATAGAACTCATCTACTACCAATATATTGTGCAATACCCATACATCTCTATGTATTCTAGATCGTAACCTGCATCTACACATAGCACGGCTCATGATGCCACTGTAGGGAACGCGACAGAAAACAAAAAAATTCGGTACAGTGAGCACGCCCAGGATCACTATGGAGATGTATACAAGGTTTGATTTGATCGTTACCAACTCGTAGTGCAGCAGAAGTAGATCGTCGGTGCAGATCCCCGCAGCTAGGATTTACAACCTCCCAACCGTGAGGATGTACTCCCTCGTCTGCCCCCGGACAGTCCCTCGGACAGCCCTTCGGGAGGCGGTCGGACAGTCCCCCAGACGGTGTCACGGACAGCCCTTCGGGAGGCACACACAGAATCTCGGATAGTCACTCGGACAGCCCTTCGGGAGGCACTCGAATAGCCCCTCGGGCAAAATGATTGAACCTACGACCTCTCTACGGGGTTGCACACATATGGTGTCATTTATCCGGCAGGGCTACGCCGTCCAGAACTAGTTCCCACCAGAACCCAGACATCCTTTCGGCTCTACGAAACTATTTCGTGTGAGGGAGAGAATAAGCCAGATCATGCATGGCATAATCTTTGAGAGAAAGAGTGGTTTTGGGCAGCCCCCTCCACCCCTATTTATAGGCCAAGCCCAAGGGGTAGAGGACCAAAATGCCCTCAAAGGTGGCTTCTCCAAGAAGCCACCAAAAAGTGCTTTTCACTATTCACGGAAACATTTTTCCGCGATCGTTAAATCCGAAAATATTTCTGTAGGTCTTAGAATAATTACATTACCCACTAAAATAATTTTGGACGCGTTCTGAAACAATTCCAGATTAGTGATTTTCATCTGCGAAAAGCAACCAAAGTGGTTCCGGCAGCTCCGGAACATTTCCAGGTTTTTTCTTCGGAAAAATCACAGAAGTTCCCAGAACAATTCTGGCACCCTCTAAGAATTTCCAGGCGTGTGCCGAAACCATTTTGACTTAATGGTATACTCCGAAACAACCTTTCCATTTTACCAAAACTATTCCGGTGTTCTCTCTCCGGAACTCTTCCGTTGTCTCTGAAACTTTTCCGATGACTTTCTCTCAGACTCCCTGTCTAGTATTAAGTAGATAGATGACCCTTATGCGTGTGACCCTATAGGTTCGGTGAAGTATAGACATGAACGGAACACTTTCCGATCAATGATCAACATCGGAGCCGTGGACACCCATATTGACCCCTATACCCACACGAATAAATATTCGAGTGAACCTCCAGTTGCCGTGTGCTATTCCTGTTGCTTCACAATATGTTACAAATACCTGAGGTGAGATTTATCGGCATCCCCGTGGATCAACACTTGTCCACTAGGCCAGTTACCTCGTTACCAGTTTTGTTCTCTTTTCTCGTTCCCGTATTCCGGTATCCCTGTGATAAAATCACGATGTGTCTGGCCAGACGATGATGGATACCGTAACACCGAGAGGGCCCAAAGAATATGTCTCCATCGTTGGAGGAGCAAATCCCAATCTTGAGCTATCAAGTTACTTGACATACTTTTCCATGAACCCGTAAGCCGCCGTAATAGCCACCCATTTACGGATGACATTTAACAAACCCCAAAGTTCATGAAGCAAGCATGAAGAAACTCGACACTCTCATGGTCTAAGGAATATTCAAATGTTAACTTTCTCTGTGTTATTAACCATTAACTTGTGACAAATGTATCTCATAGCATAACATCAATTCGGGTTGATTCAACACAAATGTTCTTCTAACATTGTGCCCTCAAAGTTGCCGGCATAGACATGCCCATGATCAGGAAAACAAGACCATCATGCAACACTTGAGCTAGTCTTAGAAGCATGACTACGAATACATTTTACCGTTTATTATTCCACACGTGCATATGAGTCTTCCTCCGAGCCTCGTGGTTATTGCAGACTAGAGAACCATAGCAGTTATAGCACAGAATATAAACTTAATTATGAACATGGAGATAAATAATAACATTTATTATTGCCTCTAGGGCATATCTCCTACATTGACCTAATTCCACTCCTATATATTCACAAATATTCGGAAACCATCAGAGAGCCAGAAGAGAAAACCTTTCAGCCGCCGCAAGCCTCTGTTCTTCCGCGATACCATCTGGAGGCCTTTTCCGGTACTCTGCCGGAGGGGGAATCGATCACGGAGGGCTTCTACATCAACCTTGCTGCCCTTCCAATGATGTGTGAGTAGTTTATCATAGACCTACGGGTCCATAGCTAGTAGCTAGATGGCTTGTTTTCTCTCCTTGATCTTCAATACCATGTTCTCCTTGATGTTCTTGGAGTTCTATTCGACGTAATCTTCTTTTGCGGTGTGTTTGTTGGAATCTGATGAATTGTGAGTTTATGATCAGATTATTCATGAGAAATATTTGAGTCTTCTTCGAACTCTTTTATGCATTATTAAATATAGCTTTGTATTTCTCTCCGATCTATTGATTTGGTTTGGCCAACTAGATTGGTTTATCTTGCAATGGGAGAGGTGCTTTGTGATGGGTTCAATCTTGCGGTGCTCAATCCCAGTGACAGAAAGGGACATGACACGTATTTGTATTGTTGCCATTAAGGATAAAAATATGGGGTTTATTCATATTGCTTGAATTTGCTTCTCTACATCATGTCATCTTGCTTAAGGTGTTACTCTATTTTTATTAACTTAATACTCTAGATGCATGCTGGATAGCGGTAGATGAGTGGAGTAATAGTAGTAGATGCAGGCAGGAGTCGGTCTACTTGTCTCGGATGTGATGCCTATATACATGATCATTGCCATGAATCCGTCATAATTATTTTCTTTTCTATCAATTGCCCAACAGTAATTTGTTTACCCACCGTATGTTTCTACACTCGAGAAAGAAGCCTCTAGTGAAAACTATGGCCCTCGGGTCTATCTTTATCATATATAAAACATAAAAATACCTTGCTGCGATTTATTTACTTTTATTTAGTTTAGTAATTTACTTTATCAATTTATCTCTATCAAACTTAATCCTTGCAAGTAATCGCTAAGAGGATTGACAACCCTCTTATTCGCGTTGAGTGGAGGTGTTTCCTTTTGTGTGTGTACGTGATGTTCACTGGATCTTGCTTGGTTCTCCTACTGGATTGATAACCTTGGTTCTTAACTGAGGGAAATAATTATATCTACTATACAGCATCATCCTCTCCTCTTTGAGGAAATACCAATGCAGTCTATAAGTAGCAGGAAGAATTTTTGGCGCCGTTGCTGGGGAGACATCATCAAAATCTATCAAGTTCCTTCGCAGAAACTATCAATCACTTGCATTTATTTTATTTGCCTTTTTATTTGCATTTTGTAACACCCCTATGTAATAAAGCACAGTGATCCTCTGTTAAACTTGCCAAGTCATCATCATTTGCAATGTTTGATCACAATGGTTTAATATCTCATTTCAAATTCTGCCACTGAATTCAAATTCAAATGCAAGTCAAATTTGAAGTTGCTTAAAAGTTGCTGGAAAAATGTTCATCATTTAGCATAAATTCCAAAACAATTTGATGTTAAGAAAAACAACATCACTCTTATGCTAAAATGGACAGTAGCATTTATAACAGTGCCAAATCAGCAAATTAATTTGCAAATTAAATTATGAAAAATGCAAATGAATTCCCCTGGCCTCCAAAATAATTGTGGCAGTGCCATAAATTGCAAAGAATATTTTGGGCCTAGTCACACATTTTTCAAAAATGATTTGGTAGCCCTATTAAATTCCTTTCTCACTCTGTCTACTGAATAAAAGGGAAAACAGAGAAAAATGAAAAGGGGCGAGGCTTACCTGTTACTGGGCCGAGCCCAGCCCAGCTCACCTGCTCCCGCCTCGGTGTCGTCTTCCCCGCGCCCGGCGCACGCGCGCGCCGCCCACTGCCCGCCACGGTGACGTAGCCAGTGAGAGGAGGGGATAAGGGACGCCCGAGCCATCTCCCTGGACGCCCGTCGCCATTTCCCCCTCTCTCCCAGCGCTCGCTCGCCGCTCTCTTCCCTCTCTGTCCCGAACGCCGCCGCCGCCGCGCGGCTCCACACGGCGGCCACCACGTCTCCCTCGCCTCCCCGACCGGCTAAACCGCATTGCCGACGTCTCCCTCTTCTTCCTCGAACTCGCATTCGAGCCGGAGAATGCCGTAGCCCGCGGATCGAGCCGTTTCCGTCTTCGGCATCCCCGGAGATCACCATCGACACCGGCCTCCCCCTGCGCTCCCGATCACCGGAGGGCCTTCGTGTGCCGCTCCGTAAGCTCCCCCCTCCTCTCTCCCTTCCCGAGCTCCTTCTCGAGCTCTAGCGGCTGCCGCCATGAACGGCCGAGCTCAGCTCCGCCGCACCGCTCATTGCCGCCGTTACCGTCGCTGTGATGGTCATCTGAGCTCGTCGCCGAGCTTAGTGCGTTGCGTAGTTGCGGCCTGCCTCTTTGCTTTGCCTTAGATCGCGCTGCATCGCCCGTTCCGCCGTAGCCCGAAAACCACTGCCGCCTCCACTCGTCGCCGGCGACGACTCCGACCACCTCAGCCCATGAGACCACCCGCGTTGGATGCGGCACTCGGTGCTTGTTCGAACGAGCCCGAAAACGGCCGTTTTGGTGCACCGTAGAGAGAACCCCAGGCCACCGGAGTTGCGCCGCCGTGCACGAGCTCGCCGGAGCTCTCTCCGGAGCCGGCGCTGAGCCGGCGTTAAGTTTGAGTGGACAGATAAATGTCAGGAAAGTTTTCAGACCCTCAAGGACAAGCTCACCTCTGCTCCAGTGCTTGCACCTCCGGATTCTCGCAAGGATTTCGTGATCTATTGCGATGCCTCTCGTCAAGGATTAGGCTGTGTCCTGATGCAAGAGCGCAGAGTAATTGCTTATGCCTCGCGACAGTTGCGTCCTCATGAAGAGTATTATCCAGTGCATGATCTTGAACTTGCTGCAGTGATATATGCATTGAAGCTGTGGCGACATTACCTTCTCGGTAACCGATGTGAGATATATACTGATCATCAAAGTCTGAAGTATCTGTTTACTCAGCCGGATCTCAATCTCCGCCAACAGCGATGGTTGGAAACAATTACGGACTATGACTGTGGTATTTCATATACCCCTGGCAAGGCTAATGTAATGGTTGATGCCTTGAGCCGCAAGTCCTATTGTAACAACTTCACGGTTCAGCGAGCTCAACCTCATCTGTATGAAGAACTGCGCAAACTGAACCTTCACATTGTTCCACAGGGTTCTCTTAATACCCTTGTTATACAGCCAGATCTTCTGAATGCCGTTAAGCGTGCGCAAGCTAAAGATGCTGAAGTTGATCTGATGAAAAGAGATCTTCACCTTGAAAAGTACAGGGATTTCTCGCTTGCTGAAGATGGAACTTTGTATTTCAAAGACCGCATTGTGGTACCTCGGTTCGAATTGATGACTGACAAGGTTATGAAGGAGGCACATGATACACCACTGTCTATTCATCCGGGTAGCACCAAGATGTATCAAGATCTCCGACAAAGGTACTGGTGGTCTAGAATGAAGCAGGATATTGCCCGATATGTTGTCGAATGTGACGTTTGCCGTCGCGTTAAAGCAGAACATCAGAAGCCTGCTGGAATTCTACAACCACTCCCTATTCCCTTATGGAAATGGGATAAGGGTCAAATGGATCTCATTACTGGCCTTCCCAAGTCACAGAAGGGTCACAATGCTATTCTTGTCGTCGTCGACCAACTCTCCAAAGTTGCACACTTTTTGCCAGTCAAGGAGACGATCACTGCTAGTCAGTTAGCAGAGTTATATATCTCCAGGATTGTATCACTCCACAGTATTCCGAAGGAGATCAGTTCAGACCGTGGCAGCCTCTTCACCTCACACTTCTGGAATAGTTTCCAACAAGCTATGGGAACTCATATTACCTGGAGTTCAGCTTATCACCCCCAGTCCCAAGGCCAAGTCGAAAGAGTGAATCAAGTGCTTGAAGATATGCTGCGTGCTTGTGTTATTTCATTTGGCAAGAAGTGGGAAGAATCTCTCCCGTATGCCGAATTCTCTTACAATAACAGCTATCAAGCAAGCTTGAAAATGGCCCCCTTCGAAGTGTTATATGGACGTAAGTGTCGAACCCCTCTGAATTGGTCAGAAACTGGGGAACGACCGCTCATTGGTCCGGATATTATCCAACACGCCGAAGAGCAAGTCCGTATTGTGCGGGAAAACCTCAAAGCTGCTCAATCTTGCCAGAAGAGCAATTATGATCGTAAACACTGGGGATCGATCTACCAACCTGGTGAGCAAGCTTATCTACGTGTCACTCCTATGAAGGGCACCCACCGCTTCGGGATCAAGGGCAAGTTAGCTCCTCGCTACATTGGCCCCTTCCGCATTCTCGCCAGACGTGGACATGTGGATTAGAAATTGGAGTTGCCGCCGCAATTCTCTCACATCCACGACGTCTTCCATGTGTCACAACTTCGTCGTTGCTTCAAGGAATCTCCGCACCGAGCAGTGGATCATGAGATGCTTGATTTGCAAGATGATCTATCTTATAAGGAGCATCCGATCCGCATTCTCGATCAAGCTGAACGTCGGACCCGCCAGAAGACTACCAAGTTCCTGAAAGTGCAGTGGTCGAATCATACTGAAGGTGAAGCCACTTGGGAACGCGAGGATCGTCTTCGGGAGGAATACCCCGATTTGTTTCCTTCTACCTCCTGAATTCTCGGGACGAGAATTTCTTTTAGAGGAGGAGAATTGTAACACCCCTATGTAATAAAGCACAGTGATCCTCTGTTAAACTTGCCAAGTCATCATCATTTGCAATGTTTGATCATAGTGGTTTAATATCTCATTTCAAATTCTGCCACTGAATTCAAATTCAAATGCAAGTGAAATTTGAAGTTGCTAGAAAAATGTTCATCATTTAGCATAAATTCCAAAACAATTTGATGTTAAGAAAAAAAACATCACTCTTATGCTAAAATGGACAGTAGCATTTATAACAGTGCCAAATCAGCAAATTAATTTGCAAATTAAATTATGAAAAATGCAAATGAATTCCCCTGGCCTACAAAATAATTGTGGCAGTGCCATAAATTGCAAAGAATATTTTGGGCCTAGTCACACATTTTTCAAAAATGATTTGGTAGCCTTATTAAATTCCTTTCTCACTCTGTCTACAGAATAAAAGGGAAAACAGAGAAAAATGAAAAGGGGCGAGGCTTACCTGTTACTGGGCCGAGCCCAGCCCAGCTCACCTGCTCCCACCTGCTCCCGCCTCGGTGTCGTCTTCCCCGCGCCCGGCGCACGCGTGCGCCGCCCACTGCCCGCCACGGCGACGTAGCAGGTGAGAGGAGGGGATAAGGGACGCCCAAGCCATCTCCCCTGGACGCCCGTCACCATTTCCCCCTCTCTCCCAGCGCTCACTCGCCACTCTCTTCCCTCTCTGTCCCGAACGCCGCTGCGCGGCTCCACACGGCGGCCACCGCGTCTCCCTCGCCTCCCCGACCAGCTCAACCGCATTGCCGACATCTCCCTCTTCTTCCTCGACCTCGCATTCGAGCCGGAGAATGCCGTAGCCCGCGGATCGAGCCGTTTCCGTCTTCGGCATCCCCGGCGATCACCGTCGACACCGGCCTCCCCCTGCGCTCCCGATCACCCGAGAGCCTTCGTGTGCCGCTCCGTAAGCTCCCCCCCCCTCCTCTCTCCCTTCCCGAGCTCCTTCTTGAGCTCTAGCGGCTGCCTCCATGAACGGCCGAGCTCAGCTCCGCCGCACCGCTCATTGCCGCCGTTGCCGTCGCTGTGATGGGCATCTGAGCTCGTCGCCGAGCTCAGTGCGTTGCGTAGGTGCGGCCTGCCTCTTTGCTTTGCCTTAGATCGCGCTGCATCGCCCGTTCCGCCGTAGCCCGAAAACCACCGCCGCCTCCACTCGTCTCCGGCGACGACTCCGACCACCTCAGCCCGTGAGACCACCCGCGTTGGATGCGGCACTCGGTGCTCGTTCGAACAAGCCCGAAAACGGCCGTTTTGGTGCACCGTAGAGAGAACCCGAGGCCACCGGAGTAGCGCCGCCGTGCACGAGCTCGCAGGAGCTCTCTCCGGTGCCGGCGCTGAGCTGGCGAGACGCGGGGCCCACCCAGGGTCGCTGCCATGTGGGCCCCTGGTCGCGGTTGACCGCGTTGACCACGGTCAACGCGCTGACGTGGCCACCTCTGACACTGACTAGTGGGCCCCCTTCTGTAATTAGTCTAATTAAGCGGTTTTAGTTAAAACTAATTTAGATTAACATAACCAGTCACTGACATGTGGGGCCTTATCCTAATTAATCCCCGGTTTAATTTAAATTAATCCTGTTAAACCCACTGTCTATGACAGGTGGGTCCCGCAAGTCAGGTTTGACCTGGACCAGCCAGTTTGACTGGATGACGTCATGCTGATGCAGTGCTGACGCAATAATCCTTTTTCTGTTAATTTAAATAATTTCAGAATTTCAAAAAACTGTTTAAATCTTTGAAAATCCATAGAAAATAAACCGTAGCTCGGATCGAAAAACTTTCTACATGAAAGTTGAACAGAAAAACGAGACGAACCCGAATACGCCCTCCATTTATATGTCACATGCCCACAACCATGCAAACATGGATCCGTCCCCTCCGGTTCAGTACACCGAAGTCAGCCTAAATGCTGGGAAAATATCCCAGATATTTTCCCGTTTCGTCTGCGACATGTAGCATTGCATTAGGTCACCACTAACACTACATACTGCCATGCCTTGCATCTGTGTTGCATTATTTGCCTTTATTTATTGTTTCTTCCCCCTCTTCTTCTTCGATAGCCCCCGAGACCGACGCAGCTCAGGAGACTAACGACACCACTGACGACCCCTCCTTTGCCGCAGAGCTTCCAGGCAAGCAACCCCCCTTGACGCATGCCTATATGACCTATTCTTTCTCCCCCCTGCTTGCATTAGAATTGCTACTGCTGTTGCTTTACCCTATTCTGATGCATAGCCTGTCCTTGTAACTGATATTGATACCTGCCTGTTATCCAAAATGCTTAGTATAGGTTGGATGGTAGTAACCCATCTGTGGCCCCTCTTCCTTGCTTTAGTTGCCCCGCTGTAGTACCTGTGTCCCGATCGATGTGATCGTCGGGCTGAGACCTGCACATCACCGAACACACCCCTAAGTTGCTTGACTCTGCAGAGCCAACATCGAGTGCCGAGGGTGATACCTCTCATCTCACTCCCGATGAAGCCTATGTAGTACAGCTAGTCGGTTGTGGGTTAACGAGGGTGATTCCTCTTCCCCACCTCCGATGAAGCTTTGTCGGTAACCCCGCAAGTGTGAATACCATAGAGGGTGATTCCTCCGGGTTCACCTTGTCGGTTACATCTAGTGGGAATCCAACGAGGGTGATTCCTCGGATTCCTTCTTGATGTTATGGACACACAGTTACTTGCACTTTATTACTGATGTTATTGGTTAAAGACGGGTCGGCCCCGAGGGGTACCCGTGAGTGATGTGATGTGGAGTCGGGTTGACCGTGAGGGTACCCGCGAGATGAATACGTGGCACGGCCGGGCATTCTTAGCCCTTGCCGTAAGTCCACGAGACGGGGCGACGGGGTCACAGGATCGTGAGTCTCTGCTCGTCACCGCGCGCTCCTAATGCACTAAGGGTTAGGATATGTAATCTGAGTAGGCCTCTGGCCTTTTTGCGCTAACCAGCACGTGGGAATAATATGGGTACTCGGCGTCGTAGTATCAGCCGAAGTTCTTCAGATGTCAGCAGTTGAGCGGCGCGCGCCGGGTTGGTCTGGTAAAGCCTGTGCTTGTATTAAGGGGGCTAGGACTGCTCACCGGCCGCGTACGCAACGCGCAGGAGTGCAAAGGGCGATGGGCCCAAGACCCCTGAGTGCTTAGGATGTAGACCGGCGTGCTGGCCTCTCTGTTGAGCCTAGGTAGGGCTACGACATGTCGATAGTCCGAGGCCGGGCATCGACTGAGCAAGTGTGTCCGGCCAGAGTCATCGAGCGTGTTGGGTAAGTTGGTGCACCCCTGCAGGGAAGTATATCTATTCGAATAGCCGTGTCCACGGTAACAGGACGCTCGGAAAATATCCCGATCTTCTACAACTAGAAATGGGTTAAATGTATTGGCTCCGGGATCGCTTTCTCGAAGGGAGTCGAGGAAGGATCTCTGGACGAGGTTACTACTTGTTGCTACTATTATATTTATGTACTAATCTGCACTCTTCTAATGCTGCAAGACCGCTGAAGATGCTAGTCTTCGATAGGCTAGGCCTTTCTCTCTATTCTGACATTTCTGCAAATCAGTCCACATATACAGCCTTCCATTGATAATGTTGCATAAGTAGAATAGTTCTGATGTAAGTCTTGCTGATTACTTTGGATGAGTACTCACGGTTGCTTTGCTTCCCTTTTTCCCACATACCCATTTGATGCGACCAGACTATGGAGCCCCGGAGCCAGCCGCCCCAGCAGCCGACGACGACTACTACCACTACTACCCCTCTGGATACTACTACTACGAGGAGCCCTCCGACGACCAGGAGTAGTTAGGAGGCACCCAGGCAGGAGGCCTGCGCCTTTCGATCTGTGTTTTATTTTGCCCTGCCTTTTTAAAGGCCTATCTGTTTAACTTTGTGTCTGTACTCAGATATCTAATGCTTCTGCTGATGCTTGTATGACATCGAGCTTATGTATTCGAGCCCTCGAGGCCCCTGGCTTGTAATATAAAGCTTGTATGACTTTTAATTGCATTTAGATTTGTGTTGTTATATCTTCAAGTGAGTCCTTAGGCTTGATCGTGTGCATTTGCGTGTATGATTAGTACACGATTAAGCCGAGGGCGTCACACATTTGCCTCTCGTTTTCATCTCCCCCACTTCTAACTAGTTTGCTTGCTTTGTCGCGATGTCTCAAGAAAATACAAAATTGTGTGACTTTTCCAAAACTAATAATAATGATTTTATTAGTACTCCTATTGCTCCTCCCACCACTAGTGTGGAGTCGTGTGACATTAATGCTGCCTTGCTTAATCTTGTTATGAAAGAACAATTTTCTGGTAGTCCTAATGAAGATGTTGCATCCCATCTAAATACTTTTGTTAAACTTTGTGATATGCAAAAGAAGAAAGATGTGGATAATGATAACTTCGTTTTCATCCTTGCCTAGAAATAGTATTGATTCTTGGGATAAGTGTAAGGATGCTTTTATTGCCAAGTATTTTCCTCCCGCTAAGATTATTTCTTTAAGAAATCAAATTATGAATTTTAAGCAACTTGAGCATGAACATGTTGCACAATCTTGGGAGAGAATTAAGTTAATGATAAGAAATTGCCCAACTCATGGTTTGAATTTATGGATGATCATACAAAAAATTTATGCGGGACTAAACTTTGTCTCTAGAAATTTGCTAGACTCTGCCGCAGGTGGTACTTTTATGGAAATTACGTAGGGAGAAGCTACAAAACTTCTTGATAATATTATGGAAAATTATTCTCAATGGCACACTGAACGAACTCCAACTGGTAAGAAGGTAAATTCCGTTGAAGAAATTAATACTTTCAGTGATAAGATGGATACTCTATTGAAATTGGTTGCTAGTAAAAATGCTCATATTGATCCTACTGATGTGTCATTGTCTACTTTGATTGAGCAAAATAATGATGCTATTGATGTGAATTTTGTCTCTAGAAATAATTTCAACAACAATGCTTATAGGGGTAATTTCAATCCTAGACCGTTTCTTGGAAATCTCTCTAATAATTATGGCAATCCTTATGGTAATTCTTATAATAGTAATAATAGGATGCCCTCTGATCTTGAAAGCAATATTAAAAAATTTATTAATTCTCAAAAGAATTTCAATACTACGATAGAAGAAAAATTGAATAGAGTTGATGAATTGGCTAGGAACATGGATAGAATTGCTCATGATGTGGAAAATCTCAAAACTAAAATTTTGCCATCCAAGCATGATATAAATGAGTATATTAAAGCTATCTATGTCTCCATTAATGAAAGTAAAGAAAGGACCGCTAGGTTGAGAGCTAAGCGAAAATTTCTAGAAAAAGCGATTCCACCTGGTTTATATCGTAGTAATGATGAAGATATTAAAATGATTGGTGTCACTCCTATTGAATCATTATTTAGTAACATAAAACTTAATGAAAAAAGGACTGGAGAAGAGTCAACTTTAGATAGGAGGAGTCCCACTTGCTTGGAGGGTGATAATCTTGATCATAAAAATGAAAAAAGTGGGTTTGGAGAGGTCAAAACTTTGAATAGTAATGCACCCACTACTTTGGATTACAAGGACTTTAATTATGATAGTTGTTCTTTAATTGAGTGTATTTCCTTGTTGCAATCCATGATTAATTCACCAAATGCATATGAACAAAATAAAGCTTTCACTAAACATATCGTAGAAGCCATGATGAAAGCACATGAAGAAAAGCTTGAGTTGGAAGTATCAATTCCTAGAAAATTACAAGATGAATGGGAACCTAATATTAAAGTAAAAATTAAAGATTATGAATGTAATGCTCTTTGTGACCTTGGTGCTAGCGTTTCCACTATACCAAAGTCTTTGTGTGATGTGCTAGGTCTCACCGACATGGATCCTTGTTCCCTTAATTTGCACCTTGCGGATTCCACTATTAAAAAGCCATTGGGTAGAATAAATGATGTGCTTATTCTTGCAAATAGAACTTATGTGCCCGTGTACTTTATTGTTCTTGACATTGAATGCAATCCTTCTTGCCCCATAATACTTGGTAGGCCTTTTCGTCGAACAATTGGTGCTATTATTGATATGAAAGAAGGTAATATAAGATTTCAATTTCCACTAAAGAAAGGGATGGAAATATTCCCTATAAAAAGAATTAAAGCACCTTATGAATCCATTATGAGGGCTACTTATGGAATTAACTTGAAGGATGACAACACTTGAAACTATGCATTATGCCTAGCTAGGGGCATAAAACAATAGCGCTTGTTGGGAGGCAACCCAATGAATAAAATAAATTTTTGCTTTTACCTTCTGTTTTTAAGTGTTTGCATGATTATAGCCTCTGTTATGATTGTGTTTTTATGTTTAAATTAGTGTTTGTGCCAAGTAATTCCTTTGGGATGATTTGGAAGATAGTATGATAGATGTTGTTGGAAAACAAAAACTTTTGCGTCCAGTGCTGGAATTTTGGTTTTTTGCTGGAGCGTGATAAAACTCTGAATTTTTTACACAGTATTGATATATGAATTGCCCACGTTTTTCTAATGTTTCAGAATTTTTGGAGTTACCGAAGTATGACCATAATTCAGATCTTTACAGACTGTTCTATTTTAGACAGATTCTGTTTTTGTTGCATAGTTTGCTTATTTTGAGGTATCTATGGATCGTATCGGGGGGTATGAGTCATGGAGAAGTTGGAGTACAGTAGCATTATGCCAATATTAAATATGAATCAATTTACTACAGCACTTAGAGTTAAAGATCTATTTGTTATACTAACAGATCTCACGAGGTTTCTATTGAGTTTTGTGTGCTGAAGTTTTCAAGTTTTGGGTGAGACTACGATGGATAAAAGAATAAGGAGCGGCAAGAGCCTATGCTTGGGGATGCCCAAGGCACCCCAAGGTAATATTCAAGTAAGACTCAAGCGTCTAAGCTTGGGGATGCCCCGGAAGGCATCCCCTCTTTCGTCTACAATCTATCGGTAACTCACTTGGAGCTATATTTTTATTCATCACATGATATCTGTTTTACTTGGAGCGTCTTGTGATATAGTTTGTTTGCTTTTTGGTTTGTCACAATCATCTTTGCTAAACACACCTTTTTGAGAGGGACACACATTATTCGTGATTTGTTAGAATACTCTATGTGCTTCACTTAATCTTTTGAGCTAGGCAGTTGCTCAAGTGCTTCACTTATATCTTTTAGAGCACGGTGGTGGTAATATTTTAAAGAAATAGTTGCAATCTCATGCTTCACTTATATCTTTTTGAGAGTCTCATGATCACAATGGTAATATGCATGGGTTATGAATTTGGTCATGATATGATAGGTATTCAAGAGGGATATAATAAAAACTTTCATGTAGATCACTGAATATGATAAATTTGATTCCTTGCAATAGTTTTGCGATATTAAGATGGTAATATGGGGGAGGTACTAGTAGATGATTGAATAATTGTGTTAAGGTTTGTGATTCCCGAAGCATGCACGTATGATCTGTCATTATGCTAAGAAGTTGGAGCATGATTTATTATTGATTGTCTACCTTCTAAGTGGCGGTCGGGGACGAGCGATGGACCTTGTCATAACAATCTATCATTCTAGGGGCATGCATAGTAGTACTTTGCTTTGACGGCTAATAAACTTTCGCAATAAGTATGTGAGTTCTTTATGACTAATGTGAGTCCATGGATTATACGCACTCTCACCCTTCCGCAATTTGCTAGCCTCTTCGGTACCGTGCATTGCCCTTTCTCACATCGAGAGTTGGTGCAAACTTCGCCGGTGCATCCAAACCCCGTGATATGATACGCTCTATCACACATAAGCCTCTTTATATCTTCCTCAAAACAGCCACCATACCTACCTATCATGGCATTTCCATAGCCATTCTGAGATATATTGCCATGCAACTTCCACCGTTCCGTTTTGATGACATACATCATCATTGTCATATTGCTTTGCATGATCATATAGCTGACATAGTATTTGTGGCTCAGCCACCGTTCATCATTTTTATACATGTTATGCTAGCATGATTGCACATCCTGGTACACTGCCAGAGGCATTCATATAGAGTCATATTTTTGTTCTAGTATCGAGTTGTAATATTGAGTTGTAAGTAAATAGAGGTGTGATGATCATCATTATTAGAGCATTGTCCTAGTGAGGAAAGGATGATGGAGACCATGATTCCCCCACAAGTCGGGATGAGACTCCGGACGAAAAATTAAAAAAAATAGAAAAAAAAGAGGCGAAAAAGAGCCATGAAAAAAAATGAGAGAAAAAGAGAGAAGGGGCAATGTTACTATCCTTTTCCACACTTGTGCTTCAGAGTAGCACCATGTTTTTCATATAGAGAGTCTCCTATTTTGTCACTTTCATATACTAGTGGGAATTTTTCATTATAGAACTTGGCTTGTATATTCCGATGATGGGCTTCCTCAAATGCCCGAGGTCTTCATGAGCAAGCAAGTTGGATGCACACCCACTTAGTTTTCATGTTGAGCTTTCATACACTTATAGCTCTTAGTGCATCCGTTGCATGGTAATCCCTACTCCTTGCATTGACATCAATTGATGGGCATCTCCATAGCCCGTTGATTAGCCTCGTCGATGTGGGACTATCTTCTTATTTTTGACTTCTCTTATTTACCTCTACCAACACACTCTATTCCACCCATAGTGCTATATCCATGGCTTGCACTCATGTATTGAGTGAGAGTTGAAAAAGCTGAAGCGCGTTAAAAAGTATGAACCAATTGCTCGGCTTGTCATCGGGGTAGTGCATGATAAATACTTTGTGTGAAGAAGATGGAGCATGATAGGATTATATGATTTTGTAGGGATAACTTTCTTTAGCATCGTTATTTTGAAAGGCATGATTGTTTGTTAGTATGACTGAGTATTGATGTCTTTATATCAAATTATAGACTATTGCTTTGAATCATTTAGATCTTATTATTCATACCGTAAGAGAAAGATTACATGATGAAACATGATAGGTAGCATTCCACTTCAAAAATTCTGTTTTTATCATTTACCTACTCGAGGACAAGCAGGAATTAAGCTTGGGGATGCTTGATACGTCTCCAACGTATCTATAATTTTTGATTGTTTCATGCTATTATAGTATCAATCTTGGATGTTTTTATATGCAATTATATATCATTTTTTGGGACTAACCTATTAACCTAGTGCCCAGTGCCAGTTGCTGTTTTCTGCTTGTTTTTGGCTTTTCAGAGAATCAGTACCAAATGAAGTCCAAATGCCACGAAACTTTTTGGAGATTTTTTTTGGACAAAAGAGACCCTAGAGACCTGGAGAGGAGGCCAGAAGGTTCACGAAGCCTCCACAAGGCAACAGGGTGCGGCCCCGGGGGGCACGCCCTGATGCCTTATGGGGCCCTCGTGGCTCCGTTTGACCAAATTCCACTCCTATAAATTCACAAATATTCGGAAACCATCAGAGAGCCCGCAAGCCTCTGTTCTTCCGCGATCCCATCTGGAGGCCTTTTTCGATACTCTGCCGGAGGGGGAATCGATCATGGAGGGCTTCTACATCAACCTTGCTGCCCTTCCGATGATGTGTGAGTAGTTTATCACAGACCTACGGGTCCATAGCTAGTAGCTAGATGGCTTCTTCTCTCTCTTTGATCTTCAATACCATGTTCTCCTTGATGTTCTTGGAGTTCTATCCGATGTAATCTTCTTTTGCGGTGTGTTTGTTGGGATCCGATGAATTGTGAGTTTATGATCAGATTATTCATGAGAAATATTTGAGTCTTGTCCGAACTCTTTTATGCATTATTAAATATAGCTTTGTATTTCTCTCCGATCTATCGATTTGATTTGGCCAACTAGATTGGTTTATCTTGCAATGGGAGAGGTGCTTTGTGATGGGTTTAATCTTGCGGTGCTCAATCCCAGTGACAGAAAGGGACATGACACATATTTGTATTGTTGCCATTAAGGATAAAAAGATGGGGTTTATTCATATTGCTTGAGTTTGCTTCTCTACATCATGTCATCTTGCTTAAGGCGTTACTCTGTTTTTATTAACTTAATACTCTAGATGCATGCTGGATAGCGGTCGATGAGTGGAGTAATAGTAGTAGATGCAGGCAGGAGTCAGTCTACTTGTCTCAGATGTGATGCCTATATACATGATCATTGCCATGAATCCGTCATAATTATTTGCTTTTCTATCAATTTCCCAACAGTAATTTAAATACCCACCGTATGCTTCTGCGCTCGAGAGAGAAGCCTCTAGTGAAAACTATGGCCCCCGGGTCTATCTTTATCATATAAAAAACATAAAAATACCTTGCTACAATTTATTTACTTTTATTTAGTTTAGTAATTTACTTCATCAATTTATCTCTATCAGACTTAATCCTTGCAAGTAACCACTAAGAGGATTGACAACCCTCTTATTCGCGTTGGGTGCAAGTGTTTGCTTTTGTGTGTGTAGGTGATGTTCATTGGATCTTCCTTGGTTCTCCTACTGGATTGATAACCTTGGTTCTTAACTAAGGGAAATACTTATCTCTACTATACTGCATCATCCTCTCCTCTTCGGGGAAATACCAACGCAGTCTACAAGTAGCAGCGGCGTCGAAGCTCCTCCTGAGAGGTCGTCACGGGAGGCCTGGGCGAGGTCGGTCGGCCCGCTGTAATCACTCAACAGCGTCGCACGAGCTTGCAGGGGGAAAACTCGGCACTACACCCAGGACCGCGTGATCTGGAGGCTGGTTAAACCATTGTCTTTCAGGGATGAGGTTGCCTCCAAAAGTAGCTCCGTACTCTCAGAGACGGAGGTCGGCGATTCCCAAGAGGACAGTCGCATTGGAGATCCCCCGGAGAAGGCGGGCAAGTCGGCCTCCAGGCCAAACACATAGAACCACTTTTTCTACCAGTCCCCCATCGACCTGGGGAGGTTCATGGGAAAAAAAGATGAATGGGCGTGTAGCTGGATGCTGACCCTGCCAATGTCGCGCCTAGAGCTGTCGCTCATCTGACCCTTGACGCAGAAGATGCGCCGGAAGAGGTCGAAATGGGGGGCGGCCCCGAGAAAGCACTTGCAGAACCTAATGAAGTTCGCAATATGGAGGATGCTGGTGGCGTTAAGGTGATGAAGCTGGAAGCCCAGAAAAAAGAGGAGCTCCCGCACGAAAGGATGCAGGGGGAAACCAAGACCCCGCCCGAAGAAGTCCAAATGCAGGACGCGCGTGCCCTCAGGCAGCGCGGGGAATCCCTCCATCGAGAGAGGGATCTAGTACCTAAGGTCAGATGGGAATGACCCTTCCGCTATCAGTTTCTGGACCTCCCCGTCGGAGATGACGGAGCGAGTCCACCGACTGACGAAGACTTCGGCGCTAGGCTGCGCGTCGACGGCATCGCCGGCGCTCTCCGCCTTCCTCTTTTTCTCCACCTCGCGGGTCACCCACCCGCTTCCCGCACAGGCCAAGGAGCCTTGCTGGCCCATCTTTCGTCGCTCGAAAGAAGGAGTGACGGGCCCGAAGATGATGAACATCGCTATGATGGCAAAGAAGGGGCGCGAGGAGGAAGAAGAGCAGGGAAGCAGAGGCGTGGGGCACAGGCGAAGGTGAAATGACTCCTCACAGCCCCACTACTCTTATGACCCCTCGTAGACGGACCGGGGATCAAGGCGTCTCTGCGCGCCATGCGTCCCACGACCCACGGGCGGTTCCCATTCGCGTCTTATGACCCCTCATAGACGGATCGGGAATCCAGGCCAAGCTACCACATCAAGACATGCATCAACCCGTTCTCCACTGCTGACGTGACGGTTCAGATAAAGAATGGTGGCCCCCTCCGCCTATCAAACCAAAGTCAGAGAGGAGGTCTGACAGCCGCGGTCGCACTGATCAGGCGACGACCGCAAGAAGCAAGCACCCGACCTCCTTCAAGCCATCCAGATGACGACATCACAACCGGGCACTAGGAAGGCGACACGACGAAGGCGCCTGCCAGAGGTCTCGCGACCCTCACTGCGACCTCCGCCACGCTCGGGGGCTACTGACGGGGTCTTGTACAAGGGGTGGCTAATACCAAGGAGCCCAGCCTCGTCAACTGCAAGGGGGGCCAACAGGCCCATGGCGTGATGCTAACCCTAAGGAACCCAAAGACCTTCTTGTCGCCCAAGACTATAGGACGGTGGCGTCCCCATATCTCATCTATCATGTAAACCCTAGACCTCTCCTTTCTATATAAAGGGAGGTCTAGGGTTCCTCTTGGGTGATCTATCCTGAGATAGGAGAAACTCTCGGTAGCATATCATACACCATTGTAACCCCTCGCACGAGGTATCCCTCCATTATGAATAACCAAAACCAGCAGGACGTAGGGTATTACTCTCCGGAGGCCCGAACCTAGATAAACCCCTCGTGTGACCTCCGATCCATGACTTCCAGCTATGCTTGGACCCCTACCGAGGGATCTGACGGAAATCTACTCCGTCACGCTCCCTCCAAACTCCATCCATAACTGGGCGGACTTCGAGCATGTTTTTCTCAATAACTTTGAGGGAACCTACCACTGGCCAGGAAGCGACGCTGACCTCCACAACATCAACCAGGAAGACAAGGAGTCCATCCGTGACTACGTCGCACACTGGCTCAAGAAGAAAAACACGCTCTCGAGCATTTCGGACAAAACAACCATAGAAGCATTCGTTAGCGGAGCCCAGGACCCTCTATTCCGGCATAAGCTTGGAAAGAAGAGAGGAGAAGGCAAGTTGACATCCCTGGCCGCCCTGATGAAGGTCGCCAATGACTTCGCCACCGGCGAAGAAACAGCTTGGGCCGACCGCCGACCTCTCCCGGGAGCCAAAGCTAACGAGCCAGCAGGGGCCGAGGCCCCCAAGAGCAGAAGGTCGAAGAACAGAGATGAGCACAAGTGCAAGGAAGAACAAGATCCCGAGCTCATCGCAGCGGCCAACGAAACGGACAAGGCTGGTAGAAAGAGGCAGCACTGGAACGGCAAGCCAAAGCGCAATTCCCGCACATACGATGAGATAATGAACGGGCGCTATGTATACCACAGCTATGGCAACCACAAGGCCCAGCATTCGACAAGAGACTGCAGCCTCAATGAGCAGCTCCTGCACGAAAAATGCAACCCTGCCACTCCACACAACAAGGGCGGAAATAGCACAGCTCCACCAGCCACGGTGGCGAACCCCGAGTAGCAGGCCCACAGACAAACCCAGCGAGCCTTCCCCAAGGACGTCCGGAGAGTTAACATGATCACTGAGACGCGACGTCGCCCAAGGATGACATGCCGCCATCACCACACAAGGAACATGCGGGACTCCAAATACCTCGCATGGTCCGAGCAAACAATCTCCTTCGGCCAGGACGATCACCCATCCTTTTTTCATAGGCCAGGAAGCCTATCACTCGTCCTCGGCTCGATCATCGGAGGCCGCTGCGTCCCAAAAGTATTGATGGATGGGGGCTCTGGGATAAACATCCTATACACAAGGACCTTGGAGCGGTTGGACATACCGATGGAGGCCCTACGACCCTCCAACACAGAATTTCGAGGCATAATCCCAAGGCGAAAGGCAGAGCCAATGGGAGAAACAATGTTGGAAGTCATATTCAACGAAGGCATCAATTATAGATGTGAGCTCATGAGCTTCGAGGTGGTCCCCTTCTCCGGGGGCTACGACGCCATCCTAGGGCGACCAGCTTTCGCGCAGTTCATGGCCGTCTCACACTACATGTACATGCAGATGAAGATGCTAGTCCCATGCGGCACCATCACTATTCATAGCTGCCCCTTACAAGCCATCAGGTCGGAAAAGGCAAACCTTGACATGCTCGCAGAATGGGGAATGAAGCACAAGGAGGTCCCCCGAACGCCAAAAGCCAGACAATTCCCAAAGTAAAACTGGGAGCGGCGGCCACTGGTGAGCCCAGCAGAAAAGATATTGATGTCCTGCAAGTGCACAGGGTTTAGTTGTAGCCTTTTGAAAGTAAGAGTATTGATCCCACAGGGAGCATAGGAATCAATCTTTGGTTCTTTGCAAGGTACAAATAATGTGCCTAGAAACTGTAATTGATCAAGAACAGTAAAAGTGATAGTAATGAAGTTGCAAGTGTAATGGTGACTAAATCTATTAAAATAAATAACTAGTAATAAAAGTAAGACATGAAGCAGATGATTAAAAACGTTCCCGGGGGTCTGGAATCCCCTCTAGTGTGAATCTATGGCGGTGCCTAAACACAATGCTACTTCGGATCCCTAAGCCACTTTACATGTTTCTCTTTGTGGCCGGTGCCGGTACAGATACGTGCATACTCGTGGTATCTCCATATCCCATACGCCACCACCGTCCTTCCCCACTCCGGTTATCAAACGGTGACTAAGGGGAAAGAGGTCCCCGTGGACGCAGCCAAAATGGTCTCGCTTTACCCCCTGTTGCAACTTGATACGTCTCCATCGTATCTACTTTTCCAAACACTTTTGCTCTTGTTTTGGCCCCTAATTTGCATGATTTGAATGGAACTAACCCGGACTGACGTTTTTTTTAGCAGAACTACCATGGTGTTGTTTTTTGTGTAGAAATAAAAGTTCTTGGAATTGGATGAAACTTTTTGGAGATTTTTTATGGAATAAATAAAAAATACTGGAACCAAGACCCACTGGAGGGGGGCCACCCAGTGCCCACGAGGCACCAGGGCGCGCCACCCCCCCCCCAGGCATGCCCTGGTGCCTTGTGGGGCCCACGTGGCTCCGCTGACCCTAATCTCTGGCCTATAAATTCACAATTCCAGAGAAAAAAATAAGAGAGGGAGTTTTATTGCGTTTCACGATGCGGAGCCGCCGCCACCTCCTGTTCTTCATCGGGAGGCCAGATCTGGAGTCCGTTTGGGGCTCCGGAGAGGGGGGGTCTTCCGGCATCATCATCATCAACCATCCTTCATCGCCAATTTCATGATGCTCACCACCGGGAGTGAGTAATTCCTTCATAGGCTTGCTGGACGGTGATGAGTTGGATGAGATTTATCCTGTAATGGAGTTAGTTTTGTTAGGGCTTGATCCCTAGTATCCACTATATTCTGAGATTGATGTTGCTATGACTTTGCTATGCTTAAAGCTTGTCACTAGGGTCCGAGTGCCATGATTTCAGATCTAAACCCTTTATGTTTTCATGAATATATTTGTGTTCTTGATCTGATCTTGCAAGTTATATGCACCTGCTACGTGTTATGATCCGCATAGCCCAAGGTGACAATAATTGGGATTCTTTCCGGTGATTGTCGTAGTTTGAGGAGTTCATGTATTCACTATGTGTTAATGCTTTGTTCCGGTTCTCTATTAAAAGGAGGCCTTAATATCCCTTAGTTTCCTTATGGACCCCGCTGGCACGGGAGGGTGATACGTCTCCAACGTATCTATAATTTTGGATTGTTCCATGTTGATATATTATCAATCTTGGATGTTTTTATAATCATTTACAGCAATTATATATCATTTTTGGAGACTAACCTATTAACTTAGTGCCCAGTGCCAGTTGTTCTTTTCTGCCCTGTTTTTGTTTTACAGAAAATCAATACCAAACGAAGTCCAAATGCCACGAAACTTTTTGGAGATTTTTTATTGGCCAAGATAAACACTAGAAGCTTTGGGAGAGGGCCAGAAGACCCAGGAGGTGACCACGAGCCACCAGGGCGCGCCTGGGGGTGCAGGCGGGCCGTGGTGCCTCGTGGGCCCCCTTTGCTCCGTTTGACCTAATTCCACCACTATAAATTCAGGAAAAATCAGAAACCCTCGGGAGATTCCACGAAATACTTTTTCCGCCGCCGCAAGTTTCCGTTCCAGAGAGATCCCATCTGGGGTCCTTCTCCGGTAATCTGCCGGAGGGGGAATTGATCACGGAGGGGTTCTACATCATCCTTGCTGCCTCTCCGATGATGCGTGAGTAGTTTACCACAGACCTTTGGGTCCATAGGCAGTAGCTAGATGTTTTCTTCTCTCTTTTTGATCTTCAATACAATGTTCTCCTCGATGTTCTTGGAGTTCTATCCGATGTAATCACTTTTTCGGTGTGTTTGTTGGGATCCGATGAATTGTGAGTTTATGATCAGATTATCCATGAATATTATTTGAGTCTTTGCTACACTCTTTTATGCATGATTATTATAGCCTCGTATTTCTTCTCCGATCTATTGATTTGGTTTGGCCAACTGAGTTGATTTATCTTGCCATGGGAAGAGGTGCTTTGTAATGGGTTCGATCTTGCGGTGCTCAATCCCAGTGACAGAAAGGGACATGACACGTATGTATCATTGCTATTAAGGGTAAAAAGATGGGGTTTATTCATACGTGAGTTTATCTTGTCTACATCATGTCATTGTTCTTAAGGCGTTACTCCGTTCTTTATGGACTTAATACACTAGATGCATGCTGGATAGCGGTCGATGTGTGGAGTAATAGTAGTAGATGCAGGTAGGAGTCAGTCTACTTGTCTCGGATGTGATGCCTATATACATGATCATTGCCTTGGATATCGTCATGATTATTTGCTTTTCTATCAACTGCCCAACAGTAATTTGTCTACCCACCGTATGCTATTTTCTCGAGAGAAGCCTCTAGTGAAAACTATGGCCCCCGGGTCTATCTAAATCATATTACTAAAACCCTAAAAATATTGCTGCCATTTTCTTTTATTTATTTTATTTTGTATTTTTGTTTCAATCTATCTATCTATCACATAAAATTTAATCTTGTAATTGACCGCCGAGAGATTGACAACCTCTTGTTTGCGTTGGGTGCAAGGATTTATTGTTTGTGTGCAGGTGCTGCTAACGAGGTGTTGTGTGATTCTCCTACTGGTTCGATAACCTTGGTTTCATAACTGAGGGAAATACTTATCTCTACTGTGCTGCATCATCCCTTCCTCTTCGGGGAAAATACCAACGCAAGCTACAAGTAGTAGGAAGAATTTCTGGCGCCGTTGCTGGGGAGACATCATCAACATCTATCAAGCACCTTTGCATAAACTCTCATCTCCTTGCATTTATTTTATTTGCCATTTGCCTCTCGTTTTCATCTCCCCCACTTCTAAAACGTTTTAACAAAAATACAAAAATATTTCCAGTTTGCCTTTTTGCTTGTTTATCTTTGCTTGTGTTGCAATGTGCATTCTATTTGCTTGCATCTTCGCTTGCTAAAAATCTATTGATATGGATCCTCATCCACTTGCTAATCTTTTCAAAAGATCCAATTATAATGAACCAATTGCCAGTGATTTGGGTGCACTTGATTGTCTCTACGAAGTTTTGCTTGAAAATCATGAATCTGAAAATTGTGATGAAGCGTTGGAAGAAAAAAATTATAAAGTGATTCATGATAACTCCTTGAATGAAAAGCGTGATTGTAACTACATTAGTATAAATGCTATGAATGTTAATTGCGCTAATGATCATGATTGGGGTGATGACTATGGTACTTCTTGTGATTTTGAAAATTTATTCGAGCTTCATGATGAGTATATTATTGATAATGATATTTGCAATACTATTAAAAAAATTATAATCTTCCAAGATAGTTTGACTAAAGTTGATGTTAATCCCACTACCCTGGAAGATTACAAAAAAATTATGCATGCGGATCATGAAGATAATATTTTATATGATACCTATACTGTTGAATTTGATTATGATCCTACATGTAATTATTATGAGAGAGGAAAATATGGTTGTAGAAACTTTTATGTTACTCAATTACCTTTCTTGACATTGAAATTATTAATGTTTCATTTTTCCTATTTGCATATGCTAGATGTTGTTTGTCTTGATAAATTGTTTACTTATAAAATGCCTATGCATAGAAAGTATATTAGACTTAAATGTGTTGTTCACCTGCTTCGTGATGCTCTCTTTGTGTTTTAATTATTATCTTTCATGTGAGCATCAATAAAATCTTATGCCTAGCTAGGGGCATAAAACAATAGCGCTTGTTGGGAGGCAACCCAATGAATAAAATAATTTTTTTTCTGTTATTGTGAGTTTTCACAATTATGCTACTGGTATGAATGTGTTTTTGTGTTTTTAATTAGTGTTTGTGCCAAGTAAAGCCTTTAGGATGATTTGGAAGATAGTATAATTGATGCTGTTTGAAAACAGAAAGTTTTGCGTCCAGTGCTGGAATTTTGGTTTTTATCTGGACGTCAGAACCTTCTCAATTTTTTACACAATATTCATATATGAATTGCCCACGTAATCCTAATTTTTCAGAATTTTTGGAGTTACAGAAGTATGACCATAATTCAAATTGCTACAGACTGTTCTGTTTTGACTGATTCTGTTTTTGATGCACTACTTGCTTGTTTTGATGAATCTATGGATTGTATCGGGGGGTATAAGCCATGGTGAAGTTAAAGTACAGTAGGTATAATGCAAAAATAAAATATGAATGGGTTTGCAACAGTACTAAAATACTGATTTATTTTGTTATACTAACGGATCTCACGAAGGTTTTGTTGAGTTTTGTGTGATTGAAGTTTTCAAGTTTTGGGTCAGATCACGATGGATGAAGGAATAAGGAGTAGTAAAAGCCTAAGCTTGGGGATGCCCAAGGCACCCCAAGGTAATATTCAAGGAAGACTCAAGCGTCTAAGCTTGGGGATGCCCCGGAAGGCATCCCCTCTTTCTTCTACCAACCATCGGTAATTTTACTTGGAGCTATATTTTTATTCATCACATGATATGTGTTTTGCTTGGAGCGTCTTGTATTATATGAGTCTTTGCTTTGCTTGCTTTTTAGTTTGTCACAATCATCCTTGCTGAACACACCTATTTTGAGAGAGCCACACGTTCATCATCATTTGTTAGAATACTCTATGTGCATCACTTAAATTTTTTGAGCTAGGCAGTTGCTCTAGTGCTTCACTTAAATCTTTTTGAGCACGGTGGTGGCTATATTTTGAAGAAATAAACTCTCATGCTTCACTTATATTATTTTGAGAGTTGATTAATATTTTGAAGAAATGAATTCTCATGCTTCACTTATATTATTTTGAGAATTGATAAGATTAAAATTTTGAAGAAATGAATTCTCACGCTTCACTTATATTATTTTGAGAATTGATAAGACTAAAATTTTGAAGAAATATTTGCACTCTCATGCTTCACTTAAATCTTTTTGAGAGTTGATGATAGTAACGTTAATTTGCACAAGATATGAAGTTGGTCCCAAAGTGATGAATATTCAAGAGGGATATAAATAAAAACTTTCATATAGATCATTGGATATGACAAGTGTGATTCCTTGCAATAGTTTTGCGATATGGAAATGATAATATGGAAGTCATGTTAGTGAGTAATTGTGATTTAGTAAGAATATTAGTGTTAAGGTTTGTGATTCCCTGTGCATGCACGTTAAGTCAATAGTTATGCAATGAAATTATATCCTACTTATGGTGCATTATTTGGTGTAAGTTATATTCAATGCATGTTTATGACCGTTTTCATTTTTTGGTTGGTTGCTTCTCAATCTTTTGCTAGCCTTCATTTGTACTAAGCGGAAATACTGCTTGTGCATCCAAAATCCTTAAACCCAAGTTATGACAAATGAGTCCACTATATCTACCTATATGTGGTATTTCAATGCCGTTCCAAGTAAATTTGAGTGTACCAACTCTAATTTTCAAAATAATTTTTCCGTTTTGTGTGCCCGTACCGCTCATGAAGTGGGAGGGGGTGGCCATTATTTTCCATGCTAGGTGTGTTATTCTCACAATGAGTGTTTATTCACTTTCCATTGCACGAGAGGATGGTTGGTAATAGGGATGCCCAGTCCCACAATGAAATCAAAAATTAATATAAACAAAATTCCTTGGAAAGTGTTGGTATGGAGGGCACCCGTGGATACGACTAGCCATGGATTGTGAAAGAATGGTGGAAAGGAAATAAACTTTACTTTCTGTTTGGGAACCGCCTATGATGTGTCTAGCATCGAAAATATTGGGAATTCTCGGTCGTTTTCGTTGACAGGAAAAGCATGCCTCTCAAAATATTTTTAACTCTTTAATTTCAGCTTTGAGCTCTGGCACATTTGACAAATCTCTGCTTCCCTCTGCAAAGGGCCTATCTATTTACTTTTATGCAATTTTTATTTTTCATGAGTCTCCATCTTCTCCTAAAGCACCAACTAGAGAGCACTATTGTCATACTTGTGCATTGGATGTAGCTAATGTTTGAGTGTGTTTCATGAATGGATCAATGATTGAGCATAATGGGCTAGGGATAACTTTCTTTAGCATTGATATTTTGAAAGACATGGTTGCTTGTTAGCATGCTTGAGTATTTATATTTTCATGTCAAATTATAGACTATTGTTTTGAATCATTAAAGTCCAATGTCCATGCTACAAAAGAAAAGAATATGTGATGAATATGTTAGGCAGCATTCCACATCAAAAATTATGTTTTTATCATTTACCTACTCGAGGACGAGCAGGAATTAAGCTTGGGGATGCTGATATGTCTCCAACATATCTATAATTTTTTATTGTTCCATGCTGATATATTATCAATCTTGGATGTTTTTATAATCATTTACAGCAATTATATATCATTTTTGGAGACTAACCTATTAACTTGGTGCCCAGTGCCAGTTGATGTTTTCTGCCCTATTTTTGTTTTACAGAAAATCAATACCAAACGAAGTCCAAATGCCACGAAACTTTTTGGAGATTTTTTATTGGCCAAGATAAACACTAGAAGCTTTGGGAGAGGGCCAGAAGACCCAGGAGGTGACCACGAGCCACCAGGGCGCGCCTGGGGGTGCAGGCGGGCCGTGGTGCCTCGTGGGCCCCCCTTTGCTCCGTTTGACCTAATTCCACCACTATAAATTCAGGAAAAATCAGAAACCCTCGGGAGATTCCACGAAATACTTTTTCCGCCGCCGCAAGTTTCCGTTCCAGAGAGATCCCATCTGGGGTCCTTCTCCGGTAATCTGCCGGAGGGGGAATCGATCACGGAGGGGTTCTACATCATCCTTGCTGCCTCTCCGATGATGCGTGAGTAGTTTACCACAGACCTTCGGGTCCATAGGCAGGAGCTAGATGGCTTCTTCTCTCTTTTTGATCTTCAATACAATGTTCTCCTCGATGTTCTTGGAGTTCTATCCGATGTAATCACTTTTTGCGGTGTGTTTGTTGGGATCCGATGAATTGTGAGTTTATGATCAGGTTATCCATGAATATTATTTGAGTCTTTGCTGCACTCTTTTATGCATGATTATTATAGCCTCATATTTCTTCTCTGATCTATTGATTTGGTTTGGCCAACTGAGTTGATTTATCTTGCCATGGGAAGAGGTGCTTTGTAATGGGTTCGATCTTGTGGTGCTCAATCCTAGTGACAGAAAGGGACATGACACGTATGTATCGTTGCTATTAAGGGTAAAAAGATGGCATTTATTCATACGTGAGTTTATCTTGTCTACATCATGTCATCGTTCTTAAGGCGTTACTTCGTTCTTTATGGACTTAATACACTAGATGCATTTTGGATAGCGGTCGATGTGTGGAGTAATATTAGTAGATGCAGGCAGGAGTCGGTCTACTTCTCTCGGACGTGATGCCTATATACATGATCATTGCCTTGGATATCATCATGATTATTTGCTTTTCTATCAATTGCCCAACAGTAATTTGTCTACCCACCGTATGCTATTTTCTCGAGAGAAGCCTCTAGTGAAAACTATGGCCCCCGGGTATCTAAATCATATTACTAAAACCCTAAAAATATTGCTGCCATTTTCTTTTATTTATTTTATTTTGTATTTTTGTTTCAATCTATCTATCTATCACATAAAATTTAATCTTGCAACTGACCGCCGAGAGATTGACAACCTCTCGTTTGTGTTGGGTGGAAAGATTTGTTGTTTTTGTGCAGGTGCTGCTAACGAGGTGTTGTGTGATTCTCCTACTGGTTCGATAACCTTAGTTTCATAACTGAGGGAAATACTTATCTCTACTGTGCTGCATAATCCCTTCCTCTTCGGGGAAAATACCAACACAAGCTACAAGTAGCAGAGGGTAGGACAAAAGATTTCATGCAAGTTCTTATCGCAAGCACGTATGACTATATATGGAATACATGCCTACATTACATTGATGAATTGGAGCTAGTTCTGTGTCGCCCTAGGTTATGACTGTTACATGATGAATGTTATCCAACGTAATCACCGATCCAATGCCTACGAGCTTTTCACATATTGTTCTTGCTAAGTTACTACTATTGCTACTGCCGTCACAACTGCTATTACTACTGCTGCTACCGTTACCGCTACTATTACTATTATCGCTACTGCTATCAAACTATCATACTATTGTGCTACTGATCACTCTGCTGCAGATATTTAGTCTCAGGTGTGGTTGAATTGACAACTCAACTGCCAATACTTGCAAATATTCTTTGGCTCCCCTTGTGTCGAATCAATAAATTTGGGTTGAATACTCTACACTCGAAAACTGTTGCGATCCCCTATACTTGTGGGTTATCAAGACCTTTTTCTGGCGCCGTTGCCGGGGAGCATAGCTTTATTTGCTGAGTCACTTGGGATTTATATCTGTTGATCACTATGAAGAACCTGAAAGACACTAAGACCAAGATCGTTCCCTCTAAGACAAGGGGACGTAAGGAACTGCCATCTAGCTCTGCACTTGATTCACCTTCTGTTTTGAGTAAACTTGCAACACCACCACATGCTATTAATTCTGATATGTCGCAAGTTATTGATGATACCACTTCTGCTATGAATGATACTCATGATGATGCTAGTACTATGCTTGATAATGTTGTGCCACTTGGTGAATTTCTTAGTGAACAAATTGCTAAAGCAAAAGAAATTGAAAATGTTGAAACTCTTGAAAATTATGATTCACATATTATGCCTAGCTCTCCTACTAGAGTTGAAACACCTGATGAACATTGCTTTGACAGGGAGACGGCTATAGCCATTCTTGCTTGTAATGATAGAGATGAAGTTATAAAATTGCTTGCTGAAATGAAAGAAAAATCTCTGAGGGAGAGAATGAAATATGACCCTAAGTTTGCCACCTCTCCCATATTTGTTACTGATAAGGATTATGAATTCTCTGTCGATCCTGAGTTAATTACTTTGGTTGAATCTGATCCTTTGCATGGCTATGAAATTGAAACCGTTGTGGCACATCTTACTAAATTAAAAGATATAGCCACCCTATTTGCTCATGAGGAAAAAATTCGCTATTACTATATTCTTAAGTTGTTTCCTTTCTCATTAAAGGGTGATGCTAAGGAATGGTATAATACTCTTGCTCCTGGATGTGTGTGTAGTCCCCAGGATATGATTTATCACTTCTCTGGAAAAATATTTTCCTGCTCATAAGAAACAAGCTCCTTTACAGGAAATATTTAACTTTGTGCAAGTTGAAGAAGAGAATCTCCCTCAAGCTTGGGGGAGGCTTCTCCAATTACTTAATGCTTTGCCTAATCATCCTCTTAAGAAAAATGAAATACTTGATATCTTCTATAGTGGACTAGCCGATGCTTCTACGGACTACTTAGATAGTTGTGCGAGTTGTGTTTTCAGGGAACGGACTATTAAACAAGCTGAGGAACTATTGAATAATATATTGAAGAATGAAAATGATTGGACACTTCCCGAACCACCGCCTAAACCCACTCTGAACAAGAGGGGTATTTTATATCTCAGTCCCGAAGATATGCAAGAAGCAAAGAAATGTAAGAAGGAAAAAGGTATTAAAGCTGAAGATGTTAAGAATTTACCACCTATTGAAGAAATACATGGTCTTGATACACCGCCACAGGTAGTAGAGGTAAATTCTCTTATAAAATTTGATACAAGTGATATTCCTTATAACAAACCTCCTAGTCAATGCTTGTATGAATTTGACAATTATATTATTAAGCAAGATCATTTCAATTCAAATGTTATGAAACAATTGAAACGAAATGCCTACATGATTGATCGCTTGAGTGACTTGTTATTTAGAATTGCTAATGATGTCAAAGGTGTAAGTAAACATGCATCTATGGTTAAAACTCAATTAGAACAAGTTGCTAAATCTCAAAGTGAATTGCTCAATGAAATGAATAACAATATGAATGATCATGCTGTTAGAGTAATGACTAGAGGAGGTAGAATGACTTAGGAGCCACTTTATCCTGAAGGTCACCCTAAAAGAATTGAACAAGACTCTTAAAGAATTAATGTTGATGCAACTAGTCCATCTAAAAAGAAAAAGAAAAAGAAAAATGATAGCACTTTGCATGCTTCTAGTGAGCCCGAGGTAGAAAAACCCTTGGAGGATAGTAATGATGTTTCTATTTCTGATGCTGAAACACAATCTGGTAATGAACAACCACCTGATGATAATAATAATGATAATGCTCATGTGGATACCCAACCAGATAATGATAAAGAACCGGATAATGATGTTGAAATAAAACCTGCTGATGATCTTGATAACCCACCTTCTAAAAATAAATGTTATGATAAAAGAGACTTCGTTGCTAGAAAACATGGTAAAGAAAGAGAACCATGGGTTCAAAAACCCATGCCCTTTCCTCCTAAACCATCTAAGAAAAAGGATGAGGAAGAATTTGAGCGCTTTGCTGAAATGCTTAGGCCAGTCTTTTTGCGTACTCGTTTGACTGATATTTTAAAGATGGCCCCTTATGCTAAATATATGAAAGACATTGTCGCAAATAAAAGAAAGATACCTGAAGCTGAGATTTCCACCATGCTTGCAAATTATTCTTTTAAGGATGGAGTACCTAAGAAACTAGGAGATCCAGGAATACCAACTATACCATGCTCCATTAAAAGAAATTATGTCAAAACTGCTTTGTGTGATTTAGGAGCCGGTGTTAGTGTTATGCCTTTCTCTTTATACAAAAGACTTGATTTGAATAAATTCACTCCCACTGAAATATCATTGCAAATGGCTGACAAATCAACTGCCATACCTATCGGTGTTTGTGAGGATGTGCCCATTGTAGTTGCAAATGTTACTATTCTAACAGACTTTGTTATACTTGATATGCCCGAGGACGACAACATGTCGATTATCCTTGGTAGACCCTTTTTGAATACTGCAGGGGCTATTATTGATTGCAACAAAAGCAAGGTCACTTTTCATATCAATGGTAATGAACATACGGTGCTTGAAAGAGGCACCAGGGCGCACCACCCCCCCCCCCCCCCTGGCGCGCCCAGGTGGCTCGTGGGCCCCACAGGGACCCCCTCACTTATCCCTTCAGCCCACTTCGTCTCTTACCTCTAGAAAAAATTCCGGGTAGCTCTCTCTCTCGTGTTCTTGCTCCCAAACCTAAAATTTTTGATCTCTTTGCTCGGAGCTCCGTTTCCGAAACTGTTTTGGGAGATTGCTACTTGGTATGTGACTCCACCATTGCTCCAATTAGTTTTTGTTTTTGTGGATTATATTTTGCATAATTAGCTGCTCTTGGTGCTACTGAAAATGAGTTTGCATGTTGAATTCTTTGAGTTCCAAGTAGTTTGAATGCTTGATATGGCCTCTAGACATCCATATAAGTAGTTGCTATCAATCTTGTGAAGTTTATTGATATCATTTTGTGACCCAAAAATTTCAGAAATTGTTCTTAGGAAAATGAATATCTTCCGAAGGAGTTCTTCGAAGAGGAACGCTAAGGGAGTCCTTGGGGACTCCTCGGACAGTGACCTCAACATCCCGCGCAGGACGGAGGTCCGGCCGTGCGAATGGCCGCACAATGCCTTCATGAACAAAGCCGGATTCTACCAAGAGTTCGCGCAATTCATTGCAAATGCCAGATTGACCGACTTCCTCGCAGATGAGTGTGACCAGCACCACATACTTACAAATTGCTTTGTGCAAAACTTTCATTTCCTGAATAGGCTCGAACCCCCTGCGGTTAGCTTTGATTTATATGCTGAACATCACCAGATACCACTTGCTGAATTTTGTGAGATATGTTTGATTCCCTTTGATGGGGACATAAGAGAGCCTCGACTAGAGGAGTTTGAGGGCTTCCTCCACACTTTAACTGTGGGAGAGACAAGGGGCGTGTCGAGAGCCTGAGCCACTAGCTTGCAGTTTCCCTCTGTTCATTACTTTGCTTTATTCATAGGTGACGGTGTCCCAGATTAGGGGGTGCTAACCCAGCCGGCCCGTCTCCTCGGTTGGGCCAATATGCCTCTGTGCGTGATCAGGATGGACTCCGGAGGCCGCACACGGGAGACGTGATCGAGGCTGTCTCTACCGAAAACTTGTAGTACACTCCAAGATTTTTCCAGCCGCCTTACTCCTAGATACCAACCTTGTAACCGTAGATACCCTCCCTGGTGTGTATATAAGCCATAGGGTTTAGCCCGTAGAGGGGAAACAATGCAATATTGCTCACCTAGCCCTAGAAGTTAGACTCATATTACGATCTCGAGGTAGATCAACTCTGTACTTGTTACATCTCCATCAATATAAACAGAAGTGGGACGTAGGGTTTTACCTCCATTAAGAGGGCCCGAACCTGGGTAAACATCGTCTCCCTCGCCTCTGTTACCATCGATCCAAGATCCATAGCTCGGGACCCCCTACCCCGAGGTCTGCCGGTTTTTACACCGACAATAGGGAAATGCTTGACTGCTAGAGAGCAAGGTGGTGCGCTATCTGCACCTGACTTTGCCATTTTATGCCGTGCACTTTATAATGACAACACTTATAACTTGGGAGCTATCATTGCACGCCGCCTGCACACTAATAGGATTAAGGGTAAAATTCATGGTGGTATTTATGCTACTCGCTTAGCGAGACGTTTTAATGTTAACATCCGCCCTCATGATTACTTATTGCCTAGAGTTTACTTAGATCACCAGTCTATGAGGGACCACCACTTTCTTGATGCTCCTGAGCCTCCTCACCACATTCGTTATAACTTGGTTCTTAGTGAGGATACTCGTGATATTATTCCGTTACCTGCACCTGCTTTGTTTGATTCTCATGCCAAGAATGGATATACCGTGATGCCACCGGACATCGTTGCTTACCGGAACGCCTTGGCAGCGGCAGAGGAGGAGGCCCAGGACTGGGACGCTAGGGTGCTGCCGCCTCAGGACTTTCACATGGGACCGGATGGCTACTACGGATGGCTGTAGACCAAGCTAGGCAAAATCCTAAGCTTGGGGGAGTACGTATTTCTCACCGACATTTCATTCATGCTCATACATTTCATTCCAGTTGTTGGTGTTCATACATTTTCATTGTATAATCCATGTTAGTTTTATTTTCTCGCTTTCTTCTTGTTTGTTTGAAAAACTTTGAGAAAATCCAAAAACATCTGTCGCTTCTTTTCAGTTTTTCTTTCTAGTTTAATTAGTTGTAGTGTTAAAAGAAAACCCAAAAAGATTTCCCGTTTCTTCTTTTGCTTGTTGGGAGCTTTCCCGTGTAAATAGTTTTTCTCGTTTTTCATTTTTCTTCTTTATTTCATTTTCTTTAGAAAAACTAAAAAAACTCCAAAAATATTTTAGTGTGTTCCTCTGAAATTCTTTTCTTTTGTTGAGTCATTGTAAGGAGAAGACCATGATGAACATGTTGAGTGGCTCTCGTATGCATTATTGTTGATCTAACAAAGAGCCCATATTACCTTGTCTTCTCCTTTGAATAAAATGTTGTTGATTCCAGCTTAGTCCACGGCACACTTGCACTATTTTTATTTTCATATCACTCGGTTGTGCAAGTGAAAGGCAATAATGACGATGATTTGATGAAGTGACTATGGCAAGGAAAAGCTGGTTTGAACTCAACTTGTTCTTTGTTTTTCTAAATATGTTTAACTCAGTATCCATGATTCAGCATGTTATGATTAAACATGTTTATGATGACAATTAGAGATTATAGTTGCTCATGCCATGCTTAAGTAGCTAGGAGTGGATAATGATTTATCTTGAGTGTCAACATCCTTTAAAATGATTGTGATGTAGTATGATGATATGGTATCCTCCTCTGAATGTTTTAAGTGACTTGACTTGGCGCATGTTCACACATGTAGTTGATTCAAAACCAACATAGCATTCACGATATTTATGTTCATGGTGCCTATATCCTACTCATGCTAGTATTCAATGTTGATTATTCATAATGCATGTTTATGACCGTTTTCGCTCCCTAGCTGGTCGCTTCTCAACCAATTTGCTAGCCTTCGCCTGTACTAAGCGGGAATACTGCTTGTGCATCAAAATCCTTAAACCAAAGTTATTCCATATGAGTCCACTATATCTACCTATATGCGGTATTACTCTGCCGTTCTAAGTAAATTTGCATGTGCCACCTCTAAATATTCAAATGAACATCTGTTTTGTGTGCCCGTACCGCTCATGGAGCGACAGGGGGCGGTCAGTATCTTCCATGCTAAGCGGGTTATTCTCATGATGAGTGTTTATTCACTCGTCCTTTCACGAGAGGGGCTGGTAATCGGGATGCCCAGTCCCATTATTAAAATTGCAAAATAATAACACAAACTCCCCCGGAAAGTTGTTGGTATGGAGGGCACCCGAGGATTCGGCTAGCCATGGCTTGTGTTTGTTGGTGGAGGGGGAGTAAACTTTACTTTACCACTTGCGAACCGCCGCTAATGTGTTTAGCATGGAAGATATTAAAAACTCTCGGTCGTGACATTGACAGGAAAGGCATACCTCCCAAAATTTTATTTATCTCTAATTTAAGCTTTGAGCTCTGGCACCTCTGCAAATCCATGCTTCCCTCTGCGAAGGGCCTATCTATTTACTTTTGTGTTATTTTACTTTTATTGTTGAGTCATCATCTTCTCAAACAAGCACCAGACCTGAGAGCACTATTGTCATTCTCATGCATTGTGTATAGTTAATGTTGTGTGCATCATGAGTGGATCTCATCTACCATGAATTATAATGTTTAGTCGTTGCTTGAACTTTGGAGGTGCTCTGCATTTATGTTTTGCAGTCTCAGAAAGGGCTAGCGAGATACCATGTTGTCATATTATATCATGATCGTTTTGACAAAGTGTTGGCATTTGAGATATCTTATTATTGCTCGCTAGTTGATTATGCCATTGGTATGAGTGAATATAATTTCTAAGAGTTATCATTTGCATGGTTAGTTATAACCTTTGCTGAAAACTTGAGTACTATTTAAGCATATATATAGATACAAGAACAAAAGAGTTGGTAAAAGTTTTTCTTTATCACTTTCAGTTTGTCAACTGAATTGCTTGAGGACAAGCAATGAGTTAAGGTTGGGGGAGTTGATACGTCTCCATCGTATCTACTTTTCCAAACACTTTTGCTCTTGTTTTGGCCCCTAATTTGCATGATTTGAATGGAAGTAACCCGGACTGACGCTGTTTTCAGCAGAACTACCATGGTGTTGTTTTTTGTGCAGAAATAAAAGTTCTTGGAATTGGATGAAACTTTTTGGAGATTTTTTATGGAATAAATAAAAAATACTGGAACCAAGACCCACTAGAGGGGGGCCACCCAGTGCCCACGAGGCACTAGGGCGCGCCACCCCCCCCCCCCCCCCAGGCGCGCCCTGGTGGCTCGTGGGGCCCACATGGCTCCGCTGACCCTAATCTCTGGATTATAAATTCACAATTCCAGAGAAAAAAAATAAGAGAGGAAGTTTTAGTGCGTTTCACGATACGGAGCCGCCGCCACCTCCTGTTCTTCATCGGGAGGCCAGATCTGGAGTCCGTTTGGGGCTCCGGAGAGGGGGATCTTCCGGCATCGTCATCACCAACCATCCTTCATCGCCAATTTCATGATGCTTACCATCGGGAGTGAGTAATTCCTTCGTAGGCTTGCTGGACAGTGATGAGTTGGATGAGATTTATCATGTAATCGAGTTAGTTTTGTTAGGGCTTGATCCCTAGTATCCACTATGTTCTGAGATTGATGTTGCTATGACTTTGCTATGCTTAATGCTTGTCACTAGGGCCCGATTGCCATGATTTTAGATCTGAACCCTTTATGTTTTCATGAATATATTTGTGTTCTTGATCCGATCTTGCAAGTTATATGCACCTGCTACGTGTTATGATCCGCATACCCCAAGGTGACAATAATTGGGATTCTTTCCGGTGATTGCCGTAGTTTGAGGAGTTCATGTATTCACTATGTGTTAATGCTTTGTTCCGGTTCTCTATTAAAAGGAGGCCTTAATATCCCTTAGTTTCCTTATGGACCTTGTTGCCACGGGAGGGTAGGACAAAAGATGTCATGCAAGTTCTTATCGCAAGCACGTATGACTATATACGGAATACATGCCTACATTACATTGATGAATTGGAGCTTGTTCTGTGTCGCCCTAGGTTATGACTGTTACATGATGAATGTTATCCAACATAATCACCGATCCAATGCCTACGAGCTTTTCACATTTTGTTCTTGCTAAGTTACTACTGTTGCTAATGCCGTCACAACTGCTATTACTACTGCTGCTACCGTTACCGCTACTGTTACTATTATCGCTACTGCTATCAAACTATCATACTATTGTGCTACTGATCACTCTGCTGCAGATATTTAGTCTCAGGTGTGGTTGAATTGACAACTCAACTGCTAATACTTGCAAATATTCTTTGGCTCCCCTTGTGTCGAATCAATAAATTTGGGTTGAATACTCTACCCTCAAAAACTGTTGCGATCCCCTATACTTGTGGGTTATCACAACTATCTGCTACGAAGGGACAAGGGGCCTGTCACGTCACCTATCTCCACAACCACACAGTTAGCCAACAATAATAACCTTCTGTCCAAAGTTGGCATACGATAGATGGTCAACTTCACCCAACGTCAAGAAGATTATCAACATAAACATGCAAAGAGGATATCAAATCCTAATATCAAACATCCTATTACACACTAGGGTTCATCCATACCCCGAGAACAACGGGTCTACTCACACATGGGAACAACAATCATCATGGCAATAGTAATGGAATACATGAATGGATGGATCAACTGATACACCGAAGGATCCACTAGGGTTCTTGATGTTGCAGATGATAAGGATGTGGATGATGGTGATGATGAAGATGGTCATGATTACTACGTTCCCCTTGCGGCGAGAGAAATCCCCTCCTTCTCCTCATTGATCCTCCCTCTGAATGGGCTCCGGAGGCTAGGGTTCTGCCTTCTGGATGAGTTTCTGGAGTCTCTCCATGTCCGATCCTTGATCCGATTCGACAGGGTAAAAATAGCTGATCCCCCAGAGGCGGTGGCACGCCAAACGACCGCTCATGCGAGCACGTGCGATCACATGGAACGTCGTCGTTCATTCTGAGAGCGCGACGACGGTTGTTTCCTTGCCCTTTTTCTTATGGAAAGTGTTTATCACTTTAATACGTTATTCCACTGCCATTTTTGGGGATTTTCTCCATAAAACGAATATTGCTCCAAAAGCCTTTACCTGAGGGATTATCAACAAAAAGAAGTGCGCGAACGCAGTAAAATTCCACAAAGCCCACAAAGTAGGCACAAAAATAACAGTAAAATGGTCTCATAATTTGGACTCATCAACTCCCCCAAGCTTAAAGATTTGCTTGTCCCTGAGCAAATACCGCAGCTTGTAATGAAGAGGTCATCTTGGTTATGAGTTGTCGATGAATCAAATGAATGGGTCCAAAGTAAATTTTTAGAATTTACATCATATGATCAATTACACCGTGCACCATTACATCCAAATTTCCATCAAATGAGTAAGACGGCTTCCACACCTTACTATCAATCATTAATGGGACAATTTTTAACTTTTAGTGATACTTTATCTCCTCTTTCAGCCAGGCAAGTCTTAGTGCTATACATCTTCCTTTTCATTGTTCTTCACTTCCCATTTTATTTCCTGAACTGCCAAGCCTGCCACATATCACTCAAAAATTTCTCTTCTTTTTTCAAGACGTGATATGAATGGCATGCTTAAACATCCAAGTTCAATCATACGGAATTATATAAGTTTTCTAAAATGTTTTGTTTTATGCACCAGAACTTGTACACCTTTCACACTTGGTTCACTGGTTTCAAGCGACCTTACCAAGCAATCACTAAATAAACTGAAATCGGTTCCAAAGCATCACGTCAAATTGTCAACATCTCATTCCCGGTTGATACTAAAGATGTGGAAGGCTTATAATCATCATCTAAAAGTAAAGATGCAAAGCACACAAAGATGCATAATCATACTAAGTAAATTCACCAAGATCATAATAGACTATTCATCAAACCATCCATGACTCAATGGATAAGACTCTTCCCTCTTCACCCAAAAGGTATGATAGTACTTTTATTACTCGAACTAAAGCTCAACGGAAAATAATAATAATAAGGGAAATGATAAAGGGCTTCAAAATCCCCCCAAGCTTAGCAAGCTAAGCCGGTTGGATTCTTTTAGTCTCCTTTTTGTTGGTACCGGTGTTCTCTTCTGAAGGTGGAGCGGTGACACTAGTGAGAGCATCAATCATGAGATTATTGGCAACCTCCAAATCCACGATGCGAGAACGATACATGCGAAGGGTTGCATCCTGGTTGGCGATGATCCATAAGCTTGTGTCAAGAGCCTCACGGGTCTTGACAGCCAAGGCAACCTCCATCTCCCTGATCTCATCAGTCATAGACTTAGTCTCAACTACAAAATTATTGACAAGTACCTAGGGTGGAGTTGGTTGCACCGGGGCGGTGTTACGCCTTTTCCTAGGAGGTCCATGATACGTCTCCAACGTATCTATAATTGTTGATTGTTCCATGCTGTTATATTATCAATCTTGGATGTTTTTATATTCATTTACAGCAATTATATATCATTTTTTGGGACTAACCTATTAACTTAGTGCCCGGTGCCAGTTGCTGTTTTCTGCCCTGTTTTTGTTTTACACAAAATCAATACCAAATGAAGTCCAAATGCCACGAAACATTTTGGAGATTTTTTTCTGGACAAGATAAACACTAGAAGCTTCGGGAGGAGGCCAGAAGCCCCAGGGGGTGCCCACGAGGCACCAGGGCACGCCTGGGGGGGCAGGCGCGCCCTGGTACCTCGTGGGGCCCATAGAGCTCCGTTTGACCTAATTCTTCCACTATAAATTCAGAAAAAATCAGAAACCCTCAGGGGAGTCCACGAAATACTTTTTCCGCCACCGCAAGTTTCTATTCTCGAGAGGTCCCATCTAGAGGCCTTCTCCGGTACTCCGCCGGAGGGGGAATCGATCACGGAGGGGCTCTACATCAACCTTGCTGCCATTCCGATGATGCGTGAGTAGTTTACCACAGACCTTTGGGTCCATAGTTAGTAGCTAGATGGCTTCTTCTCTCTTTTTGATCTTCAATACATTGTTCTCCTCGATGTTCTCGGAGTTCTATCCGATGTAATCACTTTTTGCGGTGTGTTTGTTGGGATCCGATGAATTGTGAGTTTATGATCAGATTATCCATGAATATTATTTGAGTCTTCTCTGATATCTTTTATACATGATTATTATAGCCTCATATTTCTTCTCCGATATATTGATTTGGTTTGGCCAACTAGATTGATTTATCTTGCCATGGGAAGAGGTGCTTTGTAATGGGTTCGATCTTGCGGTGCTCAATCCCAGTGACAGAAAGGAACATGACACGTATGTATCGTTGCTATTAAGGGTAAAAAGATGGGGTTTATTCATGCGTGAGTTTATCTTGTCTACATCATGTCATCGTTCTTAAGGCGTTACTCCGTTCTTTATGGATTTAATACACTAGATGCATGCTGGATAGCGGTCGATGTGTGGAGTAATAGTAGTAGATGCAAGCAGGAGTCGGTCTACTTGTCTCGGACGTGATGCCTATATACATAATCATTGCCTTGGATATCATCATGATTATTTGCTTTTCTATCAATTACCCAACAGTAATTTGTCTACCCACCGTATGCTATTTTCTTGAGAGAAGCCTCTAGTGAAAACTATGGCCCCCGGGTCTATCTAAATCATATTACTAAAACCCTAAAAATATTGCTGCACTTTTCTTTTATTTATTTTATTTTGTATTTTTGTTTCAATCTATCTATCTATCACATACAATTTAATCTTGCAATTTACCGCCGAGGGATTGACAACCCCTTGTTTGCGTTGGGTGCAAGGATTTGTTGTCTGTGTGCAGGTGCTGGTAACGAGGTGCTGTGTGATTCTCCTAGTGGTTCGATAACCTTGGTTTCATAACTGAGGGAAATACTTATCTCTAGTGTGCTGCATCATCCCTTCCTCTTCGGGGAAAATACCAACGCAAGCTACAAGTAGCAGGAAGAATTTCTGGCGCCGTTGCTGGGGAGATATCATCAACATCTATCAAGTACCTTTGCATAAACTCTCATATCCTTGCATTTATTTTATTTGCCTCTCGTTTTCATCTCCCCCACTTCTAAAACATTTTTACAAAAATACAAAAATATTTTTCGTTTGCTTTTTTCTTGTTTGCTTGCTTGTTATCTTGTTTGCGTAGTCACGATGTCTCAAGAAAATACAAAATTGTGTGATTTTTCCAATACTAATAATAATGATTTTATTAGTACTCTGATTGCTCCTCCCGCCGCTAGTGCGGAGACTTGTTATATTAATGTTGCTTTGTTAAATCTTGTCATGAAAGATCAATTTTCTGGTAGTCCTAATGAAGATGCTTCATCCCATCTTAACACTTTCGTAGAATTGTGTGATATGCAAAAGAAAAAAGATGTGGATAATGATATTGTGAAATTAAAATTATTCCCATTTTCATTGCGGGATCGTGCAAAAATTTGGTTTTCATCTTTACCACGAAATAGTATCGATTCTTGGGATAGGTGTAAAGATGCCTTTATAACTAAGTATTTTCCTCCCGCGAAAATTATTTCACTTAGAAATCAAATTATGAATTTTAAGCAACTTGATCATGAGCATGTTGCCCAATCTTGGGAGACGATGAAATTAATGATAAGAAATTGCCCTACTCATGGTTTTAATTTATGGATGATCATACAAAAAATTTATGCGGGATTGAATTTTGTTTCTAGAAATCTTTTAGATTCTGCCACGGGTGGTACCTTTATGGAAATTACTTTGGGAGAAGCTACTAAATTGCTTGATAATATTATGGCAAATTATTCACAATGGCATACTGAAAAAGTTCCTACTAGTAAAAAAGTGAATTTTATTGAAGAAATTAATACTTTGAGTGATAAAGTTGATGCGCTTATGAAATTGGTTGCTAGAAAAAATGCTCCTATTGATTCTAATGATGTGCCTTTGTCCACTTTGATTGAGCAAAATAATAATCCCGTAGATGTGAATTTTGTCTCGCGAAACAATTTTAATAATGGTTATTGAGGCAATTTCAATGCTAGACCGTTTCCTGGAAATTCCTCTATAATTATGGCAATCCCTATGGTAATTCTTATAATAATAATAATAGGATGCCCTCTGATCTTGAAAGTAATATTAAAGAATTTATTAATGCTCAAAAAGTTTTCAACACTATGGTAGAAGAAAAATTGAGTAAACTTGATGATATGTCTAGGAGCATTGATAGAATTATTCATGATGTGGAAAATCTCAAGACTAAAATTTTGCCACCCAAAATTGATATTAATGAATCAATTAAAGCTTTATATGTTTCCATGGATGAGAGTAAGAAAAGAACCACCATGCTAAAAGCTAAACGAGAATTTTTAGAAAAAGTGATTCCTCCTGGTTTTTATCGTAGTAATGATGAGGATATTAAAATGATTGGTGTTTCATCTATTGATTCTTTGTTTAGAAAAATAAAACTTGATGAAAAGGGGACTCAAGAAGAGTCAACTTTAGCTATTAGACGTTCGCATAATTCGGAGGGTGAAGATCTTGATGAAAAAATTGCTAAAAGTGGGTTTGGAGAGGTAAAAACTTTAAATAGCGATGTGCCCACTCTCTTGGATTACAAAGATTTTAATTATGATAACTGTTCTTTGATTGAGTGTATATCTTTGTTACAATCCATGTTAAATTCACCCAACGCTTATTAGCAAAACAAGGCTTTTACTAAACACATTGTAGAAGCAATGATGAAAGCGATAGAAGAAAAGCTAGAACTAGATATTTCAATCCCTAGAAAATTATATGATGAATGGGAACCCACCATTAAATTTAAAATTTAAAATTATGAGTGCAATGCTTTATGTGATTTGGGTGCTAGCGTTTCCACAATTCCAAAATCTTTATGTCATGTGCTAGGTTTCACCAATATAGATGAATGTTCTCTTAATTTGCATCTTGCGGATTCTACTATTAAAAAACCAATGGGTAGAATTAATAATGTTCTTATTCTTGCAAATAAAAATTATTTGCCCATTGATTTTATTGTTCTTGATATTGAATGCAATTCTTCTTGCCCCATAATACTTGGTAGACCGTTCTTGCGAACTATAGGTGCCGTTATTGATATGAAAGAAGGGAATATAAAATTTCAATTTCCATTAAAGAAGGGTATGGAGCATTTCCCTAGGAAAATAATTAAATCACCATATGAATCAATTATGAGGGCCACTTATGGAATCAACTTGAAAGATGACAATACTTGAAATTATGCATTATGCCTAGCTAGGGGCATAAAACAATAGCGCTTGTTGGGAGGCAACCCAATAAATAAAATATATTTTTTATATTATTGTGTGTTTTCACAATTATGCTACTGTTATGATTGTGTTTTTGTGTTTTTAATTAGTGTTTGTGCCAAGTAAAACCTTTAGGATGATTTGGAAGATAGTATAATTGATGCTGTTTGGAAAACAGAAAGTTTTGCGTCCAGTGCCCGAATTTGGTTTCTGTACTGGAGCGTAAAAAAATCAGAAATTTTTACACAGTATTGGTATATGAATTCCCCATGTTTTCCTAATTTTTTAGAATTGTTGGAGTTATAGAAGTATGACTTTTAAATATATTGCTACAGACTGTTCTGTTTTTGACAGATTCTGTTTTTGATGTGTTGCTTGCTTGTTTTGATGAATCTATGGATTGTATCGGGGGGTATAAGCCATGGTGAAGTTAGAGTACAATAGATATAATGCAAAAATAAAATATGAACGGGTTTGCAACAGTACTTAAAGTAGTGATTTATTTTGTTATACTAACGGATCTCACGAAGGTTTTGTTGAATTTTGTGTGATTGAAGTTTTCAAGTTTTGGGTGAGATCACGATGGATGAAGGAATAAGGAGTAGTAAGAGCCTAAGCTTGGGGATTCCCGAGGCACCCCAAGGTAATATTCTAGGAAGACTCAAGCGTCTAAGCTTGGGGATGCCACGGAAGGCATCCCCTCTTTCTTCTACCAACCATCGGTAATTTTACTTGGAGTTATATTTTTATTCATCACATGATATGTGTTTTGCTTGGAGCGTCTTGTATTATATGAGTCTTTGCTTTGTTTCATTTTTAGTTTGTCACAATCATCCTTGCTGAACACACCTATCTTGAGAGAGCCACACGTTCATCATCATTTGTTAGAATACTCTATGTGCTTCACTTAAATTTTTTGAGCTAGGCAGTTGCTCTAGTGCTTCACTTAAATCTTTTTGAGCACGGTGGTGGTTATATTTTCAAGAAATAAACTCTCATGCTTCACTTATATTATTTTGAGAGTTGATTAAAATTTTGAAGAAATAAACTCTCATGCTTCACTTATATTATTTTGAGAGTTGATAAGATTAAAAATTTGAAGAAATGAATTCTCATGCTTCACTTATATTATTTTGAGAATTGATAAGATTAAAATTTTGAAGAAATATTTGCACTCTCATGCTTCACTTAAATCTTTTTGAGAGTTGATAATAGTAATTGTAATTTGCACGATATATGAATTTGGTCCCAAAGTGATGAATATTCAAGAGGGATATAATAAAAACTTTCATATAGATCATTGGATATGATAAGTGTGATTCCTTGCAACAGTTTTGCGATATGGAGATAATAATATGTGAGTCATGTTAGTGAGTAATTGTGATTTAGTAAGAATATTAGTGTTAAGGTTTGTGATTCCCTATGCATGCACGTTAAGTCAATAGTTATGCAACGAAATTATATCCTACTTATGGTGCATTATTCGGTGTTAGTTATATTCAATGCATGTTTATGACCGTTTTCGTTTTTTGGTTGGTTGCTTCTCAATCTATTTGCTAGCATTCATTTGTACTAAGCGGAAATACTGCTTGTGCATCCAAAATCCTTAAACCCCAGTTGTGCCAAATAAGTCCACTATATCTACCTATATGCGGTATTTCAATGCCGTTGCAAGTAAATTTGCGTGTGCCAACTCTAATTTTCAAAATAATTTTACGTTCTGTGTGCCCGTACCGCTCATGAAGTGGCAGGGGGTGGCCATTATTTTCCATGCTAGGTGTGTTATTCTCACGATGAGTGTTTATTCACTTGTCATTGCACGAGAGGGTGGTTGGTAATAGGGATGCCCAGTCTCACAATGATATCAAAAATTAAAAACAACAAAATTCCTTGGAAAGTGTTGGTATGGAGGGAACCCATGGATACGGCTAGCCATGGATAGTGAAAGAAAGGTGGAAAGGAAATAAACTTTACTTTCTCTTTGGGAACCGCCTATGATGTGTCTAGCATGGAAAATATTGGGAATTTTCGGTCGTTTTCATTGACAGGAAAAGCATTGCTCTCAAAATACTTTTATCTCTTAAATTTTAGCTTTGAGCTCTGGCACATTTGACAAATCTCTGCTTCCCTCTGCGAAGGGCCTATCTATTTACTTTTATGCAATTTTTATTTTTATTTGAGTCTCCATCTTCTCTTATAAAGCACCAACTAGAGAGCACTATTGTCATACTTGTGCATTGTGTGTAGCTAATATTTGAGTGTGTTTCATGAATGGATCAATGATTGAGCATAATGGGCAAGGGATAACTTTCTTTAGCGTTGATATTTTGAAAGACATGGTTGCTTGTTTGCATGCTTGAGTATTTATATCTTCATGTCAAATTATAGACTATTGCTTTGAATCATTCAAGTCCAATGTCCATGTTACAAAAGAAAAGAATATATGATGAATATGATAGGCAGCATTCCACATCAAAAATTCTGTTTTTATCATTTAACTACTCGAGGACGAGCAGGAATTAAGCTTGGGGATGCTGATACGTCTCCAACGTATCTATAATTTTTGATTGTTCCATGCTGTTATATTATCAATCTTGGATGTTTTTATATTCATTTACAGCAATTATATATCATTTTTTGGGACTAACCTATTAACTTAGTGCCCAGTGCCAGTTGTTGTTTTCTGCCCTGTTTTTGTTTTACAAAAAATCAATACCAAATGAAGTCCAAATGCCATGAAACTCTTTGGAGACTTTTTTCTGGACAAGATAAACACTAGAAGCTTCGGGAGGCGGCCAGAAGCCCCAAGGGGTGCCCACGAGGCACCAGGGCACGCCTGGGGGGGCAGGCATGCCCTGGTACCTCATGGGGCCCACAGAGCTCCGTTTGACCTAATTCTTCCACAATAAATTCAGAAAAAATCAGAAACGCTCAGGGGAGTCCACGAAATACTTTTTCCGCCGCCGCAAGTTTCTGTTCTCGAGAGATCCCATCTGGAGGCCTTCTTCGGTAATCCGCCGGAGGGTGAATCGATCACGGAGGGGCTCTACATCAACCTTGTTACCCTTCCGATGCTGCGTGATTAGTTTACCACAGACCTTCGGGTCCATAGTTAATAGCTAGATGGCTTCTTCTCTCTTTTTGATCTTCAATACAATGTTCTCCTCGATGTTCTTGGAGTTCTATCCGATGTAATCACTTTTTGCGGTGTGTTTGTTGGGATCCGATGAATTGTGAGTTTATGATCAGATTATCCATGAATATTATTTGAGTCTTCTCTGATCTCTTTTATGCATGATTATTATAGCCTCGTATTTCTTCTCCGATCTATTGATTTGGTTTGGCCAACTAGATTGATTTATCTTGCCATGGGAAGAGGTGCTTTGTAATGGGTTCAATCTTGCAGTGCTCAATCCCAGTGATAGAAAGGGACATGACACGTATGTATCGTGGCTATTAAGGGTAAAAAGATGGGGTTTTTTCATGCGTGAGTTTATCTTTTCTACATCATGTCATCGTTCTTAAGGCGTTACTCCATTCTTTATGGACTTAATACACTAGATGCATGCTGGATAGCGGTCGATGTGTGGAGTGATAGTAGTAGATGCAGGCAGGAGTCGGTCTACTTGTCTCGGACGTGATGCCTATATACATGATCATTGCCTTGGATATCGTCATGATTATTTGCTTTTCTATCAATTGCCCAACAGTAATTTGTCTACCCACCGTATGCTATTTTCTTGAGAGAAGCCTCTAGTGAAAACTATGGCCCCCGGGTCTATCTAAATCATATTACTAAAACCCTAAAAATATTGCTGCACTTTTCTTTTATTTATTTTATTTTGTATTTTTGTTTCAATCTATCTATCTATCACATACAATTTAATCTTGCAATTTACCGCCGAGGGATTGACAACCCCTCGTTTGCATTGGGTGCAAGGATTTGTTGTTTGTGTGCAGGTGCTGCTAACGAGGTGTTGTGTGATTCTCCTACTGGTTTGATAACCTTGGTTTCATAACTGAGGGAAATACTTATCTCTACTGTGCTGCATCATCCCTTCCTCTTCGGGGAAAATACCAACGCAAGCTACAAGTAGCAGTCCAACTTGCATGCGGGTGCCAATGGTATGCATCTCACGCGCCCTTGGATCAATCTTGACGGATTCTTCCAGCGGATCATGGATAGTGCAGTTACTAAAGCCGCACTTTCCCATGACAGCGGGAGTCTCCCTAACAAAATCGATCTTGTCCTTGTTGATGATGATCTTGATGGCGTTGCTGGGGATGGCCGCCGGTTTCTTGACCTTCTCTTGAGCCTCCTCTTCTTCTCCTTCATATGGGGGCTCCTCCGGATCTTCCTCGGAAGAGGTCCAATTGCGACAGCGACGGAGCCTCTCCCTTATGCTTGGCGGAGAATAGCCCTCCTGCTCCAAGTCCTCCTCCTCCTGCGGAGAGGTTTGCCTCTCATCCCACGAACGAGCCATGTCTACCTACAACTCAAAACTCAAGAGGACTTTGCCTTGATTGGTTGATTAGTTTTGATAGAGGAGGGAACAATAATTCTGTATATAAGAGGCTAAGGACGCAGGTTTTGATGAGATAAGGAGGTTAGAAAGTAAAGGAAACAAACTAAATAAGATCAGGCAAAATTTTGTTAGAATCCGGAAAGAAATCATGATCGACGGCCTTCCAAACGGCCGCGGCCGATCGTTTGAGCGGTTGTTTGACCTTCCTCCACCAAGCTCTTTATGGTCATAAAGGCAGGCGCATCGATTGTTCAGGCGTCCGTCTGATACCCCTTTTCTCCTGCGAGACAAAAACGATTTTTTTTATATTTTTTTTCCAAAGAGGACGCAATTTCCCTCCGCGGAACAGATTCTAAGACGGCCTTCCAAACGCTGCGAGCGATCATTTGAGCGGTCGTTTGCTCCTTTTTCCTGCGCGCTCAAACAAACAGGATCAAAGACGGTGCTTCAAACGACCGTAGGCGATCGTTTTTGCGCCCGTTTGACTACAAAAAATATATAATTATATACAGAATAATACAACGAAGACAACTTTGACGAGAGCTTAAGGAAAAAGAGAGAACTTTCCTGTGTTCCCTAGTGCTCTCCACTCTCTGTGTTTTGCGAATATCTTCGTCCCAGGCTTCTTTGCTCTTAGGGGTTGAAGAAGTGGTGACATCTTCTGCAACTTACCGGGGTGCAAAGAGTTGTTATAATAAAATAAATCACTTTCTTCCCTTACCCTCAGTTTTGTGAATGATTCCTCTAAACCGACGATGGGTGGTCCTGTATCTCCAAAGGTACGAGTTGTAGCCCGATCCAAAGCCACGACCGTTCCGAAGGGGATACATACACTTTTTGGATTGTATTGATGCTCCTCCTCTATCAGGGAGATGTTGGTCAACACTTCTCCTATCTTTTCGTGGTCTAAAATTTCACTGTCAAATTCCTGAAAAAGAAGAGACCACCTCACCCAACGAGGTTTAGTTTCTTTAATATCCAATACCTCTTTCATTGCCTGGCGGTTAGTATAGAATATAACTTTTGTATCAGTGATATAAGGTCTAAACTTCTCACAAGCAAAGATCACTGCATAGAGTTCTCTGTCATTCTTAGCATAATTTCTTTGGGCATCAATGAGGGTGTGGCTTGCAAAGTAAATAACATTAAACTTCTCACCTACTTGCTGGCCCAAAACCGCACTTACTGCCTTATCATCTGCTTCGCATATGACCTCAAAAGGTATATCCCAGTTTGGAGGTGTAATGACAGGAGCATTAAGTAGAGAATGCTTCAGTTTTTCAAAGGCACTCTTACACTCGTCATTGAACGTGAAGGGAACATCTTTCTGCAAAAGGTTAGTCAAGGGTTTCGAAATACTGGAGAAATTCTTAATAAAGCGCCTATAGAAACCTGCATGCCCAAGAAAACTCCTTATCCCCTTTACATCACGGGGATAAGGGAGTTTTTCTATGGCATCTATCTTCGCTTTATCAACCTCTATACCCTTACCAGATATTTTGTGCCCCAAAACAATACCTTCGTTGACCATAAAATGGCATTTCTCCCAATTCAAGACAAGATTAGTGTCCTCAAACCTCTGCAAAACTTTATCAAGATTCCGAAGACAATCATCAAAAGAAGTTCCATAGACTGAAAAGTCATCCATGAAGACTTCCATGATTTCTTCAACGAAATCAGCAAATATGGCATTCATGCACCTTTGAAATGTAGCTGGTGCATTGCATAGGCCAAAAGGCATACGACGGTAAGAGTACATACCAAAAGGGCAGGTGAATGTTGTCTTCTCTTGGTCCTCTGGATGCACGGCGATTTGTGAGAACCCTGAATATCCATCCAAATAGCAAAAATGGGTATGCTTCACCAACCTTTCAAGCATTTGATGAATGGTAATGGGTAATGATCCTTACGAGTCTCCTTATTCAGCTTCCTGAAGTGAAATCTCTACAAAGACTTATATTTAGGAACGGAGGGAGTAGTAGGGATTAGTTCGTTGTGTTTATTAGGAACTAGTGTAAATACTCCCTTTTTGGGCATACAATGAACCGGGCTTACCCATTTGCTTTCAAAAACTGGACATATAATACATGCATCAAGTAGATGAATAATTTCTTTTCTTACCACTTCCTTCATTTCGGGATTCAGCTTCCGCTGATACTCACGGACTGGTTTAGCTCCCTCCTCCATGAATATACGATGAGTGCATATAGATGGGTTGATGCCTTTTAAGTCATCCATTGAATACCCAAATGCTTTTCTATGTTTCCTCAAGGCATTCATTAATCTCTCTTTCTCATCATCTGAAAGATTAGCACTAATAATAACAGGGTATCTATTTGTTTCATCTAAAAACTCATACCTTAACTCTTTTGGTAGAGGTTTTAGTTCAAGTGGTGGTGATTCTTCATCTCCTTTCTTCTCAAGTATTTCATATTGTGCACTAAATACCGGATCATGAACCGGTGTTTCATTCAAGTGATTATCTATTTCTTCCTTAGCTGGGTCCTTGATACGTCTCCAACATATCTATAATTTTTTATTGTTCCATGCTGTTATATTATCAATCTTGGATGTTTTTATATACATTTATAGCAATTATATATCATTTTTGGAGACTAACCTATTAACTTAGTGCCCAGTGCCAGTTGCTGTTTTCTGCCCTATTTTTGTTTTACGGAATATCAATACCAAACGAAGTCCAAATGCCACGAAACTTTTTGGAGATTTTTTTTCTGGACATATACAACACTAGAAGCTTCGGGAGGAGGCCAGAAGCCCCAGGGGGTGCCCACGAGGCACCAGGGTGCCCCTGGGGGGGCAAGCGCGCCCTGGTACCTCGTGGGACCCACAGAGCTCCGTTTGACCTAATTCCACCACTATAAATTCCCAAATAATCAGAAACCCTCAGGGGAGTCCACGAAATATTTTTTCCGCCGCCGCAAGTTTCTGTTCTCGAGGGATCCCATCTGGAGGCCTTTTCAGGCACTCCACCAGAGGGGGAATCGATCACGGAGGGGCTCTACATCAACCTTGCTACCCTTCCGATGATGCGTGAGTAGTTTACCACAGACCTTCGGGTCCATAGGCAGTAGCTAGATGGCTTCTTCTCTCTTTTTGATCTTCAATACAATGTTCTCCTCGATGTTCTTGGAGTTCTATCCGATGTAATCACTTTTTGCGGTGTGTTTGTTGGGATCCGATGAATTGTGAGTTTATGATCAGATTATCCATGAATATATTTGAGTCTTTGCTGCACTCTTTTATGCATGATTATTATAGCCTCGTATTTCTTCTCCGATCTATTGATTTGGTTTGGCCAACTAGATTGATTTATCTTGCCATGGGAAGAGGTGCTTTGTAATGGGTTTGATCTTACGGTGCTCAATCCCAGTGATAGAAAGGGACATGACACGTATGTATCGTTGCTATTAAGGGTAAAAAGATGGGGTTTATTCATACGTGAGTTTATCTTGTCTACATCATGTCATCGTTCTTAAGGCGTTACTCCGTTCTTTATGGACTTAATACACTAGATGCATGCTGGATAGCGGTCGATGTGTGGAGTAATAGTAGTAGATGCAGGCAGGAGTCGGTCTACTTGTATTGCACGTGATGCCTATATACATGATCATTGCCTTGGATATCGTCATGATTATTTGCTTTTCTATCAATTACCCAACAGTAATTTGTCTACCCACCGTATGCTATTTTCTCGAGAGAAGCCTCTAGTGAAAACTATGGCCCCCGGGTCTATCTAAATCATATACTAAAACCCTAAAAATACTTGCTGCAATTTTATCTTATTTATTTTATTTTGTATTTTTGTTTCAATCTATCTATCTATCATATACAATTTAATCTTGCAACTTACCGCCGAGGGATTGACAACCCCTTGATTGCGTTGGGTGCAAGGATTTCTTGTTTGTGTGCAGGTGCTGCTAACGAGGTGTTGTGTGATTCTCCTACTGGATTGATAACCTTGGTTTCATAACTGAGGGAAATACTTACTCTACTGTGCTGCATCATCCCTTCCTCTTCGGGGAAATACCAACGCAGGCTACAAGTAGCAGGAAGAATTTCTGGCGCCGTTGCCGGGGAGACATCATCAACATCGATCAAGTACCTTCGCATAAACTCTCATCTCCTTGCATTTACTTTATTTGCATTTGCCTCTCGTTTTCATCTCCCCCCACTTCTAAAAAGTTTTTACAAAAATACAAAAATATTTTCCGTTTGCCTTTTGCGTGTTTTCTTTTTGTTTGCTTGAAGATTGTTATCATGAGTGACTTTGGCATGGCAGAAACTGATGATGGTAGAACTCCTAAAATTGAAAGTTCTACCAATCTTGATGCTAAAACTTTTGTGTTGGGACATGGGAATGTTATAGGGAAAAGTGTCATCCAAGAATTCTTTAATTGCATTGGGACTTTGGCTTTTGATGATGCTCCTATACTTAAAGAAACTAAGAATTATGCCGATGCTATTTCCGCACTTGTTCTTAAACTTGAAAGAAAATTTATTTGCACCCATCCTACTCTGCAAAGATTGTTTTATGAGTTACCGGTTATAAAAGATCCTAGAGCGAAGAAAATAGCCACTCTTGTTCTCATGAATGAATTTGATCACATAGTGCGAGAAGCTAGGGAGATCTTTGATTTTTATGGTATGAACCATGAAAAACCGGTAATAGATAAGATCCTTTATAATAATGATTACTTGTTGAGATATTTGTTCTGCAATGACCACATCTTTGATGAAAATATTAAAAAGGAAGTTCCTCCTTTGAATATAATCCAACAAGTTTTCAATAGTGTTAATAGACAATACTATTGGATTGTAGCCGGTAATCAAGAGGGATTTACGGATGGACAACTTGCTAATGCTAAAATTTCTATGGATGATGTGTTTCATATTACCTTTGAAAAACCCTCTGATAAAATTACATCTTTGGATAAGCAGAATAAAGATGACAATACTTGAAATTATGCATTATGCCTAGCTAGGGGCATAAAACAATAGCGCTTGTTGGGAGGCAACCCAATGAATAAAATAAATTTTTATTATTTGTTTCTGTTATTGTGAGTTTTCATGTTTATGCTACCGTTATGATTGTGTTTTTGTGTTTTTAATTAGTGTTTGTGCCAAGTAAAGCCTTTAGGATGATTTGGAAGATAGTATAATTGATGCTGTTTGGAAAACAGAAAGTTTTGCGTCCAGTGCTGGAATTTTGTTTATGTACTGGAGCATAAAAAACTGATATTTTTACACAGTATTGGTATATGAATTTCCCACGTTGTCCAAATTTTTCAGAATTTTGGAGTTACAGAAGTATGGCTTTTAAATAGATTGCTACAGACTGTTCTGTTTTTGACAGATTTTGTTTTTGATGTGTTGCTTGCTTGTTTTGATGAAACTATGGATTGTATCGGGGGGTATAAGCCATGGGGAAGTTAGAATACAGTAGGTATAATGCAAAAATAAAATATGAATGGGTTTGCAATAGTACTTAAAGTGGTGATTTATTTTGTTATACTAACGGATCTCACGAAGGTTTTGTTGAGTTTTGTGTGATTGAAGTTTTCAAGTTTTGGGTGAGATCACGATGGACGAAGGAATAAGGAGTGGCAAGAGCCTAAACTTGGGGATGCCCATGGCACCCCAAGTTAATATTCAAGGAAGACTCAAGCGTCTAAGCTTGGGGATGCCCCGGAAGGCATCCCCTCTTTCTTCTACCAACCATCGGTAATTTTACTTGGAGCTATATTTTTATTCGTCACATGATATGTGTTTTGCTTGGAGCGTCATGTATTATATGAGTCTTTGCTTTGTTTGCTTTTTAGTTTGTCACAATCATCCTTGCTGAACACACCTATTTTGAGAGAGCCACACGTTCATCATAATTTGGTAGAATACTCTATGTGCTTCACTTATATTTTTTGAGATAGGCAGTTGCTCTAGTGCTTCACTTAAATCTTTTTGAGCACGGCGGTGGCTAAATTTTGAAGAAATAAACTCTCATGCTTCACTTATATTATTTTGAGAGTTGATAAGATGAAGATTTTGAAGAAATATTTTGCACTCTCATGCTTCACTTATATCTTTTTGAGAGTTGATAATAGTAACGGTAATTTGCACAAGATATGAATTTGGTCCCAAAGTGATGAATATTCAAGAGGGATATAATAAAAACTTTCATATAAATCATTGGATATGATAAGTGTGATTCCTTGCAATAGTTTTGCGATATGGAAATGATAATATGTGAGTCATGTTAGTGAGTAATTGTGATTTAGTAAGAATATTAGTGTTAAGGTTTGTGATTCCCTATGCATGCACATTAAGTCAATAGTTATGCAAAGAAATTATATCCTACTTATGTTGCATTATTCGCAGTTAGTTATGTTCAATGCATGTTTATGACCGTTTTCGCTTTTTGGTTGGTTGTTTCTCACTCTTTTGCTAGCCTTCATTTGTACTAAGCGGAAATACTGCTTGTGCATCCAAAATCCTTAAACCCAAGTTGTGCCAAATGAGTCCACTATATCTACTTATATGCGGTATTTCAATGCCGTTCCTAGTAAATTTGCGTGTGCCAACTCTAATTTTCAAAATAATTTTTCTGTTTTGTGTGCCCGTACCGCTCATGAAGCGGCAGGGGGTGGCCAATATTTACCATGCTAGGTGTGTTATTCTCACGATGAGTGTTTATTCACTTGTCATTGCACGAGAGAGTGGCTGGTAATAGGGATGCCCAGTCCCACAATGAAATCAAAATTAATACCAATAAAATTCCTTTGAAAGTGATCGTATGGAGGGCACCCGTGGATACGGCTAGCCATGGATTGTGAAAGAATGGTGGAAAGGAAATAAACTTTACTTTCTGTTTGGGAACCGCCTATGATGTGTCTAGCATGGAAAATATTGGGAATTCTCGGTCGTTTTCGTTGACAGGAAAAGCATGCCTCTCAAAATATTTTTATCTCTCTAATTTAAGCTTTGAGCTCTGCCACATTTGACAAATCTCTGCTTCCCTCTGCGAAGGGCCTATCTATTTACTTTTATGCATTTTTTATTTTCTTGAGTCTCCATCTTCTTTTATAAAGCACCAACTAGAGAGCACTATTGTCATACTTGTGCATTGTGTGTAGCTAATATTTGAGTGTGTTTCATGAATGGATCAATGATTGAGCATAATGGGCTAGGGATAACTTTGTTTAGCGTTGATATTTTGAAAGACATGGTTGCTTGTTAATATGCTTGAGTATTTATATCTTCATGTCAAACTATAGACTATTGCTTTGAATCATTCAAGTCCAATGTCCATGCTACAAAAGAAAAGAATATATGATGAATATGATAGGCAGCATTCCACATCAAAAATTTTGTTTTTATCATTTACCTACTCGAGGAAGAGCAGGAATTAAGCTTGGCGATGCTGATACGTCTCCAACGTATCTATATTTTTTTATTGTTCCATGCTGTTATATTATCAATCTTGGATGTTTTTATATACATTTACAGCAATTATATATCATTTTTGGAGACTAACCTATTAACTTAGTGCCCAGTGCCAGTTGTTGTTTTCTGCCCTGTTTTTGTTTTACAGAATATTAATACCAAACGAAGTCCAAATGCCACGAAACTTTTTGGAGATTTTTTTCTGGACATATACAACACTAGAAGCTTTGGGAGGAGGTCAGAAGCCCCAGGGGGTGCCCACAAGGCACCAGGGCGCGCCTGGGGGGGGCAGGCGCGCCCTGGTACCTCATGGGGCCCACAGAGCTCTGTTTGACCTAATTCCACCACTATAAATTCTCAAAAAAATCAGACACCCTCAGGGGAGTCCACGAAATACTTTTTCCACCGCCGCAAGTTTCTATTCTCGAGAGATCCCATCTGGAGGCCTTTTCCGGCACTCCACCGGAGGGGGAATCGATCACGGAGGGGCTCTACATCAACCTTGCTGCCCTTCCGATGATGCGTGAGTAATTTACCACAGACCTTCGAGTCCATAGTTAGTAGCTAGATGGCTTCTTCTCTCTTTTTGATCTTCAATACAATGTTCTCCTCGATGTTCTTGGAGTTCTATCCGATGTAATCACTTTTTGCGGTGTGTTTGTTGGGATCCGATGAATTGTGAGTTTATGATCAGATTATCCATGAATATATTTGAGTCTTTGCTGCACTCTTTTATGCATGATTATTATAGCCTCGTATTTCTTCTCTGATCTATTGATTTGGTTTGGCCAACTAGATTGATTTATCTTGCCATGGGAAGAGGTGCTTTGTAATGGGTTCGATCTTGCGGTGCTCAATCCCAGTGACAGAAAGGGACAAGACACGTATGTATCATTGCTATTAAGGGTAAAAAGATGGGATTTATTCATACGTGAGTTTATCTTGTCTACATCATGTCATCGTTCTTAAGGCGTTACTCCGTTCTTTATGGACTTAATACACTAGATGCATGCTGGATATCGGTCGATGTGTGGAGTAATAGTAGTAGATGCAGGCAGGAGTTGGTCTACTTGTATTAGACGTGATGCCTATATACTTGATCATTGCCTTGGATATCGTCATGATTATTTTCTTTTCTATCAATTGCCCAACAGTAATTTCTCTACCCACCGTATGCTATTTTCTCGAGAGAAGCCTCTAGTGAAAACTATGGCCCCCAGGTCTAACTAAATCATATACTAAACCCTAAAAATACTTGCTGCAATTTTATCTTATTTATTTTATTTTGTATTTTTGTTTCAATCTATCTATCTATCATATACAATTTAATCTTGCAACTTACCACCTAGGGATTGACAACCCCTTGATTGCGTTGGGTGCAAGGATTTGTTGTTTGTGTGCAGGTGCTGCTAACGAGGTGTTGTGTGATTCCCCTACTGGATTGATAACCTTGGTTTCATAACTAAGGGAAATACTTACTCTACTGTGCTGCATCATCCCTTCCTCTTCGGGGAAATACCAACGCAAGCTACAAGTAGCAGTCCTCTGGATCTTTCTCGTATTCAGTTAAACTTCTTTCTAGATCATCTTTTGGGGTTCCGAAGTAGATTGCTGCTAATTGAGCTATGGTCTTCTCTTCATTGCTGTCATACTCGTGTGGTTGGGGTGATTCTTGAATCTAGAAAAATGAAATTCTCTCACCTCTTCACCATATTTAAGCGAGACAACTTCCCTCTTACAATCAATGCTTGCACCTGCAGTGTTAAGGAATGGTCTTCCAAATATTATGGGACAAAAATCATCTTCAGGGATTTCCATTACAACAAAGTCTACTTGATAAGTAAAGGTTCCCAGTATGACATAAACATCAGGTACCATCCCATAAGGTCTCCTTAGAGTACCATCTGCTAGTTTAATTTCCATATTTGTTGGCTGCAGGTCACAAGCATAAATCTCATCATGAAGCTTAGTGTAAAGAGTGTAAGGTATAACATTAATAGAGGACCCTATATCACATAGACCAAAATAAGAAGTACTTCCAAATGAACAAGGCACCACCGGTTTACCAATATCCGCAGCTTTGATGCAACCTTTCACAAAGCAAGTTACCTCTTCTTCCATTGTTTCGATGGGTTTTTCATGTTTTCTCCTTTTTGGGGGCTTCACCTTAGCTTTACTCTAGTTCTCATTTTCATCTCCAAAATGTTCCCTGTTAAAATACTCAAGATGCGCCTTTCTCACCGAATATGGCAATACCGGTTTGGGTTCATAATCTTCTTCCATAGGGAGTACTGATGTTTCTACCTCCAAGGTCTCAACTATGACCTCTACCTCGGGGTCCTCATCAGTATAATTCTCCCATTTCTTTTTCGGGAACTCCATATGTTATGCATAGCTTTGAACAAATCTTAAAACAACATCAAGGTCAAGGTATAATTCGTTACTTATTTGTTCAACTCTCCCTGAGTTTAAATAAGCTTTTATGCAGTCAAAATCCACTTCTACTTTACCCTCTCCTTCTTTGTTGCTCCCCCAAGCTTTGTGGTTAGCAAGTTTTCCTTCTAATAATTCTAATGCTTCTGGGACTTCACGAGTAATAAAAGAACCTGCAGATGCCAAGTCTAGTTCTTCCTTTGAATCATATTGAAAGATTTAACACTAACCATTCAGGGAGCTTATGATGAGGGCAATCATTTAGCAAAAATTTATACCTTTGATATGCGTTTACCAGACTTTCTCTAGGCCTCTGTCGAAAGTTTAACATCCTCCTCCTTGCTTCATAGGATTTCTTTTTTGGATAGAAGTCTGACAGAAAAGTGTCCGCTAGTTTATTCCATGTATCAAAGGTACCTACAGGGTGATACACTAACCAGTTCCTTGTCTTTTTAGCCAGTGTGTGAGGAAATAATTTCAGTTTCATATCATCTGAGCTAAAAGCATTTAATTTAAATGTCCTACATACATCTTCAAAAAATTGCAAGTGTTGATAAGGATCCTTACCTTCCTCACCTTTAAACTGTTTACCATGCAACAATTCGAGGACACTCACACTGGTACAGTGAGCTGCTATACAAACGGTTTTTACCCCCTTTCCACGATAGAGTTTTAAACTGTCGCCTTGCATGTGTGTGCGATAGGGGGGGTCTTCCCACACGACCCAGAAACCGTCCGCGATAAGGAGCGCTGATGCAGACGCGTCGTCAAATGTAATCGTATGCGATGCACGAACCATATCGCACACACTATATTTTTGGTACACGTGTGGGATTGGTGAGTCAAATGTTTCTAATTGCACAGGGAAACCAAACGGTGTTTCACATTGGACCGTTTGCGAAATAGTACCTAAGGCAAACGGGCCATCATAGAAACTGTGTGCGATATGTGGCCCATCGCACACGAGTATTATATGGCAATCGTCTGCCATGCATGACATCATCGCACACGTTTCCTGAACAATTTACGAGTGGGATTGTATTTTGCATTGGACACGGTTTCCTCTAAGCTCTGGTGTGCGATAATGTGCTATCACAAACGGTTCAAGAGCCCCTACGCACACGTAGAAGTGCTCAAAACCGTCTGCGGTTTGTTGTGTATCACCGACGGTTCCGCTATGAGTGGCGTGTGTTTTCTGTTCTGGATCGCACACACTCATTTAGTCGAACCGTGTGCGCATCAATGGCCAGGTTAAAGCAAAAATAGTGCATTTGAATTTCCCTGCAAATAGCAAATTCGCCACAATATGCAATTGAACAAATAGTGTCCACAGGACGAACATTCATCAGAATTCGCAACAATATGCAATTGAACAAATGCTAGCTAAATTCCACTGATTTATCGACAAATGCAGTACATAATCATAGTGTACGAAATACGAAGACCTCGTCACATGGAAAACAATGCATCCATGTGTATATGTTTAGCGGCTAACTCGTGTTGAATGTTTACTCATTGTTTCAGGAACAGCCATGCTGAAATCTTCATTATCACCAGTGGGATTGATGAAGTGATTCAGGAAGAAGTTGCTGATAAATCTCCTAACCTCCATCAATTCACCAGGGAGGAGCGGTTTCGAGGTCATCAGTTCAAAGATGAGCTGCAGGATTTTTAGACCAGAATGTGCCATACGAGTGGAGTAGAAGATATTAATTACGATACAGACTTACTGGTGCTAAATTGCGTGCATCGTTATAGCAATCAGTAGATTTGAAGATGGAGATCATGTGTCTGCAGACATAGTATCCACAAAGGTTGGTCCCTGGTTGTTGCTGAGGACACTGAAATTTTTTGTACAGAATTAGTCATGTATTTGCCCTGTTAGGAGCACCTAACCGGTGTAAGATGTTTATTTTTTCTTTGGAGAGAAATATAAAGAGGTTTATTTAGAAACTTGAACATTATACTAGCGTAAGAAAAGGTATTTGCAAACATTTGGATACATTTTCCGAAAATAACGGATTTCGATGTATTACCGGATAAACGATCTCGTGCTACAGAGGTAGTGCACTCTTGAACTGGTTCCCTCATTTAGTTATGCACGATGCCAACACACTGCAAATGAAGATGAATTTCCACATACTCAGTTCTTGAACCAGATACGAATGCAAATTTTAACATCATAGAATTCAATACCTATCCATGAATTGCTGAAGATGCGTCAGATCCTGAGGCTTTATTGAATCTCTGAGAGAATCCAGGTAGTAAACTCCGTTCTGGTTTGGAGCAATGACTACCAAGATCCAGTGAATGCTACAGATTAAGAAAACCATGAACTTACGAACTATGACGAAATGTGAAAGACGGTCAATGTATGTGTGGTTGCTTATTTGACTTACCCTTCATGATATGGCCAGAGAAAGAGTTCTGCACGGGGCGTGCGACACAAGATATTGGCGACCTTGCCAATGTCCCACTCCCGATTATCTGTGCCACCACGTAATAATATGCCATTTGCTACGTGAGGATCTATGAAATACACTGCCTCCATTTTCTTTGCGTGATAATCCCCTGAGAGGAATACAATACAGTTAGCTTTTTTCGTTTACAGCCTTGTATGGAGAAGTTGATCAGAGTTGGTGAAGTACTTACAACATCAAGCATTTAAGAAGAGTCATATCGAGCACATCGAAGTTGAAGAAGAGATGAAAGTCCTCGAATTCCACACTGATGGATCCTAGATCGTGACCGAAATGATCACTGTCGTAGTGGACTAGCAGACCCTTATGACCTTCTGACATTGCATCCATGCAATATTTATGTAACTTGCGGCAACTAGAACTACACTCCTCTAAGTATTTGTCAACAAGAAATGGCAGGCCGTGGACGTACTTGCATGCTACAAGTACGTCTGCTTTATTTTTAGCAAGTATCCTTTCGACTTCTTCATCGGGCAAGCTGTCAGAACTAGTATAACTCTCCGATTCGAACAACTTGCTGGTAATTAGGTTCTGAGCGATGAGTGCTTTTAGTAAGAGGCTATCATTCACATTCTTCCTCGGTCTCAGGGGCCACTTCCTTGCGGGTGCGGCCGTGGCCGCTTTCCTCTTGGTACTTGAAGCACTTCTGGGGCAAGGTCTGGATCGTTGATAGACGGGCTGCTGAGCAGGCGGTGAAGATACGACGGGCTGCTGAGCAGACGGTTTAGCTATGTCGGACTGCTGAGCTGGTGGTGTTGCTGTGACGGACTGCTGAGCTATAGGAGCAGAGGCGTCAGACTGCTGACCAGGCGGTGAAGCTATATCGGGCTTCTGCGCAGGTGGTGCCAACACGTCGGTGTGCTGAGGAGGCTGTGCCAACGCATTGGTTTGTTGAGCAGGCAGTGCCGACGCATCGGTATGCTGATCACGCAGCTGCGAACCGACGGACTGATGAGCAGGCAGTTCCGGACCTTCTGACTGCTTAGCAGTCCGTTCCACCGGGTTGGTCTGCTGAGCATGCGGTGCCGCTGTGTCTCCCCCTGCTACTTCAGTGTCCGGTATCTGAACCGGTGGTGCGTCTTCAGGAATTGTAGGCCTTGCCACTGGCTGCTCAGGGGCGGACGATGACATGGCCTGTACGTCACGACGTCGGGCGGGCTGATCACAGGTTGATGCATCAGCCGTCGGATTACGAGTATTAGGTTCCTCAGGGGAAGCACGCGGGAGCTGCTGTGTCAAGGAGAGAGTCACCGGTTGAAGGGCGACATTGATTGCTCTTGGCGGGGCTTGAGGGATCTCATCTATGAAGTCTATTTCCTTTCGTGGCCACTGGATATGATTTAGCAGTGTTTCTTGCAAGGTCCTCTCCTCATCACAGTCCCCTAGGACATTCTTCAGGGCAAATTTATTGAATCTAGGCTTTACTTCAGTCACGTAGCACTTCACACAGCCCGGCTTCAATGGCACATTGTCCAACAAGAGGCCCCCTTCAGAGTGGGGGGACAAAACCCAGGCGGTTGCACATTTTAACGTACCTTCATAATGTGTCAGCATGCCCCTCAGTTTGTCTTTCATTCCGGATATATCAGATATAGCATCATCATGCGCAGCTGCAGTCTCAGTGTCGCTGGGGCTAGCTGATGCACAGCTACTCTTGTGCGGTGCTGTCGCGCAATAAGCAGCATCGTCCATGCCCACCTCCCCTCCCATCTGCTGGCTATCTCTCAGTGTTAGAGTCTTCTGCATCTTCATTGACACCTCAATTTCCATTCGAACTTTCGGATACATGTCCATCCTCAACCTTTCATACAATTCTTCCTTCTTATGTTCACTCCTCGCTTTTTTCATGGCGAGCCTCTCTTCTTTGCTAAGTGTGAAAGCCCTCTTGTGCGGGACATTGACACCTATACCCCTTGCATGGCCAGGGGGCTCTTTTGTTGCCAGAGCATTGGACAGAATGTCACATGGCCCTAAGTTCCTGTAGAACCTTCCAGGGTTGCTGGTGGAAGCCTTTAACATCACGTGATACAGTTCTTCGTCATGTGAGTTTTCAAAGTAATAAGAACCATCGTCACGCCTCCTTGCGCGTGCCCGCAAGTAGTCTCTAGCGCGTTCGCCCCTGATTTCACTAAAGGCCAGTTTTCCACCCGCAGCTACTGCTTCTTTGTCCTCCTGGTCCCATATCGGTTTCATGCCGTAGTATCCTGCCACACCCATATGGTGGGGGTGTGTGTTCTTCTTCTTAAGTTCCGATTACTTGGCACTCTTATTGGTAAACTCTGCAGTTGCCCTAACCCTTTTGAATTCTGCCCAGTCTGCCTTTGTAATTTGGGGGTATGCAGGGATTGGGTCCTTGCCTTCACTCAAGTACTTCTTGTACAACACGTGCTTCCAGTTTCTCCAAGCATCCCTGGCCTTCTTCAGTGCAGCGCGTTCCACCTGCATTCTCCACTGCTCTGGAACGTTGAAGTGTTCCATGATCTCTCGGACTATCCTGTGCCGTGTTTCTGTGTCAGCCTTCCAAAACCTCGGCAGATTAATGTTGAGCCTTGCCCTGCAACAAATCCACACACACACTCCTGAACCTCGTGCGTGCTTTATCTGGTTTAGTTGGAGCCCAAGACTTTAAATCGATGTCGGTTACTTCATACACACCTTTAGGCTGGTGTGTGGGCTTTCTTGGAGCGTTCTTCCGTGTCCTGACCCGAAGGGTGATTGCAGCAGCTCTATCCCGTTCCAGATTACTTGTTCCCTGATCATCTGCTGGAGACCTAGGGTTGTCGGACTCAGATGAAGATACATCGCCTGAAGCATGAGTGCTGTCACTGCTACTCGGCATCTACAGAGAACAAATGCGAAATTCAGAAAAGGGGGATAAGCATAACGCTAACAACTTGGTAGCAAGCTGTCTAGACATGTCATGTAATAATTTGGAAAATGTACGGCTAATTTGTTCATTTTGTGTGACTCGGGCACCCACGATCTGTAAATCGACAATAACTAATTGGAACAAATACAGCTTATATGTACAAGTTAGGAAGGTAGATAATGAACATATATACGCTCTCCGTTATTGTATAGCTAATTTGGGAACATACAGAACCAAATAGGAAGAGGGATCGCGAGGAAATATGCCTCACCTCGATGGAGAGCAGTAACTGACAGGTTTTTGTGCAAACCCGGCAGGAGAGGCGAGGGGTACAGGATCGATATGATCGAGGGCGGCTGGCGAGCAAACGAAGATGGCGAGGCACGGGCAGCCGCGTGTTGGGAACGGCAACGAAGGTAGGGTTGATGCCAAAGGGCGGGCACACTGCCGGGTTGAGCACGCCGGTGCCGGATAGGGTTCTGGTGTGGATCTGAGGGAGGGGGAGCTGGCGATGGAGTTTTGGTAGAATATGCGAACTGTTGAGTGAAACGGGGGCGGGCGGTGGGGGGTGTTGGCGGCTTCGGTGAAAAAAGGGCTCCGGTCGCGGCGCGGAAAGGCCTATGCAAATGGAAGCCTCTATGATCCCGTGTGCACAAATAGCATAATTTCGTTTGAAATGAAGACGTGGTAATTTTGAAATGAAGACGTGAGTTCAGCGTTTCGCCTCGAATTTTTTTCCACGGTACACAATCACCATCATAACCTAGGTTTGATTTTCTGGTGCATTTCAGGTCTCGTTTGCTACATTTAAGCAATTTTTTGCATTTACCATCATTTAGTGCATATAAATCAAAACCCTACTGCAACTACATGTGGGTGTTAGCAAAAAAGGTGTAAAAATCATTTTTGTGTCGGTTTGCTAGTTTTTATTCATTGTCCGAGAAACGGGAAGAAATTTCAAACATTTCGGCCACGAGATGTGGCCACCGGCGTAGGGCTTGTTGGTAATATAATTACAGGAAATGCGGATAGACTTCAAAAATCATGAAAATCGGTGTGTCACCGTGGCGCGATCTCAAGACCGAGTGGAAAATTTTTGGTAAAGTTTGGCACAAGTTACGATGGTCGCTCCTTGCAAACCGGAGCATCTCACAAGAAGGATCATAATTCCCAATAGGAGATGTGGCAATTCGGACTTCGATCGTTGGTTACTTTATCGTTTCGCCTCGAAATTTTTCCACGGTACGAAATCACCATTAGACGCCAGTATTGATTTTTTCGCGCATTTCGGGTCTTGTTTGCTATATTTAAGCCATTTTTGCATTTACCGTGCATTTTGTGCATATAAATCAAATCCCAACCGCAACTACATGGGGGTGTTGGCAAATAATGTCTACAAAATCATTTGTGTGTCGCTTTGCGTGTTTTCATTCATTGTCCAAGGAATTGGAAGATTTTTCAAACATTTCAGATGCGAGATGCGGCCACCGGCGTAGGTCTTGTTGGTATTTTAATTACAGGAAATGTAGATGGAGTCCGAAAATCACGAAAATCGGTGTGTCACCATGGCGTGCTCTCAAGACCCCGTGGAAATTTTTTGGTAAAGTTTGGCACAAGTTTGGATGACCGCTCCTTGGAAACCGGAGCATCTCACAAGAAGGATCATAGTTTCCAAAAGGAGACGTGGTAATTCGAACTCCAATTGCTGGTGACTTCATCGTTTTGCCTCGAATTATTTTCCATGGTACGCAATCACTATTATACCCTAGGTATGATTTTCTCGCGCATTTCGGGGCTCTTTTGCTATATTTAAGCAATTTTTTGCATTTACCAGGCATTTAGTGCATATAAATCAAATCCCAACTGCAACTGCATGTGGTGATGAAAGGGATGAGGATCGCCGTTCAATCTGGGTGCATCTAACGGTGCAGACGTACGATCCGTGGGGTTTGGGTTCTGGCCAATCAGAACGCATGACTCAGATCGCGCGCAGTAGGGGTCATCGGCCACGGTTTGATAGGCACACGGCTTTCGTGACTGAACCGTGTGCTATTGGAAAACATCTACATCAAGGAGCAGCATAATTTTGTTTGAAATGAAGACGTGGTAATTTTGAAACAAAGACATGAGTTCAACGTTTCGCCTACAACTTTTTTCCACCGTACACAATCACCATCATACCCCTAGGTTTGATTTTCTGGGGCATTTCAGGTCTCGTTTGCTACATTTAAGACATTTTTTGCATTTACCATGCATTTAGTTTATATAAATCAAAACCATACTGCAACTACATGTGGGTGTTAGGTAAGAAGGTGTAAAAATCATTTATGTGTCGCTTTGCTAGTTTTAATTCATTGTCCGAGAAACGGGAAGAATTTTCAAACATTTTGGCCGCGAGATGCGGCCACCGGCATAGGGCTTGTTGGTAATTTAATTACAGGAAATGCGGATGGACTTAGAAAATCATGAAAATTAGTGTGTCACCGTGGCGCGATCTCAATACCGAGTGGAAAATTTTTGGTAAAGTTTGGCACAAGTTACGATGATCACTCCTTGCAAACCGGGACATCTCACAAGAAGGATCATAGTTCCCAATAGGAGACGTGGCAATTCAGACTCCAATCGTCGGTGACTTCATTGTTTTGCCTCGAAAAAATTTCCACGGTACACAATCACCATTGCACCCAAGTATTGATTTTCTGGCGCATTTCGGGTCTCGTTTGCTATATTTAAGCCATTTTTGCATTTTATCATGCATTTTGTGCATATAAATCAAATCCCAACCGCAACTACATGTGGGCTACTTGCAAAGCAGGTCTACAAAATCATTTGTGTGTTGCTTTGTGTGTTTTCATTCATGTCCAAGGAATGGGAAGAATTTTCAAACATTTCGGATGCGAGATGCGGCCACCGGCGTTGGTCTTGTTGGTATTTTAATTACAGGAAATGCAGATGGAGTCCGAAAATCATGAAAATCGGTGTGCCACCATGGCGTGCTCTCAAGACCCTGTGGAAATTTTTTGGTAAAGTTTGGCACAAGTTTGGATGATCGCTCCTTGGAAACCTTAGCATCTCACAAGAAGGATCATAGTTTCCAAAAGGAGACATGGCAATTCGAACTCCAGTTGCTGGCGACTTCATCGTTTCACCTCAAATTTTTTCCATAGTACGCAATCACTATTATACCCTAGGTTTGATTTTCTGGCGCATTTCGGGGCTCCTTTGCTATATTCAAGCCATTTTTTCGCATTTACCAGGCATTTAGTGCATATAAAACAAATCCCAACTGCAACTGCATGTGGTGATGAAAGGGATGAGGATTGCCGTTCAATTTGTGTGCATCCAACGGTGCAGACGTACGATCCATGGGGTTTGGGTTCTGGCCAATCAGAATGCATGACTCACATCGCACGCAGCAGGGGTCATCGGCCATGGTTTAGTAGGCACACGGCTTTCGTGAATGCACCGTGTGCTATTTGCAAACCAGATAGCATATGTTCTGTTCATACATACTGGAGTGACATCAATTTAGTGTGCTAGTGATACGTCTCCAACGTATCTATAATTTTTGATTGTTCCATGCTATTATATTAACAATCTTGGATGTTTTTATATACATTTACAGCAATTATATATCATTTTTTGGGACTAACCTATTAACTTAGTGCCCAGTGCCAGTTGTTGTTTTCTGCCTGTTTTTTGGTTTTACAGAAAATCAATACCAAACGAAGTCCAAATGCCATGAAACTTTTTGGAGATTTTTTTCTGGACAATACCAACACTAGAAGCTTCGGGAGGAGGCCAGAAGACCCTGGAGGTGTCCACGAGCCACCAGGGCGCGCCTGGGGGGCAGGCACGCCCTGGTGCCTCGTGGGGCCCACAGAGCTCCGTTTGACCTAATTCCACCACTATAAATTCCCAAAAAATCAGAAACCCTCAAGGGAGTCCACGAAATACTTTTTCCGCCGCTGCAAGTTTCTGTTCTCGAGAGATCCCATCTGGAGGCCTTTTCCGGCCCTCTTTCTTCTACCAACCATCGGTAATTTTACTTGGAGATATATTTTTATTCGTCACATGATATGTGTTTTGCTTGGAGCATCGTGTATTATATGAGTCTTTGCTTTGTTTGCTTTTTAGATTGTCACAATCATCCTTGCTGAACACACCCATTTTGAGAGAGCCACACGTTCATCATAATTTGTTAGAATACTCTATGTTCTTCACTTAAAAAAAATTGAGCTAGGCAGTTGCTCTAGTGCTTCACATAAATCTTTTTGAGCACGGCGGCGGCTAAATTTTGAAGAAATAAACTCTCATGCTTCACTTATATTATTTTGAGAGTTGACAAGATTAAAATTTTGAAGAAATATTTGCACTCTCGTGCTTCACTTATATCTTTTTGAGAGTTGATGAAAGTAACGGTAATTTGCACAAGATATGAATTTGGTCCCAAAGTGATGAATATTCAAGAGGGATATAATAAAAACTTTCATATAGATCATTGGATATGATAAGTGTGATTCCTTGCAATAGTTTTGCGATATGTAAATAATAATATGTGAGTCATGTTAGTGAGTAATCATGATTTAGTAAGAATATTAGTGTTAAGGTTTGTGATTCCCTATGCATGCACGTTAAGTTAATAGTTAGGCAACGAAATTATATCCTACTTATGGTGCATTATTCGGTGTTAGTTATGTTCAATGCATGTTTATGACCGTTTTCGTTTTTTGCTTGGTTGCTTCTCAATCTTTTGCTAGCCTTCTTTTGTACTAAGCGGAAATACTGCTTGTGCATCCAAACTCCTTAAACCCAAGTTGTGCCAAATGAGTCCACTATATCTACCTATATGCGGTATTTCAATGTCGTTCCAAGTAAATTTGCATGTGCCAACTCTAATTTTCAAAATAATTTTTCTGTTTTGTGTGCCCGTACCGCTCATGAAGCGGCAGGGGGTGGCCAATATTTTCCATGCTAGGTGTGTTATTCTCACGATGAGTGTTTATTTACTTGTCATTGCACGAGAGAGTGGCTGGTAATAGGGATGCCCAGTCCCACAATGAAATCAAAAATTAATAACAACAAAATTCCTTGGAAAGTGATGGTATGGAGGGCACCCGTGGATACGGCTAGCCATGGATTGTAAAAGAATGGTGGAAAGGAAATAAACTTTACTTTCTGTTTGGGAACCGCCTATGATGTGTCTAGCATGGAAAATATTGGGAATTCTCGGTCGTTTTCGTTGACAGGAAAAGCATGCCGCTCAAAATATTTTTATCTCTTTAATTTAAGCCATGAGCTCTGGCACATTTGACAAATCTCTGCTTCCCTCTGCGAAGGGCCTATCTATTTACTTTTATGCATTTTTTATTTTTATTTGAGTCTCCATCTTCTCTTATAAAGCACCAACTAGAGAGCACTATTGTCATACTTGTGCGTTGGATGTAGCTAATATTTGAGTGTGTTTCATGAATGGATCAATGATTGAGCATAATGGGCTAGGGATAACTTTCTTTAGCGTTGATATTTTGAAAGACATGGTTGCTTGTTAGCATGCTTGAGTATTTATATCTTCATGTCAAATTATAGACTATTGCTTTGAATCATTCAAGTCCAATGTCCATGCTACAAAAGAAAAGAATATATGGTGAATATGATAGGCAGCATTCCACATCAAAAATTCTATTTTTATCATTTACCTACTCGAGGACGAGCAGGAATTAAGCTTGGGGATGCTGATACGTCTCCAATGTATCTATAATTTTTGATTGTTCTAGGCTGTTATATTATCAATCTTGGATGTTTTTATATACATTTACAGCAATTATATATCATTTTTTGGGACTAACCTATTAACTTAGTGCCCAGTGCCAGTTGCTGTTTTCTGCCTGTTTTTGGTTTTACAAAAAATCAATACCAAACGAAGTCCAAATGCCACGAAACTTTTTGGATATTTTTTTTCTGGACAATACCAACACTAGAAGCTTCAGGAGGAGGCTAGAAGACCCTGGAGGTGGCCACGAGCCACCAGGGCGCACCTGGGGGGGCAGGCGCGCCCTGGTGCCTCGTGGGGCCCACAGAGCTCCGTTTGACCTAATTCCACCACTATAAATTCCCAAAAAAACAGAAACCCTCAAGGGAGTCCATGAAATACTTTTTCCGCCACCGCAAGTTTTTGTTCTCGATAGATCCCATCTGGAGGCCTTTTCTGATGCTCCGCCGGAGGGGGAATCGATCATGGAGGGGCTCTACATCAACCTTGCTGCCCTTTCGATGATGCGTGAGTAGTTTACCACAGACCTTCGGGTCCATAGTTAGTAGCTAGATGGCTTCTTCTCTCTTTTTGATCTTCAATACAATGTTCTCCTCGATGTTCTTGGAGTTCTATCCGATGTAATCACTTTTTGCGGTGTGTTTGTTGGGATCCGATGAATTGTGAGTTTATGATCAAATTACCCATGAATATTATTTGAGTCTTCTCTGATCTCTTTTATGCATGATTATTATAGCCTCGTATTTCTTCTCTGATCTATTGATTTGGTTTGGCCAACTAGATTGATTTATCTTGCCATGGGAAGAGGTGCTTTGTAATGGGTTCGATCTTGCGGTGCTCAATCCCAGTGACAGAAAGGGACATGACACGTATGTATCATTGCTATTAAGGGTAGAAAGATGGGGTTTATTCATACGTGAGTTTATCTTGTCTACATCATGTCATCGTTCTTAAGGCGTTACTCCGTTCTTTTATGGACTTAATACACTAGATGCATGCTGGATAGCGGTCGATGTGTGGAGTAATAGTAGTAGATGCAGGCAGGAGTCGGTCTACTTGTCTTGGATGTGATGCCTATATACATGATCATTGCCTTGGATATCGTCATGATTATTTGCTTTTCTATCAATTGCCCAACAGTAATTTGTTTACCCACCGTATGCTATTTTCTTGAGAGAAGCCTCTAGTGAAAACTATGGGCCCCGGGTCTATCAAAATCATATACTAAAACCCTAAAAATATTTGATGCATGTTTTCTTTATTTATTTTAGTTTTTGTATTTTTTTTTTCAATCTATCTATCTATCACATACAATTTAATCTTGCAACTTACCACCGAGGGATTGACAACCCCTTGATTGCGTTGGGTGCAAGGATTTGTTGTTTTGTGTGCAGGTGCTGCTAACGAGGTGTTGCATGATTCTCCTACTGGATTGATAACCTTGGTTTCATAACTGAGGGAAATATTTATCTTTACTGTACTGCATCTCCCTTCCTCTTCAGGGAAATACCAACGCAAGCTACAAGTAGCAGCTAGCTATAGGGTATACAATCATAAATAGTTCAAACTCTCATTGGCTGTGCTGACGACATATCAAGGTCAACATATTAATCGTTCTTAGATCAACAGAAGCCCGGGCATAACTCACAATTCAGTACATGCGACAGTTCTAATTGAATGAATTAAGTTGCAGAGTAGACATAATAAATAGTGTTATGTATTAATTCCCATGTACATGGGAGAACTGGGATCATTAGGTTGACCCCGAATGAACTTAGGATTTCTGATGATTTTAAGCCTCTCTTTATGTTTGGTGCATGATCCCTTCGCTGGCATCTCAGCAAATTCATCGTACTCGTCCTCATCAGCAACACCCTCGACGCCCAGTACCCTCCTCTTCCCACGCATCACTACATGGCAGTTCTTATGCAAGGGGTCTTCCACGTAGAAAATCTGAGTTGAATCGCTGGTAAGAATGAACCGGTCCTTGTGATATGCCATCTTTGTCTTGTTAACACAGGTCTTCCTGTATTCATCAACCTTTATCTGACTAAGAGGGACCCATTTGCACCTGAATAATGGCACCTTAACTTTCACATAGTTAAGCTCCCAAATCTCTTCGATGGTTCCATAGTATACCCTTTTATCAGCTTCATCTACAGTTATGCATTCTATTCGAATGGAGCTGTTCTGATATGAGGTCTTCTTATCACGTTCCTCAGTGTAGAACGTGTAGCCATTTATGTCATACGCTTGGTACCTCAATACCGTAGGTGATGGCTTTTGTGCCAACCACGTTGCAATGTCATCCATGGATCCATTGGATAAATGATCCTTCAGCCATCTAACGTAGTCCTTATTGTGTGCCTTCATCACAACATCTAATGGATGCACCATGGGTAAGAAGCTTCGTCGTATCTCCGCCAAGTGTTCTTCAGCATAAGTGTCGAGAACTAGGTTGTTCAGCAGTACCGTCAAATGGGCTTGATCGGTCTCATCTCCGGGTGCAGCGTGTGGCGCACCAGCAAGGACCGGCTTACTAGCCAGCCTTCCCTCGTGGCAAGAGAGGGGCAAACCTATAGGTCTTTGTTTCATGTATTCGGTGCAAAACTCAACCACCTCATCCGCGGTATAACCTTGTAGGATGCTTGCCTCTGGATGACATTGGTTCTGACAATAGCGCTTCAATATTCCCATGAACCGCTCGAAGGGATACATGTTGCGAAGAAACACAGGACCACAGTACTTTATCTCGTCGACAAGGTGCACAGTGAGATGGACCATGACATCAAAGAATGACAGTGGAAAAAACATCTCTAGGTTGGACAATATTCTTGCAATATCCTCTTGCATATGATCTAGCTCCTCACGATTTACCACTTTCTGCCATAGTTGGTTGAAGAAATCACAGAGATCAATGAGTGTGTTTCTTATGTCTGTGTCCATCAAATTCCTGATGGCCACCAGGAGGATTTGTGTCAACATTACGTGGCAATCATGTGACTTCATGTGTGCCAACTTCATTTTACCCGTGCTCACATCCACGAGACTTCTGATGTTTGCGGAGTAGGAAGAGGGTGTCTGAATTGACAACAAATAATTGTAGAACTCTTTTGCTTCTTTTGCAGTGAAATTGTAACTCTGGCAAACGTGGAGGAATTTGTCATCATCTTCTGCTTCATTCATGCGTTTTGGTTGATCACCAAGCATATCGAGTCGTGCTCCGTCACCATCCTTTGTTTTACCTTTAATCTTGAGCAGAGTACCAAGGATGCTTTCACATACGTTCTTCTCTACGTGCATGACATCGATGCAGTGACGTACACTTAGAATCTCCCAGTAAGGTAATTGCCAGAACACTGATTTCTTCTTAAACACTTGCGTCATGGGTGTTTTTTTCGACGACGAACTGGGTCCCTTGCCAAGCACAACTTCAATTTATTTAGCCATTCTATGGACATCCTTCCCAGAATAAGGTCTTGGGCCCAAACCTACCTCTACCGTACCATCAAATTCAACTTTCATCTTTCGGTATGGGTGCTCTCTCCGTAAGAATCTACGATGACGCAAATACACGGTTTTGTGCGAGTTGGGAAGAAATCTACTCGCTGTCCTATCCATGCATGTGACACATCCTACATCTCCCCTTGTTTTCTGCCCCGACGTGTTACCTAATGCCGGCATATCTTGAATGGTGTGCAGCAGCAACGCATGTAGATCGAAAATCTCCTTTTTGTAAGCATCATAACATTTTACACAAGGCTCTTTTACCCACAATGTCAGCAGTTCTTCTACCAGTAGGTCAAAGTAAATGTCGATGTCATTTCCAGGTTGCTTTGGGCCTTGGATAATCATTGACATCATGATGTATTTTTTCTTCATACACAACCAAGGAGCAAGGTTATATATGCACAGAAGCACCGGCCATGTGCTGTGTTTGGTGCTCATATCGCCAAATGGATTCATCCCATCAGTACACACCCCGAGCCATATACTTCTAGGATCCATGGCAAAGTCTTTATGCTTTTCCTCGATTGACTCCCACTGAGCCTCATCTTTCGGGTGCCTCAAATATTCATCCGCAATTTGCTCATCATGATGCCACCGCAACCTCTTTACCTCTCTAGGGTTTGCAAACAAACGCTTCAACCTTGGAATTAAAGGCAAGTACCAAACAACCTTGAACGGGATTCCTGTCTTGGTCTCGTCATCCAATTTGTCCTTGTCCTTTGCTTTCCTGTGCTTGTATTGTGGATGCTTGCATATGCGACATGCACGCAAATCTTTGTACTCACCGTGGTACAACATACAATCATGCACACAAGCGTGTATCTTCTGGACTTCAAGTTCCAATGGGCAAACAACTTTCTTCGCTTCGTTCGTGCTTTTGGGGAGCACATTATCTTCTGGAAGAATGTCTTTGAAAAGACCTAACAACTCTGTGAAGCCCTTCTTTGATAGACCGTTTTCTGCTTTAAATCTGAGAAGCACCAGTGTGGAACTCAACTTGGAATATTTCTTTTTGCAACCTGGATACAAATCTTTCTTTGAGTTCGCATCAATGGTTGGCAGATCCTTGTACCCAACCATTTCTTTATCTGGGCCCTGGAAATCTGCAATCATAGCAGCAAAATCTGGCATACCATCAAGGTCGTCGTCTTCGTAGCCATCTTGGTTTTCCAGTGGGGTTTTCCGATTGTCTCTGTTCCGTTGGTAGCTTGACGTCTGAGCCTCGAGGTTAGATTCAACATCCATGTGACTCTGATCGGGGTTTGGCATCTCGCCGCCCTGGTTACCTTCATCCATGACCGGCTCTTCACCGTGTCTAGTCCAACGTGTATATCCATCCATGAATCCCCGCTTGAATAAGTGGTACCCGATGTCTGTAACTTTATGTGACTCTGTATTGCCACAATCCTTGCATGGACACAGGATGTAATCATCGTTACGGACTCTCTTCTTTGTCCTTTTAGCCAAAGTGATGAACTCCGTCACGCCACTCGCAAACTTTGAGCTTCTCCGATCCTTCATCCATTCAGATCGTTCCATCTGCACCACACGAGGGGTAATTCAAAAAAGCATTAATAAATGGATTAATTGATGTCCAAAGATGCGTGCATAAATCACAAGATTTTATTTTCATAGTTTACGAAGGGCGCACCATATTGTTTTATCCAGCCGTGTGATGACACAAATTAATGACCAGTCAATTTACACGCAGAGTATAGTATACTACCCTTATGAATTGAATACCTTAATTAAGCCACTCAACGAAAAGAATACCTTAATTAATTAGCCACGAGGCGACCTCCACCCAGCGGACAGAGAAGCGCGATGCCACGACATGCCGAGACAGCAAGGTCGATGAGCAAAGCTTAGTGGGGCATCCGCCTGAAGTTCGAGCTCCACTATCCCGCCTTCGACTGCGAGGGATGTGCTCCAATCACGCCGCTGCCGACCTCGAGGATTGAGATCTCCTCCTATCTCCCGCCGCCGACCGAGGATTGACCTCCTATCACGCCGCCACCACCGACCGCCCGAGGATTGACCTCCTATCCGGTAGCCGCTGCCTCGGCCACCGCCCCCATCTCTATGCAGAGCGGCTGTTTTTATTTTTTGACGGGTATCCGCAGAGCGGCTGTTTACAGTATTAACTCCATTATTGCATCCCCATATGTACCGGGTAGTACATCACATACGGTTATGTCACGGGAACCATGTGTCACGCATGTTGTCTTCTCACATGGTTTCGTGTGGAAATCGTGTGTGAAGTTGTAATATCGAACACAAACGATATGTACAAACCGTGTGCCGTATACAACAGAGTGCGATAAGTAGTTCCCGACTGTTATCAGATCCCCACAGTTTCCCCATTTCCCCCAAATCCCTAGATAGCCCCCAAATTCCCTCGCGTGGCGCTGACATTGGGGGAATGCAGGTGAGTGGTGCTGATGGTTTCGGTGCGGCTGCTCCGGCTCGTATCATCGCTCTCGGCACCGCGATGGGCGGCGCCGCCACGACGGCGGTCACCGCCGAGCGCTTGCGTAAGGTCATCAGAAGGCCGGTGTACTACGGATCCGAATCGTCTTGTCAGGTTCCAATCAATCCCGATCTTTTTTAGCATGTCCAAATTAAAGTAGCTCCCTGCTCAATCCGTCCTGAATGACCCCCGCTCCCCCACCCAGGAAAGCGATCAACCGCTGGATCCGGAGTATGACTCCAGACTCCCGTAACATGAGTTCGACTCCGAGTTTTGCACCACCGAGAAGTACCAAAAGCTGAGTTGTGCGCACAGACACACTCCCACTCGACGTGTATGCATGGAGGGATTTGACATTGGCAGACGGTTTCTCAGTTGCCCCTTAGAGGTTAGTGCTAAGTTCATCATTTAAGTTGAGTTAATGCCCCCGCCCATCCTGAATATTTAACATTGGCAGGGATATGAGGTTTGTGCCTTTGTTAACTGGTTGGATGATGAATGGCATGGCAGGGCTCGGAGTGTTATCACCAAGCTCGCAGAAGATAACGTAAAGCTGAAGAAGAAACTGACTGATCTGGAGTGTACAGTCACTACGATGAAGCAAGAAAGACTCAATCACAGGCAACAGATGAAAGCAAGAGACAAGAAGGAACTAGCATGTGTAGTTGTAGTTGTCGCATTAGCCATCTTCTATGCGCTGTTTGTAATGATGATTAGGGGTTCTGTTTGATTATTATTGGCTACATCAATAAGCAGAGCTCATCTATTGCTTGACAATTGTCCTATGAAAACTGCTTATTTCACATTTGGATGCTCCAACCTGTGTGTGTAATTATCACATTGAGAACTGCGCAACCGCGGGAATTTGGAGCGACTGGGTACTAATGATTGCGGTTGATTATATCCGGATTCTAACCGCCTGCCAAGGCGCCAATAAAAATCGTCAATCCCTCGCTTCAATTGCCATTCCTCTTTTCTTCATACCCCGCTTCAGTCTCCACCGTCTTCATCGTCCCGGCCGGCCACGCTACACACTTACACACACTCTGCAATCTCGCTTTGTGTACGTACCGCAGCCATGTCGAGCGACAGCGAGGACGACAGTTCCGCCAGCAGTCTTCCGCCTGATGATAGGTCAACCTCGGAATCATCCCGCTCGTCTTCCATGAGTCCGGCATCGAGCCCTGACCTTGATTTTATCCGGATCATGGAAGGGACGCCGCCGCCCGAGTCGTCGGACGACGACCAGACAGACAAGGACCCGTCGGAGGACGATGAAGATGACGACGATGATGATGAGGAGGAGGAATGTTCGAACGAGGAGGACGACGACGAGGACATCAACGAAGATGACGAAAGTGGTGGCGATGAAAAGCCAACGGTCAGCGGCAAGAAGCGACCTCGCCAAGACGATGTCGCGGAGCCATCCAACAAGAAGAAGAAGAAGAAGGACTAAATTAAGCAGACTGTATATCGCACACATCTTGTTACGCCGAATCATTTCTGTTCTTCTGGATCATCGCAAATAGTTCATCCGAGTGAACCACATGCCGTGTATCGCACACACCTCGAACTGGCTGCCCATTTTTGTTGTGTTGGGTAATCACAAACAGTTCATCCGAGTGAATTGTATGCCGTGTATCGCACACACCTCGAACTGGCTGACCATTTCTGTTGTGTTCGGTAATCACAAACAGTTCATCCGACTGAACTATATGCCATGTATCGCACACACCTCGAACTGGCTGCCCGTTTCTGTTGTTCTGGCTCATCGCAAACAGTTCGTATGGATACTCTGTATGCCACATATCGCACACGCGTCTCTAATCTGAATCGTTTTTTATGTCTCCGGCATCGCAAACAGTTCGTCTTATTGGGGATGGTTTTTTTACGACACCGTTTGCGATTCATGCATCGCACACAGTTTGGTCGCGGGGTCTTTGATTCATGTGTCGTGTTAGCGGTTGCCTGCAGTAGTGTCGGGTTCACCTCATAAGCTACACCGGTGGGATTAGGACCCAACGATGTGAACATTTCTCGAATAGGTGGACCTGTAAGACGCATGGCTGCAAGTTGATAATTGTGTCCATATTCAGCCATGGTTGTTCCAGACCTGCAAACAACTTAGTACACACAATTCAGACCAAACTCAGAACTTAGACCAAAAGCGCTCCGCTCCCCGGCAACGGCGCCAGAAAAAGCTTGATGTCCTGCAAGTGCACAGGGTTTAGTTGTAGCCTTTTCGAAGTAAGAGTATCAATCCCACAGGGAGCACAGGAATCAGTCTTTGGTTCTTTGCAAGGTACAAATAGTGTGCCTAGAAGCTGTAATTGATCAAGAACAGTAAAAGTGATAGTAATGAAGTTGCAAGTGTAATGGTGACTAAATCTATTAAAATAACTAACTAGTAATAAAAGTAAGACTTGAAGCAGATGATTAAAAACGTTCCCGGGGGGTCCGGAATCCCCTCTAGTGTGCATCTATGGCGGTGCCTAAACACAATGCTACTTCGGATTCCTAAGCCACTTTACATGTTTCTCTTTGTGGGCGGAGCCGGTACAAATACGTGCATACTCATGGTATCTCCGTATCCCATACGCCACCACCATTCTTCCCCACTCCGGTTATCAAACAGTGATTAAGGGCAAAGAGGTCCCCGTGGACGCAACCAAAATGGTCTCTGTTTTACCCCCTGTTGCAACTATCTGCTATGAAGGGACAAGGGGCCTGTCACGTCACCCATCTCCACAACCACACAGTTAGCCAACGGTAATAACCTTCTGTCCAAAGTTGGCATACGTTAGATGGTCGACTTCACCCAACGTCAAGAAGATTATCAACATAAACATGCAAAGAGGATATCAAATCCTAATACCAAACATCCTATTACACACTAGGGTTCATCCATACCCCGAGAACAACGGGTCTACTCACACATGGGAACAACAATCATCATGGCAATAGTAATGGAATACATGAATGGATGGATCAAATGATACACCGAAGGATCCACTAGGGTTCTTGATGTTGCAGATGATAAGGATGTGGATGATGGTGATGATGACTGCGTTCCCCTTGCGGCGAGAGAAATCCCCTCCTTCTCCTCATTGATCCTCCCTCCGGATGGGCTCCGGAGGCTAGGGTTCTGCCTTCTGGACGAGTTTCTGGAGTCTCTCCATGTCCGATCCTCGATCCGATTCGACGGGGTGAAAATAGCTGACCCCCTAGAGGCGGCGGCGTGCCAAACGACTGCTCATGCGAGTACGTGCGGTCGCATGGAACACCGTTGTTCATTCTGAGAGCGCGACGCCGACTGTTTCCTTGCCCTTTTTCTTATGGAAAGTGTTTATCACTTTAATACATGATTCCACTGCCATTTTTGGCGATTTTCTCCATAAAACGAATATTGCTCCAAAGGCCTTTACCTGAGGGATTATGAACAAAAAGAAGTGCGTGAACGCGGTAAAATTCCACAAAGCCCACAAAGTAGGCACAAAAATAACAGTAAAATGGTCTCATAATTTGGACTCATCAGATATACCTGGACCAAGTGGAACGCCCGCAGGAACCGCTCTGCAGGAGGACTAACACCTATTGGTAGGTCTCCCAGACCACAATAACAAGGAGGTCGGGAAAGCACGACCAACTAGTGAGGCCTCCGCAGCATAGTTGCCACCAGTAAATTTCGTACTTGTTATTTAAATTTCTAGCATCAATTTCCTATTCTAGGAGTAACATCGTGGAACAATCATAATTAGTTCGATCATGCACCAAACAGGCAATAAAGTGATTTGTTACGCAAGCACTTCTGTTTTGTTACACCATATGGTCACTAAATGAAGTACACAAAATATAGAAGTATTGAAATGCCCTTGGAACTTTTGCGGATGGTACAAGAAATCTGTTTACTTGCGACTCGGGGGCTGCATCATTTTTTGGACCTCCCCGCAGCTCAGCAGTAAAGGCTACATCCAGTGACCCTTCAAAGTACAAGTACGGGGGGTTGCATTCGAGGTACATAGACCTCCTGCCTTAAAAGGAAGGAGGCCACCAAGGCTTACGGCCTAACCTAGTCGCTAGAGTTCAGACAAATGTTAACGTATGCAGAGGACTGGCCCAGAGCTCGCCGCCAACGTCGGTGCATAGCGCCATCGACCAGCAAACCGAGCTCGCAAAGGGGCCTCCGTCCATATGACCATCGCTAACACGCGCATATTTGGTCGGACATAGGCGTTCTCATAGCGGATATTAAGAAGTCATACAACACAAGCAAATGGCAGGTTTTACAAATAATACATAAAGAAAAATACCACAGTATAAGTACCATGCAGTACACTTAGTCGTTTATTACAAACTGCCAATTTATTTATTTATTTCGAAACGGAGGCAAAAGATTTGCCTCATCGATTAAATAAGGGAGGATAACAGTTTAGAGTTTTACAACCACATCCACATGTCGGCATGATAATTACTCACGCAGAATAATAAGCCCTACTCTTTTGGCACCCGCGGTAACCCAAAGCTTTGCCTCCTCCAAGATGATGTTAAGAAGGATAGTCGGCGGCGCGCACTTGTGACGGAACACCCTAGCATTCCTCTCATTCCTAATGGTCCAAGAGACCAACATGGTGAGAGAGAGGACATAGCACTCCGATTGGGGACCTTGTCGCCGGTCTGCTTATCCCACCAAATATGGACGGAGTCGTCAAGATGCCAAACAGAGGTGTCCATGTGCGCAAGGCCGAGCTTGACAATGATAGATCTCCAAAGCCTAAGTGTGTAGCGGCACTTGAAGAATAGGTGTGCTCCCATCTCTTGTTCCCTCTTGCAAAGCGGACAGAGTCCGCAATTTGTCCAACCCCGCCTTTCCAGGCGATCGGCGGTCCAAATCCTATCTTGGATGGCCAACCACGCAAAAAATTTGACCTTCGGAGGAGCCCAAGCCTTCCAAACCATGCGTTCCATGGGTGAAAGAGTTAGGCCAAGGAATTGAGCCTTATAAGCGGTAGCGGCTGTGTAGATCCCATCATTTGAGTGCTTCCAAACAATATCATCAGCAAGGTGTTCATCAAGGTGGAAATCATTCAGAAGCATCCAGAGAGTGAAAAATTCCCGTATGTGTTCGCCGGAGATGACAGTGTTGTGGTTGATTTTGAAAATCCATGCATTCTCCTTGAGGGCCTCCCTCACCTTCCAGTTCTTCCTCCTCGAAGCCTCGTAAATCAGTGGTGCAATCTCCTTGGGCTTGCGCCCAAGTAGCCAAGGGGAGTCCCAGAAAGGTGTTTTGGCACCATCCCCCACGGTGATGGTAGTCGAAGCATAGAAGAATTTTAGATCATCCTCCGTGCAGGGGTTGCCAAGTCCGACCCATAAATTGTTGGGTGACTTCCACTCATACCAAGGCCATCTTAACCGTAGAGCCCGTGCAAATTTGTCGGAATTAAGCACTCCAAGGCCACCATACTCCTTCGGCCTGCAAACCGTATCCCAGTTAACCTTGCACTTGGCACCCGTCGTCTTGTCCCCACCAGACCAAAGAAAAGCTCTTTCAATCTTGTTCAGGTTATGCAGAGTGCCTGCCGGCACAATGAGAGGCGTGGTGGAGTACACCGCTTGGGAGGAGATAACCGACTTGACGAGGCTTGTGCGCCCAATGGTTGTGATATCTTGACCCTCCCAAGAAACCAACTTGCCAGCCGCCTTGTCCTCAAGATATTGAAAGTCCACCATCTTGAGCTGCCACACCGAGAGTGGTAGGCCTAAATATTTGATCGGGAATGCAGCCCGTGTAGCCGGCATGCCCCTAAGATGGCATTTGGGAAGTGCGTCTGGACACAAGCCAAGACCTGTCGAGCTCCTTCAAAAGCTGCAGAATACATCCAATCATCAAGACGATTGGACGAGTCCGCTAGCAACTTCAGAACGACCTCCAGATCGGAGGTCAGGCCAGGATGCCCAGCGAACAAGGTGCCAGCGGGAACCCCCAACGCAGTGGTCATCCGCTCCACAATGGAGGCGACTTCGCGGAGCCACTCTTCAGCATCCTCGTTCTGGATAGCCGGCAAAGGACCTACAAGGTAGGTAGCAGAGGGCGCGGGTGAACACAAGGACAAGGCAAAGCACAAACGCATGAAGAAGGCCTCCCCATACAGACCTCGAGCTGCAACCTCCAGGTCCTGACAACGTTGCTGAGCTTCAGCAAGCTGCACGAGGACCTCCTTGCCGTCCTTCTCCAAGAGAGCGACCTTCCGCTTGGCCTCCCGCGCGGCCTGCTCATGCGCAGCGGCCTCCTTTTCAGCGGCCTCTACTTGCCGCTGAAGCAAAGCCAGCTGGTCCCTACTCTCATCGCAGTCAGCGCGGAGGCTTCGAAAGACCTCCTGCTCACGCTGGAGAGCAGCTTCGAGCTCCCGCTTCGCGGCAAGAGATGTCTCCAGCTCCGCTAAAGCCGTCCGCTCAGCCTCTTCGGCAAGCTGACGAGCCTGCGCTGCTTCCTCTACCTCCCTCCGTAAGGCTGTGGCGGTCTCCACAGCTGCAAGGGAATGCGAGATGAGTCTGGCCACGAAAGCACACGCAATGCCGAGATAGCTAAAAAAAGCAGAAGGACGGCAACCTACATGACGCAGAATCCAGATCACACTGCAGCCCATCACCCCGATGCTACAAGGCCTCGATCTGCGACTCCAGCTCGTTGACCTTGGCCTCACAGCTACGGTTAGCCTCATATATTGCCTAACACCACAAACAGGCAAAGCGAATTCAGATCTCCTAAGGAACCAAGTCCGGCTAGCAAAACATCGCCGCACTCGGCCCCGGGGGCTACTACCGTCATATGAATTCCAATTACTTACCTGGAATCCGGGCTCCAGCTCCTGGCCGACCTCCCTAAGGGCCTCCCACAGTCGCCCCAGCGCCCCGTTGGCAGCCTTCGAAGGAGCGACGACCTCCCGAGGGACCTCTGGTCTGTACCCACCAGGCAGAAAAGAAGCCACCTTTGGCGGCGCGCTTGAAGACGAGGCCGCCGCGCAGGTCAGACCTCCCATGGAGATCCCCACATTCGCCGCCATGCTGGCCAGAGGAAAGGTCAGCACGCCCGAATCAGGCGAAGAGGTCGGGGCGCGAGCGGTCGACGAACTCACGTCACCCTTAAGGGTGTCCTCTGTCTTAGAGCCGGCCACGGCTCCGGCGACAGTAGTTCCTATCCAAGACAAACAAGAAACAACCTGCGTAAAGACTCAGTCTCACAGATGGTTAACAATGCTTACAGCTAAAAAAGCATGCTCACCCTGAGGCCAGATCTCCGCTCCGGGCAAAGGGACCTCCACGGACGGCGGCGCCTCCAGGAGCACCGACAAGGGAACGGCCGCGATCACACCCGCAGCAGACGACCCCGCCGGGCCATGGGAAGCGACCCTGAATACGAACTCGGGAGGTTAGCAAGGAAGCTAGCAGACGTCCAAACAAAAGCTCAAGGACCACAAGAATAACTTACGGGGTGACCGGCGGCATATGCCTCCTCCGAACCGGCGTCGGGGCGATCAGAGGCATTTGCAGCCCGGGAGACTTCACAGCGCCCCCACGAGGCTCGCAGTTGGACGGGGTCTCCTCCCGAACACCATGGCAATGCCTTTTTAAGGCCTGACGCAATGCCTCGGAGGCCGCCTCTTTGCCATCGTCTTCGCCTGCGTCTTCCCCGACGTCCTCAACCTCCTCGTCGCCCTTGTCGTCCTCGGTGGTGTCGACATCGCCGTCGGCGTTGTTGTCTTCGTCATCACCACCCTCGCCACTCCCATCGCCGCCACCGCCGCTGGACGGGGAGGTACCGTCCTCGTCGTCCTCCCGGTCCTCGGAGGCATCCATCTGCACCTCCTCTGAAGCCCCACCCCCCCTGATTGGGGCCGATCTCCTCGCGAGAGGGCCCGAAGGGGGCAACGACCATGAGGGCGGCCAGGGCAGGGCTAACCTGCTGCCCCAGCATCGGAGGCTCAGAACGGACGGTCTGGAAGGTGGCGAAGTCCTATCAAAGAGCAAGGGAAAAAGGAAAATAGCATGATTCAACATCTAAATCCCAAAAGCAAGCGAGAAAATCGCAAAGATGATGCTCACGCTGCCGGGGAGGAGGCCGGCCGAAAAAGGCTGCACGGTCTCTTTGTTAGACTTCGTGATGGCGTCGGGTCCGACCAAGCAGCTGAGGAGCGCGTCAATCGCATCGGCACCCAGCTCCTCCTGGGAGACCCGCGTAGGGTTCATAGGCCCAGTGTACTGGGACATCAGGGAGCCCCGGGCCCGCAGAGGCAGGACGCGACGTGCCACCCACGTCTGCACGATGTGACCTCCGGTCAACCCACCTTTCTTCAAGCGGGCGGTGGCCTCTGCAAGAACCATGACCTCCGGGGTCAGCTTGGAGAGCGGATCCCACGAGAGTAACTTCTGAGGAGGCTCGTTTACAAACGCCGGCAGGTCATCGCCGAGGCCCTCCACATAAAACCACAACTTATGCCACTCCCGAACAGATTTTGGGAGGTCAACGGAGAAGAAGGTGGAGTTAGGGCAGAGCTGCAGGATGGCTCCCCCAAGGTCGCAGACGGCGTCCTCGTTCAATTGAATGCAGGCCTGAAAGAAATAGCGCAACAGGTCAAAGTGCGGGACTATCCCAAGATAGCACTCGCAGAAAGTGATAAAATTGGCGATATGCAGAACCCCGTTGGGCGGAATATGGTGGAGTTGGCATCCAAGAAAGTGAAGGAGGCCGCGCACGAAGGGATGAAGCGGGAAGCCGAGCCCCCGCCTGAAGTAGCCTGAGCACAAGACGTGCTCGCTGGCACAGGGCTCTGGTGGAACCTCCCCATTCGGGATACGCACCTTCAGATCCACGGGCATGGAACGGTCATCCTTATAGCCCTCAATCTCACCCGCCGTTGCCACGGACGGGAACCACTTCCCTGTGGATTTAGGCGCGGCGCGCCCTGGTTTCGCTACCCTTTTGGGGCGGCCCTTTTCCTTTTTCCTCCAGCGGACCTGGAAGACGGCTCCAAGCCGGAGGTCTGCCTCCCCCTCTCGCTCCTTGTATTGGCCATTGGCGGCAGGTGAACAAGAGCGACGGGGACAAAGCGGCGGCGCGGCAAAGGTTTCGAGACGAGCGAAGGGGTAAAAGCCGGAATGAGGTAGGGTTTTGAAACCCTCGGTTTCCCTCTCCTTATAAAACGTCCGGACCCGAGACGCCATCCGCCCGCAGCGGAACGGACCACTTTTTCCGTCGCCTTGGGAGAGTATTCTCTTTCCTATCTTTCTTGCAGAAAACAGGGGCGACAATCATGGCTGAGTCCTCCTTTTGAGATGGGATTATCGACCGCGACGAATCGACGTCCAAGCTAAAAGGTGCCTGGTCCCTCGAGCGAGCCGAATTCGGAAAACTACCCGGGCTCCAGGAAGATGACGTGATAGAAGAGCCCATCAGAGGTCTCGCGACCCTCACTGCGACCTCCGCGGAGCTCGAGGGCTACTGACGGGGTCCTGTACCGGGGGTGCTAACGCCAAGGAGCCCGGCCTCATCAACCACTAAGGGGCCCAACGAGCCCACGGCGTGGCGCTAACCCTAGGAGGCCAGACGCCCAAGACTAAGAGGACAGCGGCGCCCCATATCGCATCCAGCATGTAAACCCTAGGCCTCTCCTATCTATATAAAGGGAGGTCTAGGGTTCCCCTTAATCCATCTATCCTCAGATAGGAGAACTCTCGGTAGAAACATCATACACCATTGTAACCCCTCGCTCGAGGTATCCCTCCATTGTGAATAACCGAAACCAGCAGGACGTAGGGTACTACTCTCCGGAGACCCGAACCTGGATAAACCCCTCGTGTGACCTCCGATTCATGACTTCCAACTGCGCTTGGACCCCTACCAAGGGATCTGACGGAAATCTGCTGTATCATTGACCAGGACACGTACTATGGCGTGATCTGGCAATCAACAACACGTAGGCGGATAAGCAACTCAGACTAGTATTGGTGGCGGAGATGTTATCTGGTGGAACTCGGACTGGCGGCGGATATATGTAGCGCCAGTGGAACACGGATTGGTGGCTATTATGTGTTGGAGGTGGACTCGGATTGGTGGCGGACATGCGGTGGTTGTATATGGACTTGGATTGGCAGCGGATATGCGGCGATGAAGATGAGCGGCGGCGTGAAAACCTGTGACCAGAACTCAAAACTCTAAGGTAACTAGACGCTAAGACCAGTAACTCGACACGATGATGCAACCACAAATTCAACAAAGCAAAACACTGAAAAGATTATGCAAAGGCTCAGACTTGTTCGGATATGAACTAACCCTAATTTTTTTTGTGGCTTTTTCCTGGATGATGGTTATGAAGAACAGATGCGATCTAGACTACGAAAAACTGATAAAATCTCACCGAGCAATCTGGAAATCTGATACCACTTGATAGAGGCAAAGGTGTCCCGTCTTCTGATGAGATGGTAGTTATCGTTTTTGGTGGAAGTCGACTTTGACTATCCTACTACGAACATGCGAAGACGTCACGCCTTAGCAATCGCTAAACCAACTCCAAGAGGTTATTGACCACGCCGGAGCACGATCAACCTGACCATGAGGGTCTATTTCTTGCAGGCAAACGAAGAACAAGCAAGAAACTAAGATTGCAATCTGGATATTGCGAATTTAAGAGGAAAGTTTTATTGATCAAAGTGGGGTTCTGAAACGTCTTGGCCTGGTCATTGGACACAAACGAAGTACACACGTTGCACTATGGCGAACTTTAATCTAAACAAAACCCAAGTCTAAACGGTACCTTAAGGGCTGTATTTATAGGGGAAAAGAGAGGGGATTTCGTCCACCCTTGGCAAGGTGGGACTAAAACACCTCCTAAGTCGTTTCCCCTACAATACGGGCTCTAAAAATAGCCTACGAAGTTGTATTTCGAAATTACATGGGCCTGGCTCAAAAAATAAGATGGCGCAGAACCTATAATAAGCTATGGACGAAATTCATGAAAGGCTATCTTCTATATTCGTCCATGTCCTTGTATGTCATCATGGTGGCTTCAAAGTGCTAAAAACTCCATTCTTGTTCCCCTTGTGTGCGTCATCTCCTCCATGCTTGATCATGCTCCAATGTTCATCCTGCTTGTCCATGTTGGGCCCTTCATTTGCAAGCAAAACAAATGTATCCAATTTAGGCAGCATCATATTCTCATGAACATTGGAATCATTAACAAGAAACGAAAGTACCTGGTAATTTAATTGGCGTGCGCGAGCTCTAATAATTGGTCGAGTATATGTAGCAGCAGGGGTTGTGATTGTAACTGTAATAGTGATGTCCTCATCAAAATATATGCGGACAGCGTTGGATGGCGGCCTCCCGCATCCGTGTCCGCGGACTGGCCCCCCTGTCCGCGGACGGATGGGGGAGGAAATTTGTGGGTCACCGTTGGAGATGCCCTTAGATGGGCGTGGTTTGTGGATCTTTTTAAATACACGAATATTTTAGTAAAAGTGTGTGAACACATTTTAGAAAATACGTGATTTTTCTAAATGTGTGATCACCTTTTTAATTACATGATGAGCAACATTTAGTATGCTATAATTATTTTGAACTATATGATGAACATTTTAAAATACACCATGAACAATTTTGATGTGTGGTATTTTTTTCATACATGATGTACTTATTTGAAAATCATGATGAAACATTTTTAGAACAGAAGATGAACATATTTAATACACGACGGACATTTTCTAGACACGATGACCATTTTTATATACACGATGAACATTTTTTTTAAACATGATGAACTTTTTTAAAGTACGACGAACTTCTTTTAAGACACAACAAACATTTTTCTAAATGCACGATAAATATTTTTTTTAAACATGATCACCATTTAAAAAAATACATAATGACCATTTTTAAATACACGTGAAAATTTTCGGTGCGTGGTATTTTAGTTTAAGAACATTTTTAATACACGCCAGACGTTTTCATGATACGATGATCAATTTTAAGTAAATGATGGATATTTTTAAAAATCATGATAAACATTTTCAAAGTACATGATGAACATTTAAGGAAAAAACAATGAATACTTTTTTAAATACATGATAAATATAAATTTTGTTTTTTGCAACTGTCGGAAAAGCTAACCCGCGGCAATCGACGCTATTCATTTTATATGGCCCATAACGTCGCAGTGATTTCCATGTTCGTTTGACTGACCTGCCACACTAGAAAAATGAAGAGATTGTTGTTCGCACGTTTGCTGTTTCCATGATGTTGCCACACAATGATTTCCGTGATTTTGAAGAATTGTGTCTCCATCAGCTGAACTTAATGATGTTTGTGTAAGATGTAAGAGCATCTACAGCCGCGATGGGCTAATTCGGCCTCTTAAACGTCCGCGGACGCATCCGACGCGTTCGCGGACACTGACCGGCCAAGCATCAAATTTGCTTATCTGCATCCGATACCTCGGATACCTCATACTGAAAATCTTAAATCCATACAAAAGCATGCAAAGAAAAAAAAAATCCTACATACTACGTAGATCAACTATCCTAGTTCTCGTTGGAGATGTCCACTATCTCCGTGCCCGGCTCCGGGTACATGGGCGGCAGCCGCAGCTCCGACTCCTGCGACTGCTCCGCGTCGGCCTCCGCATCCATCTCCACTTCGACCTCGTCGAAGAGGGCGTCGCTCGCTGCCCGTTCCTGCCGGATGAACCGCCGGTTGGCCTCCACATAGGCCTCATCCTGGATGGACTCCAGGATGGCCTACTGCTCCGCCATCTCGTCCGCCTGGGTGACAGCGAACTCCGCCTCCACGTCCTCCATGTTGAAGCCCGGAGCCGGCGCCAGCTCCTGCTCCGGCTGCTCCGACTCATCGTCCTCCTCCGGATCCGCCACCTCCATCGGAGCCGGCTGCTACTCCTCTCCCTCCTCCTTCGCCTGCTCCTGCTCCTCCTCCTTCTCCTCCGGTTCCGGCGAGTCCAAAGGCAGCCCAGCAGCGATGCGGGCGGCGCGCGTGGCGCGCCTCGCCCAGATCTCCTGCTAGATCTGGTACCGGCGCTCCAGCGTGAGCATAGCGTAGGTGGTTATCTTCTTCCGGACCATGGCGAAGCCGGTGAGCGTGGGAAGAGCACCGGAGCGGGAGAGAGGAGGTGGATGGGCTCGGGCTGGTGGCGCGGAGAGGGAGGAGGTGGATGGGCTAGGGTAGAGGGACTCCGGCCGGCATAAATAGCCGGATTTGGCCTCGGGCGGAGAGCCGGAGCGGCACCGCGCGACGTTCACACCACCCACCGGAGGAGACGTCCGTCGGACCGCCGGGTTTTCGTGCGAATCCGTGTGGGACCTCATCGTCAGTCTGACGTGGCGGACGCGCCCGGGCGCCTCCATATCCATCCCATATTTGGGTTGGATATGAGAGGTGCCGGTCAGCCCGGGCGTTTGAAGCCTGTTTGACGTTTGAGGCGGGTTTGGTGCGTCCGGCCGTTGATACTCTAAAACGGTGCTTTTCTGTTCCAAATTTCAGGAACAGCATGTGTTTGCTGTAAGATGGAACGGGCAGGCAAGAATCCATCCCATGTTCGTGTGTCTCGCGGTGCACATTGCAACCTTTTTTTTCTTTTTTGAGGGAAGGTGCACATCAGTGGCGGAGACGGGGACCAGCAGGGGCCTGGCCCCCCGACATTAGGAATTTGCTGCTAATTCACTGATAAACAGTGCGTAATTAGTAATTATTTGATGCTTAGAGTCTTATTTTCCTATACTTTGGCCCTTCCCAACCTATTTTAACAGTAATTGGCCCCCCTATCCAAATTTCCTGGCTCCGCCACCGGGGCACATTGCAACCTGATGGGTTGGGCAAGGGCACGTGTGCATAGCTGCTAGGACCGAGTGGTTAACATGGGATGCTACTGTGCATAAATGGAGAATACGCTGTCGTGTAAAAGGGTGGCAGGTGAAATACGTGAGACTAATACGGGACTGCACCTGATGGCTATGAAGTCTGACGTGCAAGATAACGAGCACCATGGAGCTCCAAATGGCATTTCCGACCCAGCTACTCTTTGGTTCTTCGTGAGATTGAGCAGCGCAAGAATGACTTCCTAATGTTCGGTTTACTCACGATGGCAGACTCGTCCCCCAAATGCTCATTTTCTGGCCAGAAACTCTCTTTCTATTGCAAGCGGTCGTCGTATATTGCTAGTGCATTCTTCTCATACCTTGATGGTACGCCAAACCATGGAGTAACAAAGTGTTGGATTATAGATGGGCTTAGGCCCATATAAGACAATAATCATTGATTAATCTCTAAGGCCCACTTAGGTGCATGGCAAGTGGTGTGAAGTTTAGTACCATACTGCTAGAGTAAAGAGAGTGAGACCCCTTTATAAGGGTTGCTCTATCACATGCCATTAGGAGCTTGGAAAGAGTAGTTGTACACGCGCGCTCCTCCTCCACCGCCACCCGCCTCGCCTCGTCACGGCGGGTTGCGGGAATAAGCCGAGCCAAGCCTTATTTTTGCTGGTCAGGAATGGTTAATTAATCTCGGATTAATTGACGAGTCCAGGCCCATCTACCCGACGGCCTATATAAGGAAGCGCTGGCTAGTGGAGTGAACCCTAACTCAGTTCACTCATTCCCTCCTGCACAAACCTAGCCGTCATCTATTGTTCCTCTCTATGTGCTGCTTCCGGCGATCCCATCCCGACGACCGCGTGCACGGTTGGTCGGGAGAGCAGGTGCCTCCGGAACCCTGTCGTTCGAGATCCTGCCCGGGAGAATGGCAATAAGGTTTTTGGGGACGCGGCTGTTCCCTATCCGTCCCCGTCTCCGTCGTCTTCGTCCTCCTCTACTTTCACTAATTTCCCTGCATCGACCCCATGGCGAACGACGACGACGCCGCCAAGAAGAAGGCCACGAACGACGCCGAGGCTGCTGCTGCCGCCGCCGTGTTGGTCTGGCCAACCGGAGGGTATGATTTGTTCATCCCGCACTTACTCGTTTATGTGTTCGTTCATGTGCTAGCCGTATATGTTGTGTTCATAAATGTGTCGTTCTATGTACAGTACGTGCTCACATGCTTACGTATCGGTATGAGTTGCATACTGTGATTGCCATGTTTACTGTTTACTGTTTACTCGTGGATTAGATTAATCGATAAAGTGTTAATATTTCCAACACAAAAAGACCCAGCTATCGGTGTGGATTTTTGAAACCTGGGTCCACACGCACCTGATTAGGCAAAGAAATAAAAAATAGTAAAAAATAAAAAGAAATGTGAAACTTTTTTTTGAACGAGCATTGTCCAGTGTATTACTCACGTGTAAAGTTTTGGTACAAAATGACTTCTATGATATTGTTGGCAAAAAGATCAAATTGCAAGTACAAACTGTGTGAATAGTAAGCTTAATATAGTGTCAGTTTTGTTTTTATTTGTCTAGAATATCACAAATGTCATTTTGTCGTGAAACTTTACATGTGAGTAATACACTAGACAATGTTTGTTCTGAGGACGTTTCATATTTTTTGACTTTTTTACTAATTTAAAATATATTTTTCAGTTCAGGTACATGTGCACCCATATCCCAAGATCTATTTTTGCCTGGGTACCCTTAAAAATGTAGAAGGGGAAGAAGAAGACAATGTCTCGACAACGAAGCTGATGTGTAAATCATGTTGATTTCTAAGGGCATCTTCATCGACCATGTCGCAAAACGCCCGCAGTCCGGACCGACGCGTCCGGACCTTTTTATCATCCAACACAGTGCCGCATACGTCCACGGACGCGTCCACCCATTCGAATTTCCGGACCAAACCTGGGGAGGTTTGCGGGTATCCGGACCTCCGCCACGTACGCGTACGACAACACGGTCCCACTCAAATCCTCTCCCCGGCGAACCGCTCTCGAAACTTCACCGGCGCATTGATGTCGGTCAGCTGCTCCAGAGAGGGCACGACTCAACGGCCTTGATGTTGGTCAGAGTGACATCACCGGACGGGAGGGCAGCTCCGCTTCAATGTGGACGCAGCGCCCAAGAAGCCTACTCCGGCGGCTGTGCTGCGTTGAAGCGGCGTCGGTCCACCTGACCGACCTATTTAAGCAGTGTTTCGGCGCCCTCCTCACCGCAAACCCTATTCGCTCCTGTCCACAAACCCTCTTTGATCCGATCCAATGTCAGGCGGTAGCGGTTGGTTCTCAGCGCCGGCGGGTGGGGGTGGATCTCCATCCAGACAGTGGCGCCACCACACACACTCTTCGGGGCCACCTCCTCCTCCATGCGGTCCAAGGATGAGGTCGTGCTCTCCTCAAACGGCGAAGAACAGTAGCCGCGCCCCTCCCCGTCGAGGCCGCTGTGACGCACGAGGAGTTCCATCGACAACTGGAGCTCCTGCTCGAGCGGTCCCTCCATGACCGTGATCTGGCGCCACCTTCACCGCCTCGCCGCCGCGTCAAGTAAGAGCAGCTTTCTCCCCGAGCTACCACAGCGTCCAAATCGGACGTCGCGTCAAGGAGGAGGTGAAGGAGAAGCCGTCACGCAGCATGCTTGGCCGCTTCGATCGGCCGGCGTGGTGCGGCAAGGAGAGAGCGCCACCATGGCCGCCCCGTCGGCGCCCGGTTGACGTCAAAAAGAAGCCCTCCCTGGAGCTCACGAACGCGCGCGGGGGGCTCCTGCATTACCTCGGATGGGGCGGTTACAACATGTCGCCGCACAGCACCCTGATGGCAACCGAGTCGGCAGTGCGGGAGGCGGAGCGGTGGGAACAATGCAACGCGCAGCGCCAGGCCATGTTCGCGACGTTGGATGTCGCGTCGGACTAGGTCCTCGCGGACCCCGCCCTCGCGGAGGCCTGGCCCATCGACCAATCCAGGATCACCTCAGAGACGTCCGTGCGGCACCGGCGCCATCTCAGTGACCGGCGGGTCAAGAGCGGTGTGACCGAGTCGCTTGGCTCCGTCGCCCTAGTTGGCGGCAAGGGCAAGGCAAGGGGCGGGCGTCGCCGGGGCGGCGTCAACGGCGGCAGAGGAAGCCTCGCGGTTACGCTGCGAGTGGAAGGCCGCGGCCAACCAGGGCTGCTGCGGCCCCTTCCGCTGCTGGAAGGACCACAGCGACGACGACTCCAACAACAGTGGTAGTGGCGACAGAGTGGACGACCATGCGTACCAATTTATGTATATATATCGAACTTTTATCCGATTGCAAGAAGTTCGTTCGATTTTCAAAAAAAATGTGTCTGTTTGGTTTAATTTTCGTTTAAAATGCATGCGCGCGGTGGATGGTCGGCTCTCGTATCTGTATACGCGGACGCGTCTGTGGACATATAGTGAGTTCGTTTTATGGCACGGCGTTGGAGAATGGAGATGCCCTAAGCTCATGCTGTGCTCATGGTCTCGTGGAGACGTGGAGACTTCGTCGACTCCCCTCCAATCCCGGATCTATATCCTTCTCCAGAGAACCACGCCATCCCTCCAAAACCTTAGCTCAATGGAAAGATCCTCAGCTACCCCGCACTTCCTGTTCGTCACCACGCCGATGCAGGGCCACATCAACCCGGCGCGCCGCCTCGCCGCCCGCGTGATGGCGTCGATGCCGGGCGCGCGCGTCACTTTCTCCACCGCCGTTGGAGGCCACCGGCTCATGTTCCCCTCCCTAGCGACCCCCGACGAAGAGACCGTCGACGACGCCGGCGTGCTGTACGTCCCCTACTCCGACGGCTTCGACGAAGGGTTCAGGCCTGAGGTGCACGGCAGGGACACCTACAAGGAGCGCGCGCGCGCCGTGGGGCGCGAGACGCTCTCCGCTGTCGTCGCCGGACTCGCCGCGCGGGGCCGCCCCGTGACGCGCATGGTCTACGCCTTCCTCGTCGGGTGGGCACCCCACGTCGCGCGCGCGCACGGGATCCCCGCGGCGCTCTACTGGATCCAGCCGGCCGCCGTGTTCGCCGTGTACTACCACTACTTCCACGGCCACGACGCGCTCATCGCCTCCTGCGCCAACGACGCTGACCCCGACGCCTCCGTCGAGCTGCCGGGACTGCCCCCGCTCAGGTCCAGCGCGCTTCCGTCGGTCGTCTCCATCACCTCGCCGGAGCAACCGCACTACCTGTTGCTCGACATGATGCGCGATCTCTTCTTGGCGCTCGACGAGTACAAGCCCAAGGTGCTCGTCAACACGTTCGACGCGCTGGAGCCCGACACCCTCCGTGCGGTCGCGCAGTTCGAGCTCGTCGCCGTCGGGCCGGTGGTGCCAGACGAGGCATCTCCGTCGTGCACGGACCTGTTCCGGCGCGACGACGGGAAGGGATACATGGAGTGGCTGGACACGAAGCCGGCACGGTCCGTGGTGTACGTGTCGTTCGGGAGCATCCTTTCGATGAGCAAGCGGCAGGAGGAGGAGACGAGGCGCGGCCTGGAGGCGACCGGCCGGCCGTACCTGTGGGTGGCGCATATGAGCGCCGGTGAATGCGCGACGTTGGACGGCGGCGACGACGACGGAGTGCGCGCGCAAGGGGTGGTGGTGGAGTGGTGCGACGAGGTGAAGGTGCTGTCGCACCCGGCGGTGGGCTGCTTCGTGACGCACTGCGGGTGGAACTCGACGCTGGAGAGCGTCACGAGCGGCGTGCCGATGGTGGCCGTGCCGCAATGGACGGACCAGCCGACGGTGGCGTGGCTGGTGGAGGCGCGCATGGGCGTGGGCGTGCGCGCCCGGGCGGACGGCGAGGGCGCGGTGGACCGAGGCGAACTGCAGCGATGCGTGGAGACGATCATGGGCGACGGGGAGGCCGCGTTGGGGATCCGGGCTCAGGCGGACCTCTGGAGGGGGCGGGCCGACGAAGCGATCGCCGGCGGCGGGAAGTCGGAGAGGAACTTATGGGCGTTCGCGTCGGAGCTGTGTTCTGACGTGAACGACACACGTGGAGACGGGGTCAGAGCGCCAGCGACGTGCACGTGACATAAGCCGTGTATCTTTTCGATCTGCGCATTGGGCGCGTCAAAAATATCGCTCTGTTGGCATGTGCTTATGAAAGATGCCGAGTTCCTGGACAAAAATTATGTCCTGACACTTATTTAAACCAAATGGCAATCCTCTTGCTATTGTGATTGTATTTTGTTATGCCCGCTGGGAGTGGTAAGAGCATCTTCAAACGGTCTGAGCTAATTTGACCTCTCCTATGTTTAGACATTTGTTCGGTCGGTATCCGTGGACATGCCTGCGGGAAAACTAATTCTGTGTGCATGCAACGTTCATCATTTATTAGTCTCTAAATTGTCCGGAGAAATGCATATGATTGATGGGGTGAAAAGAGAAAAAAGGAAAAAAAAATAGAGAAAGTGGTACGGGGTGAGCCGGGTCCGACGTGGCTGGTTGTCCGGACACCCCCATTTTCTCTTCACATATGAACTGGGTTTGGTGGTTTGGGCAACCCAAGCATATGATGAAGTTTTGGGGGCTCCGTTGGAGAGATTTTTTTGTCCGGCTTGTCCGTCCAAAATATATATGTGGAGATGATTTGAGTGGTCCGGTTGAAGATGTTTGAAATAAATGTCACACCAGCATTTGTCCCACGGAGGCGCGGGGCGTGGAGATGTGTGGAGTGATGACGATATCTTAGCAAATAGCAATGTCATGTATGATCCTACATTGGAAGATTGAAGAAAAAAGACTTCTTATAGTTAAGAGATACTCCCTCCGTCCCCGAATACATGGTGTATAAATCCAGTCAAAAAGTCAACTCTTCATTAGTTTGACCAAATATACAAAGGAAATATCAAAGACTACAATATGAATAGATATATTATGAAAATATTTTTAATGAGGATATATTTATATTTATTTGAATTGTTTATCTTAATATTTTTGTAAATATACTTGGTCAAACTTAGAAAGCATTGACTTTTTGACAGAATTTACATGCCATCTATTTGGGGGCGGAGATAGTGTGACACCCTCGACTTAATCGTGCACTAATCATACACTCAATGCACACAATCAAGCCTAAGGACTCACGGGAAGATATCACGACACAACTCTAAACACAAATAAAAGTCAGACAAGCTTTATATTACAAGCCAGGGGCCTCGAGGGCTCGAATACAAAAGCTCGCGAACAAGCGTTAGCGGAAGCAACAACAGTATCTGAGTACAGACACAAAGTTAAACAAATCTGCCTTAAGAAGGCTGTGCAAAACAACGATATCTGATCGAAAAGGCACAGGCCTCCTGCCTGGGTGCCTCCTATCTATTCCTGGTCGTCGATCTCCACGTAGTAGTAGGTACCAACGGAGATCTACGACTCCTGGGCTCCGTCATCTGGTCACAGCAAACAGGTATGGGGAAAAGAGGGAGCAAAGCAACCGTGAGTACTCATCCAAAGTACTCGCAAGACCTACATCAGAACTATACTGAGTATGCATCGGTATCAAAGGAATGGGGCTATATCTTTGGACTAAACTGCAAAAATGCCAGAACAGAGGGGGAAAGGCCTAGCCTATCGAAGACTAGCATCTTGAAGCAATCTTGCAGCATCAGAAGAGAATAGAACACATCAGCATATAATAATAAGTATATATTAGCAATGCCCTGAGATCCTTCCTCGACTACCCTGCGAGAAAGCGATCCCAAGAGCAGTAGTAGCAGTTTAACATTATAACAGTATCCATTCATAGTTGTAGTAGATCAGGATACAACTCCGAGCGTCCTGTTACCGTGGACACGGCTATTCGAATAGATAACTTCCCTGCAGGGGTGCACTACTATTACCCAACACGCTCGATTAACTCCGGCCGGACACACTTTTCTGGGTCATACCCGGCCTCGGCTGATCGACACGACGTAGTCCTACCTAGGCTCCGCAGAGAGGTCCCCGCCGGTCTACATCCTAAGCGCTCAGGGGTCTTGGGCCCATCGCCCTTTGCACTCCGGGTCGTTGTGCGCAAGGTGGATCCAGCGCCACCCCTCTCCTGGATGGCACGATCCGACCCGGCCACAATGCTGAACTGGAGATCTGACAGAGCTTTCGGCTGATACATACGGCGTAGAGGGCCCCATTAAACCATTATCCCACGTGGTGGTAGTGCGCATAGGCCAGTGGCCAACTCAGATCAAATACCCAAAACCGTTAGGCGTGTTTAGTAACTCGCAGAGACGAACATGATTCCTGTCGCTCCGACTTGGTAACACGCGGACCCGACCAGGGACCAGGCCCACCTCTCTCCTAGGTGGTCTCCGCCTGCCCTGTCGTTCCGCCACAATATCACTCGCGGGTACCCTTGGGTTCAACCCGTCTTGTTTCATTATCTCGCGGGCACTCTTGGAGCCAGCCCGACTTTAACAGTTTAAAGTATTGTAGCAATGTAACATTTCCGTGATCATCACCCAGAGTGATCACGACCCGATAACATGCCTGGCAAACGGACAAGGGTGAAGGGCCAGCTGATGAAACATAGCATACCTAACTAAGCATCATAGGATAACAGGTAAGGTACCAATAGCAGTCGACGAAAAGAGGCTATGCATCGGAATAGGAGCTATCGGAGCAACAGCAGAAGCAATTCTAATGCAAGCAATAGAGAGAAAGAGTAGGCGATATCTGGATGATCAAGGGGGTTTTGCTTGCCTGGAAGCTCTGCTGAAGGGGTCTGGTCGTCGACGACGTAGTCGTACTCAGCAGTGTCGTCGGCAGTCTCGGGGTCTATCGGGAGAGAAGGAGGGGGGAGAAACAATAAATACACGGCAAACAATGCAACACAAATGCATGACATGGCAATATGCAGTGCTAGGGGTGTTCTAATGCAGTGCTAGGTATCTTGGCCGGAGCGGGAAAACATCCGGGAGTGTTCTCCCAGCTTCGGGTGATTATCGGACAGACGATCCGGAGGGGAAAGTTCCATGTTCATCATGTTAGAGGGGTGTGGCAGGTATGCGGGTGGCATATTCGGATTCGTCATATTTTTCTGATCAGTTTTCATATATAAATTATTTTCATCCGAGTTACGGTTTATTTTATATGATTTTTCAAAGTTTTAATCATTTTTTGGAATTTCTAGAATTTAATTTAAATTCGAAATTAAATGACTAAATTGACAGCAATGTGCTTATTAGGCTGACAGATGGGTCACAGTTGACTTCCCAGTCAGCAGTCAAATGTGACCGTTGACTGGTCAAATGGGACCAGGGGGTCCCACCTGTCATTGACTGGGGCTAGCCCAGTCAGCAGATTGACTGGTCAACTGGGCCCAGTGGTCAGTGACATAGCTAACTAACAGTGCTTAGTTAAATCTAATTACCTAATTAGTCAGTGCGGGACCCAGTAGTCAGTGTCTTAGGTTAGTATTTAAGTTATTTTAATTAATCTAATTGCTACAGTATGGGCCCCACATGTCAGTGGGCCATTAGGGGCTAATTAACCCCCTGACACAGGGGACCCACCAGGCCACGTCACACCGGCGTTTAAACGCGGTGGCGCGCCGGCGGCGACCACAGAAACGACGAGGGCTTCGGGATCCGCCGTCCGGCGGCCATTCGGTGCGCGGATGGGCGGGATCGAACGCGGGCAGAGCCGCGCGTCGATCAGTGGCGGTGGAAGCAGCAGGGGAGGCCGGAAGTGGCCGAAGCAGCGACAGTGGACGGCGGCGCGTACAGGAGCTCGGCGGAACGGGCGTAGCGGCGAGCAAAACGGCCAGCAAACGGCACCTACAACACCTACACGAGCTAACGAAGCGGGTGGCCGCACGCACGCGACCAAAAGGTCATCGGAGCATCGCCGGAGACGAGCGCGGGCGGCGGAGCGTTCGGTCGCGGTGGAATCGGGCAGCAGAGCTCGCAAACGAGCGCATGGAGTGAGGGGGAAGAGAGGTAGGCTCACTGGGATCCTGTAGGTGAGCTTAGCGGGCGCGGGGGAGGCTCGGAGCAGACGCAATGGCGGCGGCGATCTCCGGTGTCCGAGGCGGAAGACGAGGTCATAGACGACGATGTGACGGCGTAGGGGTCGAGCTCGAGGTCGGGGATGAAGTAACGGAGGCAGGCGGAGCTCGTGGACACGTCGCGGTGGCGTGGAGAGGTCAGTGGCCGCGGCGTTTACGGCGGCGAGGCCATGGCGGCGCTCGGGACGGAAGGGAGAGAGCGAGGGAAGGGGAGGGAAGTGGCCAGGGGAGGCCAGGGGAGGGAAGGGCGCTGCCCTTATCTACCCAGCGACGGGCGCGGGGCCGCGGTGTCGAGCAGGCGAGGGGGCCGGGGTGCGGTGAGCGTGCGCGCGCGACAGCGCGACGGAGGTTGAAGGAGGCGCCGACTGGGCTAGGCCGCACACTGTGCTGCTTAAGCCCAGTAGCACAGTGGTTTCCTTCCTTTTTCCCTTTTCTTTTTCTTCTGCTTTTATCTCTTTTCTCTTTGCAAAATGTTTGGCCCCAAATTTACTTTTGCAAAATATGAGTTGTGCCATTTAATTACTTTGCAATATCTGGTACTGCCATAAAAAGGTTTGGAGACCTAATGATTTCATTTGAATTTTAATTAATTGTAAAAGGATTAAATATTGCTGTTTTGGTACTGTTTTGAATTTCCAGGGGCAATTTGGTGACTTAGGTGATATTGTTTTCCTGAACATAATTAGTTATGGAATATTTCCTAAATTATGAACTATTTAGTTTCCAAATTTGAATAACTTTTATTTTTACTTCATATTTGAATTTCCAATTTGAGTTGGAATTTGAAATGAGATATGACTCAAATGATGATCAAGCACTGTTAATCATGGTGACTTGGCATTATCAAAAGGGTGATCACTATAGCTTAATACATGGGGATGTTACAATTCTCCTCCTCTAAAAGAAATTCTCGTCCTGAGAATTAAGAGGTAGGCTGAAAGAGAGCGGGGTATTCTTCATGAAGACGATCTTCGCGTTCCCACGTGGCTTCATCTTCAGAATGATTCGACCACTGGACTTTAAGGAACTTTATTGCCTTCTGACGGGTTCGACGTTCAGCTTGATCAAGAATGCGGATCGGATATTCTTGATAAGATAGATCCTCTCGTAGCTCAAGCATTTCATGATCCACTGCTCGGATAGGATCCTTGAAACAGCAACAAAGTTGCGACACATGGAAAACATCATGAACTTGAGAAAGGTTCGGCGGCAATTCCAATTGATATGCCACTTCTCCACGTCTTGCGAGAATACGGAACCGGCCAATGTAGCGAGGAGCTAACTTGCCCTTGATTCTGAATCGGTGTGTGCCCTTCATCGGAGTAACACGAAGGTATGCTTGTTCGCCAGGTTGATAGACCATTACCTTGTGTTTACGGTCATAAATGCTCTTCTGACGAGACCGAGCAGTCTTCAAATGTTCACGGGCAATGCGGACTTGTTCTTCAGCTTGTTGGATAATATCCGTACCGAAGAGTAGCCGTTCCCTAGTTTCTGACCAATTCAGAGGGGTTCGGCACTTACGTCCATATAAAACTTCAAAGGGTGCCATCTTCAAACTAGCCTGATAGCTGTTGTTGTATGAGAATTCAGCATATGGGAGAGATTCCTCCCATTTCTTACCGAATGAGATGACACAAGCTCAAAGCATTCTTCAAGCACTTGATTGACTCGTTCAACTTGTCCCTGGGACTAGGGGTGAAAAGCGGTGCTGAAGGACAGATGAGTTCCCATAGCTTCTTGGAAACTGTTCCAAAATCTTGAGGTAAGAGGCTACCACGGTCTGAACTGGTCTTCAACGGAACACCATGGAGTGACACAATTCTGGAAACATACAAGTCTGCTAACTGACTAGCAGTGATTGTCTCCTTGACTGGCAGAAAGTGAGCAACCTTTGAGAATCGGTCAATGACGACAAGAATAGCATTATGACCCTTTTGTGATTTGGGAAATCCAGTAATGAAATCCATTTCAACTTTGTCCCATTTCCATTCGGGAATAGCAAGTGGTTGCAGAGTTCCAGCAGGTCTTTGATGTTCTGCTTTGATGCGATGGCAAACGTCACACTCAGCATGTTGGGGAACGTTGCATGGAAAACAAAAAAAAATCTACGCACACGCAAGATCTATCCATGGAGATGCATAGCTATGAGAGGGGGAGTGTGTCTACGTACCTTCGTAGACCGTAAGCGGAAGCTTTAGAACAACGCGGTTGATATCGTCGAACAACTTCACGATCCAACCGACCGAGTACCGAACATACGGCACCTCCGCGTTCAGCACACGTTCAGCTCGGTGACATCCTCGACTTCTTGATCCAGCAAGACGGCGAGGTAGTGGATGAGTTCCGGCAGCACGACGGCGTGGTGACAGTGATGGTGATGCTATCTCCGCAAGGCTTCGCCCAAGCACTGCGAAAATATGACCGAGGGACGGAACTGTGGAGGGGGGCGCTGCACACGGCTAAGACAATGTTGTCGCCTTTGGGGCGCCCCCCCTCTCCTCTATTTATATATGTGTAGGGGCTTGGAGTAGAAGGAATAGTGACACATGAACAGTACCACGTGAACAGTACCACGTGAATAGTACACACGTGGACTTGGACTCCAAAGTCCAATCCTATTCCTACTAGGACTCTCTTTTTTTCCTTCCCTAGCTGCGTGGGCTTTTGAGGACTTGGTGCGCCTGGCCCAATAAGGCCAGGGCGCCTCCCCTTAGCCCATGCCAGCCCTTGGGACGTGGTGGACCCACTTGTGGACTTTTGGACCCCTCCGGAATCCTCCGGAACCTTCTGGAAGCTTCCCGGTACAATACCGAAAAAACTGCACCTTTTTCCAGAACCCAAAATATGACTTACCATATATAAATCTTTACCTATCGACCATTCCGAGACTCCTCGTGACGTCCGGGATCTCATTCGGGACTCCGAACAACATTCGGTTACCAATTCACATAACTCATATAACACTATATCGTCAACGAACGTTAAGTGTGCGGACCCTACGGGTTCGGGAATGATGTAGACATGACCGAGACGCCTCTCCGGTAAATAATCAATAGCGGAACCTGGATGCCCATATTGGTTCCTACATATTCCACGAAGATCTTATCGGTCGAACCGCAATGACAACATACGTAATTCCCTTTGTCCGTCGGTATGTTACTTGCCCGAGATTCGATCGTCGGTATCTCCATACCTAGTTCAATCTCGTTACCGGCAAGTCTCTTTACTCGTTCCGTAATACATCATCCCGTAACTAACTCCTTAGTCACTTTGCTTGCAAGCTTCTTATGATGTGCATTACCGAGAGGGCCCAGAGATACCTCTCCGAAACACGGAGTGACAAATCCCAGTCTCGATCCATGCCAACTCAACAGACACCTTTGGAGATACCTGTAGAGCATCTTTATGATCACCCAGTTACATTGTGACGTTTGATAGCACACAAGGTATTCCTCCGGTATCCGGGAGTTGCATGATCTCATGGTCGGAGGAACATGTATTTGACATTCAAGAAAGCAGTAGCAATAAACAGAACGATCGTATGCTAAGCTAACAGATGGGTCTTGTCCATCACATCATTCTCCTAATGATGTGATCCCGTTATCAAATGACAACTCATGTCTATGGTTAGGAAACCTTAACCATCTTTGATCAACGAGCTAGTCTAGTAGAGGCTCACTAGGGACACGGTATTTGTTTATGTATTCACACATGTATTTAAGTTTCCGGTCAATGAAATTCTAGCATGAATAATAAACCTTTATCATGAACAAGGAAATATAAAATAATAACAACTTTATTATTGCCTCTAGGGCATATTTCCATCAGTCTCCCACTTGCACTAGAGTCAATAATCTAGTTCGCATCGCCATGTGATTAACACCCAAGAGTTCACTAGAGTCAATAATCTAGTTCACATCACCATGTGATTAACATTCAAAGAGTTCTAAGGTGTGATCATGTTTTGCTCGTGAGAGAGAATTTTAGTCAATGGGTCTGCAATATTCAGACCCATGTGTACTTTGCAAATCCTTATGTCATACTGTAGATTCTACTATCACGCTTTACTTGGAGCTATTCCAAATGACTGCTCCATTATACGTATCCGGTTTGCTACTCAGAGATATCCAGATTGGTGTCAAAGCTTGCATCAACGTAACCCTTTACGACGAACTCTTTATCACCTCCATAATCGAGAAACATTTCCTTAGTCCTTTAGTTACTAAGGATAATTTTGACCGCTGTCCAGTGATCCACTCCTGGATCACTCTTGTACCCCCTTTGCCAGACACGTGGCAAGGCACACATTAGGTGTGGTACACAGCATGGCATACATTATAGAACCTATGGCTGAGGCATAGGGAATGACTTTCATTCTCTCTCTATCTTCTGCCGTGGTCGAGCTTTGAGTCTTACTCAACTTTACACCTTACAATACACGCAAGAACTCCTTCTTTGACTGATCCATTTTGAACTCCTTCAAAATCTTGTCAAGGTATGTACTCATTGAAAGTCTTATCAAGCGTCTTGATCTATCTCTATAGATCTTGTTGCCCAATATATAAGCAGCTTCACCGAGGTCTTTCATTCAAGTATCCTTTTATGCCATCCAGAAATTCTATATCATTTCCAATCAACAATATGTCATCCACATATAATATTAGAAATGCTACAGAGCTCCCACTCACTTTCTTGTAAATACAGGCTTCACCGTAAGTCTGTACAAAACCATATGCTTTGATCACCTCATCAAAGCGTATATTCCAACTCCGAGATGCTTGCACCAGTCCATAGATGGATCGCTGGAGCTTGCACACTTTGTTAGCACCCTTAGGATCGACAAAACCTTCTGGTTGCATCATATACAACTCTTCTTCGATAAAACCATTAAGGAATGCAGTTTTGACATCCATTTGCCAGATTTCATAATCATAAAATGCGGCAATTGCTAACATGATTCGGACAGACTTAAGCATCGCTACGGGTGAGAAAGTCTCATCGTAGTCAACCCCTTGAACTTGTCGAAAACCTTTCGCGACAAGTCGAGCTTTGTAGACAGTGATATTACCATCAGCATCCGTCTTCCTCTTAAAAATCCATTTATTCTCAATGGCTTGCCGATCATCGGGCAAGTCCACCAAAGTCCACACTTTGTTCTCATACATGGATCCTATCTCAGATTTCATGGCCTCAAGCCATTTGTCGGAATCCGGGCTTATCATAGCTTCTTCATAGTCCGTAGGTTCGCCGTTGTCTAACAACATAACTTCTAGAACATGATTACCGTACCACTCTGGTGCGGAACGTACTCTGGTCGACCTACGAAGTTCAGTAGTAACTTGATCTGAAGTTTCATGATCTTTATCATTATCTTCCTCTCTTATTGGTGTAGGCATCACGGGAACGGTTTTCTCTGATGAGCTACTTTCCAATTCGAGAGAAGGTACAATTACCTCATCAAGTTCTACTTTCCTCCCACTCACTTCTTTCGAGAGAAACTCCTTCTCTAGAAAGGACCCATTCTAGGCAACAAAGACCTTGCCTTCGGATCTGTGGTAGAAGGTGTACCCAATTGTTTCTTTAGGGTATCCTATGAAGACGCACTTCTTCGCTTTGGGTTTGAGCTTATCAGGTTGAAGCTTTTTCACATAAGCATCGCATCCCCAAACTTTAAGAAATGACAGCTTAGGTTTCTTGCCAAACCATAGTTCATACGGTGTCGTCTCAACGGATTTAGACGGTGCCCTATTTAACGTGAATGCAGCTGTCTCTAATGCATAACCCCAAAACGATAGTGGCAAATCGATAAGAGACATCATAGAACGCACCATATCCAATAAAGTATGGTTACGACGTTCGGACACACCATTACGCTGTGGTGTTCCAGGTGGCGTGAATTGTGAAACAATTCCACATTTTCTTAAATGAAGGCCAAACTCGTAACTCAAATATTCGCCTCCGCGATCAGATCGTAGAAACTTTATTTTCTTGTTACGATGATTCTCTACTTCACTCTGAAATTCTTTGAACTTTTCAAATGTTTTAGACTTGTATTTCATCAAGTAGATATACCCATATCTACTCAAATCATCTGTAAAGGTTAGAAAATAACGATACCCGCCGCGTGCTTCAACATTCATCGGACCGCATACATCGGTATGTATTATTTCCAACAAATCAGTAGCTCGCTCCATTGTTCCGGAGAACGGAGTTTTAGTCATCTTGCCCATGAGGCATGGTTCGCAAGTATCAAATGATTCATAATCAAGAGATTCCAAAAGTCCATCCGCATGGAGTTTCTTCATGCGCTTTACACCAATATGACCTAAATGGCAGTGCCACAAGTGTGTTGCACTATCATTATCAACTTTGCATCTTTTGGCATCAATATTATGAATATGTGTATCACTACGATCGAGATTCAACAAGAATAGACCATTCACAAAAGGTGCGTGACCATAAAAGATATTACTCATATAAATAGAACAACCATTATTCTCTGACTTAAATGAATAACCGTCTCGCAATAAACAAGATCCAGATATAATGTTCATGCTCAACGCTGGCACCAAATAACAATTATTGAGGTCTAAAACTAATCCCGAAGGTAGATGTAGAGGTAGCGTGCCGACGGCGATCACATCAACCTTGGAACCATTCCCGACGCGCATCGTCACCTCGTCCTTAGCCAATCTTCGCTTATTCCGTAGCTCCTGTTTCGAGTTACAAATATGAGCAACCGAACCAGTATCAAATACCCAGGCGCTACTGCGAGCATTAGTGAGGAACACATCAATAACATGTATATCAAATATACCTTTGCTCACTTTGCCATCCTTCTTATCCGCCAAATACTTGGGGCAGTTCCGCTTTCAGTGACCAGTCCCTTTGCAGTAGAAGCACTCTGTTTCAGGCCTGGGTCCAGCTTTGGGTTTCTTCGTGGGAGCGGCAACTTGCTTGCCGTTCTTCTTGAAGTTCCCCTTCTTTCCCTTGCCCTTTTTCTTAAAACTAGTGGTTTTGTTAACCATCAACACATGATGCTCCTTCTTGATTTCTACCTCCGCTAATTTCAGCATCGCGAAGAGCCCGGGAATTGTCTTCTCCATCCCTTGCATATTATAGTTCATCACGAAGCCTTTATAGCTTGGTGGCAGTGACTGAAGAACTCTGTCAATAACACTCTCAACCGGAAGATCAATTCCCAGCTGAGTCAAGTGGTTGTGGTACCCAGACATTCTGAGTATGTGTTCACTGACAGAACTGTTCTCCTCCATCTTACAGCTAAAGAACTTGTTGGAGACTTCATATCTCTCAACCCGGGCATTAGCTTGAAATATCAATTTCAGCTCTTGGAACATCTCATATGCTCCGTGGCGTTCAAAACGCTTTTGCAATCCCGGTTCTAAGCCGTAGAGCATGGCACACTGAACTATCAAGTAGTCATCAGATCGAGCCTGCCAGGCATTCACAACGTCTGCAGCAGCTCCTACAGCAGGTCCATCACCTAGCGGTGCATCAAGGACATAATTCTTCTATGCAGCAATGAGGATAATCCTCAAGTTACGGACCCAGTCCGTGTAGTTGCTACCATCATCTTTCAACTTAGCTTTCTCTAGGAACGTATCAAAAACAGGGGAGCTACAACGCGAGCTATTGATCTACAACATAATTTGCAAAGACTATCAGGACTAAGTTCATGATAAATTAAGTTCAATTAATCAAATTACTAATGAACTCCCACTTAAATTAACATCCCTCAGGTTAACTAAGTGATACATGATCCAAATAAACTAGCCCATGTCCGATCATCACGTGAGATGGGATAGTCATCAATGGTGAACATCTCCATCTTGATCATATCTACTATATGACTCATGTTCGACCTTTCGGTCTCCAGTGTTCCGAGACCATGTCTGTACATGCTAGGCTCGTCAAGTTTAACCCAAGTATTCTGCTTGTGTAAAACTGGCTTACACCCGTTGTATGTGAACGTAGAATCTATCACACCCGATCATCACGAGGTGCTTCGAAACGACAAACTTTAGCAACGGTGCATACTCGGGGAGAACACTTTTATCTTGAAATTTAGTGAAGGGATTATCTTATAATGCTACCGTCGTTCTAAGCAAAATAAGATGCATAAAGGATAAACATCACATGCAATCAAAATATGTGACATGATATGGCATCATCTTGTGCTTTTGATCTCGATCTCCAAAGCATCGTCATGATCTCCATCATCACCGGCTCGACACCTTGATCTCCATCGTTGCGTCATGGTCGTCTCGCCAACTATTGCTTCTACAACTATTGCTAACGCATAGCGATAAAGTAAAGCAATTACATGGCGCTTGCATTTCATACAATAAAGAGACACATAAGGCTCCTGCCGGTTGCCGATAAATTACAAAACATGATCATCTCATACAATAACGTATATCACATCATGTCTTGACCATATCACATCACAGCATATCCTGCAAAAACAAGTTAGACGTCCTCTACTTTGTTGTTGCAAGTTTTACGTGGCTGCTACGGGCTTCTAGCAAGAACCGTTCTTACCTACGGCACAAAACCACAACGGTGATTTATCAAGTTTGTTGTTTTAACCTTCAACAAGGACCGGCCGCAGTCAAATTCGATTCAACTAAAGTAGGAGAAGCAGACACCCGCCAGCCACCTTTATGCAAAACAAGTTGCATGTCTGTCGGTGGAACCGGTCTCATGTACGTGGACATGTAAGGTTGGTTCGGGCCGCTTCATCTTACAATACCGCCGAATCAAAATAAGACGTTGGTGGTAAGCAGTATGACGATCACCGCCCACAACTCTTTGTGTTCTACTCGTGCATATCATCTACGCATAGACCTGGCTCATGATGCCACTGTTGGGGAACGTTGCATGGAAAACAAAAAAAATTCTACGCACACGCAAGATCTATCCATGGAGATGCATAGCTACGAGAGGGGGAGTGTGTCTACGTACCCTCGTAGACCGTAAGCGGAAGCCTTAGAACAACGCGGTTGATGTCGTCGAACAACTTCACGATCCAACCGACCGAGTACCGAACGTACGGCACCTCCGCGTTCAGCACACGTTCAGCTCGGTGACGTCCTCGACTTCTTGATCCAGCAAGACGGCGAGGTAGTGGATGAGTTCCGGCAGCACGACGGCGTGGTGACGGTGATGGTGATGCTATCTCCGCAGGGCTTCGCCCAAGCACTGCGAAAATATGACCGAGGGATGGAACTGTGGAGGGGGGGCGCCGCACACGGCTAAGACAATGTTGTCGCCTTTGGGGCGCCCCCCTCTCCTCTATTTATATATGTGTAGGGGCTTGGAGTAGAAGGAATAGTGCCACGTGAACAGTACCACGTGAACAGTACCGCGTGAATAGTACACACGTGGACTTGGACTCCAAAGTCCAATCCTATTCCTACTAGGACTCTCCTTTTTTCCTTCCCTAGCTGCGTGGGCTTTTGAGGACTTGGTGCGCCTGGCCCAATAAGGCCAGGGCGCCCCCTCTTAGCCCATGCCAGCCCTTGGGACGTGGTGGACCCACTTGTGGACTTCCGGACCCCTCCGGAACCTTCTGGAAGCTTCCCGGTACAATACCGAAAAAACTGCACCTTTTTCCGGAACCCAAAATATGACTTCCCATATATAGATCTTTACCTGTCGACCATTCCGAGACTCCTCGTGACGTCCGGGATCTCATCCGGGACTCCGAACAAGATTCGGTTACCTATTCTGTAGGATCGAGGAGATAGGTCTAGAGGGGGGGGTGAATAGACTCCTAACCAGCCAAAGGTTCAGTTTTTAATTTCTCTTGGAACTTAGGCAGATTTTGGCACAAGTTAAGATCACTCCAATACTTTCTACCCATGCATATCTAGAGATTGAGCAGCGGAAATAGTAACGCATGCAATAGTACGGAAAGTAAAGGGGTAGAGTATGGAAGATCAAACGCAATGAAGACACGGTGGTTTTTGGCGTGGTTCCGATAGGTGGTGCTATCGTACGTCCACGTTGATGGAGACTTCAACCCACGAAGGGTAACGGCTGCGCGAGTCCATGGAGGGCTCCACCCACGAAGGGTCCACGAAGAAGCAACCTTGTCTATTCCACCATGGCTTACGTCCACGAAGGACTAGCCTCACTCGGGGTAGATCTTCACGAAGTAGGCGATCTCCTTGCCCTTACAAACTTCTTGGTTCAACTCCACATCTGGTTGGAGGCTCCCAAGTGACACCTAACCAATCTAGGAGACACCACTCTCCAAAAGGTAATAGACGGTGTGTTGTTGATGAACTCCTTGCTCTTGTGCTTCAAATGATAGTCTTCCCAGCACTCAATCAACTCCTCACAGATTTTGCTATGGTGGAAAAGAGATTTGAGTGGAAAGCAACTTGGGAAAGGCTAGAGATCAAGGTTCAAATGGTAGGAATGGAATATCTTGATCTCAACACATGAGTAGGTGGTTCTCTCTCAGAAAATGAATGGTGGAAGTGTAGGCACGTTCTGATGGCTCTCCTTACTGAGAAGGATGGGGTGGAGGGGTATATATAGCCTCCACACAAAATCCAACCGTTACACACTTTTGACCCAACTCAGTGGCACCGAAACAATCATCTCGGTAGCACCGAACTGTGTAAAAGATATGAACTTTAGGAATCTCGGTGGGACCGATACAAACAACTCGGATGGACTGAAGTGCAATGGCTTAGGGCAATCCTTATCTCGGTGGCACCGATTGCATCAACTCGGTAGGACCGAAGTGAAGCAATAAGGCAACAGAGACTTGGCAAGCCATCTCGGTGAGACCGATTTTCAAACTCGGTGAGACCGAAGTAAATGCAACCGATTACAGAGAGTTGGCATGGCCATCTCGGTGAGACCGAGATCCATTTCGGTGGATCCAATTTGTTAGGGTTTGGCAGTGGCTAAGTCTTGGATGAACTCGGTGGGGCCGGATTGGAAATTTCGGTGGGGCCGAGTTGGACTTTAGGTTTTGGACATATTTGGGTAGAGATAGTGGTTGAGGGTTTAGGAATACTGTCACTAAGCACTTGAGCAAAAAGACCATTAAGCAACACCTCATCCCCTTTTAATAGTATTGGCTTTCCTATGGACTCAATGTGATCTTGGATCACTAAACCAAAAATGTAGAGTCTTGATCTTTGCCAATTCTTGTCCTTAGCATTTTGAGGGGGTTCCACGTCCTCTTGTCCACGCCACGCCATTGTTGAACTTGTCTGAAATTTACTAGATAAAAGCATTAGTCCAACAACATGTATGTTGGCATAAATTACCAAAACCACCAAGGGAGCAAATGTGCTTTCAATCTCCCCCTTTTTGGTAATTGATGACAACATACATCAAAGCTTCAAATACAGATATAGCAGAAGTATGTATGAAAGCTTTGAAGGAAACATGTAACATGTATGAGCTCCGCTGAACTCCCCCTGAAGATGTGCATATAAAATGATGATATCTTATGGGAAATATACATGCAACATGTATCTTGGCTATATGCATCAGAGCAATATATATATATATGACATTAGGGTATCCACATGTACAAGATTTTCTCCTTGCAAACAATATATACTTAGCAAGAGGTCAATCATGTACACGAGTGTGATGCATATACTTACCTTGAAGTTCTTGATCAACTACCTGAAGAAATACACTTGAGAAAACAGGGTTAGATAACACAAGATAATTTCTTCAAGAAAGAGACACAAGATCAACAAGAAACCAAGATTGGGATGACATGTAGAAGAGAGTATCACTAGGTGAATACTTCTTTGAAGCAGACATGTCCCCAAAAGAAATAGTTGTCTCCCCTTAAAGAACTTCCTCTCCCCCTGAATCTGACATGGATATTGGGAGTAGGTAGGGTGAGAAAACTAGAACATCCAAAGAGCAAACTTATCATGTTTCTCTCCCCCTAAAAGAAACATGTAACATTCTCTCCTCTTGTAAGGTGCATCTTTTGGTTTGAATAGATAAGCTTAAGCTTTGATGTATTCCTCTCTCCCCCTTTGACAACAATTTCCAAGAAGGGTTTTCAAGATTATAGATCAGGTGGGATTGGTCCTTGAGAAACACATCTAGATGCAAGTAGAGGATAAGAATCATCGAGTGGAGCTGGAGCAGATAAACTCAGGGAAAATTTGACAGAAAATTCCTTAGAGCAGTCAAAATCGGTGACACCGAGTTGAGACAATTCGGTGGAACCGAGTGTGATGCAATGGAATTTTTGTCAACTCAGCTCACTAGGCAAGGAATTTACACAAGGATTTGCAATGAATTAACTGCGAATCAAGCTAAAAGAAATGAAACAGAAAAGAAGCAAAGAAACGTCTAGAGGAAGTTTTTTTTTAACTTCATCTAGATGGGTCGGCGACTAGGTCACCTATGTTAGAGTATATTGACTTAGGAGTCAAGTGAGTACACTTGATCATAGGTCATACTCATCATTTAAGCTCAAAATGGGGTTGCCATTTTTCTTTTAAACATTTCAATGTATTCACATCTTGTTGAGTTGCTTTAGCTCATGTCTTTGAGTGAAGCTTCTCTAAGATGTGAGAACTTACATTGGTATTTGGTGGTGAAGTCCATCATGTAGTTGAACTTGAAGTGGATGCTCATGAATTGAAGTTTGGAGCTATCCTATCATTTGTAGTTCATCTTCCTACATGGGTTAGATTTGCAAGGAACAACATGTGTATCCAAAATGACAAGAATGAAGCATAACTCAAATGTTGTCAAAGGATATGTTTAGGTTGTCTTGTTCCTTGTTACTCCATCAATTGTTGATACTTGGGTTGTACAAGATTGCTCAAGGTAAGAGTGAGATGCAATCTTGTGACATGAAGCTTGTCCAAGTACCTACAAAAGGTTAGATACCATACAAGGGAGCAATATGTCCAAGATATAAAATGATCATGAAGGATATCATGGATTAGTCAAGAATGCTCATGCCCTTGTATGCATCCACATGAACCTCTAGTTCACGTTTGAAGCATCAATGATGTTCAACTCACTTCTCAAGTGACAAAACACTTTCTCATCAAGGGGTTTGGTAAAGATGTCCGCCAATTGTTTGTCAGTACGAACATGTTTAAGGTCAATATCACCTTTCTCAACATGATCTCGAATGAAATGGTGATGAACCTAATATGCTTAGTTCGAGAATGTTGCACGGGATTGTGTGCTATCTTAATAGCACTCTCATTGTCACAAAGTAATGGTACATGTCTCACATGCACACCATAATCTTTAAGAGTTTGTGTCATCCATAGTAATTGAGCACAACATGATCCTGCGGCAATGTATTCCGCTTCGGCAGTAGATAGAGATACGGAATTTTGTTTCTTGGAGGACCAAGACACAAGAGATCTACTAAGAAATTGACATGTACCCGAAGTGGATTTTCTGTCAACCTTATCTCCGGCATAGTCCGAATCGAAGTAGCCAACAAGATTGAAAGAAGATCCTTTGGGATACCATATGTCAAAGTTTGGTGTATGTATCAAGTATCTCACAATTCTTTTCACCGCCTTAAGGTGACACTCTTTTGGTGCCGCTTGGTATCGTGCACACATGCACACACTTAGCATAATGTCGGGTTGAGAGGCACATAGATATAATAATGAACCAATCATCGATCGGTAAACCTTTTGATCAACCGGTTTGCCATCCTTGGTCAACTCAAGATGTCCACTCGTGGGCATGGGAGTTTTCATACCTTTACTCTCTTGCATGTTGAACTTCTTGAATAAGTCCTTGGTATACTTTGTTTGAGAGACAAAGGTACCTTCCCTAGTTTGCTTGATTTGCAAACCAAGAAAGAATTTGAGTTCACTCATCATAGACATCTCAAACTTCTCCGACATCAATCTTCCAAACTTTTCACTAAAAGAGGGGTTAGTAGAACCAAAGATAATATCATCAACATAAATTTGGCATACAAATAATTCTCCATTAACCCTCTTAGTGAACAAAGTTGAATCAATCTTCCCAATTTCAAAACATTTTTCAAGAGTAAACTTTGTCAAGCATTTGTACCAAGCTCTAGGGGCTTGTTTGAGACCATAAAGAGCTTTACGAAGTTTGTACACATGATTAGGTTTCTTGGGATTCTCAAAGCTGGGAGGTTGTTTAACATATACTTCCTCCTCTATTTCACCATTTAAGAAGGCACTTTTAATATCCATTTGGTAAAGAGTGATATCATGGTGATTGGCATAAGCAAGTAAAATGCGAATGGATTCAAGTCTTGCAACGGGGGCATAGGTCTCACCATAGTCCATACCTTCGACTTGTGTGTAACCTTGTGCTACGAGACGAGCCTTGTTGCATACAACTTGTCCATCTTCATCTTGCTTATTCCGAAACACCCATTTGGTTCCAATGATGTTTTGCTCTTCCTTAGGCTTCTCAACCAATGTCCACACTTGGTTCCTCTCAAAGTTGTGTAGCTCTTCGTGCATTGCATTCACCCAATCGGGGTCCTTGAGAGCATCTTCTACCTTCAAGGGTTCAACACTAGAGATAAATGAGTAATGCTCACAAAAGTTAGCTAAACGAGATTTAGAGCTAGTAATTCTCCCGGTTTGGATATCTCCAAGTATTTGTTCGACGGGATGATCCTTGTCGATTCTTGCTCTAACTCGAGGTAGCTTTTTCTTGGGTTGTGGTGAGGCTTCCTCATCATCATCATCTTCTTCTTCTTCGTTGATATTGTCGTTGTTTGTTTGTGGAGGTGGAGAAGGAGGTTGAGGTGGATCATCTTGTTGCACTTCCTCATTCCCATCGTCTTGACGTGTTCCACTTGTGGATGCCTCCATATTAGCTTGTCGTTCACCTTGATGTGAGGTTGGGGCTTCCACTTGAATAGACGAGGTACTCTCCTTTACTTCCACGGGGCGAATCTTGCCAATGGGCAAGTCTTGGATTGCTTCCGATGGTTCTTGATCTCCTACATCAAGTGGCAATTGCTCGACTTGCGAGCCGTTAGTCTCATCAAACTTCACATCTACCGTCTCTTCAACTTTTCGAGTGAAGTTGTTGTAGACACGGTAAGTGTGAGAGTTCGATCCATAACCAAGTAGGAAACCTTCATGAGATTTAGGAGCAAATTTTGAACGACGATGCTTATCAAGAATGTAACATTTTGAGCCAAATACTCGAAAGTATCCAACTTGTGGTTTGTTACCGGTGAGCAGTTCATACGCCGTTTTACCAAGAAGCTTGTGAAGATAGAGTCGGTTTGTTGCATGACAAGCTGTTTCAACCACTTCTGCCCAAAAATGTCTTGGCGTCTTGTATTCATCAAGCATTGTTCTTGCCATCTCAATAAGTGTACGGTTCTTCCTCTCAACAACTCCATTTTGTTGAGGTGTGTACGTAGCCGAGAACTCATGTGAAATACCCTCCTCATCAAGAAAGGTGTCCACATTGGCGTTCTTGAACTCCGTTCCGTTGTCACTCCAAACCTTCTTGATCTTGACTTCAAATTGATTTTGAGCCTTTCTTGCAAAGTTCTTGAAGATCTTTTGTACCTGCGATTTGTCATCAAGAAAGAACACCCACGTAAATCTGGAAAAATCATCAACAATGACTAAACCGAAAGAGTTACCACCAAGACTCTTATAGGCGTTGGGACCAAACAGATCCATATGAAGTAGCTCGAGTGGTCTCCTCGTGGTCATAATGTTCTTTACGGGATGGCTTCCTCCAACTTGTTTTCCTGCTTGGCAAGCACTACAAAGTCGATCTTTGTCAAATATAACATCTTTTACTCCAAGAATGTGATCTCCTTTAACAAGTTTATCTAGGTTACGCATACCAACATGTCCAAGTCTTCTATGCCATAACCAACCTTTAGAAGATTTTGCAATTAAACATGTACGAGGTTGGGCTCTCTTAGTGAAATCAACAATGTATAGATCACCTCTACGAATGCCAGTAAAGACTATATTATGATTATCTTGGCGGAACACTTGGCAATCTACTTTGGTAAATAGAACATTAAAACCAAAATCAGCTAGTCTAGATACGGAAAGAAGATTGTAACCAAGAGATTCAACAAGCATAACATTTTGTATGGAGCTATCATTGGATATGGCCACCTTACCAAGGCCAAGTACCTTACCCTTGGAGTTGTCTCCAAAAGTCACATACTTGCGTGGACCATCATTTTTAGTAAGCTCACGAAACATGTCTCTATCTCCGGTCATGTGATCGGTATATCCACTATCAAGAATCCACTCTTTTCCTCCGGCCATATAATCTTGAAGATTTGCCATAAGACTGAGATTCCTCATGGTCTTCTCAAATTCAATATCAAAGTCTTTGTCTTCATCATAATAGCCGTGCTCAACATCATCATCATCATGCATTTGATCATTACCTAGGGCAATAGATTTATTAGTTTCATGATCATGACAATGTTCAAGTTTATGGATTCTAATAGTTTCCATGATAATGTTGCTAATAGTTCTAACATCTCCTTTGGCACGCATGAGATCACGAAGCTCAAACAAGCAATCATCAAACTTAGGATCATTAGGACTCATCTTGTGAAAAACAACAGCCTTATGAAGAATCTTATCAAGACTCTTTAGAGAATAATCGGGATATCGCTTTTCTAAATCATGCCATAGAGTATAAGCACATGCAAAGTTTCGCATACAACCAAGCACAGTCTTAGGTAATCCTCTAATGATAAGATTGACAGTTCTAAGATTACGAAGCATGTCAATTTCCTCTTCATGAGTAGGATGCAAGGGATCAATAGGGGGCACATAAGGATTATGAATATACTTGCTCAAGTTAAACTCATCAAAGATATCAAGCATTTCATCCCTCCAAAAGTTGTAATACTCCCCATTGAGAATGGGCACTCTACGTCTAATACTCCCGAACGTAGACATATCCATTTCCCTCCAATGGTGATGAAACAAAAGCAATGGAGACCAATGCTCTGATACCAACTGTAGGATCGAGGAGATAGGTCTAGAGGGGGGGTGAATAGACTCCTAACCAGCCAAATGTGCAGTTTTTAATTTCTCTTGGAACTTAGGCAGATTTTGGCACAAGTTAAGATCACTCCAATACTTTCTACACATGCATATCTAGAGATTGAGCAGCGGAAATAGTAAAGCATGCAATAGTATGGAAAGTAAAGGGGTAGAGTATGGAAGATCAAATGCAATGAAGACACGGTGGTTTTTGGCGTGGTTCCGATAGGTGGTGCTATCGTACGTCCACGTTGATGGAGACTTCAACCCACGAAGGGTAACGGCTGCGCGAGTCCACGGAGGGCTCCACCCACGAAGGGTGCACGAAGAAGCAACCTTGTCTATTCCACCATGGCTTACGTCCACGAAGGACTAGCCTCACTCGGGGTAGATCTTCACGAAGTAGGCGATCTCCTTGCCCTTACAAACTTCTTGGTTCAACTCCACATCTAGTTGGAGGCTCCCAAGTGACACCTAACCAATCTAGGAGACACCACTCTCCAAAAGGTAATAGATGGTGTGTTGTTGATGAACTCCTTGCTCTTGTGCTTCAAATGATAGTCTCCCAGCACTCAATCAACTCCTCACAGATTTGGCTATGGTGGAAAAGAGATTTGAGTGGAAAGCAACTTGGGAAAGGCTAGAGATCAAGGTTCAAATGGTAGGAATGGAATATCTTGATCTCAACACATGAGTAGGTGGTTCTCTCTCAGAAAATGAATGGTGGAAGTGTAGGCACGTTCTGATGGCTCTCCTTACTGAGAAGGATGGGGTGGAGGGGTATATATAGCCTCCACACAAAATTCAACCGTTACACACTTTTGACCCAACTCGGTGGCACCGAAACAATCATCTCGGTAGCACCGAACTGTGTAAAAGATATGAACTTTAGGAATCTCGGTGGGACCGATACAAACAACTCGGATGGACCGAAGTGCAATGGCTTAGGGCAATCCTTATCTCGGTGGCACCGATTGCATCAACTCGGTAGGACCGAAGTGAAGCAATAAGGCAACAGAGACTTGGCAAGCCATCTCGGTGAGACCGATTTTCAAACTCGGTGAGACCGAAGTAAATGCAACCGATTACAGAGAGTTGGCAAGGCCATCTCGGTGAGACCGAGATCCATTTCGGTGGATCCGATTTGTTAGGGTTTGGCAGTGGCTAAGTCTTGGATGAACTCGGTGGGGCCGGATTGTAAATTTCGGTGGGGCCGAGTTGGACTTTGGGTTTTGGACATATTTGGGTAGAGATAGTGGTTGAGGGTTTAGGAATACTGTCACTAAGCACTTGAGCAAAAAGACCATTAAGCAACACCTCATCCCCTTTTAATAGTATTGGCTTTCCTATGGACTCAATGTGATCTTGGATCACTAAACCAAAAATGTAGAGTCTTGATCTTTGCCAATTCTTGTCCTTAGCATTTTGAGGGGGTTCCACGTCCTCTTGTCCACGCCACGCCATTGTTGAACTTGTCTGAAATTTACTAGATAAAAGCATTAGTCCAACAACATGTATGTTGGCATAAATTACCAAAACCACCAAGGGAGCAAATGTGCTTTCAAATTCACATAACTCATATAACACTATATCGTCAACGAACGTTAAGCGTGCGGACCCTACGGGTTCGGGAATGATGTAGACATGACCGAGACGCCTCTCCGGTCAATAATCAATAGCGGAACCTGGATGCCCATATTGGTCCTACATATTCCACGAAGATCTTATCGGTCGAACCGCAATGACAACATACGTAATTCCCTTTGTCCGTCGGTATGTTACTTGCCCGAGATTCGATCGTCGGTATCTCCATACCTAGTTCAATCTCGTTACCGACAAGTCTCTTTACTCGTTCCGTAATACATCACCCCGTAACTAACTCCTTTGTCACTTTGCTTGCAAGCTTCTTATGATGTGCATTACCGAGAGGGCCAAGAGATACCTCTCCGAAACACGGAGTGACAAATCCCAGTCTCGATCCATGCCAACTCAACAGACACCTTCGGAGATACCTGTAGAGCATCTTTATGACCACCCAGTTACGTTGTGACGTTTGATAGCACACAAGGTATTCCTCTGGTATCCGGGAGTTGCATGATCTCATGGTCGGAGGAACATGTATTTGACATTCAAGAAAGCAGTAGCAATAAACAGAACGATCATATGCTAAGCTAACAGATGGGTCTTGTCCATCACATCATTCTCCTAATGATGTGATCCCGTTATCAAATGAGAACTCATGTCTATGGTTAGGAAACCTTAACCATCTTTGATCAACGAGCTAGTCTAGTAGAGGCTCACTAGGGACACGGTATTTGTTTATGTATTCACACATGTATTTAAGTTTCCGGTCAATACAATTCTAGCATGAATAATAAACCTTTATCATGAACAAGGAAATATAAAATAATAACAACTTTATTATTGCCTCTAGGGCATATTTCCATCACAGCAACGTAATGAGCAATGTCTCGCTTCATATCAGGCCACAAGTAACATTGACGAACATCTTGGTACATTTTGGTACTACCCGGATGAATAGACAAAGGTGTGTCATGTGCTTCTTTCATGATATCCGAGCGCGAGTCCAGATTGTGCTTTCTGGGGACCACTAGTCGGCCTCTGAAGAACAAGGTACCATCATCATCAACAGTGAAGAACGATGAATTTCCTTTGGAGAGATAGCTCTTGATCTTCTCGACTTCAAAATCATACTGCTGCCTTGTCTTGATGTTGTGCTCGAGATCTGGTTCAACAACCAAGGTATTTAGATATCCTTGAGGAACTATCTCGATGTTCAGCTTCCGAAGCTCTTCATACAGGAGTGGCTGCTGCAACTGAACCTCAAGTTCACAAAAGTAGGATTTGCGGCTCAAGGCATCAGCCATTACGTTAGCCTTGCCAGGGGTATAAGAAATACCCAAGTCATAGTCCGTAATGGCCTCCATCCATCTTTGCTGACGGAGGTTCAGAGATGGCTGAGTGAACAAGTACTTCAAACTTTGATGATCCGTGTAGATCTCACAACGATTACCGAGTAGGTAATGTCGCCATAACTTCAATGCATAAATAACTGCTGCAAGTTCGAGATCATGCGTTGGATAGTTCTCTTCATGAGGACGCAACTGTCAAGAGCCATAAGCAATCACCTTGCGCTCTTGCATTAGGACACAGCCTAATCCTTGATGGGACGTGTCACAATAAATCACGAAGTCCTTGCGAGAATCTGGAGGAGCAAGCACTGGGGGCAGATGTCAGCTTGTCTTTGCGTGTCTGAAAACTCTCCTGACATTTTTCTGTCCACTCAAACTTAACGCCTTTGTGAAGCAGATCAGTCAGAGGCTTGGCAATCTTAGAGAAGTTCTCGACAAAACGGCGGCAATAGCTTGCGAGTCTGAGAAAACTTCTGACTTGCTTGACATTCTTCGGAGGAGTCCATTCAAGAATAGTCTGAACTCGTTCTGGGTTAACAGCAATGCCATCTTTGGAAATCACGTGGCCGAGATATGTCACTTCAGATAACCAGAACTCGCACTTAGAATACTTGACATACAGTTGATGTTCACGCCGCTTCTCCAGTACAAGCCGAAGATGTTCGGCATGTTCTTCTTCATTCTTGGAGTAGATCAGAATATCGTCGAGATAAACCATGACGAACTTGTCGAGGTAATCCATGAAGATGTAGTTCATCAGTCGAGAGAAAGTGGCTGGAGCATTGGTTAAGCCGAAGGACATGACGGTGTACTCGTAAGAACCATAGCGAGTAACGAAAGCTGTCTTCGGTATGTCCTATTCACGAACTCTGATCTGGTGGTATCCCAACCTCAAATCAAGTTTAGAGAATATTGAGGAACCAGCAAGTTGATCATACAGATCGTTGATTCTGGGAAGCGGATATTTGTTCTGAATTGTTGCCTGTTTGATAGGTCGGTAATCTTGGACCAGACGATTCGTACCATCCTTCTTCTTGACAAAGAGAGAAGGTGCTCCCTAAGCAGAAGAACTGGGGCGAATGAAACCCTTACGAAGTGACTTGTCAATTTCCTCCTTAAGTTCAAGGAGTTCATGAGGCGGCATCTTGTATGGGCGCTTGGCAATAGGAGTAGTGCCCGGTTTCAAGTCGATGACGAATTCGACAGCTCTAGCAGGTGGTACTCCTGGGAGTTCCTCTGGAAAGACATCTTGGAATTCACAAACGACTGGAACGTTCTCTATTCCCTCAAGAGGTGAAGCATTCAATGCATTCAGAGCATATATTTGGCTCTCGGCATTTTGAACTGTTTGGGCTGAGTATTGGATTGTCTGGCCCGAAGGATGTGTAAGCTGGACTTTCTTAGCGGCACAGTCGATGAAAGCATTATGTGCCTTCAGCCAATCCATTCCGAGAATGACATCTATGGTAGAAACCTTGAGGGCCATGAGTGAAGCAGAGAACACTAATCCTCCAATTGCAATGCGGTTGTTGTGGGCTATCATCGAGGTATCCCACCTGGACCCTGGAGAGCTAACCACCAGTGGAGGGTACATGTTTTCGAACGACAATTCTTGCTTGCGTGCAAACGCCTCAGATATGAAGGAATGTGACGCTCCTGAATCAAAAAGAACAGAAGCTGGTATTGAGTTAACAGGGAGGGTTCCCAGCACGATAGTCGGTTCCTTCTGAGCCTTTTCAGCATCGACATGATTGGCATGGCCAAGTACAACAGCAGCCGATCTGATATTACTGTTTCTGGACCGGCAGTTTCGATAGCCCTTTTTACGACCAACCGAAGGACGTGGTGCATTCTGAGGCTGATCCTGGCGGCAGTTGATAGCAGGGTGTCCTGGCTGTCCACACTTGTGGCATAATTCGTCATTATTGGGAGGAGCCATAGCATTGGGCTGTCCACCCTGAATCTTTAGCTGTCTCGGCGGTGGAGGCAGACGAGGTGCGACATAAGACGACCTTGGTGTTGGAGCAGGTCGGTGATAAACATTGTGCGGGATCCAGACTTGACGTTTCTGAGCAGGCTGACCCGAGGATGGGCCAACATCTCGAGTGCGCTTGAGCGACTCCTGGTATTCAGTCAGACCAGTTTCTACCTGGAAAGTTTGGCTGACCAGCGTCGCAAAGTCCGTGCAATCATGGACAACAAGTGCGAGCTTTATATCAGGACGCAGTCCTTCACGGAATTTCTCTTGCTTGCGTGTGTCAGTGCAGACATCATCTTCAGCATAGCGGGATAATTCGAGAAATTTCCTCTGATATTCATCCACAGTCATGTTGCCCTGCGTGAGTTTGCGGAACTCCTTCTTCTGGTCCATCAGACCTTGAGGAATGTGCTGTGCATGAAAGGCTGACTGAAATTCCTGCCAAGTGGTTACAGTTCCGGTAGGCAGCATACCCCTGTGACTTTCCCACCATTGAGCAGCTGGACCCTTCAGGTGAAACGCCGCAAAGGTGACGTAACTATCAGGGGCAACATTAGCTGACTCCATCTCAAACAGGATATCACGAAGCCAATCATCAGCATCCATAGGATTGGTGGAGTTGCGGAAAATGGACGGGTTGAGGCGCATGAATTCTTGCAATGTTATTGGGGCAGACTGTTGCTGAGCATTTTGAGTTGAAAATTGGGCCATTACCCACGAAGCCAATCATCAGCATCCATAGGATTGGTGGAGTTGCGGAAAATGGACGGGTTGAGGCGCATGAATTCTTGCAATGTTATTGGGGCAGACTGTTGCTGAGCATTCTGAGTTGGAAATTGGGCCATTACCCCAGTCATAAACTGACGATTCAACTCAAACTGCTGCATCCTTGCGGCAATATAGGGTGGAGGTGGAGGATCGTCAGCCATCCTGCTTCAACAACAAGGGCAGTTTAGCAAGAACAACTGCAAGTGTACGGAGTCATTCATGATGTCACATGATCAATGAACAAGAAGTGCATTAGGTACATATTAGTAGTCATTATAGACATACAGATCCATGCACGGAGTTGGATACCAACGGACAACGTGAGTTCGGAAACACACGCAGCTAGACAAACTAGGCAGTGTGCAGGCACGCGGTGGAGAGATACAACAACGCGACATATCAAAGGCTAGATCAACACCGGAGAAAACTACTGGAGCGAGGAATCTGCAAGTGACAACGCAGGGTGCCCTCGATAAAAGGATCCTGCGGTCCGTAAATACTGTAAAACAGAACCTGGTCCACAAATCAAAGAAGGTTGATTCAAATCTCCAGGTGGATGTGATCACGAGAACCTAGAGTCAGAGTTAGTAAAATCTTAAACCCGAAAAGAAGAGAGATTAGAGTCCCAGAGTAAAGGAGAGGAATAAAAGATCCTAATACCACCCATTGGAAGAGAATACAACTCCGAGCGTCCTGTTACCGTGGACACGTAAGCCACACAGCCATGTTAGTAAAATCGTTTTTCGAAGACTAGACTCAACTTCGGCCAAGGAGTTGGAAGGGGGGTTCCTACAGGCAGTCGGCTCTGATACCAACCTGTGACGCCCCCGACTTAATCGTGCACTAATCATACACGCAATGCACACGATCAAGCCTAAGGACTCACGGGAAGATATCACAACACAACTCTAAACACAAATAAAAGTCAGACAAGCTTTATATTACAAGCCAGGGGCCTCGAGGGCTCGAATACAAAAGCTCGCGAACAAGCGTTAGCGGAAGCAACAAGAGTATCTGAGTACAGACACAAAGTTAAACAAATCTGCCTTAAGAAGGCTGAGCAAAACAACGATATCTGATCGAAAAGGCGCAAGCCTCCTGCCTGGGTGCCTCCTATCTACTCCTGGTCATCGATCTCCACATAGTAGTAGGCACCAATGGAGATCTACGGCTCCTGGCTCCGTCATCTGGTCGCAGCAAACAGGTATGGGGAAAAGAGGGAGCAAAGCAACCGTGAGTACTCATCCAAAGTACTCGCAAGACTTACATCAGAACTATACTAAGTATGCATCGGTATCAAAGGAATGGGGCTATATTTTTGGACTAAACTGCAGAAATGCCAGAATAGAGGGGGGAAGGCCTAGCCTATCGAAGACTAGCATCTTGAAGCAATCTTGTAGCATCAGAAGAGAATAGAACACAACAGCATATAATAATAAGTATATATTAGCAATGCCCTAAGATCCTTCCTCGACTACCCTGCGAGAAAGTGATCCCAAGAGCAGTAGTAGCAGTTTAACATTGTAACAGTATCCATTCATAGTTGTAGTAGATCAGGATACAACTCCGAGCGTCCTGTTACCGTGGACACGGCTAGTCGAATAGATAACTTCCCTGCAGGGGTGCACTACTGTTACCCAACACGCTCGATTAACTCCGGCCGGACACACTTTTCTGGGTCATACCCGACCTCGGCTGATCGACACGACGTAGTCCTACCTAGGCTCCGCAAAGAGGTCCCCGCCAGTCTACATCCTAAGCGCTCAGGGGTCTTGGGCCCATCGCACTTTGCACTCCGTGTCGTTGTGCGCAAGGTGGATCCAGCGCCACCCCTCTCCTGGATGGCACGATTCGACCCGGCCACAATGCTGAACTGGACATCTGACAGAGCTTTCGGCTGATACATACGGCATAGAGGGCCCCATTAAACCATTATCCCACATGGTGGTAGTGCGCATAGGCCAGCGGCCAACTCAGATCAAATACCCAAAACCGTTAGGCGTGTTTAGTAACTCGTAGAGACGAACAGGATTCCTGTTGCTCCGACTTGGTAACACGCGGACCTGACCAGGGACTAGGCCCACCTCTCTCCTAGGTGGTCTCCGCCTGCCCTGTCGTTCCGCCACAGTATCACTCGCGGGTACCCTTGGGTTCAACCCGTCTTGTTTCATTATCTCGCGGGCACTCTTGGAGCCGGCCCGACTTTAACAGTTTAAAGTATTGCAGCAATGTAACATTTCCGTGATCATCACCCAGAGTGATCACGGCCCGATAACAAGCCTGGCAAACGAACAAGGGTGAAGGGCCAGCTGATGAAACATAGCATACCTAACTAAGCATCATAGGATAACAGGTAAGGTACCAATAGCAGGCGACGAAAACAGGCTATGCATCGGAATAGGAGCTATCGGAGCAACGACAGAAGCAATTCTAATGCAAGCAATAGAGAGAAAGAGTAGGCGATATCTGGATGATCAAGGGGGTTTTGCTTGCCTGGAAGCTCTGCTGAAGGGGTCTGGTCGTCGACGATGTAGTCGTACTCAGCAGTGTCGTCGGCAGTCTCGGGGTCTATCGGGAGAGAAGGAGGGGGAAGAAACAATAAATACACGGCAAACAATGCAACATAAATGCATGACATGGCAATATGCAGTGCTAGGGGTGTTCTAATGCAGTGCTAGGTATCTTGGCCGGAGCGGGAAAACATCCGGGAGTGTTCTCCCAGCTCCGGGTGATTATCGGACAGACGATCCAGTGGGGAAAGTTCCATGTTCATCATGTTAGAGGGGTGTGGCAGGTATGCGGGTAGCATATTCGGATTCGTCATATTTTTCTGATCATTTTTCATATATAAATTATTTTCATTCAAGTTATGGTTTATTTGATATGATTTTTCAAAGTTTAAATCATTTTTTGGAATTTTTGGAATTTAATTTAAATTTGAAATTAAATGACTAAATTGCTACGGGTACACAGAAGTGTACCCAGCAATATGCTTATTAGGCTGACAGGTGGGTCCCAGTTGACTGCCCAGTCAGCAGTCAACTGTGACCGTTGACTGGTCAAATGGGACCAGGGGGGTCCCACCTTTCATTGACTGGGGCTAGTCCAGTCAGCAGGTTGACTGGTCAACTGGGCCTAGTGGGACCCAGTGGTCAGTGACACAGCTAACTAACAGTGCTTAGTTAAATCTAATTACCTAATTAGTCAGTGCGGGACCCAGTAGTCAATGTCTTAGGTTAGTATTTAAGTTATTTTAATTAATCTAATTGCTACAGTACGGGCCCCACATGTCAGTGGGCCATTAGGGGCTAATTAACCCCCTGACACGGGGGACCCACCAGGCCACGTCACACCGGCGTTTAAACGCGGTGGCGCGCCGGCGGCGACCACAGAAACGGCGGAGGGCTTCGGGATCCGCCGTCCGGCGGCCATTCGGTGCGTGGATGGGCGGGATCGAACGCGGGTAGAGACGCGCGTCGATCAGTGGCGGTGGAAGCAGCAGGGGAGGCCGGAAGTGGCCGGAGCAGCGACGATGGACGGCGGCGCGTACGGGAGCTCGGCGGAACGGGCGTAGCGGCGAGCAAAACGGCCAGCAAACGGCACCTACAGCACCTACACGAGCTAACGAAGCGGGTGGCCGCACGCACGCGACCAAAAGGTCATCGGAGCATCGCCGGAGACGAGCGCGGGCGGCGGAGCGTTCGGTCGCGGTGGAATCGGGCGGCAGAGCTCGCAAACGAGCGCATGGAGTGAGGGGGAAGAGAGGTAGGCTCACTGGGATCCTGTAGGTGAGCTTAGCGGGCGCGCGGGAGGCTCGGAGCAGACGCAATGGCGGCGGCGATCTCCGGCGTCTGAGGCAGAAGACGAGGTCGTAGACGACGATGTGACGGCGTAGGGGTCGAGCTCGAGGTCGGGGACGAAGTAGCGGAGGCAGGCGGAGCTCGTGGACACGTCGCGGTGGCGTGGGGAGGTCAGTGGCCGCGGCGTTTACGGCGGCGAGGCCGTGGCGGCGCTCGAGACGGAAGGGAGAGAGCGAGGGAAGGGGAGGGAAGTGGCCAGGGGAGGCCAGGGGAGGGCAGGGCGCTGCCTTTATCTACCCAGCGACAGGCGCGGGGCCGCGGTGTCGAGCAGGCGAGGGGGGGCCGGGGTGCGGTGAGCGCGCGCGCGCGACAGCGCGACGGAGGTTGAAGGAGGCGCCGACTGGGCTGGGCCGCACACTGTGCTGCTTAAGCCCAGTAGCACAGTGGTTTCCTTCCTTTTTCCCTTTTCTTTTTCTTCTGCTTTTATCTCTTTTTTCTTTGCAAAATGTTTGGCCCCAAATTTACTTTTGCAAAATATGAGGTTGTGCCATTTAATTACTTTGCAATATCTGGTACTGCCATAAAAAGGTTTGGAGACCTAATGATTTCATTTGAATTTTAATTAATTGTAAAAGGAGGTGACTTAGGTGATATTGTTTTCCTGAACATAATTAGTTATGGAATATTTCCTAAATTATGAACTATTTACTTTCCAAATTTGAATAACTTTTATTTTTACTTCATATTTGAATTTCCAATTTGAGTTGGAATTTGAAATGAGACATGACTCAAATGATGATCAAGCACTGTTAATCATGGTGACTTGGCATTATCAAAAGGGTGATCACTGTAGCTTAATACATGGGGATGTTACAGATAGTAATGTCAAGATATGGTATTTTTCCATGTTAGTGTATTTCTCTCTCTCTTTTGGTTTCAAATTTAGTATATCAAAACATGTCTATTCACTGTAGTTTCAACTTATTATTACAATTTGTACTCTTTTAACTATAAAGTTAGTTTTTCTCTCTTCTCCACCCCTGAAAGGTGACAAGGGAGAGAGCCTTCGTCCCCCACCCGCCCACCATCGGCATCGATCTCACCCCCTCCCCCCTCTGTCTACCACATCGATAGTGTAAGGGGTGGGTAACGTTTGTGACTTGATGTCCGCCCGTGGATAGGTTAGGGTTAGGGTTTCACGATGACGCGTCGTTGGTGGCGGCGGCGACACTTCTATGGTGAATTAGGTCCCCTTAAGCTCTTCCCATTTTGATGATGTCGTCTCCGATGAGGTTAAGGCTTATAGGGTTTGTCGACGTGACATTGGCGGCTTTGCTTTGCAGGTTGGTTCTCCGACCTCGTCTCATTCACATTGGTGTGGTCTCCGGTGCCAACGTGAAGCATGTGAGAAATAGTAGATGTTTGACTTTTGGATTTGTGGCTCTTCTAACGGTGTGATTTCTTCTTGGTTCGGCGGGGCGTGGCCTTGATGACTTTCCATTCACGATCAACAACGAAAACCTGACTTTGGTAATAGAGAGGTTTGCGGCGGCACACCATCGATCCGTTCGGGAGGGAGAAGATGGTCGGCCCCCAAGGGTTTTGATTTTTTTTTCTAGGGTGTTTGTACTGCTGGTTTGGTTAATAGATTTAGGGTCCTCATAAAAGATGAAAAATGAGTGCGTGTTTCTTTCTGAACATGTCTTTTTAATATTTCTTTTTGTGGAGTTGTGTGTGTGTGTGTGTGTGTGTGTGTGTGTGTGTGTGTGTGTGTGTTACTTTAGCAAAAGCTCTCTGTGTGAGCCACAGGGCCATGCCCAGGCAGGAAGACGACGTCCTGATTTGTCATCGCTTATTTGGGTGCTAACAAAAGAGTCCGAAAAACAGAAAAAAGAAAGGACCCTCTTAGCTGGCGAACGTTTGCTGAAGATGACAATTGCAAACGATTTTCATGGCAATTTCAGTTGTAAGGACGCGGCAATTTCTTTAGACTAGCACGAGAATTTCTCTGTAAAGAAGTCTTTTAAAAAAAAAATGTCATCGTTTGATCGCAATCAAACGGTTACAAGTGCGTTCACTGGGAGTTCATTCTCAGCGAACGTTCGCCAGTTAGCGTTACCAAAAATGAAAAAGAGCAGAAGGCTCCCTCGGTTTCTCAGCTACTCCGGCGGTCCGGCCAAACCGAACCCTCTTCTCCCCCTCGGTCTCATCGAAAACCCCCTCGTCCCCTCCTCCCTATTACTCTCCCACCTGCTCTCCCCGCCGCTCCAGAATCGCCGCCACCTTGCTGCGCTCACCAACAGCACGCGCGCCCCCCAGATCTCTCCCTCACGCATTCCGCGTTCTCCCGAGGTAAGCCGTCGCCTCCTGCCTCACCTCCCCTCCCCTCCCGATCCACGGAAGCCCGCCCGTTGCCCTGCGCCGTTTGCCGGCTGGTTTCGCTCGACGAGATCCTCCGGGCAGGAGCTGCGAGCTGGGCTGCCGTTCGCCTAGTCCGGCCGGCGTCGCTGATTCGGGCCGAGCCTCTATCCTTGTTGCTAGATCCTTCCTTGCTGTGGTACGTTTGTGATGAATTTGTGGTGTTCTGACTGAACAGGCTGGTGGTAGCTGCTAGCACGGACGATGGCCCCTTGTGCAACCGCCGGCCCGCAGATGCTGGCCGCACTCCCCTGCGTCTCGGCCTCTCAGAGTATGCTCACCTCGAGGGCAGCCGTCCCACGGATCGACCTGGCGCTCGGCGCTAGTAGCTTCGCGAACTGTCCCAGAATCTCCTGCTCCAGGTCTCTTGGTTCTTCCAGGAGCGGCGCTGTCGCCGTAAGAGCGGTGTCAGGAGAAGCTAGCTCTTCTGGGCTACCCATCGATCTTAGAGGTATGCAGTGTCAGGAATGGTGGCAATTATGTTTGGTACTTCTATGCATGTAAAGAAAAATTATGTAATTCCACATCACATCTTGTTGTAATTCTGTTTCGGTTCTATCGGATCGTGAGATATTCATATAGATTTAGCGCACTAGAAGTTAATACCATTCACCTTTTGGCATATGCCGGTCTCTTCTAACGCAGTCCGGTTCATGCATACCACTTCAACTGATTGCTGAAATTCCATCCTTGATTCATTATAAGTTTATGATGCATAGGGGATGGTGTTCGCTTACTTAGGAGTTTATCGACTTAGGTGTGCATGTGATATATTTGAACCTTCTATTGAGACTGATTTGTTATAATCCTGATTCATGAGAAACTGCAATTTCTCTTGTGGGTTTCCTTGGGACTGTATTTTGTCGCTTGTTTGCCAAAATGGTGAAAAGCAAATCATGTTGCTCTAAATCACACTACCTGAAAGTCGGCATTCAGCTTACTATCCAGGGTGCTCCAAAAGCTTATCAAATTTTTTGTGGCGAGTTTCATAGTAATCCCATGTAGTTTTATTTGTTGGTGAATGGTGAACGTGAATGCATTTCCTTCAAATCCAAATTTCTTTTGTCACCATATTTAGCGTTTGCATAATTTCTTACTGCTTGCTGAGACTGAGGCATAATCCAATTAACAGTAATTGTACTTGTCTTGTCATTTGGCATATTACTGGATACTGATCATGCCATCTGTGACTTAAACAAATCCTGTTATGTTAGTCGCATGGATTGCTGACATTATGAAAGTGATGTAAATATGTTTAGAGCAGGTCCATTTAATATTACTGTTTCTCCATATTACAAATATGCAATGGTGCTCATGCTCTCGTACTAAAAAAAACTAAGAAAGTGTGTAACTCATTAATGTTCGGAAAATTCGATTTGATAGATAGCACAAAACCTTTTCATTTACTACACTTTTTTCTCATCCAACTGTGATATTTCAGGGAAAAGAGCATTTATTGCTGGGGTTGCTGATGATAACGGCTATGGCTGGGCAATTGCAAAGGCTCTTGCTGCAGCTGGTGCTGAAATTCTTGTTGGTACATGGGTGCCTGTATGTTGATCTGACCCTTGTGTCCATCATATTGAAAGCTTTTTGTTGATGAATTGTCTCATGGATAATTGTACCTTTGATAGGCACTTAACATATTCGAGACAAGCCTGAGGCGTGGAAAGTTTGACGAATCACGGAAGTCTGTACTATAGTTCTGGATAGTTTCCATCTATTTCTAGTTTTAGTCGGTGCACCACATATTTCTAACACTTAACGTTTTACAATTGACTAATTTGCTGTTGGTACAGGCTGCCTGATGGATCTCTTATGGAGATTGTTAAAGTCTATCCACTGGATGCTGTCTATGATTCCCCGGAGGATGTTCCTGAAGATGTAAAGCTCTATTTTTGTCCATGTCCTTGTTTATTTCTAGATATGGCTTTCTGATGAACATTGTATTTCACTATGTTAGGTCAAAACAAACAAAAGGTACGCAGGATCGTCAAATTGGACTGTGAAGGTATGTCTATGAAACCATCCCCATCATATATAACTATCTAATTTTTTAATTTGCTTCAAAACAACCTCATGCACAATATTGTTAAGGTTAGTAGTGTAACAGTGAATGCATGTTAGGACTACAAGGGACACAATTATAACTATCTCTACTATATCATGTAAACCTCACTCCTTCCAAACTCAACGCTGTTGCATGTGCCTTGAATTTGAGGTGGTAAGGGTAGTAACGTATACGTGGTATTTTTGTGGTAACTAGGGTCATGCTTCTTGTAGTAATATATATTAGCCCTTTGGAACTCATTGTAATGCATGTTCCACTTCTGGCGTCTCTCCCAATTTAACAAATACGATCCGTTCTGCAACAGCATGAGTTTGACTAATATATGAATCTGCTCATTTGACAGGAAGCTGCCGAATTAGTTAAGAAGGAATATGGCAGCATTGACATTCTTGTGCATTCGCTTGCTAATGGTCCTGAGGTAGCCTCTCCGTATTTTTTTACATTTGTGTTTGCACACGCACATGCATGACATCGTACTCAATATTTTTGTAGCACCTTCACTAAAAAATCACCTAACTTTATGCTTGAAGGTTACAAAACCTTTGCTGGAAACCTCAAGAAGTGGGTATCTTGCTGCAATTTCAGCATCCAGTTACTCCTTTGTTTCTTTACTTAAGCACTTCCTTCCTATTATGAATCCAGGTAATGCACATCCCTTCAGTACTATGCTAGCACTCATATAGTTACTTTCCATACTGTATTTTTCACTGGCCAAATCCACTACCGTTCTATTTAATTTGAGACCTTTTCATGCTTTATTTTTGTTTCAAATTTGGATCTACCCTCTAGCATGAATCTCAATGCAAGTACCAACCTCTGTGGTACAACTTATAGTGCACATGACATGTTGGCATAAAATCCACCTTTTCTATGATCAAACCTTCTTTTCCTGCATGTTGTCTTATTTTAGCTTTAGTTTGCTTGTGAATCATAGTGGAAATGCTGTTGGCTTGTTTTACATGCCACATTTGCATGGAACTTGGTGCTGAAAAGTTCTTTGACCATTTATTAACTCTGCTCAGCTTAATAAAATAATGTGTGTTTGGACAGAACCGCATAGCCATTATGTTTGCACTGCCTCATGTGTTAAAATGTTTTGCAGGTGGTGCTAGTATCTCCCTAACATATATTGCATCTGAAAGGACAATTCCTGGGTAATATTTTTTGAAGATCTATGGAGAGAAGCTAATTTTTAAGCTCTCTTTGCTTGTGATTAATTTGCTGTTTTTTTTTTGCTTAGATATGGCGGCGGCATGAGTTCAGCTAAAGCAGCTCTTGAGAGTGATACAAAAGTAGGATTATCTCTACAATAATAATGCACATTTTTGAAAATGAGGTCTCTGTTTTGCATTAGTAATACTAATTTTGACTTTTCGCCAAATTGATGTAGGTACTTGCTTTTGAAGCTGGACGCAAAGGCAAAATCCGAGTAAACACCATATCTGCAGGTATCCTTCTTCGAAAGAAACACGGTTTCCGACAGCTGACTCATCTTGGTGGAAAGCTAGCAGAATAAATGAGTTCACTTAAATTGCAACTTTTACAATTTAGTTACTATCTAAGAAATCAATCAATATTTTTTGGATGTTTGCTCAAGCCATTTAAACATGTCATAGTTACATTACTCGTCCATGGTAATCTGCTTTGTTTGGCTTTTAAACAGTTTGGCAGCGCTTGCAAGTGTATCAAATCTGCTTCATTGTGATTTATTGGATGCATATGTAGGTCCTCTGGGGAGCAGAGCCGCCAAGGCAATTGGATTCATCGAGAAGATGATCGAGTATTCTTATGTAAATGCACCATTGCAGAAGGAGCTTCTAGCAGGTTAAAAAGATCTTTGTCTACATATAATTCACTGACACCTTCCCTTGTTATATTTTCGGAAAGGCATGCAACTTCTTTTCTAAGAAATGATATCTTATAAGAATGCCTGGCATGTTGAACAGATGAAGTCGGGAACACGGCAGCATTCCTGGTGTCTCCTTTGGCTTCCGCCATCACTGGCTCGACTGTTTACGTCGACAACGGACTGAACACCATGGGTCTTGCGGTTGACAGCCCCACAGTATCTTCATTGTTGTGATTCTGGTAGGCGGATCTACTTTCCTGATTCACCGCGGCTTGATTGTTGAATAAAGAGCTTAGTTAGTTAGTACTGTAGGCTCTTACCAAGAGCTGAGGGCAGGAGAAAAAAGAGGGGATGGCTGTTGAAAATGACTTTTTAAGCAGTCCAGTACCACCTCTTTGGCCCATTTCTAATGTTGTTATCTCGAATGTTGTTGGTGATACTGTGTTCAGTGTGGCTGATTGGCGCCTCGACAAACTGTTTTATATATACATCAGAAATCGTGTTCAGGAAATAAAGCAGGTACGGTTGGATGGTTGGGATCGTACTATACGAGCTGTGTGCACAAGCACAGTAACCGCTCTCTTGAACTCTGTTTTGTACTTGTACTGATTGGGTTAGATCAAAGGTCAATGCTGATTGGGTTAGAGAAATGGCAATGTTACTGCTATCCTTTGGATAAATTGAGCAATGTAAGTTCGTAATAATTCTGTGGTCCAGAAACATAAGAAAAAGAAAGAGAATAAGAGATATTACCTCCGTCCCAAAAAGCTTATCTTAAATTTATTTAGATACGGATGTACTTAACACTAAAACGTGTCTAGATATGGATATCCGTATCTAGACAAATCCAAGACAAGCTTTTTAGGACAGAGGAAATACTACCAATCTAATTTTTTTTTGAAACGGAGGCATAAGATTTGCCTCATCCATTAAATAAGGGAGAATAGAGTTAAGAGTTTTACAGAACACTCATATACACGGCATGACGATTACTCACACAAAATTATATGCCCTAGTTTTTTTGCGCCTGCGGTGACCCAAAGTTTGGCCTCCTCGAAGATGATGTTAAGTAGGATTGGTGGAGGTGCAGATTTGTTACGGAAAACCCGAGCGTTCCTCTCGTTCCAACAGTCCAGGAGACAAGCATGGTGAGGGAGGCCATAGCATGACGGTTGGGGTTACGGTTGTCGGTTCTCTTGTCCCACCAATCATAGACGGATGTGTGAAGGTGCCAGTCGGATGTGTCCATGTGTGCGAGGCCAAGCTTCGCGATGGCGGATCTCCAAAGCCTAATAGTGTACCGACATTTGAAGAAAAGGTGTGCATCCGTCTCTTGTTCCCTTTTGCAAAGAGGGCACAAGCCACAGTTTGGCCAACCGCGCTTCTCCAAATGATCGGCGGTCCAAATCCTACCTTGCAGGGCTAGCCATGCAAAGAATTTGACCTTTGGAGGTGCCCACATTTTCCAAACCATGCGGTCCATGGGGGAAAGGGTTAGGCCAAGGAATTGGGCCTTGTATGCGGTGGCCGCCGAGTATACCTCATCGTTCGAGTGCTTCCAAATGATATCATCCTCGCGTTGCACATCAAGGTGGAAATCATGAAGAAGCAACCAAAGGGTGAAGAATTCTGAGATGTGGGCGACAGAGACGACGGTGTTGTGGTTTATTTTGAGGATCCATGCGTTTCCCCTAAGAGCCTCGCGCACCTTCCAATTCTTTCTCCATGAGGCCTCGTAGATTAGAGGAGCAATATCTTTGGGCTTGCGCCCAAGCAACCAAGAGGAGTCCCAAAATGGCGTTTTTGCGCCCTCACCAACGGTAATAGTAGTTAAGGCGTAGAAGAACTCAAAATCCTCCTCTGTGCAAGGGTTGCCAAAGCCTACCCATAATTTGCGTGGCTCCTTCCATTCGTACCAGAGCCATCGGAGGCGTAAGGCACGTGCAAACTTGTCAGTGTTTAGCACGCCTAAGCCACCATACTCCTTCGGCCTACAAACCGTCTCCCAGTTGACCTTGCACTTTGCTCCCGTCGTCCTGTCCGACCCGGACCAAAGGAAAGCCCTCTCGATTCTATTCAGGTTTTGCAGAGTGCTAGGCGGCACAATGAGGGGTGTGATAGAGTACACCGCTTGGGATGAGATGACAGACTTGACGAGGGTCGTGTGTCGGTGTACTAAAGTATGGGTCTTTTTAGTACCCCTTACTTGTGCACGGGCAGTTGTAGCCGTACCGCGGCAAGCCTTGCCGGGGAATAGCTAGGAGTAATCACCAGACTAAGATGCCAAGAAGGCGTTCAAGTCAACGATCAGACAGACCAAAAGACAGAAGACCAAAGGGTTGCGGAGGCCCGGCAAGACCCTTGCCGGCAAGGCCTCGCACCCGGCAAGGCCCAGTCCCAGCAAGCCCCGGGTCCGGCAAGGATTCAGCCCCGGCAAGGCTCTGCACAGTGCAGTGCTATCGCTCCAGTGCAGCGGCCAGCCTTGTCGTTTAGGGCTTGTCCTCATGATGACGTGGCGTAATGCTGGCCACGAGATGCTTAAGCGGTGCTGATGGGATGGCTGCTTTTCCCATCCCCCGTAAAGCTTTTCCAAGCCCAAGACGCTAAGGGACACCTTGACGGACACCTCACGGTGCATTTAATGAGTTTGTCCTAGGACGTCAGGGTTAGGTATGATAACACTGTGATAACACTGTAGCTACTTTCCACCTCATGCCTTATCTCGTACGCCACTGTGGTAGCCCCTTTGACTCATATAAAAGGAGGCCCGAGGCGTACAGAGAGGAGAGGAGAGCACTTCTGAGAGCCCATTCTGCATGCGTAGCTACTGAGTACTGTAGCTCCCAGAACTTGGCCAAGAACACAATCAATACAATCAAAGCAGGAGTAGGGTTTTACGCATCCGTGCGGCCCGAACCTGGGTAAAATCCCCCGTGTGCTGTTCGTTAGATCTGCTCTTTGTGCAACCCTCTCCCCTTGCCGAACCGTAAAGGGATCTCCTTGATCCCATAGGTTTCCGTTTCCCACGACATCTTTGGCGTGCCAGGTAGGGGGGATCGAGGTTGTGCGAACCTGATCTAGAGATCAGCGCGTCAGATCTTTGATCATCTTCACCACCATGGCTCCCAAGAAGAAGGGTTTCACGGCGGTTGGTCCATCTGCATCCGTCGTGCCTGATGCTGCGCGCACAGGCGACGGGGTAGACGCGGGTGGAGGAGGTGGAGGCTCCGAGCTTCCACGGCGTTCCGGCGATCCGAGCCGGACGAGCAACAGGTCCAAGGATGGAGCTGCGCAACCCGCGGGTGGTGCAGCGACTTCCAAGGATGGAGCGGCGCCTTCCAGGACGACCACGCTGGCGCATGCACCGCGACCTTCTCAGGACGCGCATGACGTGCAGCACCGTGACGTCGGTGGATCCAAGCATCCCCATGGGAAAACCCCTGCGCATCACTCTCAAGATGCGCGGGGCCAAGATCCGCGCCAGCGCGCTGGTGGAAGCCGCGCGCGGGTGCAGAGTCGTGATGATGCTCCTTCTAACCTTGTTAGGAGTTTGAGCACCTCACGTTCTTCGCACCTGTCGCCGCCGCCTACGCCAGCGGAGGCGTTGGCGCGAGCTCAGCTGCTCCTAGACTTCCCTCCTGCCACGGAGAAGCTAGACGAGTGGCGAGCCACTATCCAGAGCCTCCTCAGCCTGGCTGACAACGGCAGACCACAGCAGGGTGAACCCTCACGGCTGCAGTCGTCTAGGCTGGTGCGTGGCGATGGAGAGAGGACCGGAGCTGGAACGACTACGTTGCGTTCCCCTCCGCTGCATCAAGAGCGGTCGTTAACTCGACGGACCAGCGCCCGTGAGGATGATTCCACGGCGTCATCTGATCCGCGGGTTCACCGCGACCAACGTCACGTTCTTCGGGAATGGAAGAAGGAGGACGCTCGAACCACCATCGAGTGCCGAAGGGAAGCGCGTCGCCAGTCCAACAAGCGCGCTGGGACCGCTGTTGATGAGCCCGCGCCAGGGTACCCTGGCTGCCTACCTTACGAGGTAGGTTGCCCAGCGTTTACTCGTGAGCTGCGGCAAGTCCAGTGGCCCAGCTCCCGCTCCTTCAGGCCGGAAGTACCGGAAAGTATGACGGCAAGACCCATCCGTCCGAGTTCTTGAGCATCTACACCATCGCGGTGCGGGCTGCCGGGGCTCGTGACGATAAGGTGCTGGCCAACTACTTTCCGTTGGTGCTGAAGCCCAACGTTAGATCGTGGTTGATGCACCTGCCTGAGAATTCCATCTCTTCTTGGGCCGACCTGTGCCACCAGTTTGTTGGCGCCTTCACCGGCGGCCATCAAGCTCCTGGCCAGGAGAGTGATCTGCATATCATCCCCCAAAAAGAGGGCGAAAGTTTGTGCAAGTATATCCAAAGGTTCAGCCGCGTCCAGCACAACATTCCTGACGTTCACCCCGCCGCCGTCATCAGCGCCTTTCATCAGAATGTGCGCAATCGTAAAATGCGGGAGGAGCTGGCGATGAACAAAGTCAGAGACGTCGCCGAGCTCTACGCTTTGGCCGACAAGTGTGCACGGGCAGAGGAAGGAAGAAGACTCCCCGGCGAGAACGCTGGCGCCGGAGTCGACTCCGAGAGCGAAGACGCTCCTGCCCCGGCAAAGAAGGGAAAGCGGAAGAACAGGAAGCGCAAAGGCAAGGCCGTGCTTGCCGTTGAAGGTTCCGGCAACACCGGCACCGCCAAGAAGTCCAAGACCGACGACCCCGGCAAAGAGGTTGACGGGTGTGCGGCGTGTCAGGCCTTGGTGGCTGCCGACAAGCCAGAAGGATCCGGCAAGCAGTACTGCAAGATCCACCGTACCAAGGGCCATGATCTCCAAGACTGCCGGCAAGTGGAGGAGCTTGTCGAGAAGCAGCGCGCCGAGTACGAAAGGCGCGACAAGGAGAGAGCCCAAGATGGTGCCGGAGGGTCTGGCAGGAAACGCGGTCGAGGAGGTCGCCGCGGCAAGCCCAGGCAGCAGCAAGAGAAGCCTGCCCGGGGCCGTGACAAGAAGGAAGGGGATGAAGATGAAGAGGAAGATGATGGCGAATCTAGTGAGCGAGAGTTCCAGAAGGCAATGGAGGTTATGTGTGTCGATGGAGGCGCTTCGTTGCATTTCTCTCACCGCCAACTCAAGCGGTGGGCACGTGAGATTAATGCGGCAGAACCCTCTATTGGTGCACAGAAGCCACTGAAGTGGTCCCACATGCCCATCATTTTTTATGCCGAGGACCACCCAGATCGCACAACCGCGGTCGGGTGCCTGCCGTTGTTGGTCTCACCAACAGTTCGCAACCTGAAGGTAACAAAAATGTTGGTTGACGGTGGGGCCGGCCTGAACTTGATCTCGCCGGACGTCATCAAGAGGCTGCAGATTCCTGACGAGGACCTTGAGGAGACAGGCTCTTTCCAAGGGGTCAATCCGGGAAGGAACCAGCCGAAAGGCAAGATCACGCTGCCGGTAACATTCGGCAGCGAGCTGAACTTTAGGACGGAGAAGGTCGTTTTTGACGTCGCCAAGATTCCGTTACCTTATAATGGAATCCTTGGCCGCCCAGCGCTGGCTAAGTTCATGGCGGCCTCGCACTACGCCTACAACGTCTTGAAGATGCCCGGCCCAATGAGCGTCATCACTGTCCACTCCGACAAGAAAGACGCGCTCATTTGCACCGACAAGCTTTACCGGGAAGCAGTTGCAGCGTCCGCCGCCAAGGCGCATGCTCCTGCCGCTCAAGATCCCGGCAAGAAGAAGAAGCCCGGCAAGACCTCTGGTACAAACTCCGGCAAGCGCGCCTCTCCGGAGTGCTGCGCTACCGTCGAGGATGCACCAGAGAGCTCTGCCGGCCAGACCAAGAAACCCAAGGCTGCTCCACCTGAGACCAAGAAGGTGCCCGCCAAGGAGGACGGGACGGGAGGAACTTTCACCATAAGTTCCACCCTTAATGACAAATAGGAAAGCGCGCTCGTTGCTTTCCTGCGGGCGAATGTCGATGTGTTTGCATGGCAACCATCTGACATCCCCGGTGTTCCCAGGGAAGTAATTGAGCACCACCTAGCTGTCTGTCCCCACGCGCGGCCCGTCAAGCAGAAGGTGCAGAAGCAAGCTTTGGAGCGGCAAGAATTCATTGCCGAAGAGATTAAGAAGCTTGAGGCGGCAGGCCTGGTTAGAGGAGTCCTCCATCCTACATGGTTGGCCAATCCAGTTGTTGTGCGCAAGGCGAACGGTAAATGGAGGCTATGTATTGACTTTACAGATATCAATAAAGCCTGTCCGAAAGATCCCTTTCCCTTGCCGCGCATCGACCAGATTGTGGATTCCACTGCCGGCTGCGATTTGCTGTCATTTCTTGACGCATACTCAGGCTACCACCAGATCTTTATGGCGAGAGAAGACGAAGAGAAGACCGCATTTATCACCCCATGTGGCACATACTGCTTCTTGCGTATGCCTTTCGGGTTGAAAAGTGCTGGGTCGACCTTCGCGAGAGCCGTCCAGATTGGTTTCGAGACCCAGCTCCATAGAAATATGGAAGCTTACATGGATGATATAGTGGTCAAAACCAAGGACAAGGCAACGCTCATTCAAGATCTGGAGGAGACTTTTGCAAACCTGCGCAGGATCAACCTGAAGCTCAATCCCGAGAAGTGCGTGTTTGGCGTTCCATCCGGCAAGCTTCTCGGGTTCTTTGTATCTCAGCGTGGAATTGAAGCCAATCCTGACAAGATCAAGGCAAATGAACAGATTGAAGCACCAAGACGTGTCAAAGATGTGCGCCGACTTGCCGGCTGCGTTGCTGCTCTGAGCAGGTTCATCTCCAAGTCCGCTGAGCGCGCCCTGCCATTTTTCAAAATTTTGAAGAAGGCAGGTCCAATGAAATGGACTCCAGAAGCGGAGGCCGCGCTGCAGGATTTGAAGAAGTACCTCTCCTCTCCGCCAATACTAGTCGCACCTAGGCCACAAGAGCCGTTGCTGCTATATCTAGCGGCAACGAATCAAGTGGTTAGTGCTGCGTTGGTGGCAGAGAGAGAAGCAGAGGAGGATGCAGCGGCAACGGTAGGTCCGCCAAGCGACTTGCCGGGGCCAGCCCCGGCAGGATCTGGTGCCAACGAGGAAAGATCCGCGCAGTCAAGTCAAGCAGTGCAGAAGAAGAAGATGGTGCAGCGCCCAGTCTATTTCGCCAGCTCCCTGTTGCAGGGGGCTAGGTCGAGATATTCTGGCATGCAAAAGCTGCTCTTCGGCCTCCTTATGGCCTCGAGGAAGCTGCGCCATTATTTCCATGCACATGAGATTACCGTCGTCACTCGCTTTCCACTGCAACGGATTCTCCGGAACCCAGAAGCAACCGGCAGGATTGTCGAGTGGGCGTTGGAGCTGTCATGCTTTGGTCTCAAGTTTGAAAGTTCTTCAACTATCCAGAGCAGAGCCTTGGCAGAGTTCATTGCAGAATGGACCCCAACGCCAGACGACGAAGTTCAAAAATCAGCGATTCCCGGCAAGGAAACAGATCGCGAATGGATTATGTACTTTGATGGGGCTTTTTCGCTGCAAGGCGCCGGTGCCGGCGTGCTGCTTGTCGCACCCACCGGAGAGCACCTCAAGTACGTCATCCAAATGCATTTTCCCCGGGAGAGATCGACCAACAACACGGCAGAGTATGAAGGACTGCTTGCCGGTCTCAGGATCGCGGCAGACCTTGGGATCAAGAAGCTCATCGTCAGAGGTGACTCCCAGCTCGTCGTGAGGCAGGTCAACAAAGATTATCAGAGCCCGTTAATGGAAGCTTACGTCGATGAAGTGAGGAAGATGGAGGAGCGCTTTGACGGTCTTCAGACAGAGCATGTTCCTCGATCAGAGAACAGCATTGCCGACGACCTGTCGAAGCGTGCCGCACTCAAGCTACCTGTGGAACCAGGGACTTTTGTGCTCCGCTTGACTCAACCATCCGTGTCGCCATCGACAAGGCCTGATAAGAGAAGAAAGTTAAGTACCGGCGAGTACTTCCCGGCAGGGCTTCCCGAAGCCCTCGGCAAGAATCTTGCCGGGAACGACACGGTTGCCGGTGAGTAGCGGCTTCGCGCAGAACCTCAGGTTCTTGCCGCTGAAGCAAGCGCCCCTGCTGCCGAAGGAATACCAGTTGCCGGTGAGCAGCTGCTCCGCCAAGAACCTCAGGTTCTTGCCGTAGAAGCAAATGCTCCCGCAGCTGAAGAGTCGCCTTTAGTCCTTGTTGTCGAGCCACGAGCTCCGGCATGGGCACAGCAAATAGTCCGTTTCCTTCAGACAGGACAACTCCCCGAAGAGCAGGAAGAAGCTGAAAAAGTAGCCCGTCAGTCAAGTATGTACCAGTTCGTCGATGACGTTCTGTACAGAAAGAGACCGAACGGGGTGAAATTGAAGTGTATTCCTCGGGAGGATGGACTAGAGTTGTTGGCAGAGATTCATGGGGGCATATGTGGATCCCACATAGGCTCGAGAGCCCTTGTCGGCAAGGCATTCCGGCAAGGATTCTTCTGGCCTACTGCCCTCCAGGATGCAACGGCACTAGTAACCAAGTGTGAAGCGTGCCAGTTTCATTCGAAGCAACTTCATCAGCCAGCTCAAGCTCTCCAGACGATCCCTCTCTCCTGGCCCTTCTCGGTCTGGGGGCTCGACATACTGGGTCCCTTCCCCCGCGCTGCCGGGGGCTTCGAGTACTTGTACGTTGCCATCGACAAGTTCACGAAGTGGCCAGAAGTGGAAGCAATGAGGAAAGTGACAGCACAGTCAGCAGTCAAGTTCTTCAAGGGGATTGTGTGCCGTTTTGGTGTGCCGAACAGGATCATCACCGACAACGGTACGCAGTTCACAAGTCGCACCTTCATGCAGTACGTCCAAGACCTTGGCGGCAAGATCTGTTTTGCCTCTGTTGCTCACCCGAGAAGCAATGGCCAAGCGGAAAGGGCGAACGCTGAAGTGCTGCGTGGTCTCCGGACCAGAACTTTTGACAAGCTGCACAAGCATGGAAGACGCTGGATTGATGAGCTGCCGGCGGTTATTTGGTCGATCAGGACGACGCCGAATCGAGCCACCGGCCAGACACCCTTCGCTCTGGTCTACGGAGCGGAAGCAGTTCTCCCCACGGAACTCATATACGGGTCACCTCGAGTGCTCGCTTATGATGAGCTCGAGCAAGAACAGCTGCGGCAAGATGACGCGCTGCTCCTTGAGGAGAACCATCTTCGGGCTGCTGTGCGAGCCGCTCGCTACCAGCAAGCTTTGCGCCGCTACCATAGCCGCAAGGTTCATGCCCGGAGTCTTGAGGAAGGCGACCTTGTTCTTCGGCGCGTTCAGTCGGCCAAGAATTCCAACAAGTTGACGCCGAAGTGGGAAGGCCCTTACCGGGTAGTGCGAGTCACCAGGCCTGGCGCTGTCCGCCTGGAGACCGAAGAGGGCTTGCCAGTGAGCAACTCCTGGAACATCGAGCACCTTCGCAAGTTCTACCCGTAAGGCGCAGTTTTTCAGGTTTCTTGCTGTGATAGCGATACGGCCAGCAGGCTGCTGACGACCCGAATCCAGCGCTCGCGGCAGCGTAACGCTCTGGCAAGATCCCGGCAACGCCATTCTGTACAAGTGTTGCCGGTGGCATGTAATCCTTTGTACAGAGCAGGCACATCCTTTGTGCATATTTAATAAGATCTGTGTGCTTTACGTTTCTTGTTGATTCCATGTCATTTTATATGCATGTGTTATCTAAGATGTGTATTGCACTCGATCCCGGTAAGAGCTAACAAACCGTCAAGGTTCCATACTTTTATTTTCTCTTCTTTCTTTTTCTCAAGAGACAGAAGATTCCCTCGCGCGCAAGTTTGCCGGGGGGGGGGGGGGGGGAAGGAGAATGGTGGTATGGATGGTCTGGATACCAGACGACGTTCAAGGTTGGCTCCTTGCCGGAAGAAGAAGAATAGCGACGAAAAGCAGAGCTAAGTTGCTGAACCCCTTAAGCAGATTTTGATTTTTGTAAGGCTGTATTCCCTTGAACGATTTCGGCTTTGTATGGAAAACCTGCACGCGATGGAATCTTGTCGTGATCGGCTGCGCCCTTACTCTGTTTCGAGTCCGCTCAACAGTCTAGGTGGCCGCGCTGAAAACATCAAGATTTCTTGCCGTGAGCAGCACCGCCCGCAAGTTGCTGACGACCCGAATCCAGCGCTCGCGACGGGGTTATGCTCCGGCAAGTTCCCAGCAAAGCGTAGGGTATACGCCATACAGAAAGAAATTGAACAAAGGGAATAGCATACCTTAATTCAAATAGAGCAAGTTATATTACATCCAGTGCTTGCCGCGTTTCTGACATAAAAGCAACTTTGTCTTTTACATGTGACGCCGGCGGCAAGATGGAGAAGAAATAGGAGGCTACAGCTAATCCCGGCGATCGCCCTCGACCCTCTTCACCTGGCTGACCCGATCGACGATGGCGCGACAAGCTCTTCAAGAGCCTTGACGTCCGCGTCCTTCGGCAAGCTTTTCGAGGCTTTGGAGAGGTCGATGCCAGGGTTCCTATACGCCACCTTCATCAACACCTTACGGAGGACGAGCTGGCAGAGTTTCCGGGATTCGTCGGCCAGCTTGCTTGTTTGGTTCGCCTGGAGTAGCTTGAGGGCGTCGACGAGCTTCTCGAAGAACATGGTTAGCCTGGCGCTTGAGGATACGTTGTCATCGGCAGAGTATCCGAAGCCCGGCAAGCCCATGGCCTCCAGCTCCGCGCCAAGCTTCTCGGCGACGTCTGCCAGCCTGGCAGTCCAGAGCTTCACGCTAGAGGTGTACTCGTTGTGTGTGGCGGCGGCGTTCTGGAGCAGCTCCTGTTCGTCGTGGAGGTCTTTGATAAGAGTCTTCTAGCGAACTCGGGCAGCCTCAAGAGACTCCTCCAGCGTGGATAGCTTCAGCTTCAGATCTTCAATGGAGTTCTTGACGGAGGAAAGCTGCTGGACTTTCTCGGATACGGCAACCTGCGTCTCCATCAGGTTGTGGAGAGCCTTGTCTCTCTCGGCCTCGAGCGCTGAGACCTTCTTGCCGTGGTCCTCGAGAGCGGCCTCCAGCTGCTTCGTCTTCTCCTCCAGCAAGTTCTTGGCGGCCTCTGCAGCTCCGGCAGCGTCGAGGGCCTCTTTAAGCTTGCCGGCGTGGTCTTCAGTTAGAGCTCTGAGCGCCTTCAAGTGTTTCTGCTCAAGCTCCTGGACCCGCCGCGCGACAAGATTTTCGAGCTCTTCATCCTTGTTGCGAAGCTTGGCGGCAAGCGCCGCCTCGCGCGCGGCAAGGTCCTCTTCTTGGGCGTCAAGGCCGATGCGGCGCTGCGTCAAGAGGGCTCCTACCGCGGCGGCTTGCTGGGCGGCCTCCTCCTGTGCTTTCTCGATGTCTGATTGCTTCAGCAGGAGGGTGTTCCGCTCTTCCGCCAGCTGCTCCCGATAAACATTCAGCTCTTGGAGGGCCTCGCCGTACCAAGCCTGTGTCTCCGTGACGCGTTGTTGGAAGTCTCCTTCCGCTGCCTCGACGAGCGCTGCCCGGGAGTCCAGTTTCTCCTTCCGGGCGCGGTAGAGCGTTTGGAGCTTCCGATAGTTGTCATTCATGGCTTGGAGTAGCTGCTCCTCCTTGAGCTCGCTGGCGGCGGCGACGATGATTTCCCCGTCAAGATGTTCTCCTTCAACCAGCTCTTCGATGATTGCCGACCCCGGCATGCACACAACGTTTTTGCCGGCCCTGATGTATTGGCTTGAGGAAGGGGCCTTGGACGACGAGGGTTGGTCTTCGGCAGTTGAGGGCCCCGCGGCAGTAGAAGCGCCTGGCGCTCCTGCAGCGGAAGCGCCGTCAGTATGGCCACGGGTCTCCTCGCCGGCTCCCTCGGCGGGCGTCTTGGCGACCTCCTCTTGTGCGGCCTTGGCGGCCTCAGCGGCAGCGGCCTTGGCGGCCTCGACAGCAGCAGCCTCGGCGGCAGCAGCTTTGGCGGCCTCGACGGCGGCATGCTTGGCGGCCTCCTCAGTGGTAACCTTGTCGGCTTCAGTGGCGGCATCCTTGGCAGTCTCTTCAATGACAACGTCAGTGTCCATGAGCTCTGTCAGAAGAAGATCGAAAGCCAAGGAGTTGATTAAGATGAAGCTGGGAAGGAAGTTCAAGAAGACAAAAAGAAGAAAAACCAAAGCGGCAAGTTCTTTGGGGCAAGTAACTTTACCTGTGTCAAGGAAGAGGTTGCCGGAGCCTGCACTTGCCGGCCCCTCCCCTTCGTCGCGGTAGGGCTCGCTCGAAGATTCCTCCCTGGGCGGTGTGGTCGATGGAGGCGGCACGGCAGAGGCAGCTCCCGCTGTTGCCTCTTGTTGTTGCTCCACTCCTGCACGCCCGGAGATGTCAGCTGAGAAGATGCACACCCCGGCACGCGCCAGTGGGTAGTGAGTAGAAGACTCACGCTGGGGGCTGCGCCGGGGGCTGCGTTGAGGGTTGCATCGAGGGTTGCGTTCTGGGCTTGACTCCGAGCTGACGAGAACCATTTCCGGCACGCCCGAGGTGCTTGCCGGCGGCTCGACGCTTGTTGAGGTCTTGGCCCTCTTTGCCATCCTCTGCGCCAAGGTCTCCATTTCCCTGTGGAGACGGGAACAGAGCAAGTTAATCAAGCAAAACTAGAAAGATAAGGATCGAAGCTGTGGCGGGACTCTTACTCTTCTTCTTCTTCCTCGGAGCTGATGGCGGAGAGGTCGAAGCCGACCCCCGCCGCGGTACCTGACGGAGGAGGAGTGGTTCTGGGCCGCTTGGCAGCGGCAGGTTGCGGTGCGGCCTCGCCGGCCGCCCCTTTGCCGGAAGCCTCGCTGCTCGAGGAAGGTTGGCGGGCTGGAGCACCAGTGGTGTTCTTCCGGAGGCCGGGCCTCTTCCTGTGTTGAAGAGCTGGGGGCTCTTCCTCCTCCTCTTCTTCCTCTTCGGCGGCGCCTCCGGCAGAAGGGCTCCCGGCAGCGGCTCCGCTCGGCTCCCCGGCAGCCTTATCTCGCCCGGCAAGATCTTCCCGCAGTGGGTCCTCGCCTTCGCTGGACTCAGCGCTGCCGGCTTCTTCGACAAGGTTCGCCTCTTCCGCCCTGCTGGCGATGTAGGCGAGCTCCTCCTCCGTGGTGGCGCGGACAAGGTTCTCCTCGCGGATGGCCTTCTCCGTCAAGTTGTCGAAGAACGCCAGCGCCTGCTCCGCGGACGGCTCGATCCACCTCTCGTCGATGCTATGGACATTGAACACCGGCATCATGGCGATGATGGAGGTCAGCGACGAGTTGTTGCACAGTGGGACGACGCCTGCCGGCAACTCTCCCACTGCGCCGGATTTGAATAGCTGTTGGCAGAGGGCTGCATGCCCCATGGCTGTCAGATCATTATCCAGCCCAGGCCGCACCCTCATGACGTCGGCAGCGTTCGTGTACTCCCAGGCAGGGCGCCCCTTGTTCTGCAGTGGGGCGATGCGCCGGCGAAGGAAATCTGAAGCAATCATCTCCACCTTCAACCCGGCAGCCCTGAGGCGCTGTATCCTGGTGATGGCGATGGTGAGCTTGCTGTCGTCAGGGTCCGCGGTGCTCCAATCCTTGCCGCGGACCACCTTCTGCTTCCGCACCTCGCAGAACGGTTGGGGCTCCTTTTCCCAGACCCAGCACCACTTGCCGCGCCACTCATCCCATCTCTCGCGGTAGAGCCCCTCTGGGTACGTCTCCTTGGTTGCCGTCCTCGGAATCCAAGTGATGCTGCCGGAGAGGGCGTCGCCCTTTTGGATGCGGGGGTAGAAGTAGTGCCGGAAAAGTGCAGTGCTCGGGATGACCCCGACAAAATTCTCGCAAAGGTGCGCGAAGACGGACATGCAAGTCACGGCATTCGGCGTGAAATCTAGCAGCTGGAAGCCGTAGGTGAGCATGATATCTACGAAGAAATCCGAGTACGGAGGACAGAGGCCGCACCAGAAGTAATCATCAAAGAAAGGATAATCTCCTGGCTCTGCCCTACGAGAAGCTACACTCACTCTGGTGGCTGGATGCGCCGTGGTCTCCTTCGCCCATGCGAACTGGTACCTCTTCTTCAAGGTCTCCGCGTCAAGCGTCGAGGGGAAGACGGCGCGTTCCTTCCGCATCTTCGCCAACTTGCTCTCCGCGGCGGCCGCTTCCGCCACCTTGCCCTTGCTCGGCTTGGGCGGCATGATGGCTATGGAAGTGGGCGCTGAAGACGTCGAGAGCGCGGTGGAGGCGGGTGGAGGGAGAAAAGCTCTGCTTTGGGCGCGAGGAAGAAGACGATGGCGACGGCTCTGAGATTGAGATTGGAAAGGCGGAGGGGGTAAATGAGCAGTGCCCTCTGCGATTCCCTTTTTTATGGGGAAGGCGCGAGGCAGGCTCTTTACCGCCCGCTTTTGCAGTGGAGTTTCCGCTCACGTCTCCCACTTCGCGCGATTAATGCGCGTAGTGGAGGGGCGTGGTAAAAGAGATAATGATTGCAAGCAGTTATTCCCTGCCATGCGTGCCCGTGCACTGTTTTGGGCCTAGCCCAACAGGCCTGGCACCCGTGTATGGCCTAGGCCCGGGGGCTCCTGTCGGTGTACTAAAGTATGGGTCTTTTTAGTACCCCTTACTTGTGCACGGACAGTTGTAGCCGTACCGCGGCAAGCCTTGCCGGGGAATAGCTAGGAGTAATCACCAGACTAAGATGCCAAGAAGGCGTTCAAGTCAACGATCAGACAGACCAAAAGACAGAAGACCAAAGGGTTGCGGAGGCCCGGCAAGACCCTTGCCGGCAAGGCCTCGCACCCGGCAAGGCCCGGTCCCGGCAAGCCCCGGGTCCGGCAAGGATTCAGCCCCGGCAAGGCTCTGCACAGTGCAGCGCTATCTCTCCAGTGCAGCGGCCAGCCTTGTCGTTTAGGGCTTGTCCTCATGATGACGTGGCGTAATGCTGGCCACGAGATGCTTAAGCGGTGCTGATGGGATGGCTGCTTTTCCCATCCCCCGTAAAGCTTTTCCAAGCCCAAGACGCTAAGGGACACCTTGACGGACACCTCACGGTGCATTTAATGAGTTTGTCCTAGGACGTCAGGGTTAGGTATGATAACACTGTGATAACACTGTAGCTACTTTCCACCTCATGCCTTATCTCGTACGCCACTGTGGTAGCCCCTTTGACTCATATAAAAGGAGGCCCGAGGCGTACAGAGAGGAGAGGAGAGCACTTCTAAGAGCCCATTCTGCATGCGTAGCTACTGAGTACTGTAGCTCCCAGAACTTGGCCAAGAACACAATCAATACAATCAAAGCAGGAGTAGGGTTTTACGCATCCGTGCGGCCCGAACCTGGGTAAAATCCCCCGTGTGCTGTTCGTTAGATCTGCTCTTTGTGCAACCCTCTCCCCTTGCCGAACCGTAAAGGGATCTCCTTGATCCCATAGGTGTCCGTTTCCCACGACACCGTGCGACCGATAGTAGTGATGTTTTGGCCATCCCAGGTTACCAATTTACCAACAGCCTTGTCCTCAAGGTACTGAAAGTCCACCTTCTTAAGATGCCAAACCGAGAGAGGTAGGCCCAAGTATTTCAGCGGGAAAGATGCACGAGTTGCCGGCAAGCCCTGAAGAATGTGCGTAAGGTTGAGGTGGTTGCAGCGAATTGGGACCACCGAGCTTTTCTAGAAGTTGATACAGAGACCTGTAACCTCGCTGAAGCCTCTCAAGATAGAGGCAAGGTTGTCAATGTCCCGCTTGATGGGAGCCACAAAGACCGCCGCGTCATCCGCATAGAGTGAGGTTCTCACCATGGCCCCTCTCCCACGAATCTTATGAAGAAGACCTTTGCGCGTTGCCAAGTCAAGCACTTTATGAAGGGGGTCGATCGCGATGACAAAGAGGAGGGGGGATAGGGGTCCCCCCTGCTGAAATCCGCTTCCATGCTTGATTGGGGGGGGGATCCCATTTAGAAGAATACGTGACGAAGAGGAGGATAGGAGCGCGGCAATCCATGCCCGAAATTTTGTGGGGAACCCTAACCGTTGGAGAAGATCAAGGATGTATCCCCACTGACAGAGTCAAATGCTTTTTTGATGTCCAGCTTGAAGAGAAGAGCGGGCGTTTTGCACTTGCGAAGCCTTCGAGCGAAGTTCCGAACATACAAGAGGTTGTCATGAATGCTTCGCCTCTTGATGAAAGTGCTCTGGGCATTGGAGACAAGGGCATCCATGTGGGGGGCGAGCCGGAGCGATAGAACCTTAGCAATGATTTTGGCAATGGCATGGATGAGGCTGATGGGCCGATAGTCAGAGATGCCTTCAGCGCCCTCCTTTTTGGGCAAGAGAACAATATTTGCGGAGTTTATGACCGCAATCAAATGGGAGTTTCATTTGGGCAATGCTAGGCGCCGGGCTAGAGGACCCGATCGGGTGCTCCTCTTGCCCGACCGGCCGTCTCCCACGCCATCTGATCCCACTTATAAGTCTAAAATTTAGAGCATCCAATTGTTGCAACATGAAAATCCCACTTGCAATATTTTACTGTGTGTACACAACGTTGTTGCAATGTTTTCTCCGCCGTCCATTAAAAAGCGTGCACGAAACATTCTACGTATGCAACAAATACCCATCATTGCAATAAGAGATAATTGCATATTCATCTCTCAACTATTGTTGTAGTGTATATTTTTTTCTCTCTACTACTAATTTATTGTGTGATCCTCACCCTAAATCGATTTTTTTATCTGACGTGGCTAGGTGGAGGCTGTATGGTGTATGTTTGTGTTTTATCTCACCCCGATGACACGTAGGAGTACACGGAGCCCATTTAATTTAAGTCGACCCTCCCCCTCTCCCATGTCCCCAAAAATTCCTTTCCCACGAACACTATTGGTGTTGGCAACAAACCATGCCACTAGCGGTGGTGCCACTGCGAGCGGCGACAAAAACTAAACTCTAGCAATAGTTGTGGGATTGAAATATTTAAACATGTTTTGAGGTCTAAAGAAGTTGTCTAGAACTCTAATACCCTGATTGGATTGAGTGTAATTTTTGTGTGCTCACCGTTATTTAGTTCAAATTTGACATTACTTATTTGCCCATTTGGGTTAACACCGCAAACAATTATTACCATCTAATCCATATGCTAAGCCTCCTCTTGAAAGTTTCTTTGTTGATGCTATCAGCATGAATTGTTGATCTTATGCTACTATCTTTTACGTAGTAGCACATGATTTTACCAGACATATCACAAGAAAAAGTCTGCACATAGTACTTGTACTAGAAGCATGGCGCGCTTCGCTGTGCCGGCTCCTCCCTCGTGCCTTCACATGGGCAACGCTCGGTTGCACGATTGAAGAAAGCTATGGACATAGCCAAAGCATATAAAATAATCTTGTTCTTCTTTGCTCCTGCAATTGGTGGCCTACAACAACACCTAATTTGTGGCCTTCAAAGTTCAAATAAGAATCAGAAGATCAAATCTTGGTAACAAACTATGAAATGACATAACAAGATTCCCAAGCTTAAACTGGCGGTCGCAAGCAACTATTTGAACAAATAGCACCAAGAAACCCTGACTAAGCCTTTATCAGGAAAAACTGACTGGTTTTATTACCTTATCGAAGGTGAAAAACCTCCAAATTGATTTAAACAACATGTTTTGTTAGATGGAAGGAAAGAAAGAAAGACAACAACAGACATCCATAGAATCACATGAAGTGTAAGCAGAACAAACAGGAAAGCATGACACTAATAAATTAAGAGGGACATATGTAAGCATACCAACAACAACAGAAACCAAATATAAGATTTAATCAGGCGATTGGCATGAGAATCGCCTACAATACATAGGAAGCAACTTGAACGGGTGAATTAGGTGCGCTCGATCAATCGTGTCACATGTCTGCATTTTATCAAACACATGCCATGCAAAAAATACATGTAGCTAAATATATAGAAGAATAGGGAATAGAAAGACAACCGAGAAATGCCACACATGCTCGTCGCTACTTTTCTTTGTCATGTTGAAAACAAACTGAAGCACTTTCCCACCGACAACCTTGACCCACACACCCCAATCATTATCAAGAGGGCCCACCAAGTGGCAAATCCCTCCACACGACCCAGCGTGAAGACCTGGTCAAAATCGAGACACAATGCAAAATCAGCAACAATTGATTGTGAGGCCTTAACAACTAGGGAGCATAGTGATATACAACATGTATTCAAGATGTACGTTAGACATTTGCAAAGTACGGTGCTAGCATTTTGGAGACCGTAGTGCAAACTGGATACAATGGGCCAACGACTATATAGAGAAAAATCAGTACTTCCACGGGTATATATTATATACCATGAAAGTCGTAATAAAAGCATAAACATTGGAAAATGAAAATTTCGGTAGCAAATAAGGTGTATATATGTATATGCGATTATAGGATATAAACGTTCATTATAAGATTCATGTACTCCAAAGCAAATGAATATTGAAATAACATAGTGTGGTGTCAGGGAAGGGGGTGGGGGGAGGACCAGAGCCCCCCCCCCCCCCCCCCCCCGCTCCCTAAAGTATTAATGGTTGGCATAGTAAGGCATTCATAAAAACTCATTTTTTCAGTAGTATACTTATGTATGTAGATGTATTGAGACCTTGTTTGAGTTGGGCCCTAAGCCATCACTCTTCCTGTCATGGTCTACAGCTGTCTGTGAAGGTGTAGGATTAGTTCTGACCAGAGTTCTTTAAGAATGGTCCACATGTTTTGCGGACTATCCATTGAATCGGCATGCTTGCTCGGCTCGTTGCACATACTTAGGTCTCCTTAATAGTGTCACTTTTTGAGTTTTCTTCTAACAATGCCATCACCAGCGCATATTGTTGTGGATGCCCTTGTAGCCAATGGTGAAGTTAGATGAGCATGTTCAATAAAAAAAATCCTCCGAAACAAAATTTCTTAGTAATTCTTCCAAGGTTGGGGCTGCCCTTTGGCATGCACATAGCTCCGCCATTGATAGTAGTACCGACGAAAACATTCATGAAATCCTCTGTGACAACATTGTATATGCTCTTGCACCATCTATACTCGTCTGGAAGTAATTCTAGAATAGATCTTACCAAGTACGCACAATATCTTGACAAGTGAACATTTGTGGTCATGTGATCATTAGTGGGAGGGTTGTGCTGTGGGATTCTTAACTCAAAAATGCTTGTGACGTTGTGCCATTTTAGTATTACCTCTGCCATACATATGCCATTGCAAGTACAGAGTAAGTTGTAATTTTATAGGCTTTTAGGTAAAAAGGTTGCACCATGCCTTGCTATTCCGATGATGTTACTTAGGACCTCTAGGATGATCGTGTATATACTGCATAACAAGAAAGTCTTCATAAAGGCATAAACATAGAAAATATAATTTTCAGAAAATAAGGCATTAGTACACCATATGTATGTGATTATAGGATATCAATGATGATTATAGGATACATGTACTCCAACATAAACAACTATCGAAGAAGTATTGTGTGGTGTTGTGAGGGGGAGGGGGCCAGAGCCCCCTTCCATAACATAAGATGGCGAGAGATGCCAAGCCTCCTAATCCTAACTTTACATAGAATTGATTAGCCCTAAAGTTTGTGTTAAAGGGAAAGTACCCCCATTCGTCTGTTTGCCATTATCACCCAAACATCATTACTACGGGCGTACGACCCCCTGCCGTGAGCCGTCCAGAGAGATCAACCCTTTGGTTTAACCAAGTCGAATCATTCTGAGTCGTCCATGGACTTTGGTTTAACCAAGCCGAATGATGGGATGGCTATTAGGATCTAAAAGGTTTGAGCTATTGTTTTTATTCCTGTGAAATGTGAAGGATATGAATCAATCCTATATAGGAATAGGAATCCGTTCCCACAAAACTACGGGCTCTAAAACAAAGGGATATTGTTCACCTCCACACATAAATAGGTATTGTCCTAGAATGTACACAGTAAAATCAGTTACCTATCCTTTTATGATAATTAAGATTGGATATAATAAGAATATAAATATTGGTAGACTATCTAGAAAGGTACGCTTGCCATACTATTTTTTTTTAGATTTTACAAATATAGTGCAGTGCAAAATTGTGGTAAATTGTGTCATGGACACTATGTCAGTGTCCAAAACAACAATTCTTTGTGACTTTAGGACTAATCAATCCTAGCGTAGTCAGGTATCTATCAACAAAGTAATTTTTATTAGTGTTGGTGTTGTATAAATATACTTTAAATAATATTATGTTGAGTTTATGTATGTAGATATATTGCTTTTTTTTACTATTAGTGTCAAGTCTAGGACTTGAACCCTGGTGGGTTGGTTCCACCACAAGGAATTTAACCATCTAAGCTGCGCTCATTTCATTGTATGTAGATATATTGGACCCTTATTTTGAGATGAACCCTAGGTTGTCGCACCTTTTTGCTATGGTCCAGGGCTAGCCCTAGCCAAGTTGGTCGGGGGGCAGAGGCTATCCTTAATTCTGCAAAATGGAAAATGATACACGGCGGATTGCCTGAAGTACTATTAGCAACATGAGAACTGATGTAATGTCTGTTGCGGTCCAATGGAGCATAATGTTGCCAACACCACAATGTTCTGTAAAACAAATCAGCGTGAAGTTTCCACGAAAACATGTCTGCCAAGTGTAATAGTGATTTGTTGCCTTTGCTACAACTCGAGTACTGTTTCTGAAAAGAATCTTCTGTGTAAACCTTTTCACCTGCTTATGAGCATCAAAAGATTTGAACATGTATAGAAGGGCAAGCTCTTGTTCGGTCTAATTGCTTATACAGTAAAACATGAGCTGTTTACGGTTCTCTCTAATCTTGAGGAATAATCAATCATGTCAATCTGCGATGCAAGATTCTTCACAGTTGATCTGGATGTAAAAAGAGGACAAGCCATGCTAGCAAACTAAAGGAACGTCTCAAAGGATCTTATCAGACTAACTTTTCTTATGTAAATTAAATTCTCCTTTTCATGCTAGCAACACATTGTAGTTTTCACTGCATACAAAGTTCTGCAGAATTACTTCTTAGACAACAAGTGATAAATATGAACAGTCAAGCATGCATTATGCAGTTTGTGAAGTTCATTCATCAAACTTTTCGTTGGTTCAAAACAAATTATCTGAGATACTGGGCTTGCAAAGCAAATCAGAACGAGAAGACCTACATCTAGCCCTAGCCTGCACTGTGAAATCTCTGTCTCAAGCCTCAACTGGTGAAGTGATGCAAAAGATTTGATAGTTGCAGCAATCATCTAGAGAGTTTATTTTGTGTGAGAGTGGGAGATCAAGTAGAGAGTTCTGTTAGGCTTTGTTCGGTTGAGTTGGATTTGGAGGGGATTGGCAGGGATTGAGGGAGATTAAATCCCCTACAAGCCAAAATCCCCTCCAATCCCCTTGAGAAGAGGATTAACCGAACAAGGCCTTAGGCATCCTAGAGGTATTTTCATTCAACACAAACACACTCACCCACAAGAAGTATAGAGTAAATAGCACGAAACAAATTGTACCATTTGATCCTTTGTTAATACTTTATTACAAGTGGGAGACTGCGCTTTCTCAATGATTCTAAACAGAAGTATAACTTCAAGGCGGAAACACAATCACCAGTGCCTTGTATTGCAAGAGGGGGCTTGTTGCAACACTGTCCTACATCTCACCGGTGCTACCCATTTCCTTTTGCTTGGAACTAGCCAAATTCCCCAAAACAGCAAGCCCTAAAATGGAACAAAGATCACACCAGCTTGGTAAAAGCAGAGTTATGATAGCAAAACCATGACGCGGTAAACTAGGAATTAATGATATATAAATTGTAGAGGTCATGTTAACAAAGATCCCACCACACTATAAAAATAGCAATATCATCCCACTGTGCCTCATCAACAATCTGTACTGCAATACAATCATTTCTATCACCATTATGCAAGCAAACATCCTAAAACAATGCAGTATTAGTAACATTTAGAAGGAGATTTTCCAAGTAAAATAGACCAATCACTCAGGCTAATCTAAAAAGTTGGGAATATCATTCTAGCAATGAACAGGTGATCACGAGCCAGGAAAGTGTAGACAATTTCCTACTACTGCATTGCTCTTGCAAGACAGGGAATTTATTTCGTTTTGTAGTCAATAACCATAGCACTTGTTCTTGCTTCTCCTTCAAAATATTGGTCATACAAACCGCACACTCATTCATTTCACAGCTCTGGCCGTTGCCCCTTTCGAGTCGACTGGATGGATGATTCACATTCATTGATCCCTACTGTAAAAGACCTCAAGTACTAACATCACAACTACGCAAAAATGAAGAATTGGCAACAAAAAAAAAGGTGACATCATAACAGTAATGAAGATGACAAATTGACCATGATTGGAAAAATTGATGGTCCTGAGATGAATAACCATGGCATTGCTGTACTAAATGTTCAGGGGGATGTAGTACAGGAGAGCAACATACAACTATGTATACAGCAGTGAAGGAGTGCATGGGCTAAGAAAGCACAGCACACAATAACACATAGATTTAAGTAACAAAAAATTGAATGAATTTTGTGGGCTGAACAACATCATAAGTTACGACGAAGAACCTTCATCTTCGACGCCCTTCATGACAACAGAGCACATGACCTGCTTCGAGGCGTGGGTATCAAGCTCTCTTGACACCTCTGTTAGTCTCAAGTCGAAGTTGGCCCTGCACCTCTGAGGTTTGGGTGACGATGACCCTGAAAACCGTCTCCTTGGGCTCGACAACCTTGCAGTTGGTGACCCTGACAGCCAGCTCTTTGTGAGGACAGGCACGATCTCCTTCCCTGTCATGATGGGTCTTCTCTCCTGGTTCTCTTTCCCTGTCATGATGGGTCTTCTCTCCTGGTTCAAAGGACCTCTCTTTGTCTCCAATGGTAATGGTTTCATCGGGGAGATGGTCGCGGATGGCAACTTCTGCCTGATTCGCTCACGAGCACGTTCAGCGGCTGCCATTGCTTTGTCCTTGTTCATAGCGATCAACGTCCATGGGTTGATCGGGACGTCATCCTTCCTTCTTGTTGCATCATTGACCTCCTTCTCGTCGATCCTAATCGACAGCTTTCGGGTACTCTATCATGTTCAAAATTGTTTTATTAGCTATGAAGTTACTTGACAGTAAATTATACTAGGGAAGCAATTTATCCCTTCTTACCTCATTCACTTCATCTTTTCTGCATAAGATCCTTGACAAGAACGATGGCCTTTCTGGAGAGTCGAAGTCAATGCTCTCGTCCGAGGAAAAATCAGAGTCATCAAAAGGATCATATGCTTGTGCAGCTTCTCGCATAGCAAGGATGTAATCGTATGTCCTCATTCCCTGTAGTGAAAAATACACAAATGAGGTTTCAAAAAATGCGAGCATATTTCCGAGCTCCACACACTGGTAACGTAAGTATGGGTTTGGCAAAATGCAAACCTTTCTAATGAGCAGAACATGGAAAAAGAAGAGCTGACCCAGTGCTGCAGTACTGTACAAAGTGAAGATGACAAATACCATCTGTGGCGAAAATTAAAGAGAAAAGTGTGAGCTTCACAAGTAAAATACAACAATGAAGTTTGTCACCAGGCATATTATTCGTCATAACTTACAGATAATGCTGCGTGAGCTCCTTTAGGTAGCCTTACGTGAAGCCTGTGCTCCATTTCGGTTTTCAACCCTTTGCTGTCGACGAAGCAGCGAATAAAAATTGCAACCGCTGTTCCCCCCTCAATAACAAGCTGATAAAGTAGATTGCAAATTTGGAATATACCAAATAGAATTGGTCAAACGAAAAACAGCTTGGAATGTTGGGCATTTAAATATCAGTGGAATTTTGAAAAAAATAAAATTGAAATTTGTCAAGAGTTAGCACCCACCATCAGCAAAACAAAGAACATTAGCAGGATAAATGCTGCATAATTCCTTCTCCCTATGCAATTGTTGAGCCACTGCATTGAAGAAAGTAAACAATCAATCAGTTGACTTCCCAAGAGATGAAGAACAAATTCAGAGATTTGGAAGTGAGCTATGCTTAGTTATAGTGGTTACCCTGCAGTGGTGATCAAATCCGTCAACACACCGGTCACAAGTTTTGCAGTGCTTGCTGCGCAATTTCACCTGTAATTTAAGCTCTGTAAGTTGATTGTTCAACACTTTTTTTTTTGCGGGAAAAGATTGCTCAACACTTGTCACAGATGCAATTCGTTTGTTGAACTTCACTAACAACATATGAATTCAGCCCATTTAAGACATTCTATGTTGAGAAATTGAACTATCCACATAGAAATAGATTGCTCCAGAAACATCCAAATAAGCCGCATTTCTTGGTTTCTTTGAAACACAGGTGTTCAATGAACTAGAGAGGAGAGAGGGAGATGGATGTAAGCGCAGACCTCGCAGTCGCAGATTGGGCAGTATGAGATGTCCTGGTCGTCGGTGGCGTGCGGCGAGACGATGTCCTCGAGGCTGGTGAAGGCAAAGGGAAGCATGGGGTCGAGCTGGACGCTGGAGTTCCACTGCTCGAGGTAGCTCCTCCGCACCCAGCGGTTCATGACGCGGACCTCGACCCTCTTGAGCAGCCGCGCCGCGTACCGCCACAGGATATACCCGTAGCGCAGCCTCGGCAGCCTCCGCCCGCTGCCCCTGGCGAGATTGCGCTGCCTCTTCACCTTCTTGGCGTGGGTCCGGTCGGAGGGGTCGACGGCGGTGCAGCGCACGTAGAGGGCCGCGGTGGCGGCGGCCTGTCATCAACCAGGGTCGATGCCGTCAGCGCAAGGCAACGCGAGGAGGCACGAACAAAGCCGCGTTTGGGTGGAGAGGGAGAGGGAGGTCGCTGGTTTACCGAGAGGGAGAAGAGCGCGAGGAGGGTGTTGCCGGCGACGGTGCTGCCGAGGTATGGCCCGAGGACGACGTAGAACGCCGTGACGAGGACGGCGAACACCCCCGCGCCCACGAGCTGCAATCAATCGGCCATCAATCCGGGAAAGGCGCAAGGTCAGATGATGGCGCTAAAAGCGGCGAAGAGGGGGGAAGATGAAGAGAGGGCGACGGACGGACCTGGAGCGGGTGGAGGGGGAGCTGCCAGCCGTGTCGCCGGGGCCAGGCCATCGCCGTCGAGGTTTCTCCGCCGCGCCCTGCGAACAGATTCGATTGGGTTCGATTCGATCCGAGCGCGCCGCTCTGCTCTGCTCTCGCCTCAGGTCAGGTCAAGCGGCGGGCGTGGTACTAGAGGAGGAGGCTTGTGTTGTGAGCTCTTTCTGACAGGTGGGGCAGGGCCGCCGCCCGCAGCAACGGCTTTCCTTTCCTCCTACTGTTTTGAATTTCGAATCGCCTGGGCGGCTGTCTGGGCCGGACTGACAACTTCCGGAGATAGAGAATTTAGAGCGTGTTTCGTTCGCAGCCCAAGCCCCAGGAGTCCGAAACGAGATGGTAATCCCCAAGGCCCAGGAGTCCGGGCAAAAGGTATATCCAGTGAGCGTTGTGCATTAGGGGCCTTCGCAGCCCAAGGCCCAGGAGTCCGAATACAAGACTGAGTGAGGATTTCCATATCCGAGTGATCACCATAACGAGCATTGTGTATTAGGGCAACTCCAACGCGATTCATCAAAATGGACACATCAAACATTTATGGACATGTCCGTGGATAGTTGATAGGGGGACGGCCACGAAATGCCAGTTTCCGTTTATTTCTATATCCGGAGCACTTAAAATAATTAAAGATAAATATCAACATTCGTCCATAATCATCATGTTGTGTAAATATTCCAATGCAACAGTAATTTAAATATAAATAATACAATCCAACATAAAGTTCTGCAATAAAATAGTTTAAATTTAGATTCAACTATTCAAACATATTTTGAGTTTTTCCCTTAAAGCATCCACAAATGCTCAACCAGATCATTCTAAAACTCCTCATGAGTTCTTCGATGGCAAATCCGTTGACACACGAGGAACCTCCCGCCGCAGTAGACGTAACCAGCACGCAACCCATCGATGGGGACGAACCTCGAGCCAAGTGCAACTTTCAAGCAAAACATTCACACAAAATAAATATCCAAATGATAAGTGACACATGTGTGGCATGAAGCACTCTGGCCCTGATGTTTTTTTACATCTAAAGTTGCCATCAAAAAGAAAAGAAAAACCAAAAAAAAAAACTAAAACTTGCCATCCGAAAAGAAAGTTGTCATGCTTGATAACTAAACTTGTTATTCTCGCGTCACTAAACTTGTCAATAAAAATGTTCGGAGTTTTTTTTTTTGAACACAGTACAGACCCAAGCGCTCATATACATGCGCATACACTCACCCCTATGAACGCACACACGCACACCCTACCCTTATGAGCACCTCCGAATGACTGAGCCGGCATATCATCTTGAAATTTACGAAGTCACCATAGGCGCCTCGTCGTCGACGGGAACGTCTCCTCCCACTGAATGCACATCGCCGGAAATCCTGAAATAAATCCAGGAATAAATGCGAGCACCAGGATTTGAACCCTGATGGGCTGGGGATACCACAGTCATGTCACACGTGTGGCACTTATCAGAGTCCAATAAATATCAGCGACACCCAAAAAAGACCGTATAATAGTCGATACACGAAAATGTTAACTCTCAAAAATACAACCTTCATGGCCGTAGCGTAGCCATCCCTTTTTATAGGCGTCACTGATCGAACTGACCCAACATGTAAGCTAACTTTGATTTGGACTCCATCTCTCTTTTCTAATTAAACTAAACAAAGCTTATCTAATTAACAAACCGGCAAGATTGATCACGTAAGGATCTTGGACTCCAAAGAAAAACCACGTGACTAATACTACTAGATAAAAGAAATACTTGACTCTTACGTTGCCATGTAGGAACTTGAATTGTAATTCTTTCCAAGGAAGAACCAACTACATGGGGGCGTTCTAAAATTGGGCTTGATCGGATCTTCCTCTGGTTCAGCCGTCGATGGAAAATTCACAAAAACAGAGCCAATACAAAACACATGTTCACCAACTGTCTGCACCTGGACGACTCGTACCTCCCGGTATGCATTTTTCTGATACTTATTGCATTGAATTCCAATGGTCCAACTTTCTGTACTTTTGTGTAGAACACATGAAATAGCCTGAAATATTTTCGGACGTGAAACAATAGCTTTGGAACCGGTGGTCACATCAGTGTGTCTCTGGTGGATCTGTCTTTAATGGATTTGCTCAGATCTGTGCGCCGTTGGATCTTTCCGATCTATGCTACTCTTCATCGACGGCAGTTGCTGTCCTGGTGCGCTAGTCCTATGGGGTCTTAGGACGACGACTTCCCGACTGTGTACTATAAAAAGTTTTGCCCGGCTCCGACAAGGGAGAGGCGAACGATGGCGCGTCTTCGACTCACTTCAGTGCTTGTAGTCGTCGCTACGTGGTCTACGGATCTGGATGTAATTTTTGTTATTTCTGATGTTCGTTGTACTGCCATGATTGAAGATAAATAGATCAAAAAATTTCCCGCAAAAACAATACTACAAGAATACAACATGCAATATGCAGTCGGTCTCATTTGCACGTATCATGTGCAGTTCCTTCCAGTTTGGAGGCCCACGAGAACGGGACCACTCACGTTTTCTTTACAACAAGAGGTGTGTGTAAAAGCCAATATGATAAGCTTCAAATTGTGGCCGTTAACTGTTAGCATGGGCAGTTGGGAGTTGCAGGCTTTGCAGTGAGTGTGTGCACCATTTTCAACGAGCTGGTCCTACAACCATTCATGCGCGGCTCAGGGAAGCCAGATGCACCGTGACCATAACTTACGTAAAATACAACAAATCTGCCCGTGCGTTGCAACGAAAGAAAGAAAAAATATCCTTAACGCAATAAACATGGATCCAGACCCTCTCATAGGTTTTGAAGCAGGTAAGACGATTCAACTTGTAGAATAACTTTTATGCAATTTTGAATCTTAGAAGAAACATTTTGGTTTGGATGTGATATCAAATATCGTGCTTCAAATATCAAATCTTAGAGAAGAACATTACCCGATCAGAAAGCCCATATGTGCAGAATACACGCATGTTTTTTTTTTTTGACCATAAAGATTTTATTAACTTATGAGCATTTTACAGACACAAGCGTGAAAGGAAGCACGCTGGATACAGAGAGAGTTTCCCTGATTGAACAAAGCACTACATCAATACATAAGCAATGAAACAGTACAGATCTGTTCTGTACTTTCAAAGCTAGGCGTGCAAGATGATGAGCCTTGATGTTTTTTCCCCTGCTAATGTGAGCAATCTTTCGATACCGGAAAGAAGGACTATTTTGTATCTGAGCAAGAAGTGGTCTGTTCTCCCAAGACCCTGGAGCAGAGAGAATGTTCGTCGCTTTTGCTGCCAAAGCTAGTACTGAGCAATCCGTGTAGAAGTGTGGATCTTGAATATTGAGTATGTCTGCTAGCCTGGTTGCAAGCATGAGACCATAAGTCTCAGCTTGAAGAGGAGAAGAAGCCGGAGGGGACATTGCCGCAATGTGAAGTTGCTGAATGCGATCGTTATTTTGAACCTGGATGAAGACTCCAATTCCTGCCTGCTTAGAAGTGTGGGCTGGTTGTAATTCCCATGCAGCGTCACAGAAGATTGTATTGCCTGTAAAAGAATCCAGATTTTGTATCTCCGACCGCAGCAGTTGGTCCTGCAAGCAATGCTCACCATGATCTTCATCAAGGGTCTCTACCAATTTAGTTGCTTGTATGATTGCGTTCGCCGCTGCATATACCTGAGAGGGCCTGCAATATTTCCTAGCAAAGAGAGCATCGTTTCTAGATTTTCAAAGGCACCATAGAAAAGTATATAAGTTAGAAAGATTAATCTGTGGATGGCCTGAGTTAAGCAAAGTTTGGATCATGTCAGGAATAGAATGATTATTTGCGGCAAGGATTTCAGTTCTAATAAACCATGGTGAGAAAAACCAGGCTGCTTTAGAGAAAGGGCAAAGAAAAATCATGTGCATTTCATCCTCTGTATTGCCACACCTGGAGCAGTTTTCATTTATGTATTTAGAGAATTTACTTGCTCTCTTACCTGTAGGAAGCGCTTTCCTAAGAAGCCTCCAAGCAAATGTCTGTACTCTTGGTGCCATGAGTTTGTCTTGCCAAACTTGGTTTAGAAGAGCAATGGTCTGTGGATGAACCGCTTTCGGTCGTTGTCTCGCTGGCAGGTTAAGATTGTTGAAGCAATGCTTATATGCACTTTTGGTGGAGAAGTTGCCTGCAGGTGTTAGTTTCCAAATCAAAGCATCTTGCCCAGCAGTAGAAACTATAGGAGTCTGAAGAATATTATTAGCTATCTCATGAGTGAACAAAGTGTTAATTAGATCAGCATTCCAAGCTTTTTTGATTTGGCAACCAAAGATCTTTAACAGTAGAAGGATAGACAAAAGGGTGCTCTTGTAATGAGATGATCATAAATTTCTTCCCATCTCGAAAACCAAGGAGAACTCCACACAGAACTATTACCATCTATAATCTGACAAGTAGTGGCTGAAATTAAGAGAGGTTTTACCTTTAGAATTGCAGCCCAGAAAGCTGATTTTGGCTTGTTTGCTTTGGCTCTCCAAATGGACGTGTCATGGTGATACTTAGCCTTGAGGATCAAAGCCATCTGACTATTTGGTTCTTTTGCCAACCTCCATGCCGCAGAAAGAATAAGTCCTTGATTAATTGCCTGCAAGTTCCTGATGCCTAAGCCACCAATTTTCTTCTCAATGCAAATGTCCGCCCATGCCCTAAGGCACAAGATTTTTGTAGTATCTTCATCCCTTACACCTATCCACCGGAAGTTTCTTATAATCGCTGTGAGCTTTCGTAAGAACTTCTTAGAGAAAAGAATATTAGACATATAATACACTGGTATAGAGGCAAAAACAGATTTTATAAGAATGAGTCTTGCAGCATGGGAGAGTCTGTTCGCCTTGTAAGCTGAAAGTTTGGATTTGAATTTATCATAAACAAAGTTGTATGCTGCAGATTTGTCCTTTGCAGGCAGGATGAGTGGATGACCAAGATGAATGGTGTTGGCATCTAAATCCGGCACCTGGAAAATTTGTTTGAGATCTTGTTTGGCCTGCAAACATACATTTTTACTAAAAAAGAATGGCAGATTTGTTCCAATTGGGAATCTGACCCGAATGCTGACAAAATTGATGTAAAATGTTGGAAATAGTAGATGCCTCCTGCACATTAGCTTTTCCACAAACCAACAAATCGTCGGCAAACATTAAAGAGTGGATAGGAGGGCATTCCGGTCCAAGTGAGATACCTGCCAAGTGATTAGATTGCAGAGCATCCTGAAGTGCCAACGATAGTTCATTCACTGCAAGCACAAATAGCAAAGGGGAGAGGGGACACCCATGTCTGATACCTCGACTACTTTTAAAGTGCGCAAAAGATTGCCCATTTATAATAACAGAAAAGGCCGGTGAGGAGATGCAAGCATATATAAGATTAATACACGCATGTTGTAAGCTCTCTATATCCTTGTTCCCTTGGGCCTTGGGTTTTATTAAGCAACAATAAGCAAGGAGCCGATCCGCATGTCGGCGCATGGGGTAGCTCACGCTGGCTGGACGCTTTTATTTGTATGTGCATGCGGTTTTCTCATTTGAGATGATCTTTTTCTTTTTCTTCTTCTCTCTCCCACACAGTTCCTTTTTCCTCTCTCTCATGGCTCACACTTTGATAGTGGGCTGTAGACGAACGCGCTTCTACTATTTTTTCATCCTTTTCCCCCATAGGAGAACGAAGTTAATATTTTTCCTCTTAATATTTGTGCTCAAACGGAACACACTCTTTATCCTTTCACTATTAATTGTTTAGGAGGCTTCCTGATTTCTGATCATAGATGTATATAAATTGATACAAAAGGGTGCAAGGCAGCAAAGTGGGACTAATGGGCAAAACGAATGATTTATTCTAGACACAAACATGTGCTAGCCAAGTTGGATGTTGCCTTCTGCACTGGATGAGAGGTGGTGAGTTCAATCCCACGCGCCGACTACGTGGCTGGACAGGAAAAAAACATGTGTTGGACTGCGGGTTTATTCTTCAAAACATCAGGGATTTTTCTGCAAAAAACGCATGACGGACTAAGAATATCACCTTCTTTTATTAGTATATATATATATATATATATATATATATATATATATATATATATATATATATATATATAGGTATAGGTTGGTATCTATACCTACTAATAAAGGGAGGAATGCTTCTACCCGGCTGTCGTGCCTTTTCACAGAAAACCCCCTGCACTTTATTGATATTAACCCGTAGTCCAAGTTTTAGTGAGTCCAGAAACATGTTTCGTTTTCGCAGAAAACAACCTGTAGTTTTTGGAAATTAACCCACAGTCCTATTTTAAGTGCAAAAAAAGTGTTCGCTGTTTTTCAGTAAAGCCCCCGTTCTTTTGCTTAATCAACTCATGGTTCTATTTTAAGTGAATTTAAAGGCTTTTTTAAAATATCCATATCTTTTAAACCCTGACATGTTATATATGAAAATTGATTAGAAATATGTGTAGAATCTGAATATGATGTTGTTTTACCTGTTAAACATTTTAAAAATGCTATTTCTAGTGCAATCTTAATCAATAGTGCACGATTCGTTTTTATTTCGTACCGGTGTAGATCCGGATTAGAAATCAACACCTTAGCAAAATCTGTTTGGAGACGAAGAAAATCATCTATAATCACGCATGCACGCCTCGTCAAAACCTCCAGGTGAAAAAAGAAAGCACATTTCACATCTTATGCGGAGAGAGAGAGAGGGAGAGAGAGAGAGAGAGAGAGAGAGGCCTTAGAATTGACTACATTCAAACGTGTTGTGATTGTGTGAGCACTAAGGTCACCGTCGAAGAGGGTGTGAAGGAGAATAAGCGGCAACACAGATGGGATGCACGTGGACCTGTTGAGTCTCCAGTCATGATTATTGTGTTAGGCATGTGTGATATTCTTTTTCTCCTGTTGCAACGCACGTGCTCCTTTACTAGTATAGATAAAAAGGATTGACCCGGTTTACTAACAAATAATAAGCAGCCGCAAAACATTTACTTAAATATGCAGGCCCACATTAAGAACGTAGACTAATTACATGCATTCTTCTTGTTTTGTACGTCCCGTATGAATTACGTTCGTCCTCGCTTTAGCTTATTTAGCTTAGGGGATGCCTCCAACATCAAAAGTGTGAGTGTGTTGGGAAATTTCCTGCATAGACCATAAACATTCTAATCAATTTAATTAATATTATAAAATCTACAACATGTTAGTTATTATAAACCGCAATTACTCTAGGATAGAGACACCATAGCAGTGTGTAGGTGGCTGAGAAGTCATCACGTGGGATAGGTTGAAAAGTGTGTGGGCTATCGGGAGAGGATTTGTAGCATGAAGGTGCCCGCAACCCGCTTTTTTTGGCTTTTGATTTTCAATCTTTCGTATCTTTTGAATTAAAAGTTCAAATTATGTTTTGTTTTCTCGTGTTTCTGGTGATGAAGTCTTTCAAATGACATTCGTTTTCAATATGTTTTAATGAGTTCTTAAAATTTCGTTAATTTTTAACTTCTGAAACTTGATACGAGCAACCGACAAAACCGTCAGTTCCAGAATTTGCGAGCGATAAAATAGTAAGTTTAAGTTTCAACTCTGAATCTTGGTACAGGCGACCGACAAAATCATTAGCTTCAGAAATTAGAACTTAAAACTTGTTGTGCCCTTGTTTGAAATTCAAAGACTTTACTAATCGTGAGGCAATCGGGCTGCTGACACGGCTAGGCAGATGCGCGTGCCCCTGCGAATTTCCGGCGAGCTATCGTCTATTCTACATTGTTCACCTAGCAATACATGAGACAACCCAGAAATACAACGTGGGTTAAGAATCTAGAAGTTTGCTCCGCCTTCGATAGTCTTGGTGCTGTCGCGTGTCCAGCTTCGCATTTCTCCTCCTACAAGCTGGTGTCACAAGGAGACACCACTAGTGATGCCCTCGAGGAATGCCCTTAGATTACGATCCGACGAGCCACCTTTCCCCAGAGCCTCTACGACCGCCCCCTTCCACTCTGACGCCGCGCGCCGTGCGCCCCCCGCGGCCTCACCCTCCCGCATCACCTCCTCTACACGCCGCCTCACCTCGGCCGCGCGAAGCACGCCGTCGCCACCCACCTCCGCGCGCGCTCCCACTCGCCACTCACACTCGACGAGCCACGCGTTCATCCGCTGGTCCGACATCTTTGGCACGCACACCATCGGCACGCCGCACGCCACGCTCTCCATCACCGAGTTCCACCCGCAGTGCGTCACGAAACAACCCACCGCCGCGTGCGACAGCACACGCACCTGGTCGCACCACTCCACCACCATGCCGTTCTTGAGTGGCTCGTCCATCTCCGTCTCCGACGCCTCGCCATCCGCGAGATCCGCCTTGATGTCCTTCCGGACGACGCACAGGTACGGCCTCTCGGTCTCCTCGAGTCCGAGGAGCAGCTCGTCGAGCTGCTCCCTCTCCATCCTCGCCAGGCTGCCGAAAGCGACGTACAGCACGGAATCGGCCGGTTTGGCGTCGAGCCACTCCATGTACTTGGCGCCGTCCTGCTTGAAGAGGCCGGCCTCGTCGCCGGACGGGAGCACCGGGCCAATCGGCAGCGTGTCGTACGCTCCCACCGCGGCAAGCGCGCCCTCCTCGAGTTCCTGGCACGTGTTCACGAGCACTGTGGCTCTGGGGGTCTCCCTGTCGAGCGTGTCGAACAGGTCGCGGACGGTAGTGTACACGCTGTGGAAGAAATCGGATGGGTCGGTGGACTCGGTGAGGAAGGACGGGAGGTCCCGCACGACCTGCGGCGGGAGGCCCGGGAACCGCACGAGGAACGACGGGTCGTGGCGGTGGTCGGCCACGACGGCGGCGTGGCCATGGAAGTAGTGGTAGTAGACGGCGAGCACGGCGGCCGGCTGGATCCAGTAGAGCGCGGACGGCAGGCCTTTGTCGCGCGCCACGTCCGCGGCCCACGGGAGGAGCATCGTATACACGACGCGGGTCACGGGGCGGCCGCGCGCGGCGAGCGCGTCCACGAGCTCCCCGACGCTGCGCGCGCCCGCGGCCTGGAAGGACGCCATGTAGTCGGTGAACGCCGCGGGGTCGGTGCTGCTCCTAACGTACCCGGCCTCGGTGCCGTCCGAGAACGGGAGGAGCTCGAGGTGGCAGTCATCGCCGCCGCCGTCGGTTGCGTCCGCGTCCGCCTCCGCCGGGAACATGCGGCGGTGCGCTGCTTCAGTGGTGGAGAACGTGACGAGCGCGTCCGGCGCGGCGGCGAGCAGGCGACTGGCGAGGCGGAGCGCCGGTGCGATGTGGCCCTGGAGCGGGAACGTGAGCACGAGGAAGTGCGGCTGCGGAGACATGGCCCCCTCTCTGACTCCGGCCACGGGTGGCTTTCGCGTAGCTCTAGATGGGGCGCAGTCGATCTGCGACGACGGCAAAAAGGCGATTTGTGTGGTGGCGTGAGGGAGCGTGGGCTTTTATGGTTCCGTGCGTGCCCGTCACATGTTTGACGAAACAGCCGTAGGGAGCTAGGTTGTGTCACGTGTGACGTGTCTAGGTTATACTTACGCCCCACCGTTCATATCGGTGCGTCTGCGTCTATCCATTGGTTCGTATAACAGTCCAATCATGTCAGTTGGCGACGTGAACAATCAGGGCACAGCGTTTGGGGGACGGCCGGTTTGGTTGGACACCGGTGGCGCGGCTCCTGCCGTCCTCGGACTGCTGCTCATATTCAGTTTTTTTAAGGAAGGAGAAAGTTTTGCTTCATCCATTAATTGAGTCGAAGAGAGCTCTTCAGTTAATTAACGGAAATCCGGCGAAAACCGTCACAAACTTGCTCATTCATATGAAATGCTGCCAAATAGTGGAGCCACGAGATCACAAAGGCATACCGACAAACACACCGACAAAAAATCACTGTAACCTCTAAGCACTTGGATCACAACATCACAAATGAAACCCTGTCGACCCACTACAACTTGAGAAGAATACAAGGACAAAGACAACACACATTTCAGCCCACTTTCACACAAAAAAAGACACATCTCAGCCCACATTTGCATCCTAGAGAGGTGTATCATGAAACCATCAACACCTCCATGTTATAGCCACCCTTTTTGTCTTTGCACCTACTAGATTTCTTCTTGCGAATGCCAGATTAAGGGTGAGCGTCATCATTCTTGCATTTGTCCCTCTTGGCATTCTGCTTCAAGAGACATCCGATCATTTTTTCGAATTTAGCATCCAAATTAGATAGGTATTTGACAAACTTAATGGTGAATATGTCCCCGAGGTTAGGCCAACTCCAACGCACGATCCCAAACGGATGTCTGTTTTGTCCGGATTCTGTCCGTTTGGGGATGGCAATGGGGCGGCGTCCAACCCTTTTCCTGGATGCGCGGGCCGTGCGCCCAACGCACGGATGCATCTGGTCCACCACGGCCGGCTGGAGGCCCTATGTATATATGCACATAGTAGTAAATAAATAGTTTACAACCAAATAAATCAAACATTGCAAGTAGTTTTACAAACAAATAGTTCCACGTCCAAATAAAAACACAATCAAATAGTTTTACAACCCAATCAAAATTGTCTTGAATAGATGGAAAGCAAATGAACCGATACATCTACTGGTTGCCAATGTGAGTCCACATGTGCTCAACCAAGTCATCCTGGAGTTGCATATGAGTATGCCAATCACGCATCTCACGATGAAATTAGGCAAACTGTTCAAAGGTTGCCGGTTCTTGGTGCTCAGGCTCCACATTTTCACCCTGAAAATCAAAACCTTGGTTGTAGATGTTGTTATCACGCTCATCCTCCATGATCATGTTGTGCATGATCACACAAGCAGTCATCACCTGCCAAAGCTTCTCAGTGCTCCATGTCAGTGCAGGGTGTCGAACGATACCCCACCGAGATTGAAGCACGCCAAAAGCAGGCTCCACATCCTTCCTAGCACTCTCTTGTTGTTGGGCGAATCTCTATCTCTTCTCTCCTTGCGGATTCGGTATTGTCTTCACAAGAGTTGGCCACTGAGGATAGATACCATCAGCTAGGTAGTATCCCTTGTTGTAATGGTGGCCATTGATCTCAAAGTTGACCTCTGGGGAGTGGCCTTCTGCAAGCCTTGCAAACACCGGAGAACGCTGAAGCACGTTGATATCATTGTGAGAACTAGCCATGCCGAAGAAAGAATGCCATATCCAAAGATCTTGTGAAGCCACCGCATCTAGTATGACAATGGCACCTTTCACATGGCCCTTGTACTGCCCCTGCCAAGCAAATGGACAGTTCTTCCACTTCCAATGCATGCAATCTATGCTCCCAAGCATCCCCGGAAAGCCCCTATCGGCATTGATCGCCAACAACCGAGTTGTATCTGCGGCATTTGGCTATCTCAGGTACTCAGGGCCAAACACTGCCACCACAGCCTCGCAGAAATTGTACATTGATTTCAGACATGTGGACTCACTCATACGCACGTACTCTGTTGGGGAACGTTGCATGGGAAACAAAAAAATTCCTACGCTCACCAAGATCGATCTAGGAGATGAACATCTACGAGAGGAGAGATTGCATCTACATACCCTTGTAGATCGCTAAGCGGAAGCATTAAGAAACGCGGTTGATGTAGTCGAACGTCTTCGCGATCCAATCACGATCCGTCCACGAACTCCCGATCAAGTGTCGAACGGACGACACCTCCGAGTTTAGCACACGTGCGGCTCGGCGGCGTCCTCTCCTTCTTGATCCAGCAAGCGAGAGAGAGGGGGTAGATGAGATCGGGACCAACACGACGGTATGGTGGTGGTGGTGGCAGCGGAATTCCGGCAGGGCTTCGCCAAGCGCGTACCGGTGAAACATGGGAGAAGTTGGGAGAGGTAACGGGCAAGGGTCCAAGGGGTGGCTGCCCCCAATGCCTCCCCACCTTTATATAGGCGTGGAAGGGGCTGGTGGCTTGCCCTCCAAGGCCCTAGGGTCGTTGGACAAAGGGGGAGGAAGGAAATCTCTCCTTTCCTTCCCCACCGATCGCTATCCCCCTTTTTTAGGGATCCTGATCTTATCCCTTTGGGATATGATACTATTCCTTTTAAGGAAGGATCTTGGTGCGCCTAGACCAGGGTTGTGGGGACTTTCCCCACTACCCACGTTCATGTGGGTCCCCCATGCAGGTGGGCCCCACTCCGAAACCTTCTAGAACCTTCCCGGTACAATACCGAAAAAACTCGAACTTTTTCCGGAACCCGATAACAGCTTTCCATATATGAATCTTTACCTCCGGACTATTCCGGAGCTCCTCGTGATGTCCCGGATCCCATACGGGACTCCGAACAACCTTCGGACTTTCCACTATTAATATCTCAATACTACCCTAGCGCTACCGAACGTTAAGCGTGCGACCCTACGGGTTCGGGAATATGCAGACATGACCGAGACTCCTCTCCGGTCAATAACCAATAGCGGGACCTGGATGCCCATATTGGTTCCTACATATTCAACGAAGATCTTTATCGGTTGAACCACGATGTCAAGGATTCAGTCAATCCCGTATGCAATTCCCTTTGTCCGGCGATATGTTACTTGCCCGAGATTCGATCATCGGTATCTCCATACCTAGTTCAATCTCGTTACCGGCAAGTCTCTTTACTCGTTCCGTAATACAAGATCCCGTGGCTAACTCTTTAGTCACATTGCTTGCAAGCTCATTGTGATGCTGTATTACCGAGTGGGCCCTGAGATACCTTTCCGTCATATGGAGTGACAAATTCCCAGTCTTGATCCATGCCAACTCAACAGATACCCTCGGAGATACCTGTAGAGCATCTTTATAATCACCCAGTTACGTTGCGACGTTTGATACACACAAGGTACTCCTCCGGTGTCAGTGAGTTGCATGATCTCATGGTCATAGGAACAGATACTTGACATGCGAAAACGATAGCAATAAACTTGACACGATCATATGCTACGTTCATAGTTTGGGTCTCGTCCATCACATCATTCTCCTAATGATGTGATCCCGTTATCAAATGACAACTCATGTCTATGACCAGGAAACCATGGCCATCTTTGATCAACGAGCTAGTCCGGTAGAGGCTCACTAGGGACATGTTGTTGTCTACGTATCCACACATGTATTTGTGTTTCCAACCAATACAATTATAGCATGGATAATAAACGAATATCATGAACAAGGAAATATAATAATTACCATTTTATTATTGCCTCTAGGGCATATTTCCAACAGTCTCCCACTTGCACTAGAGTCAATAATCTAGCATTACATGGTTATGAATCTAACACCCATAGAGTTCTGGTGTTGATCATGTTTTGCCCGTGGAAGAGGTTTAGTCAACGGATCTGCAACATTCAGATCCGTGTGCACTTTGCAAATGTTTATGTCCTCCTCCTTGATCGCATCGCGGATGGAATTGAAGAGTCGCTTTATGTGTCTGGTCCTCTTGTGAAACCTTGGTTCCTTGGCTAGAGCAATAGCACCAGTGTTGTCACAAAATAGAGTCATCGGGTCCAGTGCACTGGGCACAACTCCAAGATCTGTCATGAACTGCTTCATCCAGACACCTTCCTTCACCGCCTCCGAAGGAAGGTACTCCGCTTCGCATGTAGAATCAGCTACCTCGCTTTGTTTGGAACTGCACCAGCTTACCGCTCCCCCATTTAGAATATATACGTATCCGGTTTGAGACTTAGAGTCATCCGGATCAGTGTCAAAGCTTGCATCGACGTAACCCTTTACGACGAGCTCTTGATCACCTCCATAAACGAGAAACATTTCCTTAGTCCTTTTCAGGTACTTAAGGATATTCTTGACCGCTGTCCAGTGTTCCACTCCTGGATCACTTTGAAACCTTCCGGCCATACTTATGGCAAGGCTGACATCTGGTCTTGTGCACAACATCGCTTACATGATAGAGCCTATGGCAGAAGCATATGGGATGACACTCATCTTTTCTCTATCCTCTGTAGTCGCTGGGCATTGAGTCTTACTCAACTTCACACCTTGCAAAACAGGCAAGAACCCCTTCTTGGACTGATCCATTTTGAACTTCTTCAAAACTTTATCAAGGTATGTGCTCTGTGAAAGTCCTATTAAGCGTCTCGATCTATCTCTATAGATCTTGATGCCTAATATGAAAGCAGCTTCTCCTAGGTCCTTCATTGAAAAACTCTTGTTCAAACATGTTGGGGAACGTTGCATGGGAAACAAATTTTTTTCCTACGCACACACAAGATCTATTCATGGTGATGAGCATCTACGAGAGGGAGAGTGAATCTACATACCCTTGTAGATCGCTAAGCGCAAGCGTTAAGAAACGCGGTTGATGTAGTCGAACGTCTCCGCGATCCAAATCGCAAGTCGTCCCTCGATCCGATCACGAACTAGTGCCGAACGGACGGCACCTCCGCGTTCAACACACGTACGGCTTGATGACGCCTTCACCTCCTCGATCCAGCGAGCGATGGTGAAGTAGTAGATGAGTTTCGGCAGCACGACGGCGTGGTGATGGTGGTGAGGAACAATCTCTGCAGGGCTTCGCCAAGCACTACGGAGATTATGACGGGAGAACTAGAGGGTTAGGGTTGCTGACACACGGCTTGGGAAATCTTAATGTATCCCGTGTGCTAGCCCTGCCCCTCTATTTATATGTTGAGCCTTGGGGTCTAAACTTGGAGTAAAAGCCTCCTCCAGGTCGGTTTTGCCCGCACAAGGTCGGTTTGGCCCGCAGGAAAAGAGTCCAACTCGGATCCCTGCAGTACCGCACACAAGCGGTAGTACCGCTCACGAGCGGTAGTACCGCTTACGCGGTAGTACTGCCTTACCAGCGGTAGTACCGCTTAAGGCAGCAGCAAAACTTCCTTCTGCACTTTCCAATACCTTGTGGGCTTTACCCCTTTGGCTCATATAAAGTGTTGCTGCACCCGAACACTTCGGTAAACATCCGGAACCCCTTCCGGTGAATTCCGGAACCCTTCCGGAGATCAAAACACTATTATCACATATATCAATCTTTACCTCCGGACTATTCCGGAGATCCTCATCATGTTCGGGATCTTATCCGGGATTCCGAACAACCTTCGGTCACCAACAAAATAACTCAACTATACTAATCGTCACCAAACGTTAAGTGTGTAGACCCTGCGGGTTCGAGAACTATGTAGACATGACCGAGACACCTCTACGATCAATAACCAATAGCGGGACCTGGATGCCCATATTGGCTCCTACATATTCTACGAAGATCTTTATCGGTCGAACCTCTATGTCAAGGATTCAGTTAATCCCGTATGTTGTTCCCTTTGTTCTTCGGTATGTTACTTGCCCGAGATTCGATCGTCGGTATCTCTATACCTAGTTCAATCTCGTTACCGGCAAGTCTCTTTACTCGTTCCGTAATACAAGATCTCGTGGCTAACACTTTAGTCACATTTCTTGCAAGGCTCATTGTGATGTTGTATTACCGAGTGGGCCCTGAGATACCTCTCCGTCATACGGAGTAACAAATCCCAGTCTTGATCCATGCCAACCCAACAGACACCCTCGGAGATACCTGTAGAGCACCTTTATAGTCACCCAGTTACGTTGCGACATTTGATACACACAAGGTACTCCTCCGATGTCAGGGAGTTGCATGATCTCATGGTCATAGGAACAGATACTTGACATGCAGAAAACAATAGCAATAAACTGACACGATCATATGCTACGTTTATAGTTTGGGTCTTGTCCATCACATCATTCTCCTAATGATGTGATCCCGTTATCAAATGACATCTCATGTCAATGGCTAGGAAACTTTAACCATCTTTGATCAACGAGCTAGTCAAGTAGAGGCTCACTAGGGACACAGTGTTGTCTATGTACCCACACATGTATTTGAGTTTCCAATCAATACAATTATAGCATGGATAATAAACGATTATCATGAACAAGGAAATATAATAATAACCAATTTATTATTGCCTCTAGGGCATATTTCCAACAGTCTCCCACTTGCACTAGAGTCAATAATCTAGTTCACATCACTATGTGATTTACATTGTAATGAATCGAACACCCATGCAGTTCTGGTGTTGTTCATGTTTAGCCCTTGGAAGAGGTTTAGTCATCGGATCTGCAACATTCAGATCCGTGTGTACTTTGCAAATATTTATGTCGTCCTCCTTGATGTAATCGCGGATGGAATTGAAACGTCGCTTTATGTGTCTGGTCCTCTTGTGAAATCTTGGTTCCTTGGCTAGAGCAATGGCACCAGTATTATCACAAAACAGAGTCATTGGGTTAAGCGCACTAGGCACTACTCCAAGATCTGTCATGAACTCCTTCATCCAGACACCTTCCTTTGCCGCCTCCGAGGCAGCGATGTACTCCGCTTCGCATGTAGAATCAGCTACCACGCTTTGCTTGGAACTGCACCAGCTAACCGCACCCCCATTAAGAATAAATATGTATCCGGTTTGTGATTTAGAGTCATCCGGATCAGTGTCAAAGCTTGCATCGACGTAACCCTTTACGACGAGCTCTTGATCACCTCCATAAACGAGAAACATGTCCTTGGTCCTTTTCAGGTACTTCAGGATATTCTTGACCGCCGTCCAGTGTTCCATTCCTGGATCACTTTGAAACCTTCCGACCATACTTATGGCAAGGCTAACATCGGGTCTTGTGCACAGCATTGCATACATGATAGAGCCTATGGCTGAAGCATAGGGGATGACACTCATCTTTTCTCTATCTTCTGCAGTCACTGGGCATTGAGTCTTACTCAACTTCACACCTTGCAAAACAGGCAAGAACCCCTTCTTGGACTGATCCATTTTGAACTTCTTCAAAACTTTGTCAAGGTATGTGCTTTGTGAAAGTCCTATTAAGCGTCTCGATCTATCTCTATAGATCTTGATGCCTAATATGAAAGCAGCTTCTCCTAGGTCCTTCATTGAAAAACTCTTGTTCAAATATTCCTTCACGCCTTCCAACATTTCTATATTGTTTCCAATCAGTAATATGTCATCTACATATAATATTAGAAACGCTATAGAGCTCCCACTCACTTTCTTGTAAATACAAGCTTCTCCGTAAACTTGTATAAACTCGAACGCTTTGATCACCTCATCAAAGCGAAGATTCCAACTCCGAGATGCTTGCACCAGTCCATAAATGGATCGCTGGAGTTTGCAAACTTTGTCAGCATTCTCTGGATCGACAAAACCTTCTGGTTGCATCATATACAACTCTTCCTTAAGGAAATCGTTAAGGAACGCTGTTTTGACATCCATCTGCCAAATTTCATAATCGAAAAAGGCAGCTATTGCTAACATGATTCTGACGGACTTAAGCATCGCTACGGGTGAGAAGGTCTCATCGTAGTCAACTCCTTGAACTTGTGAAAAACCCTTTGCCACAAGTCGAGCTTTATAGACGGTGACATTACCGTCCGCGTCTGTCTTCCTCTTAAAGATCCATTTGTTCTGAATGGCCTTACGCCCTTCAGGTAATACTTCCAAAGTCCACACTTTGTTTTCATACATGGATCCCATCTCGGATTTCATGGCCTCTAACCACTTCTCGGAATCCGGGCCCATCATCGCTTCTCCATAGCTCGTAGGTTCATTGTTGTCCAACAACATGACCTCTAAGACAGGGTTGCCGTACCACTCAGGAGCAGTACGCGTCCTTGTCGACCTACGAGGTTCGATAGCAACTTGATCCAAAGCTTCATGATCATCATCATTAACTTCCTCTTCAGCTGTTGTAGGCTCTACAGAAACATCTTTCTGCGCTGCGCTACTTTCAGGTTGAAGTAAAGGTTCAACAACCTCATCAAGTTCTATCTTCCTCCCACTCAATTCTTTCGAGAGAAACTCTTTCTCAAGAAATGTTCCGTTTTTAGCGACAAACACTTTGCCTTCGGATCTGAGGTAGAAGGTATACCCAACTGTCTCTTTTGGGTATCCTATGAAGACGCATTTCTCCGCTTTGGGTTCCAGCTTTTCAGGCTGAAGCTTTTTGACATAAGCATCACATCCCCAAACTTTAAGAAACAACAGCTTTGGCTTCTTGCCAAACCAAAGTTCATATGGCGTCGTCTCAACGGATTTCGATGGTGCCCTATTTAAAGTGAATGCAGCTGTCTCTAATGCATAACCCCAAAATGATAGTGGCAAATCGGCAAGAGACATCATAGATCGCACCATATCCAATAAGGTTCGATTACGACGTTCGGACACACCATTACGCTGTGGTGTTCCAGGCGGTGTCAGTTGTGAAACAATTCCACATTGTCTTAAGTGACTGCCAAACTCATAACTCAGATATTCTCCTCCTCGATCAGATCGTAGGAATTTAATCTTCTTGTTACGATGATTCTCAACTTCACTCTGGAATTGTTTGAACTTTTCAAATGTTTCAGACTTGTGTTTCATTAAGTAAATATACCCATATCTACTTAAGTCATCAGTGAAGGTGAGAAAGTAACGATAACCACCGCGCGCCTCAATACTCATCGGACCGCACACATCAGTATGTATGATTTCCAATAAGTCACTTGCCCGTTCCATTGTTCCAGAGAACGGCGTTTTAGTCATCTTGCCCATGAGGCATGACTCGCATGTGTCAAGTGATTCAAAATCAAGTGACTCCAAAAGTCCATCAGTATGGAGCTTCCTCATGCGTTTTACGCCAATATGACCTAAACGGCAGTGCCACAAGAAAGTGGTATTATCATTATCAATTCTACATCTTTTGGCATCAATGTTATGAACATGTGTATTATTACTATCGAGATTCAATAAGAATAAACCCCTCACATCGGGTGCATGACCATAAAAGATATTACTCATATAAATAGAACAACCATTATTCTCTGATTTAAATGAGTAACCGTCTCGCAATAAACAAGATCCAGATATAATGTTCATGCTTAATGCAGGCACCAAATAACAATTATTCTGGTTCATCACTAATCCCGATGGTAATCGAAGAGCGAGCGTGCCGACGGCGATCACATCAACCTTGGAACCATTTCCCACGCGCATCGTCACTTCGTCCTTTGCCAGCCTCCGTCTATTCCGCAGTTCCTGTTTTGAGTTGCAAATATGAGCAACCGCACCGGTATCAAATACCCAGGCACTACAACGAGAGTTGGTAAGGTACACATCAATTACATGTATATCATATATACCTTGTTTGTTGTTGGCCGCCTTCTTGTCAGCCAAATACTTGGGGCAGTTCCGCTTCCAGTGTCCAGTTCCCTTGCAATGAAAGCACACAGTTTCTGGTTTGGGTCCAGCCTTGGGTTTCTTCACGAGAGGAGCAACTGCTTTGCCACTCTTCTTGGAGTTACCCTTCTTACCCTTGCCATTTTTCTTGAAACTAGTGGTTTTATTGACCATCAACACTTGATGCTCCTTCTGAATTTCAGACTCAGCGGCTTTCAGCATCGCAAACAGCTCGGCGACTGACTTGTTCATCCCGTGCATGTTATAGTTCAACACGAAGCTCTTGTAGCTAGGTGGCAATGATTGAAGAACTCTGTCAGTGATAGCCTCTGGCGGAAGGGGCATCCCCAATTCTGCCAGACGGGTGGAGTACCCAGACATTCTGAGTACGTGATCACTGATAGACCCGTTCTCCTCCATCTTGCAAGCATAGAACTTATCGGAGATCTCATATCTCTCGATCCGGGCATTCTTCTGAAAGATAAACTTCAACTCCTGGAACATCTCATATGCTCCATGACGTTCAAAACGTCTTTGAAGTCCCGGTTCTAAGCCATACAATATTGCACATTGAACTATTGAGTAATCTTCAGAACGAGCCTGCCAGGCGTTCACAACGTCTAGAGACTCAACTGGAGCGGGTGGATCACCAAGCGGTGCATCAAGGACATAAGACTTCTGGGAAGCCGTAAGGATAATCCTTAGATTACGGGCCCAGTCCACAAAGTTACTTCCATCATCTTTCAACTTAGCTTTCTCTAGGAACGCATTAAAATTTAGGGGTGCTACTGCGCGAGCCATGATCTACGACATAAATATTGCAAAGACAACTTAGACTATTGTTCTAGATAATGAGTTTAGTTAATCATATTACTTAAAAACTCCCACTCAAATTGACATCCCTCCGGTCATTCGAGTATAACATGATCCAAATCCACCAACTCAAGTCCGATCATCACGTGAGTTGAGGTGGTTTCAATGGTGAACATCTTCATGTTGATCATATCTACTATATGACTCATGTTCGACCTTTCGGTCTCTTGTGTTCCAAGGCCATGTCTGTACATGCTAGGCTCGTCAAGTTTAACCCGAGTGTTCCGCATGTGCAACACTGGCTTGCACCCGTTGTATGTGAACGTAGAGTCTATCACACCCGATCATCACGACGTGTCTCGAAACGACGAACTTTCGCAACGATGCACACTCGGGGAGAACACAATTTTATCTTGAAATTTAAGTGAGGGATCACCTTATAATGCTACCGTCGTCCTAAGCAAAATAAGATGCATAAAAGGATTAACATCACATGCAAATCATAAGTGACATGATATGGCCATGAACTTGTGCTTTTGATCTCCATCTTCAAAGCACCGGCATGATCTCCATCGTCACCGGCATAACACCATGATCTCCATCATCTTGATCTCCATCAACATGTCGCCATGAGGTTGTCGCGCCGACTGTTGCTTCCACGACTATAGCTAACTCATAGCGATAAAGTAAAGCAAAAACGGCGAAAATAATTAAAGACAACTCTATGGCTCCTGCCAGTTGCCGTACTCATCGACATGCAAGTCGTGATATTCTATACAACACATGATCATCTCATACATCACATATATCTCATCATGTATTTGGCCATATCACATCACAACATACCCTGCAAAAACAAGTTAGACGTCCTCTAATTGTTGTTGCAAATTTTACGTGGCTGCTACGGGTTTGCAAGAACCGTTCTTACCTACGCAAAACCACAACGTGGTGTAGTGATTGCTTTTTGATCTTCTAAAAGAACCCTCTTCATTGAAATCGATTCAACTAAAGTGAGAGAGACAGACACCCGCTAGCCATCTTTATGCAACAAAGTTACATGTCAGTTGAAGGAACCTGTCTCGCGTAAGCGTACGCGTAATGTCGGTCCGGGCCGCTTCATCTCACAATACCGCCGAATCAAGTATCAACTAGTAACGGCAAGCAATATGTATACACCCACGCCCACAACTCGTTTGTGTTCTACTCGAGATCTCATCTACGCATAGACCTAGCTCAGATGCCACTGTTGGGGAACGTTGCATGGGAAACAAAAAAATTTCCTACGCACACACAAGATCTATCCATGGTGATGAGCATCTACGAGAGGGAGAGTGAATCTACATACCCTTGTAGATCGCTAAGCGGAAGCGTTAAGAAACACGGTTGATGTAGTCGAACGTCTCCGCGATCCAAATCGCAAGTCGTCCCTCGATCCGATCACGAACTAGTGCTGAACGGACGGCACCTCCGCGTTCAACACACGTACGGCTTGATGACGCCTTCACCTCCTCGATCCAGCGAGCGATGGTGAAGTAGTAGATGAGTTCCGGCAGCACGACGGCGTGGTGATGGTGGTGAGGAACAATCTCTGCAGGGCTTCGCCAAGCACTACGGAGATTATGACGGGAGAACTAGAGGGTTAGGGTTGCTGACACACGGCTTGGGAAATCTTAATGTATCCCGTGTGCTAGCCCTGCCCCTCTATTTATATGTTGAGCCTTGGGGGTCTAAACTTGGAGTAAAAGCCTCCTCCAGGTCGGTTTTGCCCGCACAAGGTCGGTTTGGCCCGCAGGGAAAGAGTCCAACTCGGATCCCTGCAGTACCGCGCACAAGCGGTAGTACCGCTCACGAGCGGTAGTACCGCTTGAGCGGTAGTACCGCTTCACACAAGCGGTAGTACCGCTTACGCGGTAGTACTGCCTTACCAGCGGTAGTACCGCTTAAGGCAGCAGCAAAACTTCCTTCTGCACTTTCCAATACCTCGTGGGCTTTACCCCTTTGGCTCATATAAAGTGTTGCTGCACCCGAACACTTCGGTAAACATCCGGAACCCCTTCCGGTGAATTCCGGAACCCTTCCGGAGATCAAAACACTATTATCACATATATCAATCTTTACCTCCGGACTATTCCGGAGATCCTCGTCATGTCCGGGATCTTATCCGGGATTCCGAACAACCTTCGGTCACAAACAAAATAACTCAACTATACTAATCGTCACCAAACGTTAAGTGTGTAGACCCTGCGGGTTCGAGAACTATGTAGACATGACCGAGACACCTCTACGATCAATAACCAATAGCAGGACCTGGATGCCCATATTGGCTCCTACATATTCTACGAAGATCTTTATCGGTCGAACCTCTATGTCAAGGATTCTGTTAATCCCGTATGTTGTTCCCTTTGTTCTTCGGTATGTTACTTGCCCGAGATTCGATCGTCGGTATCTCTATACCTAGTTCAATCTCGTTACCGGCAAGTCTCTTTACTCGTTCCGTAATACAAGATCTCGTGGCTAACACTTTAGTCACATTGCTTGCAAGGCTCATTGTGATGTTGTATTACCGAGTGGGCCCTGAGATACCTCTCCGTCATACGGAGTAACAAATCCCAGTCTTGATCCATGCCAACCCAACAGACACCCTCGGAGATACCTGTAGAGCACCTTTATAGTCACCCAGTTACGTTGCGACGTTTGATACACACAAGGTACTCCTCCGATGTCAGGGAGTTGCATGATCTCATGGTCATAGGAACAGATACTTGACATGCAGAAAACAATAGCAATAAACTGACACGATCATCTGCTACGTTTATAGTTTGGGTCTTGTCCATCACATCATTCTCCTAATGATGTGATCCCATTATCAAATGACATCTCATGTCAATGGCTAGGAAACTTTAACCATCTTTGATCAACGAGCTAGTCAACTAGAGGCTCACTAGGGACACAGTGTTGTCTATGTACCCACACATGTATTTGAGTTTCCAATCAATACAATTATAGCATGGATAATAAACGATTATCATGAACAAGGAAATATAATAATAACCAATTTATTATTGCCTCTAGGGCATATTTCCAACAAAACATTCCTTCACGCTTTCCAAAAGTTCTATATTGTTTCCAATCAGCAATATGTCATCCACATATAATATTAGAAACGCTATAGAGCTCCCACTCACTTTCTTGTAAATACAAGCTTCTCCGTAAACTTGTATAAACCCAAACGCTTTGATCACCTCATCAAAGCAAAGATTCCAACTCCGAGACGCTTGCACCAGTCCATAAATGGATCGCTGGAGTTTGCAAACTTTGTCAGCATTCTCTGGATCGACAAAACCTTCTGGTTGCATCATATACAACTCTTCCTTAATAAAACCGTTAAGGAACGCTGTTTTGACATCCATCTGCCAAATTTCATAATCGAAAAATGCAGCTATTGCTAACATGATTCTGACGGACTTAAGCATCGCTACGGGTGAGAAAGTCTCATCGTAGTCAACTCCTTGAACTTGTGAAAAACCCTTTGCCACAAGTCGAGCTTTATAGACGGTGACATTACCGTCCGCGTCCGTCTTCTTCTTGAAGATCCATTTATTCTGAATGGCCTTTCGCCCTTCAGGTAATACTTCCAAAGTCCACACTTTGTTTTCATACATGGATCCCATCTCGGATTTCATGGCCTCTAACCATTTGTCGGAATCTGGGCCCACCATCGCTTCTCCATAGCTCGTAGGTTCATCGTTGTCCAACAACATGACATGTAAGACAGGGTTACCGTACCACTCAGGAGCAGTACGTATCCTTGTCGACCTACGAGGTTCGATAGTAACTTGATCCGAAGCTTCATGATCTCCATCATCAGCTTCCTCTTCAACTGACGTAGGTTCCACAGAAACATCTTTCTGCGCAGTGCTACTCTCTGGTTGAAGTAAAGGTTCAACAACCTCATCAAGTTCTATTTTCCTCCCACTCAATTCTTTCGAGAGAAACTCTTTCTCTAGAAAGGACCCGTTCTTAGCGACAAACACTTTGCCTTCGGATCTGAGATAGAAGGTATACCCAACCGTCTCTTTTGGGTATCCTATGAAGACGCATTTGTCCGCTTTGTGCTCGAGCTTTTCTGGCTGAAGCCTTTTGACATAAGCATCGCATCCCCAAACTTTAAGAAACGACAACTTTGGTTTCTTGCCAAACCACAGTTCATACGGTGTCGTCTCAACAGACTTAGATGGTGCCCTATTTAAAGTGAATGCAGCTGTCTCTAACGCATAACCCCAAAATGATAGTGGAAGATCGGCAAGAGACATCATAGAACGCACCATATCCAATAAGGTTCGATTACGACGTTCGGACACACCATTACGCTGTGGTGTTCCAGGTGGCGTCAACTGTGAAACAATTCCACATTGTCTTAAGTGACTGCCAAACTCATAACTCAGATATTCTCCCCCTCGATCAGATCGTAGGAATTTGATCTTCTTGTTACGATGATTCTCAACTTCACTCTGAAATTGCTTGAACTTTTCAAACATTTCAGACTTGTGTTTCATTAAGTAAACATACCCATATCTACTCAAATCGTCGGTGAAGGTGAGAAAATAACGATATCCACCGCACGCCTCAATGCTCATCGGACCGCACACATCGGTATGTATGATTTCCAACAAGTCACTTGCCCGTTCCATTGTTCCGGAGAACGGGGTCTTAGTCATCTTGCCCATCAGGCATGGTTCGCATGTGTCAAGTGATTCAAAATCAAGTGACTCCAAAAGTCCATCAGCATGGAGTTTCTTCATGCGTTTTACACCAATATGACCTAAGCGGCAGTGCCACAAGAAAGTGGTACTATCATTATCAACTCTACATCTTTTGGCATCAATGTTATGAACATGTGTATCAATACTATCGAGATTCAATAAGAATAAACCCCTCACAATGGGTGCATGACCATAAAAGATATTACCCATATAAATAGAACAACCATTATTCTCTGATTTAAATGAGTAACCGTCTCGCATTAAACACGATCCAGATATAATGTTCATGCTCAATGCAGGCACTAAATAACAATTATTCAGGTTCATCACTAATCCCGATGGATGGTAATCGAAGAGCGAGCGTGCCGACGGCGATCACATCAACCTTGGAACCATTTCCCACGCGCATTGTCACTTCGTCCTTCGCCAGCCTCTGTCTATTCCGCAGTTCCTGCTTTGAGTTGCAAATGTGAGCAACCGCACCGGTATCAAATACCCAGGCACTACAACGAGAGTTGGTAAGGTACACATCAATAACATGTATATCATATATACCTTGTTTGGCGTTGGCCCCCTTCTTGTCGGCCAGATACTTGGGGCAATTCCACTTCCAGTGGCCAGTTCCCTTGCAATAGAAGCACTCAGTTTCCGGCTTAGGCCCAGCCTTGGGTTTCTTCACGGGAGGGGCAACTACTTTGCCACTCTTCTTGGAGTTTCCCTTCTTGCCCTTGCCATTCTTCTTGAAACTAGTGGTTTTATTGACCATCAACACTTGATGCTCCTTCTGGATGTCTGACTCAGCGACTTTCAGCATCGCAAACAGCTCGGCAACTGACTTGTTCATCCCTTGCATGTTATAGTTCAACACAAAGCTCTTGTAGCTAGGTGGTAGCGATTGAAGGACTCTGTCAGTGATCGCCTCTGGCGGGAGCACAACTCCCAACTCAGCCAGACGGTTGTAATACCCAGACATTTTGAGTATGTGTTCACTGACAGACCCGTTCTCCTCCATCTTGCAAGCATAGAACTTATCGGAGGTCTCATACCTCTCGATCCGGGCATTCTTCTCAAAAATAAACTTCAACTCCTGGAACATCTCATATGCTCCATGACGTTCAAAACGCCTTTGAAGTCCTGGTTCTAAGCCATACAACATGGCGCACTGAACTATTGAGTAGTCATCAACACGCGCCTGCCAGGTGTTCATAACGTCCACAGACGCTGGAGGGGGTTGCTCACCAAGCGGTGCATCAAGGACATAAGCCTTTTGGGCAGCCGTGAGGATAATCCTCAGATTACGGGCCCAGTCTACAAAGTTACTTCCATCATCTTTCAGCTTGGCTTTCTCTAGGAACGCATTGAAATTCAGGGAAGCTACTGCGCGAGCCATTGATCTACAACATAAATTTGCAAAGACAACTTAGACTATTGTTCTAGATAATGAGTTTAGTTTACTTAAAAACTCCCACTCAAATCGACATCCCTCCGGTCGTCCGAGTGTAACATGATCCAAATTCACCAACCCAAGTCCGATCATCACGTGAGATGAGGTGGTTTCAATGGTGAACATCTCCATGTTGATCATATCTACTATATGACTCATGTTCGACCTTTTAGTCTCTTGTGTTCCGAGGCCATGTCTGTACATGCTAGGCTCGTCAAGTTTAACCCAAGTGTTCCGCATGTGCAAAACTGGCTTGCACCCGTTGTATGTGAACGTAGAGTCTATCACACCCGATCATCACGTGGTGCTTCGAAACGACGAACTTTCGCAACGGTGCACACTTGGGGAGAACACAATTTTATCTTGAAATTTTAGAGAGGGATCACCTTATAATGCTACCGTCGTCCTAAGCAAAATAAGATGCATAAAAAGATTAACATCACATGCAAATCATAAGTGACATGATATGGCCATGAACTTGTGCTTTTGATCACCATCTCCAAAGCACCGGCATGATCTCCATCGTCACCGGCATGACACCATGATCTCCATCATCATGATCTCCATCATCGCGTCGCCATCGGGGTTGTCACGCCAACCATGCTTCTACTACTATTGCTACCGTTTAGCGATAAAGTAAAGCATTACATAGCGCTTAATGATTGACACGCAGGTCATACAATAATTAAAGACAACCCTATGGCTCCTGTCGGTTGCCGTATACATCGACATGCAAGCCGAGATAAACTATTACAAAATATGATCATCTCATACATCAAATATATTTCATCATGCCTATGGCCATATCATATCACAACATACCCTGCAAAAACAAGTTAGACGTCCTCTAATTTGTTGTTGCATGTTTTACGTGGCTGCTATGGGTATCTAGCAAGAACGATTCTTACCTACGCAAAACCACAACGGTGATATGCAAGTTGCTATTTAACCTTCTACAAGGACCGCCTTCGTCGAATCCGATTCAACTAAGGTGGGAGAGACAGACACCCGCCAGCCATCTTATGCAACAAAGTCACATGTCAGTCGATGGAACCGGTCTCATGTACGTGGACATGTAAAGTTGGTCCGGGCCGCTTCATCCCACAATACTGCCGAATCAAGAAAAAACCAAGGAAGGAAGCATTCTGAATATCAACGCCCACAAACTCCTTTGTGTTCTACTCGTGATGTCATCTATGCAAAGACCTAGCTCATGATGCCACTGTTGGGGAATGTTGCATGGGAAACAAAAAATTTCCTACGCTCACCAAGATCGATCTAGGAGATGAACATCTACGAGAGGAGAGATTGCATCTACATACCCTTGTAGATCGCTAAGCGGAAGCGTTAAGAAACGCGGTTGATGTAGTCGAACGTCTTCGCGATCCAATCACGATCCGACCACGAACTCCCGATCAAGTGCCGAACGGACGGCACCTACGAGTTTAGCACACGTGCGGCTCGGCGGCGTCCTCTCCTTCTTGATCCAGCAAGCGAGAGAGAGGGGGTAGATGAGATCGGGACCAACACGACGGTATGGTGGTGGTGGTGGTGGCAGCGGAATTCCGGCAGGGCTTCGCCAAGCGCGTACCGGTGAAATGTGGGAGGAGTTGGGAGAGGTAACGGGCAAGGGTCCAAGGGGTGGCTGCCCCCAATGCCTCCCCACCTTTATATAGGCGTGGAAGGGCTGGTGGCTTGCCCTCCAAGGCCCTAGGGTCGTTTGCCAAAGGGGGAGGAAGGAAATCCCTCCTTTCCTTCCCCACCGATCGCTATCCCCCCTTTTTAGGGATCCTGATCTTATCCCTTTGGGATATGATACTATTCCTTTTAAGGGAGGATCTTGGTGCGCCTAGACCAGGGTTGTGGGGACTTTACCCACTACCCACGTTCATGTGGGTCCCCCATGCAGGTGGGCCCCACTCCGGAACCTTCTAGAACCTTCCCGGTACAATACCGAAAAAACTCAATTTTTTTCCGGAACCCGATAACAACTTTCCATATATGAATCTTTACCTCCGGACTATTCCGGAGCTCCTCGTGATGTCCCGGATCCCATCCGGGACTCCGAACAACCTTCGGACTTTCCACTATTAATATCTCAATACTACCCTAGCGCTACCGAACGTTAAGCGTGCGACCCTACGGGTTCGGGAATATGCAGACATGATCGAGACTCCTCTCCGGTCAATAACCAATAGCGGGACTTGGATGCCCGTATTGGTTCCTACATATTCAACGAAGATCTTTATCGGTTGAACCACGATGTCAAGGATTCAGTCAATCCCGTATGCAATTCCCTTTGTCCGGCGATATGTTACTTGCCCGAGATTCGATCGTCGGTATCTCCATACCTAGTTCAATATCGTTACCGGCAAGTCTCTTTACTCGTTCCGTAATACAAGATCCCGTGGCTAACTCTTTAGTCACATTGCTTGCAAGCTCATTGTGATGCTGTATTACCGAGTGGGCCCTGAGATACCTTTCCGTCATACGGAGTGACAAATTCCCAGTCTTGATCCATGCCAACTCAACAGATACCCTCGGAGATACCTGTAGAGCATCTTTATAATCACCCAGTTACGTTGCGACGTTTGATACACACAAGGTACTCCTCCGGTGTCAGTGAGTTGCATGATCTCATGGTCATAGGAACAGATACTTGACATGCGAAAACGATAGCAATAAACTTGACACGATCATATGCTACGTTCATAGTTTGGGTCTCGTCCATCACAACATTCACCTAATGATGTGATCCCGTTATCAAATGACAACTCATGTCTATGACTAGGAAACCATGGCCATCTTTGATCAACGAGCTAGTCCGGTAGAGGCTCACTAGGGACATGTTGTTGTCTACGTATCCACACATGTATTTGTGTTTCCAACCAATACAATTATAGCATGGATAATAAACGAATATCATGAACAAGGAAATATAATAATAACCATTTTATTATTGCCTCTAGGGCATATTTCCAACATACTCATCCACAAGATCTGTCGGAATTCCATATTCAAGCATACGAATAGCCGCAGTGCATTTCTGATAAGAGGAGAAGCCAAGCTTGCCAAGGGCATCCTCTTTGCACTCAAAGTACGGGTCATATGCTATCACTCCCTCCCGAATACGATTGAACACATGTCTCACCATCCAAAAATGGCGTCGGAATTGATGTGGTTTGAAGAGCGCCACATTCTCAAAGTAATCAGCATACAACAGGGCGTGGCCGCTCTCCCTATTGTGGTTCAAGGCCGGAGCATGGCCCGGGATTGACCCCCTGAACTGTGGCCGCTGCCTAGCAATGTGGTCGTTGACGACCAATGTAGCAACCACAAGATCTTCGTCATCGGATGATGAATCATCCGATGAACAAATGAAATTGTGGAAAAAAACTCGTCCCCACTATCCATAGTACCTTGTGAGCAAACTGTCAAACAGCTTGCAGTCGTGGTGGATACGCATCCGGGAAGAGCACCTCGCGCTCCCCAAGCAGGCAGCAGGGAAGGTTGGCGTTCACGGCCATCGTCCGGCGGCTTTTGCAGCGCCTACCGGAAGGTGTTGGGGTCGATGGGCATCACCGCCGGCCGTAGATTCGTTGGTACCGGATGCGGCGAGAACTCCTCTGAAACGCGAGAGGTAGGCGGCTATGGCGAGGGGATGATCATGGTTTGGGTGGCCGGGCAAGACAGCGAGAGGGTGGCCGGGAAATGGGCGGCGGCGGCTGGCTGAGCGGGGGGGGGGGGGGAGGAGACATGCCGCGTAGAGGGGGAAGAGAAAATGGGCGTCTGTGTTGCCGACGGGCGGGCCAGGGGAGGACAAGGGCGAGTGTCGCACTTGTACGCGCGTGTCCGTTTCGACGCAAATGCGGACCAAATTTGGGCCGGGGATGGGTCGAAACAGGACAAAAAATAGACGTTTGTCCATTTGCGCCCGCGCATTGCGCCGTGTTTTCTGTCCGTCTAGGCCCAAACGGACGCGGCCGGACCATTTGGGGTCGTGCATTGGAGTTGGCCATAGGCACCGGCACAACGGTCACATCATCACTCACATGAACCACATGCCCGATGTACTCAGGTGAGTGTGTGGCAGCAAGATCAACAACAACTACCTGATTAAACTCAAGAGGAGGTGTAGTAGGCGCCCAACCATGTCTAAGGGCACATGCGAGTCTACCTTCAGATGCTCCACTGACGGTGGAAAAAATCGGCCACTCACACATCCTTTGTAGCTCAGGCATGATTTGCACCATCGAAGTCACGGCATTGGGCTCGCCCACAGAGGCAGCCAACACAACAGACAAGACAGGGAGCATCGATGAAGTGGCCCTAGCACGAGGTGAGAAGGAGACGTACAGTTCTGCAACCCTCTCGTCCGAGGAGTAACCGACGGGCCCAGACCTAGGAGACGACACCGGAGGGGTCAACACCACAACCAAATCGAGAGAGAGCTTGTCCAGTGTGTCCTCTGCCTGCTCCAAAAAGATCCCAGCCCTCAAGAGTCGTCAATGCATGGAGTCAACAACACGCGGAAGCCAAACCTTATAGCCAGAGCACACCAGCTTGGCCTGTGTGGCCAAGGTGGTCTGCATCGCCACATCCGCCGAGGTTGCCGAGACAACAGCAGCAGAGACGACCGACGCCCAGGTAATGGAGTCAAATCCACTAGATCTCGAGTAGGGGGTCCTGAGCTGGTAGCAGAGACACATGTTAATTTTACCCAGGTTTAGGCACTCTCGAAGAGATAACACCCTACGTCCTACTTTGATTGTATTGACTGATGGGGTACAGAGTACTGGTTGATCTACCACGAGATCGTGTGTGAATGAGTTGGCGTCTACGGGCCACACCCCTCAGCTTATATAGCTGAACCATTCTATTATAGCTGTGCAGTGTGGAGCTTGGGTTTCCTTTTTTTTGAGGGAAGTGGGACTTGGGTTTCTGAAGGACATGCTTCAGTGGTGGAGAACGACAATTCTTGTCCATTGGCGCATCTGGAAAGAGTGTAAATTGTTGGATCTTCAAGAAGACACATCAAACTTTGGATTATATCTATGAGCGTAATTGCTAGATCTTCAGGTGACAAAATTTACTTTCAATGGAATCTTTGAGTGTAATTGTTGGATTTTTTTTCAAGAAAACTTCCGATCCATTTCCCAACTGTCAAGCCTGTCGGGCACTGCTAATTCACGGTCACGCGTGCCAGCGCTCGGTTTTCGACCAACGTAAGAGTTCAGATTGAGCTGCCTACATGTGTTGTTTCCTTTTTCATCCTTTCTTTTTTTTGCTTTGCATGCTACCACCGACCCCTTAAAATCAGGGAGGCGAGAGATTAGAACGGGTACCCCAGGTAAAATCGGAATCAGGAGGGTGGGTCCCACATAAAATCAGGGGACAATAATGATTAGCAATAACTACTCCACGCAAAATCAGGGGGAGGCGAATGATTAGGAATAACTCCACGCCTGGAGTCTATCGTGTGTTGGGACGCGCGCTCATGAAAGAGTCGTTTCCTATCAAGCTAGTACAAAGAACACAAGAAGTAAAAATTACATCCAGGTCTATATACCACCTAGCGACGACTACAAGCACTGCAGCGAGCCGAAGACGCGCTGCCATCATCGCCCCTCTCTCATCGTAGGCGGGCAAATATTGTTGTAGTAGACAGTCAAGAAGTCGTCGTGTGATGACCCACAAGTATAGGGGATCAATCGTAGTCCTTTCGATAAGTAAGAGTGTCGAACCCAACGAGGAGCAGAAGGAAATGACAAGCGGTTTTCAGCAAGGTATTTTCTGCAAGCACTGAAATTATCGGTAATGAGTAGGTTGATAGCAAGATAATTTGCAACAAGTGACAAGTAGCAATAGTAACAAAGAGTGCAGCAAGGTGGCCCAATCCTTTTTATAGCAAAGGACAAGCCGGAACGATCTCTTATACTCCCTCCATTCCTTTATATAAGGTGTATTTGTTTTTTCAAAAGTCAAACGAGTGCATGTTTGACCGAGTTTTCAGAAAAATATATCAATATCCACAATACAAAATTTATATTATTTGATCCATCATGAAAAGTAGTTTCATATTTTATCTATTAGGTATTGCAGATGTTGTTATTTTATTCTATAATCTTGGTCAAACATTCAAATGGTTGACTTACACGGAAATCAATACACCTTATATTCTGGAACGGAGGGAGTAATAAGCAAGGCGTTCTCGAGGACACATGGGAATTTCATCTAGTCACTTTCATCATGTTGGTTTGATTCGCGTTCGCTACTTTGATAATTTGATATGTGGGTGGACCGGTGCTTGGGTGCTGTTCTTACTTGAACAAGTCTCCCACTTATGATTACCCCCTTTCGCAAGCATCCGCAACTACGAAAGAAGAATTAAGATAACTCTAACCATAGCATTAAACATATGGATCCAAATCAGCCCCTTACGAAATAGCGCATAAATTAGGGTTTAAGCTTCTGTCACTCTAGCAACCCATCATCTAATTACTACTCCACAATGCATTCCCTTAGGCCCAAAGATGGTGAAGTGTCATGTAGTCGACGTTCACATGACGCCACTAAGAGAATCAACAACATACATATCATCAAAATATCGAACGAATACCAAATTCACATGATTACTTATGACAAGACTTCTCCCATGTCCTCAAGAACAAAAGTAACTACTCACAAATCATCTTCATGTCCAAGATCAGAGGGGTATTAAATAGCATAATGGATCTGAACATATAATCTTCCACCAAATAAACCAACTAGCATCAACTACAAGATGTAATCAACACTACTAGCAACCCACAGGTACCAATCTGAGGTTTTGAGACAAAGATTGAATACAAGAGATGAACTAGGGTTTGAGATGAGATGGTGCTGTTGAAGATGTTGATGAAGATTGGTCCTCCCACGATGAGACGATCGTTGGTGATGTCGATGGCGACGATTTCCCCCTCCCGGAGGGAAGTATCCCCGGCGGAATCGCTCCGCCGGAGAGCAAAAGTGCTCCTGCCCAAGTTCCGCCTCGAGACGGCGGCACACCGTCCCAAAAGTCTTCTCCTTAATTTTTCTAGGGCAAATGGACTTATATACCGGAAAATGGGGGCCAGAGGCTGGCCAGGGGCCCCACGAGCCACCAGGGCACGCCTAGGGGGGGGGGTGGCGCGCCCTGGTGCCTCGTGGGCACCTGGGTGGCCCCCTCTGGTACTTCTTGCTTCCTGTTTTTTTAATTTATTCCAAAATAATTCTCCGTGAAATTTAACCTCATTTGGAGATGTGCAGAATAGGTATCTCTGACATAGCTTTTTTAGGTCCAGAATTCCAGCTGCCGGCAATCTCCCTCCTTGTGTAAATCTTGCATATTAAGAGAGAAAAGGCATTAGAATTGCTCCAAAAAGTGTTATATTGATTAAAAACACTATAAATAATAGTAGCAAAACATGATGCAAAATGGACGTATCAACTCCCCCAAGCTTAGACCTCGCTTGTCCTCAAGCGAAAGCCGATATCAATAATCATGTCCACATGTTTAGAGAAAAAGGTGTCGATAACAACAAAATACGGACATAGTGGCATCATGATCATTATTATAACAGCAATATTTATTATCATAAAACTTCTCATGAGCAAGTAGCAATTCATCACAACAATGAAGTATAAGGCATAAACTTTCTTGAAAACTAACAAACTATGTTCTCAGTCAACAATGCAATTGCAATTCATCATATTTTCAGGAAGGGTCTCATGTAGGAGCTTTTTAGCAAGTCCACATACTCAACCATCATATAGTCTTCTCTGATTTCTAAAACTCACAACATATATATGGAGAAAAAAGTTTGACACCCTGGTTTTTCCCAGCTTTTCTTTTCAAAATTTAATTGAAAATTTTATTTGGAATTTGGCTTGGATTTGTTCTGAATGGCTCTATAGACTTAAAACTTGGGAATATTTTCTTGATTTTCTTTCCCAAGTGACTCAAGCTCTCAAAAATTTCTCTCAAGGCATGTCACTTCCATTCTTGCTCAATCTCAATTTTATTCCAATCTAATATTCCTTTTTCCATTAAAGGAATAACCTTTGAGCTCTAGGTTGTGAAGCAACCTATATTTTTGTTCTTCCAAAAATCCCAAGAAAATTCTCATAAATCCTTTGGACCATGTAAATCCTGGATATGTGAAAATATTCAAGATTTACTCCTCATGGTGAGCACAGCATCCAACCTTTGATTCTGGTCATAATTTCAGTTTGTGAGGCAACTATATTTTATACTACTTCAAAAATTCTGAAATTAATCCAGGACATTTTCCTACCCATATTATCAGTCTCCACAAACTTTTGGCTCATTTCATTCAGCCAATTTCTCTACAAAATTCCTCCAAATTTCTGTCCAGTGGGAAGTGTTGTGAAGGAAGTACCCTGTACACTAATCCAATTGGACTGAAATTTTTATAGCATGTTGGCATTCCCAAATCACCCACCAATACCAAGTTTCAACTCCAGGAAGCCATCCAAGTGAGTGCAACATCCTCTGCAAGATTTCTGGACCAGAGAGGCAGTTGTGAAGCAACCATGCTCTACACTGAGCCATTTGGTCTGAATTTTTCCCAGTGTATGCACCTTACTACTACACCTCATCAGGGCAACCTCTCACCCTCAAAACCCTAGCCATTTTTCCTTAGCTTGCTGCCCAAGTTGCTGTCCAGAAACTTTCATGGAAGCTATCCAGCTGTCCTAGCCACCTCCTGTTAAACCAGCTGCACCGGGAGGCCTCTGGAAGGAAGGACTATCGCGTGGAAATGACCGGGCAGGCCAGAGCACGCCGCGTGCGCCTGTGCATGCGGTGACCACGCGTCTGCCCAGGCCAAAACCGCGCTCTGCACGTTGACCGCGTCGGGCGCGACTGCTGCGGCCACCTCTCGATACCTCTCCTTGTCCCGTCGTGCCGACGTCGTCGCCGCCGTCCACCTGGCCAGCCTGGAACCCTCTACCCCCTCCGACGAGGCTCGCCGCCGCACACGGCCAAGTGCATGCACGGGCGGCACAGTGGCCGTATGGGGTGAGCTGGCTGGCAGCTTCCCGGCGAGCCGTCGCCTTGCGCTTTAACTTTCCCGACCTCTCTCGTCTCTTCGCCTCGCTCCGCGACGGCCACCTCACATTACTCGCTCCGGCGACGTGTCCGCGGCGCCGAGCGGCTCAGCCACCTCTCGTTCGCCAATAAAAGGCCCTCCCCGGCCTCGTCTCTCAGCACCTCTCCACTCCTCTCCCTCTCAATCGCCACCAGCATCGCCAGAGCAGGCCGGAGAGCCCTCCTTCTCCATCTCCGGCGAAGAGCTCCGCCGCTCTACTCCAGCTCCTCACACTCACCTCCGCCCACCCCAGCCCCAGCCGAGGCCACCCCGAGCTCGTGGCACTCCACTGACCCGTCCTAGCCCTTTCCCAGCCCGAGTGCTCGCCGGAGTCGCCGGATTGATCGCCACCCAAAGCTCGCCGCCGCCTGAGACGAAGGGGGCGACCACATCCGGCCACCGTTCGAGGAGCTGTGGGTACGGGAGTGCTCGCCGGCGTCCGCCCGATCCATCCCCGCCCTTGCCCAGCTCCGCCGCAGCCTCTACGTCGGTGAACTTCGCCGGTGAGTCCCGCCGCCCTCTGTTCCCTCTCCCTCTCTGTTCAAACCTGGCAAGCGGGCCCCACCCGTTAGCGACTCCTTTCGCTTTTGAAGCGGTACGCTAGTGGAAACGCCCAGCCGGTTTACGTCTTCGACGTGGCCGTCTGAGGGTTTTTCCGATTTTCTGTTTAAATTCAAATTTAATCAGAAGTTTGACTAAACTTTGACCAGCTCTAACTTTTAAACCATAAGTCCAAATGAGTTCATTCTTTTTGCATTATTTTTCTTATGAGCTCCTCTAGTTGCTGTAAAAATTTGGTATTTTTCTCTGCTGTCTAGAATTTCTGGTCAAGAGAAAATGCTTTATGTGGCATTTGAAAATGTTTTGAAAAATATTTTCAGATTGTTTTGCCTAGTTGGTGAAGGCCAGGACTACTCCCACACTCTATTGGTGCAAGGCAAGCCACAACTCTCATTTGCATGATTGCATTGCAATATCATAGTTTAAATAATTATTTTAATGCCAAATATGAATTATTTATGAATGGATTAATTCATGCAATACTTTGAAGACCTTGGATAAGTTACTGTCATGATGATGATGGGATTATAGGATAGTAGTAGATTTCCAAATATATGTGGTAATGCTGTCGGACTGTGAGATTACCGTCTATGATTATTTTGTGATTCCTCTGGTACCGCATATTCGGATCAGTAGTAGAAGTTGACCAAGTTGCTCATTGGATTTCTAGTTGGTTATTGTGGTAACTTGGATCACTTGTATATCGGAGTGTCAGTGATGACTATGATTACTTGGGGATAAATTCCTTCATCGTCGATCAAGTACCACTGAACCGAACTTTCTAGTGCAGCCACACCTGCCGGAATGGGACGGCCTTGGCTTGGTCTAACCGCGTGCTCTTTTATCGGTACCGCCAAAGAGGAGAGGTTATGCGTGCGTGCTGCCCTGATCAGGTAGACGACGATAACCTTGTGAGCCCGGTTTGGTTATTGAGCTCAGGTCCCCGTTTGGGACAGTTTGTTTGGCCACGACGGTGGCAGGTGTCAAGAGTGACACAGGGGCCACCGAGGGCATGACTCCGGGGGAGGATGATTGTCGGTGGTACGATGGAGGGTCACGTGTTAGGCAAGTTTCGTTGGAGCAGCACCGGTCCACCCAAAAGGGAAGTGTACCGAGGTACGGGACCAAAAGCTCCATAGTGTGGGTAACGTGCGCAACCTCTGCAGAGTGTAAGAATCTATTCGAATAGCCGAGTCCACGGTATTGGACATAGTTCGTATTAAGTCACACTGTCTGATCAACACCAATGAGGGAATGACGTGTTAATGATGGAAGAACTCGTCCCAGTATAGCTAGGTGTCCGATTGTTGAGGACCGCTGGTAATTGTTGAGGATGATCCCATGAATGACCGTCAGATGTTCTTGAGGTGACCATGAGTTGGTCACAAGAGTAAGTGGTTCCGTAGTGGTAACAAGATTGTTAATTGTGGCAATAATGTGTTAGTATTTTCTTCCACCCTTTTAGTAGCATTTAAATCTGGTTTAATCATGATTGCTATGACATTGTTATGCCTTGATGCTCTTGATTGTTGCGAGCTTGCGAGTACATTCAAAGTACTCACCTGGCGTGTCATGCCAGTTTGCAGGTGCTGCTATGTTTGCTTAGTGGAGATGTTCGAGTTGCGAGCTAGGACGTGTCCCAGCCAGAGTCCCTGCGGAGTGGAGTCCATTTCGACGCTGTAATTTCGCTGCCAGGATTTGAGCCGCTGCTAGCATAGAATTATCATAGAAAGCGTAGTTTTGCCGATGCAACCCTGTGTAACATCTCAAACCCTTGTACCCCAACTATTTGTAATAAAGAGCTGATTTGTTCTATGCCAAGCAGTGCCGTATTCCAGAAGACTTGATCTCTGGGCTGGAATACGGGGTGCTCCGGTGACTCTGAGCCGGGGTGCCACAAGGTTTGGTATCAGAGCAGGTCTGGCTATAGGACACCCTAGCTAACCGGACGTTAGAAACCGTTAGATTAGAGCCCAGCCTCCTTGTGTGTTGCATCTGAATTGCTGCACTTGGTTGTTGCATTTGTTTGTTGCATGGCATGCATATAGATTTGGCTCACTAATCAGTTGATTTTGTAGATGACATCTGTTCCGGTTGACTACAACTCAGCCCCTGCACCACTCAGCTTCGCATCCCTGCTTTGGGATGTTTGGCGTCTTCTCTATCCCAGTGGAGAGATGCCAAGGTACCAAGTGTTCCAGACCCCGCTTGCGGTACTGGTGCTTGAGTATCATGCCAATGTCATTCTGTTAGTCGATCTACCTTTGGGGAAGCGCACCTATAGTCTCCATGGTGGTTATGCCTCTACCTCGGATCGCGCTGTCCAACTTGCCGCTCTGGCAGGCCTCACTATTCTTCGCCATCAGGAAAGCGCGATGCAGGACAATCATGCCTTCCACTACTATCCCACCATGGCCACCACTCCCAGACGGATTAGATTTCCTCTTGTCCGCTCAGATGACGATGTCGCTATGGCATACATGTCTCGTTACATGGTCGCAGAGTACGTCCTCATCGCTGAGCTAGTCCGAGATGCAACTCGTGCCCGGAGAGCCCTTGGTATGGCTTTAGCTCCGTCAACCTCTCCGCCAGCTCCTTCGCTCTCCAGCAACCCGCCATCCAACCCTAGTACCTAAGTATCCGTGAGGTTCATGTTGCATGAGTTGTGGTAGTGCCAAGTGCTGTAAATTACTCCGAGTAGCAATAAAGTGTGGTTTTGCAAGTTTGGTGCTTTTCCTTGAATAGTCTTATTTGCTCTTCTTTGGTTTTCGGTGTCATACTACTTTCCCCATGGGAGTTGCTCATCAACTATCGGACACAAAGAGATAATGAGGATTGCAAGTACTTGGAGGTTAAGTTGAGCAGTATGAAATTCTCAGGATCGTATTGCCTGGGGGAAGCATTTGGTTGAAAGCAAATAATACTCGGAATTGACTATCGGTGTCAAGTTTACATCAGCGATGCAATTGTCATAGCAGCAATGTTTAAGCAAGCAGGAAGACCAGTAGTGTGCAAGGCCAGTAATATGTTTACTGTACAAGTTGGAATTCAAGAAGGATAGTCGGCCAACTCTTCCGCAATAAATCAACAAGCGGAGTTGCGAGGATGTATATATATAGCAGCATGGCACATCAAGAAACTTCTGGCGTAAGTAACCCAGTTTTTCACCGCACGCCACCATAAAAACTTACGAGGCAAGGCTCTTCGAGTCTTCCTCAGTACGATATATGGATGGCTTCCAGCACAAGATACCCTGTCTTCCTCGGTAAGCTACTGTGGGAAAGCTTCCAGCATAAGGTACAGAATCTTCCTCGACAAGTAACCAGGAGGGAAAGCTTCCGGGGAACGCTGCCCAGCCTATTCCAGCACGCTATTCCGGCGGAAGCTTCGAGCACAAGCTATCCAGTCTTCCTCAGCACAATACTCGATGGCTTCCAACACAAGCTATCCAATCTTCGTCAGCACGGTATTTCAAACAGTTGGCAGCATTGGTATAAGTTAGTATACGGTGTGTTGGCAGTACATCTCGAGAAGCTAAGTCAAAATTACTCGGTCAGAAATATGAGCTGGTCAGGACACAAAAGTCGGCCTTGGGAAATCAGATGATCAGCTACACATGCTTCTATATACATTGTGGAGTATTGCCCGAGTCATGATAGTCACTCGTATGGAAGTAACTACGTTTGTGTCGGACTACCAAAGGAAGGTAAGGACTCAGCCCCTGCATAAGTTATGCAAGTGAACGAACGCTGGTATACCCATCAGCTTGTTGGGAGGACTCACAAGCTATGAAGTAAGACAATTTGGAATTACAATTTGGGCAGTGGATACCAAGGTACTTATGAACTTGGTATATGATCCCGATGAACCCTTGCTTGCTTTTTTCCTTAGAAACGGCACCACGCCCGTGTGCTGAGCTGTTTTTCGGCCGTTCAGGGGGGATGCCGATATTATATTTTCTCTTTCCAACAACTGTCCTGTGTTCTGAGATGTTTTTTTCCGGCCGTCTCAGGCAGCTGTTGAGTTTCTTTTGGGTAGCAGTGACTCTATGTTCTGAGCTGTTTTTTGGCCGTCTTAGGGAGCCGCTACATTCTTTTTATCAACATGGTCTCATGCTCTGAGCTGTTTTCCAGCCGTCTTGAGCCGTGATTGAATTACTCCAGTAAAAGCCCCAGATCTGAGTTGTAAAGACCGTTCTGGTGGCCACTGGTTTATTTGCCGATTTCATGCAAGAGGTTCGGAGGACCAATGCTTTACCACTACAGCTTGTGAGATGAAAAGCTTGACAGATAAGTGTGACTGCACTAGGTTAAGGACAAGACATGCTTGCTGGAATATTGCACCTGATAACACCTGTGATCATATGAAAAGTTGGGGAGTACGTGACCAAGTTTCTGCGGCAAAGGAATCAGGAAAGAGAACAATAAAGAAGAGAAAGATTGAAGACGATTTCATATCAGGCATCGCAAGACCTATGGATATCTCGACAGAATGGGCGCTTGCAATGCTACACAACAACTTCGGATCAAATGCCCATGCATGCGCTCCCCTGTCATGAGCAAGGTTATTCTGCCAGGACCACCGTCAGTCAAGGTATTACTATAAGGTATTACTCCTTTGGACATGTTGAATAGCAGCCAAATTGTCAATACAGAATGGAGACAAAACAGTCAGCTCAGAGGATTCAGCCACCCTGTAAGTAGTCAGACCCCACCAGGGAAAAAACATTGTGATTCTCAGCATTGTAACTCGATACAATAACCAGTTGGGTTGTGTCCACTAAGGAAAGTTGTTCATAATCCTTATTGGTACTAGACGGGAGCAGGACATGCTCATCAAACACTACTCCCAGACGATTGGGAGGGTGACTTACTCCAGTCAGGACAATATGCCAGATGGACCAGCAGACATGGTAATAATGAAGTCAACATAATATGTGAGGAAAGATCTGTCAGAATGTGGGTGCGGTAAAGCAAACCACCCCAGAGTAAGAAAGTCAGGCCATATGAGATTCGTGGGGAAACATTATATCAAGAAAAAGGATACCCGAGTTGGAACCAGTTTCCCTTAAAGGCAGAATATTCATACTGGTTCCCTGAGCAACCAAATTTCGAGGACGAGATTTATCCTAAGGGGGGTAGGTTTATGACAACCTGGTTTTTCCCAGCTTTTCTTTTCAAAATTTAATTGAAAATTTTATTTGGAATTTGGCTTGGATTTGTTCTGAATGGCTCTATGGACTTAAAACTTGGGAATATTTTCTTGATTTTCTTTCCCAAGTGACTCAAGCTCTCAAAAACTTCTCTCAAGGTATGTCACTTCCATTCTTGCTCAATCTCAATTTTATTCCAATCTAATATTCCTTTTTCCATTAAAGGAATAACCTTTGAGCTCTAGGTTGTGAAGCAACCTATATTTCTGTTCTTCCAAAAACCCCAAGAAAATTCTCATAAATCCTTTGGACCATGTAAACCTTGGATATGTGAAAATATTCAAGATTTACTCCTCATGGTGAGCACAGCATCCAACCTTTGATTCTGGTCATAATTTCAGTTTGTGAGGCAACTATATTTTATACTGCTTCCAAAATTCTGAAATTAATCCAGGACATTCTCCTACCCATATTATCAGTCTCCACAAACTTTTGGTTCATTTCATTCAGCCAATTTCTCTACAAAATTCCTCCAAATTTCTGTCCAGTGGGAAGTGTTGTGAAGGAAGTACCCTGTACACTAACCCAATTGGACTGAAATTTTTATAGCATGTTGGCATTCCCAAATCACCCACCAATACCAAGTTTCAACTCCAGGAACCCATCCAAGTGAGTGCAACATCCTCTGCAAGATTTCTGGACCAGAGAGGCAGTTGTGAAGCAAACATGCTCTACACTGAGCCATTTGGTCTGAATTTTTCCCAGTGTATGCACCTTACTAGTACACCCCATCATGGGAACCTCTAACCCTCAAAACACTAACCATTTTTCCTTAGCTTGCTACCCAAGTTGTTGTCCAGAAACTTTCATGGAAGCTATCCAGCTGTCCTAGCCACCTCCTGTCAAACCAGCTGCACCGGGAGGCCTCTGGAAGGAAGGACTATCGCGTGGACACGACCGGGCAGGCCAGAGCGTGCCGCGTGTGCCAGTGCACGTGGTGACCACGCGTCTGCCCAGGCCAAAACCGTGCTCTGCACGTTAACCGCGTCGGGCGCGACTGCTGCGGCCACCTCTCGATGCCTCTCCTTGTCCTGTCGTGCCGACGTCGTCGCCGCCGTCCACCTGGCTAACCTGGAACCCTCTACCCCTCCGACGAGGCTCGCCGCCGCACATGGCCAAGTGCACGCACGGGCGGCACAGTGGCCGTATGGGGTGAGCTGGCTGGCAGCTTCCCGGCGAGTCGTCGCCTTGCGCTTTAACTTTCCCGACCTCTCTCGTCTCTTCGCCTCGCTCCGCGACGGCCACCTCACCATACTCGCTCCGGCGACGTGTCCGTGGTGCCGAGCGGCTCGGCCACCTCTCATTCGCCTATAAAAGGCCCTCCCCGGCCTCGTCTCTCGGCACCACTCCACTCCTCTCCTTCTCAATCGCCACCAGAATTGCCAGAGCAAGCCGGAGTGCCCTCCTTCTCCATCTCCGATGAAGAGCTCCGCCACTCTACTCCAGCTCCTCCCACTCACCTCCGCCCACCCCAGCCCCAGCCGGGGCCACCCTCGAGCTCGTGGCACTCCACTGACCCGTCCTAGCCCTTTCCCAGCCCGAGTGCTCGCCGGAGTCACCGGATCGATCGCCACCCAAAGCTCGCGGCCGCCTGAGACGAAGGGGGCGACCACATCCGGCCACCGTTCGAGGAGCTGTGGGTACGGGAGTGCTCGCCGGCGTCCGCCCGATCCATCCCTGCCCTTGCCCAGCTCCGCCGCAGCCTCTACGCCGGTGAACTTCGCCGGTGAGTCCCGCCGCCCTCTGTTCCCTCTTCCTCTCTGTTCAAACCTGGCAAGGGGGGCCCACCCGTCAGCGACTCCTTTCACTTCCGAAGCGGTACGCTAGTGGAAACGCCCAGCCGGTTTACGTCTTCGACGTGGCCGTCTGAGGGTTTTTCCGATTTTCTGTTTAAATTCAAATTTAATTAGAAGTTTATCTGAACTTTGACCAGCTCTAACTTTTAAACCATAAGTCCAAATGAGTTCATTCTTTTTGCATTATTTTTCTTATGAGCTCCTCTAGTTGCTGTAAAAATTTGGTATTTTTCTTTGCTGTCTAGAATTTCTGGTCAAGAGAAAATGCTTTATGTGGTATTTGAAAATGTTTTCAAAAATATTTTCAGATTGTTTTGCCTAGTTGGTGAAGGCCAGGAGTACTCCCACACTCTATTGGTGCAAGGCAAGCCACAACTCTCATTTGCATGATTGCATTGCAATATCATAGTTTAAATAATTATTTTAATGCCAAATATGAATTATTTATGAATGGATTAATTCATGCAATACTTTGAAGACCTTGGATAAGTTACTGTCATGATGATGATGGGATTATAGGATAGTAGTAGATTTCCAGATATATGTGGTAATGCTGTCGGACTGTGAGATTACCGTCTATGATTATTTTGTGATTCCTCCGGTACCGCATATACGGGATCAGTAGTAGAAGTTGACCAAGTTGCTCATTGGATTTCTAGTTGGTTATTGTGGTAACTTGGATTACTTGTATATCGGAGTGTCAGTGATGACTATGATTACTTGGGGATAAATTCCTTCATCGTTGATCAAGTGCCACTGAACCGAACTTTCCAGTGTAGCCACACCTTCCGGAATGGGACGGCTTTGGCTTGGTCTAACCGCGTGCTCTTTTATAGGTACCGCCAAAGAGGGGAGGTTATGCGTGCGTGCTGCCCTGATCAGGTAGACGACGATAACCTTGTGAGCCCGGTTTGGTTATTGAGCTCAGGTCCCCGTTTGGGACAGTTTGTTTGGCCACGACGGTGGCAGGTGTCAAGAGTGACACAGGGGCCACCGAGGGCATGACTCCGGGGGAGGATGATTGTTGGTGGTACGATGGAGGGTCACGGGTTAGGCAAGTTTCATTGGAGCAGCACCGGTCCACCCGAAAGGGAAGTGTACCGAGGTACGGGACCAGGAGCTCTATAGTGTGGGTAACGTGCGCAACCTCTGCAGAGTGTAAGAATCTATTCGAATAGCCGAGTCCACGGTATTGGACACAGTTCGTATTAAGTCACACTGTCTGATCAACACCAATGAGGGAATGACGTGTTAATGATGGAAGAACTCGTCCCAGTATAGCTAGGTGACCGATTGTTGAGGACCGCTGGTAATTGTTGAGGATGATCCCATGAATGACCGTCAGATGTTCTTGAGGTGACCATGAGTTGGTCACAAGAGTAAGTGGTTCCGTAGTGGTAACAAGATTGTTAATTGTGGCAATAATGTGTTATTATTTTCTTCCACCCTTTTAGTAGCATTTAAATCTGGTTTAATCATGATTGCTATGACATTGTTATGCCTTGATGTTCTTGATTGTTGCGAGCTTGCGAGTACATTCAAAGTACTCACCTGGCGTGTCATGCCAGTTTGCAGGTGCTGCTATGTTTGCTTAGTGGAGATGTTCGAGTTGCGAGCTAGGACGTGTCCCAGCCAGAGTCCCTGCGGAGTGGAGTCCATTTCGACGCTGTAATTCTGCTGCTAGGATTCGAGCCGCTGCTAGCATAGAATTATCATAGCAAGCGTAGTTTTGCCGATGCAACCCTGTGTAACATCTCAAACCCTTGTACCCCAACTATTTGTTATAAAGAGCTGATTTGTTCTATGCCAAGCAGTGCCGTATTCCAGAAGACTTGATCTCTGGGCTGGAATACGGGGTGCTCCGGTGACTCTGAGTCGGGGTGCCACAAAAAGTTTCAGCCAGACACAAAGAAAGATAGGGGCTTATAGTTTCGCCTCCCAACTTATTCACCTCAAGGGTGATGTCAACAATAATAACTCATGATCACTCATATCCAACTGGATATATATGCCTAGATCTTTCCCCACCACATGATGCTTGCAAAAGAGAAAAATAGAAAGGAATAGAGGAGAACACTATTGACTCTTGCATAAAAAGTAAATACATAAAAGTAAAAGATAGGCCCTTCACAGAGGGAAGCATAGGTTGTCATGCACTTTTTGTTGTTGGATGCACAAGCTCTTAATGCAAAGGAACGTCACTTTATATTGCCCATTGTGATAGCAACCTTTATTATGCAGTCCGTCGCTTTTATTTCTTTACCATCACAAGTTCGTACAAAGCTTATTTTCCCTTACAATAAAAGTTCATACACATTTAGAGGCAATTTTTATTGCTTTTTGAACCGATGACAACTTACTTGAAGGATCTTATTCAATCCATAGGTAGATATAGTGGACTCTCATGACATGAAACTGGGTTTAAGGGTTTTCATGCACAAGTAGTATCTCTACTTGGTGCGGATTTTTTTTTGCTAGCAAAGATATTGAGCAAGCACCACATGTTGGAGGATCTATGACAATATAACTTCTATGTGAATATAAGCAAACATAACTCATTATGTTGTCTTCCTTGTCCAATGTCAACAATTTGACATAAAATACTTAATGGGGGCTCACAATCATAAAAGATGTCCAAGATAGTATATTTGCATGTGAATCTTCTCTTCCCTATTAATTCTTTCATGAATTGCATCACTGACTAATGCTATGTTTGTTAACCTTCAATAAATTTTACTACTTATACTTTACTTTATGTAATGTCATTACTTTCCATAAGATTAGCATATGATCTTTTTCATTATTTTCATTGCTTGGATTGAAACATAAAAGTAAAGAAGCAAAAACTCAAACTACTCTTTATTATATAACTCTCAACTCAATTACATTGATAGATAGATCACGAAATTAGCACTCGAAAATAGATCATACTAAACTTTTATTCAACTAAATCACGAAATCACTAAGGATCGAACTAAAAATAGGTAAAGATAATAAAAGTGATGGTGATACGATACTGGGGCACCTCCCCCAAGCTTGGCACAAGCCAAGGGGAGTGCCCATACCCATGTACTCAAGTTTCCTTCCTCGGTGATGGTGGTGGTGATGAAGTGGTGGGCTTGTCCTTCAGTTTCCGCTTGAGAACATAGTTTTCTTCCTTCAACTTGCTAATTTCTTGCTCAAGCTCCACTATCTTCTCACACAATACGTTCTTGTTTTCCTGTAGAAGACGGAAAGGGATAAATTGGATCATAGATTTGTTTACTGTGTTTGGGAGGCTCGACTTCTTGAACTCCACATGCATATCTCCCGGTTGAGGTAGAGGGGTATCTTCTTCATCCGAGCTCGCGTCTTCCATTCCCTTCACGTTGGCATCTGGCTCCTCCTCCGCGGACCATCCATAGGGACCTATATCCCCATAGATCTTTGGATTTGTAACATAGTGCGATACGAAGCTCTCTCCATCTGAGTCTTGGGACGGCATACTTTCGGATCTGTCAGAAAAATACCACGAAACAAGAACAGAGGATATTTCTGTGATACGGTGGTCAAAATGTACGGGGGTATATATAAAGAATTTTTATCTTGCAAAACAAGTAATCCAGGAGAAAACGGAGTTGGAAAGGCTCACGATGGGCCCACGAGCCACCAGGGCGCGCCTGGGGGGGGGGGGTGGCGCGCCCTAGTGCCTCGTGGGTACCAGGTGGGTCCCCTCGGCTGTTTCTTATTTTTGTATTTTTCCTAATATTCCAAAACTAACAGAAAGTATTTTTATGGAATTTTTAGAGTCGGTTTACTTACCGTATCATGTACCTGTTCCTTTTCAGGGTTCTGGAGTGTTCTGGAAGGTCTCTCTTATGTATTCCTCCGGTGTAATTGTTTCAATAATATTAGTTTCAACATTAATGGGAGTACCTTAAATATAATGCTTAATTCTTTGCCCATTCACCACTCTCGGATTAGTGCCTTCGGAGTTGTTTATTTTGATGGCTCCGGAGCGATAAACTTCTTCGATGATATACGAACCTTCCCATTTAGAGAGAAGTTTTCCTGCAAAGAATCTCAAACGAGAGTTGTACAATAGAACTTGCTCACCCACTTTGAATTCCCATTTTTGAATTCTTCTATCATGTCGTCTTTTAACTTTTTCTTTAAACAATTTGGCATTTTCATAAGCTTGGGTTCTCCATTCATCTAATGAGCTAATATCAAATAACCTCTTTTCACCGGCAAGTTTAAAATCATAATTGAGTTCTTTAATTGCCCAATATGCTTTATTCTAACTCAAGAGGTAAATGACATGCTTTTCCATAAACCATTTTATAAGGAGACATACCCATAGTATTTTTATAAGCAGTTCTATAAGCCCATAATGCATCGTCAAGTTTCTTAGACCAATTCTTTCTAGATCTATTAACGGTTTTTTGCAAAATTAATTTTATTTCTCTATTGCTCAATTCTACTTGACCACTAGATTGAGGGTGATAGGGAGATGCAATTCTATGGTTGACATCATATTTAGCAAGCAATTTACGGAATGCACCATGAATAAAATGTGAAACACCATCAGTCATTAAATATCTAGGGACTCCAAACCTTGGGAAAATAACTTCTTTAAGCATTTTAATAGAGGTGTTATGATCAGCACTACTAGTTGGAATAGCTTCTACCCACTTAGTAACGTAATCAATAGCAACTAAAATATGAGTATACCCATTGGATTTAGGAAAAGGTCCCATATAATCAAATCCCCAAACATCAAACGGTTCAATAGCAAGTGAATAATTCATAGGCATTTCCTGACGTCTACCAACATTACCAATTCTTTGACATTCATCACAAGATAAGACAAACTTATGAGCATCCTTGAAAAGAGTAGGCTAATAAAAACCAGATTGCAATACCTTATGTGCAGTTCTGTCTCCCACATGGTGTCCTCCGTAAGCCTCAGAATGACACTTCCGTAGGATTTGTTCCTGTTCATGCTCAGGTATACAACATCTAATAATACCATCTACTCCTTCTTTATAAAGATGTGGGTCATCCCAAAAGTAATGTCTTAAATCACAGAAGAACTTTTTCTTTTGTTGGTATGTGAAACTAGGTGGTATAAATTTAGCAACAATATAATTAGCATAGTCTGCATACCAAGGAGTATTACGAGAAGCATTTATGACAGCTAATTGTTCATCAGGAAAATCATCATTAATAGGAAGTGGGTCATCAAGAACATTTTCCATTCTAGACAAATTATCTGCTACGGGATTCTCAGCTCCCTTTCTATCAATAATATGCAAGTCAAATTCTTGTAGCAATAGAACCCACCTAATGAGTCTAGGTTTAGCATCTTTCTTTTCCATAAGATATTTAATAGCAGCATGATCGGTGTGAACAGTTATTTTAGAATCAACTATGTAAGATCTGAATTTATCACATGTAAACACAACTGCTAGAAATTCTTTCTTAGTAGTAGCATAATTTCTTTGAGCACTGTCTAGAGTTTTACTAGCATAATGGATAACATTTAATTTCTTATCAACTCTCTGTCCTAGAAGAGCACCAACAACATAATCACTAGCATCACACATAATTTCAAAAGGCAAGCTCCAATCAGGTGGTTGAACAATAGGTGCAGTGGTTAAGGCTTTCTTAAGTGTTTCAAAGGCTTCTACACAATCATCATCAAAAACAAATGGAACATCTTTTTGCAAAATATTGGTAAGAAGCCTAGAAATTTTAGAGAAGTCTTTAATAAACCTCCTATAAAAACCAGCATGACCTAGGAAACTTCTTATACCTTTAATATCTTTAGGACATGGCATTTTCTCAATAGCATCAACCTTAGCTTTATCAACTTCAATGCCTCTTTCAGAAATTTTATGCCCTAAGACAATACCTTCATTCACCATAAAGTGGCACTTCTCCCAATTCAAGACAAGATTAGTTTCTTCACATCTCTGCAAAACTCGATCAAGGTTGCTTAAGCAATCATCAAAAGAAGTTCCGTAAACGGAGAAATCATCCATGAAAACCTCAACAATCTTTTCACAAAAATCAGAGAATATAGCAGTCATACATCTTTGAAAGGTAGCAGGTGCATTGCATAAACCAAAAGGCATACATCTATAAGCATAAGTTCCAAAAGGACAAGTAAAGGTGGTTTTCTCTTGGTCGGATTGTGATACGGGTATTTGAGAAAAACCAGAAAAACCATCTAGGAAACAAAAGTGTGTATGCTTAGACAATCTTTCTAACATTTGATCAATAAAAGGTAAGGGATAATGATCTTTTCTAGTAGCTTTGTTTAATTTTCTAAAATCAATAACCATCCGATAACCAGTTACAATTCTTTGTGGAATGAGTTCATTTTTATCATTAGGAACAATGGTAATACCTCCTTTCTGAGGGACACAATGAACGGGACTTATCCATCTACTATCAGCTATGGGATAAATTATACCTGCTTCCAGAAGCTTTAATATTTCAGTTCTTACCACCTCCTTCATTTTAGGATTAAATCGTCGTTGGTGGTCGACAACTGGTTTAGCATCAGGCTCCACATTAATTTTGTGCTGACATAGAGTGGGACTAATGCCCTTAAGATCATCAAGAGTATATCCAATAGCAGCTCGATGCTTCCTCTGAGTTTTCAGTAATCTCTTTTCTTCAGGCTCTAAAAGGTTATCACTGATAATAACAGGATATATCTTCTTTTCATCAAGATAAGCATATTTCAATGTATCAGGCAATTGCTTCAATTCAAATACAGGATCACCCTTAGGTGGAGGATGTAACACCCCAAAAATCGGGTTATCGATTTTTGTGCTGTTATTCCTTCCTAGCTTTCCTCTCCCGAATTTTTCCTCTGGAATCTGGTGAGTGACCAGGTGAATCCAGACAATCCTCAGCCTCTCCCTATCTTTCCCATGCTCTTGTGCCAGCCAAGCTTCTGTCAGTAAACCCCGAAGCTCATTCAAACCCTAGTTCCAAAATATTGGAACTGGAAATCATGCCTTCGTGTTTACAAAGGAGCTATCATTTTCCTTGCTCTGTTGATCCTCCCAAAATTTCCAGAGACTCTCCTTCACTCATAAACCCTAGATGTGCAAAAATATTGCTAAGTCATATGCAATATTTCTCATCTAGAATTAATTCCTCTTTCTGCCTTTCTGAGGAATTAAATCCAGAAAAATATCTATCCATCTCCAAAGTTCATGAAAACTGGTGGAGATATTCTTTGTGATCATATTGAGCTCTCACAAAAATATTGGCCACAATTAAATAAGGGAAATTGCATTTTCCTATTTAAAGCCAATATTGCAATTTGGGGCCTTTCCAAAGGAACTACCATTTTGGTAACTAGGAAAAATCCCAAATAAATTGTGGAGCTCATCCTACCCATATATTCACCATTTCCATCAAAATCTCAAGTTCCACCAATTAAATTTTGAGCACAACATTCATTTGCAAATTCTGTCCAGATTTCCAGTTTGCAAAGGAAGTGCTTGTTTCCTTTATCTTTTTGGGCTGTAATTTTTCAGGGTGGTTAACATTGATAAGCCACCTCTGGATACCAAAAACTAGCCCATTTCATCTAGACATTTTTCCCTAGTGAGCCCTATAGAGTTGACCCATCCCTGGCATCCGACATGGCCACTGTTGATCAACAGGCGGTGCAGTCGGAATTGACGTGCCCCTACCCAGCTGTCCGCCCACCCAGCCATCCCTGGATTGGACCGTGACCCTACCCAGTTGTCGGCCGTGCCAGCGTATCCTTTACCCGGCACGAGAAGGATCCACGCCATGCTGGTATGTCCCAGCCTGGCTGCCTATTAAAACCCCTCCCACCTGTGAGTCGCAGCCCTCTCCGTTCAGTGAGCCAGATCCTCGCAAGAGAACCCAGGCCAATATCCTCAAACCAGCAGCCATGGCTAGTTCCTCCAGAGCACCCGCTTTCCATATCCGAACCTTGGCTAATGGTTATCCCGGCTTCCCGCCATCCTTTCGAGCATGCTCACCCAAGCCCTTGGCTGTAGTACTAGCCCGGTGTATACGGTGTTCCAATCGGAACCCGTCACTCACCTTTGCCGATTCTATGCGAATGTGCATATCTGCCCAGGTCCAGCGGAGGATGGGAAGCCCTTGACTTTTCAGGGCAAACCCATGCCCACCCCTGCGTTGGCTATCCAGACAGCTGCTGCGGAAGCCATCGCCCGTCTTCGTTTCCAGTTCTCGCAAGTAGCGGAGATGCGGGAGTTCCGCTACTTTCCCTCCGCGTCCGATGAAGGCTGTGAGTTCTTCAGCACAGTCGAAGATACCGACTCGGCAATGGCTCGCCTTGTTCAGTTCATTGCTGCCCAGGGACTGCTGATATCTGGCATTCTCGGAGAGTTTAAAGCCATTGACCAAAACACCACTCGGGTTGTTACGGAAGCATACCGTGAGGCCCGTCAAGCTGCGTCCCAAGCCACCAGTTCCATGTTGCCAAACCCAGTGCCACCTTCGCAGCTAGTGTTACCCTCGAAGCCCGTGAACCCGTGGAACTCTGGCTCCGTCCACCCGAATTCTATTCGAGGAGCTATGTGACGTCTTCGTCGGGACGTGTTCCGTCAAGTTCCCGCCGTAGCTCCAGCAGTTGAGCCCCAACCTATAGAGGTGTCCGACGATGAAGACGGGAGTTGGCTCAGCCTACGTCCCCCAGGAGAGCCCCAGCAAGAGTAGAACCCTGTAGTTCGGAGTGTGTAGTTGCTGCCTAGTGAGGTTGCGTGTTGTTGTATGCTTGTACGGCTTGTGTGCTGTTGCAATGTTATGTATGTCTGCTTGCTCTGTGTGCTTGGTTCATCTGTCTCTCTGCTAAGCAGAAATGTTTAGCAGCACTGGCAGTGGATTCTTAACAAGATTTTAGTCAGTAGAGCACTTACACCTAATAACATCGGACTCGCCTGGAGTCCTTAATGAAATACGGGCTGGTGTAGGTGTATGTATACCAGGAGTACATAAACCCACTAGCATTAAAACACCCTAGAGTAATCCGTTGGATGTGTTCTTTTCCTTTGCATGTATGTTGCTCCTATATGCATTTGCCTGCATTTTGGTTTGAGTAGATTGCATGTGTGTCGTGTGAGCAATGTTGGCACGCCAAGTTCATCCTCCTGAGTACAGTCGCAGCAGTACTCGGGTGGTATGCAAAGAGGCATACCCATACCCATGTGTTCTTACTCCGCTTGCCAGTTTTCTGAACCCAGCATTCTGGAGAGCCAGTTCTCCCCAATAATTTCCCCCGTCCCTAAATTTTTTTCCCAGAGCTCAGCTGCAATCTTGGAGAAATTCTGAGAAATTTTATTGCAGCATAAACCGTTACAACCTCTCCAGCCCAAGATCTAAACCCCAATTTTACCCCAACACCCACTCATTGTGGATGTTGTTCGACGAGGAGCTACCAGCAGCGCGATCCCTGCCTTGGTAGAGCTCCGCTGACCACACTGCACTAGCCACAGACCCAGCGGCGCCTCTGTCACCGTCTTGAGTGACGCTGGACAGGCCGCCACCTCGCCCTACTGCAACCCACGCGCTTGTTCCACCCGCCTGAGACTGCGAAGGAACCAGCGTGGATGTTCGCCAGCCACTTTGCCAGCATCGCCCTCGTCTCGACCCGCCGCATCATGACCCTCGTCATCGCGAGCCCGCTCTAGCAGGATGAGCTGCAGCAGCAAGAGCGATGAACCAATTAGCATAGCCAGCAGTGTAGTGAGGAACCACCGTAGCCCCACCAGGAACACCGCATGGCCGAAGGACCTCGGCTCGAGCTCGTCCAAACCGAAGAGATGGAAGATAGGCATGGTGTGTGTTGGACAGAGCTGCGTCGCCGTCGTCTTTTATAGCCCAAGTCCGGTGTACGGTGAGCGAGGTCCAGGAGAACCGCGCGTCGCTCGATCCCCGGCGTCCAGGAGGCGAATCCGCGAGTAGTGCCGACCGGCGCTGGCCCACGGTGGGAGTGCTCTCTGCGTCGGCCTCGTGCACGCCACACACTATCGTCGTAGGGTGCCTTGTGCCCTTGGAGCTAGATGCTCGTGCAGTGCTTGGCCGCACGCAGAATAGCACGGGAGCAAGAGAGAACCGTTGGCCGGAGAAAGAAGAAGGAGGCTGCCAGTGGGCCCTGGGCCCACCAGAGCAACCCAGCGACCCCTACCCGTGGAGTAAATCCCGCGATATCTCGATCTGGGTGTACCAATTTTCGGTACTCTTAACTCGGTTGTTTTCCACCGCAGGGTTAAGACCTAACCCAGAGGTTTTTTCCAGGAGGCGTAGTATTTGAGCTAACCCTAGGAATCTCGAGGACGAGATTCTCTTAAGGGGGGAAGGTTTGTAACACCCCAAAAATCGGGTTATCGATTTTTGTGCTGTTATTCCTTCCTAGCTTTCCTCTCCCGAATTTTTCCTCTGGAATCTGGTGAGTGACCAGGTGAATCCAGACATTCCTCAGCCTCTCCCTATCTTTCCCATGCTCTTGTGCTAGCCAAGCTTCTGTTAGTAAACCCCGAAGCTCATTCAAACCCTAGTTCCAAAATATTGGAACTAGAAATCCTGCCTTTGTGTTTACAAAGGAGCTATCACTTTCCTTGCTCTGTTGATCCTCCCAAAATTTCCAGAGACTCTCCTTCACTCATAAACCCTAGATGTGCAAAAATATTGCTAAGTCATATGCAATATTTCTCATCTAGAATTAATTCCTCTTTCTGCCTTTTTGAGGAATTAAATCCAGAAAAATATCTATCCATCTCCAAAGTTCATGAAAACTGGTGGAGATATTCTTTGTGATCATATTGAGCTCTCACAAAAATATTGGCCACAATTAAATAAGGGAAATTGCATTTTCCTATTTAAAGCCAATATTGCAATTTGGGGCCTTTCCAAAGGAACTACCATTTTGGTAACTAGGAAAAATCCCAAATAAATTGTGGAGCTCATCCTACCCATATATTCACCATTTCCATCAAAATCTCAAGTTCCACCAATTAAATTTTGAGCTCAACATTCATTTGCAAATTCTGTCCAGATTTCCAGTTTGCAAAGGAAGTGCTTGTTTCCTTTATCTTTTTGGGCTGTAATTTTTCAGGGTGGTTAACATTGATAAACCACCTTTGGATACCAAAAACCAGCCCATTTTATCTAGCCATTTTTCCCCAGTAATTTATCTAAGTTTCTGTTCAGATTGCATCTCAGTGAAGGAAGTACCCCCATGGATGATCAATTTGAGCTGAAACTTTCCCAGCTATCTCTTATGACCAAATCATCACTCTCCACAAAAAATCAGCTAATTTCATCTAGCCATTTGACCCCTACTTCCTCATTTTTATTTCTGGTCAGATTGGTGCTTTGTGAAGGAAGTACCAGATAACCTTGTCCAATTGTGCTGAATTCTTGCCAAGATGGTCACCTTAGTGAGTGGTCACTCTCAGCCATAGATCAGGCCAAGAGGAGCACTGTGGTGGGCATGGTACATGACAAACACCTTGCTGCTGGCAACTATTTGACCTTGGTTCAGTCACCTTAGAGCTTTCCCGTGTCTTCCCGCCGCATCAGTCAACTCAGTGCAGTAAGGAGAATACCCTAGACATCATTTGGCCTCGAGTGCGGCGTGGCAACGCCGTGGCCACGCGGTGACTACGTGCAGTGCATGCCAAGGCAGTGCACCGCATGACCAGAGCCTTCGGGAGCTCGCTCCAGTGGCCTCCGGCTTGTCCGCGAGCGCCGGCGAGCTGCCCACCGCACGCGTGGACCTCCTAGAGCTTTCCCCTCGCACCCTAGCTCGTTAGGCGCCTCTGCCGACATCGATTCCCCGTCCGGTTGCCGCCACCTCGCCAAGCTCTCGAACCTCCGTCCGTCGTTGGCTAGCTCCTCCCCGTGCTATTTAAGGCGCCCCTCGAGCCTCCTCCTCTCCAGCAAGCCCAACCCCCTTCCCATTTGAGCTCAGGGAGCTCTCTTCCTCCTCCCAGGCCGAAGCTCTGCCGCCACCGTCCCCCTATAGCAAATCCAATCCCCGGCCCTTCCCCTCCTCCCTGCCCGCGTCCCCGACCGTCCCAAGAGCTAGTGGAGTTGCCGCCATCTCCATTCCCGCCGGGAGGCCTTGCCGGCGCGGCCCCTCTGCTGCCGTTCGGCCGTCGTGTCCCGAGCCGCGGTATCGGCGCTGTAGGCTGTCCCCGGTGACCGTGCGGCCACCCACAGGCGCGGTGAGGCGCGGCCAAGCCCCCTCGCTCGCCGGCCGGCCCTCGGGAGTGGCGAGGCAACGGCTACGCCGGTAGCCGGCCGCCCTGTCTCTCTTCTGTCGCGGGAGGAAGAAGAGGATCGGCAGAGAGAAGAGAGATGGGATGGGCCCTGCCCGTAAGTGAGTCAGCCGCCGGGCCCAGCCTCTATTAGTGGAGGCGTATTTGTAGAAATACGTTTTCCCCTTTTGAAAACGCATTCTTCTGCTGACTCGGGCCAAAGTACGCCTTCCCTGCGCAGAGGCGTATTTTCAAAAGTGCGCCTTCATTTTCTCAGCGGCGGCCGAAGAGGTTATTTAGCGAACGTTCACTCGTTAAAGACAGAAATGAACAGTTTTCTGTTTGTTTGTCTGCTTAACGAACGAACGGTCGTTTCTCCGCGACCGTAACTCCGATTGAGCCCCTTTGAGAGGGAAACTTTTCTGGCAAATCTTTCCGCGAGTTCATCGCACTTCCTCCCGGTGTATTCCTCTACCCCAAGGCAAGCCAACCTCTTATCATGAGCTCCGAACTTGCGTGATGACTTTGCTTGCACCCTGTGTGTATATTTCGGATCATCTGTTAGTCTGCATTGACATAGCCCTGTTATTTCATCCGTGCCTGATGCTAGTGTTATTTACCATGTGATATCATGAATTGCTGTCATATTTTCCCATGCTAGTACCAATATTTTTATACCGTTATCATGTTAGTGCTATGATTTGATCTCATGCCATGATTGTCAATACCGTTATGATTTTACTATGATGTTGTTAAGTATTGTTCTTGCTCATAAATGTTGATGTTATAATGAGATGATGGAAATATTAAATTGAACTTGTGAGCTAAACTTAGTTGGTTGATCAAGAGCCACCTACCCGGACTTATCCGTGCAGCCACATTTGCCGGTATGGGACGGCCTTGACTTGGTCTGGCTTTGTGCTCTTTTATCGGTACCACCAAACTAGGGAGGGTTATGCGTGCGTGCTGCCCTGATCAGGTAGACGGCGATAACCCTATGAGCCCAGTTGTTTGTTTAGCCCGGGAGTCCCCGTTTGGGACAGTTTAGTTTGGCCACGACGGTGGCAGGTGTCACGAGGTGACACAGGGGCCACCCAGGACATGACCCTGGGAGGGTATGATTGTCGGTGGTACGATAGAGGGGTCACGGGTCAGGCAGGTTTCGTTGGAGCACCACCGGTCCACCCGAATGGGATCACGAGGCTAGGTACTCCATAGTGTGGGTAAAGTGCGTAACCTCTGCAGAGTGTAAAACCTATTCGAATAGCCGCGTCCACAGTATTGGACAGTCCGTTTAGGCCTCTCTAGGATGGTCAACCGTAATGATAATAATGATGGAAGAACTTGTCTTATGTTCGGAAGTGCTCTGTGGATTATGAGCATTCCGAGGGTTGTGCGACAACCCAGACGAGAGTAAGTTGGCACTTGGTACAGTAAGCAACTCAAGCACTTAATCTGTTAATTGCCATGCTATGCCATGTTATGTAGTTGTTATGCCTGATCCATGTTATGCCATGTTATGTAGTTGTTATGCCTGATCCATGTTATGCCATGTTATGTAGTTGTTATGCCTGATCCATGTTATGCCATGTTATGTAGTTGTTATGCCTGATCCATGTTATGCTATGATATGTAGTTGATATGTCTGATCCATGTTATGCCATGCTCGATCCATGATTTCCTGTTAATTCCATGTCATGCTTAGAATGAATTCTCATATAAGCATAGTGCTTGCTTTGTCATCTGCTTGTTTGGATGCTATGTATTTGGTTTTCTTGCGAGTACATTCAAAGTACTCACCTGGCCTTGCACGTGGCCAGTTGCAGGAGAAGATCCGTCGTGCTAGACCGTAACCTAGCCAGTCCTGTGCGTTGTGGAGCCCAGCCAGAGACGTCGTTGCCGCTGAACCAAGACCTCCGCTGCCATTTAGTTAGCCTTGGAGTCATGTAATATTGTTGTAATCAACAGTATTGTAAAACTCCATTTCATATAATAAAGCCATTTTTGTGCCTGGAATTGCTGTATCATGTCTCAGACGTGCGCCAGGTCTTATCCTGGGACTGGCGTGCATCGGCCCTCTATCGGGGTGCCACAAGACGTGGTATCAGAGCCTGGCTAGCTGTAGGTTACCCTAGCCTCAGACCACCCCTATTTGCAGCCGGTAGTGAGCCCTATAGAGTTGACCCATCCCTGGCATCCGACATGGCCACTGTTGATCAACAGGCGGTGCAGTCAGAATTGACGTGCCCCTACCCAGCTGTCCGCCCACCCAGCCATCCCTGGATTGGACCGTGACCCTACCCAGTTGTTGGCCGTGCCAGCGTATCCTTTACCCGGCACGAGAAGGATCCACGCCATGCTGGTATGTCCCAGCCTGGCTGCCTATTTAAAACCCCTCCCACCTGTGAGTCGCAGCCCTCTCCGTTCAGTGAGCCAGATCCTCGCAAGAGAACCCAGGCCAGTATCCTCAAACCAGCAGCCATGGCTAGTTCCTCCAGAGCACCTGCTTTCCATATCCGAACCTTGGCTAATGGTTATCCCGGCTTCCCGCCATCCTTTCGAGCATGCTCACCCAAGCCCTTGGCTGTAGTACTAGCCCGGTGTATATGGTGTTCCAATCGGAACCCGTCACTCACCTTTGCCGATTCTATGCGAATGTGCATATCTGCCCAGGTCCAGCGGAGGATGGGAAGCCCTTGACTTTTCAGGGCAAACCCATGCCCACCCCTGCGTTGGCTATCCAGACAGCTGCTGCGGAAGCCATCGCCCGTCTTCGTTTCCAGTTCTCGCAAGTAGCGGAGATGCGGGAGTTCCGCTACTTTCCCTCCGCGTCCGATGAAGGCTGTGAGTTCTTCAGCACAGTCGAAGATACCGACTCGGCAATGGCTCGCCTGGTTCAGTTCATTGCTGCCCAGGGACTGCTGATATCTGGCATTCTCGGAGAGTTTAAAGCCATTGACCAAAACACCACTCGGGTTGTTACGGAAGCATACCGTGAGGCCCGTCAAGCTGCGTCCCAAGCCACCAGTTCCATGTTGCCAAACCCAGTGCCACCTTCGCAGCTAGTGTTACCCTCGAAGCCCGTGAACCCGTGGAACTCTGGCTCCGTCCACCCAAATTCTATTCGAGGAGCTATGCGACGTCTTCGTCGGGACGTGTTCCGTCAAGTTCCCGCCGTAGCTCCAGCAGTTGAGCCCCAACCTATAGAGGTGTCCGACGATGAAGACGGGAGTTGGCTCAGCCTACGTCCCCCAGGAGAGCCCCAGCAAGAGTAGAACCCTGTAGTTCGGAGTGTGTAGTTGCTGCCTAGTGAGGTTGCGTGTTGTTGTATGCTTGTACGGCTTGTGTGCTGTTGCAATGTTATGTATGTCTGCTTGCTCTGTGTGCTTGGTTCATCTGTCTCTCTGCTAAGCAGAAATGTTTAGCAGCACTGGCAGTGGATTCTTAACAAGATTTTAGTCAGTAGAGCACTTACACCTAATAACATCGGACTCGCCTGGAGTCCTTAATGAAATACGGGCTGGTGTAGGTGTATGTATACCAGGAGTACATAAACCCACTAGCATTAAAACACCCTAGAGTAATCCGTTGGATGTGTTCTTTTCCTTTGCATGTATGTTGCTCCTATATGCATTTGCCTGCATTTTGGTTTGAGTAGATTGCATGTGTGTCGTGTGAGCAATGTTGGCACGCCAAGTTCATCCTCCTGAGTACAGTCGCAACAGTACTCGGGTGGTATGCAAAGAGGCATACCCATGCCCATGCGTTCTTACTCCGCTTGCCAGTTTTCTGAACCCAGCATTCTGGAGAGCCAGTTCTCCCCAATAATTTCCCCCGTCCCTAAATTTTTTTCCCAGAGCTCAGCTGCAATCTTGGAGAAATTCTGAGAAATTTTATTGCAGCATAAACCGTTACAACCTCTCCAGCCCAAGATCTAAACCCCAATTTTACCCCAACACCCACTCATTGTGGATGTTGTTCGACGAGGAGCTACCAGCAGCGCGATCCCTGCCTTGGTAGAGCTCCGCTGACCACACTGCACTAGCCACAGACCCAGCGGCGCCTCTGTCACCGTCTTGAGTGACGCTGGACAGGCCGCCACCTCGCCCTACTGCAACCCACGCGCTTGTTCCACCCGCCTGAGACTGCGAAGGAACCAGCGTGGATGTTCGCCAGCCACTTTGCCAGCATCGCCCTCGTCTCGACCCGCCGCATCATGACCCTCGTCATCGCGAGCCCGCTCTAGCAGGATGAGCTGCAGCAGCAAGAGCGATGAACCAATCAGCATAGCCAGCAGCGCAGTGAGGAACCACCGTAGCCCCACCAGGAACACCGCATGGCCGAAGGACCTCGGCTCGAGCTCGTCCAAACCGAAGAGATGGAAGATAGGCATGGTGTGTGTTGGACAGAGCTGCGTCGCCGTCATCTTTTATAGCCCAAGTCCGGTGTACGGTGAGCGAGGTCCAGGAGAACCGCGCGTCGCTCGATCCCCGGCGTCCAGGAGGCGAATCCGCGAGTAGTGCCGACCGGCGCTGGCCCGCGGCGGGAGTGCTCTCTGCGTCGGCCTCATGCACGCCGCGCACTATCGTCGTAGGGTGCTTTGTGCCCTTGGAGCTAGATGCTCGTGCAGTGCTTGGCTGCACGCAGAATAGCACGGGAGCAAGAGAGAACCGTTGGCCGGAGAAAGAAGAAGGAGGCTGCCAGTGGGCCCTGGGCCCACCTGTCAGCGAGAGAGGCCACAGCTCAGTTGCGGTGCCCCTAGCATTGTTGGAAAAAGGAAATTGTTGCTTTTTCTAAAAATGTCAGGGCCACGAGAGCAACCCAGCGACCCCTACCCGTGGAGTAAATCCCGCGATATCTCGATCTGGGTGTACCAATTTTCGGTACTCTTAACTCGGTTGTTTTCCACCGCAGGGTTAAGACCTAACCCAGAGGTTTTTTCCAGGAGGCGTAGTATTTGAGCTAACCCTAGGAATCTCGAGGACGAGATTCTCTTAAGGGGGGAAGGTTTGTAACACCCCAAAAATCGGGTTATCGATTTTTGTGCTGTTATTCCTTCCTAGCTTTCCTCTCCCGAATTTTTCCTCTGGAATCTGGTGAGTGACCAGGTGAATCCAGACAATCCTCAGCCTCTCCCTATCTTTCCCATGCTCTTGTGCCAGCCAAGCTTCTGTTAGTAAACCCCGAAGCTCATTCAAACCCTAGTTCCAAAATATTGGAACTAGAAATCCTGCCTTTGTGTTTACAAAGGAGCTATCATTTTCCTTGCTCTGTTGATCCTCCCAAAATTTCCAGAGACTCTCTTTCACTCATAAACCCTAGATGTGCAAAAATATTGCTAAGTCATATGCAATATTTCTCATCTAGAATTAATTCCTCTTTCTGCCTTTCTGAGGAATTAAATCCAGAAAAATATCTATCCATCTCCAAAGTTCATGAAAACTGGTGGAGATATTCTTTGTGATCATATTGAGCTCTCACAAAAATATTGGCCACAATTAAATAAGGGAAATTGCATTTTCCTATTTAAAGCCAATATTGCAATTTGGGGCCTTTCCAAAGGAACTACCATTTTGGTAACTAGGAAAAATCCCAAATAAATTGTGGAGCTCATCCTACCCATATATTCACCATTTCCATCAAAATCTCAAGTTCCACCAATTAAATTTTGAGCACAACATTCATTTGCAAATTCTGTCCAGATTTCCAGTTTGCAAAGGAAGTGCTTGTTTCCTTTATCTTTTTGGGCTGTAATTTTTCAGGGTGGTTAACATTGATAAACCACCTTTGGATACCAAAAACCAGCCCATTTTATTTAGCCATTTTTCCCCAGTAATTTATCTAAGTTTCTGTTCAGATTGCATCTCAGTGAAGGAAGTACCCCCATGGATGATCAATTTGAGCTGAAACTTTCCCAGCTATCTTTTATGACCAAATCATCACTCTCCACAAAAAATTAGCTAATTTCATCTAGCCATTTGACCCCTACTTCCTCATTTGCATTTCTGGTCAGATTGGTGCTTTGTGAAGGAAGTACCAGATAACCTTGTCCAATTGTGCTGAATTCTTGCCAAGATGGTCACCTTAGTGAGTGGTCACTCTCAGCCATAGATCAGGCCAAGAGGAGCACTGTGGTGGGCATGGTACATGACAAACACCTTGCTGCTGGCAACTATCACTAGTAGAAAAACGACTTTACGTTCGCATCATTAGTCCCGGTTTGACTACGGCCCGGGACTAATGTGACCATTAGTCCCGGTTCCAACGGCTAGGGGCAGGGGAATCATTAGTCCCGGTTCGTGTTGAACCTTTAGTCCCGGTTTGTGACACAAACCGGGACTAAAGGTGTGGTGGCAGGCTGGTGTCAGGACGATCACCTTTAGTCCCGGTTCGTGTCACAAACCGGGACTAGAGGTAGACCTTTAGTCCCGGTTTGTTACATGAACCGGGACGAAAGGTCTGGTGGCAGGCTGGTGTCAGGCTGGGGCCCCATGATCCCCTTTAGTCCCGGTTCGTGTCACAAACTGGGACTAGAGGTTAACCTTTAGTCCCGGTTTGTTACATGAACCGGGACTAAAGGTGTCACTACATAAACCCTTCGTCCAGCCCGAGCCGAAGTTCTCTATTTTTCCCCTTTCCTCTCCTCTCTGTTCTTCCCCTCTTGCTCGAGCTCATCCTCCATTTTTGCAAAAATTTGTCAAGATTTGAAGGCACCCCATCAATCCAAGTGTTCACAAAGGTTAGCAACTTTGTCCTTTCATCTCTCATTGCTAGATTAGCTCCTGCAATGCTCTATAAGTATAGTGATTTGTGGGTTCTAGTTTGGGAGTAATTATGTGGGAGTTTATTTGATTTATATGCAATTTGAGCTCAAATTAACTTCTTAGTTTGCATATGTGTAGGTGTGGTTTACTTAGTGCCTTCCCGTCCCCGTCCTAACCACCGTCGATCGCCCGCACCGTCCCGTCGCCGGCACCACACCTTGGTGAGCCTCTTGTTCTTATCCTTTTTATAAAAAAAATCTTATTTGTATGATTTAGATAGTTAATTGTGTAATTTTCTTACATGTATGATTGTTTGTTATACATAGTGCCATGACTTTGATATCCGTCCCCGTCGGCCCTCGTCCGGTTTATGATTCGGATGTGGTATATATATTCTCTTTTATAACTATTTGTTGCATTTCGCGTTTATGGCAATTATGCCCATCAAGTTGACATAGATATTTTTATCTAGGAGGTATGTGAACCGGAAATTGCAACCGACCCTCTTGTTGAGAAGTTAAATTTAGTTGAAAAAGAAAACGAGTATTTGAAATAAAAATTGAAAGAATTGAAGGAGAGAAGATGAAAATGGAGTTGTATGTTGCCGATGTCGTCGATGATCACAAGATCAAGATGGATGCAATGCGCTTGAAGATTAGAAAATTTAAAAAATATGCCGTTAATCAAGAGGCTTGGTATCACTATGCTGTTGGATCAATTGTTACCTTAGTTGCGATCTTGATCGCATTTGTTTTTGCATTTAAATGCTTTATCTAGAGAGTTTGTATGTTGTTTTATGAGAATAAGTGTGTATGAACTATATGTATGAACTTGTATTAATTTGGTCTTTTCGGTGTTGTGTAATGAAGATGAGCCGGCAATGGATGTACGATGACCGATGCTCTCCCCAGTTCATTAATGGCGTGCGTACTTTTCTGGTTGCGGCTGAGGCAAACAAGCGGGCGGATGGTTTTATGTGTTGTCCATGTGTTGTCTGTAAGAATGATCACAATTACTCTAACTCAAGAACCATTCACGTCCACCTGTTTACGTCCGGTTTCATGTCCGACTATAACTGTTGGACCAAGCACGGAGAAAGAGGGGTCCTAATGGAAGAGAATGATGAAGAAGAGGATGATGACAGCTATCCTAGCCATGGGTTCCCTGAATACGATGGTACAACAATGGGGGAAGAAGCTGAGCCGGCAATGGGGGAAGAAGCTGAAGAAGAGGCATCAGATGAGCCCGCTGATGATCTTGGTCGGGCCATTGCCGATGCAAAGAGAAACTACGCAAGTGAAAAGGAGAAGCTGAAGTTGCAGTGCATGTTAGAGGATCACAAGAAATTGTTGTACCCAAATTGCAAAGATGACAAGAAAAAGCTGGGTACCACACTGGAATTGCTGCAACGGAAGGTAGAGAATGGTGTATCTGACAAGGGATTTGAAAAGTTGCTGATAATGTTAAAAAAGAAGCTTCCAAAGGACAACGAATTGCCCGACAGTACGTACGAAGCAAAGAAGGCTGTCTGCCCTCTAGGATTAGAGATGCAGAAGATACATGCATGCCCTAATGACTGCATCCTCTACCGCGGTGAGTACGAGGATTTGAATGCATGCCCGGTATGCGGTGCATTGTGCTATAAGATCAGCAGCGATGACCCTGGTGATGTTGAGGGCGAGCGCCCCAGAAAGAAGATTCCTGCCAAGGTGATGTGGTATGCTCCTATAATACCACAGTTGAAACATTTGTTCCAAAACAAAGAGCATGCCAAGTTGATGCGATGGCACAAACAAGACCGTAAGAAAGACGGGAAGTTGAGAGTACCCGCTGACGGATCGCAATGGAGAAAAATCGAGAGAAAGTGGAAGGACTTTGCATATGACGCAAGGAACATATGGTTTGGTTTAAGTACAGATGGCATTAATCCTTTCGGGGAGCAGAGCAGCAATCATAGCACCTGGCCTGTGACTCTATGTATCTATAACCTTCCTCCTTGGTTGTGCATGAAGCGGAAGTTCATTATGATGCCAGTGCTCATCCAAGGCCCCAAGCAACCCGGCAATGACATTGTTGTGTACCTAAGGCCATTGGTTGAGGAACTTTTACAGCTGTGGAGTATAGAAGGTGTACGTGTGTGGGATGAGCACAAACAGCAGGAATTTGACCTGCGAGCGTTGCTGTTTATAACCATCAATGATTGGCCTGCTCTTAGTAACCTTTCAGGACAGACAAACAAGGGATACCACGCATGCACGCACTGTTTAGATGATACCGACAACATATATTTGGATAAATGTAAGAAGAATGTGTACCTGGGACATCGTCGATTTCTTCAGATCAATCATGTCTTAAGAAAGAAAGGCAGTCATTTCAAAGGTGAGGCAGATCACCGGAAGAAGCCTCGCCACCGTACTGGTCATGATATACTTGATATGGTCAAGGATTTAAAAGTAATCTTTGGAAAGGGTCCTGGCGGACAATCTGTTCCGAATGACGCTGACGGACACACACCCATGTGGAAGAAGAAATCTATATTTTGGGACCTACCATATTGGAAAGAACTAGAGGTCCGCTCTGCAATCGACGTGATGCATGTGACGAAGAATCTTTGCGTGAACCTGCTAGGCTTCTTGGGCGTGTATGGGAAGACAAAAGATACACCAGAGGCACGGGAGGACCAGCAACGTATGCACGAAAAAGACGGCATGCATCCAAAGCAGTATCAGGATCCTGCCAGCTACGCTCTTACCAAAGAAGAGAAGGAAATCTTCTTTGAATGCCTACTCAGTATGAAGGTCCCGTCTGGCTTCTCGTCGAATATAAAGGGAATAATAAATATGGCAGAGAAAAAGTTCCAGAACCTAAAGTCCCATGACTGCCACGTGATTATGACACAACTGCTTCCGGTTGCATTGAGGGGGCTTCTACCGGACAACGTTCGATTAGCCATTGTGAAGCTATGTGCATTCCTCAATGCAATCTCTCAGAAGGTAATCGATGCAGAAATCCTACCAAGGTTACAGAATGATTTGGTGCAATGTCTTGTCAGTTTCGAGTTGGTATTCCCTCCATCCTTCTTCAATATCATGACGCACGTCCTAGTTCACCTAGTCGAAGAGATTGCCGTTCTGGGTCCTGTATTTCTACACAATATGTTCCCCTTTGAGAGGTTCATGGGAGTCTTAAAGAAATATGTTCATAACCGTGCTAGGCCAGAAGGAAGCATCTCCAAGGGCCATGAAACAGAGGAGATCATTGAGTTTTGTGTTGGCTTTATTCCTGACCTTAAGCCGATTGGTGTTCCCGAATCGCGGCATGAGGACAGACTTGGTGGAAAAGGCACGCTAGGAAAGGACCAAGTAATATGTATGGACGGGCATTCTTGGGCGCAAGCACACTACACAGTTCTACAAAATTCCAGCTTGGTGGGTCCGTATATCGACGAACACAAGAATATTCTACGCTCCAAACACCCGGAGCAGTCTGACGACTGGATTACACGTGAACACACGGGGACTTTCGGCGGTTGGTTGCAGACACGTCTCATGCATGACGACAGTGTTGGAGATGAGCTGTACTTGCTGTCCAAGTTACCATCTTCGACTATATTGACTTTCAAAGGGTACGAGATAAATGGGAATACATTTTACACGATCGCCCAAGATAAAAAGAGCACCAACCAAAACAGTGGTGTCCGCTTTGATGCAGCAAACACCAATAGGCCAAAGGACACATATTATGGTTACATAGAGGAGATATGGGAACTTGACTATGGACGTGAATTGAAGGTCCCTTTGTTTCACTGCAAATGGGTCAATCTGTCAGGAGGCGGCGTAAAGGAAGACCCGCGGTACGGAATGACAACAGTGGATCTCAACAATCTTGGGTACGGAGACGAACCATTCGTCCTAGCCAATGATGTGGCGCAGGTTTTCTATGTGAAGGACATGTCTACCAAGCCGAGAAAAAGAAAAGATAAGGAAGCGAATACATCATACGATGAGCCAAAGCGCCACATAGTTCTTTCAGGGAAAAGAAATATCGTGGGAGTGGAGGACAAGACAGACATGTCAGAAGATTATGAAAAGTTTCATGAAATTGCTCCCTTCACAGTGAAGATTGACCCAATCATCCTGTTAAATGATGAAGATTGTCCATGGTTACGGCGCAAAGGGACACACGCGAAGAAAAAGTTTTATACCCAAAGATCCCACTCTGGGATGTGACCGGCTTCACCGTCATCACTTTCTTCTCTAGTGAGTTTCCGGGCTTATCTCGAAAGTCCCACTTCGGACAAATCGGATGGAATCTTTGTAATAGTTAGGGTATATATGTGTTTTGGCATTTGAAAGGCGAAGAAATATATGTTTAAGGCATTTGAAAGCCACATCATCAATTTTCAACCCTTTCTTACTTCATTCGCTATTTTTGATGCATTTACTGATTTTTTGAGCTAAATGACGTTGAAATTGAAAAGCACTACAAATGAACTCTGAAAAGGTTGAAAGTTGCCATGGTATCATCATTTCACCCACATAGCATGTGCTAAAAAGTTGAGAGGGTTACGGCAAAAACTGGATGCACTTCGTGTACAAACTGGACAATCTCTTTCGAAGTATCAGGCTTTCGGACGAAAACTCATCTGTTACAAAGGCATTTCATTTTTTTAAACTTATTTCAACTCCAGACTTTTTGTGAGTTCAACATGCACCATTCAAAGCCACATCATCAATTTTCAACCCTTTCTGACTTCATTCGCTATTTTTCATGCATTTACTGATTTTTTTGAGCTAAATGACGCTGAAATTGAAAAGCACTACAAATGAACTCTGAAAAGGTTGAAAGTTGGCATGGTATCATCATTTCACCCACATAGTATGTGCTAAAAAGTTGAGAGCGTTACGGCAAAAACTGGATGCACTTCGTGTACAAACTGGACAATCTATTTCGAAGTATCACGCTTTCGGACGAAAACTCATCTGTTACAAGGGCATTTCATTTTTTTTAAACTTATTTCAACTCCAGACATTTTGTGAGTTCAACATGCCCCATTCAAAGCCACATCATCAATTTTCAACCCTTTCTGACTTCATTCGCTATTTTTCATGCAATTACCTGATTTTTTTGAGCTAAATGACCCTGAAATTGAAAAGCACTACAAATGAACTCTGAAAAGGTTGAAACTTGGCATAGTATCATCATTTCACCCACATAGCATGTGCTAAAAAGTTGAGAGGGTTACGGCAAAAACTGGATGCACTTCGTGTACAAATTGGACAATCTCTTTCGAAGTATCAGGCTTTCGGATGAAAACTCATCTGTTACAAAGGCATTTCATTTTTTTAACTTAAAACACCCATTTAAAATAACATAAAAAATAACCAAATTGAATATAATGATAAAACACACTAATATTAAACAGCAGGAAAAAGAATCACTCAAAAATCTATTTTAAAAGTAAAGTTATTCACAAACTAGTGATTCACACAAATTTCAAATAATTCAAATTTAAACTATTCAAATTTGAAAACTACTGGCACTAACAGAAAGTTTATAATTTTTGTGCCCTAAAGCAAAAAGATTCACTCAAAAACTCTAATAAATCAAAAAAACAACTCAGAAACAAAAGAAAATAAATAAAGCAGAAAACAAAAAAAAACTGAAAAATAAATAAATTAAAAAAAGCCCGCCTACTGGGCCGCCACGGCCTGCATACGACTCGAAACCCAACTACTAGTTGGGCCAGGATGCAGGCCCGCACGGCCCAGTAGGGACCACAGGGCAGGACAGGTTCGGTAGGGCCACAAGGCCTGCTTTAGAGAGGAGCTCGAAGGAGATGCCGCGGCGGGGCTTATAAACTGGTGCGGGCGCCTCTCGCCAAGCGAGGTGGGACTAAACTTGCCCTGCACCGCGCCTGCTTGAGCACCAGACCTTTAGTCCCGGTTGGTGGCTCCAACCGGGACTAAAGGCCCCCCTTTAGTCGCGGTTGGAGCCACCAACCGGGACTAAAGGCCTGGCTTCCCGCCGCTTGGCCTGGTGAAAATTCACCTTTAGTCCCGGTTGGTGGCTCCAACCGGGACAAAAGGTCTCCGCATATATATACAGCACTTGAAAATTTTCAGAGTTCTCTGCTTCTCTCGACGCCGACCACTACAAAGGACGCCGCCAGGCTGCCGCCGTCGCCTGCCCCGACGCCGTCTCGCCTCCCCCGACGCTGGAGCTCGTCGCCGCCCCCAACGCCGGCCGCCCGCGCCTCCTCCCCGATCCCCGATGCCGCCCGTGCCCTCCTCCCCGAGCCCCGACACCGCCCGTGCCTCCCCGAGCATCGCGCGCCGCGCCACCGACCCTTGTCGACGACCGGACCTCCTCACCGGCCCTCCTCTTCGAGCCCTCGCCGCCCCCGCTCCTCGCCGACGCCCTGCCCGCCCGATCACCTCCTCCTCCTCGCTGTGAGCCCTCTTTTTTTCCTTTTTTTCATTTTTTGGAACTGTTAGATGAATGTTAGATATGTTCATAGAAATGGTGATAGAATAGATATGTAATTTTTGTTAGATGAATGTTAGATATGGATATGTAATTCTTTTCTGTTTTTCTGTTTTTTAGTTATAGAAATGTTAGAGATGAATGTTTTTTAGTTTTTTATACTTTTAGTTATATATAGAAATGTTAGATGAATGTTAGATATAGAAATGTTAGATGAATGTTTTTTAGTTTTTTATACTTTTAATGTTGTATCATAGTATATATAGAAGGAATTTTGACCAAGCATAGAAAAAATTTGCAAAGAAAGTTGACCATGTATTAAAAATATTTTAATGTTAATATCTTAATGTTGTATTTGCAAAAGTTTGTCATGTATTTGCAAAATCAAGTGAAAAAGAATTACAAAAATCACAATCAAGCATTTAAAAAATGTTAAATTTGCATAGAATTTGTTCTCGACGTCTACGATGCCCAGCCCGCATCCTCGTCATTGACTCGGTGGCGAGAACCTGCTTGAGAGGCGCCATGTCCGGGACTGGGCTCCGCCGGGGTGGCACTGGGAGGTGCTACCTTCCGGGGCGCGCAACTTGGTGAGGAACCGGGCTCCCGTCGTCGACCCGGAGCTTCTTTGGTGGCGGTCGCGTGGGCCACTTTCGGTGCGGAGGCAGCCGGCCCCCGCGGAGGTGGTACGTCGCCGTGTCAGGGAGGAGGACAAGCACGTCCGTCGCTACATGGTTGCGTTGGACGTCAGGTTCTCCGATACCTGGCAGGTTCTTCATGGATCTCACCCGAGCTATGATCCTGTGATGGTTCCTTCTCTTTGGGTGTCCACCGCCCGCGCCTCAGGAACCGCGAGTGAACTAGATTCTTTGATAATATTCGATCTGTATTAGCTAGTGATGTTATATGATAATATTCGAGATGTATTAGTGATAATTAATACTCGAGATGTATTCGAGATTATATTCGATTATATTCGAGACGATGTATTCGAGATTATATTCGATGATGCATATTAACTACTATGATTCAGTTTTTCCTTATTGATTGCATTCTAATTTGAATACTAAATTGTTTTGTCTTTCTTCTGGATTAGTTAATATAAGCTATGGACAAGACCGGCAGAGACAGAGAAGAGACCATGTTCGACATCATACGCTCCCCGAGCCCAGATGAGAATGAACCCGAAGATGACGGCTCGCAATATCTTAATAATTCCGGTGAGGGAGTATTAATATTTGATGAAGACGAATGAAGAGACGAAGGCCACAACAATGACGACGAAGGAAATGTTCTTCAAATAACAAAGACCGGCGAGGTATATATATATATAAGGCCTCTGGTGATCATTACATGTATTAATTGATTTATATATATTAACGAATCGATCTTTCTTCTTTTAGCCCTCCGGATCGAGCAAATCTTCTACAAGCAGGGCAGTACGAGGCCCGGCCAGAAGGTTGCAGGCTGGCATAAAGTACAACATCGATGCCATCAAAGAAAATGGCGAACCGCTTGCTCCTAAAAAGAATGCGGACAAATTTACTCGTCAATGCGGAGTTATTGTCAGGGACCAAATCCCGATCTCCGTTCAAGAATGGAATAAGCCAGCAAAGGGAGATGAAGGAGTTACTTTTGTCGACGGAAGAGCAAAAGATCTGCTTTGGGAATCGCTCATGGCACATTTCACCCTACCAGATCATTTGACAGATGAAGAACGGGAGAAAGTCAAGAAGAGTGCTTTTAAGAAGATGGCGATAGCATTCAACAACCACAAGAAAAGAATATGGGCCAAGTACCAAGCAGACGGAAAGAAGACTCCAGCATTCAAGGGAACACTGGAGAAGGCAAAAGATCACTGGGACGCTTTCGTGTAGTTCAAGGAATCGGAAGAAGCTAAGGAACGGTCGAGAATAAACAAGATTAATTCTGCGAAAAAAAGTGGCACCATACTCTGGGGCCAGGTGGCTACCAGGTCGGCCGGCCTAAGTGGGATCTCGCTGAGGAATAGATGATTGCTGCAGGGGTCACTCCAGTTACATTGAGTTGCCCCCCCAGGTGCAGGACTTGGTTTTATGAGCATGGGGGGAAGTTGGACCCAGAGACAGGGCTGGTTATGGAGCGGGCAAGTCTTAAAGAAGCCTCTGACGCTTTACTTGTTGCAATACAAGATGCTCGAACGGGAAAGTACAAGCCCGATAGAGAGAATGACGAGCTTACGTGCGCCCTGAACAATCCTGAGCACCCTGGACGAACACGAGGCAAAGGCGTTGTTCCGTGGTTTGAGGGGTTTGCGGATTGGAACGCCACTTACAGAAGCCGTGCGAGAAAAAAGCAACAGGAGGAGGAGCAGAGGAAGCAGGAGGAGGAGCAGAGGAAGCCGGCAGCAGACCGCCTTCAACTGATGGATTCAAAGCACGCGGAGTTGGAACGCGCTTACCTAAGGCAGCAGGAGAAGATCGACTCACTTAGCCAGGAAAGGGCGTCTCAGCGGCAGCAGCAAGCAGATCCAGCATTGGATAGAACTGTCCCATCTATGCCGAAAAGCAGCGTGGGTTCCACCCTGGCCGATGATGCACTGCTGGATAGATACCCTGTGGATGATATCAAACATACGACACCTTGTGAGCTACACATGAAAGTGAAGAACATATCCATGAAGGTGGCGGACGGCTATGCTTTAACAAATCCCCCCTAAAGCAAACTTCCATTGCAATCCGATTCCAGCTGGCTATGCTCGTGTCGGGGTTGATGAAGTGATGTCAGGATATTACGAGCTACCGCTTGACATTCCTGGAGGTGACGAGGAGCGCACACTGGGAGAGGCCATACATCGTATCATTCTATGGAGAAAGGATTGCATCGTCTTTCCAAGGCCACCGACTCCTCCTCCAAGTCCGCCACCGCGTCAGCCGACTCCAACCCTGCCCGAGACGCAGCGCGGCGCTAGTCCGCCACCGCGTTAGCCGTCTCCACCACCCCACCCCGAGACAGAGCCCATCAGCGCAAGTACGCCATATAGATCTTGGGCGCGTCAGCCGTCTCCAAAGCGGAAGAGAGCACCAAGCAAGAAAGCCTCTCCTCCTGCCAAAAAGAAGTTGGCTTACGAGATGACTATCGAGGAAAACAAGGCCGAAGTGGCTGCCCAAGTGAAGGCCCATTTTGCACCGAAACAGCCCCCGCCGAAGGAGAAAATACCTGATGAAGTCATACAACACTTTATTGATAATGCTCAACCGGCTGTGAAGAGGACAGACTCAGACTATGAGCGTTCTATTAAGAAGTTATATGTGGTACAAAAAGATAAGGAGTCGAGCTCGAGCCAAGCAAGGAGTAGTAAATGCGGGAAAACTGTTCCCCAGTTGGGAGAACAGGCAGTGCAATCGATCCCCCCGCTCATTGTACAATCACATGGTGTGAGTACCGCCGATCAGCCGGTAATAACCGACGCTCATAGACAGATGGCTAGAGAGGCCGGTGTCACTGTTGAACAACTCCTAGGCATCGAGGAACTCCCGAGGATTCAAGATCACGAAGTAGCATGGAAATATGTCCCCGGCCAAGATCTGGTCAGGGAGGTCGAGAATCTATCAACGAGAATGCGCAATTTGCATGACTGGTACCTGAGAGAAGTCAAGAAGGGGCGAGATTCCCTCATGGTGAAAGTCAAGGAAGAGCATTACTTCCATGCAAAAGATTTGTGGGTTGAGTTTCAAGAATTGTTTCAGTTATTCAATCAAGACGCACTCGACAAATCTCTCGTCAGTTACTATTGTCTGTAAGTGATTTCTTTCTGTAATTTAAGTATCTAGCTGTGCTCGTTCATTGCCTGTAATTATCCTCACTATATTCTTTTCTGTGGTATTATGCAGAATGAAGATTTATGAAATGAAAAGAGATAGACGCTATGGCATTGGGTTCATTGACCCAAATACCATTAATGAAGAGGTGTGGTCACGTCACCCAAAAGAGACAGAAAAGTACTTGCTAGAGTTTTTGAAGCAACTAAATACCCAACCAGAAATAGTATTTCCTTACAACTTCGGGTGAGTGTTACTGTCTTGTACTACAAATTCTATTTTGTTTACTAGCTAGATGTTAATAAGTGTAGTTGATGAGTTATGCACATCCCGCTTAATTATACAAACGTGTGCGCATGCAGTTTCCACTGGATCCTGCTAATCATTGAAGTTGACGAGGGAAAAGTTAAAGTACTGGACTCACTACTTAAAGAACCTAAAGAGTACTTAATCGTGAAGGGGATGGTCGACAAGTAATTTCAATCATTATCGCACTATGTCAGCCTCTTTATTTCATTTCCTGATATCAACTAATTAATAACTCCTTTATTCATTTTCTTTGCCGGGCAGGATTTGGCAAAGCTTCATCAAACAGGTCCCAGGCGCATGGAAACAAGAGCTGAAATGGGTGTGACCCAGGGTACGTAATTAAGTAGTACTAGCTACGTGTCCGCGCATCTATTTAATTCTAGCTTCAATACCATTATCATGCTTGATTAATTATTATCTGATTGAATTCTATTCTCGTAAAGTGCATGAGTCAGGCGCCGGGGAATAATTTATGTGCATACTATGTTTGCGAGAACATTCGCATTATGACGTCCGAAAGGAGCAGATCTGAAAGACAACTTTGGGTACGTTTGCCAGAACAATATGCACAATTTTTTTATCATGATCTAATATATATACACATAACTAATATATTCATCTTGATCTCCTTCTTTAAAGATGAGGGAGATGCGGGACGAGCTCCTACCAACGGACCGCATACGAGCACTTCAAGAGGAAATTGCGGGATTTTTGGTTGACCAGGTCATACATCCCAAAGGAGAATACCATTACACGGCTAAATAAATTGCGGGATTTTTGGTCTACAAATTGCGGGATTTTTGTTTGACCAGCTCATACATCCCAAAAATCCTGCTTTTGCATGCATGTAATTATCTGCAAATTGTAGGAGAAATTGTATATATATGTGTATGCGCATATGGTCGTACGAGAAATTCTATGATATATATATATGATTGGCTACGAGAAATTCTATTTATATATGCATGACGTGTACAGTATGTATGTAGTAGCGTAAAATATGTTTGAAATGAACAAGAATTTCTCGCAAAAAAAAGAATTAAATGGAAAACACAAAATTAAAAGGAAAAATAAAACATAAACCCCTATACCCCTATACCTTTTAGTCCCGGTTGGTGTTACCAACCGGGACTAAAGGCCCCCCAGCCCCCGGCGCGGGCTCGTGCCACGTGGACCTTTTAGTCCCGGTTGGTGTTACCAACCGGGACTAAAGGCCCCCCAGCCCCCGGCGCGGGCTCGTGCCACGTGGTGGGCCTTTGGTCCCGGGCCGTGACGAACCGGGACTAAAGGGGGGGGGGGGCTTTAGTCCCGATCCTTTAGTGCCGGTTGTTGAACCGGGACTAAAGGCCCTTACGAACCGGGACTAAAGGTTGATTCTGCACTAGTGTATTTGACCTTGGTTCAGTCACCTCAGAGCTTTCCCGTGTCTTCCCGCCGCATCAGTCAACTCAGTGCAGTAAGGAGAATACCCTAGACATCATTTGGCCTCCAGTGCGGCGTGGCAACGCCGTGGCCACGCTGTGACTACGTGCAGTGCACGCCAAGGCAGTGCACCGCGTGACCAGAGCCTTCGGGAGCTCGCTCCAGTGGCCTCTGGCTTGTCCGCGAGCGCCGACGAGCTGCCCACCGCACGCGTGGACCTCCTAGAGCTTTCCCCCTCGTCCTCTAGCTCGTTAGCCGCCTCTGCCGACATCGATTCCCCGTCCGGTTGCCGCCACCTCGCCAAGCTCTCGAACCTCTCCGTCCGTCGTTGGCTAGCTCCTCCCCGAGCTATTTAAGGCGCCCCTCGAGCCTCCCCCTCTCCAGCAAGCCCAACCCCCTTCCCATTTGAGCTCAGGGAGCTCTCTTCCTCCTCCCAGGCCGAAGCTCTGCCGCCACCGTCCCCCTCGAGCAAATCCAGTCCCCGGCCCTTCCCCTCCTCCCTGCCCGCGTCCCCGACCGTCCCAAGAGCCAGTGGAGTCGCCGCCATCTCCATTCCCGCCGGGAGGCCTTGCCGGCACGGCCCCTCTGCTGCCGTTCGGCCGTCGTGTCCCGAGCCGCGGCATCGGCGCTGTAGGCCGTCCCCGGTGACCGTGCGGCCACCAACGGGCGCGTTAAGACGCGGCCAAGCCCCCTCGCTCGCCGGCCGGCCCTCGGGAGCGGCGAGGCAACGTCTACGCCGGCAGCCGGCCGCCCTGTCTCTGTTCTGTCGCGGGAGGAAGAAGAGGATCGGCAGAGAGAAGAGAGATGGGGTGGGCCCTGCCCGTAAATGAGTCAGCCGCCGGGCCCAGCCTCTATTAGTGGAGGCGTATTTGTAGAAATACGTTTTCCCCTTTGGAAAATGCATTCTTCTGCTGACTCGGGCCAAAGTACGCCTTCCCTGCGCAGAGGCGTATTTTCAAAAGTGTGCCTTCATTTTCTCAGCGGCGGCCGAAGAGGTTATTTAGCGAACGTTCACTCGTTAAAGACAGAAATGAACAGTTTTCTGTTTGTTTGTCTGCTTAACAAACGAACAGCCGTTTCTCCGCGACCGTAACTCCGATTGAGCCCCTTCGAGAGGGAAACTTTTCCAGCAAATCTTTCCGCGAGCTCATCGCACTTCCTCCCGGTGTATTCCTCTACCCCAAGGCAAGCCAACCTCTTATCATGAGCTCCGAACTTGCGTGATGACTTTGCTTGCACCCTGTGTGTATATTTCGGATCATCTGTTAGTCTGCATTGACATAGCCCTGTTATTTCATCCGTGCATGATGCTAGTGTTATTTACCATGTGATATCATGAATTGCTATCATATTTTCCTATGCTAGTACCAATATTTTTATACCGTTATCATGTTAGTGCTATGATTTGATCTCATGCCATGATTGTCAATACCGTTATGATTTTACTATGCTGTTGTTAAGTATTGTTCTTGCTCATAAATGTTGATGTTATAATGAGATGATGGAAATATTAAATTGAACTTGTGAGCTAAACTTAGTTGGTTGATCAAGAGCCACCTACCCGGACTTATCCATGCAGCCACATTTGCCGGTATGGGACGGCCTTGACTTGATCTGGCTTTGTGCTCTTTTATCGGTACCACCAAACTAGGGAGGGTTAAGCGTGCGTGCTGCCCTGATCAGGTAGACGGCGATAACCCTGTGAGCCCGGTTGTTTGTTTAGCCCGGGAGTCCCCGTTTGGGACAGTTTAGTTTGGCCACGACGGTGGCAGGTGTCACGAGGTGACACAGGGGCCACCCAGGACATGACCCTGGGAGGGTATGATTGTCGGTGGTACGATAGAGGTGTCACGGGTCAGGCAGGTTTCGTTGGAGCACCACCGGTCCACCCGAATGGGATCACGAGGCCAGGTACTCCATAGTGTGGGTAAAGTGCGCAACCTCTGCAGAGTGTAAAACCTATTCGAATAGCCGCATCCACGGTATTGGACAGTCCGTTTAGGCCTCTCTAGGATGGTCAACCGTAATGATAATAATGATGGAAGAACTTGTCTTATGTTCGGAAGTGCTCAGTGGATTATGAGCATTCCGAGGGTTGTGCGACAACCCAGACGAGAGTAAGTTGGCACTTGGTATAGTAAGCAACTCAAGCACTTAATCTGTTAATTGCCATGCTATGCCATGTTATGTAGTTGTTATGCTTGATCCATGTTATGCCATGTTATGTAGTTGTTATGCCTGATCCATGTTATGCCATGTTATGTAGTTGTTATGCCTGATCCATGTTATGCCATGTTATGTAGTTGTTATGCCTGATTCATGTTATGCTATGATATGTAGTTGATATGTCTGATCCATGTTATGCCATGCTCGATCCATGATTTCCTGTTAATTCCATGCCATGCTTAGAATGAATTCTCATATAAGCATAGTGCTTGCTTTGTCATCTGCTTGTTTGGATGCTTTGTATTTGGTTGTCTTGCGAGTACATTCAAAGTACTCACCTGGCCTTGCACGTGGCCAGTTGCAGGAGAAGATCCGTCGTGCTAGACCGTAACCTAGCCAGTCCTGTGCGTTGTGGAGCCCAGCCAGAGACGTCGTTGCCGCTGAACCAAGACCTCCGCTGCCATTTAGTTAGCCTTGGAGTCATGTAATATTGTTGTAATCAACAGTATTGTAAAACTCCATTTCATATAATAAAGCCATTTTTGTGCCTGGAATTGCTGTATCATGTCTCAGACGTGCGCCAGGTCTTATCCTGGGACTGGCATGCGTCGGCCCTCTATCGGGGTGCCACAAGACGTGGTATCAGAGCCAGGCTGGCTGTAGGTTACCCTAGCCTCAGACCACCCCTATTTGCAGCCGGTAGTGAGCCCTATAGAGTTGACCCATCCCTGGCATCCGACATGGCCACTGTTGATCAACAGGCGGTGCAGTCGGAATTGACGTGCCCCTACCCAGCTGTCCGCCCACCCAGCCATCCCTGGATTGGACGGCGACCCTACCCTGTTGTCGGCCGTGCCAGCGTATCCTTTACCCGGCACGAGAAGGATCCACGCCATGCTGGTATGTCCCAGCCTGGCTGCCTATTTAAAGCCTTGTTGCAAATATTGTTGTAGTAGACAGTCAAGAAGTCGTCGTGTGATGATCCACAAGTATAGGGGATCAATCGTAGTCCTTTCGATAAGTAAGAGTGTCGAACCCAACGAGGAGCAGAAGGAAATGACAAGCGGTTCAGCAAGGTATTTTCTGCAAGCACTGAAATTATCGGTAACGAGTAGTTTGATAGCAAGATAATTTGCAACAAGTGACAAGTAGCAATAGTAACAAAGAGTGCAGCAAGGTGGCCCAATCCTTTTTATAGCAAAGGACAAGCCGGAACGATCTCTCATAATAAGCAACGCATTCTCGAGGACAAATGGGAATTTCATCTAGTCACTTTCATCATGTTGGTTTGATTCGCGTTCGCTACTTTGATAATTTGATATGTGGGTGGACCGGTGCTTGGGTGCTGTTCTTACCTGAACAAGCCTCCCACTTATGATTACCCCCTCTCGTAAGCATCCGCAACTACGAAAGAAGAATTAAGATAACTCTAACCATAGCATTAAACATATGGATCCAAATCAGCCCCTTACGAAATAGCGCATAAACTAGGGTTTAAGCTTCTGTCACTCTAGTAACCCATCATCTAATTACTACTCCACAATGCATTCCCTTAGGCCCAAAGATGGTGAAGTGTCATGTAGTCGACGTTCACATGACGCCACTAAGAGAATCAACAACATACATATCATCAAAATATCGAACGAATACCAAATTCACATGATTACTTATGACAAGACTTCTCCCATGTCCTCAAGAACAAAAGTAACTACTCACAAATCATCTTCATGTCCAAGATCAGAGGGGTATTAAATAGCATAATGGATCTGAACATATAATCTTCCACAAAATAAACCAACTAGCATCAACTACAAGATGTAATCAACACTACTAGCAACCCACAGGTACCAATCTGAGGTTTTGAGACAAAGATTGAATACAAGAGATGAACTAGGGTTTGAGATGAGATGGTGCTATTGAAGATTGGTCCTCCCACGATGAGAGGATCGTTGGTGATGTCGATGGCGACGATTTCCCCCTCCCGGAGGGAAGTATCCCCGACGGAATCGCTCCGCCGCAGAGCAAAAGTGCTCCTGCCCAAGTTCCGCCTCGAGACGGCGGCGCACCGTCCCAAAAGTCTTCTCCTTAATTTTTCTAGGGCAAATGGACTTATATACCATAAAATGGGGGCCAGAGGCTGGCCAGGGGCCTCACGAGCCACCAGGGCGCGCCTGGGGGGGGGGGGGGGCGCCCTGGTGCCTTGTGGGCACCTGGGTGGCCCCCTCTGGTGCTTCTTGCTTCCAGTATTTTTTATTTATTCCAAAATAATTCTCCATGAAATTTCAGCTCATTTGGAGATGTGCAGAATAGGTATCTCTGACATAGCTTTTTTAGGTCCAAAATTCCAGCTGCCGGCAATCTCCCTCCTTGTGTAAATCTTGCATATTAAGAGAGAAAAGGCATTAGAATTGCTCCAAAAAGTGTTATATTGATTAAAAACACTATATATAACAGTAGCAAAACATGATGCAAAATGGACGTATCATCATGCTAAGGCCTATATAGGACTAGTGCAGATCGGAAGGATCCAACCTGCAGACACATCACTACTCCAAGATGGTCCTAACACGACACATGTATAGGAGACCCCAATCGACCAAACTGTGTGCGATGCATTAATCGCAAACGGCATCGTAATAAAACCGTCACCAATAAAACGAACTGTGTGCAATGGCGGATCCATCAAGCACGACTCCGAAAAGAGTTGCGTATGCGAATCGTGGCATACAGTTAATCTATACGAACTGTTTGCGATGAGCCAAAACAACAGAAACAGTCAGCCAGATCAAGGTGTGTGTGATAGACGGCATACAGTTCACTCGGAAGAACTCTTTGTGATGAGCCAAAACAACAGAAACGGTCAGCCATATCAAGGTGTGTGCGATAGACGGCATAGACTTCACTCGGATGAACTGTTTGTGATGGTCCAAAATAACACAAACGATTCGGCTTAACAAGATGTGTGTGATACCCAGCAAACAGGTCACCCGTATGAACTGTTTGCGATGAAAAAAAATAGCACAAATGGTTCGGCGTAACAAGATGTGTGTGATACCCGGCATACAGGTCGGTCAGATGAACTGTTTGTGATGATCCAAAAGAACACAAACGATTCGGTGTAACAAGATGTGTGTGATACTCGGCAAATATGTCAGTAATTAGAATTATGTGGGAAGACCGATAATAACACAGACCGACAATAACACAAACGATTCCTGCTAATAAGCACCTGATTCAGAAAATGATTGCACAAATTATCGTTCGTACTCATACATAATCAACTAAAGAACATAATAGTGACATTACATACCAGCAAGGTTCAGAAAACAGAAAAATATAAACAGCTACTCGTCGGCGTTGTTGCGGGGCTGGCCTGTTGGTGCGTCGATGTTGAAATATTCTCTACACTGATGCAAAATCCTCTCTTGGACGGAAGGATCCAGATTCGGGTCGGTGACGACCATGTCCTTGAACATTTCAAAGCCTCGGCCATTACTCTGCTCCAGCTCCATCACAGTAGCTCCGGGCTCAGGGAAAATCCCGTCCACGTCCAAGCGCGCGCGTGCGACGCTGCCTTGACATCATGTTCCAAGTGGCCGTAAACAAGAAAGGCATCATCTGTGCGTGCTGCTAGAGCTCTAGCAGACTCTAATGAGGATGCTACCCTTGCCACGGCCAAATCCGCGCGTGCCTCCAAGGCAACGGCGGCCTCATCAGCGCGTGTCGCACTGGCCGCGTACTCAATCGCGTCTTCCACGTACAGAACCGCGCGTGCCCCCAACAGATCTGCTGCAGCCGCCAACTCTTCCGCGCTTGCTGCCAAGGCCGCCGCACCCTCATCCACGCTTACTGCCGCCGCAGGTTCCTGCGCGCGTATGAGCTGCGTTACCCCCATGCCTTCCGCGATGGAGAGGGTGGTTCTAGTTTCTAAGGACATGTGTAATGTGCAGGATTTTGTGGAGGCGGGGACAGAGGGGAGAAGAAGGCCAGAATTGGGGGTTGCGAGAGGAAAGAGACGATAGAGAGCAAAGAGAGGATATTAATTATGTCCCTAACCATTGCAGACAGTTGCTACAATTGTTTCGTGTGCGATTATGTGTGAAGAAAAACCTTTGAAAATGCAAACGAGTTGTTTGCGATGGCTAGGAGCATCGCACACGATGCGTGGTGCGAGTACTCGTGTGTGATGATTTGTATGTTACACATACGTTTCCTTATGTTAACACGTGTGTGATAACACGTGACACCGCATACGGTTGTGTGCTGGGAATTGTGTGCTCCACTTAGTCTTTTCGCGCTCCAGTGAAGGCTTCCCGCGCAAGCGCCAGTCACAAGAGTAAATTGTAAAATCCCCAATCCCCTAGCCAGCTGCTAGCTATAAATAACCACAACAATGGCCGGCGGAGGCGACTCACTACTGATCCCCTTGCTAGGTAGTTACCCACACATATACCGGTATACCCGGCCCCAATGGCCAACGACATGATGGAGTTGGGCAACATCGGAATTGAGGCTGCCGGCGCGATGGTTGGCTTTGCAGTCGACGGCCATGCCACCGCCTCTCTCGACGACAGCCAGAGGAGGCAGGAAACGTGGTACGAGCACGCCACCAGGTTAGCCAGGATCGTCCTGAAAGCGGCTAGGGATCGCCAGCGGACGATACTACGGGCTCGGCGCGGAGTGCGGTGGATGGTGCGGGCGGCGGAGCAGGAACCGCGACGACGCAAGGACAACTGCGACAGTGGTGGCTGCCGCACGAGGCACAAGCTTATGTCCCAGATGGAGGAGGGCGCAGGGCTGGACATCGCCGGGGCAAGCCTGGGGGCCCGTGACGGCAGCCCTGGCGAGAGCCAACGTCGTCTCGTTGGGCGTCGGGACGATGTACGCAGACCCGGCGGTAGTGGCAGCCCTGGTGAGAGCTGCACCAGAGGCAGTTTCGGCGATCACCGATGTCGAGGCTGCTACAGCCTCAATCGATCAAGTTGTAGGTCATCGACTTGGCGACCTCCTCTCCTCATGTGCCTAGGATCGACACGATTATGGATGATGGCAGCTGTGCGTGCTGGGTCCGCATCAGGGGCAATAGCTCTTTTGTGCGCGCGCGGTTCGTTATATTGATGTAAATTAGGGAGCTAATGGTTTATAAATTACTCCTCAAACTAGACACTTGACCAATTTGAGCATTGCTACTTGTGAGCTGTGTTGGGATTTTCCCCGAAGAGGAAGGGTGAAGCAGTACAGTAGAGATAAGTATTTCCCTCAGTGAGAACCAAGGTTTATCGAACCAAAAGGAGAATCATGCAAACCCTAGTGAACAGCACCTGCACACACAAAAGCAAATACTTGCACCCAACGCGGGCAAGAGGGTTGTCAATCCCCTTGAACTCGTTACTTGCAAGGATCAAATCTTGTATAGGTAGATATATAAATTGCAAAACAAAAGAAAAGTAAATAAATTGCAGCAAAGTATTTTTGGTTTTTATAATATGTTTAAATCGACCCGGGGGCCATAGTTTTCACTAGAGACTTCTCTCTCGAACACAAAGCATACGGTGGGTAAACAAATTACTATTGGGCAATTGATAGAAAAGCGCATAGTTATGACGTATTCATGGCAATGATCATGTATCTAGGCATCACGACCGTGACAAGTAGACCGACTCCTGCCTGCATCTACTACTATTACTCCACCAATCGACCGCTATCCAGCATGCATCTATGGTATTAAGTTCATGACAAACAGAGTAACGCCTTAAGCAAGATGACATGATGTAGACAAAGTAAACTCAATCAATATGAATAAACCCCATCATTTTATCCTTAGTAGCAACAATACTATATGTATCCCGTCCCCTTTTATCACTGGGTGAGGACACCGCAAGATTGAACCTACTACAAAGCACCTCTCCCACTGAAGATAAATCAATCTAGTTGGCCAAACCAAACGGATAGATCGAAGAGAAATACAAAGCTATAACAGTCAGGCATAATAAAGTTCAGAAAAGACTCAATTACTTTCAATGAATAATCTGATCATAAACCCACAATTCATCGGATCCCAACAAACACACCGCAAAAGAAGATTACATCGGATAGAACTCCAAGGAGATCGAGGAGAACATTGTATTGAAGATCAAAGAGAGAGAAGAAGCCATCTAGCTACTAGCTATGGACCCGTAGGTCTGTGGTGAACTACTCACACATCATCGGAAGGGCAGCAAGGTTGATGTAGAAGCCCTCCATGATCGATTCCCCCCTACGGCAGATTACCGGAGAAGGCCTCCAGATGGGATCACGGAAGAACAGAAGCTTGTAGCGGCGGAAAAGTTATTTCAGGTGGCTCTCTGTTGGTTTGGGAATATATGTGAATTTATAGGCTTGGAATTAGGTCAAACGGAGCTGCGTGGGGCCCACAAGCTTAGGAGCGCCTCTACCCCCCTAGGGCGTGCCCTGTGAGCTTGTGGCTCTCTCGTATCTCATCTGGCCTCCTCCTGAACCTTCTAGGGTCCCTTTTGGTCCAGAAAAAAATCATTTTAAAGATTTTATTATGTTTGTACTTCGTTTGATATTGATTTTCTGAAAAGCCAAAAACAAGCAAAAAAAACAGGAATTGGCACTGGGCACTGAGTTAATGGGTTAGTCCCAAAAATGATATAAAATAGCATAAAAATGCAAATAAGGCATCCAAGATTGATAATATAATAGCATGAAACAATAAAAAATTATAGATACATTGGAGACGTATCAAGCATATATATGCTCGATTGATTTGTTCATTCATGTTAAATATGTCAATTGTATGGGCTGGCCTATCTATATATTATCTCATTTTGCAATATGAACAATTAATATGCAATTGCCTTTTGGACATCGGCGCTGATCGCCACTTCGGAAACATGGACATCCTCTACTCTACCGGGCACGCGCTTAAACTGAATGAACTGTGTGCGATAGTAATACTTCCCATGAAAATTTAAGAACCTAAAAAACAACAATTGAGTAACATATAGTGGTGACACTATTCAACAAAAGGTGATACTAATACTTTCCATGAAAATTCCGAACTGAACAATTTTGACAACCATATGGTCCATATCTACATACTTAAGATAGTAACAAGTAGCGCATTTTAAGAAGCAGAGGGCCAACAACCACAACTATCCGCTGGAAGCAGCTTTATCACGGTGACTCGGCATCTCATCAATGAAAAGGAAGATCCCTCCTGTGCCTTCGTAGAGCATGATATGGCCGGTCTCCTCTTGCCGGGGGCTTATCACAACCACCTCAGGAGAGGCGGAGCCTTGCCCAACATCTGTTGCCGGCTCGCTCTCCTCGGCAGTTCGCGCCCTCTTCTAGGATCGATGCACCAGAGGTGTTTCATCCCTGCAAAATCAAAGACAAACAAGCCATCAGATCAGTAATGGCGAATAATTAACAGGAATGATAAGTGGAGGGTGAGGCAAGCACTTACTCTTCCTCGTCATCCTCGGAGAGGCGGGAGAGGTCCCAATATGCTTGGGTCCAGGAATTAGGAGCCGCAATAGGAGGAGGAGGCGATCTGGCGCGCTTCCCGGCCAAAGAAGCTGGGGGCTGAGAAGTTCCCGCTTCTTCTGCGGCTGGTGAAGTTTGTCGCCATAAAGATTGCCTCCGTGAAGTTTGTTGCTGAGAGGCCCGCTGCCGAGAAGCTTGTTGCTGGGAAGTTCTGGTGCCAGCATTGGCACCGACAGCGTCACTTCTTGTCGGCCTGGAGCTTGCCGGCCTTCTCTGGGCAGTCCTTCTTGAGGTACAAGGCCCTTCGGCACCCCTTCTCAGAGCAGCGGCTGTAGGAGCAGGGGGCTCCGCTTCCTTCTCCTTGTCGGACTCTGTTGCCTCATCGTCTTCCTCCTCCTCCTCTTCTCCAGAACCATCGCCCGCGGCCTCAAGGAGTTAGACACCTCCAGCTTCTTCTGCCCTCTGTGCAATGAGCTCGAGTTCGTGCTTTTTGGTGTTGTGGATCAGGTCGTTCTCCCACTCTAGTAGGCGTTTCCGCCAAGTTGTTGAACCACTCTTCCACAGTGGCACGATCAGGTTGCTCCCAAGAGCTCTCATGCCTTGGGCGGTTCTTGCCGGCATCATCGCCAAGATAGAGTCTCTGGCAGAGTTGATACACAGTGGAATCATAGTTGCTGGCACCTTTGGTGGAGCCCAGTTAAAAAGCCGCTTGAAGAGCCAAGCGTGCTCGATCACCGTCAAGTTGTTGAAGAGGCCGGTATGGAGCCGCATCGTGTCGGCGGGATTCTTATACTCCCATGCTCTTCGGCTACTCATCTGCAGCGGCGTGATCCGGCGCCACAAGAAATCATCCCCAACCGTCTCCATGGTCAGACCCTGGGCTTGCAGGCTCAAGATCCGCTCCAGAGCCAGTTTCAGCTTGCTGTCACTGGGCCCCAGGGCAGCCCAATTGGGGTCTCTCATGATCTTCTCGGTTCTTGGGCGGCAGTTGATACGTCTCCAACGTATATATAATTTTTTATTGTTCCATGCTATTATAGTATTAATCTTCGATGTTTTATATACACTTACAAGCAATTATATATCATTTTTTGGGACTAACCTATTAACTTAGTGCCCAGTGCCAGTTGCTGTTTTTTGCCTGTTTTTGTTTTTTCAGAATATCAGTACCAAACGAAGTCCAAATGCCTCGAAACTTTTTGGAGATTTTTTTTTTTCTGGACATAAGAGACCCTGGAAGCTTCGGGAGGGGACGAGAAGATGGAGCAATGGCCCACGAGGCACCAGGGCGCGCCCAGGGGGGTGGGGCGCGCCCTGGTAGCTCGTGGGGCCCACAAGGCTCCGTTTGACCTAATTCCACCTCTATAAATTCTCTAAAATTGGGAAACCAACAAAGGAGTCCACGAAATACTTTTTCCACCGCCGCAAGTTCCTGTTCTCGAGAGATCCCATCTGGAGGCCTTTTCCGGCACTCTGCCGGAAGGGATTCGACCACGGAGGGGCTCTACATCAACCTTGCTGCCCTTTTGATGATGCGTGAGTAGTTTACCACAGACCTTCGGGTCCATAGTTAGTAGCTAGATGGCTTCTTCTCTCTATTTGATCTTCAATACAATGTTCTCCTCGATGTTCTTGGAGTTCTATCCGATGTAATCACTTTTTGTGGTGTGTTTGTTGGGATCCGATGAATTGTGAGTTTATGATCAGATTATCCATGAATATTATTTGAGTTTTCTCTGAACTCTTGTATGCATGATTGTTATAGCTTCGTATTTCTCTCCGATCTATTGATTTGGTTTGGCCAACTAGATTGATTTATCTTGCAATGGGAGAGGTGCTTTGTAATGGGTTCGATCTTGCAGTGCTCAATACCAGTGACAGTAGGGGACATGACACGTATTGTATCGTTGCTATTAAGGATAAAAAGATGGGGTTTATTCATGCATGAGTTTACTTTGTCTACATCATGTCATCTTGCTTAAGGCGTTACTCCGTTCTTTATGAACTTAATACTCTAGATGCATGCTGGATAGCGGTCGATGGGTGGAGTAATAGTAGTAGATGCAGGCAGGAGTCGGTCTACTTGTCTCGGACATGATGCCTATATACATGATCATTGCCTTGGATATCGTCATGATTATTTTCTTTTCTATCAATTGCCCAACAGTAATTTGTTTACCCACCATATGCTATTTTCAAGAGAGAAGCCTCTACTGAAAACTATGGCCCCCGGGTCTACCTTTATCATATATAAAAAATCCTAAAAATACCTTACTGTAATTTTACTTTATTTATTTTATTTTGTATTTTTGTTCGATCTATCTATCTATCGCCATACAATTTAATCTTGGAAATAACCTCCAAGGGATTGACAACCCCTTGTTTGCGTTGGGTGCAAGGATTTGTTATTTTGTGTGCAGGTGCTGCTAACGAGTTATTGCGTGATTCTCCTACTGGATTGATAACCTTGGTTTCATAACTGAGGGAAATACTTATCTCTACTGTACTGCATCATCCCCTCCTCTTTGGGGAAATCCCAACGCAGCTCACAAGTAGCAGGAAGAATTTCTGGCACCGTTGCCGGGGAGACATCATCAACATCTATCAAGTACCTACGCATAAACTTATCATTCACTTGCATTTACTTTATTTACCTTTTATTTGCATTTGCCTCTCATTTTCATCTCCCCCACTTCTAATTTTTTTTACAAAAACAAAAAAATATTTTTGTTTGCTTGCTTGCTTTTATTGCCTTCATGACAACACACAAAAATAGAAGGTGAAAGCAAAAATCTATTGATATGGATCCTCATCCACTTGCTAATCTTTTCAAAAGACCGAATTATGATGAACCAATTGCTAGTGAGTTGAGTGCACTTGATTATCTCTTTGAAGTTTTGCTTGAAAATCATGAATCTGAAAATTGTGATGAAGTGTTAGAAAAAGAAATTTATAAAGTGATTCATGATAGCTCCTTGATTGAAAAGCACGATTGTAATGATGTTATTATAAATTCTATTAATGTCAGTTGTGCTAATGATATGCAAAACTACAAGCTTGGGGATGACAATTTTGTTATGTCCACTACTTATTGCAATGATCACGATTGGGGTGATAATACTTCTTATGATCTTGAAAATTTATTTAAGCCTCATGATGAATATGTTATCGATAATAATGATTGCAATAATATTGAAAGTGGGTTTGGAAGAGTGTCAACTTTAGGTAAAAAGAATCCCACATATTCAAAGAGTGTTCAGTCTTATGAATTTTTTGACCCACTATCTTGGAAGATTATAAAACTTTTATGCATGTGGATCATGAAGAGAATATTTTATAAGATAGCTATATTGTTGAATTTGTCTATGATCCTACATGTAATTATTATGAGAGAGGAAAATATGGTTGTAGAAATTTTCATGTTACTCAATTACCTCTCTTGAAGTTCAAATTGTTAATGCTTCGTTCTCCTTCCTTGCATATGCTAGATACTTTTTGTCTTGATAATTTGTTTGCCTATAAAATGCCTATGCATAGGAAGTATGTTAGACTTAAATGTGTTTGTCACATGTTTTATGATGCTCTCTTTGTGCTTCAATTCTTGTCCTTGATGTGAGCATCATTGAAATCTCAAGCGTATCTTAATGGCTATAAAGAAAGAGCTTGTTGGGAGGCAACCCAATATTTATTTTTGCAATTTTTATTTTTGAGTGTGCACACAATTATGCTACTGTTATTGTTGTGTTTTTATGTTTTAATTAGTGTTTTTTCCAAGTAAAGCCTTTGGGATGATTTGGATGATAGTTGCTTTGATCCTGTGCAAAAACAGAAACTTTTGCGTCCAGTGCTGGAATTTTGGTTTTTTACTGGAACGTGATAAAATTCTGAATTTTTTATAAATGATTAATATACAAATTTCCCACGTTGTCCTAATTTTTCAGAATTTTTTGTGTTACAGAAGTATAGTCAATATTCAGATTGCTACAGACTGTTCTGTTTTTGACAGATTCTGTTTTTGATGCACTGTTTTGCTTGTTTTGATGAAACTATGGATTGTATTGGGGGCTATAAGCCATGGAGAAGTTAGAATACAGTAGGTATAATGCAAAAATAAAATATGAATGGGTTTGCAACAGTACTTAAAGTAGGGATTTGTTTTATTATACTAACTGATCTCACGAAGATTTTGTTGAGTTTTGTGTGATTGAAGTTTTCAAGTTTTGGGTGAGATCACGATGGATGAAGGAATAAGGAGTGTCAAGAGCCTAAGCTTGGGGATGCCCGAGGCACCCCAAGGTAATATTCAAGGACTCCCAAGCAACTAAGCTTGGGGATGCCCCGGAAGGCATCCCCTCTTTCTTCTACCAACTATCGGTAATTTTACTTGGAGCTATATTTTTATTCATCACATACCATGAGTTTTGCTTGGAGTGTCGTGTATTATATGAGTCTTTGATTTGTTTGATTTTTAGTTTGTCATAATCATCTTTGCGGGACACACTTATTTGAGAGAGCCACACGTTTATCATGATTTGTTAGAATACTCTATGTGCTTCACTTAAATCTTTTGAGCTAGGCAGTTGCTCTAGTGCTTCACTTAAATCTTTTTGAGCACGGCGGTGACTATATTTTGAAGAAATATTTGAACTCTCATGCTTCACTTATATTATTTTGAGAGTTAATAAGATTAAATTTTGAAGAAATATTTGCGCTCTCTTGCTTCACTTATATCTTTTTGAGAGTTGATAATAGTAATGGTAATTTGCACAAGATATGAATTTGGTCCCAAAGTGATGAATATTCAATAGGGATATAATAAAAACTTTCATATAGATCATTGGATATGATAGGTTTGATTCCTTGCAATAGTTTTGCAATATGGAGATGATAATATGTGAATCATGTTAGTGAGTAATCGTGATTTAGTAAGAATATTGGTGTTAAGGTTTGTGATTCCCTATGCATGCACATAAAGTCAATAGTTATGCAACAAAATTATATCCTACTTATGGTGCATTATTCAGTGTTAGTTATGTTTAATGCATGTTTAAGACCGTTTTCGCTTTTTGGTTGGTCGCTTCTCAATCTATTTGCTAGCCTTCATTTGTACTAAGCGGGAATGCTGCTTGTGCATCCAACTCCTTAAACCCAAAGTTGTGCCAAATGAGTCCACCATACCTACCTATATGCGGCATTTCCATGCCGTTCCAAGTAAATTTGCATGTGCCAACTCTAATTTTTCAAAATAATTTTCTGTTTTGTGTGCCCGTACCGCTCATGAAGCGGCAGGGGGTGGCCAATATTTTCCATGCTAGGTGCGTTATTCTCACGATGAGTGTTTATTCACTTGTCATTGCACGAGAAAGTGGCAAGGTAATAGGGATGCCCAGTCCCGAAATGAAAAAAAAAGATGATGATAATAATAAATTCCTTGGAAAGTGTTGGTATGGAAGGCACCCATGAATACGGCTAGCCATGGATTGTGAAAGAATGGTAGAAAGGAAATAAACTTTATTTTCTGTTTGGGAACCGTCTATAATGTGTCTAGCATGGAAAATATTGGGAATTCTCGGTTATTTTTGTTGACAGGAAAAGCATGCCTCTCAAAACAATTTTATCTCTCTAATTTAAGCCTTGAGCTCTGGCACGTGTGCAAATCTCTGCTTCCCTCCGCGAAGGGCCTATCTATTTACTTTTATGCAAGTTTTATTTTTATTTTGAGTCTCCATCTTCTCTTATAAAGCACCAACTAGAGAGCACTATTGTCATACTTGTGCATTGGATGTAGCTAATATTGAGTGTGTTTCATGAATGGATCAATGATTGAACATAATGGGCTAGGGATAACTTTCTTTAGCGTTGATATTTTGAAAGACATGGTTGCTTGTTAGTATGCTTGAGTATTTATGTCTTCATGTCAAACTATATACTATTGGTTTGAATCATTCAAGTCCAAATGTCCATGTTACAAAAGAAAAGAGTATATGATGAATATGATAGGTAGCATTCCACATCAAAAATTCTGTTTTTATCATTTACCTACTCAAGGATGAGAAGGAATTAAGCTTGTGGATGCTTGATACGTCTCCAACGTATCTATAATTTTTGATTGTTCCATGCTATTATAGTATCAATCTTGGATGTTTTATATACACTTACAAGAAATTATATATCATTTTGTGGGACTAACCTATTAACTTAGTGCCCAGTGCCAGTTGCTATTTTTTGCCTGTTTTTGGTTTTTCAGAATAACGGTACCAAACGAAGTCCAAATGCCACGAAACTTTTTGGAGATTTTTTTCTGGACATAAGAGACCCTGGAAGCTTTGGGAGGGGATGAGAAGATGGAGCAGTGGCCCACGAGGCACCAGGGCGCGCCCAGGGGGGGTGGGGCGCGCCCTGGTAGCTCGTGGGGCCCACAAGGCTCCGTTTGACCCAATTCCACCTCTATAAATTCTCTAAAATCGGGAAACCAATAGAGGAGTCCATGAAATACTTTTTCAACCGCCGCAAGTTCCTGTTCTCGAGAGATCCCATCTGGAGGCCTTTTCTGGCACTCTGCCGGAGGGGGATTCGACCACGGAGGGCTCTACGTCAACCTTGCTGCCCTTCCGATGATGTGTGAGTAGTTTACCACAGACGTTCGGGTCCATAGTTAGTAGCTAGATGGATTCTTCTCTCTATTTGATCTTCAATACAATGTTCTCCTCGATGTTCTTGGAGTTCTATCCGATGTAATCACTTTTTGCGGTGTGTTTGTTGGGATCCGATGAATTGTGAGTTTATGATCAGATTATCCATGAATATTATTTGTGTTTTCTCTGAACTCTTTTATGCATGATTGTTATAGCTTCGTATTTCTCTCCGATCTATTGATTTGGTTTGGCCAACTAGATTGATTTATCTTGCAATGGGAGAGGTGCTTTGTAATGGGTTCGATCTTGCGGTGCTCAATCCCAGTGACAGTAGGGGACATGACACGTATTGTATCGTTGCTATTAAGGATAAAAAGATGGGGTTTATTCATGCGTGAGTTTACTTTGTCTACATCATGTCATCTTGCTTAAGGCGTTACTCCGTTCTTTATGAACTTAATAATCTAGATGCATGCTGGATAGCGGTCGATGGGTGGAGTAATAGTAGTAGATGCAAGCAGGAGTCGGTCTACTTGTCTCGGACGTGATGCCTATATACATGATCATTGCCTTGGATATCATCATGATTATTTTCTTTTCTATCAATTGCCCAACAGTAATTTGTTTACCCACCGTATGCTATTTTCAAGAGAGAAGTCTCTAGTGAAAACTATGGCCCACGGGTCTACCTTTATCATATATTAAAAATCCTAAAAATACCTTGCTGCAATTTTACTTTATTTATTTTATTTTGTATTTTTGTTCGATCTATCTATCTATCTATCTATCGCCATACAATTTAATCTTGCAAATAACCGCCAATGGATTGACAACCCCTTGTTCGCGTTGGGTGCATGGATTTGTTATTTTGTGTGCAGGTGCTGCTAACGAGTTGTTGCGTGATTCTCCTACTGGATTGATAACCTTGGTTTCATAACTGAGGGAAATACTTATCTCTACTGTACTGCATCATCCCCTCCTCTTCGGGGAAATCCCAACGCAGCTCACAAGTAGCAGCAGTAATCCGGGAAGTCTTCTTGTTTGATCCAACACCAATCTGCTCTCCACTCAACCCACTTGATGTGAAGCTTCCCCTCGATATACTGCTCCTTTATTCTGGACCGAGAGATCCACGTCACGCTGCTAGAAACGGCATCACCCTCAATCCGCGGCGCATAGAAGTGACGGAATAGAGCTACATTTGGAACTACCCCCACAAAATTCTCGCACAGATGGGTGAAGATGGACATGCAGGTGACGGCATTTGGAGCAAAATCTAGAAGCCGAAATCCATATGTCTGCATCACCTCATCGAAGAAATCCGAGGAGGGGGAACCAAACGGCATTAAAAATAATCTGCGAAGAACGGATACTTATCGTCCATGGGCGGGGTATTCCCCGGCAGCACTTCAACACCTTCATGGTCCTCTGTCTTCCTCCCCCACATGTATGAATATCTGCTGGTGAGATCCACAACATTCAGCTTGATGTGGAAGACGGTGTTCTCCCGTCGTATCTTCACCACGGCGGCTCTCTTTCTCTCTGACTCCTCATCCACTGGCTTGCTTGGTTTGTTCGCTCCTTTCTTAGGGGCCATGGTAGATCGGGTTCGGGGTTGGACAGGAGAGGGAGGGGAAGTTGTGTGCATATGGGTGCGGCGGCGCAAGGAAGATGAAGGCAGAGGCAGTTGAGGGGAATGGAACAGAGCAAGTGCGAGGAGTAGTAAATCGAGCACCGCACCCGCAATTGCCTTTTTATGGGGAAGGTGCGGGGGCTGGCTCTTTGCCGCTCAACGTGGCTGCGTTTTTTCAGGCGCACGCTCGCAAGTTGCCGTTTCACTCCACCACTCCCACGTCCCGCATTTAATGCGCCATCGTGGGTGCATAGTAAAAGTAATCGTGGCGACAGTTATCTTCTGCCACACGTGTGTCTGTGCATTGTGATGGGCCTAGCCCAAACGACGCTTCATGCGTGTCCGGACTAGGCCCCGGGGCTCCTGTCGGTGTATTGAAATTAGGGTGTTCAATACCCCTGACTACGCACAGACAGTAGCAGCCTCCTCGCCAGGAAGGGCTTGGCGGAGGATAGACTTGCTCCAAGTACTCAAGACTTGGTAAACAAAGCCGTGGAGAAGACCTCCAGGCAGGTGATCAAGAAGTACTAAAGTGTACTGAAGATCAAGAGTCCAGTTTCCTGCAGGTCCCAGGCCGCCAAGATCAGGACCGGAAAGCTTCGAGCCAGCAAGCTCCCTCCACCGCTCCACTGTGGTGACCTGTCAGAGTCTTGCCGACAGATGGCGGACGCACAGGCAGTTAGGTGAAGCTTGTCGGGGCACGTGGCAGCCCGCCGCCTGAAAATTAGCTTTATTGACACCCATCCAAGTGGCGTGTCATGATAAAAAGAGGTAGCTGGGCTGACGGTACAGGTGGAGCAATGCTCCCTTGCCGGCATTCATCTCCAGCATGACACCTAACGGCGCAATAAATGCTTTTGTCCTACACCGTCAGGGTTAGGTATGGTAGCATTGTAGCCACTATTCACCATATATAATTACTATTTTTCCACTGTGGTAGCCCCTTTCGTCCATAAAAGGAGGCCCATGGCAACCTTTACAAGGGTCGGACCCCTGCTCAATTACGCGTAGAAGCTGCACCTCCCGAGCACTTTGCCGGCAAGGTTGCGGTCTTGTAATTGTAGGGCTCCAAAACAATCATCAATCCACCATAGCAGGAGTAGGGTTTTACGCTTCACAGTGGCCTGAACCTGGGTAAATGCTTGTGTGATCATGGTTGTTGCTGCACTTTGCATGTGGTGAGCCCATAGCCGAACGTAGAAGGGGCGATGGCCCCATAGATTGTCGTACATCGACTGAGTGAATACTATGTTATCTTGTGTGTCAACATGCATTAAAATGGTTGTGATGTAGTATGTTAGGATGGTATCCTCCTCTAAAGAATTCAAGTGGCTTGACTTGGCACATGTTCACGCATGTAGTTGATTCAATACCAATGCAGCCTTTATGATATTTATATTCAGAGTGTTTGTATCCTACTCATGCTCATGTTCAATGTTAATTATTCGCAATGCATGATTATCACCGTTGTCGCTCTCTAGTTGGTCGCTTCTTAATCTATTTGCTAGCATTCGCCTGTACTAAGCGGGAATACTGCTTGTGCATCCAAATTCAAGAAAACAAAAGTTGTGCCAAAAGAGTCCACCATATCTACCTATATACGGCATTACCCTGCCATTCCAAGTAAATTTGCATGTGCCAACTCTAATCCTTCAAATAAACATTTGTTTTGTAACAGGGATGCCCAGTCCTGCTTTACAAAATAAATAAACCAAACTCTCCCTGGACAGTTGATTGTTGGAGGGCACCCGCGGATTCGGCTAGCCATGGATTGTGTCTGTATGGTTGTGAGGGAGTAAAACCCTTTTATTTTGGGAACCGCCATTAACGTGTTTAGCATGGAAGATATTGAAATCCTTTGTCGTGACGTTGACAGGAAAATCACACCACTCAAAATGTATTCATCTCTGTTTTAGCTCTGAGCTCTGGCACCACTAAAAATCTCTGCTTCCCTCTGCGAAGGGCCTTTCTATTTACTTTTATTGTGGAGTCATCACCTTATCATTCAAGCACCAACCCTGAGAGCACAATTGTCATTCTTAGTTTAACATGCATTGAGTCTAGTTAATGTTGAATGTGAGCATGACTGGATCTCTTCTACCCTGAATTACAATGTTTAGTCACTGCTTGAAGTTCGGAGGTGCTCTGCATTTATATTTTGCGGTCTCAGAAAGGGCTAGCGAGATCCATTCCATCATATCATGATTGTTTTGACAAAGTGTTGGCATTTGAGATATATTATTATTGCTCGCTAGTTGATTATGCCATTGATATGAGTAAATGTGAGTTCTAAGTGTTATCATTCACATGGTTAGTTCATGATCTTCGCTGAAAACTTGAGGACAAGCAATGACTTAAGCTTGGGGGAGTTGATATGTCTCCAACGTTTCCAAACACTTTTGCTCTTGTTTTGGACTCTAATTTGCATGATTTGAATAGAACTAACCCGGACTAACGCTGTTTTCAGCAGAACTACCTTGGTGTTGTTTTTTGTGCAGAAATAAAAGTTCTCCGAATTGGACGAAACTTGGCGGAGATTTTTTATTGAATAAATAAAAAATACTGGAGCAAACACCTACCAGAGGGGGGCCACCAGCTGCCCACAAGGCAGGGGGCGCGCCTACCCCCCAGGGCGTGCCGTAATGCCTTGTGGGGCCCACCGACCTCCGTCTGACCTAATTCCAACTCCATAAGTACCGTCTTCCCAAGAAAAAAAACAAGAGAAGAATTTTCATCGTGTTTCATGATATTGAGCCGCCACCACCTCCTGTTCTTCCTCGGGAGGCCTGATCTGGAGTCCGTTCGGGGCTCCGGAGGGGGCAATTCGTCGCCATCGTCATCATCAACCCTTCTTCATCAACAACCTCATGATGCTCACCACCGGGAGTGAGTAATTCCATCATAGGCATACTGGAGGTAGATGGAGATGGATGAGATTGATCATGTAATCGAGTCAATTTGTTAGGGCTTGATCCCTACTATCCACTATGTTCTGAGATTGATGTTGCTATGACTTTGCCATGCTTAATGCTTGTCACTTGGGCCCGAGTGTCATGATTTTAGATCTGAACCCTTTATGATTTCATGAATATATTTGAGTTCTTGATCCTATCTGCAAGTTATATGCACCTGTTATTATTCTGAACCGCAGACCCCAAGGTGACAATAATTGGGATACTCTCCGGGGATGACTGTAATTTGAGGAGTTCGTGTATTCACTAAGTGTTAATGCTTTGTTCCGGTTCTCTATTAAAAGGAGCGCCTTAATTACCCTTAGATTTCCATTAGGACCCCGCTGCCACAGGAGGGTAGGACAAAAGATGTCATGCAAGTTCTTATTATAAGCATGTATGACTATATACAGAATACATGCCTACATTTAATTGATGAATTGGAGCTATTGTGTATCGCTCTAGGGTGTGACTGTTACATGATTGATGTCATCCATAATATCCATCGCTACTCCATGCATATGCTATGCTCATATTGTCTTTGCTAAGTTACTACTGTTGTTGCTACTGTTCCAACTACTACAAAACTGCTACTGTCACTATTACTGTTACTATTGCTATTGTTACCGCAACTATCAAAACTATCATATTACTGTGATACTAATATTTTGCGGCAGAGAATTTGTTTCACAGGTGTGGTTGAATTGACAAGTCAACTGCTAAGGCTTATAAATATTCTTTGGCTCCCCTTGTGTCGAATCAATAAATTTGGGTGAAATACTACCCTCGAAGACTGTTGTGATCCCCTATACTTGTGGGTCATCAGTGCCCCCAAAGACTAAAGGGCGGCGAAGCCCTAGATCACATCTACCGCCGTGTAAACCCTAGACCTCTACTTCCTATATAAAGGGGGGGGTCTAGGGTCCTCTCTCCCATCTGTCATTAGATAGGCAAACTCTCGGTAGCAATCTCATACACCATTGTAACCCCTTGCACGAGGTATTCCTCCACCATGAATCAACAAAACTAGCAGGACGTAGGGTATTACTCTCCGGAGGCCCGAAGCAGGATAAACCCCTTGTGCAACCTCCGATCCAGGACATCCAGCTGCTCTTGGACCCCTACAGAGGGATCTGACGGTATTTTGCACCGTTAATGGTCTTGCCTCCTGGCATCTTGACTGAGTTATGTATGAGTCTTTGTTGGCCTGCGAGTAGGTATCCTTATCGAGATGTTTTACACAATGGTGAGATAATCATTCTCGTCATCTCCTTCACATGGAATGGCTTCTAGCTAGTTCATAGATTGGATGTCTCAGTAAATGTTATTGATTTATCTACATACCGATTGACGGTATCCTGGACTAGGGGGTACCAACCTAGACGGCCCATAGTCCTCTGGTTGGGCCCAAAGGGCCTGTTCTCATCCAGATGGACTCCGAAAGCTATGACATGATCAAGATTTGCATCTGCCAAAGACTTGGAGTATACCCCAAGACATCTCCTGCCGCCTCCATGTGTGACGGGGATATTACCCTACGATATGACCCGGCAAACAGTACTGACCCGGCAGACATGCTGACCCGGCAAACAGTACTAACCCGGCAAACAGTACTGACCCGGTTACAAATCTAACCCGGCTGACTATTGTAACCCGGCTGCTACAGTGTCAGGATGTTAACCCGGCTGCTACAGTGCCAGGGGGATAACCCGGCTGCTACAGTGCCAGGATGATAACCCGGCAAACAGTGTTATCAGGTGAACAGTGTTAACAGACAGTCCCGGAGACGAGTCTCTGAAGATAAGCCCTGGCTGTAAGCCGCCCGGGATTGGAAGAAGCCCAGGACTCGGAAGCCCATGAAGAGAAGCCCGCGATGGGAAGTCATCAATCCGACTTAGACTCTACATGTAAACCGCCCCTTCAGCCTTTATAAGGAGGGGCGGGTCACCCCAAGAGGGTCAGGTTAGACGTCTCGATACAGGTCAGACAGACAGGTCATCCAAGATAGTCAGATTAGAGGGTCTCGAGATTAGAGGTAGCGATTCCGCACCCTTGTAACCGAGATCGTCGTCATCATCAATATAGACACAAAGCAGGACGTAGGCTTTTACCTCCATCGGAGGGGCCGAACCTGGGTAAAAACTCCGCGTCTCTCGTCCCGCTCAACCCCTCTCAAGCTACCAGTTAGATGCGTTGGCCTCACGACCAAGTCCTTAAGCTAGGACATCTTGCCGTGACAAATCCACGACAGTTGGCGCCCACCGTGGGGCCAGACGCACGGTGGTGTTATGATCTTGAAGGGAATTTCCAGGAATCGAGAAGTTCATCGCGAAAGGATCTACATCAACAACGACGGCGACTTGCCATACCAACCCCGTAAGGCAATTTCCACGTCGAGCTGGCCACATCTATACAGTACCACGGGTGGTCAAACCAACCCATCGATGGAATCCATCAAAAGGAGTACAATGCATGGGAGACAACACAAAATCAATACGGACTACCACGGCTCCGCTCGCTTTCGCCAAGCCGGCCACGATCTGGGCACGGATTCGCCTCGTTCTGCAAACCACAACCGCATCTGAGCCGGGCTTGCACCCCTGCCGCGCTACGACCCCCGCGCGGGTATCCCTGGTGCCGCGTCTACCATGCCCCGCCTCGCCGGGCTGCGCCGGCCACCGGCTCAGTTCACTTCGCCACGTTTGCTGCTGTCGCTGCACCCAAGTTGGCTTCACCCGCATCGTCGCGGCTCGAGAATTTCTTTTGGTCGCCGTCTTCTCGAGCAAAGCCGCCGAAAGTTCGGCCTGGCATCCATCCAACACGGAGGAACCAGCCAGAGATCCATCCTTCACAAAGCCTCCATCAGTAGCGCCTTGCCTACGGCCTTGCCTTCGAGCCGTCGCCTCACTTACATGGGAAAGACAGAGACGGGATGTATGCAACGAAGATTCCTCACGTGAGTTTGCCAAAACGCGCTAGCTCACGTCCTAACCGGAAACAGAACTGGCCACGACCCGGATTTTCCTCGCTCCGCCTCTGCTTCCAACCCGCCGCCGCCGCAGCGCCTCACCAACGTCGCCTTCGAGTCGCGGCCCTGCCGCCTCAACCTCCGCGCTGAGCCGCCGCTCCGGCCACGGCCGTGACCTCAACCGCCGGCCGTCTCAACGCTTTCGAGTCGCCTCTGTCGAGTCGCGGCCCTGCCGCCTCAACCTCCTCGCTGAGCCGCCGCTCCGGCCACGGCCGTGACCTCAACCGCCGGCCGTCTCAACGCTTTCGAGTCGCCTCTGTCGAGTCGCGGCCCTGCCGCCTCAACCTCCGCGCTGAGCCGCCGCTCCGGCCACGGCCGTGACCTCAAACCGCCGGCCGTCTCAACGCTTTCGAGTCGCCTCTGTCGAGTCGCGGCCCTGCCGCCTCAACCTCCGCGCTGAGCCGCCGCTCCGGCCACAGCCGTGACCTCAAACCGCCGGCCGTCTCAACGCCTCCGAGTCGCCTCTGCCGAGTCGCGGCCGTGCCGCCTCACCCACCGTCGCTGACCTCGAGTCCCTTCCGAGCTCGCCGCATCCGCCGGTCTTTGTCAATCGCCGCACCAGCCGGCCGCCCCTCGCTGGACCTCCTCGACGCGGCTTTCAACGCACCCTTCTGGCCCTCGCGAGCCGCCGGTCCTGCGCTGGCCGGCTCAACCTCCGCTGCTGCTGGTCGTGGCCGTGGGGTCGCCGCTTTAAAGCCGCCCTTGTCGAGGTGACTCGCCTCCACCACAAGCCGCCTCGCTGGTTTACCTCGCCGTGAGCCGCCTCCAGCCTAGCCTCTCACCGAGCCGCCTCGCTGGTTTTTCTCGGGACGTCGCTCGCCTCTGCTTCACCAACAGCCGCGCCGAGCCGCCGCCGTTGTGACTCGCCTCGCCTCCGGCCTCCCCAGTTGCGGCCGCCACCGAGCCGCCTCCGCCACTCTGGCCGCGGCCACCGGTTCCACTACCGAGGCCCCGCCTCAAGTCGCCGTCGCCTTGCGGGCCCCCCTCTGCCGCAGCTCGCCTCGCGGGCCCCGTTTCTGCCACGAGCCGCATCCGAGGCCCGCCTCGCCTTCACGGCCGCGCCTCGCGCCTCTGCCGTGGCCGCGCCAAGCCGCCGTTGTCGCGCACCTCCAAGCCGCCGCCCCCCCACAGTCGTCTTCGCCGTCGCGCTACCGCTGCCGTGGCTCGCCTCTGCCGCGGCCCACCTCGCGCCACCTCGCCTCCACCCGAGCCACCGCTGTGGTTCGCCTCTGCCGCGGCCCCCGACTCACCTCTGCTTCTCCAAGTCGCCTGCGCCATTTTCATCTGGCCGCCCCTGCCGCCGCGCTTTGAGCCGGCCCAGCCACTGCGGCCAGGCGCCTGAAGAAAAAAAAAAGAGAGACTTAAGATGCAAAAAAAAAAAAGAGGGTCAAAATTGACCAGTGTACATATGGCAATTATTGCGAGCCGCCGCGGTCTCCGTTTCTGCTGTGGCCCTGCGCCAAGTTGCTCCTACAACCGCCTTGTTTCTGCCAGCGCCGTGCCTACAAGTCGCCACCTTGGCCTTGTTCGGAGCCGCTGGTCTCGCTACGCCTCATTAAAACACCCTCCGCTTCGCTGCTTCGTCTGCTGCAAGCTGCCTTGTTTCTGCCGGAGAGTGCCTAAATCGCCTGAAATTACTGGAGCATATTCACAGAACGGACCATCTGTCGTCCGGACGAATCAGGTGAAATCTGTCCATTCAATTTTTATTGATACACTTATTATTCTTTCGAGAACAGTTACTCTCGTCTGCGATGTCATTATGCAGGACTGCCAAGGTGTCCGTCGTACTGCGGGTGCAAAGTTCACATCAGCATCCGCCCGTACGAGTTGTCCAACGGACGCACGGAAACCACCTGTGGTCCGACCTACATCAACCCGCGGGCGATTCATACGTCCACGCCGGCTTACAAACGCCGTGGCCGTCTCTCGCGACCGCACCGGCTTACAACGCCGCGGCCGTCTCTCGCGACCGCACCGGCTTACAACGCCGCGGCCGTCTCTTACGACTGTACCGGCTTACAACGTCGTGGCCGTCTCCCGTGACCGCGCCGTCTTCAAACGTCGCGGCTGACTTCTATGACTACATCAACAAGCCAGACGCCGCCCGCGGTCATACACTACATCAACATATCGGTGCGGTGCTCGCCTGTACGAGCCGCCCAACGGACGAGCGCAAGCCGCCGCCCACAATCTGATCTACATCAGCATATCGGTGCAGTGTTCGTCTATACGAGCCGCCCAAATGACAGGCGCACAAGTCACCGCTATTACAGTTTGGTTAACTTCAACAACCAGCCGGGACGAACCATCGACCGGATTATTGAAACAATTCATGCGGGATCATCTATAACCTGCCACGGCCAACCTCAACCTTCAGTGGAGATTCTCAAGTCACCTCTTTGAGTTGACTCAAGACTCAGGGGCTACAGACATAGCTCGACACACTTGGCCATTTTCAACGAGAGCCCCAGATCATGGAAAGGAAGTTAACCCGATATCGGGGGATACTACATTATTGGCGGAAGGATTACAAGTTACCCAAGAAGACGAGTCGCCATGATGCACCGTTCAGCTTGGGGGCTTCTGCTGTTTCTTCATACAAGATGGCGGCTTACAAGATACTGCAAAAAGTTGATTCCGTCAACAAGGTCATTTGGGGGCTTCTAACCCGCCGGGTTAAGCTTCAACCCTCCTGATCGGCTCTTCAGCTAAAATAGCACCATCATATGGCGGCTTACAAGACGGCGGCTTACAAGATAGCGCGCCAGTTGATATCATCGACAAAACTATTTGGGGGCTTTCAACCCACCGGGTTAAGCTTCAACCCTCTCGGTCAGGCTCTTCAGCCACTGTAAGGCGGGTCGTGGACCCAAGCGTTGACTACGTCAACAAAGATCATTAGGGGTGCAGCGAGTTATGAACTTACCCTCTTTTTGATCTGCAAGACCGGGTTATACCTGCCTGTAAGTAGCTGCGCTTTGTCAGGGGTGCAGCGAGTTCTAAAACTCACCCTCTGCAAAGGCCTCTTACAGCGGCGAGGCAAACCCTTACATCTGCAAGGCCGGGTTATACCTGCCTGTAAGTAGCTGCGCTTTGTCAGGGGTGCAGCGAGTTCTAAAACTCACCCTCTGCAAAGGCCTCTTACAGCGGCGAGGCAAACCCTTACATCTGCAAGGCTGGGTTATACCTGCCTGTAAGTAGCTGCGCTTTGTCAGGGGTGCAGCGAGTTCTAAAACTCACCCTCTGCAAAGGCCTCTTACAGCGGCGAGGCAAACCCTTACATCCGCAATTCCGAGTTATACCTGCCTGTAAGTTGTTGCCGCTTTGTCAGGGGTGCAGCGAGTTCTAAAACTTACCCCCTACAAGGGCCTCTTACAGCGGCGAGGCAAACTCTCCCATCTGCTGCGCACTCTCCGCTAAGTGACCTGTCGTACCCTGGAGGTTCAAACGATGGATTTATGTCATGTGAGAAGTAGCTTCTGGACTCTAAGGGTATTCACCCCCTGCTGCGTCTTTTTCTGGTTCGCTACGCTCTTGTCAGTTATTAAGAGTTCAAAGTAGTGAGACTACCCAGAAGAGCCGGCTTATGCGTTTGGAAAGAAAGGCAAGGCTATGAGATTTCACGTCTCCGGGTTAGGCTTTTTCAAGCCGCCCTTACAACAATGCAGAATATACTCTGTTTTGTTTATTTTTGCAGGTCTTGTCTCCTAAGATAAGCCGCCAGAACAAATAGATCTTTAATAGCCAACATGGCTGGATTTTCATTATGGATTTCTCAAACATATATTCGCCGGGTTGCACCGCAACCACGAGCAGGGATTTCATATCAAAGACAGGAATTATTCCAGGATATTCATTCCGGGTTATATTACAACCACGGTAAAGGATTCGTTCAACAAGTTATGATGAGTCAAATTATTCTCACACAGTCCCGAGTCGCAGCAGGCAGACGACCCGGCACTTGGGGGCTAATGCAAGCTGGATTTCAAATCATTACATTGTCAACAAGACCCTGTTATCTCAAGAAGATGAGCCGGCCTTTCTATATTTTTCTAAGTCCCAGCCCAGTACTTCTTACTGACCCGTCACTTGGGGGCTACACTACTCAGATCAGAATTGTTAAAGTCCCAAGTCGCCGCAGGCGTGCGACCTGGCACTTGGGGGCTACAGTATTCAGTTGTTCAAACAGATTATAAGGTACAAATTGAAGACCCGGCGCATCACATATTGATGAGTCAGCCCTTGGGGGCTACACCAGCTGAAGCTTTATAAGGTATAAGACAGTTACAAGTCCCAGGCTGCTGCAGGCAAGACAACCTGGTACTTGGGGGCTGCACAGTCAAAGATATGATTGCAAAGCACCAAGTCATCATGGATAACTTGGAGCTTGGGGGCTACAGGTAATATGGATATATCAAAAAGTTGAAAAGAGTTATCAAAGTCAGCTGGAGTCTGGTTATCTGACCCGGCATCACCAACATTACATGACCCGGCGATTCAAAGATTATAACCCGGCGGTGATAACCCGCCGAGAGTATTGGAGGCCGACTCAAGGGCATATGGGTATTGTATTCCCAATATTTTATTTCAAAGGACATATACCTGCAAGACGATGGAGCATACCATGAATAAATTCAAGCTAACCTGGGGGCTAATGACGGGGATATTACCCCACGATATGACCCGGCAAACAGTACTGACCCGGCAGACATGCTGACCCGGCAAACAGTACTAACCCGGCAAACAGTACTGACCCGGTTACAGTTCTAACCCGGCTGACTATTGTAACCCGGCTGCTACAGTGCCAGGATGTTAACCCGGCTGCTACAGTGCCAGGGGGATAACCCGGCTGCTACAGTGCCAGGATGATAACCCGGCAAACAGTGTTATCAGGTGAACAGTGTTAACAGACAGTCCCGGAGACGAGTCTCTGAAGATAAGCCCTGGCTGTAAGCCGCCCGGGATTGGAAGAAGCCCAGGACTCGGAAGCTCATGAAGAGAAGCCCGCGATGGGAAGTCATCAATCCGACTTAGACTCTACATGTAAACCGCCCCTTCAGCCTTTATAAGGAGGGGCGGGTCACCCCAAGAGGGTCAGGTTAGACGTCTCGATACAGGTCAGACAGACAGGTCATCCAAGATAGTCAGATTAGAGGGTCTCGAGATTAGAGGTAGCGATTCCGCACCCTTGTAACCGAGATCGTCGTCATCATCAATATAGACACAAAGCAGGACGTAGGCTTTTACCTCCATCGGAGGGGCCGAACCTGGGTAAAAACTCCGCGTCTCTCGTCCCGCTCAACCCCTCTCAAGCTACCAGTTAGATGCGTTGGCCTCACGACCAAGTCCTTAAGCTAGGACATCTTGCCGTGACAAATCCACGACAATGTGCATCCTTAGATACTGCCTATGTAACCCTAGATGCCCCTGCCTGGCGTATATATAAGCCAGAGGGTTTAGCCTGTAATGGACAAAGAATCACAATTACCATCCACCTAGCTCTAGGGTTAGGCTTCTCCTGACGATCTCGAGGTAGATCAAGCTTGTACTCGATACTTCATCATCAATATAAACAAGAGCAGGACGTAGGGTTTTACTTCCATAGAGAGGGCCCGACCTGGGTAAACATCGTCTCCTTTGTTCCTGTTACCATTGATCCGAGATCTACAGCTCGGGACCCCCTACCCTGAGGTCAGCCGGTTTTTACACCGACACTGGTGCTTTCATTAAGAGTTCTGCTGTGAGATCAGAAAAGGATCGATGGCTCACCTGCAGATCAACTGCGGCTCCGGCTATGGGGACATCTTCATCCCTGGCCAGCTATTCATTTTCGGCAGCATGGTCTTTTGCGCTAACTCTTCGGGCCATCTAGCTTCCGTCGAGAATTACGCTCCAGATCACGTCGTAACTTTCGGAGGCTTGGAGTACACCGCGGATTCCCGCGGAGAGCTCGTCCTTACCGGTTGGACGCCAAGCCGGATTGAGGGCTTAGCGGACATCGGGGGACTTGGCTCCGGAACCAATCTCCTTCGAGGATGTTGGATCAAACCCCTTGCCTCTACAGGGCCCTGCGAAGGAATCGACTACCCCCACCGCAGACAGCCTCGTCCTGGCATCAAGCCACGACGCCGCTCCGGACGCCACCTCGGATACTACGTCGGATCTAGAGCCGGCTCGAGTGATGGATCCGGGATCAACCCCCGCCCCGCAAGAGGCCAATGACACATCAGGCGATCTTCCAGTCGTGCTTCAAGTTAGCCCGGCTTACAGCCAGGCCATGGATCCCGAAGAACTATCTCACTTAAACGAGATGCTGGATCGCATCCAAAGCTTATCAATCTCAAATAGCCAGACTTCGGTCTACGACAAGATCGGACTTAAAGCCAACGATCGGGAAATTTATATCCCACCCACCACCCATCTAGTCGCCACGGTCGATGACTTAATCGACGTGTTAGACTATGATGAAGCCACCGACACGGATGAAGATGTCGACGGCCACACAGAAACCACCACGCCGCTGGTCAACACCGGCAAGTGGACTGCAACCTCCGCTTATGATGTGTACATGGTGGATACTCCGAAACCTCCATCAAGACATCGGCGAAGGCGCGGACGAGGCGCCAATGGGGACCCCAGCGAGCACGACACCGCTGCCACCAACACTGGTGCTGTGGCTGATGCTACTTGTAGACTGCGTTGGTATTTCCCCTAAGAGGAGAGGATGATGCAGTATAGTAGAGATATGTATTTCCCTCAGTTAAGAACCAAGGTTATCAATCCAGTTGGAGAACCAAGCAAAATTCCGTTAAGCGCACCTGCACACACAAAAGCAATCACTTGCACCCAACGCAAATAAGAGGGTTGTCAATCCTCTTAGCGGTTATTTTCAAGGATTAAATCTTATAGAGATAAATAGATAAACTAAAATACTAAATAAAATAAAAGTAAATAAATTGCTGCAAGGTATTTTTAGGTTTTTTATATATGATAAAGTAGACCCGGGGGCCATAGTTTTCACTAGAGGCTTCTCTCTCGAACACATAGCATACGATGGGTAGACAAATTACTGTTGGGCAATTGATAGAAAAGTAAATAATTATGACGGATTCATGGCAATGATCATGTATATAGGCATCACGTCCGAGACAAGTAGACCGACTCCTGCCTGCATCTACTACTATTACTCCACTGTAGCATCCCCAGATTACTAAACCCTGGTTATGCTAATCAGTCATGCCAAGTCATCATTATTATGCCCTAAGAAAAGCAATTAAGAAATATTCCAACTTCAAATTCAAATTTAAAATAAAGACAAAATTAAAAGATATCCAAACAGTAGAACAAAAGTGTTCATAATATTGCAAATATTCCCAAAGCAATTATAAAATTAAATCCAACATTATTTAAATTCCAAATTTGACCCTAGCAACCAAAACAGTACCCAAAACAGCCTTATTAAATCCATTTCCATTTATGAAAAATTCAAATGAATTCATTTAAGTCCCAAACTTTTTGTGGCAGTGCTAGGCATTACCTAGTATTTATTTTGGCAAGATATGCAATTTACAAAAGTCATTTGCTAGCTAAAAGAAAGTGCAACAGAAAAGAATAAAAGAAAACAGAAAAATAAAAAGAAAAAGGCCTAAAGACTACTGTGCAAATGGGCCTAAGTAAAACAGTGCCCGCGGCCCAGCCCATCCCGGCCTGTCTCCCTCCTCTCCCTCTCTCTCTCTCGCGCGTGTCAGCCGCGCCATGGCTGCAGCTCGCCGCTCCGGCCATTCCTCGACACCGCGACGCCACAGGGCTCGGGGAGGATAAGGCCGAGGCCATACCTCCCCCCTGGACGCCTCATCCACTCCCCTTTCCTTCTCCTCGCTCCGCGCGTTATCCCCCTTCCTCCCCAGTACGTCGCCGTCGCCACCGTTCGTCTCCGCCGTGGCCAATGTCGTTCCCGCCTTCCTCCTCCGTGTCTGGAGACCTCGCCATGCTCGACCTCGTCACCTACGGCAAGCCACTGCAGCTGGGGAGCGCTACAGGCCGCAGATCGAGCCGCTCTCTTATTCTCGGTCTCCGGCGATCTCCGGCGAGTTCTGCTGCTACTAAGCACCCCGAGGGCCACCATGAGCCGTGCCATAAGCCCCTGCCCCCTCCTTCCTCTAGTCCATTCCCTCGCACTGTAGTTAGCCGTGCGTGACGCGCCGCCATTGGCCGAGCTCAGCAACGCTGTGTAGCTCGCCGCCGTCCCTCCCGTCATTGTCGTGGCCGTCCGAGCACGCCATTGAGCTCGGGGCATCCCAGAAGTGCGGCCTAGCCCTTTAAACCGCCCCTGCGCGCACTAGTTGGCCGTTTTCACGAAGTGCCCGAGAGCGCCGCCACCAGCCGTCGTCGTCACGCTCCGCTCCGGTCACCCCAGCTCGCGAGACCACCGCAGTTCGACGCGGCATGCTTCACTCATTCGAATGTGGGTCACGGCGTCCGTTTTGACCCACCATAGACAGACCCCGCAGCTCGCCGGCAAATTGCGGAAAGGTGAGAGTGTGTATATTCCATGGAGTCACATTAGTCATAAAGAACTCACATACTTATTGCGAAAGTTTATTAGCCCTCAAAACAAAGTACTACTACGCATGCCCCTAGGGGGATAGATTGGTAGGACAAGTCCATCACTCGTCCCCGACCGCCACTCATAAGGTAGACAATCAATAATAAATCACGCTCCAACTTCTTAGCATAACGACAGATCATACGTGCATGCTTTGGGAATCACAAACCTTAACACCAATATTCTTACTAAACCACAATTATCTACTAGTACCTCCCACATATTACCATCTTAATATCGCAAAACTATTGCAAGGAATCAAACTTATCATATTCAGTGATCTACATGAAAGTTTTTTTTTATCCCTCTTGAATACCTATCATATCAGGACCAAATTCATAACCCGTGCATATTACCATTGTTATTCATTAGACTCTCAAAAAGATATAAGTGAAGCATGAGAGTGCAACAATTTCTTTAAAATATAACCACCGCCGTGCTCTAAAAGATGTAAGTGAAGCACTAGAGCAACTGCCTAACTCAAAAGATATAAGTGAAGCACAAAGAGTATTCTAACAAATCACGAATAATGTGTGTCCCTATCAAAAAGGTGTGTTCAGCAAAGATGATTGTGACAAACTAAAAATAAAGCAAAAGCAAACAAACTATATCACAAGACGCTCCAAGTAAAACACATATCATGTGATGAATAAAAATATAGCTCCAAGTGAGTTAACGATAGATTGTAGACGAAAGAGGGGATGCCTTCTGGGGCATCCCCAAGCTTAGACGCTTGAGTCTTCCTTGAATATTACCTTGGGGTGCCTTGGGCATCCCCAAGCTTAGGCTCTTGCCGCTCCTTATTCCTTTATCCATAGTAGTCTCACCCAAAACTTGAAAACTTCAGCACACAAAACTCAACAGAAACCTCGTGAGATCCGTTAGTATAACAAACAAATCTTAAACTTTAGGTACTGTTGTAAATTGATTCATATTTAATTGGCATAATGCTACTGTACTCCAACTTCTCCATGACTCATATCGCCCGATACGATCCATAGATTCATCAAAATAAGCAAACTACGCAACAAAAACAGAATCTGTCTAAAACAGAACGGTCTGTAAAGATCTATTTAAAAGCCATACTTCTCTAACTCCAAAAATTCTGAAAAATTAGGAATACGTAACCAATTTATATACCAATACTGTGTCAAAATTTCAGATTTTTCTGACGCTCCAGTACAGAGTTAAAATTCCAGCACTGGACCCAAAACTTTCTGTTTTCCAAAACAGCATCAATTATACTATCATCAACATCATCCCAAAGGCGTTACTTGGCACAAACACTAATTAAAAGATAAGAACATAATCATAATAGAGGCTAAAATTTTGTAAACACTCAAAAACAGAAAGTAAAAACAAAAATTTATTTTATTCATTGGGTTGCCTCCCAACAAGCGCTATTGTTTTATGCCCCTAGCTAGGCATAATGCATAGTTTCAAGTGTTGTCATCCTTGGTTTCCAACTCCTCAATTACACATCCATTTTTTCTAGTAGATTTAACGTAGGAGTTTCTCATCATCACACTTCTAGGCACAAAATCAAGAATTTTGCTTTTATGGATGTGTTCCTTTATTACATCAGTGAAATTGGGGTGCACGCTAATCATTTTAAGATCCTCGCTCCCTTTACTAGAAGTAACACCCTTAACCTTAGGAACATATATAAACTTGTAATTTTTATTAGGAGGGGTCCTATCAACATTTTTAACGGAGGAAAAAGTGGAACCTAAGTTATTGATAATCTCTTCTAGTTTGTCAATTCTAGCGGGGCTTTGTTCTATCCTTTCGTTAATTATCGGTTCCTTTTCCTTTAAAGTTTTCAAAGCAATTCCCACCTTAGAACCAAATTGAGTAATATGATTATGGACCTTTTTATCTAAATTTTCAAGATTTTCAATGGTAGGCATCTTATTTTCAATAACTTCTAACATTTGAATAACATGTTCCAAAGTCAATGTCGTTTCATTAATAATGATAGGGAGTGAGCCCACTAAATTTCCCATAGCATTGAAAGCATCCGAAGTGGGACACATCAAGAAATTCCCTCCGGTAATAGTGTCAAGCACAAATCTATGCCAAGTAGTAATTCCTACATAAAAATTTCGAAGAAGAACGATAGTGGATTGCTTACGAATTGATCTATTTTGAGCATCGCAAATCCTATACCAAGCATCTTTTAAATTTTCTCCTCCCCTTTGTTTAAAATGAAGCACTTCATTTTCCGGGGTAATAGTAACAAGCAAAGAACTAGCCATAATGGTGAAGCAAACAAGCAAATAAAAATATTTTTGTGTTTTTGTCAAAAAAAATTAGAAGTGGGGGAGATGAAAACGAGAGGCAAATGCTAATAAAATAAATGCAAGTGGATGATAGTTTGTGCGAAGGTACTTGGTAATTTTGATGAATTCTCCCCGACAACGGCGCCAGAAATTCTTCCTGCTACTTGTAGACTGCGTTGGTATTTCCCCGAAGAGGAGAGGATGATGCAGCATAGTAGAAATAAGTATTTCCCTCAGTTAAGAACCAAGGTTATCAATCCAGTAGGAGAACCAAGAAAAATTCCATTAAGCGCACCTGCACACACAAAAGCAAACACTTGCACCCAACACAAATAAGAGGGTTGTCAATCCTCTTAGCGGTTATTTGCAAGGATTAAATCTTAGAGATAAATAGATAAACTAAAATACTAAATAAAATAAAAGTAAACAAATTGCAGCAAGGTATTTTTAGGTTTTTTTATATATGATAAAGTAGACCCGGGGGCCATAGTTTTCACTAGAGGCTTCTCTCTCGAACACATAGCATACGGTGGGTAGACAAATTACTGTTGGGCAATTGATAGAAAAGCAAATAATTATGATGGATTCATGGCAATGATCATGTATATATGCATCACGTCCAAGACAAGTAGACCGACTCCTGCCTACATCTACTACTATTACTCCACCCATCGACCGTTTTCCAGCTTGCATCTAGGGTATTAAGTATGAAATAGAGTAACGCCTTAAGCAAGATGATATGATGTAGACAAAGTAAACTCAAGCAATATGATTAAACCCCATCCTTTTATCCTTAATGGCAACAATACAAATATGTGTCATGTCCCCTTCTGTCACTGGGATTGAGCACCGCAAGATTGAACCAATCACAAAGCACCTCTCCCATTGCAAGACAAATCAATCTAGTAGGCCAAACCAAATTGATAGATCGAAGAGAAATACAAAGCTATAATAATCATGCATAAAAGAGTTCAGAGAAGACTCAAATATTTCTCATGAATAATCTGATCATAAACTCACAATTCATCGGATCCCAACAAAGACACCGCAAAAGAAGATTACATCGGATAGAACTCCAAGAACATCGAGGAGAACATGGTATTGCAGATCAAAGAGAGAGAAGAAGCCATCTAGCTACTAGCTATGGACCCGTAGGTCTGTGGTAAACTACTCACACATCATTGGAAGGGCAGCAAGGTTGATGAAGAAGCCCTCCGTGATCGATTCCCCCTCCGGCAGAGTACCGGAAAAGGCCTCCAGATGGGATCGCGGAAGAACAGAGGCTTGCGGCGGCGGAAAGGTTTTCTCTTCTGTCTCTCTGGTATATTGGGAATATTTGGGAATTTATAGCACTAGAATTAGGTCAGGAGGGGCAACGAGGGGCCCACAAGCCTGGGCGCACCCTCCAGGCTTGCCGCCTCCTCGTGGCTCTTCTAGTCTTCTCCCGAAGCTTCGTGGGTCTCTTCTGGTCCAGAAAAAATTAATCCAAAGTGTTTTTTCTTGTTTGGACACTTTTTGATAATGATTATCTGAAAAGGCAAAAACAAACAGAAAACAACAACTGGCATTGGGCACTGGGTTAATAGGTTTGTCCCAAAAAATGATATATAATGGCATATAATTGCATATAAAACATCCAAGATTGATACTATAATAGCATCGAACAACCAAAAATTATAGATACGTTGGAGACGTATCAGCTGCCGATGCCGATAACCCGGGGGAGGACTCTCAAGCCTCCCCAGGGCGGCCACACAGCCCCGCAGGAATCCCCGAGGACGAGGACCCCGATGACCCCTTTGAAGGGGCGGATCACAATTACTTACCTCGGTCCGAAGAGGACAAGAGCCTGGGCACCGAGGACTTCATAGTCCCCGAAGACCCCTTTGAGCAGGAACGGTTCCGATGACGCCTCGTGGCCACTGCCCAAATCATGAGACGAAAGCAGCAGCAGCTGCAAGCCAATCAAGACATGCTGAATGATAAGTGCGTCAAGATACTCTCGGCCGAACAGGACCTCGAGGAGCGTCTCCGTAGCGCGCCTAAATCCTACCCGTGCAGGCGTCTGCTACCCGAATTCGATGAAGAATTGGCCGACGACGTGCTCTTAACACGCGGACGGGCTGACGAACCTGACCACCCCCCTAGAGGGCGCGACAGGCTAGTGCGGGAAAATTTACACACCCAAACAATGACACGCCATTACGGCAAGGACCCCGTTGAATATCTCGAGCCATATGACACAAGACGCCAGATAGAGGCGAACCGGGCACCTTCTCGGTCCATCTACGGATCAAGAGAACGCACACCTGCCGGGCGCGATGGCTACGTGTAGGATCGAAAGTATGTCTAGAGGGGGGGGGTGATTAGACTACTTGACCAAATAAATTAACCTTTTCCCAGATTTTAGTTGTAGGCAGATTTTAGCAATAGTACATGTCAAGCATCACTCTACACATGCAATTCTAAGAGTATAGTAGCGGAATGTAAGCAATTGCATATGTATGTAGAGAGGGGGTAGGAGATTTCAAACGCAATGAAGACACAGTGGTTTTTGACGTGGTTCCGATAGGTGGTGCTATCGTACGTCCACATTGATGGAGGCTTCAACCCACGAAGGGTAACGGCTGCGCGAGTCCACGGAGGGCTCCAGCCACGAAGGGTCCACGAAGAAGCAACCTTGCCTATTCCACCATGGCTTACGTCCACGAAGGACTAGCCTCACTCGGGGTAGATCTTCACGAAGTAGGCGATCTCCTTGCCCTTACAAACTTCTTGGTTCAACTCCACATCTGGTTGGAGGCTCCCAAGTGACACCTAACCAATCTAGGAGACACCACTCTCCAAAAGGTAATAGACGGTGTGTTGTTGATGAACTCCTTGCTCTTGTGCTTCAAATGATAGTCTCCCCAGCACTCAATCAACTCCTCACAGATTTGGCTATGGTGGAAAAGAGATTTGAGTGGAAAGCAACTTGGGAAAGGCTAGAGATCAAGATTCAAATGGTAGGAATGGAATGGCTTGATCTCAACACATGAATAGGTGGTTCTCTCTCAGAAAATGTATGGTGGAAGTGTAGGCACGTTCTGATGGCTCTCCTTACTGAGAAGGATGGGGTGGAGGGGTATATATAGCCTCCACACAAAATCCAACCGTTACACACTTTTGACCTAACTCGGTGGCACCGAAACGATAATCTCGGTAGCACCGAACTGTGTAAAAGATATGAACTTTAGGAATCTCTGTGGGACCGATATGAACAACTCGGATGGACCGAAGTGCAATGGCTTAGGGCAATCCTCATCTCGGTGGCACCGATTGCATCAACTCGGTAGGACCAAAGTGAAGCAATAAGGCAACAGAGAGTTGGCAAGCCATCTCGGTGAGACCGATTTGCAAACTCGGTGAGACCGAAGTAAATGCAAACGATTACAGAGAGTTGGCAAGCCATCTCAGTGAGACCGATTTGCAAACTCGGTGAGACCGAAGTAAATGCAAATGATTACAGAGAGTTGGCAAGGCCATCTCGGTGAGACTGAGATCCATTTCGGTGGATCCGATTTGTTAGGGTTTGGCAGTGGCTAAGTCTTGGATGAACTCGGTGGGGCCGGATTGGAAATTTCGGTGGGGCCGAGATGGACTTTAGGTTTAGGACATATTTGGGTAGAGAGAGTGGTTGAGGGTTTAGGAATACTGTCACTAAGCACTTGAGCAAAAAGACCATTAAGCAACACCTCATCCCCTTTTAATAGTATTGGCTTTCCTATGGACTCAATGTGATCTTGGATCACTAAACCAAAAATGTAGAGTCTTGATCTTTGCCAATTCTTGTCCTTAGCATTTTGAGGGGTCCACATCTCTAGTCCATGCCATGCCAATCATTGAACATCCTGAAATCTTAATCTTGAATGGACATTAGTTCAATGAGATATATGTTGTTATGAATTACCAAAACCACCAAGGGAGCAAATGTGCTTTCAATCTCCCCCTTTTTGGTAATTGATGACAACATATAGATCAAAGCTTCGACAGATGATTAAGTAAATGAAATACATCGTCGCTTTGAGAAGTATGTGATAAGCAAGAGCTCCCCCTAAATTTGTGCATTATTAAAAATTTGCGTTTGAATGCAAATGCACAATCGATTAGGTTCATGGGTCACTCTCCCGTGTCACATACACCTTGGTGGAGCTCGCAAAATGATATGATTGGAAAGGTAAGCACGCATCACCAACATAAGTAATTGATCATTCAAGATAATGGAAAAGATAAACATGGAATATCACAATAGGCATAATATGATCAATCAACATCGTATCTCACAAACATAAACGACAGAATACTGTAGCAAGCACACACATAACAAAGTATCAACGAACAAGCAAACAAGTAGCAAAAGAAACTCTCGAAGCAAATAAAAAACTCTCTCTCTCGAAGCCTATGATCTATAAAAATTCTCCCCCTTTGGCAACACGTACCAAAAAGTTCAAATAAGTATAGCACTAGTCGACACTCTAGGCACGGTCCTCCGAAGGCGATCTCCTGCTGGCGGCTCCGGTGTGCGTAGACGGCGTTGAGATAAGAGCGTCGGCGAATGCTTCTGCTGATGGCTGCTGGACTGGTGGAGTGGAGACTTGCTGTGGCACTGTGGCTGTGGCGGCTGGTGCAGATACTGTGGTCCGTGGATCCACTACTGGTATCGCAGCTGACCTGGCAGCCCTAGGCACTGACTGAAACTGCTCGGTAGTCGGTCTCTCATCTTCACTGTCATCTGATCTGGCTTGCTTGACAGCATCTACATCTCCTTCCAGCTGTTCCACTGTGGTCTGAATCTCTGTCACTTTGACATCCAAATCATGAAATTTGGTCTCAATGATCCAAATCACTAGCCTGGGTCTGGGTGAGGTTGGCCAGACTTCGCTCAATCCTCAGAGTGGCTTCAAGCAGATATTGCATTTGCTCCTTTGGTGTCTTGAGATTCGCAATTGGAGCATTGGGAGCTGCTGCTTCCTGAGCTCCTTTAGCTTCTTGGGCTTTGCGGATTTCCTCTTGAGCTTGTGCAGAAGTGGGATGCGAAGGATCCATCACTATAACGTTGTCCTCAAAGTCTGGACGGAGTGGCAAATGCTCTCGATCAAGAAGATACGTGCTGGTTCCAACCTTGGAATTGATCAACAACTGAATATGTGGAGCATAACCACACGATCTCTTCTGATCTGCTGCTGTCCTCTTGATAGTCTCAACTATCAGGCTCATCACCTTGAATTTCTGAGGTGTATCAAATAAGTGCAGCAAATTTATGGAGTGGCCACGAATCATCTTGTCATCTCCTGACTTGGGTAGCAGAGTCTACCGCAGTATAGTGTTTGTTGTGGCCAGACCTGGTAGCAAATGCTTCACTGATCCAAGCTTATGAGTCTCAAGATCCTCCTGGGGAATAGTAGTGTACATGTTCTTCATGGAATTGTGATCAAACTTGAGCTTGGCATATACATCATAATCATCATCTTCTTCCTTGGGTGCACCAAGAAGATTTGCCCACTCAGAAATGGTAGATTGGTATCTTATACCCTCAGTCATCCACACTATGCGACCATCTGGATAGAAGTGTGTTGTGGAGTAGAATTGCATGACCATCTCATCGTTCCACTTTGTCAACTTCTGTCCAACGAACTCATCAACACCAGCAATTCTAAAGCTTTCATGAACGTGGGGGAAATAATCTGCATTGGCATCAATATATTTCCAGTCCACCCACCTCATGTCACTGACTATGGGCTTCTTGTCAAGCAAAACTGTCTCATAGAAATCCTGTTGCTCTCGAGTGTGAAAACGATAATCACAAGCAGTCCTTCTTCTGATAGCATAGGGATCTGACAATCTCCATTGACGCAGTCCATTGTCCTTTCACAACATCATGTTCTCAGCTACTGGGTGTGCGTTGTCATGTTCTGGAATCTTTGGCTTCAATTTTCTGAGCACTAGAGGCTCTTCATCAATATTTGATTCAGGCACTGGGGCCTTGTTCTTCTCTGCAGCTGATATGTTTCTGGTTGATCTCTTGGGTGCTGGTGCCTTAGGCTTTGACTTGGGAGGTGCAGCAGTCTTGATTGCATCAGACATGAGCTTCTGTGCTTTTGCAGGGGGTGCAGCAGCTGGCTCTTCCTCCTCCTCTTACTCCTCATCAATCATCATGGAGGGTCTGCCAATCACACGGGCAGTAGTTTTCCTTATTCTCTTCTTCTTGGCACCTGCAGCTGCCTCACTAGGCTCTTGCACAGTCTGCTGAGGCACTTTCCTCACAGCAGTTCTTTCCTTAACAGAAGTAGGCTTTGTGCTGTACTCCTTAGCAAGCACTACTCTCTTCTTCTTTTGTACAATTTCACTTGCAACAAAGTCATCATCCTCATTGTCTGAGGTTTTCTTCTTCCGTGTTCTGGTTGCGGCTTTAGGAAGATCTGGAGAGCTTCTCTCTCCCTCATAGAAACTTTCATTATGGCTTGATCCTTCACTTTGTTCTTCATGCTGCTCTGACCTGTTTTGACTGTCACTGCCACTTGACATATTGCTGAACTGACCCTATGAATAGATAGGTATGGGTAGAGTAGATGAGTCATCACAAAAAGCAGATAGTTTTTCATAAAAATGAGTTCAAACTTTAGTTCTAGGTTTTCACAGAATGCAGTTCGGATGGACCGAGTTGGTAATCTCGGTGACACCGAAGCACTCTATAGAGACATGGCACGCCATTTCGGTCAAACCGAGATGGGTTTCGGTGGCTCCGAGATGCTAGGGTTTCACTGAGATGTTACTTTCGGTCTTACCGATTCGCACAACTCGGTGGCACCGAGATGTACTAGTGCTATGGCCAGGGCCAAATCGGTGGGACCAAGAATTCCTATTTGGTCGGTCCGAGATGCATTTGGCGGAAACCTAACCCTAAATTTTTTTGCTCGAATCTCGTTCAAACGAACTAATCTGGTGGAAAGAGAATTGCATTCGTAGCAAGATTACAGGCAATCCAATCATGCATTGAATCGGAAAAAGGAAGCACGAAAGGGATCGAAACTCACCCTAACTTGGTGGAGTTTCTCTACGGCGGCAACGGCGGTGGAGATTACCGTTGACGGCGACGGAGTCCTGCGGCGAGGGCGCACAGGCGACGACGGCGACGATCCGGAGACCAAAGGGGCGGCAACAATGGGGCGCGGGTGCGTGACGTTTGAAGAAATTTTCAACCGCACGGTTCGCTGGGAATATATACCCATTCGCTGTCGGTGGCACCGAGTGGAACAAATCGGTAGCACCGAGATGTGCAACTGCTTGCAGTTACAGCAACTCGGTCCGACCGAGTTGGTCTAATCGGTAGCACCGAGATGAAAACCTAGATCAATCTAAATGCTTTCGGTTCGACCGAGTTTGAGTAGGTTGGTCTGACCGAAATCAATTAGAAGGTTTTGGAGGTTCAGCCCTTTCAGATCGGTGGCTCCGAGTGCTCCTCACCCGAAGGGTCCGAAAACGACTTGTTCAATTTTTGTGATGCAGCAAGAATAGAATTTGAGACAAGAAAGCATAGATAGCTAGAGAAGGTTCTTAGGCATTCTTGTACATCCACTTGGCCAGAAAAACCAAGACAATCAAAACAACAAATGGATGTCCTCGAATGATTAAAACATGCAAAACAACATGCTCACACAATAAGATAGCAAATGAAATATGTGTCAAACATGCACAACCAATTCTAGCATCTATCAAGCAATGGCGATGACTAGGTCATCTATATATGAGTATATTGACTTAGGAGCCAAATGAGAACATTTGATCATAGGTCATACTCATCGTTTAAGCACAAGTGGGGTTTCCACTTTTACATAAAGCATTAATGTGTTCACACCATTAGAGTTGCTTTAGCTCAATTTTTAGAGCAAAGCTCCCTCTAGATGTGATATCCCCCCTAAGAGGGTTGAACTAACCTTGGGTTTTTTCGATGATGACTTCATGTAGATGTTGAAGATATGGATGCTCAATGTTGATGTAGACCATCAAAAGTTGGGAGCAATCCTTTGGAGTTTTGTGCTTTCAATACCTACATGGGTTAGTCCCACACAAGGAACATACAAGGATATCCATAGACATAGAGTGAAATACACATATGATGATATCCATGAATGCATTGATTACCTTGTCCCTTGCCTTACCAACAAGAGGGTTTGTGACTCCATGAACTAGTGCAAAATGTGAAAGTTGGTTGCACAAGTCCTTGCCATAAAGGATATGAGTGAAGTTTGTTGGCGGAGTCACCCTCAAGAACTCTCTAGTTCTTCTTCTTTTGGACCCACATCAACTTGATGGGAATCCTTGGAGTTGTAGTAGCACTTGATGAAGTAGAACTTGATGAAGTCTTGGGAACCCACTTGACCATGGCTTGAGGAGCTTCTTCAAATGAATCAATCTTTTCTTGAAGCTTGTCCTTGCCTTTTAGCTTGTGGTCTTGTGGTGGAAGGTCTTATTGAGCTTGTGTTCCCTTGAAGAAAGTAGGATCATACTTCTCTTGTTGAGGAACAAACTTTGTCTTGGGGTATTGACCTTCTTCCCACTCAACTCCATCGGCGTTGAACTTTCGTTCAAAACAAACACCTTGGTTCTTCCGGTGCCTCCCTTGCTTGCGTACAATTTCCTCAAAATGCTTACTCCCGGCAAGACTCTTGTAGACACCTTTTTCTATAATTCCTTTCAATAGCATATTTTCTTGCTCAAGTGTAACTTGGCTAAGAGAATCATTAGTGGAATCAATAGAACTACTAGAAGCAACAATATTGGATTTAGCATTGTTATTGTTACTACTAGAGGTAGAACCATTTTTACCCTTGTTGCTAGTTTGCTTAGGTTTAACTTGTGGCATAAAGGTAGACAAGAGTAAACGTTTGCCAAGATATGAAGAACTCTTCTTTCGAAGATCGTCATTGATAGCTTTAAGAAATTCATGCTCTTGCTCTAAATTTAGCTTCTCGAAGCGTAGCTTCTCATGAGTTCTTAGAAGTTCTCTATGATCCTCTTGAGTTGTTTCATGAGCTAACTTAAGAGCATTTAGTTCTTTAGTTAGACGCTCAATCTCCTTCATAGCATTGTCACTCGTTTCCTCTTGACTATCATGATTACTAGCATTTTCATTATAGCTCACATCACTAGCCCTATCAACAAGTAAATCATCATCACCAAGCAAATCATCTTCATCACTATTAAAATCAAGATACTCGGGGTGTGATACCTTGGGGCCTTTTGTCATGAAGCATCTTCCAATTCCTTCATTTGGTGAGTCAAATAGATCGTAGGAGTTGGATGACACAAGTGCAAGTCCTGCAACACCTTCATCTTGACTATAGTCGGAGTTGGAATGATAACTTCTCTCGGAGTGGTTGTCGGAGTCGGAGCCGGAAACCCATTCACCAACATGAGCTTGATGTCTTCTTCTTGTGTAGCTCCTTGATGACTTGTCCTTCCTCTCCGAATCCTTACTTCTTCGAGAGTGTCTTCGTTCATAATGATCATCTCTACTCCTTCTCTCTTTACGAGGTGATTCATCTCTTCTGTGTCTTCCTCTTGGTGATTCGTCTCTTTTCTTGTAGGGAGCCGTACACTCATTTGAGTAGTGTCCGGGCTTTCCACAATTGTAGCAATTACGGTCACGACTTGATGATCTTCTCTCATAATGTCTTGAGCTAGAGCTTCTTTCTTTTCCTTTGTTCTTGTAGAACTTGTTGAACCTTTTCACCATTAGGCTAATTTCTTCATTGGATACTAGCTGGTCACTTGAAATTGTTGGAGCATCGGTTGAGGCTTTGTAAGCACCACTTGACTTGTTGTGCAGCTCCCCTTTGTCCTTGAGCGACATTTCATGAGCGACAATCCTTCCAATGACTTCCGTGGGCTTGAGATCTTTGTAATTTGGCATCATTTGGATCAATGTGCAGACGGTATCATATTTTCCATCCAAAGCTCTAAGTATCTTCTTGATGATGAATTTGTCGGTCATCTCTTCACTTCCTAAGCCGGCAATCTCATTTGTGATGAGAGCAAGCCTAGAGTACATCTCAGCGACTCCTTCACCATCCTTCATCTTGAACTTGTCAAGTTGACTTTGAAGCACATCCAACTTAGATTCCTTGACAGACTCGGTACCCTCATGCATATCAACCAAAGTATCCCAAATTTCCTTTGCAATCTCGAGGCGGCTGATTTTGTTGAATTCTTCGGGACATAGACCGTTGAATAGAATGTCACAAGCTTGAGCATTATATAGCAACATCTTCAATTCTTCCGGGGTTGCCTCACGATCCGGTTCCTTGCCATCCTCAAAGAAGTCACCTTGCAAGCCAACACGAACAACAGCCCAAATGGCGGGGTTATGACCAAGAATATGCATTTTCATCTTATGTTTCCAACTAGCAAAGTTTTTACCATCAAAATATGGACCTCTACGGTGATAGTTACCCTCACTAGACGCCATACTCTCCTAGGTTGTGAAACCAAGGCTATGATCACCAAAGCTATGGAAATCAAGGCTTACGGAGACCAAAGCTCTGATACCACTTGTAGGATCGAAAGTATGTCTAGAGGGGGGGGGTGATTAGACTACTTGACCAAATAAAACTTAACCTTTTCCCAGATTTTAGTTGTAGGCAGATTTTAGCAATAGTACATGTCAAGCATCATCCTACACATGCAATTGTAAGAGTATAGCAGCGGAATGTAAGCAATTGCATATGTATGTAGAGAGGGGGTAGGAGATTTCAAACACAATGAAGACACGGTGGTTTTTGGCGTGGTTCCGATAGGTGGTGCTATCGTACGTCCACGTTGATGGAGGCTTCAACCCACGAAGGGTAACGACTGCGCGAGTCCACGGAGGGCTCCACCCACGAAGGGTCCACGAAGAAGCAACCTTGCCTATTCCACCATGGCTTACGTCCACGAAGGACTAGCCTCACTCGGGGTAGGTCTTAACAAAGTAGGCGATCTCCTTGCCATTACAAACTTCTTGGTTCAACTCCACATCTGGTTGGAGGCTCCCAAGCGACACCTAACCAATCTAGGAGACACCACTCTCCAAAAGGTAATAGACGGTGTGTTGTTGATGAACTCCTTGCTCTTGTGCTTCAAATGATAGTCACCCCAGCACTCAATCAACTCCTCACAGATTTGGCTATGGTGGAAAAGAGATTTGAGTGGAAAGCAACTTGGGAAAGGCTAGAGATCAAGATTCAAATGGTAGGAATGGAATGGCATGATCTCAAAACATGAGTAGGTGGTTCTCTCTCTGAAAATGTATGGTGGAAGTGTAGGCACATTCTGATGGCTCTCCTTACTGAGAAGGATGGGGTGGAGGGGTATATATAGCCTCCACACAAAATCCAACCGTTACACACTTTTGACCCAACTCGGTGGCACCGAAACGATAATCTCGGTAGCACCGAACTGTGTAAAAGATATGAACTTTAGGAATCTCGGTGGGACCGATACGAACAACTCGGATGGACCAAAGTGCAATGGCTTAGGGCAATCCTCATCTTGGTGGCACCGATTGCATCAACTCGGTAGGACCGAAGTGAAGCAATAAGGCAACAGAGAGTTGGCAAGCCATCTCGGTGAGACCGAAGTAAATGCAAACGATTACAGAGAGTTGGCAAGCCATCTCGGTGAGACCTATTTGCAAACTCGGTGAGACCGAAGTAAATGCAAACGATTACAGAGAGTTGGCAAGGCCATCTCGGTGAGACCGAGATCCATTTCGGTGGATCTGATTTGTTAGGGTTTGGCAGTGGCTAAGTCTTGGATGAACTCGGTGGGGCCGGATTGGAAATTTCGGTGGGGCCGAGTTGGACTTTAGGTTTAGGACATATTTGGGTAGAGAGAGTGGTTGAGGGTTTAGGAATACTGTCACTAAGCACTTGAGCAAAAAGTCCATTAAGCAACACCTCATCCCCTTTTAATAGTATTGGCTTTCCTATGGACTCAATGTGATCTTGGATCACTAAACCAAAAATGTAGAGTCTTGATCTTTGCCAATTCTTGTCCTTAGCATTTTGAGGGGTCCACAACTCTAGTCCATGCCATGCCAATCATTGAACATCCTGAAATCTTAATCTTGAATGGACATTAGTTCAATGAGATATATGTTGTTATGAATTACCAAAACCACCAAGGGAGCAAATGTGCTTTCACTACGATGCCTGGATGGACTGGAATGGCCGAGCTCGAGAGCAACCTTATGCGCAGATATCCCCCGACGTCCGACACGAATCTGCTCGATTCTGAGGTCCCGCTCACCCGATCTGTTTCACAGACAGGGTAATGGAACACCAGTTCCCTAACGGGTTTAAACCCATCAACATTGAGTCATACGATGGCACTACCGACCCATCGGTGTGGATTGAAGATTTCCTTCTCGACATCCACATGGCACGTGGAGACGATGTCCACGCCATCAAATATCTGCCGCTCAAACTAAAAGGGCCGGCTAGGCATTGGCTGAACAGCCTACCTCCTAATTCTATTGGAAGGTGGGAGGCACTAGAGGATGCCTTCAGGGCTAACTTCCAGGGCACATACGTCCGACCTCCAGATGCCGACGACCTTAGCCACGTCATTCAATAGCCCGGCGACTCGGCAAGAAAGTTCTGGAATAGGTTCTTAACTAAAAAGAACCAAATTATGGACTGCCCGGATGCTGAGGCCATCGCCGCTTTCCGGCATACTATCCGAGACGAGTGGCTCGCACACCAGCTCAGGCAGGACAAGCCGAGGACTATGGCGGTCCTCACCTCGCTCATGACCCGCTTTTGCATGGGAGAGGATAGTTGGCTGGTCCGCAATACTCATAATAGCGAGGCAGGCACTTCGGAAGCTCGCGACGCCAATGGCAAGCCCAAGCGCAATAAAAATAAGCGCAGGCATAAAAATGGAGGGAGCGACACCGAGGACGTTGCCGTAAATGCAGGGTTCAACGGACCTAGATCTGGTCAGAAAAAGAGGCCCTTTAAAGGGAGCAAGGACGGACCCAGCCAACTTGATAAGATCCTCGATAGGCCATGCCAAATCCATGGCACCTTGGACAAGCTAGCAAACCACACCAACCGGAACTACTGGGTCTTCAAGCAGGCCGGAAAGATAGCGGCGGAGGGCCAAAGTAAAACCCAACCTCGCAGCGTTGACGAGGATGAACCTCGTCGATCCAACAATGGAAACCAGAAATAGTTCCTTCCTGAGGTGAAGGACGTAAACATGATTTACGTGACCCACATTCCTAAAAAGGAGAGGAAACAAGCACTTCGGGACATTTACGCCTTAGAGCTTGTTGCCCCGAAGTTCAATCCATGGTCATCTTACCCGATCACATTTGACAAACATGATCACCTAACCAGCATCCGACATGGCGGATCGGCCGCCTTGGTCCTGGATCCGATCGTTGACGGATCCATCTGACACGCGTCCTCATGGACGGAGGCAGTAGCCTCAATTTGATCTACGCGGATATGATCAGGAAGATGGGCATAGACTCATCCAGGATCAAACCAAGCACCACCACCTTCAAAGGTGTCATACTGGGCGTCGAAGCTCGCTGCACGGGAACAGTAACGCTGGAGGTAGTCTTTGGATCACCCGAGAACTTCCGGAGCGAAGAGTTAATCTTCAATATAGTCCCTTTTCAGAGCGGATACCACGCGCTGCTTGGGCGCACCGCATTCGCTCGCTTTAACGCAGTCCCGCATTATGCATACTTAAAGATGCAAATGTCGGGACCAAATGGTGTTATTACAGTCAATGGTAACACTGAGCGCTCCCTCCGAATAGAGGAACAGACCGCGGCTTTTGCAGCCGAGGTACATGCAACTGAGGAGGCAGCTCATAATAAACCCAGCTCCTCAAAGCGTGTACGAGCCGCACCCGACCTCGGTCAGGCCACGATTCCCCCCAAATAGGGGCACGGGCTCCTCGTTCGCCTCCCCCTGGAGGGGCATTACGTCCCCAGGGTGCATAATTTCACACTCAAAATTCCATGGGCAGCCGAGGAGCCGAATCAAATGATGCGTAGTTATCAGCTCAACTGAACAGCAACGCACTTCAGACTTGCATACCGGCAGGGCGCTGTAAAAGGCCCAGTCAGAAGCAGCATGTCCACATGGCTTAAACCATCTAAGTGGCGGCCGCACACCTTTTCAAAGGACTCGACCGGCGAAAGCGTCAAGCAAGCAAACGGCCGAGGTCGCGAATAGCCCATACCTCCCTCGCTTTCAATGAAGGAAAGCTGATCAACAACATGGAGACGTAGACGTGCGATAGAGACGGGCTTGGGCGAATAAACCCATTTGCATATCCGCCCTGTTCTTACTCCTCTACCTTTCCCTTTAAGTTGTATCTTCTATAAGTCTCTTTTGTTAAAGCTCGTCATGTACGGCTCGACCACATGAAATAAAAGTGCACCCATCGAGGTCATTACGCATTTCCTTATGTTCACTGCCTTTGAGCCAAAATCATACATTCACGATACAACTATTGTTTAAAATTACTATGGGCTTCGTTTTTAATCTCACGCCCCGCCGCCCTACAAGTCTGAAGTACCTATTCGGCGTCTTGGATGTTGCATTATATGAATCAGTTTCGAACCTCAATTATGGTCAATAGTTGGGTTGCCCGGCTCCTGTGCTTACCCCTTACATTTCCGATCTATTCGGCTAAGGGCGTAAAGGGAGAACCACTGCGATTGCGTTGCCAGCTTGCATGGCAAAGCTCCTCAGTGGATAAAGCCGAAAACTGACTGTCCTGGCAAGCGTAAACTGGTCGGCCATCCAAAGACAGCGTCCAGCAATGTACCCTTGGAGGTTACCCGTGTTAAACGAAAGGATCCTTATTAAATCAGCCGAAGTGGTTAGTGGCATAGACCTCGGCCATATAGCCGAACCACTCCATGGACCGGGGGGTCGTCATCAGCCCCCACAGTCAAGCTCCTACGACTAGGTGAAAGTTATAAAACCTCTATAGTCTGATTGCCTTGTTTTTGCGAGCATGGACCGCCTTCGGGAACCGTGACGACGGCTAAGGGTCATGACTGCCGCGGAAACACCCGATGTGCACTGCACAACGGGGTCGAAGCCGACGACTGGTCACTTTCAGTTAAGAACGGTCACACAGGAGTCAAATATAATGAGCGATGCGATATTCCCGAACTCCCGAACCGGTAGGAAGGCCGAAAAAAAAACAATTCGATTCCTTCCCACCACACCTCCTCTGCCCCCCGATTCCTTCCTCCCGCACGAAGCCCCACCGTCCACCGGATCTGGCTGTCGCGCCGCCACTGGCCACCCTGCCGCCACCGTCCCCCGGATCCGGCCGTCGCGCCGCCACCGGCCACCCTGCCGCCACCGTCCCCCGGATCCGGCCGTCGCGCCGCCACCGGCCACCCTGCCGCCATCGTCCCCCGGATCCGTCCGCCGCGCCGCCACCGGCCACCCTGCCGCACCATCCCCTGGATCCGACCGGCGCGCCGCCACCGGCCTCGGACTCGGCCGCCATGCCGCCCCACCCCGACGCCAAGGAGCAGGAGCCCGACCCCGACGACAGCCGCCAGCGGGTCGCCCTCTTCTTCGGCACGCAGACCGGCACCACCGAGGGGTTTGCCAAGGTACGCACGCGATAATGAGCGATGCGATATTCCCGAACTCCCGAACCGGTAGGAAGGCCGAAAAAAAAAACAATTCGATTCCTTCCCACCACACCTCCTCTGCCCCCCGATTCCTTCCTCCCGCACGAAGCCCCACCGTCCACCGGATCTGGCTGTCGCGCCGCCACTGGCCACCCTGCCGCCACCGTCCCCCGGATCCGGCCGTCGCGCCGCCACCGGCCACCCTGCCGCCACCGTCCCCTGGATCCGGCCGTCGCGCCGCCACCGGCCACCCTGCCGCCACCGTCCCCCGGATCCGTCCGCCGCGCCGCCACCGGCCACCCTGCCGCCACCATCCCCTGGATCCGGCCGGCGCGCCGCCACCGACCTCAGACTCGGCCGTCACGCCGTCCCACCCCGACGCCAAGGAGCAGGAGCCCGACCCCGACGACGGCCGCCAGCGGGTCGCCCTCTTCTTCGGCATGCAGACCGGCACCACCGAGGGGTTTGCCAAGGTACGCACGCACGCTCCTCGTCCCCCCTGCGCCGCCGCCACCATGCCTGCTGGGTGTGTGCCTGCTCACTGTGAAGTCCGTCCTAGCCAGCCTCTTCAGTTCGATGTGTGTCTTCACTGTGTGGTTCTCGCCATCTCTCGATCCTGCCAAGCTGCACGAACACTTGTTGTTTCCTCTCCCTGCTCCTATCAGACTCGGTGTGTTGTGGGCAACGGACAAGATGGAGGCATGGACCTGGCGACTGGGTATGGGAAGCGAGCTGCTATTGCACTTGGTCTGCTCGACAGCTGCCGTTGTGGCTGTACTTGGACGGCTCTAGACAGTGCAACCGAACGTCCGTGTGTGTTTTTGGCAGCCCATTTTTACAGTTGGTGCTAATGAACATTCGTCCAGGTTCTTCTATACTGTTGCTACTTGCTGGAAAAAAATTCATTGATTTTCAATTGGCCGTTTCTTGTACTAGAACATCACGTGCTTGTGCTAATGTCCGTGAGACAAAACCTATGAAACCATATGTGGAGTAGTACTAAATGATGAGAACCAGTTAAATTAAAATAGATATTGTTCGTCGGATTTTGATTTAAGTGGGCTTATTCTCACAAGTGTTGTTTCAAGTAGATCGGTATCTAAGGGTTCACACAAAAAGAGATCCTGGAGGGGTTCAAGTTAATGATTGAAATCATGCGAAAGTCGTGGAATAAAAAATTGAACTCTTCCGAATTTGTTCTGCAGCTTTTCTTACTTGACAAAAAAAGTTGATGAAGTTCATGTATTACTGTCGCTGAAAATATAAAAAAAAAGACAGAGGAGTTCCCAAAAAATTTAAAAATCGAAAACAATTCTGTACTCAAAAATATAAAAAGGTGAAGTTCAAATTGAAATAACACAGAAGTTCGGAGTTTATTAAAACCTAGGATTTACCTGTTCAAAAAATAAAAAACACAACGCCATTTTTTGCACTTTTAAAAACAACTCATAAACGGAAAAAATGGTTGCTAGAAGTTCAAGTGCTCGGCGAGGAAAAGTTCAAAAATTCTTGTGAGAGAGGTTCACCGTGTATTTAGATGTCCAAAACACATAAAAAATAAGTTGTTTTCGGTGTTTTAAAATAATTCTCTCAAACCAGAGAGAAGTTCAAAGTGATAACAACCGGAAGTTCACGTACTGCATGGTGTGTGTTTCGTATGAGAAAAATACAATAAAAAGGCAAAGTCTAAAAATTTTGTTGCTAGAAGTTCAAGTGCTCGGCCAGGGAAAGTTCAAAAATTCTTGTGAGAGAGGTTCACCGTGTATTTTGATGTCCAAAACACATAAAAATATGTTGTTTTTGGTGTTTTAAAATAATTCTCTCAAACCAGAGAGAAGTTCAAACTGATAACAACCGGAAGTTCACGTACTGCATGGTGTGTGTTTCATATGAGAAAAGTACAATAAAAAGGTAAAAAATTTGTTGCGAGAAGTTCAAGTGCTCGGCCCGGGAAAGTTCAGAAATTCTTGAGAGAGAGGTTCACCGTGTATTCAACAACTTTTCAAACGGTATATCGTATGCTCTATTCCAAAGGGTATATCGTATGCTCTATTCCAAAAAATGGTTAAAACAAATTGGTGTATGTTTTCGAAACAAAAGTTTAACAACATTAGAAAAAGTTGTGTCTTTTCAACATGTTTCTAAAAGGTATATCATTTATGCAAATCTGACGAACGGGTGAGGAACTACGAACAAAAATACGAGACCGAAGTTCAACGTGAAAACAGCGACCAGTTCAACTACTATACGGAATGCGTTTCAGAAGAGAATAAAAGGAAAAAAACTAAAAGCCTAAAAGTGTTGTTGCAAGAAGTTCACGAGCTTCTCCCTGCATGGTTCAAAATTTCTAGTGAGAGAAGTCTGTCATTCATTTAAATGATAAAAAAAAGGCAAAAACAACGTTGTTTTTGCCATTTTTAAAACTGCTCGCAAACGGCAACGAATTTGGGACAACTATCTACATGAAAAAGTTGGTCCTATTCATAAGCTTTCCAACGATATATTATATGGTTCATTCTGATGAATGGTTTAAACGTTTCATGTATACCGTTAAAAACAAGTTTTTGTGTATTCAAAAAAATATATTGAACCGTCGCGAATATGAAAAAATGATCAACACATGGAAGTTGCGCGTTTTCAACAGCTTTCCATCGATATATCATTCGCTCAATTACGGGCAAAAAACAGCACCTGAAAAACAGAGTGAAGTTCAAGCTAAGATGTACGAGAAGTCCAACTTCTTCACAGAGTGCAGTTTCGAAGACTCTGTATCGCGATGAAGGTAGAACGCATGATCTCGCCGTTTTCAAAATTACATAAAAATAGCTGGTAATTAGAGGAAACTTTGTATATGAAATTTTTTCGCATTTTCCATAGCTTTCCAACGGTATATTATTTGCCCCATTCCGATGAAGTTTGCGAAAATTACAGCCAAAAAACGATTTCGGCCATATTCAAAATTGACATAAAACTGTAAAGAATTAGGAGAAACATTATATACATGAAAGTTTCGCATTTGTTCAAGCTTTCCAACGCCATATCGTTTGCTGCATTCCGACATACCATTTAAAAATTGACGCGAAAATACCATCTCGGTAGAACTTCGGCCGTTTCCTAAATTACTTTTAAACCGTATAAAATTAGTAAAAACTTTCTATATGAAAAGAAGCGCATTTTCATAAGCTTTCGAACGCCGTATCATTTGCCTCAATCGGATTAGCCGTTTTCAAATGGTGCCAAAAATACGAGCTCGGCTGTTCGGTTTGAAAAATTCCGCCATTTGTGAAATTACTCTTTAACGTAAGGAATTTGGGAAAACTTTCTATATGTGGAATGAGCGGATTTGCAGCAGCTTTCCAACGCCGTATCATTTGCCTCATTCCGATAAACGGTTTAGAAATGGGCTCGAAAATACGATTCGCGTTTTTATGTGTGAAGAAAAACGGTTTTCAAAACTGCTCTTAAACAGTTTAGATTTTGACAAAAATTCAACTTAGGACGTGACCCTCGTGTCCACAGCTTTCCAACGGTATATTGCAAGCCTCATTTGGACAAAGTTAGCGGAAGTTCAACCTGTCACCAAATGAAGTTCAGGTCGAACAACTCAGGCAGTTCAACTAAGAATCAAAATATTATTCTGATCCCGTGATCAGAATATTATTCTGATCCCATTTTCATAAGCTCGGTGCCCACCACCTTCTCCTTCTCCTGAAGGTTGTTGCGCTCTTTGTAGACGCCCTCCAAGGTCTTCTCCACCTCCAGGACCCGTGCCTGGTCCTTGCCCCTGGCCACCTTCTCGGCAGCCAGCCCCTCTTCGGCCTTCTGCTACTTGGCCTCTTGCCAAGCTTTGGCCAGCTCGGCCTTAAGTGTCTCAAGCTCCGCCGTAGCAGCTGTCATGCAAAATAGCTCGCGCCAGAATTAGATCTTTTAAGAACATCTCCCGAAGTAAAATCGGCACTCTCAAAACTTCTTGAAGTTTACCTTGAGACAACTCGATCTGCTTTTTCATCAGATCGAGGTTCTCCTAGGACCTCTGCAGCTTCCTGTTCATCTCCGTCACCTCCTCAGAGGCGGAGTTTGGAGCCGAGGACGACACCTGCAAATATGCACTCACGCATCAGTTCCCGGTCAAACCGCTTTTTGAAGAACGGCAAGGGTCTTGGGGGCTACTAGATCAGCACCTAAAACTTATTCATACATCGACGCCAAGGCCAGTTTTTTCAAAACCAGCCTTGGGCTCGGGGGCTACTGGCTGGATATGCTCTTACAGATGACACGCTAGGCGACAAGTCTTTAGATAAAAGCCCGCTACTATAAATAAATCAATGGAGAGATAAAAGGCGTACCTCAAAGCTCCTCACAAGGCCCTTGAAGACCTCGCGCATTCCGGCTTCCACTGACCGGAAGCCTTGAAGTGTCGCGCCAATCAAGGCACGGTGCTCTTCTGCGATGGAGGAGCCCGTTAAGGCCGCCTCCATCTCCTGTGGCCAACCCGCGCTAACCCGCCAGTGATGGGAGGCGGGGGTGGAGCAACCTCTGAACCCACTACCGAAGTGTTGGGAACGAGGGTCTTTGGGCACAGCGTAGGCGCCGAAGACTGTTCGGGCTGGGCCGAGGCCTGGCCCAACCCTTCCTTGGGGACCTCGGGGACTGGTTCCCCTTGGCCCGGTTCGGCCGAGGTGTTAACCTCGGCCACGACGACCGGTACCCCGGCCCCCGATGTGTTGGATGGAGGTGCCGGACTGGACGACACTTCCCCCAGCCCTCAAGAGCTGGGGGAGTCTTGGTGCGCTCGGGCGTCCCGCTGTCCGACGGGGGCAGATCGCCCGAAGTGTCGCCGCTGAGGCGAGCCCCAGGCGGGCTTTTGAAAGATTCCTCATAAGCCTCATGTGAGGAAATAGGCTCTCGAAGTCTAAATTAAGTAGTGATTACATACCTCAGGGGTGCCAGTTTCTTCCTCCCCAGGGCGAGGAGGTCCTCGTCCGAATCTTCGGGGAAGCTGGGCTTCTCCGGCAGGACGGGATCGGCCAAGGTCTTCCGCGGCCTCTTCGGGCCTTTCGGCCTCGCCTCCTCTTCGGCGCCCTCGGACACCACCCTCTTCCCTTTCGGGGAAGATCTCTCTTCCCCCTCGCCTCCCTCCTTGTCTTCGTGGGTGGAGGAGGCATGGGTTTCCTCAGACCGGGTGACCGAGGTCTCCCGACCTCGGAGGCCCGCTCTGCCCCTTGGAGGTCTGGACTCCTTGGGGATCACCACATGTGGCTCCTCGGTCAGGAGGGCCACAAGCTGGGGAGTCCTCTCCCACTCGGGCTGCGGCGCCGGGCACAGCATCCGCTGTGCCATGGGTATCCACTTCTACGAATGATGGATCGGTTAGCCAAAATTTGTGAGGAACTAAGAAGCACAGAGCATATAATTGAGCATTGAAATTTACCTCGGGGCCATCGTGGGCGGCTTCAAAGCCGAAATATCTCCCGGCCTCAGGAAAGCCTTCCTTAGACGGCTTGAACAGCAACTTCCACATCCCAGCCGAGGTGGATGATACATCTCCAACGTATCTATAATTTTTGATTGTTCCATGCTATTATAGTATCAATCTTGGATGTTTTATATGCCATTATATATAATTTTTTGGGACTAACCTATTAACCCAGTGCCCAGTGCCAGTTGCTGTTTTCTGTTTGTTTTTGCCTTTTCAGAAAATCATTATCAAAAAGTGTCCAAACGAGAAAAAAAACTTTGGATTAATTTTTTCTGGACCCGAAGAGACCCACGAAGCTTCGGGAGAAGACCAGAAGAGCCACGATGAGGCAGCAAGCCTGGATGGCGCGCCCAGGGGGTAGGGTGCGCCCCCCAGGCTTGTGGGCCCCACGTTGCCCCTCCTGACCTAATTCCAGTGCTATAAATTCCCAAATATTCCCAATATACCAGAGAGACAGAAGAGAAAACCTTTCCGCTGCCGCAAGCCTCTGTGTTTCTGCGATCCCATCTGGAGGCCTTTTCCGGTACTCTGCCGGAGGGGGAATCAATCACAGAGGGCTTCTTCATCACCTTGTTGCCCTTCCGATGATGTGTGAGTAGTTTAGCACAGACCTACGGGTCGATAGCTAGTAGCTAGATGGCTTCTTCTCTCTCTTTGATCTTCAATACCATGTTCTCCTCGATGTTCTTGGAGTTCCATCCGATGTAATCTTCTTTTGCGGTGTGTTTGTTGGGATCTAATGAATTGTGAGTTTATGATCAGATTATTCATGAGAAATATTTGAGTCTTCTCTGAACTCTTTTATGCATGATTATTATAGCTTTGTATTTCTCACCGATTTATCGATTTGGTTTGGCCTAGTAGATTGATTTGTCTTGCAATGGGAGAGGTGCTTTGTGATGGGTTCAATCTTGGGGTGCTCAATCCCAGTGATAGAAGGGAACATGACACGTATTTGTATTGTTGCCATTAAGAATAAAAAGATGGGGTTTAATCATATTGCTTGAGTTTACTTTGTCTACATCATGTCATCTTGCTTAATGTGTTACTCTGTTTCATACTTAATACCCTAGATGCGTGCTGGATAGCGGTCGATGGGTGGAGTAATAGTAGTAGATGCAGGCAGGAGTCGGTCTACTTGTCTCGGACATGATGCCTATATCATTGCCATGAATCCGTCATAATTATTTGCTTTTCTATCAATTGCCCAACAGTAATTTGTGTACCCACCGTATGTTATGTGTTCGAGAGAGAAGCCTCTAGTGAAAACTATGGCCCCCGGGTCTACTTTATCATATATAAAAACTCTAAAAATACCTTGCTGCAATTTATTTACTTTTATTTTATTTAGTATTTTAGTTTATCTATTTATCTCTATAAGATTTAATCCTTGCAAATAACCGCTAAGAGGATTGACAACCCTCTTATTTGCGTTGGGTGCAAGTGTTTGCTTTTGTGTGTGCAGGTGCGCTTAACGGAATTTTGCTTGGTTCTCCTACTGGATTGATAACTTTGGTTCTTAACTGAGGGAAATACTTATCTCTACTATACTACATCATCCACTCCTCTTCGGGGAAATACCAACGCAGTCTACAAGTAGCAGGAAGAATTTCTGGCGCCGTTGCCGGGGAGACATCATCAAAATTACCAAGTACCTTCGCACAAACTATCATCCACTTGCACTTATTTTATTTGCATTTGCCTCTCGTTGTCATCTCCCCCACTTCTATTTTTTTTACAAAAACACAAAAATATTTTATTTGCTTGCTTGCTTGCTTTTATTGCCATGTCAACACACAAAAACAGAAAGTAAAACCAAAATTTAAGATCACTATGGATCACCTTAAAGTTTTCTACTTGGATCATCTTTGATCCATTTGTGCGCGTGCTGAAACCCGAACTAGTTTAGTTGAGGGAAAATCATTAGATGAGCATGCTCATTTTGTGCATCACCGTTTGTCTAAAAAAGGGAGACTCTTACGGAATCAAATAAATTGTTTGCTATGCTATGCTTGGAATCTATGTGAAATTCATGATTTTACTTGTTGCTCTGAGAACCCTAAAAAACACCTTCCCTATCTATGTGAGTTTAATGATAATGAAATCTTATCTTCTTATGCCAAGGGTGTTTATAGCTATTATGATATCAAACAAATTGAAGAATTTGTTGCTTTTAAGGGTGCCTATGAAGTTGCTTCTTTGATTGAAAAGTATGATATTAGTCTCTTCAAATCTGAAAATTTGGCCATACTTAAATATTGCGATGAGAACTATGCTTCCAATACCTATGTTAGCGAATTCATTGGGAGAATGTCTGCTGCTTTGAAAGAGAATAATGATATGCATGAATCTATAGATAATTATGATTCCATTGATTCGATTGAAATATCCCCTCTTGATGAATTTGATGCTTGCTATGGCCATGATGCCAATATTAATGATGTTTATAGAGATGAACTTGCTATAGTTCCTTATGTTAAAAATGAAATTATTGCTATAGCACCCATACTTGATAGCGCCTTGAATGAAAAGCATGATTGCAATGATGTTACTGTAAATTATATTAATGTCAATTGTGCTAATTATATGCCAAGCTACAAGCTTGGGGATGATAATTTTGTTATGTCTACTACTTATTGCAATGATCATGATTGGGGTGATAATGCTTCATATGATCACTACTGCAGGCGACCGCTAACGTGACACATGAATCAGAGACCCCGCGTCCAAACTGTGTGCGATGCATGCATCGCAAACAGTGTCATAAAAAACCCGTCCCCAATAAGACGAACTGTTTGCGATGCCGGAGACATAAAAAACGATTCAGATTAGAGACGCGTGTGCGACGCGTGGCATATAGTTGATCCATATGAACTGTTTGCGATAAGCCAGAACAACAAACACGGTCGGCCAGTTCGTCGTGTGTGCGATACACGGCAGACAGTTCACTCAGATGAACTGTTTGTGATTACCCAACACAACAAAAACAGTTAGACAGATCAAGGTGTGTGCGATGCACGGCATGTGGTTCACTCGGATCAACTATTTACGATTACCCAACACAACAAAAATGGTTCAACTTAACAAGTTATGTGTGATACGCGGCAAACAGGTGAGTAATCCGAAATGTGTGGGAAGACGGATAACAACACGGACGATTCCTGCGAATAAGCCGTCTGTGTTATGGGCAAACGGTTGGTGGTAAATAATTTTCAGCGATTGATGAATTCATCACCGACGGGTTCTGTAGTTAAGTCCGTGTGTGATATGAACTCTGTCTGCATAACATCTATGCTCTGTCTATAGAACAACAACATTATATACTTATAAGAACATGATTGCATAACCAAATTAAACTTCCAATTATATAACTGACTACAGATAGCATTTGCACATCTAAGTAAACAAGTACAAGCATAAGAAACTAGGAGAAACGATCATCATATCAACTACTTCTTGTTGTGACGCTTGCCTCCAATGCTCTGCTTGTGGCTTGATCCCTCGCTGTCTATAGGAAGGAGGCACTTCCTCATGTCAACGATCCGCCTGCACATCTCGTAGCATGTGTATGCGTCCATGGGCGCGTACTTGAGGTGATCTTCATCCAGTATCTGGCGGGGAAGGAGGGCAGGTCACCTCGCCTAGGATGCATGCCCAGCGCCGCCGCTGCAGCAGGTTGGGTGATTTGGCTTCTTCTACCGCCCATCTGAACAGCCGCACCGGGTTCGCATACCATTCTGCAGGCATGCGCGTTCTCTCCTCCGCAGTCGACTCCGTGAATATGATCTCTGCCATTAGCGCCAGCTCCAAGTCGGTGCGACGCTGCCAGATGCTGACATCCCTCAGCATCTCTGCCCTGAGATCGACTTCCGCCTCCGCCTTGTGCCTCGCCATGCACAGCTCCTTCGAACATCAGCAGTGCCGCGGGCCGCAGCGAGAGGGAAGCCCGCGGGATGCTGGGATCTAGGGTATTATCCATGGCACAATCCGATGGGTGAGGCGGGGAGGCGAGCGCGGAAGGCCAGATTTGGGGGCTGCGAGAGGAAAGAGAAGATAGAGAGCGAAGAGATGATAGAGAGCGAAGGAGGAGGAGCGCAACCAAGGTGAACAGGGAGTGGGCGAGGCGAAAAAATTGACCGCGCCAAATTGCCAATGAACACATCACATTAATTAGGTTATTATAATTGATAGTGTGGAATCACTGCCCACTTCCTTATCGTTTTCCTCTTCCACCACGCATGCATGCAAACATAGTTAAATTTTGGAGGTAGTTGGTTCGCTCATACGTGGGAGGGGAAAACTAAAAATTAAAAACACTTTTAACGATGAGAAAGATAGTCGGGCAATTGGTGCTAATTAAGAAAGTGCGACTAAAATTCTTGGAAAAATCTGAATTCTCCCTACGGACCTGGATGTTTCGTGTGCGATTATGTGTGTGTACAAAAACCATTGAAAATGCAAACGAGTTGTTTATGATGGTAGGAGCTTCGCACACGATGCGTGGTGCGAGTACTCATGAGTGATGATTTGTAAGTTACACATACATTTCCTTATGTTAACACGTGTGCGATAACACGTGACACCACATACGGTTGTGTGCAGGGAATTGTGTGCTTTACTTAGTCTTCCCGCGCTCCAGCGATGCCTTCTCGCACAAGCGCCAGCCATAGGGGTAAATTCTAAATCCCCAATCCCCTAGCCAGCTGCTAGCTAGCTATAAATAACCACAACAATGGCCGGCGGCGGCGACTCACTTCTGATCCCCTTGCTAGCTAGTTACCCACACATACCGGCATACCCGGCCCCAACGGCTGATGACCGGATGGAATTGGGCGATAGCGGAATCGAGGCTACCGGCACGATGGTCGGCTTTGTGCTCGACGGCCATGCCGCCGCCTCTCCCGACGACAGCCAGACGAGGCAAGAAACGTGGTACGAGCAAGCCACCAGGTTAGCCAGGGTCGTCCTGAAAGCGGCTACAGATCGCCTGTTGGAAATATGCCCTAGAGGCAATAATAAATTGGTTATTATTATATTTCCTTGTTCATGATAATCGTTTATTATCCATGCTATAATTGTATTGATTGGAAACTCAAATACATGTGTGGGTACATAGACAACACTGTGTCCCTAGTAAGCCTCTAGTTGACTAGCTTGTTGATCAAAGATGGTTAAGGTTTCCTAGCCATGGACATGAGATGTCATTTGATAACGGGATCACATCATTAGGAGAATGATGTGATGGACAAGACCCAAACTGTAAACGTAGCATTTGATCGTGTCAGTTTATTGCTATTGTTTTCTGCATGTCAAGTATCTGTTCCTTTGACCATGAGATCATGCAACTCACTAACACCGGAGGAATACCTTGTGTGTATCAAACGTCGCAACGTAACTGGGTGACTATAAAGGTGCTCTACAGGTATCTCCGAGGGTGTCTGTTGGGTTGGCATGGATCAAGACTGGGATTTGTTACTCCGTATAACGGAGAGGTATCTCAGGGCCCACTCGGTAATACAACATCACAATGAGCCTTGCAAGCAATGTGACTAAAGTGTTAGCCACGAGATCTTGTATTACGGAACGAGTAAAGAGACTTGCCGGTAACGAGATTGAACTAGGTATAGTGATACCGACGATCGAATCTCGGGCAAGTAACATACCGAAGAACAAAGGGAACAGCATACGGGATTAACTGAATCCTTGACATAGAGGTTCGACCGATAAAGATCTTCGTAGAATATGTAGGAGCCAATATGGGCATCCAGGTCCCGCTATTGGTTATTGGCCGTAGAGGTGTCTCGGTCATGTCTACATAGTTCTCGAACCCGCAGGGTCTACACACTTAACGTTTGGTGACGATTAGTATAATTGAGTTATTATGTTGGTGACCGAAAGTTGTTCGGAATAGTCCGGAGGTAAAGATTGATATATGTGATAATAGTGTTTTGATCTCCGGAAGAGTTCCGAAGTTCACCGGAAGGGGTTCCGGATGTTTACCGAAGTGTTCGGGTGCAGCAACACTTTATATGAGCCAAAGGGATAAAGCCCACAAGGTATTGGAAAGTGCAAAAGTAGTTTTGCTGCCGCGTAAGCGGTACTACCGCTTGGTGAAGCGGTACTACCGCCCGAGCGGTACTACCGCTTGTGTGAAGCGGTACTACCGCCCAAGCGGTACTACCGCTTGTGTGAAGCGGTACTACCGCTTGTGCGCGGCTGTGCACGGTTCGGCAGGGATCCGAGTTGGACTCTTTCCCTGCGGGCCAAACCGACCTTGTGCGGGCAAAACCGACCCGGAGGAGGCTTTTACTCCAAGTTTAGACCCCAAGGCTCAACATATAAATAGAGGGGCTGGGCTAGCACACGGGACACATCAGGATTTCCCAAGCCGTGTGCCGGCAACCCTAGCCCTCTAGTTCCTCCGTCATAATCTCCGTAGTGCTTGGCGAAGCCCTGCAGAGATTGTTCCTCACCACCATCACCACGCCGTCGTGCTGCTGGAACTCAACCACTACTTCACCATCGCTCGCTGGATCGAGGAGGTGAAGGCGTCATCAAGCCGTACGTGTGTTGAATGCGGAGGTGCCGTCCGTTCGGCACTAGATCGGAAGGATCGTGATTGGATCGCGGGACGCTCGGCGATTTGGATCGCGAAGACGTTCGACTACATCAACCGCGTTTATTAACGCTTCCGCTTAGCGATCTACAAGGGTATGTAGATTCACTCTCCCTCTCGTAGATGCTCATCACCATGGATAGATCTTGTGTGTGCGTAGGAAAATTTTTGTTTCCCATGCAACGTTCCCCAACATCGCCAGCGGGCGATACTGTGGGCTCGTTGCAGAGTGCGGCAGATGGTGCGGGCGGCGGAGCAGGAACCGCGACGACGCAAGGACAACTGCGGTAGTGGCGGCCGCCGCATGAGGCACGGACTTATGTCCGAGATGGAGGAGGGCGCAGTGTCGGGCGTCGCCGGTGCAGGCCTGGGGGCAGTGACAGCAGCCCTGGCGAGAGCCAACGTCTCGTTGGCCGCTGGGGCGATGTACCCACAGCCAGCGGTCGCGGCAGCCATGGCGAGAGCTGCGCCCGAGGCAGTACCGACGATCACCGATGTCGAGGCTGCCCCAGCCTCGATCGATCAAGGTGGTTTGTTATATTGATGTAAATTAGGGAGCTAATAATGGTTTGTAAATTACTCCTCAAACTAGGCACTGGACCAATTTGAGCATATATATGCTCGATTGATTATTTCTTCATGCATGTCAAATATGTCAATTGTATGGGGTGGCAATTTGAACCTGAATTTACTGTGACTTTATCCTTTCATGTCCACACTATTTACATGGTGCGCAAGCAAAATCAGCCGCTAGATTTGAATTTTTTATGCATTTCAGGACTCGTTTGATATACTAAAGCACTTTATAGCATTTACCTGATGTGGATTGCCGTTCGATCGCGGTGCATCCTACGGTGCACATGCGCGATCCGCGTGGCTGGGGTTCCGGCCAATCAGAACGCATCGCACGATAGAGTCATCCCACACGGCTTTCATAAGCAGCGAAAATGAACCGTGTGCGTAAATAAATCACCAGGATTTCAAGGGAATCCAATTTTCCTTGGTCGTCCGCCCTTGTTTTTTTTTCTTCTATGATCTACATAGACCCTAGAACGCACCGTGTTCAAATTTGGCACTTTTCCGGGCTAATTTACCATATTTGGGCCATTATTTGCATTTTCTAGGCATTTATGCACATAGTTCAAATTGGCACGATATATAGGTGCACAATAACAGTATGAAAAGTGAAGCTTGTGGTATTACTAAATTACCATGCCTTTTACAAGGGAATGGGGAGAGATTTCGATTATATGTGTCGCAAGAGTCAACCATAAACGTGTCATTTATTGGTTTTTCTACTCTACAAAATTGAAAAATATGCCTGAAAAAGATGATACCTGGCATGGTGCCATGGTATGACCTCAACAAAGTGTGGTAATTTTTTGAGAGGGTTCGGCTAATGTTGTTGTACACGCTCTTCGTAAACCGAACCATCACAAAAGGAAGTTTTGCTGGTTTCGAGAGGGAAATCACCAAGTTTGAAGGGGAATCCAATGTTCCTTCGCCGTTTGTCCTTGAGTTTTTTTTCTATGATCAACATACACCCTATAATGCACCGTGTTCAAATTTGGCGCTTTTCCGGGCTAATTTACTCTATTTGGGCAGTTATGTGCATTTTCTAGGCATTAATGCACATAATTCAATTTCACACAATCGGTCCATGAAAAAGTGCACCAAAACGGTTTGAAAAATCATGCTTCTGGTGTTTACTAAATTTCATGCCTTTTACGAGGAATGGGGAGAGATTTCAAGGACATGTGTGGCAAGAGTCAACCACAAACGTGTCGTTTATTGGTTTTTTGACTCTACAAAATTGAAAAACATGCCTGAAAAAGATGATACTTGGCATGGTGCCATGGTATGACCTTAGAAAAGCATGGTACTTTTTTGAGAAGGTTCAGCTAATGTCGTTTTACACGCTCTTCATAAACCGAACCATCACAAAAGGCAGTTTCGTGGTTTCGAGAGGGAAATCACCAAGTTTGAAGGGGAATTCGAACTTCCTTTGTCGTTTGTCCTTGAGTTTTTTTGTACGATCAACAAACATCCTATAATGCACCGTGTTCAAATTTGGCAATTTTCTGGGCTAATTTAGTATATTTGGGCAGTTATGTGCATTTTCTAGGCATTAATGCACATAATTCAATTTCGCACAATCAGTCCATGGAAAAGTTCACAAATTCCTTTTGGAAAATCATGCTTGTGGTATTTACTAAATTTGCATGCCTTTTATGAGGAATGGTGGGAGATTTCAAGGACATGTGTCCCAAGAGTCAACCACAAACGTGTCGTTTATTGGTTTTTCAACTCTAGAAAATTGAAAAACATGCCTGAAAAAGATGATACCTGGCATGGTGCCATGGTATGACCACAGTAAAGCATGGTAATTTTTTGAGAAGGTTTGGCTAACCTAGTTGTACATGCTCTTCATAAACCGAACCAACACAAAAGGAAGTTTTGGTGGTTTCGAGAGGGAAATCACCAAGTTTGAAGGGGAATCCAAAGTTCCTTCGTCGTTTGTCCTAGAATTTTTTTCTACGATCAACATAGACCCTGTCATGCACCGTGTTCAAATTTGGCACATTTTCGGTCTAATTTACTATATTTGGGCAGTTATGTGCATTTTCTAGGCATTAATGCACATAGTTCAACTTCGCACAATCGGTCCATGAAAAAGTGCAAAAAAATGGTATGGAAAATCATGCTTGTGGTGTTTAGTAAATTTGCATGCCTTTTACGAGGAATGGGAAGAGATTTCAAGGACATGTGTGGTAATTTGGACTTGAATTTACTGTGACTTTATCGTTTCGCGTCCAAACTATTTACACGGTGCGCAAGCACCATCAGCCGCTAGATTTGAATTTTTTGCGCATTTTTAGGACTTGTTTGATATAGTAAAGCACTTTATAGCATTTACCTGACAATTAGTGCATATAAGTCAAATCCCAGCTATGGCTACACGGGTGTGTTGGGAGGGATGTGGATTGTCATTCGATCGCGGTGCATCCTACGGTGCACACGCGCGATCCGCGTGGCTGGGGTTCCGGCCAATTAGAACGCAACACACAATAGGGTTAGCGCACACGGTTCTCATAGGCAATCAGATCTCGAGTGCTCTAAAAACCCACCGCACTACGTACGGTTGTCCGGCCACTCCATCCCAGAGCTCTCTCCAAGCGTCGCCGTCCATGCCACCGCGCCGCACACTAACTGGTAAGGAAGCGATGGCATCCCGGCGCGCCGAGTTCATCGCCGCCCGCGACCGCACACTAACTGGTAAGGAAGCGATGTCATCCCGCCACGCCGAGTTCATCGCCGCCTGCGACCGCACACCTATGTGGGCGGACTTTGAAGCTGCCATGGCCGAATGGGCGGTGGAGCACGAGGAGGCCAAAGCCACACAGAAGGAGCGGAAAAGGCAGAAAGCACTCAAGAGAAGAGAGTCCCGCCGCCGCAAGAAAGAAGCGGCGGCACGCGCTTCTGAGGAGAGCCGGACGGAGATCCAAGCATGGTGGGCTGCCGCCGACAAGGCCGGGAGGAGAACGACGGCATCTGCGTCTGGCCAGCATGCGAGAAGTAGTTAGTGTGTGTGTGTCGCCCATACGTTTGTTTAATTAATTATGAGCATCTACCGATACTACTTACTACTGTTTTAGAGAAAATTAGTGCCCGGTCAAAAAAGTTGACTCAACTGAGTCATAGCGGTCCCACCCGCAGCCACCCCGGAGCTCCTTCCTCTCTCATCTCTGCACTACCGAGTCGGAGACGAGCTCGCCGGAGCTGTTTTTTAGTACCACCTCGCCGCGCGGGGCGGACGCGGACATGCTTAAATAGCAGCGCCGTCGGGAGGCAGCAAGCATTTCTCTTGTTGCATAGGTCAATCAATTCTCGCTGTGTGAGCGAGCGAGGTTGACACTTCATTGCATTTCATAAACTTATGATTATGATTGTTCATCGAGTGTCACCTTCGCCTCGTTCATGTACGTTGATAGCCCTACTGCAATGAAACATATTTTTAAATTTGCAGGTTACGGCACTACATGCTGATAGATATTTTAATTCTTAGAAGACCACAAAACACACGGTTGCTATGGCATACTGTGTGCGTTACTGATCCATAAGTAAGTTAGAAAACATCGCACACGTACCATCACGACCGCCCGTGAGTGATTTAATTAACTCCACGTGTACAATTTTTTGAATACGGGATCCGCCAATTTTCTCCTTTCTCGCACACGAGTATATTATACGCTTCGCCTGCGTTGTGTGTTTCGCCCGCGTAAGTTTCGAGTTTCGCAGCAAAATTTTCAGTAGGCGCGGGATTTCAGAATTTACCCCCCCCCCAAACCCATCCCCACCCATCACATTTCCGCAGTATCCCCCCCTCCCCGCAACTCAAACCGCCGCCGCCGCAACAACAGCTTCAACCACATCTACGTTCTGCCCGAGCCTCGTCAATCCAGTCAGGTAACCCACCGATCTCCATCACTGCCACAGCCTGATTGCTTAGATGGCACCTGTGAAACATCCTCATGCCTCCAAATCCCCACCCCCACTCCAGAGCGTCACCGCGTAAGTGTAATGATGGAGGTCGAGGAGCTGAAGGCGGTCGATGGCGCGGTGTCCGCTGTGCGTGTCGACCCGGAGGAACACCTCGCCTCCGCCGCCGCTGACTTGGTGCGGGATCTGGCCCAGATGAAGTGCCCCAGCAACTATCCCTCGGGATTTACCAAGTACGAACTGCCCAGTTCAATTTTACCAATACCAGTTGCAATGGCTATGTTTTGTATGGTTGATGTATTAAGCCTGTTGTAGTAAACACGCCTAACCTTTCTTAGCTATTTCCCCTGCCTTTTTATAGACAACCGGGCCATTCTTTGCTCTAGCAGCACTTGCCTTGCGATGTTTAACTCTGTCAATTTCAATTTCATCAGTACCAGTTTCAATGGATATATTAGGTTGTCTGTACTTAACACATGCCTTGTTTATTTCAGTAATGTACACTGTGATGTTCAAGTATGAACTGCCCAGTTCAATTTCACCAATACCAGCTAGAAACTTACAATGCCTGACTTAGGTTGCTGTTAAGCCTGTTCTGGCAAACAGTTCTATCCATTTCTTAATCTGTCCCTTTACTATTGTGCTACTCTTCACAATGAAGATATCACTACAGATGTTGTCATTTTATTACCATTTTCTATTTTTGGTGGATGTCAACCCTGTTGTAGTTAACATGCCTTTCCATGTACTTACACAGGGCCACAATGGGAAATGCTATTGTTTACCGTCGAGGTTAGTTCCATCCCAATGTCTTATAGTACTTTACATCATTTCTGCAATTGCAGTTTAGCTTGTAGTATTTACTTGCTTCTTGTAGGTACACATGTCAGCGGCAATGATCCACGCTTCAACCTGGAGGAACACCTCGCCTCCACCGCCGCCAACTTGGGGTGGGCTCTGGCCCAGATAAAGTGCCCCACCAACTACCCATCGGGATTTACCAAGTAGGAACTGTCCAGTTGCAATGGCTATGTTTTGTATGGTTGATGTATTAAGCATGTTGTAGTAAACATGCCTAACCATTCTTAGCTATTTCCCCTACCTTTTTATAGACAATTGGGCCATTCTCTGCTCTACAGTACTTGCCTTGCGATGTTTAACTCTGTCAATTTCAATTTCATCAGTACCAGTTTCAATGGCTATATTAGGTTGTCTGTACTTAACACATGCCTTGTTTATTTCAGTAATTTACACTATCATGTTCAAGTATGAACTGTCCAGTTCAATTTCACCAATACCAGCTAGAAACTTATAGTGCCAGACTTAGGTTGTTGTTAATATAAGCCTGTTGTAGCAAACAGTTCTATCCATTTTTTAATCTGTCCCTTTACTACCGTGCTACTCTTCGCAATGGAGATATCACTAGAGATGCTGTCGTTTTATTACCATTTGCTATTTTTGGTGGATGTAGTTAACATGCCTTTCCATGTACTTACGCAGGGCCGCAACGGGAGATGCTGTTGTTTGCCGTCGAGGTTAGTTGCATCCCATGTCTTATAGTATTTTACATCATTTGTGCAATTGAAGTTTAGCTTCTAACATTTAGTGGTTGCTTGTAGGTACATATATCAGCGGTACTGATCCATGCTTCGACCCCTTTTGCGTATGGGGCAATGGGATATTCATGAACAAGCGTCAAGTGAGGAAACTAAGAAAGATTGTTAGGCAAAATAGACGGGTGATGGGAATTAAACTCTTTATTTACACTTTATCCAAGACAACAGTGAACTTTAGGATGGTAAGTAATATGTTACCTTTTTCCCCTGCCCACAATGAGTTACTCTATTAGACAAGAATTTCTGAGAATTTTCTCTTTTCAGTGGTTTCCAAAGCATTTTACTCATGATTACCTTGCAAACTACATGACCGGAGTGGAGGCAACTAAGGTTAAAGTATATAATTCATACTACCATGATAATGGTCTAGAAGTCTTCCTGAAGGCGGTGAAGGATGGGCGGGCGATCGTCACAAGGGTTTGGACAAAAGTTGTGCGCGCCTTTGCCATGGAGGAGGGCACATTATGGGCATTCCGTTTCTTCAACACTATCGGCAGCCAAAATGATTTACACTTCTCTCTTCACCTTTACCACCTCTAAATATTGTGGTTCTTCATAGTTAATCTGCTGCCTAATTCTGTAATTACTGAACACATTGTACTGAGATTTTGATTTATGGATTGGTTGTTGAACCATTGTGATGAGAATGCGAAATATTTAAATTCCGCACTTCATAATTTAAAATTTGAAATATTCCAATTCGAATTATAAATTACAGGAAAAAATATAATTAAACAGCAGGGATTAAAACACCGTACACACGGTTAGAAAGAAAACAGCGTGAGCGATGGTAAAATAAAGAACACACGGTTCTTTCACGAAAAACATATGCGATACTCAGCCCCCGAACGCACGGTTTATTCTTATACGCATGTGGGATTACCATAAGTATAGCACATGTTTCCGTAATATGCGTGTGTGTGATTCCAGGTAATACCACAAACGTTTCAAACCTATATGCGTGTGTAATATCGGATAAAAAGAAGACAGTTCACATTTGCAGACCGTGTGTGATAGGTATACCTATCGCACACACTTAAGAAAATAGACACGTTGGTGATAGCGGAGACACCACACACATTTTATGGTTTTGAACTGTGTGTGATAGTGTACGTATCGCTAACAGACTGGTAGAAATAAGTTTGTGATATCCACCATTCACACGTGGATATCTACGAAATCATTTCGGATGTCTCGCGGATCAGAAATGTGGTGCCACGACTTCGCATACGATTAGTTTACGAAAATCGTCAGCAGTGGGTCACCGTATCGCGGACGGTTTCTGGGTCGTGTGGGACGGACCCCCTTATCGCACACTCAGGCAAGGCGACGGTTTAAAACTGTGTCGCAGAAAGGGGGTAAAAAATGTTTGTATAGCACGTAACGGTACCAGTGGATCTTGAAAATTTATTTAAGCCTCATGATGAATATGTTGTTGATAATAATGTTTGCAATACTATTAAAAGTGGGTTTGGAAGAGCGTCAACTTTAGGTAATAATGATCCCACTACTTTGGAGAATTATCAATCTTATGAATTTTTGTATAAGAGTGGGTTTGGAGAGGTCATGACTTTAGTTGATATTAATCCCACTATCTTGGAAGATTATAATTTTTTTAGGCATGTGGATCTTAGAGAGAATATTTTTTATGATAGTTATATTGTTGAGTTTGATTATGATCCTACATGTAATTATTATGAGAGAGGAAAATATGGTTGTAGAGATCTTCATGTTACTAAATTGCCTCTCGTTGTGTTGAAATTATTAATGCCTCATTCTTCCTATTTGCATATGCTAGATATTGCTTGCCTTGATAATTTGTTTGATTATAAAATGCCTATGCATAGGAAGTACGTTAGACTTAAATGTGTTTGTCACATGTTTTATGATGCTCTCTTTGTGTTTCAATTGTTATCTTTCATGAGAGGATCATTAAAATCTCAAGCCTATCTTAATGGCTATAAATAAAGAGCTTGTTAGGAGACAACCCAATCTATTTTATTTCTGTTCTTGAGTATCTACACAATTATAGCCTCTGTTATGATTGTGTTTTTATCTTTTAATTAGTGTTTGTGCCAAGTAATGCCTTTGGGATGATGTTGATGATAGTATAATTGATGCTGTTTGGAAAACAGACAGTTTTGCGTCCAGTGCTGGAATTTATTTCTGTACTAGAGCGTCAGAAAAATCTGAAATTTTTACACAGTATTGGTATATGAATTGTTTACGTTTCCCTAATTTTTCAGAATTTTTGGAGTTACAGAAGTATGACTTTTAAACAGATCTTTATAGACTGTTCTGTTTTAGACAGATTCTGTTTTTGTTGCATAGTTTGCTTATTTTGATGAATCTATGGATCGTATCGGGGGGTATGAGTCATGGAGAAGTTGGAGTACAGTAGCATTATTCCAATATTAAATATGAATCAATTTACAACAGTACCTAAAGTTTAAGATTTGTTTGTTATACTAACGGATCTCACGAGGTTTCTGTTGAGTTTTGTGTGCTGAAGTTTTCAAGTTTTGGGTGAGACTATGATGGATAAAGGAATAAGGAGCGGCAAGAGCCTAAGCTTGGGGATGCCCAAGGCACCCCAAGGTAATATTCAAGGAAGACTCGAGCATCTAAGCTTGGGGATGCTCCGGAAGGCATCCCCTCTTTCGTCTACAATCTATCGGTAAATCACTTGGAGCTATATTTTTATTCATCACATGATATGGGTTTTACTTGGAGCGTCTTGTGATATAGTTTGTTTGCTTTTGTTTGCTATTTAGTTTGTCACAATCATCTTTGCTGAACACACCTTTTTGAGAGGGACACACATTATTCGTGATTTGTTAGAATACTCTATGTGCTTCACTTATATCTTTTGAGCTAGGCAGTTGCTCTAGTGCTTTACTTATATCTTTTAGAGCACATCGGTGGTTATATTTTAAAGAAAAAGTTGCACTCTCATGCTTCACTTATATCTTTTTGAGAGTCTATTGAATAGCAATGGTAATATGTACGGGTTATGAATTTGGTCCTGATATGATAGGTATTCAAGAGGGATATAATAAAAACTTTCATGTAGATCACTGAATATGATAAGTTTGATTCCTTGCAATAGTTTTGCGATATTAAGATGGTAATATGTGGGAGGTACTAGTAGATAATTGTGGTTTAGTAAGAATATTGGTGTTAAGGTTTGTGATTCCCGATGCATGCACGTATGATCTGTCGTTATGCTAAGAAGTTGGAGCATGATTTATCATTGATTGTCAACCTTATGAGTGGCGGTCGGGGACGAGCGATGGACTTGTCCTACCAATCTATCCCCCTAGGGGCATGCGTAGTAGTACTTTGCTTTGAGGGCTAATAAACTTTCCCAATAGGTATGTGAGTTCTTTATGACTAATGTGAGTCCATGGATTATATGCACTCTCACCTTTCCGCAATTTGCTAGCCTCTTCGGTACCATGCATTGCCCTTTCTCACATCGAGAGTTGGTGCTAACTTCGCCGGTGCATCCAAACCCTGTGATATGATACGCTCTATCACACATAAGCCTCATTATATCTTCCTCAAAACAGCCACCATACCTACCTATCATGGCATTTCCATAGCCATTCCGAGATATATTGCCATGCAACTTCCACCGTTCCATTTTTATGACACACATCGTCATTGTCATATTGCTTTGCATGATCATATAGCTGACATAGTATTTGTGGCTCAGCCACCGTTCATCATTTTTATACATGTTACGCTAGCATCATTGCACATCCTAGTATCATATAGAGTCATATTTTTGTTCTAGTATCAAGTTGTAATATTGAGTTGTAAGTAAATAAAAGTGTGATGATCATCATTATTAGAGCATTGTCCCAGTGAGGAAAGAATGGTGGAGACTAATGAGTCCTTGAAAAAGTGGGGATGAGGTCCATGAGACCGTTCTAAAAAAACGAAAAAAAACATGAGAGAAAAAGAGAGAAGGGGCAATGTTACTATCCTTTTCCACACTTGTGCTTCAGAGTAGCACCATGTTTTTCATATAGAAAGTCTCCTATTTTGTCACTTTCATATACTAGTGGGAATATTTCATTATAGAGACTTGGCTTGTATATTCCGATGATGGGCTTCCTCAAATGCCCGAGGTCTTCATGAGCAAGCAAGTTGGATGCACACCCACTTAGTTTTCATGTTGAGCTTTCATACACTTATAGCTCTTAGTGCATCCGTTGCATGGCAATCCCTACTCCTCGCATTGACATCAATTGATGGGCATCTCGATAGCCCGTTGATTAACCTCGTCAGTGTGAGACTATCTTCTTATTTTTGACTTCTCCTTATTTATCTCTACCCCCACACTCTATTCCACCCATAGTGCTATATCCATGGCTTGCGCTCATGTATTGCGTGGGGGTTGAAAAAGCTGAAGCGCGTTAAAAAGTATGAACCAATTGCTCGGCTTGTCATCGGGGTAGTGCATGATAAATACTTTGTGTTAATAAGATGGAGCATGACAGGATTATATGATTTTGTAGGGATAACATTCTTTAGCATTTTTATTTTGAAAGACATGATTGTTTATTAGTATGCCTGAGTATTGATGTCTTTATATCAAATTATAGACTATTGCTTTGAATCATTCGGATCTTATTGTTCATACCGTAAGAGAGAGATTACATAATGAAACATGATAGGTAGCATTCCACATCAAAAATTCTGTTTTTATCATTTACCTACTCGAGGACGAGCAGGAATTAAGCTTGGGGATGCTTCATACGTCTCCAACGTATCTATAATTTTTTATTGTTCCATGCTATTGTAGTATCAATCTTGGATGTTTTATATGCCATTATATATCATTTTTTGGGACTAACCTATTAACCCAGTGCCCAATGCCAGTTGCTGTTTTCTGCTTGTTTTTGCCTTTTCAGAAAATCATTATCAAAAAGTGTCCAAACGAGGAAAAAACTTTGGATTAATATTTTTTGGACCAGAAGAGACCCACGAAGCTTCAGGAGAAGACCAGAAGAGCCACGAGGAGGCGGCAAGCCTGGAGGGCGCGCCCAGGAGGAGTAGGGCCCGCCCCCAGGCTTTTAGGCCCCTCGTTGCCCCTCCTGACCTAATTCCAGTGCTATAAATTCCCAAATATTCCCAATATACTAGAGAGACACAAGAGAAAACCTTTCTGCCACCGCAAGCCTCTGTTCTTCCGTGATCCCATCTGGAGGCCTTTTCCGGTACTCTGCCGGAGTGGGAATCAATCACGGAGGGCTTCTTCATCAACCTTGCTGCCCTTCCGATGATGTGTGAGTAGTTTACCACAGACCTACGGGTCCATAGCTAGTAGCTAGATGGCTTCTTCTCTCTCTCTTTGATCTTCAATACCATGTTCTCCTCGATGTTCTTGGAGTTCTATCCGATGTAATCTTCTTTTGCGGTGTGTTTGTTGGGATCCGATGAATTGTGAACTTATGATCAGATTATTCATGAGAAATATTTGAGTCTTCTCTGAACTCTTTTATGCATGATTATTATAGCTTTGTATTTCTCTCCGATCTATCGATTTGGTTTGGCCTACTAGATTGATTTGTCTTGCAATGGGAGAGGTGCTTTGTGATGGGTTCAATCTTGCGGTGCTCAATCCCAGTGACAGAAGGGGACATGACACGTATTTGTATTGTTGCCATTAAGGATAAAAAGATGGGGTTTAATCATATTGCTTGAGTTTACTTTGTCTACATCATGTCATCTTGCTTAAGGCGTTACTCTGTTTCATACATAATACCCTAGATGCATGCTGGACAGCGGTCGATGGGTGGAGTAATAGTTGTAGATGCAGGCAGGAGTCGGGCTACTTGTCTCGGACGTGATGCCTATATACATGATCATTGCCATGAATCCTTCATAATTATTTGCTTTTCTATCAATTGCCCAACAGTAATTTGTCTACCCACCGTATGCTATGTGTTCGAGAGAGAAGCCTCTAGTGAAAACTATGGCCCCCGGGTCTACTTTATCATATATAAAAAACCTAAAAATACCTTGCTGCAATTTATTTACTTTTATTTTATTTAGTATTTTAGTTTATCTATTTATCTCTATAAGATTTAATCCTTGCAAATAACCGCTAAGAGGATTGACAACCCTCTTATTTGCGTTGGGTGCAAGTGTTTGCTTTTGTGTGCTGGTGCGCTTAACGGAATTTTGCTTGGTTCTCCTACTGGATTGATAACCTTGGTTCTTAACTGAGGGAAATACTTATCTCTACTATACTGCATTATCCTCTCCTCTTCGGGGAAATACCAACACAGTCTACAAGTAGCAGTGGAGCGGAAGAAGTGGTGGATAGGCACCACGTCCTTGGGCTTGTACGCCCACATTGGGGTAGCCCGAGACTGAAGCGGCAGGATGCGGCGGTGGAGCATGACGTTCACCACGTCCGTCAGCCTGATGTTCCTCTGATTGATCCAGAATTCGATCTTCTGGATCAACACCTCCACCTCGGTCGGGTTCCCCCAGTCCATGCCCTTCCTCCTCCAGGATACGAGCTTCTTCAGAGGGCCGGCGGAGAACTCGACCCCGGCCTGGCCAGCAGCGAGCGGCTCGGTGATGTAAAACCACTCGCGCTGCCACTCCTTGACGGTCTCTATGAAGGTACCCTTAAACCAGACCGCCCTGTTGTTCTTGATGGTCATCGCTCCCCCGCACTCTGCGAGCTCGGAGTCGCTGGACTTCGGCTTAATGCCGAGGATCTTCAGCCATAGCCCGAAAGTGCAGCTCGATGCGGAGGAAGGCCACGCAGACGGTGATGAAGGAGGCGAGGTGGAGGATGGAATTTGGGGCTAGATGGTGGAAATCTAGCCCGTAGTAAAACATGATCCCACGCACAAAGGGGTGCAGCGGGAACCCCAGGCCTCTAATGAGGTGGGGAACAAAGACGACCCTCGCCCCAGCTTCGGGAGTTGGTACGCACTGCTTCGGAGTCGGCGCATGAGTGCGGATCTCCGCAGGGATGTACCCCGCGCTGCGCAGCTCCAAAATGGTGCCCTCCGTCACGGAGGAGCTGCCCCAGTGCCCCTTGGGGTTGGGCTCCGCCATTGTTGAGGTGAAGGGCGCTGAGGGAGTAGGATGAGTTCGGATTGGATCTGAGCGAAGGAGCTTGGGAGGCGATAGGCAGGGAAGCAAGGGAGCGTGTACTCTCTGTGGTTACCCCCTCGCTCTTATATAGGCTGGTGAAAAGGCCAAGGGTCCCTCCTTCCGCGCCGTTGAAATCGCCATTACCCGTAAAAGATACCATTATGCGTATAGGGAGAAACAAAATCTTAATGATATCCCTTAAAAAGTGGGCATGATCTTTGTTTCGATGAGACGTGCCAGTAAAGAGATTGCCTCGAGCCGTGATTCGAGTGAGCAGTAACTGCTCGCCGGGTCATGGGTGGTGCCGCTTCGATAAAGTTGTCATGCTAGAAAGCACTGTTCACACCTACGCGGCAGGCCTTTGAGGCTAAGTAACCCCATGACCTCGGATATGGATCATGTTTTTTATTGGGTTCTGAACGAGGGATGCGACCCCTTCGAGGAGTGGTCAGCGGTGGCTTTGATTAAGAAGACAAGTGTCACGAGGAGGAGGTAACTCGTCTGTCGAGCCAAGGACTCCGGATCCGAAGTTGTTGAATGCAAAGGCGTCGTCCTTGGCATAGAAGACTAGTTCCGGGGCTACTGACGGTGTCCTGGACTAGGGGGTACCAACCTAGATGGCCCATAGTCCTTGAGTTGGGCCCAAAGGGCCTGTTCTCATCCAGATAGACTCAGGAAGCTATGACGTGATCAAGATTGCATCTGCCAAAGACTTGGAGTATACCCCAAGACATCTCCTGCCGCCTCCATGCGCATCCTTAGATACCGCCTATGTAACCCAAGATGCCCCTGCCTAGTGTATATGTGGCACCCCGGCTCAGAGAACCGGTTTACCAGTGTTTCCAACCCAGAGATCATGTCTTCTGGAAACACCCAACAACTTGGAACAGAACTGAACTGAAATTTATTGATACATCTCGAGTACAAGCTCATAATTTACATCGATAGCGAGGCCAGAAGCACATCAGGTGCTATGACAATATCTACATTATTTATGGAACATAGCAGGGCCTCGATACTACTGGGTAGAACTACGGCGTAGCGGAACATAGCGCGGAAAACTCCATCCACAGGGACACTGCTGTGGACACGGCCTAGTTAGCGTAGCACGAACCATCGGGACCTCCGTCCTCGGCTTCTCCTGCATCTGGCATGATACGCCAGGTGAGTACTTGGAATGTACTCGCAAGCTCATGGCAACCAAAACAATGCAGCAAACAATAGCATGGCCATGATCATGTTCAGTACTTTAGTGCTTACTGTTACCAACTTACTCTCGTCTGGGTTGTCCCACAACCCTCGGAACGCTCATAATCCACTGAGCACTTCCGAACATAAGACAAGTTCTTCCATTATTATCATTGTTACGGTTGATCATCCCGTGGCCTAGTACGGACTGTCCAATACCGTGGACGCGGCTATTCGAATAGATTCTTACACTCTGCAGAGGTTGCGCACTTTACCCACACTATGGAGCTCGTGGCCTCGTGCTCCCATTCGGGTAGACCGGTGCTGCTCCAACGAAACCTGCCTGACCCGTGACTCCTCTATCGTACCACCGACAATCATACCCTCCCAGGGTCATGTCCTGGGTGGCCCTGTGTCACCCCGTGACACCTGCCACCGTCGTGGCCACTAACTGTCCCAAACGGTGACGCCGGCAAAATAACTCAACTGGGCTCACAGGATTATCGTCGTCTACCTGATCAGGGCAGCACGCACGCATAACCCTCCCTAGGGTGGTGGTACCGATAAAAGAGCACAAAGCCAGACCAAGTCAAGGCCGTCCCATACCGGCAAATGTGGCTGCACGGGAAAGTCCGGATAGGTGACACTAGATCAACCAATTAGGTTTAGTGTTGATAAGCATTTATCCAGCATGAGTTTCATCAAGAATAACTTCACATGGCAGTAGCTAGGCATCAAAATAAAATTACTCTAAATTATCACATATTAAAATAATGCATATAATTCAATTAAATAACCAACACTATTGAAATGCTTCATGCAATGGATGACATGGCTTGCCTTGCTCTGTTGGGTTCTCCACAAACTCCTGGGCTTCAAAACCAAAGGAATTTCCTTCTGAAAATATTTTAAAAAAACAATTGAAAATGTCACATACTACTGTTCTGTGCACCAGAAATTCTGTGAGCATGGGAAAAATACCAAATTTTTCCAGAAAATTGAGGAGATAAAAAAAAACCCAGAGCAAAAAGGATCAATTGATTTGGATTTATGGATAAAAAGTTATGGACGGTCAAAGTTTCTGGTCAAATATGAAAATTAACAGAAAATCAGCAGCGGGCCACGTCGAAGGCGTATTTCGCCGGGGCGCCTCCACTTACCGCTTCAGCGTGCCACTAACGAATGGGCCCCGCTGTCAGATTTAAAGAGGGAGAGGAGGGAAACAGAGAACGGCGGCACTCCGGCGATGGTCGCCGGCGATACAGACGGCGGCGAGGTCCGGTGACTACGGGAATGGATCGAGCGCTCGGAGGTGAACACGTACGTACCCGTAGCTTCGCGAGAGATGGCCGGACGGCGTCGTCCCCTTCCTCTCCGGCGCCGGCAGCTTTCGGGGGTCGTCAGAGACGGCGATTCCGGCGGAGATTCGGACGGGAAAGAGCTCAGGCGTGGTCAGTGGAGTGCGGGGAGCTCGCTCGTGGAGTCAGTGGAGGCTGGGGAGGAGTGGAACGGCGAGGAGACTGGGCTCGGGTGGCGGCGGATCTCCGGCGAGAAGCGAGGCCAGAGGGCCTCTCGGCCGTGGCTCAAGGCTCGGGAGCTTGATTAGGAGTAGGAGGAGTGCGGTGAGGAGCTAGGAGGGGCGGGACATGGCCTTTTTATAGGCGGGGGCGAAGTCTCTGGAGCGGCGGGGCTCGGGTCACGTCGCCGGCGCCAGGACGGCGAGCTAGCCGTCGCGACGTAGGGCGAAGTGACGGGAGAGCTCAGTGGAGTAAATGCACGAGAGGACGGCTCGCGAGGAAAGGGACAGCCAGCGCGGCTACCGTACTGCCACTGTGCCGCCCGTGGCGCACGGTGGCCGTATCCGGCGAGCGCGATTCCGGCGAGGGGGAATGATCTGGGATGGCCAGGTGGATGAAGGAGAAGACGCTGGCGAGCTGGGACAAGCTACGGTCACAAGGGGCAGCCGTACGCATCACATCCGTCGCCGGCGCTGTGCAGAGCGCGTGGCTTGGCATGCCATCGCCATGCTCACCACGGGCATTGGTGTCTAGAGGCCACGCAAGCCTGGCGTTTCTTGTCCAACACGTCGACCCTCGATCACTTAGTCCCCTTGTGCCTCTGGTTCGACTAGATTCAGTCTGATGCGAAGTGTAGCTTCAGCTACAGTTTCTGACAGCAATCTTGAGAGAGATCTAGAGGAAAGGTGAGCTGGAGATGGAGCCAATGGAGATGTCTGGGGTGATCTATCTTGGAAGGACTATAAGCTGGCCCAGTTTGAGAAAATTTCATCAAGGTTTGAATAGGGTTCATGTACAAGTGTGGTTACTGGAACAGAAGCTATATGAACTTGTAGCACTCATCTGGGTGATCTGCTGGAGCTGAATTTTGGTGTGGCATGGTTATCTGGTGGATAGAAGATGCCATAAAAATTTCAGCTCATTTGGAAACCTCTAGCTGGTACTTCCTTCACAGAGGTTCCAATTGAACAGAAACTTGGCAGAATATTGCTGGTGAAATTTTGTACGGGGCAAGATGATATTTTTGGATATTATGGCAAGATAGGTTCCCTAGTGTCTCAGGGAATTATTTGGGAATTTTCTGAGTTGGGAAAATATGAGTTGCTTCACAAATGGCCAGTACTGTCCAGAGAGCAAATGGAGTTTTCTGGACAAAATTTTGTACTGGACCATGAGTTGTTTTTGAAGATTGGGGGAGTAGATGATGACAAGAAGGTGTGGTATTAATTTGGGATTTTTCTGATCACCAGAACTATAGGTTGCTTTGTAACCCATAGTGATGACAGATTTTCCCAAAGGAGGAAAATGAATATTTGGGAAAGATGAAGAATTGGAAATTGATCCAGAGGGTGAGTGACAAGATTTTAGCAAGATGCTGAGGGCTTTGGATCATTGAGAGAAAGTTATAAGTCCAAAGTCAACTGAAAAGATTCAAAATCCATCCAAATTGCAAATAAAGCCAGAAAGATTTCGAAGATTTTTTTTTGCCAAAAACCAGGGTGTCACAGTATATATAAGCCGGAGGGTTTAGCCTGTAGAGGACACAGAATCACAATTACCATCCAGCTAGCTCTAGGGTTAGGCTTCTCCTGACGATCTCGAGGTAGATCAAGCTTGTACTCGATACTTCATCATCAATATAAACAAGAGCAGGACGTAGGGTTTTTACCTCCATAGAAAGGGCCCGAACCTGGGTAAACATCGTCTCCTTTGTTCCTGTTACCATTGATCCGAGATCCACAGCTCGGGACCCCCTACCCCGAGGTCAGCCGGTTTTTACACCGACACCGATGTATAATGGAACTCAAGTATATCCAAATGAAATATTTTCTTTTGCAGGTGGTCTATGTTTTAGCTGCATTGCACAAAATTATTTGAAGAGAAGATGAAGCCGTTACCCAACTGAACCCAAAATATCAAATTGCTAGGGATGTTGCTTGTTGGAATACTTTCTTCTCTCGAACCATTTTTAGGTTTTCGTATATGTTCCATATGTTGGATGTGAAGTGAGTAAATGTATATTGGCTCTCCATTCTTTTTATATGCATGTCTATCAGGACATGAAAAGCTTTGTACAAATGAATGATGTATGCCTATGTTTATTTCAATGTTTACTTTCAATTTCCTTCACGTGACAGGTTAAGAAATATGAAAATTGAGAATGTTTCATCTGACTATCATTAGCAGGGGCGGGAACCTAAAAGGAAACATTTACATCTCCGACATACAAAATGGAGGCGGTTATTCATACGAAACTGCCTGTGGCAAGTAGAGTATTGGAAGCGGTTCTAAGTACGAAACCGCATGTGTTGTCCATGATATTGAAGGTGGTTTCCACAACCACCGCCGCTGTGCGGAGTGAACAACGCAGGCTTTGAGGTGGAATTGGAAGCTCGATTATGTACTAGTGATGTAGTAACATCTGTCTTCAATGGCACGTGTGTTGACCTGCCAATGTATCCGACTAATGGAGGACGTCCGGCTGGAGTCTCCACACCGACAGGTTGTGACTTGAGTCACTATTGTGATGTGCCCTAGCATTCATGGGGTTGTGCCTTTAGCTAGGTCAATTGTCGCTGTGGGCCTACCTGGTGGGGATTCCCTCGTCACTATGGTTAACTGTGTACGTTCATAGGTAGGTGTGTGTGTGTGTGTGTGTGTGTGTGAGTATATGAGACTGCATTGTGTTAAAAAAATGCACTCCTATGAAAATTGATGAGTATGGCATACTACATGTCAAAACCATGTATCTTTGCATTTTTTATCTTCGACCCAACAGAAAAATGAAATAAACCCACTCCTCGTGAAAATGGAACCATAACATTTCATGCCCCTTGTCGTGAAACCAAACACATCCTTATTTCATGAAGCTCAAACAAAAGCATGTGATAACCTGAGCTATTTCACCAACCAACAGATAAAACATACTGCTCCTACAAGCCAGTGTCATACGGTCCCCTAAAAAAAAGGGGGTCACACGGACACACCACTATCGACGGCCTCGACGAATGCCCTTAGATTACGATCCGACGAGCCACCTTTCCAGAGAGCGTCCACGATCGCCCGCTTCCACTCCGACGCTGCGTGCCGCGCATCCCCCGTTCCGGCCTCACCCTCTCGCATCACCTCCTCTACACGCCGCCTCACCTCGGCCGCGCGCAGCACACCGTCGCTGCCCACCTTCGCGCGCGCTCCCACGCGCCACTCGCACTCGACGAGCCACGCGTTCATCCGCTGGTCCGACATGTAGGGCACGCACACCATCGGCACGCCGCTCGCCACGCTCTCCGTCACCGAGTTCCACCCGCAGTGCGTCACGAAGCAGCCCACCGCGGCGTGCGAGAGCACCAGCACCTGGTCGCACCACTCCACCACAATGCCGTTCCTGAGCCGCGCGTCCGTCTCCGGCTCCAACGTCGCCTCGCCATCCGCGAGCTCCGCCTTGACGTCCTTCCGGACGACGCAGAGGTACGGCCTCCCGCTCTCCTCGAGGCCGAGGAGCAGCTCGTCGAGCTGCTCCGTCTCCATCCCCGCCCGGCTCCCGAACGCGACGTACACCACGGAATCGGCCGGCATGGCGTCGAGCCACTCCATGTACCTGGCGTCGTCCTGCTCAAAGAGGCCGGCCTCGTCGCCGGACGGGGGCACTGGGCCGATCGGCAACGCGTCGTACGCTCCCACGGCGGCGAGCGCGCCCTCCTCGAGTTCCTGGCACGTGTTGACGAGCACCTTTGCTCTGGGGGTTTCCCTGTCGAGCGTGTCGAACAGGTCGCGGACGGTAGTGTAGATGCTGTGGTAGAAGTCGGAGGGGTCGGTAGACTCCGTGATGATGGACGGGAGGTCCCGCACGGGCAGCGGAGGGAGGCCCGGGAGCCGCACGACGAACGACGGGTCGTGGCGGTTGTCGGTCACGACGTCGGCGTGGCCGTGGAAGAAATGGTAGTAGACGGCTAACACGGCAGCCGGCTGGATCCAGTAGAGCGCGGACGGCACGCCTTTCTCGCGCGCGACGTCCGCGGCCCACGGGAGGAGCACCGTGTAGACGACGCGGGTCACGGGGCGGCCGCGCGCGGCGAGGGCGTCCACCAGCTCCCCGACGCTGCGCGCGCCCGCAGCCGGGAAGGACGCCATGTAGTCGGTGCACGCCGCGGGGTCGGTGGTCCTGTCGTACCCGTTGTCGAAGCCGTCCGAGAACGGGAGGAGCTCGATGCGGCCGTCGCCGCCGTCGGGCGCGTCCGCCTCCGCCGGGAACATGCGGCGGTGCGCAGTCTCGGTCGTAGAGAACGTGACGAGCGCGCCGGGCGCAGCGGCGAGCAGGCGCCGGGCGAGGCGGAGCGCCGGCGCGATGTGTCCCTGGAGCGGGTACGTCAGCACGAGGAAGTGCGGCTGCGGAGACATGCTTGCCCCCCTTTCCTGAGGCTGACTCGCGTGGCCTTCGGGTAGCTCGAGACAGCGTCGCTCGATCTGCAGCGACGGCAAGCAAGCTTTCCGATTTGTGTGGTCTAGCGCGAGAGACCATGGGTTTTATTGTACAGTAGTTCTCACGCGGCGCGCGATGCCCACGCGAGGAAGCTGTCGTTGCCGGCTGGTGCATCCATGACCCTGTAGCCTGGGAGAGGAGCGCCGCATGTGTCAAGCGAACGCCATGCACATGCCATCCAGTGATCGCTCTGTGATTTGCCATTGACTTAGCTGACATCTATAGATCTGTGATCTGGATATTGATCGCTCTGTGATTTGCCATCGACTTAGCTGCTCTAATAGATCTGTGATATTGATCGCTCTGTGATCAAGATATAAGCAGAAATCAATGGTCTTCCGGACACAGCGATCCACGCAAACGCGCCCGAGCGCCCGCGGACGGGCTGGACGGCCCCTTATCCGGGCAGCCACAATCATCAAATGCAAACTCTCAAATTCAAACACGTGAATCATATAGCACAAATTCATCGCCGATCTCACCGCCTCGTACTCCCTACGTTCGGACAATTTGGATCCCCCAATTCATAGTCCATTTTGGTAGTTTCTTCATTGCCATTGATCATGTCCGATATGATATTGTCCTAAAATTAGCATGATTGCAAATAAACTAACGGTGTATGCAACTAGTTGGTCATGTCCGACACGAGAATACAATGTATTGATCGGAAAGGAGCAAAATAATATACCGTATCCTGCTGTGTCATTCCGTCGAACAGGACGTGGGCAGACGGGGTGCCTCCACTGCCTGTGCTTGTCCGCGCCCGTTGGAGCTGCGGTGAGTGACACATGTTGTCCTCCGGCTCCTACGTTGCCGGAAAACCATCCTGAATGGCCCAATCAGTCGTCGGATCGGTCTCTGTCTCGGGTGGGCCGAACGGCACCTTCCTTGTCAGCGGCAGGATGGATGGGGTTTGAGGGGGCCGGGCGCGGCAGATGGGACACTTCCTCCTCGAGGTCCACAAGCGGAACCCCCTGTGACGTTGTCGCTTCCCTCTCGCGCTGCCTCCGTCGCCGGTCCCTCTGGCGGATGGGGGCAGCAGTGCGGATGGGGGAGAAGGGTGGACGACGATGACGACTCGGACAAGGGAAATGGTGGACGAACGCGGGAGGAGGGTTTGGTGGACTAGGTCATGGTGCAATATGCGGTGGGTCTGGCCTGTCTAATCCCACGTGGCGGATGCGCTCAGGCGTGCCCGGGCCTCTCCCCATACCCGCCCTAGATTTGGGCTGGATATGAGGGGTGTCGGTCAGCCCGGACGTATAGAGCCGGTATGAGGCATCCGTCTGGGTCGATTTTTTTTACCGGTCAATGGCTGGGTCGTCCGCCCGGGCGTATATGAGGGTTTGGAGCCCGGCTGTAGATGCTCTTACGAGGCGGATCAGCTGGGACTTGGACGCTATTAGCACCTGACGGGCGGCGGAGAGAAGGAGCGCCAGGAGCGAGGGCAGCGAGAGCAGTAGCACCAAGATCCCCACGCTTCGCCATGTCGATGACGCAGTCTCTCGGTGCGGCCCGACCTTTCCGTTTGGTCTTCAACTTAGGGCATCTCCAAAGCTGACCTCCAAACCAGACACCGCATCCATCCGCAGACCGGTGGGGACCAGTCCAGGGACACTGATGCGGGAGCCGTCCATCCGAAGCTAGCCGCAAACAAATGCCTCTTTTTTAAAGCGCGCAATATCAAAATAACCACATATCAAATCGTAGTTTATCTGAAAATGTTCAAATACAGCAGTAGTTCAAATTTAAATATTACAATCCAACCAAGTTTTCAAATTAAAATAGTTTCAACTTGAATTCAACTAGCACATATGTACTAGTTGTCCCCTTTAACCGCCCACAGATGCTCAATCAAATCTTCCAATGAACCATTGTTGATGCATTTGAACAAACTCATCAAATGTGGCCAGATTCTGCTTTGGAAGTTTGTCAGGATCACCCATGTGTTGGAAATATGCCCTAGAGGCAATAATAATTAGGTTATTATTTATTTCCAGGTTTATGATTAATGTTTATATTCTATGTTATAACTGTTATGGTTCTCGAATATGTGATTCATAGGAAAACTCATGAGCGTGTGTGATACGTCTCCAACGTATCTATAATTTTTTATTGTTCCATGCTATTATAGTATCAATCTTGAATGTTTTTATATGCATTTATATATCATTTTTTGGGACTAACCTATTAACCTAGTGCCCAGTGCCAGTTGCTGTTTTCTGCTTGTTTTTAGTTTTTCAGGAAATCAGTACCAAACGAAGTTCAAATGCCACGAAACTTTTTGACGATTTTTTTCTGGATAAAAGAGACCCTGGATGCTTCGGGAGGGGGCCAGAAGCCTCATGAGGGCTTCACAAGGCAACAGGGCGCGGCCCCAGGGGGCGTGCCCTGATGCCTTGTGGGCCCCTCGTGGCTCCTTTTGACCTAATTCCACTTCTATAAATTCTCAAATATTTGGAAACCAACAGAGAGCCACCCCGAATAACTTTTACGCCGCCGCAAGCCTCTGTTCTTCCGCGATCCCATCTGGAGGCCTTTTCCGGTACTCTGCCGGAGGGGGAATCGATCAAGGAGGGCTTCTACATCAACCTTGCCGCCCTTCCGATGATGTGTGAGTAGTTTACCACAGACCTATGGGTCCATAGCTAGTAGCTAGATGGCTTCTTCTCTCTCTTTGATCTTCAATACCATGTTCTCCTCGATGTTCTTGGAGTTCTATCCGATGTAATCTTCTTTTGCGGTGTGTTTGTTGGGATCCGATGAATTATGAGTTTATGATCAGATTATTCATGAGAAATATTTGAGTCTTCTCTGAACTCTTTTATGCATGATTATTATAGCTTTGTATTTCTCTCCGATCTATCCGTTTGGTCTGGCCAACTAGATTGGTTTGTCTTGCAATGGGGGAGGTGCTTTGTGATGGGTTCAATCTTGCGGTGCTCAATCCCAGTGATAGAAAGGGACATGACACGTATTTGTATTGTTGCCATTAAGGATAAAAAGATGGGGTTTAATCATATTGCTTGAGTTTACTTTGTCTACATCATATCATCTTTCTTAAGGCATTACTCTGTTTTTATTAACTTAATACCCTAGATGCATGCTGGATAGCGGTCGATGGGTGGAGTAATAGTAGTAGATGCAGGCATGAGTCGGTCTACTTGTCTCGGACGTGATGCCTATATACATGATCATTGCCATGAATCCGTCATAATTATTTGCTTTTCTATCAATTGCCCAACAGTAATTTGTTTACCCACCGTATGCTATGTGTTCGAGAGAGAAGCCTCTAGTGAAAACTATGGCCCCCGGGTCTACTTTTATCATATATTAAAATCCAAAAATACCTTGCTGCAATTTCTTTAATTTAATTTTATTTAGTATTTTACTTTATCTATCTATCACTATCAGAATTAATCCTTGCAAATAACCGCTAAGAGGATTGGCAACCCTCTTATTTGTGTTGGGTGCAAGTGTTTGCTTTTGTGTGTGTACGAACTGCTAAAGGATTTTGTGTGGTTCTTCTACTGGATTGATAACCTTGGTTCTTAACTGAGGGAAATACTTACCTCTACTATACTGCATCATCCTTTCCTCTTCGGGGAAATACCAACGCAGTCTACAAGTAGCAGGAATAATTTCTGGCGTCCTCGCTGGGGAGACATCACCAAAATTATCAAGTACCTTCGCACAAACTATCATCCACCTGCATTTATTTTATTTGCCTTTTTATTTGCATTTGCCTCTCATTTTCATCTCCCCCACTTCTAATTTTTTTTACAAAAACACAAAAACATTTTATTTGCTTGCTTGCTTTCTTTTATTGCCTTCATGTCAAACACACAAGAACAGAAAATAAAACAAAAATTTAAGATACTATGGATCCACTTAAAGTTTTCTACTTGGATTATCTCCGATCCATTTGTGCTCCTGTCAAAACCCCAACTAGTTTAGTTGAGGGAAAATCATTAGATGAGCATGCTCATTTTGTGCGTCACCGTTTGTCTGAAAAAGGGAGACTCTTATGGAATCAAATAAATTGTTTGCTATGCTATGCTTGGAATCTATGTGAAATTTATGATTTTACTTGTTGCTCTAAGAACCCTAAAAAACACCTTCCCTACCTATGTGAGTTTAATGACAATGAAATCCTATCTTCTTATGCCAAGGGTGTTTATAGTTACTATGATATCGAACAAATTGAAGAATTTGTTGCTTTTAAGGGTGCTTATGAAGTTGCTTCTTTGATTGAAAAGTATGATGCTACTCTCTACAAATCTGAAAATTGACATACTTAAGTATTGCTATGAAAACTATGCTCCTAATGCCTATGTTAATGAATTTATTGAGAGAATGTCTGCTGCTTTGGAAGAAAATAATGATATGCATGAATCCATAGATAATTATGATTCCGTTGATTCGATTGAAATATCCCCTCTTGATGAATGTAATGCTTGCTATTCTTATGGCCATGATGCCAATATTAATGATGCTTATAGAGATGAACTTGCTATAGTTCCTTATGTTAAAAATGAAATTATTGCTATAGCACCCATACTTGATAGCTCCTTGAATGAAAAGCATGATTGCAATGATGTTATTATAAATTCTATTAATGTCAATTATGCTAATGATATGCAAAGCTACAAGCTTGGGGATGAAAATTTTGTTATGTGCACTACTTATTGCAATGATCATGATTGGGGTGATGATGCATCTTATGATCTTGAAAATTTATTTAAGCCTCATGATGAATATGTTATTGATAATAAAATTAGCAATACTATTAAAAGTGGGTTTGGAAGAGCGTCAACTTTAGGTAATAATTATCCCACTACTTTGAAGAGTGTTCAATCTTATGAAATTTTTGATAAAAGTGGGTTTGGATAGGTCTTGACTTTAGTTGATGTTAATCCCACTATCTTGGAAGATTATAAAACTTTTATGCATGTGGATCGTGAAGAGAATATTTTATATGATAGCTATATTGTTGAATTTGACTATGATCCTACATGTAATTATTATGAGAGAGGAAAATATGGTTGTAGAAATTTTCATGTTACTCAATTACCTCTCTTGAAGTTCAAATTGTTAATGCTTCGTTCTTCTTCCTTGCATATGCTAGATACTTTTTGTCTTGATAATTTGTTTGCCTATAAAATGCCTATGCATATGAAGTATGTTAGACTTAAATATGTTTCTTACATGCTATATGATGCTTTCTTTGTGCTTCAATTCTTATCTTTTATGTGAGCATCATTAAAATCTCGAAGCCTATCTTAATGGCTATAAAGAAAGAGCTTGTTGGGAGACAACCCAATACTTTTGGTTCTTGTGTGTTTACACAATTATAGCCTCTGTCATGATTGTGTTTTTATCTTTTAATTAGTGTTTGTGCCAAGTAATGCCTTTGGGATGATTTAGATGATAGTATAATTGATAATGTTTGAAAACAGAAAGTTTTGAGTTCAGTGCTGGATTTTTGGTTCTGTACTGGAGCGTGATCAAAATCTGAATTTTTTACACAGTATTTTTATATGAATTGTTTACGTTGTCCTAATTTTTCAGAATTTTTGGAGTTACAGAAGTATAGCTTCTAAATAGATCTTTACATACTGTTCTGTTTTAGACAGATTCTGTTTTTGTTGCATAGTTTGCCTATTTTGATGAATCTATGGATCGTATCGGGGGGTATGAGTCATGGAGAAGTTGAAGTACAGTAGCATTATGCCAATATTAAATATGAATCAATTTACAACAGTACCTAAAGTTTAAGATTTATTTGTTATACTAACGGATCTCACGAGGTTTCTGCTGAGTTTTGTGTGCTGAAGTTTTCAAGTTTTGGGTAAGACTTCGATGGATAAAGGAATAAGGAGCAGCAAGAGACTAAGCTTGGGGATGCCCAAGGCACCCCAAGGTAATATTCAAGGAAGACTCAAGCGTCTAAGCTTGGGGATGCCCTGGAAGGCATCCCCTCTTTCGTCTACAATCTATCGGTAACTCACTTGGAGCTATATTTTTATTCATCACATGATATATGTGATTTACTTGGAGCGTCTTGTGATATAGTTTGTTTGGTTTTTAGTTTTTCACAATCATCTTTGCTGAACACACCTTTTTGAGAGGGACACACATTATTCGTGATTTGTTAGAATACTCTATGTGCTTCCCTTATATCTTTTGAGCTAGGCAGTTGCTCTAGTGCTTCACTTATATCTTTTAGAGCACGGCGGTGGTTATATTTTAAAGAAATAGTTGCACTCTCATGCTTCACTTATATCTTTTTGAGAGTCTAATTATTAGCAATGGTAATATGCACGGGATATGAATTTGGTCCTAATATGATTGGTATTCAAGAGGGATATAATAAAAACTTTCATGTAGATCACTGAATATGATAAGTTTGATTCCTTGAAATAGTTTTGCGATATTAAGATGGTAATATGTGGGAGGTGCTAGTAGATGTGTAGCGTCCCAACTCAAAACGAGTCAAGCCTCTGTGTGTTAGTGCCATCCCTGGATCAGTATGCTGGCACACACAGTACATCAATGTATATATCAAAGTGCAATCACATGTAAATAACGTAAATATTGATATATACCTCTTAAATCTCAGCGGAAACAGTCAACGGGAGTGGAGTCCCAATAAACACCAACGGCAGGTTGAGTGTAGACCGTAACCCTGAATCGTACTCTTACTCGTCGTAGAAAAGTATCTGCAACATAAGACGTTGCAGCCGTGTAGGTCAGTACATTGAATGTACCGGCAAGATCACCATAGAATGAAATGATAAAAACTATTCTATATGCAAAAGGCTTTATGGCTCTGTGTCTGAGTTTTTGCAGAAAAGCTGGTTTTATTTTCCCTACAACAAAGGAGTCAAACGGAAATATCACTACAAAAGTTGGTTGTTAATGAGATGGTTCCACCAACCAATTCTCATGTCCCAAAATTATTAATAGACCCACTCATCATAATTTATTAATTGTGTTGAGACTGGCTGATAGTATCATCTCCGGTGCTCATGTTGTCCATAACCGGGGACACGGCTAATCGATTAGTTTGACACTCTGCAGAGGTTTGTACACTTTACCCGCAAGATTCGATCCCTCTCGTTGTGTCCTCGCACTGCCTGGTGTTTGAGAACGAGACGATCGAAACATGGCCTTCCAAAGCGATCCTCCGGTAGAAACTCAGTGCCCATCCAATCCTACCGTTCTTCTACATCTCGTAGCAATCTGACCTACCAGAGTCACCACTAAGGTTAACCAAGCCAGAGCCCATATTGACTTGCGGTTGCACACGTAAGCTTTCCGGCCTTGAAGTATCCATCCATCTCTTTGAGCCTGGGTGGCATTCCGTTGGGATGATCACAGGTAGATACCAGGATTCCCGGCATAACCATGATAGATATCAGGCTGCCAAAATGCATGTCCAATCCACCCAGAGGTATATTGAGTCCTTGAAGTCTTGAAGTCTTGATCATCATGCAGGTCTTGAAATAATTAATTAACCTCACAACACTCTTGAATCTCACAACCAAACCCCGTCTACTAAAAGCATAGCAATTTGTGAAGTAACGTCCCTTCCCGGGCAATGGTAACAGGGTGTTGGGTTTCTCCTACCTCATGATACTACAACAAGTTCAAGCTCAATATCCTACTGGATGTATGATGGAGAGATTTATTCTAATGCAAATAAAACATAGGTAATGTAAGATGATCAAAGTGAACTTGCCTGTACAGTTGATGAAGATAAATATCGCTCTCAGAAATAACTTGATAGAACTATTCGTCACTCTCCGATGAAAATCTATATAATCAAACATTGCACTCATATAAGCAATCATACTAGCAATCAATACTAACAATCAAAAGGCAACACAAAAACCAAACACAAAAGTGTTGTGATGAAGGAAAATACTTAAGACAAAAGTTAAAACAACAAAACTTCATCACAACAACCAAATGTAGTTTTCCCTACAAATAAACTATTTTGAATAGCAACAAAACAAAAACAAGGCAAAATCTAACAAGTATTTTGGTAAATGTTTTACTAGCAAAAGAATTACTTTTGAAGAACAACTAAAGAACTATGAAAACAATACACCAAACAACATAGGTTTTTGCCTAATAAACTTAACAACAAGAAAAACAAATAAAATATTAAAATAAGAGAAAACAAAATATAAAACAACTAAGCTAACAGAAAGTAAAACTTATAAAACAATTTATAAAAATATTTTCAAATAGGAAATCAAACTAGCAATGAAACCAATTTGCAAGTTATTATGAAACTAGAATTGATTTCATGCTATCAAACATAATAAATGACATAAAAATAAACTTGGTTGAAATACTACTGCTAACTAACATAAAACAAGGTAAAACTTGTCAACTAATATAAAAGAAAATAAATTTAAAACTATAAAAACAAAAGAAATAGAAATAAACCTAAAAAGAATTAAAACAGAATCTGTTTTGCTTGAAACCCTAATTTAAGTATGCTAAAAATTCCCAGATTGTTCCTACTGATAAACAAAGTCACTAGTGACCAGTAGCAAAAAGATTCACTCAAAAATATATTTTTAAAATCAAGTTATAAGCAAAACAAGTTTGAATTCAAATCTGTTTGAATCTGAATTTAAACTATTCAAATATGGTCAAACTTTATATCTACAGAAACTAGACAAAAATTGTAACACAATGCAAAAAGAATCAAATTAAAACTCTAACAATCCTAAGAGATATCCTATTTGCAAAAACAGAAACTATTCTGTTTCAGAAAATAAAAACAGAAAAGAAATAACTAACTAACGAACAGTGCTGCCACGTGGCTAGATCCTATTGGCTACGGGGTGTGCGCGCGGTGGTTAAACGAGCGAACGGCCACATAATAAAACTAAACGGTTCGGCCATTTTAAATGTTCTAATCTGGATCGTCTACTGCAGATCGGATGGTCAGGGGGGTCCCGGCGACTTACAGAGGGGAGAGGGGAGCTCCGGCGATGTCCGACGGCGAGGCAGAGGCGCGGTGGTGCTCGGGGATGGCTCTCCGGTGGTCGGGGACGACGGCGAAGATGACCAGGCGATGGCGATGAAGCTCCGGCGTGGATTGGTGGCGTCGGAGGAGCGCGGGGACGTCGGGGATGAGCTCCACGAGCTCAGGGAGCTTCGGGTTCGAGCCGAACTCCGACGAGGTGTCAGGGAGGGGTCTCCGGTTGTTGTTGGCGGCGGCTGAGGGGTCCAGAAGACGGAGGTGATTCACCGGCGTCGATATTCGGCGTCAGCGGAGCTTGAGGGCGTCGGAAATAAGCGGCACGAGCTCCGGGGCTTCGGTGGAGGCGGAGCTCCGGCGAGAGGTGGTGGCGGCGCTCTGGAGAGGGGGGGGGGGGCTCGGGGTGTTGGGAAAAAAACCGAATGAGGAGGAGCTCCTCTATTTATAGGGGGCCTCGGGAGCGAAGATTAGGCAATGGAGAGGGAGATCCGGTCGGATCCGGCGCAGCTCCGGCGAGATGGAAAGAGGGGCGAGGTAAGGAAGGAGATGGCCGGCGGGGTTCGGGATCGGGCGGTGGGGCCTAGGTGTCAGGGAGTGAAAGGGAGGGTGAGGCGATCGGGCGGCCGATTCCGAATCGATTCGGATCTGGCGAAGGAATCCTGGGCCGACACTATTCCTATTGGGCTTCGGGGTTTCCTAATAAAACGGATTTTTTCCTTTTTATTAAAAACAGGAACTAAAAGATCGATTTGGAGAATCAAATAAAATCTAAATTTACAAGTTTTATATACCAAAATTATCAGAACAATAAATACCACAGTATGAACATTTTTCCACGGCCAAAATAAATACTTTTAAAAAATATTTTTCAGAAAATGCCTAAATTGTTTTTATTTCTTTTGCAAATAATTTTCAAATAGCCCCCTGGGTTTTATGGTTCAAAATTTCACAAAAATACCCCTGGTTTTGGAGGGTCATGTTCCTCCTCTCAAATTTTTGAAATTTGGGGCAAGTGAATCTGAATTCTTTCAAATTTCAAAATAGAGCCAAATATGAAATAGATTCCAAATTGAATATTTTCAGAAATTTTCAAATCCACTTTTCAAATACTTTATTTGAAGAAGTCATGTCATCTTCTCTCATTGATTTGAATTGGATGAATTTGAAATCAAACACAAAGGGAAAGTCATTTTATTCCCTCTCATTCAAAAGTTTCAAATGTTTCAAATTTTCACTCAAATTCAGTCACTCAAACAAACATTCAATCATTCTAGTAATTAATATAACATTCCAAAATTTGGGATGTTACAAGATGATTGTGGTTTAGTAAGAATATTGGTGTTAAGGTTTGTGATTCCCGAAGCATGCACGTATGATCTGTCGTTATGCTAAGAAGTTGGAGCATGATTTATTCTTGATTGTCTACCTTATGAGTGGCGGTCGGGGACGAGCGATGGTCTTTTCCTACCAATCTATCCCCCTAGGGGCATGCGTAGTAGTACTTTGCTTCGAGGGCTAATAAACTTTTGCAATAAGTATGTGAGTTCTTTATGACTAATGTGACACTACAAAAAAAGACACATCCATGACATTATGGCCCGAACGAAAACTTTTTCTGTCATGGTTGTGACACTTCTATGACAATAATTGTGACAAAAACACGTATCATCATAGATGTGGTGGGCTCCTACTTCTATGACAAAAAATTATGACAGAAAATGGGCTTTTCATCCTGGGCGGGCCAGAGACGTAGCCGCATGACATTCTTTGGGCCGTCCATGACGTAAAAAATTGTGGTAGAAGTGAGGCCGAGAAAATTTTCGGGGAATTCCCGGTTACGGTGGGTGGTCGGGGACGAGCGATGCAGTGTGGTTTGCGCGTTTCTCTCGTACGCGCGCGTGTGTGCGAGGCGTTCGCTAACTGAACCCGAGAGAGGCGTTCGCTTACTGAACCCGAGCGATCGCACTAGCTACGTACTGAAGCCGATCGATCCCTTCGCTGCTAACTGAATCCGAGCGATTACCGAACCCGAGCGATTCCTTCGCTGCTAACTGAAGCCGGTCGAGCCCCCGTACATGCGAGACGTAGCCGGTTGGGTTGCCTCTCGATGAACAGTGCCCGTTGCTGCCGCACGCGTGATACGTAGAACGAGTCGAGACACATCGATCGAGCCCCTTGCGCGAGACGTGGTGAGTTGACCTAGCCGGTTGGTTGGCTGTGGATGAACAGTTCCCGTTGCTGCCGCCCGCTCATACGCCCCACCCCAGCCGGTGGGTTGGTTGTGGATGAACAGTGCCCTGGCCGTGTGACGGTGGTTGGCGCTGGATGAACAGGACCCCGAGGAGGCCAGCCGGTTGGGGGTGGATGAACAGGACTATGTGGAGGCTGGATGAACAGTAGCCAGTGGAGGCTGGAGGAAATCGATGGTGGATGAACAGTAGCTGGTGGAGGCTGTGGAGGGAGGTCCACCGTGGATGAACAGTAGCCCGTGGAGTCCCGTTTTGTGGTATGCCACACCCCTCCCGATGAACATGACCCCCGTTTCGACCATAGGCAGTTGGGGAGAACTCCGTTTCCTCCGTCTTGCGGTACGCCAGAGCCCTCCCGATCAACAGGACCCCGTTTCGACCGTAGGCGCTCGAACAGAAGTCTGTTTCCTCCGTTTTGCGGTACGCGAGACCCCCAGCCGATGAACAGGACCCCGTTTCGATCGTAGGCGCTCGAACAGAAGGCCGTTTCCTCCGTTTTGCGGTACGCCAAACCCCGAGTCGATGAACAGGACCCCGTTTCGGCTGTTCTGTCCAAGCCGGTTGGCTCCCGATGAACAGGACGCGTTCCGACCCAGTCGCTTGGCTCCCGATGAGCACGACGTTGTTTCCTCCATTCCGACCCAGCCGGTTGCCTACCGTTGAACAGGAGGCCGTTACTGCCTTCCGTTGCCTCTCTCCATGTACACGAGCCCTGGCCGTACGTATGCGCGAGTACGCATTCGAGACCCCGCCCGTATATGTACGTACGTGGCCATATTTTTTGCTGTGAGGCTGTACGTACGTGTACACGATTTAGACAGGGCTGCCCGAACTGCTACGTCGGGGGCTCTACTACGACACGTGCCGCTCCTTACACGCCCACGGTTCATCATTGCAGAAAGACCGATCGACCAGTATGTACGTACATGTTCGTGACCAGACAGACAACGCTACGTACGCTTTGACCAGGTGGGTCCCTGCTGTCAGGGAGGATAAGGAGGCACTTCCTTGCGTGCGAAGATATAGCAGGTGGGTCCTAGCTATCAGGGGGAGGAATCATTTTTTTGCGCGTAATAAGGAGGCTCTTCCTTGCGTGCGAAGATGTAGCTGGTGGGTCCAGCTGTCAGCCTCACCGCGTACAGTCCTCTTCCGATGGATGTCATTCATTGACCACGTTGACTACGCCGCGCCGAGAGCACCAAGGCGGTGGACGACGATGAGGCCTAGGAAGGGAACGATGCGGAGCCGAGAAAGACACGGCAGTGGATGCCCACGCGGATGGGAGTACGAGGGTTGACTGGTTCGGCTGCGGTGTGAGGCTGCCATCGACGGAGAATAACAGGGGATGTGAGTGAGTAGAGGGAAGGCCTAGCTAGCGGTGGGAGTAGAGTGGGGCGGTGAGGCCTGCGCGGCAGCACAGCCAGCCATGGGAGGCAGGAGCAGGCGGTCCCGCCGGCGCTGGTTTGGGTGGCTGGAGCAAGAAGATCAGAGATTGAAGAAGCAGCACAGCCGTTGTTGGCTAAGTTGACGAAGCCCTGCGTACGCATCAACCTAGTAGGCCCACAAGTCAGCCTCCCAATCTGATGGGTCCCACTTGTCATTGGTAGGAATTGTTTTTTCACGTAATAAGGAGGCACTTCCTTCCGTGCGAAGATATGGCTGGTGGGTCCCAGCTGTCAGGGGAAGGAATTTTTTTTCGCGTAATAAGGAGAAACTTGCTTGTGTGTGGCCATGGACCATGTAGGTCCCTACTGTCAGCCTCTCCACATACATCCCTCTTCCGATGGCTGTCGTTTGTTGACCACGTTGACCACGCCACGCCGAGAGCACCAACGCGGTGGACGACGGCGAGGCCCAAGAAGGGAACGACCCGGAGCCAGCGAAGCCACAGCAGTGGATGCCCACGCTGAGGGGGGTACGAGGGTTGACTGGTTCGGCTGCGGTATGAGGCCTGTGTCACCGGAGAATAACAGGAGGTGTGGGTGAGTAGAGGGATGTCCTAGCCAGCGGTGCGAGTAGGAGGGGGCGGTTAGGCCTGCGCGGCAGCACAGCCGGCCATGGGAGGTGGGAGCAGGCGGTCCCGCCGGCGCAGGATGGGCGGCTGGAGCAAGAAGATCAGAGATTGAAGAAGCACGACGGTCGTTGGATTGACATCCAACGGTCACTTCTGCTAGAATCGTTTGTTGACTAATATATAATAAGTAAAGAATTCTTACATACACGTCAACTTAATAGGCCCACAAGTCAGCCTCCCAATCTGCGGCGGACAGCATACAGCCCATTTGCTATTTATTTAAATAATTTACAGCTCATTTGCAAATTCTTATGCAATTTATTGCAGTCCATTTTCTTTTTGTTGGCCAGGAATAGGGTTAAAAATTTAAACGAAATTTTGCATATTTCGGTGGGGTCCAAACTATTTTTAATCCCAAAATGTCGAGCCATATTTAAAGTAATTTCAAAATATATTTAAATTAGGTTAAAAACCAATGAAATATGAAATATGAAAATGTGAAAAAAATAGAAATTTGAAAGTAATTGCCAATTAGTTGTGTGTTTTTTATATTTACAGCCCATTTCATATTAGTTTTAAGATTTGCAGCCGTCTTGAAAGATTTGCAGCCCAGCAGGGTGGAGAAAAACAAGTTGGCCTGGGTTGGGTTGGCCTCGATTGGGTATTCATCAGAAAAAAATAACTGGGCTAGCCATTTTCACAAAGAAATAAATAGCCGGGCTGGTCTTGTGGTAAACGTAAAATAGAAGCCTGGGCTAGACGGGCCACAGCCCAGTTGATACCCTGCTCCGTCTCAACAATAACAAAAAAAAATTGCTACAGCTGCTAGGTCCTAGATGTCAGCCGCTCTTGTGCAGTTCTCTTGTCTATTGACTATACGCTGACAATGTCGTGGGTCCCAGATGTCAGCAGACCACTACGAGGAAGCATTTTCTTTTTTGCTTGTAACAATGAGGCACTTGCTTGCGTACGGCCATGGACATGGTGGGTCCCTACTGTCATCCTCTCCACGTACAGTCCTCCCCCGATTCCTCTCGTTTGTTGACCATGTTGACAACGCCAGACGGCAGCGACGCGGCGACCGCACCAAGGCGCGCGGTGGACGACGGTGAGGCCTCGGACGGGAATGAACATGAGCCGGGGAAGATGCGGCAGTGAAGTCGCGGGCAAAGGGGAGTACGAGGGTTGACTGGTTCGGGTGCTAGGTGGGGCTGACGTCGCCGTTAATGATTTAGGAGACGGTAGGGCGGCGATGTGTGCGCGGAGGCGCAACCAGCCGTGGGAGGCGGGAGCAGGCGGCCCCGCCGGCGCTGGTTTGGTTTTGGTGGCTGGAGGAAGAAGAGACTGAAGAAACACGACAGAGTGTACAAGCAGCAGGAGTACTTAACAACGTTAACTGAAAGTAGCAGGAGCACCTAACAACCAGAGCTGAAAGCAGTATGAGTACTTATACAGGTTCAACCGTACAAGGCACGCCTCGAACAGTGCTACTTTGCCTACTGTTAACGAAGGGTGAGGCCACCAAACCCCAGGACAAGGCCCAGGCGCCACCCCGCGCATCCACAACTTTCTGAAAGCGGCTTCATCTCGCAATGTGGTCAATAAACAGGATATTCGCTTCAGAGCCATGGAAAAGCATGAACATAACCTTCTGTCCTATTATCCAAGATCGTCGGGCCTTCATGATTTGAGACCACCCATGAATAATTATCTTTTCACCTCTAAGGGAAATGGAGTAGGTCAACATAAACATCATGTTGTGACCAAACACAAGTCTTAGTCGACCATGGCCAGGCATCTGTATAGGAACAATAAAACTGGGCAGCTTCTGTTTCAAGAAGAAGAACACAGCTGTAAAACTGTGTATAAGCAAGAGTTTATGAACATCATATATAATAGAAAACAGCTCGTACCACCAGTTTCTTGACACAGTTGGACCTGTTCAATGTGTGCAACAGTGGCACATATATCCCACGTGGCCTTCCACCATTGAAATGCCCCACAAGGTCCTCAAGACGATTAATAAAGTGTAGGAATTGGTGGATGTCGTCCCAGTCGACTTCGGTGCCATCAGTAACTGTCGAGTTCTTATCAAATAACAGACGAGTAGTGTCCTGCACTTTGTAATAACCTACGTGTGTCACCAATTATAAGAAATATTAGTTAGAAGTAGCATCATTATGAGAGAAGGGAATCACAAATTGTTGCTACTTCTAAAGTCAAATTGTGATCAGTTAGACAGAATAGGTGGATTACAAAGTAAAAGAGGCCACATGCAAGAACCAGAAACAAAACTAACATGCATGAACCACTGGAATGACGTCGGGGTGGAAGGTCACAGGGAAGATAAGACCAGGTTCTGCTATTTCCATGAACATTGGTGTGCCAACTTTCAGTCCGTAACACTTGACAAAGTTTATCCAAGTTTGGCCATAAAAAAAGGAGTGATCTTCTTGGTTAATGAACCCAACTATGAACTTATATCCATGGCATGTCTCCAATGTGACCATTATACTGGTGTATTCAGTCATGGCAAGGCCAACCTTCTTGAGTACATGTGTTCTGGCAGAGCAAGGGATGCACTGCAGGAAAAATAATATGAGAACACAATTTATTCGCTATCCAAATCTAGAAATAATTTCCTCTTTCACGTCAGTGTTCAGCATGGTACTAGTACCTTTTATCCAAATATAGCAATCCAAATTTCCAAATTAGTTGACAGCATGTTCAAAAACCCCAACCCTATCGGATAGAAAAGAGGATTCTAGGAACATACTGTGCGCTTTTTGAAATCCTGTGTTAGGATGAGAAGGAACAAGTCTGGCGTATCGCCAAGGGTGCAGAAACCTGTAGGGTCCTCGCACTTTGGGCACTGCAAATGAAACACACTAGATTCAGTACGAAGAAAAATGCATCAACGGCGGCGGTTGCCATCCTAGGATTACCGGCGACAAAGGGACAAGGATTTATCAGGGATGGATGAAGATTTCGTACCTGGTTCTCCATGAGAAAACCCTAAACAATCGCCGAGAGGTGGTTTTCTCTGAACAAGAAGACGAGTGAGAAGGGGATTCAGGTCGAGTGAAATAATGCTACTTCATCCATTGAGCTTACTGCTAATGCCGGAAAGGTGGGGTTTTGTGATTTGATGGCTCATTGAGCATTACTGCAGTGCTACGACCGAGGTGAGTCTACCGTGTAGTTGTGCACTCTAATTTGGTGCATGGCACATGGACCTTGTTGCTGGATGTCCCGCATATCAGCGAAATGAAGTAGAAAGGGGACAGGAGTAACTAGTTACATATAAATATTTTTTTGATAAGAGAGATACTCCCTCTGTAAAGAAATATAAAAATCTTTTATATCACCACTTTATAAATAAGAAAAATCATGGGGAATATATATACACAAATATGGGGTTCGGATATATATATATATATATATATATATATATATATATATATATATATATATATGTTTTTTTAGAATAAAATGCTCAGATTTTTTTTGAGACATATAAAATGCTCAGATAGGCTGACGGCTCTTGACTTTGGGCCACAGGCCGGTGGGCATGCATGTTTGGGGGCCCATGTGTTCTAAGTCAGCACATTTCAACCCATAAATATTGAATCCGATAGGGATGGCGCTGGTTTTATATGCTGTCGCAAGGAGAAGACAGAAAATTGAATAAAGCACGGCAGCTGTTAGACTGAAATCGAACGACAGTTCCCAACCAGCAATCAAAGTTGCAACTCTTTCAGGATGTCCAACGTGATATATGCTAGTACTACTTATACACACAGGACACTTGTTTCACCATGGCATATATTACATCAAAAGCTCTCGGAGGATAGATCAGTTCAGCAGTTGCGTGCTGTGATGTCTACTACGCAACTTTATTCTTGTTGACTCGTGTTGGGCCTCCAAGCGCAGAGTTTTGTAGGACAGTAGCAATTTTCCCTCAAGTGGATGACCTAAGGTTTATCAATCCGTGGGAGGCGTAGGATGAAGATGGTCTCTCTCAAACAACCCTGCAATCAAATACAAGAAATCTCTTGTGTCCCCAACACACCCAATAAAATGGCAAATTGTATAGGTACACTAGTTCGGTGAAGAGATGGTGATACAAGTGTAGTATGGATAGTAGAAATATATTTTTATAATCTGAATAAATAAAAATAGCAAGGTAGCAAACGATAAAAGTGAGCACAAACGGTATTGCAATGCTTAAAAACAAGGCCTAGGGTTCATACTTTCACTAGTGCAATCTCTCAACAATGCTAACATAATTGGATCATATAACAACCCCTCAACGTGCGATAAAGAATCACTCCAAAGTTCCTATTAGGGGAGAACATTAGATAGAAATTGTTTGTAGGGTACGAAACCACCTCAAAGTTATCCTTTCCGATCGATCTATTGAGCCATTCCTATAAGTGTCACAAACAGCCCTGGAGTTCGTACTAAAATAACACCATATGATACACATCAACCAACTCTAATGTCACCTAGATACTCCAATGTCACCACAAGTATCCGTGAGTTGATTATACAATATGCATCAAACAACTTCATAATCATAATATTCAATCCACACAAAGAACTTCAAGGAGCACCCCAAAGTTTCTATCGGAGAAAAGATAATGAAAACGTGCATCAACCCCTATGCATAGATTACCCCAATGTCACTGCAGGAATCCGTGAGTTGAGTGCCAAAACATATATCAAGTGAATCAATATAATACCGCATTGTCACCACGGGTATTCATATGCAAGACATACATCAAATGTTCTCAAATCTGAAATATTCAATCCGATAATAACGAAACCTCAAAGGGAAAAGATTCGATTCATCACAACAAGGATAGAGAGGGAAGAAACACCATATGATCCAACTATATTAACAAAGCTCGCGATACATCAAGATCGTGCCAAATCAAGAACACGAGAGAGAGAGAGAGAGAGAGAGAGATCAAACACATAGCTACTAGTACATACCCCTAGCCTCGAGGGTGAACTACTCCCTCCTCGTCATGGAGACCGCCGGGATGATGAAGATGGCCTCTGGTGATGATTCCCCCCTCTGGCAGGGTGCCAGAAAAGGGCTCCAGATGGGATCTCCTTGGTACAGAGGCTTGCGGCAGCGTAAAAACTCATCTAGGTTAACTTTCGTGGGTTTCTGAATATATAGGATTTTTCAGCGTTGGAATCACGCAAAGAGGTGCCACAGGGGGCCCATGAGGCACCAGGGCACGCCTGGGGGGTGGCGCGCCCAGGTGGCTTGTGGGGCCCCTGTGGCTCTTCTGCTACTCCCCTGAAGCTTCCTGGGTCTGTTTCCTTCCAAAAAAATCGTCAAAAAGTTTTGCTGCATTTGGACTTCATTTGATATGGATTTTCTAGAAAACCAAAAACAAGCAGAAAACAACAACTGGCACTGGGCACTAGGTCAGTATGTTAGTCCATAAAAATCATATAAAAGCCGTATAAAAGTGCACCAAAATCATACAAAACTATAATAAACATGGCATGAATACTTCATAAATTATAGATACGTTGGAGACGTATCATGCTACTACTGAAGAATTTCAAAGTTGATTAGGACCAGATCTCCTTGCAGAGAAACTTCGATTCTGACATCATCCCCAACAGCAAGATTTGATTGAGTTTTGAACCTTGACCATCCTTTAGCATCAATCATCATGCGACCATCCTTTCTACTTATGGTATATTGCGCAGGTTCATTCACACCAAGGCTGCGCATGGTAAGAGAAACTTGGCCACGGTCGTCCGGATTATTGAACGACTCCCTCATTGCTCTAGGAATTTTCTGTTTGCAAACAAGAGGACATACGCAAACAGTTAGATCAACACGATGAATCATGTGAAACAACATGAATAATGTCAACAATAATAACTCATGATCACCTATATTCAACTGGATATATGTGCCTGGATCATTCCCTACCAGATGATGCTTGCCCACTAGAGAATAAATAGAGCGGAATAAGGATTAACATTACTGACTCTTACATAAAAGTAAATACAGAAAATTAAAAGATAGGCCCTTCGCAGAGGGAAGCAGAGGTTGTCATGCACTTTTTATTTTGGGATGTGCAAGCCCTTAATGCAAAGGAACGTCACGTTATATTGCCCCTTGTGATAGCAACCTTTAGTATGCAGTCCATCGCTTTTATTTCTTTACCATCACAAGTTCGTACAACGCTTATTTTCCCTTGCAATAAAAGATCATACATATTTTAGGAGCAATTTTTATTGCTTTTTGCATAGATGACAACTTACTTGAAGGATCTTATTCAATCCATAGGTAGATATGGTGGACACTCATGGCAAGAAACTAGGTTTAAGGGTTTTTGGATGCACAAGTAGTATCTCTACTTAGTGCGAATTTTTAGCTAGCAAAAGATCCTAAGCAAGCACCACATGTTAGAGGATCCATGACAATATAACTTCTATGTGAATATAAACAAACATAACTCATTACGTTGTCTTCCTTGTCCAACGTCAACTACTTGATCAAGCTTGAAAATAATTAATGGGAGCTCACAATCATAGAAGATGTCCAAGATAGTATATTTATATGTGAAATTTCTCTTCCTTCAAAATTCTTTCATGAATTGTTCAAGTGACCATTGCTATGTTTGTTAACTTTCAATAAATTTTACCACTTATACTTCTTGTATGTAAAGTCACTACTCCCCATGGGACAAGCATATGAAGCATATAAATTTCAACTTTATGATATTCAATTCATTTCAACAATTTACTCATAGGATATAAGTGAAGAACAAGAGTAAATGACAAACTACTCCAAAAAGATAAAGTGAAGACCAAATGAGTAGTTAAGTAAATAGGTAGCTATGTGAGGACTCTCTCTCATTTCAAAATTTCTGATCTTAAGTATTTTATTCAAACATCAAAGAAAACAAAATAAAATGACATTCCAAGAATAGCACAACTCATGTGAAGAAGCAAAAACTTAGGCTCAACCAAGACTAACCGATAATTGTTGATGAAGAAAGGTGGGATGCCTACCGGGGCATCCCCAAGCTTAGATGCTTGAGACTTCTTGAAATATTATATTGGGATGCCTTGGGCATCCCCAAGCTTGAGCTTTTGTGTCTCCTTAATTCCTCTCATATCACGGTTTCCCTAAATCTTAAATACTTCATCCACACAAAACTCAACAAGAACTCGTGAGATAAGTTAGTATAAATCAACTCAAAACCTTAACATTCTCTACTATAGAAAATTACTAAAATTATAATTAAACATTGCATACTAAATGCTTCTGCATATTTAATACTCCTATCCACAAATAGAAACATTAAACAAGCAACATATGCAAACAATGCAACTATAACCGAAATCTGCCAAAACAGAATAGTCTGTAAAGGGGGAATAAGAATTCATACTTTCCTAACTCCAAAAATTCTGAAAAATTACCACGTGACAGAGAACTCATCATGCTTGCTGTGTAAAAATTTCAGATTTTTATCATGTTCTGACTATTCAGGAATATTCTGAACATAACAGAAAACTTTCTGTTTTCAAACAGCAACACATAAACTTGCAAACTGGGCATGGTAAAGGCTATAATTGGCATTTTATTGAACTAAAAGATACAAAACATGATTATTGATAGCAGAAAGCAAATCTCAACAAAATAAAATGACGCTCCAAGCAAAACTCATATTATGTGACGAATAAAAATATAGCTCCAAGTGAGGTTACCGATAATGTTGAAGATGAAAGAGGGGATGCCTTCCGGGGCATCCCCAAGCTTTGTTGCTTGGGTCTTCCTTGAATATTACCTTGGGGTGCCTTGGGCATCCACAAGCTTAGGGTCTTGCCGCTCCTTATTCTCCTCATATCGATATCTCACCCAAAACTTGAAAACTTCAATCACACAAAACTTAACGGAACTTCGTGAGATTGGTTAGTATGATAAAAATAAATCATCCACTTAGGTACTGTCAAGACAAGATTCATAATTATTCTCACATAATGCCTACTGTATTCTATCATTTCCACAATTTATATTACTCAATATAAGCTATGGAAACACTAAAACAAGCAAACTATGCATCGAAAACAGAATCTGTCAAAAACAGAATAGCGTGTAGTAAGCGATTTAAAAACCATACTTCTGTACCTCCAAAAATTCTGAAAATTAGGACAACGTAAACAATTTGTAACCCAATGCTTTGTAAAAATTTCATAATTTTCTCACGCTCCAGTACAGAATAGAAATTGCAGCACTTGACGCAAAAGTTTCTATTTTTGCACAGAATCGAATCAACAAGTATCCACACTATCCCAAAGGCTTTACTTGGCACATTATTGAAAGAAAAAATATAAAACATGATTACTACAGTAGCTTAATCATGTGGACACACAAAAACAGTAGGTACAAATATTAGGTTGTGAGGGTGTCCCGGACTAGGGGGTACTCGGGCTGCCGGCCTATCTCTCGTAGGCCAGACTAGTGGGCCGCTCTTTATTCATCAAAGGAAGGCCGGATTGCGGGCGACCCAATGCACCAGAAGGAAACCTCCGAAGACTTGGCGTCTCCTCCAAGAAATATTTAGCGTAACCAGCATGTTTATCTCCTGATGGCAACCGACCATATGTAACCCTAGGCCCCTCTGGTGTCTATATAAACCAGAGGATTTAGACCGTAGAGGAAGAGAATCATCATACTCACCTAGGGTTTAGCCCATCCGATCTCGAGGTAGAGCAACTCTGTAACCATCATACAATCACATAAATACAATCAAGCAGGGCATAGGGTTTTACCTCTTTGAGAGGGTCCGAACCTGGGTAATCGCTGTCTCTACGTTCCTCGTTACCCATTGATTCCACGATCCACAGCTCGGACCCCCTACCCGAGATCTGCCGGTTTTGGTACCGACATTGGTGCTTTCATTGAGAGTTCCGCCGTTGGGTCACCAAGGATCAATGGCTCGCCTTGTCATCAGCGATGGCATCCGCAGCGGGGACATCTTCGTCCCCGGTCAACTTTTCGCGTTCGGCAGCATCGTGCTGCACGCCGACCCGACCGGTCACCTTGACCAGGTCGACAGCTTCGTCCCTGAACAGCAAATCAGGTTCGGCAACATAGAGTACGTCGCCGACTCTCGGGGCGATCTGGTCCTCACCGGGTTCTTAGCTTTACCTGAGGAGCCCAATAATCCCGAGGCCTTAACTTCGGATTTTCTCCTCGGCCCTGTCTCCGGGCCGGTCCTCAGTTCGGATCTGGCATCAAGCTCGAATCTGATCCCGGCGCCAGAGAACCAAGGGTCACCCTTGGCCGAACACACTCCCGATGCTGGCACACCAGAATTTGATTCCGAAGTATGCCCAAGGATGGATCCGGTGGACCTCTCGCTTTTAAGCGAGATGTTAGATCGGATCCAAAAGATGAGTATCGCGGATGGCCCGTCCTGAGCCCATGAGCAAGTCAGACTTGAGGCTAACCGCGGGGATTTTTGCGTCCCACCCACCACCCACTTGGTAGCCACTGTCGAAGATTTAACCAACATGTTGGACTACGCCTTCGAGGAGGTTGACGATATGGACGAGGACATCGACGTCCTGCCTTACATGGCCCCCTCCCTTGCCACCTCCAACACCAGAAAGTGGACCGCCACCTCCACCTATGACGTTTACATGGTCGACACCCCTAAGAAGGATGGCGACATGACCAAGAAGGACGGCGACGGCCCAGCCGATGAACCGCCCAAACACCGACGAAGGCGAGCTAGGGGGCGAGAAAAGGGCAAGGAAAACAACATAGACACGAACGGTACCGGAGATAACGAGACTCCGGACAACATGGGGGAGCTCGGTGACAACACCCCCGAACAGCACCACGACGCCCCTGAGGGGCACGGGGACCAGGGCAACCCTAAGGACCCCGAGGATTCTGAGGACAGTAACTACCTCCCTCCGTCCGAAGAGGAGGACAGCCTCGGACCCGAGGATTTCGTTGTCCCAGAGGACCCCCTGGACCAGGAAAGATTCAAGCAGTAACTCATAGCCACCGCCCGAAGCTTGAAGAAGAAGCAGCAGCAGCTAAAGGCCGAACAAGACACCCTTAACGATAGGTGGACAATGGTCTTAGCAGCCGAAGAGGGCTTCGACAATCAGCGCCAGGATCAATACAAAAGCTACCCACGACGGCGTTTGCCACCGTCATTTGAGGACGAGGCCCTTGAGCCCATGCCTCCCAGATGAACTTACACAAGCCAGCCGGACCGCCCCCCTTGAGGACGGGATAGGACGGCTGGAGAAATTGAATACCCACCTGCGCCCCCTCGCCGGGCGGGCAAGGACCCGGTTCAACCGGATGACCCATATGATCTACGGCACGATCTAAACGCCAGAGGGATACAGTCAAGATCCATCTACGGACACACACCCGCTGGACGGGACGGATACCAAGCCTGGCGCGATGGAAACGACAGAGCTCGGGAGCAGCACCGAACCCGAATGACAACTGATCTCCGGCACGACGTGGCCCGGGTCAGGGGCGCCGCTCACCCCATGTGCTTTACAGATGAGGTGATGCAACATCAATTCCCCAAAGGGTTTAAACCTGTGAATATAGAACAATACGATGGGACAACTGACCCAGCCGTGTGGATCGAAGATTTTCTTCTCCACATTCATATGGCCCGAGGAGATGACCTCCACGCCATTAAATATCTACCGTTAAAACTCAAAGGACCAGCAAGGCATTGGTTGAACAGCCTACCCGAAAATTCCATCGGGAGCTGGGAAGAGCTCGAGGATGCATTCTGAGCCAACTTTCAAGGCACCTATGTTCGGTCGCCGGACGCCGACGACCTGAGCCATGTCGTTCAGCAGCTCGGGGAGTCAGCTCGGCAATTCTGGAACCGGTTCTTGACCAAGAAGAACCAGATCGTCGACTGTCCGGATGACGAAGTAATCGCCGCATTCAAGCACAGTATTCGGGACGAGTGGCTCGCTAGCCAGCTCGGCCAGGATAAGCCGAGAACAATGTCGGCCCTCACCTCCCTAATGACCCGCTTTTGCGCGGGTGAGGAAAGTTGGTTAGCTCGTCAAAGCAACCACCCCGAAGACCCCGGCACTTCAGAGGCCCGGGACGGGAACGGGAAACCCCGGCGCAACAAGAATAATAAGCGTCGGCACACAAACAACAGCAGTTAAGCCGATGATGCAGCGGTAAACGCCGGGTTCAGCGGCTCGAAATCAGGACCGCGGAAAAAACCTTCTAAAGGGAACTGGGACGGCCCGTCTGCACTGGATAGAATCTTGGATAGGCCCTGCCAGATTCACGACACCCCGGATAAGCTAGCCAACCACACCAACCGTAACTATTGAGTAATCAAACAGGCTGGCAAGATCACAGCCGAGGAACAGAGCAAGGGTCCCCGCAGTGAGGATGACGACGAACCTCGCGGGCCGAACAATGGAGGCCAAAAGCAGTTCCCTCCCGAGGTAAAGACCGTGAACATGATTTACGTCACGCATATACCGAAGAAGGAGCGGAAACGGGCACTCCGGGATGTCTACGCCTTAGAGCCGGTAGCCCCGAGATTCAACCCATGGTGTTAGGGCATTTCCCGCCTTAGGGTTTTGGTGATGATGACAATGCACCCTTGGTCTAATCGTGCGCCCTAGTTTACTCAGGTACACCTCATTTGGCGCAATATGGTCAAGCATTCCCTCAGGACGGAAAATATCGAAGACGGAGTTTCCGACGCGTTTATTTCTTTGGTCATAGGAAATCTGTACTATTAAGAGGGAATCCGCATCAGAAGGTACTGAGTGAATCAATGCACGTACACATTCTATTGCACCCACTATATATCCTTCCGTTCGAGGAGAGAGGTCCTCAAAGTCTTTCTGTGGCAGTGGTTTTAGTGCCCAGCGGTTGTACCGCCTATGAAAGCGGTTGTACCGCCCGACCGGTTGTTCCGGCCCTGCACCGCTCCACTACCGGAATGCCTTCTGTAGTGGAGCTGTTGTTGGGTGGTGGTGGCCCGGTAGTTCCCGGACGGCTTCGGCGAACCGGTACTACCGGTGCCTGGAGCGGTTGTACCGCTCCAGACTTAGCCACCACATGGACACTGGTCTAGCGGTTGTACCGGCACAACCACCGCCCCAACTACCGCTATGGGGTGACTCCCCTTCTGTAATGAGGCGGTTGTTGGGCGGTGGTGGAGTGGTAGTTCCTGGTTGGCTCCGGCCGACCGGTACTACCGGTTGCTCCACCGGTTGTACCGCTAGGGCATTTCTGCAGTGGGAACCCGTGATTACTGGTTGTACCGGTGCTCCAAGCGGTTGTACCGGTGCTCCAAGCGGTTGTACCGCTGCAGTGTAAAAACTGCTGTAACGGTTGGAATTTGAGGGAACTATATAAGTAGGTGGTTCCCCCACCTACCTTTTACCTCTTGCCTCTCTCTCTCCTCCATTGTTGCCCTTCAAGCTTTCTTGCCCGATCTCTCTCTCGAGCCACTCAAACTTGTTGATTTGCTAGGGATTGAAGGAGGAGACCTAGATCTACACTTCCACCAAAGGAAATTTGATTCCCCCATACTTTCTTGTGTGGATTTTGTTACTCTTGGGTGTTTGGGCACCCTAGACGGAAGAGGTCACCTCGGAGCCACATTCCATTGTGGTGAAGCTCCGTGGTGGTGTTGGGAGCCTCCAATTCAGTTGTGGAGAGAGCCTCAACCTTGTTTGTAAAGGTTCGGTTGCCGCCTTCAAGGGCACCATTAGTGGAATCACGGCACCTTGCATTGTGCGAGGGCGTGAGGAGAATACGGTGGCCTTAGTGGCTTCTTGGGGAGCATTGTGCCTCCACACCGCTCCAACGGAGACGTACTTCCCCCTAAAGGGAAGGAACTTCGGTAACACATCCTCGTCTTCACCGGCTCCACTTGTGGTTATTTCTTACCTTTACTTTGTGCAAGCTATTATTGTGTTGTATCCCTTGCTTGCTTGAGTTGTCATTGTTATTAGCATCATATAGGTTGCTCACCTAGTTGCACATCTAGACAACCTATTTTGTTGCTAACCCTAATTTGTTAAGAAAAGCTAAAAATTGGTAGTTGCCAATTCACCCCCCTCTAGTCAACCATATCGATCCTTTCAATTGGTATCAGAGCCTCGTCTCTTTATTAAGGGTTTCACCACCCGAAGAGTATGGTTGACGACGGGGATCGGGTTGAGGAAGTGCCCGAGGCCATGGAGTTGAACTCGGTCACCCGAGACGACTTAAATGAAGCTATGGCTTCACTTAAGACGACTATGACGGCCGAGGTCAAGTTCATGCTTAAAGAACTCCTTGAGGGGTTGAAGTCTACTCCCGATCCTTTGCTTGTGGTTAATCCCACCGCATCGGTGTCGGAGGCCAATTCCGGCAAGGAAGCGGCTAAAGGCACTCAAACCTCTTCCCCTCATGGTAAGAATGGGACGGGAACCTATGCCTCAGTTCCCCCTCCCCCGGTCTTTGGAGGACCGGTTCCTACACCGCTTATTAAGAACCTTGGTCCTCCTCCTAAGCTTGTGAAGGGTGATTTTGCTAATTGGGTTTTTTGTATCAAGTCTCATTTGAATCACAGCTCAACAACTCTTTGGAGAATCATCGAGCAAGGCTTCTACCCACACGACCCAGGCAACCTCACTCCAAGATAAGAGGCGGACAATCAATACAATCACTCCGCATTGTTCATTCTCCAATCCGCGGTGCCTCCCGAAGATCTAGCTCACTTGCGCCCCTTCTCCCGTGCAAAGGATTGTTGGGAACACATTATATCCTTGTACACGGGGAGCTCAAGCATTCAACGGTCCAACTTTGAAGTGGTGCTTGATGAGGCCGATGAGTTTGTGATGAATGAAGATGAAGATCCTCGGGATCTCTACCGAAGATTGACAACTCTTGCGGTCGCTCTTCAAGATCATGGGAGCAAGGATACGGATGATAATTCGATCAAGCGCAAGTTTCTCAAGGCCATCATGCCATTCAACAAGGCAATGTCCTCCGTGATCCGTTAAAGACCGGACTTCCACACATTGTCTTCAAGTGAAGTGTTGGATGAGTTTATTGCCATGAACATCATGAACAAGACCGCCGACAATGCTCTAGCTCGTGTCCGGTCAAAGAAAGGCTCACCCAACCTTGCTTTGAAGGCCAAGGGTATTCCGGAAGAAGAAGAAGAAGAGGAAGAAGATGAGAGTTGCCCCGAAGACACCAAATATGCTTACCACGAGCACATGGCTCTTGCGTCAAGGCAATTTTGGGGCAACAAGAAAAACACAAGGCCCAACTCCTCCAAGAACAACTCAAAGGGCAAGCAACGTGTAAGGACTTGCTACAATTGTGGCAATGTGAGTCACTTTGTGGTGGATTGTCCATATGAGAAGAGGGAGGACAATGGTGGCAACACTACTGGAATCAGGATCTTTGCCGTCTGCCATGGCTGACGGCAAAGGCATGCATTGCGGACGGCAAAGGTCTTTGCCGTCAGCCAGCAGACGGCACCACATCCGGCTGAACAAGCCACGGTAAAGGCTTCTTTGCCGTCTGCTGGCAGACGGCAAAGAACTTTGCTTCTTTGCCGTCTGCTGGCAGACGGCAAAGGGGTTAGCCCCGTTAGGAGGCTAACGGTGGGCCCTACATAGCTTTGCCGTCAGCCTCGTACACAACATACGGCAAAGATTTTTCATTTAATTAAAAAATTAACAGCGACGTCATCTCGGTCATTCTAGGGGCAGGACGTCCTCGGTCGTTCGGGTGGCAGCGACGTCCATGGCGGTCGTTGGTCGTTCAGGCGGCATAGGAGAGAGATGGCCGCCGGCGTCCCGCGGCGAGCGTGTCCGGCGGTGAGCGCGTCCAGCGACAAGATAGCGCTCGGCGTCCGGTGGTGAGCACGACCGGCGGCCTGGGGTCGTTCTGGCAGAGAGGAGGAGGCTGGGGCGGCCGCGGTGGGCTCCGGCGAGGGGCGGCCACGGCGTCGTCCGGCGAGTGTCGGAGAGGAGGAGGCTGGGGATCTAGCACTCGGGGTAGATAGTAGGAGTCCGGCGAGGGGCGGCCGCTGCGGGGTCCCGCGAGGGTCGGTGCGGTGGAGTCCGGCAGGGGCGGCCGCGGCGGGGTCCAGCGAGGGGCGACGTGGTGGAGTCCGACGAGGGGCGGTGGCGGTGTAGTCCAGCGAGGGGCGGAGAGGAGGAGGACGAGGCTGGGGAGGCTCGGCCGTGGCATATTCCGGCGAGGGGCGGCCGCGGTGGGGTCCGGCGACGGGCGGAGTACGGCGAGTAGCTGCTCGGGCGCGCAGGCGAGGGCCGAGGGACGCTGCTGCTGCGCTTCTATGTGGAGGAGAGAGAGATCGAGGGAGATGGGTGTGGGGGGCTGCCCCGCCACGTCATCGATCCAGGAGAGTTAGGTTCCAGCCAATAGGAAAGCATCAAATTATTTGTGTTTGTTTACCCTGTTACTTTTAGCAAAATAAATATGTTAAAAGTTTGTAAATTTTCACAAACTTTTTCTATGCCTTCTAGAAATCAGAAACCAATACCACGCCAAATTTCAGATACTTTAGAGCTTATTTACATTTTCAAATAGTTTGAAAAGTGGATAGTGTCATTTTGCCAACAGTAAAAAAAACAGACAGCAAAGAGCTCAGTTGCCACGTCATCGATCCGCGAGGTGTCCGTGTGTTGTGGGTTCTCACTGGGGCAAAGGCTGCAGGCTCTTTGCCATCTGCTGGCAGACGGCAAAGGCTGCAGGCTCTTTGCCATCTGCTGGCAGACGGCAAAGCAGGCTCTTTGCCATCTGCTGGCAGACGGCAAAGGCTGCAGGCTCTTTGCCATCTGCTGGCAGACGGCAAAGCAGGCTCTTTGCCATCTGCTGGCAGACGGCAAAGGCTGCAGGCTCTTTGCCATCTGCTGGCAGATGACAAAGAAGCGGCTGATGGCAAAGAGCTTCTTTGCCGTCAGCTAGTTCTTTGCCGTCTGTTTTCTGGAAACCGATGGCAAAGAGCTTCTTTGCCGCCCGCCAGCTGACGGCAAAGAACTGGCAGACGGCAAATTAGCTGATTCCAGTAGTGAAGCTCATCCGCAAAGACAAGGCCAAGTCCTTCCCCAACAAGAACAATTTCAACAAGAAGGTGCCTCCAAAGGGCTTGGTGGTGCAAGAAGAATACAACTCCGATGATGATGATGATGATACAAGTGGTGAAGTGTTAGCAACGGCCACCGTGGCCATTGCCACCTCTTCTCCAACCTCGGTGTCCCTCTTCGATGCCCCCAATGAGAACTTCATCGCCAAGTGCCTCATGGCCAAAGGTATCAACAAGGTAACCTCCAACATCAAAACCACTACCACTACTACTCCTTCATTGTTGGATTGTGTGGTTCTTAGTGAGATGGTAAATGTTGATGAGAACGAGTTTGATAAGTTCTTGAGTAAGCTCAAAGGTGAGACCAAGAAGCACTTTGTTGCTCTCTTGGAACAATTGGGTGAAGCCAATGATATCATTGAGTCTCACGAAGAGACTATCACTAACTTGCAAGGCCATAGTCATGATTATGCCGATGAGATTGCGGATCTTTCCATTGCTCTTGAGGAAGAGCGAGGTCTTCGTTTGGCTCTTGAGGAGTCACACAACGTTGACCTTGCTCAACTAAAGAAAGATCTTGAACATGCTCAAGTGCTTACTCGTGTGCTCAAATCCGACAAGGTTGACCTTGGAGTTGGCCATGCTAGACTCAAGGAGGAGTTTGAGCTACTTGACAAAGCCCACAAGGTTTTGAAAAGTGCTCATGGCTCTCTCAAAGAGTCTCATGATCAACTCCAAGTGAAGCTAACAACGGAAATAGCCACTTGTCCTCCATTCGTTTTAATTGATAATGCCATTGGTACTAACCCTTGTTGTGAGCATGAGCATCTTGTGGAGGAGAATGCCAAGTTGAAAGAGCAAATCGAGAAAGGACTTGTGACTTGCATACAAGGCGAGAAGAACCTCAATGAACTTTTGAGCAATCAAAAGGAAGTTGTGGCAAAGGAGGGACTTGGATTTGTGCCCAAGTCAAAGAAGAAGAACAACAACAAGATCAAGAAACATCTCCCTCTCAAAGAGGTATTTGTCAAGAAGGGAGAGGGTGCTCATAAGGAGAAGACGAACAAGGTGGTGGGTGGAAATGACAAGAAGGAAAAAACCACTCCATCGAACAAAGCCAGCGACTTTAACCCTTCTTATGTGTTGTGTCATGCTAGTGATGGACGTGTTTTTGCTAAATTTGTTGGTTCTTATTATGAGTACATTGAATGGTCTATTTGGGTTCCTAAGACCCTTGTTACTAACATCAAAGGACCCATTCAAAAATGGGTACCTAAAACCAAGCATTGATCTCTTGTAGGAGTTTGCTTCTGGTGGAGGATCATGGTTGCTCGATAGTGGAGCAAAAAATCATATGACCGGGAGCAAGCATTTGGTGGTGGACGTGCAACCAAGCTCATCTATGCCCACCCATGTTCAATTTGGTGATGCCTCAACATCTAAGGTATTGGGTCTTGGCAAGGTCATGATTTCTCATGATTTATCAATTGAGAAAGTCATGCTTGTTGAGACCCTTGCATACAATTTACTTTCCGTTCGTCAACTCGCACTTATGGGCTTTGCCACATTCTTTGACCTTGATACCGTTGCCCTTTTGTGGAGCAAGACTCTTAAAGTAGCTTTTGTTGGGCATGTCGAGAACGGTCTCTATGTGGTTAACTTCTCGGAGCGACCCACTAAGACCGCGACTTGCCTAATGGCTAAAGTTGATGTGGGGTGGCTTTGGCATCGCCGACTAGCCCATGTCAATATGAGATCTTTGCAAAGTCTCCTCAAAGGGGATCACGTTCGTGGACTAACAAATGTGAGTTTTGCCAAAGATCGTGCTTGCAGTGCTTGTATCGAAGGAAAGCTACATGAGACGGCTCACCGACCCACGACTCTCATCTACTCGAAGAAGCCCTTGGAGCTCCTTCACATGGATCTCTTTGGACCTCCATCCTTTGATAGTCTTGGGGGGAGAAAGTATTGCTTGGTGATTGTGGATGACTATTCAAGATACACTTGGGTATATTTCTTCAAGAGGAAGAGCGAGACCCAACAAACCGTCATCGACTTTGCCAATGAAGCTCAACGTCAACATGAGGCAAAGATATTGATGATTAGAAGTGACAACGGCACTGAGTTCAAGAACTACACCTTGGATGAGTTTCTTAGTGATGAGGGGATCAAGCATCAATACGCCGCACCTTATACCCCTGAACAAAATGGTGTAGCGGAGAGGAAAAACCAGACGTTGATGGACGCGGCAAGGACCATGATGGCGGAATTCAAGTCTCCGTACAACTTTTGGGCCGAAGCCATCAACACCGCATGTCATGCATCCAATCGGCTCTACCTTCGCAAAGGCTTGAACAAGACTACTTATGAGATACTTACCGGTAACAAGCCCAACCTCAAGTACTTCCGGGTGTTCGGGTGTAAGTGTTTCATTCTCAAGAAAGGTGTTCATTTGTCTAAATTCGAAACTAGAGCTCAAGAGGGCATATTTGTTGGTTATGCTACAAACTCTCATGCTTACCGTGTCCTCAACAAGTCCAACTGACTCATCGAGGAGATGTGTAACGTAGAGTTTGATGAAAATAATGGCTCCCAAGTGGAGCAAAGTGGTCTTTGTGATGTAGGTGATGAAATTCCTCCCCAAGCCATAAGAAGAATGGGGATTGGTCAAATACTCCCCATTGAGGAACCCCTTGTGGCCGAAGGAGAAGGACAATGCTCTACGCAAGTGGAGCCATCACCAACCATTGACCCACACGCTTCCGAAGAACAAACCGAAGGCCCTCAACCAAGTGATCAAGATCAAGGGCAAGATCAACCTCAAGATGATGGTGATTCACCAAATGATGCCCAAGATCAAGATCACGACACCGAGCAAGCTCAAGATCAAGTGCAAGCTCAAGATCAAGAGCAAGCTCAAGACGACGCTCAAAATGCTCAAGATGATCCTCCTCAAGTGACCTCGGAGGAACTATTGGAGCGTCGTGCCGCCAAGATTGCCTCCAAACTCAAGCATCAAGAACATGTCTTGGAGAATGTTTATGGAAGCTTAAAGAAGGGGGTAACCACTCGTAGACAATTAACAAACTTTTGTGAGCATCACGCGTTTGTTTCTTGTGTTGAACCCCAAAAGGTACATGAAGCGCTCGAGGACACGGATTGGCTTGAAGCCATGCATGATGAACTCAACAACTTCGAGCGCAACAAGGTGTGGACATTGGTTCCAAGGCCGACAGAGAATCATAATGTCATTGGGACCAAATGGATCTTCAAGAACAAGCAAGATACGAACGGTGTTGTCACTCGAAACAAGGCAAGATTGGTGGCACAAGGCTACTCCCAAGTCGAGGGTATCGACTACGGTGAAACCTTTGCTCCCGTTGCTCATCTTGAATCTATTCGTATGTTGCTTGCATATGCATCTCATCATGATTTTAAGTTGCAACAAATGGATGTAAAGAGTGCATTTCTTAATGGTCCTCTTAATGAATTGGTGTATGTCAAACAACCCCCAGGGTTCGAGGATCCCAAGTTCCCCAATCATGTATACAAGCTCGATAAGGCACTCTATGGCCTTAAACAAGCCCCACGTGCGTGGTATGAGCACCTTACCGAGTTGTTGCAAGATCGTGGGTTTGAAATTGGGGTAATCAATCCCACTCTTTTTACTAAGAGGGTTAAAGGGGATTTGTTCATATGCCAACTATATGTTGATGATATTATCTTTGGTTCTCCTAACAAAGTTTTCAATGATGAGTTTGCCGCACTCATGACCGAGAAGTTTGAGATGTCCATGATGGGTGAGTTGAAGTTCTTTCTTGGGTTCGAAGTCAAACAAAGAAGAGAAGGAACCTTCATCAACCAAGCCAAATATACCCAAGACATGCTCAAGAGATTCAAGCTAGAAGATGTCAAACCGGCCAAGACTCCAATGCCTACCAAGTGCCAACTCGACATTGATCCCAATGGTAAAGTGGTGGATCAAAAGGTATATCGTTCTATGATTGGATCCTTACTTTACCTTTGTGCATCTAGGCCGGATATCATGTTGAGTGTGGGAATGTGTGCACGGTTTCAAGCCGCGCCTAAGGAAAGTCACCTTGTGGCGGTCAAGTGAATCTTTCGATATTTGGCTCATACCCCAAACTTTGGCTTATGGTACCCCAAAGGAGCAAGCTTTGATCTCATGGGATATTCGGACTCGGATTGGGCGGGAGACCGTGTGGATAGGAAGTCAACCTCCGGAGGGTGCCAATTCCTTGGTCGCTCTTTGGTGAGTTGGTCTTCGAAGAAGCAAAATTGTGTGTCTCTCTCCACCACCGAGGCCGAGTATGTAGCCGCCGCAAGTTGTTGTGCACAATTGCTATGGATGAGGCAAACTTTAAAGGATTACGGTGTCACTTGTGACAAAGTGCCTCTTTTCTGTGACAATGAAAGTGCAATCAAGATCTCCTACAATCCGGGGCAACATAGCAAGATGAAGCACATTGAGATTTGTCATCATTTCATCCGGGATCATGTCAAGCGTGGAGAGATTGATATTATTCATGTTGGAACTCAAGAGCAACTAGCGGATATTTTCACGAAGCCATTAGATGAAGCAAGATTTCGCGAGTTAAGGCATGAGCTAAATATCATTGATTCGAGCAACGTGTCTTGAAACCCATCACACCCCACCGCATTCATCATGATTATCTTGTTCTAGATATAGGCATGGATTTAGGGGGAGTGTTGTTCTCTCAATGAACTCTCCCTCCCCCTATTATGCCAAAATTAACCCAATCTTTCACATTAGCCATTTTTTATGGTACTAGTGCTTCAAAGATGAGTTTTGGTCATGGGCCCAAGGTTAAAATCTTCGCGGTGCCATACCAATTGACTCAAACATAGGTGGCTTCGGCCACCGCCCCTCCTCTCTTTGTGGAGGTTTGGTTCTCTTTTGGATCTTATTTGCCTTGCTAGTTTTCTTGTTAGGTCCTAGGTGTTTGTAGTCTCAAAGTGTTGACCTTTAGTGTTTGCTTCTTACACTCGTGGAGTCTACTTCACCATATTTCTATGCCTAGTCTCCATCCCAAGCCCACTCTACCCATAAAACATTCTGCTCCAAATGTACACAAGTTGATCTCTTGGCATGGGTGGCAGTAACCGGGCGGTACAACCGGTGGTCAGGGCGGTTCTACCGCCCTGCCATTTGGCTGTAGCGTCCCGGCGGTTCTACCGGTCACACTTTAGCGGTTCTACCGCTTTTGTCTGGCATGTGCTTCCGGCCGGTACTACCGGACGGTTATGAGCGGTACTACCGCTGCCTGTCAGGCGACGGAAGTACCGCCCCTAACCACTGGGTAGTATCAGGGGGCGGTACAACCGCTCGTTAGAGCGGTACAACCGCTCCGCGGTCTGGGCAGGATATTTAAGGGCGTGGGCCGAAGGGGTTTCTCTTTTTCCCCTTCGTGCCCGTCCTCTTCCCCTACCCCTGCCGCCGGTTGCTGCTCCCATTGCCCCGGAGTGCCCTCCGGTGCTCCGGATCTGTCGGTTCTTCATCGGATCCGCTCCGTGGAGGCCGTCTCCTCCCGATCTCTTCCCATGGATGCCGGTAATGCCCCCTTTTTCCTCTTGTCTTTGGTTTCAATCTTTGAATCCATCTATCTAGGGCATTACGTGTACTCACGTGTTTTTGGCTAAACTATTGGCTGGAAGAGATCCTATTGTATGCCTCTATTGCTTGTAGATAGTTAGAAGTAGAAATATTGCATCTAGATTCAGTTTAGATTTGTGCCTGTTCTCTGGGTGTGTGGAATCGCTATTGGTGGTACAACCGCTCGAATGGGCGGTACAACCGCCTGAGAGGTACTACCGCTCGGATGACCGGTACAACCGGCTTTACTGAACCTCTGTGTACTGTTTCTTCTTCTCTCTACTTACATGTAATATATTCCTCTGATCTTGTGTACATTCCTCTCATCTGTGCTGGGTATCTTGTGTGCTTCCCGTGTGTGTGTGTGCAGGTGGCTCTGGTTCTCGCTCTGCTCCTCGCCAGAAGACCAGAAAGAGAGTCCGTAGATGCAAGCGTCCTGCTGACTCTGAGGAAGAGCAGGAGGTGGTGATTCCCACCAAGCCCACTCGCCGTGAGAAGGCTGCCGCTTCCAAGCAACGTGTGGCCATTCCAATGCACGTGTGGACTGGGAGAAGTTCCGTCTGCAGAATCCATATGAGGTTCCAGTTCATCCTCGTTGGTCCACACCTCAGTTCAGGAATGAGATGCAAGTGAGGATTGTGCATGAGCTTTTTGAGCATAACAAGAACATGTACACCAAGCAGTGGACAATTGACCTTGATCACTGGAGGAACAACATGGACTACTTTGGAGAGGCTCTTGCTCTGTGTGAGGAGTTTGGCTTGGTCAAGCTCATGTCTATCAACTGTGACTTTGATGTGCAGCTTATCCATCAGTTCTATGCCACTGTCCACTTCGGCACCGATGATGCTCGTACTCTATCCTTCATGTGCCGTGATGAGTTATTCCAGGTGCCTTGGAGAGCCTTCTGCAATGCTCTGGGCTATGATGATACCAGTCTGGAAGGAAATGGTGGCATCCGTCCTCACGACCGTGCCAATCCCATGGGCATGGAGAAGCTTGCCACCTGTACATCCGAGGACATGGAGTCATTGGTGAGTCCAAGGATCTTGAGAAGGTTTATGACATCATGCATCGTGTGTTCCGCAATGTGCTGCTACCCAAGGTTGGGAATCAGGATGAGATCTATGGCTATCTAGTGGATCTGTTGGTTGCTATGAAGACCAAGGCGAGGTCTGGGGCCACTTTTGATGTTTCCAAGTGGTTGTGGGAGGAGATGTACAGCATGGTCATGCACCGCAAGGTACCCATTTATGCTCCATTTGTCATGTGCTTCTTTAACTCGGTATGGGAGGTCCGCAGGCCAGGAGAGCCTCTTTCATCTCCAGACAACCTCACTGTGCATGAGGTGAAGCAGTTGAGGAAGAAGAAACATGCTGAGCCTCGCTATCCTGCTGATGATCCCGAGGATGTGTATGCCACCTCTAGTGATGAGGACTTTGAGCTGGAGGCTGGGGCCAAGCCCTCCTGGGTTGCTAAGCTCACAGCCAAGATGAAGAAGACCTTTTGCTTGCAGACTCATATCCAGAAGAAGCTCTATGACGCTCATGTCAATGAGAAGAAGGCCAGACGCAGACAGATTGAGATGATGAGGCACCTCAACATGCAGGTGGACAGTGGATCTGAGAAGAGCATCACTCCAGAGGACAGGTGGATCTTCGAGAACAGCACATGGACTGACGATGAGGCCCCTGACTGTCCCGCTACTAGAGGCCATACCGCTACCTCTACCTCCGCTGCCGCCGCCGAGGATGATATCATGGATGAAGACCCAGAGGCATCTGATGGTGACGACGATCCAGAGGCATCTGATGGTGATGATCCAGAGGAGACCGAGGAGTCAGAGGAGGACTACTGAGCTCTGGGGCGTTAGCATCGCTCTTTTCCTTTTTGGTGTCTTGATGCCAAAGGGGGAGAGAGTTCTATTAGGTCTCAGGATTTGCATGGGTTTATTTGCATTTGCCTTGTGTCAGTTGAACTTATTTGCTTCGAGTTGGTTTGGTTTGTGAACTTGTCGTGCGTGGAGACTTTGTGCATGGTGTGAGACATGCGATCCCGATCTATCTATTTTATGTTCTTATATCGTGTCTCGTATGTTTGTAGAGCGTGCCTTATTATTGTTGCCCTTATATATTGCTCTACTTCATGTTCCTGCAAATGTATGCTGGTTGTCAATTCAATTCATTTGCAGTCATTGGTTGGTCAATAAAATCTAGGGGGAGCATTGATCCTAATGTGAGCATTTTGCATTCCAAAAGCAAAATTAAAATGGTGCTCACATGTAGGGGAGCCCGTCTATATTTTCTAGATCTCCGGTGCAAATCGTGTGGTTTTCATCATCCACCAAAAAGGGGGAGATTGTTAGGGCATTTCCCGCCTTAGGGTTTTGGTGATGATGACAATGCACCCTTGGTCTAATCGTGCGCCCTAGTTTACTCAGGTACACCTCGTTTGGTGCAAGATGGTCAGGCATTCCCTCAGGACGGAAAAGATCGAAGACGGGGTTTCCGACGCGTTTATTTCTTTGGTCGTAGGAAATCCGTACTATTAAGAGGGAATCCACATCGGAAGGTACTGGGTGAATCAATGCACGTACACATTCTATTGCACCCACTATATATCCTTCCGTTCGAGGAGAGAGGTCCTCAAAGTCTTTCTGTGGCAGTGGTTTTAGTGCCCAGCGGTTGTACCGCCTGTGAAAGCGGTTGTATCGCCCGACCGGTTGTTCCGGCCCTGCACCGCTCCACTACCGGAATGCCTTCTGTAGTGGAGATGTTGTTGGGCGGTGGTGGCCCGGTAGTTCCCGGACGGCTTCGGCGAACCGGTACTACCAGTGCCTGGAGCGGTTGTACCGCTCCAGACTTAGCCACCACATGGACACTGGTCTAGCGGTTGTACCGGCACAACCAGCGCCCCAACTACCGCTATGGGGTGACTCCCCTTCTGTAATGAGGCGGTTGTTGGGCGGTGGTGGAGCGGTAATTCCTGGTTGGCTCCGGCCGACCGGTACTACCGGTTGCTCCACCGGTTGTACCGCTAGGGCATTTCTGCAGTGGGAACCTGTGATTACCGGTTGTACCGGTGCTCCAAGCGGTTGTACCGCTGCAGTGTAAAAACTGCTATAACGGTTGGAATTTGAGGGCACTATATAAGTAGGTGGTTCCCCCACCTACCTTTTACCTCTTGCCTCTCTCTCTCCTCCATTGTTGCCCTTCAAGCTTTCTTGCCCGATCTCTCTCTCTAGCCACTCAAACTTGTTGATTTGCTTGGGATTGAAGGAGGAGACCTAGATCTACACTTCCACCAAAGGAAATTTGATTCCCCCATACTTTCTTGTGTGGATTTTGTTACTCTTGGGTGTTTGGGCACCCTAGACGGAAGAGGTCACCTCGGAGCCACATTCCATTGTGGTGAAGCTCCGTGGTGGTGTTGGGAGCCTCCAATTCAGTTGTGGAGAGAGCCTCAACCTTGTTTGTAAAGGTTCGGTTGCCGCCTTCAAGGGCACCATTAGTGGAATCACGGCACCTTGCATTGTGCGAGGGCGTGAGGAGAATACGGTGGCCTTAGTGGCTTCTTGGGGAGCATTGTGCGTCCACACCGCTCCAACGGAGACGTACTTCCCCCTAAAGGGAAGGAACTTCGGTAACACATCCTCGTCTTCACCGGCTCTACTTGTGGTTATTTCTTAGCTTTACTTTGTGCAAGCTATTGTTGTGTTGTATCCCTTGCTTGCTTGAGTTGTCATTGTTATTAGCATCATATAGGTTGCTCACCTAGTTGCACATCTAGACAACCTATTTTGTTGCTAACCCTAATTTGTTAAGAAAAGCTAAAAATTGGTAGTTGCCTATTCACCCCCCTCTAGTCAACCATATCGATCCTTTCACATGGTTGGATTGCCCGATCACCTTCGACCATCGAGACCATCCGACCAGTATCTGTCATGGAGGAACAGCGGCTCTGGTGCTCGACCCCATCGTGGATGGATATCACCTCACCAGAGTCCTTATGGACGGAGGCAGCAGCCTCAACCTGATTTACTCAGATACAGTGAGGAAGATGGGGATCAATCCATAGAGAATCAAACCTAGCAACACCACCTTTAAAGGTGTAATCCCAGGCATTGAGGCATGCTGCTCAGGATCCGTGACATTGGAAGTGGTCTTCGGTTCGCCCGACAACTTCCGCAGCGAAGACTTAATCTTTGACATTGTTCCCTTCCGCAGCGGTTTCCACGCACTCCTCGGCCGGACAGTGTTCGCCCGCTTTAACGCCGTCCTGCACTACGCATATCTGAAGCTCAAGATGCCAGGATCAAAGGGCGTTATTACCGTCAATGGTAATACCGAGCGCTCGCTCCGAACAGAGGAACACACAGCGGCTTTAGCCGCCGAAGTCCAAGCCGCCGAAGAAGCGTAGCAGGCCCAGTCTACTGCCAAGACACGGGACGCACGCAAACGCGCCCGAGCTCTAGCCTCGGCCCCGGAATACTCCCGTGCTCACCCTAAATAGGGATACGCGCCCCACAGCACGGCCCACCTAGCCACGAAATACGTGCCTCGAGTGCACAACTTCGCGCTCAAGATTCCATGGGCAGCTGTGGGGGCAAATGACACAAAGGCCGAGAGCTCGGTTTGACCGAGCAATGGCCAGAAGATGTTCTCGGATTAACATCAATAACAGGCACCATCTAGGGCCCGATCAGCGTCAAACTGATATACCGTGGTGACTTCTCAAAACCCTTCCCCAAGGGCTCGTCTGCCGAACATTACTACTTCCGCCTAGCATACAGTCGACAACTTCACTCACACGGAAGCTTCATAAAGAGCAAAGGTGCAGACGTGTAGCAGGGCGTATTAGGGACGTCAAACTATAGGATCGAAAGTATGTCTACAGGGGGGGTGATTAGACTACTTGACCAATTAAAAACCTAACCTTTTCCCAATTTTAGTTGTAGGCAGATTTTAGCAAGCATACAAGTCAAGCATCACCCTACACATGCAATTCTAAGAGTGTGGCAGCGGAAAGTAAACAATTGCATATGTAAGTAAAGGAGGGGATCGGAGATTTCAAATGCAATGAAGACACGGTGGTTTTTGGCGTGGTTTCGATAGGTGGTGTATCGTACGTCTAGGTTGATGGAGACTTCAACCCATGAAGGGTAACGGCTGCGCAAGTCCACGGAGGGCTCCACCCACGAAGGGTCCACGAAGAAGCAACCTTGTCTATCCCACCATCGCTTATGTCCATGAAGGACTAGCCTCACTCGGGTAGATCTTCACGAAGTAGGTGATCTCCTTGCCCTTACAAACTCCTTGGTTCAACTCCACATCATGTCGGAGGCTCCCAAGTGACACCTAACCAATCTAGGAGACACCACTCTCCAAAAGGTAATAGACGGTGTGTTGTTGATGAACTCCTTGCTCTTGTGCTTCAAATGATAGTCTTCCCAACACTCAAACAACTCCTCACAGATTTGGCTATGGTGGAAGAAGAATTTGAGTGGAAAGCAACTTGGGAAAGGCTAGAGATCAAGGTTCAAATGGCAAGAATGGAATGTCTTGATCTCAACATATGAGTAGGTGGTTCTCTCTCAGAAAATGTATGGTGGAAGTGTAGGCACGTTCTGAGGGCTCTCCTTACTGAGAAGGAAGTGGTGGAGGGGTATATATAGCCTCCACACAAAATCCAACCGTTACACACTTTTGACCCAACTCGGTGGCACCGATTCAAAAGACTCGGTGGCACCGAACTGTGTAAAAGATATGAACGTTAGGAATCTCGGTGGGACCGACTGGAACAACTCGAATGGACCGAAATGTAATGGCTAGGGCAAACCTCATCTCGGTGGCACCGATTGCATCAACTCGGTAGGACCGAAGTGAAGCAATAAGGCAACAAAGACTTGGCAAGCCATCTCGGTGAGACCGATTTGCAAAACTCGGTGAGACCGAAGTAAGTGCAAACGATTACAGAGAGTTGGCAAGGCCATCTCGGTGAGACCGAGATCCATATCGGTGGATCCGATTTGTTAGGGTTTTGGTAGTGGCTAAGTCCAGATGAACTCGGTGGCTCCGGATAGGAAATTTCGGTGGGGCCAAGTTGGAATGTAGGTTTTGGACATATTTGGATGGAGAAAGTGGTTGAGGGTTTAGGAGTACTGTCACTAAGCACTTGAGCAAAAAGACCATTAAGCAACACCTCATCCCCTTTTAATAGTATTGGCTTTCCTATGGACTCAATGTGATCTTGGATCACTAAACCAAAAATGTAGAGTCCTGATCTTTTGCCAATCCTTGTCCTTAGCATTTTGAGGGGTCCACATCTCTAGTCCTTGCCATGCCAATCATTGAACGTCCTGAAATATTTAACTTGAATGGACATTAGTTCAATGAGATATATGTTATGAATTACCAAAACCACCAAGGGAGCAAATGTGCTTTCACAAACCACTCATGAAGGCCCTGTGTAAACCTTTCCTCTAATGTATTTATTTCTTAAAGTATATGTAAAAGTTACTTCGGCAGTTCGGATTGTACGGATAGACGTCACGAATTTAAAGGAAATAATGACCATTTTTTCCGGTCATACTGCGAGTAATTATGTTGCACTTTCCTTTCTGCTTTTCGGCTGAAGTAAACTATTATGATATGTTTCCTTTTTTAGATGTGATCGGCTAATAGACCGGGCGGGGGCTTGCACCTTAATCTAGCCCTAAACATCATTCCGGCACCAATTTTATTACATGTGCTCGGCGTCACGGATATTGCATTATATGAATCAGTTCCGAATTATGTCTTTGGTCAATGGTTAGGTTGCCCGGCTCCTGTGTTTGCCCTCCTACGTTCCGCTTTGTTTGGCTAGGAAGGTAAAGGGATAACCACTGCGATTGTACTTCTAGCTAGCCTGGTTAAGTACCTCAGGGGAGAAAGCCGAAAACCGACTGTCATAACAAGCGAGAACTGGTCGGCGATCCGATGACAAGTGTCAAACTAAAAATCGATGGAGGTTAATCCGTGTTAAACGAAGGGTTTGTTGTCACAGAAAGCAAGTGATAATGGTATCAACCTCGGTACGTCCGGATATCACATACACTGGGGGCTAGTCACCAGCCCCCGCAGTCAAGCTCCTATGGCTAAGTGAAAGCACTAAAGCCACATAGTCTGATTGCCTTGTTTTCCGTACACACAACCGCCTCCGGGGACCGAGACGTCGGCTAAGGGTTTAGGTATTACGAGAAAACACCCCATGTAGTATCTACAAGGGGGCTGAAGCCGACGACTGGTAACTTTCAGTTTAAAAACGGCCGCACAGGAGTCAAAATAAACATACTAGGCATTATATGTACAGCCAACCATTCGCATTTCAACAAAACAAAAGTTTCAACTCCTCGGACACAAGGAAAATAAATCTACTCATAAATTACATCTTTTGAGCATTGGGCCTCTATTGCCCGAGCACCATCCATCACGATGGGAAAGTACTGCTCGGGGCACCTATGCTCCTTCCCAGGAGGCGGAGGTCCGGTGGCTACTTCGGCTGGCTTGATCTTCGGCCAGTGCACCATTGTTTTTCCGAAGGCCATCCGAGCTCCCTCAATGCATATGGAGCGCTTCCAGGCATCGATCCGGGGAGTGGCGTTGTGCAACCTCTGCACCAAACCGAAGTAGCTGCTCGGCAGTGGCTCCGAAGGCCACAGCTTGACGTAGAGGTCCTTCATCGCCGGCTCCGCCATCCGATGCAACTCCATCAGCTGTTTCATCTGGTTGTTGAGGAGGGGAGGGTGTTCGGGTGCTTGAAATTGCACCCAAAATAGCCTCTGATTGGCGCGACCCTCCTGGGCGGCGAAGAACCAGGCCGCATCAGCCGCACTCCTCGAGAGGTCCGCAAAGGCGCCTGGGGAACGCCACACTCGTGTGAGCAAAGCGAACCTATTACCACCAAAGACACTTTGCAGCAAGTACGGCTTACCATCCGCAATGAGTTTAACTTGGCGGAGTTCCTCTTGGTAGCCTCGCGCCTCCGTCCGCGCCTCCTTAGCCGCCCACCCCAATGAGGTTAGCTCGGCGGCTTGCTCCTTATTCTTCTGCTCAAGGGCCTCACATTTCGTGACGGCATCCTTGAGCTCTTGCTGCACTTCAGACACTCTGGCCTCATGCTTAAGCCTAGCGGTTCTCACCATAGCCAGTTCGGTAGCCGCATGTTCGGCCGCCGCCCTCTGCTCCGCCGCTTCCAGCTGAACCTTCCTCAGCTCGGCCTTGAGGTTCTCGACCTCTGCGGCAGACGCTGCAGTCATATCGGTTGACCCCGTTTAGGCTACCAACCAAAAAAAACTGCGGTAGTAAACATTATAGTTCGGACTTGCCTTGCGCTCCGTCGAACCGCTTGTTCAGCAGGCCCAGATTGTCTTTCGATTTAGCTTGGCCAACTCCTCGGCGTTGGTGGCTGCCCCCGAGGATGACGCCCGCACATCACTCTATGCACATTAGGATCCGAGTTATCGATTTTTGATCCTCTGACCGGCTTTACTCAAGCCAGTCAGAGTCTTGGGGGCTACTGTGTATTAGGTTACGTGTTCGTATAAAAGAAATTTTCTAAGGGAAAAATAAATACTTGGCCTACCTTGAAGCCTGTGAGAAGGCCGCTGAAGGCCTCCTTCAGTCCGTTGTCCACGGACCGAAGACTTTGCAACACCGCGCCCATAAGGGCACGGTGCTCTTCGGCGATGGAGGAGCTGGTTAAAGCTTCCTCTATCTCATCCGGCCACCTCGTCGAAACCCGCTCTGAAGCGGGCGGGGGTGGCGGGGGCACCCCGGCTCCTACTTCGGGGGAGACCGGAATGTTTGGTTCCGGGTGCCTTGACGACTTCGGAACCACTCTCGGGGAGAGCTCGGATTGTCCGGGCTCCCCCTCTTCGTTCACCAGAGGGGCCCTCCCCTCCTGGTCTTCGGTGGCTGAGATATGTACATCGGCCATAATAGTGTTGCCCCCTCCCCCTGTGTCCGGCACAGGAGGGGTCCTCCTTGACAGGACCTCCTCGGCCTCCTCAACGATCGGAGGAGGCGAGGCGCGCGATTCGTTCCCGCTCTCCGCCAGCGCGGGCGATGGAGAATCCCCCTCCGAGACTCGGTTGGTAGGGAGGTCACGCAGCAGGCTGCGATGTTAGAAGCAGAGGAATAATCAATAGCAAACCTAGTTCGGCCGAAAATTCGTAGGCGGATCTTGGAATACGTACCTTTGGGCCAGCGGTTTGACCCTGGGGGCCCTCCGAGGAACCTCTTCGGAGGCCTCGGAGTCCTCGGCTGAAGCCGAGCTGTTGTTGGACAGGGCCACCTTGGCCCTGCATGGTCTCTTGGGGGCGGGGTGAGGCTGCTCCTCCTCGGCGTCCTCGGACACCGCCCTCTTCTTTGTTCGGGAGGAATCATTTTCCTCCCCATCCTCTCCCTGCTCCCTCTCTTCCTCTTGTACGGAGGGAGCATGGGTGTCCCCGGATCTAGTGTCCGGGGGTCCTCGGGAACGGAGGCCTTCTCTGGCCTCCCTCTTCTTTTCCTTCTTCTTGTCCTTCTTCTCTGGCACCTCGTACGGCTCCTCGGCCAGCATGGCCGTCAGCAAGGCCATCCGGGAGCCCTCGGGCAGTGGGGCCAGGCTGTCGATCCGCTCGGCCTTCTTCAGCCAGCTCTATGGACGAGGAACAAGGGAATTGAGTACCTTGTCAAAAGGGAATAATCCGAATACAAGAGTAAAACTTAACTTACCTCTCGAGGGGGGTTTGCGGCGTCGAGGCCGATGTCCTCCTCCTCGGCCGGCCAGTCCTTCTGCGGCTTGAACAACACCTTCCACAGCTGAGCGTGGGAAGTGCGGAAGAAGCTGAGCACAGTGGTAGGGTCCTCGGGCTTGTAGGCCCACATGAGGGAAGCCCGGTCCTGGAAGGGGAGGATACGGCGGCAGAGCATAATCTGGATCACGTTGGGCAGCTCGACCCCCCGCTCTATCATCTTGGCTATCCGGCTCTACAGCACCGCCACCTCCTTGTTTGACCCCCAGTCGAGGCCTTTCTTGGTCCATGAAACCAGCCTCGTGGGGGGTCCGGATCGGAAGGCGGGAATCGCCCCCCAATCCACGCTTCTTGGCTCCATGATGTAGAACCACTCCTTCTGCTAGATCTTGACGGTCTCGATGAAGGTGCCCTCTGGCCACTCCACCTGGGGAAGCTTGTTGACCATCGCTCCCCCGCAGTCCGCCTGCTGGCCGTCAATAATCTTTGGCTTGACGTTGAAGATCTTCAGCCACAGGCCAAAATATGGTCGGACCCGAAGAAAGGCCTCATAGATGATGATGAAGGCCGAGGTGTGCAGGAAGGAATTTGGGGCAAGATTGTGGAAGTCGAGCCCATAGAAGAACATGAGGCCCCTGACGAAGGGGTGGAGGGGAAAACCTAAACCTCGGATGAAATGGGGTAGGAACACCACCCTCTCGCCCTGCCACGGCGGGGGGATGACCTGGCCTGCCTCTGGAGCGCGATGGGCGACGTTGGCGGGGAGATAGCCCGCGCTCTTCAACTCCAAGATGGCGCTCTCGGTGACGATGGAAGCCTCCCACTTACCCTTGGACCCGGAACTGGCCATTGCAGGATTGAATGAATGGCTGGAGAAGTTCTTGGAAGGGAGAGCAGATCTGGGTGTTGGAGCTCAAGAGATTGGGAGGGCAACGGCGAAGGAAGAAGTGAGAGCGTGCGAAGGAAATGGAGGCCGTTTCCCTTTTATGGGCTGTGAAACCTAAGGTCCCTTTACTGTGCCGCAGGCTTCGCCATTTCCCCATATAATCATGCCATTATGCGCGCATGGGATGGAGCAAATTATTGATCATATCCCTTAAAAATAGGGCACGATCTCCATATCGATGGGACGCGCCAATGAAGGAACCGCCTCGAACCGCGAATCGAGTTTTCAAAAACCGACTCGTGGTCGTGGTGGGCTGTGACCCTTCGGTAAAAGTTGTCAGATGGGGCCACTGTTCACACCACTGCGACTAGCCTTCGGGACTAAGTTATCGGTACACCTCGGCAACCGCAGCATAGTTCGGGGAACGTGCGGCTAGACAACACTTGAGAACTTGATTCAGAGGGGATGCAGACTTAACACAAGTATCGCGGAAGGGAAGGAACTGGTCCACAAAGCCGATGGTGTTCGACATATACCTCGGCTTCGAAGACTAGTTCGGGGGCTACTGAGGGTGTCCCGGACTAGGGGGTACTCGGGCTGCCGGCCTATCTCTCGTAGGCCAGACTAGTGGGCCGCTCTTTATTCATCAAAGGAAGGCTGGATTGCGGGAGACCCCGTGCACCAAAAGGAAACCTCCGAAGACTTGGCGTCTCCTCCAAGAAATATTTAGCGTAACCGGCATGTTTATCTCCTGATGGCAACTGATCATATGTAACCCTAGGTCCCTCTGGTGTCTATATAAACCAGAGGGTTTAGTCCGTAGAGGAAGAGAATCATCATACTCACCTAGGGTTTAGCCCATCCGATCTCGAGGTAGAGCAACTCTGTAACCATCATACAATCACATCAATACAATCAAGCAGGACGTAGGGTTTTACCTCTTTGAGAGGGCCCGAACCTGGGTAATCGCTATCTCTACGTTCCTCGTTACCCATTGATTCCACGATCCACAGCTCGGACCCCCTACCCGAGATCTGCCGGTTTTGGTACTGATAGGTTGTCTCCCAACAAGCGCTTTTCTTTAATGCCTTTTAGCTAGGCATGATGATTTTAACGATGCTCACATAAAAATAAAGAATTGGAACATAAAGAGAGCATCATGAATCATATGTTCCTCTCTCATAATAATTTTCAGTAGCATCATGAATGGATTCATCAATATAGCTATCACGTAAAGCATTCTTTTCATGATCCACAAGCATAGAATTTTTATTACTCTCCACATAAGCAAATTTATTCTCATCAAACATAGCATCCCCAAGCTTGTGGCTTTGCATATCATAAGCATAATCACTTTCATCATTAATAGTATGAATAGCACCAATAGTATAATAATTATCATCATAATTTTCTAAGTTGGTGCCAAAAAGATTCTCAAGATTATAAGAAGTATCGTTATCTTCCCAATCATAATTATCAGAACAAGTAATAGGTATAATAAAATCATCATCAATAGCTCCTTCGGACATTATGCCATAAGACAAAGAAGCAATATCATCATCAAGTGTATCATCTTCCACAAGTATTTTTGATTCATTCTCATGAGGCACAACAATAATAGGAGCAACATTATTTGGGAGAGATACCTTTTTACCTCTACTTTTTCTTCTTTTCTTTTTCTTTACCACATTATGTGTGGGTTTATTTAATTCTTCCGTGCTTCTTATTGAAGAGATTGGTTGGATAGGAATCTCCTCCTCGTTACCTGTTTCATCATGAGAGAAAATAGGAGGGAAAGGGGGAATCTTTACCCTTCCATTAGTATTTCTTTTTATTCTATTTGTTTTCCTTTTAGTTGGCTATATAAGCATTCTCATTGCAATTTACCACACAAAACATATAGATTTCCTTTAGATTAGTTTCACTGTCATCCGTGAGAATGAATACTTCAAACAAACTATTTTTATGTGTCAATTCTTCACACCCCAAAAATAGAATAAGCTCATTATAAAGTTCAAGCGTGGTCAAGTTATTGCAATATTTGGCCATGATTTGATCGTGAAAAAGTATGCATTAAAAATTAAGATGACCAACCTTATTGCAAAGTTCACAAGTAATGGGATAAAGAGAGCATAATTTCGTAGCAAATTTATCTATCACTTTGAGCAAAAAATTGGTTTTATCATATTTATGCTTCTTACACTGGCACTGGGCACTAGGTCAATATGTTAGTCCATAAAAATCATATAAAAGACGTATAAAAGTGCAACAAAATCATAAAAAACTATAATAAACATGGCATGAATACTTCATAAATTATAGATACGTTGGAGACATATCATGCTGCTACTGAAGAATTTCAAAGTTGATTAGGACCAGATCTCCTTGCAGAGAAACTTCGATTCTGACATCATCCCCAACCGCAAGATTTGATTGAGTTTTGAACCTTGACCATCCTTTAGTATCAATCATCATGTGACCATCCTTTCTACTTATGGTATATTGCGCAGGTTCATTCACACCAAGGCTGCGCATGGTAAGAGAAACTTGGCCACGGTCGTCCGGATTATTGAACGACTCCCTCATTGCTCTAGGAATTTTCTGTTTGCAAACAAGAGGACATACGCAAACAGTTAGATCAACATGGTGAATCATGTGAAACAACATGGAAAGACAAAAGAACGAAGCACTTGGGCTGCCAGTGCTTACCAAAGAGGTGGAGATGTCGGTTTTTGTAAGGACTTTGGAATATGCAGTGCGAACTGCAGCCCAGTCTGTTGCCGGTGCAAGTGCAAGTTCAAGTGTTGGTGCAGGTGCTGGAGCCGTTGCTGGTGCCTGTGGCGGTGCGACTGGTAGTGCCGCTGCTGCTGCCAGAGACGGTGCTCCTTCTGGAGCTGGTGCCGGTGTCGGTGCCGGATCCTCTGGTACATCAGCCTGATCCGCTGACGCGGTCGGTGCCCAATCCTCTGCTAGATCAGACTGAGATGCTGCCGCTATCAGTGCTAGAGCCAGTGTCGGTGCCGGTGCTCGATCCGCTGTGGCTGCCGATGCTGGAGGTGTTACTGATGTGCGAGACAGCAGTGCTCGTCTCTGGTCTGCTTTGATTTCAGACTGCAGCTTTGTAACTTTGCTACGCACCCTTCTTAAGCGAGAGTGCACATGAGCAATTTGAACTTCCTCCGGCTCCGTGACCCGGATCCAGTCCTTTTCTTTCCTTCTTTTAAAGGCGAGAAGGACTAATTCTGGCGTGTTTGTTAAAGTAAACTGCTGTTGATCAGAGGGCTTTAGATTGTACTCAAACAACAGACGGATCCAATTGTGTCCACTAATATAAGTGATGGACAGTGCCTTCATTATTGACACATCATAAGAAGTGAAACCTGCTAAAATAACCATCATAGAGCAAGCCAAACGGTTTATTCTATAACGAATGTGACATGGCAAAACCTGCATTGTAAAATTGCAGCAAAAGTAAGAAAACATGACAGTTCATCAATGAGATTTACTTTATGTGACAGGACTTAATCCTTACCAGGAAATCACTATCTTCAAGTTCTAAATTGAAGGTTGTTCGTCCAATTATGGGTGGCATGCAAGGCCCCTCCTTACTCCCACAAGTAGGACACTCCAAAGGTCGTGACAACTTGTATGGAGTGAACATCTGCGGGAATGGAAATCCTGGTGGGTGCGATAAACCCTGCAATGCATACATATATTGGAGTGTAACCATAACTGATGTATACTCCCGCCATCCACAAAAATAAGATGATCTGGATATTTCAAAATATACGGACTGAATTGAGTGGACAAACACACCAAAACGTGTCTAACTCTATATACATCTGATTCAGAAAATATGTAAACATCTTATGTCTTTGAACAGAGGGAGTACTGTACTGGCATGAAAAAACAAAGATATCAAACAACCGAAATTGGTATTATAGGTTCACCATTTCTAAAACATTAACATAGAGTGTTCTCAGGATTCACCACAAAACAAAAGCGGCAGTACTAACCCATACAGGGTTCACACACACAAATCAAGTACTGAACAATATTACTTACTACACACAAGCCAAGTTGCACTAATTAAACTCTGCAGACTATTTCTTGCCACCGACCTACGGGATGTGCCCCACATAACTAACCAGGCCATGGACATCGTGAGAGATGTCTATCGGCACCTTCGCCATCCCGTCAACCTTGGAGAACCTAACAGTGTGGTCTTTCCACTCATAAACATGCCGATGAAGACAGGCCGCGTCAGATTTGTTGGGAAGCTTTACAAGAACCACACCCTTCGTAATCGCAGGCACAGCTACGAAATTGTTGTGGTGAAGTACACCCTCGAGAACATGCCTGACAACAATGCTACAGGAAAACACTTGTTCATGACATGTGGCTACAAGGACACGATAGCTGGATAGTTTAGTAGTGCACATCCTCAGGTCTTCCAGTTCACACGGCATGACTTTGAGAACTTCATCTCCGCAGCGGACCTGGTTCTAATTCAAACAGAAACAAATATTTTATTACTACCTCCGTTCACAAATATAAGATGATTTTCTATATTTTACTCCATATAAGACTACATATAAGCACAGAAATGAGTGAACAAAGACACTAAAACATGTCTACATCAGATACACAAAAATGTTAGAACATCTTATATCTATGAACAGAGCGATTACTTACAATACCCATAACACAAGTTACTGAGGGTACTATATTCTCTTCCTACAGCTAGCGTTGATGTTCATAAAGTAGTTGAAAGTAATCTATAAGAAATCTGTGTTATGTGCAAAAATCATATGCATGTCAACCTCTCGCATGTTTTGGTCAAAAGAGACATTTAGAACAGTCATTTGGCACACAAAAACCACATGAAAGATCGCCCAGAAAGTTATACTACTAGTACTACGTGTACATTACACAAACATCGCATATTAGCAAGCACTTTGCAAGTTAGATCAGAAAACACGATCAACATCGCCAAATATCGTCAACAAGAGATATTACCTCGACCGGCTTAACGAGGGATCCCAGAGAGGTGGCCTTGGCCAAGGCGATGGCCTTGAGCTTGTCTGTGGTCATCTCGGCGGGGTGCTTGCGCTTCTTCAGACTCTGAGCCTCGACGGTTTTGGCCAGAGCCATAGACATCACTTTGGCCGGTGCTCCAAGGTCCATCAAGAAACTGTCAAATAGAAATAAAAGGAAAGAAAACAATAATCAGAAACCCAAAAGAAGAACAGAGAGGGAGTTAGGATCGATCGCGGGGTTGCAAAAGATGACTAGAACGGAAGTATAGCCGCACCATTGATGCGCTCACCTTTCCTTCTTTGGGAGAGAAGAACAATGGCAGAAGCGAGTTGGCGTTTTCTTGAAGAAATGAGGAACAAGATGAAGGAGAAGCGAGTGGGGTTTTCTTGAAGAGAGGAAGACGAGGAAGAAGAGTGAAATGATGGTTGCTTCGTCCGTCCAACGTACTGCTGGAAAGGTGGGGTTTTGTGATTTGACGCCTCATGGGGCATTACTGCGGCACTACGACCACGGTAAGTCCACCATGCAGTTGTGCACTCTAGTGCGGAGTAATTTGGTGCATGGCAAGTGGACCCCAAAGCTGGCTGTCCCACACATCGGCAAAAGTGAGTAGCAAGGTTCCCGACGACCGTGGAGGAGGATCCGCGCGATAGAGCGTCTCCACTATTTCTTAAAAAAATATTTTTTTGATTACAGCAAGAGTTTCCACTCTTACGACAGAGGAGTGCGAAACACGGCAGCCACTTGAACTTACACTACTAGTACTCCTACTACCAGGCATGTGTAGTGGTTCATACAGCAGTCTTATCTTGTTGCCAGTGTAGTAAGATATGACGATAAAAATGATGTATAGTAAACTGATTATACCACCCAAAGAAAAGTAACTGATTATAAATAAATCTGTTGTGAGGGATATTGTTGCGAGTGTTTCAGCATATTTTTGGTTTACATCGCGGCTAGTATTCATGAATACGGTCCTGGGTGGGTCCCCTGCGTGTACGTGCCTTCTATCCCGTGCTACCTCTGCGTACAGTCGACCTGTGCTGGAGTACTATTATTTTTAGCAGACAAGGCAACCGGAGAAGTAGGATCAAGGGATGGAGGCGGCAGTCGCTCCGGAAGGGTGTCTCGGGAGGATTGACGTCCAGTGGCATGCTGTGCGCATGTCACCTATGAACTGTAGCGTAACATGCCCATTTTTTTAACGTCCGATCGAGAATGAACGGTGAGATCAATGTCAACAGTACTTGGGGTATAGTGCACGGAGAGTATGCTGCTACAGTGCTCGACTGAACAGGAACCATACGAAGCACGCCTCTATAGTGCTCTGTGCTACAGTGACTGTTCTGGACCGTCTGAGTTTGATCCAACGGTCATGTTACGCCGTGACATGCCCATGCAGAGGACACCTAAACAGCACCGAAGTCCCTCTGCTTCTCCAGGTGCACGACAGTGGTGATGCAGGGTGCCACCGCCCGCAGAGCCCGCTCCCGGTCGACGGGAGCCAGCTCGTCAAAGACGGCGTCCAATGGCACAAATGGATTCCGGTGACGTAGCCCGGAGAGGATTCGCCCGGCAATGGCGACGGCCGCCCGCACCCCCTCCTTGTCCAGCGCCGCCCCCACAACCGCGCAGAGACGGTTCAACTCCTCAGAGATATAGGTGAAGAAGGAGACCAGGTCAGGAAGCCGCAGCTCATTGAAGTCGATGGGCTGGTCGAACGGGTTTAGAATGACAGCCGGCATGGTCGCGCTGGCACGACGGTAGGCATCACGCAGCTGCAATGCTTGCGTGGCAACATGGTCCAGCAAGTGGTTGAGGCGATCCTGGACCTCGTCACGATCAGCACGCTCGCGCTCCAGCCGGCTCTCCATCAGGGCAACCTGGCCGCCTAGGGTATATCCCGCTTTCTGCAACAACGCCGCCGACGCCTCAAGCATCTTTGTGGTGGATTCCTGCCGCTTTTGAAGCTCCGTCAACTCCCGTTCATAACGGAGGAGTATGGCACTCTTCTCCTCCCTGAGCTCAAGGATCTCCACGTCCTTGGCCCTGAGCTCTGCATCCTTGGCCTGGAGCTCCTCTGTCAGGTGCCTCACCTCAGACTCCGTGATCTGGTGCGCCGCCATGGAACCCGGTAGAAGCAATGTGGAAAGGAAGCAAAGGGGGCGAAACGGCTGGAAGGCAATGCAATCTATGGGAAGGCGGAGGGATCAGGGTAAGTCTTTTGGTTTTCACCATGGGAAACCCCAGTCGATGCCTTTTCACATCAGTGAGCAGTGGGTTTTATTGGCGGAGTCATCATGACTAATTCCTGACACGCCTGCTCCCGTCAAACAAAAAAAGAATCCTGCCGTGCCCAAGGACCAAAGCAACGCAGCGGTGGATAGTATTTTAATTTACCTAGCCTAAGGAGGGGGAAAATGCTTGAAAAAACAAATGCGGCGACGCCCTAGCTGATCGGTCGCACTAGCCCAACTAGCTAGCCACCGTGCTTGTACTCGGCGGGAAAGGTGGGGTTTTGTGATTTGACGACTCATTACTTCGGCGCTACGACCGAGGAGGACCCAGAAACTACGCGGTAGGGCGTCCCACGCTCCCACCGTCCCACGTCTCAGTAAGGAAGAAAATATGCGTGCACCACCGGGGAGGACCCAGAAACCGCGAAGGTAGGGTATGCCACGTCTCAACACGGAGGAAAATGTGCGTGTAAAAATATATGAGACGTAGCTATGGTAAGAACTCGGGACCCAGCCAGTGGGTCGAAAACACCCCACTAGCCACATAGCTTCATCATGCTAATGTGGCACGGAGGATAGGTGTGGTTAGCTCTGTCTCGACCAGCCATGAGGTCTCTTGTTCCTAGGCAATTCATCTATCTTCCAAGCAGTTTTTAGTTATACTAACACCACGGCCAGCTCGCGCCGCTCTTCGTGTTTGCCCGTGCATCTAAAGATTGTAGATGGAGAGGAGAGAGATCGCAGACATGGGACCAGGCAGTAAGTGAGTCAACGTCCATGCACGTGCTGACGAGCCACTCCCTCTACTCTACTCAACGTGATACAGTACAGTATAAAATCAAGTTATGCGGCAAAGCCAACAACCATTGCTATTTCTGGCTATCGACGTACGCTTTGTAGTCCAGGTTGCCGGCTCGAATCTCATTCTTCTGATTTTTTATTTTTAGGTCCAAATTTGTTCCATGATGAGTGGAACCCCCGTGTGTTGTTCCGATATTTCTGTGTACGAGGGATTTTTTGCACAAACACTTTGCGCGGTTAGACAAGTTACGGCACCAGTTACACGTATTTTACAAGTTTAGGAACAAAAGGGACAGCGGCGGAGAATATCACGTGCTCCCCACGGCTTAGATGCTACGGTGATACGAGATTGTACGTCGTTGGATCTGATATCCAATGGCATGTGAGTAGTCTTTGTACTTTTGCGCAATTCCCAAACTCTTCGAGGGCTTTTTTGCAAAAAAAAACATACAGACCTCTGTGAGCCGCTGGATCTTGGATCCAACGGCTCCCATGAGCTCGTATCACAGTAGCATCTAAGGTGTGGGAGAACCCAATATTCTCACGTACGAGAGAATATAAGGTGCTCCCCGCAGCTTAGCCGCTACGGCGATACGAGCTGCTAGCAGCCGTTGGATCTGAGATCCAATGCCATGTGCGTAGTATTTGTACTTCTGTGCAATTCCCAAACTCTTTGAGGCCTATATTGCAAAAACATTCAGACCTCCTAATGGGTGCCGTTAGATCTCCCGGGAGCTCGTATCACCGTAGTATCTATGGTATGGGAGCACCTCATATTCTCTCGCGCGAGAGAACATCTCAGGTGCTCTTGCTGCTTGGATGCTACGGTGATACGAGCTTCGAGGCGGTTCGATCTGAGATCCAATGGCATCCGAGTATAGTCTTTGTACTTGTGAGCAATTCCCAAACTCTTTGAGGTTTTTTTTGCAAAAACCATTTGGACCTACTAGGAGCCGTTGGATCCAACGGCTCTGAGGAGCTCGTATCACCACATCATCTAAGGTGTGGTAGCACGTGATATTCTTATAAGCGAGAGAATATTAGGTGCTCCTGCATCTTAGATGCTATGGTGATACGAGCTTCGAGGCCGTTGGATCTGGGATCCAATGGCATCGGAGTAGTTTTTGTACTAATTGTGTGCAATTCCCAAACTCATTAACATTTTTTTGCAAAAATATTCAGAGCTCGTGTGAGCCGTTGGATCTCAGATCTAATGGCACACAAGAACTCATATCACCATATAGCATCTAAGGTGGGAGCACCTCATATTCTCCCGGGGGTGGGGGCACAACCCATCGGTGTTTGGGAGGGTGGAGCCAAATGTAAAAAAAAATCTAAACCCTCCTGAAAAAAGACCTTCACAATTTTATCTAAGGTTGGGGGTAACTCGGGGGTTACCCCCCCTCCCGACAATCTACATGGCTCCGCCTATGCAAGAGGCGTAGAGCGAGCGACTATGTGTGCGAGGCCAATCGAGTCATATATAGAGGGAGAGATCGAGTTAGTGTGGGCTAGCGTACACTCGAATGAGAAAGACGATACAGATAGATATCGTTCGACGAAGCTGTAGTGAGGGCTGGAGGGAGATAGTTACCGAGAGAGTGGCCTAGATAGACTTTGTGTTTGTGTGTGCGGCGTGCATGGCGTTTTTTTTACAGAGGCAACATATGTGTCTAGAGGGAGAGAGGGAGGGCGATATAGAGGGAGAGAGAGAGAGCTCGTCATGGAGGGCCCAACGAGGTTGTGTGTGAGAAATACATTTGTTGAGAGCGTGAGGGTGGGTGTGAGATAAATGGAGATCGAAACATGAAGAGAAATAATGAGCGTGTGTCAGATACCAATAGCTCTATTAACAAAGAGATGAAGATCGATCGATACATGAAGTATGTGTGGTCAAGGGGGGCGCGATGGACAGACCTAACACAACATTTGAGTGTACATAGTAGTAGACTTAATATTCACGTTTCAGTTTAGTGTACATTGTAAACATTGAATTGAGGACCATGCATGGTTTACATTTTATTTTTGAATTCGTGCCATACATGCATGGATTGGAAAAGTAGATGCACTATACTGACTCGTTTGTTGTTGTATTTGTGTGTATGTGGTAATATGCTTGAATACATACAAAGTTTTCTCACCACCATACCGTTCATATTTTAAATTTGAATTTGCATTAAAAAACCTAGTGTGGATACCATGAAATGTGAAATCCACGTTGAGATCACTATATCACTCGTCATAAATCAATTACCGGCCCTTTTAGAATGACCAATTATTTGCAAGGTAAATACGGGCATTGTAATACATATAGATTCGTTCGCCAATTTTAAAAAAGATTCCTTTCCTGATAAAAAAAGATTCCTTTCGCATTCTCAAATGGTAGTACCCGACGGCGTACCAGCTAGACCGGGCTCATGTCGTGGTGGCGGCGTGCGTGGTACGCTAGCCAACCCCAACCAAAAGAACCGCGATAAAACTTCGCGCCTCCACACGAGCCTTCGCGTTTCGAATCGAAATATCTGGCGGCCAGAATTCTAGCCCTGCGAAATTCCCCTTATGTCCCCGGTCCATAATGACTACTCCTACTACTAGTACCGATGAACAGTGGATGGATGGTTTAGTAACTAGCCCACGTTACCTACCATGCCGAGCACGTTCAAGTCCCTCGGTCGCCGCTACCCAAGGTCACCCGTCAACTCCATTGTCTACTACACTAGGATGAGTATAGAATGGAGCTTCATTTGTTCGTGCCTACTACCTCCGTCCTGGTTTATTGGTCCTCTTCGCATTTTGTGCTAAATTTTGACCTTACATTTAACTAACAAAATGTTAATGCATGTAACCAAAAATAATATCACTGGAAACTATGTTCAAATACGAGTCGAACGACATAATTTTTGGTGACATGCATTATTATTTGAGTATGACACAATGCATTGTTTGACCAAATTCTATCTTAAAAAATATGAACATCTACTACAATAATAAAGATGTATCGCCTGAAAGTTTATTTCATGATGCATGTAATGATATTGTTTCGAATCCTGGTTTTTAAATTCCAGAAAATCCAAAACTCACCTGAAATTTATGAAACTGTGCATGGTCTCGTGATACGGCACAAATAGGTTGTGGTAATTTTTTTGATCAATTTGAGACAAGCTGCTTATGAAAAGTTGCACACATGAATAGCCAAGGTATTTTGGAACAAAGAGCTGTCACGTTAACGCGAACGGTTCACTAATATATTCAAACCATGGGCGTTAGACCAGCGTGCTGCCACGCGTCCCGCTTCTCATAGGTAGGTGCCGTTCGAGCAAGCGTGTGAGTCGACGCGAGGCGTGCGAGCAGGCCGCTGCGCAGGCTCACCGGGAGGCGAGCCCTTTGACCAGCCTCCGCCACCCACCTTCATCCCAACCACACCCACTTTTAATGGCGCCCACGCCGTAGTTTAAATCACCGCCACACTCCCCGATCACGCTACAATCTTCTCTCTGCCTCTCAGATTCTCCTGTCGTCTGCCTCCAATCAGCCTGACCTCGCCGTACGCCATGGCGCATCACGATGGGCTGCCCCTAGTCTTCCAGTTTCCTGAGGAAGACCCTAATGAGGTTTCGGACGAGCTTGACCTGGCTGTGCGGGAAGTCGCCGTGTCTGTCCCCGTGCCCGTTCCAGCTCTCGTCGCCGCGCCAGCGCCAGCGCCCATCCCCATGGCATTGATGGGCTAGGAGCCACACACTGTCGCCCAGCTTGAAGCCGCGGGGATCCACGAGGTCCCCGCTGACTTGCACGTGTCCGTGCACCTACCAGCGCATGCACCTGCGCGTGCACTGATGCACGCGCCTGTGCCGGTGCACGTGCACACGAATGTCTCCACCGCGACGTAGCCAGTGCATGTCCCCGTGCCGGTGCCAGTGCCCCCCTCAGCGGCATGGGTCGCCGCCGTCGACCGCTACCTTGCAGCGACGCCAGTCACCGCCTCCCGCCGGTTGACTAGCTCCTGGAGACCGAAGTCCAGAACATACTGGCCTTCCAGGAGTATGCCAACGCCGGCGGAAGACGCCGCCGTCGCCGCCGGCCAGTGGCCCAACGGCACACAAGGCACGGCAGAGGAGCCGCTTCCCGCCGCAAGACGCAGCCGCCGCCGCCGCTGCAATTAGTTTTATTCATTTATTTTTTTAGTTCGATTGTGGTATGAATGTAAATTCACAGTCAGACTGAATGAAATTTATGGTTTGAATGATTGAGTGTTCTGCTAGAGCCCTATCAAATTAAATAAAAAAAGTCATCAAGCGACATGTATTCCTTCTCATCGCAAACATTTCATATTAAATACGTGCATCAATTCCAAATACTTGTAGGGCACGAGCAGGTCCCTTCGAGCACTAGGCGATACATACATTTATCCACGTATTTAATTATTACTACTAGTTAAATACACCACGGGTGCCTGAACTGGTCTGTCACGGTCACTTTTTTCCTATACTTGTAAAATACATACTAGTAGTAGGTGAAACTGGTGCCGTAACTTGTGAACGTGTCCAGATACGGTCGACGGCATTGGGCATCTGCCCCGGGTGGCACACCATGTTTATTAGCTCGCGTGTTCTTCGTGTTTTTTTTGAAGGGGAGGAGGGAGAGATAGCAGACATCGGACCCACCAGTAAGTGGCTCAACGAAGGGGAGTAGTACGTGCTGACGAGCCGGTCCCACTAATGTACTGAAAGTAATATAAAAACATGTTTATCCATTAAAGATAAAACAAACGCGGCAATCAATTTCTGAGTCCAGGCTCATCTGCACCAACGCTGAAGAACAAAATGAAAACAAATACTAGATTTTTTTTTAAATCCATTTTTTTGCCTGGTAGACAATTTGGTGCGTGATGTCCGCTCCAATTTTCATATCATTTGGACATCTGAATAGCTCTCGGCAAAAAAGACAGATTTGGGGTCTGTAAAAGAGTGTACTGTTCACGTACTGTTCTGACCCATTTTGTCTTTTTTGCAGAGAGCTACTAAGATGTTCAAATGCTCTTAAAATTGGAGCGGACCCCTGATGTCTACTACACAACTTATTCTTGTAGACTCATGTTGGGCCTCCAAGCACAGAGTTTTGTAGGACAGTAGCAATTTTCCCTCAAGTGGATGACCTAAGGTTTATCAATCCGTGGGAGGCGTAGGATGAAGATGGTATCTCTCAAACAACCCTGCAACCAAATAACAAAGAGTCTCTTGTGTCCCCAACACACCCAATACAATGGCAAATTGTATAGGTGCACTAGTTCGGCGAAGAGATGGTGATACAAGTGTAGTATGGATAGTAGATATAGGTTTTTGTAATATGAAAATATAAAAACAGCAAGGTAACAAATAGTAAAATGGAGCACAAACGGTATTGCAATGCTTGAAAACAAGGCCTAGGGTTCATACTTTCACTAGTGCAATCTCTCAACAGTGCTAACATAATTGGATCATATAACAATCCCTCAACATGCGATAAAGAATCACTCCAAAGTTCCTATTCGCAGAGAACATAAGATAGAAATTGTTGTAGGGTACGAAACCACCTCAAATTTATCCTTTCCGGTCAATCAATTGAGCTATTCCTATAAGTGTCACGAACAGCCCTAGAGTTCGTACTAAAATAACACCATATGATACGCATCAACCAACTCTAATGTCACCTAGATACTCCAATATCACCACAAGTATCCGTGAGTTGATTATACGATATGCATCAAACAACTTCATAATCATAATATTCAATCCAACACAAAGAACTTCAAAGAGTGCCCCAAGATTTCTACAGGAGAAAGTAGGACGAAAACGTGCATCAAGTGTTCTCAAATCTGAAATATTCAATCCGACAATAACGAAACCTCAAAGGAAAAAGATTCGATTCATCACAACAAGGATAGAGAGTGAAGAAATACCATATGATCCAACTATATTAACAAAGCTCACTATACATCAAGATCGTGCCAAATCAAGAACACGAGAGAGAGAGAGATCAAACACATAGCTACTAGTACATACCCCTAGCCTCGAGGGTGAACTACTCCCTCCTCGTCATGGAGACCGCCGGGATGATGAAGATGGCCTTCGGGGATGATTCCCCCCTCCGGCAGGGTGCCGGAAAAGGGCTCCAGATGGGATCTCCTTGGTATAGAGGCTTGCGGCGGCGTAAAAACTCATCTAGGTTAACTTTCGTTGGTTTCTGAATATATAGGATTTTTCAGCGTTGGAATCATGCAAAGAGGTGCCACAGGGGGCCCACGAGGCACCAGGGCGCGCCTGGGGGGTGGCGCACCCAGGTGGCTTGTGGGGCCCCTGTGGGTCTTCCGCTGCTCCCCCGAAGCTTCCTGGGTCTGTTTCCTTCCAGAAAAAATCATCAAAAAGTTTCGCTACATTTGGAGTTCATTTGATATGGATTTTCTGGAAAACCAAAAACAAGCAGAAAATAGCAACTGGCACTAGGCACTAGGTCAATATGTTAGGCCATGAAAATCATATAAAATCCACATAAAAGTGCACCAATATCATACAAAACTATAATAAACATGGCATGAATACTTCATAAATTATAGATACGTTGGAGACGTATCAGCATCCCCAAACTTAATTCCTGCTTGTCCTCGAGTAGGTAAATGATAAAAGAAATAATTTATGAAGTGTGAATGCTTGCATAGTGCATCAGTTTGATCAATGATAATTTCAATCACTTTTCCTAGCATCATAACAGCAACGTTTTCTCATAAAACTTGTCATGATAAAGTAGCAATCAATCCACATGTTATGGTTCAAACAACGCATTCTCTTGAAACTTAACAACCTATGTTCTTAGTCACCAAACAATTGCAATTCAACTTAATCAACAAAGTCTAAGCAAGAGATCCACATACTCAATTATCATATGGTCTTCTATGATTGCTAGTACTCAAAGCATATTTTTAGAAAAAATGGCATCCATCGAACACAGAGAAAGATAGGGGCATAATTTTCACCTCCCAACTCATTTATCATAGAGATAATTGTCAACAATAATAATTCATGATCAAATATATTTGACTGGCCATATGTGTCTGGATCTTTCCCCACCACATGATGCTTACCAACTAGAGAATAATTAAGGTTGAAATGAGAAGTAAAACTATTGACTCTTGCATAAAAGTAAATACATAAAGTAAAAGATAGGCCCTTCGCAGAGGGAAGCAGAGGTTGTCATGTGCTTTTTATTTTTGGATGCACAAGCCCTTAATTCAAAGGAACGTCACGTTATATTGCCCCTTGTGATAGCAACGTTTATTATGCAGTCCATCACTTTTATTTCTTTACCATCACAAGTTCCTACAACGCTTATTTTCCCTTGCAATAAAAGATCATACATATTTAGGAGCAATTTTTATTGCTTTTTGCACCGATGACAACTTACTTGAAGGATCTTATTCAATCCATAGGTAGATATGGTGGATACTCATGGCAAGAAATTGGGTTTAAGGGTTTTTGGATGCACAAGTAGTATCTCTACTTACTAAGAATTTTTGGCTAGCAAAAGATCCTAAGCAAGCACCACATGTTGGAGTATCCATAACAATATAACTTCTATGCAAATATACCCAAACATAACTCATTACGTTGTCTTCCTTGTCCAACTTCAACTAATTTGCTCAAGTTTGAAAATAATTAATGGGTATTCATAATCATAAAAGATGTCCAAGATAATATATTTATATGTGAAAGTTCTCTTCCTTATACTAATCATTCATGAATTGCTTGTATGACCAATATTGTGATTGTCAAGCTTCAATAGATTTTACATTTTGAACCCAATGTGAAGCTACTACTAGACATGATACAAGCATATGAAGCACATATAATTTCAACTTTATGATATTCAATTCATTCAACAATTTAATCATAGGATATAAGTGAAGAACAAGAGTAAATGACAAACTACTCCAGAAAGATATAAGTGAACATCAAATGAGTAGTTAAGCAAATAGGTAGCTATGTGAGGACTCTCTCTCATTTGAAAATTTCAGATCTTATTATTTTATTCAAACAGCAAGAAAAACAAAATAAAATGACATTCCAAGAATAGCACATATCATGTGAAGAAGCAAAACTTAGGCTCAACCAAAACTGACCGATAATTGTTGATGAAGAAAGGTGGGATGCCTACAGGGGCATCCCCAAGCTTAGATGCTTGAGACTTCTTGAAATATTAATTTGGGATGCCTTGGGCATCCCCAAGCTTGAGCTCTTGTGTCTCCTTAATTCCTCTCATATCATGGCTTCTACTAAATCTTAAAAACTTCATCCACACAAAACTCAACAAGAACTCGTAAGATAAGTTAGTATAAATCAACTCAAAACCTCAACATTCTCTACTGTAGCAAATCACAAAAATTATAATTAAACATTGCATACTAAATGCCCCTTCATATTTAATACTCCTATCCAAAAATAGAAACATTAAACAAGCAACATATGCAAACAATGCAATTATAACCGAAATTTGCTAAGACAGAACAGTCAGTAAAAGGGGAATAAGAATCCATACTTTCCTAACTCCAAAAATTCTGAAAAATTACCACGTGACATAGAACTCATACATGCTTACTGTGTAAAAATTTCAGATTTTTATAATGTTCTGACTATTCAGGAATATTCTGGACATAACAGAAAACTTTCTGTTTTCAAACAGCAATACATAAACTTGCAAACTGAGCATGGTAAAGGCTATAATTGACATTTTATTGAACTAAAAGATACAAAACATGATTATTGATAACAGCAAGCAAATCCAAATAAAAGAAAATGACGCTTCAAGCAAAATACATATCATGTGACGAATAAAAATATAGCTCCAAGTGAGGTTACCGATAATGTTGAAGACGAAAGAGGGGATGCCTTCCGGGGCATCCCCAAGCTTAGACGCTTGAGTCTTCCTTGAATATTACCTTGGGGTGCCTTGGGCATCCCCAAGCTTAGGGTCTTGCCACTCCTTATTCTCCTCATATCGATATCTCACCCAAAACTTGGAAACTTCAATCACACAAAACTTAACGGAACTTGTGCGATAGGTTAGTATGATAAAAATAAATCATCCACTTAGGTACTGTCAAGACAAGATTCATAATTGTTCTCACATAATGTCCACTGTAGTCTATCATTTCCATAATTTATATTACTCAATATAAGCTATGGAAACACTAAAACAAGCAAACTATGCACCGAAAATAGAATCTGTCAAAAACATGATTACTACAGTGGTTTAATCATGTGAACACACAAAAACAGTGGGTGTAAATATTGAGTTGTCTCCCAACAAGCGCTTTTCTTTAATGCCTTTTAGCTAGGCATGATGATTTCAATGATGCTCGCATAAAAATAGTAATTGTAACATGCAAGGGAGCATCATGAATCACATGGCAAGCACATTTAAGCCTAACCCACTTCCTATGCATCGGGATTTTGTGAGCAAATAACTTATGGGAGCAAGAATCAACTAGCATAGGAAGGCAAAACAAGCATGACTTCAAAACTCTCAACACATAGAGAGGAAACTTGATATTATTGCAACTCATAAAAGCATATGTTCCTCTCTCATAATAATTTTTAGTGGCATCATGAATGAATTCAACAATATAACTATCACATAAAGTATTCTTTTCATGATCCACAAGCATAGAAATTTTATTACTCTCCACATAAGCAAATTTGTTCTCATCAATAATAGTGGGAGCAAACTCAACAAAATAACTATCATGAGATACTTGATTGACATAATCAAATTGAGCATTAAAATCATGATGACAATTTTCATAGTTATCATTATTCTTTATAGCATACATGTCATCACAATAATCATCATAGATAGCAACTTTGTTGTCATAATTAATCGAAACCTCTTCCAAAATAGTGGAATCATCTTTAAATAAAGTTGTGACCTCTCCAAATCCACTTTTATCAATATAATCATCATAAATAGGAGGCATGCTTTCATCATAATAAATTTTCTCATCAAAACTTGGGGGAGTAAAAATATCATCTTCATCAAACATAGCATTCCCAAGCTTATGGCTTTGCATATCATTAGCATCATGGATATTCAAGGAATTCATACTAGCAACATTGCAATCATGCTTATCATTCAAAGATTTTATGCCAAACATTTTATTGAATTCTTCTTCTATCAATTGAGCACAATTTTCCAATCCATCATTTTCAAGAAAGACATTATAAAGATGAATAATATGAGGCAACCTCAATTCCATTTTTTTTGTAGTTTTCTTTTATAAACCAAACTAGTGATAAAACAAGAAACTAAAAGATTCGATTGCAAGATCTAAAGATATACCTTCAGGCACTCACCTCCCCGACAACGGCACCAGAAAAGAGCTTGATGTCTACTACACAACATATTCTTGTAGACTCGTGTTGGGCCTCCAAGCGCAGAGTTTTGTAGGACAATAGCAGTTTTCCCTCAAGTGGATGACCTAAGGTTTATCAATCCGTGGGAGGCATAGGATGAAGATGGTATCTCTCAAACAACCCTGCAACCAAATAACAAAGAGTCTCTAGTGTCCCCAACACACCCAATACAATGGCAAATTGTATAGGTGCACTAGTTCGGCGAAGAGATGGTGATACAAGTGTAGTATGGATAGTAGATATAGGTTTTTGTAATCTGAAAATATAAAAACAGCAAGGTAACAAATAGTAAAACGGAGCACAAACGGTATTGCAATGCTTGAAAACAAGGCCTAGGGTTCATACTTTCACTAGTACAATCTCTCAACAGTGCTAACATAATTGGATCATATAACAATCCCTCAACATGCGATAAAGAATCACTCCAAAGTTCCTATTCACGGAGAACATAAGATAGAAATTGTTGTAGGGTATGAAACCACCTCAAAGTTATCCTTTCTGATCAATCTATTGAGCTATTCCTATAAGTGTCACGAACAGCCCTAGAGTTCGTACTAAAATAACACCATATGATACGCATCAACCAACTCTAATGTCACCTAGATACTCCAATGTCACCACAAGTATCCGTGAGTTGATTATACGATATGCATCAAACAACTTCATAATCATAATATTAATCCAACAAAAAGAACTTCAAAGAGTGCCCCAAGATTTCTACAGGAGAAAGTAGGACGAAAACGTGCATCAACCCCTATGCATAGATTACCCCAATGTCACCTCGGGAATCCGCGAGTTGAGTGCCAAAACATATATCAAGTGAATCAATATAATACCCCATTGTCACCACGGGTATTCATATGCAAGACATACATCAAGTGTTCTCAAATCTGAAATATTCAATCCGACAATAACGAAACCTCAAAGGAAAAAGATTCGATTCATCACAACAAGGATAGAGAGTGAAGAAATACCATATGATCCAACTATATTAACAAAGCTCACGATACATCAAGATCGTGCCAAATCAAGAACACGAGAGAGAGAGATCAAACACATAGCTACTAGTACATACCCCTAGCCTCGAGGGTGAACTACTCCCTCCTCGTCATGGAGACCGCCGGGATGATGAAGATGGCCTCCGGTGATGATTCCCCCCTCCGGCAGGGTGCCGGAAAAGGGCTCCAGATGGGATCTTCTTGGTACAGAGGCTTGCGGCGGCGTAAAAACTCATCTAGGTTAACTTTCGGGGGTTTCTGAATATATATGATTTTTCAGCGTTGGAATCACACAAAGAGGTGCCACAGGGGGCCCATGAGGCACCAGGGCGCGCCTGGGGGGATGGTGCACCCTGGTGGCTTGTGGGGCCCCTGTGGATCTTCTGCTGCTCCCCCGAAGCTTCCTGGGTCTGTTTCCTTCCAGAAAAAATCATTAAAAAGTTTCGCTGCATTCAGACTTCATTTGATATGGATTTCTGGAAAACCAAAAACAAGCAGAAAACAGCAACTGGCACTGGGCACTAGGTCAATATGTTAGTCCATGAAAATCATATAAAATCCACATAAAAGTGCACCAAAATCATACAAAACTATAATAAACATGGCATGAATACTTCATAAATTATAGATACGTTGGAGACGTATCAACCTCACGTAATGAATTATCGAGCACGCACAAAAAAATGGATTTTTTTGACTTTTTTTGAATTTTTTGTCAATTTTTTGAATTTTTTTTGAACTTTTTGTGAATTTTTTCTTGACCGGGTACAGATGAGCCTGGGCACCAAATCGCTGACGTGCGCATGGAAGGACCTGGTCGCCTGTTCGATCCTTGTCCTTTTCATTTTTAATTTATATGGGTCCAAAATTGTTCCATGACCGGTGGGTTCCCCGGTGTGTAGTTTGTAGCATTTTAATTTATGGGGCGAAATTTGTTCCATTACAGGTGGACCCCCGGTGTGTAGTTTGTAGCTTGTTTTTAATAATTAAAGAAAACACGAGAGTTTTTTTGCAAAAATACCATGGTGCGACAGGAAAGGTGAGAAAGAGCGTGCGAGAGAGCGGTCACAGAGCTAGAGGGAAATAATTGGGGGAGGGGCAGGGCCGCAGGGGGGGCAACGATGTTTGGAGTGGTTGTGGTCCAAATGCTAGAAAAAAACTAACCTAAACCCTCCAAAATAAATGCCTTCACAAATTAATCCAAGGATGGAGGCATAGTCCCCCTGGCAATGTAAATAGCTCCGGCCCTGCGAGAGATGAGAGGTAGCGTCTATGTGTGGGAGAGACGGTGCGAGAAAGCGAGGTCAATCGAGACATAGATAGACAGGGAGATAGGGTGAGTGTGGCCCGACATTCGGTCAAAAGAGAGATATGCTTTGGAGAGATATCGTGCGATCGAGCTTTTGGGGAGGGTGAGGGCTGTAAGGGAGATCTTGAGAAATTGACCTACATAGACAATGTGCGTGACAGAGTATACAGAGTGTGGATCGAGGCCCAGACAGGGAGATATGTCGTTTGTGTGTGAGAGAAAGCAAGGTCAATCGAGACATAGATAAAGAGAGAGAGATTGAGCGAGTGTGGGCCACCATGCGGTCGAAAGAGTGAGAAGTACGGGTTGGAGAGAGTGACCTAGATAAATAATGTGCGTGAGAGAGTATATACAATATGTCGAACTAGGCCCAAACAAGGAGATATATCATTTGTGTGTGGGAGAAAGCGAGGTCAATCAAGACATACATAAAGAGAGAGGGAGAGATTGAGGGAGTGTGGGCTGCCAAATGGTCGAAAGAGTGAGACGGTTTGGTGAGAGTGACATAGATAGATAATCCGCGTGACAGAGTATGTAGTGTGTCGATCGAGGCCCAAACAGGGAAATATAATGTTTGTGTGAGAGAGAAAGCGAGGTTAATCGAGACTTAGATAAAGAGATAGAGAGAAAGATTGAGCGAGTGTGGGCCGCCGTGCGACCGAAAGAGTGAGACGGTGTGGAGAGGGTGACCTAGATAGACAACGTGCGTGCATGTGTGCGAGAGGGGGGGTCTGGAGAGCCAATGTATGTATCTAGCGGGAGAGGGTGGGAGGGAGAGAGAGAGAGCTCGGCATGGAGTGCAATGGCGGGTGTGTGAGATAAATATGTTTGTTGAGAGAGTGGGGGAAAGGGGTTTGTGTATTTGAGAGAATTAGAGATCGAAACATGGAGAGAAAGAATGAACGGGTGTCGGAAACCAATAGCTCTATAAGGTGGTTGAGAGTGGAGGATTGATTGATAGAGGAAGTATGTAGTGTGTGTGTCGGGGGGGAGGGGGGCTAAACACAACATTTGAATGTAGATAGTAATAGACTTAATATTGACGTTTCAATTTAGTGCACATTGTAAAATTTGAATTGAGGACCATGCATATGGCTTCTGTAATTATTTCGAATTCGTGACATACATGCATGGTTTGGAAAAGTTGATGCACTAATATTGACTCGATTGTTGTGGTATTTTGTATGTGTGTGGTCATATGCTTGAATACATCCAAAGTTTTCTCACCACCATAGTGTTAATCTTATACATACGAATTTGTATTCAAAAACTTAGCGTGGATACCATGAAAAGCGAAATTCACGTTAGAATTGGAGATCGCTATGTCACAAACACACTCTAATTCAAAGAACTCATCATTAATTAATTACTAGTATGTCGTTTCAAAGGACTAATTATTTGCAAGGAAAACACGGGTATGGTAATACATACAGATTTGTTTGCCAATGAAAAAAAAAGATTCATTTGCATTCTCAAATGTAGGCTAACCAGGTAGACCACGGTCGTGTCGTGGTGGTGGCGTGTGTCATACGGACATTATAAACTGCACATCTCCACATTTCGGATTGAAATATCTGGCGGCCCGAATTCTAGCCCTGCAAAATCCCCCATCTCCCCCGCCCCCTTCCGCGCCTGGAGCGCTCAAATCCTTAATTCGCCGCCACCCAAGCAAAATTCGAATCGCCCCTCGTCTCATCTCGTTCCCCACCTCCGTACCGGACGAAGACGACGGTCGCGCTGCACCACCGCACCGGAGCTGCCTCATCTACGCCCTCGTCCACCACACTGGGTGGTTCACCAACAACGTCGGCCACTGCAGCCGACGTGCTTCACAGACACTGACTTCCACCACATCAGGTCTGTTTCACCAACGCCGTCTTCCACCTTACCGGGGCTACTTCACCGAGCACATCGTCGCACCTCCACCCCCCCCCCCCCGCTGGTGCTTCACCAACGGCCTCGTCCACCGCATCATAGCGCTCCACCACCGCTCAAGATTTGCTTCCGTAGGCGGCCAGCCAACGCAAGCGCATCACCCTCAACGGCTCTAAAGTGACCCACACTCTAGGCGAGTATGCCTAAACGCCGGTCCGAACTAGGTATCCACATATCACTGCGTTGTGCACTATTTCGACGATGCTTGGATATCCTTTTACTGCTCTCTTAGCTTATACGCCTATGCAACTCTGACTTCAACTCTTATTTCTTCTGGAGCTATCATCTGAAACAAGCAAAACCATTTTTCAGCGAAGCATGACGGCGCTACGGGATCTGGTACACATCCTGCATGCTCGTATAACCTTGTAAGTACATGTCCTCAGGTACAACAGCAAGGTCGATTCCTCTCACAAGATCAACCATTCGCCGTGCCAAAAATGCAGAGGGGGAAGGAAGGAGTACACGGCCTGCACATCCAAGCAAGTGGTAACATGGACTTCTTCATGGAACATCACAAGCCCAAGCAGAGCTGCAGTGAGCCTGTACAACGAGCTAGCGTAAGTCCCTGCATTTCATTTTATTCGTATAGGCCTGCGTGTATGATTTGCGGGTATGATTGGGGCATGATGACCCACAAGTATAGGGGATCAATCATAGTCCTTTTGATAATTAAGAGTGTCGAACCCAACGAGGAGCAGAAGGAAATGACAAGCGGTTTTCAACAAGGTATTCTCTGCAAGTACTAAAAGTAGCGGTAACAGATAGTTTTGATAGCAAGATAATTCGTAACAAGTAACAAGTAGTAACGGTAACAATAAGTGCAGCAAGGTGGCCCAATCCTTTTTATAGCAAAGGACAAGCCGGAACGAACTCGTATAATAAGCAAAGCGTTCTCGAGGACACATGGGAATTTCATCTAGTCACTTTCATCATGTTTGTTTGATTCGCGTTCGCTACTTTGATAATTTGATATGTGGGTGGACCGGTGCTTGGGTGCTGTTCTTACTTGAACAAGCCTCCCACTTATGAATACCCTCTCTCGCAAGCATCTGCAACTAAGAAAGAAGAATTAAGATAACTCTAACCATAGCATGAAACATATGGATCCAAATCAGCCCCTTACGGAATAGCGCATAAACTAGGGTTTAAGCTTCTGTCACTCTAGCAACCCATCATCTAATTCTACTCCATAATGCCTTCCCTTAGGCCCAAAGATGGTGAAGTGTCATGTAGTCGACGTTCACACGACACCACTAAAGGAAGCAACAACATACATATCATCAAAATATCGAACGAATACCAAATTCACATGATTACTTATGACAAGACTTCTCCCATGTCCTCAATAAAAAAAGTAACTACTCACAAATCATATTCATGTTCAAGATCAGAGGGGTATTGAATAGTATTAAGGATCTGAACATATAATCTTCCACCAAATAAACCAACTAGCATCAACTACAAGATGTAATCAACACTACTAGCAACCCACAGGTACCAATCTGAGGTTTTGAGACAAAGATTGAATACAAGAGATGAACTAGGGTTTGAGATGAGATGGTGCCGGTGAAGATGTTGATGAAGATTTGTCCTCCCATGATGAGAGGATTGTTGGTGATGTCGATGGCTTCGATTTCCCCCTCCCGGAGGGAAGTATCCCCGGTGGAATCGCTCTGCCGGAGAGCAAAATAGCTCCTGCCCAGGTTCTGCCTCGAGACGGCGGCGCTTCGTCCCGAAAGTCTTCTCATTATTTTTTCTAGGGCAAATGATCTTATATAGCAGAAGGAGGGGGCCAGAAGCCAGCTGTGGGCCCCACAAGGCATCAGGGCGTGCCCAGGGGGGCCGTGCCCTGTTGCCTTGTGGGCAACTGGTGGGTCCCCTCTGGTATTTCTTTTCTCCAGTATTTTTTATATATTCAGAAAAAATCTCCGTGAAATTTCTGGTCAATTGGAGCTCTGTAGAATAGGTATCTCTGATGTGGCTATTTCAGGTCCAGAATTCCAGCTGCCGGCATTCTCCCTCTTCATGTAAATCTTGCAAATTAAGAGAGAAAAGGCATAAGAATTGTATCATAAAGTGAAATAATGATTAAAACATAATAAATAATAGTAGGAAATCATGATGCAAATTGGACGTATCAACTCCCCCAAGCTTAGACCTCGCTTGCCCTCAAGCGAAAAGTCAAAATCGATAATCATGACCACATGTTTAGAGAGAGAGACGTCGATAAAAATAAAATACGGACATGGACCATCATGATCCTTATTATAACAACAATATATCATCATAAAACTTCTCATGAAAAAGTGACAATTCATCCACAAGTTAAAGTATGAACCATAAACCGAATTGAAAACTAACAAACTATGATCTCAGTCACTGAAGCAATTGCAATTCATCATATTATCAGAAAGAGTCTATGTAAGAGCTTTGTTTAGCAAGTTCACATACTCAACTATCATTTAGTCTTCTATGATTGCTGACACTCACGTCATAATTATGGAGCAAAAGTTTTAGTCAAACACATAGAAAGATAGGGGCTTATAATTTCGCCTCCCAACGTATTTACCTCAAGGATAATGTCAACAATAATAACTCATGATCACCTACATTCAACTGGATATATATGCATGGATCAATCCCCACCACATGATGCTTGCCAAAAGAGAAAATAAAAATGGAATGGAGGAGAATACTATTGACTCTTGCATGAAAGTAAATATATAAAGTAAAAGATAGGCCCTTCATAGAGGGAAGCAGGGGTTGTCGTGCGCTTTTTGTTTTTGGATGTGCAAGCTCTTAATGTAAAGGAACGTCACTTTATATTGCCCCTTGTGATAGCGACCTTTATTACGCAGTCTGTCGCTTTTATTGCTCCACCATCACAAGATCGTACAAAGCTTATTTTCCCTTACAATAAAAGTTCATACATATTTAGGAGCAATTTTTATTGCTTTTGCACCGATGACAACTTACTTGAAGGATCTTATTCAATCCATACATAGATATAGTTGACTCTCATGGCATGAAACTGGATTTAAGGGTTTTTGGATGCACAAGTAGTATCTCTACTTGGTGCGGATTTTTGGCTAGCAAAGATAGGGGGCAAACACCACATGTTAGAGGATCCAAAACAATATAACTTCTATGTGAATACAAGCAAACATAACCCATTATGTTGTCTTCCTTGTCCAACGTCAACTAATTGACATAGAATATTTGATGGGGGCTCACAATCATAAAAAGATGTCCAAGATAGTGTATTTATATGTGAGACCTCTCTTCCTTTATTACTTTTTCATGAATTGCTACAATGACCAATGCTATGTTTGTCAACTTCCAACAAGTTTTATCAATTATACTTCTTTTATGTGAAGTCATCACTCCCCATAGGATTAGCATATGATCTTACTTTTATTCTTTATTTCTAAGATTGGATCATCAAAAGCAAAACACTCAACTCAAACTACTCTTTATTATATACCTTTCATACACGATTACATAGATAGGTAGATCACAAAGCAAGCACACGAAACTAAATCATACTAAAACTTTATTCCTCTAAATCACGAAATAACTAAGGATCGAACTAAGACAGATAATGATGATGAAAAAGTGATGGTGATACGATACCGGTGTGCCTCCCCCAAGCCTGGAACAAGCCAAGGGGAGTGCCCATACCCGTGTACTCAAGTCTCCTTCTTGGGTGATGGTGGTGATGATGAGGTAGGCTTGTCCTTCCATTTGAGGACACGAATTTCTTCCTTTAACTTGTCATTCTCTCTTTCGAGGTCCCAAATTTTGCAATGTAGTTCATCTGAATCTTCCTGCACATGACGAAAAGGAGTAAATTGAACCTTAGGAACTTTCATCGCATCGGGCAGGCTGGACCTCTTGAATTCAACATGCATATCCCCTGGTTGAGGTAGAGGGGGATCCTCATCCTCCTCGCTAGAGGGGTCTTGCTTTCTCCTCAAATCGGCCTCCTCCTCCTCATCAGTTAACCAACCATAAGGATCAATATCCCCATAGACTCTAGGGTTCGTGATAAGTTGTGAAACATAGTTTTCTCCGTCCGAATCCTAGGATGACATGGCGCTCGACCCTGAAAAATCTGATAGAAAACAGCAAGAAACAAGAACAGAGGAGAAACTTGCGATACGGTAGTCAAAACATACAGGAGTATACATAAAGAATTTTTATCTTGCAAAACAAGCATACGGGAAGAAAACGGAGTCGGGAAGGCATACGTGGGGCCCACAAGGCATCACGGCGCGCCCCAGGGGGTCGCGCCCTGTTGCCTTGTGGGCAGCACGTGGGTCCCCTCGGCTATTTCTTATTTTTGTAATTTTTCTAATATTCTAAAATTGACAGAAATAATTTTTATGGAATTTTTGGAGTCGATTTACTTACCGTATCACATTCCTACCCCTTTTCAGGGTTCTGGAGCATTCCAGAAGGACTCTTTGATGTGTTCCTCCGGTGTCATTGTTTCAGTAATATTAGTTTCAACATTAATGGGAGTACCTGAGATATAATGCTTAGTTCTTTGTCCATTCACCACTCTCGGATTGTTGCCTTTGGAGTTGTTTATTTTGATGGCTCCGGAGCGATAAACTTCTTCGATGATATACGGTCCTTCCCATTTAGAGAGAAGTTTTCCTGCAAAGAATCTCAAACGAGAATTGTATAATAAAACATGATCACCTACTTTGAATTCCCGTTTTTGAATTCTCTTGTCATGCCATATTTCAACTTTTTCTTTAAACAACTTGGCATTTTCGTATGCTTGGGTTCTCCATGTAGGGGAACGCAGCAGAAAACAAAAAAATTCGGAACTGCAAGCACGCCCAGGATCACTATGGAGATGCATACAGGGTTTGATCTGATTGTTACCGACTCGTAGCGCAGCGGAAGTAGAGTCGATGTAGATCGTTGGTGCATATCCCCGCAGCTAGGATTTACAACCTCCCAACCGCGAGGATGTACTCCCTCGTCAGCCCCTCGGACAGTCCCTCGGACAGCCCTTCGGGGGGCGGTCGAACAGTCCCCCAGACGGTGTCACGGACAGCCCTTCGGGAGGCACTCACAGAATCTCGGACGGTCACTCGGACAGCCCTTCGGGAGGCACTCTCGAATAGCCCCTCGGGCAAAAAGATTGAACCTATGACCTCTCTACGGGGTTGCACACATACGGTGTCATCTATCCAGCAGGGCTTCGCCATCCAGAACTAGTTCCCACCGGAATCCAGACAGCCTTTCGGCTCTACGAAACTATTTCGCGGGGAGGGAGAGAGAAGGCCAGATCATGCATGGCATTTGTATGTGAGAAAGAGTGAGTGTGGAGAGTGCCTCTCCACCTCTATTTATAGGAAAACCCAAGGGGTAGGGTGGCTCTCATCCATCCATGTCATCCCCAAGATATTTTGGGATAAAGCCCAAAAAGGTGGCTTTCCATAAAGTAACCACAAAGTGCTTTTCACTATTCACAGAAACATTTTTCCGCGACCGTTAAATCCAAAAATATTTTTGTAGGTCTTAGAAGAATTCCAGTACCCACCAAAATAATTTTGGACGCGTTCTGAGACAATTCTGGATTAGTGATTTTCATCTGCGAAAAGCAACCAAAGCGGTTCCAGCAGCTCCGGAACATTTCCGGTTTTTTCTCCGGAAAAATCCCAGAAGTTCCCAGAACAATTTTGGCACCCTCCAAGAATTTCTAGGCGTGTGCCAAAACCATTTTGACTTAATGGTATACTCCGAAACAACTTTTCGGTTTTACCGAAACTCTTCTGGTGTTCTCTCTCCAGAACTTTTCCTCTGTCTCCGAAACTTTTCCGGTGACTTTCTCTCAGACTCGCTGTCTAGTATTCAGTAGATAGATGACCCTTAAGCGTGTGACCCTATAGGTTCGGTGAAGTATAGACATGACCGGAACTCTTTCCGATCAATGATCAACATCGGAGCCGTGGACACACATATTGACCCCTATACCCACACGAATAAATATTCGAGGGAACCTCCAGTTGCCGTGTGCTATTCCTGTTGCTTCACGATATGTTACAAACACCCAAGGTGAGATTTATCGACATCCCCGTGGATCAACAACCTGTCCACTATGCCAGTTACCTCGTTACCGGTTTTGTTCTCTTTTCTCGTTCCCGTGTTCCAGCATCCCTGTGATCAATTCACATTGTGTCTGGCCAGACGATGGTGGATATTGTAACACTGAGAGGGCCCAGAGATATCTCTCCATCGTCGGAGGAGCAAATCCCAATCTTGAGCTATCAAGTTACTTGACATACTTTCCCATGAACCCGTAAGCCGCCGTAATAGCCACCCAGTTACGGATGACGTTTAACAAACCCCAAAGTTCATGAATCAAGCATGAAGAAACTCGATACTCTCATGGTCTAAGGAATTATGCAAACGTAAACTTTCTCTGTGTTATTAACCTTTAACTTGTGACGAATGTATCTCATAGCATAACATCAATACGGGTCGATTCAACACAAGTGTTCTTCTAACAATGTGCCCTCAAAGTTGCCATCATAGTCATGCCCATGATCAGGAAAACAGAACCATCATGCAACACTTGAGCTAGTCTTAGAGGCCAGACTAGGAATACATTTTACTGTTTATTATTCCACACGTGCATATGAGTCTTCCTCCGAGCCTCGTGGTTATTGTAGACTCGAGAACCATAGCAGCTATAGCACGAAATATAAACTTAATTACGAACATGGGGATAAATAATAACATTTATTATTGCCTCTAGGGCATATCTCCTACAGACTCCCACTTGCACTAGAGTCAATAATCTAGTCAATGCTAAAACACTTTACACATATGGCATACCGGTGTAAAATATGCTTCGCTTGTGGTATAGCCTAATGTCCAACGGATCTGACAACTTCAGTTCCGTGTGTATCTTTGCATCTCCCCGCATTTTCACGCTTTCACAAAATTCATATTTTGTGTGGACTTGGCTTTGTATATATGTGAAATCACTGGTCAAACCTTGATTCCTCAGACTAAGCTATGGAGCAACTATCTGCAATAGTGTCCCATTGACCAAAGCCATCTTGGAACCATACTAAGTTCATGAATGAACTATATGATTCAACATCTTCTTTATCGCTTCCAAAGTGTCAATATACTTAGCCTTTGTTATAGAATTCTCCACAGTAACTTGTTTGGAACAATTTCCAACTACCGTGCCACCATATTGTGTATTACACAAAACCGTTAATTTAAATCAAAAATCGCTAGGAGAATTGATGAAGACTGTATCGATGTAACTACTTACAACGAGCACTTCATAATCTCTGCTTGCGAGAAAACATGTCATTGGTGCTACCTTAGTACTCAATGACATCTTTCACTGTTGTCCCATGATCAACACTTTGATCACTTTGGTATCTATACTCGCAACAGCTTGGGAGTATCAGACATATCTGGTTGTTTCACATACCATGGAATATATGATTAATCCAAACACAAAGGTGTGTGGAATATCCATCATGTATTTTGCTCATCAGTGTTTTGGGACACCGAGTCTTGCAAAAACTCCTTCCATGTGACTTCGGCAAGAATCACTCCTTGGCGTTTTAATGTTAAACTTGTTTTAACATCTTGTCAATATGTATTTTTGGCTTTAGCCCATTAGGCCATATTTATCTCCATAGATAAATATGCCTAATATCGAGGCTACCTAGCCCAAGCACTTCATCAAAAAACTAGTTTTCAATGAAGTCCTAATTCGTGTCAAAAATTTATATTATTTCCAATCAACAATGTGTCAAGCACACAAGGTTTTTAGAAATATTATTATGCTCCCACTTACTTTCTTGTAATCACAAGCATCTTTGCTATCCATTGATGAAATCAAACTCTTTTGACTATTTCATCAAAAACAAAGATTCCAACTCCATTTTGCTCTCTTCTGTCCATTGCTGGAACTCTGAAGCTTGCATACTCACTAGCATCTTTTGGATCGAAAAAACACTTTGGACTGTATCACATACAAGTCCTAGTTTGTATTTCCATTTCATGGAAATCCTTTTGGCATCCATGTTTCATATCTCATGATTGAAATATGTATTAATTGCTAGTTTAACCCGATCTGACTTTAAGCATCGCTACGGTGAGACAATCTCATCGTAGTCAACTCCTTGAATTTTGTTATAAGCAACAAGTCAAGCTTTATGGATAAAACATTTTTATCCATATCAGTTTATAGTTCCATAAATATTCGTTAGACTCTAAGTCTTCTGAAAGGTGTATCAAGATTTTAATCTCGAATCATTTATATGGAAACTATCTCGGATTGTATTGGCATTTAGCCAATTCCGGAGTCAGGGCCCATCAACGCTTCCTTGTATATCGTAGGTATACTGTTGTCTAACAACAATATCTCGTTTGCGCACCTGAGAGGTTTGCACGAGTTTTGCCTACGTGGTTCACCTGCAAGTTCGACCGAAGTCCATACATCTCATGTAGAGGCTTCCGTATCAGTCGCAGTAGGAAACTCTGGAATCACTTCCAAGGTTTCTTTCCTTTGATCTGATGACGAAGATATTGTTATCTCGTCGAGTTGCACTGTCCTCCCACTCACCTTTTTGCAAGAACCATTTTCTTCAAAATCATATCGCTCTTTGTGGCAAACCTTTTGCCTCGGTATAGTGATGGAGGAATACCCAATAAATTAGAATAACCTACAAAGTAGCACTTGTCTGATTTGGAATAGGTTTTTAAATATTTTACACAAGCCCCATATTCCAAATGTTAAGAAAAGATATAACATGGTTGGGGTTACCATACCTTGGCGTCATTTCAACAGATCTGATGGTGCTCTTTTCAGTGTAAAAGCTGCAGTCTCTAAATCATTACTTTAAAAGGGATAATGGCAAATTGATTTATGTCATCTTTGATCTCACCATGTCATAAATGGTTTGAATACATCTTCACAGACATTCCACTCACAGTGGTGTTCCGGAAGGTGTAAGTTATGAAACTCTTTTCACAACTCATCAGACATTCGCTAAACTTGTAACTCAAACATTCCTTTCTGCAATCTAGTTTGCAAAAAAATAATCTTTCTTGTTACAATAATTTCTACTTCATGTTGAAAACCTTTTGAATGATTTCAAAAGATCCAGACTTGCGTCTCATCAAGTAAATATCCATATATCCACTTAAGTCATTTCTGAAGATAGATAAATCCACTGCTAGCAACAACATTTATCGGACTACATACATCAAAATGTATGATCACCAATAAGTTCGTTGCTCGTTCCTTATGGCCTGTGAACGGTATTTCAGTCACTTCACTTTTCGGAGGAAAGTTGCAAGTGTCAGATGATTCATAATCAAATGACTTCAAAATCCATCATTATGGAATTTCTCCATGCGGGTTTCTCCAATGTGACCAAAATACAGTGCCACACATGTGTGGTATTCTTTTAGTCTTGTGACATTTAGCGTCAGTGTTATGGATGTATCAGGTTACCATCAATATTCATAACATACATCCCATCCCTGATGGAAGTATGGCCCTTATGTTATTCATAATACTGAACAACAATTAATTGTTCTTTTATGAACAACACTCTTGCAACAAACATTTTGCAAATGGGCTGGAGTGTGTAAAACTCTAAAATGATTTATGAAAGTAAATACAGAGGCAATGTATTATTATCAATATTCATAACATACATCTCATTCATAATGAAAGTATGGCCCTTCTGTTATTCATAACACCGAACATCAAAAGTTCTCTTATGAACAACCTTCTTGCAAGATACCTTATGCAATGGGCTAGAGTGTATGAAACTCCAAAAATGAATTATGAAAATAAATACATAGGTAATACACCAATGAAGGTATAGTAACATTTACTATGTTCCCAGCGCGTATCTGAACCTCACTCTGGCAAGTCTTTTAGGCCGTAGTAGTTCTTGCATCGAGTCGCAATAGAATGCAATCGAGCGGGTATCTTTGTGATCAACTCACAATACCCAAGAATTAGTGATTAACGTGTTTAATCATAATTCCCAAGAATTATATCTTTGACCAGCCTTCTATACATCAATAACTTGTATGACATTCATACATGAGCTGGATATTCCAGTCTTCTCTCATTTTTGCCTTTATACTTCTAACAGTTTAACTTTCAGTATTTCTCCTACTCTCAGAAGAAGCACCCAACTTTAAGAGTGGTGTTAGCCCCGGACTTCCTAGGCGTGTAAGTCACACTAACACCCTTTGGACATTTCCTTTCTCTTTAAGTTGTTGTTTTATTCACCTTTCATCATATGACAGGCGTTCTTCTGGATCCCTCTCTTATCAGTCAATGCATAGTAAACACTTTACTAATAATTTGCAAAACAAACATTGCTTTGGATATCCCATATCTTCTAGCCTTTGTTTGTATCTGAAACTAATTTTTAGTTCCATGAATATCACATAGCTATCCCAAACTTTTGAAGTTCGGGTCTCATGGAAGTAAACATTTTGCACTTGACCGTAACGGAATTCTAGTTTTTGGATCGAAGGACGAGAGTCACATCATCCATAGCATTAGCGGGAGAATACCAAAAGCATGTGATAGGACAAAGTCCTTCTCGGCACTCTTGAGGACAATCCTCACATTACGTTACCAACCGTAAAGTTTTAACCAGATATTTAACAGCTTATTCAATTTTAACAGGGAAGGTGGAAACGCGGGCCATTGTTCTACAACTATTTTGCACATAACACTTAGACAATGTCCATAATTAATTGCACTAAGAATTAAAAGAATTAATTCTAAAGTGCGCTCCCACTCAAATCAATATCTCTCATAATTGATTGTGAGTGATACAAGACCCGCATTTCAATTGTTCGCCATTGGTGTAACACCACTGATGACGAAAATCTCAACCGGTAGGCCAACTTGCCAATCACATCTCTATGCGATTCTTGTTCATCTTTCGATGGGCGTGTTCCGAGCTCATGACGGTCATGCCTGAACGTCAAGACAACCAAGTGATCTCGCTGCAAGGTCTCAACTCACCCGCCTCACACTTCTCTAATCGTTCGTACCCGTGTGACACGGCGCACCCCGAAAAGATAGGTGCCGTGACGGTGCTACATTTGGGAGAACACTAACTACTTGATATTTCAAGTGAGAGATCACCCTAATAAAAGCGACTACTGCGCAATCAAAAGGGTGCATCATAAGGGATAAACATCTCAGGCAATTCATAATAGCATGATATGGTATAGCCCTTTCTGACGGAGAAGTCTTTAATTTCTTCGTCTTCGGCATTCGCGTCGGTGTTCACCTTTGCGAAGATTGCCACCACCTTGTCGATGCACTAGATAATATTGCTATCTCTATAGCTAATAAAATAAGTGCATTACTTAAGGTTGACACGCAGGTCATTAAATTGACAATCATATGACCCCAGCCATCATGCCGAATCATGACACGCAGGTCATGTTAATTTACATTGTATAGTCATCTCATACATAATCAAATTAATATGAGAACTGCTATACCACATCACATGCACATCCTGTAAAACCAACTAAGACGCCTCTAATCGGTTTATGCAAAATTTTATTTTACGTGGCTTCTAAGGTTTCAACCAAACCGCAGCTACCAACGTTTATCATCAAGCATGATTATTCAAGTAGCTAGATTAACTTTGTGGGGTGTATTGTGACGCCCCCGACTTAATCGTGCGCTAATCATACACGCAAATGCACACGATCAAGCCTAGAGACTCACTTGAAGATATCACAACACAACTCTAAACACAAAATAAAATAATTCAAGCTTTATATTACAAGCCAGGGGCCTCGAGGGCTCGAATACATAAGCTCGATGTCATACAAGCATCAGCGGAAGCATTAGATATCTGAGTACAGACATTAAGTTAAACAGATAAGCCTTTAACAAGGCGGGGCAAAATAAAAACACTGATCGAAAAGGCGCACGCCTCCTACCTGGGAGCCTTCTATCTACTCCTGGTCGTCGGCGGTCTCCACGTAGTAGTACGCTCCTCCAGAGGGGTACTAGTAGTCGTCAACTGGGGCGGATGACTCTGGGGGTCCGTCATCTGGTCGCAACAAACGGGCATGGGGGAAAAGGGAGCAAAGCAACCGTGAGTAGTCAACCAAAGTACTCGCAAGACTTACATCAGAACTATTCTACTTATGCATCGGTATCAAAGAAAGGATGTATATGTGGACTGAACTACAGAAATGCCAGAAGAGAGGGGAAAAGCCTAGCCTATCGAAGACTAGCATCTTCAGCGGTCTTGCAGCATAAGAAGTGTGGCACCCCGATAGAGGGCCGACGCACGCCAGTCCCAGGATAAGACCTGGCGCACGTCTGAGACATGATACAGCAATTCCGGGCACAAAAATGGCTTTATTATATGAAATGGAGTTTTACAATACTGTTGATTACAACAATATTACATGACTCCAAGGCTAACTAAATGGCAGCGGAGGTCTTGGTTCAGCGACAACGACGTCTCTGGCTGGGCTCCACAACGCACAGGACTGGCTGGGTTACAGTCTAGCACGACGGATCTTCTCCTGCAACTGGCCACGTGCAAGGCCAGGTGAGTACTTTGAATGTACTCGCAAGACAACCAAATACATAGCATCCAAACAAGCAGATGACAAAGCAAGCACTATGCTTATATGAGAATTCATTCTAAGCATGGCATGGAATTAACAGGAAATCATGGATCGAGCATGGCATAACATGGATCAGACATATCAACTACATATCATAGCATAACATGGATCAGGCATAACAACTACATAACATGGCATAACATGGATCAGGCATAACAACTACATAACATGGCATAACATGGATCAGGCATAACAACTACATAACATGGCATAACATGGATCAGGCATAACAACTACATAACATGGCATAGCATGGCAATTAACAGATTAAGTGCTTGATTTGCTTACTATACCAAGTGCCAACTTACTCTCGTCTGGGTTGTCGCACAACCCTCGGAATGCTCATAATCCACTGAGCACTTCCGAACATAAGACAAGTTCTTCCATCATTATTATCATTACGGTTGACCATCCTAGAGAGGCCTAAACGGACTGTCCAATACCGTGGACGCGGCTATTCGAATAGATTTTACACTCTGCAGAGGTTGTGCACTTTACCCACACTATGGAGTACCTGGCCTCGTGATCCCATTCGGGTGGACCGGTGGTGCTCCAACGAAACCTGCCTGACCCGTGACCCCTCTATCGTACCACCGACAATCATACCCTCCCAGGGTCATGTCCTGGGTGGCCCCTGTGTCACCTCGTGACACCTGCCACCGTCGTGGCCAAACTAAACTGTCCCAAACGGGGACTCCCGGGCTAAACAAACAACTGGGCTCACAGGGTTATCGCCGTCTACCTGATCAGGGCAGCACGCACGCATAACCCTCCCTAGTTTGGTGGTACCGATAAAAGAGCACAAAGCCAGACCAAGTCAAGGCCGTCCCATACCGGCAAATGTGGCTGCACGGATAAGTCCGGGTAGGTGGCTCTTGATCAACCAACTAAGTTTAGCTCACAAGTTCAATTTAATATTTCCATCATCTCATTATAACATCAACATTTATGAGCAAGAACAATACTTAACAACAGCATAGTAAAATCATAACGGTATTGACAATCATGGCATGAGATCAAATCATAGCACTCACATGATAACGGTATAAAAATATTGGTACTAGCATGGGAAAATATGACAGCAATTCATGATATCACATGGTAAATAACACTAGCATCACGCACGGATGAAATAACAGGGCTATGTCAATGCAGACTAACAGATGATCCGAAATATACACACAGGGTGCAAGCAAAGTAATCATGCAAGTTCGGAGCTCATGATAAGAGGTTGGCTTACCTTGGGGTAGAGGAATACACCGGGAGGAAGTGCGATGAGCTCGCGGAAAGATTTGCCGGAAAAGTTTCCCTCTCGAAGGGGCTGATTGAAGGGCAAGGGAAAAATGGTCATTTTCACAGTGTGAAAACATTATCAAAATGATGCCATCGGAAAGGGCTCGACGAACTGAAGACGTGGGCGTTGGTTTTACCTCAATCGGAGTTACGGTCGCGGAGAAACGGCCGTTCGTTCGTTAAGCAGACAAACAAACACAAAACTGCTCGTTTCTGTCTTTAACGAGTGAGTGTTCGCTAAATAACCTCTTCGGCCGCCGCTGAGAAAATGAAGGCGCACTTTTGCAAATACGCCTCTGCGCAGGGAAGGCGTACTTTGCCCCGAGTCAGCAGAAGAATGTGTTTTCCAAAGGGGAAAACGTATTTCTACAAATACGCCTCCACTAATAGAGGCTGGTCCCGGCGGCTGACTCACTTATGGGCAGGGCCCACCCCATCTCTCTTCTCTCTGCCGATCCTCTTCTTCCTCCCGCGATAGAACAGAGACAGGGCGGCCGGCTGCCGGCGTAGCCGTTGCCTCGCCGCTCCCGAGGGCCGGCCGACGAGCGAGGGGGCTTGGTCGCGCCTCACCGCGCCCGTGGGTGGCCGCACGGTCACCGGGGATGGCCTACAGCGCCGATGCCGCGGCTCGGGACAAGGCGGCCGAACGGCAGCAGAGGGGCCGCGCCGGCAAGGCCTCCCAGCGGGAATGGAGATGACGGCGACTCCACTGGCTCTTGGGACGGTCGGGGACGCGGGCAGGGAGGAGGGGAAGGGCCGGGGACTGGATTTGCTTGAGGGGGACGGTGGCGGCAGAGCTTCGGCCTGGGAGGAGGAAGAGAGCTCGCTGAGCTCAAATGGGAAGGGGGTTGGGCTTGCTGGAGAGGGGGGAGGCTCGAGGGGCGCCTTAAATAGCTCGGGGAGGAGCTAGCCGACGACGGACGGAGGTTCGAGAGCTTGGCGAGGAGGCGGCAACCGGACGGGGAATCGATGTCGGCAGAGGCGGCTAACGAGCTAGGGGACGAGGGGGAAAGCTCTAGGAGGCCCACGCGTGCGGTGGGCAGCTCACCGGCGCTCGCGGACAAGCCGGAGGCCACTGGAGCGAGCTCCCGAAGGCTCTGGTCACGCGGTGCACTGCCTTGGCGTGCACTGCACGTAGTCACCGCGTGGCCACGACGTTGCCACGCCGCACTCGAGGCCAAATGATGTCAAGGGTATTCTCCTTACTGCACTGAGTTAACTGATGCGGTGGGAAGACACGGGAAAGCTCTGAGGTGACTGAACCAAGGTCAAATAGTTGCCAGCAGCAAGGTGTTTGTCATGTACCATGCCCACCACAGTGCTCCTCTTGGCCTGATCTATGGCTGAGAGTGACCACTCACTAAGGTGACCATCTTGGCAAGAATTCAGCACAATTGGACAAGGTTATCTGGTACTTCCTTCACAAAGCACCAATCTGACCAGAAATGCAAATGAGGAAGTAGGGGTCAATGGCTAGATGAAATTAGCTGATTTTTGGTGGACAGTGATGATTTGGTCATAAGAGATAGCTGGGAAAGTTTCAACTCAAATTGATCATCCATGGGGGTACTTCCTTCACTGAGATGCAATCTGAACAGAAACTTAGATAAATTACTGGGGGAAAATGGCTAGATGAAATGGGATGGTTTTTTGTATCCAGAGGTGGTTTATCAATGTTAACCATCTTGAAAAATTACAGCCCAAAAAGATAAAGGAAACAAGCACTTCCTTTGCAAACTGGAAATCTGGACAGAATTTGCAAATGAATGTTGTGCTCAAAATTTAATTGGTGGAACTTGAGATTTTGATGGCAATGGTGAATATATGGGTAGGATGAGCTCCACAATTTATTTGGGATTTTTCCTAGTTACCAAAATGGTAGTTCCTTTGGAAAGGCCCCAAATTGCAATATTGGCTTTAAATAGGAAAATGCAATTTCCCTTATTTAATTGTGGCCAATATTTTTTTGAGAGCTCAATATGATCACAAAGAATATCTCCACCAGTTTTCATGAACTTTGGAGATGGATAGATATTTTTCTGGATTTAATTCCTCAAAAAGGCAGAAAGAGGAATTAATTCTAGATGAGAAATATTGCATATGACTTAGCAATATTTTTGCACATCTAGGGTTTATGAGTGAAGGAGAGTCTCTGGAAATTTTGGGAGGATCAAAAGAGCAAGGAAAATGATAGCTCCTTTGTAAACACAAAGGCAGGATTTCCAGTTCCAATATTTTGGAACTAGGGTTTGAATGAGCTTCGGGATTTACTGACAGAAGCTTGGCTGGCACAAGAGCATGGGAAAGATAGGGAGAGGCTAAGGATTGTCTGGATTCACCTGGTCACTCACCAGATTCCAGAGGAAAAATTCGGGAGAGGAAAGCTAGGAAGGAATAACAGCACAAAAATCGATAGCCCGATTTTTTGGGTGTTACAAACCTTCCCCCCTTAAGAGAATCTCGTCCTCGAGATTCCTAGGGTTAGCTCAAATACTACGCCTCCTGGAAAAAACCTCTGGGTTAGGTCTTAACCCTGCGGTGGAAAACAACCGAGTTAAGAGTACCGAAAATTGGTACACCCAGATCGAGATATCGCGGGATTTACTCCATGGGTAGGGGTCGCTGGGTTGCTCTCGTGGCCCTGACATTTTTAGAAAAAGCAACAATTTTCTTTTTCCAACAATGCTAGGGGCACCGCAACTGAGCTGTGGCCTCTCTCGCTGACAGGTGGGCCCAGGGCCCACTGGCAGCCTCCTTCTTCTTTCTCCGGCCAACGGTTCTCTCTTGCTCCCGTGCTATTCCGCGTGCGGCCAAGCATTGCACGAGCATCTAGCTCCTAGGGCACAAAGCACCCTACGACGATAGTGCGCGGCGTGCACGAGGCCGACGCAGAGAGCACTCCCGTCGCGGGCCAGCGCCGGTCGGTAATACTCGCGGATTCGCCTCCTGGACGCCGGGGATCGAGCGACGCGCGGTTCTCCTGGACCTCGCTCACCGTACACCGGACTTGGGCTATAAAAGACGACCGCGACGCAGCTCTGTCCAACACACACCATGCCTCTCTTCCATCTCTTCGGTTTAGACGAGCTCGAGCCGAGGTCCTTCGGCCATGCGGTGTTCCTGGTGGGGCTACGGTGGTTCCTCACTGTGCTGCTGGCTATGCTGATCGGTTCATCGCTCTTGCTGCTGCAGCTCATCCTGCTAGAGCGGGCTTGCGATGACGAGGGTCTTGACGCAGTGGGTCGAGACGAGGGCGATGCTGGCAGAGTGGTTGGCGAACATCCACGCTGGTTCCTTCGCCGTCTCAGGCGGGTGGAACAAGCGTGTGGGTTGCAGTAGGGCGAGGTGGCGGCCTATCCAGCGTCACTCAAGACGGTGACAGAGGCGCCGCTGGGTCTGTGGCTAGTGCAGTGTGGTCAGCGGAGCTCTACCAAGGCAGGGATCGCGCTGCTGGTAGCTCCTCGTCGAACAACATCCACAATGAGTGGGTGTTGGGGTAAAATTGGGGTTTAGATCTTGGGCTGGAGAGGTTGTAACGGTTTATGCTGCAATAAAATTTCTCAGAATTTCTCCAAGATTGCAGCTGAGCTCTGGGAAAAAAATTTAGGGACGGGGGAAATTATTGGGGAGAACTGGCTCTCCAGAATGCTGGGTTCAGAAAACTGGCAAGCGGAGTAAGAACACATGGGTATGGGTATGCCTCTTTGCATACCACCCGAGTACTGCTGCGACTGTACTCAGGAGGATGAACTTGGCGTGCCAACATTGCTCACACGACACACATGCAATCTACTCAAACCAAAATGCAGGCAAATGCATATAGGAGCAACATACATGCAAAGGAAAAGAACACATCCAACGGATTACTCTAGGGTGTTTTAATGCTAGTGGGTTTATGTACTCCTGGTATACATACACCTACACCAGCCCGTATTTCATTAAGGACTCCAGGCGAGTCCGATGTTATTAGGTGTAAGTGCTCTACTGACTAAAATCTTGTTAAGAATCCACTGCCAGTGCTGCTAAACATTTCTGCTTAGCAGAGAGACAGATGAACCAAGCACACAGAGCAAGCAGACATACATAACATTGCAACAGCACACAAGCCGTACAAGCATACAACAACACGCAACCTCACAGGCAGCAACTACACACTCTGAACTACAGGGTTCTACTCTTGCTGGGGCTCTCCTGAGACAACTCCCGTCTTCATCGTCGGACACCTCTATAGGTTGGGGCTCAACTGCTGGAGCTACGGCGGGAACTTGACGGAACACGTCCCGACGAAGACGTCGCATAGCTCCTCGAATAGAATTTGGATGGACGGAGCCAGAGTTCCATGGGTTCACGGGCTTTGAGGGTAACACTAGCTGCGAAGGTGGCACTGGGTTTGGCAACATGGAACTGGTGGCTTGGAACGCAGCTTGACGGGCCTCACGGTATGCTTCTGTAACAACCCGAGTGGTGTTTTGGTCAATGGCTTTAAACTCTCCAAGAATGCCGGAGATCAGCAGTCCCTAGGCAGCAATGAACTGAACCAGGCGAGCCATTGCCGAGTTGGTATCTTCGACTGTGCTGAAGAACTCATAGCCTTCATCGGACGCGGAGGGAAAGTAGCGGAACTCCCGCATCTCCACTACTTGCGAGAACTGGAAACGAAGATGGGCGATGGCTTCCGCAGCAGCTGTCTGGATAGCCAACGCAGGGGTGGGCATGGGTTTGCCCTGAAAAGTCAAGGGCTTCCCATCCTCCGCTGGACCTGGGCAGATATGCACATTCGCATAGAATCGGCAAAGGTGAGTGACAGGTTCCGATTGGAACACCGTATACACCGGGCTAGTACTACAGACAAGGGCTTTGGTGAGCATGCTCGAAAGGATGGGCGGGAAGCCGGGATAACCATTAGCCAAGGTTCGGATATGGAAAGCGGGTGCTCTGGAGGAACTAGCCATGGCTGCTGGTTTGAGGATACTGGCCTGGGTTCTCTTGCGAGGATCTAGCTCACTGAACGGAGAGGGCTGCGACTCGCAGGTGGGAGGGGTTTTAAATAGGCAGCCAGGCTGGGACATACCAGCATGGCGTGGATCCTTCTCGTGCCAGGTAAAGGATACGCTGGCACGGCCGACAACTGGGTAGGGTCGCGGTCCAATCCAGGGATGGCTGGGTGGGCGGACAGCTGGGTAGGGGCACGTCAATTCCGACTGCACCGCCTGTTGATCAACAGTGGCCATGTCGGATGCCAGGGATGGGTCAACTCTATAGGGCTCACTACCGGTTGCAAATAGGGGTGGTCTGAGGCTAGGGTAACCTACAACCAGCCTGGCTCTGATACCACGTCTTGTGGCACCCCGATAGAGGGCCGACGCACGCCAGTCCCAGGATAAGACCTGGCGCACGTCTGAGACATGATACAGCAATTCCGGGCACAAAAATGGCTTTATTATATGAAATGGAGTTTTACAATACTGTTGATTACAACAATATTACATGACTCCAAGGCTAACTAAATGGCAGCGGAGGTCTTGGTTCAGCGGCAACGACGTCTCTGGCTGGGCTCCACAACGCACAGGACTGGCTGGGTTACGGTCTAGCACGACGGATCTTCTCCTACAACTGGCCACGTGCAAGGCCAGGTGAGTACTTTGAATGTACTCGCAAGACAACCAAATACATAGCATCCAAACAAGCAGATGACAAAGCAAGCACTATGCTTATGTGAGAATTCATTCTAAGCATGGCATGGAATTAACAGGAAATCATGGATCGAGCATGGCATAACATGGATCAGACATATCAACTACATATCATAGCATAACATGGATCAGGCATAACAACTACATAACATGGCATAACATGGATCAGGCATAACAACTACATAACATGGCATAACATGGATCAGGCATAACAACTACATAACATGGCATAACATGGATCAGGCATAACAACTACATAACATGGCATAGCATGGCAATTAACAGATTAAGTGCTTGAGTTGCTTACTATACCAAGTGCCAACTTACTCTCGTCTGGGTTGTCGCACAACCCTCGGAATGCTCATAATCCACAGAGCACTTCCGAACATAAGACAAGTTCTTCCATCATTATTATCATTACGGTTGACCATCCTAGAGAGGCCTAAACGGACTGTCCAATACTGTGGACGCGGCTATTCGAATAGGTTTTACACTCTGCAGAGGTTACGCACTTTACCCACACTATGGAGTACCTAGCCTCGTGATCCCTCTATCGTACCACCGACAATCATACCCTCCCTGGGTCATGTCCTGGGTGGCCCCTGTGTCACCTCGTGACACCTGCCACCGTCGTGGCCAAACTAAACTGTCCCAAACGGGGACTCCTGGGCTAAACAAACAACTGGGCTCACAGGGTTATCGCCGTCTACCTGATCAGGGCAGCACGCACGCATAACCCTCCCTAGTTTGGTGGTACCGATAAAAGAGCACAAAGCCAGACCAAGTCAAGGCCGTCCCATACCGGCAAATGTGGCTGCACGGATAAGTCCGGATAGGTGTCTCTTGATCAACCAACTAAGTTTAGCTCACAAGTTCAATTTAATATTTCCATCATCTCATTATAACATCAACATTTATGAGGAAGAACAATACTTAACAACAGCATAGTAAAATCATAACGGTATTGACAATCATGGCATGAGATCAAATCATAGCACTAACATGATAATGGTATAAAAATATTGGTACTAGCATGGGAAAATATGATAGCAATTCATGATATCACATGGTAAATAACACTAGCATCAGGCACGGATGAAATAACAGGGCTATGTCAATGCAGACTAACAGATGATCCGAAATATACACACAGGGTGCAAGCAAAGTCATCACGCAAGTTCGGAGCTCATGATAAGAGGTTGGCTTGCGTTGGGGTAGAGGAATACACCGGGAGGAAGTGCGATGAGCTCGCGGAAAGATATGCCAGAAAAGTTTCCCTCTCGAAGGGGATGATTGAAGGGCAAGGGCAAAATGGTCATTTTCAAAGTGTGAAAACATTATGAAAATGATGCCATCGGAAAGGGCTCGACAAACTGAAGACGTGGGCGTTGGTTTTACCTCAATCGGAGTTACGGTCGCGGAGAAACGGCCGTTCGTTCGTTAAGCAGACAAACAAACAGAAAACTGTTCGTTTCTATCTTTAACGAGTGAACGTTCGCTAAATAACCTCTTCGGCCGCCGCTGAGAAAATGAAGGCGCACTTTTGAAAATACGCCTCTGCACAGGGAAGGCGTACTTTGGCCCGAGTCAGCAGAAGAATGCGTTTTCCAAAGGGGAAAACGTATTTCTACAAATACACCTCCACTAATAGAGGCTGGGCCCGGCGGCTGAGTCACTTACGGGCAGGGCCCACCCCATCTATCTTCTCTCTGCCGATCCTCTTCTTCCTCCCGCGATAGAATAGAGACAGGGCGGCTGGCTGCAGGCATAGCCGTTGCCTCGCCGCTCCCGAGGGCCGGCCAGCGAGCGAGGGGGCTTGGCCGCGCCTCACCGTGCCCGTGGGTGGCCGCACGGTCACCGGGGACGGCCTACAGCGCCGATGCCGCGGCTCGGGATACGGCGGCCGAACGGCAGCAGAGGGGCCGCGCCGGCAAGGCCTCCCGGCGGGAATGGAGATGGCGGCGACTCCACTGGCTCTTGGGACGGTCGGGGACGCGGGCAGGGAGGAGGGGAAGGGCCGGGGACTGGATTTGCTCGAGGGGGACGGTGGCGGCAGAGCTTTGGCCTGGGAGGAGGAAGAGAGCTCCTTGAGCTCAAATGGGAAGGGGGTTGGGCTTGCTGGAGAGGGGGAGGCTCGAGGGGCGCCTTAAATAGCTCGGGGAGGAGCTAGCCGACGACGGACGGAGGTTTGAGAGCTTGGCGAGGTGGCGGCAACCGGACGGGGAATCGATGTCGGCAGATGCGGCTAACGAGCTAGGGGACGAGGAGGAAAGCTCTAGGAGGTCCACGCGTGCGGTGGGCAGCTCGCCGGCGCTCGCGGACAAGCCGGAGGCCACTGGAGCAAGCTCCCGAAGGCTCTGGTCACGCGGTGCACTGCCTTGGCGTGCACGGCACGTAGTCACCGTGTGGCCACGGCGTTGCCACGCCGCACTCGAGGCCAAATGATGTCTAGGGTATTCTCCTAACTGCACTGAGTTGACTGATGCGGCGGGAAGACACGGGAAAGCTCTGAGGTGACTGAACCAAGGTCAAATAGTTGCCAGCAGCAAGGTGTTTGTCATGTACCATGCCCACCACAGTGCTCCTCTTGGCCTGATCTATGGCTGAGAGTGACCACTCACTAAGGTGACCATCTTGGCAAGAATTCAGCACAATTGGACAAGGTTATCTGGTACTTCCTTCACAAAGCACCAATTTGACCAGAAATGCAAATGAGGAAGTAGGGGTCAAATGGCTAGATGAAATTAGCTGATTTTTGGTGGAGAGTGATGATTTGGTCATAAGAGATAGCTGGGAAAGTTTCAGCTCAAATTGATCATCCATGGGGGTACTTCCTTCACTGAGATGCAATCTGAACAGAAACTTAGATAAATTACTGGGGAAAAATGGCTAGATGAAATGGGCTGGTTTTTGGTATCCAGAGGTGGTTTATCAATGTTAACCACCCTGAAAAATTACAGCCCAAAAAGATAAAGGAAACAAGCACTTCCTTTGCAAACTGGAAATCTGGACAGAATTTGCAAATGAATGTTGTGCTCAAAATTTAATTATTGGAACTTGAGATTTTGATGGAAATGGTGAATATATGGGTAGGATGAGCTCCACAATTTATTTGGGATTTTTCCTAGTTACCAAAATGGTAGTTCCTTTGGAAAGGCCCCAAATTGCAATATTGGCTTTAAATAGGAAAATGCAATTTCCCTTATTTAATTGTGGCCAATATTTTTGTGAGAGCTCAATATGATCACAAAGAATATCTCCACCAGTTTTCATGAACTTTGGAGATGGATAGATATTTTTCTGGATTTAATTCCTCAGAAAGGTAGAAAGAGGAATTAATTCTAGATGAGAAATATTGCATATGACTTAGCAATATTTTTGCACATCTAGGGTTTATGAGTGAAGGAGAGTCTCTGGAAATTTTGGTAGGATCAACAGAGCACGGAAAATGATAGCTCCTTTGTAAACACAAAGGCAGGATTTCCAGTTCCAATATTTTGGAACTAGGGTTTGAATGAGCTTCGGGGTTTACTGACAGAAGCTTGGCTGGCACAAGAGCATGGGAAAGATAGGGAGAGGCTGAGAATTGTCTGGATTCACCTGGTCACTCACCAGATTCCAGAGGAAAAATTTGGGAGAGGAAAGCTAGGAAGGAATAACATCACAAAAATCGATAACCCGATTTTTGGGGTGTTACAAGAAGAGTGTAGATTAGTAACATAACATAAGGTATCAAGCATGTTGAATCGAAGCCTAGAGAACCTTCCTCGACTCCCTGTGAGAAAGTGATCCCGGAGCTTCCAATTAATTAAATGTATCCAGTTCAAGTATTAGTAGATCGGGATACAACACTGAGCGTCCTGTTACCATGGACACGGCTATTCGAATAGATAATCTTCCCTGCAGGGGTGCACTACTGTTACCCAACACGCTCGATTAACTCCGGCCGGACACACTTTCCTGGGTCATGCCCGGCCTCGGCTGATCGACACACCACAGCCCTACCTAGAGCTAAGCAGAGAGGTCCCCGCCGGTCTACATCCTAAGTGCTCAGGGTTCTTGGGCCCATCCCCCTTTGAACTCCGGGTCGTTGTGTCGCGGGTCGGAGTCCAAGCACTACCTCAGTCCTGGATGGCCTTGTCCCGACCGGCTCACAATGCTGAACTGGACGTCTGTCAGAGCTTTCGGCTGGTACATACGGCGCCGAGGGCCCCATTAAACCATTATCCCGCGTGGTGGTAGTGCGTATAGGCCAGTGGCCAACTCAGATAAATACCCAAATCCGTTAGTGCATTATTAGGAGCTCGCGGTGATGATCAGTACTCCTGTCGCCCCGTCTCGAGGAAGTGCAACAAGGGTCAGGCCCATCCCTCTCTAGGGCGGTCTCTGCCTGCCCGACCGCGCCTCGTAATTATCTCGCGGGTACCCTCCAGGTCAACCCGACTTCCCAGGAGACTATCAGGAACTCAGGTCCACCTCTACCGGGGTGGTAACGCCTGTCCCTTCAGTCCCGCAATAACAGTACAAGGGGCAACAGTTATAGGTAACAGTGTGTCCGTAACATCAAGAGAGAAATCTAAGGAATCACCCTTGATGGATTCCCACTCGACATATCCGTCAAGGTGAACTCGGAGGAATCACCCTCGATGGTTCACACTTGATGGGTTGCACGACAGAAGCATCATCGGAGGTGGAGGAAGAGGAATCACCCTCGGTACCCACCACCGACTAGCTGTACCACAGAGGCATATTAGGAGTGAGATAAGAGGTATCACCCTCGGCACTCGAGGATAACTCTATGGAGTCGAACAACTTAGGGGGTGTGCAGTGATGTGCTGGTCTCAGCCCATCGATCACATCGACCGGGGCACTGATAACTAAGCGGGGCAACTAGAACAAGGAAGAGGGCCACAGATGGATTACCAACCAAACTATACTAAGTATCTCGGTTAGCGGGCAGGTATCAATATAAAAAAACAGGCTATGCAGAAGAATAGGATAAAACAGAACAGTAGCAATTTCTAATGCAAGCAGGAGGGAGAAGGAGTAGGTGATATAGGCATGCGTCAAGGGGGGTTGCTGTAGGGGAACGTTGCATGGGAAACAAAATATTTCCTACGCTCACCAAGATCGATCTAAGAGATGAACATCTACGAGAGGAGAGATTGCATCTACATACCCTTGTAGATCGCTAAGCGGAAGCGTTAAGAAACGCGGTTGATGTAGTCGAACGTCTTCGCGATCCAATCACGATCCGTCCACGAACTCCCGATCAAGTGCCGAACGGACGGCACCTCCAAGTTTAGCACACGTGCGGCTCGGCGGCGTCCTCTCCTTCTTGATCCAGCAAGCGAGAGAGAGGGGGTAGATGAGATCGGTACCAACACGACGGTATGGTGGTGGTGGTGGCAGCGGAATTCCGGCAGGGCTTCGCCAAGCGCGTACCGGTGAAACGTGGGAGGAGTTGGGAGAGGTAACGGGCAAGGGTCCAAGGGGTGGCTGCCCCCAACGCCTCCCCACCTTTATATAGGCGTGGAAGGGGCTGGTGGCTTGCCCTCCAAGGCCCTAGGGTCGTTGGCCAAAGGGGGAGGAAGGAAATCCCTCCTTTCCTTCCCCACCGATCGCTATCCCCCCTTTTTAGGGATCCTGATCTTATCCCTTTGGGATATGATACTATTCCTTTTAAGGGAGGATCATGGTGCACCTAGACCAGGGTTGTGGGGACTTTCCCCACTACCCACGTTCATGTGGGTCCCCCATGCAGGTGGGCCCTACTCTGGAACCTTCTAGAACCTTCCCGGTACAATACCGAAAAAACTCGAACTTTTTCCGGAACCCCGATAACTTTCCATATATGAATTTTTACATCCGGACTATTCCGGAGCTCCTCGTGATGTCCCGAATCTCATCCGGGACTCCGAACAACCTTCGGACTTTCCACTATTAATATCTCAATACTACCCTAGCGCTACCGAACGTTAAGCGTGCGACCCTACGGGTTCGGGAATATGCAGACATGACCGAGACTCCTCTCCGGTCAATAACCAATAGCGGGACCTGGATGCCCATATTGGTTCCAACATATTCAACAAAGATCTTTATCGGTCAAACCTTGATGTCAAGGATTCAGTCAATCCCGTATGCAGTTCCCTTTGTCCATCGGTATGTTACTTGCCCGAGATTCGATCGTCGGTATCTCCATACCTAGTTCAATCTCGTTACCGGCAAGTCTCTTTACTCGTTCCGTAATACAAGATCCCGTGGCTAACTCTTTAGTCACAATGCTTGCAAGCTTATTGTGATGCTGTAATACCGAGTGGGCCCTGAGATACCTTTCCGTCATATAGAGTGACAAATTCCCAGTCTTGATCCATGCCAACTCAACAGACACCCTCGGAGATACCTGTAGAGCATCTTTATAGGCACCCAGTTACGTTGCGACGTTTGATACACACAAGGTACTCCTCCGGTGTCAGTGAGTTGCATGATCTCATGGTCATAGGAACAGATACTTGACATGCGAAAACGATAGCAATAAACTTGACACGATCATATGCTATGTTCATAGTTTGGGTCTTGTCCATCACATCATTCTCCTAATGATGTGATCCCATTATCAAATGACAACTCATGTCTATGACTAGGAAACCTTGGTCATCTTTGATCAACGAGCTAGTCCGGTAGAGGCTCACTAGGGACATGTTGTTGTCTATGTATCCACACATGTATTTGTGTTTCCAACCAATACAATTATAGCATGGATAATAAACGATTATCATGAACAAGGAAATATAATAATAACCATTTTATTATTGCCTCTAGGGCTTATTTCCAACAGTTGCTCGCCTGGTTGCTCTACGGCAAAGGAGGGGTCGTCCACGGAGAAGCAGTCCTGCGGGGCAGCGTCGGTCTCGGGGGCTATCGGATAAGAAGAGGGGGAAGAAACAATAAATAAAGGCAAATAATGCAATACAGATGCATGGCATGGCAAAATGCAGTGCCGGTGGTGCCCTAATGCATTGCTACATGTCGCAAACGGAGCGGGAAAATATCTGGGATATTTCCCGGCGTTTAGGCTGATTTCGGAATACTGAACCGGAGGGGAAGGTTCCATGTTCAGGTAGATAGGAGTGATGGTCAAGCATTTTGACCACATATTTGGATTCGTCTCGTTTTTCTGATCAACTTTTATGTAGAAAGTTTTTCGATCCAAGCTACGGTTGAATTTCTATGAATTTTTAAAGATTTAAACAGTTTTCTAAAATTTCTGAATTATTTTAATTATTTAAATTCGTATTATCCAGAACAGTAGTTTGATGACGTCAGCATGACATCATAGTGATGTCAGCAAGTCATCCGCAGCTGACCAGGTCAAACCTGACCAGTGGGTCCCACTGGTCAGTGACTCAGGGCTGATTAGAGTTTAGTTTAAACTAACAGAAGTTAATTAGTGAGTGGGCCCGGCCTGTCAGTGACCTAACTAACTAACGGTATTAACTAAATTAACCGTAACAGTGATTAAGTTAGCGGGCCGACATGTCAGTGGCGGTAGATGCCACGTCAGCGCGTTGACCGCGGTCAACGTAGTCAACCGAGTCCAGGGGCCCACTGGCAGCGACTCTGGGCGGGCCCCACGCCTTGCCACGCTGGCAGCCGGTGCCGGAGCTGCTTCGGCGAGCTCCAGACGCGGCGGCGAGCCACTGCCAGCGGCGGAAATCCGCTAGGCTGGGCCAAATTGCGCGGTTTTTGCTGCGTTCGAACGAGCGAGGAACGCCGCATCCAACGTCAGTGGTCACGCGAGCTGGGGTGGCCGGAGTCGTTGCCAGCAACAAGAACGGCGGAGACCCGAAGCACAACGAGCTCGCAAACGGTGAGGCAGCGAGCAAAACGAGCGGCGCTGGGCTCGTACGGCGTCTACGCGAGGTCATGAACTCGGTGAGGGGCTCGGCAGGCCATGACAGGGGCTAACGCGACGGCGGTGAGCTCATCGGCGGAGCTGGGCTCGGCCATGGCGGAACCGGCTGCTCCAGGCGTGAAGAAGAGCAAAAACGAGAGGGGAGAAGAGGAGAGGCTCACCGAGCGGCTACGAAAAGCCCGTGGAAGCTTAGTAGCACAGGGGAGGCGACGAACGGAGCGGTGGAGCTCCGGTGATCCGCGGCGGACGCCGGCTCGATCCGGGTAATGCGGCGGTCTCCGGCTCGAACGCGTGGTCGGGGAAGAAGTGGAGGACGTCGGCGGTGCTGGTGAACCGATCGGAGAGGCGAGGGAGGCACGGTGGCCGCCGTGGTGGAGCCGCGCGGCAGCGGCGCTCGGGGCAGAGGAGAAGGGGGCGAGCGCGTGCGAGGGAGAGGGAGGAAGACAAGTGGCAAGGCGCCCAGGGGAAATGAACGAGGGCGCCCTTATCCCCTCGGGCTACCTGCCCCGGCGCCGTGGCAGCCAGCGGCCGGAGCTCGAGCTCCTGACCATGGTGACGCCGACAGCGGGGCGGGAGCAGGTGAGAGAAGAAGGAGATGGGCTGGGCCGGCGCTGGGCCGTAGGTGAGCGCCAGGTAAGCTTTTCCTTTATCTATTTTTCTCTTTTATTTAATAAACAGAGAGGGAAAAGAAAACATTTGTGCATCCAAATGACTTAGGAAAAATATGGGACTTGGCCCATTAAATCCTGTGCATTTTTAGACACGGCCACAAAAAGTTTAGGCAATTCTTGAATCCATTTGAATTTTGCATAATTGAAAATGGATTAAAGTGGTTGGTAAAGTCACTATTTCTGGATGCTAGGCTCAATTTGGGAACTTTAATACTGTTGATTTTATTTTTAAAATAGCCTTGGGAATATTTGCAATATTATGAACATTTTTGTTCTACTGTTTGGACAAGTTTTAATCTTGACTTTATTTTAAATTTGAATTTAAAGTTGGATTATTTTCTAAAAGCAATATACTTAGGATGATCATGATGACATGGCTAATTAATTAGCAAAATGGCAGGGTTAGGATCTGGGGATGTTACAATTCTCCCCCACTACAAGAAATCTCGTCCCGGGATTTAAGAGGTGGAGTAAGGGGTATCTTTGGTGTCAAGAATGTATAGGAGAGTCAGGTTTTGATCCTGTGGAACTGTGGTGAGTGTCGATTATTAGTGGAAAGGCAGTGACATCTTGCGCAGTCATGACAACAAGACGTGTTAGAGGAAAGTCTGTCAGCTATGTTGGCAACATGTCGGTACCATGGGCGGGGAACGAAGAGAACCATTTTCCTGCTCGTTAAAACGAGGCGGGCCAATAGGCAAAGTTCTCATCCATCGGTGGTCACCGGAATGTCATCAACAATAGTGACAAGGTTTTATTTGGAGGTGTTGACTTAAGCAGGGAATTATCACTGCTCAGATAAAGCCAGATTACAAGAAAGGTTAAACAAACCAATGGAAAAGAAAAGGTAAATATCTGATTAATCAGACCAAAGGAAAAGGATTAGTTGCAGGTAATTCCGCTCTCCGGGTGAATGTGATTACGAGAACCTAAGTGGTAGAGTTAGCAAAATCATTTAACACGAATAGAAGAGAAATTAGAGTCCCAGAATAAGGAAGAGGAATAAAAGATCCTAATACCACCCATTGGCGACGTGGGCCCGTAAGCCACACAGCCCTGTTAGTAAAACGGTTTTGCAAGGACTCGACCCGACTTCGGCCAAGGAGTTGGAAAAGGGCTTCCTACAGGAAGTCGGCTCTGATACCAACTTGTGACGCCCTCGACTTAATCGTGCGCTAATCATACAAGCAAATGCACACGATCAAGCCTAGAGACTCACTTGAAGATATCACAACACAACTCTAAACACAAAATAAAATAATTCAAGCTTTATATTACAAGCCATGGGCCTCGGGGGCTCGAATACATAAGCTCGATGTCATACAAGCATCAGCAGAAGCATTAGATATCTGAGTACAGACATTAAGTTAAACAGATAAGCCTTTAACAAGGCGGGGCAAAATAAAAACACTGATCGAAAAGGCGCAGGCCTCCTGCCTGGGAGCCTTCTATCTACTCCTGGTCGTCGGCGGTCTCCACGTAGTAGTACGCTCCTCCAGAGGGGTAGTAGTAGTCGTTAACTGGGGCGGATGACTCTGGGGGTCCGTCATCTGGTCGCAACAAACGGGCATGGGGGAAAAAGGGAGCAAAGCAACCGTGAGTACTCATCCAAAGTACTCGCAAGACTTACATCAGAACTATTCTACTTATGCATCGGTATCAAAGAAAGGATGTATATGTGGACTGAACTGCAGAAATGCCAGAAGAGAGGGGAAAAGCCTAGCCTATCGAAGGCTAGCATCTTCAGCGGTCTTGCAGCATAAGAAGAGTGTAGATTAGTAACATAACATAAGGTATCAAGCATGTTGAATCAAAGCCTAGAGATCCTTCCTCGACTCCCTGCGAGAAAGTGATCCCGGAGCTTCCAATTAATTAAATGTATCCAGTTCAAGTATTAGTAGATCGGGATACAACACTGAGCGTCCTGTTACCGTGGACACGGCTATCCGAATAGATAATCTTCCCTGCAGGGGTGCACTACTGTTACCCAACACGCTCGATTAACTCCGGCCGGACACACTTTCCTGGGTCATGCCCGGCCTCGGCTGATCGACACACCGCAACCCTACCTAGAGCTCAGCAGAGAGGTCCCCGCCGGTCTACATCCTAAGTGCTCAGGGTTCTTGGGCCCATCCCCCTTTGCACTCCGGGTCGTTGTGTCGCGGGTCAGAGTCCAAGCACCACCTCAGTCCTGGATGGCCTTGTCCCGACCGGCTCACAATGCTGAACTGGACGTCTGTCAGAGCTTTCGGCTGATACATACGGCGCCGAGGGCCCCATTAAACCATTATCCCGCGTGGTGGTAGTGCGTATAGGCCAGTGGCCAACTCAGATTAATACCCAAATCCGTTAGTGCATTATTAGGAGCTCGCGGTGACGATCAGTACTCCTGTCGCCCCGTCTCGAGGAAGTATAACAAGGGTCAGGCCCATCCCTCTCTAGGGTGGTCTCTGCCTGCCCGGCCGCGCCTCGTAATTATCTCGCGGGTACCCTCCAGGTCAACCCGACTTCCCAGGAGACTGTCAGGAACTCAGGTCCACCTCTACCGGGGTGGTAACGCCTGTCCCTTCAGCCCCGCAATAACAGAACAAGGGGCAACAGTTATAGGTAACCGTGTGTCCGTAACATCAAGAGAGAAATCTGAGGAATCACCCTCGATGGATTCCCACTCGATGTATCCGTCAAGGTGAACTCGGAGGAATCACCCTCGATGGTTCAGACTTGATGGGTTGCACGATAGAAGCATCATCGGAGGTGGAAGGAGAGGAATCACCCTCGGTACCCACCACCGACTAGCTGTACCACAGAGGCATATCAGGAGTGAGATAAGAGGTATCACCCTCGGCACTGGAGGATAACTCTGTGGAGTCGAACAACTTAGGGGGTGTGCAGTGATGTGTTGGTCTCAGCCCATCGATCACATCGACCGGGGCACTGATAACTAAGCGGGGCAACTAGAACAAGGAAGAGGGCCACAGATGGATTACCAACCAAACTATACTAAGTATCTCGGTTAGCGGGCAGGTATCAATACAGTTACAAAAAACAGGTTATGAAGCAGAATAGGATAAAACAGAAGAGTAGCAATTTCTAATGCAAGTAGGAGGGAGAAGGAGTAGGTGATATAGGCATGCGTCAAGGGGGGTTGCTTGCCTGGTTGCTCTACGGCAAAGGAGGGGTCGTCGACGGAGAAGCATGATGTCATAGTGACATCATAGTGACGTCAGTAGTTTGATGATGTCAGCATGATGTCATAGTGACGTCAGCAAGTCAACCGCAGCTGGCCAGGTGAAACCTGACCTGTGGGTCCCACTGGTCAGTGACTCAGGGCTGATTAGAGTTTAGTTTAAACTAACAGAAGTTAATTAGTGAGTGGGCCCGGCCTGTCAGTGACCTAACTAACTAACGGTATTAACTAAATTAACCGTAATAGTGATTAAGTTAGCGGGCCCACATGTCAGTGGCGGTAGATGCCACGTCAGCGCGTTGACCGCGGTCAACGTAGTCAACCGAGTCCAGGGGCCCACTGGCAGCGACTCTGGGCGGGCCCCACGCCTTGCCACGCTGGCAGCCGGCGCCGGAGCTGCTCCGGCGAGCTCCAGACGCGACGGCGAGCCACTGCCAGCGGCGGAAATCCGCTAGGGTGGGCCAAATCGCGCGGTTTTTGCTGCGTTCGAACGAGCGAGGAACGCCGCATCCAACGCCAGTGGTCACGCGAGCTGGGGTGGCCGGAGTCGTTGCCGGCGACAAGAACGGCGGAGACCCGAAGCACGGCGAGCTCGCAAACGGTGAGGCAGCGAGCAAAACGAGCGGCGCTGGGCTCGTACGGCGTCTACGCGAGGTCATGAACTCGGTGAGGGGCTCGGCAGGCCATGACAGGGGCTAACGCGACGGCGGCGAGCTCATCGGCGGAGCTGGGCTCGGCCATGGCGGAACCGGCTGCTCCGGGCGTGGAGAAGAGCAAAAACGAGAGGGGAGAAGAGGAGAGGCTCACCGAGCGGCTACGAAAAGCCCGTGGAAGCTTAGTAGCGCAGGGGAGGCGACGAGCGGAGCGGTGGAGCTCCGGTGATCCGCAGCGGACGCCGGCTCGATCCGGGTAATGCGGCGGTCCGGCTCGAACGCGTGGTCGGGGAAGAAGTGGAGGACGTCGGCGGTGCTGCTGAACCGGTCAGAGAGGCGAGGGAGGCACGGTGGCCGCCGTGGTGGAGCCGCGCGGCGGCGGCGCTCGGGACAGAGGAGAAGGGGGCGAGCGCGCGCGAGGGAGAGGGAGGAAGAGAAGTGGCGAGGCGCCCAGGGGAGACGAACGAGGGCGCCCTTATCCCCTCAGGCTACCTGCCCCGGCGCCGTGGCAGCCAACGGCGGAGCTCGAGCTCCTGACCATGGCGACGCCGACAGTGGGGTGGGAGCAGGTGAGAGAAGAAGGAGATGGGCTGGGCCGGCGCTGGGCCGCAGGTGAGCGCCAGGTAAGCTTTTCCTTTATCTATTTTTCTCTTTTATTTAATAAATAGAGAGGGAAAAGAAAACATTTGGGCATCCAAATGACCTAGGAAAAATATGGGACTTGGCCCATTAAATCCAGTGCATTTTTAGACACCGCCACAAAAAGTTTAGGCAATTCTTGAATCCATTTGAATTTTGCATAATTGAAAATGGATTAAAGTGGTTGATAAAGTCATTGTTTCTGGATGCTAGGCTCAATTTGGGAACTATAATAATGTTGATTTTATTTTTAAAATAGCCTTGGGAATATTTGCAATATTATGAACATTTTTGTTCTACTATTTGGACAAGTTTTAATCTTGACTTTATTTTAAATTTGAATTTAAAGTTGGATTATTTTCTAAAAGCGATATACTTAGGATGATCATGATGACATGGCTAATTAATTAGCAAAATGGCAGGGTTAGGATCTGGGGATGTTACATGTATGAAACACGAGATAATAAAATCTCGAGCCCCATACTGAACTTTGTCATACGCATGACCCCCGTGCAGATCATATCTGCATTGCCCTTTCGTCTGCAAAATTTCATCTTTCTTTTAACTGTGGTGGAATTCATTGAACTGTTAGCACTTCATTGATCAATCAGGATCACGGATTGCCACAACTTTGAAACTCCACCATGTCGTTATCAAGCTCAGAAATACGCAAATTTCAGGGAAGCAACAAGAACATCGGGTAAGAGATTTCATCTGCTACCCGCACAAATAATTTTCAGTAATAGAACTCATCTACTACAAATTATATTGTGCAACACCCATACATCTCTATGTATTCTAGATCGTAACCTACAACTACGCATAGCACGGCTCATGATGCCACTGTAGGGGAACGCAGCAGAAAACAAAAAAATTCGGAACTGCGAGCACGCCCAGGATCACTATGGAGATGCATACAGGGTTTGATCTGATCGTTACCGACTCGTAGCGCAGCGGAAGTAGAGTCGATGTAGATCATTGGTGCAGATCCCCGCAGCTAGGATTTACAACCTCCCAACTGCGAGGATGTACTCCCTCGTCAGCCCCTCGGACAGTCCCTCAGACACCCTTCGGGAGGCGGTCGGACAGTCCCCCGGACGGTGTCACGGACAGCCCTTCGGGAGGCACTCACAGAATCTCGGACGGTCACTCGGACAGCCCTTCGGGAGGCACTCTCGAACAGCCCCTCGGGCAAAAAGATCGAACCTACGACCTCTCTACGGGGTTGCACACATACGGTGTCATCTATCCGGCAGGGCTTCGCCGTCCAGAACTAGTTCCCACCGGAACCCAGACAGCCTTTCGGCTCTACGAAACTATGAGAAGGCCAGATCATGCATGGCATTTGTATGTGAGAAAGAGTGAGTGTGGAGAGTGCCTCTCCACCTCTATTTATAGGAAAACCCAAGGGGTTGGGTGGCTCTCATCCATCCATGTCATCCCCAAGATATTTTGGGATAAAGCCCAAAAAGGTGGCTTTCCATAAAGTAACCATAAAGTGCTTTTCACTATTCATGGAAACATTTTTCCGCGACCGTTAAATCCGAAAATATTTGTGTAGGTCTTAGAACATTTCCAGTACCCACCAAAATAATTTTTGACGCATTCCGAGACAATTCTGGATTAGTGATTTTCATCTGCGAAAAGCAACCAAAGCGGTTCCGGCAGCTCCGGAACATTTCCGGTTTTTTCTCCGGAAAAATCCCAGAAGTTCCCAAACAATTCTGGCACCCTCCAAGAATTTCCAGGCATGTGCCGAAACCATTTTGACTTAATGGTATACTCCGAAACAACTTTTCGGTTTTACCGAAACTCTTCCGGTGTTCTCTCTCCGGAACTTTTCCGCTGTCTCCGAAACTTTTCCGGTGACTTTCTCTCAGACTCCCTGTCTAGTATTCAGCGGATAGATGACCCTTAAGCGTGTGACCCTATAGCTTTGGTGAAGTATAGACACGACCGGAACTCTTTTCGATCAATGATCAACATCGGAGCCGTGGACACCATATTGACCCCTATACCCACACGAATAAATATTCGAGTGAACCTCCAATTGTCGTGTGCTATTCCTGTTGCTTCATGATATGTTACAAACACCCGAGGTGAGATTTATCAGCATCCCCGTGGATCAACAACTTGTCTACTATGCCAGTTACCGGTTTTGTTCTCTTTTCTCGTTTCCGTGTTTCGGCATCCCTATGATCAAATCACATTGTGTCTCGCCAGACGATGGTGGATACCATAACACCGAGAGGGCCCAGAGATATCTCTCCATCGTCGAAGGAGCAAATCCCAATCTTGAGCTATCAAGTTACTTGACATACTTTCCCATGAACCCGTAAGCCGCCATAATAGCCACCCAGTTACGGATGACGTTTAACAAACCCCAAAGTTCATGAATCAAGCATGAAAAAACTCGATACTCTCATGGTCTAAGGAATTATGCAAACGTAAACTTTCTCTGTGTTATTAACCATTAACTTGTGATGAATGTATCTCATAGCATAACATCAATATGGGTCAATTCAACACAAGTGTTCTTCTAACAATGTGCCCTCAAAGTTGCCAGCATAGTCATGCCCATGATCAGGAAAACAGAACCATCATGCAACACTTGAGCTAGTCTTAGAGGCCAGACTAGGAATACATTTTACTGTTTATTATTCCACACGTGCATATGAGTCTTCCTCCGAGCCTCGTGGTTATTGTAGACTCGAGAACCATAGCAGTTATAGCACGGAATATAAACTTAATTACGAACATGGGGATAAATAATAACATTTATTATTGCCTCTAGGGCATATCTCCTACACTCCATTCATCTAGAGAGCTAATATCAAATAACCTCTTTTCACCGGCAAGTTTAAAATTATAGTTAAGTTCCTTAATTGCCCAATAAGCTTTATGTTCCATTTCAAGAGGTAAATGACATGCTTTTCCATAAACCATTTTATACGGAGACATACCCATAGGATTTTTATATGCAGTTCTGTAAGCCCATAATGCATCATCAAGTTTCTTAGACCAATTCTTTCTGGGTCTATTAACGGTCTTTTGCAAAATCAATTTTATTTCTCTATTAGTTAATTCAACTTGACCACTAGATTGAGGATGATAAGGAGATGCAATTCTATGGTTAACATCATATTTAGCAAGCAACTTACGGAAAGCACCATGAATAAAATGTGAACCACCAGCAGTCATTAAATATCTAGGTACTCCAAACCTTGGGAAAATAACTTCTTTAAGCATTTTAATGGAAGTGTTATGATCAGCACTACTAGTTGGAATAGCTTCTACCCACTTAGTAACGTAATCAGCGGCAACTAAAATATGAGTATACCCATTGGATTTAGGAAAAGGTCCCATATAATCGAAACCCCAAACATCAAATGGTTCAATAACAAGTGAATAATTCATAGGCATTTCCTGGCATCTACCAACATTACCAATTCTTTGACATTCATCACAAGAAAGGACAAACTTACGTGCATCCTTGAAAAGAGTAGGCCAATAAAAACCAGATTGCAATACCTTATGTGCAGTTCGGTCTCCCGCATGGTGTCCTCCATATGCCTCGGAGTGGCACTTACGTAGGATTTGTTCCTGTTCATGCTCAGGTACACAACGTCTAATAATACCATCTACTCCTTCTTTATATAAGTGTGGGTCATCCCAAAAGTAATGTCTTAAATCAAAGAAGAACTTTTTCTTTTGTTGGTATGTAAAGCTTGGTGGTATGTATTTAGCAATAATGTAATTAGCATAGTCTGCATACCAAGGAGTATTACAAGAAGCATTTATCACAGCTAATTGTTCATCAGGAAAATCATCATTAATAGGAAGTGGGTCATCAAGAACATTTTCCATTCTAGACAAATTATCAGCTATGGGATTCTCAGCTCCCTTTCTATCAACAATATGCAAGTTAAATTCTTGTAGCAAAAGAACCCACCTAATAAGTCTAGATTTAGCATCTTTCTTTTCCATAATATATTTAATAGCAGCATGATCAGTGTGAACAATGTAAGATCTGAATTTATCACATGCAAACACAACTGCTAAAAAATATTTCTTAGTAGTAGCATAATTTCTTTGAGCACTGTCTAGAGTTTTACTAGCATAATGAATAACATTCAATTTCTTATCAACTCTTTGTCCTAGAATAGCACCAACAGCATAGTCACTAGCATCACACATAGTTTCAAGGGGTAGGTTCCAATCAGGTGGTTGAACAATAGGTGCAGAAATTAAGGCTTTCTTAAGTATTTCAAAGGCTTCTACACAATCATCATCAAAAACAAATGGAACATCTTTTTGCAAGAGATTGGAAGAGGTCTAGAAATTTTAGAGAAGTCTTTTATAAACCTTCTATAGAAACCAGCATAACCGAGCAAACTTCTTATACCTTTGATATCTGTAGGACATGACATTTTCTCAATAGCATCAACTTTAGCTTTATCAACTTCAATACCTCTTTCAGAAATTTTATGCCCAAGGACTATACCTTCATTCACCATAAAGTGGCACTTCTCCCAATTCAAGACAAGATTAGTTTCTTCACATCTCTGCAAAACTCGATCAAGGTTGCTTAAGCAATCATCAAAAGAAGTTTTGTAAACGGAGAAATCATCCATGAAAACCTCAACAATCTTTTCACAAAAGTCAAAGAATATAGCAGCCATACATGTTTGAAAGGTAGCATGTGCATTACATAAACCAAAAGGCATACGACGATAAGCATAAGTTCCAAAAGAACAAGTAAAGGTGGTTTTCTCTTGATCTTCAGGTGACACAGGTATTTGAGAAAAACCAGAATAACCATCTAGGAAACAAAAGTGTGTATGCTTAGACAATCTTTCTAACATTTGATCAATAAAAGGCAAGGGGTAATGATCTTTCCTAGTAGCTTTATTTAATTTCCTGAAATCAATTACCATCCTATAACCAGTTACAATTCTTTGTGGGATAAGTTCATTTTTATCATTAGAAACAACGGTAATACCTCTTTTCTTAGTAACACAATGAACAGGACTTACCCATCTACTATCAGCTTTGGGATAAATTATACTTGCTTCCAGAAGCTTTAATATTTCAGTTCTTACCACATCCTTCATTCTAGGATTCAGCCTTCTTTGATGATCAACAACGGGTTTAGCATCTGGTTCCATATGAATTTTATGCTGACATAAAGTGGGACTAATGCCCTTAAGATCATCAAGAGTATATCCAATAGCGGCACGGTGCTTCTTCAGAGTTTTAAGTAATCTCTTTTCTTCATGCTCTGGAAGGTTAGCACTAATAATAACAGGATATATCTTCTTTTCATCAAGATAAGCATATTTAAGAGTATCAGGTAACTGCTTTAAATCAAACACAGGATCACCTTTGGGTGGAGGTGGATCTCCCAAGGTTTCAACAGGCAAATTATGTTTTAGGATAGGTGCTTGTTTAAAGAATAATTCATCTATTTCATTTCTTTCATTCATATTCAAGTCATTCTCATGCTCAAGCAAATATTGTTCTAAAGGATCAGTAGGAGGCACAGCAATAGAAGCAAGACCAATAATTTCATCTTTATTGGGTAATTCTTTATCATGAGGTTGTCTACGAAACTTAGAGAAATTAAACTCATGAGACATCTCACCAAAATTAACACTAACAATTTCTTTAGTGCAATCAATCTTAGCATTAACAGTATTCAAGAAAGGTCTACCAAATATAATGGGACAAAAATCATCTTGTGGCGATCCAAGAACAAGAAAATCAGTAGGGTATTTGATCTTAACACACAAGACTTCAACATCTCTAACAATCCCAAGTGGTGAAAGAGTATCTCTGTTTGCAAGCTTAATAGTAACATCAATATCTTCAATCTCAACAGGTGCAATATCATTCATAACTTCTTGATAGAGAGTAAACGGAATAGCACTCAGACTAGCACCAATATCACATAAACCATGATAGCAATGATCTCAGATTTTAACAGAAATAACAGGCATGCCAACTACAGGTTTGTTTTTATCTTTAGGGTCTGGCTTAGCAATTCTAGTTGCTTCATCACAGAAATATATGACATGTCCATCAATATTATCAACCAAAAGATCTTTAACCATTGCAACACTAGGTTCAACTTTAATTTGTTCAGAAGGTCTAGGTGCTCTAATATTACTCTTGTTAACCACAGTTGAAGCTTAGCATGTTCCTTAATCCTAACAGGGAAAGGAGGTTTCTCAATATAAGTAGTAGGCACAACTGGATCAACATGGTAAACAATTGTTATTCAATTCAATAGGTGGATGATATTTAAACCATTTCTCCTTAGGGAGATCAACATGAGCAGCGAAAGATTCACAAAAGGTTGCTACTATCTCAAAGTCAAGTCCATATTTAGTACTAAACTTACGAAAAGCATCTGTTTCCATAAAAGATTTAACACAATCAAACTCAAGATTTATACCTGACTCATTACCTTTGTCGATTTCCCAATCTTCATAATTGCGTTTAATTCTTTCAAGAAGATCCCATCTAGATTCAGTAGTTCTCTTCATAAAGGAACCAGCAGAAGAAGTATCGAGCATGGATTGATCATTATGAGAAAGCCGAGCATAAAAGTTTTGAAGAATTATTTCTCTTGAGAGCTCATGATTGGAGCATGTGTGCAACATATACTTAAGCCTCCGCCAAGCTTGAGAGATACTTTCTCCTTCACGAGGCCAAACATTATATATATATAATTCCGATCATGATGAACCAAATGCATAGGATAAAATTTCTAGTGGAATTCCAGCTTCAACCGGTTCCAGTCCCATGTTTCAGTATCATCACATAGCCTATACCATGTCAATGCCTTTCCCTCCAAAGATAAAGGGAATACTTTCTTCTTAACTCCATCTCCGGATAAACCTGCAAGCTTAAACAATCCACAACTTTCATCCACATAGATCAAGTGCATATCGGGATGTACCGTTCCATCTCCTGCATAAGGATTAGCTAGCAGTTTCTCTATCATACCCGAAGGAATTTCATAGTAAATATTTTTAGTAGGTTCAATAGGTTGAGGAGAAGATACCCCGAACAAGCCCATCAAAGAATTACTTTCCATAGTGACAAGTGACAATAAATTTCAGCACGTAAGATAAAAGTTTCCTTACCAAATTCCACTCACCAAAGGCGCTTCACTCCCCGGCAATGGCGCCAGAAAAGAGTCTTGATGACCCACAAGTATAGGGGATCAATCTTAGTCCTATCGATAAGTAAGAGTGTCGAACCCAACGAGGAGCAGAAGGAAACGACAAGCGGTTTTCAGCAAGGTATTCTCTGCAATTACTGAAAGTAGCGGTAACAGATAGTTTTGATAGCAAGATAATTTGTAGCAAGTAACAAGTAGTAACGTTAACAATAAGTGCAGCAAGGTGCCCCAATCCTTTTTATAGCAAAGGACAAGCCGGAACGAACTCGTATAATAAGCAAAGCATTCTCGAGGACACATGGGAATTTCATCTAGTCACTTTCATCATGTTTGTTTGATTCGCGTTCGCTACTTTGATAATTTGATATGTGGGTGGACCAGTGCTTGGGTGCTGTTCTTACTTGAACAAGCCTCCCACTTATGATTACCCTCTCTCGCAAGCATCCGCAACTACGAAAGAAGAATTAAGATAACTCTAACCATAGCATGAAACATATGGATCCAAATCAGCCCCTTACGGAATAGCGCATAAACTAGGGTTTAAGCTTCTGTCACTCTAGTAACCCATCATCTAATTACTACTCCACAATGCCTTCCCTTAGTCCCAAAGATGGTGAAGTGTCATGTAGTCGACGTTCACACGACACCACTAAAGGAAGCAACAACATACATATCATCAAAATATGGAACGAATACCAAATTCACATGATTACTTTTGACAAGACTTCTCCCATGTCCTCAAGAACAAAAGTAACTACTCACAAATCATATTCATGATCAATATCAGAGGGGTATTGAATAGCATTAAGGATCTGAAGATATAATCTTCCACCAAATAAACCAACTAGCATCAACTACAAGATGTAATCAACACTACTAGCAACCCACAGGTACCAATCTGAGGTTTTGAGACAAGGATTCAATACAAGAGATGAACTAGGGTTTGAGATGAGATGGTGCTAGTGAAGATGTTGATGAAGATTGGTCCTCCCACGATGAGAGGATCGTTGGTGATGTCGATGGCTTCGATTTCCCCCACCTGAAGGGAAGTATCCCCTGCGGAATCGCTCCGCCGGAGAGCAAAATAGCTCCTGCTCAGGTTCCGCCTCGAGACGGAGGCAATTCATCCCGAAAGTCTTCTCATTATTTTTTCTATGGCAAATGACCTTATATAGCAGAAGGAGGGGGCCAGAAGCCAGCTGTGGGCCCCACAAGGCATCAGGGCGCGCCTAGGGGGGTCGCGCCCTATTGCCTTGTGGGCAACTGGTGGGTCCCCTCTGGTATTTCTTTTCTCCAGTATTTTTTATATATTCAATAAAAAATCTCTGTAAAATTTCAGGTCAATTGGAGCTCTGTAGAATAGGTATCTCTGATGTGGCTATTTCAAGTCCAGAATTCCAGCTGCCGGCGTTCTCCCTCTTCATGTAAATCTTGCAAATTAAGAGAGAAAAGGCAAAAGAATTGTACCATAAAGTGAAATAATGATTAAAAACATAATAAATAACAGTACGAAATCATGATGCAAATTGGACGTATCAGGGCAGTGAAATGTTTTCAAGTGGCACTTTTGATTTATCCACATAATGGTTGAATTGCTTGTTTCTATGAACTAAGTTGGCCAATAATGAGAAGGATGTCAGTCTTTTCATCATATTGTAGATTGCTTAGATCTCGATAGGCCAAATATAATCGCATGAATTATACAGTAAAAGCCAGTGTGGTGTGTATTGCTACAACTAGTCTCACAACCTGTCCTCATATAATATAACAAGTTCGCACCATCTTATATGATTAACCATTCGACTTACCAAAATGCAGAGTGGGAAGGAAGGAGTATTGGGACTGCATATCCAAGTAAGTGATGTCATGGACTCCTTCGTAGAACCTCGTAAGCGAAAAAGAAGTTGCAGTGTGCCTGTACAAAGAGCTAGCGTAGGTTCAGTTATCTGCTTCTCGGAATTTTAGTTAGCCACTAATTAAAAAATTGTTCAATTACCTTGCTTGCCTTAATTTAGTTTGCTACTGATTACATAATGCCATAGCCTATTAATCCTATTATAGACTGCACATATCTATGTGTTTGTTACTTACTGTTATAGAACTACATGTGCCTGAACTTCAATAGCAACTTAAGCACGTAGATAGCTGGTCATATCTAGTTCTAGGGTGCAACAAAATTCATGTGTAATTTACCTTCTGATACCCTGTTTGTTTATCTTGTTTGTTGTTATGACTTCTAGCACTAGTAATGTTTGCATGTTCATGGAGAGACAACTGTCAGGTTTATATGAGAGACACCGTCTTTTTAACTTATATATGTGTGTTAGAATCATTTTGCTTACATGAATGAAATTTAGAGATGTATGTGTTGCTGGTAAACTCTACCAACTTGTTGCTTTAATACGTTGCCAAAAACTTGTTAGTTTTACTAGTTCATGTGTAATTAAATACGTTGCCAAAACTGGTTAGTTTTACTAGTTTGATGTTAGTTTCTTATGGCTCTTGCAACACTTTATTTATGCTTGCTAACTATCAAGTTTTCAGGATCCAATTGAAACTCCGATGGCACAACAGGTATGTTCTGAAAAACTTCCTTGTTTAACTGGTTTGCCGCTGTAACTTGTTGCTCTAATCATGTTACCAACTTCAACTTCTCAGGATCCAATTGGAACTCCAATTGCATAGCAGGTACATTTTGGAAAACTTATTTGTGTAACAGGTTTGCTGTTGTAACTTCTTGCTCTAATCAAGTTACTGACTACTCAACTTTTCAGGATCCAAGAGAAACTCCAATGGCACAATAGGTTGTTTGTTTAACTGCTTTGCTGCTGCAACCGGTTGCTCTAATGATGTTAATAACCTATACTTTTCCGCATCCAATCGCAACTCTTTAAATCCTTGTTTGTTTAACTGGGTTGCTGTTCTAACTCCTAGTTGAGATGTTCTGCTAACTTCAACTTTTCCGAATCCAATCGGAACTGTAATGGCTAAACAGGTTAGCCCAAGATCAAAGAGCGAGGTCCCCATGGACGTTGAATCATCCCAGAGCAGTGGCACCGGCCCAATCATGCATCATGAATTGCCAACTGCTGATGCTCTAGAGGCTAAACTATTGGTAGAAAGAGAGTCTGCTTCTGCACTTAGAGATGAAGTTGACATGTTGAGGAAGCAAACAGCACAATCAGAAGCAGTACTCACAAAAACCATTAAATATTTGGTGGATTTCACAACGAAGCAAGCTGAGACTGACCGCATTGTTAAGGTCCTGGAGGAAAAAAGGAAATTAAAATCCCACTTGGTAAATCATAGGTGAAATGTTTTTTCCATCGTTGAATTACCTTTGTGTTGTTTGTTCATGTAATAGATTGGAACCATTTGTTTTAGAGATCATGTAATAATTGTTTTTTGGTCTGTAATTTTTTTTTTGAGCACGAGTCTGTAATAATTGATAAGAACATGAGACATTTCATTTTTTTGTTGAGGCAAAGACATTTCATTTTGTTTGCTATGACAGGCCTATAAAATATGCTAATCAGGCTGATTGTGCATTCAGCAAAAATAGTAGTATAGATGGGCCTTAAGTGGCACGCATCTGAAAGGGCCAAGATGTTGTACTAGCTTTGGTATAAAAAAGATGCTCTTCTAGCCAAAAACGGTACAACGGCCTGGCTTATGTATGTTAGTTCATATTATTGATCCATATACTCTATATGTGGTCATATGTCTGTTAGTTTTCTATATTATTGGTTGGTTGGCTCAATATTTTGAATTTTGAGACATCGCTTGGCTTCTGAAATTCATATCTAAATGGGAGTACACTATATGTTGCTTGTGTCATACATGTTACAATTGAGTTGAACATAAAGTTGTTTCAAATATTCATATTCACCTTAAACTGGATTAAACCTTCTAAATTTGAGTATCATAGCATTTGTAAATCATATTCATATATAAAGGTGGAATACATCTTTGTTGTGCTTTTGAAGATATATAAAAAACATAGAATGATTTATAAAGATTCGTAATCGAATACAAAATGGGTTCGAATTTAGTTGCCAGGGTAAACGTGAATGCTTATTCTCCCAAGATTCGAAAGAAGCGGCAAAACACCCACTCCCACGTCGGATGCCCGAAACCAGTGTTTGGGAGATGGAAATTACTGTCTACCCCTGACACGCACAGCCTATCGGCCCGATTTCCACTGCTCTAAATAGGGGTAGGTTTGTAACTTCACTCAGACGTGACACGACCGCCTCTCACCCCATTCAGACACGGTGGGCGCCAAACATGGGCGGCAAAACACATTTGTCGGAGTCTAGGATCTGCGTCCAAGAAACTTCTCCAAGAACTTAGGATTCAAACTCTGGGGGACTTTGCTTGGCTACCTACGACATGACGACAACTACGGCGGGAATGCGACGGGCTCGCTGGCTCTCACCGGACATGAAGGGGACGCGCGAGCTATCCAGGTTCGGGCCACCGTGCAGTGTAATACCCTACTCCTGCTTGTGTTGGATTGCTCTGTGGTGGAGAGCTTGTGCTCGAGGTACAAGAGGTGTGGGGGAGAATGGGTCAATCCCCTTACATGGAAGAGGTCCTGCCCCTTTTGTAGTGCCTTGGTCCTCTTCCCGGAAAATATGAGCAGGAAAGGGTTGCCATAGGGCGGAAATTCAAAAGGAGGACAAGAGCGCAGGCTTATCCTAACTAAAGGCGGTCTCCTCCTGCTAAAGCAGCTCCTTGTGACGCGCTGGTGGGCTTGGCGATGACCTCCGCCCTGGCGCGCTGATCCGTCCTGACCTTCTATCACCAAAGAGGAAAGCCTTTGGGACTTGCTTTGGGGAAGGCAGACGCCGCTGCTCCCTTATCACCAGAATGGAAGCTGGGCTTGGTCGCGCCCCGCTGTCCTTATCCTAACAGCGGGACGTCACCCATGTGCTGGGTGCGGAGGACTGCGGCTGGCACCGTACGACTTGCTTCATGAGAAGGCCTCGCGAGGGGAGCCTCGCGAGGGAACCTGGTGCTCGGCGGCCTCGGCAGGGCCAAGCCTGGCGGGGAGGGGCCTCGCGAGGCTCGCCCCTCAGGGGCGGCTTCCTCCGGAGCGGCTGAGGCAAGGCCACTCTCGCGGGCCGGCCCAAGCGTCCTCCTCCGGGCCAGAGATAGACGGGCCGTGGTACCTTGGTTCCCACTGGGCCGACAGTAGCCCCTGGGCCTTCGGCACGCGCGTTCCCTCCGTTAGGGACAAAACGGCGCGGGGCCCATCAAGCTGCCGGGCCCAGAGGTGACGCGTGGCGGCTTCTGCGGGGTGGGTCACCCCCACTCCCCATGACGCCTCGGTAACCGCCATCTTGGCGATAAAGCCTGCCCGCGCGGGGCGCAGGCACGTCATTGCTCCTCGTCCCCATCTTGCCCTTCGTCTCGCGCAAGCAGCTTCTCCGTTGCTCCTCCCCCAACTTCCAATCCCTCCGTCGCCATGGCCCCTGGTAGGAAAGGGAAGAAGAAAACCACCAAGCCGGGGTCGTCGGTCCCGCCGGGGCCGGGGCCCGCGCTGCTGAAATCTGTGATCCTCAACGAGGAGGGCCTAAACAAGGTGCAGCCGATGACGGCCAGTGCACAATGGGAACAGGGCGACGAAGATCTGACCGGCGTCGCACCCCGCGGCGCAGCGAGGGGGTACGACCTTCCCATTCTTCCTCCACTCCGTCTTCACCGGGCTGGTGCCTCCCTTCTCCGACTTCTTCAACGCCGTGCTCAGCCACTACCAGGTTCATGCGCTGCACCTGCATCTGAGCTCGGTCCTTCTTCTCTCCGTCTTCGCCTACCTCTGCGAGGCCTTTCTGGGGGTGCTGCCATCCGTGGCCTTCCTCTGGAAAATTTTCCACCTCCAACTGACCGAGGCGGACCAGCGCTCGGGCTGCGCGTCATTCCAGATGGTCGCGGGCATGCGCACGCACATCATCGACATGCGGCTCCCCAAGGAGGTGGAAGGCTTCAGGGAGCGCTGGGTCTACATGGACGCGCGCCAGTACAACCCCCTACTCAAAATCCCGGAGGCACCAGCGATGCCGAGCTCCGGGTGGTGGCCCGCCGAGCTGACCGAGGCCGCGTTGGGGCCAGTCATGGCGAGGATGCGAGTGCTCCATGCCGGCGGGCTCACCGCGGGCATGGTCGTCAAGGAGTTCGTGCGCAAGCGCATTGCCCCCCTCCAGAGGCGCCTTCGCCCGGTATGGACCCAATCAGGCCTGGGGGACCCCTTGAGGCTGAGCCCCGATCGCCTTGCCCCGGAGGTGGTGGAGGGGCTGGTGAATGTTCTCCTTGCTGCGGCGACGCCATTCCCACCACCAAGCGCGGCTCCAATTTATTCTTCGGAAACCGGGAGACAATCCGGTCCCAACATGCCACTGTTTGATCAGTGGGGGCTTGTGCCCCCGGGTCATGTGGGACCCCGAGACAATCCGGTCCAGGTGCTGCCGCTTCCCGAAGGCGAAGGCGACACCGAGGCGGCAGCCGCGACGGACGCCTGGAGCGAGGTGGCGGCCTCCAAGCTGACTCGCCACCTGTCGACGGCAGGAACCGGCAGCGGCGGCAGCAGTGACGCTGGGGGGCCCCGAGACGAGCCCCAGCGGTCTGCGCCCCCGATGGAGGAAGCCCTTGGCGCGGAGAACCCCGCGGCTGGCGGGGCGATCCGCCCCCCGAGGCCTCGGGAGGGGGCCTAGACGGGCCCCATGGCAGGGCCTCAGGAGGGGTCCCCAAAGAGTCTCGAGGGGGCGGAAGCGGCAACCGCCCTGGAGGGAAGCTAAGGAAGCGGCGATGGGTCCCCAGAGACGAGTAAGTCCCCCTGCCTCGCGCGTTCCTTACGCCCACCGCCTCATCTTGCACGGCTTGGCTTGATCCCTAGTTATGCAGTAGGGGCTCCCTGCCGAAGAAGAAGAAGGAGGGTGGCCAAGACGAGGATGCCAGAGAGCCCGTCGGGGCTCAACGGGAGTTGGGGGCGGTTGGCGCACCGGCGCCCCCAACGATCCCCGCGAAGCGTGACGGAGTGGTGGAGGAGGGGCCTGCGGGATCTGCCCAGCCTCCCGAGGAGGCCTTCCCTCCTGCTGGAGAAAGGGTGCCTCCGGAAGGGGCCCGCCCCCAGGGGGAGGCAGGCGCCGACGCGGTGGCCACCGCAAACCTCGAGCGATCACCAGGGCGCCATGAGCCGAAGGCGGCCGCGCCCAGTCCTACCCGCGCGGCCGAGCGGCCGGCAGGGGTAGAGGCCGAGGCAGAGGTCGAGGAGGATCCAGGCCGCCTGGAGGGGAATGAGGCCCCCTCAGACGGAGGCCTGGGCGGACCCGATGACGTAACAGCCCCCGAGCCCCCAGAGCCACGGGGGGCGGAGGCGGAAGGGCCGGACGCGCCCAGGACCCTGGCCCTGGTAAGCCGCAGCATCCTATCATGGATCGGGACTCTCCGCCACGCCCGATCGGCCCTCAGCTCCCTTGAGGCCGAGCTCGTGGCTGAGGAGGAGAACCTCCGCCTGGAGCATGGGCGCGTCGCGGGCTGCGAGGCCCGGCTAGCCTCCCGCGAGGAGGCGGTTACCCGGCGCGAGAGCATGGTGGCGGTCCTGGAGACGGACATGGAGATCCGGGAGCGCGAACTCCTATGAACCACCATCGAGCAGGAGAGGGAGCGAGAGCGCTTGGAGCATTTGGACCGTATCGTGGCGGCCAGCGAGGCTACCTACCAAGAACGCCTCGCGAAAGTCAACACCACGCTTGAAGGAAGAGCTGTGAGGTACAGGGCCGAGATCGACAAGCGGGGCCAGGAGGAGGTCGCGCGGAAGGCGAAGGCCCTAGCGGACACTTACTCCAACAACCTGAAGAAGCAGGAGGACCACTTCATGAAGAGGTACGGCGAACTCGACGCCGAAATTGCCAAACTCAAGCGGCAGCTCGCGGCGTTGGAAGCCGAGAGGCGGAGCGCGGCGGAGCTCCACGCCATGACTCGCCGTGAGCTGGAAGACCTCCAGCCTCAGGTGGGCGAGGTTAGCGACGAGGCACAGCGGGCCCGCGACAAGGCCACCCGAGGGCGCGGGGAGCAGCTCCAGCACTCCAAGATGTTTCGTGAGCTCATAGGGTGCGCTCGCAGCGCCGTGGCTGCTTTCTCGGTCGAGAGGGTGGAGGATCCCCTGGAGACCGACGGCGCCAGCTACCTAGCCTTCTTCACAAGGCTCATGGAGCGGCTGGAGGCGAGCTCTGCCCGGTGGGACGAGATCCGCGACGCTGAGTGCCGCGACCTCCTGCACCAGGCGTCGACCCGCGTCTTCAGCAACCTGCTACGCGTTGATGGCAGCTTCAACTTCGACCAGGTGCTGTGTCCGGTTCCCGAGGAGCTCCAAGGCAAGCTTGCGAGGGCGGTGGAGGACCATGTGGCGAGCTTGCTGGAGCGCTTCGCGCCCGTCGGGGAAGGGTCCGGCGACGACGGCAATCCAGTAGTCGATGACGCCGACGGTGGCTCCGCTGCCTGAGGCCCTGCACTTACCTTCATGTAACAGAGTGGATGCAGCCCCGAGGGGGCGTGAAGACATTTGTACAACACTTTTTCTTGTTAAGTACTTAATGATCCGCGTGTTTTCGTTTTCCTCCCGAGGCCATTATTTCCCCTTTACATTGCCTTTGTGCCCTGTGTCGCTGGGACCCAGCCCCCGAGGCAGGCTACACCATCGCTGGGATGCCCAGAGCGTGTGCTCGGCAAGGCCAGAGGGTGTAGGGCTCTTAGGGCTAGTAGGAGTCCCTGAGGCGCGATGCTCAGGGTCCCCCCTTGACGCGCAGGCGGCTCGTGCCAAGGAAATCAGGATGCCGCGAGAGAGAAACGAGAGGGAAGAAGACCCGAGGGGTGCTTTAGACTTAGCTCCTTTGAGGCGTGCGGCTTGGGGCGAGTCCTTCGCAAGGCACGGCTCGTGAGGCATAGTCCCTCGTGAGGCCCTCCGTCTGTAGGACCCGCCGCGAGGCCTCCCGAGGGGGGGGCTCCTGAGGCCTTCATACCCTGCACCAGGAAAACTGCCAAGTTTTTGCAAATAGTGCAGCAGGGCGCGCTCACGAAGTTGCCTGTGGGTGTTACGCGAGGAGACAAGAGCACCAAGGACCTGGTGAGGTGACGTGCACGGGAGCAGGCCCGCGAGCCAGAGCTCAGTTGCTTGGGTTTTTCAGTGCTGCTGGGACTGACCCGAGCACAGACACCGTACCCAGCCCCCGCTCGCGTGACAGGCACGGGCGAGTCCATGAGCGCGCGCCCTGCAGCGGCAAGCACACAGGGTTTTGAATGAAATAAGCTTTACTGATGCATGAAGCAAGTTCATTACATAACAGAAAGATACATGCTGCCGTGTACAACATGGGTTAGCTTGACGATGTGACGGCCGAGGGCCCCTCAAGTAGGCCGCCAGCGCGGAGCATGGGGCATCCACCAGCGCTGAGCATGGGGCTTCCATGAGAGTGCGAAGGAGCTCTCACGTGCCGAAGGCAGCGTGGGTAGAGAGAGCCCCGGAGCGTGTACAACTTCATGTCGCTCGTATCCGTGGAGCACGGATAGAACTTACGGTGATGGCGGGCATTCCATGTGTTTGGTACCGGAACACCCACCTCCGTCATGAGTGGGGCCGCGGTGGGCCGGTGGGCGAGTGTTAACCACCTCCATAGTCCTTGCGATGTGGGGCTCCAGGCTCATGCGCATCAGCCTCGCGAAGGTGGCTGTGGCACCCTCCAAGCCGAACGGCATACGCATGAGCCAGGGCAAGCCTGCGGCGATGCTCGGTGGAGGGAAGGGGCCTGCGGGGCAAGCCTGGTTGAGGGCGATGAAGTCGACGCACATGCGCACGCTATCGCGCGGCCTGGCGACGAGGGTGTGGCTGGCGATCCTCCTGGGGGGGGCTTCACGGGCGATTCCAGCATCCTGGGGCTTGTTGACCTCTTGGGTGACGACTTCCTGCTTCTTGCGTGCTTGACGATATTCCTCACGCTTGACGGGCCACACGCTCCGGCACGCGGCTGAGTGGTGCTCGATCACCTCCCTCAGCAGGCTGGGCGCGCCTGATGCTGTCCAAGCCAACGCATCAGGGCACGCCCGGAGGAAGGTGACGAGCGCGCCTTCCTATTTGGGGGAGGGCCCGCCGCCAGCGGCGAGGGAGGGGCCTGCTTCGCCCCCATCCAGCGACGCCTTCTTGGACTCAACCCGCTCCTGAGGGAGCAGGGGCTTCTTCTTCACGGGCGCTTCCTCGGCAGGCCCAGGTGCGTCCTCATCGGCCGGGTACGCGACGGAGGCAGTCTTGTAGGCGTGCTCGAGGGTTTGCGGCGCATCCTTCTTATCGCAGCGGACGGTGAGGGTACCGCGGCAACCGGGCATTTTGACGAGACCGTAGGCGTGGTGGGTTGCGACCATGAACTTGGTGAGCACCGGGTAGCCCAAGATGGCGTTGTAAGGCAGGCCGATGTGAGCCACATCGAAGACGATGAACTCTGTACGGTAGTTCTTGCGGGTGCCCAAGGTGACAGGAAGGCGCACCTGCCCCAGGAGGACAGTGGAGTCGTCGGTGACACCCGAGAAGGGCCTGGTGGGCATCAGGCGCTCGTAGGGCACTTGAAGCGTCTTGAAGGTCTCGATGGAGATCACGTTGAGGCCGGCACTTCCGTCGATGAGGGTCTTGGTGACGGCGACGTTGCTGATGGTGGGGGTGCACAGTAGGGGGACGGCGCCCACGCCCTTCGTGGACTTGGGGTGGTCACTGGCGTCGAAGGCGATGGGGAACTCAGACCACTTGAGGCGGCCGGTGGAATCGAGCGACGGGAGGGCCGCGTTCACCTCCCGAGAGAACTGCTTGAAGTGACGGTTGGATGGAGGGGCCTGGGCCCCGCCGAGGATGCAGGCCACCCTGCGGGGCTCTTGGTAGCCCCCAGCGTTCTCAGCGGGAGGGGGGTCGTTGGCGCGTATCGGGGCGGCGTTGGCCTGAGGGTCAGCCTGCCGTGGCTGGTTCTGCCAGCCCTGACGGTTGCTGTCGCCAGCGCCGTTGTTGTGGTCGTCGCCCCAGCGGCCACCTCTGCTGCCGCCACCGCGGCCCTTGCCGCGCTACTTGCGGCGCTCGGTGCGGCCCTCGCAAAGCAGCTTGAGCTCGTGGCAGTCTTCTGTACTGTGGGAGTTCATGTTATGGTAGGCGCAGAAAGGGCGGGCGTCCTTCTTGGCCTCACCGCGGTCGCGGCCGCGCTTGCAGTCTGGCTCCGCCGCGAGCACGGCTGGGCCCTTGCGCTTGGTGTCCTTGGCCTTGGGCTTCGCCGCATCAGGCTCAGCGTCAGTGTCGTTGTGGAGGAAGAGACGTCCCTCTTCGGCCTTGGCGCAGCGGTCGGTGAGGACGAACAGCTCTGCCGCAGAGTCTAGCTCGTCCCTGACCGAGAGCTTCTTGCGCATCTTCACGTCCGTGACGCCACTGGTGAAGGCGGAGACGATCGCAGTGTCGGAGGCCTTCGGGATCTTGTGGTGCACCTGGCTGAAGCGCTGGATGAACTTACGAAGGGGCTCGCCAGGGCGCTGACGCACGTTCCGCATGTCATTGATCGTGAGGGCGTGGTTGCTCGTACCCTTGAAGTTGGCGACGAACTGCTTGCATAGGTCCTCCCACGAAGACATGGACGCCTCAGGGAGGTTCATGAGCCACGAGCGCGCAGTGTCCTTGAGGGCCATGGGGAACCAGTTTTCCATGACCCGATCGTCCCCCCTCGCAGCCTGGATGCTGATGGTGTAGAGCAGGAGGAACTCCGTGGGGTTGTCACTGCCGTCGTAGCGCTGAGGGAGCTCTGGCTTGAACTTGTCGGGCCACACCACACGGCGCAGCTCGGGGGCAAGGGCCAAGTAGCCCCCGTTGGTGACGGCTCCACCGTTGAGGGTTGCGCGGTTCTGGCGCCTAGCCATGGCGACGTCGT